>OU974016.1:0-9768907 GCA_918843925.1 Eulithis prunata | reverse complement strand
GTGAAATTTTGACATTTTTCGCATAATTTTATAGGGACTTGGTACAATTTCAACAAAATTATTTTCAAAATTATTTTACGAGTGAATAAATTATTTTAGTAGCTTAAAAATCGTAGTTCGACGTACTGGTTGCGCCCTGGTGGCGAAGTTTCGTTTTTGATAGCGAAAAGCTATTTACTTAGCGTTTTTACGCTCAAAAACGCAATTTTGTCTTAGGCGAAAACTGAAAATATTTTTCCTGACTCCAACTTTGAGTGTTCATAGCCGTGCGTTACATCATTAGAAGCGGCTCGACGCGCTCTATCCGTAGAGCGAGTGCATTTGGGCACTTGTCTTGGAAAAATATTCGAAAAACTGCGATTTTCCGTAAATTTCGGTACATTTTGGGCTTTTTTGAGCGTTTTTGAATTTTGTCTCGTCCATCTTGCGTGTTTCTGCACATCCCGTGGCTGGTTCACCTCTGCCCGACGTCTCCGCACGTACCTGCAACAGAAAAAAACACGATTATCGACAAAAATCAAGAAAAACGCCCGACCGTCCAAAATCGAGATTGTTCAAAATCCACCTAAGTGAGACGAATTGGCCATACTGCATACAAAAACTGAAAATTTTTTGGTGACCTACTATTGCGTGCGATACATCAAATTAAGCGTCTCGGCACCCATTGTGCGAATAAATTATAATAGGACCCACGTTCTATACAAAAAACGTGAAATTTTGACATTTTTCGCATAATTTTATAGGGACTTGGTACAATTTCAACAAAATTATTTTCAAAATTATTTTACGAGTGAATAAATTATTTTAGTAGCTTAAAAATCGTAGTTCGACGTACTGGTTGCGCCCTGGTGGCGAAGTTTCGTTTTTGATAGCGAAAAGCTATTTACTTAGCGTTTTTACGCTCAAAAACGCAATTTTGTCTTAGGCGAAAACTGAAAATATTTTTCCTGACTCCAACTTTGAGTGTTCATAGCCGTGCGTTACATCATTAGAAGCGGCTCGACGCGCTCTATCCGTAGAGCGAGTGCATTTGGGCACTTGTCTTGGAAAAATATTCGAAAAACTGCGATTTTCCGTAAATTTCGGTACATTTTGGGCTTTTTTGAGCGTTTTTGAATTTTGTCTCGTCCATCTTGCGTGTTTCTGCACATCCCGTGGCTGGTTCACCTCTGCCCGACGTCTCCGCACGTACCTGCAACAGAAAAAACACGATTATCGACAAAAATCAAGAAAAACGCCCGACCGTCCAAAATCGAGATTGTTCAAAATCCACCTAAGTGAGACGAATTGGCCATACTGCATACAAAAACTGAAAATTTTTTGGTGACCTACTATTGCGTGCGATACATCAAATTAAGCGTCTCGGCACCCATTGTGCGAATAAATTATAATAGGACCCACGTTCTATACAAAAAACGTGAAATTTTGACATTTTTCGCATAATTTTATAGGGACTTGGTACAATTTCAACAAAATTATTTTCAAAATTATTTTACGAGTGAATAAATTATTTTAGTAGCTTAAAAATCGTAGTTCGACGTACTGGTTGCGCCCTGGTGGCGAAGTTTCGTTTTTGATAGCGAAAAGCTATTTACTTAGCGTTTTTACGCTCAAAAACGCAATTTTGTCTTAGGCGAAAACTATCTAAAATCAAGAAAAACGCCCGACCGTCCAAAATCGAGATTGTTCAAAATCCACCTAAGTGAGACGAATTGGCCATACTGCATACAAAAACTGAAAATTTTTTGGTGACCTACTATTGCGTGCGATACATCAAATTAAGCGTCTCGGCACCCATTGTGCGAATAAATTATAATAGGACCCACGTTCTATACAAAAAACGTGAAATTTTGACATTTTTCGCATAATTTTATAGGGACTTGGTACAATTTCAACAAAATTATTTTCAAAATTATTTTACGAGTGAATAAATTATTTTAGTAGCTTAAAAATCGTAGTTCGACGTACTGGTTGCGCCCTGGTGGCGAAGTTTCGTTTTTGATAGCGAAAAGCTATTTACTTAGCGTTTTTACGCTCAAAAACGCAATTTTGTCTTAGGCGAAAACTGAAAATATTTTTCCTGACTCCAACTTTGAGTGTTCATAGCCGTGCGTTACATCATTAGAAGCGGCTCGACGCGCTCTATCCGTAGAGCGAGTGCATTTGGGCACTTGTCTTGGAAAAATATTCGAAAAACTGCGATTTTCCGTAAATTTCGGTACATTTTGGGCTTTTTTGAGCGTTTTTGAATTTTGTCTCGTCCATCTTGCGTGTTTCTGCACATCCCGTGGCTGGTTCACCTCTGCCCGACGTCTCCGCACGTACCTGCAACAGAAAAAACACGATTATCGACAAAAATCAAGAAAAACGCCCGACCGTCCAAAATCGAGATTGTTCAAAATCCACCTAAGTGAGACGAATTGGCCATACTGCATACAAAAACTGAAAATTTTTTGGTGACCTACTATTGCGTGCGATACATCAAATTAAGCGTCTCGGCACCCATTGTGCGAATAAATTATAATAGGACCCACGTTCTATACAAAAAACGTGAAATTTTGACATTTTTCGCATAATTTTATAGGGACTTGGTACAATTTCAACAAAATTATTTTCAAAATTATTTTACGAGTGAATAAATTATTTTAGTAGCTTAAAAATCGTAGTTCGACGTACTGGTTGCGCCCTGGTGGCGAAGTTTCGTTTTTGATAGCGAAAAGCTATTTACTTAGCGTTTTTACGCTCAAAAACGCAATTTTGTCTTAGGCGAAAACTGAAAATATTTTTCCTGACTCCAACTTTGAGTGTTCATAGCCGTGCGTTACATCATTAGAAGCGGCTCGACGCGCTCTATCCGTAGAGCGAGTGCATTTGGGCACTTGTCTTGGAAAAATATTCGAAAAACTGCGATTTTCCGTAAATTTCGGTACATTTTGGGCTTTTTTGAGCGTTTTTGAATTTTGTCTCGTCCATCTTGCGTGTTTCTGCACATCCCGTGGCTGGTTCACCTCTGCCCGACGTCTCCGCACGTACCTGCAACAGAAAAAACACGATTATCGACAAAAATCAAGAAAAACGCCCGACCGTCCAAAATCGAGATTGTTCAAAATCCACCTAAGTGAGACGAATTGGCCATACTGCATACAAAAACTGAAAATTTTTTGGTGACCTACTATTGCGTGCGATACATCAAATTAAGCGTCTCGGCACCCATTGTGCGAATAAATTATAATAGGACCCACGTTCTATACAAAAAACGTGAAATTTTGACATTTTTCGCATAATTTTATAGGGACTTGGTACAATTTCAACAAAATTATTTTCAAAATTATTTTACGAGTGAATAAATTATTTTAGTAGCTTAAAAATCGTAGTTCGACGTACTGGTTGCGCCCTGGTGGCGAAGTTTCGTTTTTGATAGCGAAAAGCTATTTACTTAGCGTTTTTACGCTCAAAAACGCAATTTTGTCTTAGGCGAAAACTGAAAATATTTTTCCTGACTCCAACTTTGAGTGTTCATAGCCGTGCGTTACATCATTAGAAGCGGCTCGACGCGCTCTATCCGTAGAGCGAGTGCATTTGGGCACTTGTCTTGGAAAAATATTCGAAAAACTGCGATTTTCCGTAAATTTCGGTACATTTTGGGCTTTTTTGAGCGTTTTTGAATTTTGTCTCGTCCATCTTGCGTGTTTCTGCACATCCCGTGGCTGGTTCACCTCTGCCCGACGTCTCCGCACGTACCTGCAACAGAAAAAACACGATTATCGACAAAAATCAAGAAAAACGCCCGACCGTCCAAAATCGAGATTGTTCAAAATCCACCTAAGTGAGACGAATTGGCCATACTGCATACAAAAACTGAAAATTTTTTGGTGACCTACTATTGCGTGCGATACATCAAATTAAGCGTCTCGGCACCCATTGTGCGAATAAATTATAATAGGACCCACGTTCTATACAAAAAACGTGAAATTTTGACATTTTTCGCATAATTTTATAGGGACTTGGTACAATTTCAACAAAATTATTTTCAAAATTATTTTACGAGTGAATAAATTATTTTAGTAGCTTAAAAATCGTAGTTCGACGTACTGGTTGCGCCCTGGTGGCGAAGTTTCGTTTTTGATAGCGAAAAGCTATTTACTTAGCGTTTTTACGCTCAAAAACGCAATTTTGTCTTAGGCGAAAACTGAAAATATTTTTCCTGACTCCAACTTTGAGTGTTCATAGCCGTGCGTTACATCATTAGAAGCGGCTCGACGCGCTCTATCCGTAGAGCGAGTGCATTTGGGCACTTGTCTTGGAAAAATATTCGAAAAACTGCGATTTTCCGTAAATTTCGGTACATTTTGGGCTTTTTTGAGCGTTTTTGAATTTTGTCTCGTCCATCTTGCGTGTTTCTGCACATCCCGTGGCTGGTTCACCTCTGCCCGACGTCTCCGCACGTACCTGCAACAGAAAAAACACGATTATCGACAAAAATCAAGAAAAACGCCCGACCGTCCAAAATCGAGATTGTTCAAAATCCACCTAAGTGAGACGAATTGGCCATACTGCATACAAAAACTGAAAATTTTTTGGTGACCTACTATTGCGTGCGATACATCAAATTAAGCGTCTCGGCACCCATTGTGCGAATAAATTATAATAGGACCCACGTTCTATACAAAAAACGTGAAATTTTGACATTTTTCGCATAATTTTATAGGGACTTGGTACAATTTCAACAAAATTATTTTCAAAATTATTTTACGAGTGAATAAATTATTTTAGTAGCTTAAAAATCGTAGTTCGACGTACTGGTTGCGCCCTGGTGGCGAAGTTTCGTTTTTGATAGCGAAAAGCTATTTACTTAGCGTTTTTACGCTCAAAAACGCAATTTTGTCTTAGGCGAAAACTGAAAATATTTTTCCTGACTCCAACTTTGAGTGTTCATAGCCGTGCGTTACATCATTAGAAGCGGCTCGACGCGCTCTATCCGTAGAGCGAGTGCATTTGGGCACTTGTCTTGGAAAAATATTCGAAAAACTGCGATTTTCCGTAAATTTCGGTACATTTTGGGCTTTTTTGAGCGTTTTTGAATTTTGTCTCGTCCATCTTGCGTGTTTCTGCACATCCCGTGGCTGGTTCACCTCTGCCCGACGTCTCCGCACGTACCTGCAACAGAAAAAACACGATTATCGACAAAAATCAAGAAAAACGCCCGACCGTCCAAAATCGAGATTGTTCAAAATCCACCTAAGTGAGACGAATTGGCCATACTGCATACAAAAACTGAAAATTTTTTGGTGACCTACTATTGCGTGCGATACATCAAATTAAGCGTCTCGGCACCCATTGTGCGAATAAATTATAATAGGACCCACGTTCTATACAAAAAACGTGAAATTTTGACATTTTTCGCATAATTTTATAGGGACTTGGTACAATTTCAACAAAATTATTTTCAAAATTATTTTACGAGTGAATAAATTATTTTAGTAGCTTAAAAATCGTAGTTCGACGTACTGGTTGCGCCCTGGTGGCGAAGTTTCGTTTTTGATAGCGAAAAGCTATTTACTTAGCGTTTTTACGCTCAAAAACGCAATTTTGTCTTAGGCGAAAACTGAAAATATTTTTCCTGACTCCAACTTTGAGTGTTCATAGCCGTGCGTTACATCATTAGAAGCGGCTCGACGCGCTCTATCCGTAGAGCGAGTGCATTTGGGCACTTGTCTTGGAAAAATATTCGAAAAACTGCGATTTTCCGTAAATTTCGGTACATTTTGGGCTTTTTTGAGCGTTTTTGAATTTTGTCTCGTCCATCTTGCGTGTTTCTGCACATCCCGTGGCTGGTTCACCTCTGCCCGACGTCTCCGCACGTACCTGCAACAGAAAAAACACGATTATCGACAAAAATCAAGAAAAAATCGCCCTCCCACCCACCCAGATTGCAGTTACTAAGGTAAGAAAAGTGGTTTTCCACAGGGGAGGCCACCTTCAAACCTTAATAACTTCTAAATTACAGCAAAATCCTTGACCCGGTTTTTAAAATTAACATTGTACAACGATACGCTTTTTGATTTATATCATCAAAGAATCTAAAATTGACCCCATATCATTTCGACTTTTTAAATTTTGGTTTTTACCAAATTTATTTTTCATTGCCTTATTAAAGGCAATATTACTTACTACATAAGACTGTTCTTTCTAGGAACATAGCATTAGGTTAGTTTTTGTTAGAATTAGGTTAGAATAATTGACTGAAATTTTACAAATTTACAACTTTTACAAATATTTTTAATTTTATTTTTAATTTTATTTTTAATCTTTATTTACAACTTTTACAAATTTACTTAATATATAATATTATTTACAACTTTTACAAATTTACTTTAGATTTTAACGTGTCCCTCAACCCCTTACCAACATGTTTGGTTTCCGCACCCCTGCAAAAAGCAGTAAGACATCGAACGAGTTCCCCAGGAGAACGTCAACCACACCACCAGCTGTGCACGAAAACGACAGGCCTTCAACCTCAAGCGTCCGCAGAAGTATCGGGGAGTGGGAAGCTGGTAAAGCAGACCCACTTACTCCAACCACCCCGAAGAAAGTTGCGCCGGTGGACCCCTCAAAGACAAAAAAGGTGCTTTCACAGGGAAGTAGAGTGGGTGTGAAAGTACCGATTGAGGCTGTGAGGAGTCCACCGACGCAGCCCAAATACACCAGCCGGCTTGCGGAAGCGAAGGCCTGTCTTACAAAGGCCAAGATAAATCTGGGGAACTCGAAGAACATAAAGACAGAAATTAAGACGGAAGTACAACGAGCAATCGAAAGATTGTACCAGCTTGTTAAGGAGTCGGAGAATGAAAATGACAAAGGAGAGAAGAAAGCGAAGGAACCGGAGAAAGGAAAAGAGCTAGAGAAAGAAGAAAAGCAAGAGAAGGAGGTGAGTAAGGAAGAAAAAGAGCTTGTTAAAAAACTGGAGGAGCATGCAAGGCTCATAAGCGAGAACAGTGAAAGGATGGAGAAGTTACAAGAAAAGATGGAATTACAGCAGGAGAGAATAGAAAAACAGACGTACGCGAGTGTAGCAGCGGCGCACACAGGAAGGCAGTTTCCTGAGCGCGCCGCGCTGTACTCGGTAGTCGTGACATCTAAGGACGATCAAGATACGGGGGATGAAGTCATGAAGAAGATCAGAGATACAGTGAAAGCAAAGGAAGGAGGAATAGCTATAGAAAAGATCAGGAAAGCAAAGGACAGGAAAGTGATAGTAGGTTGCAAAACAGAGGAGGAAAGACGACAAGTTCAGGAAAGACTTAAGGGAGCGGAAGCATATTTGAATGTGGAAGAGGTTAAAAACAAAAACCCGTTAGTAATACTTAAAAATGTTTTCACATATAACAGTGACAGTGATATTTTGGAATCTTTTTGGAAACAAAATCAAAAAATATTGAAAGAAGTAGATCAAAATTCAAACAAAATAGAAATAGTATACAAGAAGAAAACACGAAATAACCAAACGCATCACGTCGTCATGAGGGTGTCTCCCGCAGTTTGGCAGCGTCTGGTCCATGCTGGAACCGTCGTCATAGACCTCCAGCGAGTACAAGTGGCTGACCAGTCACCACTTGTGCAATGCTCGCTGTGTCTCGGCTATGGCCATGGACGACGGTTCTGCGTGGAGACCACCGTGAAATGCAGCCACTGTGGGGGACCCCACATGAGGACGGAATGCGAAGCTTGGCTTGCTGGTGCGACCCCTTCCTGCTGCAACTGCGTGCACGCCAAGGCTGAAAAGGTGGACCACAGTGCCTTCAGCCCGGAGTGCACGATCAGGAGGAAGTGGGACGCACTAGCAAGGTCAACAATAGCCTACCATTGTTAAGGTGGCCTCGGACGACTGCAGAGCAAAACAAATAGTAGCTGTCCAAGTAAGCGCCCCGGAACATGCTGATCATGATCCAGCGCTTACCCCTGAAGCGCGAAGAAAAATGCTCTTGGTAAAATTAGTCTCTGATGTGCCAAAACCAGTCAATTACAGGAAAATAGTAAATAAAGTAAATATTGCAAACAATCTAAAAATAAATTGTTAAATAATAAGTCTTGTTGAGGTTTATATCGTAAAGCATATAAAACAACCAGCAATAATTTCATATAGACCAAGTAAAACACAGTAGAACAGTAAAATAAATTTATAAAATTAATTAAGTAAAAAATTAAATAGCCCTAAAGTTATAGTGAAAAATATTTTTAATTACATTAAGCATTTTGGTAGTAAGAAAGCAATGGAACAAAATGATAAAAACATAAAGTATGAACAAAATGAGTAGAACCAGATTTAATGAAAATGTAGACATTATAGATTGAGCACAAAGACAGCATTATTTAGTAAAAATTAAAATTAGATAAAATTGAAAATAGCCCCCTTTTTTTTTATATAAACAGAATTGTCAAAAACACATGAAAAGCATTAAAAAAGTCTCGGACCACCATGTCTGAGGGACACTTAGGAAATAAAAAAAAAAAAAAAAAAAAAAAAAACCTAACCTAACCTAACCTAACCTAACCTAACCTAACCTAACCTAACCTAACCTAACCTAACCTAACCTAACCTAACCTAACCTAACCTAACCTAACCTAACCTAACCTAACCTAACCTAACCTAACCTAACCTAACCTAACCTAACCTAACCTAACCTAACCTAACCTAACCTAACCTAACCTAACCTAACCAGGTCAACAATAGCGTACTGCTAAGGACACCGAAGAAAACAAAAACAAGCAGTCCAAGTAAACGGCATGGGTCATGTTGACCATGACCCACCGCTTACCCCTGAGTCGCTAACATACTCTCGGTGAAAACCATAAAAGTCTAGTGCGCGTATCAAGACAAGAAAATAACCATCAGCCAATTCGGTAATAAATATAGCAATAGTTAAAAAATTCAATACTCCTAGTTATATAAGACTTGTTGGCATTTATATATTATTATTTTGTATATAAATACAACCAGCTGCAACTATATACATAGAACAAGCATAAATAAAAATTTGTAAACTTTAAAAAAAAAAAAAAAATACAATTATCATTGAAAACAAAAAATATCTAAGTAGAAACTAAAAATCTGTTAGAACTCCAGGTGGAAAATTTTTCTTTTTTATTAGACTACGAAACGTAAAAACGTAGTTAAATAAACAGTAAAACACGTAATAAAAACAGCACATCAGTTAAAATAAATAGCTCTTCTTCGGAAACATTTTTATTGTAAAATTTGATAGTAAAAATAATAAAAAGATACAAAAACAATTAAAAGTAAAATCACATGGTATAAATCAGCAATCACGAAAATATTGATAAAAATATAAACAGACCTTTTTTTTTGAGACCAACATTGTGAAAAACGTAAGCCAAACGAAATAAAAAAGTCTCGGACCACCATGTCTGAGGGACACTTAGGAAAAAAAAAAAAAAAAAAAAAAAAAAAAAAAAACCTAACCTAACCTAACCTAACCTAACCTAACCTAACCTAACCTAACCTAACCTAACCTAACCTAACCTAACCATACAAAAACTGAAAATTTTTTGGTGACCTACTATTGCGTGCGATACATCAAATTAAGCGTCTCGGCACCCATTGTGCGAATAAATTATAATAGGACCCACGTTCTATACAAAAAACGTGAAATTTTGACATTTTTCGCATAATTTTATAGGGACTTAGTACAATTTCAACAAAATTATTTTCAAAATTATTTTTACAAGTGAATAAATTATTTTAGTAGCTTAAAAATCGTAGTTCGACGTACTGGTTGCGCCCCGGTGGCGAAGTTTCGTTTTTGATAGCGAAAAGCTATTTACTTAGCGTTTTTACGCTCAAAAACGCAATTTTGTTTAAGGCGAAAACCGAAAATATTTTTCCTGACTCCAACTTTAAGTGTTCATAGCCGTGCGTTACATCATTAGAAGCGGCTCGACGCGCTCTATCCGTAGAGCGAGTGCATTTGGGCACTTGTCTTAGAAAAATATTCGAAAAACTGCGATTTTCCGTAAATTTCGGTACATTTTGGGCTTTTTTGAGCGTTTTTGAGCGTTTTTGAATTTTGTCTCGTCCATCTTGCGTAACTGCAATCTGGGTGTCCGCCCACCCACCCAGATTGCAGTTACTAAGGTAAGAAAAGTGGTTTTCCACAGGGGAGACCACCTTCAACCCTTAATAACTTTTAAACCATTGCATAATCATTGATCCGGTTTTTGAAATTGACATCGTAAAACGATACGCTTTTTGATCTTTGTCATCAAAAGCTTCTAAATTGACCACGTTATTGTTGACACTTTTTAAATTTGGTTTTTACCAAATTTATGTTTTTATGCCTATTGAAAGGCAATATTACAACTAGAAAAGACTGTTCTTACAAGGAACATAGCATTAGGTTAGTTTTTGTTAGAATTAGGTTAGAATAATTGACTGAAATTTTACACATTTACAACTTTTACAAATATTTTAATTTTATTTTTAATCTTTATTTACAACTTTTACAAATTTACTTAATATATATTATTTACAATTTTTACAAAATTACTTTAGATTTTAACGTGTCCCTCAACCCCTTACCAACATGTTTGGTTTCCGCACCCCTGCCAAGAGCAGCAAGACCTCCAACGAGTTCCCCAGGAGAACCTCAACTACACCACCAGCTGTGCCTTCAACTTCTAGCGTCCGCAGAAGTATCGGGGAGTGGGAAGCTGGTAAAGCTGACCCACTTACCCCAACCACCCCGAAGAAAGTTGCGCCGGTGGACCCCCCAAGGACAAAAAAGGTGCTTTCACAGGGAAGTAGAGTGGGTGTGAAAGTACCGATTGAGGCCGTGAGGAGTCCACCGACGCAGCCCAAATACACCAGCCGGCTTGCGGAAGCGAAGGCCTGTCTTACGAAAGCAAAGGTTAATATGGGGAACTCGAGAAACATAAAAACGGAGATAAAAACGGAGGTGCTTCACGCCATCGAACGCCTGTATCAGTTGGTGAAGGAAGCGGAAAGTGAGAAGGAAAAACGGAATGATAGGATAAACGAGCCAGAGAAAGAAAAGGAACCAGAGAAAGAAAAAGGAAAGGAAGAAATAGACCTTATTAAGAGGATGGAAGAGCACGCACGGCTCATACGTGAAAATAGTGACAGAATGGAAAGGTTACAGGAGAAAATGGAGATGCAACAGGAGAGGATGGAAAAGCAGACGTACGCGAGTGTAGCAGCGGCGCACCCTGGGAGGCAGTTCCCTGAGCGCGCCGCGCTATACTCGGTAGTCGTAACATCAAAGGATGAGATAGATACGGGCGATGAAGTAATGAAGAAGATAAGAGATACGATTAAGGCAAAGGAAGGAGGAATAACTATAGAAAGGATCCGAAAAGCAAAAGACCAAAAAGTTATTGTGGGGTGCAGAACAGAGGAGGAAAGACAGCAAGTTAAGGAAAGATTAAAGGGTGCGGAGGAGTTAAATGTGGAAGAGATGAAAAATAAAAATCCGTTGGTTATTTTAAAAAATGTTTTTATTTATTATAATGATGTAGAAGTCATGGAATCACTCTGGATACAAAATGAAAAAATTCTAGAAGACATAGATAGACAAACAAATAAAGCAGAAATAGCATACAAAAAGAAGACTAGAAATAACCAAACGCAGCACATAATCATGAGGGTGTCTCCCGCAGTTTGGCAGCGTCTGGTCCGTGCTGGAACCGTCGTCATAGACCTCCAGCGAGTAAAAGTGGCTGATCAGTCACCACTTGTGCAATGCTCGCTGTGTCTCGGCTACGGCCATGGGCGACGGTTCTGCACGGAGACCACCGTTAAATGCAGCCACTGTGGGGGACCCCACATGAGGACGGAGTGTGCGGATTGGCTCGCCGGTGCGACCCCTTCCTGCTGCAACTGCCTGCACGCAAAGGCTGACAAGGCAGATCACAGCGCCTTCAGTCCTGAGTGTGCAATCAGGAGGAAGTGGGACGCACTGGCGAGGTCCACTATAGCGTACCATTGCTAAGGTGGCCCCGGACGAAGACTGATGAGCTGAACTAGTAGCTGTCCAAGTAAACGCTCTGGACCATGTTGAACATGGTCCACCGCTTACCGCTGAAAGGTGAAGAACTCTCTCGGTAACAAAAAGTCCCGCCGCCGAAAAAACAACAAAATTTGCAGTAGGATCAGTAGGTAACATAAATATAGTAAAAATTTAAATTGTTAGATAAGACTTGTTGGAAATTTATATATTAATGTATATAAAACAACTAGCAATAACTTAATATTAGAATTAGGAAAAAACAGTGTAAAAGATAGGGTACTATTAGATTAAAAAACAATAAGCAAAACATAAACAAAGTAGGTAATTGACTATAGTTCTGGATTCCAGGTGAAAACCATTTTTTATACACTTGAAGTATTAGTATGAGATGAAAGTAGAAGAAAGTAAATAAAACAGAATAGATAAAATAATTTGTAAAGTAAAAATTCGGCATTATTCAAAATTTGTAAAAATGAAAGCGAAATTTTTTTTTGAAAACGAAATTGAGTAAATAATAAAAATCGTAATACAAAAGTCTCGGACCACCATGTCTGAGGGACACTTAGAAATAAAAAAAATAAAAAAAAAAAAAAAAAAAAAAAAAAAAAAAAAAAAAAAAAACCTAACCTAACCTAACCTAACCTAACCTAACCTAACCTAACCTAACCTAACCTAACCTAACCTAACCTAACCTAGCCTAACATTCTAAAAACTCGAAAAAAAAATTCTCACTCGACCTTAAAAAAAAACCCCTCACTGAACCTAACTTTACAAAAAAAACGTCACTCAACCTAACTTGAAAAAAAAACCCTCACCCAACCTAACTTGAAAAACTACAAGAAAATACCTACAGGAAGAGGACATGAACATGCATGGTGTGGAACAGGGTAATGACGGATCATAGCATATAAATATAGGCCTAATACTATTATTATTACTTAATATAAAGTAATATTAATATTAGGCCTTTACATCTATTGAAGATGATTTATACAGCGTCAGGAGGCAACCTATGCCTACACTTAACGAGACACTAGTGCCTGGGACAATGTTTAGATGGAGTAGGCTTACCCAGCACCTATACCATCCTCTCAGCCTAGTCAGCCATATCCACAAAGACAAGGTCTATACGTTTGGAGCTGACTAAGCAAAGGGTTTCCTCACGATGTTTTCCGCTATTAACGTTCGTTCCCTATAGTAAATAAAATACACAATCTATAGGTATAGGTATATACTATTATAAAACTGTAAAATAGCTAAAAACTAAAATTAAAGATTATGGGAAAACTGGTATGCAGTTCCTTCTAAATAAACCATTCTGATATCAAAAATCGAGTTTGTCTGTTTGTTTGTTCGCGGATCACGCCTAAACTACTGGACCAATTTCAATGAAATTTATACCATTCAGAAGCCTTTTTTCCGGATTGAAACATAGGCTATATTTTATTGAAACCAAAGACGTGGATTCTTAGATACAGCTTGACCTCTCTTAACTAAAAGCGCCCTTTGATACGAGGTTCATCGTATGCTGGTAACAGATATTTTTTGGTGGAAAGTTTCGCACGCGTACGAAGTCGCGACGGGTATCAGCTAGTCAATTTATAATTGTGTTTTAATTCACAAGAATAACCAATGACGCAGCGCAATAGGCACAATTAAAAAATGGTCTGTAGGACGAGGGGTCGGACACTAACACAAATCAAATCACAAAATATCTGCCCTGCACTTCGCACTGCACAGTGATCAATGAATGAACTTGGCACGTGTCGTAACGTGTCAGGGTTTGGGGTAAAATTAAAATATGGGTTGGCAACACTGGATAACATAGCATCGCATTGCTTGATTGATTCTGGATTGATTGCTTGCATTGTTTGTGCATGCGTTCAGTTCATTCAAAAAAGAACACAATACAATTTCATTCATTGTGAACAAAAAAGTGACAACATTCAGAAAACCAAAAAAGACTTGGCAAAAGGACACGCCTCAAGTGCCAGAACAAAAAAAAAAGTTTATTCATGAATTGATTATTGTGCGTGCATTGATTATTGATTGTGCAGTGCAGAGTGCAGGGCAGATAATTTGTGATTTGATTCGTGCATTATTGCCATTATTGCCTCCCGCGTTAGATGAGCGTGTTTTCTTGTAAAAATGTCTATCGAAATTGAATCTGCAGAGTAAGTTTCTCCATAAACCCTCAACTGACTGTTGGTGTGGGGTTGTTTTGCGAACGGAATGGTGCTTTGATAATGAATCCTGTCGAATTGGAACTCCCAGTGGAATCTTCCAGCCTGACTATGTTGTAATGCTTGCAGTGTGATCCGGTTGATTCAGCAGTATCTGAAGGAGTCCAACCTCACCAAAACTCTCCAAACCTTACAGGTAGATCCAAACCTTTCAGTGCAAATATACCTAGGTAATAAACATGCACAATGCAATCCATACAAACAATGCACAAGGGGTGGCGGTGAAAACGCTTTTCGATATTTCACTCAGTTGTGCACATGTTGTCTGTGGAAACCCAGTTGTATCAAATTTGTTATCCAGTTAAAAAAAGTTTTTATTGTATTGGCGACAGATCTGGGAGTGCTCCATGACAGGCGTCATGGCTCAGTCGGTAGTAGCTCTGCCTTCCGTGCTGTGGGTCGTGGGTTCGATCCCCACCAAGAACAAACATTTGTGTGTTGTAAACATAGATGTTTGTTCTGTGTCTGGGTGTTTATATGTATTATAAGTATGTATTTACAAAAAAAAATGTATGTATGTATTCTATCAGCCATATAGTTTCCATCGTACAAGCTTTGCTTAGTTTGGGACTAGAAGGCGTTGTGTTAAGTGTCCGTGAATATTTATTATTATTATGACTCTAAGCTTTTCTTCGATTCTCACATGGACTCCATTGTTAGCAAAGCCTCTAAAGCCCTAAGTTTCATAATGCGAAGCTCTGCAAGCTTTCACCGAGCCAAAACATTGCAAAATTTCAGTTGCGGGCTAACTACAAGTCTAACAAGGAATTATTATTATTATTGTTTAATACACAGGCAGCTTAAAGCTGATACATGTCATGTATATCAATTAATATTGTCTATACACTTGGTTTATCCTTAATAGTTTATCTTTAATAGTGTTAATGTTGGAGAAGTGATTATTGTCAGTTGCAGCCTATTCCAGGCATCAACCACAGAGTCTGGCAAAGTGTGTTTCTTGGGATTGCTTGTACCTGGTGGGCTAACCAATTTGAATGCAAAGTAATAATCATTAATGTAGAGGTTGCATTGCGTTTTCAGGAGGAAACTGGAGTCTCACTGAACACGGTGGACAGCGTGGATGGGTTCTGTGGAGACATAAATAACGGGCACTGGGACACGGTGCTGGGCGTGGCGGCCTCTCTCAAGCTGCCGGACCGCAAGCTGATGGAGCTGTACGAGCAGGTTGTACTGGAGCTAGTGGAACTGCGTGAGCTGGGTGCAGCGCGCTCACTGCTGCGGCACACGCAGCCGTGTCAGCTGCTCAAGGCACTGGAGCCCGACCGGTACATGGCGCTGGAGGCGTTGCTGGCGCGCTCGTACTTCGACCCGCGGGAAGCGTACGGCGCACCCGGCGGCGGCGGCAAGGAACGACGCCGCGCTGCGCTCGCTGCGTCGCTCGCCACCGAGCTCAGCGTAGTGCCCAGCTCGCGGCTGCTGGCGCTGCTCGGTCAGGCGCTCAAGTGGCAACAGCACCAGGGCTTGCTACCGCCCGGCACTACCATAGATCTGTTCCGGGGCAAGGCGGCGATGCGCGACGAAGAGGACGACCGGTGCGCCGCGAGACTCTCCAAGACTATCAAGTTCGGGCAGAAGTCGCATGTGGAGTGCGCCCGCTTCTCGCCCGACGGCCAGTACCTGGTGACGGGCGCGGTCGACGGCGTTGTCGAGGTGTGGAACTTCACCACCGGCAAGATTCGCAAGGACCTGCGCTACCAGGCGGCGGACGAATACATGAGCATGGAGGCGGCCGTGCTCAGTCTCGCGTTCGCGAGGGACTCGGACACGCTGGCAGCCGGCGCTAACGACGGCAAGGTCAAGGTGTGGCGCGTGTCGTCGGGCGCCGTGCTGCGTCGACTGGAACGCGCTCACTCTAAGGGAGTCACGTGTCTGCAGTTCAGCCGCGACGCGCAGCAGCTGCTCTCGGCATCGTTCGATCGCACCGTGCGCATCCACGGCCTCAAGTCCGGCAAGATACTGAAGGAGTTTCGCGGGCACACGTCCTTTGTGAACGAAGCTGTATTCGCGCTCGACAACCACAGCGTGCTGAGCGGCTCCTCGGATGGCACCGTCAAGGTAAGCGTGCGCCGCCAGTGGTGACAACGAGGAGGGTCGGCTGACGCTTGTTCTAGTCCGCGTTGTGTTACAGGTGTGGTCGGTGCGCAGTGGCGAGTGCACGGCAACGTTGCGACCGCTGGGCGCAGCGGGCGGCGCAGCTGGAGATCCGCCCGTCAACTCGTTGCTGCTGACGCCCAAGAACCCGGATCACTTCGTGGTGTGCAACCGCACCAACACGGTGGTGATAATGAACACGTCGGGTCAGATCGTGCGCTCGCTGTCGTCGGGCCGGCGCGAGCAGGCAGGCGGCGCGCTCGTGTGCGCAGCGCTCAGTGCGCGAGGCTCACTCGTCTACTGCGCGGGCGAGGACCTCGTGCTGTACGCCTTCTGCGCCGCCACCGGCAAGCTGGAGCGCACCATCACCGTGAGTACCCATACTCTACTACTCTACTATACTGTATGCTCGTGTGCGAGGCTCACTCGTCTACTGCGCCGTACTATCTCCGCACACCACACTTTATATTATAAAAAAAAATCACTTAAGGTTTCTAAGATATAATATGCAAAGAACATGTGTAAAGCTTTGGTCTCGCGATAGCGGTAAAGCGAAACTCCCATTCTACCAAAATTATACACTGAAATAGTATATTTCATTACAAGTGCGGAAAGGCTGTCAATGCAAAGAGTTCCGACAAATGTCCACCCGAGCCGAGGCGCAGCCGAAGGCGAGGGTTGACAGTCGGAACAAGTTGCAATGACGGTTCCGCACGTGTACTGAACGACTATTTTTAATACAGTTGCGAAAAAATTAAGCAATTTAATAAAATAATAAAATCACAATAAACTCAGCTAACTCATTTTTGAAAAATGGTGCCAACCGTAGAATATAAGCAGAGATTTTTTTTCTTCACCCATTCTGCTAGGCAAAGGGAACTATGCCCATACAGCCAAGTCTTCAGTAGAATTTTTTTATTGATATGAAATGAAAATGAAATTTAATGAGATGAAATGAAATGAAACCTAACTCTTTCAATCAAATCATTAAATCTGATATTGAAACAAATTAGTAGCTTCTTTTTATACATATTTGCATGAATCATAAAAAATTCTATGATTTTTTTTGTAAAAACTTCATGGTTGGTTTTCTTTTTAATAGACATTATTTTGACAGTTGGGAAAGAGAACGCACTAGTTCGGGAAAGGTAAAATAAAAGCACGAGTATGTAATAGCCCACATCCCGAACGCTATACGTCCCTGCAATACGCCACTTTTTGAGCAACTGTATTAAAAATATCGTTTTGTATAAAACGCACTTTAAAGGTTGATCTCCATTTTATACATTGTTCGGTTTTCGAAAGTACGTCTACTATAGTGTAATATGGAGAAAGGGGATAAAACCTTTGTGGCATATTGACATCGACACGCCGCCATTATTATTATTTTTTTGTTTCAATTTATTTCCTCGCTCTCTGTCTAATGAGTGGTCGACGTGTGCTCCAACCCAACCGCCCCCTAAGCTGCAACTGTAGGTATGGTATAGTATACCTAGTTATATACATAGTGAGTGGTCTGCAGGTGCACGAGAAGGCTGTGATCGGCATGACACATCATCCGCACCAGAACCTGCTCGCCACCTACAGCGAGGACGGCCTGCTCAAGCTATGGAAGCCTTAACCGCCCCATACCCCATGCCCCCGTACCTTGCATTCCGTCTCTCACAATTACACCTAGGTAGGTATGTAAGCTTGTATTATATAGTGTAAAATAAATATGTTTAAGAATAAAACTTTGTTTGTATGGTAAGTATACGTAGTTTGTTCATCATTTATGCGTTACTTGATGGGTAAACTTAAATTAATTCGACAAAATGCTTAAATCATATCATAGGTAACCTTTCTTCTTCCTGCCCCTTTTCCCATCTTATCTGGGGTCCACACCTAGCGTAAAAGCATCCTAGCATAAATCATTACCTAGAGCACCTACCTATAACCAACAGATCATATAAATAGCGCTCTTGCGAAGCGGCGACCGTACGTAGTACGCCAGGGAGCGACAACGCCTAGCGCGCGCCCACTGCACTATGTATGACATTATGAATTAATGATTTATTTATTTGCGTGAAGAGTGGTATGCAGGTACATATTAAGAACTTAAATAGATTATTGATTGTCTCACTTCGCCTGAGACACCCAGCATGCAAATTAAGAAGGTACCTAGGTTCACGCTGACAATAATGTTACATTATTCCCTTTGCGGGGCCTCAGTTAATGTACTAGCACCTGTTTATAATAGTAATCGTTCTTTAGAAACTGTGTGAGCGTTGCTGAGTAGAGAGAATACAATGTAGAGTCACAATGAGTTCTTGGTGCAAAGCTTTATTGTTCCTCGTATTGAGTTTGTTATGTTTTTTCATATAAGTAATATTTAATTAGAAGGTCCAGGAAGTTATTTGGACCTGCGAGCGAGTTAGTTTAAGCGTAACGCTCGCGGCGAACACACAAAAATATAAGTTCTCTTCGATTACATTCGAGTTTCACTAAAAAAAACCCTGACCCATCTTCACAATAAAGAGGGTAGGTTACAGGATAGGTAGGTCGCGTCGGACAGTCACAGGGTTAGGATATAGGTGTTCGGTGGTCACAGGGCGGCGGTGGTAGGTTAGAATCAATAAAAAGAACGTTGCGATTTGAAAATGTATTGAAGAGTATAAAAGCAGAGCGGTGGTGGGGCAGGTCAAGAGGTGGCCAGCGGCAGCGGCGGCGGCGGCACGCGGCGCGCTCCCGCCAAGTATCGATGTCGAGCTGCGGCGCGAGCCGGCACCCGCTCGCTCGGCTCGTAGCGTAGCATCGTCTCGAACAGTGCGCATGCACTCTCGTCCGTGTGCAGCGCGGCCGGCAACAAGGCACGCGCCGCGCACGCCGGCCAGCGCGGGAATGCGGCGCGGTAGTCGGGCAAGCGACGTGCGCCTTCCCATAGGCCCGGGCCCGGGGTGCCGAGCGCTCGGAACACGCGGAACAGTTGATCGATCTCACTGTCGCCCGGGAACAGCGTGCGCCCACTCGCCATCTCCGCGTATATGCAGGCGAGACTCCACACGTCGACCGCAGTCGAGTAGAGCTTGGCGCCGAGCAGGATCTCGGGCGCGCGGTACCACAGCGTGACTACCTCGTGCGTGTAGGCTCGCACGGGGATGCCGAAGGCTCGCGCTAGCCCGAAGTCTGCCAGCTTGATGCGTCCGCTGGCATCCACCAGCAGGTTCTGCGGCTTCAGGTCGCGATGTAACACGCGCGCCGCGTGACAGTACGCCACACCCTCCATCAGCTGGCGCAAGTAGCTCTGCAAACGAACAACACCATGCTAAGGTACTATCGCCAAAATTTCCGCCTTACCACTTTTGAAACAATTTTGTTTGCAAGCAGTTAGCTGGCTGACCCTGCCTTTTTCTATTGTCCTCTTATTTTGACCAATCGGAGACCGAGTGGTACTACGTAAACATCTGTTTATTTTGATGAAAGTACCTACATACTTTGTTTTTTGTAATTTTTAAATAGTTACAGAATTGAGCTTTTATTGGAGCGCTTGCTGATCCCATTCATTTCAACAAGTATGGGTGGAGGAAATGTAAGAAAATAAATAAATAAAAGATACTGACTTTGAACTCCCTCCCCACATTCAAACAACAATGATCAAATAGTAGATGTGAACAGTTTTATAGGAACATGTGTCTGTCATTAGGTATATTAGTGACGGCAAGCAACCTTGACGAGGTCCAACGGCAGCGGTCCCTTGACGAGGTCCATGAGGCGCTTAAGGTCCATGTGCAGGTATTCGAACACCAGGAACAGCTTACTGTCGGCCACCAGCACGTCCAGCAAGCGCACCACGCCCGGGTGCCTTAGCTCGCGCAGTACAGAGATCTCACGCAGCGCAGTCGACGGTACGCCCTCCGGCTCACTGCAACCACATACCTATATTACCCACGGATTTCACATATACCTATTCGTTTTTTTTTTCGAGTGACTTTAAAAACACTAGGAGACCGAAGACCTCCTCTAGCCAGGTTCCTTCTATGCTTGAATTGAAAGATACAAGATAGACCTACGTTTATTCATGAAATACCTACATAAGCAGGCAGGTAGGACACTTTTCACTTCACTACAAACTTACTTTTCAAGTTTTATTTTTTTTAGAGCAATTTCTTGTCCAGTAATGCTATCTTTTGCTTTATAAACGACTCCGTAAGTTCCTTCGCCAATTTTTTCAACTCTTGAAAAGTTTTCCATTACGACCACGATGAAGGAGGACCTGCCTACCTATTACACAGCTATAGCAAAACCTATACCATTTATAACCACAGAAATAAATACCGACTGAATGAATAAAATAACCAAACAAATAAATAAATAAAACCGGCGGCCCTCTTATTTTCAGAAACTTGGTTTCAAAGAATGTATGTATGGTTGCTAAGCTAACTAAAAATTCATATATGCACTTATATGTTATTATTATTTATTATTTTATACACAGGCAGCTTAGAGCTGATACGTGTATGTATACCATGTAGGGGTATTTACGCGATATACGTATACATATTGGTATGTAGAAATAAGACTGGCCATATTCTTCGGTGCCATGCCAGGTGCATGGCATGCTCAGCATGCTGCATGCAGATTTCCATGAGAATCGAACACTTTGACAGTTGAAATGTCAGATTTGGGTGTTCACGCAGGCTAAAACGCACATACATGTGTCCGCCATTAAGTAAGTACATATAATGCTGGCCATTTTTTTGAGTCTGTGCAAGCTGTGTAATGATGGCTGCTAGTATTACTTCGATACAAAGTAAAAGAAAAGCCTTTATCAATTCAATTATTTGGAGTAGAAGAGCTATCGCATTATCAACAGTGAAAATGGAAAAGTCTCTAGAAAATCTGCAAAGCAACCCTTATTTTGAAAAATACTCAGCGAGGATTTTAGAATTGCAAAAAACAGCCCCTGAGAAGTTTAAGGATTTATTACAACAGCAGTCCAAACAAGAGAAAAGTGGAGTACTTGCTCCTGTTGACACCAGGTAGGTACCTGATCCGTGACTAAGTAGGTACCTACCCTATAGAACTACTTCTTTGCAACATGCGTAGACCATTACCATATTTACCACAGCTAGGTACCCACAGGTATTATAGATTCCATATACCTATAAAAACTTTGTTTTATTTCAGTCAATTTTCGTCAGTTCTAAATCCTAAGTCATGTCAAACAGATGATACATCTTCAAATAAAGAAAAAAAACTAAGTGATATATTCAAAGTAGACCTAGTAAAAGATAAAGATGGAGTAGAAATAAAAAATATCTGGGAAGAGTATCATATGCACAAGGAGGTTATATGTGCAACAATTCCTTTGCAACTGTACTCTGACATTCAAGAGAAGATGAAACAGTATCCCATGTTCCTGTTTCCATTGCCGCGCGCTCAGGGCTATGAGTTCATGCTAAGCCAGTGCCATGCACACTCTGTGCACTTCACTCCATTGCTGGCATACCAGGTACCACTCCAATATAAAGTTCACCTTTTGTCAAACCAGTAAAACTTACGAGCCCCAAGTTGTCACTATGATCTTCCTTCACTTCACTCACTCAATCAAGAAGGTTGATCAATTTCAAGTCAATAGCTTTAATAGTTTCAGAGATACTAAGGTTTGTGACAGACTGGCAAAGTTGCACCTTATAGGTTTCCAAAGCCTAATGGTCGGTTGGTAGGTATCTTACCTACCTACCCAGCATGTGACACTTTTCAACACAAAATTAGCATAGGCATATTTTATACCTACAAGTTGAAGCTGTGTGGAGTATTTTTGTAGTAGGTGTAAGTAAATAAAATGAGGAGCTACCTACTCCTTGATTGCAGGTGCACAAAGAAAATTCACCAGAGTGTCTCACCATGGTCCACTATACAGAGCTGAGTGGCAAAGGTATCATACTCATGCGTGGCGAATACGATAAGGTATTAAAAAACTATATTATTCATTCATTATCCAGCGTATATTAATAGTTAGGTACAATATCTTCCTAGATCAGAATATAGAACCAACCTTGTGAACCCTAAACACAAAACTATGCAATACTATGCATGATGTGTTTATCAGCATACATGCCTTAGATACCATAGGGTTTAAGGTGTAGGGTCTAAAAAGGCAGTATACACGGGGTTGCCCAGTTGGGACTACATATTTGGTGAATTAATAAGTACCTACCTACCTACAACTGGAAAACTTAATACCTACATACAGATAAAGTTGCAAGGAGCCTCTAGTAACAATATATATATATAGAAAGAAAGAAGAAGTGCTATTTGTTTGCAGACACTAAAGGAATACAGATATTACATAATGTTTTGTTTATGATTTCAGAATGTGCTTACTGGTCAAGAAGCTCGGTGTCTGGCAAATCAATTCCAGATGTACTACAATGGCAAAGAACAAACAAAGTTAAAACAACTTGAGACATTTACCAAAGATCCAGACAGTTTCAAGCATATGGATTTAATCAGGCACTTGGAAAGCATACAACTGAAGTAGAAACTGGGATTGTTATTAAGTACATGCCTACAATAAACCTTTTAGTATAGAGAGTCTATGTACTTGAAAATATAATTTTATTACTTAGTTCAACCTGTGAGGGAAATAATTGTATTCAGGAGTATCATACAAAGCAACATGACGTGTGCACTCACTGGCAAAGGTGAGAGGTGAGCCTGTGACTGCACGGCTGGATGGTGCCTTTGCAGGTGACAGAGAGTTGAATACCTCTGCCACATGTAACTGGTGACCATCATACAGAGTCTCCTGTTCAAAATGAGTGCTCCTTATGTAGTCCAATGCATTATGTGCTATACTATCTTTTGAATTTTGCATTGTTGCCAATTTATTGCTCTTTTGGCATTCCAACATACATGTCCGGTATTCATCTTTCCCGCTGCAGTTGTACATTTTCAGTAACTTTAATTTTGTTGTTTTTATAAGATCTCCCTCAATCACTTCTGATGTAATATTCTTCAAATGTGAAGAAATTTTATTCATTAATTCCTCGTAAAGTTCTTGTTCATGCTCTTCAAATGTTTGTTGGCTTTCTGAAATATTCATGTGCACAGGACTTTGTGAGTTCCCCAATGTTGCTTGAATAAAACTACTTCCATGCTCGTGCAGGGATGTTTCTATGTCAAACATGGGCATGCTATTGGAAGCTGAACATTGAAAATTTTCAACTTCATGATATTTTCGGGATTCAATTCCCGTACACTTCATATTTTTATCCAAATCTTGATAATTATAACTTGACATATATTTTATTTCTTTCAGTAGTGGCCTTGTTATAGTTTCGGAACGAATTGCCTTTGGAAGAGTCAATCGATTCATTGTTATCAATTTATGGTCTCCAGTTTTGATATTTTTTGCATGCTGCTGAGAAGTTACTCTACAATCATTGCCTAGCGTACGACGTGATCTTTTTCTTATTTCGTCCAAACATTTACGAGTTTTACGTTTTTTCTTTTTTGTGACTACAATACTAGATACTTCTTCCATAGCAGGCAATTAGGCACACGCACAGACAGATTAGTATAATAACTTAGTAAAGATGTGGAGCTCTTGTATTCTTTTTCTATGATGTGGAGGCCTAGAAAGAAAAGTAGTAGGTAGGTAGTACGTAATAGGTGAATATAACGGCCAGCCTTATTTCTACATACAAAGTAACAGAACACTATGTTCGTTTAATTTTTGCTAAATCTGACATTTCCATTTTCCACATCAAAAATGTCAAAACTGACATTTTAGCAGGAAAGAATTACTGACACTACGAAGAGTGGGACTCCTATTCTATCAAAATTACACTGAAAATCTCGTTTTGTATGAAACGTGATTTAAATTTTTGACCCCCGTTTCACACATTGTTCGTTTTTCGAAAAGACGAGTCTAGTTCGAGAGTTTCGCCAGTCTGGCAACAGACAGGTCAGACAGTAGAAAAAATTTACTCTGTGGGTGGAGCAGGCTCCGATCGTGTCAATAAAGCGTTGCCAGAATGTTACTTTTGTAACATTTTACGTTACTTTTAACCCTCTTATGTTATTTTTGTGTTACTTTTTAGGTCAATATTATAAACTTTAAAAATATTTTCCAACAAACAAAAAATATCGTGAAACGGAACGCTCTTATTGTATTTGTTTCGTACCGCATATTCACTCACTCGCGTTTATTTCTCAATCTTCGAAACTTATTTTACTTTTTGTGTATTATAGTGCCATAATAAAGAATTGTGTCGTTTTCCACATAATCTTATACTAAGTGGAAAACGACAATTATTAATTAATGTAACATTTCACGATAAAAGTTACATTATCTTGTACAATGTAACTTTTATCGTGAAAATGTTAAATTTTGAGCTGTCTCATGTTTTATTTGACTATCTACCTTCTATCTACATATCTACCACTGGCAACACTACACCGCTTTTTTTTTTATGCTCTTTTTACTGATTTGTTGTCTCCGAGTGTCTCCCTCCGAGCTCCGTGACTGCTAGAAATAATATTTTTAGTTTTGATTTAAATGAGAATATATTTCAGTGTGTGATAATCTAGATAGCAAGGCAAGCTTTGATTTATGAAACAGCATCATCTCGGTAATCAGCAGGTAAGATAATTTATTTAGTAAACTTTCAAGCATTGAAAATAATTAGGTAGGTAAATAAGTAATTATTGTAATTATACATAGGCCCGTAGGTATGCCGTTATAGAAGTCGTTACTCGAGCATAGCTTTGAGAAGAGATTTTCATACCGAAATGTATGCTTGAGTCCGACTCCATGCTTGAGCAGTGAATCAGCATAGGCTCTCAAGCTTATGTATCAGATGTACTAATCCTAACAATGTTACAGCAGTTAATAATAGTGGCCTAACAGTGATGTTCTTCTATAGATACACTTATCTCAACTACTATCTATAGATTTAGGCAGGTAACCGTAGGGAACCTACATACTACACACACATGGTCTGTGTTCTTTCAATAAAGGATGCCACAGAACACACAAAATAATATGGTTCTGAGCATAAATGATGAAAATATGTTTTTACATTTAGTTTATTTTGATTAGGGGGTCATATTGAGTTTATCTAATTATATTTATTTATTTAATAGGCAACGCCAACAGCGCACATAGTTAACAATACAATAATCACTTTTGAAAACCTTATTCTATAAAATGTGTGCCAATTACAGGCATGCACAGCACAGCATTGGCAATAATATTATTTTATTATTATATTGATGCATTCCTTCCTTACGTATAGTCCAATCATTTGGTACGTAGTTCCATGTAGTTCTAATAATGAAAGTCATATTTTAATAATCATTTAAAATACGACTACAGCTATCCTCTAAAGTTAAACATTACTATGTAATAACAATTAGAGGGTGATTAGTCAGTAGTTAGCTGTTGGTTTTACTGAGATTGGTTCAGTGCTTGAGTAGGAAGTCCACATAGGGGCCTTAATGTTTGGTGAACAATTGGTGGAGCTGCTCCCAAGTTATGTGGATATTTATCTGCTCTGAAAACCAGTTTTGAGAAATCTCAGGCATTGACAATATTAAATTATTTATGGAGATTTGATGGACTGGAGTCCATACTCCAAGGTCTGATGACCCGCGAAGTACTTGTGATTGTACAATAATTGGGAACATCACAAGATCTCAGTTTGGGGTGTGAACTACTAGGTCGTTTATAATAACTTAAATTGTAAAAAAAATGAATGAACAGGCGCGGCGTATAATGCAGAGTAGGGTGCGGCGGTGACGGCTGGCATGGCGGAGGTGGATGGGACGGGAGCGGGTCAGCCCGACGCCGTGCTGCTGGCGCCGCTCACCGAGGACTCGTTCCTACACAACCTGCACGTGCGCTACAAGCGGGACATTGTCTACGTGAGTGTTTTACCGGTGTGAGATGACGCCACCCCCCCGGTGGATGCAGAGCTCCAGTGACGCGCGCCTCTCTGTTTCAGACGTGGGTGGGCAATGCGCTCGTCTCCGTGAACCCGTGCCGCGCGTTGCCGCTCTACTCGGCCGAGCTGGTGCGCGCCTACCTCGCGCGCCCGCCTTACCAGCTTCCGCCGCATCTGTGAGCTCTAACAGACTACACATGCACCACTACCACTATACATATCTGACAAGTAGTGATGCTCATTGCTCTGGTGGGTTACTCTCGACCACAGTTCCAATCCGGATCCAATTTGGAACGGCGGTCGTCAAGAGTAGCCCTACTGTTCGGGCTTGAAGGGCTATCGGTGCCGACTGCCGATGCAATCACTTACGTCGTCGAGAGTCATGGGCGCAGTGCAATTTATCACTGAGCATGTCTTAAGTGATACATTGCATAGTTATAGGCAGAGGTTACCACTTAACATAAGGTGGGCCATCGACTTGTTCCATCACTTAATGTCAAAAGTAGTTGATCGAGTGAGCAAATCGAACGAGATCTTAGTGACAACTTGGATAAAAATGCTTTGTATGTTTGTATGTTTGTTCGCCGAGATCTTTTAAACCGTTTATCCGATCTTCATAAAATTTGGTAGGTATATGGATAGTACTCTTAAGTTTTACTGGTTTGTTAAATGAAGTGAATCGGTCAAGGGGTCGTGAAGTTATGAGGGTCCAAAGAGGCTTAAAAAAAAGTCGTACAATAATATCAAGTGGGGTGTCATATGATAGGGTTTTGTTAAGACATTGCAAAACCGTTTTTATTTTGATTCTAGGTCTAATAGTTTTTGAGTTGTTGTAAACATTATAAAATTGGCAAACCCAGTATAACGTGAGCTACCATTTCTTGGAGTTTCAATGATTTTGTTGTTCAAGTAAGACTGGTACATAACTAGACGGCGATTTCGAAGCGATTTGCAAAGTTTATTACAACCATTGGTCAATAAAAATTGTTTGGGTTTTATTAACCTCCGACCATCACGAGATCTCAGTTCGGGGCGAACCACTAGTTAATTATGATGAGTTTAGCGGGTCGTGCGATCGTATGTCCCAGTTGGTCCGCAGCCGCACGTGAGGCGACGTATGTGGTACCTACTTAGACAAACAAGGTGCCCAATTAGAATGATTTGCATAACATTGCAGGTACGCCCTGACAGCGACCGCGTACCGCTGGGTGCGCGATCGCAGCGAGAGCCAGTGCATCGTGATCACAGGTGAGTGTACCTGTGGCAGGCAGGCGGCCTCAAAGGCAATGCAACACAATGCAATGGCAACGCCGGTTACAGGAGAGAGCGGCGCCGGTAAGACGGAGGCGGCGCGAGTGTGCCTCCAGTGCGTAGTGGTGGCCGGCGAGGAGGCAGCCGCGGGCTCTAGGCTCACAGCCGCCGGCACGCTGCTGGAAGCCTTCGGCAATGCTGCCACCATCCGCAACCACAACGCCAGTAGATTCGTAAGCATCGTGCATCGTACATCGTATCCGCGTCGCACTCTTATCACACCTGTTCACTCTGTTGTTGTGTGTTCAGGGCAAGCTGTTGGAGATCGAGTTTGACTGGAAGGGACAGCCGGTCGGCGGTCACATCACGCACTGTCAGTAAGCCATATTATATAGTTTAGCGCTCTACACCACTACCTACACGTGCACACAATCAAATGTATACTTTTGTTTTTTGCATGCAGATCTTTTGGAAAAGGTAAAAATTGTTAGAAATAATTCAGTGAATCACAACTTT
Source organism: Eulithis prunata (assembly GCA_918843925.1). Taxonomy (NCBI): domain Eukaryota; kingdom Metazoa; phylum Arthropoda; class Insecta; order Lepidoptera; family Geometridae; genus Eulithis; species Eulithis prunata. The sequence continues at coordinate 9,740,809 of OU974016.1, read as the reverse complement.
ACTGATGCCTTGCTGACGACGTCACATTCTTATTGATCGCGTCAGCAAAGCGTACAAGTACCTTAGTGTCAACTCGTGCAAATCGCCGTTGGATGTTTGTTAAACCATAAGGGGCTTGTAAACTTATAAAAGTGAACAAAATATCGTAGTTAAAATGAAGTGGGATGTCATGTTCTATGATACCCCACTTGACCTTGCCGCCCCCTATTTTAGACCGTTTTGGAAAAACTGTGTTAATTAAGGACTTTGCTTTTTTTTTTGTGTACAAGTTTTTCGGTCCATAAACTTCTGAGATAGGACAGAAGGTCATGTTTTGGACTATTTTCATCATAAGACAAAAACTATGCTCTTTAGAAAAAAAAAATGTCTCACACCGCTGGTGGGTTAGACGGCTCAGGTAAATAAGTTAATTGATGAAACATGTCGTCGGTGCGGCAGGAGCGCGCCTGCAACGTGCCTCACGGCGAGCGCAACTTCCACGTGCTGTACCAGCTGCTGGCCGGCGCCGACGTGCAGCTCCTCAGTGAGTAGAGTACTGCCATCCATCACGTCACGAGTAGGAAGAGTAGTGCCATCCGCACCGCACTCTCTCTAACCCGCTCTCCGTCCGTGCAGAGCGACTCAAGCTGCAGCGCTCCTGGGAGCATTACCGCATCCTGTGCACCGCGACGCAGGACTCGGCGCCGGGCTCTCCTGTACCGCGCGACCCGCACCGCGCCGCGCATCATGACGTCGACCACTTCGCATTCACCAAGGTATGTGCCTCGCTACCCGCTACCCGCACCACTACGTACCTACTGACGGTGCACTAATTGCGATGTGTTGTCGCAGGCGGCGATGGCGACCCTCGGGTTCGTGGCCGGCGAGTGCGGCGGCGTGCTGCGCGTGCTCGCGTTCATGCTGAAGCTCGGCAACGTGCAGTTTGAGCCGCAGCACAACATCGACGGCAGCATCGGCACGCGCATCCAGCACGCTCACGGTGCGGATGGAGCCATGTAACGTCCCCATCCATCCCCGGACGGCAATCTCTCGGCTGGTGATGGACTCGGTCTCGTTGTCGTTGCAGAGGTGAGCGAGGCGTGCGCGCTCGTCGGCGTGGACGCGACGGCGCTCGGCTCCGCGCTGACGGCAGCCGACCATCCACCGCACCTGCCGGAGTGCGGCGGCGACGGCGACGGCGACGGCGACGGCGACGCCGAGTGGGCGTGCGCTGCACTCGACCGGCTGGTGACGGCGCTGTACGCGCGACTGTTCACGTGGCTCGTGCGGCGCACTAACGCGGCGCTCTGCCGAGGCGATGGGGAGATGCCGCTCGGTGATGGCGGGCGGTCGCTCGGCGTGCTCGACGTGTACGGGTTCGAGCGGCTCGCTTGCAACGGCTTGGAGCGGCTGCTGATCAACTATGCGGCGGAGCGCGTGCAGGCCGCAGTGACGGGCAGCACGCTGCGCCGCGAGCAGGAGGAGTACGTGCGCGAGGGTCTGGCTTGGCGTGCAGTGGTACATCCGGCGCACGAGCTGCACGCTGACCTGCTGGACGCGGGGCCAGACTCGCTGCTGGCAGTGCTGCAACAGACGCCGCCGCCGCCGCTGATGCAGCGCTTGCAGCGCATTGCGCACCCGCGCCTGCTGCTCCACCCGCCCGAACACTTCACGTGAGTACATCTTTTACCCTATCATTACGTTATCAGATTTATCTTGGAACTGTAAAAAAGCCAAACTAAATATGCAGATCTACTAAATAAAACGATTCTGATTCCAAAAATCGAGTTTGTCTGTTTGTCCGCGAATCACGCCTAAACTACTGGACCAATTTCAATGAAAGTTATACTATTCGGAAGCTTTTTTTCCGGATTGAAACATCCTTCTAATATTATAAACGCGAAAGTTTGTAAGTATGGATGGATGGATGGATGGATGTTACTCTTTTACGTAAAAACTACTGATCAGATTTGGATGAAACTTTCTTTCTTTTTACTTTCCTTTTAATTTGGTGGGTTCGATTCCCGGTTCAGACAGGCGATTATTCAAAATTCTTTGGTGCCCGCGACTTCGTCTGCGCAGGATTAGAAGTGCAATTTGCTATGCGAAATGTTCTATTCTAGGCGTCTTCCAGAGATCCTTATTAGTTTTAAATAAATTATGAATAGGTTTGATGTACCCAAAAATAATGTTGCCCAGATTAGATTCGCGTCTGGGATTATTGGAAGCACATAATATTGTGTAGTCGCGAGTGATCGAGCGCTAGGTGTCGTCGCAGGGTGGTGCACTTCGGCGGCGCCGTGACGTACAGCGCGCGCGGGATGGCGGCCTACAACCGCGACGCACTGTGCCGGCGCTGCGGCGGCGTGCTGGCGCGCGCACGAGACCCGCTGCTGGCGGAGCTGTTCGCGCACGCTGGCGACGCGGCCGACTCGTCACCGCGACGCACTGCCTCGCTCGCGTGCCGCCAGCGCGCGCTGGTCGCCGCACTAGTGCGCCGGCTGCCTCCCGCGCCGAGACTCGTGCGCTGCCTGCGCGCCGACAAGGCACTCAGGCCGCGTCGGTGGGACGCTGCTCTAGTGCGTCACCAGCTGCGCGACCAAGCTATCCTCGAGATGGCGCTGCTGCGGCGCGCCGGCTGGTGCGAGTCCATGTGCGCCCGCGCCGCGCTGCGCCGCTACAGAGTGCTGGCGCCGCCGCCGCCGCCGCCGCCGCTGCTGGCCGGCGCCGCCGCCGAGCACGCGATGCGCGCGCTGCGCTCGCTCCTGCGCGCGCTGCCGATCCCGAGCGCAGAGTTCGCGTTCGGCCACACGCGCCTCTTCGTGCGAAGCCCTCGAACGGTCAGTGCACCCACTTATTACGCCCCTTACACCCGGGAGGACCTACAAAATACCCGATGGATAACACGCGAAGTGCTTTTTTTTAGGGTTACGATCCCGTAGGGTTTCGAAACCCTTATGGTGCGACTGTGGTCGTCCGTTCGTCTGTCACAAACCGTATTATTACAACCAATTTCAAGTCAATAGCTTCAATAGTTTCTGAGATACGGAAACTATTGAAGCTATGTATTGATTTGAAATTTGGAATAGTTATAGATCTTATTTGTCAGCACGTTTGGAACGCGAGAAATATAATTTTTTTATATTTTCATTATGTCAAAAATCGAGGTTCGGATCGTAAACCTCGGTGAGCGATGCCATTCGCACTTGACCGGACTCGGTTTTACCCGGATCGGCTAAAACATAAAGAATGGAGGGGCGGTGCTTACTTTCGTAATATTCGGGTTCCAACTTGAAACATACCTTACTCCTAATCGATCCGATGCGTAACAGATGCATCGCATCCGGATCCCTCGGCTCGTTCGGAGCCATAATATAAGCGCTAGGTTAGTCGGTGAGGCGAGGTAGCCTTGGCATCGCGAATAATCAGTCAGTTGTCAGGTGTGGGAGCTGGAGGCGCTGCGCGCGGCGCGCGTCGGCGAACTAGTCGCGTGCGCTCAGCGCGCCTGGCGTCGGCATCGCGCTCGCCGGCGTGCGCGTGCGCAGGCGGTGCTGGCGCGCGCGTGGCGCCGGCGCCGTGCTGCTGCAGCCCCCCCCGTGCCGGCGGCCGACGGGAGGCGAGTCGGCGCCGCGAGCCGCGTCTGGCGCTGGTGGTGCACGGCGACCCGACGCGCCTACCTGGCGGGGCTCGGCGCGAGGCTGCCGGCGCGACATCGCTCGCCGGCGTGCAGCGCGTGGCCGCCGGTGCCGCACCCGCGGCTGCTGGGCCGCACGGACGCGCTGCTGCGCAGCCTGCACCACGCGTGGCGATGTCGCGAGTACCGCGCGAGGCTCGACCAGACGGCTCGCAACCGGATGCGCGAGAAGGCGACCGCGAGCGCGCTGTTCCGCGGGCGCAAGGCGCTGTACGCGTGCAGCGTGCCGCATCCCTTCGTGGGGGACTACGTGCGGCTGCGGGGCTCGGGCGCGTGGCGGCGCGGCGCGCGCTCCGACGACCGGTACGTGGTGTTCGCGGACGCGTGCGGCAAGGTGGCGCGCGCCAGCGGGCGCGTGGCGCGCGTGCTGTGCGTGGTGTCGACGGCGGCGCTGCTGGTGCTGGAGGCGCGGTCGCTGCGCGTGCGACGTCGCGTGCCCGCGCAGGACGTGTGGCGACTCTCCCTGTCCCCGCACGCCGACGACGTGCTGGTGGTGCACGTGCGACCCGCCCCTCAGCCAACCCACCACTCGGAGCTGTGCGTCGAGCGCGACCAGGACCGCGCCCCCGGCTGCCTGTTCGCGGTGAGTGTCTGTCCGGCCTGCACACTACACACTGCACACTACACACTACACAGTGCACGGTGCGTGACTAACCGGTGCCTCCCCCGGACTCCGCAGGGCGAGTCGCGGCGGCGCGGTGACGTGGTTCTGCGCACGTGCCACGTCCTGGAGCTGGCCACGAAGCTGTTCCTGGTGGTGCAGAACGCGGTGGGGTCTCCGCCCCAGGTGCATATCGCCACCGAGTGAGTGCACGTTTGTTGCTATCGTTGAGTCGAAGGTGACAAGATGTAGTCAACAAATACTGTTTTGCGGAACGGTTAGCTACCTACTTATGGCCTACTTTCTGAACCTGAATTCCACTACCATAATATTATACCTAAATGTCAAAGTTTGGATGTTTGTGTTTCAATCACGCTACAACTACTGGTCTGATTTACATAAAACTAGGAATATATATAATAGGTATATATACCGAGTTTGTATCCTGGATTAACACATAAGCTACTTTTCATCCCGGAAAATCAACAGGATAAAACGGGGCGCGTAGGTACCAAGTCGCGGGTGAAATCTAGTGATGAATATACTAGAATGGAACCCGATCAGGAGTGACGCGTCCTGCATGGTTGTGTCTGTGTGCAGGTTCGAGGCTAACTTTGGAGCGCAGGTGGTGACGATCGCGTTCCACGCGCTGGGCGAGGGCGGCGGCGGCGCGCGCTTGCTGCGCCATCACGACCGCATGGACGTGCTGCTGTAGCCTGGTCCGCCTGTAGGCTAGCTCACTCACCGACACGTGTTCCATTGTAACTTAACGTAACCCTGCGCTAGGCAGCTCCAAGTGAACCGGCTCCATTTATATTAATGTTAACATTATTTACAAGTTACATTATACAGGGTGGAATTGAATTCAAATCGCAGTTTTCGGGGTTTTGAAGATAAAGACGTATCCTGCCATTCTTGTTTATAAGTTGGTGGGATTCCGCACCTCGAAATGCCAAGTTAAACCCTTAAAGGTAGCAAGGTACTTTTTGTTATATATTCAATTGTTATTTCCTGACACTAGGTACTATTGTACAATGTACACTGCCCTACGCTACGACCCCCTAGTTTTGTTAATAAAATCAATGTTTGCCAAACTCAATGCCCTAGGTAAAAGTTACGTTAGAATTTAAAGTATTTTATAAATTGAATTACCTATGTTTAAGTAAATTGTGCAATAACTGGTTGAACCATGTTCATTAAAGTTAATAAGTAATTACAACTGTCTTATTTCTGACTAGCTGCTAGGAGTTATAGACCTGCTTTGTAAGGAGTCATCTGAGGTCAATTGGCCTTTGGGATCTACGCGTCCAGGAACCCTATTGTGTAATAAAAAAAAATGCCTCGCCTCTTAAGAAAAACGTACCTGTATTTTATATCTAATCGTTTGATTCGACTTTTTGACGAGGACTATTATAAACTTTATTGTACAAAATTATAAATTTGTTACCCCTACCTACATGAGGTAGGCTATCCTACTTTCTAAGGAACTCTCTGGTAAAAAAGCTTTTCGTCCAAGTAAAATGGGCATCTACATCATCGGTAGGTAGGTACTTGGGAGTTTGGGAGTGCAAGGGTCTTGAAATAAAACAAAGGGTAAGTATAGTAAGTGACAGTACAGTGTAACCGGAGAGTAGACTCAACTAAATACAAGGTGTGGTAGGCAGGTACAAGAACAGGTACAAAATGATGAGGTGAAGTGAGGCGGAGATCACTTGATGGAACAAGCGAATTGCGCCCGCAGCCGCTGCAGTGACGTCACCGACTCGCTCTGTGAACACCAATTAGCTCTCGAAAATGACCATGCATTTTCTGCTCCCTCCTTAAACTTCAGAATAAAGGGAGGGTTATTCAGAAGTTTATGGAGCGGAAAATTTTTAATAATTGATCATTATTTTATTTAAGTATTTCTGTGAGCGAAGCGAGCGCACCTAGATCTTAGTTGACAAGTGTGACTACTTGGGCAAACCGGCGGCGTTGTATAGCATAACTTGCGAACCGCTGCATAACCAATCCCCACAGGATTGTACTGTGGGTTACCATTTCTTAGTTTTGATGACTTTGTAATTCAGGTAAGACTGGTACTTAGGTATAGGTGGGTACATAGATTGCGGTATCGATGCAATTAGCAAAGTTTAGTAGATAGGTAGGTACATGTTATTGGGTACGTACCTTGTAGCGCGTGGTGTGGTGCGGCTCGCCGCCGCCGACGCCGCTCGTTGTGTTGTCGTTCTCCACGTCATCTAGAAACACGCACCACAACTTCCATTCTAGCTCGGACATTTAATTTAGTAGGCTAGGTAAGTAGGTATACAAATGTCATAATACATTTGCGATTTATGCACCTATGTACCTAGGTAGTTACCTATCTTGTAACAACTGCTGTATTTTAAGGGTTACGATCCCGTAGGGTTTCGAAACCCGGTGCGACTTTGTCCGTCCGTCCGTCTGTCACAAACCGTATTATCTCGGAAACTATTAGAGCTATTGACATGAAATTTGGAATAGTAGGTAATAGATCTTATTTGTCAGCATTTGTATAGAAAAGTAGGAAATAGGTACCTACCTAGGTAGTACCTAAGAGAAATACCTTTTTTTATATTTTCATTATCAAAATATTAAAAATAGGGGGAAAAAATTTTAGTGGTACCGCCGGATTGATCTATACATATTATATCATTTGAAAGGTGTTGTTTTGTAGATTTTAAGTAATTTTTTTTTTCTATTAGGCATAGATTCTGACTTATGGTGTAAAAAGCTTAAAAATTACTTTCTGTCCCTCCCTCTATCTCCGAAGGTTTTAGAGCGAAAGATTTGAAATAACAGTGGGGATTGAAAAAAAAGTGGGGCTATTACCTAACACAAGTGGGGTATCATAGAAAAGGGCTTGCTTTGTATATTCCAAGACAACTTTAATTTTTTTGCTATCATGTTTTTGACTACTTATAATGTAAAAAATCCTAAAAATGACCTTGTCCTCATCTCCGAAATTTAAGAAGTGAAAAATTTGAAATAATTACCTATGTGTTATATATAGAAATGCTTGAGCTTTACACAAAAAATAAAACCAAGTTTGTAACTTGCATAGTTTTTGAAAAAAGTAAAAAAAAACTGATACCTACCTATCAAGGTATATACCTATATTATATAGTTTTGGTTCGGATCGTAATCCTTGATGGGCGAGTCCATTCGCACTTGACCGAACTTGTTTTATATAGGTAATACCTCGCCACTAGTGGATCCAGGAAGGCTTTAAAAAGCTCCGGGCCAACCCAAGGGTTGTAGGTATTTTGTTAGCCTCTCCCAGACGGAAATGCTGGATCCGCCACTGTTGGTAGGTATAGGTATTACATTACCGGGATGCAGGTGCGCCGATGCAGACGGGACGGTCGCGTTTCCGTTATCGTCTGCGTCAGAGCGCGACGCGCTGCATGTGCCCGTGCTCTCCCAGCCGCCACCAGCCCCGCCTGCAGGTGTAAGTACAACCGTCAACCGCAACAACAAACAACATGTCGCTGCAACACGTAGGTAGGTATATCTGTGTAGTACTGACTGTCTGTGCGGTCTGCACTGTCGCGACTGCCGCTTGCCGAGGAATGCAATGCATCCGTCGTCGAGTCGAGCTCCAGCTCCGAGTGGTCGCCGGCTGCCGACGCCTCCGACTCCTCGCCCGACTCCGCCGACTGCGACATCAGTGAAGAGTGCGTGCGCGACCGCGACCGGGACCGCTCCTTACATTCGACAAGACGTAGGTATGCATTTATAAAAACAATATTGTTTTCATCCCACCATCTCGGAAAGAGTATTTTTAATCTTCAATATCTGAGTGGAAAAGCCGTTTTTATTCTCTAGAGGATAAAGTAAATTGAATTTAGAACATCGTGTGCAATAAGTTTGTGAATTAAAAAAAACATTAAACCTATTTACTGCTACCTCTATGGTGCCGAATATATCATACAACTTTTTTTTAATTTGTTAAAAACTCAGACTCGGAACCTTCTTGGTGTTCTTTTTTCAATTTGCTTTGTACGCGGTTCTTTACGCGGCATTTTTTCACGTCATTGTTAAACCTTATATTAAAAACAAGAAACTTGAAAACAAGTGAAAAAACTAAAATGAGTGATTCTAGCGACGAGGAAGTTTGTTTGACGGCAACAGAATTGACTGAAACTGTTAATAATGCGCAAATTAGTCATTTCCTCGCTGAGGTGGAATGAAAAGTTACGTGTTGCACTCGAGTGCAAAGATTTTTCACCTCGTGCTCTTTTGATTCCCTCGCTAACGCTCAGGATTCTAATTTTGAATCACTCGCTGCGCTCGTGATTCAATTTTAGAATCCTTCGATTGCTCGGTCATCAAAATTGAACACGCGGTTAAAAAGCAACTTTGCACTCTTGTATAACAAATAACTATTATTAGTCTCAAGCAGCACATCTTAACCTTTTTCAGTCCGCGGACCCCTAGAAAATCAAGCACAAGTCAAGGAATAAAAAACGGAAATAAATTTAGGGCAATTTAGAATTTTAGTAGTACCGTACCTACCTACCTAGGTTATGATAAATATTTTTTTTAATTAGGTAATAAAAAAAATACTTTATGTACCTACTGTGGAGGTTGGTGCTGCTTTTTTGCAACTACCTACCTACCTAAATTAGTAATATTTGGGTTGGTGATTTTACTTAGTTGTAATTTCACTGACATCGTATTCCAGTTGTTATCTGTTTCTGTATTTGTGTTTTAATACAAGAGCAGAGAATGGCTTTTCACAGATGTGTGTGGAATAGAAAAGCCGTAAATGTAACAATTACGAGACTTGCTGGCATTTAGTTATCAATTCAAATGTCCATAGATAAGACGGCGGATCCCATGCACATACTCGTCGACCCCCAGGGGTCCGCGGAGCGGTCCACAGGTTAAGAAACGCTGGTCTATAGATTTGATTATAGATTTGATTCACATAGGCCAAGAAAAAAGTTGGACCTAGTATAAAGCCCTGAAAAATGCTGTAAGTGACGGATAATTCAGAGTTAATACTTTCAGTTCTTCCAGTCAGGTGATAGGTAGGTGGTTAACGTATTATTTTCGTTAGTTGAATACACCTCCGGATCGAGCGAGCAAAGCGCGAACTCTTCGGCGGTGCCGGCATTTTTTTATTTATTTATTTAATACTTATTATTATTATTTATTAATTTTGCACAAAATTATAAATTTGTTACCTACAAAGAGTGGACTTAATGCTGAAAGCATGGTCTGCCAGCCACCCCAAACGTGGTGATGTAATGAGGAGGTTGGCGTGTGACATTAGGTACAGAGAATAATATTTATCTTAAGTAAAAATTGAGAGCCATATTTATATACCTACTACATAATTTAATATATAAATATATTAGGTATATATATACATAACATAACAAATCAATAAAACATTATGTAACAAAACACAGAGGTAGGTATGGTGAAACAAGGTGGCATTGCAGGTCCTTTACCGATTCCCGTCCCTTTACCTGTCCCAATGGAGACTCTCCCCGGCCGGCAGGAGGGGCGCCACTGACCTCGTCGCTGGAGCTGTCGGCGCCGTCCGTCGCGGCCGCCGCCTCTGCGGAAATAACACATCGGCGTCGTCAGCGAGCGCGCCACGCCACGTCACCTTACAGGATCGGAGCCCTGCTCGCGATCAACGGGACCGGATACCTGGGCGGGACGCCCGCGCCACGCGGTGCCGCAGCAGCGGGTAGAAGCCGCGCGCCGTGGCGTTGTGCGGCTCGTACTGCAAGATGAGCCGGCAGTACTTCAGCGCCTCCGCGTACTGACGCCGCATTATCGCCGACAGGAACTGAAACAACCTCCGTCATCATCGACTCGCGCTAGAAGCCCGAGGGTCGCCGAGCTGGGGTCCCTTCTCACCTCGGCCAAAAATTCACTCGGCGCCGACAGGGGCTCGTTGCCCTCGGAGCGATCCTCCGGGCTCGCCGACCGTCGGTCCGCGGCGTCCATGGCGCGCGGACGCACCCGAGCCGCCGGCGGCGTCGACGCGCCAGACGCGGCGCCGCTGCCGTCCGGCGCGGCGCGGGCTCGGAAGTGCTCGCTCGCCGGTCTGTATCGCGTCGCCTCCACCGGCAGCGTCACCACCAGGTGCCTCGCGCGCTCCACTGCCGCGGGGGAGGGGGCACGACCCGGCGGCGGCGGCGGCGGGGTGGAGGGGGAGGGGGAGGGTCGCACCCGCAGCGCGGCTCGGGACGCCGTGTCGAGGGCGCGCGGTGGGGCGGGCGGCGGCCAGCAGGCGCGAGGGCGGGCGGGCGGCGGGGGCGGCGCGGGCGGGGGCGGCGGCGCCGGCCGGTACAGCCGCGAGTTGGGCACGGGCCGGCGGAGAGTGCGCTTGCGGCGGCGCGGGCGACCCGCCTCGCCGGCGGCGGCGCACCGCGCGCGCCTCTTCGGCTTCGGCTTAACTCCTGGGTACCTGCGGAAGGGGGAAGGTCAGCGCGACCAGGGTCACCTACGACGACGGCGGCGGCGGCGGATACCCACAGGCGCGGGTTGGGCGGCAGGGGGCGGCGCGAGGCGGGGCGGGACGCCGCGGCCGCGGGCACCTCGAGTTGGTGACGACGCAACCGACGAGGTGCACCAAGGTCGATGACGTCTTCGCTCTCTTCTTCGATTGCCGTCTCACGACTCGATCTATAGTGATAAATGTCTTAAACCTATTGTAGTAGCAACGCAGGTAAGTCACCTAGGTAACTATTATTAATGTGCCGTTTGCTCTCTGGCTTACTTTACTCCTGCCATGGAAAGAATAGGTCCTCCAAAGAAAAAAAGTAGGTAAGGTACCTACCTCCTACTAGTATCGTTGATTATTATCTGGTAGGTACCTAATGAGTACCTAGGTTAGGTATGAAGATAGTAAACAGACGGTACGGTAGGTACCTAGTGGCTGCGACGACGGTGGCGAGGTCTCGGCGGCGCTGAGAGTGTGGGAGGCCGCCGCTGGCGCGCTCCAGGCCCCTAGAGGCGCGCACTTCCAGCTGTTGAAGCGGCTGTCCGCGTGCTTGTCCGGGGCGGACGAAGATCACTTCCTTAGCAGAGGACAGCACGCTAGCACGCCCGACCGGCAACACATCTCGACCTCTATATTGTTAGACGACAAAAGAATAATACATACATAATGTTTTATTGATTTGTTATGTTATATATATATATTTATATATTGAATTAAGCTCTTAATTTTTATTTAACATATTATTTAAGATATTCTCTGTAATGTCGTAGGCCAACTTCCTCATTACACCACCACATTTGGGTTGGCTGGCAGACAATGCTTTCAGCATTAAGTCCACCCTTTGTAACAAATTTATAATTTTGTTCAATAAAGTATTAAATAAATAAATAAAAGAAACCATAAACACTTAGGTAGGTTAGGTACCTACCTATACGTACGCCACGATAAGGTAGGTAGTAGGGTAGGTACGCAAGATATTTGTCATCATTCTCATATTTCGAGATAATTTTGGTTCAGGATTTCGATTTGGGGCCGCAGCCTCTATCTTCTTTTTCCCAACCTCACTTAGAGTCCATTAAACTACGGAGATAGGGATGTAAAAACTATGCGTGATATGCAAAACAATGAAAATTGCCTTAGAATGTACAAAGCAAGCCCTTTTCTATGATACCCTACACGAGTTGGTAACCCCCCTTTTTTATCAATCCTCCTATTTGGGCCCGTTTTGGAAAAATTGTGTTAGTTATTATACCTAGGGACTTCGTTTTATTTTTCATGTCAAGTTCAGGAACTCTTTTATAACTTACAAGCTGCCGCCCGCGACTTCGTTCGCGTCCCGTTGAATCCCGTTGATTTTTCGGGATAAAAAATAGCCTATGTGTTAATCCAGGTCACGGACAATCATCATCAATATATATAAAACTCTTTTGAAGCTGACATAGAATCAACGCACAGCCTAAACTATAAGTCCTAGAGATATGAAATTTGGAGGGTAGGTTCCTTATATAGTGTAGGGGCGCACTAAGAAAGGAATTTTGAAAAGTCACACTCTAACGCGAGCAACGCCGCGGGAGACGGCTAGTATAGGTATATTACAAGTTTCATCCAAATCGGATCAGTAGTTTTTACGTGAAAGAGTAACAAACATCCATCCATCCATACTCACAAACTTTCGCGTTTATAATATTAGTACCTAGGAAGTAGGATAGTTATTTCAAATGTTTCGCTCCAAAACCTTCGGAGATAGGGGGGGGACAAGGTAATTTTGGCTTATTCCACTAATCCCCGTTGACAATCCCCGTCAATGAGATAATACGGATTGTGACAGACGGACGGACAAAGTAGCACCGTAAGGGGTTTCGAAACTCAACGGGATCGTAACCTTACAAGTAGTTCAATATGTACATACGTAGGTAAGGTATAGTATAGGTACCCAGAAAATAAACGAAAAATCGTTTTAAAATGTGCAAAGCAAACCCTTTTCTTACACAAAACAAAACCTTACCATGCATTGAATTAATATTACTAGCGTATTACCATGGTATTTACAACACAAGCCTTGCACGAGTTATGTACCTACCTACCGTACCTAATGTAATTTCTCACTCAAGCCAAAATAAACACAGAATTAGGTATTGTTTAACCAATGTTTTGTACCTAATACTACCTACCAAACTCTTTATTTACCTACTGTAATGCTTTATTTTTTGTGAATAAAGATTATTCAGGTACCTACCCTATAATTAGGTAGGTAGGTGGTACTACCTAAGTAGAGCACCACAAAGATAAGTTTGTAGGTACCGAGGTACTAACAAAAGCACAATTTGTAAATCGATTGCTTGAGCAACAGATTGCCAGTTAGAATAGCAATGAGCACTTGTCACGCACGAAACTAGGTAGGTTACGCACTGCAGGAAGCGGCAGCTGGTGCAGCACGCAGTTGTAGATGTGAGGCGAGGCGATGACGACTCCGACGCGACGTGGCCGCAGCCTGCTATAGAGCGCGCAGTAGCGTGCTTACGAGGTGTCTTTGCGACTTCCCCCACTGAACTAGTCCGTCCATCCGTCTCGTGTCGTGTCAGCCACCGATACAATGTCCTACCAACAGAGTAGGTACCTACCTACTGCGCATGCGTGATTGTTTTTTACCCCCTTATTCATAAACTCTTGTTGAACGACGCGCAATCCGCTCCTCCTCTTCTATTACCGCGTTCACTCACACTCAGCCTCAGCTCATGCCGCTGCCACCGCCGGACTTATTGCCACAGCAACATCGCTTTTATTCTTTTTGGGAGCAAGGGCATGAACATGGGCACGAGACGGGACAGAGGCATGATCGTGTTTAGATTAGGCTCATGCCCACTTCCCGGCCCATTGCCGCCTAATCTAAACGCGCCATATAATACGGTATCTACATAAGTAGGAGTACCTAGGTAGGTACATAGATAAGTAAGTAAAGTAAAAACCTACTTGGGGGAGACCTTTGCCCAGCAGTGCGACGATTTATGTTAGTTATTAAAAAAGTACTTACGTTTTTACAACAGATTTCAAGTTAACCATTTTATTAAAAGTATTATTTATTGCATTCACATTCAATTTAAAATAATGCAATTTTTTAGGTATTTTTTTCTTACATAGGTAGGTACGTCACATTCACTACCACATACCCTTACTTCATCAAAGAGGTTATTAAGAAAGAGTTTTTTTTTGTGTCAAAAAGGGTACCTACCTACTACCTATTGCCGTGCTTTCATCATACTAATATTATAAATGTGAATGTAAGTTTGTTTGTTACGCTCTCACGCAAAAACTACTTAAACGATCATCATGAAACTTTGTACACATATTCTTAGAGGTATTATAAGTAACATAGAATACTTTTTATTCCGGAAAATTAACGGGATCCAATGGGACACGAACGAAGTCGCGGGCGGAAGCTAGTAATGCCATAATGTGTCTTGAAAAAGTTTTTATCTTCTATCTTCTAAATATATAAAACTCTTTTTAAGCTGACTTAGAATCAACGCACAGCCTAAACTATAAGTCCTAGAGGTATGAAATTTGGAGGGTGGTATCCTTATATAGTGTAGGGGTGCACTAAGAAAGGAATTTTGAAACGTCACACTCTAAACTTTAGAGTGTGACGTGTAAATGGTAGAACGCAAACAACGCCGCGGGCGACGGCTAGTTAGGTTAGGTATATGCCTAAAGAGCACTGGATGTGAGGTGGTATGCGGGCTACTTCATTTGCAAGAAGAAAAAGAAATGATCTATTCTTCTTTTTTTTTTTTTTTTTTTTTCGGAAATTACTAATTTATTCACAAAGAAAATTACAACTAATACAGTATTTACAATATTTACAAAATACACATGAAACAGTTGAGCTATCTACAAACCGTTGCAAACGATTTATAGATAGCTCAACTGGTCCAAATCAGTACCAATCGGAAGCGTGCCCAAGACACTGGCTGCATTGCCACGCTGAATAGCAATGCTGATACGCTGGCCTAGATAATCACCAGCCCTCGGGTCACGCGTCGCTTCGACTAGACGCCCTGAAAGAATTTTGAAAACCCGGAGGGCCTCGGTACCCCACGGACCTAGAGTCTCGACCCCAAGAGGCACAAATGTGTACTCAGGCCGTTTGCCATCGTCACGCAGCAGACCATTCGGCTCAAGAATAGCTGCCACATTCACGCTGGTAAAAGCCCGGCGGATGATATCGTTAAGGCTAGCGTGGCGGGATATCCGACCGGCGGCTCTAGTGCACGATAATCCGTGGTGACCAAGCTGTTCGACAGCCGTACCGCACTGGCACCGATGAGGCGCACAGCACCGCGCACCCAACCGTAGACAGGTTGCAATACGGAACGTGACGGGATCCATTAGAGTACCAGTGTTATGAGAGGGAAGTGCTTGTAACCAGAAACCTGACTCCTTTTTAGAGACGGCTAACAGACGGGCACGATCTGCGGAGTTTTTTTTTTTCTTCTTATATTTATAATATTGGTGTTCTCAAATTTAAAAGGTTATAAAAAATTGTTATTTATTTTTATGTTTTCTTAGAGTAGGTAATATTATATAATTTGTTATTTGTTCTGTATATTTTCTATGTAAGATTCTTCTAGTATTAGGTATGTAGTAAGTAATAGAGTTATCGTTTTGGGCCCACTGTTATGGTAACATCTATGTGAATAAAACAATTTGAATTTGAATTTGAATTCTTTTTCTTGTTTGTTTTATTTTTTTCATATTGGCAGCATGATTTCCATGAAGTTTCATTTCCATTTCATTTCCATGAGGGTAAAGAAGAAGAAGAAGTAGCATTGTATCAATGTAAATCTACCCTAAAGAGTGTGCAAAAAACAAAAAAGAATTAATACAAAAATTAAAATTAATGAGAATTTTAAAGTGAGCAATAAGGTATTATTAGAGTAGATAGATAAACAATTTTCACATTCAGAGAAACCACTTTACACACATTTATTCCAATGGCTCACACTTTATGTTACGACCTAAGTATTATTGGTTAAAATTCCACCAAAATTAAACAACAATACTCAATTAAAATAAAAGTGCTATGTGTCGTTTCAAACAATGTCAAAACTCCGTGGTAACATTAGTTACTAGTTTTGACATTAGCGTAAGTCAGCGTGTCAAGCTTTGTGGTTCGAGTTTTTTTTATAGATAGGCGCTACAATAGTCTGTTGATTACTTATTATAGTTATTATACTCTTTGGTCTGTTGTCTAGATTGGTCTAGCTAGATTTGTGTTGTGTTCTGTGGGCAAAGTCTGGTGCTGGTCAGTGGTGCTACTCGTGCTACTGTTGCAGAAATGGCCGAATTATTAGTAATTCCATTGAAAAAATCTTCGGACGTGGATCTTGTTAAGCCGCTAAAGAATTTGATCCAATCAACTTATAATAGCGGCGAGAGCAGCGAGGACTACAGCGATGCCCTCAACGAACTGAGTCGTCTGCGCACCAATGCTATTTGGAAAGTGTTCGAGAAGTCTTCGCTTGACGTTATTTACAGGTAGTACCTACCTATTAGTCCGTGTTTGTACCCAAACAAACCTAATGCAATGACTCATTCGCTATAGTTGAATCACCGACAAAATTAAAGATGGTGTTGTTCCATTTGCTTGTACAACATAGCGCCTTTGTACTCAGTTGACACTGTGTTAGGCAGAGCTTTAGTTAGGTCCATGTTTGCATTTTCTGCCGAAGCATTGCTCAAGGCCATGGTGGCTGCTGATGCTGTTATTTTACACATCTGCAAATGCTGATTTTCAGCTTAGACATCAGCGGAGTAGATGCAGGTGCTGATCTTGACAAATTAAACAAATGTACTTACCGATATGTCATAATTATGAAATGTCTTGATACATTAAAAACTTTGAAAATACTTTGAAACTGCAATTTTGTTTAAACTATGGTCGAGTATAGCTTTGTTTATTGGAATCTGCCTGAAGGTTGAAACAATGTGGCAAGCAAATTGACTATAAACTTATCAATAAAATCTGTATTATGAAATGTTAGGGCTAAACATTGGGTTTTATGCATTATCAGTATGTGGTAAGGGTGGTGTGCTGGTACATAAGAGCACTAGCAGACTGAATCTGTTACAGCTACTATGATCAGCTGGTGTCACTGGAAGCCAAGATCCCACCACAGGAGGTACAAGTGCCCTTCAAGTGGAAGGATGCTTTTGATAAGGGATCTATATTTGGAGGCCGGATGAGTCTGAGTAAGTGCTTATTTGAAAGATATTTTGATTTGATTTGATTTTTTTTTGACATTATGCATATTGTTTCAGCCATCAGTTCATTGGCGTATGAGCGCATGTGCGTGCTGTTTAACATCGGCGCGTTGCAGAGCGCCGCGGCGGCCGCCCTCGCGCTCGACACCGAGGATGAACTCAAACAGGCTGCCAAGCTGCTCCAGGTGCGTGTCCGTACCACCTGGCACCTGGCACCGCACCGTGCACCGCTCAGCCGGGCCGTGTGCTCACTGCTCACTGAACCCTCACGTCTGTTGCAGCAATCAGCGGGAGTGTTCGCGTACCTGAAGGCAAACATAATGATGGCGGTGCATCAGGAGACCACGCCCGACCTGTCGCCCGACGCGCTGGACGCGCTCGCCAAACTCATGCTCGCACAAGCGCAGGAAGTCATCGCTTACAAGTGTATGCGCGGTAGGTGTACTACCTACGCGCGGTTTATATTACGCGACCACGTTAGGTTTTATGCTTTCATTAGAGAAGAGGGTAAAATAATAATTTTGTGAGAGGCCAAAACTGTTCCATTTTCCAAAACTGGACGGGAAGATTAAAAATAACTACTACTATCGAAGGACGATAGATAGCTCTGGCGATCGACAGTCGCTAGACGTTACTATGCCGCGGTACCAGCGCGTTGGGTTGGTTGCAGATGAGATGAAGGACAGCATGGTCAGCAAGGTGTGCTCGGCCTGCGAGGAGATGTACACGGACGCAGCACGCGCGCTCGGCAAGGAGGGTGTACGCAACCTGTGGGAGCGCGACTGGCATTCCACCGTCAGCGCCAAGCAAGCCGCCTTTCGCGGCCTCGCGCAGCATTACCAGGCAGCCGTGTGTCGCGCCAACAAGGCCGTCGGGGAGGAGATTGCACGTCTGCAGGTACATCGGACGGTATTCATGCATCCGAGTTAACATCTGAGATGTGACCTTCTGGTGCGGCTGTTCCAGTGGGCGGTGGAGCTGCTGAGAGGCGGCGGCGCGACAGGCGGCGCCGTGGCGCGTGACGTGGCCGTGCGGGCGGCGCGAGCGCTGGCCGCTGCACAGAAGGACAACGACTTCATCTACCACGAGCGCGTGCCCGAGCGTGCCTCGCTCGAGCCCGTGCCGCGAGCGCCCGTCGCCAAGCCGGCGCCGCTGCCGCGAGCCTTCGCCACCGGAAACGGTACTACCTACTTAGTTAAACGTTTACTATTATATTACATTTTTCAATCCGATTGCTCGGAAATGTACTCAAGTAATTCCTTGTAAGTTTAAAAAATATAGCCCGACTACTGAAAAATCGCGCTGCAACAACTCCGAGGTTCGACAGGACTCAAATTCGCCATTTTAGCGCAGATTTAAAAAAACCTCCGTCCGTTTCGTGTCTTGCAAACGTGACCTCGCTTTCAATAACGTATCTAAAGGAAGGAGCGCGTTTCAGCACGGGCTAGTGGTAGTGGTAGATAAGGCACCGGGATCGTAGAGTAACGGCGTGTCGTGCGGTCGCAGATCTGTTCGCGGGACTGGTGCCGCTGAACGTGCGCAACGCGCTGCAGGCAGCCGATACGCGCCGAGCCGACGCCGTCGCCGCGCACATCAACAAGCTGCGTGACGCCACACAGCTGCTCAACAGGTAACGTAATGAATGTCGCGCCTCATCCCGTCCCGTGCGCGCCTGCTGTCACATCTCACGTCTGCTCCTCTGCAGCATCCTGGCGTCGCTGAACCTGCCGGCGTGTCTCGAGGAGGGCTCCGCGGGTGCGCTGCCCGCCTCCATCTGCGAGAAGGCAGCTGCCATGCGCGCGGCCGGCGGCGCGGACGAGCTGGCGCGGCTCATGCAGGAGCTGCCGGATCTGCTGCAGCGGAACCGGGATATCCTGAACGAGGTACTGCGCCGGGACCTCGGGCCTAGCGTCGCCGGCGTCCTCTCGCCAACTGACGCGAGACATGTTGCGTGTTGCGTGTTGCGTGTTGCAGGCGGCGCGCATGCTGCGCGAGGAGGGCGACGCGGACGCAGCCCTGCGCGCGCAGTTCGGCTCGCGCTGGACGCGCACGCCGTCCGCGCAGCTCACCGAGGGGTTCAGCGCTAACGGGGACAAGTACCGACAGATCATCGACAACGCCGTGCGCGCCGACAACATCGTGCGCGACAAGTACAACGCGCACAAGGACGTACGTAACATTAAGATTCGTATTGCGCGATAGATGACAAGGTGGGATCGATCGAGGCACTAATAGTGTTGGTTGCGGGCGCAGGGCATCGAGCTGCTGAGCCGCAGCGAGGAGGAGCTGACAGCAGGCGTGCCTTCCGCGCCAGCCGCGGCCGGCGCCGCTGCACCACGTGACCTGCTGGCCCTCATGCACGAGGTAACGCTCGCTCACGCAACAACATCGTACCGTCGGACGTACCTTATAATGCAGCTCTCGCCGCCGGCAGGTGGACGACCTGAAGGCGGAGCGCGACGCACTCGAGGCGGACCTGAAGGAGGTCCGCGTGGAGCTGCGCACCGCGTTCCTGCAGGCCGGCGCCGCGCTCGACGAGCCCGCGCTCACGCTGCCCGCGCTGCACGCCGCTCTACAGCCGCTGGCGGCGCGTGCTGACGCCACGCTGCGCCGTCAGGAGGTGCTGGTGGAGAGGTACGTACCTGCAGGCCGTGAGATCGCCTTGCGCATCATATAATGCGTGTTGTCCGCACAGGTTGCAGACGGGCGTGGCGGCCTTGCCCGGCGATGGATCGCGTGCGGAGCGTGACGCAGCCCTGCGCCGGCTGGCGGCCGCGCACGATGCCTTCCAGGAGCTCACCGCTAATCTCACCGAGGGAGTCAAGTTCTACAATGACCTCACGCAGGTAATACTAATCGTCATTTACTGAAATCGTCTTACGATGTGACCGAAGTAAAAAATTAACTGACGAAAGTGTTGTATTCCAGCTACTCGTTGCGTACCAAAACAAGGTGTCGGACTTTTGCTTCGCGCGCAAGACGGAAAAGGAGGAGCTGCTGAAGGATCTGACGCAGGAGGCGTCACGACCCTCGCCCCCGCCGCCCGCTAACGAGGTATCCACCCTCGCATTATGTGTGGAGGCATCAATTCTAATCTGTTTCATCACACTTTTGTTTAACAAATGTAATATCATTTACATTTCCAGCCGGCCGCGGTCGCCAAAAGGAACCCCCCGCCACGACCGCCGCCCCCCTCGGCGGGCCCCTCGCCAGCGGGCCCCTCGCCCGCCCCAACACTGCCCTACCCGACGCAGCCGCAAGGTACTCATGCCCATTCTTACTTGCTCCGCTAAATTGATCAAGCGAGTGAAGTCCTTAGCGTCAACTTGAGTGAATCGTTGGATGTATGGTTAGTAGTGCACAACTTTCGAACCGCTTTCGATAAAATTTAGTAGACTGACAGACACATAAGGCTTTGCCAAACAGAACGCGTACTTACGCCGCGCTATAGCGCCGAATTGTGTTGTACTATGACGGTGTACTGTCACACAGAAGCCAAAGCGTTGCGTAATGCTGGCGCCGCCGGCGCTCTGTATGACAGTAGAATACCGTCATGGTACATCACAGTTCGGCGTTCTGACGCGGCGTAAGTACGCGTTCTGTTTGGCAAAGCCTTTAGTGATTAGCATGTGATTGTACTGTACGTACAGGCATGCCGCTGCCGTACGGGGCTGGCGCAGGAGCGGTGAGCGGCGCTCCGTACGGATACTACGCGGCGCCGATGCCGGCGCTGTACAACCCGTACGCCACACTGCCGTATCCGCACCACGCGCCGCGCTTGCCGGCCGCGCAGCCGTACCAGCCGTACCAGTATCCTGCGCCCGCATACCCGCCGCCGCATCAGGCGCCGCCGCCCGGATACAACCCCTATCAGCATCAGTAACGCAGCCGGCTACCCGCACCCCGCACCCCGCACCGAACCCATCCTCCTTTGAAACCTGCATCTGCATCATCGTTAAAACTTCTTACATCGCTTGTCCTTTGCGGGGATGCAGCGTATTCGAGTAGCGAAGTTGTTTCATTCCATTAAACGAACCTTAACTTTTAATCAAATTAGGGGCATTTATATTTCTTATAGGGGTGAGAGATCAAGTATGTATAAAGATGGCTGCAATGCGGTTTTTAAAGTAATCTATTGATGGAGCATTTGTTAGGCTTCAAGTAATATAATATATTAACTGAATTAAATTACTAAAATAAAAACAATCATGAGAGGAAAGATGAGATGTGATATTAATCAAAGCAGTAAAAATGGTAAGCCAGCTCATGCGAGCAAAACGCTCGTAATGACATCACTATACCACTAGAGTCCACTAGACCAACAAAAACGTTTTTCAGGGATGTTACAGGTTGTAAAGAATATTTATTATATTTGTACAATATTGAGGAAGGAGGCATAAAGAATGTAAAGTTAAGTGCTTTTAGAAGTATCAAATACTTATGTATTAAATTGTGACTATTGTATAAGTAGTTTTCATTGCTTTCTCAAGTGATTTAGCTGAACTGTGTCTTGGGGCAGTCGGCCATCTGGCTCCTCTTTTATAAATCTCATTGTTTTATAGCCAAATAGTTATAAAATATCTTTTTTGTATAATAGTTTTATGTAAAATATTAACTAGTTACAATGATTATGTACATTGATTTGCATTATTTTTATGAATAAAGTATAAAATCAATCCTCTTTCTTTATATTATTAACTGTGTATAGCTGAGTAAGAGTTTAAAATATTACATATTAAGCTGATGGTTTTTTTGAATAAATAAAACAAGAATAGAATATCACATATGTAACTAATATTTATTAAATAATAACCAACTAATGGGTGCTGTGCTGTTGATTAGCAGTCATGGTGTGCATACAACATTCAGATTAGTATTTAGGAGCTGGAGACTCTTCTTTGGAGTAGTCACGGTTGGGAGAGTAGAACTGAAACAAAACAATACACATTATCAAAACTAAAGGTAAAAAAACATTATTTATCCTTATCTGCTAATATTTAAGTAGGTAAAATATATTATTATTTGAATTAGATATGTTATAGAATATATGTATATGTTTCCCTAATTTTAACACAAAATGGCAAATGAACTAAACGCGGGACGCCAAAAAAAAAATTGTGCGTGGAGTCCCTCCGCGCGGAAGAAGCGAACCTTCGAGTGCCACGCATTCGCAGAGTGAATACTCTCGCTCTGTCTCTTTCTATTCCCCCGCTTTCATACCTCCTCCATGGTAGCGTTAAACGTTTAACGCAACCTTGTTGGAAGTCGCATTAGAAGTTTCACTTCAAAAGGTTTGTTATATTAGTTGCGCGTTATAGTATTGGTATGTTATTTTAGTTTTAAATTTGTACACCACCATCTTTCGATTTTGTCTATCCTCTCCATCAAAAGGTTGTCTGGAAGAGATCGCTTTTAGCGATGAGGTCGCCCATTGTACTCAATAGCTTAAATTTTTTCTCCTTTTATTTTATTTCTTTGTGTACAATAAAGAGTTTATCTACATAGGTACTTTTTATACAATATACAACTTGAATAAACTCAAAACTAACATCCTTAGGTCCTGGTCACACCACCACACTAATAAATTAGATTGAAGTGCAGCTTACTGATTATGCATTATATATCTCATTCAACCACTTGACAATATAATTATAGGGAAATCTCTAAATTGCTTGATACCAAATAAAAATGGTTTCAAGTATCCTAGGTAGGTACCTTAGGGCAATTGTTACCACCATACCTTGTACTGCTTGGTTCTATACTCCTCCCAGGGCTCGGGGTTGGACTTCTTGTTCCAGGAGACGTCGGGGTTGCGTGTGGCAAGGCGCAGGGTGTAAAACACAGCCATCGCACACCCGATACCCGTGCACACATACAGCGGGATCAACTGCATTATCAAAACAACCATGGGTAAATAACTAAAGTAATATGTACCTACTACATTCAGATAAATATATATATATATATAGGTACCAATAAATACATCTAAAAGCTATTTCTTTACATAAATGAAATGTGAAGGCGGCGCTAATACAGACTTGTGCTGTTCAATCTCCACTGAAAACAAACATAGATGTTTGTTTTATGCCTGGGTGTTAGGTAGGTACCTATGTTTATATCTTTACGTAGGAACCTACCAACCTATAAAAGTATGCTATCAAAGTACTAATACAATGTAACCTCCACCGTAACCTTTACTCTAGTGGCCTAGTAGAACAATTTGATTAGGAAAAATGTGAAAACCTAAAGAAAACAAAAGAGGTTCAAAAAAATTATTATGTAAGCACTGCAGAAAATGAAGCGCAGTTCAGAAGCATGTATTGCAATAAAACTCACAGCCTTGTGCCTTTTCAAACTCTCGATGCTCAGGCCCTGCATTATGAATGTTTTTATCAACAAAAGAATTCACGAGACGCCTTTTACTGAAATGGGAAAATCCAGAATCGATAACTCTTCCTGAGGCACTCTGACTGAGGGAGGGAGGTGAGCACTGTGAGCCTGAGCAGTGAAAACTCAAGCTTCAATTCAACTTCTTTTTTTCTGGATTTTGCAAGTGTCTGTATACTCTAGTGTCACAAACGAGATGGAGGGTAGGGAAAAATAAGGGCCGGTAAAATTTTATGAGAATCAATGAAAATGTCATTTTGAACTTTTAATTAACTAAAACTTACACTAAAATTTATTTTGAAACTTACCTCAGATGTTAAATGTAGATATGTTCTTAATACTTAGAAAAAGAGATACTGCATTTAGCGAACTCGACACTACTGGCAGAATTGTTACAACTAGCAACAAATGCCAAGAAGGTGGAGTTATTTGATTGAAGACTCTTGTCTTTTTTGTATTCTCATTGACTCTTGCTTGCTTCCTATCATTTGCTATCAATTTTCTTCTTTTCTACATAAGAGGCGTTTGCCTGTCATTTCACGTTTCGCCATGGAAAAGGTTGATAATTATGTTAATTTTAGCTGAATAAATTGAAATTTCGACAGACTATCATTTATCGGCCTTCGGCTGATAATTAACAATTTTTACAACTCAAAAACTATTTAACCTAGAATAAAAATAGGACTGGTTTTGGAATGTCTTAAGCAGATATGACACCCCACTGATATTTTGGTACGATTTTTTTTTGTAAAAGTTAAAGAGTACTATCCGTATACCTACCAAATTCTGTGAAGATCGGATAAGCGATTCAAAAGATCTCGACGAACAAACATTCAAAGCATTTTTGCCCAAGTTGTCACTAAGGTCTTCGTTCGCTTCGCTCACTCGATCAATAATCTGATACGTAAATAGTAACTAGTAGCCCATCTGTAATTCAAAATAATTCAATTCTCACTTACTTAATCATTATCATCACCCTACCCCGTAGATTTCAGCATCCGGAGAAAAAATGTTTGCTAAATAATGTGGTTTGCTAACATCATACACTAAAGGATTTTTTTAAATATTATAAAAACTTTTTTTTTTTATCCAAAAAATGTTCGGTATATCAGCGCCGAAAAAAAAACTCAACTCGCACATCACATCACAATTTTGTATTTTTATTATTTTTATCATCATTGGTTACCATCGCAGGTTACCAATATCATCACCACGGAACACTAATATCCTAACGGAATCATCACGCACACGCTGCAAAAAAAGTTGGGCAAAAGTTGGAACTTTGGTTGGGAACGATAAAAAATATAGTAGATTGTTGGCTAATTCAATGCTGGGTGCTGTTACAGTGAAGGAGACACCTTAATAATTTACGAACAGTACGACCATCAAAAAGATGAGTTTCCTCTTGTGAGTAATCAAAACTATACGATAGCATACCTACCTATCTATCAGTTCTAAGGTCTCGCACTGCCCGTGCGGAAGCCCCACTTTTATAAACGCCCTCCAGTTCTATGTTTATTTCGCAACTCTCCTCACGCTTATCGAGGTTTCTGGAATGGAAGAGCGTCGAAACCGAAGTGGTTTCAGAATATCACCACACGCTAATTGCAGAGCGTTTCTGTTTCAGTGGGAGTCGGTCAAACAAGACATTTAAGCCTAAAAAGAACATCCCTGAGGGCACGCACCAGTACGATCTGATGCGCCATGCTGCCGCCACGCTGGGCTCCGGCAACCTGCGGCTCGCCGTCATGTTGCCCGAGGGCGAGGACCTCAATGAGTGGGTCGCTGTCAACAGTGAGTGGCTCCTTGCTCTTGTAGCTTGTAGTTCAGTTACTATGCCTATGTGTAAATCCAATAGGCTTTTGTATTTTAACATATCCTATTGAAGATGATGGAATCTAGTGGTTGTATACAAACTTTTACATAGAAATAGATCACTATAAACATGTTGATTTACATTATGTTGTGGTATGCAAGTGATTCATCAGTGATTCACATTCTGTATTTATTTATGTATATAAGTGGGAACAACTTGCTGTGTATTGTTCATAGAATTAGCATACTATTTGGATTTAATAAATTAAATGCACAGAGTATGGCTGCGGATTCTTGTTCAAGGTGGGGTAATATGATGTACACTGTGATGTGTATTGTGTGACCCCAGCAGCAATATTCTAATGTGGATGGAGAGGAGCAAAAGCCAATCAGCTCCTGCAGTCCCTTTTTGTTTTACCATAATAATATCTTTTTCCTGAACAGCTGCAACAAGGAATTAATCAAAATAATAAATAAATCATTTTGTTGTTTGTCTAAAATGGGCAAAGGCATCATTCATCATTATTCCTCACCCTCTGTGTTATATTTACTGTTCAAAATATAAAAAAACTAATGACAATCTTACACTGGGGCTTTTATATTATATATATATTTTCTGTTTATGTGTCTGACAAATACATTGTCGATTCCAGCGGTGGACTTCTTTAACCAAATCAACATGTTGTATGGCACGATCACAGAGTTCTGTACAGAGGAGTCGTGTGCGGTGATGTCCGCAGGGCCCAAGTATGAGTACCACTGGGCCGATGGACACACTGTCAAGAAGCCCATCAAGTGCTCTGCACCAAAGTACATAGACTATCTCATGACGTGGGCGCAGGACCAACTCGATGATGAAACTCTTTTTCCCTCCAAAATAGGTAACTTAGTTGTAACTGGTTCACAAATTACAATAAGTCACCCCCGGGGCCCGAATCGCATGAAACCTTCATTTAAAAAAAACTCGAAAGTTATTGCCTCAGAACTCCATCATGTATGAACCAACTAAAAAAAAACTTTTTTTTATCTGATTCTTCCAGATTGGTCCTATAAAATTTTTATCAAAATCAGTCCAGTAGTTTGACAGTTACTAAATAAGAAAAACTGAAAAAAAAACATGTTATCCACGTACACAACATTGCGAATTTTGCTTTCCCAATGAACTGCCATCATCATCATCATTTGATGATGAACGCCTATCAAATGTCTATTTTTCAAGTTTTTAAACTTATAAACGAAGGACATAATATCTAAGTGTGATAACTGTAAAGAATAGGTGAATGAACGTGAGTCTACTGAAATAAAATAATGAAAATGAATATTGTTCTGTTGAGGCGTGCCGTTTCCGAAGAGTTTCCTGGTGATGGCGAAGACTATCCTGAAGCGGCTGTTCCGCGTGTACGCGCACATCTACCACGCGCACTTCCCGCAGGTGGTGCAGCTCGGAGAAGAGGCGCATCTCAACACATCATTCAAACACTTCATTTTCTTTGTACAGGTAGGTAAATACTTTTCTATTTAAATGTTTGAGGTCGGTAATTTTTGTCTGGTTTGTATTTTGTACACTGGTCGGCAGGAGCTACAGAACCGAATCTAGTTAACCACATCCACCAATGCAATCTGCATGTTTACCTAGCTTTACAAACAATAAAGATCATTTCATAGTTTTGGTTGATTTGTGATGTTCTGATTTCACTCATCAGCTGTGAACCCCAGTTTGAAGGTAGGTAGGGATCATTTTGCAGTCATGAATTTGGATTTGATTCAGCAGAGCGTCGTGTCTAAGCTGTGGTGTTGATTGTCCAGGAATTCAACCTCATCGAGCGGCGCGAGCTGGCCCCGCTACAGGAGCTCATCGACAAACTGACGGCCAAGGAGGCGCGGTGAACCCCACGCCTGTCATCGCACACACACACACACACACACACACACACCCTCTCTCGCACCTCCTTCTCATTACCCAAAAGCAAGCACCGTATAAGCTTCGCTGTCTTGTGAATGACGCTTTTTATTCGTTAACTCATTCTAACTTTATTCTTTTTCTTTATGTACCTACTCTTTATCAACGACTTTGACCTTGATCAATACTACATAAATGTTAATGTAATGTTGATACCTATAAAGTTTGTGATAATGATGCGAGTTTGCTATTTAGAAGCGATTAGACAGGTGTCGATATAAGTTGAGAGAAGCTTTAAGCAAATAGATGCAAGCAAAGCGAATATGGCGGCCTTCAAACAACAAACAATGGATCATGCCTGAAAGTGAATGTTTGGCATCGCATTTACAACATTTTGTCGTGTCTGATTGTATACCTACATTATATTATGTAAGTAACGGTGCAGAGTCGGACGGTACGGTACGCGTGTGTAAGTACATAATATTGTGTATTGACAAACTGCGATCGAATACAATCGGGATCCAACTACAATCCAGTAGAATACTTAGAATAGATAGCCTTCCTGTAGTTATTATTCATGAAATGCAAATTATACATAATAATATAGATTTGATACAAAAGTTTAACTATACATAGGTAAGGATTACGAATAATACCAATGTTGGTAAGGAAAGTTAATTTATATTTTGTACCGATACCTAGTTTATGATAGATAAGGCGTGTGAAGGAGCGCGCGCCCTGCGAGCGAACTCATTTTAAAGCGAGGCCCCATTAGTGCGTTGCGTCGCGTATTACTAGGTAAACGCAACGCATACAATGCGTTCATCCATAGGGACGACGCGACGCAACGCAACGCAACGCAACGCAAACGCACTAATGGGGCCTCGCTCATTATTTAAGTTTTTTATTTATTAACCGTGGTCATATTTTGTAACATGGATACGTACAATACCTACTTAGGTACATGGCAAACGGAGATTTATTGCAGAATCGGGTTCGTCGCAACGATCCCAAAGGTCAATGATCTCAGATGACCCTTTACAAAGTAGATCTTCTTCTTCTCTTCCATAATGGCCTGTGTCCGTCATTTCGACAGACAATTTTGCCAATGTCAAGTGTTAAAATTGTAATAAATAAGTCAAGTCAAGTCATTTGTCAAGTCGGCTGTCGTTTGTTTTGAAAAGAAAATGGTGGATTTTCTCTTCAAAACCTAACACGAATTCTCACATTCAGAAAAACCACTTTACACACATTTATTCCAATGGCTCACACTTTATGTTACGACCTAAGTATTATTGGTTAAAATTCCACCAAAATTAAACAACAATACTCACAATAACACAAGAAAAACTATTAAAATAAAAGTGCTATGTGTCGTTTCAAAAAATGTCAAAATTCGTGTCTACAAAGTAGATCATTCATAACTCATAAAGCCACCTTGATATTTCCATCATGTCAATGTCTAAAATCAAAGATGAAATACGTCATGCTCATTTGTAATATCCGCCCAGGTACTGCTTTAGGTACTGACTTACCATAATAATACTGCAAAGTGGCTGTAGTTCGACTGTAGGTATTATTTATTTATTAAGAATCACAAAATACGCAGATCTTAAAAGCTTATTAATTAACATGTTAAAGATAAATCTTACATCCAATAACAGATTTACTTTATATACCTACCAAGGTTTTGGTAACATTTTCACATGTTACAAATGACCCCGTTATAGTGATGAATCATGAAGTTGATATTTCTTGATGAGGTAAATTATTTTTATATTGACTCACTAATTAGCAATATTTACCTAATATATTGTAGTTTTGATTGACTATTATAGATTAATGCATTTTATTTTAATAATGGATTGATCTAGTTAATTTTGAATAGAACGATACCGTTATCTTTTACGACTGACGTGATTTATATTTTATTAATTTAGCTAATATCTCGTCGAAATAAACGTTTAATATTTAAAACTAACTTGTTTAATTTGATACAACAGCAGTAGGAATCATTAATATGAACAGTAGGATCAGTGATTCGGCGCAACCCGCGTGTGTGATTGGCTATTGCTTAGCAGTTTGCCGTAGCCAGGTAGGTACCTAACGTAAGCTGGAGACATGCGTCCGTACCTTACACGTACACATTTATTTGCTGCTTCAACAGTACAAAGAACTATACCTTGTTAGGTAGGTTACGTACCTACACATGTGCAGGACTGAAGGTGCTTAGAGTAGAGTTCAAAACTTTGGACATAGTTTTAACTAATAAGGCATGAATTGTGCAATAAATCCAGATCTTTAGCCTCTCCTTTACCGTATGATCAGCCGTTTGCTGCAACCAGCTGTGCTTGTTGGCGACCAGACGGATTGGTGTGCGTTACTCCAGCAAAAAAGTGTTGAATCTGAAAATTCTAAAAATGCAGATAATTAGAGCCCACTGCCCTGTAAATGTGCCCCAAGTTTTAAATTAGTGCCTCTAGCCGTTCTGGAGTTATTCAAGAAATTCACTTTTTGCTGGGGTAACGTTTTTTGCTGGGTCGATTTTCGTTCCTGGTTGAGCTAGCCGAATGAATGTTAGCTTAAAAGGGGGCTAGAATTTGTGCCTATTAGTGCCCCAACTCCTGAATTTGTGCCCCCTAAGGCTTCGGAGTTATTCCAGTTTTTGCTGGAGTAACGTTTTGCTATCTCCGAAACTACTGGTCGCACAATCATGAAACTTGGTCAGTATAAACGTATTTCAATTTAGAAATTTGTGCCAGCTCTTGTTTTCCAAAAAAAGGCTTCATTCGCGACTTATAAGGCTTTTATTAAAAATCTAAAACCCGCTCCTAGCTCGCTAACCATTACACTGAGGAACCTATTGAAAGTGTCATTCTGTACCTCTTATTACGCTGCAACTGCTGACGAAGTTTCTTATATCTATTTTTAGTGGTTTACGAGAAATAAAGATTTTAAAATTGACCAGAAATGTCATTACTTTGACCCCGAAATACACCCATTTCCTCTAAAGCTGTGGTACTGATTCTTTGCTAGGAATTAGAGCCCATATTCAAATATATGCACACGAAATTTCAGCTTATGCAATGCTATAATTATAAAGATATCGATAAATAACCTACAAGAATCACTTTCTAACCCATATTGGTGGTTAACCGGCTAAATTCAAATGACTGTTAAAAAGCGAACGTCCGATACATGGCGCCTATCTCTTGCAGTTGACGGTATTGTATTTTAGTAATAGTTGGTACATATACAAACAAAATTAATTCAGTGGTTTTGTTGGGTTGCCAGATACGAAGAATGTTCACTAGTAGTCGCCCCGAACTGAGATCTCGCGATGTTCCCGATAAATAATACCCAACCATGACCATGGCTATATAGGTCTAAACTAAATAGTCCAGTCAAAATTAGGGAAGAATCTCGGAATTTGAGATACCAAACTCGCATAAACTGGCATCTCGACCTCCTAAAAGTTGTCTCAAAACCTACTTATTTATGGTATAATTATGTAGGTAATGCACATAAATGTTTGTTCTCTGTGGGGATCGAACCCACGACTCACAGCACGAAAGGCAGAGCTAAAACCGACTGAGCTGTGACCATTGTCATCAAGATAAACATTATGTAGGTACCTACCTACCTAGATAAAAAACTATTACTTAATAAACTATTACCTAGATCTATTATTACAAACAACATCCCTATGACAAATATATTTTATAGATATACTTATCATTTATAGAAACATCATAAGATAGTTATGTTTGCAAGTAGGTACTTACATTTTCTCAGGAATCTTAATAGCCGTTATCGCGTTTCGTTCGTTAGATTAACGTATCCGGCTATCACCATCATTAACCTCTAAAAGTCTGTTTCTAGATTTTCCTGAAAGAACGATTTTAGGCGTTCTAAAGCCACGGACTTCTAGTTACAAAATACTTGCTGTGTATGTGGGAAACCCAAGAATTTTACAGAGTAAAAATTGGCAAAAGGACAAGCCTCCAGTGCCAGAACAAAATTAAAAAATAAACAGAGTAAAAAGTAAGATCTAAAATAAAACCAATTCAAAGTTTCAAAAACAAAAAAAACAATCTGAGCATACACTTTTGCACAAGACTATACAGTAACCAATAATGTTATAGTATAAATTTAAGAATGTAGGCGCCATGTATCGGACGTTCGCTTTTTAACAGTCATTTGAATTTAGCCGGTTAACCACCAATATGGGTTAGAAAGTGATTTTTGTAGGTTATTTATCGATATCTTTATAATTATAGCATTGCATAAGCTGAAATTTCGTGTGCATATATTTGAATATGGGCTCTAATTCCTAGCAAAGAATCAGTACCACAGCTTTAGAGGAAATGGGTGTATTTCGGGGTCAAAGTAATGACATTTCTGGTCAATTTTAAAATCTTTATTTCTCGTAAACCACTAAAAATAGATATAAGAAACTTCGTCAGCAGTTGCAGCGTAATAAGAGGTACAGAATGACACTTTGAATAGGTTCCTCAGTGTAATGGTTAGCGAGCTAGGAGCGGGTTTTAGATTTTTAATAAAAGCCTTATAAGTCGCGAATGAAGCCTTTTTTTGGAAAACAAGAGCTGGCACAAATTTCTAAATAGAAATACCTTTATACTGACCAAGTTTCATGATTGTGCGACCAGTAATTTCGGAGATAGCAAAACGTTACTCCAGCAAAAACTGGAATAACTCCGAAGCCCTAGGGGGCACAAATTCAGGAGTTGGGGCACTAATAGGCACAAATTCTAGCCCCCTTTTAAGCTAACATTCATTCGGCTAGCTCAACCAGGAACGAAAATCGACCCAGCAAAAAACGTTACCCCAGCAAAAAGTGAATTTCTTGAATAACTCCAGAACGGCTAGAGGCACTAATTTAAAACTTGGGGCACATTTACAGGGCAGTGGGCTCTAATTATCTGCATTTTTAGAATTTTCAGATTCAACACTTTTTTGCTGGAGTAACGCACACGACGGATTGCACTGATTATGCATTCAATAATAACATATTTTATAAAATAAAACAACTGTTTTGCATAGGTATGTACAATTGTACATTATACATATTTCATTTATTTCTTGAACTATCAATGCAATACAACTACTGCCTACTTAGACTGTAAAAACGATTATATAACACCTGTGATCAACAAATGAATCGGATTCAATGAATATTACATCGCGTCCTTCCGCAATCGCTTACCAAAAAGCAATAGTGCCTAATCGTTTTGTTTGGAGCACTCTTTATAGACAATTTTTTTAATGCAACGAAATCGAATTCCTTTAGTATTATAATAATATAACAGTGGAAAGTGCAGAGGATCGCAATTAACAGTGCAAGTTTAGGGATCATCTCTAGGAACTAAAGTCAAACCAAGTCATAATTAGTGTAGGTAGGTACCTAAGAAAGTACATAATCATAATTTGTAACGAACAAATATGTGTCTTTCGTTTAAATATATATATTTAAATTATAATAATATATTTACTATTATAATTAATCCTTAATCGGAATCTTAATTTTTATGAACGTTACCGGAATCGTGGGTCAATTTGTACCTAGACATTAAAAGCGGTGTATTTTACAAAATTACTTCAGATACCGGTGTAAGTGGATCACCATAGTAATAAAACATACTTCTTGAAAAATATATATAATCTTTTACTATGTAATAAAAATCTTATATTTAATAATCTAATTTTGTAAAAGAAACTTGTATTGCCTACATTTGGCGGATTGTTTTGTGTATCTCACTTTGAGTGCCCCTACAGCTATTAAAAACCTTTCTTACCATCCTCATCACAAGCTTCAAAATCTCTCAAAAACATTTTTGGGGCTTTATGCACAGTTCGAAAGAGATTTACCCCCTATCTTATAAAAAGTTTGAGTTGACATTATGTCCTGATTACGTATGGTAAACAAGACATAATGTCTACTCTAACTTTTTATAAGATAGACCATTATTCTAAAAGGGATGACGTCATATCTCTATCTAAACGTGTTTTGACGTTATTCTGATCTCATCCTTATTAGATTAAAATGTCAGCCAAACAACTGCCCCGCGTTCTGAATCAATAACACGTAAAAACTATGCTGATGTCGTTTTTATATCCAAATTGACCTATGATTTCGGTTAAGGGTTAAAGTTGCAATTAAAATGTTGTGTGATGTACATAGTTTATGTCAAATCCAATAAGCTGTGTTATTTAATTATACATAAATCATACCATAGAGGTACATTCATAATGAAACAGTGCTTTTAACATAATTATTGTCTCTACCCAAACAGATTAAAGTGAAATCTTTACGGCTACTAAAATGTATTCCGATAAATGAATGTATAGGTATAATGGGCACATACGTGTGATATAATAAAGGAATCGTAGCCTCACTCAAGTTATTGTTGTCAAAGTATAAGTTATTAAAATACCGTCTAAGTACTGAGCGATATGCCTTCGTGAGTCCGCAGTCCGCACCTTGCCCCTTCTGGTATTTGTAATAATCAGTCGGAGACGGGCGGCGGCGGCGGCGGCGGCGCCAGGAAGGCGGGCGGCGGCGGCGGCGCGGGCGGCGCCCACGGCGGCGGGTTGTACGCGCCGCGCCACCCCATGCCCATCATACCTGACAACGTAATGTAACACAACGCAATCAACAAAACAATACAACACTCGCTGGGACATGCTATGCCTTAAAACAGAGTGATGCTGAATTATTACTGCTTTATATCGCGCTCGTGGCTAGGTTTGCTTAGTTAAAATTCGCGAGTTATCTAAGTTAAGCGACGTCCTGCGCGGTCACTATTTGGATGGGTGACCGTTTGGGTCATTTACATCTCGAGCGCTTCCGTGCCTCGGAGGGCACGATAAATTGTCGGTTCCGGCTCTAGCAGTCATTAAGGCACGACGGAGGCCTTAAGGCGGCCTAAAAACTCCGTTAACAGATTGGCTTATTGTGTTGTAATATACCTCTGAGACTGTATTCTGATGATGATAATATGTAATAGTTACCGGGAGGAGGCGGCGGCATGTGTCCGTGAGGGCCCATGTTGGGCGGAGGCATGCCGCCCATGCCCGGGGGACACATCTTGTCGTTCTGTACAATTGCAATATAAATTAGATGATTACTCGACATGTAGCTGCCAATTTTTATACATCAAAGATAAAGCAACAAGACAAGGTACATTCGGAAGTAACTATAGCTAATATTATAAATATGACCACTGAAACGATTCATTTTGGTTGGAGATTATCAACGCACGCTTGCACCGAACAGATCGTAGAGTAGTCAGTGACATTACAGGTATAATATAATATGGAATGCGAGTAACCTGGTGCATCGGCGGCGGCGGCGGCGGGAAGGAAGGCGGCGGCAGCGGCGCGGCGCTGCCCGGCGGCGGCGGCTGAGCACCCACACCACCACCTGCACCGAACTCATGCTTGTAGCCATCTACCGAGTACCGACACGGGCATCGCTCACTATCAATCATCTCACTAACCACGTATCATATCGAATTTACGTTACCGACGGCCGGTTCCCTCGGAACTTTGGACAGCCATGAATTTGAAATAATTAGATGGTTCAGAGGAACATCTGCATTCGCAAGGAATAATAGCCTCCAACTTGCATAATTATTGAAACGAGTAATCAAACTACAGGCAAGTAGGAGGTTCGATTCGAAAGGGTCGGTGGGCGATTCCATTCGCACTTGACCGGGGTGGATTGCGCGAGGAAGAAGGAAGATGGCGGAGTAGTTACCGAGCCAGGGCGCGGAGAGCGGCGCCGGCGGCGGCGGCGGCACGAACGCACCCGGCGGCGGCGGCAACCCTGTGCAACACAAGCATGTTAGGTACCTGCAGGGCGCTCCACTCTACTAGCGGCACACGTGCACGTACCTGGCGGCGGCATGAGCGCGCGCGCGGGCTGCTGGTCCGAGTGCAGCGGGGCGGGCAGCAGGCGGCGCGGGGCGGCGGCGGCCGGCACCGCCTCGCCGAGCTCCGCCATCAGCGAGAGATACTCCTCGTCGATCTTGGCGCGATCGGCGCCGCCTGCGCCTGCGCCTGCGCCCGAGCCGGCGCCGAGCGGCGCGTGTCCCGGCCGGCGCGCGCGACAGTCCCGCGCTATGTGGCCGGCGCCGCCGCACGACGAGCACACCACGCTGTAACGATGCCGGACCACGACGACGATTACCAGCGGCCCGATCCTCTAACTTTTGCGGGATTTCATTTGAACCGAATCATGAAGCCGCGTGACTTAGATTCGGAGCACGTCGATTATGAGTAAGCGGTTAGGTCGCGCTCGGACCGCTAGGTAGCAAAATCTTTATTTTTGCACAACTTAAGAGGTAGGCTATCCAGTCGAACTTAATGCTAAGGTAGCTAGTGGGGATGGGGTGCATACCTAGATGTGACGTTTGGCCTGTCGGGACAGAGCCAGGTCTTGTGGTCGGTGGCGGTGCAGTTGGCGCAGCGCTGCTGGTCGTGCTCCCGCAGCGTGCCGTTGAGCTGGGCCAGCTCTCGCAGCTGCATGCGACGCAGGTCGTTCTGACCCTCGGGCACCTCAACGCCTTGACGGATCACCTAAAGAATATAATACAAGTACGTTTTACATGTAAACGTATCGACAATTAAATGAGATAATTTAGTATAACCACAAGGAACATTACCTCCTTGATCTTGTCAACGGCCTTCTTGACTGCGTCCGCGTTGGTGGCGGTGATGTATGCATGCAAGGGTTCGTCCTCGCCGGGCAGGGGCTGGCCGTCCTTGCGGCCCACCTTGCCTTCCTTCACGGATCCCTTGCCGCGGATTATTATCTTGGCGCCCGTTTCTTTCTCCATTGCTGTGACCAAACAACAAACGATATTATTAATACATACTTTTTATACTTTCTATCCGGGAAAATCAACGGGATCCAACGGGATGAGAACGAAGTCGCGGTAATATGTAATATAATAATATAAGGATAATAAGAAAGTGTACCTTTGAGTGTGTTCCCGCGCGGTCCAATGAGCAGTCCCACGAAGTTAATGTCAGGATGTTCCTCTTGCGGGATCATCACCTTGTCGTGCACGCGTACAACAGGCGGCCTAAACACACATATAGCTTTAACTATAACGATATGCCATGGCATACTATCACTACAAAGAGAAGGAACATAATCATAAAATCAAATCCAGGTGAATTATGCAGCTTTTATACATGATTCTAGATGCAGCAGCAGCAGGCGTCATGTCGGGCTCCCATTGTGCGGCCCTGCCCTTGCAGCTCTACACCATGCGGCTTTCCTATGTCAACTCTTTGACCGGCGCGGTCGAGAGGTATACTATACAATACATACTTGTAGTCAGGCGGAGGTTTGAACTCGGGGTTGATGTTCTGCATGGTCTGCACGAGTGCGTGTCGTTGTTCCTCGAGCTTGCGCCGCGTGCGGTACTCGCGCGTGTTCAGCCGCTTGCCGTCCGTCGAGTAGATGGGCTCCGGAGACGGCGACCTAAGGACCAATCCATAACTCAGCCCAGCTAGCGAGCACCTCCGAGCCGCAAGGGCCGGCATCGACTGCGCTCGATCACACTCGAGCCTAGGCTACACCCTACCCGTTGCCCGTTGCCCTACACTAGAGCCCTACAAGCTAGAAGAGAACTTTTGGATTAGTTTAAACCTGAAATTTCAATCGGATTAGCCCTGAAAACAACTTGATTAGCGGCTGAAAAGAGTCTGATTAGGTTTAGTTAGATTGATTAGATACGCTACGGGCGTGTGTCGGTCGCGACTCGCGATGGGCACGGCGGCTCGGGGCGCGCTGGGGCTCCCGCGGTGGCTGAATGCAAAATCACTTTATTATCATTCATTCATTAGTAGACTCGTACATTTAATTGAAGTTTCACGTTTAAAATGTTCCAAAATTTTATCTAATATGGCAAAATTGTAGGCTCATAGAAGGAACTGGACATAATTATATATATGTGATGGCGGCCGATCATGAACCATGGTGTTACGCGGTTGTGCAATAATATTCACGTGATCGAAAGTAAGTGCCCCCTGCGCCTGCATCTATCTGTCTGCAAAATTAAAATACTACTGTTATGAACACGCGGGTTAGGCGTCCTTAAAGCTAAACTTGTTTTGTATTTGGCTGAGTTCGTCACCGAGTGGTAGCCACGGTACATCTCTAGAGTTTTAACATTTAGCTGTCAATGCGTAGGACTTATTAAACCAGAGTTTATTCCGGTAGCTTATGATAATTATTATAACAGGAGAATGCGATACTCATGTACGTGGTGCGTGTTGGCACGTCCCGCCTCCCGCCATGTCGTGTCGTGGCGTGGCGTGACGTGTCGTGACGTGCAGTTACCTCTCCTCGACGTTGGGCGGGATGCCGAGGTCTCCGGAGCGCAGCTTGCGACTGACCTCTTCAATCTGCAGCTGCACTGCAATGGAACGGGTTAGGCACCGCCAACAACAAACGTATTAGAATCCCGCGGAGTGGTGTGTCGCCCTACAGTACGCCGCCACTCGGGTGCTCTCGGGGCCTGTCGGTCAAGGAACGCGACGCTTCCACTAACACGGTTCTTTTATCGAAGCGATATTATCACTTGGAGCAAAGAGTTGTTATTGCAAACGAATGCCCCGTTCCGCCCAATTGACCCCTTCTTTTCGTTGTTTAATAAAATGCAAACCTTCCCTGTTTTGTGCGCGAGGTAGGCACCTTGTACCTTCATTACGTATTCTGCCAACAGTTACTAGCTCGGCTATTGTACGTATAAAAACACTAAATCTGAAATTCTGTATGTATTAGGTAAAGGAATTACTTTGAAAATAAAATGATGAAAAGTGATTCTGAACAATAGATGTTTCTTGTTGATTCAAAATAATTATGCATAACAATGCATCTTGGCATTCAGATTCACCTTGCATTATATGAATACGTTAACATTATGTACAATGAACACATAATAAGTTATTATAAAACATAAATAACGATTATTGAACCTGCAATTAGGTACCCTTCTAACATTAACGTTCATAATTATAATAATTCAAATGTGGTTCATTTACTAAAAGAGGAAGTGTAAATGAGTCACATTACTGTATCATCCTCACTGAGTCAGACATATATATAGTAAAAGGTAGTTTTGATTGCGCAATCAGACTAACAACATGCCACAATAATAGTGATGCATGGAGTATGTATGCTCCATGCATATGATGCATATATGCTCCATGATAGTGATGATGTACAACATAATGTACAGTACAGTACCACAGTATCACAACACAAATGTACTAACAAAAATGTTTATTATATGTGCTTCATTCATGAGGTACAAATAAATCCAGCATCATTTTGACTTTTAATTCTTCCTAGTTCAATTAACCATTTACAAAATATACTTACATAATCATTGTAAACCATGCACTACGAACCGAGTAAATGTTTACTCAATGAACTAGGAAACTATTCCTTATGGATGGATGCTGCCAGTAGCTACACAACACATTATATATTTTTAGTGTTGTCATTAGTAAGTTTATTTGATATTATAGCGCATGGTTTTGTGCACAATGCTTGGGTGTTTGTGTGGTTGTGATGTGCAGGTACTCACGTAGGTACTGGTCCTCCTGTTCCTTGGTGAGCGTGGAGGGCAGCACGGTGGGCAGACCGGGGATGAAGGTCTTGTCGTGCTCGGAGCCCATCCATCGCGTGCGTCTGCGCCGCAGCCGCCGCTGCTCCGCCGTCTCACCCGGCGGACCTGCCGCAAACAATATTGCACTGACTACGTGATAAATATAACAATTATCAAACTGATACAACAGAGGAACCAGGACTGGAAACCCCGTGTATTAATTAGCCAATTCAGAACAGCCTCAGGACCTGTGGCGATGTACACCAAACAGCTGGTGAACACTGGGTGAGCTGGCTGTAATTCCAGGTTTATTCAATGACGCATTTTGGGAGGGACCTAAGCCCAGCAGTAGATAGATAAATAAGTTAGAACAAACATCTGGAGGGCGTTAGAAGACGCGTCAGAGCGTCTACGTAACTAAATCGTGGATACGGGCTAGCATCACCGATTTTGGGGTCAAGGCTGAAATAAGTAGGTGGATTTTGTTGGTTTGAATTGCATGCATTTGTGTCAAGAGTAAAATATAAGGTTGGGTGTACATACTGCACTCACCCTGTCCATCGTCGTGGTCGTCTTCCGGCGTGTATTCGTGATGGCGCGGTTGGCGCGCTCCGTACCGCTTGTCAGTGCGCGCCTGCAGCTGGTCCAGCTTCTGTTGCACGGAGGTGGGCGGCGGGATGGCGGTGGCGGCCGACAGCGCGGCGGCGGCGGCCGCGGCCGGCTGCACCGGCGCCGCCATGCGACGCGACGCTACAAACGTCTGCAACGAACACAATATATCTCTCACCCACCACACTCCCAACTCTAATTATATTCATAAAGTGGGCGTGACTCACGTGACACCATAGTTGGTTGTGGGTTAGATCACTATCAATAACAAACCTTCGTATGCAGGCAAACATAGATGTTTATTCTGCCTAGGTGTATTTACAGGCAATATGTATCAGCAATTGTGTTTCTCTTTTGTATTTTTAGCTAGAATTGTGTTTTGTTTGTTGATTTTTCTCATAATTTAGCTTGGATCGAAATTCTCCACCGAACATTACTTGTCACCACTAATCATTCTCCAACCTGACAATAATACCTGAGCGACAGCGGCAGCTGCGAGGATGGCAGCTTGTGTGGCCGTGTTCACTCCATTACTTGTCACAGTCCTGGAAGTGGCTTTAGTGGTTGTTCCCACCATTTGATCCAAAAGAGCAATAGTACCATCTCTGAAAATTAATCACCATGTATATTACCAACTGTTAAATCTAACATCATTCAAAGTGATCAGTGACATTTGATTGAATAAAAGCTTTTTGACTTTGACTTAGGAGTTATATCCTAACATTTCTCTCTCCTATGCAACCAATAATACCAAAACCAGTTAACTTCACTGCCTGTTGAATTGAATGGTTTCATCACAATATTTTCAATTCCAACATGCTAAATATGCCTATTGACTACCTTCTTAACACTTTAGAAAGAGGATGTCTGTAAGGGTGTCTAACATGTCTAGCACTTTAGAACCTAACTGTATGTTTCCACCAAAAAACATTCACAACACAATTCTTACAAAAGATTTCTTTTATTGGGCTAGCGTTTCCACCAAAGAACCTGTGGGGATTGCATGTAAAGATCTAACAATTTCTTGTGCTTTGCATTTCCACTGGAGCACATGTTTCATAATCCTTACAAAATCATGTGTTTTATGCATACAAGCCTTAATTTCAGTTTAGTGGGTATCGCTTTGCAAACTTTGCACAACAGAATGAAGTTTTAGAAGAGAAGAGACAGATAGCTTAGTTAATCAGGAAGGTAACAAACTGAGTGCATTGTTTATGTAATACAAACCTGTCTTTAGACTTCCTGCCGCGACTGCGGCTGCGACTGCGCGGCGAGCGGGTGCGGCTGCGGCGCTTCTCCTTGTGCCGGTCCCGGCTCCGGCTGCGGTCGCGCGACCCCGCCTTATGCCTGATATACCACACACAAGCCAAACACATTACTTTACAAGACTGTTGTGCTGTGCCTGCAAGAGCATGGCAACGGCTTGTTCGTACATTACCTACCTTTTAGAGCGATGTCTATCACGACCTCGGTCCCTATCGCGGTCCTTGTCGCGATTCTTGTCGCGCTCACGGTCCTTGTGCCGCTCGCGGTCGCGTGACCGTGAGCGGCTACGATCTCGATGTCGCGAACTCATCTCCAAATCAGTTTCGATTCGACGCTCAAAAATGTTTGGTACACTGATATTAGGTAGTTTGGTTTAGAGTTTAGAAAATTAAAGCTTACGTGTTGCACAAATACACGTACGGAATCGCGTTACACTGTTGGTTTAGCTGGCTAAATAAATAATTGAATTAGATGAAAGTTATCGTACAAAACCTAAAAACGCCACACACACACCGTGACACCGTAGCCCAAAGCAAAGCAAAGCACAGAAAAAAAAAATGGCGAGCATTATTCTTCATACGTTATTATCATCAGCATCATCACCCTATCCCAAAAATGTTTGATGCAAAGGTTTGATGTTTACAAACGTGACGTCACGAAATTAAAATTTTGTGGTATTATGAGTAATTTTTATTGGCCATCTGTTTCCATTTTTGTACCTAATCTATGTTATGTGCTGTCGGTTTTCCTATAAATAAATAAATAAATAAATAAACGAAAAAATTGTAGGGGACGTTGACCTTTGCAGTTTTTTTTAATTGCTTTGATTGCTTGATGACATGCATGACTCAGCACTCAGTGCAAACAGCACAGATTACTAAGATGCAAACAGTCATGCATGAAGAAAAAAAAGACCACCGTTCCAGTTTTTTTACCTTACATTACATACATACGTATATGTACATATATTTATTTATACAGAAATAAAATTAAACATGAAAAGCAGCCTGCGTGAGACGAAACGTTATGAAATGAAAATGGTTTCACTTCTTGCCATGGCTTGGCTTGGCAGCACTGTGATTTTGAATTTCTGAATTTCTCAAAGCCCGCTAATATAGCTAGCGCTGATTGGCTGGTATATTTCGTGTACGACATTTCCGTTGATGTCTGATTGGCCAACATGACGCGTGGTTGTGCTAAGCTGCCATCTTTGTTTCGGAACTGTCTGAGAGATTTCGCTTCGCGCCTTTCCTGTATTGAGTTCTCGTTGTAGTTGGTGTTAGTGAGTTACACGTTTCAAAATGGTGAGTTTTCCAAGATTTTGGGCTAACTAGTTGTTAATGTGGTGATTTCAAAGTGTCTATCGGTGAACAGTGGTGTGATAAGATTACTGACGAAATTTCAGCCGCGTACGAGCAAAATTAATGGATATTTCGTTAATTTTAGGCTGGTGGTAAAGCGGGTAAAGATTCTGGCAAAGCGAAGGCCAAAGCGGTATCCAGGTCAGCGCGAGCTGGACTTCAGGTAAGTCCTGCAAATATCTCAATTTAATTAGGGAATTACGAAACAGTGTATCAGTCCGATCACTTTCTCTAAAATAATTCATCTAATAAAAATCGTACAAATGACCTCTCTTGAAGTATGGCGGCGGCTAACTTCATGATTTAGTTCCAATCAATAATTTGGTTTTGTACAATGTTTCTAGTTTCCTGTGGGAAGAATCCACAGGCATCTCAAAAATAGAACTACAAGTCATGGACGAGTCGGAGCTACAGCAGCAGTCTATTCTGCTGCTATATTGGAATATCTAACAGCAGAGGTAAGAAAAACGACGCCCCGCCAATATGGCGGCAACAAATGCAACACAATAATAATGATTTTCTAGCTTTGTTACGTTTTTGTATGCGTGCACTACGTGATGGGTCTGTAGTAAAATTCGCTTCGTTATGTGGTTTTGTTGCCTCTGTTTTTTTAGGTTCTTTCTTTCATTAACATCATAAAAATATTTTGGCGGGAAAAATGTAAACAAAAGTAAAAAATAAATGGTAGGTAGGTAGGTACTACCTGTACCTGAATAATTACGAAATTACACGACTAAGTAGACGGCCAAGTGTTTTAGAGCGCATAGGTACATCACTTTGATGATGCTAAAGTGTTTGCATTGTTTACAGGTTTTGGAATTGGCGGGAAATGCATCAAAAGATCTGAAAGTGAAGCGCATCACTCCTCGCCACTTGCAGCTCGCCATCAGAGGAGACGAGGAGCTGGACAGTCTGATCAAAGCCACCATTGCGGGCGGCGGTGTCATTCCTCACATACACAAATCACTCATTGGCAAGAAAGGTGGACCAGGAGCTCCCGTTTAATACAAGGTCATTTTTAGATAAGTACGTCCCTACCTTCCTACTGAGTTACTTGCATAGATTTACCTTTAGGCGTCTAAATGATCCTTGTCATTTGACTGAATAAAACATAATTGAAGTAAATTCAAAAATCCTACTATGGATGTTTGTTACTCTTTCACTCAAAAACTAAACAGTTTGTGATCTGGATTAACACAGGCTACTTTTTATCCCGGAAAATCAACGGGATCCAATGGGACGCAAACTCTTCAGAAACTCTTAGAAGATTTTGCATAGTAAATTGCACTTTTAATCCAGCACAGACGATGCACTAGCTAGTAATCTATATATTACTCGATTATTTATAGGTGGAAGAATATTTAGAATGGGTTGGTTTGGTATCTATTTACAAAGATTCCCCCCAGCTTGGAAACATACTGAAAAACTGCAAACTTTCCCTATTTATAATATTACATAGCTTGTGCTTATTTTTTAATATTCTATCTACTTATTTCTCTAATAGTATTTAATTGATTCATGATGGATTTATTTTATTTCCAGGTTTCAAGACTTCAACTGTTGCATTTGACTCT
Source organism: Eulithis prunata (assembly GCA_918843925.1). Lineage (NCBI taxonomy): Eukaryota > Metazoa > Arthropoda > Insecta > Lepidoptera > Geometridae > Eulithis > Eulithis prunata. The sequence goes on along the minus strand of OU974016.1, from coordinate 9,697,224 downwards.
GGGCATGGTTTTTAATGTTGAAAAATTCATCACCAAGTTAATAAACATAGTTTTCATAATAAAGTTAGTGATGTGGACTGTGGAGTGACTTGCGAACTGTCAATCCGGACTTGATTTGTTAGATTATAAGAGTTAGGTATAGTATACAGGGGGACAGTTCCGCTGAAGGTTCTGTTCGAGGTATCATGTAACCTACAAATACAGTAGTTTGCTGATAGATAAACTTAGATAGCAGCATCAACACAACACCCATGTCTGAAGTAATGTTGTGCCAATTTTGTGCATAAACACTAACAGGAAATGTTTCAAATAAAAGTCTAATAAAGCTGATGAAGTTGCAGATTCAGTGATTGAGGTCCAAAATACTTTAGTTTGATGACTTTGAACCACTTAGTTGATGCTATTTCTATGATCAATTATCAAAATGTGGTATACCAGCAGGCTGTAGGTAAATTTGATGAAAAAAATATGCCTTTCTTAATTTTTGCTATTGTTTTATGGAGCTGACAACCTAGCTATTCTATGTGTGTAGTGTAGAGATTATTTCTGTACCTTTGCCGAGAACATTTCAGCTTACTTTTGTATAATTAGTAATAAGAAGATTTAAATATTATAGGTACTAGAATTAAGTTAAATTTCCGTGTATATGGAACATTTAATTTTCCATATTTGTAAATGATGACATGTAAATGCTCAAAATTACCTAGATGCTGGTTCTGGCGCGTTGCCGGCGCGTTGCCGGACGCTCACAGGCTGGTGCTAAGTAGTTTATTCACAACTGCACATCTTCATATTACATTTGATGTCTAAAGCTGTTAGCAGTTGTAGTAATTGTTTTGCAGCATTTTGTATTTTTTTAGTGACATTGTATTAGCAATAGTGGTAATAACGGTATGTTGTTCTGTATTGTAATTTAGTATGATTGAACTGTTACAAGTTGTAAGAAATGTATTTTGATCTTAAAATATATGAAAGAAGCGCTAATATTGTTTATCAATTACTATCATGAACGTGGAGCATGTCATGCTCGTGAGCGTAAAGCAACATGATTACCATGTGAAGGGGTAAGTTTGGTACCTCTGAAATATTACTCATAACTGCTACGTATAATACGTAGAATAGGGCTTTGTTTAAACATTACAAAACCGTTTTTATTATTATTCTAGCTTAAATAGTTTTTGAGTTGTAGTAAAAATTATAAAACGCGCTCTCCGCCCTCTTATCTCGAAAACGATTCAATGTATAAAAAAATTATTGAAACAAAAGTTGTAGGGATGTTAATCCTCTACAATATTGATCATACATACAAATAGCAAAAAAACCCATAGGAAACGAGATATTTGCAAAGGTCGATTTTTGTGACCTTTGACCTTGACCCTACCATAATATGTAGGGTTTGAGACAACTTTTAGGATGTCAAGATACATGTATAAACGAGTTTATAGCTTGGTATCTCAAATTCCGAGGTGAAATGCTAATTTGACCGGGCTACTATAGTTTTTTGAGAATACACCAGTTAGAACTAAAAATTAAAAAAAACATACATCAGTTAAGATTTTTTTTTATTTGGTAGCATCATCACAGTATTCGCTATGCAGTAGGTATAATACATATTATTTTGATGAATGTTTTTTTCACTTTGCGTAACGAGATTTAAAGTAAAAATTGGTACAAAAGTCCTACAGCTCTAAAATATAATGTTACGTTATAGTGGCAGTGTTAGGGCTGCACTAGTGCACTGCAGTGCTGTACAACTCGCGCGCGACGTGCACGGCGAGGCAAACTCAGGCGTCCTCCGCCGAGTCCGTGAACTCGTCGCATCGGTCCTCCAGCTCGTACTATAAAACAAATTATATTGTTAACCAAGTGATACCATACAAATTACGCTTAGCAAAGCACTATGCTAAATCAAAGTTTCGGGTTCGAACTTAGTCGTGCATTTCTTAGATAACAGCAGAACAAGGTTCCCTTAGTTATTTTGTAGTGCATAACATCAAGTAGTTACCTCGTCAAGCTGCAGACACTTGCCCCACTCGGCGAGTGTGATGCGGTGGTCGTCATCCTCGTCGCACTTGTCCAGGAAGGGCGCGATGCAGTGCTCCAGCGACAACAGCGGCGCGCGGATCGGGAACAACTCGTGACGGGACACGAACCTGCACATACACACGTGCATACGTCACTACACGAACCTATTCCACACGCGCTAAGCTAATATCTAACACCCTAACGCTCATATACACAAATACATCCCTGTGCTCGCAGCTGATTCCTATACATTTTTGACGTGTTCTATTCTGTTTCGTTCGTAGCGTCAGCTTGTAAAAAAAGACGAGCTGGTTATGTTGCGTTTAGATTAGGCGACAGTGGGCAGGGAACTGGGCATGAAAACACGATCCTACCTCTGTCCCGGCTCAGGCCCATGTTCATGTCCTTACTCCCTAGTAAAAGTAAAGGCAATGTTGGGTTATGTTATGTTATTAACCTGTCGTTATCGTGAGCGTCCAGGTCGCACCACTTCCATACGGCGGCGTTGGTCCAGCGGCGCGTGAGATTGCCCTCGGCCTCGCGCTCCATGGCGAGGTAGTGCGGGGACAGCTCGCTGCGCTCCGCGAGGTCGCGCATTATGTTGAACAGCCAGTCGCGCATGCGCCGCGGGAAGTCCGCCATCTCGTCCACGCTGCAATCCTACCAACACCACAACGTTACACTAACATTACTATATACTAGGTAGTATTGTTGAGAGCCTTCTGCATTGACAGGTGGGCCGGTAACACTGTCGGGAATAAGGAATGTAAGTTAACCGGCATCTCCCGACAGGATCCGTAGTACTCGATCTGCACGTGATGGTACTGCGCGCCGCGACACAGCTCCGAGTGGTCGAGACACAGGCAGCGCTGTCGGTACACCTCGCAGTCAGACGGCCATGTCTCGTTGTGGTTCGTGCACACCTGCAACGTACAACACAATAACCGACCAAATCATAATCTTACATTGCATTCAATGTTCATGTTCGCTGTGTACGGCCATTCGCTTTCACGTGCCATTGCTCATTATAGTTTTTAAAAGGTCTTCGCGCAGGGGACTATTGAATGGACAATTTCGGCGATCCAACAGCCATATGCTCACTTCGGCAGAGATTTTACTAAGTAGGGAGGACGTCAAAGTAATGTCGTAAACTCCAGTGGCAGTCTTTCACCAGTGGCCGAGATATGAGCTGATCCCCATTAGAGTTAAATCAGCATTTTTTTTCAATGTAAGTAGTACACAAACAGGCATACGGCCCACCTGATGGTAAGCGGTCACAGTCGCCTAGAAACACCGAAAACGCTAGGAGCACTATCGGACTCACAGGCACTTTCTCTGTACTAAAAAAGATTTCTTTTGCTTATGGATATGCTATTGGTGAAATTAGCCACATCCTAGGCTACGGTTTTTCATGTCGATCCTGTAAAAGTATCTAGGTTGGTGGTACCTATATGTTATGTAATGCGTACCTTGCGGCGCGACTCGGTCTCGTAGGGACACTCCTTGATGCAGTTACAGACCGCCTCGCCCAGCTCGTCGATCTCGCACACGCGGCCCGCGCTGCAGTGCACCTTCAGGCACGGGTCTGGCAGACGTCACAAAACAAATCAATTCACTCTAAAATATCATCATCGGTGTTCATCTGCTGTTTATACCTACCTGCTCCCAAGACGCGCCACTGACCTTAATCTTCCACTCTTCTCATCCAGTGTTTGTTAGTTAGGTACCAACATTTCGATAAGTTTAATTGAATAAAGTTCAGTTGCGATTTCACATTAGCATCGTGCGGTCGTTTCTCTCAAACCCGATCCCTCTCCAATAGCATATCATAGCATAGCATCGTAGTGTACCGGGGTAGCATCAGCCCCGTACAAAAGTAACTGCTTCAACTATGAAGCAGCACGTAACGTAATGCGTTACGTTGACGTACCGTCCATGAACACCTCGTTGTCTCCGGGGTTGCCGCCGTGGTTCTCGTTCAAAGCGCCATTGACGCGGGCGCGTTCAGATTCCTACAACAACACACGCCTTACGTTACGTTAATATATTTATTTAACGAAACATTGCACATATACCTAGGTACTTACAAAAATACAACTTTATTATGTTAGTTACCGAATCGAATAAAGTTCCCTGTTCTCAGACAATTGAGCCTCTACTTGGCGACATACCTACCTATATAATATACGCTGTTGATTTCAACATAATATATTTTGTTTCAGACAATAAATAGACGGAATTCATACTCAGCAGTAGGTTGTATATGATCACAGGGTACCCAGGGGTGGAGCAGGATTTTTTAGGGCAAACCCCTGGGTCAAGTGCCCCTAACCGAAATCCTGGATCCAAGAAACAGTGTTCCTAAAATAGTGTGTGTGTAGGTATATACCTGGAACCTCCTCTCGTCGAGTCGCTCCGCCATGCCGAGCTCGATGTTCTCTGCCTCGGGATCTTCCCCTGCCGCCGACATCACCTCCGGACGGAGCGTGGTCGTCGTGGTGCGCAGCCGCCGGTGCCGTCTGCGGTGCTTCTGTCAAACCACGTCCGACAACCATTAACCAAGTATATCGGCATTGCTATTTAGCTTGCTTATGCAGCCATTGTCTTGGGCACGCTTCCGATTGCTACTAATCTGGACCAGTTGAGCTAGATATCTATAAGTAAATAGTTTGCAACTGTTTGTAGCTCAACTGTTTCATGTGTATTTTGTAAATATTGTAAATACTGTAGTTTAATACCAGTTTAATTTTTTTTGTGACAAAAAACCATTTTTACAAAAAAAGTATTAGGAGTTGGTACCTAAATCTCCAAGTTATAGATAACCCTGCCACGAATGAATAGTTTACTTGGTCTTGTGACCGTCGCTCTAGCTAGAGTGCTCCCAAAGCGTACTCAGTTTAAAAGACGATGGTTTATGAAGTACCTATGTAGGTATTACCTGTGCGTCAGCAGCGCAGATGGCTGCGACCAGCAAGGCCAGCAAAAGTAAGCCGCCCTTCATCGTGGTTGCGTTCTGAAACAATTTGACAGTTCATTATTTAACTATGCTTTTTCAGGTCATGAACTATACAGGGTGTAGTTATTTCGAACACCTACTAAAATAAATTAAAGGATACGAAAACAACACCTACATTTTATTAATTTTAGACTACACAAAACCTACACAATCGATAGCTAAATAGAAATAGTTGAATGCAGTTTTTCTTGTTACTAAAATCGATGACATGGTTCCTAAGAACAGGACTTTCCCGTAGGTACCTACTGACCGATTTAAATGTTACACCTGTATAATCTCTTTAACTTCTTCCAAATCAGCCGTTGGAGTCATCATCATGTCGTACACAAACACGTCACATTCATTTCATGCCACTCCGTCGTAAACTAAAACCGCTGTTTATTAATGTTCCCTTTGTGCGGCGTCAGGCGTGGTATGTTTAGCAGAGTTGCTAAATGGAACTATGTACCTAGCTAATGAGATTAGGCATTATATGTTCGTTGCGTGACCTCTTTTCATTTACATTAGCTACCATTATTAACCTACCCTATAGAGTAAGGTACTTACTTGCGCTAATATTCTGTGGTACAAGTACAGGTGCTATTTCGAGCTATATAGGTAGTTTGATTGAGAGCTTAACTTAGATACGCCAGATTATGAATAACAAGTAAATAAAAGTGAATGCACGGCGGTTATTAGCTTATTCCTTTGACACAGCTACATTGTGTAGGTATAAGAGCTATATCTGCTGCAGTAAGGGCATTGAACCTGGGATAGTGCCGTCCGATCACCCTATGAGGAAGGCTTTCACGTTCAGGCAGGTAGGTAAGTACCTAGGTAACTTATCCCAAATATGTAATACTGAATGTACATTTCCAAGCTGAACAAAGCTATTATACGGACTCATATTCGTGTTGAAACACACGTGGGAAATGCTATTGTGAATCAAATCTTTCAAAAACTTGCAGTTTCCCATAAAATGTTTATATTTAAATAAAAGAGGGGTCTATGGGAAAATAGGCGTTGTCTTTCAAACAGCTTGTTCGAAAGACTACGCCGAATTAGAATTTTTTACCTAAGTAACAAAATTCTATGAAGATCGGTAATCTCTTACGTTTTGCTAGGAACAGGTAAATCGGTCAAGAGGTTGTACTTAGTAAGGGTTCAAAGTAAAAAAAAGTTATACAAAAGCTAGTGAGGTGTCATTTTGATAGGGTTTCGTTTAGACGTGATATTCTTAATCAGTTTTTAAGTTTTTTTTCTGTTTAGGTTTGGAGTTCCAGGCCAGTTACTACCTAAGTGGTAGGTTAGTTACCTAATAGGTTTTGAACATCTTTTCGAAATGTACAATTTGAAAAGATTTTCAAAACCGCTTAACTAATGAAACTTGACGACAGAGCACAGTACGTGTTGATGAAGTGCTCTAGGTAGGTAAGTGGAAACACAACACCGTCACACCAAACGGCTGCATGATCTCACGAGCATCTGCGCATATCGTCAGCGCGCCTGGAGACAGAGACTATTCTGCGAATTGAACAACTGTTTTACTAATAACATCCATATTATAATATAAATACATACTCGTACATACTAAAGTATTCAAAGGGTGCTCCATTGTTCATATCTATACCTCAGCGTCTACTTTATTTATCATACAACTTTGGAAACCTTGAACGACAAGAAAATTGACAGCCAGCATCATAAACCTAGCTTCATTGTATTAATTGAGCAGTAGAATGCTTTTAAATATGACTCCAGTGTTTACATCACCACGTCAGAACCATTACCTCTGAAATGGATGCATGAAGCTATGTACATACTTGTATCTAACTCTTCTATTTAGCCTGACATATTTTATTATTATTTATTTAGGTAGGTAATACTTTATTGTACAAAATTATAAATTTGTAACAAAGGGTAGACTTAATGCTGAAAGCATTTTCTGTTAGCCAACCCAAACGTGGTGGTGTAATCAGGGAGGTTGGCGTGTGACATTAGTACGTACTGAGAATAATATTTATCTTAAATAAAAATTAAGAGCTTTAAGTACCCACTAGGTACATAATTTAATATATAAATATACTTATACCTATATCATAACAAATCAATAGAACACTAAGCAACAAAACAGAGGTATCGTGAAACAAGGTGGCATCTACCTATAACAAAAGAAAGCAAGTGAGTGCATCACTAATGAATGGTTGAATTCGCTGTTCTATGAAATGTTTTTGAGTTATTGTAAAAATTATAAAATTGGCAACCCATAACGTGAGCAACCATTTCTTGGAGTTTCAATGATTTTGTAGTTCAAGTAAGACTGGTACATAGCTAGACGGCGATTTCGAAGCGATTTGCAAAGTTTATTACAACCATTGGCCAATAAAAATTGTTTGGGTTTCATTGACCTCCGACCATCACGAGATCTCAGTTCGGGGCGAACTACTAGTAAGTAGGTATATGAGAACACCTACTTTGATAATAAAGACGCGTGCCTTTAAAGAGGCTCGCCGGCCGCCGCTCTGCATTGTCGTTGCAGCTGAGTAATAAACATACGTTTAGAATTGGTATCAACGAGCCAGCTACAGTCTCGGCTCTATTTATTTCTATTGACCTAATTTTTATGACACACCTACCTACTAGAAGCATCCATATAATATCTATGTGTCGTTGCACAATTACGTAATGTAGGTACCTAGCCGTGAACTAAGGAACCTGGAGGAAAAAAAATGTATGTAGTTAAATCAATCCGTTTCTATCTTTGACGTGACGAAGTTTTCGTGGTGAGTTAGTTCGAAAGCTGTTGAACAAAGCTCTTGAAATGGATTAAAGTGATATTAGATTACTTAAAAGGAGTGCATCGATAATTGCTCCACTTTTCATAGGTGCTTTTAACAGCAGAGTACCCCGCAGCTAAAGGACTTCCAGTAATTCTAAATTGAAATACCTACCATTTAAGTTTTCATTGAAAAGCGAATCAAGGATTTCATAGCAACGAGATGCAATTGATGCGCCTCCGCCGCGGCTGACGACGACAGCCCAGTAAACTTGAGCAAAAGGGTCAAATGAACCATTAGCATTAAGAGAATGAGCTAATGGAGGCGAGTCCGCGATCTGATTCCAATGATTACGCAGATGTGCAATGAATGGCCTCTCAGACGCCGCGGAGTCTTTCAAGCCGTCACGGATCACCATCCGGTCTATGAGTCACATTCATCAACAGCTTTGCGAGCTACAATAGTACATTACCTACTGCAGCGGCCCGCAACAGAGGCAATGAGGGAAGAACGTGTAAATGTGGGCCGAGTCGAAGACGAGGCACACATACGTGAGTCCCTCATTGCCTAGTTGTGGCCAAGGCTTGTATAGTACTTTTATCAAACAATGCGCGGTAATTAAAACTTTTCAACAGGCAAAACTTTTCAAAACCAATAACGAACAACGAAGTTAGGTACAGTGTTCATTTGTATTTTTTTTCAATAATCAGCTTTCTATTTGAAAGCCTGTTCGAAATTTGAATAAAACCTTTGATAAGTTACCTCCTTGGTTGCCATGTTATGAAGTAAAAAATAGTTCCATTTTTAAATTACACGACAGATATGAGTTTTGTATGTAATTTATTTGGCCGCTAAACACGCCATATTTTCATACATTTTTATCTGGCCGCTGCTCGCATGTATTTGGCCAGTACTGCATTTTCGATTTCTCTCGAAGAAGGTTGTCAAAGTAATGCTCTAATTTCCAAGCATGTTTGAGAAAAGTACATTTTACCCTTCCGACCGTTTCCGCAACTTATATGTCCTTGATCAAAGTTTTGTTATTTTATTACGTAGACCCTGGTTAACTTTTAATCAACAATGTACAAAAATATATTACGGTGGATGTCATCAGTATTTTTGAACTTTTATATCAGAGCGCGATAACCCGGCCGCGGCCGCCGCCCGCTCGGCCCGGTTACCCAAACTACTAACTGTGCCGTCGTCGTTGCGCTGCTGGCTTGTTTTACGACTTCTCTGGAAACTATGCGCCATTTTATGGAGCCGAACGCTGACCAGACTTTATTGCAAGTACTTGGAACGTCGTCGTCGTCTTGCGCAGCCGGTAGGTAGGTAGGTACCTATATTATATGTAAATGCATCGTATGCGTAACATGAGATCTGACGAAGAAGCGCATTCTCAAACGGTTTTCAATAGTTTTAAATTGAAATGGAATTCAAATAGGACTATACAGGGTGTTACCAGACCACTTCCGAAAACGAAAGGGAGAGCTACAGCACACCAAAACCCAACCAAAAATAAATCAGTTATCCTGAAAAATAATTATAGCCGGAGAAAACAATGTTTAAAGATTTGTATTTATTTCGCCAGCCCGCAATGTACGCATTCACGTAGGTAAGGTCGAGGCGTAGTACTATTATTTATTCTGTGTCGTAAGTGCCTACTAACGTAGGTAGGTACTAACGTAGGTCGCTCGCACGTCGCGTACTTGAATGACCCGCGATGAACTCTCAGCTGTTCATGCTGTAGTAGACGTAATCTGCGTGCTGCGTGTACATTGCTGCTTTATTTATTTGTTTTGTTTTTTTGCTTCTTTAAATGAGATAATTAGGTAGATATGTCTTATTATGTTGTACTGTGTGTATGTAACTAGAAAAAATATGAAAAAGAGATAGTCAAGTCAATTTTTTTTTTCGCGATTTTTTTCGCTTAATGTTTTCAGTATCATGGTCTGATTGGAACCTCCAAGTTTTCGGAAGTGGTCTGGTAACACCCTGTATGTAGCCGTATAATATCAGTTTATTATGATTGCCTATAGATGTTTATCAATGCTGGTCCAGGTCACGGTACCTAAACTGTTTGCGAAAAAATAGGGTCACCCAACAAAAGCAGGCACATCGCAGGACGATTCGCAAGAATAACGGAAGCCCGGCTATCGTGTCCGCAGATAGCGCGCGACCCCGACAGATAAAACTATAAAAAACATCGCTTTTGTGTCAAAGCAAACAGTATAGGTATTATAGGAGGCACCTACTTACTTGAACATTTTAATGGACAATTTTGATTCAAGAATCCTCGCTAAGCGCAACCTAAACCTTTGACCGAGGGGGAGGTAAGGTAGGTACGCTAACAAAAATCTAGGGGCCACTCAACGCTTTCTGATTCAATGACCTACTTAGTAATAACTTACAGTGTTTCAGCGATAAGCTCGGATAAGCTCCGGGTTTCTGAGAAAACTTGATGATATCGCGGTTATGTCAAACGATCAGAGGTCAAGCAAAAATATGTTTGGGTAGGTTGGTTTTTAGATAAAAATGTTGGTGACACTTACAATGAATTTAGGTCATCATGCAGATGAGGCTGATGGGATGAGCCACCTGACTCTTCCTAATTAGGGTTATTACTTTTTTTTGGAAAACCCTAAGCGTTCATATAAATCGGTATAAGCATTAGAAATCATGTAGAAACAAAAGGTTGTAGGTCGTAAAATCCCATTATTCGTAACAAAAGTTTTTTTATAATACATGTAGGTACCTACCTAACATTTTGATTACTTAAGTAATGAACAATAATCTGTAATGAACAATATCTTCAGCTCGATGCCCATAAATACAAGTTTCTTATGAAGTTAGGAATTGTTCTCTAAGGAGCGAGCGTTCAAAAGTTACTCGTTGGATCGCGAGTTCGGAATTAACTTGCAAAGGAACAACCAAATAGTACGAATATTGCAACGAGTGAAATTATGGACCAAATGTTTGTGAAAGTAACAATAAATCAGGCATTCAAAACAACACCTTCACTGTAAATAAACAAATAGGCGCTAATATTACAAAACAGAAAATGATATACACAAATAGCCACTAAACCCGTTTAGCGAAGCGAATTTAGGAAACCCGCCTGGAGCAAAGGATTTCTTTGTTTTTATTTTACACCACAACACGCTTCTACACAACCAGTATGCGTTTTTCAAAAGTTTAGACGCGGTTAAAACTTCTAACCGTTTCAAATTAAAAAAACTCCTGAAGGAACTGCTATCTACTTAATTCTGATATACCTACCTACAATAATAATAAAATGTTGAATTATCGATACAGCATCAGTGATTATTGTGCAGACTTACCAACGTGGTGTGCGTCTGTAGAAGTGCGTGCCTCCGACTAGTCTGAGCGCCCGCCACCTACTGACTGACTTCCTCGTGGCGTCGTCGTCGGCCGCCGCCGCCGCCGCCGCCTTGCTGAGCGAACCAACTCACAGCATTCCTAAAGTACCAATAGTTCGGCAAATAAATAGGTAGGCTTAGTATGTAGGTACCTATATACCTACCTAATTATGATATCCTGTGGCACCACCACCCAGACTGTAAAGAAATCGAAATCTTATAAGAAATTACTCCAAAGCAGTTAATTTAAAAAAAAAAAACAGCCTAAAGGCTAACACGAACATTACATGAGTAGGTAAGGTATACCAAAATTTTTCACGAATTGCATGTAACTTATTAATATTAGTAAATTATGTACTTAAATAGTTAAAACTTACTTGATTTTCGTTTACAACCTCTGGAGCACCACTATTTATTATTGAATGGTTTATTTAAAACTTAAAATATTAGACTACCTAGGTACTTCCTCAAAATCAATAATGTTTTATTCAGTAAAATCACAAGGATCATTTAAATCTTCGATGCTAGGTTACTATGTGCCAGTTTCTGGCGACCGGGCCTTCGCCGTGGTATGACGTCATCCCTATTAGATTAAAATATCTGCCGAACTGTACATAAGGCCCCAAGTACCTACTAGTATAGTATTATATGAACTGTGGCCCCTTACGCCTTGCTAATATACAAACGGCTTGCTTTACACTTTGCTTGTCTGTCACAAAAGAAAGCCCTGAACCGCCCTCACATACGATGCTTAGCCCAAATAACAGTTAGGTATTATATTCAATTCAATAATTTTAAAGGTTATATTAAAAAAAAAAACATTCCTTTGAAAAGTAAGATATTTAATTGGATTAGCATATAATTACAAATATGGATTCCACGACACGAGAAATTTAGTGAAAGTACATACCTGGCGCGAGCCGCGAGTGTTTGCACGGCTCCACCGGCATAGTGGTGTGATGTGGGTACTGTGTGTTCAGTAGCCAGTACCCACTGACCTATTACCGTACGAAGATATGTATTAATGAACAAGAGTGTACCGGTGGTGGTATAGAGTAGCAGACGCCGCGGCCCGCGCGCCTAGCGGTAACTACTGATCCTATGCTACAGAGTCCACGGGACCTAATCAAATGCGAGCGCAATCGAATACATTATGTCATCTCTCTCTCGGTTCTAAATGCATGGCGTACACTTAACGTAGGTGTAGCTCGCATCGCGTCGCTTCCGATCCGACCACTGCACCGGAAACGAACTTGCGAATCTACCACCGAACGTCCAAGTCGCATACATTTTGTGAAACGAGCATATTTCGTGAACTACTTATAGGGAAGATTAGGAAGTTTATAAATAAAATACTTTATACAAAAATTAGTTTTAATAAAAAAAAATGCTATGAGAGATTGCGCTCTCATTTTAGACACTTGTAATAAAGTAATTGTTGGGTCCTTCGGAGGGGCGTACAGGTACAGCCAGCGGCAGCGGCACCGTGCCGCTGACTGTACTCGGCCGCTACATTACGCGGAGTGTACCAAGACAATAATGTATAAATATAGTAAAATATACAAAATAAGTGTAAATGTACACAAACTCCACCATCTGCCGGGAGGAGGCGGAACTCGCACCACATTTACTGTACGTACTTACTAAACGTTTTATGTATCAACAACTGCACTGGAAGATAACGTTACATATTATACAGGTCGTCTATCTGAATAGCGGGCCACGCTTCAGTATTGATAGATCACATCACAATGACAGACTACAAATAAATAGTTTTGACTTTCAAATAACGTATTTTTAGTTCATGGTTCAGAAAACTTATAAATATATTGGAGTGCATGAGGAGCTAACGCACGGAAACTTATAAACGTTCGACCTCCTCCCTTAGAGCTGTGGTCACGTCACGTGACGTGACGGTGCGCCGTCCGTGCTCCGCGCTCCGTGCTGCTTGCAGAGAGCGGAGCACGGATCGATGGCGTTACATACATACATACATACTATACGTTATTACAAGCATAAATAGTGGACGCCATACGCGCACTAGTACAGCGACCGAGCGAACTCGCACCCGCGTCGAATGAACGACGACATGCCGCATCGCTCCGGTTTGTAATATTAGATCGACAATACTAAATATATATTAATATAACGTTTCCTTTTACAAATTCGTACGATAATATCAGAAATGATCCGAGGATGGAAACTCGTTATGGGCGCGGACGAGCCGATCGAGGCCACCTCGCACAGCTGAGAGTGAGTATATTATTTGGTAAGTTTAGCGGACAACGGGAAGTAATGCAACGTAGGGGAGCCGAGTGCACCGCATCATAAACGTAAAATAATTAATTTACTATCTAACTACTTAATCGATCGGGAGGAGAAGCGAAGCGGGCTCCGATCCGAGCGGATCGCAGACCGGGATCCAGCACTAAATCAAATTTACAAAGGGCCGGACCATCTCCAGCGAGGAGAACGACTCCAACCCGAAGGAGGCCGGACTTCAATTTCAAGTCTCATCCCGGACCGCGGGGAGGTAAGATTTTTACAAGTAAATTTAAGCGATCTCGCAGCGCCGCCGGGTCGCGGGAACCTGCCCGGCCGCAGTCTTAAACAAAATCACAGGACACCCAACCAGACGCGGCGAGCCAACTCTCCAGACATCCACTCTCCTGCGAACCGAACGAGACCGCGCTCGCTGGGGCTCGACCATCTGTAACAACGGGCGACGGTTAGATGTAGCGGCGGCGGGTCGCTAGGAGTGAGCGTGACGTCACCGGCCGGTAGTTACCGCGGGTGCGCTAGGAGAGGGCGGTGCTAGCGGCGGAATGCGGGGCGCGGGTGCGGGGCCGCGGGGCCGCGGTGCGAGGAGAGGGGCCGGCGCCGCGGCGGGGGCTCGCGGCCCCGCGCCTTCTTCTCCTCCACGTTCAGCTTCACGCCGTCCGCGCTGTCCGGCGGGAAGTACAGCGGCTGCAACCAACATTATACGACAACCGTGTAGCGATCCCATTACATCTCGACAGACCCGATCCGATGCGACGTACTGACCGCGGCGGCGAGGCACTCGTGCGCGTGCACGGAGCTCTCGTACGTGATGAATCCGTAGTTGGGATGCCTCGGCGCGCCGGGCACCGCGCCCTTGCTGTGCACGCGCAGCTCGGCGACGGGCCCGAAGCGCGCGAACAGGGCGCGCAGCTCCTCCTCCGTGGCGGAGTGCGGCAGGTTGCCGAGGAACAGCTGCTGCGCGTCGCTGTACCGCGCGCCGCGCGGCTCGCGACCCTCACCTGCGATGCGAGCGGGACGTTAGCGCGGTACACGAAACCGACCATATTCTACCATGGAAATATTCCGAAACAAATGTGCAATCAGAATATGTAAGTGTAATGCGGGCGATCGGGTCCTGACCTCCGGAGGCGGGCGGGGCGCGCGGGTGCCTCGAGCGCGCGTCGTGCGGCGGCGGAGCGGGCGCGGCGTGCGCCGGCGGGACAGGCGCCGGGCCGGGGGCCGGAGCCCCGGGGGCGGAGCCCGAGCCGGCGGTGCCCGAGGCAGCGGGGGGCGAGCCTCTCACGGCCCCGCCGCCGGACTTCAGCAGGTTCGCGTACGTCTTCGGCTCCGGGGGCGTTTGCGCCATCGCTGGATAAACATTTTTGATCACTTATCTCACCGGTGACTCGGTTGCAGGGATGGGACGTGGGGATCGAATCCCATCCCTGCACTTAGCTAGCCCAGTGAATCGAGTACTTTACTTCAGGCCAAGATACGTAGCGGTCGGGCAGGGTACTTATGGTGTGCACTAACGTTGCATGGCCGGCGGCTCCGACTCCCGCTCGGGCTCCGGCTCCGGGAGGGGTGCGGGTGCGGGTGCGGGCGCGGGCGGCGGGGCCGGCTCCTCGGCCGCGGGCTCGGCTGCCTCCGCCTCCATGGATGCGCTCAGCGATGTTGCTATTGGATAACGATACCTTGTAGTTTGCTGGTTACGTTTACGATAACAATATTATAACCGAGCACGTGAATATTTGGTTCCAATCTGTTACATTCCGCGTTGGTCAAATTTCACACTATTGTTGTTTGTTACTTGTGTAGCCTAAAACTGCATTTATCTCGGTCGCAAGTAGCATCCGCCCGCATCCGGATGTTTCTCACTTACCTTCGATAAGATCCATTCCAAGATAGATCCCATCACCTCGACACCCCCATCTTACATCACTCAACCTACCTCATAGTTAGTATGGTACTGAGGCACAGTCTTACAACATTACATCGTAGCTACGTGAATGTGGCTTACCTAGATAGTTGTTCTCACCGGCGTGCAGCGCGTCGGCGACGTGCCTTACGCTGTCCTCGTGCACCTGCGGGTGGCCGTTGACATGCGGCGCGGAGGCGGAGGCGGCAGCGGGCGCGGGCGCGGGCGCGGGCGGCGACAGCGGCGGCGGCACGAGCGGGCGCGTGGCGGCTAGGGGGGCGACGGCGGCGGGCGGGGGCGGGGGGGGCGCGGGGAAGGCGCCGGGGAACGCGCCGGGGAAGTACCCGCCCGATGCGCCCTCCTCCTCGCCCTCCGACCGACCTGAGCCTTCGCCCTCCTCGTCAGAGAACACTATGTCCTGTATTAACGCACTTTGTTACATCTAACTGTTAACAGAGTCACCGAGTGTTGCCACAATCACAGTACATGTTACGACAACACACTCGGTGTGTAGCAATGCTACAAATACCTACATGCTTCATGTCATTACACAAAAAAACGGGTGCATTAGTTATGTGTGTGGCACATGGTCGGCATGGTGTGATATTGGATACCTGATAGCGGAAGATGTCGTTGTGCACGTAGTACTTCTTGGGTGACTGCGCGGCCAGCACGAAGGTCTGCGTGAAGCGGCGCATGGGGGCGCCGTCGTTGGACAGTTCACCCGTCACCTGCACCACGACGCCGTTGCCCAGCGTTGCCTGCGCGTCCACCTAACCACATCCATACTTATTTAAATCTTAGCATCTGCTAAATATAGCTGGCTAACAGTGGATGAGATGAGCCGAAAACTGAGATCAGTGATGCGTCTTAGTAGAGACTCATGTCCAGCAGTGGACCATTATAGGTTGATGATAATTATATCTTCTTCAAAGGATCTTAATTTTTTGTTATTATTATAATTTTACCTGACTAATCTTGGCATGGCAGTCGCGGAAGTTGAGCTGTTGGATGCGATTGTGTATTTGTTTCTGTCCGACAACGGGCAGCGTTTCGCGATTGGGCGCGTCGAGGCCGCCGTGTACAAACGATGAGAAGTTATTGTAGAACCTGCAATAAACATTGACACATCACTAATTGGCATTTTATCACAATGAATGATGCGCTGATGTGGTAAAAGAGTGACCTGTGCAGATGGGCAGGCGCTTTGTTGAGCAATGTGTAGTACTGGCGGACGAACTCGCGGCCGACGCTCTGCGGAGACGGGGACGCCTCCATTACCATTTCTGTGATGTCACGGCGCCAATACAGCCCTCTGCCACTGCTTTACACTGCCCTGTAGTTGTACATTGTCATAGAAATGGTTCACATCAATTTTCAACATTAACTTTACTTCATTACACCCATGATACTTAAATAATAAATAAATATTCATGGACATTTCACACAATAATGTTTGTTCCGACAGAGCTGTGATGCCTGTCAGTTGCCTTTTTTAATTCACTGTAATGGGCTATGGGTTTGGTGGACAATATTCAATCCATCCACTACTAGATTGAATATAACCTCTTTTGTTGCTAATGGATATTATCGTTTCTTGTCTATGTAATGTTCATCCTAAAATGTTTTCCTACACTAAACACTGTTGTCTGTTATTTTTAAATTTGTGCTATACACAGATGGATACAAAGTTTACTATATTGTGTCTAACGGACAAGAATATCATCTTATAAACACCTTCAATACAAAATATTGGGTGTTCTTTCCAATCTTGCAACACTTACAAGTTGTTGATGTCAACAGCCTAGCTGGATAACACAAAATACTTATATGATTTCAAACAGATTGGGAAAATCGTTAAGCAGCACTGGGAAAGCAAACAACAACTTATCTTAAGATTTGTCGTAGAATTTACACACATTCTTACGGTGGGAACGCATAAAACTGATGATGTTTTGTGTTTTTTGGCAGAAACCCACAAAGAAAGCTGATGAAACATTATGCTGGTACTGTAGTCACAGCTGTTCGGTCTTTCTGGAGTTATGCATTACACCCACCACTCCTCACTTTCCTCCAATCCGAGCAAATAATAGGGTGTGCGGCGCTACCTACGGCTACGTTCGGAAAGACAGATCGAGTGTGACTATTGTAACAAGAAAGTACTCTTCAAACAAAAGCAAGTTACATAGAATCTTCAAAGGTGTTGTTCATTTATAAACATCAATATTATTGCCGATTATAAAAGGCGGGCGAAGGATGAGAGGATTCAGAGTACCTACTTAAATAAAAACGCTAGACTTGACATTGTATCACGCATGGCGTAGGTATTTAACATCTAGAATTTTTGTCTGAATTTATGAACGGAATACCACCTGTGATTTTCTTCTAGGCTAAGTAGATAGCATTCATGAGCTCGCGATTTGCTGAATAAAGGGCATACTTCTAAGCTATTGGTGGAGATTAACCTTTCCGTGAATACATCTGCCGACAACGAACTAAAATATTGAAGTCCCGTAAGTCTATTTTACTTTTTATTCCAAAACTTACCTCAGTGACGTTTATGCATGAAAACGGCGTAGTATTTAGTTCTACTTGCAAGAAATGCACGCAGTTTTCAAGATTTTTCTATCTGAAAACAGAAAAGAGCCTACCTCACCGTACGGGGCAATTTATGTCACAGACTAAATAGAATTAGAATAGAGTAACTTGCCTTGCAAACGAAAATTACTTTATGGTACAGAGTACAGACAGATTGCCGTAGAAGTCAAGCCAGTCAGTTTCATAGAAAAAATACTCTTCAGTGGTATCTTTGGACTGTTTTGAAGCTGAAGAAAATTATGAAGGATTTCTAGATAGGTACTAAAAAAAAAATCAGTAAAAACGATGAAACTATTTTCGTGGCTTGAGAGAACTTGAGTTACAAAAAAGTCAACTCGAGTTACAAAAAGACAACTCGTACATCACTAGGTCACCGTGCGTCCCTCCTCGTGGTTTTAATTTCAATTAAATTTAATTTACGTCGTCGTGTCGTGGTCGTGAAGAGCTGGTTACGGACCGGACCAACCAAGAGACCAACAACGGTCTGGGACGGGCTGGACCAGAGGGTCAGGTGAGGGGTCGGGTAGGGCAGGGAGGGAGGAAAGGTACCCAACCCAGCGTGTCTCACTTTATCATGTTGGCAGTATATTGATTTTGTGGGTTGATCAGCTTTCTCTTTCTACAACATAGAAATTTGTATATACTTTTCCTTGTCTCTTTAACTAAGGGCCAATGAACTTTTACTACGTGCTCTCTGATTGGAGGGTTAGTTAAATGTCATTCATTGATTGCCATTACAGCCAACATAATAAACATTTGGCGCCGACTCATCGTAGCGTTGTTTCCTTCCTTTCTTTCTTCTGCATTTGGCACTCAGTGTTGAAGGTCGTGCGTGTGTAGGCCTTAGCTCATAGTTTATTGATAATTTTAGGCAGTAGTGTGTATTGTACTGGTGTAAGTCATGGCTAACAACGATAATTTTGCGCAAGATGTTACGGATAACCAACTAAATGGAAATTCTGAAAACGGTGGAGGTGACGCCCAACATGACCATAACAGTGCTGAAGCTCCGGGACGCGATGACGATAGGTAATTTGGTTTTTGAGTTATTTCTGTCTAGCTTTTGATCAATGTAAAACATTCCTAATAACCGTGTACTAATGTCCATTGAAACCTACCAACGATTTTCAACGTAACTTTATTTTTAACTCTCTTGCCGCAATGGCGTCGGTCGGACATGATTCATTATCGGCATTTCTAAATCTTTTGTAATCCACGGAATCTCTTCAAAATTTTATGGTTTCACACTTGCAGTGTCTTACTTGCGGCTCAAATCTAGTCCTAGAAGACTTAATTTTCATTTCAGAGTAGTTTCAGACATTACTAAATTGTAGATTACTCCGTCCGAGCCGCATTGAAGTTAAAATGGCGTCTTATTTGCGCGCGGTCTGTACCCGGCACAGGCTTGGAGACGCTATCGATTTTTTGAGATCGGTAACTGCGGGAGTGACGCGTATGTAGTTTGCAAGATTTCAAATCGGTTTTAGCGCATGTGGGGTCGTCGCCCTGCGCGCGGTCAGTTTGGGCGCCACTAACGATGTGTCCTCTCTGCAGGTGTGAGCCTGCGCCGCCGCCGCCGCAGCCGTCGAAGAAACATGGTACCTATCAGCTGGGCTCACACTAAAGTAATCACGACCAAACTGACTTGTTTCAGGCCACCTAACTTTGGGCCTCATTCACATTTGCCAATTTCAAATCTTGCGTTATCACTATAACATTGTTATCATTTTGGTTGTTTTGATTGTAATGTAAATTTCCAGTTTACTTTTGTAACTTACAGGTTGTCAATTTGATTTGCTGCAGTGCTTGGAGTTTGTTTTTGAACAAAATTGTAGCTGTAAAGTACTATAAACAAGTACTGCATAGTTCTAATAATAAAATATAATGATAAGTCAGTTTCTGAATCGAGACACAATTGCATACTTGTACCAGTCTTCATTATTTATTTACATCAATATGTAATTTTCACAGAAAACTATTTGTTGGAGGTTTAAGCTGGGAGACCACAGACAGTAAGTTTCACTTTCACAAATAATACAAGTACCTAATTATTTCAATGTTTGTGTAGACAATTTATTTGTTTTTTAACTTTTTGTATTTACATAGTTATTTTTGATATACCTATCTACCTAAATCTATTTTTCTATGGATGAGACGAGTGACAAACTATACAGCAATCTACTGTAATCTCATGTATTAATTTTCAAAAAGTTACATATAAGACTAGCTGATACCCGCGAGTTTGTACACATGCAAAACTTTCCACCAAAATATCTGTCAACCAGCTTACAATGAACCTCATAGCAAATGGCTGCTAAAGAATTCACATCTTTTATTTCAATAAAATACCTATAGCCTAAGTTTTAATCTGGAAAAAGGGCTTCTGAATGGTACAAACAAACAAACTCTATTTTTGGAATCAGAATAGGTTAATTATAGTTTATCCATATCTTTAAATTTAGTAATTCAGTTTTTGGGCCTTTTTACAGTTTTTTAATGATAGTATAGATTGTCTCCTGACTTTAATATATTCATGATGACTTTTTCAGTTCTGCTTCTGAATTTACTTTGAAGAAGCTTATACCCAAACACCTGATCAATTTACTCTATCACTTTGACAATTTGTTGAAAACAAAATTGATAATGATTTTTTTTTGTGCAGAGGAGTTGCGGGATCACTTTGGTGCATATGGAGAAATCGAAAGCATCAATGTGAAAACAGACCCCAATACTGGCAGATCGCGAGGGTTTGCTTTCATTGTGTTCAAGGCAGCAGACTCCATCGACAAGGTGATGGCGGCCGGCGAACACACAATCAACAACAAGAAAGTTGACCCAAAGAAGGCTAAAGCTCGCCATGGCAAAATCTTTGTCGGTGGCCTCAGTAGTGAAATCTCAGATGATGAAATTAAAAACTTCTTTGGCAATTTTGGAACGGTAAGTGATAGATACTTCAGTTTCATCTTAAAACTCTAAGCATGCATCTTTCCTATGATGAAAACTCCGGTTATGGTGAGATTTCAAAAATCTAGACTTTCACTGAAGATACATCCGGGCCACTGAATTAATCGAACAAAAATTTTTGCATACCTGAGCTGAGTCAACCTCTTAATAAATCAATACCTTTATTTATTTCAGATCATCGAAGTGGAAATGCCCTTTGATAAAACCAAGAACCAAAGAAAAGGCTTCTGCTTCATCACATTTGAATCTGAACAGGTTGTTAATGAACTTCTGAAGACTCCCAAACAGACCATCGGCGGCAAAGAGGTGAGCATCAGATAACATATTCCTAGTTCTATTCCTATTTGGTTTCACATGATGATCTAATTCAGTTCTGCTTCTGAACGAGTTTTGAAGAAGATTTTTACCCACATATCTGATGATGCATAAACATGTAGTGTTGGATGTGTAGAATGGTGGAGTGGGTGGGTGGTATTGATGGTTGGTTTGTTTGTTTGGTTGTCAGGTGGACGTGAAGCGCGCGACGCCGAAGCCGGACGGCCCCGGCGGGATGGGCGGGCGAGGCAGTCGCGGCGCGCGCGGCGGGCGCGGCGGGCGCGGCGGGCGCGGCGGGTACGGCGGGCAGGGCGCCTGGGGCAACCAGGGCTACGGCGGCGGGTACGGCTACGGACAGGGCGGGTACGGCAGCGGATACGACGGATACGGATACGGAGGATACGGATACGACGGCTACTCGGGCTACGGTGGATACGATTACTCCGGATATCCCAATTACGGTAAACGCGGCAAGCAGTTTTAGTATTGTGGCGAGTCCCGCGAGCCCGCTCACCGACACGTTACCTCGACTGATGTTACCTGATCCCTAGGATGTTATGTAAACGTAGAGTAAGGCTAGGTTAGTGTTGCGTGCGAGCGAGGCGTACTCCGTCCTCGAGATGCCTATTTACGTGCACTGAGACTGTTATATTTGATTCGAAAGATCGACATCACGCGAAACTTAGGTATTTAACTTAGTGTGTAGAAAATATTTATTTTTCTATATATTTTAATATTCTATCGAGATAATGTGTAGTGAATGTTGTCGAGGCGGCAAGTAGGTATACAATCGAAATTAGTAATCACGTCGGTCCTACTTTAGCGAGTGGTTTGGTTGAGATTGATCGCTCATAGTGTTAGTTTACTTTTGCAATGTTTGGCACGGTTTGTTCGAGTGAGGCGCGCGCGGCGCCGGTAGGTGGCAGTGCTCACGCTCTTTGTCATTATTTCACTGGGTATTATCTATATTCTGTACCTAATCTTACCTACCTGCCTTAAGTTTATAAGTGTTTATTTTGTAATACCACTTTTGACACATGTAGCAATGTCGCTGGAGTTTTTATTTGTATTCATTTTAACTTTGACACTCATGCCACATGCTACATTTGGGAAATGGGGTAAATATGGAGAGACATTGTGAAAGTGATAAAGATATGATGAAGCTTTGAATAAAGCACTGTTACAAAAATTCTCAATGTGTTTCCATATACCCTCCATTCCTACCCCTCACCATTCGTTTCACACACCACAACTTAATAAATGGCATGTTTTGAATTGACATCCATTACTAGCACAAACTGAACAGAAACAACAGTAATTATTTTTTTTCGAAATATAGTAAACTTTGTAGGTTCATAGGTTGTAAAATTAAAAATCAATACAGCTTTTTTACTTGGGTCTTGGAATTTGTATAACATAAATAAAGGGCAGACAGGTAGCACTCTCGCAACTCGGGCATCGTGTCGGTGATTAGGCAACTTACAATAAAGTTGAAATATTATTTTCTTAAAGGACTTTCGCCCGTATACTGAAACATCACTCAAAATTTAATCATCACTTAAAATTGCCCTTACTTTTACATAACCCATGAGAGATGGTAATAATTGAAGAACTTAATCCAAGTTTCAGTATTCAGGCGTTTTGTATTACGTTATGGTATCATGAGAGACATAATTCAATGTCGAAATTGTCCAACCAGCTGCATATTAGTTCATTAGCTTGTGGATCTGCTACCTCATTAGAAGAAAAGTAAGGTTATAGGGATTGATAGTTATGCTAAAGTGTAGTACAGGACAGTAGAGGATAGGTAGGGTAGGGTAGGATAGGGTAGGTTAGAGGTCGCGACATGCGGCACTAACTGGTTGTTGTTGGGCAGACTACGGCGGGTACGGGGGGTACGAAGGCGGGTATGGCGGCGCGCGCGCTGCTCCTCGCGGGAAAGGTACTCCCACCTATTAAGATTTTTTCATTCACTTCTCCTTACAAATGTTTTCTCTGTGCTGATGCTAATATCTAACCTTTACGGTTCTTAGTATGTAGTTTGAAAATATTTGTAAGGCATGTTGATAGTTTTACCTCCATGTTGGTCCCGCTTTCGTGATTCCTCGAAATTTATTTGGCCTCTTTGAACCTTCCGGTTAAGTACATGGAAGTGTGAATTGTGGTAAATATACCTATCAAAATTTAATTGTTTATGAATATTGCAGCAGGCGAGGCTGGACATGCTAGTCCAATACCTAATTACGTAGCTCTGAGATTAAATTTAGTTTAATTATTTAGTTGGTATTGAAGTGGAATGTAGTAAGTAGTACAATAATATCTAATCTACCCAACTTGTTTTGTGACCTCATCTTATTAGCATGTAACACTGCTTTTCTGAATGCATATAAAAGTATGTGTATTACAGTCTCTAACAGTTTCTTGATGAGCATTAACTATTCTTGACATCAGTTTGCTCATAACAAAACCTGAGCTTTTGACTGGGTTTATCTTAGCTGTCACAGCGTTTTGCACTTGTGGCTCAGTATTCCAACAGATTCCAACGGATTTGTTCACATTGAGGTTGTAGAATCAAATCGTTACCCCAAACTGTTGCAATATTTAGCCACAAAATGTTCAAACAGTATCTTGCACAGTTCCACTTCTATGCTGTACTCGGATCGACAGTGCGGACCGAAAGGACCAGCCCTAGTTGTAGCGCCCAAAAAGACCGGGTACATCGTAGCAGTGATACAGTAGAGTAGGAGGCGAGTGGCTGCGATGTTTGTTGAGGCGTGTGCGGTAACGGGCCGTGTGTTCCAGCGGGCTACCAGGGCGGCAAGCAGCGCGGCAGTGGCGGCAGCGGCCGCGCCAACCAGAGGCATCAGCCCTACTAGACGTCGCTCCCAGTACCTGCCGATAGTCATCTCAGTCCAATAGTGAGGTGAGGCTCGCTTCACTACACTATGCTATAACGACTCGACTAGACACCCGCGCGCGCGCGACACCATGTTGCAATTATTTAGATTACACAACTCGCTTCATACATTATTTCTTGCGAAACCATAGGTTGGCAGTATGGGCCTGTATCGTATGATAGTGTTGAAGATGCAGGTACATTAGCAGCAGTTTGTTTTGTGTGTTGCAGGTTAAGTCACCGGTTATGAGTGTTCCCCGCGCCGCCGCGCGCCGAGTCGCCGCCGCGCCGAGGGCACGTCATTTCATTCCACATTAAAATTAATTTAGGAAACTAATCTCTAAGGAAGATTTTAAGGATAAAATACTGTCGTGTGCGATGCGGTCGCATTCGAGCACCTTTTGCATAAAATTATTTATAAATAATATAGTATGGATTATAGATTCACTTGAGTATTATTGCCGATTGACTAGATTCAATTTTGATATTGTCTTGAGATCTTCACCTATTGAACTGAATTAAATAGGAGTAAATTATTAATTATAACAGAGCTTATAAATTAATAACAAGATGATCCCTACGCGCGGGGGTGCCGGTTCACGAGTGCATGAGTAGGTATAATGCGAGGCTGTATCCGTGTGTGTCAGTGTAGCGTGCGTCGAGCCGCCCTCTACTCGTTACAATGAATAACGATTCTGGATCTCATGCAGTAATGTTGTAGTTTTGTATTATTTGGTAAAAGATCTAAGAATCCAAATCATGTATTTTTTACAATCTTAATGTTTCATCCATCGTTTAGGAATGAATTTTAGTAATAAGAAATCCGACATGAACAAACTTTTGAGGATATACATGTTGTGTATGTCGCAAATAAAAGATGTAAATAAAATTACATTGACTTTGTATTGTTTTCTCACTTGTCTGGCCGTAGCGCACGCAACGGTCATGTATAGACTCCCTAGATCGTGCTACAATGATTAGCTATTCTTTTCCTAATCATTACCAAATACGGATGCTAGGTAGGTAACCCATGTCAAAGGTAGTCAAGTGAGTCGTGGTCTCCACAAGCGCGTAAGCGTGCTAACAATGGTTTTGTCATCCTACTATTATTAAATCTACCAACTTTTATCATCGGGTGAGATAGTGATCAAACTGTTACCTATATTGTATAAAAAAAAATACTGTGATTGCTTTTCCAGTAGTTGGTCTGAATCTGAATGGATTTTGTTCATATTGTCCATGTTCCCAGCTAACATAGGTACCTATTTATTTATTTACGCCCCTGAAACTGCCTGAACAAGAATACAAAGTCAAACTGTCTAGACTAGCTTGATGTGCGTTTCGTTTCGCCGGAGAGAGATTTTGAATGGGTCCATGTATATTATGTAGTAAAAGTTTCCTAACAATTTGTAAAAGTTACTAATAACTAACATAAACAAAAAATAAAATAAGGCGTGCTTGTAGGTAGTAGGCTTATATGAGACAAGTACAGGATAGGTACAATATGTTACTAGCAGCAACCGCACCACACATGAACACGCACCAGCAACCAGCATCAGCAGGGCTGCGCGGAAGCCGTGGCGTGCAGCACGTCCAGTGCAGTGCAAAGCGCCTGGTAGTTCACCTGCAACAATATTTCAAAGTGAATAAACATCTACATAGATGGATAGAAAACTCTATTGTACACCACTTTTAGGGAAATTATAAAATAAACACAGTTCATTATTCTTATGTGAAGTACAATGGGCGGCCTGATCGCTATGAGCGATCTCTTCCAGGCAACCATTGGATGGACTGGATTTTAAATGAACGAAAGTGACGGTGTAATAAAAAAAAGACTACAAACTGGCTAACACCGAGGAACCGAAGACTAGTTGACCTACTCTATAGCAGAGGACACTTGGACAGGTACTAGGTTTATCATGAAAGTAGGTACATACCTAGCCATCAGATTGTAGATGCGAGGCGATGAATTATCTCAATGTATCCAACAGTCTTCTCGGCTCCGCAAGTTACTGATACTCGTATCGGAAACCTGCGACGTGCAGCACTAAATGAGGGGTAGGTTGGCAGGATGGTGTACCTCTGTGCCGGCGCCGCGCTGGTACCCGAAGCACCGGTAGAGCAGGTCGCGCTCGCGGGACGACAGCAGCTGCAGCAAGCCGCGCGTGCACAGCGCACGTGTACACGACACCTGCGGCACCGTGCCGCAACGCACCGGGTCCATGTCCTACACAACACAAACACTATTATAAGACGTATACCTAAAGGCTACTACACACATGCCGGCGGCAATGCCGCCGGGTTCATGCCGAGCGGCTATGATTTGCTATGATTTATGATATGACGACGGCGTTGTATGCCGCCGGGTGGACGGCGGCTTGCCCGGCGGCCCTGTGTGTGGTAGCCTTAACTGATGCAATACTTCTACGTTTCTTGACAAAACAAAAATTGCTCTGTGAAGTAATAGGTACCTCTAATATTATATGCAGAGTTAACCGCTTAACATCAGGTCGATCAACAGCTTGTTCCATTAAAAAACAATATTTTATTGATGGAACGACATTGCGCAGTGCGTGGATGAAAAAATCACCCTGAAAATCTATCGAGGCATGCGGTGAACAGCATCTGGCTGAAACTAGCTGAAATCACGCTAGGTATGTACGGTTACGAGAACCACAAGGTACGTTTTTTATGTAAACTATACTCAATTCGAAGCTTGAACAGAGTTTCGATTCAGACCCTAGATTCTAGTAGGCCCTAGGTAAAGCCATTGGTTTTGAATCGAGGTACCTATTCCCTAGGTCCTAGGGAGTAGGTACCTAGGTACTGGGTATGGTAAGAGCCCGTACACGCGTAGCAAAGTACCTACAGTTCCGGTGTAGTGTGTATGTTGATAACTGACCTTGAAGACCTCCAGTATGTTGGAGAGCTGGTCGGGATGGTGCGATAGCTTGGCGAGCGCGCCCGACACGATGCTGCGCTCCTCGAAGTTCAGGAAGTTGAGTGGAGAGTCGCGCGTCGGGATATGTGGCACCGGCGTCAACAGCGGCGCACGCTCCAAACCAGACTTCACATAACAATAATGACATCATTAGTTCATTCTAATTCAAACGTATTTACCTACCTATATGTGCCTTATTTTTGTTGCCTCACAGGGTTTGTTTGGCACGTGATCACAACAGTGAACGTGCCCTGTGTGTGTGGTTACGAAATCCACGCCAACCTCCTCATTACACCACCACGTTTGGGTTGGCTGGCAGACAATGCTTTCAGCATTAAGTCCACCCTTTGTAACAAATTTTTAATTTTGTGCAATAAAGTATTAAATAATAATAATAATGGCTATAAACATATAGGTAGGTTAACCTATAATAAATATTCGCGTGATCAGGTGGGCCATCTGCTTGTTCCGTTGTCAGTCGTCACGTTATTCATAAATAACGGAGTACGCCTACCTATCGCTAGGTACCTACCTATCTAATAAAAACACTACCTCCTTGGTATTCCATATGTGACAGATTACAAATCGGTTTCCTCATGATGTTTATGTTCCCCGAGAGCACGCTGTGGCTGTGCGCAGACCAGGTCATGCTTGAAGCCGCGTATAGTGTAGGTACAATAGATAGTGGTACCTGTGTGAGTGCCTCTCCCACACACGAACAGAACCGCTCGTACTCCACGTAGCGGCGCCGGCCCACTGCCGCGAACCTGCAACATACTATACCATACAACTACGTACCTACAAAATCAAGGGACATAGGTACCTCCTAGGCACTCTCATAGGACCCCCTTAAGAGAACCCCGTGCAGTGGACACTGAAGCTTCTATCATCTACCTACTACACCATCAACTATCAAGAAAGTCTCGTGATATGAGTACCTATCTATTGCGAATGAACAGATAAACGATGTTAATGTTCCTCGAGTGGCAGACGCAGGCGCTGTGGTGGGTGAATGCTGGTTGCCTATGGCTTGTCTATGTTTCGAAATCCTGGACTATGTTGGATGCTATGAGGTACCTATCGCACTGTACAGAACTGTTCACTAGTTCGTTGGACCGCGTCGTCAGCATACCTCGGGAGGTAATAAAGTGATAACGTACACTTCCATGAGCGTGTCCATTTCTCTGGGGGTGAGCGCGAGGCCGGCGGAGCCGAGGCCGCGGTAGAAGTCAGCCCGCGGAATCACCAGCTCGCTGTTCTTGTCGAACTGACGCAGGAACTCGCGCGGACGGACACCTTCGCGGACCATCTGCGTAACACAACACGTGACGGTATCTTCTAATATAGCTCTAATCTAAAGAACACGTTTCACTTTGGCATTGACGCTGGCGCATGATCAAATGAAACATTTTTAAATCACATGTTTCATAAATCAAAAGTTTTCTTTCGTCTGAAAATTCCTTTGAATTCCTATGAAGTATCGTAAAAATCCGAAGAGGGTATAAATAAGTTTCAAAGTAGGTACGTATACCTCCTACAGTTAAAGTGTGTTAGCGTAATGCGTAGAGCAGGTGATACCTTGCCCTTGATCTTCGCGAGTATCTGCACGATGTCTGTCTCGAGCGGGTCCGCGGCGGCGGCGGCGCGGCGCGGCGCCCCACCCGGCCCGGAGATCGTGGCGCTCTCCACAGGACGCTCCACAAGCTGATGAACACACCACCGTCTCATTAGACGCAACGCAACACAACACAACACAACTTACCACTTACCTAATGCTAGTACCCAGTTCGCCATTCATAGGGCAAAACCCCTCAAGGCTAGAGTCGTTTCGTTGAGAACCTTCAGAAACCTAAGAGAAGACCAGACGAGCTCTGGAATCATTCATAATCTTAATAATTACATAATTGTTGGTTAAATAAATATTTATTGCAAGATGCACGATGTCGGTGAACCATTACCGGCGGGTGCGGCAGTCTAGTTAGATAATGTATTAAGTACTAGTAGGTATTGCAGATAGTGATAGTTGGTGTTACAATAACCTCGTCCAATAGGCGCACGTAGCTGAACCCGCAGTCGTCGAGGTATCGTGCCTCGAGCGCGCGCACGTGCGGCGCGCCCAGCAGCACGCCCACGCGCGCCAGCACGCGCCGCAGCTCAGCGCGCGACACGTGACCGTTGTTGTGACTGCAACCACAACACTACACTAACACTACTGCTAGTACCATACAATCATAGCAGGCAAGGAACGATGCAAGAGCACGAGCTTGTCTCGCGATCTCCACATTTTATCGTACCTAGGTATTCCGTAAATGCAATAGGTATGTCAGATGTAAGCGAGGTACAAGCTATATTACAAGAGGTAGTCGCGTCTATCCTCACAGGTCATGATCGGCGAATGCAGGTCTAAGGTCTAGCGAGCGTTCGTGCACGGCATTGCGCACGCGCAGCAGCGCCTCCTGCGCCAGGTCGAGCTCCGCGCCGGAGAGGTCGTCTCGCGCGCCGCCAGGCGGCAAGCCAGCCACCGCCGCCGCCGCGCCGCCAGCGCCTGCATCCGGGTGCTTCTCCAACTCCTTCACCGTGAACACTGGAAGGACGCACGACACGTATCACGCATAGCATTCGACTGCAACAGCACCTGCACGGATGAGCATCGCTAACCCTGATCGCAGTCGTCCTCGAATGTCCTCCAGCAGACGCGCTGCGAGTCGTTAGGATCGAGGTAGTGTCGCATGACGCACAACACCTCGTCTCCGGCCAGCACGGTGCCGAGGCCGGCCGCGTCCAGCGCGCGCCGGAACTGCTGCGGCGCTATGCGACCGCTGTTCAACGGGTCGTAGTCCTGTGCAACGTGTTACATGTTACAGAACCCCAGACCATCCCACGCCGAGACGGAGCGCGCTTCAAGAGTCAAGTGTGCGATTATAAGCTTTCCCCTGGAATATGTAATAGAACGAGTTACCCGAAAGAACTCCGAGACGCGGATCTTCCTCTGCAGCACGTACTCCTGCACGCGCAGCATGAGCTCGAGCAGACGTCGTGCTGGCGGCGCGGCGCGCAGTGCTGGATGGAACACGTCGGTGGCGCCCAGCGCGGCCGGGGACCGCCCCTCCAACAGCTCCGGACGCACCAGCTTCGGGAGCGTCGTGTCTATCACTGCCTTCGGGTGCTTGTACGCCTGCACCAAGTGGTAATAAATAATAACCCAGACACACTGTAATGACTTAGTGTTCTTTTTTCTCGCCCAAAGAATACAGTGCTGGAGAAAAACCAACACCAAGCTTAGCAACAGAGAAGCGAGCGAGACAGATCAGAAACTATTCACACGCGCAAATTTAGCTCTTCTCGGTCTGGAGCGGTTAACAGGTAAGTATTTAAACTATTCTCACATCTCCGAGGCCAGCGATACCCTCCTTCTTGACGGCCTCCACCATCTTCAGGAAGTCTACGTAGTCCAGCGTGTACGAGTCCTTGATGAAGCGGCGCACCAGCAGGTTGAAGTCCTCGGGAGACACGATGATGCCGATGTAGTCGAGGATACGCTTGACGTGCGCGAACGTTATACGTCCATCGTTCTTTGCTACCTGCAAACAATATATTATTATTACAGTTCAAAAATGTATCACTGTGCAGTCCTGTAGGCGGACACAATAATGTGACATCGACATGACAGTTCTTGGAAAACCACTTTTATTTATTTATTTTTTATTTAATACTTTATTGCACAAAATTATAAATTTGTTACAAAGGGTGGACTTAATGCTGAAAGCATTGTCTGCCAGCCAACCCAAACGTGGTGGTGTAATAAGGAGGTTGGCGTGCGACATTACAAAATAATTTCTTAAATAAAAAATCTTAAAAAATATCTTAAAAGGTTATCAAACAGAAGAGCATGAATTATAAGAAAATAGGCATATCGGGTGGATGACCTTAGTCGGCACGACAACATCGTAAAAGACGATACAAGTCAGTGGATGGAAGCTCCAAATCGTTTATCTTGGAAATCTGTGGGAAACAGCAGTGAACTGCGCTGGCTCGTATTTGGATCTCTGCGGCGGAAGACACTTTTATCAGTACATACCAGCTCATAGTCCTGGAAGTAAGGCTTGAGTGGCAGGTCTCGAGCGGCGATGGTGGCCAGCAAACAGCACAGGCGGCGAGCTTGCCACTGGTCCAGCGAGTGACACGCCGGCTCCGGCGGCGGAGGACATGCCTCCAGCAGACAGTCTGCTGAAGTCTTGTCACGACCGCCAGCATCTGGTGTACAACACAAAACTACTGTAAGATATGTACTGTACATTCATCGTACACGTCAATTAAACAGAGACTGGAAAATCTGTCTCTCAAGGAGTCTACATCGTTCATAAATATAAGGTAAGACGCATTTACGCTCATCTAGAGGATTTACAAGAATTTTGATCCGATCTTTTTAATGAGGTCGTCCATTTGCTACTGCGTTGACCTATCTTTGTACCTTACCTGCTTAAGGTCTAACTAGTCGCCCACCTTTCCATACAAACGTGGAAGGGTAACTACTAAACTGTTTGACGTTGACCAACCAAAACTGCGAAAGTTTAGAAGCTTTTATTTTTTAAATGAATACTTTTTTTACGGTTTGGAGTGTATAAATTGATATAATCCTTAGTTTTGGTTGGTCAACGTCAAACAGTGGAATAGTTACCCTTCCAAGTTTGTATGGAAAGGTGTGCGACTAGTTGGACCTTAATCCCGATATAGTTGAGGCCTAACGTAGATTTTTGACTAGTTACTAAACTGTCAAACAATATAAACATGAGTGATGCTTGAGTGTATTTTTGAGCATACGAGCTATAATGCCGAAATAATTGAATGCCTATGCTTTGAATTTAAAACTGAAACAGATTTTGATTCGAAACAAGATTGTATAGGTAATG
This sequence comes from Eulithis prunata, assembly GCA_918843925.1. Lineage (NCBI taxonomy): Eukaryota > Metazoa > Arthropoda > Insecta > Lepidoptera > Geometridae > Eulithis > Eulithis prunata. Next base: position 9,665,243 of record OU974016.1, on the reverse strand, counting down.
TACCGCTCCCGCTCATCGAGACTATTGATTGACCTGGTTCACGTCGGCTACAACTGACATCCAGACCAGTAGATCTATTCGTCCTACTTAATGTTCCTAGTCTCTCCAACAATAACACGTTCTCTGTTATATAAATACGAAATAAAAAAGATATCTGCTAGGTAGCAGTTTTTACTGTAACTTTATTTTTTGACATAAGCGGAACTGGTTTTCTGAATTAGTCAGATGACGTCGCGGCTTCTGAAAGTAGTAAAAATATGATAGGTAGTATTTATTAGTATTAGATAGTATTAGTATTTAGTATATTTTTAGTTTAATCTAGTATTTTGTATACAAACAAAATACTAGATTAAAATGTATTTTTTTTATTGACTCCCATTACGCACTGTGATGCAACTAACGCGAAAATAAACATTTCATTATTATCACAGTAATAAGAAAAAAAAATATTAGTAGTAAAAGTAGTAGGAATCTAGCTGCGCTAGGGCGGCGCGGCGGCGGCGGCGGCGTAGGGGTTGAGTGCTACGGCGTAGACGTTAGAAGCTACGGCGTAGTGTTTCATAGCTACGCGGCTACGGCGTAGCGTGTAAAGATTACACCGGCGTAGGCTGGCAGCTACGTCGTAGACGGTAGATGCTAACCCTCTATCTTATAAAAAGTTAGAGTAGACATTATGTCCTATTTACGTATCAAGACATAATGTCTACTCTAACTTTTTATAAGATAGACCATAACACTTTGTCATAAAGTTAGTAGATCTCTAGATAACCTTAAATTACTAACGCATAAACGGTTCAAGAGGTAAGAACACAACAGAACTGTTGTTTTCAGTGAACCAACGATCCAACTTCTAGTGTATTAGACCCGTCATAGCAGCCACATCAACTGTCTTGTTTCCTCCGCGAATGTACTGGCAGAGCTCCTTACGACTGAGGTCTGCGGGACGTGCCCTAGTGCCAACAACATGAGCTATCGTTGCCTCACCCTCTCCGTGTATGATCTGGCAGAGCTGGTGGTAGAGCACTCGTCCGTCCTGCGCTCGGAAGTAGTCCGCCAGCTGAGACACCTCCTCGTCTGACAGACCCACCACGCTGCGCAGCGGTCCCGCCAGTACCGACACGAACTTTGATTCTAAACAATAAATACAACATTATGACGACAAATTTACAGTAATTCGGTAGAATGTATCAACAATCGATCTTTATTAGTTCCGACTGAAAATGCTTGCTTTCTATTTGTGGTATTAAGAAGATTGAGCTTCAGAATTTAAATGTATTTCTTTGTGAGTTGGATCACACCTAAAACTTAACAAAACTTTGGTTGCGAGGAACTGGCACTTAGAATGACTAAGGCGATTCTAAATGATCCTTGTGATTCGACTAAATAAGTGAGTAGTGAACTCAAAAGGTAGATACCGGATATGAGTGAGTTCCCCTCGGGGTCGAGCGGCCGGTACCAGTCCCACAGGTTGAGGCCGACGCGGAACGCCGCCGCGCGGATCTTGTTGCATGTCTTCCACACGTCTGCCAGACGTACTATCTGCAACCAAACTCAATGCTAGCACCTAGCAAGAAGCAACTCCATTTAGGATGGGACGTGTCAAACAGTGCCCTGCGTCCATTATTTATTTATTTATTTATTACACAGCTGCTTAGATAAAACTTACAGTCTAAGACCAAAACGTTTTATGAGCCATAATAGTAGTATTTAAATGCTTAAAAAACATATGCAGAGCCTAATAAATTGTCTTAAATTTGTATGAAATATATCCACATGAGGTGTCTGAGCGATGAGCATATTCAGAAGTGTGAGTGCGTGGGGCGTCGGCGCATACCGAGCTGTGTCAGTGCGGGAGGTGAGGGGCGCGAACAGGCGCCGCATGCGTGCCGCTCGAACGTACCGGTCGGGAACGTACAGAGTACACTTGGACAAAGCAAGGGGGTTATCTATTTTATCCCGTAAGAGTAAAAAGTAGTGTGTCATGAGAGCACATTTGCGTCTGAGTTCCAACGTATTCATACCCACCATACCAGCGATAAAGAGAGACGAATAAAGATATGGATAGTATCCAAACAGCTTTTTATATAAATACCTACCAAACTTTTTCTGAACCTTTTCTAACATTACCCTGAGACACGGGTGGATATTTCCATACAGCGAGACCCTACACATAGTACACATGCAGATCGTTAATATACCCTCGAGGCGCCACTGATATCTTGAATTTGCTATAGACCTCAGAATATTAAACTCTTCTGAGCTATTTACATTATATAAGTAGGTACTTCTGGAGTCCGTTTTATTTTTGAGTAGGTTCGGTTTTACATTCATTCACCAAACAACTTTAATAATCAGATTACCTAGGATTCTGAGAGTAGAGCTTGGTACATGTACCTCAGTACAGTACCTATCTTGTCTGACAAAAGTGGGGCAAGATGGTGAGTACAGGTAGGTACTTGTACTGTGTTCGCTTGGCCAAGTCACAATAATTAATTAGGACCTTGAGAGCTTACCGTGTCGTGCATTTTGAAAGGTATTTATTGCCCAGATATGCTTGAATGGAATATGGACTATTTTTATACACAGCAATTTAGATTCCAGAAATATAAGAATTTATCGAAAAATGAGTGCTGTTGTAAATATCACGGACATTTATTTTATGACAGGTATGACAAATCTAAATTTAAAATGAAGTACATGCGTACATGCATAGTACCTACTTAGTGTACTTACCTATGTACGTACCTACAGATAAAATAAATGTTATGAAACCTTTTTAGAGTACCTATTTACTTTGGTTAGGAGGACTGCGTAAATCTTTTCTTGTGGCTGCGCACCTATTTCTACCTACATTCTATCTCTCTATCAAACCAATCGAGCACAATCGAGCGACTCACTCAATGTGGCACTATCTATTATTAGAGTCTCCGCTCAGTCAACATGGCCGAGGTCTCGAGATCCCTTGAGCTAACATAGAGAGCTATCGGAACTTTCAATCATCAATCAATTTGTCAATGAGAAAAGAGACCAGTCTCATTTGCATACGACTCCTCGTTTTCTCGTCCATCTCCAAGAGTGTGTCGTATCTAATGCGGGCTCCACGCCTATTTCGCAGTATGTTAGGCAGGAGTTTGAAGGTTTACAAGGGAAGGTAGCAGTGTATTAGGTGTCAGTGGATGTGGCGGTCAGATGGTGGAGGGTGTGTGGGAGGCGCGGCGCATGCGCAGTGCAGCGACCAATGACGTCAGGGGATCGATCGGGCGGCAGTGGCAGCCAGGCCCGCGGCCGCACTCGGCACGTGACCCGAACCCCGTCACTCCGGGTTATGTAACGCGCCTCATGTCTGAGCACCGATGTCTGGCCACCCATGTGCGGGCTAAGCTTTAGGACCAGGAATAGCCCTTCGCAGAAAACCTCCCTTCGATGGGGCGACAGTTGTCCCGTGGCTGAGGCGACGGCCGCCATCCCTCGGCGCGCGAGAGACGTACATATCTATACATAGTGATATAACTTATATAGCAATATATTTTAGATAAATCTTGTATAGGACATAATGGACGACGTGTGAAGTGAGTGGGTGTTCGATTCCGTCGAGCGGTTTTTTACATAACAAAAGGTGAGTGCAGGTAGCACAAGTCTAGACTTATAGATTTATATACCTATAGATATATACCTATAGACCTATAGATTTATGAATCGGCATTTTCGTAGGAACCTACGAAAATGCCGATTCATAAATATCGATTCTCAATCGATTAAAACCTCTAACAGGATACCAAAAACAGTCAAGATGATAAACGTGGCGGGCGTGATCTCCATCATCCTGTTCTACGTGCTGATCCTGGCGGTGGGCATCTGGGCAGGCCGCAAGAAACCCCCCGGAGAGAACTCCGAGGAGGAGGTGATGTTGGCCGGCCGCTCCATTGGCCTGTTCGTGGGCATTTTCACTATGACAGGTAACTCAACTGTTCACCAACCTTCATGCCAGATGCCAGTCATCGACTGCTTAACTCAAATGGTCGTTTTTGTCAGAAGTTATAGAGCAGAGCAGTAAGCAAGAAAAGACCTCATCAATATGATGTTCATTCGTTAAGACTCTGATATCGTAGTGTTAGTGAACTGACCTACCACAAGGCCCTCACTATCATCATACTCATTCAAAAGCTTTGGTAGTCATCTGACTGGAACATCGTCGAAACCGCCGCCGCCCCATAGCGAAGAAGATATTGAAAATATATGATCTATAGATTTTAGTTGTTACATATTTAGTCAAGATTATGCTTGAAGCAGAAGACATAGATAAAATAAAGTTGTATCAAAATGAGTGAAAAATCAAAGTATCGATTCGTGTGTCTTTTATATCAGCACTAGTTTATTACTGAGGTCACCCGAGCACAACATTAGACAAGCGCGTGATAATGCTTTCCAGTATGATTTAAACCTACGGAGTTCTTGATATTGGTAAAAGACCACGATGGCCTACCTATTTGTTAGCATACAAAAGCTAGTTTACTGTGCACAACTCACCACATTCAGAACATTCCCCGCCCTCCCCCGGCAAGGGCGGCAATTCATTACTTTGCGTAATTATTATCGTGTAGCTGTCAGGGCTGTCCGTCCAGTCACACTATTCAACACTGTTTGTACTTGTTAAGTAACTTTACTTGATTGCTTTATTTATTTCTTTTTTTATAATTTTATTTGAATTTTGGCCCATTTAAGTACCTAGGCCGTTTTTCGAACTCTATTTCTCTTTATCGAAATGTAAAGGTCTAAAATCGACATCGTCAGGACCCTTAACTACAGTGGCCTCTATCAGCGTGTAGGTTGCTGCCTATATCGAACTGTATTCAAGTGGCCGTCTTTACTAATTAAAATTTAGGACAGAATGCTACACGCAAAGAACCTGAAAATACTACTGTAATTCAAATATCACCCGACGATGCCTCGGACATTATTATGGGTACTGGGTGTCACAGAACTAGTATTTTGTCCCGAAGAGGCCCCGATTCGGAGTTCTCAACAGTTACGAGAACAACTAATTCTACGACTTTTGCGAATTCATTGAAGAAAATGTGCATCAAGATCAATAAACTTTGAAATAGATTGTGGCGCAAGTCGCGATGGTTGAGATGGTTCCCATCACGGTTTCAGCATTATCATTTCTTTATAACTCGTTTGGTATGAATTTACGGCAAAGCTTATTATTTTCATCATCATCATCCACAGCACGACTTCACTCACTGCTGGGTATTAGGCCTCCCTTAATTTCACATGTATTTAGTCATCACTAAAGCTGGAATGTACCTATTTACGTGATTAACAAGAAGTATTGTACAGCGACATGGGTGGGCGGCGGGTACATCAACGGCACTGCTGAAGCCATCTACACCTCGGGACTGGTGTGGTGCCAGGCGCCCTTCGGATATGCACTGTCGCTGGTCTTTGGTGAGTGATGCCGTTTCTGATTAATCTACCTCTTAAAACATTCCAAAAGTAACATAACTCTCATTTTATTCTCATTTAATATTTTATTTTAATGTTTGCACTAAGCTTTTGATTCTCTTTTGACTCTTCAACGTAGAATACCTAGGACAGATCAATTTCTATGAGTATTTTCCCCACCTCCTGGTGAATTTCTTCAGACTGGTACGATGCTCACTACATTGTTTTGTGTTTGTATACAGGTGGGATATTCTTTGCGAACCCGATGCGGCGGCAAGGCTACGTGACGATGCTGGATCCCCTTCAAGACCTGTTCGGCAGTCGCATGGGAGGGCTGCTGTTTCTGCCCGCACTGTGTGGGGAGGTGTTCTGGGCCGCGGGCATCCTAGCCGCACTTGGTAAGTCTCCTAAAACCTTCCAGGTTCCAGAGTACTTGCTCGAAAACTGCTGTGACACAACCAGCGACTATAAAGGTGCGACTAGAGTAGGGGTGTGGGTGTGAATGTATATTCCGAATATGGGTAACAACACCAATCACCCAAAGACGGCAGCCACTAATGAGCGGACACGCACGACACAGCAGTTGTTTATGCAACTGCTGACAGCATCTGACTAAAACCACATACACACATCGACCTATCTAAGAACCCTTCTACCCTAAGTAATTATTTATTCACCTGAGGTCTGCCAACACTCTGCTGAAGCATTTTTCGTGTCTGTCCATATTTTATAAGGGGCTTACAACATGCCTAAAACGTTTTGTGTGTTCTAAACCTAAAAGATAATTTTGTAGAATATATTTTGTAACTGCCTGCAGGTGAACTTGTTCTTTACTGTGCAGAACGTTCAGAGATTGGAACAATGAGATTTCAAAAATTCACGAGCTCCAGATTCTAGCTTGCTTGCCTTATCTACACATATGTATGTGTATATACAGGGTGTTACCAGACCACTTCCGAAAACTTGGAGGTTCCAATCAGACCATGATACTGAAAACATTAAGCGAAAAAAAACGCGAAAAAAAAAATTTACTTGACTATCTCTTTTTAATTTTTTTTCTAGTTACATACACACAGTACAACATAATAAGACATATCTACCTAATTATCTCATTTAAAAAAGCAAATAACAAATAAAATAAATAAAGCAGCAATGTACACGCAGCACGCAGATTACGTCTACTACAGCATGAACAGCTGAGAGTTCATCGCGGGTCATTCAAGTACGCGACGTGCGAGCGACCTACGTTAGTACCTACCTACGTTAGTAGGCACTTACGACACAGAATAAATAATAGTACTACGCCTCGACCTTACCTACGTGAATGCGTACATTGCGGGCTGGCGAAATAAATACAAATCTTTAAACATTGTTTTCTCCGGCTATAATTATTTTTCAGGATAACTGATTTTTTTTTGGTTGGGTTTCGTGTGCTGTAGCTCCCCCTTTCGTTTTCGGAAGTGGTCTGGTAACACCCTGTATAGATAGATACCTACCACTTTATTGTACACAAGAATTTGTATTCTACGATAAAATACAATAGGCGGCCTATCGGTGACAGCGATTTCTTCTGGGCAACCTTCTGGATAAAAGCGAAAAGTATAAATGGAGAGCGGTGCACAAAGTGTACAAATTACTGTGCTTAAAATAATATGTAATTAAAATTATGAAAAAAAATTCCCTATGTATATTTAGGTAGGTAGGTACATAATGCGAATAGATAGTTGGATGTCTGCTTCGAACTAAAATAATGGTGTGTTTCGCTGCGGAATAAAAAGTAGGTATTGTAGATATTTATTCGTCCTTGTGCTATCAGCATACTTAGTAGAATAATTTTCTTGAATCGGACATTTTTATGAGCTTCGTGCTGAACGTGAAAATGCTTAGGACTTTGTTCAACATCCTTTAGCTATTGTTAAAATACCTAATCACAATCCGTAAGTATAGGTATACTTACTTGTAATAGGTACATAGAACAAACATCTATGTGTGCCATCACACAAATGTTTGTTCTTGGTGGGAATCAAACCCACGACCCACAACTCAGAAGACTACCGACTGAGCTGTGAGGGCAGTTTATTTTAAGGAAACCTTTTCAGGGATGAAATCTAGAAACATAACACGTGTCGACTGCCCGTAAACGAAAATAGACTCTATACGCTGTCTTATTGCCTCCGGAATCACGATTTTTTCCTAGTTTCCACTTGCTATCTGCGCCAGAAAATAAAAGCTTCGGAGACATTTTGAGATAGTGAATGACGGAAAAAGAGACATTTGCCCTGATTGATGGAGGTAAATGAGAGGACATCTTTCTGCTCCGAAAGACAAATCTCGTTATGTTACAACCCGTGTAGCTCGATAGTGCTATGCATATAAAACTGTGTCACAAACATACTGCGGACTATGATGGTAAAAATGAGGGTTCAGAGTTTTTCCTTTGTGTCAGGGTTCTTGTTAATGCGTGGCGTGACGTCATTGACATCCCCTCGCTCAGAGGTAGTCAGGCGAGGGAGGGTTAGAGGGCTCTAACCGCCTGAGGCAGCACTCACCACACCGTTGTTTTATACCTTTGTTAATTTGTAACGCGAAACACGATGGACCTTAGGCGTCTTTCGTGGATTTTGCACAAAATATAAGCACCTTTATCATAAGTACTTCATTCGTGGCGGTTTATTCCTATTTTGATTTGACTCACAAAAATATGAGATTGCGTACAACAAATACATAAAATCTCTTCTGCAAAGCTATGACCGAGAGGGACCGGCTTTTGGCAAAATTGTATTACTTTGAGAAGGCTTCGGGTGTCGGGTCGACGGGTAAAAGGTTAACGAGGCTATAAAACACTTAAAGCCCTCGAAAATTGTATCTTGTTCTGAGCCTGAGTAGTTCCTGCACCACCACAATGATCTGGGTAATGATTTTTACGAGAACTTGAAAACCTTCAAGCTCATCGTTTTGTCTAAGATTACTAGGTAATAACAGAACCCTATAAATAAAAAATTGTGTACAGGTGCGACTCTCGCTGTAATCATCGACATGGACCAGAAAACCTCGGTGATTTTTAGCGCTTGCGTGGCCGTCTTCTACACGCTGTTCGGAGGGCTGTACTCCGTGGCGTATACCGACGTCATCCAGCTGTTCTGTATCTTCATCGGACTGTGGATGTGCATCCCCTTCGCCTGGGCCAACGAGCACGTGAAGCCGCTTAGCTCCATGGACGTGGACTGGATAGGACACATTGATTCGGACTACTACTGGTTCTACGTGGATTACGGACTGCTGCTGGTGTTCGGAGGAATACCTTGGCAGGTACGACTCTATATTCACATTTTCAGTTCCAGTTGGAAATATCATAAATCCGATAAAAGCCTATGGATGCTAATAATTTGTCCACATATTCATATCGTTCTTGGCCATCAGGTATACTTCCAACGCGTACTGAGCAGCAAAACAGCTGGTAGAGCTCAGCTTCTCTCATACGTGGCGGCCTTCGGATGTTTGCTAATGGCTATTCCACCGGTACTCATCGGAGCTATCGCTAAAGGAACAGGTACCTAAATAACAGAACTGGTTGCTAACTTTAGTATAATAAGTAGACATGATGTGACGTTCTTGGTACATTCCAGCATGGAACGAGACAGGCTATCACGGTGATCTGACGCCGGAAGGAGAGTTGACGTCGGACCAGACGTCCATGATCCTTCCGCTAGTGTTGCAGCACCTAACTCCTGACTTCGTGTCGTTCTTTGGCCTGGGAGCCGTGTCCGCCGCCGTCATGTCCTCAGCTGACTCCAGTGTGCTGTCTGCTTCCTCCATGTTTGCCAGGTAGGTACGGCTGCTCGAAAACTTTCAGCTCTATAGTTTCGGTGAAAGTCTAGTGCTCAATTGTAATCTATCAAGTATCGGAGTTGTCTCTTTAATCCAATAATCCTCATTCATAAACAGATAGCACCTAATACAGTGGTTTTTCTCCAGGAATGTGTACAAGTTGATCTTCAGACAGCGTGCTTCAGAGATGGAGATCATCTGGGTGATGCGCGTGGGTATTATCGTCGTGGGCGTGCTGTCCACGGTCATGGCGCTCACCATCCCCTCCATCTACGGCCTCTGGTGAGTGTTTATTTTCACTTGACACAGACTGAATCCTACATGTAATCATCTATCATCATGTAATTGTATTCTGGTCACGGAAAGGATTGTTGTGGATGTAGCTGACCTCACGACGTGCTTAGATTCTAGAGTTCGGACAAATTGCTGTCAATGGTTATTTTATTACACGGATACACAATTGCCACAGAATAATTGTTTCTTCACAATCAACATGATACCGAACGTACTCACCCTATTGTAAAATATACATCTGAAATCGTGCTATATTCCATAGAAGGACGACGTAGGTTGGTAATCAATCATTAGTGCATACCTATCTATATCACGGTCTAAGATCGTGCACAAGTAATCCAACACTCCTGACTGCGAATTATGCGTAAGGTGTGAATGTTTATGAAGCAAGGACGTACCACGTATTAGTCAAACTTACATTCTCCTATATAAACGTACAATGGGCGATAAACGGTACAAATTGCATCAATAAGTCCTATGATGGGCCATTAAGAATCGATACTAAATAACGTGTAGTCATGGTACTACCGTCACTGCTGTGTCGCAAGAAACCCTAATTGTAATCTAATGGACCCGGGTTTATCGACGTAAGGTTCCAAAGTAAGATTAAGCTCGGATACATCTGCAGGATTTTATTATCATTGGTTCGAACCTGAGCTCATACAATAAAGATCAGCTCTTCAAAACACACAGTACCTAGGTAGTGAACTTTAAGAAAGCTAGACAGTACTCGGTATCATTAGCTTGAACCACTTAGTGCTGTCAAAATAACCACAGCCTAATGAGCCCCTGCTCGTCAGACTTTAATTGAGCTAAGTGTTAGTTCTAAAAAGCGGGGACAGTCAACAGCGGTGGTAAAACTAATAGCAACCTTTTATATTGCACTATAGCCGTCGACCGCGGCGTTGCTCGCGTTCTACCCTTTAGAGTGTGACGTTTCAAAATTCCTTTCTTAGTGCACCCCTACACTATATAAGGATACTACCCTCCAAATTTCATACCTCTAGGACGTATAGTTTGGGCTGTGCGTTGATTCTCAGTCAGCTTCAAAAGAGTTTTATATATTTAGAAGAAGATAGAGGTAGAAGAAGACGATTTTTGTCGTCTTGTGACGGTCGAAGTATCTTACAAAACCAAGCCTTACCAACCAGTAGGTACCACCAGTAGGTACTTGAATAGCGATGCAACACTAAAATAATATCTGGGAGATATCACGGAGTCGTCATTAGAGCTAGGGACGATTATAGATTGCGCCATGGCACAGGCCTAGGCTCGGATAATTACGAATTCATGGATCGATGGGTAAGAAGATCTTTCGTAATTTCAATTTGTATGAATAATATCTTTTGTAATATGAATTTAAGTTTTCGGTAAAACTTTCCCAAAATCATCAGTTACTATAAAGTCATATGAAGCTGTAAAAGTGCTATTCACAGGTTGCTTATTACCATGGAGTTTTCCTTAATACGTTGCTATAATGCTAACAAACTAAATAGGAAAGTAGAATTATAAGGCACTCTCAACAGTAATTCTTGTGAAAGCAATCATCTTCTCTAAGCTGAAAGCTCAAAGCGAGCGAGAAAAACTGTGTGAACTGATTATTATATCCGCGTACCAGGATAGAGAAGTAATTGAAATTTAATCCAAACAACCCCCCGGGCAGGGGCTGGGCGGCCGCCAGGCAGGGCTGTACCTAGTAACAAGTAGAGGTTACCCGCGGCCGGGACCAAGTTGTCTCTACATTTTAAGATTATGATACTGAGTAGGTATTAGTTTCAGAAGAGCTAAAAACAATAGCGTTAGAAGCTATCTGGAAACTTTTATTTAGGCCAAACGCTAAACCCTTGTCATACCCTGTCTACCTGGAGTTAAGGGGAGGCAATAACCACCCCTGATTGAAAAGAAAAGTAGAGTTGCGGTTAAAGCAAAGGCCCGGGGTTAAAGGGTTGATTACAAGACCACAAACGACGAAGTTTACCTTTGAACGTTGGAAAAGAAAGGATTTATTGGACTCCTTAATCAAGATCACAAAAGGTTTATTGTATGTAGTTAGCGAGGCCCTGTTGTTTCTTTATAATAACATTCCCTTCTAAAACCACAATCTTCCTTTGGTCTAGTTCGAATGCATTTGAAGGGGCATTGCTTAAGCGTATGTGCGAAGGACGCGTAGACTATTTAGCTAATTTGGATGATTTAACTAATAGTGCAATTATCTAGAGCATTTTGCTGTTTGGCTCAACTGAAACAGTTTCTTTTCGAGAAATAGAATGTGCGTTCGATTTGCATTCGTTATTTCGAAGTGACTTGGAACTGAAGGTCCCAATACCAGCGTCAAACATACTCCGGTTTTCCTCCAACAGGTCGATGTGCTCAGACCTGGTATACGTGATCCTGTTTCCGCAACTCCTGATGGTGGTGCACTTCAAGCACCACTGCAACACGTACGGCTCACTGGCGGCCTACATCGTGGCGCTGCTGGTGCGGCTGTCGGGCGGAGAGAAGATGCTGGGGCTGCCAGCGCTCATCCACTACCCCGGCTGGGACGCCGAGAACGAAGTCCAGCTGTTCCCATTCAGGACTATGGCGATGGTGCTCAGCTTGTTCACGCTGGCTTCTGTATCCTGGCTTTCGGTGTAAGTACCTACCTAGTTTATTTCTCGACTCAATTAATTAACATTGTAATATAATAAACCCATCACTCATCTCTCATTCAAATTTGTTAGTGAATTTGATCTAACTTTCAAGCCTATAATTAGTAGACATTCGATTTTTGTCTATCGAAAAACATTATTGCAAAATAAAAACTGAGATCTTCCAACGGCTTTGAAGGTAAAACTTTAAGAGAAGTGGCCGTCATGTCTATAAGACTCGCAAATAATTTTGAACAGGTTTCTAATTCAAATGAAATCAGCCGTCACGTCAGTCATGGCATAAGACATAGAAAAGCGAGTTTCCTTTACGTTTTGGGAGTTTATTCAGGGAAGGAAAGTTCGCGCTTCATTAATTAATACATTCACAAGCATCCGTCTTGCCATTCAAATGATAATTTCATTCAAAACTCTGGTGGGTTTTCTGATTTCGTTATGTAACAGGGACGATAACTTTTGGGCAATCAAATTAAAGTAAGAAATGATGAGAAATACTAATGTGATTAGATTAGTATTTCTCTGATGTCCGCGACCGAGGCATCTTAGTGTAGATCAGAACGTTTGGGAGATCTTTTTACCTTATTATAAAATACACAGCATACATATCCCCACTATGATTACTACGATGTCTTCAATCCGGAAACGAGGAAGTGACATTTAAGTGCAGCAAGTTTATTGCAGTAGGTAATGGGCGATTGTATGCGTCGTGACAGACAGACGGACACACGCGGTGCGTAATCACTTCGAAAGTGCGACTGAATCACGACGCTTGCACAATGCTACTGTGTCTGAGAACATGTTACAAGTATTTGAGAGGTCTAATTTGACCTATATCATAGCTACAAATGCAGTAAGGAATGTTTGACCTCGTAGTGTAACGACACTAACCTAAATATAAACATTTTCAGAGCAAATAAAGTCCAAGACCGAGTCTGCACAATATTATCAAATGGAATTGCTAATATTGTGGTAATATACCGCCTGATGTAACAAAATAATGTGCAGGTTCCTGTTCAACAACGGATACCTGAGCCCCGAGTCGGACTACTTCAACTGCGTGGTGAACATCCCCGAGGACATCCGGCGCGTGGACGAGCCTTCAGAGGCCGGCGAGCAGATGTCGGTGCTGGGCGGAGTGCCGGGCCGGTTGTACGGCGCCGCCTCCACGCTGGTCGGCCCCGACGAGAGCACCGGCCGCATCAACCCCGCGCTCGAGGATGACGACGACCTCGACGACCCCAACGACGGACCCACCCCCCTCTTCGGTACCTCCAACGCCCCCCCACCGGTCCAACCCTTTGGTAAACAAACAGCGTTCTGAACCCATCCTAGTCTTAGAAAAACATATTTTACGATGATTTTACTATAGGTATATATTACATCGAAACGAACTTCAGTATTGCAAACGATTACGACTATGCTCAACGTCAAAAATAACGGTTTCTTCCGCAGAACTTTTGTATCGTTATGTAAAAAGCTTCACATATCAATAACTAAAAGGTAACGTTGGGAATGTCCTTGCATATTATTATGTAATCAAACAAGTACCTAGTGGGATATACTTAAAAGCAATAGATACCTACACATATTAATATTGAATGTATAAAATATTTATATAGAAACAATGTAAGTGTAATGAAACTAATACATATCAACATGTGAATTATTATGTTTAGGAAAGATGTCATATTTATTGTAAGTACTTATATTATTTACATTGAAAAGATTCCTTATTTATGTCAATTAATGTATAGAAAGATGCACTGTTACAAGTGCTTGGTAGCTGACACGTGCGTCGCTGTAGTGTTATTGTAACTACGAGTAGGAATCCTACAACCTAGGTTCTTGAATCACCTGTGTCGACGATATACATATCAAAATGTATTTATATGGAAACCATGTGACCAAAGATATTGAATTAAAAAAATAACTTATTATGATTGTTTGAAATCAAAAGAGATATTAATTAAATGAATTATTATGCAAAGCATTACATAAAGGATATATACGTAGGCATACAATTATAAATTCTTTTATTGTTACAAAAAGTGGAGATGGCTGCTGTACAGTACCTAGGTACATGCTTACGATAAACCGCAGAGCAGCATGTTTCTTTGTACCGAGGTATAGGTACCCAGTACAACATCTTCACTTTTTCATAGAGCTACCTAGGTACCTATTGTTGTTTTTATATTCTAGAGATATTTGTGAGTCTGTCTATAACTTCTGAGCTTTTAGAACAAATTAGTACAATTTAGCGGCCATTTTAATTTAAAAGAGTTTAGATTGCGATACGTTACGTAGGTACCTACCTATATAAGTGTAGGATTGTTTTATGTGATTTAAAATGTAAATGATTGTGTTCGGCACTGTAGAATGCGTTGCCTGAAACAATATACCTAATCGATATTGATGTTATCTTTATAGTACGCACTTACGTGAAGTTAGGTGAATGATTTCAGTGTTTGGAATGCAAGATCTGACCTATGACTTGTACATTATGTCAAGTATGAGATCAAAGGCCTAAAGACATGTGGGAGCAAACACTGATGCATCACGCATCCAAGTAAATGTTAATCGTAAATGTGTTTCAAGATGTTTAATATAATCAGATGTCCGTGTGTTTTGATCTCCTATCTCTGAGTCTCTTGTCTTGATGTTTAAACTTAACGTTCAAGTCCAATGAAGCTTTTTGAATTATATATACCTAGCTATACGCATAGTATATCACAATTATATTGCAATATGTGATATAAATCAATCAGCCTGTAACTTTTGTGTAACATGCTAAGACTATGACGAAACTCAATACATATCAAGTCCTTGTGACTGTAATATAAACTAGTGAGTTAGTGTGAAAATGGTACATATCAATATAAAGGTAAGCGTAGATATAGGTATGTTGTTATACTTCGACGTCGCTTCCTTTTATGATAACTTGCACAACATGCACTAGCAGGTTCCTATACACTACACGTGTACATGTATCGCTGTACCTAATATAAGCTGTAATGTTGCTTTATTATTATTTATAAATAGTATAGGTACCTACATTTAATTTTATCTAGTTTTACTTTCTAATATACATTATTATTATGTACTCAGGTACCTACCAAGTGCCTGAGTATTGTTTTATTTTTCAATTATAATGAGATTGTACTCGTATTAGGAAGCGACCGTCCCACTGTTAGCTAGTAGATATACTTATTGACTTATTCCTAGTTCTTGTTGAATATTTTGAAAATGTGTAATATTATGTGTAATGTTGTGAACTCTACGGTTGCTCCTGTGACATAAATAAAGTATATAGCATGTTGAAGACTTTCTTTCAAACTACCCTTGAGTTTGCAATGTTTTACAAAGGGTAGGTGTAGGTGTGGGTGGGGGGGGGGGGGATGGGGGTTATTGAAACGAGCTTTATTATTTACAACTTTTTTATTTTATACAAAATCACTTTTATTTTGTACTTACACTAATTTTGTACAAGTAATACATTAAATAGATAATTAATACTTTCGTTTCACGATCCTTAAAATTATGGTAACAGTTTTGATCAACGTTTAGAGAGAATAAATTGTTAAAATCATCAATTAGGTGTTCGGGCGAGACGTGGACTTTATGTTACGATCACAGTGAGCACAGCATACAAACATGTACATAGTCATTGCAGATCTATTCAATATTCACTAATTCTATAAAAATATGCACTAAAAAGCTACTCTACACATGAGTCTAGTACTTATAGCCACCATTCGAGTCGTAGCTCTGGTTGATGGTAGCTGGCACACTGGACCCGGAGAAGCCTGATCCACCGGATGAGTAGCCACCGCCACCGCCACCGCCGCCGGATGAATAGCCGCCACCACCTCCGCCAGATGAGTGACCGCCTCCGGAAGAATAACCGCCTGATCCACCAGATGAATACCCACCCCCTGATCCACCGGACGAGTATCCACCTCCTGAACCACCTGATGAATATCCACCTCCTGATCCGCCCGACGAGTAGCCTCCACCTGAACCGCCCGATGAATAACCACCCCCTGACCCGCCGGATGAGAACCCACCACCAGACGAGTGACCACCGCCTGAAGAGAATCCACCTGACCCGCCTCCCGATGAGAAACCACCTCCGAACCCACCCGACGAGAAGGAGGAGCTCGCTGAGAATCCACCCGAAGAGCCGCCACCGCTCGGTGCTCCGTAGCTACTGGAAGGTGCCGATGCTGGGGCCCCGTAACTACTGGATGGAGCTGCAGGGGCTCCATAACTACTGGAGGGTGCAGCGGGAGCGCCGTAACCACTGGATGGAGCCGAAGGAGCACCGTAAGAGCTGGAGGGAGCGCTGCCTCCGAAGCCGCTGCTACCGAAGCCACTGCCACCACTGCTGAAGCCACCACCGCCGCCGCCACCGCCGCCGCCGCCAAAGCCTCCACCGCCGCCGCCGCTGCTGAAGCTGCCGCCGCCGAATCCGCCGCTTCCGTGTCCCGAGGACCCTCCGTGTCCGCCGGAAGACGGAGCGCCGTATGAGGAAGATGGAGCAGGTGCCGGAGCACCGTACGAGCTGGATGGTGCTGGAGCACCGTACGAGCTGGATGGCGCTGGAGCACCGTACGAGCTGGATGGCGCTGGGGCGCCGTACGACGACGAGGGCTTAGGAGCCGGGGCACCGTACGAGCTGGATGGCTTCGGGGCTCCGTAAGTAGTAGACGGTCCGGTGGGCACGCCGTAGCTGGTCGCGGGTGGCCGGGCAGGAGCTCCGTACGAGCTGGAAGGCTTCGGGGCTCCGTAGCTGGACGAGGGACGCGGGGCAGGGGCTCCGTAGCTCGACGATGGCTTCGGTGGGGCTCCATATGAGCTGGATGGGGCGGGAGCGCCGTAGCTGCTGGAAGGCGCGGGTGCTCCGTAGCTTGAGGATGGCTTGGGAGCCCCGTAGCTGCTTGATGGCCGAGGAGCGCCGTAGCTGGAAGACGGTCTGCCGCCACCGCCATGGCCACCACCGCCGTGGCCGCCTCCGCCACCGCCACCGCCACCGTGACCGCTTCCGTGACCACCGCCGTGACCGCCTCCGTGGCCTCCGCCATGACCTCCACCGTGACCACCGCCTCCACCATGACCACCCCCTCCACCATGACCACCACCTCCACTCGATGGCGGAAGGTATGATGAGCTCAGCGGGGCTGAAAGTAAAAGAAAATTTTATTTTTACAAATAATTTCAGATAGGATAGGTACCAAAGTGCCGTCTGAAAACGAACACTTGTAAACTGTTTTCCCAAATGCAGCAAAAGCGTCATATTTCTTAACACATTTCTTAATGGAAGTCTTTATTTTGTGTTTTAATAAAACAGTTATGCTAACCTTCTCGTTTGAAGTGGTTCCTGGGCGTCGCAGCTGCTATGGTGAACAGCAGGACTGCTGGCACCAGCTGAAACAAGTTGTCGTTTTAAATAATCGCAGCCAGCAATCACAAGTCTACATCCAGCTAGCTCATTCAAAGTCTTTTCAGAATGTTTACATAGCCGCACAAATGATTGTACTATCTATTTATCACTATAGAAATAGTTGCCACTCGTGGTTATTTCGTTTGTCCCTCAGTTCATGCTATCAAAAGTCGCCGCACGCAACTGTTGAGTTGTAAAACGTTTATCCCATCAACTACACTACAGAGTCCATTTCGCAAAGCCGCGTTTCTACAAAGGCGGTGACCATCAATAAACGTTCCATACTATTTTATTTTTAAAAGAAGAGGAATATGTTAAGCAGCCGACCAACTCCTAATTTGTTAAACTTTAATTGAGTTTAAACTTGAGTAAACTACAGCGATGTTTCTATAGTTGTTTAGTTCTGCAAATAACGGCCGCTCTGTGACGTTAGCATTATGTTTGTAAAGCGAAGGGTTTGCGCAACGGTTGGTCCCGCGCTGTCCAAGGTGACTTGCGGTGGTCGCCACCACACCACGATACTGGTGTCGCAATCTTAGCTTTACACGCCACGGGATTAGAGCATCTCACTGCGCTGCTCATATCTGCCATCAACTCACGATTACTCATCATGATTCGGCCTACTGACTTCATTTACGCTGAAATAAAGCAAGGACTGCAACCGGACTGACGACGTGACGATGATAATGAACTAAATTTGTGAAAAAATAAGCATTTTTTATTTGCTATTAGTAGATATGAAACGAAGCTAAAGAGTTTTCTGAAAAGGTACCTACATAAGATAAATCTGAAACAAGCCTGTGTAGATTCGTCCAAGCTTTGTAACAACCGGTGCGAGAATGAATGAATAGGTGCTATTAGCCAAATTAACCCTTTGTGTAGCTCTGCTTCACCTAATCCATTACCCCTCACAAAACCAACTGACAAAACCGGTGATAGATAATAGAGTAACCAGCCAGATTGAACGATAAGTCTAGAACTATTGTTTATTATTGAACTTTTGAATATTATTTTATTTAGGTACTATGTGCGATTAGGCAATGATTGGCGTCTTTCTGTTTCCCGCTGCCTTCGACCACCCTCAGTTAAAATAAGTTTTTATAGTGCCGAATAGTATTTTCATAGTAAAAAATAAAGTTATCCCAAAACTCAGTTCAAAATGAGTTGTAGGGAATGTCCTTAACCTGGGCAGGTCTAGGTTAAGGACACTGTATCTACTTACGTATAATCTATACGTTTACAATGCAACTTTAAGCTTTGAAATGCAGATCACGTTCATATAATCCATCAGGCCAGTGAACATAAAGTACCATTAGGAGCAGAGTCAGGCGTACAATCTCTCAGGTGAAACTCCTCTCGGTCACAAATAAACGCTTCAGAGTCTGCCCGCGCGTGTCTTCCACTTTCGGATCGTCAATGAGATCGTTATCTTAATGGTACGGAGTACGGACACTGCATCTTTTTTCAAATGAAGTTACGTAAGGTCCGCGATCACAACTCATATTACTATAATGAAGTGCCTAAGTAGGGTAGTTACTTAGTTTGTAAATCGGTTATCACTTCCGGACTTACCAAATAAAGTGTTATTTTGTGCAAGTTTATCAGCTTACATGTACCTATTGTGGAAAGGTAGGTAACGGGAGTACAAACCTTGGAAACTTATGGAGCGAACGACGTTCAGCAATGGACTTCAGGCTGATATGGTGGTGATAATACATATCAGATGTCTAATGTATTTTTAGTTTTTTAAATTGGTATCTTCTGCAGTTATTTATATAAGTGAAAGTAGTTAGATCTATCATAATAGCACAGGATAAGCAAGTAGCTCTCTGTTATACGTTTAATTACAAGTATTTAGCACGCCGCAGATGGTAATAGCACGTTGTAGTGTGACCACGTAACTTTCTCAAAATATACATTAAACGAGTGGGTAAGAAGAACGCTTATTATTAAATTATGCTGATTATGCCGCATTCCGCATAGCTGGAAAGCACGTGCATAACCAACAAAGTTATATTACTTTCCTAGTAGCTGTACAGAGCCCAATAGCACTTATGCATAAGAATTTAATGGCTTTTACGGAAGTATTGGCTGGTTACATATAATAATATACACCTTACATTTTGCATTATGTCCCTAACTATAATAGTTTACCTAAAAACATCGTTGATATCAAAAATATAAGAGTTCCATGGTCCCTCAAGCAGATCCTTAGCTTGAGATTAATCAATTTGTCTAGCACAGTATTACGAAGAGTTCCGCATGGACCGTGAAATCTTCTACAATGGCTGCACAGCACACTGCGACCTCTTGAGTCTCGACACACGCCGAATAAATGGCGTGACGAAGCGTTGCGTCACACTAATACAACTACAAAAGCACAGTTGGATGCCTAACGGATTAAATAATGTGCTCAACCCTATGATACAAAGTCAGGATTGTCTGATGAACATCACCGAGTCAAAAAGTTCCACACCGTCACACGGCAAACCAGTGAACTTACTATAGACGTAGTGGGTTAATTTGATTCTATAGGCTGAAGAAGCACTAAGCACGCCCCTTCAGAAACCGGATAGATTAAATAGAGGAACTACAAAATACCTAAGCGAAAGAATGCGTGGACTAGGTCAATGATAAAGAAATGGCATAGTATATGAGCAAGTATTTAAAAATCTAGTGTTGTCATGCCGCACTTAGATTTATTCTTACTTCCTGCGGATATGGTGTGGCAGAACCTAGACAAATGTAACAAGGTTTTATCAGCCAGTCAATCCATGATCAATGATCCATTTATAAAGAGAACTCTGAGCAAAAACCGATCGAACCGCAGTTTCCTGTCGTCTACAAAAGCGCGGAAGTGGAAAGTACCTCATTACATCTATGTCAAAGTACTAAGGTCTCATGTCGCGTGACAGTTATTGGAACCAATCTCTTCGACATAAACGGAGTTCGGTAAAGGTGCATGATGATGTGGAAAATGCATTGCCGAGATTATGCATACTCTACTTTTAGGTATGTAAAGAAAACGGTTTACATTGTTTTCGAGAATAGAATGATCAATTAAAAAGTAAGAAATGACAATCGAAACCAAATGATCGATAAGCATGGAGAACTACTCTAAATAATTAGTATTGTTATAGTAATTTTTAATTATTTCTAAATAATGAATTACTATTGTACAATGGTTATTAAAATAGATAAGTGCATTATTTTAATACCCTAGAGCTTTATATAGGCCCCGTCACGTTTTAATAGCTCTAGGCGAAAGTGGAGGGGAATATCAATATCTCTTTCTCTGCGCAAAGAACCCTTCCACTTACACCCTCCATTCAAGGTCAGAGTTATTAAACCGTGTCGGGACCGATAACTATAGCGAGTGCATTTCACGTGAACCTCTCGGCCTGGTTGTCGGTTGCCATGGGAACCGTTACAATGCTTCTGTGCAATATGGCGATTGTTCCCAATTGCACAAGCCGCAGAATCTTTACTATGTAATTCAATTCCAACTACCTTTGTGCAAAGAAAGGTTTCATCTAGATGGTTTTGTTCTCAAAGTAATTCCTTTTGATTACTATAGTAACTAAGAACATGGCAGCCGTAAAAAACAGAACTTGCAAATCTTCTAGTTCATAATGCCTACCTTTGGTTAAAATAATTACTAACCAAACGACATAATAGGTCATTAAATGATTTATGACCACTAAAACATAAATAACCGCTTCAAATAATCTGATAAAAAACATACGTTTTACAAATACAATACTGCACTCGCACATCGTAAGAAAAGCGGACATCAGGAAGAGAAGGAAACCATGTAATTAACAATAGGAAAAAGAAAATCCACACTTGAAGACTCAAAAGAATCTATCAGTCATTCATATCAGCAATCACCATATCGAACCTCTAAATAATTGTACCGGGAGGGACATTCAGTTCTCATGACATTCAAACTAGCATTCCAAATAGTTTTAAAAGGAAAAGATTATCGATGGGCCATCTGCCAACGCCAAATGGAGAGGAAAACTCGAGGAGTTATTATGACGTCACGAGAAAGCCTCGGCCGACTGCCAAAAGCATACCAACTACATTCTCCTATCATATGGCAGTGAAAACGGAAGGGCTGTGGTGACGTTTTTGGCACACATATGGACAACTATAAGTTGACCTGATTTCACAGGCACCTACCTCGAGGCTTGGCCGTCTGGAACATTCTGGGATTCACTAAAATAGACGATTGAAAGTCATTCTTGTCATTTATTGCAATAAAACTTTTTAACTTTGAACCTCAAGAACTGCAAATGTCGAGGACCCGCGTGTTAGTCAATTCCGCACGTGTAGGTAAGTTTTACGATGGCTCCATCTGGCCACGCTATGGTGCATTATAACCTGGTAGAGATCGCTGCTTGTGGTTAACAATGAAAAGAGTTACCTTTCTATAATAATATGTAGGTACTTAGATGGGCACGAGGTTCAGGCAAGCCTACTCGATCTAATATCATCTCGCAGGCACTACGGCACGGCAGCCGCTTAGCATAATTATGGAGACTTCGTACGACCTTCCAATCATCTATACGAGAGAAAGTCCATAATTACAATTAACTATTCATAGTTTCTTGTCCCCAGAATCACCGATTAATAACTCCATCTGAAAAATCAAATTACTTTTCTTTGTTTAAATTCTCACGTTCAATGTGAGAAATCTTGGAGTTTTTGTGTTCTGTCTGAGGAAGCATCGCCGACATCACACGGATCGCGGAACCCCTCGTCGGCATCTCTTAAGAAAATGTCACTAATCACTTTCAGTGTGTAGGTGATGTGCATTAGTATTTGGTTTGGAAACTGTTCAAATTTTTACAATATGAATCATCTATATTTTGTTTGTTGTGTATTTGGACAGATGGTAGACGATGCATAGAATAGTGGGCAGTAAGAGCATTATGATGATGCACCGTTATGTTATGCCACCGTTAATATTCAGAAATGTGCTAGATACTTACTCACATTTCAAATAGAGCGTATAAAATTACTTCTGCAGAGGTATTTTGTATTGTACATTAACCTACTTCCATTTTCGTAAGAATTATATAAACTGATAAACATAAAAAGTAATGTTTACAAGAACATAAAACTGGAGGAACATAAATACCTACTTCATTGATTTTATTCGTGGATACATAAAATAAGATATTTTCGAGTTTACACAGATTTGCATCCATAATGCGCATTGGATTATGTTGTATGACATAACCAAAGACATTCTCACAACGAAAGTAAAGTTCTCTCGTTAGATTCAACTCAGACATGAACGTACATCGACATTTTCAAGTAAATGTTAGAGCTTGCAGTCGGAACTGTAGTAGAAGTGTATGCACTGCAGTATTCCTTTGCAGTATGCAGAGGAGCTTGGTAGGTAATTACTTTGATGATCACGAGGATACAACTTTTATGAAATATTACGAGTGTCTCATGATGATACCAAAAGTCACGTATTAGAATCTTGGTTCGTAACAATAAGTTTACAATAGTGAAAGTTACAAATGAGAATCTAAAACTCAAAGAACTCAAAATCAAGAGCTATTGATACCCAACCAGTGTACCTCCAGTTGTCAATGTGGAGCAAATTAACATAACACCAGTAGTAAGTATAAGTACCTTATGATCTGTTAAATACGAGTAAGTGTGTGCTTTAGAGAGAATAGAGGGCACTCTTCTAACACAGGTTGTAAAACGTAAAAGAGATCCTACTAAACTCAAATGATTTTAAAACTAGTTTACATTTTTTATGTGGATCCCTTGGCCTTCAATGCAGTACCTAAGGCCCACTTTCTATTGCATCACACAAAGGCACTTGACGCAAAGATAGTGGCACACAAAGCTCGTTTGTAGGCCGCGACTATAAAACCCGGGTCACACCGGGTTCGCACCATTCTGTCGAACCTTATTAATACGTTACGTAACGTAACGTATCAAAGACAAATTACCGCGTTCTTGGGACTACGCGTCAATGAACACCGTGTAGATACGGTAAGCGTCATCAATTGGTTACCCTTTACCCCACTTGTTCATGTTGCTCGCTCGCTGAGGGTTCCTCTAGCTACAATGATTTTTTTGTTGTCACGAAAGTGACAAAGCCGCCTTAAACTAACAAGGGGTTGTAAATAAAGACATAGCAGGAGGGCAGATTAAAATAAAAACGCGTAGAAGGTTATTTTTAATTATTTTTGCATTACTTGTAAATTTTAATTTGAAAGCATTAGTGCGATACAAAAATATGTAAAGTTTTCTTTACACAAGCAAACTGCATCCGTAGTAAGTATAGATAGAATACTACGTAGTCTCATAAGAAATGAGCTATCATACATAATCCTATGTAGCCATAACTGGCGGACAATGAACATTGTAATTAGCGCTGTCACGTCTCAATCCCATGTACGAGTATGAGTGTGACATTTATTTCTTGCACTTACGTAAATTCTATTACGTGGTGGCCGAAAATCGGTCGAAAGGTCACAAAGGTCTTAACAACTTCACAAATAGACGCGATTAAGTATTAGGAATTCTTCAATTCTGTATGAAAACTTGCAATTATTTTACGAAGCGAATATTACTATAGAGAATTGTAATAAAACGAATGTTGAAATAAACGTGAACTCAGCCAGATTGTACGGTAAATAATTGAACGTATTTTCCTTCTAAATTTTCCAGATTTTCAGTCAGCATTGAAATTAGCTTTCACGTTTTAACTTGAATCACAAAAGGTCACAGTTTACTCATTAGTGAGTATGAGTAAATAACATACTTGTTAGTGAAGCTTACCACAAAAGCTTACAAACGGCTTGGGGTTATTACATTTTCTTATTCCACGTAGAGGGATGTTATTTGCGAACACAGAAATAATGTGCGAATAAAATAATAAAGCAATTTTATGAAAAAAACAAACGATTTAATTGAACTAAGTAGGTACCTACGTACCTAAATAAAATATGAAAAAACCGTTTCAGCACTTCATATTACCATATGAGGCAGGCAAAAATGGACCTTAACTTTTGAACATAAGGTACGTTTTCAATGCATCTCTATTATACCCAAAAAGCTCTAGAGAGCAAAGTAATTATCTAGAGCACTTTCTTTCGTGTCGAGTACCAACACATCGAATTGCAATGCTTGTACTTAGATGACGTAACGACTGTGATCTACCGTGCGGTAACATTCGGCGTCCGACATTGACCTTCTTGACGCTTTCTCGCATAAAAGCGGCGATGTATGCCGACGTGAGAATTAGATGCGTAAACATTACGCGTAATGAAGTGGCTTTGTGGGACGTGCTTTATTTGTCGTGAAATATCAACATGTTGGATTATGTTGCAAACTTTTAGGTAATAACCTTACACAAAACATTATTTCATATTTAATCCCATTAAATAAAAAGTTTTCATAATAAAAAAATAAAATTAATATTGAAGACTTATCATGATTTGAAGACTTGCAGAGTAAGCCGATTACCTTTACGTAAAATTGTTTTATACGAATTTGTACAATTAGCTCAACGTCGTAATATTGCATAATCATGGATGGATTAGCCTACATTTACGCGATCAAACGTTATGAATATATTAAACAAATAATTTCAGTATGAAACATATATTATGTCATTATCAGATCTTTCGTGGAACTAACGAAATTGAAAGAGGTTACTGTAATAAAACTCTTTGTTAAATAATTATTGATAAAAACCAATTTCAATTTGCAATGGATAGGAAAGGATGGCGTCACAAAAAAATGCCTATACCCAACAGTGGGTGGGCATAGGATTTGTTTAGATATTATACGCAAACGATTAGAACAACAAAGATCATAATTAATTCATAACAAAGATATTAGTACTATAAAAAAGACAGATTATAAAGTAACGAAAACGCGCCGAGAAAATATATATAATTTCATTTGTAACAATTGTCGTCAGAACACTTGGTGTTCTGTAACAAAAGTCCGGAATTTCCTGGCCGAGACAAAACACTCATTTCTATTATGTTAAAATTTCACTAGCATTGATGGTTTCGTATTGTGTTCCTAAGCACCCCTTGCGGCTACGCTAGGGTTGTGTGTGACCTTCGCATTTATAACAGAAAGGTAGGTATACTTTTATTAACTCTCAATTATAATTTTAATATATTGCAGAACTCTGTCCAAATCCACCAACAAAAAGTAAACGAACAAAATATCTATCGAGAAGAACAATATACATAAACCAAAATAGAACCTACATTATGTTACATTACAACTAAGCCAAAATATTTTTTTTATTACAGTCTAACAAAAAATAATGTTAAGTTATGTAAGGCGATCTTTTCTAACAGTAACACCACGACAATTTGTCAAGACGAGGAGACAGTGCTCTAAATCATTAGTATGAGACCTCAATGACACTGTGTCAGCCCTAGATTAGACTGAGCTGTGACGTAACGTTGCGGTGAGCTGACGTAACGCGACGCTCTGTGTGTGGCGGTGCCCTTACAATTCTAGTCAAAAAATCTAACATAGGGAAAACTATAGGTACATACCTAATTACTAACGTAAATGTTTAAGTTCAATTTAATGCGTTTATTTCATATTTAGCAATTTTTAATTATCAGTGTTGCACGACAGCTGTTTCATACAAAATGATAATACCACTTGGCCAATATGGAGAGAACAGCTGATTTTATTTTCGCCGGTTTCATAGGAAAAGTTGTTCATATAGTTGGAGGGTACTTTAACCCCTGCAAGATTTAGGGTGTGGTCGTATTACACCCTATACAATGTAAATACGGTGTGTCACCTACAGTTTTGTCTATATCCCTACCTTCTGTCATCCATTGAATAAATGTATGTAGGTTCTACTACGTAAGTCACAATGCATAAACCTAGTGAAAGTGAAAAATTGCAGTTTGAAACGACCCGCATTTTATTATCTTGACATTGATTGAAGCCTTTTGTACTCGGCTAACTTGCCAAACATTGACTTCCGTTGCTTAGTGGAAAGCTATCCGGCTGCGCTGTATACTGCCTTTTTTGCATAGTCTTGTGGTTTTTTTTCTAAGCTAAGGTTACTATCGTATAGAGAGGCAAGAGCAAAGAGAGGCGTAGGTATGTCCAGCACTGGGTTAAATCTGACCACAGTTAATGATGATGATGAAAGATAGGTATGCTTATTGATCTGTACTAGATTATTAAAATAACGCATTTTCGATTTAAAACTTCCTGATTTTTTTTCTTTTACAGATTTACGCAACGGTTTAGATAAAATACAAATGAATTTATTTTGAGAACCTAAAATAATTCATAATTATTTTATTTTCATTTTATTATAAACGGGAACACCAACAGTGTTTTGAGATAAAAGCTTTGAACTTGGTCGATTATGTGCATTAGGAGCCTTAAACGCACTAGCTAAGTTAAGTAATACTTAACAAGACTTAGTACTTACGAGTACAATAAACACAAAACTAATTGGAGTGCTTTTATTTCCTAAGTACCTACTTAGCATAGATTGTATGTCAATTGTTTTATAATGCCGTGGCATAATATCAAACCATTTTAAGCCAACTTCAAAAAAGGAGGTTTTCAATTCGGCTGTATTTTTTTAAAATGTTTGTTCCCTAAGAACTCCGTCATTTCAGAACAGATTTCTTTGTTTTAATCTGAAAGGGTTTACCATCAGATTGATCCCATAAAAGTTTTATCAAAAACGGTTCAGCAGTTTGGCAGTTACATAAAAATAACTGGAAAAACACGTCATCCACGTACACAACATTGCGTATTTTGCTTTCCTATGACTTATTGTTTCGTCCCAGTGAGACGAGATACAGACCCAAAGAATTGCCATCATGATCATCATTATACTATTTGTATTTTTTAACTTATGAATTTTGTATTTTTTAGGAAGCAGGTTTCGCGTTCACTCTCCTTTATCCGAAATACGCAAGAATAATGAGTGCACAATAATTAATGATAAATAAGGTGCATGTTCGTACAACATTACATATTGTGTTAGGCACATTATGAGTTCTTGCACAACCTCATTATTGTTAACACGCGTAAGATGCAGATGCTCTATACAGTTTTATATGACTGATATATGACCTTCTCGTGAGACAACTAATCTGTCTAATGAATTAAATTAATTGTAATTGATAAACTTAATTGGGTGTTTCTATGTATTATAAGTATGTATTTACAAAAAAGATGTATGTATGTATTCTATCAGCCATCTAGTTTCCATCGTACAAGCTTTGCTTAGTTTGGGACTAGAAGGCGTTGTGTTAAGTGTCCGTGAATATTTATTTATTTATTAATTTAATTTTAGTTTTTTTCAAGTTTTATGATTTTAGTTAATTTACATTCGAGCGACTCACTATACTGAAATAGGCCGTTTAATTAGTTAAATATGAATGTTGAGTTAGCAAAAAAAAATCTTGTCGCCTGTTTTCAAGCATTTGGAACTTTATCTGGTACACCGATTGGGTGTGGACGGTTTTTGAATTTAATTAAATTTTTCTGATTATTTAAAATTAAATTAATATAGTAAAAATAACTTACCACTGAGCGTAAGCGGGCCATCGTATCCAGCGCCACCGGACTACTTCTGAAATGCAATCCGACTGTCAGTACTCGGTTTTTATTCAAATTAAAGAAAAACCGTAATTTGCGGTCGCTGACGGAGATCTACTGAATTATCTTCATCACGTTTCCTAATAAATAATTTCAGGATAGCGACAATAATCGTGGCGAAAATAACATAGCAAAAACTTCCTGATGGTTTTATTTTTTTGAATCACTGTTGTTATTCACTTCACAACACGATACTCACCAGCGAAGGAATCCGAAATGTGTGGATCACACTCACAAATGCAAAGTTGTTTTTGTTGTAAAGTGTTGTCTGTGTGTCACATGCGTGTTGTAGTGCGCACTGTGTGTCCCGCGCACGCGCATCTCCTTTTTATGTAGAGCCCCTCTCTCGGTGCATCTCACTTGATACACTTCGATCCTATCACTTAATAAGATTTACTATTGTTTTGTTGGAACAAAAAACGACGCTGAAAACTTGTACTACGTGGGAGTCTTTGTTTTTATCAGGGTTTTGTAAGTTTTCGATCGATTTTGGCGATAAAGGTCTGGTGAGAACTAAAGTTCAACAGTTTGGTGGAGTCGCAAATAAATATTATTATTGTTTATTTCTTCATGAATGCTCTCTAGAACCAAAACCCTCCCCTTTGAAGCACGGACGCGCTCAGGTAAAAATATGACTAGTGGTCACTGGTCCCGCATTAAAAATGGTGACTAATTCATAATGTCTGCGTTCCTAAACCCATCCTTAGTGGAGAAGTAGTTTTGCAACGGCCAACTAACTTTATTTTAATCGAAAGCTGTTGACTGGCGCAAATTTCGTGTCATGCTATAGGTACCTACTTTGGGAAAGCAGAATATATAAAAAATATTTTCCAACAACTGGAAATTAATTGGATTTCACGGTCAAACAAACAACGCTAAAACAGCAAAATAATTAAGCTTATCGTTTCATCAGAAGGCGATGCGTGGGTCGATGGTACAATTTGTTTGCCACGTTTCAAGAGCAGCTCAAAGATGCACATGACAACCTTATCACATCCTTTTTAGAGAAATAGGTGTTTCCATATTCTGAAGATGTTTCAAAAACTTTCCTGAGTCAGAGCTATTTATTTTTTAAATTAAATACATAATAACGCCCCAAAGTCTAGTCCCAAACTAAGTAAAGCTTGTAGGTACTATGGCAGCTTGTTTATGGTTATGTACGTACTGTAGTTAGTACCTTTGATGTGCCTAATGACTCCATTCCCAGCGCGTTGCACTGCATGTGCTTTGATTGAGTTCCATGTGACGGTACACACGTTGATACCATCGATGCACAATAACAATAAGTGCTGTTATGGATTATTACTTAAAATCCAATTTCTGTAAGCGGAAAAAGGCTCGAAACCTTCGACAGCATAATAATATGTACCTAAGCCAGCTTTAGGCTTTAAAACATCACAAATATTTTACAACGATTAAAGTTTCTTTTCAGTTCCAACTACGGTTCGATCAGAATAATTATAGCTATTTGTAATAAAAGAGAAGGTTCAAACTGTTAATTAAGGAAGGAACGTACCAGAGCACTATAGACAAGCACCCACTAACTTGAAGATCATTGTATAACCTTCGTCTGAAAGCACCTTCCCTGATATGAGCTAACAATACTGGAGGCAATGGATGACCCATCACATAACTTGTGTAATATACGCACAAATACCAACTTATAGGTAACAGGTGACTACTTATTAGATAGTAGTGAAACTCGATGCGGTGATTTTATCGAGATCGTGATTGAGATCATGATTGATCGTTTTAGCGCGTCGCCGTCACACAATGCTGCATTGATGATCGCGATTAGTTGGCGCGCACGAGCGCCCATAGGTTTGACCTACATAACTTTGAGATTTATTTAATACGAATTCTTTGTTGAAAGAATATAAAAATAGGCGTCACAACTCAGTCGGTATAAGGTCTGCCTTCCATGCTATGGGTCGTGATTTGATCACCACTGACAACAAATATTTGTACCTACATATGTGGCAAACATAGATGTTTGTTCATAGTTCATCGGGTGCTACTATGTACCTATTTGCAAAAAAAGTATTTAATTATTCTATCGATCAGCCATCTAGTTCCCATTGTATAAGCTTTACAGTTGAACGTTGTGTGAAATGTCTACCGTATCCGTGGAGCATCCGTATCCTTTAATTCTTTGTATGGGTATGTTGTGTTATACCTAACAAAAATAGTTTCGATTCTATGCGACCGATAGTAATACTTATTATCTTTCTAGTAAACCATTTGAATCAATTAGGTTATTCTCATTAGTACGTAAGGCAATAGGTATAAGTTATGTCATTGTGTAGGTACATACGCAGAGTAAGCACAACACAACCGTATACGAACTCAAGCACAGTGTTCTCTACTTACTACTGTTGTTCGCTAACATAGCAAATAAGTTCAAGCACGTTCATCATTTAATTTTGAATGGCTGATAGTTCTATAGTATAAGTCTGTTGTTGGAGAGTTCTCAAACTCCCCTGTGAGTTCCTTTCTTTGAGCTGGCGATCCTACCAACATCCGTATAACAGTCAATCTCTGTCGGTAGAGTTAGCTAAGAAAGCACATTTCTCAGCTGATGGAGTTTTGGGAACATGCGTGCGTATGAGATAAATGTAAGCAAGGTCGTAGAAGTTAGTGGCCAACTCTGGTGACGGAGTTTTTATAAATGTAGAGTTTTCTACAGAAGTTTTGTCAAAGTTCAAAATTCTCAGAGCTGATAAATACCCGCATAAATTGGAAACAGCTCCATCCATTTGCACCAAACATTGCAAAGAAACATGCCAGAACAATAACTTTTCTTACTAAAAAACCCGCATTCAAATCAGAGCCCTATATATAATGTACTTTCAGAGTTACCAGGGCATAAACAAACACATAGACCTGACAGATACAACGCCGTCGATCTTATAACACCCCTGCCGTTTTTCGGTCAGGGGTTAATAGAAATAAGTTCAATACCGGGGTTGGCAGGTAGCGTTCGTAATTTCCCCCTGTCACAACCAGTAGCTCCCTTTGAAAGCTATTACTGGTTGGTTCTAATTAGTTATTTTCCAAGTGAAAGCTCAACGTTATAAACTTATAGAGTAGGTACATTTGTTAGATAAATGGGTTTTAGAGTTATTTTCTAACCATGTCTTATCTTTACTGTGATAGAGCATTACGCACATGTTCCTACAATTTTCCTGTAAGTAAAACTTAAAAATAGCTTTGTTTTCCACATCCGGTTTGGAATTTCGAGAATCACCGGTCGCATTTATAAACAACGCAATCTGAATCTTTATTGTCTATGACACGAACCGCTCCGAGGTCAAGGAACACATTACTTGGAGCCTAGACATTGCGGCCGGGAACCTGTTTTCTGCACGCATTTCGGAGTTCATTCGTGTTCGTAACGTAATGCGAGGCAGGATGACCTTTAATCTCTTTTCTAAGATTTATTTTTCTTAGAAGTTAATATAGCTTTATTTATACCCTTTTACACTTAAGCCTGAAGAAGAGAATTTGATGATCAGTCACGGCACCGCTACAGCGCGTAAATAATCAATTTCTGATGCACCACCTGCACCGTCGAAAATCGAGCCTGCTATTTTACGACTGTCCTTCTAGTAGGTATTTACAACCGATGAAAGTGTCTGTATTTTTTTTTTTAAAAGATCACTCTTTTTTCAGTTTAATTAAACAACAGACGCGCAACAGTCAAGAGCGAATAGAATGGACTCGCCCAACGAGTCGAACCATATTGCATATTTCGTTATTTTAACTTTGACAGGATATATATAATGCATTAACGCTAAAGTCGCCACGCTTTCCTGTCGAACTCAGATTTTCTTCTATAACATAATAATTATTTAAAAGTTTTCGTTTCACACATTTGACTTCTATATGATGAAAAATGCCCATAAATGACTATTTCTCAGCACAGTCACACCATAAGAGTTTCGTTACTCCACGTGACGGAACTCCAAAAAGCATGTCTTTACGTGTGCAAGAAGTTTACTGTTTTGTACAAAGCAGGTATACTTAGTGCTGACAATCAGTAGAAGGTGGAAAAACACCAGCATTGACCCCCTATTCAGAAAGCTTACGTGCGATCATTGGTAAGGTCAGGCCGTTACGTGGTCGCCGCGCGCCGCCGCCGCCGGCCGCCCGCAGCTCGGTGAAGAGTGCCAAATGCCATCATTGTATCATACTTATTGACATTTTAATGCTGAAATCAGCTGTATTAGTGATTTTGTTTGCGGATTATATCAGTAGGTACTAGATATTATGTATACGGCACAATTTGAGCGATCTTTTGGTTACATAAAGTATCCGGGACTGAACAAGTCATAATTATATTGACATTATGGTATCGATTTTTTTGTTGCATTTTTTAAAGTAACATAATTTGACAGCTCTTAAGTTATAGCCGTCCTTGTCGTTTCAGTTTATAAGAAAAGGGCTGCAACATTTTTAGTGCTGTCCAATTAGGTTAGTTTAGAAAAATGCAACAAGAGAATCGATACAAATGGATACAAATACTATCATTGGATACAAATGTGATAAAAAAATCGAAAACCATGAATCAAGGTAAGTTGTATGTTGCAAACTGTACCTACCTACCTGTCTACTTTACTGATGGCATGCGGATAGATAGGAAGGTACATCTTTACTAAACATAAGAAAGGCGTCGCTAACACGTGACCCGAGCACGTCACTTCCTACAGCTGTAAGTGCTGCCGGGAGTTTAACTACCTAATTATTGTAATATCTATTTTGTAAGTATTTATTTATAATATGTATTTGCTTAGGCTCGGCCGGTCGCAACTCAATTACGAATGAAGATATTAAATAAGTTTTTTAAAACTCTCAGTTTTTTGTAAACATAATACCTACGAGTACCTAGTGGTGGTAGTGGTAACAAAAGTAAAAAAAACTAAATGTATTTAATCTGTGAACGGCTTATTGCCAGGTTTACTTTTTTCTATATTATTATGAAAATTAAGAAATTCAAAGAAAAGAAGAATCAAAAGAAAGACGGAACTATAGTTATGTATGATGTTATGATGAAATATTATGATTATGATGATGTTGTCATAGGTACTTAAAAATTACTCCTTTCCTAGTTTGTTATGATAAACAACACTATTACTTCTTAAGATAGGTATTTCTTGTACTTGTTTCGTAGCAACATGTGATATAAAGTGATATGTCATCTCTAGGTGGGATTTTCTGACATAGGTTCCACGCCCGCTTTGACCGACGTTTGGTGATCCGGCCGTGGCGACCGACGACGATTTGAAAGGAAAACTAAAATCTTTGGCTGCCAAGCAGGTCGCCGCGACTTGCCAGCCAGGTGCGTTTGCATTCTAAACGCCTGGAAAAGGCTGTATTGATTATAAATGCTATGTAAAATGGCATTATGTCAACAAACTTATATCTAGTCGAACCGACCTCCGAACAAGGAAGCATCTTCACTTCACAGTAATACAATCACGTTTCATCTTAGTAATAGTTTGCACAACGATTCACCTAAATTAAGGAAACAAATAGGTACCTATTAAGTATTGCCGAAATCTAATAGACGCATGACAGTTGGGCAATATACGCGCGCAAGTAAACAATGGATTATATAACCCCATAGCCCATAGACGATGCATGGTGACCGACTAGACAAGCACTTTGATTGTTTGTTATGTTAGTTGCAAATTATCTGTTTATTGTACCTACACTGTGTAGCGCAGCGAGCGTAGGCGACCATGAGCATGGGGAAATAGATGATCCTGCTCACTCATTCGTCAACCCGAGTTATTCTAGTTTCGGACCATCGGTATCTCGTCTTATTGAGACGAAACACTACCTTTCGACTATTAATATTTCTATTATTGTTTAGTCCTGAAATAAATAAAATTATAGAATTGCTCTAAAAGTATTTTAAAAAGTTCATAAAAAGTCACATAGTTTCCTCAGTCCAAGATGGTCCAGTCGGGCCAGAGTTAGTAAGCTCGTCCTTCTGAAAGTTAATTATGATAATAATATTTTAAAATCTGACACAACTTCAATGCTTTGCATACATATTTTATGAAACGCAACAAATAATATTAGTATCAATTCACATTACACACAGTACAATTATTTTAGAACGATACGGTAGCATATGATTACAGTCAAAGGTCAATTGAGCCGTCTTCATTACCAAATAGCCGTTGAACTGCTTGCAAAACGGCGTAGTCTGACCACGTTCAATCTGCACCACTTTAAATATGGCACAATTTAAACACAAATAGTTGAAAGCACTGCGTGTACCCCGAAAACGATTTGACAACCCACGAAAGTACTACTGTAAAATGATGCCATGTATAAATAGTTTTGGGTATTGCATATTTATTCCAATGCCAAGTTAGCGTGGTGAGAGTATTATGTGGAGTTACGCCATTACGTGATGTATCGGCCAGAGCGGGCTGTAATGCTGCGATTTGTATGTAAATACGGCGGTTTGATGGTGCCATGGTTTTTGGGTCGTAACCAAGTTTTAGTGTACTTACCTAATTAAACAGTGCTTGTTTACTTTGTCCGTTTTATACACACTATATACCCGATTGCTTAAATATTATCTTTTTGTATGTCAAAAGGCATCAATTCCAAATCCGCTTAAATCATCTAGTGGGACGAATGGGAAGATTTTGAAATAGCTCACCATTCGTCCCACCAACGTGCTCAGTGGGACGAACGGGAATAAAATAATACTTATTGTTGCATTCCCATTCGTCCCACCAGGGAATGAACGCAAGTAATTACAGTATTTTGTATCGAAAGTCACCCGATACATTCTAGTGTCTATGATTTAATAATATCAATGTTGCCTATCCAATGAAACTTTATTCAAATATGTACTCAATGTAAGATGAACATTGCACAATCAAAACTGCAGCATCTCGCTTTGAGCACCTAGGCTAGGCCACAACGGATAGTGAGACGTCTTTGAGCCAAGTTACAAATTAACAAATTGTAATTCTAAATGTGGTCTAAAGGCAACAAACTAAGGTCAATAGTAATAACGTCGGTTTGCACGCAACAACTGAATCATTGCACGAAAATGCCAAAGTACCTCCATAGCTAGATTTAGACGGCTGTTTTTCTGGCGATAAGACCTCTCGCAAATATATTTTATCTTTATTTCTTTTTATATTTCGTTCCAAATCGTTTTATGTGAGGGTATACGTTTTTCAAGGCTTCTTTTACGCGAGAAAATTGAGGCGGCGTTTCAATCTGACACAGCTTTGTCGCAACTAAGTGTTTTTTCTTAGAATCATATAGCAATAGTGTATTGTGTAAATTCATCAGAATCAAATGTAGGCGTATCACTAAAATTCCCGGCCTTGCAACTAGCTGTGAATTTTCAGCGCGACATGGTCACGGTCAGAGTAAAGCCTTGGTCTCGCGATCGCAACGCACAACGCTGCGGTGTGCAGCACAACGCAGAGTACCGCGTTTGCTCCTCACCGCTGACGCAGACTGCGACGTAACAGAAGATCATACTAGACGTTTCCCATACAATTATGTGTCCGGCGCAGTATGCCGCACATCGCTGCGTTGTGCGTTGCGATCGCGAGACCAAGGCTTTTGGTGGTATGACTGTTACATTTCAACACACTTAAGAGTATGCTAGAGCTGGTTTTATTATTCCCATCATTTGATATCATTATACAGGATGTTAAAACATGAAACACATTTTGAAATGATGAAATATGATAACCATAATAATCATCATTAGAAATTAGAACAGCGAGTCCCTGCGACTAAATAACCCTAATATGTCGTAAAAAGCCCTGACCAAGATATAATCTTGTCTCTTGCTTTTGATAGTTTTTCGTTGATTAGGTTGTTATGATCAATAACCAATTATCTAGAGTCGTATTTCACTAAAGATTATACTGGTTGCTTATGTTAAGCTTTAGTTTTTATTACTATCCTAAAAAGATGTGAACTAGATGTTACGTAGCTAGACTCTTGCAAAAGTTAATTTAAAGTAAAATGTAAATGAGATTAATACTACTTAATGTGCTCTAATAGTTTCGAATTAAAAGTGAGAGGAAGTAGCTATATATTTTAGTTAGGTATATGTCATTAGTCACAATTAGTCAGAGTGATAGTGGCAGGGGGTTTGAACCGTCTTGATAGTTCGTCACTAGTCGTGACCCATGGTGTCGCTCACTCACGAGGTATCGCGATAAAGCTGCCTTTTAAGCCGATGTAACCCCTACAGGATTATACATCGTGTTTCATAAGTTATTGCCATTAAAGTTTTGTAGGAATGCAGGGATTATTGAATCTTATCGGGGGTTCGATCCCAGAATGCAATACGTCTATGAACGCCGAGGCCGGCTTGCGACAATGCATCATCTTGTTTATGGCTGTGGGTCAAGTCGGTACTTTTATACTAATAGAGCACGCTCAGTTGGTCAGCCCTAAGTACGCGCTGCCTCGTTTAACTCGTATTATTTTGTCTCTGCCTACCCCTTTTGGATTAACTGTGTTCTAGTTTGTTTTACTTATACTTTGAAATAAACCAGCCATGCGTAAGTTACCTATAGCGTAAGGAGAGGTTGAGGTGGATGACGCTGTTGTAATTGTTTGAAGTCGGTTCCAAAGTCCTAAGAAAATATTTGTAAAGGATAACCTACGTACAACAATAACAAGTACCTATAGGAGATCGTGCTCTAGTAAAATTTGGTTATACCTACCGAACACTGTTTTCTCCCATTCATTACCCGACATGACTGTAATCGATAATATTAAGCCCAAGAGTCCAAGACTCAAACTTGCATCTTTACCTGAAATCCACCATTTCTACTCTTTCCACGTCATTAGTTCCAATGACTCTGTGTTCGAAAATTTCCAATAAAATCTTCAATTTAATAATTACGAAACCAAGTCCAGATGCATTTGTATACATAGCGCGGTCGTTTCAGGGTATTTTCAGCATGCCACAGCTTACCGAGCAGTATGCACAGGCTGTATCGACCGGCCACGCCCCTCGCCCGCCCCGCCCCCCGCACAGATTCCAAGATAAATCCAATACTGGATGCAGATGCCCGTTGAAACATGCCTCAAATGTACGACCGGCGAATGAAAATGCTATTTTGCTGTGTTTAAATTTTACCATTTTAGATATCGGCGTTCAATTTGCCGTCTCGTGTTGATCGGTAGTTAGGATTTTTGTATCGAATATAACAGTTTTATATTTACCCAATGAGCCACATAATATTATTATGCATGGATTTTAAGATATTTATCTCTATAATGCTTGCTAGATTGCTTGACATGCAGAACATGTGACAGAGGGAAGGGTTGCCATCTCATTCAACTGGCACCGTGGGACTAATAAACACAGTAAAAATTGCTCCCAGCTGTGTTACTCCATTCTTCATTAATCAAGATACCGAATCCAGTACGTTAGACAAAGTGAAATGAAAAAAAAAACTCCAATCACCATGACACTGTGTGGAGTGCAGCTTGAAAAAAACTACATGAATATCGCCCGTAGCGGTATCGCGCAAGACAAAGTGGACAACAAGGCTATTTAAAATACGTTGTCCGTCATAAAACGATGTAGGGTTTACGCGCACCGTTTGGTGTACAGTCCGACCAGTGGAACCAACGACCAAATCCAGTGGGACGAACGGGAATAACTTATTTATTTATTTTAAGATTGAATGACAGAGGCTAACGACTAGTGTTATAAGGCCGTTGAAATGTTGATGACCACGTTTCAGAGAACCTATTATAAAATGTTCTAAGGAAGTGGGTCAAGAGATGCGCGGCGTTCTGAGAGACGCCGAGATACCGAAGTGTTCTACATTATGTACCTCTTTGAAAGTAAATAGGTAAGCGCCTGATTTATTGCTGGGTTCTGGACATTGCGGTCACGGCTGATAACACTGGTTATAACATTGGTTGCAAATATTGATAGCCCAAATCATTCTTTCTATGGGGAGGTCCAATGGTCAAAGAACTTCTACAGGCTGATATGAAGATGCATATTTTTTTTAAATTAATAAGTGTGCAAATTTGAACCCAAAATAATACGGTTTTAATGTGTTACTTGATTAAAGTCCAATGTTCACAAAGAACAGAGACAAAAAGGTTTTTCGTAGCAATTGTGTAATGAATTAGTAGATGCACGCTCGGCTAGAAATAACGAACATACATTCTACTGTGTATACCAGCTGATTCATTTCCCCTGGCGAGGGGGGAAAGTGCACGTGGCAGGGACGCAGTGAACGCAGTAGGATTATTTTGAAACCCAAGACAATTCTACACAATATCGAAGTAGGTATTTAGCTTTGTTTCGCGGCACCTTCGTCATCTGTTCGAAAAAGATTTCCGATACCAAGCTGCTATCGCTCTTGGTTTTGTGATATGCTCTGAGCAACAGAATATAATTATAATTTTATTACTGAATCTACGTTTCTACTTAGCTACTGGGTTTGTTATTCTGTGTTTAGGGGAGAGTCAGTAATTGCATTAGCTGGGCAAGGCGGGATGCGTCCAGGCTTGCTTTTTATTAGGAGCGGTTCAATGAAACAAAAACTAATTACTATTAGGTATAGATAGGTTTTATAATGAACATATTTTGTTTGTTACCTACATAACTGGGTAATAAGGGTTACCCAGTTTGGTTTGGGTTGGCTGGCAGACAATGCTTTCAGCATTAAGTCCACCCTTTGTAACAAATTTATAATTTTGTGCAATAAAGTATTAAATAAATAATAACTTTTTTTTTGTAAAAAGCTAAACCGAATATTTGAAACGTGCCAATATACTTTCATAAATATAATTTAAAAAAATTATAAGGGCGAGTTCCTGATTTGAAACTCGCCTGAGTATTGTATGCATAACAATGAATCCAAATGAAGAACTTCGATGAGACACTCTGTCTGTTCTTCCAAACTGGCTTGCTTCCACTGATTTCCGCATATGTTTGACTGACTCTAACGGGTGATTTGAGCTCATTACCTTTAGTGCAGACATGTTAGTTATGAAGTATCGAGTGCGGCATACATTCGGGCTCCTTAGTAGTCGAGACATCGTCAGTGTAGCTCTGCTTCGCTACTGTACCTATTTAAGGGAATTCCAATCAGCTCTTAAGTATATTACAAGAAAAAATAAAACCTCCAGCACGGCATATAAAGCCGCTACACTAGCAATACGCTATCATTTGACTTTTAAAATGTCGAAATATTTCTTCATAGAATAACATTAATGGAGATAAATGCGGTGAGCACGCGGCGCGGGGTCGCATTCACTTTATTATTTATTTTCATATTAAAAGCGACGGAGTTTAAAACGAAAGGTAAGTAATATAATTTTTACAGCCAACTACTGAATTATTTATGGGCAATATTAAAATAAAAAGTTTATTAAACGTTTATAAGCTTCTTAGAACGTGTAATATCTGTCTAGCAACGTTCAATGAATATTAAAGACATAAATGAAAGAAATTACATCATATTAGTAGAAATATTTAGGGGCAGCACCCAATTTGACATTATAATGTTAATGTGAGGATAGTTTTCTTTGAAAATACATCACTGCTGAGCGCTGGTTTCAAACCTATAGTTTTCCACTCAATCTTACTTTGCACGTGTATAAATAGTTTAGGTCGATCGAATGGTCCCAACGGGTAAAGTTTAAGGTTGACATCGTTCCGGGATCGGGCCGTGACCTAGTCGACTAGTTTCATAATTAATTTGAATGACGATATAGGTAGTTGAATGACGGAGCAGAGAATATTGTTAAAAGTAAAACATCGGCGACAATCCTGTCAACGATTTTTTTATGAGAAATAGAATTGGAATATGTAAATAATGTACCATATTATTGGGGAGGTTCTATCTGTATATAAATGCTGCATTTCCATAGAGAATGAGTCCATACATTGACTCAACCTACAACTTCCATCAACCACTACATCTTTGCGTCTCATAAAATGTGTGGTTGTCTGAATGCCAACGTTCAGCTGAGTATATAATTTAACTATACTCGTAGCTAGAGTTAAACTGGTCGGTGGGTACGGTCCGGCCCCGGCATGGTGTAACATAAACTAAGTTTAAGTATTGATCGGCAAACGTGGCACACGAACACTCTTGAACACCAGATCCAATGGGCCCCTGGGGCTATGGAAGATGGGACCTTGGAGTTCAGTAAAGAGAATTTATGAAGCATTTTTACTCCTCAGTGTTGGAGATGGAACGTTTTATGAAAGCTATTAAGTTATTACAGTAATGGGCACTGCGACACTAATAAACAGAATTTATAGTAGTATTTACTTCTATTTTCAGTAGTTAGCTAATAGAAAAATCTATTTGCAAATGTGCAAAGAAAGGCAGTCATTTTCTACTTAGCATAATGAAACAGTTTAATATTAAAACCACTCATAAGAACTGAGTGTTACCATTATAGTCAGCGCTGCCCTAAAAAATTCTGTCAAGTAAAAATAATAATGTAGAGTCAGGTAAAGTTAGGTAATATGTAGCGGGACGCGGGGGACATGACAAGAAGCGGTGTAATGAGCCGCGGGACGACCCCGTGACAAGAATAACTAGAACTAGGGATGTCGAACTGGAGCTCAGATCATATTATACTATACACTAGAGCTTGAAGAACTTACTTCATAGGATCATTTCTATAGTAAGCTCTTCCTCGCTCGTACTAGCACAACAGTTAGTTTAAGAGGAGCGCCGCCTACCCAGGCGAAGCCCCAGGACCCGGGGGTAGTTACCCCTGGCCTTCTGCGCCAGGGTAAAGATTTTACCTTTCTCCCCAATCGGGAGACAGAAGACTCGTCGTCTAGAGCTTGGACTTGTACGCCAACCAATCATTTTTAGGCTTTTTTTTCCATTACCAGGGATTGCTCTAGATTGCTCTATTTTTCAATTATAGTGAAGATTTCTAGAAAAAATACTGAGTCACGTATTCGAAAGGCAATATACACTTGGTGAGGTCCTAGATGGATATATCATGGAACCACCAACGGCTACGATGGTTTTATAACATAAATTATATTTGGGAGTCAATGTCGTGTTACATCCCTAAGAGTCATTTTCCGTGAAAAACTAGGACGTATACCAACTCAATGATGAACACGACTTTTTCAGGACTTTTTCAAAGTTACATTTTTAGAGGGCAATTTAGTTCCATTTTTTTTCAAAATCAGCTGTACAAAATGTTTTGATAAGGACTTATTTCATTTTGAAGACTATACGTAACACCGGCACAAACAAAGTTAGCAGTTTCTTTCATAAAATATTGTGTCCCATTCATTTTATTTCCAAGAAAAGTCAAGAAAACTTTATCTATTTATCTAAGCTCCTCCGGGCGCCATCTGGTACGAGTAACACAGATCACTTGTAAACTTGTGATAACGATAACGCTGGCCTTTCAAAATAACTGTGAGCGTTTTGCCACAGACATTAGGTTGAGATATTCATTGTTGGCATAACTTATGCATATTTATTGTAGTATAAGCTGAAATTTTGGTTCCTCCCGACTACAATATTATTGCCGCATTTGTTACAGACTTACAGTACAATGCGATGAAAAAATTAAACATAATCCCTGTTAAAAAATACATTCATTAACGTTTACTGTACATACAGTCTGTATTTTTTTTTTCGCAAAATACACTAAACGCTATTGTGTGTAGTTACAGAATACGCTCGGAGTGCAAACAGGCGACAAGACAAGGGTCATTTTACAGTGGGATCATACACCGGCAGCTCGACAGCCCAGGGTACGCCTAAAATAAATCACGAGACCCCGTGACGGGCATTATCCCGTAATCCCGCACGAACTTGTTAGTCGCAGCGCTGATCCCGTGACCACGACGCCAGTGAACGGCTTGACACTTTCCCCTAACGAACACGATTTGATAACGAGGCAATAGATACTATTTACTTTAGTAATGTTTTGGGATTGAGATCTGAAATCTGAAACAATGTTCGAGAAATATTTAAAACTTCTAAGGTTTTCATTGTATCAAAAAGTCTCGTAAAACCTTTATCAGAATTTTAAATCAGATTCAAGAGTTGCTTTAGAATATGAGCAATAAACTGCCTCGTGAATGCCGGTAAATTGAGAGTTCTCGTGAGGATAGAATTCGCAATTTACCGGCATATTGAATATTGAATCTTGTTATTGTTACAGAACTTAGGTCAATACCGAATTATGGTTGATAAAAATGATTCCAAAAGTATTGTTTTGAATCCATCCGATATAAAATTAAATCAATTATAAACCTGTTTTGAATGAAAATATTTTTACTTTTACAAAACATGAATGGAGTTCTAGCTCGCACTTTAAGGCAACACACGTCGGTTCCCAGGGGAGGGGAGAGCGAGGGGGTGATCGCTTATATTAGTTTATTTATATGCTAATGCAAACAGTACGCCGGAGGGTGGAGGCGGGAAAAATAATTCATAAGTTCCAGGAATGGTTTTTATGAGAGAATTCGTTCGATACTTTTTATAACGTTCTAGAAAGTTCTTATTTATTTTTGTAGTGCCCTTCACATGCCCAGCGGCTGGTGGCGCAGAAGACGGAATTATTTTGTGCCAGGCACCTTCTCTGCCTAGGTCATACGAGAACTAGTTAGGCTGCGTTAGAACTGGCTTCACTTTTCGAGTAGTTTTTTGCTTCAATAAGCTAGATATATATGTATCTAGAATATCATATATTATGTATTTAGAATTTATTTAGACACGGCTTCACGAGTGCTTGGACCTGGACCGACGGTGGCCACACAAGCAGATGGCCCACCTGTTATTTAACGCGCTATTCTCAGGTGAAAATGCCATTGGCGGTCACCCATCCAAAATTGTAACCAAGTAAAAGGTCACTTGAACCAAGCAAGCTATGAAACAGTCTTATCCAGGTATACCTATTATTGGAGTATATTTAAAATTAGAATGGAGATCAGAAATGTCACCATTAAATTTTCAGATGGTACGAGAGTATAGCGGCGACGCATGCGCGAGGTATCGACCCACGTAATAATAGCGTGGTGGTGAATGGCGATACCAGATCCCACCAAACTGAAGAAAGGTTTGTATCCGCTGGTAACCAACTTGTGATGATGCCTACTCAATGCTCATCATTTAAAATGTTACATAGATAGACATTGTGATGTGACTCATCAAGCCGGGTTCGCAAGAGAAGTCGCAGGCGGAAGCTACTGAAAATTTTAACTCTTCGATGGAAAGCTCCCTTAGGTGAACTAATTCTTAGACCTGAACGTTTTCCATGATTTAAATTAATATTTCACTGCCTCTCTTTAGATACTTACTCAAAGAGCATCTTAAGAGTATTTCTTTGAAAGAACAATGATACAAAAAAGAGCTACGAATTAGGCCGTACTTTTTATTCCGTTGTCTCTAGGCTCTGGTTGCGAAGAGCTGCCACCTAGAATCACATCCTACTAATATTATAAATGTGAATGTAAGTTTGTTTGTTACGCTTTCACGCGAAAACTACTTAACAAATCATCATGAAACTTTGTACACATAGGTCTTCCTGGAGGTATTAGAAGTAACATAAAATACTTTTTATCATGGAAAATTAACGGGATCCAATGGGACACGAACGAAAGGCGGAAGCTAGTAATTTATAAGACGATTCTAAATGATTCTTGTGATTTTATTGATTAAAATATTTTTGACTTGGACTTCATATTACCCCGGCCATCTCTTCAGGCTACCCTAGGAAGGTATAGTTGAGGAGTTATCTCAGAAGATCTGTTACAAAAATAAGTGATGTTTTATATAAATTGGTCTTGAGTTATAGTACTAAAAAATACTATCTATAGATTTCTTCGACAAGCATCGTGGTAAATAATTGAAAAAATTATTTTGTTTTTTGGAGCTGGAACAATGAATCTCAAACTCAGTTTCATTTAAAACTAGATACTTTAAAGTTGTGAGTCTGGATAAGGATAAGAGAAGGGGGCTTTTGTAT
The DNA here is from genome assembly GCA_918843925.1 of Eulithis prunata. Lineage (NCBI taxonomy): Eukaryota > Metazoa > Arthropoda > Insecta > Lepidoptera > Geometridae > Eulithis > Eulithis prunata. The sequence continues at coordinate 9,620,942 of OU974016.1, read as the reverse complement.
AATTTAATCATACCTTAGAGTTAGTTTAGTTGGATCCCGACAAAGTGACTGAAGTGAAAGTTTTGAATCTCTACAATTGGTTTTAAAAAATTGTTCGTCGTCAATTGCTAGCTCAGTTTCAGGAGTTTCTTTGATCGTTATTTGTAAAGGCTCTACTTTTCGAAAGTCATCAATTTAGGTGACAATTTAGTATTTTTCCAGGAAGTAAATCATTTGATTGAGATTAATACCAGCTATAAATAAACTGACTTTGTAATCTCACTCAAAAAGTCAAGTTCATTTATACTGACGATAATGCGACCTTCAAGTAGATTTGCATAAATCTGTAATCACTCGTCATATAGCCTAATCGGCAGAAAGGCGCGGATCCATCGACCATCCCGCTCCGGACACCTTTAGGGCCTATTTTTAGTCATCGATCGAGCCACAGCCAGCCATCACATTCATACCTACACGTGAAGTTTTCAGGAGCTTCCCATTGGCCGGAAGGCTGTGACGTAGATTGTGCGGCTCGACCAATGGGAGAGTAGTGGCTTGCGCATGGCAACAGAGGCTTTCAGGCTCACTGGCGATCCGGGACAGTCTGGGCGAGGTGTCCCCAGGTGTGCCAAGCACTGCCGCCGCAAAATAAAGGTCAATATTACATTTAAAATTAAGCATTTACCCCGTTTTAGATGTTTATAGTCGGTTTAACGTGTGATTTAGTTTGACATTTTACGATTTAATATGTGTTCGTTAGGGTAGGTCCGTAATCAATAGTTTTCGGTAGCGACGTGAAAAGGGTTATGCAATAGGTTACGTAAATGTGATGAAGCAAGTGAGTAAGTAACGGGACAACATATAAAAAACATCCAAAGTGATAAACAGTATGATGACAGATTTAAAGTGTTATTCAGAGATATTTATTTAAAATAAAAGTTGAAGTAAGCTAAATAAATTATGAAATAATTTCAATAAAAAGGCTACTCGTATTAGTTAGCTTTACTGTTTATATTATAAGCTTAGACTGTCATTTATAAAAATATTTACGAACTTAATTATCAAATCAAAATTAGTATTAAAATATTAAAATTACGATAACTACAAAAATGTATAAAAATAATATAATTGTGCATATATCTGAATAAATAAACATAGTATTTTATGATAACTTCGCAAGGCAGGACCGCGCCCGTGCCGACGGCTCGGCGCTACGCAGCTACGCCGTAGCCTTGCCCGCGTAGCCTGCTACGAAAGCTTTCTTTTATTATTTTTTTGGAAACAAATTGAATTGTAACATTGAAATTAACATACTGTGCGTTATCATGGCGCATACAATTGTTATAAAAAAAGATTAAACCCAGGATCTCTATTTAAATTGTGGGTTTTATTAATCAACTAAGGTTTTATAAAATTTTTGTAAATTATAAGAAAATGTGAATTGACATTCATACTGATCGGAATTTGAAAAACATTTTGGAATTAATAAGAAAGATTAAACAGGATTTGTCCTTGGTTGCAGCTACTTCTATCAGGTGTACTGGCAGTCCTTCATAACAAAAATACAAACTGAAAGTGGTTTTTAATACTTATTTTAATAAAAGTCAGGCGTTACACATAATTTGCATAATTTCTTTTGGTATAGAGTTAGTTACTATATTTGTTACTTTCGGGTGTTAGCTGTAAGAGTTTGGTAAAAGTTTAAATTAATCCTCACTCCATTATATGTATCATAGTCCGTATAGTTAAGTAAACGTGTTCCAATCCACCCGGTACTAAATAATTCAGTCTGAAGGAACACGACAATTACAAAGGCAATAAAAGCGGAATGAATTTACAGCCACATTCGGCACAAAGGACCGGAAGTCGTAACCGGTGCTTTTCCGGCGGCAAGATGGCTGCCGGAAGCGGCTCGAGTGGCAGCTTCCTCCAGTACACATCCGGGAAAACTCTCTGCTCGAGATGTAGACTTTTTTACAAGCATACCTAATTCAACTTTTAAACACTCATTTTCTAATAGTTTGAAATGAAACCGTCGAGTTCAATTTGGTAATTGTTTCCCTCACTTGTTCCAGATCGTGCACACCATGGACTAACACTGCGCGCCGCAAAATTAAATCAGATACATATCAAATAATGCACTGATAAAGTAAACATAGTTATACATTACACGCCCACCGCGCTGCCTATAGTAAGGAAAAGCAATTTTTAGTAAAATTAGAAATAAGAATTAAATAAAAAATTTGGACCGGAGTATTTAATAAGATTTTACGTTAGGACGGAATAAGTAAAGCAAGAAGGTTGAAGTACGAAGGGGTTAGGTCGGTGTGTGGGGCAGTTGCCCCGGGGGCGCTACGGTGGAGGCAGAAGGGGGCGCGCTGTTCGGGCGGCTGCAAGGGGCGCTGCGCGGGGGCGCTGCCGCCGCCTCGCCGTCGCGGGTCGCCAGCTCCATCAAGGGCTACCTCTCCAACAAAGTCAGCTCGCTGCAGCTCAGAGATACAGGTCAGTTTATATTGTAAACATGTTTTAGTCCATACTTGATATGGTTTGACACGATGACAATGTATTTTTGTTAGAACAAGTCTCTTATTATATTCAAGACTTCATAGCTCAGCTTTAAAAGGTGGCTTTATAGTACATACGTAAATACACCTTTTGAAGTGTACTCAGATGTTCTTTGCCAGTCACCGAATAATTCAATTTCTACTAAACAACCAGACGGGGCTTTTCTCTTCAAACAAGTTAAATTCCTCCCTTCAGCACATGTAAACTAAGCTTTATTACAAGTGAATAGAGATGGTGTTTGTAATGTGTTGTTTGAGGGGACTAACGATGAACAAATATTTGTGGAGCGATTCCTTCATTTGATGCTATAGATAGGAAATAGTATCATAAGGGAGTGACGTAACATAGATAAAGGATTCATCAATTTTAAATTCAAATAGATAGATATCTGCAATTTAAATTAAATTTTTATTATCGGTTTGAATCGCTGAACATTTAATAAAACATTATTAATAAGGTTTTAGCTAAAAATCTTTCGGCTAAGTTAGAAGAGTACATAGAAAAAGTTGATTCTTATTTTATTTTGTAAAGGTCGTTTAAGTCAATGCTTATACCTAAAACTACAATCGCATTGCAGTGAATACAACTCGGCCATCATTTTATTTAAAAGCAGCTCAATCCTTACAACCTTCAAAGGGAAACTCTTATCTTGAGTCTTGTGCCGCAAGCCCGTGTTTCGTTCACGGCAAAATGGTTTTCCCCATTACTCCCCTACAACCACAATTTGCCGACATCCCCCTAATTGGATCAATTACGTCGCAGGTTCGACTCCCGATCCCGTTACTCTCGTTACGGTCGTTACACAGTTTAGCCTTATTTCAGTTTTCTTTTGAATAAGACAACTTTTATAATTGAGGAGGTCGGGGCTAATGAGGGCCGAGGTTAAACTCTAGTTTGACCTTAAGAAGATTAATGTTGTATAACATTTTGAAAGACAAAAATAATTAACTTATTTCCCACAGCTTTTCGCTGTAAAAAACGTACCTATTTGTTTCTTCTTAATTTAAACTCTTGTTAAATTGAGTGAGTATTCCTATAATATCCGTAAAGATGTCATATTCGTACATGTACTAAGTGTTTATTCTTATTTACATCTGCCATAATCCTCGTTCTTTACAGCAAAGTATGTTAAACAGTTATATTTTTACGTGAAAATATATTTGCTTCGTAAGTAAACCATCCATAATATGAATCAACTTCAAAGGCAGCATAGCCGAGATGACAAGTATTTCCCCGACGTACATTACCAAGGACGTACGTGATTAGATTTGCCACGTTGGAGCCGATCGTTCAATGTATAACGTGATGATGATAAGATCTGCCGTGTGGGGTAGAGTAGCGATCGATCACGGCCAACGTGTAAAGTAAATTGTGTTTTGTTTTATGGTAAAGTTGCATAGTAACATGGTTAACAAAAACTCTCTACTTATTTGATGAATTCTTCATTGTAAGTATTTTAGACACATTATAACGTACATTATAAATTATTTGATTGTTTTAAAATTTTAAGGCATTGTGCATTGTCTACTTAGAGCGTTACACACACAAACAATAATGAACCTCTAAAACTATTGCATTGATTTATGTAATGTCAGTAGTAATTATTATTGCTATTGGTCTCCTTGTATTCTCCAAACATTCTTATGTACTTAATATCGTTTTCAACATTTCCAATACAACGTTATACGGTTCCAAAAATATTTATTATAATTGTATAGAACCCATCCTATTTAAGTACCAACTATCTACCGAATAACAACGTTATGCTTAGCAATACAAAGTTTCATCCGAAACAGGTATGAGGGGAGAGAAGGGAAAGAAGGGCACCGGGCCCCTGCCCATGAATATTAGATGTCCCGGCGTCCCGGGGCCCGGCAAAAGTCGAAACTCGTGTACTATGCAAATACTGTTTCTGACAGACATGACGGTGAGACCTGCTTTCGAAATAGATATTTGATCTGATTATATTTTGACATTGACAAGAATTGACTTATTCATTTTCGCTTAGATATTGTAGGTAGGTAAGTGAAGTGGCGTGAATTTGTGTAATGTGTAAGAAGATTCAGTATGTACGGTAGAACCATGAGTTTTAAAATATTTGACATTTCAAAACTGCCTATTATTGCTGCTACATATCAAATGTAAGCTGAAAATAACACTGTCATTCAGATGTTTTACATAATGTTTTAGTAAAAGCTTTCCGTCAGAATAGTAAGTTCTAATTTATTATTTATGTTCGCAAATTGTATGACGGTACCGCCGTAGGCGATGTCGGTAATGGAAAATATTGATTCATCAAAGCCTGTGTGTGTGTGTGTGTGTGTGTGCAAAGCAAACTGTGGTTTTTCCCGTCTTGTGCTTTTTTATTTTATTACTGACTTCTTTTTTCAATAATTTCCTTGTATTAGTATGATGTGATGATAGGCTACGGCCTACAGCTTACCTATTGGAAGTAAGTTACGGAACAAAATAGTTGGAGAGTGCAAATAAATAAAATCAATTGAAACGAATTGTGGAAAGATATAAATACAACAATTAATACAAATGTAATGATTACAAGCTAATACTGTCAAAGTAATTTATAATACGATTACAAACAATAATCCACTTGAATTTTCTCGATTGTCACGTTTCCATTATCGATACAATCGGTACCGTGGCTGAATGCGCGGCCCTTGCTCGCCCACTTGCTTTGACAACGTATGACAAATGGGTCCACAGATAACATAACACGCTCCGTGTCGTGATTGGGGTGGGGTGCCTTCCAAATTATCTATACAATTTCCAACTTATGGGTCTGATATAATCTTAGAGGTCTTCTTAGAGGATAATTTTTAGCAGTAAATACAGGTAACTTACGTAAGTGAGTACCTAAGTCATAATTTGGTCATCTAGTCGTTATTGTTAGGTATGTACTTATTTGTTTTACATTCGTGAAAACTTTGATAATATCTACAGGTTTAACTAGTATGCTCTATTCAATAATCTTTTATGTAGAAAGATCATTGGCTCTAAATAACCAGTAAATTTTGAGCATTTTCGTAGGCAAAACCGCAATGGTAGCGAAAAATCCTTGTTAAATATCTCGGGGAAAATCAAAAGAACTGCATCAGTATTCAGGTCACAGAAGTTCTCGTAATCAGCCCCGTGTCGCCATTTATCTTGTCCGTAACTAACCGTTTCCGATGTGCCTACTTTGCTCGACCTCCCCCGGACGTGCTTTTTGTTCGGATGCATTGGACACGGGCCATGAATGCAACCCTAATGTTCTTACAATTTCTGTTCTGCAAAATAAATATCAAAATAGAATTAAACTTGCCAACCATTGCAAGGAACGAGTTAATTTTACAAATAAAATCCCCCGTTTATACAAATATCCTTAGATTCTTTTCATTATTGTTTTTAATCTGTTTGTTTGTTTGAAAGTTTGTTAATCTTTCACGCAAAAACTACTGATCCGATTCGGATGAAACTCGGAATATATATTTTTTCCGTGACGGATTAACACATAGGCTACTTTTATCCCGAAAAATTAACGGGGCGCGAACGAAGTTGCGGGCGGAAGTAGTCTAAAATATTGTTCGCTGTTAAATGTCGCTGTGTACATTTATCTTTTGCATAGATTGGTTTTCGTCTAACAACCGTCTACAAAATCAAATATTTGAGCAGTTAATTAAGATATTTCACACCACCAGCTTTACCAATCTACATTCCGACACCCAACAAACGTAATCCCAGTTTTAATGAGGCCGCTCAGCCCCATCTCCCCTCGGCTTACATTTATTGGCATCGCGCCGCCGCCTGTATTGTGGTATTGTGGAGACGCTGGGGCTTGCTATTGTTTCGACAGGGGTTGCACTTTTAAACCGTTGTTTAAGTTGTTTGTGCGTGAGTATTAGGATTTATTGCTTTGTTATTTCATATTTTATTTACTGTAGTCTACACCTAACGTTCTCTAACACTTGTCCGTTTAACTGCTGTTTAATTGACAAAAGTACAATCAGTTAGATCATTTCTTGTCAGATGTTTCATAATTAGGCTGTACTGTAATAACCTTTGTTACGCTGTTGTGCATAATCTGTAAATATACGAACCTACTTTTGTGTTACCACGAGAATATAAAAAAAAAAAACCTAAAATCCACCAAAAGCCCATCGGTTGTAATTGTTGTCGATATATTACACCCTACTGAAATAAAAACGTAGGTAACCCTCATTTATCAAGAAGTAGGATAGTTTATAGAAAACCAATATCCATAACAATAACTGGATAGCATCTGCAGCGCATTCTCCACGCCATGAAAGAAATGAGGCGTGAAACGTAACCATTATCGCGAGAGGAGAAGCGGCGTAATGCTACCATAATATTTGCAAGATGTCTCCCCTCCGGTGCTTTGTCATAATAAACGTTCTGCTTCTTTAAATGAGAAAAACTAGTGTTTGTGTAAATTGTTATTGAGAGAAAATTATTTTAATGTTTTGAGACTATTCTGATAGAGAAATCGTTACTCAAGCATAAACTTGAGTGGAGATTCAATTAAAAAACTGTCAAAAAATCTATGCTTGAGTCCGGATCAGTGTTTGAGCAGTAAATACGAATACAGACCTAAGAGCATTTGTCACCTGACCTGAGTTTAGCCCGAAACTAGAATAACTCTTCTTTTCGTTTTAAATATTCTTGACGATGCGATTTCTAATAAGCTAGTTAAAAGCAGCCAAAATTACATTTTGGTATATGATGCTCTCATTTTTTCTTAGCCTCTGCCTACTTAGTTGTCGTTCCATGCGTAAAAACTTTCAAAGTCCTATCGTCACAAAAGCGTTATAAAAATGTGCTAGGCCATGATTATTCCCGCATATTGTTCCCGAGCCCCTAAGATGTTATCCGCGGCAATTTTCCTCGGCGATAGTTTACAAGCGCGCATTAGCCGTGTCTTATCGCCATCGACACAAATCATCGCCCTCGTGTTACTGACGGACAATTTAGCACAACCATAGGATGGGGATGAATATTGCCCGGTACGCATAAAACTAAACTAGGTACTTTAGCTTTGCATGCTGTATTAGATGAAATATGCACCAATTCTTCTGAAAATAAAAACTTGAAAAAACCGACTTCCATTTGATACAGCTACACCATAAGTTGATGATGATGGTAGTTCATTGGGTTTGTTTTATTGATCAGAAACACCATTAAAAGGTCATAGGAAAGCAAAATACACAATGTCGATACACCTATTGTGATGTTTTTAATACATAACTATTCTATTTAGTTATAAAAGTTCAAAAAATGCCCCTGAATTCCTATATTTATAAAACACTTTGCGCATGAAGCATAAAAGACACCGTTCGTGAAAAGTAACAAAAACTTTAATCCAATAAAAAGTGCCAATCCATCCCCTTCTAGTGACATTTCAATCTCCAAAGAAAATGTCTGGCATTTTTGCGTGGCATTTCTAAAGATATACGAGCCACTTCGGGGTAGTTCGGGCACTTTCGGGTATTCTCAGTAAATGCTTTATGGCTTGCCTGCGGGCTCCGTATATCGTTAAGGGATTTGATACTGCGGGACCCTAAGATTTACGCCTCCAATTTACGCTAGATATGCAAGCTAGATTAGTTTTGCCTGAGGGCATAACATCGAAATAAGATATCTTCCACAGTTCAAACACATACTCGCAGTTAACGAAAATTTCAGCATAAAACAGATATTTTTATTGATAAAAAATTCCGACAGCGTTATTATCGTGAACCCTTTGTTACTAATAAAGCCACATGCCTCGAAACACACATGCCTCGAACCATCGAACACCATGTTTTGTCTCTTAAAATATCTTAGACCGATTTAAAATTGCTACCTAGTACGGTATTATATATGATCTCTGCTACTAAGTAATGCAAGGACAAAACACGGTATTACATTTCCAAGCGTAGTTAAACTAAGTTTATTGGTAAGAGGGTTAGTGTTTGTATTTATAGCCAAAACTACTTTCCCTCGTATTGTTTTACTTCACAACAAATGCTCATTACTTACAACAAACTACACATCTCTGAAACACTACCCTTGTGTTGCCACATCCTATTACACACTATTTCTACTTATTTCTAACTCTTATACCAAAGCCGGAGAGTTGAAAACAGAACGGACAATTTAAAAACTGTGTTGTGTTTCACTCATCTCTTCTTGCGGTTGGATGCATCTGTATTGTACAGAAATAGGGTCGAGAATTCATTGGTTCATTGAAGTGTTGTACGTGGGTTTCCTGAGAGGAATGGCTTCATTTGCCCAGTCTCCCCTTGCAATTACGCCGGTGTCTTGTTCTGTGGCTCGTGCAAATTTAATGAATCTGCAGGTACCATGAGGTACCCTCGCGTCTTTATTTAGTTCCGTTTTGTTTGGGTGCTGTTTCCGTCTGGGCAGAGAAGCTCAATCGCGAAAAATTGGCGTAGATATGTATGTGGTATATAAAATGTTAAGTTTAATATGTTTCTTATGTTAAACGCCTTGTTAATACCAAAGAAATAGGAATAACGCAAGTCCCTTATTTGTGTGTGCTTGCAGTGGGTGGGTGCGGGTAGTAAGTAGGTAAGCTTATTATGCTCACTGTAAAAAGTACAAAGAACCCCAAAATAATTACATATTCCATTTGTAAGGCCGGCGGCACCAGGCTCTGACTGCCACTCAATTATATCTTCTTTCCTTTCCAATAAATTTAATGCTGTTTCACATTAAATGAGCGAAATAATTAAAGATCTCTTCATTTTCCAGTGTTATCTTACAAGATGATATGCGGTCTTGATTGAGTATAAAAAATGCAAGAATATGTAAGGCCGTTTTGAAAAACACATCCTTCCCTTTGGATAAAAAAAAACCCGTTCTTATAGCATCTGGTATCGTTCAGTAAATTGAAGCATAGAGTCTGAGCAAGTTTTTTATCGAGCTACCCGCCACAGTGACCCAAACAAACGAGATTACAGCGGACTTACGTAAACTTGATCCCCTTCGGCCGCGCCTCCTCCCGAGGGACGCAGATAATCCAGTTTCGTTCAAAATGGAAAGCTGAAAAAGTCGCTCTATTTTTACGTAGCGCTTTTAAATCCATCTTTTGAAATGTTTTAAATGTGATAACGAAAACAAATTGTTTCTCGTTGTAATGAATAGGAGTCGTTAGCTATAGAAATTGCATTTAGTTGAGCTTCATGTAAAGCGATGACAAATTGTCTGAAAAGTGAATAATAAATTGTTTCTACTATGAAATCTAGAGCTAGTACCTATATTATAATTAGTAAGTGGATTGTATAAAATTGTCAGAAAAAAACGTATATATTTTGAGGAACCATTTTCGACTAATTCTCTGTGTCCAATTAACACACGCTTGTGAAAATTTACCTGGTACGAGTATATGCTAAGGTAAATTCTATTTTTTGTACATTCAGTGTTAGCAAAACATATCAAGGTTCTTTTAAAATAAAATATTTCACAATACCAGAAAGTGTCTTACATCCAGATAAGCATGCTGAGCTATAATTACGCGCCAGCACTCAAATCAAGAACTCGACTATAGCGAGTGACAAGTGGTAGCATAACGAGTAGGGGGTAGGCAGCGATAGGGCACGCTCCACTCCCGAGGACCCTTGACCTCTGATGCGGGTCTATTGTTTTATTCCGCCGTGCGTAAGGCATGGCCGACCCTATGTGTCTGCATGTATCACTCCCACGTTTTGTAAAAAATAAAGTACACAGCCAAACTTGGGTATTCTATAAACCACGAAGATCGAGAGAGGTAAGGTACTGAAGTTCTATCGATTGAATCCACATTACTACTAAAGTAACTTCAACAGACCCTCACACTCGGAAGTAAGTTTTGGAAATAAGAAATAGAAAGTCCAGGGTTCTGTTCGTATTTAAAAAGTTCCATTCGGCTGTGTCCGTGACTTGTTATTAGTATTTTTTAACCCTAAATCGTATACCCCGGGGGTCGCCGGTCGTGCCGAGTGCTCGCGACAGCCGATCAGGACACAAAGGTAGCGCACCGGGCGCCGCGCCGCGCCGCGCCCTGCGGGACCTCGCCTTTGTGCAAATATCTCATTACAGTTCTATTAGGTAGTTGTCGATGTTGTTCTCATTGGAAATTTACTCGCGCGTTTGAAGGCACTTCACAAACGTGATTTGTGATCCCGCTACTGATGATAGCTTACAACTACTAAAGCTCTACAGCTATACTCCATAACATATTGACAAACCATTCTCCTTTGTGATTGCGTCCACTGCTGCTTTTTGGTTTGCAGTCTTCATTACCTACCTTGACTTCTTCACCTAAAAATACATAGCTACCTACCTATATTTCCACATAATATATCCTTTTGCAGCCGTCGCGACAAAATTAGACTGTCATGAAACACATTATCATGTTAGATTCCCAGTCTAAATGACGGAGCATCGGAGTATCGCGTGCCTACTCGTACCTACACGCGTGATGTATAGGTAGGTTATACGATATTCGTGAAACTTTTCTCCACCTGCCACATTCACTCGACAAGTGAAATTGCTTTGGTGTTTTGTATCGGACGTGTAACGCGAAATTGGTTTCACAAGTTTCCTGATTGAAAAATACATGTGCTGTATTTGAAGAAGAAATGTGTTCTGTATTTTATTTCACACACCGACCTATCAATAGCTGTATGTATACCTACTTGAAGTAAAAAGAGAAAAATTAAAAAAAGACAGGACACTATCATATTTTACTAACAGACAATGCTTTACTAGCAAGAGATATAATAGGTAGTTTCCCGCACCGAGTAGTTAGGTAGGTACACAAATAAAAAGATAACACGAAGTTATTACGGTTATGTATCTATTTTACGAGATAGACGAACCAACGAAAGTTCGCGAAAAGCTTTCTGAAAGGTAATAAAAAATTCAAAGCTCCGCGCTCACCCCTGCCCCTGCGAGTGTATACTCTCAACCGTACAATATAGAGCGAGCCTACAGATAGGGCTGTCACACTATGGAAAAAAAACATATTTCAAATTGGTCATCAATGGTAAAACACTGCTCCTCTCATTAGGGTTATCTGAACCATCATAAATTCTTCTTGAAATTTGAAAATATATTCTAGCTTGTGAATTACTTAAATATGCACCTTTTAAATCATGAAAGTTTCCATCATAGTTAACAACCTTACCTAATCTTATTCTATTTGGTTTGTAAAGCTCTGTGTTATGTAGTAGGTAATCTGGTTAATCAAGATCTTATTTCATGATCAACACCATACTTCAGACCTTCGCTATCCTCACCCCGAAACTATGACTATTACTTACGTCATATACGCAGCAGCCCTGACAGGAGACCCGGCAGGCGCCCCCTCACCTGTCCTTTGAGCGCCTCACGCCGCCGCCGCCGGCTCTCGGCGCACAGACGCACGTCAAATTGGACGTCTCGTCCGGCCGAAGCGAGATTCAATGAGACAGCGGCATTGTACACCTGTTACAATAAAATCTATTGTGAAACTTGAAGAAAGGATTTTAAATTGTATAACCCTTTGGACATAAATTATTCAAATTGGGTTTTACTTCAAAGTTCTCTTATGTACCGTTCGTCTACAAAGTATATGCACTAAGTACTTTTATAGTCTCATTGTGTGGATAGTTGGAAATCGAACTACGATGTGGTGATTGATTATTGTAATCTTAATCAAGTCGCCAAGCCTTAACGCAACTGTCGAAGGATATTTCATCACACGGTATTTTATACATAGTAGTTCGCCCTGAACTGAGATCTCGTGATGGTCGGTGGTTAATAAAACCCAAACAATTTTTATTGAACAATGGTTGTAATAAACTTAGCAAATCGCTTCGAAATCGCCGTCTAGCTTTGTACCAGTCTTACTTGAACTATAAAATCATTGAAACTCCAAGAAATGGTAGCTCACGTTATACTGGGTTTACCAATTTTATAATTTTTACAACAACTCAAAAACTATTAGACCTAGAATCAAAATAAAAACGGTTTTGGAATGTCTAAACAAAACCCTATCATATGACACCACATTTGATATTATTGTACGACTTTTTTTTTTACTCCCTTTGGACCCTCATAACTTCACGACCCCTTGACCGATTTACTTCATTTAACAAACCAGTAAAACTTAAGAGTACTACCCGTATACCTACCAAATTTTATGAAGATCGGATGAGCGGTTTAAAAGATCTCGTCGAACAAACATACAAAGCATTTTTGTCCAAGTCGTCACTAATATCTCGTTCGCTTCGCTCACTCGATCAAAAACTTGTTTGAAAGCACATCTAAACTTGTAACCTAGCTTCCATACACAATAAATATCTGCTTCAAAGTTTGCTTGCAAGTAGGTATAGGTAAATTAAATACCTGCATTGAATTCCGCTATCTCCAGCCTCTATCCACTACGCGGGAGTTCACAAATAGCAATTCCTTTCCTTTATAATGCGAGTGTTTGCTTAAATATAATCCAGTTAGAGGCCTCAGGGACCCCCGGGGGCCCCCGAGCTACGATCGCAGGAGCAATAGTAATTACATATTTTCTATCATAAATGCCGCTTCAAGAAAGAAAAACAATCTTTGATGACTTTGAATGTTAAAACAAACAAATGATTTCCATAAAATAATGCTACGAGAGTGCGAAAGCTTGAAATAAAGTTATCTTCTTTCCAATTATTGTTAGTAAATGGAAACAATTTTTAGGAAAGCGTGTTATTGCTCAAAGGCAATACGAACCTCCCACTCACATTCAAGAAAATGCTTACCTTTTAGTGTAAGCTTAGAGAACCATTTCTGTATCGAGAAAATAGCTTTTCCGCCTTTTCCGCAGAAAGCTTACACCAACAGTACCGTATCGATCGGCGCACACTGCGTTGCGTGACCGGCGGCGCTCTGCAGCCTAATTTAAGAAAACACGCGATGTATGACGGACACGACTATTTTAGTTACCGGTGAGCAAGGTCCCCCTTGCTGTGATCGCGTGTTTCGTGCTAGTTTGAATCACAACTTTGTTCAAACTACCTCACAAGATGTTATTGTAGACTTCAAAATGTATGCAGAGACTTCGAACTAGAGCATTTGGGCCCTAGAATATTTACTGAAGCTTATATTATTTGGTTTATCGGTATGAGGTACAATAGTCACAGCGGTTAGGGTGCTATTCCACCAGAGCTAAGCTACGCTACGTTGCTAAGGATATGTTGCACTTCCACCAATAGTAATCATTCAATATGAAAACAAACGATCCTTATTGATGGATTTCAGACACATCTTCAGCAGCGTAGCTTATATTAGCTCTGGTGGAAAAGCACCTTTAGTCGGACCTTTTCTTTTTATGGGTACTTAGCTCTTAAAAGTTCATTACACAAAGGGCTGGTTAGGTTAGGCAAGGCTATAAAGTAAACAGTTATAACCCGTAATACTTTGACACTTTACTGCGTATTTCGACGTAGAAACTCAACTAAAAAGTTATTACCGAAAGTTTGAGCAGATACTCACCACACAAATGGCCAAGTAATACTTCAGGAGCATGCCGAATAGTTTTAACGTGTTATAGTACGTGTTTCTAATGCCTTAGATACGTGCTTACAATACTCTAATGCCTGAGATACGTGTCTAAAAGTAATAGGAGTTCTAGATTCAACCTTCAATTGGATGTGATCTCATCCGTAGCTAATATGACTTTGAAAATGTGGACCTTTTTACGGAGGTAGTTTTTTTGCGTGAGCAAACAAGCTTATAGCCCATCCTTTGGTCAGAAGTTTTCTTACCCAATACGTTTGCAACACCAAATACATGAGTTTGCATTGCAGCAATGTCAATCGACCACGCGTTGCCAACCGAAGATGCAATTACATTCAGCCGACGATTTCGTTAGCTACATACCCTTGAGGTACCGTATACTCACCTACTGTTAATAATTTTGCAAGTTAAATGTCTTTGTAATCCAAAGTCGAGTGTTGTAATAATTACGGAGCACACTCGAGAGTGTTCATTTCCACAGAGGGTAGACTCTCTAGCAAAGCGTATATTTACCGCTCTATGCTAAAATGAGTTGTTCGTTCTGCTTTGATGGATATCGAGCCTTAGGTTTATAAGTGGGTGATTAAAATTCAAGTATCTATTCATATTGAGAATTATTAGGTAAACGATTATACCCGATATAGGTAGGTACTTCTAAGATATTAATTTGGGTAGCACAATTTGGGTACTTCAAAAGCTCTTGTTACCGAACTCTAGAAGTAATTGGTTAAACGCGGAGCCAGGCATAATAACAAACATGAAATACGAGTAGGTACGTCCCCATCTCACTATAGACATTCTTCGACCACAGAACCATACAAACATGTATCGTGGGTATCTTTCCCACTGCTGACTAGTGTGAAAGAGCTGTGTGAAGGTTCGTCCTTAAAGTCCGTTATTAAATGCTTTTTTGTCGTGGTTCACCCGTGGATCAAAAAGGCGCCAGTAATATCCATTGATCTTCTATGTAGCATCTCAACCATTTCGGCCACTGCAACTATTGATATAGAGCTTGTCAATATGGTTATAGATTACGTAAAAGTAGTCCCTTTCCACAGAACAAATAACGTAGTCTACGAAAATAACTATATTTGCTTTGTTGTTTTCGTCAGGAGTTGCATGGTATTACTTTGCCAGGGAAGTTGTTCATTTACCTTTCCCGCAAGGCGCAGTAGCAAAGGGTTACTTTGGCAGATAATCCAGTTATCATCCAAGATTCAATGGAATTTCCAGCCTGTCTGAGCTAAAACTACAAACTCTCGTGAGTTCACAGCGCGCCTGTAGGAGGTTCTCAATACTTTTGCAGCAGTCATCATTGCCGCAATTAGGTACGAGGGGCCTATTTGGCTAATCAAAAACTCTATTCAACTATTGGTCCAACTGGCTCACTGGCTATTTCACTTAGCAGAACACTGACTAAAAGCATAATAACCCTCTCTCAATAGTACAAAAAATTACAAGGATTTCTCTAGCAAAGCGGTATAAGTCTGCCTAATCAGTACTGTTATAGAGCTAGGTAGGATTGTATAATATACAGGCGACTTTCTTGACCCCGCTACGACCTCACCTTGGCCTGACGAGTGGCTTTGCTTACATAAAGCCCTAATTCCACGTTTATTAGTACCTAAACAGCTAGTTGGAATAGAAAGTAATGGTTCCGTGGTTGTGGCATTAAAACTTTCTTCACAGAAAGCACTCATGTATTTCCTATTAGGTAGACTATTCTTGGAAAAGGTAGGTAACAGTAGTTTTGGGAAATCATTAGTGTTTAGTTATTTACGACGACGGACGCCTACGGTTATATTATGGAACGATTCTAAAAAGCATTTCCAATCAGGTCGATATTATTAAGTTGCTTGTAGTATATCATTTACTTTGTTTGTGAAGCAGTCAGCCATATCTTTGCGAATACGCCGTTGAGACCGTGATTTACGACGTACAACCACTATATATATATCATAAACTAGTGGTTGCGTTGCGCGCGAGCTGCAAGCAGCTCGCGTCTTTTTTTTATGCCGTATTTTTATCAAAAACCCCTAAAAACCCTACCAACTCCTATAAACCCCTCAATCTCATTCGGATACCCCGTTGGAACGATGTGAATCGGTTAAAGTTTCGCAAAAAAATCTAGATGGCCGCCATCTTGGAATGACCACCCCTTATTGCAGTAAAAACGCATTTTAAATTAAAAAAAGTGTAAAATTCCATTCAAAGTCCACAATCACCTTCGGATACCCCGTTGAAACGAAGTAAATCGGTTAAAGTTACGAAAACCGGAAATTACACGGCGGCCATTTTGAATTTCTGAAATGTCATAATTTTTCTGAAATAAACAGGATACAAGCTACCTGTCAGTGAAAGAACGGTAGTCATACCTTAAACTTGGTAGAACAAAGTAAGTCGCCAAAGTCGGGTCTGACTGAAAAATTCAAACTCCTATAGCATGCGGGGTTGCCAGCTGCGGGGAACGAAAATGATCAAATGTCATTTGGGTGGGCCCAATCTTGCCAGCTAGTGGAAATTTTAATTCATAATGTCGTTATTTCTACTTTTCACGTTCCCGAGGGAAAGCGGGGAAACTACCCTAAAAATGGGGAAAATTTTTCAACCAGGCAACACTCCTCTACCAACTGCACAACCGATCCATACAATTCATCCAGGTAGGGGGTTGCCAACTACCCGATATTCCGGTTTGAAAATCGTGTTTTTTTCGAAAATCGTAAACTTTTTACAAAATGGCCGCCACGCCGTCCGCCATCTTGGATTTTTGAAAAGTCATAATTTTTCTGAAATCTCAAGGATATAGGCTATCGTTCTGCATAATCGGTGTTGCCAGCTTTTGAGTTTCGTAGAACAAATTAATCCGCCAAAGTCAAAAAGTCCCAAAAACTAAAAAGTTGCAAGTCTCTCGGGGTTGCCAACCAAAAGTTACGAAAATGGTCAAATGTCATTCGGGGGAGGCCAACGCTCCTATGCAGCCCAAGTCTCTATTCAAAATGTCATTATTTCTACTTTTCATGTTTTTGGGGAAAATCTCGGAAACTACCCGAAAAATGGGGAAAATTTCTAACCCAAGCAACACTCCTTAACGAATCACACAACCGCTTGGTACAACTCAACCCCCTAGAATGTTGCCATCTACCCTAAAAATGGATTCGAAAATTTAGCAAAAACCATGACTTTTACAAAATGGTCGCCACAGCCTCCGCCATCTTGGATTTTTCAAAAGTCATAATTTTTCCTAAATCTCAAGGATATAGGCTACCCACCCCTATACTTGGTGTTGCCAACTTGCGAGTTTCGTAAAACAAAGTAATCCGCCAAAGACAACCCTAAAAAGTCGAAAAATTCAAATCGAAATTGCGCGGCCGCCATCTTGTTTTTTTTTTTTTTTCACCAATTCCCAAAATCCCAACCTACAATCAGTCGGATGACACGCTCGGACGCCCTCTATCTGTCATAGTTTGCGAACGCGCAAATCAACACCGGCGCCATCTTGGATTTCGAGAACCGCTATAATTTTCCTCTACTCGTTTGGTGTTGATACACATTTTCGTAGAACATTATTGTGGTGTAGCTCCACTCCTTCTGTCTCTCAGGGCATGTCAATCAGTCAGTGGTAGTGTAGCTTTATATAACTATAACTAGTGGTTGCGTTGCGCGCGAGCTGCAAGCAGCTCGCGTCTTTTTTTTATGCCGTGTTTTTATCAAAAACCCCTCAATCTCATTCGGATACCCCGTTGGAACGAAGTCAATCGGTTAAAGTTTCGCAAAAAAAATCTACATGGCCGCCATCTTGGAATACCAACCTTTTATTGCAGTAAAAACGCATTTAAAATTTAAAAAAGTGTAAAATTCCATTCAAACCCCTCAATCTCCTTCGGATACCCCGTTGAAACGAAGTCAATCGGTTAAAGTTTCGAAAACCGGAAATGACACGGCGGCCATTTTGAATTTCTAAAATGTCATAATTTTTCTGAAATATACAGGATACAAGCTACCTGTCAGTGAAAAAACGGTAGTCATACCTTAAACTTGGTAGAACAAAGTAAGTCGCCAAAGTCGGGTCTGACTGAAAAATTCAAACTCCTATAGCATGCGGGGTTGCCAGCTGCGGGGAACGAAAATGATCAAATGTCATTTGGGTGGGCCCAATCTTGCCGGCTAGTGGAAATTTCGATTCAAAATGTCGTTATTTCTACTTTTCACGTTCCCGAGAGATAGCGGGGAAACTACCCTAAAAATGGGGAAAAATTTTCAACCAGGCAACACTCCTTTACCAACTGCACAACCGGTCCTTACAATTCATCCAGGTAGGGGGTTGCCAACTACCCGATATTTCGGTTTGAAAATCGTGATTTTTTCGAAAGTCGCAACTTTTTTACAAAATGGCCGCCACGCCGTCCGCCATCTTGGATTTTTGAAAAGTCATAATTTTTCTGAAATCTCAAGGATATAGGCTATCGTTCTGCATAATCGGTGTTGCCAGCTTTTGAGTTTCGTAGAACAAATTAATCCGCCAAAGTCAAAAAGTCCCAAAAACTGAAAAGTTGCAAGTCTCTCGGGGTTGCCAACCAAAAGTTACGAAAATGGTCAAATGTCATTCGGGGGAGGCCAACGCTCCTATGCAGCCCAAGTCTTTATTCAAAATGTCATTATTTCTACTTTTCATGTTTTTGGGGAAAATCTCGGAAATTACCCGAAAAATGGGGAAAATTTCTAAACCAAGCAACACTCCTCAACAAATCACACAACCGCTCGGTACAACTCAACCCTCTAGAATGTTGCCATCATACATAAAAATGGTTTTGAAAATTTAGCAAAAACCATGACTTTTACAAAATGGCCGCCACAGCCTCCGCCATCTTGGATTTTTGAAAAGTCATAATTTTTCCTAAA
Organism: Eulithis prunata; assembly: GCA_918843925.1. Classification (NCBI taxonomy): domain Eukaryota; kingdom Metazoa; phylum Arthropoda; class Insecta; order Lepidoptera; family Geometridae; genus Eulithis; species Eulithis prunata. The sequence goes on along the minus strand of OU974016.1, from coordinate 9,601,961 downwards.
TCTCAAGGATATAGGCTACCCACCCCTATACTCGGTGTTGCCAACTTGCGAGTTTCGTAAAACAAAGTAATCCGCCAAAGACAACCCTAAAAAGTCGAAAAATTCAAATCGAAATTGCGCGGCCGCCATCTTGTTTTTTTTTTTTTTTTCACCAATTCCCAAAATCCTAACCTACAATCAGTCGGATGACACGCTCGGACGCCCTCTATCTGTCATAGTTTGCGAACGCGCAAATCAACACCGGCGCCATCTTGGATTTCGAAAACCGCTATAATTTTCCTCTACTCGTTTGGTGTTTATACACATTTTCGTAGAACATTATTGTGGTGTAGCTCCACTCCTTCTGTCTCTCAGGGCATGTCAATGAGTGAGTGGTAATGTAGCTTTATATAGTATAACTAGTGGTTGCGTTGCGCGCGAGCTGCGAGCAGCTCGCGTCTTTTTTTTTATGCCGGATTTTTATCAAAAACTCCTCAATCTCATTCGGATACCCCGTTGGACCGAAGTCAATCGGTTAAAGTTTCGCAAAAAAAATCTACATGGCCGCCATCTTGGAATGCCCACCCCTAATTGCAATAAAAACGCATTTAAAATTTAAAAAAGTGTAAAATTCCATTCAAACCCCTCAATCTCCTTCGGATACCCCGTTGAAACGAAGTAAATCGGTTAAAGTTTCGAAAACCGAAAATGACACGGCGGCCATTTTGAATTTCTAAAATGTCATAATTTTTCTGAAATATACAGGATACAAGCTACCTGTCAGTGAAAGAACGGTAGTCATACCTTAAACTTGGTGGAACAAAGTAAGTCGCCAAAGTCGGGTCTGACTGAAAAATTCAAACTCTTATAGCATGCGGGGTTGCCAGCTGCGGGGAACGAAAATGATCAAATGTCATTTGGGTGGGCCCAATCTTGCCAGCTAGTGGAAATTTCGATTCAAAATGTCGTTATTTCTACTTTTCACGTTCCCGAGAGAAAGCGGGGAAACTACCCTAAAAATGGGGAAAAATTTTCAACCAGGCAACACTCCTCTACCAACTGCACAACCGGTCCATACAATTAATCCAGGTAGGGGGTTGGCAACTACCCGATATTCCGGTTTGAAAATCGTGTTTTTTTTGAAAATCGTAAACTTTTTACAAAATGGCCGCCACGCCGTCCGCCATCTTGGATTTTTGAAAAGTCATAATTTTTCTGAAATCTCAAGGATATAGGCTATCGTTCTGCATACTCGGTGTTGCCAGCTTTTGAGTTTCGTAGAACAAAGTAATCCGCCAAAGTCAAAAAGTCCCAAAAACTAAAAAGTTGCAAGTCTCTCGGGGTTGCCAACTAAAAGTTACGAAAATGGTCAAATGTCATTCGGGGGAGGCCAACGCTCCTATGCAGTCCAAGTCTCTATTCAAAATGTCATTATTTCTACTTTTCATGTTTTTGGGGAAAATCTCGGAAATTACCCTAAAAATGGGGAAAATTTCTAAACCAAGCAACACTCCTCATCGAATCACACAACCGCTCGGTACAACTCGACCCCCTAAAATGTTTCCATCTACCCTAAAAATGGTTTTGAAAATTTTGCAAAAACCATGACTTTTACAAAATGGCCGCCACAGCCTCAGCCATCTTGGATTTTTGTAAAGTCATAATTTTTCCTAAATCTCAAGGATATAGGCTACCCACTCCTATACTCAGTGTTGCCAACTTGCGAGTTTCGTAAAACAAAGTAATCCGCCAAAGACAACCCTAAAAAGTAGAAAAATTCAAATCAAAATTGCGCGGCCGCCATCTTGTTTTTTTTTTTTTTTTCACCAATTCCCAAGATCCCAACCTACAATCAGTCGGATGACACGCTCGGACGCCCTCTATCTGTCATAGTTTGCGAACGCGCAAATCAACAGCGGCGCCATCTTGGATTTCGAGAACCGCTATAATTTTCCTCTACTCAATTGGTGTTGATATACATTTTCGTAGAACATTATTGTGGTGTAGCTCCACTCCTTCTGTCTCTCAGGGCATGTCAATCAGTGAGTGGTAATGTAGCTTTATATAGTATAAATAATTCAATCACTAATGATGTTAATTTTGGCTTTTTTTTACTTTACTTGATGGCATTTCAATAACAACACAAACTGTTGGAGGGGTTGGGTTGGGGGCACTGAATGTTATCCGCTTCAGTGGGTTCGTGCTTCATTGAAATTCTCCTCTCGATCGCGAGATTTTCCGCTCCGTGCGCCTAACGAGAGAAAAGAATTGTCGGGCTTCAAAAGATTACTTTTCCTTTAGCTATTGGCTACCTGCTGTCGTCAGTATTATTGTAAGGATTAATTAAGCCGCCTACTTCAATAGAGAAGATTTCACAAGCTTTCCATTCTCTTTTAAAATCTGCTGAAATCTTAATTGGGTTAGTCAGATTATTAGGCTTTGTTCTTTCTGTGTTGTACAAGCAGTAGGAACGAATAACAAAAAATATTTTACTTTCACCAATGTGAAAATCAGACAAGAAGCGAGAATCGACTGAAAGACCGAGGGGATGGAATTAAACGTGTTTTCGGGATTCTGAAGAAAAAGGGTCCTTCGCGAGGCCCCTTCGTGTACTAATGACATTGGCTTCGCGACTGACGGGCCAAATTGGATTTTGGTTAAACAAGTCGTTAGCATTGATGTTAGCTTCGTAACAGATAGATTTTTTACATAGTAAATCTTTTGATAGGTAGGTATTTTTCAAACCTTATGCATTATACGAATACTTATTTTACCGTTTGATTATTACTGTACTCATCACATTTATTAATGCATTGTCTTTGTGCTGTGTTCAAAAGGACTCTGAATCGTCTTTGGGACTGGAAGATCTGACTGATATCCGACCATTTTCGGGACAGAGGAACCTTGCCAACTGACAGAAACAAAGATCGACTCAAAATCCTTTTGAAACATTCCGCATCGCTTGCGAGTCCCTCACCTTCCTCAAGGAAATGATAATTCAATGATCATTTCTGTTTGTTGTCAGGTTCCGAAGTCCCGAGGGTCACCGCAGGAAGGCGGTGAATGAGTGACGGAAGTGCGATTCGAAAAGTCTGAGCAAAAATGATCAAAGAATCTCTGGAAAGATAAAAAAACGCTCACCGCAAAGTCTAAGGAAGAAGGCAATATGGCGGAGGAGCCGCAGTCGATATGGCGAAAAATCGACTCCGCCACCATACCGGTGGTGAACCTCGAGGTGAAGGAGGTGAGAGAAATACTCTGGGAGAAAATCCAGGAGCCCACCTCCCAGCGCAAGATCATCCTTGTGATCGTATCCATCGCTTTGCTGTTGGACAACATGTTGTACATGGTGATCGTGCCCATCATTCCCGACTATCTGCGGTACATCGGTGCATGGGGCGAGGATGGCTACGACCATGTCGTCACCATGACGCCTTACAAGGAGGGTAATAAAACCATCACACCTACTATGATCATCCCCGGCTCACACGAGGGACAGGACTCTGCAACAGGAGTACTTTTCGCATCCAAAGCTATAGTACAGCTCATGATCAACCCCTTTTCCGGTGCCTTAATCGACCGCATTGGGTATGACATACCGATGATGATCGGGTTAATAATAATGTTCTTGTCTACTTCCATCTTCGCCTGCGGTCGTAGTTACGGAATGTTGTTCTTTGCAAGGAGTCTCCAAGGCGTGGGCTCCGCCTTTGCGGATACTTCAGGACTGGCTATGATCGCTGACCGGTTCACTGAAGAAAATGAAAGATCAAAGGCGTTAGGCATCGCCCTGGCTTTCATTAGCTTTGGCTGCTTGGTAGCACCACCTTTTGGTGGCGCTCTCTACCAGTTTGCAGGAAAAGAAGTTCCGTTCTTGATTCTTGCATTGATATCCTTGATTGATGGTTTCATGTTGCTGCTCGTAATGAAGCCGCTGAAGACTCAGATAAAAGAAGCGCAGCAGCCCAAGCAACCTGGTACCCCAATTTGGAAGCTTCTGATGGATCCGTATATTGCCGTGTGCGCCGGCGCACTCATGATGTCTAATGTAGCGCTCGCATTCCTCGAACCTACTATTTCGTTCTGGATGGAAGATAACATGACCAAGGACAATTGGAAGATCGGTATGATCTGGCTGCCCGCGTTCTTTCCTCATGTGCTCGGCGTCATCATCACCGTTAAGATGGCAAAGAAGTATCCGCAACATCAGTGGTTAATGGCGGCCGGCGGGCTGGCGCTCGAAGGTCTGTGCTGTTTCATAATTCCGTTTGCGAGCTCGTACAAGATGTTGATGATCCCGATCTGTGGAATCTGCTTTGGCATCGCACTCATCGACACGGCGCTCCTGCCGATGCTGGGCTTCCTGGTGGATGTGCGCTACGTGTCAGTATACGGCAGCATCTACGCCATCGCCGACATATCCTACTCGTTCGCGTACGCCGTCGGCCCTATCATCGCCGGCGAGGTCGTCGAGACGATCGGATTTACAGCGCTCAACCTCTTCATAGCTTTCAGTAATCTGCTGTACGCACCGATGCTCATGTATCTGAGGCATATCTATGACTTCAAGCCTTTCGAGAACGAGGCGAACATCTTGATGGACGACCCGCCGGACAAGGAGTACCAAACCTACAGCTTGCAGGAACAACGACCGGTCAACGGTGACTTCAAGAACCATCTCGAGTACTCCAACGTTACGGGAGAAGTTGCCGGTACGCAGGAGACGAGCGTCGATGCTGGAGGGTATTCCTATGATCAGTCGTACCAACAGGGAGGGTCATATCAGAACTACAGTCAGCAGGGGTACGAGCAGCAGTCGCAGCAGCAGCAACAAGGTTACCAACCAGATTATCAGCAAGAGCAGGGATACAACCAGCCACGGCAACTGCCGGCCCAGCCGCAGCCTACCCCCAGCAACCCCTTCCGTGCGGGGGCCGCGCAGGCCGCTCCCGTACCCGCTCCCGCCGCCCCGGGGCCCACAATCAAGAACCCCTTCAGGCAAGGCTTCTAAATACAAATTCGGTGTTGTTGTCTCTTTTGAATTAACTTGTTGTGTAATTATAAATGTTCTTTATTTAACTTCGATCACTGAGCCGCGGCCCACCGGCGGCGTCCTTAGACTCTGGATAAGTTTTGTTAGCTGTGCTTGTAATACTGTAAGTAGTACTCTCTCGACTGATTGTAACATGCATTACGTTATTAGCTCGAAGCGAATAATACATACAGCTGTTTATAAATTGTTGCGAACATACCTAAATGTAATTTGTGGCAGCAAGTCAACTATAAGTTGCTAGTGTGGTTCTACAATCAGTCGGGTGGTTTCCCTTGTTGATATTAGTGATTTATTATTAAACTTAGAGTAAAAGTGGTATTGATGCTAACTATGATATTGTACTATGAATATGCCTTCACTAGAATGGGGATATAAACTTCTAAGCTGATCTGAAAATAAGAACTAATAGTGACCAAGTTATATCATCGTATTTGAGGCAAAATTAATAAATTAGTATAAGTTCTTGATTTCTTATTGATATTGGTTTTAAAATAAAAGTAATCCATTCAACATCTAAGTTTATCATCAAAGTACCTAAGTACATTTTGTATATAAACTAATAGTAAGGGCCTAAGATGTAATATATATTTGAAATCTTGTGGCGTTTACGATCTTATATTTTTTTGGGATAGATAGGTATGTATGCGTTACGTGAGTAACGGAGTAGAGACCCTACACTTAAAGGGTTCAAATAATACTATTTTGTTTATTACTTTAGTTAAATAACTAGATAATCCTCAGCACATTATAAAAATAAATCAGTAATCTATATGTACTAGGTAGTACTTGTTAGAAATGAACGTAAGAAGTTATATCATTAATCTTCCCATGCTAAATCAGCAATATTAGTATTAAGGCATAACATGATAGCTTCAATATAAATAACTATCAATATCAATTACTATCAAACTATATCAATTATAATATCAATTAGCGTAAGTTAGGTAAGATCAACTTGTGATAAAGTTGCAACCAAGTAACGAAACATATCAGAATCTTTTGATTCATTCTAGGCTAAGGATATTCAGATGTATTTTTGTCTAAGTGTACAGTGAATAGTTTTAAAATATCTTTTGACTATAATATTATAGTTACATAATATAATATGTACCTATGGTGTGTAGCATATCATTAAATATTAAAATAATATCAACACCATTTAATTAGTGTCGTCAGAACTACTAAGGAGAACTGTAGCATCATTCGGTCGGATGAAATCTGTGTTTCAATAAGCTCTTTGTAATAGATACCATACTTTTGCAGTGAAATATATAAAATATTATAAAGTATGGGGATGATGACCAACATCCTATCAACGCAATGTCTGCATCCATACAGATATCCATTACTTACCTAAACAGGTTCATCCTTGCGAATGATAAAAACTTACTTTGCAGATGGCTCTGGACACATTTTATTGAGTTTAATCAAAATTATCTAAAAGTAATTGTACAAGGATATTATGACGTGCCCAATATGTCAATTGAAAGAATGTATAAAATTAAAAATATTATTATTAAGTAAAATGTTCGTTAAATTATTATGAAGTTAGGGCAATAATAAGTTTGCTGACGCACCCAAAGATCTATTATATAATTTTCATAAATTTTAGTTAAAAATTCGACGGTATTGTGTGAACCAAGCCTGCAGAGTACAATAGTATGCGTAGAAATAAATTGTGATGCACAAAACCAAACATATCTCTCCGCACAAACTATTATAAAATAAGTTCTAAGGTTTAAAGAATGAGCGAGTTTTCTAATGATCCTTGATATTTCATCGTACCTAAATAATGCTGTACCTACACATGTTTTGACAATCTTTTAGTAGACAACCCAACTTAGTAGGTAATTCTTGGGGTGGTTTGGAGAAGAGATTTAAAGAAAAACCTATGACAAAATTCTCTATTCTATGGTTATTGAGTATTATTATTAAATTAAACTTGACCTGATAAAATTATTAAAGAAAGCAGTAAATTTTCAGCGCGTAGAGGAATGGTGGTTTGGCGTCTGTCGTTAATTATATAAATTGTAAGTTAAGCGTCAATTTTCTTGTCAAATTCTCCCGAAATTCAATTACTTAGTAGTGTTTGCGCAGAGTGAAACTTGTATGAGTATTTAAGTAATAATTAAGATTTCTTCGTGTGTGTTTATGAACTTGGAGCATACAGTTCTCTTAGACCAATGTAGCACCCTTTATGTTCTATCAAAGGTATGTTATTACAAAAAAAATGTATATACCTAAGTATTGTATCAGCAATCTAGTTTCCTTAGTACAAGCTTTGCTTAGTTTGGGACTAGAGCGTTGTGTGATATGTCCAAGAATATTTATTTATTATTTTTTAAATAAATTATAATTACATAACACTTGGTTGATGTTACGATTTCATCAGTAAATTGTGTTAAAATACATTCTAAGTGGTCTGTATGCACCATGAAATTTAATTAGATTATATTATTGATTATTATAAGTATAAATATTTGTACCAGCAATAAGCTACAGCCAGATCAAGAAACATATCATTAGAATTAAGTATATACCTCCTTATAAACATTTTGATATAGCGCTAGTTTTCTATATATCTACTTTTAAATTTATAGCATTTATTGATATAATATTTATTAGTGAAACCTTGAGGTTTTAGAAATGACCTGCAATAGTACGTATGCGTATCTTGTACAACTTATATACAAGACATCTTAGCAACTGGTCATTTCTAGATGTAAAAAGGTTAATTTAAAAGACATTTTCAATGTTTGTTAGAGTAATGGCCTTTTTAAAGACTTATCAATATTAAATATTAAATGACTTTGAGGCGTCATAAAGCTCTGTTCCTAAATTATTCAGATATTGAATTGATAAATGTAATCGAAGGATATGAGTCTGCAAAAAACATAAAATCAGTGTCAAACCAGTTTTTTAAAATGTCAAAGTGATCGATTGACTGTACTTTGACTAATGAAACTGGTTTGACCCTGTATGATTTTCATCCATCATCTTTAAAAAAGATCTTTACTCTTTCTTATCTTCCATCATCCATATTTCTTAACTAAGTTAGAGTGCATCGTATTAACGACACTGTGCATTGCAATGCTACATACTTTGTCTTCTAGCTCGTGTTCTTGTGCTTCTTGTATCTTCTATCTATTATGTCTAGTAGTTTTTAAATCTACGTTTTAAAATGTATTTTTAATCTAACTGCGAAAATATTACTAATATAAATATCGGTTATTTTAATACAAAAATCCTAGGTTCTATGACTTTACGAATTCCCTATTAAGATTAATTTAAAAATATATATTTTAAGATCTTTAAGATTCACTAAAACATATATACCGGGTGCCCGCCTTGTATACTTTAAGATCTATATCTATTAACTCATAGTGAGACCAATTAAAATGAATTATTTTCTTTACAAAATCCATAGGTTTCATGTTCGCAGTTAGATTTCCTTCATAGATCAAAACCCGTCCGCTAGATCTAACTCTAATTATTAGGATTTCATGCCATCTAATTCTTATCGTTCACATCTACATCATTTGTAAATAAATATTCTATAACCTTTTTAATTTTAAGCATTTCAAATATCGTCTTCGTATTATTACTATTATTTCAATATTATTTTGAATTTATGAATATGTAGTTCATTTTCATCTTTTAATTATAATTTGTGATAAGTAAGAAAATTGTACATATAATACGACAAGACCCACACAAATATGAGTGATAAATTGTTAAAAAATAGCGTATTCGATTAAATATTCATAATATAGTAAACTTTACTATTCAGGTTAGTACATTTTCTAATTAAAATCATTCACTAACTTTGTACTAGACCAGTGAATAATTAGTATCATTACTACTATGATATCTTGTCCCTGATTCGAGCCGATCAACTCATAACGTACAAAAAAAACTATTTCATGAAATGTATCTTCGTCGATAGCTATTAGGTATTACTATCACCAGTTCAGTTTATTTCTTTTATATTTAGACGTTCCAAATACTATGTATGTATTGTCGATCACGGACATTATACACTATGCATTGTATATTGAAAACAATGTCGAACATAAGTACATAAATTAGATTAGAGTTAAACACTTACTTTTAAATTAGTAAGTAGGTACATAATTTATAATTATTGAATAATGTATATTTGATTTCCAGCTTTTAGTCATCTAGATCTATTCATATAGTGGTATATTAGTAAAACATAGAATGTATTTATTAAATCGTAATTCATGTTATTTAAGCTAATTTCATAAAAAATATTATTACAACGCCATATAAATAAAAAATTTGGTGGATAGATAAGATACGTAATGATATGAATACTTACCTACCTGACATTAAATAAAAAATCATTCCGTATTGAGTAATTCGTGGTAAAATTAATCATGTTATTAAATAATATTCGATGTGTTAGAGAAATAGCTACAAAGTTGAACTACTAGTAACAACCAATACTATCAGTTTATTTATAAACACTTAATATTTCATATAACATAGGTAAGGTAGGTACTCTATATTTGTCATGAATTATCATACAGAATTAGGCGAGTTAATTCTTAGGTGTATTTAATCAAATTTGAGCTATGATCATAATATCGAATGATATAAATATAACCATATTTTACTTATCTACTAGGTATTGCGATGTAACTCTTAGATATTGGAAAGATTAAAGACACTTTAATTTAAATATATAAATTAATGTAGTATTTGAAATCGTTATGTTTCATCTGTGATTATTTTTATTTAGTGTGTTAGTACTTGATATGTTATAGCTTTTCAAATAGCTATGTATGTACATAGTTATCGAAACGTTTTGGAAATAATATCTTGAAAATCACCAGAAAATATGCAAATGATTATACATAAATAAACTGCAGTTGCATTATTGAAGTAAAATCTATCAGTTGTAATATAATCAGACCTTTGCATCTATTCAGAATGATCTATACAGGATTCTAGAAGATACTATGACTACTATCCACTTCCATCAAAGTTATTTCAAGATGTTATTTCAGTAGATACGGTAAATGTTAAAGATTACTAGTTACTACCTTATAACCTTATATTCTATCTAGTTGTATGTAAATGAATATCAATCAGTGATCGAATAAATTGTTACAACAAAATCGATTTCATTTTATTTCATTCGCAAAACAAAGTAGGTACCTATTTAGGCCTGCATATGATATATTCGTAGTGTTCATTGTAATAATTCATGTAACAAATTTTATTAAGGAGAGTTTAATACAATATAAGTTAATATCATATTATCTAATATTTAATCTCATGATTATAATCGTCTAATTCGAATGAAATAAGCAATAACAATGAATTATACAAGTTCATTATGATTAGTCATTTGACCTTTTGTTCCACGGAGCATTTACAGCTGATTTTATCCCAGTTACCCCTCTGTACCCCAAAGTACCCCAACGCTACGTATTAAGTAATTGCTTCGGAAACTCGAGCACCCTCTATCAAAATATACGTTTGCGTTCCGAATGCAAATCAACCAATTAGTGATCGCATCGATTTGAATTTACGACTCAAGCGAATATCGACTCTAAAGCTTTGAACACTAAGCTTGTTTTTCGTTCAGTTTTGTATGTTTTCCAAATTATGACAGTCGAGTAGCGACTGTAGGTAGACCGTTTCAAAGTTAGGATTCATTTTGCATTTATGTTAATTATCAAGCGTAATCGGCAAAACCTTTTGGACTTTATTTCTTTAAAGCGTAGGTAGAGATTTCTACGGCGATGTAGGAAGGGTTGAAGTAGCTTGTACAGGGCGCGGTGGTTCTTGCAATTAGTTAAATTAGTACAAACGTGACGAGATACAGATGTGCTTGTAGCTAGAGTTGACGAATGCCCACCCACTCATATTATACAATTTAATATGAATCAGTATTTAAACGTATACGGTGTATTTTCTAAAATGTCTTATAGTTTAAGATTCTTTAGAATGTTCAGAGGGTAGTCCGAAGCACTCCTGAAGAAATTACTTAGGCGAGTTACAGCACATTATTTGCAGAACAAGTATTAAATACGTAACAGATTAAAAATCCATTAACATTGCTTTAACTTTCTTTACTTTCAAAGTTATTCACTCTTTCATCTATGTAGGTAAAATGGTTCGAAGGTGAATTAGAAACATTGTCAATCCAGTGGTACTTACAGGGACCTACACGTTCAAGGGCCCCTAACCCTTTCTAAACAAACGCTGGCCCCCTCGACCTGCAGTCAAGGGGTATCGGTGCACGAGTGTGTACACTCTGTAATTGGAAGTCTGCTTGGAGGGATGAGGATCTGATCCCTTGGTCTCTTTAGCACCAGTTCGGACTAGCACCTTATAATGAGTCTTGCCAAAAACTGCGTCTCATTTTTACAGCTCATCTGAACATCACCCCTAGGTGTCTCTAAAGGAAAGAAGGGGGTAAGGAGGGGTACATGCATGAAAATGTAACAAGGTGTTGGCCGACCGGCCATCCATAATTAACTCGGGAGAGGTTTATTGAAACGTGCGCGAACTTTATGAAGGTAGCGAAAATAAATGTTTTATTTTTGAGCCTTACGTGAATGCAAAATGATATCACTCTATTTTTGCACCGCGTACTCGGGAAAAAGTAGGACGAAAACTAATAACAGAATAGAAAATGAAACACTAAACTCGTTTGCGATAGAGAACGAAATACAGATCTCTGTATAAGTAATAAGACCTGTTTGAAAGAGGGAGTTTTCCGGATTAGATGCTGCAGCCAAAATATAAAGTTGAATTTATGTTTGTAACAAAATACGTATATTACAAATTCGTAGAGTTTCGTAGCACTCGTAGCAATAAGCGTAGAGCTTTCGTAGCGCTAACCGAGTTACGTAGCCGTGCTACAGCTATTATAATGCTACGAACAGTTGCGTCGGTTTTGGCTTTTTGTGAAGTTAGGGAATAATGTTACTGAATTTATTTGTTTTGCATTTGGTAAAATAGTTCCTCAATTTCATGAAAATATCGTATCGTAACTATAACGATGAAATAGACGTAGTCTCCATTTACGCGTAGTAGATAACTGATCTTTTATAATCGTAATAAAGAACATTTGACGAAAACCAAGGTGAGTAATCAAACGCACGTCCAAACATTACATTTAGCACTTACTCCTGTAATGTTTCTGCAGCGACATAAGACAACTTTTCAAATAAGATTAAAATATGTATTACTGAAAACAATGCAAATCTCAACAATGTAGACGAATTCAACTTTATAATGAAGTAAGTTAGCACCGTTATATAACGTACTCTTGTAACTCGTTAGAGGTAACATTGTAACGTCATTAGCTCGGGACCGCGACGCGCTGCTTTTATAGCACAAATTAACATTGTAACAGCGTACTACTTCTGTGGAGCGTAGAGCATGCGATAGGCTGGCTGTAATGTTAGTGTGGGTTTGATTCCCCTGATAGAACATAAGATCTCCTAAGATAGTTAAACTAAGACATGCACATTTAGTACACATTTTGTACTTAAAATGATTTTTATTAGAAAAAGTAATGCCACAAGCTAATGGTCCACCTGATAGTTTTCTAATGGTCCACCTGATAGTTTTCTTCAAAGCGTGAGATTTTCTTAAAGTTATTATTTTTGAATTGGTTAAACCTCTGTGAGTTCCACAGTCCACACCAAAGTGAAATATTCATTCTTCACCCACATTCTTCATCTTTCACCCAGTGGACTACCCGTTATAATATTCAGGAGATAATCCAGTAGTGATCGCGCGAGAGTCCAAATGTAGCATACAGGGTGCCGCTCACCTGTATCGATCGCACCTGCCGCGTCGCCATGGCAACGCCCCGCACGCACCCCTCCGGGGCCGGACCTGACATACAGCGGATAGCGGTTTGTACAACACTTTGCGTTAATAAAAGTAACGACGGCGATAGCAATCGGATAGACGCTCAACCGTTCAGTAATATTTGTGTAATATCAAATGTATGTATGTATGGCATATTATATGTTTCCTTAACACTATCTATGTCTTCAACGTGTTCCAACAACCGAAACTTTTTATGGGTTCAGAATTGTTTTACCAAAGCACAGATCATTATGATACTATACTAGTAAGTATAAGAAAACCAAAAATAAGATGTGAGGGTGTGTGTGTGTAGTGAAAAGGATACAGTGTGAGTAAAGTAGCTCCTGCAGCGGTGGTTACACATGGTGGATTCGAAGTAAGTACACAAAAAAATTGGATCATCGCATCCACTATGCGCGGCTATAGTGGATGGTAGACATGCCTCAGATCTTCTAGTGACTAAAGATCTTTCAGGATCATTTTACGGGGAAGGCAGAGGCCAACCCGCACATATTTAGAGAGACAATATGGAAAATCGTGTCACACTCCACTCAAATCTCACCCGAATATTCGCAGACTGCATCGCGTGTAACTAAATTAAGCTGTGTGTCCATACATGTACCATAGGTATGTGTGTAGGTAGGTACTAAGGGGCACACGCGTTTTCATTTCATTAACACCCTGTGCCCGAGCGTGTCCAGTTAATCTAATATTGAGAAACAATTAAATTTTGTAACACATCTTCAGGCACGCCACGTACGGTAACGTAATGTGCGGAGATGTACTATTTATATAGCCGTAGAAGAGCTTTTATAACAGTTTTCATGTATTTTTAACCAACTTCAAAAAAGGAGGAGGTTCTCAATTCGGTTGTATTTTTTTTTGACGATTAGGGGCACAGGACCTTGACAGCCATTTTGTATGTAACTGTCAGCATTTTAGTTTGCTTTTATAAAAAAAACACAGCGATCCAGTAAATTAAACCAATTCTCGAACAGGGTAAGAGGTTAAACTCAATCAACAATAATTTACTACACCCTTGAAACAGTTCCAATTCACGATACAATTTCAATCTGTACGAACAGAGATACTCACTACTCAGGCAGCAGTTTCAACCATTTTAGTAAAACTTTTTGGTTTTGATATCAAGAAATAATACAGATAAGCGTATAAGCCTATTAAACTTTCCTGCTATATTACGATCGCTTTAAGACGGAGGCTGCTTTAAGGAAAGCGTATTGGTAGGAGTAGCAGTTCACTGCGGCACGCTAACCGAACATTAGGTGAATGAGTTTGCCCTCGATCAAATATTCACGAATACTTGATCAATATTTCTAGTTAACCAATTCATATCAGCCGACTGCCACAGGTATCGCTAAATAACGTAGACCAAACCGGCGGCGGCAATGTACATACCAGTAGGATGGCATAATACTTAGGTGCTAGCTACGTCTTCACGTCTGTTTGATCCTGCTGATTTTCTGGGATAAAAGTATGCATGCTATAGCTTAGTGAAATGATGCAATCTTATAATGCAATTAGTTTTATTTGATTACTAGCTGATACCCGCGACTTCGTACGCGTGCGAAACTTTCCACCAAAATATCTGTCAACCAGCATACGATGAGCCTCGTGCCAAAGGCGGCTTTTGGTTTAGAGAGGTCAAGCTGTATCTAAGAATCCACGTCTTTCATTTCAATAAAATATGGCCTATTTTTCAATCCGGAAAAGGGCTTATGAATGGTAGGTATAAGTTTCATTGAAATTGGTCCAGTAGTTTAGGCGTGATCCGCGAACAAACGAACAGATAAACAGACAAACTTGATTTTCGGAATCAGAATCGTTTATTTAGTAGATCTGCATATTTAGTTTATCCATATCTTTAATTTTAGTTTTAGAGTAGACATTGTCTTGTTTTGACGTAATCAGGACATAATGTCTACTCTAACTTTTTTAAGATAAGGGATTAAATTCTTCATAAAACAGGACCATAAAGCCCAATTTATTTCACTAAGTTTTTATAGATGACCCGGAATTATTCCACTTGCCTGTAAGATACAGTAATGTAAAGGTCACGAGATACTGTGAAGGTTACATTCAAAGCAGCAGAGCGTAAGCCGCAAGTTTCACACGACGTAAAAACAAATTTATTTTCTTTCTTTACCAAAGTTTGTAAGTAGGCTTAAAAACTTCCCGATTTTAATTCAGGGACGATCGCCCCCTGTTTTCCTTCAGAATGAACCTCATCGATTCGATATAACAGAAGCAGAGCCTCGTGAGAACCGACACCTGGCCGGAATATTAATTGCTCACACCGAGGGGACACTCTGTATGTCATGTTGATATAGGACACCCTGTATAATTGTATAAGGTGTGTTAGCTTGCGTTACAGGGGAGACGATAGATGCAAGTTTGATTTTGTTATCGAATGCTGTTGAAGCGGTATAGTTTACTGTGCTTTTAAAACATTTTGAACACCTAAACTGTGATCAAATAAGTGTAACAAGTAAGTATTGAAGAGCCCAATACATTATTTCTTGATTATTTTGTGAATAAAAACAAAAACAATCAGTACTAATGCTTGTTTCGCAGATGCAATTTCATTTCCAATATCAGGTCGTCTAACACTTTTAAAATTAATTCGCTTATACACTTATCGGCGTAATAAAGCCCGCCTTATCTTTGCCATGCTCGTAAATGACTGCTGATTGAAAAGCCAGCACAATCGGCAATTCTGTGTAGTCACCTACAATCAGTCACTGTCCGGTGTCCACCCCATGTAACCATCTAATTTAGCCACAGCTATCAATCTTTACATACAAACTGCTACATTACTCTTGTCTCCGGGGTGACCTGCGACATCCTTCGAGTATAGGTACCTACTACGCCGCGTTTCGCGAGATCTTTCCTTATCTATTGCGCCGTTTGTAGGTCTGAGTGTGAACTTGTGCAGTACTAAAGCAGCATTGAATTTCGTACAACAGCGATCGTTGTGTTTGTAAATGCAGTCACACGTGCCACTGCCTCTTGCAGCATCTACTATTCATTTCTCTATGGCAGTTACTGGTCTATTCTCTGAGGGGTGGTAATCAGCGGTAATATCGGACGTGCTTCATTAGACGACGTCATGGAATGTAGGTAATTGACATTTTAGTTTAGAAAATTAGGGTTTTTTTTGTCAATTCTTTGTGTACCTCACCTGATGTTAAGTGATGATGCGGTCGATGGTCGAAATCTTTTGGAAGTGTGTTTTATTACGTGACTCAAGATATGGGTCTGTACTGTACCTGTAGATCTATTCGTGAGTCTATTTCATATTAATATTTTACGTGAGTTGAGTTTTATTATGGGCGTGTCAAATGTAATACTCAAACGTGTTTGTGTTACTTTTTCCTTCTGTTATTGTGCGTCCTCTGCAAATATTATTTAATCATCATTTCGTTTCGAAGCCGGCGTCCTTTTACAAATAAATTATTTTATTCTTCATTTTTGTATTCGTAGGGCGCTACGTAATTGAGTCAAAACGAAAACATACAATTTCAGAATTTATTTATTTAGAAAATTGTCCGGTCAAGTCTCATTTTCTTATTGTTTTGCTACACAATGATCACTTGAAACTCCAATTACTTGAATCTATCTTTTAATTTTTATGCCAATCTGAGACTGAAGACTGAAAACGAGACAGGTTGTAAAGTAGATTGATTTATAATTTATAGTTATGTGACTGTATAATATAAATCAACAGATATCGATACCTAATGTATTAACGCTTTAGTGAAATAGTGAGTTATTCTAGTTTCGGACTACTGGTATCTCGTCCCACTGGGACGAAACAATAGCTTTCAATTTTATTAATATTTCTATTACGGTTTCGTCCCAAAATTTGTTATAACTTCATCCGCGTGGAATTAGTTATTCCGTGATCTTTACGCCTCATTTTCATCAGAATTGGTTGAGCGACTATAAGGGAAAGTACACGCACGTTCTTCTGACAAAAGGTGAGTGCGATTTTGATTGGAAATAGAAAACAAAACAAAACTAAACCTTCGAGAAAAAAACATTATTTTGCACGTTCCATTTTCCGCTGTGTCGGTAAACATTGAAGGTAAAGAGCAACTTTATTTAGAAGCTTCGAGCTCATTCCCTTTACGTGCTCGCTTCAATTTACAAGCTCCAATTCCATTTCAATCTAGTCTTTATAAACAGGAAATAGGGTACGAATTGCCCTGACATGCAGTTTCCGAGCAAATTGCAGTTTCGAACAGGATATTGCTTCTAAGTCTTAATAGTACACCCCACTAGTTTTAAACCAGGGTTCAAATAAATCGTGATTAGATCTCACTGGGGCGTTAATATAATTACTTTGCTGTTGGGAATTAATAAACTCACTCAGGTAATCAACTTAAGAAAACCAGAAGCATGTTTGCGACATTAATCGATTTTAATGCTTACCACTGCGTCAACGGTTAATGATTGAGCTAGACGGCTACCAAATTGTCATTAAACATAATTACCTCATACATCTATCGTCATTAGACCGATGAGGGATAAGAGCCACTACGCACTGTCGACTAGTCGCCAGCCACTTGGTATTACTACATATAAGTTTACCTGAGTGTATACATGTTGTTCCAGCATGGGGCGAGTCACTGCTGTCGCTGCCGAAGCGATGGCTCAGCACGAAGGTGTATGGGACGGACGACGAGGGCTTCCAGGTAACCTATACAGATAGCCTTTATTTGTATCAGGTTAAGATTGAATTTTCCAGCTAGCTTGGTACGAATATTCCACCGAGGTACCTAATCTATATTGTATAAAAAAAAAAATAAAAAAAAAACTATAACTTTCAAGATTTTTTTAGTATTTTGTTCCTCGTCAGATAAAAACTAAATGTCACCATGTAGTGTGATGGTATGCGACAGTAAAGCTTTGAGGTTGGGCGCTGAGCTGCCAAAACCTCATTTCTAAAAAATGGAAACTTTACAGGAGAAACTAATATTAGGTAGCCTAACAACCAATATGATTGGATATCTAGACCACCTATAAATTTATTTAGGTACAAACACGCAACAGCATCCGTAAAAATGGCAAAAAAATTGACCCCGCCAAATAACTTTCAATAGATTTAAACTTTGCTGAACATAATCAACCTTATTCATCCAGAACCTCCAGCTGGCCAAGCTCCCGGTGCCGGACCTCCAGAGCACGATGGAATCGTACCTGGAGTTCGCAGCCGTGGTGGTCTCCCCGCAGCAGTTGGAGCACTCCCGAGGGCTGGTGCGGGGCTTCATGGAGGAGCTGGGGCCGAGGCTGCAGGAGGCACTGCTCGAGCGCCAGAACGAAATGGATAACTGGGTGAGTGGATCGAGTAAGCTACAGGGCGAGAAAGAATGTCTGAGATGGTAACTAGGTGAGTTTAGAGCGACGAGACAGTTCTAGGATGAGAGGGTCTGAGATGACTCTGAGGGAGTGGATTGCAAGAGTCAATGTGAAGGCTCTGGTAAACAGAAAGAGCAAGATGTGCACATTAAAGCTGTCAGAAGCATTTGCCATCGCCTGGTTGCTGGGGATAATATATGATTCATTCGGAAAGCCTTGTTGACACTTTCCAGGGAAATTTCAAATGCAAATCAAATGAAAATTTAATGCAGATCAATGTGTAACATTCTGATTGCACTTATACCTACCGAACTGAAAGGACCAGGCGGCCAAAAGAGTTAATCAAATCCATGAATAAATGTTAACTTACATAAGTATAACGACGTCATAATTGTGAGCAGTTTCCATTGCCTAATAATTGGAAGTTTACGAGCACTCCAGCCCTTATCGATTAGCATTTGCTCGAGTTAAAATTCAAAACAACCGTAGTTCGTCAACACCATTGTTTTCCATTCAGTCTTATTTGAAGTGCTAAATATGTCGCCAACGTACCTACCAACTTAAAATGAAATCGATTAGTTTTGGAATAGTGCTGATTATCCTCGGGATAACGAGTCACGGCATGCCGACCGCGAGTGAAAGTCCGGTTCTGATGAAAATACTCCAAGCCGTGGACGTGGCTACTAGTGGTGAACATTTATTTGATGTGACATTGCAACTTCTTAAAAGTGTTTGTGCGTGCATGAAGAAAACGTTGAAAGTAAAAGAAGAAAAGCTTTTATTCGACAGTGAAACGAATTCCATACATGTTGATGAACATCACGTCAGCAACAAAGATGTGGATATATACAGGAAAATTTACAACAACACTTGCTATAATTTGCGACAGGAATTATCAGCTAAATTACATAAGATCAGGGATAATGACGAAGATATTTTGTCAAACGATACTGATTGTAGTGAAAGCCATAACAGCAGCGATACGAACATAATAACGGACCCTAGGCTGACGACAAGTATGGAGGACGTATTATACAAAGTTTTGATCCAAAACAAAGATTCCCACAACTACACCATTAAGTGGGATAACCTGTTTAGACAATCGACCACTTTCAATTTATCGAAACAAAGCCTCATACTTATAGTAACGCTTTATCGCACTGCGAAAGTAAAGAAATCTAAATTGATTGATGAAAAAATGTTAGACGAGATACTAATTTCAAATCATCCAATAGATATCAGTATTCTCACGACTCAAAACCACAAAGGATCTACAGAGGATCATGTCAAAAATTGCCATTTATATTCAATTTATGCACATTTTTCACAAAAAGAAGCACAAAACCAAACGAATGTATTCAAAATGCTTGCTAAACGCAACACTATGAAAATATACGTAGATGTTGATGGTAGCAAAAATGACTTTGATTTTATTCATACGTGTTGCAACAATAAAACATTAGAATGGTGCCATGGAGACAGACACAAAACTAACAAAGACGCAAAATACACAAAATATGGAATAAAAAATTACAAGGACACTATTTCGAAAATTAAATCTCTGGTTAAGCTATATGATGCTAAAATTAAAGAAGAACAATCTACCAACATAAGCGTAAATGGACAAAATAATACAGATTCAGAATGTATAAGAACAGCTACTTTGGACAACATGACAACAGAAGAACAAGTTGAAACAACATTAAATGGAAAAAATATATCTCAACAAGTAAAATTGGATGAGTTTGTTGAATCAACTCAGGGAAACACACAAACTATAACAGGTGTTAATCGTTACGGAGAAAACTTACAGCAACATTTGTCTACTTCAAACAATTCAAGCCACAATTGGCCAAGCAATGAATCTGAAATTAATTTTGAACAGGCTCAAAACTTATCACCCACTGGAAACCGTGAAAATGTGCTACGTCAATATAATACCACTGCTCTAGAATCTGAATATAAATCAAAGAAGGTTTTTCGACCGCTTAAATCAAGTTCTATTGAAAATACTGAGTATGTGCTTGCTTCGCCATATTATAATAAAGAACTAGAACGACGGAACTTAAAAATTAATTACGAACCTCTACAAGATGAACAAAATGATACAGTTTATAGATATGAAGCAACTACTTCTCGTGGGAATTCTACAACTAACACCACTGACCAAGAAAATATAAATAGTCATGGTAACCCGTCAAATCAACGAATTATCTCAAGCAGTGAAATAACTACTATATCTGGCAATGCAACAGTTACCATCGCTGGGTATGAAATAACTGATGTTCTATCTGATAATCAAAGAACTACTTATCCTAAAAATTTTAATGATACCTCCAATAATAACAATGAAAACTCTTACAAAAAAACAGCTACAAAATTTGACTATGATATGAAAACCAACTCAGACAGCAAGACTTTATCTGAGTATGGAAATAAAACAACAGCAACCTTGACCATTGAATCATCTAAACCATCGGCCACTGAAATAAATAATGCAAATAAACAAACAGTTCATTATGGTGCTAAAACAACAACAGCCTCTCGTATAAAAACCTCTAGTAATGAACCTAATAACGCATCGAAAACTAGCTACAGAAATAAACAAATAATTGATGTTGGCAGTAAAACAGCAACAACCTATCGTAATGAAACAAACACTATCTCTAGTAATACAGCAACTTTTCCTAATGTAATAACAGCATCCACCAACAATGACACGACAGGCTCCAGTAACGGTGAAACTACAGCTCATAGTAATATAAAGACTACAATCTCTAGTAATGAAACATCTTCGGTCACTAGTTCTGATCCATCTTCAATCTTAGAAAATGACACGTCTACAGCCCCTTATATTGAAACAACTAAAACCTCTAGCAACGGTAATACTACTGTCTTCAATAATGAATTAACTACAATCCTTAGTAATGACACAGCTACAATTATAAGTATTGCAAGAACTACAATACCTAGCTATAACAAAACAACTATCGCTGCTAACAACACTCCTACAAGTTCAAGCGACAGTACAAGGATAGTCCCTACTAATAAATCACCTACAATATCTAGCAATGACCCAACCCAATTCTCTAGCACTTACATAAGTACATCTTCTGGCAATGACACAACTTCAACCCTTGGTAATAAATCCACTACATTTTTAAGCGATGATCCAATTACAATCTCTAGCAATGACACAACTATAGGTCCTAATAATGAAGTAAACACAGTCTCCAGCAATTACACAACTATAAATCCTAACAATGAATCAACCAAAGTCTTTAGTAATGACACAACAACAATCTCTAGCAATCACTCTACTACAGCCTCTAGCAACGACACAACTACAATTTCTACCGATCAAGGGACTACAGCCTCTAGCAACGACACAACTACTATTTCTACCAATCACAGAACTACAGTCTTTAGCAACGACACAACTACAATTTCTACCAATCACGGGATTACAGCATCTAGGAATGACAAAACCTTGATCACTGGCTATGAATTAGCCACCATCACTAGCAATGACAGCTTTATAAGCCTTAACAATAAATCGACTACAGTTTTTAGCAATGATGCAACTATACGTTCTTATAATGGATCGACTACAGTTTCCAGCAATAACGAAACTACAAACATCGGCTATGATACTACTATAGGCCTTAATAATGAATCAACTACAACCTCTAGCAATGACATAACTTTGGGTCCTTACGATGAATCCTCTACAATCTTTAGCTATCATACGACTACAGCCTCTATGAATGACACAACTACAATTTCTACCAATCACGGGACTACAGCCTCCAGCAACGACACAACTACCATTTCTGCCAATCACGGGACTAAAGCTTCTGGCACCGACACAACTACTATTTCTACCAATCACGGGACTACAGCCTCTAGCAACGACACAACTACTATTTCTACCAATCACGGGACTACAGCCTCCAGCAACGACACAACTACCATTTCTGCCAATCACGGGACTAAAGCTTCTGGCACCGACACAACTACTATTTCTACCAATCACGGGACTACAGCCTCTAGCAACGACACAACTACTATTTCTACCAATCACGGAACTAAAGCCTCTAGCAACGACACAACTAATATTTCTACCAATCCCGGGACTACAGCCTCTAGCAACGACACAACTACTATTTCTACCAATCACAGAACTACAGTCTTTAGCAACGACACAACTACAATTTCTACCAATCACGGGACTACAGCGTCTAGCAACGACACAACTACAATTTCTACCAATCACGGGACTACAGCATCTAGCAATGACAAAACCTTGATCACTGGCTATGAATTAGCCACCATCACTAGCAATGACAGCTTTATAAGCCTTAACAATAAATCGACTACAGTTTTTAGCAATGACGCAACTATACGTTCTTATAATGAATCGACTACAGTTTCCAGCAATAACGAAACTAAAAACATCGGCTATGATACTACTATAGGCCTTAATAATGAATCAACTACAACCTCTAGCAATGACATAACTTTGGGTCCTTACGATGAATCCTCTACAATCTTTAGCTATCATACGACTACAGCCTCTATGAATGACACAACTACAATTTCTACCAATCACGGGACTACAGCCTCCAGCAACGACACAACTACCATTTCTGCCAATCACGGGACTAAAGCTTCTGGCACCGACACAACTACTATTTCTACCAATCACGGGACTACAGCCTCTAGCAACGACACAACTACTATTTCTATCAATCACGGGACTAAAGCCTCCAGCAACGACACAACTACAATTTCTACCAATCACGGGACTACAGCGTCTAGCAACGACACAACTACAATTTCTACCAATCACGGGACTACAGCATCTAGCAATGACAAAACCTTGATCACTGGCTATGAATTAGCCACCATCACTAGCAATGACAGCTTTATAAGCCTTAACAATAAATCGACTACAGTTTTTAGCAATGATGCAACTATACGTTCTTATAATGGATCGACTACAGTTTCCAGCAATAACGAAACTACAAACATCGGCTATGATACTACTATAGGCCTTAATAATGAATCAACTACAACCTCTAGCAATGACATAACTATGGGGCCTTACGATGAATCCTCTACAATCTTTAGCTATCATATGACTACAGCCTCTATGAATGACACAACTATGAACCCCTTTAATGAAACAAGAACTACAACCACTGTTAATGGAACAACTACAACCCATGACAAGGAGACAATAACAACTCTTACAGATTATAACGATAAAATCGGAATAAACTCTAGTAATGAGACAATTACAACCCCTATTAATGAAACAACCATGACTCCTAATAATGAACCAACTACAACCCCTATTAATGAAACAACCATGACTCCTAATAATGAACCAACTACAACCCCTATTAATGAAACAACGATGACTCCTAATAATGAACCAACTACAACCCCTATTAATGCAACAACATATAATGTAACAGCAATAATCACTAGACTACACAAGACTAGTACAACCTCTACTAATGAAACACCTACAACATTTATTATTGAATCAACTACAAGCTCTAGTTATGAAACAACTACAGCCCCTCTTATTGAAGAAATTACAATCCCTATTATTAAAACAACAACTACCCCTATTAATGAAACTATTACATTCACTGAAGATAAGGCCTTTAGTAACGAAACAACTACGACACCTAGTATTGAAGCAACTACAATGTATATTGATGAAATAATTTCCCCTATAAATAAAACAACTACAACATCTGCTGCATCTGAAACAACAGAGCCTAGTTATAAAGCTACTTCTGCTCCTCTTAATGAAACAACTACGAACTCCGGTAATAAAACCACAACCTCTAGTTATGAAACTACTATAAACTTTATTATTGAATTAACTACTCCTGGTAACATAACAATTACAACACCTAGTAATGAAACAGCTACAACTCCTATTATTAAAACTTTAACCACTTCTAGCTATGAAACCACTACAGCCTCTCTTAATGAAATAACTACTACCCCTATTTATATAGCAACTGCTGTTAATAAAACAGCGATTCTTAATGAAACAACGACGACCCCTAGAATTAAAGCAACTACACATTCTATTAATGAAAGAACTACCCTTGGTAACAAAATAATTACAACCCCTAGTAATGAAACAGCTACATCTCTTATTATTGAAGCTTTAACCACTTCTAGCTATGAAACAACTACAGCCTCTCTTAATGAAATCACTACTACCCCTATTTATGAAACAACTGCTATTAATAAAACCACAGCACTTCGTAATGAAACAACGACAACCCCTGTTATTAAAGCAACTACCCCAAGAAACAAAACAACTACAACCTTTAATAATGAAACCCCTACACCCTCAAGTAATGAAACTACTAAAATTCCTAGTAAACAAACAACAATCTCTAATTCCGAAATAACTACAGCCCCTATTAATAAATCCACAGCAACTCCTATTATTGAAACAACAAACTCTAGTTATGAAACCACTTCTGCTCCTTTTAATGAAACAACCCCAAACTCCAGCAATAAAACAACGACCTCTAATTATAAAACTACTATAAACTTTATTAAAGAAACAACTACCCCTGGTAACAAAACAACTATAACCCCTATTAATGTATCGACTCTAACCTCTCATAATAAAACAACTGAAACCCTTATTAACAAAACAAATAAAGCCCTTAGCAATGAAACAACTACAACCCCTAGAAAAACTACAGCCTCTCTTAATAAAACCACTACAACTATTATTGAAACAACTGCTATTAGGAACGAAATAACGACGACCCCTAGTATTAAAGCAACAACACATCCTATTGATGAAAAAACTACTCCAAGAAATGAAACAGCTACAACCTTTAATAATGAAACCACTACACCCTCAAGTTATGAAAAAACTGAAACCTTTAGTAATAAAACAATAACCTCTAGTTATGGAATAACTACAGGCTTTTTTAGTAAAACAAGTACAACCCATATTAATGAAACAAAAACTACCCCTAGTAATGAACCCACAACCTCTAGGAATGAAACAGCTACAATCTCAACTAAGGAAACCACAATACATTCAAGTAATGAAACAACCACAGTACTTCTAAATGAAGAAACTGCAACCTCTTATAAGGAAACAATTACCACCCCGCTTAATAAAACAACCAACTCTAGCAATAAAACAACTACTACCCCTATTAATGAAACCACTACCCCAAGAAACAAAACAACTACAAATTCTAATAATGAAACCACAACATCTTCAAATAGTGAAACAACTATACCTCATGGTATTGAAACAACTACAATCTCTAGTTATGAAACAACTAAAGCCTCTTTTAATAAAACAACTACAATTCCTATTATTGAAACAACAACAACCTCTAGTTATGGAACAACTACCACCCCTATTAATAAAACAACTGCTGTTAGTACCGAAACAACTAAAAATCCTAGTAATAAAACCACTATGGAAACAACTACAACCCCTAATACTGAAAAAACTACAGCATCTATTAATAAAACAACTACAGCCACTAATAATGAATCAACTATAACCCTTAGTTATGAAACATCTAAAGCCTCTCTTAATGAAACTTCTATAACCCCTATTTATAAAACTATTAATGAACTTTCAACTACAACTCTTATTACCAAAACATTTACATCCCCTAATAATGAAACAACTAAAATTCCTAGTACTGAAATAACTACAGCCTCTCTTAATAAAACCACTACAACCCTTAGTAATGAAAAACATACAACTTCTATTATTGAAACATCAACAACTACAACTCCTATTAATAAAACAACTACAACCCTTACTAATGAAACAGCTACTACTTCTATTATTGAAACATCAACAACTACAACTCCTAGTAACAAAACAACTACATCCCCTATTAATGAAACAACTAACATCCCTAGTACTAAAATAACTACAGCCTCTCTTAATAAAACCAGTACAACCCTTAGTAATGAAAAAGATACTACTTATATTATTGAAACATCAACAACTACAACTCCTACTAACAAAACAACTACATCCCCTATTAATGAAACAACTAACATCCCTAGTACTAAAATAACTACAGCCTCTCTTAATAAAACCACTACAACCCTTAGTAATGAAAAAGATACTACTTCTATTATTGAAACATCAACAACTACATCTCCTATTAACAAAACAACTACAACCCTTACTAATGAAACAGCTACTACTTCTATTATTGAAACATCAACAACTACAACTCCTAGTAACAAAACAACTACAACCCTTGGTAATGAAAAAGATACTACTTCTATTATTGAAACATCAACAACTACATCTCCTATTAACAAAACAACTACAACCCTTGGTAGTGAAACAGCTACTACTTCTATTATTGAAACATCAACAACTACAACTCCTAGTAACAAAACAACTACAACCCTTGGTAATGAAAAAGATACTACTTCTATTATTGAAACATCAACAACTACATCTCCTATTAACAAAACAACTACAATCCTTGGTAGTGAAACAGCTACTACTTCTATTATTGAAACATCAACAACTACAACTCCTAGTAACAAAACAACTACAACCCTTGGTAATGAAAAAGATACTACTTCTATTATTGAAACATCAACAACTACATCTCCTATTAACAAAACAACTACAACCCTTGGTAGTGAAACAGCTACTACTTCTATTATTGAAACATCAACAACTACAACTCCTAGTAACAAAACAACTACAACCCTTGGTAATGAAAAAGATACTACTTCTATTATTGAAACATCAACAACTACATCTCCTATTAACAAAACAACTACAACCCTTGGTAGTGAAACAGCTACTACTTCTATTATTGAAACATCAACAACTAAAACTCCTATTAACAAAAAACCTACTACCTCTAGTAATAAAACAGCTACAACCTCTTTGAATGATATAACTACAACCCTTAGTGATGACATAAGTAAAACCTTTATAAATGAACCCACAACCTCCGGTAACAAAACAACTACAACTCCTAGTGATGAAACTACTACAACCCCTATTAATGAAACAACAATAACCTCTAGTTATAAAACAACTACAGCCTCTCTTAATGAATTAACTACAACCCCTAGTAATGACACTTCTACAACCTTTAATTATAAAACAACTGCAGCCTTTATTAACGAAACAAGTACAACCACTATTAATGAAACAACTAAAAACCCTAGTAAAGTAACTGCAACTCCAATTATTGAAACAATTGCCCCAAATAACGAAACAACAACGACCTTTCGTAATGAAATAACTACGATCCCTAGTAATGAAGCCATAACAACCTTTAGTAATAAAAAAACTACTGTAGTAGATATTCCACTAGTCACAAACGCTAGCAACACTGTAATGACAGTGACTGCCTCTGTTGCTACCAACACCACAGACTTGTTTAACACTACTTCTGTCAAGAAGTGTTCAAGAAGAGATTCGATAAGTAACACGACAATAAATAATTTTACCACTGAAACACCTAAGACGTATTCTACAATAAAACCTTTGACTGTCAGTATCAGTAGCAATGAATCGGACCAATCTAAGACTGCTTCTGTCACTAAGTGGACTAAAGAGGAATCTAATACGTCTACTACGAGCTTTACTAATAAGTCAAATATATCAAGCAATGTTAGCACTGTCACAAAAGAAACTACTTTTATAACGGAACCCTCTATTGTAACCAATGAAATATCAACGACTGTCAATACCCCTGACACAGGAACGACAAATATAATGGTTGAAAATCGTACAGTCAAAACCTCTTCGGTAGCTATGACCACAATAGAAAATATTAATGCAGCTACAGTAGCAAATGAGACAAATGATGCGAGTTCTATAAAAGATAATGCAAAAACCAACGTTGCACAATCTACTTCAACTCCTACTTCATTAAATACTATTCATACATCAAAACCACCTAACAGTGCCATTCCAAGTTGCACAGCAGGACTTCTTGGTAGTTCTACACAAAAAACTAATAAAATTATTGATGTATTGGTTGCTACTAAAACCAGTTCAAGTAACACTGTTAGATGTACAGCTAAATCTAGTGCTAGTACTACTCCTATAGGTAGAAAAACCAATAACGACCTTGATACTAAAAGTAATATGATTGTGAGATCTCTTATAGCACCTGCATTACTTGGTCATACCGATTCAAATAAAATAAAAAATGGATCAGAAAGCCCTGCCTTTGAAACAGTTCAATCAATTACTGATAAGCATTATAACCGTCAATATACACGAAATCTGTTTGAAACTGCTTACAATGACACACCAGTCACACAAAATATAGATGACTTAACAGTGATAGCGAAAGACGCAGAAATACGTAAAAATATTCTAGATAGATTAGATATTCCTAATGATACCTTAACAGGACGCGGAGCCTCTTATATAGAAATATCAACCGAAAGCATGCATTCAGTTAACTCATTCCTAATTGATAAGAAAAACAAAACTAGCAGTACGCACCCTAATAATGATATCGTAAGCTTTTTATCTAATACTTTAGGATACAAAGACCAAATCGTACCGAACAATAACAATTTAGATGTTACTACTACAACCCCCCGAACTAATATTATAATTACTAGCATTTTTTCTGATTCAACCCTTGAGAATGCAACATCAATATTGCCCAAAAACCAAAATATAACTAAAGGAACTACAAAAACCAAGGTAAACAGTATCACTTCTTTAGAAACCGGAACTAAAAAAACAACTATAGATTTATCGATGAAAGTTCACAACCAGGACAAAAATAATCACACTAAAATCGAAACTTTGAAGCATACATTCGGCGCGCAAAAAACAGACACAGTTAAAAGAAAAACAATAAAGTACAACACTTATCAACCAGCAACTGCTGAAGAGCTAGATGTATCGATGAGATTAGGGTACAAGTTGCCACAACAAAAACAAAAAATATATAACAAAAAAATTATAAAAGAAATAAGTAATCATCCAAAATTAACAACATATAGCAACCATAAAAAACTTAGTCTAACAACACAGCCAATCAACTATACAAAGGCTACGGATCTGTCCAAGTCTACGAAAATGGAAGCATTTGTCACGAAGCAAATGATAGCTTCCACCTCACCTACAACTACTGAAACCGTTGTCAACTGGCGAGATTTTAATAGGAATTTACGTTCACGAATAGTCACGAAGAATTTCAAAAGTCTTAAAAACTCAGAATCAAGCTTATTAGATCCTTTTGCCAAAACCAACATGTACCCGTTGAAAATCATGCCACAATTAACCCAGCGAAAGGTCATGAAAAGAATTCAGATGAACAATAGAAATGAGATGCAATCTAAATTATTTTCTCCATTATTGATGAGTAAAGTAATGCCACAAAGACCATACATAATGCCTACAAGAATACACAACGTAGTTACGTCGATACCACGCAAAGTGATACTAAGGCCAAAGTTTGAATCTATAGACAAGAGCGATCCTTATAATATGAAATATTTTAGACCAAAGCCTATTCTTCTACAGAAAGACGAAGATTTCTACAGGGAAGAGTTCAAAGCTCAACATCACCACCCTAATAGTTTGACTCGAAGAGAAAAAGTCAACTTTGTGCAAGAAGCACTGCATAACCAATTTACGCGTCCAGAAAAGCAATATCGAAATAATATCGAACGACTATCGTATGTGCCACCAGTATTAGAGAAACCAAGGTTTCTACGAGATCGTATAGATTCTATTAGAAACTACGTATCAGATTATGTGAAGCCCACGGAAAAACAGGATATCTGGAAAGATTTTTTCCTAGAGAAGCAAGTACCAGATGTGGAAGATCAGTATAATTTAAAACCATCCTTGTTTTACTACAAGAGTAATTACCCAGAGCCGACTACGACGAGTACAGCGAAAACAAGACGAAAGGGCAGAACATTATTCTTTTACAGTCCTACTGTGCCGTATAACCGCTATTTTTAGAATTTGTTGAATTTTCTCATATAAATTACCTTTGAATGTAATATTATTTATCTTTTTTTGTATTTTAATTAAGTCGTTACCAAACATGCCAAAATAAAGGCAAAAAATATACAAATAATAAACCACACATCTAACAAACGAGGTACGTTAAAGTATGCAAAGTTAGATAATAATCCAAAATTGTGTTCTACAGCTAACATTGTCCTAACAGGTGACAGACTGGTGGGTCGACGACATGTACCTTCGAGTCCGGCTGCCGTTGCCCATAAACTCGAACCCAGGCATGATGTTCCCGCGCAGACGCTTCGCAAAGATGGAAGAAGTTGCAGATCTCGGGGCGCTCTTCATCGACGACCTGCTGGATTATAAGGAGATGCTAGACAGGTTATCTACGTCATCGTAACTGAGATTTTCATTTCGTACGGCATAAATTAATACTTTAGTTTTCCAGCCGGCTTTGGCCGTCATCTAAAAGACATTAGTGCCGCCGCTTTATTAATACTTTTTTCCAGACTACGTCCATGAATAAAATGAATGTTTCCAATGTTTTTCGTGAAGTTATTACTGGGAAAATAGTTATTCCCCTTCGCATTAAATGTAGCTTTTGAAATCCGAATGTAAAGTAGGTACTTTGTGCATTTTCAGAAAAAAATGCTAGCGGTGTAGTTAGTAAACATAAAATTAATGCAGCTTAGCGAGCGAGAAATTATGCGTCATGGAGAATGGAGATCAAATGTTTCAGCAACTGCGTGCTAGATAACGCCGATCGAACCGAACGAGGATCGATCGACCAAACTCATTTGATTTTTTATCCGTAGAGGCGAACTACCACTTGAGCGAGCGACAAGCCGCGACAAAGGCCAGCCTCTGTGCATGGAGCAGTTTTATCGTCTGCTCAGCGTGTGTCGCATCCCAGAAGTGGGCAGGGATCGGCTGGAGCTGCCGCTGGTGAAGGAAGACCCTGAGGAGTATGAGGAGCTTGTGGTGGTGGCTTGCAGGAACCATGTTAGTATACTGCTGAATTCTCAAACTTTGTTCCACTTTTGTATCTGCTCTACAAAGTGAAACGAACGAAGATATAACCGTTATTACGCTCTATATTCAGAAGATTTACAATTTCAACGTGCTCTTATTTCGTATCCACTGTAAACTATCTTAGTTTGAATTATAATCTAGACATGTAAAGTTTTTAAAGCCGACTTAAAGTTAGGATCTTTTATCGATAAAAGTTATCTCAACTCTAGGCTGGCTTTGAAAGCATATTTAATTCATCCATCTATTCTCAACTAGGCCGTAGATCCCCTAATTCAATGTCTCCGCGACTCACTTAACTTAGTTACGTTACGTAGTTTGCGCTTGATAACTCACTTAGCAGTTGGTGGTTCGTTCGATCACTTAAGTTGGGTTCAGAGTTTGCTAACTATTGGAATATTTATGTTGTGGTTCACGTCGTTTATCAGACGGTTCCTTTTTGTGCGATTTTAATATCAGACTTCAGACGAGAATACTGAGAAGTAACATAGTAGTAGCGACTCACGGCGTGGCGTTGGAATATTACACGTGTGATACTGCGATACCCAGACTTCGACGAACTTGGAATGTTTCGTGGCGGTGGGTTCAATGCCTAAGGCTGAGTGCAAACGGGCCACCAACCACAGCCACCGATGGCCTGTCGGACGACCACGAATGTCTAAAAATGATGCGAATAATTCGTATAGGCGAATGCGAATATTTGTAACATAACATCCCTGATTCGAATATTACCTAATAACAATGAAAGCAATGTTAGTGAGATAATTTTTTGCTGCAGTTTTACCCCATCCCAGTAAAGGCAGTGGACCGTGGTCGCCTTACTCCTGGAGAGATTCAAGCACAGATCTTGCACTGCATGATAGACGCAGCCAGCGCTCCAGCGCCACCCCGAGTGGGACTTCTTACTTCCATGCAGCGGGACTCGTGGGCCCGAGCTAGGGAAACACTCATCAAAGGTACCAGCGATCTGACAAAAGGCCTTCTTGTAAAGTGTTATTGGTGAAAGTTGGTTCAACATATTGCAACTATGTTCATGTAGGCATCATTTGGATATACTCGTACTTAGGTAACTAACAGACATACATCTAGCAGCTGGTAAAGGTTATCTGAGTGTTTGCAAATGTAATTTGAAGCTATAGCCTTTGGGCGGCCAGGGCCTAAACTACATGACCAAGGTTGGCCATGTACTAACCCATCAAAACTTCAATCATTTAATAAAACTCGAGTTCGAAAAACGGCCGATATAGGCCAAAATCAAAATAGAACAGGTTTATTGAAATATTTTGAAAGTTTAGCAATGTATGGCTTCCAGACGAGAATAACCGTACGAACCTGGAGTTGATCTCGCGAGCTCTCTGCATCCTGTGCCTGGACGAGTCAGGCGGCGACCGCGCGGATACCGATGACGACACCAACGGCCTGCTGCGCGCCATGCACGGAGCGGGGACACGGTACCACTCTGCCAACCGCTGGTTTGATAAAACTGTTCAGGTGAGGCTTATTAGATCTTAGGTATCCTACTTAATATTATATACGCGAAAATCAACGGGATCTAATGGGACGCGTACGAAGTCACAGGCGAAAGATAGTACACAATATAACTTACTGCAAAATTAACATTTCTAATTTGATTTACCATTTACCCTTTTTTGCATGACTACTTTCCGAATCCGCAGATTATTTGGAGAGAATTCAACTCTTTCCTACAACATTTATCTTCATTGTTGGTATTACCTTTGGGAAGTCGCCATCTTGCTTTTATCTCCCCCTCTATACATGGGATCAGCACAATGCCTATATTCTTAAATTTCCTCTATCAGCTGTCATTTCACAACTGACTCTTAAGTGCTGCAGTCTGACACTCCTAAGGGCAGATCGTGATGGTACATGGCAACAATAACTCGTCGAATTAACCAGTTAACATTTCCCCCAGCTGATAATATCTCAAGACGGCACAATAGGCATGTGCTACGAGCACAGCGCAGCAGAAGGCGTGGCGGTGGTGCGCCTGGCGGAGCGCGCGCTCGCCCGCGCCGAGGTGGCAGACCGACCTGCGCCGCCGCCGGCGTTGCTACCAGCCCCGCAGGCTATGAAGTGGAACATCCATCCAGATGTATACAGGACCATTGAGATTGCGGCTCGGGATTTGGACAGGTGAGACTGCTCTTGACTCCAAAGGTGGTCAGGCAAAACTGATCACGAAAACTAATATTGATCACGTTCCTTTTATGTTTTTTTTTTTCAGGGCAATATCAAACCTGGATTTCAAGGTATACACATACCGCGGCTACGGTCGCGAGTTCATGAAGTCCTGCCGCACCAGCCCCGACGTCTACATCCAGCTGGCAATGCAGTATGCCTACTACAAGTATGTCTATTTTATACTTCACCTACTTCTGTACCTTGAACTGATCTTCTGTTATAGTGCGCTCTTTTGTGATCCACCGGGTGATTTTTACAGGGCTAGCTTTGTTAATAAACTGGATGGAACTGTTTCTAGAATGTACGGTTATCTGGTCAGCACATACGAGTCAGCTTCCCTGCGTCGGTTCCGGAACGGTCGCGTCGACAACATCAGATCAGCCCACGCCGCAGCCCACGCGTGGGCAGCCGCCATGTGCACCGCGGAGGCCTCGCCGCTGAACGAACCCGAAGATGGACAGAAAAAGGTCTCGTTTAATTTATATGGGGTAAGGGATTCTCCTACTGCACAGTAGATGCTTTGACAACACGAAGACAAATACGAAGTAAGTGGGAACAACATTCAATTATCTTTTTAAAGGAATAACGATGACAGGTCAGAAAGTACTGAACACAAAGGAAGGAGAAATCATCTACTTACAAATTCACGCACACTATACGGATCCTGGGGATATAGACCTACGAGTACATTCTTACCAATTTGGCTACTGTAGTTCCTAGAAACTGTACCACAGCACTAACATTACAAATTATTGCAGGATCAGAAGAAGTTGGAGCTGTTCGAGGAGGCAGCCCGCAAGCAGACGGAGATCATGGAAGCCAACATCCTGGGTCGCGGGATCGATAACCACCTGCTCGGCCTCCGCGAGATGGCGCGGGAGACCATGGGAGAGCTGCCACCGATCTTCACTGATGCTACTTACAAGCAGATGATTGAGTTCAAACTCAGCACTAGTCAGGTACCTAGGGAACTTTTTTCACAGCAAAGCGGACCCTGTCGAACCATTAAATTATATTTCACGTTGAGGTATTTTTACTACACAACAACTACAACTCATACATAAAGGTACATTTGTAAAATAAAACTACACAGATTACTGATTTCAGAATTAGCAAGTGTAAATGTAAACAGACTGCGCATTAATGACTAGCCTCAAAATTCCTTCCAGGTGGCCACAACTACCGAAGGCACATTCATGGGCTACGGAGCAGTAGTTCCCGACGGGTACGGGTGCAGCTACAACCCGAAGCGCGAGACAGTCATCTTCTGCATATCCTCTCTTACCTCCTCAAGCGTCACCAACACTGAGGCTTTCAGGCAATCGCTGGAGGAAGCCTTAGACTCCATGAAGCTTATGTTCCAGAATAAGAAGGTCGAAACTAATTGAAGAAAATACTAGAAAAACTAAGAAGATTATTCCTTATTCGTATACATGGATTTTGAGAATTATGTTACCCGCCAGAACTATTTATAAGTATTAAAAATTCTACGTTTTTAATGTGCGATTATACGCCAGCTTTTAAAAGCATATCTGTTTGTAAGTGTAGCTAATATTATTATGTAACAAAACATATCAAAATGTGGAGTGTTAGCGCTTTTGTGCCATAGGATCTTAGATGATAAGTATCTTTGAGTATTGTATAAGTGGTATCTAACGTTAGCATAGCACTGATAAACGCAATATGAACATATCAAAATTATCCCTAGGATTAGTATTTTAGCATGGTAACTTTGGATTACCTATAAGAGGTAGATTCATAGACTTAAGTGTTGTAATGTTTATCACTGATCAGCAACCGATACATATCAAAAATATCGATAGTTTTAAGTACTAATACTAACTTACGATTTGTCAATTTTACAACTATTGATAACAATTGCCGTGATTTCGATGTCTTATGCGAATTAGTTGTTCTACGACTTGGTCGTTCAATTCATACTTTTTATCCCTTCTGGTTATGCTTTATATAGTATTTTGCTTTGTATGTGTAACATCTGAGCTAAACCCGTGTAGGACACGTAAAACTAACGAAATTATTAAAAATATATTATTTTATTGTTTTTATAATTATAACCGCAGTTGCCTAGTCCTTATTGCCAATTTGCACTTCCTAGGAGTTGTATTTACATTTGTTGATGTTATCATTGTGTGGGCAGTAGGCACTATGTGTGAATGTGTTTTTGGCCTGTGGTGTAAAGTTAGTATAAATTCATTTAGTTTGCGTGTATCTGTCATGTTAATATTATATTTGTTGATCTAGTTGTTTATTGAGGCATCTCTTGGTATAATTTATAATTAATTTATCATCACATTAATAGAATGTAGCAAAATGTTTCTTGTAAGTGGTTGTATTTGATTTTATTAATAAGAACTAGGTAAGAAAATTTTAGAATCTTAGTAAAAAAAACTTGTCAATGCTGTGGTGATATCTTATTGGCTAGATTTGTTATTTATCATCATGATCATCATCAACCTATATTGGTCCAAAGCTGGACGTAGGTCTTTCCCAAGACGCGCCATTGAGCCCGATCTTCGGCTCATCTCTTCTCATTTTATCTTCAAATTTATTTAACTCTCCTATAGATTCTTAGCTAAGATTTATATTATATTTATTTAATCACAGTACGTACAAATCTCATTATGTACGTTATATTGTTACTTAAATACCTATTAGACTAGAAGTTTTATTAGCTTAGATTAAGGTAACGAAAACATATCGTATCGACTTGTCTCATGCAAGACATGACCAAGAATATCAAAACATATCAATGTTTATATTAAATCTCTATGGTAAGATATCAAACATATCAGTATTTATATTAAATCTCTAGGGTAAGATATCAAACATATCAATGTTTACATTAAATCTCTAGGGTAAGATATCAAACATTATCAATGTTTACATTAAATCTCTAGGATACTATTAAACATATCAATATTTATATTAAATCTCTAGGATAAGATATCAAATATATCAATGTTTACATTAAATCTCTAGGGTAAAATATCAAAACATATCAATGTTTATATTATTATTATAGTTGAAGGGTACTTTTATAAGTACTAATCTTGCATTTCTTATAGTTATTGCCACTGTTGATTTTTTAGACGTATCACTTGTTCTTTCTAGGTTACCCAGTCACTGATCTATCGCCATGATACGGATTAAATCTAGGACCCTTATAGGGGGGTTTTGAAATTATTCTATAGGAGTGTGTTAGTCTCGTAGAGAAAAAAATATTGTTGTTAGGTACGTGAAACTTTTCATCGCAATTCGTTCACTACAAAAGAGGCTCATCAGTAACTGGTGACGTCATTTTGTATCTGTAAGATTTTACTTAATTGTTTAGATCTTTGCACATTGTTCAAGTTTTGTAGAAAATCGATGTTTGTTCAATATTTATAGTTGTTTATTCTTACAATAAAAATAAGAAAGAATGACCGCTGTCACATGCATTATGCACACAAATATAGGAATTTAGAAAATAAGTAAATGGTGTTTAATGTTACTGTTCGTCCATAAGTACCTGTGTATGAGTAGCTAATAATTTTAATTAGTAGAAATACTACATATTTTAACATTGTTAAAAACCCGTTCCAACATAGCCTGCAAAAAATCCATTCAAGGCTTACGTATTTCTATACTAATATCAAGCTAATTAATCGACTAGCCAATCGTGTGCCGAGTTATAACAATATGGCGTTTCAGTTGACCAATCAAAGAGGAGCATTGTGGTTTTTGTTTCTTTCAGTATCTACTAAAAGTTGCACAATCTCTCCTTTTTAGAGTAAAAACTGCACAGATATGTTACCTTTGAATGCCAAAAGTAATGTGGTGTTTAAGTAAATGATGTTAGTTAAAAACCCGAATGAATCCCCTGTCCTATGTGATTAGTAATGTGTGCATATCAGTAGTGTAAGTGTCTATATGTCAATTCAATGTTGTTCTCAATAAAACAATACGTTAAAGTTATTGTATTTCATTGATATTCCCATTAGTTTGGTAGGATTGATTTATTATTTTCATCATCGGTTGGGTCGAACTTTTGTTGGGTAAAAAAACTCAAGAAGTTTCAGATTATGAATTCAATTTATTGATTACATCCACCTACGTATGAAACTGATAAAATACATTTTTTTCTTATAAATAATTGACGAACAAATATATAGTCACTTTGCCTAAAATTACATAGAATCACAAAATGATTTGATCGAAATTCATAACAATTTAACTGCAATATGTATGGATTTTTATTAAAATATATTAAAATAATTTAAAATATAGATAGGAAGCGAAATAACTCATAATTTTCCATGTTTTTGTCCAGGCTAGGTGCGCTCGGCGCATTTGCCTTATATTCAGTCAAATAGTAAATATACTCAAGCGAGATCGCTAACCATAAACATCATCATTATCGTAAGATCACGCTGAAAATGATGAAATCTATTTAGTAATTAAAAAACAAATGCAAGGTCGTTTTAGATAAAAACGTATACAATGGTTGAATCTGCAACTCCACAGTTAACCACACTAGATTATAATTCCAGCCTAATGACAGGCTATTAGACCTAAACACCGTACAATGAATTATTCAAATATTTATTATCTAATATTAGACTTTTCGAATGAGGTATTTTAAAACTTCTTGCTGCACGGAAACTCGTTGCAAATCAATATCATCAATCATCATCATCAATATATATAAAACTCTTTTGAAGCTGACAGAGAATCAACGCACAGCCTAAACTATAAGTCCTAGAGGTATGAAATTTGGAGGGTCGTATCCTTATATAGTGTAGGGGTGCACTAAGAAAGCAATTTTGAAAAGTCACACTCTAAAGGGTCTATTTAAAACGCGAGCAAAGCCGCGGACGACGGCTAGTAAAAAATAAATGTACAGTGTGAAACAACATTTCAAAATTTGATTGCATTATAGTGTGGTCTGGCTTTAGGGTGTACTGATAAAGAAATTGTTACACAAGGGTACATCTGAGTAGAGTTCGTCATACAAAAATATACGAGTCCGGATCAGTGCTTGAACAGTAAATCAGTATACGGGCCTAAAACTCATAACATATGGCACAGTACACACAAACCACAATCTACTTTGTGTCAAGTCTTATACGAAGGGCATAATGACAGAACTATGTTTAACTGTCAAATGAGTCTGTCAAACTAAGTTAGTCCAAATACTCACTAGCTACCGCTGTTCCAATGTATTATTATTTACTTAGTACCAAGTTACCAATTGTTACTCTAGCTACCAATTACTCTACAAAATAATGGCGAATATATCATTTTATCAAATCCAGTGAAATATTTTTAAAGCACGTGTCAAGATGTAACTGCTTACATATATTTTTTAGTTCCTTTATATAATTTCCGGAACATATTTCAAACTTTCAAAATGTTTCTGATTACAACAATATATCAATAAATTTCTGACACGTGCTTTGCTAACTACAGTATCCTGCTTCTATTTGTTTCATAATTCAATGGGCGCTTCGAATTGTTCTTAGGTGACTATGTCGTGGGGTCACTGTGAGTGACGAGGAATCCTGGCTCGCATTTGCAATCTTCGTCGGCGTCTTTCACCTGTTATTATAACAAATGAATAAGAATAAGAAATGAATAACTGGACAACACGATTCAATCAAGTGGTGTGTAATGTGTGGTACCTACGTCGTGAGTCGTATTTTTAACCTTCAAAAACGCAAGAGCTGTTATATTGGGACCGGTTATTCTACAACCATGGAATGCACCGCCTGGGAAAGTACAGCCAGGATTGCACGATCTAGGAAAACACAACCTAGGAATTCATGCCTATCTGGCACAGGACGGCTTTTGTTAGTTTGATTTCCACCTAAGTATAAACATCTAAACACAGATAAACAAGACATGTGTGTTGTTGATCTGTGTTTAGTTTAGTTTAGATGTAATGTGTAGTGTACCATGAGGAATGTGTGCATCATGAGTGTGTCGGCGCGCGGCCTGCGGTCGGGTTCGTGCGTGAGACATCCCTCACAGAACTGGCGGCCCTCCTCCGAGAGCGCGGGCGGGACGGCGGGCCGCGAGCCCATGCCCACCATGAACATTATCTGGTAGTTGCTGTCGTACTCCGAGAACGGACGCTGGAACATACATTTATAACAAACTTATCGATTACTGCCTACTCGTATACGAGGCATCATTACTTAATTATAAGAAACATTTCAAAAATTCATTTGAAAGTAGGAACTTTTACATTTTTTTTTTCTTATCATATCTTATAGTAAAAACTTAGGGGTATATCATATATATTGGTCTTCTAAAGCTGAACTAACTAAACTGATTGCTAAATCAATTGTCATCTCTTTTCGTTGTTATACAAGTGACAATGATAGAGCATTTACTCGACTGGCAAAAGTGTAATGGATCTCTGTTTCAAGAGGCACATTGTGAACTTCATTCACTGGTTACACTGCAAGAGTGAAAAGTGACCTTTGATCACATCAACTGCATAATTCACGCTTATCGCAAATCTGTCGCGAGATCGTAATCAACCACCCAGCGAAAAGATAGTGCGCGTATTTTAGTAATTACTTTAAAATGTAGAATCGCAATAATGTAGTACCTTGCCCGACGCCATTTCTGTGACGCAGCATCCAACGGACCAAATATCAGCCGCCCGTCCGTGGCCCGATGACTTCATGAACACCTCGGGCGCCATGTACGCTGCAACAAAACATACTAATATAGCAAAACTACCTTCCGCCCGCCACTTCGTCCGCGTCCTGTTTGATCCTGTTAATTGTAGCCTGACCTGTAGCACAGGTTTTTTTTATAAACCTATTTCAGGCACCAGTTCCTCACAGTTCAGGTTTTATATAAGCTTACCGTCTAAGATAAAAATCGATAATAAGAACCTATTGTGAGGAGAAATAAATGAATTATATTATATATTAAATGAATTATATTATATTATAATTATAATTCTCCGGGATAAAAAGTAGCCCATGTGTTAATCCAGGTTACGAACTATATATTCAAAGCTTCATCCAAATCCGACCGGCAGTTGCAGCGTGATTGAAACAGAAACAACTAAACTTTGACAATTATAATATTAGTGGGTACTATGCTTTTACGCCTAACCACGAATTTACACACTACAGCACCCAAAATTTGATTTTAAATATGAGCACAGAAATGCAAGCAATACTGATCGGTGCCAGAAATATGTACAGTGGTACTTTTTTGGTTGAAGTAACACATATCGTTGGGTACTAGGTTCGGTTACCTTGCGTGCCGACGAATCCTTGCAGCTCGTTAGGCGCGGTGGTGTTCGCTCGGATCTTGACAGCGCAACCAAAGTCACCCAGCTTCAGGCAATGACCCTCGTTCGTTAAGAATATATTGCCACCTGGAGATATTTAACTAATTAAAGTAGATGTAACACAAAGCGCGATCTAGCTATAAAAAAATAAAGGGCATACTATAGGTAGAACTCGTTTTTCAAATGAGTTTTGTAATATGGATGACGTCATATCGCGGTCGAAAACCGCAATAAGGCCGTGCTCACTTTGGATACGAATTTGTTCGTACGTAAACGTACGAGTACTGTTCGTACGAATTGAGTGCTCACACTGAATATGTTTGTCTCCGTTAAATAGGCAGTGCACCGGTGATATCACGTAACTGAACGTACGACTGCGTGATAAATCACAACAAGTTCGGATTGTATTCGGACGTCGTAAATAAACGTAACGACTGATCGCATGCAGTGTGAGCGCTCCCGTAGACCTTGGAAGGCCGGGATCATTCGTGCGTAGTCGT
Source organism: Eulithis prunata (assembly GCA_918843925.1). Lineage (NCBI taxonomy): Eukaryota > Metazoa > Arthropoda > Insecta > Lepidoptera > Geometridae > Eulithis > Eulithis prunata. The sequence continues at coordinate 9,560,631 of OU974016.1, read as the reverse complement.
ACGAATCAAATTCGGATGAAATCGTATCCAAAGTGAGCACGGCCTTAGTGGATGAGTTCGTGTGGTAGGTACTACTAACTCTTGATGTCCCGATGTGCGATGTTCCTGGCGTGCAGCGCGGCGACGGCGCTGAGCAGTTGCTTGGTGTAGCGGCGCACTGTGTCCTCCGCCAGGCCGCCTGATGTCGCCACTAGCGCTTCTAGAGATCCCTCCACGCATAGCTCCATGAATATCAACATCTCCTCCTAACAACGTAATAACATACTTTATTTATATACGTACAAGTACTCGAACTTATATAAAAATGCAATCCCATTTGCGCTAATGTCAAAACTCGTAATAATGTTTCCGCATTCAGTCTGCTAGTGATGTTACGTTACAAATTTGTAAATGATCTGATTGATTTTGTTATTTTGATAAGTTTACTTTCATATAAAAGTTGTTACTTAAATTACGTACGTAACGTAGGGATCCTTAAGTCAAGCTCATCCCGGCGTTTTGCGTGTACGACGCCGAGATTAAAGCCATTACGGTTTAAGTGTCACAGAAGAAACTTGGCCGGTTTTGACGCAAAAGTATATTCATAAAGAAAAGTCAATGGTTTGACTTTTCTTTATGAATATATTTTTACGCCATACACTATAACTGAATTTAGCATGATAAAATTTGTTAATTTTAGAGTTATTGATTAGATGTCACATTAGTCACATCACTATTTAGTTTCCATGAAAAAGCGACAACACTCCCATCTGTTCAGGATTGAATAAAATGATTAGTTATAGTATATGTAGTAACCCGATGCAGTTCACAGCCGTAGTATCTGACTAGATGTGGATGTATAACGCCCTCGAGTACGCGCAGTTCGTTCGCGGCTCGCTGCGAGGCGCGTCGGTCGGCGCCCACGCTCAGCTCCTTCATGGCCAGCAGCTGCCCACTCTCCGTGTTCACTACTGTGTACACCTGCCAATAACAACACTGTTCATACACAGCTTGCTTAGTGCCGGACTAGAACTTGTGTGATAATACATATGTCTAACTTGGATATCCCTACTCCCTAGTGATGGCGCATCAGACCCGCAAAAGCGATATGGACATCCCTAGTGATGGCGCATTGGACGTAGAATCAGAGGTTCATGACAAACAGTTGGCCCGGAGTACGAGGGAGCTGCAATGATGAAACATACCGACATCGAAGCGAAGCGCGAATCAAAATGTGTCTTATATTGTGGAGATAGGGATCAATATGCTATGTAATTCTTTTAGATTACGTCATGTGTATTTCAAGCGAACCAAAACGCAAATTCAAATGTGTGCCTTGTGACATTAAGATAGGGATCAATATGCTACGTAGTTTTTTGGATTGCAAGTGTACTTCCAAGCTTCAAGTACAACATATGCATACCTTGCCGAAGCTCCCGGCACCGATCTTGAGTCCTCGTTGCCATTTGAAGGTGAGCTGTCGTAGCTTGGGCTCGTATTCTGAGACTGTTGATGTGACGACTCTGCCCACTCTCCTACTGTCTCGCAGCTGCTGTTCCCTGGTATCTTCCACTATTTGGATGGCTTCTAACACGCGCTGACTGTGACCTGGAGCGATATATTCTTGTTAGGTCGTGGGATGGATATATTCCACCAATGGGGATTTCAGTTTTGTTTTTTCCAGAAATCCCCACTGCTAAGCCGCTAACTGCTATGCACTACGGCTTAGCAGTGGGGGTTTTTGGTTTTTGGTTATTTTTTTCAGAAATCCTCACTCATCTGATTAATCAGTCACACAAACACTAATCTAAATTATAGTCAATCGAACAAAAATAATTATTTCAAACATAGAACAAACACCTTCACACAATTATTTGTACTTGGTGGGGATCGAACCCAAGACCCACAACGCGGAAGGGAGAGTTATACCGACTGAGCTGTGTGTGACTTCAAAACTGTTATGGCGTACAATCACATCACGTGACATACAAGTAGTTTGTGGTCCATTGAAGCACATTATTGGATCGGGCTCGGTGGGCGGCGGCGTCGGAGGCGTTGGAATTTCTTTGCCGCAGGAACTACTTGAAAATGGACTCTGTAATTAAAGAAATACGGTTCATTTTCAGTACTAATAACAAACACATAGCGTGTAATTTGCATACCTTCTTCGCTATAAGCTATGTTGAATACAATAACAGTTAACAAACAAAATTACAATTTTTATCTCAAAAAGACAAATCAGCAAAATGTACTGTCGATAAAGTTTGTATATACGTACTTACAAAAAAGATATCATTATTCTATCAGCGATCTAGTTTCCATCAAGCATTGCTTAGTTTGGGACTAGAGGATGTGTAAACTGAAATACTAACATGTAACCTATGCCTAGGTCGCGGCGAGGCCCCGCTCGGGTCGGGAGTGGGTCGCGAGCCGATCACGTGGGATATACAACCATCCATCAGATGCTTTAACTCCTGCAATACAACATTATATTACTTGTATCTGTATCTGTGACATGCCTAACAAAACACATCTCGCTAGGAAAAAGGAACAAGAGATTATCGGTCGAGACTTTCTGGTGAGTGAGTTTCTAAAAAATTATCTTTTTTACATTTTGTGACGAGAATATAGTGAAAGTGGATGATGAATGTGTTACCTCAAATTCTTCTTCAGTAAGATGCTTGGTGTTGCATGGGTCGCATGCCAGCATTAGAAACTCCAAGCCTTGAGACGCCCATCTAAATACAAATTTTATTTATATAAAGCTACGATATAAGTACATAAATTAATATCGACGCCAACTTTTATAGTGGGAGTTTATTTGTCAAATTATTAACCTCCAAATTATTCCATAAACAGAAAAAAAAATCACTTTAATCTCACTTAATACTAACGTGTTAAAGTTGAATTCGTCATCATGCCCTGAAACGAATCCAACTCCCCCTGATTATTTAGAAGAAAAACTAGATTTCAAAAAAAAATTAATCATACCTAATCATACAAAACCTAATGACTTGTGAGATTCAAAGTGATCAGTGATATTTTATTGAATAAAAGCTTTTTGACATTGACTTTGAGTTAGGAGTGAATGGTTGTGCATTACCTAGGCCTGAGTCCCCGTCCGCGATCACATCGTTCGACGACGAACTTCATCCAGCACTTGGCGAAGTCTATGACGGCGCGCGCCACGCGGCTCGCCCACTGCTTCTCCTCGGCGCCGGCGCCGCGCTCCGCCGCCGGACGCAGCTGCACCGCCTCCGCCGGCGGCGAGCCCGACAACAGCAGCTCGATGCTACTTTGAGGCTAACAAATTATCTATCATCATCAATATATATAAAACTCTGTTGAAGCTGACAGAGAATCAACGCACAGCCTAAACTATAAGTCCTACAGGTATGAAATTTGGAGGGTAGGATCCTTATACAGGGTGTTACCAGACCACTTCCGAAAACGAAAGGGGGAGCTACAGCACACCAAAACGCAACCAAAAAAAAATCAGTTATCCTGAAAAATAATTATAGCCGGAGAAAACAATGTTTAAAGATTTGTATTTATTTCGCCAGCCCGCAATGTACGCATTCACATAGGTAAGGTCGAGGCGTAGTACTATAATTTATTCTGTGTCGTAAGTGCCTACTAACGTAGGTCGCTCGCACGTCGCGTACTTGAATGACCCGCGATGAACTCTCAGCTGTTCATGCTGTAGTAGACGTAATCTGCGTGCTGCGTGTACATTGCTGCTTTATTTATTTTATTTGTTTTTTTGCTTTTTTAAATGAGATAATTAGGTAGATATGTCTTATTATGTTGTACTGTGTGTATGTAACTAGAAAAAAAATTAAAAAGAGATAGTCAAGTCAATTTTTTTTTTCTCGATTTTTTTCGCTTAATGTTTTCAGTATCATGGTCTGATTGGAACCTCCAAGTTTTCGGAAGTGGTCTGGTAACACCCTGTATAGTGTAGAGGTGCACTAAGTAAGGAATTTTGAAACGTCACACTCTAAAGGGTAGAACGCGAACAACGCCGCGGGCGACGGCTAGTACTATTATAAAACTACTAGCCGTCGCCCGAGCGTTGCTCACATTCTAGACCCTTTAAAGTGTGACTTTTCAAAATTCCTTTCTTAGTGCATCTCTACACTATATAAGGATGCTACCCTCCAAATTTCATACCTCTAGGACTTATAGTTTAGGATGTGCGTTGATTATCAGTCAGGTTCAAAAAAGTATTATATATTTAGAAGATAGAGAAGCCAAAATCTAAAATATAAGATATAGATAAACTAAATATGCAAAACTACTAAATAAACGATTTCGATTCCGAAAATCGAGGATGTCTGTTTGTTTGTTCGTGGACGCCTCAACTACTGGACCAGTTTCAATGGAACTTATACCGTTCAGAAGCCCTTTTTTTGAATTGAAACAGGCTATATTTTACTGAAATCAAGGACGTGGATTCTTAGATCCAGCTTGAATTTTCTAAGCCAAAAGCATCCATTTGCTGCGAGGTTAATCGGATGCTGATGAAAGATATATTGGTGGAAAGTTTCGCACACGTTTAATAAATATGTATTTCCAAAAACTAAGTACTTAGATAAGTATTCTAACAGCAATCTAGTTCCATAGTATACGCTCCGCTTAGTTTGGAACTAGACAGCGTTGTGTGAAATGTCAAAGGATATTTTTTTATTTATAAACGTTTGTCATGGGTGGGATCAAACCTACAAACTACATCGCAGAAAGCCGAGCTACTACAAACTGAACTGCACGAGTGCTTCAGTCAGTCAATCAAAAATGATGATGAAACTCACCCGTCCATCAGTAAACTGATGCATGTTATCGACGACGTCAGTCTCAGTGTCGTCAAGCACGCTGTCAAGCCGCATGAACTTGCCGCGGGGCGGACGCGCGGGCGGAGGGGAATGAATCGAACGACGCAAGGAACTGTCGTTTACGAACCGATGGAGCTCCTTGTGGATCTACAAATGAGAAAATAAACTAAAACTAATAACTTAAAGGTAACCCCTTTGTTCATATTAAACTGTCATTTTAGCGCAGCTTAAAAACGTCACAAAAAAAGTCCCTCCAATCATCCCGCCTTCATCAAATATGTAGGACAATGTGGGCCATTGTCCTACATATTTTATGAAGACGGGTAAGTATTTATAAACACACACAAGCTTGTATTATTAATTCCTAAACAACACTCTTACTAATTAGATTAGAAAATTCTTTATTGCACTTTAAAAATCGTACAGAGGCGAGTTTAATGCTATTTAGCATTATCTACCAACTAACCTGGGCGTAGTGTGGAGATGTTGGTAGTGCTTCTAATGGAAAACTTAAAAAGAAAAAACAACGCCTTCAAAACTACATTAACCTACAAAACATACTACTAATCACTTTAGTACAAATACATCAATCAATCAACAAGAAAACACACAAAAATTGCCAACATTCCCTCAAAAATATTTATTACCATTCAATAAATCAACACACGTATGATTTTTTTCTTGAGCTTGAATATTCGAAGCACTTTAGCACAAACACAACAAGAAAACAGCACAAGATTTTGCACGCCACAATTAAAATCTCAGACTCCCTATATACTCGTACCTACTCCCATTTCCTCTATGCACGGGTCACGTCACGTGCAAACGGTCCAACCCGTATGTATCGAGACGCACAAGAAAATACATACGCCACAAAAAGGCCCATGCATCAAACTTGCAAGTATTTAGCCAAAACAAAACACTGTCAATTTTGAAAGACACATTCAAAGCGCTTTATTAAACAGCACAATACTATAGAAATCACAATGGATGTCCCGCTTCCCTACATACCCCCATCCCCCCTACAGCGGGATGCTCGTTGAGCATCATAGTCTCTGGTCGCGGGCGGCGCGGCGGCGGCGCGACCCGCGGCGGCTGCAGCGACACGGGTCGCGCGCGACCGGTCGCCGACCTCTGCAGCGGGACGCACGCTAATGTGTATAGCTCGCGGTGCAGCTGGAAACAAACATGCACGTGCCGACGGATTCTAGCTAGGATTAGTGCTGTGTTAGTGAGCACGGCGACTTTGAACATGCTCAAATTGGTATCAATGGTGTTAATTGCAAATTATTGTATTGCAAGTTATTGCGCATTCTGTGTTTACAGCAGTACCTCTATCACGAACAAATTTGACAGTCACCGTGTTAACTAATTCGAGTTACATTGCGCGTCAACGCCAGCTCGACTGCCAACCGTTGTAGTGTCACCGCGCAATGTATCTCGGATACACTAGCGTTACGATACGTTTGCGATTGTCACATTTATTCGTGATAAAGGCACAGATGAGATTATATGCAGCGAAATCATTCCGGTTGAGTATTTGACGGATGATCGTGCGACAGATCCGTCAAATAACCGCCGGTTTCTCGAACGCTAATCAAATCGCAGATCAGTTGACAAAGCAATTAACATGACACACTAGTCAAATCAAATCGGGTTGCACGAACGCTGATCAGACAATAATTAAGTAATCAATGATCATTTTGCGATTGTCAAATCAGTGTAAATTTTCATAGGGTCACACATAATCGAGTAATTCCTTCAGTTCAATCATTCGCTCCTAAACTTCAAAAGTGTCATAGAGTTTTTTCTTTTCTTTGATAATATGTTTGTGTCACGTGTCTTTGTTTACGTTTGAATGGAGGTAAAATTACTTTAGCAATTATGACGGAAAAACCTATCAGAGGTAAAAATTACACTGAAAGGGAAAAGCTAACGCTGACTGCATTAGTTGAAGATATTTTTATGTGTGTGCAGTCTATTGCCCCAATCACATTTGGAAACAAACAAATCCTGTAGAAATCACTCTTCACCTTATTCCGTTCTTCTTCAGTTCTAGGCATTTTGACGAATTGGGGTCTTAATTGGGCAATAGCTGCAGACACTTTTTTAATAATTCGGCAAGCTGCTGATTTATGTAGGCGGATCCGGTCAGCCACTGTTATCTGGAAAGCACCGGTTGCAAAAAAACTTATTGTTAACAGGATTTGTTGTAAGGCACTTATAGATTTACTCCGCAGCGTATGTGGCTTTATGGAGTCCCCAATGAGCGTCACCAAATACAGAACTACAGGCTTGGAGACTCTATAGCGCATCTTGAATTCCGCTTCTGAAAATTCATTAAATGGCTCCACTCTAGCTCTAAACGTTCTTGTGGGTCCAGGTGTATTGTGTTCCTCATCAGATTCACTGCTGCTGCTAATTGTTACATCCGAAAGCGACATACTAAAATCGAAAGATGTTTTTTTATTTTACAAGTATATTTTTTATTGGAAACGATCCATACGTATTGTAAAATATAAACACTTTTGCAGTAGGTAAGTACCAACTTGGAGGTATTTTCGATTTATCTGGTTTAAACACAGCAAAACACAGTAATTTGTGGTAATTATTTCAGCTAATTAGAGCAAAATCACCGATTAGTTGATCGTTGATTTGACAAGAGCTTGACCAAAGATCAACGCCTAATCAGCGTTCGAGAAACCCATTTTGACGTTTGACAAGAGATTTGCCATAATGATTTGACAGGTTAGTCAACTAATCTCTGTTCAAAATCAAAGTACGTAATCAACGTTCGTGCAACCCAAATGACATTTGATTAGAGATTTGACCACTGATTAGTTAATTATGAAGATGATCTGCGTTCGAGAAACCGGCTGTAAGGCTGGTATTACAACAATTTCCGCGAGTCCATTTTTGTACCCGCAGTTTCGACGCGATAAGGCATCCCGATTAAGCTGAATTTTTCATGATGAAATTAGTTATTCACAGAATGTTTGATTAGATGTCACATAAAATATATTAGCTGCTCATCAAATTCATTTCACTTGTAAGTTTTCAAAAAAAAAAGCGGCACCACTCCATCTGTCAGTGATTGAATTAAATTATTTGTTATAGTTATACTGACCTCGAAGCCGAGCTTGCATATCTGCAGCAGTAGTTCCCTGACGCGGGTCACAACCGGCTCGGAGACCTCCCAGGCGAGGGAGGCCGACTGCTGCAAGATGAACTCCACTTGCTTCACTATGAAGTCGCGGATGCCCATCAACGAGTTCTGTACAAAGTGAAGGCAAGTTTTACATCAAATTCCAATCTGATAAGACACCAAAGACGTCGGGGCATTTCGGGTCCCGACTTCCATACATTTAGTATCGTGATTGATTATATAACTTTTGTTGGTTTTGTTATAATCTTTTATGCAGTAGCAGTCACGAAAACGCAAAATAAGGTAATTATTTTGATGTAAACACCCTGTAAATACGATGAACAACATTGAAAAGACGCATTTTACGTAGGACAGTTGAAAGAACAAGGCAAGACGTCGCGTCGTGTATTTAGGGAGAGAAAATTAATATTTTTCAGAAAAGCAAGCTGTTTTAGGAGCTTTTTCGTAACAATATGCTTTTTCTCAAAAGCTATTTAAGTTATAGCGAAAGTAAAACAGTATAAAAGTTACAAACGAAAACAGCGCATGAAGAAAAACAGTTCTTTTGACAGCATGCTTTTTAAAAGAATTGTAGTGACACATAATTAATTATTGTTTTACATTTGGTAAGACGACGCCGACTCCCGCTCCCCCTGGGAGGATCGACAGTCGGATCGTGCGCAGGGCTGGACGCCCACGTGTTTCAATTCAAATTACGAAAATAAATGCGTTTATTTCGTTTATCTAAGTGAGTGGTATAATTTCGGATTTCCCATCAAATAAAATAGGTAGATAGTCAAGCAGAGACGCTCTCCTATAGAATATTAATATGAATGTTACTTAACAACGCTAACTTACGAATATATCGTGTCGTTCGCGGAGGTAGGCCGGCGCCGGCGCGCGCGCGAGCCGCGCCGCCAGCGCGCGCGCCCACTGCGCCGCGTGCAGCGTGTGCTCGCGCGAGCTCGCGAATATGTACTGCGCCGCACGACATAGCGCGTACACTGTTTGACTGTCGACAATATACATACATTTAGCATCTCTACTTTATTGTTACTCAGGTCTTTTTTTGTATCATTATCTATCCTAATATTATATATTTGTTATATTTGACCTATTGTGTCCCACTGCTGGGCAAAGGTTCACGGTGCAAAGGTCACGTATGCTCAAATGCAAATTTCGGCACAATGCGATAATTTCTATGGAAATTTCATAATATAGTCCTTGTGGTACAAACTGAAAGTAAAAATTTAAAAATAAACTAAGTCCAATAGTAAGCATCTCGCTAAGTAAATTTTCCACTAGTCCCGATCATTGGCGTTGTTCCACCACTCTCTCATCTCGACGTTCACTAATATTATAAAGAAGAAAGATGACATGTGATTGTTTGTTTGTATTGAATAGGCTCCGAAACTACTGGACCGATTTGAAAAATTCTTTCACCGTTGGGAAGCTTCACTATCCCCGGGTGACATAGGCTATATTATATTTTCAAAAAAATTTAAGATCCTTACTAACACTCCAATAATGTAACACAACGTGTACAAAATTTACCTAATATTATTAGAAACTTATGTTAAATACCCGTGCGAAGCCGGAACGGCCCGCTAGTTGTAAATATTGTGTAAGTAAAATTAAATGATTACCGATCGGGTTCCAAGTTTTCTTCATTTTCAGCCATTTTGGTGAATTTATCCTTGAATAGGTCATGCAGTCGATCCAGTTGATTGCACGCGATTTTACTAAAACAATTACTTGTACTATAGGTATAGCACTGGTACAAAATAAGCATTATTATATTGTAAAGCATAAGTGTGAAGTATGTCATAATAAATGTATTTCTTTCTTTCTAAGTATGAACTCACGCGAATGTGACGGGAGCCAATCGGTGAGCGGCTCGCGAGCGTCGCGCAAGTCGCGCGATAAACGCCCACTCTGATTGGAGGACGCCGCGTCTCAGCGGCTCCTTTGCAGACATCATCGTCAAGTATGATAGGTATAACTGGAAACATGTGGATTCAATTAAAATATCTGATTATTTAGAAGACAAACAAGCTTGGGACAAACTAGCTGCAACTCATTCAATAAAAAAAAATTGTATCCATACCTAATCATACAAAACGTAATGACGATTCAAAGTGATCAGTGAGATTTTATTGAATAAAATAAATAAATATTCATTCAAGCATTTACATAACGTGCTTTGGTGCGAAGCTTATGCTAAATACATTTGTGTGATAATAAAATACGTCACGAAAATTATCTCTAAGCTTCAACTGGCTTACATCTTCTACTACTAAAATTATCAACTGGGTTCATAATTTTTTAGTTTTTATCCTGTAAATGTCTATTGCAATACGGTGACACTAGTTTGAAAGTTACGAATCGTACACATTCTAGTGCAGCTGACTGTACTTTAATAATTTATTTATAAGTAGCTCTACCCGTGTGTCAATTTTTTGTCGCCATTGTAGATACACGCTGTATAGTGTGATAGGTTAGTTTGTACTTTTTCCTAAGTGCTCTTATCTCTAATATGTTTCTATCAGTGAAAACTTGTTATTAGCCTTACGTTTCTAAATGTTTGTCTACTGTGTTTTTAAGAGGTGTAAGTTTTCCTAAAATAAATAAATAGATAACCTGTAGCATAGTTTCGACGGTGTTGTCGAATGTGTTGACGAGCAGCAGCAGGTCGGCGGCGGCGGCGCCCGCGCTGCGCCCCACCAGCGCCACCTGCACGTTGCGCACGAAGTCCGCGCGCATCTCCGTCGCTATGTCCAGCCCGTCGCGTAACTCGTGCATCAACTGCAACGTTACAACACAACCTATTTATATTTAGGGTCACTACAATGTATCAGAATTGGCAAGCATCTACAACCTAAACGAGAACACAAATCTAAGAGGACACTCTCTCAAACTGGTATAGCCTACCAGGTACAAGCAACCCTAAAAGACATACTTTGCCAAACCGTGTGGTCGAAGCCTGGAATAGGCTGCCAGAGACAGTAATTAGTGCTCCAACAGTTAACACATTCAAAAACAGACTGGATAAACCAAGTGCACAGACAATATTAAGTGATATACACGCATCAGCTTTAAGCTGCCTGTGTATAAAATAATAATTATAAGAATATTTGCATAATACAGTGCCTTCTGGTAATAGCGCGTGCACACTATGCCCGGCATGAATGCCGCGATTAATTCCGGAATTATTTCCACAGCAACATCGCCTTTATTCTCACCAAAGAGTAGGGCATGAACTTGGCGATGTTGCTGTAGCAATCATTCCGGAATTAATCGCGGCAATAATTCGGGCAGCAGCATGGGCATGTGTGAACGCGGTGTAGGAATAAAGGCGATGTTACTGTGGCAATCATTCCGGAAATCATCGCGGCATTCATGCCGGCAGCGGCAATGCACTATGAACGCGGTATAAGATCGGCGAAGTAATAAGTCCGGATGCTAAGCAATTCGGCGATATTTTTAAATGAATGCAACATCGCCTTACGCTCCATTTTGCTATACAGGGCAAAATGGCGCGTAAGGCGATGTTGCCATCATTTAAAAATATCGCCGAATTGCTTAGTCACGTGATTTATCCGGACTCACTACTACGCCGATCTTACCAGAAGGCACGCTACACTTTACCCTTTATATTAAGTATTTCACCAGAGGATAAAGTGTAAAATACCCATGTTCTAAAGAACATTTTTATGGTATAGGTGCTGGGCAAGCCTACTCCATCTAAACATTGTCCCAGGCACTACAGTGTCCAGTTAAGTGTAGGCATAGGTTGCCTCTTGACGCTGGATAAATCATCTTCAATAGATGTAAAGGCCTATTATTAACAAACATTTTTACGGGTATATTCATATTGGTCATCTAAAGCTAAGCTAACTAAAATGATAACTAAATCTGTTCTCATCTCTTTTCGTTGTCATGCATTTTTTAGATAGAGCATTTTTTAAAGCCGCGCTAAAATGACATTTAAATATGAATAATTAAAGGAGTTAGAATTTAGACATTTTCAGATTTTAGATTGATTTGAAAAAAATTTACAGCATCAATAAATCTGACAATCGTAATGCTAACGTATCCGTGATACACTGCACGGTGACGATGCAGCGTTCTGCTTTCAAGCTGTAATTAACGCGCAATGTAACTCAATTTATTAATGTATCTTCTAAGCTCTCAATATCCTTATAATACCTGTTTGACAGTAAGGCATGAAGGTCGCTCAGGTTTAACCTCGAGTCGCAAGGACAGGTAGTCATGTACCGCTTCCATGCTGATGCTGCAGAGCAATAGGAAGTGAGAGCGGTATGAGGGAAGGCCCATTGACATGCACTCTTCAGACCAACAGCCGTATCTGTGGAACATGGATCAATTTCAAAACCAAATGCCTCTTAAAAAACTGTGTCGGAAGTAGCTCTGCCTTCCGTGTTGTGGGTCGTGGGTTTGATCCCCACAAACATTTCTATGTGGCAATACATAGTAAGAACAAACATCTATGGTTTGTTCCGTGTCTGGATGTTACTATGTACCTATCATAAGTATTTACAAAAAAAATTATATACGTATTCTCAACCCATGCAACACCAAGAATCTTACTGAAGAAGAATTTGAGGTAACACATGTTTGGTACTCTTTCACGCAAAAACTACTAATTCGATTTGGATGAAACTTCGAAAATATATTGTCCGGAAAATATATCCCGGACATACAACGGGTCGCGAACTCTGCAGAAACCCCTAGAAGATTTCGCATAGCAAATTGCACTTCTAATCCTGCGCAGACGAAGTCGCGGGCACCAGCTAGTACAGATAAAGAGAGGTAACCTCGTAAGTTCATTGCACCCGCTTTCTGCGTCTTCGTTCGGTTGTTCTTCGTCTTCTTTCGGATCATGGAACACCTCGGCTGGCTCCTCTATATCAGAGCTGTTGGGTTCCGTCTGTCAAATACAAAATAATATCGTTCAAATACTAACAACGCCCTAATATATAATATATTGTCCGTGCCCTGGATCATCGCCGACAGCTAAGAGAAATGTTAATCTAATAAGAAGTAGGTACTCACGTCTGGTTTCTCGAGCGTCAGGTACACTTTGTAAAGGATATTCTTGCGCATTTTGTTCACGAACGTCATGCAGCGCCGGACGCCCTGAGTCTTTAGTATCTCCTGGTGGTGTTTTCTGAAACAAAACAATGCATTGGTCATATTTGAACACACCTTTCCATAATGATGATGATACATTTCATTAATTGAATTCATTTCATTCACATCATTCGAATCATTCACTTCATTGATTTGATTGACAAAAATCCCCGCATAACTTCCGGCTTACCTGTATATAGAAACTTTAGTCTTGTTGAGTACAACTAACTGCGTGAGCTCGCTGAGTGGGCCGACGTCGTACGCGTCATAAGGCGGCGCTGACGCGTCAGACAAGTACCCGGTGTCGTTAGACTCCACCGTGCTGTACCGACTGTCTACCACTATCTCTGGGGTCAGCTGATCTGTTGATCCTGGAAAACATATTTTGCAAATATTAATAACCTTCGATCCTTTCCATCATTGCTGGTCATCATTAGACTTTAGGGTATAAACTCTAGTTCATTAAACAAGATAAATAAATAAATAATAAATATTTATTCACAAAGAAAATTACAACTAATACAGTATTTACAATATTTACAAAATACACATGGAACAGTTGAGCTATCTACAAACCGTTGCAAACGATTTATAGATAGCTCAACTGGTCCAAATCAGTACCAATCGGAAGCGTGCCCAAGACACTGGCTGCATTGCCGCGCTGAATAGCAATGCTGATACGCTGGCCTAGATAATCACCAGCCCTCGGGTCACGCGTCGCTTCGACTAGACGCCCTGAAAGAATTTTGAAAACCCGGAGGGCCTCGGTACCCCACGGGCCTAGAGTCTCGACCCCAAGAGGCACAAATGTGTAGGCCCTATCGAGACCTGCATACTTGCGCCTCTTGTGGTCCTCGGCCAAATCTGCCGCCGCACCAGCCTCAACGGAAGTCCTAGGCAGATGTGAAGGAGCAAGGGTATCGACGCAAGTAGCGTCCCACGTTAATTTAATTTATTAATAATAATTTATTATTAATTTATTAATAATAAATTAATTAATTGTTTATTTACGAAAAACACAAATTATTATTAAACAGGTAATTAATTTAAGTTATCAGTTGAGTAGATACAAATAATTATTAGACTAGTCGTCTCCCGCGGCGTTGCTCGCGTTAGAGTGCGACTTTTCAAAATTCCTTTCTTAGTGCACCCCTACACTATATAAGGATACGACCCTCCAAATTTCATACCTCTAGGACTTATAGTTTAGGCTGTGCGTTGATTCTCTGTCAGCTTCAAAAGTGTTTTATATATATTGATGATAATTTTTATTATACTACTAAGTAGGCAAACATGCGTACTGCCCGCCTGATCTGAAGCTATTACCGTAACCTGTGGACGCCTGCAACACCAGAGGAATCACATGCGCGTTGCCGACCCTTGCAGAATTTTAAAACATCCTTTTTGAAGCGCCCCCTACTGTATATGCTTGAGATTCGCTAAAATCTGGCTTTCAAAGCTGATGTATCCTTATAACTTGGAAACGGCTGCACCAATTAATAGTTACCTAACGTGGCCATGAATAACCGGCTTTCTTATTAAATCTTAAAATCGCATCTAAATCTCTACTTTCAGAGATACCAGGGCACAGACAAAACGACATACATCGAACACCTTCAACTTATAACAGCCCTTCCTTTTATGGTCAGAGGTTGCAAATGGAAACGTGCACGAATAAACGTGCAGGGAAAAACGTCCTACTAAAACGTGAAAGTTTGTATGGATGTTTGTTACTCTATCACGCGAAACTATTGATCCGATTTGGATGAAACTTGGAATATATTGTCCGTGACGTGGATTAACACATAGCCTACTTTTTACCCCGGAAAATCAACAGGAGCTAACGGGACGCGAACGAAGTCGCGGGCGGAAACTAGTATAGAATAAAAGTACTCACTGCTCATATTACAATAAGCTCCACTATCAGCTTCGTCCTCTTCCCTCTTCTGCCCTCCGTCAGTGTTCTGTCCCTCTTCTGGTAGTTCCTTGATGTCCTCTTCCTTGGCATAGCTGGCGTCGCTGTTGCTGGACCCAGTGGGAGTGGGATCGTTACTCACGTTGAAACGGACCGTGCAGTTGCGATGCGTTTCTGATGATTGTCTATGGAATATAATCATTTTCTCAAGGAAAATACCGTACGGTAACCGCTACCACGAATTCGTAAATAATGCTGAACAATCCAAGCATTAAGTTTAACCAGCATTTGCTTAGCGCTCAAGTCCGCCTCTTAAAGAAACCTCTATATAGTTTATGAATTCGAGAGGTGGGATTCTCCAAGTGGCGATAAGCTTGCAACTTAAATAGTGTTCGGAGACTAGTCTAGGACCAAATTCTTTTATTAACCTAATTCATTCCACTGCTGGGCAATGGTCTCCCTCAAAGACTTCCAGTACTCTCGATACAGAACTACTTTCGAAGACCACGAGATCGTCAAAATATTTTTCATCCCACCATCTCGGAAACAGTATTTTTAATCTTCAATATCTGAGTGGAAAAGCCGTTTTTATTCTCTAGAGGATAAAGTAAATTGAATTTAGAACATCGTGTGCACTAAGTTTGTGAATTAAAAAAAACATTAAACCTATTTACTGCTACCTCTACGGTGCCGAATATATCATACAACTTTTTTTTAATTTGTTAAAAATTCAGACTCGGAACCTTCTTGGTGGTGTTCTTTTTTCAATTAGCTTTTTTTGCATTTAGTCATTTCCTCGCTGAGGTGGAATGAAAAGTTACGTGTTGCACTCGAGTGCAAAGATTTTTCACCTCGTGCTCTTTTGATTCCCTCGCTAACACTCAGGATTCTAATTTTGAATCACTCGCTGCGCTCGTGATTCAACTTTAGAATCCTTCGATTGCTCGGTCATCAAAATTGAACACGCGGTTAAAAAGCAACTTTGCACTCTTGTATAACAAATAACTATTTTTACAGACATTAAATTGGTTTCTATTCCAACTACAAGTTTCGGAACTATACCATGTTATTCGCAATGTAACTGAGATCCGGCATCATTACCTGCTAACATTGGAATCTACTGAAGTTCGTTGTTTTAGTTCCCGTTGGCTTTTCATCTTGATGGAGCGCAGCATGCGTTGTACGGCCAACATCTTCAAACGCATGTTCAGTGCTGTGTTGAACCAGAGACACATCGCCTGTAATCAATAAATGCTTGTAAAACATTATGATCAATTCCGCTAAAGGTCCATCATCATCATAGGCAGCTTGTAATGACCCACTGCTGGGCATAAGCCTCCCTTTGACTTCCCCTGTACGGAAACGATATCATCCACGTATCACCCTGTTGGTCTGCCAAGGCCTCTCTTGTCTCTTAGGCCACCATTTTCTTGCTCATACTCCACCTACCATCACCAAATCTTGCCAAGTGACCTGCCCATGTTCACTTGAGTTTCCACAAACAAAGGTCTCTAGGTAGATTGATTTTGGCACTTCATCCAACGACTCCCATTCATTGCAATATCGTCTTTTAGCCTTATTTTCTTTAGCCAGATTTTTCAAATAGTTGGTATACATGGCGCGCAAGTTTAGAATGTTTGTAAATCATACCTTCAGTCTATTTTTGAACAGATTAGTAGCAACTAGAGGGAGATCGACAGTCATGGCCTTCGACGAGGGGTAGAGCGAGACAGCGTTATAGAAAGAGTCCAAAAGCGTGCCCACTTCGCGCATAGCTCGCCCCACTGCGTCGGCACAGCTTTGACAGTCTAGCTGAAGGCAACCGTAGTCAACACCTAGAACAACAAGCATCACAATTATTATTACATCCTAGTTTTTGAAAAATTAGAATCATTATAGCCAATCAACTGACAATACGTTAAAAGCAAAATGGCGTCGATTTAGACCAATCAGAACAGAGTTTCATCGAAAACAAAATGGCGTCGTATTTGATACAAATGAGTTTTTACCCCGTAAAATTCTTACCATCATCGTTGACTTGGTTATCAGTGAGATCTTCGCGGGAGCTTTGTGTGTCTCTTGTGCTTGTAGCTTGCCTTCTGCATGGGTTTTTGTTCACAAATCTGTAATACACTATGCTATTAGTTAGGATTCGGTTCGTGAAGTTTTGTAGAGGTGCAAAAAGTATAAATACCATGTAAATGGTCTGTGATATGAAGCATTGGCCCTATCATAGTACAGATGCCTCATTAACAACCATGCTATGCCAGTGTAAAACGTCATGCAAGCCAACTAGCGGCTTGCCGCTTCAGTCAGATGTAGACTATCAGTACCACCGTCGACACGAGAGACCTGTATTACTAGATGTTTGGGAGCACTTGTCTATTTGCGTAGCAAGAGTCGTGTACAGCAGACGAATCAGCTGTACTAAAAGGTGTCAGATACTATCGAATAGTGACATTCTTCATGTGTACTATACAATGCTGAGAGAATTTCGGAGGTGTTGTTAGCGTTGTACAACTGGAGCTTATAGCCTCAGGTGTACAGCAGTGTACCTGTACTTGGCGATGTTGTTCAACACTTGTGGGACCTGCTGTCTCTGTGCACACAGCCAGGCGTCGTGCGCGGCGAGCGAGCGTCCCGCGACGCGCGCCTGCAGCTCCAGCCAGATGAGGTCCTTCAGCTCGTTCTGCCAGACCTGCTCCTCGCGGCTTATCTGGCACTCGAGGAACATTCGCGGTTAGGGTCACATCAGAAGGAACGGGGAGGGTCTTTGAGAAACCGGCCGAGACCACAGAAAATAATCGTTTAATACCAGCGGGGCTAGGATGCGCACTCGAGATATTTGTCTAATCGTTCTGCCCAAATGAAGGCATTTTGTACGAGACGAGATAATCACGCAGAAGTGTCGAAAGTTGAAGATTCAAAGGCGCGTTTTGTAAACAGCGACGTTACCAATACAATCATTCAAAATATGTTACAAAATGCCATCGTTTTTACAGAACGAGTAGACAAATATCTTACGTTCGCACCCTAGCCCCGCAAGTTCTGAACCTTAATTTGGTTATAACACAATAGAAAGTCTATTGCAGTTGCCAGATAAACAGAAAGGTATTTTTAGACTCTCTATTCATCCAAGACAGACAAATCACCAGGGTTATGTTACAGAATTATACAAATTGTTACTTGTCTAAGCTAAAACACCACACAACGTTGATACTCACAGTGCGTCTACATGTCTTATCAACACTCCCCATATTGATGAGCATGCTGAACGTCTTGTGAAAGTTGACGCGATTCGTCGGTAGCTGTTCGTCTCTCTCTTGCTGCCAGCGTTCTTCTGTTTCCGTCCCTGTCGCGGGCCCAAGTTCGCGACACTTGGGTTTTGACGTGAGCGACATGAAACGACTGCATGATTCCACCTGTGAGGACAACTGTACGTCTGGTTGATATGATGGAATCGATCTGTAATTTCGGCCTAGGTACTGTGCTGCCCTGTAACTATTCTATTGTCAAACCAAAAGCTAAAGCAGGCAGTGTGTTCGTGTATTTTTATTATTATTATTGTGAGCCACTGCTGGCCAAAAACTTTCCCCTATTTATTCGATTCTGTACAGCTTTGTGCTGCATCCCAGGTCTATTCCTGCTGGAATTTTATTCTGGGGTCTACCACGACGTCTTGACTTTTGCGGGTGCCACCCTGTGGTCACTTTGGCCCAGAGCTCTTCACGCATGCGGCAGACATGGCCGGCCTATTTCCACTTGCGTTTTGCAGCTTTTGTCTGGTTTGAGTGCGAAATTTTGTGTTGCGGACTCCATCAAGTAACCTTACGCCTAAAATACTACTGTTAACAATAAGCTAAATATATATAAGGTAGCAGAGTAAAACGGACCAGAGTGGGTACAGGAGTCGCCGCCATGGGGTTCGGCGAAGGCAGCGAGTCTGCCTTGTTCTGCTGACTGATGTCCAGTTTGAAGTCCCTCTCCTTGGAGCGGATCACTTTCAGACTTGAACGTTTCCGAAGTCGTTCTGTAACTGAGAAGTACTGTGACGTTCTAGGCTTTAGATTCTCTAGAACAAAATTTAACGCGATTATGAATGGTCCAAGACTGGGACTCACAGAAACAAGCATTAGATGCAGATTATAGTTCTGCAAACAGACTTATTTATCTCTAGCACACTATTTGTAGCACTAAGGTGCTTGGTGTCTTCTGTTATATTCGAATGAGGCTTAAAACATGCAAGCGTTGTACCAGACACAACGTCGTCGTTTCTGGTCAGAAAATCGTCTTTACAAATAAGTATATGTAGTATCTATTGTTTCATTGTATTCATTGTCCATCCAAATATGTCAAGGACGTTTAAAACTACGTTTCAGCTCAGACTATTAATAATTGATTACGCACATTAAAACTACAGTAACTTTGAGAAAAGAGTTTAAAAAACGTGATAATAACTCCAAGATTTGTAGATGTCTCTTGATCTGTATGTAATTATAAGAAACGTTAGTATCAGAGATTGTGAGCCATTAAAAAGGGTCAATCGATATTCGCGTGGGAGGGTTGAATCACGTCTGTCAGTCGGTGAGGACTTCAATACTTGTTTGAAGCCGAACTAAACAAAATCCTAAAGTATGAACTGATAAACTGGCTTCCAACGACATGAAAATGTAAAACATAATTTGTAATAATATATGTGCAGTTCAAGTTCTGTCTGAATGTTGTATTGTATCTTGTAATTTGTTTATAAATACTAACTACATAGAACACAACATAGTATGGCCATCCTGGCGAAACTCTCCAACTAAATTTGAAGTGCGTTTCATACAAAATGAGATTTTCATTGTGTAATTTTAGTATAATGGGAGTCTCGCTTCTTAAAACGCAGTGCTACATATTCTTTGGTATGTCTTTCTTTTGGAAACTCACGTGGAGTAGAGTCAGGACTAGCAGCGTGGTCGACCACGTCTTTCTTCTCTCGCATCATACGTTGCAAACTGGCACCAGAGTCTAGGAAGTTCCTGGAACAATTGCTAATCATGATAAATATTATAAGAAACTTGATAAGCTCTGCTCTAGAACTCGGTAGGTAGACTACGTGAATGGTCTAACTAACCTATGCTACAGAGTTTTAAAAATGTAGAGATGCGAGCATAGAAGTTAAACTGCATATTCCACATTCATATCAGTGAACTCCCAACCTCAATAATCCCAGTTTTGTTTTGTTATTGTTTTTGTAGATAGGATCACAATGAACGGACTTTGATTTTTGCGAAATGAATCATCCCATCGTATGATTGTGCGAGCACCGGTGAGATTATATTTCAATTAGATAAGATGTGTTATCGTTTAATGTAATGGAATTTCGAAGAAAGTAGGTCCTTGATACATGTTTGGTCGTCACATTAGCGGGTCTAACTCAGACAGCTGGAAAGACCGGACACGTTAGTCGTCAGCCTGAAGATATTAAATCTTAAATCTGTGTATTGTATTCTTATAATTGTACTAGCTGATACCCGTTACTTCGTACGCGTGCAAATTGTTCTACCAAAATATCTGTCAATCAACATACGATGAACCTCGTGTCAAAGGCGGCTTTTGGTTTAGAGAGGTCAAGCTGTATCTAATAATCCACGTTTTTTATTTCATTAAAATATAGCCTATGTTTCAATCCTGAAAAAGGTCTTCCAAACGGTATAAGTTACGTTGAAATTGGTCCAGTAGTTTAGGCGTGATTCGCGAACAAACCAACAGACAAACTCAATTTTCGGAATCAGAATCGTTTATTTAGTAGATCTGCATATTTAGTTTATCCATATCTTTAATTTTAGTTTTTGGCTTTTTTATAGTTTTATAATAGTATAGATAGATGGTATATGTAATTTACTTATCAGATAAGATATAAGTGTCTCAGTCAGTAGGTACCTATGTACTTATCTGATATAGCGTAGGGCGCTCTGACGGTTCGAATTTCCTTATTGCGTGCCAGCGATTATATAAATCAAGCGTTTGAGGCACTTAAGACATGCTCTAAGATTGGAAAATCAACGTGCAAGACCAGTAAAATATATTTAAGTTTTTATAATACTCTAGATTGAAGAATGTATATTTCAGAGGGATTTAAACTTTCATAAATTAAAATAAACTGTAGGAATGTTTTAACGAGATGACTGCTGATAAAGATATCAGAATGACGGATGATGGATGTAATGTAGCGCAGTACCATCTCTATAGGTATATATATATATAAAACTCTTTTGAAGCTGACTAACAATCAATTCACAGCGTAAACTATAAGTCCTAGAGGTATGAAATTTGGAGTGTGGTATCCTTATAATAGTGTAGGATTCCACTAAGAAAGGAATTTTAAAAATTCACACTCAAAAGAGTCTGGAACGCGAGCAATGCCGCGGGCAACGGCTAGTTACTAATGTTGTTTAACAGCGTCAGGAGGCTGCATAACAGGATATTTTTGTATGCCTAGCACTTGGCTATACAATCCTCTAAGTCTACTCGCATATCCACAAGAAGTTCGTGGCCAATAAGTGCTAAACCATTCGCTGCACGTCGATTCATGTCAGGATCGATATCGCTAGATCACTCACCAGTGGTTCCGTTATTATTGCCATGAAGTTTACCTAAAGTTATTAAATTCCACCAATACAATGACTCATTCAATACTTACTCGAGAGTTCATGTCGTCCTTGAAATGCCGCACGACTCGTGATAACCAAAAATAATATACTTACTCATAACTGGTAAGTAGGTATGTACCATGCAAAGTGTATTTTGATATCAGCAACTAGCGTTTCCGACGAGTGCCTGATAGCTGATAACGTATCATCTATTTCCATTGAAGCATCGTTCAGACTAAATCCTATTGATATTTCTGTGGTTAGGCAAATGCAATGGAGAGATTACTACATACCGGGTTCAGCCCAAACCCAAAATAAAAGCAAGCGAAGACTATGAAAGAAGCTAATAGCCAAGGGCTCTTTAAGCCCTGAATAATGTAGGTATGTGAGCGGGAGAGTACCACACTGGTTCTTCCTACCTCTGACCGTTGTTATGGGTGAGGTAAAGAATATACTTACTTGAAATCATTTTGTTTGTTCATATTCGTTAATTTATCAACCTACTATAATGAACTTATCTAAAACATATTTACAAGTTATAAAGTACGTAGGAACACAGATTAGAAGCAGGATTTAGCAAAAATATTTGCAAACAGAAAGATAATCTTTCTGTGACGCGAATTGAATATTTCCACTGTGGTGCTTCGGAGTCACCTGATGTACGAGTTGGTCGAGTAGACAAGCCGCTCAAATGATATTGAACCTCACATTCATAGCCAGATAAATACATTAGTAAACAATACCGGTCAACTGCGAATAGAATCGCCCCCCGAGGCTTTCGAACCCAAACTGTATAGGTACTTATCTGTTATTTACTTATTAATTTTTTTCAAAAACTAATCAAGTTAGGTACCTATCTCTTTTTAGTGACCCCTCTATTATTGACCTTTTTAAGCGAGCTAAACGCGCCACCACGATTATTTCTGAAACTATAAAGTACAGTATACTTTAAGGTGGAATCGAATATGGTGCATATTTGGTACCTACCTCTACCTACTCTACCCTACCGAGAAGGCAAGAACAAAATACCTATTTTTCCACGTAGTATTAGACAAATTCAATACGATCGCGTGAAAAAGCGTGAAAATTACAGGCTTTCAGAGAAAATTACGAACTACTGCTACGCCATGTAAAATACAAATGTGACGTCAACAATCAATTCAAACAAGTAGATACCTGTGTGTACAAACGATTGAAAAAATTAAAATAATTTATGTAAGTACTTAATGGATTTGTTCGAAAATGTCTGGTGTCACGGCCAAGTTCATCATACAAGGCCACGCTGTTCAGTAAAATAGGTTTTTTAGAGTAAAAGAGATGGACCAAACATAGGAATATCTATAGCACATCTGACTGTTTCCGTTGGCTTTATCCTTTGCTGGTATTAGACCTTCCCGGCACAGTGCCAGAAATAATAATTTTTCAGCCTTCATATGTCTTTCGGTTCGCTGTCGCTGTTTAGGAGAACCCAGGAAGCCCAAGTCAACATCAACTTGCTGATTCGGACATTACTGCTGCAGTCCAAAATTATACGTACTTCCGTTTCTCCTTATCCCGGATCCTGGAGCGAGGAGGCGTGGAGCCGAGTACGTCAGCCTCGGCGCCGTCACCACGGTCCGCCAGCAGGTAACGAGACGAGGATCTCGTGTGCCTCATCACCACGTCTTTGGTGTCGCTGAAGCAATAAATATTTTCTATTCATATGAACTTGCGCGTAGCCAACTTGCGGCGAATCACACGGAAGATTTTAGCATAAACTAGCCGTCGCCCTCGGGGTTGCTCGCGTTTGGGACCCTTTAGGGTGCTACTTTTAAAAATTCCTTTCTTAGTGCACCTCTACACTATAAAAGGATACTTACCCTACAAATTTCATACTTCTAGGACTTATGGTTTAGGCTGTACGTTGATTCTCTGTCAGCTTCAAAAGAGTTTAAATATATTGATAACCTGTATGAGAATGATAGCTAATGTAAGAAAGATAGTAAAAAAACTGTGGGCTTCAGTCGCGTGTAACTGGCGCCTAGACTAGATTCACCTAGATAGGGTAACAAGTTTTTGAGTTCAAAATGGTTATTATGGGTGAAGCTTATTAAGGCAGAGTAACAACCAGACATATATTGTTTGCCAATCCCGAATTTTTAACCTCAGTGGGGGTTGAACCCACAACATAAATATCACAGAATATTTAAAATGATACAATTATACAGTTTTCAAAATCTATGAAGGTTTTCTCTACCCTCTACCACCCTCTACATTGGCTTGACAAACAGTTGGAACACAAACCACAACCCAGCCAGCCAACAGGCTAGCTATTTACATAGGCAGGTATGTACTTAGAGTGTATCACCTATACTAGTATGGAGGAAATGTGAGAAACCTGTTTTGTGACTGGTGCCTGAGATGGGTTGTAAACCTGTGATACAGGTCACCAGTGCCCCACTCTGATTAATGTTAATAACTTAGCAAGCTGGTAAGTATAACAAATAACGATTTATTGCATAGAATATCATCCAGACAATACATAACAGGCTGATAACTTTGATTGGCTGATACAGTACTAACTGTAGTTTATTCTGTACCTGATAAGCAATCTAGGATTAACTTTGTTTGCATTCTCCGTAATGGGATGTGATACTGTAATTACTGTGAAATTACTATCATGGCCACTTCAAATAACCATAACTTTTACAAGCCAATATCAGGACATCACAAAATGTTTTACAACCTGATTGGTCAGAATGGGCTCTTAACTAGGATTTATTTTTAGCTATCGGTCGGTAAATGTTCATCGATTCATAAATTCAATATAATGTATAAAGTTTTACCTGAAGTTTCCTATATTCATTAAAACAAACAATAAAATAAATCATAATACATAAGTACCTAAACAATTAACTAAGCTGTTTAAAAAGATAACATTGGTATACCATAATACATTATCAAAAAACAAAAATGTATCTAAAAAGTTCTAGGAAACCAAGAGAAACCTGTAGTCATGCCTACCTAAGGGTTATTCTATGTGTCCAAGTTGTACACAAGAAGGCATATTATTAAGCACTATGGAATTAGTTTCCCGACAGATTTCAACCAATAATTATTGTAATGAAAAGTAGGTAGAGTATGTAAAACATGAACAGACAGTTGAAAATATTATAACCTTGGGTTTTTTATCTAATGCAAACTCTGTAGTCATGGCTAACATGAAAAGTGTTACCGGCCGATTCAACACCTGTGCAGAGTAATACTACGACTACAATACTTATAGGTAACTAGCCGTCGCCCGCGGCATTGCTCGAGTTTACGCGTTTTAGTGTGACTTTTCAAAATTCCTTTCTTAGTGCACCCCTACACTATATAAGTATACTATACTCCAAATTTCATACCTCTAGGACTTATACTTTAGGCTGTGCGTTGATTCTCTGTCAGCTTCAAAAGAGTTTTATATACATTGATTTAATGATTTAATATTTATTAGCGTTGATGATGATGATGATGATGTTTTTGATTGTTTGTGCATGTTTAGCAGCAGTGGTAATACAAGCAACAACAAATCTTTAGATCTATCGTAGGACTCACACAGTTTCTTGCAGTAGAAATGCTAGCAGCAACAAAATTACCTGTAAATTACTTGTACGGATGGTACCATCTTATGGTGGAAGCCAATCGTAGAGCAACTTATTTTTACACACTTTATATTAGCTTCACTTGTATGTTACAAACATACAAGTGAACATACACCAACCCCTTTGGGCGCGATTTTGACCCACTTTTAAACGGCCAGAATTAATTCAAACTTTGTAGATTTATCGAGGACCGATGACAACACACTAATTTGATAGGATTATTCCATTATTCAATTTGCAAAATAAGATTTTTGTCAATTTATTTTTATTTTCATCTATAGTTGTTATGGCAGGAATTGATATTAAAATTAATTTCCAACCATATGAGTTTGGTTTTTTATACAAAGCGTGTTTTTTAGTTTTTTTGAACTATTAATTATTTTATGATACCAGACTAACCATTGTAACCTCTTGTTTGGCGGCTTACTTCTCGGTATAATAATACCAATAACCTCTGCGTCTACAATAAACAGCTGACTTATGTAAAAATAGTGTCCTGCGATTGTAGACTTTATTACCTAGCGACAGTGATAGAATTACAAAAGCAAACATACTTCGTACACCATAAGTTGACACTAATTGTTAGAACAAACTTACAAATCGTCATCGGAGCTCTGGCCTGAGTTGTAGTTGATCGTGAAGCCTACTTTGGTTTTCCAATCACTTTCTGAATTTACATCCATTTTCGAGAAATCACCAAAACAACTCGTCAAAGTACGTAGTTTCCCGCTAAAACTTTCTAGTTCACATCATGTCCGACCCTATCTTTTGTTTTTAGGATAGAAGAACCCTGTTGTCGAATTCCGCGAACTTAGCATTTCACGTTTTACGAGTTTTACGAGTAGAGAATGCTGTCAGAAATATTTATTTCACATTTCCTAAAAAAATGCGACGCAACACTAAAATCACACGAAATGACTATGTTGCCAGCAAATAACTAACGTAACGTAACGTGATTACGGTGACCAACTATATTTTTCTCAAAAAATTACAAAAATATGCGTACCTACCTTCTAGCATAAGGGTAAAATATTTAACTTAGACTGCTAGGTACCTATTTGTATAAATACGTAAAATACAATAGCTTAAAATATACTGAGCAAGGCACAAAGTTTTACTTGCGTACCTAAAAGTGTAATAGAAAATTTAATATTGAAAGAAAAATGCTAGTGTCATTTAGATATTTTATTCCAAATTCAGCTATATCAATGCCAAGTTGGCATCACTGGAAATAATGAAAGAAGCAGTGCTGCCAGTATAAGTTTTTTGGTGCTGCCAGACCAAATAAAAATTAATAAAAGAGGCATGAGATAGCGACGTCAAAGTGAAAACTAAAGTTAAGTGAGTCTGAAGCTTTTAAAACAAATGAATGAAGAAGAAGAATCAGTTCGTTTCGTTTCAAACTTGTTTCAAAAAATTTCTCACATGTTTCAAAGCAGAGTATTTTTTTGTGTTTCAAATATTTATTTATTTATTCAATAGGCAACGCCAACAGCGCACATAGTTAACAATACAATAATCACTTTTGAAAACCTTATTCTATAAAATGTGTGCCAATTACAGGCATGCACAGCATTTGCAATAATATCATTAAGAGTACCTACTACAGACAACAGCAAAAAGAAGGCTTAAATTAAGTATTTACAATTACCTAATTAAAAACTAAAATATTTCACCTAGTAAAGTAAAGAGGTATAATAGAATTTCCGTCGATCTGATACCCTGGAACCCAGGGCCATGATTGCTGCCTGTGCCTGGGCGAACTGGGCTGGGAGCTGAGCACTTCGGAAGGGATGTCACAACGCTCGCAGTTCTTGTACAGCCGCAGCGAGAAGCAGGATGAAAGGCATAGCAACAGAACAACACTCCGAATCATCTGAAATCTGAACGATACTTTGGTAAGTGATAAAACAAGTTAGGTACCTAGGTTACTATACCTATGTTACTCAAGTTAACTAGGTTACTCAAGTTACCTAGGTAGGTACCTACTCACTATTGGCTAGGTAAGTAGGTATACCTACCTACTAACCTAATCTAGGCACAATACCTATGTAGGCAAACCCTCTATTTGTAGTATTTCTGGAAGTGTCTATTTGTATGGGTACTGGACGAATAAATACAATTTATTCGTACATACTGGACATGGAATAACAAAACACAACTGACAGCTAATCGTATTGTTTGAAAATTTGACATTTGGAAATTGATGTAAAAGAGACAGCCGTAATTTCAACTATTGCAACTTAACTCCTGTTACTCCTGTTGGCCAAACGGTAATACCATGGGACTGCGGGAAGTTCAAATCCAAGGCGACATTATAAACTTTTTGCAACTAGGTTAGGTTAAGTTTGTTTATAAAAAATGCGAGCGAAGCGAGCCCATCCATAAAACGGATTTCTGTATAATCGTCCGACTTCTGTACGAATAATTATAACTTGTTCGTACAGTACCTACAGTAGTACCCGTACTAATAGACTCAGCCATCTTATAAAATAAACGCTATCTTATCTTATCTTACCATAGTAGTAGGAGGTAGGCCTCTTTGTGAAAGAGCTTGTCCAGGGAAGTAGCTACAACCACTGTAGGTAGGTACCTACCTATTTCTGCCGCCAATGCATTGCTGTGTTCCTGTTTGAAGGGTATTACTTAGGTGCTGGAGCAACTAATAAATATAGGTACACATGAGACACTTACCTCTCAGAGTGATGAACGCAGTGCATTGTCTCAGGAAACATCCTCAGTAGGTACCTATAAGCAACAGAAGTAATATTAGTACCTATGTACAGGTAAACAGCATTAAAAACATAAAGTGCCTACCTAACCAAGTCTGTTTATTTTAACTTATACCAAATGTAGCCGATATGAGCGTGGAGTGGTGAAAGGGGTCGTGGGGTTTTTTAAAACACTATTTTTTGAGGAGTATTCGACACGCGCGATTGTGCGTAGATACGGCCGAGTCCGTTCGCGGTTTTCCATTCGACTGACTGGCCTTGTATCTACGCACAAACGCGGGTAGTCTTCCACTTTATTTTGAAAGTAAGGTAAGTAGGTACAACATTTCGTAGGTAATACTTAATTCTACAATCTAATATTTTTTATTATTTTAGGGTCGCGAGGCGCGTCGTCTACATTCTCCGCCGTGTCACGTCAGGGACACTCATTAACAACAGGAAGTAGTGCCAAGCGAGTTACAGGTCGGATTAACACTCCAGACTTGGTCTTTATTTCCACAGTACGGATACGGTCATCAGACCCAGGTAGTACTTTCTTCACAATGCCCTTGGGCCAAGTGTTTCTCGGAAGGTTAGGGTCAATTATAATGACTAGATCACCAGGTTTTAGGTTGACTCCTTCTTCGTACCATTTTTGTCTAGGCACAAGGTCAGGAAGGACTTCTTTGATCCATCGTTGCCAGAATAAGTCGGCTAGTCTTTGCGCTGTACGCCACATTCTTTTAAGGTACAGGTCTCCGTCGTCAAAGGTTCCGGGTACAGGTAGATTTGAAGAAGAGCCAATAAGAAGATGATTTGGTGTCAGGGCTTCCATATGGTTCGGGTCTACACTTACATGGGTCAATGGCCTGCTATTCACCATATTTTCTATTTCTGCGAGCAGAGTTATCAGTGTTTCCTCTCGGGGTGCTCTCTCTTTTAATATTACTTTCAGAGAAGTTTTTACGCTTTTTATAAGGCGCTCCCATGCGCCTCCTTTATGGGGGCTCAAGGGCGATGAGAATGACCAGATCACTCCACGGTTAGTCAATTCTTCATTAATACTGATCTGGTTCATTTCTTCAAATGATTTTCTAAGTTCAGCTTCGGCGCCTCGAAGGTTAGTACCATTATCGGAGTACATTCGCTGTGGCCATCCTCTTCGGGCTGCCATTCTTCTAAGGGACATAATGAAGGAGTCAGTGGTCAAGGACGGTACCATTTCAATATGCACGGCTCGCACGGTCATACATGTAAACAACACGCCGTAGCGTCGTTCTCGGCGGCGGCCAGCTGTTATCTCCATGGGGCCGAATAGATCTACACCGCAGTGGGTGAAGGCACGCTGATGATGCGCGAGTCTCGCTTTAGGTAAGTCTGCCATTCGTGGTACAGATGGTGAAACTCTTTTCATTCGGCAGAACAAACATTGGGAAGCGACAGTGCGTACTGTGGGTCTTATGTTCAGCAGCCAGTAGCGCTGACGAAGTTCGTTTACGACCATCTCATTATTCCCATGGGCCGATTTTTCATGATAAGTTTTTACTATCAACCGAGCAATGTGATGGCGTCCATCCAATATAACGGGTTGCTTAATGTCTGAGCTAATATTTGTTGCAGCTCCTACTCGTCCTCCGACTCGGAGAAGGCCCCACTCATCTAGGTACGGCGTCAGCGTGCGCAACCTACTATCAGGTTGTATTTGTTTATTATTTTTCAACAAACTTATTTCTACAAAGAATGATTGCATCTGTGCATAGCGGATTATTAATCTTTCTGCTCGCTGTAATAACTCTGTGTCTATTTCTTTTTTGCAGGTCTTCTTACATTTTTCTACAAACAATAGAACTGCAGCGGTACTTCTCAGAAGACGAAGCCACGATGAGAACTTTGCAGGATCCGAGACTGGTAAGTTATGCCCTTTATCTACATTTAGTACAAGGTGTACCATTTCTAATGTGTCTTTATTAATTTTTATTTTTTCTTTTTCAGGTGCGGTCGTCGTCCAGGTGTTGTCTTTCTCGTACAGGAATCTAGGACCTTGAAACCATTCACAGTCTTTGTGTAATTTAAAATTTATATTTTTTGTAGCTACATCTGCGATATTATTGTCTGACCGTATGTAGTGCCATTCGTTAATTTTACTTAATTCATCGATTTCGCCAAGTCTATTCGCGACGAATGTTTTATAGTTCCGTGTGTCGTTTTGAATCCAATGCAATACAGTCAT
The DNA here is from genome assembly GCA_918843925.1 of Eulithis prunata. Classification (NCBI taxonomy): domain Eukaryota; kingdom Metazoa; phylum Arthropoda; class Insecta; order Lepidoptera; family Geometridae; genus Eulithis; species Eulithis prunata. Next base: position 9,530,407 of record OU974016.1, on the reverse strand, counting down.
CGAATCTGTCCAAAAATATCTTTTGTTCGCCTTTAGCCTGTGCTCTTTTTGTATAACATCGGCGAGACGGCATGCGAGTACGGCACCCTGTAGTTCTAGCCGAGGAATCGAGCTGGGCTTTATAGGTGCTACACGGCTTTTGCTTGCGATGAATGACACGCACACATTCATGTTATCTGTGTGTACGCGCCAGTAGGCTACAGCGGCGTATGCGGCGGGTGATGCGTCGCAGAATACATGAAGTTCTTTTGTTTCGTTTGTAGTGCTGGCATGACTGTTCAGTCTTTCGTCACAGGAATCTTGGTTTTTTGAACGAAAATACCATCTGGGTATACGAATATTTTTTATTTCTTGTAGTTGCGAAATCCAGTCGCAGAAAATCTCAAACTGTTTTGTAGGTATTTGTTCGTCCCATTTTGTTGTTGACTTCCATGTATCTTGAATGATTATTTTAGCCTTTATTGTGAATGGCGTCAGTAAGCCGTAAATGTCGAATATAGACATAACAATGCGTAAAAGTTCTCGCTTCGTAGGTTTTTGTTCGCATGTTAATATTTTCTCAGGAATTTTTTGTAGGGAAATGTTGAAACCGAATGTATCGGTTTTCGGGTACCATAATAATCCGAGTGTGCGCTCACTTAGATTATCTTCTTCGGTTTTAAAGTTCACCACGGATTCACTCAAGGCTTCTTTAGGTATATTTTGACATACTTTGCTCTCATTGGATGTCCAATTTCGTATCTCGAAGTTACCTTGCTGGTGTATGTACGTTACATCTCTCATGGTTTGTAGGGCCTTATCTATGTCATCAAAACAATCAATATAATCATCCATATAATGACTATGTATAATGGCATGTACAGCGTCAGGCATTCTATTGGAAAATCGTTGCGCGTTTAAATTCTTCACATGTTGAGCTATGAAAGGTGAACAGTTGGCGCCAAAAATCAGTGACGTCATTTTGAATTTTTGTATGGGTTCATTTTTGTTCTGGTTGTCTCGCCAAAGAAATCTCAAGGCATTTTGATCGGATTCTTGAATTTTTGTTCTTAGAAACATGTCTTTTATGTCACCGGTAAGTCCAATTGGTCGTTCTCGGAATCGCAGCATGATGCCCAGCAGGGATTCCAACAGATCTGGACCCTGGAGTAAGTAGTCATTCAGGCATTGACCAGCAGAAGTAGCAGCAGCGTCGAATACAAGACGTAACTTTTTTTTATTCGGATTATCTACTCCGAAGTGGGGGAGATACCATTCCTTCGTAGCTCTATGGTTACTTTCGCTAGACTCGATTTTACAGGCGTAGTCATTGACGAACAAATGTTCCACTCTTTCTTTGTATCTTGTGGCAAAACCTTCGTCTGCGGACATTTTTCTTTCAATGGTTTTCAACCGACAATAAGCATTTGAAAACGAACTCGTCGTTTTGGCATTTTCATCTTTCCACGGTAAGCCGACTTCCCATTTTCCGTCGATCAATTTTGCAGATTTTTCTACAATTTCTATAGCTTTTATTTCGTCTTTATTTTGTCTCGGCTTATTATAAACACCAATGCTCTCAAACAAAAAAGATTTTCGAACTAGCTCATGAAGTTGTTCGTCATTCTTTGGGTCTGTGTGTATCAAGTCACATTGACAATAATAATAGCAAGGGCATTCATTCATATTTACGATTGTGAGAGAGTGGTCCCGGCCCGATGATCCAGGAGCTGTGATCCCGCAGGCGCCTGTGCGCGCGGCCACCAGTGGGGACGTGTTGGCGGCGGCGCGGGAGCAGGCGTGGCGGGGAAGGCAGCTAGGGGTGGAGGCAGGGGGGTGCCTTAGCTGTTCTACCGTTAACATTGCACACTCTGACGTTGAAATAGCATTTTTACGTTTTGAAGGGCAAACACCATGCACACACCAACCCAACGGTGTTAGTGTGGCACAAGGTTCATTTTTATTACGCATTATTGTTTTTAATGGCGCGATAAGATGGTAATTGTCCTGGCCAATTAATAACTTTGGTTTCACATTTTCACAACATGAGATGTAACTGTTCAAATGATTTAGGTGCGCAAAGTCTTTTATTTTAATGTTAGATAACTTTTGTAGTGGTAAATTCAGTTCATTTATTTTCCTTGCACTAAGTTCGAATGAGTCATTGTTTATGTTGGTTATTTTACACTTTATATTTTCACTGTCACACATCAGTTCTGAGTCCCACGCACCACGAACACACAGGGTTTGTTTTTGTCCATGTAAATCGACACTATTAGCAATATCAGCTGATATCAAGGATACCGTTGCGCCATCATCTAACAATGCATGGGTACGGAACACACCCTTAGGTCCATGGATGTTCACGGGCACCACTTTTAAAAACACACACGATTTTGAGGCGTTCGTGGCATGAGCTACAGTCTCGTTATTTACTAAACAGTCACTGTCCACTTTTTCAATATTTTTATTACTGGTTAACTCACTTTTTTCACTGCTGTTCAATATTTTCTCACTTTCAGTTTTTTCACTATTTTCACTTTTAGCACTGTTTGCACTGGCTTTCAATTTCCAGTGCAGAAGACGGTGATGAGGTAGGCCACACTCATCCACAGGGCAGGGAGCTGCAGAGCATGTATCGCGACTGTGAGTAGCGAGTAGGCATTTATGACACAGGTTGTTGACCCGCACGAAGCGCCATCGGTCTTTTGTTAATGCTCTTTTGAATCGCGCGCACTCAGGTAACTTGTGACTACTGGTCTTACAGAACTTGCATTTTATTTTGCCATCATGTTTAGCACTGAATAGAACTGAGTGAGTTTTTCGGTCTTCGGGTTTTTTGCGGTAATCTGATTGACTTTGTAAGTGGGTCAAACCTGCAGCTGATATTTTATTCGCTTCACTGTATAGAAATTCGGCCAGCACTTCTAACTTAGCTTTTTCTGTGTTGCAGTTCGTGCTGTAATAGTCGGCCCACTTATTGATGAGAGGACTAGGACACTTTGTGAGCACTGTGGACACCAGTTCAGGACTTCTTAGGTAATCAGTTTGTTTCACTGCTTTTGCTGCGGCCACGAAATTCTTGATTTTTATTGAAAATGACACAATTTCGTGGTGGTAGTTTATTGGTAGTGGTGGTATTTTCTTTATTTGATATGTAATTTTGTGTATTATTGTTTCAGGTCTACCGTAGCGGAGTTCGAGTGCTTCAATGATTGTTTGCGGAGCCGTGGTCCCGATGAGAAGTGAAGAAACTGTTTCTTTCGCTTCTCCTTTCAAAGACTTGCGTAATCTCCACATATTTTCAGCATCACTGTACTTACAAATCTTTGTTGTTTCATCGTAAGCTAGTTTGTACGCCAGCCACTCAAGAGGATCTCCGTAGAACTGAGGTAAGTCTTTAGAAGTAGCAAATCTAGATATTAATTTTTTATTTTGCAGATTAGACTGGTGGATGGCACTGACGAGATTGTTCATATCAGCACTACCGCCACCGGCTGCGCTGCTGCCACCGCCACCGCGGCTGCTACTGGCAGCGTTCCGCTCGCCGCCGTCGTCGTGGGCTGCGTTTGCGCCACAATTTTTTATATTTTCAACTATGTGACTTTTATCGAGCCACTGCTGCACTTTTCCGATAGAATCAATTTCGGTAGGCTGATACAAAGAACTACGGCGACTTCTGGAAGCACTCTCTAAGGCTGCCACTTGCGCGGCTAACTTTTGTTCGATTAGCGACTTTTCTAGTAGAATGTTCTTTTCGGCCGCTTTTTTCTCAAGCTCTGCGTCCCTGGTTTTTCTTTCAAACTCATTGTTATTCTCGATAGCTTTTCTTTCGATTTCAGCCACTTTTTCAGCAGCTTCATACTCAAGTTGCTTTTTTCTAGCTTCAATTGACTTGGCGGTTGCTGAGCTGGAATGTTGCTTTGAGGAAACGGGATGTAAACTGTGGGTGCTTTTCAAAAAATCGCCTTCAGTTTTAGGTCGTGTGATGACACTAAACGCAGTTTCAGGGTTTCCTTTTTTCAATATTTCCGACTTGACATTGCGTGCCGGTTCTTCTTTCATCTTGAGTTCCTCTTTTTTCCACGCACTACGTGTCCGCACTGTCGTTGTAAGATGGCGGCTGGGTTGCGGTGGAGTGTTGAACATTTTATGCGACTGTTTCACAAGTTCCACGTATTATCCGCTCGAAGGACTTTGTAGCCGATATGAGCGTGGAGTGGTGAAAGGGGTCGTGGGGTTTTTTAAAACACTATTTTTTGAGGAGTATTCGACACGCGCGATTGTGCGTAGATACGGCCGAGTCCGTTCGCGGTTTTCCATTCGACTGACTGGCCTTGTATCTACGCACAAACGCGGGTAGTCTTCCACTTTATTTTGAAAGTAAGGTAAGTAGGTACAACATTTCGTAGGTAATACTTAATTCTACAATCTAATATTTTTTATTATTTTAGGGTCGCGAGGCGCGTCGTCTACACCAAATTTAGAATTAGGTATGCACCTACCTTTACAACCAAGTGGTGCAGTTGTTCAAGTGAGATTGGAATGCTTAGCACTGAGGTAGTGCTTTTATACTTAGCATATTAGGTAAGCAATACTATCATGCATAGTATGCAAACTAATTAATTTAGAGGGTATTTTATACCGTACGGGTTAATGTTCTTGTTACCAGCCTACTACCTACAAGTCTGTGTAGAGACAGTACAAAATACTAAAATTGGTAGGTACCTAGGTCCTTACCTATCGTTATACCTACGAACTAGGTAGGTACTTACCTACCCTAATTCTGTTGACCTACGTAAAGTACAGTAAAATAACATTCTAGATTAAGTAATGTGAAGTCCAGATCATGTAGTGCCATCGGCAAGGAAAACTACAAATTGTAGAGTACTAACTAGAGTAAAACAACAGCTTACATAAATATATTTATATAATTATATTAGGTACAAAGGCCTACTAAAAATGTATAAAAACGAGAGAATTTCTAGTGGTGATCTTTGCGATGTTTTTTTGAAAACTTCAGTTTCTTCAGCTTTCTTAGTAGCCTTTCTCTGTCATCCTCTCTTTCATCCCCCTCCTGACTCTCCCGACCTCTCTTGCCCATCTCCAGCCAATCCCTTGCCTTATCTTTCTTTATCTTTTTCTGATAAACCACATAACCATCTTTAGTCACGTATGAAACGACTGGAGTCAGAACCTGTCTTCGTTTTGATTTAGGTTTCGCGCGAAAGTTGAACTCATCAGATGAAGAGCTGGAATACGAATCTTCGCACGAAGAATCTTCAAAGTTAATCTTCTTGGGCCTTCTCTTCTTTCTTTTGTTCTTACTGTGAGCTTTGTCAGTGGATTTGGAGTAGTAAGGCATGACGACCATAGGCATTTTTTGTTGCATGGGGTAGTGCATGGGTATACCCCCCATACCACCAGGTAGGAAAGGCTGCGGTGGTATAGGTGGTAGGGGGGCTATCCCGGGCATCATTTGAGGAGGTCCTCCAGGAAAGGGAAACGGAACAGGAAATTGAGATACCGTCTTTGAGATAACTTGAAGAAGGATGACACCTTGAAGTGCAGATGGTGAGATCGACTGTAAGTAATAAGTTTTGTTAGCAACATTACAACTAGATAGGTATAGTAGCAAAGCAATATAATACTCACCATTGTAAATACTTTTTCGTGTTTGTTATTATTGACGTCGGTGCCTGAACCAGGACTAGGAGCAATTGACTGCCTTTGGCTGAGTGGCGGTCATTTATAGTTTTCTGCTTTTCCGATTTTCAGTTTCAATAGTTCTTACCTAATTTTCATTGTGCAACCTCAGGCAGGTACCTCCTATGTATATGTAAGTAGGTATTTAACCTACCTAAGTGAGTAAGTAGGTCTCTTTATACCTACCTACTAGTAGATACTCCTAGGTACCTAACTGCATAATAAAAATATTGGTAAGAATAATAATATCAGTGGGTAGGTTCATATTCATAGGTGCTACTTTTCTCCAAGAGTTTTCGTCTACTGTTCTGGCTTACTCGGCTCTACCATACGTAGCGTGTTGTGTGATCCTTCACTGGTCATTATTCATTTATCCCAAGACACTGGGAATAGTTACCTACATATTTAGCACCTAGGTTAGGTACTAGGTACCTATTACGCTTCTATTACGTAACTAGCATTCTCATCTACCTACCTATTTCCACTCAACAATAAAACCCATTGTAGCTATCGTTATGATTACATAAAGTTCATTGTAACTAATCTGTAACGCCTGGCACCGCCAGCAGTAGTCTTTTTTCAGCAGTCTCGTAAAAGTTTACAAAAGGATCAATTTTCTCAGCGGTTCACATTACGATGATCAGAACTTGGCGTGGGCAGTTCCTACAGCAGCATTCTGAGCACCAACAGAGGTAAGTAAAGGAAAGGCATATTAACACTGGGAATAATTATCTCCGACGGCTCGACGGCGACGTCAAGATACTTTAACATCTACGTTATATTTTTGGATTAAACTAGAATAGTTATTTGTTATACAAGAGTGCAAAGTTGCTTTTTAAACGAGTGTTCAATTTTGATGACCGAGCAATCGAAGGATTCTAAAATTGAATCACGAGCGCAGCGAGTGATTCAAAATTAGAATCCTGAGTGTTAGCGAGGGAATCAAAAGAGCACGAGGTGAAAAATCTTTGCACTCGAGTGCAACACGTAACTTTTCATTCCACCTCAGCGAGGAAATGACTAAATGCAAAAAAAGCAAATTGAAAAAAGAACACCAAGAAGGTTCCGAGTCTGAGTTTTTAACAAATTAAAAAAAAGTTGTATGATATATTCGGCACCATAGAGGTAGCAGTAAATAGGTTTAATGTTTTTTTTAATTCACAAACTTAGTGCACACGATGTTCTAAATTCAATTTACTTTATCCTCAAGAGAATAAAAACGGCTTTTCCACTCAGATATTGAAGATTAAAAATACTCTTTCCGAGATGGTGGGATGAAAATATATTTTCAGTACATACGTCTTGTACATCTTTATTATTTGCTTTTTCAGGAGTCAAGATGAAGAACTATCTGTCCTGTTTATCGCTGCTCATTGTTTTTGCATCAACCAGAGCAAAAGACGAAGAACTCCCGTTATGTCCTACCAACTTCCACTTTTTCCCCCAAAGTCTACCCATGCACTGCCGCATGCCAACCGGAGCTGACTTTCCTTCGTATCCTGGCATGTCAGGCATGACAATGCAGCCTCCACCAGCAGACAAGCAACCGATGCCTATGCCACTCCCGATGCCACCAGGCATGCCTATGCCCATGGCAGGAGCTATGCCTATGCCAGGACCTATGCCTATTCCTGGTGCAATGCCAGGTCCTATGATGCCCATGCCAGGCCCAATGATGCCAGGACCAGCACCAGGTCATAAATTGCCCGTAATTGTGATGCCGTTTTATTCCCCCGACACATCTTTTAAGAAACCAGTCCGACCGAAGCGACCTGGAGGTCCAGGTTGGAAAAGACCCCGGAGACCACACGAATACATCTCTTCTGAGACCAGCTCTGATACTGACATTACTGACACATCTTCTGATACTTCTTCTGACGTAAATTCTTCTTCAGACAATGGCTGGTGGAAAGGCAAAAAGTATGGCTGGAGAAAAAACGGACGACGATCAAGTAAAAAACATCATTCTCATCACTCTAAGAGGAGGCACAATAAAAAGAAGGATTTACTTACACCAGTTCTTCAGTACGTCACCAACGATGGATATGTCATTTATGAGAAGACAATATCTAAAGGTGAAGCGAAGGACTGGCTGAAGGTGAACAAAGAGGTACCACCACCTGTAGAACAGAATGTCGGAAAAAATGATGAAGGCCTAGATGCCAGTATTCATGAAAAACAGAATGTAGAAATTGAAGAAGTCAAGACGAATAGAGAAAAGGTTAGAGAAGACGACGCAGAGAAAGAGGAAGAAGAAGGAAGAGATAAAGAAGAAATTACTACTCCTAAGGTTCATTTGAGAAGACATCACCGTAAAGGAGTTGCTCCAGCTATAAACACGTTATTACCAAAGCGGGCGTTCTAGAGAAATATACTTTTGTAATTTTTTATTTTAATAAAAGAAGAAGCTCATTATTTTTAACCAAGAATTATTATTTTCCTGCTATACAACATCTGAGATACTAGGTACCTAGGTAGATACCTACTTCTAGAGAATTCCTAGCTTAGGCAATTTTACGTGATCGCGATAGGAGTAGATGCCGAAAATAGTAAAACTCTACATGCTAATACTAAGTGAAATGTGCTGCAAATTATAATATTTTATAAGTTATATAGGTAGGTAGGTGCCATAAACGATTATATATTTATATTTGTCAGCTATACCAGCTATACCTTATACAAAATAATAAAATCACAAATCATTAAAAGTCCTGCCCAAATAAGCTCAGATCAGAGGTCCCTTGAAGGCAATGTTTGTCTTCAAGGGTGGCAATGCAAATGGTCTCCTCTAGATTTGAGCAGAAGCTACCTATATGCGAAGTGTGAAACACATTACTTGCGTCCAGTAGAAACCTGTAAGGGGCTAGACAAGGTTTGCCACGACATCAAATCTCACATTATAGGTACTACGAGATGTTGTGAAACCCTGAGCCAGACTGACGAACTGATAGCATAGCACACTGTCTCTTAGGTAGATAGGTAGGTACATCCTGTTCTAAATTCCTTACTTACGGGTTGTAGTCGTGCCTTAGATACGATTTAGGTGGTAGGCGGATTTTTGCAGATTAGCACTAAACCATCGTTTCAACCTGCATGAATTCCAGCTGCCTGGCTGGCTTTGTCATGGTTTCAAAGTGTACGTGCAGGCGGAAGTGACTAGAGTTGGGTTTTTTGCCGGTTGAAAGATGCACATATAAAGAACTGGGTTACTAATAAAAACTTCGTATCAATGTAAAACTAGGTTTATGTGATTGGTATTAAGTTGGAGGTGAAACCACGTTTTTGAATAACTTTCCGTTATTTTATTAATCTCTAAACCATAAAAAAATCAACAAAATTAAGGTATACCTCTATTATAGGTACTAATCGCTGTCTAGTCAACTCTCTGAGTGCGATGGGATTCCTTATCGCTGGTCGAACTTCGTATGAAGACACAAAAATCTGTAGGTCACTTCATTACGATTGTTTTAAATGTTATAAATGTTATTCTGTTGGGCATACCACTTTATGTTACTCTCAATGTTCATAAAACCTTATCTGTAAAATGAACTATTAAAGGCCGCCATCAAGTAAAATTGCTCTTGTTTTTCTCTTTATGGTGCGCCACAATGCTGACGTTACGCAACAAAATACGATGTATGCATAAAACCACACTGCACATAAGAAACCCATAAGATTCGTGGGCATAGCAGAATGATTTTAGTAAGATTTTTGTACTCTACGATTATCGCTACACAATTTTTGGAGTTTCCATTTGGCACGTGCATTTTATTTACAGTATTCAAGAAGAAAATGGGTAGCAGCTATTTATCTCCTGGTGGTGTCATCGGTCAATCCGCAGATGGCAATGTTTCCAATGTTCCCGCCGCCGGTGCAGATTGCTGTCCCGATGCCCGTGCCTGTGCCGATAATGATACGAGACGCTGAGACAACGCGGACGACGACCACCACCACGACAGAGAGGAATCACAACGGTGTAGCGTTCCCAGTCGCAGTGCCTATGCCTATGCCCATGCCGGTACCGTTTGCGTTTCCTGCCTTTCCAGCTGCAGCCTGCCAATCCAAAACGCGACCTAAAAACTGTCCTCCATGCCCACCCTGCCTGTGCATGCCTTCCTGCACCCCTGCATTCTTTTCCTACTGCTCTCCATGCCACCAAAAATGTAGGTGTCGCAGCGAAGAGGATACACCTACGCCTATACCTCCAAGACGTCCGCCTCCACCAGCCATGGGGCCAGCTTACGGCGTTGCCGTACCGGTCCCTCAAATGTTTGCACCACCACCGGTCGTTGTTGTACCTTTCCCTCCTCCTCGCCCGCCATGGCGACCGCGTCCACAGAGTAGCTCTTACAGCTTCTCGTCTGACAGTACAGACTACACAGACGACTGCAGTTCAAGCTATAGTTACGAGCAAAGAAGGAAACGTAGAAAAAAGATAGGCCACATAAAGAGAAGACCCATCTATCGTAGACAGTTTGAATCTATTGAAATGAGTGACAATGAGTTAGTCAAACCGATCCTGACTTATGTAAGCCAAGACGGTAATGTCAAGTTAAAAAGAAAATTGACTAACGATGAAGCGGCTGAGCTGATGAACGATAAGCCCTATCGAAAGATACGCGTGATGGCTGGAGAAGATAACGATAATATGCCACGGGTTTTGATTACTTCGAGGAATGAGAAGGAGTCAGCAAGAGCTGGTAAATATCCTAACAACCATCGTCGGAGGCAAGTGGTTCTGACAACAGGGACAGCTCAGCATATGCTCGGGGAAGGTAAGAAGGAGTTAGTGTTTAGGCCACCTGGAGGCAAGAAAATCAGTAACTTAACAGTGTCATTTCAAATTAGTGAATGAAGTCATGTGAGAAATATTTTTGTACTTTGATTAAAATACTTACTTTACTGTTCTGTAGTATTTTTATAAAGAGAAGAATCACGTTAAAAAAAGTTAGTATCAAGTCAGGATGGAACTTTGAAATGCGTGATAGGTAGGTATTTAGGTACCTACCACTGTCTCAAAAAATACCAAGTCTAAAAGTATGTCTACAATAATAAATAATATTGCGTAAACTCAATTTGTTTTCGAAATTTGAGTACTCACATAAGTAGGTACACGTAACTAGTTAGGTAATTAGAATTGAACCTTCAACAATAACCATTCATTGGTATAGAAGAATTTGTCGAAACAACTCAGTTCTTAGCTCCATTCTCGAGAACACAGTCAAACTGCACGAGCCGCCATGAAAGTACTGTTGGTAATAGTTCTAATCACCAAAAGTTTAGCACATGATATTCATGGCAACCCACCAAGCTTCGTTGAAATCAAACGTAATGATGGTGGGATTCATATCTCGAGGACCAAAAACGACCAGACGGGCTCACAGAAGAACGAAGTCAACGGTTACAATAAAAATATTGTCACAGACAACAACCTCACAGTGAAGATTGGTGAACCAACAATAGGTAACAAAATTACAAATCCTGATGCAAATGGATTGAATTCGGGTGCACCTTGTTGTAATGGAGTGACTTGCTTCCCCTGTCCGTATCCCATGCCTATGGCTTACCCGATGCCAGTTCCACAAGTACCTCAGATACCAATGGTGGTTCCTGCTCAAACATTCTACGAACCAGTAATCCACGATCACCCACCTCTTCATAAAATCAAGAAGATTATAAAGGGAAGGAGAAGAAAGAGGCCAAGGTTCAGTGAGTCTGACACTGATAGCAGTTATTCCAGTGATTCCAGTGATTCTAGTGATTCGAGTGATGGTTATAGCTCTATCGACTATTATGATGACGCTTTTCATGTGAGGGCTCCATAAATTGAAAATTGAGGTCACTTGATTACCTATTAACTATATAGTACCTACCTGCCTAAAATTTTACCATCAAAATTAAAGCGAGTGGTTGACTAAAGTGACTATGCTATAGTGAAAGGGCTTTCAAAAACATCATGAATGAATGAATAATTGTTTTATTCAAAAATGTGCTACTGTAGGTAGTTTAGTTTATACTTAGATATAACATAGGCAGGTACATACAAATGTTTTGATCTTATTATTTTGTTTTTACTGATTTTACACAAAAAAATTATGAAGCTTAGGTATTGCTAGGTACCTATTTGAGATGTAAATGTTGAAGATTATTCAAGACTGTGTAGTGTACCATAAGAGAGCTCGTATTCTGATTAGAAATCGTTGCATAGATTTGAGCAGAGATTTTCATACAAAGTCAAATTCAATACAAAAATCTATGCTTGAGTCGATCAGCGCTTGAGCAGTAAAAGCGAATATGAGCCTTAAATTCATAAATGAGATTCATGTTCAAGGTTAGATGTGTGTTTTTACATTGTAATAAATCAACATGGAAACAAAAAGTTTTTTACTTACATATTTAGCTAGGTATTGTACCTAGTTATTAACTCTTGGTAAAAAAACTAGGTGCATAGGTAGTTGTTATGTCTTTTGCTACTTGTGTGCTAATTCGCTCAAGTACTGTGACAAATCAATGTTTGCATTTAGTTACTTCTTACCTAATTACTTTAAAAAATTACTTATTTACCTACTTTATGTACATACCTAGTTTATTTTTACATTATGTACATTATTGGTATTACCTATAAAAGTTAAAACATACTCGTGTAGTTATAACTATTCAGTCTATAAGTTTATCAATCTGCCGTTTTCTTTATCTAAATGCTTGTTATTTGAAATAAGATGGTTTTAGTTGACCCGTACGTTTTTGATCGTAACTTATTATTCCCTAATTTATTCTTATTTATAATGGTCATCTACAATTTAACTAGGTGTATTCTGTTTTAAAGTTACTACTTCTAATATCTCATTATTATTAATGTAAAGCTTTACCCAATCTTAATGGATATCTGCTAATTTAGGTAAACCTATCTACCGCCCCGCCAAACATAACAGAGGCTAACTTAGGTAGGTACTTACCTAGGAAATATCAGTGGTCCGGGTAACCAGACTGAGCTGGCCAAGCGCAGATATTTGAGCACCTACTACTGCATTTATATTTGCAGGACAATGAGACGACATTGAGGTAATGACGGCCCGTAATATACCTACGAAAACACCATTTAAAATAATCAGCTGGGCCAAACTACAAACTATGCCTTGATAATCAATATTTTTTTAACAAGACGTGCAATTCACTTTATTATAAGACTGGCTTTGTCCAGTCCTGCTGCATTGTTCATTTAGCATGCAAGAAGCATATCTTTCCTTGCGCAAGGTTCAGTGTTCAGTTTCACTGCGAAACCGCAACCGTGATGATGATGAATCAAAATGGAGACGACTGAACGGTTAGTCCCCGTTGACCACAGTGGACGATAGCGTTCGATGGAGGAAACCTAGCTGTGCTCTTAACGCAAAATATACTAGCTCATAAGAGGTACTTCTTTTTCATTGATTGCCGTAACCAAGCTTGCATTACTGTCGCATTGTCTGTTCGTCCAGTACTGTTTACAAGCCCTGATTAATAGAGCTATGCCTATGGCTACCAGCAGAATTTCTAGGCATAATAGCACATTGGGACCCCACACGTAAACTATCTTCAGGACCAGTTTGAAATTGTCGAAGACTTCTGGCTGCTCCTAAAAAAGAAACGGAAATCTTTTAGTGTTGAAGGTGGAAAAACGACCAACAGGTGAATGATTTAACTTTGTAGGTACAGCCAATTGGATTTATCGGTTGTACGATAGGACAGGTCGTCTCAGCTGACTTTTAGTGGCACCGTGGCACTGTTTAGTTGATTAAAAACAGGTGTAGAATTAGTAAACTTACCACTTTGATGTAAGAAATAGGCACCGTCATGTTGGAGAACATGCTAGCTTCCTCGTTGAAGCTGACATCTCCCAAGACTATGTTCATCTGCAGTGAAAGATTTGTCTGCAGCTCGAAACCCATTTTCTGGAAAACAACATGTGTGATATTTCAATTTCGTACTTTTTGGTGATGCGAGTTTGCTGTTTGCTGAAGAGATGGCACTCTGTGACCTCTGCAAAGGTTTATAGTGTCTACTTATAATTTTTATTCATTGCATTGTTTTGTAAGCACGGCGCGTAGACATCGCCTACGCAGCAGCAAAGCTCCTATAAAAGACATGAACGCGCTCTCTCCTTTTAGTACGTTTGTAATGTAACACGTGAAAAAAAAAGATCGACTACATCATCAACCTATATTGCTCCACTGTTGGACGTAGGTCTCTCCCAAAAGGCGCCACTGAGCCTGGCTTTGACTCTTTTCATCCAGTATTTGCCAGCTACATTTGGCTGGTGGTCGGCTCTCCTAGCGGGAAGGCTTCCGTTACTACGCTGCTCGTCTAATCATGGTCTCCACTCGAGTAGGTACCTATGTATGTATAGTCTGCTCCAACGATTGTCGGCCATTAATAATTAGGAATGTAACCTCACAAATCAGCCAAATATCAGAATATTACCTAGTAAACGTACCTACTTTTTTATTTTTAAGCACTGATTATCATTTTTATTGAGTAACAAGTGGATGGAACTTGATTTTTTTTTAAGAACGGTTCCGAGGTTCTGTGTAGTTTACAAGCAAAACCATTTTTTTTTCTCCAGGTGGACCGCGAGGTGATGATGGAAATGTACACACTACCACTTCTCTCTCCTTACCGGTTCCACGACAAATGTGCTGTCATGCTTGGAGTCGTCCGGCACCATGCCCTCTACTCGCTCGAAAAGTTTCGGATCGGAATGCAGAAAGTGAGTCCTTGAAATAGCTATTGGAATACCTGAAAATATATTAAAATATTCTGGTTAGCACTATCGGATATGGAAACACAGTTAACCTACTAATCAGTATAAAATACAAAATTATAAGCATATACTTAGCTACCTACTAGAACTTATAACAAACTGATCGGCATTTTTCAACACAAGACGCGACTCCATCAATAAAACACCCTATACAAATACAAAAGTGTACCACACCACTAACTTACCATAGGTACACTTAGACAGGTCCAACATCCCACACATCCCCTGCGGCACCCCACAATCTCTATGAAAGGTCTCATTGCTGATCTTGAACACCATAGCCTGGGGTCCATACTCCAGGTCTTTCTGTCCAGTGTACTCCAAGTTTAGTTCTCTGCAGACCCCGATGCGGTAGATGTTGAGAGGGGTGGATGGCGTGAGACTGGGGGGAAAGGAGACACCTTCGTATGTGTTTGTGAAGTTGTAGCTGGAACAAAAACGTTACAAATGAGTATTAGGATTTCTCGGCTTTACAGTAGGGGTTCGTTTATAACTAAAATCAGTATCTGATATTATTTCTAGCCTTGCTAGAATAATACCCAACTTCTTGATCTTCTATTGACCTGTCACAAACAAGAGCGAATAATCACTGAATATGATGTACCTACCTCTCCAGCGGAGTTTGGTTTTCCAGCTTCTTCCCCTTTAGATATTTTTTCAGCGTCTTAATGCTCCATTTGTCTTCATCAGTTATCCCAACCTTCATCCGGTACATCGTGTTGTTGTCATACAGCTGGAATTAAAGAGAACTATAATCAAAGTAGGAATTATAACTGACTATCTATTGTGTTATGAAAAATCGAAACTATCAAAGCCATTACTAAAACCATCATAGCTTCATTGAAGTTACATTGATCGAGTTCCTAGGTACTTAAGTAGAACAAGTGGATAATAGTTTATTTTGACATGAAATATTATCGATTTTATCCTATAATACTAGGTAACTGTAAGTTTATATGCAAGTCCAGAGTGCCTAGGTACTTAGTAGAAATAGTGGATAATAGGTGGTTTTGACATGAAACTACTATCGATTTGATCGTATAATTGTAAGTTTATATGCAAGTCCAGAGTACCTACCTACTAAGCGTTAATTAGATGGTTGTGCTTATAAATCTATCATTAAAGGCCAGGGGCCAATATTTATTAAACGAGTTAATTTAAGTTTGTTATTTAGATTGAATTATATATTTTGGCATTGAAAAGGTGTATTTGCCTAATTTAATATGTAAATCACTGGCAAGACAGTCCAGCACATAGCACGAGCACCCTTGACAATGTTTTTTTTTCTTCTGACAAGAAGACAAACCATATTACTTGGTCCCTTACTTTTGCTTCAGAGTATTCGTCTACTAAAAATGTAGGTCTCTCACCTTATCGATAATCCCCAGCCTATTGAAGTAAATCAATCCCGGCGCGAGCTTATTCGCCAGCGCGATCAGTGGTTCGTTGTAGCCCCACAGGAAGCTGTGCGCGTCCAGGGAGCTGATGATCTTGGAGCCGAGCTGATGGGCTATCACGTTGAATGTCTTCTGGATCCAGAACGGGTACTTGCGGAGGAGGGATGTGGCGCTCTGGTGGTAAACAAGGATCCTGTCTAAGTAGATTCAGTGCTGGTCTCCCTCAACCAAAGCCTCTAGAAGAACATGCAAGAAGTGGGTAACTATTTTTCTCAAAGCAACCCGTCGAACAATAGGCAGCTCTCATTTCACAGCAAACGCAGCCCGTAACTTGAGTAGACTGTTTCTGAAATTAGATATCCATTTCCCAATGACCTAGCAGGTTACATTGTTGTATGAATTTCCTATACACTTACCTACCTACGTACCTACACTACACACACACCCTAGTGTAAGGTTAAAATGACAACAGTTATAATATTGACAGGCGAACTTATCTATTCTTTAGCGATTATGTAGGTAGAGGTAGGTTGACGTTTTGCCTAGAGAAAGGTCTAGCTAGAGTCAATAAAATGATCCCACGGGAGATTTTAATTCCTTAGGGACAAGTCCCTAGAACATTTTTGAAAAACTTAAAATGGTGTGTAAAATTACACCATCTTTTGAAATCACGATCATCTTCGTCATTTTTATACCTAGTCATTATTCCTGATAGTCCTAAGTCGCGAAAAGCCTATGGTCAGTATTTCATATATTATTAGGGTGGTCTTACCAACAAAGCCAGGCTAGGCACTGTGACCTGCACGTGCTTAGGGTCTCCTATGGACTCTTCGGGGAGGAACCGGACATTCATATGGGGTGTGAACCACAACTCCCCAGCCTCCTCATCCAGCTCCACGTCTCCATTTCTTCGTATCTCTCTGTTGTACATAAAAATATATCGTTTCATTGGGTATTGAACGAGTATTGAACAAAAAACAACTTCACTAGGTAGGTAGGTAGGTACCTATTTTATACCATAAAAAATAATAATTAATATGTAGTTATATTATAATATATCGCTGTAACATTATAACTACATACCTATTTAAAAACAGTCTAGCCGATGCAAAATAGAAACGTGGTTTGATTCTGGTTTCGTTGTCGATGACGTTCAACCAAACACGTTATACCTATTCAAGGAAAGTCACCCAAAAATTAATAAAAAAATTTAACATACTTTATTTATTGATTCGATATTTTTAAGCACGTGTAAGTGTGATGCGATTAAAAGTAGGTACTTTCTAGAACGATTGAAATGGCTTTAACCACTGCAGCTTTAATACCAGTTTACCTACTACATATGCACCTATACCTACCTGTCTTAGTATTATTATCATACTGTCGTTTTTACGAACAACCTGATTTTAGGGTTCTGAAGTCAGACAAGAAACGAAACACACCCTGAATGGTTGGGTTATTTTTCGTCATGTCCTTAGCCAAAGCTGTTTTACTCGTAGGTACCTAACCTACGTAAACAATTAGTTGATACGATTCTGCTGAATGTATACGTACAATAAGGTGTGTTATATAGTTATATTTTTCAGAAACTATTTTTACGGTGCCTAGTGCCGACCTACAAGTACCGTAAAGTAGGATTTACATTTTTTTTTACCCCATTTTATTTATCATTGATATCCTCCTCTCATATTTTGTTTTTATCCCATCCTATTAGCACGCATTAGTAAAAAAATTATAATTCTATCTTGTCTTCGGAAGCCTGCACGAGTGCCTGACCCGAGTGACCCGACACGTGTTTTGCCAATCTATAATTCATTTAAATTTATTCTAATTATGTGTAATAAATAAAATTGTATAAAAACATTTATCGCTAGATACAAAATAACTGTCATATTTAATAGATGTTTTGGGTTGCGTAATCTTATGCATAAAAGCGCAACAGAGGCGCCGACAAGTCGAGCGGCGGAGCCGTGTACCTTTTCCCGAAGCATCAGGTGATTTTCAAGATCCAACTTTGATACTAGACTGACTTACGTAGTTTACCTATACTTAGCTCGTGCGTGGTTTTGGTCCGTAACAAAACCATGCTTACCTAAAAAATGCCCTCATAAGATGTTTAAAACAAAAGTAAATTATGCTAACAGACCAAAATGCGAAAACCAAGCTTTAAAGTTATGACATTCAAATTTTATTTTATACCAAACGCGCGCGTCATCGCGCATCGTCTTAAAAATTATACGAGTCCCCAGTTTTACTTTGTTCAAATATTCTCTCACCTGTATGAAAAAGGCCCAACTTCCTGAACCTTCAGTTTGTGGTCTACTCCGGCCAGGAACCGCTCAGAGTTGGTGATATTGAATACGTAGAGGGATATACGAGCTCCTTCGATCTCTGTCTGGAACACATTGAAGAGGAACGAGCCATTGCTGACGGTGGTACCCTGAAATTTCATAATTTGTTATATTATGGTTTCTAAAAAGACGAATGCTAACCGTTAGTGCAACCGCTAGCACTTGTGCAATCAAGTGACAAGTTAATCAAAATCAGAACATACAAAAATTCAGAAACCCGAATATTTATCAAGTCTGCTACGCCAATCGCTACGTCAACCGCTACGCCAAATGCTACGCCACCCACTACGGCAACAGCTACGCTGTCTACTACGACAACCGCTACGCTAACCTCTGAGCTACTCGCCACATAGTTCACCTAGTTTTATAAAACTCATAAAACAAGTGAATCCATGTTTTTATACACATTTTTTTGTTATTTTGAATGTATCGAGCACCTTGAAAAGAATAACAACAATTTATTCTGACACAGATTTTATATTATTTGTAGGTACCTAGCTACGAGTACCATACATACCGCTAGCGGTTTTTGTTATATTCAAGGTTACAGTATAAAACTATTTTGATAGTGAAGTATTTGTCTTTATTTTTGATATTAATCTTTGCAAAATATAATATAGGTAATTGGAAATACAAGCTTTGCTTAGTTTGAGACTAGAAGGCGTTGTGTTAAGTGTCCGTGAATATTTATATTTATTTATATTTATAATTATATAAGCGGTAGAGTTACAAATTAGAAAAGATAGGTACTCGTTTACTAACTTTGGTAGTTCTACCTGTGGTGTGTAGTCATCGTGTATTAGTTGTCTTGTCACACTACATCACACTATGTCAACTGATAACAGACAAGACCTTCAGTTTGCCTTCAGTAAAGTGACGTCACTTTAGCAAAGCATTGACATGAACTTGTCAGTAAAAACATAAACAATATAAATTGTATAGGTACCTATTCAAACTGTTGATCAGTGTCTTGATCACGAATAAATGTGACAATCGCAAACGTATCGTAATGCGAGCGTATCCGAGATACACTGCGCGGTGACACTGCAACGGTTGGCAGTCGAGCTGGCGTTGACGTGCAATGTAACTCGAATACGCTAACGCGGCGACTGTCAGGTTTGTTCGTGATAGAGGTACAGTGTGCTATGAGTTTTTGAGCGTCATAATGGCGTCATTTTATTGTTTTAATTACAGTCGAGAGCAAAAATATTGAAGTTTTTATAAATGAGCCAGTAGTAGTAGTCCAGTAATAGTTATCTTTGATTGAGTGTAAAATCTTTGTCACATTAATATATGAAATAACTCACGTATTTGATGACCAATCTGAGTGGATCTAGTATGATGGAGAGCACGGGTATGAGCAGCAGAATAATGCCTGCTGTTATTTTTGTGATGATGTTTCCTGAAAAGATACGGTAAAATTAAATAGATAACTTACGTCCATAATGAAAAATCCCCCTCAACTATACCTAATGCATTGATAATGGAAGTGGTTACCACTTAACATAAGGTGGGTCATCGGCTTATTCCATCGGTTGTATAAAAAACTACATAATAATAATACTTAGGTAATATTATTTGGGTTTTACTTCATCATCATTCTTTAACCGGTTCAGTTAGGTACACGTGTAATTGATACCTTACTTAGTGTGATAAAAGGAAATAACTTACTTCTGATAACTTTTTGGTGTTGACTTCGCTTCTGACTTTTCAGCCACAACATGTTGCCCTTATCTTGTGTTTCGCTTTCTGATCGTCTGCAATAAAAATGTGTCTTTGTAACATTTTCCTTTTACACATTACAAATAGGCAAACGTACATTAAACGTGTGAAACCTAAATGCAGGCTTATTACTAGTTACATTTAGGTACATTTTAAATTAAAAACTAAAATTTTGGAAAATGTTTTTATTTGAGAGCGAAAACATTTTATGATAACTTTAGGTAGGTAAGTAAGGTACCTATATATTTTTATTATATTCTCTATTATGTATCTTGATATTTGTAATATCTATTTTCTACATAATATGAAACTAAATGCTCGTGGGATGAGTAAATTCGTCTAGTTTAGGTAGGTACTAGATATGAATTCCACATCCTACGAGTTAACTAAGATTCTACGCACGGTTTGTGTGGGGAGTATAGCTACAAAAGTACCCATAGTTAAACTATAACTAAATATAAAATGTGTAAGGAGCGAGATGGGCAGACGACATCGTCAAAATAGCAGGCCGTAAATGGGAAAGACTAGCACAGGACCGCGGTGGATGGCACAAACTTGGGGAGGCCTATGCCCAGCAGTGGGTAAGGTCGGGCTGTGGATGATGATGATGATGATGATGATGAAGGAGCTAACACTTTATATCAACGTCAGGTTACGCTCCAAGGATTCCGCTGATTCAGTTTTTGCAATAGTACATTTTGTTATTATAGAAACTAGGCCGGTAGATATAAAAAATAACAAGCAATTTTATTCAACTAAAGTAAAATAATGAAGTAGATCGCGCCAAATTATAAGCGAATAACCATAAAATAAGTTAATTAAAAAGTTTGAATACCAAAGTGACTCAGTCTTAGGTTTTATTAGGTATTATTGCTTATAATAAATTAAATTTAACATTGCTAATATAAAAAAAATAATAAGGAAGTACCTATCCTTTTAATTTTACCTACATCAGTACCTAAACAAACGTATGGTAAGTATGTCTGTATTCCTTTCAGGGTTCTTGACTCGAACGATCACTCGTAAATGTAAATTGTAATCAAACACTGGCCTGTAAAAATTGGTACTAGTACGTGTACTTCAATTTTCATTAGGTTACCTCCATCTGTATCAACATTGCGTTACACTGAGTATAAACTTTACACGTATTGATATTTCTTATAAGTAATATACCTAGCTTGTAATGGGTAGTTCACGGCACCGTGGTAACAGCTGATAAGAGACGCGGTCGCTATTCGAGACAACTCCGCACTAAATGAGCTCGCTGTGATGCGCATGCGCTCCAGACATGTGTCATTCATTCCTGAGTGAGCCGCACAGAACATACAGTCTCTGAGCTGTTGTCTGAGCCAAAAAGAGACGATGGCTGATGTCCTCTTTATCCAAAATCTATTTCACGTGTTAATGACCGCAAATACAATTCCTGGGAATAATGAGCTGTTTATATTGAAGAATATTTATTATTTATTTTAGACAACTTGGTCCATATGGTGTAAGTAACAGAAAAACTTATTAAATTAGGTCAGTACTTTTTAACTAATAGCGATTTCGTTTATATTTTTCAAGGTGAATATACTATGTACCTATGTACTCCTATGCCTATGTACTATTAACTGTTATATTGTAGCACAAACTACAAAACGAATACTCATTATTATTATTATGCAATTCTGCACAAACGCCTACGCACGGTTCAATTGTGACTTCTTACTATTTCTGTTACATATGGAAGTTTTCGGTTTTCTCGAAGGGGTACCAAGCGACACTAGCATTTCTAACAGAGAATATGAAAAATATGTTGAAAAACTAAACCGACCACGCACTGATATTGTTATGTACGTTTTACATAGTGAAGTTCAGATGATATCCGTAAAATTATTGTTTTATAATTTTCAGTATTTAGTTTGGTTGCACAACATTTTGCAACGAAGATACGTCATGACATTAATAAGCACAAACAGATTTATATTTTTGTTTTTAGCTTTTGAATTCGAGATTTTGACAGAATATTCGAGATCAACTTCCTACCTAGGTGGTGTCGATTCTGTTGTTGTATTTTTCTGAACCAACATAATTTGACAGCGTCAGCGCTAAAATTATAGCTGTCTTTCTCGTTTCAGTTTACGAAAAAGAGACTGCAACATTTTTAGTGATGCCTCTATGAGGGTTACGTATTCCCAGCGTACCGTATAATGATCTAAAATCCTGTTTATGAATAACAAACGAAGTTAATTACTGTTTATATACCTAGGCGATTTAGCTAGGCAATCCATTTGAAATTTATTGATGAAAATATTTCGACTAAGCGGTTGATTAATACTTGTTTTTAATTACCTATTATTATAAATTGATGTAAGGGGCCTACATAGTACATGTGTGTATTTTTTTTAAATAAAAGACATATTATGCTTCATCGTTCAATCTTTCGTGGATTATTTATTAATTTATTCAAAGCGTTATTAATTTGGCTATCAATATTGCAAGTAGTTTACCTATGAATAATGTATTATTATTTTATGCAAATCGTTAAGTTTTAGGTATACATTGCTACCCATCAATGACAGGATATACCTATTCTATCGCGAAAATAACAAGCTATATCTACCTACCTAACTAGCTAGCTAGACCGCTCCTTACCTTCGTGGACATCGCTCATACTGTGCCCCGCAGTTTAACTTGAATATTAGCAAACCGTTGTTTAACGGTTTGCAGGATGTGATCTATTCATCATTATTATAATCATCATCATCATCAATATTTTTTTTATTATATAAAACTCTTTTGAAGCTGACAGAGAATCAACGCACAACCTAAACTATTAGTCCTAGAGGTATGAAATTTGGAGGGTAGTATCCTTATATAGTGTAGGGGTGCACTAAGAAAGGAATTTCGAAACGTCACACTTGAAAAGGGGTTCTTGAAAGGGTAGAGCGCGAGCAACGCCGCGGGCGACGGCTAGTATAACAGGTATGTTCCCTGTAATGTTGCGTTCACACTATGCCGCAGTGGGCAGGGACTTGGAAGTGGGCACGAGCATAGTGTGAACACAATAATGCCTCTGTCCCGGCTCCCGGCCCAAGTTCATGCCATTGCTCTCTAATGAGAATAAAGGCGATGTTGCTGTGGCAATAAGACCGCGGCAATAATGCCGGAAGCGGCATGGGCATAGTGTGAACGCGGTATAATGGTACTGCACTAAACACCCTGACGCGGGCGTGCAAGTCTTATTCCCCCACCTTGAATTAGAATGAGATCTCCCCTGACTCCAGATGAAGAAACCAAGTTTCCGGGCAGTTGGTATAATCCCGCGTAAGTACCTACTGCGTGATATCCACTGGGGGTCAATCGCGCTAAGTTGTAACGGCTCACCGGTCACTGTTACTGCCACGTTATGGCCGATAAGGTCGATTTTCACAGTGAAAATCGGCCGTAGCGTAGGAGTAACAGTGACCGGTGAGCCGTTATAACTTAGCGCGATTGACCCCCAGGTATTCCCAGTATAACCACAGCGTAACTGCAACAGCTAACAAATCAATAAGAAGTATTGATCTTCTTTGCACATTTGCTCAAATAATTGTGAGCAGTACAATAATTGGGTGACAGAGTTGTGACACACAGTCATGACGTACGTAACACAGTCACATGCATACCTAATGGTTAAATGGTCGACGATCCAATAACTAGCTAATTAATATTGATGATATTCCAGTAAGCGGTGTTTGTCACATCCTCGACACTCGACCGCGGTGGACACAACAAACACAACAACATTAGGTAGGTACCTACCACATGTAGAAAACATACACCTTTGATTGTATAATTTTTTTAGACAAATAATAATACAGTCACGATCGAAATTGAAGCTCTATATTTTATACTAGCTTCCGCCCGCGACATCGATCGCGTCCCATTGGATCCCGTTAATTTTCCGGGATAAAAAGTATCCTATGTTACTTCTAATACCTCCAAGAATATGTGTACAAAGTTTTATGATGATCGGTTAAGTAGTTTTTGCGTGAAAGCGTAACAAACAAACTTACATTCACATTTATAATAGTATAAGTAGTATGATTGAAGAATGACAGAAAGTTAGGTTTTTCGGATAAACGATGTGCCTTACCTTACTTTAGTAGAAAGTTTCTTGGATTTCAATTCATTTAAAAAAAAAGGTAACTTGTACCACCTCTACATAGAACATACATAATATACTGAAGTGACATATAACATTGAAGTTGAATAATTTATTTTTCAACACACTTGCTCATAAAGTGGCTCTATGGTCACCGCAATTAGGCACATAATGACACCCATAATCAAACTGTGACTTTTTCATTGCTATAACTCACTAGTGAGTTATAGATTTTTTTAAAAAATTTATTGGTTGAGTAGCTTTGTTACTAAAAAAGTTTTTATTCAAAAAAAAGATCGTGTTCAATAGAACAAATAAATGAATGTTCCTATTGCTTGCTCATTTCATGCAACTTCTTATTTAAATAGATAATTTTAACTCGTACGTGTTTAATAAATAAAACTTTCACTCAAATATAACTTTTGTTTTCTCTGTAATAAAAGAAAACTTTAAATTCCCCATTTTTTACGTGGCAGAATAGGCGCAAACCCTAAGCGCGGAAAATAAATAAAAAAAAAACCTCATCCCTTTAGTCTGTGGCCGATCGCAATGCGCGCGCATAGGAAAACTGATTATTTTTTCCCGCCATAGCGAAACATTTTTCACAACGCGTTTTCACTGTTGAAATTATAGTTTTTTTATTGTTATTTTATTCACAAGTGTGTTGAAAAACGTCGTATGATACACGTGTGTATTGGTGATTACCGTTCTCGGCTTTCTTAAGACCCTCGCCTACGGCTCGGGTCTCAATGGCACCTCGGCGGTAATCACCAATGTACCACACTAGTACCATAATGTACTATATCGTGAGCACAATCGTGATAGAATACAAGCATCGAGACAAATGCTCTTGTAACTAATAGATACTTACTATAATTTTATTAAACAATAAAACAATAAATTCATTTTTAATTACTGAAAAGTTACTTTTTATGATTTATTTAATAACCATGATGAACATCACGGATCCAGGAAATAAGTGGAGGGGGGGGGGGGCTATGTATCACACGAATGTACCTAATTAGTACCTATACCTACTCGTACGTAAAAGCAAAGTGCAAAAAATTTTTGTCAAGTCAGGCGTAAAAAATTTGACATTAACGATGTCAATTTTTTTTTACCCTACCAATTTGGCCTACCAATTCATAATAATGAAAATCTGTATGGTTCAATAACCTTCTTCCATAATAATATTTATATCGTACCTAAGCTCACTCGAAAGCTTTAGAGTGTTTTGCACCAAGTAGGTAGTAGTAGGTAGGTATTAGTTTTAGGTCTTGTAATGCAACCAATTCTCAAATCTAAAATCGACGTCAGTTTCTGATGAAACTCAGCTGCCCTTAGTGACAGATCTCAATAAAACATGTCATAATATTAACGCTATTTTGTGCTGTGCTATAAGTATGAAAGAAGCGCTAATATTTTAGAATGTATTAGCTACCTACTAACGAACATGTTTTAATGACCTCCGTGCATACTCACTCTGTATAATTATAAAATCAACTAAAAAAACTAGGTAGTAACCAAATTATGTTTTTGCTTAAATAAAACTTGTTGATCTAAAAATGTTCACTAAGTTGTACACAAAGAAAAGAAGAGAAAGAAAATACACTAATAATTACTTTACTTTTACAAATCAGATCACTGAGTAAATACTACTATCATAAACACATTTTGTATCGAACTTCACTTAGTCTGTAAAATGCAACGTTTATTATTTATTTATTTTTATTTAATAACTAGTACGTTGATAAACCAATAACACTAATTATTTATAGCAGACCAATAAATTATAGATTATACACGCAAATTTACAAGGCATTATTATTAAAACAGTCAGATAAGGTACATATAAGTCATATGTATTATTATGCAAGTACTTGGGTTAGTTTTTATTTATATCCAGCCGGTAAACGTATCAAACGCGCTCGCGCACACTGACTGCTCCACCAGAGGTTCCTACTCCACCACAATTAGTCTATGGGTGTCTAAGTAGTTATTATTAGAACGCATCTTTGCAGAGTCACTAGTCATTAGTAGTTTGTAATCGTTCATTTTAGCTGGTTTAAAATTGCGTGGATATGAATTACTATAATAGCAACGCCATGCCTTGGTCAGAAAATGTTTGGTGAAACATTGGAAAGGGATATTTTTTAACTACCTACTTCTTAATAACCACGTATTTGACAATGTCGCACACAAAGACCAAACAAACCAAACCAAGTTTAGAGGTCATCCATATGTTAGGTACGTCACACTAATTTCGTGATTTTTGACCCCTCCCCCGTCCTTGTCACAGTTGGTCACATTTGTGAGACTCCCCCCTCCTTAGTGCGACGTCACCACATATCTTGCAATTTTACATCTAGAAATGATTAAACTAAACATCACTTCCGAAATTCGTTTTATTTCCCTTTAAATTATGTATTCAATATATATTTTAACACTTAGATAAGAATAAGTTAGAATAGTATATATAAGGTTTTGAAATGTGACATCACAAAACTTAGGACCCCTATCTACCACCTGTTGTCACACCCTGTCACACTTAACGTGTGACGTAATTTATGGATGGCAATGTGAGGGTGTGCTAGAGTGTGTGAGGTGAGTGTGAGTGTGATTCTGATATTATTTTCCATTTGTTGGGCATTTTATTTTTGACTTTTATATTCACCCACTATCCTACTAGGCAAAGAGAAACGATAACGAGCAAATAGACGATGAATGTAGCCCAAAGCAGGCAGCAAGCTCGTAAGGTTGAAGTCGAGCGAATAGAGCGAAGCGCTACTTATATTATTTTTCAAACTACCTACTGCATAAAATCGAATTTTTATTACACGCCACAAAATAAGATACTAAATCAAATTGGACATTTTGATTCAATATTTGTGAATATCTTTGACTTAATCGAATGAAATGACGCTTTGTAAAATGATAATAAT
The DNA here is from genome assembly GCA_918843925.1 of Eulithis prunata. Classification (NCBI taxonomy): domain Eukaryota; kingdom Metazoa; phylum Arthropoda; class Insecta; order Lepidoptera; family Geometridae; genus Eulithis; species Eulithis prunata. The sequence continues at coordinate 9,503,381 of OU974016.1, read as the reverse complement.
AAGAATATAACTTAAAATAAGTTTTATGGTATGGATAATCAGTCACCAGATAACCTGTTCCTGACGTGAATATATACATACCATGCCTTTACAAAAAGGTAGGTAATAGAAAAATATAAAAAAATCGTAAAAAATCTATTCATATTTACGTGACCACATACCAGTTTTTTTAAAAAGCCTGTGAGTCGTTATATCGAAATTAACGGTTAGTTTTATTAAAAAACTTGAATGAAACTAGCTGTTAATTTCGGAAAACCGATGCATATTATTAAAAAGGCTCACTTGGACATAAACAAACGTACAAATGATTAAATACTTAGATATTTTATATATTTCTAAGTAAACTCCTAAGTAGGTGCTCTATCAGCAATCTAGTTTCCATAGAACAAGCTCTGCTTAGTTTGGGACTAGAGAGCGTTGTGTGAAATGCCAAGGATATTTATTTATTTATTATTTACCATTATAAACTAGTGTTACTTTTGAAAGAAAAATCTTTGGATGGTAGAACTCGGAGTCCAGATTTCTTCCACCACCAGAGAAGGAAGTTTAAATTTTATTTAATTTTAGTTTGATTAAAAAATCAAATAAAAAATTAATAACTTTTATGAATTAAGTTTTGATCAGCGCATTAATTTAGAACAATATTTATAAGTACACATTAAAAAAACTGCTAATCCAATCAATTAGTTTTTGGACCCAATTTTACAGTAAAACTCAGACACTCAGTCGATACCCCCCATGTTTTAGTTTGCTGTCACGGATTAGGCACTAGTATTATAATTACCTGTGGATTAGGTACCTAACCTACTAAATACTCAAAGCGTTGCTATAGTCAATCTGCTAGGTGCAGAATATAAAGTTCTAGCAACTAGGTGGCTAACCCTGCCCGCAACGTGCCGCAACTTCGTTTGCGAAGATCTAAATATTCCAAGGAGAGAATGGAACCTGCCCGGCGGCGCGGCGGTGGATTACCCGTGCCGATTTTTTTTCATTCTACGTCATCTATCTCACTTACACTCAGCCGCAAAATAACATGCTATAAAAAGCTACTTTATCTCCAGACTACAATGAAGTCTTCGTCGTTTCAGTTCAGAAAGGCATGGCAACAATTTTAGTGCTGTCAAATTAGGTTGCCTTAGGAATAAGAAACAACAGAATCGGGGGCATTGCTGCCTACATACAAGCACGGTATATTCAAGACAATTTTACTACGTCGCGTAGCGTATACGGCGACGGCGGCGGAGCATCGGCGGCGTAGCGCTACGACGACGTAGCAGATAAAGTTTTGGGAAAAATCCCAAAACCACCAGGTACATAATTACATCATTACTTCTGTAACTTTATATTGCACTTATCTTTGGCGTGAATGAAAAAGTTCGGAAGCTTTTTACAATAAACAATACTCAAATAAAAACATACTTTAATCAAATAACTATAAATTCGCCAAGAGTGAGCTAATGTCAGTAACTGAAATTATCCGAACGCAATGTTTTATTGATTTTTAAATAACATCCGAACCTAGCACAATTTTTTTGCAGATTTTTCATGTTTTTCTTTTTACTTATGTATTTAATATAGGAGATACACAATATACCTACAGCCAGTGCGACAGAAAGTTAACAGTGTTTTGAGGAATGTTTTTGCTAATGAAATAAATGTCTCTACATCTATCGTATTCCGGTTATGACTCAGTTTGGTATTGATTAACAGATAGACGGGCACAAAACACTTGTCTTTTATTAGTTTCTATTATCTTTTACTATTGTACGTAACCCTAAAAACAAATAAGTACCTACTCGATTGTAAAAAGATAGTTCATATGAAATGCCATGCATATTTATCATTTGAGCGTGACATATGCAAGGCTTCTGACGCGTGCCTGAAATAGCTCGCTTGTAGGTACATTTGCAAAAAGTAAGATTGTTGTGACAAAATTACAGTTGTGGTGAAAATCACTGTGTGAAGTACCTACCTAACACTGTGTATCTACCTAAACTATTTATCTTGGAGTGAGTATTCTTGTGCTGGGCGTGTTCTCCACAGCAACGGCGTAGCTGTCACAGGCAACATGTTATTTTTTTGAGTTCAATGAGTTTCATTTTGGCATAATTTACAGGTAGGTGTTTTAAATATAAATTTAACTGATTCATGTGTAAAACATTACATTTATAATTACTTATAACAATATTAAAGGCACGGAACTGTTACCTACTAAAAGAGACGGCTGTTACCTACTAATCTTATCAAAATTTTTACGGTTTACAAATATCCAGGGCCCTAATTCCACTCATTTATAACGGACGATGGTATTTTATACGTTTTGTACCTACCCTAATATTGAACCTTATCTTTTGTTTTATTAATACTTAGACTACTTACTAATAAGTATTCCAAAGAGAAAATATCCTTTGTTTTACAATAAACAGTATCGTGGTAATCAATTTAATGATGAGGCGATAAAATAGATAGGTAAGCCGTCAAGCGGATATGAAAAATCAATAGTAGGTGTAGTAAAAGGAACCGTTACAAACCAGTATTCGAAATGTTTGAATTCGTTTACAATATTATTCGTGCACAATACCTACATTTGTTAAATATTGCTTGTACTTTAAACATATTAAAATATTCAACAATGTGTTAGGTATAACAGTTTATAATACATTTTATAATATACAGAGCAAATCAAAGAATTACAGAATATATGACTTGTTCTATTCTACTCATGCTAAAAACTGAAGACTATTACTACCTAAAAGTAATGTTTTGGTTAGGGCCTAAGTCTATATTTCTTATATCTATCTACTGATTGATAGATTACCTTTTGATGATCACACCCGGATAAGCTAAAACCGATTTAGGCGTAAATTTCTATTGAAACACAAATAGGTACTTAAAACAACTGATAATTAATATCTTGCTTATGTTTGTACTATAAATATATTTGTCTACTTTGATTATGAAGTGGGAGAGTGCTTTGCGCAGTCAAAGAGATAGGTATAATTCGACTGCGCTATTAAACCGTGTCGGGAGGGACCTATACCTTATGTCAATACCAGGCTAAACTTATTCAGGCTGATGATTGATAAAGATAAGATAAAAAAAATGTGTCTTTAGATAGGGCTTCGCTTAAACATTCCAAAACACTTTATCACTTATGCATCTAACTAGGGTACACAGCAGAATTAATAAGTATTTATGTTAACAAAACTGATTGAATTTGTCTGATTTGTGTTTGATACCTATCATCTCTTGTTCCTGTGTCTGACTGTCTAGAATTACTTAGATTTTTGGTTGCAGCAAGCCAATGGGACTTATTCTGAAGAAAAGTAGCTCCATGGCAACTACAAAAACAAACGTTGATCCTATAAGAGCGATCAGAAGTAAGTTTACATCTTAATTGACTTTCTTCTATCGTACTGTGAAGAATTTTCCATGGAAGGCGGAGATGTGTTAGCCCAGGAGTAGACAAAACAAGTATATAAAAAAATACGGAATCCCAAAACAACTTGTAACGTAGGTCAAAGTTCACGTTTGTTTCTTCAAGTCCTTGAGCCAAAAGTCTAGACAGGACAAGCTGACGTCACGAGCAAAAATACGATCTACTTTTTTACGTTGCTCTATATAATAAGCAATTTACTAATTGATGTAATTTCAGGAAGGCTCCTCGCGTGCGCCGCAGCTGGCTTGTTCTTCCTGCTGCTACCCGTGGTATTGATCGCGATAGACCCCATGTTTATTATTGGCAAATACGTAAGTGAAGTAAATGCCTACTATTTTACTATAGGTATACTCTGCGGTGCAACCAGTTCGACATAGCAGACCTTTTTCCTTTTATTCCGATGAATCGGACAAAAAGGATCACTGATTACAACGTTTCCAACTCATTGGACTAGGTATGAACAGACTACATGAGAAAAAAGGATTTACGTGGTACGCTTTATCGGAGAAAAAAATATTAGAGAGATGTTAATGTCAAATTACATAATTATGTTCAGTAAAACAACAAGGATCATTAAGATTCGTTTTATAGGCGCCAATTCCTCACAACCATAGCCTAGAAGAAGTATGACTTTTCATGATCTAATGAAGCATGTCGTACATACCTATATAACGAAACAAAAGAAGCTCTTGTACTTGGCACTATAAAAAAGTCATTGTAAATAAGTCATCATTATTTTCTGGCATCTCCAGAATTTCCGGCTTGAGAACGGCACGATCCTGCACGACATCCTGAGCGAGGAGCTGGAGTGCGGCCGGTTCCAGGTGTTCCTCTTCAACATCACCAACGCGGAACAGTTTGCAGCTGGCGACGATTATACGCTGAAGCTGGACGAAGTAGGACCTTTCACTTACTTGTGAGTTATAACGGTACTAGTTTCTGCCTGCGACTTCGTTCGGGTCCGTTTGTTCCTGTTGATTCTCCGGGATAAAAAGTAACCTGTGTTAATCCAGATTACGAACTATTATTCTGTCAGCAATCTAGTTATAGTACAAGCTTTGCTTAGTTTGGGACTAGAAGGCGTTGTGTGAAATGTCCAAGCATGTTTATTTATTTTTCCTGTTTCTCAGAGAATATAGGCTGAACAAAAACCTGGAACTGAAAGACGGCGTGATGCGTTACACGCCCATTCTGCGATCAGTGTTCGTACCTGAGGACTCGATCGGCAACCCAGAGGACATCAACATCACAATGCCAAACATTCCTATGCTGGTTTGTGAATTTACCTTAGACGTTTGCCTAAAACCTGTTATATAACATCGACAATCGACACGACATGTCTATTGCTCGGACAATAATATTATTGTCGTCGACGACACGATGTGAAAGAGTCTAGTGCTAAATGTATGAGTTTTGCTCCCAATATCGTGTAGATTTTGATGTCGTGTGGCTGTATAAAAACTGACGCTTATCGAAACGTACTTTTGCCGTATTAGATTAGAAGATGTAACATTTTACAGTCCTAGGTCATAGCGATAATACTCATAAAATTATATCACTTGGTAATAAATAAATTGAGCAAGACGCAAATAATAATGATGCAGTGTTTCGAGTGAAAGAACCACTGTGGGGTATGAGTATGAGTATGAGTGAGTAATTTATGTAAAATTAATTTATAAATCATGTGAAAACAGTATTGAGTACATATTTAGTAAAAGTTAGGTCGTAATAACAGCTCCCCAATTATCGCAATACTAATAAATATAATGCTCTCATCTAATCACAGTATACGCTTCAGAATGGATGGATGTTGGTTTTGTGTCTAGGTAGGTGTTAGTATGTGTTTACAAAAAAATATATAAATATTCTATCAGCAATCTAATTTCTAAAGTACAAGCTTTGCTTAGTGAGACTAGAAGGCGTTGTGTGAACTGTCCATGAAAATTGTATTTATTACATACTGACTCACGTCTCTTTCTACATATAATGTTGTGTTATTTGTTATTCCAGAGTGCATCAGCCCTACTAAGTACGTCTCCGTACATCCTACGAAGCCTTTTCAACACTATGGCAGTTCAGCTCGGTTCCAAGGCCACCGTCACCAAGACCGCGTACGATTACATCTGGGGGTACCAGGAGCCGGTCCTCAGTCTCGCCAACAAGATGGTGCCTGGACTGATCCATTTTGAAACTACAGGAATTATGGATAGAGTAGGTTATCTGGAATTTCCGGTTTTGGTTTCAGAAATACACTGAGCTTACTATGGATGGATTTACCATTAGGCATAAAGGAGAAATCTGACAGGCTTTTTTTATAGATATAGGCCTCCCCATAGATTACCAGACCGAAGGTCCTGTGGAAGTCCAGTGATGTGATGGCGGATGACGATATATTATCATGATTATCAATTTAGCACTGGATTTTTGTAACGACATCACAACTGTATTTTTCTATAAATATTCTTCAGGTCTGTATCTACTTAAATAAATATCTTAGTATAAATATAGTTAATAAAGTTTTTGTTACTTTCTTTGCAGTTGTACGATAAAAACTCTTATTACCGAATGGAGCTTGGTGCGACAGACGCGGACAAGTTTAGTGTTAAAAATGTTAAACACTACAGAATAATCAAGAGTGGTGACTACGAGAGTATCACTGAAAGGTACGTTGTACTAACTACTATACGATAGGTAATTAGGTATTGCACTTTGTTATAGTTTCATGGTGCATTCTTACCTGCGAAACTCAATGATAATGAAGTTTTAAAACTTTAGCGAAACTTAGCATTACCCAAACCCTTTCAAAGTGAAATAAGATATAGGTTATTAGCCAATGGTTGTAACATATTAAGTTACTATCTTCTGTCCGCGAATTCGACCGCGTCGCGTTTGATCCTGTTGATTTTCCGGGACAAAGAGTAGCCTATAATATGTTAATCCAAATTTACGAACTATATATTTTCCAAGTTTCATCCAAATCGGAGCAGCGAGTTGCAGCGTAATAGAAATCCAAACATCGAAACATCTAACATCCACATTATTTCACATCCACATCTAAACTTTGACATTTATAATAGTAGAAGCGGGAAGTAGTGGGTGAGATGGAATATACGTTGTAAATTTTACGAATATTGTAAAAATGGCAACCAAAGTTGATTTATACAAGCAACTGACATGGCGTGTCGTCGTGCAGGTCCCAGCTGTCAGTACCGGCCAGGGTGCAAACGCACATTTGAAGAATTCTTACGCTTCCCTTTTTCCAGTACAGTCAACTACACAAACACATACGAAGGCATAGCGTACCCCCCACAACTGCAATCTGACACACCCATCAACATCTACCGGGTCGGCATCTGCCAGAGCTTTGGCATGACGGTCTGTGGGACCACCACTTCCGAGTACGGACCCGAGGCATTTGTGTATAAGATGAGTGATGAGCTCTTCAGGAACCGAAGTCTTTGCAACAGCAGAGGGTTCTGTCCGAATGGCCTGATGGATATGAGTCCATGTTATTACGGTTAGTGATCTAATTCTGTACCATAGAGCTTACACTTTCAACTTCTACTGTTAGAGTAAAATTACCCGATAACTTTACATTTATCTTGATATCTTTTTATTGTCAAACTAGCTGGTGCCCGCGACTTCATCTGTGCAGGATTAGAAGTGTAATTTGCTATGAGAAATTTTCTAGGCGTCTTCTGAGGAGTTCTCGTCCTGTTGGGTTCCGTTGATTCTCCGGGATAAAAAGTAGTCTATGTGTTAATCTAGATCACGGGCAATATATATTCCAAGTTTCATCTAAATCGGAAAATATGCCTATAAAAAATATTCTCGCTCCTGACGCATTTTTATACAACTTGATGATGGAATATCCCTATACATTTGTAACATATTGAATTTTTTTAGGTATTCCTTTAGCTTTATCAAAAGGTCACTTCCTGGACGGAGATCCAGAGTTGTACGATAGATTGGAAGGCCTCAAGCCGGATAAGATGGTCCACGACAGTCATCTCACCATTGAACCAGTAAGGACTTTCTCTTAATAGAAGTACTCGTATTCCAAATTCTCTTTGCTAGTTTTTATAGTTTTATTTATTACAATGTTCATAGCATTCGACAGGCGTTACAGTTCAGTCGGTAATAGTTTGTATTTGTAATAATTCGTCCTTGGTTGTGGGTTGGATTCTCACTGAGAACAAACATTTTGTTAGTAGCAAACACACCCTATGTGTTTTACAAGTATCAGCAATATAGTACCTACAAACTTTGCTTAATTTGGGACTAGAGGGCGTTGTGTCTATGAATATTTATAAATATGTTTATTTGTTGCAGAAAATAGGGTTGACATTAGAAACGCACTTATCCTTACAAGTAAATATCGTGCTGGGGGACCTTAGCTACACTTCCTATGCAAGGCGGTTCTCAGACATCGTGCTGCCGATCGCACACTTCCAAATTGTAAGTTACTTTACCGATAGATAGTAGTATTTTCAAATGTACTGATAGAGAATGATGGAGTAGGAGTTTTCATCGCGATCTGTTGGCCGTAGGCTGTCACCATTGGTGTAGGTATGGGCCATATTCTCATTAATTACGTTACTACTCAATCTCTACATCGTTAGATTTTAGGACGGACCCTTAAGTCTGGATCAATGTATCTGAGTCGAGCCACGAGCTTTGATTTCGAAACGTTGCTTGAGTGTCCAGTATTTAGGCAGACTTTAGTCAAGTTTAAACGATAGTACCTACTCAAGCAACGCTTGTGCTAGAGCGTACCTAGATTTCACTTCATCATTTATCACTTGAGTAGAGATTTTATTGTTGTTTTCGGAATAAAAACGTGATTTGAGTCTCGATTTATATCTGAATCTGTGCTCAACTAATCTTAGTCCGGACAAGTGCTTTATGTTACGTAAATGTGTTATTTCAGAAGCAGCCAAGACTACCAGAGATAGCGATAAAAGCGCTGAGACTGATGTACATCACCATGCCAAAAGTATTCCTAGTGATACAAAGTATTCTGTTCATCGTCGGCATCATGTTTCTATGCTACACACTTAAACTGTTGATGACACTGTACGGCTTAAAGAAAATTGCCAAAAACATTTCCGATATTAGCTCCACCTTGGACAAAAACTGTAGTATAAAAGCTCAAATGCCGTTGATTGTAAAATGACAGTGTATCTTCAACTACTTATTTAAGTTAACGAATTTAGATGTTTATTGATATTAGCAAAAATTCACAAAACGTCCTTTGAAATTAGTCTTTTGTAAGGTAAGTTACTCAATCGAAATATTCCTATAAGTAGTTTTACAGTATAGTTCCATCAACCCATAAGTATTCATAAAATTATGTACTCATTTTCTTTGACAACAAATATGAACATGACAGTGAGGTGAATATTAGACTGAGTGCGCTTGACACTGGCAACATTCTCTGTCGAAATGACGGACACAGGCCATATAGGTTAAAAGAAGAAGAAGGAGTAAAAAAGTGTAAAATATCAGTTTTTATTATTTTTACGTCTGTATTTTATTCATATTTTATAAAAACACAAAAATGATATTTTTGTTAGGTACCTATAAGTTAGCAATAAGTAGGTAACCAATTATTAAATAATTTTACTTTTCTATCAAAAGGTATTTCTAAGGCCCGTATGCTGATTTACAGCTCAAACGATCCGGACTCAAGCATAGATTTTTGATTGAAAATCTCTACTCAAATGTAAGCTCGAGTAACGATTGTTCTATCGGCATACGGGCCTAAGTCACATTAGCTATAAGTGTTGAATTGTTCTTGTTCTTATTATTCTTATTCTAATTGTTGTTCTCAACTACTTCGCCTTAATTTTCTTGTACTTAATTTTAGCTGATTCTCTACATCCGAAGGTAAAAAGCATGCAACCAGGACACCACCTGTAGAAAATAGAAATAAACTTAGTAATGTCACTTTTAAAAAAAATTACTCAACTGATATCTGCAATTAAAAGTTATTGTTACATTGGATCATCGATCATAATAGCATAATTATGTTTTATATTTTTACTGTCTTATTCATATATGGTCTTCTAAAGCTACGCTAGTTAAAATGACTGCTAAATACCAAGGCTAAATCTATTGTCATCTCTTTTCGTTATCATGCAAGTAACAATGATAGACCGTCTTACAGCAGTGATAAAATTACAACAGATTAACGGAATGGTTAGTAAATTCAAGAAACAGGGCACATCTAGATCCCCTAGCAAACAGATGAATGATAACTTACAAAAGATGCTGCCTGCTATTATGTAGAAAGTTTCGGAGCAATTCGTCAAGATGAAGAGTCCCACGACGTTGGTGCCGACCAGGCCGCTGATGCGACACACCAGCACTGACAGGCAGGCCGCCATACCTCTGCAATAACAAACCTCACTTCATTTTTCTAAAGAAATATCTAACTGCTGGCATGAATGAACTAAGTAAAATTTGAAGAAAAAAAGTTGAGACGCATGGGCAACTAAAAGACCGTTTAAAACATTTTCGCAGATGATAACGGGAAAGTGAAGCTAAATAGTAGTTTCATTCATAAAAAGCTTACTCTTACCGGTACGACGTAGGAAAGAAATCAACAAAATACGAAGATACAATTCCATTGACCACTATTCCCAGGAAGATGGTGAAGAAAAGGATCAAGCTGATGATGTTGCTTTTGATAACGGCACAGCCGGCTGATGACGCGGAGATGACGATCATCATTATGATGACGAGCACCTTCCGGTCGGGAACCATGATTGTGCCGATGGTGATGATGGCGAGCGCAAGTCCTTGAATGGCGCTGGCCCACACCGCTGCTATATCCGATTTGGGGATGCAAGAAAGCTGTAAAACAAATTGAATGTTTAAATAAAGACATTATCTGCTTACTTAAAATAGTTGTATAACCTTATTCAGCTGTTAATAATATTAGTGGGTTATTAGTTATGCCTCCTCGTGTTAAACTGAGTAAAAGTTACTTACACTAACATCGGTTTCGGTCATGTTCTGAGAGTGATCGATGATCTTGCATATGCCTTCGGGAACATCGTGTGACGTCAGCCCTGATACGAACGCATCGGTCATGAACGGAAACCATACCAGTAAGCTGTTGATGCTGCAAAGGGAAAACTATTTAAAATACTACAATTAGTGCAACACAGACACAAAGACTTTATGAACATCTTTTTCTATAGTCTCTATTATGTAGGTGCCATGCATAACAAAAACTAAAGTTTTGGTAGCGTCTAAGAAACAAATTTTACCTACTTACCTTTGGCAAATGCCTACATATTGCAAGTATTTCTATTGCTGCAAGATTGCAAGCCAAACACCGCTGCTGGAATACGTATTAGTTTCCTTCGTAGGAAAACCAACCTGTTTTTCTCCACTGAGTATAGAAGAGCATGATAAAAGTACTTACACGGAGTACATAGCAATGTTTAAGAAGTAGAGTTGTAGTGTCCTCACGAGAAGTGGCATTTTGAAGAGCGGCACTGTTTGATCCCAAAGCGAGTGCGAAGGTGGAATGCTTCTATATAACCCGGTACCCACTTCTTCAAGAATCAGCTTCTCCACCTGGAAGATATACATCGTCATTGTCAACCTAACATGTTAGATTAATGACAAAAAACTTGAAAATGCCAGCTTTGTGGTTATTGGAGTACGTACCTATTTATATGCGCCTCTATTTAATATTAGTTCATCGCACAGTAAGCGAAAATCTAAACATCACATCAACTTACCGGATATTTCTTTCCAACACAGCTGTTCCTCTTCCAAATAGCTCGCAGTTTCTCCAAAGCCAGTTCCTTCTCTCCTGCATTAGCCAGGAACTTTGGGCTCTCGTAGAAGAAGTGCAGACCAATTGCGCTGACTCCGAGCGGTAGACTCAAGCAGAGCACCAGCAGTCTCCAAGGCGTGAAGGTTATAAAACCCATGTCCCAGGCAAAACTCATTTGAAGAGTCGCATAGCCAAGTGCTAGAAATAAAGTTTGTCATATAAATTTGCTACTGCTTGAAGGTATCGAAAGTATTTTAGGTAGATTTCATTTTATCTAGGTTTTCAATTTGAAATTGATAATGGTACAATAGTACTTGCTTAGCCTTGGGTGACTAGCCTCGATCTGAGTTATCATTTGACTACAGCTAAAAACTTTAAATATACAGTAAACTCACCCGTGTAAATAGGCATAGCTAGATGCAAAAAACTGCTCAAGATGAATAAATAGGTCCTTTTCATGTCCACTGGACAGCATTCTCCTAGCAGCGTATATGCCGCCGACTGCGCGCAACTGCAACTACACAAAAGCCATGATTTTAGTTTGGCGAAGTTAAGTACACTTAAAGTGGACGAAGTCTACAAAATACTTACAAGCCAACGCTGATAAATTTCAAAGCAGCCAGTACGATCCAGTTGAGCGAGAAGGCAGAGGCCACGGTGGCCAGAAACCCGCCCCACATGGCTACAACCAGGCTGAGCTGCCGGCCACGCGTGTCTGACACGTAGCCCCATCCGAATGCTGCCGTTATTGCACCTAGGGTCAAAAGACCTTTGCATTAGCCTCTCATCTACTTGCATCATGCACTTCATGATCTGTTCAGAAGTTTTAGTAAAAGATTTGACGCGTTACTATTATGAGGCTACAAGCCAGAACTTTAAATATAAACTTTACTTGGTTTTACAATATTCACAATATTTACAAAATACACATGAAACAGTTGAGCCATCTACAAACCCTTGCAAACGATTTATAGATAGCTCAACTGGTCCAAATCAGTACCAATCGGAAGCGTGCCCAAGACACTGGCTGCATTGCCGCGTTGAATAGCAATGCTGATACGCTTACTTGGTTTAAACAAAAAAATCCAGAGAAATAATACGGCGTCTAGGTAATTGCAATTCGTTATTGCCAGTAAAATAAACGACATTACAAGGAATACCGCCAGATTTATACCACTCCCTAACCTTCAAGAGGTTAGAGGTGACTACTAGTGGATCTAGAACGTTTTTAAGTGGAGTACTTCTCTCAGACTAAAACATCAATACCTAGGTAGGTGAAGCTGGTAATATTATGTGATCGTTTGCTCAATGTTTTCCTATTATAGGCTTGTCTGTTCTCCAATAGATCACTGCGTGATTACTGGCTAGGCGAAACAGTTTTCCTACTGATGACAACACAAAACGCTGGCGACCAATATTTTTAAATATTCCCGTTTACCTAGGTATATCCATCCACGTTTAATAATTATAGACTTTATTGAATGAACAACTAAATAAAATAAAACATTACAAAATCATTATACCAACCCGACACAAATCTCGCCTGTGTCGATCACACAAGTGTTTCCCTTGCTTACCTAAAAACGGCATGGAGATCAGCACATTATGTTGCCAAGGCCCAATCTCAAGGTCACAGGAGCTGCTGTTCACGACTGTGGAGAACCCGAACACATCTATAGACATGCCCAACATAGCCAGAGAGCATACTGCTAGCAGGCCGACGGTGTACGAGCCATTACCTAGAAACACGTAGTAGGAACAGTAATTTATCTTCAGCTGGCTTTTTATACAGGCAGCAAATTCAACACCTACAACAACACATATAATTTGTCTTATTAACTAGGTACTAGGTATCCGAGACATGGTCGCGTGGAGCTGGCAAGAAGCTAGCGATAGTAAATGTACTCGTAGGTGCTAGCAGAAGCTGCACATCGACTTTTGGATCATTAGGCATCCCTAAAAAGATTCAGAAAGATCGATTTCGTGCACCCAATAGCTGTGGGAGCCAATAGGGTTTCCTAACCTACGCCTGTTTGTTTACTTCGGCTACGGGGGCCGAGGAGCTTCCAACGCAGCACTTGCCCACAATATTCCCAAGAATCTTTCTGTGCCTAACGGCAATCGGTTCTCTGAGCTACGTGACCCACCCACGGCTACTTCACCTTGCTAATCCTCTATCCTCTGGGTCGTCGTGATGGTGTCTTTAGCCTACGCATTTTGTTTGATACCTTAGAGAAATGCCAGTAATATCTGCTCTACAATACTCTACATAGCTATTCTACCTTGAATATTCAGGTTTACTCACCAGCCAGGCCGATAGCTTCGTCATAAGTATACGGCGTCACCACATTCACATCCTTGCTAATCACCCACACCGTGTAGTTACCCTCACTGTCCTTTTCATTGTCACTATCATCGAAATCCCGAGCCACAAAGCGACTAGACAAGATGTTTCTTTCGATGAACATTTTAAACACTGTTCAACCTTTATATTGCTTCTAAGTCAAGACATTTTGATAAATGCGCATATAAATAAAAGTGAAATACATTTTTTGATGTTACCGAAATGATTAGAATTTAACCATTCTTAATAAAACGAAGTAGTGATCACTAAACTTAACTCAGGGCTTTGAGCTGAACCTGAGTTAATTGGCAGTCGTTTATTATCAACCAAGTTAAGTACATGTACGTAATGTATACGTGTGCTGTTTGGTGACAAAATGTTACGAGTGATGCGTTCAGTCAGACACAGGATAACATACCGCTACACAGAAGCGAAACTCTACATAGAGCAAACAAATAAATAGCCTTTTATTTTTCCTTAAAATAGTACCTGTAAAATCTATCAGTTTATTTATTGCAAAGAGCGTAAGCTCGGGATAGCACTGTAAGCCGTATCACACTACGTAGGTAACTATCCCCAAGTTTTTTGTAACAGAGAAACTTAGAGTAGTTAGGTTGATACAACTATAATACTCTAGTCTTTAATAGTTAGTTACACCGAGTTTTGTCTTTTGCATTGACAAGCAAGATTCAAATTCGATCGAAAGAGACAGCACACTGTAAACTACTTATAACATGAGTTTATTTATAACACGCTGAGTGATTTATTTACAGGAGGATATTACATATTATTATTATTTTCCTTGATTTATTTACAATGTTGTTATTCAGAAGCTTATTAAATAAACTTAAAAATACTAATAGGTAGGTACTTACCTGAATAACTGTGGCAAATTTAGTATTGTATCAGATGTATTTTCATCAAAATAAATGGTGATATATATTATTTACTACTATTTAGAACATTAGGTTATGTCTCTATCAGATGATTCGATTTTATAGCTAGATGCACCACTCTGAATTATGAATTTCATCATCATCAGTAAAAAAGATAATTTACTTATAAATACGTTTCCAAATCGTAAGTTACTTCCCTGTTTTTCTACGCTCGGTCGCGAGAGCCACTCAGTTAAAGAATAGATAGATAGATAGATAGATAATACTTTATTGTACACAAAGGTAAGGTACGTACAAATCTTAAAACTAACTTTGTATAGTACAATGGGCGGCCTTATCGCTGAAAGCGATTTCTTCCAGGCAACCGTAAATGAAAGAATGGTAATGGTAAGAATGGTCAAAATAAATAAATAAAATTGTGTAGTGGCACCTAATTTATAAGATTTACAGCTTATATCAATGCCACAGACCTTTGTCTTTTTGCACAAATAAACCCATCTCTGCCTCTAGGCAGAGATGGGTTTATTTGTGCAAAAGGTATTTGTGCAAATAGGTATATTCTAATATACCTATTTAAAAAGTAAAAATAGATAAGTATATTATGTATCGTTTCAGTTAATTTGCATGGTTATCAACCGACTCAAGTAGGTACCTAAGAGCTGTAAGGCATCATCTTACCAACCTATAGCTTTATAAGGTACTTCTATCATTTCACGATATTGTATAAAATCATCTTTCTTTGTTAGTTGCTTTTCTTAGTTTGTTTAGTGTAAAATAAACAAACAATTTTAGTTTATTTTAGAATACCTAATTCTGAGTAAAATATACAAGGTCACTTTAACAACAAGGAACAATTCGTGTAAAAACAGATGCGAAGGTAGGTACAGTACCTGTAACTAATAGCGATAAGTACCTAATTCTCATAAACTATTATTTAGAACGCAGCTGGATTACGGTTTTTTTACCGACTTCAGAAAGGAGGATGTATGTTTATTCATTAGGTCCGTACAGAGTAATATCTAACGGTGCAGTTGGTAGAGTTTTACCAGTTGCAAATGGCGAACAGACCCGTAGGTACAGTAGGTACAGATGCATGCAGTCGCTTCTTACGACATTCCACTAAACTTAATCACCTACATTATTTTATTCAGTCTGTCTGGCGGCAAGAGATACGCAACGAAAACACCACCTGCAACAAATATACTAAAGAAATTCTAATCTACACAAAAGCAAATTCTAATCCGCTGCATCTCCTTGAAAACCCATATTAGCCAGCCGCCATTGCTGAAGAGGCTGTTCTCATATTGCTCACACACAATCCAGAGCCTGCTATATTCGGTCGCTGGGCATCTTAACTCAAGAGTTAATGATTTTGAGTTGCAACGCAACGCAACCTACAGCGGTCATCGAGCGTTATTTCATTGGTCACAGAAACGTCTGTGCAGATAAATTATAATAAGCTTTGCGGTAAACAAACTTACTGAGTAAATAAACAGCGATAGCGTAGAAGGTAGCTGTGCAGTGCGTCATCACCAAGGCGCCTACGAAGTGTACACCCGCCAGGCCACTGAGCCGCGACACCATAGCCCCCAGGCACGCTGCCATGCCCCTGCAACCAGCCAAACGTTCATTATTATTAGAATACAAACAAAGCTCTTTATACTCACATAAGCCACAATTTGTAATGACTTAAAATACTACTTCAGAACTCACCTATACGACGTAGGGTACGAATCTACGTAATATGAATAGAGCACACCCATACACATGTTAGTCATCATCATCCCCACAAAAAGAACCAAGCTAGCCACGTCGTTCTCATTGTAGACGGCGCCAAGAGTTGACAGGAGAGGAATCGCGAGGAATGCAGTCATGAGCACCTTCTTCCGATGAGACAGCTTGGAGATGAGTAGGGTGATGCCGGCAAACGTCACGCCGTGGATGATGGCGGAGAAGAGAGTTCGCTCATCAATTGAGGAAGTGCAGGCAATCTGAAAGGATCTTCAGTAAAAAAGTCATCCTGAATCCATCGCTAGTTTGACTTTCAACTTAATATGAAAAACTTACCACATCACTAGCTCCTGTACTGTTTCTGGAATATGCTATGATGTCGCATAGGCTCCCGGACTGTTTCCCAGCCTGCAGGCCCGAAGTAAACGCTTCCACGATCCGTGGCATCCACACCACCAGGCTGTTGTTGCTAAAATTATTTCATCATCAGTGGATTTTGCTTTTAATTAAGATTTGGCATTAATTTTCAATCGTCCATTCTTATTTTGCTTGTAGGTAAACGATAGATTTTTGAACCCTCCGAAAACCTCTTGCAGTTGCGGCAATGGGATAGAGCTTTAGTGACTCACATGGCATAGATGACAGCTGTCAAGTAGAACAGCTGCAGAGTCCTCCACAGCAGTGGAGTCTGAAAGAGCGGCTGAGTCTGTCGGTACATGGAGTCCAGAAGAGATTCTTCCTTTCCTTTGATCCTGACATCCTCATTGAGTACCACCTTTGTCACCTGAAAAAGCAATCTACATACCATTTTGTTTCATAATATGTATTTAATTTGACTTTTTTATCCATACACCGATGGAGACGATAATACAAAAAATTGTCCAGCGTTAAATTTTTGGTATATTCTGTTCACTTAATAATACGTAAATATACCTAATATTGAACCTTATAATGATATCCCATTTGCCGTCTGATATTTCTGATATACCATCAACAGCATTTTGGCATCCCCTATAAGCATGAAGCTATCCAACTTATTAATAACCTACTTATCGTCATTACCAAGTAATCACCAGGATTTCCATTTCTTCTCCAAATAGTTCTCAGACACTGCAAAGCATCAGCCTCCCTGCCAGCATTCAGCAGAAACTTGGGACTCTCGCAAAAGCAGTGTACCATCAGCACACTCACGCCGAGGGGTGCAGCGATCACCAGAACCAGGAGACGCCAAGGCGTGAACACGATCAGTCCCCAATCGTAGTGGAATTGCATGTTGAGGATAAAATAGCCAGGTACTGTGAAATAGTGATTTAATTGTAGGTACCTTACAAGGACTTAGGTATCTAGGTACTAACTCGTGAATTAAAAGAAGCAAATCTAACAAGCATAGGTACTCAAGCGCAACGGAAAACACTATGAACTCTACAATCATCTGTTCTGTATACTTTCACAATCTCTAGCCTTCGTTTTTCTGGTTCTGGTCGAGTGGCTCCGTGGATTTTTGTAAACACACCTACCCATGTTTTGCTCGGTAGATTTATCATATTTTTATGAACTTAAAACAGAAACCCAATAGATACTGACCGTCGTAAGAAACCATAAACAGCATCTGCACACTAGTCATGATGAGCATGTAGGAAGCCTGGACTCGCATTGGGCAGGTCTCGCCGAGGAAAGAATACGTCACCGACTGTACTGCACTGGAGCTAGATTAGATTTTTCGTTTAATAGTTTGTTACCTATTGAAACGACATAAAGTAACTTTACTGCTTTCTTCATGCGGCAGTATCACCAAAGTACTGGCCACCTGGGACAGAACAACGACCCGATGGTACATAACTATTTCCAAGTTACCCATTGTTCTAACCAGTCACTTACAAGCTTGTTCCAATAATCTTCATCACGGCCAGCATTAGCCAGTGTGTTGAGAAGGCGCTGATAACGGACGCGACGAAACCGCCCCACAGCCCTACCAGCAGTGTCAGTCTGCGGCCTCTTGTGTCACCGAGGTAGCCCCACAAGTACGACATCACTGTTGAACCTGGAATCAGAAATATTCTTTTGTGGCTTGGCTTGCCCTGAGGTTTATAAAATGGTGGGGTGGAGGCAAAAGCGACAGCGATTTATAACATAAAAAAAAAATGAATGAGTGTGGAAAGATTGTTGGATGGTCTTACCAATAAAGGGAACGGATACGAGGATGCTCTTTTGAGGATTATCAAGGTCGAAGTCACAGGCACATCCAGTCACGACGAGGGAGAAGCTGAACATATCCATAGACATGCTGAGCAGACTCAAACTTAGAGCCCCTAGGAGCCCCCATGTGTACCAACCAGTACCTGCTCACAAAAAAAACAGTTACGTTTCGAACTGTTATTTATCTAATCCTCAATAGAAAAATGAAGTCTCATGACATCTCTCTATTACAATAAAAATAAAACAGATACAAAACTGAAAACATAATTGAACACAAAATAACACATTCAAAATTCCTAGTTAGTTAGGGTACCCTTTGATTCATCCAAGATTTTGTATGATGCGTAGGTATCAGAGAATGTATTATTATGAGAGTGGTGTTAGACCACATTTAGACCGAAAATAATATTTACCTGCCAAATCGATAGCTTCATCGTAGCTGTACACTCTCTCTTCTTTGCATGATTTTTTTACTTCACGTACTTCTTGAAATTCATCATTCGTTCTCTCAAAGCTTTCATTGTTCACCATCACTTGTTATTACTATTTTAAAATTTAAATTGTATGAATAAGTAATTTTGTTTTTTTTAAGCTCTTTTGTGAGCTTGACCATGTGCCTTTGAACAAGCTCAATAGACAAGTAAATGAATCTAAAGATATTTGAAAGTAATTTATTTACTTACTGTTAAAAAACCAATTACTTACATTGGAACGGCAAAATCGCACTTCACTAATTAATGACGGCCACTGCCTAGCCTGAGTAGGTACCTATAGTACCTACTTAATCATCTTTCCACTGATCTATCCAGGTCAATATCATATTTTTATTATCTCTTAATACTTAGGTACCTACCTACCTATCTAGAACTATTTAGAAAACTATACACAGCTCCCAGTCATACACAATGATCTTTTTATACACTACAAATTCCAGTCTACCTAAGTACAATGTTTTGGTAACCTATAAGCTATGCTTGAAATAAACGATTTTTACTTTTATTTATTGCATATTCTTCTAGCACAGATTAGATCAACTTTATAGAAGAGATCCCAACCCAATTAGTTAAAAACTTGTATCTAACAATAAAAACAATTTTTGAATTTTTGATTCTTATTACGTAGGTATTTGTACTTTGGTAGTTAGATACTTCTGACAGCATTTAGAGCCTGAGAAAATAATTCAAAGACAAAAGATGCATATCCCACCGCGGGTATTGAATCCGCACCATGAAAAATATCAACTAGGTACGTACAAATACTTAGTGCGCAGTGTAACTCGTATGCTATAACTTGTTTTCTGATCTATTTGCTTGACCCTTGTCTATGAGAATGGCAATAATGCCAATAATTGGGATTTGATATCTTTCAGTTTTTCAGAAATGTCAAGTTCACAGTCTTTGAGTGTGCATATTATTGTTATTTTCATTGATATCAGTCATAGAAAAAAAACTATATCAGTTTTGATAAAAATACAACACAAATAATACTGCCCTACGCTGAAAAATTAAATATAAGCATATAGAGCTTATCTTTGGGTAATCTGAGGGCTTACTTCGAACCTTAGTGAATGAACCGGTGGGTGGTATGGTATCTGAACTTTGCAAAACGCTCACTTTCAGCCAGACTGTTATATTCCCTCCACTGCTGTTTATAAAACAAAATTACAGATACCGGCTGGTAATACAAAATCATTGTTATACTTATCAATAAAACTAGAATAGTAAAACTATAAGCAAACATATTTATACAGTAGAAGTGTAATATAATAATGCCAGTAAGTAGCTACAGCGTCACAAAAGCAGAAAACGAGAACAAAACCAGTGAAAAGGTCTACACTTATGATGAAGCCATTGACTTAGCAGGTAGACAAAAAATATCCATTTGTTTTTGCATAGACTAGCCACTAGGCCGAGTGACTTAATACACTCTACGTATTCATCTAATCAGCCTATGCTGACCCACTGTTGGGTATAAGCCTTGTCTCTATCATGCCATCGTTTCGAATCCAGCGTGCTCCTGCCACTTTAACAATATCAAATTCTAATTAATTAATTTCTCAGATGTCAAGATCAATATTTTGTTAAAAAAAATATACGTCCTCACAAATACTAGGGCATTTGTCTATCATTCGTTCTTACTAAGTATCCCTTTCTTAATATATAAACTAAACTCATTTAACGGAAACTGGGTGAGATTAGTCGATGATCCCAGAAAGTGGTAGATGATAGATTAATGATGATAATGATAGTCCTTTGCTCAGCAGAGTTAGGACCTTACGATTTACAGGACAAAAACGTAGAGAGCTAATTTTTTATTTCAGGGGATGGTTGCTACAGCAAGTCTTTCGTGGGGGTTCTGAGTATAGCTGCGTTGGCTATGGGGTGTGACATGTTCGGATTCTCGGTAGTGGTGACTGGCGCCACCTGCGACTTCCAGCTAAGTGTAGCTCAGACAAGTGTATTGCTCTCCATGTCATTCATAGGTGTGTAAGTCATACATCGTGGTCCAGATACCACAAACCAGATTTGAAGATTTGGTAGCAGTGGTAAAAAAAATTCTAAGTAACCGCTTATTTAAGACTCCACATTTTCCCAGGGCCCATTGTGATGGCATATCCTTGGGGTTACATATCTGACACTCAGGGCCGGAGGAAGAGCCTTCTCATCTCCCTTTGGTGCGGCTGTTTGGTCTCCAGCGTCAGTGCTTTTTCTCCTAATTGGATAGTTTTGGCTGTCCTCAAGTTTATCAGCACGTGTTTGTAAGATGTAGTTATTAATATTTATTTATTATCTTTATCAAAAACTATGTTTGAACTTCCCTAAAAATTACCTTGGTATTGCATCGCAGAAACGGCATTTTAATTTTTTTTTCATATTTTTGCTTCAAGTTTCTTGAAAAGTTTCTATTTTAAGTTCATGAAATGTTACATTAACAATATTATGTTGGAATATACTGTGGAAAGTAATTGCTTTACGCAATATCCACGAGCAACGTGCGAATTAGCATCAGCTCCTTGTGTTGTGATAACTACGTTTTTACTTATGTTTTACTGACAGTGCAAGTTGCGTGCAGTCGGTAACGTATACGCTTGTTGGCGAGTCCTGTCCGCGACGCGTGCGTGACGGTTACATGCTCATTATGACCAGCACCCTGGAATGTGTCTTGGCGTTCTACATTGGTAAGCTTTGCTCTAGGCTTTTCAGTACCTATAGAGTTCTTTGTGAAAAAGTGCATATTTCTGCTAAACATTTATTGCTTGGACCGGGAGAACTGCATGAGTTCCTGTCCTGTGCAACTAGTAGATACAAAACTATATATAGATTGCAAAGCTACCTCAGTGCATATTTATAACAACGTGTCATGTCATGACTCATGACGTAAGCAATAGAGGCACTAATAAATGGTCGAAAATATTAAACAGGTATTCCACTGTTTCAGGAATAGCCTACAGCATCCTTAACCTGAACTTCAAATATAGCTTGGGCTTTATAAGCTTCACCCCATGGAGACTCCTAGTCCTAGTCCTGGCATCAACTCTTGGAGTGGCTGCGCTTGGAGTGCATTTGTTTTACGAAAGCCCAAAGTTCCTACTGAACGCTGGACATGATAAAGAAGTGCTGGATATATTGAGGAAAATTCATAAGAGGAATGGAGGGACGGTGGGAAGCTATCCGGTAAGCTTTAGGTAGGTACACTACCAAAAAGAAAGTAAGGTAGCTTTAAGCACCTAGGTACTGTGATAATGAACAGATGGATTAAAATATTAAGTGCTGGAATATTGTTTTAGGTGAAAAAAGTCTATTTGGATGAAATTGGCAACACTGGAGTGAAGAACGTACCGCTAAAACATTCGCTGTGGCGACAGATTGTTCCTTTGTTCCAGCCGCCGCTGCTGTGGCGGTCTTTGCAGCTTTACTTCTTGGCGTTCGTGGTTTTTGGCACGTGAGTTACATGTTTTTGGTTTGACATTAAAACTTGAGCTGGTGCTGGCAGATTCCACTTCTTATGAATACCCAAATTATTCGTACGCAGGTGCAACAGTTACTACATTTGGTTCCCATATTTGGCGCAGAAGTTCATAGATGGCATGAGCTCTACCGATGACGAAGTGACTGGCCTCTGTAACATGATCGTCAGCAATCATGGTAACATCACTGAGAATGTAAATCCTACTCTTATATTCATTTAGATGTGCAATAAATAGAAGAAGAGAATGCTCAGGCGTCTTATCTGCTTTCAGATGCAATGCATATCAAAACTAGAGATCAGTTTATTTTGGTCCACGTTGGTCTTAGGCGTGGTATTCGTCACTACCCTCTTCTGTATCGCCAGGATCGCTCACAGGAAGAGACTCCTGATGGCTGTTATTCTTCTGTTCTCCAGCATCTGTGGTATTGCCGCTGTAGCTACCACGCATAATATTATCAGCTTGGTCATGTTCTTCGGCACTATGACTAATAGCTTGGTGATTGGCTTGATATATTCGTTTATTGTGGACCTGTATCCGACTTCTTATCGGTGAGTAAAAAATCAAATCTAACTTTATAAAATACACAAGTCCCACGCACGTCCATCTGAGTGGAATACTTACTTTTAGTGGCATGGCAGCGTGTCTTGGAACGATGGTTGCTAGATCAGGAGCCCTCAGCGGTGTTAACCTACTCGGCGCTTTTGTGATGTCTCATTGTCCTGCAACATTCATCGTCTGCAGCGTTTTGATGATGGGTGAGTTGAAAGACAGCTCTTTTAAAAGATACACCATTAATCTGAAATCAATTTTTATGTGCGTCTCTCATCATTTTCAGTTGCAGTTTTAGTGACATTCCAACTACCAGCAGATAAACCGAGAATATAATAAAAGGTTACCATTGTTCTAGTTAAATATGACACTGACCTAACAAGACAAGTACCTATCAAGTGCTCGATCTCTTAGAGTCAGTTAAAGCTTTAAATATGGTAATAAAATCTAAACATAGTATAGTTATGTGTATAGTTTGCTTCATTATTATTATTCCAGTTTTCATTATTTTGTATCAAAGATTCGTGTGATTAAAATATAATATAGAATCTATTTGGTATAGACAAAGTGATGGATTACCTACTCAACACAGCCGTTCTACTTCACAGCTAATTTCCTTATCAATATGTCTCGCTTATGGCCACTGCGTACCAATAATAAACCGTCGGTTACCTTTCTCTGTTTCATTGCCATCGTAAAGTGCCTCAAGTTTAAAACATCGTGCTTGTTTATTTGAGCTACCGGACCGATAAATCTTTTGGTGGACTCCAGTCACAGTAGTCTCTACTACTTACTATGTTAGCCATATCTCACGGCAGATAATGTGACCTCATCTGTAAATAAAACCATTTAGTTCAGTCTTCAACACGTTTCGCTAAGAAACATACCGGTTTCAAATACATACTTACGTAGTTCAATGATAAAATTCTACTTGTGCCCAAATAAATAACTTCTAATTCGTTTATTTATCAACCGAATTTAAATAAATTGGTTCATTTGGAAGTGTTGGAAACATAAAAATTTAAAAACACGAAGATATCTAATGAAAACAGTTATTTTAACTGCATTTTAGCGTGCAAAGGTCAATTTGTGTAAAAACTGGTTTTGCACCAAGGGATAGTAAGAAATAAAGAACATGAGAGAATAACAAATGTATCTGTAGAAATACTCGGATAGGATAAAATAGATGAAGACGTTATAATGGCTCAAGTCAACACTAGTTTTGAAAATGACTTGGAAGGAATGGAGTTAAACGAATTAGAGAGTCATAGAAACAAACAGATAAACAGCGAGGGAACCCAACGCTACAGTTATGAAGAGGCTCTGGATTTGATCGGTGAGTTTGTTTATTACAAATCACATATTAATAATGTCCTTGCTATGATATTTTACCGGTAATTTCTTTCGTGTGATTTGCTATGACTGCTTAATATTCGGAATTATTTCAGTACACTATTTTAAATCCAGTTAATTAAGCTAAGTACCAACTACGAGCTAAGTTAAGTTCGTAATAGCTACCTTTCGGGTTTGTTTCTATCACTTGGGTCATAAAATTCTTCATTTCTGTGGTAACAGTAAGTAATAAAAAATACAAAGTTGTACGGTTTCTAATGGCATCTACTACTTACCTTCTATTCTACTTCGATAGTTGTGATCGAGAGTAAATCTTTGGTATTATCTATAATTACTTCTTCCATGCTTTCAGGAGTGTTGATTGTATGCTGCTCGTTCATCGCTTCCTTTTTTCACACACATAGCTATTAGCCAATTTTTGAAGAGTGGTCTTATGGTAGAGTCTTCATAGTAATATGTTACCCCTGATACGTTTCTGATAGCAATCTGTAAAAAATATTCTGACATTATTCAGGCCACGGCAGATACAACAGAGGTCTTCTCTTAGCCTGCTTTATGGTGATCGTCGCAATGGGAATAGATATCTTCGGGTTGGGTATCATCGTGACCGCTGCTACCTGTGACTTGGGCATGACCCTTAGTCAAATAGGAGTTCTTTCTTCAATGCCTTTTGCAGGTAATTTATGCATATTTTTAATCACCAAGAAACTCATGCTTCTGTATTTTTCGTGATTCCCACCAGCAGTTTTGTTGGAAAAGAAATAAGAATCCTATTAATCCTTAGACAAACTCAAGGATTAGGAAGCTTGTAGAGTTTCAGAAAATATGGGATTTCAGCAGATCCCGGTTCTCTATCTTTCATTGTTTGATTGTCACTGCTACTAGTTTTCATCTCATAATTTCAGGAATCATCGTAATGTCGTACCCCTGGGGATACCTCTCGGACACGCGCGGGAGGAAGTTGGTGCTGATGTGTGCCATGTGCGGCGGTTTTATCAGTGCAACCTTCAGCAGCCTGGCACCGAACTGGCAGACCCTGGCTGCGCTACGTTTTATTAGCTCTGCCATGTGAGTCTCATCTGTTTATGGTCATAGTCAGCCGTAATACGCGTCTGCAACTGGTGAGGTTTTTGGTTTTGAGATTAGTTTCAGAGTGAAAAGTAGGTCATATCAATTTGTTATCTAAGCGCAGTATGCCGCGTTTATGATAAAGTCAATCAGTTGTGATTTCTATATTGTGTCATCAATTTAGGTTCTAATTTTTGACAGATTGAAGGGCCTGAATTGTTTATTTCCTCATTCAATTTTTTACAATGAATACCTAACCTAACAGTTTTAGACATCTTTCAATTTATCAGGTCCAGTGCTGCTGAGTCGGCTACTTATGCTTTGTTGGGAGAATGCTGCACCAGCCGGGTTCGGGCACGTTACATGCTCCTGATGACCAGTGCACTTATGCTGACGCCAACCATTTACTACGGTGAGCACTTAGATGTTTTTTAAACTTTAATAAAGCTTACTTCGAAGATCTATAAGAACTTGGTTGCAGAACCAAACTCATTCGAAGCGCTATAGTATTTAGAAATCGTAGGTGCTAATGCTTACTCATGCCGTCATTTCAGTTGCTGGCTTTTTGATCATGAAATTAAACTTCTCCGTCACATTTCTGGGCATCGAGTACCGGCCTTGGAGGCTACTGACCCTCATCATGGCGTTACCTCTCAGTCTCGGAGCTGTAATGCTACATTTCTATCACGAGAGCCCGAAGTTTCTTGTAAACGTGGGCAGGGAGGAGGATGCCATTGAAATTTTAAAGAAGATGCACGATTCTAATGGAATTGATAAGGAGTTTCCAGTAAGTAGGTACTTCTGATTGTTTTTACGGACACTTATTAGAGTCCATCATTTAAACACGTGGTACCTCAAAGTACATAGTTCAGTATAGCTTCCAAAAACAAATTTTGCAGGTAAAACAAATCTACCTCGAGGAGGGGAGTAAGGATGAAGTAGGAGTGTTCTCACTTCGATCCCTCTGGACTCAAATAGCACCACTGTTCCAGCTTCCGCTACTGTGGAGGACTCTCTTGCTCTATTATTTGACCTTCGTCATCTACATCGCGTAAGTATAGGTACCATATCCCACAAAAAGTTGCTGGTGGGTTTCCCATGGTTATCAATTCTAATAGAATATTTTGATAGCACTGGTTGCTTGCTTATGGCACCTCGTCTTTCAAACATGTTAGTTTACTTTAAAAAGTTTGTTTACTTTAGCCACCGAGTCCGTAAGGCATAACTTCTAATTTATTTCTGCTTTCGCCTACTGTTTCAAATTAAAAAAAAATGGTCTACGTATCTACTGTTTCTTCGTTTGTTCTAGGAACAACAGCTTCGCGATAATTCTGCCAACGATATTCAACTTGTTCTTCACGTCGTACACCACCAGCGCTGCCGACGCTAGCTTCTGTGATCTCTTCAGGATGAGCAGCAACGACACAGGGGCTGCATCAGAGGTTCTACCCCACATTTTTACCCCCTACTTAACTCAGTTACGAGTACATGCATAAGTATTTACAGATGTTCAAAACGTACTTTATGTACCTCAAAAAGTAAACCCTTCCCTTGGGACAAATAAATTGATTACTTAGTTAAAAAATATTTTACCGAAGTATTTATGTATTGAAAGGAATAATATACTAAATTAAGAACCATTTCCTCAGGTTACACACACAGAATGCACAGATACAATTAATAGCAACACCATATGGGCTGGCTGTGCGCATGGCGTGTCGTTCTTCATACTCAATGCTCTCATATCGCAGTGTGCAGCTAGAAGAAAGGTATTTCTACACCCGTCATATCATTACAACATGCCATGTACTGTACCGCACGGGCAGTGGCCTGATATCTTCATCATCATCATTATCAACAACCTATATCAGTCCACTGCTGGACGTAGGTCTCTCCCAAGACGCGCCACGGAGCTCGGTGACGCCCGGTCCTCGGCTCTTCTTATCCAATGTTTTGCAGATCGTCGCCTCACCTTGCCGGAGGGCGTCCTACGCTTGCGTGAACGCGGTTTCCACTCAAGTAAAAAAATTGCAAGAAATTTATTATTTTGTCACCTAGAATCCTTCCTACTAATATTATAATATAATTATAAACGCGAAAGTTTGTATGTATAGATGTTTGTTACTCTTTCACGCAAAAACTACTGATCCGATTTGGATGAAACTTGGAATATATATTGTGCGTGCCCTGGATTAACACATAGGCTACATTTATCCCGGAATCCCGGATCAACGGGATTCAACGGGACGCGAACGAAGTCGCGGGCGGAAGCTAGTGTAATATAAAATGTACCTTTCTAATGTTTAACAGATGTTAACCGTCATTATTCTGGTGATAGCAGCAGTAGCAGCGGTTGGCATCGACAACACCGGCGAGCCGATATCAGGACTCATCCTTTTCTACGTGTTCCTCACCACTGCAATGGTTTTCGGAGTGGTTTCATCATACTTTGTGGATCTATACCCTACCTCGTATCGGTAGGTACGCATGCTAGCATATAGGTAAACTCATAGGTTAGTCTCAGTACCTAGTGCATTGGTTTACGTCCAGCATTTTATTTAGGTTGATGATGATGATGATAAGACACCAGTCGGCTTTGTAACAGAAATCCATTGTTGGACTTCAAAGAAAATAATTGAGGTCACCCATCGAACAACAGATATCGGTGAGACTAAAGCGCTTGCTCAGTGAATTATTGCAATTATTTTTAAATCTATTTTTGTGTTATAAAATAAATAAATGTTCGTCTAAATAACACTCAATTCCTGGACAAAAATTCATTGTAAGAGCCTAAAAAGATTTACGAGCACTGAAAGGTCCAAAAATAAAAAGAAAAGAAACGAAAGGTATGGTATGGTATAGGTATGGAAAACTGAAATAAAATGCTATTTCAGGGGTATGGTAGCCTGCCTCGGCATGATGGTGGCTCGGCTGAGTGCGTTCGCAGGCACCAACATCGTCGGCGCCGCCATGACGCAGAGCTGCACCACCACTTTCTATGGAGCAGCGGCGCTCGTCATCAGTTAGTATAAATGTACTTTTTATTCGTTTTTTTTTTTTATTTAACCTTTTGTGTCCCACTCCTGGGCAAAGGTCTCCCCCAAAGTCCTCCACTGGTCCCGGTCGCTGGCGCTGTTCCACCACTCTCCCATGTGAACGTCGAGATCGTCCCGCCAACGTCTTCTCGGCCGGCCCGGTCGTCGCCTCCCGTTCTCAGGCACCCAAGGAGTGACGATTTTCGCCCACTTCTCAGGTTGCATCCGACATACGTGGCCCGCCCACTCCCACTTGAGCTTCGCCGATTTACTGCCTACGTCGGCAATGCCAGTCATCGAACGCAGCATTGTATTCCGCACATTTATTTTATTCACAAATAAAATTACAACTAATACAGTATTTATAATATTCACAATATTTACAAAATACACATTATGAAACAGTTGAGCTATCTACAAACCGTTGCAAACGATTTATATATAGCTCAACTGGTCCAAACCAGTACCAAGTCAAATCAGTAAGTCTTTTATTTTATTTATAAGTAAAAAACTTTTGGAACAAACAGCTGGTCCAGGGGGTACACCTATAACAATCCATCCAGATTTTTAACCTCAAAATACACATCCACCGAAAATGTTCTATTAGGCATTGCACTGTGTTGGACGACATTGAGATGTACATGCGTCGGTAATAAAAAGGCATCTCGTGAGCTAGCACTACGCTAGTTCTAAAATAATGTTTAGGTCTATGAATAAATTATATTTATTTGAGAACTAGCTGATACCCGCGACTTCGTACGCGTGCAATATCTGTCAACCAGCTTACGATGAACCTCGTAGCAAACGGCTGCTTTTGGTTTAGAGAGTTCAAGCTGTATATAAGAAAATCCACGTCTTTAATTTCAATAAAATATAGCCTATGTTTCAATCCGGAAAAAGGGCTTCCAAATGGTATAAGTTTCGTTGAAATTGCTCCAGTAGATTAGGCGTGATCCACGAACAAATAAACAGACAAACTCAATTTTCGGAATCAGAATCGTTCATTTAGTAGATCTGGATATTTATGTCATCTTTTATTTTAGATTTTGCCTTTTTTACAGATTTATAATATAGTACTAGCCGTCGCCCGCGGCGTTGCTCGCGTTCTACCCTTTAGAGTGAGACGTTTCAAAATTCCTTTCTTAGTGCACCCCTACACTGTATAAGGATCCTACCCTCCAAATTTCATATCTCTAGGACTTATAGTTTAGGCTAAGCGTTGATTCTAAGTCAGCTTCAAAAGAGTTTTATATATATTGATGATAGATTAATAAACTTAGGAATTATAAAACAGACTCCGAAAACTAAAGCTCAGATATATAATTAGAATACGCCATCGTTATTTTCCGTAAAAACCTATTTTGAATATATTAAAATGAACCTATTATTATCAAAGTGTTATTGGAGTTCACGTTTCCTCAAATATTTTAATAATAAATAAAAACTCAGCATACAACTTTTTCAACTGAGTTTTAACGTTTTAATTGCTAAGAAATAATAAAATAATTAACAGGGTGTTCCAAAGTCGGTTCATAATGTACCTTACTTAATACCTTGTTTATTTGGACAGGTGGCGCCGTTGCAGCTGCATTTTTGCCATCGGATGTACTACCACAAAGATGATAAATATTTAATAGTTTTTATTTTAAAGCTACTGTCTACTAAGGTTTTAATTAATTTCGTTAGAAAAAAATTACATGCTGGTACCAAGAAGAGTTTCTTTGTTTTCTATAAACGCAAACTGTTGTAAAAATCACTAGATACTTAGACAAAATAAATTTCTCAGAAATAAATTATCCTTGAGGCGTTCGCAATCAAAACGTACAAAACACAGTACCTACTTTTATTCTAGCTGTATATAAAAACTGGAGGAGTGGGCTTGTTCATTAGCTACCTTTATTATTATATATCTATAAGTACAGAGCGTAAAATGTTCTACACTGGTTTTTTTAGCTTTTGAATATTTCATAGTTTGGGACTAGAAGCCGCAGAGTAAAATGTCCATATATATATTTTTTATTTATTATTTACATTGTTTTAGTAACTGCAGCGTGATGACCACGAATTATATTTTCACACCATGTTTGTTCACATCATGTCTTATTAACCGTACAATTAAAAAACAAATAGTTGCATTGGGCAATAAGCTATAGAAAACCTAATAGTTTTCTATGTATTTCTTCGTTAAACAAATTAATATAAAAATCGTTCTACTATTAAAATTACAATTTTTTTATTTGTAAATTTAATAACTTTTTATCAAAAAACTTGATTTAATTCAACGTCTAACTTTAGTGTCATGCTAACTGGTTTATGGATAATTAAATTTAGAATAGCAGGTTAGACATAGTAGAAGTACTTTTTTGTACACCTTCCATTTATTTTGCATTAATTTTGGAACTTGATAGAATTTTATGCGTAGAATAACTCAATACAATCTTTGGCGGCCGCAAGAAAAGACATCTCATCTAAGAATTTACTTATAAATCATAAGAAAGTATTACTTATTATAGGCAATACGTGGGTTTGTAAAAACAATATTTTGAAATTGTATGAGGCTCGAATTATGTATCAAAGTACAAAAACTAGTGACGAATATAAAATATTAATCATTAGGAGGAAATAAAGTGGTTGCGTGTTTGGTTATACTATAAAATAAGTAAGTACCTAATTATTAAATAAAAATAAATTAATTTTAGTCATGAATTAGCGATGAACCCTTCTAGTCAAGTTCAAATTTTACTACTACCTACAGTAAATACGACCTAGATTTTAGTTCTTAGTTTATTCAGACAAGGTGCCGCCCGCGAGTTCGTTCGCGTCCCTTTGGATCCCGTTAATTTTTCGGGATAAAAAGTAACCTATGTGTTAATCCAGGTCACGGACAATATATATTCCTAGTTTCATCTAAATCGGATCAGTAGGTACCTAGTTTTTACGTGAAATAGTAACAAACATCCATCCATCCATCCATACTTACAAACTTTCGCGTTTATAATATTAGTAGGATTCATTGACAGGTTAGTAAATACTTAGATAATTATTATATGAGTTATCACATAACAAAAATTTGTTATTTTTAAATTTTATATTTGCTATTGCGTTTGCCTGAGAAAGTATTACTAACCTTACATAATTAAGTGATGGTGTCTCTGGTCATCATTTTCAGACCTACCACTTCAAATAGGACTTGTTATGATGGAAACTCACAAAAACAGGAGCGTGGATCATCATGCAAGTAAAAGTAAGGGTCCTTTATTTGTCAACTTTATCATCATAATCACCAAGTAGAAGTCCATTGCTGGACATAGGTCTCTCCCATTGATTTCCAGAAATATATTTTTGGTCTGGTCCATTTTGAGCCACTATAACTCGATTGGATTAGTTTTGTACAAAGTTACTAAAGTGGTCGCTGGTTCTTGAATTGGTCCCAAAACAACCGCGACAAAATTGTTGTATGAAAAAAAAAACTTTGAAGACATAATTTGATACTTAATTTTTTTCAGAATGTTTGGTTTTCACGGTACCACTTGGATTGATTTGCATAATCGTGTCATGTATATTAATATTCGTCAACCCTATACTGCTAATGGTGAACTATGTAAGTGATTGAATATTATGGTAATTGTTTATGAAATAATGCTCGCTGAATAACATCGTAATACTTTGGCGAATCGTAATCTATCGTAATACTGAATCAAACAATATTCGAACTAAGTAGGTACTCAAACTTTTATGAGTTCAATATTAGGAATTCTTTTATTGTGCACTCTTTCTTTCTCTTCATGTTTCTAAGAATTAATTGTGCCCCGGCCTATTAGAATGTGCACGAATTGTAATTGTAATTTATATTTCTTTTAATGAGTAAATTCTCAATAGATAAACGATATTCTAAGTTTCTTTTGAGAATAAGTTTTTTGACCACAATTTTATATCCCAAGTCAAAGCAAAGAGCTCAGTAGATACCTAATTTTGTTCCACGTAGTCGGGTAAAAACACATTGTGTTCTTAATAAGACTCTATTACCATTTAAAGCGATTACGTCTGGCAAACGGGACACTGCTGCACCAGCTCATGCAGCAGGAGTTGGTAGGCGCCAAGTTATCCTTCTCCTTGTTTAATGTAAGCAACGCGGATGCCTTCCTGGCTGGAGAAGAGGATGCTTTAAAATTAGAAGAAGTCGGGCCTTTTGTTTATCAGTGAGTATACTTAACCTTATGATACAACTTTGAATTGCTCTTCATTACAGACACAGAACTTGAGAGCCCTGTATTCTAAAAAATTGTATGGCGGAGTAGTATTAACTACTCCAGCCAGAGGTTAAAGTGGGGTTAATGTAGCTTAAGTACCCAGTGGCGGATCCAGATTATCCTAGGACTCCTCACACCTGGATTCGGTAGGGAAAGTACCTATCAATAAGAACAAACTAGGGTCAGAGAGAAAAAATAATTGCTGTCCCAAAACACAATATCGCTCGCCGCTATGCTTCCTTTATTAGAAAATGTGATTCATATAGGATATTTAACACCCTGAAGTTTTCGGCAGTAAGGTTACTCCACCAACACAGACCTTGTGTTTACTACACAAGCTTTGTTGAACCTCAATCCAGTATTAGAATTGTCCACATTAAAGCATCAGAATACTTTACAGAGTAGGTACTGTACAGAGTTAGTATGTAGGTACGTCGTCAGTAAGTTGGTGTATTTCAAGCCGTCCTAACTTTTGCCATTTGTTGCTTGCAGAGAATACAGACTAAACGAAGACTTGGAGTGGAATACAGAGCAAGGCTTTTTACGGTATACACCGAGTCATCGCACCGAGTTGGTCATCGAAGAGTCTGTCGGGAGGCCAGAAGACTTCGACCTTGTTATGCCTAACATAGTACTCCTGGTAAGTTATTTTGTATGAACGAACTAGTGGTCAGTTTGTAAACGCAGTTTATATGCCGCACGAATGCGCCTGCCAAAATTATAATGGTACGTGAATTCAATTATATAAATACCGTCTTAGAGTGATGGACGCAGTGCATTGCCTTACAGGGCACGTCCTCATTGGACTTGCTCTGTGAGGTAATGCATTGTTATAGGCAGAAGTTACCACTTAATATCAGGTGAGCTATCAGCTTGTTGCATTACTTTTATCATAAAAAAAAAAAATTCAAATAGATGTCTTACTAAACAGACTAATCATATAACATGCATTATAGCATTGGATATTACTTGATATGTAACCAAGTTATCATAAAGTCAGTTTAATATAAGTTTAGCAATTCATAAAAGAGGTAGTAGGTAGTTTAATAGTAGGTGTGTATTCAAATAGGTACTTGCTTTAATTTGATCCTTGGGCATAATTAAGTAACCTATTGAATCAAACAACACCTAGCTCGAAAAGGAAAACACCAAGTGCAATGTTTTTATGACTTACTCTTAGTGTCTGGTTCCAGTCAGCTGTGCAATTGCTCAACAAGTACCCCTACTTAATCAGACAGCTCTTCAAAGTCCTCATATCTGGAATGAACCGAAATCCTCTAACTAAAATCAACGCTTACAATTATCTGTGGAATAACTCGGACCCCTTGATATCGACAGTCAATGCCGTGGTTCCTGGACTTATTTACTACAACTCTACAGGAATATTAACACGCGTAAGTAGACCTTAACACATTTCACAGGGTCTGGTGGTAAGCGGCGGTTGATCGAGGGAAAATAGCCGCAAGTGTGGTATTTTTGCGAGATTTGAAGCCAAATGTGGAAAATTAAATAAAACCAAGACTGGTCACATGACGGTCAATGACTGCCCTTATCCCACGCTAGGTGGGGTCGGCACAACATGTTTTCTTCTTCCACTCACTCCTATCATTCGTCAATTCTGAATCTACTCCTCTCACATTCATATATATATTCGGCAAATTTTTGTGGTATCTGACTTCCTTGATGAGTTTAAATGAGCAATAAAGCGAAATACTTACCTTAGTCCTGAAACGAAGGCCACCAAATATCCACGTGGTTCATGTCATTAAACTTATGTTATTTGCATAAATTTGCATAAGGCTAAAAAAATCTTTGCTTAGAGAGATTGGACTAGTCGCCACCATCCTCAATTTAGGTTTGCTTAAGATGAACCTGTTTTGATAACGTTGATTGAAGTTTTACGACTAAGACCAGTAATTTTACAATCAAGACATTGTTACATAGAAGTTTTCGACCCAGTCAATTTGCTCACCGAGACGTTTTATAATCTATTAAGAAACGAACCTAAGCATTTTTATGTGTGTTATTTATGTTACTTTGAACTATCAATTTTTTTTAGTTTTACGATTTAGATGCCAAGTATAGACTGACTGTCGGTACAACTAACTTAGATAAGTTCGAAGTTAAAACAATCAGAAGGTTTCCACTTAATAATGCAGTTCAATCAGGGCTTATGTTGGAAAGGTAAGAAGATTTTTGTTATTATTGTGCTAGTAATCATCATAATTTATTAACCTACTTTAGCCATTCAAAATGCTCAATAATAAATAGGCCTTTACATCTATTGAAGATGATTTATACAGCGTCAGGAGGCAACCTATGCCTACACTTAACGGGACACTGTAGTGTCTGGGACAATGTTTAGATGGAGTAGGCTTGCCCAGCATCTGTACCATCCTCTCGGCATAGTCAGCCATACCGACAGGAAAGACAAGATCAATACGTGCGGAGCTGACTAATCCAAGGGTTTCCTTACGATGTTTTTCTTCACCGTTAAGCTCGTGTTAATGTGCATAACCAAATGGTAATGAATAACAAAAATATGTGCTCACGTCTTCGTCTGAGCATAACTATGTTCTCCCTTTTCAAAACACTACTTCAAAGTTCAATAATGTAAAATATCAAGTTGTAAGTATCACTCTAGCAACTTTCATGTTCATCTTTGAGGTAATAAAAAAAAAGGTATAAAGGTAGTTGCAGTTCTGACAGCTTTGGCATGTAATTGTGTAACAATCTTCTAGCACAGTCCCTTACAACAACACATACGAAGGTGCAGCCTTCCCGCCACTGATGACACCAGATATGCCCATAGAGTTATATCGTCACCGTATCTGTAAGACCTTGAAAATGGCTTACTCTGGCAGAAAGCAGACCGCGTATGGTTCTGAAGCTTTTGTTTACAACATTGATAATACAACTTTTAATGATCACAAAGTGTGTGACAGCACGGGCTGGTGTCCCAGGGGGATCTTAGATCTATCGTCATGTTACAGTGGTAAGGCACCTTCTGTATAAAATATTTTTTTAACAAATATTTTTTGATAAAACGCATGTCTAGTACGACTTACGAGTGTCCTGAGATAATTACCGAATAGTTGATATATAATTTTTTTGGTTTTTCAGGGTTTCCTTTTGCACTATCTAAGGGGCATTTCTATGATACTGAACCAAAAATATTCGAGAAAGTCAAGGGTTTGAAGCCGAACTGGAGTCTTCATGAGAGTACAGTCATCATCGACCCAGTAAGTGGCTGATCGCACCAATCACGATAATTTGGGCTCCAAAATCGTGGCCATTTATTTAATAGTTCTGTTTAAACTTCTCTCATTGCATTTTTTTATTTATTTATTGCAATAGCCAGAAGTAAGTCACATTGACAAAATACGTGAAACGTTGGAAAAATATCAAATGAAATGATGTTTCCAAACAAGTGACTTGAAAAATGTATTGTTTGCAGAACATAGGAGTAACCCTAGACTCCTCCGTATCAATGCAGCTGTCAATGGCTATCGGTGATATGAGCTTGCTCAAGGAAACCAGAAGACTCAGTGATATTTTCTTGCCAATATCACAATGTTTCATGGTAAAGTACCTACTTTATAATTTTTTAACCAACTTAAAAATGAGAGGAGGATCTTGCATTGGTTTTTTTTATTCACGAATTGAATTGAAATGTATGTAGGTATGTGTAAATGTACCCATACCTAATAGCGTTAGGGCATTATTGGCGGGCTTATAAATATTCAACAGATTTAGATACCTAATACCTCTTCGTTTTACGTCATAAAATATTACCTACCTAATTAAAAACGTAGGTAATGTTTAAAACATTAAATATTGCCAACAAGATCTAATCAGTAGGTACCTATATTATTATATCATATCGTAAACGGGTATTTACTTAACAGAAACATTTAAATGACGGATATTACGCAGAAATATTGTGCTTTTTGTCCGACGACAATTGCATTGCCTAAAGAAAACCATTGAATTTGTTATCCCTGAAATTAGTTAAAATTGGAGCTGTATTCTTATGGTGCACTACTTATCTGAGTGGGTACCTAGAGTACCTACTCGTACCAATTAATCATGATGTAAAAACTCGATCATAAGAGCCGGTTCAATTAGTTTGGTGGGTGGTGAGCGAGGTCACTGTAGGGCATAAGGTGAATGTAATTTTTGGAAACCTTTCTGTTGTCAAAAATGCAATAAAAATTATATAGGTATGATTGCTTGCTTACCGCTAGAAGGTAACACGGTGTACTAAAACAAATACGAAAGGATGAAATCAATAGTATGTGTTTTTTTGCTTTTATTGCAATGCACAATTCTTCCACCGCGAAAAAACGCGCAATTCACTGCGTGTTTTGTGTAGTTTTATATGAAGCTATTCACAACGGGACGCCGCAAGTGGAATCGCTCGGGAATCGCCTGTATGATGTTAAATCTCTTAGGTCGGTATGCTGACCTACTGCTCAAGCATAGATTTTTGTATGAGAATCTCTACTCAAATCTATGCTTGGCGATATATTCTGTATCGGCATACGGGGCTTAGACATCAAACCGGTTGCGTTTTTTTTTCAGAAACACCCCCGCCTGCCAGAAGAGGCCAAAAGTATTCTGTACCTCTTGTACGTTTACGGGCCATACATGCTGATCTCAGGTCAAGTGCTATCAACGCTGATCGGCATTAGTCTACTTGCATACTCTGTCAAGTGCTGGCGCCATGCAGGCAAAAGTAAAACTATCGCTAACCAATGTCCTGTAGTATTACGAGCGCCACTTTTAAATTAAATAGAAACATAACTTTACTTTTGGAAGTTTTATTTATTCAAGTCACTGGCGTACGCGTAAGATTAAGATCGTATACTTTGATAGAAAATACTAGTAACAAGACAGTCTTGTTACTTAAAATAGTCACACACACTCTTGACACTCAAAACATTTTGATCGATGCTGTAGGATGCATAAAATCATAACAAAAAATGTTACTTCAAAAATCTGAAAAATCTGACGCACAACCTTTAAGGCCTGTATGTATGCCTTAGAGATTAGTGGTCTATCTTATAAAAAGTTAGAGTAGACATTAGCTCTTGTTCACCATACGTAATCAGGACATTATGTCTACTCTAACTTTTTATAAGATAGGGGGTAGTACTGTAAGGAGTGCGTTTAATAAAAACTATTTCAACCTATAAAATAACATGACGTTTTGGTGCTTTTGAATTAGTTCGATGAAGGATAGGAGAAAATTGTGATGTCATGTAAAAACACTTGGAAGAAAGATTAATGGTCTATCTTATAAAAAGTTAGGGTAGACATTATGTCTTGTTTAACATACGTAATCAGGACATAGTGTCTACTCTAACTTTTTATAAGATAGGGGTTAAAATTCTAAAAATCTAAAGTAATAGTTGTATTTTTGTAGAAACAACTATTATAGTACTTTAATTTGAACACCCTCCATATTTTGCATTAGTTTTTGAACTTGGCACTTACGACCTTATACTGATGATAACTCAATACCTACGACGTCGTGCAATTTGAGCATTGTTTTTAAACAATCAAATTTAAAAAAATGTGTGGGACGCAGACGGGATAGGTGTGTTTTTTGCATCAGTTTAAATAATTCATTAATTTAGAAACCTAAGATTAGTCGACAAGAACAATTATAGTGGATACACGTCTGTAACTTTATATAATTACTTATATTTTTACAATTGAACTTTTTTTTACTTTTACTAACTGAAGTTTGAATTTTAGGGAATTTTATAGGACTTAAATAAACACCCTCAAGTGAATAGTTTAACGCAAAAGCAAGTCAAAAGCAACTAATGGTAGTTAACTAAACAAGTGGTAGCAGCTTACAAAGATTTCCACTATAAATCGGTGTGAATATGGTGGAAACACATAAAAATAAAAGCGTGGATCGTCATAAAAGTAAAAGTGAGTAAGAATTAGCTAGAACCCTATTGGTATATTATGTACCTACCTACCTACTTTCCCATTTCACGTTTTTCAAAAATAAGAACATTCTTATATTTCTTACCGTAACGACCGCTAAAAACATTGTAAACCACTTGAAAGCTTATTTGTCTTTTTTCCAGGATGTTTGATTTTCACGATTCCACTTGGATTAATTTTTATAACTATGCCGTGTATATTAATATTAGTCAACCCTATACTGATGCTGGTAAATTATGTAAGTGATAACTATCTAATTAATATTGTCAAGCTCACGCTAGAGAGCAAAGATCATCTATAAAAACCATGAATGCTGGTTTAGTGAAATTATTATTAATTGAATCGATGAATAATTTAATACTTGGGCACTGATTTTATTATTTAAAGCGACTGCGTTTGGCAAATGGGACACTGATACATCAGCTCCTGCAGCGTGAGATGGAAGGCGCCAAGTTGTCTTTTTTTCTGTTTAACATCACCAATGCAGATGCTTACCTGGCTGGCGAAGAAGATGCCCTGAAACTGGAGGAAGTCGGCCCTTTTGTTTATCAGTGAGTATACTTCTGCTCTTTTTAAAATACTAATAGGTTAAAATTAGACGCTTTAAAGTAAAGCGCGACATAATAGTTATTTGTTATACAAGAGTGCAAAGTTGCTTTTTAACCGAGTGTTCAATTTTGATGACCGAGCAATCGAAGGATTCTAAAATTGAATCACGAGCGCAGCGAGTGATTCAAAATTAGAATCCTGAGTGTTAGCGAGGGAATCAAAAGAGCACGAGGTGAAAAATCTTTGCACTCGAGTGCAACACGTAACTTTTCATTCCACCTCAGCGAGGAAATGACTAAATGCAAAAAAAGCAAATTGAAAAAAGAACACCAAGAAGGTTCCGAGTCTGAGTTTTTAACAAATTAAAAAAAAGTTGTATGATATATTCGGCACCATAGAGGTAGCTGTAAATAGGTTTAATGTTTTTTTTAATTCACAAACTTAGTGCACACGATGTTCTAAATTCAATTTACTTTTATCCTCTAGAGAATAAAAACGGCTTTTCCACTCAGATATTGAAGATAAAAAATACTCTTTCCGAGATGGTGGGATGAAAAGTACTTTTTCATCCCACCATCTTGGAAAGAGTATTTTTAATCTTCAATATCTGAGTGGAAAAGCCGTTTTTATTCTCTAGAGGATAAAGTAAATTGAATTTAGAACATCGTGTGCACTAAGTTTGTGAATTAAAAAAAACATTAAACCTATTTACTGCTACCTCTATGGTGCCGAATATATCATACAACTTTTTTTTAATTTGCTAAAAACTCAGACTCGGAACCTTCTTGGTGTTCATTTTTCAATTTGCTTTTTTTGCATTTAGTCATTTCTTCGCTGAGGTGGAATGAAAAGTTACGCGTTGCACTCGAGTGCAAAGATTTTTCACCTCGTGCTCTTTTGATTCCCTCGCTAACACTCAGGATTCTAATTTTGAATC
The DNA here is from genome assembly GCA_918843925.1 of Eulithis prunata. Lineage (NCBI taxonomy): Eukaryota > Metazoa > Arthropoda > Insecta > Lepidoptera > Geometridae > Eulithis > Eulithis prunata. The sequence continues at coordinate 9,463,305 of OU974016.1, read as the reverse complement.
ACTCGCTGCGCTCGTGATTCAATTTTAGAATCCTTCCATTGCTCGGTCATCAAAATTGAACACGCGGTTAAAAAGCAACTTTGCACTCTTGTATAACAAATAACTATTTTCTTACTCTGTATTATTGTTTTCGTCGGTAAGGGAGATACTTATAAGAGATCTCTCAACTTTTGTCAAAACTTAACCACATTAAAATATCTAGGGCCATATTATTTTGTTTATAAATAATGGCAGGGAAGTTGAAAAGTATAAATAACACTAGAAAATGTTCAATTCTTGTCATTAATTTGTTTCTTGCAGAGAATACAGAACAAACGAAGATATTGAGTGGAATATAGAGCAATGTCTCTTGCGGTATACACCTAGCTATCGCACCGAGCTGGTTACCGAAGAGTCGGTCGGGAGGCCAGAGGATTTCAATCTTGCTTTACCTAACCTAGTGTTGCTGGTAAGCTCGTTTAAAATATCCGTTACATTTTAAACGGAGTTTATAGACCATCTATATGGGTCAAGTATCACAAAAGCCTTCAAAATCTCTAAGACAATCATCTACCTACCAAAAACTAAGTTCTTATTGTTTTTTTATAATAAGTTAGAAATAAAATGTTTGTGTTTTGTTTCAGTCAGCTGTGCAGTTGCTCAACAAGTATCCTTACTTCATCAGACAGCTGTTCAAAGTCCTAGTATCTGGTATCAATCGAAATCCTATAATTAGGATCAATGCTTACAAATTCCTATGGGATAACTCGGACCCCTTGATATCGACGATCAATGCCGTGGTTCCTGGACTTATTTACTACAATTCTACTGGAATTTTGACTCGAGTAAGTAGTAGGTAGTACGTAATTAGTACTTAGGTACTTAGGTAGAAAAATTAAAGACTCAAGATTTGTAATCTCCAGTCACAGCGTATATTTACTCTATCAGATATCTGGCTACTTCTCAACCAATAATATTATTTTTTAGTTCTACGATTCTGATGCCAAGTACAGATTGACTGTGGGTACAACAAACCTTGATAAGTTCCAAGTTAAAACAATCAAAAGAATTTTACGTAATAAATCAGGACTTATTTCAGAAAGGTAAGATACCTATTATATAAACCGATTGTCACCTATCTCTCTAATGGCAATATCTGATGTTATAATAGCTGATATAGTTTTTGATAATCTCCGGGATAATATTTCTAGAATTAATTAATGAATTAACAGTTTTGAGGATTGTTAATATCCATCCACTGACAAAATTACGATGACATGGTTGCAGGTTTTGACATGTAATTGTATATCAATCTTCTAGCACAGTCTCTTACAACAACACATACGAAGGTGCAGCCTTCCCGCCACTGATGACACCAGATATGCCCATAGAGTTATATCGTCACCGAATCTGTAAGACCTTGAAAACGGCTTACTCTGGCAGAAAGCAGACCGCGTATGGTTCTGAAGCTTTTGTTTACAACATTGATAATACAAATTTTGATGAACACAAAGTGTGTGACAGCACGGGCTGGTGTCCCAGGGGGATCTTAGATCTATCGTCATGTTACAGTGGTACGCAACGTTAAATTTTTTTCAATATAAAAAACGCAGGCCTGGTTTAATATTTGATAAGTTACATTTTTCTTTTCCAGGGTTTCCTTTCGTACTGTCCAAGGGGCATTTCTATGGTACTGAACCAAAAATATTCGAGAAGGTTAAGGGCTTGCATCCGAACCGGAGTCTTCATGAGAGTACAATTATTATTGACCCAGTAAGTTTATAGCAATCTTTGCTTATCTTATGGTATTCTCCTAATTTCTAAGAGCATTTCATAGGTTATCTTGGTTCAAAATTCAAGGACAAACCCACAAAAGCTATCATTGCCTGCATTTCCAAATAGGGATCTTGAAGGAGGTATTTTTTGCAGAACATAGGAGCTATCCTCGGCACCTCCGCATCAATGCAAATATCAATGGCTCTCGGTGACATGAGCTTGTTCAAGGAAACCAAAAGATTGAGCGATATATTTCTGCCGATTGCACATACTGTTGTGGTATGTACCGTATTTATAATTTTCTTAACTGCAAATTAGGTACCTATGTATTAATCTTCCACCTTATGCACTTAAAAAACTTTGTTAGTATTGAATGACGTAAAAGGATACATCAGCAAATATTAACTAACGTAAAACTTAGTATTTAAATTATAAAAACTGTTGAAAAGATTAATTTTACCGCGGACGGCAATTAGCTTAATTTTTTTTACTAATGCATTCTCATGTAAGACAAGTGACTGTTATTGTCTATAATCAAAATAAAAACCTTTGAAATGTATCACTAACGCTATAAACAAAACCACTTTGACTTTGCGTCTGCAACTTCATGTTTTATTGTTACTTAATTGGATAAAATAAGCATTGTAATTTACTTGGCAAAAAAATGCGATAGATTTCTTACTTTTTGGCATTAAAATGACTTGCTCAATCTTTGCAATTATTCTCTAGACCGTATCTCCAGCGTTGCAGTTTTTATATTTAAAGTAAGTAGGTAAACACATTCAGTAATTTTAAATGTTTCTTGTTATATTTCATTGCAGTATTATTCACACGTACAAAATAAATAGATACACAATAGTTTAGTATAATAGGTAGGTAAGTTATTATCTATTTGATAATACTTTTAGACATTTTATTGCAGCAGCTCACGAGGAAGCAGGCAAGTCTGAGTAAAAAGGTTTTAATGTTTTTTTTTCAGAAACACCCAAGGTTACTTGAAGAGGCGAAGAGTATTCTAGAACTCTTGTACACTTACGGACCATACATCCTGATCTCTGGTCAAGTGCTGTCGACTCTGCTCGGCGTTAGTCTCCTTGCATACTCTGTCAAGTGCTGGCGTCGTGCGGGCACGAGTAAAACTCTAACGAATCAATGTTCCGTTGTATCTAGAGCCCCCCTTTTATGTTAAAAACTTCAAGTTGATTCGTTTTGTTTTTCAAATGTATGAAATAAATAGTTTTTGTTCCACCAAACGTTTGTTGTCTATAGTTACAAAAATTGCGACTCGTTTTTCGCAAGTCAACAAAGTAGACTAATTCAGTGCGACGCCAATAGCAAAAAAAAAGTAGACTAATTGCAGTTGATCAGACGTAAAGTCCCGATAACTTTTATTAGTGCAATAAAATGCATAGGTAAGAGACAAAAACATCATCATCATCATCATCAACCTATATCAGTCCACTGCTGGACGTAGGTCTCTCCCAAGACGCGCCACTGAGCCCGGTCTTCGGCTCTTCTCATCCAGTGTTTCCTAGCTACATTTCTCCGATCGTCGCCCCATCTTGCCGGAGGGCGTCCTACACTCACTACGCTTGCCTAAACCCTGATTTGCAAATCACTTATCGCAAATCAGCAATAAGCTGACCACGTGCTCGGCAGTGTTTTGTCATACCTAGGCCTCCATCATAGCATTATGGCTTCTACAGCCAAAGACAATGTCTTTCAGTAATGAGCTTATTACGTAGTTGGAATTGAAAAGAGTATTTTAAATAATAATAATATTTATTAACTTTACTCATATAAAAATACACTAATGTCTATAGAGCTCACAACACAGGCCGAGCTGGCCGCGTGCTCTTCGGGAGTATTATACACAGGAGGCCGGCCGCTGGAACAGACAAACAAACATATTTCAGTTTAGGAAAATAATTAGGACCTTCTAAGACAATGCTGTTAATTTTTGTTTGATTTAGTTGAGTTACGCGCTAGGCCATACCTAGGTACCTACTACAAAAACAGTGTAAAATAACTTTCGTTCAAGAAATCAAAACCATTAAACAGTTTCAAACCTTTTAATAGAACATACTCTTTACGATGATACGCACCCGTTAAATTAGCTAACAAAAAAAAAACTTATTCGATACAACCCTCATCATAAACATTGTATTTTACGGTAGATAACCATTTTTTATAGTGACGGTACCAGAGTTACCAGACTTACAACCGACAAGCGTAACATTGGCTGTTACGCTTATCCAAGACTTCAAGTCAGTCAAAAAGAAAAGTGCGAATGAATGAATACTTACAGATAAGGAAGGTTCCGAACATGTAGATGGGCACGACGCAGTGCTTGTCGACCAGTGCTCCAAACACAACGTTCCCGACAATGGCGCCGATTCGACCGCACATCACCGTGACCGCCATTGCTGTAGCCCTGAAACACAAACAAAATCGTCAAATACAAAGCTTAGCAAAAATTCAGCTCAAAAGAGCATCAGTAACGAAAATAATCGGATAAAGGATAATAAACTTACGCCACTTTGGTGGGGAAAATCTCGCAGATGACACAGAACAGCACAGCTTCCGTGCAACTAACAATAGATTCAAACACGCACGAGAGAACCAGGTTCTCTATCGAAGACCGGACAAAGTTCAAACCCAAGGCAGCCAGGCCTGAGCTGATCAACATGAACACTGGAACAGAAAAAATAAAAGATTTGCAGATACCAGAAAAAACCAGCTATGACATCAGAAATTATGCAAAGGTTTGGAGTGTATCTTTAATAGCTTACCTAACATAGGCTTCTTGCCAACCATATTGATTGAGAGGCCCACTGACAAGGCTGTAGGGACGCAGCTAAGCGCCACAACCAGTGTATGGATGTACACTTTCACATCTAATGGCTCGATTTTTTCCTAAAAAAATGAGAGACGTCTAAAATTAACATGTAAAATAATGTACTGTTTGCGAGTTAGGATAATCCAGAAACTACTTACTGTCTCCATAGCTGACGCGGTGGAGTTGGTCAGAGCCAGAGACACCTCGCATACGCCAGCCGAACCCTCAGGGTACAGCACAGAGTACTGACTGAACCTCTCGAACAGATCCGGGAACCACATCATCAGAGTATAGTAACTGGAAACAGAATTCAGTAGATAAAGCAACAAACACAAAAGAACACTGAAAATATGCGGACTTCCAATATAATTTTTTGACGTGCCAATTGTACTAATATTTTAAAACATTATTGTAAAAGATTGTTTAGAATACGAAGCAGATATACACTAGGATCTTGAATAGTTATGCAATCACAGCCGTTATAATCGAGTTGCAATTCTTATGGTTTAATATACCTGAACATCAGTCCAAAGTCTACAAAACAGCACAGCACCAGCATTCCTATGTATGGTGGAGTCACGAGCATCTTCTTTCGCACCCAGAACGCGTTCCACCGCTGGTTGAAGGTCAGAGGCACCTTCGTCTCGTTGCCGTTGTTGTCTGCTGAGACCACCTCCTCTTCTTCATCACCTTCTGTTGCGCTTATCATGGACTCAACCTAAAAATATACAACTTTAAATATGAGAACAATATCCATTGACATTTCCAAGCTATTTTTAATAGTTTGTTTAGGTTTACGCTCTGGCCATACTAATAAATTGCACCAACATCAGATAGATGGAAGAATATTTCTTTCGAACCGCAGTAGGTACAGGTAAGAAGAGCGTGACACAATAAAAAAAGTTAAAAAGTCTACTCACAGGAAAGTCCTTCTCACTCAGCTTGGTGTTGACAACGAAGATCCTCTGCAACACAGTCAATGCCGTCTCTGGCTTGTTGGCATGTAGAAGGTATCTCGGACTCTCCGGAAACGGGAAGAGTAGCAGCACGACCAGCAGGCTGGGGATCCCGCAGGCAGCCACGAATACTCTCCATGAAGTGTACTGGAAGTCAGCGCCATCTTCCGTGAAGTTGAAACGCTTGTCTGGGATAATGAGGAACGCTATGCCTGGAAAAAGATTTGACTAAATATGACGAATTTTCCCTACATAAAAATAATATCGGGCGTGATAATATTCTGCAGATGCCGAAAGTAGTGGATAGAGGAGACCTAAAATCATTCTTCATGAAAATCAATGGGATGCTTAATTCTTACCTATACATTTTTTCAATCCATTTCCAATTCCATTGCTTGTTGTTTGTAATTTATCATGAATTTGATAATAATTTTTGTTTTCATTTGTTATGCTTCAATAAAACCTCGATTGTCAATAGAATAACAAGAACTGCTTTAGATAAAACCCTATGATAATTTCTTCTATTTGTTGGGCCTCTATTTTTAGATCTTCACCTTTCCAGGGTGCGATTTCCCCAACCCATCGTCAATCTAATTTAATCTAGTAACCCAATGTCGGGCCAAGGTTTACGACGAGATAAAACGGAAACAAAGCGGCTCGCTCGCCATTGTGAAGGTTGCGGGTAGTTGACACGGAATTGGCAGCTGTCTGTATTTGTAGGCAGCGTAGTGTAGAGACTTTTTATGATAATGCTTGTTATTTCTTTAAAAAAAAAGATAACGTAGTATACCTATTATTCTGATAGGTACAGTTATGCGTGGTTAATTTCAAAAGTTTCGAACTTCTCACGTATTTATTAACCAGATGCTTTGTACCAGATCTTCTTCATTTAGAAACGTACGTAAATTGTATAAATTCTTATTCTTACCTGGCAGCAAAATGGTGCCAAAAGTCCAGAAGACCTCAAGTCTGCACAACATGACATCTCGGTGCCGCAGCGAGAGGAAGTCCCCAAAGTAAGGGAACACCAGCCCCGTGGCACCGATGATACCGAACCCGGAGAAAAACCTGGAAAAGCGAGGATCTACAACGAATGGTTACTTCTGGAGCAGAAGTTAATGGGGTTAAATTGAAAAGATTCTCAGACTTTAGCTGATTTAGTAGAGATTCTAGAGATCGAGCAGCTCTATCAAAAAGAGTCAGTCTTTGAAGTAAATAAGGTGAATGTCAAGTGATGAAATATAAAAATAAAACGACTCAATGAAAATGATGTTTACATAAAAATGTTCGTCATAACATTACGTGTCTTTCAAGCTTCTAAGGCCCCAAAGGTACAAAACGTAAATAAAGATACCTGCAAGCTAAAAAGGCTGGAAATGACTGCACAATACTGGAGAGGAAGGCAGCAATGGAGTCTAGGAGTAGGGCTCCAATGATGGCTTTCTTCCGGCCGCGGGCATCGGCTAGGTTGCCCCAAAAATAGGAGCCTACGCACATTCCTGCAAGGAAACAAAACAATGAGCCAAAAATAAAATCTAAAACACCTAGAAGACGGAATACACACGCACCCGAACTTAACAACCCAAAAGTCCTGGTTAAAACCTCATAATTACTCATACTACATTGGGGTTTATTGTTAGTTAATTAGAATCTGTGAGAACATACCTATAAGGGGTGTGGCAGTGAGTCTGCCCTTGTCACTGGATGACAGTTTGAAGTCGTACTCTGCCGCGGGCAGCACAAAACTGAGGGTGGTGGTAGACAGCGCACATACTGCGTACACAGCCCCGCACGACATCAGCAGTAGCCATTGGAAGCAACCGTAACCTGGAACAAAATTATGAGTTTCACTTTTCGTGCACCTAATTTGCATAATCCGGCGAACAAGATGAATGTAGGTACTTCTATACATTTGAAAGAGATTGAAATAATGAACGGTGAGCTCTAAAAAACTGCTTGTATTCTTTTAGTCACAGTCTGAATTCTTGTTTGTAATCTTTGAAGTTCAAAGGTATATTTCAAGATCATCATACGTCTGCATCCTTGAAACTCTGTCTCTGAATCTTGGCAGTTCTCCTAGTCGAACTGGATTCAACCAGATCAACAGATAGTTTAGGTACAAATCAGAAGCACCGTACTTGAGTCTATTGAGATTCGTTAGCGCAAGTGCTCTCAATCGATCGATTGATGACTCAAACTGTTTTATAAAAATATATCAAAGTTATGGGATGTGTGCCCTTGAGTCTTGGCAATGCATAATCATTGTGCATTTGCTGATGCAATCTCGATAGAATTTGCCCATTAGGTACTCTACAATTCCAAAGGTTTTATTTAGTTTTTTACACTCTTACAATCTTGGTTCTAGTAACTTTGGTAGCTTTAAAAATACAAGCTGATATTAAAATCCGGATTTTTCCCATTTTCTCCTTCCTGCATGAAAACCCCTCAGATTTATTAAGTTCTCACTTGGGTATATAATTTTCAAAATAATTGTCGGCATCTCGAGGGTATCGCTCATGTGGCTCTACAGGCGTTTGTTCCTATTGCCATTAATTAGATTAGAGATTCGTGCGCAAATCTAATTTGCGACTACCTACTCATACCTACATTAGGTTATGTAAGTTTGGAGGCAGGATTATCGTAGGCTTTATCCAGGCTTAGTGATTTGAAATTTACAAGATTTGGCTTTCAATACTGTGGAAAAGAAGTTTAGAAACTGATCGTTGGCAAAATTTTCAGCCTTTATGTATTTTAATTCGATACGGAACATTCAACTTATTTTGCACTAAAAAATTGAACGAAATTTTTGTGTAAGCGGAACAGTTCGAGCCTAACCGATCTTCGACTAGGCAAAGTAGGCAAGACGAGGAAACCTTTGAACTTCCACTTTTTGAGCTTTTGGACGTAATCATCAATCATCGGCAGGCAGAGTATCATAAAAGAGCCCATGTGCCGCGACGCCGATACGAAGTCTAATGAGCCTATTTTCAGCAGAACACGTGATGTTTTCAGCGTGAAGACAGAGACCACGTATGAGAAAATGTATTGGTTTATTTTGGGCAACGTTTTCGGTGGTGTAACGGTGTGACATGTTGTGTGAATCACAGAATCGTTTCGTAATAGCAAACCAGACAGTACTTAGGTTGATTCGCTCGTTAACTTTTCTAATGTCAACTTGGCTGGCTGGAAGGGCAGGTCAGCTCTTAGATAATGCACCTGATGATGATGACCTATCACAAAATTAATTACGTATTGTTCGGACGCGCTTTTAACTCGGAAATAATGATTCAGGATTTCGTACAAAACTAATTTTGGGACTAAAAATATGTTTGTAAATTGTTAAGTTTAAAAAATATGGATATTTCCCTACATCCACTATTTACAAATTGTGCTCCAAATGAGTAGCTAGATACCTACCTACTAGGCAATAAACGAAATGATGCAAAAGTTCACTATTTACAAATTGAGCTCAATAAACGACTTCGGTGTGTTAGTATTAGCACACTATGATCGTAAACCCGGTTTGATGGGCCCATCCGCGGGTTACGAGCTCTGTGATGGCATAGCCATAACGAAGGGTTAAACGTGCTTTCTAGAAAAGCGATACCGTTTAATGACGGTTGTCGCGGCTCGACCTTACGCCGAGAAACGCCTACGGTTTTCACAGAGCAAACACAAAACGTACTTACCTACCTAAGGAGAAGGCGTCACGTGGATTGCGAACACCCCCCTCCCCTCCACCCCAAAAAGCAATGCACTCAGCGCTGTGACGAGAGCAACAAGTTAAAATTTGTAATGATTTATTCGAATATTCATTATAGATATTAAAGCCAGTACTTTCGAATTTTATTGAAGTTAAAGTGTCCGTGGTCGGACAACGGTGTTATTATGTAAGTATATATCGACGGTTAAAAGGCGACTTGATTTAAGCGCCATTTTGAAAACTTTACAGGAGAGCGATTTGAAAAATAAAAATATGGAAAAAAATTAATTGCGTGGAAACTACTCATTGAATTAGAACAAATCAGCTGAATATTGAGACTGTTAGAAGGGTTCTATGATATGATGTAGATTTTATAAAAAAAATAGTTATTATAACTGAATTAAGTGTAACTTAAGACAAAATGCATTAATTTCAGGTCAAGGCAAATTGGTTTAAATACAAATACAATATTGAATAGATTAAGGTTGAAAGATTTAACAGCCATAATTAAAAGAAATTGTTCAAGGCGAATTGATTTAAACCACAGGGGTATGGCTGCATCGTTTGAAGCACAAGGGTTTAAGTACAACAAATGTTCTAAGTAGATTTGAGCAGAATAATTTAAATTACAACGGATCATGTGTTAAGAAAAAGAAGACTGATTAAAAAGACAGCCTCAATCTTAAAACATTGACTCATATCCTTTACTTTACTTATTTTTTAGTGTAGTTGCGTTTTGAGCTATTGTTTAAAAAATGAATACCTATGTCTAAGCCTACCTAATCTAATACAAATTAAACTTCTACTTTAAACTGGATTGGTATATAGGGGTTGTAGATCAAAGAAAACTAAATCTATTTTAATAATTATGTTTTACAATCAGCCCTACCATTGATTTTCTGTACCTTGGTTCAGTATCTAGTACAGAATGATGGTGAAGTTGAATGAGATGTAAAGAATAGAATAAATGCGGGAGGGATGAAATGGAGGCAGGTTACAGGAACTATTTGTGATCCGAGAATGCCCCTAAAGTTAAAGGGGAAAATCTACAAAACGATCACAAGACCTGTCGTTTTGTATGGGTCTGAGTGTTGGGCAACGAAAGGGACGGATGAAAAAAGAGTACATGCGGCAGAGATGCGAATGTTGAGATGGATGTGTGGGGTGACAAAAATGGTTAAGATCAGGAACGAGTATATCAGAGGAAGTTTGAAAGTGGCGCCAGTGAAGGAAAATATGATGAGCAGCAGGTTAGCATGGTATGGTCATGTTATGCGGAGAGGTGAATGCCATGTAACAAGAAGAGAATTGGATATGAATGTAGATGGGTAGAGTAGAGTTAAGCCAAAGAAAAGATAGATGGATTGCTTGAAAAATGACATGGGTAAGAAAGAAGTGACAACTGAGATGACGGCTGATAGAAGAGCACGGAAGAAAAACACATGTTGTGCCGACCCCACATAAAATGGGAAAAGGGCAAGGAGATGATGATGTTTTACAATTAGCTGTTATTTATTTGTTTTTCTTAACATTACTTAGCAGGTTATAAATCTTCAGTTTTTGACTTTGATTTTTTTATACTTCGGGTATAAAAAAATCAAAGTCAAAAAAATCAAAAACGTATCTATAATAAAATTTAACACTTCTTAGTTCTTAATAATTCTTCCATTTCTCTTTTTTATTAATTGTTATATTTTTGGTATCAGTAGACTTCGTTTTCAATCATCATCTACCTATTTTCCTTTAGTAATATTCTAAAATATAGTCCAAAATAATTTTCTTTCCTCTTTCTTTTCTTAATGAGCTTTTTTTTGTTTCAATGTTCTTAATTTAACGTTTCTGTAATTTTTATGGGAAACATCGTGTCTTTTTTTAATAGTTTTTCTTGTATTATAGTGAGTATTTGTTGTTTAATTTTGGTGGCATTTTAACTTATACTACTTATGGTCGTGGCATAAAGAAAGAGCCATTGGAATAAAAGTTTATAAGGTGATTTCCTTGAAATGACAGATTTCGTTTTCAAATTTTGAAGGCAAAAGTCTACCATTTTCCCTTCAAAACAAACAACAGCCGACTTGGCGAATGACTTGACTTGACTTGACGGATAATATTTCAAATATTTCACTTAACACTGGCCAGATTGTCTGTTGAAATGACGAACAGAGGCCATAATAGAAGAGTAGGTAGACCAGGACACGAGTTCGAGTACCTAGAGAATCAAAATGTTGAATTGTTCCCCGCAAATCCACATTAGAAATGTATTTCTCCATTAGGTATAGTAGAAACTTCAGTGCCTCCTCTTTTGGCGTCAAACTCTCCTCATATATAGCAATAACCACAATAACCTTCTACTGTAACATTTTCATAAAAACATAAATTATAGACTGCATGCTTTCGGGTGTAGAAAAGGAGTAGGTATGCTATTACCGTAGGGAATGTTAAAAACTTTTTGCAAATCAAATGAAGAGCATAAATCGATTGGATTCTCTTTTGTTAATTCTCTATGGCAATGCAATCTAGTTTTTGAGGCATCTTCAAAGAATTAAGGATATAAACAGGCATCTTTTTTATCTAGGTGATCTTTTTTTTCTTCCAGAAATCCATTTGGATCAATTTTAAATTTCAGACAATTTGGATTGTTTAGATTCAAATGACACGAAAAAGAAACTGACGACACTTAAAAAGACCTCACTTCATTAAGGCATTAAAATTAGAAAGGGCTCAACAACAAATTCATGGTTTTTTATGTGCTTTAAGCATACCATTGGCCAACAAGTAATTATACATAAATGGTGTAAAATACTCGGCCACTTATAATTGGTAAGAAGATTATTGATTGATGTGACACGGAACATCGACACAGGTTTTGTCAAGAAGGCTCAAGGGACATATCTACAAATCAACGGTCAAAGTAAAACGAATGAAGCGACATTGATGCAATTTTGTAATCAAGGCCAAATGCTTTAAACTCCAGTGCAAGTAAATTTTAGATTAGGTTTAAATGATTGAAAAGACGGTATTACGAAAAAATATAAAAAGCAAAGGAACTTAAATCACATCCATCTAAAAAAATGCTTCATTTAAATTGACTCAAATACATAATTTAAAAAAAATGTTAAAAATCATGTCGGTTGGTTCTGTGTTATTCAAAATGATGCCCAAATTGGTCATAGATTCAAGCGACAAAAAATTGCTCCGATTTGAGTGAAACCCGGCTCAAACGACGCAGAAAAAATAGACGAATCGAACTGTGTATATAACTCAATATCGCAAAAAATGTCGCTTGAGTCAAGTCGCCTTTTAACCGTCGATATTATACGTACAGAGTTCAACCCCCCAAATATAAAGCACTATAATCTATTCTGTGTTTAGGTGAGCTTTTAATCGTCATCATCATCATCATCATCATCTACTTATATCGGTCCACTGCTGGACGTAGGTCTCTCCCAAGACGCGCCACTGAGCCCGGTCTTCGGCTCTTCTCATCCAGTGTTTGCCAGCTACATGTCTCAGATCGTCACCCCACCTAGCCGGAGGGCGTCCTACACTACGCTTGCCTAAACGCGGTCTCCACTCGAGTATTAGCCGGCCCACTGCCACTTCAGCTTACTAATCCTCTGAGCTATGTCGACCACCTTGGTTCTCCGTCGGATAACCTCGTTCCGGATTCTATCCTTCAGAGAAATTCCGAGCATCAGCTCTCTCCATAGCTCGCTGAGCGACTTTCAGCTTGTGGACCAACCCTACTGTCAGTGTCCACGTTAATCGTACTCGTTTTTAATCGTAATAGGAGCAAATAAGATACTTTGGTGCATTTTAGTTAAGATTTTTTTTTATGTGTAGGTAACCAGTTAATATCGGAATGTGTAGTATTGTGTAGTAGGTATGCTATTGTTTGCGTTTTTGACAGTTGAATTACGGCTGTTATATAACGGTTGCAGGTTTATAGAAAAATGATATTTGGATGGAAGATTTTGATCGTTTTATGGGGTGTTTTACTGTGATGTCTAAATCATTTGCATCGGTCTTTAGATGCTCAGCCATTTCTTGTATATTTTGTAAATATTCTGTCGGGATAATGCCAAATTCGACATTTACTTATTTCAAATATGGTCGACAACCTTGGGGAGAAGACTAGAGAGAGAGAAGATTCGTTGAGAATCTATTTTACTTGTTCTACATACATTCTCTATGGAGTACGATGATAGAAAGGAGTCACCTTCCAACATTAGGTGGGCCATCTACCGGACGCTATCTCATAAAATATGGTCACTAACCAACTTCCAAAAAGGAAGAGGTTTTCAATTCGGTTGTATGTTTGTTGATTAGAAAGTAAACGACTAAATACACATTTTTTTGTAGTGTCGTGTCAGTAGGTAAATAAATATAATATGTTGCTAAATCGAAATAAGAATATTATTGTAATAAAAACACTTTTGTCACTCCTCGCTCGGAAATAACCGTTTCTGACTGAACTACATTACCGAGGCGATAACTTCCTTCGCGAATCTGAAGTTTTCACATTTTGTTTTAAATATAAAAGAGTTCAACGACCTGTCGCAAAATAACGTAGAAGAATTTGGAACAAACACATTACAATGACAGAGCAGAAACTAAATTACATCAGTAATGTCAGCCCAACATCATTAAAAAAAAACAAGACTGATCTCCTTACAATTTGTCGATAAATATTTATTTCTGTAAAATGACAGGTAGATGACAGAAATTGTTATAAAGGATTGTGGTCCCCCGCGACTAGAGCCTAGAAGAACGGGCTTACTGGCTCGTCATTCCCGTTCGTCCCACTGGGTCGAGACGCTTTGGTACTTTTGGTCCCTTTGTTTAGAATGATTATTTTTCCATGGTCCTGATTACAAGTAGGTGTACTGATGATCCCCTGTCATCATGGAAAGGTTTTTATTTGTCTTCGGTTTTAAAATATAAATAAACTTCATCAAAACACATTGTAAAACAAACAAGAAAAACGTAGCACAGTGTTCCGTATATTAACTTAAATGTTCTTATGTCTGAAGAATGAAATATTCATAAAAGCAGTAAATTGCAAATTAAATGAAATCGCATACAAAAGAGCACAGCATGACAGTACCTAACAGTATGTAAGGTACCTAAGCAGATGCTGAAATAACTACATTCGAGCGCAAAAGTTCCAGGTCATCTAAAACTTTAATATCTAAAAAACTATGAACCCTAGTCCTCTAAATGATATCCCAGGAACTGTAGCGTCCCGTCCATATGGGCAAAACCGGTGAAAAGGTCTCCTGACAAATCCTCCTGACTAGATTATAATATGCAAAGGTCTCATTATTATTATTACTAAAAAGTAAATGAAATGTTCTTAGACATTTCACACAACATAACCAAACTAAGCAAAGCTGTACTAGGAGAATAGATAATGGTTTCAATAATAATGGTTTAACCACCCCCCGAGGAACCCTAATGTTTACATAACCCAGCCATAGAGTGAGACTGTACAGAACTCTAATCATTCATGATGTTTACTGCTATTGTTCGTAAAATGCGTGTTAACTACTGAAGATTTATTTTCAGGTTTTACTACATACTATTGTACTGCATAGCGCCTGTTTTTATCGGTAAATAGACAAATAAATATCAAAGTTCATTTTCGAACCACGTCGTTATAATAATATTTCGAAATAAATATGTATTGCCTTTACTTACATTTACGCTCCTCATTACACAAAAATTTAAGCCTACACGTAGCCATTCGTATGAAAAAGGGAGTTATTCTAGTTTCGGACTAAAAGGGTTCAATTAATTTCTGCTTCGACAGGGACAATTGACGCCACGGCGGGGATTTTCCACAAGTTGGGTATTCCCCGACAACAGCTCGATACCGTACAACCCCTTGTGGCACCATTTGTTAGTTTATATGACGAGGGAAGGAAAATTATGCTTGATCTGTTGATTTGGTACGATGAGAGAATGAGTTTAGGTCTCTTGCTTGACAAAATACTAAGTATGGTGATAGGTTTGCCAATATTCTGAAGGTTTGAAGAAAAGATCCACGCGAACTTTTTTCTATCGATAATGTCGGCTAAACCGAGACGATGGTGAAGTACTTACTTTGCAGTCCTCAAATTGTTTATTGTTTATTTAACATAGATGTTATCATGACAGTTAACCCAAAACGACAACTCTATTACATACTAAGGCACAACTTCGTCCAAGGTACTACCAGAAGCACTGGAACTGTAGAACACAGAAGACTGTAGAACTCGTCAAAACAAGCAAAAGTTTAACCAATCTATCCATCATCGGGGATACCTACTGGAAGATTGCTGCATGTCATCTACTCCAAGTCCAAAGCTCGACATACGCGTACGGGCTTGGTGTAAACCAAGCTTCTCAAAGAATCCGCTCAGTGTCTCCATACAAATCAGCGCCCACTGGTGTGCTGGGCGTCAGACGTTTTCCAGATTTATACGCACCAAAACTCGTACTAAGCCCTCAGGGGGACAATGTACACCCCAGTACAGGACTTCAGTGCAGATCTTATTCCCGCACAATTTGAAGGGCAACCAACGAAGCTCATTTCCGCCATAGATATGATAGCTTTGTAATAGCCACGTTGTAATTTAATATCATTTAACACTACGAGGTGAGAGTGACCTTCTCCAGTAATTGACCCTCCTAAAGGCATCCATCATGCCGATTAGAGGATACAAAGTAGTGGTTAGACGTGATAGTGATGGCCACGATCATGTCTAACATGTTGAGTAAAGGAACTTTTTGGACATCATTATTGAACTGTCGCTAGTGATCATCATCAAACTTTTAGAAAGTATAGAATAGAGTGGTTTTTACTGGGTTTTAGTGAGTTCCTTTTGGTAAAATCAACAGAACTTCTTTCATTCTAAATAGTGACTAGGATCTTCAACATTTTGTTCTATCCTAAAAGAATACAGTTAAAAAATAATCCCCCAAAAAGTATTTCCTGCTTCGATAATCCGTTTTGTTCCGTCTGCTTTCTCATGAAGGTTTCTTAAGATTAACTTATCTGTATAGGTAAGGTCCATAAAATCATCCCCCAAAGTATTTCGAGCTCTGATAATCCTAGCGATCTATTTACGTCCAAGGTTAGACCATCACTAGTTTTGTTGTCACTGCCATTAACCTCGTGATGCCTTGATGGGCTTTTAGCTAATAGGGGAGGGGCCGTGACGTCACGAGCTGAAGGTTGTGGCACAAGGCCGTGCTGAGACTGGCTACGTGTAATTTCTAGCTGCCAGCTCGTAGCTGCATGTCCTAACTGCTACTTTTTAGGCTTAGAATAGTAAGCTCTGCATACTTTTTACATTAGTTTTACACATGCCTGCTTTTTAGCCCTTATCCAGTTCTATATTCCATGAGCATCCGACTGTGATAGTGATTTTTTAAGGCTACTAAAAAAATCTCGTAGAATGAGATAAAATACCTGGTTGTATCGTGTTTACGTTTTTATACTTATTTTGTAGAATACAAATACATAAAACTTTTAGAATTGTAAATTTCAATGTGCAATGCATTTGAGTAAGAGTGCATGGATATACAAAGTCAATTCAATGCATTTCTGTCATTGACGTACATTATACACCGGTAATTTCAGTTCTGCTTTTACTACAGGCACTTGCTAACAATGTTACAAACACGTTAAGTACTCGTACCAACAAAATATTTAAGATTTGCACGTAAGAAGATCTAAATCCGTCTCATTGCAATTTCACGCCGATAGCATTGAGACGTCAGATTTAACCACGGTCTAGACGTGACAGAGACGCAGAAATTAGCTTAATTTATTATCATAATTATCAAAAAGCACTCCGTTCAAAGCGTTCAAAGGAAACAATCGTAAAAATTCGAAATGAAAAACTCTTTGATCGCGCAATACGGTTTGTTTGCACGAGAATAGGCATGGCCTCGACGATTTGGGATTCGCCATCTTGTGATGAATTATTTTTACAACCTAACACAAAAATCATTGAAAACAAAGGAAAGTCGTTTTTTGTTTATCAATAAATATTTAAATGAACAACATCTTGAGCAACGTCAAAAGAAAAATCCACACTGGATAAAAATACGAAGAAGATCTTCGTAGGTATTTTGAGATGAGGTACATAATTGTAAATAGGTGATACAGTAGCGTGACTAAATGAAATAAACAATTATTTATTTACTATTAAGTACTAATTAGGTACAGTAAAATTTTAATTTTTAAAAATTCTCTGGTTTCCTTAAAAAATTACAGATATCTAATTTTAATTGGGAGTAGAAAATTGCTTCTTGGCTAGAGTTTTTCATAATTTTTATTGTATTGGTAGAGTTATTATTATATTGTTATTTTACTAATTAAAGTGTTAATTAATGTTTTCCTCATGTTTGTTAGTGCTTGGTTTATAAAAACCCTGGCCCTTCACGATTGTCATCAAATGCCAGCATGTGGCAAATAAAACACAAATCAATAGTTCGCCAACAGCTGCTGTAATTATTATGAATCCTCATAATAACGACTCCCCGTAAATATCTGCGTAGACAATACGAATAAAGGCGCATCCACACTAGAGCAACTTTATACAAATAAGTTTATCTAATACCTTGGTAATAGCTTACATTATTCTTGCTTAAAGAATACCTTGTCATCTTTATGAATCCTACTCCTACTATAATATTATAAACGCGAAATTTTGTGAGTATGGATGGATCTTTGTTACTCTTTCACGTAAAAACTACTGATCCGATTTGGATGAAACTTGGAATATATATTGTCCGTTACCTGGATTAACACGTAGGCTACTTTTTATCCCGAAAAATCAACGGGATCCAACGGGACACTAACGAAGACGCGGACGGCACCTAGTATTACATAAAAAAAAGTCAAAAAAGGCGAACTCAGATCTTGAAATGTGCTTACTAACTTAAGTAACTCATAAATACCTACCTGAAAAACACTGATCGCTATCAACTTGTTCCATCATAATAAAAGTACCTTAAAAAAAAAACTTGCAAATCTCTGAGGGTCTTAGTGAGCTCTAAACTGTATCTACAAATAAAAATTCATTTATTACGAAAAAAACCGTATCTCTACAAAAATTTAACTCTACCCTCAGTGTAGTCGCAGTTTAGGAGAAGAAAATGGGAAATTGTCCTTCAGAAAGCTCGTAAACAACACACACGTCATCTTCGTAAATGTCACGAATGTGGGTAGATTTCCACTTGTCATTACTCGTTTAATAGCTCGAGTTTTTGGGGCATTAATAATGTTTGGAATGAAAGTGAGAATGGATTATTTTCTTTGGATTAGTGAACGGCAGACATCAATTTTATTACTCAAATTAATTATAATGTATAGCGTAGGTACTTAATAAATTATAAAAAAAAAATTAGTAGGAATATCTAATTTATAAAGGCGTAAAAACTAAAACTGTATATCTTAGTAAATATTTCACTTGATTTTATTGCTGAGTGAAAATTAAATAGATTTTTGGCAGCACTTTTGTTTTTCCCAGCCTATCTGTTTACATTCCTGCGTTGGTTTTTGTTATTTTTTGTTTTTGTTATTGTTTTTCAGGGATTCTTTGAAACTAGACTTATTTCTGAATGAGCCATACGTAGAGGCTTATCATTAATCTGGAACATTTAAAAACAAATTACTTACCTACCTTTTGTTTGGTAAAAAAAAAACCATTGTTTTGCGCCACCAATTTTTTGCTCCAATTTTTTTTAAAAACATCAAAGATCTCTAAAAACATAATACCAACTACGTATGTTCCGGAGTCATTTTGTAATATGCTTTGAAGTTTAAGAAAAGCAAACTGTTTAACAGAACCCATTTCAGTGTTGCAACAAAAAAAACTCAGCTAATTCCTATAGACAGTGATTTGTATTTGTTTCTTTATTTTTACAGTAATATTGTACACTTTTTGCTGTTGGCAAATTATATCCGCATGTTTTATAAACATCCTTGTAACATAATAAAACTCTATTGACTACTTCATATAAAGCAATTCATGATTATTTCGACCATGCACGAGTTGAATCAATATTGATCTTTGATCACAATCTATAATATTGATTACTGTTTCCTATACACGGCCACGTTATGCGTGTGTTGTGTTGTTTGGTGTCCAACCTTTGCACTTCTGCAGTGTTCTGTCTTTCATGTGCAATTGTTTTGAGATGCATTTGCCTCACCAAGCACGTCTTTTGAGGACGTGGCCTGTGAGCATCACACTGCGTTCATCAGTATGTGTCTGTTATTACACTGGCACCCATACCCTTCAGCTACAAGCATACCTGCTTGGCGTCACAAATAGGTGGGGAAAGTTCTGCCCCAAACGAGCTCTTTCACAAAAAAGCTCTACTCCTTACTAATGGGTTATACTGTGGATACTACGGTTACTACAGTTGCGATACTACAGTTACGCATGTATTGTGATGTGTTGTGCTGGTGTCCAACCTTTGCACTTCCGCAGTGTTCTTGGCTGCCGAACCAGGTTCAATCGCCTACGTACGACAACGGCGCGTCA
The DNA here is from genome assembly GCA_918843925.1 of Eulithis prunata. Taxonomy (NCBI): domain Eukaryota; kingdom Metazoa; phylum Arthropoda; class Insecta; order Lepidoptera; family Geometridae; genus Eulithis; species Eulithis prunata. The sequence continues at coordinate 9,443,508 of OU974016.1, read as the reverse complement.
AGGCGACAAATGACGTTGTTTATTTAGCAACATGTCATGTTTATTGTGCTATATTTGGAGCATTTTTAATATCTGAGTTGGTATCTATAGGTTTCAATAACTGTCACAGAGTAAGCAAAAGATAGTACCAAGATGGCGACTGATAGAAAGAATAACTCAAGAAAACGGAAGTACGTTTTCTGCTCTGTGTATGTACTTACGCAACTTTTGATAAATACCGCATTGCTTAACAAATGTTTGGGATTCTCTTTTTCTAAGTAAAAAGTAAAAGAAAATGCATTTGGCCCATCTTATGTTGATTGGCTACCTCTGCTTCAGCAAGTGCATTACTTCTTTAAGCACGTCCGTCATGGACGTGCTCAAAGAAGCATCGATTACTTGATGACTTAAAGATGCGTTAGTGGATTCTGTTTTCTTAGAACTATTCACCACATCCCGGTGTGTCCGGAGGGCGGGCGGCACTCACCGGCGTGATGCAGGGCGGTCTCGAAGGGCGCCCGCTGCAGCCGCTCCTTGCTCTCTGCCAACAATAACACAAATAGATCAGAAACGCTGCCAACTCACCATTCACTCGGGATTGTCGCGTGATTGTGGATATCGATGAAACAGACAAACATAAGCAATACTAGTTAGCAAACCACGGCTCTACTGCCATGATAGTTATCCAAGTCGATATTCGTGCCATTGGGATTAGTCACGTCTCTTCTGTTTCTTTTTCATTAGGTATGTAAAAAGACATGCATGACCATAGAAGGGAAGCCCATGTCCGTTCACAAATGTCAGCGTTAGGAGTTCTTGATATTTTCTATTGTTTAGTGATTGTAAATGACAACTGGGAAAAGAGGATCTTGTTTTTAATTCTAATTTTCGCGCAAAAAATAAAAAATAAACCAGATATTTCTGAGACTTGCAAAAGATGTCCTCACGATTTTCAGTATCAACAGAGTCTAAAGAAATTACCTCTTGCCTTCCGCACCTCAGGACTAAAATACATTCAAAAGTCTATATTGTTACACGGGTTATTTATTCTATTCAGTTTCTATTGATAACACCCGTTTATACAAACTCACTATTATGAAACTGTTTATTTTCATATTTGTGGAAACTTAGATACTCTGACATTGATACACTCACCACGCATTAGTTTACAAACACTTATAACGAGCCTATATTCAGTTCAATGAACTAAACACCCATGGATTAATAACTCATTCATTATGCTTCGATCACAGAATACGTGATAGCCAGTACGACTAAACCACAGAATAAAGCAGCCAGCAGGTGTTTTCATGTTGCCATTGACAAAGAACTGGTACTGAAATAGCTCGACCTGCTTTAGCTGGATTTAGATAATTTGCACTGCGACACGTGTGAGGCAATGTTGGTAAGAGAAAGATTCTAATTGGTACTTATCTAGATGATAGAAATAACAATAGCTTTGACCAGTGACTTTGTGCAGTTCACTAAATTCTTTCGAAATCAGTCAGCAAAATGTACGTCTGCGTCGCTAAGCTCAGACAAACATCTGCGGTCATGATGACAATATTTTATTTTCTTTTATACCTACCTAGTAGATACCTATCTAATAAGTCTTTCTTTTTTTCTATATGTCTTTCACTCTGGCTTTATATCATCACATTAAATTATTATATCATCCATCTGCCACCCGAGCTCATTTAATCTAGGCAAAACACATAAATAGAACAATAATTTAGATTAATTACCTAAAACCAGCACATCGTTATTTCCTGTGGAAACGGATGGCCAGACATAACACATCACGATTGTTTGGAAACACGTCACGGCTCTGAATACCACGGCACTGTGGAATACCTAGTGATAGAGCTTTCTTTTGATGTATATCAAAAGAGGTTTAGTTAGGAGACAAACGAAACCTCCTTCGTTAAATATCGAAAACGCGCAATCGATTACGAACCTCATTTTACAAGGTATCATTTTTACTTTGTCTATGTTCATTGTTCCTAATAGTCAGAAAACTTTCAAAGTTTATATTACAAACAACAAATTGCAGTTCTAATTGATCTGATCGTGTTATCAGGCGGCTTCGTTTAATCTTAAATGTATCCTCACAACACCAATCAACGTTAATTGCAACAGATCTGCGCAGGAGTTGATCGCAAGGAGGCTTTGATCTGAAAAATACTGGATTGAACAAGACTTAGCTGACGAATCGTGGGAGCTGCTTCACGGTTTGCTGTGTTGGGTTCTGAGAAGACACTACTAGATTAGTACCTAATTTTCTAACAACTCAGCACTACTAAGCTACAGAACTAACGGGAAGTCGTAGTGCCTAGGACATGATTTAGATGGTATCTTAGTAGTGGCTTAGTCTTAGTAGTGGTATCGTAGTAGTGCCTAGGACATGATTTAGATGGTATCTGGTAGTATCTTCTCAGCCTAGTCGGCTTTATCTACAGGAAAGAAAAGGTCAATACGTGTCGAGCTGAATAAGCCGCGGGTTTAGATTAGAATAGAGTATTTTTTATTGCCAAAACCGAACTCAGGTAATTGGGTACCTAGGTAAAAAAAAGTAATGAATTTTAACGAATTACTAAGTAATTTATAAATTTTAGCCGGCGGTTTCTTTGCAATGTTTTTATTTCGTTTGAAAATGGTATTGCGTACATTTTTCCAAAATCTTACTTTTATTAAGGAACGTAACATTCAGGAACGCTTGGAATCAATGAGTTCAGATGTCCCAGAGTGATTATTCGATCAATATTGTTTTGGTAGGCGTTAGGTACTGGTCGACAAAAACTTCCGGATACCGGTTTCAACAGGATAACGAACAAATTGGAGCAAAGTAAATATTTTGTCCATTAGTTGCGCCTAAACTCGATCATTCTAGTACGTGGTTGGCTTTCGAAGGTTTATTGTTTATATTACACTTGTTAGGTTAATGAACCCTTCAGTTTTAAAGTACTTTAGTTGGTACTACACATTTTCATACGTGTAGTGCATGCGCTGGTTGTCTTTAGAACAGCTCTGTGAGACACATTGTTATGCTTATTCCGTCACTTTTTTCATGAATGATGATGGATGATGATGCATTCTTTTAGAGATTCTTGTGTTTTTACTGAATAAATTATATTTGAATTTGACTTTGACATAAAAAAAGCTTACGGTCTTTATAAATGCTATTGTTATGATAGCATTTTAGTTTTTTTTTCATAACAATGGGCCACAGTAAGGGCCCCGGTAAACGAAGTTCAGAAATGTAAGCGTATATGGCCGTTTCTTGCCGGTTCTCGCAATATACTAGGCCTAGATGCACATACATCTCTTCAGTATCTTCAGTAATCGGGCATTACACACTGCCGCCGGCACGACGCCAACACGACATCGCGGAGAACTAATCTCACCCGTTGAATACTATAACCGTTTCAGCGATAACATCGATATTTTTGTTCGAGCAACAGTTGACATGTCGGTGTCGTACCAGTGTGCAGTGCAAGCGCATATTGGCAGTGACATACAGAGGTGCGTCTAGTCTGCCATCCCTTGATAACATCCCTAATCTGGAAGCCGTATAGTTCACACTCTGTGGCTCTATCACTAATCTGCAGTGTTTGTAATCGGAGCTACAAGGTGAATGCCACGTTATAATCAGTGATCCAGTAAGATAAAAAAAACTATTCAGTGCACGTCCTCAATGGATTTGCTTTGTGAGGTAGTGTAGATGGGCTTGCTTCATCACTTTTTATCATAAACAATTATCAGTAGAATCATACCAGTAAAATATTATAATATAAAGGATGCTTTTGGGACAGCTACCCCCCCTCCCAACCCCCCGCGAGGATCCGCGAGTGACCGGAAAAAGAAAAAAGTAACGAAGAGAAGGTCCCCCCACCCCATGCACATGAGAAATATGTAGAATGTGCAAACAAACGAATAAAAATTATCGCTTCTGGCTTTAGCTTCTGAAATAATCAAAAAGAAATGCGCATTAACCGAATGATTTAGACCAAAGAGATAAAACACAAATGACGTCATTATTGTGGTTTAATTTTGTGTCTGAGTACCTCGTTATTAGTAGATAAAGGTGATATTGGATATAAACAGTGAATATGCAGTTAGATATCTCGAATTCTCGAAAATAGTAAAAAAACTGGTTTAAGCTGGAATTGTCGATAAAGGTAAACAATGATGATATTGATGGATTTTATTCTTTGCACACTGGTTATCTTCCTGCACATCTCTGGTGGACACGCAGCTTTAAGACCCATTTACCCCCGAATTCATAAACAGAGGCGGAACTGCTCTACAGTACTTAGTTTACAGTTTGTGAAGTCAGGGCACTTCATGGGTGATTGGTTCCGTATAGTTTTATATAATCTGTGCCTATATATACCAACCAAATAAAAAGTATCCAAACTTCATTAGGTTATTTTGTCTATAAGTTAAGTACTGATAGGGTATAAACCTTTTATCTGAAACATAAGAGACGGCAGGTGATTCAACCACTAACATGAACTCGTAGATTATACGCTATGTCAAAATAGCATGTTTGTTTACCTAATAGTTCTTATCTTACTGTCGTTATAACTCGATAGATGGGGTTTCTGACCTATTGAAATGTGTGATATAAATAAATAGATTTTTTTATGAGAAAGTGGTGATGTGGTAATCTCAAATAAAAATGCAATGCCTCAGTGAGCGCGTCCACTGAGGACGTGCCATGGGAAGCAACGCACACGTCCATCACTCGAGACGTAAGTCTCATGTGCATGTAATTGCCCGTCACAGAAATCAACGCAAGGATTTTGATGTAGGGGCCCGTAGCAACTGCCTTGTAGCACCAAGTCTACGGCGTAGGCGGTGCTACGAGGTAGACTGTAAGTAGATAGGTATAAGTATCTTTTGATTATAATTATTATAGTTATTAAAGAATCTATTCTTTGGTTATACACTAAATATGTCTAACTAATATGCGAATATGTATATTGTTTGTGTGCGAACAACAAATATGTATATTATCATATTATTACTAAGTACGATGTCTATTTAGCGCTCTTTGGTTTTTATACCTACAATTTTGGTAGATAAGTAATTTCTGATTCTTAGTACAATCGACAGCTCAGCTGAGACGCAATGCAACAGGTTTGAGTTCAGTTCCCGTGTTGACAAAATACCATGTTACCATGTTGTTTTGCAAAAACCACCATTATCCTAATTTTGACTATCGCTGGGTTGTCATCACCACTGAATTGATCTACGAATCTTTCTCTGACGAGTACCTTCGGAGTGTCAGAATCTGACAAATTGCAATCCGAATGATAATTTATCTGTCACTAAATTCCGATGAATTGTCATTTTGGGATTGTCTTTTGTCTCCTGATATCGTTAAACTTTTGTGCTGTACACTGTGATGATGTTTTTTGTAAAGAAAAGAAATCATTTTAAATTTTGTTTTATTTAGAAATAGAAATAGAAATTATTTATTTTACGCAAAAACTTACTTCTTGTCAGTTCAGTTTTGATTATTCACATAACTGAAAACTGTGGAGATTCCAAAAATTAATTAAGAGAATTCTGCGTATATGTAAATAGTTACGGGGTTGATGGCTTCTGTCATCTCTGACAGTCAATGTCTAATAATAAAATCAATAAAACATCCAGTGATCCAGTGTCGTGTCTTGTTGACTAGTATTCCGATGTGTTTGTGAGCTTGGAGGAATATTTGTCCAATGTTATTAGGATAATGATACAAAAATGATACAATGATACAATCTACTTTAAAACTTCAGAGATTTATCAAATAAAAAGTTATAATTATAAATACCTACCTACTTATACTTATTCCACTAGCGACATTGAGAATTTTTGAAAATAATGACCAAAAAGAAACAGGTGCTTCGTAGAACTGTTATTGTGTAATTTTGTACATGTCGACGAAAAAAAGATGGCTGCAGACTTAGCGGGCATTTTAGCTAGTGAAGCCTTCAGTGCCCAATATTAATAAGAATGATAATACATCGTTACTAGAAAAACAAAGGTTTCTTATATAGGAAGGTACGTATACAGTGTATGTTTGTACGTCATCGCCTTCATAAGTACTTAGTGTCAATTGACAATAGATTTTTTTACAATTATATCGAATAAAAACACATCGGCTGAGCATTGAAACCAGGAAGCGTGTATTCTCACTGAGCCAATATATTTTTTTTTGTTCTAGATTGTGTTAATTAGCTAGCATACTCGTATTTTGAAAACCATAAATATGAAGAAAAAAGTAGTAAAATACTTAAGTATCCTAAGTTAAAAAAGTTTTGTAAAAAAAATGAAGACCGCCGCGTATTCTATAAAATACTTTTTTAAATAATTAATTCTGCCAACAAAAAATAAAATGAAAAAGATACTTTACCTCCTTGCTCCTCCATAGCGGAACACAACACAAAGTCCCAAACTAAAACCTAATATTAACTAAACTTAAAACTAATATCACACTGTAGAGAGTCGAAGTTTTAGATCACAATTTTCTAATTTTCCTATGCACTGTCAAAATTATCCCATGCCTTTACCGACTTGTTCAAAAAATTGTCTTTGGTTTTAAAATAGTCAGTATTTTATCCCATTTGTGGTGGGAAGGTGTAATAAATGGTCACTTTAATTTGACTCGAACTCGGTACTTAGGCGGCATTTGTTAGGGCGGCGCGAGACTACCGGTCGGAGTGAGGCGGGCGACGCGACTGGGCGGCGGTGGCAAGCTGACCACGCTTCGTAATTAGGGACGCTTTTCTTCATGAGTTATGAAACTTAGAGATATTATGCCCGGATTATAAAGTATACAATATATTTTCTATCGTAATTTGAATATCTCTACATTAGTATTATTGCGTGGGATATTATTGCACCAAAACACAAGTGATTTCTTTTTATAAATTATGGTTTATTTTTAGGAACCTTGGAATAGAAGAATCTAGAAATCTTAAATTCTATACCTAAAGACCTTAGTACGAGTAAATTAAAACAATAGTAAAAATCTATTTCTAATTTGTGCTATTTTTTATATATACAAATATCTTCTTTTTGCCCTGCGCGGTTAAAATGAGCCCAATCGTGGAAAAAGGGGTTTCTTTTTTTAAAATACAAACAAACTGTAAAAGGATAAATTTAAGACCATGTAAAATTTCCATGTTTTCCTTATATAGTTTTATCCCATGAATAATCTCTAACGTCGTGGGACCTGCCCCAACCGCTCCCAAAACTAATAAAATATTATGTTTTCAATCCAATTATGTAAGTACCTGTACATTTCAGGGCCTCAGCATTAATTAAGGCTTATCGTCGACTCATGTGTGACGCGACCTTAACGTTCTGATAGTTATGCTAAGCTGTCCATGTTATCGTCGCGAAATTAAGAATAGTTTGTGTAGCTCAATGCTACTTTTTATATTTAGCATTTCCCTGACATAGGAAAATCACGTGAAAGAAAAACTATGAAAATAAACTTTATGATTATTTGTCATGAGGTCGGGGTCGTGAGGAGTGGTACCAACAAAGAGAGACTTATATCCAGCAGTGGGTGAAGTCGGCCTGTAAATGATGATGATGATTATACTTAATAACTAAAAAAGCTATATGAAACAAATATGAGCATTTCGCTCATATTTGTCTTCCTAAAACTTCCTTAGCTAAAATGTATGTATCAGCGCAATCTATGGTAAATTTATATCTAGCTTCTTCAGGCTGGTACGATGATGATGAAGCTGTGGTTAATTTTATAGCTACGCAAATACGTCATGACACTCCATTGGTGCAGGTCGTGGTTACTGAAACGAGTTCCAACCGGAAACCGACTTATAAATTTTCCTACCATAGCCATAACAAACACGTAGATTGGCTATAGGAAAAATCCACGAAATAGTTTTACATATATGTAAGTGCTAAATGAATGTGCAAACAGATTACCCAGTTTGAAATTATTGTTTATGTTGGTTCTATGTCTGGGTGTTGCTATGTATTTACAAAAAAAATAATTTATGTTTTTAGCAGTCTAGTTTCTATTGTACAAGCTTTGTTTAGTTTGGGACTACAAGGCGTTCTGTGAATGTCCGTGAATATTTTATTATTTACTTAGGCTAGTAGGTACTGGTTGTAAAAAATGTCTTTGCTCTAGTTTTTTTACAAAACTTATATTATTTTTTCGTCCTTTGAAAGCACGGAGCATTGAACGTGTCCTGTAAGAAAACTAGGCACTCATAGTATATAGGCTTGTAACCTGAAACCTATAGAAAACCACTTTCGTTAGACAAAAAGTAGGTCAAGTAATATGGCGAGCAATCCTTAACGATCTGGAGTACAAATCGACTGAGCTTGGAACTAGGTGATCCTTCTAGATATTCTTTTCAATTTTAATACTTAGCAACACTCAAAGAGACAGTTAAAGTGCTTCTAGAGAAGAGTTTAATATTAATTATAATTTGAGTAGGTATCTGCGAAATTTATATCGATGTGTATTTAATAAAAGTTGAGATTAGTTTATAGAAATTCGTGTACCCATTATCCAAATGGCAGTTTTTTATTTTTTTTTAAATACCGTGGTTTCTTCTTCTCTTCAATAATGGCCTGTGTCCGTCATTTCGACAGACAATTTTGCCAATGTCAAGTGTTAAAATTGTAATAAATAAGTCAAGTCAAGTCATTTGTCAAGTCGGCTGTCGTTTGTTTTGAAAAGAAAATGGTGGATTTTCTCTTCAAAACCTTACACGAATTTTCACATTCAGAAAAACCACTTTACACACATTTATTCCAATGGCTCACACTTTATGTTACGACCTAAGTATTATTGGTTAAAATTCCACCAAAATTAAACAACAATACTCACAATAACACAAGAAAAACTATTAAAATAAAAGTGCTATGTGTCGTTTCAAAAAATGTCAAAACTCGTGTTTAAGTTACCTAATGCTTGTTTGCACTTCTACCGTGACAGGTTGCAAGCTCAATGCCACTATTAGTAGTTTATAATGAAATTTCTGAAGTTGAGTAAATTAACTAGATAATACTGGGTTCGTAAGACGACGTCGGCGTGGCGACGTCCCTAATGGACTTCCCAGCATGTTGTGACGTCATCAGTCTAGACGCGCTGCCTAGGACTTGCATTACTGAGTACATCACTGGAATGTAAAGTGAAATGGATCATGTATAGACAAGAATACCTATAGGAATGAAAAGTTTGAAAAAAAAAATAAGTGGGTACTATACCTACCTACGGACACTTCTGCCTGCCTCTGCCTTCATGTTACCATAATATAATAGGCCTTTACATCTATTGAAGATGGTTTATATGTATAGCGTCAGGAGGAAACCTATGCCTACACTTAACGGGACACTGTAGTGCCTGGGACAATGTTTAGATAGAGTAGGCTTGCCACCCTCTGGGGTACGACGGCAGGCAACCTTCTCGAGCGCCTGTTGAACTGTTGATCTCTCGGGATACTCGGGCGGGCGCTTCGGCGTCCTAGTGCCTTAGGGGCAACCTTGGTGGCTTATCCCGAGCGAGCGGCAGTTCAACGGGACGGTGTACCCTGTTACGTCCGAGACTAATCCGCAGATTGTCTATTAACCCACATAGTCAATTTGTGGATTACTCTCGGATAACCAATAGCCTGTCAGGGAGGAGGCTTCTCCGCGCGTCCCTTTGATGAGCAGAGGGCGCAGTGGATGAAGTGGGGCGTGCTCGGCGTGCACTCACACTGCCACCGAGTAGACACTGGAGATGGGATCTCCTTTGTCAGCGCCCAGAGCTCGGAAACCCGCGTGCTTAGGCATGCGGGACTGAGGGCCTTGGCTTAGCCGCCCGGGCTGCGAGGAAGAAAACCTCTCTAAAAAATTACCCGCGGTGGAACACCGGGGGCGATGGGACGGTTGTTTTGTAGCCCTCAATGCATTACTCCGTCTCCGCAGCCCCCGTGTCACAGGAGAGCGATGGGGCGGTTGGTGCATGGGATGTACCTCCGCCTCCGCAGCTCTTCAGAGGCCGCAGGGCGCTATCGGTGGGACTGATGCGCCCGGGATGGAGGCGGCGGGGGGTTGCTGTTTACAGTGGCCCTGCGCTGCCTGCCCCGAGAGGGGGCGAGTGGTAGCTCCTGCCATACAGGAGCCTTTTCGGGTCTGCGATCGGCCGGAGTTCGGGCTCCGGTCGGTCAGTATGCAGATCTCGGGAGGGCGGCGACACTTGGTGGCAGGTGTCGCCGTGAGCACGGGGGTGTCAATGGATGGCATTCCCGGGATGTGCTCAGGCAAACTGCGAGGGGGGCACCGGCGTTGGTCTTTAGAGGTCCCGGAGCCCCCTGACAGGCAGAGAGGCCGGCCACCGGGGTGGTTTAGTGGGTCGGTTCGCCATCCCCACACTACCTTGCCGCATCCCTGAAATGCGGTATTGGTGTCTGTGTGCAGATTCCCCCCGTCAACAAAAAAAAAAAAAAGGCTTGCCACCCTCTCAGCCTAGTCAGCCATATCCACAGGGAAGACATCGTCATTACGGCGGAGCTGACTAAGCCGCGGGTTACCATAGAAAACCATCCAAACCGGATTTGTCACGTCATATCACGTAAGATGATATTATAGCATGTTTTTTTAAAAGTGTCATAAATTTTAATCACTTTTCTATTGTCTACCGATGACAGTAGAATGTCTAGGTACTTGGCTGTACTTTGTTCCTTGTTAGGAATCTTGGACTTGAGGGCAAAGTCCAATGTTGTAGGCCGTAGGGATGTGTCTTTTAGATTATTTGGTAATAATCTGAGTTCCAAGGTTTCGTTACTATTACAAAACTAGTTGTAGGTTCGATAGTGTTTTGTCTAGTTTATTTAGTGACATCTTTCCTAGCAGATGTTTGAAGAGTGTCATGTCACTGATGGTAATGATTTGAAGTAATGTTTTGCTTGTTGGCGTTGCAAGTGTAAAACATGTGGCGCGTTGAAATCTTTTGCTTAGATTGTTTACCTCTGTACTGTGATTGGACGCTCATCTTTCAGTTTCTTCACCTAACTGTAACATATAGACCCTTGTACTTTACAACTATGTCAATCAGTTTGATGCGACCAAGCCTAGGCTTCGCATTTCCTCTAAGTTGAACAAATGAACCATGGAAACGTCCGCAAATCATTATTTATATTAATTTCGCAAACCCTATTTCAGCCAAGTGCGAGAAGCCTAATAACTTCTGATTGAATTGTGCTCAGCACGCAATGTTCACGTGCTAGCTGCCAATTGTGGGAATATCAAAATACTTTTAAAGAGTTAGGCAGTGGCTTTTTTTATACTTGAGGAGTGAGCACAGAATACTTTTTTATTGAGGGGGTCTCAGTTTAAATAAACCGATAAAGAGGATGGCATATAACATAAATATGTCGACAATGTGCAATAGAGTTGCTCTTGTAAGCTCTAGGTAATTACATTATTGGATTGCCCAAGAATTGCAATTAATATGCAATGATAAGGATTGTAAAAATAGCAGTCGCAATGCTCCACTTGCCTCGTCTCGTCTTATCAATCCTTCTGTCATAAGATGCGATTTTACTGTATCTAAAGTTACTACATTACAATACGTTGCCTGGCCAGGGGCCGGCTGGTTTCACTGCTCAGTGCAAATGTAGCTTAGGATATACAACTGATAAAATTGCAAATCAGCTTACCTCACACACAAGTAACACTGTTTAAAAGCGGTCACTGCCTCATCTGTTATTAACTGGGCTATGACCAAAACTTAGCTTACTAATTCTGCCTGGTTTTTTCTAGATTCCTAGGCCCAGGCCGACGCACTTTAGGACGAGGTCACATTAGCGGCGGGTGAGCGATCCGTTATCAGTGCGCTTGCGCAACCTCTCGGCCAAAATATGTTTACAAAACATCTTATAAAATGACTGTTCAAAACATTTTTATAATGTAAATATCCTGCAAAATATAAACAAAAGGAGAAAGTAGGTAAAGTATATCTTTATTATAATATCCTCGCTGTATTTTAACAATGGTACTTATCAAACCCATTAAACCAAAACTCCCGTCTGAAACCATGACCTTAGCCGTGCAGTCAATAATATAAAACTACATAGGTACCTATGTGAAAATCAAAACATTTTCACTCAAACCAAACCATTGACTCAAACACTAGTTACTAGGTATTACTTAGCATTTGGTGATCTAGCGATCGGTGCTCTCTGGGTGTTCTTCGTGTTCCATGTTGCTAACATTTCGTCAGGTGCTGCCACGTAGGTAACCACGCCTATTTTGTTTGTCGCCATCATTCCACTCCACTAGAAAACATCATGACTATAAATCAGACAAACAAACAAGCAATCTCACCATCGATATTTGTTTAGTGCAATGGACGTAGTCAGGCTCGTCCTGGTGTAAACAATTTTTTAGAAGGAATATGGGCTTGCATCGGTATCATACTATGTCTAGTTGATAAAACTCACAGGGATTTAGAAATGACAGTTCTTTTTGAATGAAAATATGATTCGAACCAGAAGTCCCCGGCTGTGGCGATGAGTATCGGAACACACGACATTGTAAAAAGTCTTTGCGTCTAATAGAGAGCCAATCCGTAAGCGGTATACATCTTCAGACTGCTGCCAGCGTTCCATTTTTAACTTACCTGAGTACGTCCATTCAGAAACACGCTAAATAATTTCCCATTTGTACATGTGCCCGCTATGTCAGAAGCAGATGTTGACTTTAGATACATGCTGTTCAGATAACTGTTTGCACTGAGCACAGAGCTGATCCCATCGCACACATTGGAGATACGCAGACTCCGTCGTATATAAAGTATCAGGTAATATTACTTCATAACTTTGGTTGTGCACGAGGATGGAAGACTGGTGTAGTTTTTTGATAATACAAATGGACTGGTTTTAATAACAGAATGAAAGGCACCGATGCTGAAGCGGGGACGGTCAAGGAGGAGATCCCGCATGATCATCTTTTTATGGTCACAGGACTGTCGGCGTCAAACTTGGAGAAGTTAGCTCAGGGTATGTTTTTTTTGAGATAAATCAGTGTGCAGGTTTTGCTCTAAGCCAATACGAGATGGCGCGACACAATCGGAAAGTTTTTAGACAAAATGACTCGACACTAGATAAATGCAATTTTTGATATCGATAAATGCAGAATTGTGTTTGTGAAAATTGGTTACTTCCATATTTTAAAAATAAACTAGAGATAATACGCAACCTATTAGACACTTACGTTAGCAGCAATTTTTTCTTATCTTTGCGAGTACAAAACTAGGATTTGTTTCTAGAACTCGTGTAAAACTTGTGTATAGTTATAATAATAATTACATACACATTTTATTTTTGTAATTATTTAACATTAAATTAAAAACATCTATAGTAAGCCATAAATAGAAATATTTCTTATAAAATGTAGATCTGCATAAAATATTCTGAAACCACTAGACTAGAGCGAATCAGAGTCCAATGGTAAACGGCACCAGCTGGCAGTAGCTGGCACTCACAACGAAAGCACCATTAAACGGTCTCATATCGTCAGAATACGCCAATAAATGAGTACACGACGATCATCAAAACAAAATACGTCTAAATCTGGTCTCATTTTGAGCGAATTCTGGATGAGAGCCAGAATATTTACCTTGCTGGTTTGCTGAGATATGTCACTGTTTTTACGATGTTGTTATTAATTCCTATTGGTAAAGTTTAATAGATGTTTACTGAGGAATTTTTGGCGTGTCTGGGGAAAAGTTCCTATCCTTTTATGCTGCAGTTTTAGCTATAAATGCAACGTAACAATATCAATAATTCCCATCTCTCTGGCTAGGCTTTCAATCCGTGATTTCTAAATGACACATAACTAATAGAGTGACTGCAGAACAAATTTTTTACAATAAAAATTACAGTATTATAAGAGCATATCCGTTTGTGATACACTGCTTATCTTTCATGAAGTCGAAGCAAGATCGGTTCTTTGATTTGAATTGGGTGTATTTTATTTGGAGACTACTAAAGCGCAGTATGCTTCCATAGAACCCCCACGAGCTGACTTCGAAGAGGCAATGGCAGCGACTGGCTACGGCAGGTTCAACGCTGTACTGATGCTGTGCTCAATACCAGCCTTCTGGTCTGCCGTCTCTGTGACCAGCGCGGCGTCCTACATCTTCACGAGAGCGCAGTGCGACATGGACCTCAGCCTTTTAGATATGGGCACTGTTTCTGCCATGACTTATGCAGGTACATATCAATTAGCCTGTCGTGTGGAAACGATCATGGTGTACTTTGTTGGAGGTCAATTCAAGCCTTGCGCTAGGGCCTAGTGGCTAGGCAAATACTTATTGTAATGTGTGGTTTGACGGCCGTTCATAATTTGTATATGGATTCGGATGTAAATTTATATATATATACGTGTCAACATAGTGACATCTAAATTCACGTTTGCTATGAATGCTAACAAAATGTCAAACAAACTATTTACCATTGAAATCTAGACAGTAGGAAAATAATGCTATCGGTAGCTATTATTACCAACAATGAACTAACCTTGGTTAACAACGAATTCTTATACTTATGTAGGTATAACCTGTAGTCATAACTCAACTATGTTTTTATCTAGTAGGTAAGTAAGTATATTATTAGTTTTATATTGAAACCAAAATGGGGCATTAACCTGTGATGAATCAGATTATTAACACAATTTATAAAGGCTCTACTTTCTTACACATAACATTATTCTAACGGAATTTTACTGGGATAGTAATGATCCAAAAACATCTATCTAATCTTTCTAAATATATAAAACTCTTTTGAAGCTGACTTAGAATCAACGCACAGCCTAAACTATAAGTCCTAGAGGTATGAAATTTGGAGGGTAGTATCCTTATATTATATAATGCAGGGGTGCACTAAGAAAGGAATTTTGAAACGTCACACTCTAAAGGGTAGAATGCGAACAACGCCGCGGGCGACGGCTAGTGAAAATATAAATTTCTACCTACGAGTACAACGAATGCATTATTATAACCACAGATGCATTCGTTTATTGGATTTATGAAAAGACAGATAGAACTGTGTAATAGAACATAATATTGAGATAAAGATAAGAAACTTGTACAAATATTGAACAGCATCATGAAATAGGCAAATAATATTCGAAGCTGTTGCTTTCAAAATTTACTGAAACACAAATAGTTTTATTTGGGTTATTTCATTGTCTAATCATGATGTTGTAATAACATCCATTTAGGTGTAATAACTATACGGTAGGAAATTATTAGGCTGCAGACACATATAAGGCCATTACCGCAGCGACCGGTCGTCCAAGATTTGATGACTGTGTGTCAATTAAACTTTAATTACCAATGGTCTTGTATGAGGGCCCCAGTCCTGGTACGAAAGGCATTGAGTTTGTTCAACTGGTTGCTGGTGTTCTATTTGACTACCCATTTACACTCCGGGCAGTTGGACTGATAAAGTCATTTTCTTCAATAAAGCAAATTAGGTATATGGTCCCAGTCGACCGATTCAAAAATGTGATCAGGTAACTGGGACCGCGGTCCTAGTTATGTATGGGCCCAGTCGCCTGTATCCTCATAATACCACACAACGCTCTCTTGTCCCAAACTAA
Organism: Eulithis prunata; assembly: GCA_918843925.1. Lineage (NCBI taxonomy): Eukaryota > Metazoa > Arthropoda > Insecta > Lepidoptera > Geometridae > Eulithis > Eulithis prunata. Next base: position 9,427,899 of record OU974016.1, on the reverse strand, counting down.
GGTCACTCTAAGCTTCACACTGTGTCTTCTAAATGTCAGAAACTTGACATGATTTGTCTACTTACAGGAATGATCTCCTCAGCTATGATATGGGGTTTCCTCTCAGACACGCTTGGCAGACGGAAGATCATGGTGTGGGGGTTCTTTGGCTCCGGACTGGTAGAGATGCTGGCGGCAATGAGCCAGAACTTTCCGATGCTGTTATTCACGAGGTTCTGCAGTGGATTCCTGTAAGAATTTAGTATCTTATTTATATACCTACCTTTTGTAAATTATAATTTTCTGATAAGCTTTGAGTTCAAGATTTCAAACTAATTGCTATAAATAAAACTTTATCTTTTTTGACATTACAGCTTCAACGGTCCATTCGCAGTGCTCATCTCGTATCTAGCAGAGCTCCATCGAACTGAGCTCCGAGCCAGGGTCCTCCTCCTCACCAGCTTGTTCTACACGATCGCCAACACGACGCTTCCATTGCTGGCCTGGGCGATCCTGATTAATAAATGGGACTTCTATGTCTGGTCAGACACGTTTGGTAAGGCTGCTCTAAAAGAGGCTTCTATTCCAATTGACTATTACGTAGACAGATTCTTTCTATCAGAACTCTGACCTTTTGTTGGGTCTAGAATCTGTGTGCATAATACTTAGATCACTTCAAAACGAATGTACCTATTTGAACATCGGTGCTTGATTATCTCCAGCTTTTTTTTATTCCAGTGATTCACTCCTGGAACCTGTTTCTCCTGACGACTGCCTTGATGCCGATCACAGCAGGTCTAGCGTTTCTGTGTTTACCGGAGAGCCCCAAATTCCTGATGTCCAGAGGGAGAAATGAGGAAGCCATGGCTATCTTCAAAAGTATCTACACTATGAATACTGGAAGGCCTGCTGATGAGTTTCCAGTAAGTCAATTTGATCATAAAACTTCGTGATCGTGTGAAGTAAATATCATGCCTTAATTTCAAAGCTGCTGATTTGCTGGCAAAACCCCACACTTTCAAATCCATAGCTTTTTTAATATTTCAGCTCTATTTTCTGTCTTCTCTTCCAGGTGAAATCCTTAGTAGAAGAGAAGTCGGAACAGCAGGGCCGTGGCATGGCAGCACTCCGAGGGGGTGGTGCGCAACTCAAGCCACTCTTCATGCCACCACACGTGAAGTGGCTGTTCCTGATCTGTATGATACACCTTGGATGTATGTTAGGGTGTGTGTTGCGACTTTAAATCAGACTCGAAAAATATTTATTTTCGTAGGTAATATGCAGTAAAAAATCAATGCCGATGAGCATCGCTAAGAAAAAAATGCTAAGGACAAAAGCATAGGTTTGGGCGTGAACTTTTACCCTTTACGTAGTGCCACTAGCACTGTTTACTGTCGTTGTGTCGTTTATTTTTCTTGTTTATTGCAAAATGTCATGACAGTGACCCGGTCTTGAATAGGCCACTACCTACATACTTTGCAAATGTAGCCGTCGTGTTTCAGCTCCAATACCATCCGCCTCTGGTACCCTCAGCTGGCAGCTATGATCGGCTCCAGCCAGTCTCTCTGCTCAGCCATCGCTCCGACCTCTGCCCCGGAGGTGGAGTTGGAGTGTGTGACCATCGAAACGGATATGCTGACGTACCTTCAGAGCGCCGCAGTGGGCGCTGGGTCAGTGCTGACCTATGGGATTGGGGGAGCTATTGTTAATAGGTTAGTAAAGACCCCGGTCTTTACATGGTGTAGCTATAATTCATTAATTTATTTTATTATCCATCAACCAGTAAAATTTAAATACTTTATAAACGTTTTGTAGGAGCTAGCCTCACAGCCAGTGGTGGCAGCCACGTAGCAGTCTCTAGTGGCTGAGCAGGTTTAGGCAATATATCTTACTAAAGTAAAACACAGGAGAAATCTCCTGAGATTTCAGAAGAAAAAACTCAAACGTGATTTGCTGTTTCCAGGTGTGGTAAAAAGATGGTGAGTGGTATCTGCGGCCTGGCCAGCGCAGTCATCATAGTCCTGCTCCCTTTCCTGGGCAACTCATCATCGTCGGTGGTGATCATGATCACTACGATACTTGCCTTGACTTCATTGAGCGGGGCCTCTCTTAGCAGTATTGCTGTGGACCTATTCCCTACGTCTTTGAGGTATGAGGGGCTTCAGTACTTAAGTATCGAAATTGCTTGAAGCTTTGTATTTTTTTTCACTTGGATTGGAAGCTACCTCTATAAAACTATTTCTAACTATTTCGCCGCAAAAACCTATGGCGTCCCTAATTGTTTTTTTTTATTTCAGAGTGATGGCAATGGCTACATTTTTGATGTGCGGTAGAATGGGCACAATAAGTGGTACAGTGACCTTCCCTGCCCTCATGTCTTACGGATGTCTTCCACCTTTCATAGCCATAGCTTCTGTAATGGCAGGTAAACAATTATCCTAAAAATACCTGCCTTGGCAGTTTGGCAAAAATTAATAAATGCGTAGCCGATTTGGTAACAGCGCCATCTCGAGCAAATATTCTAAACCACTAAGCTTCGAAACAAATTCACTTGTTAGAGAAAGTAAATAGGTGGGTATTGTGTTCTGTTTAATTTAGTTCACGTGTTATCACAAAGATGGCTCTGACAAAATGTCTGCTGAAATAGTAGAGCGGCTCTACCACAATTTTTTGTATCCATTTTCAAGCTAGTACACCGTATTGTTCTTAACCAAAAGCCACATGTTTTAACAATAACATAAGTTACCTATTTATAAGTACTAATGTATTTATTTCAGTTTGCGGGTTTGCGTGCTTCTTCCTGCCCAACACGACGTTGAAAAAACTTGAGTAAAGTGTTGTGATAGTATTCCATAGACAACTTTCTATTTCTATTGCTATAATGTAGTTATGCAGGCACCTATATATTTTTATGTCATGATTTTTAGTTGTGTTTTGGTTAATTTTGTATTGTTTAATATTATAGTCTTCATTATAAGTTTATATTTTTAACTTTCCACGTTCTACTTATATATCTTTTAATAAGATCCTATGTACTCTTTATAGGTAAATAAGTGTAAATAAAACGTCAAAAATAAAAATATTTCTCTTTAATTATTTATTATTTATCATTTACTATTGTAATCTCATCCATCATCAGTCAGACTCACAACAACTATCGGCGAATCAGGGAGAACTAAGTTATAAATATCTACAATATTAATATTTATAAATCTGTTTTATATACATTTTATACAATGTATAATTTACAGCTTGTAAACCAAACTTTTGTGTATAAAAATATTATACATTGTATAAAATACGAACGACGCTAAATCAGTCTAATGCATGACTAAACTGTTTATTCACGAATTAACAAAATATCGGAATTATGCAAAGATGCGTTTGTGACTGTCATAATTATATAATTTAAGTGTTGAAGGCAGTTCATGGTTTATTCTAAAAGCTGCCTTATTTAATAATTATTAAGCTCTTTTATTAGAATGCTATCCAGATCCGATAGTTCTAGAAACTGGCCTCCCATATCACCCTAATGGATCGACAAAGCAAGGTTCTATAGAGACTAGAATTGAATATCTTATTGTCAGGCCACTCTGTCAAGCGATACACTCTTAAATTCGAGGTTTTATAATAAACATTAGTTTGTATAATTATTCGTATAGGCCAGTGAATTGACTGTATTACCCTATTCAATGTAAATTTCAGATTTTCTATATTTATAAATATTATGAATACAACTCAAGGCACAACGTTTTTATAATCTGTTTTGTTACTTATCTATTCATATAAAATCATTACGATTGCACGATTCATATTTTATACAAAAGTTCTTTAGACATTGGCAGATCTTTTTTTGATTATAAAACTTAAAATATATTATTGTGTCTTAATATATGGGTCTAGTGTTGCTCCCATAACGCAGCTTGAGATACATTATAACTCTTTTCATATTTTCAAGTCGGTTAAAAATGCTTTTCACACAGCCTTCACATTTTTAACTAAATTGATTCAATTCGCGATTACCAAAACTTTCAATAATAATGTTTTGTACAAAAATGAACTTTAAGTCTAGCATACAACTATTTAAGGCATATTTTCGTAAACATAAATATTTAATTACAATATACATTATTGAAACCTTTATTTTATTTATACAGTCTCGCGTTGTCTTAAAGCCGAATTTATACAATTATTATACAATGACACTAAAACAAAATACTGAAACATTACTCAAATTTAAACATGCTATAAAATTGCCCTGCCTCTCTTTGACATTAGTACCTACTGATTGCTTAAATCTAAAGTAGTATTTCAGTATTCGGGCTGATAGTATGTCGACTATACATGACAATATACAATTTTAAGGCCTTATAGCTGTAAGCAGCGTCGATGAAGGCATTCTTATAAAATATGGACACAACTAATAGCACTCCACATCTAAATTGGTAACTCCAATCTAAGCGAGTAATCAATGATTTACAAAATAATGTCTTTTGATGAATGATGATAACACCAACCGGTGATGATGAAGTGTGCGATCCATATTGTTATAACTATCCGACACTCCTTAGATAAAGCTTCTAATCACAATTCTTTCATAAGGCCTCATGTAGCAGGACGTACCTATTGGAATTATTTACATAATAAATAAAGTATTAAGTATATTATTTTACAGTTTATAACTGTAGTTATTATGGAGAAAATGTTTGTGCAACGCAAGCACTATAAATACCTAACAATATACACCAGACATCATAGCAACTTGTTCTCGCAACAACAATTAGGTACAATATATTGAAACACTGGTATGTTCAAATTGGAAAATTGTTGAACAATTCTTTGAAAACTAGTTATTACTATCTGAATTTAAAAAGATTATTTTATACACATATTCACTAAGTGTTCAATTGTTTATGCACTTTTATAGTTTTTTTTTTTGCACTTTGTATGGTCCATTTCCACAAATTGTCTGTTATTTATTCAGCTGCTCTTTAGTTTTGGAAACATTTTGATTTCAACTTTTTAAAACAAAACTTAGGTACTTGCACTAAAGTAAGCACCTATTAAAACACGCAAATAAATAATTTAAAAAAAAAAGGTCGAACCTAAATATCTGTTGAAATCAACTTGCTACCAAAACGAACTACCCACATCACGGTCAGCTCGGAGGAGCCAACAGAACCTCAAGCCAGCAAGGACACGCTGTGACGTCTCGTCTCGAGTACTTCGGACCCCATCCCTTCGCGAACGAGATCCGGACAGATCTGGGATCCACCGGCCCTATGTGCGGTAATGACACCGCTGGAGGAGGACACGAAGGGTCGAAGATACAGAGGCAATGTCCTGGAGCTACCCGCCAGACTAACAAAGCCTTTGCGGCAGCTGCGTCAAGAGCTGGGGAGCTGACGAAAACGGGTTCAGAGCTCCGGTTGTAGAGCCAGACGCCGTCTGACTCTAGGGACAGAGTCACGCCTAGACCGATCTTTGCTCGTGTTTTTCGCACCTGGAAATAAAGAAAGATTGGGTTCATTACACAGAACTTGACCAAAATACTGAGTAGATACCTTATTTTTGCTTTGATACGACGAATGTTCAGATATTCAGCCAAAGGTTGATTACTTTTAAATAAAGATAGGTATACCTATTCTCACTGGTTTTTAACTTTTTTATTCAAAACTTCCACGTTCCACGAACAAGAACACAAAACAAGAGTTTAACATCCGATAAATGAGATTAGAAGATGGAGCGCGCAGTGCGTGCTATCGCCCGTTATCGGCGGCCTTATCGCCGGGGTTATCTACCAGGCAAGATGCTAAATCAATACGATCGTTTACCACTTGCTAATCAGTCGGCAATTATTATGAACCTTATTAAATATTATTGATTTTGCAGCGTACTGTTATTATTGTAGAGTAGATATACCTACAGTGGAGAATTTTAAATAAATTACTGTCTGGCTACATAGGATCTTGTAAAGCTTTCAAAGTCAGTTATTCACACATTACACACATTCACACATTACAAGGTAGGTATAGAGTTACCATCATCAAAATGACTAACAATCGTTCGAAAAAAACGCTCGTGAAAAACCCCTGTTATCGAGCAATTGAAACCGATATTGTTATGACTAGGACCTTCCTCTTATTTTTTGTATTAGTCGAACTATCGAACTGAACACTAGAACATTTCAATCAGATCCTCACCTGTTCAGCCTGAGATGCACCAGGGTGCTCCAAAGCATCAAGACACAGTCCATGTCGGTCCGACCCACATGTCCCGCCGCCACCACCAAACACGTCCACAGCGCGAACCCGCACGCCAAACTGCCGTCCGACCCGCTGGGTCAGCTCCCAGTACGCCAATCTGCACCATTCTGAGTCCCAGCTCTGACGCTCTGTAAAGATAGAGAACGTTTTCAAATAAAGCGGTAGAAACTTCTACTTTTTTCAAGGTTTCGTAGGTTTCCTTCATGGTGGATGGCTTGGTGTTGGTAGAGCTATGGAATTAGAGGGTATGACATAAGAGCCTGATTTATAAATCTAGTAAGCATATGATCCAGTATATTCAAAGCTTAATTTTCAGATGTTTTGTACAAAATAACATAGTAAGTGCATGTTCAAAGGAAACGCCAAACAATACTCGAATTGGTTCAGTTCTGTCCATTACATCATTGCAAAACTTGGCTCCAACATTACATACTGACAAACAGACCAGTCAAATCATTACAATAGATGCCAACAGTCAAAATCTTGAGAATCCGACTGTTGCTTTTGTCTCAGTAACACGATCCGGGGTTTTGGGATTTTGAACTGGATAGGAAGCCTTGCCAAGTTTCCATAGACTGGAGGTGAACGAGCTAGAGGAATGTTCTCGGAAGATTCACGAAGATACTTTCACAAAGTCAAGGTAAAAAAATCTCTGGTCTATTTTAGTTTCCAAAATTGTCATGTTGGAGATCCCAATGTAATATTACAACCTGATAAAAACGTGGGTCATGTTCAGTTTGAAAAGTACCTGCTACTGGTTATCTACAAACTTAATTGAACCTATTACAGGTTTGAAGGTCATGGTAGCTAAACTAATATTTAGATAACTGGCGCCATGATGACGCTAACGCAACGTTTATTCTAGAAATAAGCATTGTTACGAAGTTTCCAAGCTAGAAAAGTTAGGTTCTGAAACTAGATTCTAGATTTTAAGGTCAAGTAGTGCAATAGTTATTAATGATTACATCAGAATCTTCCAAAGTTTGAAAGTAATTTGGCAGAATACCCCACCAGCTGATGTCAAGCAAGCAATTAGCACTGAATTTAGTCAGCTTTTTATGAGTCCAGGTCTGTTGGCCACTAGTAATGAGGCCAAGAAAATACCAGTGCTACAAAAAACCAAAAGGCAGATCACCAGTCTTTACATAACGTGGTGGTACCAAACCCATGGCACGTCAGAGCGGGCTGGCGCCGGCTGGGCGGGACGGCATCGATCGTCAAGGTTACCCACCAGCCTGATGGGATTATGGGTTTATGGACTAAGCTAGAGCTTAGGGATTACACTTCAGTCGGTTATGGGCTCGTTTAATGGAGTGTCTGAGCTATTTTTGGAGCTTAGCAATTCATTACCCATTTTTCTTCTGATGATGTCAAAGCAAAGAACTATTTAATAAAATTGCACGGGATTTCGTTACAATCGTCTCATAGAATGGGTGAATCAGCTCATTCTACAAGCATAGAAGAACAAACTAGGTTCCACGATGTTATTTTTCAAATTAATAGCTGTTGTAAGAAATTCATAGGTAGAGGAAACAAATGAAATTATTCAGCACTGAGAATATTCTTAGGTGGTTACAAAAAGTGACAGATGTAAGGTACCTACTATGTATTTGTCTATATTTCTAAACTGCATATTATGTACCTACCACCATAAGCTAAAGCTCCAAGAGCTTGTACCAATAAACATACACTTGCTACAGAATTTATGATGATATTTTACTACAAATCGAGTATTTCTGGAGACCTGTGAAAATTGCACTTGACATTGCTTTGTGTTTGATGCTCTGCCAGTTTCTCGGTAAAAAGACTTTCGTCATTAGAATAACCAATTTGTCGGTGAGTTGTCTTCAAAAACTTGTCTAAAATATGCTAGCTTTTTTTAAAATTTTGGCGTTTTCAAAATAACATTTGCTACATTCTTTTTTGAACAGTGATAAAATAAGAAGCATAAAATACATAATATTATACCTATCAGGAAAAAGGAGATCCAACAAAGAGTAAGGATTTTAAGATAAATTGTGAAAAAAAAAAAAAAAAAAAAAAAGGTAATATATTATTTAAAAAATCTGCGAGTTTTCATCGTTTTTGAACCGTATAAATGTTTTTTGTGTATCTTAAAATATTTTTCATTGTTCATACCCTTCGGATAGGTTCAATGACATTGTTAAGGTGAATCTACTCTACGTTTACATTTATGGCTACTTAGGTTAATCATGCTCTTAAGAGCTGATAAGGATGTACTTGTGAGATAATAAGGACACTTCGAAACACATGGTTTTAGAATTGTTTAGAACGAATAAAAATGGAAGGCAATCAAATTGACATGAATCATAGAGCTGGTTTTAACTTTTTAAGCCTTGACGTAGTAGTTTCAACCTATCAACCATTCAAATTCCATAAGAGTAGATAAAAACTGAGTAAAAAATATTTTACAGAATTAAAAAGAAATTGAGTTTTAATGCGTGCTCTGTAGAGCTCCGTAGAGCATAACATTTAGAATAAAGTAAGTAGAGCTCTATAATATTACAAATGTTCAAGATAAACACCAGGGTTTGTTATTTGTAACTTATGATGGATCACTAAAATAAATATAACATTTACCTTCGCCGTCAGTGGCGAGAGAGCCCGCTCCAAGCCGCTCATGATCTGTCCTTCTTGCATCTTCTGTGCTATCTCCTTGCTCTGTGGACAACCAGAAGGTGACTATTAATATTTTAGTAGCGGATCTAGCACACTGCTGTAAATAAGTATCCAGAATTTAAGCTAAAACAAATTTGAAGTTTGAATTTAATACATAGGTTTTAAAGCTACCGGTTTAATTTCACTTCTACCTTTTTATGTCGTAATAACCAGACAAAGTACATCTATAAACTAGTACAAACAGTCAATCACAACACGAGCTTCTTAAATCAAAATCAAATTAGAAACCTACAAAAAAAAGTAAAATGGCGACTGGACCCGTCTATCAGCTATGACATCATAGACACCTGCAAACACACACATACACAAATACCTAACTAATATAATAATTTAGCCAGGCATGTGTGTTTAAAGTATATACCTATTATACGTATGAGATTGGAAGAGATCGGGTTCTCTCGATTTGTACGAAACCCTCTTATTACTTAAAAATTAGCAGAAGCAACAGCAATGCAACAACTCACAGAGCCAGTCTCAATAGTTGTGAGTATGTAGGTACAATTATTATTCAAAAAAGGCAATATTTTCATATCTTTATTTCAATCAAAAAGGTAGGTGTAGGTAGCTAGGTATATTTCGCCTGGTTTATATATTTTAAATTACGTATTAGACATCAGTAGGTACATAATGTTTAAATATTAGCATATTAGCGAACCAATCAAGGTCGTACCCGATTATTATATACCTACCTACACATTGTGAGGTAGGTAGGTATACCTAATACTGAGGTACCTAATCATTTGGCTTCCAACGAGTTATAAACGCATACGTTCACCCTTAATTCGCCACAAACATTTAAATTTGGAAATATTTGTAGGTACTTATGAAAAGTTGTATTTAAGATTAGGGCAGTGTGTAAATCGGACAAAAACCTACTGGATAATAAAAAAGTGATTGCGTTCTACAATATATGGTTGAAGCCAAAGACCACACCATCGGCGAGACACGTAATATGATCCTCAATAATAAAAATTAAGATATTATTATATCCTAAAGCTTATAACTTGATTTGTTTAACCGTTACAAGGTAGGGCCAATGGAGATGATGAAGTTACATTACTTTTCAAATGCTACGGATAAAGTAAAATAGAGTTATTTTATATTTAGTAAGAAAAAAGCGTTTTAAGCATTTATTACACTGTAGTTAAAAATATTGAATATTTTATTAATGTAACTAGACGTCGCCCGCGGCGTTGCTCGCGTTCTAGACCCTTTAGGGTGCGACTTTTCAAAATTCCTTTCTTAGTAAACCCCTACACTATATATGGATACTACCCTCCAAATTTCATACCTCTAGGACTTATGGTTTAGGCTGTGCGTTGATTCTCTGTCAGCTTCAAAAGAGTTTTATATACATATATATATATATATTTATATATATATATATATATATGTATATAATATTGATGATGATTGATGATTGATATATACATATATTGATGATGATTATTTTTATTTTTGTGTATTATTATTAAATGAGAGAGTACATAGGTAGGTATTTAATTAAAAATGTCTAAAACGGGTACCCAGGGGTAGGTACCAATCATGTAAGAGTAGCATCCGATTTAATAGATACTGCTAAAATTCTAAATATAACAGCCACAAAATCTCCACTAAACGAAGCTTTGCTCCACGTGTAAGTGCATTTACATACAATAAGTACTTGTGATATGTACATGTACCTATACTAAAACAATAACATTCACCTGTTTGTTATGCTAGGGTTGTTGAAATTCCTATTCAGAGGATGTTATAACATGCGCTTGCGCATTTTACTCGAATTAACAAAATATTAAATAGTTCGCAACGGTTTGTACTTAGAAAGCGATATTATCCTTACAACTTCGATAGTCAACAGCTATCTATGTGGACGATGTCGTGAAATAAGGTTTGATTAGTATTTGTACTAATACATAATTTGTCAGGCGTCATGGGTCAGTCGGTAATAGCTCTGCCTTCCGTGCTGTGGGTCGTGGGTTCGATCCCCACCGAGAACAAACATTTGTGTGTTGTAAACATAGATGTTTGTTCTGTGTCTGGGTGTTTCTATGTATTATAAGTATGTATTTACAAAAAAAAAAAATGTATGTATGTATTCTATCAGCCATCTAGTTTCCATCGTACAAGCTTTGCTTAGTTTGGGACTTGAAGGCGTTGTGTTAAGTGTCCGTGAATATTTATTTATTTATTATTTATTTAATAATAGTGTCACAGGAGAGTAACATTTCCGTTCACTCTACTAGGTAGTTGAATAGCAGGTATCGGTGGGTTTACAACAAAACGATCTTAAAATAATTGTGTAAATTCCAAAAGTTCAACCTGTTTGGATCCTTAATGAATAATATGTAGATTTTCCTAATTACTGGTCACATTTTGACGAACTGGTAGGTATTGATCTTTGCTGTTGATCTAACGTCATAGTCCATATACAGAACCCGTTTAACTATTGAAAAATATAAACTAGCTTCCGCCTGCGATTTCGCGTGCGTCCCGTTTGATTCCGTTGATTTTCCGGAATAAAAAGTAGCCTATGTGTTAATCCAGGTCACGATTTACGAACTGTATATATTCTTAGTTTCATCCAAATTAGACCAGCAGTTGCAGCGTAATTGACAAACAAATATCCAAACAATATAAACTTTGACATTTATAATATTAGTGGGATGAGATAAGTTTATTGTATTGTAACGATTTCTATTATGACGAGAAAAAAGCTAACTCCTTATATTTTACAAAGCCTGGAAGCTACCAAAAGAACAGCTGATTTTACTTACAGCCAGTATCATAACTCTACTTTTCCAGTCGGTCGGGTAAGATATAACAGTGCATGGTGCGGTTCACACGAGCTGCCACGCGCCGAATAGTTGTAAGCTCAATGACACCGCCGAGAGCCTTTTTACACGATCCGATACGACATCGCAGCTGTAAAACGGTGACGTGACAGAATATTCATCATCGACCTTGCAAGAACTTGAACTTGAACTAAATTAAAATCTCAAGTAATATTTAGAGTATCATTAAAAATTCAGTTTAGCTGATAATGTAGTCAAACCTAAGAGCCATCCTTTACAAAGATTTCTTTATTAATACTATTTATCTAGAGTATTAGAAAAAGCAGTAACAAATAAATTTTAATTAAGTGCAAAAAAAAAACCTCTTTTTAGACTAAAATAATCAAGTCAAACTAAGAAAGTCTCTGTTGACGAATTGTGTAGGTGTATTATTAATTTTTTTTCCATGTAATTGATACATTCTAATTCTAAGAAAGGATCTTACTTAATAGACAACATTCCTTATTAGGACTGGAAATAGACAAATTATGTTCAAAATTGCAAATAAAAATACATCCTGGCACCAAGTATGGTAGTCCAAACCCAACCACACAATAATTTAGTTAAAATATGGTAGTTAAACTGTTTTGGTGTTCATCTGGATACATTTTACTGCCCAGCCGCAAATAACAATTACAGACTCTACCTTTTCTAATATAAAACAATGCATTTGTTATGTAAAATAATAATTATCAACTAGGCAAGGCGAAATTCGAAAAAAAAATATGTCTGCAACAGTCTGCGTACTATAAAAGTCTCCAAGTAATATGTTGACACACTAACACTAAGCCGCATTGCCCGTTTACACCCGCTACAGTTCCGAATTTTCCACTTACAAAATAAAGAAAATGTGGGTGATGTCTGTTTAGAAACCTAATATATGGAGTTTAAAACCAGCATTAAAGAAAAAGTAAACGCCTTATTAGATACATATAAACCAGAGAGATGTTAAACCAGTTGAAAGAGATGCCGACCAACTCGAATACTCAGACCCCAGAGCCCCGAGTCTGTGCATTGTTTTGACTTTCGACTCGAGTATAGCACACGCAAACGCATTCGCAAAGCGAGAAATTTTGTATGAAAACGGGATAAGCGCCTCTACCGGGAGATTTGGTAATTGTGCAATTCCCAACCAAATGTCTCGGTTCGCGAATGCGTTTGCGTGTGCTATACTCGAGTCGAAAGTCAAAACAAATGCACAGACTACGGGCTCTTCATGCAAAGTGAAGCTTGGATCTCATTTCATGACCTATTCACGTTTTGCAGTTTAAAAACTTTGCTAACAGTGTCTGCCAGACGTTCCTCTTACCGTTTGCTAGGATTAGCAATTTCACTTTTATAGGCACAGCGTTTAAGTCTTAGTTTACTAAGTTTATCAAACTTTTGCAGTGCTAATAAATCTAATTAATCCCTTCGTACTGTCTTAAGCAACTAGCAAGTATTAAAACAAAATCGTTGAGAATGCAAGATGCAAGTCCAGGGTAGTATGTAAGGCTACAATAATATAGAGGAATGGAATTTCTGAGCTTTTGTAGAGCTTTGACCTATTCCACTAAAATTTCGTTATTTACCTGGCATATAAGATTTGCACACACCATGAAGAAGTAACATGAGGCAGGTAAAATAAGAAGCTGTCACATCACGCTTAAAGAAGCGGCTGAAAGTTTTCTTCAGGGCTTTATTAACCAACTTTAGAAAAGGAGGAGGTTCTCAACTGGACTGCGATGTTATTTTCCGCCAAATCTGAATCGATTTTGATGATTCTGTTTTGTTTGGTAGATCATAATTCAGAAGAGTTTGGCAGTTACATTGCGTATTTTGCTTATTTTGCTACTTCTGTGGTGTTTTTCGCTTATCATTTGAAAAAAATACATGAAACACATAATTATTGAAATAACTTAACATCAGTGAACCTAGCACCGACCCTGGCAAGAATGCAACACCAAAGACAAGCAATACGTTAGAAAGCTCTTCTGTTTTCATTCCTGCGGCTGTCCTTGTTACCACAGACAATAAATAGTAGTTTGTTACTTATTTAGAGGTGACTCTGTGAAGGCAGTTAGAAAGGAAATGTACAATGTTTGTAATTCTAGGTATTTGTTTCTCATGATTTTGTACAAGTGAGTTCTGTTCTGAGACAAGTCTTTCTTGTTTAGCCTTTATTTTGGTACAAACGAATATTGACTCAAAGCTTCTACTAGATAGGTAATGTCCGTGTAGTTGTAGTACTGGTTGGAATTTATTGGTTTCAGTAGATACTGGTTTTAGTATCTCTAGATGAGGTACGAGAGATTTATAGACAGCAAAATTTAAACTCAAAACAATTATAAAGTATAGCAAAATATTCGTGCCTCGTGCCGACCGCGAAAGCTTTATCTAATCGAATAATAAATCAACATTCAATCGATTAACTCGATTATAAAAATCATTCGAAACCGCCCATCGCCATTATAATAACACCAAAATAGAGTTAGTCACAGCACCGAACGGCGTAGGTAACTATATCGTCCACGTACACAAAGCCCCAATAAATCATACGATGACGTTAAGGCACACCTACAATAAACATGCCACGAGCCAAGGCCCGCTTTGGAAACTACTTAGTCGAAAAGCACTTTAGAACTTGATAAAATCCTCATGCATTAACTAAACGAGTGCATACCATCAAATGAAAATGACCTCTTAAACTTACATTTTAAAGTCTCCGATCCAATGACAGTGATCATTGACGTAGGCGATCGACAAACGGTCTTTCAAATCAGTCAGTATTAGAAATATAGATAGAATAGTTAAAGGTAGTTAAGTATTTCTGTATACGAGCAATTGATGTTGCGTTTATGGTCGACATACTCATTTATACAGAAGTAAAGCCGTAACATTCCAAACCGACAGAAGCTTACCAAAACAAATGGGACTAACTTTTTTGTAAAAGAAAAGCCACGATTGGAAACCCTAGTGGCTCTAAAATAGCGACAATAGAAGCAACAGGGCGTGAAGGAAGCAGAGCACCTAACACAAACGGACAAAGACAAACATAATATACCGTTTGTATTGGTGTCAGCGGCGAGGCGCCGGCGCCACGATAACTTCACGTTCACGATAACGCTAATGCATACAGTCGTTATCGCCGAGCCAATACTCGACAGATCCCTCCGCACGGCGACGACGACGCCGCCACTTCACCAAAAACACCTCTATACACACCAATTAAAGACCAAATTCCAGTAACTTAAAAACACCGGGAGATAAATTTGTGAGAGCAATGAATGGATTCGAGGAAGCACATGAGAATCACCGTAATGGACCCGCTCGGAATGTCACTGTCAGCCGTATCGGAAAAAAGGGTCCGGATTTTAGTCCATTCAGTAATCTGAGACAGGATATCGAAATTGATGACATCGCCATCCTAATCTATAAAACGAAGAACGCTAATGGGATCAATTTAAGTTCGCTAGTGTTATAATGTGTCGATTCTGTGAAAAAAAACTCTGTTTTTTGCTAGTCGATCTCAAACAGGTGCCTCATTACAAAAGAATTTGAATTTAAATGATTTATTTGCATGATATTAAGTTTAATAATCTACAACATCTTAAAATGAAACAAAGCGTAAAGGCTACCGTGAAATAAGATTCCAATCAGAAATGCACTCGGGGTGTATTAGCGACGTTAATTGCGGGCAAGAATGTAAATAAGAGGGGAGCGAGACAATAAAATATGGCGATTTGCAGACAGGCGCCAAAATGCAATGAAAAACGAAGGGGAGCAATGCGTCTAGAGTCAGGAGTCATGGGAAATTCTGCGGGAAGGCTAGAAGGGAATCCCGGGGTGATAAAAGCGAATTTGCACCCCAGTAGGCATAGACCGAAGTGGGATTTCCTATCGTGCCGATGAACATGTTTTAATATAGCGCCATCTATATGTCATTACCTATGAGTGTGTGTAATGTCCATGGAGAATTGAAAAGAATTTAATTACAAAAAATATTTTGTTTAAAATTGTGCTTACTGAAAACTGCGCTATGGGAAATCATGAAACTATTTGAAACATTTGGAATTATTAGGTGTACCTATCTATTGCAAACTAGCCGTCGCCCGCGGCGTTGCTCGCGTTCTAGACCCTTTAGGGTGCGACTTTTCAAAATTCCTTTCTTAGTGCACCCCTACACTATAAAAGGATACTACCCTCCAAATTTCATACTTCTAGGACTTATAGTTTAGGCTGTGCGTTGATTCTCAGTCAGCTTTATAAGAGTTTTATATATATTGATGATGATATTGAAAGAGAAGAGACCACTAGCGCACTAAATACAAAAACATTAAAGCCAGAGTATTACGTAGGCAGTAGGCATACAAAAAGTGGCGCCAGACGAATTGTAACAGACTCCTCAGCCAATGAACTCGTGCCCTTACGGAAACACCGCAAGGGTCTTTATTAAAAACAAATATATCCTGGGCACTGCATGGTGCCTCAGAAAAAGCCGGTGCAGCAGCGTAAGCATTAATAATGTAGTTTAAAGATGGCGGCGAGGAATGCGGGACCCGTCCGTACTCCGTAGGGACGGGCGCTGGTCGATCGACTACTCGATCGATAGCGAGATTTTTTGGAGAAATGTTAATCGATGACTATTGACAAAATAAATTATATTTATACAGGAAAAAAATTAATTCATATGGCCACGCTTGCGATTGGTACTGATTTGAACCAGTTGAGCTATCTATAAATGGTTTGCAACGGTTTGTAGATAGCTCAACCGTTTCATGTGTATTTCGTAAATATTGTGAATATTGTAAGTACTGTATTAGTTGTAATTTTCTTTGTGAATAAATTTCATCCATTTATTATTCATTACGAAATTTTAAATTAAAAGAAACAATGACTGAATGTTGAAAAATTAAGAATATATAAACCAAAATGTTGCAAACGCTTTATATAGTTTCGATATAAGTAAACTGTTTTATACATCGCTGTTCTACGCTGTGTACTTTATCATCCTCAGCATAGTCAGCGTTGACAAGCTTTATCGGCGCTTGCGCATTCGATCCGTTCGTAGATCCCGCTGCTTAATTAGCAAAGATAACTAGTAGTAGTACCTACTGGACGATGGTACGGCGCCCCTTATCAACTATTATCTATAACTGGCGCTGGTGGTTATTTTTTTCATTTTCAATCGCTATCGATTAAGATGCAGCGTTCGCCATTTTCAATTCATTTTATAACATTCTTCGTAAGTTATCGATATCGGAGTTGTGATCTCGCCCCACCCTACAGCATCCCTTATTTCCAGGAAGCACCGTCGCGCCGTCCGCGTTCAAATTCCGAAATGCCTGCTTTTTCGTAAACTATGCTTTCCAGCGTCGTTTCTGTCATTTGTTCCTATTTCGATTGTAATTAATTAATTTATTGTTTCTTTTATTTTGGGCTTTGCATTCCTGTTGATTCCCAAGAGTCAAATAAATCTTAAGAACTGTCTGGAGTAGGTAAAGTATTTTTATACAACAGCTTGTTATGTGTCTAATTGCCACCTACCTTTACACACACGAGAAACTCTGATTAGGAATGACTTACTCTAAGTATATTGTGAGTCTAGTTTATTTAAGTGTAACATACCTTTTCCTTTAGGTTTGATTGGTTTGAGTTCGTCCATCGCAAACCGTGTGTAGGGAGGTGGAGGCGATTCTGGAAAGACAAAAAATACCAGTTAGAAAATATTATTTAGGACGCTTCCGTGTGCTCAAGAATAAAAATTTTTGATGTTCCAAAAATACGGTGCGTTTTAAATGTCGATGAACGCAGGTAATCTGAATTAGCATTTTTGACGTATACGACCTATGATTGGAAAGATAATGTAAAAATCGACAAGTTGTAATGAAACTAATAACCGACCAAAGTAACGCGGACTAAAACAAAAGCAAAACATAAAACAAACAACCGGCGCAGGCGCAGGTAGACGCCGCAATTACCCGGGACTCGGCCTCGATCACAGGCTTCATCAGCTAACCTATATTTTGACCCTATAACGACAGTTTTATGAGCACCCTACGAATTTTCGAATTCCATCATTCGAATCGTAGGTAATTTAGGACAATCAGTCGGCTCACATTCAAATTAGTTCGCCGCATTATATGCTACCGTTACACCGCTTCTAAATATTTTGTAAAGCAAGCATCAACTAGAAACAACTTGAACACAAGTTCAAAGTAGAAGATGTCATTTAAATCCGGAACGCTAACTATTCCATTTATAGCACGCGCTGTTGGACGTTTTGGATTTAAGAATGCTTGTATTTTAGAATTCGGAATGTGAATTGTGCAATTGTAATTTCATTTGCGATTCGGCGCCAGGCGTGGTCAGACGGTGGCGGATCTGTCGCCACTGTTTATCAATCGAATCGATGCCGACGGACATTTTGAATACAAATTGGCATTATGACACTGAATTCAATGAGATTGAATGCCGTAGAGGTGTGCACATCGCCTTCCGAGAACTATTCAAACTTGAAATGCTTCGTTTGCGCGAGAAATATAAAACAACCGTCACAGCCGCACCTGCATACTCAATGGAATATAATGAGACATTTCGGAAGATGAAACATAAATCAACCAAACAGTTTTATTAACGTTTTTATTACACTTACATTCGTTGTACGCTTTTAAAATCGTTTTATCACTATACACAAAACAGCACCGATGACAGCCGAGAGCATTATGATGATGACCAACATCAATATTGATAGTTATTGTGAACATGCCAAACAGACCGAGTCACGAGTGGAGCAATAAGATGACATTCCGAGCACATTGCCGCTGAAAAACGACTCTGCGACGAGAAAGTAAACGACCCTTAACATAGACTTCCATCTTGCTGATATAAATAATATCAGATGTTGAATGTGTACTGCAGATACTGAGATTCCGTATCACGCAACCACTGCCGATTCAAAACCTTAATTTTTCGCCATAAAATTTATGTTTACACTTTCCATCATCGAGAATAAACCATTTTGCAATTTGAAAGCCGTTCATAATAAATACACGTGGAGTGGCGTGACTGGAATTTCTTTTGAAGGAGTTACATCATAACTGCACATATTCCTCAAAGGAAAAAAGACTTTGTAAAACTAAATATAAAGTACAGTTTCGGTGCAGCATTAATCGTAAATAATTAAGTTCATTCGCTCCGTAGTATAAGCTTGCATCGTTGCAGAGCAAAATAAATCTATTAATTTGTGTGCTAGAGTTTAGATTCCGGTACTTCGCGGTGCTATATCGTGTTTCAATTATTTAAGAAATCAGTCAATGGATAATGGGTCGTGAATAAATATAGGTAGAGTTGAGATCTGTCGGGCGCGCGATGGAATGCCGGCTGATGAGGTACCTAGATACTCTTAGGTACAGTAGGTGCGTATGTAGCTGGAGGCCCGGCATGTGTAATTAATCTGAACATTCAATCTATAGCAATAAATACCGTAGGTTGTCAGTCGGTTTGTCCTTCGATTACTATGTAACTAGTGAACCGGTCAGCCTGGACAGCTCTTGCCATATTAATTGCTCTATCGACAGATACTAATATTTTGTTATGAGCCTGGACTCAGTTGAAATGTTGTGTTTCATGGCAGCAGAGTTCTATTAGCATACTGCAGTATAACGATTCACATAGCTTGCATCCATAGCAGTAAGAATGAATAAAAACGCAAGCTGCATTCCATTTCCAAAAAGTTGTTCAGTCTCTCTCAATAAAATATCTTGATAAGTCTTCTATAGCATTTCAAAAGTTAACACATCTAGTAAAAATAAATTTAAGAATATTTTGAAATCTACGTACTTACGTAAATGTGTAATTTCAAAGATGTAGCGGTTTTTTTATCAAAACAAAGTCACAAACAACCAACTCGAAAGTTTAAGAACGCCAAATTCATCAGAGTTCAAACAGTAAGGACTCCGCGGCGCTGGCGCCAGCAAAACGAAACAAAGTGGCAAGTGCCGTGATTCATGCTTATGTTTAGAAAATCACTTTGTTACAACCTAATTTAGCAGGTAGATAAGCTAGTTTTCAAGTGGCCGCCGCCGTTAGAAGGCATTAACTGGACGACATCGATACATCACCGATATATTAGCTGAATGGACATACCTATTGACACGAGAAATTTCTTCATTATAAGTAAAATGATTCTTTTTCTGGGACAAACTAACATTTGCTTTTCAAATAAACAGATATTTTCACAAAGAATAAAAAAAACTCTGCCGTAATCTGCAAATAAAGTTGAAAACACTGCAGACACAATTCCAGAGCGCTACTGATTTTCTACAGATGTAAATTTAATAATTTGAATAAAAATAAAGGTTCCTACTAACATTTTGAAAGCTGCTTTTCTAACAGAGATGTGCTGCGTTCCTATTCATTTTTGTCCTTTTCTACCTAAGCACTTACGTTATTATTGAAAGTAGGTATGTGACTTTGCATAGATTGCTGCTTGAAATCATAAACTTCAGATAAAATAGTTGAAAATACATAAACGGTTTGCATTTCCTGCAGCGAATCAGTTTTTTATTTCAAATTAAAAAAAAACACTCAATAAACAACGTCGATCTAACAAATCTTGTCTATCAAATAGAAAAACTAAATTTAAAACAATAAACAAACAATAAATCTACTTTAAACACACCATAAATATGTCAGAAAAGTGTGGAAACACTTCGTAGTCCCAAGAACAGAAATAGGGTGTTGTGCGGCTTCATAATTTGGCACAACTTCCGAAGATTATTAATTAACATTATTTCGTGATCAACAGTGTGATTATCATGTTAATATGGCGACAGTGACTTGCAGTCAAAAGTAGCAAACTACTTATTTAAATATAAAAAAAATTTAAAAAAATACGAATGGCATTAAATAAAAATTAAAATAAGTAGTTAAACTGTTTGAGTGTAGATATTTTGCCATAATAATAAAATTTATCATATTTTTCTCATACCTTCTAATGTCACGAATAATCACGATATAAAGCAATGCTTTCCAATTCCTTTTCTTCCATTCAAGGTCTAAATATTTACATCTGGTTTTCGATACCGCATATTTTTCTAAAATCCGAAAAAATCGTTGTACGCACGCCTGTGTGCGCGTGCGCGTGTGAACGTACAGAAATAGCGCGCCCGAATTATAACATGTCGGATGGCGCCGGTGGCGGGCGGCGCCGGCCGGCTGCGCGGCGCGCCCACGCACGCTCTACCAAGCCGAAGCACAGCCTTTGCTATCAACCCTATCAATCAATGATTAACATTCACAAAACTATAAGAAGCACTACCCAAAAACCTATAAAACACCGTAACTTTGTTGCTAGTTCTTCTAGGCTTGGTCATATGGATTCATATTGTTTCGAAGTCAAAATTAAAAGTTCAACTGTCAGGAAGAAGAACTGGACATAAAAAAGTGATGGGAACCACAAATAGTTATTTATCACCTATAATATTGAATATATCTGAGTTCATCACAAACTGACTGACCAAAACCTCTAGTGCACTTAGCATTTGGGGTGACAGTGTAGTTAAAGTAAGGCAATGAACAATATATTGGTCAGACAACCGCGCAGGACACGGTAATAAACCTAAGGAAACCAGAAATTAACTTTTCCTGTAGGTCTTATCTTCTAATTTGTTTGATTCATATTCTAGGAACTTGCTTTTCTTGACAGTAGATTGATGTCACGAAGTTCAGTGTCACTAATGACGTAATCCAAGTGAGCTGGCGGACTGGAATCTGAACACTCTGAACACACATCCTATTAGTCGAATACATTGCAGATTTCATTTAATAAGTATTCGCGAAGTTTCAACCGTCCGCGCTAACATGGCGCCAGACTTCGTAATCAGAATGAAAACAATTTTAACAAGCGTATTTGATGCCCTTTTTATTGCTCTCTGACCACGGCATGATAAGAATTTATTGTGAAAATAAATATAAAGTAGTGGCGACAGATACACGCCCTGTGCGACACCACGACGTTTGTTGCGTGGCGTGGCGACGCGGACCTTGTCTCTGTACGTATGCTACTGTGATGCCGGAAGGAATGACGCACTAAACACGGAACAAGAATGTAGATTCTGCAAATACTTGATCCATACCATCCCACTGACAAATGACACCCACTACGTAGATACACAAGGAGACAGGTTACATAAAGATTAAGAAAAGATCCCAGTTGGAATAATACAGACACTCACGTTATAGCGTCTCTAAAATCCAATTATACCCAATTACAGAGATGTCTTGTGGATATCGTGAACATAATATTTTACTAGTATACATTTAAATATCAAATGGAAGAGATAAAATGTCTCTCATTAGTGGAACATCAAACAATGAGTTAGAAACTATAAAAATATTACATTCATCATAACATAATTCTAAATTCCTTGTTTATTTTGCGTTGGTATAAATAAAAATGATTTTATAAACGTTGGTTAGGTAATAAAGTGTTATTTAATTGCTAAAACCCAATCCCACCAAAGGCCCCTCGTAAAACAAATCACAGAATTACTATAACATTATGAAAATATATTGTGTGTCTCAAGAGGCGCGGTTTCTTTCTGTGACTGCTCATATTGTTCCAAACTAGCTATATCATCGTCCACCGTTCTTTGATCGTCTTTTATCAGCTTACTGTGTCAATTCAGGTAAGTTATCTACCAACTTCTAATGGAGGTATTATTTCTGGAACGTCCAAACGATCACACAAGATTAAAACAGTAAATTATTGATTCCAAGGGTAGAAACCCTATTAGGTAGAAGCTTAGAGTCAATTCCCACGGGATCTAGGTCCCTGAGGATTTCTCCAAGATGAGCTTCTGAGGAAATAGTTATGAACGTTGCTGACAAGTAGAAGTTTGTATGTTTCACGAACTTGAGGCAAGAGAGATTTCTTACTCTTCATAAATGCCAATGCAAGCTAAAACTAAGGCATGTAATAGACGACACAGCCTGCTACCGGCATTATAGTAGGTACATGATTGAATAAAAGATCGCATAAGTAATGCTCCTTGGTAGGACAGCTATGATCTGCTTGCAACTCACTGATCAAATGTCCCTATGTTGCGGCAGCGCTACCACGCTAAACGGAGCACTGAGTGCAAGCCGCCTAAACAAGAGAAATGAACGATCACTTACGTCGTCGTCTCGGTCTGGGTGTAGTAATAAAAGACAATTTTTCCAGTTTAGCAAGAGCCGGCGACAGGAGCGACCGGTTCTGATACAGGTGCCGACGTTGAATGGACCACTTTGTGACACACTCTGTGCCATGCCAATAGACTTCGCCGATACTATCTAGGTATTCGAAAAGTTAAAATACCGACAGTTTTATTACTTCACCCACGGTGACGCTTATTCTGCCTACACAGCGCCTTCGAGGGCTCGATCATGAGCCACCGGCAGATCATAAAAAGGCTAAGTACCTACCTACAAAGTGCTCGCTACAAACGACTCCTTTGAATATGAGCCTATTCATCGGTGCGCATAATAAATAAGACCATTCAGAAATTCAACAAAGCAACCCAAAAACATGACCAGACTACAATAAAATGAGAAAAAAACCGATCACGAAAATCGAGTTGAGCTTACGCAGTGCGGCGGGCGTACCTGCGGCGGCGCTCGTCCCCCCCCCCCTGCCTTGTGGGGCCGCCGCCGTCCCCCGCGCAGGCGCGACACGGCGGGCGCCGGCGCCAGTCAGCCGACAAGCAATTATGGCTAAATAAATATCGGCCATGCCGCCGCCGCCTCCGACGTGCCGCCGCGGTCCCTCCATCGACAGATGGATGGATACCATGTACCTACATCTCTAGACGACATCATTACGGACCCTACTACATAGGGCCTCACTTGCGCTGCCTCGGTGATATGGCGTGGGCAACGTGGGCATAGCTACCCGTGAATGACAGGGCTCTGTGATAATGCGTGTCCGTCATCGTTTTCGATATGGGCGTAATAGCCGGATGTGGGTTAGCGATTCCCATAACGGGTAGAAGATGATTTGGTGGAGCACCGGAGTGGGTCCTGAAAGCACCGGCGTCGTACCACCTCTGACGATAAGATAAGGATCCCCTCCTCACTCCTGCCTGCGAACACACACCGCGGCCTAAACGCACCAGCTCTCATAAAAACATTCACAAATAGAGACCGACGCGGGCGGTGGCTGGCGCCGGCAAGCGAGTTCCTTGGACACGTACGTACAACGCTTTAAAGATTGATGCGCATGAGCATGTCGGCTCTGTACTTAACATTCCTCGATTTAGCAATCGAGGTCTTCCTCTAAATAAAATTACACGCAACGATATCGATAGCGAAGCTCCGTTTAAAGAGCGCCATCGAAACCCTGATGAATTAATAAACGAAACAGGTGCTCGACGATAAACAGATATCGATGATTAAATTTACGATGAAACGTACGATTCACAACATCGTTAACCTCAAGCAGTCCGCGAAACACAATCACCGTGAAACTGCCGTAAAATGCGACTAATCATGAGGAATGTCAACGCAGACGAAACAATAGTCGAGATGGAGGCGAGAGTTAGCTAGGATAAACAAATTACCATCGTGGTGCCAAAGTGCAAGACCAAGCACAATCGAGCGCGCAATAATACAGTCTATAATTAGAGAAGCTACCTATGGTGGGAAACCGACGCGAAAGTTGACAAAAACAGTGGCGACATGAACAAGTCGCGCCGCCCGCCGCCGCCGCAAAAAACTCTACCTACAAACATAATCTACAGGTGAGGTCGCCAGCTTTGGGGCATCATGAACCAGGTGTTTTTTTGGATATTTCTTCACTTCCTGTTCAATTCTTTTCTTGTTACTTCGCGAGACGTTTATAAAATTCAATTTGAAATTAATGAGCTGATAATCCAGCTGTTTTAAAATGTTAGGGGTGTAGTTTAATTTCTCGGTGTTTACGAGATATCTTTCTGTTTTAATGGTTTTACAGTTCCATAGTTCCATAAAATGCAATAGGATATTAAATTCTGAGCATTCAAAATCATAAGTTTTCTTGTGTCTTAGCGACTGCGCCAATTTTCTTCAGTCTCGTTCGATCCAGTTAGGTTGCGTAGCAGCTAAGTGGCTTGTCAAGAGCATTTGCTCAGATTCAGCCTGTCACACAGATTGGTTGTTCTCCCCTCGGCGCTTTAGTTCAATCACTTGAATATGAAGACACACAGGCGAAGCTATTGAGCAAATTACAATCAAATCAGTTATGCATACGCATTACCAGTTGTGTAATGGTGTGCGTAACTGATTTGACCAATTTGAAGCCCATATAAGGTGGTGTAGTGCCGAGGCAAAAGTGAATGGGTAAGGACCACTCATGAAGATTTACTCATTACTTTTACAGACGAGATTAATTGAGAAGAAATCCCACTGGCATGATGCGGATAGTTCAAAAAAAGACTTTTTGTCGAACCGACTACGATTCCAGCTTTTGAAAAAATATTTTAGCGTACGTTAAACAAATAAAGATTGTGGTACATTTGCAGGTGGTACTAAGAACGTAGAAAAAACCAGTAGATACGTAGTAATAGGTATTTATTATAATGTCATGAGTACAAGAACTAACTGGTTGGTCCATCACTCCCCACATGGAGAGGCCCTGTGACAGAGGTCTTACCACATAAGGCAACATTAATATTCATATTTTTCTTGGCTTTCTTCTTAATTAATATGCTAACAGGCATTGTCAACACACCTACGTACAAGACCCTAAGTAATATACTACAAAATGGAGTGGGTGGCGGCGGCGGCGGTTTGTAGGCGATTGACTGCCAGTGAGTTGATGTCATGGTCATTCATTAGTTCCAAAACTATGGCATTAACTTTAAGATTCTCTCTCAGAATAAGTACCTACTTGACTGCCTGAGCATTTAGAAAAGTTGAAGAATACATTCTTCAACCAATTAATATTTTGATGTCTGAAATCGGAAAGAAAATAATTTGATTCCTATAAGATATCATATAATTGCTGTAGTTGTGGTAAAGTTTATCATCATTGCCGCTAAAGAGTTAGTGTTAACTCACGACTGTACTGTAAGCAAGCAGGTATTGATATTGTCAGTCGCAAGGTAAACACCACATTGGTATGTATTACCGATATCTTTGATTTATTATTGAATTAATTAGTCAATATTCAAGAAAGACAATCTATCACAGAATATAAAGTAGTTGCTATAGATAAGTTTTACATCATCATCTCCAAAAATAGACAAATGAGATTCGCATAAGGAACGTTCTCAGTTCGGATTTCAAACTCGTAATATTATTGTAAAAGTGATTCCACGAGGTCAGAAAACTAAGGAGGTGGAATGTGGCCATTTACGCCGGCGGCGGCTGAGTGGTGGCGGTAGCGCCATTGCCTGACGAATTAAAAAGTTAACGGGCTGCGCACGCCGGGCGTCGCGGCAAAGCGGCGCCAGCGCCGCGCCGTGACCTTGTCTAGTTATCGCGAACGAGTGACCCTCGCACGCCCGCAGATTAGGAGATAGCCACTTGCCGTGCCACTCACACCCCGAACAATAACACAACCTAACATAATCTACCAGCCTCAAATACCTTCAACTGGACTAAAATCTTCATAGGTATAACCTAGAAATCATGGATAACTTAGAAGAGTGAAATGAACCAACAGGTTCTGAGACAGGTTTAAATCAACAGGCTAGCAGCGTAGGGATGAAAGACTTCAATGCCGAAGGATCATAAAACAAAAACAAAGCTGTAGAAACCGCGAAACTTTAGTATTTAAAATATAGCCACTGATGTCATTTCTAAAAATAGATCTCTGAAGTCGAATGATACTGTTTACACTACATATTTATCTAATACTCGGATGAAAGTTTGATCGTCGATAAAATGAAGAGGTTCGTGTGACCAGGCACGAGGAGTGAGCGCCGACGCTGACGTCATCACAACGCAGCGTAAAGATACAGAAACAAACAGTAGCGATAAAAGAGATGATACTGAATACAACCCACGTGAAGTTGCTTGTAAGTCGAGTGAAAATACAGAACCCAAGGAAAACTGAAGGTAAATTGCTAGATTATAAGGTAGTGAAATGGGTGAAAAGTAGACCCTTCCGAATAACCGAAGGCTCACAACACAACCATGCTTTTAAACAAAACAACCAGCTACAAATACAAAGGACAAGTTAGTAAGGTTAGATTGCTCGGTAGTTGGGTTAGATCCATTCTCTAAATCACAAAGTAACAAACCTATAAACTCATTCCAATCAAATACACGATACCTACCTAGTGATTCAAATCATGAGCACAACACGTCAAACCAAACCCATTCATTCCGGCAATCATTCACGTACGATATCGTT
The DNA here is from genome assembly GCA_918843925.1 of Eulithis prunata. Classification (NCBI taxonomy): domain Eukaryota; kingdom Metazoa; phylum Arthropoda; class Insecta; order Lepidoptera; family Geometridae; genus Eulithis; species Eulithis prunata. Next base: position 9,400,765 of record OU974016.1, on the reverse strand, counting down.
CGGACACAGCACATTCTATTTCGAAAACGAAACGGGCGCAACTCGCGAGATGCGATCGGATGCACTTGTTGCGCGGGTCATCGGCCTCGACGTACCGGGCTTGCAGAGTCGGCTCCAGTGGTAGGGGTTGCAGCAGAGCCGGTCCGCACATAGAGGCAGCCTGCGGAGCTCCGTCAGGTCCGTCAGGTCGGGGTAGCGGAAGGCGCGCAGCACCGCCAGGCGCAGGGGATGTGGTGGCGGCGCGGCGGGCGCGCAGGCGGCGCCGGCCGGACCCGCGTCCAGCGCGCGAGCCAACACGCGCAGCTGCTCGTCCGGCACCGAGCCCGCGCCCGCGCCTGCCAGCCGCCGCCGCAGCGCGCGTCTCCGGAACATCACATGCCGGCCCGCCGGCGTCACCGCCACGCGGGGCCATCGCTACTCGCGCACGACATTACGCGCCGACACCAGGCGCTCGACTGACGGACGAGCGCTCACGTTGCCCGCTGCGCGTCACTCATAGGTGCGACGCTGCTACCACCAGAACTCCCAACTATTTTGCCGGCTTTTGTTGGTCTTTGATGACCGACCGCCGCCGATGCTAACATGAATTAGAAGACTATTTGACGAGCCCGGGATGACGAAAGAATATAAAAATAGCCCATGAACTTTACCAGTGATCATAGGATCCCAATTCATTCGCCACATTCATGAGTCCTGTACAAACAACTAACTCATGAACACGTCCAACCGCAATGGCTCATTCGCTTTTCCATACAAAAGACCTCAACGCGTGACTAACTTGTTCGGCTCTAAATCTGTACCCACTTCATCACTCGGACACATTTATCTTTATCAGAAAATATCTATTAGAGCACAGGCTAATTGAAAACTTCAGTCAAACCCCTACTAAAAAGATAGTTAAACTTCCTGCATGCTCATCCAAGTTTCACCAACTCTTGGCAGAAATCCTCGCATGGTAACCCCACAAAAGGCGTCGGGCGGGTGGCAGCATGGAGTGGGAGGCGGGGGCAGCTGGCGCCACCGACGAACTGCCGCCGCAATAACTACGCCACCATCTGTGTCGACGGCGCCGCAGTAACTATTAGCTAGGCTGTGCCGCGGTGGCGTCAGGTGCTCGCGCGTGTGTGAGTGCGGCGCCACTGACTGTGATCATGCACTAGCGAAGGGTAGATGTGACGGTGTGATTTGATGCTTTTTGCCTACAGCACGAACTGTTCGCCGATGCATGTTTGTTTAAAGCAGTCAGCTGCAGGCTGCCGGAGACTGCTGTATACTTAGCACGTAAAGATTTTGTTGCGATACAGTCGTCAATCATGTTTTTTAACGACTATTGCTGCCTCTGAAACCTTATTAGGACGTATTATATTATGATCTAGGACATTATATATCTAAATAAAGGTTTTTGCGGCTAGTCCAAAATTATTAATATGGTGACTCTCCCTGGACTACTCTGACTTGATCAAGTAAGTATAGGTCAGGTGAGGTAGCAATCTTTTAAGTGGAAGTGCTATTGATGAAGGAATTCATTTCTTCAAGGAACTCTCAAAAGATACTTTCTCAATCCGCAAACATATTCTTACAACTTTACTAGGTACCTACCTATAAACGTGGCCATTTCCAACATACAAATACCAATTTCATCTGTTTTATAGTGGTTTTATAGTGAACATCTGATTATTTTGTAAGATTATTTGATTCTCCAGCAAAACTTGGTTAGGTAGTTTTTCAAAAAGTGCACTGGTACTGTTGAAGTGTCCCCTCTGTTTGATAGTTAGTAACCACTCACTGGCGATCCGTTCGGAATGTGCACAGCCAAAGACGCGTCAAGTTAATAAATAACAACCGCCGCGAGATAGCACGACCGAATCTGCACCCGTGCACAGATCATGTCCGCTGTACTATTACGGGCAAGGGCTGATAAGAAAGCCAGTGCTATGAGCTAGGACCCAACTCTGGTTACAACGTTGTAAGAGCTAAAAGCCTTCGAAAGGACAGCCAACATTTATCGTAGGCTCGTAGGTTCACCGCTTCATAGTTTCAAACAAACTACGCATCGAGGTCTCCGTTCAATCATATTGCTGATTGTTTGTAATAATATAGACACTTGCCCCTATATTCATATTCAACTGTCATTTTAGCACGGCTTTAAAAAATGCTCTACCATTGTCACTTACATACAACGAAAAGAGATGAGAACAGATTTAGCAATCATTCCAGTTAGCTCAGCTTTAGAAGACCAATATAAATATTATACTTTTGACATTTTCAAATGACATATCTACGAGGCTAGATGACTGAATTTACTAAATAGTCCAGGCACTTGATAGGTACTTTCATTTTATACGTCACGAATGTCACAATACGAGTGTGTTATACGAACAGGCTGGATATTTATGCAGGACTTTCCAACTTCATGTTGGGTCAGACCCTAATTCATGTTGTAAATTCAAGTTGTTTACAAAATGGTGAACAAGGGAAGTTTGAACATCGAGGAGTGTCCAAAGATACTAGAAAAAGCTAGCAGTTAGTAAAGACTCGCAAAGGACCAAAAGAGGAGGATGAGGGAAAGGTGAGAATGGCTAATGACGTTGAACCACCGGTGGTCTGGTGTCGAGAGGAATGAACGATTTTGATAAGCAATTGAATTTGGATTTTCGCTAAAGGTAATTGCTTTGATTTATAGATAGGTACAATAGTTATTCACATTTCATTTGGATATGTTACTGCCGTTTTCTAGAGTACGGTTTGCAAATCTCTGTCATTTAGTAAGTAAAGTATACTATTTTTTATTTACATACATAAAACGTAGTAAAGTTTCACAAGAATCATACACTTGATTACTATAAGATATTTATGATAAATAGTATTGAATACTGGAGTACCTACCTACACAATAAAAGATAATTGGAAGCACTGCACAAGGGAGACCTATAATTTTGTTTGTCATTAATTATAATTAGTTTATTACATATGACGTGATATTCCTTTTAATGCTATGAACTAATGTACTTAGTAAAATAATTGTACATTTTGTGGTCTAAAATAATTAATGAATTGAATATCTCTAGGCTCTGTTTGAAGACAATTAATGAAATAATAAAAATAGTGATCAACTCGTGAAATACAAACCTGCACTAACTGATTCGGGCATTCCAAAAATCTTCATACCACAACACGTAAACGGATGTTTTTTCCATTATCTATAACATTTCGCAACCTTCGAATAAAGTTATGGAATTTTGCAAAACTTTTCGTAACAATCGTTGCTTTTTTGTCCAAAACGGGTACGGGTGACATGGCGGAGGACGCGCGCGGGAATGACGTGGAAAGCGGGAAAATCTCCTATTTTATGCATTATAAGGCCCCAAATAGACGAACCAAACAGTTTTATTAGGACTTGATTACATAAGTATTTACTGAAATTTTAGTTTTAATGGTTTATCAGTTGATTAGACGTTGTTGTTTTCTAAATTACAAATTATTTATTCAATAATAAATAACATTACAGATCCAATTTGCAAGGAAGTCCTTAAAATAAATTATTCCTCAATATTCAAGTAGGTAAATAATTTAGTCAGTTTATGGGGCACAATAGAATTGACTACAATATAAAAATAACTAGGTCCAGAAAAAAGAAAATAAATGGTTGTCTTATACATAGATACGAAGCAATTTTTTTTTTGTTGCTTTACTTATAACCACGATGTTTTCTCAATGGCGGTGTCTCTGCCTATCAATGACTTGTAAACCAATTCTAAACATCTTCAAACTCATATTGATGGTTTGAATCAATCTGATTGACCGTCTTGGGATGCCTTCATGCGTGCGCAGATTCTGTTGGCGCCAACGAAGAGCTGAATGAGCCTGAATGAGGCTGTGTGTGACCTTATTCCCTCGTAGTTTTACGAAGGAGGGGGTGGGAAGAAGTGCGTAAAAGTTTTGGTAGGGGAAGTATTTACGTATTGTTTGGGAGAGGAGACTACAAACCCTCTATATTTCATTTTTGAGATACTTTACTTTGTTATATGTACATTTTTAATGTTGGAAAATAAACGTTAGTCATAGTCACGTACCTCCAACTAGGTACACCTAGTTGGAGTTTTTATAAGTATTGTTACAAATAATTTTGTCCGAGGCTAGGTGCATTCCAAAACGAAGTATTAGTATCTCGGCCTGCCTCCATATTGCTATACCCTAAGCAGGGTCCATGAGACACCTATTTACATCCACAAAAAATGTAAAATTCTTGTACACCATGTGAAAGCAATAAATAGGTATATTGAGTATTGAATATTTAAAAACTGAAAAACCACGAGATAAATTGTTGAAAACATTGACCAAACACTAGGTAACTAAGTAAGGTTCCTACCACGAGTCGGTAGTGTGTTTAATCAACATTTTTTAGTTAGCAGATGTATGTATATTAAAAAAAAACCACAGTAACTGCACGAAAGTTTGGAAATAAGCTAGTTTTGTGTTTTTTTTTCAGTTTGTGAATTTTTTTTTAAAGTTTATATGCAAAATGAATCAGAGTCATATCAATCATAGTCCGGATAGGTTATCCATGCAAGCTATCCTTTCACTTGCATATCAGCTGGTTATTAACCGCTTCACCACAAAGGTTATCAAATTATTAATCCATTGTCAGTTCTCAGCCACTATCTAGAGACAGCAGTGGAGGCCGCCGGACGGGCGCGCGGCGGCGACAGAGCGCCACTCCGTCGGTGCCCGCGCCAATCCTCATCCCAACTATCTATCTGCTTTCTTTTGTTACCTACTAGTTAATACATACTTGAGATTATAGCCAGTTGTTTTGATTTGAAGTTTCAAAAGAGATGGTGGTGTAAGCTGTATCAGGAGATACCTCATAAGTATTATAAGTTATCCTCGTACTATGTAGGTACCGTACCTATGGGTAGGATAGTTAAAACTTATTTTTGATTTTAAGCAGATTCTCACGGTCGGATTTTCTTCAAAGTCAAAAAAAAAATTTGAAGTCTTAAAAATAATACCTAGTACCTCTCTTCTCTTACTTTTCTATGAATAAGAAAGAAATAATGTATTCGATTTGATAATAGCGTACCTTTGTTTATATAAGGCGGAGGACCGCGTTGAAATCTTTTGTAGGCGATTAGGCTCTCTCGTAGCGGTGTCTACGGCGTAGATGCTAGATTTACCGTCAAAATACAAAACCCAAAAGAAATCATTTTCTTGAAAATACATTTCTAAGAGAAACCTTAACCAGATTAAATGTAATATTATGATTGATTATAGTAAAAGCTATTTGAAAAACAGATAACTGAAGTGCTTATTACTATAGAATAGCCACAAAAGCAGAAACTGATGCTCAATATTCTAAATAAATTAAATAAATACAATTTAATTCATAAAACAACGAAAATATGTACTCAGTTAAGTACCTAGTTAGGCAACTTATTGGCATGGTATTGCTCATTTATCTAGACGACTCTTGACTATCTAATAAGTTTACATAATAAAGTGAATCTCAATTCGGCGGAAGGTAAACAAGACGCCGCCGTCGCCGCCAGCGCGGGCGCCCGGCTGCCGCGGACCGCGGCCAACTATAGTGACGGCTGATTGGCCGAGGATTCTAAAAGATGTATCTTATTAGTCACCATGCTTAAAGAATTTACGCACCTAGGGGTATATTCACATTACTCTCCTAAATGTGCGCTAGCTAAATGGGTGCTAAATCTGCTGTGATCTCTGTCATACAAGTAACGATAGAGCATTTTTCAAAGCCGTGCTAAAATGACAGGAGAATATGAATGAAGGGTAATGTCTATGCTAGTTCCAGAGTACCTCGGTCCATGATAGTTGTACATATGGGGCTACAGGTATGCTCATAAAACCAACATAATAAAATGAGAGTCGGTCTCTCGTTTTCGAGATGCCTTCAGATTTTTTATAAAACATTTCATTTCTAGTTCCGTACTCTAAAAAGGTGTAGTCAGAGTCAGAGGCACACGTACATTATAGGCTCGTGCTTACAGTATTTTATGACATGCTGCAAACCCATTGCCGCTGCTACTAAACATGTGATTAAACTAAACATATTTTATGTAAAATGTTAGCTGTTTTCGGCATCTATGAAAAGAAAAACTTCAAGTTGGTAAGGTAAAATGTTTGCAAATAATCTCAGGGTAGTTTGATTGATTCACACCACAAACTTGAAAATCAGAGCAGTTATTCAGTGTCAATTCAGAGACTCTACCTCATTTCTCCGAGCATCGGAAACAAACAAAACAATCAATTTGTACTATTCCTTCATCGGACTTGCTAATGAGCATGCACGCGGTGCGATCAATCATTATCGCTTCTGGGTGTAGTCCGAGTATGAACTTCTGCGTGTATTGTAAACTTTTCGATAGGCACGACTTCGCTATGTTTTTTTTTTTCAATTTACTTACCTTCGAATTTATGAACTACGGATTCGAGCACTGCGCAGAAACGGATTGGCGGAGTGTTTAGCATCTATTTATGAATTTGGGTCTTACACCTATACATTGACTTTACTAGACTCTTCTTCAGTTCTGGCCTTGTCCTGTTATGATTTAGTTGATTGGAGGCCTATGTCTGCTCGGCCCGCTCTGCCATCTACCATCTTTTCCAATTAAATTATCAGATCTTCCAGCAATAAAATCTATTTCAAATTCGCAAAACTCGTACTATAAGCCTTCCGTAATTACACCCTAAATCGTTGCTAAGTATAGATGTTGGTCCTCAATCATTCGGATTGAAAATTAATAGACATGGATAAATTCAGTTCCTAGCACTTATTTTAGGGTATTCTTTCCTTACTAAGAACTAGCTACCTACTTCCGTTTGAGAGGTGTCCAGCTGTGACGCAAAAGTTTATATTTGATTCCTGCGGGAGTGGGACAAATTACTTGACCTGCAAAGTATTTGGATTTGGGTATCTTTACTAGTCTCAGGTGTTAGCAGGTATCTGTTTTAAGCCCTGAATTTAGGACCTAGATTGTTCGTGTTGACATTGTAGGTACATATAATTATTACCTATCTAATTATCTGAAACAAATATAATAATTAATGAAATACAAAGAACCTAGACGTCGTCGGTAAAATGTTTACGTCTGCCTGCAGCCACATAGCCAGTCGTCGCCTCGACGAGACATATCGCGACTCACCGACGACGCTACATTTTGGCGCCAAATCCTAGGCGCCATCTTGTCACATTCACATGATTCTTGTCAATAAAAATAATTCGATTCTGTTATTTCCTCTTATTAGTGTTTAATAAGTAGCCGGGTAGTTGTTTGTGAATATTTATTCATATTTTGCATACACAAGTGAGTTAGTAAATTAGGCGCTTAACTATTTTGTTTTGTTGAACTTTGGTTCATGTTAAGTTTAGAGTTGGGTAGAGTGGGTAGGTAGCTAGGTAGGGTAGGTAGTACCATGATGTAGGCACTACCTAGAGAACCTACTTACTTATCTGTAGAACATACCTGCCATACCCCTTCTAGCAAAGCCTTTTAGGTAGATAAAATGATGATCAGAAACTTAACTGATAAATAGCTAGTAGGTATAGCAATATAGCTGGTAAAGAAGAATGTATCCTAAGCACTATATATAGTGCTGCTTCAAACGATTAGTTACCTGCTGAGTGGTGATTCTGAGTAGATCTGTGTCTTGTTGGAATACCTTGCCAAGGGTAGGGAGGTGCTTAGTATAGTAAGTACATAGTCGGTATGAATTTATTCGGTTGCTCTGATAGCGAATAAATATCCTACTCCCCCTAATTTATATAGCTGTCACAATGCTGTGCTGTGCATTGCAAACACTCAAAAACTGTTGGACACTAGAAGTAGGGTCGGGCCATACAAACCGCGACAAAAGAAGGTGGTACGCTGCCTAAAGGTACGGTGCGAGTGTTTTTCTACACAAAAAGGTAAATGTTGAAAATTTTTGATAAACAGTTTCTAGAATGCAATCCCTTAAATAATCACCGCGGCAATGACTTGGCTGATGGTAGCCTAGCGTGACTATGCTCAGAGGAAATTCAGTTCGTGTGAGAGAGTTGATACGACACAAACGACTGGGTAGTTTTCAATTATGTATTCCCTGGTACCTGTGGATAGGTATCAAGAGATCGGGAGACGTCTACCTGCCTGGGGATTGATGTTGTGAGCCCATCTCATATTTCAATCATAATTTGTACTCAGGCGAGCTTATGCTTGACGCTGCTGTTTCTTCTCGAGAAAGCAAGAGTTTAGTAACCCAAGACCGCGTAAGCTGGAGACAAACCTGGAGGAATTAAGCATTAGAATTAATTGAGCTTACATTTGAGTGTAGGCACAAGCTCGGTTAGCAACAGTCGCTCCCCTCACAGTCTCTGGCCGTCCCCGTCAGCGCCAGCGGCAAGCCCGGCGCCCGCCGTCGGCGCCGACGGGACGATCACATCTGATGTTCCACCGTTTATTATAAACAACTATTATTGATCTATTTTTATTCACGGAATGTTGGCATGACACTCAATGACTGGGGATAGTTTTGGGGAATTAAGTAGAGTGGCGCCTAGGGGACAAAGATGACAAATGCTTCGAGCACAGATTATAGAATGTTACTTCTTTCTTACGGTGAAGTCAGGACGGGAGAGACGGGGTGATATTGAATTTTTTTCTATACAGTGAGTACCTAGGTACCTACTAGGTTTATTTTTATTTTATTAATAAGGATATCCAACAGGGATAACACATAAAAATACAATAAAGATATAAACAAAGGTCTTAAATCTATGGGGTATATTACCTACCTCCTCATTACACCACCACGTTTGGGTTGGCTGGCAGACAATGCTTTCAGCATTAAGTCCACCCTTTGTAACAAATTTATAATTTTGTGCAATAAAGTATTAAATAAAAAAATTAAAATATATTCATATTGGTTTTGTAAAGCTGAGCTAACTGAAATGATTGCTAAATCTTTTGTCTTTTGTCAACCTCCAACTAAGTAGGTACGGTAGGTATCATAATTTAAAGGGTTTGTTTATCTGTCAAAGACCTGCTTATCCTTTACTTCTCTCTACCTATTTAACAATAATATGTGGTGTATTCGCAATTATGAATCACCAGTGAGATACAGTACAGCACATAAAACCAGACTTTATAATAGGTAGGTATCCAAATAATTCGCAGCTAATTTACATCTCACTTTCCATATTTTTTCGATGACACAATAAAAACGTCTGCATCCGTTGGCAGTCGCCGGACAGCCGGACGCCCGGCTTCGCGTCCGGGAGTGAGGACGCCGGACAGCCGGACGCCCTGGCACCGGAGTCTGAAGATGAGCCTCGGTGACCAATGATGCGATTGGTAAACTTGATAATATGCAATGGAATGTTTTATGACAAAAGGGATGATATAATCGAGTTGTGGTTGAGTTGTCACAGCGGGTGAGGCCTATAAAGGCAGAATAATCCTTGTGCTTCTTTGCTTCACTGCTTCTTTTTCTATAATTTAGTAAAATTATCGACTTTGGCAAACCAAGAAAAAAATCCATACCTATAATACCTAAGTAGTTTTACCAAAAGAATTCGGACCAGCCAGTTTTTCAACTGAAGTGTTAATCAACACCATCAGAATAGAACCCTGTCCTAATACATATTAATTAGCTATAAAAAAACTGACTCTACGTGTGCTACGAAAGTTGCTACGCCGTAATACTGCTACGAAGTTTTAAAGCTACCTTGATGATGTCATGGTGAAGCGGCATTAGTCTTGACTTTGATCCCGTGCCCTTTCGATCCTCGGTCGGCTAATCGAGCGCCTCTCAGCGGGAGACCTGTCACGCACCGCATGCTCTTGCCACAGATTAGACGACTACCAAATCTAATTCTAGAGACAAATTATCGTAGGTTCAGACTATTTTTGGCCAATTCGAGTGGGCACAAATTGGTCCTGGTTAAATATTATACATACCCTAGCACTTTACTCATGTCATGTCATGTATTTCAGGGCTTATTCCCATCGAGCCCACCCAGTCATTACTAAACAGTGACCAACAACTTTCCACTGCAGGTTTTGAATCCTGGTAGTGGAAAGTTTCCTGCGTTACAGGCTAAATTAATGCTTGCCTAAAACATCTGTTACTATACTTAGCAGTGATTTCCTGACATTTTTTAATGAAACCAAGATATGGCTCACCTCTACTAATGCATGAACACCATAGGACGTGTCTTATGCGGCATTGCATTATAGTACATTATGGTACAAGTGTGGTACATTGGTGATTACCGCCGAGGTGCCATTGAGACCCGAGCCGTAGGCGAGGGTCTTAAGAAAGCTGAGAACGGTAATCACCAATACACACGTGTATCATACGACGTTTTTCAACACACTTGTGAATAAAATAACTATAATTTCAACAGTGAAAACGCGTTGTGAAAAATGTTTCGCTATGGCGGGAAAAAATTATCAGTTTTCCTATGCATTGCGATCGGCCACAGACTAAAGGGATGAGGTTTTTTTTTTATTTATTTTCCGCGCTTAGGGTTTGCGCCTATTCTGCCACGTAAAAATGGGGAATTTAAAGTTTTCTTTTATTACAGAGAAAACAAAAGTTATATTTGAGTGAAAGTTTTATTTATTAAACACGTACGAGTTAAAATTATCTATTTAAATAAGAAGTTGCATGAAATGAGCAAGCTATAGGAACATTCATTTATTTGTTCTATTGAACACGATCTTTTTTTTGAATAAAAACTTTTTTAGTAACAAAGCTACTCAACCAATAAAATTAAAAAAAAAAATCTATAACTCACTTGTGAGTTATAGCAATGAAAAAGTCACAGTTTGATTATGGGTGTCATTATGTGCCTAATTGCGGTGACCATAGAGCCACTTTATGAGCAAGTGTGTTGAAAATTCCTTTACTCTATAGCAGCACGTGTCAAGTCTCATGCGCCTCCTTTGGTGATCATGTTAGGTTTTCTAAATGCCTGAATCTTCATGAAATCTTTGTTCCTACGTGAGGTACCTCTACACCTAGGTAGAGACCGGGGAAGGTACCTATCTGTTTGTTTACCGAAGCCCTGACGACTTTAATCAAACATATCGAGACAATAAAGTAATCTAGCAAACTGTACGCATTATCTTGTACTAAAGAATGTTCACAAACAACATTAGTACACCTATGACATCAGTGGCGGGTGCAAGACCGGCGCCTACATATTTGTGCCGGCGGGCGGCGGCGGCGGCTGCGGCGGGTGCCTTGGTGCCGCGCCGCGGCGGCGGCCGGCGGCGCCCCGCGGTCCACACCAAAACCCAGGGCACAATACATTCACAAGACTAGCGAGAAGCGACGACTGGCCGATTTGCACTCTCCCGAATGTAAGCTTGGAATACTCAGTTACTTACACCGTGTTTTATCTTTAGCAGATTTGAATTCTTTCGAAAGTGACAAAACACAGTGTAACTATTCCGAGCTTACACCAAGTTTAGTGTCGACGACGAGAAGTATTGCCGCATAGTATAGGTAGGTAGCTAAACTACATAGACAGTCTTACCCATAAAAATTCACTCGTCGTAAAACTTGAAGTAAATGTACGTACCTACATTTCGTTCTCTTTCGTGTAATGGTCACTTAGCTTTTCAAAGACAAGTGTAGTCATAAAAGTTTGAGTCGTGTAGGTACATATTATCTTTCTTGGGGTGAGAAATCCTATGAGAGTGCTTGAGAAGGCATGTTAAGAATACCTAAGTCCTTGAAAATACTATGGAACTTTTAGGCTCAAATGAAAGATGTACCTAGGTATTTAGTTAATCCAGCAATTTTGTTGTGGTGATAAAGATTGAATGGGTTCATAAAAAAAGTCTGAATTGTTTTAAGAATATTTCGAAATCATTCCACTAGGAACATCAATGTAAAATTTAAGCTTCACAACCACGGACAACGTTCAGGAACAAGCGTAAGCCCGCTGCCGCTTATCGCTCCGTTCGTTACTGTAACTAATGCCTCCAAATGCCCCACTAATGATGGCTCATGATTTATTTGGTGAGCTTATTTTTATTGCGCCCGAACGGGGCCGAATGATGGAAAGGTGTCCTAAAGACTCCTTGCCAAGGACAACGCGTTGTTTGTATTCGAGTTTAAGTCAGACAAAAACAGCCGAGACAACCTTTACGATAATTATTATGACTTCATCTCAGTTAGTTCATCTTTGTTTCGTGTTCAGATTTTTCTCATCTAATTGAGCAGGGACTGCCTATTTAGGTATTGTTTCTTGTAGACTGTAGTTACCTACTCGTACCTACGTACTTATATTCTGTATCGTCTCGTACCTAGACTGTCTATTTTTGTATCGAGAGTAGGTACTTATCTACAAGTAAGTTAGATTTGCCACCTCAATCGTTAATTTCGTGATCTGACATTTTACTTCGTAAGGGATGTTTACACGGCTTAGCAGGGTGCGATTATTTAGTAAAAATCATAGAATAATCGTTAATATTAATTTATTAAAGTAAAAAGTGCCTAACACTAATTATGTACCTTCCAATACATACAAACTAAAGAACAATATTAAAATGAACGAAAATACATAAATTTTTCAGATCAAGGATAAAATATTGCAATAACTTATATTGTAAAATCAATGTACGTTATAAATAGATTTTTGATAGCGCACCATAGAAAATAATCCACGAAACATAGGTATATGTACCGATATTGACCACTAGTGACCACCAAAATATAATTACAAATTGGACCATTTCGTCGTACAACGAAAGTTTAAGTAATAATTTAATTGTTGGACAATAATTTGTTTTATTAGCTTAATAATTGTGTCAATTCTGTTGGTGCACTTTTCTAAAATAACCTAATTTGACAGCGCCAAAAAATGTTGCTCTCCTGTCTCATAAAATGACAAAGACGACTGGTTTAATCATTTTTTTAAACAACGTTAGCACTTTTATGATAAGATCCGTCTTCAAGTTTTGAAGGGAAAATCTTCCTTCGGAACCAACGACAGCCGACTTGACGAATGACTTGACTGTTATTACTTCCTCGTTTCATAATTATTTCAAATATTTCACTTGACACTGGCAAAATTGTCTTTAGAAATGACGGACAGAGCCCATAAATGAAAAGAAGAAGAAGAAATCACAAAGATAGATATAATTTTGGCGCTGTCAAGTTAGGTTAGTTTATAAAAATGCACCAACAGAATCGACACCAATTTCTATTATAATTATAAGTTAAACTATTTTGTTTCCTTAAAAAGATGTCACTACAGAGTTCTCTCTATTTTGAGCTAAAACGATTTCTTTTTGTTAAATAAGATTAGGATAAAATACTTATTGCATTTGAAAAATCATTTACACTACGAGTACCTACTAAGTTATTGCACACTTGAGAGCAATGAATTCGGTTCGATCACAAACCTTGATAAATCTTGAGCGGTGGCATCACCAATCATACCGAATAAATATCAGTGGCTGGATTTTTAGTCAAGTAGTGTGATACAAAATAGGGGGTCATGTGACTTTTTCACATAGTTACCAGTTATTTCGCTGTCAACTGAACGGTTTTACGCGCGATTGAAGGAACTTTCATTTATTAGTTCATAGATTTTGTATGAAAATACGATTAAGTGGTAGGTATATGAATACTTTTTAAAGCTAAACATCTTGATTTTGGGGTTCTGAGGTTTGTATTAGAGACCAGAATCTATTGTCCTCGAGTGTACTACCTAAAAACTTCGTGAAATAGTTATAAATAGAATATACGTATCTAGTAAAGAAATTAAGAGAGATTATTACGATCTAAGTGGTGTTTTGTTTTATTACTAGTACTTATTATTACCAAGGAGAAATTTAAAAAAATGTGAACTTAATAGTTTTATTTTATTTTTTTATGATAAAAGTATTGGAACAAGCTGATAGTTCACCTGATGTTAAGTAGTAACATCTGCCTATAACAATGCATTACCTCACAGAGCAAGTCCAATGAGGACGTGCCCTGTAAGGCAATGCACTGCGTCCATCACTCTGAGACGTAAAGATCTTGAAGTCTCATGTGCCTGTATTAATTATTAATTGTAATTAATACTTAATGGAAGTCACTTTAGCGATCCACATATTACGTAAAAGTCACAGCAGACAATAAGCGGCTTGTTGCACGCCTGTCGCTCGCATTGTACTTTTTACGTTAACGCCACTGTCGCCACTACCGAATGACGGCTGCAAACGTAAACTTTTTATACTGAATGTGATTTTTTTAACGTTCTGGGATGTTTTTTGACTTTCCAGTTATTAATCCAGTTTGGAATAATAAAGTTAACTTGTCCGGTTAGATTGGGATATTTTTTTCTTAGTTTGGTTGAAATCAGAGTACCTATTCAAATATTTGTTAAGCTAGTAGATACCTAAAAGGCTCAAATACCGTGAGAACCGTATTTAAAATAGTTAAATACTGAATTCTGTATAAAAGGCAAACCTTACTTCATCGAAGGTTTGAAAACCCGCGTTTTTTTTCAACGCAATAAAAACGCACACGACGTGGTCTAGACGCACTAAAATAGAACTCAATTTTGTATAAATTTAGGGTGTCTCTCCACCAGAGCTAAGCCCAGCTGAAATCCACCAATAGGGATCATTTGTTTTCATATTAAACGATTCCTATTGGTGGATTTCAAACACTTCCTTAGCAACGTCACTTAGCTTAGCTCTTGTGGAAGAGCACTCTTAGCCATGGTTTCTCGAAGAATTCTCGTTCACTACTCGAATAAATTACTCCCTGTGCATGTAGGCTCCGAATGCACAAGACGACTATTATTTACGAACGTACGTTTGTAGCGATTATGCGGCTGATCACCAACAAATGTATCTGCCTTGATCACGAACAAATGTGACAATCGTAAACGTATCGTAACGCTAGCGTATCCGAGATACACACCGATGATACGTTTTGCAGTCGCGTTGGTGTTGACGCCAATGATTCGAATGCGGTAGGCGGCGACTAGCAGATTCGTTCGTGATCACTTCTCATGTTACAAGTGTATCGCGTTTGCAATGTCCTACTTAAGGCTCGAGCGGACCGGATGCGTATACGTAAACGTGCACGTACACTGAGTTGTAATGTATGAAACTGTATGAGACAGGACACACGGCTTGCGTAATGACGCGCACGTCTACGTTACTGTCACTACTACGTCCTGTTTCGTAGAGTTTCATACATTACAACTCAGTGTACGTGCACGTCTACGTATACGCATCCGGTTTGCTCGAGCCTTTACGCGTAGAATAGCGCAGGTATCTCACTGAGTAGATTCACACTTCAATAAGTATAGAAACACAGTAGCAACTAGCAAGCACTGATGTTACACAATTCACAATTTTTTACATCCCAAGTTAAAGGTTAGAGTGAATAGGTGGATTCTAGACTGTCCTGCTTCATCGTCACTTACCATCAGGTGAACTTGTGGCCAAATTACATTCTATTTCATATAAGGTGCCTTCTGGTAAGATCGGCGTAGTAGTGAGTCCGGATAAATCACGTAACTAAGTAATTCGGCGATATTTTTAAATGATGGCAACATCGCCTTACGCGCCATTTTGCTATGCCCCTGTATAGCAATGTGCGCGTAAGGCGATGTTGCCATCATTTAAAAATATCGCCGAATTGCTTAGTATCCGGACTTACTACTTCGCCGATCTTACCAGAAGGCACTGTAATTTTTTTTATTTAGCTGTATTTGATAGAAACCGGTACAGTCATTTCCAAGTTATGGGGATATTCACAAGCTCTGAATCCCAGTTTGAAGTATTTAGCTCACCAAAGCATTACGATTTGACTCCCAAACCATACCTCAGGGTTTGATGATGAACAGCAATGATAAAGAGGGTCTGGTACAGACTTACTTCGCTACTATTCTATACTTATTGCAGCGTAAACCTATGACAATAATTATAAAACAAAATGTATAATAATAAGTCAGTAGTTCCGGAATCCTCCCCGGTTGGACTTAAAGGACGGCGGAGTGGGCCCGGAGCTGCCCGGAGACGTGAGGAACAGCTCGATGTAGCGGAAGTCCATGTTGTTCTTGTCTCGACGCATCGCCTGGGTAAGACGAAAAGAAATCAATTTGACATATTCGACAACTATCTTATATGCGTTCAAGGAAGATACTTTTTAGAGAATGATTTAGAATTACCAATGTAACTTTTCTATATTACTGATAGAATCTAATTTATTACACGCACACACTTTTGTTTTTATCGGAGACTGAGAACAATATAGCTGCCAGACCAGATGTCTTGTTTAAACCATGCATAGGGACGGGACACTTCCATAGTGATGAGCTAGTGCCAGTCCAACAATACTGTTGGTTAAAGGCTAGAGCAGACCGGATGCGTATACGTAGACGTGCACGTACACTGAGTTGTAATGTATGAAACTCTACGAGACAGGACACACTGCTTGCGTAACGTAGACGTGCGCGTCATTACGCAATCAGTGTGTCCTGTCTCATACAATTTCATACATTACAACTCAGTGTACGTGCACGTCTACGTATACGCATCCGGTCTGCTCGAGCCTTAAATGGTAAAAAATAACAAATACAAAAACCAAAAAATAAAAAAAAAAGACTGAAAGGTTCTTTGTGAAGAGTTTCATATACCATCATCACATTTCCTGTTCAAGCACCGATCCTAAGCATAGATTTTTTGACTGTAGGATCTATTATGTTTGCACATACCCGCATAGCGTCTTCATGGCATTCAAATTCAACATCAGCCTCTCCCGACGGACGGCCAGAGCTGTCGAATCTTATGTTGATGTTCAACGGCCGGATTGGCTTGAAGAACTGGAAACAAAATGCAGTTGTTAAAGAACCGTGACTTTTTGTAGTAGGACTGTTTAATGTTCTTTCCGACCAGTATATATTTCTGCTGTTAAGCATTAATACTCCTATAGATGTGCATAATATAGGGGGGCCGTAGCAATTACAGGCTCGGGAATCGTAACATTACATTAGACATTGCGTAGTTTACATAAGATATATTATTAGTTCTTTATTGTACTCAAAATCAGATATGACATAAAAAGGACAGAAATTGACGACATGTACAAAAACAAGCAACTCTAACAGGAATTTACTTTCAGCAAACTTTTGAGGCTGGAGATATAAAATAAATATTCTTGGACATATCACACAACACTCTCTAGTCCCAAACTAACCAACCAGTACTATGGGAACTAGATTGCTGATAGAATACTTATATACATATTTTTTTGTAAATACATACTTATGATACATAGTAACACTCATATGTTTGTGTTGAATACTTAAAAGTTAGAATAAGATACATTTTAAGTTGACTGTTTCTGGTCTTGCAGATCTCGATCATAATTATGCTTGTTTGATCACAGTTTAATCTGCTCATTTTCTGTTTTACACATATTTTTTAAACTTTCGTAAACTTACAAAGGCAACATCCTGCGGTGAAGCTTTAAATGGCAGTCCTCGCATGTGCACGGAGTACCCGCCGCAGCTGTCCCCGCGGTGCCGGCCGCCGCCGAAGCCGCCGCCGCCGCGAGGCCCGCCGTACCCACTGCCGCCGCCACCTGTTCACAAATACAGACTTAGTTATCACTGTTAGGTACCTAAAGGTATAGGCCTCCTTCATTGGTATCAATGAAGGAGGCCTATACCTTTAGATGAGCCTTTATCCTGAGCATCCTTACCACTTCGGTGACTTTGATTTGTCTGATGGTGTGGGCTCTTGGCTGTATCGTTGAGTTTTAGGCCTAGCATGAGGTCTATGCCGTAGATCCCACTGTTTGTGTTTCAATCACGCTGCAACGGCTGGTTTGATTTGAATGAAACTTGGAATATACATATAAATAGTTCGTATCCTGGATTAATACATAAGGTATTTTTTATCCCGAAAAATCAACAGGATCTAACAGGATGCGGACGAAGTCGCGGGCGAAAGTTAGTCGGCATAGCTTACCGGTGCTACCTTCTAATTCTGATCTGCAAGCCAATAGTAAACTGTCCTTGCACTAGAAAGGTTGTTTGCTTGCTACTCTAAATACCTTTTTTTTTTTTTTTTTTTTCGAACGGACTAAACTGCTGTTGTATTCGCCTGACGATTGCTGACAGCGTTACCGGACTAACTCTACCTACCCACAGATAGACCAAGATACTAACCGTTAAAAGGTTCTCGTCCGAAGCCCTGGCCGGCGCCTCGCCCGCGGTTATTGAACCGGCCTCCGAACCTGTCGTTGCGATCGTAAGGCGCGGGTCGGTAGCCGCCGCCGCGCGAGCCGCGGTACCCGCCGCCGCTTTCCATCCGAGCGCCGTACTGACGCACCTCGTCCGCTGTACTTGGGAATACTTCTATGTATCTGTGGATGTGAACATGTTTATTAACAAATTAAAAAGGGTAGAACATTTGTTTGATAAATATATTAATAACCGTTTGTTCGCGTATATCCAGGATCATAAATCCCGATGAATGGAAGATTAACACTTATGGCCCTTGTCTTTTATTTTTGAAAACTGTAGTCATGCTTGGGCACGTTGTTGAAAACCTCATAATAAGCAATGTCCTTATTCTGCAATACCTTCACAGTTTTCTTCTAGGCATTGGTCGCAAGGGACTGGCTATTAGAGCCACATACTATATTCCTAAGATGATTCTAAATGATCCTTTATAATTTTACTGAATAAAACATAATTGACTTTAACTTTAAAAGCAGTGGTGCTATTGCGTTTTTATCACGGGGATTAATTTGTAGCTAACCATTTCCTTAGATATACCGTACCTATTTGTTTTGGAGATTGAATTTCAGTGTTTCTACATTACAAACTACCTACTCAGTGACAAAATCTTATTTTAATTAGTGCAAGGTAAACTCAGAAATATGACAACACACTGGAACTCAACGATCAGTTTGTAAGAACTAACCATACAGCAAAGAATCTAGTCAAGATTGTTACCAGTTCTTTTAGGCCTGCTTGTGTAAACGTGGCTTGCATACTTTAAAAAATGATTGTGTTTTTATTGAGAACAAATTCTTATACCTAGATATGCGTGACAAAGTCACGCGGTCGTGCAAGTGTACATCTGTAATATAGGCCGCTGTAGAAAGTTTCAAAAGTTCAATAACAAGTGAGCGCCAATACTGAAGTATCGAGAAATACTCATTCGTTCAAAAAGTTCTACAGCGGCTTACAGGTTTTTATCTAAACGTGATACCACAAGTGACTCTGTGTCTAATTGCGACGGCAGTAGGTACAGATTAGACTGTAGATTTGGAGACACACATAAAATAAATGAATAATGTTTAGGCTGCATTGCATACCCACCAGAGATCTGCGACTTTGAACTGTGTAGGAAGAAAAAAACCAGCATTTGAAGTGGATTTCTTCCTCATACACCTCGCACATTTACTTATAGTATAATAAAAAATGAAGATACAAACAAAATAAATAAACCATGTCCTGGACTTATCATCTATGTATGATACCCGACTATGTACGATATTTTCCTCGCTGAATCTTCCCTCTTGCTTCCCCTCTTGACCCGCAGTCCTCCCGTCTCGCCCAACCTTCGACAACTCAATAACCAATCACTAGCGCACTTTTATAAACCCTTCCTTGGTTTTGGTTCAGATATCTGCTGACAGGTCTGTAAGGATTGGATTTGTTTGGATAAGGGAATGAAAGGAGGTTTGTTATGTCTTATGCATACTCTTAGGTAGCTACACTCGCTACCTAATGTCTTGTTTGGGATGGAGTCTGAAGGTTACAACAAATAAATGTTTTTTTAAGTATTTTGAAGCTTGTAATCTCAACTCGATAGCTAGAATGCTAACTGGTTTCCGTGTGTTTTATTTTACCCTTTGAGCACTGCACGGAATTGACTAGATCCAAATTAGGACAATTTTATGTGAAAATAACATTCAAGAAATGGTTGAACTGAATCAAATCAAGAAGTCAGCAGATATCTGAACCAAAACCTTTTGTCTCGAAGGTAGTTTGAAAAGTGCGGTATACCAAATTACATATTAAATAACCTGACCCAAGTTAATCCATAAATTCAAATTAAGTTGGTAATGGGAATAGAACCTTAGAGAAACCAATATCCCATGCCCACTACACCAATTATAAAGCAATCGTGGTTTGAATGTGGTTGTAGGTATGTTCAACAATTTTGGCTCCTAACTTGAAACTTCTACTCACTTTGACTGTCCCAAAAATATCTACGGTAGCTTGAAGCTGTTTCAAAATAATTTAGCAGTTTGTGTTATTTTTCGTCTTGTTTTTGTTGAGTAGGCGAGAATGTTGATAGTCCGATCAGTTTTTTCACAAAATGGCCAACCATACCCTCACCAAACCACGTGCCAAAAAGAAATCCCCCCACCTGTGTCCTATTTTCTCCCTGTCCCTGGTGAGAGCCTCCTGAACGCTCCCCTTGTCATTGAAGTGAACGAACGCCTCGCCTGAAGCCCGCCCTGTCGCGTCCGTTAGCAAGTGGACACCGTCCGGTGCTACCGTGATCCCTGGAGCCCCCATGGTGAAAAGTTTAGTTTATGATCATTCTGGATGCAGCGGGTAGACTGTTGTGGATATATTTACTTGAACTTTTAGACTGTGTGGTGTGGATTTCATCATAGGTAAATGGATAACAGATGTATTATGTTGTGTTTTGTTTTAACCCTGTTGCAGACGTTGCAGTGCCTGTTGTTGAGTTATTAGCTATTTTAAAGCCCAGAAAAGTTTGGATACTTTAACTTCTAATGAATATTATTATTACTTTTAGTTACTTTGAATGGTATAACACCAGCTAGTGCACCACACTTTCGAAATAAAAACTGTTGAAAATGACATTTATAAAATTATTAACGATTATTTTGAATTTGCTTTGTTCAATGTGTTTCATAACTTAACCACAACATATCTACCCGAAAGCCTAGACATCCCAAAACAACACAGATATTATACCAACTCAGAAAAGCATACCTTTGAAAAATTCCACAATTTCTTCTTTTGAGCAACCAAAAGGCAATCCTCTCAGTTTGACGATGCCCATGCTGTCATTGAGATGGGGAATGCCTTCAAAGCCATTCTCATTCTGACGCATGGCATTTAGTGCCCAATCCATATCTTGGCGGTCGGTTGAGAATACTGAAAAAGAGAAATTTTATATTTATTCCAGGTAACCTTCTTATCTAGACAGTTTTAATTTAGCATGGTACACTATTGTTTGAACTTGTGTGGTGTTTTGTTTTTACCTTCAATGTATCTCTTTCCCATGTTCTCTTTGTCTTTCTTCAGAGCTTCCTCCACATCTTCCTGACTCTCCACCTCCACAAAGCATTCTCCAGAGGGTCGACCAGGGCGTACCTCCGTCAAGTGAACTCCTACATTTAAAGAAATTATAATTTTAAAAAAACCATGAGGCAACTAAAATTATGCATAATATACCACCCACTAGCTAAATGGACATAGTGATAAGATGGACATAGTGACCCTTAACAAAATAGTCACCTGTAAACAGTATAATGTATATTTGTATAGGGCTCAAATTCTGTTAAATAAATGATTAGTTATGTACTCCAGCATACGTTTGAATAGATTCTCAATAAAATTTTGATTGTGTCCGAATTATTGCTTGAGCAGTTCTATATATAAATATAGAAATTGAAGGCCTTTTTGTAGGTAAAATTCTAGAACTCCAGCAGCAGGTAGCGGTACAAGCAGGGGTCCTACATAGATACCTACCTACATTACCCATTAGAAGGTATTGTTCGGTTGTTTGTGTGCCTGTTATACGAGCGAGTAGTCGAGTAGTAGTAGTCAGTCTTACCATTTTTTCCATTCAAGATGTTAACGCCGGATAGGAAGGTCATCACTTCTTGCGTTGTGGTGGAGAAAGGCAAACCACGTAACTTTACGATATAACTACTATCACCGGACCCGTTCATTATTATTATATTTCTATACAGAAACAGAGAGTTAGTTATTAGATGATACAAATTACTGCAAGACACGATAAGGAAAGGTAAAAATTTTTTGCACGCCGAGAGTGCGCCCGACTACAAACAACACAAGCAGCAAGCAAACCAACAGCAAACGTCCGCGATTTTGGATAATCAGCAGCCATATTTTATTTTTAGTGTTGTGGTAAAGCAGTGTGGTACATGATTACAATTTACGATTGTAAACTTATCGAAAGATAATCGATATTTCAACACTTTTTTACCTGAAAATAAAACGTATATGTATGCACCTATTAGAAATACTTCCACCGAAATATCATTCATGTTGATGGACCTCTCAAATCTCAAAAAGCAGGATTAGGTCTTAAATTTTAATGGCTGAGTCTATTAGTACGGGTACTGTGTGTGTAGGTACGAACAATTTATAATAATTCGTACAGAAGTCGGACAATTATACAGAAATCTCTATTTTTTAGCAGATTTTAAGGATGGGCTCGCTTCGCTCGCATTTTTTATAAACAAACCTAACATAACCTATTGCAAAAAGTTTATAATGTCGCCTTGGATTTGAACTTCCCGCAGTCCCATGGTATTACCGTTTGGCCAACAGGAGTTGAAGTTAAGTTGCGATGGTTGAAATTACGGCTATTTCTCTTTTATATCAATTTCCAAATGTCAAATTTTCAAACATCACGTTTAGCTGTCAGTTGTGTTTTGTTATTCCATGTCAGTATGTACGCATAAATTATATTTATTCGTCCAGTACCCGTACAAATAGACACTTCGAATTATAATCTTATCGATATTTTTTGTATCCCATGAAAAATCGGCAACTATTCTAAACACCCATCACTGGTTGAAGTTTACTTTATTGATTTTTTGTACATTGACAACAGATTTTAAATATTTTTGTAATCTGTTGTCACTCATGCTTTAGTGACAGCTTGAATAACTTGACCGATTAATGCTTGTTTGACCAATGATATTCTCTTCCGAGTTTGGCTGTTTTCCGTAGGATGTTGAACTTGTTGGACTTTACAACTTTTATCATCCCATCCAGTGCTGCCAACTACTGGGGGATAGCGTTTATCTAATCACGCCTGTATCCAATCCATCCCTAAATTACATATTAATAAGTACCTAAAATAAAATACTTAACTATTCCTTTTTTTTCAACTATGACCTAGGTTAGCTTTATTAAATCGCATCGAGATCACGATCTAGCTAGGCACCAGGATTTTATATGGTATGACTTTATTTTTGGTACTTTCGTTTGGTTGGACCCTTCCCACTAGGATTATTGGGAAGGGTCTTCCATTTTAGGTGAATGATTTAGATGTACAAGTTTTTAATTTATTTACCCTACAAAAGTAATTGCTTGTCTGATTTGAATGAAACTTGGAATATATATCGTTCATAACGGATTGATACATATGTGTAGGCTACTTTTTATCCCGGAAAATGAACATAATATAACGAAACGCAGGCGAAGTTATGGGCAGAAGCTAGTTTTTACAAAATAACAAACATTTACCGGTTTTTGGAGTTTGCTTGGTTGCACTGTTTCATTTCTTTCCCTCATTCGTTCTCCAACTGACAGATGCTGACAGACTCTTCTTTTGTGTCAGATTTGGTGGATTTGGTGTCGGAGAAGATTTGTGTTTTCAAGGAAAATATAGTTTGGTTTTTTGTTTTTTTGGATTTTGTGGTAGTTCTAAAGAGTGGAGTGCAGTGTTTGTGATAAAAAGGGTGATCGCCGCAATTATGACTGTGGACGGTGATGAGAAACCGGCGCGTGACCGCGTGTTTATGGACATTGCCATAGGCGGTTTGCCATCCGGACGTTTGGTCTTCGAACTTTTCAACGATGTGGCTCCAAAGACCACTGAAAACTTTCGAGCCCTATGCACTGGGGATATGGGCATCGGGAGTAGTACTGGGAAGCCGTTGACTTACAAGGTTTGCGACTCTTGTATCTTTTAACTGGATGTTATTTTCCTATGTACAAATAACCTATATTATTATTATCCTGGTTCGCGATAAGCTTACTCACGCGGCACTGCAGTGTACTTACCAGCTTTGGTGCAACATAAAACGTCAACTGATGTACCTAGGTAATTACGCGCACTTTCCATTAGTTAAATTTTCATGTACATTTTCATATCGCCTTCTAATCCCAAACTAAGCCAAACTTGTATGGGAACTAGAATGCTGATAGAATATTTGTATATTTTTTTTTTAAAAGACTTACCTACCTAAAAATGTGTGGTAACACCCAAACACAGAATGAACATTGATGTTTGCCGTCACTCAAATGTTTGTTCTTGGTGGGGATTGAAGTTACAACCTACAGTATGGATGCACATTAAAGCTTTTAAAGAGAGAAGATTTGTTTTAGAGGCATGTGATGAGAAGTCTTAGTGCATTACAAACAACTGACTTCACATTATCTAGATCTACCACTGACCACACTACATTCCCAATCGATGTTATCCTGAGAATGTTACATTCCTCAGGGCATGGTGTTCCACCGAGTGGTGAAAGACTTCATGATCCAAGGAGGAGACTTCACCAACTCCAATGGAACTGGAGGAGAATCCATCTATGGTGGAACTTTTGAAGGTAAAATAAGTCTAATTTTGGATAATATTTTGTGTTATTTTGGTAATGAAATGAAAAGTTGAGATTTTCCTGTGATAATCACCACGTTAATGTTCTATGTCATGTTCTTCACATAGACTCACAAGGTCAAAAAGACTTGTACATACCTAACTGTCAAAGAATCTGTGAGTCGTTAACTCGGGATATTTTGATTTTAACAGGCAAATCTATATGCGGTATATGTTTTGTGTTGAGTATTTATTTGTGGTTTGTTTTTACAGATGAAAATTTTGAGCTGCAACATGACAGGCCGTTCCTACTATCTATGGCCAACCGCGGCAAAGACACCAATGGGTCGCAGTTCTTCATGTAAGTTTGACTACGGGATGGTAAGAAAGAGTTAGGCAAAGCAATTTTTACAACACTTGATTAGCTGCTGGTGATGATGATGGTGATTAGCAAGTAAAAGTCCAACTTAGATTTCTTAAACAAGTTTCAGTACACATACCTAATTTAGTGCACAGAACTATGCTTTACTTTTTTTTTTTATGCTTTATACTTTTTTTTTTATGCTTTATACTTTTTTTTTTGCTTATTTTTGGATGGTGCTTTTTCTAAGGTGGATATTATGTCACTGACAGCAGTAACTACGGTGGGTTTTTATAGAACTATCTTCCCATGTACCTAGTATCCCTGGTAAGAAGAAAAACTAATTACCAATAAGGTTTGTGTGATACAACCTACATAGCAGTGGCCAGTAAAAACTGGTACACTCACCCTCAAAAATGAATAGTAATGTATTTGTATGTTACACTTGTTATTGTGTATGAAGTGTGTATTCATTGTGTAGAGGGCGCGAACAGCGAGCATCCACCCGCTATCATTGTTGTTCTGTTCTGTGTGTTGTAGTACAACACAACCGGCGCCGCATCTCGACAAGTAAGTACCCTCTTTTATACAAAGACAATACCACTTATCTTATAAATGTCAAAGTTTAGATGTTTGGATGTTAGTGTTTCAATCACGCTGAAACTACGGATCCGATTTGGATGAAACTATATATTTCGATGGAATATATATATATATTCCATCGAAATATATCCGATATAACGATATAATATATATATTATATCGTTTGTAACCTGGATTAACACTTAGGCTACTTTTTATCTTGGAAAATCAACAGGATCAAACGGGATGTAAGCTAGTAATAGATACATACATTAGATATCCCCTCTGTAACTGGCTTGGAGCAATTCTAAGTATCCAAAAAGTCATTTATAGGTCAAAGTACACAGCAAAATGCCACACAGAGCAAGCAGTATAGAAAGGGTAACCGTTCAAGATCTTTTACTCCCACCTAAGATCAGGGACTTAATGCCCATGTCAGCAGACATTTAACTCTAATAAACTGGCCATTTTGCCTTTGACTAAGGATATTCTCCTTTGTTCCATACCTGTGTGCATGTGTAACTAAATGCCTTTGATTAAAAATCATTTTCCATTGTCTTAGTGTGCACGTAGTATTTGGCACCGTAATCAGCGGCGCGACGCTCGTGCGGCAGTTGGAAGCACTTCCGGTGGATCGCAACGCGCGCCCCCTGCAGGATGTCACCGTCGCCAACTGCGGCCAGCTTGTCAAGCTTCAAGCTGGTATGTATACTGACCCAACTGTCCGAGTACCAAGTGATGTGATTCAGTTAGTACTGGTATTAACTTTCCATGAAGGTCTCAACTGGTGACCTGTAGCAAAAAGGTTTTCATGTATATCAGGCACAGCAGATAGATAAAGGTTTGCAATATGATTTTGTTAAAGCTTATTTTAATTATAAATCATGCCAAAAAAGACTAGAGCATTAGCCAAGCATACCGTCTGCATCCATTTCTATGTAGAAAGGCGTCTACATTTATACATGCGAGGGTAACGTTATAACTGTGCATGTTTCTTTATATGACTCAAAATAAACATTTTCTATTCTATTCTATTCTATAACGAGTTTATGTCAGACATTTCAAAGAAGTTCATATTGTGATTCTACGAAATAAAATTGTTTCAGGTAAAAAACGCAAGGAGAAGGAGATAAAAGAGGAATCAGAATCTGAAACTGAGAAGCCGCATAAAAAGGATAAAAAGAAGAAGAAGGATAAGAAAGAGAAGAAAAAGAAAAGGTAGGTAAGACGTAACGATCGCGTTTTACAAAACAATAAATGGTTCATCTTTGTAACATACCTACCTCAAGGTGAAGACTGTGGTGTGACGCCTATGGCAGTGAGAACTGTGTACTTCAGAGGCTAATGATAACTTTTGTTGGCAGACGTCATTCAGTTTCAATGGAGGATCAGGAGATGCCCGAAGCTCCGTCGCACCCCCTCGTGGTGACCTCCAAGATAGACCCCAAGGAGATCCCGGAGGTGCCCACCAACAGGTTCCTCATGAGAGGGGGGAGAGATCAGGATAAGAATGATCCAAGGAAGGATCGAGAGAGGTAGGTTCATAATTTTAAGTAGGTAACGGAATAGCCTCTTTCCTAGACCATGAAGGCATATTATTTTATTTTATTTTTTATTATGTCGAAAAAAATGCGCGTTTGAATTTTCAACCTTCGACATTTCTACGTGACAATTATAGAGAGAGGTACCACGAGTATCTCACCACGCTTTATCTGTTCATGTAACGAATAAAGTCACGTGACATGTCTATTGTATACGCAGTCTTATAATCCCCTGTCATTTTATATCAGCTAAACGAAAAAGTACTGCCATTATCACTTGCTTAATAATTATGTTAACGAAACGAAGCAACAACCGATTTATCAGCATGTTTAGCTAGTGGAGATTTAGTAAAGAAGTAATCGCCAATAAACACTGACATTGGGAAATTTGTGGCAGCCCTAGCCACCGAATAGCCACAAGAAAAAGAAGAAGACCTATGACACCTCACAGGGTCCTATGACAGTCATGGTCCTAGCAGAATAACAGCGCCTACTGCTAAAAAAGTAGGCAAATTGCTGAGTTAGGACCCATTTGCTGCTGTGGCAGGCATCATATGGTATGCACTAGCCTTCGCCCGCGGCGTTGCTCGCGTTCTAGACCCTTTAGGGTGCGACTTTTCAAAATTCCTTTCTTAGTGCACCTCTACACTATATAAGGATACTACCCTCCAAATTTCATACCTCTAGGATAGGACTTATGGTTTAGGCTGTGCGTTGATTCTCTGTCAGCTTCAAAAGAGTTTTATATATTATTGATGATGGTATAGGAAGACCTCAGACCGATATTAATAAGTTTAAAAATAAAAATATCAAAGTCTATAGTAGTAATCATTTAATATCTTGTTTTTCCAGCTTTAGTCAATTTCTCATGTAAGTTATCATAATGATCTTCGCATATTTTTCCCTTGAAGTTCTAAACTTTGCAACTAACCAATGAGTGAGACAGTATTGTCTATCCAATAGTTGACGGTTGGCATAAGTGCGAGGGAGATGTCGTGCTTTTGCGTCGTCTACGTTGACATACAAATGAAGACAAACTGGTACTTATTATTTAATCGCGATATTAGTTATTTAATCTTTAAGCGCAAACATAAAAATATTCCTAATTACTTATATTTTTTATTAAAAAAAAATTGTTAATAGAAAACTAATCAAAATTAAAAATAATGGCTATCCCGTGAGCCGTGAGCCCTACTAAAAACCTTTCTTCTCAGAGCCCGTTGATTAAAGATATTGGACCTTCAGTTCATATACTACAATTAAATATTGAAGGCATAACTAAACTGGCACTGCAACCTTAGCATAAGCACATTAGACAGCTATTTGTCTGTGGAAGAGTGTAATAGCACTATTTCTGTTCGTCAAGCATAAAGGGATGAAGAATAATAATAAGATGCTATGTTTGCAAAAAAATTATGGTGAAAGGCAATGTTCAGCTAAAACTACTTCATATTCGAAATATACATATTAATTTCAAGTTATAGAATCTTATAGGGAGCAGTTAGTTCAAGCTGATAACAATTTTTTAACCCCCAAAAAACGGAAGGGAGTGTTATAAGATTGACGACGTTGTGTGTCGATCTGTCTCTGAAAGTAGGGCTTCAATTCCAATACGGTTTTATTTGTAAGAAAGGTGATATTTGTGATATTATATTGTTCATGTTTCTGCTGATGATATCATGCCGTGATTGATACTGTGTGTTTATTCATGGTGTAGGATGAGGTACCGAGAACGTGATCGCCATGCCTACACCAGGAGTGGACGGATTATCAAGGGCAGAGGAGTTTTCGTGAGTACCTCGTAAAGTTTAAACTAAATGAACAAAATAAATGTTTGACATCCACCAATAGGAATCGTTTAATATTACAAACAATCCTTATTGGTGTATTCCAAATACATCTAGCTTAGCTTAGCTTAGCTCTGATGGAAAAGTACCCTAAATGTTGTGTACGCTTCTTTAACAAAATCCCAAGTGATGTGTCTCAGTTATCGATTGGAAAGTTAAAAAACGTAATAAAACGAAGACTTCTTTCAATAGCATACTATAAAATGTCTGATTATTTAGAAGACAAACAAGCTTGGGACGAACTAGCTCCAACTCATCCAACAAAAAAAGATTGTAATCATACCTAATCATACAAAACGTAATGACAATTCAAAATGATCAGTGAGATTTTATTGAATAATAGTATATTATGCAACTAGTGAATAAAAGACTGATTTAAAGCGAGGGCCATGAATAAATCACGAGCGTAGCGAGTGATTCAAGTGTTAGAATCCTGAACGACGGGAGTGGTTCATGGCCCTCGGTATAAATCGGTTTTATTCAAGAGTTGCATACTATACTTTATACCATGAATACGAGAAAAATAAAAATTGGAGGTTATATAGCCTATGCTATACAACCTCCTTGCGCAAAAACAATAATTAGATGGCGGTCAAATATATTAGTGTGTTCTAAATTCAAACACCAAAACAGTGAGTAAAAGTGCTTCTTATTCACTGTTTTCAGTGAATAAGCTTTATAGAAGGGGAATGGTATAAAAGCTTTTTGACTTTGACTTTGTGTATAATGTATGTTTATAGCGGTACCGTACTCCGTCTCGATCCCGGTCGCGTTCGCGCTCCGTGACGCCGCCGCACTGGCGGGTGGCGCAGCGACGCATCATCAAACTATCAGACTTCGAGGTAAACAACATACGAGGCTGCCTATACATTGTTGTAGTTACAACTCTTGGTGACAGAGCTCGTAGTACACCTATTTCCGTCAGTATACCTATTTCTAGCAAACAGTGAAGCTCGCATTGCTGTGTTACGGAGCCTCTTAAGGCGTTTGGGCATTTCAGGTCCCGATTTGCATGCATTTCGTTAATTTTTAGATTAATTTTGTTATTTATAACTTCTGTTGGTTTTATCATATATCTATCATGCAGTATCTGTCACGAAAACGCAAAATAAAGTAATTATTTTGACGTTAACAGCTGTAAATTATTATGTATTTTAAATATT
Organism: Eulithis prunata; assembly: GCA_918843925.1. Lineage (NCBI taxonomy): Eukaryota > Metazoa > Arthropoda > Insecta > Lepidoptera > Geometridae > Eulithis > Eulithis prunata. The sequence continues at coordinate 9,370,666 of OU974016.1, read as the reverse complement.
ATTATGTTGTAGCGCGCGGAACAAGAGCGCACTGAATTAGAGCAACAAGAAGCGACTCGACGTCCCTCAGAAGTAAATCAAAACCGTAAGTACAATACAATGAACTTTCAAGATGTTTTCTTATTGAGAACACCTACCGTTGTGCTTATAAAAACAATCAGTATTAACTAGTTTATGTGGCAACAGGCAAGCCATATATTTTGCGGAACAACCACTGAGGAACAAGATTCTTGTACATGATTATTTCTTCATCAGGTGAAGAAGGAGGCACTCCTGAGCCGCAGGAGAAAGAAGAAGGGGAATGTGACTCCACTTTTGGTTTGTTATCATAAAATATTTGTAAAAAATCTGCATCGGTTCTTGAGTTTTGAAATCCGTAGAGACAAGTAGGAGTTTTGAGAAGTGTAGGGAGCGAAGCAGGAGTTTTGGGAAGCGTAGGGACCGAAGCAGAAGTTTTGAGAAGCATATAGGGACTGAAGCAGGAGTTTTGAGAAGCGTAGGGATCGAAGCAGGAGTCTTGAGAAGCGTAAAGACATCTAAAAGTACAAAAAAGCGTAAAGGCAAATCTAAAAGTACAGATTTCCTTATTACAAAGTACAGATTTCCTTATTACAAAGTACAAAGTATCCTTATTTAGGTCCTAAGAAAGACTGGTTTTAGTTAATTTTTCATTCATATTCGTGAAAGTTGGTGTGGAGGTGATTGTAGTAATTTTTTCAGAACGTTCACGCCACGAACGGATCGACTACAATGCGTTGGACTTCGAAGAGGACGTTGAACATGATGGTACAATACAATTTATTAATTTATTACGTTATGTTACAATATCTCTAAGTATGCATCATCGTTCATTCACTAATAACGTTCACTGACGTTTTATAACCGGCGTGATTTAGGAATAGTCCCACAACAGCTAATAGTTTGCGAATGCGATGAATTAGGAGTCAATTTGCTTGCGTAACGTCACCGTCAAGTCATTGCGGCCGACTGTATCAAATTGCGGGCATACTTCGCTGCAAAATAGTCGCTGACTGATTATGTCTATAAGCAAAACGTTGCTGCATAGCAGTATGCGTTGAATGACCGCTCCATTTAAGAGTATAGGAAGGCAAACGCTCGGTCGCGTACTATTCGCCTACCTGGACCGCAGCCTTACACATTGACAAGCAGTTTTGACAGAAAGAGACAAAATATGATATACCTATCTCAAGCTTACGCCGGGTTAGAGAACTAAACACAAAAGTGTAGTTTTCTTGTGTAAGCTTAGTTTTTGATTGAAACAATTTGATTGACAGAAGAAGAGCCTCCATTCCGAAGGGTTCCCGAACGCGATTCGCGGCGCAGAGAGAGACGGCGCGATGGATCTCCGTCTCAGTCCCGCGCTGAAGTACTCGCTCGTGCTCTGGGCGTCAATCCCAATCGAACCAAGTAAGTAAACTGCTCGTGGCTAGGCTTGCTTTGTCAATCTTCACTGATTATCTAAGTTAAGCGACGTTCTGCGCGGTCACTATATGGATGGGTGACCGTTAGTGGCGTTTACATCTGAGCGCTTCCGTGCTTTGGAGGGCACGTTAAACTGTTCCGTAATGAAACGTGAGTTACATTGCGCGAGGAAACAGAGGAATACTGCAGTCAAGCTATCATTGCGGCGCAGTGTAAACTGTCTGTTATAAATAATAATATAGATTATTTTATTCTAAAGTATGTATCTTTTACAATAATATGACAAGCCCCATGTACAGCTGCTAAAGTAGAATTTTATAAACAAAGCCAAGTGTCCAATGTTGTGTTCCAAATCTTCTTCTAAATATATTAAACTCTTTTGAAGCTGACTGATAATCAACGCACAGCCCAAACTATAAATCCTAGAGGTATGAAATTTGGAGGGTAGTATCATTAAATAGTGTAGGGGTGCACTAAGAAAGGAAGTTTGAAAAGTCACACTCTAAAGGGTCTAGAACGCGAACAACGCCGCGGGCGACGGCTAGTGGTGAATAAATATCTATGACTATGACCCAAATCATTACGATCATCATATTAGCAGAAGTCAACTGGACAAACTGTAGATCTCTCCATAGCACGCTGTTATTTCTTGTATATTAGACTCGTAACTACAAGATTGGCTAGAATAAGTGAAGGAATGACTTTGTAATCACATCCCATAGGGAAATAATGCAACAACACCGTGAGCCTCGTCGCGGATTGCCATCGGCCGTCCACGCGGCTCCAAAGATGCCATCATCAGTAGCGCAGGCCCCTGACTTCCAAGGGCAGGGACAAAACTACGGTCACGGTCAAGGGCTAGGTCAAGGTCACAGCCAAGGCTTGGGTCAAAGTCACGGCCAAGGCCTGGGTCAAAGTCACGGCCAAGGGCTAGGTCAAAGTCACGGCCAAGGCCTTGGTCAAAGTTCGGTCTCCGGCTCGGCGATGGGACAATCTGACGGCTATGACCCGTTTAGTCTGCTGAGAAGCACTTTTAGGACCAAGGATCAGGGCCAAGGAAGGTGAGACCACATATTTATATTCCAGAAATGCTTATAGTTTACAAACATTCACACAATACTGTTTGAAGTATTTATATTAGGTAGGTTATTCTGTGGTTATCATTTTGTGAGAAAATTGTCTCGAATCGGTTGAATCCTACAATGAAAGTTTAATAAAAAGTTTTTATGTAGGTAGTGTAACGGTTGGAATTCTGGGGAGATGACAAAGGAAAGGAATGGCAGGATATCTACCTTCCTGACTACCACAGCTAGCTCCTGCGGGGTGGTTCTGCCTATCTTCCTACCGTACAAAATTATTTTTATTCTAAACAAAAGAAACATGTGGAACACAAGAAAATAACCATTTATTGCTGCAAAATAAACCTATGATTATATAAACATAAACATCTTATTCTACCATCTACACTACGTATATTCTAAAGAGGATCTAAAACATTATTTATTATACTAAAGATGTGAACTTAACTAATCGGGTATTTAAAGTGAATCAGCCTCGTGAAATAGTATAATTCTAAAATTACTTCTAATCGCACATCCCTAGAACTTGTTCTAGTCTAATTACAGGTGCCACCAGGGGCATAAAGTTACCAGCTTGTAATCCTAGCTATAGAATGTACATTTGTCTTTGACCAACGTTTTCCTACACCTTGCACAACCACTTATGGCTCGTATGAGCTTTGCTCGGGTTGATCTGAGGAATGCACTGGCCCCGTCTGGACCAGGGCAGACCACAGGTCCAACCTGCACTGAAATCTACGGATCTACTCCTACTGGTATGCTAAAAAGTTTAACGAAGAACTAATAGCGTTGCAGGATAAACAATACTCAAACGCAGACTAACGACAAACAAACGATAGACAAGTGAACCAGGATTTCACGAAATCAGCTGCTCATCTTTCTTCTTCAACTGATGAAACGCCTGATAAACGATCCTACCCTTGACACCTTCTATTAAAATAATGACACTGGGCCCACCTTATAGTGCCGACGAGACACGTGGTGGCATGTGCACACCACGCCTTTACGGAACTCAGCTCGGGAAATCCAGCCGCTGGCCGTCTCGCCACGCTCTGCTCGCCTCTGCTTAACACCGACCGGCTCGTGACGCCACGTGCGTCCGCGCCCTTCTCTGCTCGTCCTTCAGCCTGAAAAATACAAGGAAAAGTGTTTATATTTTGTCTGCGATCATGACGCCCTGACGGTTGGGTCGTCATAAGCTTCTGCATGACCCGCCCCGAAGTCCCGATCAGCTGATCCTGACTCGAGGCCACCTACCGGAAATTGTTCTCAGCTGCACCTCCGTCGGTCTCCTGTTCAATGTTGACTTGCGTGGCTGCTCTCGAGATGACATAAATGCTGCCACGTCGGTCTGGTCTCCCCGTTCTCTCCGGCTGTCCGCTTTCTTGGTGTTTTTCTCGTCTGAAATAATCGAATCGAATAAAAACCCGAGAACCTCCTGAGCCTGGATCCTTGCCACGCTATCCATGGCCTGGAATCGCGAGGTACTTACCGGCACTCTCTTCTCCGCCCACACGCACTTTCGGTATTGATTTCTCTGCAAACTTCGTGGAATGAAGACGCGGCTCCTCTTGCCGGCTAGTTTTATGTAGCTCAAAATCGAAAGTTCTCGAAGCTTTTCCTTACGAGCTTCATGGCAAAAACGTCCCTAAACACAATTCTTTTGAAACAAAACAAAACCTATATTTCTCCGGCGTCGGCCATGACCTCTTTTTTCAATGTCATCGCCATAGACAAATCCTTAAAACCTAGAGCAAGTGCACAAAAAAAACCAATCGAAACTAAATCGATACAACTACTCGACACCAGATGGCGCCTCGGCGTTTTACCGATCTTTCCATCTTGATTTCGCTGTAAAAAAAAATGAAATTACAATGTAATTTCCATGCGGTGCGCTAGATGTCGCTGCTACTTGCCTTTATTTAATTTTTCTAAGAATGAGGCGCGAAATTTGAATTGAGCCAGCGAGGGATACCTATTTCACGAAGCTGAAAAAATGAAATGCTACAATACCCCCCCCAACGATAAAAGTTTCACTGCATAAGTGAAACTGCGCTGCCCTTAGCGCTGCTCGATCTGCATGAAAAAATATACAAAGAGAAAAATACAACAACTTATAACTATGCCAACAACAACAATAACAACAATAACTTACAATAACTTACAACTTTATAAGCAAATTATCTACACTAACAAAAAGTTTACCTTGATACTAGCTACTGGTTCCTAAAATTAGACTTAAAACCAAAATATTTATTTTTTCCTTATCTTATGAAAACCAAACACTTATCTATATACACAATACATTTAGTATATCTAAAAAATAAAATAATGTGTGTTATCGTTGACTATTTTCGGGAGGTCGGTCTCGGGCCCTGCTACTACATTATTCCATTGTCTTTTTCTTTCATTCCCACACATACATTCTTCATCCAATCATTCTTCCCCTTACACAGCGCGCTTTTGCCTCTCCTCGTTCTCCATCCATACGTTTCGCATTCACACCGTGCGATACCCTACGTGACATCGTGGGTACGCTTTCCTCTGCTTTGACGTACTGAACTTGACTTCAGTTTGTACGCCGACAGCTTCGACATTCCTTTGACTGTGAAAATAAATGTAAAATAACCTTGATAAGTTACAACCCTACCGCGACCTGCCCTATAACTAGTAGGTAAAAACCTCCTTAGTTTTTGTCTGAAATTAAACAAAATCAAATTGTTTGATGTGATTTCACAAAAATATTTCCTCCCACCTAAGTGTTGGACCACTATCACACCAAAACCCAAAATATCTAATCTGAAAAGTATTAGAAATCTATCTACACAAAATACCTGTAAAATATAATAGAATACCTATTATGACCCTAAATGAAACACCTATCTCGACCGCAAATCTATTTGACTTTTAGGTCTTTCATATGCCAAGATCCTAAGATCTTACCGTTCATGTCCTCAAGTTCGAAAACCAATGGTGAAAGTACTACTTTCACTCTGCATTTTTCGTACTTGGGGCACAACTTCGCCATCTTGAACTTCGCCGCATCACTGAGCGGATATGTTTTCTTCCACACGATGTCGCCAACCTTCAAAGAAGCTTCTCTTCTTCTGAGGTTGTAACTTTTTGTGTTTTCCTGGTGAGCCTTGAGTATGTGCTGCCTCACGGTAGCAAATATATCTGCTAGGAGCCCTAATTCTCCTGCAAACTCTTCCCTTGGCATTCCAGGTTCGTATTCCTGCTCCGTAGATCTGTAATGAGAGCCGTCTACTACTGGTTCCCTTCCATGTACTAGGAAAAATGGTGAAAATTTGGTGGTTTCGTTTATGGCGCTGTTGATGGCGAACTGGATCTTGTGTATGTTCTGATCCCAGGACCGGTGGTCGTCTTTGACGTACGCCGCCACTGCTGTCATGACCGTTTTGTTGTAACGCTCTACCAAATTCACCTGTGGGGTGTAGCGAGGAGTATAATGCGTTTTTGGGATCTGGTATTTCCTAAGTAGTGCACGGAATTCAGTCCCCGTGAATTGCGTTCCATTATCCGCAATCACGGTTTCCGGGACTCCATGCACCAAGAAAACTCCATTTTCCAGTGCATTCGATACTAGCGCACTCGTTGCTCTACGAAGTGGGAATAAGAATGTATATTTTGAAAAACAACATGTGACCACAAAGATATATACAAAACCTGATTTTGACCTAGGTAAAGGTCCTACCAAATCTACTGACAAAACCTGAAAGGGACGGTGACAAACCTTTGGTTTTCCCATCAAACCCGGAACCGCACGATTGCTAGATTTGTATGCGGCGCATGTGTCGCAGCCCTCAACAAAAGTTTTGATGTCTTTAAACATCCCTGGCCAAAAATAACGTAAACACACCCTCCTGTGTGTCTTGAAAATTCCTAAATGTGCAGCTGTTGGTTGTTCATGGTTCTCCTCCATGATTGACTTTCTCCTGTGAAGTGGAACGACCTCCTTCCATTCGAACTCGTCCATCAATGAGTATTTTGCCTTCGAGAATCTGAAAAGTTTGTTCCCTTCTAAACGATATGCTGGGTAGTGGTTCGGGTTGTCTTGGACTTCCTTCCGGATGTTTTCGTACCATGGGTCCGATGGCACTCCCGGTGTGTCTCCTATGGTGTCTACCCTGAGCAACCTCGAAAGAGCATCTGGAACAACATTTTCCGAACCTTTCCTGTGTTCTATGTGGAAATCGTACTGGGACAATCTACATCCCCAGCGTACCAGTCTTCCTGTGGGATTTTCTAGTCGCATGAACCATTTCAAAGATGCATGATCTGTGATGACTGTGAAATGTCTAGCGCCTAAGTATGCCTGGAATTTCTCTACCGCAAAGATCACCGCCAATGCCTCTCGTTCGGTTGCACTGTAATTTCTTTCTGCTTTTGTTAGCGCACGGCTCACATAAGCCACTGGATGTTCTGCGTCGTCAAACTTCTGCGTGAGCATACCGCCTATGCCAAATGATGATGCATCGCAGTGTACTGAAAATGGAATGTTAAAATCTGGACACGCTAGGACCGGAGCAGATACTAGTGCTTCCTTCAGCTTGTTGAACGCGTCCTCTGCTTCTTGGTTCCATTTGAACGGCGGTGCCTTCTTCGACGTTGATGTTAGTGCAGTTAGAGGTGCAGCTATTGATGCGAAATTCCTAATGAACCTACGATACCATGAGGCTGTACCTAAAAACATTTTAACCTCCTTTGCTGACTCCGGGATTGGAAATTCCAAAATAGCGCGGACCTTTTCTGGGTCTGTCCTTAAACCATGTTCATCGACAACGTAACCTAGATATTGCAAAGATTTCCTAAAAAATTGGCATTTCTCGTAGTTGACTGTTAGGTTCGCGAACTTCAATTTTTCTAGAACCCTATTCAGCAACTCCAAGTGTGCCTCTAAGTTTGAGCTGACCACAATAATATCGTCCACATAAACATATACTAGACCATCTAAAATATCGCTAGCGAAACCATTATCGAACAATAGATCCATGAGACGCTGTTGTCTTGCACTCGCTCCACAAAGACCGAAAGGCATTACTTCAAATTTAAAAAGACCTCTTCCAGGAACTGTAAAACTTGTTTTCTCCTTCGACGTCTCCTCCAGTGGTATCTGCCAGAAAGAGGACGCTAAATCAATGGAAGACAAAAACCTAGCCTCTTTCAAACTGTCCAAAATCTGTGGAATGTATGGCATTGCGTAGGCATCCCCTCTTGAGACTGCGTTCAGTTTTCTACAATCTAAACAAAACCTCCAGTCACCGTTTGCTTTTGGCACTAGAAGAGCTGGGTTGTTCCATGGGCTCTGGCTTGGTGAGACTACTCCTAACTGCAACATCTTGTCTAGCTCCTTATGTAGAGCTGTTCTCTTCTCTGGTGATAGTGGATACTGTCTTGTTTTTATGGGGGGTGAATCCCCTGTGTCGATGATGTGCTGTGTTAACTGTGTCTTTCCCAGTCCTTTTTGTTCTGAAGAAATGTCATGAAACCTTTTTACAACCGCATCCGCCTTCCTCTTCTCCGACGGTGACAAAGACTGATAAGTGTGTATTGCGCGGACTGGACCATCTGAAAGGGAAGCTATGCAACATGTCGGCCTATCCTCTATCTCCATCCTTCTATTTATGACCTCGGGTGCCAGGTTGAAAGCTCTCCAAAAATCTATACCAAATACAACATCTGAGTTAATCCCTGGTATTACAAAAAATTTTATGACCCGAGTCATGTTTTCAAATGTTAGAGGTAGCAACATGTAACCTACTGCCTTAATACGCTCTCCATTTCCTACGTACACCGACCTGTCAACATCATGGAGTGTGTACCCTAAATCCTGCAAGATCTCCTGTGCCTTGCTTCCTACAATTGACAAACTAGCTCCTGAATCTAGCAAACCATAAAAAGCTAAATCCATTAAGGTAACCTTTAAATATGGACGTGAATCCTTATGACAAGGTGAAAACAGAACCGAAACAGCTGATTCACGGTTTTTGACCCAACCCCTTTTCTTGCGGAGAATGGGTAAACCATCTCGGCTCCTCTCATCTAGTTTTTTGGACTGGATGAATGTTGTTGCTGAAATTTACTATCTATGCGACCTGCTGAAAGTGACGCAGAGTTGCACTTGGGGCACGACCTTATCGTGTACCCAACCTCACCACAATTAAAACATTTGACTTGTTGATTCCAAGTGCTTTTCCTACAATCCCTAGACCAATGACCTCTCGCTCCGCATCTGAAACAATTTGACTGTGCCTGTGGTGTCCTCCTTGCTGATTGCTGTGTTGACACCTCTGCAAGATGAGATCGTGGTTTTGAACCTTTATATGCTAAAGTCGGGTTCAAGGTTTTCGACGATGCTCTCGATGGCTCTACGAAAAATTCTGAGCGCTGTTTCGCTGCTTCCAACCTCCTACATTTTTCTTTCAACGCAGCGACTGTTGAGATATCAACTAAAGCCAGTTGCTCTGCAAAAGATGGCCTAATATTATGGAGTAAAATCTGGAGTACATCCTGCTCTGGAAGTGTGTTCTTCAGTCTAGCTAGTAAACAATTCATAATTGAGAAATACATATGTACTGGTTCGTCGGCGCCTTGTGTTCTCGCCCTTATTTCCCCTAGCAATCTGTAATCGTAATCTATTGGATTGAACTCCTCTAATAACAAGGACGACAGCTCACTCCATGACTTGACATGCTCCTTGACGCCTCTAAACCACAATAAGCCCTGTTCGCTGAAAAGTTCTGCTGCTGATGCAAATAGTGTCTCTTCTTTTGTGCTGTACGCCGCGCTCAGCTCCTGGATTCTCTCTAGGAACGATCTAACATCTCCTACGCCATCGAACTTGACCCCCCATCTTGCGATTGGAACCTTTGGACCCGCACACTCTACTACAACCTTTTGTTGACTACTGACATCTTTGACTGGATCATCCTCTGGCACTAAAATCGTTGGTGTCGACATTATGAAATATCAAAACCAAAAATAAACAAATGAGCAATGAAGGGAAGCAAAAGATTTCAAATATTCCCTACTGATGTAATATTTTCGTTCCTGGCTAAAAAAAACAAAAATAAAAAGGTGCGAAAATATGCTAAGGAATATTGTTTAAATTGTTGAGCTAAAAAAACCGTTGGTCCCTAACTTTGTAGTGTGCAATGTGTCTAAACATTTATCAAAACCCTCAAAAAATTCTATAAATTGCTACGATGAATTAGTACTCATTTAACTAAATACAGCTAAGCAACTTAACTAAATTAAACTAACTAAAAATAAACACCTTAAAATAAATACTTAAAATCAACTTAAAAACTAACTGGATCACTTGTCTTCGCTTCGTTGCTTTAAAAAAAATACCAGAAAAATATTATACTTAAACGAAACGTTGGTCAGACGTACAAAATCTAATTTACAGTTGTAATGTTTTATCCTGAAAATATAATTTACACAAAAAAATCTCATTAAATTGCTGAAAAATTTACATTAAAATACAGTTGGGCGCCATTTGTAACGGTTGGAATTCTGGGGAGATGACAAAGGAAAGGAATGGCAGGATATCTACCTTCCTGACTACCACAGCTAGCTCCTGCGGGGTGGTTCTGCCTATCTTCCTACCGTACAAAATTATTTTTATTCTAAACAAAAGAAACATGTGGAACACAAGAAAATAACCATTTATTGCTGCAAAATAAACCTATGATTATATAAACATAAACATCTTATTCTACCATCTACACTACGTATATTCTAAAGAGGATCTAAAACATTATTTATTATACTAAAGATGTGAACTTAACTAATCGGGTATTTAAAGTGAATCAGCCTCGTGAAATAGTATAATTCTAAAATTACTTCTAATCGCACATCCCTAGAACTTGTTCTAGTCTAATTACAGGTGCCACCAGGGGCATAAAGTTACCAGCTTGTAATCCTAGCTATAGAATGTACATTTGTCTTTGACCAACGTTTTCCTACACCTTGCACAACCACTTATGGCTCGTATGAGCTTTGCTCGGGTTGATCTGAGGAATGCACTGGCCCCGTCTGGACCAGGGCAGACCACAGGTCCAACCTGCACTGAAATCTACGGATCTACTCCTACTGGTATGCTAAAAAGTTTAACGAAGAACTAATAGCGTTGCAGGATAAACAATACTCAAACGCAGACTAACGACAAACAAACGATAGACAAGTGAACCAGGATTTCACGAAATCAGCTGCTCATCTTTCTTCTTCAACTGATGAAACGCCTGATAAACGATCCTACCCTTGACACCTTCTATTAAAATAATGACACTGGGCCCACCTTATAGTGCCGACGAGACACGTGGTGGCATGTGCACACCACGCCTTTACGGAACTCAGCTCGGGAAATCCAGCCGCTGGCCGTCTCGCCACGCTCTGCTCGCCTCTGCTTAACACCGACCGGCTCGTGACGCCACGTGCGTCCGCGCCCTTCTCTGCTCGTCCTTCAGCCTGAAAAATACAAGGAAAAGTGTTTATATTTTGTCTGCGATCATGACGCCCTGACGGTTGGGTCGTCATAAGCTTCTGCATGACCCGCCCCGAAGTCCCGATCAGCTGATCCTGACTCGAGGCCACCTACCGGAAATTGTTCTCAGCTGCACCTCCGTCGGTCTCCTGTTCAATGTTGACTTGCGTGGCTGCTCTCGAGATGACATAAATGCTGCCACGTCGGTCTGGTCTCCCCGTTCTCTCCGGCTGTCCGCTTTCTTGGTGTTTTTCTCGTCTGAAATAATCGAATCGAATAAAAACCCGAGAACCTCCTGAGCCTGGATCCTTGCCACGCTATCCATGGCCTGGAATCGCGAGGTACTTACCGGCACTCTCTTCTCCGCCCACACGCACTTTCGGTATTGATTTCTCTGCAAACTTCGTGGAATGAAGACGCGGCTCCTCTTGCCGGCTAGTTTTATGTAGCTCAAAATCGAAAGTTCTCGAAGCTTTTCCTTACGAGCTTCATGGCAAAAACGTCCCTAAACACAATTCTTTTGAAACAAAACAAAACCTATATTTCTCCGGCGTCGGCCATGACCTCTTTTTTCAATGTCATCGCCATAGACAAATCCTTAAAACCTAGAGCAAGTGCACAAAAAAAACCAATCGAAACTAAATCGATACAACTACTCGACACCAGATGGCGCCTCGGCGTTTTACCGATCTTTCCATCTTGATTTCGCTGTAAAAAAAAATGAAATTACAATGTAATTTCCATGCGGTGCGCTAGATGTCGCTGCTACTTGCCTTTATTTAATTTTTCTAAGAATGAGGCGCGAAATTTGAATTGAGCCAGCGAGGGATACCTATTTCACGAAGCTGAAAAAATGAAATGCTACAGTAGGTAGGTGCTAAAAAAGTAACTAGTAAAAAAACCCCTATTCAATCGTCATTTTAGCGGCTTTAAAAAATGCTCTATCATTGTCACTTGCATGACAACGAAAAGAGATGACAACAGATTTAGCAATCATTTTAGTTAGCTCAGCTTTAGAAACCAATTTGAATATACCCCTAAAAATTTCTTAAGACTTTTAACCAGTATTTTTTTTAACGAAATTGTCAGCAGCGTTATTGAATTAATTGTATTTATTTAAAACAATTTTAATTTTAACCATCCAATATTAACAGTGCTCCTAGAACCGATCGGCCTGACCGCTTTAACCAAGAGCGCCCAGAACGTCCCGACCGCTCCTTCAACCAAGAGCGTCCAGAACGCCACCGAGATTCTCGCTTCGAACGAGACCATCGCGACCACAGGAGCGAGCGAGAGGACAGATCTCGTCGACATTCCGAAAGAGACAATAGCAACCAATCTAAAGACAGGAAGAAGAGAGATAGAGACGTAGACGGTGAAAAGAAAAACGCAGATGCAGGTCCAGAAAAGGTTGATAAACCACAGCAACAGCTCAAAGATATTGTCATGGAAGATGTTCAACAAAGAGAAGGAAAGGATGAAACTAGGAAGGAAAATAATGACCAAGACAAAGCCGCAGAGCAGATCGGTCAAGATAAAGAGAAGCGTAAAGACAGCGAAGATAAAGATAAACATAGAGAAAGAAGCAGGTCTAAGGGCGATCGAAGCGATAGACGCAGGGACCGAAGCAAGAATAAAGATGATGTACGAAAGGACGAACGCCGCAGAGACAGAAGCGCAGAGAAGCGCAAAGACAGAAGCAGCTTAGAGAAACGCAGAGACAGAAGCCGCAGCAGAAATGACCGTTCTCGCTCCAAATCTAAGAATCAAGATAAACGCCGCGATCGAAGCCGTAGTCTTGAGAAGCGTCGTGATAGAAGCAGGAGTCCTGAAAAGCGCCGTGATCGAAGCAGGAGTCATGAGAAGCGTAGGGACAGAAGCAGGAGTCATGAGAAAAGACGTGATAGAAGCAGGAGTCTTGAAAAGCGTAGAAACAGAAGCAGGAGTCTTGAAAAACGTAGGAACCGAAGTAGGAGTCTTGAGAAGCGTAGAGACAGATCTAAGAGTTTAGAGAAGCGTAAAGACAGATCTAAAAGTACAGAGAAGCGTAGAGATAGATCTAAGAGTACAGAGAAGCGTAGAGACAGATCTAAGAGTACAGAGAAGCGTAAAGACAGATCTAAGAGTACAGAGAAGCGTAGAGACAGATCTAAGAGTGCAGAGAAGCGTAGAGACAGATCTAAGAGTGCAGAGAAGCGTAGAGACAGATCTAAGAGTACAGAGAAGCGTAGAGACAGATCTAAGAGTGCAGAGAAGCGTAGAGACAGATCTAAGAGTACAGAGAAGCGTAGAGACAGATCTAAGAGTGCAGAGAAGCGTAGAGACAGATCTAAGAGTGCAGAGAAGCGTAGAGACAGATCTAAGAGTACAGAGAAGCGTAGAGACAGATCTAAGAGTACAGAGAAGCGTAGAGACAGATCTAAGAGTACAGAGAAGCGTAGAGACAGATCTAGGAGTCTTGAGAAGCGTAGAGACAGAAGTCGCAGTAAGATGGATGATAAGAGGAAACGTTCCTCTCGCTCTAAATCCAAATCTCGTTCGCCCCGGAAGGAAAGGTATGTATTTTATCTGTTTAGCATTTACTGTCAAATGCAAAAGTACAGAGATAAATATTGGTTCACTACACTCCAACAATTAATTCGATTCAAAGCTTGACAATTGCGCTAATGTCAAAACTCGCAACGCACACAGCTGACAGGCGTCATGGCTCAGTCGGTAGTATCTCGGCCTTCCGTGCTGTGAGTCGTGGGTTCGATCCCCACCGAGAACAAACATTTGTGTGTTATAAACATAGATGTTTGTTCTGTGTCTGGGTGTTACTATGTATCATAAGTATGTACCTATTTACAAAAAAAAAATATAAGTATTCTATCAGAAATCTAGTTTCCATAGTACAAGCTTTAGTTTAAGACAAGAGAGCGTTGTGTGATATGTCCACGAATATTTGTTTGTTATAATGTTACCACATTCAGTCTGCTAGTACGCTGATGTTACGTTACATACATATTTGTAATGATCTAATTGATTTTCTTATTTTAATAAGTTCACTTTCATGTAAAAGTTGTTACTTGCATCTAAATATTTAAAACTCTTTTGAAGCTGATTGATAATCAACGCACAGCCTAAACTATAAGTCGAGGTATGAAATTTGGAGGGTAGTATCCATATATAGTGTAGGAGTGCACTAAGAAAGGAATTTTGAAACGTCACACTCTAAAGGGTAGAACGCGAGCAATGCCGCGGGCGACGGCTAGTATATAATAAAATTATACATTGTAGTCAAATAAGTTTCTGTGCTAAACCAAAGTGTGTTTTCTAGATCCAAATCTCACGATCATATGCCATCTTCCGAAAGGCCTGAAAAACGTACAGAGAAATCTCCGATCGAAGACAGAAAGGTACGGAAATATTTACTAAAAGCTTTTTGTTATGCACTGCCGTTTTTTTACCACCGACCGCAAAATTAAGGGGTGTTATAAGTTACGGCGTAGTGTCTGTTGGTCTATTCTATGGTCTCCGATCTCGGAAGTAGGGCTCCGATTTGTTTTTTTATTTTTATTTTTTATTATGATAAAAGTAATGGAACAAGCTGATAGCTCACCTGATGTTAAGTAGTAACTTCTGCCTATAACAATGCATTACCTCACAGAGCAAGTCCAATGAGTACGTGCCCTGTAAGGCAATGCACTGCGTCCATCACTCTGAGACGTAAAGTTCTTGAAGTCTCATGTGCCTGTAATTACACCGTAATTACCTTAATTGTAATTATCTCTGTAAGGAAATAGTTGTTAGCTATGTTGTGTAAAAATTAGTGCAACCGTTTCATAGTTATGAGGATATTTAAGAGATTTGAAAACCAGTTTTGTGAAATCTCAGGCATAATTTCCGTTTAAAACATCACCAGCATTGTTGAAAAGGAGCTCGGAAGAGTTTAAGGATTTTTTTTTAACCTTAGAAGCAAAAGTGTTTTTATTTTTATTTTATTTATTTTTTGGCACAAACAGTCATTGAGTTATAATAATCTTAAAGTAAGAGTAAATTTAGAGACAAAATAGTGCCCAAAGCTTAATTCTAATGATAATAATTACTAATTTTCGGGCAAGGTACATAGGCAGCACAATATGGCGTTAAGTGTTTCATAACAAGTTAAAATTCATTAAAATGTTCATTCATTCATTCAAGTAACTTAAAAGTATTCTTACGTTTCGTACGTATTAAATAATGGTAATGTTGGTGTAGGTGGAACGTGACGATGCCCGTAAGGAGCTAATGGAAATAGTACGCCTCATCAAGTCTCGGCAGAAAGTAAGGGAATCCAAAGCTGCTGGTAAGTTATGCAAGAAGTTACTGCGTCTATCTATACTGTATCAATATATATAAAACTCTGCTGAAGCTGACATAGAATCAACGCACAGCCTAAACTATAAGTCCTAGAGGTATGAAATTTGGAGGGTAGGATCCTTAATAGTGTAGGGGCGCACTAAGAAAGGAAGTTTGAAAAGTCGCACCATAAAGGGTCTAAAATTGGGATCCAAGATTTTAACCAAATAATGCGTATGCTGCTATCACGAGCAAAGCCGCGGGCGACGGCTAGTACTGTTATAAAACTGTAAAAAAGCCAAAAACTAAAATTTTACATAATGGTGTGTCCTAGCCGATTTCGGCCATGGCAACTGTGTTTTTTATCTGGACATGCATATTTTGGTTTTGCCCGTTGATGCTCTCTACTGTGACTTGCGTAAAATTAAAGATATGGATAAACTAAATATGCAGATCTACTAAATAAACGATTCTGATTCCGAAAATCTAGTTCGTCTGTGTTTGTTTGTTCGCGGATCACGCCCTAACTACTGGACCAATTTCTATTAAACTTATACCATTCGGAAGCTTTTTTTTCGGATTGAAACATAGGCTATATTTTATTGAAATCAAGGACGTGGATTCTTAGATACAGTTTGAACTCTCTCAACCAAAAGCGGCTATTCGCTACGAGGTTCATCGTATGCTGGTGACAGATATTTTGGTGGAAAGTATCCCACACATACGAAGTCGCGGGTATCAGCTAGTGTTACTAAAGATATATAAGTATTCTATCAGCAATCTAGTTCCCATAGTACAAGCTTTGCTTAGTTTGGGACTAGAGGGCGTTGTGTGATATGTCCAAGAATATTTATTTATTTCATTTCTTTATTTATTGTTTCTTTTTCACTATTTCCTAAAGCGCTCGTGGCTAGGCTTGCTTAGTCAATCTTCACCAATTTACTAAGTGTTAAGCGACGTTCTGCGCGGTCACTATTTGGATGGGTGACCATTAGTGACATTTACATCTGAGCGCTTCCGTGCTTTGAAGGGTCGTGACTGTCGGTCCCGGCTCTAGCAGTCGTTAAGCCATGACGGAGGCCTTAAGGCGGCCTAAAAACTCCGTCACCAGAGTTGCCCACTAACTCATACGAGCTTGCTTACTTACCTCCTGATCAACATAATTTTCTTACTCAGCTGAGGCGAAGAAGCGTGCTTCATCGCATTCTGACGATCCTGACGGGGGAAAGAGACGACACTCTTCTGAAAGAGACAGCAAGTCTCGAAAACGCAGCGAGAGTCCAAGGTATGTTACTAAAACTTCTAAAACAATTATTTATCTAATCAGTAGGATCAAACGAATGAAGTCGCGTGCGGAAGCTCGTCTCCACTAAAAAGAGCACCAATGCTCGGTAGTAACCACGCGATTTAGCCCCATGAACAATTATAGAATACACAAACAGTATAGTTATTATAAATGGTGTTTTCCATCACCAGACGTCGGAGCTCGTCCCGCGGGGCCCGCTCGGGCTCCAGGCGCGACGACCGCCACTGACGTACATCAACATCGCGTTGAATCCTCACCAGTTCCTGAACACACCATTTGGTTCGTCAACCGCTCCAATGGAACTACATAAGGATGTGGGTTTTTCCATCATGATGGTATGTCAATAATTGTGTTCTTTCATATTAAGATTTTAGATATTGAATTTCCTTTAAGTTTATTGATATTATTTTATAGTGATTAGACTAATTAAGCCTTAAAACTTCTTAAAAATGTCATCGGTCTCATTACGTTACTGCATCTATCTTGGATTTATCAAGGGTTTAGACCCGGCCTAGCTAGACTCTGCTTAAAGTTAGGCTCGAGTTAAAACTGAGACGTGATTATAAAAGACTTTCAAACGAAATTTTTCTAAACCCGTTCTTTTGTGAAATTATTCATTCAAAACTGACAGTAAATGAAGTCAAAAAAGAATTTGGCGGCAAAACAAGCTAATACAAGGGATAAGTAGGTACCTACGGTCAATGATTTTGTCAATATAAATGTCAATGTCGAATATATTGTCGAAAAAACAGTACGTAGTAAGTAATATAAAAAATTGGAGAGAAAACAGTCACCATATTGATTTTCATGACAAATGTGAAGTTAAACCCGAGTTAAACCTGAAGTGGGGTTGGCTTAGCGAAAGTCTATAGTTAGACCTCGGTGAAGGTGCTAAAACATGATTCGTAATAATAATATGAAAACCCCTGGTTAAGCCCGAAACACGAGTTAATCGATAAATCCAAGATAAATCCGGTAACGTAATGAGACGACATAACTAACTTAAAAAAAAAACTCTGGTTCTATGTTTAAATAATAAAAAAAAAAACTTTCGTGTTTATCAATCTCGGTATTTATAAAGTTATATTTACTGATTTCATAATGTATTTCATGTGATGTTATTGATCCGAGTCGAAGGACCACGTGAATCGAACTTTTCATACAAATTAGTGACTGTAAAAACCGACGATACATTCAAATAATTGTTGATTTATACTTAGTAGAGGTAATATCTAGTTATTTAATTTTTTTTTATAAAATGACATAGGAGTCTCTTCATATACAACAAGGTTCATTTTCGTACCAAAATACTGAAATAGTATGGTTAATAATATGGTACCTAGTTGAAAAGTTTAGAAACAATAAATAGGGAGTATTAAAACTGCTAAGTATATCTGGTAGTTGCTCCCAACTCTTTATAAAACATTATTTTTCTTTTTTAAGTGACTTTCGTGATCTTTGATAATCCTCCCAAATGTGCTGTGTATCTTTCGAAGAATATTTTTCCTTCAAATGAATAAAAAACTCTCAAGATTTCCCGAATCCCGATGGCATTATTTCCAAATCACTAACGTTCTATGATATTTTGATGACGTAGTAAAATGAATTTATTACGTTATGACATCAAAAATGATGATCCTACAATAAATTGTTAATTTGGTAATGACCTAGGTCGATAAACAAACAATGTATTGACCTAGAAGAAATATCAAAACTTTGGCAGATTGTTCCTTCAAACAATTCAGCGGTTAAAATCTGTTCCTTATACATAATCGTGAGCACATTTTAAAAATCATTATTGTGTGTGATTTAGTAAAAGATAGTGTTATTTAGAAGCAAGAATTTATTGTTGTTTAGAATAATATGTTAATTTTACTGGTGTTTCAGTAGGTTTAGTATCTCGGTCGGCCATAATACTTTTTGGGAACGTTCATGTCAATGAACTCCATAGGTACATTAAAAGATAAATGAGCCTTACAGTATCGAGAATATTTCCTTCTTTAATAAATGTATAATCACTTAAAATCTTAATAAGCATGTTTTAATTTAAGTGTAGGTTAGTGACCAAAAATTACTTGTTAATATTCTATAGTACTTTAATATCTATCACATAGTATACACGTCAAATAACACGCTTTTTCACGTATAAAGCAAAACTATTTGTCTTGCCCTCCTTGTGTATGACCTAGGTTACAAACAGGTCGTAAACTTGTTGACCTAGGTCACTAAATACAGCTGGCACTAGCTGACTCAAAATAATCTGTCTATTTACTCAATAAACTGGATTACATTGAGATAATTTGTTTTATTAGTATACCCTGAACCCTTAATAACCGCGAACCGAACTTAATTAGGGATGTGGGTCAGACTGCGACCCGTGAGTGGACACGTGACGTTAATTGCTTATTAGGTCAAGTACAAAATATGTCCCTTGTTTACAAGATCAAAAAAAAACAAGTAAAGAAGCAAAACGCGCCTAGGTTCATGGAAATAAAAAGATCCGGGATTAGGCAATTTACAAAACAAGTTAAGCCATTATCTGGGAACTAGGCACATCCCGGCCGAAGCTCGCTACTTAGTTACAAAAGTTCGCGCAATTCTTTTAACGAGTTCCAGCGAACGCAATAACCAAAACAAAATGTAAGGCGCAGGTTCACTTAGAGCGCGTCACGCTGCGGAGATGGCCCGTGACATACATAGCTTCGGATGCAGCGCGCGTGCTTGAAAGCGGAAGTATAGTGCCATTATCGATTTGCTTATGACAGAAAATGCGTTGAATGGACGAGCTCTAGCGGGGCGCGGGGAGCGGGGAGCGGGGCGAGCGGCGGGGAGTGGAGGCGAGCGGTAGCGGCAGTCAGTGCGCCGGAGGCAGCGGGCTGCGGCACACGTGTCCACGCAGCCCGCGATACATACATTCCGAGTGTTGTGCAAATGTACGTGTTTTTATGGCGGTCAAATTACTGCAAGTGTTGGTGTTGGGTGTGATCGCGGCGGCGGCCGACGGTGCGTTGTTCTCTGTGTTGTGCTCCCCCATTTAGCCACGTGCTCGCCCGGGACGGTGTTTACGGCGTAGGACGCATGCGCGGTGGTTGTTTGCCTTCACCGCACCGGGTCAAACACCGGCCTAACCTACAGCCTACCCGCGCGTATTATACGTGTGGTCCAGTAAGTGTAGCTATAGATCGGGAGATGCGCCGGCACGGTCCGCCACAGCAACAGCACGGTAAGATCGATCCATTCCTGAAGGCTCCGGATTCACCCCGGTCGGCTTGTGTTTACAGTCCCCGCGGCGTGGGGGCGCTACACTATTGTGAACTGGTTTCAAGGTTATCCTCTAATTAATTCTTTTTTCTTTTCCGTACCTGTTCTTGGTTAGAATCGACCGTCTAACCGAGAACTGATCTAATGTAGAATAGAACGTAGACTCGGCTGAGCTTCATCTGCATAAGTTATTCAAGTTTGCAGTTCGGTCATGTGTGTAATTTTATCTATGTCACAGTTGTGTAAGGTAGTGCGTAGTTACGACTAAAAATAAAATTTGAAAGGTTTTACTATGGATCAGTGGCGAATGAATGTGCAAAATTTCATACAAACAGGTTTCGCCAGGTGGTCCGAAATGAATAAGACATACTTAGACGTTTTATTGCGCAGTAAGGATAGCCCCATCGTGGCCCCTTGCGCTGTGAACTGACATCTTACATAGAAATGTTTCTTCATGGAAAACATGACAGAGATGGTAGAGACGATAGAGGTTGAACACATTGTTACACCAGTTCCTTATTGGAATGTAAGCAAATAAATTATCACAAAGGAAATGAAAACAAATGTTGATGTGAAAATAAACATTTTGACTCGGAAACGTCTTACGAATAGATGATGATTGACATCTGAATGAGATATGCGCACATGCAAAGTACAACTCTGACAAAGTTGTAAACAAGAGATACAAAGCAAGAATAACATATCATATAAAGTCTATCAAAATCCATTTAGAGATATTTATTGTTATTGAAATTCCTTATAAGAAAAGGATAAAGTAAGCACAACTATAAAGGAAAGAAACCCATTGTCAATTGAAAAGGGTTGAAAAACCACCCTAAGGTAACAACTCACAAAAGTAAACAAAGCACTTTGACCTCGTAGAGCTTTTCAAAAGTTCAATTAAAAGTTAGAGAGAATTTGACCTTGCCGAGATAAAAATACATCCAGGCTTAATGCCTATTTACGTAATGGTTGAGATAGGTCAATGTTGTGAGCCCAAATTAAAATACTTACGCGCTGAGGTCACTGCAGTCACAATTACGTACACACTACATGGATAGTCCTATGAATACATTATAATATCTATGGCAATTCTCTTGTTATTCAAGTACAGAAGATATTTAATATATGGATAAGAAAATAGGGATACCAATGTTTAATTTTGTTTAAAATTCGTTGAAGAAATAAAAACTTGCTAACTGGAACCGATAAATGCTTATAAGATCTAGAAATTTCTTAACTGCCGTTTTATAAAGATCTTAACAGCGAGATTAATATAAAAAGTATCCGTTCCCAGCAGTTAAAACCTGTAACCCCATCCCTTTGGTCACTCGAACTCTTTAGAAGTTTTAATAGCAACCATCGAGGGTAAACTTTATCGTGAAAAAGGATCAAAAAGTAAAGCGATTCTTTGAAGATTATTTAGAAGTAGCCCCGTTTTATTTAATATTAAACCTGGTAACGGGAAGAAATTGCGCAATACCGCAAAACTTGACACAAAGTTTGGGGAAAACGGTCCCTCTGTGATGAGCGACATTTTTGCTTCTGGCCGCTTAGCTTTCATTCTGCCTTAGATATGTTATTGGGAAGTTATCACATGCCAATAATGGATAAGTTGCCAATCTATCAATAAAGGTTAACTAGTAGTGGGCGAGTTAGAAGTTCTAACAACCCACAGTGGAGTTCGATCACGTTTCTATGTAATTTGGAACCGAATTATACCTTTGAAAGGCAGAAAACAAAAATAATAGGTCACCAATTTTGGGGAAACAACGTAACCTTCATCAAAAGACGCACCGAAGCGAAGAAAGATTCTTAGTACCTACCGAAATAGCTTTCGGAGCACATTTTTTATGTACCCGGAACATAATAATTTTACCATAACAGTACAACTAAAGAAAGCATGATTTATGATCGCTATAACTTCGCCAGTTCAGCTACAGGACATAAAATACCGAAGTTGGCCAATGAGAAACGAATGCTGAATAGAGGAAAGCTCTACAAAACCGTCCGACCCAATTGGAAAAGAATATCAACAGCTTTAGTGTTAAAAGGTATCTCTTTAGATTCTGTTCTTTATCGTTATCGCTGCCTAATATAAATTGTATGTAATCAGCGCCAACAGTCTGCGTATCTTCAATCACAACTGAGATTACTTGATTCTAATCTGTTGTAATTGGGGCTATCTGTTCAAGACTTTGCAACTTTTACGATGTAACGTTCATCTTAATAATTTCGCGCTTTCAAGATTTGGCCTCATTCGCTTTAAGTGCCTCTGACTTTTCTAAAATCTTTGTTATCTGTAAGTATATCTTTGTTATTGTTATTATGTTGTTTTTAAACTTAGTACATAATTACTCCCTACTTAAAGTTTTTGCTTAAATTCTTGGATAAGTTGTAAGTACCTCCATCTTTTAAATTAATAACTAGTTAACTACTAACTAAAGAACAAAAAAATTGGCTCATATGCCTATAGGTACAGTAGGGCTACTCTTGACCACCGCCGTTTTGGCAGATCTCGTGTCATTTTGTACTGAAAAATGACATTACTTCTGTCAAATTCCGTGAATCCGGGAACTGTGGTCGAGAGTAACCCACCAGAAATGATTTTCATACAAACATCTATGCTTGAGTCCGGATCCAGTGCTTGAGCAGTGAATCATCAGCATTAGACTCTTGTTTTATTAGGTATGGCTAGGTAAAATATTTATTTACTACGTAAAAGTAATAAGTAAAGTTGTTTCGGAGAACAATTTGACTCTCGCCCAGACCTAACTTTTGTGAGGTTTCTTTACGTCAGAACTTTCACAGGTTTTACGAACAGCCACTAACAAGATACATTTTGCCCTACAATGTAACAAAAACCATAAATTATAGCAATAACAATAACAGGGTCTTGGAATCTGATTCTTAATCTTAATACACTTACAAGAATCGAGACCAAGACCAGACGCCAACTCATTGAAATACTTCATAGACATTACTGCCTAATTGCAATCAATAAAATAATTGAATGGTCTAAGAAACTATATTTCAATAAGCTACAACGTCATCTAGCATTCGACATAATATCGAAGCTTATGATGATCAATTGCATAAACTATAACATTTGTAATTTGAAAATACGTCTTACTGTAAAAATCTACTAAGCCCACCAAAATCTAAATAAATATTTTTAAAAAAAATTTTTTGTTAAAATATTTATTTAGATTTTGCCAGCACACCTGGTGGTAAGTGTAGCTGCAGCCTAAGGTGGAGCACGCTTAGCTATAATCCACCTATTCACTCTTTTCTTGAAAATTCCTTGGTTATATCTTTCAGGAAATACTGATGATGACAGAGAGTTCCACTCCTTGCCATCATCATATAGTTAGTAAAGGTGTACAAACAATTTAAATTGGCTTCAATCATCCGTCTGACGGGAGCACTTTGAGTAAATATATTTGTTCCTTCCGCTAACAAGATCCAATAGAATTCCGTAAGGACTAAAGTTTTCAAACATTGCGCGAGTTATAGATTACTGTAATTATGAATTCTCTAGGCAGAAAACAATGTTACTATGATATTTATTACTAATCAACTGAGTTACCAACACAACAAAAAAAGTACTTATGTATTTGCAAAAAAAAAAATGTATGTAGGTATTCTATCAGCCATCTAGTTTCCATCGTACAAGCTTTGCTTAGTTTGGGACTAGAAGGCGTTGTGTTAAGTGTACGTGAATATTTAAAAAAAAAACCCAGGGGAAAAAAATTACACTGAATTGGGTGAATACCTTCCAGTACGGTTTTTCTGTAAGTCTTTCTTACCTCGCAGTATCACACCTTCCAGTCCTTTGTATCCTTGACATTCACCTAGAATATCATAAAGGTCGCTATTCATCCACGCCAAGGTGTCAATGGTGGCGTAAGACGTTCTATGGAACCTTTTGTATTGCTAGTAGAATAACAAGTGATCTATTGTGGAGACACGCCGTCATCTAGATTATAAGATATCTAGTTTTGACGTAAGTTGTACGTCTGGAGTCTGTAACGTGTCTAGTCTAGCCACTTACGTTATAAACCTTCCTTATTTGAGCTAACTACATACTTTCAACTACAGATTGAGTGCGTAATAGTGTAACATACTCGTAAACTCGTTTGGTGTGCAAGCCTCTGCTTGTCATTGATGTCAATATTGCAACAGTATACAATGTCAAAAGAAAAGGTCCAAAAGTCATGCCCTGTAGGACACATTTTTTCTGTCGCTCTTATTCAGGCGAGTAATTTCGTTACTCGTCTGAATGAAACTCCTTGGATTTAATAAAGCCTTGCCTGTCGTACTTGATTGACTTATTTTCCATAAGTATTTAAAAAAGGTACATCTTTAAACCACGGAGGTGATTTAAGGAGTGATTTGGTGGAGCACTTAATAAATATTGATGAATTACCGACTCCACTGGACCATATTCTCCAATTGTTATTATGAATCTACTTTGAAATCATTAATATTTACGATGTACTTAAAAGCAAATAAATATCTATAATGGTTGATTTGATAGACGAAATCGATTTGGAACCGCGCTTTGACAATAGAAAAACATTGCGACAAATTAAACTAACAAAAGAGGCTGAATGGTAACGCGAGTGGTTGATATTACATGAACAAATTGAGATAATGTTTGCCGTAGTTTCGTTTGTGGTTTCTCTGAATAAAACTTCTGTTTACATACATATAAAATGAGCACCAAATGTATTACTTGCTACTTATCTTGGTGTAGTTGGCTTGATAAATAGACAAAGGAAAAAAGTCTCAAAGTAAAATAAATATATTTTATGTAGTAAAGATTTCGAAGGTAAACGCTTCCTTGACTTGGACTCGCATATTGAGCATGGAACACAGCATCTCGGTCCAAAAGATCATTCAGAGGCAAAGTAAAAAGCAAAAAGGGATTTATTTAAGCACCTACGGAGTAGGTACATGTCGTAGATTGTTAACAAAAAGATGGAGAAAGCGGAAGTCTACGCGTACTTTCCAGTCTTACTTTGGCCCACATCGGAAGTGCAAAATATTGTAGTAGAAGGACCACTATTTGCATACAAAATGAGAAAATATGCTAGATAATATCAACTTAAGAATTATTTATAATTTTCTTAGCGACTACATTTTATACATATGTCTAGACGTCTAACCAAAATAATGTCCATACCTATCATCTCTTATATCTCATTATCCATCTATTGAATCAACTGTTGGCATAAAATTAGGCCTAGACAAGGTCACAAAATAAATGGGCATCTCTAAAAAGCAATTTCGTTAATCATAATTTGATGTTCCTAAACATCACTACAGAAGATGAATTTAATATTAGTTACCCCTTTCAGAATCATGCTACAACCTTATTTTCTGGGAAATCAAACGTTAATTTAAAGGATTCCTTGTTGGTAAAAGGTAAAATGGTTTCTGATGTTATATTTTATTTGTGTTGTATTACCTACTAGCAAATTCCTGCTAAAACATAAATCCTTGTTTACCTATTTTCGTGATTTACCGCGTCAACCTACGCTTATTATTTTCCTTATTTAATATTATATGTATCTAACCATGAATAATAAATCAATTCAATCATTTATTAGGCACACTGTTCCACAAAACTGAGTTTATTTCAGATTACCTTCCTTTTAGGAGTTTATGTACTGACATAATATTGAAATTTTAATTGGATTTAGGTAGGTACTGAGCGAAACAAAATTTTGACACCGAAACAAATCGATTTTTTAAACCAATATTTTTCTTATCAGGTTTTTCAATGAAGCATGTAAAATGGATCACTGCATTTCTAGTTAAAGCGTACCAAATCAGCAGAAATACCACTAAAGCCAACAGTCTCAGATCTTTACAGTTACAAAACCTAAAGTAGGTAAAAGCTTGCATGAGCTAGGTGGCTTGACCCTACAAACTGAACAGGCTAAAACTTCAAAAACAAAACTTGTTATCGTGAGAGCCCAATTCAAATCGTAAAAAGAACGTTATTTTACGGTAAATTATCAGAATACATTTCCAAATAAATACGCACCGAGCATGAGAAAAATCTAAAAGGTGATAAAATCGTAAAATTCACACTTCACATGTCTGTATCTAATTGATTATCCAAGATGGTTATGGTTCTACCTCTGATCCTCTGAAGCTTGGCCTTGTATGTGAAGCCAAGCAATAACGTTTTTTTTTTTAAATGCCGTCTCAGATAGTGCAATAGGGGAAAATTGTAAATGGAGACGCATGGGACGCATGGGAAGGTTGCAATTGTCGTGATTACTGGAGGCTTTTTCATTAATATCTTTAGGTAAGTTAGTAGTTAGATATTTTTGCAAAAGTATGTGTCTGTTCGATGAGTGGATTGATCTCTATGAAGTTTGGTAGGCTGGTAGGATTCTGAATGAGTAAAGTGAAATAGTACAATGAAGTTCTCGCGGACCAAGTTGCAAGCGATTACTTAAAGGGAAACTTAACTGTGCTTAGAAGAAACTATTTATTTACAAATTAGATTTGCTGAAACCTGTTCTTTAAACTCTCCTGAAATAATCTCAATAAAAAAAACCCATGTCAAAGCGATCTAAAGCTCCGTGAAGTTTGATTTTACCATTCCAAATTAATTAGCGTAGGTCATTTATTGTTTGATCAACCAATTAATTGAGTCCGTCTTTGTCTTGTTACCAAAGGTCATATGGAATGGAATGGACTAGCGGACGTAAGGATGGGCTTCCCAGAAATGGTATCTGTATTAATTTCAAGAACTTTTAATTGGGTATTCGATCATTTTCTAGTTCTCTACTTCGCTTTGAAGAGTTATACGGCCGTCCTCGATATGTTTGACATTTCAAACTTCGTTTCAGCGAAGGTCAATTTCTTTGGGAACCTTTTGGCAAAGTTCAACAATTTGATCGGTTAATACAGTCGTTAAAAATATGCCAATAAAAAAGCTAGTAAAGACTACAGATTGGTAACAGGACTGAGCACTCAGTTACATTAACTAGAGTACCTAACTGGTTTTCTTAATTTTCCCTTAGATTGTTCAATGTTTGACCGCTGTTGAATTTTGTTGTTCCGCTCAGCGAATAAATAGGGCACATTTTATTGGTATCTGCAAGGGAACTTGTGACGGAGGCCCACTGAAACGGGCGACTAGCCAAAATCTCAATGTTATAGGGCAAGTAACCTACAAGACTGTTACGCTTGAAATATGTGAAGAAAAATTCTAGACGTTTTTCTCTGGAACGGCGACGCCTTCTTTCATAACTTGTCTTCCAAAAGTTGGGATAATCTGGAAATTCTGAAGCTCTGTTTCCAAATTAACCTAATTCGGTTTATGAAAGTTTTGAAAGGTTTGAACGCCTACCTTGTTTTTACTCCTAACTTTCTGTCGCCGAAAGCATAAAAACTACTCGCCTTTTAGAAGCCTTGTAACAAAGACACGTTTGAGGAGGCATGGTATGGATGTGAATCACGATTTCAACCTGCTTAGTAAAGGCTAGCTAGCACTGAGGCTGTTATTGAATTGGAAACCATCAAAAAGAGTGCCTACTACGTAAGGTACTCCACAAAAATGGGTTAACCTAATAGAAGGCGTGTTCCGTCTCTGTCAGGACATCTTTGTAACACCTCTAATCACTCGGTTTACTTGACAATTTCCTCAAATTATATTACGTTGATTACATAAAAGTTGTGGAAATCGAAGCGTGTTTGGTGAGGCGAGGAGGGGGGGGGGGGGGGAAGCCGCGTGCGCGAACAAGGTCAGGGGCCCAGCTCGCGTCGTACGATTGTTTATTGACCAAATTCGGCGTGTTTCGACTCCATCATGTGGAGGCCCGGATCTTTCAATTTCTCACGGTCTCCGTGACAATTTCACAAGTTTAGCTTGTGACAAATTCTTTTGTAGGTGAGATTATGCTCGCTCTTTTGCATGGATTTACCTCGCAGCATTCCGATGGAGGGAGTAAAACGTTTACCCCTCGGGCAAAAAGTGGCCAATAAGTATGAAGCCTTTGTTAGTGTGCGTGTTTTGTTAGTGTTACGTACCTACGCGATTTACTTCGGCAGTAAGCGTTTAGGGACTGGTGCTTTGCGTTCTCCGCCATTTCATCATAATTTGCTTATTTGGTAGACTGTAACGTATGATTGATTGAAGATCTCAAACGACATAATGTGTTGCTTCTCACGAGATAACTTCGAATTTGCGTAATTGAAAGAAACTTGGGCATTAGGAGCGTTGCTGTTTAATTTACGCTAGGCTCCTTACGATCCGGCTCGAAGAACCATTATTGTAACGGTGGCAATTTTAGTAATAAATCATTTATTTTCTGGGTTTATTCAAACACAAACAAAAGTGAACTCATTTGGGTATCTTGAGAGATGGGCGTGTCAGTGACAATCTTGCGCTCGCGTGATTTATGGTAACATTGTCCTCTGCGATCCACAAAAAGAATGACTAAATTATTTCTGCGAGTATTTTAAATAAAACGAATTGAATGAATACGTACCGTACCTAAAACTAGATATTTAGGTATATTATGTACCTATCTTACACACTAGTTTTGCTACCTATACCTACCATCTTGGTAAGATTTTTTGTAAGAGCTATGTCTAATATTATAGTTACAAAAAACCTAGGCAATCAAGGTTAAAATTGTCTCTTCAAAAAACAGAGCCGTAGTAGATCTCATAGTTTTCGTAGCAAAGTTAAAAAAGTATGAGGTCATCCAGGAAGCCCATGATCGATTAATGTTGACCATCTGTCAGTTTCAAAACACGTTTTCTGAAGCATGACATTCCTATAGCTTTACCAGACCTGGCGCACCCCGCACTACATGAAGCTACTTTACAAACTGCCCCAACCTCGTGGTCTGTCTGTATGCAACGCGTCAGGTAAGGTAAGGGTTAGGTTAGGTCCACCCGTCGAACAACTTCCCGCTTGCACATTTTAAACATTTCGTTAGATATAAAATCACTGAAATTATTTATGAAAAATGGGTAACAACAATATTGTGTGCAATGTAATTGCACAAGGCTCAGCATATTAAATATCATTTAGATTTAAAAAAAGTTTTCTAAAAGTAAAGGAAAAAGAATACTAAAAATTCACTTTTTGAACAGCGTCTTAAATAAGGGATAGGTAGGAGAAAGTAATGCAAACACGCTGTGTAATGTAAGAAGCATCCAGCCCTGTGCTAATTAAATTGTACGGTAT
The DNA here is from genome assembly GCA_918843925.1 of Eulithis prunata. Taxonomy (NCBI): domain Eukaryota; kingdom Metazoa; phylum Arthropoda; class Insecta; order Lepidoptera; family Geometridae; genus Eulithis; species Eulithis prunata. The sequence goes on along the minus strand of OU974016.1, from coordinate 9,341,525 downwards.
TACGTTTTAACAAGAGTAGCTAATTATTTAAGTGTCTTCACGAAGTGAACCTTCTGTACATGTCCTGCTATTTATTCTGTGGCTTTACTCGTAGCTACAAATGTATAGTGTTAACTACCATAATTACGTATACGATAATGTTTAGCTGAATGTGGTTCCGATGTGTCTCGCGGAAAAAAACACGTGTGCGTGTTAGACAATACTTAGGGTTCCGTTGTCTATATTTTCAGATGTGAATATGAACTTTATACGTATGGTCAGAAAAATGCATATTGCATCCGGTCTTCCTTTGTTTTTTCAGTTGTCTATTTACCTGTGGTATATAACTATATTTGCTGAATTTAAAATGTGGTCGTTCAGATTTGATAATTTTGGTGTAAGAGCGAAATTGGACATTAAGCATTGAAATATTATTCTGGATTCAGACAAGTTTAATTGACGGACAGGTCGGGAGAGCTTTCTGGCGTGAAAAATGGAACTCTAAATGAACACATAAAAAAATATCGTTCGATTAAGCGTCGGCGTATGCATTAGTATTTGCAAACATTGTCTATGAAGTCGTGTAGGTAGTATTGGGTAAGTTTCTTACTCCTTTGAACTATCGGTATAAGAGCAACGTGATTTGTTGATTTGTCTGTCTGTTACGTGGACTCGCTACATAAAATCTAAACTTCTTGCGCCATCACAGAAAAGAAAGATGTGAAAATTTTAAGCATGAATGCTTAAATATTTGCGGCCAAAAACGTTTGTAAAAAATTCAAGCTTTTCTTCTAAAAACTGTTTTCAGCCCGTGACTTTTCGTAGAAATATTCTTCAAAACTCTGTGAATTTTCAGGCTCCTATAGGGTTTAGGGTCTTATGTGGTTCTGTGTTGATTCGTCCCAAGGGTTATAGGTATTTCTTAAACGTCTGCATTTAAAATAATCATCTAAAGTGGGCATTGGCGCTTGTTCGCGGTCATATTGATTATTTCATAATTGACTTTCTACCCTGAATCCTGATAAATAAAGTATCCATTTGAATGCAAATTAATAACAAGCTGCTGGATTTTTATTGAAAAGCCGACTCCACCTAATTTACCTAAAATATGTGTTTGTTCTTAATAACTTTCTGGTGTCGTGAAAAACGAGCGTTTATGAAATAATGAGGGTCGCGTCGCGTACCGATGGCCAGGAAACACGCCTGGGCTTTCCATCAAGGATTAAAAGCTTTGTACAGGTCAGGTATAAATCCACACCTAACCTCGCTGCTCAATATAAATATTATATAGCGGGTTGGCGTAGCTTAAACACATTTATTAAAACAACTGAAAAATACAGCTGAAAAATTAAATTAGGCACGTAAAATTGCCGAGTTTAATATAATAATAATTCATGGACATTTCACTATGTAAACTGAAAAGGTATATTATTAAAATCAGAAAAGGTGCTATAAAATCCCCCTTATTTTCATGTGATACCTAATCATAAAACCCTTTTTTTTTTGCTATAGTCGGGTAAAAAGAAAGGATTTATAAAACACGATAATAAACACTAGACATTTATAAAGATGGGTTTGTTATGGACATGACGTTTGTTAGCTCTTCCCAGCCTAGCGTATACCAATACCTAGTTATAGGTACTACGTTGGTAAGTAGGTACTAATGCAAATTTACGTAAGGTAGGTTAGTATTCGAAGGTCTTACGTATCAGGCGTGTTTTGCAGCTCTGTGCTAAAACTATCATATTAAATTTTAATTTAAAAGTAAAACCCCGACAAGGTTATACAATACTTCACTTCCTAAGTACATACTTATTTTCGTCTAGTATGTACCTATGCATTATATTTTTACAATTTGCTCGTGCATTTTTCTTCTCAGCGCGATCAAAAGAAGAAAGTGGACTATATCCCGCTACTAAGTCACTACTGGTCCTATTGTACGTATCAGGGGTTCACGGTTAAGTTTAAAAGAACTTATTTTTCTTCATTTTATGACATCATTGTGCGATTTGGTACCTCTACGCTCCTACCTACACAATCTACACATGACTGTGACCACCCATGAACAAAAGAATCGCTTCAGATCACAATATATTAATCTTATTATCAGACCTCGTCTGTAGCCATGGCTACTAGTACCGTCTCCGAAGTCCAAGGCTACCTGGTCTACCTACACAAAGAGTTGACCAGTCCTGACCTTACACAAGATATTTCTCACACAAGGGCTCATTTCAAAAGGGGTCGGACCAAAAACCCCGGTTTCTTTATGTTTGATTTGAGCGAGAACACGTTTGAAATTTGTAAAGCCTAAAGTTCTCGAAATGTTAAACTTGCTTGGACGTGTCTTGGTTGAGACGGAAATAATGGTAGAGACACAATAGGCAGTTGTAGAGTGGAGATGTAGAAGGCAGTCATAGAGTGGTACCTAAAAGATAGAGGGGGGGGGGGGGAGAACCTGCCTAGTATTGGCTGTCTAGTACGCTCGGTTGGCTTGTACTAAAAATACTACGATTTCCGGCATAAGTATAATTTATGAAGGTTTTATAGTGACCTAACTAAAATAAAATAATAACATTCGACGAACTGTCGCAAACGGTTACAAATAACGTAGTCGGTAGTAACAGTGACATTTTAAATGTCATTGGCTGCCTAAATACCTACCCAGGTAATTCAAGAGCCTTTGTGTTCAATACCTATCATCATCATCATCATTCAAATAGGTACCTACTTATATTATCACAAGGATCATTTAGATCGTAGGTAACTACGTAAAGTTTTGAACGATGAGGATATTTTAAATTTGATTCTGTCTGTCTATTTAGCTGTTGCAGCAGGGATATGAGTTTTATCTAAACTTAACCGCTTATCTCAAGTTAGGTTAAAGGAAAAGTTAATCTAGTTATAAGTATGGTATGTACTAAAAAATTATAGTTTACACACGGTTACTACAACTTGAATCTGGAATGTTGCCGCGTAGCGCAGTGTATCTTAAAACTATTATTATGTAAAAATTAATTCAATCGGCTCGTATACCGATTTACTCCTCAAGCACTATGTATGAAAATCTGTACTTAAATCTATGCTTGAATAATGATTTCTGTGTCGGCATACGGACTTAAGACTTAGGGACTATTAATCAATCATCATCAATATATATAAAACTCTTTTGAAGCTGACAGAGAATCAACGCACAGCCTAAACCATAAGTCTTAGAGGTATGAAATTTGGAGGGTAGTATCCTTATATAGTGTAGAGGTGCACTAAGAAAGGATTTTTGAAAAGTCGCACCCTAAACGGTCTAAAACGCGAGCAACGCCGCGGGCGACGGCTAGTTATCTTATAATATTTGCCTCTTCATTTATATAAACTTTTATTTCTCTTTATTTCTAATTTTGCTTGAACTACACCGTTTTAGAATTAGACGGCTAATATCTGCTCTCATGCTGAGAATACCTACTTTTTTTAAATATGCAAATTTGAATTCCGTTACAATGCAAAATAGGATTCCCACATTAAAAAACTACCTACTTATAATCCACTACATTCAGATGCGCACTTTTCGAAACTTGTCAAACAAGACGCGAGATCGAGTAGGGTTGCCACTTTCTTGATTAGGACTTCAAAATGACATTAAAACTAACTTTATCTTCCTTTTAAAGGACTAGCCGTCGCCCGCGGCGTTGCTCGCGTTTTAGACCGTTTAGGGTGCGACTTTTCAAAAATCCTTTCTTAGTGCACCTCTACACTATATAAGGATACTACCCTCCAAATTTCATACCTCTAAGACTTATGGTTTAGGCTGTGCGTTGATTCTCTGTCAGCTTCAAAAGAGTTTTATATATATTGATGATGATGATGATGATGATGATAAAGGAACATAGAGGTGGTGAACTTTCTCTTGCATTGCAAACTTAGCGTAGTCAGACACTAAGAGCCAGTAGCCACATGTTCGTACATTACATAATGCATACAAAATAAATGTGATCAGGATATTATGATTATGTACATATATATCATTCGTTTTGCTATTTAATCAGCACTACGAGTATCTTAATTAGTATGCTAATACTACTGCTGATTCTGCTGCTTAGTATCACATGCAAGATAATGTTACTGTGGCTTGCCTATCATAGTAATGGAACGAAATTGCTTAATTAGCTTTCCTTTGACTTTTTGGTAATTGGACGGTCACTAGAATAATCCCAAGGAACTGCCATCATCCATCATGACGGAAACCGGAAGTAAATTGACATTGGTTTTCCTTGTTTTTAAACATATAGATTACTAGCTTCCACTCGCGACTTTGTTCGCGTCCCGTTATACCCCGTTGATTTTACGGGATAAAAAGTTGTCTATGTTTTACTCTGGTCACGGACAATATACATATATTCCAATTTTTATCCAAATTGTATCAGAAGATTTTTCGTGAAAGAAACCATCATTTTTTTTTAATGATAAAAGTAATGAAACAAGCTGATAGCTCACCTGATGTTAAGTAGTAACTTCTGCCTATAACAATGCATTACCTCACAGAGCAAGTCCAATGAGGACGTGCCTTGTAAGCCAATGCACTGCGTCCATCACTCTGAGACGTAAAGATCTTCATATAACATCCATACATCCTCACACTAATAGGATTACCTAAATGGTTTCAATCAGAATCTGACAAATTACAATCAAAGCCGGTAAATTCTGTCTATAACCCTCAGTTCTTTGAAACTTTTCAAAAGGTTTTTATCTTAGTTTATATCTTAGCTTAGTATTCCACTGTAGCACTAACCTAAGAGTTGTCCAACAATCTGTTAGTGAACAGATGGTACACTCATTTTCGCCTCAACTTTGGCTGATGTAATATCTTTGACGCCCGAGAAATATTAATATCTAATATCTCCTTTTTGTACACTTTCCGAAGTGAAACTATTAGTGAAGACATTTTGTATGAAATGAGCTTCCATTTACCACACTTAGAGTTGTTAGGGTTCTGCTATCAAGATGTACCTATACTTAGAAATGAAACCCTCAATGGTAATATTAAATGCGTTTTTATGGGCGCTAGTAGGGTACTTATTTATCAGTAAGAGTCATAAGTAGCCTTTAGATATTTTTTGTTTTTCACACAGAGTTATCAATCTGTGGGATGCTGCGAGTATGCTGGTCTTTAGTAGCACAAGGTTCATCATCTAAGTTTTATAATAGGTACCTACTTACTTCAAAAATATTTAAATAAATAAATAAATTATTCACGGACACTTAACACAACGCCTTCTAGTCCCAAACTACGCAAAGCTTGTACGATGGAAACTAGATGGCTGATACAATACATTATACATTATTATACATACATTTTTTTTGTAAATACATACTTATAATACATAGAAACACCCAGACACAGAACAAACATCTATGTTTACAACACACAAATGTTTGTTCTCGGTGGGGATCGAACCCACGACCCACAGCACGGAAGGCAGAGCTACTACCGACTGAGCCATGACGCCTGTCAATTTGGAGGGATATTATGTAAATTGTTTCCTTTCACAAATACCTGATATTCCCACTTTATCCTATGGTATTTGAATACCAAAATTTTATAACTTTTTCAATAATATTTTCATCAAATGTCACAAGTTGCATTTAAAAGTTCTAAAGTGGATTTTGAAGGACCGCAGTGTATGGTACACAACTTGGGGAGGCCTATGCCCAGCAGTGGGTATAGTTGGGTTGTGGCTGATGATGATGATGTTACAAGTTGACGAAGTGGACTGTACCAAAAACAGTTCCTGTAAGCTTAAATGGTAACAAGATAACTAAGTACCCAAAACATTCCAGAATACATTTTCATGTTGATTTTGTTGTAATATTCCGCTTTCCCCGAAACAGGCCCAAAGGCTCCCGGCCCTAGAAATAACATTGGAGGTTGTTTTAGGTGAATGTTGCCTGTAATAACATGAACTAACTGTTGTAGCTTATTTTTATTTATGAAATTGTTTATAGAAACGCTGCGATAAGAAAAATTCGATGGCCTGGATTCAAAAGTTAACAATTTTGTTTAGCAACCATTTTATTAACATAAGTTTGTCGCTCATAAATAAAACTCCCAGATTCTAAACTTACAGGGTATTACTTATAGTTACCTCTTAATTTCTGTCAAAAGTAAATCACCGTTTAAAATAGTGCCATCTCGTTTTGATTTGATAGTGATAAATAGTGACAGCGATAATAATATTATGCATTACGAATAAGTAGAGTTAAGAGTTAACAATACTAAGTAAATCGTATTGTAAATATATCAAATCAACAACAACGCGATGATACGATACGAGCGAAGTTATATATGGTTTGTTAGTGTTGATGGAACTCTGGCCGATGCAAGCCTCAGAAGTAAAATACTCGTACCATATTATTTTATATTATCACTAAACTAGGTAGGTACTAGGTAATTTTTATAAGAACGTTTCATTTCTTCAAAGAATAAAAAACAGAGTGGTCAGACGCACTACCGGTTTTTCTCTGATGTCATACTTAATTCTACATTTACGAATTTTACGAACAACAAGCCTCATTATAAATTTCATGAATATTAACATAAATACTTTATGCAGACGGCGGTTTTATTACCTATAAGTAGATATAAGCGTAATATGAGACTAGACTCATTTAGATTGTGATCGCTACATTTTAATGAATGAAAATAATTATTATACTTATTCTTCAACTAACTAACTATACTATTTTGAATTTACTTATTAAGCAAAAAGTAGGTAGGCATGTGCAAATAAAAAAAAACTGAATAATGTGCTATTTTTTAGGGTTCCTTAAACTCCAAACCTGCCTATAACTCCAAAAGGGAGTTAACAGGATTTTGTAACTATTTTACTACCCTCGCTGTCCGTTTTTATGTTCACCTAATTTATCTATCTGTGGCACCTCAGGGCTAAATAAATTTTATAGAGTCAGCAGAAATTATCATAAAATAACTAGGTAGGTACGTACTTATTAGGACCTATTATTTTGTATAGTTATCTGGTTTTACCATAGTGTATTCACTAGAAGTCGCTGCTCGAAAATAATAAGCTGCGTATACGCTAGACGAGCCGAGCACGAGCGGAGCGCAAGCCGAGCCGCTCGCTCGCAGTGTCAAGTGTGGACGTGCAACGAGCCGCGTCCACGAGCGCACGCGAGCGCTACGCAACTGCCTTTGTGTTCGTCAAAAAACCGACAACGGGCGGAAAAGTAGCCTATCTGACAATAGTCCAAGTTTCATCCAAATCGGATCAGTCGTTTTGGCGTGAAAGAGAAACAAACATCCATACATTATGTTAACTAACTAATGAAATAGTAAAAGTACCTCTACGTATTTTATTTAGGCCCGCATGCCGATACAGAAATCGTTACTCAAGCATAGATTTGAGTATAGATTTAATATAAAAATCTATGCTTAAGTCCGGATCAGTGCTTAAACAGTAAATCAGCATACGGGCCTTAAATACTGCACTACGTTAGGCTTTAGATACTAAAATGTTTAACTTAATAAGCGACTATTAATACATCATAAAATAACCAACCAATACTGTTATCAATAGAAAAACCCTGTAGAGTGTTAGGCTGTGTCGACTCGCCCAGAATTTGAGGCCCCGGTCGACGACCCGCGTTTTACACAAAAAACAATAATACTAGGTATGTTAATACCGAACATCCACCAAATTAATTATAGAACTTTTAAATTTAACAGATAATGTTATCGGAGCATAAATAGTTATGGCTATTAAAAAAAACAACTGTATATAGCATGGCGCTATAAAATAAATATGACTAGACTTTCAACGATGTAAGTATATAAAAAATGTTTTTTTTTCAGACACACACACCATAGACACTATAGGTCGATTGCTATATAAAAAAAACTGCGTTATTCATGTCAACGGAAATATTACAACTTGCAACCCTTCAAGCAACAACTTTGACACATAATTATAATCTAACTACCTAAAGTTTATACGTCGCTTGTGAATATACGGAAGGGTAACATGAGGGCTGTTTCCTATTTTCGTTACTCAGTTTTATACGCTGTAGTCACACATTAATAATATTAATATTGCTAATTAGACATGCTAACAAGAACTCCAAATCATACTCGTAATTAGCTAAACGCACGCGCCTGGCTCCCTATAATTAAACTAATTTGTTTATTTTACTCAGCTATATATTATGTTATATGTTTAGGTAAATAACTAGTAGGTAGGTAATAAACTTTTATTATACAACAACATAACTGTATGATTAAGTTTCAATATGCCTATTTTTGGTTTTTAATGATTTAAGTAAAAACTATTTACCTACAAAACTATTTACCTTTAGATTAACGTTATTTTCAGAACCTGAAATAGAATGACATAATTTTTCAGACATTTTAGCTTCTAAAAAATATTCCTAAGTAGGTAAGTAAGTACCCATAATAAAATTCCCTTTCTCACTGCGTGATTTGAGTGTATAGAACCGGAATGACCAACTCTAAAGTGCTTTCTAGGGCTGTTAGGTCAAATTGAGATCAAAATTACGCTAAAACCTATAGTAAAACCTAATCAAATTGTGATGACGACGCAATTGCAACAAAACTTGTGTATTTATTTCGGTCGGATAGCAAAGCCTCAAAAGGGTTAAATCACGTGTCTGTATATTTTTTTATCTACATTTTACGCAAGATTTATTTATAGAAAGGACATTTACAGACTTACGCGAATGGGCTTCGCCAAGGCTAAAGTTATGATACGTTTAAAATGTCTTCGTGTCGACAACCATAACTAAACGAGTTTAAAAAAAACTTTTCATGATTTTCCACGTTTTCGATTGGTTCGAAGGACTATTTTTGCAAAAAAATTTTTAGACAGCTGTGAAAATGATTTATTTTCTTAGTTTAGTACATACTTCAAACAAATTTAGACTTTATTCGGCGTGTTTATTTTATCAGCCGAAATCTGCTTTATTGACTTACCATGCTTTCAAATAACATCGCAAAAAGTATCGGCAGAGGGGTTTGAACTCATGACTATTGAGGATCTGTGACGCATTTCTATCTATTTTATTCTGGTAGCTAACATAGGTTACTCTGAGATTGATTTCATTGAACATCCATATTTACTAACTTATTCATAAAATAAAATAGATAAACAATAAATGAATCATTCTCTTATCAACCTAAAGCACTAAGGTGAATGAAAGAAGATAATACATTTATTTTTGGATTTAAGGTAGATAACCCTATGTAATCTATGGGTATTGACCCCAGACTGATCCCAGGAATGTTTTTCTCCTCTAGCGTAAAGTTTCCACTGAAGCTGGAGGGTCCAACTAATGAAAGCTCGCGGTCAGTCCTAAATGCTGTGAAGTGGATTCCTTCCTACCTACTAGTTGAAACTTTGATGTAGAACACTTATGGAGTAGAAAATATTACAAGAGTCCGTACAGATATTGGACTCGACTCCTTCGTGTATTGTGTGTAGGTACCTCACATAATGGATCTTGTTGTCCGAAATAGACAATTTTTATATAATTTTACTTCAATTGGTTTTCTTACTTTTGTATCTATTTACCTAGGTACCTACCTATATTTTTCACATACAATTATGATAGAATTATGGGAGCCCTTTGCCCATCAGTGGGGTAATGTGGGCAGGCAGAATTGTGTATTAGTTGATCAATTTTGGTACTCACCATCCATAAAAAAATACTTAAATACCTACCTAGTGTGAGTTCGGTTGTATCTCGTAAATAAGATAAGTTGTAGGTACCTACACACCGTGTTTATTTTCTTTTATACCTACCTATAGCAACACTAACAGCTGTCAAATAGATTATATATTTTATCATGGATGTAATGTCACCAAAGGGTACATAACTAAGATTAGATTAAGTAAATAAGTTATGTCTGTTTGTCTAGTTCTGTTTACATGAGAAAGGACTCGGGAAGTTTCATAATTAGATTGAGGAAACAAACGGAAGGCATTAGTTCCACTCCCTACGTGAGGGGTTTCACTAAACGAAGGTAAACCTTTTCATATTTGATGGAACATGTGCGAGGAGGACGTGGAATTCACACACTTTTATAACATTTATATTTTTGTTTGTTTTTTGTGTACAAAATATGAGTAAACCTGCTTTAGAACTCACAAATAAAAAGGTAGGTATATCATTTATAAGCTTAAAAAAAACTAAGAAAAGCGACTTCCAGGAAAGCAAAAGGTTTATTCCACGCAATTTCGTCTACGTGGGTGGATGGCATATATTTTCCACTTATTTCTATTTAAAAGTTAAGCTACTCAACCATTTTCATGAAAAGGACCTATGTATCTGGAATATATCCTTCCAGATAAATAAATAAGTTTTTCAACACACTTGCTCATAAAGTGGCTCTATGGTCACCGCAATTAGGCACATAATGACACCCATAATCAAACTGTGACTTTTTCATTGCTATAACTCACAAGTGAGTTATAGATTTTTTTTTTAATTTTATTGGTTGAGTAGCTTTGTTACTAAAAAAGTTTTTATTCAAAAAAAAGATCGTGTTCAATATAACAAATAAATGAATGTTCCTATTGCTTGCTCATTTCATGCAACTTCTTATTTAAATAGATAATTTTAACTCGTACGTGTTTAATAAATAAAACTTTCACTCAAATATAACTTTTGTTTTTTCTGTAATAAAAGAAAACTTTAAATTCCCCATTTTTTACGTGGCAGAATAGGCGCAAGCCCTAAGCGCGGAAAATAAATAAAAAAAAACCTCATCCCTTTAGTCTGTGGCCGATCGCAATGCGCGCGCATAGGAAAACTGATTAATTTTTCCCGCCATAGCGAAACATTTATCACAACGCGTTTTCACTGTTGAAATTATAGTTATTTTATTCACAAGTGTGTTGAAAAACGTCGTATGATACACGTGTGTATTGGTGATTACCGTTCTCGGCTTTCTTAAGACCCTCGCCTACGGCTCGGGTCTCAATGGCACCTCGGCGGTAATCACCAATGTACCACACTAGTACCATAATGTACTATTAAATCAGTCATTTGAGGTACCTACCAAACAAACATAAATAAAATATATCTACTAATGTTAGAACCTCCGTTTTAATAATATGAATATAGCAAAAATAGGGTTCTATTCCAGTGGGAAAAGAATATTAGTACTTACCTAGTGACGGTGTACCTGTGCAATAGAAACAAATTAATTACAGGCACATGAGACTTCAAGATCTATACGTCTCAGAGTGATGGACGCAGTGCATTGCCTTACAGGGCATCTCCTCATTGGACTTGCTCTGTGAGGTAATTCATTGTTATAGGCAGAAGTTACCACTTAACATCAGGTGAGCTATCAGCTTGTGCCATTACTTTTTCATAAAAAAAAAACAATCGACTGCGCGTTCGATTAAAATCGAATCCAATCAAAAAGATTCACGAAACTATTTTCAGTTGTAAACGTTATTATCTTTACAATACGCGTACAAACACTAATTACTACGCCAACATTGATTAGGTACCTATTTACAGGATACAAAGATACATTTTGTGATTTCGAACACGCTCGCTGCCCACGCACTTATATCGGTTCAGCTCGGCTCGTTCTACCATTCAATGATTTTTTAGTTTGTAGTATGCGTCATCGTGAGGCCCGCACTGCTACTACGCTGTAGGTAGTTTTGTGAGGCCCGTGCCCCTCTGTCGCTCAAGGTCCCGTTTTCATCATCTATGACGTTGACGTAATATACGAGAAAAGCTTTACATAGTATAAACTACGCATTATTTTTTTAATCTACATACCTACCTTGTGTTATATTGTATCATTTCAACATGTAGCCTAAACCTAAATACATACATATCATACGTATATAATGTTATTTTTGTATTGACATTATATTGACTACCTAAATTATAAATTTAATATTTATTAATTAATTGAATGAATTTTATTGTATTTCTATTTTACTGACTTATGTGTACCTAATTTGACTGTTTTAATAATAATACCTTGTATATTTGTAAGTATATAGGTATAGTTCTATAATTTAATGTGTACTTTATAATAATACACAGAGTTCATTATTCTTATGTAAAGTACAATGGGCGGCCTTATCGCTATGAGCGATCTCTTCCAGGCAACCTTTACGTAGGTACCTACTTAACAATAAAATAATACTTTATTTTAAATTCGCACGCCCCTCAATTTCCGTTTATCTCTGTTAATGATGTCTAACCCCCGATCTTATAAAAAGTTAGAGTTGGCATTATGTCCTGATTACGTATGGTAAACAAGACATAATGTCTCCTCTAACTTTTTATAAGATAGACCATAAGTATCTACCTACTATGCATATTTACTTATATGATTTCAATTAATTATAAAAAATAATATGCGAACTGTAACTTTAGTAGAGACACGACGACGCTACCTACGTTTCAGACTATTTACGTTCCTGCTACGCACAACTTACTAAAGTTTATTTTTAAATCCGTAGCAATAGACATGAGCATCTAATATTGTCATAAATAGGAAAGGAAAACGCGCGTTTCGTTAGTTATTGTATAGGTAATTGTTTGGGATAAGTAAACCAGAAAAATAAAAAATAAATGTTTTTTTTGTACAAAATTGCAATTTATTTATTTATTTAGGTAAGCCAACAATTTGTGCACAGCATTATTTTAACTTAGAACTAATGGTCTTAAAACTAGGTGCACAAACCTTTTACAGGCGAACACAACATGCATTTGGTAGATAATAACTGTGAATGAAAAATATAAGGGATAACCTTATATGAGAAATAATAGACCAAAACTTAACTAATTAGTAACCATGAGCCAACCTACTTCCCATAGAGACGTGGCATAGCCTTATTACGAGCCACCTATAAATCCTTTGCAAAGGTTTGTAGATAAATAAATAAATAAATATTCACGGACACTTAACACAACGCCTTCAAGTCCCAAACTAAGCAAAGCTTGTACGATGGAAACTAGATAGCTCAAATGTTTCATGTGTCTAATGTGAATACCTACTGTATTAGTTGTAGTTTTCATTGAAATAAATAAATAACTAACTGAAATAAATAACAATGAAAACAATGACAAAAAAAATACAACCAAATTAAGAACCTCCTTTTTATAAGTCCGTTAAAAACACATAAGAACATTACTACGAAGAACAAAATATTCGAAAAACACATAACCCTCTGTCTGTAAGGAAAAAATAGAGCAAATGTTAGAGTATAGTTAAGTATGTACTTTTAAACTACCATCCTCCAAAGTTGGGAATTAAGGTCACCTTTTGTAGCATCAGGGTGGGTATAAAATATCCACAATAAACTTATAATCACTCATAAAGTGTTATTTTTGTTTGTTGCGTGTCTTCCGGACATCGGGCCGTGGATCGATGGCAGAGGTCAAAGGGAGGGGGGCTCGGAACTACCCCAGGGGTAGTACAAGGTCGCGCCATGATTGATTCACAAACGATATGAGGCTTGTGATGTCTTCCGGGTAGTTTAACAAGACTATGGAACCTTTTATTTCAGCGTGAAAGCCCTATAAAGCAAAAATAACACGCAATAACCATATTTAGTCGAGTTACGTGTTTTTGTGATAAAAATCTGTTATTTTCGAGCTTCTTAGCACTGATAAGATAAGTTAGGGTTGTGTAACATTGTGTCAAATAAAAATGGGGTTGATTTGAATGAATAAATTGGGTTATTCTAAAAATCGCCTTTGAATTAATTAGATCTAAGGAGATACCAAGAGGCAGACCACCCGCCCGATGGTCAAATGACATCGTAGAACTGGCTGGGAATCACTGGACAAGACTCGCAAGGGACCGAAAAGAATGGCGTAATAAAGAGGAGGCCTATACTCAGCAGTGGGTGCAAACGGGCTGAAATGATGATGATGATGATGATGAAGGAGATACAAACTCTTGACTGTTCATAGAATCCAAACTCTCATGTAACTATAGTGCCTAGGTACTACCTATAGGTGGGTATTATTTAGTAGGTACTAATATTATTTCATTGGTATTAGATAGGTAAGATACGTAGGCAAAGGATTCTCAGATTGCTCAGAATCTTAATCAAATTACTACATGTCATCATCAAGTAGGTAGAAGTAGAGAAACCTATTACACGAGACACCAAGCCTGAAGTTATATCCATGTTTTCAAACAGCTCCATTTAAAGCGATCCACTCATTTGGCTGTCAAGTGATGTGTAACGGCTTTACGGTGCTGATAACAAGAGCCCTTCATGTAGATAGCTGGTTATCGGCGCTTATTAACCTGCCTGGCGAATCAGGCAGAAATCAGAATATGCTGTGGAAGTGGCTCTACTTTAGAGCAGTACTTACCTTAGTTTTGTAATGTCCTCCAAAAGGGCGGGTCTATCTCGTTTTAGAGGCTGGCAGTGCCACTAGCATCTCTGGTGTTGCAGGTGTCCATGGGCCTGGTGGTGGTGACTACGTCTGCCAGCTATGGCATAAAAAATGTTATTCTAGTTTGGGGACTATCAGTATCTCGTCTCAGCGGGACGAAATATTAGGTAGGTACCTTTAGATTTATTTACATACCTAATAGAATTTCGTGACAAAGTTCACACCACTAGGCTACGAAGAATATATGTAAAGTCGCTGAATTCATGTTCAAGAACGTTCTAAAACTTGTTGTTTATATTTTTATGCACTATGCAACATCTCGAATGTGAAAAAGTGTTTTTTTTTGGAAGAAAACCATTTATTTCAAGAGCGCTGCGGCTGCGACTGGTTTGGAACTCTCGAGGCGGCAGCAGTGGAACGGTTTACCGGTTTTCTACGTGTAATCGGGTTTTATACATAGCAAAGCGTATGTGTAGATCCTATGGGAGTAGAGACACTTTCGGTACAGAACACCCCTTTCCAGAAGAATTTACTTTTGTTATATATAGACTTTGAGAAAATTAAGTTCAGTCAGCTTGAACTGTATCTTCACAAGGGCGTGGAATTTACTTATGTAGGTTATTTTAGGCTTTTTCTTAAGTAAATAATATCTGAAACTCGTAATAAAACAATGTTTTAGTTTCATAAAAACATTGTAAGCAAAATAATATCTCGATAACAACTTACGAACAACACACTCGAATCTTCAGAAGGCACAATAAAAATAACAAAAACCACAAACTATTATAAAAACTGGCCAAGGGCGTGTAGTGTAGGACTAGCGAGTGTACAGTTCCGTAGTAATTTGACGCTGCTTTAGTTTTCATGAAATGGTAGGGCTAGGAAGTTATAATGGTTATCTAGTTGCTCCTAGTTCACCTGTCTAGTACCGAATCTACATCAAACGTAGATAATCTACGGGGTGCAACGGGAACCACAGGGTTCTCAAAAAAGGTCAACATAACTTTTCTCTTTCAAACCTTGGGCTTTGGAAAAACAAGCGAAAATGCATTACGAGATTTTCGTACGAGTATGTCGTCTCTATCTCAGATTTTATACCTAAAGTAAGACGGAGAATCTAAAGCCAAATAAGGCCTGTTAGTACCTAACTGTTTCATGCATTGAGACTTTTTGACAGATTTTCATAAGAAAATAATTGAAACTAGGTATAAGTATCTCGATTCAGAAAACAAAACGTAGTATATACCTAATATTACGCTTTGAGTTTCTTGTAGATAACTAAATACGATTTATCTGTTAAAGGTTCTTAACTGCGGAACCCTAAAAATAGAGAGGCAATCTGAATAAGTGTTCTCGTGTTTCCCGCGTCCGCCATCTTGGTGCAAACGTCAAACGGCCGTTGAACCCTTGCGGTGATGCATGTTTCGTTCGAATTGGTTCAAGCCCCTAGATTATAGGCTTTATAATTTAGGTTTACCTACCTAGAGAAGTACCCAGTCCCACTTCATCTATGCTATGCTAAATACTTACTATTCAATACGGTAGGTCGGTATACCTTGCTAGTTTCTGGGCCCAGTGCAAATGATCCGAATGGGCCAAGATAAAAAAAATGGTTTATCAACTGGGCCCACAAAAAAACGCACAATAACGTAACATGGTAGTACTATTAAATGGTATTGGTAAGTAATTAAAGTATAGGCTAGGCTTTTTTATCATATTTTATCTTCTTTTTTCGCAAGATGACTAACCTCAAAATCCTTCATTCATATCATTGTTACAATAAAAATACCTAGGTATAGGTACACTAAGTGTAGGTACTTATACTTACCACCTACCTAATACTAATTATTCATTCACATCAGAAACAAACGTGATTTATAGCAGGTAATTAATTTTGGGGCCTATGATTATACCTACACGGTATAGTGTATAACAAATTAGATCTATTTAATTCTGAACCAAAAAAAAAACAAAGTTTGACTTGAGACTTTGAGACATGTATCTTTATTTTATTTCTTTTAATATTGGACTCGCTGTATAGATAAAAGAATAATGTAGAGCTTCAAAAAGCTTACTCGCTGTAGGGTTAACTATCTAATAAATAGAGTAAGTTTGTATGTTTAGAAACTTATGAATTTAACATGGATTACAAAAAAATCTTGCCTGGAAGAGATCGCTATTGAGCAAGGCCGCCCATTGTACATTTAATGCAACCTGTTTTGTTTTATTTATAAAAATATGTTTTAACACCAAAACATATTTTATATGTACATTAAACGGTTTTCATTCATTCATTCATTCATTCATTGATTCTTTTGTTCTACATAGTTTACTTACTTATTTCTGTAATTCCCCATCCGACGACTTATGAATGAAATAATGTCTAAAAACTTTGTCACCACAGTTGGCAACTAACTCATATAATACGTACCTACTTACTGCTACGTCGTAGCCATGCTTCGTCGTAGCAGTAGGGATTTCTGAAAAAAAGAACTGAAATCCCTGGTAGGGATTTCTTAGTGGGGTTTTCTGGAATATATAGATAAAACCTTCAAATCCCATATTGATTTTGTATTTTCTCAGATAACTGAAGTATCGAAGAGTACCTATGATAGTCCGTAGGTGTAATAAATCAATGCTGACAAAGGTCTGTTTCGTGCCGACCTTCAATATAGAATACCCTTCAACTCCAAAATGTTTTATCTATCTAGATTACCTATATAGTCGGGCTAAAGCTGGCTATAATTTATTCATTCTCACGTGGGAAGTTCCGAAAGGGTATAATTGTTTACCCCTGTAACACTGATCTAGCCTAGATCAGTTATTTAGAAGGGATGTATAGATCATCTAGGCATCCATTATGTTAGGTATACGCCGCCAGTCATTACGTAACTTTGAAGGGTAAGGGCGCCGGTGTAATTACAGGCACATGAGACTTCAAGATCTTTACGTCTCAGAGTGATGGACGCAGTGCATTGCCTTACAGGGCACGTCCTCATTGGACTTGCTCTGTGAGGTAATGCATTGTTATAGGCAGAAGTTACTACTTAACATCAGGTGAGCTATCAGCTTGTTCCATTACTTTTATAAAAAAAAAACTTGCTAACAAGTTTAAATAAATAGATACCTTAAAACCAAGTAGCCTTAGTTTTGTTATATTGGTTTGCGACAAGCGTGAATCGAGAAACTCGCAGTTTTTGTATGGAGAAAAATAGTTTGCAAATCTCTCGCTAGAGGCACTTGTGTGATATTTTTACTTCACGTTACGCGGCGACTGTCAGATGTGTTCGTTTTAACCCCTAGTAGGTACCTTATTTATTACCTTACCTACATAATAAGATAATACATAGTACATATCTTATGCTTATATAATAAATACATTATCAAAGAACCGTCTTTGTCCCACGTTCTGCCTTTCAGATTTAAAAATATGTAGGTTTCTACGAAATATTTTGACATCAAACTAGCAAAACTTGTTCTAAGATTTGTAAGTAAATCTTTACAAGAATTCAACGACTAGCTTATCCAGGGTCAATGACCACGCTTGCTTACTTTCACTAGGCTGCATTTCTAGATGATAATAAAATAGCATGTACCGGCAGATGTACTATTCTGATGTTATGTATAGGTTTATCTTAGACTAGCCGTCGCCCGCGGCGTTGCTCGCGTTCTACCCTTTAGAGTGTGACGTTTCAAAATTCCTTTCTTAGTGCACCCCTACACTATATAAGGATACTACCCTCCAAATTTCATACCTCTAGGACTTATAGTTTAAGCTGTGCGTTGATTCTCAGTCAGCTTCAAAAGAGTTTTATATATATTGATGATGATATGTTATTGCAAAAAGCTGTGTGTTTTCGAACATAGATTTACAGTAAATGGCTATTGATATCGCACGTGTAGAAAAATATACCTAGATATGAAATGTTTTAGTTTACGCCTCACATATTTTTTTCTATCTACTCGCTAAATTATTTATAAGTAAAAGTTAATTGAGTTTACGGTAGAAGAAAACATTTCCGGCAACAGGAAAAGTAATTTTCCACTTCATTTAGGAGCCTCTTAATTAGCTTCTTTGAGACGGAATAGAAACAAATAACTTACCTATTCTTAAGGATTCTTCTCAGAAATGAAAACAAATTAGTTTAGTCCATTACCTACGTTATTGGAAATCAGGCTATATTTGGTTCTTCTTCTTCTTCTTTTCTTGTGGCTGTTCGGTGGCAAGGGCTGCCACGAATTTGCCAATGTCAGTGTTTATTGGCGTTTAGGTACTTGTTTATCAAAAGGCGTCAAAACAAATCTTTTAACAAAAGGCGGAGATCTGAGTAGGTAGGTTAAGAAAAATGACTATATTTGGTTAAGATTAAGAATCTTGCTGATCCTTCTTCCTAACCCGCATGTCAGATCCCGCGCTTTTTTATAATTTATGTTTCCCTAATTTTTTTACGCAAAATGGCAAAAGCACGAACAGTGCTGTGCGACGCCAATAACAAAAAAAAAGACGAAACTGTCAAACTAGACTCGAACTCGATGTATGAAACGGATGTCAAAATTCGTTTAAACATTACAGAAATCGTTACTCAAGCATAGATTTTAATTAATAGAGATTTTAATAATTTTTATTCAATGCTTGAGTTCGGGTCTGTGCTTGAGGAGTAAATAAATTATTCCTGGTCCAACTAAACCATGAAAATAAATAAATAAATATTCTATAATTCTTTTATATGTCTATAAGACATATCACACAACGCTCTAGTCCCAAACTAAGCAAAGCTTGAACTATGGGAACTAGATTGCTGATACAATACTTATACATTTTTTTAATAAATATATACATATATGATAATGATGCTGAAAAATGTTCTGCTTCGCCATCCAGTACGAACTGCTGGATATTATTTGCATTGTCGTCTCGTCTTCAACATTAACATTAACATACGCCACGACAGCGCTTCCACGCCAGTAATAAAACAAATGTGTTCGATCATGTGGAAAAGGCTAAGCCCACGTTCCCAGCCGTTTGAGAACTGGCCTAGGCATTCAGTACATTCAGTAGTGTATAGGTACACGCCTAGGTAGGTACGGTAATGAAGAGATCGTGACTCCTGCGCGTGGGCAACCAGTGGAATCCTAATAGACGGCGACCGTTGGATGGTTTGAATAAAGTATTTAAATTGTATGGAATATCGTCGGGAGTAGATGTTCTTGGCGTGGCAAACATTAGCTGACGGCGTCTCACTCCATCGACAGATGAAGGAATCTTTCTGGATATTTATTATCATCATAGCTTCTAGAGATCCACTGCTGGGTACTATACTTACCTATTAACAATAACTTAGTAAATAATCATTTGAAATAATAAACGAATAATAATGAAAAATGCCTAGAAAGTCAACTATTTCTAGTCAAACTACCTAAAATGAGGATCGACATCAAAACATAATGTTGACAATTTTACAGCACTTCTTTTAAAATAAAGAAGTTACTTGGTTGCATAAATTTGATAATACCCTTTTTTTTATGATAAAAGTAATGGAACAAGCTGATAGCTCACCTGATGTTAAGTAGTAACTTATGCCTATAACAATGCATTACCTCACAGAGCAAGTCCAATGAAGACGTGCCCTGTAAGGCAATGCACTGCGTCCATCACTCTGAGACGTAAAGATCTTGAAGTCTCATGTGCCTGTAATTACACCACAGCAATGCGAGCATCGCTCTTGGCGGCAGAAATAGGTACGGTGGTAGTACTTCTCCGGACGAGCTCTCACAAAGAGTTCTACTACCTCTAAAACCAAACCTGCATATAATTGACTTGCTTTTTAGTAGGTAGATAAGAATATAATCATAATAATCTACCGACATCCGTTAGTTAAATATACAAGGCGCCAGCAACACGGAGGTCGCCCAAATAAATAAACTCAGCAAAGTTGAGTGGAAACAAGCACATTCATATAAACGTCGATAGCCATTTCGAATCATAAAATGGCGTACGGAATTCTATGAAAGAATTATCCATATTTTTTTATTCCACGCTCGCGATCATTGTTCTCAATTTCGATGGATATCAAAAGTTATTTTACAGTTACCGGCTGTTGTTGTGGCGCAACGTAATATAGGAAGAAAACAAAATTACATGTAGTCCTCACGGTTGGAATATTTCATTTTATATTTTTATTTTAGTTGGTGGTTTGACAGCCTTCCAAAGATCCACACTTCCGAAATCTGAGCTCTAGCAAAAAAATGTAATTTAAAGTTTATTTACCAAGATGTGCTATAGAAGCAGTCGGTAACTGTAAAATGAACCCATTACACGCCGATTTGAGCGTTGATTACAACTTTATTACTTATATATAAACATAGGTATTGTTGTATATATATTATTTTAGACATAGATACCTCTACATAGAGTCAGCTTGCCTAATATCCTTGACCGATAAAAATAGGTATGTTAAGTACTCTTACGATTTAACTTAACTGAACGCATTAAGCTCAACACAATAAACTTAAAATAACCGAAAAACAAATTTAAATCTCTAATCTAAAAGCTCCGCCTGTGTTAGTCAATAGTCAGACGCTATTGGTAATATAAAGAAATAACAATTAAGTAAATCAGATTTCGATAACCATTTATAGGCAAGGTAGGTAACACTGCGGAGCCACGATACCCCTGGCAATACCCCTGGTGATATCGTGGGTCTCATACCCCTGTTCGAAATGACCGTAGTGTTGCGGTGTGGAATGCGGAAATGCATTTATCTCTAATGTATTTTTATAACTATAACGCATAATAAGTACACAAAATAAAATTAAACTGATCAAAAAATCTTGACCCTTCGAGAAAGTTATTTAGAGTAAAAGCAACAAAAAATGGCTCAACCTACTTTCTAAATACCATTTCGTACTACTGAAGTTCCGTTAGGCACATTCCACGGGCAAGTACGCATTCCTAAGCTAAGGCAAGGCTCTCCCACGGCACCCCCTCTCCTCCCCCCATCCCCCCGTAAGCCCCGCCCCGCCGGAAATGCCTGCGCGGGCGCAGCGGGCATGCAAAGCCTAGCCAGGGTGAACGCACTGACCAGCGACCTATGAAAACTATAGAGGCGATACCTTCGTGGTGAAGGTTGTAGAGACCAGAGAGGTAGCGAGGCATTCCATTTATCGCATCCAGTTTTACGGCACTTGCGTTATTCCACTTTTCAGCACCAATCGATTTTTAAGCTTGGTGCGGTAAATGGAATCATTATTATACTGAGGAGGGAATAAGTTACAATATAAACCTTTTAACAAGAGATTTGAAGACGTCTAGCCCGAGGATGTGCCCGAGAACTACATACCTAAATGAGATCAGTATTTTATTTAGTTTCAAAATAGTGGTTTAACTGAAAGTTTTAGAACTAGGTCAAAGACTCTTTGTAAAAAAACATGCAAAATACTTACTATAAACCAAATAGATAGACCTACCATGACTTATTACATAATAGCTTCCGCCCGCGACTTCGTTCCCGTTAATTTTCCGGAATAAAAAGTATCCTATGTTACTTCTAATACCTCCAAGAATATGTGTACAAAGTTTCATGATGATCGGTTAAGTAGTTTTCGCGTGAAAGCGTAACAAACAAACTTACTTTCACATTTATAATATTAGTATGATTTAAAACATGCAAAAAAACTGATTTGTATGTAGGGTTTAGCAGGGAATGGGTTATTTTTGTTAAAAACAACTCTATAGTAATAACCCGTACTAACTGAAGATAGCTTTGCCGTTGGGGTTCGGAAACGGACAACATACCATCCTGCAACGGTCGGTGTAGTGATGTGACGAGTGGAGTCAACTGAGTCAACTCGTATGTATGATTCAACTCGATAGACTTTTCAACTTGAGTTTGAAAAAACTTAATCTCGATCGAGCAGCGGAGGCATGAGTAGAATATCGAGTCTTGAGTTTTATTTATCCTCGAATATCGAGAATCGAATTGGAGGCTTTATTACTGAAAAATACTGAAGCAACCGGCGACTCGAGAACCATTTTTATCCATACATCAACTATAAACTGAATTTTGGATGATAATAAATAAAACTGACTCTGCACTAAGTGCGCGCATGAACTGTGTCAACTCGAGTTATAGAAAATGTAACTCGAGTTGACTCATTTGCAATACCCTCACCTCAAATGAAATAACTGACACATCGCTAGGTGTAGTAACATTGTTTTGTGATAATATCATCCTTACCACCTTACCCATCTCGCTCTAGTTATTTACTTATATCTTTGCAGGAAATAGATGCATTCCAAGCTTATAGCATTCCATAGCAAACCTATAAGTACATTGCTGGTAAAGTTGATTATTATTGTAGAAAATAGAGGTGTTGCGAGACTTGTTTTGAATGTCAATCTTTATCAAAAACATTTACTGAGATAACTTTTTGAGATAACTCGATTTTCTATCAAGTTATTTTAAAGGTAGTGGCAGGTGATAAGGTACTTCTAAATAAATTCTAAATCATCGTAAAATTATAATTACTTAGTTACTTACCTACTACTCACATTGATGATTAATTATCAGTAACTCGTAACTCGAGTCATGAATATAAATTATGGAAAATATTCAGATTAAGATGCGCGCGTTGGTATGTAGTTTGACCCAAAAATGGAGTGTGAAAAGGATGCCTATACGCACAATTCCCAGAAGGCAAACGGAGAGGTATAAAATATTTCCTACCTGCTGTACACTGCCTACATTTATGGTAACTTTAATTCTAGTGAAATAAAACTTTGTGCACGTCTTGTTATAGTGAGATTGTGTGACCCAGTGGGTCACTCTCGACCACAGTTCCAATCCGGATCCATAGATTTTGACAGAAGTCATGTAAATTTTTCAGTACAATATGACACGAAATCTGTCAAAATCCGGATCCAATTTGGAACTGCGGCGGTGGTCGAGAGTAGCCCTACCAACCTTGCTAGAAATGTAATGTTTCGACTATATGATCTGTGGTTTCGACTAACATAAGACATGTTCTTCTTCTTCTTCTTCTATTTCCGTCCTTCGACAGACAGTTTTGCCAGTGTCAAATGAGATATTTGAAATAATAATCAGTCAAGTTCTTCGTCAAGTCGGCTGTCGTTTGTTTTGAATTTTGACATATTTTTAATAACAGTTATATAAAGACAAAATAATAGTCAGAATGAAACGCTCGTTTTGACTTTATAAAAGCTTATTATCTATTTGTGAAATTCTCGCCACTAAAATTAAAACTACTCCATTTTCAACTTTATAGATCTGATAAGAATTAAGAGGCTCTTAATAGCCGTAAAACCGTTTGGACGAAATAATCGATTCTAAGAAAGCATGAAATTGGTTAACGAGATATTTGATGGCCTCTAAGGTGTAGTGGCGGACATTCTTAGTGCGACGAGGTGTAGTTCGAATTCGTGAGGAAAATCTTTTTAGGTATTATTTTTGAATATTATTTGCTGGCGGGCTAATTTATTTTATATAAAAAATGTTATTTGGTGGAGTGTTGGTTTCTTGTAACCCGTAGAGTTTTCAATTGTTTCCGACGTGTATTAGGTTATTACTTGTACGAGTAAACACAAGTAGCCACCTAGTTAGGTAATTATAATTATTTTTGAAATAAATATGAATAACAAATGCTTATTAGTAGGTATAAATGACGGCATCAAACTTATGTGAACGGTTTTCCAGAATTCAAAAGATAATGACGTAATATTCAGGAAAAAATATACATATAGGTACCTAGCGGTTTGTAGAGCTAAACTAAACTAATTCAGTTCTATGAAACGAGATACGTAAACCTTTTTTTATAAAAAAATACAATTAAAAATACTTGGTCGATTGGTAAATTAGCACAGCTCCATAAACTAATGTTTTGTTTTACTTTAGTTCCTGTAAAGAGGACCACGTTCAAATGTGTGGTCGGTTTAAGAATCGATCATGCTCATTGACCGCCACAGAATAGAACCCAACTCTACTCCATAGAGATCGTCAACACTGTTTCTTTTAACATCGGCAAGGTCTTTTCAGGCCTTCTATTTCGATTTCTATTTTTATATCCACCATACGTATGTGAGATTACAAAGTTGTATAAAATGCCTATTTTTCTATATTTTCGATTGGTTTAATTTGAACCATCTGTACCAATATTTGCCTATAATTGGCATGTCAGTGTTGTTTACTTTGTAGTAGTTAAAATATTTTATTTGATCTACAGAGGCTACATCCGCCTATACAGTATTTCTCTAAATTATTGTAGCAAGGGAAAGGTTCAACTGTGATTTGTGTGGGTGGAATTCTGAACCTTTATTATTTATTTCCACCAAAAGTTTTGGCATCCTTAAGTTGTTCAGCCTACACAACACACCAACGAAATATGTCGAGCAAGTAATAGCGGATGATTACGAAGAAAACTGTGCTGGTCTTCGTTATGGAAAACATTTACAGTAATCAGTTTAGGTAAAATGTTTTACTGGAACTTGGTCAATTTATCGAACCTATAGTACGAGGTTTTCTTTGCTACTTCTGTAATAGGTAGTAGGTACATAGGTTTATCGAAAGATTGAAAGAAGCAACCTATTTATAATATGATCTACAATTGGATTACCTGATTGGGTTGGGTACACAAGTTCTATTTGCTTACCTACCTACTAATTACATGTTGGTTCAACTCATTCGTGATTACAAAGCATTAGTAGGTACACTCATTACCACAAGTAGCTTTAACTACGTCATTGACATTTTACTCAAAACCATTTTATCACTTCGCGTGACTCTACTCAACACGATGAGCAGGTGTTGCCACCAACGATATTCGCTATTTTTTTTAGGTCTGTTTCAAATGTATAGAAAATTATAACTATTTAATAAAAATACTTTTAGATCTGAATTTCCATTGTCATCAAAGTACCTAGGTAGGTAGTTAGATAACTATCTTCAGAAACTGGAGGGATAAATTAGGAGAAACTAAACCCCAGTTCCAATCGCAAACACGAAACTACATCAAACACTAACTAGGATCAATCCACAAAGTTTGATCCAAAACTAATGTAACCATATAACTCTGAAATCAGCTGACAACACACGAGGGAAAGGGGGCGGGGGGGATGGTAATTAAAGAGGGTTCAATGCCCTCCACCCCCCAGTGCAATGCACCTGCGAAAACCTAGTTTAGGATCAGGCTTGCTAGTTTTAACCTTATTCTAAAGTTTTTTAATGTTTTGGGAAGGTTTGAGATATGTTCCACATGGGTATTAGGGTATTAGGAAAGACTGTTTGAAAGTACCTACTTGTACTTACCCATACAAAATAGGCTTTTAAAATATCACCTATTTTGTTTTTGATTTGGTGTCTTCGCTATCATAAAAACATGCAACAACTTTGTGCGAAAATAGGCAGAAAAACATTAAAATTTGGTGTTTATGTGTTGACATGGAAATCAAACAGTAAGAAATGGTACAGTATATGGTGTAACACCTCGCGAATGAAGCCGCGAGCATTTCACTAGCTTGATAAATTAAAAACGGTTATAACAAACATCTGTCGAAGTTTTTAATTCTGTAACGCCTGTACTTAAACGGTTAAAAAGCTAATAAACGAGGTTCAGCATGAAATATTCAGACCGGAAGTTGAAAGGGGGTGGGGTACACTTCCGGTAGAGTCCTCACGAAACTGTGCTACCCCTTGAAGTATTCAGCTTAGTATTTTGTTCGTTGTTTGTAAACTTTCTGTTTAGATCTTTCATGGCAAATACTGAATTGTCAAAATAAGGAAGTTTTTACAATACTGTTAATTTTTTTTGCAATGCTTCATTCATCGTACTTTTTTTTCAAGGCTGATGTACTTATGATAGTAGAATAGGAGTACGTGGAAGTCTCTACCTACCTAATCCCCTCCTTTTCTGTTACAATTAGGTACTCGTTAATAATAATAATAATAAAGTAGAGTCGAGCTGATGAACATCTAGACATATAATAAATATTTAATATAACAATAATAATAAATATTCACGGACACTTAACACAACGCTAGTCCCAAACTAAGCAAAGCTTGTACGATGGAAACTAGATGGCTGATAAATACATACTTTTTTTTTGTAATTACATACTTATAATACATAGAAACACCCAGACACAGAACAAACATCTATGTTTACAACACACAAATGTTTGTTCTCGGTGGGGATCGACCCCACGACCCACAGCACGGAAGGCAGTGCTACTACCAACTGAGCCATGACGCCTGTCAATATCATGACGTCTCGTTCTATATATTAGGTCATTTATAAGTCGTCAAGCTATAACATAGGTTGAAGAAAGAACTACTCGCAGCAAGTACCGACGAACAAGTACGTGGATCTAAAGAAAGTTCCCGAGTTCTGAAATAATGTAAGCCCCGGATTCATGGCCCATCGTAAATGCAAATAGCGCACATTAAGGAACCCTACGCCATATGTCCCCTGCCATTATGGGTTTTTTCAGCATGCAATATTGGGCCCCATTCGAAGAATTTCATTCAATGGTTTATTATATTGGTCTTTGTTTTCGTCGAAGTGATTGAGTTCGGTTCAAGTTTTTATAACAATAACCGTCTTATTTGACAAAATATGTAATTTCATCGCAGTAATTGGAATGTAAAAAATTAGATGTTTGGATGTTTGTGTTTCAATCTACAACTACTGCTCCGATTTGGATGAAACTTATATAGGAATATAGTTCGTAATCTGGATTAACACATCAGTATACTTTTTATCAGCTCCTGAGTGATTCAGTGTCATGTCAGTTGCAAGAAATTATTTAAAAAAAGTAACAAACAGTTCAGTCCGCAACAGAAGTAGATCACTTTTTCAGAATTTCAAAATTGTTAGTGTAGGCTCTAATCATATTTTTACGAAATTATTACTTTTAGAAGAGTTTTTCCTTCTTATTCATAGTTGAAAAAAGAAAATGGAAAATTCCTAGTTTATAGCCATAAAGTATTTTTGAAAAATCTCATCATCATTCACTAATGATGTTGACTATATATATATATATATATATAAATAATAATGAAACTGCACGCGTACTGAATAATTCATGAAGTAATTTACGAGCTCGTAAAGTTAAATCGTAAAGTTCTAATGAATGCGAATATCGTCCATACAATTCTTCACTTCCTTGTTTAACTTTTATGAGTCACATTCAATTGCAACGATAAATGAATTAAAAGGAAATGAAACTGAGTAAAACACATATGGATTAGCATAAGTTGCTTCCATACAGAGGCTTTAGGTATACCTACAAGGAAAGTTACTCTAAAGAAAAGATTTTTAAGCTAACTTAACTCTATTGAGCTAATCTTATACTATCCTTATTATGGAAGCCTGGAACCCCTGAAACTGAAGTACATATCCTGTAACAAACTTCAAAAACATACGTAGATTTAGGTGTTGGTCATAATAAATAAATAATAAATAAATAAATATTCACGGACACTTAACACAACGCCTTCTAGTCCCAAACTAAGCAAAGCTTGTACTATGGGAACTAGATGGCTGATAGAATACACACATACATTTTTTTTTGTAAATACATATTTATAATACATAGAAACACCCAGACACAGAACAAACATCTATGTTTACAACACACAAATGTTTGTTCTCAGTGGGGATCGAACCCACGACCCACAGCACGGAAGGCAGAGCTACTACCGACTGAGCCATGACGCCTGTAATAATTTCTGATATGTCCATAATTATCTTGTATCGTTGTTTATTAGAGAACTCAATACCCTTGATCGCTATCGTCATATTATTATATTTTGATGTCAAAACTTGCTGAATATATGTAGTTTAATTATGTAATGAAATCTTAATTAAAGAAACAAGCAATCAGTATCATTTTAAAACATTATAAAAATATATGCTACTAGCTGTCGCCTGCGGCTTTGCTCGTGTGGTAGCAGCATACGCATTATTTGGTTAAAATCTTTAGTCCGACTTTTCAAAATTCCTCTCTTAGTGCACCCTACACTATAGAAGGATACTACCCTCCAAATTTCATACCTCTAGGACTTATAATTTAGGCTGTGCGTTGATTGTCAGTCAGCTTCAAAAGAGTTTTAATATATTATATTTAGAAGAATAAGATAATTATGCTATAAATTGGAAAATATTAGTAAATACTGAAAAAAGTATAACGAAATAAAAATATCCTTGACTACGAAGGAAACTTTTTAGCTTATATATGAAACGTGTCCTAACCCAAAAAGCCATAAAACACACACAATGAAGAGTTGATTGACCTTTCTGAATACCAACTATTCGGTAGGTATTTTTAATACATACATAGTGCTGTCCGTACTACAGCAGTCAATTAAATTCTTATCACGAAGCACATTGTTCTAGTTCCGGAAGTCGAGGTACCTGTTTTTAAAGTAATGTCTAGGTTTTTAGACTTCCCCGGTCTAGTTATACGTACAAGGTGTTAGGGGTTTATTTAGACACTTTATTTTTACGTCGCTATTCGTAATTTTGGATAAAATTACATGACTGTGAATATACTGTGAATATGGTGC
Organism: Eulithis prunata; assembly: GCA_918843925.1. Taxonomy (NCBI): domain Eukaryota; kingdom Metazoa; phylum Arthropoda; class Insecta; order Lepidoptera; family Geometridae; genus Eulithis; species Eulithis prunata. Next base: position 9,312,558 of record OU974016.1, on the reverse strand, counting down.
TAAATATACACAAACTAGCCGTCTCCCGCGGCGTTGCTCGCGTTAGAGTGTGACTTTTCAAAATTCCTTTCTTAGTGCGCCCCTACACTATATAAGGAACCTACCCTCCAAATTTCATACCTCTAGGACTTATAGTTTTGGCTGTGCGTTGATTCTATGTCAGCTTCAAAAGAGTTTTATATATATTGATTGATGATTGATGATGATGATGATGATGATACCTAACACTAAATATAATCAAGATGGGCAGACAATATCGCTGCCATAGCGGGCAAAAATTGGATGAGACTCGCACGGGGTCGTAAGAAGTGGTACCAAAAAAGAGAGGCCTATATCCAGCAGTGGGCAAAGTCAGGCTGTGGATGATGAGGATGAAATTTATCAAAAAACTTCTTACTAACTCTACCTAGTGCTATACCTAGCTAACTTCCACATCCTAAAGCAAAAAATAAATAGGTATTTGGAAGTAGCACTCACCCTAGGCAATTCACTAGGCCTGAGATTCGTACGTAAGGATCCAATGTCTCAAATTCTTATCACGCACAACATCCGGTTCCTATTACTAGGTTTATGTTCTGTCGTTCTGAGTTAGGTAGTCTAGTTCTCAGAACTTTGAATACCTCTTTGTTATTCAAATGGCTTAATTTCTAATTTGCGATTGTAAACTTAATGGAGGATGTGGATGGAAGGATGTGAAGTATCGAAGTATCCAATCACTGTTTCCCTAACTTAATTCACGTCGTGCTCATGTCATACAACACGTCCTGTGCTTAGTGTAAACTTGGGTTAAGTCTATGTTAAACAAACGACAGCCGACTTGACTTGCCTTATTTATTACAATTTTAACACTTGACATTGGCAAAATTGTCTGTCGAAATGACGGACAGAGGCCATCATTGAAGAGAAGAAGAAGAAGAAGTCGTGACAGTTAGCCCACGCTTTGGGTTATTCCCATCCTCTATCCTAGTGGCACGTACCTTGTAGGTAAAATAGGAATGATTATAAATCTAAGACAGGTCGATCTAGGAAATATTGATAAAAAAATCTGAGCCATTTTCAATAGAATTTATAATTTATCTTTGACATTTCAAGTTTAGAAGTTTTAGGAAATATTTATTTTATAAACAGTTTATTTAATAAAAATCTCAGCCATTTTCAACAGAAATTTTTGTTACCTTTGGCATTTTAAGTTTAGGAGTTTTCTTTTATTTCGTACTTACGCTGCACCAATATTTACTAGTTCACATAAAGTAGGTACTCATTTATTTGAATTCAACTTCAAGTTTTTAAATTCGAAGTTCTAACTAAAAATACTTGAAATTGACTCTAAAAACTGAAGTAGCTTTAGAACAGAGAAACTTTATAATCAGATACCTATTTTTAATTAAGCTTTGTAGAAAGTTTTCATTTTATTACGATTTAGAATTGGCTACGACACCAGCTGATACGTCTTAAATGTAATCTTTGAAAAGCACGCATTTTACTTTACCAAATATTTGGACACTTTGAATCCTAACATCCTCCCAGGGCATTTCATCTTACTGTTCTTGGCGGAGTTTCGGCGCACTACAAAAGTCAGAGGGCTCGATGGAAATAAGCCTTCCTTTTAGGGATAGTATGACTAATTTAACCTATGTATGATTCACGCATAGAAGTATCAGTTTAAACAATGTTATCAAGCGGAAAGTCACATTCCTAGAACGACACAAACAAACCTATTACAGAATCGCACGCCAAACGATTACGAGATGAGCAGATTCTAATATCTGATTGACTTGCATCGCTGACAGACACCGGTGACAGACAGCCTTGGCTAGTGCGTTCACGTCTGTAATACATGCAAGACAGCCAGACAGGCTGTTGTTTTCGGCGCTTGCGCACCTAACTGTTACTTATTTCTTCGCTCTATTTTGTTCTATAAAGACCTAAGTACCTCTAGGTATTCAATAAATAAATATTCTTGGACATTACACACAACGCTCTCTAGTCCCAAACTAAGCAGAACTTGTACTATGAAAACTAAATTGCTAATACAATACTTATATAATTACATTTTTTTTTGTAAATACATACTTATAATACATAGTAACACCCAGACACAGAACAAACATCTATGTTTGCCACACACAAATGTTTGTTCTTGGTGGGGATCGAGCCCACGACCCAAAGCACGGAAGGCAGAGCTACTACCGACTGAGCCATGGCGCCTGTCATTAATAGTTCTGACGCCTGTATTTAATAGTTCTGTTCATAATATTTTGTTATACCACGTAAAAAAATACTTTTATGGAAAATTTTAAGAAAAAAAAAAGAATATCCTCTGCCACTCCATTTTGTTGGTATAATATGTTGAGGTAATGCTATTTTCAAACGTGAACTAATTTGTTGATATTTTTTATGTTCTATTTTTATAAAACTTAGTTATTACAATTATTTTTAGCCGGCATCGTCACGCTACAGGGACAAAAGCCTAAATAAAAAACAATAATAAAAAAAAGCCTTAAAAATACGATTTCGACATCAAGTTAACGACATTACCGCTGTCTCCTGATCTATAATTTGACGACTTATTTATAAAACAGCAAACAGCTTAAAAATACTGAAATTATTTTTTCTGTTCATTTTCCCTGTGTTATATAACTTATGTAGGTACCTAGTGTACCTACTTATAATTAGTATTGTTAGTTTTCGACACAAATACCTAGATAGGTAAATGTTTTTTTCCTCTTTTGACATTATTCACTATAGGCTAGGTATTCCTTTACAAAAACATAACTTTTTCAATATCATTACTCGTAGGTATTAATATTTATTCTGTGATTATTTTAAGATAGAAAAGAGAGCGTTGCTTTCTGCATAGGTAATGAATCTTTCATAATGACGTCACGTCCTTCGGGTGACGTCATTAATGTGGCATCCTGCCTCGTGAACATTGAAATATTCATGAGTGTATGGAACCTACTAGGTATACCTACCTACTACTGGAGGATTTGGCAAAATAAAACTTGCAAAATTTGGATTTTTATCTTCAGTAAAATCCAGTTTAGTAAGTATTATAGGATCTGCGGTAAAATGAAAAGTTATTTTAAGCCGACTTCAAAAAAAGGAGGAGGTTCTCAACTCGGTGGTTTTTTGTAAATATTGATACCTCAGTTATTTACAGATTCGAAAATGTATTTTGTTTTAATTTGTATTCTGTCATCCACGTACTGGAGTATTTTGTTTTTCTGTGACTTTTTTGTCGTTTTTACAATCAATAGAACAATCCCAATGAACTACCATCATCATCATCTGATGACGAAGCTGTAACAAAAAGAAGCCGGTTTTTGAAGTTTTTAAACTTTTAAATTATTATTTAGTTAGGTAATAGGTATACTTTAGGCGAACAAAAAAAAAACCATCCAGTTGGTTTTATATTTTGATCTTACTGTCGCTGACGGTACTTAACCTACCAGAGCCTGTAGTCTGGGTTTTGCTATGTTGATTTGCGACAAGCGAGTATCGAACAACTCGCAGTTTTTCTATGGAGATAAATAGTTTGCAATTCTTCCGCCAGAGGCACCTATCGGATTTTCATACAAAATATCTCGCAAGTAGCTTCTCTACTATATGAGCAATGTTAGTGAACTAAAATGCGCGCATTAATTTGGTGCGCGTTCCAGGATCATTGCACTGCCATGCATTACATCATCGTTAGCGCACTCGGGTGCGGCTCCGACACATGGTGTGTGCTCACTTTGCTTTTGGATAACTAATTTGTTTTCAGTTTATTTTTATTTACAAAAAGGTTTGTTTAGTGAGGGTTCAACGTACGTATCACTACGAGTAATTAATGTATTACGTATTTACCTATATCACCGATCATAATAATATAATACTATATACCCTACATCTACCTAAATAACATTCCAAAATCATGAGTCGAGACTTGAAAAATCCTAATTGCAAGCGCAATATGAATCTAATTCTGAATATTGGATGTAATTTTCGTTGTGAATAAAAAAATGAATCTAGGTAATTATTTTTCCAGTATCTATATCTACCTAGTAGGTTATAGGTATGATAGAGAAAGATGAATTTATTGAATACGTTATAGACCCGTATTCCAAAATAATATCAATAAAACTTTGAAAGCACTACGCGGTTCATTTGTAGACATACCTAGTCAAAAATTGTGTGACCAGATACGAATGTCAGCATGTGAAGGCTTCTATAAGCCTATTTGATAATTATATGACTTCTTCTATAGGTACCTATGTGGTTGGTGTTTGAGGTTTGAGTTTAGTGAATCAAAATCCCCTATTTCTAAATTTTCGAAATCAAAATGGACTTATTTACTAAACCAATTTTAGTACTAGACAGTTAGACACTTGTGTAAATAATAACTTGATCGCTATTTTCAGCATCAAGGAACCCTTCGCGTCGGGGATGAGAAACTTTATTATTTAGTGTAGTCGTAAATCTGTTTTCACTGCCCGGAATTACTTACTGCCAAATCTATTGCCCAATCTGCCCATTGGCAATTAGCTAGAACCCTTTTCAGGAAAAGCTCATTGAACCTTTATTATCAGGTTATTTTATACATAAATCATGGTCAATGTAATTTAGTGTTTTAATAAAATATTTTTTTCATTTATTCCATGTTTGGCATAACTTCGTACTGTCAGTGTCAGAATTTAACAGCTTTTTCAATTCTTGTGTTATTGTGAGTATTGTTGTTTAATTTTGGTGGAATTTTAACCAATAATACTTAGGTCGTAACATAAAGTGTGGGCCATTGGAATAAATGTGTGTAAAGTGGTTTTTCTGAATGTGAAAATTCGTGTAAGGTTTTGAAGAGAAAATCCACCATTTTCTTTTCAAAACAAACGACAGCCGACTTGACAAATGACTTGACTTGACTTATTTATTACAATTTTAACACTTGACATTGGCAAAATTGTCTGTCGAAATGACGGACACAGGCCATTATTGAAGAGAAGAAGAAGAAGAGTTTCTAAATTGTTCATTATTCAGTCTACTGAATCCTTACTTCCTATTTTTTTTAATATATAAAAACTTTTTATTCACAAATAAAATTACAACTAGTAACTAAAAAGTCCTTTGTATTTTAATAATATAAACGTGAAAGTTTGTAAGGATGTATCGGATGTATTTTAGGTAGGTACATGTATGTATGTACCTACCTATGTTTGTTCCTCTTTCACGCAAAAACTACTGATCCGATTTGAATGAAACTTGGAATATATTCCTACTTTTTACCTACGGCTACTTTTTATCCCGGAAAATCACCGGGATCGAACAGGACGCGAACGAAGTCGCAGGTGGAAGCTAGTGCGTTCATAGTTTTCATTAGAAAACCTAAACTATTTCCAGAAAATAATAAATATTGGTTTTTAATAATATAAAATCATTTTATTATAAAATCATGTCGTTATGTTTAACATAATAGCTTTTGAATGTTGACTCTACCTAACTCAAAACCTCCTTGGAAAAATTCCAAAGAGCCTTAAGGCTAACTCAATTTACTCTTTAGATTTTCTTGAGTGTAAGTAATCCAGAGCCGGTGTCTGAGTTTAATTTTGTTTATCGAAAAGCGAGAATTGAGAAACTCGCAGCTTTTGTATGAAGAAAAATAGTTTACTTATATCCCGCTAGAGGCGCTTATCGGGTTTTCATGAAATCTCGCAAGTCGCTTTTCTATATTCGATTCGACCAACACAATAAATAAATAAATAAATATTCAAGGACACTTAACACAACGCCTTCTAGTCCCAAACTAAGCAAAGCTTGTACGATGGAAACTAGATGGCTGATAGAATACATACATACATTTTTTTTTGTAAATACATACTTATAATACATAGAAACACCCAGACACAGAACAAACATCTATGTTTTACAACACACAAATGTTTGTTCTCGGTGGGGATCGAACCCACGACCCACAGCACGGAAGGCAGAACTACTACCGACTGAGCCATGACGCCTGTCAAAATAAAACTCACGGGCTCAGTTCTAAGTGCTCTAAATGTGTATTATTAAACGAGTAGTTTCTTGCAAGACGTTTATAAAATTGAACGTCTATAAATCCATTACAGGTCTAATAGAATAAACTTCGGTGAGAATGCAGTAATAGACCCAACATTCTCGCTCCTCACGCACACACCCACATCGGTGGAGTGTACTCAGGGTATTGTGTCTATTAATTTATCTGAAATCTTTACTATTATAAAACCGGGGGCAATCGTTATCTCTTCAACCTGCCAGGTTTAAGCCCGGCAGGTTTTCTGAACTGAATTTTTATTTTATTTTCTAATTAATTTTGTATTGTTTTCTTAGTGTGTAATTATTTTACTGTGTTGTACCTGTGTTGTGTTGTGTGCCAAATAAATATTTCTTTATCTGTCTATCTCTACCTGTTTTTATACTAAATCATAGGTATTCATTGACTAAATAGTGCCATTAGCACGTTTCAGCGCGTTTTTTAACGTCAAAAGTTTCTTTTTTTGATATATCTGTGACCACATCGCTTGACATTATGCTGGGCAACGAAAGAAGTTCAGAGCTACGATACAGGGGCTGTAAATAAGCCAAAAACTAAAATTTAAGGTATGGATAAACTAAATATATCTAATAAATAAACGATTCTGATTCTGAAAATCGAATTTGTCTGTTTGTTTGTTCGTTCGTAGTTATATTTTATTGAAATCAAAGACGTGGATTCTTAGATACAGCTTGAACTTTCTAAACCAAAACCAGCCATTTACTACGAGGTTCATCGACTCGTACGAGGTTCACCGTATGCTAGTGACAGATATTTTGGTGGAAAATTTCGCACGCGTACGTAGTTGCGGGTATTAGCTAGTGTTATATGAAATGTAATAGTGTTTTTGGGATAGCTTCGTTATTAAATAAACAATTTGTATTAGTATTCTATATTTTTATTTTTTATTTGTTGAAGTGAAAACTTCTTTAGCACCGTTGTGATTTGAAAGTCGATGAAACGAAAAAGCGAGGAAACGAGAAGAGAGATCCCTAATTTTCGTACGCATTCTAAGGAGACTGCTGGCCAAGCGATCTAACGGATTGGGTCGAATCGAGACTAGCTCGTAGTGCGTGGGTTCAAGTCTCGAGCAAACTCGTTCACTTTTCGCAACTTTTTTGAAGAGAAAACTTCTTTAGCATCCTTGTGGTTTGAAAGTCTTTTTGAAGGTTTCACTTCTACCACGTGTGAATGCACACATGTTATTTTGTTTTAATTTGTATCCTTAATCCGTCCCTGTGTCACGCACACAGGCTGAACTGCAACATTCTTCCGTTCGGTGCAAAATGTCCACTTATTGATGTAGGTCAGTGTTGCTGCACTCCTTCCCCCTATTACAGAACCATGCTTTGTCTCTCTCGCACTGCGGTAGGAATTTCGAACAAGCTCCACGCTTGCCCATAAGGGATGCTTAGATATAAAATTATGTTGTAAGTATTTACTAAAGATAATGTAAACTTAATTATTAAATAAAGTATTTTACACCGTGTTGTTATGTAACTAACCTATTGATTTGTAGAGCTTTTACTCTTGTAAAAGCTCTTGTAAAGCTCAGGATAGTACCTACTACCATCGTGTAGGTAGCACTTTACGTATACCTACCGCACGTGATGCTCGCATTGCTGTGTTCCTGTTTGAAGGGTGTAAACTACCGATTCGATATCGATGAAACTTGGAATATATATTGTCCGTGAACTAACACATAGGCTACTTTTTATCAATGGGATCGAACGCGGGCGGAAGCTAGTGAAACATAGGTAAAGTACCTAACATCTTTACGTTTCAAAATAGTGGACTTACCTAAGCTTTTAGTCAAAAAGATCCTTATAAAAAAAAAATTATTAGGTACCTATAAGTAAACTGTTCATAAAAGTACCTCCTAAATAAAAGCAGTGAGAAAAAGGTACAATTTGTTGTTCTACCTAAAGCACTACGAAATAAGGTTCTTAAACCACGTTATGTCCGATTTAGTATCGGAAAGCCATAAACGATTAGGGGACAGGGAAACTTTGTTATGGGCTCTAACGACCGATATAAAACTATCTCTTTCTTTTAGCTGTTCTTGAAAATATCGCCCTTTAACCATCGAATTTATAAACGACTAGCTATCGCCTTAGAGTGTGACTTTTCAAAATTCCTTTCTTAGTGCACCCCTACACTATTTAAGGATACTGCTCTCCAAATTTCATACCTCTACGACTTATAGATTAGGCTGTGCGTTGATTGTCAGTCAGCTCCAAAATAGTTTTGTATTATTTAGAAGATTAGAAGATGTAAAATTGTAGAGGCTCTTTTAGATGGGGATTCAGGCGTTGTGCTAGGGCATCGCGGTGGAAACTGTTTGGCCTGAGGGTTTGGCGGTTTTCAGCCTCTATTTATAAATTCGAGGGTAAAACTGTTCGGTACACTTAGTTAGATAAATATCTGGTACTCGATGGCTATAGGTTCCGCAATCTAAGCGTGGTTACCGCTATTTTTGTTATGCATTTTAGACATGACGTGTATATAGTCTTGCACGGAAGACCCACGGTATTAGGTAATATAGGAATGAAGCGCTCGTGGCGTAGTGGCTTAGTCAATCTTCACTGATTATCTAAGTTAAGAGACGTTCTGTGCGCACTATTTGGATGGGTGACCGTTCGTGGCATTTACGTCTGAGCGCTTCCGTGCTTCGGAGGGTACGTTAAACTGTTGGTCCCGGCTCAAACAGTCGTTAAGCCACGATGGAATTTTTAGGCCTCATTAAGGCAGCCTAAAAACACCGTCACGAGAGTTGCTTGCTTTTTGTACATATAGGATGCCTAAGTTGAGAAATATAATCATAGTCAGATACGCATGAAAACAAAAAAAAATTGTGACTTAGGTAATGTGCCATTTTGAGACAGTTAGTTTGGTTGATTTACCGTTATTTCCTTCTCATCTTTATTGAACCCGCCCTAAAAGGCTTCTTCAAATCTCTCAGAAACACAACGTTTATTTGACGACGAAACTCTTTCACGCGATAAGCGTTCAACGTTATGAAAGTAAAGCCAATATCGTGAAAACAAATTGCTATTACAAGCAGAAGTCTCGTTGGAATTTATTATTGGTCTTTTCGGTTACATTCTGAGTAAACGAAACCTTTTTATCTAATAACCTATTTACAGTTAGCCAAATAGAACTCACAACTCAAGAGAAACCACAGAAAATAATTGTAAGGACATACTTTGTTGAAACTAGTTCACTAATAAGCAAGACAATTTGGTGGCAATAACGACTTTTAGGACAGTAGGATGTATTGAGTTGTGAAAGCCAAATACTAAGAGTTTTGTGTATTAGATCCTGTCCATCTAAAGGTTGCCTGGAAGAGATTGCTTTAAGCAATAAGGCCACCCATTGTACCTACCTCCTAAAACTTGATCGTATTACCAATTATGGTACTTTTTTTGTTATTTTGTTTACTTATAAGTGGTGTACAATAAAGAATATTCTATCTATCTATTTAACAATAATGTGTTTAACAGCTCCACCAAACATTTTGTTAGCTCCATAGGAAAGCTGTGACATGATAAACACTCGTACATGATGTTATCCTACTAATATTATAAACGCGTAAGTTTGTAAGTATGGATGGATGGATGTTTGTTACTCTTTCACGTAAAAACTACTGATCCGATTTGGATGAAACTTGGAATATATATTGTCCGTGACCTGGATTAACACATAGGCTACTTTTTATCCCGAAAAATTTACGGGATCTAACGCGGGCGGCACCTAGTTAATTATACGTATGTAAATTAGTATTTGGGAAAGTGCAGAAGAGCCGTAGAACAGCTGTAGACTGTAGAAATGAGGTTTTGTAGACTCCTTAGTGTTATAGTACCTTTGGGGGATTGAGGAGATAGAAGAGTTAACAGAGAAAGTGGACAATGAACAGCTGGAAAACGTCAACGTCACAATCTTTGAAGTCGTAAAACTGTTGAGTGATGTAGAGACGAGCTCTGTAGAGTCACAATTCACTGAAGTCTCTGAAGAGCGATTGAAAAGGAGGTGGAAGATGTTATTTCTGCTAATGTGATCGATTTACCAAAAAAATATCTTAGTGATTTTTTATTGGACTTGTTTACGTTACCACGAAATAAACAAAAGTCGTTCCGTAAAACTTTTGGACATGAAATTAAATTAGTTCAATCGCTGTCAAACTTAGCGTGATTACCCCCCGCGCTGAGATTTAACAAGTTTTATTTCATAAATGGCTCGGTTGCGATGTTTTACGACTGTTTCTTTTTAGTAATTAGAGTTGTGAAGACTTGTGGCACAGCTGCCGCCAATTTATTAATTAAAATTTTAGACGGTTGGTACGTAGCTTTAACAACATTTAATTTAAACCTTTACCTGTATGAGTAAAGTTTATTTTACAACAGCAAGGATTATGGGACAAACTTCCGCATTCCAACACAATTCCATAGACCAGCAAAAATTCGCGGCAATTTTGCCTGCAACGCGATGTGGGCTCACCAATGCGTACTTTGTATTCTTTGCATAACAATTCCAGCTGACCCTGAACCTTTTATGGGTAAGAATAAGATCTAAAATAGTTTGACATGACCAGTAACATTGACACAGAGTGGTAGTGAAAACGGACAACCATCACGTGGGATTCCGTGGGATTACTATGTGCGAGTAAGATGGAGTATTACATAAGGGGGTGCGACAAGGACGGAAAATAACCTTGACCTGCGCAGTGAAGGCTTGCAGCGCCCCTGGTATGCGGTGTGGTTTCCGAATTGAAAATGAATATTTGATGATGGTAAAAACGGAGAAAATAAAAACCTCGGCTGCTAGTGCTTTAGGTGACAGAGAGATGGCGCTATTACGGTCGGTATTTACAAAACTACATAGATTTTGAGTTCTTTGACGCGAACGTAGTCGCGGGCGGAAGCTAGTCAGAGCTATAAGAAGATAGTAACGTGAAGGTATGTAAATTAACATTTCAATATCACACTACAACTTATTCACGTACCATCCTCTGCTGGACCTCTCAGAAGAAGCAGGTGAGTATTTTGTAGACTGAATCTATGTGTTCCGGCCAGTGGCTGACGGTGTTACAAACCATGATCATTGAATAGATAACAGGTAAGGACTCGATTTCAATTACTTAGTGCCAAACCAAGTTTACGGCGTTCTTCGGCGAGAAGGTATTAGAGAGAGTAATCGGACGATATTGTTAAAATGACGGGAGCACACTGTATTTAAAGTCAAAGAATTTAATTCAGTAAAATCACAAAGATCATCTACAACGGTTTTATAAGTAGGTACTTACTAGGTAACTTACTAAGTCTCTAAGACTGACTCTAAGTGCAGATCTTAGCAACCAAAACCTAGAAGGGGCAAATAAAGCGTTTTATTGTATGATCTTTCATTGATTCTTCGTTTTTAGTATGGATGCAGGATCGGAAAGGATAGCGTCATAAATATGAGGCATAATACCCCACCCACATTGGGTGAGCATAGGCTGATTAGAGGGACAGCTAAAGAGAAATAATGATCCTTGTGTTACTAAATAAATCCTTATTCAACCCAAACTTCAACTCTTAACCTTTCTCCCAACAGATGTGCCGGTAACCTGGTTACCATCGCGAGGCTCGCTGCCGTGTGAGATCCCCGGCGCTGAGAGGATCCCGACGCGGCGTCCTCCACCCCCTTTGAACGCGGAGGATAAAACGCAACAGAACAAGCCCTATGTCTGGCTTCGAGAAAATGAAGAGTTGAAAAGGTTCGTGGAGATCCTTAATTTTAGGTAGCTACATGAAAGACGTTCTTGAGGAAGACCAATGGGAAATTGCGAAGAGCCGAGTGGAAGAGTTACCTAGGTTTCGGAGACTAAACAGTAAGACAGCCCCGTACTCGATGGATCGACAATATTGTTAAGCGTGAAGTTGATTTCCCAAAACCGTTCTTTCTGAAAAAATATGGAGGAGAACTTTGTCTAGCAATGAACTTCGACTTATTTCCTCTCCATCATGGTGGAAAGGAGGTAGAAACACCAGAAACGAACGCTTCACCAACTGTGGCATGACCCGTGCTTACGTAGTTAGTCCGGGGTTAAATTAATGTGTGTGCTTTAGGGCCATATCGCGGTCAAAGTGTTAATGTTATTATTAGTTCCAGGATATCTACCAATGGCACGCTGGAGGTGTCCAGACGCAATGACCTCGAGGGTCTCTACCAGTGCTCCATCAAGTACCAAGGAGGTGTGATTCTCGGCTATCCAGTCAATTTGAAGTTCGCATGTAAGTACCTTAGGCGCTTGTAGCAAACTTAAGAAAGAACTCATCATCGTGTTCTCCCAAACTTCTATAAAGATCAGACTGGACTGCTTTACTGTTCAAACGAAAGACTGAAGGAAAGAGAGTCTCACAGGTTGTGGAGTGGATGAACCAAACAAACGATCCTTGCCACTTTTGAATTTAGAACACTTTAAAAAATTATCGCACTGGAGATTCGCGGGCGATTCCACTTGCAGTTCCCACGAATAACCTAGCATCTCTTTGTAAAGTCTATTACAGTTAACCACATCACATAACATCAATTATAAGTGAACGAGCGATCTTTTCACATGACTGGCTCTCGCCCACGAAGTTCGTGGCCGTATTGAGGTTCTTGCAAAGTATTTTGGAACGTTTGAACCAGCCCTAATCCGGATAAGGGTATTTACCACACAACTTCGCGCCCGGCTACCGCGTTCACCTTGTTTTTATTGTCATGTGTTATTTGAACGTGGTTCGTTTGAATCAGCTCTTATCGGATAAGAAACCTACAAGAAATAAATATATTATTTCTTGTAGGTTTCTTATTATTTCACAAAACGCCCTCTAGTTTTAAACTAAGCAAAGCTTGTACTATAGGAACTAGATTGCTGATAGAATACTTATTATTTTTTGTAAATAGATACTTTGTAATACATGTATGTTTACAACACATAATTCTCAATGGGAAACATAGATATTTGCTCTGTGTTTGAGTTTGTTCTCAGTGGGGATCGAATCCCCGACCCACTGAAGGTAGAGCTATACTGACAGAGGTGACGCCGTATGTAGGTAGATATTTGTTATTCTAATAGATGGGCAAAGTAAACGCGGCAATGTTATCAAAATAAGTAAGTTCACGAATTATTCATGACTTTGCGAACGCGACACATATGACGGTATTCACATACTCCACGGGATCCATAATAGTGTTTTTATTGAAGTTTCACTATTTAAACGAAATAAGTAAGTAGGTACATTATTATATTCATAAATCAGTAATCGCCCGCGGCTTTGCTCGGATAGTAGGTGCTGGAAAATAAGTTAAAAATCGTTTTGTAAATACAGGATTTTAATATTAAATAGCTCTTTGTTAATCCGAAGACCGACGCTATGATAGTTTAGTACATTCAACAACATAAATAAATCTGATGAGACAATTTTTCAGAAAAGTTTTGTGGCTAAAAGTACCTACCTAACCCTTTGTTTTTTCCAATCGATCTACTTACTTAGTTTTTTTAATTTCCAAAGATTGTAAAAATTCTAATTATAAAAGAAAAAAAATACTAAGAAAATAATCAAATTTTGAAACTTTACGTAGAAGAAATCGCTTTTAACGATAAGGTCACCAGTTGTACTGTTTTTAATTTCCTAGCGCTCCTAATTTAGTCAATAATTTCATTTCATTTCAATACTACCGAAGAATGTTGTTCTAGTCGTGTAGTTACTTATAGATAGAGATATCTAGAGATAGATATCTAGGGTTGGTTGTACCCTTCCAACGACTGCTTTCATCAAACACGACAGTTGTGCCTTCTAGTACGAAACCGCTTATTCAAAGTGACACATTCTTGGCAAAACTTTGGTACACCAGTTTTGGCTGTTGTTTGGAATATTCTGTTTTAAATAATATACTTGTAAAGGTACCAAGAAATGTAGGTTTCTCACTCTGCCACATTGACACGTGTAATTTTTTGTTAGTGTGCCTCGGCGAAGTACTAATCATGTGGCCACTTTAAGGTTTCAATTGAGTACTTACATACCTACTTGACACGTGTAACTTTTTTATAGGTACTCGAGTTTTTTATTCTTAGAAGATTTGAAAAAAAGTTAGTTTAGTTTTTTTGTAATACATATAATCAAACGGTCATCTTCATTACTATTTGACTATAAAATGTCAAATTATAATGATTATGAATTGAATGAAAACTAGTGGAAAACCCCGGCTAGGTTCGCGTGTGTTTCATTACACCCCACTCCACCTCAATGCGGGTATAATTTCGGGAATTCCTTTATTTAACCCTTTCATTATTTACTGAGTATAAAGGTAGGCGAGCTACCCTCTCTGTCTCGTATGGTTACTTATGGTTTAGGACATATTAAACATGGCAGTGTTATAGCTCTACGTACGTATTAGATAAGAACGTGCAATTTTTAAGACTTAAAAAAAGAAGGAGGTTTCAATTCGGTTTTTTTTTATTGTATTTATTCACAAAGAAAATTTAACAACTAATACAGTATTTACAATATTCACTATATTTACTAAATACACATGAAACAGTTGAGCCATTTACAAACCGTTGCAAACGATTTATAGATAGCTCAACTGGTCCAAATCAGTTTTTTTTTATGTATGTTACCTCATAACTCCGTATACTTCTAGATTGGTTCCAGCTTCCCATAAAAAAACTGTCTACTTCTACTTTATTAATGTAGGTAGTGTAGGTACCTTATCTACCTACCATCCCAGTTGGTACGTAAAATAGGTAGGTATTTTAAAATTGTTACAATGTAACATCAGCACGTGTGGGATACATAACCAGACATTATAAATATTAGATTAGATTAGAATTAAAAATCGTACAGAGGCGAGTTTAATGCTATTTAGCATTATCTACCAACTAACCTTATTAGCTTTATATTTAGAATTCATAATCGCGCTTCTAATTATTATAATTTATTGTAATTTTTGCCAACAATTCCTAGAAATAAAAGAGAGTATTTTAATATTAGACACTTAAATGATGTTTTTATGATGGACGAATTTACACAGAAAACAGAATTTCTTGGTAAATCAAACTCGTTTATTTACTATTATTAGAAAAAAGTCTTAAATTCATTTAATAAAGCCTTGCATTATTATACCGAGTTTGTAACCCTGAAGAATTCTTCTCACTTCTCCAACTTCACTTTCTTCAACACAGTTTACAGGTACACACCTACTAGTCATCTCTCAACCTGCTTTCTGCTTTAAACTCAGCGTCTATTTATAATTCAGGATATTTTCAGGAAGATCAGTATTCAGTATCCGTTCCTACCTACTCGCCTTTTTGCTCTACGCTGATGGAGTCGGAAATTTCAGGAAATGTTATTTAGAGCTTCCTATATACGATAAAAAGCTTTTTCTAACGAAAATTTAGAGTTTTCAAATAATGGCCCATTTTAAGAAAACAGCTATAGTATTATTATTCAGCGATTTATCTTGCGAGCGTCTTGTTTTTTGAAGAACGTAGCCTTGAATTTTATCCGGTGGCCTGAAAACTATCCCTAGGTTTCTTTTTTTTTATGATATAAGTAATGGAACAAGCTGATAGCTCACCTGATGTTAAGTAGTAACTTCTGCCTATAACAATGCATTACCTCACAGAGCAAGTCCAATGGGGACGTGCCCTGTAAGGTAATGCACTGCGTCCATCACTCTGAGACGTAAAGATCTTGAAGGTAGATTAGGTAGATAGGTATAGGTAGATTCACCTTGGGATTAAGAGGGGTTAAAAGGGGCTTATAAGTATTTTAATTAATTAAGATAGCTACCGAACTATGTGTAATGTACCGAACTATGTGTATGTAAACTATATACGTCGCAGTAACACAAGTCCCGATACATTTGAGAAAATTGAGATCCTATATCCTCCGCAACTATCGCTCTGGGAGCTCTACCACACTCTACGACAATTGAATTCAGAGCAGGCCTGATTCTGTATCGCACGATGCGGCTGGTACGTACTTATAAATTACTAGCCGTCGCCTGCGGCGTTGCTCGCGTTCTACCCTTTAGGGTGCGACTTTTCAAAATTCCTTTCTTAGTGAACCCCTACACTATACGAGTATAACGATACTACCCTCCAAATTTCATACCTCTAGGACTTATAGTTTAGGCTGTGCGTTGATTCTAAGTCAGCTTCAAAATAGTTTTAGATAAATTGATGATGATGATGATGATTAAAATTTTTATTCAGTAGGTATACACAATAGTTCAGTAAACATCAGTGTAAGTATACTGTTGCTATTGAGTTTGTTAGATTTTGGGATGGCAAATATTTTGGTGATTTGATCAAATAAAGTGGATTTTGACGTCAAACTAAAAATGACAATCTTCCGTCATCAAAGTTTCCAGTATAATTTCAACAATGCAGCTTGCGTTTCGAGGACAGGCTTACGAAAACTAAAACCTCAAACGAAATCGTGTGAAAAAGCTAGTTTGGTAAGTTGCTATACCCTCCTGAGAAAAAGTATCTTGTATTGACGGACAGACAGCTTACCGTAGCAATCTGAACTAGCTACGCCGTAGCATTAAGGTGCTACGCCGTACAATTTTAAAAATGTATAAATATTATGCATTCTGTATTTCTGAAGTAACATATCCTTGCTTTTGATTTTGCAGTGTCAGTTCAATCCTTCAGTTTCGAATCAGAGAACTAGATATCTAGAAGTGTCGTAGAATCCAAATCGAGATTTTATTAATACACGCGTTTAGGCCAAGTATTAGGTACTGCTGCTAAAATAATAATTATTCCGCGACTAATATAATGGAAGTGGAAACGAAATTACATTTAATAATTGCGTTTCACAACCTTCTTTTGATCATGTTTGGAGATCCGTTTCAAGCTAGAGAAACGGTACCTACAGATTCTTGACAGTTCGTGTTCTGAATCTTTTATAACAACTTTGTGAACGAAATCGGCAAATTTTAATATCTATCGAGAATTTCTTCCGAAAAATAATGAAATAGCTAAGATTGAGTGGTGCCAAGTGCAGAAAAGAACCTCGTATCATCGTATGTTCATTAAAACATGACCAGAGCACTGCTGGTAGGTATGTTAGATATCAATATATATAAAACTTTTTTGAAGCTGACAGAGAATCAACACACAGCCTAAACTATAAGTCCTAGAGGTATGAAATTTGGAGGGTAGTATCCTTATAATAGTGTAGGGGTGCACTAAGAAAGGAATTTTGAAACGTCACACTCTAAATCTAAAGGGTAGAACGCGAGCAACGCCGCGGACGACGGCTAGTTTAGTATGTATTTATTAGAAAAGTAACATAACAGATAACTGTAGGTACATCTAAAGCGTTACTTTACACATATTTACAAAAAAGATAAAACTAATTTAACACAGATTAATTCTAATAATAGATAGATAGATAATACAAACAAATATAAAAATAGGTAATAAAAAATTATAATAATATGAAATGATGTGGTGCTTCCTATTCTAAGATCTATGTAAAGGAAGTTATTACAATTATTCTTACATTATCCATCACATTTCCTGATGTTTTCCGAGATATTTGATTATAATATCATGTCTTGAGCTTGTACTAAGTAATTTTTCAATATATTTCTTCCACTTATTTCTTTCTACGAGTCTCATTGTGCGTACCATCCGTCATGATGATTCGTCTAAGCTTGAGTTTCTGAAATACGGTGACCGTTTTGCTATTTTCTCGTGGCTTACAACGGTTTTATTCTTTATCACATCATTTTGCGGCCGTCTTTATCACGGTGATGGTTTTGAGGAGATAAATGTTATACCGAGTTTGATTTATTACATACAGCATTCATTGTAAAGAACATTGATAGAGGAAATGCAAATATTTCATACCGAATGAGATGTCGAGTTTTCTTGTAACATTTCACTATTTTTTTGTTATTTTAGTATTACCAAGTCTGCCCAAATGGAGAGCTGTCAAGGGTGTACTAAGTACAAAGCTTGTGATACCAAAAGTGTTTTGATATCACAAGTAGAGATGGGCGCTGGGAATTTTCCCAAATGATTTTACCCGGTAAAATTCCATTTTGGAAAACTTCCGGGAAAATTCCCGAAATTGGGAATTTTCACGGGAAAAAACGATTTTCAAAGAAAGTATTACTGTTTCTGAGTGCTTACCTACTTTTATCGGTTTGCATATCGAAAAGCAACCAGAATAACATAAAAGTGCAAACTATTTATGAGTATTTTCACGGGTAAAAACGATTTTCAAAGTCAGTATTACTGCTTCAGGGTGCTTACCTAGTTTTATCGGTATAGATATCAAAAAACATATCTACCTATCTATACTAATATAGGTAGGTAAAACTAAAAAAGCTAAAAACTAAAATTAAATATATGATTAAACGAAATGTGCAGATTTACTAAATAAACTATTCATATTCCGAAAATCGAGTTTGTCTGTTTATCTTTTTGTTTGTTCGCGGATCACGCCGTAACTACTGGACCAATTTCAATGATTTCATTCGGAAGCCCTTTTTCCGGATTGAAACATGGCCACATTTTATTGAAATCAAATACCTACGTGTTGTAGAATTAAAAGCAGGCTAAAATTATGAAATCATACTGCCTCGCCATGTGCGCACTACCCTAATAAATTATTATCCTCACTACCCAAAGGTTTGCTGGTAGATAATGCTATTTTAGCATTAAGTTCGCCTGTATACACTACTTTAAGTTGTGCAATAAAGAATTTTCTATCTATCTATCACCCCTTCCATTTTTTATATTTCATACTAGGTGTTTAGTTGTGCCTATCTATATCGGACATCAAACAAGAATGCTATTGTATTTTTCGTCTTCTGTACAATTTCGCAAAGCCGGTCAATAGATTCTTCTTCTTTTGTTGTTATACCTTTATGGCCTGTGGCCGTCATTTCGACAAGCAATTTTGCCAGTGTCAAGTGATGAATTTTAAATAATATATGTCAAGTCAAGTCGGCTGACAGTGACAGATAGTAAGAAAATGTCGAATGTGTACGTAGAACTTATTGCGTATTCTGTGGTAATGTATGAATGTAAATAATTTTATTAATACTATTGTGTAATTAAAGAAAATGTAAATAATATATTAATTAGGTATGTACCTACATAAAGGTCAAAATAGACGAAGAAAATAATAAAACCATTCAGATGTGTACCAGCTATTAGTATGTTCTCATTCAGATGTGTATCAGTAACTGATACGATTTCTACATAAAATAATATTTACGAAAGACAAACACATAAACAAACTAACTTAAGGGAAAAAAACAACGTAAGACTAGGCGGTATGGTTTTAAAACTATAGCCTGCTCTAAGGAGCGAAAAAAAAAAAAAAAATTTTGTCTCGACTTTGTAAACAAACAATTTCATCAAACTCTTTTTCTATTTCTATGTACATAAGATAATTGTAGGAGGTGGTTTATAAAACTTGATAATGACGTAGGTACTAGAACAATAAAAGAAAGACCCTGTGTAAAGTAACAATATAAATGGTTTTGTGACATGCTACCCATAAAACAAATTGTTTTTAACTACAGGAATGTAACTACCACTAAATGCTCTTGGGCCAGTGCAATTTTGGTGCTATAGATCGATTATCTATCGTACATGCTAAATAGAAATAGCTAGCACCCAACATCCTAACCTAACTGATGGAAATGAATACTTACGCAAAACAATGTTGGAAGGTGTACCTATCCGTCTCCTGATGAGACAGGACAAACTTGCCTATGATGATGTAAGTATACAAAATATCTACCTATATTTCCTAATATTTAGGTAGGCACTAAAACATTTCAATGTTTTTTGCAAATCGTTCGGGTGTGCCTACAAGCTTAGCTTTTAATTTTTCTATTCTCTACAGACAAATCAATCCTATTTTATATTACTAATAACATAAGGGTTTTTTAAGAATGAAATGTAGCTAGGTACATCAAATTCATATTCAAGAAAACTTACCTATAATATTATTTTGTTTCAGTATTTGCATACCACCATCGGCTAGATGAATTTTCATACAAGTGATGTGAAGAGTACTTACATAAACTTTGTTAGTTGGTTCATATTTTTGTTAACCGTCTAGTAAACTAAGCTTAGTTATAGTCTTTTTATCTGAATAAAACAATGTTGATTATTATTTTATATTTTATTTCAAGAGTTTTGGTCTTACTACCCCCGTCACAAACATTGAGTAGATACATTGTGTGTATTGTGAGTATCTCAGCTCACAGTGGTAGCTTGCTTTGAAAAATGGATAGGTATCACCCTTTACTCTGTAGTAAGTGTAATTCACAACCGCAAGCATGTTAAGTTACGGGTCTAAGATGGGTGACTTCAATATGCATCCACAAAGAAGCTGAAAAAAATAAGTTTCATTTATATTCATTAATCATAAAGTTACATAATAATAGTATAGGTATTACATGCTTATCCTAATGCAATAGTGTAGTCATCTCAAAATTCATTTTCATTAAACATCAGTAGGATATACTTGCAATATGGAATATGTAGCCCTTCAGAAATATCATACTGGTCATAATGGTACAGTTAGTTTTGAACTGATCGGTCGATAGCTTTATACAATTTTAGAATGAATTTTATAAGTTGTAAAGATATTAGTATGTACCTAGCTAATTTGGTTGATTAGTAGTAAGGAAGTATTCAAAATTAATAATTTTGTAAGTAGGTATGTGGATGTCTATAACTTCCTCAAGGTTTTTTTCTGTGCACTTTCCTATGAGTTGATTCATCTCATCATGAGCTCATCCAAAAGGATTGGCACTGCTTTATTCCGATAGGATGTAGGTATGTATACTTCTGCACCTCAAGCATGTAGTAGGGCCCGCCTGATATAAATGTCTTATTCATTACAAAGACCTGAAATAAAGAAAAGTTCAATCAGCAGGAAATACTTATACAACATTGAGCTTATCACCTATTTACCCTAGTTTATTGTAAAATATAAACTTACACGTAAGTGGAGTGAGGGTGGGTAAGTAGAGTGAGGGTTTTGCTGACTTCACAGATGAGTAATTTTACCAAAACATTCTTACCTTTGTAGCTTTGTTTGAAGTATCAACATGTATTGTGAGGTGGTATGGTTGGTGGCAAGTGAAGAATCAACTTTGTATAGGTACATTTGATGAGGCAAGTAGGTACTCCAAAAGGGTCCAATCAAGTGTAGATATCTTCTCGACAAATTGCCAATCACTCCGCACTTTAGGTAGATATTATGTATCTTGCATTCTTGGCTTGGACAACACATCCAATTCATTTGCCCTCTCTAGTAAATCCATGCATGTGCATTTTCAAACTATTTCCAAGGTTTTTCAGGCACAAATTATTCTAAACACTGCTAACGTATCTCGGCCACGGTTCTCAAAAAAACACCATACCGAATAATACCGATTATTACCGATGTGGTACCTACTTACTTTTACAAGAGCGATTGTTTTTTTTTTTTTTTTGCTCCTCTGAGCGGGCTATAGTTTTAAAACCATACCGCCTAGTCTAACGTTATGTTTTTTCCCTTACGTTCGTTTGTTTAGCGTAAATTATAAGTCAAGTCAAGTCTTCGTCAAGTCGGCTGTCGTTTGTTTTGAAGAGAAAATGGGACACGAGTTTTGACATTTTTTGAAACGACACATAGCACTTTTATTTTAATAGTTTTTCTTGTGTTATTGTGAGTATTGTTGTTTAATTTTGGTGGAATTTTAACCAATAATACTTAGGTCGTAACATAAAGTGTGAGCCATTGGAATAAATGTGTGTAAAGTGGTTTTTCTGAATGTGAGAATTCGTGTTAGGTTTTGAAGAGAAAATCCACCATTTTCTTTTCAAAACAAACGACAGCCGACTTGACAACTGACTTGACTTGACTTATTTATTACAATTTTAACACTTGACATTGGCAAAATTGTCTGTCGAAATGACGGACACAGGCCATTATGGAAGAGAAGAAGAAGAAGAAGAGAAAATGGTGGATTTTCTCTTCAAAACCTGAAACGAGTTTTCACATTCAGAAAAATCACTTTACATACATTTATTCCAATGGCTCACACTTTATGTTACGACCTTAGTATTATTGGTTAAAATTCCACCAAAATTTAACAATAATACTCACAATAACACAAGAAAAACTATTAAAATAAGTGACATAGGTAGGTACGTTGTTTAAAAAAATGACAAAATTCAAATCTCCCAAGTGCGCTAGTCAAACGATAATCCCCTTCCTCTTTTAGAGGTAGGTACGTATAGATTATGTAGATTTCGAATGAAAACAAAATAGGTAGGTAGTTCTTCCTTTTTTAATAATTAAGACATATTAAATAGCTCCAAATAACAATTGTTGTTTACATTTTAATCGATCCACAGCTAAAAACCTCAAAAAACTCTTGAAAATTGAAAATTCCCTTGAAAATTCCCATTTTGGAAAGTTTCAGGGAATTTTACCCAAAATACCGGGTATTTTCAATTTTCCCGGTAAAATGCCCATCTCTGATCACAAGTCACAGAGATGATAACAGAAATTTTAGGTGTAAATAATTACGATATCGTTGTGTCCCTTGCCGATTTGGCCGCAATCTTATGAATGTGTGTATCACCAGTAGTATGTACCTTTTAGTATGTATTTATTACCCGACAGCGCAGAGCAAAAGCAGGGTTATGTATTTTCAGTTTTGTAGGAAGCCTCGTTACATAAATCGAGAGTAATTTACATTAAACAGTGTTACTCAGCTCCCTCTCAGATTTGACGTGAACACAAGGTTCCTTTGATCTGAGAGTTCTAATCCTGACACTATTTGGGTAGGCTTTAGTGGTCTTAACCCCTGAGGTGTTTGTGACGTATATAAAGGAAAGCTCCTTGTATAAGAGAACCTTTCAGTTTCAGCTTTTCGGTTTTGTTTGTAACTATACCTTTCTTTGTGTTTACGTGATATAATTACAAACACATTTTTATTGGTATACTAGCTGACCCGTCAGCCTTCGTACTGCCTCAATCGATGAATAAAAGACCTAAACGTTTGTATTATTACTTTATTATTCACCTTATAAACCTTCTCTGGACACACAAATAATTCAAGACCAAAATTAGCCAAATCGGTCCAGCCGTTCTCGAGTTTTAGCGGTATAGATTTTAATTAAGTATTCTGTCAGCAATCTAGTTCCCTCCTACCTAGTTCCTACCTATAAAACGTACTTTGTTAACTTTTTTAACTATACTTCTAGCAAAATGAACGTATTTCATGTCATTCTTTTTATTTTCATTTTCCATAGTACTAATGCGTCAAGCATAGTACAAGCTTTGCATAGTTTGGGACTAGAGGGCCTTGTGTGAAATATCCGTGAATATTTATTTATTTCAGAACAAGGTTAGAATTCATATTCAATAAAACAGAAGCAGAGTGAATAAAGTCTCTGAAACCGAGTCGTACCGCGGAGTTCCTTGTGATCAAGATAGGAAAAGCTTAGTCAGAGGTTTATACTAAGACAATAACAAGTAGAGGTACACTGTGCCGCAACGTAGCAGCGTGCCACAGCCTAGTGGTAGATACTACTCAATGTACAATAATTTATGTGAAACTATGCCATGGCTTGAAGGATATTTATTTATTTATTTAATAACTAGCACGGGATTAACCAATTACACTAATTAATTAAAGACAGTCAAATTAGGTACACACACATAAGTCATTAGATAATAATAATACAATAAAATTCATTACATTAATTAATAAAAATAAAATTCATAACTTAACGTCTAACGTATAACGTCTGGAGTCACGTATCGCAGATCCGTTTCCCTATGGATTCACTTGGGATTCAGGGAACGCGTGCGGAACTTCCTTTTACACAATATCTCCAAGTTTTTTGTAAATCCGGGTTATTAGATGTGGTGCGAATGAATGCTAACGAATACTGAACGAGAGAAGCAACCAGGTTGGGGCCATTTTTATTTTGTAAAGTTGGTTTTGAGATAGACAACTAAATAATAGCACATTTAATTGAATAAAATAATACTTTCACTAAGTAGGTACGTACAATGTACATACTGTATTTTGAAACATTGACCAACTGTCGCTTTTTACCTAATAATCTATGTTACGACAGCAATAATTTTGAGCTAGTTAATCAGCTATGAATGAGAAATAGTTGGTAATTAGCAAAACTTTCATTGTGGCCCGAAAATGCTCGAAACACGCACTCACACATTTTCTACAATAAAGTAAATCAGGTCGTTCCGGCTTTAATTTGTTACCTAGTACTGGCGTTATTCGTGTTAGAAAATTAGAACCGTACCGAATTCTTTTATGTGACTGCCCCAGAAGGATATTTTTGACGATTTTCATGACGCAGATACCTACTCGGTACCTACTACTACCTGAGGCAGTTTTTTTTTTCTTCTTTTTTTTTAATACATAAATATTCTTGGACATTACACACAATGCCCTCTAGTCCCAAACTAAGCAGAACTTGTACTATGGGAACTAGATTGCTAATACAATACTTATATACATTTTTTTTGTAAATACATACTTTAATACAATAAATACTTATAATTTGCATGAACTATCCCTTGAAATCTTGTTGCGTCTTTGTCTCATGCTTGCGTTTGGATTGGTAGCGAATACCACGTATGTTTGAAGCGGCCTTTATATACGAAGTGTCCTACGTTTTTTTTCTGTGTTTGTCTATGCTGTTCTATACCCACTTCAGTAATTTAATCTACAGAACTGTAACCATCTTACCCAAGTTTTTTGCTTGTTCTTCCAGGTTCAACTATACCGTCTAGACCCGTCTTTGCAAATTTCCGCATGGTAGCTTCTTATACCTGGGGTTAAAATTTGTTTCAGACATAGAAAAGCAGTTTTCAGTGCATCCGTCGAACGCGACGGCGTGGCGCGGCCAGCCGTACGTCTTCACGTGTAACATCAACTCTGGACCGCCGGCTACTGTCTCCTGGCTTCGGAACAGCAAACCTTTACCTAGTAACACCAGGTACGTTCAAATCCTCTTAGTCTTATACCACGACGGGCCAGTTTTGCATCTCTAGACCACCTTGCCTAGTGATGCCAACCGTGCAGGTTTTCAAACATCTTTTACATCATCTGTAGACCTCCAGCTACTGTCTTTTGCCTTGGAAACCACTAGCCTCTAGACAATAATACCTTACAAAGTCAACCAGGATTATTTTCCATGGTCTTGTAGTATTGTTTTTGCTAAACCTGCAGGTTCTTTTCTAGTTTCTTAGCTAGTTAGAGACCAGCTCCTGATGAGTGTGTTTCTCGGCCGTTTTAAAGACGGTCATCCAAGATCACTACGAAGTACCGTAAAATCTTGAATTCCAAAAGCAAAGTTTACTAAGTACCTACTAAATAATTTTGTTTCAGATATTTATTACTGAAGAATCAGCTACTTATAACTGAAGTGAAGCATGAAGATGCAGGGTTATATAGGTATGACTCAAATTATTATGTTTTCATATTTCAGAACAAAATCCGATTTATTTTCATGAAGCCATGTTTCGGTCAGATAACTGGTCATATCTCTGAATTTTAATTCATTTATTCATAAACCAGAGACATCACAATGAAACGTCTTGTAGTTCCACGAAATTTTAACAAAATAATATTCCTAGTAACAGCCCACTCGAGACTCCTGCGGATTTAGAGTACATAGGTTCTACTTATGGAACATTATAGAATTGGACAAAGTTGTTCCAAAGTCAAAGTCAATAAATATTTATTCACAAGAATCGTTTATAATCGTCTTGTGACTGCCAGTTCCATGAGAACGTACGTTGATATTGATGGGTACTTTTAAACCAGTCAATATATCCGGTATTTAGATACCTAGTACCTACCTACTTAATATTATTCTTCCAGATGTAAGGCCACAAACCCTCGAGCCAACAAGAGCCGCACCAGCCACGGCGGGCGGCTGGTGGTGGAAAAGAGTCCGGGGGGCTTACCGCTGTCGTTTCTACCAGTGCTGCAAGAACAGAACATCGCAGCGCAGAAGGGCAGTCAGTTGGTGCTGGCGTGCCCTCTTCTTGGAGACCATAAACCTAAGGTCGGTATTTTTTGTGTCAATAAGTGATGGAAGAACCAGGCGGTCCTTCTGATGTTAAGTGGTAACTGGTGCCTATAACAATTTGCATTAACTTACTAAACACTTGCTCTGAAGACGTGCCCTGTGAGGCATCGGCACACCATCACTCAGACAAAGATGGTAAGTCTCATGTGTCTGTAATAGCACCGGCACCCTGCCCCATCACTGCTTGGCGACAGAAGTAGGCACGATAGTAATAGCAGGTAATAGGAATACTTACATCTGAATAATAAATAGCTTCACAATGATGATTATGTTTATTTATTCATTGGCTCCAGTTGTACACACTACGCACCTACATTAAGTGGATTAATTATTCTATCATAATGAGTCGCACTGGGACACCGCAGTATTATTACCTTTGGGTTAATTTGGGGTACCTACTAAATAATAACAAGTTAAACCATGTTTCCTAGTCCCTCCCTCCATACACATGAAAACGAGCTCCTATATTATGATGACACACTACAAAAAAAATCACAATACATGTTTTATTTTCTAATTTATTTATTTATTTTTCAGCCATGATTTTTCCACTGCAGGACAGAGGCCCCCTCTTACTCCTTCTTATTTTGTACCTAATACCTAGTTCTAATCTAAATCTAATCTAGTATTTATATCCGGGCAGTTGCCCATTGCAACTTTTTTATCATTTTCTGGTGCTAATTTTAACTGAATTTCCAGCTTATCTGGGAGTTGACAGCCCCCGGCGAGAGAACAGGAGAGCTGGAGTATGTGGAGGAGAACCTGGTGCTCTCCGACATCCAGCTCGACCAGGGAGGACTCTATTCCTGCAGGGCTGAGGGGAACAACGATCTGGTCAAGGTACACATTCATATGAAAAGTTTTTATTAGGCATTCATGGAGGTAGGCAAATGAAAAGGTACAGATAGGAGGAAAGGGATGATGATTAAATGTTGTGCCGATCCCATGTGAGATAAAGACGGAATGAATGAGCGAATGAATAAAAATTCATTCATTCATTCAGTTTTTACAGAAGATGTCAGTTTATTTAAATAATTTGTGTTCTTTATTAATGTTTCTTCTGTATGGGCATCGAACCTTCAAACGCAGAAACAGACCTACAAATACCAACTGAGCTACGAGGTATACCAATGACTATAAATGATGATTCTTTGTCTCCAGAACTTCAACGTAACCATCACGGAACCGGTCAGCATAACCCACGCGCCAGAGTCAAGGCAGGCAGTGAGAGCCAGCACTGTACGGTTCAATTGCACTGCGGCTGGTCGGCCAACGCCCCAAGTCACCTGGTACAAGGACGGGAAGGAACTACAGCTGACTCTACGGGTAAGTAACCTTGAACCTAGATCTCTCAACGTTGAAGAAAAACATCGTGAGCAAACTGCTTCGCTAGTATTGACCTGGTATTTTCTGTGGGTAAAGCCGACAAGACTAAGAGGATAGTATACATGCTGGGTAAGTCTACTCCATCTAAAAATGTCCCAGACACTGCAGCGTCCCCTACATGGCGGCATGAGTAAAATGTAGCCCCTGGCGCTGTTAAATCATCTAGAGATCCAAAGGCCAGGTGGGTTACTCTCGAACACAGTTCCAATCCGGATCCATAGATTTTGACAGAAGTTCTGTCATTCTTCAGTACAAAATGACACGAGATCTGTCAAATTCCGTGAATCCGGATTGGAACTGTGTTCGAGAGTAACCCACCTGATTATTATTTGAGCTCTGTAAAACTCATCACGGAAACTACTTCAAATGGGATTTTAGGAAAGTGTTCCTAATATAATGTTTATTTGCAGATAGATGTGGTACTCTCGGCTGACGACAAACGGATCCCACAGCTGTTGATCAGAGGCGTAACATCAGATGATGCAGGTAGGCACTCCTACTCCATCTAAATCCATTCCAGGCACTGCAGGGTTTTGTTCATAGGAACAGGGGTAAAAAGCCGCCTCTGACGTGATCTAGAATCCTGATAATATCCAAAGAGCCTGATTATTATCATTTACTCTTCTCCAGGTGTATACCAATGCTTCGCTCGCAACAACGTCTCAGTATCATCAGCGTGGGCCATCCTCAACGTGACCGGCACCGGGGTTGCTGCCCCAGAATCGCTCCGGTGCTGGCCTGTTGGCGCTTCCGATGTTGTGCTGGAGTGGACCAAGGTGCCGCATGACGTCATCGCATATACTGTGCAAACTACTATACCTGGTGAGCTGGTCTGTGACTTTGAAAGGTCCTGAATAAAAGACGATCAGTATTATGAACCCGCTACTAATGCTAATTGGTTTGATGTTTTGATTGCAGGTGGTGCTTCCTTCCCCGAGCAGCCAGTTCAAACTACAAATGTAGTATTGAAAGGCAAGGCGCCATTGACACCTTACGGATTTCAAGTGAGTACCGATAAGCGAAGAAAAACAGACAAGAAAGGTCTTGACTCAATTTTCTAACCATGATCAAATAGAAGTAGGTACATTTTTAAGCTGACATGGTAATTTGATCGTCAGGTCCAGGCTTTCGTCAGCTCGCCGATGGGCAGAATGAATGGAGCCAGCGAGCTGTCCAAGACTGTCACCTGTCAAGGACAGGGAGGTAATTATACTGAATACCTAGCACGAAGTTGTATCTTCCAGCTGTTCTATACAATATACTACTTGGCAAAAATTTATAAAACAGCTACTTTTTCTTCACATTTATAACAATCCCCATAATTCACTAAAGTAAAATATATTTTCCATCACCAGTGCCAATAAGCCTGGCGAAGGTAGAAGACGATAGTCTCCTGGTCTCCTGGCAGCAGTTCTTCGAAAGCAACCCTGGCGTGGTGCAGTGGATCCTGCAGTACAAGCTGGAGAACAGCACGAACGAACATAATGTGACGGTTGACGGACATGTCTATAACTATACTTTGAAGGGTGAGTAAGTTCTTCGGAGTTTTTATGCCGCCTTAAGGCCTCTGTCGTGGTTTAACGACTGCTAGATCCAGGGTAGTTTAACGTGCTCTCCAAGGTACGGAAATGCTCAGATGTAAATACCACTAGCGGTCATCCATAAAAATAGTGACCGTGCAGAACGTCGCTTAACTTAGATAACCGATGAAGATTGTCTAGTCTAAGCAAGCCTAGCCACGAGCGCGCGAAGGGCGCATTTACCAAAGTACCCTTGCGTATGCCTAAAGTTTAAACGACATTATTTTGGATCCCGTTTATTTTTCAGGATAAAAAGTATCTTATGTGTTAATCTAGGTCACAGACAATATATATATCAAGTTTCGTCAGAATCGGATCAGTAGTTTTTGCGTGAAAGTTTGGCAAACATGTATACATTCTTACAAAGCTTCGCGTTTATAATATTGGTAGGATAGGGTAGGATTTGCTTGAGGGAAGAAGCCGCACCATTAGTAAAACCATGTAAAAGTCGTAATTTTTGTTTTTAGTGTCCCCGTCGAAGCCGATCCATGTCCGGGTGCTGGGAAGCAGGTCGCTCCCCTGGCAACCGCAGGAGCTGGCCCTGGTGCCGTGGAGCTCCAGTGCAGCGGCTTCAAGACAACTCGCGCCTGGGTGAGGTTCTGTCTATAGACCAACTGTTCTTTTCGATTGTGTTCTTTCCATTGCAGGACTGTTCTTACAAATTTGTTTCTTTTCATTATGTTTGTATATAATAGTACCTAATAGTACCTGTATACTAATAGTACCTATTGATTTATTAGCATTTATTTATGAGGAGTTTTAGAGTTTAGGTTTAAATGTTGTTCCACTATTACTTAGGCGTTACAGGTTTTGTGTTTCTTCATGTTTTCGCAGAAAAAACTGTTATTTAATAGGTTTGTTCTCCATTAAAATTGGTTCCTTAATAAACAGTTCTGTGAAACCATCATCACTGTCATCATTATCAACGTGTAGAGTTCCAGTACTGGACATCGCTTAAAGAAATACGAACTTCCTGTTATATTAGCCTGATGTTTGTTCCATCGTCGTAAGTTACCATCGATGCTCCAACTATCCTCGAAGCTAGGAGGTTTAAACTCCATAACTTTTGTTATGCAATATATTTTTTATTCCCAACCAGTGAGGTGCTAGACACGCCTATGAACGTGGAAGTGGTAGATTTGAATCCTCGGAATATGACGGTGCAGTGGCAGTGTCAGCATCAAGATAGGTACTCCTATCTCGTGTGTCTGAGCAGAATGCCGGATTCTCACGACGACGAGTGCTATGACAGGTGAGACTCTAAACCATTATTTGGGATATAATTTTTTCTGCAATGATTTACTTTAAATGAAATATTTAGAAACGCCTATAAATCTGGTGACATTTGATCTGATACATTTTTAATCTTTTTAATTGTAACGATGTACACTATGTTGGTGATCAATAAATAAATAAACGATGCCTAAGGTTGAATAATAGACATAAATATTCCGGGACATTTCACACAGCGCCTTCTAGTCCCAAACTAAGCAAAGCTTGTACTATGGAAACTAGATTAATAAATAATAAATAATAAATATTCACGGACACTTAACACAACGCCTTCTAGTCCCAAACTAAGCAAAGCTTGTACTATGGGAACTAGATGGCTGATAGAATACACACATACATTTTTTTTTTTTTTGTAAATACATACTTATAATACATAGAAACACCCAGACACAGAACAAACATCTATGTTTACAACACACAAATGTTGGTTCTCAGTTGTGATCGAACCCACGACCCACAGCACGGAAAGCAGAGCTATTACTGACTGAGCAGTGACGTCTGTATTATATTTGCTTATGTGAAATGTGTGCATGAAGTTATATTTTTTCTACCAGCTACATAACATCAGTGAAGATCGTCCATCTGCAGCCGGACACGGAGTACGAGGTGCGCGTGCAGGCTAAGCTGCTCGGCAAGGAGGTCGGCGGCGCCTTCAGCCAGCCCATACACACCAGCACGCCGTCTGAAGGTATACCAACGTTCCAATACGAAGATAGATGGGTTGAGTGTCTGTCTTCACAATTAGCATAACTAGCAAGCAAGAGTTATTGGCCAACTCTGGTGACGGAGATTTTAGGCCGCCTTAAGGCCTCCATCATGATATAATGACTGCTAGAGTCGGGACCGACACGTGACTTCCAAAGCACGGAAGCGCTGAGATATATTTCAGTAATAGTCCATTTTAAATAATTAACATAATTTTTGGTCTAACCTAGATAATTAATACCTTTAGTTAGATGTAAATGTCCATAAATTGTCAGCAGAGGAGCTGCAATATGCATACATCAGCAACGGCATAGTGGTACGATGGCGCGGCTCCGGCCCTCGCTCAGTCAAATACGCACAGAACCTGACGCTGCCCGTCCACCATTGGTCCACCATCAACACTACAGCTGACCAGAATTATGTACAGGTAATCTAGATTTACGATAGAGATCTCATATGTGTAGTTAATTAAGTAACAGGAGCTGCAACACCGTATACTCATCAGCAGGTGGAGACTTAAGACCTGGAAAGTTAATGAATAATAATAATAAATATTCCTGGACATATAACATAACGCTAAAGTTATAACAAAATATCTTATAGGCTGGTGATGAAGTTGACAGAAGAGCTGCAAAATTACTGTCATTATTGGAAACTAGATTGCTGATAGAATACATAATACGTTTTTTTGTAAATACATAATACTTAAATAAAATAAAATAAATATTCACGGACACTTAACACAACGCCTTCTAGTCCCAAACTAAGCAAAGCTTGTACGATGGGAACTAGATGGCTGATAGAATACATACATACATTTTTTTTTGTAAATACATACTTATAATACATAGAAACACCCAGACACAGAACAAACATCTATGTTTACAACACACAAATGTTTGTTCTCGGTGGGAATCAAACCCACGACCCAAAGCACCGAAGGCAGAGGTACTACCGACTGAGCCATGACGCCTGTCAAACTACTTCTGTTGTTAGATAACGCGATTGGATCCATTGCTGTCGACGTTTGTAATGGTAGTGTCACCGGGCCCGAGTGACCAGCCACGTCAGGTGCTCACCATCAAGCCTCCACCCGTCGAAGACTCCAATATCTATCTGTGTAAGTTTTACCATTATCGTCATTAAGGTGGTGCATTCTTGATGCTGCAGTATCTAGGTCATCTCGCAAACTTTGGTCGGTTGATTTATTAATCTAATTTAATTTTATAACCTGATAATTTGCACCATTTTTAAAAACTAAGTTAAAATTCCAAAAAATTAGAGGTAATTAAGGTATTCTGTTTTTTTTTTATAGAAAAAATATTAAAACAGCACTTTGGAATAACTATAAGCTCTTCATTCAGACAACGTGGTCTTGTTGTTAGTAACTAAGGAACATCATCATCATCATCATCATCCACAGCCCGACCTTACCCACTGCTGGGCATAGGCCTCCCCAAGTTTATGCCATCCACCGTGGTCCTGTGCTAGTCTCTCCCATTTACGGCCTGCTATTTTGACGATGTCGTCTGCCCATCTCGCTGCCGGACGTCCTACGTTTCTGTAGCCGCATCTTGGCCACCATTCAGTGGTCGCCTTACTCCATCTAAATTAACTAAGGAACAGTAATTGTAAATTGTTTGTTGGTGCACTGCAATACTTTACAAAGATAGTCCACAATGTATTAAAAGTTTGGCATTGTGGTTAATAACCAAATGACTTATCCATGTGTATACAGATATCGGCATCAGCTGTGGTATTCTACTGCTATCGCTGGTCGCCGCTGCGGCTGTGTGTGTGTGGCACAAGAGAAAAGCCAGGTCTAGGACCCGGACCAGGTCTCCCATTGAAGGCATTGAAGAAGAATCTTCACAGTTAAAGGTAGGCTTTGGAATGAGTAAGATAATAACACTTGTTTGAATGTTTTTCGTCATCATCATCATCAACCTGTAAACTGCACGTATGTCTCTAACACGTTATTATTGCATGTATTTTATGAGACTTGCAATTATAAGCAGATGTAATCCCTTATCTGCTTATTTCATCACTTATTCTCAAATGATTCTCATCTTGTGATTTCTATTCTTTTTTTCTATCTATTTTTATTTCATCATCACCATTATTAGTCTGTAGAAGACCATTACTGAACATATACCTCCCTCATAGAATTCCAAAAAAGGTTTTGGGCCTTTTCTCGACTTCTTCAATCTTAAAAATGTTTGCTTAAGGCTTGTTATATTCCAGCACGTTGGAGGTCGTCTCGCTAATGGTGGTGGCTCTAAAGACGCTGGTGAGCCACTCCTAAACGGGCACGTCCACATCACTGAGAACCCTTCGGTAAGTACACAATTTACGCACATCTAGGAAACTAATAAATATGGTATAAATAATGTTCTTGGATTATTTAGAGGAATTAAAAATGAAACATTTTTTTCAGCAAACAAAAACTCCAAATGGCAAGGTCCGTAAAGGCCAACGCTACCAAGCGGCGCCGTTCGATGTATCACGTCACGACGAGCCAGACATCACGCTTGAAACCGTCCTCGACGATACCACCACCACCCTGAACTTCTTCGACACCTCCCGTAGACCAGAGTTCGACCAGCCCCCCGACATCGCCTCGAACTTGTCCTTCAACAAACTGCCAGACGACAACATGAACTCGGAAGTGACTCGCAGCACGTTCGAGCTGGAGGCCAGCAAGGTGCTGCCGACGCTGCAGCCGAACGGTTGAGGCGCCCTCTCCCGGCGGCTCACAGAACTACACGGGGGTGGGCGGCCCCTACGATCGGTCTCCGATCACGCGTCAATTCGAGTCTTGTATATAATTAAGGAAAGTTTGAGATTTTGTACAGATATGGAGATCGCGACGAGGATATACGACTAAAATAGGGTACCTACTTAAAAGTTGTCTTATAGTTGATGATGAGGCTTGAAAGTGAAGTTCGCGCGAGGATGGCTTGGCGTGATTTGTTCCTAATTATAGACTTTATTTTAAATGACGTAAGGCTGATTTTTTGGTAAACAATAGTACGGGTACGTATAATTTTAAGCGTAAAAAATCAGGTCGAAAATAGCTCTTGATTCAAAGGCACGTGAAGTTATTCTCGCTTGAACTCGCCTCGCTTCGGTTTGCGATAGTTTACGAATCATCCCCCTATTACCGTTTAATGTAAATAACACATGTCATTATGGTCACATCGGCAAGGAGCACTGTCGAATAACGACCTTGTTTAAAGCCTGCTTCATATAAAACGTCGAGACAATAAACGAACAAATAATTAACGACAACTATTTTGTACCATTGTAACAAAAATATAACATACTTCAAATAAATAGGAAAAAATTATAAAAAAGTAAAACAGTGCCTCAGAAAAGTACACAACATAAAACTCTATGAATAAATGAAAAAAAAAGTAAAAAAAAATAATTAAATAGTAATCACCGTTAGTGCAACATTATCGTACAAAACATAGACCAAAATAAATTCCAAACATCCGATATGATATAACTAATACCTAAATTCTTATGTACATAATAAATATTTATTAATGTTATAAAGTACCTACCTATTTATTTTTTCTATTTCATAGACAGTTCATAGAAAAAGCCTTAGATGCTACCTTGTGTAACATTCCACTATTACCCCCATAGCTCTATATTGTACATACCACCCCTAAGCGCACAGTTTAATTAATTATGTAAAATATAACAATATTCGTAATACAGCTACATATTTATCTTTTAAGTGACACAAATTACGATTCGAGTAGGTAGATAGCGAAAACAAAACTAAAGTGTCTATTTAATATTAATAATAATTTATTAATACAACGAACTATTATAAAAAAGTTGAAATAGTTATTATAGTGGAGACTTTTATGGGAATTGGGTCTATTTTGGCGGAGCTCAAAAAGAGAAGACTGGAGCATTGCTTAGGCCAAACGGCATTCGCTCGAATTAGTATATACCGGTGGCTCTTATAAATGCTGACGTATTTGAATGAATGCAGTTCTCCTCGTTGTGTATTGGTAGTTATAGACACAATGATATATAGTTATTAGCTTTCTTGCAAACGTTAATTAAGTAGATTACGTCTAGTTTGATGCTTAATAATTCTGATATTATGTAGTGTGATCCAGTTTTCTCTGTTTTAGCAGTGATTTAGACTAATATTATAAGGGTTCTCTTTTCAAACCGAAGTTCGTTATATCACAATTTGAATCTACCTCATTTATTTGTTAAGATTATTTTAGATAATAATTGATAATGTTGATTGGAAAATATTAAGTTTTTACTTCTGCCCATCGATCTGTGGTTATAACCTCTTTTTTGTTATCTTTTTCTACTGGTTAAAACTATCTCCTTTCTGGTAACATTTATTTATTTTTTCTAAATATTCTTCTTTAGTTAAGAGTAGTAATTTTTAAGTTTTTGAGTACCTAACTATTTTACGATCCAATACTGTTTCGTTGCATTTTTAATACAGTACAGTTGGTGTTCCCACGTGTTCCAAGTACCTTTATCTTATCAGATTTTGTGAGGATTTTATATTATTTCCGCCTATTCTATTATCTATTTATTTATATACAGTTACTTACTGTTAGTTATAATACTGCACCAATGTTACATCCAAGTACCTAAAAAGCATTCTGATTAAATAGCACCTAGGTACAACTTTTAAAAACTTTAGATTATTGTGGTAGCTAAGTATCTATGAAGTCGTGAAAAAGTTATGTAAATGAAAGAAGTTTGCTTTTTATAAATATTTTTTGTAATGATACGACTTCTTAAATAACTTGGCTATCATTGTAAATAATGTTATAAAATAATTAATAATAATTAAAACCAGTTAAAATTGGAAGGGAATCGCCGACTACATGAGTACCTGAAATTCAATTACAACTAAGTAATTTAGACTTAGGTTGTAGTAATTAGGTATGATAAAGTTCTATAATTTTAGCTTCGGCGCTAAGTTTTATCACAGGGTTTAGGTCTGACTTCGGATCGAACGCTCTTGTATCGATGAGATTTATATCATCATGATTTAAGCTTAATGAGGTACTACTTTACTAACCTCAAACAAGATAATCGTCTCTTTTTCCAATCTAACTGCACGTTTTGAGGTTTGATGTTTTAAATTTTTATGACGTAAGTATTATAAGGGAGAAATGTGCTGATTTTTTTCGTCGCGTTTGTAATATGTTTTTGTACTGTGTAACCTAATATAAGTAACTTGCATCACAGCCAAATTAGATTGTCGTAGTCGCTCGAACTCTTTTCTACCTCTAGGAGCCTGTTAGTTCTTTGAGATCTTTATTTATATTTTGAATGCATTTCAATATTTTACGTTACCGACTCCAATTTAATAAAGTTCTATAAAACCCAAGTCCAGTCTTCTACGGCCAATGCGTTGCTTCACCATATTACCTTTTTTTATTGTTACTTACAAATTTAGCATACCTATCAAATATGAATGTTCAAAGTATCCTACGCCTAGTGTAATAGATGTTAAAAGAAATAGTTTACCGATAAGTTACAGTTTCCACAGTTTTTATAGTAATATGTAATTTTAATATTATAATATTTTAATAACACACTTATTATACAATTTAAAATAATTTATAAACTAATGCTAGCGTAAGTATTTTATCATTTTGCACAGTTCACTCGAGGTTGTGTTAAGCATTACAGTTTTATAAAACATTTAATTCATTGTTAGTAATATTTATTGGTACATAGCAACTATGTTTATTACTTATAATATTTGTAGGTAGGTACCAAAATGTTTATGGACTTGCAAAACTTTTCTGAAAAGATCTTAATTTAATTGTTAAAATTAACTATGTACCGGTGCATAGATACCTACCTACCTACATCGATAAATATAGTTTTTTTAACTCAAAGCATTTTTATCACATTTTTGCATTTTGATACAAGATTGTAAATTTTAATAAAATCTACATAAAAGTACTAGAAATTGTCATAACTTTTTTGGTTATAAATAATAATGTTAGCTTGTCCGTCCTTTGCGTGACTAAAGCCTGATAATGTGCCCAGTTATTATTAAAAGCAAGTTACTATTTCTTAAAAAAGGACATTGAACTAAACAGAATAATCAATAGATCAATGTTATGTGCAAAACGTACGGCTACATTGTCCTCAACGTCTTATTTAGCAATTCTATCAAAACGGGTTTATCATTCCACTTTTTATAATATATTTTACACAATAGCTTTTTATTATTTTATATTAATAGTTTACACATACATTCCATGATCGCCTGCAATAGTTGTTTACCTACCAGATTTTTATTTGTTATATTTACTGTTTTTTTTAAATAATAATAATCAGTACTTGTATAATAGCATTATTATAATCACCGTCTCGTGATACTGTAACTACAAAGCAATAGATTACATAGTTTTTTAGTATAATGTTGTATTTATCAAAAAGCCTACCGTTGTTTCAAATTGAAATTGAATTAAAGTTTCATAGTCTATTATTTGTAGTCTATCATCATTTTAGAAATTAATCATTGAATTTAATGTTTTAACTTTATGGTTTTGTAAATAAAAAATATAGTGTGAAACTATAACTTCTGAAATTAAACATGCCTGTTTAAAAAAATTGTTTCAAGTAAGTATATAATTAAAGTTAGGTACTTAACCTAACTACTGGTTTTCATCTATAATAGCACACAGTGTGATTATGAACAGCATAAGTAAAGCTCCATGGTACTATACATTTTGTTCAACATTCTGACTACGAATAAGTAGTTATGTACTTACATAGGTGCGTCCATTTATTACTTTACTTAAGATATTCGTTAACATAGTTTGTGCTAAATTTTAACAAGGTTTTTAAGCTTGAATAGTTTTATTGTTCTGAATTTCAAGTTACTGGTCCACTTTGCGACTATTTCACTTGCTTTTTATTAAGTCAACAGTACTTATATTAAACTGTATATTTATTAAAATAGGTGTCAGTAATGATCTAGCTTGAACCAGGGGACCAATCTGACCTCTGTAGTGATTTTAAAACCCCTTCTGTCACGGCCGTTTTTGGTCATTGTTTCAACTATGTGGCTACTGATGTTGCTCTGATTTAACACGCTTTGATATTCAAAAAGGTTTGTTTAAAATAACACAAGTGACATTGCGTTTTCAACAGTTTTGTCACTTTTAAACTTGATGTGGAAACTTAAAAAATTTTATAGCTTTTGATTTGCTTTGAAACAGCGAAACCAATGAAGGTAATACTGAGGTCAATAAAAATAACCTATTTATACAACAATAACGATGACTCAATTTCGATATTAGTTGGCATATAATTAAGTAGCCACAAATACGTAGCATTTTAAAAAATCATCTAGTTATTCATAAATTTTCATTTTGCAGCTGTAAAAAAGTAAGGTAGTAAAGTAAAGGAGAGGTATTCGAAAAGAGTTATTGTGGGAATACGAATACGAATCTTTTACATAGATAAAAAACAATTTTTCAATAGCTTGATCGTGTGGTCTCCGTCACTCTTTTAGTTTTGTTCAGTTTGTATAACCTTCACACTTAACGGAGTGACTATGTACGTATGTACACTTCTACGGTTTGTTAAAAAAAGCACGTTTTAAAAATATATTGGAAATATACAGTTTGTAATTAGATCTGTACCTAAACGTGTTTCCACATAAGAAGTTTGTTAAAAATGTGAATCTACCTCAACCAAATTACCCATTAACGTTGTTTGTAAGTGTTCTTTTGAGTCTTATTATTACTAATAAACTGAATTGTAGTGTTTTTTATAATAATAATAAAATATTATTATTAGTTCCAACATCCCCTTTTGATAAGGTAATTATTGTTACCAAGCATATTGAATGTGGTCGACGGAATGTTAAGCGGTATTGTAAAGTTCGAGATGATATTAAATTTGAAAATAAAGAGCGATTATGAAGTTTGATTTATTAAATCCAGCAGATTTTAAGCACTTGATAACGGACTTACGACTGAACCCATTTGTTAAACCCTCGGTAAGAGATAGGTAGCGATCTGCTATACATTTGCGGGTACGACGCGGGTCACCCTGTGTGTTACCCCTCTGTGTTTTGCCGGTTTTGCTCTAGTAAGGCATAACCAGATATAATATAAATTAAATATTGAGAATGGTCTTATGCCAATTCGTATAATTTAGATAAAACTTCTCCTTGAGGTAAGTTCGTTTAATCCTTATTTCTAGGGGCCGAATATACTGAAACGTCACTCAAGTTTAAACACCACTTAAAATTGCTCTGCCTCTGTTTGACATAATTTGTAAGATATGGCATGGCAATCATTTAAACGTGAACTTAATATAAGTAGAGTTTGAGTATTCAGCCGTAAGTGAGTTTTATAAAGAAAACGCGCTTCTACTACTTCTAAAAATACTTTATTGCTTATTGATAAGTTGCACTAAAAGGCTCTGTCGACAGAGTCTGGAGACAGCACTTTCGTCCTTGACGCCTCGCCGTAGCTTGGCAGCCAGCCGAGCCAGGCTGAACCGGGACCTAGACCGACCCTCGCGACGACCACCTGGAAGATAGAGGAATGAATGAAGAACGGAAGAAGTAGCTGTACCTATGTAGTGTCATACTTTTTCAAATACAAGGTGTCTACTTAGAGTGTACGCTAATAACCTAGTAGGTAGTTAATTAATGATTAAATCTTTTAAGGGAGACTTTAAAGCGTGTCTCATCTTCTGTCAAAAGTAAATGAGCACCATTTAGAAGTAGGTAGCATTTGGTTTTGTTTAGTATACCTTATTTGAGAGGCGTTAAAAGCGTCTTGTCTTATATGGCTAAACTAAACCCCTGGTTCTATCTTACCTTCAGCAACTCTTTGCCATGCCTCCTGGTCGACATTCACCATGCCGGTGGAGGCGCTTCGCCCCAGGTTTGATTCCTGGGTTTGGGAGCTGGAGCTGTGAGACTCTGCCACATCACTGTCGCAGCTTACTCTACTGGACCTGAAAAAAAAGTTTAAAACATTAAAAGCGCAGTTGAAATAGATATATTTTTTTTTGCTTTTTTTATCGGCAAGAATAAACACACCTGTCAGCTGTTCTTCTCAAGTCACTGGCTGAATTTGTTCCTTCTCTTCTTCTCATTGACCCAGAGGATAGTAGAAATCTGTCTCGAGCTGCCTTTATTCTAGCAGCCCTTTCGGAAATCCTCGCTGTGGCTGCCGGATCTACGGGAAACACCGGAGAGTCTACAGTTGACACTGATCTGCCGTATATAGCAGAACTTATACTAGGACTCTCTGATATAAGTCGAGAGTAAGTAGGTATAATGGTTTCGGAGAACTGCCTCATAACCGGTAATGATTGCACTGTTGTTGAACTTGTGAACTTTGGCAGGTTTCTTGTCAAATCAGGAACTATTGTATCTATGCTTGCAGATGTGCCAACTATAGTCTCTTGGCTATCTTCTATCTTTTCTACCGATTCTGGAGACTGTGGTCGCTTATCGGGGTGCAAAGCGTTGGCACTATGAGATTTTATAACACCGTCGAGGCTTGTGGAAGGTGTTGGTGTTAGACGCTTTTCAGCTGAAGTTTGGTCTCGTCGAGATAATTGGCAGGCGCTTGCAGATTTTTGGACTTCCCTCTCGAGAAACGGGTTATTTCTGTGAAAAAAGGATCAATTGTTTAGCATTGGATAGCCACAAACCTAAGCCATCTTACCGCCATAACAAAGAAAAGGAGAATACCGACCTAATGTTAACCCCAATAGGCATATCGGGAGGCCTCCGTCTTTCAGCAGAAGGTGATCTCCAAGCTGGTGATGAAGCACCGCTATTCTCTCCAGAAGTGTGGCCTGAAAAAAAAATTTTATCACAATAACCCTTCTGCTTAATTTTACTATCAGCGAATAGGGTAATAAAAATACCTTCTTCGTTAATTTTCTTATTGTATCTCTGTATCATAATCCTGATCGATGGCGCGGTTTCTTTTGGTTGTGGTTTCTTTTGCGATAGCGGTGACGATGGCAAGGGAGGTCTATTTCTCTTTTTATGCTTTTCTACATCTCGGTCATTAGGTCCTTTGGCACGAGAACTTTTATCTTTTAATTTGGCTTTTTCGTCTTTTCTTCGGCTATCTTGTTTTTGCGAGGTCTCAGGTCTAACGTCATTCAAATCTTCAACATCTACAGATATAACAGCTCTAGGGACTGATTCTCCACTGCGAACGACTGGTGAAAATATTTTACGAGTGGTTTTTACTATAACTTCTGGAGAGCCGTCTCGTTGTTCGGGAGCTTTTAGCTTCAAGACGAAAACCTGTAAGAAAATAAACTTTGAATATCTCAACTTTTGTTAATTTCGATTTGAACCTGTTAAATGCCAGTAGATAGAGATACTTACTTCTCCTTCTGAATCTGAGTGCAATGAAGTCGGAGGAGTTCTTGGTTTTTCAGAAGCTCTTCTTAGTCTTTTCTTTCTTCTCGGAATCTCTACAGTTACTGTGTCTACTTCTTGATCAGTATCGCTAGCTGATGGTTTTGACTGTTCTCTTTCTAGTCGGGCTCTGGACTTTACTTTCTTCTTATTACCATTGTTTTTGTCAATATCTTTACGTTTGTTATCTTCTCTAAGGTCATCAGTGCTAGATTTATCTTTGAGTAGATCTTTGACATTGTTCTGTTTTGACGATTTTTGGATACCAAAAATGTTGATAGGTGGTGATGCTCTCAGGTCACTTGTTTTTTTATCTGGTTGGCATTCGTGTTCAGAGTGTGTTTCTTCAGCTTCTATGAACCGCCTAGAGCTACCTCTTTCCACTTCTTCAATGGTTTTTCGGATAAGTTTGGCATCTTCTTCTATACTTGTTTGTCTGCTTATTCTTCGTCTGCTTTTCTCTATTGTTTTAACCTGTAAATAAATTGAATCCGTTAAAATACTGATGAATAAAGATAACCTATTTATATAGGTATTTTCAGGCTTCTTTTAACAGATCACCTTTTCTCGTGTCGTCGTTTTGGGTCTAGCTCCAGTTTCCTTTGGCTTCAC
Organism: Eulithis prunata; assembly: GCA_918843925.1. NCBI lineage: Eukaryota > Metazoa > Arthropoda > Insecta > Lepidoptera > Geometridae > Eulithis > Eulithis prunata. Next base: position 9,270,364 of record OU974016.1, on the reverse strand, counting down.
AGCTTGGTCTTCTGTAACAACAACTGTGTCCAACGAATCAAACAACACTATTAAATACATTGAAAACTATAAGTATCACAAATTCCTCCTTCTTTCTATTCTCTATTTATATATTTTTTTTTATATTGCGATTGAATCTTACCAGATCCATTAGGCTGCATCACAGCCGTTCCCGTAACAGCTGAGCTGGTTTCACATAGTAGTCTTGCTTCAGCCTGTCCGTATGTGTACACTGGTTTCTGAGGAGTGTGCCGTGGAGATACCGCCATAAGAGGCGCGGCTGTGCAAACCTCTTCAGCTTCTACTTCTACTAGAACTGCCCCTCGCGTGTGAAGCTCGTCGTCTTCTAGACCGTCGATCTGAAAGAATTTACGTATGACAGAAAGTGTTACACCACTTGTTTCTGTGGATGTTGTGATGATTCTTTCTTTACACATGACGTATGAACTTCAAAGCTTACCGATTGTTCTCTTTCGTACTCCGATTCAAAATCATCAACATCATTCACGCTGAGGCTCGACGCATGGTGTCTTCCAGACCCGGCTGCTGACGGCGCCACGCTGCCGTCGGACTGGGTCCTGGTGAGAGGAGCTTGAGGAACCTTCTTCTGGGCCCTGGCTGCCTGAAGCAGTGCTGAAGTGGATGCTTCAGGAGCAATGCCCCGGGATTTCTCCCACTCGTGGAGCTTGCGGGTGAAGGATCGAGATATTCCTGGAATATTTTTTTACAACTTTGTTGGTAACTTTATTTTGTAATCAGAAACTGATTTCGATCCATAAGTTGACTTTTAAAACCGTTGATTTTTTCATAAACCTTCATTAGGTAAGTTAAATAGAGACGTTTCATCTGAAATAAAGATTGAATTAGTTCGATAAATACCTTGGAATTTGAATAGTCCAGTAGAAGTCTGCACAAGAACTTCGTCCGGCTTAGGTTCTTCCTCCCACGCTGGCACAGTGTTGGTGTCTTTCATTCGTTTCCATTCATCTGTAGTTGACGATACACGGTCATTACGGTCAAGGATTGCTTTGTGCTAGGTATTTACAGATTTATCTAGAAACTAGATAAATACGATACGATATTTCATCTTTATCAATTCCAAATTTCATCATGATTATTTCCAACTACAATAGATTGGTAACCAATATTTTAAATAGGTGCTGCAGTATTTTTTTATACGAAATGGTGACTGAATTTTGAAATGTTACTTTTGCACTACACTAATATATTTTACCCCATCTTTTCAGGAAGTCCTCGCTTAAATCCTGCCTCGCTGGTATCGGCAGTGGCTGTTTGACTCCCTTCTTCAGCTTCCATTCTTCCAGCTTCTTCCTAAAGTCTGCTGATAGCTGCTCTTCTGTTGCCACTGGTCGAGTTGCTGGGTGGTATGAGACTGCGGAACATAGACGTTATTTGAAGAACAACCTTCTAGTTAAAAAGTATTTATATTTATTTAGCCTTTTGATTCTGAACTTCTTTTTTTTTGTTTCGGTTGTGTTATAAAATATCTCTCAATTAATTTTCCACTGTAATCTCTCTCTGGCAACTCTCCTCAAATAAGAGAGTTTGAGATAGTCTTCCTATCTCCGTTGTTGTCCTCCACGACTCCTCTTACCATCTCGTGGCTACTAATGAAAAAGTACTAGAGTTACGTAAAGAAACCCACCAGCATGCAGCTTGCCTCTTCTGTCGGAGAACTCCCTGCCAAGTCTCGTCTGCAGAGCTGCATAGTCCCTAGCAATCTCTTCTCTGACGCCGCTGGCTTCGCAGCCGCTACTCAGCCCTTCTGTATCTGTAAAGAATTTAAGTACGTACCAGCCATTAGTACAGTACAGTTTCTTATGAGTATTCTTTGCAGTTGTACGAGGAATCTTGTTGCAGACACAGAACAAAAATGAATAGGTATTTTACAGTATTTATAGAATAATGCTTCACTAGTGGGCTCTTACTAGAAAACCGTCCTTCAAAAATGACTCAGTGAACGTTGAACTTCGCAGTAGAGTTTCTTGTGGAAGTACTACTTATTTCTGTACCTATTCCTGTCGCCAAACTATGATGCTCGCACTGCTTGTTCCAGTTTGAATAGTGCTGGTGCAATTACGGGCACAATTTATGGTGATGATGACTCAGAGTGATGGGCGCAGTGTAATGCATCACAGGGCTCGTCCTCGGCAATGCATTGTTATAGGAAATGCTGTATAAAAAACACTTTCCAACAACTCCAACAACTTTCCAATAATATTCATGAAGTTCATGAATTCTTTACTTATTACAACAACAAACAGACTAAAAAACATAGAAAAAGAATACTTTTTAACAAGAGCTAATAACTATGTCACTGATTTATTTTAGTCTGCATCTATTCTCTTGTGGTTCTCATGGTGTCATGGTCACACACACCACATAGACATAGCTCAAATAAAGAGTATGTTTTTTTTTCTATGGGTCAAATTGACATTTGAAATCACAACAAAATTCAGGAGTACATACATGCATAAAAATATGGAAAATAATAAAGTTTTTGAGAGTAAATAGCAGATAAGTTTCCAAATAAAATGCAAAAGACCATGTTAGACCTGAATTTAGTCATTTTGATTTAATTCATTTAGTTTTGATTCTTAAAAAATCGTTTATTTTAGGTGGCGAAAAGATCCATTCAAATGGTGATCGGCTACATTGTCATCATTGTTTTCACTGTAATATTTTATTATGCTTATGTAAGTTACCTACTACAGTACTCTATGGTAGATATTTCAGTAGTAGTAGAGCTCTTTGTGAGAGCTCGTCCGGGGAAGTACTACCACCGTACCTATTTCTGCCGCCAAGCAGCGATGCTCGCATTGCTGTGTTCCGGTTTGAAGGGTGCCGGTGTATTTACTGGCACATGAGACTTCAAGATCTTTACGTCTCAGAGTGATGGACGCAGTGCATTGACTTACAGGGCACGTCCTCATTAGACTTGCTCTGTGAGGTAATGCGTTGTTATAGGCAGAAGTTACTACTTAACATCAGGTGAGCTATCTGCTTATTCCATTACTTTTATCATAAAAAAAAAAATCCTTAAAACTCTTACTTGGTTTGGTAACTTACCTGTTCAGTGTTCAACTTAGACTAGGTACCAAGTTCTGAGCTGTTAAAGTGCTCGAAGTTCTTTGAGGATGAAAAGGGATAGTCAGAAACGTGTCCAAATATTACTTTTAACAACAATTTGTTAGTGTGTTACCTACTTCGCGGTTTTTTTTGTGATAAGTATGTTGTTTTTTTACAGTCGGAAGATAACAGTAAATTTGCAGCCACAGCGTCAGCAATCCGACAGATCTGGTCGGGCGGGTGTCGGCTGTCGTGTCGGCATAGTGAACGCAGTCAGCTCAGCGGTCTCAGTGGGCTACCGGAGCCGACGTGTCAGGCCGGGACCAGCCAGGATGAGTGTGTGTGCGACAAGTGCCCGTGTGCTATGATTGAAAATGTACTAAGGTATGATGAAGTCTGAATTTTTGAGCGTGAAAAATCTTGTACTACGGTTGAGAACTTGTTGAGGTAAAGATTCGACGAGTCACCGTCAGATGGGGTAAAGCGAGTGTCTGACTAGAAGAATATAAAATTCAGTTCCACAAGTTTGAAAGAATTGGCAGCTGAATCATAAAAGTACTTGGTGCAAGCTACGCTGAAGTGCTACGCCGTATTGCTACGTGCTACGCTGTAGCAGTTTGACCTCTACAAGGCTACTTACTAAGACTTCAATGCACTATGATAATAACTATGTTTTTTTCATTTAGAAAATGCAGTCCGGCCACTCGAATATACGCAAGCCTTACAGAGAATCTGTCACACTATTATTTCAACTTTTGTAAATCTGTAAGTAAAACCTGATCACATAAAGTATATAAGTAATTTACGCAGCTTAGCTTATCATGAAATATTAGGTGTGTACCTTTTTTAGTATAAAGCAGTATGCTATGTATATAGAGTTATAGGTTTTAACCTTTCGCAGTTTCAAAACTATGACGGTTGAACATAGTTTGTATTGAAACCTAAGTAGTGAGTTTGTTTCTCAGTTTCTGAATATTTTTTATTGTAGATCAGATATGAAACTTAACTTATAATGGTAAATGGGTTTTAGATAACAGAAGTTTATGATTACGCTGGAAGAGTCCTCGAGTGTGGCGCATCGTGTCAAAGACAATCGCAGGTAATTGCTAAGTACGTACTTTGTAACTCTTGTGTTTATTTTATTAAGAACTATAAAAATAATTATTTTCTTCTTGTATCACACACAAATTGTTTGCTCTATTTCAAAAACTATCAAATGTAATATCAGACTGTGATAATAATAATTGAAACTATTTTATGCTATCATGTTTTTAATTTCGCAAACCTCTTTATTTATGTGCTGTACGCTACCGATACATTGGTGGTAAAAACTAAGGCCCGTATACAATATTTACTGCTCAAGCACTGATCCGAACTCAAACATAGATTTATGTATAAAAATTTCTACTCAAATTCTTGCTTGAGTAACGTTTTCAGTATCGGCATAAAGGCCTACGAGAGGTCTATGTCAAGCAGCGGACGTTTACAGACTGATATGATGATGTGATATCTAATTTCAGGTCCCCAATGAATACATTCCTTCAGAAAACTTCAACGTTGGTGAGCAAAACACAGACAGGAAAGTGGAACCAAACAATAAGATGCCCAAAATCATCAAATCTGCTATTGACCTCTCCAAATCAATTGCGTCAAAGAAATCCAACATCTCCTTCAAGGTACCTTTAAAATCTGATAGCTCCAGCGAAGAAAATAGTTCCAATAAAGGCAAAGGGTCTGGAGAAAGCATAAGTAAGAAGAAGAGCAAAAGTTCTAGTTCCACTCTCAGGCCTGAGGAGTCTCCGGAGAGTAACTGTCCGAAGTGTGTTGACGAAGGAAAAACTTGTATTAGTGACTGTCCGCGAGCAAAGAAATCGAAGTGAAGATGTGCTTTAATAAACCGAAAATTTATGAATGAAATCATTAGTTTTTCTTGTAAACTTGTGCTCTAGTATAAGACGCCGGATCATAATTTGATACTCAGCAGCTTTATATCTATGTATTATGTAGTTTAGGTACCTACGTAAGTATATAATATACCTACTTAGTACCTACCGTTTGTTGATTGAAACTTTTGCAAATATTGTTCTGTCCCATGCTAACGTATATTTTGTTACCTTGTTGCCATCAAGGTGCCATAGATAAAGAATACTCTCTTGTTGCAAACATAATTTAGCCGAAAACTTGTGCCGAAACCGTACACACTTTTGACACTGAGGTTTTATTCAAGCACTGCAATACGACTTACGACTCTCTATTTAAAAGTTACTCTATGAATACGACCCTCTTACGCACCGAAGTTCACCGAACACCTACAAGGAGGGCTACTCTTGACCACCGCAGTTCCAAATTGGATCCGGATTTTGACAGATTTCGTGTCATTTTGTACTGAAAAATGACACGACTTCTGTCAAAATCTATGAATCCGGATTGGAACTGTGGTCGAGAGTAACCCACCAGCTCTAACGACTTCAATACGACGAACACAAACTTTGTTCTTCTTCTTTTGTTGTGAAACACAAACTTTGTTAAATTCTTCTTTGATCACAAGTCACCAATCACTATAACTCAAGTACCAACTGTCAAACTTTGAGCTTTCTACTGGTTTCTACAAAAAATGTAAATTGAGGTAAATTGCAAGTTTGTATTAGTTTGGAATCAAAATTAAGCATGAGATAAAACAAAGTTTGATTTAAAATGGAAGGAACTAGAGCGAGTGCTTTAGGAGGTAAATAAGAACTAAAGTTTCCTGTATTTTGTAACATATAAAGTGCTGTAGTTTCTTAAAAGTTTGTTGGTTCTAGGCCCACTGCAAGAATGTCCAATATTATGTATCACAAAATCTGTCGTGTTCGTGATTATATCAGTCTTTGTTTTGGTAAGCCATTTACTTAGTTTATCGATCAGCATAATCCCATAGGGACTCTACCAAATTACACAAACTTCTGCAAAAACTGTAAGTCCCCAGTAGACGTGATCTGTGAGGTAACGCGTTATTGGCGCATTTACGTCAGGTGAGCTAGGCTACTTGTTCTAATTATTATTATCGTGAAAATTTTTTTGAACGGGCGCATTGAACAAGTCAGAAGATATAAACTCTTTCTCGAGTTTCATTCAAATTGCATTTACTATTTAAAACAAGTACCTAAATGTTATTTAGATTGTATTGTATATAATTTGTATCTCTAATGGTTGCTTTCAGTATTTACCACTAGGCGACCCCACAGAGCATTGCTCCAATACATCATTGAGTAGACAAGGCGGAGCGGTTTGCTGCCTGTGTGATATCCACGAGTTTATACTCAAGTAAGTAGAGTAGACACTAGAAACGATACGAACGCGCGTACCTCATAAGTACCAGGCTTATACATGAAGCACATCATATACCGCGTTCACACTATGCCCATGCCGCTGCCGGCATTATTGCCGCGGACATATTGCCACAGCAGCATCGCCTTTAGTCTCATCAGGGAGCAAGGGCATGAACTTGGGCCGGGAGCCGGGACAGATGCATGATCGTGTTCACACTATGCTCGTGCCCACTTGCCGGCCCAAGTCCCTGTCGACTGCGGCAGAGTGTGAACGCATCATTAGAATGAAAGCGTATAGGGAACCTTCCTAGCTCAAACAACTGGGAACTAGACATGTATAACCTGTGTATTTTATTTTACGTAACTGAATGTTTAGTTAAAAATTCCATTGACTCTCACAAACTGGTGATAGTTTGTGGAATTCAATGAGATTTTCTTTCTTCTTTTTGGCTCAAGACAATAATAATGCCAACAATTTCGCGGTATTCCATCAAGCGTGTCGGGTAAACGGAGTATTTCAGTCGTCTTTATGATAGTTTTATTGTTGGACTGTGGTAATAACTCCGTAACTACTTTTAAATGTGTGAGAGAACTAGCTGAAATTTAGTGGGAGTAAAAAAACCTATTAGAAGTTCATGAAATTCTTTATTATGATGGATGAGACCTTCCAACCCGTTAGTTATGTATTTTAATATCATTATTTTTATTTTGTGAAATTACTCAACACTATGATCGCTTAAACGTCCTGTTAACTAGCTATTTAAGTGACGTCTTTAGGTGTTCAAGGTTCTCGTAATAGGGATTTTTAATTGAAATGGTTTATTTCAGAGTCGCTCGAAGAACAACAGACGCAGTTGAAATTTTAGTTTGTTTAGCACTGGATGCACTTTATGAAGCTAAATTAAAGGTACTTCTATTTATTCTATGAATTTACTAGCTGTCGCCCGCGACTTTGCTGGCGTGGTAGCAGCATACGCATTATTTGGTTGAAATCTTTGATCCTAATTTCCGACTTTTCAAACTTCCTTTCTTAGTGCACCCCTACACTATAAAGATACTACCCTCCAAATTTCATAACTTTAAGACTTATAGTTTAGGCTGTGCGTTGATTGTCAGTCAGCTTCAAAACAGTTTTATATATTTAGATTAATTAATTTTGATTGAATTTTCTTTAATTCTCTCAGGTATTATTATGATAAGTTGTATATTTTTTATGTTTCAGTTCTACTCTTTTCTAGAAAAAGTTGACAGAAAGGATCTGTGCCGTTCTGTGTGCTGTAACTTGGATTCGGTAAATAGTTTCTATTTGTAGTTGAGTTACAAACGCGGGCTCTACTTGTAGTATATTCTACAACCGTTAGTTGTATCGTCAGTGGGTTAGTTTATCATATAAACTGTAGCTAAACGTATCTAAATACTACTAACTATAGATGCTCGTAAAATATACCAGATCTGTGTACTACAAACTGTGTACAAAGAAGATTGAAAAATCAATAACTTATTTAAATTCTTACCATGAACCACTCTTCACGAAAATAAATCATTCATTCATACATTTTCCATATTTGATAAGTTTCTTTGCCCAGCGGGATACATTAAGTTATAATAAAGAATTGGTAAGTATTATGTATTGTCAGTCCATGTTTTCTTATATTTTTTTAGGAGCTTGAGCCAAAAGAAAGCAAAGAGAAAAGGTTTCGTTCGTGTCGGTGTCCGAAACAGAGGTGTCAGAGAAATCTGTAGAAGGAACAGTGTACAAAATACCATCGTCTTTTTAGAAAACGATCAATCTTTTTGAAGTAAAAATATGAGTGGTACTTATATATTTTTTGGGAACTCAAACTTCCGCTAAATATAGTAAGTACTTTTAAAATTGTTCCTAAACTACTTGCTTTATAAAAATGTGTGTTGAGTAAATAATGTGCAATATTTTGTGAAGCTATCGTCTGCCAAAACCTTAACTTTCCTACGTCACGTCGTAAACTATAACAAGTTGTATTGAAATAAACGTAATGTTATTGTTCTAAATATTTCATTGTTGAATATTCCTTGCCAAGTAGAACAGTTCAGGGCGATTTGAGACGAAACGAGCTAGATACAATCGTATTGTCTAAATTCATGAATAATATGATTAGGTATGGAGTATTTTCTAAGATATCTAGGACAATAGATCTATAGTTTTCACCCTCTCATATCATATCAGAATAATAATTTAGCTGGTTACTGGATTATTTTACTAAAATCACCTTTCTCAAAATTTGACCTAGTACATGACTGTACTAAAAGGTAAAAACATACTACGAGTAGCAATGCGAGAGTGTATTCTAAATATTATTTCATCAAAGCGTGAAACTATTTTGGCTGCCAGTATTCCCATAACCAAACCACATAATAAAGTACAATCAAAATCGCATGCCGAACCAAATCAACACTTATTTTGCGATAAAATTTAGTTTTATAGAGATTTTTATCGTTCCCGTCGGAGTCGAATGAAAGATTCGTTGTTATTTTGAGAGCGTTATTTTTATATGTTTTTTCACCATCGCTCGTGATGAGGAATGTCCAATGGTTTATTGGTGTTTATGCTGTATGCTCTATCACACTGGTAAGAGATCTACACGTACCTATGATTTGTTTATAATGGTTGTAATTGCTGTAGAGTTTAAATTAACTCACTGAATCTAAAATATTGCTTTGTAAAGTACTTAGTCTTTCTTGGTTAATTTCGTGCCGTACCCAATTAAACTGAGTAGCTTTTTATGCGTATTAAGTATATCTGTTTCAAGTTTTATAGAAATTAATCTAGAAGCTACTTAAAGCGTGGTTTAGTCAGAAACATATACATCTAAAAATCTGTTTTAAAGGTGCGTTCAATGGACATGGTCAAAGATACAATAGACGATGTTATAGAAGACGAAATAACAAAAAAACTAAGCGAAGATTTGCTGCAGAGCATCGAAAAGAAGTTTCAAATAGATTTAGAAAAGTAAGTTCAAATTATCTAACCAAATATTAAAGTACCTACTACTAATGCACCATGGCTTTTCGACAGATCGGTAGACATGGTTCTGGTGAAAATTAAGATACTTTTGCAAAACGGAACATCACACATTCAGGACAAGCTGGCAGAGCTTCAGAGCATGCTGGCAGTTATCAAGGATAGTAAACCAACAGAGGTGAGTGGTTAGCCACGAAATTCTCTGAGACAAACTCTCGAATTAATAAACGGTGAAGAGGCTCCTCTGGAAGGGACTTCAAGTGCTAAACCAATGCTGTCTGAAACCAGATTACTCCGATAAATTTCTTATCAAAATTGGTTCAGTAAATGGGCTTCTAAATAAAAATAACTGGAAATAGTTATTTGTTATACAAGAGTGCAAAGTTGTTTTTTAACCGCGTGTTCAATTTTGATGACCGAGCAATCGAAGGATTCTAAAATTGAATCACGAGCGCAGCGAGTGATTCAAAATTAGAATCCTGAGCGTTAGCGAGGGAATCAAAAGAGCACGAGGTGAAAAATCTTTGCACTCGAGTGCAACACGTAACTTTTCATTCCACCTCAGCGAGGAAATGACTAAATGCAAAAAAAGCAAATTGAAAAAAGAACACCAAGAAGGTTCCGAGTCTGAGTTTTTAACAAATTAAAAAAAACGTTGTATGATATATTCGGCACCATAGAGGTAGCAGTAAATAGGTTTAATGTTTTTTTTAATTCACAAACTTAGTGCACACGATGTTCTAAATTCAATTTACTTTATCCTCTAGAGAATAAAAACGGCTTTTCCACTCAGATATTGAAGATTAAAAATACCCTTTCCGAGATGGTGGGATGAAAAACATTTTATCCACGTACACGGCATTGCGTGATTCCTGTGACTTTTCAGTGGTTTTTACAATCAATCTCAATGAAACGCCATCATCACCATCACTGATGATGAAATCGTCATTAAAGTAGTTTTTTCTAATTTTTGAAACTTTTAAATGATTTAACCATCTAAGCTTTTTTTTAGCATGTTGTCTTCGCCTGTCATTGTGGTGGCACTTAGATACATAACTCTATAAATGATTACTTATATGATATAATTAGTGTACATTGTGTTGGTGCTCAATTAAATAAATAAAGCTTAGAACCTAGAGCTATTTGGTTCGGCTCGTATTTACTTTTACTTTTTTTTATTTTAGCTAGATGAGTGTTTGGTAGAGCACCAGAACCAGACGTCAGCGTTAGCAGAAAAGGCACTGCATCAAATGGTGGTGTGTGGGTACGCTCTGATAGGCCACGATCCAGCACAAGCGGTCTCCAAGGTCGTATCACTGAAAAACATGATCAACCAGGTCATCAAGCCGGTAAGGAATTCAAACTTGAGGGTCCCATAAATGTAAACCTAGCTAAGTTAATATTCTTGTTGCTGGAGAATAGAAAATCATCCAAAATGTGCGTAAATTCTGATAGATAAGTCACATTCTCCCAAACAATTTTTTAATTTTTAGGATTCTTGCATTTTTTACATTTTTTAGAATTCTTAGCCTAACTTCAACCCTGATGTTAAGTTACTACTTAATCAGGTGAGCTATCAATTTGTTCCATTACTTTTATTATTTAAAAAAAAAAAAACCCGGTGCATGTTAGGATCTGACACAAAAGGCATAGATCTGAAATTATAAGTAATCGAAAAGCATGGGCCCAAACAGTGTCTGTATGTAACAATTCTTTCGCTGAGGCGTCTCTAGTTTATCTACTATAAGATTTTCACTATTTAATTCAGTCAGGTAAGTTTTTAGTAGCTTGTTTCTAAATTTAACCAAAGTTTACACAAGACTACAAAGTAGAAATGGCACAAACTGCTGCTAATACATTCGATCGGCACTTGCATCATTTCTAAATGCGATCAAAAATAGAACAATCCGTTGAAACTATAAATCTTTTGCAATGAAGTATGCCTGTCTGACGGGCCGAGTATAATCCATGAAAATCATTGCATTTCAGTTTAGTAAAATGGTAAAGGAACCCAAGAAACTTAATTAAAGTTATGTGGTGTGACTTTGTGTCTAACTATACTATTTGTGTGGTCTCTCTCACACAGGTCACTTTGGAAATAGCTTAATTAAAATATTTTTTGGAATTTTTTAGACCGTTTCGAATTCACAAAATAAACGCATTTTATGCCTAGATAAGCTATTCTTGATCGTGTTTTTAAATAAATAATATAAATTAAATAAATAAAAAGATACTTACTAGTATCGTAACAAATAAATACACTTAGTTCAATCCCAACCTTGCGCCAGCAAACATCAAAGGCGCACTTGAGGCTAACACATTAAAACTTACAGATATACGACCAGAAGAAAGAAGTGTACGGTCTACTAAAAGTCTGTGGTCATGACCACGAAACGCTGAAGAAGGTTATCAAGTGCGTCATCTCCAAGGTGAGGGTGGATTTAATTTAAGCTCTGTGGGAAAATTTGCAATCATTTTCACACACAAAAGTTTTGAATCGCTAAATTCTGAAAATGTGAGCAAGGATAGTCTTTTGTACATCAAAACATAACCTAATACAGAATATACAAAAGTATTAAAACTAGCAAAACTGGTTGTGAAAGTAATTTTAATAACAACATTTAAAACAATGTTCCTAAAACAATATTCTCCGAAGAACATCATAAATAACTGTTGCTTCGGTTCAAACTACGCAAATCTTTCAGTGGAATAGAGAATTTACAAACATTGTTGTGCAATAACAATAAATGTATCGATCGCCAGCACATTAGCCAAGATCGACACCTTCCGGAAACGATAACTTGTAGCGCGCATTGCACGACACGAATAAAATATTTTACAAATTTCACAGAAAATTGTACAATTCAAAGTAAATAGCTCGGAAAGTTAGTTCATAAATGTAACGGAAAACAATACTTATTTCCTCAGACTTGAATGTACAAATTGTACAACCTAGATGATGTAAAAATAACTAGGCGAAATGCTATTTTAGATATTTGCGCAGACACGCGTTTTCCGGAAACTGGGTAAAGAAAGTAGAATACAAACTAAAATTTTAATGTGAGGAAATGTGATATTTTCATTTGAAACAAGGTGAAGGTGTAATAGTGTTAGAATTTCCTTCACGAATTACATAAGTATTCAAATATGTTAATCTAGTAAAGTATTTTAGAGTATTTCTTGTTCACAGTCTCCACAAATAAAGTCGGCAATGATGGAAGTAACTGGCAAACTTATAGATGGAGTCGTAGACCTTACCAAGCTCATGGCTCATGGAGCTATGCACGAAGCCTGCCTCATTGAAGTTATCAAAACTACTGAAGATGATGCCTTCAACCTTGTCAAAACAGTTAAAAGTTGTGTGTATGGAAACGTCACCTTGCCAGATATGCAAAAATTTATAGAAGAAAACAACGCTACAGTTTTAGATGTAGACCGCAGAGAAAGTAAAATAAGTGTTGACTCTAATGATGAAAATGTAAAAGAAATGAAAGATCTGCTCCGAAGAATGCTTTCAGAAAACAAAAACCAAGATTTAGATAAACGGTTCAAAAAGAAACTAGAAAAGTTACAAAAGGATTTGGGATCCCCCAGTTATAATCAAATTGATAATGATGTGAATATTAAAAAAGTTGATAAATAGAACAGATTCAAATAAAATGTTGAATCCAAAATAGCTGTCTTTCTCGGTAAAATAACGTGAGTCGTTGAAAAGAAGTGTGTTTATTGTGTTGTTTTAATAACAAAGAATAGCATTGGGATTGAGGCTAACCTTACAAATAGATTATTATAGGATTTAGTTTATAGATTTTAGTATTTTATTTGGCTGATAACTTGACCCAGATACTAAAACTTTCATAGTGGGCGAGTTTACACCAAAATGTGATGTAAACATTGTACACGGTGATACTCGTATGTTTATATTAATATGTTTATCCGTCGTTAATATGAAGAGGGGAATATACCACAAGTTCACAGGAATTTGCTAAAATGCATGATTTGGAATTATTATAAAATTTTCAGTTTACTGAGTTTCTGAGTGTTTGATGAGTTTTTACTATTTATTTTAAAATTACCTTTATACTTATTAGGTGTGTGTGTACTAGGTTTAATTAAATTTGTAGGCTGGTAGACTCACATTAGCTAAGACTCGCGCCTTTAATAAAACATTCATTTGAGACGTTTTAGCCATTAGAAAAAGTTACAAACTGATAGATACTCATACAAAAAATGCCGAGAACCAATGAGAAGCTCATTATTCGTCAAAACTATGTAGAGCTTTAACTAATTGTCTATCTATGTACTAGACATGCCGGTGTTATACATTTATTTTTCACATTGATATTGGCCTAGAGTTGAATGCCTTACTAGTTAAAGTTGATAATTATTCACTTTTCGCCATCTGGCGGGCTGCCAGGACGTAATGGATGGACACGCGGCCAGACCGGCTTTTTGTATTTGTGTTGTAAGTCGGAAAGTGGGTTAGTTTGTTTATGTGAACCTAAGGGCTCGCACAAACTCTGTGCTCAGGAAAAACATCTAAAGTTCTGGTATTCAGTTTCAGGCAAACTGAGCTGAGTTGGCGCGTCGACCGACGATAAACTAAGAAAACCTCTCTCTCACGTTTTGTTGATTTTTCACTACTGAAAGCCGTGAGTTGCGACTTCGCCATGATCTTTTCTTTGATATACCTATCAACTACTTTCAATTCTGCACTCTTCTACGTCTTCGGGCATCGCCAAGCCATCGACTTGTCTTTTAACTGTTTGAGAAAACCTACTCCGTATAATTATGTCGCAGGCACTAGCGTTGATTAGCCTAAATCATGTAAAACGCGTTCTGTGTTTAAAATACATGACATGTGTTTACTTTCCTGTCTGAGTGTAGCTCTTGTATATTTCAATCCGACTGTTCTTGACTCGGGCGTCACTTCTCAGTTTCGCGCTCATAAAATGTAATCGATAGGGAATAAATAGAAACGATATTCCTATTCTGCTTCTCAAAATGCTATTCTAACTGCTATTGAGGTATTTTGGTATCATTACTCATACTCATGGTGCTTAAGTGAAATCTCATGTCGATGAACGTCATTGCAAACCTTGGCACATTAATAACCGTAATCCTGGGATATTGGTTTATTTATTGGTCAAAATACGACGCTAGTATTGGACCATAACATGTTACTAGAAGGTTAGGATGTGGTTAAATTCGGAAGCGTACGCGGTTGCGGTATCTTGTAGCTTAGCGATTTTCTTACAGTATTGAGGAGTGCAGCGTCTAGTACCTACTCTGACCTTTTTGTCATTGGATCATAATAGCGTAAGCATTACTTTATCAGAGAACATTATGCAGATATATAGTTGTAAATCTTTATAAATAACTTTATCCTCAATTTGACTGTCAAAAAACCTACCAACTGATAGATACCAACCAAAAACAACAGGTGATAAGCACTCCTGAGTAGGTACTTAATCCTAGTAAAGTTGACAAACCTGCATCAGTGAAGAACGCAGAGTGTCTGTTAGGGCTGGACGGCACGGATGCTGAAGCAGAGGTCAAGAAGGCCCTCTTCACCTTAGTCCACTTGGAGGCCCGTGGAGGGCGGTGCACCGGCGGCCGAGTGCCTAGCTCTAGGGAGCGCTGCTTACGAAGGATCGGGTGCGGCTCCGACTCTAGGATAACAGAACTTTTGAATTTGATACTTTAGGTATCTGTGGGCCGTAGTGGTTCCTGCTAACGTCTAACCGTCTTGGTCGACGTTTAGCGCGCCACATAAGAACTATCCTAGATCGCGCCAACAAAATTACCACGGAGTTTGATCATAAGTGTGAAGATGGGTCAGGGTTTTTTAGTGAAACTCGAATGTAATCGAAGAGAACTTATATTTTTGTGTGTTCGCCGCGAGCGTTACGCTTAAACTAACTCGCTCGCAGGTCCAAAAAACTTCCTGGACCTTCTAATTAAATATTACTTATATGAAAAAACATAACAAACTCAATACGAGGAACAATAAAGCTTCGCACCAAGAACTCATTGTGACTCTACATTGTATTCTCTCTACTCAGCAACGCTCACACAGTTTCTAAGGAACGATTACTATTATAAACAGGTGCTAGTACATTAACTGAGGCCCCGCAAAGGGAATAATGTAACACTCGGCCATCCTGCATCCTTGCGCTATGTCCCATGGCGCTCAGCTCATTTCTGCGTGTCCTTGGTATCCTCTGGCATCTATAACAAATAATCAGCCGCAGTATTTGATTGCCAGAAAAACAAAATAATGAAAGTTAATAAAATTAGGTAGATTTTATAAACTATAGATTTTTCTTTTTCTTTAATTATTTCACCGATCACACAGTTTGTTCTATCACACAGTTATTTAACTGATCACACAGTTTTTGGTCTGATCACACAGTTATTGGACTAATCACACAGCATAGTTCTGGTCCTGCGTTTGTTTTGATATTAGCTATTTTTTTCTTTTTTTTTTATATCACATCAATCACATAGTTCATCGCTTATACGTCATGTCACACAGTTTCTGCATTTGATATAAAAGTATCTCATTTTAAATAAACTGAATATTTTGTTTTACAGTCTTTTTCACTTAGCTGCATCTGCAATCATATTTTCCAACTCACACGTAGTTACAAAAGTCACACAGTCTGCCGTGGTAATAATCAAGTCAATGTTCCTTAAATTATAATCTGTTATTTCAACTTTGCCTTTTAAAATAATATTATCAATCAGTACATCAATTGAAGATACACCCAGTGATTTGACATGCACCGCACCACCAAATACTTTCATCAAAACTGTAGATGGATTAGCTTTTCCGCTTTTTCTACTGTGAGTGTATTTATTTTACTACCAGTATCTATATATGCCACTAGTAACTCACACTCATTTACTAATACTTTCTTTGTATACAAGTCCTGATAAACATTATACGATAAAAACATAATGTTACCCACCTTGCTTAGTTGTTGTCGCGATGAGCCAGCAGCAAACCAGCAGCTCGCGGCCGCATGCCCAAAGCGTTGGCACACCTCGCAGCGTTGTGGTGATGCCACGCAGTTCCTTGCCTCGTGTCCCGGTTTGCGGCACGCATAGCAAATCTTCGGTAGTTGTTGCAATTGCTGCTGCTTGAATGTATCCGAAGACGGCGCCTTGTACGTAGTTGTAGAATTATTGTCATAGCTTCCAAACTCGCCTCTCCTCCATGTATACTTTCCCATCCCACTCGTTGTTTCAGGTGGTTTGTAATTTTCAAGTGACGATAAGTAGCCATAGTACAAGTTTTCTGGTGTATCACACTGGTATGCTTTAGCGTTTGCTCTCAACTCAACTGGTAGACCTCGTATAATACAAGAAATTGCTTCCTCTCCATCTATGTTGCATTTCTTTAGTAGAGATAGCTTCGCGTGATAATATTTAGTCATTGTCTCTGAATCCATTTTCTTTCTTGCTAACATTTCTTCAAGTCTGTTTACGTATTCAGTAGACCGTGGAAAAGCAGTTTTCAGTGCATCTTTCCACTCTTCCCAGTTCAAATTGTAATTTTCCAAATCATCATACCATTCGCGTGCGGAACCACGTAAACGTATCTGCATAACAAACTGCCGGTCCCTGCTCTTCCAACCGTAGACATCTCCAAGTTGGTCTATTTTGTGTAGCCATGCCGTCACATTACTTGTTTTATCATCTGGTCTAAACTTCGGTATTACTTGTGCATCTGTAGAAGTCACGCGCAGTCTCTTTGTAGGCGTAGGGGTGTTCTGCCGAAAAAAAATATTCTTTTTCTTCATCTGATGAAGTAGATTCTTTACGTCCCCGGCGTTTGCCCAACCCGTTGATATATGGGCCGAACATTCTCACTGATCCCACTTCTGAAGTGTGAAGATGGGTCAGGGTTTTTTAGTGAAACTCGAATGTAATCGAAGAGAACTTATATTTTTGTGTGTTCGCCGCGAGCGTTACGCTTAAACTAACTCGCTCGCAGGTCCAAAAAACTTCCTGGACCTTCTAATTAAATATTACTTATATGAAAAAACATAACAAACTCAATACGAGGAACAATAAAGCTTCGCACCAAGAACTCATTGTGACTCTACATTGTATTCTCTCTACTCAGCAACGCTCACACAGTTTCTAAGGAACGATTACTATTATAAACAGGTGCTAGTACATTAACTGAGGCCCCGCAAAGGGAATAATGTAACATAAGTAATAAATTCTACCGAATACCATCCTTTGGCTCGGGTCCGAGGACCAATGGATGGTATTCGGTAATATTACTTCAAAAGCTTGAAAGTTTTTGAAAATTTATTCTTTTAAAGTTTGGAAGCTCAAGATCGTCAAAATCATTACTTTTCTGTCCCTCTTGCTTAGGAATATGATTAAAGTAGGAATTGTGATGAGAAATATAATTACCATGGATGAGGTTGTTTACAATGACTTTGACTCTGTACTACTCGTATTTAGTCTCAAAGGTTTCTAAAGATCTTACCTAGTTCCTCAGATGTATGATGCTTGACCTTTAACTCATACGAGCTTGCTTGCTTGCTTACCTAGTTCCTCAGAAGAGGGTATAGTTAGCGTCAGTGCTGGCGGAGCATCACTATCTCCACCATCGCTGAAGGACCTTCTCCGCACCTGCATCGCTTCAGGAGAGCTCTTCGACCCTCGCTGGGACCTGGAGCCTCGCTTCTTGACGGACTCGCGATGCGTTTGGATAATGTCTCGCATCTTGCCCCAGGGTGTCTTGTGGAGTTTGTTGGGGGATGGGGAGGTGGAGCTGTCATCCTAAAACGTGCATGAAGTAGACGCGTCACTTACGAAAGCCTTGGGCTACATCTGCGGATCCGACAGAAATGTACTAGGAAGTAAACTCACCAATTAGTACCTATCGCTTCATTCATAAATGATTGAACAGATTGGTGCGCAAAAGTAGAATAGCGTAGGTGCTGAAAATTTTGGTGCGCTAAATTTTGGTGCGGAAAATGGAATGCTTCATACTATTGATGGATTTTTGTTTACGACAAAACTAATAGTTATTTTGAATTCATAAATGATTCCTCACTTCCGATCTGCATTAAATTCTATCGTTCAAAGAATGAAGACTATTCGTAGCGTAAGCAAAGTATTTCAGTTCATACCTGCGTGGGAGGGTGAAGGAATGTGTTGTCATTCTCGTCACACCGCAATTTTCTGATACCTGCAATTATTATTATTGTTTATGGGGTGGAATAAAATTAAAATAATAACCGCTTTGATGTTTAAATATGAGACAGATATGTTCATGAAAATATTATCACATTTTATATGAACTAAGGATAACTTTACAGTGAGTTACGATTTTGGTACAATTTCAAAGGAGATTTGATGAGTAGGTACCTACGTAATAATAATGAGATAGAAAGATCTTAATATTTATAAATCATTGAGAGTAAAAAGCTTCCAAAACATAGTTGGGAAATGTTAAATTGTTCATTAACTTTTGGTGCTTTCCTGACTATAATAATCCTACTATAATATTAATAAATGCAAATGTTTGTATGTATGGGTGTTTGTTACTCTTTCACACAAAAGTCGCGAGCGGAAGCTAGTACTTAATAAGCATTACCTGCATCAATCCTCAACTCTTCACAAGAAGAGTTGGGTGTCAATGAGATCAAACTACCCGGAGTGAGGCTCGCAGAGTCGCGCGGGTCAGGGTTGGCGAGGGTAGCTGCTGATGGAGAGGATCCAGCCAAGGCCACGGCTCCAACCATGGCGCCAGCAGCCACGGCCCCAGCTGCACCACCTATGGTGCCGGTCGTCCATTGGGCTTTCTCCCATCTGGATCGATAAGTTTTTAGTAAACTACCTATGTACAATCTGAAATGCTTTTTTTGATTGGTCCTGGCTCTGAAATTGGCCACAGTGCCACTGATCGAGAAGAAGATGTCCGCCTTACCGCCAAGTATAATGCTAATGGATAATAAAATCCTATCCTATTATTCCTAGTAATATTATTAATGTCAAATAGATGTTTGGATATTTGTGTTACGATTTGGATAAAACTTGGAATTTATATAGTTCATCTTTTTATCCCGGAAAATAAACAGGATCAAACGGAACGCGGACGAAGTCACGGGCGGGAAGCTAGTAACGTGTAAATTCATGACGCAGTTTGCTCTACATTGCTACTTAGGCGCTATATTGAAATACTCTTTCTCTTCTCTTTCAAGGTAATTATAATCAGATCTAATAGTTAAAAGTTCATTAGCTTCCCTGGGGGTGTTAGGGGATGTTTTTTCCCTAGAGAGATACAACCGCTTAGAGATGGCAGCTTCCTCTTTATAAGTTACTTCATGGGCAGCGTCTACGGCTCTAGGGCTCTAGATAGAGAGTCAAACATAACTACATTATTCACTTGGATTATAAGAGCGAATTCCTTTGACATTTTGAGAACTACTAAAGATTTTAATATCCATTTAATTGCAATTCAATCCCAAAGCAATGGATTGTTTTGGCAAGCTGTCGCGCCGCCGGCGGAGTGCCAAAACACTCATGATTCAGTTCCGCAGAACTGCATCTGGTGTTTTTCAACACAAATGCATTGTTTACATACTGCCCCATTTACGACGCCCCATTTGTGATTTTTCCTCATTATGATAATGGTTCCGGCATTCGCAGAATTTATGTTATGTAAAATGCTTTTGCATTTTGGAAAAATCTTACGTGAGCTTTGATGATGTTTGTTACAGGGTGTGGTTCTCTAGCAGAGGCACAAATGCTTAAAAGTACCTGCAAATATTTGTTCCGGGCCTAAGACTTTTGGTAGGTCCCGTCATCAGTAGTGGTAATTTTACAGACACGTACAGAAAGCAGCAGAAGTATAGATAACTTTTTCAGAAATTCAAAAGCTCTAAACAGGGCTCTATTATTATGTTTTCATTATAACTCTACTCCTTACTCTTTGATCACAGTCGGAAAAGAAATGGAAAGTCCCAACTTTTCAGATATAAAACATTTTTGAAATCATTTTTTGATGATAATGTGATCCCCGATAGCAGAAATTGTTGTAACAGATCGAAAGGATTTGAAAAAAAGTGTTTTGTAGGCACTCGTAATCGTCCAAGTGAAATTATTCAGTCACCTAACCAGCAATAAAATAAATCACGAGTGAACTAGGAACGTGACCCACATACATTTCACGCACATCTAATGTTTTCAAGGTCAGTTCACAAGCTGAATTTAAAGGCGTTGGGGCATCACAGGTCCCGACTTGCATTCATTTAATTAATTTTTAGATTAATTTTGTTATTTGTTAGTTTTATCAAAATCTATTATGCAGTAGCAGTCACGAAAATGCTAAATAAAGTAATTTAAACAACACCGACGTATTGAAAATGACGTATTTTTCGAAGTAAAATGTCTGACTCCCACCGCTTTATAATGACATTGTTACATATTTTTAAACTGCATTGTAAGTGTGTTGTAACAAACAATGTTTTATCATTGCAAGTTTAAAAAGAATGTGGAACCTGGGCTCCATCCAATTTGTCCCAGACCCTTTGCACTTAGAGGTGTAAACTGTACAACTAACCATGTAACAGTAACTTGAAATAGACTCTAGTCTCTCACCTAAAAGCAGCCTTGACCCTCGTCCACTTAGAGACCTTAGACTTTTCGACCTCCTTCAAAAACACGCCTTCCGACCTCCTCCTCAATGGCGTCCCGGGAGGAGCGTCGCTGTCGTCCCCTCCCGCAGATCTTGACCTCTGCTTCATCAACGATCCTCTAAACCGTGCGTGACCTTTCCACTTCGAGCCCGACCGTTTCATACTTCTGCCGCTGACCATCGAATCAAATAGCATCTGGCCGTATTCACACTCAAAATCTGCATCCAGCGCGTCGTTTATCTCGTCTACTTCTTTAGCTTCACTCTTTATCCTCTCATTCTCACTCGCTATCTTTTTGTAAGCTCCGTGCAGTCTCTTTAGATGTGTAACGTCTTTTATTTTAGTGAGAAGACGGGCATTATAGTCTCTTAATGTTACGAACTGATCGAGAAGGTCCAGCAGTTTTTCGAGTTGGTCGAGCGCCTCGACTGTATCTTTTGCTCTTAGGGCGACTTCTCTTCCACGTTTGGAAAGTGCATCGTCTCGGTCTTTCAATCGCTGGAGCATAGAGTCGCAGACGGACGCCGGATCAGCTGGTTCACCGTCGTTTATGCTCCAGTCTTCTGGGGTAGGACCAGCGGTGCATGGGGAGGATCCTTCTGCATCAGAAGGAGTCTGAGGTCCTTTGACTGATAAGGAAGCGGGTGGTTCTCCGGTTCTTCTCTTATGGAGTGAAGTGCCACTCGGAGGAAGTTCAGTCAATTCTTTCTCCCTTCCATCGGTGACGTCATCGCTTTCTCTCAGTGACGTCATCGTATCGGTAGTGTCTGCGCTATTTATAAATGAAAATAAAGGCACGTGTCGCCGGCTGGTGACCAATTTTAACGGAATGCATTTTTATACTAAACTTAGCAGAGGAGCTTTGGAATATTTTGTTCAATATAACATCACATCACTTTGTTTTCAAACTCACTGAACTCCAGGCACTCGCACATTTGAACTGTAAACCATTTTAAAGCTTATACCATAAAGTTTTAGGTAAAATTAGACTAGATTAGTTAACAATTATTTAATTGGTTTACTTTTAGTAACAGTTCTTCAACAAACTATCTATACATTTAATTAATTACTATATTAAAAGTTTGTCCGAATGAATTATTTTGAACCGCCCAATGCGCTTACGCGTGTATTTCAGGGCGGGCGGGCGGCCGCATACTGCCGAGCTGAGTCGGACACAGCGGAAACTGCCGAACGCTTCCGATCAAGTATTTTTAACTCTTCCACACTAACTTGCTGTTATTTTGAAAATGATTTTATTACCACGCGCTAAGGTTAATTTAAACGCAAAATAAAAGCTGTTATACCTATTTTTATGCATACTTTCTTAATGTTACCTAACACATACATTTGAACTGCATCTCCCAATAACCCATTTAAAAGGGCACTGCTATACTTTTTTGTACATGTCACTGGTGTCTATTTGGTTCTTTTATAAACTAGAATTTATCTTATAAAAAACTAATAACAACTTTATGGTTCTTGTTAAGTAATAATATAAATCTTATATCGAGCTAAAATATTGAGAGTCGAGAGCCTTTCACTCTCAAGGCAAACTAGTTTGAAAACTTTTTTATAAAACCTTATTTCAAACCAAAATGAAAGAAGATTGCTGACCAAAAACGCTGGCTGAAAATGCGACTTTCTGAAGTGTTGACAGGAATTTTCAAAAATGGAATAGTTTATTAGATATTTTTACAATGGATGGTTGAAAGTAATTTCCAAGTAATTTTTATTTTTTTTATTTTGTAAAATTGTTTTTATGTTGTTTTAATGTTCTGGCGTCCGGCAAAAAATAATTGGTGAGTATTGGCTGATTTTTAGATCTCTTTGGTTATGAAAACATAGTACCCATTCACAGATCTCTATATTACATACCTTCCATTCCATGTAAAACTTCCATTCCATATAAACATATCCATACACTGCATATCGGACTACCAAAAATAAGCACTGGCTGTGATTGCCTTTGACCTCTGGAGTAGTCCCATAGCACTGTACATAATTATGTCAAATCAGGCCTACCTACTTACTTATTCTAATTCTTGGAACCCTAGCAAAAGCCTATACCTTACTGGCTCAGGTAATTACTCATGTAGTTGACATCCCGAAGCGACTTTCATACTACTAGAAAATACATGCCTAACTGGCGATTTACACTAGTCATAATTACCAGCATTATCCCCCTTTTTTTGTATTCTAGTGACTGTCGTCGATTTTTGCTAATAAGTACAAGTATTAGGTACGAGTAATGAGTATGTTATTGTACTTAGAATGTAAATCCGTTATTGGCTATCTGCTTTAAAATTACTATTCACCATTATTCTTAAGCTATAGATTCTCTTACTCAATAAAAAAAATTGTTTTCTTTTTTAAGTTTCGGGTTTTTCTCCACAATGTGTAGTAGCCATAGGTACAATAATGTCGTGGATATGGTAAAATGGTGACTGCTGCAGGTAACCTACTCGCAGCGGCGGTATGGAGGGCAACGACGAGAGCACGAAGAAGCTGAACGATGATGTAGTGGGTTTCGTAAGAAAACGCTCTGAGACAGACGCACCAAAGTATACTGCACGGCTTAGAAAATATGTTGAATTACAAAGAAGGTAAGATTTATCAAGTTGGAAACAGATGAGATCGCGGGAAACTGGAGAATGGAAAACGCTCAGAATCGTACTTTCTAGAGATCTGTAGATGGTCTACGTCTAGCAGTGAACATATATATATGATGATGATGATGATGATGGAATAGAGAGAGATGGATAAAAACTATTGATAGTTCTTGCACGGAATTAATTAAATATAACAGTACTTAAAGTCAACAATCTACTTAGTACCTAGCCTAGCAAAAAAGTACAGTAAATTACAAAAATAAAGAGTAAAAGTATTCAAAGTAGAGTACCATTATTTTTACTTACTGCAATTTTTTGTATATAACTCTACCTGTTTGTGTTTAACTCTTATATACAAGTATGTTTGAAGCAGTGGCACACTGCTTTAGTTAGCTGATATTCCAAAACAGCTTGATATATGATTTCTTCCAGGCGTCGTCGAGTTACTCACGCACGCCGCCACTCGGCCGGAGCGCGCGCCAGGGTGTCTGCTTCTAAGAAAAAGCTGGATGGAGAACAGAAGGACAATGCTCCCGAAAACTCGTAAGAATAAATATTTGCACGAAACCCCTCTAAAACAAACACATCCTCTATATAAAAAGGATCACTGGAATAACTAATCTGTTTGTATCTAGGTTTACTCTTTGCAAAACTATCATAGATTTCCCAAGTTTACATTGAAATTAATAAAAGAATACAGTTCATTTATTTTGTAGACTCTGTCGATGGCTTAGTTCAGTAACAGTGTTTACTTTCTCAGAGATCACACTTGCAACGACGGCGATCAAAATGAGCGGACAAGTAGAAGGTGCGACTTAATTTCAGACTTATACTTTTCAGTCAGACATTATGCGAAGCATGCAAACCACTTCACAAGTCATTTTAACATCCTGACATCACCAAGAATCATCATTATCATTATAGGCATAGAATTTCTACTGCTAAACATAGCATCCCATGATTTCTAGAGCAACTGATGGCTAATTGCTCCCAAGCATTTCATTAGTTTACCTTTACATCTGGGGAGTATTGGGGAGAAGGATTTGGACGTCCTACGTTTTCAGTGCGTGATCCTAAATAGAAAAAATAGACTTTCCGGGCTTATTTCTGGCACATCTAAATTTACTTAGGTATAGAATTAATTTGTACCCATTTACTAACTTACTTTAAAAGAACGGTCTACTAACCAACCTACTATTTTAATTTAATTTTAATTTTAGATTATTTATTCAGATAACTTGGTCCAGTTTGGATAATATGTAACATAAAAACACTTATTAAACTTGGTTAGTAATTTTTAACTAATAGGGATTTTGTCCTGTGGATGAGGTTCCAAACCAAAGGACAGTTATGTTTTTGAGCAATAACATTCAGGATGCTGTAGTTGTTAGGTACTTTATTTTATCATGTAAACCACACCCTGTCGTTGGGAGAATATTATTTTTAAACCGATAGGTATATAACATACTTTCCTAAACACATCATTTTTTTATATTATATTGGCAACCGTTTGACCACAATCTCACCTGATGTTAAGCAATGATGCGGTCGACGATGTAGCACGGTTACCTAGAAGATTCACTCTACTCTTGGAAACTTCCAAATTATAGTCATTCGGGAACACACGCCGGCAACGAGTTCCACTCTTCATTCTCTTCATTTAAAGATCATTCTCTTCATTTCTTCTAGTTTTCAAGATGTTGTTACTTACTAGGCGGTACTGACCGGGAAATCACTGTTGGTTTCAGAAGGGGCGGTGGAGAGCAGAAATGTATGCACCGCAGCCATTCCTTCTCTCGATCGCGTTCCAATGCACCCTCGGACAAGTGCTGCCGACGCCGTAGGAGACGACGACGATCTCGAGTAAGTTGGAAGTTCTATCAAAATGATGTTGCATCGAATCCTTCTAAACCACCTTCTTCACCGTTTACTTAGCTATATCCTACATGTCCGTACATGTGCAGGAGCCTAGTAGTAGGTATATTTCAGGTAGGTGTAAGACAGAATCAGAACTCTTCCAGCTTCAAGTTTGAGGTTTTTATTTCAATTAAGAAATCGTTGGCCTCACACTTTTATCTGATGAGGACGTAGGAGTATGGGCATGAGCAGGTTCGTGTGGTTTTTATTGAAATTTAATTGTTGTCTTTCCACAGCGACGCCGTCGTCGCCGCAGTTGCCGTCGTCGCCGACGCCGCCGCCGCAGCCGTCGCCGCCGTCGCCGCAGTTGCCGCCGCCGTCGCAGACGTCGCCGCCGCCGCCGCCGCTGCTAACTACCCGCAAATCAATAAATTACAGTGCTAGCCTGTCCTTGTCCACGTCTACCAGTGATGCGTTTGTATTGTAAATTAAATAAATTATTTAAAAAAAAACCAATTTTATTTTGTTGCATTCGATAGATTCGAAGTTACGTAGTATTGAAGGCGTTATCTCTCGTGACACTACTGGCTGGTACTACCAGTAAGTAAATAGCAGCATTTTCTATACCCTGACACCACCACATGCCTGTACGTTAACCCAACCCATACAAAAATTCTCTCTCTCTTTCTCTTTCACGTTCATTACGCAAGCAGTGTGTCCTGTCTCATACAGTTTCATACATTACAACGGCGACGGACTCGTGGTCACACCGGTTTGCTACACCAGTGTGACTACGAGTAATTAACTCAGTGGTACGTGCACGTCTACGCTTAGGTCTACGTATACGCATCCGGTCTGCTCCAGCCTTTAATTCTATGTACCTATGTACCTACTACAAAGTTCACGTGGGTATGTGTAGGGTAAAGTTTATTTAGGTACTTTACGTAAAACGTGGTAAAACTTACACAGCTGACCATGACCCACCGAACACCTATATCCCCATGACCGGATGAACCGAAATGGCTTGCTTAAAAACTTTGTGTTATCATAAAACAGATAGAACTATTTTAAGGCAACACAAAAAAGTTTCTATATCGTATTCTACTATCAAATTTTCACAGCTAAAATCCCAGTTGAAATCGTAGTTTTTGGGCTATTTTGATTCAGCTGAACGTTTCAATTGGTTTCAATTTAAGCTGCAGATCCTTGTGCAGATCAGTCAAACCAAAGTTAAAATTATTTTATTCAATAAAATCTCACTGATCACTTTGTTAGTAGAATACGGTCTAATCAATAACATATTACAAACTACCAACGAATCAACTGCAGTGAAACCAACGAACACCTATATCCTAACGTAGTGAAACCCCCCGCAGGTGGTGCACCGAACACCTATATCCTAACGGAGTGAAACCCCCCACAGGTGGTGCACCGAACACCCTATATCCCAACGGAGTGAAACCCCCCGCAGGTGGTGCACCGAACACCTATATCCTAACGGAGTGAAATCCCCGCAGGTGGTGCACCGAACACCTATATCCTAACGCAATGAAATCCACCGCAGGTGGTGCACCGAACACCTATATCCTAGGTAGTGCGAGTGCGATGGTACGTGTTCGTACAAAAGAAACCACTTAGAGCAAACCTTTTTTTACATCAAACTTGTGACTGGCTTTTATTTCTTTTGACAAGAAGAATGTTTTATTCTGTCATTTTAAAATATTGAGTGCATCTTTCAAGCATCAATGTAATTTCGGTATTTTTCTAAATTTTATATTTTGTGCTAGTTATTCCATAAAAATGTATTGATAGCCGGCGATAACTAAAATTATGGTAAGTTTTGAAAATATAGAAACTTAAATTACTAAACCATCTTCCATATCAGCTGACCCTTGGGTGAGAAACCCCTTCCTCCTCTTAAGCTGAAGAAAGAACAGAGGTAGGTGTTTGATGCAAACATACATATCCGAACATGTAATTGTCTATGGATGGGAGGTAGAAATAAGGATGAATATACAGTCCACTAGTTACAACCGAAGCTGGCGTGTTTTTATTGCTAGAACCTAAATCCCTTCTGTAGTCTACAGAAAATGGTCCTACGAGCCTAAATATAGGATCGGTCCTTCGGTGAAGAGAAGGTGAAGTATAATTCTTCGTGCGGTGGTCTTATTTCGCTGCATTACTTCTTTCCCGGCCGGACACCCCTTCGTTTGCACGGCTGACGACATTTTCGTCGGACTGACGGCGAAGGTGAAAAAGCGCTCCACTTGGAGGAAGCGCCACTTAGAAGTGCATCTGAAAACAGAAGAAGCTAAAATCTTGTGTTTAGTGTTTTTCAAAAGTTCATCGAGTTATTTTGTGGTGTCATTGTGTTGGTGGCGTGGCAATCATCTTGCATTCCTTGAAGGTCAAACCAGTGGTCCAAAGTCCAAACCAGTGTTTGCTTGCTTGCTTGCTTGCTTGCTAGTGTTTGGAAGTGTATCCGAACGCGATCTGCAGAGACAATCATCTACAGCGACATACCATCCAATCACAGCACAGCGCGGGTTCGCTGTACAACCAATCACAACGCATCGCGGGATTTCTGGGGTGCGCTGGAGGCTTTTTATTGGACAATATTGACTTTCAACAAAAATCTTATTTGCCGTGTTGTTTTTTCCTTATTTTCACACAATTCGCCATTTTATAGCCATTTTGTTTGTTGTTTTGTTTTGCGGTGCCTTGCTTTGCATTTGCATTTGTAATTTCTGTTTGAAAACGCAAGATTTTGTGTAAAATATATCACACTATTACGTATTACGTGCCTGCAACGTAGTTTGGGACAGTGTGTTGTATAATATCACAGAATAGTACTAACATTCTGTGTAATTCTGTGTATCGATGCCGCTAACGATAAAGCAGTAAGTCAAAGGTTAAATTTGCAAAAACCTGCTTCTTTTCTAAAGTTCTTTTCTACTTTCGACTTCGACTAATCTCTCTCGGTATTTGTCTTTTAGGTATCAAAAAATGTCTGAAATAAAGGTACTGATGGCCAATCGCGGCTACGTGAAAGGTTCACTTACGCGCATTTCGAAATTCTGTGAAACTGATGAGGTCAGGACTTGTGCTTATGAGGTGCTAGAAGAAAAACGTCTTCGCCTCACCGCGTCATTTAACGAATATGAAGCTCAAAATAGAGCAATTTTGGTGCTTGACCCATTGGATAAAGAAGAGTATGGGGAATATGAGGACCTATACTATCGAAGTATCGCGACATTGGACTATCAAATGAAGATACGTCGTCGAGCGGAGGAGCCAACTAAAAAGGAAAGTCTCAATAATACTGCTGGTGAGTTTAAAAAATTGCCTAAAATAACCATCCAAAGTTTTGATGGAAAAAATATAGTGGATTATTATCCATTTATAAACTTGTTCTTGTCAGTTATTCATTCTGATAGGAAGTTAAGCGCTTGTGAAAAGTTATACTATCTTCGTTCACTGCTGAGCGGAGAGGCTTTAGACATTATAAAAAATCTACCTCTTGATGATGTGAGTTATGATGAAGCACTAAAGCTTTTAGAAAATAGGTATGCAAATACTTCTAAAATTATCAATTTCCATGTGAATGCAATGCTTGACTTGCCCACTACCACTAAATGCACTGCACAGAACTTACGCTCACTGATAACTAGTGTTAACATGAATTTAGCTGCATTAAAAAATCTGGGACAGCCAGTTCAGCACTGGGACAGCTTACTCATAAATGTCTTGTCAAAAAAGGTTGATAATTATACGCTAAGGGGCTTCCACCTTGATAGAAATCCTAAAGAAGTACCAACATTATCTGAATTTCTTTCATTCTTAGAAAAAAGAGCTTTAGCTCATGAAAATACTGGAGATGAAGGAGTTGGGGCTTCACGCTTGGAGAAATCTTCAAAGCCTGTAAGGGCCATCAGCGGAGTGGTGACTGCCAAAACATCATGTAAGTATTGCAGTAATTCTCATAAATTATATGAATGTCCCAAGTTCAAATTACTCCCTGATAAAGACAGATGTGATTTTGTTAAAATTAAAAACTTATGTACTACTTGTCTAAATGAGCACCGTGGCAAATGTATGCTTCGCATAAAATGTGCAGTCTGCCAAAAACGCCATAACACGCTTGTGCACGAGCAGTCGCACGCTAATGAAGCAGGGCTTGCTGCATCTTCCAATAGTGCTTCCCGTGAAGGCCATGCAGCGGTCAATATGACCAACACTGCTCATGCTAAGGATGTCTTGCTGCCTACGGCGATTGTTCGAATAAAAGGTAAAAATGGTGCTTTTGTCAACGCAAGAGCGCTACTAGACAGTGGGTCACAGATCTCATTTGTAACTGAAAAAATAGCAAGCCAGGTTGGGTGTGATTTCTATGATGCAAATCAACAAATTTTAGGAATTTTAGATGGCATTCACAATGTTTCAAAACAAACAAGGCTTACCATTCACTCCTCAGTGCATGATTACTCCACTGAGGTAACATGCTGCTTAGTAAAGCAAATAACCTGCAATCTGCCTCAACAGAGCTTCGACATAGCCAAATTCAACATTCCATCCCATGTTCAGTTAGCGGATAGGAATTTTAATAAGGTTGGTGAGATAGATATCTTACTGGGTTGTGACATATTCTTCCAGGCGCTACAGCGTGAGTCGCTGCTTGTCACGCCGTCCGGCCCGCATCTAGTAAATACCACCTTCGGGTATGTCGTCGCGGGCAGCCTGCCCGTCTCAGCTGGCAAGGTTTTTGCTACTAACTTATGCATTAATTTAAAAGGTAACAATGTTCATAATTTTCCTCACCATGTAACAAAAGAAGATCCCCAATTGCGCGAAATAAGCGAAAATATTTCCAAATTGTGGGAATGTGAAAAAGTGCCCACTGTTTATAAAGAGGGTACTAGTGAGCACCAATTGGCTGAACAATGTTTTCAATCATCAGTTCAGCTACGGGATAGAAAGTTTTCCGTGGGCTTACCTCTCAAGCTTGAATTAAAAAACGTGCAGTTGGGAGATTCTTTCTCCTATGCCTTGCAAAGGTTCTATAATCTTGAAAAGCGTTTCGCTAGGGATGAATTATTGTCCAAAAAATATAAAGAATTCATTAAGGATTATGTTGACCAAGGTCACGCAAAGGTCGTTGATATCGATAAATATAATTTAGATGATGGTCAAGTATACTTTCTTCCACATCACCCGGTCTTTAACCCGAACAGTAAAACTACACCGGTACGCGCGGTGTTTGATGCGAGCATGAAATCAAAAAACGGTTTGTGTTTGAATGATGTCTTACTAAATGGTCCTGTCGTGCAAAATGAGCTTTTCGATATACTAGCTCTGTTTCGAACATATAAATTCGTTCTATTATGCGATATCAAATCTATGTATAGGGGCGTGCTTTTAAAAGGTGAATTTTGTTGCTTACAAAATATTTTGTGGCGCGATTCTACCCACGATCCTGTAGGTTGTTTGCAGCTGCAAACTGTCACATATGGAGTCAAAAGCTCGGCGTTTCTTGCAACTCGATGTTTGTTAGAGCTTGCTCGGATTTACGAAGATAAATACCCCCATGCTGCGTCAGTGTTGAAATATTCCACGTACGTAGACGATATTCAATGCGGGAGTAATGAAATATCTGAATTAGAAGCAACAAAAGTAGAATTAATTGCAATAATGCGGGAAGCCAGCTTTTCACTACATAAGTGGTGTTCGAACGATAGGGACATTCTAAAGGATATTCCTTTCAATTTGCAATGTTTTGGTAACATCGATTTTGATAAGAACGACATGTCAATGAAAACATTAGGGCTAACCTATGACGTAGCTTGCGACACGCTAAATATGAAATGCCCTGAAAAGGAAGTGTTGAATGTTTACACTAAAAGACAAATGCTGAGTTTCATAAGTAAGTTCTTCGACCCTTTGGGGCTTGTTGGTCCACTGTTAGTTCAGGCCAAGTACTTAATGCAGCAGGTGTGGTTTGCAGATATAAAATGGGATGATTCTTTACCCGATGATCTTAATAGGCAATGGGTTGAGTTTGCTAAAGAGTTGGTTCATATGTCATGTGTTTCAATTCCTCGAAATATAAATGAACATGGATCCAATTCCTTGGAACTTGTTGGTTATGCAGATGCCTCAAATATTGCTTACGGCTGTTGCTTATATTTGAGAGTGATCGATGCAGACAATGTTGTAAAGGTGAACCTCCTATGCTCTAGGTCACGTATAAATCCAAAAACCAAGAAATTAACTACACCACGTCTTGAGCTCAATAGTGCATTGTTATTAGCCATACTAGCAAAAAAGGTATATAACACACTGTCCTTAAAATATGTTGTAAAAACGTTTTTATACCTGGATTCACAAATTGTTCTCGCTTGGTTAAATATTGCTCCTGTAAAACTGAGTGTTTATGTAGCTAATAGAGTTGAAAAAATTAACCAAATGTCAGAGCAGTTTGAATGGAACTATGTAAAATCCAGTGAAAACCCAGCTGATTGCTTGTCGCGCGGAATGTCTCCAAAATTACTTGAGACAGATGTAGGAAAATTGTGGTTTCATGGACCTGAGTATTTGCACAGTGCAGGGTATATCCATTCAAAAAATTGTGATAAAATTGAAAGTGACCATGTTCCTGAATTAAAACCTGAAGCACAAACATGTAATACATGTAATAAGGTAAATACTCTTACTTCTGTAATGGATAAATATTCTAATATTGAAAAACTCACACGAATAATTTCGTATGTAAAAAGATTCATTCATAATTGCAAAAAAGAAAATATTAAAAAACAAGGGAAATT
This sequence comes from Eulithis prunata, assembly GCA_918843925.1. Lineage (NCBI taxonomy): Eukaryota > Metazoa > Arthropoda > Insecta > Lepidoptera > Geometridae > Eulithis > Eulithis prunata. Next base: position 9,238,012 of record OU974016.1, on the reverse strand, counting down.
GAACCCTCATGAGATGGCTTCTGCCTTGCATGCTATCATTAGGCTTGACCAGGAAAAACATTTTGCAACTGAAATAAAACAATTAAAGGAAAGCAATAATTTGGCTAATATTAAAACTAATATGAGTAATTTAAATCCATTTCTTGATTCCAGTTCCTTGCTACGAATCGGAGGTCGGCTGCAGAACGCCAACCTGTCGTTTTCACAACGGCATCCGATTATACTACCAAAAGGTTCTAATATCACCAAATTAATCATTCACAATGAGCACTTGCGGCTCAAGCATGCAGGACAAAAGCTATTGCTAGGTAGTTTGAGTGAGCGATATTGGATTATTAATGCAAGTAGGGAAATAAAGTCAGTTGTACATAAATGCATAATTTGCTTTAAGCTTAAAGCCAAAGCTACAACCCAACTTATGGGTTCCCTCCCATCTGATCGTGTAAATGTAACGCGGCCATTTCAAATAGTTGGCACAGATTATGGAGGGCCTTTCTATGTTAAACAATCTAGAATTAGAAAACCAGTTATTACAAAGGCATATATTGTAATATTTGTGTGTTTTGTCACAAAGGCAATACATATCGAGTTAGCTTCTGATATGACAACAAATACATTTTTAGCATGTTTAAAAAGGTTTATATCGCGTAGGAATAAACCAACTAAAATACATTGTGATAATGCTGCCTACTATAAAGGGGCAAATAACATTTTAAATGATTTGTATGAATTACAGAATTCCTCAAGCCACCAGGGAAAGGTTCACGACTTCTGCAATGCGGAAAGAATCACATTCCATTTTATTCCGTCGTATTCTCCAGTATTTGGCGGCTTGTGGGAGGCTGGAATAAAGAGTGTTAAGTACCATATAAAGCGTGTGATCGGACAGACCGTTCTTACTTACGAGGAACTATATACAGTTCTGGTTCAAATAGAAGGAATCTTAAATTCCAGGCCACTGACACCTATGTCTGCGGATCCTGAGGATATGTCTTACCTATCACCCGCTCATTTCTTAACTGGCTCTACTTTAACTGCTTATCCAGAGCTAAACCTGGTAGGTGAAAATGTTGGAAGGCTTTCCTTTTGGAAGCAATGTGTGCAGATGCAGCAAACATTTTGGCACCAATGGCATAAACAATATCTTGTCATGCTGCAAAGCAGGCCTAAGTGGAAAGGCGTCCAACCCAACCTACAAATAGGAACTATGGTTATAATTAAAAATGATAATGTATCTCCATTGCAGTGGTCAATAGGCAGAATTGTTGCCGTGATGCCAGGCAGGGACGGTAAAGTACGTGCCCTAGATGTTAAAACTGCTAAAGGTTCTATAATAACCACCAGCATAATGAAAGTGTGCCCTCTGCCGCTTGATAATATGTAGTGCATTAGTGAAATCATATTATAACTGTTAATAAGTTAGGCTCAATGGTTCATCTTATAAGATAAGTTTTACTGCGTAAAACTGAAAGTTAATCCTAAATGATAATAGGTGAAATTAACATAAATAAAATAAAAGAAAAATAACTGAATAGGTAACATCTTTATTGAAAACAATGTTAGTTAGTTAAGTTGAATTGTTTAAATATAAGCTCTCATTTCTAAAGGACCCAAAATTGCAATTTTAAGCTGGGCCCCAATTATGTTTGATGCAAACATACATATCCGAACATGTAATTGTCTATGGATGGGAGGTAGAAATAAGGATGAATATACAGTCCACTAGTTACAACCGAAGCTGGCGTGTTTTTATTGCTAGAACCTAAATCCCTTCTGTAGTCTACAGTAGGTAAAAAACTAGACTTTTGCTGTGCGGCTTGTACAATACTGCATTTTACATTCCTGGCTCACTGTTACACCGAGCTGGTCTTCCACTGTCATCCCGTCCGTGACCGTATCCGTCGGCTTTCTCGGCTTTCTCCTCGACCCCTCCCGCTATCACGTACGGGTGACATTGACAGGTCAGGAGCTTGACACTGACAGTTACCTAACCACTCGTGCACATGAGACAGGGTAACGCATCTACTGAATAGATGCAAACACTACACGGCTAATTGCTGTCAGTAAACCAGTAGTTTTACAAGTGATAGAAAAGGTACATGCATTGCAGACTTTTGGCAGCGGTGGCATGGAGCTAGAAGAGGACAAGAAGAAGTTCAACGATGAGGCTGCAGAGTTCATAAGCCAGCGCTCTGACGCCGAAACACCGCGTTACGCGCCCCGTCTGAAGAAGTTTGTGGATTTGCAGAAGAAGTAGGTAAGCTCTTAATATTTCGTAGTCTTAGCGACTGTTTGAAGCAGTGCCTATAGTTTTACAATTAAACCTTGGCTAGAGGTTGGTTCGCTGGCTAACAGAGGGTTTTGAAAAAGGAACGCTAGTGTGACTAGAGAAAAAACAGTTGGGCTGAGTGGTTACTAGAGTAGTGATATATTTCGATAGTAGGCAAGGTATACTGGCACAGGTACCTAACCTAGTATATGTGAAAGAGTTTATGATCCGTTCAAGATCTCTCCTCTCTTTCTACGTCTGCAGCTAATGCTCGCATTGCTGTGTTCCAATTTCGGCAATTTCAAGGATCTCAGAGCAGTGGGATGGATGAAATGCAATGACACAATATTATATCACAATAACTCCAGGCAAAGGTAACCCCTTAGAAAGGTATGCCATCTCCTTGATCGATTTCTTCATTGCCAGTGCAATCTTTACGTGTCACTCAGTGATGGACGTAATAGGCTTGGATATACTTATCCATTACTTTCAACATAATAGAAATAGTCTATACTATTGTAATTTATGGTGTTTTTTTTTCTATAGACGTCGTCGTGCAGCCTACGCACGGAGTCGCGCCTCGCCATCACACGTGGAGGCGCGGCGCCACATATCGAACGTACGATCACACGCGCGGTCACAGAAGAGCCCGTCCAAGAAGAAGGCTGATACAGAGCAGAAAGACAATGCTCCTGAGAACACGTGAGTACTCTTGATTTATTAGTTTCTAGGATTTAATATTTTTACATTATGTGCGTGGTGCAAATAGCGCCAGTGGGATAAGGCTCGTAGATCTAGTCTAAAAAGATTTTTTTGTGATTTGTAATTTTATTTATGTCAGTTTTACAACATTTTTATTTTATTATTTCAGTGAACATCAAGGCAATGATGAGCGCATGAGTCACACAAGTCGACGGTATGCTTAACTCTAATTTGATTTCCCATTCGTTCTGCCTATCCTTATAGGTAGGTATAGGTACAAACGTACAAGGTTGTACGTTTGTACAAAACAAATGCTAGGTAGGTACCTAGCATTTGTTTTGTTTTGAGAATATCTCCTGGAAGTAAAATGCTTCATAACTTTATTTTTCGAATGTTAATATTCATATTGGATACATGATTTTCAGTAGAGGAGGTGACCAAAAATGCATGCATCGCACGCGTTCCTATTCTCGGTCACACTCCAACGCACCCTCGGACAGGTGCGGCCGACGTCGGAGACGACGCCGTCGCTCTCGTGTTAGTACATCAATAGCCTCTGCTGGACATCTTTGGCCAATTTCCAGGAGGAATAATTTTGATTCTTTTCTACCGACTTCATATTGTCGTCCACCACCGGCTAAAGATCCTACACTTTATCTTAATCATAGTTTCCAGCCAGCAGTGAATAGTTTAACGGGACTAAGCAATCGAGTTGAAATTTGGACAATGTATTTGTCTCTGGCTGAGACAGAACCTGCACCTGTCATCTTTCAGCCGATCATCCGATTTTTTCAATGATCAGGTTGCCATGACAGTTGGGTGCGCATGACTAACGCGCGTACTAAACATCTAGAAATTCGTGCACCCAAGCAAGCAGTTTTCTGTTCCGCTTGAGCACACGCCAAGTGGAGGCCAATGCCGTCAACCTCCACGTGGAAATCGCATGATTCGCTACAATTTACTGCCCATTACTGATACTGCCCAATGCCTATCATTATCTTACTAACTACATTATAATTGGAATCCGCGAAACCAGAAACGTTCATTGTTGGCTGAAATTCTGTCACAACTTTTTCTACATATAAAAACGATAAAGTATCATGGTTCTTTAGTTCTGTCCATGTCCAGGACGCTAAAAATAGAGCCCTTGAAGAGCTTTAGGACAGTTAAAAATATTGGGTTTATATATTATTGGTTTGTCTGGTCGGATGTTTGAAGAGTCTGTTCAATTCAAGCAGAAGATATTACCACAAGAAAGGTTACCACATAAATTATTAATGATTGATTATCAACAGCGCCGCCGCCGTCGCCGTCGTAGTTGTCGGCGCCGTCGCCGTCGCCGTCGCAGCCGCCGTCGCCGTCGTCGAAGCTGTCGTCGGCGCAGGCGTCGTCGTCGTCGTCGCCGCTGCTAAACTCTACCTAAATTCTTGTGCATGTCTGATTTTTTATTTTGTGATTCTTTATTGTTAATGTCAGTTTTTTTCTAAAGTGTTTTTTTTTAAATAAAAAAGTTTATTTAATATTACCTATTGTTTTTATTACATAGCTATTTGAGCTTCTTACATAATAACATTATTGGCTTCTAAGCTAATTATAAAAAGGCGTAAATAACCCTCGCATTTAGATTCCCTGAAACAGGTCTAGAGGCTGTATATGGTCTGGTAGCTGCGTCAAGAAAAACTATTTGTATAAGTCTTTGCTTATCTAAGGTATAAGTGGTTGGTTGACACATCTAACACCAACATAAAAAATTACAAAATATGATTGCATTTCACAAAAACTTATAATAAGTGCACCTTGGCCGATCATCCGTTATTTAAGTTCTTCTCCATACAAGGGTTGTCCGGAAGAAACCTCTTTAAGCGATAAGACCACCCATTGTATATTATCTATTGTTCTTTTGTAATTTTTTTATTGTTGTTTATTACAATAAAGTGTTTTCATTCATTCACTACCTTCCGCAAATACTCGTCTAATTTATACCCTAATCATGATCTCATCCAGCGGCTTCCTTTGAAGATCGGGTACGGTGCAGTGCTCATGAGGTCTACCAACTGGCAGCAAGAGTTCTAATCGTTCAGTAGCTGGACGAGACAGCAGGTCACGGAGACGGGCGTTGCAGTTCAGTGGTGTGGATGTCAGGGCTACCAAACCGCAATACTGGAAAGGTTTTTATTTTAGATTATTATAGTTCAAAAGCAAAATATGAAATAGGCTCCATGACATCAGTGATAACCAGGATGTTTTGAATCTGATACTGAATAATTCCCTGCATACCTATCTAATCTATAATCAGGGGATATCCAAAAAGTTACTTTGGCACAAGCTCTCATTTGACTTTCTTTTTTGGGTTTTCTTTTAGGTTTTTCTTCTAAGCCTCACCTGAATAGCTGTCAATAGTATCCCCGCCGCGATTGCCGTGGAGATTTCACTATAATAATGCATCCTCTTTTTCCCATCTGGCCTCCAGGAGTGCGTCTGCCTAAAGACCAACAGCAGCACTGGAGCATCTGTCAGGTAAGGTTTAACAGGCCTGGTGGCGAAAGGCTTCAAATCCGTCACCCATTGCCTGGACATCCTCATGGAGTAGTTCAATTCTTCTTCCTCTTCGATTATGCTTCGGATGGCTTCTTTGGTTTTTTTATCCTGGACAGCCACAAAGGTCCAGGGTTCTGTGTGAGCTCCTGAAGGAGCGGTTCCTAGAAAAATAATTTTTATTTTCAAAAACGTTATGAAACTTTTTGTATTTACGGTGATTATGACACTGACAACATGTTTTAAGTATTTTTTAGTTTTATTGATGGTTTAGAGTTGTTGTATTGTACCTATAACCTTGCTTTTCTTATGTTTAATAAGAATAGGGGTTTTATCTAAAATGTAAGTGATTTCATCTAAAATTAGTGAAGTTATACCCGTCCTGAGCCCACACATAAAATAAATGTTTCCAATTTGCTAATCCCTTATATTATATTTCCCCTAGAATAATAAATTCCAGCCCTACAGGCCAAGTACAATATGACTCTCAAATCACGTTTCTCTAAGCATATTTGCAAGTGCGTTGGTGTGTTCTTTACATCATTGATCATCACCGCTATAATATTTACTATAAATTTAAGAGTATGTAGAAACCAAGTACGGAAGCAAGACCTTGAGTATTATGACGATGAATCCAATGAAACTATCTCATATGATGACTACGTTGAAGCTAAGCTTAAAACTGCTCTGGATTTGGTCGACAACATTGTCTTTATCAAGAGAAAGATAGAGAAACTGAATAAAGAACAACGTATCTCTAACATAGGCAGATTCGGACCAGTGAGACCAACCACTTTTACAATAGTTATTCAGGTCCACGACAACACTGTATTCTTGAAGGTGCTCCTCGAATCATTGGAAAAAGTAGTAGGCATAACAAATTCGTTGCTTATATTCTGCCATGACTATTATGATGATAATATCAACAGCATTATCCGTGGAGTTCAATTTGCTAGATACATGCAAGTATTCTACCCGTACAGCAGTCAGGTCTACCCAAAGATGTATCCAGGAAGCGACACCAAGTTCTGCTCAAACGATTTTAACTGCTCGGACGCTTGTACAGAGCTCAAAAAAGAATGCTTTAGGAGCGCCACTCTAGTGCAACAGAAACTTTTCTGGTGGTGGCATGTGAACTTCGTTTTCGATCATCTTCGAGTGACAAAAAACCATGTTGAACCGATCGTATTTCTCGAAGAGAACCAATTTATTTTGGAAGACTTTCTATTTCTGTTAAAAGTTTTAATTAGTTTTATTCCGCTCCACTGCCCTGAATGTGAGATTATTCATTTTGGGGCGCCAGTTCCAGAACTAACAGAATTCCGGGCTTCGTCCGATAAAATCACGATTGAACCTTGGAATCCAGTTTTACCTGGCGTTGGGCTGGCTTTTAATCAAACCGTTTGGAAGACAATCAAGAACAGCAGCTATCACTTCTGTCATTTTGATGACCACCGATGGGATGCGTCTTTGAACTACTTAAGTAATAAAAGATCTGCAGGTCCTCTTGTAGTTCTAGCCAACGAAGCTCCTAGAGTTCTGCAAATCAAACTTTGTGATGGCAGCGTAGCTGACTGCACTTTAGCAAGAACCATTGAAGATTTGCAGAAGTTTAAAAAGTCAATCCATAGGGAACTGTACCCTCAAAACCTGGTTATCAGCACCGCAGATATAAACCTTGAAAAAGTGAATGCGTCAGGGCAATGGAAGGATGTACGAGATCCTGCTATGTGTATGTACTTTATCATGGGGTGACTGTTATGATACTTGTTAATGTTTTGCGTTTTTCCTCTGTGTTGTTTGTGTACCGTCTCAATAAACAATAATACAACTACGTACTGCTGTTTTTTTCAATGTAACTAGCATCATCAGACCTTCGCTTCTACTGGACTTGCGTAGCAATACTAAAGATTCTGCCAAACTTACTGCGCAACATTAATTAATAATTTATATTGGACTATCAACTTTTCGTCATGTACCTGAATCGATCTAGCCGTTTTGATGTGATTATTATGCAGCTAAAATCAACTTTTATTTATAAAGACTCAGAATATTGTATGGGAATGAAATCGTTTCATTCTTATCAGCCAGTTTGATGAGATATATCACGTGCCACAGAAACAAAAATGATTATAAAAATTGTTATCTCTCACTTTGGTGAGTCACTATTAGCTATCGGTTATTCAATGTTTTACTGTGTGCGGTTAGTTGTTATTACTTCAGACCAAACACGACAGATAGGTCAAGGTAGGTACCTACTGTATCCATTGTTTGACTGTTACTATGACTCATTTAGTTAAATACCATAATTTGTTGACCTATCCTGTAAATGTTTTCCTGTGGCAATGGTAGAGCATTATCAGCTGTCTCATTTGTATGAAATTGATGAAACAAGCGGCCCACAGCTACTTTTACTACGGCCTCGATTGCATTAACTCACAAAGCATATAAAATTACAATATCAACATATCTAACATACCTATAAACGTTTTTTAAATATCTATCTGCTCTTGATCGACTTCGAGGTCAATACCACTTCACATGTGTTTCTATTACGTTTGTTCTGTACTATTTTACGAAAACTCAGAGATATGGTCACAGCCTTTTATATTGCCAAGTCAACTAATGACTATTGGCTCCTTCTACTATTCACTAAAGGTCACTTGTGTTGGGTATCCATTCATTTAAAAATATTGTAGTACTAGCTGTCGCCCGCGGCGTTGCTCGCGTTCTACCCTTTAGAGTGTGACGTTTCTAAATTCCTTTCTTAGTGCACCCCTACACTATATAAGGATACTACCCTCCAAATGTCATACCTCTAGGACTTACAGTTTAGGCTGTGCGTTGATTCTCTGTCAGCTTCAAAAGAGTTTTATATATATTGATGATGATGATGATTGTATTGTATTGTAGTATTAGTGGTATTTTACCGTAAAAAAAATGAGTTGGTATAAAATTACATAGCATTAGCCTCCAGATTACGGCTAGATCGTAATGCTACTAGAGAACGTAATTTTTTACGCACACTACTTTTTTTTTTTTTAAATAAAATAAATCTTACCATCAGTATTTACTGTAGAGATTTTTTACCATCCATAAAACTCACCAGCAGTCTTTATGACATTATCGATGACCTCCTGAGGGATAGTCTCCTGGCTGAAGGTCCTGACGGTGCGTCTCTTTGCCATCAGCTCGTAGAACTCCTGAGAACGCTGAAGCAGCTCGTAGTCTGCCATCTTGGGTGGCTGGTAGGGTATCTGAGGAGTGTCTTCCGGGATGGCTGGGATGAGCAGGTCAGGGTCGTCATCTTCGTCTGGGAATTCCCGTTCTGCAACCAGTTATGTAATCATAATGAAAAAAAAATTAGATGGAAAAGTTTTTTTTTTTATGATAAAAGTAATGGAATAAGCTGATAGCTCACCTGATGTTAAGTGGTAACTTCTGCTTATAACAATGCATTACCTGACAGAGCAAGTCCAATGAGGACGTGCCCTGTAAGGCAATGCACTGCGTCCATCACTCTGAAATTTATGTATTATGACTGTGAAGTGAGATTTTCACAGTCATAAAACACTTGATAAGGCAAAAAAGAGACATATTGTAAATATTTTAATTCCTTTTTATTATTGTTGTCTCTGCAGGTTAGTTAGAGGCACGGACCAACATCGCACATAAGGCGTGCTCACATTTTACCGTAGTTGGTAAGTGCAATTAGGTATGTGCTGTGCATACCTCGGGTTTACACATAAACCTAACCTGTGCTGCGCCTAAAAGTTGTCGCAATTCAATGTTGATATTGCGATAGGAATGAAGCTAGTGACATTTACTGTCCTGGGTATACTACACCCTTCTATGGGTCGTGTCACTCACTAGCGAATCCAAGACACAGACAAGGGGGCTCGAGCCCCGTACCTCCAAAGAACCAAGATTTTTCAAGGAAACACCTAAATAGTGTATTAATATGATCTGTGGCTGGGTCAAGCCACTCCTAAACCGAAATCTGGGATCCGCCACTGACGTCACTGGATAAAAACGAGTCCTGACAGGCTCAAGAGTGAATATAGACTGGTTCTCTGCCCCTTGACTTTGAAATTGACCCTTCGAGGCTCGAAGGGTTAACTTTTTGATAAAAACCCACACTGAAGTATCAAAACATCGAGGTTCATGGTGATACTTGATGTATTAATTATTAAAATAATTATGTATACATACTTAGGCATTTTATTTCAATGATTTAGGTAGGTATTTGTACAGGTTCTACTAATTTAGCTTCACGCAATATTATTTATTACTCATGCGCATGTTTTCACGCATATCTACCTACTTTTATCCGTTTAATTAAACTAATTTTACGCATTCTTGTTTTGAATACCTTAGTTGTAAAACAATATAATGAGTAGACTGAAATATGAGTCGTAACAACAATGTGTTAGTGTGAATATAATTATATTTTGTAGGTCGTTTATAAAATAATGAATACGTACTTAGCTACTTTATTCTTTTGTTTTTTGCAGCTTGCTCCATTCCAGCCAGTGGAGAGAAAGAATTAGATTAAAATACTTTTTTCTTTACAACTAACAAAATAATTAGAACTTCCTTCAAGGGGATACAACTTGTAATATTGGGTTATTGATTTCAATCCTCTTGCCTCTTTTAACCCTGATTCAGTTTCAGAGCTCAGTGCTTATTATGAAGGCCATTGTTCTAAATAATTTAGTCTAGCACATGACGTGCTTCACGCGTTTACATGTACCTACTAGAATAGACATTACTAAGTACGTAGGTACTGATAGCTTACGCGACTCCTGACCCTGACGTCTGATAAGCCAATAATGAGGACAAACCTTCCATCATTTGTAAACTATAGGCTTTGTTGTAGGTAGCGTTTATAGTGAAGTTAGCACGTCATGACCTATCATTATTCGCAACTTATGTATAGGTAAGTATTTACAAAAAAAAATTGATGCTCTAAGCTTATTAATAATCTATTGATAAGTTCCAAAAATTATTTGTCTATTTTTCTTTTCAACATGTCTCAAGTTTTCGAAGCACTTGTAACTAATAGGTAGCTTAGCATTACCTAACAGTATCCTGTAGTGACAAACGAATAATATTATAAACGCAAAAGTTTGTAAGTATGGATGGATGGAGGTTTGTTACTCTTTCACGTAAAAACTACTGATCCGATTTAGATAAAACTTGAAATATATATTGTCCGTGACCTGGATTAACACATAGGCTACTTTTTATCCCGAAAAATTAACGGGAACCAACGGGACGCGAACGAAGTTGCGGGCGGCACCTAGCAGAACATAAACTATTGTGAGTGATACTTAGTAATGATGTTAGAGTCTGAAAACTTTACCACTGACAACACTATACTTATTATAAGTAAGTTCACATATCCACTGCGTGACCGTGATATTGTGTTTTTGATAAAAAATCATAGCCTGAAACAATCTGAGTAAAACCACAGTAATTTCTGTGCAATCAGTAAAAACACAGAAAATATATCCATTAAGTTATTTGTATACTTACGTAGTATAGAAATGTTATACGACTCTACGTCATAGACGTAAAACAGTGCTCTTATCTTTTCCAGCTGATTTTGTAGACAATATTAATATACATACATAACTAGGTACATAGTTCTATATAGGCGTCAGTGGTGACTGGTGACCAAGGATTACAGTTAGAGAGAGGAGACTTGACTTTATTTAATGTTTTCCCTGGTAAATCCCGGTTTACCGTTAGACCCGGAGCTTTTGGCCGGGCTTGAGGACCCAAGCCCTTCCGCCTGAATCGCTATAAATGGAGTAAGCAAAGGACACGTCTAGAAATCGCGTTGTAAGAATCATACTTCCGGGGACAATCGCTTTATCTATGTTTTGCTAAAAATGATAACATAACTTTTGATAACCTTAGGTCAATGACTGAGGTTTGTCCTTATATTTAAATTAGGTTTTGACTCAATAGAATACAATTAATTATAAGTTTATTATTCTGGTCTGCTGCGACGCTCTTCGTGAATAATAATTGTTTTGTACTGCATTCAACAACGAGCTGTGCTGTGGCCCTACTGACACCTGTTATTCACAACTAGCCGTCGCCCGCGGCGTTGCTCGCGTTCTAGACCCTTTAGGGTGCGACTTTTCAAAATTCCTTTCTTAGTGCACCTCTACACTATATAAGGATACTACCCTCCAAATTTCATACCTCTAGGACTTATGGTTTAGGCTGTGCGTTGATTCTCTGTCAGCTTCAAAAGAGTTTTATATATTACAAGCCGTCCCCGCGGCGTTGCTCGCGTTAGAGTGTGACTTTTCAAAATTCCTTTCTTAGTGCGCCCTTACACTATATAAGGAACCTACCTTCCAAATTTCATACCTCTAGGACTTATAGTTTAGGCTGTGCGTTGATTCTCTGTCAGCTTCAAAAGAGTTTTATATATATTGATATACTATATATATTGATGATGATAAACCTTATAATGGTTGAGTGAGCAATGCACATACGTATTTGATAAATACATATAATTGCAACACCTGTTATTAACAACGAACCCTATAGTAGTTGGGCATGGACATAGGTATTTGATAAATACATCATACTAATATTATAAATGTGAATGTAAGTTTGTTTGTTACGCTTTCACGCGAAAACTACTTATCCGATCATCATGAAACTTTGTACACATATTCTTAGAGGTATTAGAAGTAACATAGAATACTTTTTATCCCGGAAAATTAAAGGTATCCAATGGGACGCGAACGAAGTCGCGGGCGAAAGCTAGTAAAGTATAATTACATAGACATTTAATTAGGCAGGTATCCACTAAGTTGTAATAAAAATAACTTGTTCCATACATTTTTACCAAGTGAGCATTTATTGCATTTTGCTTTGCATTTGTTTTATTGTGGACTCAGTGTGGTCAAACTCTAAACAAACATTTTGTAATAACTTAGCTATTGGAAATAATGTTGGAATACTTAAAACAGGACAATATTATTAACAATGATATTTCCCGTTTAAAAACTGTTGAACGACTATCAAATGCTAATAACGGCCACACACCTTCAATAAAAATATTCCCTCTTTACTTCGCCGTAGTCGGGCAATAACAGGTAAGTTAGGCTTAAAAATGACTTAGCTACCGGACACGGGTGGTTAGTAACCAGTTTTTGCAGCAACCTGTCTCACCAAATTGACTTGAACGACAAACTTCAACAAAAAGTGTGCATACACAAAAATCATAATATTAATAATATGCTTATCACGACATAATCTCAATTCTAAGACAGATCGTAAATGTCAAAAAAACTGGACGTGCTTTTATGACGTTTTAGATTTACCTATGTTAAGGTTTAAAGGGTTCTGCCGCCAAAAAGATCTAGCACTAGTAAATGTAAAAGAACCCCTAGTCACCCCAATCCCCCTCCCCGGGACCCCAGGATTAACTAAGTGGTCAATGGTTTTTCTTCTTTTAATTCTTAGTCACCCCAAATTAAGTGACTGATCATTTCTTTGCAACGATGTCTGTTTACACAAATCGTAAGCAAACAATGCAAATCCATTTGACTCCAAGAAATATAAACAAAATCTTGATTTATAAACAGAAAATCAAACTCATGACTTCGTTTAAACTAGCTAATATGATGCTAAATGTGTTTAGTATGCAATAACACCTATCAATCAGGTGGCTTCCAAAAAATGTTAAGCTTAATTTTTTTATTTGATACTAGCCGTCGCTCGCGTTCTAAATAGATCCTTTAGAGTGCGACTTTTCAAAATTCCTTTCTTAGTGCACCCCTATACTATATAAGGATACTACCCTCCAAATTTCATACCTCTAGGACTTATGGTTTAGGCTGTGCGTTGATTTTCTGTCAGCTTCAAAAGAGTTTTATATAATACTAGCCGTCGCCCGCGGCGTTGCTCGCGTTCTACCCTTTAGGATGCGATTTTTCAAAATTCCTTTCTTAGTGCACCCCTACACTATATAAGGAACCTACCCTCCAAATTTCATACTTCTAGGACTTATAGTTTAGGCTGTGCGTTGATTCTATGTCAGCTTCAAAAGAGTTTTATATATATTGATTATGTATATAGAATATTGATAAAAAAAAAATACAATAAAAAAAAAAAAAATGATATTGATACCTTTATCAGCAATCTGGTTCCCATATCATCTATAATTATAGCAAAAAGTTTGCGTAGTCACCATGGCTTAGCTTTATATGACTTTGAACTATTGGTTGACTGACGCTGAGTGAAATTTGTAAAATAACACCCCAAAATTGCAAATTTAGATCGCTGGAACTCAGTTAATGCAGAAGGCTCAAAATAATAATTGTCCTTCTTAAAAACTACGAAGCGAGGTCCCACAAAATCAAGACCTACAAAATCTGATGGGTTTTTAAGTTTTCGAACCAGTTCTGCGTCATGATATTCTGACATATAGAATATTTTACTACAGAACATACCAATAAAGAAAGTGTGACTCATAAAGTATGCATAAATAAAACATCCTCAAATCTTTAGGTATCCAAAATCCTTGATGTTGTCTTCTGAGGCACGTCATAATATTGACGATTCTGACGATTCGAACTTGCCTAAGGTCCCGTTAGATACCTTATAAACTAGTATTAAATTAATTCAGAATCCCAGGTATAAACCAACTGTCACTAACCTCTCCTAGCGCGTCCTGTTCGCTTCAACTTTGCCTTCTTCTCGTCCTGATAACTCGATTCCAACTTCTGTTTATGAACTAACGTGAACCCGATAAAGAAAACAATTAACGCTGTGTAAACTATAAAACAATTCTTCTCCAATGTCCACACAGCTAGCGAAATAAAGTTCATTTTAATTAATTAAAATTGAAAAACGTGAACATGCGTCGAGGAGCGCAGCGAGCGCGGAACTAAGTTGTCATGTCAACATAGCTTGCTGATAAAATTGTATCTCGTGCTATTATAAACTTAATTGCCTTGTAATTTTGGTTTATATTACGTCGCATGTTGATCGATGCACGCGTCGGCATGCTTTGTTTTCTTTTTGCAAGAACGTTTGCGTCCTTGACTTTTACGGAGACGATGGCTCGACGAACTTAACGAAACTTATATGTTATTTGCAAAAAAATGTAGAGACTTCAATGAAATTTAGTAATTAATATACTAAGTAATATTTTATCAAGGCTTTTTTTAGGGCTTTTAATATATTATTTTTTGAACAAACACCGGAAGCGGAGGTTGCTGACAAAACCAAGTAGTATTTTTATTGTAAATCGTAATTAAACAAAGAAATTTCCGCTCGTGAAAGATGATTAAGCTTAGATAAATATCCCATGACTCAAACAATAATAAATCAATGAACTCAAATAGGGGAACGTCAAGTTCAGGGCTTTGATGGATAGATAATTTTTTTCCAGGATGTTTTACTATTATATATTCCTTGTATACATGAAAAACGGTTATTACCTAGTTAAAATCGGTTTATTATTGGCTGTTGCTATGAGCAAAAAGAAAGGAAAAACCAAATTAAAAGTAATATTTTCTTGTGTCAATATCATCATCATCTTGGTATAATAATCGTGATTTAATCAATTACACTATTTTTTTATAGCATTTCTTAAAAACCGTATATAATTAGCAGTGCAGCATTATCAGAAGAGCAATATTCTGAGACTGTTGCAAACTCTTGTTGTACAGGCAGACGGGTCTGCTTTTAAAACCTATATTTTTGATGGGTTCTTTATTTTATCATTTTAAGTTAATAGCTGAAATATACATTCGACTTTAGCCACTGACTAAAAAGCTGCTGAATTGTAAGCATTTAGTACCCCTGCACGCTTATGGCTCATCTGGTAGGTTACTCTTGACCACAATTCCAATCTGGATTCACGGAATTTGACAGAAATCATGTCATTTTTCGAGATCTGTCAAAATCCGGATCCAATTTGGAACGGCGGTGGTCAAGAGTAGCCCTACTGATATTTAAACAGTTATCTGGCTTATAAACTACTAACTACGAACTACTAAAATAAAAACTTTTACAGTTAAAATATTAAAAAAAAACATTTCTACTTCCGTGTTTAGAGTGACACCTAGCTCTTGGGTTCTACGAACTTTCATTGTTTGAAACTTCTCATAAGATTCAGTAAAACTATCTTTTAAATTGCTCTCTGACGCAAACGATCACTGAATCATCAAATTTAAATAAATAGGTACTGTTTTTTTAACAAACAAAACCCATTAATCGATTCTAACCCATTAAATACCTGTTTTGAGATTTCTCACGATGAAAACAAAATAAGTACGAGGAAGTCGAGGAATTGGTCTTTAAGTGGTTTTTCATACCAACTGACTGGTTGGGCTCTATGACTTTATAGGTACCTATCTCTATACGTCACATACCCTCCAATTCTTTATCTTCAGAACTGCCTACTCTATAACATTTACTTTTTACTACTTGAAATTTATATTACTGAGATAAAAACCATAGATCATTTCTCATCTATGAAAAGTGCATCGTTGAGTTCTTTAGTAAACCGCAAAGAAGGATTCAAGAAGAAGAAGTGACCTCAATGCGTTCAAGAGTGGAAGGCTACCAAATCCAATATTCTAGACTCAGTTTATCGATGTCCAAGCTCTATATTTTTTTAACGAAATCAGCTATGTTTGTTTGCTAAGTTTGGTAATATACTTCGTATAACCTTCGTAGGTAAGGCAAAGCTAGAGATAGATTATAAAATTATGGCCATAAATCCAATGCCTCATCTACCAGTCAAGTTAAGTCTTTATTATTTTTATTTTATTCACAAAATATACCGAAATGATTATTTTTACCAATTATTTTCTCCAAAGTTTTTTTTAAGTGTCTGTTCTTAGAACAATATTTCCGAAGTTACAGGTGTCAGGTGTCATATGCCTAATATAGACCTTATTTATTCGTTGAACTTATATTTTTCTAGCTATGAACCTATGAAGTTTTTTTCCATAGTTGGGTTTTAAACACCTGCATAGTACAAAAGGTTTCTTAGAAACTATTATAATAATACTTTGTAAGTAATAATCTTTATGGTCGAATACTCAAACGCCACTCAATTTAAGTCACGCTTAAATTATTGCCATCGCTTACAAACGAGTAATGTCAAACAGAGGCAGAGCAATTTTAAGTGGTGCTCAAATTTGAATGACGTTTCAGTATTCCAGCCTTAGCCACTTATCCTTTTATTAATAAATCGATGTAAGCTTGGAATAGTTAAACCGTGTTTTGTCTCTGTCGGTTGAATTTGAATCTGCTTGTCAATGCAAAAGACAAAACACGGTGTAACTATTCCAAGCTTAGATTGAGTTTATTAATAACGGATTAGAGCTAATTTATCAACGTTGAAGTTATTATAAAGTAAAAAAAGATAGTAAATAATGTTATTTTTACTCTTGATGAAGTAGAATAATGTTAGTCAACACAAAATGAAAAATAAAACTTTTAAACTTTAAAAACTAACTCTAAATATAGGTACACCCATCATTATTAATAAAATGATGATAAAAGCAGAGTCTACAAAAACTAGCTAAAGGATAGTCATTATGTTCTAACATACATATAAGCAAGAAATAGAATTCTAAATGCATGCCCTGGCACCATGCTGAGTGGTGGCCATTTTTGTTATTTTATTTTAATTTTAAGTTTCACTATAATATTGTAAATTTTAAAAATAACAAAATAAATATTTTTCTTTTTCTTTCTAAATTTATTTTTTTCTTTTTACGTTCGTTAGGTTAGGTTTTATATCCATAGAAGTCGGAAGGAAGCCGATGTACTCGTATCATCTATAATTTTATAGCGACTCTATAAAATGCTCTACCATTGCTCAGAAAAGCGACTATAACAACGCATTTTGCTGTCAGAGGTCAGACCATAGCAACAGAGACATAAGCATAAACAAATGTGACAGAAAAAATGTGACAGCCGCAAAACGTATTTTTACGGTAGTGTATTTGAGATACACTGCGCGGTGACGCTACAATGTTTGGAACTAGAGCTGGCGTTAGCACGCAATATGACTCGCATGCGTTAGGTTTACGTAACGCGACAATTGTTTAATTCGTGCTCACCTCCCAGACTACTTATCGGCCATATTTGCTAGAAGATCACTCGCGACTAGCATGATTTTAATAATAGGGCTGGTTTTTATAAGTAGGTCCTCTGTTATCTGCTTCCTATCCACGTCCCCATAGCTCGGTTATGGGGCCAGACGTCGATGGTATTTCCATTATTTGTTTATTTGTTTTGTCTATAATTTTGCGTCAAAGCGGTCGATCCCATCTAATCTGCTAAGCATCTCATTAAAGGCGTGAAAATCATAAAACTTGCTTAGTGTTATGCTAATTAATTAGCATGTTATTTAGTATAAACACCTTAGTTTTAATATTAACCGGATTTGTAAATACTACGTAAATATTTGTCTAACTGCTGTAAGTAAGATCTTCTTTTCAACCGACATCAAAAAAAAAGGTTCTCAATTCGCTTGTTTTTTCTGTTGCCTCAGAACTCTGTCATTTATAACAACCGATTAAAAACAACAAAAAAACTATTTTATCTGTAAGGGTATATTTTCAGATTAGTCCCATAAAAAAATTATCAAAATCGGTTCAGTAGTTTGGCAGTTAATTAAGAATAACTGGAAAAACACGTCATCCACAAACACGACATTGCGTATTTTGCTTTCCTGTGACTTTAGGAAAGCAAAAATAACAGCCATCATCATCGCTTGATGATTTTATCGTGTTGAAATTACTTTTGACAGGCGATTGGCCAACTTGACTGTCATAACCACCGAACACTTATATCCTGTCATAACTGTGACTGCTTTCACTGCCTCTATCACGAACAAATCTGACAGTCACCGCGTTAACATATTGGAGTTATATTGCGCGTCAACGCCAGCTCGACTGCCAACCGCTGTAGTGTCACCGCGCAGTGTATCTCGAATACGCTAGCGTAACGATACGTTTCCGATTGTCAGATTTATTCGTGATCAAGGCTCAGGTCTTTCTTTGTGCAGGTGGTGTTGGGGCACGAGGGGTACGCTAGCAGATGATGCATCTGTCTCGAAGCGTCACAGTCACAATGACATGATGCAATCTCTAAACCCCTCTTTGCAAATTTATCTGCTGCAACTCACCTAAGTCCGGAGTTGACTCATCGACTTCCACGTTCACTGTATATTAGTGTAGATATCTTCCGATATTTTGGTAAGTAGATAAAGTCCTTGACGATAATCTGTTTCTGCCAGAGGCACTTCGAAACATATCTCTCATTCTTAGGTGCCATACCAACCCTAAGTGTGGATGAGATCAGTAAAATTATGATGATGAGATAACTCTAGGGGTAGTTGCTTTTAACGTCGAAGTTTGAAGAAGTGTGAAAAAATGATGGCGACTGGACGTCAGTAACATAACCATAATATCAACCAATCTTCAAATAAGGTACATCAATCTAATTTTAAGGTGTTTTTGCTACTAATTTTAATGTTTCAGTTTTTTGTGCTACACAAAACAAAATAGATCAAAGTTCTCATATACATGCGAATAATTATTGTATTTTTAACCAAAGATAACATGTAATTTTGGTAATAGAACTACAAATATCTAGACACCTCTCTTCAAAGCAAGCACTGGTACCAAATAGTCGTCCTTAGGGAGAGTATTAAATTATCAAAATACTTATGACTATAACTGCTAGCGTGGGCGTACCTATGTTAAACCTCCGCGAACCTATGACATAGTGAAAACCATAGGTCCAAGAGTCACAGAAAATAGCATAGGTAAGCCTTACTTCTTTTCATGTTCAGTGGAAGCTATATCTGTCCGCCTAGCATAATCACCCCCACCCACGAGCCAACGATTTGCCTACAGATGAAGAGGGAATCCACCATTTCGGTTTCTGTTTTCAAAAACAAAATAATGTGACAAAGTTGGATTTGTGTGCTCTTTGGTAATAAAAATATTGTCTAGTGAGCCTCGTATTCATAATGCTGACAGCACCTAGATGTTAAGCTTTGGTCTCGCAATCGTAACACACAACTCAGCGGTATGCAGCATGCAGCGCCGGACACGTAATTGTATGGAAAACTTCTAGTATGGTCTGTTGTTACGTCGCAGTTAGCTGTAAGTAAACGTAGTGTAGCCCTAGCATTAGAGAGGCCTCATCTGTCGTAGTAAACTTCACCAACTTGATATGATGATGAATCCTTTAGCTGTTAAGTCAAAGAACCCGTAAGTATACCGTAATCACTTTGATAGACCCGAATTAAGTTTATTTTCGTTATTCTAAGCTACGTGCCTACGTCCTGGTGGTATTGACGTCTGCACGTGCAAATTAGCAAGCTAGTGTCTAAATTGCTTTGCGAAAACGTTTTTTGTTGGTTCGTTTTAATTTTAATAATATTTATGATGGGTTTTGCTCCCGCAGATATTGTTTAAGGCGTGGCTTATCATTGTGGTCGTTATTTTTCCATAAGATATAGGTAGTACCTATTAAAAAAACTACTTACAGCGAAACGAAAATAAAATGGTCATATTTGTGATTGCACCGTTCAAAGTATAAAAAAATAAATCTATTAAAGACACTGATTACATATTTCTATTTCTAATTCCTTGAGTAATTTTTTTTAAGTTATACTTCTAATGCGACTTCCAACTGACAGCGCTAAACGTTAAACGTTAGTCTCTGTCTCTTTCTATTCGGGGGAATAGAAAGAAACAGAGTCTCTTTCTCATTTTCAATGATGGGTAAAAAGTGAGTCCTTCCTGACGCTGTATAAATTATCTAGATTAGATGCAAAAGGTCTGATTGTTACCTATACATAATACCTACGAGGTCGCATAGACATAGACCAATAAGGTTTCAAACTTATAACACACATCTCTTTTTCAATCGGGGGTTAATACGCAATAACAATTTGACGGATTGCCAAATTCGATTACCAGAGACGCGTCATGTCTGGCTTTTTGCAGTTTCTTGTTTGTCGGTATGCACAGTACGATCAGGAAAATGAACAAAAAACTATGGAAGGGTCACAGGTTCAACCCCCGTTAGAAACACGTGAGAGAAGTTATAGAGGCCACTGTCCAATGAAGTAACCATGAGCGTGACAAAGACATTATGTAACCATCAATCTTATCCTGCTCCTACTAATACTATAAACGCGAAAGTTTGTATGTATGGATGGATGTTTGTTATTCTTTCACGCAAAAACTACTGATCCGATTTGGATGAAACTTGGAATATACTTAGGTATACATATAGTCTATGACCTGAATGAAAGCATAGGCAACTCTACTTTGTATCCCGGATAATCAACGGGATCCCCCGGGACGAGAACAAAGTCGCAGGCGGAAGCCAGTCGTACATAAATCCGACTAGAAAAGCCCATTGGTGCACGACCGGATTTGAACGCCACAGCCTTAGAGTCAGAAGGCGGGGTAGTTACCACTAGACCACTGCTCTGTAGCAGGTAGCAGTAGAGCAGAAACTACGTATCTCGCGTATTGGGTATCCGACGTTGTATGAATTATCCACATGGCCTGTTTAGTAGACGTTTTGCTTTAAGGTCGACCAACATGTCACAGTGATTGCTTCCTAGAACTAAATTACCGGAGTAAACAATACGATGCATTAATCTCAGTTTTGACCCCTAAGCTGTGACCGCACCGACGCGGCTAAAGCATAGAGCTTTAGAAACGCTGCTTAAGGTTTTCTTCTGCTGTTTTGATAGACCTTCTCTCATTAGATTTAAAAATGACGACAATAAGGTCTACTAGATATTTTGAAAGGTGAAAAATCTTTGTGAAAACCATCAAAATATTCCAGCAATCGTGTTCTATTATAAAAACTAATGTTTTTGATGTCGCCGAGGCTTAAACGTAGCTTAAACTTGCAATGCACATGCGCCAATTACTTAGGTACCTCTTAACATGGTGTGCTCGTAGTTATAGTTAATAACTCAAAGTTAAGTCGACGTTTACTAAGTTGAGATAGTACCTACTAACAGTTAAGTTTAGTTTTACTGGGCGGAAAACTTGTTTAGATCAATTTGATATTTATGCTGATCCTTGTGCAATGTGACTGCACACATCATTGTTTGCGATTTTTCATAAATAATTTCAGTGACGTTTAGAAACATTGAAATACGCAAGCACTGGTTGATGCTTGTCAGTTTTTCACACGACCATAGACAACTAAACGGCACTATAAATTATAGAGTTCAGTTTTTGTCATTGTCTATGATAGTAAACATACATTTTTTGACAGTCACGATGACGAACACCTTAAAGGTGTTCGGTGACGAACACATAGTTCACAGGTCACACCCTCCTACAAACTAAAAATACCTACCTAAATGCGTACACAGATCACAAAAAAAATACAACAATGTTACATTATTGAATAGGTACCTATCTATCTATTCTGTGATTTCAGTATGGCAAACAAAATCGACTCTTTTCTCTAAAAAAATATACAAGTACCTACCGTAAAAGGTTCGAAAGCCATCGAGTTCAATGAACCAACCAATTAGGTATCTGCGCGTGAGTAAAAGTTCATTTCCTACCGGCTACCGATGACGCTGATGGCACAGAAACTACCCATTTCTCTTTGTTTTGTAGAGAAGAATGTCTTCCTGTTGACTGACGAACTAGACTGGCAAGACCCTGAATGGAGGTACGGTTCTTCTGTCCTGTGGGTGCTAGACCAGCCGATCGCGTATTTTCTTTCTTTCGCGTGACCATGCACAATTAAAGAGCCCCGAGTCTGTGCATGTGACTTTCGACTCGAGTATAGCACACGCAAAAGCATTCGCAAAGCGAGACATTTTGTGGGGACACAATTCCCAAATCTCCCGGTAGAGGCGCTTATCCTGTTTTCATACAAAATTTCTCGCTTTGCGAATGCGTTTGCGTGTGCTATACTCGAGTCGAAAGTCAAAACAAATGCACAGACTCGGGGCTCAAATATCTTACTAATACTCAATGAACTGATACTGCAATTACTTACAATTGTCAAAACTCAATTTATTAATAGAATTACGTTACTGACTGAACAATATAATAATGATTATATACCACATTGTTTTAGCGGAAGACTTGACTCTAGTTATATTAGGTGTTAATAAGAGATAATTTTGTTTACGCTATTTGGTTTGGTTAGTTTGCACAACAATCACTTAACTATATTTGAATTTGACTTACCTAAACTGACTTGGCAACTCACTAACAAGGATTGATGTACATTTTAAAACCAAAATACTTACTACATCGTACTTAATAGTGAAGGAATACCTACATGGTGAGGAAACCCGTGGCTTAGTCAGCTCCACATGACGTATTGACCATGTCTTTTCTGTGAATAAGTTAACATACGCTATGTAGGTAGATGGTAGGTAGGTAGGCACTTATATATCTTTAGCGTTAATTCCCAATTAATCAATATGTTTTAATTAAAGTAAAAAAATTAAAAAGTTTTTTATTTGACCTTAAAAAAATTGCATAGTAAAACTTTCCATGACAGTAATTTTTTGTATTTTTTTGATGAATGATGATCACCCCAATCCCAGTTCCATGCCCCAATCGGTGTTTTTATTTGATCTCGTCCATCCCATCCTGGGTACATAAAATGTCGGAAGTGCCAAGAAGGAATTGATTTACCTGCAGATATTTTTATTTTTAAGTATAAGTAGGTATTTCCATCTACCTAAGTTGAAACGCTTTTAGTCTTTCATGACGCACTCCAGATTCCAACACTGCAAGCTATTGTGAAAAATTTACAGTCAGATTTTTCATGCGTATACACAACGTCACATGGAAAAAATTACGAAAAATAAAAGAATGTTTTTATTTCCACGACATCTTTTTTGCTTTTCGTAGTGTCATGGTTTGGGACCTCGTTAAAAATTACTCATGCTGATGACTGTATGTTTTCGACGCTATAGCTTTCTCTATCTGTTTTCTATCTGGTAGAGGCCAAAGATAGGGAAGTTGAAAGGGTTGTTGAAGACCCGTTCTGACATTATGTCCTATTTTGACGATCCAATAGATGACAAGAACATCTTTAGAAAAATCGAATCCAAGTAGACTGCTTATTAGGTATAGTTACATAGTAGTTGAATAACGGCAAAATTAAGGTTCATTTGGTGAAAAATTTAGATATCTCAGTCTCAGTATCATTAGTTCAAAGTCAAAATGATCAAGAGAATTTAATAAAAAAAAACAAATGTTCACGGCTAAGCAGTTTAATTCCTTGAAATTCCCTCCTAGTTTTTGTACTACCATCATAAAAAACCTCGTAAAAGGCCCACGTCAATTGATAATTGATCTCGATCTATCCGACCACCCTCAGAAGGAATTTAGAGCGACCACCATAGGTTATGTTTTTAGCGAACCTACGTCATCAAAAGAGATGGTTACAGACTGGTTCAACGTCTACGTCTTGTCTTTGCGGACAGTCGACGCAGACCGGTGTATATAGGGTATCGCACCCCGGCCGGCGCGCAGTGACAAACGCGCGCGGATATAACACGCATGACTGATAAGGTTTTTTCTTTTTTAGATAGAATTTATTGAGTGTCAGTTTTGTGAGTTTTGGCAACACTATTGGAATTTTTCGCACGAGGTTCTTGGCAAGGTATTTTTTTTATTTAAGGACTAAGTTGAAATTAATAAAATAGTTTAGTAATAATATGTATAATTTAATATTATTTTATTATAATTCATTAAATTAAGGATAATGAGAAGTTAAAAAAACTACTCATTAATTTTTATGCTCAAAATATTATACAAAAATAATTACCTAAGTTGTTTTTAATTAGTGATTAGGTATTAGTTTGTCAATTATTATTTATACCTACTTTGCTTATTCGATTTGAAACGTTACTAATTACTAAATTTAAAAAAAATCCTACCGATACCGGTGAACAGCCCATTTATCAAAAAGTATTATAATAAATTATAACCTAATGAAAAAATTTACTTAAATAAATGCCAGCTAAATACGTAACTAAAAAATTTATCATAATTCATAATAATCTGACAAGTACAAATGTTTTTTTACTAGACCAACGTTCTCCAATCAAGTGTAACGGCTTTGAAATAAATTATTATATAATTTAAACTTGCTTTTTATGATCGCCACATTGCCACACCAAGGATTTCAAACCGCAATGGCATCTCTCGGAAGTTTCGATGCCGTCGGTTATTCGGAAGTAAACAATCAATAGAATTAATTATGTCACCTTTTGAATTCTAAGATAGTCGCACACTAGGACACGCCCTGGCGTATTCATTTATCTTATGAACTAGTTGGAATTTTTGTAAATTTTTCCAAAAATTTGCAATTAAATTTTAAAATTTCATAAATTTTGTAATGTTAAAATTTCTATAAATCACTTTGTTGACATGCCTGTCATAATTAAAAAGTTAGGTATAATGCTCAAATTGCAAAACACAATGATTTGCTGACGAAACATGAACAACATCAAAATTATTAATTGGTCAAATTAATGTATTTAAATTGTTATTGGATTTATGCATTTGGGATGATAAAAGTCTGAACATATAATAGGTATGACTAAATGGAAAAATTCTTAATTACTTTGAAACTATATTTAGTAAATTCATAACTTTAAAATTGATAAATGTGATTCACTAATCGATTTAGGCTGTTATTTACAGGCATTAACAGGTATTATCGACCTGGTAAAAATATAAAGCGCCTAAATAGAAATACATTAGTAATAATAAATATAATTTTAGTACTTAGCACCTAGTTAGCGATAGATATACTAATTTATAAGTTTAAAAAACTAGGGAAGCCGACTTTAATTGACTACCTTCTAGCTTCATCATCAGGTGATGATGGCAGTTCATTTGAATTATTCTTGCCATCGTACACCACTAAAAGTCAAAGAAAAATAGCAATAGCCCAAATAATGAGCTTATTTTGGTGAATTTTTTACGGGATCAATCTGGAAGTATAAACTTTCAACCAAAAA
Source organism: Eulithis prunata (assembly GCA_918843925.1). Lineage (NCBI taxonomy): Eukaryota > Metazoa > Arthropoda > Insecta > Lepidoptera > Geometridae > Eulithis > Eulithis prunata. Next base: position 9,212,456 of record OU974016.1, on the reverse strand, counting down.
TTATTTTTAAATCAGTTTGTAAATGACAGGGTTCTGAGGTTACAAACATAAAAAAAGTATAAAAATGATAATAATAATAATACTACAACCAAATTCTCAATCACACGTCCTTATTTTTTGAAGTCGTTTAAAAGCAAATTAAAAACTTTGTACATCCTATGTAACAGAGATTTTTTATAAGCGCAGGGCGATGTTAAAATGAGGACAACCGACCTCGTAAACCAAGAAAAAAAATTGTGCATGGAGTCCCTCCGCGTGGAAGAAGTTATACTTTGTAATGTGGAAATGAAAATAGGAAGGGGTAGATATAGATTTTTAGTGAAATCATAATTATTATTATTGTTTCTTTAAGACAAACTTTAGTAACATTGCTCTATCTCTATCTGTCAAATCATAGGCGTGTGCACGAATACTTTGAAAATTGAATGCTACGATTAACGCTTAACGTTTAACGTTTAACGCTGTCAGTTGGAAGTCGCATTATAAGTATAACTTCAAAAAGACACGCGGCACATTTCTAGCGAGCAGTGTGAGACTACCTTTTTATGCGAATATTATGTCGTTACGAGCGCGCTGACATTGAACGTGAATAATACTACCAAAATGTAATCCTTCGCGCGCGAAATAGGTGTTTACTTTGAATCATGTGCACGTTTGACGTTTTTGTAGTAAATCAAATCGGAGAATTTGAGAAGTAACGGAAAATAAGTAAAATTAGCACAAGTTACTCAGAAATCATCCAGTAGGCATAACGCGGAAGTGTGCGGCTACACTATATATGTAGGTAAAGTAGATAAAAAAAGAAATAAGCTTTCAGGACACAACGGTCAAATTTGTGCTAGTTAGTTCAAGATAACTTTGCTAAGTGCTAATTTTGTGCTTTGTTTATCTTTGTTTTGGTAACGGTTGATTATTTATGTAAGTAAATGCTCATTTATTTTTACATTTTGTAGAATTGGTGCTAATTGTTTTAAGATCTTTGTTTGAGACAAAGTTTCTAAGTGTTTGACATGTAGCCATTGCTTTAAAATACCTAGTGTTACATTCTAAATGCTAGTTTTTGTTAACAATAATTAATTAATTAATATAGGTAATTTTTTTATTAGCGATTTCTGTCCCACTGCTGGACAAAGGCCCTGTTATTTCAATAAATTTTATTAGTTTTTATATTTTTTTATCAATTTTGTTTCCACAGTCAATCATATTATATCACCATTTTTTATAAAAAAATAACAAAAATATGATCCTTAAAGATCCTTCAAAAAATTAAATAAATACTAAATAACAAATTAGGTAGGTACCTGAAATGACTTGTGTGTAAAGGATACTTATTATAATAAAAGTCAGGTAACAAAATATACTACTTAAATAGATACTTTAAGTAATTTGCAGCTAAAATCAAAACAATAAACCACTTATGCCACTTACCTAAGCCAATTTATTTTCACGTTCAAAAACGGAATCAATTATACTTAATTGTTTTGTATACAATACAATGTTACGTGACGAGAAGGGTGATGTATGTAACTTATACAGGGTGTATCTGGAAGAGTGGATCATCGGTGGCAGATCGATGGGGGACCTCAATGGCAATTGATTAAGCCCCCATGTATGTTCTGCGATATTCAGTCGTTTAAAAGTTATTCGAATTTTATAAAACTTTGGTCAAACTCCGATTTTAGGCTAAATGTCCCAAGTGTAGCCAAACTATTAGGTCTACGACCGTAATTTTTTTCTCCTAGTAGCTTAATGTTAGACCTTTCGCCTTACAATACCAGTTTGTGTCGTTATCTGATGAAATGCAAAATAAAAAATAATCTTTACAATAAAATCTAGAAACTTAATTTTTCATCTAACTTTGAAGGCTTCCAGAATAAAAAAGTTACTGAATTTTTGTTTCCGTAACCTACCTACTTACCTAGTCAAGTCTTTTATCCAGTAAAATTATAGCGAACACTTAGAATTATCTTATACACTTACTAGGTGATTCTAGGTGCCAGTTAATTGCAGAGCCTAAAAAAACGGGTGAACTACCCCTTTGCAAGCAAGAAGTAAGTCCTTTTTTTAGTATTAGGCAACGCTACAAGAAACGTGACTACGCGTGGTCACGTTTTCGTGTAACATTATAGCCACGTGTTGTCTAGATCTAATGTAGGTGTCTATTATTACAGAACTTTTTCTACCCAAGTATCAGTAATCTAGAAAAACTGTAATGATCCCTCAAAAAACATCTAACTACCTGTTATAAATATAAAAAAATGTGTTCTGTTTCGCGTAATAAAATGAGTTAAAGCATATTATTATGTGTCTAAACTGCTTAATTAAATATGCCATTTGGAAGATTAACATCCGATCACCGTATGATTAATAGTTTAAAACTTTAATGAGTACGATAATACTTATTAGATTTGATACGAAGTACATGATATCTGTTGTAAATCGGTAAATATTTTGAATTTATAAATTAATTAATTTTTATCACGGTTAACTGACTAAAAACCAGTTCACATAAGTACAAAAGACATCACAGAATAATTAGTAGGTACTCTATATTTTTGAAAAGCTTTTATGTATGTGTTCTTCAAGAAGACGTGAGATAATATCTACCTGTAACTAAATGATAGATAGTTAACAGGTTTCTAATCCCCGTGCGGGGAAAAATCCGATCAGATGTTTTTGAACTGGGGCAGTAAGGGAAGCTACTGAGGAAAACTCAGGAGACTATTCTTGCTTATTTCTGTGCTTATTGTCCCATCTCAAAAATCCACCTTGTGTAGTATTGAAATATCCTCACATTTTGCGGTCAGCCGGTGAATGTTGTAAGTTACTCTAAAATAACCAAAACTCAGGTAATAAAAAATAGGCATCTGACTAATATGGGTACGTAGAAGTCCTACAATTACTTAGGTATTTGATGTACAATTGTGTTCATAATTTGAGTATTGTTTACGAGCAAAGATATAATCTACATCCATCACAGCTTTAGACGTAGGTAATTGTTTCAAGTTTTGTAATGACCGTGTTTTGTTATTTTTTTTTGTAAAAAAAGCAAGTAAAAAAGAGTCTGGTTCAGCGAGTTTGAATTCCGTTAGATATTTCTTGTGGTCGCCACGATGTATCCGCCAAGATGGTAAATTTATTTGTTTATTCAATTGGAACTTATCATTTCCAAATAAATTGTTCTGATGATGAAGTGTGAAACATCAAGCGGTAACGTAAATTCTCTGAACACAAACAGCGGATTATTTAATTAAATATTATTACTATAACGAATAAAGTTGATCGGTACTTATTATTTATTTATCGTTCAGTTTTTGAGATCCAGTACCGAATTGATTACGGTTAAGTCCCCCACCGTAACCGCACCGTAGAAGCGCCGTAGATCCCTATTCTTGTCAAAAAATGAGTATGATGAGGAAGTAAATCCGGCGTCATTTTTCAATGAGTCATGTTCATGCTGCAAAATATTTTGTTCATAATCTCCATGGCCACTGCACAGGTCACTAAACAACCAATCCGTTGACACTCCACGGCCAAAGACTGACCCATTATGGTATTTTCCTGTTTAGATCATAGTATAATTATTTTGACAGCTACTAGGATAACCTTTAATTATAATTCATTGACAAGCACGGTCATCCGATGACTTGAAGTGCATCGTCATTTTATTAAGTACTTTGTCTATTACGGTATAAAATATGAGCATAATAAGTAAGCTCACTGGATACATAAATGGCAGTGAGCTGAAGGCTGCGGTCTCACTACAGCTAACAGTTTGCGGCTGATTGTCTTGTATCCGACTCTGAACTGTGAAATTGCGGGTGTGCTACAAATCAGCTGCGCACTGAATAAGTCAGCAAACAAAACAAGGCAAATTGCGTACCAGTACGCATTGAATGTTACTTGGCTACTTGGTTCCAAAAAGTTGCCCATATTGATAGATACTTTAATACCCCGAAGTTTTCGGGAGTCCTCTTAGTACACATGGTATAAAATGATAAGGATTTTAATTAAAAGTAAATTTTTTACATTAGTAAATATTGGGCTATATAAAGTTAACCTTCTTAAAATCCCGGAAATCTAAACTGACTCAACAGTCACAACCTATGTGTGGCCTGCCTAATCTTTGCTATCAAGGTAGTCAACACATTTTTTTTAATTATCAGCTGTCAATACTATGTATTTATCTGATCAAATAGTTTATATAAGTTCTGGCCATATAATATGTAGATCAATATAATAAGACATTAGGGGCGTGGCCTTATCAAAAAAGTTTCAAACAAGCAGATTGTAAATAACGAATTTTCAGTTTTGAAAAGAATCATTCGAAATTTACAAAAATTACTGCATTTTTTGCACTTCAAAATGTTCACGGTCAGGCCAAGAACTTCTAATAGCAAGTAGAGGGGGGATTTTTTTAGTTTAATAAACACACATGATTTAGAATGTTAAATGTCAATAACTAAAACGGTTTGGTTGTGATCCACTCTTACCAAAGAATTGTAGTTTTTAACGGTTGAGTAAATACGCCGTTAGTAGTAAAATATTATCCAAGGGGATATCAATAAACGAAATTCATGGAAAATAATAATATTAATAAACATTTTCATAATTCTATTTTAAGCAATTTACTTCATATGCCTTTGATGCTTCAAACTTGCCAAAAAAATAACTTCGTCTGATTAATAACTTCGTTGCAAAGTCAAGGCAATATATTAACAATAAAAGCACCTATACCTATGATTATATATCATTTTCACACCGAAGGTCTAATTTAGCATGTTTCTGTTTTGTATAAGTGGCAAAAAATTTGAAATATAGCTTCATTGAAGCGTTGACCGAATTCAATAAAGTATTGCAATTAGTTTTATTACCCTCTGCCACAACCATAATTAAGTTAGTCTACGCGTAGCACCAAGGTTATGTCAAATACGTCACAATGTTTATCAATGTTGAATGGAACGGATAAACCCAATAACAGGTTAATTTTTAATCTAACTATATTTTTTCTAACACTACTTAATAAAGTTCTCAGTTTTTATCACATCATTTTTTATCTAAATATTATAATTATTATTATTAAATAGGAGTGAGTGGAAGAAGAAAACATGTTGTGCCGACCCCAACTATCGTGGGATAAGGGCAGGGAAATGATTATGATTTATCTAAATATTTCTAAAACATTTCAATTCAATTAAATTTTGAAACAATAAACAAACTAGGTACTGTAAAACAGAAAACGGAAGACGAGGCAGTATTATGACATAAGGCTGGCCATAAATGGCAAAAAAAAATGAACGGATGACATTAAAGAAAAAAAAACATTTTATAATCTCGCCTGCCAAAATTACTAGTTGGAGCTAAACAATAATGTTAGGTACCTACTATTAAAAAGATATCAAGCCAACGTAAGTAGGTAGATAGATTTTGCAAGAAGTATCTACGTGCAAGTTTTTTAGCAAAGGTAATGCCAAGCCAGTAGTCGTTTCAATATTCAAGGCACATTTTTTATCTACCACCTCTTTTATTTCGTTGTAGAACCTATACGTTTTGGTACCTTATGAGTTTTGGATCCGGATTGGAACTGAAGTCGAGAGTAACGCACCAGGGTTTGGTCATTATTAAATCTCGTTTTTTTTAATTATAGAGAAGAGGGCAAGATGTCGCACGCACGCATATTAATTTAATTTTGAACTCGTCAATGGTTCAAGGTTATATCGAATATTATAAATAATTAATCTTAATTTTCTTGCGTCCCAAAGGTAGTGTTTCTTACTTATCTTGATGCGCCGGAAGAAAAAATGACCACAGTGAAAATAATTACTTGGCAAAGATTTTTTACGAAGTACCTACAAAAGTACTAGTGTGCGCTTGTAACTAACTAATCTAACTTTACTCTACAACTATAAATATTTTTTTTGACAGGCGTCATGGCTCTGTAGTAGCTCTGCCTTCCGTGCTGTGGGTCGTGGGTTCGATCCCCACCGAGAACAAACATTTGTGTTCGGCCAACATAGATGTTTATTCAGTTTCCAGGTGTTACTATGTATCATAAGTATGTATTTACAAAAAAAAAGTATATAAGTAGTCTATCAGCAATCTAGTTCCCATAGTACAAGCTTTGCTTAGTCCTAAGACTAGAGAGCGCTGTGTGATTATGTCCGAGAATTTTTATTTATTTATTTTATTTACTAGTGGTAAGTACTATTCCTAGTGATCATTCATTTTGATCAAAAGTATGAAAATATGTCTTAGTTATTTATCCATTGTTTCAGATATCAAAATGGTTGTCGGAGCCAAGAAGACTCTGCAGAGTATACCCAGCAGGGGTCGTATTTCAGTTATGAAGATCCAAAACTTTACAGTTCAAAGAAGACGTAAGTGACTAAATTAATACCCATAAAATATAAAAAAATTAAATACCTATTTAGAATTCTATCGTAGGTTTTGATGTTAACTTTAATTAAACTAATAAAAATGAATAAAGTTTTATAATTGAATTTATTTATTTTATAAAACAAAAATATTTTTAATATTTAGTATGGTATGAATTTTTTTATTTTACAGACACTGTCTTGAAAGCGGCGTATGGCTCTCTACTTATCGTGATATCGATAATTATGGCTGCCATTAACCCCGTAGCGCTGGTTACAAATTGGGTAAGTTATTTATTTAATTATTCTTATTTATGATACCTAGCGATATTATTTTTAACCATGCAATTCTTTCCATAGTAATTGTGACAGTGAATTATTTTACGACTAAACGTCTAACAACAAAAAAGTTCTATGTTTCGAAACGTGTCTAGTTTTAGGACCATAATCTTGGAGAGAGTAGCGATACTTATCAGGTGGGTTACTCTCGACCACAGTTCCAATCTGGATTCACGGAATTTGACAGAAATCATGTCTTCTTCTTCTTCGTTTAAATGGCCTGTGTCCGTCATTTCGACAGACAATTTTTAAAGTGTCAAGTGGTGAATTTCAAATAATATAAGTCAAGTCAAGTCTTCATCAAGTCGGCTGTCGTTTGTTTTGAAGAGAAAATGATGGATTTTCTCTTCAAAACCTGAAATGATTTTTTCACATTCAGAAAAACCACTTTACACACATTTATTCCAATGGCTCACACTTTATGTTACGACCTAAGTATACATGGCTAAAATTCCACCAAAATTAAACAATAATACTCACAATAACACAAAAAAACTATTAAAATAAAAATGCTATGCGTTGTTTCAAAAAATTTGAAAACTCAAATTCAGAGATCATGTCATTTTTCAGTACAAAATGAAACGAGATCTGTAAAAACCCGGATCCAATTTGGAACGGCGGTGGTCAAGAGTAGCCCTACTGATTCAAAAATAGTGATTGCTCTTTGGACGAATAAATGAAGCAACGTACAGACGAAAGATTAGTGAGTTGCCAAACATTAATGTCAACGATGACGCAGAAAGGTCCGATAAGGCTATCACGGATGTTTGTTGACATCCCATTACCATGGATACATACATACTATCTACAAAACAAATCAATTCAAAAATCTACAAAGTATGTAACAATAGTTATTTGTTATACAAGAGTGCAAAGTTGCTTTTTAACCGAGTGTTCAATTTTGATGACCGAGCAACCGAAGGATTCTAAAATTGAATCACGAGCGCAGCGAGTGATTCAAAATTAGAATCCTGAGTGTTAGCGAGGGAATCAAAAGAGCACGAGGTGAAAAATCTTTGCACTCGAGTGCAACACGTAACTTTTCATTCCACCTCAGCGAGGAAATGACTAAATGCAAAAAAAGCAAATTGAAAAAAGAACACCAAGAAGGTTCCGAGTCTGAGTTTTTAACAAATTAAAAAAAAGTTGCATGATATATTCGGCACCATAGAGGTAGCAGTAAATAGGTTTAATGTTTTTTTTAATTCACAAACTTAGTGCACACGATGTTCTAAATTCAATTTACTTTATCCTCTAGAGAATAAAAACGGCTTTTCCACTCAGATATTGAAGATTAAAAATACTCTTTCCGAGATGGTGGGATGAAAAAGTTATTTTTTTCACTTAAAGACGTGATTGTACGTCTAGCACTTACATCCATGCAACCATTTTCAATTCTAAAAGATAGACTGTAAGAGTTGATCAAAAAAACAATAAAATATAGTGAATTTAAGTATGAATACAATGAATAGGCTCGTGAATGTAATCTTCAGACAAGATAATCTTTTTCACAATTCTATATAAAACTAGAAAATAACGTACATAATAATAATGTACTTTTATTGATTCTAAAAATCATTTTGAACTATTCTGAAGACAAACTTCTGTTAAATTCATGTCCGTTTCATACAATATTTCAGCGTCATCTCATATTTCTGCAAAAAGTGTAATTGCTTTGCATTAAAAACTAGTAGGTATTCGTTCTGTAACAACTTTTTAACTTCCAAAACTAGTCGCTAAGCACTTAACTAAGGACAGGATATACAAAAAGTAACCCTGGAAAGTAAGGTTTAATCTAACCGCTGACGTCAAAAACAATTCGCAAAAACTTATAAACTTGTTGTAACCGCACAATGACATGCTCATGCGCATGTGTATTCATAAAATATAAAAAAAAAACCTGGTGTTATACACCAAAACTGACTGTAACTAATACTAAAACCAGTTTATATGGTTTGTGACGCGCTTTTTTAATACTCAGGTACACAGGTACATATTTTTTGTACATTTTTAATCACTAAATGTTAAATGTAATCTTGCGTGTAATAAAGTTTAGCGACCGGTTACTTAACACTTTGACAGAACTAAGTAAGCAATAAATCTTATAACCTACTTATTATAAGCAAGTTATACTGATTAATATATTGTGATTGATAATTAAGTGATATTAGATTGTAGATCAAGTTTATTTTATGGCTTTAAAAAGCTTACAGGAAGTTTTTTAAAATTTCAATTGTCATTTTATTTTTTTCTCATCTAGAATTGTAAACTAGACCATAAATAAAATATTTATTTATTACACTGCTGCTTAAATAAAACTTACAGTCTAAGACCAAAACGTTTTATGAGCCATAAGAGCATTTAGATGCTTAAAAAACAGATACAAAGCCTAATAAATTGCCTTAAATTTGTATGAAATATATTATCCACCTGAGGTGTCTGAGCAATGAGCATATTCAGAAGTGTGAGTGTATTTGAAATACACTAGCAAGATGTAAAAAATATATTTAAGAAAAAAAAAACTTGACTACTAAAAAAATATCTCTTATTATTTTCGAAGCATTCCACTTTTGCGCACCAAAAGATGTGCACGAAGAACCTCCGCACCTACGCTATTCGCCCGTCGTACACAAACAAGGACGCTTCTTAATATTCCCAAATTATTTTAAATTTAGTGCGATTCTATTATTATATCTAGGACTATACGTCTAGATAAGTTATTACGGAAGAATCTCATCTAGGCTGAACTTGTTTGTTACGATTATTGTGACCTCTTTTAGTAGGTAATCTACTTTACAAATATTTTTAGAGTTAGAGATAACCCAGTGACAGTTACGTTATCAAGAGAGTCTAATTAAAACTAATTGATTGTAAGACCCAAATGATTTATTCACAAAGAAAATTACAACTAATACAGTATTTACAATATTCACAATATTTACAAAATACGCATGAAACAGTTGAGCCATCTACAAACCATTGCAAACGATTTATAGATAGCTCAACTGGTCCAAATCAGCACCAATCGGAAGCGTGCCCAAGACACTGGCTGCATTGACCCAAATTAAGGAAAGATGGGCTTATTTGATCTAAGCAGTATTTGTACAGTCAGTAACATAAGTTGATTAACAAATAGAGTTTTTAAAATCCATACAAAGCCTAACAATTTTATAAATATTATGTCTGTGTGTAAATAAAATTATCTAAAAATTGATTTTTTTTTAAGCTGTTCTATCTTTGAAATTAGTATGTTCTCGTATGTGGATCAACGTATGTAAGCTATTAAATGAAAACACTGATAGAGACTAACGATCATTAGATACCAACTAATTGCATAACATTGACCAATATCAACAAAAAAATATTCATTAATTTGTTATCAATTAAATATCGATTGATTATGTAAATATTTACAACAGCATCATCATCATCCACAGCCCGACTTTACGACATAGATATAAAATTTAACGCAAACACTATACAATGTTCTAGCAAATATACGACATTAAGGTGTCTTAACTCTGTATTACTTTATGCATAATGTAATGCAAAATATAATAATGCATTTACAATGCATATGCAATGCAATGCATTTGCTGTAGGTATCTTTTTTATTATTATTATTTTTTATATTCAGCCCTTTGTGTCCCACTGAGCAAAAGCCTCACCCCATTCTTCCCACACACTCCGATCTTGGGCTACGCTTTGCCAGTCTGCCAAAAAATGGTTAAGTTCTATTAACAATGCCAAAAGTTCAGTAATTAGATTCTCCATCGTTTTTGTCTCAAGTTTTACAACAGAATTACCACTGTTGTAATAAATTGACTGACATAAAATCAATAAAATGACCTGTTTAAGCGTTTAATAGTACATAAAACGCCCCCAAATGTCCTAATAAGCATTTATATTACCTAAAGGCGCATTTATGAGTAACGTGATGCCGACAAATAAGCAACCAGTAGCTTGAAGTGTAAAAATTACAATAAAAATGCTATAAAAAATATTCCTATCTGCAAAAAACATCTAGAATACATTCAACAGAAAGCACTGCTAGGCATAGAACAACTATTTAACTATTTATATACTTGCTCTGTGAGGTAATGTATTGTTATAGGCAGAAGTTACTACTTAACATCAGGTGAGCTATCAGCTTGTTCCATTACTTATATCATAAAAAAAAAAGTTCCACCTAACTAACCTTATTACAAACATAAAATAATTCATAGCCGGTAAATTTTACAAAAAAATCGAATCTAAAAAAAATCATATCGTTTTTGAGAGTTTGGCTACACAAAGTCATTATTTACATTCTATTTCCGACGTTTTCATGTTTTTTTTGCGTTTTCAACAGTTAAAAAATCGTGTCCATATTTTTTTCTTTTCGAAACATATATGAAAAAAAAAATTAAAATGAAAATTTATATACTTGATGAAAAGGGAGTTGGACGCAATAAGTTGTAAGTGAAAAGTACCTCTTACTATGTCTACCAGTAAAATAATAAATATGAATAATAAGTTTAATAGCCATGTGAAAAGAGCGCGTTGATGTCTTTTGTATTAACTTTTTGACCTGATAAATTAATTTAATTAATTTTTAATAAAATATCATGCTTTCTGTAACATCATTGTTTCTGACTAAATTATTGACGTAGCTAGGTTTCATTATTGGATCGTAAAACTCTTCTTGTACTTTATAAAAAAAAAACGCCTTAATTTTTTTTTCTGATTTTGAAATTTTGTTTATGAAATCAAATAAATAAACACATAGGTACCTAGTTCAAATATGTTACTTTTTTCAAATAATGATGATAACGATTTAGATAGCGTCAACTCCAGGAACCATTTGCCTTCAAACATGAGAGTGAAATTATATTATATTAATAAAAATTTTGAATAATCGTTTTTTTCTATTCTTCTTCTTATGTAGATACAATGGCATGACATATCTACGCAAATAAACTTGCTAGTTCCATTCCATGGCACTATTGTTTTTACAAAGAGCAAAGGCCATGCCATATTATTCAAGACAAGTCATAATAATATGACAGGTGCAAATGTACGTGATGAATTGACTTTTGAACTATGACGTACTTTGAAATTGACTATTTTTATCTTAAACTTACCTTTTAGCACTTACCTACCTACTTTTGTAGAGTTGTATTGAGAGATTATATTGGGATACATACTCTGCAAGGATCTCTTGAGTCTCGACATTTTTGAAATAATTATATATATTTTTTTTACCTATTTGTAAACTGAAACGAAAGGACAGCTATAATCTCGGCGCTGTCAAATTAGGTTAGTTTAAAAAAAGTTATAGCATACATATGGTTTTGTATTCTCCATGCAGCTATAGATAGGTGTTCGGTGAGCTATAGTCTTTGATATTGCGAGAGCCACTACGTCATAGTCGCTTCTTGCTAATCGCCAAATCGTTTCTAGTTTCTAGCTCTACTAGCTTCTCGCTCATTGCCGCCGGTGGGACAAGTGCCTAAATGCTTTTGCCCCAAAAAATATGAGATAAGTAGAATATAACTTAAACATTATTTATTCGAATCATTTTTGTGACTTCTGACTCTTTGTTAGTAACTACGACGGTAAACCGTCGGTCCCGGCTCTAGCAGTCGAATAAACTCCTTCACCAGAGCCACTCATACGAACTTACAATAAGAAAAAAAAACTATGGTGATATTGAAAAGAAAGATCAGATCCAGGACTTCCCAAATACCTATGAGCAAATACTTCAGTTTAAATAACAAATATTAAAGTGAAATCTTTGAATGCAAAAGCTAACAGAACGTCCAGGGTCAACAAACAAACATTGAAATAATGATTCATAGAAATTACTGCGAAAAATCGAGGTGAACCAGTCTGCTATACTTAATGTTTACCTTTCTTTACCTTCGACCTCTTTCGACTAATTGTTATTGATTCTGTTTAATCACCTAGACCACATTTAGGTCAGTAACTATTTGCATTTTTTAATACAGATTTGATAAATATTGGTGATTACTACGGGTATTTATAAAAGATCACCAATTTCTCAAAATATAAAAAAAAAGTTAAAAGAAATAAAACCACATAACTGTTACTAAAATATATGCAAAATATGAGCCTATGAATAAAGTTTAATATCGATAAGTACCTCTAACGGGAGATTTGCAAACTATTTTTGTCTATAGAACTGAGTTATTCGATTCTCGCTTTTCAAAACTCTACAAAATAAAACTCACTCGTGCTCACCTCTCTTCCACGTGGTATCTATCGTTAATGAACTTACAAAGCCCCTCACATATGCATTGTAACTTAGTCGGTCGCCGTTTGTTAAATACGCGGTAAATACCCGTGAAGTTTGTATAACTGACGAAGTAAACGGTCACAAGTACCTATTTTACATATCTAAATAAAACTTAAGTGTCTATTTCACTACAACATGATCATGCTAAGCATAACTTAGTTATATTTCTGTTTCTATTTTAGACTAGTCTTAAACAAAGACAGAAGTATTTTTATTTGACGAATAGCGTAACTCTGAAGTAGTGAAATAGACTCTTATGTACATAATCTCATTATAATAGTGGACTGCTTATAACCACAAAATATAAAAAGAGCCATGCAAAATTATAACGGCGTTAAAAAATTGCTACTAACTGAGCCACACTTAAAAACGTCACTTAAACATAAGAAGGTCGCGAGGTCGAAGCCCAGTGCGTTGGTCCGATCCAGATCCGCACCACACTCGACACATCCGTGTACGATGCCCTACAACTAGCCGGGGATAGGAACAAATGGCGTACCATCGTTAAGATGAGGATAATGACTGGAGGTGGTCACGACCCTTAGATATGAGGAATACGATTGAAGGAGGAGGAGGAAACATAAGAATTGTTTATTTGCAGTGTCATTTTCGACATTGTTCATTGTTAATAGATGTTAATAGACTAAAGAAAAAAGGGGCAAAAATGGTAGCTACATAGTAAAAGTTTTATTACTCGTCTGTGTTGAATGTTTTTTTATTCAAAACTAACATACACATTTATTTTCAGTACCTAGATATGAAAGAAGGCTCGTTCCTCTACAAGATGTGGGAGGCACCGCCCTACCAGCTGTACTCAGAGGTGTGGGTGTACAACTACACGAATGTGAAGGAATTCCTCGACGGTACTGATGCTAAGCTGAAGCTGAAGGAAGTCGGCCCTTTCAAGTTTCAGTAAGTTACTTTACCAAAATGATAGAAGTGCATATAAGTAATTTCAAGTTCGTATCGTATATGTATCATTTATATTTGTAACTTAGCATTTTTCTTAATTTTTAAATATTTTTTGATTTCTTCACGTAAGCCAAAATGATAAAGTATGTGCATATTTTTTCAAGTGGCTTTATGTATGACAGACAAATAAAAGTGTATAATGTTTTCAAGTTTGAATATAAACCAGAATGATAAAAGTGTTAAAAACATATTTTAAACGTAAAGCTACTGAAACTTCATGGCCTAATATGCATTTATATCATAAGATTCATAGAAGTGCATATTAGGCCGTCAAGTTTCAGTAGTATATCTTAACGTGAACGAGACTTTAGTACTAAGAAGTGCATTATTACTTTTATTAGTTAAAGTGTTTGTCTATCAAAGTGTTTACTCTACACTTATTGACGCCTAGTAATTGTGGTCTAGGTTTATTCATAATTATTAAGGAAAATCTGATTTCACACACTATTCTTTTTATCATCTATTGTTTCTGGTCATCACTTCTTAGAGCCAAGAGGAAGTTTGTGATTTTTATTTTTTTTACTAAGTACTTAATTTGTTGTTTTTTTTTATTTGCAAAAGAACTCACTTTTACATTTTAATCCTTACCCTTTTATTAAAAACTTGATGTAAGCTTGGAATAGTTAAAACAAAAATCGAGTTTAATAATAACATTAATTATAATAAAATACTTATTGATGTTTTTTGCCATCCGCAGAGAGATTCGGGTGAACGAGAACATGACGGTTGACAGAGAACGAGGGATCCTCAGAATCAACCCTAAGATCACTCTGAAGTTCATCAGGGAGGAGTCTGTGGCAGATCTGAAAGATGTTAGCGTCTACGTGCCTAACATTGCTCTTATTGTAAGTACCTTTGTATCCACTTCTTATTCTTCTATCTACGGCCTCTGTCTGTCATTTCGACAGACAATTTTGCCAGCGAGTTCTTCTTCTTCTCTTCATTAATGGCCTCTGTCCGTCATTTCGACAGACAATTTTGCCAATGTCAAGTGTTAAAATTTTCTTCTCTTCAATAATGGCCTGTGTCCGTCATTTCGACAGACAATTTTGCCAATTTCAAGTGTTAAAATTGTAATAAATAAGTCAAGTCAAGTCATTTGTCAAGTCGGCTGTCGTTTGTTTTGAAAAGAAAATGGTGGATTTTCTCTTCAAAACCTAACACGAATTTCGACATTCAGAAAAACCACTTTACACACATTTATTCCAATGGCTCACTCTTTATGTTACGACCTAAGTATTATTGGTTAAAATTCCACCAAAATTAAACAACAATACTCACAATAACACAAGAAAAACTATTAAAATAAAAGTGCTATTGTGTCGTTTCAAAAAATGTCAAAACTCGTGTCCTTGCCAGCGAGTTTGGAAAATTGTATCCACTTGAGGCCATAAAAAAGTAAAAGAAGGACACGAGTTTTGACATTTTTGGAAACGACACATAGCACTTTTATTTTAATAGTTTTTCTTGTGTTATTGTGAGTATTGTTGTTTAATTTTGGTGGAATTTTAACCAATAATACTTAGGTCGTAACATAAAGTGTGAGCCATTGGAATAAATGTGTGTAAAGTTGTTTTTCTGAATGTGAAAATTCGTGTTAGGTTTTGAAGAGAAAATCCACCATTTTTTTTCAAAACAAACGACAGCCGACTTGACAAATGACTTGACTTGACTTATTTATTACAATTTTAACACTTGACATTGGCAAAATTGTCTGTCGAAATGACGGACACAGGCCATTATTGAAGAGAAGAAGAAAGTAAAAGAAGAAGATGTACCTTTGTATCCGTACTTCAGACCCTCTTTCATTTATCATACATACTAGGCAAAGGTACAACTTTTTTCATTTACATTTTATTTGTTTAAAGTACTCACTTTTCGTGTTAGGTATATGATTTATTTGAGTAAATTAAAAGACATAAAAATAAGCGTAAAAAATGTAATATCATCTCCCGACCCATAGCTACTCGTTTGAAGTCTGCTTTTCAAGTTTTTTACATAAGTTCTTATGTAACACATTTTTTAATTATCTGAAGCAAACTATAAAAACTATTACAGGTACATGACTGCATCTAAAAGTTCACTTTTTGTGGCCTGTAGATTTCATAACTGGCAAAAAAACATTACCAAACTACTTAGCAAACCAAAGTTTAGGTAGTTCAAAATTGCTTATAAGTACTTCTCTTTTTGTTTTTGCCGCGTTTTTGCTGTACGCTATCAAATAATTTTGACAGCTCTACAATCAATTTTGAAATTATTACCTACCACAAAGCTACGGTAATCAATATAATTCTTTATAGCTAAAGTTTTTAGTGTATTTTTTCCAATGTTTTTGTTATATCGTCAAGTTCAATCCACGCAGGTCACGTGCAGGTTTTGGTATAATATATAATTAAATATAATAATAACAGATGCAATCACGTGCTCGTGTACAAAACACGTTACTTAGCACGGCTCCGTGAGATTGTTATTTCTATTCAGTTCTAGAGTAGGCGATTGGGTGCAAGATGCAAGGTGACAAGATACAGAACCTTAAGTTGCATCAGCAAATTGATAATTAGTGCATTTATAATAACCGAGATATTCAATAAAAAAAATTATGATGCTAATCCTAATCCAAAAGCTTTATGTTTAACAGCGCAGTTTAACTAAATTAAGTTTGGTTACGAAATGTAAAGGTGTTGCAAGCAAAATATTTTTATTATACCTAGACGGTGTGTCCTAGGTGACCTAAGTATACTTAGTAAATATATAATTATATATAACTATTAGTAAAGGCCATTGGCATCTGTCTGCGAAGGAGTCTTTGAGATGTTCCTCTTGTCCTTAATAACACCCATATAAACAACAAAATATATATTTTTTTTGCGAAAATTACTAACTTATAGTAGTTAGATATATACCTAGGATACTAACAATCTTGAGTTCTGTAAAAAGGTTCTGCAGAATGTCCACCACACGAGGACAATGCTTATTAAAATATCTTCTTTCTTGTTCCAGGCCATTAGTACTCTTACTGCCGACAGACTGGGCTACATAGCCAACGCTGGAGTCTACTACTCAATCTCAGCACTTGGCTCCAAGCTCTTTAGCAATTTGACGGTTCAGGAGCTGTTCTGGGGTTACAAGGACCCTCTGGTCTCTATTGCGAACACCTTCGTCCCAGGATGGATTGATTTTGGGAAGCTTGGGGTGCTGGACAGAGTAAGTGGTACTGATTAACCTTCTAGGCATCCTCGAGGATTTACTCCAGCCAGTTATTTGGCAGCAGTATCTCCTATCATATCTATGTCGTATTTATTTAGAAATATACGTATGAGGAAAAAACTACATGGTCGTTTGCACCGGATGTTCAAAGTAAATACATGCTTTTCCTGTCCTTTTAAAAGTAAAATAATGTTTGAGAAATCTGATGAGTTCTGCGGTGCAGTTTGCGACTGGCTGAGATGCAAGACGCGGGTGAAATTTTTACAAAGGGAAAGGTCGAAGTTTATATAATTTGGCGAAGTTTGAATGTTGGTAGCGTGGCTAATCATTGCTAATCGAGCAACCAGAATAGTCAACGCGCTGTGCAATTTGTTTGGCCGTGATATCTTACTTATAGCGTCTCCAGCAATAGTTTAGCTGCAATCAAATAATCAACTTTATCATGATAGCATAAAATTCATAATTCAATTCAATTCAATTCATTTATTTAAACCATAGGATCTTATAGAGAACACTTAGTTAGGTAAATTTTTGTAAAAATAATCTTTCAAACGGAAAATTAATCATGCATAATTAAAAACAATAGGCGTATTATTATACAAAGAACAAGCTATATTTGTAGAATACTTTACGATTACTCTATCTATGTGTTTGTCTACAGTTCTATGCCGTGAGACCTGAGATAGCGGAGATTGAATTGAAAGACCCCGCCACAAAATATTCCATCAAAACCTGGAACAACTTCCAGGGTCTACCAGAGCAGGGATACAAGACATTTAACACTAGGTAAGTCTATAGTGGATTGGAGTCACAAGTTATAATAATATAAAGGCTATGGAAAATGATGCATCATCAGATATACAGGGCTATGCCACATGGAAGGAAAGTATCTTAAATAATGTAGATAGAATATTTTACTGAAAGAAGACTTTGTTTGGATTTTCAAAACAATTTAAACTGCATTCAAAGAATTTTGAATAATCGCCTGTCTGAACCGGGAATCGAACCCACCAAATTGTAAAGCAAAATACCCGTTATTTTATGATACCGATCAAAAGGCTCAATCGTAAGGATAATTTTTTTCAATACCTAAATAAAATACATTTTGTGTAAATAGAATACATACTTGTAATACATAGTAACAGCACTATATAATATAGGAACCCGAGCGAATTGTAGCTAAAAACAAACATTTGTGAACTAAAATTTAACAATTTTCCAGCACGCTCTGCAACCGTGTGACAGGGGTCTACGAAGGTCTAATGATCACCCCCAACTACCCCAAAGGCAAGGAAATCCCTATTTTCAGGAAGCAGGCCTGCAGGAGTTACCCTTTTAGTTACGACAAGGAGACGACTGATGAAAACGGAATTAATATCTACAGGTACGAAACTTCCGTAAAATACTGGTATCTTAGGTCTTTACAAGAATTGAAGATGATTTATACAGCGTCAGGAGGCAACCTATGCCTACACACTGTAGTGCCCGGGACAATGTTTAAATGAAGTAAGCTTGCCCAGCACCTATTCCATCCTCTAAGCCTATAGTCAGCCATATCCACAGGAAAGACAAGGTCAATACGTAAAATACTGGAAAAGTCATTTCTCAAAAAACCCCTCGAACTGTTGTGTTTTGCTATAAACTATAGTACCTAGGCAAGGTACTAACTTATCATTTGTCCTTAATTTTAGGTTACAAATTAGGCAGGTATAGTACAAATGAAACCTTATTAGGTATATAGGGCTTCTAATAAACACAAATAAACAAGCAGATTTTTTGTATAATCCTTCTCCATCACCATCATAATCAGTTTCATCACCCACAACATGACTCATTGCTGGGTATTAGGCCTCTAATAATTCTTCTAAGAAAAAAATTAATTGGTGATCAGCTATTATAACAAAGTTTTTTTTACAGATACACAATAGCAGAAACTGCGTTCAGTAGATCATCTAAGTACGCGTGTAATTGCACGCAACACTGCCTCCCTGATGGTTTCGTCGACGTCAGCAAATGTTACTATGGTAAGGGACCCACTGTATATACCTAGAACCTAGACTTTGGTAACCGGGAAATGTCTAAGAGACTTAGCCAAAATTTAGGGTACTCTACTCAATTTATTTATAAAATAATGTGCGTCTAAGATCGATATCTGTTCAGCAACACGTGAAAACATTATCTTTTTTTTTGTATTCTCAATTATTGTAAATCTATGCATCCGCCGTATCTAATTACTAATTACAGAAGAGCTGTAGGTAATTATGTCCCTACATAAGGAAGTCGAGAGGTACGGATGAAATATCCCGGCTACCATTCTTTAGGAAGCCAAAGCTATAGAATTCTATTGTTTCTAATAATGTTTACGAGATTTCGCACACATGTAGCAGTGTAGTTACTTCAACTAATAAATTTCCGCAAGTCAGAGGTCAGGGTTGGAAAAATATTTGTCAACTATTTGCTCGCAGACAATTTCACACATTTGAAGGTTTTTAGACACGTAGCTCATAGCTACCTACTACCTACTGTATAGTAAAACTGATGAATCTGGAGATTGTAGGAAATTTTATGACTAATAGACTGCGGTGGAAAATTTTGTTTGAATTTACTGAAAAACCATGTTGACTAAAGACAAACTGACAAATTATACACATAAAGTATAAGAATCTTTTTGAAACTCGGTGTACTTGTTTCAGGATTCCCAATTTCTCTATCGAAGCCCCACTTCATGGACGCGGATCCTCAGCAGCTTGCTCACTTCGAAGGCATGACTCCAGATCCCATCAAGCATGCATCTTTTCTTGAAATTGAACCGGTAAGTAAATCTGATTAGTTAACCGTCTCAAATCTTAGTAGTCTAAGAGAATCCGATGCCTAGAACTGTCCAAGAATGGGCAGAGTCAGGCCAAGAACAATTTTCTACAGGTGTAAGAAGAACGTGTTATTTCAGGCTATTTTATGATATTGCGAAGTGGTTATGAGGTGATTATATCTGAGAAAACTCGCGACAGCCTTAGTGGGCAGTATTTTCTCAGCTCCACTTCCCGTACCAGCCCTCTATCAAATAGCAGAGTCAAATGAAATACCACCTTTCTTTGTTTTACAGACAATAGGAGTGCCTTTGAGGGTAATGTCCAACATCCAAGTGAACCTTGCAGTGAGATCTGCGCCAGGAAACCCACTCACAAAGCCGCTGAAAGACAAAGTCCTGCCCCTGGCGTGGCTGTCTATGGTAAGAGTCTTTATGGTGATTACCATGATTCTTAGCCTGTGTCATCTGGTCTTTATATTATGCTTTTAGTATACTTTTTCCACTTTCAAAGTTCATTCTTTGCAAACGATGTCTTTAGTCTGGGTTTACCGATGACGATGCCTTTTTCCATCATACCCTTCCACTTTTTACCCGACTACGCGGAGCAAAAGGTTATCACGATCCAGTACGGATGATTCATACAAAAAAATACTCTGGGCTGATCAATCAATGAAATTAAATAAATGTCTAAGATATGTAAATTGACCGATTGACATTGTAAAATTTACATGTTCGATAAGGCTAAATACTTGTAATAAATCATGACAACTTAATTTAAAGAATTACGACCTATAAAAACTCGTTTCGTATTTTCGTCATTGCAGTTTGCATTGTTGCTATTAGTATTTTGTTACTATTTTTAGTCAGAGATTTACTGACGGTCCATACTCTTTGCCTATATGTAATTTTCCTCTCAAAATTCAATGCCGTTGCCGGCAGCGAAACAGTAAGACATCAAACAACTCAGTCAACAGTCTTAGCAAATCTGAAAAGCTAACTAAGCCGCCTCAATTTGCCATCAAATATTTATTTATGCAATTTTGTATTGCTATCTTTAACATAATGTTTACAATCATCTTAGTACCGTTAAACTATGACTCTATTCAACTGCCCCTTTCAAATGGGACATCAATTTTAACATACATTCCATTACTATTATTTAGGTACACTGACGCTACTTTGCAACTTTTTAGTTCCTTTTACAAAATTAAATGTTTCTTCATCTATTTTATCAGCTTCTATAATTGGCTAATCTTAATAATCTTTGTCTAATCTAAGTAAGTAAGTATATCAAATCAGTTACTGCAATGTTACTGCACAGAATATTAGTACAAGAAGATACTACGCATTTTTTAACACCAATTTACATCTTCTCAGTTCCATTTACAAATTTTTCCTCTACTTTATCAAGGTCTATATCTGTTTAATCTAGGGATACCAAATTAGGGGTTTTCAATGTTACTGTATGTGTGTTAGTTTTTATATAAGCAGTTAGCAAGACCACAGGCCTTGTGGAAAATTTAAGTTACACCTTGAGCTTTTCTAGATCGGATATTTTTATTACTTTGATTCTAAATACTGATTGTTGGAGATTAGTTTACTTACCAACCACTGCACAAGCTTGTGCAGAAGCCTTCGCTTGTATCGGAATAAAGATTAGCTTTGATACAAGCCAAATATGCCAATGTATTCAGTTATTACGGTATCACTGACCCTCAAACATTCTCACATGTTTTTGCATTTGTTATTATTATAAGAAATAGGTAGATTAGCTCAAGTTGGTTGTTGGTGTTTAACTTCCAAGAGTACCTGTCTTTATTTTACTAGTATCTTCATTTGATTGGTTTTGGGTAGATTCTGTTTAGGGCAGATTTTAATAGATTTGTTTGTATCATAGGTAGGTTTTGTCTAGGTAGGTAAAATATTCATTAGATAGCTTTTCGCACCATATAGGTGACAGTTTGACAACTATCTCACCTGATGTTATCTTATAAATAATGCGATACCTATTAGTTGCTAAGCTTCATATTTTTTTACAGTTCTGTGACGGGCCTCCCCCAGAAATCCTGTCTCTTCTTCGTCTCCGCTTCATCATCGCTCCACCTCTTGTTATCACTCTGACCGTGCTGCTCTTCGTAGCAGGCTTGGTCCTGACCCTCCAAGGACTCCACAGGATTTGGAAGCCGAAATACAAGCTCATAACCTCAGACCCTAAACCACCTCCAGCCAGAAAGATCAGCAGAGAACGAAGGATCAGCGTTGAGAAGATAATGGAACGGAAGAGGAGTATGGAGAGACGAGCGAGTAACGTGATCCTCAATATAACAGGTGATAACTTCTTGTTCAGGGAAAATGAGGATTTGGCAAAGGAAGCGGTATCGCTTCTTGCGATCGCTGAAGATGATAGTGATGATGTACAGGATATTATGTTCAGCGATTGAAGGTAATGTAGCCCTAAAAGACAAGTGGTTCCATTGTTGCGAGTAGCGACCCAAAACATATTATAGCGATGATAAGAAAGAAAATGAGGAAAGCTAAAGTTAGCAAGCTATGAATACCTAATAATCTTGTTTTAAAACTAATTTCGTTTCGTTTGATTACCAATGAAAAACATCGAGTAAATCAATCGATCTGTACCCACCTTAGAAAATACTCCAGTGAGATTTTCAGAGGATGATATTGGAGTCCGACCACGCCAAGTTTGCAGCGCTTAGAATATGGCAGAATTTGAAAGTCTACAGTACGGCGGAAACGATTTGACAACCTGTCTAAGAACGTTACTATGTAAAGATGTACATATTATACATGATATAGGTGCAAATCTTTTTAGGGTCGCCTTATATATTTCACTGCAAACTTAGCTTGGTTAGACTATGTTTTTATTAAGGCGTAATTTTGACAGGCTATGTAGTTTGTATAATAGGTTTAGTTCTCTGTACATAATTACTGCTCAATTAGTTACCTAACTTGTAAGTATCTTCCTAGTTAGATTGAGCTGCCTAAATTAGGCAGGCAACGGGTATAATATAAGCTGGTATGACATTATATAGGTACATAATAAGTTAGTTTTAAGTCTATGGGAAGTTGTTTCCCATACGTGGACCAAGATGGTCATGATCATGTGACTCTCCCATTGGCTGTGACGACACCAGACACGACACCGCTATGCTACACGATATCAGCGGAGACCCAAATGTCAGGGCCTGCATGCTTAATTGCTTAGTGTGTTAGTTTTACGTATACTACAAAGTTCACGTCAACTATATTTTTGCATAGAGATTGAGCAGCGCCCCTAGCGGGAAGTATACAAAACTGATTGTTCGACAAAATTACACTTTACGTGACTGTAAGAAACGGTGCCGTGCCGTCTTCGGTGGTGTCCAGACTTGCCTACTTCACACTGTCCCCCCAAATGCACTATTTTAAGGGTGTTTTATCGCAAAGCGATCACATAACCCTATTGTATGTAATTCAACAGTAAAGAACCTCAAAATGACAATCAATTTGAAATAGCGCAATTGTGCCAACTTTGATATTTATAAGTGATTTGACATTTTGGATCGTGTTATATGTCGTTATCGGCCAATGTGCAAACGCCCATTGGGGTCAGTTTCATAGGGGTGTGCCATATTCTTTCCAATGGGTTTGATTTGATGGCTAAAGTTTGAGTTCAATGTCTTCCGTCAAGTACTTGATGACTGTTATTTTGGTGGACAAGCTATCTTTTTTATGTTATTACTGATTTTTATAAAATTGTTCCGTTAATTTGACAATTTTCCTATTGTGATATTATTTCATAAATATTTTTAATGTGTAAAAAAGTATGCGTAAATACGTAAGTATTAATTTATTGAATAATTTTGTAAATAAATGAATGGTGTAAAATTTTGTTATTAAACAATTTATAAATATAAAAGTTATTTTATTATTATTTTTCTTATTTTAAGAATATTTACATTAGTTTTTAATATCATTTTAACTAAGGATTATTATATTAACTGCCTAATATTTACCTACTAAGGTTTTTTACTACTTCTAATTAGACCTGAGTCAAAATGATCACAGTTTACTTTATGTGGTCTGGTTAAATATATAAATTAAATTTAAACAAGTATATTAAATAATATTAAAACTAAGTACATTACCAGTTATGAGGGTAACTGTTACAATATTCCAATTCAAAATAATATTGATTTTGAAAAAGATAAGTTACATTAAGTAACTAAATAATAATACAACAAATCTCAAAAAATAATAAGACTAGAGTTTATATTTACAAATATACAGTTAAATATCTACTAAGGTACTTATGTTGGTAACAAATTTAACTTTATTTAATAAATACTTGCTATACTTTGCAAAGCGCCTACAATAATGTATCCGCAACTCGTCTTTGCTTTTGCTTCAATCCAATTTAGGGAGATGCTTGATAACGACGTTTTAGCAATCACGTGCTTAGAACCTTTACCTATTGTTTGTTTTCAAGGTCCTGTTAAATTTCTCGCGCAGCCGGAATAGTAGTAGGTACCAGAATATAGTTTTTCGTTGGCACAATTTTTTTGCATTTTTTAACAGATTTTTTTAAAAATACCATAAAATTGTGCATAAATTCAAGACGTACACCACATTCACTATATACATCAGGAACACCTTAAATGGTGCCGGAGAGATACCACAGTATAGTTTTTTGAATGGCATAATTCGTTTTTAGTATTTACCAAATTATGAAAGTGAAATTTTATAAAATAGTGGTCCAGCAGAACTTTTCGTTAGGTAATTTTGAACCGCGTTCAGCGAAACCGTGGTCCTACGGGATGAAGCCATTTTATGTAGTGTTTTCTTCAAAAGTATCATAAAAATGTGATCAAAGACTTTATGCACCACATTCATAACGGACATAAGGCACACCTAAAATGGTGCATCGGTAATGGTACCAGAATCAGTTTTTTGGCTGGCACAATTTTTTTTCACAAAGTTCGATATTTCTAAAGATTTCCTCACAAAGTTGCATAAACGTGTGCATAGATCCAAGGTACGTAATGTGCCACGTTGGTATAAACATCAGGTACTCCTCGTCTGGCGCAGCCTGATCCAAAGGAGGTCAGGCCGCGAAGCTCCCAGCGGCCGCGAGACCGACATTGGAGCGGACCTCCACTGTCACCCTGGAATTGAGGAATTTGCTGCTTAGATTCTGCCAGGATAAGGTAGTTTTTAAATTCTTTATTCAGACCACTTGATCCATTGTTAGAAACAGAAAAACTTAGTAAACTAGATGTCGTTCTCTGTATGAGGACACTTTCTTTACTGCGATTTGATTTGGAAGGCTCATGGTAAATCATAGGCTCATTAGTAAGATGCAGTATAATGTAATATAGGATATCCTCGATGGCTCCTAAACTACGTAACTTTTTTTCTTGACGTTTTTATGGTACAGGAAACGACTTATTGACTAGCAATCTAGACTAAGTTCAATTCTTGGAATATTCTTCTTTGAAACCAATACGCTTTAGATTTATGTCTTACAGTTTAGCGTCGCCACTCGCGTTTTTATTTCAGCAGTAAGAATTGTTTTGTGCATGTAATGTGCAAGGAATTCGACCTTATCGATCATAAAAAAACAAACCAACCCACATAACTACACCAATTCAATCATAGTTTTATCAGATCTTGTCCCAATACTGACGGCCGATGATCCGATAAGATATGTTGACTTGTTAGAATTTAATTGTATTTAATTTGCTGTCCAATTTGAAAGTTCAGTGGTTGCGACTTTCACTGCTTTTGGTTCTGTTCTAGCATTGTTTACAAGAGCTTACAAAACTGTATCATTAATGGTCTTACTCAACTGTGTCAGAGATCATAAAACCACATCTTAATTACAGAAAATTTGCACAATGTCTCAAAATCCCTTGCTTTGGACTAGTTTGTATATCTTACCACGCAAGCTCCAGTGCTGCCGTCAGTGCTACCAGCACATAGATGACCTTCATTGAGAGGCAGCGTCAGAGAATACCTATCTCTACACAACTGCAATGGCAAGACAGGAACCTCGGCTTCCAATAGCACATCCGTCAAATTCCCATTGGTCTGCTCCCTTCCCCACCCTGTCGTATAACAATCATCTTTGAAGTCTATTCCGTTATTATCATCGATAAACGGGTCGATTTCTTCACCAAACATCAGTTTTTTATCACTCCTATCATTTTTATCAGTACTTTTTATTAATTTCACTACACTGTCTAAGGATGCACTGTCGTAAGCAAAGTCTGCATCGTTTTTACGCACTTCTTCCTTCTTTTCAGCTGATTTGTTTGACTCGTTTGCAACGCGGACGTTGTACCTCATGTTCTTATGTTTCTTTGTGAACCCTGAGAATATATTGTTCGTCAAGTTGTTGAGTTTCTCTAAGTACTTGGTTGCGGTGTTGGGATGTGGCTTGGGGGGTTTTGGTTTTCTTTTAGCGGAGTCTTCCGGTCGGAAGTAGAAGGGAGATGTCTTCTCGGAGTTGAATGTGAGTGGTGTTTCGAATGGTGGCAGGCAGATGGTGCGGATTCGGCTTCCGGTGGTGACATCTGCTGGTCTGGTGAGCTTCATCAGCGCTGAAATGGTTTGTGAAGTATTTTATATTAGCAGCGGCTCAGGTTTAACCTTAACCACACTGTCAAGAATAGTGATTCTACTGTAGATTGTGGTGATAGGAACTTTAGTATTTACTAGTAGAACCAAGCACCCAAAATACCTATCTTCACAAATACCTACTTCTACGAGACTCTGCAATGCAGTGGATATTTACCTATATCATGTTGATAGTTGTGAAACCGGTGATGGAGTACGATTCTCTCTATGGGCACGTAGGCGCCTCTCTGCTCAGCGCGGTCCCACTCGCCCAGCACGGCGGTCCATAGTGCTGGTATTGGCAAGTTGAAAAGTTCGCTGGAATACAGAAGGAATATAAGAAATACCAACCTGTAGTCCTGTCTTATCTTCCTGCCTCTGAGGACAAAAATGGTATTTCCGTGTCACCAGTGGTACAACTCTATGCTATTGTCATGGTTCAGATCGATAAACGCACTTGATAAGCTTTAGTAGCTACGTTAAAACATTAGGTATCCTGTGACCACATAATTCGCTAGTCGTCTATGTTAAACATGATAGCTGAAAGATCGGCTGGCATAAGAAACAAACAGTATTCTATAAGATACAATCAAAGGCTAAACTATTACTTGTGAACACAATGAGCAGTGGTGAGCAGCCACATCGGATGCACCAGCACGCCGCCGCACCAGTGCCCAATCAGGCCGTAGTTGGGGTGCAAGAGCTGGAGAGAGACCTGAAGCACAAATACCAAAAATTGATTAGTTTTACTTAGAGTGTAGTGTTCAGCAATTATCCCTATAATTATACGCGGTACGAGTATAGTATTATATGATCTGTGAGTACTGAGTATACATACATCAGCGCTAAGGAGATTGATTCTCGATTGGCAACCGTGAACTAGATGGCAACGTCTGGGACGCTTTCCACTCGAATGAATGCTATTATTAGATTCGAGAAAAAGCCCAAAATAGTTCCTAATATAAATCTATGGGGTCTTCGTCTAGTACGGGCTACAGCTTGATATGAGGATGATGATACATCCGGTGATATCAAGGTGGAGCTACTATTAGCGAAATGTAGCTGGTAAGCCCTGGTTGAGAAGACCGAAACGTTGGACTCAGTGTCATTTCTTAGGATGTCCATCAGCAGAAGACTGATAAAAGTTGATGATAGTATGATGAAGCTATCTCACCTGCCACGGCCAAGCTCCTCGCTTGGACTCTCGACCCTTGATGATGCGGAGCTGCCCCACAGGTCGATCTCGTGGCTGCCGAGTGTGACGTCGTAGTGGAACTCCACATTCTGCAAAAAAAAAACCATAAGAATTTCTGTACTTTAATTTTTCTATTGTATTCTCCATGAACTGGCATCCCGTCAGATACCATGGTCAAAATGAATAAGCACGTCTAAAATATTATATTTGACAAATGCCCTGAAAATTGTGAACCCTTAAAAACTTCATAATAACCGTTAAAGCTTTACATCTCCCAAAAACCCTCAAAACCTAGTAATCATGTAAGAAATAAACGCCGTTCTGTAAAAAACAGTACTAAAATCAACAGAACAATGATAATTTGCAAAGAAAAAACACCTAAACGACTCAGTTAATTACTAACGTGACGCGTAAACCTCATAACACCACAAATCACTAGTAATGACACAAATTACAGCACATTTTACTGCCGCAACGGCGAAGACACGCCATTCGGCACGGCTGGCCGCGGACAGGCGGACATGACAATGTATTAATTTGTTTGCTGTTTTTGTTGGAAATTATGTGGAGCAATGTGTCGTGGTTTATTTGACTAATTGTATAATGACTCGACTGAAGAGCCCTTACAAACGATATACTCCACACTTATAATTCCTCGGGCCAATTATATTGTGCGCCTTGTAACAGGACTTTCAAAACCAAGTCATATTCGCTCATATGCTCGGAGATAGCAGGGATACGCCAAGGAGGACATCAACAAATCCCCATCAGTTGGGATTTTCATAAACACACACGTTTGAGGAGTAGTTTCGTTTTGTCAACGTATTATAGTGTATTTCAGTGATTTTAGTGTAAACACACAATGTTTTAGTATTATTAGCGAAGCATAAGCAACCGATGCAGGAACTCCAAAGTACATTCAGTGAAATGTTAAGGAAGTGTCTGCAAGTTTGATGAAGTTAATTATGCAACGTTTACACAAGCCGTCATGTATTTGTACGAATCTGATACATTATTCATTTGTCGTGTGCATATCGTTACATAGGTGGTACGTTCGTCACGAGTGGCGTAACACCTTCCGGTCCGAATCTAGGGCTTTCAGATCCTAGCAATGACCAAGAGACGAGTTCTTCCTGTCTAGAACCGAGATGAAAGTACCTGATTTTACACTGGCTCCTTTATTCATATTCAACGGTCATTTTAGCGCGGCTTTAAAAAATGCTGTACCTTGTCACTTGCATGACAACAAAAATGACAATAGATTTAGGAATCATTTTAGTTAGCTCAGCTTTAGAAGACCAATATGAATATACCCCTGGTTCTTCGACAGGCACAGGCCGTTTTTTGGCATCCGGTAAATTACAGTTAAAAAAGGAGAAGAACTCTACCAAAAAAGACGGTAGGTATGTAGCATAAGACCTAATAAAAGTTATCAAGAAACGTTTACCATAAAAAAGTATATAAAAAAGCCAAAAGCAAGGTTTAATTAGTCTTCTTTTATGCAAAACACATAGATAATTGCTTGCGTAAGGTTATCAGATCGTGCCAAGATAGCGGATCATTTCTAGCAAATTGACCAGTGGATTACACAACAGGTAACTACGGCTATTTTACAAAATGCAAAATAGAGAGAGCTAGTTTATGAAATGATGACAAAACGCCTCGAGGTAGAAAGCCGTGCAAATAACTACAAAATCGGAGCAATATTGATTCTGGCAGAGTTAATTATTTGCGGTCATAACACTGCAGTGATTATTACCTAGCTGAGATTTGCAATGCTACTGTGTGGGACCAAAGTGCACGTTTAATATTTGAGTTGTACTTGAGTGGTTGAGTGTCTATTACTTACTGTCTATTTTAGATATTTTTTATTATTGTGAGCAGGTCTCGAAAGCACAGAAGCGCTCAGATGTAAATGCCAATAATGGTCAGTGGTCACTCATCCAAATAGAGACCGCGCAAAACTTCTCTTAGCAAGATAGACAATGCAAGTCTTGTAACACTAAATCTTGAGACGCGTGTCGTCTTAACCGAAAAAGATTTAAGAATCTCATTACTCGCTTTGCTCCGCTCACTGTTTCCGTTAGAGTCAAAACCCAGCATTAATTAACCTACAGATCTTTAGACTAGACCTCTAGATTCTAGACAAATTGATTTTCTATTGTTTTGACGGCCTATATAGGCAACAGGTCAAGAAACTTAGCTTTTAGAACAGAAATAAAGCCTAAAAGGCTAAATGTCATTTTTAAAGCAATTGAAAAGGCTATAGACAAAATCTTCTTTTTGAAAGTGTCTTTCAATAAAACCATTTGTCAAAACCACACATACTGACAATACAAAGTAGACTTACTCGACGCAACGTTAATATTCCTGACAAATGATGAATAATTAGTGGCAGTCGCCATTCAGTTAGAGAAATCGGTTTTGAAGATGACAAAAAGCGGTCCGTGGATTCCGAGATTTGGATTTTTTTTTTCTTGTCTGAAAAGTTTTGCCTGTGGATTACTGTGGATGGTGTAACCAGCTTTCTGCGGCGGTAAAAACTCTGTTACGTGTCATTGTTCGAGCCGGATGTTCATCTTCTTCTTTTATCTAATGACTTCTCTCATGCTTTTGTCGTCTAAGACAATGCTACCAACATAAATGAAAAATAACAAAACACTTTTTCTGTTAGGTTTTGTAAAAAATTCTGAAGAACATAGCACGAAGCATTGTTCTTAAAACTCTGGGTGATAAATGTGCAAAATACCCATGACATATGACCCTGCAGCTATCAGAGAAATCAATAATCATAGCGATGACCCTATGCTACCGCTCGTCCCATTCCATTTGTTTGCTCATTTGTAATGTATTGATGCTGGTTGAACTTTTTTTTTTATGATAAAAGTAATGGAACAAGCTGATAGCTCACTTGATGTTAAGTGGTAACTTCTGCCTATAACAATGCATTACCTCACAGAGCAAGTCCAATGAGGACGTGCCCTGTAAGGCAATGCACTGCGTCCATCACTCTGAGACGTAAACATCTTGAAGTCTCATGTGCCTGTAATTACACCGGCGCCCTTACCCTTCAAACCGGAACACAGCAATGCGAGCATCGCTGCTTAGCGGCAGAAATAGGTACGGTGGTAGTACTGAACCCGGACGAGCTCTCACAAAGAGCTCTACTACTACTATGTTGTAACTGTGTTTTACATAATGAACTATTTCTTTTCTTATTCATATAACCAACATCTACAGCCCGACTTTACCCACTGCTGGGCATAGGCCTTCTAAGTTTGTGCCATCCGCTGCGGTCCTGAGCTAGTCTCTCCCATTTGCGGCCTGCGATTTTGACGATGACCTCTGCCCATCTCCCTGCTTTCATCTAACCAGTGATATTTTATTAAGTAACGTTTAATATTTGTTCCGAAAACTTTATTGTACTCATTCTTATTTTAATCTATTACATTCTGTTTTCATACTCTTAGGGTTGAACTAACTAGGTATACTCTGACCGGTTTCAATGAAACATCCTGTATACAACTATAATTTATTTTGGTAAGACTTTTTTTGTGCCTACTAAATCTAATCAATTTAATCGCCGTATAAAACAAGAACTGGTTTTTTTTTAATTTATGTAACACGAATCACTTTTTTCTACGAATCTGTTTAGCTACCGATTATCTGCTAACGTCATTTGATCCACTAGGCAGAGGCAGTTACTACGCATTTTGGGGTCTTTGACTCAACCAATTGGTTTACAAGTTTTTTTTACATTTATTATGGCTGTTTACCTTTAACTGGTAAAAAAGCAATTTAATTAACCTTGATGTGCGTCAGTAGTGACTTATTGACCTATTTGAGTTGATTGATTTAAATATTAAAATTATATTTCTAAACAGTGACAATAAAAACATCTGATTCAAAATCGAGACGTCTTCCAGCACTATGACTAAGTAAACTAAAGTTAAAACTTAAGCTTTTTACGTCCATAACTAACCCTATGTTATGATAGTACTATCTAGTTTCATAAGGTGTACCTTTAATCGCTTACAGCTTCGCATTTTGGCTTAAAAACCAATAGATCATTTATTAAAATATTAAAACATCCTGTAATTAGTTTAAAATAAATCATAAAAAAATAATTAAAATAAATCTAACTTCGTTCATCTGCATCCATCAATCAAACACAAAATGTCAAACGATTACCGAGTGATGACGAATTTGACATGTTACATAACAACACACCATCAGCCATCAGTCGCTAGGAGAAAGTGCATCAGATGGGGTCATCATGCACCGCACTGAACCCTGAGTAAGACTGTTTCACTGCTAACGACACGACACGATATTAGTAGTTTTTTCCAGCGGACGACATCTGGGCTCTGATTTTTTTAGCGCTATCGAACACAACGATAACGGTAGAGAATCATACATTCATATGTATGTAAGTAATCGTACCTTTAGTGGGTACTAGCAACAAAGTTTTACATTTTTTCATCAAAATAATGTTTATTGAACACTATAAATTAGTACAAAAACATGCCTAGCAACAATCCGTATAATACGATAGACTTTGCAATTTTAGCGTTCGGAAAAGGAACAATTTGTGCTCAGACGAATGCGTGAGCATATTTTTAGTTATACACTACTGTTTGATCATCAAACAAATAATAATGAATTATTATTATTTGCTAATGAATAAAACTGCAATGTATGACAAACTCTCAACTGTCAAGCGTGAAAACGTCATATTATTTCAAAGATGCCTGACATTTTTCATAGTAAAATGGTGACTCTATGGTATAGCGTATAGCATGCGCATAGTATTATTATAATCTGTGGTATAGCTCAATGAATACTGGACACTTTTACATCGTATTGTCGCCGACACTAATGGTGTCGTGAAGATATCGGTATCGGCTAGTGTGCATACACCTTAGTGGTAATGATCACTTCTGGAGCAAATAAAAATTGATGACTTTGAGATGAAGTAATAAAGATAATGACTGTAATTCTGCACTGCACTGCAACCACACTTGGAAGTGTGATAGGCTATATGAGGAAACCTTCAATACTGAGAGAGGAACCATCTACTAACAGCTTCTGAGATACTAGGGTACACTATATTTTTGGTAGCTACTGCCAAGGAATTGCCAAGGAGTGGAACTCTCTGCCATCTTCAGTATTTCCTGAAAGATACAAACTAGGAATTTTCAAGAAAAGAGTGAATAGGTGGATTATAGCTAAGCGTGCTCCACCCTAGGCTGCAGCTACACTTACCACCAGGTGTGCTGGCAGCCAAATGCTTAGCTATAGCTCATAAAAAAAAAAAAAGCTCACAAACACTGGATGAGAAGAACCGAAGACCGGGCTCAATGGCGCGTCCTGGGAAAGAAGTACGTCCAGTAATGGACTGATGTAGGTGGATGATGATATTGATATTTCTGGCTATAGACTCCGTTCCAAGTTGCATCTAAATCCGTAACAGCAGTAGCGGTATCATAAAAACATCTAAACTTTTTCATTTACAGTTCAAAACAAGAAAACACAAATTTGGCAGAAAAGAAAGAACGTAAATGTACCTACCCCAATATTTTCTTATAACAATCAAAAATGACTATAACTGTTAGAGGATCTACAATTCAATTCCTTGATGTAGAAGTAAATACATACATTGATCTATACCAGATCCAAAACGAGGTTTACCGTTAGAAGGATCAAAGCCACTGCAGCGGCTCTCAGAATAAGCTGATAAATGAGTAAACCAGCCAAAAACGCTTTTTTATAGCCTTCCGACACTAATGATGATGATGAGGAACTAGATCTTATTATAATTGTATTGGAAATAGCAGTAATTATCCGGGTCGTCAGTAGATGACAGATTAGATAGAAGTCGGAAGCCTAAAACAGATGGTAATTGAGATAATGCTCTACTGTCATAGAGATAGTTCACAATCTCTGAATCATAAGTACATTGCACCGTTCAAGGACGGAACTATTTTTACTAGTTTTAGTAGGTATTTGTTATCTATAGGCTTTTAAATCCCGAGGCACTAAGGATCCTAATGTTTCCTCGATTGAAACGAGTGCGTTGAGATGAAGCGTGTACAGAGAGCGACAGTTCGATATTCAGAATAAATTTCGAACAAACCAAGAGCCAACGACGTAAGACTCTTTTTTTTTTCTAGGTTAATAATCTACTATTGTTTGTTTTTGGTAGAGTACCTTTAGTTTTGTTATGACGCGATGACGTGCTTTTGACACCG
Source organism: Eulithis prunata (assembly GCA_918843925.1). Lineage (NCBI taxonomy): Eukaryota > Metazoa > Arthropoda > Insecta > Lepidoptera > Geometridae > Eulithis > Eulithis prunata. The sequence continues at coordinate 9,178,396 of OU974016.1, read as the reverse complement.
TGTACCTACATCTAAAAACATGACAGCTAACAAACATTGTGTAATAAATGTAACGATTGCGTCACGTGACGTATGTGACCACGTTCGGTTACGGCGCGTGCGCTGATTAGTTTGCTCCAATTTCATTGTTTGGATAATTTGTGTTTGTGACTTTGATTTATTTCTGTTTCCGCGTGCTCTACATTGTGTGTTATATCATTTGTTATAGCATGTCTTTACTATTATAAAACTGTAAAAAAGCCAAAAACTAAATATGCAGATCTACTACCTAAATAAAAGATTCTTATTGTAAAAATCGAGTTTGTCTGTTTATCTGTTTGTTTGTTCGCGGATCACGCCTTAACTACTGGACCAATTTCAACGAAACTTATACCATTCGGAAGCCCTTTTACCGGATTGAAACATAGGCTATATTTTATTGAAATCAAAGACGTGGATTCCTAGATACAGCTAGAACTCTCTGAACCAAACGCAGCCATTTACTACGAAGTTCATCGTATGCTGGTTGACAGATATTTTGGTGTAAAGTTTCGCACGCGTACGAAGTTGCGGGTACCTACCTACCTATCAGCTAGTAAAAATATAAAATTACATTAATCCTTCCTTTTTATTCATTTAGGTATGGCTTTTGTTTGTCCGTCACAAGTAATGCCAGTTCCTAGGGGAGCCTAGATGAACGGGCAAGAATAGATACCGATTGTATTTTACGTATCGTAATTTACGAACAATGCAGGATGCATTAATTCACTCGTGATCGCAACAGATACTTTCTCGCTCTGGCTTCCGCCCCCGGGTGTCGAACCTAGTACTTTTACTTTTGGTGCTATGGTAAGTAAGATCTAGGAAACCGTCACAGATTTAGATCTGAAAACCAAACTGAGATAATATTGTAAATTAAAATAACCGCTACCGGTAATTACTTTATATCACATAGATCATAGATCACATCGTCATAGTTATAATAAATTCTGGATAAGCCAGAATTCTACACGAGTATTATAATAGATGCTTACTTTTGACAGCTGTTTATTTAATCTCCGAACATAATTTGTTTATTATCGAATTGCTCAATCATGGCGCTTGCGCTGCGCAATGAACCCATGTCATGGTGTGACGTAACAACTTGTGGGTTGAACACCATAGCATAATCCCATGGAATTATCTGTGGCAGCTGGCTGTAAGTAGGTGCTTGAACTGTGATGCAAGCTGAACAAATTGCTATGTGACTTTGGTAATTGTAATGTACGTTGGGAAACTTATGGTTTAAAATAAAATTAGAAAATGATGAAACGGTGCTGGGAATAAAACATACAAGAAAGTATACTTGAACAAAAATCTAAAGGAAAGATATACTACATAATAATATTATAATTACACATGAGACTTCAAGATCTTTACGTCTCAGAGTGATGGACGCAGTGCATTGCCTTACTGGGCACGTCCTCATTGGACTTGCTCTGTGAGGTAATGCATTGTTATAGGCAGAAGTTACCACTTAAGTAACATCAGGTGAGCTATCAGCTTGTTACATTACTTTAATCATAAAAAAAAACTTTGTTTTGGTAAAAGCCTTAAGTTGATATTTCAAAAAACAGCTACAAATCTTTAAAAAACTGAATATTGGAAGAAACACGTAACTGGCATCATATTGCGTGCTTCTGATAATATAATATTACGACTTGTATTACACAAAAAGCTATCTATTACAGATTATGCAAAAAAACGAGACGAAACTCAAACAATAGCTCAATTAGAATTCCCAGCAAAAAGTTTTAAAGGCAGGTACACACCGAGCTGAACTAAGAATATCAGAGTGACTAGCCTAGCTTTTTTGTACTTGAAAAGAAGCCTTAATTCATCCCAAAATACATCCTTAATTATAACTGCCATGAAGAAACCCACGGCATAATCAGCTCCGCGCGAATTGACCTTGTCTTTCCTGTAAAGGCCAACTGGGCTGAGGATAGTATAGGCGCTGGGTAAGCCTACTCCATCAAAATCATATCCCATCAGGCACTACAGCAGGCATTCATCGATGCATGGATGAAAAGTGCCCCTAACGCTGTATAAATCCTCTAAATAAACATGCTTAGGGGTATATTCATTATTGATTTGCTGAGCTATACTAAAATAATTGCTATACTTATCTGTTGTCATCTCTTTTCGTTGTCATGCAAGTGACAATGATAGAGCATTTTTAAAGCCGCGCTAAAATGACAGTTGAATATAAATAAATGGGGTACGTTTGACGTTTACTGCATAGTCACATTAGTCACGTAAACTATAATTTTGTATAGAGAATCATTAATTTTGTTAACTAGGGGTAATTTCTATACAAAATACAGTTTACGTCAACTTTGTAGTATACATTACATATAGATGCAAAGGATTATTCCCACTCTGTATTTGACTGTTGTTGGTTTGGTTTGATAATCCATCTAGTGGATTCAGGCCCTAATGCCATTGTGTCACACGGGTCAGGCATCGAACTCGCGACCTTTGAGTGAAAGCGAATGCCATCTAGAATTGCAGGGCGAGTTATAATGGTTCCGCGTATGATTGCATACGGTAGTGCGTAATATAATCGCAGCGGAAGGAAATGCGAGTAGCTAAGTAACTCCTTAGTGCTTAGATAAGTACTTGTTTACGTAATAGGTTGTTTAGTGTTCCGTGGCACGATTTGTAGGCTTTGATACGGGCTTTGAGTTTAAATTATATTAAAATGGTACGTGGTTTATTTTGGTAGATTTTGTATTTGGCTCTTACTAGTGGCAATATTTCTATTTATATATGAACTGTATCTAACTAAAGCTCGTTTTTATTCATAACTAGCTTTTGGTCGTGACTTCGGCCGCGTCTTGTTTGATCCTGTTGATTTTCCCGGAATAAAAAGTAGCCTGTTTTAATCCAGGTAACGAACTAAAAAATATTCTAGCTTCCAGCTTTTCTTACACAACAAAAAGCAGCGTTTTGGAGGCTCCGCTAACTTGGAGATTTCATGTTCCGTTTTTTTGGATACATTAGTGAGTTAAGCTTAGGCAAAATACAAACAAAAACTAAAATTGTTCTATTCACGCTTTAGCATTTTTTAAATGTACGGTTTTTTCTTTTTTTTACATAATTTTAGTACAGCAAGTTACAGCTCAACTGCTACCACTTCGATTGTACGTAACTCGGCAACCGGCGCGTGCGCATACGAAAGTAAAAGTGATCACAGGAACTCAACCTTGACCGCGACCGATAGAAATGTAACTATACTTTATGAAGATGCCTTCTCTTTACATTTTAATGGCATAAAGTAATTGAGTAGAATTAAATAAAATTAAATAGATTAAGATGAATAAGTTTATCTCCACACAAGATAAATTATACCTACCTACATGTCTCACTGTACCTTCTTATCTAACTACTTACTGTCCAAACTGGACTCTGGTCTAAAATAGAAATGAGTGCGAAAAAACCTTTTTACAACATAAAATTGAATAGGTACCTACCTACTTATGAAAGAAAATAGTTATTTGTTATACAAGAGTGCAAAATTGCTTTTTAACCGCGTGTTCAATTTTGATGACCGAGCAATCGAAGGATTCAAAATTAGAATCCTGAGCGTTAGCGAGGGAATCAAAAGAGCACGAGGTGAAAAATCTTTGCACTCGAGTGCAACACGTAACTTTTCATTCCACCTCAGCGAGGAAATGACACGATGTTCTAAATTCAATTTACTTTATCCTCTAGAGAATAAAAACGGCTTTTCCACTCAGATATTGAAGATTAAAAATACTCTTTCCGAGATGGTGGGATGAAAAAGTTTTTTTTTAACAATAGTGTTATTCCTTTAATTGTTTAGAAATAAGGGATTCTCAACAATTCAAGAAATAACACATTAATTTAATTCATGAAATCAAAATACAATTTTTTTTTTATTAAAAGAATTGTAGTGTTATTTCTGTAATTGTTTAGAAGTAAGTCAAGGAATGACACTAGGTATATTGTTATAATAAAAAGATTCGTATTTTGTTTTCATGAATTAAATTAATGAAAGGGATCTTTTTTCCCAACACTGTTAGATCAAATACCTATTTATCAAAACAGAAAGCGAATGATAATAAAAACACATTATAGACATTAGTAGTGTGATAATGCGTTTGTTACCATTGCCATTCAGCAAGGAAAACAACAACAATGGTGTTTCTCCACCATTTCACATGTTTTGCAAACCGATGTCATTTCCCTAGCTTGGGGATGGCTTGTGTCCGACTTTTTTGTCCGGCTAATCATTCCCAACACAGCAAAGTGACACTCGCATTATTGTGACTTTTGAGTTTTTTTTTTTAACGAGTCACAGCTAAAATGGACGCCTGTGGTGGCTTGATAAGTAAGTTCATAGTTTGATCATCATGAAGGAATTTGATGGAACAAGAAGACATTACAGAGACGGCGCGTCCCCGAATAGACAGATGTTATTGAAAAGTCACCGGAAGATTGGGTGAACAGAACAACTACGGGTAGATCCCGAAATTAAAATCTTTATTCAGTCTTCTACTGATTTTTAAGTACTAATGGAAAACTATTATACAGTTGTGTACAGCAGTGGATTTCCTAAGACGGCTAATACCTAATGACCAATAACTGAAATGTATTTTTAAATATATTATGTAGGTTTAGAAAACGAACGATTTTGAATTATCCGTCTTTTCTTGACATCTCTACTCAGTAAGGGGAAAATGATAATGAGCCTTTGTTATTGACACATTGTACTTTTTACTAGTTATCGATTCTGATCATAAATTTTAACTGTTGACACTTTTATCATGACAATCTTATTACTACAGTGTACGTAAGTGCCGACGACTAACTTGGTGATCAATCTCCTATGGCTGTTTAGATCAAATGAAGATAGATACGTACTTAATTTATATCTACATCATATTTTGTTTCATTAAAACACTTCACGGGAGTGTACATAACCCTATCACAGTATTAGATGTAGGTAAGTAACTAATAATTTAGTATTCCTATCTAATAACTAACACCTTACTGATTTAATTTTAACACTAAGTATATTCTATGGGTATTTGTGAGTGAATCACGCCTTATTGACTAGGCTAAAGTGGATAAAATAACTTGAAATAAATATAGTTTGTGCACTAAAATATCGTTAAATACATTCAAGAGCTATAAAAATTTGAATATGTTGGAAACCGGAATTGATTAGGTTGTTTGACTATTGACTGTAGGTTGCTTTATCGGGTTTCAAAGCTACCACGCGAGCAAAACCACAGGAGGAAGGTATTATTCTTAAATAAACGTATCTGTATCTCTATCCTATTAAATCAATCTTCGTTTTTTTGGCCGCAAATACCGCAATCATACCTGATCGAGTGACGCTATGCCCAAATCGTGATTTCCATCCAAGATATTAAAAGTAACGCCATGTTACCTGCATTATTACTTTGATAATATCTTAATGTACCGCTAGAACAATTCGATAAGCGGTAAGATACATAATCACGGTGATTTCCTCAAATTGATCCTATTATGAAGAGTAAACGTGTGAAAGTGAGTCCAATTCGGTGATACCTAGAGTTATTCTGTCCCCGCTGATAATCATAGAAACTTGGAGCACTGAAAATCAATACTCTGATTTGTTACTGATGGGTTCATTGATCTGTGATCTGCTATGACGATTTACGTTTTAGTATCAACCGCAGATTGGAGACTGAAAAAATTGTGAGCTTCATTTGTTTTCTGTCACGCTGTCCACGTGTACGAAGCAAACATAATGTAACACGAAGCAATCACTATAATCAAGTGATTGCAATTAACACAGTAGGTAAAATCCTATCAACCATACATTGGATTGAGATTATCAGTATTATACTAACAGCAGCATTGAAATAAGTTATTCATACAAAAGACATCAACGCGCACGCTCTGCATGAATTAACTAAATCAGTAAATCAAGAACTATAATGGGATGGTGCCAAATCACTGCATATTACTTGTACTATTCATTACGTGTAATTTGTTTAGGTAAGTCACACGAGTCTGCGCGGAGCAAAAGGTACGAGTACGTTGAAATAGTCTTTGTATGCTCAATAATTATGTCATGTGAGATTAGAATACTAACTGACTCATCACATGTTTTTCTTCACCATTTAGGTCACTGGTTAATGCATAAAAAAGACTCCTGTGCATTCGGACTCGAACCCACGATCTGGGACTTTAGAAGAGATTTGACTCTAATATATCTATTCTGTATTAAACGAAAATCTCTGTTGTAATACCGCGTTTATCATTTGTTCCAATGGTGATACGAGTTTTCAATGTTATCTCTGCTGAAGTTAGCACAAGATTCCTGAGAATCAGAAGATGTAGGGTCACCACTGTGTTCTCTAAGTTTATTATAATTTGCAGTATTGATATCAAATCGCCTCCCCTATTCGCGGCCCCGTCCGAGCGAACGCAAACTGCCCGGTATGCTCCTACAGCTCAGGCCCTTAATCTGCTTAGCGTCTTTCTTGCTCAATCACCAGAGGTTGACTTGTTTTATTCGAAATATAATGAATTTGTACGATTATGTGTAAATTTTATCAGTAAGTAGGATCTAAAGTAATGTGATACCTATGTGTACTTAAATGGCTTACTGCGCGCGTTGGTGGAAACTGTAAGCGCAGTAAGCAGCTAAATTGAATAATAAATAAATAAATTCCATTGATCTAGAAAATATAGATGTCAAATCTAGAAAATCAGTAGATCTCGCTTCGTTTATTGTAGCGGCACCGGCGGCCACTTATCGACTTTTTAACTTTCCTCGCGGTTGCATAATAACTGTAACAGCACCCAATTTGGACAATTTATAGTTTGGTCGCCATTGTTGACGATTACACTAGCTATTAGTGGTCTATTGTCAGCAATTCCACCTTCTGCTCTTAAGATTGTGCTCCACCAATAGATTCTTCAGCACCTGACTAAAATTAGTGAGTGTGTAAGGACTAGTGTACGCAGAAGAGTTATTGATGTGTATTTTTTTTTTTTTTTATGATAAAAGTAATGGAACAAGCTGATAGCTCACCTGGTGTAAAGTGGTAACTTCTGCCTATAACAATGCATTACCTCACAGAGCAAGTCCAATGAGGACGTGCCATCACTCTGAGACGTAAAGATCTTGAAGTCTCATGTGCCTGTAATTACACCGGCGCCCTTACCCTTCAAACCGGAACACAGCAATGCGAGCATCACTGCTTGGCGGCAGAAATAGGTACGGTGGCAGTACTTCCCCGGACGTACTATAAATTATTTTTATATTTTGCGGAAGTTGTGCCATTTTCAAGATGAATCTGATTCGTGATGTTTTTGAAGTTACTTATACTGTAACTAAACTACGGTGGTATTTTGGCATAATTTTATTTCACGTAAAAATTGTATGGGATGTTTTTTTAGGATATCATTGTATGCGTAAGATTCCACGCCAGACTAAACTGATTCGAAGAAAACTTGGAATAGATTTTTGTTTACATTTTTTTCTGGATTTAACACGAATGAACTCGCGCGTGGAAGCTAGAGGATTTATATAAGTAAAGTAACAACTCTTGCGCATTGTCTATTGAAAGGGAAAACTGCTTATTTCATTGGAAATGTTCCAATAGCCTTACAAAATATATTAGATCAGCCCGTGAAGAAAAGTGAAATTTAGAAAGGGATTGTCTTTGAATTATGTGTTAAAACTTATTGTTTTGTGGATGTAATTCGTCAGGTGATTATGTAGTTGTTAAGCTCAGATATTTCTGATTTCAGATAAGTTGATCTGATCAGACTAGGGGGCCCATTGTTTTGTTAATATTGAATATTATGCTAGCAATGGAGGCAATTTAACAAGTCACGTACGTGAAGAAAAGAAAATACTTAGGTACTTAGTACTATCAAATAGGTACAATGTTTGACAAGATATAACTTTTCAAGTTTTGAAAGGTCAGCTTTCGTAATTTTCCGGCTTTATCCACAAATTGTGAACCCTAGTTCATTCAACTTTAGATTTGTATAGATGTTATCACATCGTTACTTTGAAATGTGTGGGCATAATCCTTCAAAGTTGTTCAGGGCGTGAAGATGCCAAATACACCTTAGGTCGATGCCGTTGCCTGTTACGGAGGTAACTTTTTTTTTCTACTACTAGCATAAAATAAGACAAGAGTTTCTAAACTCACCCCGTGCACTATAAGCTTCACACACGTCCAAAAAGCTCGTCAAGGTGACCACCACCAAAACGCTGGCAACGCACAGCTTCATTCTGCCAGACTGCTCAATTCATTGTGTCCACATTACACTAGTTATGTTACCATCACTATTGTACTTTTCAATTTTCAGGAAATACTGAAAAATCCGGTGCTCGCCAATTGGGGAATAGAACCGCGGCGTGATTTGTACGATTTTTAATAAATTGTGGTGATTTGAAGACGTCAGCCCGCAACGGTGATCAAATTAGAAATGGTGTAAAAAATGTCTTTAGGTAGCTGCGCGCGCGCCGTTGTTGATGTTGACTAACGATAGTGTTTTTACTTTTTTCCGCGGCGGCGCTTAATATCCCCACTGGGAAAATGCTGCGGTTGGTGGGGTCGGCAACATTTTGTACTTCCATGTACTTAAGTACTACGAGTATTAGCGATTAGGTAGTAGGTACATAGTACACCTACCAACCCTCTCTTAGGAGGAACATTTTTTCTTCATTTCAAATTACAGCGGTTTTGTTTACCAAAATAACTAAGTTTTATTAGTAAGTACATAATTATTATACCTACTTAGCTAAAACTTTCAGGCTGTGCAGTGCACCTACCTGTATTACATACCTACCTACTTTTTGATTATTATCTTAACGTCTACGCTTCTCGTAGCACTGCTACGCATTGATCGGACGTACATTTTTGACTCTACATTTCAGAATGTCTACGGTCTTCACAACTTCGTCGGGCCACGTCGGGTCATCAGAGAACCGGCGTCGTCGTACGCTGCATCTTCCAATTTGCGATGTTCGGGTGCTGTGGTCATGGTCATGCAAACTACAGCATAGCAACCACAAACTGGATGATAGATCGTAGTAGGTACGCACAGACACACGCTAATAGGTGGGTATGATTGAAATGCTTGACTGACGTGGTGTGTTATGTGGATAGATAACTCGAAGGTTAAAAATGTTGTTTAACACTGGCCATAGAGAGTGAAATGAAGTCTGCTCAGGCGCAACGTCAAATACCTAAAGTGACGTAGGTAGTCGATGCCGGTGCAGTACCTTGCCTAGGTCATTTATTGTTATTTTTGTAGGTAGAGGTAGGTACATTAGGTAGGTCTGTGAAAATTATTTAGGATGTAGGTACCTAAGTAGTAGGATTTTCATGTTCATAGAGTAATTTAGTTGGAGAACCTAGAGACTAGAGCATCTAGAGAGAGCTCCCCAAAAGCCAGCCAAGCCCCAGAGCAGGTTATGTTATTTTACGTAGGCATAGGCGCACGTAGCTGTACCTAGTATATAATATGATCTGTGTGTGCTTCTAGGTAGAAGCACACACTGCCCTAGATTACGCACGCACACAATCATGTTTATTAAAATATCGTAGTACTTAGGCTTATTCCCGCTAGTGACACCTAGTGAGTATATTTTGAACTTATTAGCTGCCATCTATCGATTATTTTACAGACTAAGTACCTACCAGACCGCTGTATGCTACTGGGTGGGTTGAATACCCTACCTACGTATTTACCATCATAGGGTATAACAAGAGGATTACAAAATCTTATCGTTAGCTACTCCTACCCAACTTTCATTGGTCTATAACTGCAAGAAAAAGAAAATAACACAAAAATTACTTGGAACGACTGCACGAACTGTCCGAACTGTCAACTTTTAATTGTAGATAATGTCAATGTCAGCTTTCATAACGTAAGAAATGTCATAGAATCATATCAATCAATCAAGTCACTCAACAGTCAAGTTAAGTTAGCAAGTGTCAGTCCGTCAGTCAGTCAGTTCAGTCAGTTGCGGACTGGATTCCATGGTGGAAGGTTGCTGTTTTTCGTTTCAGTAAAGTTTTAGTTTCAAATCATTTACGAAAATTTGCAATAATCATAATAAACTTACCTGCGCTGGTTATTGTAATTTAGATCGGGCCTTTTAGCGTGTTTTATGTGAATAAGTGAATGATTCGTGTGTGTCGCAAACTTGTACAAGTAACGGTATTGTCTGAACTTTTGCTGGTTTGTGATGTTGAGGCACACCTAGCTGGAAGCTGTTTTGTATCACAAAAGAACAGAATGGATTGTCACGTGTGATTTTCATTTCACAATAAGTTACAGGCAAGTGCATTGAACTTACTATTTTTACCATACACAATTACACGTCTACAAGTACCTAGGTAGGTACAGGTATACATGTCTACCTAGCACTGTTTACAAGTTCCGTCGAACTAACACTCGTGAAACAAAAAAGACCACGAATTCATAAATAAGATTCTTCGACAGTTTCGAAATCTGTGAACAGGTTTTGAGCGTCAATGTTCGATCAGTGAATCATGGAATTCGTCAAATCTCGACCTTGCAGAAAGGTCTGCGGCTGCGCCACTCTCCGGATTCTGGTTTGTCACGTCGCCTATCTAAAAGCCTCACGTTTGTAGAAATGCCCATGTTATAACTTACCTACTTACCTATTAGGTACATTCTAAATGTGTTATTTTGTGACCCAGTCTGTTGTGATAGGTTTAGGTTTAAAGAATTTATTCTCAGAAAGACAATAGTCACAAAAGAGAACATTATTAGATAGTAGGTACGTACAGGGTAACTTCAACTTCTTGGTTTATGGCCCTTGCAACTTGTTAGGTACAGGTCTGTCCTACTACGGAGACTGACAAGTAAATTTTATGTTTCTAATTGGGAAATAAACATTTTGTACAAAAAAATTATTTGGTCTTTCATAACTAATAAATTCTACGCAAGCTTATAAAAAAAACTTAACTTTTTGGGACAGAGAAGAGACTCAAGTTGACTGTAGGTAATGTACCTACGCAGTGCACACTACCTTTTCTACCAGTCTTGGTCATTGTGCTTCTACTGGGATTTTTTAGGTGGACTAGATCCCGCAAACAGACACCAGCTAAACTGCTTTTGTGGGATGGGTGGCCGCTGCTATTACAGCCACCTAATATCCTCCAGAACGCCCAGTAGCTTCCTGATACTAATGCAAAATTCCCAAAGAGTCCCCGGCAATGCTCTTTACTGGGAACTGTAATTATACATATACACTAAACATTCCTTTTAGATCTATGCCCCAGACAATTATTAGAAATTCCAAGAGCTCAGTCAATAGTGGATTAAAATTACTACTGGTACTTAAACTACCTGGGTGGCCAACCACCATCTAGCATAATTAGAACACCTAATTTTGACAATAAAAACAGTCAAAATTTATCTGCAGTTGAACTTTGAATTTAGGTGTATGGGCTATGATACTCTAGCTCAGCTTTAGCATAGAAACATGAGTTTAGGATCTCACCACAAAACCACACAAGGCTTACCTACTAGGTTTAGGATAAATTGTACAACTTTCTCTTCAACCAGGTAGGACCTATTTCAAACAGCCTAGAATTTCTCTCCATTGTGCCGGTTTAGCTCACGAAACCATGTTTCATAAGACATACCCAAACAAAAAGAATGGTTCAGCCCTCAAACAATGGAATGAAACACCTGGAGACAGAATTAATATGTTTTTAGTGCTTGTGCAAGTTGTTATTTGTAGCAAACGTAGCAAAGGCGTAGGTACATATTTAAATAATTTAGGTAGGTAGGTTAGGTATCTACGAAAAGTGATCTTCACAAAACTTTATTTAGGTAGGTTTGTATGAGTTAGTGGCCAACTCTGGGGGGACGGAGGTTTTAGGCTGCCTTAGGCCTCCGTCGTGGCAGTCGGGAACAACAGTTTAACGTGCTCTCCGAAGCACGGAAGCTCTCACATGTACTTATTGACAGATTGCCACTAGCGGTCACCGATCCAAATAGTCACCGCGCAAAACGTCGCTTAACCTAGATAATCTGTGAAGATTGACTAAGCAAGCGACGCCACGAGCGCTTCGATGGGAGCTTTGATAGGAAGAGACTAGATAAAGTAGGTTTACCTACTTTATCTAGACAAGGTACTTACAAGTACCTTGTCATTTTCATCCCTTATAAAATCCCATGCGTATTACAATACACACGATGATAATCTTGTAGGTACCTTCTTAAATTATTTACCTACCAGAGCCCTGAGTCTATGTCGGTGTTGTGTTTTCTTGCTATTTTTGGCATTCGGAAACGGATTCGCAAAGTGAAAAATTTTGTATGAAAACCGGATAAGCGCCTCTAGCAGGAGATTTGGGAACTGTTTCTGCGAGTCTATACACGTCAGATAGACTCGCAGAAACAGTTCCCAAATCTCCTGCTAGAGGCGCTTATCCGGTTTTCATACAAAATTTTTCACTTTGCGAATCCGTTTCCGAATGCCAAAAATAGCAAGAAAACACAACACCGACATAGACTCAGGGCTCAGGTACCTATAGGTACCGTACCTACCGTCCCAAGTTGCCGCGAGGATAATTGTTTAATCAAACAGTACAGAATGTTATACAAATTCACACGACAACGAAGGTTGCTCAAACTGATGTTTAATAGGTAACCCGCTTCACACTATTGTCTCGTTGTATTGTAATCTATAAGTACGTCTCCATCTGTCTAAGATCTATATAGATTGAACAAACTTAACCAAAGTACATAATTACCTAGGTATTAGGTAAATAATTAGTTTTTAGCCCTTATGGCGGCCTAAAAACTCCGTCACCAGAGTTGGCCACTAACTCATACGAGCTTGCTTTCTTAGGTAAATAATTAGGTATCGCAATCGTACCTGTAACAGCATTAAATCGCGAAGAGTGGAAGGAGGTAAGTATGAAACACAGCACCCAGATCAAGAAAACGGTGCGCAGATCTTGCTTACTTCTCTCAAGCATCGGGTATCAAACTAGCACTGCGTCTCTATCAATCAATTTAACTGTTAGTCACGTTTGGCACGCGTGACAAAGCAAAATGACTAGTTCACTGGAATAGTGGTTCTATCGATAATTGTCATGTATGCGCTTCAAATACCTTTAGCCTTACCTTAGCTCCTGATGTCTTATCACATGCACAGATCATATAATACTAATACTCACAGGGATGATGATTCAAGTTATTGTCTGGTAGAGCTCAGTCTGTGCTTCATCAGAATGTTTGGATATCACGAAGTTTGTGAAAAATGAAATGACATAGATGTCAGTTCATCATCACAGATTTTAGGGAATTTGTAACTTTCCAACTAAGACCATTGTTGTCTTTTTTGCATCTTTTATTACCTCTGACTCCATAAATGTAACTCTTATAGCTTCAAAAATCTGCGTGGCGCTAAAGTGTCAGAACCAGACTCACTCATACATAGAAGGCAATGGAATCTCGTTTAGGTCGTGTAACTCAAATGGGCACGTTTTAAACCGACAAGTCTTGATCAAGTCAATCACATAACATTATGTAGGTGTATGTACTTCGACCGGTAGCTTTACCTTTTCCTGCCTCTAACGTTGTTGCGTAAGGTTCATAAAATACAGGGCAATTTACTCTACTTACCTTAGCTAGAATCTGAATAGGGAGATCGGTCCATATTATATACTTGTTTATTTAAAGTTAGCGGTAGGTATTGGCAGTAGAGGTTTGTGAAGCTACCACGTTTATACACGCACAGTATGTTTAAGAATTTACTAAGTATCTGTCATCTTTAGAGTTCTTTAAAAATCAATGTCCATTTGCCTGTCTGGCTAAAGCAACGAATATTGTTCAAACGGGGCCTTTACAGCCTACCAGAGAGCTGCTCAAACAAATATTGGTAAGGTAGGCAAATAAGTAATCGGTACTTCGAAAGTGGAAAACGTTGAGCACATAGATTTTATAATCCACTGCAGCAAAACTAAAAGGTGCTTCTTTTAAAAATAAATACCTAGCTAACAGGTTAGTAGGTAACTTTTTTATGGTAACAGAGAAAGCTAGAGAAATAAAAAACTAGAGACATCTCTCTTGCTGTGACAAGATAAGCTGAACGTTAAAAAAGAAATGATTGCTTAGGAAGGTATGCAAAGAAGTCGAAGTAATTACAGTCATCATGAGATTCTTGTGTGTCATGTCACACAGCCTCGTGTTACGTGGATAAGAAAGTAAATAACACGCAAATTGTTTCCGATAATCCGTTCTCTGGTGTGGGAAATCGTTATGAACGTTTTATACATAGAAAAATCTGAGATTCAGTTTCTAGTTATTATACCCACTTGCGAAGATCTATTCTGAATTTGTAACGCATAATATACACAAAACTATATGACAGACGTCATGGCTCAGTCGGTAGTAGCTCTGCCTTCCGTGCTGTGGGTCGTGGGTTCGATCCCCACCGAGAACAAACATTTGCGTGTTGTAAAACATAGATGTTTGTTCTGTGTCTGGGTGTTTCTATGTACATAATAAGTGTGTATTTACAAAAAAATAAAAAATATGTATGTATGTATGTATGTATTCTATCAGCCATCTTGTTTCTATCGTACAAGCTTTGCTTAGTTTGGGACTAGAAGGCGCTGTGTTAAGTGTCCGTGAATATTTATTTTTATTTATTTAACTTCTACTGCTTTTTAGGTAAGAATATCACAAGCTTGATCGTTACTTTTCGTAACTACAAGTTGATGACAACATTTACGACTCAAGGTCACATAATGAAGCTACCTTTTATTTTCCCATGACACGTAGGTTTGGTAAAAGTAAATTTACTGAAGTAACAATAACAACTTGGCAATTGCCATGCCAAGCCAAGAGTTCAAGACGCTCATGTACAGTGTACAGCGGAAGCACTATGTTTGAACTTATCCAAATAAATAATTATCCGGTAAATCCCACTGGTAGGGATTTCTGGAATATGTATCATAAGTTCGACCTGCTTTAGGTTTGCATGTGTAGTTCTGTTGTTCTTTTTAATTACAGTATGTTTTCTGTGTTCATGCCGAAAATGACAATATTTACAAAAAAAAAGTAAATTTGTTTCTCCGCATTTTCCTTGCTAGCTTTAAAGCTTTTGAGGTAACTATAAGAATGAATAAAGATTGTCATATTGCTCAGTAAATGGTATCGTTCGCTCTTATTTCCTACTATCCCGTGATTATTCTGTGCAATACCGCGGTGCGAGCCGTTACTTCGACCATTACATTACAGTTAACCGCAATACCCAGTAGCGTAGTTTTTATATTTCCCACTTTACCATCGACTACAATAACACAAAATAAAACATTCCTCGAGTTACACATAGCTCACACGGGATCAGTATTAATCTCACTAGTACTGCCACAGTACTGCTTAATTCACTGACGTAACTGTGAGAACAGAACGCGTGCTGCAATTGTGTAAGCATTGTTCCACAGGTCTGGTTTTGATACGCACAAAAAATGCATGTCGATGAATGTGTAGTTTGTTTGGACTGCACGGTGCAAATGGACCTGAACGGTTCCATAGTTACTTTGGCTTGTAGATCAGTCAGTGTGTGCGTGGGTTTCAAATTATATAAGCTTTTTAGCCTCTTCGATCCATCGAGTTCCTGCAGCCGATGCTGTGTTATCGCCGGATACATTGATTGAAAATCTTTTCACCTGTCCGTGGTTAAAGAACCTTGCTTACTGAGTTCAATGACAACTACTCGCTACAATTAAAATTGTTAAAACTAAAACCCATTTAGGTAATCCATTATGATCTGCCAAATGTAGTTCAATGAGTTCACAAAGACCCCGTACTGCATGAATATTTCGTAACACAGCATTGACATTAGAAATGTGTGTTGCAACTTGCAAAACAGCTTGAATGTCATTGTTTCAAACTTCGACAACGTTCCGAAATTGCTCACTGCTTAATTAGTGTGCAATTGCGTTGTTTTAACTCTGTCCACCATAGCAGGAAGTTCTCAGTTATTTTGAACACAGCTTGTAAGCAGATAACTACATTAGCTAATCGTGGAGTCTTAGTTGAAACTGTTGAAAGGTTGACTGATAGAAGACGATACTACCGACGATACTATCGTACGTTATGGGGCAAATATAACAGATAAAAAGAGCTTATCAACAACTTCACTATGAATAGTGTCCAGAGAGCGCCTGTTAGAGCACAACGAAGAAAAGAAACCTTATGGTAGAGCAATAATCAACAGTTTAATCCACCGATAGAACCTAGAGTAATGAAAGAGTTTGTTGATTCTAATCCTAAAAAAAGAGCAGTGCTTTGCGAGGTTCCAAACCAGCTTGATAATATTGGGATGTTATAAACTTCTTTGTAGATTAACGTATTGACCTTGTCTTTCCTGTGAATAAGGCCAAATAGGCTGAGAGTGCTGGGAAGCCTATTCCATATAAATTATGTCCCAGACACTGCAACGTCTCGTTCATAGGGGCATGGGTAAAAAGTGACTCCTGACGCTGTATAAATCATCTAGATTAAAAGCAAAGGCCTGTAGAAGCCCTATGAAACGAATTATAGATGATTTGATGTTTCTGCAAAGTCTGCCTTGCCGTCGAATGAATATTTTTAACCGTGACGTGACCTGAGTTGATAACGAAGTGTGAACGTTCGTTATTAACTTGTAAAACTTGTTTTATTCGGTTAATTTAATATCAATTATTTGCTTAATAATTGATTTATTTGTTAACAAAGGCGTATCAAAAATTACCGTTGCTCTTTGTTAAGATATATGTACCTCCATCTGTACAGAACAGAATACCTATTAGTACCTACCACGTAGGTACTTTAGTACGCAAGTCACAACCACAGTTTTGCAATGCAAAACCACGATTACGTCTGATACGGTATTATTGTTCAGAGATAACTAAATCACTAGATTCTCGCATACTTCAAATACCAGAATGTTTAATTCATTGAGTAACAAAGGTTTTGTGGTTTGGTAGATAGAGATAACGCCTAAGAGGTCGCGGCGTCGACTACCAATTAACCTTGCGCTCGAGAATTAGGAGGTTCAACTGTTGTTTTGGCTTTGTTTTAAAATATATTCGCTTTTAAAACACCTCTTTGTTTGCATAACTTACCAACCTTGAATAAAGTCTTTGCAATGCAATTTAAAAAAAAACTGATTTTTAAACTCTCCAGGCTTACCAGATACGCCTGTCGTAGGCAAATGCATAGCATCGTTTCACATTAATTAAACATGACATGAGCTTTGAGCATGAGCATCCCATTCCCATCTCATCGTATCCCTCACAAGAGCAAACAAAACTCGTCCGCACAGACTGCTTAGTTCTCAGCTTATAGATCAACCAACATACATAAGCTTTAAGTCAAACAAGATGCCGGGTGGACTGCGAATGCGTGGCAGATTAGGTAGGCACTGTGAGGTGTCATCAAGTGAGACAGAGATCGAGATTCAGCATGAAGAAAGTAGGTCTGATAATGAAGGATAACGCATGATATACATGGAAACCTTGGCTTGCATTGCAATCAAGACTTAGCAGCTATAGGGTACCTAAGTACATGGAAACCTTATAATAGTAAAACTGTAGCTAGTAGTTCAACTGCATCGCAATTAGGTTTCTAGGTATGGAGTAAGTACTTCAGTTATTCAATAAACGATGACAGTTTGCAGGGCAGGGGTCAGGCAGGTCCCAAGTCGCAATAGAGGCCAATTGAACCGGTCAAGGTGAACTTTAATCTTATTGAGAGACCCGCCGTACAAATTAGCACGGGACAAATTGATTTACGTAGTCATAAATCTTACTATCTTACTATTGGCAAGAAGGGAAGACGAGAGATGGACGAAGGCGGTCACAGAATGGTGGCCAAGGGATGCCCGTAGACCAAGAGGCAGACCACCCGCCCGATGGTCAAATGACATAGTAGAACTGGCTGGGAATCACTGGACAAGACTCGCAAGGGACCGAAAAGAATGGCGTAATAAAGAGGAGGCCTATACTCAGCAGTGGGTGCAAACGGGCTGAAATGATGATGATGATGAGTCATAAATTAGTTTTTTTCTCAATATAGAAGACTAGGCTTTGATGGCTAGAATCGTAGGAAATGGGGAGAAACTGCGAATAAAGTAGCAAGTAAAAATTGGCTATTCGTTGGTGATTTGATGTATCTTTTAACCCAAGAAAAACATTCCAAAACATGTACTATTATGAGCTTTATATGTATTTATTTATATCATAATTTACGAAAAGAGTTATGAATATGAGTGTGGCTGGGTATGCATGCAAGTAGAGGAAGGCCGAAGAAGAAGTGGTTAGATTGTGTGAAAAATAATTTGAATGTGAGAGGAGTAGTTTCACAGTTGGCAAATGATAGGAGTGAGTGGAAGAAGAAAACATGTTTTGCCGACCCCACCTAGGGATAAGGGCAGGGAAATGATGATGTTTTGTCTTTGTTTCAGGATACCAATGATGGAGACCCGGTTAAGATTGTTCATCGCGTTCCTGGCACTATGTTTTACCCCGGGTATGTAACTAAATGCTTCAGTGTGAAGGGTAGTTTCTGGGAGAAGGGAACAAGCGCTCAGTCGTCGATACTTTAAAAACACATTGGCGTATAACTAAGCCACACATGGACAGACCTAGTACAAAACAGATAAGAAAATGCCAAGTGTGTCATGAGCGCGGGGTAAATTCTTTCGTCTCGTCAAAGTTAAATTAAATGGAGCTGAGTCGTATGTGTCTTGTTTCTTATCCTAACCGCAAAGAAACATAATACACCTTTTCCTTAATGTTAAAGGCAATAATAGAATGCAAGTGTTATGTGAAGTTTGACCCTCATGGAGTCAGATTGGTTAACAATAAACAAATTGGTTTCAAAAGAAGCTGACGACGATTGTCTGTCAGCTGATCTTGTAAAAACTCTACTCTTTTATCGATTTTAACATTTGGGTATTAGCAAAGGTATTAGTGTAGTGACCCTGTTATTATTACCTCATTATCACTAGAAACTCCGCGAACTGAGATCTTGCGATCTTCCCAAAAAAGAAATAAAACACAAGATTTCTTTTCAACTACGTCTGAGGTAATCTTCTCGGTCTAGCTGGTTACCAATCTTTCTAACTTAATTTTTTTTATTATAGCTCAAAATCTATTTTACCTGGAACAAAATTAAAATGATTTTGGGATGTCTAAACAAAGCCCTATCATATGACACCCAACTTGATTTTTTGACGACTTTTTGTACTCCCGTTTGGACCCTTATAACTTTACAACCTCTTGGCTGATTCAGCTTTATACTCCTACCAGTAAATTATGATATTACTGTCGACCTACCAAACTCAATAACACGCGTCTTCGAACTACACAGTGTTCCGAAGTTAATCAATTGGTACATATTGGCTACTTCGTTCATTGAAAGATCTCTTTGTGTCGTATGCAATAGAGAAACAGTATTTTCAATTAGCACACTAATGTTATCTTGCGATACTACAACAAGCCTTTCATAGCTAGATTTGAATAAGACGTGAAAAACCATTTAGATAGCATCTTTGAGGTTATGCCGAGGTTGTTTTAAAATTTGACAGGCGTCATGGCTCAGTCGGTAGTAGCTCTGCCTTCCGTGCTGTGGGTCGTGGGTTCGATCCCCACCGAGAACAAACATTGATGTTTGTTCTGTGTCTGGGTGTTTCTATGTATTATAAGTATGTATTTACAAAAAAAAAATGTATGTATGTATTCTATCAGCCATCTAGTTTCCATCGTACAAGCTTTGCTTAGTTTGGGACTAGAAGGCGTGGTGTTAAGTGTCCGAGAATATTTATTTTATATTTATTTATTTATTTCTACAACTGTTGTGATGTGTCTTATTTATTTACTTCTTTATACCAAGTTACACACTAATTAAATTAATTAAAATAACAGTTACAAAATACTAGGAATAATTATGAATAATTAATCGCTCAACTTAAAAAAATCTACGAGATTTAGACTGCGGCATACTAGCAAGTGTTTTTTACTTGGACGAATTAATAATTCGTCCATGGTTTTTTTAGCAGGAAATGTAAAGAACTGCATCATTGGGATTTGCCACTAACTTTTATGTATACGTAGGTAGAAGTATATCTTCTTCGTCATTCCAGGGTCCTCAAACATGCTGCCAGTGTTCACCCAGGACATGAATAACCTGGCGCTATCGGAGAGCACTCCTGTTGGCGAGGTGGTGTACAAACTGCAAGGAGTTGACCCCGAAGCGTTACCGGTAACCTACTTTTATTACAATTCTGATAGTTTGAACTTCTAGGGAGGTCAGCAGTCAGAATAAATATATAGATAGATAGATAGTTTATTTGACATATGCACAGAATATACAGAACGGACATAGAAAATATAGCAAACATAAACCTAAGAAACAAACAAATAGTAATTGCTAAGTAACATATATGTGACAACCGTAAACGTATCGAAACGATAACGTATTCAATTTATACTGCGCGGTGGTGCGGTAATGCTCGTGGCTGAGCTGACATTGCTGCGTAGTGTAACTCATATACGCTATCGATATACGATACGATAGCGTTTGGTACATATTTAGGTGTAGGTACTTACCTAATGCTCTTGTATTTTAGTTCCTAAGTGTACCTATTAACAATTACTATTTTCATTTCAAGTACCTACTATTCCTGCACAAAGAAAATACACAAAGATTTATACATATTTTAATTAATTTCATGCTCGGTGAGCTTAAACATGTTGCACATACATTTTAAGCATTTATTTCATATTTCACGCTAGCTTTATTTCATTTTATTGCCGTCTATAAATAACATTTTTTCAACTGTGCGTTGGGAACCATATGTTGCCAATGTAAGTAGTCTATCACACTAGCGATTAGCGAAGCTAATACGCAACGAGCTCGCAGCGAATACGTTGCGTACCCGCGGCGTACCCGCGGCGTCTTCGCTGCGAGCTCGCTGGGAACACGCGGCGATTCACTGTGCACTCGCTTCGCTTTGACGAGGATCTCGACCACCAATGTTATAGAACATGCTAGTTTTATACCACTGTGATGCAAATATTTGGGTTAGGTTCGAGTATCATTTGGATTAAAATAGTCTGTGATAGCAAAATGATTATTGAACTATCCATTTTATGATTTCAGATAAAATACAGCTTAGCCGGTACAGATAAGTTTTCTGTAGACCCTGAGACAGGAGACGTGACGTTGGAGAAAACTTTAGATAGAGAGGTAAGGCTTTTACTGATATCCATCTCTTACTACACATAGATTCTTGTTTACTATTCTATGTGGTATTGCACTGTGTCCATTGTTCTGAGACTACGGTGGCATTCCCTTGACGAACTCATTTGCATAGAGAGTACTACTAGGAGCTAGTACTACGTACCTACGAATTGAGATCTACTATAATTCCTCAGGACAAACTATCACGAATGAGGAAAAAAACCACCCTAACACTTCAGAATTTCGTGTAACGCGTTTGATTTTTGCAGGTAGAAGATACGATAAAGTTTCTAGTGTCAATCGAAGACCAGGATCCAGATGGCGGTCAGAGCCTAGTCCAATCGCAGCCGGTGACCGTAATCGTTCTAGACGAGAATGATAATCCACCTATTTTCAAAAACGTGAGTTTAATATTAACCTGTAAAATACAGGAGTTCTAGACACTCGCATAATTTTTATTGCTCCCTGAATACTGAGCCTGGCCGGTTAAAAACAGGGTTCAAAGTGAAACACCAAATTGCACACAATACTGAGGCTGAAGTTACATTGTGTGTGTTTCTTTTATGGATTTAGGGTTGTCTGTTGTTATAGCAACCCCCTAGGATTGTATGCGTCATAGTTAATTAGTTTCTTCCGGTCTTAGGTAAGGTGAAACTTATCAAAGGTGTTTTATGTGAAAAAGGGGTGGCAAACTCGGAAAATTTATCACCGACTGATAATTCTTTCTTATCTTTAAAAGTACTAAGTTTTTCTGGTAGAATGTTGCGACTCGTGCACCCATTTCAAAAACAAGCGTTTGCGGAGTATAAACCCTCCAATGCGAGTAAAAAATCTGATCAATATTTGTTTTTACTTAGAGTCCTTACGAAGTAGACGTACCGGAAGACGAGACAGTTGGAACCACGATTCTGAGGAACATTCAGGTTGAAGATAAGGACTCGGTTGGTAACAACCTGGAAGTTGACTGTGTGCCTAATGAGCAGGTTAGTAGAAAAACAACATTATAAACTTAACACATAAATAATTATAGTAAATGCTCTTATATGTATAAAACAGCCATTTACTATGATGTCGTGTGCTATGTTCGATTTGCCACTTGCTAGGTGACTGTTGCGTAGCAAGAAAGATTTTGAGCGTTGCTCATAATCCTTTTAGTGGACTGTTCAGCTGCTATGACTATGAATCCCAGCGTAAGTGATTTTCTTGTCAACGAAAAGAATTGCCTACCAATTTAGGCCGGGTTATCACCTCAGAAAACTTCTCCAACATATCGAAAGCGTAGCTAGTAATGTTTATTTAAAAATATATTTCCAGTGGCCTGAAGCGTGCGACACATTTGAAGTGGTGACGCTGAACTCATCAGCTCACGATTACTTTGGTGCTCTGGTGCTGAAGAAATCCCTCAATTACAATGACAAGCAGTTCTTTCAATTCCAACTAGTCGCTAACGTAAGTATTTGCTGAATTAAATTTATAATGAAGTTTAAAAACTAGGAAAACTGACTTCAATTTGATACGGCTTCATCGTTCGATGATGATGATGGCATTTTATTGGGACTCTGAAAAGTCACAGGAAAGCATACGCAATATCAGACTCTCTAGACATGGATGTAATTGTTTTTCAGTTATTCATTATTAAAAACCAAACTACTATAACTGATTTTGATGAAATTTTTATGAGACTGATCTGGAAGTATGTATATCCTTACAAGTAAAAAAATATTTTTTTAAATTGGTTTAGTAATGACCAAGTTCTGAGGTAACAAACATTTAAAAAATACAATCGAATTGAGAACCTCGTCTGTTGTTGAAGTTGGTTCGTCGGTGTCTGATTCAAATAGTATTCGCCTTTAGGATGGAACCCTCAACTCGTCAGCCCACGTGGAGGTGAAAGTGCAAGACGTTCAGAACTCTCCCCCCGTGTTCACCGGCGCGCTGAGCGGCGCGCTGCTGGAGGACGCTCCGGTCGGCACTCTCGCCCTCGCCGTGCACGCGCGGGATCAGGACCGAGCGCAGCCGAGAAACGTCATCTTGGAGCTCATCTCTAGTAAGTTACATTTACAAAGGGGGTCATCCATAAACTACGGCCGGAATACTGAAACGTCACTTAAATTTAAGCACCACCTAAAATTGCTCTGCCTCTGTTTGACATTACTTATTTGTAAGAGATGGCAATAATTTGAGCGTGAACTTAATTTAAGTGGCGTTTGAGTACTCGGCCATACGTCACACTAATTTTGTGATATTTTGACCCGTCCTTGTCACAGTCGGTCACATTTGGGAAACCTTCCTAGTGTGACGTCACATATCTTACAATTTTGCATATAGAAATTATTAAATTAAAACAGCACTTCCAAAATTAGTTTTATTTCCATTGATATTATTTTTGAATCTATATTTTACCACATACCTAGATAAGAATTAGTTAGAATAGTAAAAGAGTTTGAAACGTGACGTCACAAAACTTAAGACGTAAGACGTAGCTTAAGGCGTTTGAGGGATGCTTATGCCCAGCAGTGGGCCACTACAAGCTGCCTATGATGATGATAAATCAAAATAGTTGTTTTATTTCAGATCCTTTGGATTTCTTTCTCCTGGACCGCAATACAGGTGAGCTGAGGACAGCGAAGCCGTTAGACAGAGAAGCATTAGCTGATCCATCATCACCGCTCAATCTCACTGTCAGGGTAAGTTACTCTTATGTTTACTTGACTAAAAACTACTGACCACAAAAGTTCTTTAAAAAATATTTAAAAAACTGTGGGAGAAAACTCACAGCAATACCTTATACCGCGTTCACACTATGCCCATGCCGCTGCCGGCATTATTGCCGCGGACTTATTGCCACACCAACATCGCCTTTATTCTCATTAGAGAGCAAGGGCATGAACTTGAGTCGGGAGCCGGGACAGAGGCATGTTTGTGTTCACACTATGCTCGTGCCCACTGCCCTGCCCAAGTCCCTGCCGACTGCGGCATAGTGTGAACGCAATGTTAGAAGCCTTATGTTAAGCAGGTTCCTCTGCTCTTACCAATTCGATTACCTCGCATAACGTGTCCACTGAAGACTTGTGTTACGTGTATCTATCACTCTAAGACAAAGAATCGTAGCAGTAATAGAGTTTTTTTTTTTGCATAGCATAGCTTTGCAGGTGGTCGACATAGCTCAGAGGATTAGTAAGCTGAAGTGGCAGTGGGCCGGCCATGTTTGCCGCAGAACCGACAATCGTTGGAGCAAACGAATACTTGAGTGGAAACCGCGTTTAGGCAAGCGTAGTGTAGCACGCCCTCCGGCTAGGTGGGGTGACGATCTGAGACATGTAGCGGTAACACTGGATGAGAAGAGCCGAAGACCGGGCTCAGTGGCGCGTCTTGGGAGAGACCTACGTCCAGCAGTGGACTGATATAGGTTGATGATGATGATGATGACAGCAATGCTCGCGTTGCTGTTGAAGGGATACCCTTCAAATCGAAACATTGTGTATACATACATGAATCGTTCTCATTGCAAATAAAATAATAAAAAAGTAATAAATGTCAAATTATAAAATTCAGTAATAGCACTTTTCTATTCATAGTTGTACGTATATTCCAGGCAACAGAGATAGTGAACGGGTCACCATTAATATCTCCCCTCACGTCGACGCTAGCGACAGTCACAATCACCATAAAGGATGTTAATGACGAACCTCCAAGATTCAACCGTCGGGAATACAGTGTTGAAATACCGGAAAGTTTGCCGATTGGTACACCTTTGCCGAATTTGGATATGCTTGTCACTGATACTGATTTGGTAAGTTTATTTTATAATTTGGGTGTATTATAAGTGTGTATAGTTTTTTGTCAAAATGTTCTCTTCATTTCTTTCAGGGTCTTAACTCAGTATTCACATTGCGTCTCTCGAACGAGTTTGGAGCGTTCATCGTGGAGCCATCGCAAGCGACGGGCAGCGCGCGAGTCACTCTGCGGTTGAACTCTACCTTAGACTACGAGGATCCGAACCAGAGGAAGTTTATTATTGAGGTACCTTTGACAGCGCTAAAGTTATGGCGCCATCTAGCGCGCTACATGAGAACTATCCTAGATCGCGCAAACGAAGTTATCACGGAGTTTGAACATAAGTAATACTACCGAATACCATCCATTGGTCCTCGGACCCCGAGCCAAAGGTCGCTCGGCAAGTAAGACCTTGGGTTACTCTCGACCACAATTCCAATCGGGATTCATAGATTTTGACAGAAGTCGTTGTAATTTTTCAGTACAAAATGACACAAAATCTGTCAAAATCCGGATCCAATTTGGAACGGCGGTGGTCGGGAGTAGCCCTACTGCCCTTTGCGATGAAGAACATAATATCCAACTATGCTCTCCGCAAAATTATAACTAAAATTGATTGATTGTTGGTTAAAATTTATCAGAAAGGAGCGGAAAAATTTTTAGTGATGCCAAATTTAATTAATGACACTTGTAGTACAGAATTGTACTTATGTTGTTTCTAGGTGATAGCAGAAGAACTGCACACGTCTCCGCGTCTATCATCAAAAGCGAGTGTGACAGTATCAGTGACAGATGTGAATGATAACCCGCCTGTGTTCCCCGACGAGCCTTATTCAGCAACTGTGACTGAAAGCGCACCCGCTGGTGCCAGGGTCACGGCCGTTACAGCTACGGATAGGGATACTGGCAGGTAATGTTACAAGAAATCTCTTACTTGTTCTCGCTACTGACTTCTGTCATTGACTAATGTAAATCGGTAAGTCTTCTTCTTTTATTTATGGCCTCTGTGCGTCATTTCGAGAGACAATTTTGCCAGTGTCAAGTGAGTTATTTTTTTTTTAAATATAAAAGTCTTTAAGCTGACTGAGAATCAACGCACAGCCTAAACCAAGTCCTAGAGGTATGAAATTTGGAGGGTAGTATCCTTATATTGTAGTGTAGGGGTGCACTAAGAAAGTAATTTGGAAACGTCACACTATAAAGGGTAGAACGCGAGCAACGCCGCGGGCGACCGATGGCTATTTAGAAATAATATTAGTCAAGTCATTCGTCAAGTCGGTTGTCATTCGTTTTGAAGGCACAATGGTGGATTTTCTCTTCAAAACTTGGAAACAAATTCAATCATTTAAGAAAACCTCTTAACACACATTTTTTCCAATAGCTCACACTTTATCCGCGACCTCAAGTGTTATTGTTTAAAATTCAAGTGAAATTAAACAATAATACTCACAATAACAGAAGAAAAATTATTAAAAGTCAGAACTAAATTCGTCTTCATAGTCTATTTCTTCTCCATTTCGACAGCATTTCATATATAACACGTCAAATTTCTTACTCTATACTCTGCCATGTTTACCTATTAGTTTTATACAGGTTTGGGACAGCAGGCATAGTGTACCAACTATCAGGCAACGGTGCAGAACTATTCCAAGTTGACAAAAGAAGTGGAGTGATATCTGTAGCACCTTGCGAAACCCCCGGACAACCGCCCTGTCTCGACTACGAAACTAGAAAAGACTATTTCTTGCAATATAAGGTCAGTTTTTAGTAAAATAAGGTTAGTTTATACTGGGCAGTTTATAGCAAAAGATATAACAGAAATAACGTTAGACCAAGAATGATGCCCTGAGGGACTCCTTTACAAATACATTGAAAAGTACTAGTAGTGTCCAGTTTACACACTGCCAGCTAGCCTCAGACCCGTCAGCTAGCTTCCAAACTAGTCTAGGATACCTAATCTTATCCTAAAGCCGTTTAGTTTAAAAAATACTGGGACAGTGACTGTATCAAACGCTTTCGCCAGGTCTAATAATATACCAACGAAGTATTGACAGTTACAATGACTACTTTTATTAGGTACAGTACGTTTGCTGTTTGCTTTTAGTTTCTTGAACTATTAAGCTATTACAAATAAAAATATCATCTGGCTCAAAAATACTCACATTTGGTAACAAAACGGCCTATTTCTGATGAGATTTTGGTAACTGTGTTTATTCCAGGCGACAGATGACGATGGTTCTGGACAAAGTACCGTAGTGTCTCTCCAGATATCTCTAACGGATTCTAACGACAATGCACCGGTTTTCTCGACTCCTGTCTACAAGGCTTCTATTGATGAAGATGCGGTTAAATTTGAACCGGAGTTAACGGTTAGTGGTATATAGAGTCTTAAGCCTGTAATAACTGCTTGTTTCATTATTTGGCTGTTTAAAAATACCCTTAGGAATGATTACATATAAATTTTAACCTACTTTAAAAAATTTGGAAGCTCGGTTGTATTTTTTTTTTATGTTTATTGCCAACCAATTTGAAAATTTGTTTTTTTGTCTGATACGTTTAATATTTCCAGAACGGTCCCATAAAAATTCGATCAAAATCCTTTCAGTAGTTTGGCTTTTAAATTAGAATAACTGGAAAAAAAACATCCGGCGTCCACGTACAGTACACCACATTGCGTAATTTGCTTACCTGTGATTTTTCTGTGTTGTTTACGACCAATAGAACAGTTCAATGAACTGACATAATCATCATCATCATCTCCGTATCAAAAATTAAAGTCTAAATTAAAGTGTTTCTAGTTTTTAAACTTATAAATTTAACTTTCTTTAGGTCCTAGCCCGAGATATAGATGTAACATCAGACATCCGATACTCCATAGTGGATCCGCCTGACCACGAGTTCTGGATCGACCCTCAGAACGGAAGGATCCTGGTCCGACCCGATGCGGCTGGACTCAGGGCTAATGACAGCCGAATCATACTTATTGTTCTGGTAAGAAGAAGTAAAAGTAAGAATCTTTTTGGTAACATTTTGAATAAGCTCTTCGCGGCTGATATTTTAGTATTGGCAACTCTAGTGAAATATTAAGAAGGGTTATAAAAAAAAACTTCATGGAGGGGTCATCACTAGCCTGGCGAATCTCTCGAACTAGACTTTCGAAAAACTTAACAATGTATGCAATGGAGGTCAATATTTGAACTGCGTTTCATACTAAACTATATTTCTAGTGTGTAATTTTGGTAGAATGGGACTCCCGCTACTCAAAACGTAGTATTAAGTCTTTGGTCATCACGAACAAATCTGACAGTCGCCGCGTTAACACGTTCCCTGTCCAGGTGCCCCCAATGTGGGGCTATGAAGCTTTTTCTCAGGAGTCCGTGCTTCCACTATGGGTTCATAACTTCAATGGCCCCACAATGGGGCCACAACGTTAGGACGTATGAAGTTGTCAAATCATTTTGTATGGGAACAGGGAACGTGTTAAATAAACCTAACGTATTCGAGTTACACTGCGTGTCAAGGCCACAAACACAAGGAAATTACAGATTAAAAGCAGAGATTTACTTGACAGGCCACAGATGGGATACACAATGCAACGTGCAGAGTGGAGATTCTAGTCCGTGACGTGAACAATCACGCACCGGTGTTCGACACCGATAAATACGACGCTGATATATCTGAAGACGCTCCTATTGGTAAGAACACTAATTAAGGCGTAGGGTAAAGGCAGAGAACCTTCTCGCTCGCACATTTCAACATTTTTGAAGATATAATTTAACTAAATGTAATTATGTGAAATTGCAGAGCTTCAGGGTCGAGAGAATAATAATGCAAAGGTTCAATAAAAATATCACATTGATCCAAACAAGTTTTCCGACCAAAAAACTTGTACCAATGCGATAAAAATTTCAAGAAAAGAGTGAATAGGTGGATTATAGTTAAGTGTGCTCCACCCTAGGCTGCAGCTACACTTACTACCAGGTGTGCTGGCAGCCAAATGCTTAGCTATAGCTCATAAAAAAAAAGAAAAATTAAAGTGCACATTTTTTGTTTAGAAAACTTGCTTGGATCAATGTGATATTTTTACTGAACCTTTGCATTGTTATTCTCTCGACCCTGAAGCTCTGCAATTTCACATTTACATTTAGTTATATTATATCTTCAAAAATGTTGAAATGTGCGAGCGAGAAGGTTGTCTGCCTTTACCCTACGCCTTAAGGCGGCCTAAAAACTCCGTCACCAGAGTTGGCCACTAACTCGTACGTGCGCACTTGACACCAAAACACATCTAATTAAACAATACATGACAGGAACGGAAGTAGCAGCAGTGAGAGCGACAGACCTCGACAGTGGAGTCAACGCGGAACTAAAGTACTCGATACAAAAAGGCGCATTGGAATCATTCGCCATTGACAACGTCACTGGAGTGGTCACTGTGTCGTCTAAACTCGACTACGACAAGAGGAATACTTATAGGATACAGATTGTTGCTACCGATTTGGGTAAGATGGTTACAAAAGTTTAATTTTGAAATAGCGTAAAGCCAACTGTTTTTGTATAAAATCACTAGAGTCCGTCCGCGACTTTGCTTATGTCCCGTTGGATCCCGTTTATTTTCCGGGATAAAAAGTAGCCTATGTGTTAATCCAGGTTACGGACAAAAAATTCCAAGTTTCATCCAAATAGGATGTGCAATTTTTACGTAAAAAAGGAACAAACATATATATATTACATCCATCCTATCTTATTTCCTATTAATATTATAGACGCGAAAGTTTGTGAGGATGTATGTATGGATGTATGTGTTTTTTCCTTTTTCACGCAAAAACTACTGATCCGATTTGGGTGAAACTTGGAACATATATTGTCTGTGACCTGGATTAACACATAGGCTACTTTTTATCACGGAATAGCAACGGGATCCATGCTCTGTTCGCGGTGACAAGCTAATAGGTAAATCGTCCCGTCCTGTTCATTTTTCATACAATAGAGCGAGAGAGCGCGCGCTCTTTTAGCGAACAGAGTATAGTACATACATACATCCATACATCCTTACAAACTGCGATTATTTTTTCCAGGTATTCCAAGTCAAACCGGCACCACAGAACTAACAGTCCACGTAATAAACGTGAACGATAAGAGGCCTTACTTCACGCCTTCCATCCAACGGGCTGAAGTATCAGCTGATGCTGCACTGGACACAGTAGTACATAACCTCATAGCTATCGACCCAGATATAACTGATGTGGGACAACTTGTCTTTGAACTGGATAGGGGTAGGATGATCAAAGCTGTTGATAAGAATGGAAAAGAGGTGAGAATAATCTAAACTAGCTTCCGCCTGCGACTTCATCCGCGTCCTGTTTGATCCTAAATGTAGCCTATGTGAGACATAGACATAGACATTCATTTATTTACTAAATGGCACACAACATACAAAACATATAGATAAGTACAAATGAAACAATAATAATAAAATTAACAAAAGCACTAATAATTAAGGTTAAGAGCTGTATACATTCCAAGTTTTATCCAAAAATCTAAACTTTGTCATTTATAATATGAATGGGATGGGATACACCAAGTTGGTCCGTTTGGTGTGGGTCGTGGGTTCGATCCCCACTGTGAACAAACATTTTTGTGTGGCATACATAGATGTTTAGTCTATCTGGGTGTTACTATGTGTTATAAGTATGTATTTACATAAAATGTATTTAAGTATTCTATTATTGTTTATTCGTATGGCGTTCAAACAATCGTTCACAATTAAATTTAGCTGCTTATTGTTGCTGAACGATTTTGAGTATTCTATAAGCAATCTAGTTCCCACAGTACAAGCTCTGCTTAGTTTGGGACTAGAAGGCGGTGTATGAAATGTCCATGAATATATATTACTAGCCGTCGCCCGCGGCGTTGCTCGCGTTCTACCCTTTAGAGTGTAACGTTTCAAAATTCCTTTCTTTGTGCACCCCTACTCAAACTACTTAAGGATACTACATTCCAAATTTCATACCTCTAGGACTCATAGTTTAGGCTGTGCGTTGATTCTCAGTCAGCTTCAAAAGAGTTTTTAATATATTGATTTTTCATGCCTAGGATAATTTATTTTTTTAACTTCCTCAGGTGTCTGACGAAGGTATATTCGGCAGTTGGTTCAGTGTACAGCACAACGGCAGCGTGCTAGTGTCACAGCGCATAGATAGAAGTAGAGCAGCTGTTCTAACATTACCTGTGGCGGTCACTGACGCGTCAGCTCCCGCTTTACAACGCGCTGAAGGTAATTGTTTGATAAGACATATACGATCCTATCCCAGAACAGGGACTAAAGAATGTCACGGTTTAAACGTGAAGGTTTATACAACCCGGCCGAATTAAGCGGTGTAGCGGGAAGTATCGAGTTCCGAGCCAGGTGTCATGTTAATTCGAATTAACATGACACCAGTCCCCCAAGTACCGTTCTTGTCGATCGCTTAATTTGACATTTAGAATCGTCAAAATTCGTTTTATCGACAGTTGCGGGTACACTACCAACTTAGTCGATCGGTAGACAAATTCGTGAAATTTTAACGAATTGGCAATGGTGTATGTTTACTATGTTTTGATTCTGACAAACGAAAGTGAACCTTATTTTGACGATCGTAAGGCATCGTTAAAATTTGTCGACAAGAGATCCGTACTCCCATGGAACGATACGATTCGATACGTTTATCGACTATAGCGATCGACAACTAAGCGATCGATAAGAACGGTACTTGCACTGCTGGCTCGGAACTAATACTATAATACTAGAATGTTTTTTCTCAGTGCGGATCGAACCCACGACCCACAGCATAGAAGGCAGAGCTCTAACCAAATACATGCTTAGTGTGTACGGTTGGCATTTACTGCAAAGTCACGTAAACTATAATTTTGTATAGAGAGTTACAAGTTGTGTTAACTACCCGCTAGGGGCGCTGCTCAGTCTGCATACAAACATATAGTTTACGTCAAATTTGTAGTATACGTACAACGAACACACTTTTTTTAAAGCATTAATATAACATAACTAGCCTTCCCTTTAGTGTAACTTTTCGAAATTCCTTTCTTAGTGCACCCCTACACTATATAAGGATACTACCCTCCAAATGTCATACCTCTAGGACTTATAGTTTAGGCTGGGCGTTGATTCTAAGTCAGCTTCAAATGATATAATATTGATTACCCTTATTCCAGGCGAGCTAATAATAACAATAGTAGACGTAAACCGTCACGCGCCGATGTTCTCCGAACCATCGTACTCCGTCAGTGTAGTGGAGGAGCAGCCTATTGGAACAGTACTGGGTACATTCTCAGCCACGGACAAGGAAACGCCTATCTCTGCGATTGTTATCAGTCCACCGAACGAATACTTCACAGTGGATAATGTCACGGGTAAGCTTATAAATAAATATGTAGTTTTTGTAATTATAATCATAAATACTTTATATTTTTTTAATACAACTTTTCGTTTCACGCGGTCTTTTCTGCCTCGTACGTGTAAGTTGTGGAACGAACTTCCCTCTGCGGTTTTCCCACGGAGCTTCGAGATGGGGTCCTTCAAAAGGCGGGTTTATCTCCTCTTAAAAGGCCGGCAGCGCACTAGCATCACCTCTGGTGTTGCAGGTGTCCATGGGCGGCGGTGACTACTTTCCATCAGGTGGCCCGCTTGCTCGTCTGCCAGTTATAACATTTAAAAAAAAATTTGCTTTAATATGTGTACATAAATGCCTTAAGAGCTATTTAATAGTGGCACATTCCCCGCTGATGGGATGCAAATGGAAATGTAGTTGGAAGTAGAAATTAGAAATTAAAAGGCGTTGGGGCATTTCCGGTCCCGATTTGCATAAATTTTGTTACTTTTTAGATTAGTTTTGATATTTATAACTTCTGTTGGTTTTATAATAATCTATAATGCAGTAGCAGTCACGAAAACGCAAAATAAAGTAACTATTTTGACGTAAACACCTGTAAATACGATGAACAAGATTGAAAAAGACGCATTTTTCGAAGTAAAATGTCTAATAACTAATGATTCCCAGTATTTCCACTGCTTTATAATGACATTGTTACATTTTAAAAAACTCCATTCTAAGTGTATTGTAACCAACAAAGTTACATCATTGCAAGTTTTAAAAAAATTTGGGACCTGGGCTCCATCCAATTTGCCCCAAACCCTTTGCGAGAATGTCAAAGAACGAAATACAAAAATAAATTCATACATTACAATATCACTTATACATACTGACTGCACAATAAACAATAATATTAAATGTTAGGTCAAAAGAGATCAATTTTGTCTAAGAGTCCTATCCTTATACAAGCTGATTACACGTGGATTTCAGACACATTATACTCTGGAAGAGTACTATAATACGTTATTAGATAGTTAAGATAGTATTATGTGGTTAATATATTGTACGCCCGGAATGGGTAGGCTGTTGAAACTATTAAGTTAGATCTCCTGTACACAGTTCTACAATAAATGTTTCTTATTCTTATTCAGTATAATCTTTTTCCAGGCGTAATAAAATCAATCCAGCGCATCGACTTCGAGAAAATAAAGTTCATTAACTTCACCCTCATAGCTTACGACTCCGGAGTGCCGCAACTGTCGACCTCTGCCGGCGTAACAGTACAAGTGGTGAATGGTAATGATGAGGAGCCGACATTCGCAGCAGAGGCTTACGACGCGGCCGTCGATGAAAACGTTGTTGGCGGTACTAGAGTACTTACACTCACTGCTGTCGATAAAGATGAAGGTAATACAGTGTATGGGCGGGGTGTTTCTATGTATTATAAGTATGTATTTACAAAAAGAAATGTATGTATGTATTCTATTAGCCATCTACCATATGTTCTGACATATGTTCTGACGAGCTGTTCAGTTTGGTGCCTGCGGCCGATTTCCACCACCGCACCGCACGCCGCGAAACTAGATTCCATCCACACCACCTGGATGGCTGGTTCTCCACAACTTCTCGTTTCACGCGGTGTTTCCTGCCTCGTACGTGTAAGTTGTGGAACGAACTTCCCTCTGCGGTTTTCCCACGGAGCTTCGAGATGGGGTCCTTCAAAAGGCGGGTTTATCTCCTCCTAAAAGGCCGGCAGCGCACTAGCATCACCTCTGGTGTTGCAGGTGTCCATGGGCGGCGGTGACTACTTTCCATCAGGTGGCCAGCCTGCTCGTCTGCTAGTCATAACAAAAAAAAAAAAAAATATAGTTTCTACCCACCGTTCCTTTTTTGGGATATCTAAAAAATATCCCAAAAAAGAATGTTAATTAGTTAATCGTTATCCGTACGTGCCTACTACTGAGTCTTTTGACCCAAGTCTCATTCGTAGTCTCAATCCGAAGGCACCGCTTGCGCATTCCGCGCAGTACTAACTAAATTGTGCAGGGTTTTGGTTGAAACCAACCTCGATAGCGTTTTGAAAGATAAATATGTAGCGCCATCTATCTCGCTACATGAGAACTATCCTAGATCGGGCAAACGAAGTTATCACGGAGATTGAACATAAGTAATACTACCGAATACCATCCATTGGTCCTCGGAGCCCGAGCCAAAGGTCGCTCGGCGTGGAAGATCTTCCCTTTTCGTAGGAGGACACATATCCTACAATGTTCTCCTCAATGATGTACCTATATTAATCCTACTAATACTATAAATGTGAATGTAAGTTTGTTTGTAGAAGTAACATAGGATACTTTTTATCCCGGAAAATTAACGGGATTCAGTGGGACGCGAACGAAGTCGCGGGCGGAAGCTAGTAGTTATTATAAAATATATTATAAAAAGACAAAACATTGTAACTATTACCACCGTACCTATTTCTGTCGCCAAGCAGCGATGCTCGCATTGCTGTGTTCCGGTTTGAAGGGTAAGGGCGCCGGTGTAATTACACGCACATGAGACTTCAAGATCTTTACGTCTCAGAGTGATGGACGCAGTGCATTGCCTTACAGGGCACGTCCTCATTGGACTTGCTCTGTGAGGTAATGCATTGTTATAGGCAGAAGTTACAAAAAAAAAAAAAAACTATTCGAAGCTTACATAGAGTTTTATTCTTCCCCAGGTGAATATGGTGAAGTATCTTATACTATAACAGGCGATCATGCATCTCTTTTCAACATTGATCCTAACACGGGAGTAGTGACAGTGGCTTCAGGAGCTGACCTCGACCGGGAGTCGAACCCCGACATCTGGCTGCGAGCTATTGCATCGGATAACGCGCCGCCGCATATTAGGAGGTCTACTAGTGTACCTGTAAGTGTTACTAATACTAAGCTTGAAAAAATAGTGGGCACACTAAAATTTTACTTTAAGTACAGACCCCGACACGGATTAATAGCTCTGACACGAATGGTGGGGAAGTTAAAGGGTGCTCTGCGCAGCAAGAGAAATAAAGGATAGAAAGAGAGCTTTAATCTCTAGCCTCCATTATCGCCGAGAGCTATTAAACCGTGTCGGGATCTATAAGTTATGTCCTAATGCTACAGCGTCTTACGACATAGCTGCTTGAGGCGTCACAGCTCAGTCGGTATAGCTCTGCCTTCCGTGCTGTGGGTCGTGGGTTTGATCCCCACTAAAACAAACATTTGTGTGTAGCAAGCATAGATGTTTGTTCTATGTTCGAATGTTACTATGTATTTAAATAAATAAAAAATTGTAACTAGCTGTGCCCGTGACTTCGTCCGCGTGGAATAGCGTCTTTGGGTAGCATTTTTAATTATTTAAGAAAAGATGGATGGGTTGTGTAAGAGAGAATAGAAGAGAATGCATAGAAGAGGAGTGAACACTAATATGACGAATGATAGGGGAGAATGGAAGAAAAGAACATGTTGTGCCGACCCCACCTAGTGGGCTAAAGGCAGGAAGAAGAAGAAGAAGAAATATAATTATTATACTTATGTCGTATTTATTCTCAGGTCCATATAAAAGTCCGTGACGTGAACGATAATCCTCCAATATTCAGTCAGAAAGTATACAAAAGCACGATATCTGAGAATCTACAGTTAAACCCACCGGCCGCCATCTTGCAAGTCAGAGCAGAGGATAAAGACGAGGGGATTAATGGAAATGTATCCTATTCTATTGATAAACAGAGTGAACCCGGTACGTAGACTTAAGCTTAGTAGACTGAGATTTAGGCTTAGACTTAGGTTTAGACTTAGATTTAGACTTAGGTTTAGGCTAAGACTTAGGTTTAGGCTAAGGCTTAGACTTAGGTTTAGGCTAAGGCTTAGACTTAGGTTTAGGCTAAGGCTTAGACTTAGGCTTAAAGACAAAGATAATTTATTTGCAAAAAACGTGTAAATAAGGATGTTGTACATAATTTGGTGACACAACATGTCTTACCGATTTTGGCGTGTAAATAGAAATGGCATGCTACAACTCATAATGTCGAAGTAATCGGAAAAGAGAAATATACCTATATCTAAGTCACAGTCAAATTACAAATTAACAACATCAAATAAAAAATAATCGTTATATAATTCTTCGTTTAGGAACTCGACTTCGACTTAAATTTGGCTTGGACTTAGATTTAGGCTTAGACCAAACATAACTTGAAGTCATATTTCAGGAGTATTCACCGTAGACCCTTCAAACGGCATAATCTACCCAGCAAAGCCAGTCAATGGCAATACCTCGTACACTCTCATAGTCTCCGCAAGGGACGGAGCCGGCGAGGGAATGTTCTCGGACAGTGCGCGAGTCGATATAACAGTGCTTAGTGTTAACAAACATAGTCCCGTGTTTGTACATCCGCCTATTGACGTACGACAAATTACTATACCAGAGGTAAATATCATAGAGGAATATTTCAGGGGTTTCATCCTAGAATCATTCTAGATATTTGTATGTAAGTAAACGCCAATAAACACTAGCATTGGCAAATTCGTGGCAGCCCTAACCACCGAATAGCCACAAGAAAAAAAGAAAAAAGAAACAAGAAAGATAACTAGATAAAAGTATGTATCAGAATGCTTATGTACTAGTTATTTATCTCCTACCAGAATGCCGCCCAAGCTGACTACCTCATCACAACAATCCAAGCCACAGACGAAGATACGGGCGAGAATGGACGAGTTTCGTATTACCTGAAGGTGGATAATCAGAATGTTGGAGAAACTCAGGAGTTCAGCCTTGATAAGGATACTGGTGAACTGAGGACTAAGACATTCTTGGATCGAGAGCATACGGCTGAGTATCAGGTATGTACCCATTTCAGATGAAAAATGTGACTTAGAAATACATTGAAAGATTTTTTGAAGTGAAAACTTCTTTAGCATCGTTGGGATTTGAAAGTCGATGAAACGTAAAAGCGACAGTTCGACCCCCACAAAACGCAAAACACACTACCCTCCAAATTTCATACCTCTAGGACTTATAGTTTAGGCTGTGCGTTGATTCTAAGTCAGCTACAAGGCCTACAAAAGAGTTTTATATATTTAGAAGATAGAAGAAGAAGATCAGTAAAAAAGTCCATGTACTCCCAGCTAGTGATAGCAGCAGTAGACAATGGAACACCAGCTCAGTTCTCAACCCTTCGCCTGCTGGGCGTGGTGTTAGCGGATGACGACGACAACGCGCCTCGCTTCGCAAGACAACACTACACCCTGTCGGTCACTGAGAACCTGCCTAAAGGACTTATTGTCGGTAAGACGTCTTAGAACCTAAAGGACTTATTGTCGGTAAGACGTCTTAGAACCTAAAGGACTTATTGTCGGTAAGACGTCTTAGAACCTAAAGGACTTATTGTCGGTAAGACGTCTTAGAACCTAAAGGACTTATTGTCGGTAAGACGTCTTAGAACCTAAAGGACTTATTGTCGGTAAGACGTCTTAGAACCTAAAGGACTTATTGTCGGTAAGACGTCTTAGTACCTAAAGGACTTATTGTCGATAAGACGTCTTAGACCCTAAAGGACTTATTATGGGTAAGATGTCATAGACCTAAAGGACTTATTGTCGGTAAGACGTCTTAGAACCTAAAGGACTTATTGTCGGTAAGACGTCTTAGTACCTAAAGGACTTATTGTCGATAAGACGTCTTAGACCCTAAAGGACTTATTATGGGTAAGATGTCATAGACCTAAAGGACTTATTGTCGGTAAGACGTCTTAGAACCTAAAGGACTTATTGTCGGTAAGACGTCTTAGAACCTAAAGGACTTATTGTCGGTAAGACGTCTTAGAACCTAAAGGACTTATTGTCGGTAAGACGTCTTAGAACCTAAAGGACTTATTGTCGGTAAGATGTCTTAGAACCTAAAGGACTTATTGTCGGTAAGATGTCTTAGAACCTAAAGGACCTATTGTCGGTAAGACGTCTTAGAACCTAAAGGACTTATTGTCAGTAAGACGTCTTAGAACCTAAAGGACTTATTGTCGGTAAGACGTCTTAGAACTTATTGTAGACTAGGTGCCGCCCGCGACTTCGTTCGGGTCCCGATGGATCCCGTTAATTTTTCGGGATAAAAAGTAGCCTATGTGTTAATCCAAGACTCGAACAAAATATATTCGTCCAAATCGGATCAGTAGTTTTTGTGTGAAAGAGGATCCATCCTATCTTATTTCCTAT
Organism: Eulithis prunata; assembly: GCA_918843925.1. Lineage (NCBI taxonomy): Eukaryota > Metazoa > Arthropoda > Insecta > Lepidoptera > Geometridae > Eulithis > Eulithis prunata. The sequence goes on along the minus strand of OU974016.1, from coordinate 9,139,731 downwards.
TAATATTATAAATGCGAAAGTTTGTGAGGATGTATGTATGGATGTACCTATGTATGTTTTTTCCTCTTTCACTCAAAAACTACTAATCCGATTGGGATGAAACTTGGAAATTGTATTGTCCGTGACCTGAACACAGGCTACATTTTATCCCGGAATCAACGGGATCCAACGGGACGCGAACAAAGTCGCGAGCGGTAGCTAGTAACTTGTAAATATTCATTGTAGGTTCAGTAAAGGCAACTGATAAGGATTCTGGTGAAAACGGCATGGTTTACTACCACATCCTGGAAGGAAACCAGGAAGGAGCGTTCACACTGGACAGGACGCAGGGCATCATCAGATCTAACATCACTTTTGACAGGTGAGAATAAATAGTACATTACTGCAGCGGCCAGCAAAACAGGCATTGATGGACGAACGTGTAAATTTTTCATACAATTTGCTGTCATATTTTTTGGCCAGTACAGCAATTTTGATTTGTCTCGAAAAAGGTTGGTGGAACTTATCGGCATATTTTTTCAGAGAGAAGCAATCAGAGTATACATTCACAATCTACGCGAGCAACAGTCCATTATTCTCTCCAGCGGAAGCACTCAACTCCATTGACAACGGAACTGACGTCACGGACAGCATCGCATCTGTCACTGTCAATATACTCGACGAGAATGACAACGAACCTAAGTTCCGGCAGAAAGTCTATTACGCTGGTAAGTGGAGAAGGTCTATTACGCTGGTAAATACAGAAGGTCTATTATGCTGGTAATTTCAGAAGGTCTATGACGTTGGTAAGTCGTAATAATCTGGAATTTTTCTTGAAAAATCTTAATGCCAGTTAAAAATGCGTATTTTGACATTGAACACTGTCAAATCCATTTATTCAAATCCAATAAATATATCACTCTAACAGCTCTTTAGAAATAATTCTTAGGCCTCAATCGCACTAGCGGTTAACCGCGGGGGCGTCTAACCGCTAGTGCGTTTGAGGCCTTGGTTTGATACCAACGATCTCAGTCAGGTACACACAAACTCGTTATTTTCAAAATTTGTTTTAGATTAATTTTTCTCGTTAATCTGTCCTTATTTTCCCGATCTAATAAGTTAAAATAACCCCCACCCTCTTTAATAACCCCTGTACTGTATCTCCAGGTATAAAACACACAGCCCGCGTGAACGAGCCTATAATATCAGTAGTAGCAGACGACCCGGATTTAGACGAAAATGGAACTTTGACGTACATGGTGGCTGCTTCAAATCTATACAAGTTTGGAGCGTCGCAGTCCAGTGGGAGCGTGGTACCTTCGCCGTTCAATATCACACAAGATGGTAAATATAAATAAAATAAATGGCTCAGTCGGTATTAGCTCTGCCTTCCGTGCTGTGGGTCGTGGGTTCGATCCGATCCCCACCGAGAACAAACATTTACAGATGTTTGTTCTATGTTTGGGTGTTGCTATGTATAATAAGTATGCATTTACAAAAAAAATGTATATAAGTAAGTATTCTATCAGCAATCTAGTTCTCATAGTACAAGCTTTGCTTGGTTTGGGACTAGAGGGCGTTGTGTGATATGTCCAAGAATATTTATTGTTATTAATTAAATATTCTTGGACATATCACACAACGCTCTCTAGTTACAAACTAAGCAAAGCTTGTACTGTGGGAACTAGGTTGGTGATAGAATACTTACACACATTTTTTTTAATAATACCTACTTATAAAACTTATTTTTTTTATTTTAAGAATTTTGGGAAAACTAACAGCTACGTATTTTTACATACATCTCTATCTAAATTCTCAGCGGGATCGAACCCACGACCCACAGCACGGTAGGCAGGTCTAATCTGATATTTATAAAAGTGTAAAAGCTCGTTTTGATGAGTTTTAATGCTTTATATAAACATTTTGCAGGTATACTAATGACAGCCCACTACATGTCCGAGTACAACCAAGACCGATTCGTTCTGGACATCATAGCGCAGGAAGTAGCACCACCACACAGACAAGCAAAGGCTCAAGTATACGTAAGTACAATACGTAACGAACTGACTGATAGTAAAATAACAAAGATATTTTATTTAGTAACTAGCTGATACACGCGACTTCGTCCGCCTCCCGTTTGATCATGTTCATTTTCCGCGATAAAAAGTAGCCTATGTGTTAATCCTATGAACTATACAGGGCGTCCCACGGCCATGCCACATGGAGGGAAAGTATCTTAAATAATGTAGATAGAACATTTTACTGAAAGAAGACTTTATATTGATTTAAAAAATAATTTTGACTGCATTCAAAGAATTTTGAATAATCTCCTGTCTGAGCCGGAAATCGAACCCACCAAATTGTAAAAACAAAACACCCTTTTAGCGTGATTGAAACAGAATCATCCAAGCAACTCCGTCACCAAAGTTGGCCAACTCATACGAGCTTGCTTGCTGTTGTGTGTGTACTTTTATTACTACTTTTTTAATACATTTTTTTAATGGGGTACTTATGGCTAATCGTTTGGCTGCCAGCACACCTCATGGTAAGTGTAACTGCAGCCTACTAAAAGACTAAAGGCCTTACATATGACAGACGAATAGTTAAACAGTTGAATCAAAGTCTAGCTCTGTCACTGTTTGACATTACCTGTTAGTAGGTGACAGAAATAATTTAAACAGCTGAATAATGTTATGCAGCGATCGTAAGTAAGGGGGTAAATTTTTTTTTCAGATATGGATAATAGACCGTTCGTCGCTCATCAGGATGGTAGTCTCCAGAAGCTGTTCAGCATCAGTGGAGGAAGTCAAAGAGAAGCTAGCAGAAGCAGGGAACGCACTACTAGTGTTAGGCAGACGCCTGCCGTTAGTTCAAGCTGATAGAAGATATGATGACTGGTAATTAAAATTAATTATTTTTGCCTAGATACTAAACTGAAATAGCTCGGTAGAACCATTAATTTTTATTTGAAAAAAAATCGTAGAACAAGCAGATTGCTTCAAAAGTGTTTTATATAATATTGATATCTTTATAATAAACATACTTAAATCTAGATAAATTAATCAATAATTATATAATAATATATATAATTGAGGGCACGTCCTCATTGGACTTGCTCTGCGAGATAAAGCATTGTTATAAGCAGAAGTTACTGCTTAACATCAGGTCAACTATCAGCTTGTTCCATTACTTTTATCATAAAAAAAAATACACAGTACAACAGTATTAAAGCTGTGGCACTTCTTTTTTTAGGTGTGAAATCCACCTCCATGCAGTAGAGAAGGGTACCTGGCAGGTTCTACCGGTCCAACGGGTTCTAGAACAAATCGACGCACAATACGATCGCTTACAGCACGCATACCGACAGTACGGCGTGGAAACTCTACAGGCCAACGCTGTGGCTTCTAAAGGTACGTTAATACTACGGAATAAAGTCTACATTTATGTGGCAGATTACTGACATTTCGATACGGCTGTATAGAGAATTCTGCCTTCGCCCTTTGCAAGATTCACTAATTTTTGTGAGCCTAGTTGTGGGAACAGCCATTTTGTCTTTGGTTTCTAGTGTTTATATTTTTAGGAAAGAAAGAAAGAAAAACTTTTTATTGCCCACACTTATAAATAGGAGAGTACAGGAACCTACATTTAGGTAGGTACTTAGGTAAACAATAAAAAATAAGTAAAAGCAAACAATGGATAATTATAATATCTAATCTATCATTATATTAATAACAAACAAAAAAGTTAGGCTAGTCCTACGAACATCAAACCAGTTAGGTGCCTACATAAATAGGATGTAGTACCTACTTATTATAATAAGTATTGTGTGAAGCAAAAAGGGTCCCGTCCCAGCATTTAAGCTACACCTAACTAGGTAGGAAAATTGACATTCCCTAAGTACAGTGCGGCTTTAGATTTATCAATCATCAATCATCAATCAATATAATATAAAACTCTTTTGAGGCTGACTTAGAATCAACGCACAGCCTAAACTATAAGTCCTAGAGGTATGAAATTTGGAGGGTAGTATCCTTATATAGTGTAGGAGTGCACTAAGAAAAGAATGTTGAAACGTCACACTCTAAAGGGTAGAACGCGAGCAACGCTGCGGGCGACGGCTAGTATAATATATATTTTAACATGTATCTAAGAAGTTTGGTGTCTGTTCCAGGTCCGGACAACTTTGATCCAGCTCTGGCCGCGCTGATAGCTCTCCTTATAGTACTGTTCACCGGGATAGTCACATTCATCGTCGTCTGCGCATGTCTCAAGCACTGGTACACCACCCGACACGGTTTTATTACTTTCACCTTGAATGCGCGACGCTGACAGCCGTCGATCAACTTCTCGCTCGCAAACTTTCATATATCTGAAGATATAAAATCACTGAAGTTATTTATGAAAAATCGCAAACAACCATGTTGTATGCGATTTTTTATGCTGAACACATTTTCACAAAGTTCAGCATAAATATCATTTTGTTCGACGGCGAGAAAGTATCCTATCTCTTTGGGCGCGCAAAGCACCACTTCCTCTCCATCCAAAGTCAGAGCTATAAAACCGTGTCGAGATCTGTAATCTAATAGAACATCGATTTTTTTGCTCGTTTGGCGCCTTAGAACTATGTACTAATGTACTCCTATCACCCCAGGGTAATACCACCGCCTTCAATGCAGTCCAGTAAAGGAGACAGCCTCGCCCGGAGACGTATCCTCGAAGAACTGTCCACAACTGAAAACCCGCTGTGGTTGGAAACCAAGCTGAGGCCTTACGAGGAACAGGAACTTACTATGAACGTGTTTGGAGACCAGCTCGAACAGGCCAATGCTGATAATGTACAGGTATTAAACATGGTTTCCATGGTTTTGAAGTTCTTATATTTATGGCATTTGTCCGTCAGACAGTCAATTTTGATATATTCCAAAAATCCCCACTAAGAAATCCCTACAAGTGGGGATTTAAGTTTTTTTTTTTCAGAAATCCGCACTTAGCATCTGGTCCCTATTAAAAGCCTTTTTTTATCCTTTGAAATTGGCTGCGTTCAAGAACGTTTTCTTACCTAATCGAAATGCTTCTGTTCATCTAAAGGTTGCCTGAAAGAGATCGCTTATAGCGGATAAGACCGCCCATTGTACCTCATAATTTCTCTTTTATTGTTTTTCTTTTTCTTGGCATGCTATAATAATAATAATAATGGACATTTACATCTATTGAAGATTAATTATACAGCGTCAGGAGGCAAGCTATGCCTACACTTAACTGGACACTGCAGTGCCTGGGACAATGTTTAGATGGAGTAGGCTTGTAGCACCTATACCATCCTCTCAGCCTAGTCAGCCATATCCACAGGAAAGACAAGGTCAATACGTGCGGAGCTAACTAAGCCAAGGGTTTCCTCACGATGTTTTCCTTCACCGGTATGCTATAAAGACATATTTACCTATATATGTTCCAGCCCGACAACACATATGCCACGATACAAGGCAGCCGCACCACGGAGAGGTTTGGAGACTACGCGACATTAGGCGGGGAATCACCGACGCCTCTAGAAGCTGCCTTAGGGTTCCAGGTACGTTGTAAATCATGCTATTAAGCAAGCAAGCTCGTATGAGTTAGTGGCCAACTCTGGTGACGCAGTTTTTAGGCCGCCTTAAGGCCTCCGTTATGGCTTAACGACTGTTAGAGCCGGGACCGACAGTTTAACGTGCCCTCCAAAGCACAGAAGCGCTCAGATGTACATGCCACTAACGGTCACCCATCCAAATAGTGACCGCACAGAACGTTGCTTAACTTAGATAATCAGTGAAGATTGACTAAGCAAGCCTAGCCACGAGCGCTTCGCTATCATGCTATTGAGTACCTACATATATTCAAATGTCTTGTACTCAATAAGGGTAGACAGAGACAACATGCGATGTACCACATAATACATATATGTATTTGTTTCAGGGCAGTACATTCAAACCTCCATCTCCTGACACGCCCGAGCCGCCGCCGCGGCCGTCAGCAATGGGCGTGCTATGACAATAGCATTACCTACGCAAGTATTATTGTATTATACTTTCCAGTCTGGTCTAAGAACTATAACCCGTTTGTCCACTAACGCCGGCACCAGTAATGCACTACCAGGGCTATACAAAACACGTCCACACCGCGCCGTTCACGTGTTTTCTATTGCCTTGGTAGTGCCGTGACGATGCCAGCGTTAATGGACAAACTGTCTAGTATTTTTTTAAGTAAAATCAGTCTGTCACAAAGCGGCTATGTTGACATGAAACATGTAACAAGACGTCTACAACGGCACTAAAAGTGTTGAAAGATTTTTCTTGAGCCCCGATTGAACAAAATCAGTTCTAGAGTGGTCTCTAACACACAGAACGGACACTTCGCCACGCAGAATTCTTGTCCCCGAACTATAGGTCGCGTCAAGTGTGATGGCGCGAATGTTTTTGTATGCTCAAACACATCCCCTCCACTTTTTCCCAGCGTTCTTTTTAAATGACGCGACCTCTACTAGTGTAGACTACTAAAACTACTACTAGTGCACTATAAATGTTGCCGTCCCTTTCTCATAAACTGAAACGACAAGGACGGCTATAATTTTAGAGCTGTCAAATTAGGTTAGTTTTGAAAATTGCAACAAGCGAATCGATACCAATATCTGTGCCCGAAACCAACACCGCTGTTCAATGAATTATCAATCGTATGTAAGGGTGTATAATGTAGTGTTTCCCACTAACGCCCAAAAGCTCAGAGTCTATCCAAAGGTGGACCAGCGGGGCTAGAATTTTCTTTTGTCATCTCGTTCTGTCATTATGAAGGCACGAGGAAAGAAGCCTTTGAATTTTCAACTTTTGACATTGACTTCGGTTATCTTAGACCAGACGTTTTATCATTCCTCTAGCAATAACTTACGTTAGTTGGAAGTGTAAATAACCAAGTGCATGTTGTCAAAGTGTTATACGTTTAAAAATACTCTTATTTTGTATGAATTTTAAACCTCAAAGACTGTTTTATGTAGCTATTGTTACCATTTTCAATTATTCTATGATACGTTGACAACGTCCAATAGTTTTATTACGTACATACCCTGTATATGATTCTTGTGTACGTAGTACGTGTACGTACGTACAGTCAACCAGATTCAATTGTATGTCATTGTAGAACTTTTTCAAACTTACTTCAACTTTAACGCATTCTGGTATTGATTAATTTTGAAAAAATCTACAATGCGCTTACATTACATAGTTATTGTAACTTATATATATAACTAGTTGTGCGTACACTCGCCCAAAAAAGTAGAGTAACAAATTGATATTCAGTTCAAAATGTTGTATAACTTGTATTTTCTACTGGATATTTTAACCGTTTAAAATTGTTTTAATAAGTTATTTGGCTCAAAAAACACGCGTAGTTAGAGAGCTAGGTACGTAATATTGTGGTTGACTGTACCATAAGTATTTTTTTACAAAAAATAGTATGTAAGAACATAGATATGAATCTCAACTATCTTAGCCACTAACATACTTTTAAGCAATTATTTTATTGCCATATCTTGTACATTGATACAAATAAGAATACAAATAATTATACAAGTTTCTATAAGACTATTTATTGTAAGGGACCATTATTAAACTATTGTATATTGTGATAATTGTATTTGGTTACAAATACTTGAGTATTTTAAAATACATTTTAGACATTTTGTATATTTTTGAAATTTTTTTAATAAAAAAAATATTTCGTGGATTTTTAATTTTACTGTGAAGTAGTTTTTACTGTTTTGTAATTTACATTGCTACTAAAATAGGTACATACTTTCGTATCTAATTCAGATTCCAAGTAAGTATTACAACGAAAAAAATAAAGAGATTATACCCAAAAAAACCTGTTTATATTTTCGCATTCTCGTTCATTTTTAAAGAATAACACTTATTCAGAGTATCCATTGTCTGGCGGACCTTCTCGAGGAATGTTGACAGTTGAGTTCTCAAGCATTCTTCGAAGTCTGTCAGACTACTCGATAATTGGAGATATAGATTCCCCATTGTCTCCAGCTTGAGGATTATCAGGCGTTGTATCACTTGGTTATAGTTGTCTCTTTCCATCTAATCACACAAAAAAACAATTATGTATAAATAAAATACTTTGAAGTACTTACTTTACTTATACTTTGGTTTGAAGGGTAAGGGCGCCGGTGTAATTACAGGCACATGAGACTTCAATATCTTTACGTCTCAGAGTGATGGACGCAGTGCATTGCCTTACAGGGCACGTCCTCATTGGACTTGCTCTGTGAGGTAATGCATTGTTATAGGCAGAAGTTACTACTTAACATCAGGTGAGCTATCAGCTTGTTCCATTACTACTATCATTTAAAAAAAAAAAAACTTCGGCACTATTTGGATAAGTACCTACAGTAAGTTAATAATGAAACAGTATCGTATCTTAGCCTTATCGTAGCATAGGTAGGTAGGTAGATACTTCATTGTCGGACCCTCACTCAAACTATTAATAACTAACCGATACCCGCGACTACGTACACGTGCGAAACTTGCTGCTTTTGATTTTGAAAGTTCAAGCTGTATCTAAAAATCCACGTCTTTGATTTCAATAAAATATAGCCTAGGTTTCAATCCGGAAAAAGGGCTTCTGAATGGTATAAGTTTCATTGAAATCGGTCCAGTAGTTAGAGCGTGATCCGCGAGCAAACAAAAAGAGAAACTCTTTTTTCGGAATCAGAATCGTTTATTTAGCTCACTCATTTATCATCTAGCTCACACCTTGTTTACTGTATACTCACATATTGCACCAAGCAAATATCAGAAGCCTCTGCATCATCAGGGTTATCAGCCTTACAAGTGTTCAACAGATATCTATAGCCTTTACGCCATTTTCTTATCTGAAACTCAGATGATGATGAAAGTTTTACATAAAGTAAGTTACTAAGGCCCGTATGCATACAGAAATAGTCATCAATCATCATCATCATCATCAATCAATCAATCAATAATATATAAAACTCTTTTGAAGCTGACAGAGAATCAACGCACAGCCTAAACTACAAGTCGTAGAGGTATGATATTTTGAGGGTAGCATCCTTATGTGGTGAATGGGTGCACTAAGAAAGGAATTTTGAAACGTCACACTCTAAAGGGTAGAACGCGAGCAACGCCGCGGGCGACGGCTTGTATTATATGATCTGTGCTCGAGCATAGATTTGAGTACAGATTTTTATACAAAAATCTATGCATGAGTCCGGATCGGTGCTTAATCAGTAAATCAGCTACTGAAATGAACGAAATTAGTGAAACCAGTGAAATTAGTGAAATGAACGAAATGATTTAAAATAGTAAAATTAATGAAATCATTTATTTTATTAGCTATAAGTATCGAAGTATCGTTCTTACAGAACTCGCACTTAACGTCTTAGTGGGATCATTATAATATCAGCCTGCCAACATCTTACCCTTTACCCCTTTACCTCTTTTTCAACTTGCTCCACACTTTTCGTGCTACTCCTGTCTTCCAAGGTCGTAGTAGTGAGACACTCGCTTTCATCAGCATAGTAGTCCTTCGAAGCCTTCCTTATTTGTCGTCTGTTCAGGTACAGGCATTCTGCCCACTAGAACATCAAACTAAGCTTGTTCAAGTTGTTTATACAACTTACCTATAGTGGACAATATGCGAAAAATCTCAACCATACATTTTTGTATGAAAATCTCTACGCAAATCTATGCTTGAGTAACGATTTCTTTATATAAGTAGATTGCGAAGTGTGGCCACGTCAAACGTCAAACGTAGGTACCTAACGTTTGACGTTTACCTACCTACTACAAAGTCACGTAAACTATGTATGTAGATTGTTAAAAGATTAGTAAACAAGTAAACTCCAATACACACTGGACATTGGCAAATTCGTGGCAGTCACCGAACAGCCACAACAAAAAGAAGAAGAAGAATCATCAGTTTTGAAAACTACACGCTAGGAGCGCTGCTCAATCTCTATGTACAAAAATATAGGTAGTTTACTTCAACTTTGTCGTATACGTAAAACTAACATACAGCATGCGGGCCTGTCCAGTCAACTAAATGGCCCAAATGCTTTACCTTTTCATTAAGATCTGGTCTTTGAAAACTATGTTCCCGATGCCGTGTCATCTGCATTCTATACTTCGTTGTGACGTTGATTCTCTTCACTTGGGTGTCTACCGCCCAGGAGTCTCTCAGTTCCCTGTCTTCCTTCTCCAGGCGAATCGAGGAGTTTAGGTTCGTATTATATAATATTGTCAGGAGTTTTATGTTGTTTGTTTCCTGAAATATTAATGAGGATTAGGAGAAACTGACTTTATATAATTATGATCTTGGAGCCAACACCGGTGAAAGAGATCATAATCCTAGACCTGGATGGATAGCCTCGAATGATGTAGTTCCGTAAAATCTTACTGCAAGCACTGGGACTGATCTGAAGCACTCGACAAGCAATAGTCTTTTACCTACTATATTGCCCAACCTTACGATCTTTTCACTATGGGTTTTGTAACTTTTGCAAGAGATTAGGTAGGTATTTAGGTACCTTCTCGTAGTTCATAAATTACTAATTTCAATGATACAACTGTTTATAAAATGCGACTGCATTTAGTTAGCTTTTAAAAACTCAATATCACGAACAAATCTGACAGTCGCCGCGTTAACGTATTCGAGTTAGGTATATTGCGTGTCAACGCTAGCTCGTCTGCCAACCGTTGCAGTGTATCTCGGTTACGCTAACGTTACGATACGTTTGCGATTGTCGAGTGATCAAGGCACTGCTTAATGTTACGTAAATAGTGTAGGCATAGGTTGCCTCCTGACGCTGTATAAACCATCTTCAATAGATGTACCTAAAGGCCTATTATTATTAGTAGGTACTCACCTGAAAGTTTTCTCTGAGACTTTTATCTATACTGTATTGTCCATGTTCTGAAGAATTCTGACAACCCCCAACACAAAATATTACCAGTAGCAAAATAGTGATGCGAAGCATTTTTTATTTAACTAAAATAGGTACCTCATGGTTATTTTTGTAGTATTTTTATTAAGTATACCTAACTAAGTAGTTTTGTTCTATTCCAAGCGTTGAAATGATAACTGATCGGTATAACGATACTGTGAACTTGTGTAGATATATCAAGATAAAAGTACCGTTGGCAAAAAATAACCACTGAAGTTCTAATAACTATTCCAAGTCATTGTCATTACCTAAGAACCTGAGAACAAGGTAAAATATTGTCCAAAAGCTAATAATGTTTATTAGCTCAATATTTTAGTCTAGGTTCGACAGCAAAAATCCTGGCGTAAAACTTTATTTTTTGCTAGAATTTCGTACTTATTTTGCTGCCTCTACAATCTCTACAACACAATGCCTAGGTATTTATAGTAGGTACTAGATAACCTAAGGCTATCGCTAAATAAATGCAATTATTGCGTTTATCCATATAAAATGTCAAGTTCGTAACACAAATGCTTACATAGAGGCATCGTAATTTATCAGCATCATCATCATCACCATCAACCTATATCGGTCCACTGCTGGACGTAGGTCTCTCCCAAGACGCGCCACTGAGCCCGGTCTTCGGCTCTTCTCATCCTGTTTTTGCCAGCTACATGTCTCAGATCGTCGCCCCACCTAGCCGGAGGGCGTCCTACACTACGCTTGCCTAAACGTGGTTTCCACTCGAGTATTAGTTTGCTCCAACGATTGTCGGTTCTACGGCAAACATGGCCGGCCCACTGCCACTTCAGCTTACTAATCCTCTGAGCTATGTCGACCACTTTGGTAATTTATAATTCCTATGGTTGCACAATAACTACCTATCATTTTGTTCATGTAAGTATTATAGGTTGGTAACTACCAATAACCATATAAATATTAGCAGCTAAAGTACCTAGTAGGTACTTTATTAGTAGGTAAATTTATTTTATGAATAAATTATTGTATTGTATTGTACCTACTTAAGTTATATTTATTGTAAGCACATACCTAGGTAGGTAAATAAATAAATATATAAATATTTTCGGACACTTAACACAACGCCTTCTAGTCCCAAACTAAGCAAAGCTTGTACTATGGAATCTAGATGGCTGATAGAATACATACATACTTTTTTTTTTATAATACATAGAAACACCCAGACACAGAACAAACATCTATGTTTACAGCACACAAATGTTTGTTCTCGGTGGGGATCGAACCCACGACCCACAGCACGGAAGGCAGAGCTACTACCGACTGAGCCATGACGCCTGTCAGGTCAGGTAGTTGTGTTTTGCTCATGAGTACAAGCATAACTCATCTGATGTAGAACGGTTACCCTGCCTACAACCATGCATGCAGCACAGATTATATCCACTGAAGGGCGTGCCCTGTGAGGAGTTGCGCTACACCTATCACTCTGAGACAACTTTATGCTTCATCTAACACAGTTGTTTCCTAAGCTAAAACAGAAGACATCTAAATACTTACCTTAATTTTTTTAACATGTGTTTTTATGGATTTAAATAAAGTAGAGTGGCGTAAAGGTAAAAAAATACTACACATTATTACACATTATTTATTTACAAAAATAAATTGTCAATAATGTACTTTACCTACATTTAAATAAAATTAACAACAACAATGTTATTCTTAAATAACTAACACTAAAATATCTATAAGTACTTTAGGTAGACTACTTTTCAAAATATAGGATAATATTGTCCAATAGGTGTATGGCACATTTTCCTTAGTCCAAATAATAAATTTTACAATTGAATGAAGGTTTGAGGACGACTTTAATTGAATTCAGCTGTAATTAATCATTTTTAACTAATTTTAGCGTAAGTATTCAATTACTAATAATCTCATACCTACTTACGCTGAAATTAATTGATTATTTTTAGCTACAAATTACATAATGGTATACAGATTTTTTTTTATTTATATTTAGGTAGGGATACGTACCTGTACTTAGCTACCTAACTAAGGTATCATAGTATTCTTTTATATCCAATAAAAAAGGTGTAGGTACCTAGCGTAATTAGAGTAGGTACCTAGGTATCTATAAGACAAAAATATACTTTTCTGTGGTATTACGCTGCATGTCGTCCTTTTTTAACTATTTTAGGTACTTATATAACAAAAAAACATTACTAAAAATAAATCTACCTACTCATTTTGTACTTGTATCAATGCGATTCCTAAAATACAATTGTTTAGAATTTACAACAATCACATCAGATGAAAACTATCACAGTTAAAGTACAGACATATACTTAAAAGTTAGTTTACAAAAGCCACACAACTAAACTTACGTTTCTAATGTCGATCCTAGCGATAAGACCGCCTATTGTACGTAGCTGTATCTTATTTTCTGTATAACTGGTCTCGCATAATAGTTTGTAAGGTGTGCCTACGTAAAATAAAGTATTTTCATTCATTCATTCGTTCATGTTTATAAAATTTCTTGAACTATATTATAAAGATTTTCTAGGACTTTTCATAGAACAAACAATAGGAGAGTAATGTTTAAAAAGATTACTAGGGAAGCAAGCTGCCAGCTAGTTGTCAATTCCTCTAGAAAAATTCGCGAGATACATTCACGCTCCTGTCGGCGTAGCTTTTTAGAATATTTAGACATTGTCACTTGCATGACAACGAAAAGAGATGACAAAATATTTAGCAGTCGTTTTAGCTAACGGAGATTTAGAAAACCAATATGAATAAGACCAGTTAGAAGGTTCAAAAATATAGGGGTGAAAATATAGCATATAGGCTCCAATAATTTATCAATTTTGTGGATTTTCTTTAACTTACACTATTTAACCAAACTGCATCACAAAATACTGCATACGCCATTATAATAAAATTAACCAATTAATAATTTTTTCAAAGCACACAATAGCTAACATACTAAAATACTTTTGAAATTCGAAATTTTAAAATTCACTAAACTCTTTTACACATCGATGAATAGTTCTACGCAATCGTCCTGGTAAGAGTATCTTTGAAAGAGTCTAGGTTCGTAGTAGACCGATAGACCGACTCTCGAGGCAGCCAGAATAGTCTAGACATAGGTACAAAGATTGTTCTCGGGTAGACGATTCAAGCAAAGACTATCTCAGCAAGATAGTCTGCAATAGCAAAAAAAATGCTGGCTAGTGCTAGCTATCCCACTAAGTCGATATTCAAGAGATCTACAAGAAAAGAAGTATACATAGCAAGATAGTCTCTAACGCCGGGTTAGACCAACTTCTAAATCTATCTTTGTTTTTGACCAGTTTAAAGTAGAGACGGATACCTAGTATTTTATCTGTCGAATTGTTCATTCGAAGTTGGTCGAACTCAGTCTTAGTGTGATAGTCTATCTTAGTGAGATAGTGTTTCTTAGTGAGATAGTCTATCTTAGCGAGATAGTCTTCGTTATTAGACTATGCCTGTCTTAAACTACCCTTGCGTCTCATTCGCTAAACACTCATGGTACATCATCACAGCATCCGTGGCGTTTGCCATCAGCTGCTTCTTGAGATGGATGAGCCGTCGTTTGGCATGCGCCACGAGGTCCTTGTACGATCTCCTGGTGTGCTGGAGGTCGTCCTTTATTCGGTGGATCTCGCCAGCTGCTAAGCGCTTCCAGCGCTTAATTTTTGGTTTTTCCTGAAAAAGGAATTTTTCATTAGACATTTCCTTTACTACATTCGAGCCTCGTGAACACCTTGTCCTTTTATTGAATTTTTGTTCTTTTTTTTTTGAATTGTTTGTTTTTTTTTTGTGAGACAATCGAAGACTTACATCGCATATAACTCCACAGCTATGAAGAGCTCTATCACATTTCTTTATGTACTCGTCACTCTGGAAAAAAGAAAAAAAAATTATTTACAAAAATTGTAAATATTCATTTTTTCGAACTTCTATATATTGCTCTTTTACAAAAATTACCCTGTATTTATTCTGTTACGTTATGATCCTCTCTGGTACACTCTGTATACTATCTACTCTATGATGTACCTAGCATTCGGCGGTAAGTCGATTCTGGCGGAGGCGGGAACATGTACCTTCATTACTTTGCTCCTAAACTGAGAAGGTGTTTTCAGTCCATAGCCCCGATACGAAGAATCCCACTGCTCATCAGTTAGTCAATCATTCAAACTATTTGAATCGTACCTTGTTGATATGCATCCTAAACACGATCATGTGCCCCAGCAGGAACTTATGATGGTTCTCGCCGCTGAAGCTGGCGGCACGGTGGGCATCCAGCTTTATCTTCCTCATGCGGATCTCGAAAAGACCTCGGCAATCTCCAAGCTGAAAATTAATAAAACCCAACTGTATTTCTTATATTTCATACCTAAATAGGTATTTCCAGGAGTCGTGGAGTGTTGGCTTTATAAAATCGTAGGTAGATTACTACCATTATGTAAATATTATAAGTAAAGACATACAAAATGGGAGTCTAAGGCCCGTATCCTGCTTTACTGCTCGAGCACAGATCCGGACTCAAGCACACATTTTGGTTAAGTCTGTGCTTGAGTAACATATATTTATCTGCATACGAACCTACAAGTAGAAGTGTAGAAGTTGCCCCCGATACTCTGTTTAACACCATTCATCATCATCATCATCATCAATATATATAAAACTCTTTTGAAGCTGACAGAGAATCAACGCACAGCCTAAACTATAAGTCCTAGAGGTATGAAATTTGGAGGGTAGTATCCTTATATAGTGTAGGGGTGCACTAAGAAAGGAATTTTGAAACGTCACACTCTAAAGGGTAGAACACGAGCAACGCCGCGGGTGACGGCTAGTCTTATTATATAAATTACATCTCATCTTACATAAAATAAATGTAATTCAGACTATCACGCAAATAAATAAATCATTTATTCATTAATTCATTAAATAGTCCTAACACCGGAGAGACTAGCACAGGACCGCAGTGGATGGCACAAACTTGGGGAGGCCTATGCCCAGCAGTGGGTAAAGTCGGGCTGTGGATGAACACCTGCAGCTCTCGGAAATTTATAAGTTCATCATAATCGTTTGTTGTTTGTTGTTTTACCAATTTGTTTCCCAAATAGCAGGAAATCAATATACTAATAATATAATCATTTGCATTTGCTGTGCATTTTGATTATTTTGATGGAGCTTTTGGCAGCTTTTGGCTTTTAAATTTAATGGACCGTTCGTTCAATAACAATTCGTCTTAGCTTCAATGTCGGCCAGAATATCTGATGACATTTACCTTGGTATTCAAGTAAAACTAACTAACGTTTAGATCTAAGGAGCGGCGGTCAACATGCCCCAACATCGAGTGTCAAACGAAATGCAAGAGTGCCAAATGCCTATTGAATCAACAGACAAAGAATTTTAATTTTTCTTCCACTTTACCTAAAGATGCCTATTTTACGTTCATTTTCTGTGACGTAGCCACACTCATCGCAAAGCTTTACGTGGTGTACGACACGTCTTACATCTCGAATGCATGGCAAGATTACGGCGGCCAAAGACACTTTCGCCGTTGACTGTACCTACTATCGGTATGTGGATGTGCAAAAACTAGACGATCTAAAAGCAATTAATCCGAACCAAATTACTTAACTCTAAGTACCCTGTCTATTACTTAGACGGATATCTTGTTATTAGCCAATACCTACAGGCTAGCTGAGGCTAACTGCAGAAGAAAAATATATATATGTTACAAAATGGTCTGATTAGAATCTTTCGGTATCTATCTAAGTATAGTTGGGTTATTGGCATTTGTATGGGCATTCGTAGAAGAGTTAGAGTTTCTTCGAACTATGGAAAACGATTGAGAAGAAAATATGTTATTTCATGGCCCAAGTATGTCAGACACAAAATTTAATGTTGGTTTTCAGTGGTGATCGAACCCACGACCCACAGCACGAAAGTCAGGTGATGATTATGACCTTTTCTGGACTAATCGTTCAAAGCTATGCGTACTATTTCAGGTTCACTATTATTGACAAGGTTTCAGTCTATATTTATCCCAAGTCATGTCCTAAAATAATTGCTATTCCATAACCTCAAGATTACGATAATATTGGCAAAGACAAATCGCGGTTCTGTAAATAAAATTGAGTCACGCTTTTGGTGCATTACGATTTTATCAATGAAACTTGCTGCTTGCATCAGCTCATAGGCATGTCTACCGAGAACGTGCTCTATGTGGTATTGCATCCATCAATTGGAGACGTAAAATTGTCGCTGTTACTTAATGCAATAATAATTGTATTTATTAAAGAAGAAGAAGTTATTGCTATGGCACCCATGAACAAAGCAAGACTCGGAGGAACACTAAATGAAAAAATACGGGTTTTTAGGTAGCTCTTAGAAGTGTACATAATATCAATTTGGTTTTGAAATAAAATTATTCTGCAACCAATCATTAATCAATTATTCACAGGAAAATGATTTGCTATATTAAATCAGTGCTAAATATGACATCCTCGTAAAACATCGCACATCACTTCCTAATAAAACAAATAGCTGTCAAAAGATCATTATGCAGCATATAATTAGTCACCACGCACCCTTGAACGGAGTCAAGTCAAGGTACCATCGTGTGGCCAAGCGGTTAGATAACGGAGGATATTTTCTGAACTAGGAAATACCTAGGTCTGACTGTTTTCCAACATCCCTCCTAGTGCCTCGATAGAGAAATTCGTAGAGGTCTACGCACAACACTTTTACGACAGAATGAGCCACTTACGTCATTTCTTCATGAGCACGTGCTCTGAGAGGTAAGTAATGCAGTTATTATAAGAAAGGATTCCCTACATTAGGTAGCAAATCTGTATTTCTATCCAGTGCAAAATAACAAAAGACAGTCTTATTCATACAAATATCTAGGCTTGAGACCGGATCAGTGCTTGAGCACTAAATCAGCATGTTTTCATTATCATGGATGTAATTATTAGTCCAGGTTATTACCATGCTTTAAATAGCAAAATCTTCAACATGGAAATAATAATTTCATGTAAACGCTACGGGCAGACGACATCGTCAAAAACGGGAGAGATTAGTTCAGGGCCGCAGTGTATGGCACAATTTTGGGGAGGCCTATGCCCAGCAGTGGGTAATGTCCGGTCGTGGATGATGATGATGAAACGCTATATAAATAAACAGTTTGCAGTTTTCACGATCTCAGCACACTATAATATTTGGCAGTACGTCAACATCACATGCCAAGCGATAGCCCGAATCTAACTACTAGCAGTACTGTATCAGACGAGCCCACTGCGTGGCCTACTCAATACTCATCCAGGGTTGACAGTGACGTAGTCGGAAATTATAGTAACAAATTCAGCGTTTAAAAGACGAAAGGTATTTGATGTTGTGGCTAATGCACAATGCAAAATAGTATACTGTGACATCCTTAACTATCTATTCATACCTACTCATATGCGCCCACTGCTTGACATGGTAAAGTACCTAATGCTTATGTAAAATAGACACCTGCTCTCCTTTAGTCAAAGATTAGATCAAACAATGTATGCAAGCTGTGTCCAGGCATGATAATATGCCTATCAGTATGCTAATCAAATCTAGGTCTCGTTTTACTGTACCTTTGGCTGTAGTCACCTGTGAGGTGCTTAACTACAGTTAGGTACGAGTCTAGTCCAATTCAAACTCTTACAAACACTTTTTAGATGTAGTTTAGGTAGATGCAGACTATGCAGCTCAAAAAAGTGCAAACGATGAACTACTTACTTAATCTTCGATATGTACATACACTGTACATTAGTTGACTATGGCCTAATGTCTATCAGTGGACTTCTACAGGTAGATATGATGCTGATGATGACATTTAATGTCACTTACGAGACACTATGTCAAGATTTTTCTAGGCTTTTCTTTATTAATTTTGCGGTTTATTTCTTTCCTGCCGTAAAGCAACAAATTGGTTTAAAGATCAAAGGAAAATTAAATAGGTTTTGTATGCGTTGCGGGTAGAAATAAGTATATTTATGGTTTCGTATTCACATTTTCTACTCAAGCAAATCCATATTATCTATATATAGAGCACGGAAGGTAGAGTCGAGGTAGTCTTACAGTTTCATTGCTGCACAATGTCCATTGCATTTCCCTCTCGATAAAGCAATGGATATTTCTGAAGGATGCACGAAAATAACCGCGATCTCGATGCACTTGACCGTGACGTAACGGACAAAAGTGAAAACAATAACCGTTCTTACAATGTTACGTCGTATGTTTGCTGAATGTTGGATTATTGGTTTAGGTGTACTGTTCACGGACAATAATGTGTTACTATAAGTTGAATATAAATTCAAAATATTCACGGTAATTACTAACTTGGTAGGTGGGTAATGTTTTGTTTGGTAAAAACTTCTGCAACAAGAAACATTATGATTTTAGATTAGTTTAATCTAAATGATTAAACACGATGATTGTAATATTACGAAACCTGAAGACTTCTTTATTTCTGTGAATAAATTAATTTTATTTTATTAAACCTTCTAGAACATAATATAGTCTCTTCTTTTAGTCTTTCGGACGAGCCCTTCACAAAGAGCTCTACTATTGTTAAAAAAAAAAACTCTATTTCCATACCAGTTATGCAAAAATTCCATTGGTTTTATTTACTTTCATCTGTATTTTGTATTTAATAATAAATAATAAATATTCACGGACACTTAACACAACGCCTTCTAGTCCCAAACTAAGCAAAGCTTGTACGATGGAAACTAGGTGGCTGATAGAATACATACATACATTTTTTTTGTAAATACATACTTATAATACATAGATAGAAACACCTCATTTGTTTCAATTGTAACTGCATATTTTATAATATTGATAAACACTACATATAAATAGGATTGACTGTATGACCGTGCCACGCCGGTGAAATGTAAAGAAAACAATAACATTGCAACAATGTAGGTTGTATGTAATGTAAGTACCTACTTGTATTGACGCATTGTGCTGTTGATATTGATGAGGAAGCGGTTCAAATGGAGGGTATGACGAATGCACGTTATCAATAAGAAGTGTTTTTGTATATAAGTTACCTAATGTATTTAGAAATATAAGCTCTAGGTACATTGTTATAAAATGAGGGCCATAAAAAAGCTGAATAATTAAACAGTTGATTTAAATCCAGCTCTGCCACTGTTTCACATTTCCTGTTAAGTAAGAGACAGCAATAATTTAAACAGCTGAATAAAGTTATGCAACGATCATAAGTACAGCTCTTGGGCCTCATACCCCTGGATTTGCTAGTGCCTACAGCGTACCGTTGCCCCTGAGACAATAGAGGAACTCTTAAGTGTCTGTCTGAAAACCATTAGGTATGTTGTAAGCAGAATGTTTCGTGATAATAACAGTTCACATAACACAACAAATCTTAGTGGTTTTTTAAGGATGCTGTGTTAAACGTATCATTATCATTATCATCAATCATCAATATATATAAAACTCGTTTGAAGCTGACAGAGAATCAATGCACAGCCTAAACTATAAGTCCTAGAGGTATGAAATTTGGAGGGTAGGTTGCTTATATAGTGTAGGGGCGCACTAAGGAATTTTAAAAAGTCGCACTCTAAAGGGTCCAGGACGCGAGCAACGCCGCGGGCGACGACTAGTACTGTATAAAACAATAAATAAATAAATAAAAAAATTAAGGCTAACAGCGAAAATAAGAAATATCACGTACTATGAAAATGTAACCAAATTTTTACCTTACTTAATATTAATTGTTAAAAAGAATTTTAGACAATTCGATTTACAATTTAGTTTTCACATTAGCAAATCACAAGGCATGCACTCGGTGCATTCCAGTTTATCGTGGCTTGCATCAGTAACCTACATCTCGAAATGATTTCTGTCTGGATGTTCTCATAAGAGGTTTACAGGAGTATACGGGCTAAATGGCTTTCATAAAAGCCGTCATGATGACGTCATGTTGTTGGTTAGGTACGTCAACAACAAAACATGCATTATATTAATAGATGCAGTGCAAAAGACCGCAGGGCACTTCCTCAGTGGACGTGCTCAATGCAATCGTTATAGCCACTGGAGACGTAAAAATTTATAAGTTTAAAAACTAGAAAAACCGACTTCAACTTGATTACCTTACGACTTCATCGTAATCAGATGATGAGGATGATGATGGCAGTTCATTTTGATTACTCTATCGATCGTAAACACCACAGAAAAGCAAAATACGCAATTTCGTGTACGTGGATGACGTGTTTTCCGGTACAGGTGCCTCCTGGAAGCTCCTGCCCCCATATCGCAATCTCTGAACTGCTTTCGCTGCCCAGCATAATGTCAAGCGACGTGGCTACAGATATACGAAAACAAGATGCTTTTGACGTCAGCACTAATGTCACTATTTAGTCACAGAACACCTGTGATTTATGTATTTATTTATTTAATACTTTATTGCACAAAATTATAAATTTGTTACAAAGGGTGAACTTAATTTAGTATGAAAACAGTTCAGAAAACCTGCCAGGCTTAAACTTGGCAGGTTTTTATGAGATAACGATTGCCCTCCTGTACTTCTCCTAATTTTCCTGACTTGGCATAGATCTGGAGTTAATGTTATCGTTCAAGCAAACCTTGCCAATGGAAGGTCAGCTTGATGGTAAGCAGATGACAATGAGCAGTCATAATGTTATGTTTCAATACCAAACAAACTGTAAATTGTGAGTTATAGCCATTTTCATTTTAAGATAATTGTACCGATCCTATCTTAGCTTGTTTATGGTTTATTTTAACTCTTCTCTATAACAAGCGTACATATCAATTTCACGTTTCTTTTACAAATGTAAACCGCAAGCTAAAATAGCCCTTAAAGCCACGGATTTCATTATAATGCCGAAACTGGCGTTAGTTCGAAGTGTATGGAAGACGAGAGCCTTAACTTTTTTTTCTTACTAATGCGTAATTTTTACGGACCATTAAACATTTTATTTGGTCAACCTCTGATACCTAGAAGATGCCTGAAAAGTGTTGTTTTATGCTTAGATATTACTGTAGTGTCGATTTGTTGCATTTTTTGAAAGTAAGCTTATCCTAAAGTTTGGGTATCATCATTATACTATATAAAGCTACACTACCACTGACTCATTGACATGCCCTGAGAGACAGAAGGAGTGGAGCTACACCACAATAATGTTCTACGAAAATGTGTATAAACACCAAACGAGTAGAGGAAAATTATAGCGGTTCTCGAAATCCAAGATGGCGCCGGTGTTGATTTGCGCGTTCGCAAACTATGACAGATAGAGGGCGTCCGAGCGTGTCATCCGACTGATTGTAGGTTGGGATTTTGGGAATTGGTGAAAAAAAAAAAAAAAACAAGATGGCGGCCGCGAAATTACGATTTGAATTTTTCGACTTTTTAGGGTTGTCTTTGGCGGATTACTTTGTTTTACGAAACTCGCAAGTTGGCAACACCGACTACGGAGGTGGGTAGCCTATCCTTTTGAAAAATCCAAGATGGCGGAGGCTGTGGCGGCCATTTTGTAAAAGTCATGGTTTTTACACTTTTTTCCAATCCATTTTTAGGGTAGATGGCAACATTTTAGGGGGTCGAGTTGTACCGAGCGGTTGTGTGATTCAATGAGGAGTGTTGCTTGGTTTAGAAATTTTCCCCATTTTTAGGGTAATTTCCGAGATTTTCCCCAAAAACATGAAAAGTAGAAATAATGACATTTTGAATAGAGACTTGGACTGCATAGGAGCGTTGGCCTCCCCCAAATGACATTTGACCATTTTCGTTACTTTTAGTTGGCAACCCCGAGAGACTTGCAACTTTTTAGTTTTTGGGACTTTTTGACTTTGGCGGATTAATTTGTTCAACGAAACTCAAAAGCTGGCAACACCGATTATGCAGAACGATAGCCTATATCCTTGAGATTTCAGAAAAATTATGACTTTTCAAAAATCCAAGATGGCGGACGGCGTGGCGGCCATTTTGTAAAAAAGTTGCGATTTTCGAAAAAATCACGATTTTCAAACCGAAATATCGGGTAGTTGGCATCCCCCAATCGAGACGGAATGTATAGACCGGTTGTGCAGTTGGTGAAGGAGTGTTGCCTGGTTGAAAAATTTTCCCCATTTTTAGGGTAGTTTTCCCGCTTTCCCTCGGGAACGTGAAAAGTAGAAATAACGACATTTTGAATCGAAATTTCCACTAGCTGGCAAGATTGGGCCCACCCAAATGACATTTGATCATTTTCGTTCCCCGCAGCTGGCAACCCCGCATGCTATAGGAGTTTGAATTTTTCAGTCAGACCCGACTTTGGCGACTTACTTTGTTCTACCAAGTTTAAGGTATGACTACCGTTCTTTCACTGACAGGTTGCTTGTATCCTGTATATTTCAGAAAAATTATGACATTTAAGAAATTCAAAATGGCCGCCGTGTCATTTCCGGTTTTCAAAACTTTAACCGATTGACTTCGTTTCAACGGGGTATCCGAAGGAGATTGAGGGGTTTGAATGGAATTTTACACTTTTTTAAATTTTAAATGCGTTTTTACTGCAATAAAAGGTTGGTATTCCAAGATGGCGGCCATGTAGATTTTTTTTGCGAAACTTTAACCGATTGACTTCGTTCCAACGGGGTATCCGAATGAGATTGAGGGGTTTTTGATAAAAATACGGCATAAAAAAAAGACGCGAGCTGCTTGCAGCTCGCGCGCAACGCAACCACTAGTCAATATATATAAAACTCTATTGAAGCTGACAGAGAATCAACGCACAGCCTAAACTATAAGTCCTAGAGGTATGAAATTTGGAGGGTAGGTTCCTTATATAGTGTAGGGGCGCACTAAGAAAGGAATTTTGAAAAGTCACACTCTAACGCGAGCAACGCCGCGGGAGACGGCTAGTTAGGTATAAAAGGCGTTCTTTCTCCTAAACTGAAACGACAAACATTGGTATAATTTTAGCGCTGTCAAATAGGGTTATTCCCATCGAGTCCACCGGCCAGCCCACAAATGGGAAAAAAAATCCCATCGAGCCCAATCATTTGCATAGTGGGTAGGTTAGTTTGAAAAAATGCAACAACAGAATCTACATTAGTATTTTCCTCGCATTGTTGCCACCACCCACGATAACCTATAAAACTTTTACTGATCTCTATATTGGCCTAGCTTCACTACATCAAAGGAGAAAAACATGCAAAATCTGGAAGCTAATCTAATACTCACATCTAACGTATCAGGCTTCTCCTGCACACCTGCAACGGCCTCATCAGCATACGCAGACACATTCTTCAGAAACCCTTTGAGATCCTGTCCAGCCCTGGCTGTGTACTCCGTGTACAGGAGCATGATGTCCCCCTTGACTGCATCCAACTCCTTGGCGAGCTCTGATAGCTTCCTCCTCTCAACCTCTTCGGGGAGATTGGTCAGCTCGCTGTGATCTGGTCTGACGTCCACGTAGATATGAGAATCCTGGAATTTGACGTTTACATCTGTACTTGCTCATAAGTACAAAATATTTCGATGAGGTTATCATCATCATCAATATATATAAAACTCTTTTGAAGCTGACTTAGAATCAACGCACAGCCTAAACTGTAAGTCCTAGAGGTATGAAATTTGGAGGGTAGTATCCTTATATAGTGTAGGGGTGCACTAAGAAAGGAATTTTGAAACGTCACACTCTAAAGGGTAGAACGCGAGCAACGCCGCGGGCGACGGCTAGTAATTAATATAATAGCTGGGGTGATGTAGTAAAATTTAGTTTTACAAACAGCCCGACACATGCTTAATTATATTTTTTTTGGAATTTTGAAACACTGTAAAGTAAGTACAAGGAATGCAAGAAATGATTTCTATCTTTAGTGCATCTTCTTTTGATGCCTGGATGATGATAAATAAAGGTAAGATCTTAGGTAAAGCAGGTAAGTATTTGTAGTTTCTATTTTATATTTTTATACCATCATTATAGGTTGCAATTATTGGTATGCGATCATGTTTCTGGGAACCTGTGCAATAAAACGCAGATAATATTTAATCACTTCGGAAATCTAAGGTCTACAAGGTATTTCTTAAATGAGCTAATTCATATTTAATCATTAAGTATTTAATTATAAGCTCCTACTATATAAATCAAAAGTGGACCTATCTACCTACAAACTCCCTTTTGAGATGCGGCATTGTATAGCTACTGAAATACATATAATTATAGTTCTACAGAGTGAAGAGTTATTATTATAGAGTACTAGCTGCGTTCGCGCCCCGTTGTTTTTCGTTGTTTTTCCGAGATAAAAAGTAGGCTATGTGTTAATCCAAGTCACGAAGAATATATATTCCAAGTTTCATCTTAATCGGATTAGTAGTTTTTACGTAAAAGAGTAACAAAGATCCATCCATACTCACAAACTTTGGCGTTTATAATATTAGTAGGAAGGAAGTAGGAAGTAGGATAGGATAGTAGGACTAAAATATCGGAGCGTACATTTCGTAGAAAACCAAGTTCCACTTACAAGTATGTAGATTTCAAATGTCCATTCTGTATATATAAAAGTGTTAATATGTTTTTTCAGAACTATTCCACGAGTCCTTTACCTTGCGATGTAAATACATAATTCAGTCGATGCATGAAGCTGAAATTTGAATTTACGATCATGAAGAACACACGTTATTCTGAATTCGTTTTGCAACGTAAATGTCGGGGTATCCAAGGCTAGAATTTTAAAATAACTAACTTTTATCTAACGTCTTCAAATATCGTTGAAATTATCGTATACATATTCATAAATAGCACTTTAGGCATGCCACGGGAAATACTTTTATGAATAATGCATTGAAGTACATAAAGGATTAATAAATATAAAAATAGTATGTATTTTTTAAATTATGGAGGAATTTTAGATAAAAAATTAACTGCTTCATAGGTAATGCTTTGACGAGAATGCACTGTGTATAATTTTAAATGCTTTGAAATAACAAAATTGTTTTTAAATATCGATCCAATAACTTATACAATATAATTTCACCGACTCGATGTACTCGTAAGCTTGGTATAGTTACACCGTGTTGTGTCTGTTTATATCGAATTTGAATTTACTGACAAAACTCTGTGTTACATTCCAAACTTATGTCGAGTTTATAACAGGATCAAGCTTCAACCCTGAATATAATAATGTCTAGATAGATTATTATATTCCCAACCTTGCACATGGTTTATGCATAAAGATCAAAATAAATGTCTAATTACTATCACCAAGGTAACCTCAACAAACAGTGCGAAAATTTTACGATTTCTTGAACAACGAGCCACTGAAACCCCCGCACTCGTTATGAAGTGGCCTTGCTAACTTTTGAAAAACTTTGACCGTCACTTTACTCCACCGTTAAGCTCGCGTCCACTAGATCGGAATAAGAGTGTGGCCGGATTCACAACCGTTCAATAGCGGTGACCAGTTTGACAGACGTCATGGCTCAGTTGGTAGTAGCTCTGCGTCTTTCGTGCTGTGGGTCGTGGGTTCGATCCCCACCGAGAACAAACATTTGTGTGTTGTAAACATAGATGTTTGTTCTGTGTCTGGGTGTTTCTATGTATTATAAGTATGTATATACAAAAAAAAGTATGTATGTATTGTATCAGCCATCTAGTTTCCATCGTACAAGCTTTGCTTAGTTTGGGACTAGAAGACGTTGTGGTAATTGTCCGTGAATATTTATTTATTTAAGATAGATAGATAATACGTTTATTTGTCACTAAAACACACACATCAAAGTTAATAGCATAAACAGGAAGCAATACTATTGCGTAAGTAATAACTAAAACCAAAATATAAACTATAAGGCAATCCTTAAGCACATTTTAAGAAACGAACCCTCATGAGCATAACAGTTATTGTAAACCGAGTAACTGCAAACTATGCGAAACGGCAAATTATGTCACAGAGGAAGGCATAAAGTAAGTTTAATGACTAATAAAGTCTGACCATGCTACGTCTGCAGTGATAAAAATATGGCAGAATTTAGTACCTTCACCTTCCTAGTTGGAAAATCCGTGACTTGACAGTCTACGAAAGTTATGTAAAATTACATAAATCCTTTGGGGTTGCCCAGTTATTTTATTGCAGACTTAGCAAGGCCAGACTCCAACATTTGTTTATTATAGTTTTGATTTCCATTGCTATGCGATTGTGGAATGTTTCAGATGATCTACATTCCTGAGTTCATTTATATTTTGCCTGTCTTGGACGATAAGATAAGAAAATATAAATAAAAAGAAAATTCTACAGAAGCGTAGTTAATACCTACAATAACTTTAAAACTGCCTACTTATTCTAGTCAAGAAATAAAGTGTATGTGTAGAACTTAAATAAGTTTTTATAAATGGTTCAATTTGATCAATCAGTGATTGGCAATTCTCTAGAGCAGGAACTTAGTAATAGCAAACAGGAACCCAGTAAACAAACTCTTCTACTGTTACTCCTAAATCTAGGGCACATCCTAGGGCCCCATGTGTTATCGCGATCTACACGCGCAGAACAAAGGTTCGTTTGTTTGTACTCGTTCATAGGTACAGTCAGCTGTTCCAATTGGTTACCCTGCTAAGATAAAACAATTGCATGATATATTCGTAATTTGAAGCTAACTTGAAACTAGGTCGGTACCTAATTACTCATTAGACTTGTCCCCCTAAAAGCCCCGGGTCTACCCAATCTGGGGCCTTATGGTCACTTCAGGAGATTTTATTCTATATAGTTTTATTTATAGTGGGGATGACGTCATGTCTCGGCCGACGCCATTTTGACGAAATCTGGCTCCAGGATAAGTCAGTCAAAACATGCTAGTTAGGGGTTAATTACCTATCGTTATGTACAATACAAATTAATTAAATGCGATAATGATTCAAATAATTCATTATAAACTATTCAACGTCAAGGGGAACCTCGTAGTTTTTTTTTAAATCTTAGTAAACTTTCTTCTAAATTTTTGGTATCAATGAGGTTAACCAATTGATGTCGCGTACTGTACTGTACTGAAAGCAAGGATGGTGTTAGGTAACAGATATCAGATAGGACGCATTCCACTGTTATCAAGGTCTTTGTTATGCCTACATTATTATACCTACACTTCATATTCAGTAGGAATGTTTGTCACTATGTTGGATCTACTTTAAAAAACCGAGTTGCGAGGTTCTTTAAAATTCAAAACTCAAAAAACAGGAAGTGGTATTTTTTGTATCGAGTACTCATGGATATTACTAGAAATGGTTTTTCTGATTTTGATATGATCTTGCGGTTCCAGTCTTTATTTCTGATCCTCTAACGTACGATTCTTTTAGATGACTACAGCCCTTGAATGGAAATGAAGTAGGAGTGTGTTTTGCGCAGCCAAAGAGATATAAAAGTCGACTTCTAGGCATTCTGGTTAGAGCGATTAAACCGTGTCGGGGGCCTGTAATGAGTAGATTTGTATTTATGAAGTTTGTTGTGGAGGCGGAGAATAATCTAACTAAAAAGTTTGATCATGGATCCCAGTGACTGCTACGCGACCATACCGCTGAGTTCCAAAAAAATAACTTATTTATAACAAACATTTATATACCAAGGTTATCGACATAGCGTCCAGAATCATATTTGAATAAATAGATTTTTTATGTGGATTTGGGATGTCCATAAGTCGTCAACCGATGAGGAATAATATTACCGGACTGAAGCAATTTCCGGATGTGCTAAAACCGTGTCGAACGAAGCCTGTGACTCTGTTTATTCTGTGGAGTTCTACCGACTTGAGAAAAGTTGAGAACACTCGGACTTTAGGTAGTAGGGTAGAACAACTTGAATCTGAATTAGATAGGTACTCATACTTATCATCTAGAAAATAATAACAATAGCCAAACCCATTATTTCACAACCTCAGTAGGTCTCATTGTGATGTGTTGCTGTTTTACACGTACCGGCACGGTTTAATAACGCTGCCCGTAAAATGCGTAGATCTCGAACTTAAGCTCTATTTGGTTGCACTGCTACTTTCATCGAGCGCTATTAAACCGTGATATAAACTTTAGACATTAGTAATGCAAAACTATATAGAAATAAATTGAATATTAGGAATAGCAATCTTGGCGGCTTGCACTAGAAAACCGGAAGACAATAAATGGTAGGTAACACGTGTGAAGACATGACTCCATTACTGTTTATTGTAGCCTGCATGGGCTGTTTGCCAGTCGTTTTATATTAACTTGAGCTATTTCAGTCGTCCACTTATTCTGAACAAAACTGTAAAGCAAATATTGGCAATACCATCGAATGGGCAATTTAATGACGTCACAGATTTACTCGTGACGTCGTAAACTATACATCACGGTGTGCGACTTTGTCCGGATCATTTTTTACTGACAAACATTTGTTTTTATGACTGAAAAAAAAACTCTGGCAAAGATCGGACTTCATAGTGATTTTTCGGTGAGACATGATTCGTGCTGTTCATTTGTTTTGAAATGCTTATAAACAAAAATGTTTCTACTTTCCATTGACTTAGAAACTTGCAGGCTTGGTGCCCCTTCGAAGAAAACTGTACAGTTATAAATACTGCTCTATCTTTAGCTCAAACCTCAGAGATTCTTTTGTTTTGCCTTGTTTGTTCCAACAAATACTCATTGGTTCCTTGGAGATGGGCGTTGAGGCTACTACTCAGTTTTATAACTTTTGTAGTCTTAACATTGTACATTGTTCTCAATACACTATTACAATTTCTATGGTATTTCCCCCAAGGCCATAGTTATTATCAATGCCACAAGGACACATTCCTCAAACCAGGGCAAAACAACATTGTTATCAAACAAACAAACCTACAAGCACAGCATTTATGAAACGGTGTGCAATCTCAGCATGTTTACATAGTTACCCGCGTCTGTGAGGGAAAATTAAATAATTTGACGTCAATATTGTGCGTGGGTGCGGGAAATGAGATAACTAGACGATTTGAACTGGGAGATGAAAGAAGAAACGTCGGCTCAATGTGTACTAACACTGCATTGAAACTTATCCTTTCAAATTCAAGGTGTGAGAAAAAAATCTTTTCTGACTGAACAATCTGAACATACCACTTTGTTGGAGTGTTACTATACCTACTTATTGTGCCTTATTGGTATTATACCTACTTATATACCTACTTATTGTGCATTGTACCATGGGGGTTAAAAATTACCGAGTGACACTCAATAATATTGAGAGCACGTCCTCAGTGGACGTTCTTAGTGAGCAATGCAAGGTTTTGATACGAATCCCATTGTTATAGGCAGAGGTTACCACAGGGACTATCTGATGTATCATCAGTAATTATTCTCAAAAATATAAAAATATTGTAATAAAATGATGAGCCAACTGAAATATTTCAACTAAACTCAATACAAACGCCACTGGAATTTTTATGACTCATTAAAAGTAAATATCTGAATAATAATCTAATCTGGAATATTTTTATGTAACTAGACAGAATAAAGTACTAGCTCTAGGTACCTAGGTTACTAGGCAACCATAAATCATACTGCTAAAGCGGAACCAAGCGCCCCTATGACCTATGCTCAACTGGGCCCTTGGGCTCAGTTCACGTGGGAACAGCTCGTAAGTAAACACTAATGTTTTTGTATTGCGTGTAATTTTTTTTTATGATAAAAGTAATGGAACAAGCTGATAGCTCACGTGATGTTAAGTGGTAACTTCTGCCTATAACAATGCATTACCTCACAGAGCAAGTCCAATGAGGACGTGCCCTGTAAGGCGATGCACTGCGTCCATCACTCTGAGACGTAAAGATCTTGAAGTCTCATGTGCCTGTTATTACACGGAATATTTCGAATTATCGCTACAATTACAAAACTTTTGCAGTTGATTTGCACTGAAAAATGTACCTAAGTAATCCAATAAAATTCCAATTAGAATGATTTTGCAAATTACAATGGATTCTCCGTAAATAAACCACATGGAGAGCTATTTAAAAACACATGGACTTACTAGAAAACTTATTATTACACTAGCAAAATTGTAAATAGAGTAATAAGCATCGACACGGTTTAATAGTTCTCGGCGAAAGTGGAGAAGAATAACTATATCTCTTTCGCTTCGCAAAGCATTTTACATCCCCGATATTTAATGTTAGAGCTATTAAATCATGTCGGAACCTCTGATCCCTATTCCCATACACCACTGTCGAGTACCAGCGGATGTAGGTGTCAAGATCACGATAACACGCTTAGTGAGGACCACTTCACAAAACAAATCGACGTTTCAAATTAACATTTCGGGTTACACTGCGCGACTGTCTTCACTCTTTCGGCTGTTTGCTCGGACTCTTCCGCGCAATGTAAAGCGTAATATCAATATAGACTTGTGGATATTGGTTTGCGGAGTAGAGTTGGCCCTTCAGCGTCCCGTTACCTGAAGGGCGTGCAGATAACGACCCACTTGTACTGTGCCTACCACATACTGCCGACTTAGGAGGTTATAACTTCCTCTTAACTGTAAAAGCAAGCAAGCAAGCGTATGAGTTAGTGGCCAACTCTGTTGAAGGAGTTTTTAGGCCGCCTTAAGGCCTCCGTCGTGGCTTAACAACTGCTAGAGCCGGGACCGACAGCTTAACGTGCTCTCTGAAGCACGGAATCGCTTAGATGTAAATGCCAATAACGGTCACCCATCCAAATAATGATCGCGCAGAACGTCGCTCAAATAAGTCGCTTTAATAATCGGTGAAGATTGACTAAGCAAGCTACGCCACGACCGCTTCCTCTTAAGTAGTACCATATACAAACTGCAAAAAGTTAGTACTCGACCCTTTTTTTTATAAGTAGGTAAACGATACGCTTCACGCGTTACTGAAAAATTTTACAACAAAAAATTAGGATTTGATAAAAAAAAAGAAATGCACTGAAATGACAGAGTGCACTAATCACCTAATTATCAGTTCTATCTTATTAAATAATTTAATTAGGTCCTTGAAATCATAGGATTATATACTTAATCATCTAAAATCTTTAATTTTATTGATCACCTTTACCTACCTACCACAGATTATCGATTTAATTTATGTAAAAAAAAACTATTAAAAAAGCTTAGGTTGACTGATAGAAAATACGTTCAAAAAGGGCTTTTGTATTATTCTTGTGCGTAGTAATATTTGTGCAATAATATTAAAAGCAAAGATACCAAGAGAAAATTTAAAAAAAATTAAACGCAAAAAAAGAAGTAGAAAGGCCCCACAAACCTGCGCTCTGACCGCGACAGCCAGCGCGGCGGCCAACCACGCGATCGCTCTCACACACATTGCACCAACACAGTCACCTCACCGACCGACGCTGACTGAATGCGACCGAGAAACCACCCGCCCACCTGGATGTTTGTTTACACTGCGCCTGCGTCACTGAACAACTCTCCGATACAGATGTTGTATAGTATAACTAGGCGACGTAATCGTGCAGATTTCATATCTTATCTTTCAATATCAGTCCACATTTATGTGAGTAATGCTTTCTCGAGCTCTATCCTGTGCCGGCATTCACTATATGTTTGTTTATTATACTTAAAAACATAATAAAAATGTTGACATTGGATAAAAAAAAACCTGGATGAGAGTTTACTCTTGGACTTTTTAGATTTTTTTCTTTCTATTTGTACTTTATCATAGTGGAATATGTAGCTTCATTGTCAATCTTCACCGATTACCTAAAGTCAAGCGACGTTCTGCGCGGTCACTATTTGGATGGTTGGCTGAGGGCATTTACACCTGAGCGCTTTCGTGCTTTGGAGGACATGCTCTAGCAGTCGGTAAGCCACGACAGGCGGACTAAATACTCCGTCACCAGCATTGGCTGCTACCTCATAAAAACTTACTTTGAATCTTAAGAATTTTCATGACCATTGTCCACCATCATCATCATCCACAGCTCGACTTCACCCACTGCCGGGTATAGGCCTCTCTTTGTGTGTGCCACTCCTCACGGTCCTGCGTGCTGATCTCATCCATGTCCTGCCCGCGATGTTCGCAACATCGTCTGCCCATCTCGCTGCTGGTCGACCGACGTTTCTGTGACCGATGATTGTAAATCATTATTTTAAGGAGATCATTCATCGTTCATGAATGTTTCCTCTTCAACAATGTAGTTTAAAGAAACCTTGCAAAGATTTGCTCACAAGTAGCACAATCAAGTTTACATTCAACATGCTTGAAGCATTACGGAGTTCACAAAATATTTGTGTATTATCAACAATACCCCACGTAGTACTTAGGTATTTATACCACGTGTGTTTTATCTTGACGACTGACAGTTTGACTATTTAATCTTAGGTATTCAGTTGGGAATGCAAGAACGTGCGTATCGCCGAAGGGCCTATACATGAACTAACTGTATGTAACTGCCTATTAATTTCAAATTGAAGAAAATTGTTAAACGTGCGTCTGGCTACCCCAACCATTCTCAAAGAATAATATTAGTCGAGAAAATGTCTCTGAGCTATTTATAGGGCTCGTTAGAATATTAGTTATACTCGTACTTACCGAAAACATTGATAGTTACTTCGAAATTGTAACTATAAGCTATGTTGTTACAAAAACCCTTTGATTAGATTTTTTCGTTTTGGAAAATAATGAAAGATTATATAATGCCTGATTTAGAGATTTGGGATTAGATTTCAAAATACCTTTGTCAAGATATAATGTATGTATAGGTGGTAGGCAGGTACAGTCATTGGCACTGAAACATTGTCATTGTGAAACTGTTTGCACAAATGTATTGAAGTGATTACATCGTGAAAACATGTGGCTAGGTCACCCCGACTTTACAGAAAATACGGTTATTCCATGAATTTAATGATTCATTGATTCGTGAGACACTTTCTTCGTAACTACATTATTAAAGTTACTTATAATTATTATCAATGAAAATTAAAAAAAAATGAAAGAGAGTTTTATATAGCAATAAAACTTAAAACTAGGATACATTTTACGTTGCGGGTACCAAAAGGCCGCGATCTTCACACTAGGCAAGCCTGTAGTAACCGATACCTACTCTACTCTAGCGGATTCAGGCGTTCCACTAGACGAATTCTTATTTAAACGGTTAGGCACATCACTATTCAGCGTCTGTTTACAAATTCGGAGGACAGTGCAAGTAGGTTTAGAAATAATTTTCTCATGAAGACACTCTTCTGCTTAAGAATTGATAGAGAGTATCAGAGGCTGGCATATTCGCTTAGAAATATTTGCAATGCAGCGAGACCGGATTCTAGTTACGAACTCCTTTTTAGGGTAAAGCATGGGGTGGATTTTTCCTACAATCAGACGAAAGTCAAAGTTAAATATATTTTATTTAATAAAATCACAATGCTTATTTAGTGCCAGTTCTTCGTGCGCAGAGTTAAAAAGAATGCCCAAGAAACGACGGCCACCAGTGCTTCTTATGACCTAAGTAATAATAGCACTGGTAGGTAATCATCAATATCATCATCATCAATATATTATACTATATAAAGCTACAATACCACTGACTGACTGACTGATTGACATGCCCTGAGAGACAGAAAGAGTGGAGCTACACCACAATGATGTTCTACGAAAATGTGTATAAACACCAAACGAGTAGAGGAAAATTATAGCGGTTCTCGAAATCCAAGATGGCGCCGGTGTTGATTTGCGCGTTCGCAAACTATGACAGATAGAGGGCGTCCGAGCGTGTCATCCGACTGATTGTAGGTTGGGATTTGGGGAATTGGTAAAAAAAAAAAAAAAAACAAGATGGCGGCCGCGCAATTTTGATTTGAATTTTTCGACTTTTTAGGGTCGTCTTTGGCGGATTACTTTGTTTTACGAAACTCGCAAGTTGGCAACACCGAGTACGTGGGTGGGTAGCTTATATCCTTGAGATTTCAGAAAAATTATGACATTTTAAAAATCCAAGATGGCGGAGGCTGTGTCAGCCATTTTGTAAAAGTCATGGTTTTTACACTTTTTTCCAATCCATTTTTAGGGTAGATGGCAACATTTTAGGGGGTCGAGTTGTACCGAGCGGTTATGTGATTCGATGAGGAGTGTTGCTTGGTTTAGAAATTTTCCCCATTTTTAGGGTAATTTCCGAGATTTTCCCCAAAAACATGAAAAGTAGAAATAATGACATTTTGAATAGAGACTTGGGCTGCATAGAAGCGTTGGCCTCCCCCAAATGACATTTGACCATTTTCGTAACTTTTGGTTGGCAACCCCGAGAGACTTGCAACTTTTTAGTTTTTGGGACTTTTTGACTTTGGCGGATTAATTTGTTCTACGAAACTCAAAAGCTAGCAACACCGATTATGCAGAACGATAGCCTATATCCTTGAGATTTCAGAAAAATTATGACTTTTCAAAAATCCAAGATGGCGGACGGCGTGGCGGCCATTTTGTAAAAAAGTTGCGATTTTCGAAAAAATCACGATTTTCAAACCGAAATATCGGGTAGTTGGCAACCCCCTACCTGGATGAATTGTATGGACCGTTTGTGCAGTTAGTAAAGGAGTGTTGCCTGGTTGAAAATTTTTCCCCATTTTTAGGGTAGTTTCCCCGCTATCTCTCGGGAACGTGAAAAGTAGAAATAACGACATTTTGAATTAAAATTTCCACTAGCTGGCAAGATTGGGCCCACCCAAATGACATTTGATCATTTTCGTTCCCCGCAGCTGGCAACCCCGCATGCTATAGGAGTTTCAATTTTTCAGTCAGACCCGACTTTGGCGACTTACTTTGTTCTACCAAGTTTAAGGTATGACTACCGTTCTTTCACTGACAGGTAGCTTGTATCCTGTATATTTCAGAAAAATTATGACATTTTAGAAATTCAAAATGGCCGCCGTGTCATTTCCGGTTTTCAAAACTTTAACCGATTGACTTTGTTTCAACGGGGTATCCGAAGGAGATTGAGGGGTTTGAATGGAATTTTACACTTTTTTAAATTTTAAATGCGTTTTTACTGCAATAAAAGGTTGGTATTCCAAGATGGCGGCCATGTAGATTTTTTTTGCGAAACTTTAACCGATTGACTTCGTTCCAACGGGGTATCCGAATGAGATTGAGGGGTTTTTGATAAAAATACGGCATAAAAAAAAGACGCGAGCTGCTTGCAGCTCGCGCGCAACGCAACCACTAGTCAATATATATAAAACTCTTTTGAAGCTGACAGAGAATCAACGCACAGCCTAAACTATAAGTCCTAGAGGTATGAAATTTGGAGGGTAGTATCCTTATATAGTGTAGGGGTGCACTAAGAAAGGAATTTTGAAAAGTCGCACTCTAACGCGAGCAACGCCGCGGGAGACGGCTAGTATTATATAAAACTCTTTTGAAGCTGACAGAAAAGCAACGCACAGCCCAAACTATAAGTCCTAGAGGTATGAAATTTGGAGGGTAGTATCCTTATATAGTGTAGAGGTGCACTAAGAAAGGAATTTTGAAACGTCACACTCTAAACGATAGAACGCGAGCAACGCGGCAGGCGACGGCTAGTAAGACTATATTTATCAATAAAGCCCCATGTACACAGTTTTATTGTTTAGGTATCAAACAGAATCTTTCATCTGTACCGCTGCAGTAAATAGTGCAAACGGTCACCATTATTTCTGATTGTGATCTCATAACCTGCATTCCACGTCATAGTCTAGCCTTCAGACGTCGTGCTAGATATAATAGCTTAGACTGACATCAAACGCATTTGTGGTTATTGGTTATAGCAAAGATATTATTTACCATAGGTCCAACTTTATCGCAGAAATCTTTGCATCGAGATATATTTTTTTTCTGTGCTTTGTCCAGGATTTCACCTTTACATTATCCTCTACAGCCCACTGCTGGGTATAGGGCTTTAAGCACTCTATTTATGTCTCTCCTCATAGTGCTGTGACAGTTTTACCATGGGCCCACCGTGTCACATCGGTTTCCCCTCTCGCTGCCAGTCAACTAAGGTTTCTGTATCCTATTCTTGCTGTTCTTGGTCATCAAGTAAAGTATTATACGCACGGCATGGGTGAACTGGAACTTTTAACGCTATGTTTAATTTAGATTTAATATTTTCATACATGCCAATAGTGTGGCTGTTTTTAAACTAGATGGCGCTAGTAAAAATTGCAAAATCCTAGAACGCGCTATCGTTACGTTTTGAGTTTTGTACAGGTATCCGAGCTGAGTGTGAAATAAATGTTGGTTATATATACTGTGACAGTGTTTTATTGAATATACATACGCAAGTGAACATGGTGCCGAAACCAGGGACAGAGTAAACCGTGAGTAAAGTGAACAAAAGTGAAAGTGAGTGAAATAATAAAGTGTCAAACAAAAGTGAAATAACCCAAAATCTGTGTCGAAAAATATTTGAAC
Source organism: Eulithis prunata (assembly GCA_918843925.1). NCBI lineage: Eukaryota > Metazoa > Arthropoda > Insecta > Lepidoptera > Geometridae > Eulithis > Eulithis prunata. The sequence continues at coordinate 9,102,370 of OU974016.1, read as the reverse complement.
TAATGCAAAAGACTTAGAAAAATTTAAAAAAAAAAAAAAAAAAAAAGACTTGTCAAATTAAAAAAAAAAAAAAAAAAAAAAAGTATTTTATAGTGGACTTAGAATATTTTATACTATAACGAGACTTAGAAAAATTGTGATTGAAAATTTGTTTAGAACATAAAAATACCAAAAACTATAGTGAATTATAAGGTTGAAAGTTATCATTGCAAATGGTTAAAATGGAGGAGTTATATAGAAAACAAGAAGACTTTTTGGAGAATGTAGTGAAGGCGTTTACTAATTATAAAAAGTCACCGAAGATCCGAATTACTGGTGCATACATAGAAGCGCGCATGGAAAGTTTGGACAGTTTATGGAAGGGATTCAATACTATACACTCAAATATAGTTGCAAATATAGCTAAAGAATCAAAACCTACAATCGAGTACTTCAAGAACGATGTCTACAACCAGTTCGAGGACGCTTACACCGAATATAAAGCGAGGTTAAAAGAGGATATGCCTAAAACAACTATTACAACTACAACATCAGTTAACTCAAATACCACAGCAGGGTGCAAGGTGAAGCTACCACAAATTCAACTACCCACATTCAAAGGCAGCTACGAGGAATGGCAAACTTTTCATGACATGTTTGTTTCATTAATCCACAACAACACAAGCTTAAATCCAGTGCAAAAACTTCATTACTTAAAGAGTTGTCTATCAGGTGATCCCGAGAGACTATTGATGAACCTTGCTACCACGGAGAGTAATTATGAGGAAGCTTGGAATCAACTGACAAAACGCTACAACAACAAGAGATACAATGTTAATGAAGTGATGAAACGTTTGTTTGCACAAAAATCTTTGACCGGAGAATCATCGACACAAATCAAATATCTATTGGACAATACTGCTGCTTGCCTAAAGGCCTTGAATAATCTAGGAACAGAGACGAAATCTTGGGACACAATTATAAATTACCTAGTAGTATCAAAACTAGATTCAGAAACTAGAAAGGCTTGGGAGTTGGATACAAATAAGAAAGAGTCGGATAGCTTGCCAACATGGAATGATCTTGTAAGTTTTCTAGAAACAAGATTCAGAACATTAGAAATGTTGGAAGAAAACAAACCTACTATGAGTAAACAAATATCAAAAAAAAATACATTCCATTGCAAAGTTGAAGAGGAGGAGGAGGAGGAAGAGAAGAAAGATAACACAAACAATAATAATAAAGTAACTTGCGTTATGTGTACCAACGAACACCTGCTATTCCAATGCGAACAATTTCAGAAACAGTCTATCGACAAGAGAGTAGAGTTTGTGCAATCCAATAGATTGTGTTTCAATTGCTTCGCTACCAACCACAACGTAAAGAGCTGTTACCGAGCTACTTGCTGCCGGAAGTGTGGAAGACGACACCACACATTGCTACATTTTGAGAGGACATATCAAGGACCGTCACCAATAGAGAATACTAAATCTGACAACCCAGTCGCTGAAACATCTGCAAAGCCTGAGAGTGAGAGAAAAATAGTTACCCATTTCACCAAGGAGAATCAGAATGAAGTACTACTAGCAACAGCGTTAATTAATGTCAAATCGCCAAACGGTTATGCTAGAGTAGTTAGAGCATTAATTGATCAGGGTTCTGAAGCTTCGTTTGTAACGGAAGATACTGTACAATCCTTAGGGCTGAAACGAATCCCCGTGAGTGGTCTTGTGTCCGGTGTAGGTGATGGAGAAATGAAAATAAAACACATGGTTTTATTTAACTTAGAATCGATTCAAAATCCTAAATTTTCTGTGCAGGTTCAAGCTTACGTATTACACACCCTGACTTCCTTTTTACCCACGAGCAAAATTTCCATCAAAGATTGGTCAGAAATTGAAGAGAAACCCCTAGCTGATCCAAAATACGGAGCACCTGGTCGAATCGATGTAATCTTAGGAGTGGAGATTTACAGTGAAATCATTCTAGAAGGCCTTTTAAAACACCCAGAAAATACTGGTCCAATTGCACAAAATACGCAACTTGGATGGGTTTTATCAGGCCCAATCGATAAGCAGTCATCATCATCACGTCAAAAAATTGTCAACCTACATATTCGAGTGAAAGAAGATGAACTTTTACAACAATTTTGGGAAATAGAAAGAGAACCAGACGCAATAAAAAAGAAAATGACAAGAGAAGAGATAAAATGTGAGGAAATATACGAAAAAACAACAGTGAGAGAAGAAAATGGAAGATACAAAGTACGCCTACCATTCAAAGAATTTGATACGTTGCCATGTTTGAATAATCAATCAGAGAGAATAGCACTACATCGATTTAACTTACTGGAAAAGAAACTACAGAGAAACGATACACTAAAAGAGGAATACAAGAAAGTCATTGATGATTACATCGATCAGACACACATGGAACAAATCAAACAAAGAGAAGACATAAACAAAAATAATACGGTTTATCTTCCTCATCACGCTGTCGTAAAACAAGACAGAGAAACGACGAAAGTACGGATTGTCTATGATGCATCATGCAAAGGAGTGAACAATGTATCGTTGAACGATACACTCCTTGTGGGACCCAAACTACAAGATGATTTACGACATATTCTAATGAGATGGAGATGTCACCCTTATTGCATAGTTGCAGATTTAGCACAAATGTATAGACAAATTCTAGTACATGAGGATGACACCGACTTTCAGAGAATACTGTGGAGGGCTGATATGAATCAACCCATTCAACATTTCAGGTTGTTAAGATTGACTTTTGGAACAGCTTGTGCGCCTTATTTGGCAGTAAAGTCTCTTCAGCAAGTAGCGAAAGATGAAATATCTAATTATCCAATGGCATCTGAAGTTACACTACGAGACTATTACATGGATGATTTATTGACAGGATGTGAGACAGAGGCAGAAGCAATACAAATTTTTGATCAAATGAACGGGTTGATGAATTCTGGAGGGTTTTCGTTACAAAAATGGTGTACTAACAGTGAAGCTTTAATTAAATACATAAAGGAAGAAAATCAAAAGACTGACCAAAAATTGGTATTTAAATCTGATAATGTAATGAAAGTGCTGGGAATTTGCTGGAATAAAACTACAGACAATTTTGAATATAACTACAAAATTACTGAAACGAATGAGCCTATAACGAAAAGACGAGTGCTATCAGATATAGCGAGACTGTACGATCCGATGGGTTGGATTGCTCCTGTGATAATCGTGGCGAAGATATTTATGCAAAAACTTTGGAAATCAAACCTAGGCTGGGATGAAACCCTGACAGAAGACCTACTGAAGGAATGGCTAAATTTTAGAGATAGCTTGAGTCAGGTGCAAAACATATTGCTTCCTCGATGGCTGAATACGAAGAAAGGAAACCTCTGTGAACTTCATGCATTTGCTGATGCATCGAATGTGGCGTATGCTGCTACTGTTTACCTGAAAGTCCAAGATGAGGATAAGAATGTACATGTTCATTTAATCTCGTCCAAAACCAAAGTTGCACCAATTGACAAATCAGTATCCGTTCCAAGACTTGAGTTGTGTGCTGCGTTACTTACGACAAAACTTCTGTATGAAATCTCCCAAGTTATGGATATACCTAAAGCGAAACAGTTTGCTTGGTCTGATTCAACAGTTGTTCTTGCATGGCTAAGAGGAGAACCCAGTCGATGGACAACATTTGTGAGTAATAGAGTGTCAGAAATACTTACAATGCTCGATAGCACCCAGTGGAATCATGTCAGCACACATTTTAACCCTGCAGACTGTGCATCACGCGGTTTATCAATTAGTGATTTAATACAACACGAGCTGTGGTGGTATGGTCCAAAATTCCTACTCGAAGATAAAGACTACACAACCAATCAAAGTTTCACTACTACAGAAGAAGAAAGACCAATCAAGGTTTTAGCTACCGTCATGAAACCAAAAGAAGAGTTTATTTGGACAAAATTTTCGAATTTACAAAAGATGTTGAGAGTAATGGCATATTGCCGAAGATTCCTAAAACTAAAATTACTTAAAGAGCAAAGAGAACCAAATACGAAAATAGTGACAACAACTGAAATTGAGGAAGTGACCGAAATCTGCATTAGAGAAACACAACGGCTATATTTTGAAGAAGAAATTAAAGCGTTAAAAACAAAGAAAATTATACCAAAAAGAAGTTTAATACAAGTATTAAATCCATATTTAGATAAAAACGATATTTTGAGAGTTGGTGGTCGCATAAACAAGTCAGAAGAAGAATTTGACAGAAGACACCCTGTAATACTACCTAATGAGAGTCAATTCACAAAGATGATAGTTTTAGATGCACATCACAAAACATTACACGGTGGACCACAACTAATGCTAAACCTACTGAGATCAAAATATTGGATAATCCGCGGAAGAGAATTAACCAAAAAATGTTACAGACAATGCATTAAATGTGTTCGATATGCGAGACAGAATAACAATCAACTTATGGGAGAGTTGCCCAAAGCGAGAATAACTCCAACAAGACCTTTTAAGAGTTCTGGTGTAGATTTTACAGGTCACATAAACATTAGGTTTTCTCCTGGAAGAGGTTCGAAATCCTATAAAGGCTATGTTTGTCTCTTTATCTGCATGGTTACAAGAGCCATTCATTTGGAAGCAGTGTCTGACCTAACAGCCAAGGGCTTCATAGCTGCTTTTCGGAGGTTTGTTTCGAGAAGAGGTCATTGTCAAGATTTATATAGCGATAACGGCACAAATTTTGTGGGCGCCGATAAAGAATTACGTCAAATGTTTAATCGAGCTGTGTCTGAACTACCTACTGATATTAACCAGTTGCTTACGAATGAAGGAACTACGTGGCATTTCATCCCACCACATGCGCCTAATTTTGGAGGTCTGTGGGAGGCAGGGGTTAGATCTACTAAAAGTCATTTAAAAACAGTTATTGGAGATACTACACTTACCTTCGAGGAACTTACAACTGTTCTTACCCAAATTGAGGCCTGTCTAAATTCCCGTCCCATATCCTATCTGAGCGATAATCCTAACGATCCACTTCCTTTGACACCTGGACATTTTTTGGTTGGTGAACCTCTTATCGTTATACCGGACAAAGACTATTCACTTGATCAGAGTTTTGGTGTTACCAGATGGAGATTATGTCAAAAAATGTTAGATAGTTTTTGGAAAAAGTGGTCTAAAGAATATCTTGTAACTTTGAATAATAGATACAAATGGTCTACTAAGAGAGATGAACCTGAAATAGATGATGTTGTTATTATAAAAGAAGACAATTTACCACCAGCAAAGTGGTTATTAGGAAAAATTGTAAAATTACACCCAGGTAATGATAATATAACTAGAGTTGTTACTTTAAAGACAAAATCAGGGTTATGTAAAAGATCTTGCAACAAACTGTGTTTTATACCAAAAAATTGTGAAGCTTAAACTATTAAGAATTTACTGTTAATTTTGTGTGCATGCTTATGATAAGATGTTAAGATTTTTGTGTTTAAGAAGTATTTTGTTTAGTTCTTTTTAATATTCATTTTGTTCTACCTAAAATTTAGAGTTATGTTAAAGAACGGAGTTCTTGGTGGGCGGAATGTTTAATTTAGATTTAATATTTTCATACATGCCAATAGTGTGGCTGTTTTTAAACTAGATGGCGCTAGTAAAAATTGCAAAATCCTAGAACGCGCTATCGTTACGTTTTGAGTTTTGTACAGGTATCCGAGCTGAGTGTGAAATAAATGTTGGTTATATATACTGTGACAGTGTTTTATTGAATATACATACGCAAGTGAACACGCTATATCCTTAAGATCTCATTTTTACACAGTTTTACACTAAATGATTCTTATTCTTATTCAACTGAAATAGCCAAACATAACATTGCTAGAGAATAGTCACGTGATTTTTCTTTCAAAAATGTTGCTGGGTTTATTATTTCAGTACCTACATTTTACCTATCAGTTTTGTAGAATATCAACTTGGTTAAGGTCCCAGATCGGAATTTTATTTGACGTCGCTAAGTATTGGAATTTCAAAGCAATGTAAATAGCTCATCGTTTGAAGGTAACATTACTAAATTCCAAATTATCTAATGCTATACTTCAGCTGTGAGTGGAGTAAGACATGTTATGAACTCAATAGAAGTGCATTTTCTATTGTTGATACTGATAATAGATAACTGAATACCTAAGCTACCGTCTCAAGGTCGTTTCCGGACTAGGAATAGGCATTGCGACACGTGGATCTATGTACCTAGGTTGTATACAGGGTGTTTCAGAATAAATAGACTATCCCGTAAGGCCAGAGCTTTAAACATTAGGATTAGTTTTTGGGTTCCTTTTATATATATAATATGATTTTGAAGTTTAATTTTTATAAAAGTTTTGTAGGTAACAAAATTTTTAATTTTCTGTACAAAAATATTTTCTATGGGTTTTCTATGGAACGGGACACTTGTCTTGTCTTCATGATAGGTACTGAATCACTCAAGATTTTATTGAATAATTATTCAATTCCATATTTTGCGACACCTTTTAGCAATACTCTACTTAAATTGAAGTGCATCTACTGCATGCATTGTGGTAAGCAATAAATAAACCCATCAATACAAATACAATACGAGTGCAATCAAGTACCTAACTACCTTCCTACTTGTGTAGATGCAAACAAGTGAGCTGCAGATACATACAATCCTGTTGATATTAGGCTTTTACTGTACCCTGAAAATCAACGACGCTGGATCAGTATCTTAGTGACAACTTGGACGAAAATGCTTTGTATGTTTGTTCGACGAGATATTTTAAACCGCTCATCCGATCTTCACAGAATTTGGTAGCTTCAGCCACACTCATCATTACCATTAGTATATTTCTACATTTTTTTTTTCCTTTAATTTTATTTTAACTTTTTAGGTTTACTTGTACATAGTTAGTTTTTAGTTTTGTTTTGCACTTCACTTTTTTATTTCTGTTTTATTTTGCATTGTCCACACAACGCATGCTGTGTTTACTATATTAGAAATTACACCGACAATTATTAAATTACAAAATGTGTTTTATGTTAAGTTAGTGTATATTAGTTGTAAACCAAATAATAAAAAAAAAAATTACCACAAAACAAGAGCCACAACAAAACACTCCACTAATGGTCGTATCACAATTTTTATTGCTGAACTATTGACAGGTAACTTTAGGTCTACCACACTTGAGTAAGTACCACTTTGATTGGTAAACTAAGTCGAAACCTTCGAGCGATCTAGGTTCGTTCCTCAGTGTCCTATGATAGAAGCCTGGTACAAAGACAGGACGAGAAAACCCAAAGCGTAGATGACGAGGACTATGTCCATTGCGGCTGCGAAGATGTCCCTGGCTGCTTGTTCGCGAGCCAGCCGTCGGATCTGGGTGCGGGCGAGGACGCAGAGGCGGGCGACGTGCGTGAGGAACAGCTCTGCTGAGCTTAGTACCGTACTGGAGAGGAATTCTTGGTTACTCAGGGTTTGGTGCACCAGATTCACCAAGCCAATACCTACTGGTACATTCGGAAAGGCTTTTGGGATAAATATGAGAAACTTTTGAAAGGTTATTTAGATAAAATGTTTTCCAGAGACCTTCTTGGTGGAAAACCTTGAAAATCCATCATGGCTAACTTTAGAAAAGGTGTTGAATATAAATCCATTTAATTAGAATTTAGTCCTATAGATTAAAATAAACTCAAGTTTCAGATAACATCGAGATTCACGCACCCTTACATATTTTGACCCTATTTCTCACAGGACCGTAAAAATGGGTAAAAATTGTAAGAAGCACATACCTTGGCGTACACCGCCACAACATGGTGTTATTCACGCCGATGAAGGGCAAAACCATGGCAGCCAAGTACCACACCCCCGAGGTATTCAAGGATGATGAGGGGGCGAGGGTAGAACGCTGAATTGTTGCTACCCTGGATGAAAAGATAACTTTAGGGTAAAACATAAAGCAAAAGCATTTATGTAGAGATGGTTTAAGTTTGAGACTGCCTCTAGCGTTGCTGTAGGTACCGGTAAAATGCCAATAGGTTGGATACCTACCTATCTACCTAAGTAAAAAAAAATATTTCAAAATTATTTAGCAACGGCTTTATTGTGGTTGGGAAAGTAGTTTGGTAGCGCCATCTCTCTCAAAAGAAGCCAACTACTACTTAAGGTAGCTACCCGCACAAAAGACGCCATGCAAGAGCAAACGAATCTCTTTTGCAATACAACGTAGTGACAGAGTTGGAACATAGATGGCGACTTCATCGCGATAATAAATTTTGGATGATAAAAAAGAAAGAAAAAAGTACCTAGGTAGGTACGGTGAGAAAAGGTTTACTATAAGCTCTCTGGCTAGGTAAATCTTTAGAAAATACTCTCAAAACTGACCTACTCCCTTGGACTCCGGTCTCAGTAGGCGAGTCACCACGGATCCAGCGGTCAACTTCCCCACTGTAGCCGCTATCATCGGTTGTTAGCACGTATGACGATTCATTTCCCAGCTGATTCTGAAATAGCATAAAGAAAGATTGCTATATAGAGGTTAGCTGGTAGAGAATGCTATTTTAGCATTAAGTTCGCCTGTATACACTACTTTAAGTTGTGCAATAAAGAATTTTCTATCTATGTATCTATCTAGCTATTTTTTGAATAGGTAGAAAAATCACGTGCACGACTGGAGCCCACAATTTTAGGGTCGGAAGGTGGGGTTGCCACTAGACCACCGCACCGGTGCTTCAACGTGATGATCCAAGATACGAGATGTCAGCCTTACAAACCTCCTTTCCTTTTATTATTCAGTTTTTTTTATACCAACTATGGTCATGGTCACCCGTCTCAAAATAAAAAGCAACAATATGTTCAGTCACTGTTTTCAGGCACAAACGCAAACAATGGCTGACGCTTTTACTTTCAGTATTGCCATTTTTTTATAGATCTTATAGTTTTTGAGCTCTCGCTTGAGCCTAAGTATAATAGTTTGAGAGTTTCGTCAGGTGATCCACCGGCGTCGTTCAAATGCCCAAATGCCAAAGAGGTGATACTAACTAGAGGTGAATCTCTAGCCCTGATGACGGTTTCAGCAGACTGATTGCTGTCAGTGTCCTCGGCTCCTAAGCCACCGGCGCCGATGATGGTGTCTGCCAGATCTCGCACCACCTCAGTCGCCATGTTTGCAGTTTCTAAAACAATTTGTAGAGAAATTTACTACATACCTACCTAAGTATGTTTTATAATATAATTACATAAGTTGTGGATGCACGATAGCGTGTCTTTTGAATCTCTAATTCTAAGAAATTATTTTTCTTTTGCCTAACCATCATTGGAGTTGCATAATACTGCGTTTATTTTATTACCTTTCTAGCTACAGAATTTTCATGTTTGAAGTTAATAAGTTCGGTTCTCGGAGTGCGCTTTGTCTGAAGTCCCCGGGTCTCGGGTTCGACTGGGTTCAGTTCGATCGTAACTATGGGAATATAAAATCCTTTGGAGGTAATAATAATATACCTACTTGCTTTGTTATTTTTGCATACACCATGCCAATATTACACTGGCATGGTTGGATTGTTAATTATTGTTTATTTTCACATTCTTTCGGATTGCTGAAACTCAGAAGATTTGTGAAACGTCAAACTGATTTGTCAAAGTTTTGACAGGGTTTCTCGTTTTGTAATGGAACTATTTTTAATGCAAAAAGGTTTCACATCTTGACTTAACCCGTTACTGGTGTTTTCTCATTTTTAAGCTAGGTATTTAAAAAAAAATTACCTACCAAGGCATCGTTAAATTAATATCGTTACTTGTACCATCCTAACGTAAGACATCAAGAGCGTCTCTACATTTACTTATTCATAAACAGTCTCCTAAGTAGGTACTAAGCTGTTACATAACCTAATTACTTTTCACTACAATACAACAAAATCATTGGCATTTAAATTAAATTACACCAGACTATAAAACCACATCAATCTCTTAATTCGGAAGCCCGTGTCAGAAAGCGGGTAAGTACAAAAGTAACTTTTTTACCGACCATTTCCCTAGATGTCATTCTTCGTAGACCACACGAGGAATTACAAAAGCGCGAACTGCGTGACGTCATTGTTTGAATTCGATTCAAATTTCGAATGCGGGACGTCCCGCAGTTTCTTTATTCGCGGCTGCCAGTGTGAAAAACTTTTTTTAATTAATTGATTCGAATGTTTTGATGATTGACTTATACAAAACAAGTTTTTTGGACTTAGTCGGCCTCCAAAGTAAAGTTGAATTCCTATCATCTATCAAGGTTTTTAGAGATAAACCTTGCAATGCAATGAAATAGTATCACACCCGTGTCATGCTCCGGCAAAACCTAGTAAGTATCAACTGTCTTTGGGAGAAAGGTCAATACGGAAATGTAATAAGTGTTGAGTACAATCTGAAAGAACTGCTTATTTTTACACCATTATGTACATTAAGAGTGTTGATCACATAACCAGGAGCTGATGACTTAATCAAGACATCCTGTTGTCACCATCTCACGGTTTGCAAATTATCCTCGTTGACTTCTTTGAAATGTGAGAGTGCATTGTAATCTTGTAAATGAGCTGTCAAGGATTATGATCAAAAAATTGCGTTGATTTGAGCCTGATTTGTGTTGAAAAAGAGGTCCTAAACGTCATAATCTCATTGGTTTTTCACTAAACAAAAAACGTTTAAAATTAAAACTTTATGCGCAAAAAAACGAATAATTAAAATAACAACACATATTATATTACCTACCTACCTACCTAATACTTCTAATTTCATCAAACTTTTTTCAATCGTATCGATGTCAGTCACCACCGGCGACGTGACCGCTGAGTGGGCGTGCAAAATCGAAATTCATCGAAAGCATGACGAAAGTGAAAAGATCCGCCATTTTTTTGTTCAAATCGATCAGTTTTTTTTTATTTGGCAGTAGCCACCGCTCGGCGGGATGTCGCGCTACCGACGCGCTGAGTGATGGATTTTGCAATTTTTTGAGTTATGCTATTATTGATAAGGGTAGTCGTCAGCGAGTTTTTTTTTATATTTTGTGCACCATCTACCCTCATGGTTAATTGCAAATGCACCTAGCCCTCTAAATTAAAATATACAAACTCATAATCTTTGCACAAACAACCCTCTAAAAAACTAAGTAGAAAGTTTGTTTCCAAATAAACTCTTGATGAAATGATGATGACCGAAATAACATTTTTTATGTAATGTTTACTTAAATCATCAACTTTATAGCCAAATACCCAAGTCCACATGTTATTTTTAAATTTAACCCTTTAAGCGACCGGCCGTTTAGGGTTATTATGATATTAATGCTAAACAAACAAGAGATTTTGCCTCCAAATGACTTTATTGAAGCCGATGTAGTTCAAAGGGGTTCATTTATAAATCAGGGTTGCGTCATCTCATGGTCGGTTTTAGTTTTTTTTCTCCAAATAAAATAAATAATTAAGTATGTCCTCACTTATTGCACCATCATTCTTCTTTATTTACAAGTAATATATATCTAAATCCTAAGTATCAATTAGTTAGGTAGGTATTACAGAATATAAACCTAATTATTTAGTTTAGGTATTAAATACTTATTTACTACCTGGCCTTCAAATAAATTGTACAAAATATACGTAAATAGTTAAATATGTACATGAAGCTTTTAGTTTAAGATTAATGGTCTATTTTATAAAAAGTTAGAGTAGACATTATGTCCTGATTACGTTATGTCAAACAAGACATAATGTCTACTCTAACTTACTATATAAGATAGGGGGTATGTATGGTATATGAGATTAGGGTGCCTTCTGGTAAGATCGGCGTAATATTAAGTCCGGATAAATCACGTAACACATATCATTTAAAAATATTGCCGAATTGCTTGGAATCCGGACTTACTATTACACCGATCTTACCAGAAGGCACTGTATGTATGTAAAAACCTAGATGGAATTCTATTTTTGGACAACCCTGGCCATTTTTCAGAGAGTCCCTCGGGAGACTATACTTAGTTCGCGCTTCGATTTATGAAAATTAACATTATTTAGGGCAAATCGGTCTATTTGATCAGAATTTATGTTTTTTTCGGTTTTAAAAATTTTAAGATTTTTTTTAAAAGGCGGTAAAATAATCAGTTAAACTATTTTGTAGATTATAATTTTACTATAATTGAATAATTTTACTTAATCATAATATTTTTGATATTATTGTTGTTACAAAGAATTATTGTAACTAAAAGTTCAATTCTAGCAATAATAGAAAGCAATAATAATTGTGTCCGTAAAAATAAACAAACCCGCATCTGTAATAGGTAATCCTTCATTTTAAAACCAATAACTATTTTAATATTGACACGCGCGGGTTAAATTGAAATCGTTTGAAATCGGTCAAGGATGAAATAATTTCATAATTAGGGTTGATTTTGGGTTAACTACTATTTGCCATTTGCCACTGATAACAAAACTGCTACTTTATTTATTATTAGTAACAATAATTCTTCGAATGATCTATTAATTGGTTTTCAGTAAAATTAAAAGTTAAAACTTGAAAAGTTCTACTAAACTCAACAAATTGAAATTTGTAGATTTTTTTTATGTGTAAGTAACTTCTGCGCTCTACAATAAAGATGATTTCTCAAAACCACACTGAAAAACCCAATAGTGGAATTTCTAATTGTTGGTTCCTTTAATGTTAACTCTTACAAGAGTTGAGCTAACATTAAATTATGTATAAACAACCGACGCGTGGTATTTGATGTGACAAATTATAGTTCATTTAACTAATCATTAGTGTAGAGGCTATATTAACCCTAAATATCGGTTAAAATAATGTTGAATCAACCTTTATGGTCTTTCAGTGCACTATGTCCGGAGAAGAGACATCTTTAGATGAAACCGGAAAGAAAATTTGTATGTATGTGTCTGTCATAACGATTACAGATCGCGTGTCACTGGAAGCCTCCGTAATGAATAGACAAGCTTTTAAACGTAAAATCGCCATTTTTGAAGCAACCGGTGGGTAATTTTCGAAACCTCAAAGCAACATATGGCCGCGGCAGACGCCATACGACGCCAACTGTCAGTTTTCACCTCCTTTTCACTCTTATTCAAAGTCAAATTTAACAGAAAGAGAAAGAAGTAGGATTCATTAGTCGGTAGTGCTATCATTTGAATGTAGAATCGCAAAAAAGTGCATTGTTTGTAGGCGCATGCGCGTAGGACACGTGCGAGAGCGCAGGAAGTAGGGTAGGCATTGGCGCGAATTTGAGCATAATTCCAAATTTTGAGTTTGGTTTTTCAAACAGGATATTGGAACGATAATCGTTGTTTGAGGAAACGGCATATGGATTATGGGTAGCTTTTGACGTCGTAAGCAGCTTAGGGTTGGAAATCGAACTGATACAGGAGCTATTATATAAAATGAGGACTTCTAAATACATAAACAGAAAGAATAAAAACTGTAAAGTAAACGCATTTAAAAAGGCTGAGCCATTTTTACAGATCACGACAACTATAGTCGCTAAAAAGCAGATAAGTTATTTTCCTAAAAAAGTCACTTGCAGGTAAAAACTACAGAAGATAAAGGTGTTCTAAAAAAACACATTAATGAATTAAGAAACTTAAGAATTCCGGTTTTATTAATACTTAGGTACAGCGTTTCGGTACGCCTGAAAGTTTCATAAAATGTTAATACTCGGAAAAGTGTGAATCGATTTCTAATTTACTTTCAATGACAGTCCTATCTAAAAATAAACAAAAACATTTTGTCGACGACCCTTCACGTGTAGGGGTGGCGGCGTGTCAAAGGGATGCGCACGAGTCGGCCATCTGTCGCGGGGTGCGAGGTTAGTAGGCTTCCTAGGACATGGAAGTAGGTATCTGATGTAGTTTAGTTATTCTGGAGCTCTAAGGCTCTATGTTAACATTCGAACACTTACCTAACTATAGAAAAAAAAGTGCCGATCACAATAAGCTATCTAACCCGCAGTGATATCCATAGCCGCAAAAAGCTAGTAAAAAAATTAGAAGATAAATTAATATGTATGAAAATAATATTTCCAAACGAAAAGTTTCCGGCGTTTCATACATAGGTACATAAATAGCAAGTATACAATATTTGATATATTTATTATTATTTTTTATTTCTCGTTGTGATAATTTCAAGAAAATAGATTTAGTATGTAGGTACATTTTATTTATATAGTAGGCATTTAATCATCGATAATCATTAAGAGTCGCACTGAGCTTTATAAATTTAGATTATTTAACTCCATTTTAATATTTTAAAAGTTTTTCACCTACCTACCTTTTATAGATAAGTATGCATAGATACATAATTTTATTTCAAAAATGTCTAAGAATTACAGTAAAAAGTCATTTTTTTTTATCAAGATTTCGATATCATTATTGCATTGAAAAACTACCCTACACCCACTCATTGTACGGCGGCTGGCGGGGCTGGCTCTAATCCGCCCCCACATATTTTATGGCTTACTAAGACTTGTGTGGCCGCAAACAATATTTAAAATGGTTTATGATACCACACATCGAGGCAATCGATAGTTGAAAGTTTATATTGTAAGGGAAAATTATGGAACAAACAGATAACCACTTGATGATAAGCGGTATCCTCTGCCTATAACAATATACCTCACCGAGTATAACCACTGAAGACGTTCCCTGTGAGGCATGAGGCAGCACACCGCGTCCATCACTCAGACAAAGGTATTGCGTATCATATGCCTGTAATTACACGTTTATACCATCATTGTATGGGAGAACATAGCAAGCACTTACGTCCATAACCTTCTGAAATTCAAGTCTTAAAAATACTCATATGACTAGATTATAATAATTGTAACAAAACATTGTATGTAACATTGTTTGAGGCGCTTAACCTTTTATTACTTTTAGTACTTTTGACCCATTTAAATATAGACTTTAAATATAGAATTTTGTAACATTTTAAACATGGCAATAATTTGTTACATAAGTTGGCAATATAAGTTGCCTATCTGGATACAATGTGATACAGGAATGCTTACAAATTGGAGCAAATTGCTTCAGTGCGAAAAATGTAATTGTGAATACAACTAGAGCATTTTGTAAGCTCCACAAACGTATCTAAACGACACATCTCGACATACTCCAGTAGTATTTCACAGTAACCATTTAGATACAGAGATAGTCACTAATTTTATTGAGTAGGAAACTAATAAATTTCACTATTTTTTCATAAGAACCTCTGTCGTTAATTTGTTTTAATAACCCATAAAAATTTGGCAAAAAACACTTTTTGGTTCCGCTTTTTAATGTCGCTAAAAAGGTTTATGAGTTTAGCTCGGGGGCAAAATAGTTTTTGTTTTAACTGTAGCAGTAGTCATCTGTAATCTAACTGATATGTAGTTTACTAATTACATTTTCTTGGGGCACATACAGTACCTATCTACAGTGGCTTTTTTACGCTTATGTTTATAGATTTTTTTACTCTATTCTAAATAATTGTGTGAAAACAAGTAACGTTTGTTTCCAAAACATTTAAAAAAACTTTTAAAAAAATTGCTTACACTAGGCATAAGTACCAAAAACATGCCAATTTGTTCACTTATTTGGTTTTTTACTTATAAACTTATTCTATTTATTTATATCAAACTTTTTTAATTATGGTTTCTTGCTTGTGTTTGAAATATTAACACTAATGTTGCAATAAATCTAAACGTAATGAAGATGTCCATCTCCCACTTCACCTTAAACCAGCGGCTCTCCAAGAGTGTCGCCAAAGCTTGTTCAATAATTTAACACCTTTGGTGTTAATTCTTTTTTGATAACGCACACATTTAGTTCAAAAACGTATTAACTTTTATTTCGGAACATTGAAAATTCATCTGTAAACTGAGACGAATAGAGCTCACTTTAGTTGCGCTCTAGTTTTTTCAAACTCTTTTACAACCCGAAACAGCTTGAAAAACAAAGCATACCATAGTGAGTTTTATTTGTACCAATACAAGGTGGAAAATCGTTTAGCAGTTTTAGAAGTAAGGGGTATGTCGTCTATTGTTACAAAATATACCCGTGACCGTTTTGTATGGACTTATCGACGCGTGTGCTCAATAAATAGGATTTTATGGGACTACTTGAAAACCGAATGGTCAACCTTTTAAATACCTATTAACGTAACATGTTAAAGTTACAAAAACTTGTCACGTGGCGGGTTAAATGAGTATTAAAAAAAACACTTTCAGTTTTGGGCATTTTATCTGCTAAATCCTATCCTATACTAATATTATAAACGCGAAAGTTTGTATGGATGTATGTATGTATGTTTGTTCCTCTTCCACGCAAAGAGTACTGATCCGATTTGGATGAAACTTGGCATATATATTGTCCGTGACCTGGATTAACAAATAGGATACTTTTTATACCGGAAAATCAACGGGACGAGAACTCTTCAGAAATGCCTAGAAGATTTCGCATAGCAAATTGCACTTCTAATCCTTTCGTATCACACGATTTAGACTTACCACAAAATGATCTACCACAGTAGTTAGTATTGTTAGGGTATTTTATTTCCCTTATTATGACTAATTATCTATTGAAGCTCTCTTAAGAGGCCATCGCAAAAAATTATGATGATCGATTTATCGGTCTATTGAGCTTTTGACTAAATACGCTTTTAATTGTGGGTTTAGACTTACCCATTCATTATGCGGTTGCACAATATCAAAATAGATGCGATTTTTTTTCGAATTATTTTGGAAGCTTTGAGCAAGGGCGGGTTACACCCCTAGTTTATGAATTTATATCAATCTCTTGATCCTAATGGTTAGCATTTTGGTTTAATTATAGGTATCAATGTAGGCAATTAAGTTGCTCAATTAGTTTTGATGGAATTTGGCATGCTCGGCTCTAGCATTTTCTATGGAACAATGTTACCATTTCGTATCCTAAAACGAAATAAGAAAAATAACATTAAAAGCATCAAAGTGAAATCCCCTTGATTAAAAAAAATTTAAATCAGATCAATTTCAATTTGAAATAGAAATATGAGACAAAAAGTCTCATAATCCCCTTGAAGGGGACGGCTCAAAGGCGATTATGAGACTAACCCACAAATAATACATACTTATGTTGCTGTGTAAAATAATCGAAACTAAGTAAAAGCATAAAATGATGTAAGTCAACAAATTGAATATCAAACAATGCATTTACAACATTGTTAAGACTATAAAGCCAAGATGCCCTTAAAAATTAGTCATAAATTGACCTCACCACGCCCGAAGCGCACAAATATGATATAGGGTGTGATTTTTTGCCACTGACCGCCATTTTTGAAATTTATGATTTTATTTGGAAGCGCGCGGGTGGCAAAAACTTAATCGATGGGTCAAGAGGATCCCATGGTCATGTTAAGGGTTGATTTTTTTATATTACATTGGAATTTCTTGGTGATTTTAGTCTGTTATAAAGAAAAAGTTACTATTACAAAAAAAAATCTTTAATATTTGATAATTGTTATCTGATATAATAACTTTATTTATTATTTATCTAATAATATTTTCACAACCCAGACATATAAATGCCTAACATAGTCTAATGTTCTATTGTCTAATGTTCTACTGAATCAACAGGAGTAAAGTTTTTGTCCGTATAAAAAAAACTGAATAGTACCTACCTATTTATTTAATGATAATAAGAGAATTAACCCTCAGATAAAAACAGGAAGTTCTAATGTACAAAACGAGAATCACTAATAGCGTGTAATATCACAACTAATTCATGAGATTAAATTCTATTAGTGAATTGTGTGCGTTTCGCAAAAACGTGGGTTGTCATCAAATTGCGATCAAAGTCTCCTTACTAGGGTTGCCACACTTGCCACTATCACTTGCCTGCATGAAAATATAACTCGCTTCGTGTTCTCTATCTAAACTATTAAAAAACTGTAAAAAAGCCTAAACCTAAAATTAAAGATATGGATAAACTAGATATCTACTAAATAAACGATTTTCATTCCCAAAATCGAGTTTGTCTGTTTGTTTGTTTGCGGATCACGCCTTAACTACTACACCAATTTCTATGAAACTTTTAGCATTCAGAAGACCTTTTTCCGGATTGAAACATAGGCTTGTTTTATTGAAATCAAAGACGTAGATTTTTAGATGCAGCTTGAACTTTCTAAACCAAAAGCAGCCATTTGCTGCGAGGTTCATCGTATGCTGGTGACAGATATTTTGGTGGAAAGTTTCGCACGCGTACGATGTCGCGGGTAACAACTATTCAAATATAAAAAAAATAGATACTAAGACTAGTCAATGTTAAAATTAGCTTTCCCTTCTACTTAGCGAGTGACAACCTTGATAGGGACCCGTCTAATTGAATTAGAGATTCGCAGCATTAGGACGAAGCCGCAAAGTTGAAAATTACAGTTTGTTGGTCGATAAGTACATAGTACACACTAATTTGACGAAAATTTCGCTTTCTGTTTCATTTTAGCTAAGTACCTATATCATTCTCAGTGACACTGCTTTTTCTAAGAAACTAATGGATCCCTCGCAGCTTGCAGACTGTCTAAAATCGATAGTTTGGTCGGGCTCTTAATAAGTATGAAGAAGTATTGAAAGAACTAGTAGCCATAGGTAGGTATATCGGGGTTCAAGATAAACAGCCGGATATCTGCGTACTTGTGCGTACTAAGCAAGTAAGCTCACCTTTAGTGAAAAAACAAGAGGCACCATGCCTATTCCGCAGAACGCTCCGATAGCGCGATCTACATTTCTGCTATTTTTAGCAGCGCCATCTAGTTATGACTTAGGTACTAACATCAGTGGACAGTATACAAGTGTGTATTAAAAAATTTAGTACTCAGTACTAGTTTGCAATAGAAACCCAACCGAACCATCAGTACGTCTGAATTTAAAAAAAGCAAAACAAATTGTTGAAAAAGATTAACTACTAATTAGGGTTAATGTGACGTAGTTCGTTCTACGCTGGATTAGCTAATAACTCTATCAATCTATGCTCAGCCTGGGGACATACTAACTTCTGAGGCTCACTACAAAAAAGTTGCTTTTTCGTAAAAAATATTTATAACTGTTCAGACTTTTTTAAACAATTAAAAATTACGTGTTCTTTAATTTTTTTTCTTTTAGTTATTTTTATAACACTATGTTGATCGCGAAAAAGTGTTTCGGCATGATGTCTATGTATTGTGAGGTATGAGATTGTAATAATAATCCTTATGTCAGGTTATATTCAGTCGATTTTCCATTAAACCTTTGATTGATTTAAATTGAAGTAGCATGTAGCATTCCAATTTCATGTCTACACAATAAACATGACAAGTCGTGACAAAAGAAATATTGTTCTACAAAAAGTTCAGTAATTCCGGGAAGGTTTCAGTTCAGTGGTGTGCACAGAATGTACTGCGCTGGACATCCGGTGAGAGATGCAGCGGTGCATCCTTCCGGGCAACACCAGTCTTGATACTTTGAAAACTAACTCTATATGATGTAACTGAGCCCGTAGTCTGAGTTTTGTTGATCGAAACGCATATCGACAAGCGACTTGCGAGATATTTTGTATGAAAATCCGATAAGAGCCTCTAGCGGGAGATTTGCAAACTATTTTTCTCTATACTAAAGATTGCGAGCTTCTCGATTCTAGCTTGTCGCAAATCAACATAACAAAACTCAGACTACGGGCTCTGCTAGTACCTACAGCGAAAAGCACTACCTTCATCGGCGTGTATCGTAAGCGAGTAAGCGAGTGTAAGTGCGCTATGTAAAGTATTAAAATATTTTCCCAACTCATTTTATTCATATTCACAACAGTAGAAGGCAGACAAAACAAATCGGAACCAGAGTGCGAGAGAGATTTGAGTGAGATTGGTTTTACAAACTAAGATCGGATTTATTATAAGTATCTATCACTAGCCGTCACCCGCGGCGTTGCTCGCGTTCTACCCTTTAAAGTGTGACGTTTCAAAATTCCTTTCTTAGTGCACCCCTAACACTATACAGGGTGTTACCAGACCACTTCCGAAAACTTGGAGTTTCCAATCAGACCATGATACTGAAAACATTAAGCGAAAAAAATCGCGAAAAAAAAAATTGACTTGACTATCTCTTTTCAATTTTTTTTCTAGTTACATACACACAGTACAACATAATAAGACATATCTACCTACTTATCTCATTTAAAAAAGCAAAAAAACAAATAAAATAAATAAAGCAGCAATGTACACGCAGCACGCAGATTACGTCTACTACAGCATGAACAGCTGAGAGTTCATCGCGGGTCATTCAAGTAGGCGACGTGCGAGCGACCTACGTTAGTAGGCACTTACGACACAGAATAAATAATAGTACTACGCCTCGACCTTACCTACGTGAATGCGTACATTGCGGGCTGGCGAAATAAATACAAATCTTTAAACATTGTTTTCTCCGGCTATAATTATTTTTCAGGATAACTGATTTTTTTTTGGTTGGGTTTTGGTGTGCTGTAGCTCCCCCTTTCGTTTTCGGAAGTGGTCTGGTAACACCCTGTATAAGGATACTACCCTGCAAATTTCATACCTCTAGGACTTATAGTTAAAGCTGTGCGTTGATTCTCTGTCAGCTTCAATAGAGTTTTATATTGATTATAATTGGCCTGTAGAAGTCTACTGCCTTACCAGAAAAGACGCTTTTAAACTATGTGTCTAACATATATATTAATTTATTTTTATTGTTAAGTATCAAAACCAGTAGATCTACATAGTATTGTCAATATCGCTATACCCGGAAGCGCGATATCTTACAAATTCTGCATGTTCCGGCAGCGAAACCCCGCGTTACGATATTATGAAGTTTATTAAATACAATCCACCCTTTGAAAACCTATACTGGTACACACTGATATCACCCTTATACCGCGTTCACACTATGCCATTGCCGCTGCCGGCATGAATGCCGCGATCAATTCCGGAATGATTGCCACAGCAACATCGCCTTTATTCCTACACCGCGTTCACACATGCCCATGCCGCTGCCCGAATTATTGCCGCGATTAATACGGGAATTATTGCCACAGCAACATCGCCAAGTTCATGCCCTAGCTCTTTGGTGAGAATAAAGGCGATGTTGCTGTGGCAATAATTCCGGAATTAATCGCGGCATTCATGCCGGGTATAGTGTGCACGCGCTATTAGACTGGTCTTACTTTTACGTACCTACCACATGACACAAGTATATTCTTTATTCTTTATTGTACACAAAAGTAAGGACTTACGGGAACTTAAAGATAGGTCATGTACAAAGGTGAGTTTAACCCTAAAAAGAGTTCTCTACCAGCAAACCTTCCACGATAGAGAGGAGAAATAAATTATGATGGTGGGTGCGTGTACTCTTAGGTTATTACTTTAAAAAAATATATAAATTTAGAATACTAGCCGTCGCCCGCGGCATTGCTCGCGTTCTACCCTTTAGAGTATGACGTTTCAAAATTCCTGTCTTAGTGCATCCCTACACTATATAAGGATACTACCCTGCAAATTTCATACCTCTAGGACTTATAGTTAAAGCTGTTCGTTGATTCTCTGTCAGCTTCAAAAGAGTTTTATATATATTGATGATGATGATGATGATTGATGATGATGATATTCGAAACTATACCTACTTACCTACCTGGTATTGTAAATTTATTTTTATTCATTTAACTATCGTGGTTATGAAAATGATTTGATTTGTAAATTATATTTACCAATACATAACTATTGAACATCGATTAACTAAAAATGCGATACATAACGGGTAGGTGAATTGTCCCGTTTTTAGTACCTAAAAATTCATTCGACTGTTAAAATGACCAAAGAAAAATAATGGTTTGTTAATTAAAACATCTTGACAAACAGTCGATATTTGTGCCGATTCAATTAAATTTATCGGAGATTTGAACAACACACAGCAACTTAACACAGAACTTAAGTCTTCGGGTGGCTTGATAATTGACATAGGTAAATAATAGTAAGTATTGTCTTCACATGAACGAACATTTTGCGTTTGAATTTTCAGTTTTATACGATTCACATCATCTTCTTTTGTTGCTATGGCTGTTCGGTGGCTAGGGCTGCCACGAATTTGCCAATGTCAGTGTTTTTTGGCGTTTACTGGTTTACTAATCTTTTAAAAAAAGGCGGAGATCTGAGTAGGTAGGTTAAGAAAAATGACCGGTGAAGAAGGGAGACTCGAAAAAGTCTTCGAGATACTAACCTACCAACTGTCATTTTTCCCGAGTATTCCACATTTTTCACACAAAATGGCGGCGTCACACAAGATGGCTTTTTTTCGCGCCACGCGGCATATGGATACTTTTTCTGATATGATTTTTTTCGCATAAAAATCTCAGCTGATCGCTAATTAGTGTAATAATTTGTGCAATTAGTTGTGTAATTGGCTATGAACAGGTATTTTCGTGTGAAATTGGTGACAGATGTAGGTCAGAGGCCAGATTTTGTGGGGAACGAAGATTTTAGTATTTCTCATGGGTTGGCGTGTTCTGGGAGAAAAAGACTTCAACGCACTTGATTAGTTTGGTCCAAATCTTGCTTGTTAGTCGTTGGACGAAATTTAATTTACTAAAACCTGAACATAACAGAGTATTTATGTTATTTGGATACTGGGTTAAAAATATCGTATTTTCTTTTTCAGAAATATCATAAACATGAGAAACACAAAAATGAATACTTAGGCAATTGTACCCATGTAAGTCGGATGGATAGGTAGGTGTTTTGTGTTATATTGTCTTCTAACTAGTATAGAAAGAGTTCTCTTAAGTTTTACATGCGTTTTATTATGTGAAGTAATGGGTACGGCTAGCCTGACTGTCCGTGGAGTCAACATAGGCTTCAGCTGAAAACCAGCACTGTTATGTGGTACCTAGCACGTGGCAGTATAATGCTGAGCTGCCCTTTCACCACTGTAAGCATACATTGTTGCTTTGTAAATATTTTGTATGCTTACTTATTAGAATTAGGTATTATTTTCTTTTTTATTTAATTTAAGTCGTGGTTGGAATAAATGGTTTTTCCTTATTCTTTTAAAATACAAGAAAAATCATTTGCCTTTACTTTTTTATAATTAACCGATTTACACATTATACGATTTAACAGCTACATAGGAAAATGTATTGTTTGACGCAGTAATTATCTTCTACTAAATAAAATAACAAACCAAAACAAAACTTCACTACACACGAGCAAAAAGTCTTGAACTAATGGAGTGTGTGATCGCGGTCCGTGTGGCCGAAGCCTTATGACCACCAGCGGTCACCCACTGGCCTACTGGCGTTTAGCGAGTCCTTTATTTATAAATCTGCAGACGTGTTAACTGTTTATAAAAAAAAAAACTTTAGCATACATTGAGTGTTCATAGTAGCTATTTTCACTTGTAAAAATAATTAAACCTATTTTTCAAAATAATTTCGTGACTGTACCTATTTCTCAGACTAGACTAGCACCTATATAGATACCACATAAGAACTAAGAATCGTTCTTAATTCTTATGTGATACTTATCAAGGTGCTCCTAACCCTTGAAGGTGTTAAGAGGTAACATGTCCAATTGTCCATGCGTGACATTTAGCAGAGATTGTCCGGCAAAACTCATAGTTGATCACCATCATCAACTTATATCGGTCCACTGCTGGACGTAGGTCTCTCCCAAGACGCGCCACTGAGCCCAGTCTTCGGCTCTTCTCATCCAGTGCTTATACCTACTACAGTTCCCAGATCGTCAAGCTCAATAGCTTTGTAAGTTTTTTTAACAAAACCCAAAAATTTTGTACCAAAGTATGAAGTAACTCAGCAATCTAAGATCATTTCATAAGTTATCAAGTTTTTATTATGTTTTTAGAGAAAAAAATCCCAAAGAGTCTGTGGGAAGATTTTTTCTGTTTTATTTTGTGAAAGTAAAAAAAATATTATAATGATTACCATAAATAAATGTTAAGGAAGAGTTCCGCTCTCACGTCCGGTCGTTAAAGGCTGTGGTACACTGAGATCCATAACTTTCTTGGACACTTATTAAATATTCATATTATATCTTATAAAAAGTTGGAGTAGACATTAAATCTCGTTTACCATACGTAATCAGGACTTTATGTCTACTCTACCTTTTTAAAAGATAGGTAAGGGGATTCTCGGTAACTTTAGATTAGTTCTCTATACTGTTTTTTGTGATTTTAACTCTCGGATGCTATAAGGCGGCCTAAAAACTCCGTCACCATTAGTTAGCCACAAATTAATTACGAACTTACTGTTAGCACAATAGGATGGTACAAAAATAGCAGAAATATAAGTACTTATAAGATTATTTTAAAAACATGTTTGAATAATAAATAAGAACACTTTTTAATCTAAATTATTTTACCGATAAATTTTCACTATAAAAATAATAATATGCGCTCGGTGTGTTCCTCGCTTTATCACCTCATCCTCAACAATGAGCACATAATGACATCCTGTATTCATAAGCTTGCGTGAGATATCTCGGACATAATATTACCTTTTTCATTACATTTAACATAATGAAAAAACATTTTGAAAAACTGAAGGAGACCAAAAACGACGTTTGTATGTGAGTAATTTTTGGAAAAAGCATAAGAACTCTACCTAGTAGAGTTCTTCGCCAGTTACCTCCTTTTTTAAAACTTGAGTCTATATAGATCATATACAGGGTGTTACCAGACCACTTCCGAAAACTTGGAGGTTCCAATCAGACCATGATACTGAAAACATTAAGCGAAAAAAATCGCGAAAAAAAAAATTTACTTGACTATCTCTTTTTAATTTTTTTTCTAGTTACATACACACAGTACAACATAATAAGACATATCTACCTAATTATCTCATTTAAAAAAGCAAAAAAACAAATAAAATAAATAAAGCAGCAATGTACACGCAGCACGCAGATTACGTCTACTACAGCATGAACAGCTGAGAGTTCATCGCGGGTCATTCAAGTACGCGACGTGCGAGCGACCTACGTTAGTACCTACCTACGTTAGTAGGCACTTACGACACAGAATAAATAATAGTACTACGCCTCGACCTTACCTACGTGAATGCGTACATTGCGGGCTGGCGAAATAAATACAAATCTTTAAACATTGTTTTCTCCGGCTATAATTATTTTTCAGGATAACTGATTTTTTTTTGGTTGGGTTTTGGTGTGCTGTAGCTCTCCCTTTCGTTTTCGGAAGTGGTCTGGTAACACCCTGTATAGTCGTTATAGATCATATATTACTATGCTAGCGCCATTTTGATTTGCCAGCTTATGTCCTTTAGAAGAATAGAAAAACTTTAATAACATAACTCATTATAAAAGTTCATAACTGTCAAAATGGAAACTTCAAATTGAAGGCGCCAAAACCGCCACCACCTTTTCGTCACACTCAATAAAGTAGCAAAAAAGAAATTTGACCACCCGTTCGTATCTAAAAGTGATTAAATTTTATTAAGTTATAACTTAATTTCGTCATAGACTGTTAAAAAACCGTAGTGATCTTCTGGCCATAGTTTTTTATGGCTACTTTAGATGTGTTAGCCAAAAAATGAGCCAAAAGTAGAAACCCATTAGTGGGTTCCGCACTTTGAGTGTTTATGTTTTGCTGTCAAATTTTTAGTGGAAGTAACAAAAAACTATTTTTTTCGTATAATATATTTCGTACAAAGGAAACTAGAAATACCAAAAAACCCTATGATATTGTTTCCTAGATATTAACTTCAAAATTTGAATTTTTACACATGGGACGGGATCTCCAAAATAAAAAAGTTCATATAGGAAGGAAGCTCTTCTTACCAGGCCGCCAATGACTTGCGTTACCATGAGTGGTAAAAATCTCCCATAGCGTGGGCCAAAAAAGCACCTACGGTCGGAATGACTGGTAGGAAGTGCTAAAAAGCTTAATATTAACAAGCTTCGCTTGATGTGTTCATTTCGAAGTGACACGTTTATTTCGTCAATCAAGCGCTTTGCGATATAGTTTTATTTTTTTATTTCAATTTATAATTAACTTCTTGTAGTGGTCAAACCCTTTAAATAAAAAAGAAACGTCTTGTAGTAAGGTTTGCAATTCAATTCTATTCAATGTGTGGATTTAAAAATTTCAATTATGAAAAAAATATTAAGTAAGTTTTGCTCTCGAATACCTAGTAGATATTTTAGTACTCCTCGTGTAATGTTTTGTAGCAATAGCAACATAAGTACCTACCCTCTATCTAAACACGTCATGTTTTCATCCCCTTGGGGGTAGGGGTTGTAAAAAATCTCCGGTAGCAAGCAAACACTCGAGGACCCTTGTTGACGTCAAGTGTTTTGTTAACAAATTAACGATAGCTTTTGTATAATTTAACAAGTTTTTCAAACGATAAAGAGTATAAAAATGTCAAACTAGAATTTCTAGTCTGAAAAGTTGATCTACCGACTTTTCATGATCAAAAGGACTTTGTTTACTACACCTAAGTTGGTTTGAGGAGTAGGTAATAGATAAATTCACGGTAATAATCAATAGCTTTCATATGGTACTGCATAATGAAGCCCGTAATTGAAATTGAAATACAATTAAATGACAATTAAGCGACGCGTGACCCGAGGGCTGGTGATTATCTAGGCCAGCGTATCAGCATTGCTATTCAGCGCGGCAATGCAGCCAGTGTCTTGGGCACGCTTCCGATTGGTACTGATTTGGACCAGTTGAGCTATCTATAAATCGTTTGCAACGGTTTGTAGATAGCTCAACTGCTTCATGTGTATTTTGTAAATATTGTGAATATTGTAAATACTGTATTAGTTGTAATTTTCTTTATTAAATGAACAATTTGATTAAAATTTGCTTAAATTGTTTCGCATGCATTGCATCTCTTTCATTAATTGTGAAACTCAAACTTATCTATTTTTTTCAGCCTCAACAAAAACGTCAAATAAAATGACCGCGAATTGAATATCTTTTATCAATTATTAAAGAATAAAACCGTTTAATTCATCCTTTTCACACAAAATCAGAATCTTTTTCACAATAGAACTAATTTGCCAACAGTCAGGATATCAAATGTTACTATTGTTATAAACAAAGGATTAATTTACCGCTACACAATACAATTGGCACGAAAAATTGTATCATATTTGATATAATAATAGGCAAATATGCCAAAGGAGTTTTAACTTTATGCCATGGTATTAAAGAATGGGTGATTTTTTTAGTTTGTCGGAATACCCTGCTGCGTGAAAGAGTAACTCAAAAAGTTTACAATTGTTTTTGAAGATCTTTGATGAGTTGTTTTTGGGTTTTGAACAATGACAACTATATTGATTTATTACCCATGACGAGTACAGGTAAAAAAAAAGTTTTTTTTTCCTGTTTTTAAGATGCAAGTATATTTACGGTAATATATCCTCAACATAGCTAAAAACAATAAAAAAAAATTATAGACACTAAAGTTTGCTTTTAAATAATTACCTAATTATTTTTTAAAAATCTCTAAAATAGGAACGATACCTACCTCAAATTACCAAATTCATTATTCTGAGCGTGTATTTATGTAAATTCTGTCATAAAAACTTGAAATACTTCTTTCTCTATTAATTTCCTTCTATCAAAACAAAACAATGTGACTCTATCAAAAAAGAGAGACAAAAACGGAGATTTTTAAATTAATAAAAAATCTATGCGATTATAGTCTCTATCGTCAAAGTGTTTGGATAAAAAAATCATCAGATTGCACTAAAAGAGTGCGCAAGGGTTTGACGTCCCGCTGTTCGCTGTTCGGCGGGGTTCGGCGCGGTTCGGCGCTATTGAACCATGAAACAGATTTGACGCTCCAAACGACCGGTTTGCATAAATTTCTATGATATACGAAATTGTTAGGTCGTGGGAAACGCATTGTGCGGTCCAGTTTTTAAACAGTTCTTTGAGATAGCCGAATTAATTGATTATGACTGTTTTTTATCGATTTTTTCTACCAAAATTCAAGACATTTTTTAATACTAATTACGTACATAGTCATCAGTAATTTTGTTTGGTAATGAGTCGATCTACGGTTTTTGGACTAAATCATTTTGGACATTTTTATGTCAACTGTAAAGTGTCAGTCAAATTAAAAAAAGTATCATCTGTCAAAAGTAATATGTATGTATATTATTATATGAATTTTCTAAAAAAAAACAAAATCTTAGTATGATGACTAAGTCAAGTCCAGAATCGCAATGTACAATAAAGTAATCTTCATCTTACTAACCAATTCCTAGGAAACAAAACGGAAGTCAAAACCAACCGGAAACCCGTCCACAATCAAACGAGCACCCAATCAAAATAAACTCGAAATTAAACTGAGCCCGACAATAGAAGTTAATCAAACCACCCAAAACATATGTTTATGTCCTGAGAAGGTTAAAAAATATGTTTATCCGTAAAGGGTTAACAATTACATAAATTAATACATCCTCTTTACCTAAGAAAGTTTTATATTGTTATTGTACGCGTAAAATCACTTCCTCTATCATTTACGTAACTTTTATTAGGGTTCAGTAAATTGAATTCAAAACGTTACAAAAGCCCAACAGAAGTTATTAACTCTTTCAGAATTTTGGAACAAAAATTTGGGTTCAATCTGAAACTGTCATCATATCTTTTTGTAATAAAATGATTGAATAATTAAATAATACCTAAATGATTATCGAGATCGAGAAATCGTGAGGCGTGCCACAGCCATTGATAGAAATAATACATAGCGACCACGACCGCTTTGCCAAGAGTGTAACGAATAAGAAGAAGAAGAAATGATTATTATTTTTAAATTCTTCATTTTCTAATTATACTTTTATTAGCCGTCGCCCGCGGCGTTACTCGCGTCCTAGACCCTTTAGGGTGCGACTTTTCAAAATTCCTTTCTTAGTGCACCCCTATACTATATAAGGATACTACCCTCCAAATTTCATACCTCTAGGACTTGTAGTTTAGGCTGTGCGTTGATTCTCAGTCAGCTTCAAAAGAGTTTTATATTATACTAGCCGTCTCCCGCGGCGTTGCTCGCGTTAGAGTGTGACTTTTCAAAATTCCTTTCTTAGTGCGCCCCTACACTATATAAGGAACCTACCCTCCAAATTTCATACCTCTAGGACTTGTAGTTTAGGCTGTGCGTTGATTCTATGTCAGCTTCAAAAGAGTTTTATATACGAAGTATATTGATGATTGATGATTGATTGAAAAAATCGAAGAAAGTTACTAATTTATATTAATTCAATACAATAGAGAAGCATCTATTTTTTTTACTGTCCGATTACCACTTCATCATTGATTACTCGTCTCATCATTGTTTTATTACTGACACTCTCTGTACAAACAAACAGATGTTTACCTTCAGACGTTACTGAACCCTAGTAATAACCGCAGCTACTAGCACTTGACCGATTTTATTCTGTTACCACATGACGTTGTTTTTTCTTCAAAATGACTGGTCCATATGTCGTGGTAGCACGTGTTGGAGTTATGTTTTGAAGAATATTTTCGAAGGTTTTGATAATATAAATGCCTAATATGTATGGTAAAAAGGAAAAGAAAGATATACTTGCTAGGTTTTTAGTCATAAATAATAATAATATAATAATAAATATTCACGGACACATAACACAAACTAAGCAAAGCTTGTACGATGGAAACTAGATGGCTTATAGAATACATACATAATATTTTTTTTTTGTAAATATGTACATACTTATAATACCTAGAAACACCCAGACACAGAACAAACATCTATGTTTATAACACACAAATGTTTGTTCTCGGTGGGGATCGAACCCACGACCCACAAAAGTCAAAGTCAAAGTCAAAAAGCTTTTATTCAATAAAATCTCACTGATCACTTTGAATCGTCATTACGTTTTGTATGATTAGGTATGATTACAATTTATTTTTTTATTGGATGAGTTGGAGCTAGTTCGTCCCAAGCTTGTTTGTCTTCTAAATAATCTGATATTTTATAGTATGCTTTTGAAATAAGTCTTTGTTTTATTACGTTTTTGAACTTGCCAATCGACAATTGAGACACATCACTTGGGATTTTGTTAAAGAAGCGTACACATTGCCCTTTGAAAGATTTACTAATTTTTGAGAGCCTAGTGGTGGGAACAGCGAGTTTGTCTTTGTTTCTAGTGTTAACATTATGATTATCACTTTTTTTGTTGAATAGATTTATATTTTTTTTAACATACAATAAGTTTTCATAGATGTACTGGCAAGGTACTGTCATTATATTTATTTCTTTAAACTTATTTCTTAGTGATTCTCTGGGACCCATGTTATAAATTGCACGAATAGCCCTCTTCTGCAACACAAATATGGTGTTTATATCTGCAGCACTCCCCCACAACAAAATGCCGTACGACATAATGCTATGAAAGTAGCTGAAGTAGACTAGTCTTGCGGTTTCCACATCTGTAAGGAAGCGGATCTTTTTGACTGCGTATGCCGCAGAAGGATATGCCACAGCACGGAAGGCAGAGCTACTACCGACAGAGCCATGACGCCTGTCAAATATGTAATTATTGAAGCCTTATTATACTGACGCAATACTGAACTACTATAAAGATTATAATAATATCATTTTCAACATTTAAAACGTCATTGAAGTCTGATTATAGATAGATAGAAGATAGAAAATACTTTATTGCACACCTTAATCTAGGGACTAGGTAAGGTAGGGTCTTAGTAAGCAATGGGCGGTCTTATCGCTAATAAGCGATCTCGGCCAGTCAAGCTTGGATGAAATGGACTTCGAGGTATTAAACAAGGGTATTTTTATGTCGATAAGACTATAATGAAAATATGAAGCAAAAAAAAGGCATTATGTGGCATTATTTTTTTATTTCATTTTATTTGTGTAGTTACATACGAGTACATACTTAAATTGATTGATATTAATTATGATACTCGACTGCACAGTCGCTGTAATAAAATCAGTAGACACGAAATACTCAACTTCTCTCAATTAGCTAAAGAATTTTAAGAAGCTTCTCTTAAATTCTTGAAGAGGTGTCAATGTAGCTAAACGTGGTTTGAGGCGATCGGTAATAATTTCATTTGGTCTAAAGACAGTGACCGCCTAAGGGATGGTAATGAGGTAATTACCCTTTTTGACTGAGTGGTTGACTTTAAAAACATTTTTTTTGTAGATTGTGGGCCCATAACCAAGCTGAAATTCTACAATTGCATTACTAGAGAAAAGAAAACATCAGATATGTTTAAAAACGTCAACGTAAACTTCTTGTCACGTGATGACATGAAAGGTTATGAATACTTTGGATTCGAGTTTTGACATTTTTTGAAACAACACATAGCATTTTTATTTTAATAGTTTTTCTTGTGTTATTGTGAGTATTATTGTTTAATTTTGGTGGAATTTTAACCAATAATACTTAGGTCGTAACATAAAATGTGAGCCATTGGAATAAATGTGTGTAAAGTGGTTTTTCTGACTGTGAAAAATAGTTTCAAGTTTTGAAGAGAAAATCCACCATTTTCTCTTCAAAACAAACGACAGCTGTCTTGACAAAGACTTGACTCGACTTATATTATATAAAATTCACCACTTGACTCTGGCAAAATTTTCTGTTGAAATGACGGACACATGCCATATAGAGTAAAGAAGAAGATGAATAATGTCTAACGGAAAAAATAATTCTGATACTTAATTTTTTACCTGAATAAATATTATTTGTAAAAAGTTAAAAATATTTTATCCTAGTCGTGTTTATTTTTAATAATTTCTTGTTATTAAAGTAATAAAAACAATGCATGGAAACGCCTAAATTATAACGTATAGGTACTCAGAAATATTTATCTGTAATGGCATGTGCTTGTACCGACACGTGGCCGAAGCACTTAGCAATTATTTAACTACAGGTATTTTCCGAAAATTCTTTTAAAAATCATTACTTTTCGACACATCTCGGTGCCGGCCGGGAACCGAACCCGCAGTTAGCACGCGACTTCCTCATTTGAAAACAATTATTTACAATATGCTTCGGACGCGTGAAAATTTTAGTGCTGTCGCTTTTCAGATGATTTGCTAATTTTTGGCACCTTCGTATACAGGCTGTTTTAATTTTATTTTATAAATTATTTAAAGTCCAATTTGATAACTTATATTAAGTTAATATTAATACAACCTTCCTAAGTAAATAAACAGTCAGACCACTGCACTGTGCAAACGCTTAAAATCAAATTGAAACCGAGTTAAAGGCTCTTCTTCACGGTTAATGTTTTATGACACATTGGTCACACACTAACAAATAGGTATGTATACCTAGTACTTCATAGGTACCAAAAATTCTTCACTTTGACAGAAGTGCGGAGTTTTCCGTGCTATTGAGCAATACCAATGCTAAGTCATTATGATACGTGGTGATACCTAAAATGACTGTACTGTACCCCCAAAGACAAACAGAAGCTAAACAGCTCCCAGCTCCCCAAACCATTCCTAGCGCCTGAATCTGCCTCTACAAGAGCGTCTTACATCATTTGTGAATTCGAGGTGGAGGGTCCAAAACGAGTATTTACGAAATACAATTTAGAGCACACTGTATACAGCTTGTTTCATCTCGTTAGGACTTATTCTGAGTAGTGTTATTGAATCATACCGACAGACAGAATTGCAACATGCAAATTATAATGGTGCGGATTCAATTCCCGGTTCAACTCTTGAAAGATTATAATGTTTTAAAGTGTACTAAATGTTAGCGTCAATTTCAGGAAACAACTCACCAAAGTACATGTAAAAAGAGTCAAACATTGCAATATTCTGGACAATAGCTTGTTAGCTCTGCTGATGGGCGGCCTCGGAACAAAACGAATGTCCGGTGTGTTTGTACAGCCGCGGAATAACGCATACCTAGTAGCCGGGTACAGAGCCAAAATGTGCAGAGCTTAAGGCGAATACTACCGATTTTATCACTCACTAGTGACCTTACTGTCCTACTTTAGTGTGGATATGGCTGACTAGGCTGAGAGGATGGTATAGGTTGGGCAAGCCTACTCCATCTAAACATTGTCCCAGGCACTACAGTGTGTTTGTTAAGTGTAGGCATATGTTGCCTCCTGACGCTGTATAAATCATCTTCAATAGATGTAAAGGCCTATTATTATTATTATTAGTGACTTAAGACCAACTAGTAAATAAGTAAGTTCGTATGGCCAACTGTGTTAAAGGAGTTTTTAGGCCGCCTTAAGACCTCTGTCATGTTTTGACGACTGCTAGAGCCGAGAGCGTCGCTTAACTTAGATACCTATCTGGTGAAGATTAGCTAAGCTAGCTACGCCACAAGCGCTTTCAGCTAACTTAAATAACTGTCTCCACATCTCTACATATGTCTCTGCAAAGCAATCGTCAGTTTTATTTCCTCATAGGTATAAGACTAATGGGTCCGTTGGCATGACAACACAACGCACGGCTCGGACTGAAAAAATATCAAAAAATTAAGAAAGTCAAAGTCAAAAAGCTTTTATTCAATAAAATCTCACTGATCACTTTGAATCGTCATTACGTTTTGTATGATTAGGTATGATTACAATTTTTTTTATTTTTTATTGGATGAGTTGGAGCTAGTTCGTCCCAAGCTTGTTTGTCTTCTAAATAATCTGATATTTTATAGTATGCTTTTGAAATAAGTCTTTGTTTTATTACGTTTTTGAACTTGCCAATCGACAATTGAGACACATCACTTGGGATTTTGTTAAAGAAGCGTACACATTGCCCTTTGAAAGATTTACGAATTTTTGAGAGCCTAGTGGTGGGAACAGCGAGTTTGTCTTTGTTTCTAGTGTTAACATTATGATTATCACTTTTTTTGTTGAATAGATTTATATTTTTTTTAACATACAATAAGTTTTCATAGATGTACTGGCAAGGTACTGTCATTATATTTATTTCTTTAAACTTATTTCTTAGTGATTCTCTGGGACCCATGTTATAAATTGCACGAAATTTTTGATCTCCACTCAGATTTCCACTCATTAAGTACATTTAGTGGAGAGGTGGGTGAACGGAACGCAGCAATACGAGTATCATTGGTACGATGATTGAGTAGTGAAAAATTTGTATTCGCCTTAACCCTTAACCTGTTTATATTTTCAGTAGCCGCGGGAACAATGTTTGATGAGCCGAGCGCTGTTTGTGACCCGCGATAGCGGTGTACAACATTTTTCAAAATAAATCCTCTTTTTTATAATTCACCGTGATTTGGCGCGCCTCTACTTGAGATCTTTGTGCTTATAAAGTCTGTTGGCTAAACCCTTTACATACTATATTTGGTAATCTACATCGGGGACAAGCCAGCATGGGGTCAATCAATTCTAACCCATCTAAAATACTGTATCTACTTACAAAAACGTGCAAAACGTTTGATTTGTGATTTCTAAACAGTTCTAAATATTCGTTGTTTGTGTCAATTTCGATTTGGATAATATTGGACAGGATATAAAATGTTGATGACACCTATAATGTTATGCGACCAATATTTGCGTCCAGTATTGTGTGCGTTAATTGGCTATCGTAATGATTTTCATGACTTCTAAACACAACGCGGACAAAGTCGCGGGCGGAAGCTAGTACATAATAATATAATATTTAGTTTTACCTTTGACGGCT
This sequence comes from Eulithis prunata, assembly GCA_918843925.1. NCBI lineage: Eukaryota > Metazoa > Arthropoda > Insecta > Lepidoptera > Geometridae > Eulithis > Eulithis prunata. The sequence continues at coordinate 9,067,673 of OU974016.1, read as the reverse complement.
GAGTTTCTGCATAAGCTAATCATCCTATTGTCTCCCAATAAAACTTTGATCCAGAACATGTAAATGGCATGATGGTGGCCATCTGGCTAATTTGCCATCAATTCGGACACGATACGCACGCGCGGCTTCCGAATATTGTGTAAGAGTTTTAGATAATGCTAGTATTGAGCCTGCGGTTTCATTCACGAGGAAATCTCACTGTAAATATCAATGTTCCACCTGCAAAGATTGTTGATGAGATTTAAAAAAAAAAACATCACACAATATTATAACTATGGTCCTAAGCTGTAACTCATCAATCTTGACCGTAAATATTATTCAATCACAAAATAAAATTTAAAATCATGCAAAAATTATTTCGCCGTTAGCGGGAATTGAACCTGCCTTGGTAACCTTTAGTAAATCTTGTATTGAGTCTCAGAGGTTGTCAAAAACAGACAGACAGACAGAGCAACTTCTATACAAGTTAGATTTGGGTGGTCTTCAGATGCTAAATTGAATAAGTAATCCTGTCGCCTAAAGCACATTGCTCTGAACCTTCAGATCTCGATTGACGGATTCAATTGGAAATTGACGGCTAATTGAAAACGATTGAATACCTGATTAGTAACTTTTGTCGGCGTTGTTATAAAGCTACACGCGCACTTAGTGGCGGAACAAGCGTTCAGCTACTCTTTCCGCTTTCTGTTTCACAATTTTTTTTGACTTTTGGACAAAATGACTTTTTTTTATCATAAAAGTAATGGAACAAGCTGATAGCTCACCTGATGTTAAGTAGTAACTTCTGCCTATAACAATGCATTACCTCACAGAGCAAGTCCAATGCGGACGTGCCCTGTACGGCAGTGCACTGCGTCCATCACTCTGAGACGTAAAGATCTTGAAGTCTCATGTGCCTGTAATTACACCGGCGCCTTTACCCTTCAAACCGGAACACAGCAATGCGAGCATCACTGATTGGCGGCCGAAATAGGTACGTAAATCATGTAAAATCATGAACGAAGCTAATATAGCTTAGTATTTAATTGCCTAACTTAATGTTCGTTCATTGGCGCTAAAAACATACCAACCTGTCAATAAAATATAATAAAAATAAGTCAGCAGTTCAAATAGTTAGGTACCATCCAGTAAACAGTTAAAAGGAACCGCTACTTTCTTCCGTGACCCAAATAACCGTAATATTGGCTCATTTGTGTAATTTTATACTTCTATCGATATTAAAGCCATCGAAAACCCGTTTTAGATGAAAAATGACTCAAAAGAAATCTATCATATACAGGTTGTAAAAAGAACACTTTTGAAGACTTTGAAGACTTTTTTTTACACAGAGTGAACCCGAAAAAAAATCAGCTTTTCTATACAATTTTACCAAGTATGTACTTATTGGCTTTTTGTATCATTGCAGCTCATTTTTATTTCGAATGATGTACATTTTTGTATGAAAATCTTTACTCAAATCTATGCTTGAGCAGTCAAGTGGTTTCTGTATATATTGGCATATATACGGGCCTACATACAGTAGTAGGAACATATACAGTATATATACCATATTAGTTATGTAACCTGTGTAGACTTGCAAGCATTGGGTTCAAAGCCCAAACAAGCTTCTTTAAGGAATCCAAAGTCGGCAATGGCTGCCCTAATGACAGTGCACCGTTCAATGGTTATCCGGTGCACATTACCACGCATTACTGTGGTTCTTTTGTTCCGTATTGACCGTACAATGGCAGTTTAGTTAATAGGTAGTTAACTGACGTGAATAACTGTTGCCTGAATAGCGGCGGCAATCAAAACGGCTGTAACATAGCGTACTACAATAATCTATTACAAAGGGTTTTAGTGATGCCGTATGCTGATTTACCGCTCAAGCACTGATCCGGACTCTAACATAGATTTTTGTATGAAACTCTACTCAAATCTCTGCTTGAGGGCTTGAGTAACGATTTCTTTATCAGCATACCGGCCTAATGCCCTAATACTGAAACCCTACCTAGATTAAATTCATGCTTTGCTTAAACTATTGCCATCTTTTAGGTGAAAAGACGGTCTAGGTGGGTAAGGTTTTTATTTTATCTTCCGTGACGGGAGAGTGGTGACGGCTGACGGTTTTTAGAGAATATCTTGTGCAAGATTTCACTCACTTATCGTCCCAATCGCAGCTTACGCTTTTAGTAAATTAGGTACTTACTTACTGTATGAAGGCGAGTTCACTCCCCTCACTTTGCCTACTTACCGATCCTAAAGTTGTTGGTTCAAAATTCGGTAATACGCCAATGAGTTATCGATTAGAAAAAAAACCGTTTAGTGTCGTTTATTGATCTTGTATCAAAGGGAAAGTCGTGGGAATCCCACTTGACTTCACTTTTGGGATCTTATAAAAATGTTTGTATTTTTTCTATGACATTTTACGTTTGTTTTTCTGCATTGAACATTTACTAAAAGCACTAAGAAAGTGACAGTTACAACCTAATTATTCAGACTAAACAAATCCTAATCACTCGATCGCGGGGCCCAGGTGTGGCCGCGGCGATAAGCGGAGCGACGAGCGGAACGATACACCTGCGCACGCGCCGATGACACGAGCGCTAGTGATGTGTTTTACATCTAGTCGATAAAACAACACGACTGTCGTATTGTTACTTGGTGGTGTTATAGCGGCGATATTGTACATGTCAAAATCATTTTTTTCTAGAAATATATTTGGCTAGTCTACTGAGTAGTCTAGCAGTTTACTTCTTTATGGTCGAATACTCAAATGCCACTTAAATTAAGTTCACGCTTAAACTATTGCCATCTTTTACTTGAGTAATGTCAAACAGAGGCAGAGCAATTTTAAGTGGTACTTAAATTCTAGTGACGCTTTAGTATTCCGGCCTTAGTCTGATAATTATGATAATCGTTTTCAAAAATATGCATCTGGTTTATATTCTATCGAGTTCTTCACAAAAAGATCACAAGGTATTTTTTTAGGCGGCATTCTCTTTTATTCGTTAGGTAAACTATCGATAGATCGATCGATACAGTGACATCACTTTACCGCCCCATGATCTAAGGGAAGATACCCCGGAGGTACTGGCGCGTACGACAAGGCAGGGCGCGTGCCACCTTTTTTCTTCGATTTCACTTACGTCACTTTTACAACCAACTGTACAAACTTACCCATCACAGATTCTAAACCTTCCACCATTGTAATAAGAGTGGTATTAGATTACAAAAAGGGGTAATAAAGGGGTGTTTTTTATGAAGTAGAGTATAAAATAATTGTACTAAAGTACATTCGGATACACAATAATGTTTTGTTAATTTGAATATGGAGCCGCGTTTATTTATGTTGGGGCGATGGTCGTATTTCAATGTGCGCACGCGCCGATAAGAAGTTAATTACTTAGAACTAATTCACGGGTATGCGAGAATTCCGTTGTGTTTTGAATTTGGAATGTTGTGAAATGAAATTAAACCACCTCACTACTTTATTTGCAGCTGAGTTCCATCAGTACAGTAGACAACAAGTTCCACTCATAGTCCACAAGCTCCTAGAAGTCCTATATAGGGACATGTTAAGGGCACCAGAATATTTGGTACATTATGCCTAAGTTTCGCTAAAACCAAGTAAAAATGTCCTTGGTATTTTTTCTATTCTCTTAAAAGTTCGGCTGCCATTTTGTGACTTTTCTAACATCGTGACCTTCAAGAATCTTGATCATGGTCTTCAGAAAATACCCTCAGATTGCAACTATTTTGTATTATGCAGACTGCAGTAGCGTTTGCCAAGTTAGATATATCTTACCTATCTCAAAAAGGTCTATCAAGAATAGTCTTTATGCTGGAAAAATAAAAACTGTAGAATACTTTGATGTCAATCGTTAGGGGGCAGTTTTTACCCATGTCTTTATGAACTGGATGCTGCTGTGCATGTAAAAAAACGGCAATCGTTTGTTTTTAATCTTATTCAATTTCTGTTACTTCGGTAATATAGCCACTCATCCAAAAAGTACATGGTTATTTATTCCCAATCGATGGATGGCACCCCATACACCCCATCGCCTCATACAGCATGCTATGTACACACAGGGCAATGAGGCAATGAGCCGGCACTAATGTAGACACACCCTTACCGTGCCGAATGCCGACATCGTGAGTTATTGGTATTCATTTTGATGCCAATAACAAGGTGATGAAAAAAGAGCTTCATAACTGCTGTTAATAGTATAAAGAAGCTTAGACACTGCTCAAATATAAAATTCAGGATAAAACCTTGAAAAACTGACATTTCAAGCAAATATTACTTGAAGAATGTGCATCAAGGTAACCTTTTTCACAACACAAAATTGGTCTAAGATCTCGCAGTACCTTCTAGGTTGGGTAGGCTAGCAGTTCAATTGGTTTATGTAGACATTGTACACTCATTGTTTATTTTTTCATTGTTTTATCCGAAAAGCGAAGTGTTAGGACGGCACACATTCGATGGACCGACGACATCATTAAGATCGCAGGAAGTCGATGTTGAATGAGACTTATGTCCAGCAGTGTACTTCTACAGGCTGATAATGATGTGATTGATAATAGTGCCAATTTAAAATATTACGATAGACCCAATTTTCTTTCCCCAGTTCACCCCAGTTGTACCATCCCAATTTACGTACGTATTTTAATTACCCCATGCGCACGCGCATCCAATATCCTCTAATGCGGTCACGCGATTTTTGGTCCCAGGTTAGCTTGGACTCTATTTGCATGGATACTTTCTGTTACAGCGTTTGCAGTGTATCTCCATGCTTGTATGTCCATGAAACCACACACATGATGCGGCGTCATCAAGATGCCGCTAATGCAATGAACAATATGGACATGTCATTTGTTATGACGTGTATGCTACTCTACTCAAGTAAGTAAGTTAAGTACTAAAATATGTAAGTACCTACCTAATTAATAGTCATAACGTCAAGATCTGAAAAGAACGTCTGCAGCAAGTAGAGACCAAACTTTGGGGTTGAGAAATTATTACTTTGGTCACCAAAAGTACGCGTAAAAATTTTTCAAGCATGACGTCAGTCTTAGTGTTTGTGTACAACCAAAAAGGAGGAGGAATGTAACACATCTGGTCGAAGTCTTAAACTCCTGCCAGGGATAGTATTCGTAACTAGCTATCAGCTGCCCTCAGCCAATTGAAAGTCAATAATGGTGATGACTTTTGGGAATACATTTGGTAAATAGATCATGATGGAGTAACGTTAACTAGTTTTTTTGTTACTAACAAACCAGACGCATGTTTGAAATAGTTTGAAATTAGTACTTAGTCCTGTTTTATTTTTTAGAAATGAAAAATCTTTCTAAAGTATACTAGTTTCTGCTCGCGAATTCGTCCGCGTCCTGTTTGATCCTATTGATTTTAAGTAGACTATATGGTCGTCCAGAATCCAGTAAAATAGTAGGACTGGCGTATCGTGTATCAACTTACATAATATAGAAGCCTTTCCCATATTATCCGATAAGCCACGTTCATCCGGAAGCAAGCTCACGCCCATCCATCAGCTCCTTCCGGGCTGCCGGCAAATAAACCAATTCTTACATCCCCGCTATAAGTTATCATAAGACTTTTATAAGTTACGGAGTAGTCACGGGATGTAAAAAACTAAAAAATATAGTAAAATAATTGGCGAGACTAAATAGTTGACGGCGCAGTGTATAGACCTTAGTGCAATCTTCAGTGACCAATTATTCAGTGGTTTCTTTTTAATTTACCTATTGAAAACACAAATTCATCTCGTGCAACCATTTTAGGTACCATTATAATCATTCGCCATCTTTTCTACACATCTATTATACATATTTACCTACAAAGATGCGCGCGGCATCTAAAGGTGGCGCTGCGATCTCAAGTTTCGTTCAGAAATACTCCAGCTTCGTTCGGAAATTGAAATAAACTCAACACCAAATGAACAACAGGGTATAAGTTTCATAGCTTTGCCTGAGATTAGTCCCCGAGATCGTCCCGTAGTCGTCCAGTCGTATGTTGCCCAGCGTCCGGTTTACACTGATTTATGTATTGCTCAGTAAATTGTGATCAAATTGGTCACACGTTTTTACAGGTGCATGTTAAGTGGGTCCGTTGCAAAATAAGATTATCTTAAAATAAACTGCTAGCGAGAAATATTACATAAAATATTTATGGTTGATAGTAGTCAATTTTTTTTAAATATTAGTATATTTTGTTTTTAAGAACTCGAACTTTTCTTCTAGTACCTATATTCATAAAAATAAATATTACCTACGTATCTACAAACTTCTTTTATAAATTGAAATTTTTTCGATCAAATTCTTATAGAATTCTACAGTCCCATATCTAACCGGTAACGTAATTTAAGTGTTTTTAATTTGTCACCCGTATCGAAATCAATAAAAACTATAAAATTATGCTAATAGTGATATTAAAGAACGTATAAATTTTATATCTATCATCGGCTACTTATTTAAAGTATTTTAAGAAGCCCAATTCTCAGTGGGATACTACGGTATCCTATTTAGGAATACTTTTTGAATTAGTTTAGGAATTTATAAAAAAAAAACATAGAAACTAATAACTGGTGGAGCAAAAAATCATTTTAATAAACCAAAAAAAAATTTTCTTCTTGGAAAATCTTCTACATACCTACTCATATTTTTTTATCAATATATATAAAACTCTTTTGAAGCTGAAAGAAAATCAACGCACAGCCTAAACTATAAGTCCTAGAGGTATGAAATTTGAGGTTCCTTTAGTGTAGGGGCGCACTAAGAAAGGAATTTTGAAAAGTCGCACTCTAAAGGGTCTAGAACGCGAGCAACGCCGCGGGCGACGGCTAGTAAATAATATAAACATTAGCATTTTATTAACTAATTATGTGATGAGATCTCTATAAAAGTAGGTATTCATTTTAATTTTTAACAAAAGATTATTTTATTTATTGATGTTTTTTTTTCTCAGAATTATACAAAAAAGAAATCAAAAGTGCGAAAGGTTAAAGCAAGCTCTTAAATATTTATAATTTTTTTTTGAATAAATAATTTATATAATACAATACCGCGCTATTCATAAAACCGCGATAATGATCACGTCAAAAGCTGCAAGAAATTGTCTCTACATTTCGTTAAATTTACGACCTTCTCCACTCCTACCCTCTCCCACGATAACTCATTGTTGAATATAGAATACTAGCATTCGTTTGTGGCCTTGCTCGTGATACTAAAATTTTTTTTTTTAAAATCTCTAAAAAAAGTACCTATTTAAAATATAAAAAAAATATTGTACTTTTTTTTTATGATAAAAGTAATGGAACAAGCTCACCTGATGTTAAGTAGTACTTATTTTGTTCTCGCTTTTTACAGCTCTAAAAATGTCTGACCATGAATTCCATAAGTAACATGAATTCAAAAGTAAATGAAAGCCCATGCTGTTTCACTACCACATAATTTGAAATGCGTATTGTAATCCCACGGGTAAGCACCATATTATTTTCTCATAAATCAAAAAGTCTTTTTTGCCGGGGTATCGACCGACGACAAATATAAAAATGTCAACCGACCACAGAATAAAAGATGTCCATATTTAAAAGACCGTTTGATTCATTTCGAATAAAATATCTTTCGGTTTTCAAATTCGGAATAAATTTTGTGTCACCTGCGCGGGCGCAACCGGAAGGAGTGCGCGAGTGGCGCCATCTCTCTCCTTTGTATTGTTACCTCTCGCTCTGAGGATGATTTTTGTATTTTATTGTTTGTTTTAGGTTCGATTCCCGATGGAGATTTATACCGAGATAATTTTTATGCTATATTTAAATGCGATAAATTACTCAAATGTAGTTTTTATAGATATCTCGTAGATAGCCGCGTGGTAATTTGTAGAGAAACGGCGTTGACAGGTGACAGAGAATTTTTATTTTTATTTTTTATGGTGTAAGTAATGGAACAAGCTGATAGCTCACCTGATGTTAAGTAGTTACTTCTGCCTATAACAATGCATTACCTCACAGAGCAAGTCCAATGAGGACGTGCCCTGTAAGGCAATGCACTATGTCCATAACTCTGAGACGTAAAGATCTTGAAGTCTCATGTGCCTGTAATTACACTGTATGTATGAGAATGTAGGTATTAAAAAATTCCACCCCGTGTCTTTTGCTTATACACAATGTATGATCTTGATTGTGACGATGATGAATCTTAGATATGTATATTTTAAATTCTTCAGTATGTAGGTAGATATATATAATATTAGTAGTTTTATAATTTATCGTATACCTATATACAACTTGTTGGGTACCTATAAAAACACGCAACACCACCTTTTTGCACGCCCAGGAAGACTGGTAGAAATTGCTCTTAGCATTAAGTCCTCCTAGCACTACTTGTTTGTGTGAAATTTTTAAATAAATAAAACAGATTAACATTTTATTGATAATAGAGGGTGCAAATTACACGTCATGTAATAACTCACTAGTAAGTAATAGATTTTTTTAAAATTTTATCGGTATAGTTGCTTAGTTCTTAAAAAAGTTTTTATTAAAAAAAAAGATCGTGTTCAATTAGAAGAAATAAATTAATGTTCCTATTGCTTGCTCATTTCATGCAACTTCTTATTTAAATAGGTACGTGTTTTAAATAAAACTTTCACTCAAATAGAACTTTTGTTTTCTCAGTAATAAAAGAAAACTTTAAATTCCCCATTTTGTACGTGGCAGAATAGGCGCAAACTCTATGCGCGGAAAAAAAAAACCTCATCCCTTTGGTCTGTGGCCGATCGCAATGCGCGAAGCTGATTAATTTTTCCCGCTATAGCGAAACATTTTTCACAACTCATTTTCACTGTTGAAATTATAGTTATTTTATTCACAAGTGTGTTGAAAAACGTCGTATGATACACGTGCGTATTGATGATTACCGTTCTCGGCTCTCAGACCCTCGCCTACGGCTCGGGTTTCAATGGCGCCTCGGCGGTAATCACCAATGTTACACACTAGTACCATAATGTACTATTTACATATTTGTATATAAAATAATGTAAACCTTTAATTCTAGGTAGTAATTTGGAATACGTAGGTATGTGTAATTGTGTATGTATGTAGTTATGTACCTAACTTTTCTTCGAAGGTACTTTGGTTTTTTTTTGGCATAAGAAAGCTTTTCCAATAATAAAAAGCTAGTGAATAGTATCAAAGATAATTTATTACCTTAAAAAGTCGGATATAATCTTCTAAGTATATAAAACTCTTTTGAAGCTGACAGAGAATCAACGCACAGCCTAAACTATAAGTCCTAGAGGTATGAAATTTGGAGGGTAGTATCCTTTTATAGTGTAGGGGTGCACTAAGAAAGGAATTTTGAAAAGTCACACTCTAAAGGGTCTTGAACGCGAGCAACCCCGCGGGCGACGGCTAGTTCTTTCATAATTAAGAGGTTTCAATCATGCCCTGTTTACTTCCATATTTGTAGAGGTTTTTGTCTTCTAAGTGCAAAAAGCTTTTGTTTTAATTTCGTTCGACTCCGCCTTTTCCTTTTGGGGATTAATTCTTTATAATGTTAATATTTCATTCCGGCTACTGGATGGGTGGTGTTTTGATGTCATTATTTATTTTTTAAATGATCGTTAGTTAGAAAGCTCTTTTTCATTATTAAAAAAAAAAATCTACTTCCAAAACTTAAAAAAACTCATGGAAAAACATTAAGTTTTATTTTAGTTCATTCTCTATTAGGAATGATATAAAGGCCTCCATTTGAAACTTCTTTCTCGGTCACGAAAAATTTATACTTTTTGCACTCTCCATGCAAATCCAGAGCACGCCGCTAGTCTAATTGTGAATTTCACTTGCACCTTAAACTAAGACAAGATGATTGCGATGCATCCTGTCTGGATCTACTGCGAAACATTATACACAAAGATTTGCTAAAGACATTTGAAGTACACTGTCTGGCCGCCTTGAGTATTGCGCGCGGTTTCTTGCAGAACTACTACTATCCCGCGCAGTGCAACTAAAAGCGACAAATAATCCTTGGATTGTCGTTGTGTGTAGTAGAAATCTGTATGTACCGATAAGCCGATTTCAGATTAAAGTTAATTTCGTGTCGACCTTCGAATCGTAATTACGTAAATCGACGGTCCGATAATTATTTCGACTTGTTAATATACGGGCGAGCACTTGATTTAAAAGAAAAAAAAAAACAAAAGAATACGTCAATTGGATTCTAAATTCTTACCCGAAAATGTACAGAACCAATGGCGCTTATAAAACAGTTTTAATTTTCGAACGTAAGTATACCTTTTTTTTAATGCTTTTTTTACTAACTTTACGTATAGTATTATATGACCTGCGACTCTACTAACACTAATAAATTATAGAGCTATGACTATGGACTATGGGACTATGGGTTTCTTCGATTACACCGGTTTCTATTTTATTTCAACTAGATTCACATTTCTTAACGTTTTAAGGAAATTCAAAAATTATACTTACCCACCAATTATACTTAGAAAAAACAACCCTGTGATAGTCCCTTGACGTGAATGTGTTAATTATTGCTAAAGCAGACTTTTGATAGAATAATTTATTAAAATTGGGATCAAAATGTATTCGTCCATTTTTTGAGAAGCGTCTTTGACTTTTGAAAGATAAAATTAATCTATAAAAAATTATATGCAGAAAACATTCGTTTCTTGATACTAAAAAAATCATGAAAATATTCAAGTACTTCATGGTTTAGGTATTCTTTAAGACGCCATCACACACCCTTAACATCCATATTGCATTTCAATTTTATTGATAGGAATAGAATACTACATAAAGTTATTTATTCTGTGTCATTACCATAGCACTCCTATTTGACATTACCGGCGCATGCGCAGTACGTGTCTATGAATATACACGGTTCCATTGGCTGGCAGCCGACCAATCGCGGCTCATAGCGCACAGTGGGGCTTCAATTGTCGAAACTCTACATAGAGTAGGAGCTTACAACCTTTGTCACACAAAACTTTTATTTATAACAACTAAGCGATGTCAAAACTGTTCCAACTGTTTTGAAATGTCAAACATCTACTGCAGATAAAACTATAAAACAAAAAAACTATAGAAGATTTCTTAATCTCTTGTTAACGTGATATATTTTGCATTCATTTTAAACCAAGTGGGGGTCATTTTAAACCACTTAAGTAAGTAGCTTATACTTACTTATACAGTTTAATTAGAGAATTAAGTTAGATCCCTTCGATTTAGACCTCTAGAACTAAAAATTATACCGTATTTGGAGATCACAGTACTTAATTACTAAAGTTTTACTTTTTAGCCAACAACGCAGAGCAAAGAGTATTATAAGTTAAACAGCCTAAATACATATTTTACTCGGTTCACTCATCTGCTGTTTAACTTTGCACTTTATCGTTCGTCCCTGCTATTAATAAGCGACACCCCTAATAACATCTTATCAAACTACCAAATGAGTTCGCATTGCAAAGAATCGCGTATGACTCTGCGATTTCAGCGCTGTCATATTTGACAGCTGGAATAAGACGTCGCTGACGAGATGAGCTGTCAGAGTAAACCGTTGATTATTTTAACACGTTTTGTGTTTTAATAACATACCGGATGCGTTTGTTATTTATACGACTTTTTAAGGGTGTTACGTACCAATTAGTTTATAAGGGATGCATATATCCTTTCTGGGATTAAAAGTTTTTAAGGATTTTTTTGAACCAATATATTCAGTGGTTAAATATTAGCTGGTGAAAATAGTCTTATGTGATTAAAAAACCAATAATAAGAAATGAACTAGTAACAGGAAATGTATTTACATACGTAATCTTTAGTCACAATCGTAAATACCTTCTGAGACAAGCTGTAGGTACCCTATTTCTGTTACCGAACCGGACATCGTGGATTTTGCAACAACTAAAGTCTCTGCCGCCAACATTACTCTACGTTACATTTATGACCTTTCAACTCTACCATCTAGAAGATAAAGTTTGAATTACCTTGGCGGTTGTTTTACAAGTGGATAGGAATTAAGGGTAGGTCTACATCTGCTTGATTTGCATAGACTGACGGATTGTCCTGCCACTCGACCACAGTGTAAGTAACAGTCGGCAGGAACCCCTGACACCCTGGCTTCCGATTGAAGATACTGACCTACCTAGTGGAATATTTAGGGGGATTTTCAGCTGGTCTTGTTTTTGATGATTTGTCATCAAGTATTTATGTAGGGTGCCTGGCAAGTTCAATTCAAAGTACATACGACTTACATTTCTTTTATAAAAATAATGTGAATTATCATTACAAAAATTGTTTTAATTAAAAAAACATACGAGTACCTACCTAGGTTTGTTTTGAAATATAAAAGTAAAAAAAGTACTCAAAATAAGTAACTAAATCACCTAAAATTAAAAACTTATCAGCAAACACAATTTTATGTACTAAAAAAAATAAGTACCTAACTAAATCACCTAAAATTAGATTACTTATCAGCAAACATAATTTTATTTTTAACTGACATTTTGTCAGCCTGCAGTTCGGAAACCCAGCAGTGGCTGAACATATTATTATAAATATTATAGACAGGCGTCCTGGCTCAGTCGGTAGTAGCTCTGCCTTCCGTGCTGTGGGTCGTGGGTTCGATCCCCACCGAGAACAAACATTTGTGTGTTGTAAACATAGATGTTTGTTCTGTGTCTGGGTGTTTCTATGTATTATAAGTACCTATGTATTTACAAAAAAAATATGTATGTATGTATTCTATCAGCCATCTAGTTTCCATCGTACAAGCTTTGCTTAGTTTGAGAATAGAAGGCGTTGTGTTAAGTGTCCGTGAATATCTATTTATTTATTTATTTAAATGTCTATGTATATACACCACAAAAGTACCTACTTTATCCTGTTATCAGAAGAAAAATAGTACTTTCTAATTTAAACGTTAGTGCTATGTTACCACTGAATGGTGGCCAAGATGCGGCTACAGAAACGTAGGACGTCCGGCAGCGAGATGGGCAGACGACATCGTCAAAATAGCAGGCCGTAAATGGGAGAGACTAGCGCAGGACCGCGGTGGATGGCACAAACTTGGGGAGGCCTATGCCCAGCAGTGGGTAAGGTCGGGCTGTGGATGATGATGATGATGATGATGATGCTATGTTATCTACTAGTTATAATATCTAATTTGTAATCGAACTATTTATTGTATTTGTTTTTAAACCATACCATGTAGGTACTACCCAATACCCATTTCAAAGTATTAAAATGCTGATATTTTTTAAATAATTATGGTCACAGAATGCTTCGTGCTTGTTTAATACGAAATCAATCATTTATATATATTAATATTTGGGTATACTATTAGAAGGTAAACTCATTAGAAATATTAGATTTTATGTAAATAATTGTTACCTTAATATATTTTTTTTGCTGTGGTCTAATGTGTGTAATTGTTGTGATTTTTTGTTAGATGCTTATAACAGAGTAATAAGTATCTTTGTAAAAAAAAAACTAAGTAAGGTACCTACCTATTTCATTTCTTTATTGGTGTACAATAAAAAATATACAAACTTCAATGATATCATTTTTATTTACAAAAACATTCTAAAATCAAATTTTTACAGAAATATTTTACTATCTAATAGCTTCGTTTTAACAAATATTTACATAATTACTGGAACTAATACACTCATAATAAATTGAATGATTGAATAATACTTTTGCAGGCAAGATGTGTACTTACAAAACTAGGCTCATGACTTAATACCTAGGCACTTACTCTTAGTACCTAGACCTAAAAACCATTTTAGTACTTATATGATACCCAAGGGAGTCGGTTTAAACTTAAACTTAACTAAATCGGCAGGACGGATTACACTGGCAAGAATAACTTAAAACTAAAATAATAATAATAATAGATACTTGAGTATATTTTTCACTGAGTTTTCTATTATTTTCTGACGAATTTCAAGCGTACTCAATTAAATTTTGCATTGCAATAATAAGTAAAGTTTTGGTGAAAATTAAGCGAGCTTTAAATATTGTTCTTGATACTCGTCTAAAAATACAAGAATTAGTCACAAAGAACTAAAAAACGACTTAAAAATAAGTAATTATTAAAAACTTTAAGCGTATTTTCCACGAAACTCAATATCGGCAACTTGACACTTTTGAAACAAGTTAATCTTTCGAACTTAAAATAAAAATAAAGTTAAAATGGTAACGAGTATTCGGTGCTTAATTTACAATAAATATCCCTGTAACTTATTATTCTAGGACCACAGTTCACCAAACGAGCGGTTACTTTAAGCAATATTTTAAAACAGGCAAGTTTAAACAGCAATTTTATGGTATTGGTGAGCTTTAGCCTAAATTTTGGCAGAATGGTAAATCTTCCGAAACTACGCACTGCTAAAACTACAATTTACTAAAATACACTGCTGGTCCCACAGGTTACCTCACTGCAGCAGCTCGTATAAAGCAGCAATGTACGTCTGCGCCATCTGAAGGGTCTCGTATTTTGAGAGCTGGCGATCAGCGCCCAGCGACGGGAGGTGCCCACGAAGTCTGTCAAATGCCTTGTTCAGGTTCTGCATCCGTCTCCTCTCCCTGGCATTAGCTGCCAGTCTTCTTCTCCTCAGAACTGCAGCACTGGTAGCTCTTCCACGCCTCTTGCCGTTTCCATCATCAGCGTCCTCAGCACTATCTTCGAGAACCAGGTCGTGTTCAATCCCCCGGTAAGCAATCTGCGTGGAGTCTTGGATACTGCCGTCCATCGATGGCGTAGGCTCCAGGCTCGACCTTCCGGAGTCAGGGGATCTCGGCCAGGATAGATAGCACTCCTCGGTCGCGTACTCCATCATCACGTCGGATGGGAACATGTCTTTCTCGGCGTACAACATACGATGTCCGTAAGTTTCAGCGGCCATGATCGCGTAATAATTATGATGGCAATTGACACAGGTGTGTACGGTCCGGTATCCCGCAAGGGTCTGGTGTTAGCTCGTACCTGTTTCCTTTATATAGGTTCCCGGTTTGGCGAAACGGCGGGATGGCATGACAGGCAGGTAACGGGTGGGTGCGAGGGAGACGGCTAGATCCTTTGAGAGGGTAATTTGAGGGCAATCATCATTAATTACTTGGTCCCGGGGGCTGCGTGTGCCGTTGCCTGAAGCTTTCGACAAGTGACTATCGGAATTGCGTGATACTACGCAAATGTGTTGACCTTGTGCTTCTTACGTTTGTAATGCTTTCGCTTGGATGGGCGTTTGTCTAAAAGGCTAATAGTATACATTTGACTGCGACCCTTGTTCTCGGATATTGAATAGTATTTAACCTTGCGGTGTTTGTAATGAGCCTACAATGTTGTCATGAAAGTAAGTATTGTTGTTGGAAGAAAGCACTGAGCTACCGGTACCGACTTTCTTTGTTGTAAAATGAATTGTAACTTTTCTTTCGTTGTCAAGGGTTTTGTAAATAGTGGTAAACACTGGTTCTGTCAATGATCTTTTATGACTATTGTATGTGTTTTTCCGATTGCGAATTTTTTTATTTTTTTTATGAGCTATAGCTAAGATTTGGCTCGCCAGCACACCTGGTGGTAAGTGTAGCTGCAGCCTAGCCTAGCCTCTAAATGGGCTATTTAGAGATGTAATACGTCCTAACGTACCTAATATACACAAGATTTTATTATAATTACCTATCTGTAAAAATGTAAACTGCGAAATCTGTAAAATAAATCCTACTAAAGAGTTGAATAGAAGACCAGCAATTTCAAATGCGTACAAAATGACAGTGGTCATTTTGAGTATTGCCCAAGAAAGGACCAGTGAGAAGAGCCGTGATTGAGACCGGTCATCACCTGACACCATGTGACCCGGCTAAAACTATGGTTTTCAGCGCACCCGAGATGGGTGAAATTCAAGACAGTTTGGTAGGTGGCCTGGGTCAAACAGCTGTGAAATTGTGGATACGGCATCTGGGATTGTACACTGTGCCGTCTAGCTCCAAACTAAGCCAAACTTGAACTTATAGGACCTATTTAAAATAGGCTTTTACCCACTGTTTAGTTCTCATGAGTACCTTACTCGGATTAATATTTCTTTGGTACACAAACATAATATAAGAAGCGCGTTTATATCTTTTGTATGAACAAAATATGTCATTGAAAAATGGTTTCTGCTAAACTTATTGATAATATCTTGAAATAATGTGTGTTTCATATGGAAAAATAACATTATTACTTTAAGTAGTATTTTTTTGTAATTATTAAAAGTTTAGTTAATTTATCAAAACGGCCGAATGCATTTTTTACATTAACAATAATAATTAAAAAAAATTATGATTTATGAAAAGAAATGCATTAAATAAATTCTTGAGCTCCTTGTAATATGCCTTATCCACAGAGTCATCATGTTTCATACCTCCTCGTGAAGCTTTGTCGTGTCCCCGGTGGTCCAGTCAGTTTCCACCGCCCTCACTCTCTTGTACGCAAAATCACTGTTTTCTTATTTCCATTGAAGTTTAGCATCATTAGAAACTTTAGCTATTATAGTAGAGTTTGTCACGGGAAGTACTATCACCACATTTCCTGCCCATAGATATATTTATTTATGTAACATTTTCATAGTTATAGAACGATTTTAGACCCAAAAACTTAACGTGGATTCAAATGTAGATAGATCGATAGATTTCTTTATTATACACCAAAATGAAATAAAAAATACAGCAAAATTATGACAAATATGAGTCATGTACTTATGATTAACTAAGAATGACATGTCATGTAAAACATGTCTAAATATCTACTTATTACTCGTATTTGTAAGAATTCTTAAGAATGGTGAGTTGATACGTATAAGGATGTAAGAGGAAGTCTACAGTTTAGGTGTACCCTAAGGATGACCTATTAACTAGGTACCTATCGTGAATATATATCAGTTTCAAAAACAGTTAGATTTGACTGTTTTTTCTTCAAGTCTGGTTTTTTTTCTTGTGGTAGTTTTTGTTCCGATTATCGACCCCGGTATTGTTTAACCCGTAGTTTCACGCGTCATTTAACCCTTGCTGGGTCGGATTTCGCGATGCAACTTGGAAAAAAAGATTTTCTTACAATATGTATTGAGTTTTTAATAACTTTGGTCTATTTTATATCAATCTTAGGTACTATAGTAAAATAGTGTTAACACGAAAAAAAAAAATATTATGATGATTTTCGTCACCAGTAGATACTCGTCGAATGCATTCATTTTCGTTTCGTCCTACTGGTCGGACGAATGGAAAAGCAAATAAAAAATATACCCATTCGTCCCACTATATGGGAGTCAGCATAAGGCATTTTTGAGTAAGTTTTCTGAACATACTGACAAGGTTTAGAAGAAATAATATGCATGGTTGTAATACCTTTACTATGAAGTTATATCTATATATTACTTCACGTATAATTATGTAATTATGGTGATTATTTAGGCCAGCGTATCAGCATTGCTATTCAGCGCGGCAATGCAGCCAGTGTCTTGGGCACGCTTCCGATTGGTACTGATTTGGACCAGTTGAGCTATCTATAAATCGTTTGCAACGGTTTGTAGATGGCTCAACTGTTTCATGTGTATTTTGTAAATATTGTGAATATTGTAAATACTGTACCTCAAGAATACTTTGTAAATAATGTAATTATGTACATAAATAATTACACAATTTTAATATAATATTTTACGTGTGATATGAAGCTCATTACGCACGCTCTTGTATTGAACGAACAAAAGATTTCAACGCGCTTCGTATTGCATAGTACTTAATGTATTTTAACTACAATCGTTTGTTTCTTATATTAATGAATGGTGCCAACAATTGCCACTTATCATCACTGAAGTTATTATAGACTATAACAGACTATTTTCAGCCTATTTAGGTTCCATTAGAGTTATAAGGAGAATGACGCTACGAATAATCAGAAGGTACGAATTAAACTGAGGGTAAACGAATTGGACTACCCAAAACCATAAAAAACCAATAGCGGATTTATTTTTATAAAATAAACTTTGATAACTTAATCTATCATAATTCATCATCCTAAATTTCGTAGACTGATTCTTTAATTTTATAAATATTCATGAAATTGGTTTAATCGGCTCATTTATTTATTATGTTATCAAAATTATGTAAATACTTACATGATTGAGATGTGGCCACACACTGCGAACGATTGTTCTCGTCCAGCATTTCTTGTGGAGCAAACTACATATTAGCTTACGATTCAGCAAAATGTTCTACATTTCCGGACTTATATTGATTGGGGAGTCTCTTCAAGTTACAATTAACGCTCAAACTGCTAACTTAAATGAATGGACAATTGGACATCAATATTTAAATAATAATTGTTGCATTTTATCAATTGTTTAAAACTGAATTAGTAAGGAATGATCATTTGTTTTGGTAAGTACGAGTATGTCAAATTATTTTGATTATAAACAAGTATTTGTAACATTAGCTGGCCTGTTGATAGTGTAGCTAGTTAAATTTTTTTTTGAAAAATCATAGTGTTACTATGTAACTAGTTAAGAATCCATGAAGCATTCAATGATATGTGTAGTTCAACTCTAAGCCCTCTTATGATCCGAAAATTTGGCAGAGGAAATGAGCAATAACATTACATTGTGAAAGTTTTATTCAATTAAAACAACTTGTTTTCTAAAGAAATTGAAAAATTTAACAATATTTTGACCATCCTGTCAAATATTGTTAAATTTTTTAGCACTTTGCAAAATAAGATGTTTTAATTTAATAAAACTTTAACGTTTTTTATTTAAAAAGGAATTTATTAAAATTATGAATAAAATCACACAACTACGAGTAAGTACTATATAATAAATAAATAATAATAATAAATAAATATTCACGGACACTTAACACAACGCCTTCTAGTCCCAAACTAAGCAAAGCTTGTACAATAGAAACTAGATGGCTGATAGAATGCATATATATTTTAGAAACACCCAGACACAGAACAAACTTCTATGTTTTACAACACACAAATGTTTGTTCTCGGTGGGGATCAAACCCACGACCCCACAGCACGGAAGGCAGAGCTACTACCGACTGAGCCATGACGCCTGTAGACATAGACATAGACATAGACAGACATTTATTTGCTTATAAAGTAACACACAAAATACACCTACAGAACTAAACCAACATCACTACAAAGAAACAAAAATTACACAGAAAGAAAAATGAGATGAGTGGATTGAGTAGGTAGCTAGGTAAGCCGGCAAGTGTTTGTGTGCTGCAGCAGCAAACGGGTTTCGACTCAGCGTATGCCTCACCACCCAAAGGTAGTTAGGCGCTGTTATTCAACCATCAGCCAATAGACCCTGTGAAAAAACCATTGTGTAGTGTTCATGAAGTAATGTGTGTTGTAATGTAAGTAATAGTAATGTGTGCCTGTCATATATATTATCGATTTGCAAATCAAAATGTGTTTTTGACCAGTGGGGAATCTAGCTAGTTGTATTGCCTACTAGTATATAAATGCATATAATCATTTACCATGTTTTTATTTTAATAATCTTGATAACGTGAATAAGACTTTTTTTTTCATTTAGATCTATTATTGTCTATTTTAAATTCTACTTAACTGTTTCAACAAAAAACTGTAACGGAACACTTCAACAAGTTGACTGTGAAAAATTCACCAAACAAACCCAAAAAAAATATGTAACCGGATAGGGTTGCCGTTACTGTAACGGCGATGCGGGGTTCAAATCCGTTCCGGGGTGCATGCACTTCCGATTAGGCGTTGATTGGCATTGATGAAGATACAGGTTTGTGTATGATTACAAAAAAAATACAACCGAATTGAGGACCTTCTCCTTTTTGAAGTTGGTTAAATAAGCTATAAAAAATTCTACACTTTTTTAAAAACTTGCACAACAAATAATAACAAGTAGGAAATTTGTATAAGATACACTCTAGAGCGCCACATAAAAAAATACATTCGTAATAATCAGTTTACAGTTTATTCTGAAAAAAAACTAATTTCAAACTTATGTCCAGGATCATTGTTTGTACCTAACCTACAATCTAAAAAACGTTTTTTTTTTAATGATAAAAGTAATGGAACAATCTGATAGCTCACCTGATGTTAAGTGGTAACTTCTGCCTATAACAACGTGTCGTATGACGTTCTTTCCACGATTTTTTTATAAATAAATACTTAAGCGTTTATTTCAGTCAACACATTCGTGCGCAGGGGCAAAAAACTTGACCGATGACTAGAAAAACGATAAGAAGTCTCTAAACCGGTAAAATCGTAAATTTTCCTTCATCACAAACAATTTTGCAAGCGTGTGCAATTGGTCATGCGACGGTCATCCACCATGGTCACCGTAATAACTGCTGAATCGCTACAATTTGCTAGGAATGTCATTGTGTGTGTTGGATCTAGAATTTCTTTGAACGGGATCAATAAGTTGGCAGATCCGCTATCTGCTATCCACTTACTGTAATGTTTTAGAGGCAAATAATGTACATAATATAGCAGTAGTAGGTCCAAGAGTAATACATACGTTATTACTGTGTCTTTCACAAAAGGCTAGCGTGTAGAAATCAAGCTAGAAATGGTCACCAGTGAATCTCCGAATAATTTGGAGAAATCTTCGGATGGTAACAAAAATACAGGATTTAAGATTAGATAGAACACTTTTTTTTTTTCATTTTTTCATTTTTCTTAACTAACCTAGGTAATTTGACAGCGCTAAAATTATGGCCGTCTCTGTCGTTTCAGTTTATTAAAAGGTCGGTAACATTTTAGTGCTGTCAAATTAGATTAGTTTAAACCAACGCAACAATAGAATCAACACCCGTGTACCTACATTTCAATAATCAAGATAAAAAACCATTGCTAAAGACAAATAAGACAGGAAATGGCATGATAAACGGAAGTAGACCACCATGGACCACACGATAGACCGTTTAGTAAGATTACAGGGCGGTACACGAAAACTGTTATTTTTGACACCCAAAAACAGTATTGAATTCTAAAACCGGCAATTTTTACGGCTAAAAACGGTATTGACTTCTGAAACCGGCAATTTATACGCTTAGAAACGGTATTTTGACGTCTAGAAGAGATTTTAATAGGAGACGACATGGGAGGTTTATGATAGCTATACCTATTAGTGAAATTTTAAGTAAGTAAGAGAATAATACCCCTTATAATATTAACTCTTATCTTCAAATTCAACTGTAGAGTCAATTTTCATTTCAATAAGTAGTAAAAGAAACTGACAAACAAAACAGCTAGGATAACACTTTTCATATACAGTATGGATGATGTGTACGGACCTATACATTTGGGGGTAATTCTCTAAATAAAACTTAGTAAAGATATAATTGTAATTTTTTTGGGATGATATAAAAGTAGAATATGACAGCTTTAATAGTCGTAATGATAATATGCTAGATTTTATTAAAATTAACCCTCTTTTGTGACATTCAGTAACTAAGAAGGATTAAAAAAATATGTACCACTTGATAAAATATCTATAACTACCTACAACTAAAGGGCCCGTTACTAGAAAACATTCAGAACCAATTAGACATTTAGACATTCATTTATTTACTACATGGCACACAACATACAAAACATATAGATAGGTACAAATGAAACAATAATAATAAAAATAACTAAAACAGTGAATTTAAAAGGAAATAAACAAATATATACTAAGTAACAATTATGTACAATTATGTAGGTAAGTTATTCATAATATTATAGCAATAACTACATACCTAATAATGTTAAGTTTCATCAAAAACAACTCCACTATCTACAGTGCATTTGATTATTATGACGACAGATCAAAGGTAAGATTTGACCTCACCTTTTCGTCCACTCCCAAACGTCAAAATCTCCAATTTTAACTTTTAAACGCCTGCTTACGCCACTTTCGTGAACAAAGTGAAGCCTCCAGCTATGTGTATTATCACTGGTCTTTGTATGAGAGCTAAAGGCTTTTGTATGGATCCAATCGGGAGCAGTCCATGACACCGATATTATTCCTTTCAATCCCTTGCGAAACTTTTTGTTAATAGGTCAAATTCGTGTGAGAAAAAGAGTGTTTTTTTGGATTCGCTCGTGCGCTGCTTTGCCGCCTGCCTGTCCATCTGGTAAGCACTGCTGTTGAACACCTGTATAAGAAGCACGACAAGTGTATTTGGGTGTTGTGTTGTTCAAAACTACCATCACTAGAGCGAACAATCTAACAAACAATCAAAAATTTCCCAGTACTTATTCTACTCTGGGATACACAATCAAAAAACTAAGTAATACAAAAATATGGCCCATATCTTTGCAATATCAGGCACGTAACACCTTTATGTCTCAGAGTGATGGACGCAGTGCAAATCATCACATCACGTCCTCAGTGGATGTGCACAATGAGGCAACGCATCGTTATAGGCAGTGGTTACAATTTAACGTCAGGTGGACCATCGGTATTTTAAAAAATGTAGCGGAGATACATTTTTTACATTTTTTTACATTTTTTACATCCGTCCATACCTTAGAATATTGACAATTAATTCGTCTGAGGTATTGACAAGGACGAATTATTCGTCTGAAATAATAATAACCTAATATGATACATATTTTTATTTTCAAAAGAAAGCACCCTTTATCAATAGAAGCTTCTAAAATAAATCGGTTTGTTCATCAATTATTTTAATGATATAAAAATACACACGATTAGTTATTTAGAAACCAAATGTGATGATTTTAGCCTTAGGGCCTAATTCACACCTCGATGTTTGACTTAAAAATTTACGTTACGTTAGGGTTAAAACTTTATCGCTTTTTCTATGGAAGTTGGATCAAAACCCGGGTTAAGAACTATATTTCAACCGTGACTTTGTTGTTAGAACAGTTGCTGGAGGAAATATTGAATTAATAAATTGGTATCATTTTGATGATAATTTAATAATAACAGAGCGTTTCCCAAAACAAATAAAAATTTAGAATAAATATTTTAAAGGATGATTCAAATTTAATAATAAATAGATTTTGGCATCTTCGTTCAGTGGCAACTTCATCAAACATTAACCGCTCTTGAGGTAACTTGCTTAGTCAATCTTCACCGATTATTTAAGTTAAGCGATGTTCTGCGCGGTCACTATTTGGATGGGTGACCGCTAGTGGCATTTACATTAGAGGGCTTCCGTGCTTCGGAGCCTAAAAACTCCGTGACTAGAGTTGGCCCCTAACTTATACAAACTTCATCAAAAAAACTCCCGTCACCAGAGGTGGCCACTAATTTAAAACTTCATCGAAAATAAAACGACTAGGTACTCTAGTGATGGTTTTTGGTGCCCAAAAATGAACCAGTTATACTAAAAGAGAGAGGCTGAAGAGGCTCAAAGGGAATATGCCCTTGGACCTCAAGAAAAGAACCATGCCCTTGCCATGGGCAGATATATGCATGTGATCTTACCTTATACAATTTTTTTCCGAACTCAAGAACTGATAATAGAATACTTAATAGTATGAAAATCTTGTGGTACTCATAAAAGTATTCCAGTGAATAATAAACCTTACTGTGTATTTTTGAAAGCTAAATTCACTTTGGCAA
The DNA here is from genome assembly GCA_918843925.1 of Eulithis prunata. Taxonomy (NCBI): domain Eukaryota; kingdom Metazoa; phylum Arthropoda; class Insecta; order Lepidoptera; family Geometridae; genus Eulithis; species Eulithis prunata. Next base: position 9,044,056 of record OU974016.1, on the reverse strand, counting down.
GGTCACAAGTGCAGTTCTCGATGCTATGATAATTTTTAGATTTCAACCAATCTAATTTCCAATTTTTTCATGGACAATCTATTTTTTTTTATAATTAATTAGTTGACTACTACATTATACTATAAACAATGTAATTTCAGATACTAAGCTGTTATACAAATAATATACATGAACCTAGAAAATGTACTTTAAAACTTACATTTTAGAATCTAATGTTATTGATTCGTGATTTGTATCTTTCATCATTTTATATCAAAATTCAGCTGCAAATGGAACACGGCAGGTAGGATAAACATATAATAAGGATATATTTATTATAGTGGTGTATTTGAATGTATCAAAAGATCACGCAACGGGAAAAAATGCTTTTCAGAACTCGTGATGGTGGTTGATTGCCGGCTTTGTGCTTTGAGAAGATCCTTGAACGGAACCTCAGGTTGCAATATTATCTTTACGAAGCATAATTACCTACTTTAAAAAAAATATAAATATGGATTTAATGTTAAAAATAAATACTTAAGCCTACTTGAATCTCACTTTGATAGTTTTTGTAAATAAAGAAGAAAATATAAGTTGGTTTCAAATAAAATTATTTAGTTTGACACAAGGTTACAAACACAAGTTGTTAGAACATCTATTTTAAAAAAATAACTAACTTAACTTGCTTGTTTTACATGTTTCTGTGTGCAATAATAAAAAAAAAACTTGTACTCACATCAATGTTATTTATTATATACTTAATGGCTTGCATTTAATTTTAAAATTGCCCACTAAAACCTGGCATAAAAAACAAAATTATTTCAAAATTAGTTATTCGTCTAAACGTGACCACGCCAAACTTATCTAAATCGCAGTAAGCACCAATAACTTGTAATAATCAGATTTTACAAATAAAAAAAAAACAAAAGGGACCGCAAACAAATAGATACCTACACACAAAAATTTGCAAGTCAGTGCGCAGGCGCCCCTGGTCAAAGGAGGAAGAAATCTTTGTCGCAAACCACACGCGTATGTTATGCAAAAATATTACCCCTAGATCTTAAGAAAACACACAAAATTGCACCTTGTTTTCATTGCAATAACGTTTAAAGGTTTGTACAACAAAAGCAAAAACAATCTTTGCATCAGTAGATTCAAGCAATGTTCTATTGTTACTGCAAATACTTTTTCTGTTCTATTTTGAGTTTTGTCACACTAAAAATAAAGTCGAATGATATTTGCTGATTTGAAAGTATAGATTGCCGATAATTATAACGCTTGATGAAATTTGTTTTGTCATTTGACAAGAAAAAATGTAAATTAGGCGAGCGGCAGTTATTATAACAAATATTGTTTTTAATAACGTATCGTTTGGTTATTGACAGTTTTCGGTCTGTTTGTTTTTAGTTTTTGCACTACCTGATGGTAATAATTTGAGGCTAATTTGTGAGGATATGGAGCTCGGAAGTTGTTTGATATATCTTTTTGTAAAAAAAGCAGAGCAAATTTTAAATAAAAATATTTGAAAAACTTTTAAGCAACAAAAATTTATTATCTTCGTTTTAAAAACTTACACTGTCAAGTCACTTATACTTTTACACGTTTTACCTTTAAGACTAATCATCAATATATATAAAACTCTTTTGAAGCTGACTTAGAATCAACGCACAGCCTAAACTATAAGTCCTAGAGGTATGAAATTTGGAGGGTGTAGCCTTATATAGTGTAGGGGTGCACTAAGAAAGGAATTTTAAAACGTCACACTCTAAAGGGTAGAACGCGAGCAACGCCGTGGGAGACGGCTAGTTTTAAATAAAAATATTTGAAAAACTTTTAAGCAACAAAAATTAATTATCTTTGTTTTAAAAACTTACAGTGTCAAGTCACTTATAATTTTACACGTTTTACCTTTAAGACTAATTACAATATTAGTCTAGTAGGTACGAGTTTGTTTTAGTGAAATAAATACATTCTCTTATCTATTTATCTTTTTTTTTATATAATTTAAGTTTCCTAAGTAGATATATTTTCTTATTTCTTATTCTTATAATAAGAAAGATGACTAACGCTCAAAGTTGGACGGAAATCGCAGCCGACCGTGAGAATTGGAAAAGTCTGGAGGAGGCCTTTACCCGCGAGGGGTCCTAAAGAAGAAAAAAATAAAAAATAATATGTACTTCTAAAATTGATATGATGAAATGAAATCATAATTTTTAATCAAAATCAAATGTAATTCTATTATAATTTATTCATCTAAATGTATAATTTAATATTAATCTTAATTGAAATTGAAAGAAAAGCATGAAATGTCTAACTACGTATTATTTAAGTTATGGAATAAATGGGCTTTTTATTTTATTATTTATTATTATTTATATAAGTAGATATATTTTGGATTAGTAGATAGGTATATTTTGGATATATAATGTAGATATATTTTGGACCTACAATACAACTACCTTCAAGTAAATTTTAGGGAGTTTTTGTGAATTTATTCAATTAAATTGTAAACATATTTATAACTAGGTACGATTAAGCATGCATGGATCTACAGCATGGATTTGAAAACTATGCTCCTTCCGACGTCGATACGCAAAAGCAATATCTTTTCTAATTTTTCTACAACTTTTTTCCTAATAATTTGTGCACACAATTTGGGCAAACAAGGCGATTAACCCTGATTATTGGGTGCACGTTCGATTCCTGATTATAGATATTTTCGGTTAAAACTTGGCGGTTCTCGATCTAATTTTGGCGTGTAAATATTACATTGAATGATGGAGTTTGTATTTTGTTTTTTTTTAATATTGATTGTGTTTTTGCTGCCATGCGTTTGCTTCAGTGACGAAAAGCATTCTATGATAAAGTCTACATTTTTTTTAAAGGATCCATTTTTATGCCTTTGACATTAAACGAAAGCTAGGTTGAGTACCTAGATACTTGTTTAATCAGTAGGTATATATTTATACTCTCAAGCAGGAAGATAGGTACTTAGAGAAAAATTATGTAATAATTATACTTAGATACTTATTATTAATCTACTCTACCGTGTCGATTATTTTTATTCTCTGATCCAATTAAACAGATTCATGATGACTTTTGTATATATTTTAGAACCAAACTCATATACGACCCATAATATTCTTGATCTCTTCTTTACAGAGTTTTACAATAAATTATTCTTATTCTTAGAAAACCTATGATTACCACACGGCAGCTAAACTTAAACTGAGAAGTAGCCATAAATGCGCTATAAAAATACTTTTTTATACAAAATGGCCGACAAAAACACCGCGTTTGGCGCCATTTTTTTTTCTTTTTACAATTTCCGAACAAGATGATTAAGTAATATTGTAAAACCAACAGTGGGCGTTAAAAAACTTAGTTTTTGGTGTAAAAAATAAACATTTTGTAGCGCCTTATGACCGGGTTAAGCATTAAGTTATTATAGGGCATCGTTAGGTTAGACCGGATTAATGGATTTCAAAAGGTTATTTTTGACACAGCAAAAAAACTTCAAAATGCTACATCATACAATCTTGTAAATTAATTCACGGCAAGTTGGTAAAGGTAGGTAAATAATATACTAACGTGAAACAAATAAATTTATCTATCTTAATTATGATTAAACACGCTAAGTTCTCTTACATAAAAAATATACACCTACTTTAAAACATAATTAATAACCTAATAATTAAGTAAAGTTCAAAATTTCTTCTTTAAAAAAAAATGTCTGTAGCATTTTTTTGAACGTAAAGAAGCGTCTTAGAGGTAGAAATTTTTGAAGCAAGTTTTTTTTTTTAATTGTCTGCAGCAAAAGTACTGCCAAAATAATATTCAACGATGACGCGACCCAAAAAATCTAAAAAGACGTTAAAAAAGTAGGCAGGAACAATATAGCACCGATTGCTTCGGATCATTTAATTGAGCTGGCGAAACTGACGCGAGATGCGCGCGCGCATTCTCATGACAAAGAACAAAAATGCTGAAGACTAGAGAAGACATAAAAATCTCTAAAAACTATAGTGAAGGTTTAAATGACGTTTTGTTAAGTCCATAATCATATTAAGGAATGTAGTAGGAATAAAAATAGATTTCTACGAAATCAACTTCGGCTTTGAATTCGTAGAAATCTATTTTCCTGTCAAAAAAATTGCATCTGAAAAAAACCAACCCAGTCAAAAATGTTTTCTTAGGTATATACTGAATTTTCCATAATTAGCAGGTAGAGCAAGACAATATTCAATACAATGTAGAGTAGGTAAGACTTCTCATTTGAAATCGAAACTCCCTGTCCCATCTGTAGCAAACTCTTTGCCCAATCCAATCACGTTTGCCTGATTTATGGCGCAGACTATTCCGCCGGATGTTTGTTTAATCGATTACAGCCTCCGATGACGGTAGTCGAGTGTAGACGCGCCTTTATAGGCGTTGGGAATCTTTATTACAGTATTGAGGTGCGATGGGGTTTAGGGTTTACCAAAACAAATAAAACGATTATCGAAAATTTTAAATTGGGAGTTTGGAGATTCATAGTTGGAGTATAACTGGTTTTTAGTATTTTCTTCTTAGATTCGCCGCTTTGGCTGGTTTACACGATTCAAGTAGGTACTTCTTCTTCTTCTTCTCTTCATTAATGGCCTCTGTCCGTCATTTCAACAGTTTTGCCACTGTAAAGTGATATAATTGTAATAATATAAGTCAAGTCAAGGCATTTGTCAAGTCGGCTGTCGTTTAATTATTTTTTAATTTTTAGACGTAGATTGCTTATAGTGTCGTCTCATTATGAACGGTGATTTACGTCATAAACAAACATGCCAAAAAAGTGGGTCACTACAAGGAGCCTACGATGATGGTCACACCTAATTAATTTCAACCTCTTTGTTCAACAAAACCACAGAATAAACCTTACTTCTTCCGAATATCGATGGTAAAAAAAAATTTGCAGAGTATAACATCTAAAGATATAGAAACATTCTTGAAGTCTCTCCTCTCTCCATAAAGCTGCTTGCCATGAGCTAATTAACGGCAGCACAGGTCCGTTGGTCCATCTGTTCAGATCCTGATAACCGTAATGTCCTGATCACGGACCGTGACGGTGTTCTATCATTTGCATTTTTTATAACTGTAGGGCTACTCTTGACCACCACCTTTCCAAACTGGATCCAGGGATTTTGACAGAAATTGTGTCATTTGACAGTGTAAAATGGCACAATTTCTGTCAAAATCTTTTCTTTGGAACGATAGTGGTCGAGAGTAGTCAATAATGGTCAATAATCATTCATGTCCTACTGAGACACGGGAGCAACACGGGAGGTGCTTTAATCCACGAGCTAAGACAAGACAGATTTTTGTTTCAACTGTGGGTTTCTAGGTTTTGTTGTCACGTGGCAATCTAAGTTTATTAATGGACATTTCACACAACGCTTTCTAGCCCCAAACTAAGCAAAGCTTGTACTATGGTAACTAGATTGCTGATAAAATACTTTATACTTTTTTGTAAATACAGCTTATAAAATGCTTACTTAGCTATTGGTTTTTCGAGAAGAAATAATAGATTCAACTCAAAAATACTACGAAAGGTAACTAAGAACTCTAGATCCGTGAATACGTACATACGTACATACAATAAGGCACAATGTAATTGGCCTGATCGTGGGAACCGCACCACCTGTATATCTACATACAAACTGCCTCTGCTTGTCCGTCTGTCTTCCATCACCTTTCCCATAAGGCACGGGTAACCCCCGTGACCTCGTGAGCTACCCTCGTGACTTATGTTCAAATTAGATGTAATGAAAGCGATAGTAATGATAGTATACCAAGAGGCATTTGAATATGTTTTTTGAGGTTGAAAATTGTTTTACCTTTTCTACATAGAATTTTATGCAATACATTTTTCAACAGTGCACTTCAAATGTGAAAATTGTACTTATTTAAGACGCGAGTGAGTGAGGCCCACTTTACAACGTGCAGCTTCAGAATCTCAGAATAATGAAGCCTCCTTGCGCTACACGTCATTTTGAAGTCATTGAAATGCAAAGAAGTTTCGTTCACTCTTGTGTGTCTTCTTCTTTTTTGAACTTCGACTTTACCTACCATACCAACCTACTTAGCCAAACTTTTCTGACTCTACCCTGTCGTGCTTGAAACCACCTTGAGACCACTAGCATTCTTCGGTATGTGGTTTCTTTGATAAAATTCGTTTCCAAGTTTTGAAGGGAAAATCCACCATTTTCTTTTCAAAACAAACGACAGCCGACTTGACGAATGACTTTTGACTGATATTATTTCAAATATCTCACTTGAGTGTCAAATTGTCTGTCGAAATGACGGACAGTGGCCATAAATAGAAGAAGTAGAAGAAAATACAGGGCTGACAGCCACCGCTGGTCCAAGCCCCGTGGCATATGGTGGTTCGGTTACACGTGGCATGGCACCTGAGCGCACACGTGCTGGAATGAGATCACTTTTTTTGACCCAGACTGCCGATTGACTTTGTCTCTTATTGTTATTGATTTATCTATGGAACAAGTTGGTTCTGCGATTACTTCAAGAAAAAACTAACTTCACCAAATCGACCAAAAATCAACCTAACCCAAAAGCTTATTCAGAGGTTCAATTTTTATTGCAAACAATACAAAAGCGTGACCAAACAATTGAAATATGAATATTAAAAGTTTATGTTCAAATACGAATTTAACCCTGAAACGCCATCCGCATTTTTCCCTAAAAGCAAATCGACCTAAACGCCAAAATGTATACAACTTAGCAATTTTATGCGTGGTTTACAGATCTTTACAAATCAGTCAAAAAAGTATATGACGCTTTCAATGTTCTTTTAATGCTTACATTTACTACAAATACAAAAGGATTGGTACTGTCGTCACTGCTGTGGAATGCTATTTGACATGATAGGGTGGTTGGGGGTCGTTATGTCAATGATAATCGCGAGGGGGTGAATGTAGAATTATTTTAATTAGCCCAACCGATGTCAGGGGCCGTTGGTGGCATATGGTGACTTATGGAACGTTTAGCTTTTGACCTTCGGGCGATGTTCACCCCATGTGTGAAAGGGGAAGTGTAACTTCTAGAAAATATTATGAAAATTGTATTTGCATGTTGACAGAGCAGACGCCTCGCGCTACTGCTTTTTGTTCTTTTTAGAATAAGCAAACTGCATACTTTTTCATGACAAAAATAACGAAGCCAGTAGGTACATAGTCAGTCTGTATAGTTTTTTCAAAAGGTCATCGAATGCTTTCATTATTCAGTTGCAAAGATGACCAAGAAAAAGTCGATGACAACAGACAACGACGCTTCAGTATCTACAAAGCATAGACCGCCGATGGTTTACACAAGATCCGATACCCAGTAACATTATCAACCCCTACGCGCCTACCTGGTCCCAAAGTCCCAACCTTATTTTTTCTCATAATTTTCTACTTTTTTCTCTCAGTGATATAAAGACGCTATTATTTTGTCATAAAATATTTTACACAACATCCCGAAATTCCGAGAGGATCGGAAGGTCGATTAGACTTGGGAATAATGTTGTCTTGATTGCTTTAAAAACTTACTGAAAAAAAGAATATTGATTTTGTTATGGGAAAGTTGTCGGCTCTTCAATATTCAGTCTAAGAAATAAGAAAAGTAAAAGATACCTAATCTTAGTAAAGAGTGGAAATTATACCTATTATCTATACGTACAGAAAGTTCCAGTTAGATAACTCTAGTCTAGACTACATTTATCGACCTGGGTAAGTATAGCTAATTAAAATAAGGTGGCTCATAGGGTTTGATTGAGAATTTGTGACCTATCTAAAGTGACTTCTTGATGTTATAATAATTTGGAATCAGATAGAATAAGGTGTTGCTATAATATTATTGTCAACCCCTTCAGTTTTTTGTGATCTCCTAAACTAGATTCAGCTAAAAAGGTGTCAACTAACGGTCCTGTTATAACTAGCACCATCGGATAGGCATTATCTTGATCGCTAAATAATGACGAGGTCATTTGTCACTTCAACCCCTTCATTGGCACCTTTTGGTTCCTACTGTTGAACCAAATGTAACTTTTTTGATTTGGTTTTTGTTTGAGTTTTGTATTCCAGTGATGCAAACCATGAATTTGCAACAGTATGGCAAAAACATTTTTTTTATTTGAATTGGCAAACTCTGTTCTTTGACATGCATAAATTTGAGTCTGATACTAAAATCAAGAAGTTTACAATACCGTCTACTACCGCCATCTAGCGACCGCTGAAGAAACTAATTAAGACTCGTGAACTCAACAGTAACTGTGTGTAAACTCTACCTTGCATTTTAGTTAAGGATATTTTAAACAGATGGCATTATTATAAACATCTAAAAAAATATTCCTATTTCAGCCCCATTTTCAGTGGGAAAGAAACAAAGATATCTAAACATTGAATATATTATTAAAAATTATGTTTATATTATTCTAAATGCAACAATGCATCACATTTTTTATAAATTCATCAGTCTTTTTGAAGACAACAATATTATAACTAAGGTATATTTGTAGACATATTTTGTGAGTAAGGTTATATCCGATAGCTTAAAACCTTTTTTGTACGTTTTGCAATGAAGGGTTAAACTGAAATGTGGCTGCAATGTTTCAGTTTACCTAAAACCCTTTTTGTACGTTTTGCAATGAAGGGTTAAATTGAAATTTTGCAGCAAAGTTTCTTGACCACAATGTGACACTTCAAAAACTTAATCAGAAGCATGCCTTATTTTATTATTAGGTATTTTATTCGAGAATAAAAGTGGTGATAAAAATAGGTAGGTAGCTAGGTAACCAAACCGCATTACCACTCTAGAGTTTTTTTGTAAAAATTACAATAACATTTTACAATCGCTAGAGAAAGGAAAGCGTCAATAAATTCAATTAGACTACCTTCCGGCGTCATCATCAGCTCATAATAACCGAAAGCTCTTCAGGTACTGATAGCAGTTCAACGTGAATGACATATTTTTTCTAGTTATTTTGTGAAAAAATTGATGAAATTTATATGGGACCAAACTAGAACAAATCTAATAAAAAAAGAAAACAACCGAATTGAAAATCTCCTCATTTTTTGAAATCAGTTAAAAATGTAAGTGATTTTTTTACGTAAATGAATATTTATTTCATTAGTTTTTTATTCTCTAGCGACTGTAGAATAAAACTTGGCTAAAGGGGCTGGTTTAAAAATGTAAACTAAGTAACTAAAGTCTCTATGTACAGTTACTATAAGGGACTACCTAGGGTACTAAAGTTTGGACCCACTCGACCCCTCTCAAGAAATCTATTTAAAATTAGTACGTTAGCCCTTTTTCTTCCATTGCGCTCCGAACCTTGGCAGGGGGCGGCCAGAAGATCATAAGTATTGTAGATCCTGAAACAGACATTGTTTTTTTTATTTGCTTCGTACTTACTATAAGACTAGAAGACGTTGTGTCAAATGTCCGATATATTTTATTTACAAGCGTCCTACTCTTCCTGAAACGTGATCTCCACTTGAGTATTACTCCAACGATTGCCGGTTCTACGGCAAAGATGCCCAGCCTACTACCATTCCGGCTTGCTAATCCTCTGAGCACTGACAAGAGACTTACCAGCAGTGAAAGCCCCGAAGATGGTGAAAGCCGCGTGACAGTGCGTGTCCAACGTCGCTCCAAGAAGGTTGGAACCGACAGCCGCGCCAGCGCGACCGACCATGTACATCACACACATCGCCATAGCTCTGAAACAAGATGCATTCGTGACCCCAATGATATGGGTCTAATCATCCAGATTCAAACGTTGATTCTCGATGATGATGATTTTGACTTGATAACACGATCTCCCTTAATGCTAAATGCCACGTAGACATAGTTTTCTATACTCTGCATAACTCAAAAAGTTCACGAAGAGATGGCCAACTCATATTAGCAGTAGAGCTTCTTCTAACGAGTTCGTCCAAGGAAATGTCATTGTACCTATTTCCACTACCAGGGTATTGGTAATGACATTTTTAAAGGAAGATGAAGCCATTGATATTTAGTGGGTCATCTGCTTTCCATCAGTTTTTCACACAGAAAATAATCTATCACTTCTGTATCATCACCTCAAGCAAGTAGGAAAGACATCAACTGCAATAGCAGCGAGGATAGAGGCAGCACATCCGGAGCAAAGCGAGATGATGAGCAACGCGGTCGCAGCGCCACCTTGCGGCACGAATGCAGCCGCCACCGTCGCCACGCCGCAGATGAACATTATACAACCTGGAAACAACATAAGCTTAGGTATAACATCGATTTTAATTCGTCTAGTCGAAGTGACACGTAACCCGAGGGCTGGTGATTATCTGGGCCAGCGTATCAGCATTGCTACTAAGCGCGTCAATGCAGCCAGTATCTTGGGCACGCTTCCGATTGCTACTGATTGATTTGGACCAGTTGAGCTATCTACAAATCGTTTGCAACGGTTTTGTAGATAGCTCAACTTTTTCATATGTATTTTGTAAATATTGTGAATATTGTAAATACTGTACCTATTAGTTGTAATTTTCTTTAGTTGCCTCAAAATATTTTGCTGACGCCTCTTGAAAAGGTGCTGGCGTGAACCTATGTTTTATTTAAAGAAGTACTTACAGTAAAGTGTCTTCCGTCCCACTCTGTTGATAAAGAACCCAATGGCGAGGTAAGTGACGGCAAACACAGCGCCCATCGACATGGAGATTGGAAACACGGCCACAGAGACTTCGGCATGACATTCTGCATCTGGTGATGCGAGCTGGTGAAGAAAAAGAGATAAAAAAAGTGTAATGTGGCAGTGAGTGGAGGCCGTTATGTTGCGAGTAAAAACCATGCATCAGATAGCCTATCTTAGGACATCACCACTAGATCGACAAAGACCAAGTAAAGATTACTGGAAGCTACTGTCCTAATGGTTACACAAGATTGGTCCTTATGGAAATTATGAGACCTCTATACATGTAGTTCAGCGAAATGCTCTTTGACTGACTTTATGCGGAGATACAACAATACACAAGATCAAAAGAAAACTAAGCTGTTGATCGATTCACATTGCACAAGATTCTCCCTGGAAATCTACAGGGAGTGCTGTTCAGCAATAGATGATTTCTGAATTCTTGTTTCCAACTTCCTACCCTTATTTTATCCCCCATGTGGCGGCAGCAAAAAAACCAAGCAGCTCATTATACTCACACTAGCATTTCTGGCCTTTTCAAAGATGACCTCGCAGATACTGATGCTATTTTCATCCGTGTTCCTCAAAATGCTGTTCAGAATATCAGGAACCCACACGTATAGACCACTGGATCTGAAATAAATATTATGTTTTTATGTGATTGCCACTTAAGGACAGAAGTTTATGTGACCTATATAGTATATAGACAAGCGACTATATAGGTTACATAATACTGGCCTTTCTTTTAGTGTCTCCTGTGGGTTAGTTTGCCTGAGAACAGATATAGTACTTCATACCTACTGTCTCACAAAGTTCAGGAGATACTCTAGTAGGCACTTGTCAATGAAATTGCGTAATAAAACAGGTATTAGTAGATAAGATTGCAGTGTACCTACCTATAATATTATATGATCTGTGCTAATGGGCATTTGATTATTTTTATCTAAATCCTTTAACAACTAGTAGTATCCACGAATCTTAGTTCACACAGTTGAATAACCTACTAAAACAATTTATTACATAAGTAATACCTAAAGTTGTTACCTACCTACCTAGTTGCAGAACAGAAGAATAACTTGGTGGCCTTCAAAAAAGCCCACCCAAAGCACTTTGGCAGTTTCGGAACGGAGTAGGTATACTTAATTATAAGTAAGGTAGCACAAGGTAGGACCTACTCGCACTAGACTAGATAAAAAGACAGAAGAAGCAGAAGGTGCTAGAAGTAGAAGAGTAATAATATAACCCTGAATAATATACGCATGCCAGGTCTACGTTAAGCTGTGCGTCTTCCGGCTACAAGGATGGTGATGAGTAAGTGATGAGAATAAGGTGTAATAACAGTTAGTTTGGAAAATCTATGGTGTGTGGAAGGATGTACGTACATCTAACAGTGGTAGACTTCTACAGACTGATTAGATAATCATATAAAACTTACACCATAAACACAGCGAACATGGAGATGTGGGAGATGCAGACGCATCTCAGCAGTGGAGGCTTGAAGAGAAGTGTAAAGTTCTTGATGGCTCCTGCAAAGCCTCCTGTTGGAGCCCCTTCTGTGCTTCCTGACGTTATCTTTGTTACCTGAAAAATAAAATGTATAGCATCTCAAATGAGAAGTCACGACGACTGTCACGAAGAAGCCAACTAGAGTTATTTTACCAGGATAGGAACCGGGAAGATAAACGGGATACGGCAATGCAATCGGTCCAGACCAGTCATTAAACTACTGCTAATTAAGCAAGCAAGCTCGTATGAGTTAGTGACCAACCCTGGTGACGGAGTTTTAGGCCGCCTCAAGGCTTCCGTCGTGGCTTAACGACTGCTTGAGCCTGGACCGACAGTTTAACGTGCCTTCCGGAACACGGAAGCGCTCAGATAGTCAGACCCATCCAAATAGTAATCGTACAGAACGTCGCTTAACTGAGATAATCAGTGAAGATTGACTAAGCGACTAAGACTAAGACTAAGATACTCCGGCTTTTTAATCTCCCTTCAACTGTGTACGTACGTATTATAGGTACGTAGGTAGCTTTTAACTTTTTCCTTCTATACCTAACTTGCTCTTATTTTACTTGGCATTGTTTTCAATATTAAAGTACTTAGATATTATGTACCAGTATATTCTATTTTTTTATTTATGTAAGTTTTATGTAGTATATTTTATTGCGTAATAATTTAGCTTTTATCGTTACATTGTTTGTGCACCGCCTTCCGTTACCGCTCCGCTCGTTACTTTCCATGCTACGGTTGCCTGGAAGAAATCGCTTTCAGCGATAAGGCCGCCCATTGTACTATACAAAGTTATTTTTAAGATTTGTACGTACCTTACCCTTGTGTACAATAAAATGTTATCTATCTATCTATCTATCTAAGCAAGCTACGCCAGGAGTGTTTAACTGTTCATTGGAAGAAGTCATATGTGTCGTGGAAGGATAAAACATTGGAACAGATCTGACGTATGTATAAGCGGGAAAACGAGGAATCTGTGGATATAGGCAGATAAGATTTACCGGAAACTCCTCAGTAGATCCATTGTTCCACGCATACATCTTCGCGAGCACAGGTAGGGCTACACTCGGTCCTTTTGCCGCGAGCAAGAACCTCGGACTCTCAGGCAGACAGACGAGAATACCAGCAGCTGCTAACCCTGGAGCGCACCAGAGCCACATAAACGCCCGCCAGGGGACTATTTCCATAAAGCCAATACTGAAGGACCATTTGCCGGGAATAATGACCCAGGCTAGACCTGGAAGAAGATATGTTATAGTTAAGAACGGGGTTAAGAACTACCGCCTTACTTGTTTCTGCCGCCAAGAAGTGATGCTCGCATTGTTGTGTCCCGATATGAAGGGTATGAGTCAGTGCAATTTTGATAAGGTCATTGGGGATTGCTTGTTTCATCATTAAGTAAATCTTGCTGATTATGCCGCGGGTTTTCTATCACCGTATGTATCGTATGGTATGAGAGCACTGGCACTACGGACATTTTTTTAAAACATAAATCCATTTTCACGTCTGGGCTTAAACCCACGACCTTAGGATTGGAAGACGGGGGCTACCACTAGCGCATCAGTGCTCTTAGATACAGAGAGCGAGTAAATGAGACAGATAATTCAAGTTTGACTACCCTATCATATTTACTACATTAGTAATGTGATATGACAACAAATAAGTAGATATAGGGTTATCAAAACATTGAAGAAACCTTCATCCTGGCCTAGTGATCAAATCAGTCTTTATTACAATGTAATAAAACCTAACATTGACATCCTTGACAGTAAGTACTAAATAGCTGGCGATACGGTTTGTAGGTCGATTGGTAATCAATGACGTACTAGGTCCGTGATCGATAACCTCTAAAGCAATAGGACATTGGTTTGAACGCAAGTATCTATCGATATAGAATCTACTTGATTTATTATTAGATGACTATACCTAGGTGCCGCCCGCGACTTCGTTCGCGTCCCGTTGGTTCCCGGGATAAAAAGTAGCCTATATGTGTTAATCCAGGTCACGAACAATATATATTCCAAGTTTCATTTAAATTGGATCAGTAGATTTTACGTGAACGAGTAACAAACATCCATCCATCCATATACTTACAAACTTTCGCGTTTATAATATTAGTAGGATGTTCTACTATTTAGTTAATACAGTGTTAAATACAGTGAAGAACAAAAATTCTTGTTTTTAAAAAATTATTAGTTATCATAATTTATGTAAACCAGCATTCAGAGTTTCCAAGATATTTAAGTTTTTCTAGATGACCCGGATGTTTGCTCTCGAGTGTACTACATAAATATTTCATTTCATTTCAAAGTATGTTTCTTATCAGCTTATATTACGTACCGTTATGTAATTTAAACAATGATAATATTAAACAATGTTAATTATATTTACTTTAGTTAGGTACCTACTTCTGTCTACTTTCACAGAGATCCAAAAAATATACTGACTTCTAAACGCTATAATATTTTTATACCCTGCCGATCTGCTACCAAATTGGGTCGTGTTGGGAGATAATTAAATCTCAAATGAGAAACATCACTTTACATTTAAAATAAAAACTACAATAAAAAAAACCACTGTGCCACGCAGCGGGCCATCAAAACTATCAAATTCTATGAAGATCAGCACCCTTATCGCTAACTGAAAATGGTAATGGAGTTCAAAACATGATCATCGCTTTTAGTGAAAATCTACTAAAAACCAGACGTTAGTAACTGTTCACTACTGTAAGGTTCAAATTTGATTGTGGGAAGGTTTGTAGTAAAAGAAAGCGAGTGTTCTATACGATGGTTTATTGGAGACTGAAGTTCAAGCATGCATTTTAGGTATTGGACAGTAACTATCCCTTACTTCAATTTTAAATGATTTGGTTACCTAATGCTTAAGATGTTAAGACGATGTCCAAAGTTTTGAACTCAATTACCAGTTTCATTTCTCGATAAGAGTAGATAGACAGTTCAGAAGATGCTTTAGAAAAGTTACAAGCATCTACAACGCTGATTTCAAACACTGGATGATAAGAGCTGAAGAGCGGGCTCAGTGGCGCGTCATGGGAGAGACCTACGTCCAGCAGTGGACTGATATAGGTTGATGATGATGATGAACGCTAATTTGCCCAAATGAACAATTAAGGTTAGTTGGTAGATAATGCTAAATAGCATTAAACTCGCCTCTGTACGATCTTCTAAAATTGTAATAAAGAATTTTCTAATCTAATCTAATCTAATCTACCTATAGGATCTTCGATCGCTTCTCACTCGATTTTGTATCTTTGATTGGTATAATCCGTGAAATCATGAATGAAACTCGTTTAGAATAAGTAGGTAAGTTAGGTACTCTTAGTACCTACATAGTAAGGTTTAGCGCAACCAAACCAAGGTCAACAAACATGCTAGCTATCATTACGTAAACCTTGGAATTGGGTCAGCGATTATGCAGATATTATGATTGATTTTATTCACAAAGAAAATTACAACTAATACAGTATTTACAATATTTACAATATTTACAAAATACACATGAAACAGTTGAGCCATCTACAAACCGTTGCAAACGATTTATAGATAGCTCAACTGGTCCAAATCAGTACCAATCGGAAGCGTGCCCAAGACACTGGCTGCATTGCCGCGCTGAATAGCAATGCTGATTGATTTGTTATCATAACAAACACTATAATATTATATTTCACACACCTCTTCAGTTTTTCAAAATCGAAAAAAAGCGGTAGATATTTACAATTTACTCCTGGATTAATGACCGTAAAAGCTGATGGTCGAGGATTATCTTTAGGTAGGTAATTAGGAATGAAACATTACCATTTATGCGTACAATGATTAATTGGCAAGTGCGTATAAAAAAAACTTGCTAATAAATTAAATAAGCAAAAAGCATTATAAAATAATAATAGCAGCGATATTGATTATTAATAAGTCAATGTCCTGCTAAGTGTTATTATAAAACTGCAAAACAGAAAGATAACCTCCTCCTTCTTTGAAATCGGTTTGGGCAAGAAACTACGGCCAGGGGGTCAATCGCGCTAAGTTGTAACAGCTCACCAGTTACTGTTACTGCTACGTTATGGCCGATTTTCACAGTGTTTCAGAGAGATTGACTCATAGGAGTTCTTTCAACTAGATTGATTCACAGTGTAAATTGGCCATAACGTAACAGTAACAGTAACTGGTGAGCTGTTACAACTTAGCGCGATTGACCCCCTGGTTCCTAACGCTTTTTGTATGATCCTTCTTACCCAAAAACAGAAGTAAGTAACAGTTTTAGGGCTTAGAGATTACAATTGTGATTCTGTTTTTTTTTCTCAACTTACCAGGCAAAATAATAAATGAGAAGGAGATAAAGGCTGATCCCCACGCGATGGCGGCTGCTCGTCGGGCGCTTGTGTGGACCTCGCCTAAGTATGCGTAGACAGTTGCACTCGACGCTGATATTCTGAAATTCATAGTCTATACTACTATAAAACTGTAAAAAAGCCAAAAACTAAAAATTATATATGTATTAAATTTGAGAATAACTCCTCCGATGGACATGACTACAAAAAAATATATGTTTTTTTTATTGAAGTCCGATTTAGGTTAAAAAATAAGATAAAAAAACCACGAGCAGAAAAAAGAGAAAAGTTTTTTTAAATCACTTCGGTTCCAACTGGCTACGTTTTGTTATTTAGTTATACCTAACCTTGAGGCACTCAGGGTCAGAAAGCATAGAGAATAAATTTTTTAGAAAAAGCGTAGGTGTCAATAAAGTAACATTTATTTAGGTGACAAAAAATAAATTATCATATTGTGACCTATCGACCGTAGGCATATCAAAATTTATATAAAAACTAGCCGTTGCCCGCGGCGTTGCTCACGTTCCACCCTTTAGAGTGTGACGTTTCAAAATTCCTTTCTTAGTGCACCCTTACACTATATAAGGATACTACCCTCCAAATTTCATACTTCTAGGACTTATAGTTTAGGCTGTGCGTTGATTCTCAGTCAACTTCAAAAGAGTTATATATTATACAAGCCGTCGCCCGCGGCGTTGCTCGCGTTCTAGACCCTTTAGAGTGTGACGTTTCAAAATTCCTTTCTTAGTGCACCCCTACACTATATAAGGATACTACCCTCCAAATTTCATACCTCTAGGACATATAGTTTAGGCTGTGCGTTGATTCTCAGTCAACTTCAAAAGAGTTATATATTATACAAGCCGTCGCCCGCGGCGTTGCTCGCGTTCTAGACCCTTTAGAGTGTGACGTTTCAAAATTCCTTTCTTAGTGCACCCCTACACTATATAAGGATACTACCCTCCAAATTTCATACCTCTAGGACTTTTAGTTTAGGCTGTACGTTGATTCTCTGTCAGCTTCAAAAGAGTTTTATATATATTCATTGATTCATTGATCATTGATTTTGCATAAGAAGAATATTTTTGCATATTAGGTAGGGTAGGTGGGTAAAGTACCAGATATTGTTTTACTAATTAATATGTACCCATACCTACCTGTGGCTATGGCTGTGGGCCATACCATAGGAAGCCATTGAGTGCTGAAACTACCGATGGATGGGAACTAAGTTCAAAATATTTTCATTCTTTGGTAGGTACCTATATCTGTTTCAATGGCTTATTCCCATCGAGCCCACCGGCCGGCCCACTGGTGCGCCGGATGGGAAAAAAAATCCCATCGAACCCACTATGCAAATAAGTGGGCTCGATGGGATTTTTTTTCCCATCTGGTCCACCAGTGGGCTCTAATCATTTCAATAATTACGGTAATAATAAGTTCCGCTTCCATGATCTTTGTACGAGTGTGTAGGTACTTATACTTACCTATTAAGTATGTATGAATATATTTAGAAGAAAGAAATAGAACATTATAATAATGAATAGTAGGTATTATGAATGAATATCTGCCTAATTTCGTTAAAATATACAATTAATACAGGTTACCAGAAACAATAGGCGTGAATCGAAAAACTGTATAAATAATTTTACTAAATTTTTTCCAAAACTTTAAATGTCACGAACAACATAATTATACGAATAAAAAACTTACCTTCTTTATTTCTTAATTTTAATTTAAACAATACAGATTTATTTTTAATGTATAGAGATCAACAGAGATCAGTAAAGTAGGAAAAGGTAATTTTCAAACATTATGGTGATTAATCTAAAAGTATGAAAGAAACTCGTACCACAACAATGAGTGTTTGCACACCAGCCGATATTGGCACCTACACGATACCGACATTGTCGTGGCTCGAACAAAACTAACGGGCGCCGTGTTAAAACCAGTACTAATGATATAATAAATAAATAATAAATATTCACGGACACTTAACACAACGCCTTCTAGTCCCAAACTAAGCAATGCTTGTACGATGGAAACTAGATGGCTGATAGAATACACACATACATTTTTTTTTTGTAAATACATACTTATAATACATAGAAACACCCAGACACAGAACAAACATCTATGTTTACAACAAACAAATGTTTGTTCTCGGTGGGGATCGAACCCACGACCCACAGCACGAAAGGCAGAGCCACTACCGACTGAGCTATGACGCCTGTCAAGATATAACTTACAAGCATCCAGTCAAGAACCGCAGCACCAGCAGAGTCCACACGCTGGTGGAGAAGGAAGAGGCCACTGAGACCACCGCTGACGCCACCAGCGCCGGCAGCATCACCGCCCTTCTGCCAAGCCGGTCACCCAGGTAGCCCCAGAGGAAAGACGTGCTTATTATACCTGGATGAAAATGTACATTTATAAATAGGGCTCTAAGTAAGTACAGTGGTCTGATAGACCATCACAGAGTATGCTTCATTGGTTCCTGAAGAGTGAATGACGCTTCATCCTAATAACCACTCGGATGGCGCATATTTCATATTTTGTGATGGTCTGGCAGACCACTGTATTGTCTGTGGGACCACAATAAGTCAAGTAGGGTATTTTTAAGGCCGGGATTATTATGCTTTGTTCGGCCTAATCTAATGGGGATGGCGTCATATATCTCGGCGGAAAATTAATATAAAAAATAATATATAGAAAATTAATATAGGTAGATCCATTATTGCATTGTTTCTATGGAAACGTCTTCGTCAATTTGGTTCTAAAACTAAATCTAGAGTTTAGGAAGATTTTTAAATACTTAGTCATATTTCTCACAATATTTACCAAAAACACACGAAACAGTTGAGCTACAGTACCTATACTTATTTCAACTATCAAAATTCACTTGGATTATTAAAAATCCGAATGTGTTTGTATTTGATTGAATACCACATTTATTCGTTCTTTGAAATTAAGTTCTTCAGTGTAGTAAAATTATCTTCAACTTCCAACGCTTGATTTATTGACTGTTCATAATGTACTTGACTATATTTAAATTTAGCTACTTTAATGTCAAATTTCCTAATCCATACTAATATTATAAATGCGAAAGTAACTCTGTCTGTCTGTCTCGCTTTCACGCCAAAACTACTGACCCGATTTGAATGAAATTTGGTACACAGATAGTCTAAAGCCTGAGAAAGGACATAGGCTACTTTTTAATGCGAAAAAAGGATTGTAAAGAATTGAAAGGGGAGGATGAAAGTTCCTTAACCTTTTTCATGAAAACTTTTTTAATGTCACATTTGAAATAACTGTCAGTTGTTTGACAGTAAGAGTTTGAATGACAGGACAGACGTCTGTCGGGTCAGCTAGCTCAAAATATATTTTTGGAACGGGCAAGGTAACCCTGAAACTCAAAAATGCATTATTCATAATTATGGCATTGAACTATAAGGAACTGCATTTTGAATTAGCTGTGTTTCTAATTTTAAATAGTTAGCCATTCTTTTTTGACCTTACAGTAAAATTACTTATTAGTAAATTATTTTTTTATTGCGATACTCTATAACCGACTTCAATTTGATACGCCATCATCATCAAATGATGATGATGATGGCAGTTCATTGGGACTATTTTATTTATCGTAAATACCACAGAAAAATCACAGGATAGCAAAATACGCCATGTCGCGTCAAAATGTTATAGAAGTCGCGGGACGTAGATAATAGGAAGTACCTAGGTACCTAGTACCTACGTATATCGTTAAAAAAAAGTTTTTTTTACAAAAAACAGATAAAAACTACATACAGTTCAGCTGCATTTTAGCTGACAAACTCGTTGGTGTCATCGGCACCGACTAGATTCATGTTCAAATCACTTTTCGGTTAGGTATCGTAAGGTGACATCGGTATCGTCCACAAATGAACAAGACTTGTCGGTGGTATCGTCCAATGTGCAAAAGCCCTTTCGTAACAATATTGGTCATTGTCAGGCGTCGGGTCAATGGTCTGTCAATAGCCGGCTGCATGCGACACAGGTTTTATTGTCCGTACCTGATTCTACCTGACGCGATCTTTATTTCATTCAATATAAGGAAGTAGTAAGACAAAACGAAGTGGGTACCTACTATATAGTACCCACTTCGGTTTGTCTTACTACTTCCTTGTATTGTATATATAGTATGTCAGCCAACTCTGGCGATAAAGAGCGGAGTATACCGATCTACCAAGGAGATAATAATGCTGGATTTTTTGACCAGAGCTGTAACGTCGTAAATTCCATAATTTATAGGTTTAAAACTCGAAAACCCGACTTAAATTTGATGCGCCTTCATCATCAAATGATGATTCAGTTCATTGGGACTGTTCTATTGATCGTAAACAACACAAAAAGTCACAGTAAAGCAAAATACGCAATGTCGTGTACGTGGATGACGTGTTTTACCAGTTATCTACTATCACTGAACCGATTTTGATAACCTAGCTGGCTTACATTTTAAAAAATCCAGACGTTGTGCCGTATCTCCTAGAATTTGAAGACAGCATTAGGTATGTAGGTACCTATAAAAGCAGCAGCATTCACCAGCCCCTTGTGCTTGCTGGTCAGTTTCAGCTCGCACTCCGCTGAGGTGATGGCATAGCTCATGCCGAGGGACTCCATCGACACGTTCAGCATTATGAGGCCGCTGGTGAACAGCGCCAGGTGATTGAACTTGCCGTGACCTGGAAGAAATGAAACGTCATTTGACTAAGAAGTAATGGAATAATAAGATGGACCTGATGACTCTATGAACGCATTGAGCTGAGCGCGATGAGCCCCCGTATCGCATGCTCTGAACTGCTTTCGCTGCCCAGCATAATGTCGATGTTGCCGCAGATATGCTACTAACGATCACCCATCTAAATAGTGACCGCGCAGAACGTCGCTTAACTTAGATAATCGGTAAAGATTGACTAAGCAAGCCTACCCACGAGCATAATGGACGGACACATTGCTAGATCGGTAAAAGACGACGGGAATCCCATTATAGTGCTTTCTAGAAATCTATGAAGCGGTCCAGCAATGGACTTCTAGATGCTGATAATGATGATGATTGTGAATATATTTTTTAACATACGAAAATAAGAAGCTTTTGAAAGCAAAAAACGCGCTGAAATGCGCTAATGTCACTATTTAGTCACAGAATACCTATGATTTAGTATGAAAACAGTTCAGAAAACCTGCCAGGCTTAAACCTGGCAGGTTTTTATGCGATGACAAATTGCCCCCCAGTGAGCACGTCGACTCAACACCTGTCTCTGAGGAATCTGAGGATGTAAAGGTTTATTTTCTATTGTCATTACTTGTACTATTATACTTGTGGAGTAGATAAGCTAAGAAAAATCTTCAAATATAATTGCTGTAATTTTCTCTAGCCTTCTAACTTTATTGGTATTTTTTTTCATCTTATTCAATTTGTATTTAACCGTCTCCCGCGGCGTTGCTCGCGTTCTAGACCCTTTAGTGTGACTTTTCAAAAATCCTTTCTTAGTGCACCCCTACACTATATAAGGATAGTACCCTCCAAATTTCATACCTCTAGGACTTATAGTTTAGGCTGTGCGTTGATTCTAAGTCAGCTTCAAAAGAGTTTTCTAAATATTGATGTTGATGATTAATAGACGCTCATGATCACAGTAATTACCTAAATGATTTATTTTCCATCGGCCTTCACAGAAAATTGTCCCTTTAACGTTCACTGCTTAGTGCTTGTACTTATCTTACTACATTACTTTTAGGGTTTCGTAGTTGGACCAGAAACCCTATACCGCTATATTTATTTAGGTAACTGCCTGTCTGTCTATCCAGATCAGTATTGGTTGCGCTTTTGACAGTTTTATACCATAAAATATTCTTTTGTTGCATCAAAAACTTGTTTTGCACATGAATATCATTGAATTGGACGGATTGGAGGTTAAAAAAAATGTCTGAATCCGTGGTCCAACATGCACTTGACCAAAGGAAGCGCTATACTTATCTAAGGGATTCCTCACACCGTTCTTGGCACAGATTTACCTCTTCGATAGGTAAGTAGGTACACTAACAAAGTAATTACATTCAAACGCCACCGCGCGCGCCGGTTCAACCAAACTATTAATTATTTTATAGGTAGGTTTATTAATATAATGGATAGCATTATTGCTAGATACCTAGTAACATTAATCTTAATTATTCTGAGTTATGGTTAATATAGTAATCTTAATATGTATGTTATTTACCTACACCTACATACCAGTAGGTAATTTAAAAGTTTAATTAAAAATATTAGGAGAAATAAATGGTAGGAATTTTCAATTCAATTTGGATGTATAAAGACGCATACCCCAGACCCCGCGTATTACTTTGTAAAATAACAAGAATAATAATAGGTATAATAGGTATTTTCTTACGCGTTACATGTGCGTCTAACTTACGTATTGATCAATAAAACGCGAAGTTTTAAAAAACATCGAATGTTCATTTTTACTTTTCAATGACAGTTTTATATTTAGGTTACAACATGACAATAAGCAGGCATCTTTTTTGACAACTGACTTGACTTGACTTATTTATTACAATTTTAACACTTGACATTGGCAAAATTGTCTGTCGAATGGACACAGGCCATTATTGAAGAGAAGAAGAAATTTATCATTTTTCTAACCTACCTACTCAGATCTCCGCCTTTTGTTAAAAGATTAGTAAACCAGTAAACGCCAAAAAACACTGACATTGGCAAATTCGTGGCAGCCTTAGCCACCGAACAGCCATAGCAACAAAAGAAGAAGAAGAAGAAATTTATATTTAGCTTACTTTGGTCGACATTCTTCAACAATTTGTAACAAAATATTGTCAAAATTCGTCAAATTGTAGATAGGCTAGGTAGGGCCCTATCTTTGCTTCTTTCTATAGAGAATAATAATTTCGGATTCCTAACAAAATATTCAAGGTGTTATCACAGTTATTACAGGCCAAGGTACTTATAAATTCTTAATTTATTATATTCTTTCTCTCATTTCAGTAAGCGCCTAGAATGGAGTCAACTTATTTGATGTACCTAATAAAATTATGATTAAAATCTTACTTTTATCATTTGATTAGGTACTATTTGTTTTATTCACTCTACTCACTTTTACTGTTTCTTACTCCTAGGTTTACATAAATTCAAATTCATTTATATCTCAGATGTCTAGAACCATAATATTGTTCGTTTATGAGAGGTAGTTGGAGGTAATCTGAGAGGCACGTACCTGTTAATTCAAATGCTTCCTCGAAGGTCCGTTCGTGGTCCTTTTTGAGATCCCTCTCCACATCAGGTAAGAACTTATCAGTTTCTTCCGTCTTCATCTTCACTTTTACACTATTCCTCTTCTGAGTATACTTAAAGTTATCTAATTTACAAAATGTAGTGTTTAATTTTAGTACTGCTTGTACATTTTCGTTGGTATCTTTTCTGGTAATTACGTGGCTTTTAACTCTACTATCAATGCATCAGCAGACCACTTCTTTTCAAGTTATTTTGTCGATAACTGTCCGCCAACAGTTAGGTTAGTAAACTGACACAAATTCTTAATAATACCATAGGTACTAGATTAGACTTGAAAACTATTAATATTTTTACAATTTGAACTGTTTTTTTGTTACTTTTCGAGTAAATATAACGAGTTTATTTAGGAATGCGTACGGCCGCGCACACGGCGCTTGATATCGTACTGAGTTCTATATTTATAATGCGGTACGAACGGAACATGTACGCGGGAACGCGTGTTGTAGGTACTAAACGCATCGCGTGCTACGTCATCGCATTTTTGAAGAGCTGATGACACCGGCTTCCTTTTTACCCGACTAAGGCGAAGCAAAAAAGATGGTATATGATTTTGACCGGTATGTATGTATGTGGATATGTAAGTTCATCTGTTCTCTCATAATTACAATAATGTATCAGAAACTTGGAGCATATTTAATTTTCATTCACTATTTTTGTGTAACGTCTAGTTTAGTGGGCCAAATTAAAAACATTCTTTCAAATTTAGAATTCAAAGCAAATGGTTGAAATTATAAAAGTAATGGTTAAAATACTCATCACATAGGTATGTATTTCCTTACGTATGTACCATAGGTGAACGAAAGGACAATCAAAAGATAAACAAACAGTTTTTATGACAACATTATTAGGTTATCGCTAACATTGACCATGGCCAATGATAACAAAACTAATATTAATTCCTCAGCTCATTGATGTAGTAAGTACATATACCAAAATACTTATGATTATTATGTATTATTTAAAGTTATTTCTATTAAGTATTACAGTAGTATTATACTATACTTATTATTTTTTTACCGTTACATAATCCATGAAAAGGTTAACGTTATAGGTTTTAATTTTCTTACAATCTATTTCATATACTCATCATGTAAATTTAATATTTTTACGACTTTTAAATGGTTTATTAAGTTAATCCAATATTTTAACAACGCAGTTTGATTAGCTCATAGGTCGATTGCCTTAACATTAATAGTCCTATCTAGGTAGGTTCTTGCCTTTATCTGAATACTAAATAAGTACTTGTACTTATCTAGAATTATATAGATTAGTAATGATTTAAAACACTAATTGATAGCCCTGAGAATGATGTAGTAACTTAGCTATCAGTCCATCTATGCACTACCTATAAAACTAGATTAAGATTTATTTATAGTCAACATGTAGGTATATAGTAAAATTATATCAATAATATAAACTGTCAAAGAAATAATCAATATATATAATACTCTTATAAAGCTGACTTAGAATCAACGCACAGCTTAAACTATAAGTCCTAGAAGTATGAAATTTGGAGGGTAGTATCCTTTTATAGTGTATCATCTTATTAATTTAATTTTCTTCATTGGGTTTTACCACCTTTGCAAAAACCATCAAGGCTCTAAATAAATCTGGTTTCGAAAAAGTTTAATAGGCCCGAACGGCTTGTGACCGGGGACTTAACCTCACAACTCCATTGTTTAGGTACCATAGGCACTATAATTTTTTTTCTATTATAGCAACTAAGAAAAATAATATATATTTGAAAGTGATTATGTAAAATGAAGCCATAGAGAGTTATTTTAATAATTTAGTGTTGACTGACATGCCCCAGTGGGACGAACGGGAATGAAACTAAACTTCGATAGTTTGTCATAGCCCTCTCCAGTCAAATAATGAAATTGCCTAATTTAACCGAATTATTGGGTCAATGCACTTACCTATAAGTACTTATAGGTACTTAGGTTTAATCAGAATGAGGAAGTGGTTATTTTTAAATGGAAGCCTAATAGTAGAGTTCCTATTCTAAAATACTTATAGAGAGATGTTAATTAAGTACAAAGGTTAAATAAGTACAAACTATAATTACAGTCTACACAAGTATTTGTTAGTCAAAGCAAAATAAAAACATGGTTTATTGTTAGATATTACTTTAGATAAATTAATAATATCCGCACTACAAAAAGCCACCAACTGAGAAGAATGTAATTATTTTCGAGAACCAAATCAAAAAGGAATATTATACTTATTTTGGGCCACGGAACTCTTGACGCTGAACTAACCACACTCTTGCCATTTTTTTTTCTTTTGTTGTTTTTATTCTGTAAATTTTAGGGTAAAGCTAGAACTAAAGTACGTAGCTATTTATCACCTACCTAAAGTTACTCTCAGCGCCGAGATTTTGACGCCACGTCTGACATTTTAAACAGAGCAAAATTTAAATATTGCTCATGTTATAAAATCAGGCGATAATTTTTTTTACTATCGTTAGGCTATACGCGCACTTAACCGCCACAGAGGCAGCCAAAGACAAGAAATAGGCCGATGACATGTTCTGTTTGACGATATTAATAAATAAGTACCTACATAATTATATCGTCATGCTAAGAGTACACAAAAAAACAATTATGACAACTAATCAATGCTACAGATTGTATGCGGCCAAGACCGTAAGTGGTACTGCAGCTTAAGATGAAGATTGTTCTATGACTAGTAATTAGGCATATCGTAGATGACATAATATTAATCACAATTGTGTTAATGAACTTCAACTGATGAAGAAAAACAAGTTGATTAAACAAGCATTCTTATTCATGAGATTAATTTAGATCATAAAATATACATAACGTACCACACATAAATACCCACACCTACACATATACACACACACACACGACCCTGATATGTCATCCCATAAAGCCATACTTCATCATCATCATCATCATCATCAACCTATATCGGTCCACTGCTGGACGTAGGTCTCTCCCAAGACGCGCCACTGAGCCCGGTCTTCGGCTCTTCTCATCCAGTTTTTGCCAGCTACATGTCTCAGATCGTCACCCCACCTAGCCGGAGGGCGTCTTACACTACGCTTGCTTAAACGCGGTCTCCACTCGAGTATTAGTTTGCTCCATCGATTGTCGGTTCTGCGGCAAACATAGCCATACTTATAAATGCTGAATAAACTAACCACAGTAAATCGAATTCTCCTTACTCCTGCAAAATCAAAATAAAGTTCCGATCACTTCGATGTCAAAAAGAAAATGAGTAAGTACCTATTCTCATAAAAACTACTACAATGTAGCAAACTATTTCTATCCTAATCTACTAATATTATAAACGCGAAAGTTTGTAAAAATGTATGGATGTATGGATGTTTGTTACTCTATCACCCAAAAACTACAGATCCGATTTGGATGGAACTTGGAATATACTATGTGACATGGATTAACACATAGGCTACTTTTTATCTCGGAAAATCAACGGGATACAACATTTTGAAACTGAATAGTATCAAAATTCTCTTGATTCTAAATTTTCGAAATCAATGATAATTTTCAAAAATGACATCAAAAACGAGAATGTACAAATAAAATTTAAAAAAGTATTTAATAATAAACTGTTTTTATTCATTGCACGAGTTTCTAGATGAGAATCATTAAAATATTTAAAACTAGATACATCAATATGCCACCTAGTGCCTATCTGTACCTGAACAAATTGCTGTTCCCTAACAGGGTTTATGTTTGATACACTACCTTTTGTACAACATCTCTAAAACAACATAAGTGCAATATACGATTTGAATTTGAATTTGAATTTGAATCAAGGGGACAACTCAAATGGGACTTTGAGACTAACCCGTGGTACATGTCCCCAGTCTGTATTATGCAATTTTCATAATGTATAGCAGTGACGTCATATCAGCAGCTAAGTAGTTGCTCAAGAATTCTGGGACTCCATAACCCACAGCTGACAGTGTCCACCACGCGACGGAGGTCATCAAACCTTTCCACATATACCTACTGAAATTAATTTTATATAAACGTCATAGATCTTATTCGGCCTTGTATAACAATTTTGTTCCTATTTGGCTCTTTGCCACTATTCATCAAATCACTGCCAATTTCTCAATGTAGCATAACCATTACTGCCTAATCACTCTTTCACGTTATTGCGTTGGAATAAAAACAGCAGTGTATGCTGCGGTTGTTGATATCGTCGTCAAGAATAGCTGTTTCAGTTTGTGTCTCAAACTGAAAACTAATTTGACGCGTGTAACGGGCGGCGCACAATGGACATTGAAAAAGCTAAATAAGTAAAATGAATTGTGCTATATTAACTTTTTCATAGTGTAAAATCAGTTTTTCAGTTTATTGAAAATCACACAAGGATCATTTAAAACCGTCTTACCCGTTTTTCTAAAGGCAAGAAACTAACGGCATAGGTTCTTACCTTTTCTAGGAAGATTTAATAAACTTAATCCTTCTTACAGAGAATTCGTTGTTCATGGATAGAATAGGCAAAAGATTAAAAGGAAACTTAGACAAGATGCAGGAGTGCTCGCTCAGTGGGAACGGGACAGAACAGCTGGTAAGAAAATTATATATTATTGAAAATCATATATTTCTATTTTTTTATTTCATTTAAGTTTCAGTTTCACTCAGCATTCACTTCAGGAAAACCACAGGAATCCCACTGAAACGTCTTTCAGTACTAGATAAAGGCGGCACCACTAGTTCCTAACGTCTGTAAATCATTTTACAATCGAATTATTTACAGTCGATTTCAGTGTGCGTCAACCCGTAGCTGACTTTGAAATATTTTCATGAGCTTTCTTTCAGTGTGATTTAAGATTTCGCCGAGGACGCACGGGTGCGACCGTGGCGACTAATCGCGCGACTTCGGGATACCCGCGACCATCGCAACCATGGTGGCTGAGAAGAATGGGGATGTCTCCATCAGTTTTGAGGAGGCGTTGGACAGAACTGGTGATTATTTCTTTGTTTATCAAAACAAGCATGTCATTGTGTGATTCTGTTTGTTTGGCGATCCTGACAAGGTTCAGGATATAAGGTCATAATCATCAGGCAGATTGATACGTTTATCAATTTAATTGGAGACACGTTTTGATTTTAGCAAACAAAGGTTTGTTTCCATGTGAGTTTATTTGATTCTGCATCTAAGTTTTTTGCCAATCTATCTTTAAACTAATTTGTTTTGTAAGTTTTGCAAGTGGATGTATATTGTGTAGGTACGTACTTAGTGTACCTAAGTGTTTTAGGTTTTAACTTTATGGTTTTAACTTTAGCCTAGTATATTTTGTAACGCAAAACTAAATTTCAATGTGTGAGCAATAATAATTATTATTATACTTTAGATCCAGCTATTATGATAATTAATAATGATTTCGAACCTCGCTTATGACAAGTGCGCGTGCTGGCTTGTGCTACGAATACTGTGTTCCTCTATGTAATGTAGAAGAGCTACGGGTCTGTGTCCTTATTACGGATCTATGATTGCAAAGAGCTAAACTTTACACTAAGCCTACCCACCTAGTGAACATTCAAGTTCATCAAACTCTAAAAATCAAATAGTTGTAAAACAGCAAAGATAGATCTAAAAAGTCTTATAAAAAATATGAAACTGGAAAACATGAAACAGTGAATGAAGGAAATCCTTTTTTCGTAGCTGGTTTTAGTCATGAATTTTGGTCTAAAGGGCAAGAAATACAAGCTTTTTGCAATATAATTTATTTTCCTTTCTATTTACGCATTATGCAAACAAACATTAGGTAAATTCCACATTGATTATGTTTATTTTCGTACAAGCTTCTCGAAAGTAAGGGTTTCTCATTCAAGGTCTTCGGGAACTCAATAAATTGATGAGCTTAATCCCGGCTTATTACGACGTGACAAAGGCGCTCGTATCAACTTTAGAAACCATATTGAACTTGACAAAAGCCTATGTATTGTATAGGTAGTAGTAGTAGGTACCTAACTTTAATTTCATGGTAAATTTGTATACTTACCGATATTAGTAGCTATACGATATCACCTTGACAGTGGTTTGAACAAAAATACCGATATTATTGTCCAAGCCACTGACATTGTGAGCGCCACAACAGGTTGCATGCGACTAGTGGTACTAAATGTATGAGATTAGCACTCCAGCGATATTGTGTAG
The DNA here is from genome assembly GCA_918843925.1 of Eulithis prunata. Taxonomy (NCBI): domain Eukaryota; kingdom Metazoa; phylum Arthropoda; class Insecta; order Lepidoptera; family Geometridae; genus Eulithis; species Eulithis prunata. Next base: position 9,014,017 of record OU974016.1, on the reverse strand, counting down.
AAAATCCGAAAATTTGACGGCTCGATCCTCTCGCCGATGAGTGAGCCCTCTTTAAACAAACATTGTCCTCTGGCTTGGAACCTCATCCAGACGCTATTTAAAAAGTACTACCTAACCTAGTTTAATAAGTTTTTCTGCTACTAACACCATATAGAAGTTAAGTTTGTTGTCAGTCCAAGTTGTCTGAATAAATAATCTAAAAAATACAAATTTCTGTTTCCTGTGGTTATTTACTTTCGAAACAAAAAAAAAACTGTACCACATTTGACTATAACCAGTTTATCTTCTATGAATTAATCAGTCTTTCTTCACAGGGAATGGCCTCTACAACTACATGCTGCTGGCGACCAGCTCGCTGATCTTGCTGGCCATTGGCGTGGACCTGTTCGGCTTCAGTTTGGTGGTGACCGCTGCTTGCGACCTGGAGCTCAGCGTGTCAGAGAAGGGAATCCTCACCTCCATACCTTTTGTTGGTAAGGGTAAAAAAATCTCAAACTCGTACGTGGTAGGTTCTATAGCGCGTTCTGTGATTTTTGGACAGATAATAGCTTTGTACTTAAGTTTCCTAGTATAGTTACAAAAAACGTGGCACTTAAGCTTTGCTTTCGCGATAGTTACGCACAACGCTGCGGTATGCGGCTCAACGCAGCGTACCGCGTTTGCTCTTCGCCGCTGACGCAGACTGCGACGGAACAAGAGACCATAGACGTTTTCCATACGATTATGTGTCCGGCACCGTATGTCGCATATCGCGTTGTTCGTTACGATCGAGAGACCAAAGCTTTAGGCTGCACGTTCACTTGACAGCCAAACCAACGACCATTTCAGAAAAATTCTGAGCTATATAATATCTTCAGTTCTTACGTACCTAGCCTTGTTTCTTTGACTCATAACATTGACGCAATAGCTGTGATATTTCTATATTTCATTTTCTTTACCACAGGGGTAAGGAAAATCACTTGCAGGTCAACTGCAGTTCAATAACCGTATAGTACTACGAATGTGGTACAAACACCATTTTTCTGGGAACTATGTGTTTCTTACAGATGGTCTCTTTGTTAGATCGGATTATTCATTAGTGTCATTGTTTGAAACTCCTCGTAGTACAATTTTTATTGACGATATGGAAGTTTTCACACAGCTACCGACACGACAACGACACCTACACGAAATCTAAAGCTTCTTCTTCTTTTATATTTTGCCTTTCATATTTAAAGTGGCTTAAAAATGGTCTGTCATTGTTAGATGCATATTTTTTTTATGATGACATGAAGATCACTACAAATTTTCCAGCTATTTTATTTCAGCTTGTGCTTTTCTACCACCTCGTGGGTTAAGGGCAGGAAGAAGAAGCTTTTCTACCAGAGTTATGCTAAGCTACGTTGCTAAGGATGTGTTTGACATCCACCAATAGTAATTGTAAAATATGGAAACCAAACTATCTCTATTGGTGGATTTTAAGCACACCCTTAGAAACATAGTTTACCTTAGCTTTGGTGGAAAAGCAATCTTATATGCCTTAGCACAAGGTGCTTGCCGTCTTGGCAATTAAAAAGATTCAGAGTGAAAAACAAGAGTTTCTTCCACAGGCATCCTGATGACGTCATTTGTATGGGGTTACGTATCAGACACGCGTGGCCGCCGTTTCACGCTGGTGGTACCACTGCTGGTTGCCTTCGTACTGTCCTGCATCAGCAGCCTCTCACCACACTGGCTGTTCCTCGGCCTGGTGAAGTTCATGTCGGTATGTTTGTAAGTACTTTCTTTGGATATCGACTTCGATACAGCGTCAGGGACTTTATTTGACAACCCATTAAAAAGTTCTAGGTTTTTTTATGAGGAAATGTGATGGATGCACTAAGGACGTGCCTTGTGAAGCATTGCACTGCGTCCACGACTTTGAGATACATAACCATGTTTTAATAACCAATTTAAAGTTTTTTCAGTTTTTTTTACCCCATTACTAATCACGTTTTATTTCATCCTAATTTGGGCTTAGTTTGGACCTAATCGTGTAACATTAATATTAAGTATAATATTAATTCGTTAAAATCGAATACTATTGTTTAGCTGTGTTGTTTTAGCAATAAATTATTCTTATAGAAGTTACTTATATTCTTATAGTTTCAAGTAGGCACCTGTAACAGCTGTAGCAAATGATTCTCGTATGACTAGAGTACCTACATAGGATTGGTGTATGTATTATCATCGACTATGGTATTATTGATCATTGAACGGTAGGTCGATGACGAATCAAATCGATTAGACTATTGACACAGATGCGCGTGCGCACCCAGCATTCAATTTGTCTTTTTGTATTAGGTGTGTAATCAATACAGATACTTAGTTGTATGTGTAAAATAAACATCTTTTACATTAATAAATCACAATAACTCGAGTAACTTTTGTAATGTTCTTTTTAGTCGTAAATACAACATTTAACAAATAATATAATATGATATATTGCATAAAAAAATTACAACTAATACAGTATTTACAATATTTACAAAATACACATGGAACAGTTGAGCTATCTACAAACCGTTGCAAACGATTTATAGATAGCTCAACTGGTCCAAATCAGTACCAATCGGAAGCGTGCCCAAGACACTGGCTGCATTGCCGCGCTGAATAGCAATGCTGATGCATAATGTTTTAAAGTACAGTTAGGCAGCAATAAGATAAAATCACAAAAGTGGTTACAAGGATACCTCTAGGTACACTAATATTTAGAAGTTTTAATCATAAGCTTCGTCTATCTTCTTTTTATCATCAATCATCAATATATATATGACGGCTGAAAGGTTATTTTTCATCACCAACATCAGATATGTTTAGACTAGACTGCTTTTATCAGTGGGCGTAATGCGGGTAGGAGTCGGTGCAAATGAAAACGCATGATTACAAATCAAATTGGCTACGAGCTAAGCAAACAGGAATAGCACTTTAGATATTCTACGACTGTATAACTAGGTAGGTATTCGCAACTACGGAACGCGGACAGTTTCTACACGACCGCACGGCTCGACCGATGAAGCAAGAATGTGTTGCGCCCGCCTCCGAGCGCAGCGCCGGGTCGCTTGTGACGTAGACTCCGTCGAGCGCCACCTGTGGTGCGCCGGCGGCGTTCCGAATAATCAAATGAGTGGCCGTGTTACCAACTTGATTACGACACGGCCATCCTGCTTACACACGTCCCAGTGTGTTATCCTGGAACAATGAATACACCAGAGTAACTCTACGCCTCGGCTTTTCCTGACTTGCTGAGTATGTAAAGTCTAATCTACGTTTCGTTTATTCTATCGTCTCGTCATCGTAAGTACCTATACAGTCTACTAATCGTACAAACAATTACAGTCAAATAAGTTTGCAATCATAGTCAAAAAAAATGTTTTTTTTCAGTACCTAATGTCGCAAAAGTCATTTAGAATGGTTTTGCCTTGAGTCGTGTACCATTCTCATCAACCTCAAATTCATGAGTATCAATTACACACAAAGCTTTCGCGTCCGCCCTCTATCGCCACGGCCTTCACTAGCCGACCAGCCACTATGTCAGTGCTGCCATGTAACCATCCCCCTGGGATTCACATGCACTACGGTCTCAACAGACCACGACCTCCGCCAGAACTACACGCGCACCGCGCACCCACGGACTACTTGAGCTGACTCAAGAGACACCGATTTCTACCGGGCTACGGCTACGAAATAGTTACTGGTATAGTCGAGAATCATACGGCGATAGAGTCCCCGCCTCTGCTTACTACCAAAGGAAAACTTCCTTCTGGTCACACTAGTGTTAACTTCGAATGGTACATGACCCACTGGCACCAGCGCATATTCAGTTCGCCTAGAATTCAGAGCTTTCAACGTACAGTGATCTCCATCCAAACCTCTATGATTTCAATCCTCGTTTACTAACGAAACGAAATCACCACAAATAAAAATCGTAACGTGACCGCTATTAAACCGGTCTTTGTTGTATACTGCGTCTCTTTCAATGTCACAGTCACTGTCTTTTGGTAAGTACTATGTTGTCTAGGTCTTCGTCAGTCTCTACGTTACTACTACATCAAACATTAGCATCAATGGTCTCACAAGTCTCGTATCTAACACACAGACTCTACATCACGACTCTACATCATGACTCTACACCGTGACTCTAAATCAGGACTCTACACCGTGACTCTAAGAAATCAATTTAAAAAGACGGCTCTATCTATTCTGTGACAACAGTTGAGATCAGCTAGCAGGTTTTCAACTTAACTGATAGATTTCACCGGTTTGTTGACCGAGAGAGCAGTATTCATTTTCACAACAGAACCTAGCTTTAAAAATTGTCATCCTATCATGACGTCATCTTTGAAAGCATCCATGGTAAGAGATGCAGTAGGAGCTCAATAGGGTGATTGTTACACCACACAAGATTCGTTTTGTACTGACCACTCGCATTTGGTCAATGTAACCATTGAAACAACGCTACGAAATAGCTTGCCACTCTTTCAACTTTGGCAACTTTTTCATGTACTAGCGAGTATTCAGCACTAGAATCAAAATAAAAAAACAATACACATGACCTTTATGTTCCATCGTCCATCGACCCCGAAGAAAATTGCACAAGACTGACGAGAACGCGTCGCTGCTCACTGAGCGCCGCACTCGTAGTGCCGATACTACGATGCTGCCGTGAAGTTGGACCACGACTCTCCGACGCAGCTTTCTTGACTCACAAGTCTTCGTTTGACTTCAGACGACACAAACGTACTCGTGCGCAGTTTCTGTAAAAAAAACAAAGAACGACACAGTATTTTGTTCCGACTTTTTCGATAATCTCGAGGGCTCTCAGATAATACGTCGTCGGCTCTGTTCCGAAAAGTTATTAACAAAGATTCGGTAGTGACAGTCGTGCTACACTATGTGGCCGCCTTGAGCGTTGACGCAGGCTCTTGCAAAATGACAGCGTCGTCGTGACTGCGCAGTGTAACGCAACACGAAACAACGAACCTTCGAATATCAATCCAAACAAATCAAGAACTACTCACGGAGCTATCAGCTGCCTTAGCTATCATAGACCATTGAACACAATCCCATTGGCTGCCATTGCCGCTACTGTGGCTCTCCTCTCACCACCACCAGCACCCGACTGTCGTTCTTCTTTCCTCATAGCGCTTTTCATGCCATGATGCAATAACACGTAAGACACCTTGAAATGACGTTGCATTCGTTCCATGTTATCCGTTGCCGATTCTATGCTTCTTCTTCACAGCTTATTCTTCTCACACCATCATTTTCTTACTTCATCATGCGATGCCAACCACACACACGGTGACCTGAGGTTGACCACTCAGATGGTTTTTCCGCAAAACTCAGATCAGCTGTCGCACACCATGATCTCGCATCCACGTCCGTCTCCTCAGGGTTGAATTCCAGTACACTCACTCGTTTACTCCTGTTGGTGAAGGGCTTCAATCCTGGCTTACATGCTGGAGTTTCAAATTTTGAGCACATGACGTCACTTCGTGTTTTATCCGACTCGTATCCCACTTCTGATGACGGCTGAAAGGTTATTTTTCATCACCAACATCAGATATGTTTAGACTAGACTGCTTTTATCAGTGGGCGTAATGCGGGTAGGAGTCGGTGCAAATGAAAACGCATGATTACAAATCAAATTGGCTACGAGCTAAGCAAACAGGAATAGCACTTTAGATATTCTACGACTGTATAACTAGGTAGGTATTCGCAACTACGGAACGCGGACAGTTTCTACACGACCGCACGGCTCGACCGATGAAGCAAGAATGTGTTGCGCCCGCCTCCGAGCGCAGCGCCGGGTCGCTTGTGACGTAGACTCCGTCGAGCGCCACCTGTGGTGCGCCGGCGGCGTTCCGAATAATCAAATGAGTGACCGTGTTACCAACTTGATTACGACATATAAAACTCATTTGAAGCTGACTTAGAATCAACGCACAGCCTAAACTATAAGTCCTAGAGGTATCAAATTTGGAGGGTAGGTTCCTTATATAGTGTAGGGGCGCACTAAGAAAGGAATTTTGAAACGTCACACTCTAAAAGGCAGAAGGGAGGGAGGGGAGGCATTTGCCTTGCAGTGAGAAAACTGACTGAAAAATAAATAAATAATATTTATTAAATGTATAATCAGATGACATACTAACAATATTACTACGCACGTAACGAGTTATCTAATGTAATATCAATGTACAGCTACTGGCGTAAGTAGTTACTACATTGCACAAAGTGAACTCTGCCTTGCTACCTACATGCGTAACCAATCTATTGATAATTTCAAAGGAAAACACATCACCGTTGATAATTAAATTAACTGCTAAAACTCTCTTGTTTTCAATTAAAGGCACATAATACTTCATTTTAGATCATTTGATACAAGGCCAAAGTTGCAAGCTCGTATGAGTTAGTGGCCAACTCTGGTGATGGAGTTTTTAGGCCGCCCAAAGGCCTCCGTCGTGGCTTAACGACTGCTAGAGCCGGGACCGACAATTTAACCTAGTAGCCTTTACCTAGTAATCTAATAGACGCAACACAAGGCAACTCAATGCACTAAGGGGGCCTCACCCTAAGTTAGGTACGCACTTTATCAGTTTCACCTAAGTTTTGTTTGTAAGCTTTAGGAATACTAAAATTCTAGCACAAACCACTAGAGACTAGATTACAACAATGTTCTTGTATGAACGTGCCTTAAATTCTGCTTACAACAAATAGGTTTGGGAGCTAAAAGTACTAGATCTAGAAAAAAGAGTAGGTACCTACTACAAAAAGTGTTGATGAAAAAACTCTTTAGTCAGAGTAACTTTTATTACTCTTATCAGAGTTCATTGTTATTACAGATGCTGCTAAGCACGTAAAGTAACTTGTCTTATGCTAAGCAGTCTGCAAGATTTACAAGTCATTTCAAAAATTTTAAGGTTAGGTAAACCGTTTTCCAGATTCTAATATGATGTCTTGACATAGGGAAAATCTTGGCAATGTATAAGGAATTTCTTTCAATTCCAGTTCTTGTGCAGCAAACTCGGCAACCTACACGCTAGTGGGAGAGTCCTGCGTGCAACGAGTAAGGAGCAAGTACATGCTGCTGATGACCTGCCTCATCATCCTGTCGCCTGCAGTGGCTGGTGGTGAGTCCTATTTATTTATAAAACCCATATTTTTTTCTACCAGCCCTCTTTTTTATGGAACTTTGTAGAGCTTGGAGCATGGTTTTGATAGAGAAGGCTTACCCAGCACCTAACTATCATCTGTCGGCCTTAATCCTCAGGAATGGGCAATGGATTCAAAGCTGTAAAAAAGTAAGCCGCTGGTTTTCTTCATGAGGTTTTCCTCCACCATAGAGTACTGGTTGTGCACACGTAACTTGAGGCTATGATGTTATGTGTCCATAGAGTATTGACTCTGGTCAAATACCAAGAAAACATATATTTTTACCGAATAGAAAAAACCAGTGGGCTTACCCGGGTTCGAACCTACCTTAAGATCAGCAGGTGGCCACCTCTAGGCCACCGTGCTATCACCATGTTTACACAGGTATTCAGTCACAGCAAGTATTTTTACAATGACTCACTCAAGATCGAATCGATTGATCCTCATGATTTGTTCCAATCCATATCATGACTCCGTTTAGTCTGCGGCGTGTACCAATTGCTGTGTATGTTTTTGTGGGTTTTGGCAGACAGCAACTACTTTTGGTTTCCCAAAGAACTTCGCACATCTTATAACGCCCGTAATTAGAGCAGAGAAGACAAACATGATAGAGATTTGGCAAATGTGCTTACAGGTCAGCTGGTAATATAGTACAATGAACACTTTCAGCTTCAGTCTTGTTACGTTCACGTAGCAACTCGTCTTTTATTAGCCAGGCTGACTACGTCAACGCATCTTTCTTCTGCTTGCCCTTGGACTCAGAACTAGCGTTTTTACTAGTGACGGCTGTGACGTCTACCGCTATCTTAGAACCCTCAGTCTAAAAGATTTCACTAGGCCAAAATTCACATTTGGCAATGTTACAAGTGTGTGATGTCACATCCAAATTCATGATTCGTGTTTATTTTAATGTCAATTCTACACGTGGTTGAATAATAACTAAGGACGGAAATAACTTCATAGATTTCATAATAATAATCACTTTTCTAAAGAGATTGTCACCAGTAGCAGATTGATTTTAGTTCGAACATTTTATTAGGTAACCTACTTCGAAGAACACGTATAGACGTCTAGGTCTTGGAAGGTCTTGTAGTAGGTACCGAGTCAAAAAACTTTTGTCACCAAAGTTTATTAAATGTGCTACAATACAGAAATACTCTTATGTACCCTAGATTTTTTATTATACTGTTTCTAAACAAAGAAATCACTTATTTAATTCAGAGTAAACAATGACCTACTTACATTATTTTGCTACACACTCAATGATTCATGAAAACTTTTCAGTGATCACCTACCCAATCCTCAAGCTGAACTTCTCAGCAGAAATGCCCTGGCTTGGCATAAACTTCACGCCGTGGAGGTTGTTGACTGTGATACTAGCACTACCTTCGGGACTCGGAGCCTTGGCCCTGTTCTTTTTCTTCGAGTCCCCGAAGTTCCTCTACGGCAGAGGACGGAAGGACGAGGCTGTGGAAGTGCTGAGGAAGATGTATGAGATTAACCACAGAGGATGCAGTGAGGGTTATCAGGTTAGATACAAAACATTGTTTTGAGCTTTAACCTTTGACCTGTTCTGCGAATTTTCAGTAAACTGCTGAGTGAGTTTGATCTGGCACTGCCACATGTTTCTTCAGTACTCCAGTCAATAGTTCCAATTCCTGCCGTAAAAAATAGCTTAAATCTATGAACACTTTCAGATGTCAACAATAATCTCCGAGGAGGTGGTAGCCCGGAAACCAATGTCGCTACCTCGTGCAATGTTTGAGCAAAGTTCTTGCCTTTTCCGGCCGCCATACCTATTTCGAAGCTTGCAACTGTACTTCATAGTGGCCGTCGTGTACATCACGTAAGATTATACTGCTGTACAGTTGAGGAAACTTAGAGTGCCACTATAGAAATGAAAAGAAAAATAACTACGTAAAACAAAGAGGCACTGTCAAAAATTTAGCTAAATTAGTCCCCGAAACACAGAGACGATCATTAATAGGCTGATAGTTGATATAGTGTCCTGCCGAAACCAATGAAAACGGGCTCACAAGAACACAAAAATTCCAAAGTGTCATTTTATTCCCTTTCAGTAACAACAGCTTCCTCGTCTGGCTGCCTCACATCATGAACCTGGTACGCGTCTCGATGGATAGCAATCTGACAGAACACGGCGGCGTGTGTGCCCTCATCAGCACAGAGGTGCAGTACTCGGCAGAGAACGTCACTGCACCTACTAGTATAGTAAGTTTCACTAAAAACGTTAAGCTGGTTTGTTTAAGATCAAAAAACTTGTATAACTTTGATCATTTTGACTGATGCTGTTGATACCAGGCTTACCAGTTTTGTTCTTACTTTCCAGACACCAGACATCTGCTTGGGCACAATAGAAGACAACGTGATCTTCACCCTCATAGCATCCCAGTCAATCTTTTCATTTCTCAACTTCGTGATCTCGTGTCTTCCGAACCGGAAACGAGTTATGCTAATAACGATCTTATGCCTATCGTCATTGAGTGGAGCTTGTATAAACTTGATGCCGGAGCCAATATCCAGCGTCTTCATGTTTATGACGTTTACGTGCACGTGTCTTGGGATGGGCATTCTCGCGTCCTATTTTGTGGAGCTGTATCCAACTTCTTACAGGTAAGTTCGATTAATTTGGCAAAAGTCATCGTTTAATCTTGTGTGATTTATAAAAGGTATGTAACTACAGAAGTTTTCAGTTATTTCTAAGAAGCTCATCAGCTTTTTTCCTTAAAAAACACTTCTTTCAGGTGCATGCATGAGATTTGTAATATTTTCTTACTACCTATCTAACATCGTGGTCAATTTCGTAAACCTAAGATTGTGTATCAACTTTCTCAGCACATCTTTAGTGAATACGATGCCTTACCAGCCTGTATCTACTCGTATCTGTCTGGTCATGTAAGCTTCAGTATGTTCATTTTTAAGCCCAAAAATGAATTAAATCTTTATATTTAAGGGGTATGGCGGCCTGTCTAAGCATCATGGTGGGCCGGAGCTGTGCCTTCGTTGGAATCAACCTGGTCGCGCACTCCATATTCGACCACTGCCAGATCACGTTCTACATGTGGTCATTGTTGGTTCTGAGTAAGTTTTATACTGATCTTTCTTGAGTAGCTCTACCTTTCGTGCTGTGGGCCGTGGCTTCGATGCCCACCGAGAACAATTATTTGTGTGTAGCAAACATAGATGTTTGTTTTGTGTCTGGGTGTTACTATAATATGTATCATAAGTATATATTTACAAAAAATCTATCAGCAATCTAGTTCTCATCGTATAAGCTTTGATAATTTGGGGATGGCGTAGTGTGTAATGTCCAAGACTATTTATTATTATTTAATGATGACCTCGCTGATCTCATCACCACTGAAGATATTTTTCTCTTCCAGGTAGTGCTGTCGTTGCCTGGTTCCTTCCCCCTGACAAGCCAGCTGTCAAACAGTACGAAAGTAAATTGTAGGTACCTAGATGGTACTGTAAAGATTGACAAAGAAGAACTCCAACCTTTGAATTCATAAACGATGTGAAGGCTCTGTATTTGAATGCTGGTTGATGCGGTCATCCTCTGTTTATGAATTCGGGAGTAACTGTGAAACTAACGCGTAACGTTGCATAAGTTATTAAAACATTTTCCCCAAACATGGAAATATTTCCATGTTTGGGGAAAATGTTTCAATAACTATTCCGATGTTTCATTTTTCCCAACTAATCTGATTTGACAGCACTAAAATTGTTGCCATTTCTTTCTCATGAACTGAAACGACAAAGACATGTATCATTTTAATGCTGTCAAATTAGTTTAGTTTAGAAAAATGCACCAACAGAATCGGGTCTATCGTAGCGTTGCGTGCGACTCTACAGAAAAATTTAATATTATAGGTACATGGATTGATATGGATAATACAGGATAATAAAACGATTTCGAGCGATCGGAGCGTACGCAGCGAAATAATTTGTTACTCTGTTTTTGTAATAATATAGCGTGCACGGCAAGCGCATATCATTGTAAATACCGACACGACCACGATGGCTCGTACGCTGCGTACGCTCTGATCCTGACCCAGTGAACGCGTAGCTTTATTTCTGTGATTTTGGTAAGTTGGACCATGAAAATGCTGATGGTTGTAAAGCAATGATAGGTAGAGTCACAGTAGAGCAATGGCGGGTTAGAATTAATTGCCATGTGCGCAAAATAAATGCCGATACTCTTGCGAAAAGAAGTTAAAAGGACGTAGGAAGGATTGTAAGGTGGTTTTACTAATGTGGGTACTTACCTACATTCTAAATTGAGACGGATACAGTCAGCAAGATGAGTCTGTCTCTCGTGTCCGCCATATTGTATCTTCCAATCATATATAAAATGAACGCTTCATAAAAAGTGATGTGTTGCGTTGCGTTATACTGGTTATACTAGTGAGCGTTACTCGTAAATGTATTTAAAAAACTACTAATAGTACATACATACCTAGTTATTATTTTATTTTAAGTTGTAAATTAGTTTTTATATAATTGAATCTAATAAAATATTATTTAGTATAATTCGCTCTATATAATAATATGATTTAATTTTAGACAACATAGTATTAAATAGGTAATATAAAAGGTATCTATTTAGGGATAGTATATTTTATAGTATACTTACTTACCCAATACCTAGTAGGTACTTAGATTATAATAATTATAAAATGGATCAGACAATAATATAGTTATGTTTACGTCGTCCATGGAAGTGTTGGTCAAATAAATAACGATACATTTTGTAAATAATGTTTATTTGAAATATTTACAAAAATTAAACAATATTATAAATAGTTATGAATATTAAGAGATCTTATTCTACGTGTGCCCTAAATTACTTAGAAATTATATCCATTAAATGCGAATATCTACTATTTCTAAATTACCTAGCGATGCATAAAAACTAAAAAATAAATTGAGTATCTCTTTGAAAACCTTACTTATTTCGCTAATATTTTTAACTAGACAATATCTTTTTATTTCAAAATAAATAAGAATGTAGGTTACCTTAATTATCAAAACTGTCTTTTAATTTTTATGTATTTTTATAGTCAAAGTACCCTTCGAAGTCTTTAGCGCCATCGTGTTAGCTTACATGTACTTTTAATGATACAAAATTTTCAACCTACAGACTCTGTAAGAAGGAACTGGTCAGAAATAACGATACTCTATAGTACAGAGTACCGTTATTTTTTAAACGTTTCTATATCGGCCGTATGCACTCAAAGTCAAAGTCAAAAAGCTTTTATTCAATAAAATCTCACTGATCACTTTGAATCGTCGTGTCTGTCGGCATGCACAGACACGACACCGACGTGTGAGTAGCTCAAACAGAAATATCACGCTGTGAAAGCGTCTAGTGCTAAATATCCTCCGATATCCTGTAAATGTCGCATCGGTGCCAGTCTTGGACGAATATTCGTCCAAGGTACCAGTGTAAAACAGCCCAGTGAAGGAACCCAGGTAAGATAAAAAAAATTGATTTAATCTATCTTCAAATTTTATCAGCTTACGGAACACCCTGTACAATAAAGTTTTAATTATCTGCTACATATAGGTTGATATATATCTCTCTAACCCTGTGCTCTTGTCTTCTGCTTGACCTACTTCTTGATTCTGCGTATCTTCTTTAGTATCTTCTAGTTTTATCACCATGATGGCGCCGATTGATACTGAAATTGATAACACGTCTCGTTACTTCTTTTGCTTTTGCAACAGTTAACCTTATTACAAAGTGAATGGTGAAACGGTGAAGGAAAACATCGAGAGAAAAACAAAAAGCTAATCGTTCCTCATTTACCTATTGACTTTCTTGATTGCGTTCTGATAAGGGGACTCAATATCTTCCCATTCAGTGGGGCGATCCAGTGAGATGAACGGGAAACTAAGGTTAATGTTGCGTTCACACTCAGCTGCAGTCAGCAGGGAACTGAGCAGGGAAGTAGGCATCAGCATAGTCTAAACACGATCAATGATCATGCCTCTGTCGAGGCGTCGATGTTAATGTCCTTGCTTCCTAAGAGTAGGCGATGTTGCTGTGGCAAAAAGTCCGGAGTGAATGCCGACAGTGGCATGAGCTGAGTGTGAACGCGGTATAATATGACTAAATGAAAGATCTGCTTATGAGCACCCTTCCTTATCCCTGTCGCAGCCAGGTTCAACTAATGGTTACTCACATGCCAATAAAGCAGCAACGGCGATGAACGGTGCTGCGCAGGAGAAGTCCAGCAGTACTCCAACAGCCAGGTTGGAAGCCACGCCACCCGCACGACCCCACCACGCGCCCCAACATACTCCGAGACCACTGGAAGAAGAGTTCAGTTTGCAAATTATATTTAAGCGAAAAGAGGGCAGAGAAGGATGATCCTCTACTTGATGACAGCATGATCTAAGACGACGTCCGTCGGTATTCTGGACGTCATACTTAATGGGTCAATACATAGCCGCAACTCGCGTGGTACCCAGGGACAGTCTAATCAAATTCAAATTCATTTATTTCTCAGATCCATATTTTGTAAGTTCACGTTAGATGTCAAATGAGTTAGAGTATTGAGATTAGTATAGCTAGGTAGATATATATTTTATGTCTCATCCCGTAGTAAATGTGTAAGAACACAAAAAAACATCCAATATGAATCTGTGTTGAAGGTATTTCGACCACGGCTAGTAAATTAACTTGAGGTGCTGTGTAGGCTTTTCTAACCAAACTAAGAAAGGGTCTACGACTTCTGCACATTACTTATTGCACTTAGATCGTCTGACTAAAACTTACCCTAAGCAAGCAAGCAAGTTAGTGGCCAACTCTGGTGACTGGGTTTTTAGGCAGCCTAAGGCCTCCGTCGTGGCTTAACGACTGCTAGAGCCGGGATCGACAGTTTAACGTGCCCTCCGAAGCACGGAAGCGCTCAGATAGATGTAAATGCCACTAACAGTCACCCATCCAAATAGTGACCGCACAGAACGTTGCTCAACTTACATAATCAGTGAAGATTGGCTAAGCAAGCTACGCCACGAGCACTTCACACTTACCCTAAAATTTAGGCACTGCGCTGGGCAAATGCTGGTAGAAATCGTTTAGTTGACTGTTAAGTTCTGTTTGTGAGTTGGTAAAGATCTCTCACCTCAACTTAGCCGGAAGCGCATTCAGCAGCAATCGAATCAGCAGGACATTCCCGTTCAAACTCGCCGCGTTCAGCGCCGCAGCTGCTGCTACTGCCAGCTTGTTAGACGCGGAGCATCCACAAGCACTCGCTGCGAGACACGCGCAGGCTACAGCGCATGCGCCGGCACAGGCCGCTGCAGCCCGTCTGACCCCCCGGGCGCCTCCTCTAGCACAAAGTACCGCGCACGCAGCATTGCCGAGCACGCAGCAAGCGCCTACTATTAGACCTGAGGTGAACACCTGGAAAATAAACATTTGTGTGATGATTGGGCAAGTAAGCAATTGCGCATACCCAAAGACAGAGAGACAGTTTACTTCTCAGAGACAGTTCTTCAGACAGTCCCAAAACTAGGATACTAGGTGAAGGTTCTGAAGGCGATAAAGGCATATCTTTAGATCCAGAAGTAGGTACGTATATTTAATTACAATAAGTCATATGCTGATAGTTTTGATTGCATTATGTATGCTGGAAGATTATAATGACATTCCAGTCCAATGTCTCATTATATTAATAAACGTCACCAGCAAAAAATCAAGCTAGATTTCTTGGAACCTCACCTCCTGATCAATATAATCATTGCACCTGTCCTGAGCCACACTGGCGTTGAAGGCGATAAGCTCTGGTTTCGCGTAACCGTCGTAAAGCTTCGTCAGCTCCTTCCAAGCCACCTTGGTGGCGTTGAACATCTTGTCTGGAGCCACGGTGGCACTACGACAACCCCGACCTTGCATGCGGAGGAGTAGCTCTGGAATCCACATGTTTAAGCCGAAACCACTGAAATCAAAACAGTAAAAAGAATCTTTAAGAATTTTCACTGTGCATCTGAAAAACTGCACACTAAAAAGTTGTGTTTTGTGACAGTAGACGGGTCCATCATAAAACATATGAGAGGCTAAGTAGGACCTCTGTAAAAACTACAAGATCACTTGGTCTTCTCATGTGCTAGTGTTATATTATGACAAACTAAGGGTTCAAATCGTGGTCGTAAAACCTTTGCCACCATCGTCAAAATGCATTTCTAAATAACAGCTTTCAGGAAAAAAGTTATGGATACTCACGCAGACATGTTTGCGAAGAAAACAAAGAGTATCAGACTAGATTTCAAAGCATAGCTCTTTGACACGAATGTTTTCAAGTCTCTGAGAACTCCCATGAATAGGTCTTTGGTTCTGTTCTCTTCTGCGTTCAGATTCTTGGCTACGAAGATGTCATCTTGGATTAGCCTCTTGACCTGCATCAGTAAAAATGATGTTACCTACATTATGCCTCAACATTTCTCTTCTATATTTGGTGACATAAATCCCATACATTTTGTTAGGTATGTTACAACTTGTCATGAAGAATAGTAAATATACAAGAGAAATCTAGTGTGACTCTAGGAAAAAAAACCGTACTTCGGTGTAAAAATATAATGCGAGAACGTTATGAGGCTGCTGATGAAAAGATCATAATAATGCAGATACTTTGATCAAATTACCTTAAACTCAGCATCCTTTCCATGGTTTTTCCTATGCATCATCGCCAGGAGCTTCAGCGCCTTCTCTCCCCTGTTAGTATCAAGCAAAAGCCTCGGACTCTCAGGCAGGTACATAACCCAGACCCCAGCCACGAAGCCAGGCAAGCTGCTAAGGGCCAGAAACAGTCGCCAGGAGTACAGAGGCAGGACTGTCGGGTTGTCGGGGATCTTGAATGGAATTATTACCCATGCTACCGCTGAAATTACAGTCACTTTACTTAAAACTCTTGAAATTGTTTTAATTCATCATCATCATTTCAGCCCCTTTGCACCCACTACTGAGTATAGGCCTCCTCTTTATTATGCCATTCTTTCCGGTCCCTTGCTAATCTTATCCATTAATTTCCAGCTTGTTCTACGATGTCATTAAAATTTCACTATGGAGCGGGTGGTCGGCCTCTTGGTCTACGAGCATCCCTTGGCCACCATTATTGCAATATTTACATACATATATTTATTTATTGGAGCAATTCGTGATCCCGGTAGAAACTGCAGTTTTTTTCATACTCTTCTAAGTGAAACTGCCAGTGTCTATCCCCCTATCTTATAAAAACTTAGAGTAGACATTATGTCCTGTTTACGTATGGTAATCAAGACATAATGTCTACTCTAACTTTTTATAAGATAGACCGTATGGCTTTAAAATTCTTGACATATAAAAACCAAAGGTAAGGTTACCTACTGGAGAAGTTGTTTTTCTATGGCTGGAATACTGAAACGTCATTCAAATTTGAGCACCATTTAAAATTGCTCTGCCTTTGTTTGACATTACTCATTTGTAAGAGATGGCAATAATTTAAGCGTGACTTAAATTGAGTGGCGTTTGAGTTGCGTTTGAGTATTCGACCGAAATATTTATAACCTAATGACCAGTGCAAGACAGTAGGTTCCTCATTTGTATTTAACGGTATCGCACTAGAAAGCAAGTACCATTGTACTTGCAAATCTATCGCTCTAAGTGGGTATTTGTTAGTTAAATATTAGTAAGTAACTGGACATGGTTTTGCATAGAGCTTTGACCAGAGTACTTAAGTATACGATGCACCTGGTTGGTACTAACTAGGCTTGAAATGCGCAAACCAGACTATTTTCTTTGAATCGGCCTAAAACTGTCTTTAAACATTTATTCTTATTATTCTTAATCGTGCATTTATCCAGAGAGCCTTCTTTACCGTTTTCAAAATTGCACGATCCTACACTCCTGTAAATTCGCCTGCAAAGATGTCTACTTGCGGAAATCAATTGATCCCAAATTATTCAATTCCACCATCAAGAGCTAAATGTTAAATGGCCTCTATTTAACCACATTCATTGAAAAATAGCACTGACGCTGACTCAGTGGCGCGTTGGCTAAAGTTCCAAGATAGCTTTTTGTGAAAATTGATGGTGATTCTTTCCTATAAAAAAGCAGAAAAAAAATGATTGTATCGTGACTCATGGCCCTTTACTAAGTATCTAGCAGCTATATCATAGAGACAGCCTGAAAGTTTCTATCATTATATAGAGCTTTCTCATACGGAACACTTTAGCTATGGCCACAGTCACGTGTCTAATCTCTTAAAGCAACAGTGAACTAACAGTCAATGTAACTGTAAGTCCCATTAAAAGTCATTCATCCATGATTACTACCGAGTCTCAAATCAGTCTCAAACATCCTTACCAGGTAACAGAAGCCAAGCTACCACAAAGCTCATGCCGACAATGCTGAGATAAAACTGTCTTCTCTTCTCCCCCACTAGGTCTGACACGTATGTGAACACCAAAGTCGCTGGTCCACCTGGAGAATCAAATTAAAAAGGTCAAGGCAACGAAAATAGAATTTGTTGTCGTAGAAATCAATAGAAGTGGTTCTTGCAGCTGTTGATGAACTGACCTACGGTTTTTTCTTTGAGGTGTATCGTTTTGCTGGCTTTTTTGTACTATAGATCTCTTACTTACCAATAGCAAATCCATTGATAGTCCTCGCTGCCAATAGCAGTCTGTAATCAGACACAGTGCTCTGCGCAAGCGTAACTATAGCATCCAAAAGTAAAGTCAAACTGAGGATGTTTCTTCTGCCGAATACGTCACCCACTATCCCCCAGAAGAAGGCACTAGCTACTCCACCTGTGGAAACGAAATTGAGATCTAAGAGCAAGAGACTAGCATTATACATAGTGGCTACATGACTACATAAAGGCAAGACACTAAAGGAACCGGTCCCGGCACGGTTTATACTGACTTTCTGAATGGAGGGTACTTGAAGGGTGGTTAGCGCAGTGAAAGGGATAGATATTCCCTTTCACATTAGCCAAGAGCTATTAAAACCATGTGGGGGCATATACCAAGGTTAGAAGGCAAAGACATACCGTGGCTACTCTCCAGCAAAATGGCTAGAGCAGTCTATACACATACATCCCAGTTGACATTCAAGGGTTGAAGTGAATATTGGACCAATCTGACGACTGCGAGCGTATGTTCAAATATTTTTCTGTTTAGGTCAGCTAGATACAAACGCGCTATAGACAAACATGGGATGTATTTGGAATTCTAACGTACTAAAGTGTTAATTTTACACTAAACTATAAGCAAACTATTATTTATGTCAGAAACTCAGTCAGAACTTCAGAGTTTTTATCTATTTTGACGTAATGTTGTAGGAAATCACATGAAGGCTCTAATACTTAGTTAAATTGAGAAGAGACACACCTTTTGCAAACCAAAACCAACTTACGTTGTCGTGTCAAAATGACGAAGATAGGTAATTTACTGAGACTAGCTGAGAGGCTCATTCCCCCCAAAAGCTCCTGGTCTTTGTCAGGAAAAACCCTAAATAGCTGGACCAAGCCTCCTCCTTCAAACAAAAATCCTAGAAGCGATCGTATTAACATGGCTTCATAGGTTGAAAAAAAAACTGTACTTATGATGACTTTGTAGTTGCGAATATACCAAGAAAGGTTTTTTACGCAAACCGATCCAATAAGGAAAGAGGCTGATAAATATTTGTACATAATTTGATACGGTGGAAAGCGATGATGTTACTTTCCACTCGTGACGTCCAGAGGTGAGGAAACTTTGTTCAGTCCACGTTCCAGTTTAATAATAAAATTACTTTATTACTTAGCTAAAGACCTTTCTAGCCCTCTTGGACCTTATTTTATTAGGACCATAACTTTTGTAATGATATTTTCTAGTTTCTGCACACAACGGACGAAGTGCCCAGTCGTGTGATCGGAGTCCTATATTAGTACTATTTTTATTTTTTTGCTGTCTCAATACTATAGGTGACATACATTATACAAACCGTGGAATCCTTCTATGTATATACCTAGGTAGGTACCCTATAGAATATGTGGTTTAGGCTATGCGTTGATTCTCATTAGTCCGGCAACCGTTTTAGCACCGATAGCTCTGCGTTAGTTTTAGTACATTGGATAAGATATGTAAGTACTATTCAAACGAAACAGCGGGCGTTCTACTATATAAAAGTTAGCACCCTCCTCTAAATGGTGTTATTATCACTCTCTCATTGTCGCAATGGCGCTTAATTTTATTGCCTACAGTAATAACTGTATCTACGCCTTGTCTTTTCGGGTTAACGATGACAGTAAAATATTGTAACACGCTTCAGCCCATGGTTTTTCTAGTGAAGATCATAACTTTCAGAATGAGCAAGTTGAAATTATGCTGGGGCAGGTCATAAATGAAGACTGGGATTATTCAATTGATCGTAAATATCGTAAGTCACAGGGAAGCAAAATACTCGATATCGTGTACGTGTTTTTTTCCAGATATTCTCCGATTTTGTTAAAATATGATAAGAAATAAGGGACCAATTTGGAAATTGTACTTACCCTTGCAGATAGAAAACCATTTTTTTAAATCGATGGATAAATGACAGAGTTCTGAAGTAACAAACATCAAAAAACGTGTTGAGAACCTCCTCCTTTTTTGAAGTCAGTTTAAAATAAGAGACGCATCGTTTCATTAGAACTTCTATTTTAAAACCTCTATAATAACGACAGTATCATCATAAGTACCTACCTAGCCAATCACAAAAGCAAGGTAAGCTTAACTTACCGCTCATAAACGCCATGTTGATGAGCCCAGCCTGGTATGTACTGAGCTGAAGCTCGCATCTTGCAGCCGGCAGTACGTAAGACATCACGCAGTTCTCAACTCCTGACGTGAAGAATGCGCACACGCACGCGCCCAGCACTCTCCTGCTGAACGATCCATACCCTAAAACAAGGTTTGGAGGAGTTTTTTGTGAGGTATATGCTACGGAGAATAGTTAAGATTAGTTTCCAAACATAACAACCGCTCTGGTTTTTTTTTTGTAATGTTATTTACTTATATCTGAAAAAAAACGAAATAGGTACATCCTACTAATATTAATGGATGTATGTTACTCTTTCACGCAAAAAACTAAATTAGGATGAAACTTGGAATATAATTATATTGTACGTGACTTGGAGTAACACATAGGCTATTTTCTATCTCGGAAAATCAACGGGACGCGAATGAAGTCGCGGGCGGAAGCTAGTATCCAATAAATCATCTTAGCCAGTTTACCCCCCCACGTATAATGGACCAACCTTGAGTCTAAATGCGGAAACAGGAGTCCAACAACTAATACTAATACTACCCAAAGATCTGTATATTTCACCAGTAGACAGTGTCATGCATCATGCACCATGTTTAGTATAACTCGTACGTCCAGCAAAATATTTAGAATCATACGCTGAGGCAATTCCAAACAATGTCTAGATGAACCTTCCACGCTACAGAGCCACACACAGAGATTTATGTCAAAAGATAATCAATGCTTAGTTTATTGACAAGTTTACTAATCCGATGAATTTCAACTTCAACTTCTTAGTTTATGGCTTTTGCAACTTGTTGTTACAATTCCGCGAGTATCTGTTTACTCTAGTATCACAATCCGATGAATTTAAAACTTGTATAAGTGACATTTCTGAATGTGACTGTAGAACTAAATGAGGAGAACATTGTAGGATATGTGTCCTCCTACGAAAAGGGAAGATCTACCACGCCGAGCGACCTTTGGCTCGGGCTCCGAGGACCAATGTGTGGTATTCGGTAGTATTACTTATGTTCAAACTCCGTGATAACTTCGTTTGCGCGATCTAGGATAGTTCTCATGTAGCGAGATAGATGGCGCTACATAAATAACAGCCTATTTTTCTGTTTCTATATGAATCACTGTAGTGTAGCTTACTTGCCTCCTATTTGGCTACCTGTATTTTGATCATTATAAATGTGACAATCGCAAACTTATTGTGATACGCTAGCGCATAGCGTATCCGAGATACACTGCGCGGTGACGCTACAACGTTTGACAGTAACGCTAGCGTTGAGGCGCAATATGATTCAAATTTACGGTATACGTAACGCGGCGACTATCAGATTAATTCGAGCTCATCCTCTGAACACTGAAAATGTTATTCTTTGATCACTCAGTTACCGAAGGATAATTACGTACCTACCTATAACACAATAAATACATATAAATAGGTACCAAAACAATGTTTTGTTCCCAAACTCTTTTCCCAACACTGATACGTCTGTAACAGCGACGTTGTCCAAAAACTAAGAACTTAATAAATTAAATGTCAAAAGAATGAACCTGTCACCACCTTGTTGTAAGCCTCTCCCCATGCATTCGCCTTCTTTCTTTGGTTTCTCGGTAACGGTTACGATGCGCACGCGCAGTTTTTCAAAATAAAATTGCGCTCGGTAACGCGATGCGCGACCGGTTCTAATAACTCCTGTTGCTATGCAGCACTGCTGATGCTGGTCCTTTTTTGGTCAGTGCGATAGGTTAATGACCAGCTTGATGTGACCTGTGGTGTTATGGTGTACTACCTAACTAGTAGGTCTGTATTCAGTAGGTAAGTTTGAGATCATTAAATGTAGCAGTCTGTCATACTTAACCGGTCATTTAGTTCTTTAACTTAGGTATTTTTTTTTTTTTTTTTTCAGAATTAGCAATTAATCTATACCGTAGTACAAGGTGGTAGGTATAAAATTCAAGAAATTAGGTACCTAAGAGAAGAAAATGTTAGAGATTTCCTCTACAATATGTATATAGACGTTGACTCGAGTTTAGTTGAGTGCTTCGTTTATAATTTATTCATTGCTATTATGTACAATCAAGAGCAAAAACATGTAGGTATACACATACAGTTTGCAAAGTTTGGTACACACAGAGGCATTTACAGTATTTTACAGGTAGGTTTGTTTACTTTGTCATGGGCAAAAACATTTAGACAAAAGCTATAACATGTATACTTACATGTAGCACTAATAAAAATATATATCCTACAAAAGCAACACTTGTTTTTAGATGACAATAAACAAAGTAGGTGTCAAGTCAAAAAAATAAATCTTATCCCATCCTATTAAAGTAACCTAGAGTATTTATTTCCTGTATTTCAATACTGTAGGGTATTGAAATAATTGTAATTTAATAATAAATATAATTTAATAAGGACTTCCTTATTAAATTATTTATCAATCATTCTATTGTTTAAGTTCTACTCTTTAATATTGAGTGAGTGTTGGAAATATGCCTTTTAAAGTTTGATATGTCAAAAGTGTTTACATATTATTGCTTATAACTATGGATACATAATTATTTGCAGTAGGATATTTCCAAAGTTCATATTACTTTACTATTGTGTATAATATTATGTAATCTGTGTTATTGTATACATGTCATATTTACTACCAAAACATTGTGTACACATTTATGAACTCTTAGATGTTTCCATATTTATAATCGTGTTGAGGGTGACATTTTATGAGGCAGTGGAGTGTATACATATTTTTGCTTTTGACTGTACCCAATTATTATTATTATCAATGAAATTAAAAACAAATCTAGCGGAATTCCGCACACCTTCTTCCGCACTGTCAACAAGAAAAATTCGGAAAGCCTTTCAGAAATCGCTATTTGTACTAGCGATTTCTATGCATCGAAATGAATGCGAAATTCTGCAAGCGGAATTCCGCCAGGTTCTTCCTGGCACAACTCCGCTTGACTGACAAATAAATGTGTAAACATTGGTACTCACCAACTGAGTTCAGGGCAGTTTCATAATCCACCACTTCTGGTGAAGTGACTTGTGGATCTCTCGTCACCCGTTGACTGGCTTGAAAATAAAAGAAAATTAGTTGACAGGCATCACAGCTCAGTCGGTATAGCTCTGCCTTTCACGCTATGGGTTCGATCCCCACTTAGAAAAAACATTAGAGCGAAGAGATTAATCTTTGTTTTGCGTCTGTGTGTTAGTAAATAACTATGTATACCTAAGCATATTCTAGGTATGTACAAATAAATTACATAATTATACTTATCAGCAGTTTTTCACATTGAAATTTTGTGTGAATAACGTGCTTACCAGTGTTATTGGTTAATTTTCTGTAAAAATGTAAGCTGTGATATTTCCTGACGCATTTTTTTGTAATTTCTGTATTGCAGCATTTGCAGCGCACGTTATGCTATGGTGCCATTAGTGGCCTGTTAATTGTTTAGTGTTGTTTTATCGAGTCCGTTTACATCGGCTAGTATCGATACAATAACATGCCTGACTACAATACCTACCTAGGTTTATTTGTATTTTTATTAGGTAATTTCTAACAACAAAAGAATCTAAATTTTTACGGCACTATAAAGTGCCTGACCTCATACTTAATAATTAATAATAACGTTTTTATTTCACTTTAATAATGATATCTGCTTCAATGAATCCAGAGCCAACAGGTGCGGGATCGATTCCCGAAGCGAGACTTCATTTCTTGTCAAGTAAGGATTTTACTGCAAGTATACTAAATAAAATTGTAACGCCTTCTATTGTTTTAAAATCATTAATTATTTATAGAAAACATGAAAATATGTTTCTTCGAGCCTAAGGTAACTTTTCACAATTTCACTTTACAAAATATCCTAGGGATTCGCGAGTCCCACTTATTAGTTGTACACAGCTCAAAAAATCACGGAAAACAATTTAAAAATGTACTCACAAGTCCTGGAGATCTTCGGCGCGACCTTACAGACCATCTTGGCGTCATCAGCTGCGGACTGCTGACGATGCAAATTCACGCACGCACTTGACCGATCCCACTGGCCGAGCGACGCCGACTGACAAACATTTCAGGCTTTCTTACTGTTTTGGCCTGAACAGCTGTGGTGATAAGACTGTCGAATCGCCTCCGCCTACGCAGTGGATCTTCTACAGGTAGGTATATAGGTTTTTCAGGAAAAAGGCCCGAACAGATATAGGTAACGCTAAACTTTTCATCCATAAAATTAAATACTTCTTATGAATTGCATGGTGTATCTTTAGACAGTTTAAATTACATGAAAGTTGGGACATTGCAAAAGCATTTTCATGACTTTCAGCAGACCAATTAGGTAAGCAACCTTTGAATAGTTTTGACGATTAAACAATATGTTATTTGTTTGGTTGATTTTTAAGGGAAACGGCGAGTGGAGTAGGTATATGTTTCCATGGAACAGTGTGCCTAGCGAGATGGTCACTTTTTGACATTGAAAATTGGCGCGATTGAAACCAGAGTATGTAGCGAATCAACAAAAAATGCAAATGTCAGTCGGTAACCAGATAGATCGGATAGACAGGATGGAGAGTACAGTATGAACATAAGTCTTGTCTCCATTCTCAGATAAAAACAAGACAATCTCAAAAAGATCTAGATACCAGCACGTGTCTAGGCCGGAGATTCTACTTACGCACGTACCCGTGAAAGTCTAGATTTCGTTAATTGGTTAGAAAACTGATAACAATCACATCAAACAATTATTTAATAGTCTGTAGGTATTTTATTTGACAAATCTCTAGATTACAAAAAGGTTTCTAGTTGGGGAGTAATTTCAAGCCCTATTTGGCAATCCCCAGCCCTAATTGGTAGGTATACTTATAAGTGACTTGTTCAGTGAGTGAACTCTTCATTTTTTTTGAGAGAATTTCTACCATGCCTGCCTACCCTATATCTACAAATCCTAAAAACCCCTGCGAACTCCTATAAACCCCTATATCTCTCGGACATTGCGCTAGTCAGTCTCTGACTAGGCCAGCCTTCACCGTTTTTTCATGTAGGTACTACCTGACCGCAAATCTATGTACTTTTATCTAGTGCAGTCTAGGCTGTGTAGTGACCATCGATTGCAACTTTCACTTCCTGCCACAGGCACTGATTAACGACACATTTCTCCACTAATTGTAATGCTTTTCTCAGTTACCCTAGATTACCAACAGGGTACATACATGCATTATCATAACTTAGAATTTAGCTAAGTTAACAATCAAATCAAATAGCTTATTTGCAAATGATTCAAAGTACAGACAAAAAAAGTAAAATTGAAATCATGCTATAATCGCTAGACTAAAATATTTGTCCAAGCTAGAATAACATGTCGCAAAGCTTATGTCAACTTGGTTCGGGTGGATGATAAATTAAAATTGGGTTTTTCATTTTATAACTTACTTATTTTAACTAAGAAGGTACTTATTACCGAAGCGGCAGCGCACGACAGACAATATTTTTATAATTTTTTTACGGAAGGGTTTTTTTATGAATCTCAGGCATTTTCCATAATTACGAATCTATTCAGATTTTATGTCCTGACATCGGCATTGTTCTAAGTCCTGAGTAAGACTGTTTTTATACAGCCGCCGACACGACACGACACCTATACGATATCGTTCACATCAGACGAACAGCGACTACGTTATTTTTCTATACGAGCAACGTGACGACGATGTCGATGCCATGTACTATCGGTATAATGTCAATATCGGCCAGATGTAAACGTCTTTTAGCCACTCTCGTTTTAATATTAATAATACGTAGGTAGGTAAGCACCTACTATTTTTATACCCCGTTAATTCGTTGTGATTGGCCATTATTACCTAACTTCCGGTTGCTAAATAAAAATCTGCAAATTGCTAAAGTGTCTTCGAATCAACTTGTCACATACAAATTAGGCTGTTTTGAACAATTTGGCGAATTAGATTGTTATTTCTGTACATACGTCAAAAATTGACATGACAAATACCGTTACAAAAACTATAAAGAAGCAGATGGACTTGTTCATAAGGACGTGCCCTATGAGGTAATGCACTATATCCATCATTATGCAACGTGAAGGTGTCTGTGTGCCTAAGTGCACTTTTACCCACACCCTTGCAACCGGAACAATAACAATACGAGCTTGAAATCCTAGAATAGTAACATACGGTGGTAGCAGGTAATAGGATAAGGTAACCTTAGGATGTACTCTATCAAAAAATGCCCGACTAGTACCACAAACCATTGTAATCTAGTACTAAAACCACAGTTAAAACTTACAGATGGTTCCGATAACAGAAGAACCGGTATTCCAGGATTCTGTGGTCAACCAATTTTGGTAACTCCAAGTGCCGGTCCATGAGTGCACGCAGCATTCTTGCATCATCTAAGTTTTTGCTACCGCCAAAGACATGGCAAGTCAAGGCGGTTGGTTAGTGACCCACTGTCCAATAGTTCAGTATAGTTATACTGTGGCTAGATGAATTTTTTTTAGAGGTTACAATCTGTTTCATTATCCAGCCCCCCCAAAAATGGAAAAGCTCCGAGTCTCCCAAGAATGGAACAGGATTTCTCAAGGAAAACCCTAAATAGCTGGGTCAAGTGGAACCCCCCCACCGAAACCCTGGATCCTAAACTGCTGGGATTTTTAACCAATATCAAGAAAGGAGGTTCTCAAACCAAGAAAGAGCCAGTGACGTGAAGAATGACCTCTCCGAGGTCGATTACATTAGAGTTATTTGCCAAGGGCTCGTCCAATTCACCATAATTTCACGGCGAATACCTATGTACTTGTAAGCATGTGTGCATGTAAGTGTACTTAAGTACTCGTAAATCAAGTATTGGACGCGCCTTGACTTTGAACTTGGACTGACGGTGGCAAAAGTGTTACGTAAGTATTTTGTAGTGACTAAGGCTTTTTCTGTTTACCGTTGTACTTACATTATTTATGTCAATGAAGTTTTAGTAAACAAAGTTGTTTATAAATGAGATTTTGCTTTCTCTTCATTTTTTTATGAAAAACATACCGTAATATAACAATGATATATTTGGGTCGCGACTCGTGGTCCCACTAATTTGACCCACTGGTGGGACAGTGTGTCGATTTAATGGGCTCGTGGTCCCACTGTTTGGTGGGACCATCAGTCAACGTAATGCAGTCGCTCGTGGTCCCACTGATTTGGTCATAAGGGCTATAACACAAATATATTTTCAGTAAGGGAATCAACAGTTATCGTGAAGGCACTGATAGGTTACGATAAGTACTCGGGTACCTAATTTATGAAATGTCAGTCTTTTACTAAGCCTTCATGCATTTTGTTATTAGTTACCTCTTCCACAATATGGATGAGTAATGATTTACTCCTTTTCCTAAAGGATTTAATGCTTAAGTCTGGAAGTAAGTAAGTATGCGAATTTTGTAATTTATTACACTCGAGACCTCCTGTAGGTATCCCGTTACAGGTTTGGTTTGTTACATAGATGGATTTGGTTGACCTTATTTTCTTAAGATAAGGAGGAAGAATATAATAATATTATTCGGAATTGATTTTGATATGATCTCATGAAATATCAACGTCAGAAAATGATACGATATATTCCTCATCTGATCAAGTTATGTAACAGCTGTTATAGGAGTATCAGTATCTCTTTCTAGTATCTTTTTCTCTTACGCTGCGCAAAGCACCCTCCTACTTCCTCTCTATTCAAAGTCAGAGCTATAAAATCGTGTCGGGACCTATACATTATCCAAGAATCATCTGACGACGATGTAGTAGGAATGCCAAGGGGGGTATGGTATATGCGACTGGTCAACATTTTTGTTGCACATGCTTTCATCAAAGATTTTAAATTAAGTTGACTATTTTGATCAACAATTTCTATCAAAGAGATGTTGATACCCCTACCCTTACTTTACTTTATGTGGGAGACTGTACGCAGTTGGGGGCGTTCGCAGAAACAAAAGTAAGAACAAACCAATTTGCCTGTTTGCGATCCATGCCCAAAAGCTCCATAAATACCTACTTTACTTACTGTTAGTTTCTTACGCTGCAGTCACATACATAAAGGTCCAGAATACACGGTCTTACACGGACAATTCAAAGTGATCCGTAAGACTTGATATAATAAACGCATATTTCGTTTGACAGTGTTTCGCGTTTGTAAGTTACATATTTGCAAGTTATTCAAACCAAAAGATGCTGATGGTGCAGGTTTTTGATAGTTTTTACCTAATCTAAATAGTATACACAGTAGAAAATCCTCGTAGATCCACAAAACTTACGACGCAATGCTGCGTGAGTACCAGTAAGTCTAAACATCCACTGATGTCATATTTCCCTAGAATTACTTCGTTATAATGTCCACCTTTTTGTACATTTCTTGGTTGCAAATTGCTCGTTGGCGCCGGCGCAGCATAGGTTTAACAGACATCAGAGAAAGTACAAGACGCCAGGCCATTTGGATTTAATGAGCTCTAACTCCCGTCTACTTATATATAAATAAAGCTGTCGGACGATGCATTAGTTGTAAGTTCTAGGATCAAAATTCCTATCTTCCTTCCTAACTGCCAAACCATGGTGGGCAAAGATTGAGGCCGCAGGGGGGATTCCGCTATTTGGTGGACGGACCAAAACTGGCAGTAGAAACCTTTAGACAGTAGAAACACTAGTGCAGTTGGATTATGAGGGCGCAGCTTCAGCCAGATCAATCATGAATTCCTGGACTAGAGGCGCCGGTAGCCAGTCCTAGACCCGTGAGAGTACCAACAGCTTCTTGAAGCTGTGACCGTCTTTTACTGTTTAAATAGTAGCAGTTTACCCACTAATGATGAGCATATCAGCATCTACCAAAACTTGTGTTTTGACATTTGAGCTTATTCTAAAGGGGATTTATGGACTTTTTGTCACAAAATCCCCCGTCTGGATATTTGATGGGTTGTTTACTTAGCTCTAATTTTATCGAATTTAGTTATAGCTGTGGAGTGGTGTACGAAATTTTTTTATATATTCAAATTTTCAGTGTCTGTTATCATAAAAATCAGCTTAATTTTCTCTTATTTTCCTCTTATTTCATAGGCACGCTACTTACAAAGCTAGGGTTTAACCTATTAATAAACGCGTTCCTCTGTACACCGTTAGCTGCGAAAATAGATGGGCTTTCTAACTTGCCTGATGCAATTTGTGTTGTCTAGGAGACGTGTGACATCCTGGTGATTCTAGCAGATAAATACGACTGGCTATCAAACTGTTTATACATTTTTTCCATAGTATCAGCTGTTCTGCTTGCTTGTTGGTTTGAGAGCTGAGTTTTTGCTTCCCAGGCAGTTTTGAAATTGGATTATATTACATAGACTTACAAAGTCCGCATGCATTACTATGGTTGTATGGTTCATCACAAAGATTTTTCAAAGCATCTGATGAGAACAAACCTTAACATTCCCAGATCATGAACATTATATCATTATACCTTTTATTTATAATCGTGTGATACTAAGAACTCGATGCTGCGTTCATTTTAGCGTTGTCAAGGGTTTTGACGAGTTTTAAATTTGATATACACAATTGTTCCATATATTGTACTGTAATTTTGCATTGTCGTAAAAACCCTGAAAGATTCAGTAATAAACCATTATCAACTTCCATACCTACTGAGTATACTCGTATTAGGTATGGAAGTTTATTAAATCAGCTTTATATTAACCACTGAAACTTGAAATTAACCACCGATACTTCGTGGCCTAAAATAACTTTTTTTACTTAGATACCACAAAATTAAGACCGCAGCCGACAGCTTCTTTAAAATAAAAAGCTGAACTAATTGCCAGTGCTAATCAAAACCACAGCTTAGTTGATAGGTATTGTAAAACAAAGAAACACGTGCATGTCACTGTCATGTCAAGCCAGGGTTTGTGAAGGCAATTTAGAAAATTAATTTCTCAAAGTACTTACCCACTTGACGTTTAGGTACAGAAAAGCACACATGCGTTACATTTTGACGAATGAGAGAATGCACTCGTATTATTCGCATTATTATTTTATTTAATTTTGTAATCGGTTACTTAAATTTTTTATGTTGCTAACTGTGCTATTTTGTATAGATAGGTATTTTCATTCAAAAATAAATTAAATAAAATATACTTACAATATTCATTTATTTCAATATTGAATTATTACAAATTATATAATTATTTATCATGCAGTTTAGACACTCCACATATTTATTTTATTTAACTTATTTCTAACACTGGCTGTATATTCAATCATAATAATCATATTTATTTTACACTTAGCAGATTTTATATAAAATTGGCATATTTATAATGGAAAAATTATATATTATTAGAAATTAAAATCATGCATAAAAAAGTATTGTTACATCTTATATAAACAATTTGATTTTGAAATTATATTTTAATTACATTATGACAATTATATATTTGTACACTGCCTGCTATTTATATAATATTTGCCGTTAACTTATTACTTATAATTTATTTTAATACGATTTACCTACATTCCCCACCACCGTCTTAGTATAAAACTTATAGCGACTTTCATCTTGGTATATCGTTGCATCTGTGATTTTAGTATTCTGTAGATAACTTGTTATTTTTTCTCTGTTTTGTCAGAAGATTAATATATAAACTAGATCAATAAGAATAATTAATATTAAACCGTTTAGCACTTAGGGGAATGGGACTTGACTGTTTTCTTCCCATCGATCGTTTTGATTATGT
The DNA here is from genome assembly GCA_918843925.1 of Eulithis prunata. NCBI lineage: Eukaryota > Metazoa > Arthropoda > Insecta > Lepidoptera > Geometridae > Eulithis > Eulithis prunata. The sequence continues at coordinate 8,983,305 of OU974016.1, read as the reverse complement.
CAATCAATTAAAATTCTTTTAAAGTAAATCAGTTCTAAGTTCTCAAGTTATTAAATCCTCAAGCCAATGTGTATATTTGTATTTCTCTAACATTACAGTCAAACAAAATGTACTTACAAATACTCCCGATTCCTGGATTTTTTATTGGAAAAAATCATTGAACCAGGTTCCTTTTCAAGCCAAACCAATTGAAAACGAAATAGCATGAAGCATCTGATAGTAGAAGTAAGAAAATTAATTGAAGTTGTTAATAAATAAACTGTAGATAAATAAAATATAACATTTTTTGATCTACAAGAATGCCACTAATTAGTTCGAAAGTGATATTGCAGTCATCTGAACGGTACTAGAAATAAATAATGTTATTGAAACAGAAATTTGAAAAGAACGAAAAACAGGTTATGAGATGTTTGCTGTGATACCTTGATTCCCATCGTTCGGGCACCAATGGGAATCCAGGAATCATAAATAATTAAAAACAGAGAAATCAAAACACGTCAGAAACTGTATTTCACTCTTTATACGATTACTTATTCAAATTCAAAGATGACTGAACAATATTTAATGTTGTTCAAAACTAGGGCGTAAGAATTTTTCTATTAACAAAACTTGATGTTGCTGTATAAGGTTACAGGCATGCAAAATTAAACGATGAAATATTATCACTTTTACAGCAAAATCGAGCGTTATATAAATAAATAAAAATGTTTAATTTTGATAAATGAGATATGCAACTTAAATAATATGAAAAATAATAAAGAAGAAAACAAATAGTCGGAGAAAAGATAAAGAGAGAAAAAATACACTATTTCATTTTAAAATGATTTGCCAACAATAGCTGTTACATACAAACCTCAAATTGACTATAATGCTATAGAAAATAAAAGATATTTAATATTTCAAATCAAAGTAATAAACAAAGCGATTTAGAATTTCGATATTTAAGGAGGATTTAAGTTAATTTAAAATCTTCCGACTTAATTTAAAGCTTATCTAGCATCACAGAACATTTTGATACATCATGTGTGTCGTTGGAATAAAATTTATATAGTTTGGAAGCAACTTAAGTCCATGGAAGGTATGCCGATATCGCTGCATTCAAGTGGCGAGTTCCTGTTAAAAAGTATTGGGAAAATAAATACCCCTCGAACCTTTCCAAAGAAAATATTGTATGCTATTTCAAAAATTCTTCAATAACTATTTTACTTAAATCTTGCTTGCCTAAGTTATTTAGTAATATACTTACCTTGTTATTTTAACATTTTAGACATAAATTTATTAATCTGTAATGTACTTAAAGAAAATTCATAAAATGTGCATACCCGGGAAGGTCCGACCTGAGAAAGGCATAGGGTGGCATCGACGTTAGCTCTAGTCTATCCAAGTTGTTGCAAAGTACACGGGATAGAGTCACCTTCTTTATTTCTATCAGTTGACCTGAAATAAATCAGAAGAATATGTATTATTTATCAGGTCTGGTATTCACCAAAGATGGGAGAATACACAAAATCAAAGAAAAGTAACGCGTGTTTTTAACTGGAGTTTCACAGGGTACTATCATGTCTTTTAACTTTTTAATTTTATATGGCATATTTATATGCATAGTTCTGAAAGTTATACAAAAAACTCAAAAAAACTAGGCTGTCGTCCCCTAAAGCTATGAATTAATTTGATCATAATATTTTCTGCCATTTTAAGACCATTAAATGTATAAAGTCTATAAAATCTTACTTGGAGTAAACGCTCCAGGGTTGTTCTTAGGTCCATAATCATAGTAGTAACGATCGCCTTTCGTAAGTCGCGCAAACTGCTCAGCAATGATATACGCAAATGTGGACCCCACGGTTCCACCTTCCACTGACATTTCTAGGAGTCCTCCAATCCAGAGATCAATGTCATCTACGCTTTCGTACACTGAAGCTAGGCGGTTTCTTGTCTGAAATATTTATACATAGCATAAAAATACTACTTCAGAAAACTAAATTCTCGATCAACAACCGAAAAAAACCAAAAACAAGTTTGGTCAAGAAAAAAAATTATGACATTTTCTGAATGGAAATGCAGTTAGTACATACCCGGTATTCGTTGTAGAGATAAATAAAAAGGATTTAACCCAGTATATACCAATAGTTACAAATTAAATAAATACGCTAAAAGAGGATTTATCGAAGCCATCAAAAACCTTTGATCCACAGAGCACCCGGCAGTCGTAAGATCAGATGTCCATGCCTCGTTCGTACTAAGCCTCCGAATCTACTAAAGGAATCCAATGATGATAGTTAAGTAAATACATACGCTAGGCAAGAATTCATCGAAGCTCCCAAAAGGTTTTGATCCACAGAGCACCCGGTAGTCGTTGTAAGGTCGGATGCCCATGTCTCGTCCGCGCTGAATGTTTAAGGACGCCAGATCAAGGCCAAAGGCATTTCCGCCGCGGAATAAATAGCGGGTCAACTGAAATACAAAGATAAAGTAAGTAGTATAGTTTTTGCAAATATTAAAAAAAAGTGAGTAGATGGTAATGCGAGTGTAAAAACATAGCATGACGCTGAAAACAGATGGCAATTAACACCTAAGATTGCTCATTGTTATGAAGGGCTATGAATGGGAAAAGATTTTCATATTTTTGACGCATATTTTTTTATGTACATGACTTCTGAATAGCTGGTTTAATATTGATGGGTTTCGATAGATAGATACCCTGTTGTTATTAGGTTATTATTTTTTATTATTATTATTCAGCCGCTACTGTCCCACTGCAGGGCAAAGGCCTACCTTCCCTCTTTCCACTCTTCGCGATTTAACGCCGTGACATGACATGTTATTAGGTTGGGTGAAGCTAAATCCAGCTGCCGATAATTTCATCTTGTGTTTTTTGCACCTAAGGTGTTTAACCTGCGTTTTTTTTCTGGGTGTTTCTATGTATTGTAAGTAGGTATTTACAAAAAAAAATGCATTATGTGTATTGTATTCTATCAGCCCTCTAGTTCCCATAGTACAAGCTTTGCTTAGTTTGGGACTAGAAGGCGTTGTGTTAAATGTCCGTGAATATTTTATTTATGTTGAATAAACTTACCCCGTAAGAGACAAATGGGTCAACGCTTTGCATCGGCTGTGACGTCATCCCGGCCAACATCCGGTCTACGAAGGTTGGTACTCGCATACGACTTGGTTCTAACATGAGCTCCTGCACTGAGATCATCTCGAGTGGCTCTCCTGTGCGAGGATTTATTATTCTGTGAAGGGAAAAAATGTATGACATAATCAGCATATCCCTGCATTTATAATTCGCAATGTTTTTTTGTGGATATAGTGAACTGGGCTAAAATTGTATAGGTGCTAGGTGTGTTGGTGAATGAGATCATGGGTGACAAAATGGCATCTGATATGGTTCAAGCTGTTTTAAACAGAAGCAAACCAGTATTTTATCAGACATCAGTGCCCCTAAAGCTGTTGGTAAATATCAAAGTCTTACTTGACCGTGCCATCAACGGTGGAATGTCCAAAGCGCATGGCTGCGCCTACAAACTCGGTCAACATGGATGGGTTGACTCCACCGTCGTAAGACGAGGAGTACCCATCCTTTGAGCCTAGGTTGAAGACTTGCATTAGTTCTGGACCTGGCGAGAAATAGAGAAAAAACGTTTTAAATGCTCGACAGGTCAGATGAGTTGATGGATGATGTTAGAATAGATTTTTCTTGGATCAGTCTCAGTCCATAAATCCTTTTAAAGAGATCCTGGCAATGTTTCCTCACATTTTGAAGAAAGTCACGGAACAAGCAGGTGACCAACCTGATGAAACGAGATCACCCTTGCCTTTAATTGCATTCCCTCATAGGACATGCCTATGCGAGAGGTATCTTAAGTACCTACATTGCGTCCACTGTGACGTGAAAAGTCTTGTGTATAAGAATAAAACGCATTTAGAAAAAACATTCTACCTACTCGAACAAAACCATGTATTCTCAGTGTTCGAATGTTTTGTAGTTGTAGCTACTTACCAAGCTGACTAACTCGCCCATAAACAATAATATTTTCGGCTTGATACAGATTAAACTTACCGATAAGCAGGGGCAGCCATTCGTCAATAACAATATGCTGGTAGATGGCTATAAGTATCTTCCGAGCTGACTGGAAGTAGGTATCATCATCACAGCCAGGGTTGAGTCGAGTCAACTCCCGGACTATTCTGTTGTGTTCGCGCGTGAACATAGTGTGAAGAACTGTTAGAGTTATGAGTTGGTTGCCGTGGTTGTCTCCTGGAAATGTGATTGTCATCAGCTGAATGTTGGTCATCTTCCAGCGTTTTACACTGTCACTAACACAGCTCGTACACGATATCGTGGAGAGCTACTATCATAAAAGTGCTAGACGCTGTTACACCATGCGTCAAAGATATAGTAATTCCAAGTAAGCCTGATCGATCATATTGATCTAAATACCCATCTAAATGTATGATAAGATGTTTCATAACTGACGAAACCACGCATAGCCTTAACTAATGACGTAGGATCATGAAAGGAAAGTCAACGAAGCATCTCTTTATGATATTACGTAGAAGTACCGACGATCGCTGAGGAATAAAGTTCTTATGGAAAATACGATTTGGAATATGAGACAAGATGTTCCTCTGCTGTACTCCGTGATTCCGTACCTCTACTGCAAATATCCCAAAAAGGCATAGATAGAGAAGTCTCAAAATCTTTCTTTCTAGAAAGTGTAAAAACCTGGGTTGGTACCCAGTAAGTTTGTCCAGCGGTTGAGTCAAAACCCGTTTGCTGCTGTAGCACACAAACACTTGCCTGCTTACTTAGCTACCTACTCAATCCACTCATCTCATTTTTCTTTCTGTGTAATTTTTGTTTCTTTGTAGTGTTGTTAGTTTAGTTCTGTAGGTGTATTTTGTGTGTTACTTTATAAGCAAATAAATGCCTGTCTATGTCTATGTCTAATTCTTTCAAGCTGATACTGATCAAACTACAACAACAGTAAATTACCTGAATCAAAGCAAGCAGCCTGATCCTTCGTATTCTGACACTCGGGTCTGTTGGTTAGCGGGGGTAGTTCCCTTCCAAAGTCGTTGAAGACCTTCAAGTACCCTCCTGGAGCTCGCAGAGAGATCTGCTTCTCTTCAGTTCTGCCGTACAGTTGCGATAGGTCTAGGAAATGAGTGGCACCGTTCATCTGTGAATGAACGCTTTGTTTTGGTTTGGTTGTGAAACTAATTTTATTTTTGTAGATGGCTCAACTGTTTCATGTGTATTTTGTAAATATTGTGAATATTGTAAATACTGTATTGGTTGTAATTTTCTTTGTGAATTAAAAAAAAATGTATTTTCAAATTCTTATTGATTATTGCACTTATGTTGTTTTATAGATGTTTTTTTGTGCTTGTATGTATGTATAGTGTGTCCAAAATAAATGTCTTTTCTTGCTTTATTTCTTCATTTTGTGGGGTTTTATTATCGTAGTGCTTGTTGTTAGTGTAATAGTAGAAGTACCTAATTAATGCATTTACCTGTATAGGGTAATTGTAGTAGTGATTTACTAGTCGACAGTCAATGGTCAAACTGATAATAAAAAGATTTCCTTACTATTAATTATCACTCAAATAATGTCTGTTATTTTTATCCGCAATCTTGTCATATTGCGCACAGGAAAAAAGAAAACTAATGAATGAACAATACGTAAAATCGACCAGCTAAATAAGAGCAATAAAAAAATTATAGGACGTGAATTATTTTTCAATATTTTTTTGTCACAAAAATACAAACGTTTTTCTTTTACTTTCTTGCATTCGGAAACACTGCCCCCTATGGAAACATACTTTATTTTTCATGCTTGTTAGTTCTTCATGTTACAACTTAGTAATACCTGCTTAGCATATCCACAGCTGCAGTCAGGTGCCAACTGGACTCTAACAAAGTTGAGGCACGTTCTTCCAAAGTACGAAAAGAACTCATCTGTAGGGTCTACGTCGATGGGCGCGCAAGCGGAGTGAAGCTGGTCTGGGAGAAGCCAACCACCTTCTTTGGAGCAGCAGGATATCGCACTACCATTACCTGATGATGGAAGATAGATTTTACTATTTTCAAAATAGTATTAGTTTCATAATAGCCACGCAATGTCTCTGAGTTATGCTATCGCTACGATACACAGATGTTGACTAGCTACATTCCGCAGCCATAACATCTTGACTGGGAAGTGTTGCTTAGTCAGCGCGCACTGTAAACTTAGACACGTGGAACGAATAATACACTTAATAAACCTTTAAGCTATGCTTGAAATACACGATTTTTATTTTAATACGATTACGATTGACAACATTTTTCGTGCTGCCCTCATGAGTAATTGACTTACCAACGCTATAGATGACAGCTCCTGACAGATCGTGAGCCACAAATTGTCCAAACTGCATGTTCATCATGCTTCGTGATTGGCTCGGGTAGTCTCCGTCAGGCAACATGGCGGTGCTGACTGATCGAGCACTGGGTAAAGGTGCACCTGACTTCGATGTGCGGAATGACCAGATTCCTGGAGACGAATATGACTTGGAGATGTGTTACACAGTAGTTCGACGAAACTATCGACTTAGAATCTTTTCTAGAGGTAAATTCAGTTACTGTGCTATACGAAAACTGACTGGTTGAAACGCTTTGGCAAACTCTCAAGCTGGTCAAGCCTCTATAAATTTGGTTAGACTCAAACTATACAATGACCACCACACAAACATAACTACAAAACCAAAGATTTGTAGATATGTATTTTGATAGAATGGGAGTCTAGAAGGTAGATAGTTATTTATATTTATTGCATTCTGCGTTGCAAACTTACTAAGCTACTTAATTATGGTAAAAAAGTCAATAGACATATCAAACACAACGAAAGACGAACAAACCATCGCTATAATCAGGCGGAAGGAGCCTTTCGAATCCTGTGTTTGAAGCACCCCAACTTGAATGTTCAGGGTTAGTGCATTCTCCATTGGCACTTCTGTATTCAGAGGGCTGGTCGGGGCACGCTGGCTGTGGTGGGCAGTATGCTCCTAAAATGTTAATAGGATAGGACTCTTTTTGAAGCAAATAGATTATCTGCCAACTACCTACTATGTACTGCTATAGCCATCTACTACCTATATAAAAACCTCGGCCAACCTCCATATTGCTATACCCTAAGCACGAGATACCTATTTACATCCACAACCAATGTAAAATTCATGTAAACCATGTGAAAGCAATAAATATATTGAGTATACATTTTTGACGATTCTTAGCACTCACGGGAGTAATAATAGAGTTTTATTTTATATGCGGATACCTATATAATAACATACAGAGACAAGTGAGAAACAAATGAAAAATTAATCAATATTTTGGAATGTACCTACTAGTCGTACAATGAACCAAAATGTATTTTGGTTCGTCGTACGTAGGTACAGAAGATTTCAACGCGCTCCGCTGCCTACGACGTAGCATCTGTTTTAGTTTCTTTTGCTTAGTAATAGCACAGATCATAAATACTATGTAATAGTAAGAAGACGGAATTTCGTGTTCATTCTTCACCTAACGTCCCAGAAACCTTCTCTTCAAACTTGAAGTATTTGTAGAAGTAACTAATTTTTTTAAGTTTCTGACAACTTTTGAGTTTACAGATCGCAATATTTTATTAAATGTTCTTACCATCATAATATGCTTCGCCATATCCCATGACCAGGTCATCATCATCAATGGCCTGCCGCTGCTTCAGGTCCTCAACGGCAAAGAGATTGAGCAGCGCTCTTTCTCCCAGCTTTTTGGCTGTCTCGTCAGAACCCGTGAACGACTAAAACATGAACTAGAATGATTACAAAAAAACAATATGGGACAATTCACACAGTGTCATCTAGTCCCACCAAACTAAGCAAAGCATATATTATTACTTTAAGAACGATTGCTGATATAGGTCACACGTCTTATTCACTTAATTTTTCTTTTAAATACCTATATTATTTACTAGCTGTGCCCGCGACTTCGTCCGCGTGGAATACCTAGTGTCTTTGGGTAGCATTTTTAATTATTTAGGCCAATTATTTTACAAATAAGACCGCGCCGTACTGCGCTCCGCTCCCTCCACTTTCTGTAACTCCAAATAAATGAATTTATTTAAACTTCACATACCAAATAGTGTCCATAATCTGGTGACCCTGAACGTACGATGGTATTGTCAGAATATTCTAGAACGTTTTGCGACCTCTCAGACCACTTCTTAAATTTTGCTTTTGAGGTATTTTGTGCCTTCTTCGTCGCTTCTTTTATGTTTTTGCCTTTGGAGGAGCGCGATTTTGATTTGTGATCAGATTTGGCTAAAAATAAAATAATTGAATTCTCATTCTAGAAATGTTAGAATAATAGTTCTCCACACATATTCTAGGTCATGTTATATAAGTCAGTGTCAGACTGGTATCCAGGCATAGTTATAACTAAGTACTCCTACTTCCTACTACTAAGTACTTTTATCAAAAACTGTGGAAGATTAAAATCCATAACAAATAGGTTCATTAGTATACTGATGTTAGGTAACTAGGTACGAAACCAGATAGTACACTCACTTGTCATTGTAATTATGTAGGTACGAGTACACGAAAATAAGAAAATATTAATGGTAGGTAACTAGGTAGGTAGGTATATCACGCATAATGTAATTATTTAACCGAAATCAAACCTGCATCTCCTCGCGTTTTAATGAGTAGTTTGACCAAACAGCGTATTCAGTATGAAAGTATTCCAATAAATCGAAATCAAATATTTACATGAAACTAAATTTTTATTATAAAATTCAACAGCACAAAAACAAAACAAACAAAAGAAAATCGCTTTTCAAATAGCTGCGATCTCAAATCTGTACCTCTATCACGAACAAATCTGACAGTCGCCACGTATTTGAGTTATATTGCGCGTCGATGCCAGCTCGACTGCCAACCGCTGTAGTGTCACCGCGCAGTGTATCTCGGATACGCTAGGGTTACGATACGTTTGCGATTGTCACATTTATTCCTGATCAAGGCACTGCAGTGGAATTTTGTTATGTGTGTGTTTGGCTAGTATTACATGACATGAAAATTGCGCGCAACCTCCTTGCTGCACGATTGTTTTTTCTTTTTATAGAAACGTGATCCAGGCATGTCGGTCAGAGAGTTTGAATTAGGAATTTGTTCACTAGCATTTTTTTACACTAGGTACATCAGAGAGTTACTTAAATACAGGGAGAAGTAGGTACACTATTCATTATTATGACCACGAAAATGAAAAGCTCATCGACTTCATTATTGTCAAACCAGTGCAAATAGTGTTTTTTTTAAGTAGCTCTATGCAGTACAGAATCCAATGAAACTAGTTTTTCACATTATAAACCTCATTTTTGTACACCAATCACTACCGTATAAAACTCTTTAGTTTCCCATACCTGTATGTGCATGGCCAGTGTAGCAGCAGATGCCAATCTGTCCGCCATCGAGGTGGCATTCGGGGCTACGGGAGCCAGACCTCACGTGTGCTGGACAACTCACCTTAGGCACGCACTTGCCTTGGCGAGGGCACATGCCGCATGGAACCTCATCCGACTGATGGTCTACAAACGATTAGACATTTACCTACTTCGCTACAAATAAATTAAATTGAAAATCTGCTCACTAGACTGTAAGCCCATTTTACACTTAGCCTAGTTTATTAGAACCACTATTATCATCATTGGTAGCTGGTGCTACTACCTACAAAGGTAGTATAAAGATCTGAAGGTACGCAAAAGAATACTTTACTACTAAATAATATAATGGGCGCCCTTTAGTTCTTGTCGGTTAGTGGTTGGACAAGATAACCTATTTCCAGGCAACGTTTTCTGTAAGTAGGTACCTATTTAATACAACAATAATGAGGATCTGGCCTAAGCAAATGACTTAATTTAAATTCTAGGATCTAATCTAGTAAAAAAGTTAAAGTAAGTTAGATTTATTACAGAAAACGAACACATAACCTTACTTGGTGTTCCAGCTGCGTTCAACTCTCTCACTGGAAACACTACAGCTATGCACACAAATACTATCAAAAATATCTTATTCCTATCCATTATGATCGAATTAAATAGTTTTTATTGAGAAAAAGGAAAATCACTCTGAAATCGCGCCTCCTTCCGCGAGGTTTTCGGGGTAAAGAACGAAGGAGGTTGCTATTTATTTTATTTAAACTTTTTACGTCAGTGAGGGTAGTCTGAAAAATGCTATGCTTTACGCTGTGTCAAAATGAATGAATGTTGTGCGCCATTGTTGCTAAATAAATAGGTACCTACTAGGAATATGTGTAAGCACAGTTGGTCAAAAATCTAGGATAAAAAAAAAGCTAAGACCTAAATTATATTTAAAACTATTTTATTATTATTTAAAAGTTTTAAAATAAAAAAACACCCACCAAGAAGTACGTTGAAAAACAATAAACTTTATTTGAGCAAGCATTCGCAAAATGTTGCTATGAAATTTTTCTAGGAGTTTCTTTAGATTTGCTAGTTACTAAACAGAGATGTGGTTGCTATCGGATATCCCTATTCATTACTATTAAAGGCTTATCGTTCATCCTGAGGGCTGATGATGTCCTGGAAATGTCCAAGCAATAGATGTACCTACCTATGTAACTAGGTGCATGCATAACCTGCAAGCAGCCACTTTAATTTTAATACCTAGGTACCTAATAAAGATAAAAAATACGGCTTATTTCAATTTCATGGCAAAGTCACGAAACACGTTTTGTTTGTTGTTTATTTACCTATGATATCAAAATTGCATGCTGAGCAAAAATAGCTCGTATTTAAATGGAAATAATGAGTTATCAACATGAGTGACAGCATTTATAAATATGTAGCTTGAAAATTATGTCTTTGTGATGTCAGACTCTCGTGGTTTTCAACCCGCACTTTATGCCATTATCATCATCATTTCATACACTATGCTGAACATAAGCCACCTCCTAAAGTGGTAAATATCGGCCTCTTGAGCATTCATATCAAAATTCTGACTGATCTAGTCGCTGCCACAGATCATATAATACCTGCTGCTGACTAGCGTCGATTGACGTTTGGCCGGTCGGAAGCGGCGACCGGCATTTTCAAGGAAGAACTCTCACTGCCAGCGCCGCCGCTGAGACTCGGGGACCATCTCCACGAGCGAGGGAATTGCGGTAATATTATTATCGTGACACCTATTTCTATACACTCTCTTAAACGTGTCTCCACACGGCGATGTTATCACAGCGATAGTTTGGATGTAAATACGTAATATAGTCGCGATTCGCCCGCTCGTGGAGATGGCCCCTTGGCTAGTGCGTTGCCAGACTTGCCAGCCTCAAAGAGAACGGAAACGTCCCCCACTACACATCACAGTGTTTAAATTATCGCCTAATAAATAAAGGATCTAGCGATAACTAGGTTTAGACGCCATCTATGCACTGAGATGAAAACACAGTATAATTTTAGTAAAATCCATCTCTACCATAAAGCTGTTTTATTTAAGTGATATTAAGAAAATTAAATAATTTAAAATGGATAAAGTGCCTTATGAAGAAGCCTTGACCATGACAGGTGAGAAACAAAATCTATTATATATATATACCTTAGTAGAATGAATATGAAGCACCTTAATATAAATAATATTTTCAAAGCCATCATTTTTATCCATACGACCAAAGAACCAAACTAAGCTATATAAAGCATTTTCTCTGTGGTAAGGGTCAGACAAAAAAGCACTAAGAACCAGGCCATAGTTCATTGCCCGTTATCTAAGCTCTGGTCGCGAGAAACTGGTACCTAGAATCACCTAATAAGATGTCCAAATGTCCTGGTGATTTTATTGAATAAAAGATTAATTTTAGCGTAGCGTTTCCTTCCACAAGTCAAAGCTTAGATAAGCCTCTCCTTCACATTGTGATATTGACGCAGCCTAATAATGTGTACTAGTAGAAGTTGCAAACAATAACAGAAGGTAGGTACCTATTCTTTATAGAAAGCGCTATGACGCTAGGACTTGTTGACTAGGGTTATTATGGTGTTTGTTCTTAGGCTACTGGTTCATTTACAGTCAGTTTAAGGCCGCGGTGACTGGCCTGGGCGAGCCGTACTAAAATATTTCAGTATACGTCATAGGATAAATATGACATAAGACTGCGAATCTCAAAAATCTAACCTAACCTAACAAGAAAAGAGATTGCATAAAAGTAATTCAAACTACTAAGAGAAAATCGGTCAGATTCGAGATTGTGTTCAAATTTTTACAGAGATTACATCGCTGGTAATTTATTTCTATCAAAGCCATCCTTACACCACACTGTTTTTTTTCGCCCACATGCACTTCTCCTCATTACCATATTCTTTACACTTACCATCATCGCCACGCTCTATACACTTGAATGAATGTGCCCACTTATTTATGCAAATAAATATCTTGTATCTTGTATACTTACCACCTCTTACAACAAGTCATTCTCCACAGGTTGGGGCAGATTCAACTTAAAGACATTTGCAGTATGTTGCGGCATTATCTCCGCTATGGTTTTCGAGCTTTACTCCATATCCTATGTAGTCCCTGGCAGTGCCTGTGAGCTGGGTACCACGAGCGCCCAGCAAGGCTTAGCTGCTGGGCTACCTTTGGTTGGTAAGTCCGCCTATTTCTACCGCCAATTAGCGGTGCTCACGTTGCTGTGTGTGTGTTTGAAGGGTATGGGTGCCGGTGCAATAACATGCACATGAGACTTGACACCTTCATGTCTCAGAGTGATGAGCGCAGTGCAATGCATCACAGGACACGTCCTCAGTGGATGTGCTTAATGCATCGTTATAAGCAGTGGTTACTACTTAATACCAGGTGGGCCATCGGCTTGCATCATTTAGTTGTAAAAAATGATACCATTAGCAGACTTTCTCTTAAAGTATTGCGTAACATCTCTGATAATATCGTGAGATAACCAGTTTTGGCAGAAATAAGATTGGTGAAGATCCTTTATGATGCATATCAAAATATATCAGCGCTCGAATTTCGATATCCTGAGCTTTCACACTACCACAAAGAGCACACACACATATTTAACGTCGCTTTAAGCTTGATTTTTTACATTACCTAACTAATCTTGGTCAAAATCTCGGTTGCAGTGTAATATGCCTCTTAACCTGTTAGTGTCAGTGATTCCCATAAGAAACCTTCAAAAATCTTGGAATCACTAAGAACGTGTCTTTTTAGTTATTTCTTCCACAACTATTGATAATGATATATCCTTAGGAGTAATAGCCTCGTCACATCTCTGGGGCTACCTGGCAGACCGGCACGGCAGACGAAAGATGTTGATTCTATCAATGTCCATCGGCTTCTTGGCTGGGTCCCTGGCAGCACTGTCTCCTAACTGGATTGTACTGTGCTTGCTGAAGTTCTTGTCTTCTGCTGCGTAAGTCCTTAGTACTTATATGATTCATTGCAACGTGACGCCTGAATAAGGCTGCAGGCGTGCTCACAGTCATGGCAGCGGTGCCCAGCCCACAACAACGTAGGTCACGTTATTAATACGTATGTTTAAATAAAAACGTCACCCAATATTTGCGCGAGGTTTTTCTGTAACGCACAATACAATCACAATCCTGTGGTTATCTAATGTTTACTTTATTCAGAAGTTTAAATGATAGCAAATGTTTATGTAAATAATGTATATGCGACCTTAGATGTGGTGACCTGGTGACCCCTGGGTAAAATGAACTGGACTCATAATATAGTGCCCGAAACTTTCGAGAATAAATACGTAACTAAGGGTAAAAAGGGCTGGACTAATAATTATAGTGCCCGAAGCTTTCGAAAATAAATACGTACCTAACTAATTTTATTCCCACTATCGCCACTGGGGACGACTAGGATCAGAATAAACTATAGTTTCCATACGTCACGAAAGACTAGTGATGTTGAGGAAAAATTAAGTAGGTTTCCCACCAGTGGGACATCGGTCGTAACGACGAATGGAAATAACCACTGTTTTAGCAAATAAATAAAATGTTATCGAATATTTACAAGAGTTTACCGTTCTACCGCACACAATCACAGCTATTTTTAAATTATAAGTATAGTAAATTCTTTTGTAAATAGAACAAGTATGTACATGTCAAACCTTATAAAACAAATGATAAAATAGACACACGTCAGAACAAAAGTCATTAAATTGGTCAAGTCAAACATAGAAACACCCAAATGTACTAGACGTGCAACTTCAGTGCCTGAAACGACGTGAAGACGACGAAGTATCTAGATATTTATTAGTCCATGGTATGGCCGGTCAACGTTGGCTGTGAGTTAGCTCAAGGAAGTATCATCATCATCATCATTCTGCTCTTTTAAAACTTTGCTTTAAAAACGTAGATCACGTTCTTGTTAAGATAAAACGTGGTCTAATATTTGCAAAGGCTTACACACCTGCATCACAATGGTGCTGATTATTTAATTAGACGTAAATGATGGCGGAATCTAATCTATTCTATATAAAGACAAATATTTATATATGTAGGTATATGCTATACACAAACAAATATCTAAACTAAGTAAATATATAGAACACCTACAATTAGCAATAACATATATTTTTAAAATATTCACGGACATTTCACACAACGCCTTCTAGTACCAAACTAAGCAAACCTTGTACTATGGGAACTAAATAGCTAGAACTAGATACTAGATGGCTTAATGACTAATTAGTAAGTTTATGCTAAGACTAGCCGTCGCCCGCGGCGTTGCTCGCGTTCTACCCTTTAGAGTGTGACGTTTCAAAATTCCTTTAGTGCAACCCTACACTATATATGGATACTACTCTCCAAATTTCATACCTCTAATACTTATAGTTTAGGCTGTGCGTTGATTCTCTGTCAGCTTCAAAAGAGTTTTATATATATTGATGATGATGATGATGATGATGATTGATGATTGATTGATGATTGATTGATGATGATTTTATTTTAGTAGGAACCTGCCTAATGTTGTTTACAGTAGAAAAAACATCTTATACCTACCAATTCCAGGGTCTCTGGGGCATCAGGTCTGTCCGTGGCTTTGCTTGGAGAATGCACACCAGGGAAACAGAGAAGCACGCTGCTACTGCTGACCACAAGTGCCTTTCTCTCGTGCACAGGAATTATGGCTGGTAAACCTTTCTTCCATAGCACACCCATAGTGACAGGCCATGCGCTCAGGTGCGAGTCAAGCTCGTCCCGCCATCTCAGGTCGTCCACGACACCTTGCATTTTGTGGGATCCACTCTGCTACTTGATCACAGCGTTAAATCGCAAAGAGTGGAAAGAGGGAAGGGAGGCCTTTGCCCTGCAGTGAGACAGTAGCGGATGAATAATAAATAATAATAATAACACCCAAAGTGAAGTTTTATGTAGAGTGACGAAGCCAACTAGTTGTGTCCTTTGACGCAGCTGAAAATGATCGATGACTTCTCGGAATCGAATTCATCAAGATGCCGAATTGAACATTCTGACATACTGACTATGTAGGTACTCTTTCGAAAGTCAGTCAAAAGAGTAGACAGAGTCTTCAGAGTTATAAAGAGATCTGAAATGGTTGATGGAGATTCCAATTGCACATCAATGTCTCTTTATTTTCAGTTCTATCAATACCAGTACTTAATCTTACATTCTCTTACTACATCCCGGTTCTGAACATTTACTTCAACTCGTGGCGTCTTCTCAACATAATCTTCAGCATCCCTTGTGCACTGTCATGCATTGGAACCATAAGCTGTTGCGAAAGCCCCAAGTTCTTGCTGAATGCTGGCAAAGATGAACAGGCTTTGGACGTGCTGAAGCAAATGTTTGAAGTCAATACTGGAAAGAGTTGTGATCTTTACCAGGTTAGTTAGTAGATGGTTAGTAGCAAGAAATATGGATAGCAAAAAAGTGTATTTTACTGAAACTCCCGGGTCAGATATTGATACTCCTTTGCACAACGGTACAACTGAAGTATTCCAACATAAACAGCGCATTGATATCGTTATTGATTTAGAGGCCACTTCCCAAAAAGGTTCCTTAGACTAGTTTGTTGTAACTGAAGCATTCGAGGCCTACAAGCTTAGTCATCAACCCTTCACCGATGAAAACTACCCGCGTTTATTTCTGCTTCCATTTTGAAACTGCTTTGGGTGGATTCTAGGTAAACTCAACAGTACTAGATGAGGTTCGAATACCAGCTGGAAAAGGTTTCTGGGCATCCATCATCTCGCAGACTGTCCCAATGTTCAAACAACCGCTGCTGAAGTCAACCATGTTACTGAGCATGCTGTTCACGATGGTATTTATTTGGTAAGTCTCCATCTTCTAAAGTAGGATTGGTAGGGTTATAACTATGACATTCCTACCTCATATGGAATCACAGAAAAGTTTCTAGGTAATCTACGAAGGTATACCAGAGGAGTTTTTTTGGGGCGATGAACGGTCAATAGCAAATTTAGCAGTTTGTAATTTTACAAATTTTAATTATTTCCGCTATTCCGTGTATCATCTTGTGTTTGCTAGAACTGCAACAAGTTTTTCGGGATTTTTAGTGGACTCGATGGGAATATGCCGTAATTATTTTGGACCTAGGTGTTATGATTTATAGTGTTCTTAGTGAGCACGTTAACAGACTGAACCAACTGTTGGCTGTTGGATGTCACCCTCAATTTATCACTCTTCTCGTTCTCTTTCAGTGTGAACCCATTTGTAGTGTGGTTACCAGTTATAGCCGATTCGTTCATGTCCTCTGTGGAAAGCGGAGCCACCAGCCTGACGATCTGCGAGATGGTCAGACTCTCTAAAAATTCAACTTACGTTAGTAAGGTGAGGATTTTGTCTATAACAATTTTATTTAGAACTAGCCGTCTCCGCGGCGTTGCTCACGTTCTACCCTTTAGAGTGTGACGTTTCAAAATTCCTTTCTTAGTGCACCCCTACACTATATAAAGATACTACCATCCAAATTTCATACCTCTAGGACTTATAGTTTAGGCTGTGCGTTGATTCTAAGTCAGCTTCAAAAGAGTTTTATATATATTGATGATTGATAGGTACTACTACACACAAACCACAAAAAATCTGTACTAATTGGGAGTCCATGTAATTACCGGCACATGGGATGTTTCAAGGAGGACGCAATGAAATGCAATACATCACACAAAGTATGTTATTGACAGAGAACGGCTCATCACCAGATAGACTACTTGGTCGTTGCAAACATCCTGATCAATCAAAAAAATTGGTAATTCATCAAGAATTTACAAAAATGAAGTTTTCAGGTTCTACCTTTCCCAATTTTTCACGTCATTAAATCCCTTCAAAGTCTCCTAGTTAATGTATTTTCTGATTTGCTTTCTTTGTACTTTCAGGCGTCTGAATGTTCAATGAACGCCACCGCCATGACGCTGGTATTCTGCATCAGTCTGACTCTGGCGGCTCTCAACGTCATCGCAGGATTTTTACTCAATTATATTGGCAAAAGGAAGCTGTATATATCTATACAGGTAAGTAGGTTTTTTATTTCGTAAATTTTAGAGAAAAATGTACCTAGGAATATCAGTATTTGAGTGCAATTTTGCACGCTGCAGCGTATAAAGTACCACATCCTAGGACCTAAGAACTCGTATTCAAACAAAAACTGGAAGCAAATCCAAGCAAAATTTTTCATTGACAAGTCGACAAATTATTGGGTAAGTACTGTCATATTGCGAAACAATATCCTCGCTAACTATTTGTTTGTTTTCACACTCTGGTACCTACTTACTATTTAGCCACCTAGCGGTTAATATTGTCGTGCCTTATCAGGGTTTATATTGGAAGATCTTTTCTACTTACAATATGGATGCAATTAAAAACTTGAATTGAGTTGGTGCTAGACTAGAGCATGCAGTATTGGTACCATTCATGCATGCATGCCCTAGCCCTCACCAACTGCTCTTATAACCAGATCCTGGCGGGTACAGCTGCACTGAGCATCAACGGCAGTTCGCATTGGATCCTCAGCGCGGTGCTTTTGCTGACTCTCATGATGGGTGTCCTCAACTTTGGCTTCCTCACATCTTTCACTGTTGATCTCTTCCCGACTTTCATCAAGTTAGTAAACGCTACTTCAACTTTTATGAAAGTAGTATCTCGTAATATTTGGATGACAATGGTCAACGCGGAGCGACCAACCTGCATTTTTTTTTTCAGAATATTACTATTTATCCAAACAAATTAGGTATGATTACAAAATGCACGTGGCACCGTTGAGCTATATGCAAACTCTTGAAAACGATTTATAGATAGCTCAACTGATCCAAATCAGTACCAATCGTGTCCAAGACTTTTTTCAACTGTTATTATTCTACTAAGTCTGATGGTTCCACTGTTATAAATACCGCGTTCATGCCGCTGCCGGCATTATTGCCGCGGACTTATTGCCACAGCAACATTGCCTTAATTTCTAGGGGAGCAAGGTCCTGAATTTGTGCCGGAAGCCAGGACAGAAGCATGATCGTGTTCACATTATGCTCGTGCCCACTTCCCTGCCCACGGTATAGTGTAAACGCAACATTTTAGAATCTGTAATCTGTGATTCCACTCTAGGTCACTAAATAAGATATGAAGCACTAACTAAGTAACATTTCCAGAGCAACAGCAGTGTGCGTGATGCTGATGCTGGGTCGCGGCAGCACTATCCTCGGCATCAACGTGCTGAAGCACTTCATAGAACATAACTGCGAGGCTGCCTTCTACACCTTTGGGGTCATCTTCGTTTGTAAGTCATCATTACGATAAACAACAAGATCTTGAACTGTACCTACTCATCTAAAGAGTACCTAGGTACGTGTTTTCACTCTGGTATTCGAAGTGACCGCAGATTCAAATCCTCTACGACTTAACTTTGGGATGTTATAAAAATGATAACTAGGTACAAGTTTGTTGTTGAGCTGATTAATCTTCCTAGATCCTGTACATTATGTGTGCTGTGCATCATGAGTCCTCGATGGACTCCAGCTCGTCAAATCTGAAAGTTCTGAGATGAACCCAATGTTTAAAACGGTAATTAGGTATGTCTGTGATCAAAACTGGGTTTCAAAGCTGATTAATATCCTCATCACTTGGAAATATCTGCACCAATTTTCATTAAATACAGAAGAAAAACAGATTACCTAATGCTTTTTTTACAAAAAAGCCGAATTGGAACCGGACGAAGCCACAGCAGGCCACAGACAGACACACACACAGAAAACTAATTACTGGACACACAATGCTGTCAAACTATAGCGGTCAAAGGTCAATAAGGAGTAAAATTGATGAGAAAATCCACCAGTTTCTTTTCTTCTTCTTCTTCTTCTCTTTAATAATGGCCTGTGTCCGTCATTTCGACAGACAATTTTGCCAATGTCAAGTGTTAAAATTGTAATAAATAAGTCAAGTCAAGTCATTTGTCAAGTCGGCTGTCGTTTGTTTTGAAAAGAAAATGGTGGATTTTCTCTTCAAAACCTAACACGAATTTTCACATTCAGAAAAACCACTTTACACACATTTATTCCAATGGCTCACACTTTATGTTACGACCTAAGTATTATTGGTTAAAATTCCACCAAAATAAAACAACAATACTCACAATAACACAAGAAAAACTATTAAAATAAAAGTGCTATGTGTCGTTTCAAAAAATGTCAAAACTCGTGTCCACCATTTTCTTTTCAAAACAAACGACAGCCGACTTGACAAATGACTTGACTTGACTTATTTATTACAATTTTAACACTTGACATTGGCAAAATTGTCTGTCGAAATGACGGACACAGGCCATTACTGAAGAGAAGAAGAAGAAGAAGAAAAAGACAATGTGCAATTTTTACAGGTGCGGGATTCCTGGGACTACTGCTGCCTCCTGACAGAAAATACGAACGACACGACACTAATTCAGTTGAATCACCAAAGAAATAAAAAGTAACGAGGGAATCAAATAAGTACCCACCTATTATTATAAATATTTTAACTTATAGCTAGCTGAGTGTAGCACGTAGAAAATACTATTGGCCAAATACTCAAACGCCACTTAAATTAAGTTGTTCACGCTTAAATTATTGCCATCTCTTACAAATGAGTAATGTCAAACAAAGGCAGAGCAATTTTAAGTGGTGCTCAAATTTGACTGACGTTTGAGTATTCCGGCCTATGTCAGTAGAAATGTGGTGTCGTAATATCAACGACAAGCAAACCAGAACAAACAACGAAGTAATTATAACGAATTATGTTTATCTTTTGACTTTTTGACCTTACTTACTTAGCTACTTAGTAGTAGTAGAGCTCTTTGTGAGAGCTCGTCCGGGGAAGTACTGCCACCGTACCTATTTCTGCCGCCAAGCAACGATGCTCGCATTGCTGTGTTCCGGTTTGAAGGGTAAGGGCGCCGGTGTAATTACAGGCACATGAGACTTCAAGATCTTTACGTCTCTGAGTGATGGACGCAGTGCATTGCCTTACAGGGCACGTCCTCATTGGACTTGCTCTGTGAGGTGATGCAATGTTATAGGCAGAAGTTAGTACTTAACATCAGGTGAGCTATCAGCTTGTTCCATTACTTTTATCATAAAAAAAAAAAACTACCTACTAAACCTATTTCATACAGGCCTTTGCATCTAACCTAGATGATTTTTACATAGTCAGGTGCTTTTTTTTACGTATGCCTCTATCAACGGGAGGCTGCAGTCCCTGGGACATAATTTTAGACTCAAATTACCAAGTTCTGAACAAAATAGTGGGTTATAAAGGAGTTTTAAAAAAAATCCTGATCACTATAATCTGAATGTCTTCAAGGTAAGAGTGAATGAGTGTCTTCTAGACCATCTTGCTCCATCGTCAGCTTCATCGTCGCTTACCATCAGGTGAGATGAAGTCAATAGATGGTCTATACCTTGTCTGTGTGGTCTATTCAATATAAAAAAAAAATTACACTGTAAAAATCGTATATTGAATATTCAAATCTTAGAACTTACATAAGTAATACTTTATTTTATAACATGAACTCCACTTAGCCCTGAGGTTTTTACACAAATTGTACCCCAAAGTAAGCCCAGAGCACAACTCCATACCTTAGTACTGATTGAGCAAATACATAGCGTACTCGGAACGCTGAGCAAAAAAGTCAACTCAATTTTCTATAGTAAGTGATTGATTCTTTCATCATCGTCAACAACTGTGACTATCATCGCCTTTCTCTTGGTGTTTGCTGGCGTATTGGATCTTGAGAAGTTCTTTTCGTTCTTTTAATTTGGCGTCTGATGGCAGCAGAAGACCGGTAATACCGCCAACTGAAAGATAAGCAGTAACCGATAAGATAAGCAGTAAAGTTACCTACCTTACTTAGAATCCCCTCGCAACTCAACTGCGTCACTAGGAGTTCACAGATGATTAAAGTAAGTACGCTAATTATTGTAAGTATCCAAATCTTCTAAACTGAACAAGGGATACTTAGGTGGTTTCGAAAAATCAACATCAAGGCACAGATCATAATATAATACTACACCAAGGTAAAAATATTGCAGATTTTTCTCATATTGTAAAAATGGTGACCAAAGTTCTGTAGGTTTTGCGGGAAGGCAGAAGAACACAAAGTTAAAAGAACTAATTACTAACCCATGGCAACCCCTCCGAAGATATAGAACGCTGCTTCACAGTTGTTGTCCAACAAACTCTTCAACCAGTTGATGCCGAAGACTGCACTCCCCCGACCCACCATCAGTGTCAAACAAATTGCCATTGCTCTGAAAAAAAATTAGCTATAGCTGGACTGATTTCCATATATTCCACGGTTTGCTGCGATTAGTCAGAGAACCTCTGCCCTCGGCTGGATATTTTTCGCGTAGGTAGGTGAAGGGTTGCATAATCATAATTATAATATTTATTTGTTAAAAATGTAGATATTACAATAGTTCTTATAACTAGATTAGATTTGGATTAGTGCCGTTGGTTACATTCTGCCTCGTCAAAGGCGTGCAAAATTTCAATACATGGAATAATTTTCATAGAATAATGTTAAAAAACTGAAACTCTTTCCTGGTAATTGGTGCTGTATATGTCCATTAGTGGATTCCCTCAAGCTCATAAGTGCATTGAGAAGTAGCCTGAGCACCTGAGTATAAAAAAATCAGGGAATCTCAGAACTCCGTTATTCGATTTCATAAGTTCGCGTGAGTTCGTTTATTATTCGATAGTATTCGATTATGATCACTCACTTTACATAAGTAGGGAAGACGTCCACAATAAAACTGGTGAGCGATCCGAAGTTGATGACGCCGGTGATGTAGACGACGAAGAGAACCGCGCTCATTGACCAGGTGGTGCTCGCGTTAATGAGCAGAGCCACAGTACCGCCTATCAGCTGGAAATCACTTGTATTTTAGATAGTTTATAGTAACAAAATGTTAGTGTAAGGCGGCAGGTGCACTTACAGCCATAGCCGAGATGATGTCATAAATCATTGAGTTTGTCAAACCGATTAAAACTTCATAATAATAATAATAAGCCTTTACATCTATTGAAGATGATTTATACAGCGTCAAGAGGCAACCTATGCCTACACTTAACGGGACACTGTAGTGCCTGGGACAGTGTTTTAGATGGAGTAGGCTTGCCCAGCACGTATACCATCCTCTCAGCCTAGCCAACTCAAGTGAAGGCAAGTGATAACTACCTGAAGTCCTACGAAGAGACTTTTCCTCCCAATGCGGTTGACGATGCTGCTGGTCACCAGGTTCAGGACCGCGATGAGGGTGTTCATACCAAACACCATAATCATGGCAGTTTGGTTCAACGAACATGTTTGTGTCTGGAAAAAGAAAAGTAGATAAGACTTGCAAGGACTTGTTAGCTGGGGCAATGGTACTTCTGGGAAGTTAGTAATGGAAGAGGTTTAAAGCCAGTAGCTCTGTGTGAAAGAGTTTGTCCGGGGAAGTACTACGGTCGTACGATTCCTGCCCCAAAGCTCTGAGCACCAAGTCTGTGCATTCGTTTTGACTTTCGACTCGAGTGTACACGCAAACGCATTCGCAAAGCTAGAAATTTTGTATGAAAACCGGATAAGCGCCACTACCGGGAGATTTGGTAATTGCGCAATGCCCAACAAAATATCTCGCTTTGCCAATGCTTTTGCGTGTGCTATGCTCGAGTGGAAAGTCAAAACAAATGCAAAGACTCGGGGCTCTGATGCCTGCATTACTGTGATCTGGTTTCAAAAGTGCTTGGGCTCAGTGCAATGCCTCATAAAGCACCTGAATGGACGTGATAGGACCATTTAATGTAAGCACGCACCTCTTCCATTGAAGTAGCGTTCCTCGACAGTCTGATCATCTCGCACAGAGTGACGTCAGCGGCGCCGCTTTCAACCGACACCATAAATGCATTCATTATGAATGGAAGCCACACCATAAAGGGGTTTATACTGAAACAGAAACATTGAAAATAATATTGAAATTGCTAAAAACTTCTACAAAGCAGTGGTGAAGTCACTAGTGACTGGCAATAGTCTCACTGGATCAGTAACTGAACGTTCAGTAAAAACGTAAGTAGGAACACAAAAGTGTTAATTCTCTGCCATTTGGTTACTAGTGGCTGCCACGAGTTACCCATCTACGTAAACCCTTATTAAGGCTGAAACTCCCGTGTTATCATTGAATTTGTCGAATGTAAACTTTACAATCAACCCTAGGCGCTGCTGCTCGCCTGTTAGGCTGCTAAGTGCGCGTGTAATTTTAGATCCAATTTATTCCAATTTATTTGTGATGTTAGTGAGGCAGCGTAGGTCAAGGTTACGTTACACTGTCCATCGATACTAACCAGATGTAAGAAATGATGGATAAGCAAGCCAGTAACAGCGTGTCTTTTAGCAGTGGAGGTTTCACCATAGGCAGGGTCTGTGCCTTCACGGACGCCCAGAATCCAACGCTGACGGCTGAAGAGCTTTTTTCATCGAGCACTACTGAGTTCACCTGGAATATTCAATCAGCAGGTTTATCATGAGGGACCTAGACAGCGTTGTCTCCAGTTTTCCATCTCTTTTTCCATCAAAGAAACACGGTTTGTCCTGTCTTCCGTTGAAAAAATATTGCCTCACAGATCTAATGCTAATCATGCAATTGCCGTTTGACCAACTCTGTTTCAATCACGCGCAACTGGTGGTTTAACACACAGGCTCCTTTTTATTCCGGAGAATCAACAGAACCAAACGGGACGCGGACGAAGTCGCGGGTTAAAGCAATTAGTGGATAAATGACTGATCAATATGATATAAAATGTATGGAATATAACCATAACTTATTTCGTTATCATGATGCAAACAAAGCATTACCTACATTTAATATGTGCACAATGATTTAACTGTAATGTCATCGTACGTAGGATAACATGAATTCATTCGTTGATAAATAGATTCGTAGATAGTAGAGTATCAAAGTCAAAAATATGTTATTCAGTCTAACAGCTGATACTTCGCAATGCCCTGGCAGTACAAGGTTTTTTCAAGGTGTAAAATATGTAAAATATCATTGATCTTTTATGATCAATGTGAAAAAGGGCACAAGTCCGGGAGCGAAAACTCACTTCTCTCATCACAAGTCAATAGTTTTCCCTCCCGTAGTTATTGTGACCGATTTTACTGTAATACAGAATTTACGTGGTGAGTTTAGTAACCATAGGGTGAAACTTCTCTTCTGCTATACGATAGCGACTGTATATAGCGCAGTTTAACTCTATCACAGAGTCTTATGTATTAATCACTTACCCTGTACAGTTCTCCGTCCTTCCCACTGTTAATCGAGAAGATACCCTGAAGAACCTTCAAAGCCTCCTCATCCCGCCCTACACTTAGCAGATACTTAGGGCTCTCGTAAGAACAGGCGACGCCAATAGCAGCGAAGGCAGTCGGCATCGCGAAGATCAGATCCAGAAGCCGCCAGGAGTTGAAATAGATGTCCAGAATTGGCACGTAGTAGGAGAACTTGAGAGGCAGGATTGGGATTGATATTACTGAAAAATTATTATGCTCAATCAATAACAAAAACTTGCAACCCAAGACAGACTAGTTCAGCACTTTTCAAGTAGGTCAAACAAATCTGGTCGTCTTCCGATCCCAACCTCCTTAGATATAAAAGCAAGTGTTTATATGCCAGGGGATCTGAGTCATGAGACTATTTCGTGCTTCACTTTACCTGCCATTATCCCAGAAGATCCCAGGAAGATGCTGGTGGTCAGCAGAATGAAGGTGCTTCTTTGTGCCATTGGGGTGTACTCGCTTAGCAGCGTCAAACTCAGCGCCAAAGCTCCGGACACGCTGGCGTTAAATATATCCTAAGTTAGAAGAAGTAGGTAAAGGTTGTCTAGAAGAAATCGCTAAGACGTCCCATTGTACGTAATTGTATCTTATTTTCTGTATAACTTGTCTCGCATATTAGTTTGTAAGGTGTATCTACGTACAATAAAGTATTTTCATTTATTTATTCATTCATTCATAAAGTACCGGTAAAGTTGATGACAGCAGAAGTTTACTCACGCAGCAGAAGAGCAAAGCTTCAGCATGCTCAGCACTATCCAGTTGGGAGAGAAGGCGGCCAGGGAACCGGTAAGGAAGGCCAGTGTCATGGACAACATCAGAATCCTCCGCCTGCCTCGTGTGTCAGCCAGGTAGCCCCATACGTGGGATGTCATGATGATTCCTAGGGAATTTCCCGAATTTTATAACATTCGCTATCAAATGACAGAGAGCTTCTATAAAATACGGTAAATAAAATAGAGAGCCCTAAATTGAAAAACTGAACATAATATCCTATAAACAAATTCACAGAGCATGTAAACAAAACGAAAGAACCTACCAACTAGTGGTACACCAGCTATGAGCCCCTGTTGCGCGCTGGTGGTGGCAAGCTCACAGGCGCTGCCCGGCACGAGATACGACACGGAGAAGATCTCTGCTGTTAGTCCGATGATAATACTGCTGCATAGCATGAAAGACAGGATGTTGAACTTGCCGAAACCTGCAAAAAATCATGAAAAGTTAATAAATGATATATTGATAGACACTCCATAGGGGGTCCGTAGAGACTCCGTAGCCGTCCCGTAGCAGCTTCGTAGCAATTACGTAGACACTCCGTAGCGGCTACGTAGCTATCCCGTAATGACGTCGTAGACACCTTGTAGCCACTATTGACTACTCTGTAGCTGTTCCGTAAATCCCGTAGCAATTACGTAGCTAGTCTTCCGTAGTTATCCCGTAGACAAGAATTTTTTATCAGACTTTTACATACAATTAATTAATAATTAATTAATTTTATAATTAATGTCCATGAATATTTATTTATTTATTTTAATTTTTTGTAGAGTTTGCTTCTCCAAGTGAACCAAAAAATAATCTTGAATTTTACAAATACGCAAATACTAAGCATAGCCAACTATTAGCAATTTATAAATATTTTTATGCTAATTATAATAATTGTTACAATCGAATAATGACCAAGCAAAGTCTAAAAAATATAATATCATTACCTACCTTACCGTTACCATACTCTGATCTGATGATGATGATGATGAGCAATGATGAAGAGGATCTATGGATTTTTTCAAGGTATTTTTAGACCTACTTAATGCTACTTATTGCAAATAAGTTATTAATATTAATAGATGAATATAGGCATCAGTTTCACGGCCTAGATCTAGATAAATGTGATGTATCATACCTGTCATGTCCAAGGCATCTTCAAACGGCACTTTATCTAGTTTCACTACCATTTTTCCCTCAAAATCACTCAAAAAAAAAAACAAAGAGCAACTCGTTGCCGGCGTGTGCTCCCGAATGACTATAATTTGGAAGTTTTCAAGAGTAGAGTGAATAGGTATATTCTAGGTAACCGTGCTACATCGTCGACCACATCATCGCTTAACATCAGGTGAGATTGTGGTCAAACGGTTGCCTATATTGAATTTATAAAAAAAAACCTAAAATCAAACTAGGTTCAATCGTATTACCTCTTACACACACTTCTAAGTAATAAGAGATTGTCACATTACTTGTAGTAATAAACGTTTATTTTGCATTTTGTTTGCAGAGATTTCGTTTGTGTAAAACTATCTTCAGACCGCGACTTTCTGCCGCACTCAGAGACTTACGTTAAAATATAATCAACGCGTCTATTGGTAGGTACCATTAAGTAGGTAATGTAATGACGAATAGAGACATTGATCGAGTACGAGTGAGCAAAATAAAATAAGATCATCTCTCCTTGAGCGAATCGGCGTTGTATGTTTATATGTATGTAGTAGTTGTCGCCTGTGGCTTTCCTCGCGGGGTAGCAGCATACGCATTATTTGGTTAAAAGATTTGATCCTAATTTTAGACCCTTTAGGGTGCGACATCTCAAAATTTCTCTCCTAGTGCATCACTACACTATGATATGAGGATACTACCCTACAAATTTCATACCCTTAGAACTAGTTTAGGCTGTTCGTTGATTGTCAGTCAGCTTCAAAATAATTTTATATTAGAGAGAATTTATATTAGCTATTAGTGAGAATTGTAGTTTGTAAAACCAGTATAACGTGAGCTTTGATTTTTTCGAGTTTCAATGATTTTGTAGTTCAAAAAGACTGGTAAAATTCAGATCGATGCGATATTATGTTTAGAGGTGTTTTTTTTTTTGCAATATCGCGATATACCAATTAATTTTTACTAATAAACATATAAATAACATAGTAATTAATTTTTATGTTTAATTGGCGTCTCTAAGTGTGGTAGTTTTGTGTTGCTACATGTAGTAGCCACAATCGCCGTCAGCTTCTTGACTCACCAGTCAGCATAATGCGTTTACGAAGTGTTTGGTAAGCAAAGGACAATGGTCATAATCTGTATCAAATATTCACCGCATTTTTTTAAATGAACCGTTCAATGTAGTACTTGTTCGACAAGAAGCCTCTGACTACTCCTAAAACATTTATCTTACGTTACTAAATAACGTCTTAATTACGGATGCAAAAAGTTTCATGTCAGTGACGTCACTCTCCAATTGCGCTCACGAGCACATTTTTACCGTTCCATTTTTAGGACTAGATTCAAAGTGTCCTGTAAAATGTCATTGGTTGCAGGATTCTATGTTGGGTCATCTTATCAATTTCATAATGATTTCACGAGCATATTTAGATTTCATCAAATATAATGCCTGATACAACAAAAAGAGTAATTCTCTTAACAAAATATAGTCTAATATGATTGCGAGTTTGTTGGGATGTCACAAAATGGCAGCTGAGAGTTCGTCAAGACTTTTATAACATACTAACAAAATTCGAATAGACATAGACATAGACAGGCATTTATTTGCTTTTAAAGTAAAGTAACACACAAAATACACCTACAGAACTAAACTAACAACACTGCAAAGAAATAAAATTACACAGAAAGAAAAATGAGAATGTATTTTTACTAGTTTTTATTAGGAGAATTACCCGTCGTCGTAACCGTGATAATTCACGGTAACCGTGATAATAATACACGAGTTTTGATGACATTTTAATCATGTTAAGTTTTAAATATACAATTCTATGCAAATACTCAGCGTTTCATAATTACAATTACAATTTAGAGCACATTGCTTATAGTTCGTTGGTAGCTATTCAACTCCTTTATGTACCATTGTGAAAAAAAACAGTAGATTTTTTTACGTATGTACCTACTTCCTTCAGTAAACATTGTAATGGAATCGCTATTCCTCTAACTATGTTTTGAGGTACCATAGTGGACAGTGCCCTTTTGCCTCGAAGATTAAAATAAAATGGAATGCTACCTTAATGTTTAATGATTAGGGATGATTTTTCAATGATATCTCTATTCTTGAAAGTTAGATAGATAGATAGAAAATTCTTTATTGCACAACTTAAAGTAGTGTATACAGGCGAACTTAATGCTAAAATAGCATTCCCTACCAGCTAACCTTTGGGTAGTGAGGATAACAATTTATTAGGGTAGCGCGCACAGGAATATATTACTAGACAATTTAGCCAAAACTTACATGAACCTATCTTAATCTTAAATAAACATAAATACGAAGGTACATAAACTACATAAACTAATACATATAATATATACATACATACTATAACTTAAAGTTGTCAGGAGTGATAGAAAAGTTTACTCATTACAAGTTATTTTAATACTTAAACATTATTTTATTCTAATAACAAAGTTTTTTCTACCTTTTACCTAACATTCAATTGCAAACAGCTTATACCTACTTCATTTCAAGTTTAATCCAAATCGGTTCAGTCTGGAAGAGATCACTTATAGCGATAAGACCGTCCATTGTACCTCATACTTAAAACTTATTTCTCTTTTATTGTTTTTCTTCTTTTCTTGGTGTGCAATAAATAATATATCTATCTATCTATGGTAAGTATACCTAACTTAAATCGAGACTAAAGAAGATTTATTTCATTGATAAGTATCAAAAAATCTATTTTAACTTCAACATACAGCTCATAATCTTCTCGTACCTAGTAGGATCCTAAATGAGTACTCCCTCGTTCAACTGATACATTTGCTGTCCAATAAATGCTCGAAGAATAAGGCATTAGTTTCAATAAGACCCATTATTGTTTGACGGTTTCTTCAGTGCTAATATCCGTGTTCTCATCCAGTTGGCTATTTATTTTCATATCCGATGGCAGGAACATCGACACCACGACACCACCTAAAATAAATGCAATAAAAGGTTAGAAGTTCATTCGCAAACAAAACTACGACATACAGTATTTTACAATATTCACATTTATTACAAAATATACAAGAAACAGTTGAGCTATCTACAAACCGTTACAAACCATTTATAGATAGCTCAACTGGTCCAAATCAGTAGCAATCGGACGGAAGCGTACCCAAGACACTTGCTGCATTGCCGCGCTGAATAGAAATGCTGATACACTGGCCCAGATAATCAACAGCCTTCAGATCCAGTACAGCCATTAATTTTAGTTTACACAAGGTACAGTTAGTATTCGGTGGCGACTTCCGACATGTGAAAAGGGTCCAGAGGTTAGGTATATTCACTTACTAAATACGAACAAAGACCAGATGTAAAAGGTCATGGAGCAATAGCTGGTAATGACAGCTCCCACCAGATTGACGCTGATCAGGGACATCAGGCGAGCCACCATTAAGCCGAGGTTCGTCACCGAACCCCTGAAACAATAAGGTCTATGTTTATAGGCCTAGAATACCGTTATAAGACACCTCCTAAATTGGTCATCACCGAAGGCCACCAAGCAAGAAAGCTAAAATAATATACACTTAAATGGCAATATTAAAAGCGGCAATCATAATTAGGTGGTTACCTATACGCAGTAGGGTATAAATCCACGCAATAACCAGCTAAGCTTGGTATTCCAATAAGAGACGCTTGGAATAGCACGAAAAACACCATGCTGGCTGCCGGCTGACGCAGATCCACGAGGGTTCCACTCACGCCGGATATAACCAACCAGACGATCAGCACCAGGCGTCTTCTAGAAGCAACCCTGGAGACGATGAGGGTAACTACGCAGAAGAACAGGCCGTAGAGGATACCGGAGATTACAGTGTGCGTTGACATTGTGTCAGAGCAGACATCCTAGAAAAAATACATTTATAATTTTCCCATCCTTTCTTGAAGGAAGTAACCCAAGAAGTTTAAGTGTTATAAACGATTCATGCTCGTATAATAATCAATTCTTATATCTCACGTGGACATCAGCCATGCCATGGGTCAGTGAAGAGTTGCTATCTCTGACAACTCGCTGGCAGAAGGTCTGCTCCGTGCCCCAATCGTCAGCCAGCGAATTGAAGAATATGTTCACCATGGTCGGGTACCACATCACGAAGGCGTTGTTCCTGAAAGTAGAAAGGTTCTTTGAAGTTTTTTGTATCTTGCACCCTTGAGATTAGCTGCCCACGATGTCGTTTATAACTGCCAACGTGAACATGCCCAAACATGGTAATTCTGATACTTTTTCTAATTAGTACAACACTCACGTGCACAAGCATATAGCCATCAAGTAGAAAATCTGCAGGGTCCTCCAAAGCAACGGAGGTTTGAAGATCGGTACCGTTTGCTTTACCACAGAGTGCCAGAAGGAGTCCTTCCTTAACGCTACTACGTCTTCTGTGGTCAGGAGATGCTCAACCTATAAATGAAAAGTTTCAAATTATTTCCAACGCGTGATTGATGAAATGAAACATCTAGATAGGTCCACGACGCTTGGCACGTACCTAGATAATTATCTTCTCGAAAATCTTGGTACGAACTAGTACATAAATACTTTGAGACTTGTTACTTTGCACGAGAGTGGCAAGCGACCGGCACCAGCTAGATCCTTCTTTTTGACTTTGACTTTGAAGCGTTGAAAATTGAAAAACAGTGGTCTATCTTCTAGAGCCAACGTTGCTAGTAAAACCTATACCTATTTACCTACCGGATATTCTTCTTTCCTCCCATTCCATGCATGGATGCTCTTCAGCACCTCCAAAGCCTTCTTATTATCACCTCTACTGGCGAGGAACTTCGGGCTTTCGTGGAGGTATGCTATCATGACACCACCAATCCCCAGCGGTAGGGCCAAAACTAGAGTGAATAACCTCCACGAACGGTAGTATATGCCCAAGAACGGGATGTATAGGCTGAACTGGAGGGGTAGCAGGAAATAGGCTAGACCTTTAATAATCACTTTAATTTATTGCATTGTTAGCTTTCCCTAAAAATGCTTCTAGCTTTTCTGAGTCAAGTCACTGGTATAGTTAATCTTAGCCGGTAAACATTCACGTCTGGACCAATGTCAGAGGGGACCATTTCATTTGCTTTGTCTTTTATTTCACGAGACCTTGGTTTTTTGTGGATAACAGTAAAAATGTGGTGAATAGATAGGGTACCAAAGTTAAAATTCCACTGTGATCAATAAAATAAAAAATAAAATAAAATATTCATGGACATTTTTACACAACGCCCTCTGGTCCTAAACTAAGCAAACCTTGTACCATGGAAACTAGATTGCTGATTACTATTCTACCTAGGAACAAGGTAGGAATCTATGGTTTTTTACATGCAGCTGTAATTAACCCTTACCGAAATAAAGGCACTCAGAGAGCATGTTGACGCTGTTCATGACAAACAGGTACCGGCTACGATGAGCTAAGTCAGTGGACTCTCCCAGGAGTGTTATCGTCAGCATGTAGCCCGCATTTGAGCTGGAAGTGTAAAGTTCATCATTATCAATCAGGCTGTATTAGTCCACTGATGGATCTACATCCAGCTGTAGCAGGCCCTATAGATTTCCAGAATCTCCATCCACTGGTTTCCCGCGCTATTCTCTGGCGCATACAACAGATATAGCCGTGAAATTAAAACCACAGTTCTTGAGTAATCGCAATCAGACTACATCCCCTCGGCGTTATGTATCTTTTCGGTTGTTAAAGCGCCTGATGTCATTAGTAAGCAATCTCGGTAGACAACTATGAACAATACCAAAGGAACTCACTTTATCCACCCAAATACAGTAAGAAAGAAGAAGAAAGAAAGAAAGAAAATACTTTTTCAACACACTTGCTCATAAAGTGGCTCTTTTGTCACCGCAATTAGGCACATAATGACACCCATAATCAAACTGTGATATAATCAATCTATAACTCACTAGTGAGTTATAGATTTTTTTCTTAATTTTATTGGTTGAGTTGCTTTGTCCTTAAAAAAGTTTTTATTCAAAAAAAAAGATCGTGTTCAATAGAACAAATAAATTAATGTTCCTATTGCTTGCTCATTTCATGCAACTTCTTCTTTAAATAGATAATTTTAACTCGTTACGTGTTTAATAAATGAAACTTTCACTCAAATATAACTTTTGTTTTCTCTGTAATAAAAAAAAACTTTAAATTCCCCATTTTGTACGTGGCAGCATAGGCGCAAACCGTAAGCGCGGAAAATTAAAAAAAAAACCTCATCTCTTTAGTCTGTGCGCATAGGAAAACTGATTAGTTATTCCCGCCATAGCGAAACATTTTTCACAACTCGTTTTCACTGTTGAAATTATAGTTATTTTATTGTTATTTTATTCACAAGTGTGTTAAAAAACATCGTATGATACACGTGTGTATTGATGATTACCGTCCTCGGCTCTCTTAAGACCCTCGCCTACGGCTCGGATCTCAATGGCACCTCGGCGGTGATCACCAATGTTACACACTTGTACCATAATGTACTATTATTTCGGACATATACATACATAACACACAGTAAGCGCCTATCACCTCACGATTGCAAATCTATGCTACCTTTGTAATTTGATTGAAGTATATTTATTAGGCCACCTCACTACGTAACGCGATGCTATTCGACGTTGATGACCTAAGTATAGTATCTATTCAATAATCTGTGCCTAAGTCTAAGGAAATGATAGCTACCTGATAGGGTATATTTAGAATCATTATATTGAAACCTAACTCGAAATATATCTTAGATCATAAACCATAACCTAATCAATGTGATAAAGTTTATTTTTAAATAACGTACATAGATAGTATGCGATGACGTCATGAATGATAAACTCAAGATAAACTAAAACTAATTAAACAAAGCGATAAAATTTCTTTCATTGCACGTGTGTTTTTATGCTTTTTTATACAACCAAATGATGGAACAAGCCGATGGCTCAGTAACCATTGCCTATAACAATGCATTGCCTTACTGAGGACGTGCCCTGTGATGCATTGAACTGCGCCCACCACTCTGAGACATAAAGGTGGTAGGTCTCATGTGCGTGTAATAGCATCGGGACCCATACCGTTCAAACTGAAACACAGCAACGCGAGCATCGCTTTGTGGCGGCAGGAATAGGTACGGTGGTAGTAGTTCTCTCTTACACGAGCTCTTTCACAAGATACTATAAGTTACTATAAGTTGCGGCCCGTGAACATGAGGCATACTTAGGTATAGCCAGACATATTAGGTACTAGGTGCCGCCTGGACTTCGTTCGCGTCCCGTTGGTTCCCGTTAATTTTTCGGGATAAAAAGTAGCCTATGTGTTAATCCAGGTCACGGACAATATATATTCCAAGTTTCATCCAAATCGGATCAGTAGTTTTTACGTGAAAGTAACAAACATCCATCCATCCATACTTACAAACTTTCGCTAATATTAGTAGGATGGACAAGCTCAAATCAATCGATTAAAATTGAATAGGATGACTTACAAGCTGCAAGCTATGATCTTGAAGATCATAATGAGCTGCCAGTTGGGCGCGAAGCTGCTGACGGCTGCAAACACGAAGCCAACCACAGTGGAGTAAAGCAGTGCACGTCGACGGCCACGCGTGTCTGCGTAGTAGCCCCAGGGAAACGCGAAGATACAACCTGGGGACATCCATCCCTTTGTAAGATAATTTTATAAGTTTAAAACCTAGAAAAACCGACTTTAATTTAATTACCTTACAACTTCAGATGATGTGATGATGATGATGATGGCAGTTAATTGTCGGAATTGTTCAAATGATCAAAAACACTACTGAAAAGTCACAGGAAAGCCAAATAAGCAATGTCGTGTACGTGGATCGGTTATAGCTGATTCGTACCTTCCATTGTTATGATGTGTTTTTCCAGTTATTACTGTACCGATATTGATAAAATTTATATGGGACCGCGTATGATCAACCAAACTAACAAAACATATAGTCGAATTGAGAACCCCCTTCTTTTTTGAAGTAGGTTAAAAAACCACATAAAAACCAAATGCTCGAAACCAAGTTTCTATAAAGGTAGTTCTTCAGTTGTTCTTCTCAGATAATTGACACTACTGACAATCCCAAGCTCACGAATTAGCAAGTTGAAGTGGCAATGGACAGGCCATACCATCGCTTAGGCATCTTGGTTACATAAATATATATACCAGCAAATGGTGCTGAAGCCAAGAGCCCAGTCTTCGTGATCCCCAGCTGAAAGTCGCAGTTGGCAGCAACCACTACGATGCTGAAGCCGAACATGTCCAGAGCCACCGCGTTTGAGATGATGGAGCATGCGATGAGCAGGAGGTGCTGGTAGCGTCCATGACCTGGAAACCAAGGGAAGTTGAATGTAGACCTAGGACGGTACATGACGTCTTATTTCAAGAAAATTTCATGGAACAAGTTGTTCCATCTAATGAGTTGATTTAAACTTTGTTTTTATTTATTTTATTTTATTAAAATAGGACATGGTCTGTATTATAACTCCTTTTAGGAAGAAAAGTAAACTATGAAGTAATCGCCACGACATTAATTTCCAGACTGATTAGTGCGGGTACACCTATATAGATCAATGTGAGCAAGTACCTACATAACAGGACAAATTATAAATAAATAATTAGTCTAAGGTAATAAAAAATAGTGTTCCCATAATTATAGGGCGTAACAGCGTGCTTTACCAAAAACGATGTATTAACTGATAAAGCACGTCCAATAAAGCCTCTGTGAGGCGTCGCATTTGGCCAGTTAATCTGAAAAGTCTTGAATGCCTGTAATTTGACTGGCTTCCCGGAACGCAGCAATGCGAGCATTACTGCTTAGCGGCAGGAAGTATGTAGTAGGCACTCAAAGAGCCCAACTTCTACAAAAAAAAACAGTCTGTAGGCGTACCTGCCAGTTCCACTGCCTCATCATAGGTATACACTGCACTTCTTTTGTTAGCCTGACTTCCAGCTGGATCACACATTTTCTGCTTTTCAAAATGTATACAATAGCGACAGCAAAGATTCCCGCGTAAACTAATATCATTATGTAAGAAAGCATCTTCGAAAAACAAATAGAAGTTGTCATACAAGATAATAAACCCAATTCTCGTAAAAGAAACTTAAATATAGTTCCGATCCAGTCTCGATGCCACAAAAGATACAAATGGATGTCATTTTACCGTAGAGTAACTGAAAGTTAAACGAAACTTTATAGATATTTTGAGTTTACCAACCGAACCATTTAAAAGTAGTTACGTATTAGATCAGAATACAATTTAAACCAGTTCAAGTCTCGATTCAGTCAACTTTAAAAAATATACGTGAATTAGCCTTCTAAAGGCCAATTTTGTCTTATCAATTAGCTTTTATAGAGTGATTAGTTTTATCTATTCTCTTATTGCTGCAAATTAGTTATTCAGTTGGTTTCTCCATAATATATCACCAGAACAATCTAAAACTACTTTTATACCATCGTGATACAGATCATAATAGTTTGGTCAAATATGTTTAGCTAAGTACCTACTACGCGGGGGAAAGAAGAGTGTTAGGATATACGTCAAATAGTAGGAGCACTCGTGGCGTAGTTGGTTAAGTCAATCTTCATCGATTATCTAAGTTTAGCGACGTTCTACGCGTTCATTACTTAGATGGGTGACCGTAGTGGCATAACACCTAAGAGGTTCCGACTGTCAGTCCTGGCTTATCAGTCGTCAAGCCGAGATGGAGACCAAAAACTCCGTCACCAGAATTGACCACTAACTTATACGAACTTTTTTACGTAGAAGCAAAATCAGAAAATATCTTATTCATTAAAAATCACAAATAATATCATTTAGAATCACCTTATTACTAGATGATTCTATCGTGAGGGATAGAATATTAGTAAAGTACCTATAGGGTGCTATAGGATGCAGGAAATTAAGTGGTATAATATAACTATGCAAAAGCTTAATTTACGACACTATTGATAAAAACCCATTATCAATGCGATTATAGATTATAACTGATAAAGGAAATAAATTCTTCAAAACGGGACTGCTAGAACTGATCGGGTCTTCCTCCTCGGCATCCACAACACCATCCATCAGTGATGCTAGAACATTACTGCCATCAATCAAAAGTCCTTCTCCGTTACTTTATGGAGTTGGGCTGGCTGGGGTGGGGTAAGCAGAAGGACCAGAGGGGTATTGCAGAATGGTGTATCTGATTTCAACGAAGGACGTCTTCTTTATCTCCCAACATGAGATAGTCTCCCAATTTATCTTCGTACCTTCGTCTAATGTAGTTTTAGTGCTGACGAATAAAGAGTGATATTAAAATATATATAAGATAAGATAAGATATGTTTATTTGCAAGAATATATAATAGAATTAAGCAGTCGGTCAGTGCCTTAACCTTCACTGCCTTGATAACGGAGTTCAAAGTACTATTTACAAGATGACAATAGGGAAAAGGGATACCAAGATCATAGCCTTCACAGCCGGGAAGGGCTAATAAAAGTTGTTGAGCAATATCCGTAACATAAGTATCACGATTTTACAAAGATCAAACAGGAGTCTCGTAAGGACGTTCCTTAAATACTTGTGTAGTGTACCTACAAACACAATAAAGGAAGAGAAAGATTGAAGCAACTCTTTATCCAGTGGCATTTAACATGAAATCAAGAAAAAAAAAATTACGATATCTTTGAAGATCTAAAGAAGTTTTATTAAGAAATTGATTGTTATAATCATCAATCAGCAGTCTGCGTTTTATAATCAGAAACACATATCTTATCAAATAATCCAAAATATAGTCACGTGTTATTTTGAATTATGACATAATAAAAAAAATGTATTGGATAGATAGGTTTATTCCCATCGAGCCCACCGGCCGGCCCATTGGTGGGCCGGATGGGAGAAAATTTCCCATCGAGCCCACTATACAAATGAGTGGGCTCGTTTCTTAGAATTTTGCAGGTAGGTAGGTACCTAATAAGATTGCGGCTTATTGATAGAACGTGATAGTTACCTACACATACCTACCTTTTTCTGGAATGCTCTCAAACATTGAAGAAAAACATCACAAGGCAAAACCGCGGCTATTTATTCAAACATTTCGGTTTGGACTTGCCCAAACTTTAAGAAAAATACAAATTTTATCGAGAAGGTAGATTTTTTGTCCCTTCTGATAAGTAAATGTAGTTGCTACCTAATCTATGATGAACCCTAGACGTGCCCGATACAATGCCATTCACAATATCTAGGTCGAATTAGTGTGATACGTATTATCTACGACATCTTATACCTACCTAAGTAATTTAATGTATGCTATCATTAAAGATGACCTTTAGAACGCAAGTTGTGCCTTAATAGCTGGTAACGGTTACCAACATTATCATAAATACATACATTTTTTTTTTATGAGCTATAGCTAAGCATTTGGCTGCCAGCACCCCTGGTGGTAAGTGTAGCTGCAGCCTAAGGTGATGCACGCTTAGCTATAATCCACCTATTCACTCTTTTCTTGAAAATTCCTAGGTATACAAAAAAAGTTAATATAGTATAAAAAATAGTTTAGCGCGGGACTAGGTAGGTAGAATCAGATGGCGTTGTGTGAAACGTCCATGAATATTTATAAGTATTTATTTATTTATTCCCGCTACCTGCTAAGATTGGACACTATGTTATGATGAAATGGATGAATTATTTAAAAGAAAAATAAAATAAGCAATCGTCAAAAATGTCCAAAATTGTTTTCGTAGACGTCTGCGTAGAGGGTGCTACGACGAGGTCATTGCTAATTTTTAATTCTTTTTTGCAATAAAATTGTATTAGGCCAGATGGGAAAAAAATCCCATCGAGCTCACTCATTTGCATAGTGAGCCACCCGGTAGGCTCGTTGGGAATAACCCATTAAAAATATCTATTAGACATTTAATTTGCAGAAAAACTTTGTAGAGCACCAGTTCCAGCAGTAATTCTATAGCGGTACTCTATGTTTACTTTCACCCTTCGAGATGTCTAGAACAAACAATTTATGTAATCGTGAAAATAATATCCATTCGTCTCTTCTCGTCTTGTCATCACCATTATCATCAGCAACCAAAGTCCATTGCTGGACATAAGTTACACAATTTCGAGAGTTAGCAATCTAGATTCTCTCCATCCACTGGTGTTCCACGACCTTCAAATATCGTCGGTGTATCACGCATCATCATCCTGTCTATTTCGACAACTTCTAGTGTTCATAATCGAGGTCAGTACATCTAGTTAGGGCTAGTATTTCGCGGCTACAATTAATGCCCCTTAATCCACTTAAGGTGCCATTCACACGTCCGACTCCATTCCTGGGTACAGTCAGCGATATAAGTGAGACAACAAATTGATATTTACATAAAACGAACTCACAACTATGCTTTAACACTCGTTCATAAACCGAGATTTGAGAGATTTCTTGAGGCATTTTTTGTCGTAAAAACCTCAACAGAATTTAAAATATTGTGCTTTTGTAATTTGACAGTTTAGTAAACTAGCAAGAGCCTAAAATTAGCACCGTTTTTTCGTGGTCCCATTATTTCGTCCCATTAATTGGACCAACGAGGGAGAACTATTTCTCGTAGTCCCATTACTATTTATCTAAGTTAGGCCACGAAACAGAAACCCTAAGCTCATATACAAATTACATTCAAATGGAATTGGATACTTTTCACCAAGAACGATTCAGATTGACAGAAGCAAGTCCTTTATGAACATAATATATCAGACTGTACCTAGCTGTCCCGGGCTTGGTCGAGGATTTAATGACCTAATCGGGTTAGGTTAGATTACAATTGTACGACAGACGTCCCAGTGTAACCAAATCTAACGCTAAGTGTCGACCAGCCGGGAATAGTTAGCAAAGCGGAGCGAATGAGTCTACATACATACACGGACACTGACGGACAGGCTACTTAACCGCTGGCCCCTTTCTTAGACGAAATACGTCGCAGTGCAAAATAGTCCTCGGCCACCGATGTTGCACCTTACTAAGCTGGCTCATGGCGGTAGCTCTTTGATGGTAGAACTACCTATTGACTTCAGAAGATGCTGAAAGTAATAAAAAATCTATCTATTTTACATTAGTTTCATAGAGGACATAGGAATAATGGTGACAGATAACGAGAGCAAGTCACTCGAGAGGAAACAATAAGTATTTACAAAGGCAACCGGTGAGATTGCAAAATGGCAGGCGTTTATTGGCTTTGCCGCTTGTAATCGCTATATTACAGTTTGCTCCATCATGCTGGAAGAAGTCCACGTCAAAAAGCTGTGAGGAAACTCGCGGCATCATAAGCTTACTTGTCTTAAATACTTGGCAAAAGAACAAGCCTACAGAAGAAAATTAAATAAAAGGTAGTATGTGACAAATCTTTTTGTTACATACCAACCTACTACAAACTGTGTTTGTACCATTTTTTATTCAAGGGAGACAACGGGGAAGCTAAGTATACGCAGGCAATAACGTAAAATGTATGTTACTTTATCGCCCTTACCCCAAAGAGCCAAAAATACTAGCACAATCTCGTCTTCCACGAGATACACTGGGGAACCCAATTCTGCGGAGATAGTATTTCAACCCAGTATTTCATAAATATACACTTCAGTCAAGTTGCATACAATGTTCATTTCTAGAAACCAATATTTCAACAGCTTCCTTGAACTAAACATGACGAGTAGCAGTAGTCGGTGCTTTGACAAAAACCATCAAAGGCGTTGGATGTCCTCTGCTACCGGTTGCAATTTCAGTAGCTAAGTACCACTTGATAAATTACAATTATTCTCACAACTAGTATCTAGTAGGTATCTATATCCTTTATCAATTAACGTAAGTAGATGTTCGGCGATTGATAAAAGATATTTTAATCTCTGACAATGCATGTTTTTTTGCAAAGAATTATCATTGAGTGTTGGAAAAGACAAAACACATTCGTTAAATAATTACGTACCTACCTATTTCATAGTAAGTATTTATAGTAGTAAGTATTTTGATTATTTTTGGTTTTGTTTTTTTTGTTTTTTTGTTTCTTTTGTTCACTTAGTTTTTAATTAATTGTAAATACTTAATTTAAGCTTTCTTTTTGCTGTTGTCTGTAGTAGGTAGTTATAATAATATTATTGCAAATGCTGTGCAATGTGCATGCCTGTAATTGGCCCACATTTTATAGAATAAGGTTTTCAAAAGTGATTATTGTATTGTTAACTATGTGTGCTGTTGGCGTTGCCTATTGAATAAATAAAATAAAATAAAAGTAAGTAAGTATACCGGTACTTAGCTCACAAGAATAAAATTAGTTTGAAGCCTACTACTCATGTCGCCTCGATTAGTATTAAGCTCGACCGTGCCTTATGAGAGAAAGAACTATTTTATAAAAATACGTGTATATGGAAAAGTAATGGAATAAGCTGGCCCACCTGATTTTAAGCGGTTACCTCTGCATATAAAATGGGTTATCTCATTATAGCAAGTCCCCTGAAGACTAGAAATGTCAGAAATGACACAAAACTTTTCTAACTGGTACCTACCTACATTGTAGGTCTACTAACTTACCATATTTATGACTTGGTACCTACCCTTCTTTCTCAGAGAAAACTCAAGGGAATGACTCCAATTTCAAAGACCTCAAACCAGCTGGCAGCCATTATTAATAATGATAGTTTGAGGTTTTATTGTGATTTGTGTTTAGGTACCTATTTACTTTTCTTCTTATTTCGGCATAACTAATATAACTATCCGTGTAATTCAATAACCTCTATCTATTATAATTGGTTTTATTTTATTTCTCATTGTCTTGTTTTTTATTTGGTTATTGTTTATTAGAGGAAACTGACATTTTTTTAATTAATTCACAATGTAAATTAATAATTAACAGATATAACTAATTTAATCCTTTCCTATTCCATTAATATTAAATGTATATAAGTATTATTATCAGCAATCTAGTTCCCATAGTACAAGGTCTGCTTAGTTTGGGACTAGATGGCGTTGTGTGTACCTAATGTCCAAGGGTATCTATTTATTATTATTAATTCTAAAACTTCCTCGGGACGCGGGCGAAGTCGCGGGCGAAAGCTAGTAAATAAACAAAAGCTTGTATAACACTGTTTATTGACACCTCTTTCATTCTTCTGCGTATATTTTGTTAGAACATGTATTGTTTTGACCGGAAGCCTTGTTACAACCTGTATTCAAAATTGAAACTCATTGCCTGTCGATTTAAAACCATTGATTTCAATGTTTTTACCTTTTTGAGTTTTTAAGCACAAAGTATTATTTATTTTATTTTGAAGTCACAGGAAGAGGAAGAACGTTTTACTGCTCTTCGATAACTTTCATTGAAAACGCCTTCCTGGCTGGCTGACGTCATCAGTACGGACGATCACATTTCTTTTATGAAACAAAGAAAGAGGTTGATATCCTGGTAAGGAGTAAACCAACCTCCTTTACAATATTGAAAGTAATTTGATGGTCTTACTCGTACTTAGCTTAAAAAAACCTTGATAGGAAGATAGCTGGATCCGTCATCAGTAGACGTGCTCTGTGAGGTATTGCAATTGTTATAAACAAAGGTAGCCGCTTTAAAATTAGACGGGCTTGTTTTTTTCTATATATTTCTGATCTGAATCTCATGATAAAATCAGTGTCTGTCCTTGTCTGTCTATCTACCAAATTCCTAAAAACTGTTGAAATTTGTAAACTGTTGAAACCCTCTATTTTTAAGATCTTTTATCTCATATCTTAAACATCGTTTTACAATAAATTCTTATTCTTAAATGATGAATGACTAAAAGGGATAGTTGGAGGCTAGTCCTGACGTATATTCACGGCACCTCCATTTTAATACCTAAACTCAGAAAATTCGAGTCCATTAACGAACCAAGTTTTTAAAAAAATTATCAGCCGTATTCACAAACTTAACGTTTAAATTTGACTTACAATAAAATTATAATGTCTCTATACCTACATAATTTAGTGAAGATCAAGATAATTTCCTAGCTGACCTTCTTGAACTATCAATTGGGTTTAGATGACAACATAAATCTTTTGACACATAATAACTTCCCTAATAGGACTTTTATTAGTAAATTAGGTGACCTGCGCGCGACGCTTGGCAGCGAGCTTCATACTTGGCGACACACGGTTCATTAGAATAGGAAACAAGTATGTTTAGTACTCTATGATTTTCTTTTCTAACCTACAAATTCTTCTCGATAATTTATTAAAGTTTTCTAGAGACAGAAAAGACCTACCTTCAAACACTGTTCTTTACACTATACATCTATACTTACGTGTCGGGGAAGAGATACACTGGGAATAATATGCCTATAATGATATACCTACAATGTTTTTCTTAAAGCATGCTCACAAAAAATCTAAAATTTTTATGCAGTAAAGTCACAAAAGATCATAATAATATGAAAATGTATTAAAACGACATGCTATATATTTTTTTCAAAATAAAGTTTTTAAAATTAGGTAGGTACTTATATTTATAATTATGGTTAAATAGTTCTTGCAACCCTTGTTCCTTTCGTCTTCGTTCGTTTGGCCTCACCAATTCATGAAGGTTTCAGTAGTTACTTAGTAACGACGAATGTCTTTCAATTAATCTTTCTTAAGAGTTCTGCAAAAAATAAAACCAATAGAAGAAAACTCACGGTTTATTTATCTTTCACGACACATGCTTGTCATAAAGAAATACTCGTAAGCAAGTTTGTGAAATTGGCGAAAATAACTCGCATTATTGTACGCCTGTATCGCACGCCCTATTATCACAGTGTAGCGTGTACCCACTCTATGTCAGACCGGGTTGACGATCCGCGCGCGCATTCCAAAAAACTTTTTTTTTATTAAAAGTCGAGATATATACAACCCGATGTGTACTCGATTTTTAGTTGTTCTCTGTGTGTGCGTTTGGTGACATCCATATAAATCAATTAATATTGATTTGGATCTGCGAAATAAATCATTAATCAAATTATTTAGTGCTAAAATTTTGCAACATGATAGTGCTTGTGTTTTTAGTGGCCAGTTTTATAGGTACCTATGACTTTTTT
The DNA here is from genome assembly GCA_918843925.1 of Eulithis prunata. Lineage (NCBI taxonomy): Eukaryota > Metazoa > Arthropoda > Insecta > Lepidoptera > Geometridae > Eulithis > Eulithis prunata. The sequence continues at coordinate 8,939,428 of OU974016.1, read as the reverse complement.
TTTTATAGATATCAAAGTATAATTAAGCAGTACTTATAATCTTAGTAGGTACTAATCATAGCTCTACAATTATTTATTTTGTCTGAAAACCAAACTACCTACTGCAAATTTCTTAGTTTCTTATGTCTATACGACACACAAAACTCGCGCCAAAAATAATAACCTAGGTACTCAAGAAGTATGTACGTACCCTACCTACATAATAAAATTAGATCAAAAAAATTGACAAACTTTTTTTAATTACTTAAAACTGTTAGTAGAGGTTCCTCCTGAAATTCTTCAGGTTTTCTGGATAGCTGTTTTTGTTAATACCTAACCTACCCTAGTTAGTTTTCTTTCTTTTTATGCATATATATGATTGAATTTACTATATCTTTATTAAAAATAAATTCCTAATTTAAATTACATACATACATACCTTCATAAGATCCTGTCATTTTGGTGCAATTTTAAAAAATGCTCTATCATTGTCACTTGTCTGACATGACAACGAAAAGAGATGACAACGGATTTAGCAGCTATTTTAGCTAGCGGAGCTTTCAAATTCATTTATTTCTCAAATTTCAAGATCTATATTTTATTAGTTCACGGTACATAGGTTAGAGTATAGAGATTATTATAGCTAGGTAGGTAGATACATATTTCACTTCAGATACATATTACAAGATTATTGATGTGAAATCCGTCGTTCGAGCCCCAATCGAACAATCAGTATATTGTACTATTTGATCAGAACCCAAACGAAAGACCTCATAATGGGCGAATTGTAGTGGTCTGCTTTACTTTTAGGATGGTGTTGGTGCTGTCTCGCACTCTGCTGAGCATTGAGGCAGTTTTCTTGCGGACGATGTCATGGAAGCCATCGACCCATGCATCAGCAAACATATTTGAATAAAGAGGATATTACAACACGTCTCTAACTTTAAAAATAATTATTATTAATATCTAGGTACCTAATCTAAACTGAACACAAGAAGGTTACTAAACTAACATAAGTAGGTTTTATATAAAATTACATAATTTGCAAAAACCGGTAAAACTTATCAGCACGTTTGATAAATAATCAAACAAAATGTAAATTTTGCTAATTTTTTTATCAATATCAATAAAACAAGAAAATTTACTTTGTACGGAGCTATCGCGGCGTCTTCTCAAACACAGATACCGATATACATACATACTTACAAAAGATTACATTTGGGAAAATTTCACAATAATTGTGCTCCTTTCATATAACATTTTTTTTCATTTAATGATTTTCATTAAACCTAGGTTAAATGAAGAGTTTCATATGAAAAGTTTCAGCAGAGTCGTGGACTCTAAAATAAACAAAATTAAGTATCTTTTGTAAAACCAGTTTATTAATCTTGTAAAATAGCTTTTTTCTTGTTTGGTCTATCAAGCGAACAAAAGTGACAGAATTAATTAACTTTTAGACGTTTATAAATATGAGGTTAATGCGTTTATTTTTTTATAATTTATTATTTTTGATAATTTGAGGATTATGTTATCTACATAATAAATCTTTGCATATTTTATTGAAGCATAGTTTAGGCACGAAATTCTCTAGATATTTATCTACCTAATTATTTTTTTGGCACAGAAAGATAATGTAATTTCGTCGGTTTATGTCTCAATTTTACAGGTTTATAGTTACCTATGGAAATCGAGCCCACAATTATTAAAAATATTTTTAACCGACTTCTTAAAGGAGTTTCTTAATTAGGTTGTATGTTTAAGTTTGCTACCCATCGATATGTACTTATTAACTCATATTATGTAAACTAAGTGGAACAAGTGAAAGTGTCAATGATACGGGGAAGAAAATTCGATCCCCTGGCTTACCTAGCTTCTTCCGATACCTACTCACCTGCGTCTATTTTCTAACTGTTACTGACACAACACCATCAATATATCGCAGGACATCATCTCAATTTCGTAAATTCACACTAATAGACGCATTCACACCGTATCATAGCAATCATCAACCATTGACATAATTATCGGTTCGGCTATAAGATAGTCTGTAGAGTCTATACAGTGTGAAGTAATCCTGCTTTTTTTTTTTGCAGGTCTGAGTTCGCAGGCGGAATGGTCTTATGATTGTAAGTATCGAAACTAGACTCTTTTCTCTGATAAATGAAATATTTGGACATGCCACTGACTATTTTGATTATTTTGACTACTCTAATTATTTACAGAAGTAAAATAATAGTCAGCCTATTTATTTAATTTATCTACTGATATTTGATGATATTGTTACTTGGAACTTTTGTAACCAAGAAATTCGTGTATAAACTTACGAAAAAAAATCACTGCTCAAGAAACTCAGTGAAATTTATTTCAATTTCATTCCAATTTATTAAAGAAACTTAAAGGCTAGAAATAATCAGATACAGGAATCTCGATAAATGTTCGTTTCTGTACTGAACTGATCTTACACTCTGCAGACGAGACCCAATGGCCAGGGCAATGCAACCAAGGCAGCCTGCAGTCCCCCATCAACATAATGACGCGGAGTACTATCCTCGACGAGCACCAGGCGCACATCCGCGGCCCGCTGGTCATGCGGGGGTACAGGGATGTGAAGGTCACTGCAGAGAATAATGGACATACCTGTAAGTGCCTTTTACAGAAAAAATACAAAATTACCCAATGCGATCTTTCAGAACGGCCCAGCTAAATACAGATTGTATGTTTGCTACTCACACACCCACCGGCTACAATAAAAGCCTTGCAAGTCGAATTGGTTCTTTCCCTTTGCATGTCGACGGTTCACCCTAGAAAATCCAGTTCATCCAATAAAAAATAGAAATATCCGTATCATATTAATCATATACCTAAGAAAATTCTCCCTCTCGCATGATGGATTGCTCTGTCCAAATGCAGAAACGGGAGTCCAATACAAGATACTTAAGAGCGTACGAGCTAAAAAATAACATTGACTCGTTTGAAAACCCGTTTTATTTCCATCACAACGTCACAAACTTGTAACAAATATGAAGTGACTTTTCGGGAAACAAAATGCAAGCAGTATGATAGTCGGGTTGAGAAACTTGAGAATCTAATTTACAGAAAGTAGGCCAGCTATCTATTATTCTTGTTTGGAAGCCGGGTACCGGAAGTTGGGAGCCAGGTGGGAGTTGACCTACTTCTGACGGATGCAGAGCTTTCACTTATTCAACTGTAACTATACTTTAATGATGCTGGCTCATAATTTTTGTACACAAACCTAATTCAAAGGCGAGGTACTTTATTTATTCCGTGCACTACTTTTAGTAGAATATTTTTCTATACAAAGTCACTGAAAAATAACTTAGTAGATACAGCGTTTAGCTAGGAGTAGGATATCTCTCCGCAAGGGGGGTGACAATACGCGAAACACCTTAGAATGAGCCTACACAGCGCAAGCACTGCTGGAGAAGAGTTTAAGACATAGCTCAGTGGTGCGTCTTAGATGATTGGACCTCTAGATGGTTACCTACGTAATTTCCTCATCCGTGTGTCTGTCTTCAGTGCAATGGAACAAAGCGATCGAAGAACTGGCGCCCGTCCTGTCTGGAGGCCCTCTTCGTGGCAACTACACCTTCCTGCAGTTCCATCTCCACTGGCTGTCAGAACACGCCATCGATGGCATGAAGTAAGTTTACTGGAGAAAGTTGTGAGGATGAGGGGCCCACTTGATGTGGTTACCTCCGCGTATCAATTACAATATTCGTAAAACCAGTCCAATGAGGAAGTGCCTTGTGTTCTCTCTTGTGGTGTAAAGGTCTTAATGAAGAGGCTCATGTACCTTCAACGAGAGTTTTCCAATCGGAACATAGCAATGGGAACATTACTGCTTGACGGCAGAATTGTATAGTGTACTACTTCTCCGGTCGAACGCGTCCACGAAGAGACTAGGTACTGGGCACTAGGATGTCTTTAGTTTAGAGGCAGGTGGTGCTTGGCTGAATGTACCTAAGGTCTAGTTTATATGATTTGAACTAAGGTGGTTGCACCTACTTCCAAGGACGAAATCTATCACAAAAAGCTCTACTACTACTAGTACCTAAGCATGTAGAAGCAGATAGCAATTGATTATACCACAACGACAGAAGACATACAAATCCCTTCGAAAGTTCGTGGACAATGTAGTTTGGTGTTTTCGTTTGTATTCGAAATTTCAGCGAAATTTACTCAAAAACTGGTTGGTTCTATAAAATAATAGAGGTAACAAAGTAATATTATTACCGGAACTAAAGGACATATTTATCCATCCGTATCATATCCCTTAGAAACCAATTTCATACGCGGAAGGTAGTTAATCTACTATGGCATTGTCACACGAGGTACTACCTATTTCATTAGAGCAATCTATCAATACTTTTCTGTAGGTACCTACACACCTAACACTAACACTGGGTACTGTCAGTGTGAAAAGTAAATCGGTGAGAAAATGTTTTTGATAATACACACCATTTAGACATTCGTCTGACCTGTACCCGGGGAAGTACCATAATGTAGAGGTGAAGAGAGGGAGCAGAGAGGGGTTCCATAAAACTTGTTATTTGATGATGAACGTTACTTACAATAACTAGCCATAAAAAAAATTCATGGACAATTTGACTCATCAATATAGAGTGATTGAAATTAGACCCTGCGATTACAGAACCGTCAGTGCTCATCATCATTTAGCAGCAGCGACCATAAAAAATGCAATACTCTTTTTAGGGTTCGACTAAACCAGTCCACTTTTATCGTTAACAGTACCGACCTTGGCCTCCAGTCCACATGCTGCCATTCTCTGTTATGTCAGCTCTATCCCTATGTAAACCAATCCTTAGGTATATAGCGTAAGCCATGTACTTACATAGGAATCCGACGAAAGTCGGATATAATCACAATTATTTGTTTATCCTGATAAGCTTGTCCAGTTTTGAATGAACTGAGTAAATAAGTTGAATTTTGCCGCGATAACGTAAGCATTTTACGTCGGGAGTTTCAATAACAGTGGCTGTAGGTATTATAACAATGAAAAAATACTCTTAGCTGTGACACTTCTGCGTCGCAGCGACTCAAAAAGTGTCTTGGTTTCCGACAGGGTCATTACTTTCCTCTGTTCCTCTACAGTCCAGTTTCTGTCTCGCTATTTGAAGCTTCAAGAAAGAATGGTTTCAAATATATCTTTATTTATTTATTTAATACTTTATTGCACAAAATTATAAATTTGTTACAAAGGGTGGACTTAATCCTGAAAGCATTGTCTACCAGCCAACCCAAACGTGGTGGAGTGATGAGGAGCAGTTACAGAAATTAAGAGCGTTAAGCGACGGCTTCCTTTCTACGGAAGCCTGACATTACATATAAGCGGAACACTACGATGTTGAACCTTCTTATCATTGAAAAAATATTTAATTTATACCTGTAGTGGAAAGTCTTACAATTTTTAGAATATGTATCTTTACAATTTGTTATTCTTCACAAGGTATCCACTGGAAATCCACATGGTCCACATCAAGGCTGGTCTGACTATCCAGGAAGCTTTACAAAGGCCTGATGGTCTGGCTGTTATTGGAGTTCTGTGTCAGGTAATTGAAACTTTAAATGGTTTTTGGAAAGCCACCTAACTTCCATCCCCTATAGAACTATCGACCTTAAACGAGGCAGGACAAAATTTATCTAATACTAGATTAACTACTGAACCACCTCGCAACTAACGACTCGGGTTTGATAGTAGCAACTCTTAAGGGAGATGCCAAAAAGCACCTTTAATTTTGGAACAGAGCTCGTCCGTACTTTCTTTGTTTTTCTTCCTATACAATCCATGTTTTGTTTTACCAGGTCAGAAGCGACGACGAAAGCAAGCACGCACTAGCTGAGATAATGCCAGTGGTACCGAAGCTACTGGAAAAGACCTATGGGCAGTCTGAACCCTTGAACATCGACTTGCTGTAAGTAACTACTTCCGAACTGTCTAAAACGCTGAAAGAAATGTGTGAAGAAATTAGCAAGACGTTAGTTTTGACTACTAGAGTCGGGACCGACAGTTTAACGTGCCCTCCGAAGCACGGAAGCGCTCAGATATAAATTACACTAGCGGTCACCCATCCAAGTAGTGACCGCACGGAACGTTCAGTGAATATTGGCTAAGCAAGCTACGCCACGAGCGCTTCTAATTTGAATATAAAACGAGGTGTTCTACAGTCTGATTCAGTTGGTTGTTTGTTTGTTTATTTACTGTTATTGAGTCAGCGTTAAATATTATTTTTCATCAAGCATCACTGCTTGTTATTTGAAAAACAGCCATAATAGATTACATTTTATGTCTAAAATGGTAGGCTTGACTGGGATAAAAACATTCAAATACAATCCAATCCTTTGGGGACCTTCCTGTACCTCGTCAAAGGAAAATTTCAGTGGAATGTAGGGATTTCTCTTTGAACAAAATGGGTGTTCGATAACGGTGGGTTTCGCAATTTTCCTCTTCTCTTTATATTATTCGTCAGGTTCAATCGGGTTTAGGTAGGTAAGGTACGAGTAGGTAAATGTTTTGCTGAGAATGCTTTTCCACACTTCTTTATAAAGATGATGGTAAACGATAGGTAACATGTCTTATTCTTAACCCTTGGGGTAGGTTATGTATCTGCCTACGACCTACGTGTATTGTATATCTATTGGTAGATTACCCCAGGCATAATATCTCAGTTTTATCTCTTCAAAGTCCACATCAAAAAGTTCATTGTCTACGTGCATGTTTCTTCACAGGCGTCTGATGAGTTCTCGTCCCCAGTCTTACTACACGTATCACGGCTCGCTAACCACACCCAACTGTCAAGAAGTGGTCACGTGGATTGTCATGAACGTGCCTATTCACATCTCTGATGTTCAGGTCAGTATCCACACTAAAATAATTCCTAAATTTACTCCTGTCCGCTTATTCATCATTATCTTCCTATCATTCCCTTATTTTATGTAAGTCGCTGCTTCTATCATAGTAGAGCTTTTTGGAGCTCGTCCGGGGGGGGGGGGGGGTACTAGCACCGTAGGTACCTATTTCTGCCGCCAAATAGCGTTTCTCACATTGCTGTGTTTCGGTGCTGGTGCAATTCCACGCACATGAGACTTAACACTTTCATGTCTCACAGTACCTAATGCAGTGCAATGCATCACAGGGCACGTTCTCCGTGGATGTCCTCAGTGCGGCAAAGCATCGTTTTAGGCAGTGATTACCACTTAACGGCAGATGGGCCATCGGCTTGTTCCATCATGTAGTTGTATAAAAAACACCTTTAAGATCTTACCATGGCTCTTCTCCCAACAGTACAAGGAGTTCAGCAAAGTCAACGTAGGAGGTATCGACAACTACCGCAGCCTTCAGACCTCCAACCGCGTGGTCTACCGATCCGCTGCGTCATGCTCTGCCGTCCTCCTTCCCGGTCTACTCGGCACACTCTCTGGTCTACTCAACTGTCTCTCCAGCTCCAGTCTATTAGCTGGTGCAAGGAAGGGCATGTGCTTGCTTTGGAACGCCAAGCGGAAGTTTTTGCAAGGAGGACGTACTATTCAGGAATGTCAGAACTAGAAGGAGGAGGAATTACTCAGTGAGAATGAAGAAATTTAGTACCAATAGCTTGGTCAACTGACAAGGTTAGAACTTGTCAGGATTTCATGGTCTTCTGCTTAGTATCCTGTAAACGGATTCCTAGACTTTGTGCTTCATACGACCAAAATTTGGCTGGCTAAACTGCCCCTCAAGTTTCGCTGGCTAGAGCATCCTAGAGCTAGAAGAAATTATACGTTTGATAAGATGCTAAAAAAAGCAGTAAACTATTTTTAACGTAGGTAGTTGCGTGACTTAAACCTGCATTGAAAAAATCCACTGTGTCAATAATTGAATGCGATCTGATCCTGAGAATAGTCTTGTGGGATTTTACTAATAATCGAAGTTCTGTCATCATCAAAGAACATGTTATTAGGTCTAAAAGACCCATTGAAGTACTATATGAAGACCTGTATTTTTCTTTTCAGAAGATATAGTGCTAGCTAGTCACGTTAGTTGGATATCTAGAAAAACCTTTTTTGTCTTGTAAATACAACAAATCAACTATGTAAGTAATTCGAAACTGAATTAGTATTCCACGAAGATCTCTACTGGATTTACAGGCATTTTTTAAGGTCAATGATACAATAACATTGAGTACAATATAGTATCAACGTAGTTTAGGTAGATACGTGTAGGACTGTAAGTAGTTAATAAATCTTCATCCAACTAAGTTACAGAAGCTTATGAACTGCATTTATAAGCGGTTAGACATATTTTTTGTAAAAAAAATCCAAGAATAATTAAATAGGTACCTAGGTAGTTCTAATTTTATCTTAGTAGAGAGGTGTTCTATCAATATTATGCTTCATAATTAGGCCAGGCATATTCTAATCTAGATGATTTGTACAGCGTCGGGAGCCACATTACCCATGTTCCTACAAACGGAACGCTGCAGTACCCTCAAACGGTGAAGGAAAACATCGTAAGGAAACTCGCGGCTTAGTCAATTGATCTTGCCTTTCCTGTCGATAAGGCCAACAAGACTGAGAGGATAGGTGCTGGGCAAGCGTACAAAATTTTATAAATGGATATAATTTGAATAAAATTACCTAAATGCTTATTTTATTATCATAATCAAAACATAATGACAGAAATTGCAGCATATATCTGTGATAAAATGTCGATAAAACTAACATTTCGCGAATGATGCTAATCGTTTGTCAAGCCCACATAATTAATCAGATTAATATAAAATAAGCAGCAGCTAATTGCTTACCTTCTGCCAGAATCGAAATATTAGGTAACACAACGGATTTGCGAAATTTTGAACCAGTGCTTCAGAATATTGATTTGAGAATATTAGAAATACGACGTTCTGCGCGGTAGCTATTTGAATGGGTGACCGTTAGTGGCAATTACATCTGTGCGCTTCCGTGCTTCTGAGAGCACGTGAAACTGGCGGGTCGGCTCTAGCACTCGTTAAGACATGACGCGGCCTAAAACACCGTCATCAGAGTTGGCCACTAACTCATATACGGGCTTGCTTGCTAGTAATATGAGACTCATGCAAAAGTTTTATAGACCAAATAAAGTTTATTTGGTTTTTGTTTTTTGTCAAAATGGTTTATTTAATAAACTATTTTGACAAAAAACAAAAACGCATTAGCAAGCAAACAAGCAAGCTAACAAGTAGAGTTGGATCTTTCGTGTACATAAAAATAGTAAAACGTTCAGATATTATATTCCAGACTGAGAAAGATAAAATGACTTTTGAGAAAGCCTTTATCACACAAATAAAAAAAAATCATAAAAATGAGTAGGTAAGTGGTCATAAATAATTTACTTTAAAAGTAATAAAGATACGTCACTATATATGTACACATTGTACGTGTGTAATTGTGTATAGATAATTTTTATAGTTTAATTTGCTCATGATTTGTGACGTCACAACTTTGATATAAATATAAGATAAGTTTATAATTATAACCGGAATTTTAGGATATACATACAGTGCCTTCTGGTAAGATCGGCGTAATAGTAAGTCCGGATGCCAAGCAATTCGGCGATATTTTTAAATGATAATTGCTTAGTTACGTGATTTATCCGGACTTAATATTACGCCGATCTTACCAGAAGGCACCCTAGCTGGTTTATATTGTACAGTTAACAGCATAAATCGATTAACCAAACAATATGTTCTAAGCAGCCCTATCATTTAAAATAGTAGCTATAAAGATCTAAATAAACTCGTGCAGTTACAAAAAAATATTCAAAAACTCAAAAAACAACCTACTCGTAGTTAGTCAATCTTAAATTGTTCACCAACTTATATTGCGTACAGTATCCTTCTGTTAATTGTGATAAACGATTTGATTCTCATGACGATAACAGTCAAAAATGAGTTATTGCCATTTTATGATTTTAAGCTTATCAGAAGCGGCATACTAAAATACCTACATATTAAATAAGTATATGCACAATATTTTATATTTAAATAAAATCTAGTTCAGTTAGGTATTACCTAACTATAGTAATAACTAGCTATCTTAGGTAATAACTAGGTACCTACGTTAGTTGTAGCAGCAATAAAAATATACCTAACAAAAATAGTGTTCTATGTAGTAATTGTTGCTCATTACTTTGTCAAAAAATATTAATTTTTGAACATATAGGCCCATTTCACGTTTACAAAAGTTGTTTTAGTTATATTTAGTCTACTTTCATTGATTGTATTAAGTTGAATGTGTTCGTCATTTTTGTATAAATATTAGACAAGCATTGGCTGTGATTTTTTGTTTAAAATTATATTTTTTGGATTGTACCTATATTCGTTTGGTTTTAACGTTAGGTAAGTTTTATATTTTTGACGATTCTATAGTACATAGTTAGGCAGATAAAATAATTACCTACGTAGTTTGTTATGTGTACATTTAGTTTTTAAAATAAAATCTAATACATCTAAAGCCATATCTTTTTTTGCATATACCTACCCTATTGCCTTGATAGGTACCTACATAGGTAAATACTTTATAGATGTATATACCAATTTATTTTTCTAACAAATTTAATAAGAGTTTCAAAAAAATTAAATTCTCGTCTTTAGGGTTATGTTACTGCAGCTGTGCAGAAGGCAAGGGGAAACCACTGCACTATTTCCCAAGAAAGTCGTCATGAACGGAAAAATGCCAATATGACGACCACGACCACTCTGACAAGAGTGATACGACAAAGAAGAAAGAAGAAGGTACCTACTATTAGTACATCTCTAGTAAAATCTTATAATTTCAGACTCAAAATTACCTAAGTATTTATCTATATTAGGTGTTTAATTGCATACAAGAAAATCTACACCAACAGTTCATTCTGTAAACCAATTTATTGTGTCAAGGTGATCTTAGAGGCCCTAAAGCCTAACATATCTAGATTTCCTGCGGAGATTGCTGGTTCAGACTGGAGGGGACTGATAGCCTATTACCTACTTGGCGACGCCTGATATAGCACGCGCCGAGATTATCTTGAGAATATTAGCTTTATAAATAGAGCAAATCTTCCTACACTAGATAAAGTAGGTAACTAAGCGAATTTTTTTTTATGCGAAAGAGTAGAGAAATAAATTAGTCCATTGTCTCAGTTCTTAACAACGCATTACCTACCTACGTAGATAGATAGGGTTATTCCCATCGAGCCCACCGGCTAAGCTGGCCCACTGGTGCCCAACGAGCCCGCTATGCGAATGAGTGGGCTCGATGCATCGAGTTGCTCGATGGGATTTTTTTTCCATCTGGCCCACCAGTAGACTCGATGGGAAAAAAATGTCTACATTGGTTCGCTTTCTTGGGGAAGTAAATTGAATGAACAAAATAAAATCATTTGTACCAAATACCGATTAATTTAGAATATAAATAAAAATAAGGCCTACTTGTTACCTACACTTTGCAGGACATGTCCACCGAGGAGTCCCTGTATCAAGAGTCAAGACTGCGGTACACTGCCAGTAAGACGTAAGATGTAGGTAGGTAGGTAGGTACTAGTGTTCAAACCAGAACACAGCATGCGAGAAGTTATTATAGTTTCGGACTATCGGCATCTCATCCCACTGGGACGAAACAATAACTTTCAATTTGATTAATATTTCTATTATGTACTGTTTCGTTCCAATATTTGTTTCAAAATCATTGCGTTCATCAGTAGGTAACGTCAGTAGACATCACGTCGACATCTAATCATACGGGCAATAGTAGGTAGGTACGTATGTATTGTATTATACCTGTCTAATGAAGGATGAATGTACCTACTATAGGTATAAGGTAATTCGGGTATCTGCCTACGACTTATGGGATTAGTCATATAGGATTTCTAATCAATCAGATAAGTTTCAAGTCTAGCCCATAATTATTAGGTACTTATAAAACGATTTTTCATAGTTTGCATAGATTTTATTAATTTACCTACCTATACCTTTTACAAATCATACACCTGAAATAATTGTGCCTACTTAAAGCAATAATCGTTCATAAGTACGTACCTAGGTACCTGTCATACAAAATTACAACTATGTTAAACATTTAAGCTGGTACTTAGGTACCTACATAAATAAAATTAATGTAAAAGTCAGTGTCCTTCGACAGACAAAGAAAACTTGAAGAGCACACCGATTAGTCCTGTAATGCGGAAATCAAACCAGCAACCTTTGAGTGCGAATCCGGACCCACCCGCTTTCCAAGGCTGCTTAAATAGTTTAACTCTAGAAAACAAAAACAATTAGGTACCTAGGTGCCTAATATAATAAAAAAAATACTGTACCAGCCGTTTGAGCTTTATACCTAAGTATACGATATTTTGAGCTTTTTAGGATTCCGAACCAGAATGATAAAACAGAACCCCTATGATGCTAGTCCGTCCGACTGTCCATCTATCACATAACTGATTATTTTAGCAACTACTGAACTCATCACTCAACGATCTCCTAAGATCGTTAGGTACTACTGAAGCTATTGACTTGTCCACTCTTAGATTTTTATTTTTTTTTATTACCAAAAAACACAAATAGTCACTTCCTAAAGACGAAATTCTGAGTGATGAATTTTGTTGCGCTGTTCAAAAACACTTCCAAAACTCTCACGCAACCAGACACCTCAACAGATACACAAAACAATACTATAAAATAATCCCAAGATTATTCGTGCAACAATAGTTTATTTTATAAACACGCATTATTTTCCTGAAACATTGTGACAGAGGGGATTCCTTTGTGGCCACTCACCGTCCATTCGTCTCTGGGATGCCAGTGGTGCTCTGTACTCTACGGACGAGATGCGGTGTCTTGTTATACTGCTGTATATAGGTATGTACTAGCTGGTGACCTTGACGTGTGAAGGTAGAGCTGGGAAAGCTCTCAGTTCCAGGATAGTGGCTTCAGGCAGTGTGTATTGTTAATATTCATCTACAATTTAATCTGTTCTATTCATCATAATATTTAGTGCGCAGGAGTGTCGGGAAAGCTCTCCATTTCAGGATAGTGGCTTCAGGCGACTGCCTGATGACACACTTGTCATATTCATGTAAGAATGAAATCTATTTATCATCTCTAGTGCGTGGGAGAGCGTTGGTATTCGCGACATAAGACTTGTATTAAAGGTACTCTAGCTAGAGGATGGATACCAATAGTTTATCAATTTATTACGTAAGACATCTTCACATGTCTTGCTAAAGTTACACGTAGAACATGCGAACGGAAGACGATACAGTTTCCAGGTGATTTGGAATGCCTTAGCATAGTATTTAAGAACTTTGTAAGTTGTTTCTTGCAGAATCCTGGACAAAACCAACATCCCAGGTCGGACCGCTTTGGACATACGATGGTAAGACCGAAACACACTATACTAAAAAAGTCTCATAAGTATGAAAAATCATTGAACCGATGACGGTCAGATCGGATAAGAAACACATCCATTAGGGCACCCACAGGGCATTTTATCTCTCCGCGTTCTGTGAGCCTATACGAGCTTTTGTACGTAATGATCACATAATAAGAATTAGTATATGTATATAATATGTATATGTATATATAGATCTGATGTGTCAACCTATGGCATGGTAGAGAACGCAGTTAACGATAAGGGCACAAACTGTACCGATAAAGTTGTAATTTCAATCTTGCAGATGAGGCCAAATGGCCGGGCGATCGTTGCAAGGAAGGTGGAAAACGACAGTCTCCGATCGACATCCGATCCGATAACGTCATCAAGGACTTCAATAAAGACTACATCAAGTATGGACCTCTACAGTTCACCGGCTACGAGAAAGTGTTGGTGTCTGCTATCAATAATGGACATACTGGTGAGCTATACTGGCTATACTTAACTAAAAGTTTTTTTTCCTAAACTCTAATCGACCGAGGAAATTATTGTACGCTTGAGAATTTTGAGTGAACGTGTACACGTTCACTCAAAATTTTGTTTGACGTGTAGGCCATTTTGTTTGACTGATGCTGATCTCATCTGACTTCGAAACTCTTGTTTCAGTACAATTCAGCACGGAAGGAGACTTGGAAATGCACCCTCTCCTGACAGGAGGACCTCTCCAGCATAAATACAGGCTGGAACAGCTGCACTTCCACTGGCTATCGGAGCACGCTTTGGATGGAGTCAAGTTCGTATGATATTGAGGAGAGGTTTTAGAAAGAAAGCTTCTTTATTGTCCGATTTACGCATTCTGAATTCAGACTGAAATGTAGCGTTCACAGAAGCGAAATATGTTAATTGCCTGACCAGTGGAGCAATTCGTGCACGACTTGGCATCCTCTTTGGAAGTATTTCATTTCATAAACTATATTTACATTGTCAGGTATCCCATGGAGATCCACTTTGTCCACGTGAGAGCTGATCTACCCGTATCAGAAGCATTGAAGAAAAAAGACGGTCTGGCTATCGTTTCCGTATTTTGTAATGTGAGTTTCGAACGTCGTTTTTGCTTCCATTTAGGTAGACGTCTGATTTTCTTTAGAAATATCCTCTTTCTTCTCTGTTCTTAGCGCATATTTTTCTGATGATTTGATGTTACAGGTCCAGTCAGATCTGGAGGAAAATGAGAAGGACTCGTCGGAAGACATCATGCAGCATATTCCAGATCTAATGGAGACAGGCGATAGGATCAGCGGAGTCATTCTGGATATGACGTAAGGACTTTGTTTCACGTGTAGCAAACTTTACTTTGATAAGCTATGAATGATAAAGGCGAATGGGACGGAACCGCTACAAGCAAAGCATCATCATCTGAGCTTCTATGCCAAAGCAATTTCGCTATACCATCACATTTTTTATACAACTACCTAATTAGACAAACAAGCGTACGACCAGCGTGATGGGAAGCGGTTACCGTATCATAAGGACGCCGCCTGCAACACCAGAGGTGCCACAAGCGCGTTGCCGAAGAATTTAAAACACCCTGTACTGTAGTCACTAGGAAAAATCTCAGCACCGACAAAATTCCTCAACTACTGACGACTTTACAATTTCTAACTCTATTCAAAGTCTTAACTTTTTGGATGTCGACAAATCGCACTGACTACATAACTATCGAAACATGATATTAATTTAATAAGGAAACCGCTAATCCCAAGGCAAATTAGGGAGACATTTAATTTGGCTGACGTCTTCGGCAATCATAATTCCCAATTAGGTAGGTAGGTACCTACAGCAAAACCACATAGTTAATCAACCAGAAGATGTCAGAACTTCCGACTGTAATTTGGAGAAATTACCTAGCACTGACGGATCATTTAAAATTCCCGAAAGCCGGGCTAAGCATTCATTCCTTGAACTTACAACCTTCATTTAAAAAATACTAGATGATTCTAATAAGTATCTACTTACTGGCGACCAAAGCCTAGAAGAACAGGCTAGAAAGATACAAGCAGCTAGGCTTGATCACATAGAACAGGAGTTATTCTTAGACTGGCTCTAGTCATGAGGAATTCTTATAAGATAATCTTGTGCGCAGGAAACTGTTGAGCCCACATTCGGACTCCTACTACGCATACTCTGGATCGTTGACATCACCGCAGTGCAATGAAGCGGTTATTTGGATTATATTCAACACGCCTATCTTTATATCTGATGCACAGGTACGCACAGATTATTTTAGCTAATTCTGGTTCCAATTAAAATTGGCATGGTAAGGTTTGACAAGATAGCGGTGAGTAGCATGTCAAGACATTAATGGGGCCATGTTGACACGGTGATACCCCAAGCGAAGAAGATGAACAACTGTTAAGTTTATACAACTACCATGTTTTGGGAGATTTTGACTATTTGTTGTAATTGTATTAAAACATCTGTATCCTATCTTAAATGTCTTCCAGTACCGACTGTTCGGCAAGATAGGCATAGGGCGCCACAACTTCAGGAGCCTGCAGAAGATGAACCGGCACCAGGTGTTTACGCCGGGCTACACGCGGATCCACACGCCGCAGATGGTGCTATTCTTGGAAAAGGTTGTCAACATCGTCGCTGAGTTTTTCAAGAATGTTACCAAGTGAGTATTTGGAAAAATGTGGAACGAACTCTGCTAATTTTTCATCGAATTCATAAGTCGTAAAAGTTTTGTTGTTTTCGTGAGTTTCGAGAATCACTCTCGAAATGAAATGCCAAGCAAGCTCGGCTTGCGCTCCGCTCGTGCTCGACTCGTCTAGCGTTTAAGCAGCTTAATAACATTGGTTCGAGTTCTAGCACACGATATAATAACTATAAGATATCTTAGGATTTCTTGAAAATATAACAAAAGCAATGTGACTAAATGGGTTTACTGATTTAAAATATTCTCTACCTACTTCATGACTGAACATCCTTGTACTAGAATTTTTTTACTTTACATATCTTAGAAAATGTTTATTACTACAAAAGTATTTAGGCAAGTACGTTTTGATTTATGATATTTTGTTGCAGATTTATGTCGAAAGGTTTCAAATTATAATGAGACCGCTTAGAGGGTTCCCGAACTACGGAATCCCAAAACTATTTGTTTTACGGACACAAGTCATGGATGAACCAAATTGGAGAAAGCTTTTACCAGAGAAATGTTGAAAAAAGGAAAATAAACTTATCGTACCTAGGTAGTTTAGAATTATTGCTATCCTAGTCGGTTATTTGAAATGTTTCAATTCCTTGATATACCTAAGTATGTACCTATACTAGTTGAAATATTACAGGCATCCCATTAATAATAATATTCAAATTAATCCAGTGATTTTTGGATATAACTTTACTTTAGATGTAGAATATATTTAAGTTAGTAATAATTGAAATAAATTAATTTTGTAACATAATCATTTATTTTTAATAATATTAACAGCCACGATATCTACACAGCCCCATATACACACGATTCCTCATTCACAAATTAAATAGGGTGTTTTGGTAAACCACATATAAAGCAAGTTTAAGTAAAAACTAAATATTAGTGTCGATTCTGTTGTTGCATTTTTCTAAACTTATCTAATCTGACAGCGCTAAAATTATAGCCGTCTTGATCGTTTCAAAATGCTGTCAAATGAGCTTAGTTTAACAAAAATAGGTGCAATACAATCGACACTTATGTCAATGTAATTTTTTAAAACATATTTCACAAATTGAAATAACAGGTTTACAATACATTCACGCATAAGTAAGTACTTACAGGTTTATTTAAATCACGGAAACTATTAAATACATTCGACGATATTTTTTATTAAAAAAAACTCATCATAATACAGTGCCTTGATCACGAATAAATGTGACAATCGCAAACGTATCGTAA
Organism: Eulithis prunata; assembly: GCA_918843925.1. Classification (NCBI taxonomy): domain Eukaryota; kingdom Metazoa; phylum Arthropoda; class Insecta; order Lepidoptera; family Geometridae; genus Eulithis; species Eulithis prunata. The sequence continues at coordinate 8,922,108 of OU974016.1, read as the reverse complement.
CGCTAGCGTATCCGAGATACACTGCGCGGTGACGCTACAACAGTTGGCAGTCGAGCTGACATTGACGCGCAATATAACTCGAATACGTTAACGCGGCGACTGTCAGATTCTTTCGTGATAGAGATACATGTTGTTTGATAAAACTACAAATCTACGATTAAGTAGATTATGTATAGCAAAAAACATGGTTTTGTTGCTAAGGCAAAGTTATTCAACTGGTTTAACGTCGGTTTAGTGGCTAAGGGTATTGTTACGAGAGTTGCACTGTGATTTCTTGTTGTACAACTAATATGACAGCTGGTTGTACAAACAGAAGTGATTTTCTCGTTAGTGCAACAGGTTGCACAGAGATGAATGAATGTTCCCGTTTGTACAACTCGATCGTAAAATTCGAGCCTACTTTGGTGAACTCTGTTGTGTCGAAGTACCATGTACATAAATGATAGCAATCTTGAATTTTTGAAATATATTTATCAATATATCATATATCATCATCATCATCAATATATATAAAACTCTTTTGAAGCTGACAGAGAATCAACGCACAGTCTAAACTATAAGTCCTAGAGGTATGAAATTTGGAGGGTAGGTTCCTTATATAGTGTAAGGGCGCACTAAGAAAGGAATTTTGAAAAGTCACACTCTAACGCGAGCAACGCCGCGGGAGACGGCTAGTTCTGTCATAAATCTTCTAATTTTAATGTTAAATGGTTTTAGGTGAACTTTATTTACGTATTTACATACTTTATACTGATTACGTGGATATATAAGTTTATGATCCCAACTAAAATAAAAGGGTGTATAATATTTTCCATCTTTTTCCATCAGTGATGACAAAAGATGGAAAATATATGCAAAGTACACACTGATGAGTCATCAGTGTGTACTCTGCGTTCATTACAAATAGACTCACTGTTCGTTTGAAATTCCCTACATCTCGTTCGTTATTTTATGCTAAGCCGATTTTTTTTTTAATTTAATAAAATCTCTCACAATACTACCCTTTTAAGAGAAGCAAAGAGTACATGTAAGGGTCACCTTTTAAAACGTGCTTGGACAACGCTACAGATTTTTTCATGGTGTTTTGTATGGAACGTCTGAAGTTGATATTCAATTATAGAAATAAAATAATTATTTACTATTTTAGAATGCGTTATACTGATGCATGCTTTTATTGACGAATGACCCTAACGTTCTATAATACTCCTCGAGTCCTAGGGGTACAAACAAAACCATAAACTAGCGAGATACACTGCGCGGTAACGCAGAACGATAAATCGACTTCAGAGAGTTACCGCGCAGTGAAACTCAAAATATCGACATGAATTTTGCTAACAATTTTGAAATCCCTGTCTAATTAATTAAATAATAATATTCCTAAGCAACATTACATACAAATACATACATATTTTGTACAATAAATATATGTATGGGTTGGACGCTTCACCCGCTAGACCATTCTGATTTCAATGTTCCATACATGAAACTGAAAAGTAGGACTGTTGTCTCTAAGCACGTCCGGCAGAATCAGAGATCCGAATCCGTGAAAATAAGGTCCGAAGTAGTCGTCGAACTATTTGTGCTTTATTTGTAAAAAAAAATTATTTGTAATTTGCGTAACTACATAAAGTGCGTAACTACATCCGTCATCTGTGAATCTCCAATTTCGCAACAGAACATATAAGACGATCATAAAAATCGCCAAAAAGTGACAGAAGGAACCTTATTATTATTTACTAGCTACGTACGCATACGATGAACCTCGTAGCAAAATGGCTGTTTTTGGTTTAGAGAGTTCCAGCTGTACCTAAGAATCCACGTCTTTGATTTCAATAAAATATAGACTATGTTTCAATCCGGAAAAAAGACTTCTGAATGGTATAATTGTCATCGAAATTGGTCTATAGTATTATATGATCTGTGGTCCAGTAATTAAGGCGTGATCCGCGAACAAACACACAGACAAACTCAAAAATATATTCACGGAATCGTCTCGGATAAGTCCGTAACCTCTGTGAGTAACTACAAGATAATATAAATTACTTACCAGAGTGGTCTAGCTTGAATCGTTAACACTAGTACCTACAAATAGTCTAGGTTGTCTATGATGCGGCCTTATTGCTGACGATTTCCTTCAATCGCTTCTCGATGTACTGGACGCGTGTGACCAGTTTATCTTTCGGGTTGTATTCCGTGTATGGGACGTGTAGTACTTTGTAGCCCTGAATAAAATACAGAAATTATTTACAACTACCAACCAAACATAGGCTTTCATATTTTAAATGTATCTGGCAAACGTAGCTAACAAATGTATCTGGCAAATGTAGCTGGAAAACGTACCAAGCAAATGTAGCTGGTAGATGTAACTGGTAAATGTAGCTGACAAACGTACCAAGCAAATGTAGCTGGCAAATGTAGCTGGAAAAAGTAGCTGGCAAATGTATCTGGCAAAGGGATGAGAAGAGCTGAGGATCCGACTCAAACTTGCGTCTTCAGAGATATCTACGACCGTGGAGTGATATTGGGTGATGATGATGGATAAAGTGATATACTGACCTTCAATTTGAGTAATCTAGTATAGAGTTGTGTGATGCCTAGTGGTGCGGTGACCATTCTCGTCATATCGTGGTAGTCGAGTCCTAGTACTGCTATTCTGTGTATGCTAGAACAATGCAATTTTATGTTAAAAATATACTGAATCGAAAGAAACATCTTGGAGGGCAATGGCTAAAAATCAGTGTTTGCTTTCGAGCATATTATGCACTGAGCTGCTACCTTTTCGACATACTGAAACACTCACACTTGCCTAAAATGTTATATTAGGTTAAATTGTTTGTTTTTCTTAGAACTAGCCGTCTCCCGCGGCGTTGCCCGCGTTAGAGTGTGACTTTTCAAAATTCCTTTCTTAGTGCGCCCCTGCACTATATAAGGAACCTACCCTCCAAATTTCATACCTCTAGGACTTGTAGTTTAGGCTGTGCGTTGATTCTATGTCAGCTTCAAAAGAGTTTTATATATATTGATGATGATTGATGATATTGATTAGGTAGGTACTTTATTTATCATTTAAATTGATTTGTGTGTTAAGTACAGTATCGAATAAACTTTCTATATATCTAAATATAAGTGGAGATCGAACCTACAACCTACATAGTAGAAGGCTATAATGATTGAGCAGTAAGGCCAATGTTAAGAAATAACTATTAATATTATGGCTTTGCAACAATGCTATATTAAGTTTAATAATTTTGACATCAGCGAACTACATAACATATTTGAATATAAAATTAATTTTATTACCTCTTGTCTTTAGCGGCTCTCTCTAGAGGTACTGGATGGCATTTTGAATCAACTGCGAATTCCGCATCTGGGAACAGAAAAAACTATTTATTCGCCTGTCCGCGACTTCGTTCGCGCCCCGTTGGATTCCATTGATTTTCCGGGATAAAAAGTAGCCTGAGTTTCATCCAAATTCAATGACAGGCGTCATGGCTCAGTCGGTAGTACCTCTGCCTTCCGTGCTGTGGGTCGTGGGTTCGATCCCCACCGAGAACAAACATTTGTGTGTTGTAAACATAGATGTTTGTTCTGTGTCTGGGTGTTTCTATGTATTATAAGTATGTATTTACAAAAAAAAAATTGTATGTATGTATTCTATCAGCCATCTAGTTTCCATCGTACAAGCTTTGCTTAGTTTGGGACTAGAAGGCGTTGTGTTAAGTGTCCGTGAATATTTATATTTATTTATTTATATTTAAATTGTATCAGTAGTTTTTGTGTGAAAGAGTAACAAACATCCATAATATTAGTAGGATAGGTTTCTAAGGTCATTATATCAATGTAACGTTTCAAGCCAAAATGGTAAGTTAAATTAGCAATTGAGTTTTTATTATCAGACAACTACAAAATTCCAAGTTTAAAAACCAATTCTTAGTGCTGATGAAGTGAAGTATTTTTTTTTTAAATATTCCTATTTTGAGAGCTAGCAATAACTTTTTTTTATTACTCACCATACAAAAATCCCATGCCGCTATTGCATTCCTTCTTCAAAAACGACTCAGCGGATACAAGACTCTTGAACGTGTCCATAATGCTCTGGACATAGAGTTGCTTTTCCTTTGTATATACGACTGGTACTCCCACGGATATGTCTTCGGGTAGCCGCGGGCTCTGCGGCGAGGTCAGGGATACGTACGCATCTATCATCATCAGCTTTCGACGGGAGGGGATGTTGATTTCTGTAACGGAAATTTAATATACAACTAATAGGTGTTCATAATCATCATTCAGTTCAAACCATTATAAACCTACTATGAGGCCCGTATGTTGATTTATTCTATACAACAAGGTAGACATACAAGCGTACGGCCCGCTGTTGTACTCATTTAGCTATGCTAAAGAACTGCTTTGAAACTCATTGTAATTTCATCTCTTTTACAAGATGGCCGTCAATTCCTAATGCAATGTGTACGTGTACCATGTATCTATTTTAACATGCGTTTCACATTGTATGTGCGTGTGTTGCAATTACTAATAGAAGTCACCTTAGTCTGCAGCTACACTCACCATCAGGTGTGCCGGCTGCCAAACGCTTAGCATCATTAAAAAAAACATGTAATTACCGCCAGCTGACAGCAGCTTGTCAATAAACTCTGGTTGTAACGTCGATGCGAGGTGGTGCGACTCTGCCTTGTCCATCGTGAGTAGAGCGAACACGAGGTCCAACCACGCTGATGCTTTTACCATCTCCTCCTCTCTTAGATTCACTGCTGCCTGTGAGATTAGATAGATAGATGTAGGTATATATTAAATTACATAAGTGAATGAATGAATGAAAATACTTTATTGTATGTAGGTAGGTAAGTTAACCTTACAAACTAATATGCGAGACAGCTTATACAGAAAATAAGATTAAACTATTACGTACAATGGACGATGTTATCGCTGGGGAGCGATTTCTTCCAGACAATATAAATAAGTGTTATGAAACGTGGCTAAGGAATTACAACAGTAGTGGGGCTCATTGTCAATGACTTCGTCTGGGGGCTCTTTAACGTGTGCTCCGGTGCAATCTAAAGGACATACGATTGCACTATGAATTGAGTATGAACTCGTCAGTAAGCTATGTCGTTCACTTTACTCAGTTGACAAGCTGAAAACTGGACGAAGGGAATCTACAAAGTTTCATAGGTTGTATTGTAACAAACTATTCCAAGTATCCCAAATTTCAACTCTCGCTCTGATAGAGGTGACGGACAGACGGACGGACGGACGCACGGGCGGACGGACAGACGACGGAGTGAGACCATGAGTGTTCCGTTTTTCCAAAACGGATCGGAACACTAAAAATGGTGCAAAATGCCGTCCTAGCTCCGCTGGGTAGTTAATCTCACCTCAATCAATGGTTCAGTATGCGCCGGCATATAGTCAGTGGTGGCGAGTGTGACGGCCGTCGAGGCGATATCCCCCGCGCGGCACACCACGCGGTGCGTCAACACCCAGTTACTGATCGCAGACAACACCGGCTCGTGACGGTATCTCATCAGCCCCAGCGATACTACGATCGAGTTCACGACGGCTGGCTTGTCTTTGTTTAAGGGCAGGCATTCGATCACGTCGCTGGAAGGAAATGTTAAGGCGGCATGTGGTAGAGGCTTCGTGAAAGAGTTCATTCAAAGTACTACGTAAAGCTATGATGCTATTTTGCAACTAGAAGAGATTCATTCGGAAAGTCGATATTGGAAGCTCAAATATTTAGTGGAGATTTCTAAATAAAAATACAGAAATCCCCACTTCTACACCGAAGTATGCTATGACGTAGAAAGTGGGGATTTCTGGGGAAAAACTAAAATCCCCATTGATAGAGATTTCTCATTGGGTATTTCTGGAATATACCGAAATCGGATCGGTAGCGTGCCCAAGATAATGGCTGCATTGCCGCACTGAATAGCTACACTTACTTGCATATCCTATCCAGCAGTACTGGATCAGGGAAATTCAGTGATGCCATAGAAAACAGTAGATCAGCTGACTTCTTTAGGTCAATGACCTCAGATTGCCGAGTTATGTTGTGCGAAAGAGCGCGCAGTAGAGGCGTGCTCCGTCGCCCTTTTTGATTGAGGGCTTTCATAACCTAAAACAAATTAGGATGGTAGATATTTTATTGGTAAGAAGTCAGACAAGCTTACATGGGTAAGCGATCACCGGCGGCGCCTAGGAACACCGACTGCAAGCAAGCCGGTTTAGATGTAAGTTTGATGATGATGACATTCATATTTTTTTACAAGGACATCCACTTATCACCAAGTTCAGACCTCTATTTAAAAAATAGGACACCAACCTTCACCATCTGCTGCAATGTCAAGTTAGTAATCAGCCTAGCAGCCTCATCATCACCAGTAATGCCCAACACTGTGCTGAGATCCTCAGCCATTGTCAACGAGCTGATGGTCTGTGAGGCTGGGGTTCTAGCCAGGATGCGGCATAGCTTCAGGAACCGAGGGTCTTTCTCAAAGTCGGTCAGCTTGACCTTACTTCCGCTTGACCATTCTGATAGAATGGAAACCATCTGAAATATGACATACATCAATATTTACACTTTATTATCCTACTCTCTATTGAGAATGTTTAAAAATAAATATTCTTGGTCAAATTACACAGCACTATCTAGTCCTAAACTAAGTTTGTACTATGGGAACTAGATTACTGATAGAATACTTATTACTTTTTTTGTATATACATACCTACTTCTATTAATACAAAAATCCTCTCTGAGATTCTAATTCATAATCTCTGCGTAGAAGACAGAGGTATTATTATTTACAATAGCTATTTAGTTTATTTATCATTATTACCATGGCTGAGGCCACATAAAGTGGACAGGGGCAATTCCATCAGAGGGGTAATTAAGTCATGTGGTTTTAACTTTATAGGGTTTACTTTTACTTATATAAAACATCTATGTACACAAACAGAATTTTACAGTGCATTCAAAAACATATAGAAATATAGTATTGCAAGCTAATGCTTACTTTGCTTAGTTATACTGTCTTTAAAATGTTAGTACCTAATTTACCAATTTAGCTAGTGTCAAATAGGTTAGTTTGTACTTTTTCCTAAGTGCTCTTATGTCTAATATGTTTCTATCAGTTAAAACTTGTTATTAGCCTTATGTTTCTAAATGCTTGTCTACTATATTTTTAAGAGCTGTAAGTTTTCCTAAAATAAATAAATAAAATAAATAGTATGTAAAACTGACTAAACGGGAGTTATAACGGTGTGACTTAATTACTCCTCTGACAGAATCGCCCCACCCCACCTTATACTCACTTTTAGAGCATGTCTTCTCGAGACTATAGGCATCTCGGCTACAACTAAGAGGCTGTTCACGTCACCTGCCTTCAAGATCTGACTATCAATCTGTTGTGTTCTGGTCTGCTTGACAGATTTGGGACTAGGCTTCCTGTCATCACTCTCCGGTGAATTGAGAGCTGCAAAGGCCGCTGCTACTAAGCCTGGAAATAAATGTGTTATCAGCATCATGGCTAATTCAGGATGTAACCTTTTTTTTGAGAGAAAAGTTGACCAATATTTGTCAGAACAGTTTAACAAATTTTAGAAATTCTATCATGGCTACATTATTTCTGAGTGCAGTGGCAAATGTTGTTACCTTTATTATTATGAAGATTGGTTTTCTGTATGTTATCTTAGTATTTATTCATGAATGGGATGACTACAGGCAAAGTTATAAGTACCTAATTAATTTTCCACTGCATCTTATAGTAGTCAGCTAATGACCAATAAATAGGCTGCCAATAATTTATGTAAAGAATAATAATAGATTAACTAAAGATTATTGATAATATTTTTCATTATTTGAATGGTAGAGTAATACTAAAACTACTCAGTAGTAGCACAGAACACCTAATTTACTAACATAATATTATATATTTAAGTAGTAATAGTAGCCTGATGGTCAGATGATATGGACGTAGTTGGCTACTCTTGTACACTATTGGCCAGCAGCGTACAAGATTTTGTGCAGTACCAGAGAGACTGGCGTACTAAAGAGGAGGCCTATACTTAACAGTGTGTGCATACAGGCAAAATAGATAGGTAGATAGTAATGTATGATTACCTGGAGTGTCTTTAGCTTCTACACTTGATTTGGGGATTGCGTCTGATACAGTCCTCGTGAGGTCTATCTTATCATTCATCACCACACTTGTCCCAGAGCTGGAATACTTGCGAAGTGGTCCCCTTGTCCCTAACCTCCAAATTATTGACCTGCTGAATTTCAACATCTAAAACAGTAGAATGACAGAACTTGTTTATAGACCATTCAAAAACGTAAATTTCACTTAAATTAGTAATGTTGTTGAGGCAAATATAGACTTGGATACTGAAAGAACACGGAAAATACCGTGTCTTACATCACGAATAGATATATTTGAAATATAATGTTTATTAGTGTTCTGTTACTGGGGGATAGTCAGCAGTGGTTCAATTTTACCTTAGGAAGGAATATTTATTTAATAATTTCAATGAATTTCCTCGCCTTTTACCATTTGATGAGTTACAAAATAAAATAATACTATTTATCTTTTTTTTTGTTTGATCGATCGTTGACTTGACTGAACTGACTGCTATTTAGATTTGACATAACAGCATAATAATCTTCTTTTCATAGACAAAATATAGGTACCTACTCAAAAGTGATAATTACGTATCTGTGAAAGTACTGGAAGTGGAATCTGTGGTCCTAACTAGTGTTGGACATTTATTCAATAATAAAGTCGATAAGTTTGTAACCGAACTTCCATCCTCATTTCACAGACATGAAGTACACAAGAAGTAATATGAACCGATTGAATTCTCAACACTAATAACAACAACAGTCATAAGGAAATTGGATACTTAACTATGTTAAAAAAAATCTGTACATAACAATGTTGGCGTTCCTGTTTCATTACAAATAAATAAACACTAATCAAAATTACACGGTGGAAGCTACCTTTACAAATAGTTATTAGGAAAACCTACATGGAATGTAATACAATGATAATCAACAAAAAGTATCGAGAAAGTAGTGATAAAAGTAAACAACACTATTTTGATTGAACTTGTGCAAACGGCGTTCGTGGGTGGATGGTTTGTTGTGATTTTTGTTTATAAATTGGCAAAATACAGGGAAACCGGCTTCAAGCAATATGAAATTGGTAAGTAGCATAGTCAATTTACGAGCTAGTCTCCTAAAATGTTACATTTGCCCTGAAATTTTGTACAATTTTCAAACGTAAAGGTAAAATGTAACGTTTGTTTTTCTTATATTACGACTAAAAGCTCTTTGGACTGCTCGAGGAGAACTCAAGAGGTCATTGTCACCGTTTCTGTAGTTGCAATATTGCACTTACATGAAGCGCATTCACAGTAGACCAGTGTTCATTTATGTCCGTTTATAATTCAATCAAAATGATATTCCTACCTTCAATTTCATTTTATCAAAGTTTCTCTGGTTCCTTTTCTTATCTTCGGCCTCTTGGCATTTGCAAGTAAGAACTGTGACTTATCTATTACATAAATCTCCAATAAGAAATGCTGTCATTGAACCAACCTCTTAGAACTTATTGAGCATGTTCGTTTACATTGTTCTGATCCAAAATAGGATACACTAGCTGGCCTGCCTGCAATTTCGTGTACATTTCACATGCTTGATTTACAAAATACATTGATATTCACACAAGCTTAACGGTAAATTAAAACAATGTGAGGAAACCCACAGCTTAGTCAGCTCCGCATGTATTATTGACCTTGTCTTTCCTGTGGATATGGCTGACTAGGCTGAGAGGATGGTATAGTATAGGTGCTGGGCAAGTCTACTCCATCTAACCATTGTCCCAGGCACAACAGTGTCTCACTAAGTGTAGGCATAAGTGGCCTCCTGATGCTATATAAATCATCTTCAATAGATAAAATAAATAATATAGATTCTCTCACACAATAAAGCAAGCTTGTATGAGTTAATGGCCAACTCTGGTGATGGAGTTTTTAGGCCGCCTAAGTGCAGAACATCGCTTAACTTATATAATCAGTGAAGATTGACTAAGCAAGCCTAGTCACAAACACTTTATCAATTATATCATATCGCACTCACATAATGATGCTCAGGGATAATGTAGCTATCTGTCTGTGAAATAATGTTTAGAATTATTATTATTATTATTATTAAGAGCCCGTAGTGTCCCACTGCAGGGCAAAGGCCTCTCTTCCTTCTCGCCAGTCTTGTCTGTTTTGGGCTACTGTGGACCAGTGCTTGAGGTAGGCATCAAGCTCGTCCCTCCATCTTCGCCGTGGTCTGCCACGAGGTCGTTTTCCGTTTTGACGCATCCATTCTGTAATGGAGTAGAAAGATTAATAAAACATTAGTAACTCGATTTGTTCCCATCAGTATGTTTTTGATACTAAGGCCTGTTTCTCATTCACTGCTGAAGCACTAATCCGGACTCAAGCATAGATATTTGTATGAAAACATCTACTCTAATGGTGTTTTTTATCTGTTTGGCTGCACAAAGCACCCTTCCACTTCTTCTTTTCTTCAATAATGGCCTGTGTCCGTCATTTCCACAGACAATTTTGCCAATGTCAAGTGTTAAAATTGTAATAAATAACTCAAGTCAAGTCAGTTGTCAAGTCGGCTGTCGTTTGTTTTGAAAAGAAACAGGTGGATTTTTTCTTCAAAACCTAACACGAATTTTCACATTCAGAAAAACCACTTTAAATACACATTTATTCCAATGGCTCACACTTTATGTTACGACCTAAGTATTATTGGTTAAAATTCCACCAAAATTAAACAACAATACTCACAATAACACAAGAAAAACTATTAAAATAAAAGTGCTAAGTGTCGTTTCAAAAAATGTCAAAACTCGTGTCCCCCTTCCACTTCCACTTTCCTTGAGCAATATTAAACTGACAGACTTGTCATAACATAATTTGGCAACTTTGCCTAAAAGCTAGATAGGTGATAGATAATAACTGAAAACAAAAAAAGGCTAATTAAAAATAAAAGTTTCTTGATGCAACACTTCCACATATTTTAAGATTGATTATTAATGAAGAAAACTTCCACTCACTATGACGGATGATGGGCAGCCTTAATTAAAACCATTGGAAGTCCCAAGCTTTGAGAGATCACAGATTTTTGTATTTTTAACTGTGTTGTGTTTGGCAGATGAAGTGAGTTTTGGCTACTAATATAATGTTTGGAATTATTTTGGTGACTTAGTAACTTTGTCACTATGGTGTTCTTGAAATGAAATGTTTGAAGATAAACACTAAATTGATGTTTGATTCTATTAAAACTGACAAATTGACACCAATTATTATCATGCCTGGAACACACATGTTACACACCCTAGGAAAAACTACTATTTACCTATATAGTCTTAAATCACCTAAAGTTCCTAGGTACCTAAATGTTTTGACTGTCACCAGGCGGGGGCAGCAGGCGTAGGAGCGCGTTAAGCGCCCCCCCGCTACCCGCCCCCTCCCCCGCCGCCAGCGATCCCGGTAAGTACTAAATTACCCATTTATTTTTCAAATATTGTTTACTACCTTCCGCCCGCGACTTCGTTCGCGTCCCATTAGATCCCGTTGATTTTCCGGGATAAAAAGCCTATGTGTTAATTCAGGTCACGGACAATATTATTTTCCAAGTTTCATCCAAATCGGATCAGTAGTTTTTGCGTAAAAGAGTAACAAACATCCATACAAACTTTAGCGTTTATAATTTTAGTAGGATCTGTGTTGAGATAATAACTATAAGTACTTTTTGAACAGAGAATCTGGACGGCGGAGGTGTCTTCATTTCAAGAGTGCCAAAAACTCCGATGCATCACCCAACGACTTGTATAAAAAGGTACGTGTTTTCTCTTCTTTGTCACTGGTCGGTACTAGTTTTAAACAAAGGAGGACAAAGGCATCGATATTACCAGGAGCTCCACGAAACTAGAAGAACCTTCACGATGTATGAAACGGTCGACTAAAATTTAAACATGTTGTAGAAAACAGATTTTTAGTTTCACCAAAAATTTAAGACTCAAACCACATAAACAGTTCGGCTATGTAGCATTCTAGCGTCTGGCGGTCGGGTCGATAGCGGGGGTTCGATCCCCGACCTACACTTGAGTAAATGCAACCCCATGGGCCCGCGGGCGTAGCTTTGCGTTTCTGCGGGGTGATTGAACTTTTGATTGACATTTGTATTATTGCATTCGGACGGGCATTTCTGCCTTCGTTATTCTTGTCGAGTTAAATATGGTACCTACCATTATTTGAATGGTGGGATAAGAGTTCCTTTCTATCAAAGCTCACTGTTCACGGCTGAAATAATGTGCTGTAAAAGATACATCAACATGTATCTGTGAATTCTAAAATAACCTACCTAATTTGACAGCCCTAAAATTATAGCTGTCTTTGTAAGAAATCGAATAATGCATGCTTACTCTCATTTTTACAAAACAGCTGAGTGCCTATTTAATTTTGTACAGTTTCTGAGAAAAAGTTCCCGATATACCACGCGAACAGGGGCGCTATTAGCGGAGTCGATCGATTCTCTCCAATCGTCTACTCCGGAGGGAATAAAGGCCGCATTACTGTACTCATCTCAAAGTTTGCCCGTCCAATTTTAGTACTGAAGCTATCAATAATCGACTGGTAATCGATCAAACAGGTATTTATTGGAAATGAACTATAGAGATCTATTATTTCAACAGTTTTCATAGGCATCTTACGATCAAGTTTAGATGCGAATGCAATACCTACATCTTCAATCTTTGACATGACATAATTATGCACTAACCCCCCAATTTACAGTCTACTCTAAACAATTCGTCTTATCTATAAAAAGATTTTCAGCGTACAAATCCGCATAACACAGTCTTACAAAATCCACCACGTGGCATCAATACATTCCATTATCGAAAATTCCCGACCCACAGGGATGCGTTTCAACTTTCAATAGTCCCTGATATATCGCCGACAGGGGTGCTAATAACAGGAGCGATTGATCCCATCCGTTTACCAATACCTCGCAATGCCATACCACTAAGCGTTGTGAACATCAATTTTCAATGATAAATACCACAGAATAAATAATACCTACATACAAGCTAGCAGCATACTGAAAAGTCCATAATAATTTTAAACTGAGTGTGTGAGTGGGGTGGGGCTTAGGTTTTTTTTCATACAATCTAATCTACACGTTGCAATTGAAATGAAACTGTATAGAAAACTGAAACTGCTTTTTGCAATACTCGTATTATGGTAGTGAAACTTGATATCTTCTGCTGGGTAATAGTGTACCTACTAAACAACCGTGCCCTCTAATAATTCCGATTTTATTATATTGTAAAGTACCACAAAGCTTCTTTCTCTGCAAAAATTATGTGCACTCAAGAAAATTGCCTGGTAAGCATATTACGCTGCAAATGGCTGCAATGCTTTCTACGAAATTAAACTTCTGTGCTTTTACTAATATTCTGTGCTTCTGCAAATAATTTGATAACTATTTTTTTTTTTCATTGAAATATTCGATGCTGGACACATTTCACTTGTACATCCAAATACCTATTTGTTCAAACGGGTTCTCTGTAAATCATATAATTCATCACCCTTCATCACCCCATATCATCATAAGGACACTGGGTGAAAATTCTAAATTTCAATCTGAAAACTCGGAAAGTTAAAGTTTTTAATTAGAGAAGTTATAAAATTATGAGTCATTAAAATCAAAAATTCATTACCAAATGTTCATTCGGTGCCAAATGAACTTCGACATCAGTCTCATTTTGAATTACCTACCTACACAAATAAAATTACAATATGTACAAAATACACACTGTTGATAGAACAGCTCAAGTGATCTAAATCAGTATCAATGGCAAGCGTATTTTTTTATTTCTACAGAATTTTTTTGTCTGTTTCTCTACCGAAAAACTCGAAACAGTGGCCCAGCAAAGACAGTATAGAATGACAACTGCCAGTAAGCAAGCAAGCTCGTATGAGTTAGTGGCCAACTCTGGGGACGGAGTTTTTAAACCGCCTTAAGACCTCCGTCATGGCTTAACGACTGCTAGACCCGGGACCGACAGTTTAACGTGCCCTTCGAAGCACAGAAGCGCTCAGATGTAAAATGCCACTAACGGTCATCCATCCAAATAGTGACCGCGCAAAACGTCGCTAAATCGGTGAAGATTGACAGCTAGCCTAGCCACAAGCGCTTCATAACTGCCAGTAAGAACAAAACTGCTTTGTTTCTAAACGTAATATAAAGGACCCCATACACCATCCATTACATTTTCATCGCTTACAATCTCCCCTCGAACAACGCGCATGTAACGAAGTTATCAGCGACAATAATAAGATGTGCATCACCTTACTGTGGAGAAAACTATTTGCTACATTTTCTGTTTTAAACAGTGTAGGGGAGTCTTGAAAATGCACGATGTTTTGTGGTCGGTTTTTCTAACCAAGAAATATTTAGAATTTTAATAATGGGGTTTTAAGTAATGGTTTGCAGCTTTTATTCTAGCAATACCTTTGATATTATAGGTAGAACAACATTGCATAAGCAATTTAAATTTTAAATATTATATCTACCAAATATTAATACAAAATGATTGCATAACAAACAACAACAATATTATATTCATAAGCAATTAGCGGAACAGTAAAGCCGTGTTATTGGCAGGGGTTGATTTGAAAACAACCCCTCCCTAGATCGTGAATAACTCACGTGCCAACTTCCACGTGCCCAGTATTGTAGGCGCTTTAACATCAATACTTTAGCCACGTTTTCACAAACTAGGCGCTTTTAAATCGATAGTTATGTTTGTTGGTAAGACTGTTGGGTCAAGAGGTCACGTTTCTGTATTAGTTTATTTTGTTCGTATTCCAAAAGTATATTCCGGTTTGAAGTATTTTGATTATCTACTCAAAGGAAAACTATTCTTATCTATCCAGTACCCATGCTTGATGCGAGCTGAGATTTTTAAGAATACAGACTTTGCTTCTTTTTAATGTACAAGTAAATTACTCACCTACGGTTTAATCAATTTCATATTATGCAGCTAGTATATTAGTAAGTATTATTATTAGTCATATTAGTATCTATTAAGAAAAAAAATGATATTATATGCACGAAGTATGATACATTATGCTTATTGATACAGAGACTATTCAATCGAATACCATTTACTGTGGTACCGTATTTTTCATCTTAGAACGGTATGGTACCTACGTATGTTTTGT
This sequence comes from Eulithis prunata, assembly GCA_918843925.1. Classification (NCBI taxonomy): domain Eukaryota; kingdom Metazoa; phylum Arthropoda; class Insecta; order Lepidoptera; family Geometridae; genus Eulithis; species Eulithis prunata. The sequence continues at coordinate 8,906,796 of OU974016.1, read as the reverse complement.
TTTGACGTATTTTGCACAATTTTTGATGGTTACTATCATAATGTAACAAATTACACACACCTTGGCGTATCTAATTATGCTTTGCAATGCCATTAGACAATGCAATATCCATTTTTCCGTTCTTATTAATTTTCCGACGTCCTATTTGTGTTCGATAGCGATCGCTTCCTTCGGTGTGTGATGTGAATAATATTACGGTATCCTTTGTCTCTAGTTATATATTGGCTCAGCTAACTTGTATCTTTGGTTACTTCAGATTTAATGGATTCAGATTTTCTTCAAGTACCGCTTCAGGGTAAAATTGCGTCACTTGTCTCAAGGACACTTTACTTGAATTTGTTTTTGCGAGGCCTAGGAAAGGTTATTTCATTGTTTTTTGATGTGTGTCGTAAACCAACTCTTCATTCAATATAATTTGTTCTATGTTAACTAACATTAAAGCGATACCTACTTGCGTGTCTACTGCTTACCTCTCATCTACTCTTAGGGTATTACACCTGTAAAATAGGTAGGTATGGTATAGTCCGTTATACCAAAAATACAGGCAATCCAAGTCCGCTCGACCGCACCGCCTACCCATAATCCCTACCTTTATGAGGTCGGCTTTGAATTTAGGACAAAACACACCGTAATGTCCCAATTTATTATTTTACTCGTGATTTCTTGATTCTGAAAATCACGTGTATGATTTTTCGACCACAGCCTGTGGTGCAATATAATTTGAAAAACTCCAAAATCCTCTACGATATTTTGTAGTTCGATGTAATCTCTATAAGACCGTGTAAAATTCTGAATTATCATCCTCTACGATATTTTGTAGTTCGATGTAATCTCTATAAGACCGTGTAAAATTCTGAATTATCTATCTATGTAAAACGTTGTGATGGCGTCTCTATTGACTGCATTGACCACTGCTAAATATGCTGGTACCGCTATCGACAACCTATTTACACTAGCTTTAACTTTAAATGCATATCGCTAACGTATTTCACGCTACAGAGGTTCCACTTCCACAACCTTGGGTTTATTTGCTTAGGAAACCGTATAGTCTACAAGTGTTTGTTTATCCTGTGATCCGCGTATAAACGAGTCAGTATAATATCGATCCACCACCACACCAGCAAAGGCAGGCGTTTATACAGTCAGTACGTTTGTGTACTTGTCTTGTTTCCCTTAAGTCTCGCTTCACTGCAATACATTTTGTACGTCCAATGCAGTAATAAAGTGTCTGGAGACAGGGTGTTTTATAAACATACGAAGTTACGACAAGATGTTTTGTTTGGATGAGAGATCTGTAAATGACAGTGAAGCCTAAATGTATGTGGGGTTGGGGAAACTCTAACTTGGCTGGCTAAAGCCCAACGTGGCCAATATCAGTTCAGTTTCCTCTGAATTCATTATTTTCAATTGCTTGTCACAAGAACAAGCGGTCCCTGTAGCGTCATGCAAGCGTATACAAATGACTCTATCGGCTATAACAAAGTTTAATGAAAGTGCCCAGTGACAGCCCTCTACGTGAAACAACGCCCTCACCCCCATTCAAGCTCGCTGCGACCTCACCTCATCCCTAGCTGGCCCCTATTCTTCTACGTCAAACTAATTTGTCCCTTCGCGTGGACGTTTAAAGCTGTTTTTTGATTGTCTGCATATTTGCTAGATACGTTTTGAAAATTGCTAGCGTTTGTTGGTAGAAGCCATTTACTTCAAGGGAAAAGGCACCGTATGACTGTGTAGTGAAGGCCAGTGTCGGTTGGTCTGCGTGCGCACATACGCAGCCTCCCCCATGGTTGGCGCGGTCGATCCTTCCAGTCGCCTCGCCGGCGTGGCCCGGACGACTCCCCGGACGGATCGATCCTCGAACAATCAAATTGACAAAAACAATTCCACATCTTCCTTCCTCGTGCAAGGAAATTAGTCGGAGTCTTTAGTGAAAATAATTTCGCGTTTTTAACCTAGACGTTAATTTCGTTGAGAATTTTTTGTGTTCGTGCTTTGTGTCACCATTTTGATGTTGAACCTTTGGCCTATTGGTGTTGTGATCAGTGATTAACAGGATCAGAAGTGTCGTCTTCGGTTCGCGATTTGTCTGCAATACTTTAGCTTAGTTTAACAGGCTTAGTTGTATACGTTTCTTCAGTATTATCTTTATTAATTGAGGCAGGAGTATTTTGTAACGAGGTACTGTTTGGTTTGATGTATTGGATATCGTCCTGTGTCGTATCCTGCTTGTAGTTAGGTACGCAAATTGTGACAGCAATGCTTTGTCTGTGTGAGACAAATAATAAGCTTAGTGACGCTATCCGAAAGTGAGTCGATCAGATGGATTCTATCATTCTGTTATATAATGTCAAAAGTAGTGGTCTCAGGTTTACCTTGAAGGACACCGGGTAGGTAATCGGGATTGAAACTACTGATTTTTATTAATTTAGTAACAATGTAAAATCTCTCAGCCGGATATGAAATGGCACATGACCGTTACTTCAAAAAGAATGATACATTCGACAGTGTTCGTGAACTCATGATGGATGACAAACCAACGTTTTAGCAATGAAAGTTCATCATTATTCATACTGACGCAACTGCCACGGCATCCTCCACTCCGATAACAAATGGCGTATCATGGCGTCATACGAAGGAGCTGACTTTTAGTGCCGTGGCTTTTAACATAAAATAATTATATGCTCTACAAGTCAAACCAAGTATTTTCTAAAATGTAAAACCAATAAATTGTTAATTTCTTCGAAAGAATCAACGTTTACCATCATCGTTTCAAGTATTTAAATGTAGCTAATGGTTACTAGAAACCTAAACTACAGCTTTGAAATTCGAAAACACCAGAAAGAAAGAAACAAAATTACAAAGGCGTGGTCTGTGGTCATACTCGTAAATCAGAAAGTCCTTTCACTATAACAGAATGATCAAAGATAATCGTGATATGCCAATATCCTTTTCAGTTTCGAGAATATTTCTTCTCAATAGTTGCCAGGTAGATTACATCTGCAGTCACACTAGTGTGGAATCTGATTAAACGTTTAAAACCTGTGGGTTGTCAATACAATAATGTTTACGGTCGCAATGCGCAAGTCTGCCGGCACACCGGCGGCGCCTCAACCCTGGCTCCTCGCCAGAACCCCAGCTGATGTGGATAGCTTTTCATATTCCACGATGATACCTCCGAAGAATTTTAATAGTTATCGCAGATTGGTTTGATCGCGGTGCGTGGAATACCACGAAGAAGTTTTGAATATTTAGTCTTGCCTGACTGAATATTTGTTTGGTTAGTCACGTCACATCGTCGTCTGTTTTATGCTTTGGTTATTGATCACTTTTATTTAGACTTGAACTAATTTCAAGGTTGCGCTGAGCTTCATTTTTTCTCGTGTTGTCTTCTCGTGATTTCTTTCGGTGTAAGTTATTTAACATTTCAGAAAAGTCAAACTTTCAACTATCTATAAATTTTTTCACGTCGTCCGAATACGAAACTTTATTTTACAATTACAATTTGGTTTCAACTGTTTTCTTATCTGCATAGATACTTCTACAATATCATATGACAACGTCATCTAATTGAACTAGCTTCCTGTAACTCACACACACCATAAATCGTCTACCCCAGGACAGAGGGTAAAACATTTCAGTCCTTTTAATGGTTCTCTGGCCATGTGTAATACTGTAATATCCATTAGTTCATCGTCCGGCTGGGCGTGTTGATGTAATATTTATTACATTTGAGCGTTTTAGGCTTTTCATGTTGCTGTACATATACTTTTTAGATCTCACATATTTTCGTCAGTCAGTTTCGTATTTTCAGGAGCTAGTATAGAACTGCACCTCGATTATCTCCTGCACAAGTAGTCTATCAAGTATTTATAGATATTGTGTACTATTTATTATCTTTTCTTATGATAAAAGATTTTTCAGTATAGTTCAATTGCATTTCTGATAAGTATTTTAGCTTAGAGATGTATCAGTTCTTATCTAATGCAACGAAATCTCATTGGACTTGTCGAGAAAATCAATACAAACTGTAGTAGCTTTAGTAGATAACGATAACACACTTGTCATTAAAATAATAGAAACACCAGTAGTTGTATCTCTATCCTTATCACCATCGACAGATATGTCTTAATACGCAGTAGGAGATGATTTACATCTATTGTAAAAAACTTCAGTCGAAATACTTCGGGTCGAAAATGGATCCGAATGTCACAGGGCCTTGATGAATGGCACAAACTCTGAGAGGAGGGTTGGATTGGATGGTATGGGCTGTAAATGATGTTGATTAAAGTACTTTATGTCGAGACACTCGTGCGCGACAGATCTTACAGATCTCTATGTAATGCATCATACAATAAGAAAAACTATTGTTTCATCAAGCGTTTCCCCCATCTGATTATGTACATGTTTGTTTACCAATAGTGATTCAGAGCAGAGCGTTGTCTCGCACTAGCAACCCACATGTGCTTGTTCTCGTTCTCATCAAGATGTATGGAAATCGATTTCTATAATAATTCTTTTAGTCGCTTTTTTTTCTTTATCTCAAAAGGTTTTAACTTCTTGTTTGAATCTTATTTCTCAACAATGCTATCTGATTATCGATATTCCATCTATCTTATCAGCTTTTGCCCACCCACTGTTGGGTATAGGCCTCCTCTTTATCACGCCATCTTTCCGATCCTGCACAAATCGGATTAAGTGTCCTGCCACTTTTACACTATCTTTTATAGAGTAATTTTATTTATTACGTTTTCTACAAGTAACATTAATCGCTTCAAGATAGTCTTATAACCTCTTGTTATCTGTGTCACGCAGATGCAAGAATAGTATCTAGTTTCACGTAATCGTTAGCTAAGCCTGCGGCAGTGCAAAGTCACTCGATACACGTAGAGAAATTTAGGTTAATGCACTACAAATCGTATCACCCCTCAATTACAATTGAAGCAAGAATACACAATAGCGCATTTGTAACTTTTCTAGTATCACGATCAGACTTGTTCGCAACGTTCGTGCATGTCTGCACTGCAGTACTGCGTTATGTATTTTCTCTCTGAGTATCGATTTATGGAGTCTTCTCATTAGTAATGATGATCGACTCTAGTAAAGCGGTGACGATGACCTTTTAATGCGTTTTCTTATATGCTGTGACGTCATGATTTCTAATTCTCATTTGCATATTATGCTCTTTCTCTTATAATCGAATACTGTCTTTGTTTTTATTAATCACTATAGTTGTTATCATATTAAAAATAGTCTCGATTTTTGATTCTGCATTGTCGTTTTCTTTTAGCGTTTAAACAATACACTTAAGTTTCATAAATGGTTTCTTATTCCGTCTTGAAATTTGTAACATTATTTTTATTTGCTGCAGATGACTCAAAATAAGCCGATATACCATGATCTTCTAAAACAAACTTTCAATACCAAGAGCGTGAAAGTACTTCTTCAAATCCTCGCTTCCGTAACAATAATGACGGTTCTATTTCGATATAACACTACGCAGATGGTAAATGAACTTATATCTTTAGACAGTGCTAGATATTCTGTGTTCAGTAAACATACGGCTGAAACAATATCCCACCACCATTTGATACCTCCTTCGATTGCACGCATGCTGCGTGCGCGCGCTCAGTCCAGCCAGTCACCGCTTCGCGCGGGAACTGCGAGCATTGTCCGCATTAATTCGAAATTTAAATTTCGCGATCGTGTTTCTGTTTGTTTCGTGTGAATGATATGGACAGTTCTTGATAAAAAAAAGTGTAGGGTCCAGTGATGATTTTTTAGTATGCGCTGAATCAGTTGTACCGATATGTTTTGCATGAGTGAACAGATAAATGACATTATGGATTAACTAAACTATAGTGCTGTGGGTATCTTTGACGATTTCAGGCACTGTTGACTCTTGTTTCATGGCGGTTGCATCGATTGCAGCTATACGGTTGACATAGTCTGTGGGTAATTTTCTTTTATTATCTGCACTGCACATAATGGCACGTTTTGGGATAATTACAAACTGTACCTATCCAGAAATAGATATCACAAGTACACTTTGTTCCTGGGTCTAAAAATAGTTTGAATTTCGTTATCTATTTTATCATAGCTACTGAATGACTAACAACTGAAACATTGTCATCGTATATAACGTTTTTAAGATATTTCACATCTGCACTGACTAGATTTAGATAGAATTTATATAACTATTTCATGTGTATTTGTAAATGTCCGTATCATAACGGTCCATTCTTGTTGAATATTAATAACAATAAACATTAATATCTCTTGTTTCATCTCATTGTCTCACGCTTCCCATTGTATTATACTAACGTTAAACTACTCACGTAGAAGGGAACAGCAACTGAACTTACATTCACTTCGTTTCACACGAGCTAAGAGCATTTCCGGAAACACTCAAATCCCTTAAAACGAAATTTTTCCCGACTAGAAAAGGCTCTCTGTAGAATGAAGACATCTATACGCGCGGCTTAACTACCGGATGTTTGTAGGGAACGTTCATTCCAACTTTAACTTCTAAGTCGTAGAACTCAAAATTCCACATCCCTTTTATAGGTTTTGATCGCTGTTCTATATCAGAAGTCCATAACTTCAATGGTTCTGGTTTCTGAATTTATGTGATGTTTGGAAGTGTTAATGAGGACCATGGCGTGGGTGGTTGCACTAAATCGGTAGCTGATGTTGTGGTTGTTGATACATTTGTTTAGAATCATGTTTGGACAGGCAATCAAACTGAATAGAATAACGTGATGACTTAAAATACAAAATTAATGGCATATGAATAAGATAAATATGTAACAGAACGGGACGTAACGCTTCTTTAACTGAGATTTATTACGCGCTTAACGGCAAAGGAAATTATAAGCAAAGAAATATTGCTTATGACAAATTAGGTTAATTTCACTCGTAAACCACTAAGTTCTGTAACGGATATAACGGCTATGGGCTATAAAAATATTGTGATATGTTTGAAACAAGAGAAAAGCTGGCATAACATTTACATTCAATAATCCGTTGTTATCGTTATTGTTTCCGTGATTCCACGTCATCCTTATAATGAAATTTGACTAAATTTGGAATGAACTCTATATTTAACTCGATCACCATCTTTACATTAATAAATAAAACATTTGTTTTTCTTTCCCGAGATCTTAATTATCTCTTTTATTTCAGAGCTTTTACTTTGGCAATCAAAAATGTTAAACAGACTTCATTGTTGTTCCACTCTACATTCATAAGACTGTTTTACTGCGCTGTTCAATTAATTAAGTTCCAATGATTGTGTCAGTTATCTCTTACAGTATCTGTTCAAACAGGAAATGATTTCAATTGCAACTGATTGATTTCTTCTCTGAATTAACAACACCATTGGACCACGGAGCCTACTTACATCACAAATTATTTCGCTCTACATAACCCGCCTCATTGATTACACCGTTTTTTGTCTGCTTTCTTCAAAGTGAAATTCTTTGTTCAATCATTTCGTTGTTTATCTTAACCTCAGTAAGTAGGTACTTACTTATCTGAAAAGAATACATTCCTTGCACAACATTCTGCAAATTACTTTTGCGTACACTGCCAAATTTAGTCCAATGTATTTTAGAAACAGAGGCTACTTTATCAACACTCTTTTGCAAGGAGTATCTTGCGTCCATTTTATAAAAAAAATCTTGGGAAGCAACAATAAAAGAGCCCTGTCGTAAAAACGTGAGACATTTCATAAACATAGGTAGGTAGGTATTCTTATCAGGGCCCCAAAAATTACGAAACATTCTCAAATCAAACTATGAAATGAGTCACACATGGAAATAGAAATCAAGATGATAGTAGGTAAGAAAGAGGTCATTGGAATACGCAGCTACGGTTAATTTTAACTGCTCGGGATAAAAGCAGTGATGTCACTGGCACTTGGACTTGAGGCGGGTTCAGCTCTAGATCAGCTGAAAACTAACCTGCAAATAGAAACAATCAATATATATAAAACTCTTTTGAAGCTGAGTGATAATCAACGCACAGCCTAAACCATAAGTCCTATCCTATAGGTATGAAATTTACCACTAAGAAATACATTTTGAAAAGTCACACTCTAAAGGGTCTATTTAGAACGCGAGCAACGCCGCGGGCGACGGCTAGTAGTTGTATATTGGTGTACACTACACTAACATTAGTAACAGTAGTATCATTGTTTGTAGGCGGCAGAGGTACTGGAGCTACGGAATCGATTCCAAGACATATTTCTCTGCTTGATGATAGGATTATCTCTGAGTACAAATAGATAGATGAAGCGAGCTTCTCGAACAATAGTATCCTAGGAAACAGATCTCTAATATAGAGTCTTGACAGAGTTGACTTGTCTACTGTCACAAAATCACAAGTTTTAAAGAACATTGATCAGAACTCTATCAATTTTTACTACAGGGAGGAACAAACACATGTAACGTAATCTTACATTAATTGGAGACATGGTTTACTTCACACTTTCTACAAATTAGAAAATAGAAAACTCACCGATTGTCACCGTGTATCAATACTCTGGTCGGTAATGACTTCATAAATAGCTGTTACAGCCGTGTTGTGGAATTAATTGAATAATATATCATTCTAACGTATTTTATGAATGAATTAATGAAACAAAACGTTTTCCTACACGAATCGCAAAGTTTCACTATATGTTGCAAGGGTTGAGTAAAGATTGGGACGAACTATATCCAAGACATCCAATAAAAGAAATTGTAATCATACCTAATCATACAAAATGTAATGACGATTCAAAGTGATCAGTGCGATTTTATTGAATAAAAGCTTTTTGACTTTGCCTAAACCTATGCAACGTAAATTATAGACACAAAAAGAACCTGAATCGAAACAGCCGAATTATAAAAGAAAGCATTGGTACCGTTTCAAATAAAACCGAGTCGACACACAATGAATGACTCATGCGCAGGTGAGACACGGCGCCTGCTCGTCTGATCGTTGACAGACGATATCACTTTGAGGTATCCAAGGCATGGGTCATGCATGATTAATCTTTAATCGCTTCCTTCCTGACGATTCATGTTGTGGAATTGCCAAACGTTGCCTCGACTCTCTTTTAAAATCTTTTTAAGTCACAGGACGCTTCGTTTTACTTTGTTCTATAGATTTGATACTGCAAATCGTTGCACTATATTTTTATAATATTAGCGTGCGTTATTGGACCAAGCGATCCAAATGTCACCCGATATTCTTGCAACCGAGTTCAATCTTATTGCACATTGTAAACTGATACTACTAGACTCGTATATCTTAGTGTCACCTTGCCCTGAACATATATTGGCTATAACGTGACATACTCACCCTATATTGTCTCCGTAGTGGCTGTTAGAGAATTTATACCTCTGGCATGTGGTAATTTCGTTACCTCAATTACGGCAAGACCTAACAGCTTTACCGTTGCATGCTGTTACGACAGCAAATTGCTAAGAGTAATTATTATTTCGTTCTATATTCAGAATTCTTCATCAGCAGAACATTGTATTTTAGCGTAACTAAAAAACACTCTTTTCGATTGGCATATTAGTCCTAAACTATAAACCTACTTTAGTTAAACTACTTCAAAATATAAGTGGGTGTTCCAGACACTGTCGGGAAAACTGGAGCGTGACTCCAGCGGAACTAAACAAAATAAATGGGCAAAGCTCTCTTGATTTGTGATAAAACTACACTGGCTGTTGTTTCTAGAAACGCTATTGAAACTGTCTGAAGTGCATAGATTTATTTCTGCGTCTGTTCTTGTTTTCACTTATTCTTTGTTGTGATAAAAATATGTCACAAGCGAAACGTAATTCAATAGAAATAGGTTCAACAATACCCTATTCATGAATGCACTATTCAATTAAATTGCTTCGTTATTACTCACTCTGCTGAGCCTTTAAAATTTTAGATTGCCTACCATATATTTTCTTACTTGGTGTTCCATGATTTTACAATGAATAAATGAGTGCCTGTTGATTCTAAATTTGCATTCCATTGAACATTGCCGTTTCAGTCTATTTATTGTCCTGTTAACATTGTTCTACCTACGTAACTGATGCATTCTCATCGACTCCTACATTATCGGTTACATTAGCATGTTCTATCGACCTCTAAGTTGCATCACCAAATCACCTGGGATGACTCAGAGACTTGGATCTCTGATTGCAGGCTCCGAGCCGAATCAAGTTTTTATTTAATCCCTGTTGGGAGAATTTCGAAATCACCAGTCTGGCGGCATGAAGAATGTTACTTCGTTGCCTTGCCTCGAGCGTCCTTCGGCAATAAATTTAAATTTATGGCTGTGCCGATTTGTGTGAACGCAGGAAAAAGCATGATCTATCACGCTAACTGAAAGCGAAATGGCTTACCTAGTATCTTTTAGGTCTGCGTTATTTTAAAGTTATTTTACTTTTATGACAGCCATGATTAATGTTATTTTGGCTTGTTATTTTGTAGCTTTACGCACCGAAATTACTACTACTAATTCCAATACCGGTCAAAATCATATACCCTCCTTTTTGCTTCGCCGTAGTCGGATAAAAATTTGCGTATTGCATTGTTTAATAACACTTCTCAGTATGAATCAAATATTTTCATTATATGATTTTATCGATCAACTTCAAATAACTCGCTCCGTTTTTGTTCTAGGTATATAATAACGTACTTTCTCTTGATTATAATCAATTCGTCTCAGTGGGATATCGTGATTGCAAATCTGAAATCCAAAATTTTCTAGTATAGTGCCAGTTGCGCGTAATATTTATGTTGAGATGATTGAACTACTGTATTGTTCTTTAATACTGTAGGAACAATGTAATGGTATACGGCCCTTTATTGTATCAATTACGCTCTATTAAGTTAAATAGAACAATTTCCTATCTCTTCGCTATGCTATCGCCCACAACCATTTGATATCTATCTTGCCTGAATAACCTCAGCCAACAGAACGTTATCCTGATCAGCCTACACTTCTACTTGATATGCATCGTTCGGACCTTCAGCTGCCTTATTAGGCACTTGCGGGACAGTCACGCTGTCGATTTTGAATTTGAATGCAAACAGCAGATGGTAAACTTTTCCACCTGTTTTATGTAGTCACTAGCCGTCGCCCGCGGCGTTGCTTGCGTTCTAACCTTTAGAGTGTGACGTTTCAAAATTCCTTTCTTAGTGCACCCCTAGACTATATAAGGAACCTACCCTCCAAATTTCATCCCTTTAGGACTTATGGTTTAGGCTGTGCGTTGATTCTCTGTCAGCTTCAAAAGAGTTTTATATATATTGATGATGATAATGATTGATTGTCATTGCTATCCTGTTATGTATGCGGTATTCTAAACTCCCAAGGGTTATTCTCAATTCGCTGTAACGAATCAATATCCGTAAGGATGCCAGATAGTCGTAAATTCAGGGCATCATTTCCTTTCTTCACGCTTTTAGCCAAACCTTTTTGTACTCGACCCCTTCCGGCAGGAAATTTGTGAGTGCTTCCCCTCGCACAAGAACTACACAGTCATCCATCTAAGTATCGCAAATTCCTTAGGGTTCCTGTTAGTAACCTTTACATTACACTAGTAAGTTAAGTATGGCTTGAAGACTGGTTATTGTTATGTCATTGTTTAATTGAGAGCTTTGTGTTTCTCCTAATAATAACTGTTTTCATTGTTAATGTAGGTAATGAAGGTAGCAATTTTTCTTACATATTATCTAAGATATTGTTATTTTTTCATGTACCTTTTGTTTTGTAATTCCAAAATAAAGTTTTAACCCAATTCTTTTGTTCTTGGCTTCACTTTTACTCTTACAAAAATCGATATCGCATAATTTGTGTATAAATTACTCACTGCTTTTGACTTTTATCTAAACTTAGCAGAAAAGGTCATCAATCTCACTTTCACTCTGAATTCACATCTCATCACTAGCTCATAATAATTTATCTCGATTTAAGACATACTAATTTATATTTCATCTAATTCACTTTCTGTAATGTCGTGAAGAGATTTAATAGTTCCATTAACTTTCCTTTTATCTGTTTCAATCTACTTTATAACTTTGTATCAAGAATTTACGTGACAAGCATTATGCTATAGATTTATATTAATTTTCTTATGTATTACACTTAAGTAGACTTTTGAATAAAGTTTATTTATGTAAATTCTTTTCGTACCTACTAAAAAGAAACAAGATGTTACAATTAACTTCAACAACGAGACATAGCTGTACCCACATGATTATGATGATGATGAATAAAAAAATGCAATCAACGAAGCAATATTGTTCGTGTAACTGAACAGCTTAGAAAAAATAGCTTCTGTATGTCAGATATGTAATAGAATAGCTTCTACATTGTAATGACGTTCACACGTTGTATCATTGTCTGAATTTTTATATCTTGTTTGGTTTTAACTTCCTTCTGGTTATTTCGTAACCATTGTTATGTCTCATTAGGTAAGACTGTGGCTGTATCGTTTCCTATGAGATTAGTGACGCTTTTTTCCTTTTATTATGTGGGTACTCTTAGGTGGTAGAGTTTTCTGATCTTTCATACCTAATGATCATGTTCCTTATCTTCATCATTTTCTTGTAGGGCAAGCATTCTTCAGAATCCAGGGAAATCACTCTGGGTCTGTTTGATCTCTACGTTGCGATTTTCACTTTATTATTCCGTGACTTTATTGACACTATTTTAACCCAAAATTCAAAGCCAATCATCATTAAGTGCAAGCTTTTAAGTATCAATTCTCCTTCGTTTCTTTAACACAGCATTTTAGACGTGCTTTGTTAGGTCTTCTCTATAAAGAAGAAATCGTTTGTCCCAAAAGAACCCACGCTTTAGGACATAATATTTCTTTCTAAATACACAGTCTAGCTATTCTTTTACCATTTAGTGATTTATAAACAAAATTCAGAAAGGGAGCGGTTTAAACTAAGGTCAAACGTTGATATACTAGGCTCTTTAAGTATGTAAAGTGACCACTTAAATTAGTTTGACTGATAACTTTAATGTGCAGTTATTTCTAAGTCAGCACCAAGCTCCGTAACAAATTCAACTATTCCGGTAATTATAAAAATTACGTTATAACAGTGATTGTGTAATTCACAGGTTTTTAACTATGGCTTTGTATGCAAATATCACATATATTTCATAACAACAAAACTAAACCATGTATTCTAAAACATTCTCACGTGAAATTCTTTACCAACGTAAGAAATTTTGATAAGTTTTTTTATAGCTGTTTTGAATATCTTAATCAAAACAGTCAAAGAACATCAAAAAAGATTTCCAAGCCCTCCAGAAATATAATACGCGTATTTTGAAGCTTATTGACTAGTTGACTACCCTCCCACAAAGATCGTGGAATTTATGCCCTTCCAAAGAGAACAATTTTAATGAAATCACTCTGTGAAGACTAAATTCACAGAGTCTCTATCTATGTCTAAATTCGTGTTTTTGTCCAGAAATACAAGTACAATATTTCGAAGCTAAGAAATGAGCGTTATTCCATGTCCGAAACGGATGTACAGGTTCATGATGTAACATTACCTAACATCCGTCTAGGGAGTACACAGGATAGATTCAATATTGTCGAAAACGTTGGGGATTTGGGATGATAGCCGCATTGCAGCGATGCACGGAATTCTATTATGACCAAGAATTTTATAGCTAGGACGTCACAGGAACGTGAAGGGCAAGCGAAGGCAATTCACCGATTGGCAGGAATTTCTTATGAAGTTACCAAATTGGTTTCTTCTATGTATGTATTTGATAAAATTTAATATACGCTCAAAACTAGATAGTGTGCAGATTATAGTACTGGCAGAACTATGACATCTTATTGTTGACTGACTAAACTGAACCTTAGTTATTTGTGTGGCAGATTGGGCCTTGGATTGGGTCCATAAACCACTGTGTTGCAAACTGTTGTGTGGGAGGTCTTATATTGGAAATCGGACAATGAGCTATAGATGTATTAGTTTTGTATTGATTGACAAATATCGTGTATTTCGGAAACGTGTAACTTTAGTTCTCAGATTCTCATAGTTCGAGAAGTATCTTAAAGCTCCATAACGGCTTCTCTATAATCAGAGAAAACAAAATGTTCATATATTACTCTGTAATTTTTCCCATCATCTCACATCTGTATCAGCGCTTCGTCACGGCATGCTTTTGCTATTATAGCATCTTTGTTACACCAGCGAAATAATTTATGTTTACTTTCACTCTCAATGCCAGCTCATTTAATTTTCGGCTGGATAAAAATTATGAAGTTGATTCAACATCAAATATAAATAAGTTGGGTACTTTATCAGTGTAATTTTTTCGTGTTTGACTTTGCATGTGTTTGTTTTGTAGTGCATGAAATCACTAGTGTCATATGTTGGTAGTTTTGCGAGATTCGTGTGTATTTACAATAGTAGCTTAGTTTTATACTCTTTTTTTTATGATAAAAGTAATGGAACAGGCTGATAGCTCACCTGATGTTAAGTGGTAACTTCTGCCTATAACAATACATTACCTCACAGAGCAAGTCCAATGAGGACTTGCCCTGTAAGGCAATGCACTGCGTCCATCACTCTGAGACGTAAAGATCTTGAAGTCTCATGTGCCTGTAATATTCAACATTGTACTCAACATTTTTGCTACACAAATAAAGTAATTTCAACATTATTGTGTTTCATAAGTATTTCAAATATTATTGATATTTTAAAAGTTTACAATATTGATACGCATAGTAAGTACATATTTTATACAGCACCATTGTCTACCTGCAGCGTCGTCTTCAACCACAGAATGAAAATAAACATGGACTAGACTGCACAGTACATTAACGATGCATCTACGAGTATGTTTACTATTTATGTCCATTATCACATTGAGCACATTATCATCAAGCTTGGTTTTCTTATCACCAACAGCCTGAGGATCCACCAGTTCATCACGCCATGTCGGTCTAGACTCAGCGTCTCACTCCAATTACTGTAATAGTTGGGTGCATCGCATAATCCATAACCACACTTTCACCAGTGTAAGTGCCCGCTTTGCTTTCATGTGCCTAATGGCTACACGCCTAGTTTCTTTATCGCTATTCTTCTCTTACAAAATTGCGCTTTTTGTACGGGTTTGACCTTTATCTCGATACTGGGTGTAAGAAGACTACTCGCGAGAACATTAAACAGTACTTTCAGACCATAATTGGATTGTCACCAAAGAAAAACTCTAATTCCTGTATTCGAAGTTATTATTTTTCTTTATACCGAGTTCAGTATAAACATCAACTTTGCAATACGCTGAGATTTGAACTACTAATTTTAAGGTGATAATAATTAATGAGTCTTCTTCGTATCTTTTCATCGTTCTAAGCTTATTCGACCTTGCGTTTCAGGCCTACGTAGACTTCCCACGCGGATCGCATTGTCAGAGTTCAAGCCACGTTCAAGCCACATTCTACGGCTTTAGTTGAATAGAACTTCGGTTTAACATTTTCCAAGGTTAATGTTTCCTCATCATCATCAGTTACCATTATTAACTAAACATCCCTCGGCTTCAAACATCCTAGAATTCACCATAACATTTACGCTCCCTCACGTGTATTTATTCTAACGACTTATTTTCGTGTTGAGCCACAAGCGGAACTATTTTTAAATCCTCACTTCCTGCAACACGACCGATTCGTTTCGTCAGTTCAAATCTGTCACTGTTTCTTTAACGTTTCCTTCTGTCAAAACATTTTTACTATTATCGATCGATACACGACGATAATGTTTATTTCATACTTGTCTTGTAGAGAATAAAGTTGAAGTTTCTTCAAAGCTGATTTGTCTTAATAATTATAGTTCAAAATAGTTTCAAGATAGGTTATAATTATCATCCAATTTGGAAGATGTTTAACAGTCCTTCGTTTCGTTTGTCTTAAGAAAATATATCTTTATACGTTTTAGTATCTAATGAGTTTAATTCACAGCCAACAACCGTTTTAAGTTCAATTACAAGGTCCCATTGCTGAAAGTTTTCATATAAATCACGCGTGAACTAGATCCGTATGCCTGTTAGACGTAATGGCTATCATTAGGTGGCTCATTCCTCTCATTTTCTCTTCAACGTTCAAATCAAGTTCCATGCTCGCTTTATCATTCAATTGTTATACCTTAATTTATCTGTCTTCTTTGTATTGTTCCTCATATTTTCCCCTTTACAATCCAGCCCATTTACCACTGGTATCGTCTGCTTGTTACGAAACCTATCTAGCTAGCCTACCATGGTGTTTAACTATTGCTAGTTTTTTAACTTCGATATAATTGGGTGACTTAAACTCAAATTCATTGTCATGTCTATCATTATGGTTTGTCTTGCTCTAGCGATACTCTAGCACTGCACTAATTTTCCAATAAAGTTATATACTTTCCACAACTGCCGTTACCTATCGTCTTCACAATGAAGCCAACATACTAATAGTACCACTTAACTTGGAACGAGCTAATTTGCGCGGCTGCGAAATACAGTGCAATGGGGTAGAGTAGGCCCTAAGACTATTTAGAAACTCGAGGCCGAAACGAGCCGAAACCAAATTTTTGTGCTCTTATCAAGTGAAGTACACATTCACGATGAAAATATTCAGTTACTGTGATCGTTAGATTCTTTACGCAAAAACTAAGCGGAGTAAAAAGAGAAATCTATTTTTCGTGAGTCTGTAAACTCAAATCTAAGGTTTTTCGTTTTCATCAACAAAGGTAATTAAACTGCGACCCCAAAGGAAACCTCTGAAAGCCAAAAGTCGGCATCGGCAACGTTTAGAATTTGGTCGAAACTGTACAAACCTTTGTCTCCACTCTAGTGAGGCATTCCACCGTGTCCTATATTTACCACACTGAGCACCTCCGCTCACGCCTCCACGTTGCCGGTGGTGTAGCCACTCGAAACGAAGACCTTTTCGCTAATCGTTTCACTTACGCAACCAAAGATCACTGACCGCGCTGGAACTATTTACCTATCCTTTGCCTTTGGATCTAGACTAGAAGTACTATCAACAAATGATCGGTGAAATTCTCAGATTGTTCATTGCGTATATCGTTAGCATTGCATCTTCGTGCGAACTATGTAATAAAATGCCTAGTACTTTATCTCGTAATTTTTATATTCATACAACCTTTTCATACCTTACTTTGTCTTCGAAGACTTTTTTTAATTTTGGCTCATAAGGTTTAATAAATGGATAGGGTTTTCCAAGTTGGTATTTTTCAAATTTCTTTTTACGGAGCCTGATCAGATCACTAAATTAGTGTTCTGTGGTTTGGTTAAGCCCTATGGTTTAGTTAGATTGTAATCGATTCTACGGTAGGTACTACCCTCGCAACAGATAATAAACTGACCGCTGCAGGTCTTGGCTTGTAAAAGAAATCAAGTAGGGACAATCTAGTAAACGAAGACAGTTGCGAAGAGCCATCGAAACATCGTCGTAAGACTTCTGAAGATGGCGACGCCACGGAAACAGGTCAAGTGTTCACTGAAGCTACGCTTTCAAGTTACTGTTCTGCTACGACGCTATTGTATATTACAATAGATCAGAATCACAGCTCGAGCCAATGATGAACAATAATGGACGTAGTAGGCAGAAATCTGTATCCCTCAGACCTTGGAACACCGCTTTACTTAGTTTTAAACCTTTTGCATGGAAAGGGAACTCATCTGGTTCTGTGTATGCTAGTCTGCTAGGATTGTACTAATAAAACCCTTCTTCGAGACTAATGACAACCCAAATAGGATTAGTTAGCGACAGTTTGAAGCCGTATAATTTTTTATGCCTTTCGTTTTACTGATATACCTTGTTATTCCGCTTTCATCAACCTAAAATGGTTCTTGTATATTTTTTAGACAATATTTCAGACGCATTACAAACTCGTCGAACTAGTAAAAGTGCTATCCAAAACAGTGTTTTATCTAACCTTGGCTGTGGCCAAAGTAAACAGATATGCTATTTTTATTACTCTTTTACGATCTGTTTCATCCTGATGTGTTCAACATATGCCGTAGAACTGTTATAGATCACTTAGTGGTATTGGGTTGCGTAATTTTTAAACATTACCCTGACTCAATAGACTCGACTCGTAAAATTTCATTCATAGCTTACACAACACCACGCCCGTTACAAGAAAATATTCCCGAAAAAATTATAACCGAGAGTTAACCATCCTGGCAGTGCTCCAATAATGAAATAGCGATAATAAAATATAAAACACCCAGTGAGAGCCCTTACTTCTAATTCTGCTCCGGGTTATGCTGACCTACTTAAATGATCTAGAGAGATTTTGATAAATTGCTGTTTATTGGAACAACGATCGCTTTACGAGAGAATGAATTTCAGACGTGTTTCTGTGATGGAATACAGATGCCCCACATGGTACAAAGTGTTATCCAATACATCAAAACATAACAATAATAAAACCGATGCAACCGCCTGTTACTATTCCTAACTCTACTTCACATGTAGGTTCTTCCAATTTATACAATGAAATGAACACAAGTGATTCCAAAATGAATTCCCGCGACTATTACAAAGTGACGTACAGTCGAGATGATAACATGGACAGTCACGAAATACTCGACAACGAAACTGAATTCAACGCGAACCAGTTCAAACTCTACGATGACTTCACCACGGACCTTCGTATCAGTTTCAATCCCTTGAGAAACAATTACCATGAGATCAGGGACAACAGACGGCGAGGGGATCCGAACGACTCCGGAGTCGATATGGAGAATGGAAATACTCGCGTTTCCACATCTCGTGACTGTGACTTGGTAAGTTGTAGATGCCATGCCAGCATTATAGGCGTAGGTGACCCACTCGCACTATGCGAGGAATACCGCTTTACCAAGATGACAAGAGTATTTCGCATAGAAATGCAAAAATTTGTAGCATCTAACTGCACAATTCTATACATTTCACAACGTAATGGGATTATATAAGTAGGTTACTTGTTCATAAAGCTTACACGGCAAGAATTAGATTCATCCAGCACTTATTGTGTTTCTAAATTCTAATAACATCACGTAGAAGTAGCTTGATACGTAACCTACATTATACCTGTCACAATAGCCGGTTAATTTAGTAGTCTAAAATACCTCAGCAAATGAAATTCCTCGCCAAATATGCACCGTTATCTTCAATATTTGGAGGACGAGGCGCATCGCGAATCAGCATGCAAAATACACTGTCCGACCGGATCCAATCGCGTAATTTTCTGCCGCCGCCGCCGGCGCCCGACCATTGTCCACCGGAACACCACGAGTGCCCATTGTGCCAGCGGTTCCTTCAGCACTCTGATCAGCACATCGAGACTGACAGGAACTGTTTGTGCATTGTCGTAGAGGTCAACAGGTGTGACTGTCTCGGCAAAAAATAAGATACGAGGTTTTATCTTGAACTTTAGAAAATAGTCCCTTGAAAGTTTTATCCGGCACAATATTGCCTACTGGTTTGAGTGAAGTATACATTAATGAGTGGTTTTGTTGTGTTGACCCGATTGGATCATTGCTTGAGCAACACGTCTGCGTATCGCGTTTCGTTGTAAATTAGTTTACAACGAAGGGAGTTTAATTAATAGGACAAGAGAGTGACGTAATGGCTGTAACATTGTCGCCAGTGAGTCACGCGCCGTATGGAGACGTTCCATAACTCCATACGGGTGGTCAGACGTGACACACATACAAGGCGCCTTTGTTCCTCTCTGTTTATTTGTGTACCGCACGCATCGGCTAATGTTCAAATTAAACTATTAAGATATAAGATGAAATTGCATCTCGTACCCGGTAACTATTAGAAATCGTCTTGATAAGAATGTACGCAGCCTTCGATTAATCGAAACGCATCAGCCAGTAGGTGTACAAATTCCTTTGTAATTATTAATTATCCGTGCCTACATATTTTGTGTAACGGTAATTCAAGGTTTGCTCAATAATTGGCAGAATGGAAGACGGCTATATTCTAGTATGTTATTAAGAATTATTATACGCATGGTTTCCCTTCACGCGCGTGTGCGTGCCTGTGCTTTTTTCGTTGCTCGAGCAACCGGTATTTTTACTACATCCACAAATAAATACAGCCTTACGTATCCGTACGCTACGACTCTGAGCGACTGGCCTTGACCGGAGATTTAATCGCTCGTTTCGGCCAGCATTCGACTTAAGCTGATTACCTCAGGACAAGACACTTGAAGACCTTTGCCTTGAACTATTTTCCATAAACGGATTAAACGTTAATTGCCTTTCTCTCGCGTTGTTGCAGTTGGAGAACGAAGTTATGGTAGATCCCTGGAGCAGCATGGACTCATCGAATTCACCGTTAACGGATTCAGGACCATCGGCCAGCGAAGAATGCACTCCATCCACTTCCAGTGAACCGCCGCGTGGGCCCTCCCTAGCGTCCCCTCTCTCGCCCGACACTCGCCGCATCTCAAACCCGAAAGACCCGAAGCCCAAACTCAAACACGTCCCGCCTAAAGACAAGGCGCGGTCGCGAGACCTAACCCTAGATTTAGAGACGCTAGAGCCCGATCACCTCCGCCGGCCGCACTTTCTCGACGACGACTACCATCCATCCTCCAAATCGAACATCGAATGCCGGATACCGAAACCTCACTTCCTGGACCACTCGCCGTCGCCGGACGAGTTTGACGAGCGAAGCGACATCACGAATCCGAACTTTTTGGACGATGATATCGACGGTGACGACGGTCAACCAAAAAAAGCCGGCGCGCTTCCCAAAAGAACACAAAAAGCTGGTTCGTCTGCACACTCGCCCCACGAAGACCGACCACACCGAACAACCTACCGAAGCACGTTACATTATGGGCTCGAAAATGCAGCGAGATCCAGTGAGCGCGATAAGCGAGCCTCCCAACTGTACCGAGGGACTTGGCCGGGCGAATGGATGGGTCACGAAACTGCCAGCGTGAGAAGCTTCTCCAGCAACGGTTCTGCAGACTGTCCTCGGTCGTCCTCCAACTTAGAAAATAAAATGGAATGCGTGTGCTCTCTCATCTCCCTTCTAAGCTTGTCACCGGAAAACAACGCCGATCTGAGCGGCCCTCTTTTAGACATGAGTAGATCCGTCGAAAGCTGCATAGCGATGAGACAAGCGGGATGCATTCCTCTCCTGGTGCAGCTGATTCACTCGAAAGTCCCTCGAGAGACTCGAGATCGAGCGGCGAAAGCGCTGCGGAACATCATCCACACGCAGACCGACGACAAAGCCGGTAGAAGGGAGGCGAGAGTATGGAGACTGTTAGAACAAGTTAGAGAATATTGTTACGTCCTAGAAGACTTAGTCGAAGCCAGAAAGGAACAGAAGGAAACCGAGGATGACGCGACGAAGCATCCGAGTCAGAGCGTGGCCGCTCTGATGAAGCTTTCCTTCGACGAGGAGCATAGACACGTGGTCTGCCAACTAGGTGGGCTGCAAGCTTTAGCGGCACTAGTGAGCGGTGACCAGGCAGCGCATGGAAGCAGAACTGATGATAACACGTGTCTGACGATGAGGAAGTATGCCGGGATGACGTTGACGAATCTGACGTTTGGCGACGGCAATAACAAGTCACTGCTGTGCTCGTTCAAGGACTTCATGTTGGCGCTGGTCGAGCAACTGGAGTCGCCAAATGACGACATGCGACAGGTAAAGAGAAAAGTTGATTGTTAATAAAACTTTATATCCTAATCCAGTAACCATTTTAGACAACTTCAGTATACTAGGGATTTATTTTTGATGGGGCATTGAACGTTTAAAACTTTAACAGAAGCTTTGTTTATTTACAGGTAACAGCAGCAGTTTTAAGAAACCTATCATGGAGAGCGGATACAAACAGCAAGCAAGTCCTGAGAGAAGTAGGAGCGGTCAAGGGTCTCACGAAAGCCGCTATGACATGCCAAAAGGAAGCCACCCTCAAGTCAGTTCTCTCAGCACTCTGGAACCTCACAGCCCATTGTTCCATGAACAAAGTGGCCCTATGCTCCGTCGATGGAGCTCTAGGGTTCCTCGTAGATATGCTAAGCTACAACTCCCCGACAAAGACCTTGGCAATAGTAGAAAACGCAGGAGGAATCATGAGGAACGTGTCCAGCCACATCGCTGTACGGGAAGATTACAGGGAAATTCTCCGCGAGAGAAACTGCCTCAGTGTCTTATTACAGCACCTCAAGTCTCCGAGCCTGACAGTCGTCAGCAACTCTTGCGGCACCCTCTGGAATCTATCAGCCAGGTGTCCGCAAGACCAACAGTTCCTGTGGGACCACGGAGCCGTGCCGATGCTCAGAAGCCTCATCCACTCGAAGCATAAGATGATCGCGATGGGCTCGGGCGCTGCTCTCAAAAACTTGCTCAATTCAAAACCAGGAAAAACCCACATCATATCCTTGGACACCACCGCTAGAAGTATGAACCTACCCGCGCTTCCAACTCTTGGAGTTAGAAAGCAGAAGGCTCTGGAACAGGAGTTGGATCAGAACCTAGCCGAGACGTGCGATAACATCGAACCGGCGACGTCGCCGTCCACTAGCAACCGAGAGGAGAAGAACCTCTTCACGGCCACGGAGCGACAGATCGCCATGAACTTAGAGAGGCATCGGATGACGTCCAGTTCACCGCTAATGGGTGCGCTGACGTCACAGATCTCACTCAGTCACAGCGCACACCTAGCGAGCTACCTCAGCTGCAGTAACACCTTGCTGAAGGGTGCCTTGGTGACTCGATCCGCTACCGGCAGTGCAGGGAATGTGAACAGATCCGATAGCAAGGATTCCGTCACCAGTACCCATTCCGACACGGTGTTCGACCGAGTAGTGCGAACCGGGAAGGTCCCCGTCCCGACACCAAGAAACAAGGACCTGATGAAGACCGAACCTGGTACCGAAGCTGCAAGATCTTCTAAGCAGCTCGTGAAAGATGGTGCCTTCCTTCGATACCCAACCCAACCTCCCGTACCTAGTCCGAGAACTACAGAAATGCGACCAAACTACACAGAATCCGGTTTTGACGTCGACCAGGATTCTTGCGACCAGCCGATCGATTTCAGTCGGAAGTACTCGGACACTAAGGAAGAACCCGAGGTTGAGAAACCGAAAGCTGCAAAGAAGAAGGAAAGCTCTTACGGAGATTACCAGGAAACTGATCTCGACCAGCCGACTGACTATTCTCTGCGCTACGCGGAGCACCAATCAGAAACTGGGTCTGATACGGAACCCCCCGAGCCATCCGTCCACGAGGACACAATCAAACACTTCGCTACAGAGGGCACGCCTTACGAAACTCCTGTCATATTCTCCACTGCCACATCCATGTCTGACCTACGAGTGATCGGGAAAGATAAAGTGAAAACGCTATCCACTTCAAGCGTGAAAGAAAACCCTGAAGTGATGACGCACTCCGATGAAAAAGACACGTGTTCGATCGAAGACCCACCTCACGATAACGACTTAGCTGCGACTACGCCGAGCGTGCCTACCGAACCATTACCAGAAAAGCGTGGCCATTTCGATACTAAATTCAGTTCTGGATTGGCCAGTCCAGAGAAGCCTGTAAACTACTGCGACGAGGGTACCCCAGGGTATTTTTCCAGGGTCAGTTCACTGAGCAGCTTGGGCGAGCCGACGGAGGAAGACTGTCTTGCGAAGAGAAATGCGATGGCTACTATTACTGTGGATCCCAGTCTTTCAGAAGAACCTAATACTAGCTCTTCTAAGGATAGAGAAGGTATGTTTTTAACTTTTATCCCGTTCATTGGTAACCAGGTAACAAGCACAGATAGTATTTTGGGTATCATTCTCATTATCATGGTCACAGCACTGTTGCACTGTGCAAATCATTGCTCATCTTGTCTCAGCGCCAAAACTAACACGTGATCTATCGATTCAGATGGACTTTATTTCCTAGGTATGTCGTTTAGTAGTGTCAAGTGTTAAAAAGTTTACAAAATCTGGGATCTGGGTGCAGCAAGAATCGTCAGTGTCTTCATCACAAATAAATGCGACAATCTAGCATATACGAGTATAATGGGTCAATATAATTAATCTTTTCGCGAAACAATAATGACTTAATCCAAGTGACTTTTCAAGAGGTTTTATTGACCTTGTGTTTTATTTAATGTTAATCTAAAAAGCTTAGGATGGACACTGCATTTTATGCATTAGGTTAGCCTTGAACGTAACATCAAACTCTTTCCTATTTATAAATAGGTATGCCTCTCCTTCCAGGGTCAAAAGCAGTAACGTTCGCGACAGACGCGGTGTCCATAACAGAGAAAGAGGAAGAAGAGTCTCGGTACGTGGAAGAGACTCCGCTGATGTTCTCTCGCTGCAGCTCGCCCGACTCTCTTCCCGAGTGCTCTCACGACGACCAGGGCTCCGTGCTGTCTGAAGTCAGGTTAGTACCTACTACAGTAACTTGTAATACTATAAGATTAAGAATAATCTTGCTGCGTGGACTGAGAAGATACAAATTAATGTCTAAATACCCGGTTCACATTATTTCAGCACCATTCCAGTCCAGTGATCAAATCAAGGCAGATATTAGTTTTATATGGATGACGTCATACCTATTAGACTAATTTTTTTGCCGAAATGAGCACAGTTGTATGACACAGGACACACTGCTTGCGTAATGTAGACGTGCGCGTCATTACGCAAGCAGGGTGTACTGTCTCATACAGTTTCATACATTACAACTCAGTGGTACGGGCGCGTCTACGCTTACGTCTACGTATACGCATCCAGTCTGCTCCAGCCTTAAGGCCCCCAGGAATACTACTGGAATAATGTAAGAGATTCTTTCCAGTATAAAAATGTGATTGTCAATTGTTCCAGCCGGCTGACTTCAGGCTGCATATCGCCGAGTGAGATCCCCGACTCGCCGGGGGGCGTGTATCCCCACCCCGCGCGCGGCGTCTCCGCCCCGCACTCGCCGCCCGGCCCGCCCGCCACCTCGCCGCCACAAGGTACACTACACTACACTACGCTACGCTACACTACACTACGCTACGCTACACTACACTACACAACACTACATATAAAACTCTACACTACACTACACTACACTACACTACACTACACTACACAACACTACATATAAAACTCTACACTACACTACACTACACTACACAACACTACATATAAAACTCTACACTACACTACACTACGCTACGCTACACTACACTACACTACACAACACTACATATAAAACTCTACACTACACTACACTACACAACACAACAATATATATAAGACTCTTTTGAAGCTGACTTAGAATCAACGCACAGCCTAAACTATAAGTCCTAGAGGTATGAAATTTGGAGGGTAGTATCCTTATATAGTGTAGGGGTGCACTAAGAAAGGAATTTTGAAACGTCACACTCTAAAGGGTAGAACGCGAGCAACGCCGCGGGCGACGGCTAGTCCTACTATATAAAAATGATGAGAATACATCAAAAATACCAAAAAAGCATTTTTAAGTCAGTAACTACTAAAATGCGAACTTAAACTAGACGTTTTAGATCAGTGGTCGCAGTGTATTAATAATATCGCTTTTGTGTTTTATAATCATAGATTGGATTTTGCTTTGTTACAGAACCACACTGCTTAGGTTCAGTATTCGAGGAGCGACCGTCACGTTTTGCCGTCGAACACACACCCGCACAGTTCTCAACGGCCACTAGTCTCAGTTCGCTCACTATTGACAACGAACCATCGCAGCAGAAGGTAAATCCCACTGCTGGGCAAATCAGTGGGCTCGACAGGCGTCATGTCACCGAGAACAAACATTTGTGTGTGGCAAATATAAGTGTTTGTTCTGTGTCTGGGTGTTACTGTGTATCATAAGTATGTACTTACAAAAAAATAATGTATATGTATTCTATCAGCAATCTAGTTCCCATAGTACAAGCTTTGCTTAGTTTGGGACTAGAGAGCGTTGTGTCATATGTCCAAGAATATTTATTTATTTAATATCCCACTGATGGGCAAATCAGTGGGATGTTGATGTCAATTGATGATGAAGATGAATGAAGCTTCAACTTCTACTTAAATAAATAAATAAATATTCACGGACACTTAACACAACGCCTTCTAGTCCCGAACTAAGCAAAGCTTGTACGATGGAAACTAGATGGCTGATAGAATACAAACTTACATTTTTTTATTTTTTTTTTTGTAAATACATACTTATAATACATAGAAACACCCAGACACAGAAGAAACATCTATGTTTACAACACACAAATGTTTGTTCTCGAGTGGAGATCGAACCCACATAAACTACAGCATGTGTTTATTTACAGGAGGCCTTACCAAAGCTGCCAAGGGTCGATCAGGTGCCTATCGATAGTCCTGGTTCACTCGGACAGCCAAGATCACTACTACAAAACAGGTATCGCAACTTCTAATGCTATTGATATCTTTTAATTACAAAAACGCTGATAAAACCCTGTTTTACTCACGAGTACTATAAAATAACCCGCTCAGTACTGATAATAAATATTTTAGGATGCCGATGCAGCCGATAGAACCAAACATTATGCGGAATGAATGCAATAAAGGTAAACATTATAATTACTATCTATAAACAAAAAACTTAGGTTACATTTCGCTGTGGGGTTATTACACCACTGTATGAAAACGTATATCCAAAGTGAAACATGCTATCGAATATTTTGTCGATATGTACCCTGGCTAAGAGTCATATTTTTTTAATAAAATGAACTCTGTTTTCCTACTTTTCTCTATCATTAAACTTTTTCCATTGAGCATTTTTAAACTATTCAAGACATTACCCTTTATTCATATTCAACTATATACTGTAATTTTAGCGCGACTTTAATAAATGCTCTATCTGTCACTTGCATGAGAACGAAAACAGATGACAACAGATTTAGCAATCATTTAAGTTAGTTCAGCTTTATGAGATCAATATGAATACCCCATAGTCTTAAATTTTACAGCTGTTTTGACCGATTCGTTGACAGAACCACACGGACCGACCGACATGTGCAAAGTATACTTCACCGAAGACACTCCAGCGATACTGTCCAAAGCGGGCAGCAATTCCAACCTCTCCGTACTATCTATAGACTCGACGCCAGCGCCACCTGTACTGGAAACTCACGACACATCCGATAGCTCTAATCTCAGCGACGCCGGCGACTTGTTGGAGGAGTGTATACAAAAAGGAATTGCTAAGGTTAGTTGAACAATCTAAGTTGCGAGATACACTGCGCGGTGAGACTGCAATGTTGTGCAGTCACGCTGTCGTTGACTCGCAGTGTAATTTGAATATTCTAGTTTTACGTAATGCAAATAAATATAATTGTGCTGATCCTTCAGTGCCATAATCGTGGTCATAGCTACCTTACAAATCAAAATATTTAAAACTTATACAGGGTGTTACCAGACCACTTCCGAAAACGAAAGGGGGAGCTACAGCACACCAAAACCCAACCAAAAAAAAATCAGTTATCCTGAAAAATAATTATAGCCGGAGAAAACAATGTTTAAAGATTTGTATTTATTTCGCCAGCCCGCAATGTACGCATTCACGTAGGTAAGGTCGAGGCGTAGTACTATTATTTATTCTGTGTCGTAAGTGCCTACTAACGTAGGTAGGTACTAACGTAGGTCGCTCGCACGTCGCGTACTTGAATGACCCGCGATGAACTCTCAGCTGTTCATGCTGTAGTAGACGTAATCTGCGTGCTGCGTGTACATTGCTGCTTTATTTATTTTATTTGTTTTTTTGCTTTTTTAAATGAGATAATTAGGTAGATATGTCTTATTATGTTGTACTGTGTGTATGTAACTAGAAAAAAAATTAAAAAGAGATAGTCAAGTCAATTTTTTTTTTCGCGATTTTTTTCGTTTAATGTTTTCAGTGTCATGGTCTGATTGGAACCTCCAAGTTTTCGGAAGTGGTCTGGTAACACCCTGTATATTAGATCAATATAAAAGAGTCATTAACATCAGGTGAGCTATCAGCTTGTCCCATTACTTTTATCAAAAAAAATAAAAAATTGCTCAAGTACTATGGTGGTAACCGCTTGCCATCAGGCGGGCCGTATGCTTGTTTATCTACTAAGTAGTATAAAAAAAATGTGAGGCTATTTTAAGAGTGGCGTTTCAGTATTACCTACGTCTAGCACTGGACTGATATGGGTTGATGATGTTTCACTATTCGGACCTAACTTTTAAAACTCAAAATCGAGTAACAAAGTTATTTGTATGTTTTTTTCTCAGGTTGTTAAGAACAAGGGTCCACAATCGGAATCATCTCCGGTCAATCCTTATCGAGATGATGTCTATGTAAGTCAATATACCTATTACTATAATGAATGACAGAAAAGTCTGCACTTTCTACTAAGTGTGACTGCCTAATTACTGGTTCTATTGCGTATTTTTGACATGGGGTATAATGACGTAGTATAATTTTGACATTCATAGAAATAGAAATTTACCTAGGTATCATAGACTAAAAGTAGATAGGTAGTAGGTAGGCGTCATAGACACAGAATCACGAACAATTACATAATTATGTTTGTTTTATGATATGAAATTGGAGGGATAAACTAATTAGGCCGGGTTTGACCATCTCCGAATAACGTTATCCAGCAGAAAGAATACCATCCGTATCTACTGAAACTTGTCAAAAACAGGGACGTATATATTAATATAAATATAAATAAATATTCACGGACACTTAATATATTATAATCTATGTCTTAAAATGGGTAGATTGTACCAATGGTCAATATTCATAAAAAAAAAGTAAAATCTAAAAGATTGAATCGTCTCATTTTTTTGAGTGATTCTAAGACTATTCTTGCGACGATACACTAAAAGAACGGACAAGAAAGATTGGGACATGTTCATTTTTGAGAATGTTCTAGAGTTAGTTGTTTTTTTTTCTGTTACTTGTAAAAATGTTTGTTGCTTCCACAGAGATCCCTGCCGCAGTATCTGCGCTCGTCCACGGAGACAGTGAAAATGTCTCACGAGTTCGCTAGAAAAGTACACGACAGGTAAGCTAAGCGTACCTACTACATAATAATAAATTTTTGTTTAACGGCGATCTCGTCGAAGATTGAATACGTAAAACTAGCTTCCGGCCTCGACCTCGTTCGCGTGCCGTTGGATTCTGTTGTTTTTCCGGGAGAAAAAGTTTAAACTTACCTACCTACTGTCGGGGTAAGTAGGAACCTAGATTTTAGAAAGCTTCAACGAATGTTAGGACAAAAATATTGGAGCAATCAGGCAAGGGCTACATTCTTATCGCAAAGCGAGAATGGTAGGTAGGTACCTCTATTGGCTGATGGTTTCGACAGAATAACAGCGCCTAACTACCTTTGGGTGGTGAGGCATACGCTGAGTCGAAACCCGTTTGCGGCTGTAGCACACAAACACTTGCCGGCTTACCTAGCTACCTACTCAATCCACTCATCTCATTTTTCTTTCTGTGTAATTTTTATTTCTTTGTAGTGATGTTGGTTTAGTTCTGTAGGTGTATTTTGTGTGTTACTTTATAAGCAAATAAATGTCTGTCCATGTCTATGTCTATGTACCTAACCTTAACAGGGTTGTAAAGTTTAGAATAACGTTTGTATTATCTGTGGCAGCGGCAGCTCCTCGGGCGCGGGCACGCCGCCGCCGCCGCTGCCGCCGCGCGCGCCCGCCGCGCTATATCAAGGTACATTACATTACATTACATTACATTACATTACATTACATTACATTACATTACATTACATTACATTACATTACATTACATTACATTACATTACATTACATTACATTACATTACATCACATACTAAGGTGCCTTCTGGTAAGTTCGCCGTAAGTGGAAGTTATAAATAAATATTCACGGACACTCTTAACACAACGCCTTCTAGTCCCAAACTAAGCAAAGCTTGTACTATGGGAACTAGATGGCTGATAGAATACACACATACATTTTTTTTTTTGTAAATACATACTTATAATACATAGAAACACCCAGACACAGAACAAACATCTATGTTTACAACACACAAATGTTTGTTCTCAGTGGGGATCGAACCCACGACCCACAGCACGGAAGGCAGAGCTACTACCGACTGAGCCATGACGCCTGTCAAAAGTCCGGATGCCAACTAATTCTGCGATATTTTTATATTATAATTGCTTAGTTACGTGATTTATCCGGACTTCCACTTACGCCGATCTTACCAGAAGGCACTATACTTAATATAACAAATGCATTTTAACAATTCATCAAACGTTATATATTAACCTCTTTCCTTTCTATTTTGACTGACTTTTGTTGGGAATGTCTCAACAAAATTGGACTAAGCTTTTAGTCAATAAAATCTCACTGATCACTTTGAATCCTCATTCCTGCAACCTGAGTGATATGCTGTTCCGGTAACAATTACATTTTGGTTGATTTTGTCTATTCCAGGTCGCAAGCACGAAAGCCGTCTACCGATCAAAAGCCAGCGTCCGGACAAGCCGAAACCATCCGCCATTCCTCGCAACGATTCACTCAGCTCCCTAAGCCTCGACTCATTCGGCTCCACCGACAGAGAAATCTTTGAAGAAACCGTCAAGGCAGGTCTCAGCAGCGTCAACAAGGTCGACGACAGACGGACTAAGGCACATTCCGTTGAAAGACCCGTCGAACTACAGCGACACAATCGCCAGAACAAATCTCTCGACCGCAGCGATAAGACCAACCAACGCTCTAAGGTAAGCGACTTCGAGTTTGACAGATCGTACAAAACAAAGAAGCAGCCGGAAACGCGACAATCCAGATCCAGGTACACGGAGGACGGCCCAGCCAGTCTACCGATCTGCATCGACTCACGACGTCGCGAGAGATCCAACTCCCTCAGTTCGCTCAGCAACGATTCCTTCGGATCCACCGACAAGGAGGTCTTCGAAAGGATAGTGCGAGTGGGCATGCAGCCTAAGGTGGAAAAACCGAGAGCTAGAAGCGGAGACAGACTTGAAACTAGACGTAGGAGAAGAGATACGCGAGGTGCGTTGGAGAGAATGGTAGGCGATGAGGCGAGAGACCGGGCTTTGTTGGAGGAGGTTATAGCTCGCGGCGCTAAACGGGACGGGAGGGAGAAGGAAAAGGCGGGGAGGGAGAAGGAAAAGGAGGGGGGGAGGGAGAAGGAGTCCGGGTCAAAAAACGTCCCGGAGCCGCCTGCGGGGCCCGCGGCCGCAGGCGAGCTCGCTCTCACCGCGCACAGAGACACTGGCTTTGACAACAAAACTCCTAAGCTGGTAGAAACCACGTGTTTTGATCCCGAAACAATAGATCTCAAGACAAGACAGCTGGATTCCACAGAGGAAACCACGCGCTCCAACGAATGCCTCGCTCCAGCTTCCGCAAACACAACAATAGAATCAGAGCGCGACGAACTAAACCGCTCCAACGAATCTTACGCGGACGTGTTAGACACCTGGAGCGATAACGAACCTTACCACGCGGACACACTCACCCGCAAGAACAAGCTACAGTACACTGATATCAAGGACATGAAGGAGTCTAAGCAAATCGAAGAGGTGTCCCAAGACACGTGGAATGACAACACATGTCCCGACGATGTCACCTTCCCCACTATAAGCAGCTCCGTCCATCTAGAAACGTCTTTACGCAGCGAAGCTTTACCTGATTTACTCGAACAGAGCGACCCGACTCGGAGACACTCTCGTCCTGATCTTACCAGTCGATTAGAACTCGACGGAATGGCATCCAGTCGCATGGAAACTTCTATTAAAATGACGAGTGGAGCTATGCTGGATAGCGTAGCTGAACCTAGCTTCGCGTCGTTGGTAGACGAGGCGGAACAGAAGCTTGACTCTATGGTGTCAGCGGCTATCGAAAGGGAAGCGGCGAGACTTGCCGCACAGCTCAAGATTTCCACCTACACGATGGAAACTAGCGTTACCTCCCTCACTTCCTTAGACTTGGATAACGTCAAGCCTCCGTCAGATCTAGGTAGCCTGTTATCGCTCAGTGCGTCAGCGCATTGGGAGGAACCGCACAAAAAGTCGCGTCGCAAAAAGTCACTTCCGGTCCCGTCAATGGTAAAACGAGCGCTAACAAACTCCGCGCATCACGGAAGCTCCGAACACTTGGACAGCAATCCTGTCAGCTTCCTAGAAAACGTCAAGCCTCCGACGGAAATGGAGCATATCGATATGGAAGGAAGCATGATTTCGGTGTCGAGCATAGTGTCGGAGGTGGCCGAAATCAGAGAGAAGACGCCGGTAGTTTTCGACTTTAAACTTCCGATTCAAGACTTCCCTTTGTGCAGTACGTTTGCAAACGTCTTTCACGACTTGGACCAAGTGAACCCTCCGTCGTTGTTCGATGAGATGGCCGAGTCTACGCTAGAGATCGAACAGTCGACCGCACAGCCGACTATAGCTCCGAACACGGCCGCCTTCGAAGACTGCATCTCTAACACTCTAAACGTGGTCACCGACATCCCTTCTGGTTCCGAGAACTGTACTCCTTTGCCATCGGATATAAGCAGCGTCGAATCCACGCCCAAAAAGCAACGCGACCCGCGATACTTAACTCCGAAAGAAAAGAGACATGTGTCTAAGGACCGGTACCAAACCTATACGATCACTGACACGGTGGCGGAGGACGACATCGTTCTAGAAGTTCAGGAGGAGTTTATGACGTGGACGAAGTCTGAGAGTGAACCTTCGGAGTACGTGACAGCCACTTCCGAGACGAAGTTCAGGAAGAAAGTTAGCGCGAAGCAACGACGGTTAGAGGACCGAGCTAGGTACCAAACGCAGACCGTTGACATTCATAACATCCCTGAGGCGTCACAAACTAGACCAGATCCGACCATTGAAAGTCTCAAACAACGCCTCGCAGCGAAGAAAACTCTAAAGCAGAGACGTCTAGAGGACGCTGAGAGGTTCCGAACTCGAACGTTAAGCGAGGACATCCCTCCATCGCCAACGTTCGTCACGAGAGATGCAAACTTCGAAAACCTAGAAACCACGACTGGATACGACAGCCTCTCGTCGAACGAACCCAACCACCAACAGATATCAGACGAGAGACCCGATGATGATGTTTTCTCTAGAGATATCGACAGTGGACACAACGAAGACGATTTCGAACTAAACTCAACGCAGATGCAAACGTACACGAAGAGCTTCAGAAACTATTTGCCCGTTATCGAGAGCCCCGCCTCAGTAGACATGTGCGTGGTCAACAACTTAAAGAACATCGAGATGACTGCTTCGTACCGCAGAACCATGCAAGCCGATAAAAGCCAGAATCCTAGCAGCAGCGATTTTGCGAGTTACGAAGGCGATAGCAACTCTGAAGAAAGAGTTCAGTCCGAGTCTGACACGGAAACTCCAAGACCGAAGCCCAAAATCGTGAAACCGATAAGAAGGGACGACAGCTTGGACTCAAATGAATCCCTGGACAAGGAGCAAGAAGCGCCTAAAGTTATCAGAGGACGTAAAAAGGCAATGTACGTATCGCCGTACAGACGAAGCGCAGCTCCAGTCAGGAAAACAACACTTCCAGTGACAAAAGTTACGCCAAAGAGCGCCCCCCCAAAAGGACCAAGTACTTCAAAAGCTCAAACTGGTGCCAAAACACAAAACAAAACATCAATGACTTCCAAATCTCTAAGCGCCAACACTTCGCCGAAGAAGGCGATGCCAAACCGATCTCCGACCAAAGTAGCGCAAGTAAAAGCTGTAGCTATCCCCCCGGTGGCCACGAAACCGCTGCCTTTGGAGCGACAAGGAACGTTCACGAAGGAAGAAAGCTCAGTGCCAGCGAAGGATCTACCGGTTCCGGACAAGAAGCCCGCAGCCGCGGCCCACCGCTTCGTGAAACCCGCCCCGGTAGCTAAGCCGAACACCTCTCCATCCAGACTACCTCAGCTAAACCGCTACACGAGACCAGCGGCAAAGCCACCTAACAAATCTCCAACAAAAGTCGCAAAGAAACCCGAACCCACCATGAGAAACTCTGCTTCAAATCACAGCTTGCAAAGCAACGAAAGCGGGAAAACTATCACCATAGCGTCTCGGAGCTCTCGGCAAGGCAGCACATCGAGCGTCAACTCGGTTCAATCTACGAAAACCAAAGATGTCGAAAGCAAAATAGCGAATCTATGGAAGAAAGTTGAGCAAGCAAAAAATACTCCTACGAAAGCCGATAAAAGAGTCTGGATAGAGAGTGACAAAACGGAACAGCCTCGACTGATTAGAAGTTCCACCTTCGAAGGACAGCCGAAGGAGACAAAAGTATCGACGAAACAGAAGACAACGATCGGTATCCGAGTGTCTCAGATACCAAGTTTAAAACCAAAGTCTGCTAACAAATCTACGCCGTCGCCTAGTGGTAGTAGGAAACCTGCAATTGCTCGCGTGTTTACCAGAAAGCCAGTAAATGGTCAAGTGACCACGTAAAAATTAAGTGAACTAACTGGATAAAGATGGAATAAAACCACTGTTTTTACGAATGAAGTGTTGTATATACTAATTTGTAAATGAAGTGGTGAATAAACTACTAATTTGTAAATGAAGTGGTGAACAAACTACTAATTTGTAAATGAAGTAGTGAAAACACTACTAACTTGTAAATGAAGTGGTGAATAAACTACTAATTTGTAAATGAAGTGGGAATTTCGCGTGTTGCGCAATATGTTAGTTGTATTGATGTATCTGATTGAACGGTATTATTGTAACATGAAGAACGACCACTAATATTTGAAATGACTGATTTATGACGAAGATAATATTGTTACTGTTGCGAAAATGATGTACTTACCTACTATGCATGTAATTTACAAAGTTGATAAGTCCGAGCAGCTCGCAAACAAACATGACAAATAGGATACTCTAAAAAACTTTTTTAGGTGATTCGTCAAATATTTATGCAATATTTTGTAGAATGTTGATTTATGATCGAGTTTATTTTGTGGGTTAGTGATTAGATCCTTTATATTTTATGTATATTTGTTGCATTTATTCATTTAGTTTCTAAAGGTATGTAATGAAGAAGCTTTTTTTTGACTGCAATTTTAGTTTTTAAGATATTTTTTTAGAAGATCCTACTCCTAGGGAAGAGAAAATGTCACAATTTACTGTATAGGCAGTTTGTAACATTATTTTATGTAGATCGTTCACAAAATCTGTAGTTAAATAACATTTGCAAGCTAATTGGTGAACGTTTCAAACCTACATCCATTTGTCAATTCCATAAAAATCTTACTAAAGTATGTACACCCATCTCAATTACACTAACTGAGCTGGCTAAAGTTAAGTCTTATAATTCAAACTATGCGAAATGCTTTATATTTATAAACCATAATAATTAAAATATGTCTCGTTCATACTAAATTATACTTTACCCCCTAATTTGTAGCAGAAACATGAGCTTTCTTCCTATAAATTGTCGCAAAAAGGGTAAAGTTTAATTTGTTATGTTGTAAATATACCACGCTTTAACTATGGGTATGTAAGATAATTGAATAAACATTTGTATATTTTTCATATTTTGAGATAGTTATCATGTATGTTGCTTCAGAGTAAACAATTGAGGCAAATGGCCTGAAAACAGGCTTACTTGGCACTACGTACTAAATAACACTGTTTTCATATTGAGTATAAGTAATCCCATCTGCCTCAGTTAGTTACGTCTAGTCAGTTTATTTAGATAGTCAGGATTCTTAGTATTTGGCGTATTAGAATATTTTTACTCAAGTTTAAATATATCTCTGGCTTCCGCAGTGAATTTACTAGTATTCTCATAGTTTAGTTTCATGACAGTCTGGAATATGTACTTGATAACATAAGCACAGCATACGTTACTATTCTTCTATTGAGTAGGTACTGATATTTTTAGATAACTCTGTAGTGTCTAGAGTCAAATTTTGTTGTCTTCAATTTAGTAATCGCCATCACTTTATGTTATAAGCCAGTTTAGGTAAATAGTTTAAGATGCGTAATTTGATGGTAAAATATACGATCTTCATACAATTCAAAGTTTTTCATTTATAAATTTGCCTGCCTGCACATATACCAACATCCATTTGAACTGAAAACCAATTTTTAGATAAAACACCATAGTATCTGAAACTGGAAGGAACCGATAATAAATAAAACCAGTGTGGTAACTAGTCAGATTGTTTATTATGTCAAAAAATGCAATCAAATTTAGCAAAAATTGTGATGCAATAGAAAACTGAAAACATGCTTTCAATTTTGATCCGCCAAAATCAAATACAATGCAATCTGTAAAAACTATTTCCCTATATTAATAAGTAATGTATAACGTACAAAATAGAAAAGGTATTCCGTAAAAGTTACATTTGAATAACAAAAGCTATAGTTAACATGGAGGCATGCTGAGGTAGTTCGGTACAACACTTATAATTATGTATGTATACTTGGCACTTACTAGATTTAACAACTTCAGACTGAAAACTTGTTTATATTTCTAGTCAGCTTTTTTTATTAAAGTTCTATTAAATAACAACACGAGGCTGAAACGGAAATATTTGTTTGCAAGACCAAGATCACTAGCCGGCTACTACGGTCCCTACATCTGATAGAAGATTTCAGTTTCTACTTTATGTAATATACAAGTCAAAAGCAAAGATTGAAATATTTTTATCTAACGGATAGACTCTGAGATAGTGAAACGAGCCTTCTAACAATTTAAAATAGTTCTTGGATGTTCTTGCTCCACGTAATCCTGGCCAAAAGTGAACAAATCCAGAAATGGATGGAAAAATGCAAGAGCATAATGGTCTATTTACAATAAAGCTTGGCGCACAAAATACAGTTCTCTTAAAAGTATACATTTTTGTATTGTATTTCTATTTTTCAAAACATCTAAGCGAAAAAGCCAATTGGTTTTATCCTTTTCATGAACAATATAGGACCTTCGGTTTCAGTCAATCAAGTGAGATACAAGTATTTTTTCATTTAGCACTTCGGACATACATTTCTGTACTACTTAGTATACTTGCATAGGGCAAAATATTACACTTTTCCACAACAATGCATGAAATGTATTCAACAATGAATACATTGTTTTGTGTATAATTTGATTACTCAACCAACTGAATCCGATTCATCTCAAGTAAACGGTGGATTTAAACCGTTTTGCCGACAAGACTAACAACTAAAATAATTTAGAAAAATTAAAACATAAAAAACAAATAATTTTTTGCGTCATCACGAACTAAAGCCTAATTATTCATAGCGATAAAAACATCGCCGCGAGATTTATTTTGCATCTCGAAAAAAACCTTTGGCAAATAAATAAAAGCTCACAAATAATTTCAATTCAATTCAATTCTTGTCTATGGCCTTTGCAGTGTTGCCCGCAATTTCGCCAATGTCACGTCTTATTAGACCTTAGCACGATGGAGAATGACCGGTGGTTGGAAGTAATGATCGGTGGAGAATTTGGATCCAAGCAAAATTATAAGAAAAATCAACAAAAAAACACAATTCTAGTTAAACAAATAATTTAAATAGCTCACAATTATGCAAATATCTGGATGACGTTTCATTCAGTAGCTTTCATTTTGTCGAGTAATAAAGACGCATTAGAAAAAAAAACAAAAAAAATGAAACATGACATAAGGAAAATATTTCTTGTCAGCATTATGTACACGTAGCATTGCTAGGATGAGCATACGTTCTCAAATATGTTCCATGTCCAGGATAAAAAGCATACAGAATTTATTATGTACAAAATAATTTTCTCACAATACCGAATACGACGTCAAAGTAACTATGAATGTATACTTATTAATGAATTTTCGAATTCTCTAAACAAATATTACAGTATGAAATGCAATTTAGCTAACAATACATGCACCGGGCATAAGGAGACCATGGCCCGTATAATGACTTACTGCTCAAGCACTGATCCGGACTCGAGCATAGATTTTTGTATCAAAATCTCTACTCAAAATGCCAGAGTAACGATTTCTTTATCAGCATACGGGTCTAAAGTAGCCTTTATTAATAAGCATAGAGTGGCTCGATGTAGCGCTGTTTCGGCTTGCTTTTAGTCGGACCAGTGAACCGGTAAAACTAATGTTATTAATAACGGCAGTTGGGTGAGTTCTTATTGGTACCCAAGACGATTGAGACCTCTCTCAGCCCGGAAAGAATCTTACATTTTAAAAACAGTTTAAGTGAAAATCTACTGTACACTTTCGGGTATTGGGGTAGTATTGGGCTGGTTCTCAAGCGCGTTTACCTTAAGCAGTACACATTGAGCATCGTTCCATTGTTTTCCATCTACGATGGGAAACTTTAGACAATCAAAAAGTATACGTGTAATGTTCAATGTGTAAGGTAAAAATGCGTCGCGGAACGCAGCTCTAGCCGTCTGAATTTCAGATGTTACTTACAATCGAGTTATCATTATCACTTCCGATAAAATAGGACCACAATACCCTGTGTTCGACTATAATCTAACACCTAAGCTAGGGACAAATACGGTTGCAAAGGGGACAGTGGGAACATTTTCCGATATTCAAAGGTAAAATCTTCAGTTACTGACTGATTGCTCAACAATACTTTACATTATAATACCAATATACGAGTTTGCATATCTGTTAGTTTGCAACT
Organism: Eulithis prunata; assembly: GCA_918843925.1. Lineage (NCBI taxonomy): Eukaryota > Metazoa > Arthropoda > Insecta > Lepidoptera > Geometridae > Eulithis > Eulithis prunata. The sequence goes on along the minus strand of OU974016.1, from coordinate 8,868,111 downwards.
TATACTTTTTGAGTGAAAACATGCATTGTTCCCTTTGCAACGAAAATTACATCGAAACGGTATATAATTTCATGATTATAGAAGTTTTTGAATAAGTACTATTTATATTGAATAATGATAGCCTCTCGCGAGGGGATACACTTAAACTGAAGGTGAGTTAACTCTATGTTACACTGTCTCAAGCTCTCGTGGAACTGACAGACTGCGCGGTAGTGATTTTACTGAATGTTCATATTTGAATATACAGCGAGACAAACATGCTTAGGTGCTAATATATTTTAGATTTTTTTATTATAGACACACAACAATTACACTTGCGACAATTTAGCAACTATTTAACCTAATATTTTGTAATAATACAACATGCATCACACTTAAGAGTTAAAATTTAGGTGAAAAATCAACTACCGCACAGTTTAAAGGGGAGGGATCAATCTAGCATGATCGTTTTAGTTGCGTTTGCGCGGTCGAGCGAGGCAGACGTGTGGCGCACGCCGCGGCCGCGAGGGCGACGCTCGCTCGGCCGACACACACGCAATTCTATAATATTTATAATTCAGTATTTAGAAGCGCGGAGTCGATGACGCGCCACGCGCCGCTGCTCCTGCGGTTGCAATACACCACTCTTGTGATTGAGACGCCGATTCTTGCATTTGTATCAATTTTGTCAATTTCATGTCAAAGCCTATATTCTCGATAGCTACACATTGTTCTGTTACGTTTTCTGCTTTCGCTTATCTGACTTTTTTTCCGCATATATCCCCGACTTATAAGTCGATTCAAGTTCAACGAACTCATAATACCTAACAGTCTTTGGATACCTTTATCACTAAGACCCCTCTCATCCGACTTGTAAATAATTCTCTCCAAAATATATTTCGGAGGTAAATATTTCACTCTTTAACATTTACATAAACATTTTAAGTCTCAGCTTAATTCCGCTTAAGTAAACTTTGTGATTTGTTTTGTATTGGGCTCGTTTGCGCCGTGTTTGTTAGATTTTCCCCGCGGGAACCATCTGGGTTAGTATAGTAGTACCACGCCGCGCCAGCACGCAGGCTGGCCTGTCTGCGGCCCTTACGCATTCATTACTCTCGATAAATATCATCGTTTGTTTGTACTCGTTCCTTACATTACACCCTCGTCGCTTACAACTAAATATACAATAAAAATATCACAGCACTATCGATTCACTTACTCTAAAACCACGACGCTTGGCGTCACAATTTTCAATAAAATAAAATTAAAAAGGAATCGAAATAGAAATGCAATGAGCGCGCCACCTTCCGGATGCGAACAACATAACTTTTAGATAAACACTGACTCGTCGATTCCAGATCGAAATAACTGTTTATAAATTAATCAGAAACAAAAAGTATGTTGTCGCTCCAAATACCTAAAGGTTGTATAAATTGTGTATATTCATAAATTCGTCTCCTTTCAGTGGCCTCATCGTGAAGCAAAACAATCAAATGCTATTACTAAGTGCCGCAAATCAATTTTAGTTATTTACAAAGCATTTGTTTACCAAATCTTCTACGCCTAAAACTTTGGATCGAACATCGATACTAAAACGAAAATGTTTTGGAAAACGTTAATAGTTGCTAATCATTTGATTGATGATAACTTTGTAAAGACGTCAATTTTGAATCAATTTATGTATTTTCAAAGTGCAGCCGCCGAAGCGTCTCTAGCCAGTCATCTCACAAATAGTAAGCAACACAAAAATACAATTTGAATCGAATTTATCAATACACCGAAATGCTATTTTGCTGTCATCACCTAATCTACATCGTAATGAATGGCACAAGTATATATTTTTTTGTATTTTTTGTTTTTAATTTTCAAGCAACATACTAAAGCGAACTTACATCTATTACATGAGGTAGCATTATTATGAATATATGATAAGTTTAACTAACGTTTGGTGGGATTTATACGTAATAATGTTTAACAATGTTATAATAAAATAGCTCCTATGGATACTGAGGTATATATTCGTTTGTTGAGGTAGCAGAGTGACCGACCACTGTTTAATCGCTTATAAAGAGTGGCCGTTGTCTCATAAAATACTATGTAACTATTACTATTCAACGGTTTGTACATAATGTTTAGTTATATAGGATTCGAAATGTTTTTTTTCGCGCGTTTGCACCTTTTATACTACAGACTAAGAATGATGTTATTTAATGTAGGAGCAATAGGCGTGGCTTTGAACAATATTGCGAAAGGCGGAACGCTCTCTGTCAACCATCTTCACTGGTTAGCCACATTGCTCCTCAGATAACTTACAATATGGATTCACGGTCATACACAACTGTTATTAAAACTAAATAATATGACTAATTTATCTATTACCTGTATTAGAAAATATAACAGAGAAAACAAATCTATATTTTTTTAAAGAAGTTTTGTCTATTAGTATTTTCAGACAATTATTATGAATTTCTGCAACTAGTCTCGTTGTGTTACTCTGTTCTGTGAAATGGTTTGACTTTAATCGTTATCTAAGTGTGATTTCGCTTGTAAATAATTTTTTATTATTTCTTTCTGTAGTTTTGTATGGGCCCCGAAGTCAGACGAAACCCTATTAATATTCCCTTCCCAAAAGTGATGACCGTGAAATAGCAACAATAGGTACACAAAAAAGGTGCCAACGCATCGTTTCGCAACTCTTAAAACATATTACTATTCAACACATACAATTTGTTATCGTTCGTTTCGTCATACGAGAGTTTTGTTAAAATCGGCTGCCAATTCTGATCGTACGCTACCGTGTCGTTGGTGCGTAGATTGTGCACGTTCTGCACTAATATTGTTTGTTCGGCTTTTAAAGTGAGTAATGGGTCGATGTGGGGTAAGACGTGCTCGTTAAGTGAGTCTGTGTATACCTGAGAGCCGAGAGAAGTGAAGTCAGGCCCGTATTCGAGCGGCGCGCTTGTTGCTTGGTAAGTGTACTGCGGCTCCGGCTGACTGAACTCTGCAACTAGAGAGAACTACCTTTTAAATTGCTCGATAACTAATTAATTCGTAATTCGCTACTGTGATATGATAACCTACATTTTTACGTCTAACACTTACCAGGATTGTAAGCAATGTTCTCGACGGGCATCATTTCGGTAAACTGCAGCATTTCAGTGTCACCGTCGCCAGAAGGTGCAATGTTTAAGCCGCTACTCAGCGCATCTATATGTTCCACTATGGCCTTTATATCACTTGAGTCATCTAAATCAGGAAAGCTTGTACTTGGTAACAACTGTAGGTCCTCATCGATGCATTTTATAGCTGCGTTTACTGTATCTTTTATCGAGCTCGCCTCGATCGAATAATCAGGCTCTGCGATCGAAGCTTTTTCATTAGTTTCGGTGTTGCCTTCTCGTTTGATTTTGTTGGCGGAGCTGGACGTATTGCTGTCATCGGATTCCATAAAGTTGTAAAGGTCTGAGATTTCCGAGCCGGCGGATTCGATGCCGGATTCCGCTTTGACCGGTGAGGATTTCGCAGCGTCAGCGCTCTGCTTTGTCGCCTCCCGAACGCTCTTGATCATGTTTTTATCGAACGCGTGCGCTCGGGAGAGATGTTTGCTCCAGTTGGGGTAGCATGCGAAGTTCTTGAAGCAGACTGTGCATCTATAAGGCTTGACTCCCGTGTGAATGCGCTCGTGTTGGATCACCTCGTGAGGACGTGAGAAGGATTTGGTGCAGTATGTGCACTTGTACTTCTTGGCTTCGGAGTGAGACTTCGCATGTGCGATGAGGCGGCAGCGAGCGCTGTATGATCTACCACACACCTGCAAAATAACATTATTACTATTTTAAAATGTAGAATACTTAAGGATCCATTTGAAATGTATCGGAAACCAGTTTAGTATAAGTCAGCAGGAATGAATCTGACAAACGTAAACGTATCGTAAGAACCTCTACATGTCCCGGTTGCCGGGTACTCTGTGGCAGCGAAGTATACGAGCTTGCTAGGCAAATTACGTCGGTACCTACGTGGGCAATGTGACTCGAATACGAGGTTTACGTAACGCGGCGACTGTCAGAGGTACTCGTGCTTGTCTATTATTCGTTTATTACCTTACAGATATGGAGTACGCTCTCGAAATGCGTCGGCAGATGTTTGACCAACAGATAGCGTTCGGCGTAGTGTCGCGAGCACACGGGACATGTGAACAGTGTGCGTCGGTGCGCGTCGAGATGTTTAGCGCAGGCGGGCAGAGTTCCGAACTGAAGCCCGCACTGACGGCACCAGTTCTCAAGGCTGGAGCGGTGCTCGCGCTGATGGCTGATTAGTTCACTAGGTGTGTTGAACCTGGGGAGAGTCTCAGGCTCGTATGCTGCGTTGCAAAGTATCAATCAAGAGTCGAGTAGTTATTACGATTTGTGAGTTATAACAGTGAGCTTTTCGATACCAAACTCAAAAATCATCGCAATCCTTACTAAACACCAATTTTTCTCTGTGAACCATATAAGCTGCGTGGAACACACGCTTTGTAACGTGTCGGCCCAGTTTAGGTTTGCTTATCAACGCGTTAACGCACAGCTAATAAAGTCATGCTCATTAAGGCTGATAGAATAGGTACATAAATAAGTAGTGAATGTTAATATAATAGTAGGTATATGTGTTAAAATTAGTATAAGATTAAGTAAATAATTTGTATTAGTTGGACATGCCAAAGTTATATTATGTAACAAGCTGGTTAATAAATGAAATGAAAGTCATGCTCATTATTATTATAGGTAACATTTGTAACTAAAACACTATACTCTAGTTTTTTTCTGGCTCTAAAATCACGCCTTCCTCTACAAACATGCACCAAAATTACATTCGCTTATTAGAAAAAATCGAAATTCGCAATGTGACAAAAAAGTTCCTTCAGAAACGAAAACCATACATCACGCTCTAAACTTGGACGAATAAAACGTATAAAACAAGGATATATCTGAAACTGTTATTTACATAATGTTGTTCAGAGGATAGCATTAGTCCTATATATTCGGGTTTTGGACTGTTTTTATCAATTTAAGTCAAAAATCGTCTTAGAATGTACAAATCAATAGGTACATTTGAAATCAAAATGTTGACTATTTTTCGACCTTTTGATAAAGAAAATAAATATATTTCTTCTCACTTGCATTAGTGGCAGATCAATAAGTTTCAAAACTATTTTAAATTTTAAGTGGATAGCTTAAGTGGTTATCGAGATAATCAGCCACAAAATACAAACAGATGGACAAAGCCGCACTGTAAGGGTTGATGGTACGTAAGTAGTATTAAAAGCTATGCATAATACTTACGTAGCAGAGCACTTGGGTAAGTGGCATTTGATAGTAACATCGTTGTGAACCAGCCTCTTATGCTCCAGCAGACGGTAATGGCTCTTAAAGCCGTAGATGCATTGGTCACAGCTGTAAGGTTTGTCTACTGCACCCTCGGAATGAAACACTAGGCTGTGCATCACTAGCAGTGATAGTCGGGGAAATAGGCGATTACACTCTTCACATCTGAAAAATATTTAGAGGCAACTCATTAAATTATCTAGATTATAAAGTTTTGTTTTTTTTATAAATTAAACATGTCTCATAAAACTCACTTGTATTTATCTTTTGAAATATGGGAATAGCAGTGATCACCAAACAATGAGTACTTTGTATACTGCTTCTCACAAATGTTGCATGAGTACACAATAACTTTATCTTCATGTTCCGAAGCAAAATGAGAGACTATCTCTGAACGGTTCTTGAATAACAAATCGCAATGGCAACACAGGATCCCCCCCAGGATGTCAATGGAGCTGTTGGCGATTGATCCACATAACTTCTCTATGTCGGGAGTTATCTTTTCATCAAAATGTTCAGTTAAATGCAATGTAGCCTCGTGTTTGTTGGGCAGTACTGTGGCGCATATGGGGCACGGATGCAGAATCTCGCAGTGGTCATCGATGTGCGTCTCACACATGTCAATGCTAACTATTACTTGAGAGCATTTAATGCAGTTGTATGGCGGATTATCTTTATGCTTTTTGTTGTGAATAATTTTGTGTATTTGCAAATCTTTCTTTGATTTGAATCTGAAAACATATGAATAAGGAATAAGAAGTTCAAACTATTTTAATTAATTTGGTTTTATTAGGCATATAACTCACTGCTCATCACATTCCCTGCACTTGAAGTCATGAACAGTTTTGATGTGGGCATCGAGAATGGACTGTTTGGAAAAAGTTTTTGTGCATTGTTGGCATCTGTAATAAATAACATTTTAATGAAATGTTTCATAATGAGTACCAGTATATTTATATAATTACAAACTGTTGTAATAAGATAAAAAATAAAGCGTAAAAGAACTGCACTTTGGAGGAACCCAGGAATGCGTCATGGCTCAGTCGGTAGTAGCTCTGCCTTCCGTGCTGTGGGTCGTGGGTTCGATCCCCACCGAGAACAAACATTTGTGTGTTGTAAACATAGATGTTTGTTCTGTGTCTGGGTGTTTCTATGTATTATAAGTATGTATTTACAAAAAAAAAAATGTATGTATGTATTCTATCAGCCATCTAGTTTCCATCGCACAAGCTTTGCTTAGTTTGGGACTAGAAGGCGTTGTGTTAAATGTCAGTGAATATTTATTTATTTATTTATTTAATGGGCATCTCCAAGTTGTAGTAATTTGTGTGTAAAGCTCTGAATACTCACATAAACTTGTCTTTGACCACATGCTGCAGATAGCAATGATTACGGAAACTCGGGTACCCAGAATGCTGCTTCCTACATGCCACACATGTGTACACAATATCTTTAGTATTGTGAGTTCTAAAATGGCAATCGAAAGCTTTCTTGTTTACAAACTTTGAATCGCAGACGTAGCAGAGTATACCACCAATCTTATCAACTGATGTTTGCTTTGGAATATAAATTTCACAATTTTGTAAAGGGACTTCAGTGATAACCTCTCTCCCTGTGTTGAGGTCCTTGTTTAGGACAATATAAGAAGCTATGGATGAAGCCATGTTCGTGCGCTCTCTGCTCTAGGTATAATCCATCTATTTAAATTTACATCTGTGTCAAAAGGGGTAGTGTGCAGCATCGAACATCGTTTTGTTGTTTACCTGGCGGCTACATGACTTTCTATGCTGTGTTCGTCTAAACAACGACGAGCATTAGAAGCGCCCAGTGACCTTGGTACTCGCAAATCCGACCAGCGGGGGATAAGTACGCTGCATGTTAAACCAAAAACTGTGCTAGCATTTGTTTTACCAGGTGTACAACTACTTCTCATTCACATTTTTTCTCATAAATTCGTCTCCACCTGTATCTGTTCATCAGAAACATCGGCATTTATGAAATTCGAGGTTGTTCAGCCATTACTGTGGGTCCTCCAAACGATTTTTTGACACCAGATGAAATGAAATTAGTACTCACGAATGTATAGAAAAGCCGAAAAGTAATATTTGCAATTTATTACACATTATATTTTACATCACAACAGCACGGAAGTAGGTATCAAGTAGGTATACTAAAATTTGGTTAAAAATAACGCCGGATAACAAACAACGCCAAGAAAACGTGCGTGCGATTTTTTGATTTTTCCGAAAACTGATTGGCACAGACAAAAAATACACATCTATAAGAATAATCAATAAAAAAAAATTAAACTCGCTCTCACTCAAATCCTAAGAGTTTTTTTTCTGTGCTCATGGTCATTCATGACAATGACACGCCCTGTAGGTAGTCTGTGGATCATACATGACATGACATTGACATTTTCACTTGATCAGGGATACCAACTATTTCTTTTTTACACAAGTTTTAACTTGTAATGTTTGTTTGTCAAATCTTGTGATATTATTATATTAACTTAAACCCACTTCCCAATAATCGATTTAGTCGAATTTTGGCATACCTACTACTAATAACCTCTTGCTATATAAAAGTACAAGTAACCGTAATGTACCTAAAGTAAAGACCGAGGCAAGTCACTGTTAGCCCGCCGCCGCGCCGGCTTGGTAGTGTCTGTTGACTTAGTGCGCCTAGTGCGGGGAGGTACTTAATAGTTATGAAAGATACTTACAGAATAGAATAGAAATTATTTAATTACGCAAAAACACAATAATAATATAGTACCTACCTACTATTGTACATGAACATTAGTTTTTTTGCTAAATAAAAATTAGTTAGGTACTTTACTTTTACTTTACCTACTACGTCCTATAGTCTGCAAGTATGTAAATAGATAGATAGAAGATCTACTTCATTGCACACCGCAACTATAAACGGAAACCTATTAACCTAAGTCTATGACACACAATATTCGGTCTTACCGTTAAAGAGCGATCTCTACCAGACAACCTTGAATGTAATGGATTATGTATTTATGTACCTATTTACATAAAATAAGATATTATCTATCTAGCTACCTTTTCCATCAGCAATCTAGTTTTCATAATACATACAAGCTTTGATTATTTTGTATTTGGGACTGAAGACTATAGAGAGCACTTTGTGAAATGTACGCGCCAGTAACGACGTCTGACATGTCACCGCCCAGTATTGTACTTACGTAACATTGTAACGTAAACTTCGAGAGCAGCTGGTAACCCTAATTTCTGAACAAAAAACAAACAAACTAAAATCAATAAATTCAACAAAACATGAACAATTACAAAACTGAAATTTCTGTGAGTGCGTGCGTGCTAGCTATGAAGATAACTACTTAGGTGCGCAACTTGATCAGAAAAAGTTGACAATGGAGGATTCAGTAATCTAAGGTTAGCGGGTTTTGTTTTGAACGGGCGAAGAATTTGGATACAGCAGAAGTAAGCTATTTTTACCTGTTTCTAGAGTAATGCCTATTAGATTAGATCTTTTATGTAGAGCATTCGCTGTGACTCTTACTACCTACACTACACCTTTATAAGTTCAGATTTATCAATGAATCGTAATCAAATAACATGTTGCAGTTAAATCTACATAGAATTCAAATGATGTCCGTAGTCAGCGAAATTCCTAAAAAAATAAGATAAAGAATATCGTTGTTCGTAGTTGTCCTACTACGGATTGTAATTTGTCCGAAATAAAAAACTCTTTATTTAATTTTTTTGTGATATGTAACTAGATCTGGCTTTGATCGCATCGCACGTTTTGTTTTGAAATCACCATCACACGTTTTGTTGTCGGAGTTGTTGGCGCTCTGCCAAAAATAGTCTTGAAATAGACTGCGGCGTCTGTACCGTGCTATAAAACTAAACACGCGCCTATTTCCTTCGAAAAGTAAACCATGGAACGACATCACTCAGCTAACGCGAGTTTCCACGGCTCCATGAGGAGCAGAGAGTCATCATCCACAGCAGGCAGCGATGCCAGAGAAAAGATAAAAGATTGCTGCAGAAAGTTTATAGCTTTCATGTTTACACAAGTAGGTGTCGGTGCTTTGGTGGTTTGCTATGCTATCCTTGGTGCGGCTGGCTTCATGCACATTGAAAAGGACAGTCCCGATCAACAGCTAAAAGATGTCAGACAACTGAGGCAGAACTGTGCAGAAGAACTGTGGAATGTAACAGAAATCCTTAACACTTTCAATAAAACTGTTTGGGTGCATAAAGTAGACGCAGTGCTGAAAGGGTTCCAGAACAACATAACAGCAGCCATCCACACGGGCTACAATGGCAGGTCTGCTGAAGATATCTGGTCATTCCCGGCTGCTCTGATGTACTCCCTGTCTGTGTTCACAATGATTGGATATGGAAATATAGTGCCAAAAACGGTATGGGGTAAAATTACCACGATTGCTTATGCCTGCTTTGGAATACCTATTTACATCTTGTATTTCTGCAACATGGGAAAGGTGCTGGCCAAGTCATTCAAATGGCTCTACATAACCGCTCATGAGTGCAGCCGGCGAGATGACACCATATTTGAGGACGGAGAAGTGCCAGTGAAGAGGAAAATCACAGTTCCTTCAACAGCTTGTCTCTGGGTGATTTCATTCTACATTCTGACTGGAACCATCATGTTTGGTGCTTGGGAAAAATGGAACTACCTGGACTCGACATACTTCTGTGTTATCAGCTTGTGCAAGATTGGGTTTGGAGATTTTGTTCCCGGAGCGAACATAACAGACTCGGCTGGAGGTTCCCACTTAAAACTAGTCATGAACTTCATCTATGTGCTGCTCGGTATGGGTCTGGTTGCTATGTGCTATAACCTGATGTGCGAAGATGTGAGAGTAAAAGTCAGGGAGCTTCGGGAAGACCTGAAGAACTGCCTTGATGACATTACATTGAAGATCACTGTTTGCATGAATGATACAAAGTACTACCATCAGAAACAAAACAGGCATTTAAAATAAGTTCTGTGGTATATTTATATGTTTTTCTTTGTTTTTAATGTTTGTGGATAGTTTTGTAATGATGAGCTATTGAATTTTATGTAATAAATGCACTTTTATATATTATTTGTTGTGTTTTATTAGCATAAAAAATATTAAGCTGCTATGGGTGAGAAGTCAGTCTGGGTTCGACCTGAAAGTGTTGGTGGTACAATATGAACTGAACACCCTTTACTACTTTATATTATTAAATATTAATAGTGATTTCTAAAATGAGTCCATCGTTTAGAATGTAGAGAGAACTAAAAGTATAAGAGTTTTAGTTTAGTTTATTAGTTTTTTTCTTGTAAAATGTTCTATAAGATAAGTGATATTAGTGCCCCAAGCCAACCATACCTAAACCAGGTCAATTTGTTTAGTGTCTACTTGCCCCTTGCATCTGATCGGTGTCAGGGGTCTCTGTGGGCGTCATAATGACGTGCTCTTCAAGCCAGCGCTCCCTCAAAACGATGGGGACTATTTATCACAAGAAACTCTGGTCTTTTTTGGAGGAGAAGGACAAGTAAGTACTTTATTTATTTATTTATTTGAGTACTAATGATATCATCGGCTTTTTGGCTACGGCGACATAGGTTCTGCATGTTCTAAGTATGCTCTGAGACTTGGTAGGAAAGGTAACCAAAATAGAATGTTCAAATTGTTCAAGAAAAGAACCAGAGATGGGTTGTCAGTCTTATTTGATTCTTACTCGCTACAAAAACCCTCGAGTTCTATTCTAAGTAAAACTCTGGCTCCGCATACTGCTAGCACCGACCGTGATAGTTAACTTATTTCCGGTGGAGAGAGTACAGGGTTCTGTTCAATATTTGTCTGCAGATGCGATTTACCATCTTACCTACCGATGTAACACTAACAACCTTGTATTCATTAGAGCCTACTAGAAGACTTAAACGATGTAGAGTTTCCTTTAGCGACGCCTTGTTATATTTTTTATTAGTATCGGACGTGGGCACCACTCGACGGGTAAAGGACTTACCCCCGAATTCGTAAACGATGTAAAGGCTCCTCTATTTTTTTTATTTTTTTTTTATTAGCTTTTTGCGGCTATGACAACACTTCGGCCTAGATGGCCTATTGTGATCGTCACTTGTGTAGATGTGGTCCCAACTCGCGGCGTTCACAGTTCACCACTAAAGGCTCCTCTAGGGGCAGATTCAGGCGCTGTGCTAGGTGAAAGCTGGTTGAAACGGTCTGACGGACTGTTCAGCTTTTTACAAATTGGGGTGCTAAATATCCTTATTTTTTGTCGATACAAAATTAGGTACCTACCTACCTACTTTAAAAGTTTGAGGCCCGTATGATAATAAAGAAATCTTTCTCGAGTATAGATTTGAGTAGAGATTTTCATACAAAAATGTATGCTTGAGTCCGGATCAGTGATTGAGCAGTATATCACCATACAGACCTATAAGTATATACTAGGGCCGCCCGCGACTTCGTTCGCGTCCCGTTGGTTCCCGTTAATTTTTCGGGATAAAAAGTAGCCTCTGTGTTAATCCAGGTCACGGACAATATATATTCCATGTTTCATCCAAATCGGATCAGTAGTTTTTACGTGAAAAAGTAACAAACATCCATCCATCCATCCATCCATCCATCCATCCATCCATCCATCCATCCATCCATCCATCCATCCATCCATCCATCCATCCGTCCATCCATCCGTCCATCCATCCGTCCATCCATCCATCCATCCATCCACCCATACTTACCAACTTTCGCGTTTGTAATTGATCGAGTGAGCGAAGCGAACGAAGATCTTAGTGACAACTTGGACAAAAATGCTTTGTATGTTTGTTCGACGAGATCTTTTGAACCGCTTATCCGATTTTCACAGAGTTTGGTAGGTATACGGACAGTACTCTTAAGTTTTACTGGTTTGTTAAATGAAGTAAATCGGTCAAGGGGTCGTGAAGTCATGAGGATTTAAAGGGAGTAAAAAAAAAAGTCGTACAATAATATCAAATGGGGTGTCATGATAGGGTTTTGTTTAGACATTCCAAAACCGTTTTTATTTTGATTCTAGGACTAATAGTTTCTGAGTTGCTGTAAAAATTATAAAATTGGCAAACCCAGTATAACGTGAGCTACCATTTCTTGGATGATTTTGTAGTTCAAGTAAGACTGGTACATAGCTAGACGGCAATTTCGAAGCGATTTGCAAAGTTTATTACAACCATTGGTCAATAAAAATTGTTTGGGTTTTATTAAACTCCGACCATCACGAGATCTCAGTTCGGGGCGAACCACTAGTATTAGTAGGATTAAGTTGCTGTGCGAATGTTGCTATCTGCGAATTTTCTACAGGTACTGAAATTGTCTGTTTCAAGAACTTCATGCACTTGATGGATCCGTTGGATACCAGCATCCCTTACAAGCAATGGTGTCTAGAGGAGGCGGCCCTCCGGCTCAGCGGTAACTTCCCCCGACACCACATCGTGATTATTAAACCAACCAGGTATTCACCAGCTCGCTTACAATCAATAACGCAAACAACTTTCCTTTATACTGTAAAAAAGAGAACAAAAGGTATGCATTTGGCGTACCTTTTTTTGCTTGGCAGCACAAAAAGACAAAGACCGTAATTAGCTTGTAATTTTCACAACCTTAGCATTACCCAAATCGTTAACTAATGAAAAGAGGGATTGCATATAAGTAAAATCGTGATCGAGTAACAAGTACTTATACTTAAAAAGAAATAACGAAATAATTTATTCATTTATATTTATCGCACTTACAAGATGCGACACGTTTGATAAGTGTTACAATGGAGGCACTTAACAATTTATAATGAAGCGCTCGTGGCTAGGCTTGCTTAGTCAATCTTCACTGATTATCTAAGTTAAGCGACGTTCTGCGCGGTCACTATTTGGATGGGTGACCGTTATTGGCATTTACATCTGAGCGCTTTCGTGCATCGGAGGGCACGTTAAACTGTCGGTCCCGACTCCAGCAGTCGTTAAGCCACGACGGAGGCCTTAAGGCGGCCTAAAAATTCCGTCACCAGAGTTGGCCACTAACTCACACGAGCTTATTTGCTTACAATTTATAATATTGGTACCTTTGGTTTCAGGACATTATTTGACCATGTTAGCAGCTTCGACAACTTTGTAATAAGCAACTTTGTGGGCTCGCCGAAGCATGTCTACCGTTACGACGCTATTCTGCATCTACAGATGTATGTATCCCTATTTTACTTGTTCTAACCTAACCTCCCTAAGGGTGCATTTCCATCATAGCTAAGCTACGTTGCTAAGGATGTGTTACCCACTAAGCTTCCTATTGGGTGGAGAAGCACCCTAATGTTAGGCTATTGACGAAGACTCATAGAATGGTCCTTATAAACCTTTTAGTTTCCTTAGTCCTATAGTATAAAGCATGTTTTCTGCATTTTAAAATAGTAAATAAATAATAAAAAAATTGTTTGTAGAATACTCGAGAAAATCAGTCAAAGAATAAAAATAACGCCAACACACAAGCTCTTCAAAATGTTACTCAAGAGACAGGTGGAGGAAGATTATGTAAGTACCTACTAGCTGAGCGCTGCGAATATAATATCTTATGAGAGACATATAGGGCTCCCGATTTTGGTCAGACTTTTAGACAGCAATGCCACAGATCATATATACTATACTAGTAGTTATGCTTATTCCAAAATCGTCATTTGCTTCAAGTACAAGTTATAAGTTCCTTGGTAGATGCTAAGCGATTCTATACTAGCGAATGTTTTAGGTCCGTATGTTAAAGAAATCATTACTCAAGCATAATATTTGAGTAGATATCATCATCATCATCAATCAATATATATAAAACTCTTTTGAAGCTGACAGAGAATCAACGCACAGCCTAAACTATAAGTCCTAGAGGTATGAAATTTTGAGGGTAGTATCCTTATATAGTGTAGGGGTGCACTAAGAAAGGAATTTTGAAACGTCACACTCTAAAGGGTAGAACGCGAGCAACGCCGCGGGCGACGGCTAGTTTTCATACAAAAATCTATGCTTAAGTCCGGATCAGTGCTTGTGCAGTAAACCAGCATACGGGCCAGTTCTCTCTGGCAAGTAACAGCGTTGCTAATAGTAATCTACCTACTGAATAAAAACTGGGTAATAATTATGTAGTAAAATTGTTTTATTTTCATTGTTGACAGTTGGATGATAGTCACATCGGAGACACCGGGTGGCAATTTGAATATATGTAAGTTCTAGTTAACGTAATTTACAAGTTTAAAAAAGTTCAAAGAACTTCAAAACAATGTATTATTAGGTACCATTGACATTTTTATTTTATTTTATTTTGAACCTCTTTGAAGTTGGATTCTCAATTCCAGGTCACATAAAAAGAAACAGCTACTGTTCCGATGGCAGAAGAGGCTTCACCTGGACTTGTACCCCCTGACCCTGATCGGCTTCAGCAAGGGATGTGTGGTCCTCAACCAGTTTCTCTACGAATTCCATTATGCTAGGCGACTGGAGCCGAATAACCAAGAGTCTGGGTAACATTTTTACTACATCACATGTCATATAACTAGTAGTTCGCCCCGAACTGAGATCTCGTGGTCGGTCAAAAGGTTGTAAAGATACGAGGGTCCAAAAGGAATAAAAAAAATGTCGTACAAAAATATCACATGGGGTGTCCTATGATAGGGCTTTGCTTTTAGACATTCCAAAACCGGTTTAATTTTTATTCTCGGTGAAATATCATATGACACCCCACTTGATATTATTGTACGACTTTTATTTTTTACTTCCTTTGGACCCTCATAACTTAACGACCCCTTGGCCGATTTACTTCATTTAACAAACCAGTAAAACTTGAGAGTACTATCCGTATACATACCAAATTTTATGAAGATCGGATGCGCGGTTTAAAAGATCTCGTCGAACAAACATACAAAGCATATTTGCCCAAGTTGTCACTAAGATCTTGGTTCGCTTCGCTCACTCGATCAATAAAAAAAACGGAAAAGGCAGACATGTAAAATGGCGTGCTTAGCGCTAAAAGAGTTTTTTCCAGCAAACCTTTGAGGCTAGAGAGATATTATTAGACCCTCCCTAAAGTCATAAACACTCTATTTATCTATCTATCTTCATATCATCCCGTAAAAGTCCACTGGACATAGGTTTCAGAAATAACAGTTTTGGGCCTTCTCCATCCATCGACTTCCTGCGATCCGTTACCCCATCGTTCGGGAGACCATCCCGAACTAACGTTTCTGTTCGTGGTTGCTATTCTAAAACTTTTGTTCCAATTGAAGCACTACCGAGGAATAAATAATAGCTAGTATAGATGGTTCGCTTATAACACATCCAAATAAATGACTACCTACACTCGCTAGAAGTAACGTACAATTTCATTTGAATTTTATATTGGTTATTTTATTTAACTACGCGCGTTAGTGTTTTAGAGATTCATCATCATCATCATCATCAACCTATATCGATCAACTGCTGGACGTAGGTCTCTCCCAAGACGCGCCACTGAGCCCGGTCTTCGGCTCTTCTCATCCAGTGTTACCGCTACATGTCTCAGATCGTCGCCCCACCTAGCCGGAGGGCGTCCTACACTACGCTTGCCTAAACGCGGTCTCCACTCAAGTATTAGAGATTAAATAGTGTTAATTTGTTGCAGTTATATTGACCGCATAAAGAGCATGTACTGGTTGGATGCGGCGCACCCCGGGACAGAGAACGTGTACGTCACCTCGCGAGCT
Source organism: Eulithis prunata (assembly GCA_918843925.1). NCBI lineage: Eukaryota > Metazoa > Arthropoda > Insecta > Lepidoptera > Geometridae > Eulithis > Eulithis prunata. The sequence goes on along the minus strand of OU974016.1, from coordinate 8,852,015 downwards.
GTGCTCAAGACTTTAAAAGATCTCGGTGTGTACAAAACCTATGGAAAACTAGCCGTCGCCCGCGGCATTGCTCGCGTTGTACCCTTTAGGATGCGACTTTTCAAAATTCCTTTCTTAGTGCACCCCTACACAATATAAGGATACTACCTTCCAAATTTCATACCTCTAGGAGTTATGGTTTAGGCTGTGCGTTGATTCTAAGTCAGCTTCAGAAGAGAATATATATATTGATATAAGAAAATATATTTTGATAAATGATAAATAAATATTGGTGTATATCTCACGCAACACTTTCTAGCACCAAATTACTAGTAATCTCAGTAATTTGGTGCTAGCAAGTGTTTTGAAACTATTACAAAAAACTGACACGATCAGATGTATGTTGTGCGCCAAGTAGTAAATAAATGAATGTCTATGTACAATAAACATCTATTTTCACACAAATGTTTGTTCGTAATTTCAGACATCGAGCTCCATAACCACGTGAGCCAGTACCAGACGGAAGACCTGAAGCGACCTTGGATCCGCAGACAGTGGCTGGAGTTCACCGAAACTCTCAAACAATTCAACGCGAGGGTAACTACACTTTTATATACCTAGTACCTACTGCGATGAACATTAGTAACCACAAATAACTTTGAATCGAAATTCAATATTTTTTATGTATGGAACATATAAATTGTACCTTCATGTTCTGGAAGGTGGGCGTTGGCAATAGCGCCACAGTTTTTACAACTATATTGCAATTTGCCTTCGCTTCCCTCCACCCTTGTTATAGGTTCCTTGATCCAATAAAGCAAAATTGAATTTTAATCCAATGGATAAATGATAATATTTTTCAGCTAACCACCCGCATCCACGATGTGTCAACCGATCTAACAGCGCATTACAACATATTCTTAAACTTCATGGTTGCGGAGGTGATCCGCAACGTCACCACCCCTCCCCCTCCCTCCCCCCCTCCCCCTCCCCCCCCACCACCCGCTCCCCCTCCCCGCCGCCGCCTACCCCCCCAGGCAGGCGGACCAACAACAACAAACAACACCTGAAGGCTCAGAGATAATTCCACAGATAATAGGCGTAAGTTTGATCAGCCCGCAAACTGATCCCTATCTAGGAATCCAGTTGATTCTACGCAAACCTCTCGGCGAGCCCTTAAGCTCGTCTGAAAACTCCTCGGACTCTGACTCGTCGTCCGATCGAAACTCACAATCTGATGCCCAACAACCGTATTCTCCTGATCAAAACCCCTGCACTTCTGCTCAGCATCCCTCCACTTCTGCTCAAGTTCCCTCCACTTCTAGTCAACAGCCTGCCTTTGCTGAAAATGTGACTGATTCTGCTGAGCATCCCTCGACTAGTAGACGTGATGGTCGGTCCCTGTCCGCGGACTCGTTTACGGTTCTCATGAAGAAGCCGAACTCCAGAATTAACTTTAGCGAAGATTTGGCGGCCGCGGAAGCTTTCCGCACGGCACGGTACTACAAAATAGAAACTCCTATGATAGCGACGCCCAGTACGAACCCTTTGATATCTCCCGGCATCTGTATTTACGCTCCCGTGATAGAAACCTACGTCCCGCTAGTGATAAACAGCACTAAGGCGGCTACTCCGCGTGGCAGCAGAGTAGTCGTCAATAGAGTGGATATGCCGGGAACTGTTGCTTCGAATATGGCGCAAGCCGCCCCTGAAGCATTTAATAGGCATGCTAATTCTGGGACCATCGAGTCACAATCTGCCATGCAATCGCAGCCTAATCCTACGATTACTCAATCACAAGCCGCCCCCTGGGCTGTTCAACCGCAATCCGACCCCAGGGTCGCTCAATCGCAGTCTACCTTTGTGGTCACGCAGACACAGGCTTACCCTAGGGCTGCTCAAGTACAAACTGCCCCCCGGGCCGTCCAACCCCAGTCCCACTTCACGGCTGCTCAACCACAGACTATCCGTATGGTCATGCCATCACAGGCTTACTCTAGGGCTGTCCAAGCACAAACCGCCCTCAGGGCTGTTCAATCCCAGTCCGACACTAGAGTCGCTCAATCACAGGCAAACTCTACGACTGCTCAAGCACAAAACGCCCCCAGGGCTGCTCAACCACAGACTACCCCTACGTTCATGCAATTACAGGCTTACCCTAGGGCTGTCCCAGCACAAACCGCCCCCAGGGCTGTTCAACCACAGTCCCACTTTAGGGCCGCTCAATCACAGACTACCCCTAGAGTCATGCAATTACAGGCTGACCCTAGAGCTCAAGCACTAACCATGCCCTGGGACATTCAACCGCAGTCCGAACCTATGGCCGTTCAATCACAGTCGACCTCTAGGGCTATGCTATCACAAATTGCCGCTCAGCTACAAACTGACCCTTTGACCGTTGAATCACAAACTGCTCCTAGCTCCATGGAATCCAACCCAATACCAATTCAGCCTAACCTTGCAATCTTGCCTTACGAGGAGCAGCCTACTCCACGGGTTACGCGCAGGTCTCCGAGATCTCGACCGCAGAATAGGAACACCCCGTATTCTGGCAATGGTCGCTCATCTTCGAGCTGTTATAATTTGAGATCCTTGCTCCGATCTCATTTGTTGGATCAATAATTTTTTCGCTTATTATTTTTGCAGTATTAAGTTTCTTGTATATACTAGATATTATGCATATTTTGTCTTAGATGGTTTCGCATTAGGCGACTATGTGTTATGTAAAAGTTATTACAACTTGTTATGTCAAGTCGATATTTATTCCAAAGTTAGTTGATAAGATTAGGTACGTACCTACAGCTGTATAAACAAACAATTTGGTGTTACACAGCACTCTTATTTGGCATGTTCAAAACCATCCTAAAGCACTTCAATAGCTATACCTAGCGCCTTTTTAATTATTCTATCAAAAATCAAGGCCATCTTTTTGTGAAGAGAGTTTTTTAGCATTTCAAAAAAATGATTTTGAAAGCGTTACAGTATTATTTATTTATGCAAGAACTTGTAATTTCACTAAATGGTTTGATTGTAACGCTGCTGTGTACAAGTCAAGACGACAGTCAGTATTTTGCTGTGATATTTTTATTTGCTAATTTATTTTCTGAATTTGATGCATTTTCAAAGACCACCTCTGGTCAAAACTCTACGCCTATTAGACTTAGTAATGAGTATTATCGTTCTGTGATCAATTTTATTTGCGACCTATCTCTTGATTTGAACGGTGTGTTCTAAACCGCCATTAATGCAAGAATGCACGTGCTATTAAAAAAGCCATGCATAAATGTGTTACTACTTAGCATGTGTATTCCAGCCTTATTGTATAATTATAATGTATTTTGATACTAATAATTCTGAATTAAAAAGGAGGTGATATAAGAATGCGAAAACAGGGAAATTTGAAACATCTTTTTTGGAATAGGTAACGGTCCTTAGGGACAATATTGTATCGGGCTAAGCCAATTTATAAGACTGTCATTTATTTTACAAAATGAATTCATTTATGCTAGCAACGCGACGTGGTCTCAGTAAAATCTCCATATCACATGTTCAAGGTCCCACATTGTCAAAGAAGCTATCATAGAGCCTGTATTCGACGATACTACTTATCATCAGGTGAGCTATCAGCTTGTTCCATTACTTTTATCATAAAAAAAAAGATACGTAACGTTTAGCAATCTTATTCCCATAGTACAGGCTTTGCTTAGTTTGGGGCTAGAAGGCGTTGTGGAAAATGTCCACGAATATTATTGAATTAGACATGACGCGATCACTAGACAAACTAAAGTCGCCGAGGACTAAAAAGTTATTGGCAGTGGGATCTAGCTCGGGGAACCGATAACCGCTACGGTAAAGAGACCACCCGTCGGAAAGCGTAGCGTAGGATGATTGTTGTGTAACGCACAAGGTCGCCCTAGAAATTAACGAAAAGCCTACCTATGTTACATAGTTTAGGCTTATGGCCAAAATTCAACTGATGTAATTTTTGTTGACCTAGAAGAAGCGTGTCGGTACCTTGATACCATTCAGTTTTTAATAATTTATGAAATGAACGTTCTCTATTGCATTTAAATGGCCGATTAGTATTTTTTTTAATATTGTATAGACCATAGTTATATGATTATCTCTTTGTATTGTTGAGATATTCACTAATGTGTGTCACAGGTAGTCAGAAGCAACTATAAAATGCTTATAGTTTGTAGAGTTAAGGTTTTTAACTTAGTATTTTTTATATAATAATGACTAAGATTCTCATACGAATATCGATTCTCGTTCGTGAGTTTTCTCTTCAAATTTATTGGTAACTAGCTTTCGCGTCCCGATTAACGGGATCCAATGATCCCGTTAATTTTCCGGGATAAAAAGTATCCTATGTTACTTCTAATACCTCCAAGAATATGTGTAGTTCAAAGTTTCATGATGATCGGTTATGTAGGTTCCGCGTGAAAGCGTAACAAACAAACTTACATTCACATTTATAATATTAGTAGGATTCAACAGAAGTACAGTTAGCGATGAAATTTCATCACCAGATTGTGTGCAACCCAAAGACAGCGTATTTTTTAAATGGCTTCGGTAATGTTTTTCGTACGGATTTTTTTGAATTTATACCTACCTAAAGTAGGTAATAAATGCACATATGATCGCACTCAGCCTATTTCTAGAATAAGTATTATTTTTTTATAAATCAAGGACCTACGTAACTATGTATCCGAATTATCGTACCTATCAGTGTAGTCAATCTAAATAATGATCTCGTATATTTTATAAGAATTGATGTTTCAATAAATGTGTAGTATACAATATTGATGTGTATCTAATCATTGTTTCATTTTATCTACCTACATAATATCTATTACATAAAACGAAGTTGAGAGGGTTCATACAGGTGCTGCCACGGTTTAATAGCGGCGACCTTGTACGCACAGTAGAATTTCAAATATCTTTAGCTGCGCAAACCAACCTGCATTTTCGTCAAGCGCTATTAAACCGTGACGGGGCCACCTACACATGTTGAACGTGAACAACAAAGATAGGTTAACTTTTCAATACATTTAATTCATCACATCACTTTGAAAAACCCAAAAGCCTGTCTTAAATAGATTTTTTCACAATCTAAACACACGAACAAAACAATGTGAACTGACACAGCCAACACCTTCAAACAGGAATGATGAAATCTGATATATTAACCTCTTGAATGTCGAGATTTCAACCAAATGTATTTGTTTACGTAGGTTCGTAAATAAAGAGGTTAATTAATCATTTTTCTAAAAAAAGTAACAGCACAAGACAACGATATAAAAGATTACAAGTAAAATGAGACTTAAAAAACACTTACTCTACAATGGTAAGAGAGATCCGAAATGAAAAAGTCGCGCCTAAGACCTAAAAGGAGACTGGGCTAAATTGCTTCAGCAAAAGTGATACAAATGTCGGAGCATTTTTTCAAAAGAACACATTTAGACAAGAACCTATTTTTCGTATAGACGTCAGCAAAATCGAAAACTGCAGTTTTGAGAAAATAACTTACCCTTCGACTTGCACTTGACCAGTTTCTTTAAACTTATTTTAGGCATAGTTATGATCCTTTTAAAACTATTATTCAAGAATAGCCTATTGCCATTTATCTTTTTGCAGGTACAGGTGAGGTATCCCAACATTTTGTACATTTGTATCGCTATTGGTTCATAGACACTTTCCATAGAGATTTGCCCAATCTCCTTTATTTGGTGCAATATAATAATTAAAATCGGAAGTACCTAACTACATTATCATATCAACTTGAATGTAAAATGTGCTTCCGGGTTATTTTGAATGTAATGGTGTACAAGATTAAGGAAGATTTCACATTCTTTTAAATGGTTGAAACATGGCAGCTATATATATATATTATTAAATTAACACTAAAATAATCCGATATGGGTAGAAACAGGGCATTGGAAACTGCATCAAATTAATTGAATTTCTTAATAGCAGATACATTAAAGTTTGGTCTCAATGGACAGACCTAAATAATGCTACACACTTTACGAAATAACTGCTACAACCAGCCTGACTTTCTAAACGAACAACGTCAACGAAAAATCTGTGCCGAATATTTTTTTAGGTTTTATTGAAATCTTTTTCAATAAATAAGGGCCTGTGGGGTTAAAATCTAACAAAACTAAGCAAAACATTAATAACATCGGTAATTCGGTATACTACGATACTAAATCAAAAAAACAAACAGTTGTTCATGTTTAGCCAGATATTTTGGCTACACCCCCATTTTGTTAAGAAATCTATACGACCTAATAACGCAACAACCCAGTGTGATTTTTCGATGCCTTAGTAACGGTACAGACTGATGTAGCTTCCATAACCTAAGTGCTCATATTATGCCACCGAGTTCACATGTTCTCAAACTGTCCATCCTTGTCTAACATCAAGATGTTGGGGTTTTCCTTTTCAAATTCTGTCGGTTTGCGTGCTCGCTCTGTTTCTGTCCATTCACCTTCACCGCTGCCCCATTCGCCCACTTTCGACCCTATGACGTCGACTTCCGCTCTAGCTCTGATTTTCTCCAGCTGTTGACAAAAGTTATATTGATGTACAAAAGGTCTCGGAGAAACAATTTATTTAAAAAAAAAAGAGGCAGTTTGAAGACGCATAAGTAGCAGTTACACTGCGTGTCACGACAACTCGTATGCAGAGAGTAGTTAATGCGCAGTGTAACCTCGCTACTGCAATGAACACAGATCATACTCCATCCCTTCTCTCTCATCATTTGTTTGACGAAAAAAGCGACAGGAAGTTTTTATACAAATCGCTGTCTCAAGCCTCATGCTAAGCCATGGCTTCTCAATCGATGACCACAGTACATATGCTACACTAAGCACACTAACTACAAATGCTAAGCACCTGTTACCTCCGCGTCGTGGTGCGCAAACTTTTCAAACATATTGGCGTACATCTTCTTCTCCTTCTGCTTCTGTTTCTGTATTGCGTTCCGGCACACGATGATCTGGTTCGCTGCAGCCTAGAATTTAAAACTGCCATAAATAGAAACATCATATCAGCCTGCAAAAGTCCAGCAGTTGACTTCTGCAGGGACATAAGGCTCGCCCATATATTTACGGAGCCCCCTTTATCCATCAAAAATATTGGTTTATAAAAAGTTAGGTTTGCATTTGAGATACAGAAGAAAAGAATAAGTAGATGTAGTTTTTTAATCCGTTATCAAACCAAAAGCTAAACCAACAATAGTTAGATATTTCACGCACCGAAAAAAACCACCCTTTCCCGACCCCTATCGATAACTCTGCAGTCTCTATTTTATCAGTTTTCTGTTATTGCTATGGTCATCATCATCATCAATATCAGTCCACTGCTGGACTAATTGGACTGTTTCTATGATTGCTATGGTGCCAGGTAATGGTGAATGCAGTGGGCAATAATAGTACAACTGTATAATAACAAATGCAGTTTGTTTCGAACTCCGATTTCGTGTGTAACTTACCTTATTAGAAGGTTCAACATCAACAACCTTCTGAAACTCTGCCATAGCCAACTCAGCTTCACCAAGTCCTAACATAGCTTGTCCCAATCTGAACCATCCCTTGACACTCTTGGGGTCGAACTTCAAGGATTTGGTCGCGTGGTCCTTGGCCTCGAAGTAGTGAGGCGGGGTCACCTTTAGGTAAACTAGGGAGAGGTTCAAGTGAGCTGATAGCAGGAATTCTGTGGCTTTTGCTTTGCTTGTGTCATTCTCTGATGCATCTTCTGGCATATCTGAAAAATAATTATCGGTGATTATCTGGGCCAGCGTATCAGCATTGCTATTCAGTGCGGCAATGCAGCCAGTGTCTTTGCACGCTTCCGATTGCTACTGATTTGAACCAATTGAGCTATCTATAAATCGTTTGCAACGGTTTGTAGATAGCTCGACTGTTTCATGTGTATTTTGTAAAAAAAATTAAATATCTTCTTTCTAAGCACCGAATTTCTTGTCAATTTTTCTATCATCCTCACCTTCAACATAAGTGATGACTCTCTTGTACATTTTTATAGCCAGTGGGTATTTAGCCTCCTTGAAGTAATTCGTGCCCTTCTCCTTAAAGATCTTGGCCTGCTCAAGCCTTTCAGCAGATTCCAAGCACCAAACCTCCTTTGTTTTTTCAAAGTTCGTAAGCTTCACTATGTATTCAACAGCGGAGTTGGACGGAACACCCAATGCCGTATTTCCATCAGATTTGAAGGCGTACTTAGGTTGGATGGTGATCCGGGACTTCTCATCCTTGGTGAACTTTTCTAGGGCTCGCTCGATGCCCTCACAGACGTTGACCTCGCTACCTTCGCCTAGATTGAACGTAACGGTTCTCGTGTCGAACACTTTTCCATCAGATACCAGTTTGCCTTCCAACTCCACTGAAATAAGTATTCATTTGCACTGTTTAAAATTCATACAGGAAGTGTCTTCAGATCAACGTAGGATAACCAGGTCAACAAAGATAACATCAAACTGTTTTGAACTGTATAGAATTGTTTGAGCTATTTAGAATAAAATGAGGGACTGATATAAATCTGTGTATAGATTTTAAAATAGCATGAATAAGTTTTAGGGAGTGCTGTTATTTTTCATGCAAATAACTTCATAAGCTTATAAATGCCATACACTTTCTCTTGTAGTTTGTGATACTCTATCTAACAAAAGCACTGTGCCAGGAGGAAGTGGGCACACAACAATAAAGGTGTTGTCTTACAATAGAAAAGCTTTTGTCTTTATGTCTGAGCTGTTTTGTAAGAGGACACCAGTCTACCTGTTTTATCAAATAGAAAAAAAGAACACAAGTACAAAATTAGCCATGTTTCCTCAGTGTCCCGGAACTAGTATATTATCCTGAATAAAAGATTGTAAAGATACTTACGTCAGTTTAAAGGTGCATTCACACCTCACTTACTTTTTGTAAAGCAACAGAATGCAACACGATATTATTAGGTAACACTAGGAAACATTGCTCCACAAAAAGTAACTGCAGTATGGATGCACCTTTACTGGAAATAATTACCACTGACACACACACCCTCACACATCCTCTACATACATTCAAACAAGTAAATCCATAAGTATTAGGTTATCAGATGTTTCCCTGCATTGTTAATGAATAACTTACCCGTAACAAGAGTTCCATCATTGGGAGTGTCACTGCCAGTGCCTTGTTCAATAATGTGTCGAAGGATTCCCTTGTTCTTACTTGGGCTGAGGTCTTCAACTGCCCAGTCAATCATTTCAATCTGAAATAACAAGTTAAGTTAGTCAAGCGCAAGAGAGCGCTTGTGGCTAGGCTTGCTTAGTCAATCTTCAATGATTATCTAAGTTTTTCACTATTTGAATGGGTGACCGTTAGTGGCGATTACATTTGAGCGCTTCCGTGCTTCTGAGAGCACGTTAAACTGTCGCTCCCGGCTCTAGCAGTCGTTAAGCCATGACGGAGGTCTTAAGGCGGCCTAAAAACTCCACTAACTCATACGAGCTTGCTTGCTACAAGTTAATTTTACGAAAATTTTAAATCTATGGGTCGCATAGATTCTCTTCATCAGACCCTTATACTTAAAGACTAGCCGTCGCCCGCGGCCTTGCTCGCGTTTTACCTTTTAGAGTGTGACGTTTCAAAATTCCTTTCTTAGTGCACCCCTACACTATATAAGGATACTACCCTCCATATTTCATACCTCTAGGACTTATAGTTTAGGCCGTGCGTTGATTCTAAGTCAGCTTCAAAAGAGTTTTATATACAGGGTGTTACCAGACCACTTCCGAAAACGAAAGGGGGAGCTACAGCACACCAAACCCCAACCAAAAAAAAATCAGTTATCCTGAAAAATAATTATAGCCGGAGAAAACAATGTTTAAAGATTTGTATTTATTTCGCCAGCCCGCAATGTACGCATTCACGTAGGTAAGGTCGAGGCGTAGTACTATTATTTATTCTGTGTCGTAAGTGCCTACTAACGTAGGTAGGTACTAACGTAGGTCGCTCGCACGTCGCGTACTTGAATGACCCGCGATGAACTCTCAGCTGTTCATGCTGTAGTAGACGTAATCTGCGTGCTGCGTGTACATTGCTGCTTTATTTATTTTATTTGTTTTTTTGCTTTTTTAAATGAGATAATTAGGTAGATTTATCTTATTATGTTGTACTGTGTGTATGTAACTAGAAAAAAAATTAAAAAGAGATAGTCAAGTCAATTTTTTTTTTCGCGATTTTTTTCGCTTAATGTTTTCAGTATCATGGTCTGATTGGAACCTCCAAGTTTTCGGAAGTGGTCTGGTAACACCCTGTATATATGTATTGATAAACTGTGGGACAAACATTTACAGAGGATACAGATAATACAGAAATTGAAAAAAGTGTGATGAATAAATACCTATTAATTAAAGTCATGGTGTTACAATAGTCATGGTATTAAATACATTTATAATTTGTTTTCAATGGGAACCATTTTGATACAAGTGCTGGATGTGGTCATGGCGTATAACCACAACGATAAAAAAATAATTTTAAATGATAAGACAATATTGGGTACAGACAGGCTAAAAAACTGGATTGGACATTAAAAATTATGGTTTCTTTGTTCTATTTTGATCTGCGTTCAGTCTTCAGACTATGAGTAGGTGGTGTAAGCTGTCAGGCATGTAGGATAGGAGCTCAAGAGAGCACTTCTCCGTTTCTTGGGGATCATAACCCATCTAGTTCAATGATATGTTGTATGCGTAACCTTTTGGGGTAGCTGATTGTAGTGAGCTGTGTAGCCAAGTGGTTAGGGTGTGCGTTTAGGTGTTCTTTGTATTTGGTTGAGATCAGTTTTATTTCGTCACTGATTGTGATGATTTTCAATTTATTATGCAGCTCAGGGAAATAATAATAGAAAATTAAAGACATTGTTTAGTGTACCTCAAACTGTAGAGTAGCATTAGGTGGGATCTTAGGGGGACTGCCACCAGCTCCGTAAGCATATTCCGATGCACAGGTCAGGATGCACACCTCTCCCTTCTTCATTGTGGCTACCCCAATGTCCCATGCTTTGATTACCGACCCTGGTGAAAAATTAATAGTATCAACATGTCATTTAGATTATAAAAGTTATATTATAGGTTTACAGTTTTATCCTAAGGCACGGTAGATGTCCTCGCAGATCTCTCTACACAAGATACCTTGGGGATATATAACTACAAGATTAAATTAAAAAAATTAATGAATCATATTTTAGAAAACATTTATAGTATTGTTAACTACCTAATTTCTTAAACATTTAGTAAATCACTGTTATATTGATGGATTAGAACCAGTACACTATGTACGCACTAACAATAAGCGATATGTTTCTCTATAAGTGAACCCCTATCCTCGAGAAAATAAATTATTTAACCACCATATTATATTATAACTGCAAGTTTCCATTGCTGAAATATCTACTGCAAAATTGAGCAATTTGTTAATGTATGCAACCATAACATAAGTTGCATTATTTCACTATTCTACAAGTTGAATAGGCCTTGTCTGATAAGTAGATATGAATTCAATTGTAATCTCAATGTAAGTTAATATAGGTCTAGGCCCTCAGGTCAAGGACTAAGACCTATGTTAGGTACCTTTGTTAACTATTTCCCAAGTTCCTTGTACCTACCTACTTTTGTTGAATCATAGAAGCGAAAAAAATTTGCAAAAACAGGAGCAGGAAGGAACAGTGTTTTGAAGGTTATAATCCAGCCCTAGCTATGAAGAGAAATAGCACATTGTAAGTACCTTTTCCAAGCTGGAACTCGAACGGCTCGTTTCTATCTTTACTGGAGTCGAACTTGGTGCCATCGAGAAGCGTTCCCGTATAGTGCACGGTCACCTGGCAGCCGGGGTTCGGGGTGTCTGAGCCTTCGCCCTCTTGGATAATACGCTTGAGCACCCCGCGATCGCCATTCTTCGAGATATCCACGCCCTGGTCGACGGTCATTGTTCCTTGATTCTGGAGCTAACAACTACGTTGTGCGTGGCTAAATGGCCTAAAAATGCCTATGTAAGTTCCTATTCGATTCGAAATCAAATATTTTCAGAATAATCGCTCTCGTCTCTATGCGCGCGCCGCCCGGTCAACCAACACGAAATGAATGGAATGAATGGAATGATGGACTGATTGACAATTTGACATAAATATTGTATTGACATGAATGAATGAAATACCAAATACTTTTTTTTTTTTTTTTTGTTCGCTCCTCAGAGCAGGTAATAGTTTTCAAACCATACCGCCTAATACCAAATACCCAAGATCCAGTGTTTCCAATTTCAATTTTAGATTTTCCCTTCAAACCAGTAGTGCTACTGAGGACTTATGCTAAGAGAAAACTTTCCCCTCTATACAGTACGGCCGGCGGATCTAGACCGGCGTTAAGTTCATTCGGAACGCTGCGCAATAGTCACTTTTAGGGTACTTAGGTTTTAGGTACTCGCCTGTACCTGCGCACAATTTCCGAAAGCGCAACTTCAGACCGGTCTAGATCCGCCGGCCGTACTGTACCTACCTTTTCTTCGACGCCAAAATGTAGAAATCAAAATTCTCTAAATCGTAATAAAATCATTTTTCCCATTAAACAACACCAAGGAACTCTCATTTCAAAATGGCATGTTTTTACGCTTGTCAGTACGTAGATAATATTATTTGTCTTGCATGATTGGCACTCTAATTTAATAACCCACAGATTTATACCTAGCCTTGTTTATTTGTCTGAAATCTCTCCTGTCAAAGTGTTCGACGACCAAGATGAAAATGTAAGACTGAGAACTGTGCTCATGCCTTCGTCTGAGCACAAATTTACATGTTGTTACTAAAGCTAAACTCATAACATTTTAGTAGTTTTTCCCCAAAAAATAAATCACTTTATGTGGAAACACTGACCTAGAGACTAGCCAGCCCATATTAACATACAATTAATAAGGCGCGTTTACACCACCGAACACCTATATCCTAGCGTTTACACTCAGTCAGCTGCAGCCTAATGCCTCTGTCCCGGCTCGGGCCCATAATAAGCTCCATAATAAGAATAAAGACAATATTGCTGTGGCAATAATTCCGAAATGAATAATAATGCCGGCAGCGGCTTGAGCTGAGTGTGAACACGGTAATAATAGATCCCAGTACATAGATACTTATAACATCTGTACAAAACTCAACCTTTAGGACAAGTTGCTCTTTCATTCTACATTACAAAAAACTCACATCACAAAAAAAAACTAAGCATGTATACATATCCAAGTTTTTATTAAAAATTATTCTTCAGTCTTCAAGGACATACATAGAGATCTAAAACATTTACACCTAGCATACATTTTAATTATCAAAATGTAACTTACTCAAATAGTAAAATAAAAATTATTACAACTGATTCAACAGTAAAAATATTACAAGGTACCTACACAAAAGTTGTCCGACTGAAGTCATTTATTATTTTATTTATTCTTAACATTTTATCATTATGTAAGTGTAGGTACCTACCTACTTAACCACTATCTTATTTACAAAGGTGCTGCTTATGCACTTACAACTATAATTTGCATTTATTTGGACATTTAGTAACATAAAATCTATAGTGTTTTGAATTGCTTTGGGAGAGAATTTTGTGTTTCGATAACCACTCGTCTGAGCCATCGCAGCAGTCACAGATCCCATCATTGACTTTGCTTGAAGGGATTTCCAGCAAGGATATGGGCTTCTTGCGGTACTGAGTATCACAATAGAATGTACCATTGACACAGGCACTAGTGCTAGGCTCATCGGACCCATCTTCACAGTCACAGTAATCATCATTAACATTCTCGAATGGTATCTTCTGCTCAGACTTCAAGCATTGGAACTTGTTGTCATTATCCGGCCGGTACCTCGGCATGTGTAAATAAAATACTCCTTTTATGATTCCATGATCGTTGATGTGCACATCGGCCTCTGAACGTAAATGCACAACCTTTTGTATTTGTTCATGCTCCTCCATAGAAATTACTATATTCCGGCTGTTAGCTTCCGTAATGGTGAGAAAAAAATAGAGTTGGTACAAAATAAAACTCACAGCCATACAAATGGTGAGAATTATCACGTTTTTCTTCTTTTTCAAACCCATTTTTTAATCAAAACAAAATTCACGCGCGTGTTTTGCGCTAAAAAACTTTTTTTTCTGATAAGTGTCAAGAATGTTGCCATCGATCGGCACTATGAATCTGTCTGATTAGTCTGAAAGTCTGAATCTGATTATTTCAGACTATATTATTATAAGCACGTAATATTTTATTTTATCCCCGGTCTGACGTATCTACCTGACACAAAATCTATATATATAAAAGAAAGTCGTGTTAGTTACACCACTTATAACTCAAGAACGGCTGAACCGATTTGGCTGAAAATTGGTAGGGAGGTACCTAGCTAAGAGCCGTGCACCCAACATTTGAGGTTTATAGGGGTTTTCAGGGGTTTGTACCGGTATTTAGGGGTTTGTAGGGCGTTTTTAGAGGTTTTTAGGGGTTTGTAGGTATAAAATCCATAATATGCTCCTAAGACGGAACAAAGTTCGCCGGGTCAGCTAGTATGAAATAAAAGAAAGTCTCAACTTTATCTCCAGATACAGTAGACATTTTCTTGGTGCCTCACCACTTTGCTCACGACCAATCCATTATTTCAAACATTACCGAGCTTATAGAAAAAATATGTCTTCTTCTTCTCTTCTTCTTCTTCTCTTCAATAATGGCCTGTGTCCGTCATTTCGACAGACAATTTTGCCAATGTCAAGTGTTAAAATTGTAATAAATAAGTCAAGTCAAGCCATTTGTCAAGTCGGCTGTCGTTTGTTTTGAAAAGAAAATGGTGGATTTTCTCTCCAAAACGTAACACGAATTTTCACATTCAGAAAAACCACTTTACACACATTTATTCCAATGGCCCACACTTTATGTTACGACCTAAGTATAATTGGTTAAAATTCCACCAAAATTAAACAACAATACTCACAATAACACAAGAAAAACTATTAAAATAAAAGTGCTATGTGTCGTTTCAAAAAATGTCAAAACTCGTGTCCCTTCTTCTCTTCAGTAATGGCCTGTGTCCGTCATTTCGACAGACAATTTTGCCAATGTCAAGTGTTAAAATTGTAATAAATATGTCAAGTCACGTCATTTGTCAAGTCGGCTGTCGTTTGTTTTGAAAAGAAAATGGTGGATTTTCTCTTCAAAACCTAACACGAATTTTCACATTCAGAAAAACCACTTTACACACATTTATTCCGATGGCTCACACTTTATGTTACGACCTAAGTATTATTGGTTAAAATTCCACCAAAATTAAACAACAATACTCACAATAACACAAGAAAAACTATTAAAATAAAAGTGCTATGTGTCGTTTCAAAAAATGTCAAAACTCGTGTCCCAGAAAAAATATGCTTTGTTACCGAGTGAATGTCATAATTTGTCACATGTCACAGTCATTGCATGCTTGTCTGTCATAATTCTGGTTTGTAGGTTATGTTTTTATTTTCATTTTCTTTTCAGAGTCAGTTTTAAGAGTTCTCGCTCTTACATACTTAAGCGTGCTATTTGTATTTTATTTAATTGTAGCGTGCTATTTAAGTTTCTGAGTTTCTGAGAATTCTGATATTATGTGGCGTCGATATTTGTTATGGTTCGCCCAAGAACACGTAGATTTTCGACATGCTGTAAGTAAATAAATACATCTCTTACTCTACCCTTATAATGAATGTTTGCTGAAATCGAAATTGTATTGAACTACCTACTTTTCAGGAAATTCAAAGTATACTGGACATTTTAAAGATACCTATCAATTATGTTGAAAAACCTTCGGTTTTGAAGCCGTATTGGGTAGTCGAGTTACCATCGGAAGAGTGTGCTAAACAGATTGCCTCTAGATCGGTTTCATTGAGAAATTGTATAGAGTTATGGTCCCGAGCAAAAACTGAGACACAACTGCACCAAAATCTTTCGGATGCTATTCAAAATAAAACTGCTGGATGGCTTATTCGAGATAGTTTATCTGATCCAGGCACAAGCGACTTGCATATTTGTCCAAGTGAGTTGATAGAAAGCTGTTGCTCTGCGAAGACATCATTCAAAGTGGATGTGGAGACATACTGCAAGCATTTCAATATGAAAGAGAAGGTGGAGAAGATTGAGGTAGAGTTATTTTTTTTTAACATTTACATGCGTTTACTTTTTCAATGATCTATGCATTTTGTTGAATTACGTGCTGTGGGGAGTGGGTTCGATCCCCACCGAGAACAAACATTTGTGTGTTGTAAACATAGATGTTTGTTCTGTGTCTGGGTGTTTCTATGGATTATAAGTATGTATTGAAAAAAAAAAGTATGTATGTATTTTATCAGCCATCCAGTTTCCATCGTACAAGCTTTGCTTAGTTTGGGACTAGAAGGCGTTGTGTTAAGTGTCCGTAAATATTTATTTTATTTTAATTATAAATAGTATAAACATAAGGTCACAACTTTATCCCCAGGCATGGTAGACATCCTATCAGATCTCTTGGTACTTATTTCTTCAAGAGACCTTGTGAATGTCTCAGGGGTAGTCAGAGGCAAATCTAAATATTTTCAGCCATTTGGAACAGTGAGTTTCCACTGCCGATACAGCAACACACTGAACACAATTTACATAATAAAACAGTGCTTAAAAAAAGTGACTAAAAAAGTGATAAAAGACATTTCAACACTGTGTGAGGTCGACATAACAGCGAAAGCTGCTTATCTGTAAACTAATAAATATATAATGAACAACAAATCTCGTGATGTATTGTGAGATTTACACATTATCTTGCAGTAAAATGCAAGCACCAAGAAAATTTATTGAGTAATTGAACTCATTGTGAATGTAGATCTGTAATGTTTTTTGGTAGAAACCTACGGTAAGAAAAATTAATTTGTGAATATTATTGTGAATATACTTGCAATTTTTCAGAAATTTGCCTACCTACCTCTAAAGGGTCCAATAAAACTAAAGAATCCTGATGTTACCTTGAGCTATATAGAATTTTATGGCATGGATCCAAACGATGTACCCGAAAATCCTTATGGTGTGTTTTTTGGAAAATGGGTAAGCTGGTGACAGAAATACCAATAAAAATGGTTTACAACGACAGAGGCCAATACTATTGGTCTATCCTACTATCCTATCCTACTAATATTATAAACGCGAAAGTTTGTAAGGATGTATGTACTCGTGCCTATGTATAATATTATGTAGTTGAAATGCTCTACATATTATTATGGATGTTTGCTACTCTTTTACGCAAAAACTACTGATCCGATCTGGATAAACCTTGGAATATATATTGTCCGTGACCTGGATTAACACATAGGCTATTTTTTATCCCGAAAAATCAATGGGATCCAACAGGACACGAAACTTCAGAAACGCCTAGAAGATTTCGCATAGCAAATTGCACTTCTAATCCTATCGCAGACGAAGTCGCGGGCACCAGCTAGTACTTCAATAACGATTCATGATAGGATGTGGGTTTGAATTCCACCCAAGACAAATATTAACATTTTTTCATTTTAGTTCTCAGCTTAATGCCAGAGTTAGAGAAATGTTTTTCAAATTCAAATTCAATTTATTTATTTCTCTCTTAAGCTATTAGTACAGAAAGATTATAGATCTAGGTCCCTTCTCTCGAAAAAGTTAAACAAGTAGGTACCTATATCCTAATCTTAATACTAGGTAATACTACTACTTAATCTGTTTGCACACACAAAAGTTTGTTCTTGCTGGGGATCGCACCCCAATATTAATGTGGCAGATCTATGCTAATTATTATGGAACAAAATATTCCTTATCTACAGATAGCCGATGGGCAACGTGACCTTATCAAATGCCATACGTTAAAAAAGCGTCAGTTCATCGGCAACACGAGCATGGATGCTCAGCTCGCGATACTGATGGCCAATCAGGCGCAAGTGCGGAATGGTGACGTCATCCTCGATCCTTTTGTGGGGTCTGGCTCGTTGTTTGTGGCTGCTTCTCATTTCGGAGGTAAAGATCCTATGGTGCTGTAGAAGTAATTACAAGTCCCGACACGGTTTAACAGCTTTGACTTTGGCCTTTAATGGAGAAGTATACAGATATTTCCCTCCACTTTCGCCGAGAGCTATTAAACCGTGTCAGGGCCGGGGTAAGGGGCCCCGAAAACTTGAAAGAGGGGCGAGTTGATGTAGGTTTTTATCAAAATAAAAATGCTACAGAACAAGTAGGTACGCTAAGTAGGTCTTGTATGGAACAGACCAGTCGATGATTCTTCTTTTGCGCTCACAATATTAGTTTCACAAATAAGGTTGTTTTTGTATTGATGTGTTAAATAAATGTCTTATTATCCTGGGTAAGTTATTTCTAGTAATATTTATGTTTTCACATCTTTCAGCGTATGTGTGGGGATCAGACATAGATTTCATGATGCTTCATGGCAGGACAAGGCCAACTAGAGTCGGACAAAAGGTAACAATGTATGTATTATTTATTTATGACTACAATACACGACAAAAACAAACTTTAACAAAACTTAAATTGGTTATAAAAAACTTTTGAATGGTAGGTACAGTCAGCAACAAAAGTGGATCACTATTTTTAAGTTTTAATCATGCTTGATATATTTTTGAAACTTTGTATCATAATTTACTAAAAATGAATCAGTTGACTGTAAAATGTGCGGTATTATTACTCAAAGCGATCTCTTCCAGGCATATACAATACACTACATTGTAAACTGGATAAATGTATGATTTTATACAATAGGTTGGTAGGGCACAAAGTGGTCTACCTTAGAGCTGTGGCCGTTCCATTAGTATTTATTAGTGTATTTGTATAGGTTCGCGAAAAAGAAGAGAGCATACGCAGTAATATGAAGAACTACGGAACAGAATCTAGGTATCTGGATGTGGTGGTGAGCGATTTCTCCCTGCCGCTATGGAGAGATGACTTCAAATTTGATGCTATCATCACAGATCGTAAGTCGACTTATACACGTACGTTTGTATGCGCAAGTTTTAGTTGAGTACCCATAAGTCGACTTATACACGTACGTTTGTATGCGCAAGTTTTAGTTGAGTACCCATAAGTCGACTTATACACGTACGTTTGTATGCGCAAGTTTTAGTTGAGTACCCATAAGTCGACTTATACACGTACGTTTGTATGGGCAAGTTTTAGTTGAGTACCCATAAGTCGACTTATACACGTACGTTTGTATGGGCAAGTTTTAGTTGAGTACCCATAAGTCGACTTATACACGTACGTTTGTATTGGCAAGTTTTAGTTGAGTACCCATAAGTCGACTTATACACGTACGTTTGTATGGGCAAGTTTTAGTTGAGTACCCATAAGTCGACTTATACACGTACGTTTGTATTGGCAAGTTTTAGTTGAGTACCCATAAGTCGACTTATACACGTACGTTTGTATGGGCAAGTTTTAGTTGAGTACCCATAAGTCGACTTATACACGTACGTTTGTATTGGCAAGTTTTAGTTGAGTACCCATAAGTCGACTTATACACGTACGTTTGTATGGGCAAGTTTTAGTTGAGTACCCATATTTTTATTTTGTAAGTTGACATAAACACGTACGTTTGTATGGGCAAGTTATAGTCGAGTACCTACCCATATTTTTTATTCCGCAGCGCCCTACGGAGTTCGCGAACCAGCCGAAAGGATCGGCATACAGAGAGAGAACTATTCTCTAACAGAGGAGCACCTCGTGAACCATGTCCCGGCGAAGGTGGAATACGGCCTGCCCCATATCTACAGCGATCTATTGACCTTCGCGGCAAAATACTTGGAGCTGCATCGGAGACTTGTCTGCTGGTATCCTTTAGTCAGGTGAGAGAGATTATGAGTATATCCTATTAGTAGGAAAGTACATAGTGTATGTATTCTACCAGCATACGAGAGGCGTCATGGCTCAGTCGGTAGTAGCTCTGCCTTCCGTGCTGTGAGTTATGGGTTCGATTGCCACCATGAACAAACATTTGTGGCAAACATAGATGTTTGTTCCATGTCTGGGTATTATTATGTATTTACAAAAAAAGTAAGTATATAAATATATCTATCAGCTATCTACTTCCCATAGAACAAGCTCTGCTGAATTTAGGACTAGAGGGTGTTGTGTGAAATGTCCATGAATATTATATGAACGGTTGCCTATATTGTATAAAAAAAAATTATTTATTGACAGGGCAGAGTACACAGATGCCCAGCTCCCCACACATCCCTGCATGCGACTGGTTGGTAATTCAGAACAAGTGCTATCCCGACTGACGGCACGCAGACTACTCACTTACGAGAAAATAGCGGAGCCAACCACTGACGTCACGGCCGACGCTAATGGCGGCGCACATAACTTTAGGTACGTAATATGTACCTTGTAACTGTTATGGTTTACTGCATATGGTTGGAGGCAAGGCTGCGTTGAGAGCATGAGAAATTCAGTTCATCATCAAGCAGCTTCCATAATTAGAGAAAAACTATTTTAGATAGATAAACCGCCGGAGTGTACTGGAACCAAATGTACAAGCTGAATAAAAATGGGGATAAACTCACTGGAGTAGAGCCCTGCACGCCATTAATTATTCTTTACAAGATCTGCTTATAGCCAGCAGGCTGATCGCAGATGCGCAAAACAAAAAAAAAAAAATTAAATAAATATAGGAAGTACAATGGACGACCTTATCGCTTTAAGCGATCTCTTCCAGACAACCTTAGTGAACGTTTAGGGAACGTCACGATGACGGGATCACCTCAGATTGAAGTTGGATTATCTACTGTGTTTATTTGCTTTGCACTACTATTAAAGAAAAAAATTGTACCTCAAGGAATCAAGAATAGCAGGCACTTAGGCATTGAAAGTTCTGTGAGATGCACCGTCAAATCGGCAATATCACCACTTTTCAAAAGAAGGAGATGCACGTTCTACTTTACGTTACGTAAGATGTGTGCGTATGTGTATTATTCTTTGGCAATCCTAATAAATAAATAAACGCGAGCACGCTGATTACAAGTAGAAGTACTTGAATTAGTATGGTACCTCCCAAATATTGTAATTCTTGTTTTAATTACGTGGTAGGTACTTAACTTTATTTTATATTACAGGGAGAAGTATTTCTCACTTGGCGATGGACAAATAACGCGGAAAGAAATCAAAAAGAAGAGACAGGAAGAGTTAGCGGCGTATATTGCATGTAGACAACAAGGCAGAATTGATCTAACGTGATATTGAACTCTATTGATACAGCTATAAGGTCTAATATCTGTAAAGAAATAAAAATAAATCTAGCCAAGCTATTAAGTTGTTTTATGTAGCCTTGAAAGCTGTTTTAGAAATCGTAGATATTTGTTAATTCAAGCAACGGCAATGGGCTTGGTACCCGTCATGCGTGGAATAAATAGAAGTTCTTTGACAATTTACACGACGCCCTCTAGACCCAAACTGCGCAAAGCTTGTACTATGGGAACTAGATCGCCGATAGTACTTGAATAGTAGTTGGCTTGTTCCATCATTTAGTTGCATAAAATAGTAAGTAACGCCTAACATAACATCTACGTTTGTCGCACACAAATGTTTGTTCGCATTTGGGATCGAACCCACGATCCACAACACAAAAGCCAGAGCTATATACCAACTAAGCTGTGACGCCTGTCAAAGTAGGTAAAAGTGCAAAAAAGAAAAATGCTTTGGAATTAAAAATATAAGTCTTGAGTTATCAACAATTTGTTTATTCATACAAATAAAATAAATATGAAATATGTACCAAGTCCATTATATATTTACATACAGCTATTAAACATAAAATATAATGTTTTAAATAAATCAAAGTGGAATAACTTAAGGTAACAATAAAATGCTAATTCATATTTTAGACACAATTTTACTAACTAAACATTCCCTATAAACAAAATCCATGAAGGTAAAACTGTATTGCAATGATCTGTAGTAAATCAGGTTTTAGGTGTTAGTACAGTCACAGATCATGCAGAGGGTTAGTTTAGTATGAAGTTGGTCCCGACACGGACCTTCAGCGCTGTAAATTTTTTTAGCTCTTTGGCCGCGAAGCACTTTACTACAATTCGAGGTCAGCATGCATAGTGTTTGTACGTATATTACAAAGTTGACGTAAGCTATATTTTTGTATAGAGGTTGAGCAGCGCCCCTAGCGGGTAGTTTACAATACTAATGATTCTCCATACAAAATTACCCCTTTACTCAATTGTCATTTTAGCGCGGCTTCAAAAATGCTCACAACAGATTTAGCAATAATTTTAGTTAGCTTAGCTTTACAACACTAATATGAATATACCCCTTATAGTTGACGTGACTTTGTACTAAACGTCAAACGTACACATTCGGCATGCTGAGCTATTAAACCGTGTCGGGACCTATTCTGTGCTTTATAGGTGCTAAACTTATTCAGTGATGGCTAAAGACAGCATCATCTGTGAAAGGGGTTCGTCGCCGTCCGGGTTCTGTTTCTTCAGCGCCCGCGCTTGCGCCCACTGACAGAGCTTCCACACTTCAGCGCGCTTGCTGCTGCTACCACTTTTATAGTGATTTAGAAGATTGTTGGTTGTCTACAAAGTAAAGAGATTGTTTAAGTTGTAGGTTGTATTGTACACTAGCCGTCGCCCGCGGCGTTGCGCGCGTTCTACCCTTTAGAGTGTGACGTTTCAAAATTCCTTTATCAGTGCACCCCTACACTATACAGGGTGTTACCAGACCACTTCCGAAAACGAAAGGGGGAGCTACAGCACACCAAACCCCAACCAAAAAAAAATCAGTTATCCTGAAAAATAATTATAGCCGGAGAAAACAATGTTTAAAGATTTGTATTTATTTCGCCAGCCCGCAATGTACGCATTCACGTAGGTAAGGTCGAGGCGTAGTACTATTATTTATTCTGTGTCGTAAGTGCCTACTAACGTAGGTAGGTACTAACGTAGGTCGCTCGCACGTCGCGTACTTGAATGACCCGCGATGAACTCTCAGCTGTTCATGCTGTAGTAGACGTAATCTGCGTGCTGCGTGTACATTGCTGCTTTATTTATTTTATTTGTTTTTTTGCTTTTTTAAATGAGATAATTAGGTAGATATGTCTTATTATGTTTTACTGAGTGTATGTAACTAGAAAAAAAATTAAAAAGAGATAGTCAAGTCAATTTTTTTTTTCGCGATTTTTTTCGCCTAATGTTTTCAGTATCATGGTCTGATTGGAACCTCCAAGTTTTCGGAAGTGGTCTGGTAACACCCTGTATAAGGATACTACCCTCCAAATTTCATACCTCTAGGACTTATAGTTTAGGCTGTGCGTTGATTCTAAGCCAGCTTCAAAAGAGTTTTATATATTACTAGCCGTCGCCCGCGGCGTTGCTCGCGTTCTAGACCTTTTAGGGTGCGACTTTTCAAAATTCCTTTCTTAGTGCACCTCTACACTATATAAGGATACTACCCTCCAAATTTCATATCTCTAGGACTTATAGTTTAGGCTGTGCGTTGATTCTCTGTCAGCTTCAAAAGAGTTTTATATATATTGATTATGATTATGATTATATTGATTGATGAATGAGGGTAGCCTAGGATCGCGTTGGACCGCCTTGGATCAAAGTCAAAATCAATACTCATATTTTTAGTAAAACAGCAAGGATAGTTTAGATTTGCTTTATATTTTCATTGTAACACTGATCTAGTCGTTTATATTGATGGGTTCTCCAGTCCCCTGGATGTTACTTATTTTGGCCGAGTATTATATTTTGTTATTCTTACCAAGAACAGGCCGAGTAGAGCCCGCATGTTGTCGGGATTTAGTTTCAGCGCTTGAGAGTAGTATGTCTTCGCGAGCTCCAAGTTATCCACTCCACCCTGGAAGGCCACATTATACTTACATAATGTATTTTTGCTTAGATGTTTGTTTCGGATCACTTGACAACAACTGTCCAAGGATATTTATTATTTACTAGCCTCTGCCTCTTCGTTCAAGTCCCGTTGATTTGCCGGGATGAAAAGTAGCCTATGTGCTAATCCAGGTCACGGACAATATATATTCCAAGTTTCATCCAAATCGGATCAGTAGTTTTTGCGTGAAAGAGTAACAAACATCCATCCATACATCCTTACAATCTTTGGCGTTTATAATATTAGTAGGAAGTAAGATTAGTAGGATTATTATCTCAAAAGTCGGGGCATATTTGGTACTAGCGGTCGCCCGCGGCGTTGCACGCGTTCTAGACCCTTTTCAGTGTGACTTTTCAAAATTCATTTCTTAGTGCACCCCTGCACCATATAAGGATACTACCCTTCAAATTTCATACCTCTAGGACTTATAGTTTAGGCTGTGCGTTGATTGTAAGTCAGCTTCAAAAGAGTTTTATATATTTAAGAAGATTTGTTTGGAGATCCGCGACTAGAGCGAAACTAGGTTTGGGCAGATTTCGAGGTCTATTTTTAACAAAACTGTTAAATGTGTTGTTGTTACCATTGTGTATCGGATGTCAGCCAGCCGCTGCATGTGGAGGTGGCAATGCGGCTGGTGCAGCAGTAACTCCTCGGCGCAGAATGCGGCGCGCGAGTAGGCGCCGGCACGGAGGTACAACGCACACAGCTCTTGCCATGCTTCCACATCCGACATGAACCTGGAATAACCATCAATATCATTTATTTATGTTTCCTATCTTACTAATATTATAAACGCAAAACTTTGTATGAATATATGTATGTTTGTTCCTCTTTCACGCAAAAACTACTGATCCGATTTGGATGAAACTTGGAATATACATTGTTCGTGACCTGGATTAACACATAGGCTACTTATTAGCCCGGAAAATCAACGAACAAAGTCGCGGGCGGAAACTAGTAAATTATAATGATACACAAATGTTTATTCTTAGTGAAGATCAAACCCGCGACCCGCAGCATGCAAAGCAGAGCTACATCATAGCTCAGCCGGTAGTAACTAAACATCAATTGGTTTGTTGGTGGATTCAAAATCACACCGCGCCGTTCACGTGTTTTTTATTGCCCTGGTAGTGCATTACTGGTGCCGATGTTGGCGGACAAACTGCCTAAGGGTATATTTTTATTATCTATGGGGGAATTGGCTTCTTCGGCCTGATAAATGAAATAATACTAACTCGTTAAGATAAAAGATGAGCTCGCAGATAGCTTGGTTGTAGCAGCTCTGAGCCTTCAGGAGAGCGATGCGACGTTTCCGCGCGGCTGAGTTTGTCGGGTCGGCGGTTATTATGCCGTCCAGTACTACTAATGCTTCGTCATATCTGCAACAAACCATTCATTGGTTTCATTGATTTGGTTGCATGTTTCAATCATTTCAATTCTTCTCTGCATGATCTATGAAGTGTTGCCCGCAATTTCACCAATGTCACGTTTTGTTGAATTGTTCTAAACTAGCCTAAATTGACAGCTCTAAAATTATAGCTGTCCTTGTCATTTCAGTTTATGAGAAAGGGACGACGACATTTTTAGTGTTAGAGACAGTAAAAAAAGTGTTAATGGACACAATTATTATTCTTAGTCGCAAATTACCTTAAAAAAGTAAGTCAGTGTATAATTACTTATTAGCCTACAAATTATGGCTAGATCGTAAAGCTGCTCCAGTGCTTTAATTTTAACATACACTATTTAATTATTTTTTTATTGTACTGTCAAATTAGATTAGATTAGAAAAATGCAACAAGATAATTAATACCATCACTTACATATTCCGTTCGCATCCCTGAAATAAAGGTTACGAGAACCTACCTTTAACTTTGTTCAGGCAGGCATGACAGACAACACTTTTACGCCTCAGAGTGACAGATGCAGTGCAATGTCTCACAGGGTATGTCCTACGTGGCAAGTCTATTGACTATGTGCTTTGTGTTATAATCTCCATGGATACTCATATTCATTTTAAATGATTTCAAGCAAGCAAAGTGGCTGATAGATAGTTATAAAATACATTTACTTTTCCTCTGCTTCTAATAATGCAGCCTGGTACCGCATCACACGCAGACTACCCGGAAACTCCTTGGACAGCATGGAGATGCACGCATAAGCTACACCGTAAGTGTGGCAGTCTAATGCGGCGTAGATCAGCTGTTCTAGCACCAGGTGCTCTGAAATTTGCGCATTTACTAAAAACCAGTAACCAGCTACACACTAATGATAATGACAGGCATGACAGCTTAGTCGGTAATAGCTCTGCCTTCCGTGCTGTGGGTTCAATCAACACGGAGAATAAACATTGTGTGTGGCAAATATAGATGTTTGTTATATGTCTGGGTGTTACAATGTATTATAAGTATGTATTTACAAAAAAAAATGTAAATAAGTATTCTATCAGCAATGTAGTTCCCATAATACAAGTTTGCTTAGCTTGGGACTAGAGGGTGTTGTGTTATATGTCCAAGAATATTTATTATTTATAAACTATACTAGCCGTCGCCCGCAACGTTGCTCGCATTCTACACCCTTTTGTGTGTGATTTTTCAAAATTCCTTTCTTAGTGCACCTCTACACTATAAGGATACTACCCTCCAAATTTCATACATCTAGGACTTATGGTTTAGGCTGTGCGTTGATTCTCTGTCAGCTTCAAAAGAGTTTGATATTATATTGATTTTTACATATTATATTAAATCTCTTACTCTCATTGCCAAGTTTGTCCAGATCCTCGCTCAGTACAGCTACCCAGAGCTCCATCACATCCTCACTTCGTCTTTCGTTGCCTTCTCTCCATTTGCGAAGCAGATCTTTAGCCTCTGAAAAAATAGATATGTACATGAGCTAGAGTTGTGACGTTCGATGAGAATAAAATGTGAATGATGTGCGGAGGACACAGCAATTGGCAGTTACTCTACCTTTATAATCGGTCTATTGGAAGTTACTGTTTTTTTTTATTATGATAAATGTAATGGAACAAGCTGATAGCTCACCTGATGTTAAGTAGTAACTTCTGCCTATAACAATGCATTACCTCACAGAGCAAGTCCAATGAGGACGTGCCCTGTAATGTGTGTGTGATTGTATGGTAGGTGATTCTATTCTAATTCTATTCTACGCCTGTTGCAAGAGATTGTGGATAACTTACACACCCCATGACTTACCACTATAACTTATTTCTTCGTAATTATCAGACATAATTTGGTTGAAGTTGTAGTACTTTCCGCTTGTGAGTGACTGTGAGAGTAGTTACCTATTTTATTTATAATTTATCGATTATTTTTATAGGGGTTAGGTAGGTAAGGTACCTTTATGCTCAATGGGAAGAGGCTGAAAAAAACTGAAGCTGAACAATTGCTGAACAACAGTGAGTGGTTATTTTAGCATTTATTTTATGATTTTATGCTCGCTTGAGGTTGGTTGCCAATTGGTCTCATCAACCATGTCCGTTGGTTGTGGTTGGTTGGTTTGGTTTGGTCATTTCATAAAATGTCACCATGTTGGTCGGCACTAGTCGGCAGTGCTGCCATTAACCGGCACAGTGCATTCGACGCAAAAATAATATTTTGGGTGATTCTACATTGCTGTTCATGAAAATAAGCTAGTATTGAAAAATGTTTTATGACGAATTGTGATTACAATTAATCTTTATAGTATTATATTAAATATTATAGATTCGGTACCATACCTACCACCGGAACCAGAGCATTTATTTGATTTAACGTTCTGGAGAGTCATACATTTTGATAAAATATGAGAGATGTTATGGTTGGTCTCTAAGCTGAGAGCCCCAAAAATCTGTATAATACTGATAAACCTGTACAGATGGCAAGTATGGCAATGTTATTGGCTGGCTGGTTGGTTGAAGGTTTTTAAAAGCACACAACACAAATACAGTGACTTGACAGTGACGGTAAATGTCAATTTCTTATAACGTCTAGTCTATGGATAGACAGCATGATGTGCAGGTTCGTTCTACGCATGAATAGTTCTATACAATAATGTGGTTTGAAGAAAAATGTATAGAAATCATAGCCTTAAAATCGTTATCGACAAGAGTATTGGAACACAAAACTGTTGTGTGTGTCAGTGTGTGTGAACGCGAGCGAGACGTCTGCAATATGTCTGACTATTTGGAAATATTTTTAGATGTACAATAGTCGTAATTTTATTAATTATTCGCCATTATTCTAAGTGTGCCATGGAATATACATGATAAACACTACAACTGGTAAGATCTATTGTATTTAGCTTCAATGTATTGTTATTTTTTACTGCCTCCTTTCCTCAATGTACAATGCTCAACTTTTTATGTTCCAATGGCCTTTATCTTTGAGTTTTGTTTTCTTTTGTCCTCCGAGTGCATGTTGGACAAGTTTTAGAGTTCGAGCTTGTGTTGTAAATTTATTTAATTATTCATATTATTATTTTATCCGACAGATCGATAGGAGACACCACAATGAAGCTATGTATCGTTGTGGGCAAGAAGATTTCGTGTGAATTGTAGTTAGTTATGTGCGTCGCGGACATTGCTCGAACAGGCTCGTGCGACTTTGTGTGCGTGCTGTGACGAAACTTTATCAATATAATCGTTGCGGCAGGGTCGTTGGCTGAGCGGCCGCGGTGACTTTGTTCGCGTGACGTCACCATGGACCAGCTCGTGCAGTGCCCTGTGTGCACGCTCTTCCTGCACAATGGCATGTCGCTGGAGTCACATCTCGACACGCATCCCAAAGATCAAGTCATCAAAGCTCTTTGCAGCATCACCAAAACAAACGCCAGCTGTCTCAGTAGCAGAACGCCTACTCCTGCCAATTCTGAGAGGTCTTACAGGAGCAGGTCTAGAACTCCCATTACCGAGGACAGTGCCACCAATCCTTGGAATGCA
This sequence comes from Eulithis prunata, assembly GCA_918843925.1. Lineage (NCBI taxonomy): Eukaryota > Metazoa > Arthropoda > Insecta > Lepidoptera > Geometridae > Eulithis > Eulithis prunata. The sequence goes on along the minus strand of OU974016.1, from coordinate 8,823,125 downwards.
ACAAAGGAACATGATCGGTACTGGGCTCGGACCCCCAGTACCTCCAGCAGAACCCAGAGCGGGACATCCAGCCGCGGTGTCAGTCGAACACCCAGTAGGACTCCAAGCAGGACTCCCAGTAGAACTGCCAGATCTCTTTCATCAACCAACATGTCAAGAAACTGTACGCCTGACATGAGATTGGTTGATAATTTAGCATTTGAAAATACAACAGTAAGCAGTCTATCACAAAATTCGCAATCTCGCCATTCAAATTCACCTTCACTGATGAAAACGGATAAACCACCACGAACATACCCACCGGCTAGCATTCCAGATTACGATCAGCAGTTCATAGATTACTCTGACCAGCAGGAGGATAGGGAAATCAAGTATTCTAGAAGTGCCGAGTACAATGCCTTGGATGGCAATAACATGTATTCTTGCAATGTGCCAACAATGGGGTCCAGTGCTAAAATTCAGCCTATTCCTCATACTACATTGCCACGTAAAAGAAATGAACAGGTGAAGGCTAGCTGTGCTATGAAGTCTAATAATTTACTCAACCTTGTCAAAAATAACATTGGTGGAATGCAGTGCTTACCTCCTTACCTAGGGAACCGTAGCGCACCCTACATGGTTACAAATGCCCCAACATTTGTTCAAAAGAATGTGCAGAATAGTATGGTAATGACGAGTGGTTTACCCAACAATCAAGTTCAGATAGAAGCCAAAGGGCCCCCATTAGTTCAAAACCATTTTAATCTGGCCCCTGGAAATTTCACTCCAGGAACTACAGTGGTAACTCAAAACTCCCAGTACATTTATCAAGAAATGGTGCAAAACATTGACCCCAAATCATTTATCCCCACAATGCCACCTGTGTTCACAGGTCATGAGAACATAACCAATGTTGCTCAAACAAGTTCAGAATGTACAAGAATGTATCAGAATGTGGTGCTTGTTGATCAGTTTGGGAACACTTCCTGCATGTACACACCACAGTCGATGCTATCCAAAGCAACGTGTGCTCCTCCACTCTTCAATGAGACTAGTTCTCGGTCAGTGAATACATTTGTACAGAAACCTGGCCCTATAAAGAGGGAGCCAAACAAGACTCTTATCATAGAAGTGGGACCCATCGTGCCCCCTCAGCGAGCTAGCTCCCGGTCCTCCTCTACAAACACTGTGATACCACACACTAGTAGAGCTTCCATTCACAATGTTCCTATAATATCTACAACAAAACCTGAGGCTCCCAGTATTTCGATAACTGAAAAAGTTGAAAGAGGTGATGTACCGTGCACAAGCAGAGGTCTGAAGATTCTGAGCAATATCAAGGTGGAAGTGCCGGTGCAACACGTCAAGAGTATGATAAATACCGTGATGGACCTGACCGGATCTAACGACGCGGTCTACCCGGATCGAAGCAGTACTCCCGAAAAGATCCTGCCTGATTATGACATCCTCAAGGGAAGGGTGTTGCATGACTTCGCGCAGCCTTCGAGCGCAAGCGGCGATGGCTCCCACGCATTCGAACTGAAAAAGTTCGCCAACCCTACCTCAAATAAAGACATGAATATTAAAACTAATTGCATAGATAATAAAGTAGAAACTGACTTTGGTGATAGCTGTCCGGTGCCGGATCTGATCTGCAACGAGAAGCCTTCCATCTCGCCGTGCAGCGAGCTATCGGAGAGCGGAGACAACTCCGTGGAACGGTCGCTGCCCTCCCCCAAGCCGCACACCAGCAGCGTCATCATGCGCAGGGAAGATGTCATCTTCAAGAAAAAGGCGCCGATAAGACTGAACAACATTTTCGTTAAAAAAAACAAAAAGGTCTTACAGATAAAAAACGCTAAACCGATCTTGAACCAGTGCGAGATCACGCCGATCGCGTGCTCGTCGAAGAGCGTCGCGCCCGAGAACTTTGCGGCCGCGCAGATTGCCCACTCTCCGAAACGGAACGAGAAGTCCACGCTCACGACCATCTCTATCGAGGAGATCAGAGAGAAGGATGAAGCCGGCTTCGAGGAGTTGGAGCCGGTGGAGGAGGTTAAGATGCCGCTGGCACAATCCGAGGCCGTCAACGTCAAGGATGAGTTGAGTTGTAGCAACGAGTGCGCGTTTAGCAACGAGGCACCTGGCCCCGCGCGGGACATCGGGCCGCTCGACCCGCTGCGGCCCATCACGGTCAGCTACGGCAACATGTCCCCTTCGGACTTCGACGACGAATCCAGCAACCGCGAGCTCCTAGACCTTGAGGGCGGCGCGAAAAACAAGCAGTTCGTCAGCATGATGAACGATAACTACTTCGGGGATAACATATACGCGGACTACTTCACCCCGGATCGCGTGGAAGCGTTCGACGACAAGGGACCTACAGTCTTCAAGGATAACTCTAAGGAGGCGTTCTCCTGCAGCATCTGGGGGGAGCCTTCGTCTAAGGAGAACGAGTTTGTGCTTCCGAACTTCATTCACGAGAGTTATAAGATAGCGGAGAATGGGGAGTACTCAGACGGGGGAGACGTGCGAGGAGACTGCAAAGCGGATGTGCCTCCGCTCAACATATGCGCGGACGAGCGGATGCCGCCTCGCGGCGAGATCAGCGGACAGGAGAGCAACGGCGATATGGAATCCTCCTGGAATGGGGTAAGTTTATATCATTACTATCTTCTGCACGTTCAATTATCCGGGATAAAAAGTGGCCTATGTGTTAATCCAGGTCACGTCAGGTTAATATTTATTCCAAGTTTCATCAAAGTTTTACGTGAAAGAGTAACAAACATCCACACATCCAACCTACAAACTTTGGCATTTATAATGTTAATAGGATAGTTACGATTATGTAGACAGATTTTGTGTTATTTTAGGTCCGTTAGTTAGATATCCTGTCTTATAAGATCTTAAGTCATCAAGAGATCCGAAAAGATGCCTACTCTGCTTCGCAGTATGCAGACGTATAGTATACCCAGTGCGGGGAACACATCTACATGTTTGTCATCTTACAGATACCGGCACGGTTTAATATTGCTGATCTTTAATAGTCCAATTTTATAACTGTTTTGCTGAGCAAAGCACCCCTCTGCTCTCTGAGCGCTATTAAAACGTGACAGGACCTTCATTGTGTTTACTTCCGGTAGTTTTCGCACGAGATAGGTTGGCGACCTTACGTAATACATTCGCTTTTTTGCGAGCATGCCATTGAAATAACATAAACCCCTATTTACTGCGCCAAAAGCAATCGATTTAAATGAAATCTTACAATGGGATTTTAATTCGCCCTTCGACCTGCGGTTCTGGGGGGGAGAATTCTGGGGTTTGTCTACCAGACTGTTTTCCATTTCGTTTAATTTCGTTGTTTGATTCCAGATGTACCCCGAAGTGACCCCCGCAGAGCCCTACGACCTGATGGCTCGCGAGAGCTGGGTGTCTGACGGATCAGAACTCGATGTCACAGAGAAGAGAGACACACTGTAAGTCACACACAAGAATCAGTCAAGCAAGTCAAGTAAATCTTGAAAAGCGCGACAAAAGCCGCGTAAATAATAGACGCTTTAATTATTTTTCTTTATTTCCAGCGAGGAAGAGTTGGTATTCCCTAAAGCTCGAATGTACGCATGCTCAACTTGCGGCACCAAATACCATTCTCTCAAGGAGTTGCGCGCTCACAAGGCATCTGAGCACGCTTTGGCCACGTGCTCTAAAACTAGCTACAGCCGGTTACTGACTGCAAGAGCTATAAAGAAGGAGAAAGCAGAAGATTTGACCAGCGCAGGTGAGTCAGTACTAGATTCCCTAGCTGAGATCTGACCAGCGCACAATAAACAAAGTAGTGGGTAGTGTTTTTTTACCCGACGTGACGATGACGGAGCGGAATGTTTTTTCGCGCGTTATTGGCAATATTTGTTCCCAAAAACAGTTGAACGATGAATTAACGGATTTATGTTTAAATTATTTTCAGCCAATATCCTCACCATTGACACTAAAGAGAGCATAACATCTACCATCCTGCAAGTGTACGACACAGAACCAATAGCTGAAGCCAAGCCTCGGATCGACGGCCTCGCAACCCTTATCAAGAAGGAGACTAAGAGGAAACGCAGGAACTTCGTCTGTCCTACGTGTAAGGTGGATCAGGTGAGAATATCGAGTTTTCCTAGCCCAGTTTTATTTGTTTCAATTCTATGCATGACTGTTATTGACACATATTCTATAGTATAATTGTATTTTTAATGATGTTTTCCAATTTACGCGCTGAGCTCATTTACATGTTATTTGGAGTTATTTGGAGCTGGTCGAACCAGGGCCTTAGTCTACAATCCACTCCGTTTTTCTCCAGGTTAAAACATGTTAACATATTCCAGATGACGGAGCCACTGTTCACAGCTCACCTGAAGATCCACCCCCTGGAATGTTTGACTTGCGGGAAGATGTTCACAAGACGCGCTAACTTGCAGCTTCACATCAAAACGCATCTCGACATCAAGGATTATAAGTAAGAACTCGACAGGCGTCACAGCTCAGTCTGTAGTACCTCTGCCTTCTGTGCTGTGTCAAACATAGATGGTTTGTTCTGTGTCTGGGTGTTAGTATGTATCTTATGTATGTATTTACAAAAAAAAATGTATATAAGTATTTTATCAGAAATCTAGTTTTCATAGTACAAGCATTGCTTAGTTTGGGACTAGAGAGCGTTGTGTGATATGTCCAAGAATATTTATTTATTTATTTCACTGTTTTATGATGAGGCGTCGTAACTCTGTGAAGAAACCTGTTGGTAATTTAGTGGTTATGAGCTTGCACCCTGACGTGTATAGTAAAGGGTTTCTTTTACACTTATTGCATGTACTGTGGATAAATCAATTACTGGGGTTTTAGAAAATGCATGCAATTGTAGAATCTTAAGCAGGGTGATTTTATGTAACATTAAATATATTTTTGTTGCAGATGTGACATTTGCGGCAAGCAGTTTGTGACGCGTCAGAAGTTAGGCGAACATCACAACGTGCACACCGGACGTACTCCTTTCAAATGCACGTTCTGTGATGACGCCTTCAGACGGTACTCTAACATGGTGCAACATAGGTCAGTATTATCACTATCTAATCATTACTACTATGAAGTGGCTGAAATGATACGAATCATTTTATACTACCTCCAAGTTAGTACTACAAATGTATCTCTAAACTACAGTAGCTTGCAAAGATTGGAAAATGTGTTCCACGACAAAAATACCCAGATAGACGACCGCTACCCGATGCCCTTTACGAGGGTAAGCTTGTCATGAGGCTATGTAGGTGAACAGTCTATAGTACAATTTTATGTTTCCACTATAAATAAAAAATATATGACTGTATTCCAGGGACCGTCACCATCTCCATAAGCGAGCAAAAACCCGCGACTTCGTCTGCCACTGCGGCGCTGTATTCCAATCCCGAGCCAAATACATCTGGCATTCGGAAACTCACGCGGACAAGCCTCGCTCTTGTATGTACTGCAGCAACAAGTTTGTGCACGCGGCTTCACTCACGCGCCACATACGGAGGTCCCATAACGACATGTACATGTCCTCGGGTACGAGAGCCAAGCATGATAATGTTACCTGCCCTATATGCAAACAGGTATGTTTTAGCTGCGGATATGTTTAGAATAGTTCGAAAACTCTGTAGAATTCTAGACGCCTAAATCACAAGCAGTCATGCGCTCGCGTCGGTCGACTAAACTGAGTAGGTCTAAGGCTAATTTAGTCAAATGGCAGGATAGTTATTAGGTACCGGCCAGTCAGTCTTAGGTGTCTGAATTTCGAAACGCCTATGGTAAGAGCAGTGTCTAAGCAGCATTCAAACATAAACGATGTAAGTAGTAATGGTTAGGTAATAGCGCTTGTTTCTATGTTCCTTAAAAAACATTACAATTGCAGATATACCTCCGTAGCAACTTACGCGCGCATCTCCTGACGCACAGCGGCAAACGTCCCTACTCGTGCGTGATCTGCAACAAGGCATTCACCACTAAATGGAACCTCAAACTGCACCGATGGACGCACATGAATCGCTCCGCAAAGCCTTACAAATGTACCCTCTGCAAGGGAGCCTTCATCCGACACACTGAGTACGTATCGCACATGAACTCGCACAAATCCGTCCGGCCGTACACCTGCAACTACTGCGGCTGTCAGTTCATAAGAAAGTACAACTGTCAACGGCACGTCAGGGAACACGAGATGGCCAAAAAGTTTGTGTGCAACGTCCCAGAGTGTGGAAAGTCGTTTCACAGGAGTTACTATCTGTCTGAGCATATGAAGGTGCATAGCGGGGCCCGGCCGTTCTCCTGCGATATCTGCGATAAAACATCGAGCAATAAGTCGAACCACAACAAGCATATGAAGATTCATCATGTGAGGGAAATGGTGGCTTCTGAGGCCTAGTGCTAGTCCGCTGTGGGTGTCCCAGTGATGTTAGGGAGTATGCTAGAGCATCAGTGGTTGAGGTGATTTGTAGAGGTTAATGACCAGCCTTTAGTTCAATAAATATGACATATCAAATGACGCTGGGTGTGTTAAGCTGTCACTCCACGTTAAAAAGTAACTTTTTAATGATAATATTTCTTTGTACTAAGATGATTTCTAGGTAATGTTAGCGTGGAGGCCTGAAGTAGCCTTTTCTAATTAGTTTACGTTTTTGTAAGTATGCCTTCATCTTTCGAGCATCGGTGACACCCACTCGGCGCGACCTTTGTAAATAATAGTTAAATTTCAAATTCTAACTAATTTGTACATACAGGACCAAATTATGGTTATTATAAATAGATAGGGTATATGGGGGCCGTAGCACGAATCGAGATATAATGTAAAAATGCTTGTGTTACACTACGTGCAAACGCGGCAACGCTTAGCAGTATAGTTGGCGTTGCTACGCAGTGTAACAATAAGTAGAGTATGTCCAGCTTCGTGCTTGGCTTGCAGTTGTGATTATATTGTGATGGTCGAGTCGTATTGCCGGGAATAACTAGATGCTTTGTGAAATAAATAACTAAAAAAACTAGGGAAAACAACTTCAATTTGACAACCTTTCGGCTTCATCATCAAATGATGATGACACCTAAGAAGTCATAGCAAAGCAAAATACTCAATTTCGTTTACGTGGATGACATATTTTTTCAATACTTATTTGGATTTAATAAAAACCAAACAATACAACCAAGCAACATGCAATTCAATAGGAAGGAAAGGTTATTTTATTCTAATAAATAATTAATTTATGTAAGGAGAAATAAATTATTATTTTTCAGAAGTTATGTAGTAATTTCATAATCTTCACATTATTATGTAATTTAAATGATAAATAATAATGTATCCTTCCATAACCTACTAGCTAATGTAAGAATGGGTGCTTAGATAAACATTAATAGCAAATGACTAGCAAGTTCTTTTTACCGTGCAATATGACTTTACTTAGTAATTTGGTAGTGGTATCGAATCTCTTGTTGCATTTATCTAAACTAACCTAATTTGACAGCACTAAAAATGTTGCCGTCCCATTCTCTTAAACTGAAACGACAGAGACGGGTATATTTTTAGAGCTGTCAAATTAGGTTAGTTTAGAAAAATGCAACAAGAGAACCGATGCCATTGTCAAACAAAATAGTCAAATTAAACAATGCTTGGTTTTTATATTCTACGAGTGTCTCTTACTACGAACCGTCCGTCGGATAATCTCTCATCTCATTGGCTATTACAATCTGTGAGTTTACACTGCCGAAACATTTACATAAACATGTTGAATTTGTTACAGAAACTTCTTCGATATTCCAGAATCGTAGGCATAATGGTTATGTTTCTATCAACATGTTGAGATTTGTCATATTACGAAAAGACCAACAAAACTAGTTGTGCGATTTGTTTTATGCAACGTGTTGCTGTTTAATGTTTTTCGGTGTAATTAATTAGCTAATGACATGAAAGCCCTTCTCCCATTACGATACGCACAGGCGATTCAAGTATCCTGCAAGTTTCGGAGACTAGTCGCCGCCTAGTATCTCGCATACATCGAATGCAGGCTCGCACACTACGCTACTGGTATCCTGCATTCAAATGTATGTGAGATACTTGGCGGCGACCATAGTCTCCGAGACTTGCAGGATACTTGAATCGCCTGTGCGTATCGTAATGGGAGAAGGGCTGAAGGGTTATCTGAAAGACGATCCATGAATACTTACGAACGTTCTTAGAAATATAAGAACTGAGCATAAAACGTATTTAGGTATAGGTACCCCGGTATATGGTTTATATTATTTTATACTTTTCTTTTAGTCGTCAATCAAAAGACAGTTAAACAAGCAGGTACTTATAACCTACTTAAAAAATATATTGACAAAATTAAATATCAAATCATTCAAATTTTCACAAATTTATAACTTCAAATTCATTACTTTATTTTGTAAATACTAACTATAATCACTATATTTTAGATTCTAATTTTATTTATAAATCCTTTTTTTTTATATTATTTACTCGTAGTTATTTTGGTGTCAGTTTATTCATTTTGAAAAACACTTTATAGGATAACTTTAAGACTAGAAGCTCACTGTATGGGTTTTAAAATCAAAATAGCAATGTTTTATACTGGTCGTCGTGTTAAAACCCAGTAATATCGTAACCCAGTCTTACAATATCACACCACTAAGCTATTTTGATAGTAGTTCACAGTTTGATTCAATTAAATACAGTGACAACGAAAAAACTAATTGTGAGAAAAAAAATTAAAATAATTGACCATCGTACGCTACGTATCAATCACAGGAATGACAGAAATAATTGGTCAATTTAACTTGAAATGAATCTAACCATGCAGTGTGTAGCTAGCCTTACTTAAATTTGTATATTACTTAGCTCTCGGGTTTGAGTAAAATATACAAATTACTACGGCATACATAAGTGCCTACATTAGATGAACCAACAAATTAGTAAAAATTATGTAAGTTTCTCTTGAAGTATGCAAGCATTTAATGGGCATTTGCACAAATATTTGCGTTAGTCTTCAGCTGGTTGGAGATCTTTTTGGCAGTTTTCAATTCGAAAACATCTACTTACACAAAAACATGGTTTTTTAGCATTGTCAACACAACATAAATGTTTCTATCAGCATGTTGAGATCTATTATAGAATTTACAGTTTCCTGCAGTGCGAACGTGAACACAAACAAAACAAGATGTGCTATTTGTTTCATCGTGTCGATTTTGCAATGTTCTGTTGCAAACTCGCAGGAGGTTCATCTTGTGTTACAAATTATGCAAATATTTGAGCAAAGGTTCATATTTTGTCGGCATTGAGGAATAGTGCAATGGCAACACGATACTTATCTTTTGTTGGATTTATTTTAGTTTATTAAATTTATTTTTGTTATTATCTAAACCTAGTGTCATGTTGAAGGAATTAAATTTTGCGTCTGGTTTTGACATTGAGATGCAGTTTTGGATTAAAAAAAATCAGCTACTCGCACTTCAGTGTCTCAAAAATAGGACCAAGGGTTGGGAAATGGCTGAAAATATTACTAATAGTACTGAACAAGGCTAAAATACATGACACTGGGTTGTACATTTGAAATAAAGGTGAGAATTTTACCAATAGGTAATTCTGACCGTACTTACTACTTTATTTTGTTGTTAAATTCCCTTTTGAACCACACCAGCTGTGTTCATTACAAATTCTTATGTATTACGTACACATATAAAAATGATCTCGTATTATTAAAAGAAGCGAACCTGTTTTTTGTTTTTAAGCCTGGATGGGAAGCTGAAAGTTTACCCACCATATATTCAACGCTAGAGAATCGCTAAAACTGTTCATTGTCTCTTGATTTTTTTGATGTCTTCCATTTATACCTCGGTAACTTTGATAACTTTTATTGTGTTCAGAAAACGAAGTGGCAGTTTCAGCTTTCTTTTTGCAATAACCTGCGTCATATAGCGTATAACCGCGATATAGGTACGAGTACGTAAAAAGCCTAGCTTAAAGTTTAATGTTGCTAAAATAAATTGGTGACCCTGACTGAAGCAACATTTAAGATATGTCGCAATGTTTGACTGCAAAACAAACCGATAGATAGTGATATTTTTATAAATGAAAAATCTAGAAATAATTCTAGTAAGAAGTCAATTTAGTTATGACCTATGTTCTCTGGAAACTTATTACTGTTTTACAATCGGTGTATTATACTAGATTCTACATAGTATATTTACATATTACAGACTGTAAAAAAATTACCGACTGTTCTAGTAACTAGAACCTACTTCCTAACTTTTTTTTATAATATTACGCAGAGTTGTGTGACGCAGGCTTGCCCAGGCCAACACAGTACTTGGTTATTAGAAAAAAATGGTTATTTATTTTACTATAAGTTGTACCTAAGGCTGTAAATATCCTAGTATGTTTTGTATTGATTGTAACACCCGGGCGGGGTCACTGGACTGGACAGTGTGTCTGCAATAAATTATTGTAAGATTGTTATCTATTGTTTTATTTTATCGATTTACGCATTTGTTTGGGTCAACGGCAAGAGGGCAGAAAACTTTAAGATCTTCTAGATCAAAATACAAAATTATAAAAGAACTAATTATTTAGAGTTCTTTTTCGCACAAAACTTTGGGATTGTTGGGATAAACAATATAATTATGGTTTGGGAGCTTCTAACTTTTGTTAATTACTGTAAGAGTTTAGTAAGATTTTTGTATCTACAGCATGTATCTACAAAGGCGACAAAAAATTGATACACGGGTAGAGCTACTTATTACTATTCATAAAAAAAATATGAAAGTACAGTCAGCTGCACTAGAATGTGTACGATTCGTAACTTTCAAACTAGTGTCACCGTATTGCAATAGACATTTACAGGATAAAAACTAAAAAATTATAAACACAGTTGATAATTTTACTTATTTATTTAGTATTGGGACCGTCAAAGTCCATAACAATGCTGCGGCCCTACATTGAAAATTACGAATTGTACACATTCTAGTCCAGCTGACTGTACTTTAATTTTTTTTTTATGAATACTAATACCTAAGTAGCTCTACCCGTGTGTCAATTTTTTGTCGCCATTGTAGATACATGCTGTATACTAATTTCAATGATAGAACTGCATATTATGTATTAACCTTTAACTAGACTACCTAGGTACATTTATTTCAACTCATAAAACTCAACTTATTGCTTCTTAACGTTATTGCACTTGACTGTACATACAGATGCAATACACACTACTTTATGATTGGTCGAGAGGGGTAATCAATTTAATATGCGCTATGACTCCCGGACCACCGAAGTTGAAGCAAGGCAATATCGAGCTTATCTTTTGTTTGTTAGTGTTTGTAAACTGGTTACAACTTAATCTGTACGTCACTAGATAGAAACCATAACTTACCTACTTATTTTGCGCTCAGATTTTGACTAACTAGTATCTTAATATCTCGATGTAGGTAAATAAGGATTGTGCTACGTCTTAAGAATTTTTCTGGTGGGCAGTATACGTAGAGTTGATTCTCATCATTCGTCTTTACCCCCACCATTGATGTATAGTCTGTAGGTGTGTAGTTTTATTTTATTTAACCTAACTCCGACACTGGCCCACTCACTGCCGAGCAAAGGTCTCCCACAGACTTCCAAAAAAAGAAGAAAATTAAGTAGGTACCTACATGCTTTTACTTTTATTGAATGTTTGGTTTTTAATAGCTTGTCTAGAACATGGATTTCTTCTTCTTCTTCTTCTCTTCATTAATGGCCTCTGTCCGTCATTTCGACAGACAATTTTGCCAATGTCAAGTGTTAAAATTGTAATAAATAAGTCAAGTCAAGTCATTTGTCAAGTCGGCTGTCGTTTGTTTTGAAAAGAAAATGGTGGATTTTCTCTTCAAAACCTAACACGAATTTTCACATTCAGAAAAACCACTTTACACACATTTATTCCAATGGCTCACACTTTATGTTACGACCTAAGTATTATTGGTTAAAATTCCACCAAAATTAAACAACAATACTCACAATAACACAAGAAAAACTATTAAAATAAAAGTGCTATGTGTCGTTTCAAAAAATGTCAAAACTCGTGTCCAACATGGATTTTGCTTTATAAAATAGCTTTGTTCTGGAAATTTCACAATTCTTGAGTGATAAAACTGACATAAGGACCGAGTTCATTCATGTTTTATCATCAATGATTACCGCTTCACGGATCAGTTGTTCAATAACACTGTAAAGTTATTTTCCATTTAGTGCAACAAAACAATAGCTTAGTAGGTACGTACGTACTGTACGTACCTATACCTACGTACCTAGGTGTTTGCGTCAATACACTGGGCGCGTAGTTTTTGCTTCTCCTATTCATCAGTCGATAAAACATAATTATAAGTAGGTATGGTACCTAAGCGTTTTGTTTGTAATTATTTACAAAAAAAAACTATTATGTAGTACCTAAGTACATACCTACCTAGGTAAAACTTAAATACCGCAATGGGTGAAGTCAAGCTGCGGATGATGATGATAATAAACTATTTTTATACCGATGTAGATAAAAAGTGTGCTTTGTGCTATTGCGTAGGTAATGCATTGTTTTATATAAAAGTATCCGCCTGTTTGTTCTATAACCTTTTCTCATAAAAATTTAAAAGTATGAAGGTAGGTAAGGTTCCTACATATAGGTAGATAATGTAGGTATCTTAGATCTTAGTATCAATAGCTATAGTCGTCTCCATCGGGTGAGTGACCCACGCATTTAGTGAATATGAGTTTGGGAGTGGGTACGTACCTACTGCCTACCTACTTAGTTATAAGATAACCTCATTTAAATAAACCATCCATCTTATGACTTAATTCTCATACCTCATTGATATTCATGCTACTAACTTTTTAATTTACTAACAGTATTTTTTTCTGTGGTTTGTTAGCGCGGCCGCCATTTTGAAGGGAAAATAAAGATGGCCGCCAAATGCGTTTGCAACCAACTTATTTTTGCCAATACTTACCTAGGGTACCTAAGTTGAATTTAATAGGTAGAGGTTGGGGTGAGCAAATGATAAATATTTTGATGAAGATAAAGATGATTCAATTATTGTTGTGGTAAAAATACTCTGGTTACGTTATCGGTGGGTCATGGTTAAAGTCACTAGATTTATTATCTGTGGAAAAATAACAGGTCAGTTATAAACGGTAACACAAACAGGGATGAATTTATTTTTCTCTGTTTGGCATTTTAGAAGTAACAAAGAAGAAGTTTGTAAAATAGAAAAAACTTCTAAAAACAAGTGTTTTAACAACCTAAAAACGAAACTACGAAGGCAAAAATTAAAATAATATTAAAATAAATCAGGGTCTAAAAATGTGAAATTTATAAAATTGACGTAGAGCGCCTATAGCGTAGGCAATTGTGCTACGACGTAGCCAGCTGTGCTACGGCGTAGACTGCTGTGCTACGCGGTTGCTCGGGCGTTGCACACTATTATCTATTCTGTGTCCTGACTACGCAGTAACATTGTTCTAATCTGTGACCCCGCTATTATTTTCGGTCGTTACAATTTTTATTTTACTTTATCTTTAGTACTTTAGTATCTGCGTTGCTAGTTTTATTTTCCACTATCCTGCTGATGATGATGATTATGATACTGAATATATTAAAGCGAACTAAGCAATCTACGTAGATAGCTATTATCAAACATTATCTATTTGCAGTTTCAGTGGTTATTTCCTTATGTATTCTCGTACGATGCCCACGTCAGGCACAATAACATTGCGTAGGCATTATGTACCTACATACGAGTATCTATTACCCAAGAGTAATAATAATAAACAGGCGTTTGCATTTTAATCAAGATAATCTAAACACCGTTTGGGTTAATATTACCTACTTCACTTGTCCTTCCGTATTAACAGGACGCGCTGTAGTGCCTGGAATAATTTAGATGAAAGTCTTGTTCCCACTCTCAGTCTGCAAAAAATACATGGTTAATATCTGGTGCGGAGCTGACTAAGTAAATCACGTAAGTCAGTCCACTACCTGAAATTTACAGGGTGACTTGTACAAGTTACTCACAAGATAGATAGCGCGAAGAGCGGGGGGCAGCAGCCGGCAGCAGGTGGATTTTAGATCCGCTCACTCCCCTGTAAACTTCGTAGGGGGGGGCGGGGGTCTCAAACTCTGGGTTACCTATAGCTGCAGATTGCCTCACGATGTTTTCCTGCATCGTGAGTTAACTTTCTTTGAGCTCGTAAGTAACATGGTTGCAGAAAAAATCATTTAAAATCCACGATTCTAGGATCGGGGTTACATTTTATACCACTAGCCCGCTCATCAGCACTCTCTTCAGAAAGTAAGTAGGTATTTTAATATTTAGATAAGTTATTTTATCTATGTAGATAGCTAATATACTTACGCATACATATAAGTTGATATGTAAACAAAATGACACGTGGCTGGGGTGTGGCTCACTGACCCATACTAACTGCTGAGCACAGTACATAGCTCACATGACGTATCGATAACAATAAAATTATAACCCCGATCATTCAAATCTCCTTAGATTACCTTCATCATTCACCTTGGAGTATGGACGGGCTATTCCCATCGAGCCCACTGGCTGGCGCACTGGTGGGCCAGATGGGAAAAACATCCCAACGAACCCACTATGCAATGCAGTGGGCATGCCGCCGGTGGGCTTGATGGGAATAACCCGTGCCCGTATGAACGTTCATTAAATCTCAATACGATGGGATAAACGAAATATTTCAAACTGCAATTGTGCCTCGGATTCCTCAAAACTGGTTTTTAGAGTTGATGAATCTTGTCATGGAAACGGTGCTCAGTGAGGCAATGCATCGTTATAGGCAGTGTTTATCACATAACATCAAGTGAGCCATCGGTTTGTTCCATCATTAAGTTGTATAAAAAAAACTACTCCAGTTTCTTATACCGGTCTTTTGCACCGTGTTTTGTCCCACTTCTGGGCAAAGGTCCTTATATTACTTAAAATTATAGCTGCTTGTAAAATTATCTAAGAATACACGTGGAGGGGCGTGTTACAGTCAATGATCTATGATGTCAGTTTTTGTGGAACACTGAGATGATACTGAGTTTAGTTACTAACACACTTTCTTCTAACCTTGGACTTTAACTTGAACATAAGGTAAGAAAACAAAAAGGTCCCTGCGGGCCTAGGATGCGCACGCGAGATATTTGTCATGTCGTTCTGTCAAAATGCTATGACATAATATCTCTTACGCGTGCGCAGGCGCATCCTAAGCCCTGCATCATAGTCCCGACGCGCTGTGGGATAGAATAGAACCCGTACCTACCTCTTTCTACCAGTCAGTCGCACATACATCACGTAGTTTTTCTTTGATTCTGAATCGTCCTTTAGATACCTTGCCGGATATAAAATATTATGATCGTTATAAATTGAAAAAACCAAAAATGTGGAAGGATTTAAATAAATTTCAATAGGCTCTAGGACCAATAATTTAGTAGCAACTGTATCAGTAGGTATAGCTATTACCTACCTACAGACTACACCCGTGAGAATCACGCTGCAAAGACTGTAATTTTTACAAGTATTTCATCAGAAATGTATTATAGATAAGATTAAAGTTACCTAGCCTAATGTAATAATTAGTTAAATTGAATCTGGTAGGTAGGAAGATATTGCCAAGTCCCGAATGCTGATAAATAAATCATTAGATACTCAAGCATAGATTGTAGAAGAAATGTTCATACACAAATCTATGCTTGAGTCCGGATCAGAGCCCGTAGTCTGAGTTTTGTTATGTTGATTTGCGACAAGCGAGAATCGAGAAACTCGCAGTTTTTGTATGGAGAAGAATAGTTTGCAAATCTCTCGCTAGAGGCGCTTATCGGGTTTTCATACAAAATATCTCGCAAGTCACTTCTCGATATGCGTTTCGATCGACATAACAAGACTCAGACTCAGGGCTCTGTGCATGAGCTGTAAATAAGCATACGGACCGTTGTACATAGATATCATAATTTTCACCAATTATTTTTTTATATGCCTACTTATACCAATTTATTTAATCAGTAAATTGTGACTAATGAGTACGAGTAGGTACGTTCTTGAACATTAGGTAAGTACGTGCTAGATTAATTTGGAGCGTGCCATCTTACGTAACTTTTGCACTTTGACGCAAAGAAGGATGCCCACGTACTGACGTGTTCCAGTTTGAAGGGTGCCGGTGCTATTACAGGCACATGAGGCTTTTACATTTAGGTAGGTAGGTAGTGTAGGTACCGACTTATAAGTAAATTAGAGACCAGAAAAACGTTTCGAGGTGCTGTCCGCCATTTTAGTAAGGAACATGAGAAATATTGTTTTTGGCACCTTTAACCGTAAAAATAATAATAATAAAGGCCCTACTCACACTTGTCCGTAATTATTTTTAATTTATCTTCTTAAGTTTGTTTTAATATTGCGTCATTCATCAAGCCTAATATCGTTATCTCTATTGTATAAATTTTGGTTTTTCTTAAAGAATCTACGCCGTTTAATAATGATGTTGATGACCTTTGGTGAGTAGGTAAACCTGTACCCACTAGGTATACCTAAGTACCTATAGGCTTACTACGGACAAGCCTCTTCCAGGGGGTTTCCACTTCAGTAGTAGCATGATCTGTGGTAGTAGCAAGTAGGTAATTCGTAGTAGGTAAGTCGTTTTTAGTAGATCTAATGGTAAGTAGGTAGTTGTGCTTTTTATTTAGAAACAAAACGTAAACATGTAACCTACCTATTTTGATCAAGTTCTTTTCAATTGAGACAATTTGATTTGACAGATTTTTATTGAAAACTGCAACCACGACTCAAATTAATGCATAGGCTTAGGCTACGAGCCAAGGGTAGCGACCCCGTCACTCCAGCAACTAAATAATCGGTCTTAGGTCCGTATACAGAAACCATTACTCAAGTAAAGATTTGAGTACGTACCTAGACATTTTTATGCAAAATCTATGCTTCAGTCAGTGGTTCCGGATCTGCTTGAGCCAGTTTTGGCCGAACTTTCATCCATCTTTCAGCGATGTGTCACTAGTATTTTATTTTCTGGTGTTTAAACGTAACCAACGAAAAGCGATTAAAAATCTAAAACTCATGATAAACCAGCATCGATCGAATTAGCAATTCGATCAAATTACCTATTAAATTATCAGCTTGTTCCATTATACTATTATCATTTAAAAAAAAACTATGTTTCTCTATCCGGAACTTTCAGTTAGGTAGGTACTAATAAAGTAATTTTTCGTTGCTAACCGGAAAAGTGTCGAAGATATCAATAGCCCGATCAATCCATAGACGAACTTATCTAACCCAGTTAGATACAGGGGTCTGGGCTTATTTACCGAACGCATCAAGGCTTTTTATTATCATTGACCTAATTATTTATCCGCTTACAAACGTCTCTACCTTTCAAGACATGACTGAAGAGGTCAAGCGCAATGCTTATTAGCTCTGTCTGACCTCCTTGCAATTAAGACCACTCTTCTCTTTTTAATTTGGCTTAGTCGGATCACTAGGTACAATTTAAAAGTGAGATGTACCATGTAATAGGTATTTATTTTTTACATAAGTTGTAAGTACGTAATTTTTCTTGAATGAATCGTTTTTGTTCATCTACAATTCTCATAGCACCGCCAGTGTTCAAAATTAAGCCACAATAATGCCAGAAAGTTACCAAAAGAATGCAGCAAAGTAAAGATTTCAAAAAACCGAGTGTTCATTTTTGCAATATTTAGTCAACATAGGCACATTAGGTAGGCACAGATCATAATTATAATACCGATCTATCGACTAATTTTTTTATACAATAGAATAAACGTAAAGACTATAGAAGATTTGAATTGTTATAGTCCGAGAGGCCGAAGCACAAATCCTACTTTATTACAAAGTCACAAACGCATTTATTTTAGGTAAGTAGGCACTTGTTAAATATTACTAAAGAAAGACAGCGAACCGCGATAATTTTACTACGATACCTACCGCCTGGCGTGAGTGACATTGAGGTCCGTTCATCGAACTAGGTAGGTACCTACAGAGTGGCGAGATTTGGCGGGTTATCGCAGACCGCGCGCCAGATAAACTCTGCTCTATATAATGACCGGAATCTTAACATGATCTTCAGTACACTGCCAGACATCAAACGATAATCACTTACAAGTTCCCTACGCAAGTTCTAGAAAGAAGCATATTTACAAACTAGGTGTACAGAAGAATCAACATGCGTTTCCTCAACATTCTTTTGCCTTTCCTGATGTTAGTACTGCTGCTTTCAGCAGTGAGCGAAGGTCGTCCTCGTCACATCAGGGGATCAAACGGCGGCGGCGTGCAGAAACGCTCTTCGTTTTGCATGATCAAACTGTGCAGTTTGTCACTGTATCCCCACAAAGTGCACAAAGTGTGGCAGTGGTAACTTTGGAAAGAAGCCACGTCTCCAACGAGACGGTGATAAGAAAGCAAGAGATGCAGTTGTTGAAGAAGATGTATCAAAGGCGTCAGAGCAAAATACGTACGGGTAGGTTTGGGAATGGCACGCGCCAGTGTCAATATCAAGCAAGGTTCATCGCCGTTGCTCAAAGTAAACTTTTGAGAAGAGAGGCTCAAAAGATCGACTACAAGAAAAGGAACAAAGGGTTGAAGATGACTGCAGAGGCGGTTAATGAGCTGAACAATTGGTTTCTGAAGTTGGCTGAAGATTTTACTTAGAATATTAATTTGGCCTATATTAGGCCAGGCCACCGCCTAACATATAATATAACAAGTAGGTAGCTTAGCTGTAACCAAACGACTTATTTTCTTACTCCAGTATTGGATAAAGAGTAGTCTTGTCATTAGATATTAAATCGGTACGCTGGTTCCTTTTAATAAGTTTAAGAATGTAACTTATTACTTTGTGTGACAATTTTTTAAGTAATTTATTTACATACTTACATAAATATTTTTATTAAATAACCTCAAATTCACTGTTAGGTTAGACTATTGCTATAGGTAGTTACAACGAATTGTGTTACCTACATTGTAATTGGTAGGTAGGTAAGGCTCTGATAACTTGTTAATTGTTTAGTTTTGTTTATCAATAAAATAATGTGTTGAATATTCAGTTTTATCATTTTTAACCAATTAGTCACGGTTTCAAAATTTACCTAATAAGAGAAATACCTACTACTGTTTTATACTACTACTACTTTGTAGAAGAAAGCTGCGCCAACACTAGACGTCTTCTACGAAAAACTAAGATTTTGCTTGTTATTAATTACACTGCGCGATCACCTTTTGCCTTTTGAAGTGTAGTAGCCACATCACTACGCAGTGTAACTGAAAATGATAAAACGAACCTTCGTTTACCGTTATGCTTTCTTACCAGCCTAGATCTCAATTATAAACTTAGTAGGTACCTTCTAGGATTCTACGCATCACCTAGTTTAGATTAAGGCCCGTATGCTTATTTACTGTTCAAGAATTAATCATGGAATAAACAACTGGACTCAAGCATAGATTTTTGTATGAAAATCTCTACTCAATTCTATGCTTGAGTAAAATGAGTAAAGCATAAGGGCCAAGACTTTCTCTATCCTGCTCGTCTAACTGTTCTCTGCCTTTGTTCATTATAACTTTAGATACATGATACATCCGAAATAAACTGCCGCAATCCAGAATTTATGACGTTATTTTAACGGCTACACTTATCTCGAAATTGTAAACCTTAGTGAAATGGCATAAGTGTCATAAGATAAGTCCAACTGGTTTACTTTTACTTGACCTCTGTAACTGTAAAGATTATTAGCTCTTCGTGTGTGGTATAGAAACCTAGATTATATTAAAGTATGTAACATAATTACCTATATAAGTTTAGTATTTCTAAATTACAGTACTGGGTACCTAGGTAGTGTTTCGTATGGGGCCTAAATTTGCAGCTCTTCATTTTTTTTGACCCTTAATTCTCACATTTCAGGCCAAAGTATGTATTACAGTTACAAGTGTATACGCAGGATAATATGGTGGATTTACACCGTGCTTTGATATCCAAAGTAAAAACGGCATACCATAATATTCTTTAGTCAATATCTCTCGTTAAGTATTATTATTTGACATCTAAATATATAAAACTCTTTTGAAGCTGACTGATAATCCACGCACAGCCTAAACTATAAGTCCTAAAGGTATGAAATTTGGAGTGTAGTATCCTTATGTAGTGTAGGGGTGCACTAAGAAAGGAATTTTGAAAAGTCACACTCTAAAGGGTCTAGAACGCGAGCAACGCCGCGGGCGACGTCTAGTAATAGCATATACATCGACCATATACCCCTTCGGTATCAGGTCGATGAGCATATAGGTTCCCGAACATTCTAGAAGCAATGTATGTTTCTATATAAGTAACACGCATACTTAGTTTAGTGCTTAGGCACTAAATGAACCAGTAACTACGCGAGTGCTACAGGTCATCTTCAGTGCACGAGCACTGAGTTTGCTAACGTGCTTGTGCACCTAACCTATTGTGTACGCAAATGAATAATGATTGTTATTGCATACATTCATAGAAACTAACTGATAATCTCTATGACACCACAAATTACTGCGCACTGCACAAATAATATAGGTAGGTGGTGCATTCAGTAATTGTTTACGGTTGATACTACGCTTATATAAATGGACCTATATTTTACTGCACGTGTGAATTACGTACAAATACTAAAACGTCACTCAAAATTTTAACACCGCTTAAAATTGCCTTGTCTCATTTTTTACTTGGCTATTACTAAAGATGGCAGTAAAAGCATGAACTTTATACAAGCATTGTTTCAGTATTCGGACGATAGTTTCAAAAGTGCAACTTCTTTTATAGAGAAAGTAGGTTGGTTCTCGTCCTGCCATAATAGAAAATTCGAGTCAAACGCACTTCGAGCGTACCCCTACCACGTTTATGAAAAATCATAAGCAAAGTGACACAAAGTGACTTTGCATTCTTGTAGTGATACAGCCGCTGTCTCCCGCACTATACCTATTACCACGGACTAAATATTAGTCCTTGCGAAACTAATTTAGGTTACTTTTATTTTTTCCAATAAAAGAATAAGTACATTTTAACACCTACTTTAATTATGTGAATTATAGTTATGACATTACACAAATGTTTCAGTTTTTATTTTCCACATTTCAATTAAATAACTTAAAAGTACTATGCAGTAAAATTTTAGTCAGAAAAGCACTAAAAAATCCGAAATACTTTATCGACGACTATAGTTGCAGTAGAGATCTTACTCACAAATAATTATCTATTTATTTGTATTATCGAACGCATCTATGTACAGTTTCATCGATCAAAATGGCTAACATCAGACGATACAAGTAACCTCAATACTAACACCATTTTCCATCAGTACACTAGACACATTCACATCATCTTTGTACTCAGAACACCTCTGATTTCGAACGACCATTTCGTAAACACCAATTTTAACCTTAGCGAGTAAATTGTCAGTAAAAGTTGTTTTAGTGAAAAAAAACTCTTGTCTTTTTTTCTGGTAGAGTTTTACGTGGGCTCTTGAAATCAGAGTTGTTGTTGTGACGTCACTTAGCTGGCCTGGGACCACAGAATAGTATTTTATCGTACTTCTTCATCTGTCTAGAGGCGGTCTCGACATCGACATCTGTGAGGTAGTATGCTTCGAAGTTCGGCAGAGGGCGCAGCATTACGTAAAGACGCTCGGCGTATTTTCTGAAGAATTCAAAACTTTACAATAAGCTGTTCTGATTACCTAATCAGAACAGCTTATTGTAATATTATATTATATATTGTTTAGGCCGTATTTTTATCAAAAAACCCCTACGAACCCTAGAAACTCCTAAAAACCTCTACAAACCCCTAAAAACCCCTACATTTAGATTACACATACCTACACACTACACATGGAAGATGTCATAGTTGTAGAAGATGCTTACCTAGTGTCAGTGTTCTTATCGTCGAGTAAGGCAGCTAGAGCGCGCAAGGCATGGCTCCTGGCGGCGGCGGCCGACGGCGGCCGAGCGCGCAGCACGCCTCTCCCACCGCCCGCCAGCGCGATGCAAACCACCAGGAGACGACCTGACGCACACCGGACTAGCGGACTTTTATGCCTAGAAGTAAGTACATCAATACACTAATCACACTAATATGGCTGTTGCATTTTATTGTTGTAAAGAGTTAGAGTTTCTTTATTTGCTTGAAATAGGTACACACCAAGGTGGTCGACATAGCTCAGAGGATTAGTAAGCTGAAATGGCAGTGGGCCGGCCATGTTTGCTGCAGAACCGACAATCGTTGGAGCAAACTAATACTCGAGTGGAGACCGCGTTTAGGCAAGCGTAGTGTAGGACGCCCTCCGGCTAGGTGGGGTGACGATCTGAGACATGTAGCGGTAACACTGGATGAGAAGAGCCGAAGACCGGGCTCAGTGGCGCGTCTTGGGAGAGACCTACGTCCAGCAGTTGATCGATATAGGTTGATGATGATGATGATGATGAGGTACACAACAGGTGGTAAACAAATTTTAACTAGATCCATTATTTCGCCATTTTCATATGATATCATGCAAAATTTTTTACAATAATAGTTAGGTAGGTCTATTAACAACTATATAATTTGTGTAAAGGTACTAACCTATACGAGCTTGCTTGCTTTACGGTTAGCTATGTCATATCGAAAACCGAATCCCCAGGAAAAAAGTTAAACTCTAGTTTTAGAATTTTCTGTTCTGCAGATTCTGCGTCATTGAATGCGACTGTGTGATCAATACTTTTGCACTGTTTCTCAATAAGTGAAATGTAAATTTCTTCCGAGAAATAAATAATCTTTAACCAGAATATTATAAATGTCAAAATTTGGATGTTTGGCTGTTTAGATGTTTGTGTTTCAATCACGCTTTAACTGCTAGTCCGATTTGGATCAAACTTGGAATATACATATATAGTTCGTAACCTGGATTAACACATGGGCTATTTTTGATCCCGGAAAATCAACAGGAACAAACGGGACGCGGACGAAGTCGCGGGCGAAAGCTAGTTTATGATAAAGATAAATTTATTTGATCACAAACGTTACTGAGTCACATTTATAACATGTACGAGTATCCTGGGTGGATGACATAGGTACCCAAACTAGGAAGACCATGAAATGACGTATCTATACCCTATTTACATTTGTATACCAGCTTTCGCCCGCGACTTACATTACATTAACGTCACTGACTTGTCCTGCTACTGCGAGAGTAAAGAAAGTAGTTAGTTCGATAGTAGTTCCTCACCCAATACCGTGTATGCAGAGCGCAGTGACTGCATGGGTAAGGTCCACCCCGCAAACTACGTCGTCCAACGCAACATTAGCTGCTCTCCGCACCGGCCGACTGAAGCTGCCAGTCTTCGTTAGAAGCAAGGTTACTGCTTCGTAAAAATCCTGAAAGTGTATGAGTTGTTAACCCAAGAACTTCTAGGTAACTGATGTTCATGATACCTTCGTCTGTAATATGTAACTCACCGGTTTCTTCGTATAGTTTGTGTTCTTCAAAATCGAAGCTAAAGTATTGCATGCAGACCGGGCCACTTGAGTCCTAGGGGATTCCATGTGAGCGCTGACCTACGTAACACGGAACTGTGGTGACTTGTTAAAGGAAAAGCTAAAGTATTTATTGGAATACCAAAGAATACTTACTTGTCTTATTAGATCTGCGATCCGGTGCTCTGCAATCACATACCAGAACCTTTCCAAAACCTTTGGGATTTCGTCCAACGTGTCTGCCACCTCAAACCTGTTATTTAATTAGGACAGTTTCAAATTAGTCTGATTACCGCTGCCGGATAGATTACGTTGGTACCAAGACGTTGGTCTTCTAAACAAACCAAGGTGGTAAATAAGGTGGTTAAAAACAAAGCCCATATTCTGTTCCAAATGATGAATAAATATCTAAGACTATGACTATGACGAAAGGCAAGCTCGGATATCGAGGCAGACAACCGCTGATTACGAGGGCCAGCAGTCAAACTGACTGGGGCAAAACTTGAAGAGGGGATTGGGTTGGTTAGAATTAACAGGAGCCTGGCCATCACGCAATAATCTAAATAATCCCACGCAATAAACACAAGTGCAGTACTATAATCTGTCTTCTGGAGGATTATAATCCAAGGAACCAGTGTAACTAACCAAGAAGGAGATCGCAATCTTCTCAGCAGTTCAACGCAGAGAGCCTCGCAGCCTTTCTCTGCAGCGTCACAGAGCTTCGTGTCGTCCGGAGATTCGCTGCTGGGGGAACGACTTCGGCTTTGCGATGGCCTAGAATACCGTTCAATCAATCGTGAACAAAATTATCGTGTTTTTGGAGCGCATAAGTTGTTATTCCCGTCTATGACAGGCGTAAAACCAAGGCAGAGTGCTGGGGATGCAAATCTGACGATATTATTAATAGAACCTAGCGTAAATGAACATAAACTCACGCTATGTTGTATTTAGATCGTGCCTTCTTCCCACTTTTGTTCCTCTGCTTCAACTCCCGAATCTTCTCATTAATGCTGATGTCGTCTTGTACACTAGAAGCCTTCATTTCTCTGGTGAACTGGGAATCGTTATTACTGATATTACTGTTCACAATGTAGCCTTCTATGTGGATCGGCGGAAGGTGGATCTCCTTGTCTTGTAACGGACCTATAGAAAGTTTTATTTGATTGAGCATCGTCTCACACACAGCACTGTTTCTCTTTCTCTTGACAAACCTAAGACCCTATAAAAAAAACTATGTGAACACAAATACGCAGTAGAAAATGTAGTGAACTTACCACTCCTGCCGCTGATAAGTGGACTTTCCCCAGAAGCGAGGTATTTATTACCAATCTCCCACCTATCCAACACCCTTCCTGTGTGGTCTTCGTACAGGCACGGAAGCGTCCCTGCCTTACTCATTTTATCACCAGTTTGCAATGAGAAGAGAAAGTTCAAATGTGGACTGTTCGGACAAGAGCGATTCTGAATCTGAATCGGCGGCAGTTTGAAAGTGTCTTTATCTGTAGGTAACATTTTAACTTTAACTCCAGCGTTGTTCGTAAATAGTACATCGTTTTCAGAGTCATCAGTAACGGTAGATTGGACAATGTTATTTTCATTTGGAGTTATATCTAGTAGACTGTCTCTTTTGATGGTAGATTCTTCGGTCAAAGGTGTTAGTGTATTGAATCGTCTGCCTTGTTCGTAAGGTCTATCTATTTGTAGGTCTATGCTTTCGGATAGCTTGCTGTATAGTTCCTCGACGTCTTCGTCGACGGATTGCGGGATTTCACTCGTATCGCTGTTATCATCGATTGTGATCCTGCGCTGCCTCGGTTCCATTAGCGAATCTTCTTCGATATCAGAATCATTCGAATCTTCGAAATCACTTCTGTTTTTATATTGCTCCTCCTGGTTTTCGTCGCTTAGAACGTTTTCTTTGGATTCTTCGTCAAGAATGTTTATGATTCTGTCGTCAGAACTAATTTCACTGACATTATCATCGCTCTTGATAGTTTCTGAATCAGATACTGGAAACCTGGACGATCCGTCTTCTAAAGCGTTCGATAGGACATAGTTGGAATTGTTAATTTCGCTGATATGTGTATCTTCTTCGAAATTTCTGATAGAGTTTTTGAACTCTATCCTATATTCGATAGTTTTGTTTTCAGTAATAGATATGAACGATGTCTGAGTTTCTATATTTTCTTTGCTCGCTTCGCTTCTGGCGAGTTCGAATATAGTTTTGCTAGTTTGTGTGAAAATCTCTTGAGCTATGGAACAGTTATGTAGACTCGTAGACGCAGCCCTGCTTACTACAATATTTCTTTCACATTGTACATCTACGTCTCTCTTCGGTTTGGATACATCTATTACACGAATAACGCTGCTATCTTCGTGCATTGGATATAAGTCGCTATCCTCGCTGTCACACTGTTCTATGACGTATGTATCTTTACCAGAAGAGTTGTTTTTGTCTGAGCTGCTATCCGTAAAGTCCATTGAATACACGTTAGAGATGGTTACACTTTTTTGGGAGTCTGTATACTTTACATCACCAACTATATCTTCAATTTCTTCTTCCTGAAAGTTTACTTGTGCTGAATAGTTTATATGGAATTTAAGCAAATTAATACAGTACGGAAATGCCTCAGAATATTGTGAGGTACCTATATAGCTTATAGGTAAGGAACAGATTTTTACTTATTTTTACTCGTGAGTGCGACGTGAATCACGCACCTACTTTGTGGTCGGTAAGACCTAATTTAGTTTGTACTTACCATGATTAAATAATTTAGAACAAAAACAACACAAAACACTGAATAAATCCGTGTAACCACCGAAACGCGTATTTCTTATTTATTTACAAATATTTTAGTGCAATTCTGACAGGCCATGACAACTTTGAACTAGGAAAATGTCAGATTGATGTCAGACTTCAAACTTTTTATTATCTTATCTTTGAAGGGTAATTTTGAAAAAGTATTGATGCAAAGTTCTTATACAGGATGTTTTTTAAAGGTTAAACAATATACAGCTATACTTTGATTCTCATTTAAAGGATTTCTTACCATTCCTTATTCACCGTGGTTAGATGAATTAGAATCGTAATTTAGTCTAAAATAGTCTAAAATAAAACAGAATACGTAATACATTAAAATATAATATACATACATACGTCAAACTATTTCATTCACATCTAATAAGTTCCTCTCTATAGCTACAGATTGAAAAGATACACACGATTATCACAAGGATAGATACCCAGTACTTGCTACAGTAAACCGTAGAAACAGGCACAATTTAGTAGAATTAAATGGAAGAAATTACGATTGTTTTATGAACGACGATATTGTAGAGAATTTGTCCTGATAAATGTATGTTTGTCAACAACACAATTAGCGGTTATCATAACCAATATGCATGGTGAATGGGAAAGCACAGCTAAAGATCAACAGATGGCGCTGTATTGGTGAGATTGGTCTAGTCTAGTGCAAGCACAATTCGCAAGGTTACGTCTCAGATTTCAATATTCTGTTTACGTACGTTTTTCCTGATTTTATTTGATAACATTTTGTATGCATTGGACGGCCATGGCACTACCAAATTACAAGCGCCATCTATCGAGGTAAAACATTGCCTCTCCTCTTTTGACTATCAAGACATATTTTCCACGATTTCACAGTGATTTGGCCCGTATTATTATAGTAAGGGCTTGCACAACGTTTTACTAGTTCAATATTCTGAGGTTTTACTATAGGAATTTTACAAACCGTTATTTATATTTATTTATCTATACATTTAAAAAGTTTTGATACTAGGTTACATTACATATCTAAGTTCAGTTGTGCAAACAACCCTTCAAATTTTGATATTTCAGATATTAATATTTATTCTAAGATAAATAGTTTACATATTTTAATCTATAACATGATATAAGAAGACACTCGACGAACAACAAACAGTTTTACATATTTGTGTGCAAAATAATGTCCAATGAATCAGTCTTTTTATAAAAAAAAAAGAATCATTCACTCATATGACTACAGATTATACAAGAGAATGAACAAGAGTGAGAAAGATAGCGAAATCCGTCCCGCTATTGGTTGATTGAACTCGCTAGTTTACAATTCATTATTCTTTTTTACAATTTTCTATCGCGAATTTAGTAAAAAAATTATAAAACTTTCTGTAAGTATTTTTAAACATTAAATTGACCACAAATATGTAAAGGAATACAACACGTTACACACTTCGATATAATAATATCCAACCCTTTTAAATATCAGTACATGGAACATTAATATTACAAAAGCGATAAAAATTTGATCATAAAACTACATGATAAGTATTGTTTATGGTGTCAAGCTTATACATTATAGTATCTGTTGTATTGATATGTACATCATAATACCTACAGCTTTCAAAGTTAGTAAAAGGAATCGAGGTCGCAACTGTCTTTGCAATAAATCAATTATATCGTTCATTCACAAAAGAATGAACGAGATATTTAGGTCTATTTCAAGACGTTTTAGCCAAGCTGTAAATTATTTGTTTCCTTTATTGTGATTTAGAATGGTTATCACGATATTTGATGTTTTTTAACGCGCGGTTTTCTTAAACCTACGTCATCATTACTACTTACCTCGAAATTTTATTAAAAATTCGCATGTAAATAATTAATAACAATAAAAAAGTAAGCAATAAATAAGACAATTTCCTATAACTTATTTCAGATTATGCGTAGCGCAAAATAAATCATGGAGTATTTTTATTAGTAACTACTTTCCATTCACCTAAGTATCTATGTATTTTGAAAAGTATTTAAAAATTTTATATATCAAACTAATTATAGATTTTTAAATACCCATATTTATTTATAATAATATGTAATATATAATTCATAATAATATAAAACTACTTATATTAATACAAATAGTGATTTAGATAAAATATACTACCTACAAACTACATATTCATATACTTTTTGAAGTTATAATAACTATGTATGTAATGTAATAAGTAGGTTTTTGTATAAGTACTTAGAGTTGACATATAAAAATCTATAGTTTTAGAACTATTGGGGCACAATATAGATAAATAGTTTCCTAAAATTCTCCCAGTTTAGTCAAAATATCAAAATCATTAATTTTTTTAAACAAACACAACAAACTATTTTAGTAATTATGTATATTTCTTAAAACACAGCCGTTAACAGCTTTAACAAAAGTCTATTTATTTGTAATAAAATTGTCAAAAACAAAAGTAAAACTTATAATAACATTTTTGGGTGGCTAGCTCAAAAAAGAAATAGTTAATTTTATAAAACACGAAAGCCTTTTTTATTCAAATTACCTAAATTAAAATAATCTAAATAGAAATTCATAGGTGTTTATTTTAGGAAATTCTGCCAGCCACCTCAACTTTTTTGATCGTAAATATCTAACAATAATACTCAAATTACTTTTAGGTTATAAAATATAATCTAAATACAATACATCTAATTTCTAGTTGTTCTGAAATTCATTTGTATAAGTCCAATATAAGAAGTACTATGTTGCAGTCAACTTTCTAGTCATTATTCTTTATATTAACTAGCTATCAAATATTTAAATACCACAAAAGATTGAATACACTGGATTTTAAGATCTCACATCCGAAATATGTCTAACCCACACAAAGAATTGAAACACTTTGAATATTTTGATACCACTTTGTTCTCAATTGTACAATGTCTTTCGAGCCGTTCTAGCCCGTGTTGGTCCGTATAGCGCCATCTTGTTCCTACTCGGGGGTGAGGTAAAGGCGGCGACGGACGCGCGAACATCAGCGAGTTTCTCGAGTATACCCGACTTCGCCCGAACAGTATTCCGAGTGCAGACGCACTATGGCGCACACTATACTAGCCTCTATGTCCACGCCTGTAGGTGCACAATGCAATGCATTACAAATACTATTCTGTACACTAGCTTTTTTAGTTTCCTTTTGCCTTCATAATATTTTGGTTATGAGGACCACAGATAAAAAGAGTGAACAGTTTGAAGCTAAAGCGAGACAGAAGATGAATGGGTTAGTTTGTAAGACGTATATCTGTCCCACTCTTGCACGTTCATTGTGGTATCTGTGGTCAATTAACTATTCAAATCTAAATATTCATTTAATAAAAATTCATTCAATAAAACACATATTGTCACGTGATGTTCCATAGTTATCTCTACCAATAGCAATGCATACCACTGAGGACGTGCTCTGTAAGGCATTACATTCCGCCAAGCCTTAAACGACTTATGACATAGTGTGCCGGTATTTTCAGTGGCACCTATACCCTCCAAAATGTTCCATACTATTAGTTGCTTGTTCAGTTTTAGTAGAACGGAATACTTATGCCCGTATGCTGATAAAGAAATCGTTACTCAAGCATAGATTTGAGTAGAGATTTTCATACAAAAATCTATGCTTGAGTCCGGATCAGTGCTGAGCAGTAAATCAGCATATGGTTAGGTATTAAAAGAGTGACGTACCTGCATGGACCTCTTCCCTGGTGAGCGTGATCTCCTGGCTGGAGTCCGGAGACACGAGGATCACGCGGTGATGCCGCGTCTGCATCAGGTTTGCTACCACCATCTGGAATACCACCATTTACTGAAGTATAACGAATGACGCAGGCCAATGGTGTCGATTCTGCCGTTGCATTTTTCTAAATTTGCCTAATTATTCAGCTTGTTTAGATTTTTATTTTCCTTTAAAAATGTAGATGCTTTTAATGGGCCATCAGCCTGTTCCATTAGATACATATTTTATAAAAAAAAAAAAAAATGATGATAGTAGTATTTTCTTAGCATTATAAGTACTGTTATGTAAACTCAGCTCACCTTATGCTTATACTTCTCCAGTGCAGCCCTGGCCTTGGAGACAAGGATAGCGTCATCAGTCTCCAACTTGAAGGAGACCACGTACGCTGACGGCACCCACAGACTGACCAGTGGGGCCAGTAACTTAGGGACTAGGTGCAGTTGGATTATTGGGGCTCCACTTTCTGATTGCATCTTGTGGATCGGCTGTGTATAACAGTTAAATGATTGGAGAAGATTTTTAGTTGGAATAAATGCTGTAATATTCATGGAATCATTATTATGTTATGGCTGGCCTTATACATATAGCTTAGCATTATATAGCACCTTATTCGACTGGCCAATATCTGTATAATGCTTAGTAAGTAATGTAAATGCCTGTGTGGTCTAGTAAGCTGACTGTGTGCTCCAGTATGGTGACTGTGTGGTCTAGTAAGCTGACTGTGTGCTCCAGTATGGTGACTGTGTGGTCTAGTAAGCTGACTGTGTGCTCCAGTATGGTGACTGTGTGGTCTAGTAAGCTGACTGTGTGCTCCAGTATAGTGACTGTGTGGTCTAGTAAGCTGACTGTGTGCTCCAGTATGGTGACTGTGGTCTAGTAAGCTGACTGTGTGGTCTAGTAAGCTGACTGTGTGCTCCAGTACGGTGACTGTGTGGTCTAGTAAGCTGACTGTGTGCTCCAGTATGGTGACTGTGTGGTCTAGTAAGCTAACTGTGTGCTCTAGTATGGTGACTGTGGGTTGTATTAATGTAGGCCTCCAAAAAGCACCTGTTTATGTTTATGCAACTCACAACTCTATCCTTAGGAATGTAGAAGTCAGAAACGGCTGCAGCGAGATAAAGCAGCGCTCTCGGTCCCAAGCGCGCGAGACACTCACAAGCCGCTCGCAGAAGCCAAAAGTATTCCGACACTGTTGTGAAGGAAACGTGGAGAATCGCCCCGGCAGCGTGAGCGGCCTTGTACCGGAGGAGAATTGGAGCTAGGACGTCTACGCTGTCTGGTTTCACTGGAAGGTTCAAGTTCATTTCATCAAGATTTTGGTAATGAGGTACCCATGGGCAGTGACTACTATCAATTGACTTATCATTTACCCGCGCGCCTTTGCATTGACAAGCAGATTAGAATTCGATTGTCGAAGAGACCAAACACGGTGTAACTTTTCCAAGCTTAGAAGTCTAGGAGATATTTGTATTGTAACAAGTCTCACCAGTGATGGTCGTGTTTGGACCACGTTCCTGTATATCCAGCATATCAAGCAGCTTCTGTCCGTTGAAGTGCCGCGTGAACGGCTCCAGTGACTTCTGGCGATGCATGAAGATGACCGCATACCCTTGCTCTAGAAAGTACTCTGTGGAAGCTGCGCCTCGGTTTCCCGCACTAAAGTTATCCACGAACCGAACCGTGTTGTGCTCGAGGGGAACTGTAGTGCCTCCCGACTGGAAATAAGATGTGTTCACTTCTATTTAGTCCTATAAATAGGACTGAAAGTTTACCACCACCCAACCCAAACGCCCATTTGCATGCCTTGTATTATATTTGTGGCCGTCACTGTACCTTGCATATTCATCTAGGTTACTTCTTACATTAATGCAGCGTGATAAATGAGCAATTCCTAGTGCTTTCAAATATGGTCAAACTGCGTCTCGCGAAACCCGCGCACTGTTTTCTTCTGTAGTCTAGTAGGTATTATAGTTGATATTAATTTGTATTGTGATTGAGCTATAACTTAAGCTGCCAGTGTGAAAATAGAAATAGGAAAAGTCATTGAATTGGACTTAGGTTCTAAACTTGCTCCTGCAAGTGTCACACAGTTCAATATACTATTGTTTGTCATTTGAAAAATTGGTCATTTTGTGTTTCAGTAATTTTGAAAGTAAAAATTTTTTAACATGCTCACTTGGACGAACGGAAATAAAATAATACTTACTTATTTTTTGCATTCCCATTCGCCCCATCAGTGGGACGAAACCCAGTGGGACGAATGGGAACGAAAATACTTGCCGGTCACAATACTTACAGTAACAAGGACAATCTTATTCCCATAGCTATCATGTCTCTCACAGAACTCCTTCAACAATGAGCGGTTGTCCTCAAAGTCGGGGGGAGGGAGGTGGACAGCAAAGAACTCTTCCCAACTGTTGGTTGCCATAGTACTGGCTTGTAACTGCAAATGTTATTGGTAACTGGTCTTTAACTTGATAGGAATAAGTCAGTTATGTATTGGCACTCATCATCATCAATCTATATCAGTCCACTGCTGGACATAAGTTTCTCCTAAGTCATGCCACTGAACCCGGTCTTTGAATCGTCTCATCCAGTTGTTAGCTACATTTCGCAGATCATCGCTCCACCTTGCTGGAGAGTGTCCTGCTCTATGCTTGCCTAATCGTGGTCTCCATTCAAGTATTTGTTTGTTACAATTGTTGGTTCGACACTATTGTCACTTATTACTTTGAAACAGCATTTGCCTTTGGGCTTCTTAGGATTGAACATAACAAAAAATAAAAAAGGACCAAAGCCGTGGTTCATCTGAAGTTGTTATCAGCTCACTTGATTTTAACTTTGATAAAACTGTACAAGTTACAATATTTGTAACATTGGAGCTCCTTAGATTCTTTTAAAGGTACTTAACATTATAACTATTTCAGTGCATCTATTATTACTCAAGCTTAATGGTTCTAATAGTGTTTTCACTCAATTGATTCTATTTATAGAGAGAATGTACACAACAGCTTGTGACAAACACCTCCCCGCTGTCAAGTCACCTAAAACTAAGTGGATCAACTGTTATAGGATACTTTACAACAGATTTGCCCTTGTAGGAGTTCCCATTGTACTTTATGGCATTACAAACTGTAATAAATATACCTAATAACATAATTGAAATTGATAGGTACTTAGTAAATACATAGTGACTTAAAATTATTGTGAGTAGAGGTAGGTACATACTTAAGTACTTAAGAAAAAAATATTGTTTTAAGTAGAGGTACATACTTAGGTACATATGAAATTATCTAGCAATAATAAGTATGTAAGATGGTTTTAGTACTTATAAATCATCTGGAATAAATGTTGAGAGCCTTTTTGGGAGGGTTGGCCACAATGTCTATATTACTATTGAGCATAAAACTTAGTTAGGACCTACCTAGTGTTTTATAGGTCTAATTAGAAATAAAGCCTAGGTACAAAAGCATTCCATAAGAAACCTAGTCAATAGATTTAAACGAAGTACATACCATAAAGTAGATGAGTAGGTACCTAGTTAATTGACGAGGGGCACACCTGTTAGCTTTTGAGTAGGTATATCGACTTGCCCTTAGAACACTTTTTTGGGTATTTTCCGACGATTAGACCCTGTACACCACTGCTCACTACTAACCTATAGACCACAGGTAACGTCCCACAAAACTCCCGTCAATATTTACTCACTACGTTTGATGAAAAATCAATGAGAAATGAGCGAGGGCTTCATTTCCCCACGGCTAAACAAACTTAAGGAAAACTGTGTTACCTCGATTTAAGCCGACTGTAGCTCGTCCTTGGACGTTGCTCAGGTCAAGAACTCAGTCTGCGATCGATGCTTTTAATTTAGAATTTAGAAGTTATTGCGATTAATGATCGACATTTAGCACAAACGACGACCGCAAATCGCAAGGAGCGGAGCAATTGATTAAAGGAAGACTGCTTGATGGACTTGACTTACTGGCATTATACATGACATGACAATGACTTATAAGAACACTAGCTATTACATTTACAGAGACCGATTCGCACTTTTATAGAAAAAAAAATTATAAGAAGAATTATACTATTATGTACATAAACATAACATTGTACCTATTTATAGGCATAATTAGAAGGACTCTGATGCAGGCCATATTTAGTTAAAATTGATGTACATGTTACATGCAAAAATGTTATACATTTATCCAGCTATTTAGATGAACCTCTTTCCTTACACATGCTTTGTAAACCGATTGAACTTTGACATTGCATCATTTCCGTTTCCGAGTGGAACCGGAAATGAAACGGAAGAAGTTAATAGGCCCAAGGCATTATGATTCTTCCAAGAGTAGGCCTTTGCACATCATTGGAGATATTATAATATTCTTCTTATACTGTGTAGTAAGTAGGTATGTAATGTAACTACATAACGTACCTGAGGTGGTAAGTAGACAGACACCAAGAAAAAAAAAGTAGGAAGGAGTATGCTTAGGTATATTGTGTATGTAGCTAATTTAAAAATTCCTCGCAGTCGAGGTAACAACCCATTTTTATAAAATAAAATACGTATTTAAAGGTATGTAGGTAGCTAATAAATTTTTAATCATTTAAATTTCTACACTTGCGGGTCTGTGCGTTATTCCTTTCGTCTCCAACTGGTACCATTTCTTCAACCGACATTGGTTTCGTGGGCGCTGGTTTCAGTCGACGGTCATCTGGCAGGAAGGCTGCTACGATCGCAGACGCTGAAGTAGATTTAAAAAAAAATATGAGGTGGAGGTAGTGTCTACCTACCTACCTACCCACAGGGTTATTATGACTTTTGAATGATCACTCCATCCTATTAATAGGTTATTAAAGTCGGCCAACGTCATTGCTATGATCGTGAGATGTCGATTGATGGAAAAAGACCAAAATCGTTCCTCAGCTGGAGGTCTATGGAGAAAGCTTATATCCAGTAGTGGACTTCTACAGGTTGATAATATGATGAGGTAGGTACCTACATACTGCTTGTTTCAGCCGTGCAAATTTTAGTGCACCTAGTCTCCCTAGTTTATCGATTCGTGTCTTATTACTCACATGCAAATATGGAAGCAAACAGGTAGAAGCCAGCCTCGCAGCTATTAATCAGCATGATGTTTAGAATCTGGATTGAAGCAAAGGTGCCAATTCTGCCCACAGTTAATGGCAGCGCGAGTGCTATAGCCCTGAAACAAATGAATATAATCATCATATAACTAGCTCAAAGAGGCCTCATCAATATCAAAAGCGTGGCGCAGGAATAAAGCCGACACAAACCTCAGATGTGTGGGGAACAGTGAAACGATGATAGCGGTGTACAATCCTAGTACAATGAAGCCCATAAGCTGGATGACGAAGAAGGCCACGCTGCCAAATGCGTTTGGTATCAAGTTCACCAGGATACCAGACACTCCGCACACTGATGCTATAAAAATGCAGAGGTTGCGGCGTCCGACTTTATTTATCAGCTGAAATAAAACAAGAATATTATTTTTATTTTCCTAACGCCTAGCCTTGTTCTGGAATGAAGTGTCTTCTTGTAAACAAATTACAGCATCAAGCTCTAAAAGCAATAAATACGTTGATCTAGCGTTTATCATAAGTCTTTGTGAATATCATAGTTTTCGGAATCGGTTAAATTGACACGTAGATCACGTTATTGCAATCCTATTTTGCAGGTTCAAGGTGGAGATACCCAGGTTCTAAAGCTTGGTAGTTACTCACGAAACCTATCAGTATGTTGATGATGGACTGCATCACTCCCACAGCCAGCACAATCAGCAGAGCGGTGACGTTCACAGCACAGGGGACTGCGTCTGGCTGGAAAGAGGGTAAACAAAATGCTTACTATATATCTTTAGGAAGAGACTAGCAAAGCGATTTAAAAATTAATGGAAATAGCAACTCGATCTTCTTTCAAAGCTGACTAAGATGTCTGAGCTAACTTGAGAGGCCTTACACTAGAGGGAGTGTTGACACTGGTGCCGATGATGCCACACAAAGTCTGGTCCGAGCCTTCCTCCGCTTCTAAGTTTCGCACAAACTGGTTAGCTATGGTGGGTAGCCATACTAGAAAAGCTCCTACTCTGAAAATGAGAGGGGATTCAAATCTTCACCTATTATTGAGGGCTAAGTTTGTTCACCATTCTAGCAATTTTTATTCTGGGTCCAGCCTTTGTGAACGATTCAGTTGATTCTCTTATTTACACAGATGGATGTGTTTGAAATCCACCAATAGGGATCGTTTGTTTTCATATTAAACGTTTCTTATTGGTGGATATTAAACACATCCTTAGCAACGTAGCTTAGCTTAGGTAGGTGAGGTACTTACTGTTGGAACATCATAAGCGTGCTCATGATTAAAGTATATTTCAGGAGTGGTGGCTTGAACATCGACGTGACCTGACTCTTCTCCGATGATTGGGTTGCTTTCGTGTCTTCTCTCAATATGCTGGTTACCTGTTTAAGAAGTTAGATTGTGACTTGTTTGATACTTCTTTTTCTTCGATTTATTCTTTGTCTTCTTCCTTCTTTAGCCATCGTTACGTCGCTACGTCGTAGCACGGCCTACGGCGTAGCCACAGCGTAGCAATAATAATTCCACAACGTATTACGACAAGTATCTCCTCCTTACCTTCAATCGCTCATGTGATCCGAGATGATTGATCCTGTGTATCGTCCTTAGTATCTGCAAGGCATGGTCTTCGTCTCCTTTCGCGTACACAAACTTGGGGCTTTCCTTCATGAAGTAGATCCAGAAGGCAGATATCATTGCAGGCATTGAGTAGACCAGCACTAGCGTCCGCCAGGAGTTCCAGTAGATGCCGAGAGTAGGCATGTAGATTGAGTATGCGAAGGGGATGATTGGGATGGCCAGCACTGTGGAACAGTAAAATTACTTTTACACCAAGGTACATATTTTGTATGCAGAAAAAAAATCCACTAGCTGGTGAAACACTACTATATTTTTCTTCGTAGATAATTTGTATCATGAACTGGCTGAACTGCTCAAGTGCTCAAATTAAGAAATATTTTACGAATTTTACGAACTGCTCAATCACTAATCCAGACTCCAGCATAACGTTTTGTATGAAAATCTCTATTCACGATTTCTTTAAAAACATACGGGCTTTAGAGTGCCGGCAAAAGTAGGAACTGAAATAAGGTATTTGAAGTGTTACTATTCCTGTAGGTACCTGCCATGAGTCCCTGTGCGAGTAAGAAGAAGCTGGCTACTATGACCACCACCAGATTCCTGTTCACCAGCGGCACACTCTCACTCAGGATGGACATGGCCATGGAGTACAGACCAGACACGCTGGAAAATTCATTATTATTATTATATTACTGATTCAATAAAAGAGCCTCAGCTTGTTTTTCGTGGTTTCCTTTTGATTCAGCTTGCAATTATCTCTCAGTTAATAAAGCGGATAGGTAATAGCTATAAAATAAATATCACACGAAAAGTTGATAAATAAACAATACCTATCTATAGATATGAATACAGAAGACCCCTTATGCTCATTGATCATTGAAACCAGTAAAACTTAAGAGTACTATCCGTATACCTACCAAATTCTGTGAAGATCGGATAAGCGGTTCAAAAGACCTCCTCGAACAAACATACAAAGCATTTTTGCCCAAGTTGTCACGAGATCTCAGTTCGGGGCGAACTACTAGTAATATCAGTACCGACCTACTTATGATACGCTGGCCGATTATTTTGCCAAGCAGATAATATAACTTCCATTTCTACGATGTTCATAGCGTAACAGCTCTATCTAGCTCTACAATTAGGCGATATCGGTTTCTATATTCCAGAAACTTCCATTAGTGGTACCTACTTGTAATGGATCGTTGTCCGTTTGATATCTCTTGGGCTCTTCACTGTTTTTAAGTCATGACAAAGGCCCTAGTAGGTACGATACAGTACATCGTTAGTACGATGATGATGTTGATTCTAGTGGTTCTTACGAAACATCTGTTGTCTTACAAAGGTGTAGACTACTAGGAACTCACAATATAGAAGCCGTGAACTGTAAGACCATCAACATGACCCAGTTGACAGATAGGCTGGCGAGACAGTTGATTGCAGCGCTGCATAACAGAGCAACAATTAACATTTTCCGCCTCCCTCTCGTGTCCGCTAAGTATCCCCATATCACTGTTCCTAGGATGGACCCTGGAATAAATAAGCATCCTTTACATAAAAGAACAGAGCCTAGAATTTCATTATGACCGCTGCTTTTGCTCAAATATGTGAAGAAACCATGGAATTACCCTGGATTTGACACATTTTCAGAAATGCTCAATAATATTTACCTACCCACGACTGGAGCGGCTGCCAAGAGACCCTGCTGAGAAGCCGTGGTGTTCAGCTCACAAGCACTCGTCGGCACCAGGATAGTGCTCCCATATCCTATACATGCTGACGAGATTATGATCACGCCCGCTAAACTGGTGAGTATGTAGCTGTACAGGCCGAACCCTGGAAAAACACAATACCTATGTGAAAGTCAATATTTCATTGATTGAAACAATGAGCCATTTTTATCTACGTACTTAGCTATGTATTTTTAGGTATTAGGTACATACCTGCTCTGGTAATAGCAACCTCTATCGGTACTTTATCTTTGGAAAAATCAATTGTGTTCACCGACATTTTGCACTTAATTTTATCTTTCGTCCAGTAAAATGATAAACCTCCTATTTTTAACCGATTAACATCTATTCATGTTCATTTTAGACCAAACTATTATAAACTCCAATACGTTTATTTCACTGAAGTGTTTATCTCGTGACAGTAATTCGCAAATTAAACCACAATAAACGGATAGGTCGAGATAGGACTGGGGTGTCAATAAATGTGAATTATTTATCTAATACTTATCCTATAACAATAAAATACTGACTGTCTGCACACAGTACATACTAGGTATGGGTAAAGGGTAAAACGTTATCATAAGGTTACCTACCTAGGACCATAAACTAATGCAAATATCTTCAATCTAGGTTACTTGTAAATGAATTTTCCTTTGAATACCTAGGTACCTAATTATTTGATCGAATATGGACTTTGCAATCATTACACTCTACTTTTGCCGTTGACTCTACTGGAATAAGGAAATAGAATGTATGGAAATTAAAGAATTACGCACTCTACAGAATTTTCAAAACTTTATTCATCCAGATTTCTTTGCGTGTAAGATTCTGAAGGAGTATTTGTAAACACATCATCGGTGGAAACACTTTCTACGAGCGACATCGGCTTCGCGGGAGCTGGCGATAGTCGTCGGTCATCCGGCAGGAAAGATGCTACGAGAGCTGAAGCTGAAAGTAAAAAAAAATGCGATCATGTATTTATGAGAAATACATTTGAACGTACGATAAATATAAGTAGCTATATCTCGCGTCGGCGACTGGTACTTCACCGACTGTGAAGTCAGGCTGTGAGTGATGATGCTGGTGAATGTTAATAATTGTAATTAATATTTAAGATCTGGTAGATAGGTAAACCTAGTCAAGACATCATCAGAATGGTAATTTACATGAAGCAGGTCCAGCTGCTTCATGTAAGTAGTAATAGTAAGTATACCTACATCAGCCTAGTCAGAGAAATACTGATGTAAGTTATTGGGAGTAGATACTCACATGCAAAGATAGCACCGAACAGGTAGAAGCCAGCATCGCAGCTGTTGATCAGCATGATGTTTAAAATCTGAATGGAAGCGACGACGCCGATCCTGCCGAAAGTCAGCGGCAACGCAAGTGCTATGGCCCTGGAAACAATAAAACCTTAGGTTTATTTTTTAGAAAGCAAATAAGAGATCTTCCAAGATGGTGCCTGTGAAGGAGCAAACAAAAAATTTGCAAAGTGCCAGAGTTTTACACAAAACTGGTTCAATAAGTTCAAAATTTTGTTAAATTGCCTGCACAAAAGAAAATTGATGAAAACAGCCATATTATGCTAGAGCAAACTATAACCCACATGCCACCCACTCTTAAAGATAGATAAGGATAAGATAAAAGATTTGAGAGAGAGAGAGAGAGAGAAGAGACTGCAGCCCTGTATATAATCATTTTGAAGAAGACGCGGTGGAAAAGCATCAATTTTTAAACAAGATGGTCTCTACAATGCTGGTTGAAGTTTCTCTAGTTTGATTATGCTTACTTCAGATGTGTGGGGAACAGTGCCACGATGATAGCAGTATACATTCCCAGTACTGTGATGCCCATCAGCTGGATGCCAAAGAAGGTTACGCTGGCGATCGCGTTGGGGATCAGGTTCACCACAATAGCGGAGACACCACATACTAATGTAATGGCGATGACAAGGTTGCGTCGCCCGGCTTTGTTTACGATCTGAAAGATGAACAAATTGATCAAAGTGAAGTGAATTATGAAGCTTCAATGGATCTGGACAGGACACCTACTTTTGTACACGAACAACCTGAAAGGAAAATTACGTTGCTGCGCGCACGTACAGCACATGGAGAGAAGAGACCAACAGAAGGCCAAAAACCGACAAGAATATCATCGCAGGATAAAATAAATTACCTTAGTGTAGTCCTACTAAGGTACTTTATTTTATCCAGGTAGGTACGTTAAATTAGGCATGGATAGGTAGGTAGATCCTTTTGCTAGAGTTATTCAGAGTTACACAGTCTACTTACGAAACTCATCAGCAAGTTGACGATGGACTGCATGGCTCCCACTGCCATCACGATCAGCAGAGCGGTGAGGTTCAAAGCGCAGGGTACGGCATCAGGCTAAAACCAATAATAACTAATTAAAGGTGTTCCATACCAGTGTATGTAGTCCTTGAAAAGGGGCCATACTGGCAAGGGGGTGCTCAATTGGATAGGCACTTACAACATGACACATAAATGAAGAAAATATATAAAAACATGATCAGCTTAACAAGATTTTCTTACATCAACAGGAGCGTCAGCACTGGAGCTGATGATACCACAAAGAGTCTGATTCGAAAATTCTCCATTTTCTAACATGCTCACAAACTGGTTTGCTATGGTTGGTAGCCATACAGCAAAAGCTCCCATTCTGAAAATAGAGAAGACAAATTATTAACACTTAGAATTCTTGCATACACTATTCTTGTGGCCAGTCACTGGTAGCCAACGAAATAAGAGATGAATCTAACAAAGATGAGGAATGTAGCTTACTGTTGGAACACGAGAAGCAAGCTCATGATAATTGTGTACTTCAAGAGTGGTGCTTTGAACATCAATGATATCTGTGATTTCTCCGCAGGCTGATCTTTTCCTGTTTCCTCTCTTAAGATATTGGTCACCTGAAAACAGTAAAACTACAGTTGCGGCGGCATGAGTCTTCATTAGGTACTGCTTAAGTAGTAAGCAAGCAAGCTCGTATGAGCTAGTGGCCAACTCTGGTGACGGAGTTTTTAGGCCGCCTTAAGGCCTCCGTTATGAATTAACGACTGCTTGAACCGGGACCGACAGTTTAACGTGCCCTAAGTAGTTTAAAAGCATCATCGTCCAAATTAGTTCGATTAAAGAAAATGTCAGTGAACCAATGAAAAAACCACGGAAAAACTATGTGAGACTAGGTATTTTCTAGATTCATGTGATACGATGGTGTAACGAAACAGCCTTCTGCAAAACTGCGTGGGGTCGGGTCAATTTCAAGAACATTCTATTATGGTGCTACAAAATTACCCACTTACTTCCAACGTTTTCTTCGATCTAAAATGGTTAACCCGGTGTATCGTCTTTAGGATCTCTAACGCTTGGTCCTCATCTCCTTTCGCAAACACGAACTTGGGGCTCTCTTTCATAAGGTAGATCCAAAGAGCGGAGATCATTGCAGGCATTGAGTAAACCAGCATGAGCGTCCGCCAGGAGTTCCAGTAGATGCCGAGAGCGGGCATGTAGATGGAGTAAGTTAGGGGGATGATAGGGATTGCCAGCACTGTGGGGAAGAATTGGGCTTTTAATATTTATTAGCTTTCGCCCGCGATTTCGTCCGCGTCCCGTTTGATCCTGTTGATTTTCCGGGATAAAAAGTAGCTTATGTGTTAGTCCAGGTTACGATGATGGACCAGTAGTTGCAGCGTGATTGAAACCAAAACATCAAAACATTTGATCTAAACTTTTGACTTTTATAATATTAGTGGGATGAGATGGGATGGGATTTTTATGGAGCTTGACTAATAGAGGAGGATAGCTAAACTCACTAGTAAGCAAGCTCGTATGAGTTTGTGGCTAACTCTGGTGACGTTTTTAGGCCGCCTTAAGGCCTCCGCCATGGCTTAACGACTGCTACAGGAACCGCTCAGATGTAAATTACACTAACGATCACCCATCAAAATAGTGACCGCGCAGAATCGGTGAAGATTGACTAAGCAAGCTGCGCCACGAGCGCTTCTACGAAGTACGCTACTACTACGCTTCTATAACACGTACTAGTATGCTCTCTTTCGGTTACCTGCCATGAATCCTTGCGAGAGTAAGAAAATGCTGGCCACTAGGAGCACCACCAGGTTTCTCTTCGCCATCGGCACACTCTCGCTCAGGATCGACATGGACATGGAGTACAGACCAGACACTCTGTAAAAAAGCATTTTTCATAAATTAGGCATACAAGGTCCCAAGGATCTTGTAGTAGGTACCTAATGCAAAGAGCACTACAGCTAGCCGTGTGCTCTGTAGGAACTTGCTATTTCAAAATTCGATAGGTAATCAGATTTGATGATTATCAAAAACACTATTAACAAGTAGATACGAATACTTAGCCACAAAATATTAATAATCAAGTTATGCGAGCGAGATACACTATTCTTTATCAATTAATTTATCAACTCGTGTTATGTAATAATATTCAAACTTCCGCAGTGCAAACATAATTCGGAACTACCTAACATTTATAAATAAAAATAGCAATGTGATGTATGGACTTGCCTCTAACTACTCGCATAGTCGATATCTACCGTCTCTGGGAATTACAACCATGATCATCCATTTACAATTTGCCAACCACAAAGATCATGAATACAATAACAAGCTATCTACTTATTTCAGGTGTTTACATTGTAAGTCAAAGTCAATTAGTTTGGTCAGTAAAATCACAAGAATCAATTATTAGAGGTAGGTATGTCTTTCCGTTGTTCCTAGATAACTACCCACTTCGTAGGTACCTACTTTATACAAGGTAGTCAACTCTCTTGTTTTCGCGTTTTGTTACAACTTTGTATCCATCCATTCGTGAGGATCTATAATTGGTGCATCAGACTATTAATTGTAAGTAGCGTAATCAGTACCACTGCTGTTGGTTTTCCTTAAAAATAAATAAATACGCTAGCAAATTGTACCAACTTACAATAAAGAAGCCACAAACTGAAGAACCATCAGCATGATCCAGTTGACTGATAGACTGGCGAGGCAGTTGACAATGGCACCGCTTATGAGGGCTAATATTAACATATTCCGTCTTCCTCTTGTGTCTGCTAAGTAGCCCCATAGCGTTGTTCCAATGATGGACCCTGCAATATATGTATACATTTAAGTTCTTCTGATGTTTGGAGTCCGAGTTTTTGACCATCAATAGTTACGTCATGCGTTTTATGCCATCATGAGGCAACGTGACTTTGGTTGCTAGGCAAGCAAATTCGTTCTGGCATTTTCTTAGTACTCCATGGATTTTTAACTATGTACCTACTTCTCTTGTGCAAAGGCACATACCTACCGGAACTACATAAGTTCATAAACAGAGCTTTATTTACAAATATATTTTTATTGATTGAGTTCTCAGCCGGGCGTTGCTACCATCTCTACAATAAAATCGTGTTCAATGTGGACTACCTAAACCTCTAGCGTTGTTAGGCGTCGTAGGTAGTAAGTACCTGTAAATATTATGCATAGTT
Organism: Eulithis prunata; assembly: GCA_918843925.1. NCBI lineage: Eukaryota > Metazoa > Arthropoda > Insecta > Lepidoptera > Geometridae > Eulithis > Eulithis prunata. Next base: position 8,779,095 of record OU974016.1, on the reverse strand, counting down.
GCTATGCAAATAATATAGGCACATGTGCGATTTCTCCATAGACACATGCCAAAGTAAGTAGAGGCAAGATCGCGTGTTCAATAATGAAACCTGCTTCAAGTACGACTGGTTTCCATAACGCACAGGTCCATGAACACCAACCTAGTTTCTAGGATTCCGAAATACATAAGAAAACATTAGCCAAAGTAGTTTTAAGTTGATTCGTCTTTACAACAGTACCTAAACATTTAAAAATATAAAAATAAATTATTATAATCAAAAAAGCTAAAAAAATTATGCTTAGATTTCGAGTCAAACATGAGCACTGTTTTTGGTTTTAAAACAATATCAATTAGAAACGATGCCAGCGAAATCTGAGACTTCCGATTAGGCACTGAATTATTTAGAAACTTGAATTATTAAGATCCGAGATATCTCATTATAACTGGTAATTATTGTTAAAATTATACAAGACATGACTTCGGATACCAGTAAAGCGTCATTTTTGCTGTGGACCTAAGTTAGTAAATGGTAAATTCAGGTCTTAAACTGTTTCTTCAAATAACGATGTAAAAAGGAGAATTCCATTGGCGATCTCACATTTAAAATATGTAATCTAAAGGAAATGAGCTCACCGCCGCCGCCGCCGCGCCGCTGTCGTGAGCGATAAGTCTAACATCTAAGGAATGCCCAAAATAATAACAACCGGAACTCAAACGTAAAATCTCGCGAATAAAAAGTAGGTAAAAACCTTTTGCGAGTGACTTACCCAGCACTGGTCCGGCAGCTAAGAGTCCCTGCTGAGAAGGGGTGGTCTCCAGCTCACAAGCGCTCGTGGGCACCAGGATAGTGCTCCCATATCCTATACACGCGAAGGAGAGGATGGCGATGCCGGCAAAAGCAGTGAGGATGTGGCTGTAAAGCCCGAAGCCTGAAAAACTAAAACTTTAGGTACCTACCTTTTGTTTGTATCAGTAGGTCAATGAGATAGCAAACATCTGGGTAGAGCATGATTTCATATTACTTTTGATTTTTAAAAATGATAAATTAAAATGGAAGGTAAGGCCCGTCAATACAGAAATCGTTAGGTACTCAAGCATAGATTCGAGTACAGATTTTCATACAAAAATCTATTCTTGAACCCAGATCAGTCCTTGAGCGGTAAATCAGGATACGGACCTTGAATAAAAATGTTTTCAAAAACACTGACAATTTTATTATAGTTATAGTAGGTAGTCAGAGGCAAGGCCGAATAAATAAAAAAGCTTACTTATTCTAAATTTCTAATGCACCTACCTGCTCTGTCTAATGCGACCTCTATCGGCACTTTTCCCTTTGGAAAATCACTTTTATCCGTCGACATTTTGCACTTCACACTATAATCTCACCACACTTGTAAATACGACTATCCGTTGTAAAATGCTATAACTTAAATAGATTTTTATATCTGTCAAAATTTCTAAAACATTTTTATTGATTTTTTTGCCTTCAACTGCAATACGTTTACACTGACGAAGTGTTTATCTCGTAGTAATTCGCGTGTTAATCCCAATTATTTGCACCTACACACCGATTAATTATTCAGAGATATCCAGATTACTTGTAATTAAGGTAACTTGGGGAATATCTTAGCCTTAATAAAATAGGTATAATTGCGTAACGTATTCTGCAAAGATTGGTGAAGTTTACCGCGGGACCGAGACTAGTAGAAAGAACAGCCTTTGCCCAGCAGTGGGACAGAAATAGCTAAGTAAAAAAATGCGCGATGTTCTAGTCACCCTGTTTTTGAACTATTCACTGTAGTTTTTCGCAAAAGTAATCAGCTGGAATTTGTGGGCACATTTACTTTCTATCTATAGAAAAAATAGTGTTCCGTAAAAAAATCGGGAAGAACAATAAAACATGGCTTTGATTTATCAGTTTGTCCGTCTGTCAAACACAATTGTAGAGCTTAGTTAGAGCTAGACAAGCGTAGTGAACGGCATACTTAGTAAAGCTGGTTATTGCTGAGCGAATTGACTAGTGGTTCGCCCCGATCCAAGACCTTGGTCGAAGAGCAACACGGGCAATACCAGCAAGCGCATTTTCGGCCATGGCCGCTGAGACCAGCCGGGATCTTTACTAGAGCCTGTTTAGCCTGGCATAAAATGATAAATCAAAATAATAGATAAATAGACTCTTCTAGATAGGTCCAACTCCAACTTGACTGCTTTTTGATATAATGAGTATTTAAAAGATAAAACTAGATAAAAATATTTAAAATAGATTATTTACGACGTAATGTGATTAGATTTAGATTAGTTAATGTCAACTTATAATAATTTATATTACCTTAGACATACTTTTTATAGGAAATAACACGTTGAATGCTGCATATATTCTGTAGGTAGTTAAACAAAGAAATATTTTTTTAATAATGTATTTATTTAACAATAACAGTAGCTAAATACTTAAGGTGTAATTAGAATAAATTATATACCTACAATCAGTCTTTTTTTATAAATAAGGTAGCTTATTTAACTTAATTAATTTATAAATAGACTTTGTTTATTTTAGCACTAGTTGTAGTACCTACTTACTTCCGCCTACGGTTTCGTACAGGTACCGTTAGTCCTTCTGAGCCCCGAGTCTGTGCATTTGTTTTGACTTCCGACTTTCGAGTCAGAAATTTTGTATGAAAACCGGATAAGCGCCTCTACCGGGAGATTTGGGAATTGTGCAATTCCCAACAAAATGTTTCGCTTTGCGAATGATTAATTTTCCGCGTGCTTCACTCGAGTCGAAAGTCAAAACAAACGCACAGACTCGGGGGTCTGTCCTAGATCCTGTTAATTTTTCGGGAGTATAACTTATTTTATCTGACACTATTTATGGGATAATAAATCTATGTGCTATTGCAAACTAAGTTATTAATACGTGTGTGTAAGTATTTCAGTAGAAGAGTAGAGCAGATGTTGAGTTGATTAAGGAACAAACATCTAGACTTAGTGCTAACATTGTTGTGGAATCAATTTTCTAGTTTATTTGCTCCAGGAACCCGCCTGTCACGGGGTAGGAACCACGCGAGCACTACTCCACCTATAATGAAAGGTTGTATGTTTGAAAGAAAGAAAATTAAATATTATTATTTGGCACGTGAACACGGGTAGAGATAACATAACAAAACAATAAGGATTTTTACCACCAAACTCATACACAGAGGCTGAACAGTCCCCCAAATTAGCCTAACCCAGCGCCTGAATCCAAAAAATGCATAAAATTCAGTTTGGTTAAATGGGATTTAACTAAATTAGAGCTCTTGAAAAAAAAAAAATATGCATGCTAAAGTTGTTGTGTACTAAACTGTGTTTAGTTAAATCACTTTTATATTTACAAAGATAAATAATAAAGACCAAAGAATATGTAATACGTAGTACCTGCGTAAGAAGCGGGACTGCCATTTTACCAAAATTACATGCTGAAAATCTCGTTTTGTATGAAACGTGATTCAAATTTTGACCCCCGTTTCATACATTGTTCGTGTTTCGAAAGCACGAGTCTAGTTTGAGAGTTTCGCCAGTCTGATAAAGACCTTACAAATCTTCAAAAAAATGTTGTAACTAGAGATATTATTATAGAGTATAGGTACTTACTGAACAGCAACACGGACCAGACGTAAAAGGTGCCTTCACAGTTGGTGTTGATGAGAGCTCCAATGGCATTGACGCCGAAGAATGCACTGAATCGACCCACCATCACTGACAAACAGGACGCCATGCCCCTGTGGAAATATACGAGTCAGCCTCGGTGAAGGGAAACATATTTTGGTAGGCGTTTGAGTTTACATTATCTTTACTCGTACGGTTGGTAGGAATATATTTAAAAAAATGATGTGAGTAGTGCCAGTGCTCTCAAACGGTGAAGGAAACCCGCGGTTATATAAAAATCTTGAAATTTTTATTCAAGAAATGTTATTTTATGTTATTATTAAAAACTCACCTTAAATTAGTAGGATACAACTCCACAAAGTACACACTCAACAGTCCCATACTAAGCGCACACAACAGAAAGAAGAAGAAGAATATCCCCCCAGCTATCGGCACCGCTATCACATTCAGTAGAACAGCTGCTGTGACCGATGTGGTGAGGATACACATCATGGCGACTCGCTTGCGACTGCCGCAAGTTAGTGAGAGCACGAGGTTTGAGAAGCTGGCCAGTGCTCCGTACGTCATGGCGGAGAAGAGAGTGGTCTCTTGGATTGTGTCGTCACAGATTTCTAGACCCTAGAAATATGGTGGTTATTAACCTTTGCACTGCTGGGATTCAAAACATAATAGAAAATCTACTTTTGTTAAGATCTAAGTTCCGACATGCCACAAAAAAACAGCTAGGTATTTGTCGAAACTAACATTATTTGACAGCGCTAAAGCTATTGCCGTCTCGGTCCTTTTGATTTATGAGAAAGAGACGGCATAAAAAAAATGCAACAACAGAATCGGTACCATAGAAAAATAAAAATTTTAAAGATGTGAAACTCTTTTCATACGGAAAACATAAACGCGCTTCTATTATTTAATCATCATTTTTGTTTGTTTGCAGCTAAAAATTTACTCGTTTTTTCGTTTTTTTGTTTTTTTTTATTACAGAGTTTCATCACATACCTAGGTAGTTGCAAATTGAAAACAATAAAAAAAAATCAAGGGTCCTATACTTAGTTTAAATCTATTATTATTATTATTATTTATTTATTCAGTAGCTATCTGGTTCTTTAGGCACCTAACAAAAGCACTACGAGTAAGTTCAACTCACCGTGCTATTCCCAGCTATGTAATTATCCTGGGACAGTCGGATAACAGCGCAAAGGTTCATGCCAGCGCCCCCTCCTGACTCCAGCACTGAGAACAAGCTGTTCATGATGTACGGGAGCCATAGGATGAAGCCACTGCCACTGAAATATAAATTCTATTTTGAAACTAGTAAGAACGAGTTTCCACCAGAGCTAAACAACATTTGCTATATACCTAAGGATGTGTTTGAAATACACCAATTAGGGATTGTTTGTTTTCAAATTAAACAATTCCTATTGGTGGATGTCAAACACATCCTTAGCAAAGTGGTATAGTATGCTCCGCTAAGCCAACAAATGGCCTTCTATAAATAGAGCTGCACAATGTCGTTGGTCCGTCAGCTGAGGAGTTTTACTTACGTCATGTAAATGATGATGACGAGGTAGAACAGCTTGAGTGTCACATTGAGCAGCGGCCGCTGGAACAGAGGCACTGTCTGCTGCCACAGAGAACGGAAGAACGACGTGTTTAGCATCGACTGCTTGTCGTCTTCTATCAACTTCTTTATCTAAGGAAGAAAAGAGAACTTGTAATTAAATAATACATGTAGCGTTTAGTATACAGGCTGTCCTGGAACTAGTAAATAAATTGGGTATTTTGCAGAGCGTGTTAGAGGCTAACATGTCGGTAACTGTGCCTTGATCACGAATGAAACTGACAATCGTAAAAACGTATAGTAACGCTAGCGTATCTGAGATACACTGCGCGGTGATTGTACAACGTTTGTCACTCGAGCTGGCGTTGACACGCAGTGTGACTCGTATACGTTAGGTCTACTGAACGCGGCGGCTGTCAGATTTGTTCGTGATCACCCCGCTGACTAAAGTTCCTACGGATAAAATATATTAAAAAAAACTAGCCAAAAAGTGCATGGCTTACTGGAAAAGAGTCTGCATCACACCCCGTATTACAAGCATAGATCCTCTTCAGCACATACAATGCGTCTTCATGCCTGCCTCTAGACGCGAGAAACTTGGGACTTTCATGGAACAGCTGGAGAAGACCAGCAGTTATCGCACAAGGTAATGCCATCACGAGCGCCAGCAGTCGCCACGGACGGTACGTGATGCCCAGGAAGTCAATATTGTAAGAGAAGTCCAGGGGTAGGATGGGGTAGGCGATCACTGAAAGAAAGATAGATAGATTAACTCTTTATTGTACACAAAGAAGAAACAGGATACAAAAAGAAACAATTTAAGCTATTGAGTACATAGGGAAGCCTTATCGCTAAAAGCACACTCTTCCAGACAACCTTTGGATGGAGAAAATAGACAAAATCAGAAAGAATTGTAATGGATGAAATTGATTGCGTAGTGCTTGCTTGGCTTTAGAGGTGAGTGTATGGTTGAAAATAAAACTGATGAAATGAGTTTGGGCTAACAAATGATACTGATATGCTAAATGAGAAAGAAATTACAAATTCGAAATGCTAAATAAAGTGTTCTCACGTGCGACAGTAGCCTGGGAGCACATAAGAGCGCACGTGCAGAGTAACAGGGAGCGGCCCCTCGCGCGCGCCGCAATGCTTTCACCCAGCAACGTGTATGCGCCTGAGTTGCTTGCCGACGTACTAAAATACAGAATAATGTTCAAAACATCGACCTTGAGAAATTGGTACTAATCACTAAAATTCAAAGGACGATTCAAAGTGATCTGCAGGCTTTTATTATACAGCATGTATCTACAATGGCGACAAAAAATTGACACACGGGTAGAGCTACTTATTAGTATTCATATAGTACATTATGGTACTAGTGTGGTACATTGGTGATTACCGCCGAGGTGCCATTGAGACCCGAGCCGTAGGCGAGGGTCTTAAGAGAGCCGAGAACGGTAATCACCAATACACACGTGTATCATACGACGTTTTTCAACACACTTGTGAATAAAATAACAATAAAATAACTATAATTTCAACAGTGAAAACGCGTTGTGAAAAATGTTTCGCTATGGCGGGAAAAAATAATCAGTTTTCCTATGCGCGCGCATTGCGATCGGCCACAGACTAAAGGGATGAGGTTTTTTTTTATTTATTTTCCGCGCTTAGGGTTTGCGCCTATTCTGCCACGTAAAAAATGGGGAATTTAAAGTTTTCTTTTATTACAGAGAAAACAAAAGTTATATTTGAGTGAAAGTTTTATTTATTAAACACGTACGAGTTAAAATTATCTATTGAAATAAGAAGTTGCATGAAATGAGCAAGCAATAGGAACATTCATTTATTTGTTCTATTGAACATGATCTTTTTTTTGAATAAAAACTTTTAGTAACAAAGCTACTCAACCAATAAAATTTTAAAAATAAATCTATAACTCACTTGTGAGTTATAGCAATGAAAAAGTCACAGTTTGATTATGGGTGTCATTATGTGCCTAATTGCGGTGACCATAGAGCCACTTTATGAGCAAGTGTGTTGAAAAAAAAATTATTAACAATGCTGCGGCCCTACATTGAAAATTACGAATTGTACACATTCTAGTGCAGCTGACTGTACTTTAATTATTTTTTTATGAATATAAGTAGCTCTACCCGTGTGTAAATTTTTTAGCCATTGTAGATACATGCTGTAGAATAAACGCATTTTCTTTTTCAGCATTTTCAGCATAATATTTTAGTCTATTCAATCTTGTTTAATTTCCACAGAGATAAAGTAAAAAACCTGCCAAAATCCGACTCTAATTAGGCAGAAAATTTTGAACTGCAATATGAGGAAAATAATCGATGGTTTGAAAGATTACTACAACCACGAAAGACTGAAAATTTGCTTACGTGATTTCATCAGATTCTTTTCAGTTTTTCCAAACGGTTGCCGAACTTGTAGGTAATACATATAAATTAGTGTTGGATACGGCACTAACTATCAAGGATATTATCGATAGATAATCGTATGGGACGATAATCATTGTAATCAAGAACCATTACGGGTTAGCAACCGACATGACTGACTGATAATCAGAATGCACCTGTATTTAGATCTTCATTATACCTAGATTCGAATAGTAGGCATGTGAATATTTACGGCATTGTAAATATCACGTGGGTATTTATCACTTCCTTTTATGCTAAAAATATCAAACGTGTTAGTTTATTTTTGTGTCACGTATTTATGTAAGATACGACTGTTTACCGAACCATTATGGAACTTTCAGGAGCCTGGGGGTATTTTATTGTTACTACTGTGCGATAGTGAAGTTTACTCAGTGATAATAGTGATAAAACTGACAGTGTTCTGTGACGTCACTGTTTTGTGACGCATGATGACACTTTTAGAGAGGCAGTTGTAACCACGAAGGATTTATTTCACTGAAAATAACGATATTTTTCACTTTTATCGTCAATGTAAATCTTTTTGAAACTAATAATTAATATGAATAAAAGGATTATGATATTAGTTACGCATTTATCTATATCGTAGTGCTGAAGCGGAAATCGCTGCCAAAATACGTACCTAAACTGATCTCTTACCTACGAAGTAAGCATATAAAGTAATAAAAGGTATATACTGATTTATGCCACATTTATGGCTTCAAACAAAGGTTATTCCACCTTATTGTTTCGGTATACTGAAATTTCACGTGTTGTTATTGATACGATAAAACTAATCCAAGATAACTAACCAATTTCAAAGTCAAATGTGGAATTCTAGCTCTTCGATCAAAAATCTTCTATGTTTATCGAATTCATTGACTTTTTTATAGGACTCATAAAAGCTATTGAATTTTCGGATGTAGCATTCTTACTAATCTGTGGTCGGATGTGACTCTTCTTTAACACCAGAGGTGTCTTATACGCGTTGTCAATCTTTGAACCGTTTTAACCAGCATTCGTCTAGTCTAGTCACGTCACAGACAAAGTCTAGTGCATGAATTTATGAGCATATTTCAAAGAACCCCATACTTGTCTAGATACACCTCTATATAAAATATCTTATCCTTTGCAATATTAAAAATAAGTCGACAGTCTAACTTACAAAGTGGAACAGATTAGTTTTAGCACAGCCATGGTCTTCCAGTCCGGGGCGACGCTGCTGAGAGCCGAGAACATGAAGCCAATCGACATGGACAGCACTAGCGTCAGCCGCCGACCTCGCGTGTCCGACACGTAGCCCCATAGGTGTGCTCCTAGCACCACTCCTAAGAGAAGAACACCAGGGTCAAGTTCAACATAAAAACCAGCAGCAATGTTCCAGATATGAGACATAGTACAATCCAGTGTACAATCATCTTTGTAGTTTATTGAATGGCAACTGAACTCTTGTATGGCGGATGCGAACGTGTTTCTGCCACTAGACCCCCGATAGACCTTTTTTGCGTGTTATTGAATGGCAAGCTGAACACTATTTTCAATTTCACAAGAAAGATGACGTATTAATAGGATGGGATAGATGAGGTCTGCTTCCCGATCGAAGTTAGCAAGAGCTAAGGGGTTAAAAACTCCTCACTGTCTGAGGATTAAAAATATATTATGGTCTATGTTATAAAAAGTCAGAGTAGATATGTTTTGTCTAAGGACATGTATACTCAAAATTTTTATAAGATAGGGGGATTGGGTATAAAGAGCGCTTACCACACAGTGGCATAGCAGTGAGCAGTGCTTGCTGCTGCATCGTCAGCGCCAGGTCGCACGCCGCTGCGGCTACCACAAAGCTGGTGCCGAACAGGTCCATGCCCATTGCCTGCAGCGTCCAGCTGCATACTACTAGCAGTCCGAAGTTATACTTTCCGAAACCTGCAATTAACTAGATAAAGATGACCCCGAAAATGCTGTTCTAAGTTTGAAAATGTTTTTTATTTTTTGAAAAATGTTATTTGTTACTGTCCATTGTAAAAATGTCAAAAGAAGAATAAATTAATTTATTGAATCGTAAAAATGGCATTTCAATGTTTCCAATAAATTTTTTGCTGCCAAACTCCAGGCTGTTTTGTTTTCTTGAAAAAAATGTGAATGTTAGCAAACTAAGATTATTTTAGTTGGGAAAATAGAATTCTAAGTACGAAAAAAAGGGAACTGCATTCTGTTTGCAACGGTTGGAGTTGACGTTATTGATACAGGGATATTAGTAATTGCTCAAAGATTCTGCGTCATTGAGTAACTTGACCTGTTATCAGCTGTGGAGAACCAGGAAGTCGCAAATTAATAGCATCCTGTTAAAATGATCAAGTAGATTCCATATCTCTTCACTCAAGTTAACTTTTTAGCATTTTACAAAAGCTAGATAATTGAAAACGTCCAAAACTTATGGGAATGGTCACGTGACTTAAATAATTTTTTTCTATTCTAAAACGTCAACTTGGAAGGGAGCACGGAGTAGTTACAAAAGTAGAGTCGAAAACTAGGTGTTATAACTTACTTATAAGTAGGTACCTATTTAAAAAAACCGTATTTTTATCTATTAATCTACGTGCATTTACAAAATATGACATTGAATACAGATGCAGAGATGCAGCGAGGACTTGATAAAAAATGTAACGTGTGTGTGTATTTCAGTGCACGTTTCAGTTTGGTAAAACCAGTTGGAGACGTAATCATATTATGCACTCGAGAGCAAAAATTCCAGGTCATCTATAAAAAATGTAATATCTTAGAAACTATAAAAGTTAGCTTAGTAAAATAAATAAGATATAAACAATGGCATGATGCCTATGTGTAGTTCAACCTACCAGTATCTGAGAGAGCATCTTCTACAGTTGCCGCATACATCGGTCTCCGCTTCTCCATGTCGTCAATGTTCCTTATTTCTTTTAATTTCTTATCCATGGTGCTTCTGCACTGTAAAACACATTTTTATCGTACTTTAATCTGTAGGGCTGTCACGTTTTTTTGAGCATGTTAAGGAAACTCTTCTGTTACTCATCTCTGCTCTTGGTTCCATCATTTCTTTCAACATATCAAGGTCATCTTTCCTATACTTTTTCAGTCCACGAATCAAGTTTTTATAAAAAACACTATTTATTAATCAATTCTGTGCATTCTTACCGTTCAAACAATCTCAAAACCTGCAAATTATCCGAAGATAGAATAAAACGAGCTTACTCTTCCACGCCGGACCTAGGAACTATCTTGGTATGTCTAACTAGCACCAGCTGAGATGTAGCTCTTATATACCCCATACGTCACTCAGATAATGAGACCGTCATCGTTACAGGTCTCGAATCGTAATCAGCAATCAACGAGGCCCCTTGTTTATCCTGCTGAAAATAAACGGAGACAGAGGTACCTACGTGTTTACTGCTAGTGTTTACCTGAAGGCGGTCTGGGTTGCTGAATGTTACTATTGGTAGAATGTTGCATTGTCTGTTGTCAAAGATATTTTAGGCTTTACATTAATTTAGATGATTGATACAGCATCATTGCCTTGATCACTAATAAATGTGACAATCGCAAACGTATCGTATCCGAGATACACTGCGCGGTGACACTACAACGGTTGGCAGTCGAGAGCATTGACGCGCAATATAACTCGAATACGTTAACGCGGCGACTGTCAGATTTGTTCGTGATAGAGATACAAGAGTCATGATTTAGATGGAGATGGAGAAAACCTAACCTCCATTACACGCGCTAGTCGCTTGTAAACTTATTGAAGCCGTAGCACAAATGTAGAGCGGATGCTCTAACTTGAAACCTGAAACTTGTGACAAGAGATCTCCAAAATTTAAAACTAAGTATACTTACAATTTTTATTGCTGGAATTAGGCCGGTGAGTTCGTACTTATATAAGCCTTTCAGAATATACTTTTATGAAACTTCAAAATGGTCTGGTCTTGCGTTGAAGTGTGGGCACAAGTATTATGTGAACGCCTAGTATATACGCAGGCAAAACCACAAAAAGCCGGTAGTATGATCATCAAATCCAGCTAGAAGCTCCGTTCCAACGTTTTGATAACAAGTAAATGATTGTTTGCAAACTGTCAAAAGTATTTGCAAACTCTCGAAAGGATTCGCAGAGTCAATTTGTAGAGACTATTCTGTCCTGGGGGGGTCCGCATCATACTATCTCTAAAGATAACAGTTGTTATGTTGATGAATTTTGGAGAAAATATTATGTTCAGAGCCAATGATTTCTATAAAAAACCTTCTTTCAGAGCAATATAAATGACACATCAGAGGTACTATAATCAACCTCTTATACAAGATCACGTTTTACAATCGCCAGTGCAAAGTATAGAAATCATGGCTCTAGATAGAGAATTAGAAATTGTAACGGTTGGAATTCTGGGGAGATGACAAAGGAAAGGAATGGCAGGATATCTACCTTCCTGACTACCACAGCTAGCTCCTGCGGGGTGGTTCTGCCTATCTTCCTACCGTACAAAATTTATTTTTATTCTAAACAAAAGAAACATGTGAAACTCACGAAAATAACCATTTATTGTTATAAAATAAACCTATGATTATATAAACATAAACTTCTTATTCTATCATTTACCTACATATATTCTAAAGAGGACCTAAAACATTATTTATTATACTAAAGATGTGGACTTAACTAATCGGATATTTAAAGTGAATCAGCCTCGTGAAATAGTATAATTCAAAATTACTTCTAATCGCACATCCCTAGAACTTGTTCTAGTCTAATTACAGGTGCCACCAGGGGCATAAAGTTACCAGCTTATAATCCTAGCTATAGAATGTACATTTGTCTTTGACCAACGTTTTCCTACACCTTGCACAACCACTTATGGCTCATATGAGCTTTGCTCGGGTTGATCTGAGGAATGCACTGGCCCCGTCTGGACCAGGGCAGACCACAGGTCCAACCTGCACTGAAATCTACGGATCTACTCCTACTGGTATGCTAAAAAGTTTAACGAAGAACTAATAGCGTTGCAGGATAAACAATACTCAAACGCAGACTAACGACAAACAAACGATAGACAAGTGAACCAGGATTCCACGAAATCAGCTGCTCGTCTTCGACCTCAACTGATGAAACGCCTGATAAAAGATCCTACTCTGACACCTTCTTGTAAAATATTGACACTGGGCCCACCTTATAGTGCCGACGAGACACGTGGTGGCATGTGCACACCACGCCTTTACGGAACTCAGCTCGGGAAATCCAGCCGCTGGCCGTCTCGCCACGCTCTGCTCGCCTCTGCTTAACACCGACCGGCTCGTGACGCCACGTGCGTCCGCGCCCTTCTCTGCTCGTCCTTCAGCCTGAAAAATACAAGGAAAAGTGTTTATATTTTGTCTGCGATCATGACGCCCTGACGGTTGGGTCGTCATAAGCTTCTGCATGACCCGCCCCGAAGTCCCGATCAGCTGATCCTGACTCGAGGCCACCTACCAGAATTTGTTCTCAGCTGCACCTCCGTCGGTCTCCTGTTCAAATGTTGACTTGCGTGGCTGCTCTCGAGATGACATAAATGCTGCCACGTCGGTCTGGTCTCCCCGTTCTCTCCGGCTGTCCGCTTTCTTTGGTGTTTGTCTCGTCTGAAATAATCGAATCGAATAAAAACCCGAGAACCTCCTGAGCCTGGATCCTTGCCATGCTATCCATGGCCTGGAATCGCGAGGTACTTACCGGCACTCTCTTCTCCGCCCACACGCACTTTCGGTGTTGATCTCTCTGCAAACTTCGTGGAATGAAGACGCGGCTCCTCTTGCCGGCTAGTTTTATGTAGCTCAAAATCGAAAGTTCTCGAAGCTTTTCCTTACGAGCTTCATGGCAAAAACGTCCCTAAACACAATTCTTTTGAAACAAAACAAAACCTATATTTCTCCGGCGTCGGCCATGACCTCTTTTTTCAATGTCATCGCCATAGACAAATCCTTAAAACCTAGAGCAAGTGCACAAAAAAAAACCAATCGAAACTAAATCGATACAACTACTCGACACCAGATGGCGCCTCGGCGTTTTACCGATCTTTCCATCTTGATTTCGCTGTAAAAAAAATGAAATTACAATGTAATTTCCATGCGGTGCGCTAGATGTCGCTGCTGCTTGCCTTTATTTAATTTTTCTAAGAATGAGGCGCGAAATTTGAATTGAGCCAGCGAGGGATACCTATTTCACGAAGCTGAAAAAATGAAATGCTACAAAATAAATAATTACTTAGGTACTTACTTATAAATTCAAAATAGTAACTTATAAATGATAGGTCACGTGACTTTTTCCTTTTCTAGCGATTGTAAAATGTCTACATTCTTGGTTCGAGGCTCGTTATATGGGATTTAAGTAAATATGTTCCGCCCTCTTCCGGAAGTCCCCTAATGACAAGAGAATATAGCTGTCATAAATTTTTTTTTGTCAAGATAATACTAGTCTTTATCGCGGTGGCATAACAGTCAATGTCAAATGAAATTTTCGCATAAAGAGAACCTACCTATGGCCACTGGCTTGGCCGCGGAGTACGCATGTAGGCGCAATCAAAAGGAAATGTTTTATTTATGAGTAGCAATCTGCAAAAGACACATGTCAAAAGGTCACAAAGGTCTAATGAAAATAGGAAAATCTCCATAGATCATATAAACTATAAATAGAGTCTAAAACTGTGCTATTAAAAGAGAGTTTTGACCTATGACAGGTCAATGAGACTGCCTATCGTGATTATTTGCATGCCTACTGCGCGTTTAAGGAGTGGGCTGAATGCAAGCGAGCATGCAGACGAGCAATGTAGGTCGTCTCTTCGACTCCAAAAGGTTTTAATAAAACAAATGTTTGCTATCAATTCTAAGTCAAATCTGCATACTTACTCAAAATCTGCGAATATAATCTAAAGCTATGTGATTACCAAGCCCTCTAGCCAAGTCAACATTCTACAATCGCTAGAGAATATAAAAAAAATATCTTTAGAATTGAAATTATTTCTGAACGACAAGTCACGTGACGATACATTTTGACGTTTTCTGATTTCAATCCACGCTCTAGTCTAGACTCTACATAGCTGAATGCTCAATGTAGCGTGTAGACAATATCTTGTCCGAGTCGATGGACAAACGACAAACCATGCCAAATCCACCATTTTGCCAATTTTGGCAAAATTAACCTGAGCGAATGTCTACGTGCCTAAATAGGGATAATTTTATATTTATTATTCATGTTATTTGAACGATAGCCAGTCTCGGAAAACGGACATACATTATGTATCTGAATTTGAAAATAGTGTAAAATCACTGGTTTATGCTATTGTAAAACCAATGAACCAAATAATAAATGAACATTGAGAGTTAGCTTGCGTCCATGCAAACGCGTCCTCTACTGATAGCGTGGAGGAGAAATACATGCGCCTCACAAACCACTTATCACCACAATAATTAATGAAAGACAGTAGTAGGTAAACAATCGATAAAACTACATTTATTTACATTTCGCCGTCCATTCCGCTCAATACACGATCATATCAAATTCAAACAACAACTAAGTAGCAACTGCTTCCGGAAAACTGACCTACCTAATCGTATAAATTATTCCTTTTAAAATGGAGTGTATAAAGAAGGCTGGTTTTTTCCAAAAAAATATTATTGCCGAGTAAGTTATTTCTTTTTTTATTAAGAGAGTGAAGTAGAGAAATGTAGCGTGGAAACAGACAGGGCAGAAAAAAGGTCTCATTATAATTATTTTAAAAAACCTATTTTAACCAAACAGGTTAGTGACAAAATTAGATCAAATGAGAATTAATTCAAAAATAATAAAATGAAACCTCCGACTGGCGTCAAAATAAGAATCGGAATCTGTAGTTAGATTTAATGGCCGACATTTAATTTTGTGCCATCTCTTCTCTGAGATTACCAAATAGTACTTCTTGCATACAAGTCCTAAAATAAAAACTCATCTGTATGTGTATGTATGTATGCTGTAGTGTATCACATCGCCTTAGAATGTAATAACTTCTTCCGTAAGTAGGTGTAGGTATAGGTGTAAATATGCCATTAGTGTAGGTAAATAACTTATTTAATTAAATATAGTCTCAATAACTAACATATTCACAGGCGTCACCACTCCGTAGGTAATAGCTCTGCCTTCTGTACGTGCTTGTAGGTCGTGGGTTCGATCCCCACTGAGAATAATCATTTGTGTGTGACAAACATAGATGTATGTTCTATGTTTGAGTGTTAGGTACTATGTATAAGTATTTATTAAGAAAAAAAAATTATATACCTACGTATTCTATCAGTAATCTAGTACAAGCTTTGCTTAGTTGGGTAATAGATGGCGTTGTGTGATAATATGTCCATGAATAATTATTTCATAGAGTCGCAATAAAATAAAAGTGTATTCTACAATTTTCATTCAAAATTCTAAAGATTTCTATGATGCAGTAAACAATGATACTTATCTTTAATTAATTGATGTTTGAGACTCGCAAGGAACAAATCAAGTCAGTGTTGACATGACAATAACTAACAGTAGGTATTGTAATCAATAACTTTGCATATACCTATGTTGGCTATCTACAAACTATAATTTCTAGATCTAGGTACTATTCACATGATGAGACATATAGACTTATAACAAGTATACTTGTTAACATAAGTATTTGCTTAGGACAAATAAACAAAACCACAAATTGGAAATTGAACAAAAAACTCATGCGTATAGAATAATCTTCTACTTAGTTTGGTCACAGAGCATATAATACTATACGGTACAGTAAACACCATAATATGAAAATTTATGAATAAAAAATTAAAAATAAATTGTGATTGAGGATTATAAGGATGTACCTATTGTATTGTATTGTATTGTAAGACAGGTTTGAAATTCTGCATATATTTTTTGATGATACATGAAATACAATAGGGATAAGCTGTATCTCTTTCGATTGAATTTGAATTTTCTTGTCAATGCCAAAGGCAAAAAACAGAACACAGTGTACCTAACTATTCCAAGCTTTGAAGTATACAAGTTTATGATACAATCTTTTTCAAAATATTTTAATAATCTCATGTATTGCTGCGTGGTAAAAAAAGGTCTAGTCGTTTTAATAGTAGCTATACTAGAGACAAGAATTTGTAATTGCTTGTCCCTGCCTATACCTTTCTACTCGTTTAAAAAACTACACTGTAAATGACGTGTTATCACCTCATCACACTTGTGTGAGAGACAGTACATCTAGTGGATAGGTAAGGTACTCAAGGCTACATTGACCACTAAACATAAACTATGTACAAGTATTGTACCCATGTGATAGTCGTGTGTAACCTTTCATAAGTAGTGCTTATTCAGTGATTATAATATTTAGCTGATAGTCTATTGCAAATTGCAAATTGGTTAATTAAAATTATATTTGTTAAACTTGAACGGATTTTTCATGATAGGTAAGTTTTTTTTTGTATTTAAAGTTTCACTCACGCATTTGCAATACACGTTTGCATAACAAATTACAGTTTTTTTCAGGAATTATAAACCGAATCTCTTATTTTTGGATAGTATTTGCAAAGATCAGAAAACATCGTGATTTTTTATCAAAATAATGTATATGTTATGCTAGTGTCATATCAAAAATCAATTTGAGTAATTATCTAGGTACCAATATTAGAACTCGTATATTTCTCGATTCAGCCAGATTCGGTCAGAACACCCAGAGTAGGTAAAAATTGTGGAGTATCTAAAATGCTCTCATTATTTTGTTCTCAGTGAAGGGAAGATAAAAGAAAGAGTAGTCCTGATGCACGAGCTGAACCCTCGTATGCTACCGAAGGTCGAGAAGATGGAAGTCGATCTGGAAGATGCCTTGGAACTAGCTGGTTAGTATGACATTCGACTTACACTCTAGAAACAACCTTCCTCTTATCCGGGTTGTTTTGCCACTTCCCCATCACTAGAGCTCATCCGAAAAAGTTTTACCACCGTACCTATTCCTACCGTCAAGCAGTGATGCTTGCATTTCTGTGTTCCGGTTTGAAGTGTTAGGGTGTGCCGGTGTAATTACAGGCACATGAGACCTAACACCTTTATATCTCAAGAGTGATAAGCGCACATACTAATGCATGACTGAATGAAGAAGTTTTTTCAGAAGATTTCTTTATAGTTATTCACCTAATGTTTTCATTAAATATTCTCGTCGCCTCTCGTCATCTAGGTACTCTTAGCATTTTACGCTTCCTTGTGATCTTGCGGGTGACACAAAAAATCTTAAGATAAATTGGTACGAATTAGATACTATTTCAGTTCACATAAGTACTTTTTTCTATAACTATTATAAAGTTTCGAAATGATAGTGATAATATAATAGGTCAGTACGATGTTCTTATAAAGATAAAGTAATACTCTTTAGCCAGCGGTCGCTAATTAGGTAGTTGTTAGATACTATAGATATCAGTGATTTATAAAAATCAAGCATTATAGTGAATGGGTAAAACCACCGCGTTCCGCTATTGTATATCAAATATTTACTTAGAACTTATTTACTATATTATATAACTAGCCGTCGCCCGCAGCGTTGCTCGCGTTCTAGACCCTTTAGGGTGCGACTTTTCAAAATTTCTTTCTTAGTGCACCCCTACACTATATAAGGATACTACCCTCCAGGCTTATGGTTTAGGCTGTGCGTTGATTCTCTGTCAGCTTCAAAAGAGTTTTATATATATTTATTATTATTATTATTATATTATATTTACTTAGAAGGTCTTTTGTTTACATTGAATTCTAGCATATTTTTTACACTCATCTGACATTTTATGCCGTCAAAACCCCTTTTGGTTAGTTTAGAAAATGCAACAATAGAATTAACGCCAGTACCAGCTACCTACTGAAATTAAAACAAATAGTAAAATTGGATCGATGATGTGCATATATAAGTATAGATTGTTTCTATAACCTTCACATCAAAAACACTTATAACATATTTTAAAAGGATTATTAAACCATTATCTTCAAGTATTTATTAGGTCTTATCATTTTTAACATGCATGTCAAGGTCCTCACTTTTAGCCCTTACTTAGACACTATTTCCCTAATTATGTTTGTACCTAAGTAATATAATCTGTAACTAGCAACTTTGTAAGATGATGATAAAGATAAACTTTCTAATATATTGCGTACTAAAACAGCCAGCGCTGATTAGCATTCTACGTATCGAAAAAACATAAACAGCCACTTTATTATAATTTCCAATGATTGAGTGATGAATAAAACCAACTAAAACTTGAGCGCTGACGTATCAGCGCGAGATATTATCAAATAACTGCAAAATTATCAATACATATAGGATGAGTGCATGCGGGTCGGGCGCGTGTGTTTTCCGTTGAATATTGTATGGACGACAATGATATTGTGTGATTCAGCCGCGGAGCATGTCCTATTTTGAACCTTATTCCAACAATTACTTTGAACTTATTCCAACGATTGTATAAACTTAGTTGGAAATCGCACACATCGAGGTGCTAATTTTTAAAGGACATATTTTTATCAATCGGTACTAGCTATTTCCCGGCGTAGTGAATAGGTACTGTAAAAGAACCTACTAGTAGAACCATATAGAAGCTAGGAACTTGAATTTATGGAGTCATGGGACAGGAAGTTAAACATAGCTACTGGTTTTTATTTGATGTCTATGATATGATAACTTGGCTAATGATAAAATGTGCCCTTTTCTGTAAGTGCAGTGCTATTATTCTCTATAGGGTACTCATCGTGGTTTTACCTTCACTCTATATACCTACCTACATATGAAAGAGTCAAAGTAGTCGGTACGTATAACATTCAAATATCGATAAAACATTCAACAGTATTTGAATAGAGTTATTTTAATGGGAGCCTTGCCTCTGGGGCCTTATGCTCGCTTAGGCAGTGATTTTACTTTAATAGTTCACAACCAAAGGGAGAAAAAACTAGTAGGTAAAATAAATAAACAAGACGTGTTTGCATCTTGTTTAGATGATTTATAATTAGCCCCTGGCAATTCTTAATCTACAATGTTTACTAACGCCTGATACATTCCTTATAGCTATGTGAAAAACTTGTAGCAACTTAGATGTCAAGACTAACGCCTAAAGTTTCCCGATAGATTTTCAAACAGCACTGCTATTTGATTTCCCCCAGGCTGCGGTCGTTACCAGTTAATCCACTGTGCGCTGATGTTGTCGGTCCTCGCGGCTGCGTTACTGGAGATGATTGGGATAGCCTTTATACTGCCTGCGGCTGCATGTGACCTGGACCTTCCTGACAGCATGAGGGGTATCATCACCTCCATACCCAATATAGGTGAGTGAAAATCTCATATTTTGCAATGACTCCGACGTGGAATTGAAGGTAAAACTATTCAGAAAATTTGGAATTTATTTTAAAGTTGCTACAAACTATTTTAAACTAATCGAAATAGGAAATATCATTTCTGAACGACAAGTTATGTGATCAGTAACTAACAGAGAGTAACTTATATACAAAGGTAGGTCACTAGTTTGGTGGTAATTTGGACAACTAAAAAGCACAATTTGAAGGTCAAGTCGAGTCGAGGATTACCTATTTGAGGAAAATACCTAATTTCTAAATCATATATTTTCCAGGTATAATAATAACAGCTGCGTTCTGGGGCCGAGCGGCAGACGCCAAAGGCCGGAAGCCGATGTTGCTGGTGTCAACAGCAGTTGCTGGAGTGCTTGGTCTATCAGCTGCTCTCATGCCCAACCTTATCAGCTTTGCATTGTGCAAGCTGGCCACCTCATTATTGTAAGTGATTTCTTACATACTTGTTCAATTACAGCAGTAGCTATAAACGGTACTATTTATTACACAGATATTATTATGAGTAAATAAGCAGCTTATCAAAATAGCGCATAGTGTAGCACTGCTACCGCTCATCAATAAATTTATGCGTAGCACGTAGCGTAGCACTGCTACGGCTACATACCGCGTATCAATAATTTGGTGCGTACCTTTAGCGTAGCACGTAGCGTAGCACTGCTACATACCACTTATCAATAAAGTGCGTAGCAATAGCGTAGCACGTAGCGTAGCACTGCTACGGTACATCAATATTTTCCAAGCTAAAGACATCAACGCGCACTCTGTCGTAGACTACCAGTACACGTATTTATATTGTGTGATTCTTACAGTTTTTTTGCATGTAAGCTCACTCGAATTAATTTATTTGGAATTGGGTTTGTTCACTTTCAGTTTGTCCTGCCCATCCTCCTTGACATTCGCCTACGCATGCGAGCTGATGCCGAGGAGACTCCGTGACAAGGTCGTGTTGCTGCTGAACGGTCTCCTGATGATTGTCTCTACTCTTAGTCCTGGTAGGTAAGGCTTCTCATATGGTCACTGTCGCATAGGCACTACACTTTTTGCGTTTCAAAAGCATAGTTTTGTCCTTTCATAACACAACTAATAATCATTTATTACAGTGTTCGCATGGGCAGTACTTTCAAACCAATGGCACTACTCCCTCGGCTCCCTGGTCCTCCGTCCCTGGAGGCTGCTGACAGTGGTCTACTCTCTCCCACTACTCCTGACAGCATTGTGGCTGATGACGGCTGAGGAAAGCCCCAAGTTCCTCATGACGAGGAGGAAGGATCAAGAAGCTTTGGATGTGCTAAAAAGGGTGTATGCTTTGAATACTGGCTTGCCCGCTAATTGCTATAGCGTGAGTGTTAGCCTTAAAAAATTGTCTATCTACTTAGGTAAGTATGGCATATTATAAGCAAAAACATATTCCTCAGGTAATTTCTCTCAAAGGAGCATCAGAAAGTGCACGTGTGCTTGAGAGGACCGACTCGGGCTGTGAGTTAGCGACGGAGGAAAACAGTGTGTCAGCCCTGGCGCTACTCCGACCTCCTCATCTCAAGTGGCTGTCCCTAACAGGGTTCTTGATGTTTGGACTGTTCTCTTTGTAAGTAACCTTCTTATTAGTCCACTGTAGGGCATAAGCCTCATTAAAAGCGTATTATCATAAAAAATCAAATGTGATAGGTGAGGAAGGAGGAAGATAACATTACGTGACTTATTATAACTGAAAAAAGGTGGTGTATATTCCAGACTAAATGGCCTGTTCCTGATGGCTCCTGACATCATCAACAAAGTGATGACCGACTCCGAGGCCGAAGGAACGGTGTGCTCGCTGATCAGCCAACTTGAGAGCAATGGGGTATGGATGTGTGTTTATAATTTAGAGCCTTGTGAAAATCAGTGCTGAATATCTATGTCGCTTCTAGAAAAAACTTATTTTATGTTATACGGACAAATCAGTTAGAATTTCTATCATAGAAATCGTGAACCAAGAATTCTATCATCCTTTTTGTAGGAATGACAATTCATAAAACAATGATAAGTAGAATAAATAAATATTCATGGCCGTTTCACACGACTCCATCTGGTCTATCTGTGCCTAGTCTCAAACTAAGCAAAGTTAGCACTACAGGAACTAGATCGCTGATGGAATACAATTTTTTTTTGTTAATACATATTTATAACACACTGTAGCACCCTTACACAAAACAAACAGTGTATGTCTGTGTTTGCCATTACACAAATGTTTGTTCTTGGTGAGGATCGAGCCCATAACCCACAGCGCGGAAGGCAGAACTATACTAGCTGAGTTGTGATGTGACGACTGTCACAGAGAGCTCCTCCTGATTACAGATAATAAGGCCGGTTTCAGAGTTTGATCGACCGTCAGTGCGTACGTCGGTCGCGCTCATCATATTTTATATGAAAATTCACTAGTCGCTACATAGTTCGACCAACCGTACGCGCGCGTATATACCTACTAGCCGCGGCGTTGCTCGCGTTCTACCCTTTAGAGTGTGACGTTTCAAAATTCCTTTCTTTGTGCAGCCCTACACTACATAAGGATACTACCCTCCAAATTACATACCTCTAGAACTTATAGTTTAGGCTGTGCGTTGATTCTAAGTCAGCTTCAAAAGAGTTCTATATATTTAGAAGAAAGATATTGCTAAACTATGGTCAGGCACTCAATGGTACGCATCGACGACGGTCGGTTGAGCTCTGAAACCGGCCTAAATATTCAGAGATTATCTGCTGTGTGTGTGTCTTATGCTGTGCACTAAAATAATAGGTTTTCCCTACCGACTACAGTATGGTCATATGCTATGTTACCCGCTTTCCATCAGGTGGACCATACGCTTGCTCATCTACTAAAAATTTAAAGAAAAAAGTCTGAAATGTGAATACCATATATTTCAGACCAGTTCAAACGTATGCTCAGATAGCATATCCCGTGATACGTTCTCTATAATGGCGGTGGCGACCCTGGTCTCCGGCATCCTGGTGACCCTCGGCAGCATCAGCCCCCTCTCCAAGAAGACACTCCTTATCACCATGTATGGTACCGTTGGAGTTGCTTGCCTCATCTCTAGACTTTCAACATTTAGGTATGGAGACTGCTATTATAATATGAAATAAAGATTATTTGATTACAAATTTCACAGAGTTAGGTGAACTTTCCTGGAAATAATATTCAAACTAGGAAGATCTATACCCTCCATATTACTAGAGGGGAATACTAAGTTTAAGAAACTTATACAAATTATAGTAGTTAAATTGTATACAAACTGTAAGAACTATTCCAAGCTTACATCGAGAGAATGTTTACTTTGTTAGCAAAGCTATTGAGTAGCGTTTGCTATGGCTAATATTAAATTTATTTATATTTATTATTTGTTTCAGGTTACTGACTGGTGTAGCGATGTCAGCGTTGCAGTTGACTGCGCTGGGCATTGGGCCTCTCACAGCATATGCCGTAGACTTGTTCCCGACCACACTTCGGTAAGTTCAAAAAGTTCTTCTCAATTTGAACTTACTTCAAATGACAATAGTTACTTACTTACCTAGGAGAACATAAATATAAGGATGTGTGCTCTCCTCTCTAAAAAGTGTTCTGTGACGAGCGGGCTTTGCACCTTTGGCTCGGGCTTTAGGGACCAATGGATAATATTCGGTTAGTATTATTTTATGTTCAAACTCCGTGATAACTTTGCTTATGCGATCTAGGTGTCTGTGTCGATTAGCGATAGTGCCATCTATTGGACGTAGTTCTAGTAGTTCTTGCATATCGTGCTAGATGGCGTTACATACCTTTTAAATAACTATGTGGTACGTAGTTACCTCTGCCACGGATCATTATAATACTATACCTCTGCTATGCCACAGAATATTCTTAGTCTTATTCTTAAAAACTGGCGCCACTGAAAACCAGCGCCTGGGCATGATATTCACATATCCTGCCCTGGCACCATGCTGAGTGGTGGCCATTTTTGTTATTTTATTAATTTTAAGTTTCACTCACTATGTAAATTTTAAAAAATAACAAAATAAATATTTTTTCTTTCTTTCTAAAAAAAACAATAACCGCACAGAGCACAAGCTTATAAGAATCAGCGGGAGTCTCTGTATATTATAATGCATTGCCTCACAGAACACTTTTGCTAAGGACATATTATTATCCTGTAGGTACCTATAGTATTTTTTCGTCCATCACTCTGTGGCGTCTTGACGGCAGAAATATGTTCAGTTGTAATAATTACATACATATTTTCTTGGACAAACTCTATCATAAAAAGTCTTAGCTACTACTATTCTTGTTCTTTTAATATCTGCAAATCATAAATACAATTGCACGTTTTGTCTACCTATAGGTACTTCCGCAAAGTCAAGCCTGAATTAATTTTATTATCTACGTATCAATTATGTACTATTATCGGTCTCATTCACTGAGTGACCCCCCTTGAAGTTTGCAAATATGTTGTTTTGCTCAATTATCTAGTTAGTTACTATCTTTACAACCTAGATATGCGACTTTGGAAAACAAAACTACGAGTAGGTACCTACCTAGTGGTTCTGTCAACATCTCTCTCGTCTCCATAGCATAATATTTAAATGTTTATCAGCTTACCAGGTTTTATAGAGCCTATTTAATACCTAAGTACACCTCAGTGGGGTACACGATATTTATACAAGTCTTACGCAATTTAGTAAAGTATGGTTATCAGTGGCAGGTCTAGTATTTTAGTTTATACCCGTAAGTAGACCCAATGCTTTTGGGGGAGCTTCAGCCCCTAGCCGCTGCCTATATAGATTCCAAGGTAGTAATTAATCTATCTATCTTCTATCTATACTATTATAAAACTGTAAAAAAGCCAAATAAAATAAACTAAACATTCAGATCTACTAAATAAACGATTCTGATTCCAAAAATCAAGTTTGTCTGTTTGTTTGTTCGCGGATCACGCCTAAACTACTGGACCAATTTCAATGAAACTTATACCATTCGAAAGCCCTTTTTCCGGATTGAAACATAGGCTATATTTTATTGAAATCAGAGACCTGGATTCTGAGATACAGCTTGACCTCTCTAAACCAAAAGCCGCCTTTGGCACGAGGTTCATCGTATGCTGGTTGACATATATTTTGGTGAAAAGTTTCGCACGCGTACGAAGTCGCGGTTATCAGCTAGTACATTATTGGTAAGGGTTAAATTAAATTATACTTGTCTTTAGTGCTTACCAAAGTCGTGAGTTTCTTTGTTCCCAGGGGTACCGCAGTCGGCGCCGTTCTGATGTTTGGGCGAGTGGGGTCGGCGGCAGGAGCTAATGCAGCAGGATATTTCCTAGCAGAGTCCTGCACTGCCACCTTCTATGGATTCGCTGTTCTCACTTTTGGTAAGTTTTCTACCCATTTCCTTACATCATCATCATATCAGTACATGTGCAAGTCTTCTGCTGGACCTAGGCCTCTCCCGTAAACTTAAAGAAAGGTACAATAATTTTCTCTTTGGCTTCTTCATTATTTTTACTTATTTGGAACGATAAACCCATTTATTCTATTCATACATTTTAGGTATTTTTTGGCCAAAACGTGGCGGTTTTCAACATGAGACAATAACATTGTTTACACCGTGTGCAATAAAATAATTAAACAATCCACTGTGTAAGCCGTTACAAAGAGAGTCGCAAATTAATTTTGCAACTATTTCTTAACTCTTATTTGCCTGGGATCTTTAATTGGGCACCATTAAAACACCTATCTTTGAAAATGAACAAAAACACGTCTTAATTAATGTACCTATCCGAAAAAGGACACAAAAAAGTTTTAACTAGAGCAACTAGATACAACATGAATATAGCCGTTGGTTGGCGCAATAAATTACCTATGTTATTTATTTCCTAAAAAGATTTACAAAAATCACTCTGAAAAAAAATAAAAGATATAAATAAAAAAATACGTCGGTTAGCGTAGAAGTGTAAGGTAGGTAGTTGAGTTGATAAGGTAAGTAGGTATTAATGCAAGCGCACGATGAGTACCTAGGTTAGTTTGTACCCTCAAAAATGTATCATACTACAAGTTGTGACAGAGACTAGGTACGGTTGGGGTATGCCGTTAAAATTATGTTAATGTTTAGTTAAAAAACGCAGAATCCTTCAAGATATGGTACTTTAGCAGTATTTGGAATGTGGTGATTATGTGAATATTGCTCTGCACGAGTCTACCTAGCCAAGTCTCTACCAAGAGCTGAAAAGTGGCCCCTGACATGTATAAAAATCATCTTGAGTAATGCAAAGGTCTGCTTATTATCTAATATTTTCATCATCTAACCGTTTAAGTAATTATTGGTGCAGCTGTAACCCTGAGGTAAAAATACTGCATTTAAAACTCAATTGCATGGCACTTGTATTTTTTTTATAATTTTAAGCATACTGAAGGTTTTGTTCTGCAAAGTAAACCTGATGAATCTGTAATAATTGATTGCTACCTAGCTATATTGTATTTTAATAGATGTCGTTTTATGTTAGTGATAATCGATAGTTTACTGCAGCGGTGAACGCTCACTGAGGGGTTTATCTTGCTGTATATTTTCACAAGTGAAATAAATCATAATTTATCTACTCTTCTTTGCACTTCGGACCCACCATACTCCTGGCGATACCCCTGGGAGTAGGATGGGGTGGGACGAAACCGTACCACTATATATCAGAAATCAGTCATCAGTTTCGTTTGGAAACCTGTTATATGAGTCAGAATTGCAGGTAAGGTGTAGTAGTACTATTTTTGACACCCTCAGGAGCAACATAAAGGTGGCAGGCTCGTAACTCGAAAATACCTCCAAGTAGGTAGGTTATTTACTTTGTAGCGATGTTATTGTCAGGTTACCAGTGTATTTTTTTTAATTTCCTACTTTATAATCAACTTACCTAGTAATAAAATGCCAAGTGTGCGAGCAACTCACAAGTTTCAGGAATCAGAACCTCGCTACAAGGTAATGATAATACCTACTAAGGTATTCTGAAGTAGGTATTATGATAAACTTGACCCTGGCCGGTTGACGTAATTTTATGGGGTATTACGCCACTCCATAAACCCGAGCTATGATGATTTATGATAATAAATAAGATTTGGACACTAAAAATATGATACCACTAGCCGTCGCCCGCGGCGTTGCTCGCGTTCTACCCTTTAGGGTGCGACTTTTCAAAATTCCTTTCATAGTGCACCCCTACACTACATAAGGATACTACCTTCCAAATTTCATACCTCTAGGACTTATAGTTTAGGCTGTGCGTTGATTCTCTGTCAGCTTCAAAAGAGTTTTATATATATTGATGATGATGATGATTGATGATGATGATATTTATTTCCTGCAATATCGTATCAAGTGGTATGCCGGGTATATTTTGTTTAACCTACCATTGTTCAAAGGTTAGTACGAGTAGTTCAAACCAACGATAGGCTATTAGGCTTATTAAACTACTTATTATTTTACAAAAAAAACCCTCACGAGGTCTTGAAAATTATAAAGTACCTACCTAGTGTACTATTTACCTAGTGCCTAGATTTATACTTTGTCCGGTGGAACAAATGTTTGGAATCTATGTGATTCGTTATTCTATGTCTTTACCTTGCAACGAGATTCAAAAGTAATTTGCATCAGATTTTTCTAATAAAACATCTTTTGGCAAAAAATCCCAATCCAGTCGTTTAGACTAATTTGAGTGGATTACAAATACATTTTACAGTGCGTACCTACTTACTTACATGCCTGTTTATGTTTCTTTTAGTATGCGGAGCCCTTAGTTTCCTACTTCCCAGTGATAAGAAGCCGTCGATCAGCAGCGAAACCTTGGACACGGAAACCGGATGAGCTCGTGAGATGTAACAAGAGAGGTTGTCATTTGCTCTGCTCATTTTTATTTGTTGTGCAACTCCAGTTGGTACTACTGATTTTAAGGTGTAGTTTGGCTTGATCTATCTGTTCTTGTAGAAAAAATAAAATAGAAAAATATCTGCATAGTGTATAGACATGATATTTCTGAACAAAAAGTCACATTGGCTCAATTCTACTGATTTACAACAGTTGATGTTCAGTTCCAACTATAGTTCGATCGATCTTCAGCTTAGCTGAAACAACAAAACTTAGCAGCTGGATCGAATTAGCTTAAAACAGATGAAAAGCTACGGTTCAGCTGCGTTTTAACAGGCAAGTTCGATAGTGGAATTGGATTCCTGACCATTTACATACCTAGATAGAGTATGCAACCGTCTTTAATTCTTTAGAGTTTGTAGAATTTCAACTTTGCTGGAGGGGGGTCTGAAACCTTGACTTCTAGAAGATACACTGGGAGATCCTCGACTTATTTTTGTATCCGTTTTAAGCTAATTTTCTATAAAAATAATGACGTGCGCAATAAATAAGGAAAACTTTGTAACCCGGTATGCCTTCAGCAGAAGGCAAGCATTATAAATAATTAGTTAATTATAATATAACCCGTGATATTATTGTAGTGGTTGTGACTGGTTTGAATGCATGTTATCTTCTAGTTTTTGTAGATGGGCTTACTTAGATAGTTGTAAAAATGTAGTAGTATCAACGGTCTTACCTACAATCGCCTCTCAACTTAAACACTGGCACTAAGCGAGACCACTATGAAAATGAGTAAGTTCTATAGAAATACAAAAGTTGAGACTCAATTCTAAGTAAGACTTGTAAGACCGTATAAGTGAGTAAGTAGTACCTTACCTATTAGCCTAAGTACCCTACAATGTTTCAAGTAAGTATAAGTTCTTCTATTAAGTACATCAGTTTGTAAAATAAATAAATCAAAATGTGAGAAGTTTGATTTTAGTGTTGAAACTACTAAAACAAATAAGAAGTAAAATAATTTTAATATTTAAAGTTGCTTGATTTATTTTCAAATAAGTAATTCCCTCGTACACGACTCACATACCTTATGGGATAAAGTGCGACATCCCAAGAAAGTCCCAATGATATTTTTACCAGATTTACTAAAACCTGTATCACCATCTCTGAATAGGTAAGTACCATACGCTATCCGTCGGATAAAAAATAGTGATATAGGCACTAAAAGAACTTCTCTTGTTTCATTAGAAACAAAGAAAAAGTATTTTGCAAAGTTTCCCTGCAAATAGATCACCTGATCCAAATCACTACCAATCAGAAGCGTCCCCGATAATTGGCATTCAAAATACTCTATATGATAACTCTAATTTATAGTACGTAGGTATGTATGACTCATTGTACTTTCTAAGTGTGTTAACAAAATCAGCTGAGTTAGCAACGGAAGGTTTTCTTCGAAAAGGGCCCGAGGAAAGACAAAAAAAAATACATAAATGATAATTAAATTAGAGAGTATGTACCTAGGTATTTACTTACTTGGAAGGTATCCTTATTAGTACCTAGTGCTAGGTTTGAACGAGGATAACATTTTGACAGTTTATTTAAAAAAAAATATACATAGAAGCACCTAATATAAGAATAATCAGAATCAGAACCGACATCTAACGTTTTATATGGCAATATTTCAAATTCATACTTGCAACATCAAACTCACAAAAAACCACAAAACGAGACAGCGGATGACGCCTGTCTGATAGAGAGTGCTGAGAATTATTATTTTAGCAGCCACAAAATAACTAGAGAATGTAAGTAACCACTTTTTCACATACTGGCAGACCGTAGCCCAAGATCGGAGTGTGTGAAAAGAATGGGGCGAGGCCTTTGCTCAGCAGTGGGACTCAAAGGGCTGAAAATAAAAAATAGAGTAAACATGACGTAAGAACATGATTTAATATCCCCCCACTACCTTCACGAAAGTTCACAAATGGATCTCCAGCAGAGCGTTATCTGCAATAAACAATATGATAAGCGTTATAATTACTGAATACGGCATTGGGTTTAGCAGTAGAGATTTCAGTTGCTTCCCGAGCGTCGCGATCCGCGCTGCCGAAAAACAAGGAAAATTTTTGAACGACTTTGACTACCTTTGAATGTGAGTTATGAGAAAAAAAACGTACTTATTATGGCCTATTTAAAACTAAAACAATAAAAAATTTACGACGATCCAATGGTGGTTCCACGTAACTAGGAAAATAGTCTAAGAATATTCTGAGAAAACTCTGAACTGAATAAATATTCCTTCAAAGATTCGTAATAATCAAACTTCTGTGCATAAAAAAAGTATAAATTGAAATAAGCTGGAAATTATTTTTTAATTTTCGGTTTAGTCAGAATTCAAATTCAAATTCCTAAGATCGAGGATGACATGTCCGTCCATGCTTAGTTTAGTGGTAAATTCGAACTCCATGTAGAGAAGGGAATATTTTGTACGAAACTGATTTCAATAGTCAGAGGGCTGATCCAACCTCACTTGTTTTATGTCTTGTAAAGAAACACACTTTGACATTTTTAACTCCCATACTTTTTCAGAACTTGATTTTTTTTTTTAAACCAAACACGCTATAAGCTTTGGTTACGCAGTTGAAATTAAAACTAAGTAATTTGGATTTACCCAGTTTATCTTTAGCAGATGCTATAGTTTCATACGAAATACTTTTCAATAATATTCCACAACAGTGTTTCTTATTATAATTAGTTTATTACTACGTCATTTATTTACTCTATGATGAAATACTGAGCAACCTATAACTACTGATAAAATTTACAAGTCAAAGGTTCATTGTTGTACAACAATATTATTTGGAGCATATTACTGCACGGAGGTAAACGCGCTTGTTTGTTAAAAACTAGGATCTAATTTAAAGCTACGAGTATTCGTGTTTTAGGTTTTGGTAGGTACTTGGGTTTTTTGCTCCGAAGATTAAAAAAAAATAACAATTTTCTAAGCCTATGCAGCAGTATCTAGCTAAAACAATTCAAGAGTTCTTTAATGCAAATATTTAAAATCGCAATAAATAAGGTCTGATAGACCAACTCGCGGGTATGCAAAACGCATGACTCTGTCATAGGCACAGATTAAATTACAGTTGGTATATGCCAACGTTTGAATAGCAACAGGTGATTTATAAATAATCACTATCTTATCTCGGATCACCATAATAAAAATAAATTATACCAAGTCGAAATGTATGAAGTAACCTTTTGTTGTTCGTTTCGACCACCAAATGTTATCTAGGACTAGCTAATTTTATGCTATCGAGAAAGCGGCGATAAAATTATGCTACCTTGAATTTTTTCACGATTAATATAAAATATCTATAAATAGCAGTTAAGTAAAATGAAATTAGTTCATTCCAGTCGTTACAATTGCAAAAATATATGCTCTAACCACAATTACTTATTTATATTACACAATCGGTAGTATCGGTAGTCGGTAGTAGCTCTGCCTTCCGTGGTCGTGGGTTCGATCCCCACCGAGAACAAATATTTGTGTGTTGTAAACATAGATGTTTGTTCTGTGTCTGGGTGTTTCTATGTATTATAAATATATACTAAGCAAAGCTTAGTTTGCTTAGTTTAGGACTAGAAGGCGTTGTGTTACGTGTCCGTGAATATTTATTTATTTAATTGTTGTCCGTAGACACAGTCATTAAATAAATATAGAGATTTTTAAGACACATATTCATTATCACAAAATCCACAGATTTTAAGACCGAATTATTTTTCATAATGGGATATCCAATAACGAACTTCCTTCCCAAAAAGGATTGCGAGATTTTACTTAGGGCGGAATGCAGATTAATACAACATATTATTTTTTTTATGATAAAATTAATGGAACAAGCTGATAGCTCACCTGATGTTAAGTAGTAACTTCTGCCTATAACAATGCATTACCTCACAGAGCAAGTTCAATGAAAACGTGCCCTGTAAGGCAATGCACTGCGTCCATCACTCTGAAGCGTAAAGATCTTGAAGTCTCATGTGCCTGAAATTACACCGGCACCCTTACCCTTCAAACCGGAACACAGCAATGCGAGCATCGCTGCTTGACGACAGAAATAGGTACGGTGGTAGTACTGAACCCGGACGAGCTCTCACAAAGAGCTCTACTACTACTCAATATTCCCTCATAATGATTTCAATCTACTAAAGAATTTTGATAAATAGTACAAGCTAAATACAGGGTCCACATAAAAAACCAAGTACAAATAAGGTAAAATAAAATTCAGGTTCTGTTAGGCCGACAGCCATGACATGTGTAATAATCTATTGATAGTGCTCAGTCCTACGTATTGCATATTACAATCACTGC
Organism: Eulithis prunata; assembly: GCA_918843925.1. Classification (NCBI taxonomy): domain Eukaryota; kingdom Metazoa; phylum Arthropoda; class Insecta; order Lepidoptera; family Geometridae; genus Eulithis; species Eulithis prunata. Next base: position 8,746,867 of record OU974016.1, on the reverse strand, counting down.
TATGCGATTTATTAGGCCTAGTAATACTATCCACAGGAAAGACAAAGTCAATACGTGACTAGGCTGAGAGGATGGTATAGGTGCTGGGCAAGCCTACTCCATCTAAAACATTGTCCCAGGCACTACAGTGTCCCGTTAAGTGTAGGCATAGGTTGCCTCCTGACGCTGTATAAATCATCTTCAAGAGATGTAAAGGCCTATTATTATTATTAATAATAGGTACTACAGTGTATTTTGTGCAAAAACGAACAATATTTTCAGTAACTGATGATTCGGATGATTCGGAATGACATGTTACAATCACAGCTCATATAGGCACCTACCTAATGTATTTGTGTGAAAACTTGGAACAATATTATCAGAAACTAGCCGTCGCCCGCGGCGTTGCTCGCGTTCTAGACCCTTTAGAGTGTGACTTTTCAAAATTCCTTTCTTAGTGCACCCCTACACTACCCTCCAAATTTCATACCTCCAGGACTTTTAGTTTAGGCTGTGCGTTGATTTTCAGTCAGCTTCAAAAGAGTTTTATATATTTAGAAATTATGTTTTATTTGAAGCTAAGATATTATTTCCTCGGGCACATGTTTGATAATAATTACCCTAGACAAGTTGAAAATACATTGTAGGTACAATCGCTAGATAATCAACTAAACATAGGTAGTATGGAAATGATATTAGTCTAGTGACCACATTGAATTAATATTATACGCTAGTAATACTTCCTCAATGAGTGACCATTCTAAAATTGACGCTTTTTATACGCTAGCGATTTTAGTAGCCCAGGATCAATGAGATACAAGATACAAGATGTTTATTTGCATAAATAAGTGTACAATTTGGTCTTAACTGTAGGAGGCACTTCACAACTTATTCACCTTTTCCAGGTATCGCAAATGTTTTGGGCGCTTAAACTTAGGTAGGTAATTATTAACATTAATTCTGGGTACCTTTGGGCATGCACTAAATTTTTAAACATTTTTCTTTACTACTTAAATGAGTTCAGTAGTTATATCAACTTGGCTAGGCAAGATCTTCTTAGGAGAGTTACAGTATCGCGTCAAACTTATTATTATTAAGTATAGCTCTTTGACCTAGGACATTGCGCAGCCATTGCCAGAGGTACCTACTACAGTGCAACTGTAGCTACAGGTAACTCTGATCTTAGGGTGACTGACTATCGCAGATCACTGTTGTACTCCGCTAAGGGTACACTTTCAAACGAAATGGAACCTTTTTACAAAGTCTGGTTATGTCAGCAAACGTTGATTTGATTGAAGTTTAAAAAACTTACTGTAGGTATATTGTTCTCAATGTAGGTTTTATAATCAGTGTAGATCTCAATTTGTTGATGCTTTATTAGTGAAATATTGACGATCATGTTATTTCGTAAGGTAAGAATTTTGATAATATATTTTAACATAAAATCCATGGAGATAATTATACCTAGTTTGTCCCTTCCTAACATGTTTTAACTTTTTTAGCTCAGAAAATTTAAATTTTTCAGAAATTCAGGAATACTTAGTCTAAGTAGGTAGGTAGGCAGTAATTATTATAGCACTCTCAGATTTTTTCGGAGATTAATAATCTCATCTTCAGGTGACCCGAAGTAACACACTCTTCCCTTAGGGCCACGTCACGTTATTTAAAAACGGCCCCTATTAAATCACTTTACTATGTCACTAACTACATTACATACTTAGGTCTACCTGTTTACTTGTTTTTCATTCTAAAAATGCAATAATACGGGCAAACCATGGCATGCTATGTCTCATAATTGATTAATTACCTATCTCACAGTTACAAGAGTCTAGTGAATTTTACACAACATGATTTATTGTTAAAATATTACTACAACGTTTATTGCATCGATGCTCTACTTATGTGTTTTGTATATTTCTTTTAAAAATCCTCTAGTTCTTAGTAGATGACGGGACGAACTTGACCATTTCTTGTCAAAGTATAGCCCAAGATTGGAGTATGTGGTGTGGAGCGAATGAGGGGAACCTTTGCTCATCAGTGGGACACAGAGGGCTGAATATAATAATAATAAGTCCTCAAGGACAGGGAGGAAAAATCTTTTGGAACAGGAAACGCAACTCTATAGCCCTGAGGTGATCAAATGTTTTTTTTTTCAGATTTTGAAGATGACAGTGCATAATCCGGAAAAGATGAAGAAGGAGGAACTTTCAAACATTACTCTGGATGAAGCCATGATGTTGACTGGTGAGTAAACATTATTTTGTGCACGCTTAGCTATGTGTAGCTGCAGCCTAAGGTGGAGCACGCTTAGCTATAACCCGCCTATTCACTCTTTTCTTGAAAATTCCTAGGTTATATCTTTCAGGAAATACTGATGATGACAGAGAGTTCCACTGCATCTTCTCTTCGATTAATCTAGAAAATATGAATTTATACTTTGTTGGGATGTCATAAAAGTCACAAAGGCTGCAATTTTGTGACTTTTATAACATCTCAACACAGATGACTATCAATAATGCAATCAATAATAATAATTGGACAACATAGGTCAGGTTTTATCTACTTTGCTCCAGATTCATGGCCTAGAATGCTAAACAATGTTTGTAACAACTAACAATGATACCTAATAGCGTCTGCAGAAATGTGCAAATAGGCAAAGTTCATAATTGAGTCACGAAAACAAAACTTCCGTCTCTTGCTGATGTTTACTGAGTGAATGTCATAAATTAATCATTACTAAAAATAAATTATTTTCCACTGATGATTTAGATTAAATTATAAAGCTAGTAGTTCACTAAAGCATCGCTATAACATAATATTATTATGGTAGAGATTGCTGCCCACCAGATCGAGTTTTTTTTTATAGGAATCTACCTAAATACTTCTCCAAATACCAATTTCTGGTGTAGATTTTACTAATTGGTAGAAGTGGTTCCCAGGCAGAACACCAATTTAGCATTGTACAACGTTAGAGAACAGAAAATGTCGGGTTATTCCCATCGAGCCCACCGGCTGGCCCACGGGTGGGACCGATTGGAAAAGAATTCCCAACGAGCCCATCAAAGAAATTGAATCGCACGGCATTCACAATCGCACACGAGACTATTTTTCCAAAACTCGATTGAACTACTAAGTTGATCATTTAAGTAAAATACTGTGTATACTTACCTAGCTCTACCAAATAAATAAGTAAAAACGCTTTATTCGACAACAGGCGTTAGTTTAACAGATTAAGACTTCTGCGAGCTAGAAAACGCATATTATTATGTATTTTCAAAACAAGGCTGATTCACAGGACTGATAGGTACCTACTTACATACTACAACTAAGTATATACCTACAACATACCTAATTATGCTCATGATAGAACTTTACAACAGTAAGTAGAGTTCCTAAAGTATTTCAGCTCACGTTCATTGTACCTACCTTATCTAGATTGTGTAATACCTTACTAAGTAGTTTCTTATTTTATTACAGCATCAGCAGCTCGCTAGGTCAATAACAAACTCCTCAATCTTGACATAAATACCATGTTGAGGGAAACCCCACGTCTTTGGTAAAAAGATAAGATAAAATCCTCAGTTGTGTGAATTTATGGCTAATTGTATAAGGATCAACTTTGATCATTTATAAGATCAATGATGCTAAGAAATTACTGTTGGGAAAAGCCCACCAGATAAGACGCCATGTCAATTGTATTACAAAATATTAAAGTCTCACTGAATTTAGTACAAAACCTTACAAAGTATTCTAAGGCCCGTATATGACGATATTCCCGATCCAGAAATCATTACTCAGGCATAGATTTGAATACCTACCGATTTTCATACAAAAATACAGATATTTCTTGGCCAAAAAAGGCAGCTTTCTAAGTCCTATTAGTTGTAAGACAGCCTCAAAGTACACGCGTTTCATATCTTCTGTTTACCAGGGTTCGGCAAATACAATATCCTGCACATGCTGATGTCAGGTCTCATCCTGATGGGTATGATCATGCAGACCCTTGCCATGGGTTACGTGCTGCCTGTCGCGCAGTGTGACCTGGATCTGTCACTGACGGAGCGAGGATGGCTGTCTGCTACTCCGTTCTTGGGTAAGAAATTGGTATAAAATTATGCTCCACTAAAGGTACCTACTTTCTTCTATCATATTTTATCCTGTTTATCTTTTGCTCTCGTTATCCTGCCATTCGCAAGTGTCGCAAAAAAAAGTTATCTTAGTCCAACTCGACTCATAGCTTTTAACATGTTATTACTTAGTTATTTCATTAAAAAAAACAGAGAACATTGTAATCTTTAAAAAATCTTATTTCAATTATGCAATGCCTTCCTGACCACGTCTACTAAGGACGTGTCCTGCAAGCCATGGCACTTCGTCCATCCCGCTGAGACGAAAAGGCATCGGCATCCATAAACAACCGAAATACAGGAATGCCAGCACCACTGTTTTGACGGCAGAAATAGTACGGTGGTAGTGCTTTCCAACGAGCTCTTTTACAAAGTGCCCTACTATGTAAAGTACCTACCACAAAGTATGATTTCTTTATTCCAGCTATTATCTTGACGTCGTTCTTCTGGGGCTGGCTCGCGGACACGCGTGGTCGTCGGCCGGTGATGATGTACTCCATGCTGTTATCAGTCGTGTTATGTGTATTCTCGAGCTTTGCGCCTGAGATGATATCCTTCGGCGTTCTGGTCTTCCTTTCTGCTGTATTGTAAGTTTTCCTTATCCTCGTTTTCACATCAAGGAAATGTAATATAAGTAGAATTACTCGCAGTGTACTTCGTTACCTACTGTTATTATGAGAGTGTAAGCTAATGTTTCTAAATATTCCAAAACTTTTGTAAAACCCTCCACTTTCCGAGTAGTTTTGTGAGACACGTGTAGTAGATTATGTAAAGAAGGAAGCGCCATTTAAAAAATCACGTTGTCGTCGGGTTGCTAAAACTATAGCACCTAACATTATGTACATTATTACCATCCTTTGGTACAAATGAGTCAATATAATTGCTTTCACATGGTTTACATGAATTTTACATTGGTTGGACGTAAATAGGTATCTCAAGGACCCTGCTTAGGGTATAGCAATATGGAGGCAGGCCGAAGTTTATAAATGAGTCTGTAATGTTAAGTATGGGAACAGGTTCTGATTCCAGTTTTTGTAATACTTCCAGTACGTCAGGATCATCAGCCGTCGCGTACACTTACCTGGGAGAGTTCAACAACCTTCGTCACAGGGACAAGATGGTTGCCTTCGGTTCTTCGTTTGTCGGACTGGGCACTGTTGTGTTGCCTTGTAAGTTAATTGATCCTAAAAAACAAAACAATAGAGTAGTGTTGTAAAAGTAGACACTCTAATTTTACCTACCTTATAAAAAAAATTGCATAAACATACTATAATATATATAATATAATGTATGTTGAAATTGAGAAAAGAGGATTTAAATTCTTCATATTATAAGGTGAATTTTTTTTCAGGCATTTCCTGGGCTATTCTTCCCTTAGAATTCGCGTTTCCTATTCCATTCCTGGGCATCGACTACCGTCCGTGGAGACTCCTGGTTGTTACCTTTTCCTTGCCCTTCGCCATTGCCACAGTACTCCTGCTCTTCGCGCCTGAGAGCCCCAAGTTCCTTAGTGTGCAGGGCAACCATGATGCTGCTTTAGAGGTGGTGAAGAAAATCTACGCGGGCAACACTAATATGCCAGAGGATAGCTTCGAGGTAAGCCTTTCCAACCTAGAATTTCCATTATCAGAAACTGCTCCAGAACACACAACCTCTTTGTTCTAAAGCTGGAGCCGTTTCTGAACAGAGGTTCTTTGTTTTATGGCTCCGACTGTCATTATCGTTAATTATTGAAGCTATAGTATTGATATTAGGTACAATAAAGATTGATATATTTTCAGAACTGGTGACGTCATTCTCAGATACTTTTAAATTTTTTAATCGATTGTACCAGCACAATAGAAATAGAGCCCATCATTATTTCAAGAGATATATAAAACTAAAACTTAGGACACCAAGTAGGTTGTTATATCCTTTATGATTTGACTACCTAATGCTACCGTTTATTTCTAGGTAAAATCCCTAATGGTAGAAAATACGACGACCAAGTCAACGAACACCGGATTTAAAGCTGTACTAGTATCGATGAAGGATCAGACGCTGCCACTGTTCAGAATGCCGCTACTGCCGTGGATCTGCCTCGCCTGTTTCGTGCAATTCGGAATATTTGCTGCGTAAGTTATACCTCACAGATGGCGGATCACTATGGTGGATGAAGTCGTGCTGTGGATGATGATGATGATGATGAAGTTATACCTATCTTTAGTTTTTTTCCTTATCTCCCACAAGAAGCTAAAGTACCTATTGCATCAGCTGGTTTCCGCAAATAAAGGCATCAACTCGCAGGAGTTAAATGCTACACCATGACTCAATACGACCTTGTCAACTAACATCGGTTGTAAAGCTGTGCTCTATGGTACAAGATCCTAAACCCGTATCGCATCAGCTTCTAACTGAGGCTGCAAAGAAAAACCAAGCGCCTGCTACATCAAATAACTATCACTTCAAGCTCAAGCATTGCTTTTTCTTTATCGTAGGACCAACGGCTTCTACGTTTGGTTCCCGACTATCCTAAACTCGTTGGCCAACCACGACGGAGGAGAGACGAAGATCTGTGATGTTCTAGATGCCAGCAGACTCCCTGTTGAAAATGGCACTGATGTAAGTACTTCTTAATCTGCCTATAGTAATTTTTGGCATACCACAGGACAAATATAAGGAAATCCAAAAATCCTTCCCTGTCGTTACTCCAATTACCGCTTAGCCAGCATTGAAGGCGAAGACCAAACGGTTTGTTATGTCGGTTTATTTTATCTACTGCTCACTTATCATTTCATCTTATTCATCTCATATTATTGCCACAGCCACCATCTAACTGACACATCTAGTGTGGTTTTACACAAGTTTTTAGAACTAATACACACTGTCAACTGATCGCTGGCGACTCGGTCTCTGGGCAGCCAAAACATTGGGCATTAGATCGACAATTGGTACAATCACCAGTCGACAGTACGTAAGATTATTAGATCTACAAAATTGTTTTTCGTTTCCAGGTGATCTGCGTCGACACAATGAACCCGGCCACTTTCGAGCGATCCATCTACATAGGCCTGGTCTTCTCCACCATGTACCTAATCGTCGGCTTCCTCGTCGACTTCGTCGGCAAGAAGTTGATCCTCATCACAGTACTAGCGGTGACCGGCATGTGCGGGATCGGTGCACATTTGGCGTATAACCAACAGTTGGCTGTGGTTCTATTTGCGATCTTCCAGATGTCTGGAGCTTGTATAGGGCTGATGAATGCTGTGTCGGTGGAACTGTTCCCTACTCAGTACAGGTATGTTTCGGTATTTATCTATAACCTCTCGTAGTACTTATAATATGCATGTAAACATGCATTTACTACATATAGGATAGCATTATTGACTCAAAAATAAATCTATCTTTGAAGTTAAAAAATATATCTTTTAAATCGAGAGTTATATTCATGTTTGAGCTTCGATCAATAAATTGTTTCTATAACCAAGTTAATACCCTCAATTTTTTGAAACAAATAGGAATAATTTTCATTTTATTTATTTTTAAAAGAATGGATACCCAACACAGGTTTACACAACCCAAATCAACGTACATTTAAAAGGAAATAAAACAAGGTGCTCCCATAATTACAGGGTACAACAGCATGCATATAATACACTAGGTACATTTATGCCGATACAGAAATCGTTAATCAGGCCTTAGACTCGTTTTATATTCTTGAGCTGTTGTAAAACTTGTAAATACTAAACTTGGCTAGAGGTGCTGGCAAAGGGGCTGCGCTCTTGATTACATTATAAGGCTTAAGTACCATACTTGAATTCTTAGTTGTCAAATTTAGTATGATCAATGTATATTTGGAATTGATAGAGCAATGGCAATCTGCCTCACCATGATGCTGGGCAGAGTGGGCTCCATGGTGGGCTCCAATCTCATTGGAGTATTCCTGGAGGTCAACTGCGGGGCTGGCTTCTATCTCTTTGGAGGCATCATTGTTGGTAAGTAAAATAATCAAATGAATATTTGTATCAACATCCTTATAGAGATTTTAAAAAAGATTTTGTTCAGCTTTGGTCTCGCGATAGTAACGCACAACGTATGCGACATGCGGCGCCGGACACATAATCGTATGGAAAACGTCTAGTAGTCTCTTGTTCCGTCGCAGTCTGCGTCAGCGGCGAAGAACAAACGTTTGAAATAGATACTTATAGGTAGACAGGCAAACCGTAATTAGATAACAATGAAATATGAAAGTACCTAGTGAAAACCTTGGGAGAAGTCTGAAATTTTTAAATTGTTTCAGTGAACGCCCTATTCTGCATCACCTTACCCAACAAGAAGAAGTTGCCAGGATCTTCCACGAAGCCAACAGTCGAATCAACTCAAAACCAAACACATGAACCGGTATGAACCAGTTCTAGAATACTAGAACCGGGATCTAGCCATAAAGAAGCGGGAACGAATAAAGATGCATTTTTTAAGCTTTAATTTAGTTGTGTGATGAGAGGCTTGTGTCACTACAGTACTGTATCCTGTCGGTTGTATATATAGGCGTTTAGAAAACCCCAGAGGCAGAGCTAAATTCAGAAACCTATATACAGGGTGTTACCAGACCACTTCCGAAAACTTGGAGGTTCCAATCAGACCATGATACTGAAAACATTAAGCGAAAAAAATCGCGAAAAAAAAAATTGACTTGACTATCTCTTTTTAATTTTTTTTCTAGTTACATACACACAGTACAACATAATAAGACATATCTACCTAATTATCTCATTTAAAAAAGCAAAAAAACAAATAAAATAAATAAAGCAGCAATGTACACGCAGCACGCAGATTACGTCTACTACAGCATGAACAGCTGAGAGTTCATCGCGGGTCATTCAAGTACGCGACGTGCGAGCGACCTACGTTAGTACCTACCTACGTGAGTAGGCACTTACGACACAGAATAAATAATAGTACTACGCCTCGACCTTACCTACGTGAATGCGTACATTGCGGGCTGGCGAAATAAATACAAATCTTTAAACATTGTTTTCTCCGGCTATAATTATTATTCAGGATAACTGTTTTTTTTTTGGTTGGGTTTTGGTGTGCTGTTGCTACCCCTTTCGTTTTCGGAAGTGGTCTGGTAACACCCTGTATGAAAATACTTGCTATAAACAGGCGCCACTGAAAACCAGCGCCTGGGCGGGTACTACCATATCCTGAACTATCATGAGTGGTGGTCATTTTCGTTATTTTTTACTATAGTTTTAAGATTTAATTTTGTAATACATAACGTTTTTAAAAATAACAAAATAAATACATTCTATTCTAAATCTGTTTGACTTAGAGCCAAGCTAAAAAGGACATCAGCTCGTCAGCGCTACGACTCCAAAATTGTTGATAACTATCAATTTTCATACTTTCAACTGAACCTGGGGTAATCTTAGAGCAGAATACTAACTTAGCTCATTCAACAATGCTACTTAGAACTATCTTTTTTTTATTTTTTATTTATCCTATTATTGTGACCCACTGCTGGGCAAAGGTCTCCCCCAAAGTTTTCCACTGGTCCCGGTCGTTGGCGTTGTTCCACCACTCTCTCATGTGAACGTCGAGATCGTCCCGCCAACGTCTTCTCGGCCGGCCCGATCGTCGCCTCCCGTTCTCAGGCACCCAAGGAGTGACGATTTTCGCCTACTTCTCAGGTTGCATCCGACTTACGTGGGCCGCCCACTCCCACTTGAGCTTCGCTGATTTTCTGCCTACGTCGGTAGAACTATCTATCCATAGCTAACTGTGATAATTGAACTGAAGACAACATGTCACAATAAATAAATGAATTACGTTTTTAAATGATGTTTTAATGATTGTATTGTATAGTAAAATATAGTATTATATGGTCTGTGGTAAAATAAACTGACGTCATGATATTCATTTGTTAGGTACTTTATCAAAATGGGTTTATCTTTAAAATAATACACCTACTTATACTCAAACAGGTAACTACTATACATATTATTTATATGAACTTTAGTGCGGTAATATAATTTTAAAAATGAAACCTCATTAAAAATCTTTGCTCTCTAAAAACGGCTAAAATTAAAAAATACGCTTGATGTGACAGTGCAATACTGTGCATAGTGTTTTCTCAGTGTACCTACTCGTAACTTGGAGTTCCGAGCCACAAATAAGTAGGTAGTAGTACTCGAGGTACTCGATGTATATTTGCAGTGCGCAGTAAAAATGCGCAAGTAAGCTTATCACAACAGTTAGAACAGCTACATTGCTGTGGTCTCCAAAAGTTTTTCCACCAAATAGGAAACTTCAATTTTCAGCCGCCCTACAAAACGGAAGTAACCGTTTTCACTTCCGGGTAAACCTGGTGGAGGGCAGGAAATTTCAGTGTTGTGGGCGGCGGTACCAGGAGTTCATAAAATAGATAGATGTTGGGGTTTCTTTTGAGCTTTACAGCCCGCGCTTAGTGCGCATGTCGGGCCGCCCCGTGCTACCCCACCGCGCCCCTGTGCCATATTGATTTTCTTAGAGACCATCCCTTGGCTACCCCATAGATATAAGAACGCATTCTCTAATGGAATCGGTTTTTTATTTCATAGTATGTAAGTAGGTAATGAGTATGTAGGTAGTAATTTAGATAATAATTACCTATGTACTAAGTAGTTTTTTAAACCTAGAGATTACTTAGGAAGGTACCAAATTCATTAAAAATAGAATTGTGTAAGTAGGCTATAATTAAGTAGGTAAGTATAGTAGAGGTGTTTGATCGAATTCAGGAATTTACTTTCCCTAAGGGGTATAAGTGCCTCTGTTTTGGCTGGTCTAAATTCTTTGTAGGTCTATGAAAAGGAAAGGAATTTATTTTCTCCGCGCGTTTTATGTTTTCCTAGTAACTTAGATGTCAGGAAAACGTGACAGGAAAATATCTTCAACGTGGAGAGAAAATATTTGGAAATAATGGCGTCCCTAAAACGTTTTCAAAGTTTAAATTGGAAGTCATGGACTATATATTTCTAAAAAACATTCCAAACACGCTAAATCTCTGAACAATCTAAAAACAATCAAACAAAAGTTTCCAGCTGTATCCATGTATTGTATCTAAGTTTGTAGCAAGAAAAACGCATCTCCAAACATCGGCCATTTTTACCATTTCTACCGAGCGTACAGCAAACTGAGTTGTCTTGCTCGAACTCGAAGCCAGTGGTTGAGCGCGTAACTTTACTAAGTAAGCGATCAATGGCTCTCAACCGGGTTATAGCGGATTCGTACCTTCTATTGTTATGAAAATCATAAAAACTAATTTTGAAATCCCATACATTGATATCCGATTCGTGCCCTGGTCTATACGGTTCAAATTTCAACAGAAAAATTTAAAGAAACGTACAGTCGATGGGAGAATGCGATTGAATCAAATTTCGCTATGCACCAATGCTTTTACGAATTTAGATAGCGCTGTGTAAAATGCTCTTGAATATTTATTTATTATTATTATTAGCTTATCACTGCTGTCATTGTCACCACTACCCATAAGAAAGAGAAAACTATAGCTAGTTAATGAATTGTTTGTCTTCCAAGCAACAGAATAGATACCTACCTCTATATTTCAAAAACAACCCCATGTTTGTACACTGTCTATACTAAACTATTACATGTTACTACCTAAAATCACGACCCCTGTATTTTATAAAATTTGAGGCGGAGTTGATAAGATATATGTATAAAATCTAAATCAAGTGTTAGGTATTACAGTTAGTTGAAGATGTCTCGAACAATAACTAAAGCTAACATCAAAAGATATGTTTGAAATACAATCAATATTATTACCTATCGATTCCAAGTCCCCAAGTATTGGAAAATTGCAAAGCACGTGACATTTTCACGTTGCCCATCCCTGAAACCGGTTGATACAAATTTTCCTGACATCTGAAATACCAGGATCGCATGAAGCTTTAGGAGTAAATGCATTCCTTTGCAAGAAGCTATGAGTCATTTTGAGAAAGAAATGGATGAGTTATGTGGTAGGCTAGGCCAACGCTTCATTCCTTGGACATGCTTGAACGAATAAAGACGAATAAATACAATATTGGTAGCTGGACAAAATATAATGGAATTTAGAATTAAATTAAATCGAACTGGAAATTACTTGACAAACTCAAATCGGGTTGCTGAAGAGTCTACCAAACTACTCTCGGTTTCAAGCATTTGTCGATCACATTATCGCATTCATTATTTTGTTCGATTGACGTGTCCATTTTTCCTAAGTTCATGGTAAGTACTCTACCCTTTTACGAAATACTTGTTGAACCAAATACTTAGTATACTTACGCAGCCCATACCTACATGGGATAATATATTCTCAATTGATTAAAATGAATAGGTTTTTTGCCACTTCAGCTTATCGATTAGCACACTACGAAAATCAAAATTACCTACGCATTGTAAAAATTCCAGTTATTAAAATAATCTACACCTTGTGTTCCGAATCAATGTCTGACTCGACTCAAGTAATACGTTCAAACATTAGACGGATTAATTTTAGAACTTGTGTACAAAACGTATATAAAGTACCTACCTATATACCTTGATTTGATTCAAATCTATGCTTCAGCCTCGGTTGAATCAAACTAAAACATTGTTTCAGCGTTTCAGCAGCCCGTCTTGTATTCTGGATTTAAAAAAAAATAGAACTTACGTAGCATAGATATAAAACCACTGGAGTTAATTAATAGGTAGCGTAATAAATCAATGTATCTACAGAACTATTAAAAATCTATGCTGCTCTCTTGAGCAGTGAATGCGCGAAGAAAGATTCTAGTGAAGGATACTAGGCCAAATTATATTATTATACTAATACTATTGACTTTTGAAAGAGTTATTTCAGTCATTGAATTTTATTGTAGGTAGCTACTTACTACAGCAGGGCGAAGCGACGACGTGTATAGGAAATAGGTTTTAGTTTTGCCTCTTGACTGTTCAATGTTTTAAAAACAAAAAGATACCTACTAAATAATTACCTACTACTTACCTATAACAGTAAAACAGGTATTTTTATGTAACTAATTTAGCAAGCGACGACCCTGCCACTTAGTAGTCAATTTATATGCGAAAACCTATGTTTACATACAAACTACTAAAGAATACTCGAGCAGGCACTTCTCTCTTTCTCTACTAGATAAAAGACCAATTCATTTATTTGTTAAGTGCTTATTCAGTTCCAAGCATTTGTATCTGAACAAAACACACTATACATATCTATCTACGTAGGTACCTAGTATTAGGTATAGCTAATGAGTGTATGTAACTCACTGTATTGATATCTTTGCGGACTGATACATGTTCAGTTTCCGCCAAAATAAATTTAAATATTATTTCAATTTATTTTACTTATTTATCCAATGCTGAATTAATCATTTGCATTTTTTTACTAAATGATAAAGCAAAGTAAATACATGCAAGTAAATTCACAATTTACAGTAATTTTAATAAAATTGTAATAATGACGGTGTTCAAAGTGGAAATCCAAAAAAAATGCAGTTTTGAAGAAGCTATAGATCTAACTGGTAAGTTTTTATTATGAAGACTCATTGCCACAATACCCACCTAGTTCTAGATCATCTTTACTTCTACCTTACCTTACCTTACATTATACAGGGTGTTACCAGACCACTTCCGAAAACTTGGAGGTTCCAATCAGACCATGATACTGAAAACATTAGGCGAAAAAAATCGCGAAAAAAAAAATTGACTTGACTATCTCTTTTTAATTTTTTTTCTAGTTACATACACACAGTACAACATAATAAGACATATCTACCTAATTATCTCATTTAAAAAAGCAAAAAAACAAATAAAATAAATAAAGCAGCAATGTACACGCAGCACGCAGATTACGTCTACTACAGCATGAACAGCTGAGAGTTCATCGCGGGTCATTCAAGTACGCGACGTGCGAGCGACCTACGTTAGTACCTACCTACGTTAGTAGGCACTTACGACACAGAATAAATAATAGTACTACGCCTCGACCTTACCTACGTGAATGCGTACATTGCGGGCTGGCGAAATAAATACAAATCTTTAAACATTGTTTTCTCCGGCTATAATTATTTTTCAGGATAACTGATTTTTTTTTGGTTGGGTTTTGGTGTGCTGTAGCTCCCCCTTTCGTTTTCGGAAGTGGTCTGGTAACACCCTGTATGCACAGTTTAGAAATTATCCTAAGTATAGAATAATACAAAAACAATTTGTGATTTTTTGTGTTTGAGCGAGGTTTCATTATTCTGTGGTTTGAACGCAGTTTTCGTAGACGATTCATATTATTTATCTGCTTCACAGGTTTTGGCAAATACAACATAGCAATGCTTATAACGTGCTGCCTGCTGATCCTGGCGATGTATCTGGATATTTTCGGCATGTCGGTAGCCATACCAGCCGTGGCCTGTGACCTGGAGCTGAGCTCGTCACAGCAAGGCCTTCTGACCGCCATGCCTCTTATTGGTAGGTTTTTTTATTTTTTTATATATATAGTTCTATATAGGTACATTCTAGCTAGATAATAATAAAACCGTTGACAGTCTCTACAGACCGTATAGTGAGAATTACGTTTATTTTTTCTTTTTTCTATAATGCCTAGTGCCAGACCTCGTGATAGTTCGTAACATACTCCAGCGTGCAGTAACATATTCTGAAATCAAGTGGTATACTAACTTATTAGTTTCCGAAGACCCCATATCCACCGAAAAATCTGCTGTTATTCTATTATCAGTGAAAAAAAAAATCGCAGTTCGTTCATTCAGTTCATTTAATATCATCATCATCATAGGAATCCTGTAGTAGTCCTTTTTCATCTAAATCTTCTCTTGTACGGCAACTACATCATCCACGCATCTAGCTGTTGGGTCTACCAAGGCCTCACTTGTGTCCTCTAGGCCACCATTTACTTCTTAAGTCCTTACATGTAAATGTAGTCACTATAAATTGAGAGGGCTATAAATAACAGCTGTGGAAGATGCAGTGCCGTCTACCGTGACGCTTAATAGCTCGTATTATTAACGATCGATTGTGTTTGAAAGGATAAGTATATATTTCAAATTATTAATGGGCTTAGGAATCATCAAGCAACATTTTAAGATAGTTTATTGAAAAGAGTATACGTATAGGTGAAACATTTATTTGTGTTCTAGATAATTAATAGTACAAAACGGTGAACGTCAATGTTCCAATTTCGATTTCTAAGTTCAATTTCTGTCGTTTTGCTTTTTATGAGCAAGAAGGTTCCTACTTCAACCTCTAAAAAAGTTAAATTCAAGCTACGTAGAGGGTACGCGTAGAGCCTCTACGAACGTAGCAAAGTATTGCTACATTCGTAGAAGCTCTACAAAGGACACAAGGAACGGAAAATGGAGGTGGCAGGCTTTATGGTAGCGTAGCTGTGCCACTTTTACATATTTTTATATTTTACATATTTTTAGTTACATACCCAGTTGTGTACAGGCAATTTTACTGCCAGGGGGCCGGTTGGTGGGGCTCGATGGGAATATTGAGTGTTCTTCGAGTATTTTAGAATATTTTCCCTCCAGGAGTGATGTTATCATCATACGCATGGGGTCTCTGCGCCGACACGCTGGGCCGTCGTACGACAGTGCTGCTGGCGATGCCGGTCGGCAGCGTGTTCAGCCTGGCCGCCAGCATGGCTCCTACTTACGCAACGCTAGCGGTGCTGAAGTTTCTCTCTGCTGCGTGGTGAGTATTCTGCTGATCAAAGAGTGTCAATCTACCATTGTTTCATGGGAAGTCGATGCGATTTCATTTACTTTAATCTTCACATAGGGTTACCATGGGTTACGAAGCATCTATCGTAAATGAGCCACTTGCAAGCGCGTTTACTTAGTTTTCATTGTTTCAGTACATCATCAGCAAACGCGGCTGCCTTCGTCCTGCTAGGAGAGAGTGTGCCAAGGAAGTTCCGGAGCCGGTTCATATTTTTTATGACCACAGCCACGATGGTTGTGCAGTTGGTGATATCCTGTAAGTGGTTATTACTTTGTTAGGATAACATAGATACACACACTCTTCAGGCACTGAACGCGCAAATAGTGAATTTTATATTATGATGGTAGAAATCCACTTCATTTGAAGCGCGTTGGATAGTGCTTGTTCCTTTTCTAACATACTAAATTGAAGTATAATCATAATAGATAATATCATTTTCAACCAAGCTTATAACTCTTACGATCACAATCTACCAAGTAGTGCTCACTCTTTGAAAAGATGGCTTCTATACCAGTCTGTTGAACTTTTATTTTTCAGTACTTGCTTTGCCAATCCTACCTCTTAGCTTCCGCCTCGAGATTCCCCTCCTAAACCTACAATATCGACCGTGGCGGCTGCTGCTGCAAGTAATCTGCTTCCCCGGCATCCTCGGCTCCATCTTCATCGTGTTCCTGAATGAAAGTCCCAAGTTCCTGCTTTGCAAGAATAGAAACGAAGACTCTTTGACTGTTCTGAAGCTCATGTATAGATGCAACACTGGGAAGACGAAAGAGACCTATCCGGTGAGCCCAAAAAGTGAACAAACATAATAATAACAAGTAGGTACCAACAAAGGGCGGTAAGCTGCGTTTTCTATGTTCTATGTCTATCTGTGGGCGTCACTGGGCGGGCGTGGATCTCATGATGATTGAATTTATCTGCTGGACATAAGCCTTTCCATCGATTTCCAGAAAAACTACTTGGGGCTTTTTTTATAGTAAAATACTTATATTTTTCGAATTTCCAGGTTGAAACAGTATACCTGGATGATTCGATGCAAGGCACCAGTACCAACCAGTCGTTATTACGTACAATGTGGCTGCAGACCGCGCCACTCTTCAAACCACCTCTCCTGAAAAACTCTTTGATACTCTACTACTTGCTTCTGTGCGCTTACATGACGTGGGTACATTCATGACAAGTTCATTTTAAAAACCCTTTTTTGAAATCATGATTCTTTTCATTTTATGTTGGTCTCTCTCTACAAACTTCTGGGTGCACCTAAAAAAACCTATTATACTTTAGCGAAACTACTTACTTTCTGGTTTATTCGTTCTTACAACTTCGATTCTTTTCATCTCTTGCTGGTATAATTTTATCATCACATCAGTATCGTAATGTAGAATTCTGTTATCGTCAAAAGATGATTACCTATTCACTCTTACGCTTACCACGATCTTGTTTCTACCTACTTTATTTCTACCTACAGGTCAACAGGCTACACCATGTGGGTGCCTACGCTATCAAACGCCTATTTCACCGGTGAAGATACTTCAGGCATGACATTCTGTGAAGTGGCCAGCCGGTCAGCAGCCACTAAAAATGAAGTAAGATTCCACAGACAGTAGCAACAATGATTTTCATGAACAAAAGCCATTGAAAGACAGAAACATCGCGTCATTCATGAACATACTCGTAGGTAATGGTAGGTATCTACTATTTATAGAAAACGTGAGGTTGCTGGCTTTGTTAAGAAAAATAAATAAGTGAAGAGTAGGTAGATACGTAATATTTTCGCATACTTTCGTAACTACTATCTACCTATTTACCTACTCAGATAATTTCATACTTTTCCTACGCCACGGCCAGTGCTAGGTATAATGAGTTCGCTAGCGAAAGCTGTAAGTACATACCTACATGGTTCATACAAACAAAGTGCTGGATCTGGCTGGTAGGTAGGTAGGTACTACTATTATAGGTACCTACCCAAGTATACATTTTAAAACAGCTAAGTATATTTTATCTTTCAGACAACAATAGACTGCAACAACGCCATCCAACCCATGGCACTCTACGCCACCATGGTCTACTCCGGCTGCAGCAGTCTATACTCCATATTCCTGGGCTGCATTGTCGGCTACATCGGCAAGAAGACCACGACGCTGCTGGTCTTCATCGTGGCCATCGTCAGCGGCGTTGTGTTACTGCTAATAAGGATTCCTTTGTTGAGCATCGCCATGTTCTACTCATTTCTCTACGTGGCTATTATATTGGGGAATGTTAATACATATTTGGTAGAGCTGAATCCAACTCATCTAAGGTAAGTTCCTTGTAGGTATTATTTTGTCTTCGAAAATATCTGATTTTGACTACCTAGGGACCTAGCAGTGACCAAAAAATACGACCCATTGGTTTATTTTATGACCAAAAAATCTAGATATAAATCCAATCATCATGAGCCTACCTATGTAACGCCATCTATCTCGCTACATGAGAACTAACTATCCTAGATTGGCTTGATGGTTGAAGAAGGTTGTGCGTGTTCAGGAAACTCCAGTCGTCAGGCTTCGGCAGCTGTTCCGTAGTGGTTGACGGCTGGATCACGTCGGCTGGTCACCATTTGTGGAACTTTCTTACACTCCCACGATTGTAAATAATAAATGCTGGATACAAAGTACGAAGTTTATTGCTTTAAAACCTAATACAGCTCTTATAAATAATAAAACTAACAGTGAGACGAAATTCTCGTGTCAAGGCTGTCTAAAGTAATGGCGGCGTTTTTCCCAGCCTAGTGACGGGACACGTTCGTAGGGTTGGGAAAAACGAAGGAGGACGATGCAATCGCCACACCTAATTCAATTATGTTTTTTATAAGATAGTACGCACATATACCAGGTAGGTACCTAGGTACAGGTACCTTTTAATACATTTTAAATCATTTTACAGAGGCATGGCGACGTGCCTGTCAGTGGTGGTGGCGCGAGGATTCGGCTTCTTCAGTGTGCAACTTATAGCAGCGCTCATAGGCAGCCATTGCACGCCCATGATCACCGGATACATTGTGCTGGTCGGCTGTAAGTATTTTCTAATTTCATCGTTAGCATCATCTATCAGGCCTTCTTATATTTCCAGGAAGTGGGTAGAGAAATTTGAACGTTCTCTATTCACTTACTGCACATAGTCGGTACAGTCCGTTCATTTATACATTTGATTTTATTATGTGTAGCCGCTCCCATACCGAAAGAAATAACTAAGTTTCAACTTTACAAAATACTACGAGTCATTAAATCTCATCTTGGACTATAATCCGGCTCGAAGGACTAGGTACCCACTTCAAAAAAAAAAACTACATTGTAATTTTTAAGTATGGTCCATGAAGTACCTATAGTCCTACGGGCCCATTGATCTGTTTAGCCTACTAGTAAAACTACTAGGTTTAATTTGTGATGTTATTTTTCAGCTGGATTAGTGGTGGCGCTGTTTCTGCCGGCTGACAAAGATGATAAACTTGCAAATGTAGATTTTATTGAGCTTGAGAAAGAAACTACGAGAGAAAATGACACTCGCAATAAAGCTTGAAATAAGAATTCGTTTTTTATAATTTCTGCGTGAAGTGGAGCTGAGTTTAGTATTAAATAAATAAAATAAATATTCACAGACACTTAACACAACGCCTTCTAGTCCCAAACTAAGCAAAGCTTGTACGATGGAAACTAGATAGCTGATAGAATACATCGACACTCCCTACGTACAGTTGTGTATCTGCAAAACACAAATTTTACAGGAGAGCGTTTTAAAGATTTGAAAACGTTGAAATTGCTATAACTTTAGCCCTTTTTGAGATATTGCTGTGAAAATTGGTGAGAGGCTCTTACTGTAGATCAAGTTTAAGATGGATACTATGTTTTATTTTAATATTTACTGGTTTAGATTTTATTACACGTACATATTTTTACGTGGTGCTGAGAACGTCGTATGTGGCACATACATACTTTTTCGTGGGAGCTTAATAGAACGGCAATATCGTAACTGCCTGTTACACGGATATACTTCGTAGATCTATTCTGCTTAATTGGTACTTACATGTTTTAACGTTGAAAACATATAATCTTATAATATATTTTTACATGTGTTTCGACAATTAGGGCCAGGTGACCTGTATTACAGGTCACCAGGCCCTAATTCCCTCACTTGCTTACGAAATTAAGCTTATTTTTGGCTTTTAAATGTTGGTTTGTTAAATGAAGTAAATCGGTTAAGGGGTTGTAAAGTTATGAGGGTCCTAAGGGAGTAAAAAAATTAAAGGCATATAAAAATATCATGTGGGGTGTCATATGATTGGGCTTTGTTTGGACATTCCAAAACAGTTTTTATTTTTGTTGTAGGTCAAATAGTTTTTGAGTTGTTATATTTTGGGCATCTAGTCGTCCGCGTCCGTAGGAGGATATCCTATGAAACCCAACACGTGGCCCCTGGTTGGTGCAAAGAAGATGACACAATGGTGGAAGGCTGTGGCCGTAGTTAGTGACCACCCACCTGTCAAAGACGCAACGCCAAACGACTTTGTCGTGTTTCGTCGCGGTGGCCGGTGACACCAGCAGGAAAGAACGTAGTTGACGGCTGCTCGTCTGATCACTTGGCAATTAATGCTGGAGTCCCCCAGGGGTCAGTTCTCTCAGCAACACTTTTTCCTGCTACACATTAATGATCTCCTTAGGCCCGGTATCATTGGGTACGCAGATGATTGCATCGTGCCGCGGGTATGAGAGATACATACCCGCGGCACGATCCAGTAAATCACAAATCCAGTCACACAGAGAGGCCATGGTGGATCAGTTGAACTTAACCCTAAAAGCCGTTGACGATTGGGGCGATGCCAACCTTGTCAAGTTAAATGCTTCAAAAACCCAGGCGGGTCTGTTCACCGCTAAGAAGTGTCAACTTCAACTAACTCCTACTTTCCACGGTGTATCCGTACTGATCTCCGACCAGCTTGAGCTTTAAAGGTTTCTTGCTCACACCTAAGCTAAATTTTGGCTCGTTCATTGAGTCCGAGGCCAAGGTAGCTTCAAAAAAGCTAGCTATATATCTTGTCGAAGGTGAGGAAGTTCTTCACACGGGGACAGCTTCTTATTTTGTACCAAGCGCAAGTCCGATCGTGTATGGAGTACTGCTCTCACCTTTGGGATGGCTCTGCTAAATACCAGCTTGAGGCCTTGGGGACCATAGACAGACGAGGCTCATAAGTAATGATGCGCTGGTAAAGGCTAAGCTCCTGAGCCTCGAGCATCGGTGAAAAGTTGCCAGTCTTTCAGTTTTCTACCGTATACATTTTGGAGAGTGTGCGATGGAGCTCTATGAGCTAGTTCCGCCATCATCGGACCACCAGGCGTACGGAAACGCGGACACCCATATCTACATGGTTGACATGCCACCTCCGCATTAAGCGCTTTGCCTCAACTTTCATCTTGAGGATCGCCAAGGAGTGGAACTTCTTGCCAGCGCAGCGTCTGTGTTTCCGAATACTTATATATAATTTGAAGGTTTTCAAGAGGAGAGTGAATAGGTATCTTCTCGGCAAATGTGCTACACCGTCGACCGCATCATCGCTTAACATCAGGTGATATTGTGGTCAAACGTTTGCCTATACTATGCAAAAAAAAGTTCATGATATTATGCTGGTGACAGATATTTTGGTAGAAAGTTCGCATGCGGACGAAGTCGTGGATGTCAACTAGTCTGAAAAATTAATAAAGTAGTTGTTTATTTTAATAAAATAACATGAAGAAACAGACGCAGAACTATGTAAGTGCATGGGTGTCTACAAATTTAATTGAATATCTTTCCGATGTAAAATTATGTAAAAGTAAGTTACCGAATTATGATTTAACATCTTTTCGAAGCATAACTGTGTAAGTGCCTATATACACTTCATGATCATACTGAATCCCGATGTATAAATATGCAAGTGCGTAGTTACATAATTATACGTAGATAATCAAAATAAAATATGAACTTATCAAAAATATATGTTCACTGGTCATAGTTGAGACAATAAAATATTTTCGAATCGCACACGCATTGTACTCGCTGCCCGCGCAAGAACTGTGCAAGAGGCAATTACCCGCCACCCGCACCTCATCCTCGCCGCGTCAAAGTGTGTATGAGGCAGATAGAACATTGTCTATCGGGCAAATTATAAAGTTGGACAGTTATACGATCAAGAAAAAGGTACTTAGAGTAGACTTTTTATTTTTTTTAAATTTTATTATGATAGATTGACATGTGTAGATGCCAAAAATGCATAAAACGTATAAGTGTGTATCTGGCACTTAGGCAAAAATACGTAGGGAGTGTCGACATACATACATTGTTTTTTTGTAAATACATACTTATAATACATAGAAACACCCAGACACAGAACAAACATCTATGTTTTACAACACGCAAATGTTTGTTCTCGGTGGGGATCGAACCCACGACCCACAGCACGGAAGGCAGAGTTACTACCAACTGAGCCATGACGCCTGTCAACGTTTTGATGTTTTGAATACTCTTGAAATATTCACAACACTTCAATCTTTTAGAATAGAATAGAAGATATTTATTTTGTTATTTAAATAAATACACAAGACAATTATTATAAAATAGAAACTTAAAATTAGTAAAATAACGTAGGTAGGTTCGTATTTTAGGTGCGTTTTTTGGGTGAACGTGAACAAAACTGAAGCGTTACGCTCACTCGACCACTCGACAGTATGTCCTGCAGTCTTATCGCTATGTGAAATAGTACCTAGTTAAAAAACTTTGGACATTTTTATAATATTACCTGGTACTCATATTTTTGATAATGGAAAACCTTTAAAAGTGCCAATAAACGAGCAGTAATTTATTAACTGGCAATACTGACCACTCCCTGCTGTCGATCTGTCATTGTCAATATTATCCTGTCATTCACTTTTTGTGAAACGGCCAGCGAAATGTCCGAGACGACCGGCGATAATTCGAAACCTCGAGTTTTAGTTTTAGGAGGTAAATAAAGCCTTCTATTACCAGTAATTCACTCCACAAAAATCTAGTTTGCATACGTTATTTTCTCAAAAGCGACGAAAGCATGTGACTTGTTTTTTGGGGCTTGCTAACGGTCGTTGGAAGGTATTAGTCATCCTTGGTCCCTCGCCTCGGTCGTTGATACTATTATGACTTGTCCCAGGGTGCGGCTTCATCGGCCGGAACTTGGTCGAGTATTTGATAACCAATGATTTGGTCAGCGCACTACGGGTGGTGGATAAAACACCTCCACAGCTGGCGTTTCTGAACCCCACTCACACGAAGGTTTTTGAGGACCCCCGCATAGAATACAAGAGCGCTAACCTCATCAACGCAGGTGAGTGAACACTTTCTACAGGTAAGTCTACATGCTAAAACATGACATAGACAGGCATTTATTTGCTTATAAAGTAACACACAAAATACACAAGAACTAAACTAACAACACTACAAAGAAACGAAAATGAGACAGAAAGAAAAATGAGATGAGTGGATTGAGTAGGTAGCTAGGTAAGCTGGCAAGTGTTTGTGTGCTACAGCAGCAAAAGGGTTTCGACTCAGCGTATGCCTCACCACCCAAAGGTAGTTAGGCGCTGTTATTCTGTCGAAACCATCAGCCAATAGACCCTGTGAAAAACCACTGTGTAGGGTTCATGAAGTAATGTGTGTTGAGTAATGTGGTTTGGAAAAGTGTCAGGATGTGAAAAGGATGAACATCCAGCCTGTTAGAATTTTTTTTTACTTACATAGTGTACTATACTTACTTACTAGGTACAACTTAATAAGTTAGGTATGAATTTTAATTCATACAAGGAAACCTCACAAATGCTTTAACAAAAACAAGTTATATTTTGAGTTTCATCTAAATTGTCCCTCCGATAATGAGTGTTTGAGGCACATACTCTTGTTTTGAATGTTTATAAGTAACTAGCCGTCGCCCGCGGCGTTGCTCGCGTTCTACCCTTTAGAGTGTGACGTTTCAAAATTCCTTTCTTAGTGCACCCTTCCACTATATAAGGATACTACCCTCCAAATTTCATACCTATAGGACTTATGGTTTAGGCTGTGCGTTGATTATCAGTCAGCTTCAAAAGAGTTTTATATATATCAATAATATAAGTATAATGCCATGCTATGTATAGTCTGACTGAGGTATATTAATTTAAAAGGTTTCTTACTTAAAGTTGTTGCGGGCAGGTCAGCGTGTTAGTAATATATGTAGTTCAAGCCCTACCATCCCTTTTTAGGTGACCATGATAAATAAATAAGTATTCATGGACATTTCACACAATACCCACTAGTGCTAAACTAAGCAAAGCTTGTACTATGGGAACTAGATTGCTGACAGAATACTTATATACCTCTTTTTTGTAAATATGTACATATTTACTTGTTGTAATACATAGAAACAATGTTTAAACCATGTCATTGACCTACAAAGTCCTTCATGATAGTCTTATCTCTTAGTCATTTCATTTATGTTTTATACAATTTAAATTGTAAACAATGTTACAATAACAGGTTTTATTCTAATAAATTATTCTTTAGACGCTACCTGCTTAGCTATGATCCACTAATATAGTCATAATTTGATGACTGTCTGGCCTTGCTGTCTTTAAGTCATAAAACTCTACTTATATCTAAAGTCTAGGTTTAAATTAGTTTTAAGTCCATCAGTTGTGAAATTTCTTTAGACGGTTTCTAACACTATAATAAAAAACACAAAAACTGGTCTTTGCATCACATCTAAATGGTATTTACATTAAGGACTACTTCTTGCCCATGCCCCGATGTATTGGACATTTTAGGGCCTGGGACATTACTTAGATGGAGTAGACTTGTCCAGTATGTATACTATCATGAAACTAGTTTCCATAACATCTAAAGATACAACTTGTTGAGTAAAACTTTACAGACATTGTAATATTGAATATCCCATTAATATTATAAATGTCATTAAACATTTGGATATTTGGATGTTTGTGTTTTAATCACGCTGCAACTACTGATCCAATTCTGACTAAACTTTGAATATTATACATATAAGTTTGTAACCTGGATTAAGCCAGGTTACTTTTTGTCCCGTAAAATCAACAATAAAACGAGGCGCGGACCAAGTCACCAAGCTTAGAAGCTGACTGAGAATCAAAGCACAGCTTAAACTATAAGTCCTAGAGGTATGAAATTTGGAGGGTAGTATCCTATATAGTGTAGGGGTGCACTAAGAAAGGAATTTTGAAACTTCATACTCTAAAGGGTAGAACGCGAGCAACGCCGCGGGCGACGGCTAGTAAAGTATAATAGCTTCCAATATGAACCCTCCTATGAACAATATTTACCGCTAGTATTTATACTATAGGTAGGTATACTACTTATATTATGTACTTATTTTATGATATTCCATAAAGCATACAATAAAGAATACTGAATAATAATAATCTTATATCACCTATTGTCACAATATATTTACAAGCATCACCAGTACATTGAATTATTATCAGACGCTATTGGAATACAAAACGAGTTTCCTTAACACTGCTACTGCTAGGTTTCTTTGATAGTCGTTCGTCTGTAATGACGTAGTAAACACCTTTTAATAATAGAGTAATAAAAACAAGTCGTTCATTTTATTACCCCCTGGTCTAAGAGTGATATTGAACGCAATATACGTACAGTTCAGTGTTATGGATAAGGTAATATTAAGAGATAGCGGAAAAGGGCGTGGTTGCGACGACGACACGATAA
Organism: Eulithis prunata; assembly: GCA_918843925.1. Taxonomy (NCBI): domain Eukaryota; kingdom Metazoa; phylum Arthropoda; class Insecta; order Lepidoptera; family Geometridae; genus Eulithis; species Eulithis prunata. Next base: position 8,721,233 of record OU974016.1, on the reverse strand, counting down.
TTCGGCGACGGCGGCGTGACGATAACGAAGATGGCATACAAAAATTATTACGAATGAAAGATTTTTGTACTGTGCAGTCAGCAACGTACCTAAAGTTGATTAACAATTTATGGCATGTATGTTGATTTACTGCTTAGGCATTGATCCGGACTCAAGCATAGATTTTTGTATAAAAATCTCTACTCAAATAGGTATATGCTTGACTAGCGATTTCTGTATCGGCTTACGGGCTTAAGATTTTGCAACTAGGACCTATTTTTTGGAATGGAGTTTTGTAACTTTTGCAAGCGGATAGGCCGACCTTTATATCTTTTGATACTAACGATAGCTGTTAATAACATTCAGCTTAGCAAGCTGATGCTAGACGGTAAGACTAAGTCGGTGATTCTCACTAAAGAGCCTTCATTTTGTGATTCCAGCGTCATGCGCTTCAGCCCTCGACCCGGGCGACGGTGCCCCGTGGGGTCTGGTAGCAAACTGCGCTGGAGAGACGCGCGTAGGACAGAGCGAAGCTGTGTACTCTGAAGGAATCCTCACTCTCAGCTGCAATGTGGCGCGGCAGTGCGCGGCCCAGGCCGCCCGCCTTGTTGAGATATCCAGCGGACAGATGTATAGTTCTGACAAAGTAAGATATATTAAAACTCAGCTGTGTTAAATTTTTACATAACTAAGTTTTAATATAGATAAATAGTAAAACTAAAGGAGAAAGATGAAGGAGAGATAAAACTGTTTCAACAAGATTAGGGGAGGTCATGCACCTACCTAATTCATGTAGTTTTTATTGCTGAGGATTATCAGTCGTTACACAAAAAATTTAGCTGAGGCGTGTTTTTCGGAGCATTTCTATTTACTAGAGCGTCACACCTCTTTGCGGGTATTTATTTATCTATGCGTACATAATTTTTTATGATTTTAAAGTTTGACTGCATACACAAAGAAGCCAAGACTCGTTCATTTAGGCATGTGCTTTGCTTCTGTAGGAAATGTTGAGTGGCAGCAATTTTCCTGCCTGTAAAGACTTTTAAGATGGAAAATAAAGTAATATCATCCCCACAGCCACACAAAGAGGACGGGCCGGTAGACCCATGGACGGTGGAGGCTCGAATCAAGAGTAAAGTAGAGAAAGAATTGAAGAGTTTGGAGCCGGAGCTCAATTACACCATCATCAGGCCTGCCATTGTCTACGGAGTGGGGGATAGAAGAAGCTTGAGTATGTATTTCTTCTATTGTTCGAAAATAAACTCACCGGCTTCTTATGTCTAAGACGAATTTCTCTTGCAGCCCCACGCCTCCTGTACGGCGGAATCTATAAGCATCTCAACGAAGTAATGAAGCTCCTCTGGACAGCTGATCTGAAGATGAATACAGTCCACGTGAAGGACCTTTGCCGTGCGATATGGACTCTTGGCCGCAGTCCACAGGCCAACAAACAGATCTACAATGTGGTGGATGAAGCGAATAGTACGCAAGGATCGTTGGCTGAGATGGTCGCGCAGATATTCAATATACAACTTGACTATTACGGCACTGCGCTCTCTACTATTGCAAAGGTTAGTTTAATCTTTGATCTGATTTTTTCTTCTTGTTCTGTAATCTTTCTTTTGATAGTAAAATCATGCTTTACACAATAATTTAATATTGGACAACAATTGTACGCGCTTTATGTATAAAATAATAATACGTGGGACATAATCCAAGGGTAGTCAGAGATAAGTCCCAACTTTCAAATGACGATAGGTACTTTTGTGGAGCTTTAGCATCACCCCTACATGGAACACTATAAGTACGTTAATAGATTAATATTCTTTGCAAAAATGACTCTAAATGCCTAGAAAACATGCAAAATTAAATTCTGATGCAAAAAGTGTCATTGGCCCATGAGGGGATCGAACCCGCGACCTTCGCGTTATTAGCACGACGCTCTAACCAACTGAGCTAATGGGCCGATATCTGTGTCTGCAAAATCAGCAACAAGACTGTCGTTTTGATGATGTCCTCCTTGGCGTATCTACACTGTCGTTTTAGTTCATCTATCGTGAAAGCCATCTTATGCTACGTCTTCCGTGTGACGAAAACTTCAACAGTCCTTATCAGTTGCACTAAGTTAAAATGTTTTTTATGAGCTAAAGTAATAGAACAACTATATTTTTCTTGCATCCCAAACTAAATTAGCTTAGTATTCAATTATATCCTGCCTTCCAGACCGACATAGCGGGTGTCGCGGAGGAAGCTAACGACAAGCATCTAACAGCTTGGGCCGACATCTGCAGAACGTACTCCCTGACGCACACACCGCTCGAGCCCAGCGCTGGGATCGAACAGCTGTTGAAGAAACATCTCTGCTTGGATGGCTCTAAGGCGGCCGAGCTTGTGGCTTGTGATGTGCCTAAGCCAACGGTGGACAAACTAAAGGAGGTATGACTTAAACACCCGTATTCATAAACAGAAGTTGAACAGCCCGCCGAGGCGCCGAATCGATCTACCAGGATTCGGTTAGCGCAGCGTTTGAATCCGCCTCTAGAGGAGGAATCATTGTTTATGAATTTGAGGGTAAAACAACTAAAAGTCACACGAGGTCCTGACCTGATACTAACGTCAACTGAATGTCTGAAATCGCTAGGTTAGTTCAGTCCAGTCAAAGGCATGGTTTAATAGCACTGACCGTGAATACGCAGAAGTCAAATTTTATATCTGTTTGGCTGTGCATAACACTTCAATCTGCCCTCGGCTTTCGCCGAGCGCTATTAAACCGTGACGGAACTTGTAGACCGAAGACGAAGACCTAAACTTTCAATTTACACAAAATTTAAATAAATGCTTTGTATTACAGGTACTGGAAGACTACGCTTCTATGAATCTGTTCCCGAAAGAACTCCTACTGTAACTCTCAACGTCGAACCACCTCGAAACAAGTCATTTTTAAACGTAAATATTTTATATACATTTTAACTACTTGCATCGATGTCATAGTCGTACGATAAAAAATAATCAATTGTGTTCCTTATCCCGTAGTTGTAAGAACTATAATCGATTGTGTAGAAAGTAGATTTGATGTAACGCTTTTGCTTATAATATTTTTTTTACTTATTCGCAACACTCTTTCATAAATCATTGAATTTCATAAAACAACACTGTGATAAATCAAGTAAGATACTATTTTGATATAAAATTAACAGAAAAATACTGAAAATATATTTTCTAGAATGTATTACTTAGGGCGGACAATAAAATTTTCTAAAAATGCATTTTTAACGGCGGCGAATACTTATAAAAAATGAAAAATTTGTCCGAATATTTATAAAAAATGTTGGAACTAACTGGTCACATAAAAAGTCAATTTCCTAAATTGGACATCATTCAGTAGACTGTTACTGCGAGTATAAGGCTGCCTGTCCACTGAAGCGGAGCGAGTCCACTGGACAGTTCATATTTCTCAGTTTGTCCGCTCCGCAGCCTCGCTTCGCTTTAGTGGACAGGCAGCCTAACAAGGGCTAAACTAATAAATTACCAACTTGTATCAGAGCTTTCTCAAAAACAAATCAAAATACGAACAACCATTTTTCTGTTGTGCTAGCTGGCCTAATTTTATTTTTTAAGTATACCTAAGACTGTGGAAACCAAAAAGCATTAACATTGTGCTTTTTACTAAATTCTCAAATTGTATCTGAATTCCATCCATGAAATTATAACCGAGATTAAAATGATACTGATTTATCTAGCTGTACTTAGTTTATGTACTTAAAGTATGGTTTTCGTGCCAGTGATATTTTAATTATATTTGAGATACTCTATTTTTTTTATGGGACTCCAGATGGGCGGGACATATGGTCGAATACTCAAACGCCACTCAATTTAAGTCACGCTTAAATTATTGCCATCTCTTACAAATGAGTAATGTCAAACAGAGGCAGAGCAATTTTAAGTGGTGCTCAAATTTGAATGACGTTGAGTATTTCAGCCTTAGCCACGTCCGTTTATGCTTGGAAACGAAAAATAATATAAAATATAGTCAAGAAAATTGCTTTTATGAAATATTTTGCATTAATTGTGGCGTTTGTTTATAAGTGCTTGAATAGTGATACCCAGTCAGTAATCTTTGTAGATAAAATCGTGATTTCTTTGTTCTTTTGATAGCGCTCTTTCCGAAACTAAGTTTCATTTATGAATATTACTAGCGTAAGGTAGTGTTGTAGTGGGTACTTGGCTGAACTTATTTTAGAATAAAAGAAGTCGCGTTCGACTTGATGAATGACATCTAAAAATATTTTCTGGAATTGATTAAAAACTATAGTCTCTGGTGAAGCCGGATCTCGAAGGACCATATGGTCCTTCGAGCTCCATTTTGTCCATTATGATGTATGGTCAAAATTGTGTGTATGTAACACGATTTATGATTGCGTGAAATATGACCATTAGAAAACACTGGGGACAATTTTCAGTAGTAATCCAGAAAGGATTTAAATAGGTACATATTTTAACTTCAAAGTTCAGTAGGTACCTAACTACTAAAATGCTCAATAATGGGTGGTTACCATTGATCCTGTCGATTCCATTTAGATAATAAGTTTATGTAACGTTCTCTTCCGTATTTTGCTTCGGAATTTTAAAGTTTTAGATATTGCTTCGAATTTACGTTTATTATTTTTCAAAAATATGTCGATGTAGTATGGAATAAAATTATATTATACGCAAAAACTCCGTTTTATTTTATACCTATTTACTTATGTGGATTCTTAAAAAACAAACGATTTTATTAAGTAATTAAAACTTTATTGCTATAATACAACAACTTGTATGACAACTTTGCACTGCAATGCAAATACAGTATGACTGTCGATAAGTTATACAATAGTATAAGCAACTTTTAAAAGTGAATACTGAAACAAAATAAAAAACAAAACAATAACTTTTTAACATTTCAGTACCTTTAGAATAACCTTACCTACTTGAGATGGATAAATACATAATTACATAAAAAGTATATAATATAGTGGAAGCTAAATACATATTTATCCGTTTTTACTAAATTGGTACAGCCGAGTCACAGTTTACTCCGCATAACGTTCGGTTAGTCAAATTTGAGTTACACTGCGCGGAAACTCTGCAGCGATCCGCCCAGATCACTACGCGGCCGCGCAGTGTAATACAAATTTCAAGTCGTTTTGGATAGTACATTATCATGCCGAGTGTGTACGTTTGACATTTACTAAAAAGTCACGTAAACTACAATTTTGTATGGAACTTTGTGCCTGGAACACGAGTTTTGACATTTTTTGAAACGACACATAGCACTTTTATTTTAATAGTTTTTCTTGTGTTATTGTGAGTATTATTGTTTAATTTTGGTGGAATTTTAACCAATAATACTTAGGTCGTAACATAAAGTGTGAGCCATTGGAATAAATGTGTGTAAAGTGGTTTTTCTAAATGTAAAAATTCGTGTTAGGTTTTGAAGAGAAAATCCATTATTTTCTTTTCAAAACCAACGACAGCAGACTTGATAAATGAATTGACTTGACTTATTTATTACAATTTTAACACTTGACATTGGCAAAATTGTCTGTCGAAATGACGGACACAGGCCATTATTGAAGAGAAGAAGAAGAACTTTGTGCCTGGAGATTTGTAAATAAGTAAACGCCAATAAACACGGACATTGGCAAATTTGTGGCAGCCCTAGCCACCGAACAGCCAGAAGAAAAAGAAGATCTTCAGTTTTCTAACAACCCGCTGCTCTGTCTATACAAAAATATAGTTTACGTCAACTTTGTAGTGGGTACCTATACGTAAAACGACACTCTAACCTTTAGTTTATTGAGTATAATGTAGCGTCAGTATAATAGTGTATACTCTGTGGAATTCGAATTATAATAATCAGTCCATTGCACATACTGTACAGAACTAAGCGAATTCTACATAATATTAGGTACAACATTGCCGCAGCTTAGCACAACCGCTCTACACAACGATTTGTCTACCGAAAACTACATATCCGTCTATTTAATTATGCCAAAACAAAAGGGAAAGAACATGATTTTTGTTTTTTTTCTTGACAGGCGTCATGGCTCAGTCGTTAGTAGCTCTGCCTTCCGTGTTGTGAGTCGTGGGTTCGATCCCCACCAAGAACAAACATTTGTGTGTGGCAATCACAATAGGACATCTAGGCCGCAGTGATTTTAGGTAAAAAGCTGAGAAACATTTGAAAATAGAAAGTGAGAATCTTCTAAATATATAAAACTCTTTTGAAGCTGACTGAGAATCAATGCACAGCCTAAACTATAAGTCCTAGAGGTATGAAATTTGGAGGGTAGTATCCTTATATAGTGTAGGGGTGCATTAAGAAAGGAATTTTGAAACGTCACACTCTAAAGGGTAGAACGCGAGCAACGCCGCGGGCGACGGCTAGTCTCCACATAAATCTATGCTTGAGCACCGATTAACTTTGAGTTCCTTCTTTATCTGAATACGAGCCTTACATTGCACACATTTACGTACTTAATTATTTAGAATAATATAACAGAAACAAAATCAAGTAGTATCTATAGAATATGCATATGTACAATACAACAAACAATTTATTTACCGTTGAATTCAACTTGGCGGTCTGACCACTGGTTAGTTAGTATTGGCATTATATAACAAGGTATCTTTGTAAACAATCAGTCTGCTCTAACATGGCAGTAGTCGGTCAGTGGAACTATAACCACCTGTATCTGGAACAAGAACACATTCATTTCAGCCGTCTCAGTACAAAAATAAATTAAGAAAGGACATTCATTGTACGTACCTACACACGGCTAACACATTAAGCTAGACTTTTTTTTAATGATTTATAGCTGAGCGTTTAGCCGCCCACACACCTGATGGTAAGTGTAGCTGCAGCCTAAGGTGGAGCACGCTTAGTTATAATCCACCTATTCACTCTTTTCTTGAAAATTCCTAGGTTATATTGTTCCGGAAATACTGACGATGGCAGAGAATTCCACTCCTTGGTACATCCAATATCTACGCTGTATACAATGCAAAAAATCGTTGAAATTGTAAAGGATACACAATACATATTGTTCCTAAGTAAATAGTCTAGGTTGATATGTCGCCGTGTGTACTATTATAATGTATTCTAATGAAAGATAGTGTTTTTGCATGCAATAGGCATTTTTTACAGTGATTCGTGGGTCGAATCCCATTTGATTGTGGTAGGAAATTCTATATGATTTCCATAAATGTAATACTGAGCAACTATAAACTCGTAATGGGTCTATGAGGGCATATTCTCAATGCACTTACTGTTTGCAACATTGTATTGCATTAGGTGGGGCATTAACTTGTACCATTACTTTTTCGCATATATAAAACAATATAAAAGAGTATTCTCTAAAGAGCTCGGTTGATGTGTTTTTTAACTTACCCTTAGTTCGTCACCGCAAGGTCCCACGAGATGTCGCGACTCGGGGTAATCGGACGGAGGCGGGCAATCAGGACAGCGTCTGCAAGTTTGTATTACCTTTATAAATACTGCCAAAAGATTTTAGCTTTTGGCTGGACTAATAATAAAACATTTATTATCCCCTGACCTAAAACGTATGGGGTGTTATCAGTTTGCCGTTGTGTGAGGCATTTAGCTTTAAAATAAATGCACCAGTTTCAATGTAGTTTTTGTAATATAGAAGCTGGTTGAGCTGGCATTGCTGTTTGAAGAAATTCAATGCAGATATTCATGAAACCTCGAGTTTTGAAGAGCACAAAAATGTCAAAGCATTCTAAGTTGACTAACTGGAGTCTTCAGAATCTGATGATTAATGTGGATCTATGAGTTTTTCACAGCAGAAGGTTTTTATCTATACTATTATAAAACTGTAAAAAATCCAAAAACTAAAATTAAGGATATGGATAAACTAAATACGCAGATCTACTAAATAAACGATTCTGATTCCGAAAATCGAGTTTGTCTGTTTGTTTATATGTTTGTCTGTTTGTTTGTTCGCGGATCACGCCTAAACTACTGGACCAATTTCAATGAAACTTATACCATTCAGAAGCCCTTTTTCCTGATTGAAACATAGGCTATATTTTATTGAAATCAAAGACCTGGATTCTGAGATACAGCTCGACCTCTCTAAACCAAAAGCCACCTTTGGCACGAGGTTCATCGTATGCTGGTTGACATATATTTAGGTGGAAAGTTTCGCACGCGTACGATGTCGCGGGTATCAGCTAGTAGTAATATAAACTTGTATTGATAGTTAGTAGGTGTACTAACTTTGAGCAGCAATGAGTTTTCCTATTGGTATGTGCGGTCCGCGAGTGCGTGCTGCTGGCTGTGTGCGCCGGAGTGTATAGCGGGGTGTTTAGTTCGTCAAAGTCCAACGCGCCATCTATATTCAATACCCTGAAATAAACAAAACAAAATAGATTACAATAATATTGTCACAAGGCGTCACAGCTCGGTGATAGCTCCGCTTTCCGTGCTGTGGGTCGTGGGAAAATTGAGATTAAAACATGAAGATTAATTGTTGTGTGTGACAAACAAGGATGTTTCTTCTGTCTATGTGTTACTATGTATTCACAAAATATATGTAAGTATTCTATCAGCTAGCTAGTTCCCACGTTTACAAGCTTTGCTTAGTTTGGGACTAGAGGGTTGTGTAAAATGTACATGAATATTTAGTGTGTATTGAGTAATAACCCTTGAATCTGACTTAGCACAGCCTAAACCATAAGTCCTAGAGGTATGAAATTTGGAAGGTAGTATCCTTATATAGTGTAGGGGTGCACTAAGAAAGGAATTTTGAAACGTCACACTCTTAAGGGTAGAACGCGAGGAACGCCGCGGGCGACGGCTAGTAGGTTTAATAAAACCTCTTCAACATGATTTATAAATACCTGCTTTGTGGAGAGAACCGATGTACTCTCTCTACGACTGTTGATATATACTCCACGCCCTTCTGCACTCCCCAAACCAAAATTCCAATCTGGAAGAGAATATTTTATAATCTTATTTATGTTATGCAAACTAGCGTTTTCAAAAACTAAAACCCGACTACTGAAAATAGCAACGACTAAAATAACGCTCTCAAAAGTATGAAACAAGAAAATATTCTCACCTGAAGTTGTTATGTACTATAGTGATGTTTAGACGATAGCCGTGATCGTATGCCACCTTTTTTTTTTTTTGTTAACGGGTGGAAATCTGCGTTCAGACACCATTGCCGCATTTGAGGGATGCGGCAAGGTAGTGTGGGGATGGTGACACTCACCGACCCACTAAAACCACCCCGGTGGCCAGCCTCGATGCTTGACAAGGGACTCTGAGACCTCGAAACGACCACGCCAGAGCCCTCACCGCATATTGCCAATAAAAAGCCCGTCCCATCCTAACAAAACAATAATATATCCTACAGTAGTAGTAGGGCAATGTGACATAATAATATGACCCGTACCTTGACTCTGACATCGGGCTCCAATTGTTGATTCTCTCCATATTCGTTGACGTAGTACTCGGGGCAGTTCTTGCAAGTAATGGCTATTCTCACTGTTCGCAACACCACTTCCGGCACCTGATAGATAGGGTTAGGAGCTTTACGACTACATCTCTATTTGACTAGGCAGCAGATATGACTAGATCGCTTTAAGACTAAATCGCGATATGACTATATCGCGTTGGGTTTAAATGAATTTAATAGCCTTTACCGTATCTACCATCACCGACTAATGTTGCGTTCACACCATGCCGCAGTCGGCAGGGACTTGGGCAGGGAAGTAGACACGAGCATAGTGTGAACATGATCATGCCTCTGTCCCGGCTCCCAGCCCAAGTTCATGCCTTTGCTCCCCCTAATGAAAATAAAGGCGATGTTGTTGTGGCAATAATGCCGGCAGCGGCACAGTGTGTACGCGGTATAACAATACTAATGAGAAATTTATATATTTTAAAAGGCGTTCAAAAACCACTCAGCCAGCGACAACGCCCCACACTCCCCTTGCAGGGAGCGAACGATCATCGAGGGCTAGAGACGATCTGTCTCTGCCGGTCTCACGCTCAGGGCGCCGCGCCACGTCTCCTCATCGCGGTTTGAGCGGGTCTCTCGTTTTGTGGACGAGCGAGGAAGAGCTTACTATAGAAATGATCCTATGAAGTAAGGTCTTATCGAAATAAATTCACCCAACGCACCTCCTTCTAACCCGTGCGTTTTCGTCAGCGCGATTCAGCATTCGGACAAAATTAGCAGCGACACCTAGTTTTGATTTCGGTACTAGACGTTCGATTTGACAGCTGTCATGCGCGTGTGCATGGCCTTGCCTGACGTCACACAGCGTCACACATCCAGACGTCACGCTTATACTTACAAGTGTGTATTCTGTGCCGGCAGCGACCTCGATTGGAATCGGATTAAGAAACCTTTGCATTGGGAGATTTAGATTTATGTCGAAAAAATAAAAAAAATGCTTACATCATAGTTTCCCGCCCAGTTTATGAGCAAACTCTTCTTGAACCAGACTCCTTTTGGATATAGGTCTACCGTCCATTCTGTTAGCTTGTCTGTTGGGCTTTCCGCTATTGAAGACCTGTGGAAATAATGGGATCTAGTAATCTGAACTAACTTCACGAAAAGAAGGTGTCTTGCCGATTCTCAACTCAAATTAATGACTCCTACATATCTTGATGAAAAAAAAATTTAAAGCCAGTAAGCCAAAGTATACCAACTTATACTATAAAGCGCGCAAAATATAGTTCGTGAAAAATTATAGCATGCCGTCTCTGTTCAATTGAAGTCCTATAACATCAAAAGACAAAATATATATTATTCTGTCACAGTACCTGGATGAAAATATGCAAGTGCTGGTGTGGTACGAAGGCATGGCATGGAAGTTGTCGAAAGATATCACGGAGCCCCACGTGTCCTCCGTGTACAGTCGCGGCGTGAATAGCATGCGTCCAGCCTCCGTTGACTGTATTTCTGAAACTCGCTCGAATTGACCTGCCGAATACCAAAATCATTATTAACTCCCTGCCTTTATCCCACGCTAGGTGAGGTCGGTAGGGCAAGCGTTTTCATATTCGACTCTACTTTATCAGTAGTCATCATCTTGAAAGACCGAAAAAGACGAAGTTATTTTTAATAGCAGGAGATGCGTGAGTAAAAACTAAAAATAAGATGTTTCCAGACGAATATTTTCGTAGTTTCAATATGAAACTACTATGTATATTCACCTGATTGGTAGCTCATAGCAATCGCCATCCGATCCATGAAGAAGTCCTTATGTTCCGCCGTGAGCGGACACAGCAGTAGCTTGGCAAGCTGCTTCGGACACATCATAGGAAACCTGACAATTAGGTACATTATATATTGAAAAAATAATTTAAATGGAAATAAAAACTAATTTCGGAACTGCTGTTTTAATTTAGTAATTTCTAGATGTAAAATTGCAAGATATGTGACGTCACACTAGGAAGGATCTCACAAATGTGACCCACTGTGACAGGGATGGGGGAGGGTTCAAAAAATCATTAAATCATTAGTGTGACGTAATTTATGGATGACCCCTAATGTCGTTGCCTGCTGCATATAAAAGCTCACCTTATATGCGAGAACACGGCAGCCACCAGTGAGTCCCAATGCGTCTTCACCTCGGCTTCAGTCATTTCATTGTCATTGTTGAGTCGCGATCGTTGGTTGTTTAGCCACGTCACTACGAATCTGCAATATTGATTTGTTAAAGATCTGTAGAATAAACCATTCTTAAAGTATTGCTTACATTGATCTGATAAAGATCTGTAGAATAAACCATTCAGAATCAGAATCAGTGTTGACTTTAAGCAATATTAATACCTTTGTGGGGAACTGTATGAAGTGAAATTATGTCTTGAACATTACACACCACGCCCTCTAGTCCCGAATTAATTTACGATTGTCACATTTATTCGTGATCAAGGTAAAGATTGGTAATACATACAAGTACAGTGTCATCTCGTTATGCAGCACCAGATCGCTCTGCTGGAGTAACTGAACGAAGGTCTCTCCTTCCAACTCATCCATGTCACAGTAAGACCATACCCATTCCAGGTTCCACTTTACGAAGTTTTGGCATTCCTGTCAATGAATTGTTAGATATAGTACAGTGCCAGCCGTCAAGGGCTGGTAAAGTCGTTTTACCCCCGAATTCATACCCAGCGACTGAACTGTCCGCCAGACCGTTTCAACTGGCATTCGATAAGCGCAGTGCCTGAATCCGCCTCTACACTTTTTATGAATTCGATGGACAAACTTAAGTACCCAAAAAGCAATTATTTAGCCAGCAGACATTTAAACACCAGGTGGTCAATCGGTTTGTTTCATTACCTAGTTGTATATAGGATATAGCACCTTGAATCACCTAGCTCAAAAGACTATTCTAAATAATTCTAGTTTTACTGGAAAAAAGATTCTTATCTTCTTGTGACCATTATTCCAAATGTTGCAGACACAAGCGCCACATTTCTTGATTATGTTATTAGCGACGGTATTGAAAATTGTAATAATTCCTTACCTTGGCAATTTCATTGTGTCCGCAAGCCATTGTGTACTGCATCCAGGATATCAGATGCCCGCCTTTTGCTGCATGAGCTATGTGCTGAGCCATGTACTCTACGCATAACGTGACTAGATCCTGAAACATCATACTACTTATTTGGTTCTTTTTTATTCAATTTAACATGTAATTGTTTTTTTTAATGCCCGGTTTAAGCTTTGTACAGTAGGACAGTCACGGCAAAGCTCCTCGATATCGATATTATCGTTCCTGTCGTCGATATCGTATTATCGTCTCAATGTAGCTTTTCTCATTACACATCACAGTGTTTTGAGTGGGACGTTCCAAAATTCTTTTCTTAGTGCACCCCTACACTATATAAGGATACTACTCTCCAAATTTCATACTTCTAGGACTTATAGTTTAGGCTCTGCGTTGCTTCTCTGTCAGAGAGTCTTCTCTGTCTTCAAAAGAGTTTTATATAAGTACATTTTTATATAAGTACATTACATAATATATGATATTTACCTTAACATTATACTTATCAGCAAGAGATAGGACAGGAAGCACTGTCTGATGTGATATCCGAATTTGGCCAGTGTAAAAATACCTGCAAAAATAAACAAAAGAGTTAAACATGCACCTTGTAGTGTTTTAACCAGGCCAGTTTGTGTGTTGCATAGAATTAGAAAAACACAGGAAATCTTATTGAAGGACAATCTTTTACTTGAATATTTTTAGAAAGGCCAGATAGGAGTAGGTACCTTGCAGTGACAAGCATGTATGTAGGATGTAGGTACCTATTAAAAATGTTATGAGAGAGTGAAACAAGTGGACATATTATTGTGATCTTGGCCTGCCCATAGTGCCCTTATATTTATGTATAAACAACTAACTTTAAGAAATGTGGGAAGACTGAGGCAGCTGCCTGTGTCTCCTGTAACACGATGCGACTTTCCCGCCATTCGTTCCATTCACGATTCATTAGCATTACCTAGAATGTTCACCAAAAAGCGATAAAAATCAATTATTTTTTAACCTATTTGAAATAATACAAATAGAACAATCTGCACAAGATTCTGAACTGTCAGACATGCACAAAGGTTTGGCGGTGGAAACTCAATTCTATATCTTTACAGAGTTGTGGATGTTTTGTGTAGACACCTTCATAATGGATACCCGGGGTAAGACATTTATTGAATACCTGGAAGACCTCACTACTGGCACATAGTATGAGCCTGTGAGCAGGATAACTGGAGCCACCCACTTCCAATGTCAAATCACTCATTAACTGCTCTGCATACAGCGTGGCTATCTTCAACAGGACACTTTGAGAATTGTCCACCTGAACAAATAGAGTAGACATTTTAAAGTTATTAGAACAACAAATATATTGAAAATGCACCAAATGACTGCTGGTGTCTATCTTTGATGTCTAGCTTTGGCTCTAACAGTCGGTAAGCCATGACGGAGGCCTAAAAACTCCGTCAACAGAGTTGACCGCTAACTCATACAATACAAGCTTGCTTGCTACCTTTGATGTTATAAAGGTGAAGTCTCTGTGAATATCCAGTGCTATCTTAGGACCTTGGGATGATTGATTTGTGCTCCTCCCTTGTTTGTTGTGAAAAGGATGTTAATGTAAGTTACCTACCTCAAATTCTTCACTGTTTTCAGGGCTATCTTTCTTCTTCTTCCTAGAAGACCCTGGTTGGTGGTCTACTGTTAGAAAACTCATGATGATGAACTGGTACCTCAATGATAGTTTAACACCCACATCATAGATTTACTTTAGATTTACTTTGATAATTATTGCGAAAGAAGCACCGAACACCTATGAAAGAAGCGATTGCGAAAGATATTGCAAGATATTGGACAGCCTGCCTTATTCCGACAAACAAAAATTATAAAAAAGTACTCTGTGCAAAAATGGCAGACGCCCGCCTATGATTCAATTCAATTCTTGTCTATGGCCTTTGCAGTGTTGCCCGCAATTTCGCCAATGTCACGTCTTATTAGACCTTAGCACGATGGAGAATGACCGGTGGTGAGAAGTAATGATCGGTGGAGAATTTGGATCCAAGCAAAATTATAAGAAAAATCAACAAAAAAACACAATTCTAGTTAAAAATACAAAAGAAAAACACAAAAATGAAGAACTTAAACATACTAACATAAAGCTACCTATATCAAGTGTTAAAGTTTTATATGAAACCTACTAATATACTTACACAAAATATTTACAAAGGGGGTAAATGCCAAGGCGAGAATACATTTAAATGAAAATGGACGAGGGATTTCCGTGGGAATGATATGATACAATGACATGCTAAACCTTTGACAATTAAAAAAAATATGATCTACTGTCCCTTCATCTAGACCACACTCACAAAGAGCGTGATCCCTAATCCGAATTTTGGCCAGAAACACCGGAGTGCAGACATGCCCAAGTCTGAGCCGACAAATAGTTGATGTAGTCGACTTACTGGCAGAACGAAATTTAAAAAACCAAGGTTTGATAGGAATGTCTGGTTGGATTCCGCCATAATATTTTCCTTTTATAGTTTTTGAAATCTCCCAAGTCTTAGTCCAAGACCTTAAAAGATCAGACTTTGAAATAGGAAGAAGGTCATGACAAAAAATTTTGAAATATTCTAAAGAACCTACTTGAGTAGCTTGTTTAGCACATGCGTCAGCATTTTCATTCCCCGATATCCCTGAGTGGCCAGGAATCCAAGCAAGAACAATTTGAATTCCAATCTGACTGCATTGAAATAAGGCTTCTCTAATTCTTAATACTATAGGAAATCGCGATTTATCTCTAAAGGGATTGGATAAAATACTCTGGAGGCAACTTTTGGAGTCCGTAAATATAATAGTTTTATCCAGGCTATGCGACTTAGAATACAGAATGGCTTCTAAAATAGCAATTGATTCCCCAGTGAAAACTGAACTAATCGAAGGACATTTAAAACTTAATATAATTTTGAACTTAGGAATCCAGACTGCAGCGCCCACAGGGCAACTGTCTGATGATTTAGAGGCGTCTGTAAAAACGTGTAACCAACCATCAAAATCTAAGTTAACTTTTTCAAAAAACACTCTACCAGCCTCAACAGTGTTTTTGTCAATACCAAAATCTGTAATCACACATGGTTTATAAACAAGGGCATTATAAGGAGTTGAATAAAGAGGATTACATGGAAATTGTGCGACAGGATGCGGAAGACGAGTAAATTTTAAATAACTATGTAAAATACATGGAAGGTCTTCAATCGATCTGTAACCAATGGAGTCAAAGACATTTGATAGTAGGATAAGTTTGGAAATTAGAGGATGACTGGAGTTTTGAAGAAGCTTGTACATAAATTTGTCTGACAGATATTGCCTCCGCAGCTTAAGAGGGGCCTCAACGCACTCGACCTGCATTGCGTTGATAGGGGAAGATTTCATAGCACCAATAATAATTCGTAAGCATTTAGATTGAATCTTTTCAATTAACTTGAGAGCAGCTTTATTACAAGGATCTAACAAGAAAGAGCCATAATCCATATGACTCCGTATTATGGCATTATATAATAATTTTTGAGTGAAGGGGTGGGCACCCCACCATACCCCTGACAACGATCTAAGAATGTTAATATTTTTTTCACATTTTTGTGCTATGTAACTAAAATGAGCCATACCGGTCAATCTATAATCTAATAACATGCCTAAAAATTTGACTTCTTTTACAATGGGAATAACTTCATTATTAACATGCAACCG
This sequence comes from Eulithis prunata, assembly GCA_918843925.1. Taxonomy (NCBI): domain Eukaryota; kingdom Metazoa; phylum Arthropoda; class Insecta; order Lepidoptera; family Geometridae; genus Eulithis; species Eulithis prunata. Next base: position 8,704,955 of record OU974016.1, on the reverse strand, counting down.
CACAAGAGGAATGAATCGCTTTTTAGTGAAAATAACTGCACTACTCTTAGGGACAGATAATGAAAGCCCATGGTTAGAAAGCCAATCAGAAAGATAACTCAAAGCAGAGTTCAAACGACTCGAAGCAACTACCATAGACTTTTCACACACATAGAGGGCTAGATCATCAGCATACTGTAAAATTGAACAAAAAGGTTCTACACATTGTTCAAGATCGTAGGTATACAAACTAAATAATAAAGGACTCAGTACCGAGCCTTGAGGTAGCCCCTTCCATACATATCTAGGAGAAGAAAACAAATTCAAATTTTTAATGAGGATAGTTCTCTCTAGTAAAAGATTACATATAAATCTAGCCATCTTTAAGGGGACTTTTACATGCATGAGTTTCTCCCTGAGAAGCGGAAGCTGAACATTGTCATATGCCGCCTCGATATCCAAGAAAACACCGACCAAATACATTTTATTTAAAAAAGACAAGCGAATATCAGAGGTTAAAATACTGAGACTGTCGTAGGTGCTCATGCCTTTTCTAAATCCATATTGCGATTTAGCCAATATACCTTCAGACTCCATAAACCACTCCAACCGATGCTTAATCATATGCTCCATAACTTTGACCAACACTGAGGACAAAGCAATGGGCCTTCGGCTGTTTGGATCAGACGGGCTCTTACCAGGTTTAAGTATAGGAATGATAACCTGAGTTTTCCATGATTCTGGGACTGCACCATATTCATAAAAACAATTAACTACTTGCAAATAGTATTTTTTTGCATTATCAGGAGCATTTTTTAAAAATGAGTAAGGAATTCCGTCTTTTCCAGGAGATGAATCGATAAGTCCATCTAAAGCCGTTTGCAGTTCGCTAAATGAAAAATTTGCATTAAGACCATCTTGAGAAGAAAGAGGGAAGGAAGGAGAAGGTAGTACATCTTTATTAGGCACAATACAAGGGGATAATTTGTCAGAAAAAGCCTCAAGCCATGATGATGGATCATTTACAGTCACATTGACAATGTTGCATGAGCCTCTATATCGTTTAATTTGCTTCCATACACTAGAGGCAGGAGTTCTAGGAGATAAACCTTCACAGTAATTGGACCAGCCTAATCTTTTTTTGGTTGACAATAGTCTTTTCGCTTTAGCAGCACTTCTTTGGTACACCAAAAAGTTTTCCAGAGTCATATTCACATTATACTGCTTTTCCGCATCCTTTCTTTCTTTGATAACAGCAGAGCACTCTGCGTCCCACCAAGGAGTGGATACTTTAAATTTATACGGCTTTTTAATAGGAAAATTATCATCTGCAGAAGATATTATAGCATCAACTAATTTGGAATAACACTCAAAAACATTCGTAGGATTAGGAGGAATAAGATTATCAGTTTTCAACTCAAGGCTAGAAGAAAAAGAAGACCAAACAACGTCTGACAGTCTATATTTAAGTGAAGGACAAAAATTTAGTGAAGGAGAAGCTCTACGAGAAATATTTACGACAATGGGATAATGATCACTACCATATGTTGAGTTGAGAATGTTCCACGAAGCAATAGAGGATATTGATGGAGAACAAATAGTCAAGTCAACAGCTGATTTAGGATTTTGATTGGGATATACCCGCCGAGTCGGAGAACCATCATTTAAGACGCACAAATTAGCTTCATCAAAAATTTCTAGAAGGGATAAGCCAAATAAGTCATCAAAGCTGGCACCCCATGAGCGATGATGAGCATTAAAATCCCCCATTAAAATAATAGGAGAAGGAACGGATGCAATAATTACTAGTATGTCTGGAATAAGAGATGAATGGGGATGTGCAATATATAAAGATAAGAAGGTAATGTCAAGAGTGCGAACAGCTACTACATTTATATCAGAAGAGTGAGAAGGAATAGGAACTTGTGAAAAGGGAAGGGAGCGCCTGATAAGCAGGGCACTTCCAGCATACCCGTCAATCCTGTCATCTCGAAGGCAAGAGTAACCTGAAATCCAGAAACGAATCTCAGGCTTGAGCCATGTCTCCGAGACGGCAATGACTGACGGGCAGAATTTAGAAATCAAGTGTATGAGTTCAGTTTTTTTCCTGCGTAGACTTTGACTGTTCCACTGCAGAACAGACATTTGATCCATTATTGCAGGATAAGGAGATTATTTGCATAAGTTGTTGGGCAACGTTGGACGGTAGATGAGTCTTATTTTGAGACAGCAAATTTATAATGAGAGTAATGAGAATTTCCAGGAGACCATTTTCCTGAGAACCATCACTACCATTTACCAATGCACAACCATTGGGCAAAGACGATGGAATGTTACCAACAATGGATTGATGAGCTTGATGATCATATGCTTTCCCAAGGGAAGATTTTTTTTGGCGAACGGCAGGGATAAAAATTGTTTTTTTATGAGATACTGAGGAGATGGAAGCAGCTGAATTCGGGATGGAAGAACTAGGATAAGATGCAGGAGATGGCGGAGAAAACATTTCCTGGGCTACTTCGGCGTAAGATCTATTTACTTTGGGAAACCGGTTGGAGGCATCTTCATACGAAATGCCCTCTTGTGACATTAGCAACTTAATTGACCTTTGTCGACCCTGCTCTGGACAAGTCTTGCTAGAAGCAAAATGTTGACCCGAACAATGAAGACAAGTCGCTTTACTTTCAATTACATCACAACTATCACCAGTGTGAGGTTGCGAGCACTTGAAACATCTGGGACTAGACCGGCACTGAGCCTTAATATGCCCGAATCTGCAACAACTTAAACACTGTATAGTGGGGTACTGATAAGCTTCCACTGCCAGAGATGTGTGAAAAGAATATACTTTGCTTGGCAGAATCTGGCTATGGAAAGTCAGAACGACAGTTTGAGTGGGGACCCACGTCACAACTCCTTCATTTATTGTTTTTCTGTTCAACCTACGAGCTTTTAAAACTTCACCACAGAAATTTGGAACGGAGAGAGAATTAGCAAACTCTTCCATGGATAAATCAACCGGAACCTGACGAACAATACCCATCTTAGTTATGTTGTAGGTAGGAATTGTGACCTCATATTTAGACATTGTCAAAATAGGGTTATCGAGGAAATTATTTGCATCGGCAAATGTGCGGAATTCAACCGAGATTTTATTTCTACCGACCTTTTTAACTCCGCCAGGACATATATTTTGCACCTTGTTATGAACCAAAAATTGGCCAAATTTGATTGGCCTAATCGTCGTCCCAGCAGATTGATCAGGCTCAGATCGTGAAACGTGAACCAGGAATGGCCCTTTATCTGTAGGGGAGTACGCCTTAAAACCGATAACCATTGCATTACTACAGTACAGACCTTGGATAGAGGCAGAGGCCATCTCAGTACTCGTAATCGTTTTTTTTGATGATGAGGCGTGATCACCTCCATCTGATCGGCGCTTAATAGCAGAGGATTGGGAAGAATTAGTGAGGCTAATGCTTGGAAAAACATCTGTCGACATTGGAACCTCCCAAATATCCGGAGGATCCGGGGGTTTTAAAACGTCCTCCATATTGGAAGACGTTGTCTTTTTGAAAAAAAAATTACAAAACTAAAACATAAACTATAACAACCTACTATAATACTAATACAAATTAACTAACTAGAATGAACAATAATTTTACTTGGATATTATACAATTAAAGCCAAAATAATCTGGATCAATGAAAAAAAACCCGGAAAATCTCACTAATACGTGCGCTAGTTTCACTCGACGTCCGAAATTCCGAAAACAATCCGCCCGCCTATGTTTTTCTATTTGTGTGCGTGAAATCTAAATATTTTGACTGCACATTTGACTTGACATAACACTAGCAGCTAATAGGTTTTAAAGAGAAAATCCACCATTTTCTTTTCAAAACAAACGACAGCCGACTTGACAAGTCACTTGACTTGACTTATATTATTACAATTATATCACTTGACATTGGCAAAATTGTCTGTCGAAATGACGGACAGAGGCCATTAATGAAGAGAAGAAAAAAAGGGCGCGCTGTCTTTTCCGTAGGTACCTTCTTAGCTACCTACTTATTTTGTTCAAGAGTATTCTTTTTCTATGCTACTTGGTAATTTACCCAGTGCTTTTTTCTGTGCTTGGATGTTAGTGGGATGGATAGTACAAAAAAATATATATAAATAAATCAAGAAAAATAGGTACATAGATATTACACATAGGTACAGACAGTACCTACATTCCATTTAATTTCATCTTAATTTATTGTTTTATTTACAAGGTATATTTTAGTCAGAAAACAATACAATTTCACATTCATACACACACTGTGAAGTCTTTACGCAAATTTATCTTCAGGTGCTGCTTTATCATCATTATTTTCTACTAGCTCTTCATATCTATCTTGCAAGAAGTCTTGGTATGCATCTTTGATGGCTCCGGAGCATGCAACATAGTGCCCTCCGGAATGCTCGGCCACCACTGGCTTTGAGAACAGACTAATGAGTGATTCACTCATTTCTGGAATATAAAACATGAATTCTTTAGTTTTTTCATAGAGTAATAAAATTATACAATGGGCTTATAAACTCGTAAGACAAAATAGTGGTCTATCTTATAAAAAGTTAAGAGTACATTTGAAACTCCTATCTTTATTACCTTTAGGTATAATAGAATCACTTTCCCCATACACATGCAATGATGGTATGGTAATGATTTCATCATAGAACCCTTTGTGTACTAAACTTCCTGATTTGAAGCCAGATGCGAATATTGCAAATTGAAATTCATAAGGTAAATCTGAAACAAGTAAAAACCTACAATGAGCAGATTCACACATAATATAATAACATCTAGAATAAAATATTGAATCTTTTAGTTTTAATTTTGTGGAGTATCCTAAATATACTAACATCCTTTTTGTGCCATAGCAGCTAATAAGCCAACCAGACATGCTCCTTGTGAAAAGCCCATAAACCCATCAAAAGGACCATGTTCCTTGACTGCATTCTCAATCACCCGTAATGTGTTTTCAAATCCGATTGCAGGCCCACCCAGGCACTTGCCACTAAAGGTATTGTCTTCAGCATTGAACCACCAAGATCTGGCATCTGAAAGAACCATAGAATTACCATATATTCTTATCTCTAAAACATTGTAGAATCAGCACTTAATTAGAATAATACCTACATGATAATTCAATTTAGTAGGTAGGTACCTTCATAGGCTACTGTGATATCTTTTGGAAATGCATGAATACTTGAATAGGCAGGTATCTAATAAAATAGGGATCTAACCTTCATCTCCTGCACCATCTTCACTCACAACTTTATGCGGCCCGGACAGGAAGAATAGCTGAGCATACTTGGCGACAGCTTTGCGGAAGGAGCCTATTTTCCCTTTGAACACGTTGCCGTTCTGTCGGTATCCGTGGAAAGCAAGGATCTTCAGCTTCGGCCGGTCAGCTTTAGGATTATTGTTAGGCTGTATCGACGGTGGTGGAGGCGGCGAAGGGTAGCTTTGGTTAGAATTATTAGAGTTGTGTTCTGACATTGCTGAAAACACTTTTAATGAATTTGTGAGCGTGGGAAAATGCTCATGCAAAACTTTATATGTAGGTAATTATTGACGATTTTTCTAAAATAGGATTAGACATGTAGACAACCAAAAATTCAAACACAACACAAAATTGTTTTGGTTTGTTCATTTGTTTTTTTTAAGTCAAACAAGTCAGTGTCATACTGACATTTTATTAAGTGATACTGTCATTGTAATTTTTCCTTAAAAATCACTGATGATTTCCTTCTGGAATGCAACCACTCCATATAAATCTAGCTCAATGTTCCCAACTTCCCATCACCATCATCCGTCCCATCATGATCTCATCCTCCTATCCCATCACTATTTGGCGCCAAATCAGTCATGTCAAACCCATGGTCAAACAGAACTTTGTTTTTTGATCGTTAGTTTTGGTTAGTTAGTTTCATTTGATTGTTTGTTTGATAATTTCCTTTGATTTGGAAAACCGTAAATTCTTTTCTCTGCAGCTTTCAGACTAAAATGGAAGACGGTGATTTTGATCAACGTCTTCGAGATCTGCAAAGAGAATATCTCGAATTCTTGGACGATGAAGTAAGTGTTTACATTCCACCAAGAGGTTATGTTTGGTGCAAAAGGTTTTTATCACCTCCATTATTTTAGGAAGACCAAGGGATTTACATGGAGAAGGTGAAGCAGATGATAGCTGACCATTCACAGCGGCTAAACGTAAACGTGAATGACTTACGGCGCAAAAACCCTGAGCGTGCCAAGAACTTACTGGAAAGTGCCTTTGAAGAACAAATAGCTTTTCAAAAAGCCCTAAAGGAGTATGTTTCGTCTATTGATCCGACATACGCTAAGGTCCAGGAAGAGTTCTTTGTGGCCTTTTCAGGTAGTTTTGGTAACAAGCATGTTACACCTAGAAGTTTGACTTCCCGGTGAGTACCTACATTACAAAAAACAGAATGAAGATTGTGTTTCTTTGATATGGCTGAGATAGGTATCAAGCCTCAGGTTTTGTTCTTAGTGTTACTATAATTATCGTGTATTAGCAATCTGGTTCCCATAGTACAAACTCTGCCTGGTTAGAAACTAGATGGCATTGTGTGAAAAGATAATGAATATTTATTTTCCTTCACATTTTTGAGAACTACAGGAACTGCTTCACTGTAAAATAACAAATAATCATCAGTTAATATCTTGACACGGAATAAACACATTTAATTTAAAACTCTAGTTGCCAGTTTCAAGTGACATGCATTAACATAGAATAAATCATTTATGCAATTTATTAATACCAAATAATTGCAGGTACCTAGGAAACCTAATATGTGTCGAAGGTATAGTCACAAGGGTCTCTTTAGTGCGCCCCAAAGTGGTCCGAAGTGTGCACTACTGCCCTGCTACTAAGAAGGTCATGGAGAGGAAATACACAGATCTGACATCATTTGAAGCTTTTCCCACTACTGCTATTTATCCAACAAAGGTACCTATAAATACACATTTAACCTTTGGAATTCCGGAATGATGATCTAAGCGAGACATAATAGCTTTTTTATTGTGTCTGGACACAGGAGGTTAAAATAACCACATCACATAATTTCTCACCACAAAATAAATAGAGGTTCTTACCTACATAAGTCTTTAAAAAACATGTCATTGTAATGTGCACTTAATGCCATCAGATAAAAAAAATTAAATAGGTATTACATATAAATTCAAGTCATAATGTGAGATTGTTATTCATTCATGTCCATTGGTAATTGCCCGAGCAAATCAATTTGTACTGACTGCCACAAGTTGCATATTTAGCATGTTTAACGGGAACACTGATACTAGATGGAAACGCGTTTTACATAACAGCTCGATCTATTTCGAGTCTTCCTGTAGGCTCGTTATTCTAGACGTACACAGGATTCCACGTAAATGCGCGTCGACAAACGAATAAGTAAGAATCATAGATATCATACATACATTCCCTGTCTATTTGAAACAAGGAACAAGTTTCTTATCCATCTTTCAGGATGACGAAGGCAATGCCCTAGAGACAGAGTTCGGCCTCTCCCGCTATAAAGACCACCAGACCCTCACGGTCCAGGAGATGCCGGAACGAGCCCCGGCGGGCCAGCTGCCTCGGAGTGTAGACATCATCTGTGATGATGATCTAGTAGATCAGTGTAAACCAGGAGACAGGGTGCAGATTGTGGGAAATTATAGGTGCCTCCCGAATAAGCAGGGAAGTTTCACTGCTGGTACTTTTAGGTAAATATTTAGAGCTAATTTCCTTTTATTGACTTATCCAGCAATGTACAGCGAATTTTACTGCTGGTAGACCGGTTGGTGGGAGTAATAATCCTGCTGAAAACTTTATTTGACCTCAATAATGGTCAGTTAGTAACCAAAGTTTCCCGAAGATAAAGATAAAATGTTCAGTTCCACGTTTTCGTAACAATTTATGACGCTCATACAAACTTAGAGCAATATTTATTTCACTGGCAATTCTAACTGAGCTCGGGTTCTTACTCTTTACCTATTTCCAGAACAATCCTAATAGCGAACAACATAACGCAAATCAACAAAGATTTCAACATGACTATCACGCTAGACGACGTGAAGCTATGCAAACGGCTAGCAAAGCGATCTAACCTGGATATGTTCGAACTACTGGGCAAGTCTCTCGCCCCGTCGATACATGGCCATGAGTATATCAAGAAGGCTATTCTATGTCTACTGCTTGGGGGGATGGAGAAGATTCTTCCCAATGGAACTAGACTTAGAGGGTGAGTTTTATTCGTAAAAGATTTTAAGTCCTTATTCGTCGCCTATATTCTAAAATAATTAGTCTAAATGAGTCTAGAACTTGGAAAGGTTTACAAACCAGTGACTTCTGTGCTAAAGTGGTAAAGATTTTTTTATGTGTATCATATATTACGTAAGTACCCAGTTCAAATTTCAAAAAACTAATTAGATAGAATAATAATAATCAGGCCTATGCATCTTATCTAGATGATTTATACAGCGCCATCATCCACAGCCTGACTTTAGCCACTGCTGGACATAGTCCCCAAGTTTGTGCCATCCACTGCGATCCTGAGCTAGTCTCTCCCATTTACGACCTGCATAATAACATCACGTTTACTAAATTCCAGCGATATAAACATCCTTCTAATCGGAGACCCATCAGTAGCGAAGTCCCAGTTGCTTCGCTACGTCCTACAGACCGCACCTCGTGCTATCACAACCACAGGACGAGGCTCTTCAGGCGTGGGCTTAACCGCTGCTGTTACTACTGACCCCGAAACTGGTGACCGCAGGTACTAAACATAACATGCTGTTGATTGAAGCCACGTGACGAAAGTTACGTCATCACTGCCATACGGCGTTCGTCTGGCGTAGGTTTTGCCGCCGCTAAGAACTCATTTCATCCTTCAGACTGGAAGCCGGTGCAATGGTTCTCGCAGACCGAGGAGTGGTATGCATCGATGAGTTTGACAAAATGTCTGACATCGACCGAACAGCGATTCACGAGGTCATGGAACAGGGACGAGTTACTATTGCTAAAGCGGGTGTGCACGCGACTTTGAACGCTAGGTGTTCTGTATTAGCGGCCGCTAATCCAGTGTACGGACGGGTGAGTTTAAACCTTATTCTCTAGTAGGTATAAGGTTGATTTGAACATAGACTATACCCTTACTATACGTCATGGAGCACCATGACACACAAAGGGTATTCTTTTATGAGGATATCTCAATATTATATCTAATAAGGTGCCGCCCGCGACTTCGTTCGCGTCCCGTTGGATTCCGTTGATTTTTCGGGATAAAAAGTAGCCTATGTGTTAATCCAGGTCACGGACAATATATATTCATAGTTTCATCCAAATTGGATCAGTAGTTTTTACGTGAAAGAGTAACAAACATCCATCCATACTTACAAACTTTCGCGTTTATAATATTAGTAGGAAGTAAAGATTTCTAACGAAAATATCGTTAGAAATCTGACAAGAAAAATCATTGAATCTGATTATATCCATCATCTGATGAAGAGTATTAACAGGTCCTTGTCAGGAAAGGTTTTTTTTTTAAATATTGTTACTATTTCCAGTACGACCAATACAAAACTCCTATGGAGAACATAGGGCTCCAGGACTCTCTGCTGTCGCGTTTCGACCTTCTGTTCGTGATGCTGGACATCGCAGACGCAGACCACGACAACATGATCTCTGAACATGTCCTGAGGATGCACAGATATAGGTAAGATAAAGATGTTTATTTCATAGTCTTCAAATTTTCAAAAAGCCGTGTTGGCCGAGTGGGATTGTACCTCGAATTTCGATCCGAAGATCGTGGGTTCAAATCCCGGCCGTGCATCAATGGATTTTTCGTTTGGAAAATTTATATGCGCATTAACACTAGCTTTACAGTAAAAGAAAACATCGTGAGCAAACCCGCGGCTTAGTCAGCTCCGCACGTATTGACCTTGTCTTTCTTGTGGATATGGCTGACTAGGCTGAGAGAGAGGATGGTATAGGTGCTGGGCAAGCCTACTCCATCTAAACATTGTCCCAGACACTAGTGTCCCGTTAAGTGTAGGCATAGGTTGCCTCCTGACGCTGTATAAATCATCTTTAATAGATGTACAGATTGTACAGGCCTATTATTATAGTCTTCAAATTAACATTAGGTAAAATCCAAAAAATTAAAGTAACTTAAAGTAGTCTTATGTTTGTAGCTGCGACTACATGTAATAAGTAACTATTCGTAAGCAATTAAAACATGTATAAATAAGTTTGGATGTGTCGCCCTTCCTCCAAGAGAAGAGTAAGGTAATTGCCTGACTTTTATTTAGTCGCGCACCGAGCGGCTTCACTGCTGCATGTCACTGCAACTGCCTGAGTGTGTTCATCTATTTCTAGCAACAAGTGTGGCGTATTTTCCTGATTTTGGCATAGCGTTTGCATTGTCTTGTAGGAAAAATAGTTTTATTAAGTTTTTTTTGTTTTAGTTTAGCTCTTGATATAATGTCACTGAAGCATACATTTTGTTATTCGATTCAGAAATCCTAAGGAGCAAGATGGTGAAGTGTTGCCGATGGGATCGTTAGTCGAAATGTTGTCTACTGAAAACCCCGATAATGATGAAGCCGAGGTAAGAATACTCTTAAAATGACAGAAGTAACCATATTTGGTTTTGAAACGCTAAGCGAATGGTTTACGTGGTGAATGGTGGTTCGGGTCGAGGCAGAGATCTAGTTGTAAAAGAGAGACAGACGCAGTGCAATGCCACACAGGGTACGTCCTGTACTGACATGACGGTTGTGATATTGGTCATTCTCGTTTTCTTATTAAAAAAAAACTTTTTGTCTAGATTATGTTTATTTTGCGTCACAAAACTAAATTAAACAATATAACAATAGTTTCTTTACTTGCAAAGATAGTGAGTATTAATTTATTCACAAAGAAAATTACAACTAATACAGTATTTACAAAATACACATGAAACAGTTGAGCTATCTACAAACCGTTGCAAACGATTTATAGATAGCTCAACTGGTCCAAATCAGAGTTTCTTGACTCGACAAACTGTTGTTTCAGGAAACAAACCAATCAATATACGAGAAATACGATCCCCTACTCCACGGCAACACGCGGAGTAAGAAAGACCAGATTATCAGCACTAAGTTTATGCGCAAGTTCATTCATATAGCTCGGCTTATGAAGCCTAAGCTCACTCAGGAGGCGTCGGACGCTATCGCTGATGAGTACGCCAAGCTGCGGAGTCAGGATATGATGGAGACTGATGTAGCGAGGGTAAGTTCAACTTTACCTGGATCTGACGTTTAGAATACCGGGTGTAACTTCGGGGGGTTAAATTATGTATCTACTCAAGCGCTCGTGGCGTTACTTGTTTAGTCAATCTTCACCGATTATCTAAATTAGGTGCCAGTTCTTCACGACCAGTGTTATGCTCATTTCGGCGGAGATTTTAGTCTAGGGCTGACGTCATATTTCGGTCGAAAATACTGTTCACCCTCTTATGAATCGTGTTTTCGACATCATTTTGACGTTATCCCTACTTATACTAGAGTAAATTATAAATATTATATCTATCTATCTAGCTAGAGTAAAATCTCTGCCGAACTGAACAAGTGTAGCCCGCGTAAGGCCCCAGAGCCTAATAGACAAACAGGCAAGAGCCCTACGAATTGCATCTAAATCCCGCGTCGTTCCCTTACAAATTACATTTTGTGCTAGACATATAGAATATCCTGTGTTTATAAACACATCTACATATGCCTATATTTTTGGCCATACTTCCAGACACAACCAGTAACAGCGCGTACACTTGAGACTCTGATCCGTCTGGCCACAGCGCACGCGAAGTGTCGTCTCAGTTTCCAAGTAACAGAGGACGACGCTATGAAGGCTATACAGCTGGTACACTTTGCATACTTCAAAAAGGTAAGCTTATGGCGCTATGAAATGATCGTTCCTTTATATGTATGTATAATAGGCCTTTACATCTATTGAAGATGATTTATACAGCGTCAGGCCACCTATGCCTACACTTAACGGGACACTGCAGTGCCTGGGACAATGTTTAGATGGAGTAGGCATAAAGGACCTATACCATCCTCTCAGTCTAGTCAGCCATATCCACAGGAAAGACATCGTCAATACGTGCGGAGCTGACTAAGCCAAGGGTTTCCTCAGGATGTTTTCCTTTACCGTTAAGCTCGTGTTGATGCGCATATAAATTTCATGAAACGAAAAATCCATTGATGCACAGCCAGGATTCGAACCCTTCGTCCTTTATTGTTTGTAGTTTAATGGTTATCGTAATCGATTTTAAATTTCCAGGTGCTAACGAAAGAAAAGCGTCGCAAACGCCGAGCGTCGTCAGATGAGGAAGCAGCCGCATCGGACAGCGAACAGCCTTCGCAGCCCAAAGCGAAGCGATCCAAACGAACTGTTTGTATTTTAATAACTTACTAGCTTTTGCCGCCTACTCCCATTGTATTGAATTTACATTAGCCTCTTTTGTGCAGCCAGCATAAGGGTGCTTTTCCACCAGAGCTAAGCTATGTTGCTAAGGATGTCTTTGAACTTTATTTTTGTATTTTTTATTCGTTCTAATCATCGTTTTCAAGTTTTTATACTTAGAAATATAACATGAAGTTTATTTTTCTGTCATAAAATGTTTCAAAACTTTTGTCTTATCATCATTTACTGATGTTTGTTGACTGTTAGATCAGGAATGTTATATATTACCATATAAACAGTCGATCGTCCACTGTTTGAGTGTGCCTTTTTGAACCGACTCTACATTAAAATGAACACTTGTGTTTATTTTTCACACAATTATTGATAATATCAGGGGATTTTCATTCTTGATTATTTTTTGTTTGCAGACAGCAGACGGCGCTCAAGACCCGTACGAATTCTCATCAGACGAAGAAGCGGAGCCCGTACTGCGAGCTGCGCGCGTCATACAACCAGATCCAACCGCTGATCGTACCACAAGATCACAGACTCAGAAGACTGTTATACTGGCCGACAGGTATCTTGGAAATAACATGGAGATAAACTTTGCACTTTACAGGATTTTATTTGGTCCTTTATTTAAATAAATATAAACTCGTAATAAATAAATATCCTTGGACATTACACACAACGCCCTCTAGTTCTGTTCTGTGTCTGGGTGTTACTATGTACCATAAGTATGTATTAAAAAAAAAACAAATAAGTAAGTATTCTATCAGCAATCTACATAGTTCCCATAGTACAAGCTATGCTTAGTTTGGGACTAGAGAGCGTTGTGTGTGTGATATATCCAAAAATAATTATTTATTTATGGAGTAAAATCTCTGCCGAAGTGATCATAAGACCCCTGTCTTACTATTGGTGAAAGTTGTATTAAGTTACGAGCCACAATGTTTTTCCCCAGATTGGCCCTTTTCAAGACATCACTACAGCAGCTATTCCGCGAAGAGCGTGCTAACTCTCTTCCCCTAGACCGTGTGACGTCATACCTCAACGAACAATACTCTCACGCTCCGTTCGACTCGGCTGAAATTCACGCGGCGCTTGATAAAATGACGCAGGACAACCATGTCATGATGGCGGACGATATTGTATTCTTGATTTAAAATATACTTAACGACTTCTAAAGCCTTGGTCTCGCGACCATACTAGACGTTTTGTATGGAAAACGTCTAGTATGGTCTTTGGTTACGTCGCAGTGTGCGTCAGCGGCGAGGAGCAAACGCGGTACTCTGCGTTGTGCGTTACGATCGCGAGGCCAAGGCTTTAGGGCGCGTTTGCACTGACGCGGAGTGTGATGAAGTCTTTCTGTATGTGTCAGTGGAAAAGCATCCTTGTATTTATCTACAAGTTCAAAAGCTAAAACAGCTGATATGACAAACCAATGTGGGCTGTGCTCATAAATTACTAAACTGTAATTAACTTCAGATTTTAAGGTGGGTCTGCGCTCAGCTCGTGCTTGTCTTGGAGACCCACTTTTACAAAACACTCATTGGCACTTTCATGTTAAGTGGCAATAAGTATTTTTCAGCAAAATATTGAAGGTTTATAAGTAATTTCACAATTGTAGTGTAAGTTAGTAAGTCCAATGTGTCTATTCAAGAATCTTTTACTGTGAGCAATAAGCTTTACAAAGCCGTAGTATGTAAGTGCCTTTACAAATAGGTTATCACAATCATGTAACTAAATATAGACAAATTTTGTATCAAAAGTGCCTGTGAATTTAGTTCCACCGAAACTTGTGTTAGTTCTTTGAGGAACTTTGTTGATTAGTTGTAAGATTTGTACTTTGTGTAAACAAACATAAATACAATAAACTTGATTTTGTATATAACATATTTTATTAAATTTTCTTATAAGTACTTAACTAACCGAATCACAGAAAAAAATCGGTTGTCCAAAAGCGATAATATAGGTTTAAGACATAGTAATAATCGCTGGAATACCATACAAGACACTCTCACAGAAGTCACATCAAACAGGCTAGCTTATAGATTCCATTATTAGTATTATGTTGAAGTTCACGTTCATTTCCTTCCTTTACTTTTGCTGCCTTTTCCTTTACCGGATTTGTTTACCTTCCCGCCAAATACCTTTTTAGGTTTGTTGAATTTCTGGCCCTTGTCGTTTTTGAAATTGCTCCTTCCGCCACCATCTTTGTTTTGGAAGTTTCTTCCACCCTTTTTATCTTGGTTTCTGCCACCTTTTTTGTCTTGGAAGTTCCTACCGCCGCCATCTTGATTTCTCTGAAACTTTCTTCCGCCATCTTGGTTTTGAAATTTCCTTCCGCCATCTTGGTTTTGAAATTTCCTTCCGCCATCTTGGTTTTGGAACCTTCTGCCGCCTTCTTTATTGCCTTGAAACTTTCTACCACCTTCTTTGTTATTCTGGAACTTTCTGCCACCATCTTGGTTCCTCTGCACTTTGCCACTGGTGTCATTGTTTTTGTGGAATTTCTTTTTTAATTTATTGTCTAATCTCATCTTTTTGAAGCCTCTAGGCTCGTCGTCACCTGTCTTTCGTTTTCTATTGGGATGCTCACTGAATAGATCTGAAAAGAAAGGCAAATTATATTTTGAGTTGCAATATTTCCTGTGTTTGCTCATTCTTTTTGTTGTATTGCAAGAAATGTTTACCTTTCTCTGGCTCAGCTCCAACTTCCTTCCTATAGTAATCTGCATCGTTGTCTTCATCATTGTCCATATCGACCGTGGTTTGTGATTCGGCTGCAGCCAGCTCCATCAATCTACAAAGTAAATGGGATAGTCTTAACTCGGTTGTATAATTTGATAGCTTATTTTGCCGCACAAGATTGGTCGATCTAGGAGGCCTAATGTTTTACATCTGAAATGATAATGAAACTGATTTAGATACTGTATGTAATTTGAGTACTAGGTTGAGCCAGTAGGTTAAGATCAGTCGATATTGCGTCGTAAAAACTCTGTGTGAGTGCGCTATAAGTGTTTTATTGCATACCTCTGGCTCTCAGTCTGTTCCTTCTTCTTCTTGATTCCCTCCAGCGCCTTCTGCTTGTTATCTTCTTTCTCCTTCTCTTTCCGTTTAATGTTCTCCTCCTGTTGCGATTTGCGCTTTTCCTTCTGTTTCCTATGCAATAAAATGATGATTAGTATTTTTTTGCAACTACCTAACGTTATGTTAAATTGAGTATTGTTGCGACATACTTTTTCTCTTCTCTCTTTTTCTTGATTTGCGCTTTCTCCTCATCGGTCTTTTCGACCAGCTCGTGGTATAGTACTTCGCCATCCATAAAACCATCTTCCACCTAAAAGTAACAATTTTTTTTTAATCTACTGGTTGAGTTAAAGCGCTCCTGACGTAGCTTAGTCAATCTTTACCGATTATCTAAATTAAGCGACGTTTTGCGCGGCCACTATTTGGATGGGTGATGGTTAGTAACATTTACATCATCACACTAAACTGTCAGTCCCAGCTCTAGCCATGACGGAGTCGTTAAGCCACGACGGAGGCCTTAAGGTGGCCTACAAACTTCGTCACCAGAGTTTGCCACTTACTCATACAAGCTTGCTTGCTTTACAGGTGGATTTGAAGAAAGACATACAGTGCCTTCTGGTAAGATCGGCGAAGTAGTAAGTCCGGATGCTAAGCAATTCGGCGATATTTTTAAATGATGGCAACATCGTCTCACACGCCATTTTGCTATGCAGGGGCATAGCAAAATGGCGCGTAAGGCGATGTTGCCATCATTTAAAAATATCGCCGAATTGCTTAATTACGTGATTTATCCGGACTTACTACTACGCCGATCTTACCAGAAGGCACCCTACCTTCATTAGTTGGAAAGATATCCTCGGTCCCAGTTCAAACAGCCGTATGGCGGATTTTGAGTCTGCGGCCGCGCCTCTCGTCGCTAACGACTGCGGTAAAATGATTTGTGAGTTCGGATCATCTTCAAACTCGCTTTCCGACATCAATGCTGCCCTGAAAAATAAATTTATGGATTAAGTTGGTATTGTAGAAACTATTTTTTATGAGGCACAAATTTGATATTGATGGCACAAAATTTCCTATCTGCTGTTAAGTAGTTACCTCTGCCTATACTGTAAAACTATTTTTTATGAGGTTTAATTGATGGCACAAAATGGCTGCTGTTAAGTAGTTACCTCTGCCTATAATGTATACATAAAGTAGAGCACATCCATTGAGGATGTGCTCTGTATTATTAAAATTTAATAAGGCCTACCTACTCCATAGTTTTCGGCCGCAGGCAACACAATATCAGATAGCATTTTAGACATTATCTCTATTTTTTTGCATATTAAAAAGTTCAATAAGTTCATACTTTTCAAAGAACTCCGACATATCCTTGCAACGGTTGAGATTCGGTATCTTTCCTTGGACCACCTTCTTTGTTCCCTTGTTCAGTCCGACTGGCGTAGCTCTGATGACATAGTGCCGAAGGTCAATTAACTTTGTAGCGGGGTTGTAGTTCATTAAGACACATCTCCTTATGTTTTTCAGTTTGACCTGAAAAGTGTTTTTTTTGTATTACTACAGCTATGTATGTATGTAGTATGTGCAATATGCATGTGTTAAAATAATGTAGGTCTATGATTAAATTAGGTACCAATACCATTGTGAAGTTAGGCATTTTGATGCCTGAAAACCATTTTGTTTGAAAAACCTCCATTGGGCATTGAAACGACCGCCAACCGTAATGTATCTATAAAATATTTTTACTTACATTAGTAATATTGATAGTGGGAAACATATTTTGAAACATGGAAGCCATGAGCTTCATATGCATGCCTTCTCCTGAGAAGCTGTTCAGGACAATCAGTGGAGCCGATTGGAAAGCACGCATCATTACATACTGCTTCTTCAGTGAGGATATAACATCACGAGCCAAGCTGTACTGTGGAATAAAAATAATCTTTATATTTGTTCTGTTGCAATAAAACAAGAGGTATTAAAAAAAAAGGACTTTGTTTTACGTGGAAGTCAGTTAGAGAAATAATATTACTCCTAAGTGGCTTTTGAATGTTTTATAATTCCATAAGAACTTACATTGTGTAGTTTGAAGGTCAGTGTGGGTCCACGGGGTAAACGGGCCAGTCTCATGTAGGATCCAAGCTCTGTCTCGGTGAACATCATCAAGTGGGAGACATGCAAGTATCCAGACACGGACACAAAGTCCTTTAGTGTGTTCTTTTTCCTCTCCTGTAATAAATTACAATTAGGTTTAAGTTTAACGTCTAACTAAACACTGAAATGTAGCCTCCAAGAGGCATATAATGCCTCATGTGATGCATGCTATCTCAGTAGGAATTTTTTTAACATAACATACCCGAATTTACTGCTAGTATAGGTAGTCACAAACCTTTAATGCAGAGGCTGTGAAAGGTTCCATAATCTTCCTGAAATCTTTCGCCAAATCCATCAAGTTCTTGCTGCATTGTCCGCGGTGAATGACAAAAGAATGCGGAGCCTTTACCAAGTTCTCGGGTTCCAGGGACTCCTTTGTAGCAGGATTCTTCTTCACACATTTACCTTTGCGTTTACCCATGGTAAAAGTATGTTTTTAGAACTTTTTCAACAATGCAACGTTTATCAACTAGTTTGTTACGGTTTCTATTACTAAAATCTAAGTATTTCAGTCAGATTAAGCACTAATCGCATTATTTTGGCATTTCAAAATAATGCGCATGTGATTTTTTTGAGGTTATTTTATTTACTTTGTAATTTTTGACAGTGACACATTTGATTGACTGACAGGACAGTTTCCGTTTCGTTCAAAACTTTATTCAGTTTTCGAATGCCCTAGTACCCCAACTTTTATTTGAAGTGCCAAGCTTTTAAATATTCGTAATGGAATGATAGCTCACTTGTAGGGTGCAAGTCACAAACGCTCCACCAAGTTACTTTAGAACAACAACTCCACCTGGCTTCTTTCCACTTGTATTAGCTTCTATCTATCGTGAGGAAACCCTTGGCTTAGTCAGCTCCGCACGTATTGACCTTGTCTTTCCTGTGGGCATGGCTGACTATGCCGAGAGGGTGGTATAGGTGCTGGGCAAGCCTACTCCATCTAAACATTGTCCCAGGCACTACAGTCTCCCGCTAAGTGTAGGCATAGGCCTACACTTAGGCTACTACTACTACTTACTTCCTGACGCTGTATAAATCATCATCTTCAATAGATGTTAAGGCCTATTTATTTTACCTATCAGTTATAACTGTGGTCATAACTTCCTAGGTACTTGGTTAAGTATAGTCAGTGGGTATTAAGAATAGGTGGGTACATAGTCTAAACGATACCTAGCTAGCATCCTTAGCTTCTTATGTAAGTACCTAGGTAGGTACTTAGACAAATAAAACACATCATAACAAATCAAAACAGCTGTATTTCCTGCTGGTTAATTTGTAATTTCCCATACCTGCACATGAATTAGGTACTATACTAAATGGTAGGTACTCTTTGTCTAGTCTCTTAACATTGTTACCTATAGATTTGCGAATTGAAAAAGTAGAAAACATCTGAGATTGAGACCTTAGTATTAAAACTACCATGAATAAATATATAATAAATTATTGGTTTTAGCGTAGTGCATTCACTGATTTTGACACTGTGTATTTCAAGCAGGTATTAGTGCTGATAATGATAAATTCCTCGTATCACCTAAGGCCTCGTCTATCCGCGTAGTTACCGCGTGACTTTGAATCAGAGCAAGGGCTTAGGTGAAAGAGAAGTATAGAAGAGAAAAACGCTTAAATGTGGTTAAACATCGATGTACTTTATGAGATTTAACATCTAACCAAACCCAGTATCTAATCCCTGGACTAGTCCTGAAATTACTTCAGATTTTATAGTCTTACAACCAGGCGAATAAGGATAGCTTTAACTAAAACTGTACCTACTATTTTTTTATGAGAATATGTTGTGGAACAAGCAGACGGCCCACCTAATGCTAAGTGGTAAACCTCCGTCTATAACAACTCATTGGCTCACAGAACACGCCCACTGAGGACTCATCATACTTGACTCTAAGGCGTAGGTAATGATGTTGGTTAAAAAATCATCATCCAGCCTATAATAAATTGGACACTTGGATGAAGTTTAAGCTAATTCGTCTAAGCTGGAACACTATAAAATATTGTGATTTCTCACATAAGTAAAAACTATATAGTCCAATAATAGTCCTAGAATATCTACGACTCACCGAAACTAGAAATTCGAAACGAAATATTATACAAAATACTGGAGGTGAGCAGTAGTCTGGGTTCATTTTAAACCCTAGTGCTGGTGCAAATATAATTTAGTACCCAAACTATGCTACTGTTTTTTTTTTGGGATTTGTTTTTTTTTTTACGAACATTGTATTTGGTAGCAAACCTTCTCTCAGAGAATTTATTAGCTAATTGCACCGCGCTTGGCGTGACTTGAATGCCCAAAGGGGGTCAACTATTACCTACTTATACAATAACACCTACGAGTACAATAGCACTGCTCAATTATTGAAGTAGGTATAAAATAGCCAAACTACATGTAACTGGATTAAACTTACGCGTTTTGTAATAAACATTGATCTTTTGGCAAGAAAAGTTACTGTTATTGTTCTTATGGAAGAAAATAACTAAGCAATTCTTAGTTGTCACGCCAGGATGCACCATGCCAGATGTACCCCCACACAAAATATACAGAACAGCTTACGAAATAAACGTGCAAAAGTTTTATAAAAAAGAAAATAACCGTTGAGAGGAACTAGAGATAAAAGATTTCATAAAACGAAAGTAATTTCAAACCGCATAGCTATTGCATGGTTAAAAAGCCCCTATTTTATCCCTAATCAATTAGCTACTAATACATACTTCATTATATTCTATCATCAGTTAATCGATAAGTTGATTAAAATCATAAAAAAACCTTTTACTTGAGCATTTCTTTGTGTCATACAATTGTAAAACGGCTGTGATCCCGAATCGTAATGCAGATGATCGGCAAGACATACTCAAGTATAAGTGTTAAAAATATATACGGCTAAATCAGCTGGTTACAAACATACTAATGTGATATCCGGATGTAAGAATACAGTTATTATTATTTACCTACAGTTACGACGTTACTTTGTAAAACTGATCTTTTGTAAAATCAAGTTTTCAAGTTGGTTCAAAGAAACCAAGTAATATTTTAAAAGCTTATTTTGATGCCTGCTCGGCTAATGAAGGATTGATAATCTTAGTTGGCCTTTGTCAGTCGCTTTGCCATTTTTATTAATATCTCTGCGTAGAGAGGATACATATACATAACTGCCTTCAATATGTGCTCCAAAGTGAACAACATTCAAATTCTTACATTTCAATAACTTAAGTTGTTAAAAACATAAGTACTCATTAGTTAGCAACAATAAAATAGATATATCTTAAAAACAAAGTATTATAAGCAGGGTACCTACAAGCAGTCCGGTTACTTGCTTGATAATATAAGTATTGACAAAATTGCAGCCGAAACTTTAGTTTACAATATCAGTTTCAACGGCTAAAGTAGGCACTATGTTAGATAATGAGATAATAAGTTAATTTTAATTTAGTTATGATACAATGTTATTGCCTAATTTGTTAACTAGAAGCAAATGACAAGTTTGAAGAGTGCAGATTATTAACTTTACAGGGCGCAAGTTTACAACATTTACCTACATTATATTTCAAACATCCAGGCGCTTATGACATCAATTTGGATGACAAATACACGGTTAGGTAAGGTTTGTCACACACTAATGTAGATACAAAATGACTATGCTACACAATAATGACTGAATGTAAATAAGTGCAATGAGAAAGATTCGATGTAAAAATGTGTAAATAAATAAGTATGTTCATGTATTACACTACTGATACGTTCTATGTATCATCAACTCCTACATAATTCAAAAGAACCTCGTTGGGAAACGAGTTTACTTTAAAAAAATGCTTAATTTAAGTGTTACATTGTTCATATTAAACATAGAAAAGCGCCTACACACCTTCATACAAAGCATCACAAAAATACTACAAAGAAATGTGTAGATGGGAAACAGATTATTTTAAAATCGAAACACAAATTCGATAAATTAATAACAAAATAATGTTCATATGCAAAAAAATATAAGTTTTCGCCCGCGACCTGATGTGGTGTCTAGTGGGCTGCTTTCATATAAATGAACGCGCGTGATACATTTAAATGAACGTGTGTGATACATTCAAATGAACTTGATATTACAAGTCGATACAATGGTTGAAGCTTGTATCGGTTTGTCCAAACCGCTGCCGAGTCGTTTAGTGTTGATCCATCTGGAATTCGAAACAATATTGAAGCTATAAAAATACTGTGAGGACCAAACATGCTAGAAAATTTGCAGTACCTACCTAACCTACTCAGACTACGTAAGTTCTTTAGCGCCGACGGGTCGCCCGGTCGTGATGTTGGACTGCTAAACTCAAGACTTCGGAAGCACAACCGCACTCAAATAAAACGGTGATACTGAACGCTCATCCAAATTCTGTTGAATAATAATTACCAACCTGTTCTTGTCCGTTTGTCTCCTGAGATTTCATGACGTCCGGCAGATCAGGGGGCGACGAGTACGGAGTCAGATCCAAAGCTTCGAATTCACCATTCTCCTTCCTGAATTATATATAAAAAAAAATTAGCGCACCTATATAATATATATATCCTGTAAACAGTAGCATAGAATGGTTTGGTGGCAGAAAAAGGAACAACTATAGACGAAACCTTATCCGAAGCTCACATAGACCGAATCAAAGCAAACGGTGACGAACGAAGTGAACAGAACAGGTATGAACGTCGTATCCTAGTGAGAATGAGCGAAAGCGTACATTATGTATTTGTATGCCGATCTTGCGATTCGCTTGTTGATGTGCATGTTTTCATACAAATTGGCCTAGCTGAGTTAACTTCACACAGCTAGGCCAAGGTTTCTATAATATTGTTAATATCATACAAACTACTTATGCCTTACCCCTACCTTGGTACATAAAATTGTAAAAAGTAAGTGTAGGTACTTATTCAACAAATATAACACCCATGAACATTGGATTACAGGGCTACATCTGATATGCAACTTTGGATGGATTACATGATATCTTATCTATTGTGTTGCTCAGTAGCCATAAATGTTAATGCAAATGTAAGACTCATTATAATCTTAAACAGAGTAATAAAAATAAGTGTGGTCATCATTGAAGTAGGTACCCTTGTGTTCTACCTATCACCTACAAAGCCTAGGAGGATGCCTTTCATATTTTTAAGCTCAAGATTGTAAGCTTATTGGCTGTTGTTACTTCAATTGCAAATCCTATCCTATATAATAATTATAAACACGAAAGTTTGTAAGGATGTACCTATATTTGTTCCTCTTTCACGCAAAATTACTGATCTGATTTGGATGAAACTTGAAATACATATTGTCCGTGACCTGGATTAACACATACGATACTTTTTATCCCGGAAAATATACGAGATCCAACGGGACGCGAACGAAGTCGCGGGCGGAAGCTAGTTAAACAATAAAAAGAGCAAACCTTAATGCCAATCCAATTGGTGCTGGACTCTGGGCCTTAGCTGTAGCCGAAGTCAATCCATACTCTGCGAGGGTCTTCTCATCTTCCATTAGCTGGCTGTCTTTGTTGAACAGCATCTGACTAGGGGGTTGAACCTTAAGGATACCTGGAAGAACAAGCATTGGGTACATCTGCCTACTCCATTAGAGTGATCTATCAATAATAAATAAATAATCAAACCAGTATTCAACCAACAGGAACTGACCATTACCGCTGATTGCTACTTCTTGTTCTTACTAAATAAATATATTGTAGTCTTTGTAGAACAGTACATGAAACCGCTTCTACGTTGCTAATGTTTTATCAATTTTTTATGCAAGAAGAATTATTTAAAGGCGAAATTGGACAAATTTTGATCAAATTGTCTCTTGAGTCTGCATAATCTGTTTTGTAGATGGCTGCTTTTGCTAAAGCAATGTATTTTATCTGTTGCAAATCATACAAATATTTTTGTGAATTGTTTTTGGACCAGCTACTTCAATAGGCTGTAACTGCTTGTCTGCTGATTCCTGAGCACCCAATGTCAAGTTTATTGTTATGTATTGATTCGAGCCCTAATAAATAAAGGAAAACACCACGCTCACAACAAAACCTGCACTCCACGGTCGTCATTGTAAATGAACTAAAAATAGATTTTTCTCATAGCACAAGCGCCGCACTTACCTTCAATCATTTTCTTTAGTTCGAGAACTGTTGTCGTGTCCTTTGCATCGGTGAAGATGGTTAACTTTTTTCGCCTAATCATCAGAAAGACGTCCTGAAAACAAATTGCATTTTTGAGGTTACCAGTCGGGGTATTAACACTGCTATTCACTAAATGAACATTCCTATAGCAAATTAGAAGACTCTTCTATGCTTCGAATGTCGTAAACTTACCATTTTGTGTGCGAATTTACAAAATATTATTTATTTCTAATATAAAACGCTTCAAGGCGTACCAACGAAATCAACCCAAATGACAGACGCACACAGACAAAAAATTGTATTTTTTATTTTGATTGATTAGATTGTCGCGCTCAAACCACAGATAAGTTAACTGACTGTCATGTCATGTCATGTCAATGTCATGGTAGCATCACTATGCTTTGGTACGTTCCGAAACTACGATTAAAAAATCTTGCATAATATTATAAATACATTTTTAAATCTTCAAATTATGTACAAACAAAAAATTGCGTAGGTTTTTTGAAAAGTATTTCTAAAATCCGTCTTTATTTAAGATTTTTATTATAATCCATTCCCTACCACATATTGTAAGTAAGTACATGAATAACATGTATGTGCGTAGTGCGTACATCAGCCCACTAAAGTTATTTGTGATGTACATTCAGAACGCACGTTCACAAAGAAGATGCAGTTTTGTTTGCGGTTTATTTTGTTGTACGTTTGTTATTTACTATATTCCAAAATGTGAAACCTAATCTTTTATCATAAAACATGTTAGCGGCGTAATACAAATCAGCAGTTTGTTTGTGCACAATTAAAAATACCAATAATAATTTTGTAACCTCAAAAGTTTGTTTTGCCATTATGAATTCGCAAGTCTGTGTAACTTGCCGCAATAAAAAGCCAGTGAACTGCACTGATAACCGGCTAGTGACAGAGAGCTGCGGCCATGTGAAGTGCATGGACTGTCTTCTCCTCGAGAAGGACGGTTGTGTAGCTTGTTTGGCTGATAAGTCTGGAGAGACAAAAGCTGAGGTTTCCGACACTGATGATGGGTTTGCCGGCGATACTGTACCGGCCCCGGCTGAGTTGAAGGGGTTTGAAGATCCTAAAAACGGATTTGAAGTGACAAACACTGAATTTGATGCGGATAACAATGGGTTTGCGGTGTCCAACAATGAAGAACAAATCATATTGGAGAATATAAGTAAAAGAAAGAAGCTTGAGACATCTCATATCAGGATTGAAACTGGTAAAGTACCTTATTTGACAAATGCTTTGTCTGTGACAATTGGAATCTCCTAGTGCCTGGGATTAATCAGTATTTTAACAGTTTCTTAATTTTGTAATTTGCTTTTCAGATGCAAATGGAAAGTTTTATTTATGCACCGTTTGCAAGAAAAGGTTCCATGCCCGTAGCCATGTTGCATATCATGCATACTGCAATGGGCAAAGCAAGCCATATGTCTGTGGGCTGTGTCCACAGGTAAATTACTTTATATTATGTAAAAACCGGACTGAAGATGTCTACATGTCTTAAATCTGAAGTCTCATAGTAGAGAATGAAGAGAATGAAGTATTTTTTACAAGATTAAGTAGGTAATACAACAAGCAGATGGCCCACCTGATGTTAGGTGATAACCTATGCCTATAGCAGCTCATAATTGTCTCATTACATAACTAGTGTATTAATTTCCAGAGTTTTGCCTCCCAGTCCCACTACAAGTACCACATGAGAGTACATCGGAATGAGAGACCGTATGTGTGTGATGTATGCGGACAGAATTTCATACAGACATCAAAACTGAAGAGGCACAAGCTTAAGCATACAAGTGAGTTTAGATGTGATTGTACATTATTATTTTTAAATTTTTATACAGTCAGAACACATTAATTCAAACAATTGCCGCGGTACAGAGGTAAGAAAAAAAATCAATAGTATTAATAATTACATCATGTGCAGAAGAAAAGAAGCACACATGCGTGCAGTGCAACAAAGCCTTTACGAACATGACGGCGCTTCGAAAGCACGCACTCATTCACACGGAGGAGCGCCCCTTTACTTGTCCGACTTGCGGCAGGCGGTTCCGTGACCCTTCTAACTTCCAGAAGCATGTTAAGAAGCACAACAACTGTGAGTATACTGCTATAAAAGAACTTTTAAAAGTATAAAAAACCTTTACCTTAAACTTTTTTTTTATAAAAGTAACTTGTTTAAACTTTTTCGGAATATCTTTTTCTATGACAGTTGTACATTATATCAATGTGAAAAAATTCAAAATAGTGATGCTAGATATCTTTAGCAAAAACTATATTTAAAATCGAGAAACCTAGATGTGGCTGAAGGAGGGATAAAAAAGAGCCTGTCCAGATGGCGCGTTTGACTCGCGAATCCACTAGCGCGTTTCAATTTATTTTATTTTATGAGGAAACGCGCGGCAGGTTCTGGACGCGATATATGTAGCTCTAATATCTCGAGAACGCGCGAGTCTCTAAATCGCCTCTAGACAGGTTCTGTAGCACATATGAAAAACTGCATTGGTTTGACAGCAATGCGCGGTGAGCGCTCGTGCAGCCAGTGCGGTCGTGACGGATGCAACGGGCGGTGCGGGGCGCGCCGCCGGCACCAGTGCGCGCGCTGTCCACAGGCATTCCACTCCAGCAAGGATCTACGCAGGCACGCCGCTGTGCATACTGGTATGTATGTGTACTGCATGTGCGCATTCACAGCTGGGGCCATCCCATTGGAAGTCCAGGACATCCAAACGTCTCCAATACAAAACAGCAGAGGACAAACAAGAACATCTAAAGCAAAAGCGTGAAAAACAGCCCAGAGACGTATTGAGGAGGGTAGCTAGGGTGATATATTGTGCGTCTATTATTATGTTTACTGCAGTATCTGTTCGTAGCAGTTTACTAAGCATTCTCGGACACAAATAACTAACAAATCTGCCCCTCGCTGTGACTTTCGTTATCATGTACTAAGTATATTTATTATCGCTGCAGATTCAAAACCATTTCGCTGCAAAGTCTGCGAGCGCAACTTCCGCCGCAAAGACAACCTCGAAAGGCACATTCGCAACACCCACCCCAACTACAGCACAGCCACGGCCGTAGAATGCGACGAAACAGCTCTGCAACAGATCTCCATCGCGGAAGCGAAGCAAGACGACAGCAAGGAGAAGAGCCAACTAGAAATCCGCAACCCCCTTCCTCCCATACCGATCGATCTCATCCTAGCAAACACAAATGTCAACCCCGAAATAGACAAGTCTTACATCCTAGTAGCGAACAACGCGAGGCAAAGCGTTATTGTCGGCAAACCTCAACCGAACATAGACAAGCGTTCGGACAGCCCGTGCGAGTACGTCCACAAAATCCGAAGGGCCAACTCCATGGCGCATCAGAAAAAGTTACAACTACCTCCCATAGATGAGACGAAAATGCGTGAGTTGACGAGTGGGACAAACTCGAATCACTGTATCGTGACCCCGCCGAAGGATAAGATGAAGTTTATGAAGATTTTGTATGAGGATGATGAAGTGCGGGACTCGGAGTCGACGGTAGACGTCATACCGCAGGTGCATTGGAGGAAAATGAAGCTGAATAAAGGTGAGATATTTATTTTGTAATAGCTTCTTTTCATTTATATTGGTCTTCTAAAGCTGACGTACATGACTAAAATCATTGCTAAATCCGCTAAATTAGTTGTCATCTCTTTACGTCGACAATGATAGAGCATTTTTAATGCCGCGCTAAAATGACAGTTAAGGGGTAAGTTTTTTTAATTGATTAAAAATCTTATTATGACTTCAATCTCATCTCATGTTATGTGACGGTAGCGTCGTGAGTCACAATCATCTAAACAAGCAGTTCTTTTGTTTTTTTTTCAGATGGAATTAAGAATCAGGAAATTGAAGGCTGAATACAATTGGGCTGGTCCATTTAGAAGTAAGAATTTGTATTTAGACATTCATCATCGAAATATACAGCAAAATGTTTCATAAACCATGCAGCTATATACATCATGTGTCTACAATGGCGACATTAAATTGACACACGGGTAGAGCTACTTATTAGTATTCATAAAAAAATAATTACAGTACAGCCAGCGGCACTAAAATGTATACAATTCGTAATTTTCAATGTATGGCCGCAGCATTGTTGTGGACTTTGACGGTCCCAATACTAAATAAATAAGTAAAATTATCAACTGTGTTCGTAATTTTTTAGTTTTTATCCTGTAAATGTCTATTGTAATACGGTGACACTAGTTTGAAAGTTACGAATCGTACACATTCTAGTGCAGCTGACTGTACTTTAATGATTTTTTTATGAATATGAATAAGTAGCTCTACCCGTTTGACAGTTTAATGTCGCCACTGTAGATACATGCTATATATACTTATACGTCATCTTGTACAATCATCGTAAGAACCCCATACTTATGAATGTGGCTTAGAAATAGTTTTTTTAAACTTTCGACAGATTTTTTACAAGTAAGGCTATGGATAGAAGTTTATTCATAGCTTTCAGTACAATATCAGTTACCGGGTAATTCGCGGTTTTTTCGTAAGAAAGGATCTAAAGAGATTTTAGGAATAGACAGGCATTTTGTTAGAATTTTCTAATTTGGAACGTTTTATCGTGGTTGGGGATTTTGAATTTTTTGTAAAGTTAACTTGTGATGGTAGATCCAGGTTTAAATTGGCAATGTATGTTTTAAAAGCCACTTTTCTGTAAAAATTAAACCTGTTTTTGCTCTAGACTTCTTTGTTAGTTCTCAGAATAATGGATAACTTTAAACCTTCTTCAGTAGTCATACATTTAACAGTAGCATGTAAGTACGTCCAAGACGATTAGATAATTGTTATTCTTAGATTAACTATATTATACATTTCATTTCTTTGATATTTTATGTAAATTCCAAATTTTATGTTGAAGTATAAACAATTTTTAAATACATCTGGGCGTAATGGACCAAAATTTTTGATCTCATCTCATTAATCAATTAAAAAATATATTGGAAAGTTATGATTTGTAATTTTTAATGTCTTGTTTATCTATTTGTACTTCAATTTTATATTTTGTTCGAATGAAATGGGACTTGATTAGACTGATATGGTGTGGGGTAATTTTATATTAGAGGAATGAGTATCCTATGGTGTGTTATGAGATCGAAGCAGGATAATGAAATGAAAAGACTGTAAAGTAAAAGTATGGGGACAGGATATACCAGGGAGAATGCTCCGAATAATACACGCTTTAGCCGTTGTATAAATAGCTTTGTCTGCCAAAAAGTTTGTGATAAAGAAGAGTTACTGAATTTTGTATTGAACTTTGATGTAAAAATCTTGGATGAACCTATTGAACCTCTATATTTTTTACGCTCATATTCACTAGCATGTGCCCAAGTAATTCTAGAATTTTTACATCAATGTACCTGTAATCACAATGGATCTCTGTTGATCTCACTCAAGTTGCAAATGTTTTCCACTGTTTATAGAATAGGAAGGATATTTTATTATAAACCCTGTGCCTACTGTTTCACCTTTGCAGCTAAAACATCCGAGATTTAAAGGATCCTTTCGCTGTTTGTCCACCAACGCCGGCACCGGCACGGCACCGATAATGAGATGCCAAGTAGCGGTACATACATTTACTATGACCGTCTGTCCACTGCACGCAGACCCTCGGGCGCCGTCATCCCGTCCGCCGAACACACAAGTAAATCGGATGACCGCTAGAAATCGGGCCTGTATTGTAACAGGCCGATGATCTGCCGGCACTACCAGGCCAATACAAAGCACGTTTGAACTTGTTCACACACTGCCGTCCACTGCGCCGTTCGCCTGGTTTGTTAAAGCTAGGATTACTGAGCCACCGATATCGGCGCGGTGAGCAAACGATCGCCGTCACGTCATTTTGAAGCCGGGCCTTTAATCTTATTATCGGTGCCGTCCCAGTGCCGGCGTCGGTGGACAAACGGCCTTAGGGACCCAACTTTATTTCCTAGTTCGATGTTATGGGACCACAAAGTTCCGTTGTGATTTTCACCGACTCTTGTCTTTTCCTAGTGGTTAACAATCGACTGAAGATCATGATCTCTTTCTCACACTGATCTCACTTATTTATAGTAACTACACGTTTAATGCATCATGAGTATTCTGTAACATCGTAAGGCTTGATTCCATCACTGGCGAGAATCCACACTCGTACGCTTTCGTCCGTCTTGTAAAATGATGTCTGCGTCGGATTTTGAACCTAGCATCAATGCTGATAGAGTTCATAATCATGCGTGATTAGTGTCGATTCTGTTGGTGGCTACTTACTAACTAAAAGTGTCTAAAATACTAAAGCTCGTACCTAATATACTTAGACTAAAGTTCAAATTAGCATAAACACATTAATGAAAATTCTAAAAATAATTTCAAATAAGTGAGCACTTGTATCGCAGCTTAATAGAAAAAAAAAGACAGTCAGATTGTTATTGAGATGTTATGCTAATTTAGACCTTAGCGTAACATAATATGACATATTTTTACGTAATTTTAGTTAGTTTTTTGTGACAACAGAACCGCCACCATTTACAAGATGCAGATAAAAAGCTGCACACAACCGATCTCAGAATCAAGCTGTTTTATTATATCTATGCGTATCGATTGACTTACAGTCAATTACTTTGCTTATAAGTAGCGACACACTCATATTGGAGAAACGGTACCTCATGGTAGATAGATTCAGTAAAATCTACGGTCTGTATTTACTGCTCAAGCACTGGATCCGGACTCAAGCATACATTTTTGTATGACAATCTCTACTCAAATCTTTGCTTGAGCTTGAGTAACGACTTTTTCATAAGCCTAAGATCCTAAGTTCTAAACTTTGTTTAGTCCTCTCACGTGATAGATTTAAATCAATAGCAGAGGTCTCGTGGTTATACAATAAAGAACCGTATCACCACTAAATAAAAGCCATAGTCTATCTAACTGAAACGATTCAGAATCTTGTGAATATTACACTCGGTCCATGTTTTTGGCACTAATTACTATTTTGTATGAAATTGAGTTACTCGTTCATAATAGTTATAAGAATTAATCAATTGAAGGTGGATTTTATACAGATTATCAAGGTAGTCTATTAAAGCTATCTTCTTCAGCTATTCCTACTTAGATTTATAATACTTGCTTACCGTTTGTGGATTACCTCATATTACAATTTTGGTGCTTTCCTACATACTTTTATAAGGGCATTATGTTTTTCCGCTGACGTTTATATTTTGAACTGTTAGGCTGAGGCCAAACGAGCGTAATTTTCTGAGTTGTGAGTCGCGTAATTTCGGTCGCATTAATTCTGCCCAGCAGAAAATCTGTTAGACTGCCAGACGGGCGTAATTTATTCAGTTGTTTAAACGTGTCGACTGTCACACAATCTGTACTTGAGAGTGACGCTTTCCTCGCCCCTCTCACCCCCGCTAAACATTGCGGTCGGAGATAACGCGTGTGATTCGGCAGACAACTCCTTTTGCGTCGCCGTGTGAATCAAACAGTACTTTTCTATGAAAACAAATGCAGCAGAAATTACGTGACCGAAATTACGCGACTCACAACTCAAAAAAATACGCTCGTTTGGCCTCTGCCTTAAGATTGGTCTCGCGATCGTAACGCACAATGCTGCGGTATGTGACATGCGGCGCCGGACACAATCGTATGGAAAACGTCTAGTATGGTGTCGTGTTTCGTCGCAGTCTGCGTCAGCGGCGAAGAGCAAACGCGGTACTCTGCGTTAAGCCGCATACCGCAGCGTTGTGCGTTACGATCGCGAAAACAAAGCTTAAGGCGTCGTCCTAATTTTTATTTATTTATAATTGGAAACGATCGTACGATCAAATGATGCGTTTTCGTCGTGCGTTTAAAATCATTATTAAGCATTTCGTTTGCTCGCGCGATGACTTGCAAGCTTCAATTAGGACACTCTAAAGAAATGTGTGTGTTTAATCTCGGCGTTCGACGAATACCTACGCATCGTTGGATCGTACGATCGTTCCCAATTAGGACGACGACGACACCTATTGATTGCGGAAAAGGTGTACCCACTTCGCTTCCCTTGTTTATAATGTAAAGATTTAAAGATATGTATTAGGTACTTACCCTGTTTTAAACGTCTATTTTATTCTTTTATATTATCACTGTTATTGGTTTGTGTTTTACATATTTACTGCTTATTAATCCGTGTGTACAATAATATGAAATAAATGATGTTTTACTTATTAGAACTCTTGTTTTTGCTAATAAGGAATATTTATTTTGTGGAAATAGACACGAGTGGCGTTTGAGGGAGGAGGCTTATGCCCGGCAGTGGGTCACTACCAGCTGCCAATGATGATGATGATTTTGTGGTAGGTACTCGTATGTTACATACCAAACTGATAACTTATCTACCTAAAGCATTGCTGTAGGAAAGGCATAATTTCCTGATACGTTTAGATACTTATTTTAGTTACTTTGTCTACTCACGAAACAATTATCTTGGGTTGTAGCCAATTTTTCTATGAACATTAGTCTTGAACTTCAGGGATGGATTTAGGAATATATTACTGTCATTTAGTTAAACCTAAGAACAAACTTGAACGCAGGCTTCCTACTACCTACCTAACATAGCAGTACAAAAATTTACAAGTGTAAATTTATAATAATAAGCAAGCGGTTTTATGCTCTTGTTATAAAAACTTATGTAGGTACCTAGGTACTTACCTACTTAAACTTAATACACACCTGTGCACCTGCAAAGAAGTAGATCGATAACCCAAGGGTCGTGACGTCATTTGGACGAACCGGTAACTCTGCAAGATCACAGTCAATGGCACGACGATCTCTACCTATTCCATTCCAACTTACCTCTAGCCGATTCTTTAACAGTCTACAATTATTCGTGAATTCTAGAACTAAATGGGCGACATAGTGTCGGATGTGGTAGCATTGTACAAGGAAAAGAAATGGCGAGAAATCGGAAACAAGTTCCACGATCATCCAGATAAGAATAAACTTCTATGGGTGTTCCCGAGTGAGGATAACTATCGTTTTCTAGCGGAGTGCGTCAAGGAGTTGGGATGTGATAAAGTTCTGAGTATCGGTTGTGGCAGTGGTCTGTTGGAATGGATGCTCGCTGAAGCCACTGGTGAGTTTGCTAATCAATCTGTCCGCACCAAGCGCTTTGCCTCAACATTCATCATGAGGACCACCAATGAGTGGAAATACTTGCCGGCGTCTGTTTTTCCCAATACTTAATACCTAATTTTGATGTTTTCAAGAGGAGAGTGAATAGGTTTCTTCTAGTCAAATGTGAGATTGTGGTTAAACGTTTGCCTAATGTGTAAAAAAACCTACAAGTAATATGCGAAGTTTTTTGCAATATGTTGCATAGTTATAGGTACCTAGAGGGTAGATACTTTTAGGTTATGTTTGCTAAATGTTTGGTTGCAGGATATCCAGTAGCCGGTGTCGAAGTAGACAACGCGTGGTGGCATTGCAAATACGCCCCGCCCATGTTTATCCCTCTGCTCTTCACACAACTCCAATTAGAAGGAGACGTCATCAACGCTCTTCAGGATACTTCTACAGCACTACTATTCTGCTATTTCAATAACCGACCAGCATTTGAAGACTACTTGAAGCATTATCAAGGCAATGTGATCATAATCATAGGTCCAGGTGATGGAAAAAACGTACACACGAACCCGAAGCCTTTCAACGATGTCAGTACTGAATGGGAACTCTTCAAATCGCAAGAAGTCAGAACTAGTGGTGATTTTATAGCAGTTTATAATAAAAGTTAATTTTTATCAGTGGGTTATAATAAATTATGATTTTAAATAACAGTCTTATATTAACATGGAATAACACTATCATTAGCTCGTGCAAGGTATCGGTATATGTGTGAAGAACAATGGCCGACGAAGTATAATGTCACCACTGTTCTCTCAATTTTTCATCAACTCAATATTCTTCACGTTAATCTTATTCGTAGTCAGTCTGACTGACGTGTTCATCATAGGATCCTTCTTACCTTGAATGAAGTTAGGAAAGTCGTTACTTGGGGAGTCTACCGTCACTTCTGGGTTTTCCTTCTGGGTTATAAGCGGCACTTCGGCGACCAACCTGTTCATTTCACTGACCGACTCACTGCCTAGGTTGTTCGCGGGTATTTCATTATCCAGGAAGTAAAAATCATTGTGCATCAAACAAAGAGATTCAAACGGGATATCGTAGCGCGGTAGTAGCTTATTGTCCACTGAATTGTCGTCAATCTCTATAACCTCGTTTTGAGGTTCAGGTATTTCTTGCAAAGCTACTCCTGGTAGATCCATGTGTCCAGAATACTGCTCTCCCATTATATTATCAATCAAAAATTGGTCAATTATCGTCAGACGATTCGATGGGTTCGTGTCAGTATTGTTCAAAGACATGAAGTAGTCAGATTTCACTTCGTTCTTTATCTCGCCTATGTTTTTATTGATATCTTCTAAAGGTGGTGATGCCTTGTATTCCCTCGATATGTTCGTGCTCATCAGATTTTCCGTACACATGCGCTCTAAGCTTGGAGATTGAGTATTCTGTTTTATAGTTGCTTCTAGTTTTATGTAACTGGGGTCGGTTGTTTGTATCTTATCTGGGGGAGGTAACATTGTCATAGAGTTGACATTCATCTGCTGGTTGAATGTGAATATTTGTGGGTTGCTAGTCATCTCGCTATCGACCGGTGTGGTGGCGGAGCTCCCGAGCATAGTTTCTTGAGGATACGGTATCAAGTTGCTAGGAGATTCACTGAGCGATGGCTCTGGCGGTAGTTGCATGAACTGAGTGGTGATCAAGTTATTGAACGTGACAGGGCCGCCCAAACCAAACCTCTGATTATCCTCCAGTCTTCTAAAAGCCATCTTCTGCTGTGAATGGAACATATTCTCCTGGTCCGGCCCCTTGAGTATCAAGTTGCTTTTAACAGATATCTTAGGTTTCTTTCGCGGCGCTCCGTCGTCTGCACCCGCGTTGTGAGAAGAACTACTAAAAGACGGAACTGGCAAGATTTGCGTGGGAGTCACTTTGTTCATAGGGAAAGATAGGATCTTATCAACAGGCTTCAGCATTATTTGATTGCGGAGAGAGAATCGCGGTGCGGGCGGTAGTCTTATTGGGAAATTGCTCATAATATTGTTGCTGATACTGCCGGCCATCGAGCAGTGGTTTGTCGCGAGGGAGTTGACGTTGCTATTCGTCATGAGATTCTGCTCCAACGGGACTGACGTGCTGAGAAACTCGTGGAGATTCGACTGCGAGTTGTCATACGTCATCTGGAGACTTTGCAGCGGCATCTGCTGCGGGAACTGGCGGCAGTTCATCAAGGTGTTAGACGAGCTTTCTGGCAGACACACTGAACTGTCCTTGCTCAGATCCGTTGCTTGATTAACGTACGCGGCTTGCTGGACGTCTATAGCCGGCGTGGTGCAGTAACTCTTCGAGTAATTCTGCGGGATGCCTTCCGAAAGACTATCACAGTCGTACACTTCTATCGGTATTTCATTGACGGGAGTAGAAGAGTCCTCTTTCGTCTCCTCGATCACTGGCAAAGGTTCTACAGTCTTTTCAGTCTCGCTTGGTATAGTCCAGCTAGGTTTAGCTTTGCTGTTAGTCATTTCTATGAGCAGTTGGATGCCTTCCTTGTCTGTATGAGTTGTGAGATGAAGCACATATTTGTCTTTGCTGACGGATTTGAATGGGCAGTATGGGCATCGGTGGATGTCATTGGAGTTGACGTTAGGGTGGTTAGATATCATGTGGCCGGCGAAGACGGTGGATTGTATGGTTGTGTAGGGGCAGTATTTGCATTTGTAGAGGCTTTCCTTGGAGTGCTTCTTCTTGTGGCGACGCATTGCGTTGTGGTCTGCGCATCTGTAGCTGCATTCAGTGCATGAATAGGGCTTGTCACCTGAAAATAAGTCAAATGGTCTCTTATAATGCTGCCCCAAGAGTACTTATCCTTAAAACTATCTTTCATCTACATACAGCATCAGTATAGCATTAGATCTATTTAAATCAATGGTTCATTTGAATTATTAAACCTAAAACACAGATAAAAATTAACTACAATTGTAAGTATGTAGTTGGTAGTAGGGCAAACATTCACCTGTATGTGAGCGCAAATGCAGTTTCAGCTCCTCCTTCCTAGCCACCGAGTGATCACACTGACTGCACTTGAATGGCTTCAGTTTGTCATGAACAGCTGCCACATGTACCTTCAGCCTCCTCTCGTTACTAAATTCTCGTTTGCAGATCGAGCATACGGCCGGTGTCGCGTCTTTTTTGTGGATCAGCTTATGTTTTGATAGTTGGTTTACGTTTTTGAAGGATTTTGCGCAAATTGGACCTGAAAAACAATAAATTATTCTACCTGTCACATCAACTATACTGTCTATATATAAAGTTCCATGCTTTCCTTGCTAACCTGTATTTGATTGGAAGAGCAATACAAATACATTTATTTACTAAATGAACTTAACTTATTTGACTAAAATTGCTAAGGGCACTAGGTCTAGCAATACTTACAGATATGAGCCTTTATCTTCCCATGGCATTTCATATGAATATTGAACAGCCTGTACATTTTGTATGTCTTGTATCCACATTCCTGGCACGTGGGCAGCTCCAGGTCAATAGCATGAATCTTCCACAGATGAGTGTGCAGTACTTCTACAGATGGACATATTTTATCACATTCCGGACAGACTAGCTTCCCATTTTGGTGGCATTTTCTGTGGTATAGAATGTTCTTTTCTTCCTTCAAGGATATTACACAACCATTCACTAAGCATGAGGTGCCTAATTCCTTCTTGGTTTCAATTTTCTCAATGTTTAAATCTTTGTTTAGTTCTTTCGGTTTAAATATATGTGGTGGGTTGTGCATAGGTGAAAGGTCCTTAGTTTGCGGTGAGGACAGCTTGTTATTGTCTAAACCTAATGGAGATGAAGCATGGGGTTGAATAGATGATATCAGATCTGGTGGAACACTTGACATTTGAATAACATTACATTGTGTCACAGAGGTTCCAGCCTCTGACACACTGATATACCTATTTTGGTTGGAAACCTCATTAGCATAAACAATATTAATACTAGCTTCTTGAATAATGTCTTTTGGATCAATCTTTTCAAAGTTAGGTGTCCTCATCTTGTGCAGTTCATCTACTGATATAAAAGCAACACCTTTGGGCAGATTACTATTAGCGTTTACAACGTCAGGCACTATTTCAATAACTTGCGGTATTTTCACGTCGGGAACTTCTTGTCTGTTCGATGGGGGAGGCTCATCGATTTTCTCTTTCTTTTTTAATTTTGCGTTTTTGAGAGCAATTTGTACAAGGCTTTTTACCATTTTCTTGATGTCTTTGATGACCATTTTGTGATGATTGCGCAGATGGGTTCTAAGAGTCTCTTCAGCGTCAAATATGCTAGTGCAACCAGGACAAAGGATCTGTATGTTGTCTGCTAAACCATTGCTCTTGGCGAGGTCTGGGTGGACGGTGAACAGGTGAAACTTGATGTCATCTTCGGCAAGAGCCATGTAGGGACACGCCTCACATTTGAAGAAGGCCGTGGAGCCTACTGACTTCTCCTCGTAGGACATCATCTTTTCTTTTCCCATGATGGATATCTCTACTTACTACCTTAGCGAAAAGAAAGCATTTTCAACGCCTAGAGCAGGTCTATCCACGTATTTCTCATTTTTGCATTTTATTATTATTTTACGTACATACACCAAATACACGTACCACGTACAAAATTTGTACAAAATGGACAAAATGTACGAAAACATGCGCTAACATCCTAGTAATCTGTGTGACGAAAACCAACAAAACTACAATCAGCTGATAGACTTGACATTGACAGTGTGCTGGAAAAACTGAGAGATCTCTACTGTCGTCGTTTGTCAATGTCAAACCAATTCGATGACGTTTACCAATCACCGGTCTGCGGTGTTTTACGTGTATTTTGCATCGTGTAAAATTAGTTTTCGTCTTTTCGTGTAAATTTCAATACTAGAAACTATCAAAATGGGTGTATGTATCTTTATCCGCTTTCATACTATTTCGTAGTAAGTTATTGTCGCTGAATGGGTGTTTCTACAATGTTTCAGTTAGAGATCGAGTCCATGGTGCGTTATGCCTCTCCCATAAACCCGGCCGTGTTCCCGCACCTCACATTACTACTGCTGGGCATCGGGATATTTTTCACTGCGTGGTTCTTCGTCTACGAAGTCACCAGCACAAAAGCTTCAAGAGATTTGTTCAAAGAGCTGCTATTATCTCTGGTTGCAGCTCTTTTCTCAGGTTTTGGGATCCTTTTCCTGTTGCTATGGGTCGGGATCTTTGTCTGATACTAATTTGATGTAGTTAATAAGTTCAAGCATTCCTTATGTATTGATTGGCTGGACATACAATGCGTAAAGTATTTTTACATGTAAAGCTATGTTTTATGGTCTATTGAATATACTACTGAGGCTTAGGTTATCTACGACATGTCCCAGGACTTACCAATTATTATTGTTGCATTTATAGTGTGAACATAAAAAGCCTTTCTGTTCAGAGTTTATCTGCGTCTAAAACTATGAGGAAATGTTTATGGTTTTGGGTCGGGTAGAGCACACTTCTGCATTATGAAGTAAGCACATAGGCAACTCAAAGTTGTATTGGTCTTAGTCTTGGTAGTATGTAGACATCCACACTTGTCATCTAAATAGTCAACAAACAAAATAAAAACTACTACAGTTAAACTTAACATTGTATAATTTCACAAGAAACAGTTCAGCAATAATTTTAAGGTACCTACTTATATGTATGTATGAGTTTTTAATTCTTAAAAAATAAATTATAAACAATCATTCATATTTTTCACTTCGAGAACTTTATATTTCCGTAGAATAATTAAATCTTAATGTTCTATACTTATCTTAGGGTCAACTTGCATAGACTGTAAATGAAAATGAAAGAAATTAAAATTAACCAACAATTCAAATGGATGTGGTCAAGGATTGTTGCTTCTCTTGCATGCGCTCACGTTCCCTACGGAAGTCTTCATCCAACAGCACAGTCTCATGCATCCTCTTTGAAGCCAGGGCTGCAATGCGCTCGTACAAGGGCACATTGGACAAGATGAAGGTCCTATTCAAAGAGATCAATTCAAGCCGTGGCATACAAGCTGTAGAATAATGGTGTCTACTGTCTATATATTGCTTCATGTTAGCAACTAACCAGAGCTAGTCAGACAAGTGAAATTAATTAACAACCAAAGGCACTGCCACAAATCAGTATTTTTTTACCTAATAAATGTGTGTTGTTGGTGTTGCCAATCTAATGATGTTTATAGGTATAGTTGATCCTAAAAACTTACAAAATGACTCTTGTCTCTACGAATAGTAGATAGGTAGGTAGTATTTACTTGAAGTCTTTGACATCGAGCCGGTACAGCTGCGTGATCTCGACGGCTACGACAGTGGCGACGCGCTTGCTGTCCTTCATCAGAAGCGCCACCTCGCCAAAATGGGCTCCATCTTCTAGATGACACACCTGATTGAAATCAGTTTTAAGTTTTACTGTATCCATCATCAATATAGGTAATTGTTCCGTGAAGTAAACTATTCACGAGAGACTTTCCTGTGACCACCCCAATATTCATCCTCAAATGAATACCGAGGAACTGGAGAAGACTGATGTTATATGCGCCTGTGCAATTCGATACCGTGCGGTGCATGTGCCGTGCCACGCGGGCCACGACGCACACCAAATAGGTCATAGGTGTTCTGTGCAATAGGTACAGCAGTACGTACCTACTTTTGGGCTGATATAGGTAGGTAGGTAGGTATGGCCATACCTACATCAGCCCAAAAAAGAAAAATGCATCACCTCAACTCCCTTCAGAGAATAGACAGCCACGGTGCCGCTCGCTATAAAGTACATGCACTCTCCAATATCACCGGCGCGTTGCACTGAATCGTTCGGCAAATACACTTCAGAGTGTAGGCACCCGAGCACTGAACCCACGACGCTGGCTGGCGCTCCCTTGAAAAGCGCCACCTTGTCCACTAACTTGTGGCAAGTGTGGAGCTTGATTTCGTTGCGAAGCTCCTCTGTAAAGCAGAAAGGTTGTAGCACAGAACACATTCATGATGTCTTGTGGTTGACAGTCACCAACCCAACGTCCACTTGACCTACCTGATAGTGCACCCAGAACAGTACTCTCACTGAAGTACTGCTCCTGGTACCGGTAGTAGTAGAACGCTCTCATTCTCTTCTTCAGGGGCACAGGAAACTGCTTTAACTTCATGTACTCCTGGTAAAAATTTAATTCATAAAATTATATCCCTCTGTACCTACCTACCTATACCTACTTAGATATAAACAACAACTGGTACCAAGTATAGTATTATTTTAATAACCCTTTTATCTGCGTAGCTTGTTTACCTCTACTTGGTTCGTTAATTCATGATACAGCAGACTGGGCATGTATACTGCGATGTAGACTTTTAGCAGAAACACTAAAAACAAATCAAACGCTTTAGAAATTGGTTTCGCAGCTTAGTGATCACATCATTTAAAAAAAAAAATCTATCATCTAAAAAAGACTACTTACCAAAGTTGTATATCATGAACATCGAAGAGTAAAGAATGATCAGCGAGTGCATCAGTATTTCATCTGGCTCGGAGGCCAGGAACATAGAGAATCCAGTTCCTAAAACAGAAGCGTTTAGGTGACGGATGTATGAATGTTCCCTCTCGGGCCGTGGTCTCCAACTTGCTTCAAAGGTCACGTTCAGCGAAAGTGGAGGGATACTGTACGCACCCCAGCACATGATATTCGACTTCTGCACATTTAGGGTCAGCGGTATTAAACCGTGCCGGAACCTGTACCATTACGCTGTACCTAACTCCTGTTCGAGCGGCCTAAGAGTAAAAATAACAAGAGTAGGTAGATAGGTACCTACATACTTATTTGATACTTACTTATGTTTATAAAACTAGCCTACCTACTTTGGGTAGGTAGTCACCCATTACATACCTACTCCAACTAAGGAATGCATAGTGCAGTAGGGAACTCACCAAAAAAACCAGAGAGTGAGATAAAAATGCTTTTGCTGTAGCGTCTAATGACAGGTACGTCAAGCATGGTCCCGTCGGCGGCCTTATTCAGGAACTGTGTGTGGGACTGGTGAAAATTTCCTTGCCCTGTACATTTACAACAGTAGATGTGATCTTACTCGAAATGGATATTTATTTAGGTAGTCATTCACGAACGTTACGAGTAAAAAAATACTCTAATAAACATTTGTCCGACCATTTATTTTTTGTTGCTATGGTAGGTACCAACAAAAAATAAATCTAAAAACTGTGTGCTATCTACATAGACCTAAGTAATACTGTAGTAGGTACTAACAATAAAAACTGAAGACAGTCGGCAGGTAGATGAGGCAGCTGCACCAGTGCGCCGTCAGCCAGAACAGCACCATATGCCGCAAGCTGCCGTAGCACACGTACGAACGACTGAAGATCTGAGGACATGCACTTATTATTTACCTACCTTTAGCACGAGTATTATTAGTTTGCCACGTAGTCGCGTAAGTAGCCGGTTCACGTCACTTGTCGTGCATAGTTTATATTTTGTACGTATCATTGCAGCATATTCCTCGTAGCCCCCGCGAAGCTTAGTTATAGCCTTGTCGCGTTGCTCTTGAGTAGTTAGCTGCCACGTAGCCGATACGTAGCAAGCTACGAGCCTGCTAGGTCGTTGCGTAGCACAGTCGTAGCGTCGCACAACGTAGCTGGTACGTAGCATCCTCGTAGCATAGTTGTAGATACTGCCACGTAGCCAATACGAAGCAAGCTCGTAGTCGCTGCATAGCACTCCTTGCTTAGCACAATCGTAGCTGCGTAGCACAGCCGTAGTGGCTACGTAGCATGCTCGTAGCTGATACGTAGCATAGTCGTAGATACTGCGTAGCATGCTAGTTGTCTTTGCGTAGCTTATGTGTAGCAGCCACGTAGCCAGCTCGTAGCTAATACGTAGCTTTCTCGTAGCTGATACGTAGTAGAGGGCTAAAAGTCCTCATGGTTTCTGTATAGCATGCTAGCTCGTAGCTATGTAGTTCTTGCGTAGCGTAGATGCGACGACACAGAACGAGAAATTGCAAAATAGAGTATAAGTTAAATGAGAAACTTTCCATGTACAAAATACTTATAGAACCAACTATAAATGGCGCGTACCTTCACAAAAGTGGTCAAGTCGTTAGTAACGGTGCACATCTTGGCAGTTTTGAGTAATGGCAGTATGTGTGCTATCAGCAATTGACGTCTGGGGACGTGCCACTTCAGGAATATGAAGGCAACCGGTAGCGAGGAGATCAGGTCAAATGCAAACCACTTACGGACGTAGTTGCTGAGGATTAAGATATTTTTGTGCGATCAATCATTATAAATTGTACCACTGGTGAGCTATTTTGTAGTTAATCTCACTGAAAATAGATACTTAGACTATTTTTATCATGAAGTATTTCTCCATAAGCATCAGCATCATCATCATGTTCTTAGTTGATCGCGTAAACGTACGCGATCAGCTAAGAACGATATGAGCGCTTCTGATTGCCCATGTTTGTTCTAAAAGTAGGAGTAATGTTTTTTCAGATTTACCAAAAAATATCTTGTCTATCCAAAACGATGTTGTATCCATCCGAGTACTTCTCCATGAAGCCCATATTGAAGTTAACGCCGACGTCCAGCCAGCAGAAGAAGTTCAACGCAAGCAGAGCCTTCAATTGCAATGTGTGTTAAAATAGCGTATACCTAACAGTATCCATTGAGGACATGCCTTGTTTAACTTATTCAACAGTCTGAGTCGTAAAGTGTTAGTTGCAATCAACACAGATTCGAGTCCTTGCCGACTGGTGTGATCGTTCCTTGGATGAATTTAACACCAAAATCTCTACGTAAATACTAACTATAACTACCTAGGTAGTTAAAATTATGAAAATGCATTTGCCTTGTCACACGCGTGTAGATTGCGTTGGTAATGGGGGTCCACGATGTAGAAGAGCCGGAAAGTGGATAGAACCATGTGAGTGAGATTCAGGAATGCCATGAAGGACTTCCAGGATAAACTGCAATGTTCGAAGTAAAAAAAAAACAAAATCATCTTTGGAAACCTGATCAAGATACGGCCCAGCCATATTTTTTATATATTTAGGGTGATGAATAATGATCATACTTTACTCTACAATATCGAACTATGGTGTATGTATAGCCAAACCAAGTAAGGTATGATGCTTTCACAAGGTCTTAGTTTGGCAACTTGTATTTGTTATGAAAGATTTATTGTATGTACTACGATATTTGAATTCTATTTGAACGTAATTTGTGAATCAACTCAAAGTGAAAGACCTCAGAATACTGAAGGGGTGAATGAGGTATGTTACTCCCTCAAAAATCTGCCGTTGCCTCTCCGCCATGACCGCGGGGTAGCTGTAGAAGTGGTCGTATATCTGCGGATGCTTTTGGGACACTTGGCATAGCTTTTTGAGGCTGTGGCACGCCTTGCTCCATAGCCTTCCATTTTTTGGCAACAAGCTGTCTGAACCTAGGTTGAATGTAAACTTATGTAAATGTAATACCCCTTATTATGTAAACTTAACTGACTCGAACATCTGAAGCACCTGATTAGTATTAGCCCTTTCACTTGCTACTTATAAGGTTTTTCAATACTATGCAGAGGTACTTGAAAAATGCATCACTCACCTCGACCCAAATGGCAGTCATGTGTTTTGATGTGGATTTTTCTCTTGCACATTATTTATTTATTGGCTTTTGTAGCAGTGGCCACCAAACACCTATAACCTAAAGGCAGTGGCTACGAAGCGGAAGAAATCAGAGCAAATTAGAGGAAATCGCCAAGGACCAAGGACTTTGAGGGTTTCTTTTCTGACTGGTGTGACAGTTTCTGACAAGTTTCTGATAAAATTTTCCCAGTTTCGTTTCTGAGCAAGAGTATTTTTTACTTTTTTCTATATTGTATTGTCAAAAATGTTTTTTTCTATCAAAGAGTACCTATATAATATAGGCAGGTACCTTGCAGGTACCTACTTCATAGATAAGCGTAATAACTCAACTAAATATTTAGAAGTCAACCTCATTATACCAAAGAAGCAATCTGGTTTTAGAAAGGGGCACAGCACAGCAACTGCTTTAATGGACGTTGTTGACGATATCTTGACCGCTCAGGACTGTGGCAAAGGGACAGTTTTAACGCTCTTAGACTTTTCCCGCGCGTTTGATACAATAAATATTTCATTGCTGCTATCAAAACTTTCATACTATGGTTTGGACAGTACTGCCGTTAAATGGTTTAATAGCTATCTTAACGAGCGCTCCCAAATAGTAGAACTTAAAAATTCAGACGGTTCAAGTTCTTTTTCACCTGCTTTACCTGTTACTCGTGGTGTTCCTCAGGGTTCCATTCTTGGCCCAATACTATTTGTTTTATATTGTGCAGAAATTATTTTAAAAACAGAAAATTGTAACTACCATCTTTACGCAGACGACCTTCAGTTGTACGTATCTTCTAAACCGGCTGAAATAAGTGTTGCAATCGAAAAATTAAATCGAGATCTGGAAAAAGTTGTTAGTTGGTGTGAGTCCAACGGTCTTGTTTTGAACCCTGATAAGTCAAAATTCCTTATTCTTGGATCTAAAAACCAAATCAATGAAATATCTTTGCAAGATCCAAAAGTGTTTGTAAATAACGTTTCTATTGATCGTGTAACTGAAGCTCGAAATTTGGGCTTAGTCATGGACAGCTCTCTGCGTTTTGAAAAGCATGTGCTTCAAACAGTCCAAAATTGTTTCTATCGTCTGTCTGTCTTATATCGGATGCGAGAACATCTAAGCACCGATTTGCGAATCCAGCTCTGTGACTCGCTTATTCTTTCCAAACTAAACTACGCCGACAATGTGATTGGAGAGTGTTTACTAGCTCGTACAAAGAAGCTCATTCAACGCATTCAGAATGCTTGTGTGCGTTTCTGTTTTCCCATCCCTCGCAGGG
This sequence comes from Eulithis prunata, assembly GCA_918843925.1. Classification (NCBI taxonomy): domain Eukaryota; kingdom Metazoa; phylum Arthropoda; class Insecta; order Lepidoptera; family Geometridae; genus Eulithis; species Eulithis prunata. The sequence goes on along the minus strand of OU974016.1, from coordinate 8,660,002 downwards.
CGCACATTACTCCGTACATCAATAATAATGGCCTTTTAAATATGACATCCCGTCGATCGCTCCATTTTGCTGCCTTGCTTTTTGGTATTATAAATAATAGACGACCAGTGTATCTCCATGAAAAACTTAACTTCTCTGACCGCCTTATGCGGTTTGCGATCCGTCTTACTTGCCCCCGTTACAGAACGACTGCCTTTCGTGGCAGCTTTAAATATGCTGCCACGAATGTTGGAACAATCTGCCCCCTCCAATAAGAAACTGTAAATCAATAGGCTCATTTAAAAATTCCTTCAAACAATTTTTGTTAAACTCACAGATACTTCATACTGGTGGTCGTTCTGGACAGTTTTAGATTAGTGGTTTAAGTACATTATTATATTTTATATTCTCGCTGTATTGTTAGGTATTGTTTCGTTTCATTTTGTTCATAAAAGTGTTTTGTTATTATTTAAAAATAATTGAATAGTGTAATCTTTATCTTAGTTATTTAATTCTCTTTAATTTTCTTATTGTTTTGCTTTTGTAGATATCTATTTTCATTATGTGGTCCGTGTTAATTCCTGATGTGTTTGTGTAAAATGTTAATTAATATTGCCTATATTAAAATAAGTATAACGCTGTGTACCGCCGTTGCTGCCGGGGTACGCATTGGCGTCACATAATACCAGCGTTGTAGCAGTACACTTGCTGCTACAGCTTATGCTGAGTGACGACCTATTTTGTTGTCATATATTAGATTTTAATTTTTATTGTGACTTCTTTGATGTAACTGTGCATGTTTCTTTATATTATGACTCAAAATAAACATATTCTATTCTATTCTATTCTATATAATAAATTAGGTAAACTTGAGTTGGTATATTTCAGTTTTGTTTATATGTAAACAATTCAAACACAATTAATGGATCACTGAACACAGATGTTATGCTTATACAATATGCTATACTCTTCGGAACGGGCTGTTCGCGAACTCGGGCGTGAACGGAGAAGAGTTGAACCCGAAGTTGTTACTGTGAGTCGCCACGGGCTGAAACAAACATCACGTAAGTATTCTGGGACCTTCCAGTAAGTCCACTACTAGACGTTAAGACACCTGCATTTTACTAAAGAACGATTTTATGCAATTCCAACAACCAATATTTCCGATGTCATGATTCAAGATCAATGTGGCTCTTCCATTTTAAACATGTTTGAAGTGTTCTTTTCGTAAAAGTAATCTAAAAATACATAATGTTGGACATGTTGGTATAGGTTTAGGTATGTGGATTACCTCATCATCAGACATGATGTCTTGCAAAGAATTAGAGTCTCCCGGCGGGAAGAAGTTGTTTCTGAACTGTGGCAAGTCCTCGATGCCGATCAAGTCAGAATCGTATGATACGTCACTGGAAATATAAATTAGCTTAGTTAGGTATAGGTACTTATTTTTTATACCTTTATGACGAGAATGGCCCACCTGATACTAAGAAGTGGAAAGTATTTATGGTTAGTTAGTTCTAAACGAAATATTTCACGTAGTCAAAAATTTTACCAATCATGTAAGTAAGAAAAGCAATTGCGTCCAAACATATTTGCGTGCATTCCTCTATCGAATTGCACTAAAACCAATGCATAGTTTCGTGAAATGCAACTATGTCAGGATGGCCGAGCGGTCTAAGGCGCCAGACTCAAGGTTTCCTTTCTCGCTGAACGCGAGTATGAGTTGTTCTGGTCCTCTCTGAGGGCGTGGGTTCGAATCCCACTTCTGACAAACATTTTGCCTCTTGCATTTTTGTAAAATACTAACCATTAGAATACCACGTTGTGCTAATAAACAGACGACTGTATTAGCCCCACGCACAGTCGTCTGACCAGAGACAAGTCCAAACACCAAATTGGAGAAATTAACAAGTTAAACCTAACTTTTGCCAATCATTTTAATGATTGGTAAAAGTTAGGTTTGATATACAAAAGTTAGGTTTTAGATTTTTGTAAAATGATTACCTAAGTTGTTTGTATCGGATGTCATAGATTTGCCATAGACTGTAATTTGGGCACGTCTTCACTTGACTTACTCTGTGAGGTAATACATCAGGTGGGCCATCGGTCTGCTCCTATTCTCATAAAAACAAATTATCTTGGTACTCTGCGATGCGTACCTTATAGCATCAAAGTCAGGTGCCTTCAGAACCTCGTTCCAGACGGGGTTGGAACCCTCCACTGCATGTTTGTTAGTTCCAGGCGCTGCTATTCCGACGCGGTTTATTCCAGAGTCTAGGGAACCATACTTTGTCATAGATAGCGCTTCTAGACGACGGTTTAACCTGGAAATGTTAAAATGTAAAGTTGCGAGAGTCAATGATAATGCTGTGACCTTATACACGGTGTAACATAATTACCCTATAAGTCCGAAAGGGGGATATTTTACAGGACATGGCGAACAGTGTTTGTTCTATATATTTATATATGTACTTATTGTTTGTTTGGGCTTAGTGGGTAATTATGTTACACCTTGTATATTTAGTCCATGCTGTGAATGAGAAAAATGAAATGACTGTTGAACAAGATTTTCCTGGCTAACTGCAGAGAAGCTCTATAGGAACTTAACTTAAGTGTGCTGAACTAAGCTGATTGTTTTTGTAGTAGCTTAGTAAGTACTTACCCTAGTAGCATTTTTTGTAGGCAAACCGTTGGGCCTCAGTCCCTAAAGTGGTTGGCCAACGGTTAGGTTTGTCATCCCTAAAAATTGTAGGACCAACGGTAGAATTAACGTTGGGCCGACTTGTGGGGCCAACTAGTATTAACCAACAAAAGGCCAACCAAAGATAATACAGTAAATCCACGTAGGCTCTCCGTTGGGCCCTACTGTCGGGCCAACTACTTTTAGGGATGACAAACCTAACCATTTACTAACAAAACATTCTATCGTCGGTTAAGCGTAGAGATTACTCACAGAGGCCCTACTAAAGAATTCTACGTTGGCCCTACCTAATAAAGAATACTATATATCTACGTTGGCGCTACGTTGTTTACCTAACGTAGGCCCTACCTAACAAAGAATACCATATATCTACGTTGTTTTCTTACGTAGGCCCTACCTAAGAAAGAATACGTTGGCTTTACGTTATTTTCCTGACGAAGGCCCTACCAAAGAATGAATACGTTGGCCTTACGTTTGTTTTCTTATCGGAGGCCCAACAGTAGAATGAATACGTTGGCTTTATGTTTTTCTCCTTATGGAGGCCCTACCTAAGTAAGAATACCATTATCTACGTTGGCTTTACGTCGTTTTCCGTACGGAGGACCTACTAAAGAATAGATATCTACCTGCAACGTAGATATCCATTCTTTGGTAGGGCCTCCGTAAGAAAAACGACGTAAAGCCACCGTAGATAATGGTATTCTTACATAGGTAGGGCTTCCATAAGGAGAACAACATAAGCCAACGTATTCATTCTACTGTAGGACTTCTGATAGGAAAACAAACGTAAAGCCACCGTAGATATCCCTTCTTCGGTATGGTCTCTCCGTGTGAAACCCGACGTGAAGCCAACGTAGAAAAGGATTGAATCTGAAACACTAAAATAAAATACATTAAATATATTTAATTTTATATTTATTATTCATAAAATAGTAACTTCTTCTATATAGAGAAAATACAGAAAGAATTTTTAAGTAGGTACACATAATATTAATTAATTATTTAGAGCGCACATGTATGCACGTTAGTAAGTATTGTCACATAATTATTTAACCTTTTACAGCATAATTTTATTATTTTAATAATTAATTTCTTGTTTCATATAACAATGCGTCATTACGCACACTAAAAGATTATATACTAGAATAAGTATACATTGTTATGGTCACATGTAATGCACGCTAAAGAGCGTGGCATGGCCGTGGGACATCCTGTAGAAAGCTACAGGATGTCCCACGGCCATGCCACATGGAGGGAAAGTATGTTAAATAATGTATATAGAAAAATTTACTGAAAGAAGACTTTATTTTAATTTTAAAAACAATATAAACTGCATTCTAATAATTTTGAATAAGAATACAGTTTAAATTGTTTTTAAAATCAAAATAAAGTCTTCTTTCAGTAAATTTTTCTATCTACATTATTTAACATATTTTCTCTCCATGTGGCATGGCCGTGGGACACCCTGTATAACAGAAAACAATTTTAATTCAGATCCAAGTTACATAATTGTAAAATTTTAGGCTGACAATAAATAGTAATCAACCAAATGTTTCCCATTTTTGTCAATATATATTTCGATTTTATTTAGAGCTTCATGATCATCACATGGTAATGTTATCCCTTCTGGAAGAGACAGTTCAATTGCAGTGACAGGCCCAGAAGATCGAAGTCTTTGCAATATTTCATGCTGGGATATTTGCAGATCTTTTATGTCACTTTCAATACGAGCCAAGTGCTTTGCAATCACATCTAAAATAGAAAAAAAAAATTAAGAAATAATAAACTAATAATTTTAAAAATACCTACTTTTGTAAAAAAAATGTGTAGCAAAAAAAAATATAAAAAATTTCAAGTGAGAGTTAGGCCTCTCTCTCTAAAAGAACACCCTGTTACCACCCACTATACTATTAGACCAATCAGAATCTACAAGTTTTTAGTTTACTTATTCTTACCTAAAGCATGTGATTTATGTACAGTCAATTCATCTTGAATTGGTGTGAGAGTCAAATCCAGTGTACCTTAAAATAAAATTTTAATTAGGTTTTCATAGACTCAACATAATATTAAACACATAGCGTCAGAAATAAAAATTTAGAATTTATTGATTTATCCTTAGTTCGGCCCTGGATTATTGGATTTGGCTGCTGTCATTTGGCTGTTAGTTTCAGGCTCATGGATAGACAAAGTCATACCATGATGACCTTCGGATGATGCCATCATGTCTGAAAAAGTAAATCTGTCGTTAGGGTTAACGACAGATTTACTTATTCAGACATGATGGCACTGGTGACTTACAGTCAGAATTGGTAGCACCCAGGTGATCAGGCCCTCTGATTCATGGTACATCAATGGAAGAAAAACTATTGCTCGGTGTTGACCTCGACCCAGAAGTAGAAGATACATTAAACCGAGAGTTCGCTGCTACAACAGCTATGTGCTTGCCTCTAGGTCTCTGGCTTATTTCTGATTGATCATCTAGAATTAACAAATGTCAATGAATATTTTATTTTAGTAATGTAATTATTACCCCCTGTATTTATACAATTTTGATGATGAAAATTAAAAAGAGACGTTTCTCTCTCTCTATACATGCTGACAAATAAGATCTATAACTATTCCAAATTTCAAGTCAGTAGTTTTAATAGTTTCTGAGATAATACGGTTTGTGACAGATAGACGGATAGACAAAGTCATACCATGATTACCCTCGAACCCTAACGACAGATTTACTTATTCAGGCATGATGGCACTATTAGGTACTTACAGTCAGCATCGGTAGCACCCAGGTGATCCGGCCCTTCAGGTGGTTTTGGGTACTGTAATTCAGTCTCTTCGTCTGAGTGACTGGTGGTATCACTGTCATATATTTTTTTTGTTTTGTAACGCCTCCTCACTTTGGATATAAGGTTACCGTCACTATTCACCTCAGAGTCATATTCAGCCTGTTTTGCTTTAGCAAAAGCTTTGCCCAGGTCATCTGAAATTATTGTAAAGAGTCAAAGTAGCTACTTATTACCTATAGGGTAATTTATTACCTAAGTTGTAATATTGCAACAGGTTTACTAAGTTTATGTAGGTAGGTACCTGTTGTATAAAATACACGCCTAATACCGAACAAATTCCATGTTGTATCAGGCACAATTGAACCACTAAGGCACCTATTAAATTTTGTTGTCTTCGGTGGCCACATGCAATGTGTTTTTCGAGGAGTAATCCATTCATCCCTTATTACACTAATACCCTCGTCTTCGGTAAATTCTACCACACTGTACATTACCGTGGCTTGTCGTTCTGTTCTGGCATACCTACATAAAATATTGGATAAATTATATCACAACCGATCGATGCTGTGTTTAGCAAAACGCAAGCATTGATCGGCTACACGTACGTAGGTATGTATTCATACCACAAAGAAAACTCAGGTCACAAAATTTTCTATCTAGAATTGAGAAGGCACTCACGTTTTGGAGAATTATTTCAATATTCGCTGTAGACTGGCTGGCGGCTGCTGCACAAAATGGCGGAACGGAAAACCTGACCTATAGAAAAGAGCGTCGTCTCTAGAGTAGGGATATTCGATATACATCGATGCATCGAAAACATCGATATTTACAATGCGATACATCGAATCGATCCGATGTTTTGAAATGCTTTCGATATACTCGATGTATTGATGTTTTTTCAATTTTTAGGAGAAAAACATCGAATCGATTATAACCAATTAATTTCATAAAAACTCAAGTTTGCCCCCTAAAATTTTTTTTCCTATTTGTTTATTTCAAAAAGAAAAGTTTTGTTATTCAATAGTGCACTGACAATATAATGTCGTTGCGGCCATCGTATACTAAAAATTATGTTGGCAGCACTGCACACGAGTCAGTGACAAAAAAAACTGTTTATGTCGTGTCGGCCGGCGAGCTTCTAGATCACCATCACCCCCATTTTCCACCGTAGGTATATGAATCGGATTCACACAGTTGTTATTTCTTAAAACTAAAACGTCTTCTATATTAATACTCATTCAAGTTAAACCGAAAATCATGCAAATCACAGCGGACACAAAGGACAGCTATATCATAGTATTCCGTTTTTTACCCTTTGGGTACGAAACCTTAAAAAAGTACTCGATGCTTACAAAGTATCGATGTTTTCACCCGATACATCGAATGACATCGATGTACGGTTCTGATGTATCGAATCGAAAAAAAAACATCGATGTTAATAATTCTTTTAATTAAAGTTCGAGTAATCGATTAATTTTGAATTAAGAAAAATCGATTCTTATTGTAGAGGTTAGAGAATTTTCGAAAATCGAGTTTGTTTGTTTGTCTGTTTGTTTGTTCGCAAATTACACCTAAACTACTGGACCAATTTCAATGAAACTTATACCATTCAGAAGCCCTATTTTGGGATTGAAACATAGGTAGGCTACCTATATTTTATTGAAATTAAAGACGTGGATTCTTAGATAGGTAGGTACAGCTTCACCTCCCTAAACCAAAAGCAGCCTTTGACACGAGGTACCTACCTAGGTACCTACATCGTATGTTGGTTGACAGATATTTTAGTGGAAAGTTTTGCACGCGTACCTAAGAAGTCGCGGGTATCAGCTAATCTTCACTATTTACGTACAATACGTTCAAGAAATCTAGGCCATCTAGGCAAATTATAGTATTATAGATAAATTATAGTTCAGACTAGGTAACATCATAGTTGTAACTTAGTCTGAAATCAATTGAGATAGGTAGGTAGGTACCTATAAATCGGCGGCGCTCGTAAAGTTATGTTCGAACAAACATACCTACCTAGTTTGTGTGTAAGAATGTTTTTTTTGAGCAAAACTTTCGAGCTGAAGATTGAATGAAATCTTCATGAAATTAGATAGGTAAAGGTAGGTCGACAAGTTATAGTATAAGTAACTATACCTATCAAAGGTTTGCTGGTAAGATTGTGAGTTAGATTAGCCAAGGATTGATATCGTGGTCGTAAATAGCTCTGCATTTCATCGACGTACCTGTACTTACCTGTCTAGGTACCTACCTACTTACCTAGTTGACCGAGCGAGCGAATGACTGGTAGGGCATAATTTGTAAAGGCCGCTCCACATTCTCAAGAGAATCTCGCGAGAACGCGAGAAACATGCGAGAAACGTGAATGTGGAACCGATTCTCGTATTCTTCTCAAGTTCTCGCGTAGTTCTCCGGCCTTTCTCCACTTTTTGTCGGTATTTTGGCGCGAGACAAAGGAGCGCGAGAACGTGAGAAAAGGCGAGAACGTGTATTGACTCCACACTCGCATGTTTCTCAGTAGCGCGCGAGCCGAAGTAGCTGTAGTGGGAACTATTTGAGAACTTTGTGAGAGTGTGTACCCAAAGAAGTTTTCGCTACAGTTCTCGCTGAGAATCTCCGGAGATTCTCGCGTGAATGTCTCGCGAGAATGTGGAGCGGCCTTATAAAGGGAATCGTGATTGTTTTCGGTTGGAATTAGTGTACCTAGACAGGTGCCTACATAAAGACATACCTAGGTAGCTTGTAAAAAAATGTAGGTACCTAGGTAGGTTAGGTAGGTAGGTGGCATTTTCTTAATCATGTTTAGCCCACCCATATAATGTCCCATGTCTATATGTAATAAGTACAGGTACCCTTTACTTATAATAAAATTAAGAGGTATACCTACCTACCTATAGGTACCTACTACTAGTAAAGTAAATCAAATCCAGAGATGGATTGAATAGGTAAATATCTACCTACCTATTGGACCTGTTCATGTTCATTATTATACCTACCTAGGTAGGTAAGGTCGGTGCGTCGAGACAAGGCGTGATTTTTCTGGAACAAATTATTTTCGATCTTATTTTAATTAGTTTACGACTGATATTCCTTTATTTCTACGGCGCCGCCGCGCCGCGCAGCCCTTGCCGGCGCGGCGCGGCCGCTCGTTCGATGATCGCCGCGAGTTCTACCTACCGTATACATGGGTAGGTACCTAACTATCTATCACTATTTACCACAATACGGTCAAACAATCTAGGCCATCTTTAGGCAACAATTCAATTCAATTCGATAAATTTTAGTTCAGACTACATACCTACCTACCTAGTTGTAAACTTAGTCCGAAATAATAAATTTATTGAGATAGGTACAAATCGGCGGTGGTAAAGTTATGCTCGAACAAACATTCCTACCTAGTTTATGTAGGTATGTATATGTACCTACCTACCTGGTTGGTTCATAGTAAAGATCTTCTGTTACATAGTATTTCAACCGAATATAGGTAGGTAGGTAGGTACCTACCACCTCGGTAAGGCATTTCTGTTGTTCAAAATCAAAACGTAGTAGGTAGGACGGTATTTCTAGGGAATTTGTAGGGAATCGTGATTGTTTTCGATTGGGATTTTACCAGAAAACTACAGCTGGTACTTGGTTGGCTCATAGTAAGGATTTTGTGTTAGTATTCCAACCGAATACCTCGGTAGGGCATTTGTAGGGGAATCGTGATTGTTTTCAGTTGGGATTTTATCAGAAAACTACCGTTGGCACTTGGTTGGCTCATAGTAAAGAATTTGTGTTAGTGTTCCAACCGAATATCTCGGTAGGGCATTTGTAGGGAAATCGTGATTGTTTTCGGTTGGGATTTTATCAGAAAACTACCGTTGGCACTTGGTTGGCTCATAGTAAAGAATTTGTGTTAGTATTCCAACTGAATATCTCGGTAGGGCATTTGTAGGGAAATCGTGATTGTTTTCAGTTGGGATTTTATCAGAAAACTACCGTTGGCACTTGGTTGGCTCATAGTAAAGAATTTGTGTTAGTGTTCCAACCGAATATCTCGGTAGGGCATTTGTAGGGAAATCGTGATTGTTTTCGGTTGGGGTTTTATCAGAAAACTACCGTTGGCACTTGGTTGGCTCATAGTAAAGAATTTGTGTTAGTATTCCAACTGAATATCTCGGTAGGGCATTTGTAGGGAAATCGTGATTGTTTTCAGTTGGGATTTTATCAGAAAACTACCGTTGGCACTTGGTTGGCTCAAAGTAAGGATTTTGTGTAGGTATTCCATCGGTAGGGCATTTGTAGGGAAATCGTGATTGTTTTCAGTTGGGATTTTATCAGAAAACTACCGTTGGCACTTGGTTGGCTCATAGTAAAGAATTTGTGTTAGTGTTCCAACCGAATATCTCGGTAGGGCATTTGTAGGGAAATCGTGATTGTTTTCGGTTGGGATTTTATCAGAAAACTACCGTTGGCACTTGGTTGGCTCATAGTAAAGAATTTGTGTTAGTATTCCAACTGAATATCTCGGTAGGGCATTTGTAGGGAAATCGTGATTGTTTTCAGTTGGGATTTTATCAGAAAACTACCGTTGGCACTTGGTTGGCTCATAGTAAAGAATTTGTGTTAGTGTTCCAACCGAATATCTCGGTAGGGCATTTGTAGGGAAATCGTGATTGTTTTCAGTTGGGATTTTATCAGAAAACTACCGTTGGCACTTGGTTGGCTCAAAGTAAGGATTTTGTGTAGGTATTCCATCGGTAGGGCATTTGTAGGGAAATCGTGATTGTTTTCGGTTGGGGTTTTATCAGAAAACTACCGTTGGCACTTGGTTGGCTCATAGTAAAGAATTTGTGTTAGTATTCCAACCGAATATCTCGGTAGGGCATTTGTAGGGAAATCGTGATTGTTTTCAGTTGGGATTTTATCAGAAAACTACCGTTGGCACTTGGTTGGCTCAAAGTAAGGATTTTGTGTAGGTATTCCATCGGTAGGGCATTTGTAGGGAAATCGTGATTGTTTTCAGTTGGGATTTTATCAGAAAACTACCGTTGGCACTTGGTTGGCTCATAGTAAAGAATTTGTGTTAGTGTTCCAACCGAATATCTCGGTAGGGCATTTGTAGGGAAATCGTGATTGTTTTCGGTTGGGTTTTTTCAGAAAACTACCGTTGGCACTTGGTTGGCTCATAGTAAAGAATTTGTGTTAGTATTCCAACTGAATATCTCGGTAGGGCATTTGTAGGGAAATCGTGATTGTTTTCAGTTGGGATTTTATCAGAAAACTACCGTTGGCACTTGGTTGGCTCAAAGTAAGGATTTTGTGTAGGTATTCCAACCGAATACCTCGGTAGGGCATTTGTAGGGGAATTGTGGATGATTTTGGTTGGGAATACAGTTGATTTATTACAGTTGGGCCAGCGTTGGCTTACTGTATAGAAATTTCGTCGGCAACCGAACCAAAAACATATGTTGGGCCATCATTGGATAGTCGTATGTATTTACGGTTGTTAAAACAACTATTATCAGTAGTTGGGCCAATGTTGGGAGATTGTTTAGAAATTGTCGTAATAAAATTTGAGTTGGCTGTTCGTTGGCTCGCTGTAGGCAATGTCACTACCACTTCCCAACGTGATCCCAACCGTTGGCAACCGTTGGCCAACACAAATTGCTACTAGGGTACTTATAACTAACTAAAGACATTTTTTGTGAGGATACTTTTAAACGGGTGATTATCAAAAGGGCTTACTCACATTCTAGTCCTGACGATAAAGGTAACCAGTAGAATCAAACACAAGAGCGCCAACAACGCAGCAAGTGCTCCCAGCACATAGATGGTCACTAAACTGGAGTCAGTACCAATCTCGGGACTCAAATCCGTGAAGAAATCGTCGAGTACAAGTAACTCGGTGTTCAGGGTTGTTTGGATTTGGCGGAGCAAGACTGTGTCACTTCGAAGTCTGAAATGAGGTGAGTAAGTTGAAGACATTATTTTCCTAGGCACAGTACTAGGTAACTAAGTTAACCTAGAAGTTAACAAAGATAAACTAAGTTATACTTAGTTGGTCTAAGTCCCAAATAAAGTGGGCAGTTTTGATGACAAATCCAATAAATCTATGTTAAAATAAAATAGGCAAAAATATAATAGGTTTGATTTTTGGCGTAAAATCTGGGACACCAATAGAGATCAATATGCTGCTGATGCGTCTGCGCATTCGCTGGAAAATCAAAATTCTACAGGTTTGTTTGTCTAAGACATGAAACTTACAGTTCGATCTCATCAGCTAGCACTGGTGTGTCGTCTCTGATGAAGTGAGAGCGAACCTCAGTGAGGTTGTAGTTGAGGATGCCTTGTGCATCCGTCGCCGGTACCACCTGGTCTATGTTGCACGTCATTTGGAACCCGGTCGAGAATGTCTGGGCTATCTGTTCATTGGATTGAAGATCAAGTTGAAATCTGTGTCATATCGAGGATCAGAAAATAGTCGAAGAAGAAAGTCAAATCAGATTGAGAATGTCTGAATGGGCTGATTTTGGTTGATGAACAAAAAAGAACACCAAAACGTTGGCAGTGGACAGACATATAATTCAAAATCATCAGGAATTAATCGAAGAAAACAGGTATTTTTGGAGTCACTAAAGCTCCTCAAAAGGTTAGTTACAGAACTAGTTTTGATGACATAAAAAAAGGATCAGAAACACATACACACAGTTGTGATTTGCATAATAAACATCGGAATACTCACAAAATCAGCGCTCTCTTCCACTTTCTGCAGTGAATTGACAAATATAAAGGTGACCCGGTTCACTGTTGATATCAAGTAAACCCTGACATCAGACGTATCATACCCACCAGCTAAAAACAAAATGCAATCACGTGAGAGGTTGAAAACATTCTAAAAGATGATCAAAAATATCAGAACAACAAACAAAAGCATAATCTCTCGACTTTCACAAAGAAGCAACAGCTCTAGGAAACCAGCGAGCTGTTCTATGACCATGCTCAGAAGTTCTTGATCAGATGACACCTGGATTCTCCCAAACGACTGGAAAACGGCTGGGTTGATTATTAAACAATAACCATTTAGACTTTACAAACACTGAAGCAGTTCCAAAACCACACCAAGCCCCACCTTCGTCAGTCTACCTGGGTCTGAAGCCACGACCTCAAAGTCAAACATGCCGTGCATGGAGCTAGTTGGTTGAAAGTTGAGTGTTAGTACTCCTGTCTGAGGGTCGAGGTTGAAAGCAGTATCCGCCACGGCCTCGAGGCTAGAGTCTGCTGTCATAGAAGACATATTTTTGGCGTAGGTTACGGGCAAACCGTCGGTGTGAATAGCCTGGAGTAAATTATTATTTTTAGAGCTGTTAAACAATATATAGGGAATGTACCTACAAGAAATCGAATAAAGATCAAGAAAATATAAGTAGAGACCAGTGCGGTACGGCTGTCGAACAGCTTGGTCACCACGGATTATCGTGCACTAGAGCCGCCGGTCGGATATCCCGCCACGCTAGCCTTAACGATATCATCCGCCGGGCTTTTACCAGCGTGAATGTGGCAGCTATTCTTGAGCCGAATGGTCTGCTGCGTGACGATGGCAAACGGCCTGACGGTATGACTCTTGTTCCTTGGGAGTTGGGAAGGCCTTTGGTGTGGGACGCTACTTGCGTCGATACCCTTGCTCCTTCACATCTGCCTAGGACTTCCGTTGAGGCTGGTGCGGCGGCAGATTTGGCCGAGGACCACAAGAGGCGCAAGTATGCAGGTCTCGATAGGGCCTACACATTTGTGCCTCTTGGGGTCGAGACTCTAGGTCCGTGGGGTACCGAGGCCCTCCGGGTTTTCAAAATTCTTTCAGGGCGTCTAGTCGAAGCGACGCGTGACCCGAGGGCTGGTGATTATCTAGGCCAGCGTATCAGCATTGCTATTCAGCGCGGCAATGCAGCCAGTGTCTTGGGCACGCTTCCGATTGGTACTGATTTGGACCAGTTGAGCTATCTATAAATCGTTTGCAACGGTTTGTAGATAGCTCAACTGTTTCATGTGTATTTTGTAAATATTGTAAATATTGTAAATACTGTATTAGTTGTAATTTTCTTTGTGAATAAATTAGATTATTTTTATTACTTTTATGGTATTAAAATAAGTAGAGACCCTACTTATATTTTCTACCACAGGGTAGAGACACATGCAGTAGGAAATATAACGAACCTGCACGGTGAGAAGATCTCTGTAAATGGTGTCCAAAGTGGAGATGCCGGCGGTGTAGATATCCCGTGTGAAGATCGGCCGAGGATTTGCTTCTCTGACCTAGATGAGAACATTATTATGGATAAGAACAAAAGGCTTGTTTGCATTTGGCATACTAAAAACACAGTGAAACCGAAAACACAATTGTTTTGTGGACTTCCTAAAATCATCATGATCTTCATGGCCCAGTACAACCCATGGGATAAACCTTCTCCAATTTCTACCAGCTTTCTGTCTTGCTTTTCTTGCCCAAGTCTAGGAGCTAGCTGAAAGTATACTCACATTGACAGTAATAGTCAGAGTTGAGCCAATTATCGGAGTGGTGGGCTCCATCGAGTTGCTGGCTGCTATTGTGAGGGTGTGGACGGCGCTTTCGGCCCGGTTCAGCTCACGTTGGAGGAATAGAATATTGTTACTTGTATCCAGGCCGAAGTAGCCTTCGGAGTTACCATCTGCAGCAGATCAAAGAAATATGCAAGGAGATTTGTTTACAAGTTCTTACCATGGGTATAACATAATTATATTTGCTATTCATCATCTCTAAATTCAGATTGTAAACCTCATTTCAGATTTCAGACTTCATTGCCTTTAGAAAGGTTATTTATATTATATGACAAAAGACAATAACAATCTGGTTTGAGCTAACACATGGCAAAGAACACTGAGATCAATAAACGTTTGATTCTATGCCTTACCGGTGATCCTATAGAAGATGTCATAGCAGTCTGATGGACCACAGAGATGGTTTTTGAGGTCGGTAGCAATAGGCAGAGAGTGTCGCTCTGTCAAGCCTTCTTCCTGCTCTGAAAACAATACACATCATCTGCTTCAAGTCCATTGTTCATCAAATTAACAATTAACGTAAATATTGAACCACGTTATGGTCTGCCTGTGCGTGTAATTTGTAATTCCAGTCACCATAGTTTATCAACTTGCGTAGATAAGTACCTACACTATAAAAAAAATGCTTACCAATAAAAGCAACGGTAAAGGTATTTGTTTCAAATATAGGATCCCCAGTGGTAGGCACAAACACAGCTCGGAAGGTGGTCTGCGATGACAGTGAATGTGGTTCAGTGCCGCCGTCTGTTGCTTCAATCGTCACCTGAGGAAATACTTAATCGCTGTCAGATCTTTCTAGATTCTAGATTTCAGCCGATTTTCATAGCTAGGGCTTGCCCGGAGCACTTCTCATTCCTCTTAATATTTACCTGGAATTCTTTGATCATTTCATCAGCAAAATCGTTTCTTCTAAGGGTTAGAGTTCCATAGTTGTTGCCTGCGCTTGTAATATCGAAGTATTCTATAGCTTCATCTGAAAAAAGAAGAATCTTCTGATTTATCTAACATAATTTTTCAGGAAGAACGGTTTTGAGATTTCTCCATCCATCGGCTTTTTCCGATCTATCATAATTATATCAAACTGTTCTTCGTTTTCATCTAATGTTGTACCGTTTCCCCCAAAATTGCACAGAGCACGTCCACTGAGGAGGTGTCCTATCCGACATTGAACTGCACACTTTACAATATTTACATTCATCCGGTGTCATGTCTTCTTCTCCTTGTTCTTCCTGTCCATATCCGTCGAGCCCTTATCCGTGCCTGTTATACCGACATCAGTATCCTTCAAACCATAGAGTTAGACTCACCATTTCCAACAACACTGAAGGTAACCTCGCCAGCCGCGCCACCATCCTCGTCGGTAGCGTGAATGTGCTGCAGTAGGTTACCGTCCAGTGTTTGCAGAAAGCTTTGCACCAATGCTATCTCCTGCAAAGCGTGTAAAAACGGTTGTAGATCCAACCTGAGATCGTGGCTGTATCGGCCAAGTCTGAGCAGACTTTAAGAACCTGTGGCTGTGGTAAGGATGAAACCGACGAAAATTAACTACAACAAACCTAAACCCAGGTTTGTTGAGGGCGTTATAGTTCATTTTTGTCGGTTACACAAGAGAGTATGGAGAGAGTTGAAAGGTATTTTCATAACATGTGGAGTTGAAAGGTATATTTCTAAAACAGATGACTGATTGAGAGCAATAGTCTTACCCTTGAAAGTCTTATCACTGTGTCCTGAACGGGAAACACGAAGACTGGCTCATGGTAGTTCCATGGTCTTATGACCAGCTGGTACACTTCCTCTGAGTCTTGTTGTGGGTCGCCGTGGTCATAGGCCTTAACATAAGTTATCAATTTCAGTCAGCAAATGCAGGTAACGTATTTGTAAATTTAATGGTTTTCAAAATGGACGCACCAGAGTGAAATACTTTTGACGACATTTTCCTTACCCAAATATGCATATCGTAAGTGCCCCAGTACCCTCGCAAGGCCACAACCGTGAATAATTCTCCCTTGTCGGTGTCCACAGATCTGATGTCAATCATTTTATCTGGAACTTCAATGTCTCTGTGCGGGGTCAGAGATAGCACTTCAAATCCAACCAGAGAGTTGGGTGTGTTAGGCTCGTCGATGTCCGGAGCATGGAGTATTGGAAGGAAGTAGGTACCCTGCAAACAGTTGTGAAACATGAAAGTAGACAAACGTAGTATAACACACCACAATCGGCCTGGGGAAGTAGCACATCTAAGCCTAAAACCTTACACAGATTTCCAGAACAAACAATATTCCATCCACTGACTAAGTAGGTAGGTATACTTCACCTTCCCGTTCGAGCCTTTCTTTCCTAGCAGTTGATGTTGTCATAGAAAGTTCTAGCTATGTCATATACCTACCTCGCACTTGTTTAAGTAGTAGTTATTTATTTATTTATTTAATACTTTATTGCACAAAATTAAAAATTTGTTACAAAGGGTGGACTTAATGCTGAAAGCATTGTCTGCCAGCCAACCCAAACGTGGTGGTGTAATGAGGAGGTTTAATTATTATTATTAAAAATTTATGTATTAAGTTAAGTAAGTTAAGATTAAGTTCTACCTATATGTTGTTTTCTTTTTGTTGTGCTGTTATGTATGTATAGTGTGTCCGAAATAAATGTATTTTCTTTCTTTCTTCTTTCTTTCTTTCATAGCTATTAGGGAAAATATCAAGAAACTTACTGCTGCATAGTTCTCGGAGATAGACCATGAGATGGTATCAGGGTCTGGTAGCTCAGGGGCGTTGTCGTTCACATCTATAAGAACCACTGTTATGAGGACTTCACCTTCGTACTGGTTGCGAAAACCATCTGAAATGACATTAATATTTTTGAATGAATTGCATAATGACTGAGACGTGAAGATTAGCACATTAGGAAAAATGATTGATTGCTAAAAGACTTACCGCCATCTCTATGGAAATTGTCGTAAAGATTGAAGAAAATATCGTGAGTAGGCTCGCCTCGATCCCTGTCCAAGACCTCAGTTGAGCCCTCTGGATAGTTCACGTAGATTAGACCTGACTCCTGCTCGACTGCAAAGAACTGTAGCACACGAGGATTCAGTGCGTAGTTGATCATGTAGCCAACTTTGTGGTATAACTCTGTAAAAAAAGTAAGGTAATAATGAGGTCTATTTTCCCACGGAAGAAGATAAGGGACAAATATGACGGGGGCTTTACCGTCTCTGTCTAAATCGGTGCCCACAATATACGAAACGGCTTCTTCATTTGAAGCGCTCTCGAGAAGATACACAGTTGTCTTGAAGAGTTCGTGCTCGTAGTCTGGTTGTGGTACTTTGTTGTTGGTGTCAATGATGTTTATTGTTATCTGAAAGTAGGAAATAGAGGTAATTTATTTACGAAGTTCATTGACGTGGTTTCAGTACAGACCGAACTTTTAAATAATACGTAAAATAATGTTGTTATAATCTCACCTCGCCCGCAACGTTATGACAATTGGAATCCGGCGGGCAAGTCGACTGGTCTTCAGCATAGCAGCAATCACTGGCTATGATCATGTAATAGAGGTGCCAGCGCTTAGGCTCATCCGCATCTATCGCGTTAGCGGTGTTAACTGTGATCTGACCCGTGTAGAAGTGAATTGTCACTAGATCAGGAGGAGTGTCTTCGCGAGGGCTGAAAATATGAAATATTGCATGGGTTTTACAGGTGACAAGTTAGGTTGGGCCTAAAGTATGTTTGCCTATAAAAACACAAAAATCATGAAACCACATTGAATTACTATTACTAGCGTAAATAGTACCTCAATGTGAAATCACTAAACTCGCAGTTAGTTGACTGATTGAATAGAATAAGCGACTGATCGGCTAAAAGTAGGGTATTCATGTTGAAACCTTTGAATGATATGAAAATCTTCAATAGATACAGGACTTTGAAGAAGACATCAGACACCAAAAGTATATTTTCGACGGCTTGAGGGTATAAACTGTGACAGCTAAGTAGCAAAAACTACCAAGTTTACTTCGATGGAAATAATTCTCGGCTATCAAACTGTTTCAAAATCCCAGCGGTACTTCTACTTACAATATAGTGTACCGCACTTGGTTGTACTGCGGGCCGTCGATGTCAGTGGCCAGCACTGATCCGATGACGACGCCGCTGGCGGATCTCTCGCGGACGCTGAACACCTGATCCAGGGTACCCTCCTCCCATACCGGGGGGTTGTCGTTCAGATCGATTATCGTTATTGTGAACATAGCTGAAATATAGTCTATATAGATAAGTATTTTTTAAAGTCATAGCTAACAAGGTGGCTAAATCAAATCATTGGCAATAGAACGTCTGTTAACTAGTCCGCCAGATCACAGAGTAATTTTATCTTATTGGCTATTGAGATGCAGCGTAATTATGCTCTACTGTAGTAGTAGTCTACATCAGACTACATCGGATTGTCTGGGAGATACTAATTTAAACAAAATCCTACATACATCAAAATAACTTCAAAATACTTACACTCATCATAATCTTCCCCGATAACCGTCTCGCGATCGTATACCCTGATGCTCAGGTACAAAACCTCAAACATCTCAAAGTCGATAGTGATATCGGGTCGGATCTCCTTCACCAAAATGCGTCCTCTGGCTGCACCCTTATGGTTCTCATCGGGATAATATTCTGTTATTATTTCTACACATCTGAAAAGTTTAGTTAGAATGGTCAAAAATAAGATCAAAATACCACTGTTGACATGTTACATATCCACATCAAGTATTTTGAAATTGTGGTTTCCAACAATATCTTACTACTTGGGCGGATTAACACTTACTCATGATACTCATTCACGTCTGTTCCTCTGCCTTGCTTGGTTGCATAAGAGTTCTCCCAGTCAATCATAAACTCCAGACGCGCTGTAGTATCCGGGTCAGTGGCCGTGATCTCATCCGTGATTAAGTAGCCTTCTGGTACGTTCTCTTCTGTTGAAAAGGTTCCGCGAGGCTGGGAATAAAGTTTTAGTTGTAAGACGATCCATCTCAAAATTGACCCAGGTTCTACGTGAATGGGTTAAGGGTAAAAATTAGCCTCTTACGCTGAATGAATGAAAGAATTTAGAATATTGTGTTAGAATAGGGCGAGTTCATTATTTCTAAATTACAGAGTGTGGGAGCTTACCAGCCGAAGTGTAGGCGGTGTGTTATTAATATCCTGAAGTTGTATGACTAATTGTGTAATAGCTGTGTTTACAATAAGAGGTTCACCGAGAGTGTCATCAGCTCTCACCTGAAAACATAAATCATTTTTAATAACTTAGTTAGTTTGGTGTCGTTAAACTTGATCAATTTATAAGATCTGTTGACTTACTTGAGCAAAGATAACGTTTTGCCTGTGGTAGTCGAAAGCATTGTCAACATTCACAAAAATATCGCCCGTGTCCTCATCAATGCGAAGGAAATCCACCACGTTGCCCATAAGAGAGTGTCTGAAAACATTTTTATAAAAAGGTTCCGCTGAACTGCAAGAGTTGTAATGTCTAGGTAGTATGGCTAGTACTTATAAACAATAGCGATTCAATCACCTTCTAATCAACACTTCTTAAGAACACAATTCCGTACTCATATTTCCGTAAGTATCATTTTGAGTTGGTAAAGAAACTGTCAGAAAAAAGGCTAGCACAGCATACACAAAACGAAAACCATGGAGGACTGTCTAGACGACCTTGAAAGATCTTCCTGCCCCTATCTTACTAGGTGGAGTCAATACGCTTTCTTCTTCCACTTACCTCTATCAACCGTCATCTCGTTGTTCAATCTTTTCTTTCTTACTCAATGTCATCTTTTGCGTAGTCCATTCATCTTTCCTTGAGCCTACCTACTACATCTACTCTTATATACATCCAGGGCCATACTACCGCTCTTTTCGTAATATGGCCTTCTTGTCCTCGCACGATACGCCCAAACCTCTAGCCTAAAATTCAAGACGGTGGAGAGTTCTTATTGAAATACTTACACGACTCTATCATCGATATCTCTATCTGCAGCTCTGACGTTTGCCACAAAAAATCCCTCTCCCTCAGTTTCCTTGAAGGAAACGGTTCTAGATTCTGCATCGAACATCGGCAGCTCATCGTTCCAGTTGATCAAATCTATGTAGAGCATTGCCTCACCTACGAAGGCTGTGTTGTCCATATCCACTGCTACAACCTACAATCCGAAAAAATAAATTAGAAGTTGGCATTTGACTTTTTTATGCAATTAATCTAATTGCAAATAAGTTTACCTACTCAGGTAGCTTATAACAACAGGCAACCTATAGAAACCGTAGCAATAATAATTTTCAAGTAACACGAAAACAAAACACATTTGGTACACTAAGTTGAATGAAATATACTTGCCTACTTAACTTAGTTATGCAAATTACGTAGGTATTTGAGAATGGACTAAGATCGAGCTGTAGAGTAGCGTACCTTCAGAACGATATTTTGAAACTCAGGAACTTCGTAATCCAGCATGTGATGGTTTGTGGTTCCTATTATAAAGGACTGCCGTTGGTACCCGACCAGGGGCGCGATGTAGAACGCATTGTGAGCGCCTGGAGGCGATACACTCTCTATGGACACCTCGTATTGCGCGTTTTGACCCTGTAAATAAACTAGGCAGTTAAGAGAGGAACCACTTTAAACTGTCAAGAAATGTTTGATGTCACGTATTGACATTGATCATAAATATTTTAAAATATACTGCTGGACCTCCCCCATAGGCCTACAGATCGACTTACAAAACTAAAGGAATTTTTATTGATTATTTTGGTATGTGTTATTATTTTGGTACTTAAGTTTATCAAAAATTCTTATCCTTATCGTTTGTACTTAGTTACTTATCGTTGTGAAATTTTCAACCACACGGAAATAGAAACCGAAATTAAAACAATTTATCACTTTATCGATTTACTTACCAAATCACGGTCATGAAATCCGAATTCCTCCAAGTTAAGTGTCATAGCTGTCTCTTCTTCTATTGCGATGTGGTATGTTGGGTGCCACGGCTCTGGCTTATTGTCATTGATGTCAACCACTATGATGACTACTGGTGCTTCTAAGGAGTACGATTCATTCCCATCGTCGTCTTCTTTATACGCGACGATTGTGAGTTGGAACACTTCTCTTTCAAGAGTGTCTCTATCGATTGGGTCTACGTGTAAGATGGCACCGTCCCGACCGCCTTCTATGGTCTCGATGCGGAAAAATGTATCTGGAATGTCATTACATTATTCTATCAATTATCAATAGGTATCTCCTACTAGGTTTTGTTTGAGCTGTCCTTCATGGCTTGCTGAAGGACATGATCATACCAGCCTGTAGAAGTCCACTAGGTACTAGACAGAGTTTACCCATTGGCTTATTTATTTATTTTTAATACTTTGCACAAAATTAAAAATTTGTCACAAAGGGTGGACTTAATGCTGAAAGCATTGTCTGCCAGCCAACCGAAACGTGGTGGTGTAATGAGGAGGTTGGCGTGCGACATTACAAAGAATAATTTCTTAAATAAAAAATCTTAAAAATAACTTAAATAAAAATTAAGAGCCCAATTCAATATATAAATATATATATATATAACATAACAAAACAATAAAACATTATGTATTATGTAATCTATATCAAAAAGATAATGTTGTGAGAGGTGACATCATGCATACAACTGCTTGAGAAAAAGCTCGCGGGTCAATTTTTTAAAGCGTTGCCTTGACTGAACGTTTTTGATCTCATAAGGCAGTTCATTCCATAGCCTGACCCCTTCGACAGAGAAAGAGTTACCGCGAAAGGAAGTAATATGTTGAGGGGTTTCTAGAAGGAGGTTGTCATCTGATCTCAAGTTTCTATCATGTGTGTCTGATCGGAACTGGAAGCGGGTTTTTAAGTAGTCTGGGGAGAAAGGATCTTTAATTGTAGAAAAAAGAAGACAGAGGATCCGCAGCTTCCTCCGTTCTCGAATGGGTAGCCATTTAAGTTGAGCGCGGAAAGAGCTAACATGGTCGAATTTACGAAGACAGAAAATGAAACGTATACAGGTATTCAAAAGGCGGTCAAGTTTGTTAAGCAGTTCCTCAGTCAGATCTAAGAAAGCTACATCGGCGTAGTCTATTATAGGTAGGAGAAGGGAGTTTACTAATGACAGTTTGGTAGACGTAGGCAGAAAGGGTTTAAGACGGATGATAGAATGAAGAGCAGCATAGAATTTACGAGAAACTACCTTAATATGAGGAGCCCAGCTGGCTTCTTTCAGAAAGAACTTTGATCTATCTGCATCCACTGCTTTTTCACTCTGAACAATGTCGTTAGTTCAACGGCTGGAAGACATTTAATTTACTTACCTTCTTCTGCCGTCACTATTCTGTAGAAAATGGGTCTGTTAATGCCCGTGTCGCCATCAATGGCCCTCACAGTGAAGGACATGTAAGTTTTCTCATCAAACTGCTGGACTGCAAAGATTTCCACCCATCGAGGTGGTCGGTGCTCCACGTTCTGCACTTGCACCATCAGGCTTACTCTGTGGCTGTTGGGTAGCGAGTCCTGAAATATATTTTTTCCTGTTAAACTCTTTTTTTTTTGCAAGCTGTGTTGTAGGCTGCTCAGGGTCATAAATACTTACGTAGGCAGTAACACCGAAGATGTGCAACGCGTTCTCTTCAAAGTTAAGCGGAGTCCTAATCCCAACCGTCATGCGCATGTTGGACCAATCACCAGGAATGTTAGACCCTTGGATGTAGAATATCTCATCATCATTCCGGTCACTGTCTATCTCAAACCGCATGAAGCGGGTACTGATCTCACCGTCCAAGTCTGATACATCGTACACGCATTCTGTGAGTCTGGGATCTCCGAGTTCCTGATAGGAAGTCATGGATAGAATTATAAATTGGCCAGAATAGACAGCATAAGTTATGTATTAGTTTTAATTTGAAGGCTCGAGAAGATTATGTTATAGAAAAACCTCCACGTTTATCCACCAGCAGACAAAAGCACTCACCGGAGTCTGGCAAGCTTCGAAGACCTGAATCATAGGCCTGTTGTCATCTATGTTTACGATCTCCACTGAAGTCACCACCCTAAGGGGTTCCCCATCTACTTCTACGAAGAACACGTACAACTGCATACCCGGGGATTCGTAGTCTTGTCTGGGAATATTAATACAAGAAAGATAGGGTAGGTATTTACTTAGGTACCTACCTTCTGGTATTAGCGACTTTTAAACTGGAGAGCTTTTAACCAATTATCATTGTCCTCAAAAATTATTGGAAAGTAATACTGTGTGCTTCATACACGATTTATAGATCTTACCTTTGAGTGATGATGAGGTACCAATGTCCATCGTCTAGTCGTCGTACGACGGCTCCAAGTAAAGCAGCAGTTCCCGATATGAATGTCCTATCGATCGTTGGCTCTATGTCACCTAAGAAGATAACATTTGTTTAATTACTGATTTTCAAATTATACTTCTCGTTCATAGGTACTTAGAACATAGGTACCCTGTAATTATGGGAGCACTTAGTTTTATTTCCTTTTAAATGTACGTTGATTTGTGTTGTGTAAACCTGTGTTAGGTATCCAGTCTTTTAAAAATAAAATAAAATAAAAAATAGTTTTATGTAAAAAGTTCTATAGATCTTTACCATCATAATTGAACCTTGCAATAACAACATCTCCTTCAATCTCCTCTTCCATATAGATGACCTGACTCCCCATGGTGGTGGAGCCAGGCGTGTATGTATTCATGCACAGCTCATCACGCTCAGGACCCGGGAACAGAGGCCTCTCGCTCCATGTTACTCCTAAAACAGAACAGAATTTTAAAACGGTTGAAGAAATACGACGCCTACCTACTTGATATTCCCTTGTATTTCCTCAAAGTCAAAGAAAACGAGAGTTAATAAGTACCTACTTATTTGTTTTAGAACCAACCCCTTGCGACATGCAATATTTAGTACAGAAAAGTAAGTAGGTAAAGTAGTAGTAGTAAGTTTGCAACGGTTTGTAGATGGCTCAACTGTTCCATGTGTATTTTGTAAATATTGTAAATAATGTATTAGTTGTAATTTTCTTTGTGAATAATAATATACATATTAGAAGAAAAAAAAAAAAGTAGGCAGGACCGTAGCGACTGGCGCATGGCGGAATAAACATTAGAGGAGGTCTATTATGCCCCGCAGTGGGTGCACGCAACAGCGATAGTGCAATTGGCCCCCTGGCCTGGAGGACAACCAGCAGCTGGAAGTTGCTATTCCTGTCACAATGGGCCCACCGGTAGCCCAAAAAATGCCCACCTGTGGCCAGGTTGCGGAAACCAGTCCGCCGAACAAGTAACAAGTTGAGCCTTAGGCAGAGTAAATAAATAGATAAGTAGTATGACGAAGTAAGTAGGTAAATATACCTTCATCGACTACCGGAAAATCATCTGGCTTTGGCTCCCGAGGAATTGCGATCATGTACGAGCATATATTACTATCTGTAACAAAAACAAAACTTATTAATGCAAACAAATGAATATCATGACTGATTTTTAAAAGAATTACAACTAGGTACTTACCTTGTTGCGCAAAGGCCACTGATGTTATAAAAAGGACCGTGGCAAAGAGGTGGACGTCAACCCCCATTTTGCATAATGTTTGGTTTCTTCCTATTCTTGTTTATCTAAAAACAAAAGTAAGTAATTACTTGTAGAATAATGTATTTGTTCTTTTTCATTTATTTACGTAGAAAGCTACTCAATAAAAGAGCTTTAGCCAATCTCAGAATCACAAAAACTAGAAACCTAGGGTACCTAGGTACCTACCAAAAAATATTAAAATCAGTTTGTAGCCTCAGTTAATACTGATGAAATTCGTCAAAATCTAAGTAGGTAGGTACCTACTTAGTATATTTACATACCTAATGGTGTCATTTATAAATAACCTTGGTATACCCTACCTAACTTACCTAACTACCAAAAATATAAATCGGACCCACAGATCACATTAAACTAGTATACGGACCTAACCAAAACATTCCTGTCGTTATCACTTCATGATAAGCAGATAGATATCAACTAAGTAGGTACATTAAATACATACTAATTAGCTATTGAAAGTCCCTACCGTCTAAGTGCTTCATAAACATAATTGTATTTTGGTATTCCGGAAATAAGTAGATATAAATTTACTAACTGGTGCATATGAGATTACTGTTCAGCCTATAATATAAATCTTTCCGCATTGGCAAGCCTACGTGAAAAATCATGGACCCATAAATTTCATAACCACCAATAGATAGATAGAATTCACCGTTTGCTACCAAAACCTAGATGCATAAAGCTAAACTCAGCCTGATCGAGTACAACGTAGACTGTCCAGTGTTGGTTTACGAAGCGAGTAGGCTCAGCGTACCAGAACGTAAACAACTTGAATTTGAATTTGAAAGGCGCTAGGACTAGCCTCGGTTCAGAAGCTCGGCTAAGTGGATTTTACACTGTTTCACCAGCTATGAAAACACTCCTAGTCTGTACGTATTTTACGAAAACAAATCTTACCACAGTTTATTATTGTAAGCCAAGTCCAAGTTATATTGATAAAGCTTTATAAACTAAACCCTTATTCTTACAAAGAAATCACTTGCTTAGATCACTTCCTATTAGTGGTAGATATTTTTTCACAGCACTGAGTGTAGTTAGTTATTAGTAGGCATATAAAAGTTCTAGGATAAAAGAGTATAAAATTGTGTGTATATTCAGAAATACTATAGGAATATGTAAAATTAAATGTTTTTAAACTAGTATTTTACGCGAACAATAACGTTCTTGTCAGTACACGTAATGAGACTGTTATTTTTTAGTATGACACAGTCTGCAATGATAAGATTATTATCTTGATAATTATTTATTTCACATAAATACAGTATTTATTTATCGATTAAATACAACTAGACGGCCAATATCTGATAGGGAAAGTAGATATAGATAATTAGTTATCTATGCATTGGCAAATTATGAACTATGAGGTAGGTACTTAATTATGTCCCTAATATACCTAATGTTAATGTGCACTAAACTACTTCTTCTCAAGGACTAGTTCACATATAAAACGTAGGCGGGATCGGTTTTTGTTACCGGGATGCGGAATCATGTGACCCTGCCTAAATGTTGCCTAAAACGAAAACTGAAGAGAGCTTTTTAAGAGCCCTTGATTTTGTTCAATATAATAAAGGTTACATATAAGTGACTAGCCGTCACCCGCGGCGTTGCTCGCGTTCTACCCTTTAGAGTGTGACGTTTCAAAATTCCTTTCTTAGTGCACCTCTACACTATACAAGGATACTACCCTCCAAATTTCATACCTCTAGGACTTATAGTTTAGGCTGTGCGTTGATTCTAAGTCAGCTTATATTGATTGATGATGTGACGTCCAAAAGAAGGTTATAACTGTAACATGCATGGAAGTAGGTAAAACAAACCGGTGTAATAAGATAAATTATCAACTTGGTACCTAATATCTTACTTATACTTGACAAGCGTGTAAACAAAATATTGGTTATCGCAGTTGCCGGCGCGGTGCCGGCAGTTTTTTTTTGACTTGCTGTGTTGTTTGCTGTATTGCGTACAAGACTAAAGCGGTCTCTTTACTTAATATTTGAGAATATTGTTTCAATTAAAAGCTCCGTGAAAAATAAAAAAATCATTTTGTCGTGGCTATTTGTCTTCAAACACAGCTTTGAAAGAGATAAACTTTGCAAACCAGTTATAACAGAATTAACTACAAAATCAATGAAACTTTTGAAATGGAAGCTCACGTTACTTACTAGTTTTCTCTACTATTCAATTTTAACGAAAACAAAAACATGTTTGGAAAGCCTTACCTAACTTGAAACCCTTGATTTTTTATGCTTCTTTATTTAGAACTAAGTAAGCTATTATTATGTAAGGACATGTAAGCAATCAATACATGAATAATGAATAATTATATTCCTTTTTGCATCTCTTACAGACCAACAAACATACAACGCCGATTCGCTCTCGCTAGCTTCCCTCGCTAGATAAAATTACCAAAACACATCCGAGTCATCCATGCCGTGAAATAGTGCAAAGAGGATATTATATTAGTATTCTGTGGTCTAGTGCAAAGTCTATCGAATGCAGGAAAAAGCCGCTTGACCCGCGATAGGTCCGACAGTCGACACGCTCGCCTGTCTCTCAGCACGCCATCCATTAGTTAGTTCGTCAGTTGCACGTAACGAGTTTGTGTCCACGCATCCTTATCACAAGTAAGTTTTAATTTATTACTTTTTAAATTAATTGCAGTTGAAAAAAATGCATGATTCCTGTTTTTTATTTATATTTTCATCTAAAGCGACGTTACACCGTAAACACAGATAATTTTAACTTGCAAGTTTTTTAGTAACGGAGTTTTGAATGAGCTAGCAATATGTTTCCTGTTACCTATGTACTTAGTCATCTTCTATTTACTTTAATTTACCTATGCGTTTATGTAAGATTATGAGATGATTATCCATGTGCTTAAATAGGACACGTAAGGGACACGTCTTCAAAACCGTTGTCTAAGTAGGGTAGTCTAAAATCATTTAGCGTTTACTCAAAATTTTGCCGAATTCCTGCTTGTGTTTTATGTAATGTCTATATTTTAAGATATACAATTAAAAGATAGATAGGTCGTCGTAACTCGTAACTGACTTATATAATGCTGTTGTATTTTGTTATCTTGACCCTTGGTTTACTTGCGAAACCAAATTTTAATTTTGATCTGCGCTTCGCCTATTATGTATACCTATTGATGTTTCCAATTTGCTATTTCTTATTAATTTAGTCATAGCCACTATCCGTTTGTTTGTATGTCCGTTTGTCTGCCATGTCCATATTACAAAACTAGGTACCTATCTAACCTACCTACTTAGTAGGTACCTAGTACCTACCCACTACTTTCAGTTATACGTCTTTATGACCGAAACGCGGAGTTATCTTGGATGTTTATAAGAATCTTTTACTGACGTCGGTTGTTTTTAGCTTAAATCAAAATACTTCGCATTAGTGGCTGTGCTAACGTGATACCACGTGATACATGCACGTGGCTCATAGATGATACGTACATAGGTATTTAACTTGAGATAGTACATACCTACCTACTGGTTACAAATATTTACGTTATTATAATCGAAATAAAGGAGATTATTAACGGTTCATACATTGTTGCGCTTGTTGGCCTCAAAAATGATAGTGCCCACCTTACAGCAATAAAATTTTATTAATTTTGTACCTACTACCTAAATCTCTTCGACTATTCTATTAGCGTTTGAGTAGCCTACTAAGGTATATGCATCATATACTATGTAGGATTTACCCCAATTTGGTTCACGGAATTTATTTATTTATTTTAAGGTTTAAGATACTTTATTCTCAAAATAGACAAATACAGTCACTTATATAAGAATGGGTTTAAAGTAAATAAATAGGTATAACTACATATTTATTTTTATTTATTATTCCAAGAAAGTGCTTGGGAAGCAAGTGAGATCACTAACCTATAAATACACGAACAATGGAGAAATTACTTACCCTACAAAAATATAATATTTCGACGTGATAGAATGTCACGAGTCCAAAGTTTAGCGATAGTACCTACGCCAGTTCCGGGTGAAGCTGACCACTTTTTACGTACTTGTATCGGTAGTATCGTTTAGGTGCCTATTATATTAGACAAAGATGACATAAAGCAAACTGCAGGCCCGCTGTGGACAAGAACTGCTTGAGTCCGACAACAGTGGAGAGAACAGAGGTCAAAAGGATACGCTGTTGTGAAACAACAGTAGGGCTCCGAAATTAGAAATATATGCGACAAGCGGTATCATAGAATGCCTAATGTTGCACTTAGCAGATAATCACTTTGGCAAATTCTTTTTTCTACCCTCCTTTGTAGGTACTTGGTGCAAGTTTCTACGTAGGTATTTCTGTCTCCGCTACTAAGTACGTAATTTGTTTCTCACAAGTCTACGGGTTTGTATAAAAAAGAAGTTTCTAGACAGCTAAGTTGCTCGTGGGCGCCGACTCTAGTTAGAAAGCTTTTGCAAATTACGTTAGAGCTTTTCCGCTGCCATTATCTTGTGTTTTTGATCTATTCGATTTTTTTTTTGTTTCCCGATATCTAAACACTAACTTAAGTTGTATTTACATTATGTCGAAACATGAAAACACGAAATGTGACACAAAATTTTTAGGTAGATACGTAGGTACGTAAGTAGATGTAGTGTTTAGAAAACTCACGCGTCTGTATTAGCCGATGGAAGAATCTTTAAAACTTTGACCGTCCTTACTAATAGCGATGATCTAATTAATCGTATACTTACGAATACTTAGGTCCAATTATTTTAAAACATGATGCATCGCACGATAACCTTTTAAATTAAATAAACAAAATCCAATGTGATCTTCTCATTGACTCAGTAGCTATCGTGAAAAATGGTGATCGCCACGTTTTATTTTAACTTTAGTTTTTAAAAACCGAATAGAACTTGCAAACTTTTTTATTTGAAACAAAACATAACCAAAACGGACTAAAGAAGGTTTCATTCAAAATGTCACACGAATACCGCGCAAGTATAACAGTGACGAAGTCAAGCACAAATGGAAATGAAGATATTTACAAAAAATGCTTTAGCGGGACTTGTGCTGTTGGTGTCAACAAAAGAATGAATGGATCTTTAGCTAGGAAAGCTGAAGCTTATTTGCAAGCTGTTGATAAAAGCCTTGGAAATGGTATGTGAATGCCCTAGCGATGACCAAAATTAAGAACTTAAAACCATAGAATCAAATTAATTCAGAGTTACCAATGACATTTAATTTTTTCACAGTGACATCCGTACAGCAGAGACCGAGTATACCGAAGCTGGAGGTGGTTTCCAGAGTAGCTGCGATTCCGATCGTGGAGTCTGGTATTGAGGTTACCGAGAAAATGTATCATAAAATTCGGGTATGTTTGCCTTGGTCAAAAACTTGCACTTGAGTTACACAATCTATGAAAGCTCCGCAAAAGATCAAAGTTTCCAAATCACAAATACCTACCCTAGACCTTGCAAAAAATAATATAAACTTTTTGGTGTTTCCTTATATTTTTGTTTTTTAGAGAACTGTTTGAAAAGTTAGGGTTTTATACAATTCTTCTTAGCGTGTTAGTAACAAAAACCTATTTGCAATAAAATAGTAAGCATATTCCAGGAATCAAATTCATTCCTCCGCTGGTACTTTTCCCTCGGTGAGAGGTCCCTGGCCACAGGAGTACAATTCGCACTGCCAGCGGTGCAGATCTTCGAGTCTCCACTCCATCAGCTGGACCGGTTCCTCTGCCGCTCCCTGGATATCGTGGAGAAACGGGTACCATCAATCAACATGCCACCTCAAGCGGTAAGTAGAAATGTAAGATTCAAAACAGTATTTTTTTATAACATTTAAAAAAAGGCGTTGGGGCTTGGGGCTCGACTTTCATATAAGTAGCTTAGTATTTGTTGGTTTTATCATAATATTGAATGTAGTAGGTAATAGTAATCAATCATAAAAACGTGGAATAAAGAAAATATTTTTACGAAAACACAATGTAAACATGTCTAATTGTAATAACTAGTGATTCTCTGAAGTTGATAGGTACTTTTTATCCACATTATTTAGCAAAAAAAAACAAGAAAGGGCACTGGGCACGCTTCCGATCGGTACTGATTTGGACCAGTTGAGCTATCCATAAATCGTTTGCAACAGTAAATACTGTATTGGTTGTAATTTTCATTATTTTCTAAAATACATTGTTTAGCAATAAAAGGTTTCCTTCGTCCATTTGAGTGCATTATTATAATGTGCATTAGGCTGCATTCTGTAGGTACTTGTCACACTGTAAAATCGTAGATATTCGTAACGTCAGTAGGTATAGGTAGGTATCTATTATTGTTTTATCACAGCTTCAATGCATGTTATTTATGATCCCATTTAACGACTTTTTGTCTCGTGTCGTATCACATTTGATAACATTATGCGACAGTATGTAACAAAGATACCTTCTTGTTTATGTAATAGATTAGGTAGTCTGTAGTAACTCGTCGGTAAAAAACGTACCTACAATAAGTAAATTGATATACTTAGTGCCCGACGTATCAAATGGCACAAATATTTTGCTTTCCTCAACACATTTGGGTAAGGGTTTGCGCATTCGTGGTCATAACCAACTGTAAGGTGTGCAGGTAGATCATACATGAGGAACGTTTAGAAAATAACAAAAAAAAATGCAACAATCTGTTGAACTTCCTGTATTGACTCACTATTTAGCGACAATGATCAATGCGCGCGTTGAAATCTTTTTTATCGCAAATTGTTTTGATACGAAAGACTTCAACGCGCTCCTTCCAGTGGGTACTAAATTCTCCGATGTTCAGTACTTTTTTTTATTAATTTTAGTCTTTTATCACAGATTAAGTATGTACCTATATAATGCACTCAAAGAAGAATACTTACCTAATCTTTAAATACTTAGGTACTACACTTATTTATATCTAAGTAATTACACGAATCGTATGCGCGATGACTTCAACGAAAAAGGCTTAGTGAAATCTCTTGTTCATAATTGAAAAACCAAACAAATAATCCAGTCTAACCCTACTGTAGATGTATTCTGAAACCCGCCAGTACGTGCTAAGACGTGCGGATTCCGTGAAGCAGCTTGGAACTGCTGTTCTGGACTCCAGGGTCACCGCGGTGACTGCCAATGCCTTGGACCGCGCGCTCACCAGGGCTGACATGTACGTGGATAAGATCCTGCCGCCTGACTACCAGGATGCGGCTGATGGTAAGCACTCGAAACCATCTCTATTTTTTTAACAATATTATGTATTTATCGTTATACCACGTTGGAGTCTTTGAAGGAGGCCTATATAACCCAGGAGTGCCATGAAAGATAGGTTGAAAACTTCGCATTTTTTTAGTGTTTATATAAACTTATTGGCCCTAGCTGGCTGAGAAATGGCTGAACACGCTTTAAGGTACCTATTTATATCTGGGGACGGATAAAAAACAAAGTTTCACAACAAAAATCGTAAAAGAATGGAATGGCTTAGCCCCCCATCGCCTGAGATGAAAATAATATCACAAGAGTAGGTACATAAGATCAAATAAGTAAACAGCTCCAATTATAAACGAAAGTTTCGAAATGTCTGGTTAAACTATCGAACTGACGGAATTACTTCGCCTACACGGTTACCGATAACGGGACCCGGACCTCGGTGTTCGTCTACATCCAGTCTAAATAGGTACATCATTTACTGATACTGACGAACAATACTTCCAACTTTAGGTTAGGTTAACTGTTGACTAGACGAGCCCTTATCAGTTGACGGAGACAAATTATGACAGCAGTATCTACTGGACTCTGACCCTTATTAGTTTTGATAGAGTCACGCCCATTTATATATGCGTGCATTTCTTTAAAAATCATGAGTCGTGGGAGTGGTGATGATAATGGTGACGAGGGTTTGCCAACCGGGACGAGAACGACTTATAACTGAAAGAATCTGAATATGAGAAAAACCTTCATATGAGAACATTACAGTGACTCTGACGAAAATCCTATCAAATTTTGGTAAACTGTATTACTAGGTACTTTCTGTATAAGCACAAGATAAATCCTAACTCCACGTAAGTTCAAATAACTAAAGATGTAAATGATGAACTGTGATAGTGGTGATCATAGTGACAAGTGCCGATGCGAGTGACGGTGACGAGTCGGGGCGCGCTCGCGCCGCGCACGCCGTGCAACACGGCGCGCGCCTGCGCAGGAAGCTGCAGAGGCGGCTGACGAGGCAGGCGTTAGCAGAGGCCAAGGCTATCAAGGAGCAGATACATGTACTTGTATATGTCGCTGAACTGGTGAGTTCACTTCCAAGAACTTCTCCGTTGCTTCTCATGAATACGCAACTGATGAATACAAACTTTTACGCGTAAGATCTGTTAAACCAATAAGTACTTCGAATTCAGCCCAAAGGTTGGAAGTGGCAACTCCTATCTTATGGGACTTTAGTCACGTGACATAAGAGTTAGATTAAGTTTCTTTCTCTAGCGTTCACAAAGTCCAGTAAAATCAGTAGGTACTTACTTATTACACAGGCTAACAATTACTCTATTTACGATGATCATAAATGCCACAACTTAAACAGTATAAACAAACACTAAAACGAATCCTATTATTGTCCTTACCAACAGGTTGCTACAGATCCCGCATTAGCATGGAAGAAGGCTCGCGAACTCTACGACTCCCTGAGCCGTCCCGAGCCAGAGAACCAAGCACGACCAGCCACTCTTGAAGAACTGGTGGTTCTGCTGTCAAGAGAAACTGCACGGAAGGTCGTCCATCTCATCAACTTTACCCACACTGATCTGCCGAGGTGAGAATCTAGAGACAGTGGTATATCACAAGTCGGTAAAGAAAGAACAGGACCAGACCTAGTACGCTGCCCTGTGGCACCCCAGTGTCGATATCCTTTATTTCCAAGTATAGACTTCTTTTTGTCGTGTTCTAAATGCTCTATTTTAATGATTATGATTGTTTAAACAAAACCTTTGTTGCAGGAACGTGCGCCAAGGCATGTCAATCGTCAGTAGAGGCCTGGCGACTGCAGCAGACGCTGTGCTAAAGGTACTAACAAACAGTCTCACTTTTTTACAGATCTTTCGTAATAGCATTAATTAAAAAAACTTCTTTAGGTAGGTAGGTATAATCAACAAGAAACTATAAAAGTTGCTTTGACTTTGATAGAACTTATTCTTATTTTCGTCGCAAGTGGAATTCTAGTGGTCGTGAGTAAGAAAATTATTGTAGTATTACGATGGCCATATGTTGACACCTCGTATCTATCAAAACCCAAATTTTACAGGAGAGAAAAAACTTCTAAAACGACTAAAATTTTTAGTCCAAAAGACTAGCCCCCTATCTTATAAAAAGTTAAGAGTAGACATTATGTCCTGATTACGTATGGTAAACAAGACATTATGTCTACTCTAACTTTTTATAAGATAGACCATAGGTATGTGGATGTTGCAGACGGTACCAGTCGAAACGGCAATCACTGAGGTGCGTGGATTGCGTACTAAGCTTCAGGCCCTACTGCAGCAGCTCCAAGACACATCAAAGGTCTACTTGGTAAGCTAATCTAGACGAGTAATGAAGTAGGGAATACTTAGATCAATGTTTTTAGCTAAGCAACACTATGCGTGGTCATCGTTTGAATGAACACCCAGCTAGAACATTGTTACTTGACCGTAGGTACATACTGCAAAGAGCACTTTTGAATTTTAAACACGCTGTCGGTATGTCTTTGCCATTGCTATAGATTTAATTCCGAATTAATAAACAGACTTGAATAAGCCTCTAGACGCGCCTCTACATCTTTTAAGAACTCCAGGACTAGTTATTCAGTTGGTTGGGTATAAGCTGGTTATATTATCCAGTTAAATTAGTTCATAAGTGCCTACCTGCTCGTATACTATGGTTTAGGGTTTAGAACTTCGCTAGAGTTTGCACATTTTATCCAAGCTAAGTACCTACCTACTTATTCCTAAAAACGAATGTGTGGTACCTTCCAGGAGCAGCTTGCTGTATTCCTAGCTGGTAACGAGGAACGTGAGAAGATTCCCCCTAGATCGACGTACGAGACGCGTGACGACCTTGCAGCTATCAACGGCCTTAATTAGTTGTACCTAACATGCCTTTCTACAAGCAACTGTTACATTTTTAAGGCTGCCAATTCTATTGTATTTTTTTAATATTTTGATCATTTATTATAGATACTTATTTAAGATATATTTTTTGTAAAATGAGATTACTTACCGTACATTACGATAATAATACCGGCAGTCATAGTAGTTATACTGAAACTAATGACTGTATTTTGGTAATCTGAGGTACGTACACGTAGTGACCTTTTCATAATTCTTTTTTAGGATATTATCATCGATATTATAAAATAAGTACTCTTAATTACCTACTATATTTTCACGTTTTCTAGTTGTAGAAAATAGTTTTAAATATGTAATTAAAAATAAAATGTTTTATTAAAAACTGAATAACGATTAATCTATGAATAAAATAAATATATTTTTACTTTTTCTTTTTTTTTTTAATTGGCGTCGATAGGTACTATTATGTAAGTACCAAAGGAGTATTCTTTTTCTATGGTAGTACCTACTTACCTATTCAATTTGTTTTCCTAGAGTCATCATTGTCATAATATGCTCCATATAAGTTAGGTACTCTATGGGCATTATGTAAGTAGGTATGTTTATCAAGAGTATTATTTTTCTATGAGGTTAATGTATGGTATCTATATGTCACCTTTATGTTTTGGTGTTTTGCGCATGCCGTGATTGGCAAAGTGATTGGCGTTGTCTATCAACTCCATCAACTCTGTCAATCATAAAATTTCAGTTCCATTTCCACATAGGTATTTCCAAAATTTTTTACTTACCTACACTTTCTAAAGATGCAAGATATTGAATAGGTACACGAACGTTTTAAATAAGTGCCTACCTACCTAGTATTTATATAGTTTGGTGGGTACCTACAAGCTCTGATTACCAAATCTCAATATTCTGAGCCTGTAAGTTGATTGATAAAACTTCGACAATGCTGAACATGCTGAACGGTAGCGATAAAAAGTTTGTGGAGGACACGTGTGTTTTAATTGTAAGTACCTAGGTACCTATATGTACCTACCTACCTACTAAATAAGTACCTAATTACTTAGAGCCCTTTATTCTACACACCAGCTATTAATTTAGGCACCTTAGGTGCCACGTATCGGATGATGCACAACCTTTCAGTGGATAGGTAGGTAGGTATATACTTTAAAATTCATCACAGGGCACGTCCTCAGTGGACGTGCTCCTACATAAAAGCGACTGGTTTTATTTTACGAATACTGTAAAAATGGATTTTGACTACCCACTACCCACCATTTCGCTTTGCGGTAGTTATGGGTAAGGTAAGTTAGTACTTACTAACTTTGTGTTTAGTAAAAGTTTTTTACAGGTGGAAAATGATAGCATCAAAGAACCTAAAACCACAGAAAATGGGGGAGCAGTGTGGCGTATGCAGAATACTCTATGGATGCTGGTATTCGCGCTACTCCTCTGGCTGGTAACCTATCTCATCGTCATCACAGCAACTCTTTGCTTCAAGTCTATGGATAGCTTTGCTGGGTCCGTCTGGTACTATGATAATTTAACTTCCCTCTTTCCCAAGGATGCCGTGGTGTTTGCTTATTAATTTACTGTATTTTTTTGATAAATAAATGTTTTGTTGTAAAACGTACCTATATTTACGTTACTTACGTTATTTTAAAACGAACAAGAGTGAGGTTGAGTTTTTTAGAATTCTGAAGTTACGCAACTCGAACTGACTCAACTCGGTCCGCATGAAGCGTACTCGTAAATGGTAAAATATGCTCGATTCAAATCGAACTCGACTCGACACACAAAATGAGTCAACTCGAGTAACAAACAAGTCTACTCGACTCGAGTTTAGAGTTAATCGAACTCGCACATTTCATTGACTCGATCCGAACAAATAGTATTTTTTTTCTGTGCTCGTCGTTCAAATCGTTCAAATGTAGTTCTGTGTAGTGTGTGTAGTTCATTCATTTCATTCAAAATATTTCTTGCTTGTTCGGTACAGTTCGGTACTCGGTAGCTTGTTTGCTTGTTTGCTTGTGTCAAGTCAAAGGCTTGTGTCAGCTTGTGTTTATTTGTTATTTATTTCTCTAGAATATTACTAAAAATCGCAGAAATCAAGAGAT
Organism: Eulithis prunata; assembly: GCA_918843925.1. Classification (NCBI taxonomy): domain Eukaryota; kingdom Metazoa; phylum Arthropoda; class Insecta; order Lepidoptera; family Geometridae; genus Eulithis; species Eulithis prunata. The sequence continues at coordinate 8,623,105 of OU974016.1, read as the reverse complement.
TTCAAGTCTAAAAGTTCACAAAGAAAGGAAGGCAGAATGCCTTCGATCGACGTGATGGCACCTGGCGGGCTGGGGATGGAGGTCATTGAGGAACCCCAGCCACCACCAGCTCCCGTGATCGGCATCATCTATCCTCCGCCTGAAGTCAGGAGTATCCTTTACAATGAATATATTCAAGCCATCAGTGTCAATATTGACGTGTAAATAAGAATTTTCTTAACCATAACATAACCTCATATCTTTTGTTTTGCAAAACTACTAGGTATCTAACCTGAGTTTTGGAAACTATTTAGATTCTTAGTTTATAGGTACTTCTATCAACATGAAGAACCAATGTATTATTAATAGAATAGGTTGGTACCTAATCATTTTTACAGCAGCAATATCTGCGATCAACTCGTATATAACTTTATTTTCCAGTCTGTTCCCATACATTTCTTTAGCCAAACTGATCAGACATCGTTGACAAGACCGCCAGTTTCGTAGCTCGAAACGGTCCAGAGTTTGAGGCTCGGATCAGGCAAAATGAGCTCGGAAACCCCAAGTTCAACTTCCTCAACTCTGGAGATCCGTACCATGCTTACTACCAGCATAAAGTTAAAGAGATCAGGGAAGGAAGAGGTATGTACAAATGATTCAAACAAGAAATATTTATATTCTGAATTGGGAATGAAATAATAAAATGAAGTGGGGCTTACTGTCACTATCATTTTGCATGAAATAGTTGAGAAGATGAATATTTTTTGCTACTAAGTAAGTACTTACTGCTGTAACGTAATGATTCAAGGTGGATCTGGGTCTTCGACACTAAAATCCACCTGGTTTCCAAAGTTGTATTCAGTTGTCAGCTCGAAGTTTGCCTAGAAAATTTTCAACTAAGTAGTTAAAGAAAATTTAAAATATTACGCTTACTAACAGTTTTTAGCACAGTTGTCACTTTCTGTGTACCTAGGTGGAGACATCGCCCCGGCTCCAGTGGTGGCACTACTTCGGCCCGGCTTAGCGCCCGCCACTGCAGCCCGCCAGCAAGAGCTCCTGAAAGCAGCCGCCCCCCTCGAACCACCACCCCCCCGCGACGCTCCTACAGACTTCGAATTCATTGCTGACCCTCCATCCATCTCTGCGCTTGAGCTAGACATCGTCAAACTAACTGCTCAGTTCGTAGCGCGTAATGGACGACAATTCCTTACAGACCTCATGAAAAAAGAGGAGCGAAACCATCAGTTTGACTTCCTTCGTCCCCAGCATTCCTTATTCCAGTACTTTACTAGACTGCTGGAACAGTACACAAAGGTGCTTTTGCCGCCGAAGGAGTTGGTTTCGAAGCTGACGGCTGAGATCCGCAGCGGTATTCTTGAGCAGGCGAAGTCTAGAGCCGCTTGGCACTCTCACCAGGCAAGGCGCAAGGCGGCTGATGAAGCGCGTGTTGAAAAGGCAAGTTTTATTTGTGCAAGGTGTGGGTATGTGCTGAAATACAATTTTTGTTGCTTCTAAGTCTTAAAGGGGTGATAGACGTGCGGGTAAGTACGGCTCGGCGAGCTTACTCGCCCGTGTAAGTTCGTCGGCGATCTACCCGGTTTCAAATTTTGCTCGTAGCTCGCCTAGTCCTCATTCCTCCATAGACGACATTGCATATGAGGCCTGAGGGATTGTTACTCAGTCGTGATCCTTGAATATTTTTGTTACATAAATGTTTGAGTTTAGGTACTAGTTGAAATTACGGCAGGATAATTTGAGGATGTTACTAGACGTTATTATTTATTGGTTTTTAAAAAGCAAGCTTTCGTGACAAGTAGCCTAAAATACTGCTTACACATTGTTACAGGAGCGTCTAGCCTATGCATCAATCGACTGGCACGACTTTGTGGTGGTCGAGACAGTGGATTACCCGTCGGGTGAGCTCGGAGACTTTCCTCCCCCCACCACCCCACTGGAGGTGGGTGCCAGGGTGCTCGCGCAGGAGAGAGGAGAAGATCTCGGACATGGACAGGATATTGATGATATGGAAATGCAGGTTCGTTTCCAAAACTTATATAATTTAAATAAATTTAAATAAATAAATATTCACTGACACTTAACACAACGCCTTCTAGTCCCAAACTAAGCAAAGCTTGTACGATGGAAACTAGATGGCTGATAGAATACATACATACATTTTTTTTGTAAATACATACTTATAACACATAGAAACACCCAGACAAAGAACAAACATCTATGTTTACAACACACAAATGTTATTAAATTAGTTTTACTAGGCGACATATGGATCCCTTTGCTTTCGTCAGAATGGTTATTTTATTGATTGACGGAAACGTTTATTTTTATTACAGATTGAGTCGGACTCCAGTTCGGAGTCTGATGATGAACTGGACGAGATGGAAGACCGCACGCAGCAACAACAGCGTCCAGACAACAACCAGGTGCAGGACATGGAGGAAGAAAGCTCCTCATCCGAAGACGAGGGTCCAGCAACGGGTGAGTTACTTTTATTATATTACCTTCTTATACCGTATAAAACCTGCTGAGGAAACTTGTAGTGAGTTTCTGCAATCTTTTAAGGTAAATGGCTCATGAAATGGATTACTTTTTAAAGTAGGTAAAAAAAATTATCACCAACTTTTAGCTTTAAGATAATTTAGTGAGAGAAATTGGAAGTTTTTAGAAAAACATGATAAAAAAATAACTTTTGCACAACCATTGCGGCCTTCAGACTTCAGCTTGATATTATTTATCGGGTGATTGATGCCATGAGAAATATTACACACTAATTTCTGTTTCGCAATTTTCATTTTTCAAAATTATTTAATTACAGAAGGTCGCATGCCCGTGGAGGCGCCGCAAGCGCCGCGCGCCGACCGCGTCGTCGTCAAGAAATACGATCCGAAGCGAGCGCGTCCGCCCGCCGCGCCGCAACACGACGAATGGCTAGTCTCGCCTATCACGGGCGAGAAGATTCCTGCCAACAAGGTCAGGATACCAGATTCTAGATGTATAAGTGTGTCTTTTATGTGTTCACAGCGAACAGCTTACATGGTGGGCCAGTATACAGATGTTTCGCACTGAGATGCTTTCTGTATTCAGAAAACAAAGGCTTCTTTTTTATCCATTAATTTATAGTCTCCCGCTGTTGAAAAAAAGACTCTTCTTATTTCCGTCAGTCACTTCAATTTTATGCCATTCATGCCCAGCCCAATATTAAATATTAAATCATTCTCATTAGATGAAGGTCTGGTTTTCTATGTATAAGTTTAATATTTGCTGACACTATTGTATTGTCGTTCACAGGTGGCAGACCACGTCCGCATAGGTCTGCTAGACCCCCGTTGGCTGGAGCAGCGTGACCGCGCCGCCGCTGACCGCACCGACCGCGACGAGGCACTCGCTCCCGGCGCTGCCATCGAGGCATCGCTCAAACAGGTACAAGCAGCGTCCGCTAGATCAGACATAGGTTTGTCAGACCGGCATCGCGGCAGGTTTGCTAGATTCTACATTGCTATGAAAGACCGCAGTGTAGCGTGTTCTCGCAGGTATCCAGCGTCTGCTAGACCGACAGCATGACGTAATTTTTTTTATTCTAAAAACTAGGTCAAAAATGTGTTTATACGTTAGCTTACTCGAGTTTGTCGGTTTTTCTTAAAATAAATAAATATGTATTACTAATCTTATTTCTTCTAAAGCTTGCAGAACGTCGTACGGATATCTTCGGCGTGGGTGACGAAGAAACCGCAATCGGCAAGAAGATTGGCGAGGAAGAGAGGCGGCGAGACGAACGCGTCACGTGGGACGGACACACCTCCAGTGTGGAGGCAGCCACGCGAGCCGCCAGGGCGCATATCACGCTCGAGGACCAAATACAGCAGATACACAAGGTGACTCTAGACTAAAGTACCAGGTTCATGGTATATCTCATTACCAGGTTGATTATTGACTTTCTCTAATTAATTTAATAGTTTTGACATATTTTTGCATAAATATGAGAGTTGCGTTTTCATCGGAGATCATATTTAAAGTAAAACAAAGATGCTTATTAAAAACCATGACACGTAAATAACCTGCCAGTTGAGAAAGGTTTTATTAGAAATAGGAATATGCCCAATTGCCCATGAGCACGGTCTTTATCCCCATAGGTAATTCAGTACCAGCTATTCATTTTAATTATTATTCTAAACAGATGCTACGATAATATTTAGATAGATAACACGATTATTTGTCACTGAAAAACACATCAAAGCTTACAGCAAAAGCAGGAAGCAATACTGTTACGTAAGTAAAAACTAAAACTGAAATAAACTACAAAACATTATTATATTTAACCTCAATTACATCCACAGGTCAAGGGCCTGCTACCCGACGAGGAGAAGGAAAAGATAGGTCCGAAGCCCGTGCAGGCGCCGCCGCAGCCCCGCGGGCAACCCCCCCGCCCGCCGCCGCCGCCCCCCGCGCCGCACGGCACGGCACCGCACGGCGCAGTACCGCACGGCGCAGTACCGCACGGCACGGTGCTGCTCCAGCCCATCCAGCAGCTGCCTCCTCTCATGGTGCTGCCTCCGATGGCTCCGAGACCGCCGTTGATCCCGGCGGTGCCGGCCGGGTTCGGTTACGTCCCTCCGGTGGCGCCGCCCGGTGCTGAGGATGATGATGGTCCGGCGGCGAAGCGCGTCCGCACCGAGGATGCGCTGGATCCGGAGATGTCGTGGCTGGCGCGGCACCCGGGGACCGCGCCGCTGCAGGTCTTTAAACTTTACAGTCCTAGTTACAACCATCATGTGAAGCCTCCAAGAGTAATCTGTGTACGCGATGATTTCAAATCATTCTCGCGTCTATCAATCATCATCAATATATATAAAACTCTTTTGAAGCTGACTTAGAATCAACGCACAGCCTAAACTATAAGTCCTAGAGGTATGAAAGTTGGAGGGTAGTATCCTTACATAGTGTAGGGGTGCACTAAGATAGGAATTTTGAAACGTCACACTCTAAAGGGTAGAACGCGACCAACGCCGCGGGCGACTGCTAGTACTTTTATAAAACTGTAAGTTTAAATAATGTTGTGTTACAGGTGTCGATACCCCTGGCCCCGGAGCGCTCAGAATGGCGACTGGACGGTCGCGCGCTTCAGCTTAGCCTGCCGCTCGGCACACCGGTCTCCGAACTCAAGAGCATCCTGCAACGTACCACCAACATGCCGATTGCTAAGCAGAAGTTGCACTATGACGTGAGTTTACATCATTACAACTAATCATAATATTAGAGTCTCGTTAGTTATGATAATTTGTTACGCAGATTTGTATATCTAAACAATGATTATTTGGTTTCAGGGTCTATTCTTCAAAGATACCAACACTTTGGCGTACTACAACGTGCCGCCCGGCGCCGTCATACATCTGCAAGTGAAGGAACGCGGTGGAAGGAAGAAGTAAATGTAATAAGGTTAAAGTTTTCTCTATCAAACAGATAATTTATAAGTAACTATGTAGTATAAAAATTTATCCAAATAAATGTATGAAAACTAAATATATTTTCTATAATAACCCCATTCAAAACAAACACAGTTATCGAAAAGATTTTATTAAAACAGTATAAAAATTAACAAGCTCACAAATAAATTATGCTTACGAATAAAATAAAACTTATAATCAGGAATGTTTTGTAAATATTGCACCAACTTTACATACATTAGAGCACCAGTCGATATGTCAATATTAAAAAAGCTCATGATAAATATTGTAAATAATAAATCTATGATCACATAAACCAGATTCTGTCGGAATTATATAACATCAACAAATTGACTAAAATTGTCAATGGAATGATAAACTACTCGTAAAAAGCACAATAGTGCATACACTTGTGTAAAGCTTAGCAAAGGTTAAACAATAACAAAGTTCACTTGCACCACAAACTCACGACTATTAGCCATTTCTAAAAAAAATTTGGTTTGCGAAAGTTTAGATAAGCGTTGGAATGATTTGACTTGTAACTTTAATATCACTTGTGTCTTGATATCACTGAATGATTCGTATTATTGCAACTTGGGAATGTTCTCGATGATCTGCTTGTATCGCTCAAGCATGGGAGTGTATATTTTGTCGTGGTCGGGGTAGGGTTTCGCTACTGGAGACACTGTTGGTTCAGAACCTGAAAATGTAATTGCTTTATTCACTTGACTTCACTTAACGCCTGCACCTATAGGTCGACCTTGTTTTTATATTGAAAAATCTAAGTTTTGCGACCTTACTGTAGAGGTTAAAAATATTATGGGCGTGCAAGGAAGGTATTATCAAAATAGTTACAAAGTACTATTCCCAAAAGTTGCAATGACAGTGTAAGGTTTCAGAAGATATATCACTCAAAATTGCGAGCCGTAACGTTTTACGTAAATGAATACCTGGTAGTTTGACTCCCGTGTTCGAAGTCCAGACCTCAGCCGCGCGTATAGCGGCACCCAATAGCGCTGCATTACCGTGCTGCTCCTGCAACAATCGTCATCTATATATTTATTTGGAACTTAAGAGTGGTACACCCATTTATTAAAATGTTTCGTTATCTGTATGCTCACTTCAAAGGTTGAATTTTAGATGCAAATTATCTCGTAAAATAAGTACTAGTATTGTAAATAAACCAAATTCTAAAACGTTATACGCGGTCACAAACGGTACCTAACTTAAAATATTTTATAACTCGAAAGTTGTATGTGTCTGGCCCAATACAGTTGTACTGAAATTACTTACCATAACAAAAACGGGCGTATTGAACACGTCTGAGAATATTTGTAATAGTTCCTTGTTGACTGCAGCGCCCCCTGTCGCTATTATTCTCGATGATTCATCTGTAAAAAATATACATGTTATTTTACTCTTAGAGTTGTTACACCCAGAGTAATATACACTAATGCAGTCCCCAATAACTCACTTGCTCCCTAATCTATTACCCCAGAAGACTAAACACTAGTACACCATAGATTGTAACAGATAATACCGCACCTAGTGTGAAGCCCATCTCTTCAGCGTGTACTCTGCGTGCGATGGCCTGTCCTTCCAGTAACGCTCTTGCTTCAAACTGCGGTGCTGGTTTGTCTGCGGCTCGGCCTTGACCATCCACTACCCATCGACCGGCAGCAGCGCGAGGTACTATCTCGGCCGTGTCATAGTATACACCTGTAGAATGAACACAATGTTTTACTTGTATTTTTCACAACGATGTCAGAATCATCGGTTTATGACATCAATTAAAAAAGTATAGTAAGAAGGCTGTAACAATTGCATTGTCTCATAGAGCTCGTCTATCGTGAACGTATCTATACTATTATAGAGAAGATTTGATTGTTTGTTTGCATTGAATAGGCTCCGAAACTACTGGACCGAATTGAAACATTCTTTCATCGTTGGGAAGCTCGGGGGGCATAGGCTATATTATATTTTCAAAAAAATTAGGCATACTTTCTAAAACTTCAATAATGTAACCCAAGGTGTAAAAAATTACCTAAAAAAATTGTTAAATACCCGTGCGAAGTCGGGTCGTGCCGCTAGTCTTATATACATTGCACTGCGGGTATATAAAACGTCTAATGTGGCTTCACTATTCTTCAAATCGGAAACAGGCAAAGTGAACTCACCCATGTACCCCATATTCCCTCTAACAGTGGATCTGAGCAGTTCATTGAACGCGTCCCAACTTTGCCCTGCTAACCTGTCCCTATGGTTCTGTCTGGTCAAGGATCCGTTAGCAAAGCACAGTAGTGCCATGTAAGGTGCGTCAGGGGTAGGGCCCACTAGGACGTGCCCCGCCTTCGGGGCGGCTGGACTTGGTAGGCCTAGGAGGAGAGTGTCGCTGGTGCCGAGGCTTAGACCTACCCAGCCGGAGCGGAGGCGTAACCCTAGAGAAGAAAATAAAAAGATTTTTTTTATGTAGTGAAAACCCTAAGTCTGTAGCACTATGGTGTCTACAGTTTTTAATGTGATGTACCACACAGACAGTACAAGCCCGGCCGTGCTTTCAAAATAATTCCAAAATTCAGCTTCTATTTATTGAGACACAAGCCCTCAAGCTCCTTTTATTGGATATTTTTCAGTTTTTATTAGTATAAAAACTTTTTCTTTCTAGTTACTTGAAAGAAAGGTTCTCTTGAGTAAAATATGTTTGCTGGTGAATTTTTCATTTAATAATATTTATTCGAGATTTATCTCAAGTGGATAAACGCCATTAAAATACAATTTAAAGATAGCGCTATCTTACAAGATACCGGTTAAGAAAACATTCTGATAAGCGGTATATAATTCGATAGCTCTTATCAAGACACTATTTTATTCACCGCTTAAATAGAAACTGTTTATTATTTAAAATAATTCATCATTTTCGATTAGCTTTTGATTTATAACCACTTCTTGGCAAATGGAATATTTAGACGTGCATCTGAATACCTCCTTTAGACATACTCAAAGGACCTTGAATAGGTACCTAGTACCTGGACATGACACCCCCTATATCTAGGAGGTCGTCAGTTCATTGGATGGGGACTCTATGAGCCAGCGACATTGTGAAGATCTCTAAATGTCAGTTGATGGACATTTTATGATTGTGATACTACGGTTACGGTCTCATATTTACATACCAGCTAAAGCCGAGCAGTTGTCCCCCGTGAACGCCACCACCCGGCATTCAGGCTTGAAGCCGTATCGTTGCACGAAGTAAGGTGATATCGGGCCGAGATCTGTGGCAGTTGGTACTGGAGCACCGAGCTTGTCGGCTAGAGTTTCATCGCCACAAGCCTAGAGACATCAATATACTACCTGGAGACACATTGAACTATTTGCTTGGCAAACAAGGGTACGGCTCGCCTAATGGGAACAGTTACCGTAGCCTATGGACCCCTGCAAGACCAGAGTACCTACTTATAATATGCGTTGCCGACTATACTACTAAGATACTACTACTACGACCCTTCTACTAAGTTAAAAGTCATCATGCTCAAGCTAGCCCCTTTGGGAAAATTCAATCTGCGCTGTTTTTCCCAGGAATCGAAAAACCGCGAGATGATCAGATGTTCAAGGCTTACTTCATAAACTGAACTAAAACTTTAGCCAAACTGACCTTTAAAGCCTTGTCATCCCAGGTCATAGAGCTGATATCCAGCAGGTTCATTCCAGAGCCATCAGATAGATCAATCGGCGCTATTTTTCCCAGGAATAGAGAACAGGCGAAGGAAGACACGAGAGAGATCCGTGATGCGGCGTGGTAGGCACGAGGCTTGACGCGAGCCATCTTGCGGATCTGAGGGCCTGTGAACCGCTCGTATGCGCGGGATCCCGTGATTTTCGCTAGCTCCTGTTGAGAAACAAGTTGTTACGGTTCGAGTCATGGTATGTTGGTTACCTAGCCACTTACTATAGGGAAATTCAAAGAAGAGCTGCAGTGAGCTTATTGGTAACCACTGTTGACTGATCTCAGACAAGACATTTACCTAATTGCATAAACAAAGTTTATAATTACCCAAAATAAACCTGATATGCTATGTAATACTAAAAACTACTCCAAGTACTTGCCAACTCCAGCCAGATTAAAATCTCTTTACCAACACTAATATTTAATCCAAAGAACCAAAAATCTACATATTACTACCTCTTAGATCTATTACCTCTGGCCCTCCTAAAGCTTCCTCCAATGCCCTGCAATCAGCACTGGTGCTGGAGTCCATCCACACTGGAGAGTCACACAGAAATGCAGTAGCCAGCTGTGTGTGGAGGAAGTCATCTGAAGATAGGCTGGCCAGTTTGGATTCACTGTCCTTGGACCACCACACTGAGCCATGTTGCTGAAATTTTGTTTACTGTGTTATAAAAAAGATAAGAATTTTATTGCACATCATGACTTAAATTAATAAAGTAGGTAAGTACCTACTTACTTTGTACTCAAGAGTGTTATATGTACCTAATGTCACTTAAAGTATAATAGAGGTACCTAGGTAACTAATGTTTCTTTTTTAAATTGAGTAGTAGTAGTAAGTACCTACATTAAATAAACAAATGAAAGAAGCCTCAGGTACCTAAACTAGACTAAAAGCCTGTATAATGCCTTATATAGGCATTATCATTACATCAGCCTGAAGAAGTAGTGGGTAGGTACTCACTTGCCCCGCACCAGACAAAGCCTCAACAGATTCAAAGTCCACTCCAGCAACCACCAGGCGGTCCATAACCATGTCCAATGCTTTAACCCACAGCAGGGTGGGGGCTGTCACCTCTCCCTTTTCTCCACGGACCACGCCCCCTGCAGTTCTGTCAAAATAACAGAAAAAAAATCTTTATCATTTTAAGGACTTAAGATTTATATTTTTGGGTTGTTTTGTTTTCTACCTGAACTCTGGGAGGTCCACATCAAATTCCACATCTGCTTCGTGGAGCACTCCATAGTCGTTCCCAATCACAAGGGCTTTTAACTGTAAATTAAACAATTTAGAGATTTAAGAAATTTTATATATTGAAAGAAAATTAAACTCATTAATTGCTTAAAGTAAGGTTGTAGGTAACTTAACAAAAATACCTGCCTCATAGGTTCGCTGTTAGGTCTAGGTACGATATTTAAATCCGACTTAATTTCATTGTCATGGTCAATTTTAAGAGCAGTGCCCTCAAGCGAGACCTTGATCTTTCATTCAACTTTGTTAATGCACCGTGAAGTGAAATTGTGTTAACTGCATGTATACGAACTGAGAGTTTCGATAAAGCTTGTAAATCTCAATTAAAAACGTAGTTAATTAATGAGGAAATGATAACATTCTGATAATATTCTGTATTCGGCAACAGTCATGCAATGAATAAATTAAATTGCTAGTTTTAAATGAAAAAAATGACTAATAGACTAATAAATTAAAATCAATGATTATGGAACTCAAACAAATGAGAATGTTTTTCTTACGTACCCTTTGAGTGCTGAAATCAAATCCCAAAAAAGTTTTTCTTCGCGATTCCTCAGTCATTTTTGTTTTCCGAATTGTTATTTTTTGACAGAACGCATGACAGTCCGCTGCCAGTGACACGGAGGAATGCGTTCAGAAATGAGACCGTGGATTCGGTGGTTCGCCGTTCTCGGTTCTCTCTCGCACGCGTAGCGTTCGATTACCCCTCCCTACCAATGATGATGATTTAGCAAAGTGCGTGCGAGCTGTGTACAAATACAAATGTACTAGGATACTACAACATACAGCGTATAACGTAACTACACGTAGGTACCTATGTACAGATGTAGTTTGATAAATGTTAACTTAGTGCTTAGGCGTTAATTTCGCACAACGCACCGTACATACGGAAGGTGTGGGCTAATGTTAGGCCTGGCGTTAAGCTACCAGCAATCGAGCACCGCAACATGTTGCTGAGCATATTCTATGACTAGAGACCATTTCATGCCCTTATTAAAAGGAATCAATCGAAGGAAATGCGTCTCAGAATTATAGCCACTGTGTAAATTGCAATGCCCCGCACGACATATCCTCGGTGGACGTGCTGAGTGAGGGGTATTATTATACAGTGGTAGGTACGTAACTGTTCATCCAACAATAGTCATCATCAGTGGTTCATTTGCTTGTTCCGTCACCTTTCATCATAAAAAAGATAAAAAGCAGCTATCTATCATGCATGGAGTTTCCGCGTGGGCTTACAGCGGGTGCAAGTAACGAACGAGGCTAATCGTGTGGAAAACCTACACGGCTGGTTCAGCCCGCTGGCTGCTCGGCCGCCGCTAAATATAGCCTTGTCACCCTACTGCGCTCCAGCACAATGGAACGATCATTTACGCCGAGGGCACTTCAAATAGGTTCACTTTGAACATTAGGGGGTCATCACGCTATGCTGGAAGAAGTTATCTCGCCGGGATAACACGTAGGCTGATAAAGTACTTATAACCGGACCTACCAACCAACACACATAGGTACCTACCTATGATACCTACTTACATCTCAGTACATGTATCCGTGCAGCTCCGAATAACAAAGATGTGACCCAGTAAAGGAGCTCGGTGCGTGCCATTTCAAAATACACTCTTAGCTTCGTTGAACTAAAATTCAAAATAGCACGTTCTCCGCCGTGGCGCTTACAAGCGCCGCCGCACGCCGCCCCGTCGCGTCGCGAAGTCCAAAATGTGAAAATCGTAGTGTTTTTTATAAATTCACGCCTGAAAAAACCTTCTCACCGTTTGAAACATAGATTTTGCTCTTAATGTACCTAACCTAGGTAGCTGTAGTGTAAATATGGTCCTACGTTTTCATGACATAAAAAAAATACATTCTCGCTTCCCTTATGTACCTACCATATTCGACGCGTAAAATAATATCAATACAATACACACCTACCAGCGATATCATTATCGGACCAACATTCCTTCCTCAATTTTACCTAATTAAAATTAATACAAGGAAAATACTGTTTGTTCATAAAATAGCATATTGTGGTAGGTATATACACCTACGTGTATATGTAAAGGTAGGTACCTAACTACCTAGGTAGGGAAATATAAATGGTGGGATATGGCTCCTCAAAACACTTCGGAGACAGATAAAGTACCAATCAATATGAGCAACTTTTTTACCCGACGAGGTAGAGTATACCTAATATTTTTTTTTACTTAGGTATCAAATGTTTTTCTTTTTCTTGATTCGTTACTTTTCGGGAGTAGTCTGTATACCAGTATTTACAATACACCCTGTATACCAACGCATCTCCGAGAAAAACTTCAAATACCTAGGTACTCGTAGGTTTAGCAGCGCCTTCACAAAAATAGGTAGACCAGGTACCTATTTAAGAATTGCTAAAAAGTATAACTTGAGATCGAGCTGGTATTATGTAACCTCCTTTCGTTTCCTACCAAACGCAACACTTGTCTTGAGAAAAGATCTCGCTATTCCAGTTTATTGATTTTAGTATGAAACAGTTCCAGTGAAAACATTTGCACCCCTTCAAAAGTTTTCCAAAAATATACTTACAAGATTCAAACTAGAACAAAATCACACGAGGGTAGAGTTTACAGTTAGGTACTACTAGGCTACATAGATTCAACAAAATCACAGTTTTGGTACAAAAAGAAAAACATTTACCTATGTGTAATCTAATGTATTTTTGCATTATTTCAACCTAAACTTACTACCTACCTAGGTACTGCCTATTTATTTAGATCGTGTCTAATAGAGAAGTCTCTACCAAAATACTGAACATGTCAATTAGGTCAAGTATTTTCTTATTTTCTTGTTTACCGCACGCAGTTTTCGTTTTCTATCCGATAGGAAAATTCGCAGGCAATAGCAAAGTAGAAGCTCTACCCTTGCCATGGATCTGAATATTACGAGTACCAGCATGATGAAGAAAATCAGGATTTTTTAAGTTTTTTTCGTTCTTCTACTTATTTCATTTAGGCGGTATAACTCTTAAGGTTAGTAGATACCTATGCTACTAAAGCTCCATAAATAAAAACATTTTTATGACGAAGAATATTTACTTGGAGCTTAGTATTTTAGAATTAGATGGCGAAAACCATGGGGTGCCAGCAGCAGCGGCGGCGGCGTCGGCCCGTCGGCCGAAGGAGATGCTGCGCTCTTCAATATTGTAAACAAGAGCTTTTTCGATTGGTCGACGACGACACGCACGTTGGGCGCGGTGACTTTGTAACGACGTCATTTTATTTTTGTGTCGAAGTTGGTCGGTTTGTTATTTAGGTAAGTATTTGTCTGTACTTCCACAAGTTTCTCGTATCCCTACTAAGTACAAAAAAATCATTGCCTAATGAATCTTCCTTAATTATTGTATAGCCACAGTTTACTTATTGCCTCAGCGAGCTATTTGATATGTAAGTAGAGGTAGCTCATCAGGTGGGCCATCTCCTTGTCCCAACACCTTATGTTATAAAAGACCTACCTACTACTTATGTTACCTTTAAGTTTCTGTTGACATCATTTTTTGTTCATAAAAAAAAAGTTTTATAAGTTCGAATAAAATTATCATTTAGCGTAATACCAGAATTATCAATGTTGTATTAGTATGGGTATTGTTTAGTTTCAGTCGCTTTCTCTCTTATGAGAATAGGTGAAATCGATAGTGTTATAGTGACGTCGTGGCAAGGTTGTGTCGTGGGAGTGCGTGCGCGGTGCGTGTGCGGAGGAGGGAGAGTGCGCGCGGGAGGGTGCGGCGGTGTGCGTGTATGTGTCGGTCGGTCGTGCTTTAGACGCGCCGCGATGGTGGGCCGCGACAGCCGCAGTGAGTACGCGGCGCGCCCTCGGGCGCCGCGGCATGAGTAGCGCGCCAGCTCGGCCCGGCCCTCGCGCCCGCCATGGCGCAGGCCGCGCCCGCGCCCCCACAGTCCCACTCCTTCGCGAAGAAGACCTTTCACAAGCCGACCTACTGCCACCAATGTTCGGACCTGCTGTGGGGCCTCATCGGGCAGGGGTACGGCTGCGAAGGTACTAGCCGCGCATGCGCCCAGCGTGCGTCGATACCGCCGGCGACGACGCCGCCGCCGAGCGCGCCCAGCGCGCAACCCTCTTATGCAACCGAGGCCCGTCCGCACGCCGAGGCCCGCGCCCGCACTCGACCACCTTGCACTTGAACATTCAAGGACATCGCGTCGCGTCGCTCCTGCATTCGGTGAGCCGCTAGCCGGCTGCATCCCGCGGTGCAGCTCACAACCGCTATCGTATGGTGGGCCAAGAGCGAGGCATCGGCGTCGGCGTCGGCGGCCTCGTCCATCGACGGAGACTCGTTTCGCGGCGGGCCGCGGTCCTTTCGGAGCGTATCGATCGATCTGTTTTGTAAGAGGTTTTTTGGTAGCGGGGCGGGGCTCGGCTGCATCCCCCGCAGCCGCTGACGGCTCCATGGTGTGACCTGCCATGTTCTCCAGGCTGCGGCACGCTGGTAAGTCCTCGCTGGAGTCGGGACCTCCATCCGTGAGGCAGGAGGACATCTTGTTTTTGCGCAATTTGTTTTGATCCTGCGAGCTTACGCCGCGGTCATGCGTGAATGGTGGTAATGTTGTACTCCACGATCAGCTCTTATCTCGCCGCGCCGTCCGAACCACTTATCACTGTTAGTAGCCAGGTTAATACATCCGATAACGTTATTCATAAAGCATTATTTATAAAAAGCTCCTTTCCTCCTTATTAGGCACCAGCGAGTGCGTCCATCTCATTACATTTATGGCGTAAGAATGTTTTTTTGTAATACTCGTGCCGATAAACATTGAGAACACATTTCCCAAAATAAACTTCACAAACTATTAAACAAACATGTTCAATTAGGTACTCAAAACAATAATTCTATCTGTATCGAAGGAGTTACTCATTAAAGCTATAAATAAAGATTTGCCTCGTGATTTTGGCGTATAAACTAAAGTACTACACAATAAGTACCTACACCTAGCAAACCATGTAGGTAAAAATGTGTAACATGCTTAGGTATTTTCTCAAAAGGCTTTTTTATTTATTAGTCACGTCAAAGGACGAATACTACTGTCACAGGAAAAGATTAAAACATTATTTTTACTAATACCTAACTGTGGATATAACATGACTAACTAAAGGAGGTAAAACACATAACAAGTATAATACCAATTACCTACAGTTTTGCACACGGTCAAACGAAATTAACCTAAAGTAAGTAAATATCGCGATGAAGTCAAGTTGTTCCAGAAATCTCTTCGTAGCAGAACGCGTAGAGCTCCGTAGAGGCGGCGTAGCTGGGTCAGCGTAGCGCTTCGTAGCACGCTTGTTGCTCGTAGCAAATGGTCGAATGCTTATCGTGATTTCGTAGCAAAACTTATCAGTATTTGGTACAGTCAGCATCAGAAGCTTATCACTGTTTCAGAATTTCAAAGTTGACTCTAATCAAATTTCATCATTATAATAGGTACCTATGTACTTTTGAGATGGAGCTATCACTTCATACTTTGTTTAATATAAGTGATGAAACAAGCAGATGGCCCACCTGATGCTATGTGGTTACCTCTTGCATACAGTTAGAAAACGAACATGAAACGTCTAAAAGCTAAATTTCAGTTATAAAATATTTTTGAACTTTTTTACCTATACTTTATATTTATATTTTTTTTATGTTGTAAAAATTCACCTTTGAATAGTTTGAGGCTAGATGGCGTAATTTGAAAATACAGTTAAATATTTTTTTCATGTTGGATGTAGTATATACATAATAATATACTCGTAGGTACAAAGGGAAATAACACTGAAAACAAATTAATTAATACAACACGCACGTTAATGGCGCGGGTCCCGCGGGGCTTGCCCTGAATGGCATGTTCCATTGCTCTCCCGGCGGACGTGACGTCACACTCGAACACGGATTCAACTGAGGTGCTTGCATCACACTGCCATAAAATAAATAGGCAAGGCGCACTATTTACGCATGCATGTTCAGAGTAAAGAAGCTGAGAATAAAGATTCGAATATACAAGTACTTTATAGGTTTATTTGCATACTAGCTGATACCCGCGACTTCGTGCGCGTGCGAAACTTTCCGCCAAAAATCTGTCAACCAGCTTACGATGAACCTAGCAGCAAATGACTGCTTTTGGTTTAGAGAGTTCAAGTTGTATCTAAGAATCCACATCTTTGATTTCAATAAAATATAGCCTATGTTTCAATCTGGAAAAAGGGCTTCTGAATGGTACTTATAAGTTTCATTGAAATTGAAATATTTCGCACTTCAACGAAGTTGGTTTTTAACATAAAATCGAGTTTTTATTGGTTATCAATGGGGTAAGCTTCCTTTCTCTTTACACTTTTTTACTAATAGACGTCCCACTTAACTGGCTGATTATCTTTTATACCTACTTATATAAAACTCTTTTGAAGCTGACAACGCACAGCCTAAACTATAAGGCCTAGAGGTATAAAATTTGGAGAGTAGTATCCTTATATAGTGTAGGGGTGCACTAAGAAAGGAATTTTGAAAAGTCGCACTCTAAAGGGTCTAGAACGCGAGCAACGCGGCGGGCGACGGCTAGTATTGCATGTTACTGCACACGTTTGTCGTTAGTATCAATTAAAAATGTGCTCAAAATGATATTTACGAATATCAAAAACAAAAACTATAATTATAACTTACCTACCTAAGCTCACCAAAAATACTTTATAAAGAGCATTGTATTCTAAAAATAAATACATTGCATAATTTAACTCTGAAAGGACCGCAAAGTATCAAAATAACAAAAGTCCTTTGTTATTTGCACAATGAACATTACAGGAAGGCAGAGTATCACATACACTACAGAAGGTGAGCTACCACCCAACTTGATCAGTCAACCAACGCCATCTTGGTAGTATGTTCATTTTATATTGGTTTCACAACTACCAATCAACTAAAGCGTATCTCTTCAAGTTATATAGGTATTGTTTTTCATTAAGATAGCATTTTTTTACGTTCTCACTGATAAAAATGAAGATGTCAAAATTCAGAAAGCAAACCCACATTTGGCACCTAGGGCAACCCAATTTTTTTAACCAACCAATATTCTATGCATCACAAGCAGGTCACAAGCCTATCGCCGTACAATCAGCTTTGCACATTTTTAACATCTGAAAATTCTATAAAATCCCTGCTCATTTGCACGGCAAAAGGAAGACGCCATTTTACCCAACTTACAAAGAGTACAAAGTCTTGTCTACTCCCATTTCTCTTCACACGTCTGTTATCTATGCACAATGGCGGCCCACTTGCCGTTTGAACACGGCGTCGGAACCGCGGACAGGCATTGTCTATGCCACATTGTGTATACTGTAGCGACGCGTGTCGAGATAGTAACCATATTGTATCAAATGTATTGTGTATTGTTGTCACGTGGGTGACGTGAGGGTTTGCATTGCATGCACTGTCATGTATATTATGTTAGTCTTTTGTTTTTCTATTAATGTTATGTCCAGAATGGACACCAATAGGATGATGCTGGGACACACTACCGTGACGTTATAATAGGCCCACATGCTGATACAGAAATCGTTACTCAAGCATAGATTTGAGTAGTCAAGGACTTCCAAAGTACTAGATATTTTAGGAATATTTTATCTATCGGGCACTTCACTACATTACATACCTACTATTCAGTCAAGTGCGATCCTCTTCAGAGTAGTGTAACCAAGAGTAAAAGAAATTACTCGTAGTCACACTGGTGTAGCAAACCGGTGTGACCACGAGTCCGTCGTCGATTTTAATACTAAAATCTATGCTTGAGTCGGGATCAGCGCTTGATCAGTGAACCAGCATACGGGCCTTAGATAAGTTATTTCCTGTGGATAAAGTTGTCTGGGCTATTTATCTTATACGTCTATACTAGTATTATAAAGAGGAAAGATTTGATTGTTTGTTTGTTTCCATAGAATAGGCTCCGAAACTACTGGACCGATTTGAAAAATTACTTCACCGTATACCCGGGTAATATACGCTATATTATATTTTTTTAAATTAGGGATTCTTACTAAAACTCCAATAACCCAAGGCGTAAAAAAATGACCTAAAAAAATTTAAATTTTTTGTTAAATATCCGTACGAAGCCGGGACGGACCGCTAGTGAGTTAATACAAAGCTACGAGCGTAGCACCAAAGTTCTGCGAAGTGCTACGCTGACCCTGTTGTAGCACTGCGTTTACGGATACTGCTACTGATTGAGAGTTAGTTGTTGGAACTACGCACGGAAATCGTACACACACTACCGTTCCATATCACCGGCCAATACTTATATCTAATACCTTGTAAGTACAAATCTTATAGGAGTTGCCCGTGTATTTCTTCGTTGCAAACCTAGGGCTTATTCCCATCGAGCCCACCGGCCGGCCCACTGGTGGGACGGATTAGCTTGGACAATCTATTAACTACTACGAATGACTGAAAACGCAAATATAGCCTAAATATTTCTATATGCACTAGTTTGTACATTTGAGGGCGGTTCTAAGTCACCCCTGAAAACTAACATCAGATTTGGTCACTAGCTTACAAAAAACTGGATGTTATATAAACCATTTGGACTCTACTGCTACAAGAATTAGTGTGTTTACTTCTTATCGGCAGCTTATTAGTTTAGTTTTAATTTATTTATTTATTTATTACCAATTTAAAATCAAAGTAAACAATCAACCAATCCGACGCCCACGGATTAACTTCCTTATTTAATTCCCATCCAAACCATGGTAATTTATCCGAACAAATTATACCAAACCTGACATCCAGCGTATAGCAAATGTCACATCGCAAATCGAAACACTTCGCCTTTCTTAGTCCTCGGTTATTGCCGTTCTATAAATAGAACTCCGGCGAAAAATAATAATTCTGTACAAACTGATGGTGTGGCCAACGGGGCTACGCCTGGCGTATGTAGGTTACCAGTGACGTCACGGCGTGATGACCCAGTTCTACTGCCATTGAGAGACGCGCGTCAATGGTACCCTGCCCCCCACCGCCGCACTGCAAGCCCCCCTCTCTTTATTACGTAGGGGGTGTGTCAAAATCAACCTAAAAATCCCTTGGTAAAGGTGCAATTTTTATTGTCTCAGTGTCAAGTTTTAGGGAGTTACTCATGAAGTTGGCGTTTAACGTTGTAAAGACATTTTCACCATCAGGTTTTGTCTGCTTTGAAGAAAGTCATAAAAAGCTGGACAGTAATCGTTATAAACATAGAAATACAGATGTACTGGAAACAAAATGCATGGAATGACCTGCGACATGCACACAGCATAAAACGTCCATTACTTGGCGCCAGCACGCTGTGTTCATTCAAAACACGCATAGTAAATATCTTGCATATTAATTATGCTTTCAGTACTCACATAGCTCAAGTAACAGTGACCAGCTTCAAACTATGCCATCAAAAGTAACTATCAGTTTGAAACCGCTATCAGTATAGCTTTCCTCTTTGTACTTTGGCTTTGTGCTAAACTCTATTCACGAAGCTCGACTTCCTGCACTGAATCCTATAACGTGTTCCGGACAATAGCGTTGTTTCTATGACATACTTGAACAAAATTTCACTGAGCGAATGCACAGTAACAAAAGATGGAGCAGGCACAATGGGCAAAAACTTTTTCTGCTCGCTTCACCGTGCATCTATTATTTATAACTTCTGTAAGTTGGCTTTAGTTAGATTATTAATGCAGCTTCGTAGATCCCTTTGTGGGACGTGCACCTTAATGATGCCAGCCCAAGGGGTACGGAGGCTGTGTTATGATAAGAGCGAAGCTCATTAGTGTTTCCGACTCAGAAAGGAGACAGTACAGTTTATTTAAAGCTAAGTGGACTTCCTACTGTGGACATGTCGTAGAGTAACACAATGTAAAAATTTTGTGCTACTTTAACAGTTTAAATGATTACTAACAATAACAAGCCGTGTGCTCAATATAATATAAAACTATAACGAAGAAAACAGAACAGTAAAAAATAGAAAAATCATAAATCGATGTCAATTCAAATAAAAGCCAATCACTTATTACCCACATCGACTATTAAAGTTTGGCAATGGCACGTATGTGGGTCAAACAATTCACTCACAATAGCTCTATATTTATACCGAGTATTCTAAAATAATGCACGCTAGTATTCCTGTACGCACAGACTAAAATAAACAACGGTTCGAACTAGTGCTGCTCGCGTCTTTCGATATATTTTTTGCTTATCTACTTCTCTTTGGACTTCAGGTAGGTACCTACTGTAGGAAGCTTTTACTTTGCTCGATTTTATAAGTCTCTATACAATAATTAACTCATTCTCGAGTAAAATTATATTTTTTTATTTTGTGATAGGTATAGAGCTTAGACCTTTTCATATCAATAAATCATTGGCTTTATTTTTACACGTTGCATACCTAGGGCAAAATAACAAGCTTATTTTATAATTTACAATTTAATCCTTCATAGTTATTGAAAAGTTCAACCACTGCCTGACCCCTTTACCGAGTTATACATGAAACTGTGCCATTCATGACGTCAGAAGTGCGAACCAATCGCAGCGTTCCTTTGCACGTTTTCTCGATTCAAATGAGTTTTTGGAAACAGGTAAATACTGACAGTAACCGGAGTAACCGCAATTTTACAACGTCATAACTTATTTTTGAATTAGTCTTATCTTAAAATGTAATATGATAGTACAGACTCAAAACACACACACATTTAATAAGTACCTATTAGTATTATTCTGTTGTTGCATTTTCATAAACTAACCTAATTTGACAGCGCTAAAATTATAGCCCTATTTTTTTCAGTTTATGAGATCTGAATCAATTTAAACTAAGCGATTCAGCAGATTTTGTTCTTCTTTTACTGCTACCTCCAAATGGTAAAAGCCTCTATCCTCTTTTTACTTTTTACAGCGTGGTTGAATTAAATGAATAGGCTGGTGTTGGATGGGTATCTCTTGCCTACTCCATGGAGGGTGCATACCCTGTGACCTGGAACGTAACTGTGTCAACCGTGACGTCAGTTGCCTCTATGAGTCGATTGATGCCAACCATTCATCTTGCTAACCAGTGAATAAGGGATGTTACTATTATGTAGGCAATGCTTGTACAAATATAATGTTCGATGCATGTACCGTTGGTTGTATAAACCAGAAATGCATAGAGGTACATCAGAGGTACAATTACTTCTATCTAGAATACTTCTAGAAGATTTATTTAAGAATTTTTTGTAAAAAGTACAATAAAAATCAAAAATTCTGGGTTATATACAAAAACTTATATATCTTGGAACCCATGAACGCAAGCTTAGTGAAATTATGCACGCTACTAATGCAATTAAATAATCGCTATGAAACTGTCTATCAAACACAATTTATTTCACTAAATGTTGTCATGTTTTCCACGATATTACATTTTTTATAGAAGTCCCGGAACTTTAGCCGAGAATATTTTTGAAAATTAATTATGAGTTTAAACTAGGGTAGTTAAAAATTTTCGAATTGTTGCTAGGCCTGTGGAAAAATATGGAAATTATTTAAGTAGTGCTTATTCTACGAATAAAAAGTTAGAATAACAGCTTGTAGGCATTGTGCGGGTGCATGCCCTGAGCCTGTTAACTGTGTCAGCGCTGCGCTGACGTCAACGCAGCTCTATGAGACGAGCCCGTGGCTATGCCGATTGAAAGCTTACAGTCTAGTCTAGCCTACATAAGAGAGTCTGGTTTCTTGTCTTTTTATGACTAAGCACGGCAGAGGGAGTAGACTTACTGAAGACTTTCCCTATATGGTCAATGGTCATAACACTGCACTAGGTGTGAAGGTGTTATGTTAGACTAGCCGTCGCCCGCGGCGTTGCTCGCGTTCTACCCTTTAGAGTGTGACGTTTCAAAATTCCTTTCTTAGTGCACCCCTACACTACATTAGGATACCTACCACCTTCCAAATTTCATATCTCTAGGACTTATAGTTTAGGCTGTGCGTTGATTCTAAGTCAGCTTCAAAAGAGTTTTATATATATTGATGATGATGATGATGATGCATAGCTCTTAATTTTAAATTTTAAGATTATTTTTAGAACTTTCTTATTATACCAACAAGTTTGGATTGGTTAGTAGATAATGCTTCAGCATTAAGTCCACTCTGTACAAAAGTTATACATTTCTGTGCAATAAAGTCTTGAATAAATAAATGTTTCAGGCTTTAACCGCCTGAAATTGCGCTGGCGTAATAGTCTTTGAAACTTACCTAAGTACATATTGCAGCTTGCCTAAACTAGTCTGGTCATACAGAATTTGTCTGGTTTTAGAAGTGATTTATCAGAAGCTTTCGGGCATTGATTCGTGAACAGGGTTCATAGAGCCTATGAATTTTCTCTAATTTCTACTTGCTCCGCTGTTTTTATTTCTAAACACAGTCGTGTACTTTGAACACTTCCAGTTCCGAATCTGTTTTTCGGTTTGGGCTCTACCACAGATAATATAATACTAACTATACTTACTAGACCTCCTACCAAGACCTGGAGAGCTACTCCCGACCACATCCGTTCCAAATTGGATCCGGGTTTTGACCGATTTTGTGTCATTTTGTACTGAAAAATGACACGACTTCTGTCAAAATCTATGGATCCGGATTGGAACTGTGGTCGAGAGTAACCCACCTGCAATCTAATCAGGGGGCTAATCGCACTTTTTTCAACGGTTCTGATGTTCGAACGTGTGGGGTTTTAGTTTTTGCATTTGCAAGTAAAGTTGGCAGTGGTGTCATTTCCACCAAAATGTGTGCCGTGACTTTTTTTTCGGAATTTTTTACCTTTGACCTACCTAACTGGAATTTATAATAAAAGTGTCCGTAATTAGGTTCTTCTGTGACCTACTTAGCTGAGAACTGTGACAGTCGGACGGATTGTGGTGACGTATACAGCTTCTTGGCAAAATGTGCCACGTTTCTAGTGGCTTTGATCTCCTATTATGATAGCCGCCATTCGTCTATGTAGGAATAAATGTTTTGATTTGAGTTTATCTCAATATTGGGTCAACGTCCACAAGGGTCAGAAGCAGCTAGTCATTTGGCTCTCGTCCGATTGCTGTAATATTTCCTATGTGATAGACTGAAAACTATAAACCTGGTAAAC
Organism: Eulithis prunata; assembly: GCA_918843925.1. Taxonomy (NCBI): domain Eukaryota; kingdom Metazoa; phylum Arthropoda; class Insecta; order Lepidoptera; family Geometridae; genus Eulithis; species Eulithis prunata. The sequence continues at coordinate 8,599,546 of OU974016.1, read as the reverse complement.
TGCAGTATCAAAGTCGAGTAAGCTGACGTACAGTCTCCTCACATAAATTCGTATAAATCTGATTTTCTAAGTCAGTTTTTACTTTAGTCTAGAATAAAACCTACTAGACGTTGGTATATTAAACTCGATGTAAGCTGGAATAGTTACACCGTATTTAGTCTATTTCATTTGTATTTGATCTGCTTGTCATTACAAAATACAAAACACAGTGTAACCAGTCCAAGCTTACATCATGAATAGATTTTTGCAGTATAGTTTAATCGTGTTGTCCATGTGTAGTATATTATTTTTTCACTACAGTCACATCAATCATCAATCATCAATATATATAAAACTATTTTGAAGCTGACAGAGAATCAACGCACAGCCTAAACTATAAGTCCTAGAGGTATGAAATTTGGAGGATAGGTTCCTTATATAGTGTAGGGGCGCACTAAGAAAGGAATTTTGAAAAGTCGCACTCTAAAGGGTCTAGAACGCTAGCAACGCCGCGGGCGACGGTTAGTAAATCATATATAATAATATACCTACAGTTAAACAATAGCCCAGAAGAGACTGAAACTTTAATTTATTGAAGCTGTTTTTAAAGCCGTTTGTACACTGTTCTTAGTACAATGTTTACGTTCCAAGAGGACACCTGGCCTACTAGTTCCGGCTGCGCACGCGCTCGTTAGCATAACTACATCAAACTCTTCGTCTATTGTTTGTATATTGACGGCGTCATCACCACCGTCATTGTTAAACGATTGATTTGATGATGCTCGAAGACTTGTAATGCGCAATGATTTTCTATTACAAGCACTTAACCCGGATGCAAGCTCTGAAGGTCATCATCACCTTCTGACTTTTATCTTGCACGGTGTGGGTTGGCATAGTGTAATCATCCGCCATTTTACTTTATCGGCTTCTTTTTATTCAAAGACTGGTTAATCTTTCTATTCTTTGGTCTATTTCTTAAAGCACCTTTCTAAAATCTTGTATCAGATGAATAAGGTTGCCCTAGCATTTTTTTCCACGGTCACTCACCAAGGTGGTACTATTAGGTAATATATAAATAAAAAATATTTATAGGCATCCCACACAACGTCCGTGTTGTGCTTCTTTGCTTCTACGAGATCTCAAACACCATTTTTTTTCTTTTTCATTCTAAGCAGATTTGTTGCTTATTTGAGAAACCCTATCATCAAGACCAATCTAATAGGTACCCAGTAATATTTTTCGTAACAGGGGCTACAAATCTGCTACGCCGTAGCATGGTCTACGTAGCATTCTTGTTTGCGCTACGCGCTGTTTTTGTATGAAACTCGTTTATATTAGTTGTTACAATCTCCAAGTTGGTAGTAGATTTTGGAATCGATTTTCTCTTCGTAAGCTTTTAGCTTATAAACGTGGAATTGGGAATAAGAAGTTTCATATTTCGACGATGTGCCTCATGCCGAGCGCTAATTTCTAGTTCTTATCAAAAGTGTACCGCAGATTAGGTAAATTCTAAAAATGAATTTATATGCAGACCCATTTTGCTAGAAAGAACGACTGTTGTAGAACTTTCAGTCATATTTCTGGCATCTTATGCCAAGCTGCATGAATTTTAACAGAGTGTTTGTTTGACTTGTGTAATTCATAAATCCATACTACCTAGTGTTATCTCGCCAGTGCAGCTGAAAAGCTCAACACTAAAACTAAATTGTAATTTAGTCGACATAATGCCCATATGAGGTTATCGCTCGCTAACTAATCATTACCGCTGAAATGCACAGGCAGCATGCTCTCCCAATGGGATAAAGAGGGGCTAAGTCGTGTCGAGGAGAGGAGGCACGCGATTGGTCGGCGCCGGTGACGTCAATGTCGACCTCCCGCCGCGCCCGCCCGCACCCCGCAACCCCCGCCGAAGGCCGAACTGCTCTCCTCTGAAAAATAATCACGATTTTCGGACGAAACGATTTTTTTCTTCTCCAGTATCGTGTGTTTTAATTTTAACTAGCATTGCACAATATGGGAATGGGCACGTGGTTGCTGATGCATGCCTTGAGTCTTGCATGATGCTGATTATTATGTAAGCGACCTAAGCTCAAATCTATGAAAAATATCTATTAACATATCAAGTCTTCTTTTTGAAAAAGGTCAAAAACTTATAAATAATCTTAGTGCAATGTCAAGAACTCTTTCTTGAATAAGTTATTATGAGCTTTGTGAATCCCAAGTGCCAAGAGCAACGGGATTCGATTCTACATCTCTACGGCAGGCTTTGAGTATTTCAAGATAAAATTACAGGATTTTTTGCAAACGAAAAGTAACAAATACGAATCGAAAAGTATGCGTTGTAGAGTTTGTATGAAATGCGTGTTCGAATAGATCAATCTTATCGATGAGATGTCGGGTTTCTGAATCAGGAAAACGAATTCGAAAATCAAATCAAAACCGAGTGTATGCGGCCGGCCTATGTGACATATAATCAGTCCATCGACACTTTGTTGACAGGCAGAGTGGTTCTAAGTTGCCCCCTCGCCCTCGGCCCACTACATTCAATATTAAAAGATCAAACAAAGGGCTGCACCGCAGCACGCGATGCCAACAGGTGACCTACCGCGTCTAATTACACTGTGGAGTCGAAACATACAGCTTTATTTATAGAACTGTTCACTAATGGTGATTAAAATAAATAGTATGGCTATTTTAAGCCCGGAAACAGCAAAGTATATTGTTTCTTTTAGTGGAAGAAAGTTTTCGAGGTGAAAAACGATTGACCATCCAACTTAACTTTGTTAAAAAATAATCAACGCTTAGTCTAGTGACATCTCCTATCTCAAAATCTATGATTAATGAGTATGATAAACAAAGACACAGCTAATTTTAAGCAATACATTTTTTATGAAGTCTCTGTGTGCGGCGGTTAATGGCTTTAAAAATCCAGCAATAAAAACTGATTAAACTAGCACATGGTTCATCTGATACTAAACGGTTACATCTAGGTACATATCTATACATTACCTCACAGAGCACGTTCAATGAGGACGCGCTGTGAGGCATCAATAATCTATAATTTTTGAATTATCTATTAATATTTTTAATTAATATGCTCTAAGGTATCCCGCTATTTGGTCACTAGCGCACACTTTTTGTAGGTATAATCTCCCAGTCAATATTTATAAGAGATACAGAACATTTAGGCAACGTTCCCTCTGCTCTAAAAATAGTATTTTCCTTCATATTTAGACTGTATGTTTCATCGAGTGAAGACAAGACGCGTGCGTTTAATTTTAACCCGTTTGTACCCGCCTGTTCCGGAATTGGTTTAATTAGCGCTTTGAATCGAACTGAGAATAGCCACACTATAGTTAAAGCACTCACCTCAGATTATACTAGCGTACAAGACACTCAAACAGTGTCACGCTATTATTGTAATATCAGACTGCAAAAGTCGTCACGTATGAAAAATTTGTCGGCAATTGGCAAATGCAACAAAAGAACATTCTCATCGATACGATTTTTACACATTTCCTAATCTAAAAACATGTAGGTAGTAAAACGAATTACTTTTAGACACTTTTTTTAGTCAATCTCCATGTAACCACGCATTTTGAGTAGATATAAAGGTGGGTTTTAAAAGCGTTCTAAAAGCGATAGTACCTACTGCATGCGTGCGCGCCGTTCGTTAGCGAGTCAGTGACGCCGACATGTCTCGGGTTATGTGTAATAATAATGTACTGAATGAGTCACAAATAAAATATGTTTGTTCGTAAAGTTTGCAAGTTGCAAAGAGGTTAAATCTTGTCAGCTGAAACGCGAACCATATTTGGAACTGAGAACGTCAACCTTTGATTAGTAGAATTAAGCCAATGGTTTGAATAATATAAGTAAGATAAGTTAAATTAAAAATCTGATTCTATAGAAGTGAGTAGGTAACACAGACTGGAGTGTAACCTCATCCTATGGATACTTAGATAATATGGATATCATGCTTTTTGAAATGATTTCAATGCTTTTACACTAAAATTAAAAATAAGTTAAGTTTTATTACGTAGATTAAAAAGCTATGAAAACTAGCCCACCGTAACATAAACATTGAACTTCATAGATGGCGACCAAGAGTAGGCTATTGCCCTCAGACTATTTCTGTACCTATCTGGCAGTTGTTTACTCTGCTAGTTCCCGCTCGCGACCAACCAGAGCTCACCAGCTGAAAGAAATCCTGCCTAAAGTAGGTCTGTGCCGTTCTTTCCAACGCCACATCTGCTGATCGGGAGCAGCAACTTGTCGATTTCGTAACCAATGAAAATCGAAATTGTAGTAACGAGTGATTTTATCAAATGCGTGGTGTTTATATACCACGTGGTATTCTAGAGGGCGTTGTGTAAAATGTCCGTTAGTATTTTATTTATTTATCTTAAATTTTTTTATATTATAGTTGTGGTTTAAGCAGCGTATGGTGTCGTGCCAGTTAGGTCAGCGGTTAGCGTAGTGCTATTTAAATATAGAATGACGTACCAAACCAAATTTCCTTGATCTACATCCGGTTCTGTGCCCTTCTGAATTATTTTATTGACCAGTAGGTATAGGCATAATACTTTCTTGTAACCCTGAGTCCAAGGATCGATACAACAGATAGATAGACAGACTATTTATTTGACACTAGCCGTCGCCCGCGGCTTTGCTCGCGTGGTAGCAGCATGGTAACTTTAGACCCTTTAGGGTGCGACTTTTCAAAATTCCTTTCTTAGTGCACCACTACACTATACACGGTGTAACATAAATACCCTATAAGTCTAAACTATAAGAGGGTAGTATCCTTATACTACCCTCCAAATTTCATACCTCTAGGACTTATAGTTTAGGCCTTGCGATGATTGTCAGTCAGCTTTAAAAGAGTTTAATATATTTAGAATAAACACAGAACTGACACAGATAAAAAAAAATACAACCGAATTGAGAACCTCATCCTTTTTTACAATCGGTTAAAAATATAACAAACATAAACGTATAGCTAGGTAAACTAACGTAACTAGTAGTTTCTAGCTAGTCATATGTTATAATGAATTTATTTATTTAAAAAAAAGAAAACCTAACCAGATGATGGTGTAGTTTTCCAGTAATCCTGAGTACACACCTGGCTGATGTCGGCCTCCTTGATCTCCATCCGGCTGCGTGCCCTTCTCAAAAAGTAGTTTATTGACAAGCGCGCGTAAAAATAGACCCATTTGTTTTGCTGACGTTTATTGAGAGTGCGAAATAGAAGGTCTTCGGGCAGTTATAGCCGAAGCTTTTACACTGTGATCTCTTTACGAAGCTATTAATTATCTCCAGTTTTAGTTAGTATAGAGTTGTTACTTCTTAAATATAGTTGGGGAAAAAAAAAAGTTTTTAGGTAAAGTTTCAAAATTGGTTGATTAGTTAAAACTGATAAAACATTTTTGCAACTTTATCTCATCGTCATTTACTAATAACACTGACTGTACTGTAAGAACATGAAGCAATAAATAAATAAAGTCTATCTTTTAGAAAAATATTAAAATCTGCAAACAACAATCAATCAAAAATAATTTCTTACGTTCAGTACAACTTATAGTCAAAAATAGTGTATGTACGCAAGCACATTCGTTTAGTTGATCGACCGTCAAACAACTTTACATTTGTAGAGGCCGTCTACGCGTCACTTCGCACGTAGGCCTCGTAGCGAGGTGCTACGCCGTAGCAGTCCCCTACTAAGTTGACATTCTACGTGATATTAGGGAATAGAAGAAGAAGTACATTTCACACATTTTTAAAATTTTCCATTCTCGAGCGATGCAATGCCAAATCGGCAACGACGTAGCATGGCTTATAAAAATTATAAATACATTATTTTCACTATCTTTGGTTTTTAATTATGTAATAAGTGTGTGAGTACGCCCTAAATCAAATAAATGTACCATTTTATAACTGCGGACAGCAAATATAATTCATATGAGTTATGCACGGAGTTTGCCAACACTAAGCATCCGTGAAATACTGGCCTAGTGTTTATATATTATAATGATTTTAATAATCACATTTTTAATTGTAATCCATAATTTAAATACGTAACAGCAATAGTTATCGAACTTTACGTCTCTTATTTTTTCGCAATAATGCGATATGTACTAACAATGTTTGGGATACCAGGTAGATTTTTCTCTTCGTACGTTACGTAAACTAAAACGCAAATTTTATTTGTACTGAAACCCTATTATATTTCTCCAAGTCATAATAAAACTATTGAACACGGAACGAAAGTGAAAACTCGATACGTTGACGAAGATAATTCTTTGATCGATATGTACTCGAAAATATAATTAAAATGTGTAAAACCGAGAGTACTATGGAAAACCAACGCACCATTTTTGAAAGTAACAGTAGTATCGGAACAAGTCCGGGGATGTTCAGATTGTGGAGAGTGCGCATGCGTAGAGCTATCGATCTCGCAGCCTCCGAGTGCGCGGCGCATCATACGCCGTATCGTTGTAACTTGTAATTGTAACCCTGATTCCGTACCAACAGATGAACGGCTATGTTGTCAATCGATACATGCAGCAAGGGCTTTGCTATATAGGCTTGTAGCGCTGCCCTACTGCGAACGGTAGGGCAGCGGGACATTTTAGTGCAATATTGGTAGTCAATTGTTATAATAGCATCTAGTTATGTTTGACTCTCTATATAGAGTCCTAAAGTACTCCATTTTATATTTTTCTATTATTGTTTTCGTTTGCATTTGAATGCAGTTAGTTCTTAGAATTATAAAACAGTGGTGTCAGCTGTCTCTGTATATCGCCATAAAAGTAGGTAAGATTATTAATTATAGTTATAATTCTAAAAGAAAGTTATCTTCTTAAAAAACCCGTTTTACGTTCCCGAACTAAGAGTATCTTGTTTTATTTGAAAAAATAAGTAAAGTACCTATACACAAAGCGAAGTATACGAGTGTAGGTGAACATTAGTTAGAGTTCAGAAATCTTGAAAACTATGTTTACCACTCCGGTTCATGTTACGAATATTTGGCAGAAAAATTTTGATGAAAATACTTAAAACTCCATAATTAGAAGACCTAAGAAATTCTGCCCTAAAACACGCAAACTTAATTGCCATGGAATCACGAACCAAGTAGACCGGAATTCAAAATACATATAATAAATAATGCTCAAAAGATTCTTTCACGCAAACTTAAATATTTTTGCATAATCATACCATATTTTTCTGAGTGGTTTTTTTACACAGCTTAGCCATGTCTTTTTTTTATATACTCCTTACAGCGGTCACAGTGAAAATTTAAATCTTACAGAAAAAGAAAAAAAAATCAATCTTGCGCTCGAATACCGATACGAATCCAAATCACAAAAAAAAAAAAAAACTTAAAATTGACCTGCTTGTTTTTGACTCCTTACCCATTAGTAAGAGATATTTAATCCAAAGCTTCAGTATTCGGGCGTCAACAACTACACCCACTCTAGAAATATCAATAATCATGTGCGTGGAAAACTCCAAAAAAGTCATGGGAAGTTCTTTTTGTGGTCGCTTGTACTTTTATCGGTAGAGAATAACATTATTTTTAATTATGCAATTGTAAGTACCTATCTAAAGTATTCTAAAGCCCCATGCGGTTGGCGTGAAACTCATCGCATGTCGCATATGCGTGGCATGGCAAATGAAGCCTGCTTTAAGTATATATCAGTTTACTACACGGCGCTAGGCGGTGGAAATGTATGAATAAATTATAAGGGAAGGGAAACAAGGGTTTGTCTTTTGTTTATTTTTGTGTTATGGTCAAATGAGAACCAGAAAATGCTTTGACTTGTCGTAATATCGAGAGTTGTTTTTATTAATAAAACAGGATATTCGATGTGGGCAACATTTTGCCCTTTAGGTAACTAGATTATAAAACGTTTATAATATAGAAAAGACACACCAATAACTACTCAGTGAGCATTTTTTTTTCAAATAACATGTTTTGAGCTTTCCATTGCTTCCGAGAAAATACTTGTAAACTTCAGATGTTTACGGATTGTATTTGAACAGCGGAACTAACAGCGGTTAACCCAAATGATATTCAAGATGAATCAACACTTGAGAATTTTCCGCAAATCGTATTAAAACTCTTCAATATTTCCTAGAAGTTTTGATATAACCGTGGGTTTTTGTAAGACGAACGGGTCAGTGTTTAAAATCCTAAGGATCGTTAATACGTCAGTAGGTACTTTAGATAAAATACCTATCAAACCTATAAAATAGCTATATAACTATGTACTCACATCTGAAGGCGGAAATCTTAACTTACCCACAGTTATTTGCTAAGTAGACACGTTTAATCGACTGATGTCATACAATTATTTCCTACTATGCTACTTTTTTATTTCAACAAAGTCACAATCGTATTTTTCAAGTGAAAATATGTTGTTTCAGTGTGCAACTTCATAGTGCACGAGCGATGCGTGGGCCAAGTGGTAACGCCGTGCTGTGGGGTGGCGCCGAGCCTTATCAAGGTAAACTACACTTTATTTTCGAACAGATATGAGTAATTTTCATACCACAACCTGCTATTTACACATTCACCTCTACAACGTAATTTGAACTTTGACGACCTCTACATCGTGAACAATATGATGTGACAATGGCTTATGGTGGCGCGCGGTCATGGAATAATTTATCAGATAAGTCAACACGCTGAAAACACTATCAAATATTTAGGTGACTTTACGAGGGGTTCGTGTGATTTACAGGGAAATGTTGAACTATGTGTTTATTTTTCAATGTTTGCTACGTATTTATGATGTTTTTCTTGTTGTACAGAACCCAGTGGCTCACTGCTGGTCGGAGCCGACACATCACAAACGGAAGTTTTGTACGGTGTGTCGGAAACGACTGGATGAACTGCCAGCCTTACATTGCATGAGTAAGTACTATGCACAACAGAATAACTTTACGGAATTTTACAAGAAGGCTCTGTGATAATTTATATCCGACACGCGCGTAATCACATAGGTAAGTTATGAAGTTGGTCTCATCTGTTTTTAAACTAATAATATTTATTGTTATCTGAACAGAAGACGATAAGCGTGGGACGTCACCGAAGAGAGCAAGAATGTAATACTTTTTCTTATTTGAGTGGGAATCAAAAGTGCTAATAAGTTTTATCCCTAAACGTAATAATACGCAAAGTGTAAATAGCTAGTTTATGTTACATCTACCCACCGTGTGTCTCATGTTTTAAAACCTCGTTAATCTAATAGACAGCTAGTTCCTCTACACATCAACACAGAAATACAAAAAACACGCAAAGTGATTAGAACTTCAGCCAGGAAAATCACAATTCGTACGTCTGTATGCTAACATGCTATCATACAGGATAGTGTTCATCGCGTATACAGTTACTACTGTCTTGTTAAGTGATGAACACTATCCTAGCATCAACACCATCTTATACTGGCACAGGCCAGCAAGTCTCAAAATTACTTATCCTACTACAGCGTCAAACAAATGCCTCTCATTCTAAAACTCAAAAAAAAAACATCAGAAAACTCATCGAACTCATTTATGTTAAAAACCACATAAAACAATATGCAAGATCTTTAAAACATAATTAGGTCTTACCGCTGAGAGCAATATCTTATTACATTCTCAACATGCTATGTATGATAAGTTGTAACTGTGTGTTGCAGTATGCGAATACTTTGTCCACGGAGAATGCGTGGACTTCGCGGCCGCGGACTGCAGAGAGAACGCGACATACAGCGCCGGCAGCGAGCCGCGGCACGTGCACCACTGGCGCGAGGGCAATCTGCCGCAAAACTCCAAATGCGCCGCGTGCCGCCGGGCCTGCTGGTCAGCGGAATGCCTCACCGGGTACCGCTGCGAGTGGTGCGGCAGCACGGTAAGTTTAATAGACTGTTTTAAGTCTCCGCTCATGAAATTCTCGCATTGCATAGCGGTGACTTGAATATAAGGGCATCACATTAAACAAATTCTATTATCGGTACTCTACTTTATGTAGAGTCTGATAACCCACTGCTAACTTTAAACGTCTTTGTTTCCATAGTGTCATGCGGGCTGCCGATCTTTGATACCAGAAGAATGCAACTTCGGCATGGTGCAGCCAATCTTCCTTCCCCCTTCCTCGGTTTCCATTCCCCGCACGGAAGTGCCAATGGAAGCCATCATCGGGGTGCACGTGCGCCCTCCGCCGTCGCAGCGCGACTTCGGCTGCCGTAAGTGTCCGCTTCGCAGCATTTAGCGGAAGCCTCGCCCGCGCCGCACCGCTTTGGCCCGGATGTGCCTCGCAATTCATGGCTTCGATAGTACCTTTAGGCGTCGCTTGCACCGTAGACTCTCGACTCGTCAACTCCCAGTGAAGCAAACACGACCTGTGTGAAATTCTTCCAAGAGTTCCAAGTGACGATTGGAATATCGTAACGTGGTATTCAATTCACCAGCAATGGAAGTCCTTCATAACCTGTACATAAGTTCGAATCTAGCAGATTTGAGCGAACAGATCGTGATTACTCCAGTTTGATCGACATCGAATGTCCCATTTTCGTTGAATGATCGTTCATAAAGTAGAGAGTGAATCGCGGGGCACATGTGGTGCGTGTGGCGTGTGGCGTGCGTGCGCGTGCGGTGCGTGAGCGTGTGTTTGGCGGGCAGCGCGCGCGCGGCGGACGCGTGGCGCAGGCGGCTGGAGCCCGGCGCGGCTCGCTACGTTGGCGCGGCGCCTGCTGCCCGCCGCCTGCAGCCCGCACGGCGGTGCTTCGCCCCCCTACTCGAGAGGTACCACACACTCTGTCTCTATCTCATCCCGCACAGCCCGCGCATGACTTTCTGTACGATGCTACTGCACCACATTGAACATCGCTCATTCAAATAATATTGGGAATCATTGATGGAAATTGGTGAAGGTTTTCAAAAGTCGGTTAGACATTTTCATATGCAAATGTGGTGCAGTTGCTAGATCATCACTCTACTAAACCACCATCTACCATGTTTGAAAACTCACCAGCCCCCCTCGGGAGTCAGGAACCTAACACCATTTGTGTCTGTAATCCCGCGATCTCATGAAGTTTTTAATATTGTCTAATGTGGTTTAGTAAAGTTTCACATTCTGCTTTTGCTGTGTGCTTCTTATCCTTCTGTCCTCTCCGTATTACACCAACCACTGACTCGCGTGTATATCTTTAAACCACAACGATTTTCTTTTCTACAAATCAGCTGATTTTCACAACTGCTCCTCCACACAATTATTGCTTTGAAAAATAATATTATCGAGTCATACTACAAGAGCTATACTTGCAAAAAGCGCTCTTCGTACATTCTTTCTCAATCTAAAAGCTACAGGATCATGGTAATATAATTAGTCCTCACACACAGTACGACGTACACTAAATTAATTTAATGTGGTTCCGGATTGGGCCATTGAGACCAAAATAGACGTGATTTTAACCCACTTGACAAAGAACTATTACGCCGTTCTTCCTAACAATTGTGTATTTACTTGAAAATAGCATTTATCCTGTAGTTTTTCGATTGCATTTAAACCACGTTCAAATTCTTATCACTTCCCATTCCATTTCCGAGACTAACAGAATTGCGGCCAGCCAAAGAATACTCGCGCGCAGTATTCCATCGGCGCAGGTAACACAAACTATATGAATATTTGTGTAATATAATATACCAACTGTAAATAATGTCTATGTATGCATACGCAAGTTTGCTTGTAAACCAGGTTGTCCCAAATATCCAGGTGTGGTATAGAGAATTAACATAAACAGAGATTCTTAAGAGACATTAGGTATTTGGTAGCATTTCAAATATTGCAATTATGTTTGAAAAGTGTGTAAATATCTTATACAAAAAATTTTCCATTAATGGGTTTTCTTGGGACATCCTCAATTGGGTGTCAGTCGTAAGGTAGCAGCTGTTGGGCATAGATGGTGTTAGACAAATTAGCTGAACTGTTTGTGTAGTTCTATTGATGTTATAATGTTGCTCAATATTATTCCACACGTCAAGAAAATCGCAAGATACAGGACTTTAATGTATAAGTCTAACAACCAGACAACGCGACGGGTTGACTAGATAGATACACGAAACTTTTAAAAAATTTAAATTGTTAGCTTTTGGAAACATCCACCAGCACTGAAAAAAACCTACAATTCTTGATGTGTGGAAGTAACGTTCAAATGCTTCTAATAAAATTAACTAGATACATCTAAAAGACACCATAAAATAGATGTAAAAGCTTCAAATTAAAACCAACTAAACATAATCGGCACGTTATCACTGCCGCATGATATGAGATGCATTTGTCTATGGAAATAATGGTATTGGAGTGTGTGGGGTTGGTGGGGGTGTGGGTATGAGCGCTATGGGTGTTGCAGCTCGCAGCGTGAGCGAGGAATTCAGCTCGGGCTGCGAGGGCCGCTCGGGCTCCGGCGGCGGCTCCACCGGCGCGCCTGCCGACCAGGACCACCGCCCGGACCACGGGAAACAGCATCGGGACAAGACCCCTGATGACAGGGATGAAGGCAAGTCACACTCAACTCACTTCATATTTTGGAATCACTTTTATCAGAGTGAAGAAATGGTACAGAAATTCGACGTGGTGCGCCGATCTTAGTGGACGCGCTCCCGTGCGTTTAGATTGAATATCTAAATTTATGTTAGGAGGCGTTGGTTTAACACTACAAAAGTAATTGAAGATAACCAGTACGGTTTAAGATGTTTATGGTTGAGTATAGTCCGTACTCAACCATAAACCACACCAGTTCTCTACTTCGAATACCACACGTACCGTCTACTATTTCAAGAGTTTTTTAAGACTGGCTAGCTAAAGTTAGATAGGTTTTATTTAATATGAAAAACATCTCCATCCTCCCTCAGAGGTGGTCAAGGTATACGACGGCGAAGCGGCGTGGACGCGGCGGCTGTACCGGCCGGTGGTGGTGGGCCGCAACTGGAACGAACGCGAGCTGGTCTCTGCTGCGCTGAAGGCGTACCACGTGGCTCGTGAGCCGCACGAGTTTGAACTGACAGATGCGTTGGCTGGCGATGAACCACCCCTGCGAGATCCCACGCCGCTCGCGCGAGTGACTCGACTGCCAAACAAGCGGCCCGCTCTCTTCCTTCGTTTCAAGTGAGTAAATTTTAATGCCTCTCTTACCCTGAAAAACTCCACTCTTTATTTAGCATTTCAATAAAAGCTACTTCTTTGCCGTCCACATGTCGAACATTAACTGAATAGTGGCACTGCTGTTCCACTAAAGACTGCCTCGTGTACATGGACTTCGAATCAGATGAATAAAGCGTTAGCAGGGAAACAGAGTCCAGCGTATTGAATAAGGGCTACCTCTGAGTTTGATTGAAGCAAGTAAATATTTTGTATTCACAGAGAAAGCGAGTCCGGTGGTGGGTCAGTTCGCGTATACCCAGGCCGAGTGGCGGGCGCCGGCGAGACATTCGTGACGGTGCCGATTGGTGGCGAGCATTCCGTGGCCGATCTCATGGCGCTGGCGCTCGAGAGGTTCGGCCTCGACCCCGCCACAGCGGTGTCCGACTACCGCTGCTCGGAAATCCTACTTGACCGCGGTGGTAAGTGTCTACAAGCCAGCCTGGCTCTATACTCAAACTTGATCATTGGTTTAGACCAATTTGGACCACACTAATTTTTCACTTTTCGTCACAAGACATTATCATTCTGTTCCCTGCATAAATGCATCAGCGACACATGAAATACACAGTCATCAGCAACCTTTACAAGCCTGTATTTATGGTAATGCTTTTGATCAGTGTCAGAGCGCGTGTTGGAAGAAGACGAGCGCCCCTGGCGGATCGTGGTCCGCCTCGCCCGCGAGTCTGTGCGCCGCATGGAGCTGGCGCGGTTCTACCTGCAGCCGCGGCGGGACCCGCACGGCCCAACGCTGGCGCTGTTCGTCGGCTCCTTGCCGCCTGGCCTCTCCGAGCGCAACTACGAGAACATCCTCGTCGAATTCTTGGGCACCGGTCAGTACCAAAGTATCATGCATCACAGAACACTTCAGATGCTACGAAACATATGCGGTGTGATAGTTTGATGTGATTTATCAGGGGATTGTGAGTGTTTTTGTGTTTCGCAGAGAACAAGTTCAACTCCATCGGACCGATATACTACGAGTACGGGTCGATGGTGATTACGTACGAAGACGCAGCCAAGGCTGTGCGCGCGCTCTATGCACTCAGAGAGGCCAAATATGAAGATAAGCATTTATTAGGTATGTTTACTACTATGTACTCCTTTGCCAAGTTCATGAAGACATCAAAATCGCGTAGTAAATATCACGTAGTCTGTCCCATCTCACTGATGGTTTCATCCATTCTCTTACTTCTTGTATACGAGGCCGAGTTTCATTCACATTCTGGACTCAGTCAACCCCAAAGCGCTTTTTATCAAATTGTACACTAAACCAGTAGGTAAAAGGCGCTGTGCTAGGTGAATGCTGAAAAGCAGTTTAACGGACTGATCGACCTCCTATTTATGAACTCGGGGATAAAACAAGCCAACTCAAGAGAGACACCAAGACTAAAGGAAACAAGGAAATCATGCTAGATATTTTTTTCAGTTATGCTTCTACCCAGCATCGAGCCCGCCATGGTGCCGGCCGGTGTGAAGCCACTTCTTGTGTTCGTGAACGTCAAGTCGGGCGGATGCCAGGGTCTGGAGCTTATATCTTCGTTTAGAAAACTCCTCAACCCATACCAGGTGTTCGACCTTGAAAATGGAGGGCCTTTGCCTGGGTATGCACTTTTTATATTTTGTTCGCTTTTGTTATAGGATAAGTACATAATTTTAGTAAAATTCGTACTTTCCGAAGTGTACATCCGTCCATGAAAAAGATCAGAGATGCACAGAATCATAAAAAATTGTCTTTAAATACATCTGGCCATAAAAACGGTCAGAGAAGTTAGAGAAGCACAGAGACACTTTAGAAAACCAAGTCTGACAATATAATATTTCAGATTGTACGTGTTTCGTCACATTCCCAACTACAAGATCCTGGTTTGCGGCGGCGACGGCACCATCGGGTGGGTGCTCCAGTGCCTCGACAACGTCGGACAGGACTCACAGTGCTCCAACCCTCCCTGCGCTATTGTACCTCTTGGAACAGGTAAGAACTCCATAGCTTCATTATTTTGATTTAAACGAATTATCAGGTACCTCCTAGGTAATCTGCATGTAGTTTATAAATACTTTTTATCATAAGAAAACCTAAATTTGGTAAAGAAATATAGAAGTGGAGTTTTTTAGCCTGCGGCGAATGGGGTCAGAAGGGATCATTTCCTCTGCAACCTAGTCATAATTATTATCATAAAAGCCTGAACAAATTCACAAGGGTTCCCCCATGGACTTTCAAGAAAGAAGATGTCTTTATTAATTGGCTGCCCGTGCCAGAAAGAGGAAACTTTTTGGATGTACAAAAAGTTTTTGTATTTGCAAGGAATTCGTCTCCAGCTCGCAAAGCTACGATTAACTGCAAATTGAATGGTAGTAAAGATCAAACTTTCTTTTTACTTCAGGAAATGACTTAGCGCGAGTCCTCCGCTGGGGCTCCGGGTACACGGGTACCGAAGACCCATTGTCACTCCTGCGTGACGTCATCGACGCCGAGGAGATCCGCCTGGACCGCTGGACGGTTGTCTTCCATCCCGAGGATAAGCAGGACGAGCCGAAGGAACAGCTTTCCAAGCAGCTACCCGGTTAGTTTATCATCACGGCAGTCCCTCATTAAAAGCTATTAACGTTATCAATCTTTCAACGTTCAAAAAGTTCCCAAATCACAATCTTGAGAGAAATAGAACTAGGTAATGCTATAACAATCAGCAGTTCAGCAGTCAATCAATCAGATCTCGTGTAACAACCTTCTTGAATAAACGAAGTGCACTGGGTACCAACACATTAACTTTAATCTAGCGAATCAATAATTTTTTAGGCTACGATAAAGGACATCTTCATAGAAGACCGGCTGTTAATGTGCTGGTAAACAGTAATCTTTAAATATCACCGCTTGTTCAGTCACGCCACGTCTCCATATACTGTAAGCTCACCACCACAAGTGACTAGATAGCTAGCCTCGACACCACTATCACCCGTCGTGTGCGACTGATTCTTCACATTGCAGCGTCTGTGACGACAGGATCGCAGAGCGAGGACAACTCACAGATCTTAGTGATGAACAACTACTTCGGCATCGGCATCGACGCGGACCTCTGTCTCGACTTCCATAACGCTAGGGAGGAGAACCCTAACAAGTTTAATAGCAGGTGAGGAATGAATTCTACTGGTCTACCAATATACATACTTCCCCTTGCGCCATGTCTTTATAGAATCAAGATAGTCGGAACACATTTAACCAGAAAATAGCATGGTCTCTGCTAGTAACCGACCGAACTCTCTTAGAACTACCAAAAATTCTCGACTAACACACTCGACTCTAATCTAAGTAATACACATACTTTTTTTTCTTGATACTCCTTTTACTACTTTTCGCAAAAAATATTTCAAAGTGAGTTTTTCAGCACCATTTCTCCCAAAAAAAAATCTCCAATCCCTTCATTCTATTCTATGCAATAATCACAAAGTATAACGTTCATAAACGTGATTCCAGATTACGAAACAAAGGTGTCTACGTGAAGATGGGCTTGCGCAAGATGGTCGGCCGCAAGATGTGCAAGGATCTGCACAGAGCGGTGCGGCTCGAAGTCGACGGGAAACATGTCGAGTTACCGGCAGTGGAAGGCATCATCATACTCAATATACTCAGGTATGTTACAGTATAGATGTTAAACAAGGGAATGGATTGGAGGGGGTGACGTTTGATATGTAAGAAAGGAAATAAGACTCAGACAAGAAGGAGAGTATGGATAGGTAGAAGATGAACAAACATGTAGAGTGTTTTACCAACCATGGAAGGTATCGTCAATCTCGATAGGTACACAGGTAAGCTACCTTGGGGGTGTAGGAAAGATGAGTATAGGAAAAGGTAAGCTAATAACATCAAAGTAGACTATAGGGAACTGAATGATATCTATTGAATCAGGTGGTTTGGTTATCTATGTTTTGACTTCCTGATATTTTCGACAGTCTTGCAAAAAGACGAATCGAAAATGGTCAAGAACTTGAACTATACTTATAAACACAGAGAATGTTATGTTTGGGGTTCTTGCTAACACCATTGTACCCAGCGTTTGTAATAAACGCAAGTTGGTTTGATCATTTTTGAACGAAAATTTCTTAGCTCAGTTCCATCAGACACAGAACACAACACACGTACAAATTACAGTTCTCAGAGGCACCAATATTAATCTGACCTGGTTGGTCTACAGCTGGGGCTCAGGCGCGAATCCCTGGGGCCCGGAGAAGGACGACCAGTTTAGCAAACCGAACCACTGGGACGGCAACCTGGAGGTGGTCGGCGTCACAGGCGTCGTCCATCTCGGCCAGATCCAGTCCGGACTGCGCGGCGCTATGAGGATAGCGCAGGTAATCATCTGTAATATTTATGCTTGTTTTATCGCGGCTTAGTCAGCTCCGCACGTATTGACCTTGTCTTTCCTGTGGATATGGCTGACTAGGCTGAGAGGATGGTATAGGTGCTGAGAAAGCCTTCCATCAAAACATTGTCGCAGGCACTACAGTGTCCCGTTAAGTGTTGGCATAGGCTGCCTCCTGACGCTGTATAAATCATCTTCAATAGATGTACAGGCCTAAGATGAGATTTCATCATTGAAATTATCACATACAGTAGGTATATAGAGCACCACAGTAATAACCAAGTTACATTGTACAACAAAGATAGCTTGACTGCAAAGCTTTGCCGTGATACCACGAAATGTAACTCAAAACTCTTAGCGCTATGCTGATTCCCATACCCATACTCGTGTTTTGATAAATCGCACGCTGAAACATGCAGGCTGCATCAATTACAGAAGCTTGACCACAGGGTACTCTAGTCTAGATTCCCTGAGTTCATGTTAATAACTGTGTAAGGTCCACCAGAAGGCCTAGTACGAGTTTTCAGTGTATAGTGTGGGTGTGAAACTTCTGACGTCCAGCACACCAGTGGGCGCTGATTTGTATGGAGACACTGAGCTGATTCTTCGAAAAGCTCGACATGCAAGTACGGGCTTGGCTTGGCGCGTCAGACGTTTTACACCAGATTTACACACCAAAACTCGTACTAGGCCCTCTGGTTGAAATATGGGGTCTTGTGATCAGGAGTACCTTCGTATTTCAGGGCGGGCACATAAAGATCAACCTGCGCAGTGAGATCCCAGTGCAAGTGGACGGCGAGCCGTGGGTAGCGGCGCCCAGCGAGGTCGTCGTACTCAAATCCGCTCTCAAGGTGCGCACTTTTCTATTCTTGTTATAACTTGTTATTTGGTATGGCATAAAACGAGTGGAAGGCGTTTACTGCGATAAAATAAATAACACGCTGTATAGCCTGAATCTGGGATATGTTTCCAAAGACGTCAGTGACTCAGACGCCCTGATAGTTCAACAGAGCCTAATCCGCTACAGACGTTATTAATATGACGTTACTGACACACGAAATATAACTATACCTACTATTGCGTTACTAATTTGCTGAGCAAACAACACACAGTATTAAACCGGAAATCTAATATCAGAAAAAAGTCTTCCACTCATTTTATGTGTACCTACTGTGACGTGACAGGCTAGGTATTTCCATTTATAACTTCCAAAAAGAAGAGCTGAATACAGTAGAAAAATTATTCAGCCCAAAAAAAAGATAGCAAGATCAATATGACACTTTTGTTTCGAGTTTCTTTTGAATATATTGTATTTGTTCATCAGAAATTTGATTCAGCTCTCATTACTAGTCAACATAAGTTTGCATGTGCTCGCTTGTTCCAAAATATTACCCGGGGGGTTCCAAAATTTAAAATTTGTAAATATATAAACCAATGTAAAGTGCCATCTGGAGTTTCGCTTAATCTTCTATCAGCAGCAGTAGACACGCTAACTTTATATTCTGTAGTTTTTAAATACCTAGATATAGTAAAATCTTATTAAAAATATCCAAGGGCTAGTCAAAGTACCGTTTTAGCACTGCTTTGCTTCAAAGATCAAGCGAAACCACCCGTGCAGTGCAGCATCCGAATCTGAACTCCCGAATCACTTTACGCCCGAGCACTCAAACTCCACTCAGCACCACCAGATTACTCCATTAGTTCACTCGGGCCGCGTTCCTCCATCGCACTCGAGACGGATCCATCTCCCCGTCTCGCTCGAGGGGAGACGCGGCCCTCGACCCGCGCCGCGCCACTCCACGCCCGATGCGAACCGACCCTCGACTGCCTCATAGGTCGCCTTGAGATACCGCGGCTTAGAAGCCCGAACAGGACGCTCCAGGAGATTGAACCGTGAAACGTAGTCTCCTGGGGCGGACGGTAGGACTTCCAGTTAGTTAAGATCGGAGGACCAGTTCGGTTGGTCGGTTCGCGGGGGGCGTGGGGTCGCGATGCGACGGATGGGGGTCGGGTGGGGCGCGGGTCTCGGGCTCACAGGGTGTGTGTGCAGGCGACCATGCTGAAGAAAATCAAGCGCGGCTCGGTCGGGTCCCTGGGGTCGGGGTCCGGCGGCGCCGTGTGATGAGTCGCGCCCGCACCCCGCGCCCCGCGCCCCGCGCCCGCGCCTGCCCCTCCCACGCCCGCGCCCGCCTGCAGGCCACCATGCTGAAGAAGCGCGGCAAGGTCCGGCGCCGCAACACGGAGGGCAGCATGGCGTGCCCGACCGCCGCTACTGCCGCTGCTACCGCCGCTGGTCCCGCACCGCCGCCGCCGCCGCCACCGCCGCCGCCGCCCGACGACTCCTGAATCTGGCTGAGCGAGCGCCTGATCTAGCGCGTCCTTGGGGCTCAAAGGACGTCGCCGACGGCGCTCGCTGCGCAGGCGAGGCGCCTCCGCTTTCTTCGGTAGAAAACTTTAATGTAAATAAATTAAAAATTCAAAACCAAATATAAACTTATAATAAAAAATAAATTTATAGTCATTAGTTGTTGTTTTATTTATAGTGGGATGATTTGAATGTAAAAAATAAATAATGAATATGTAAAACTGTTTTTTACTTACCTTCCCTCGTGACAGACATCTACAGAAATGAGCACAGTGCACTGACTAAACTGGAACTTTTATACGCTAGCCCGATGCGTATCACTCTAGAACTTTAAACTCATATCAATGGGACAGTGTCATCCATACCAACGTAACTGTTCAGTTGATAGGAATGAAGAATTCCAATGAGGAACCAATGGCGTCATTTCAGTTCACTTCGCTATATTTTCCTGGCAGCGTCACCTTTTTCACCAAATCAGAACAGATAGTAGCACTGTCCAAATGAAATGCTTGCAATATTTAATTTTTTCTTAAATAATACGGAAGCCGATATTAAAACTCAAATCCTTTTTTAAATATTTATTTAACAATATCCAGAATAAGACTAGTTTTGAAGCAGTGCTTACAAATTAATATTCCATGTCATTGCATCTTATTATACCTTAACTAACACATCCACTGAGTCCTATCTCGAAATTGTATATCAATCAGAGAATATTGAACGTTTGTCATGGCATAAAAACTATATAAAGGATAGTTCATAATGTTTCAACCAAAAGAATTAGCTATGTAAAAAAATAGATATGGGTCAGTGTCGTCATTGCACAGAGCCAATGCTTTTTTTATTGTTTGATTGTTGGTGTACGTACAATTTCAAAGCTCAAAATTATATAAATAGCTGAAACCTTATTCTAAATAGTCTTTGAGACTGGCAAAAATCAAAACAAATGACTGCGAAATAGTCATAAAATATACAAAACAAAACGTATTTCATTTAAAAAATGTAATAACTTACAGCAAACTATAACCTTTTAGGAGTTAAAGAGACCACCGAACATATCGATGGTCGCCAAGAGACATTATAATGACTTCACCAGATAGAAAATCGCAAAGTAAAAAGGCAATTAAATTCTAAACTTTGGAAATTTTTACAATATAACTGAAATCTACAATGTTTTTTAACTTGATAAGTTAAAACCAGGCTCTAGTAACTATCCACTATTTTAGTTTTAAATGATTTGGGTAAGTTGTTAAAATGATATCCAAAGTTTAGAGCTCCATTACGCTGTTCACTTCGCAATAAGGGTGCAGATTAGAGAACTTCACTAGAAGTACTCTTAGGCTTTCCTAAGAGTAAATGTATATTTACAAAAGACAGATCTGTGAAAGATTCACAGAGCATCGTAATTCATAAACATACATGGAGCTCCACCTACTGAAAGCTGACTACAACTCTGCAGTGCAAGTATAACAGCCAATGAAAAGAGCTATAACGCTTACAATATGGCGTCAAACCTTTTTACAACCAATTTGTAAGAAACCTTCTTTGTTGGTCTTACTTTTTTGCCTATTCTTGTTCGTAACAAGTCAGAAGACCCAGAAGTCCCTATGCGGCAACCCAATTGCATAACTGGGAATAAGTATTACAAAAAAGCGACGTTTGTCTTAAATATATTTGTAGAATCTAATAAGATCCGAATAGCTGCTGGGCAAGCCAAGATGGAGTACATCTAAACATTGTCCCAGGCACTGTCCCGGTAAGTGTAGGCATAGGTTGCCTCCTGACGCTGTATAAATCATCTTCAATAGATGTAAAGGCCTAGGTTTATTAATAAGATTATACGAAACAATCATAAATTTTGTACTTCATATGAAGGTGCATTGAGTTGCCGAAAAAATTTGTTTTAACACACTTTTTTTTCTTATTCTAAAGAAGGATTCTAAACACCGCAATGCTTGCTGCAATGCATTTTTTTACATTAAATATTGACAACCAGTATACCCTAACGTTCTCTACCTTGCAGTACAGGCTTCTTCACAAGTACTACGCGATAATACATACTTAGTAGTACATATGTACATAAGTTTATATCAAGAACCCATGTCTTTATAAGAATACTGTGGTTGTTATACGAAGACATTAAAAACGTAGATTTTGGTTACCTATTGGTCATGACGATTGTGAGCCAACATGGCGTCATAAGAAAATTCAAGATGGCGATCCAAAATGGCGGACATCTTACACTGGTAAATAACACAAGTAATACATACCCTAGCAGTATTCTATCAAACAACACAGAAGGGAAGCGAAAGGTGTTTAAAAGATCGTGTGACGTCATTGCAGATGTGTCAACCTGAAAAGAAGACGTGTAGACTAGAAACGGTATCAGGGCAACTTTTTATGTTGTAGACTGTAGAGCCTAGGGGCGCAGGATTTGATTTCAGGTGGATCCTCTAGTAGACCTTATACACAGAAAATACATGGTAAATACGTGCTTAGCTAAATAAGCATGGTTTCTATGTTTTTCTTCACCGTTTGTGCACCTTTAGGTTCTACTCGGCGATTACGTATACCCATATTAGCCAACGCCATACGTCTCTGAAAAGTATGTATCTCAAAACATTCTGGAAATTTCCTACCAAAAATCTAACTTGTATTACTGCATGGGCGCCACGGCTTCCCGTGTGTAGTGGCGCACTCGGCTGAAGGAAAACGGTGGGAATTTTCCCGGGCACAGCTCAAACTGCGTCCACTGGTCTCGTCGAATGCACACGGAGTAGTCCTTCCATGTTAGACGCATGTTGCGGCGCCCGGCTGGAGACGATAACTGGAGCTCCTAGATACAAAATCATCATCATCATCAATATATATAAAACTCTTTTGAAGCTGACTTAGAATCAACCCACAGCCTAAACTATAAGTCCTAGAGGTATGAAATTTGGAGGGTAGTATCCTTATACATACATATAGTGTAAGGGTGCACTAAGAAAGGAATTTTGAAAAGTCGCATCCTAAAGGGAAGAACGCGAGCAACGTCGCGGGCGACGGCTAGTACAAGATACGTTTATTTGCATAATCCTGAGAAACGAATTGATGACTCAAGCCGGCTTCTTTGCTGTGCTGTGCTGTGTTGTGATTCGCCAGAACGATATGAAATTCATAATATAGATCACACTATGTACTGTGGGTTGGGTCAACTTGGGGAACCTCTGTGAGGGAACCTCTAAAATAAATAAATATTCTTGGACATTTCACACAACGCCCTCCAGTCCCAAACTAATCAAAGCTGGGAACTAGATTGCTGATAGAATACTTCTAAACAATTTTTGTAAATACATAGTAGGTACATCTAAACTTTAAAATTTATAATATTAGTGGGATATCAAAGTTGTAACATACAATATGGAATGTCTGCTCCCTGTCCTGTGTGTCGGGCTCCCGGCGCCGCGATCGGAAGCGAGTGTTGGCAGTCTGTGCCGATTTCTTCTCAACACTTTTCTTCATCACAAGGACTACCTGTTATATAAATAAATTAATAATAATAAATACTCTTTGACATATCACAGAACGCTTTCTAATCCCACACTAAGCAAAGCTTGTACTATGGGAACTAGATTGTTGATAGAATACTTATATATATAAATTTTTTCAATGGTCGGATGTCATCGATTTATGATAGTCTACGCCTGATATTTACCTTATCTCCTCTGAGTCGATAATGTCCAATCATGACCCCTTGACCCGGCTTTATGTTACGGCTCTTGAGTTGACTCACAGCCGCGCCTGGCTCGTCGGGTGTTGTCAGCATCATGACTAGACCTTCTGGGAAGAATCTGCAATATTTTACACCAGATTTACAGCATGTAATTACTATCTTGTACTGAAAGCATAATTCCTCCATTTTTTTATTTTTTTTTATGTTATAACTAGCAGGCGAGCAGGCGGGCCACCTGATGGAAAGTAGTCACCGCCGCCCATGGACACCTGCAACACCAGAGGTGATGCTAGTGCGCTGCCGGCCTTTTAGGATTTGTATTTGTATTCTTACTGGGTTATTTGTATCTATTTTTCGATACGGATTCTCTAAGTATGGTAAATCTGTACAATGCCCCACTGAAGTATAAGAATACTTACTTACATTATAAGCTAATAGCCAGTTTTAGGCTGTTTCCACGCTAGATGACGTAGCGATATGCGAAGCGGATTCCTCGCACATCTTTAGTGGAAAATCAAACTGAAGAAGTTTTGACTTTTTAATCGAAGCTGACGGTTTCCGCTCGTAGTAGATACGAAACCTATTTCCGAGATTCTCATTAATTGCTGAATTACCTGCCATTTATCACAAAAAAAAAATACCATGTAGTCCACCTGCTGCGTCGATTATCATCAATATATATTATATATTATTATATTTATATATAGGTATATAAAACTCTTTTGAAGCTGACAGAGAATCAACCCACAGCCTAAACTATAAGTCCTAGAGGTATGAAATTTGGAAGGTAGTATCCTTATGTAGTTCCACACTAGAACGCGAGCAACGCCGCGGGCGACGGCTAGTAGTACAATATTTTCGATCCTTGTTCAATAAGTTGTATCCGCGGTACCTGAGATATCGGTAGTACTGCACCAGGAACCACGGCCGGTAGTACTGGTCCTGAAAGCCGGTCTCTCCATGCCGCAGGTAGCTGGTACGACTGATGTAACAGCCGTGTAGTTGCAGACGAGGTCGCATTAGGTACATGTGTCGCCAGGACGCGTGGCCGCTGGTGCGCGGCGTGCCGCATTCCACACCCCAGGTTCTGCAAACCACTCCCTTATTAAGCTAAGAAAAGGTGATTTTTAATAGAATTGTAAGGATCAATGAGGGACCTAACGGTACTATTTATTTTGTTCTCACCTAATGCAGATATTCCGCCATATATCCTGGTCCCGTGCCACTAGATAAAGTCCTCGGCAGGTCGCCCCGAGTCTCTCCAGAGACACAGTGTCCAGTTCAGAGCTGACCACCCAGCGAGTTATCAGGAGAAGTACTTCGTAAGGCAGCCAGGAGATATGCATGCCCTGTAATATTCATTAGATTGAAAATCAAGAGTTAGGTATGTCACGATCATAGCTGGTGAAAATTCATGAACTCTGCTTGAAACTAAGACTAGTGACATGAAACTAATACACGGATTAAAGGAGTTTGTTGTGTATTGTTGAATATATACCGGATTTTATAACTTTCAGATCAAACCAAACCAAATTAAGAATACTCTAAATTCTCTCATCTTAAGATTTTTTAAAGAGACTTTTATTTAGTTACCGTAGTGGGCGTTGCCGGTTCGCATAACACACCCTTCCGGCCATGAACCCTCTGGATCCGCGTCAAGATATCTTCACCCTCAACCATTTCCTCTTCATCATCAGGCTCATTGTCCAATCTATCAGTAGGCACTTCTACTTCTGGAGCTATTTCTGTAAATAGGATATTTAGATTGTTGGTGCAAATAGCGCTAAGTTTACCTGAAGGAAACTGAGGCAGAGGCTGCCTGCCTTCCACTTAGGCCTTTACATCTATTAAAGATGATTTATACAGCATCAGCAGGCAACCTATGCCTAGACTTACGGGACACCGTAGTGCCTGGGACAATGTATACATGGAGTAGGCTTGCCCCACTATACTAATATTTGGACTTCTAAATAATAGAACATACCTTCAACCTTGTCCAATATACCTTCCTGGTACAGAAGTAGCTCTATATTGGGGTTTATAGCCAAAGCTCGCTTGTAATTCTGAATAGACTCGTACCAACAGCCAGCTCGTTCTAACTCCACTGCCAGCAGGAAAAAAGACCTTGCCTGTAAATTACAAGGTTGATAATTATTTTATTCAGTAAAATCAGAAGGATCTTATAATTGTCTTATGCAGGGAAGTTTAAATAATTACATCCAAAAAAAAAATTTAAGTTCTCCATACCCAGACCCTAGTATAATACTAGTATTGATTTTCATACACATCAATAATAATTCAAAGAGAAATAAACACTTACTTTTTCAAAATCACTGCAATCACTTTCTGGTTGTGGGTCAGTATTCTCAGAGCTCAAGTTAACTGGTGCTGGGGCCTCCTTCTTTGGAGTCACATTCTGTGGAGGAGTAGCTTCCAACTCTCTTTGCCACTGCTGCCGGAATGTAGACAGCTCATCATCCTCATCACCAGAACCAGTCTGAAAGTGAGCTGTGAACTGTTACTACCTATTTATAATAAATATGTAAAAAAGCCAAAAATTAAAATTAAACATAAGGAAAACTAAATAAGCAGAACAACTAAATAAATGATTCTGATTCCAACCAGTGTCTAAAAGTGTTAGCTCACTAACACTTGACCACCGCCATTCCAAATTGGATCTGGATTGGAACTGTGGTCAAGAGTAACCCACCTGTTCTTGAATGGTTAGCTCAGCGACCACATCACTGATGTCTACATCTTGCAAAGATGAGGAGGGATCCTCCTGCTCCTCTCCCTCACAGTCACTCCCGGAGCCACCGGCATTTCCTCCCGAATCCTGCAATTTTTAGTCTGTGAAGTTGGAGCACCGCTAAGTAGGTAGATACATTGAGAGTAGGTATCTACCTACTTGTACATGTGAAAGGTTTAACGTGGTAGTAGGTGCATTCTACCCATAGGTACAGTACCTAGTGAAGGAATTTGCAAAAAGACACCCCTAATTCTTGTTCAGGAAGTGGTCTAGCCCCCGCCGCCGGCGTCGTGGCCTCTTTGCAAGTTGCGCAACATGTTGATGTAAACAATGATTTATTTATCTTACCATTATGAATAAAAATTGTAGCCGGCGAAGAAAGTAGGTAATACAATGTAATTTAAAACTGCTCCAAAGGTTATTTGCATACAGTTTCTGATCTTTTCCTTTTCTCAACAAGACACGAAAACACCGAACACCGAACACCTATATCCTAGCACGAAAACCACCAGAAAAATACCATACAAATCCAAAATCGAATCACATCAATGTCATGTCATCAATCACAAATCACAAGCAAATGACACTTACTTACACCACCGCTTTACACAGAAAAAAAAACCTTAATTCTTCTTTTTTTTCTAGGCAACTTCAATCAAAATATACGTCAAGTCTTCTTCTTCTCTTCATTAGTGGCCTCTGTCCGTCATTTCGACAGACGATTTTGCAAACACAGGCGCACACCATTCTTCATGTCCTGGTAAAATGGTACCTACACGTCATGCCCCAGAGTGGAACTTAAACAGAGGCAGAGTCATGTTTGTTCACACAAGGGTTCTTAGCGTTGGCGCACACTTGACGACAAGACGTCGTTGTCGTGTCCATAATGACATGAAAATAAATATTCTTTTATAAAGCATGCTGTCAAAAGAGGGTTTTCGTTATTTTTTCTTCGATGTTTTCGTTTGTAACTTGTATACCGTTTTGCTTTAGTTATAACTGAAATAGCTTTTAAGAAAAAGCATATTGTAACGAAAGAGTTCCTAAAAAAACTTGCTTTTTAAAAAAATATTTATTTTCTCTCCCTAACTATACGACGCGACGTCTTGTCTTGATGTAGTTTGACGCCTATGGGGCGTTGCGTCTTAGCAATAGCCCCCTGCCCCTAGTGCAATGGGGGGTAATCGCACAAATTTGTAGCAACCAAACGTTTTTTCTACATAATAGGTATGCACCTATATAAATACGACTCACTTTTCACGAATTTACCAAATTAATCTCAGGCTCGTAGGTATTCTGATAAAAAAATATTGCGTCCGGATCGGTCAGTTCAGTTGGTTCAGTGCTCCAGTCTGCACTCGTAGTGGGAAGCACAGAGTACTTTTTTTTGGTGGGAAGTGAAACTGGTGGTAGTGGAGTTCAAAACTTGACATCATTTTTACAATATTAGTAAAATCTACAATGTACCTACTAACTATCCCTTACTTCAGTTTTAAAAATGATTTGGGTACCTATGTACTTGCTGGACGTTAGTTCCCTTAGTTCAGATTTAGAGGGTATCTACTTAAGTGAAAACTTAGGTAGGTAGGTAGGTACCTATCCTACTGTGTTATGTAGGTATAATGCGTGATTGTTCTGCTGCAGTAGGTAATGAAATAGGCACTTTTATAAACGTCGTTTTATTGATTGTAAAATTAAGTAATAGTTATTTGTATATTCACTACATTTGATTCAGCCTTTACGTTATATAATTGGCTTTGAACAATCAGCCAAAAATATACCAAAATAATAATGTATAAAATGGAAACAACAAGATATTCCATCCCAAAGCTTAAATTGTCGCTTCTAATGCTTTCGATACTAATAACGACAGAAACGCTAAAGCTACCTATGATATAAAAAATCGAAATCCAAAGATAAACTGAAAGCAATTTCTTTAGATACATTACTAGAGCAATCGTCAGAATAACGTGACTTATAAAAGCAGTGAGACCTAAAACACCATAGATATATGATACTACTGGAGCTTCAGAAAATGGTAAGCCTCGCTCTTGCAAAAATAAGCTGCCCGCTGGGGTAGCTAGAAGTAGGCACACGAAAGTGGGTAAGATGCCATGAACAGCTATTATATACAATCCAACTTTCAGAGGAATACAAAAGCAGCAAGATTCAAACAACGGACATTTCGATCCTATAGTATTAATATCCTTTTCTTTTCTTATTTTCATCTTTTCAATTGAATTTTGAAATAGTGATAATGTTTGAGCTGACTTGGGGCTGACTGACATTCATGCATTCATCAGCATTCATGACATGACACCACCGAACACTTCTTCTTCTCTTCAATAATGGCCTGTGTCCGTCATTTCGACAGACAATTTTGCCAATGTCAAGTGTTAAAATTGTAATAAATAAGTCAAGTCAAGTCAGTTGTCAAGTCGGCTGTCGTTTGTTTTGAAAAGAAAATGGTGGATTTTCTCTCCAAAACCTAACACGAATTTTCACATTCAGAAAAACCACTTTACACACATTTATTCCAATGGCCCACACTTTATGTTACGACCTAAGTATTATTGGTTAAAATTCCACCAAAATTAAACAACAATACTCACAATAACACAAGAAAAACTATTAAAATAAAAGTGCTATGTGTCGTTTCAAAAAATGACAAAACTCGTGTCCCACCGAACACCTATATTGCATGACACCGATGACACCAACCAAGTTACTTTTGACACCAATGTAAGTAAAGTATGTCAAACAAGTAGCCCATCAAGTTTCTAAGTCCAAAAAGTTTTGATATCCTACATTAATCTTGTCTTCTTCTTCTCTTCAATAATGGCCTGTGTCCGTCATTTCGACAGACAATTTTGCCAATGTCAAGTGATATAATTGTAATAAATAAGTCAAGTCAAGTCATTTGTCAAGTCGGCTGTCGTTTGTTTTGAAAAGAAAATGGTGGATTTTCTCTTCAAAACCTAACACGAATTTTCACATTCAGAAAAACCACTTTACACACATTTATTCCAATGGCTCACACTTTATGTTACGACCTAAGTATTATTGGTTAAAATTCCACCAAAATTAAACAACAATAATCACAATAACACAAGAAAAACTATTAAAATAAAAGTGCTATGTGTCGTTTCAAAAAATGTCAAAACTCGTGTCCCATTAATCTTGTGTGTCATGGCCCATGACATGACACAGAATGTGTTGTGTAGTGTGTGGGTCAGAAAAAAGCTTCAGAAAAAAAAAATGTCAGGCTAAGTGAAGTTGACATGTTAGCAAATTCAATGACATTTGTTTTGTTTCTTCTTCTTCTTTGCTTCTTCCTCCAAGATTTGTGTCGAGGCCTCGAGGGGTGCTGTTGGGGTGCTGGGGTTCGCTAAAGTTCGCTTTGCCATTCGCTTGCTTGGAAATTTAACGAGAAATGTAAAGAAAAATAGATCAGAAAAGTTATTTCCAGTCAGAGCATTCCATTTTTACATAAATACGACTCAACAAAGGTGTCCACGAAGATGGTAAGTAACCCCACCCTGCCTGTTCATCAGGCATCAGCCATGAATACATTGCATAGATTTAGCCAAAATATATGCTAGATACGTACTTGGTTGCACAGCTTTGAACAAGCATAATGCCACCTCCTATATTGTGATCTATTACAGATGCAATTCATGTTGCTCTTCAGCCGACAAGGCAAGCTAAGACTGCAAAAATGGTATGTCGCTCATCCTGATAAACTGAAGAAGAAGATTACACGGGAGCTTATAACTACGGTTCTGGCCAGGAAACCTAAAATGTGCTCTTTCCTAGAATGGAAAGATGTCAAGATTGTTTACAAAAGGTATGTTTATTGAGATGGGCAGACGACATCGTCAAAATAGCAGGCCGTAAATGGGAGAGACTAGCGCAGGACCGCGGTGGATGGCACAAACTTGGGGAGGCCTATGCCCAGCAGTGGGTAAGGTCGGGCTGTGGATGATGATGATGATGTTTATTGTAGTGTGTAGTAGGTATTTAGTGTTTCTTGCCTGTACAATTTTGTTTGGACTTAATATTGGAAATATTTGGATGATCAGTCTGAGCTGAAGGTACCCAATCCCGCCTTGACATGACCAACCCAGGTTTCAACCCTCTGTACAGGTGAGATTGAAGTCAAAAGATGGTTTATTCAATATACCAAAAGAAAAAAAGTTACATAGCCCTACATCCTTCTTTATGCCTGACTACATGCACTCGAGAGGACCTGCTTGTATCGCCAGAGATTGCTGTAGCAGTAGCTACCTATTGGTCAAAACTAGTCTGATTGACTTTGGTTGAGCAATTGACATGAGAAAAAAATATACCTTCACTTTGCAAAACAGAGATAGATTAGGAATGTCCAGACAACTTTAAAAATGAGCACCCTATCTCAATGGACAAATAAATAAATGTTTCTTATTACATTTACTCTTCAGATATGCATCACTGTACTTCTGCTGTGCCATGGAGCAGGAGGACAATGAGCTTCTCACTCTGGAGCTGATCCATCGCTATGTCGAACTACTGGATAAATACTTTGGAAGTGTAAGCATTATTGTTTACTAGCTTCCGCCCGCGACTTTGTTTGCATCCCATTGGATCCCGTTCATTTTCCGGGATAGAAAGTATCCTATGTTACTTCTAATACCTCTAAGAATATGTGTACAAAGTTTCATGATGATCGGTTAAGTAGTTTTCGCGTGAAAGCGTAACAAACAAACTTACATTCACATTTATAATATTAGTAGGATATTCAGATTATTTTGGTAATGCTCAAATATAAATGCTCAACTATGACACTCAAGATACTTATTTTCTCATTATAATTATTATAAAAGAATATATCCTAGCAGTAGTTTTAAAAGCTGAGTGGGAATATGTCCAGAAATATTATATTTATTCATATCTTTCTCAAGAGCTACTTCACCTACTATAATATACTTTCAGGTGTGCGAGCTGGATATAATCTTCAACTTTGAGAAGGCATACTTCATCCTGGATGAGCTGGTCCTTGGAGGCGAGCTCCAGGAGACAAGCAAGAAGAATGTGCTGAAAGCCATTGCCGCCCAGGACTTGCTGCAGGAGGTCAGTAGCCAGGACAATGAGCTTGTCTGAATGTGATGTTCTTGGAACTAGGATTGCCATAATCAACTTCATCAGCCCATATTTGTGAGGTTTACATTGCTGTGTCGTGATTGGCACATGAGATAACATTATATACATCTCAGAGTGATGGATGCTGCCTGTGTACATTGCCACATTATACATTGCTATTACCACCAGCTAATGAACATTAAAAGAAATGGACAATAACTTTCAAATGTTTATAATATAAATATTTCAATACTGATGTACACATATCAGTGAAAACGGCTTGTCTATAAACATATAAATATTTTTAACTAGCTGCACACAAGTCAGTCGTTACAGCAAATGTACAACTTCAATAGACATTCCCATAGGTTGCATGGTTTACCTAGAATGACCTAGATAGATACAACCTATTCAAGATCTTTCTTTCTTTCTAGGATGTTTAAATGAGTAGGCAGAGTCACATTCTAATAATTTTTAATTCTTATGTGCATTAAGTTAATCTCTTATCATTTCAGCGTTTAATCTATAGGACCCACAGATGATAATTTTTTGACAATGTTGAATATGGCTGTCCTAGACTTTGTAAAGTTCGTAATTTCTCTCCGATTGGTGGAGGTTTAGGCAGATTATGATGGGCACAATCAGTTCTAAACTTATGTGCAATTGCATTTCTATGGGAACTGAGAAACACAGGGCGGAACTAAGGCAGGTTAAAGAGGGGTGATTAAAGCAATACACTGAAATGCTTATTTATGTGAATGTAATGTTTGTTTTAATGAGCTTGTCAAATTCTTACAGTCATTTATTTGTGATACTCATATGCTTTTAAAGACAAAATGTGGAGTCTTGAACAATATTCATGTTTAAATTGATTGACATTCAGTGTGTTCCCAAAAATCGTAAGAGTATCACTCGTATTAACTGTCTGCGAGCCACGTACTAATGTTTTTCATTAATCTAACTTAATTAAATTGTTTTTTTTTATATTTAAACAAAAAAGCCTTGCTATTTTAGTTTTAAATATTTACTAAGTAAATTATTCCATAATCTCGTAGAAGTTCTGCCATAAATATTAAGTCTAGTCTTACATATCTTTATAGTTATAAAATTATTCGTGTGTATCTAGAATAACCTAAAGTGGACCAGATTATTAGGACAGTGGCCTAAGTAGTGCCTTTTCATTGTGTATTAGATATTATAATGATAAATAATATTATATGCTATTAGGTGCAGCAATTACTAAGGATAATATAACGCACTAAATATCCAAAACATTTTAGAAAATATAAAAACCTATTTGACCGAAAAAACCTTGACATATCACTTAAAAACTATCTGGTTAGAAATTCCTTTGCATACTTCGTCTGTTACATAAATATTTAAACATTTCAAGCTTTACTAGTGCCTAAAACTTATGTGAACTATCTAAAAAAGTTTAATATCAACAAATATAAAGTGTCACACGTATTAAATGATTTTGAAACTATTAAAAAAAAATTACACAATTTTCAAGTTTACATAACACTTTGAACACTCTTCAGTATAACTGTTGTAGTTCACCTTTGAACCCTGTCGCACTCTGCTAACTGTTCCTCTGTTTTGGTGTGATATGCATGCACTGGCGGCAGGACCTGAACGATGGATTGTTGCACTGATGCCTTGCACGACCCCGGATCCTCAACAACTAACCCTATAAGTCCTACTCTATACAAGTAGATTGTGCTTTTGCTTTGTCTACATTTCCTGTGTACTTTTAAATTTACTCTTGCATGCATTTCTTTCTTCTTTATGCTTGTTAAGTTCCTATTTCTTTCGTAGATAGTAGAACATATAGAAAGTGTGGCACCTGTAGTTTTATTTGATATTTCTGGCAAAAACCATACTCATTTCCAAGTCTTTTCCTAATCATTACCAGAAGACTAAAGTGACTTACATAAATATGTCCTTAACCCGTCAGATGGGCTCTGTAGTTACATATGTAGTAACATTTTGTTACGTGAACTCTTCTAGCACTCAATTATCATCGCATTGCATTCCCACATTTTACCTACATTAAAATATATATTCAACTCAGAATCATTACAC
The DNA here is from genome assembly GCA_918843925.1 of Eulithis prunata. Taxonomy (NCBI): domain Eukaryota; kingdom Metazoa; phylum Arthropoda; class Insecta; order Lepidoptera; family Geometridae; genus Eulithis; species Eulithis prunata. Next base: position 8,565,991 of record OU974016.1, on the reverse strand, counting down.
TAAATCAGTTTCAAACATCATGATTTTGTATCAGGATATTGTATAGAGCGTACAGCCAATAATTTATGTAATAGTGTATCCTAATTGTGTTAATCGTTGCTTAATATTTTGTGTAGATATTTTAAAACACTGAATTTGTATTATGGATACTGCTTTACTCTATCATATCTACTCGGATTTATTCGTAATGCGAAGCTCAATTTGTGAAGATTATTTACGTAATACAAAGTATTAAATTATTTACCTACTAGATGTCATACGAGTCTGTTAATGCAGCTAAAGCAGTGTCCATATGGTAATGGTTTGGCTGTTCATGCATTTACTGTATTGGGTTTGTCGAAATACATTTGTTTAAAAGATAAATCTGTTTTCTTGCATGTTCCCCTCCTTCGCTTCCGTAGCATGAGTCATTGTAAATCGTCTTTTAATTTATACTTAGAAATATTTTTTATTTCAATAATAACAAAATTATATAACACGTGTTATGTAACATGTATCTCTGATGTAGGATTGAACTCATGCTACGGACAAGGTGTTAAACCATATTCCTCGAGATAGGAACCTACTACAGTGCTTCATTTGGTGCGGGTCTCCATTAACAGCATGCTTAAGCTAACCTTAACTTTGATTGGTACCTAATTTTGCTATTTAAAAGTGCAGATAAGAGCTAAAACCGCTACCGAACGATTAAAAGCAATTAACGCTGACTATGCAAATTAACATTGTTATTGCGACTTAAAGTAGACTTTACCGGTTGGCTAGTTAGGGTTTTTTTTTGTGAAACAAAAAGTTTCGCAAAAAAACATGCTTACGGGTGGTGGGTTTGTATTAGGACGAGACAGTGGACGCAGCGCTGCGAGACGTGGGTCTCCTGTGATGCCCCCGCCCCGGCCGGCCCGCCTGACTCCGCCCCTGGACTTCAACACCTTCGAGCTTCCAAGTGAACATTCCAAAATATAAACTCTGTTGTATGACAAAACTGATGATGGCGCGATCATCAATTATATTTTCTATTCCTATTTTAGTATGATAATTAATAATCATGGGTTGACATGACATTTTTTAATTAATAGAATCTAAGAAGAGATATAAATATGTAAGTAATTATAGAAATAAGTTAATAAGTACTTCTTCAGGTAAGTAAATGATTATTTTTTTTATTTAAAAAAAGGTTGAAGAGAGTACCATTGTGGTGAACTACGTTAAAAAATAAAAAGTACATTCAAAGCCAACCAAAGTGGACCAAGTATTATAAACAGATTTTCTAATGTTTTATCCTATTACTATTAAAATATAATTGGTAAAATTTTGTTATTTTTTCATAGTTTATTTATTTTAATAGAACCCAAGTCATTGTTTTTAGCTTTTAATTTTTGGTAATACTTTATGCAATAAACCATTCATTAATTAACATAAATTTGGAAAAGTATTGTAGAATAGCATAAAATAAATAGCTGATAATGATATAGAGAGAAAAGCTCTAGTTTTGGACGAAACAATGTATTAAAATTAATAATTGTAAGTTGAATTTGTTACTCGTACACTGATAACAAAGTTACCTATTGATTCTCTAACATTAATTAAATTTTAATAAAATCTTTTAAGTGACAAATGTTTTATTGAATTTTGCTATTACTGTTTTAACATGCGCCATTGAAGAAATTCCTCATCTATAGCTATAGGGAGTTATCAAGGTGATTATTCAAATAACACCACTAGGTATAAAAATAGGTACCTAACTATATAGGTACGTATTTCATCATTAGTTTTCTAAACTAGGAACGACATATTAATTTATGACCTCTTTAGAACCTCTCGTTTTATTAATTCTTGGAGCTACTTACCTATGTAATAACATTTTATTTGTACTTCAAGATCAAGAGCAGAACCAAAATTGTAGGTGCCTTTGTAGGTAAGGTTGGCCTACCTACTGTTGGCACACGTTAATCCAGGAAAATGTTGTTTCCTGTAGTGCAAGCCCAATAGGTATAAATTAACAGGTAAATATGATTACCTAGAATTTTTACAGTGAATATCGCAAGCCGTTACATTTTTTTATTCCTGAGAAATATTTTCGGTTTACCAGTAGCTACTTACGCTGAAAACTTTTCAAGATACTAATAACTATGTTGCATATTCTACTAGGTACCTATGTCAGTTCTGTGGCTTTTATGTTCTAACCCGGAAAGCGAAGCTCGGTCTAACACGACCACGAGCGAAACTGGCTCAGTGATACCCTTGTTGCAGGAGGAGACCCCGCAAGGCTTCTTCGAGGACCACGGACTCGGCTAAACCGACGTCAGCGCCACCTATCGCCTCAAAACTAATGTTGTAATGCTGATAACGTTATCATTTGAAATGTACCGTCATATAAGTAAGGTTATATTAATATTAGCTGTATGTAACTTATTAATACCATGAGTACAATAATTTAAAATTTAAAGACAGCTAAAATAGAATTGTGGAATAAGCCTGACTTAATTCTGTACAACTGTGAGATGCGCTGTGCATGGTATGCAGTTAAAACTCGGGTTTTTTATCACACATGAACGTGCATTTTAAAAAAAAATTCTATGGGTGCTTGGGTCTTAGTTCCACTGTTAGGAGACTAACGTGTATGTGACATTGAATATGGAATCGACATTGCAACATTAGCTTTATTTAAAAAACAGCAGTATTTCAAAAAAAATGTAAGAGCAAACTAAGGTTACGCCGTGTTGTGTTAGTATTTAAGTTATTTTTTTATGTTTTAGCACAAAGATTCCTCATATTTTTTAAATGCAGCTGGTTATGTACTTAGTAATTCAATTACTCAATTATAAAATGTTAGCGGTAAGGATTTATACAGGGTGGAGCAAAACGTGTTATTATTTTGCTTCGCTTATTTATTTGAACTCAAATGGTAAAGAAACTTACGTTTAATCGGTATCTTCTACCTACTCAAGAGCGTTGAGGAATAATTGCGTACATACTTTCCACTAAGCACTCGTTTTAGAAGTAAGTCACCCTGTATAGAAGTAAGTATATTATAGTGTTTTGGAAGCAGTTAGGCACTGGTGCCAGCCAAATGTATGTTTATATTTTATGAAATTATCTGTATATCTTCCAACTTATAAATATATATCTACTTTAAAATGGTAGGTTTGACTGTATCTATGACCTCATTATTTATATCTATCAGTTCATATCAAGCCTCATATCTTTATGATAACTTTGAAACTGCGGGCCTATACATGTTTTCCAAGTAGTTAATGCTTCTAGATTTAAATATATATAATCGTTTTTGGATTAATAAAAGCATAAATATTGATTACTTATATTTTATTTCAATATACTCTGCAATAAAAAATATCAAATACAGTAAAAATGCATAAATACATCGAAATTCAAGACTCATCAGGCAGTCTTATAAAAGCTTATTCCAAATACATTTTCTTATTAAATACACCTACAAACCTAGAGCCATAACAATGTAAATACACTTAAATATTTTCATTGTGGCTATACTTAAATTTAAATCCCGAAACATTACTCTGAATTAGAATTTCCGACCGATTTAGATTCGGGGGTGGATTTCACCTTCTTGGTGGTCGTGGGGGAGGACTCTTGGGGGTTAGCGGGGACCTGTGGGGCAGGAGGGCTGGGGTGCACGACGTTATTAGTGCTCTGTTTGTCTTCTTCTTCTTTCTCCTTCTGTTGCTCCTGGCTCGTGACCTTCGCGAGGTGCAATGCCGCGAGTAGAGCGGTGATGTAGCGACGGACGTCTAGTTCAATACCTGCACGAAACATAAAATAACTTGAGATCTCATAATGTAACCTATGCTTTTCTAATAAATTGGACGGTCGAAAACCAAACGTAAGAGAAGGAAACCGGTATAAGTTTCGGCTCGGTTTAATGGCTCTGAACCTGAATAGAGGGAAGTGGGAGGGTGAGATGACTTCTTCAAGCAAGCAAGCTTGTATCAGTTAGTGGCCAACTCTGGTGACGGAGTTTTTAGGCCGCATTAAGGCCTCAGTCGTGGCTTAACTACTTCTTCAATTCAACATCAGAACTGTTAAAACAGTGTGGGGGACCTATAAGTTTCTATTTGGCTTGTTTTAGTTTTAAAACACTGATTTCTAGGTGATACTTCTTCTCAACTTTAGAACCCTTTCTACAAGAAAGCAATTTGTTTTCAATTTTAATTCTCATAAAAATTTATCACAAGATTTTATAACGGCACTAAGTAACAACATAACACGCACTTTGTTTACCTTATCAAGTAGTCACGTAGGTTTTTAAGCTTATAAAAGGATTATTTATTTTATCTAAATAATTCTTTAAGTATTTACTTATGCATCATGTGATTGTGTAAAGGACAACCAATATAGATAAAACAAACAGTCACCATTGTGCATTTTATCGTAATCTGCATTATCAGTGTTCAAGTCCACTGCTGGACATAAGTATCCATAGGATACCAGAAATAATGATTATGATGATGATGAAGATATTGTATGGTGCTCACCAGAATTCCTTAGCTCGTTGATCTTGTAAGAGAGGTTGGCCCACACACGCCTTGCCGCCACAGCGCTCAGTCTGCCGACTGTTTGTACAGTGTGGAGAGCTGGGTCGGTAGTCGCGGCCGTCACTTCAGCTAAAACAAAACACCGAAAACACTGTTATTCAGTTTCCTAGGTACTCTTTACCAAAAGATACAATTGGGAAGAAAATGTCATAGAAAAAACTTTTCTGACACTTGTTTGAAAGTGTATGTTGAAAGTGTGAAGAACATTCTGCTTTTAACACTAAGTTGGCTTTGCAGTGGTCTAGTCAGTGTCCCAAAAAAAACTGGCTCTTTTTAAGACTATTGTTAGTCAATAACAATTTTGGTCGGTTTTTTATGAGAAAAATGGAGGACAAGCAGATATACCTGGCGAATTAAGAATGTTGGCCCTTAAAAGTTAACAGCTGCATAATAATGTAGAAAAATAATTCTGTTATTTTTTTTTTTGCGAGAAAACGCTGTTAAAATGGTTGGTATAAGTATATGATGAAAGTAAAATGGTATAAGTATATGATGAGTTATTATGATTCCTGTATGTTTAGTTTTTAGTTGTGGTGTGCAATAAAGTATTTTCTATCTATCTACTCACTGGTGGTTTCTTCAGGAACACCAACAGGTGGCAGGTAGTGATCCAACAGCTGCATAGCATATGTGGCGCCACTGTCAATGTTGTGCATAGCTTTCTGTCCGTAAGCTGTGGATAGCAGCGCGTTGGCCTTGGCCCAGGATAGCTCCTTTAGGGACTTGACGCGTTGCTCTGCGTTCGCGCGTGCTCCGTACACCTGCGGGCAAAGGTCAAGGATAAAAAGACGATACTTCACATAAATAATAATTAATCTACTGAGCTCCGTTGTAGGTCGCCAACGTAGGACTGAAAAATTACCCATGACGCTGCATAACTCATGTTTATTACATGCAAAGGTCTGGTCATAACGCGCGAGTAACCATCTACTTTTGAGTTTTGTTATCTTTTAGCGGGCGGGGGTACCACAGTCGCCACCGATGTGATTTCCAGCTTCATGGGTATTCTAGCATGGATATACTTATGGTATTGAAAGCGTATACCAGCAGATGGGCCGTAAGCTTGTTTACCCCGTAGGGACCACTTCCGCAGAGTTTTTACTCTAATAGACATGAACTGAGCATAATATAAGGCCCCAGACGCTTGGATGAATGTAGCATGTAAATAACTACTTGGTAGTGAAAAAAACTGTCAGGGAACTCTTATAAGTGTTCTATCAGCTGTGTATCTGTGTCACACACAATAGTACAAGGAAAATGCAAGCTAGCTAACCACAATGCATAAGTATACATAACACATATAGAATGCCTCCTATGCAATGCAGGTCAGTACACAATAATTTTGTAAACTCGTTCATTGCCTACGTACGTAAAATGTATCATTAGGTAGTTATTTAGTATCTCGTAAAAGGTGAAAAATAACTTAGGACAAAAAATTCCTGTACCTAATGGAATACACGTAACGTGTTATGTTAGGTACCTAAGTTAAACTCCAAAATGGAAACATTCTTTGCGCCAGACTAAATTAGCTTCAGCAGTTTAGTGTAAACAACAAACAGACTGCATTTACAATACTAAATGAGTGAGGATAATGTGCATTGCTATTTTGAATGGATATTCAGAGCGAGTCGAATCAACGTTAGTCCGTAACATTCAATCTGTTTATAATAATACGAGTATAAAGTAAAGTAGGTGCCGAATTAGTTATACTACTCAACAACACGATAATGCAGTTAAAATACAGTAGTTTAGTCTCTTCAACGATAAGTACTAGTCATTTATCAAATTGAACTATTGTGCTCAATGTTAAACTATCCCCTCCCCTCTAAGTATTCATTGTAGGACTACTACTCTATAAATAAAGATCCAAGACTATTTGCCAATGACCTACATTATTCTTTGATGTACTAGAAGTCTAGAATACGTAACTACTTGTAACAATCCTAATGGTTAGTACAGGATTGAAAACAAGCTAGCGAGGGGCTTCGCTGATGGGAGATGGGATGGAACTTTAGCGGTTTGTTCAATACTGATGTACCGTGTCTGTACATCTGTATGTAAGGACATTGGACATTAGTCATCAGTCCCATGCTGGTGCGATTTGGATAAAAATTAAAATTTCAAGTTCGTAACCTGAATAACACATTAAACGGGCCGCGGACGAAGTCGTGAGCGGAAGCTAGTTACAAATATTTAGGTAAATAATCGTCAACTCATTTCAGTATCATCGGTTCTGCAAAAAAACTTGTTATTACATTCCAGTTCATTGTTCAAGAGTACACAATAAGTGGATGTATTGGTAATCTTATCTTCTACGTTAGCGACGAGTCAAGTAGCTTAGCGGATGTCGCGATGTCTGTAAAACTGTTTTTATTATCCTACTAATATTATGAACGCGAAAGTTTGTAAGTATGGATGGATGGATGGATGGATGGATGGATGGATGGATGGATGGATGGATGGATGGATGGATGTTACTCTTTCACGTAAAAACTACGATCCGATTTGGATGAAACTTGGAATATATATTGTCCGTGACCTGGATTAACACATAGGCTAGTTTTTATCCCGAAAGATTAACGGGATCCAACGGGACGCGAACGAAGTCGCGGGCGGCACCTAGTATTTTATAAAGGAAACAGATACCTAGATTATAATATGATTTTTTAGTTGAGAAAAAACCCCGCATAGTTTAACATTTACATTTCGCGTTGCATATCTTACTCATTAGCTTCTAGGTTTTGCATTCCTACCATTACAATGCAATATTGTTTTTATTTCAGTTATGACTTGAGTTATGAAGGTCATAACATTGCATTGTCGGAGTTTTTCATCGGAATTTGTATTAGCGTGAACTGATTAGGTTTTGTCGATATTATTTAGTTGCTATAATTCCCTTAGTTTTGTATCTTGATGAAATTAGAGGTTCACAGACTTCATTATCCCACTAATATTATAAATGTGAAAGTTTAGATGGGAGAGTGAGTTTTTACATAAAATTGTTAAATAGGGCGTTCTTGCTTAGGCTTTTGGATAAGACTCGTGCCCGGAATATATTATAGTTGTTGGCTGGTAGTACTATAGAGGCCCAGCAATTTGATGTTTTCACGCTTAGAAACTGGTTATAATTGTGTAAGACGTGTTGATTGACCCTCTGACCGCTCATCGAAGTTCTTTGTAATGCGGCAATCATTCATGCATGCAGCACCTCGCAATAATGATGTAGACTTGTAGAGGCTATTGCCACTATATTGCTAAAACATTGAGGGTAAGAGAATTTCCACGTGTTTTATGCTCCGAGAAAAATGACGTATTTACTACTCCGCTCCGTACTTATGTAGAAGTTTCTGGTATTTGTATCCTAGATGCGTCACAACCACTGTATGAAAGCGACGTGAGTAGATTCACGTTATTTCTGCCCTTGCTAACTGTAGGTACTTTGCACTTGAACTGATCGACCCAGCCGTACTATCGTATAGACTTTGGACCCATTTCGTACCAATAGTTGGAAGTCGGAAACTACTCATAGTAGACACGTCATTCTAAGTAATGTTAGATTACGCAATAGTACAAGGTGTTATGTCATGATACGTGGAGTCCAAAAGATCACACGAACCAAACTGTAATTGTAAATCTTCGTTTCTAAAGAAACGTTAGTCAAACCTGCCGAAGAACTGAACCATATTGGTCACAGAGGGAGAACTATCAGCTAAAATGGTTCTAAAATTTATAAACTATTTGCTATAGAACAGACAAAAGATATGAGTTAAAGTAAGCTTGGGTTCAAAATCAGTTTTAGTGATTATAATTCATGTTATTCCCACAAAAGAGATTACGAGGTCATCCAGAATCCGGGTAGATAGACGATGTCAATACATCATTGACTGAAGGGGTTCGGAGCAGAGGTTAAACAACTTTTATTATTATCAGCATTTCCTGCAGTGAATCCGGCATCGATTTCAATACAACAAACGCATCCTTTTCACTACTTTATCATATTTTATGTCATTTGTGCATTGATAATAATGGTTAGGGAAATTATTTCTATAACAATGATGAGTCATGCCAACGAAGATTTTGATAGTATCCTGTGATGTAATCTCAAAATAGATAATGTAATGAAATATAATTTTCTTTTAGACTGGAATGAAAATATTCGAAATAGATACTGTTATAAAAGGTTTTTGTTTTTTCCTGCTCCTTCATAAACTACCGACAACTTTAGGCGTTTCGACCCGCCCCAGGCCTGATACTGCAGACCAATATTATACTCTATTTTATAGATATTAGAGTTAACTACAGTGCAACTCTTTTGACTTTACAACTTGAGGGGCAATTCATAAAACGTCTATTATCATATCAACCGGTTCACAAGTCGTACGGGGTAATTGAGTAAAACTAGCCGCTTCCTCTGGAGACGCAAATTGACGACGAAAATAAAATACCGGTTTCGTTTCTAGCTGCAACACGGTTTGAAAGTTGAAACCGCGACTATGTTTGTAATGATACTGCATTATGCATTGTAGTTCGACGAATTCTTTTCACAAGTTATGAATGTTTGATACAAAGTAGGAAGTATGCGGAGGAAAGAAAGTCATGCAATAAATTTAATGACTAATGAAACTGGCTATAAAAGTATTATCTCAGTGGTAAAGCTTAAACAAAATATGTATCTAAGTTAAGCGACGTTCTGCGCGGTCACTATTTGGATGGGTGACCGTTAGTGGCATTTACATCTGAGTGCTTCCGTGCTTCGGAGGGTACGGTGTACGGTCCCGGCTCTAGCAGTCGTTAAGCCACGACGGAGGCTTTAATGCGGCCTAAAAAACTCAATCACCAGATTCACCAGAGTTGTCCACTAATTTATACGAACTTACTTTTAACTCAGTGGTAAACTAATTTATGTATGGAATGTGCGCAAGTGCAAATGACATTATTACCTACTATTCTAGAATTTATAGATAAATACAGGAAGATAATTAGATGATCTAATTTTATTAACCTATTCAGATGAACAGAGAGGTTCAGTCTGTGATTGAAAAAAAATATAGATAGTGAAATAATGAAAGAGAAAATCATTAGAGAATGTTTGATTACACTGGCATAACATCCTGTATGAGACTCGGTAAAAATACGATTGTGAAGCACAAATGACCGCCTTTTGGCAGATAAAATTAAATACTGCGCGCCTGTAATGGAATCGGCTAATTTTAGCCAGAATTGGTACAAAATAATGTCATATCTACAACTTTGTGTTGATTACAAGTCAGTCTGCAGCTTTGATGAAATACAGTGAAGGTATTTCAAAGGTGCAGATAATAGATAAAAACTACTTTTTGGTCTAGTACTTGAACATTGACATGGGTTTTGTTACTTCAACTTACACCAACACGTAAATATGCTTCTTTCTTTCAAAGTAAAGCCGTGCATAACGACGTTTTGTTTAAGGAATAGAAAGGGATATTATTTTTTTATTTATTAGTTTATAGACGAGCAGCTTTCGCTGTTATGCCTACGTCACACAGTGTTGAAATGTCTTTTAATTTTAGTCACTTTTTTTAAGCACTGTTTAGTTTATTCGTAATAAGTTGTCGAGTTTATTTTTGAAGGCATTTATGGAGTCAGCAGTAACAACGTCCTCAGGCAGCATGTTCCAGTTACGGACCATTATGTACACAATATTTATTTTACTACATAACTAACCTTGTTAACATGTGGTGAGATTCGGGACATAACTGCTTGTTTTGTAGTCTCCACAATGACCTTAGGCTGTTCTGTGACAATGGGAACTCTCTGCTCGAGGCTGTCAATGGCTGCGGCTACTTTAGCATCTCCGACAGCAAGAGGATGTGAGACGTAGGGTGCTGCAGTGGTGGCTGCAAGAACCACACCGGCTTCTGCTGTGGAGAGAGCCCATTCTAGGAGAGAGTGAGCGCCTGTAGGAAAATAAAAACTGTTGAATAGTATCCGGATCAGTCTGATTAAACTGACAAAGTCAAAAAGTTTCTCATTATAAAATGTTTTATACGATTCGAATTTTACATTTTGTTTAATAACATTAGGACTTTGATTTTAATACTTTTTCTTGTGTTATAGTGAGTAATTGAAGAAGAATATTTTATATTAAGTTACAGAATAGATATGGTAAATGTGGACAAGACCTGCAATTTAAAACCTCTGCTTTTTACCTACATAATACATTAAAATCTTTAACATTTAACAATAAATACATCTTCTAAATATATAAAACTCTTTTGAAGCTGACTGAGAATAAACGCACAGCCTAAACTATAAATCCTAGAGGTATGAAATTTGGAGGGTAGTATCCTTATAGTGTAGGGGTGCACTAAGAAAGAAATTTTGAAACGTCACACTCTAAAGGGTAGAACGCGAGGAACGCCGCGGGCGACCGCTAGTTTACTCAATATATTTATTGCTTTCACATGGTTTACATGAATTTTACATTGATTGTGGATGTAAATAGATATCTCATGCACCCTGCTTATGGTATAGCAATATGTTTCATAAACTTACCCTTTACTTTAGTGTACAATGCTCCAACCTGTCCGACAGCTGCGCCCACAGTTGGGATAGCCATCGCCTTCTGTACTGACTGCAGCTGGGGCATGCTGGATCCAGAGCTTACTTCAGTGGCCATCTGGATACAAAAGTAATTTTATTTAAATACACTGTACAATGCTTATTTCAGGCTGAAACAAAATCTAATTGAGGGTAGATGAAAATGTTTGACAGGTTAAGAATGATTTTAAAGAAAAGTGTTACATATTGATTTCTCAGAATTATTATCAAAGACTAATAAAGGATTTATAACTCTTTCTAGTATTGAAATGAATTTGATTAGAACAATAAAAAAAATCAAAGTAATGTTAGGGACAAAACTACCCTCCTTCCAAAAAAAAATGTTCTAGAACATTCTGATCTGGATTTCAAAGCTCTGTAAATTTGGAAAACTAAATAATGTTCTGAACAGTATATATCTATGTTACCCATTACATAAAAACTTATAAAAAACATAGAATCCTATAAATAATACCTAGACAAAGAATTCAACTGGCACAAAAACTCACCTCGATTAAAAGAAAATAAGTTTTCTAGGAATAATAAATTCAAAAGGAGAAAATTGATCTATCACAATAAAATTGTATTGTTCAGAATTGCTCTTTGGATAATGTTTATGAAGGTATATGCGTAGGTATTGAACAACTTCACAAGTGCGCTGCTTATTCAAGACTGAAGCAACAAGTGGGGAACCGGTTTTTAAAACTGTACGGACCAATGCTGCGCCAATGTCGACGACGCGACGTTGATTGAGCCCGGCTTTGTAAATGGATGGTGATTCAGATAAGGTAGACCCGCCGGACTTTGGTCGGAAAACGTCGAGAGTGTTCAATGGAATGATGCAACGTAACGTCACGACAAGAGTTACCTTACCTACCTACTTTCTGAATGCTCTGACGACAATTTTTTAACTAGAACCACATAATAAGAATAAGTACTTACTTCGGTGTAATATTTATCCCAAACAACTCAATACTAGGAAAAAGAATACAAAGAAATGAATAGAAAATGAGTAGAAAATAAAGTGTACAAGCTAGAGGTGTCAAAATCGGTTAATTTTTTTTATTAGTTAATGTTATAACGATAAAAAAATATATCGTTATTTTTAATGATTAATTTTATTTGAATAAATATTCGATAAACTCGCTTAGATAAATTTATTTATACGCATGAGTGAATGATTGATATTAGCAGAGAGCGAGCACAGACAATTTTTCATAGACAAAAACATTCACCGTTCACACGAACGGTCCACAGATACGAAATATAAGGGCATCCTACACAGGTTTACTTTTCATATTTCATTAAAATAAAAACTTTTTCTTGCAGTATTTGCAGGTAGCCAACTTTGCGACGCCACCGCCGCCGCGCCTGTACATTAGAATAGAATAGAATAGAATAGAATAATATTTATTGCCAAAAATTATTCTATTCTATTCTATTCTAATGTACCGGCGCATCGGCGCGCACATTGATCCAAATGGTTCCATATATCCGAACTTATTCTCGGCATTTTTCACATAATACGACTTCGAAACAAACACTTTCTTCCATCTAACGATGGCGCAAAAATGCAAATCGCAAGTCTAAATAAATTTTCGTCTCTTAGGTCTCATTCATTCAATCATTGTCATTCATTCAATTTGCCAAAAATAACAATTGTATTCATGATCCTTGGATAAAAATTATATTGTGTTTTATTTTAACCAACTTAAAGCATACAATTGAATGCAGATCAATGTTGTTAAATATACACTAAACGACTTAATTATCGTAAGTAGTGGTTCATTCTATATTGAGCTTTATCTCATAGATAATAGAGTACACAGTCAAAAATGCAGATGAAGCCGGAAATGAAATTAAACGGCCGCTTCCCGGCACATAGCACTACCTTCAGGCCGGTCACTCTAATGAAAATATGAAAATTACTCATTATATCTAGGAAGCGTAGGTTCAAATTTCAATGCATTAAAATGAAAGAATACCTTCAGGCCGGTCACTCTAATGAAAATATGAAAATTACTCATTATATCTAGGAAGCGTAGGTTCAAATTTCAATGCATTAAAATGAAAGAATAATTTTCGTGGTGAGTTATAAAATTATTCATTATATCTAGCAAGCGTAGGTTCAAATTTCAATGCAGTAAAGAAAGTGAATAATAAAAATATTACCTACATACGTTCACCTTGTGTTGAAGTGAAATAACATGTGTTATTAAAAATATTCGAACACCGCCATTTTTTTTAACGAATGTTATTGTTATTTTTTTTTATTCGTTTTTTTCATTAGTTGAAAGAAATATTAAACACCTATAGTACAAGCTAAGCTCAAGCTGCATCACAAAAAAAACAAACGGCCAGCCTTATTTCTACATACAAAAATCAACTTCAACTTCAACTTCTTGGTTTGTGGCTTTTGTGGCTAGTTGTCACAATTCTGCCACTGTCGAGATAAAAAAATACAAAATTGCGGAATATTTCAACCGTCACAACAAGTCACAACTGATGTTTCTTAGTTTCAAAGAATTAAATTGGCAAAATTGTCTGTCGAAATGACGGACACAGGCCATTACTGAAGAGAAGAAGAAGAATAAGAATTGAAATAAAAGAACTGTAAACAACAAGTTCTTCTTCTTCTCTTCATGTTTCCAAAAGCCATAAACCAAGAAGTTGAAGTTGAAGTATCAAAACGGATTGCTGTTTGCTATTGTACTGTACAACCTTAGATTGTACAACCATGGAATGAAATACCACGGACACATTCGCCATTTTGTATTCAAATTCAAATTGTTTTATTCACATGTATGTATGAATAAGGCTAGCCATTGATGTTTGTTTTTGTTTCAGCTCTTCAGCTCAGCTCAGCTTGTTTTCATAGTTTTGTAGCGTTTCTCTATCGAACATTTGAATCGAAAAGAAAATTTAAGCAGAGTAGAATATAAATAATTACCTAACAAAGAACTTCTAAATAGTGATTGAAAAAAATCATGGCTTCTATGGTGAAAGAAAAACCTAGAGGGGTAAGTAAAGTACCTACCTACCTTCTGTAACTGCACAATAAGATTTTGTTTCTTTGTTTGAATTTTACATTTAATTTTGTATTCCAAAATACACTTTATTGGTATTGCAGAAGAAGAAGACTAAAGAGAAATATAGAAGCAGTTACTTGGAGGATAAAGCCTCTCCTTCGAATGACTTAGCCCAAGAAGATAATACCGAACCACAAGTTACTGACAATGTAAATGAATCAGAACAGGAAGATATATTACAACAAGGTTTGAATCCGAATGATAACCATAAGGCACAAGTTGTACCAGTCTTGGAACAAGATATCAGCTCAAACGAAAATGTAACTGCAGAAGCATGCTCTAAAAATTTGACAACTCACGACACATCACAAAAATCTGTAGAAATAAATACCTATAAGAATCTGAATGCTCAGTTAGAAAAAATGGCCATACCACAACAAAACATGCAATTTGACGAGAAAACAATGTGCGATCTTGAACACATTGATGCATATTTGCAGTCAAAACAATATGAAATGCTTAAATCTCATAGCACTCCGGATTTCACTGTGTTAGATAGTACAGTCCCAACTGCACCAATATTTAGTGAACGTGCTGTGCCACAGGCTATATCTGAAGAGAAAATAATGCACTATGAAACACCTAAGATTGAATGCATAGCACTTGATGAAGCAATCAGGCTGTTTTGTGGGTCCAAGATTAATGAGGTGAAGGCCATGAGTGAGAGAGAAGAGGCTGAAGTGGAAGCGGGGCCTAATGCAGGCCCGGAGCATCCTCTTGTTGATTTGCTGTCTACTTTCAGGTATTTGATCAATTCCCGATGTTATATTTTTATTATTTTATTGGAATACTCTGATAGTAAATAATGGTAATGCCATTGATGTAGCAAAGATGTCTAAAATATACAAAAAAAAAAAAAAATATATATAAAGACAACTAAAATATATATACCGAAACATTAATTCTCTAGAAATATTATCTAATTGCTACAAAGTATTGATGTTCATTATCTGATCCATAAGGTATTTAAACTATCTAAGTGACCATGGATAGTTATTCATTGAGTGGAATTAAGAGTTGTTAGCGTAGTTGGTTAACACATCCCCATATCAAGGGGAATGTTGCAGGTTCAAATCTTGCTTGATTTATAACCTTTTGAGATATTGTAATTGTAATAAATAAATCAAATAAAAATATGTTTTTTTTGAATAAAAGGTTTAAGTAATTGTATCTTAGAGATACTGTTTAAATTAGGTACTTATTTAGTTGTACCTCCAACTTTGAACTAAACCTTTTTAGAGTCTATAAAAACTTTTTCACCAACATAATGCTTTAGTTATAATGACTGTTGCTCTTCTGCATTCAGATCCTCTATACGAGCAATGGAGTGTGAGAGAACTCGACTTCTCAGGAACTTAGATGACGAAGAAAAGTACAGAGATAAACTATGGAAGGTTGAAAAGCAAAAACTACATCTCACAATGCCCTGCAAATGTGGTACAGCCGTGGTATTGAAAGCTACATACGAACAAGCCCAGCTGATGAAGGAAATGCTGCCGGTTGCGAAGATGAAACTGGAAGGCATTCTGAGAGATGTCCAGGAGTCTTATTGTCATCATCAGCATGCCGCTTTGTTGGCTCATTGTCAGGTAAACAAGTTTTATTCTCAGAGCAATCTCAATGTGGAATGCAGCCAACTACCAACTCTGGTGACGGAGTTTTTAGTCCTCCTTAAGGCCTCCCTCATAGCTTAACGACTGATAGAGCCGGGACCGACAGTTTAACGTGCCCTCCGGAGGGCGGAAGCGCTCAGATGTAAGTGTCACTAACGGTCACCCATCCAAGTAGGGACCGCGAAGAACGTCGTTTAGCTTAGATAATCGGTGAAGATTGACTAAGCAAGCTAAGCCACGAGTGTTTCTTACCTAAATTTTACAAATAAATAAAATATTAGGAGATAGTTAAGTGGGTATGACACATATGGCTGCTTAATAATTAAATGTCACTGTGAAAGTTTACAATCATACCAAATGTAGTGTTTTTTTATATTTTTTTTATTTTTTATGAGCTATAGCTAAGCATAAGTGCAGTTTAAGTAATAAAAAATCTTGGTTTTATAAAACTAACTGAACATCTGATTTCAGATTGAAGAATTAGTATCAGATACAATTCAATGCAGCAAGATTGAAGTTCGCAACGCATTGTCGTTGGTATTGCAATCGTTGCGAATGTGTGATGGCGCGTCTGAGGCGCTGCCCGCGGCTCTGCAGCGCTGGGCGGAGATCCTAGCCAGTGCTCTAGTGGATCAGCGTGATCTGAGACAGCTGCTCTTTATTATACACCATTTGTTCAGGTAACATTCACTATGAGTAACATTAATGAAGCAATCTATAAAATCAACAAAATAATAACACTTGCTGAAAAAACAAAACTGCTGCAAATCTATTTTTCAGTGGATAACTATCTTCCATCTAATCTTCTAAATATATAAAACTCTTTTGAAGCTGACTTAGAATCAACACACAGCCTAAACTATAAGTCCTAGAGGTATGAAATTTGGGGGGTAGTATCCTTATATATTGTAGGGGTGCACTAAGAAAGGAATTTTGAAACGTCACACTCTAAAGGGTAGAACGCGAGCAACGCCGCGGGCGACGGCTAGTGTATTTATGTAATTGCTGCTCTGTGTAGCCAAAATGCCTTTTTAGTTTTACAATCATTAGGCTATGTAATAGAAATGAACGGCACGTGATTTGCTTCAAGATCCGTATGCTGATTTATTGCTCGAGCACTGATCCGAACTCAAGCATACATTTTTGTATGAAATTCTCTACTCAAATCTATGCTTGAATAACGGTTTATTAATCACCATAATGAGCCTTAGATATCTCATTCCCATACATTTTGATGTGTTATTATCTAGTAAAAGCAAGCAAGCTCGTATGAGTTAGTGGCCAACTCTGTTGACTGAGTTTTCGGGCCGCCTTAAGGCCTCCGTCATGGCTTAACGACTGCTAGAGCCGGGACCGACAGTTTAACGTACTCTCCGAAGCACGGGGAGCTCAGATGTAAATACCACTAACGGTCACCCATCCAAATAGTGACCACGCGGAACGGTGCCTAACGTAGATAATCGGTGAAGATTGACTAAGCTATGCCACGAGCGCTTCGATGATTCTCTAGTGATTATATAATGTCAATTTAAGTAGTGGTTTTTTTCTGCTTTTTAAGTTACTTTGCTTCTAATAAGACGATGTCAGCTCCATCGTATCTTATGCTATTTTACGGCTTACTAAGTAACTCAAAAATGAGCCGAAAAAGCATGTTAGCCATGATGTTGGTGAGGCTAAAGTACTCTGAATCAAGCTCATATCGACTGGGTAGCTCGAAACATTCTGTAAAAATCTTTGTACATTGCAGACAGACTCGTTCGGTACGTTGGGCGCCGCGTGTACTTTGCACTCGAGTGACGGATAGAGTGACAGCTGCAATAACGGTCGCCGTGCTCGATATATTACTATCGAAGATGCATCTTGAATCCGCTACAGAGTGCGATGAAGGTAACACTGATCAAATTTAGTCTAAGAAATTCATCATCATCATGACATGTATGAATGAATAAAAACACTATATACAGGGTGTCGAACGGCCATGCCACGTGGAGGGAAAGTATCTTAAATAATGTAGATGGAACATTTTGCTGAAAGAAGACTTTATTTTGATTTTAAAAACAATTTAAACTGCATTCAAAGAATTTTGAATAATCGCCTGTCTGAACCGGGAATCGAACCCACCAAATTGTAAAA
This sequence comes from Eulithis prunata, assembly GCA_918843925.1. Lineage (NCBI taxonomy): Eukaryota > Metazoa > Arthropoda > Insecta > Lepidoptera > Geometridae > Eulithis > Eulithis prunata. The sequence goes on along the minus strand of OU974016.1, from coordinate 8,548,009 downwards.
ACATAACACCCGTTATTTTATGATACCAATTAAAAGGCTCAATCGTAAGGATAATCTTATTTCAAATTAGAGTTACATTGCTTGCAGAAACGGAAGGATCTTGGGAGGAGATGGATATAAGAGGTGGTCACGGAGCAGTGAGCTCCGGAACGCTCCGAGAGCGGGATCTAATCGCACTAGTGCGCGCATTGCCGCTGCAACAGCTTATATCCAAGCTGGTGATGTTCCAGCAAGCTGTAAGTACCTTATAGAAACAGCAAGCAACCAAGCTTGCTACCTCACCTAAGCTAAGACTGATACGAGCTTGCTTGCTTACTGTATATCACTCGCTCCTATCACTTAGGTCCTAGTCGAGTGCTATACCTAAGTAAGGTCGGGCTACCCGTACCCATACAATAAATAAACTGTCAACTTTTACTTAAACTTTCAAATATAAATAAATACAAATCCTACTTATCCTACTAATATTATAAACGCGAAAGTTTGTGAGTATGGATGGATCTTTATTTCACGTAAAAACTACATCCGATTTGGATGAAACTTGTCCGTGACCTGGATTAACACATAGGCTACTTTTCATCCCGAAAAATTAACCAACGGGACGCGAACAAAGTCACGGGCGGCACCTAGTAAATAATAAATAGGAGTTGACATTATTTATGTTCGATAAGCATCTAAGACAGAGTCTTACGGTTGATCTAAAACAGTTTTTTTATTGGTTTACTTAAGTATATAATTTTTTTATAAAAAATGTTCTAAATCTTTGTAAATAAATATTTATTTATATCAGGACTTCAGACAAGCGACAGAATACGACTGGGGGGACGCAACAGGCGGCAATGAACTGCTCGAGGCATGCTACGGCGTCCGCACCCTAATATCAGTTCTACAGCGAGCTGTTACAGTACACGCGTCGTACGAGCGGTTACAAGGCGTGTTGCGGGACTTGGCTTGTGCCGCGCTGATTGCACTCGGCTGCTTCTATCGATCTCCAAGGTACGTGGAAATTGTGGAAATAATTCAACTCCCATGTCATACAAAAAAAAACATTTTCTAAGGGGAATCATACAAGACCACTGTCTTGTCTTCTAAGCTTTAGTCGCGAGAGTTATGACAAGCGTCACAGCTCAGTTGGTAATAGCTTTGCCTTCCATGCTGTGGGTCGTGGGTTCGATCCCCACCAAGAACATTTGTGTGTGGCAAACATAGATGTTTTGTTCTAATTCTGGGTGTAACTATGTATTTACAAATAAAATAATTTAAATATTCTATCAGTAATCTAGTTACATAATACAAGCTTTGCTTAGTTTGGGACTAGAGTGTGTTGTGTGATAATGTCCAAGGATATTTATTTATTTAAATGTGCGTTTATCTACCAATTTGACTAATTAAAGTTGACCAAGACAATTTATTTCCAGAGTGGAATATCTAGCCAATCTAAAAGAGAAGATAACAGTGGAATTGCACACGGCGTTTGCGGCGACTTTCACTCTATTCGGTACTCGGGAGTTGCACAAGCTACCGACTACACTACTAACTGACGACGCGGCTAAGGATTACTGCCTTACTTTCATTATGGGCCTGCATGGTGAGTTACTATTTACCTATAAACATGTGCGTGTAGAGTTTATACATGTCGTATGACTTCGCCACAAGGTGGTTAAAACGATACGCCAATTTATTGAGTTACTAGCTGTCGCCCGCGGCTTTGATCGCGTGGTAGCAGCGCTCAAACAGTTATGAAGATTTAAAAAAAATCTGAAACTCGTTTCCAATCTTTTTATTTGAGAAATCTATGTACCAATTTTGAAATGGTCTATCACGTACGGTATATTAAAGAAACGCATTGTTTAGTTTACATCTTTGACCCTTATTTTGGACCCTTTAGGTTGCGACTTTTCAAAATTCCTTTCTTAGTGCACCAAATTTCATACTTCTAAGACTTATGGTTTAGGTTAGGCTGTGCGTTGATTGTCAGTCAGCTTCAAAAGAGTTTTATAGGTATGTATTGAATTAAGTTATATTGCGCGTCAAGTGAAAGCATACCCAAGTCAAAATAACTCTTTCTGAGAGTGCGTGCCACCAAAGAAACACGTATTGAGTGTACAAAACTATACTAAGACTATGAATAGAGAAAAATGACATTTTCGCGTAATCTAAAAATATCGTGACGGTTGGTCAAAAATAGGCGTGTTGCCCTAAAATAAGAAAACAATAGGTCAATATTAAGATGGAATCGAATTGTTTGGTTAAATAATGCAACATTATGATACTGTCATCTTAAAAAATTATGTCTAGAACGTTCCAATAACTTATAAGGTTCCTGCAGGAACCTTAACGGTCTTATTCCAGAACGGGGACTAAAGAAAGTCACGGTTTAAACGTCAAGGTTTATACAACCCGGCCGAATTAAGCGGTGTAGCGGGGGAAGTATCGAGTTCCGAGCAAGGTGTCATGTTAATTCGGCCGGGTTGTATAAACCTTGACGTTTAAACCGTGACTTTCTTTAGTCCCCGTTCTGGAATAAGACCGTATAAGTTATTGGAAGGTTCTAGACATAATTACCCTATAAGAAATATCCGTGCTTCTTAAATAATTGTATTTATTTTCAGATAAAACACCGAAAACTATAGCGTCGCTATCGATAGATGCGCCAGTATTGACATGCGACGAACGAGTACGCATCATCACGCAAGCCTCGGATTGTAGGAAGCAGGATCATGAATTAGCGAGAATCGTACTGGATTTCTTATTGCAGGTATCAATAAATACTACTAATATTATAAACGCGAAGGTTTGTAGGGATGTGTATTGTACTAGTTGTACACCGTCACTTTCGTTCATATGAAATCCAGTCCATCCAAAGGTTGCCTGGAAGAGATCGCTCATAGCGATAAGGCCGCCCATTGTACTTTACATAAGAATAATAAACTCTGTGTTTATTTTATAATTTCTGTAAAAGTGGTGTACAATAAAGAGTTTTCTATCTATCTATCTAGTTGTCCCCCGCGGCTTTTCTCGCGTGATAGCAGCATACGCATTAATTGGTTAAAATCTTTGATCCTAATTTTAGACCCTTTAGGGTGCGACTTTTCAAAATTCCTTTCTTAATGCACCCCTACACTATATAAGGATACTACCCTCCAAATTTCATACCTCTAGGACTTATGGTTTAGGCTGTGCGTTCATTCTCTGTCAGCTTCAAAAGAGTTTTATATATATTGATGATGATGATGATTGATGATAATTGATATTGATGATGATATATGGATGTTTGCACCTCTTTCACGCAAAAACTACTGATCCGATATAGATGAAACATGGAATATAATAATATATTGTCCGTGACCTGGATTAACACATAGGCTACTTTTTATCCCGGAAAATCAACGAGATCCAACGGGACGCGAACTCTTCATAAACGTCTAGAAGATATCGCATAGCAAATTGCACTTCTAATCCTGCGCAGACGAAGTCGCGGGCACCAGCTAGTTTATAATATTAGTGGGATAAGATAGCGCTATCTGCAGACTGTTGCATTCTATAGATAGTTCAATTTCATTGTGTTGTTGCTAGACTGGCCTAAAGCGCAAAAAAGTGCCATGCAAGACGGGATGTGAACCCACAGCGCGTGAATGTGTGCCGATACTTCTCAACGCTCATCCCTACATGTACGGTCTGGCGTTGCATAGTTTAGCAGACTTATCACAAGGTACGTTATTGTATTTATAGAGCAAATAATAAATAATAAAATAAATAATAAATATTCACGGACACTTAATACAACGCCTTCTAGTCCCAAACTAAGCAAAGCTTGTAGGATGAAAACTAGATGGCTGATAGAATACATACATACATATTTTTTGTAAATGCATACTTATAATACATAGAAACACCCAGACACAGAACAAACATCTTTGTTTACAACACACAAATGTTTGTACTCGGTGGGGATCGAACCCACGACCCACAGCACGGAAGGCAGAGCTACTACCAACTGAGCCATGACGCCTGTCACATAATTGCAGGAGTCAATTTTAGAGGACAAAACTCAAGTTTCGGACTCTTGTTTATAATCGTTAAGTCTTTTTACAGTTTTATTAATATTAAAATATTTTACAGTGGAAACTTTAGATCCATCTAAAGTGAGCGTGCTTCACGTAAACAAATGGCGGCCGACCGTTGAAGAAATGCAAGCCGTGCTAGACGACTGGTCGCAACGATGCCCCGCGCTGTTGCAACAACTGTTGCTACAACTTGATTATACTCCACACACGTGAGTAAATTGAACTAAGTGCCATGTGAGTAAATTGAACTAAGTGCCATGTGAGTAAATTGAACTAAGTGCCATGTGAGTAAATTGAACTAAGTGCCATGTAGTAAATTGAACTAAGTACCAGATTGTTCGTCTTTGATTACTCTAAAGCCGTCATTTTCATGAGAGCGTGGCCGAATCAATTGCCACGCGATCAAAGTCAAACTTAGTTGTGTACGCCGGTGTAATTACAGGCACATGATACTTCAAGATCTTTACGTCTCAGAGTGATGGACGCAGTGCATCGCCTTACAGGGCACGTCCTCATTGGACTTGCTCTGTGAGGTAATGCATTGTTATAGGCAGAAGTTACCACTTAACATCACGTGAGCTATCAGCTTGTTCCATTACTTTTATAATTAAAAAAAAAGTTCTTTTTTATTCAGTAAAATCATAATGATTTAGAATCGTCTTATATCTCGAGGAACCTGCAGTCACTTAGGCTGAATTGAGTGCTCGACCGACGATCAGCGCGTATGGTACGCGCTGGTCGTATGTCCATACATTATTATCACAGCAATACATCGGCGCTGCACTGTACACATTCATACGTTTTCATTGATATAGCTACATTCGACCGACGTCACTTAAGGTGCAAAAACGCCAACTAATTGTAGTCCGCATTCATTTCTTATTTGTTCCAGTGGTATATCCCTCCCAGTGCAACTACACATCGGCAAATGGCTTTGCACCACGAGCCAGCTACATATAGAGCACGCGTGGCTCGTGCTGGTGCGGCTGCGGACGCACCGCGCGTGCTGGGGCGTGCCTTGCGAGGCACCGCCGCCTGACCCCGCGCCCACTGACCTGCTCACCATGGCACATGCGGTGCTCACTAGCGAGTGGGGACACTCACTACCTCTGGTAACTATACCTAGATCACGTGGTGCGTGCCATTGCACCTTATGGCGCATGTAGCGTGCTATGGCACATGTAACGTGCTATGACACATGTCGTGACATGGCACATGAAGCGTGCTATTAAATATTTTTTCATCCCACCATCTCGGAAAGAGTATTTTTAATCTACAATATCTGAGTGGAAAAGCCGTTTTTATTCTCTAGAGGATAAAGTAAATTGAATTTAGAACATCGTGTGCACTAAGTTTGTGAATTAAAAAAAACATTAAACCTATTTACTGCTACCTCTATGGTGCCGAATATATCATACAACTTTTTTTTAATTTGTTAAAAACTCAGACTCGGAACCTTCTTGGTGTTCTTTTTTCAATTTGCTTTGTACGCGGTTCTTTACGCGGCATTTTTTCACGTCATTGTTAAACCTTATATTAAAAACAAGAAACTTGAAAACAAGTGAAAAAAACTAAAATGAGTGATTCTAGCGACGAGGAAGTTTGTTTGACGCCAACAGAATTGACTGAAACTGTTAATAATGCGCAAATTAGTCATTTCCTCGCTGAGGTGGAATGAAAAGTTACGTGTTGCACTCGAGTGCAAAGATTTTTCACCTCGTGCTCTTTTGATTCCCTCGCTAACGCTCAGGATTCTAATTTTGAATCCTTCGATTGCTCGGTCATCAAAATTGAACACGCGGTTAAAAAGCAACTTTGCACTCTTGTATAACAAATAACTATTACCAAACTCAATTGAATGATTTAACTAAACCGATATATACTAGTAGTTCGCCCCGAACTGAGATCTCGTGGTCGGTCAAGAGGTTGTAAAGATACGAGGGGGGTCCAAACGGAATAAAAAAAATTTTGTACAAAAATATCACATGACACCCCACTTGATATTTTGGTACGACTTTATTTTTTTTTACTCCCTTTGGAACCTTCTAACTTTCCAACCCCAGTAAAACTTAAGAGTACTATCCGTATACCTACCAAATTCTGTGAAGATCGGATAAGCGGTTCAAAAGATCTCGACGAACAAACATACAAAGCATTTTTGTCCAAGTTGTCACTAAGATGTTCGTTCGCTTCGCTCACTCGATGAAATAATTTATAGTGTAAGTTAATTGTGAACAGATCTGCTCCCACGGTGTGAATGCGATATTGACTCTATGCGCGACCCGGCCGCGGGAGGCGGTGCATTGCTTGGCGCCCGTCATGCTACTGATGCCGCAGTCGCCGGAGTCCGTCTCACTTACACCTAAGTATGTCTCTTTCACTCTACAGTGAGAAGTCATCCCAAAGTAACCTTATAAATCTACTGTTTTATCGACTTAAAAAATATTTTTTATTATGGCCAATGGTCATTTCATATGCTGCATTTCGGAATACAACAAACCTAACAGAAAAATAAATACCAAAATTAATTTTCCATAGTATTTAGATCGTATAATTTTCCAGATTTGCAGAATTATTCACGATTCTACTAAGTTGCGGTCCGAATCTAGTTCAACGAGCTTTAGGGCGCGGTGGAGCTTCCGGCTCGGAACTACTACTGAGACTGGTGCTCAGCCAAGTCGACATGAAAGAGTGAGTGAATTTACTTTATACTACACTCAGCAGGTGAGATCGCGGTCAAACGTTTGCCTATAACTTAAAAATTCGAAAAAAAAATACAAAAAAAACACAATAATAATAATAATATAAAGAAGTTTCGGGTAAACAAAGAACTCTCGTAAAAAGAAAAAAAAAATTGCGTACGTACCTATTGCTTTTAAAAATGTATGGAACAACTTTAGTAGCGCTCACAATAGAACCCGATTTTATTGTTGCATTTTTCTAAACTAATTTAACAGCACTAAAATTATAGCCGTCTTTGTTAGTTTAGTTTAAGTCTTTTCGGAGGCCCTGTTGGTTTCATCAACATTTATTCGTATTTAAAGGTACTTACACTACACCCCAACTTTTTGGCTGTGGTCTTATAGCATGGGAGCTAATGAGAGTTATTTTATAGACCATACGTGTTTACCGCGTGGCTTCACGCCCTGTGGAAAGTGCCGGCGGCTCTCAGTATACTGGACATCGCTGCTTTGGCTGTGCGCGACTGGTATACTATGGACGTCTATGCTGCATCATTGATACAGGTAAAATAAAACATACATTATAGAATAAGCCTTAAAAAAATATTTGAATATTTTTGTAGTACTTTCACATATTAAAAATCTATATTCCCTATACCCCCTCCTCGGATGTGGGGAATATAGCACTAAAAATGTTGCCGTCCCTTTCTCATAAACTGAAACGACAAGGACGGCTATAATTTTAGAGCTGTCAAATTAGGTTAGTTTAGAAAAATGCGACAAGCGAATCGATGCCATTGAGCATAATAATACTATCTAATTTTATACCGTCAGGAGACAAACGCCAAAGAGCACATAACGAACGCTGTTCGCTTCGCATTCACGTCTCCCCTACTATGTGAGTGCCTGCTCAGAGCGGCTCACTCGCACGAAGTTAACTCACAACTATTCCCGGCTCTACTCTCTGCGTTGGATAAGCAACGCGCTGCATCGCAGAAAATACACGTTGATAACGCTCTACAGGTTAGTGGATACACTGTATTGCTAGGGGACAGAGTTGAAAGTTGCATGTTTAGCTGAGGAAACTTTTGAATGGAGCGAGTTATTTTTTGTGATTTTAATTAGAGTGAAGTCAGTTGCAAATGAATAAATATAAAAAATATTCTTGGGCATATCAAACAATGCTCTCTAGACCCAAACTAAGCAAAGCTTGTACTATAGAAACTCGATTGCTAAATAAAAACTGCATGCTTAGGTATCGTGAGTGAATGAATGAATGCAAAACTTTGATAAAATGTCTGCATAGGTTTCTTGTTTTGCATGTCACAACGTGAGAACCTCTAATTCTCTCTAAAGTTGAACTAGTATTTAATCTTTGTTGGTTCTCCCAAAAAATAAATAATAACAATGCCTGGAAGATATTGCTTTAAGCAATAATGCTGCCCATTGTACCTACCTCCTAAAACTTGATCGTATTACCAATTATGGTATTTTTATTTTTGTTATTTTATTTACTTATAAGTGGTGTACAATAAAGAATATTCTATTTGTCTATCTATCTAACAATGTCTTGCAAAATGTCTTATATTACAGTTTAAAATATAAGCGCTCAGTATATAAAAATAGGTTTACTGTCCAAGAAACATATCCAACAAAACCAATTCACACAACTTATCCTAATCTAACCTTTACTCCAATACACCCAAAGTTCAATATTCACAGAAAATAAACCCCAACCTATACTCTGAAGATCTGATAATCTACCGATGCGCGAGTGCGGCTTTAGTAGCTCCGTTCCAACATCCTTCACATTTGACGCTGTGGAGACTGTTCTTCCATATGTACTTGCAGAGACCGCACAACCAACCGTGAGTGACCAACCCTTCTCGAATAAACTAGAACGTTCTAGTTCTATACCTAGTTTTTGTTAGTTTTATTATTTTTATTTTTAGAAGTTGTTTTTTTTTTGTTGTTTCTTTTGTTCATTTAGTTTTTATTTAATTGTAAATACTTAATTTAAGCTTCCTTTTTGCTGTTGTCTGTAGTCATAATAATATTATTGCAAATGCTGTGCATGCCTGTAATTGTAATTGCCTGACAGGCGTCATAGCTCAGTTGGTAGTAGATCTGCCTTCCGTGCTGTGGGTCGTGGGTTCGATCCCCACCGAGAACAAACATTTGTGTGTTGTAAACGTAGATGTTTGTTCTGTGTCTGGGTGTGACTATGTATTATAAGTATGTATTTACAACAAAAAAAAATATCTAAGTATTCTATCAGCAATCTAGTTCCCATAGTACAAGCTTTGCTTAGTTTGGGACTAGAAAGCGTTGTGTTAAATGTCCATGAATATTTATTTATTGGCACACATTTTATAGAATAAGGTTTTCAAAAGTGATTATTGTAATGTACACTATGTGCGCTGTTGGCGTTGCCTGTTGAATAAATAAATAAATAAACGTTCTATAACAAGTGTGCCAATTGGAACTATAATAAGCTTATATTACGATCGGTATTGGATCGCTTTTTGAATGTACAACTTGGCCTAAAGAAATGAATCTTAAGGGCGGCGCTCTATGAACGAGTAACAGTGAAAGGTTCTGTCGAGATAATGTGTGCGAGTGACAAGCAATAGCTAACGTATTTTAGATTACTTTATGTATTTATACTTCAAGAAAATAAGAGATAATTCGAGCACGATCGGCTAGTACCGTTAGTTGTCAAAACTGTATTGAACTAGAAATCTGTATTGTTTGTTTTTTATTGGTTTATAAATAAATATATATAAATATTCTTGGACATATCACACAACGCTCTCTAGTCCCAAACTAAGCAGAGCTTGTACTATGAGAACTAGGTTGCTGACAGAATACTTATATACTTTTTTTTTGTAAATACATACTTACGATATATAGTAACACCCAGTTTCTAGAGTAAGATCCAGTTTAATTTGGCCATGAAAGATATCGTTTTCTCTAATACTTACTATCGTCTCCACCAGCTCATCGGTTCCATGCGGCCCGTTATTCTTCAGCGGCATAATAAAATCTCGCGCGCTCTCCCAAATCAAGAAGCGTCTGTTAGAAACAGCTGCGCACCATCACATCGAAGCGGATTCATACAAACCGCAACCCAGCACATCCAACCAACCGCGCAATGTACTCGTAAATACTCCGATTCTCGAGAGTACCCTACTCCCAGCGTTGACTATCAGTGATTTGACGGGAGAGAAGAGTGATTGTGATGATTCTGATTCGGAGGAGGAGAGTTGTCATAATGTTACACTAGATGGCAGCACTGAGGAGGCTTTAGAGATGGAAAGGAAGAGATGTGTCAACATGGCGGCTTATCATTCTGGGGCTGAGAAGTAAGTCGAACTAATTATACTTCGAGCAAGCAAGCAAGCTCATGACCAACTCTGGTGTCAGAATTTTTAGGCCGCCTTAAGGCCTCCGTCGTGGCTTAACGACTGCTAGAGCCAGAGCCGGCAGTTTAACGTGCCCTTCGAAGCACGGAAGTGCTCGGATGTAATTGCCACTAACGGTCACCCATCCAAATAGTGACCGCGCAGAACATCGCTTAGACAACCGGTGAAGATTGACTAAGCAAGCCTAGCCACGAGCGCTTCTATATTATACTTATAAAAACCATAGATATAAAAGATCTGTTGAAAATGTGGAGTTATTCTCCATTTGTTTAATTTCAGAATGGTACGTGAGTTTATTCGTTGGTTAGACGACGGCGAGAGGGTTCAAGCTTCACCGCAGAATGCTGAAATTGCCTGGTTTATAATGCCACAGGTAAGCATTGATTATTACACAAGAAATTAAACAATATTTCATCATAAAATCCTTATAACATCCTTAAAAGCTCTGAAAACCATCTCAATGTATTTAGGTTTTATGAACTGGAGTCAATACTCCAAGGTCTGATGATGACCAGCAATGATGAATCCAACCAGATATTCATGGTTGTTTTTTTTTTTTATTAAATTACTGCGTATGATGTGGATGTACTTACAAAAAAAAAAAAAAAGTATTATATCAGCGATCTACTTCCCATAGTACAAGCTCTGCTTAGTTTGGGACTAGAGAGCGCTGTGGGATATGTCCTAGAATATTTCTTTACTAGCTTCCGCTCGCGACTTCGTTCGCGTCCCGTTCGATCCCGCTGATTTTCAGGGATAAAAAGTAGCTTAAATGTGTTAATCCAGGTCACGGACAATATATATTCCAAGTTTTATCCAAATCGGATCAGCACTTTTTGAGCAAATTCGTTACAAACATCTTCTAAATATATTAAACTCTTTTGAAGCTGACTGAGAATCAACGCACAGCCTAAACTATAAGTCCTAGAGGTATGAAATTTGGGGGGTAGTATCCTTAAGTGTAAGGGTGCACTAAGAAAGGAATTTTGAAACGTCACACTCTAAAGGTTAGAACGCGAGCAACGCCGCGGGCGACGGCTAGTACTTACATACAAATAAATAAATAAAATAAATATTCACGGACACTTAACACAACGCCTTCTAGTCCCAAACTAAGCAAAGCTTGTACGATGGAAACTAGATGGCTGAAAGAATACATACATACATTTTTTTTGTAAATACATACTTACAATACATAAAAACACCCAGACACAGAACAAACATCTATGTTTTATTTACAACACACAAATCTTTCCTCATAGTATTAGTATAGATAAGTATAGATGAAGATGTTATTGTACAGGCATTAGACGAAGCATGGAAGGCGACATTATCCCGTTGTCGTCCTCCCCCCGCGCCGCAGTGGGACTCGTTCCCGCGGCCCGAGCCGCCGCTTGCATACAACACGCACCTCCCACTCACGCCGACACACACTGCTATTGCCACTATACTGAACGTCAAGTGTCGCTCGAATATCAAGTAAGTGTATTTAGGGGTATCCATAAATTACGTGACGTCATTTTGGTGAATTTCGGACCACCCAGATTTTGATAACTTGACTGATACTATTTCTTTTTCATCTTCTTCTTCTCTTCTTCTTCTTCTCTTCAGTAATGGCCTGTGTCCGTCATTTCGACAGACAATTTTGCCAATGTCAAGTGTTAAAATTGTAATAAATAAGTCAAGTCAAGTCATTTGTCAAGTCGGCTGTCGTTTGTTTTGAAAAGAAAATGGTGGATTTTCTCTTCAAAACCTAACACGAATTTTCACATTCAGAAAAACCACTTTACGCACATTTATTCCAATGGCTCACACTTTATGTTACGACCTAAGTATTATTGGTTAAAATTCCACCAAAATTAAACAACAATACTCACAATAACATAAGAAAAACTATTTAAATAAAAGTGCTGTGTCGTTTCAAAAAATGTCAAAACTCGTGTCTTTCTTTTTCATCTTTTCTACCTATATGGTCCCTGTCCGTCATTTCGACAGACACTTTTGTTAGTGTCAAGTGAACTTTTTAGAGTCTCCCTTCTTCACCGGTCATTTTTCATAACTTATATTCTGAGACCTCTGTTAAAAGATTAGTTCAAGTAAACGCCAATAAACATTGACATTGGCAAATTCGTAGCAGCTCTAGCCACCGAACAGCCACAAGAAATAGAAGAAGACCTCTTGTGGCGACATCTAGTTTTAGTACTGAAACATTTTATAGAGCCAATCATTTTTGTTGAACTGGTAGGCCAGAGAAATCATCACCAGTTTGCAAAGTAGATAAATTAAGTTATTTACAGATCGCTTACGAGGAGGAAGCCTCAAACTCAAGAGATGGATGTTGATCTAAACGACATGGCCACGCTACTTACCAGGTTCGAGGAACTCTTGAAGGATATTAAAATATACGCAGAGTAAGTCTTAGGCAAATTAATTTTACAGTTGCCCTGACAGTGAAAATCTCGTTGGATCTTTACCATTTCAGAGCCCCGAGTCTGTCCATTTGTTTTGGCTTTCGGCTCGAGTATAGCACACGCAAACGCATTCGCAAAGCATGAAATTTTGTATGAAAACCGGATAAGCGCCTCTAGCGGGAGATTTGGGAATTGTGCAATTCCAAACAAAGTATTTCGCTTTGCGAATGCTTTTGCGTGTGCTATACTCGAGTCGAAAGTCAAAACAAATGCACAAACTCGGGGCTCTGGTCATCATCAGACCTTGGAGCATGAATTCCAGTTCATCAAATCTGAATACATTGAGGTGAACTAAATGTTTCAAACTGTAATTATTCGTGACATTACTAAAACTGGTTTTCAGATCTGATGAATATCATTATTGAAACGGCTGCACTAATTTTCACCTAACGTATCTAAGAATCATTTCAGATTAACCTTCCTTCTTACGAAATAACCGCATTCAAATTGGAGCTTTTCTTTAAGAGCTATGAGAAGGATTAACTAGCTTTCTTATGAAAAAACCGCATTCAAATCCGAGCCATACTTTCAGACCTACAAAGGTACAGACGTATAGACAAACAGACAGACAAACAATTGGGTCAAAACACCCTTTGCGTTTTTGATCGGGTGTTAAAAATTTATCGACTGGGATACAAAAAGCTTACTAACTGAGACGAGTTAGGATAACAAAAAAGAATGTGCTGAACACACTTTTTTTATATCCTTGTCCCACTGCTGGGCAAAGGTCTTCCTTATTATCTTCAAAGACTTCCAATGCTCCGTATCCCGAGCGGCGTGGAGCCACGTCCTTTCGAAGTCGTCAAGTTTGTCCCGCCAACGCTTTCTCGGCCGACCCCGAAACCGCCGCTTGAGCACATTCTTCCCTAACCCTACTTTGTTTGTCACAGGAAATGGTCTACCGAAGTGAGTCGCATTTCATCTCTAGACAGCAAGTTGTGGGAGTTAGTTGGCACGTTGCGAGCGCCACGCCCTCTACCGCCTGTCAGGAAACAATGCACTAACAAGTGTACACCTGTCACGTTTCATCTCAATGTGAGTTTAGCTTTGTGGAGTGTAATCCAGAATGGGTATTAAAAGCAAGATGCAAAAGGGAGTTATATGATTTCGGGTCAAATAATTATGTGGTCAGAATTCGAGTATTTGAAAATTTCACATGTTTCTTAATAAGTTTGGTAGGCATATAGCTGAGCTTAGTCAAACACTTTTTTCATTCTTAAAACAACCATCTTTCCGAAAAGTATAACAATTAAGCTATACTTATGGTCTCCTCTTCGAATACTATTTGACAAGTAGAATATCACGAATCTACCTATTTAATACCTATACAATCTTAACAGCTAAATGACATGCATGTTTTAATCGAACTCCAACCCCACTAACTAACTTTATCCACTGAGACCTAGGTACCCATATAATGTAACGTCATGTACGTTGTGTTGAGCTATAAATCAATATAAATAAAACTCTTTTGAAGCTGACTGAGAATCAACGCACAGCCTAAACTATAAGTCCTAGAGGTAGGAAATTTGGAGGGTAGTATCCTTATATAGTGTAGGGGTGCACTAAGAAAGGAATTTTGAAACGTCACACCCTAAATGGTCTAAACTTAGGATCAAAGATTTTAACCAAATAATGCGTCTGCTGCTACCACGCGAGCAAAGCCGCGGGCGACAGCTAGTAAAATATATATCTACTATAGTTTGTAAGAATTTGTTGTTTCCAGGCTGAAGAATGGTGCATATCTGCGGGTGCTGAACGCGGTATCAAGGAAAACCGGTAAATTAAATAAATAAATATCCTTGGACATATCACACAACGCTCTCTAGTCCCAAACTAAGCAGAGCTTGCACTATGGGAACTAGATTGATGATAGAATACTTAAATTTTTTATTTTTTTTGTAAATACATACTTATAGATAAGTAACACTCAGACACAGAACAAACATCTATGTTTGTCCTCGGTGGGGATCGAACAGACGACCCACAGCTCGGAAGGCAGAGCTACTACCGACTGAGCCATGACGCCTGTCAATAAAAATAAATAAAATGCATGCTGCAAGTTTAGCTTGGCTTCATGCTTATATATCTGTACTAACAAGGTAATTGTACAATTGGTGAGCTTAGTTTTTTTGATCTTAGCCTGAGCGCTAACTAGCCACCGACCACAGCCACTTGTGGCCTGCTACAGCCACTTAGTCTCCTTTTTCATGTATTTTGTAGAGACCCGCCGCACACGTGTGGCCACGGCCACTTGCTACACCGTGTGAAACTATAGTAAATGGCTGTCGCTGGCTACTGGTGGCCTGTTAGCGTTCGGCCTTATTGTTACGAGTTGGGTGTCATCTAATATCATTCTTGCGCTTTCAATAATTGAATGTATCTCTAATTAGTTTCGTTTGTGCAGGTTTGCATCCCTCACGGGTATTCGTCGTCTCACACAAGCGAGGCCACGCATGGCGCGAACTGCAGCCACTTTGCAAATCATCGCGAGGTATGTATAACTATTTTTAACAACCAGAAGCGAAATTTAATAAAATTGTTTGTTCTCGGTGGGGATCGAACCCACGACCCACAGCACAGAAGGCAGGGCTACTACCGACTGAGCCATGACGTCTGTGATAGTCTGAAGACTGATCGCAGATCTAAATAAAACAAAGAAATATTGGTTTTGTTGATTGTCAGGAAGATAAAGTCAGACACAGAAGCAGTGCGAGTGATGGAACGTGTTTGGAGCTGCGCGGGTCAATGTCCGCCTTGCACTGCGGCACACTCCGCCCTAACCGCACTGTTCGTGCAACTGGCTGAGGTAACACAAAGAACTATACTAATAACACAAAGGACGGAATACTGAAACGTCACTCAAATTTAAGCACCACTTAAAATTGCTTTGTCTCTGTTTGACATTCATTTGTAAGAAATGTCAATAATTTAAGCGTGTCAACTTAATTTAAGTGGCGTTTGAGTATTCGGCCGATAGACTATGAAGTCAAACAACTTGTAGCTCGCACATTTCAGCATTTCTGAAGATATAACATCACTTATTCTTTGCTTGCTATTGAAAACAGAGTAGATTTTTCACTTATGTATAATGATCTCACGCAACATTGAACGCTACGGCAGACATACGAACCCTAATAACCACTAGTAGTATCCGTTTCATAGGTTTCATGATTGACTAAAAAAAACAAAATAATTATGAATGACTAACATGAGTATTTTACTTCCAGCGCTGGGTAACCCACAAGGGCCTTCTCTGCTACGATTTACTATCTAAATACGTGGTGTGCAGTTGTTCGTTCCTCCAGCAGTCGTTGTGCGGCTCGCTGGTGGCGCCGCGCCGGCTGCACGACGCCTGCTGGCCACTCGTATACATTACGGTGCTCAATAGCAACTTGCCCGAGCATACTATTTTTAGCTTTCTATCTAGAGTGAGTACTGTTTTTAGCAAGTTTCGCTAGCTCTGTTAGTAGTGAAGATCCTACTACATATCTTCTAAACTAGTTATAATTATATAAAGCTAGACTACCACTGACTCACTCACTCACTCATTGACATGCCCTGAGAGGAAGAAGTAGTGGAGCTACACCACAATGATGTTCTACGAAAATGTGTATAAACACCGAACGAGTAGAGGAAAATTATAAATTATAGCGGTTCTCGAAATCCAAGATGGCGCCGGTGTTGATTTGCGCGTTCGCAAACTATGACAGATAGAGGGCGTCCGAGCGGTTCATCCGACTGATTGTAGGCTGGGATTTTGACAATAAAAAATATAAAAATTACGTTTGCAGTTTGAACTAAGCCGCTGGAAGAACACCGCAGACAAACCCCAACGCGAGACAATGATAAAGGCGCTATTCATGGCCGCCCAACGTCCGATCCCCGAGAACTGCGAAGGTGTCTTGTTAGAGCTGATCGGTGTGCATACAGCTTTACTGGCCACTGCATCAGATCTGGTGTGGTTATTGGAGAATGCAGCTTCTGTGTCTGCGTCTGGTGATCTACCGCCTGAGTATTGGAAGCATTTGAACGAGGCTGTCGACGAGCATGCTGTTAACATGAGTATGGACGATGTAAGTATCTAACTGTCACTATTGGTGACCCCAACTAAAAGCCAACCTCTAATACTAAAACGTCACTGAAAACACCGTTTAAACATGTCATGCCTCTTTTTGCCCATTAGATGGCAATAATTTGAGCATGAACTTGCGTTTTAGTATTCGGCCTAAACCGTCGCTATTAATGACCTCGTGTAAAAGCCACCAATTTACACCAAACATAGCTAAGAAACATCTTAAATCAGCTTCTTAATTAAGCTTACCTATCTCTACCTTGATTTGTAGAGAGAAAATAGACGATTTATTAATTACTAGCGGACCGTCACGGCTTTGCACCGGTATTTAACAAAAAATTTAAAAAATATAGGTCGTTTTTTTTAGATCCCAAATTTTTTTTGAAAATATAATTTAGCCTATGTCACCCGGGGATATAATTTATCAAATCGGTCCAGTAATTTCGGAGCCAATTCAAAGCAAACAAACAATCAAATCTTTCCTCTTTATAACATTCATCATCATCATCATCAACCTATATCGATCAACTGCTGGACGTAGGTCTCTTCCAAGACGCGCCACTGAGCCCGGTCTTCGGCTCTTCTCATCCAGTGTTACCGCTACATGTCTCAGATCGTCACCCCACCTAGCCGGAGGGCGTCCTACACTACGCTTGCCTAACCACGGTCTCCACTTTATAACATTAGTATAGTGTAACAGAAGACCATAGCAAGAGGGGCGTGGCCTATCCCCGCGCCACCGGCTGACGGCTGACGTGACGTGACGAGTTCGCAGCGGGGCGCATCGCCTGACACTTTTGCTCGGACGGTCGGAGAGTGCGGACGTACTAAGCTTAAGCTATTCTGAGTTATAGATACTTACCTGTTGATTTTTATTTCGTTAAAATTGTAAGAGTTCTAGTTTTTGTTCAGTTTTGTATTTTTTTTATTAAATATCGCTTCTGGTCTATAAAAATAGATATATATTATTATTTTTATTTCCAGCTAAGTCATATATTCCGCGCCTTAGGGCCGATATGGCGCGACGCTCGCTCAGATTACCGCGAGCGGCACGCAACATACGCAGAGCACATGGCGGAACTACTCTCTATACTGATGCGGGAGTTTGTTACTGCTGGAATGAAACTTACTTATACACAATCTAGAAGTGAGTCTTATTTAAACAAGTTTAAGGCTGGTTTTAGATTGTAGCTTCATAAATCGCCGCTTAAGTCTCCGTTTCTCCAGCTAAAATGGCTGATAAATCTGTTGTAATTTTTTCTATTAAAAAATACTTTATTGCACACCTTAATCTAGGGATTACAATAAAATTAAAAACAAAAGTTAAATTAATAGTACCAGCTCGAATAATAAAGTATTTGTAATCAGTCTAAACATATTATTATTTTTAAATTAAACATGTTATTTTAGTTTGCAACTACGCCTTTACGGAACTGGCAGTATCATGGCGTCCGTGGGTGGTACCACCGTCTATCTTGCCAGAGCCCGCCACCGGGTCACAACACTACGGCAACATGATCAGGGAGTTCTACTATTGCATCAAGCATATTATGGATGACTTGCCGGGTGAGTTACTAGTAGGTACTTCAACGCTCAGCCTAAACTATAAGTCCTAGAAGTATAAAATTTGGAGAGTAGTATCCTTATATAGTGTAGAGGTGCACTAAGAAAGAAATTTTGAAAAGTCGCACCCTAAAGGGTCTAAAATTAGGACCAAAGATTTTAACCAAATAATGCGTATGCTGCTACCACGCGAGTTAACCCGCGGACGACAGCTAGTAGTCACATAATAATAATAATAATAGCCCGTGTGCATCATTTATTTTCCGACTCCAGCGAGTCGAGCTGATGAACATTAGACAATAATAATTGTGCTGATTTGTTCTATTTTTTTTTTTTTCTTATTACCTAATTTTGTATTGTTTTCTTATTGTGTAATTATTTTACTATGTTGTACCTGTGTTGTGTTGTGTGCCAAATAAATATTTATCTACCTATCTATCTATAATATTAGTATCAAGGCACTGATAGCGATTGCTTGTACACACAGACGCGGCACCGGTAGCCTTGCAGCACACGTTGATGTGGTCGATCGACATGTGGCTGGAGCTCCCTAAGGATGCTGCGACACGGACGATGGCTGGAGCACTGTTAGTGAATTTGGCGCAGCTGCCGTGGAACGAACATCAGTGGTTCACTGCTGATGTAGCCTATCAGATTAACAGGGTAACTATACACTTACCTTTTCTATACTATTACTAGTAACTCGCCCCGAACTGAGATCTCGTGATCGGTTATGGGGTTATAAAGATATGAGGGTCCAACGGGAAAAAAAAAAGTCTTACCAACATATCAATACGTCTCAGAGTGATGGACGCAGTGCATTGCCTTACAGGGCACGTCCTCATTGGACTTGCTCTGTGAGGTAATGCATTGTTATAGGCAGAAGTTACCACTTAACATCAGGTGAGCTATCAGCCTGTTCAATTACTATTATCATTAAAAAAAAAAAATTGCGGTGACATTATGATAGGGCTTTGCTTAGACATTCCAAAACCGGTTTTATTTCTATTATAGGTTAAATCGTTTTTGAGTTGTTGTAAAAAATATTATTTATCGGCCGATGAATAATTTCGTTCTAAGTTTCAGCCAAATCGGACCAGAAGTTGCAACGCTTATTGCAAAAGTATAACGTGATTGAAACACAAACATCCGAACATCTAAACATCCTAATATCTAAACATTTGTTTGTTTGTTCTTTTCACATAGAAATAACATTACAGAGCATAGAACAATGCGTTCATTTAGTTCTTAAAAAAATTGCATATTTTTAAAACGACGAGTGACGATTGGAGAGAATAGGGGGAGGCCTTTGCTCAGCAGTGGGACAGAACAGGCTAATTCAAAAAATATATTTAAAACAAAAACAAACATATTATGTACATACATTTTCAAGAAAATAATGAATAGGTGGATTATAGCTAAGCGTGCTCCACCTTAGGCTGCAGCTACACTTACCATCAGGTGTGCTGGCAGCCAAATGCTTAGCTATAGCTCATAAAAAAAAAATTAAAAAAAAATACTGACTTAGTTATAAACTTAAATGAAAAACACTATGAACACGTAGTTAAATGAATATACAAACTCTAAAAATTATATCAATAACAAAATGAACTTATTCAAACATCTGAATATCTAAGCATTCAAACACATAACATCTAAACTTTCACATATAAAATAGTGGTACCTACTATCCAGGTTTGGGATCAAGGGGAAGAAATAGAACGTTGGTGCTGTGAACGATTCGTCGCCACCAAGACTGATACCTTCCTGATGGGCCTGCAAGAAGCAAACGTTGATGTCGAATCATTCCTATCATATCTACTGCTTTTACTATGCGGTAACGTGTATGTTACTGATTTGGAGGTAAGCAAAAACTGACTGAATGAACTGATTTGAAAGGGTCTGGGGCGAATTGTATAGTGCCCAGGTCCCAAATTTTTTTTGAAACTTGCAATGATGGAACTTTGTTTGTTACAATGCACTTACAATGCAGTTTCTAAAAATGTAACAATGTCATTATAAAGCAGCGGGGATCATTAGTTATTAGACATTTTACTTCGAAAAATGCGTCAATTTCAATGTTGTTTATCGTATTTACAGGTGTTTACTTTAAAATTATAACTGTTTTTGCGTTTTCGTGACTGCCACTGCGTAATAGAATATGATAAAACATACAAAAGTTATAAATAACAAAATGAATCTAAAAATTAACTAAATGTATGCAAATCGGGACTGAAATGCCCCAACGCCTTTGTATAACATTGTGACGATGTTTTGATTTGCAGTTACTAAACCAAGCTTGTATGCTGCCTTGGTGGAATCTCAGTGGGAATGACTTCTCCAAAGTATTAAATCCATACTTGAATACATTTTTCGACCCTTCGAAACCATACACGGATATGCCGCATATAACGTTAGTAGTTTTATCCTATTATAAATAAATGCATTTATTATTTATTTATTAGAAAAAATATAAAAACTTAGTCAGATGCTGCTCTGTTGGCACAAGCGTTCCGAACTTTAATAAAAAAAGAGCAAGCAAGCTCGAATGAGCCAACTCTGGTGACGGAGTTTGTAGGCCGCCTTAAGGCCTCCGTGATGACTTCTAGAGCCAGGACCGACAGTTTAACGTGCCCTCCGAAGCACGGAAGCGCTCAGATGTAAATGCCATTAATGGTCACCCGTCCAAATAGTGACCGCGCATAACGTCGCTTAATTTAGATAATCGGTGAAGATTGACTAAGCAAGCTACGTCAGGAGCGCTTCAAAAAGATGATGTTTCTTTTTTTTAATATTATTTAATGTATCATAAGTATTATATATACATTTATTGATGCAATGATGTATTTTAGGAATGTATATTTTTATTTTTTCAGTGTGTTGGTAGATATATACGTATAATATTAATAGTTTTCTAATTCTCGTAGATACAACTTGTTTGGTACCTATAAAAACACGCCACACCACCTTTTTGCACGCCCAGGAAGACTGGTAGACAATGCTCTTAGCATTAAGTCCTAGCACTACGTGTTTGTGTGAAAATTTTAAACAAATAAATAAATTTCTCATATATTTTTGTATTTTCAGTTTGATATTACACGCTGCAGAGATGGTGCCTCGCTCGCAATACTCTGCGGACGCGCAGATGAAACGCATGATGCTTATCGACAGTCTGTCGCAAACTTACTTAACAGATGAATTGGTAGCGCACAGTCCGGACTACGTCGACTTTATGCTGGGTCATATCACCCGACTTGGTATGTCCTCATCATGTTTTATATCACTTTACCTTGATATTCAATTTATATTCAACTAGTTCTTCTTCTTCTCTTCAATAATGGCCTGTGTCCGTCATTTCGACAGACAATTTTGCCAATGTCAAGTGTTAAAATTGTAATAAATAAGTCAAGTCAAGTCATTTGTCAAGTCGGCTGTCGTTTGTTTTGAAAAGAAAATGGTGGATTTTCTCTTCAAAACCTAACACGAATTTTGACATTCATAAAAACCACTTTACACACATTTATTCCAATGGCTCACACTTTATGTGACCTAAGTATTATTGGTTAAAATTCCACCAAAATTAAACAACAATACTCACAATAACACAAGAAAAACTATTAAAATAAAAGTGCTGTGTCGTTTCAAAAAATGTCAAAACTCGGGCCCCATTCAATTAGTTCTTCTTCTTCTTCTTTACCCTATATGGCCTGTGTCTGTCATTTCGACAGACAATTTTGCCAGTGTCAAGTGATGAATTTATTAGTTTATGTCAAGTCAAGTCACTCGTCAAGTCGGCTGTCGTTTGTTTTGAAGAGTGGATTTTCTCCCACGACGATTTCCACTATATTATATTAGTGGGATACTTATAACATGGTGTGATTTCAGATCCATATTTAGAACACAGCCAGCTGCCCCCGGTGGCTCACGCGACGCTGGAGGATACTCCACAGCTGCTCTGTTGTCTCGCGATTATGACTTTGGTATCGCAGAATGAACGCCCTCAAATTCTTGAACTTAAACAGGCGGTAAGCACAATACCTCCAAACGCACCCTCTCACCGAGCGCTATTAAACCGTGACGCGACCCGTACAAGACCCTGTACCGTTGCAGTTCTTGTTACAATTTTAAAAGAAACTGTCTCAGTTCATCCGGAGATGCTGTTTAGTTGTTTTGACCCTATTTTAATTAGTTATGTAAACTTCCCGCTAGGGGCGCTGTTCAAAGTAGAAAATATAGTTTAGTACACGTGAAACGTACACTAGACAGACGTGCTGATACGTTGCAGCGTGCGTGTGAGAAATTCATTGATGGTTCTCAACATCTAAAAGCTAATAAATTGTAACATCTTTTTTCTTGAGAACTTGTGCTCGTATTCTAATAAAGAAATCGTTACTCAAGCATAGATTTGAGCAGAGATTTTCATACAAAACTAGTCTGCTCAGTGCTTGAGTAGTAAATTTGAATACGAAGCCATTATTTAAGTCTACCCGCAACATATACAAAACTTACTTATATATTTTCTCATATAAATGACAAAACTAGTCTTAATCAGAATAAAGATCTTTGAACCAAATATCTTGTTCTTAGATCCCTTCCGTAAGCTGATTTACTGCTAAATCACTGATCCGGACTCTAGCACAGATTTTTGTGTGAAAATCTCTATTCAAATCTATGCTTGAGTAAAGATTTCTGTATCGGCATACGTGCCTTATTGTATTCTTTGTTATAAACAGGCGTGGATGAATTGGATAAGCCAAAATGCGCCGAAAGAAATGCTTCCTAGAGCTGTAGAAATGGCAGGACAACTGACGAACCTCAAATGCACTGGCCCCGTGATCGAATGCTGTGTCCGTACCTATGTCAACAAGTATGGTTAGTACTTTTTATAACTTTATTTGCAACTAGCTGATACCCGTGACTTAAGCGTTCGAAACTTTCCACCTAAATATCTGTCAACCAGCATACGATGAACCTCGTAGCAAATGGCTGCTTTTGGTTTAGAGAATTCAAGCTGTATCTAAGAATCCACGTCTTTGATTTCAATCAAATTTAGCCTATGTTTCAGTCCCGAAAAAAGGATTCTGAATTGTGTAAGTTTCTAAGTTGAATTGAAAATCCACCATTTTGCCTTCAAAATAAACGACAGTCGACTTGACGAATGACTTGACTGATATTATTTCAAATATCTCACTTGACACTGGCCAAATTGTCTGTCGATATGACGGACAGCGGACATAAATAAAAGAAGAAGAGTATACTTGCAACTATATATATGCAACTCTGGTGTTGCAGGCGTCCATAGGCTACGGTAACCGCTTCCCATCAGGCGGGCCGTATACTTGTTTGTCTACTTAGTAGTATAAAAAAAATTGTTCCTGTGAAAAAATTGATCAAGTTTTTTTATGATCTAAATACATCTAAGGATTCTTTTATATCATGTATACAGATGAATGGAATGCGCTGCTCAACCTGTGGTGGTTTCCATTACCAGAGCCGCACTTCTACATGGAGAATGGTCTCTTGCACGCGGCGTACGGGGCTGCCATATCTAGGCGGTGGGAGGCACCTTCAGAGTACACCGGCCCTATCGTCACGCACTTACACAACCTCACCACTACCAAGGCTATCGACTTGTGAGTACTATACACACGCATCATAGGTCACTTGTATAGATCAATATATATAAAACTCTTTTGAAGCTGACTGATAATCAACGCACAGCCTAAACTATAAGTCCTAGAGGTATGAAATTTGGAAGGTAGTATCCTTATGTAGTATAGGGGTGCACTAAGAAAAGAATTTTGAAAAGTCGCATTATAAAGGGTCTAGAACGCGAGCAACGCCGCGGGCGACGGCTAGTAAATAAATATTCTTGAACGTTACACACAACGCCCTCTAGTCCCAAACTAATCAGAGCTTGTATTATGGGAACTAGATTGCTGATATACTAACATACAGTTTTTTTGTAAATATATACTTATAGTACATAGTAACACCCAGACACAGAACAAACATCTATGTTTTACAACACACAAATGTTTGTCCTCGGTGGGGATCGAACCCACGACCCACAGCACGGAAGGCAGAGCTACTACCGACTGAGCCATGACGTCTGTCAA
Source organism: Eulithis prunata (assembly GCA_918843925.1). Taxonomy (NCBI): domain Eukaryota; kingdom Metazoa; phylum Arthropoda; class Insecta; order Lepidoptera; family Geometridae; genus Eulithis; species Eulithis prunata. Next base: position 8,523,608 of record OU974016.1, on the reverse strand, counting down.
TTCTAATTAGTTTAAATTTGTATGTACTATTGATTGTAATCTGTGATGTCTGTTATAAATAAATAAATAATTGCTATAAATGGCTTTCAGTGTCAAAAACGAAGTAATAATCGCTGCATGGATATGCTACATGGCTCGTTGTTTGCACAACAGCTACGCTGAACTCAGCTCATTGGATAATCCAACAGATGATACTTTAACACGCTTTAACATAACTGTCAGGCAGTTAAGAGAGTGTATGGAAGCAATCACCTCGCTGTTATCGATTTGGGGACAGGAGCAGTCGAGGTCCCTTATCAAAATGATGACGTTTCAAGTGGAAACTGATAAACCTACTCTACAGTAAGTTAATATTATTTTTGAACTGCGTGGCTGGCATAATATGAAGGAGGCCAATACCCAGCAGTGAGTGATACCGGGCTGAGATGATGATAGTCATTCTGTTAAAATTTGAACACAAACATTGATTCATCCAAGTTAACTCAACACTAAATCCATTTGACTCTTCACTTTTTTAAATGAAATATCGTATTAGCTTGAGTGTATTGTTTCAGTCACCGCATTATGATCCGTCTGGCTCGCTGCCTGCGCTCTCCGTCGCCGGAGTGTGTGCGGGCGTACGAGTGCGCGTGCGCGGCGCCGGGTGCTTCCCTCGGCGACGCCGCCTGCTGGGGCCGGAGCCCCACACTGAGGAAACTAGCTAACCTCGCCGCCCGCCTCTTTCAGGTCACTAATGGATTCTTCAAATATGAATTCCAAATCGCGCCTGCTGAATAACTACTAGGTATAAAGCTCTGTTCAGAACTACGCGATATTCACCACTTGGTACCCCGGGGCCCGTAGTCTGAGTTTTGTTATGTTGGTTTGCGACAAGCGAGAATCGAGAAACTCGCAGTTTTTGTATGGAGTAAAATAGGTTGCAAATCTCCCGTTAGAGGCGGTTATCGGATTTTCATACAAAATATCTCTCAAGTCGCTGCTCGATGTGCGTTTCGATCAACAAAACAAAACTTAAGACTACGGGGTCAGTACTTGGTACCCCTATACTTGGTACTTAATATGCCACTGGGTATTTTGTACGGACTAGAGCGACTAGAGCGAAATTAAATTTGAACAGTAGGATTACATTCGATGTGAATCTGTGATTAATATATTCGTACATTTTTAATTTAATGCCAAAATTTTAAAAATAAGAATTTACTAGATATTTTCTGATCTATTTCATGTGATAAACATTTAAGTATGAAAATAACATTGGGCCGGATTGTGTTGCATTTTTCTGAACTACTAACTCGTACTTATTGGACAGCACTAAAATTGTTGCCATCCCTTTCTCATGAACTGAAACGACAAAGACAGCTATCATTTTAGTGTTGTCAAATTAGTTAAGAAAAATTCACCAACAGAATTGGACCCATTGTACGTATCTCAAATCTAATTGTTTAAAATAATCCTATTCGTATGTATTATAAGCAGTAATTTAGAATACCTTTGATTCTAAAATAATGGCTGTATTTTGTTAATTTACGTAGGTTTTTTTGTTAATTGTGGGTGTGTGACAAGCTTTATTGTTAGTATAGGTTTTAGTAATTTCTTGCTTTAGTTACTAGTCATAACTTTGTTTATTGTACCTGATTTCTGTTTAGATCATATAATTTTATAACTAGCGTTTTGTAAAAATCGTTTTCGTTTCTTTATTTTAGTACAATTACATAAGTTCTTCCTACGAAATAATTATTCAAAAACAAGTCAAAACTCTAAAAGATTTTATTCAATAAAATATCACTGATCACTTAGAATCGTCATTAGGTTTTGTATAAGTAGGGCCCCAGGGCCCTAATTGTTAATTAGCTACCATTAATAACCATTAATTGTGAAAACCATGTAACCCAAATGTAGCGTGTGTTTTAGCTTTTTTATTATTTTATTGAATTAAAGGAAATTGAAATCCAATGCTTGTTTTACTTCAATATACAATATACAGGGTGTTACCAGACCACTTCCGAAAACGAAAGGGGGAGCTACAGCACACCAAAACCCAACCAAAAAAAAATCAGTTATCCTGAAAAATAATTATAGCCGGAGAAAACAATGTTTAAAGATTTGTATTTATTTCGCCAGCCCGCAATGTACGCATTCACGTAGGTAAGGTCGAGGCGTAGTACTATTATTTATTCTGTGTCGTAAGTGCCTACTTACGTAGGTAGGTACTAACGTAGGTCGCTCGCACGTCGCGTACTTGAATGACCCGCGATGAACTCTCAGCTGTTCATGCTGTAGTAGACGTAATCTGCGTGCTGCGTGTACATTGCTGCTTTATTTATTTTATTTGTTTTTTTGCTTTTTTAAATGAGATAATTAGGTAGATATGTCTTATTATGTTGTACTGTGTGTATGTAACTAGAAAAAAAATTAAAAAGAGATAGTCAAGTCAATTTTTTTTTTCGCGATTTTTTTCGCTTAATGTTTTCAGTATCATGGTCTGATTGGAACCTCCAAGTTTTCGGAAGTGGTCTGGTAACACCCTGTATTATCTACCATTTATCTGTTTATCAATCTATGGCTTACCATCTAAAGAAAATGAATAAGTACCTACCTATACTATACCACCGAAACAAGGAACGAATGTACCACATTTTCAAATATTTTTCTCTATATACATAGTATGTTATCAGATTTGCATAGGTTTGGGATAAAATATGAACGTAGGTAAGTAGGTAGATAATCTAACTACAATAGAGATAGCGTATTACATGTAAACATCGCAACTACAGTAATTTTTAGCTCTATGTTTAAGAATATTCGAATAGCTCTTGTTTCTACTGACTTTATTAGGCTTTACATTACCTACATACCTAGCTTAGGTTATATAATATGTTGATCAAGACAGCTGTCTCATCTGCCTTGTACGCACTCAAAACAGAGTTCCTGCAGTAAATTGAGTAAATACTACCTATAGTGATCCAGTGATCACCATGGGATAATCCAAGGCTATAACTCTGATGCTAAATAAATAATATCGAAATTCTAACCTTAAAAAAGCTACCTTTTATAGTAGACATTTGACCATCATTTCCGCGGTAAAAACCTCTTTCCATTAAAATGAACGATCAGGCCCATAACCGCGGCTAGAGTAGCCACTGCACTAGCATGCTGCGTCTTAACAACACCACCCCACAGCCAGCCTCGAGGCAGCCAGGTCACTATGTGAATAACGTCGAGGAGTAGCTTCGTTGTCGTGAGACTCGCTTGTGTGAATCGTGCTTGAGCGCATTTTGGTCGTTGGGGGGACTTGAGGAGCTGTGCTGATGCGTGTAGTGCGCGGATTGATCTGTGGAGCAGATTGAAGAATAACTTGAATAATGTTTTTCGAAAATATATCTCTTTATGCTCTAGGCCTAATAATTTTTGATTAAAGATGTCTTAGGAAGGGTTGTAGTCAGAGGTCCATATATTTTGTAGTATTTAGTAGGTATTCCATATATTTCACCCTGCATCCTTATCGCGAAGTTTGGAGATCATTTTAACATCTTTAGCGTTACCCAAATCATTTAAAACTGAAATAAGGGATAGTTTCTAGCGACTGGTTTAATCCGTCCAGTCCGGTCTGTCCGTCAAGCGTCCGATAAGTTAAATGAAATACCTACAGAATGATGCAAGGGGTAGCACGACAGGCTACAATAACTCACTTGATTAGTCCGACAAACGCATAAAGCGACCAAAACAGTTTATGCGAGGTCTTCACTTTGTACTCCACGTCTTCTGAGACCTTCAATAGACCGGTGTCTATGAGCCAGCCTATCTTCTCCGCCTGAAGGTAGGCTAGTGTAAAGAAGTTGCCTGCTACGCCGATTGAACCCCATATTGGCCCGTCCTGAAATTCATGTTAGAAAATGTTACCTACATTAGTCTTGGGATAAAACGAGATATAGAAGCAGCTACTTCCAAGTACCTGCAGTTGGCAACACGTAGTGTGATAGGGTACTGCAATGGTGTTGCGGTGGCAATATGCTACGGTAACCGCTTCACATTAGGCGGGCCGTAAGCTTGTTCGCCGCTGGTTTGTATAGTAGGTACTTGATTAAATGAAATATTTATTTGACTTAATATAGGTAACACAGTTAACATTTTTAGAGTTAGGTACGTACATAACGTGCATAACGTGCATACATAACGTGGCTGGCAGACAATGCTTTCAGCATTAAGTCCACCCTTTGTAACAAATTTTTAATTTTGTGCAATAAAGTATTAAATAAATAAGCTGTGAAAGTAGCTACACAGACTTATTGGTAATTTTAAGTAAAATAGCCGTTGATCTCGAAAATAAACAAAGGAACTTCTGAATAAACTTAGTCCCGCAGTGTGGATCTAAGAAATAGTGTGGCTGGTAACTCACTTGCTTTCCAAGTCCATAGCTCAGAGCAACCTTCAGCGCCGCTGCGTCATCGAAGAGTCGAAGAGTGGAGCGTGCGAGAGCGACCCTAGCGCTGGCCGTCATCAACTCCTTGCGGCCGGACGTGGAACCCACGAACTTGAGCGTGTAGCATGTTAGGTTTGATACCTGAACGTTTAGAAATATAATAAAGGACGTAGGACTTAGAAACTGATAATATGCTTGATGGATTTAACTAGAGATGAGAACACCACGCATTGGTCTGTTCTAGAAAAACCTAGCACCCGGGATAAAATAGGTGATTTTGAGTAGGTAATAAGTTTAATTTTGGAACAGAAACAAGGCAAAAGTTAGTAGAAAACGATAACATCTGTAGAAATTTAAAAAACTGTCGCGAATTAGGTAACTTAATTTTCTAACGACAGCAAATCGACACCGAACTAATAAATTTCTCCTAGATACAAGTTAGCGAAATAATTTGATTAAGGTATGATTGGATTGTGCTCACCTTATCTCTGTTTACATGCGACTGCAACAAATCACAGACTTCGTCCACAACTTCCATTTTTCACTGCTCATTAGTTGTTCACCACTCAAATAAGGAACTCAGACAAAGTATTTTTTATCGAGTTTTGATAAGATATGAAAATATAGACGTAAATATCGATAAACTGTATTTTCGTGGTTGCGAGTTAGTTATGTAAGAATTCTATCTCTAATAGAAATCTTACGTAAGTATGGGAAATGAATATTGTTAGGAAATTCTACCTAAATACAGTTCCTGAAAAGGTAGATTGAAATAGGACCTATTTAACATAATTACGATTGGTTATTATGTAAAAAAATAAATGAGTATGGAATATGTAACAATAGTTTCTGTATTTTTGACACAATATTTTATTAGTATGATACAAAATACTTAGAAAAGTCTTACCTTACCGATTTGTACAATATAATATTCATGAGTTACTAGGTCTATACATTTACTTCACACCATAAATAAAAAAATTCTAAAGACATAATTTCATAACAATAAGTAGTTGTGATGTAGGTAACATTATTTGATTAAAATCATGTAAGTACTTCACATAGAACCAAAGAAAATAGATACATATCGGAAATAGTATTTTCTCAATTGTATTGAACAAATTAAGTATCTACCTAGTACCTAATAAATCACAGTTCAGCTACAGAGTCATTAGAATAAGAAAAACAGAAAAGATATAACTTATATTCTAATCAAAACTGTTAGGACAATAAAAAACATATAAGACTGTCAGTATTAGTAGATAAGGTACTAATATTCTATGGTAGTAGTTAGTACAAACATCTGAAATGGCAAGTAAAAACACAGCACAATATCAAGGGAACCCAAATGGGCTGCATCTTTACAGTACCTAGGTAATTGTCAAATACTATACCTAATAATCAAAACCTGTATTCGTAATTAACTGTACACCATGGAATGTAAGTCCACAAGTAACACTAATTCTGTAGTAAACACCTTTCACTTTGTCCACAACCTTCACTGCCTATTTCAAGAGTCGCTTTCTCGCGAAATACATCGCTATTCCAATAACAGAGGATGTGGTCGCGATTGTTGCTACTTTCGTAGACCCTATTTTCTCCCCCCAAAGCCAGCCTTCAGGCAAACAGCTGACAGCATGCGTTATGTCCAGGAGAAGTTTCCCGGCGACCACGGATTGTAAGGCAAGACGAATGTCAATGTTCTTTTTGGCCTCAGCGCCGCCGTATTCTGACGTGTTTTGAAGACAATCTCTGCTCCACCATAGTTGTTTCAGCTGGCGTGATGTTCTGAAATATGACAGTCAATATTCTGAATCGGTGTTTTGACTGCGAAAGATGACAAAAGGAACATAATGAAAGTACAGTGCTATATATATAACTTGTAAGTACATGGTTTCTATGTTATCTACGTCTGAGCTAAATAAACTACAGTGCCTTCTGGTAAGATCGGCGTAATAGGAACTCCGGATGCTAAGCAATTCGGCGATATTTTTAAATGATAATTGCTTAGTTACGTGATTTATCCGGACTTAATATTACGCCGATCTTACCAGAAGGCACCCTATTTGTATTTGTATGTCAAATAGGGTAGGCAACGCACCGATAGTGCTCCTGGAGTTGTGGGTGTTTCTAGGCGACGGTGACCACTTTCCATCATGTGGGCCGTATGCCTGTTTGTCTACTAATTACATTAAAAAAAATAGATTGCTTGCCCAGATAAATAAGAAATATTGGGTTGCAATATGCAGTAGGTAACTAACAGGTACCTCTGATACTACTAAATAAATTGCCTTCTCTTTTCGTCAAATACTTAATTTTACGAAATGCTCTTTCATTTCTTGCTGTTTCGTCAAATATTTGAATTTTACGAAATGACTTTTCACAAAAACAAAGAAACTTACTGCACTAATGATATGCAAAGACTGGACGCCCATAGGATTGTGCTGATCAGTTCCAAGGTATCAGCTGTCTTGGGAGTAAACTTGAGTATTCCAACGTCATGCAGCCAGCAAGCCTTTTCTACTGGCAAGAAGGCTTGGTCGACTGCATTTGCTATGACGCCAAGTAGCGCGGCTAATCTTGAGGATTCCTGGATAAAAATTAAAGAATTAAATTGACTTTTAATTTGTCTTCTGTGGCATATTTAGCTAAGACGTTAATGGTGAGCGTTCGATTTCTGCTGATGTAAACACGCATAGAACCAAAAACAACAAATCTATTGATTTCCTTAATATGCAACTGGGGTTGGAACAACTGGGATTAGTATCAACATGTCCTAAGTCTAAAGGAATGCTTTGTAGTAAACTTATAAAACTGAAGGCCAGACTAGGGTAAAGTTTCATTATTGTGGCTACAGCAGGTAGGTACCTACTTAGATTACAGGTTGGTTATCATTACATATCATATACATAACAACCAGTAACCAACCCAGGTGTCTCATAACAAAAAGTCTACACTAAGATTGTTTCATTCCATTTATAGTTACAATATTTTTTATTACACTGTCAAGAGTTATAATCAAGAGTGCTGACCATAGTTTTAGACAGGTAGGTATATCAGTAACCAATTTAACTTGAATGAGACACATTTCTGGTTGAAACTGTACTATGTATGTACGTACGTTCCTATGGGTTAGTGGCTAACTCTGGTGACAGAGTCCATCATGGCTTAACAACTGCTAAAGCCTGGACTGACAGTTTAATGTGCCCTCAGAAGCACAGAAGAGCTCAGATGTACCCTGCAGAACATCGCTTAACTTATATAATCGGTGAAGTTTGACTAAGCTACACCAGCACGTCACTGTACTAGCTCTTCCACATGGTTTGTGAAATAAATAGTTGACTCCACTTACATGTCTTCCCAGACCATAGGTGTAAGTGTGCCTGATCATCGGGATATCATCAAACAATCTCAGAATCATCCTGGCATTGGAGAGACGGGAGCCAGCTGCCTGCCAGGACTTATCACCTTTGAGGCATCCATGTAACTTGAAAGCATAGCAAGCTAGTCGGACAACCTGTAACCGGGATTGTTGGGTAGTAAAATGATTTGTTATTACAGAGTAATATTTTACTGGAGCGATTGATTGATTAAATAAAATAGTAGTCATAAAACAGTGTAATTCAAAGGGTGAGTACAAGGATCTAGAATAATTTTATTTGATAGATCCAGTCAAGCTTAGCAGGTACCTACCTAGCAAATAGGCAATATAGGTCTACTTAGCACCTTCCATTAGAACATACAAAACAGATACTTATCATGTTTTTATAATAATAATAAATAATAAAACTAACGATATTGTGACAATAAGGGACAAGTTCACATTCTCTCCATCAAGTTATTGACTGGTATAACCGGGTAAGTACATAAATACCAAGGCTGAATTATTTCCGCATACTTTACCTTGTCTCTCCCGTTGTAACTATCCAGTAATTCGCAGATATCATCAGTTATTGATGCCATATTGGAGAAACACTATCATTAGTTTTTGTTTTCTATTAAAGGTCTTCGTTTGATAGATAACTTATCGTATTATCTATCGTAGGCTGAGCAAAATCGACAGCAGCGTGCGATACTGCTGATTTATACACGATAACTATTGCATTTCTCCGATAGTTGGTACCCGCTGGGACTACGTAACCTTGAAATTTGAAAGCTTTTATGATAACGTAGGTAATTTTTATCCAATTCTACCGAAAGAAAATGGAAATGGAATGATGGAATGAAACAGCTGAGCACAGCTGAGCTCAACAGCTGATTACACGTCAATATGACTTTGACATTGACGTTTTTATTATAGTTGACTTTAACAGTTTACAAACAGACGTCACCGCCTGCTGACAGTAACATAACATGCAGGGAAGGGAAAGCAAAAGTTTTTTCTATTAACTCGAGTTATTTGAGTGTATATTCTATATTATTATATTATGTTGCCACTCTAGTTAGCTTCTTTGTTGACGTCCTTCATGAGTCTTTGCCCGACGCAAATAGTTGTGATGTCATTCGAATCGAATCGAACTCAACTGAATACCCAGATTCAATTCAAGTCATAGGTAGTGTAAACATTTTGTAGCCAAATTAGTTACAGTACGGCCGGCGGATCTAGACCGGCGTTAAGTTCGTTCGGAACGCTGCGCAGTAGTCACTTTTAGGGTACATAGGTTTTAGGTACTCGCCTGTACCTGCGCACAATTTCCGAAAGCGCAACTTCAGACCGGTCTAGATCCGCCGGCCGTACTGTACCGAGAGTTGTAAGCACATTAATTTTGTCAATGCGAGCTAAGTAAGAAAGTTCGAGTTGCATTATATGCAACCCAACTCGAGTTATTAACTCAACTAAACTAACACATATTTGATTGAAATTTTTGCATTCTCTTTGGATTGAAAAAAAAAGAAAAAAATTAGTAAAAATTAGTTTTGTTTATTTTTGATTTTGCAAAACTCGCCGATTATTTTTACGCCTCAAAATCGTAAAACTAAAATGAAAGAAAGATGAACGTCTTCAATATAACAGATATCCCGGAGTTTTCTAGGAAGGAACGTATAGTAGTCGTCGGAATCATTGGGAAATCGCCCTACAGATACCCGAACAAAACTACTCCACTTCTATCAACTGTTCAAAGTGATGAAGTAAGTTTGTTGAACCACCATTTATTTACTCCTAGCCTGACCTTATGTCTTGGCTTCACCAGAAATCTCTCAGACTTCACAAAAAAAAACAACAAAATTGAGAACCTCCTCCATTTTTTGAAGTTGGTTAAAAAACATAGTTGGTAAGGTGAGTGGGTTAGGAACAGACAACATCAATGATAAATATCTTGGCAAAGTTTTAATAATGGTATAGCTGGAACAGCAGCGATATAGTTTTGAAGTAGTCAGCTGTGTTTCTTGTACTATAGTGGTACCGGCCAGTGGGCAGGGCTGAAAGAAAACATTTTAGTAAAAACTTTAATATTCCAGCAATTTTTTTATAATCAAAACAAGTTTGAAATTGTGGAAAAGTAATCTGTTTATAATACTGACTGTACATTACCATTAAAAGAAAACTCTCTTGTTACTTTCAGAATGGCATTGAATGCCACTGGGATGAAAGACGAGGTCTTCTCTACCTGCACGCAGTGACCTACTTTGATACCAAACGCCTAGCTGACCTGGCCCGAAATCTGGATGAAAACTCCAAGAGTACGAAGAAGGAAGCTGATGCCGCTCACTGGCTGGTAGCTTCAGGGGAACTTGCAGCCGACTCCTGCAAGACTATATCCTTACTGTTCCAGTTATGCCACGTTGTGGTGCTGTCATCACCAACTTCTTCCTTCGATTTGGGATATTTGCAACTTTTTAAGGCTATTGATGGATATAGGTGAGTACTCCTCAAAATAAGAAGAAATAGTCCTTAGTAGTAATTCTAGAGGTAGGTAGGTCCTGTGTGTTTGTTCACAGATCACACCTTAACTACTGGACCAAATTTAATGAAACTTATACCATTCAGAAGCATTTTTTCCGGATTGAAACATAGGCTATATTTTATTGAATATATACAGCTTAAAATTTCTAAATCAAAACCTGCCCTTTCCTACTATTGAACCTTGTAGGAAATGGTGTATGCTGGTGACAGATATTTTGGTGAAAAGTTTCGCACGCGTATGAAGTCGCAGATATTAGCTAGTAAGAAATAAAACGCATAATACTTTACAGAACGGAACTTGCTACTCAAATTACCGCTGCACTATCAGAGATAGGTGCTGAAGGGTGCTGGGAGAAGCATGGTCGGACTAGTTGCCCTCGTCTGCTTTTCCATTTCCGTCGAGCACCAACTCCTCTGAGGAGGAATCCGGCTGCTTTGAAAAGGCTGGAGCATGCAGTTGAAGACCAGCTATATTTTATACTGAGAAAGACGAGGATTATCACTAATGTTTGGTAAGTACTAGTTGGAGAAATATCTGATTTATGTTAGTCCTGATAATATTTCTTTTACTTCTACAGCCTTACTTATGACGCCCTTTCAAGAGTTGAGAGATGTGTAAGCAAATGATTAAGAACATTCTCACCTATGAACCCCTCTCACTCAACCTTGAGAAGCAACTAAGTAAAAGTCAAAACTAAACACCACAGCGATCTGGGTAAGAGCGCTAGTGTTTATATAGCGTTAAAATTGTCTTGATAGTAATATGAATCTATTTCACACTTTTCCAGCGCAAAATCTCTCTTCGCCATCCCCAAAAACGAGGAATTTGTATACATGAGTACTGACACGTCTTCCAACGCTCGTGATGTCAGCACCCTGGTCCGCGGTCTAGTGGCCATGTGTGCCGGGGCGGAGCCCGAGGTGCCGACAGATAGGCCGTCGTTCAAGACGTTCTTACAGGCTCATGTGGACCGAGCTTTCAATGAGGGGTTTGATGATAACGTGGGGAAGTTCGCTATGAGCACGTCTTTCTTTGAGGTGAGTGGATAGGACATAGTCGGTTTAGAGGTCTAAATTTTTATCAAATCTGCTCATAGTCTGCAGACTGAGCTATTTGTCCTGACAATAAATATCAGTCATCCAAGTCTTCTCCATTGTAGAAGCCTTTTGGCTAGGTACTTAAAATATCCTATTAGTTATTTACCTCAAACGAATAACTGCATATAAATATTTCCATATTCCAGCTACCCAGTGCAAAATCATGGCGAGCAGCAGCCAGGGCCCTCACGCCGATATTCTTGGAAGACTCCCCAAGGTCTGATGATGGAGAGGATACCGAACTGAATGGAGCCCTAGCTCACGCCCTCGCCACTGACGTTAGATTCTCTGCAGCTAGGTGTGCTAAGGTGAGTGAATGTGAGCTCATTGTCAAGAGATATTAGCTTTCAGAATTTAATTGGCATGTTGAATTGGGACTAGCTTGTATTGTTAAGGTGCCTTCTGGTAAGATCGGCATAGTAGTAAGTCCGGATAAATCACGTAACTAAGCAATTCGGCGATATTTTTAAATGATGGCAACATCGCCTTACGCGCCATTTTGCTATGCCCCTGTATAGCAAAATGGCGCGTGAGACGATGTTGCCATCATTTTAAAATATCGCCGAGTTGCTTAGTATCCGGACTTACTACTTCTCCGATCTTACCAGAAGGCACTATACAAGGAAATGTATGCTTTGATACACATTTGGCTACTAAAAAGTATTTTTTGTCTATTACAAGGTATGAAGCTATGTATTGGTACCTAATTACCTATAGTAGTTAATTTAATAGCAAACTTAACATTTCAGGTGCTGCCTATTGCGCAAGCGTCGTATACAGAGGGCTTACCGTCACATTACTCTAGTCAACACCATGCACATAAGGTGAGTTACTTGCTACAGTATCGGACTTTACAGGGTTGTCATTATGCTAAGTTTTGATGGGTAGAGCAATTCTTGGGTCGGGATTTACGTGATGTCAACAACACTGGCTTCGTCAGGAAACCAGCGCTGCTGTATTGCAACATACAGCAGCATTAAGCTGAGCTGAGGCCGTTTCACCGCCACACAGAGTATAACTTAATATAATTTCTATACTTACAATTATATTGCTTTTTTGAAGTGAAAACTTCTTTAGCATCGTTTTAATTTGAAAGTCGATGAAGCGAAAAGGGACAGACACATAAATTCATAAGATATAAGCGGGGAATTCACTAGACGGACATGCTCGCGGACAGTCTGTACGGACATGTCTGTCGCCACAATACACTACACAGATTCATTAGACGGACATGCTCGCGAACATGTCCGCGAGGATGTCCGTCGGACCAGCACACGGACTGTCTGACGGACTGTCTGCGACGGTCCTACACTAGAGAACATTGCACAGACCTATAAAAGCGAGGTCCGCGAGCATGTCCGTCTAGTGAATTCCCCGCTTTAACTTTTGAGAAAATGAGATAGGAAGCATTATACAGTGTGCGATACAGAGCGAGAGTGATCATATACGGAGACCCCCACAAAACGCAAAACACTTCGATAGCGCGTTCTAGAATCCGACCAAGCTTAGCAGCGCCATCTAGTTCTGATTTAGGCAACATGAGCATAGAACCTTTTCTAACTAAATAAGTACTGCATATTGGTTAAGTACATAAATAAAAAAATAAATACTAAATTAATTTCACATTAAACACAGAGCGAGAGTGAATGCGTGCCACTCGAAGTATAACTTCTTCCGCGCGGAGGGACTCCACGCACTGGTTTTTTTTTAAGGTTTCACTTCTACCACGTGTGAATTTTTGGTTTCACACATGTTTTTTTTTAATGTATTTTAGGATCGATAGATATATTTTTTATTGCACACCAAGAAAAACAGTAAAAGAGAAATAAGTTTCAAGTATGAGGTACAATGGGCGGTCTTAGGATTTTAGATTTAAGTTTACTTTTTTAGCTGTTATTTCTTCTACACTGTTATTTTGTGGTGGTTTGGCAATGTGTATGTATGTATGTAATGACTAGGTGAGCGTGGCGCTGGGCGTGCTGGAGACGATGGCTCGCGGGCCGCTGGCGGGCGGCGCGGCGGAGCGGCTGCGGGCCGCGTGTGCACACACCTGGCGCTCACGGACACTGTGCGAGGCACTCTCACTCACCGGATACGGATGTATACATCCCGACCAGTAACTATCTACACAATAATAAATAGTAAATATCCACGGACACTTAACTCAACGCCTTCTAGTCCCAAACTAAGCAAAGCTTGTACGATGGAAACTAGATGGCTGATAGAATACATACATACATTTTTTTTTGTAAATACACACTTATAATACATAGAAACACCCAGACACAGAACAAACATCTATGTTTACAACATACAAATGTTTGTTCTCGGTGGGTATCGAACCCACTACCCACAGCACGGAAGGCAGAGCTACTACCGACTGAACCATGACGCCTGTCAAATTGTTTCTCATTACCACACTATATAATTTTTCTCTTTTTTTTTTCATAAAAACTTGTCCTAATAAAAATCCGTGTCACTTCCAGTGACGGCAGTAAGGAGCATTCCTCGGGCGTGCGTTACGTATCGGCGTGCGATTGTGGACGAACTCGAGTGCAACGGGAAGATCCGTACACTGTACGTGCCGCTAACTGTACCTTCTATGCAACTGCGGCTGAACAATGCGGGGTGTGTCCTACCCTGGCACATCATGACTACCCGGTGTTTGAACCCTCTACACCCAGCTTCAGGTAAAGTACAGTTACAAGTTACAAATACTTAGTACAAGAAATAATCTATAATATTGTACGTAGCCAACTGCACGCAACCAAATAAATCATTATTTTCCGTAAAAAAAAAACCAGACTGACCAGGGATCTGTAATACCCGCACGGGTTTACACGTTTAAAAACTACATAATTATATTTTTATATAATTTGGTTTACAGCTTGAAATATACACTACGCTTAACTCAAAACATATCTAAAATAATCATTTTCGGTATAGTTTTTATTATAGTAAACAGAGCATGCGTTGTGTACACAATGTAAAATCCTAAACAGAAATAAAACAGTAAAGTGAAAACGAACCAATTTCACTATTTAATATCATCTAAGTTAGCTCAATAAAATATTGCAGGGCTGCATCAGTAAAAGGCGCGTCATCACAAGAGGAATGGTCGGCTGGTTCGGTCGGTCGGTCGGAGGGTGCAGACTCGTGGTCCGGCGGAGACGCTCTGTCGCCTGGCCTTCCGCCTGATGATGATGATGAGCCCTACGTCGTACCACTCAGACACTCAACTAACTCAGGTAACATTTACTATAGATGCGTCAGTGTAAAATGTACATACAAGAGGACATACAATAATCCTGGTCACGGGCATGCATCTGTAACCAGACTTCTCTACTCAAGGTCAAATTCTATACTTAGTCGCGTTTCAAAACTTTTGTTACAAGCTGGTTTTACGCAGAGGTTTGTTTCATCACCTTATTCTCCTAGAAAAAGAAAAAAGATCAAAGCTAACTGGTTCTATCGCACTTTCCAACGACACAATTTAGTTTTTGTAAAAACTTGAAAATACGGATCATTTTACACTAGCTTCCGCCCGCGACTTAGTTCGCGTCTCGTTGGAATAAGTCGATTTTCCAGGGTAAAAGTAGCCTATGTGTTAATTTTAGGTCACGAACAGTATATATTCCAAGTTTCATCCAAATTGGATGAGTAGTTTTTGTGTGAAAGAGTAATAAACATCCATACATACATCCTTACAAACTTTCGCGTTTATAATATTAGTAACTTTTATCTCTGGCGAGTTTATATCAATGTTTCACTCACATACAAAAGCCATAGTTTTGCCAGAGTACTGATCTACTATTCATCATGTTTCAGATAAAGTGATGACTCGCCAGCCGTCAACAACAGAATACCTCCCCGGAATGCTACACACAGCTAGCCCTGGGGGGCTCCTACCTGCATTTTCAAGTTGGTCGCTCCGGTGTCTCGGGGCTTCGTCCCTGTACTCGCATGCACTCGGGCTGCCGGAGCCTCTGCAGCCAGGCTTGTTGCCTCACACCAATTATCTGCTGCCATGGGACGCTCCTCTACCTTCGCACTCCAAGTAAGTATCCTGATATCATTGTAGTATATAGGAAAGAGACTCAGCCCAAGAATGCTGCCTTGTGGGACTCTATGTCACTGTAGTATATAGGAAAGAGACTCAGCCCAAGAATGCTGCCTTGAGGGACTCTGTAGGTGATAGTTGCTTCTGTGATCGGTGAGTTTTCGCACACGATATTACCTACCAGTGCGTATGCAGCTCCTTATACTATCATCAGCCGAATCAGCGATGAGTTTTCGCGCACTCCAAGTGAACATTGTAAAACCGACGTAGATTAAAAGACTTGGCCCAAGAATGCTTCCTTGGGGTACTCCGTAGTTGAAGATTACTTCCGTGCTCAACAGGTTTTCAATATGAAATAATCCATCTACATCATTCTATGGTTGAGGAATTCTTTATGAAGGTGGGTTCGATTTCCACTAATTGTTAATCGAGGTAGCTTCTCTAGAAGAATAGGGACTGACACGGTATCAAAAGCTTTTGCCAGGTTCAGAAATATACAATACAAACTATTACTCCGTTTCTCGTTGAGTAATAGTTTGGTAGTGACTAGTGGCTACAGCCTGCGATAATAGGGTTGGCAAGTGCCGCCAGCTGAAGAGTCCACTAGGAACCTTCTTAGGATCCATACAGTCTAACCAGAGGGGTCTGATCGTTGGACTGTATTCACACTGTATTTTATTGTCTGTCACAGTTCAGTCGGTAATAGCTCTGCGTTCCGTGCTGTGGGTCGTAAGTTCGATCCCCACTGAGAACAAACAATTGTGTCTGGCAAACATAGATGTTTGTTCTATGTCTGGGTGTTACTATGTATCATAAATATGTATTAACAAAAACAATAAGTATTCTATCAGCAATATACTTCCCATAGTACAAGCTTTGCTTAGTTTGGGACTAGAAGGCGTTGTGTGATATGTCCATGAATATATATGTTTTACTACATTCCGCCCGCGACTTCGTTCGTGTCCCGTTAGATCCCGTTGATTTTACGGGATAAAAAGTAGCCTATGTGTTAATCAGGTCACGAGCAATATATATTCCAAGTTTCATCCAAATCGGATCAGTAGTTTTGGCGTGAATGAGTAACAAACATCCTCACAAACTTTCGCGTTTATAATATAAGTAGGACAATTTATATTTTAGAATGTTGTTTTGTAGGATAGAGCAAGCTAGTGCTTGGCGTGCGGCTCTGACTCAAACGTCGCGAGCGCGCGGCAAGCCTCACCCGTCGCATCTACTCACTGTCAAAATATTCATCGGGTTCGAATACGAGTGTCTCAGAGGACATAGGTATGCCATACTTTTTACTTTATACTAGCTTTCGCACGCGGCTATGTCCGCGTGCCGTTCGAGCCTGTTGATTTTCCAAGAATTATGAACGTTTGAATCTTGTTCGAATCGAACATTTTGGTTGGCTTCGAATGTTTGTCTTGAGACGTGCATGGTACACACGTTCGTACTTGCTCGAGATCGATCAATATCATCGAGTTGTACGTACGTGTGTACCTACCATTATGGTAGGTAGTGTAGGTACACACGTACGTACATGCTCGACGTTACGCTTTGCGCTTGTCGTTCTAGCTCCCTAGTCAGATATTTATAAAAGACTATGCCGCCCGCGACTTCGTTCGCGTTCCGTTGGATCCCATTAATTTTTCGGGATAAAAAGTAGCCTATATGTTAATCCAGGACAGGTCACGGACAATATATATTCCAAGTTTCATTCAAATTGGATCAGTAGTTTTTGCGTGAAAGAGTTTATAATATTAACTAGCCGTCACCCGCGGCGTTGCTCGCGTTCTACCCTTTAGGGTGCGACTTTTCAAGATTCCTTTCTTAGTGCACCCCTACACAATATAAGGATACTACCCTCCAAATTTCATACCTCTAGGACTTATAGTTTAGGCTGTGCGTTGATTCTCTGTCAGCTTCAAAAGAGTTTTATATATATTGATGATGATAGATAGACTTAGCTGTCTAAGTCTTGAGTTAAACCTGTGAAAGTTTCGCAGCGCGGGTTAGAATTTATTATAACCTAGGTTTGTCGTTTGTCTAGATACAAGAGCATGACATAAGACTTAGGTAGTTATTTATAAAAGATTGTATACGTATTGCCAGATTGATGATGTCGTCCCCGGACACAGTGGTGAGCGGCGCCGGCGGGCTGGGGTCGGGTGCGGGTGCTAGTGCGGCGGCGTGCGACATGCCGCTGTACGTGCCGTGCGTGTGCCTCGGCGGCGCTGCACTCACGGCGCAGCTCACACGAGTGCACGTCGTCACGCCCAAGTCGCCCGTGCACGTCACACTAGACCCCAAGGTTACTAACTAACGCGATACAAAGCTCATGCCGCTGCCGGCATTATTGCCAAGATTCATTCCGGAATTATTGCCGCAGCAACATCGTCTTTATTCTTGAGCACGAGCCGAGACAGAAGCATTATCGTGTTTTGATTAGGCTCATGCCTACTTCCTTGCCCAGTTCCTTTCCTACTGCCGCCTAATCTAAACGCGCCATAAGGCCACAGGGGTGAGCACGAACGAATTCGACAGCCGCCGCATTACCTAATGTATTCGAATTATATAGCGCGTCAATGCCAGCTCGACTGCCAACCGTTGTAGTGTCACCGCGCAGTGTATCTCGGATACGCTAGCGTTACGATACGTTTGCGATTGTCACATTTATTCGTGATCAAGGCACTAAACCCGACCGAAAGAAAATCAATCAAGACTCAATCATTTTTACATATTTTACAGTAAAAAAATACCGATAACCAAACCTTCAGTACTGATATGCTAACGCATTGGTTCTTAATAAGAACCTACGTAACCAAATTCAAAGAGCAATTCTTCCACTTCCAGGTTCAGCCCGTGGCCGGTGGTTCGATATTCGTGCCACAACCCGTCGGCTCGCCTCCTGTGAAGTTATCTGCCTCCACGTACTGGGTGCTGCGGTTACCGCACGTGTATAGTGACGAACGCGGGGCCTTACCGCGGCCTAGGACGCCGCCAACGCATCCGGGGTACATACTTGCACCACTGTTTGGATTGCAAGAGTGAATTTTGGACCACTAACTGGCAAATTGTTAGTTCAGTTGCTTTTAGATGTCGTATGGCTAAAAAGTCTTGAATGGTCGAAAAGAATGAAGTCATATGAATATTCTGTACTCCGAATCACGCTAGTATTGATATCATAGGGCCCTCGGTAGTAATAAAAGCAACGTGAGCGCTGTATGCGATTATATTATTCTATGTCTTTGCGTTTACAAAAAAAAATGTATATAAGTATTCTATCAGCAATCTAGTTCCCATAGTACAAGCTCTGCTTAGTTTGGGACTAGAGGGCGTTGTGTGTAATGTCCAAGGATATTTATTGCCATTCGAAATGCAGAGCATATTGGCAAAAAGACAAAAACGGAAAAGGAAATGACCAAGCCTGCTCTTAGCCAGGTAAATATTTGAATGATAGCCGCGTGTGATAGTTACGTACTAGGTTGGGTTTTGCCGCGATTTAAAAAAAAACTATCTTATTCTAGACCGGATCTGATAAGTTTGAAAAACAAGGAGAATTTGCTGGTATATCAGAACAGATTGTGCATAATGTGAGCGGCATTTTAGAAAGGCCTTAGAATTAATTAAATAGAATAAAGTAAGTACATACCTGTTATTTAATTTTACGAAATAAAAACTATTTTCTATATATGTGTTTTTTGTACTCTTATTTTTTTTACAAAATAATTCAGGAAGTATGCTATTTGATGCAGCAATGTGACCACTACGTCATTTCTTCCGACGCCATTTTCTCAGAAGACTAGATTTTGACTTGGTTTTATTTATTACTAAATTCTAAAAGGGTCTATTTATACGAAAAAAAACAAGCTCAAAAATATTTTTTGTTATTTCTCTTAATATTTGTACAGTTTTGATCCACACAAACATGATTTATCTAATTGAGTCGATCTCGTAATAGCGGAAGGTGACTCCCTAAATAATACCAATATTATTTGCATCCTATCAAATTGTTAAATTAGCATTATAAATTCATTGAACGATTTATCGCGTGACGAAATATTTTTTAACGATTTTTTTGCTAACAAAATTTAAAATGGGAGTTTGAGTGGGAGGAGCTATCGAACTCGTCTGTCATTGGAGGTTGTCGGAGAGGAGGTGGGGCAAGCGTTGGCTTCGTGCTTCGTGGATAGCTATCTCGACCTCAGTCGCTCGTGAGCCGCCGACACGAAATCATCCTAGCAGGAAACGCTGGTCGTCTATCGAGCGAAAAATTCTTCGGAACTTTTCAAAACTTTTTCGCGGCACCAATGCCGCTACTACAGGTAAGTTTTTCTTAATTTTTTTTTTTACAAGAATGTTTTAAATTCTTGTTTTTAAGCGTTTGTTCGAGATGTAAAATTATTTTAGCTCTTATTTTTTTTTCATCATGTGTATTTCTTTCTTTAGTAGTACCTACCTAATCAATTCTTTTTTCACCAGGACAATACCCGCGGAGGCGGTGGTTCCAATGAAAACCGCCGCTCTTTGGCAGAATTCCTGGGACTGGACACGCGCCTGACAGACCCGCCTGCCGTCGCGCCCGCTTCTTCACGAAAAAATGTGAGTACCCTCTTTTTCTAATTTACTTTGCGTTGATTCTTTCAATCCTTTGTGGCTGTAAAAGGCATGGGTACCCTCATTTTCGATTAAATTTTTAAGACGCGACGTTTAGAGCCAGAAACATTGTGACGCGAAGCTTGCAAGCTGTTGTAAGAAATATTACTTCTAGAATTTCACTTAGTCTCTACCCCTGGTACGGAATTTCATGCTTTCGAATCGAACGAGGAAAACTTGAGACCACGTTGGGCGCCAAGATTATTTTTTCTTACTAGTTTCGTAGGTAGGTTAGTTAGGTTAGTTATCCGTAGGTCAAACTTTATACGAGCAATATTTTTCCTACCCTCCCAATGTTTTTCCACCGAAAACGTGTTCTTTTGACCACGATGCTAAAATATCACGTTGGGCGCCAAGTTAGAGGGTAGTTGTCACATTTTTTCTACCATTGAAGATTTCTTGGCTTCGCAATTTGAGCCCATTAAAGCCGAAGTGCGTAAAACTGCAAACCCATTGCTTTTAACCCCCATCAATCATCGAAAGTACCACGTTGGGCGCCAACAATATTCTTCTGTATTTGTATTGCAATTCGCAGCCAACGCGGCACTTAAATCAAATTTCAAGTACAATGCACTAGGTTTTATTGTTCGTTCATAATGTAGCGTACGACATCCGGTTTGATGGCAGTTAATGTTGAGCGAGATGTGCCAAGCGCGGCCCGTGTAATGTCTCGTCGCGTGCCAAGTGAGCGCGGGATGGCCAGCTTGGTTTGCATTAGCTTATATAGCCTTTGGATTCGGCATCATATTCTCTATTGCTTATATTTTTCGAGCCAATTTTGTTTGTAGACTTTTAATTGCGACCTTTGGGTTTAGATTTGTATCTACTAGGGTTTCCTGCGTAGGTTTTTTCAGTACCCAACCCCCCTGAACTAGCAATCGCCATAGATTTTCTTTACCTACTTAATTTTAACTACCCGCATTTTTTTTTATTTCTTTATAACGTTGATAGATGATTAGCATAGCCCCTATTTTGTCTATTTCAAAATTATCAGTAGCCTTAACTAGTAGACATAGCTTAATGTAGGTAATAGCCTAGTTTGGATACATGTATTGGATGCAGGGATGCAATCTCGCACTTGGCAGCGTCTGGGTGTATTGGCATGGCGGCTAGCAATTTAATATTATTTGTGTAGACTCCGGCTACTTTAGGCACGGCTCTGACATTTGTACATTTTTCTCAGGAAAACTTTTTCTAGACATTTTTCAGACTCTTTGCTTTTTATTTGCCTAGTGACAATAAATACAATAGCTTCTCTACAAATTAGTTTCATCATATATTTTTTTAGCGTCGTAGCTTGTAATATTACCTACTTGTACTTTATTATATTCACATTTTTCTTAAGATGTACCTACTTAGATTTAAATAAAAATGACAACCTCAACTGTCAGACGGTGCCCTACAATAGTAGAGTATAGGCCTTGCCAAGCCTAACGCGACCCGGATAACCGTCTTTCCTTTTTCATGCTTGTTGAGTTTAAGTAACAAACTTTGGATTAGGTTACTTCGAGCTGGGTTTAAATTGGTTTTCAATGATTGTGTACAGATTTTACCTACTATTCAAACTACTACGTTTAACTTTGTGCGGTTATTCCTTCTCTTGGTAGTCTATGCCGATACGAAAATCTTCTTCTTCTCTTCATTAATGGCCTGTGTCCGTCATTTCGACAGACAATTTTGCCAATGTCAAGTGATATAACTGTAATAAATAAGTCAAGTCATTTGTCAAGTCGGCTGTCGTTTGTTTTGAAAAGAAAATGGTGGATTTTCTCTTCAAAACCTAACACGAATTTTCACATTCAGAAAAACCACTTTACACACATTTATTCCAATGGCTCACACTTTATGTTACGACCTAAGTATTATTGGTTAAAATTCCACCAAAATTAAACAACAATACTCACAATAACACAAGAAAAACTATTAAAATAAAAGTGCTATGTGTCGTTTCAAAAAATGTCAAAACTCGTGTCCGATACGAAAATCGTTAAGCATCGATCGATTTGATTAGACAAAAGTCAGCGTACGACCGAATGTCTAATGTCAAAAGTAGAATTCTCTATTCACATTCTCTTCGTCTAATAGATTACGGTCTCTACTAATACAGACTGATACTGTTGAACTCTTGAAGATTTACAATGAATACTGCTACCTACCGACTCGAGGAACCAGCTAGAATTTTTATCACAAAAGTAATTTTAAAATAATGTTGGACTACTTAGGTACTAAAATATTTTTTTTGTTATTTCTGTGGCAGGATTATAATGATGGAGAGTGGTCGTGGGATGGTCCGAGCAGTCCCGAGGTAGCGCAGACGCCACGTGCTCTCGTGCCGTCCGGATGCTTCCCACCCAGGCATCCCAGAGCCTTCGCTAGCTACAGGTAATTTTACCTTTTTAACATACTTCAAAAATAGAGGTTCTCAATTCGGTTCTAATTTTTTTTTGCTTCCTCTCAACTCTGTTATTTATGAACCGATTTGAAAAATTCTTTCTTTATCTGAAAGGGTATACTTCCAGATTGATTTTTTATCAAAATCGGCTTAGTAGATTAGTAGTTAAATAGGTAGGTAGGTAGGTATAACTGGAAAAAACAAGTTGACTACAATGAGCATTTTACTTTCCTGTGACCTTTCAATGGTGTTTATGATCAATAGAATAAAACTAATGAACTACCATCATTTTATTATTTTATTTAATACTTTATTGCACAAAATTATAAATTTGTTACAAAGGGTGGACTTAATGCTGAAAGCATTGTCTGCCAGCCAACCCAAACGTGGTGGAGTAATGAGGTGGTTGGCGTGCGACATTACAGAAAAATCTTAAAAAATAAATAAAAAATATCTTAATTAAATATGATGAGCTTAATTCAATATATAAAAATATATATATATATATATAACATAACTAATCGATAAAACATTATGTATTAAGACACATCATCATCATCATCATCGTCATTTGATGATGAAGCTGTATCAAATTAAAGTCTGTTTTTTCAACTTTTGAAACTTTTAAATTATCTATTCCCATTATCCTAGTAAATGTATCAATTAGTATCTAAATGTCCAAAACAGTATTGAAAGTGCCTGCGTTGTTTCAGCGAGATGGCGCAACCGGGGGGATGGGACGAGTCTAGCACCGGTCAGGGGATTACAGACCTTGTTGCCTCATTAGTAAGTAGTAGATTATTGAATCTCAATTTAATTCATTTTTTTTGTTCTGGTTTTTGACAGTTTTTTTTAAGTTTTCTATAGGAAATTGTGGGTTCGATTACCTCGCAGTGGGTAACTTAAACTTTTTTAGTGGGCCACTATGTGAAATTTTGTAATCATGTTGCTTCGTGACTTCTTTCATAGATATTGTGGAACGATTTTGGACCTTCCAGGCATCGGGACAGTTTTCTTGTAAACTTTACTTGTAAATTCTGTGCTTTTAAAGTTCTTTTTCGTTTGCAGAAGGCGCTAGGAATGCCGGGACCGGGTCCCATCAGTGACATTAGTTCACCGCTGCCCGGGCTCTCTTACTCGCGTGATGATGGCTCGGTATGTTTTTACTGTTTTTAAACCAGTTTTTTTTGCTAATAATTTTACAGACTTCAGTAGAGGAGGTTCTCTTACTAATAATGTTAGGTACAAACTTCAGAAGAGGAGGTTTTCAACGCTGTTGTATTTAATTTTGTTTGTTAGACATAACTGCGTCATATATGAACCGATTTAAAAAAATATTTTTTTATCTGAAAGGGTACCTAGGTATATACTTCTAGATTGGTACCATTTTTTTATCAAAATCTGTTGTTAAATAAGAATAGCAGGAAAAAAACAATTAGTACACAATATTGCGTGTTTTGCTTTCCTGTGACTTTTCAGTGGTGTTTACGATCAATAGAATAATCCTAATGAACTTCCATCATCATCATCATCATCATCATCACCATTATTTGATGATGGCGTATCAAATTGAAAATTTTTCAGTTTTTACTTTTAATTAAAAAAATTATCAGTTCTAAAACTGAAATTATAAATGCACAAGCTTAGATACTAAACTGCCGTGTCAATTATTGAAATATTATTTAGTTCAATTCCTTCTAGATTTACTTATTTGTTATCATATTTTAATTTGCGTGATACAGGGTGACGCGACTTTGATCCCGAGAAGCAATGGGAACGCGTCCTTGTCTCAGGAAGACAATCGTATGAGCATGTTGTCTCGCCGCTCCTCGTTTTGTAAGTAAATATTCCAATAAAAATTTTCATTATTTTCACTACTTCCTATTTTCATTCTTGCAAGGCATTTTAGACCTTGTGCAAAACTAGCTAACATTGAAAATGTTTTGTCTGTTCATCAAGACTTTTATTTCAAGTTTCTAGAAAAACTTGATTTCCTTAGTTGCTTTTAGAATTACTCCATTTGGCTGCTAAATCATTAACATTTCAGTTAGATTCAAGTTTTCAGAAATACTTCCTTGAATTTTCTTAGTTGCTCAGAAACACTTGAACTTTCTTAGTTTCTTTTAGAATGACTACTGCGCCCGCTTGACTCAGATAATTTTACACCGTGGGCTTTTTGACCTGTGCATACTTAATCTTGCAATTAACTTGCATTGATTTTATCAATCACTAGCTTCCGCTCTTGACCTCGTTCGCGTTCCGTTGAATCCCGTGGATTTTCCGGGATAAAAAGTAGCCTATGTGTTAATCCAGGTCACGGACAATATATATTCCAAGTTTCATCCAAATCGGATCAGAAGTTTTGAGGCAATTCGTTACAAACATACTTACATATAAATCTTTCCTCTTTATAATCATCATCAATATATATAAAAAATTCTTTTGAAGCTGGCTTAGAATCAACGCACAGCCTAAATCATAAGTCCTTATGGGATTAAATTTGGAGGGTAGTATCCTTATGTAGTGTAGGGGTGCACTAAGAAAGGAATTTTGAAAAGTCGCACCCTAAAGGGTAGAACGTGAGCAACGCCGCTGGCGACGGCTAGTATTAGTATAGATGTCAAACATTTTAGTGATCCAAATAAATAGGAAATCTTAAAATTATGATTACTTTCTCGAAGGTGGTCCAGGCATGTCAACATTAGCCCGCGGTCCCGGCAACGGTCGTGCCTTGCACTGGAGCGGCGTGCTGCCCGCGCGGGCTGACGACGCGGGACAGGAGTTCAGCCCGAAGCTGTTCCTCGGCGGACTGCCTTGGGACATCACTGAGGTGGCGCTGATGCATGCACTGAGGCACTTCCATCCCTTACGGTATGTACGATCTTCTTTTTTACGGGCATCAGAGCTGACGGCGTTGTAGCTCGGTTGGTAACAGCTCTGCCTTCCGTGTGGGTCGTGGGTTCGATCCGCACTGATATGAAACATTTGTATGCCAAAAACATCTAAGTTCCCATTTTTGTTAGTTCAATGTAGGTACATATTGAGTATTCTGGCAATGAGGAATTTCGTTTCTGAGAATTATTTGGGAATCTATATATCTTTTGGAAATTGACTAAACTAAATTACAGCAGTATATTGTTATAATATGATCTGTGCTACAGCGTTACCAAACAGTAGGGTCAGTCTCAAATTAGGCTCTAGCTAGATTACTCAAGCAAAATATGGCGAATATTTCGGGTGAAGCGAAAATGCCATCAAGTGATCGTTTCACTCTAAATCACGCGCGCATTTTTTTTTATAAATCAGGATAGTTCCTTCAAAATCCTATCCTACTAATATTAATGTGAAAGTTTCGATGTTTTTAATCTCGCTGCAACAAAGTCTGATTTGGATGAAACTTTAAATACTACTTGGATACAACCTACTTTTTATCCCTAAGAATAATTGTAGAACTTTGTAAAGACCTAAGTAGTATATGTACATACAGTGTGGAGTGGCCGGGTCGCGACAGTGGCCTGGGTGCAGCAGGTTCGTGTCCGCGTGGGTATGCGTACGTGACGTTCGAGAGCGAGCGCCGTGTGCGCGCCCTACTGGCGGCCTGCAGGCGCGACCGAGCCGGCTGGTACTACAGGCTGCAGTCACGCAAGTCTAGGACTAAGGAGGTGAGATTTTCAACATCACTGTGTATTGTATCCTTCCTCATAGCGCGTTCACACTCAGCCCATGCCGCGATTAATTCCAGACTTATTGCCACAGCAACATCGCCTTTATTCTTACTAACAGAGACAGGGACAGAGGCATGATCGTGTTCACACTATTCTCATGCCCACTTCCCTGCCGACTGCGGCTGAGTGTAAACGCACCATCAGCTTTTGAAGACAGTGTAATCTTCCTGTTGCTCTCTAATTGCGACTATTTGCAATCTCCTTCCAACCACTGCTAATTAAAGTCCATGTCAAACAAAGAAATTGTTAATTTTACAATTTAAAAGGTCACTATTGTCAAAAATCTAGTTGAAATTGTAAAAACTATTGTGAAATGTTCTTCCAATCACTGAGAAATATTATTAATTGTGTTTAATGTATACCCAGGTGCAAGTGATACCGTGGGCAGTGAGCGATGCTAACTGGGTATCGTGTGGGTCGGCTCGGCTGGCGGCGGCTCGCACGGTGTTTGTAGGCGCGCTGCACGGCATGCTGTCCGCACCTTCACTGGCACTCATCATGAACGAACTCTTCTCTGGAGTAGTGTACGCAGGTAACTTACTAATTAATATTAAACTGAACATAACGTAAATAGGCTTGAGTAAACTAAGCTAAGCTGAGCATAGCGGCCCAAAAAGCCCGCTTGTATAGTTGGCATTATTAGTAGAGGCAGTTTTTTTTTGCCAGCTAATCAGTAGATAAGTCATCCTAAATAATAACTATTATTACATAGTATTTAGATAACTATCTATCCGCGATCTATAGATAGATAGAAAACTCTTTATTGTACACCACTTTTACAGAAATTAATAAATAAACACAGTTCATTATTCTTATGTGAAGTACAATGAATACTATACTCTATCGTCTGATAAGATCCCGTAGTAAACGAATCTGAATCAATATAAAAACTGAGAACAGGATGTGTGCAATGGATACTCATCAGTATTGGTACTAGCTATAGTTGTTGGCAACCCTAGGTTACCAAAACGAATTCTCAAATCTTCCAAACTTCTCAAATTCCAGGTATCGATACAGACAAGAACAAGTACCCGATTGGCTCTGGTCGCGTGACATTTGACAATGTACGTTCGTACGTGCGCGCTATCTCTGCCGCCTACATAGAGATACACACAGACAAATTCACCAAAAAGGTAAGTTGAAAACTAAAAATACCCTACTGCTATTTGAAAACCTTGTTTCAGACGTACTGGACTGTTGCATACTGAAAGCCTGAAATATACTGAAAGGCCCTACAGCGCTTTTTTTATTTGTATTCTCTGCCGGAATAAATAGATAAACTCTTTATTGTATACAAGAAAATAGAATGTAAGGAGAAACAATTTAAGCTATTGAGTAGAATGGGCGGCCTTATCGCTAAAAGCGATCTCTACCAGACTGTTTTGTTATGTTCTGTTTTGTTTCTGGAATGTTTTTGTACTGTCCTTGATGGGGCATAGACGGGGTTTTTTGTAAAATAGTCTAGAGAAGCTTTCTCTTCGTAGTATTTAAGGAATTCATGCAATTAAGTTTGTTTCTACATTTTTCCTTTGTAATATTTACAGGTCCAAGTGGATCCATACCTGGAGGACTCCATGTGCTCCGTGTGCAATCTACAGCAAGGCCCATACTTCTGCCGCGAGCCGATGTGCTTTGGGTAAGTCTTATCATTTGTTCTTTCTTGAACACTTTTCTATTGCTGTGCTGTGGGTCGTGGGTTCGATCCCCACCGAGAATAAACATTTGTGTGTTGTAAACATAGATGTTTGTTCTGTGTCTGGGTGTTTCTATGTATTATAAGTATGTATTTACAAAAAAAAATGTATGTATGTATTATATCAGCCATCTAGTTTCCATCGTACAAGCTTTGCTTAGTTTGGGACTAGAAGGCGTTGTGTTAAGTATCCGTGAATATTTATTTTATTTATTGTTTCGAATCGCAGTTTTACCAAATGGTAAAATTTGTTCATGAGATAAGTTGCATATTGCTTATCTCCACTGAACAATGCAGTACGTGATTTATAGTAATTTTTACTTTAAGTCTAAACAATAGATAACGCCCTTGTGATTGTGAACTTCGAGCCGCTCGTCATCGGTAGCGTGGCCGAGCGGTCTAAGGCGCTGGTTTAAGGCACCAGTCTCTTCGGAGGCGTGGGTTCGAATCCCACCGCTGCCAAGATTTTTGCATTATTATTTACCTATTATGTAACTAGGGCAACAATTTCTAAAGCGTTTTGTAACCAAATTTATGAAGAAGGGTAGTCTGCGGAACTTCCGAACAATGTACAAGACAAGAAACCCAGTACAAAGGCACCCCATTTATAAAATATGGATCTAGTAATCTGAGAAATAAATGAATTTGAATTTAACACAAAGTTAACCTCAATATTTTCATTGTAGCTATTTCTGCCGCTCATGCTGGGCGTGGCAGCACTCTGCAGAAGATCACAAGCCTCTGATGCGTAACTCTAAGAG
The DNA here is from genome assembly GCA_918843925.1 of Eulithis prunata. Lineage (NCBI taxonomy): Eukaryota > Metazoa > Arthropoda > Insecta > Lepidoptera > Geometridae > Eulithis > Eulithis prunata. The sequence continues at coordinate 8,494,895 of OU974016.1, read as the reverse complement.
TCACTCTCCCACCGCTAATGGACACGCACGAAGCTCTCCGCCGAGCGAGCACGGCCTCTATAACGGACATGGCCCTTACCCCGGCCCTGGTGATGGCAAGTACTCTACTTATAGCAAGTTAGTTCCACTAATTTAAAGTCTAAATTAGTGGAGCGGTTTCCATTGAGGATATTCATCAGCTCTGAACAACCAGTTTTTAGGAATGTCGGACATGATTGGAGTTTGAAACATTTTGGCCGGTATGCTGATTTACTGCTGAAGCATAGGACACAAACATCCAAACATAAGATTTTTGTATGAAAATCTGTACTCAAGAGTATCGATTTCTGTATGGGCATCCGGGCTTTACTCAAAGGATTAGCAATGAAAAAAACCAAACATATATGGGTTTACTTTGTAAAAAATATTTTTCTTAGTCTCCTCATCTGCCCGATTATGTAGTTATGCCAGTGTAAAGTTATTTTGTTTGTGCAGGTACTCCACCCCCGTTGAGTGTATGTGGCACGTCGGGGACATCAGAGCCAGAGGTCGTTGACCCCGAGCCGTCGACACCCTGGCAGCACTAAGCCCGGAGCCGCTATTAAGTTTGGCGCGCCAGCTGCTTACTTTAGCTCGTCGTTGATTTTTGACCTACATGCCTAGTGTGTACGTTGTACGTAGTTATATTGAAAGTTGTTGTAAACTGTATTTTGTAAGTTCACATAACTGATGATTCCGCGTACAAAATATAGTTTACAAGAATATGTACGTAAAACCATGTAAAACGTACACACTAGAAGGCCTATATTTTTGGTGTACAACAGGATCTATTTCGAAGCTATTTCATAGTACTTTTTGGTGCGATAAAAATACCATCGCAGATTTTCCGATAGGATCCCAAAATTACAATAACTTTTTCTAAAAATGCTTCTTTTTAAAATAAGCGTGGATAGAATATTTCGTTTAAAATCACTGATTATTACATTATCTTGTACACTAACGATATCGGCCTTAATATGTAATTAATTGTTAGTTTAATTGAAGACAGTTTTTTTTTTTTACTTTTGATATTGATTTGTTTATTTTTGTATTTGTTGATGATTTTAGTTCCACATCGTACTGACAATCTTGTGCAACAAGCATAATTCAATTGTGGCCAGTATTGAAAATAGTGTGTATTTTTATTACTAAGATTGACTGTATAATGTGGAAAGTTCAGGTAATATTATTTATTTTTGGATTTTTTTAAAATTTCTTCTCTATAATGCTCTGTATTATCAAAGTTTAAAACAATTACTAAATTAGTACATACACAAATAATTCTAAGGTTGCTTTTTGTCTGTTGCGGAGGACTATACTTGCTAGACTGAGATCGCTGTCGGCGCCGCAGCGAATGTAGTCAAGCGAATTAGGTCGTTCTTAGCGACTGACTTTTGCCAGACAAAAATGAGCCTTACGCCTTTCGCGTAGACTGTTCATAGATTTTATAATGTGCCTATTAGATGTTAGATTTTAAAGTTTGCCTAGCAAGCCCCGTGATGTATCATTTTAAATTTTTTAAAGCTTTTAAATGTGGTTTTAAAGGTATTTCAAAGTTTAATCAAAATATGAAATGTTGATTTTTAACAAAGCTTGTTAACCGATTATATTTACCTATTCAAATAAAATTAAGAAACTGAGTATCCGTTTTTATATTTCAAACCTACAACAAAAGATAGGTAAGGCTAGGTGTAGAAAGAAGGGGTACGATGGCAGGCAACCTTCTCGAGCGCCTGTTGAACTGTTGATCTCTCGGGATACTCGGGCGGGCGCTTCGGCGTCCTAGTGCCTTAGGGGCAACCTTGGTGGCTTATCCCGAGCGAGCGGCAGTTCAACAGGACGGTGTACCCTGTTACGTCCGAGACTAATCCGCAGATTGTCTATTAACCCACATAGTCAATTTGTGGATTACTCTCGGATAACCAATAGCCTGTCAGGGAGGAGGCTTTTGTGGATTACTCTCTGATAACCAATAGCCTGTCAGGGAGGAGGCTTCTCCGCGCGTCCCTTTGATGAGCAGAGGGCGCAGTGGATGAAGTGGGGCGTGCTCGGCGTGCACTCACACTGCCACCGAGTAGACACTGGAGATGAGATCTCCTTTGTCAGCGCCCAGAGCTCGGAAACCCGCGTGCTTAGGCATGCGGGACTGAGGGCCTTGGCTTAGCCGCCCGAGCTGCGAGGAAAAACCTCTAAAAAATTACCCGCGGTGGAACACCGGGGGCGATGGGACGGTTGTTTTGTAGCCCTCAATGCATTACTCCGTCTCCGCAGCCCCCGTGTCACAGGAGAGCGATGGGGCGGTTGGTGCATGGGATGTACCTCCGCCTCCGCAGCTCTTCAGAGGCCGCAGGGCGCTATCGGTGGGACTGATGCGCCTGGGATGGAGGCGGCGGGGGGGTTGCTGTTTACAGTGGCCCTGCGCTGCCTGCCCCGAGAGGGGGCGAGTGGTAGCTCCTGCCATACAGGAGCCTTTTCGGGTCTGCGATCGGCCGGAGTTCGGGCTCCGGTCGGTCAGTATGCAGATCTCGGGAGGGCGGCGACACTTGGTGGCAGGTGTCGCCGTGAGCACGGGGGTGTCAATGGATGGCATTCCCGGGATGTGCTCAGGCAAACTGCGACGGGGGCACCGGCGTTGGTCTTTAGAGGTCCCGGAGCCCCCTGACAGGCAGAGAGGCCGGCCACCGGGGTGGTTTAGTGGGTCGGTTCGCCATCCCCACACTACCTTGCCGCATCCCTGAAATGCGGTATTGGTGTCTGTGTGCAGATTCCCCCCGTCAACAAAAAAAAAAAAAGGTGTAGAAAGAAATCTTTTGAGTTGAAATTTATTAATACAAAGGTGAAGATAAGTACACACGTATTCAGTATACATTATTTACAAATAGCCTTACACGGCTTTTTTATTTGCCACTAGATATGCCTAGCAAACATGTTACGCAAACAATAAGTACAAGAGCTTCAGGTAGGTACCTAGATCAGTTCAGTCAAAACTCATGCTCATATCGGAGACGATGGTACCGTCTTCGCTCTCCTGCGCTGGCGTCGGCGTCGCGAGCGAAATGTTCACCGCCGGAAACGGAAACTGCGGGATTTCCTCCTCTGAAACAGATACATGCATCAGCCTGGGACTGCATGGCATCCGGAATTCAATGCGGGATGGCTTAGTCACAAGCTGCTATCTACGTTCCGGAATACAGTAGCAACAGGTAGCAAACTTTAGATTTACTACCCGGATCCGGAATTCCGGATGTCATGAAGTCCAGCTTTATGTATCGATTCATTAGGCTAAAGTTACTTATTATCCAATTAGGTTGTATTTTTTTTATATTACTTCGGAATTCCGTCATTTATAAACAGGTTTGAATTTTTTTTTATCAGGAAAGTATACCCTTTCAAATCTTCTACAGCTGTTACTGCATCTACGACATCCAGCGTTTTTATCAGCGTTCGACTAATAATTGATTAACCAAGTAAATTACCTGTAAGAGCAGAATCCAATCGGTCTACAATAGCATCTAACAATGCTAGAGACACCACGTCGTCGGGATCCTTAGCCAGGGCGGAGTGTAAGGCAGCAGCCGCGTCACACTCCCTTCCCATTAGCGCGAGGCAGAGCCCTGCGGCCGCGAGGGAGGCCGGCCTGGCGGGGCGGAGCGCTAGGGCTTTCTCGTGCCATTGTAGGGCTTCGCACGCGTTCCGAGCGCCGCCGAGCGCGCGGGTCGCGTGCCCAATGCCGTCTAATGTCGCTGCCCAGCATGGACTTAGCTGAAATCATAAGATAGCACTCTAAGACTAGCCCTCTATCTACTAAAAAGTTAGAGTAGACATTATGTCTTGATTAGCATACGTAAACAGGACATAATGTCTACTCGTAACTTTTTATAAGATAGGGGGTACATAACATAGTCTACCTAATTTACTCTTCTTTGAGTTTGTCATTTTAAACACTTTGTAGGTAAGCTATATACGTACTATATATGTATATATCCTACTATATCAGACTAATATTATAAACGCGAAAGTTTGTGTGGATGTATGTGTTTATGTTTGTTCCTTTCAGCAATAGTTAACGACTACGTCTCAGATCTACAAGTACAAATACACGTATGGCCTCACTAGCTTCCGCCCGCGACTTCGTCCGCTTCCAGTCGGATCCAGTTGATTTTCCGAGACAAAAAGTAGCCTATGTGTTAATCCAGGTCACGGACAATATAATATACTAGCCGTCGCCCGCAGCGTTGCTCGCGTTCTAGACTTTTCAAAATTCCTTTCTTAGTGCACCCCTACACTATATATGGATACTACCCTCCAAATGTTATACCTCTAGGCCATAAGGCCTAGAGGTATAAAATTGATACTGATAATCAACGCACAGCCTAAACTATAAAGTTTAGGCTGTGCGTTAATTATCAGTCAGCTTCAAAAGAGTTTTTCTGGTCCCGTGGTTTTGTAACTATCAATCATTTATCACAATAACTCGTGTTTTACTAAAGCTGTTTTGACTGATCTAACAAAATTGACGATTGACGTCGTTTTATGTATTTTGTTAATTAATTATTATCTCATTATTTTCCCAATTTCCATACTTTGTTGCAATAGAATGGCAACTGGACAGTGATGTAGGCTTGGGAAGATCTCGGAATGGCAGACCTTGTTTTCTTGGAGCATGAGGATACAAACGGGCTGTGGTTGGTTGTGCGCGTGCGCCAGTGCGAGTAGGAAGAGTTCGCGTGCAGCGGCGTGATGTCCGCACGCGTACGCCGCGGCGCCGGCCTCGTGCGCCACGTGCGCGTCACGTGCCGCCGCCGCCACGCGCCGCCAGCCTGCAGAGTTCTCGCACTCCTCCTCTACTGCTGCCTCTTCTACTGACTGGGAACAAACACACACTATACATAGGCATATGAGGTGCCTTGCTCAGTTCAGTTGAGACGGCTAAAGTTTTAGAAACGGTTATAGGTCTAGAGACAGCTATAGTATGGACCATAGAACTATGGTTATAGTCTTAGAGATGGCTATAGTTTTAGAGATGGCTATAGTTTTAGAGACGGCTATAGTTTAAGAGACGACTATAGTTTTAAAGACTGCTATAGGTCTAGAGACGGCTATAGGTTTAGAGACTAGGTACCTACTAATAGGTACACTTCAAACCGGAACACAGGAATGCGAGCATCACTACTTAACGGCAGCAATAGGTATGTAGTACTTCTCAGGACAAGCTCTTTCACAAACTACTTACCTCGCTGTCACTATGTAGTTGCGCGGCTCGAAGCAGAAATCGTTCGCACATCGCCACATTATTGAGCAGAGAACATTCAACAGCGACGTATAGTGGGGGCAGGTGACATCCCGCCATTAGTTGACTCGCCTTCAAAACAAAATTATATTTTGTAAATAGTATCTGTGGACTGAATTACAAGACACTTTTTCAACGACATTTCGCCACAAGAAAAACATTAGATTTTTTAAAGTCAGATATTTGATTGTATTTCATTTAGTTGTTAGTTTCTAAACTAATATTTTCTGACTGACCTAAAATGAAAAGCTATAAAAATACATTTCATAACGCAAAACGTAGAGTTGGAGGCGCCGGGTATCGATCCCGGTACCTCTCGCATGCTAAGCGAGCGCTCTACCATCTGAGCTACGCCCCCGATAGTACTCACGCTGAAATTAAACTATCCATCCTCATAGGTCACATTATGTGTTATGAAATGAAGTTGCTATTTCATAATTTTGAACTTATGCCATACCCGCGATTCTAAAATGGCTGTTAAATATGTTGTCATCTCGATCTCTTTTTGTTTTTTAAAGCCGCGCTAAAATGACATTCAAATATGAATAAAGGGGTTAGTTTACCTTGAAGTAAGCCGCCATAGCTTGATCGTGTTCATTATCTGCCGCGAAACTGTGTCCATATGCAAGCCACACACATCCAGCACTGGGCTCTAAGCTCTTTGCTTTGCTGAGGTACCGACGCGCGCATTCACTTTTACCTGGAAATGTTACCAGAGGTCAGCACGAATATAGACAGTCATTGCGTTACGTAAAGCCAAGACAGTCAATGACAACTCCACTGCAACATTGCCCCGTCATGGCGCAGTGTAACTCTGATACGTTAGAGCCAATTTACACTCTAATAAGTACCTACAGTAGTTTAGCAGAACTACACTGCATGGCAATGACGACTCAACAAACGCTTCTGCATGCCGCGCAGTGTATTCTCAAAGGACGTGTTCAGTGAAGTAATGCATTGTTATAGGCAGAGATTTATTTGAGTCCTTGCTCACTGAAGTGAAAAAAGCCTTTTGTCATCAATTATTCTCATAAAAAATAACTTACCAATAAGATAGTAGTAGCATCCAACAGCGAACCAAGAAGTCCAAGCATTTGGATAAGCGTCAACCAAGGTATGGGCAAACGCGAATAGTTCCGAACTTCTTTTTAATTCAACTAAGCAAGCTGCTCTGACGTCAACACAGCACCACGGATCGACTTCGTCTAACACTGCGAGTGCTTCTTTCCATTGACAGGACGCGGCGAGGCGACGCCCTCTACTGGCCGCGGCTTCAGACATACGAGAGCCAACTTGTATCGACTCTGCCGTCATCTGTAGAAGAACATTTTTAAAATAAAATCGGCAATAAGTGATTAGGCCAACCACTGAAGTTCACTGTCATTCGTCTTTTAATTGTTTTCCATGAATTGAGTTTGTCTATTATGAATAATTACAGAATATATTTTTTATATATAAAAAAGTCAAAGAAAAGATTAGGAGATACATTTATTTAACACATACGTAAACACAAGTACAGCACAGACAGGAGAAAACAATGAGTAGGTTCACAATAAAATTCCTAGCAAATAGGTAAGTAGGAAATAGGTTGACCTCCCAATGAAAAGTATTCGCCAACGAACATATACCTACACAGTTGTGCAACACCAGAGTGAGTCACTATTAAGAGGCACAAAAGAATGGAGATATGAGGAAAATAAATGTAACATACCGGGCAGTTTATATTCCGAAGGGGCGTCGGACTGGGTGACGAGTAGCGATGTAACCGATCGTTATACGCGTTTCTAAGCAAGGTCCCTTCTGCTGTGTTTAGCTGACCACTGAAATCCAGGGATTCTATCAACTCCCGCTCTGAAATGTAAAATATTTTAGATCAAGACAGAGATCGGAAACCGAATTCATAATAAACAGAGACTGAACAGTCCGCCAAATCTTTCAGCCCGCATGTACCTAGAGCAGTGCCTGAACCCGCCCCTAGTGGCCTGACGTGATCCGATTGGTGAAAGTGTGTGTAACAAGTTCAAAGCCATATTCGTACCAGACCAGTCAGGACTACCAGTATGGTATGGTTCTTAGCATTCTTGACAGCTAAACACTTACCTTCCCGAGGAATGAGTACATGTTGTTCTAGCAACAGATCTAAAGCATCGTAGCAGGCGCAGTCAGAGCGTGGACTACACACCTGAGATACTAGCACGCCAGCTAGTGCACGCTGGAAAACCTAATGTACAGTATAAATACTTACCTTCCCGAGGCGTAAGTGCGTGTTGTTCCAGCAACAGATCCAAAGCCTCGTAGCAGGCGCAGTCTGAGCGTAGGGCCTCTGCTAATGCCTTAGCGGCCGCGTCGCGTCGTTCAAGCGTTGACAGTGCACGCGCCTGGGATACTAGCACGCCGGCTAGTGCACGCTGTAATAACGGAATACCCATCTTATCAAACTCATACTTGGTATTGTTAGATCCACAATTGTGTTACCTGCCTTCTTGGCAACGCTGACATTCTACAAGCACTACAGAGAACAGAAATGTCCAAAGTTTATGAAAATGATTTTAAGTTTTCATCAGTTTTTGTTACAAAAAAACTCACTACTGTCTTTTGTTTTTAATATAAAAAAAACAGAAATAGGTTTTTTTTAATAGAGATTTTTTGTCTTAGGTTAGGCACTCATGCCACTCAGTATCCTAGCAGTGGAAAGATAGCACTTAGTTTAAAAAAATACTTACTTAATTAATTACTGTGCATAGTATAATATTATGAAATATTGGATTATTCTGTATTTATCTTGTAGTACCTATTGTATTATGCCTTTATTTTCTGATGGCACTTCATTTGATCAGGTAATAAGAGGGTACTTACATTATGTGTCTGGTCTCCATTGCGTGGCTCCAATAGCATGGGATCTGACTCGTCCATGAGACCGAGAGCTGCTGCAGGCTCCTTAGCCATGATGTATGCTCTCATAGCTACTCCTAGGCATAACAAATGCTGTCTGAAATTGGCAACCAGTTTTATTTGTTATTTGTCAAGAAATAATTAAATATTATTTTATTAGATAGGTACCTAATGAAGCTGTAAATAATTTTTGAAACCTATCTAAGCCTTCCGTCAGGTCTCTTCTAAATTGGTTTACTAATTGCGGTTTACTATATGAATGGCTCATTTTTTTATTTAGCTAGTTGGTTGATGATATTCAGGGGCCACAAGTAGCAGTTTTTGACTTTCAGATTCAGTACACTCACTTGTGCAATTGTCGGGAAGTAACGGCATGAGTTGCTCGATGCAGTTCTCCCCTCGCCAGCATAGCGCTGGCCAGCAGCCAGATATCATTGCCATGCGGCGGGGACATACCGTCGCTAGCAGCCGCCGCTGCAGCATCCGCCCAGAACAAAGCACTAGTCCATTGACCCTGTAATAAAGATGTAATATGGCATAGGAACATTGGTTTGTGAGCAGAATTGACCAAGCCTCTAACATGTCTAATTAGTTCTGGACCTGGGTGCTAACGGGGCGGTGAGGTGAAACAAAAATTTTGGTATTTGGTGGTTTTTATGAAAGTATGGACCTCCTGCCTACATCTATGAATGGTAATTTAGAAACTACCAAAAATATTTACCAATTCAGAGTATTGTTTCACAAGAGAGCGCATAAAATCAATGTTCATTCCTCCTTCCATGTTTCTTCCAGGAGTATCGCCTTTAGACATGATGTGATGCTTCCTACTTCCTCCCTCACATGAACGTTTACACAGAAAAACGATGCGATATTCCTACAATTTTGTTTTCACGAAATACTATCAAAATAAACGGCAAAAGTGTTTACAAGTGTTTGTTTACGTTTTGTTGTCCACCCGGTGTTTTTTTTCTTGACATAGACAGAACACGACAATGACATTTCGATGGAAAAACATATTTTTGCACCGCCACGTACCTAGGAATCTCTAAGCTTTTTCACTTTTGCGCACGTTTATTTGGTATCTCTGCCTTTTTCGCACTATGCTTTACTTTATATCGTTTCTTTTTGGCATGCATTACATACAATGGCAACTCATGACATGACATAGGCTCAGCAGACTTGGCAAAAGAACAAGCTTCCAGTGCAGGTAAAAAAAAAAAAACCGGCTCAGCGCTCAGTCTGGCTGGCTGTCAGTGACCAGTGACAGATTTGAATTTTGATGACTGAAAGAAAAAGGTTATCCACAGAAAAAGAGGGAATAGGCTGATTCAGAATTAAATAATCCCCATAAAATAGTAAATAGCGTGTAAAATACATAACTTTTAATAACTTTGTGTTGTCTTGGTGTGTTTATTTCAATTTACAAAGAGTTTGAAATCTAGATCAAAAAAGCAACGTGTCGTAGGTTAGGCCGTTGGTGAAACATGCTAGAGTTGAAATATCATGACTGAAAGGAAAATGTGCAAATTTTACAATTTAAACGTGCCTGAGCGACGTTCCGGGGAGGCTGGGGCGTTGAATCAGAATCATAACAATGATGAGGAGGAGCGGAACGGCGAGGAGCCGATTCCTCCCGTGGTGCCAACACACGAGCACAAACTGGAGTATGACTATTGGATGTGGTTCTCACGGCGGCCGCCCGCCAGAGAACTATCCACCACCACTACAGGCTACGGACAGGTGTGTATGCATACATGTGTCAAGTTGATGAATGTAAACAAACATACATACTTCTATCAATTATGATTCTTATCCTGTTGCTTTTAGATTTTGATAGTTAGCTTGAAAGAATAGTCCCTCTTTCATTCATAATTTGCTTATCAGCAGTTCACAAGAGATTGGCAGGAAGTATAAGGTTGTTATCATTCCTACCGCACCTCAACTATGTATACAAATGTTAAAAAGTTAGTCCAAAGTTGTTTATTCAGTACATATTCAAATACTATTACTGTAGTGCCTACCTAGTTACCTAGTAGTCAACAAAATCTTTGAAATTTTCAGGCATAGGAAAATGAACTTTAAAACAGTATATATGCAAGCAAGAAACCACTAAGACCACATGGTCCCTTTGTAGGGCAACATTGTGACAAGAAATTGATCAAAGTCTTTTTGAGGGCAACAGTACTCCTTGAAGCAAAGTTTTGCTGCAATCATCTAGAATTGTCTTTTAAACTAGGTGATGTTATGTGCTAGAATAAGAGGGATTTTCGTCAATGGCAGCATTGTTCCAAGAGCAAGACACAATAACTACTGCATTGACATAAGTAATTGTTTCTTTGTTAGTTTACATTTTCCTAGTATTTTATAGTCTTGAATGTTGTGTTCAAGGCATTACGCATGGTGGGCCGCGTTGGCAGCGTGGAGCAGTGGTGGGGGCTGTACACGCACCTGGCGCGGCCCGCAGACCTACCGCCGCTGTCAGACCTACACCTCTTCAAGCTTGGCATCAAGCCCATGTGGGAGGACCCTGCTAACGTTAACGGAGGCAAATGGGTCAGTTATTTATCCATCTATCTATCTTGTCTATATAATAGACAGCAACTCTTATTACTCTTACTTTGCCCTTACCTAGAACTTAATCCTTGATTTTTGAGCAAAACTCAGATGCATATTGGGTTGGGTATAAGCCTAGGACCACTCTCTTTGATTTTGTATCTTTTAATATAGTCTGACTGCATACTGATGATATCATGCATTATTTGTATCCTACAATTTTATCTTCTGCAATAATATGCTTGTGTGTGTCCCATCCCAGCTTTTTATCAAGGACTGTAGAAGCCTGCTTGAAAAATAACTTGATATTTTTAAAGAATACCAACTTATTTGAGGAATACAATCGCTAAAAGTGCCTACAAATTTGTTGCATTTGCACCGTGTCATACGCACATGTAGGTACTTACCTACAACAGGTCCTAAGGCATCTAATTACATGCAGTCAACTGGATCATGTTACAAGGTGTTGTTGCAATTTGACAAAACAAGATGCCTTGTTTACTTTTTTACTTGCAATATTGGATTGTTAAATTGTAGGAATTGATTACCATGGTCCATAAGATCATAAGCACCCTAAAAAAGTCTGATGGATAATTTTTTTTTCGACCTTCTATCAACTTCCCGCACGGCAATACAATGTCATCTGTCCATGCCGGGAGAACGGTATTATGTAGGTGCTGGGTAAGACTGCTCTATTTATATCCCAGGCGTCGCACTACCAGCAGCGTCTTTGTTCATAAGGTCATCAGTAAATAGTAGCCCCTGCCTAACGCTAATCTTGATCAGATATAAAAAAGATTTGATTTAATTGGTATTACAGGTGGTCAGACTACGCAAAACGCAAACGGGTCGCGCGTGGGAAGATCTCTGCATGGCGATGCTGGGTGAACAGTTTATGGTGGGGTCAGAGCTATGCGGCGTTGTATTATCAGTGCGCTTCCAGGTATTTATCATTTTACGGATGTTCACTGCATGCCTCAATGAGCACACACAGTCAGTCTCGTTTATTTATGTAACAAGCGGGGCTGGTCCCAGAGGTTTAAGGGGTGTCTATCATGCTACGAGCCTAAAGACGTGTTTCAGTATTAAATGCTTTGAATTGCTGTAAAATTACACTCACATCATGACTATAGTACCTTACCTACCCTGGCACAATTAGACCTCCTATTTTTAGGTATAAATGAGGATAGCTAGATTCATCTATAAATATGTGCCAAAGTGTAGGCTCGTCTATATAATAATAAATAAATAAATATTCTTGGACATTACACACAATGCCCTCTAGTCCCAAACTAAGCAGAACTTGTACGATGGGAACTATATTGCTAATACAATACTTATATACATTTTTTTTGTAAATACATACTTATAATACATAGTCACACCCAGACACAGAACAAACATCTATGTTTGCCACACACAAATGTTTGTTCTTGGTGGGGATGGAACCCACAACCCAAAGCACGGAAGGCAGAGCTACTACCGACTGAGCCATGACGCCTGTCATATGTCAACTGCCTGTCTAAATTATTTATAATTTTGATAATATGCATGGCTAGGTTACACTCACAGAAAATGGAATATAAAGATACACCTATAGTTTATTTGTGATTCAGGACGATCACCTAGCGGTGTGGCACCGGACGGCGGCCGACCAGGCGGCGGCGGCGCGTGTTCGGGACGCGCTCCGCCGCATTCTGCAGCTCCCCGCCGCCGTGCCCATCGAGTACAAGGCGCACGGCGACTGTCTCAGAGCCTCCGCCACTACCGATACCGAACCGGAGCCTGATCGCTCCTAGCCTCACGCCCCCTTCACTACTCACTTCCTGACTGGTGTCTCGTGATTCATGTATTCAGGCCATCTAGCCAGCCCCCACAGTTATCAGGTCACTTGTATGTCTCATTATCAAGCCAATGGCGAAACGGAGCCTGGCCGCTCCTAGCCTCACTCATTCTTACCCCTTTTCTGAATGAGCTAATTCTCATTGTGCCTACCCTCACAGTTGTCAGGTCACTTGTCTTTACTGTCTCAGTATGAATAAATCCTATTTGCCCATAAAATGAGCTTCAGCGACTACTGATGACGAACGGAAGCCTGACCGCTTCCACATCACCTTCTGGGTATATTCTTTCTAGTCTTCTCGTGAACGGGAGATTGTTAGAGGCTCAGCAACCGCGGATAACGGACTGGAGTCTGACTGTTCTTGGCCTTATCCCCCCCCCCCCCCCCCGACCTTCTACGTAGTTAACTACGTAGATTTATTACTCCTGAGAAGCCAGAGTGACACGACAAAACAATACCAGTGCCTACCTACCCCATTCCTCGAGGAGATTATTATGTAGCGGAGTGATGTACATATAGTGAAATTCAATGGAATAGGACGATATTACTAATTGTAAACTGAGAACCCTCTCCAGTCAAATGAACTGGTTAAATAAAACAATCAGAATTTTGATGTGATTTTTTTGATCTGCAGCTACATCTTAGCGCGGCTTTAAAATACTCTGCATGAGAGAAAGCGGTGTATTGATTTGGTGCCAATAGAAATCAATACAAACAACAATCTTTTCGCTCCGTACCGTCCGACCCACCGTCGCTCCGTACGCGTAGCATAGCTACAGGTACCCAAGGTTATTACGCATCTGCTTAGCGTCATCTACCTTGTCTTTAAGAAAAAAGAAAACCACAACATTATATATAGCTGCCGCTGCAAGAAGGTAAACAGGTATTACTTAGCTAAAATGAAACTAGAATTTGTCTAGAAAATATAATTTTATTTAATACATTAAATCTCAACAGACATTCACATTGTTAATTGATAAAAATTAATGATAAACACGGTCGTTAGACATCCAACACACGACTACCACAAGACGCGTCCACTCAACGTCTAACAAAGTACTACCCACTACGGTATCTAAAACTTTCAACTCTTCGTTTTACACAAAATTACTCTAAAGCTGTGAACACACAGATAAATGTTACATTCGTTACTGGACTTAGGCCAACACAAGTCGATTCAATCAAAAGACTTTAGGCCTTCATTGGGCAAGTTACAAAGGAGCTATAAATCCCTATTCAAAAGTGCACTGGCTCGAAACTTACGTGTGCCCACAACCTATTCATCTGACATTCAGACTAAACCTAACCATAACTTACAGTACATAGTTTTATATACATTTGGCAACTTTACTTAGTCTACATGGTGTGGTGATATGCACACTGCATAGGTCAATCAACTCAAGGACTTCCCATTGATATCTTTACGTTCTAAAATCACAATATTTTCAATGATATAATTCTGTGTCAGAAAGTGCTTTGATAAAACTCGAAAAATAGACTAAAGCTGTCGATTCTTCTAAGCTAGACTGCGCTTTGTTGTTTTAACATCTGGTCTATGGCACTATATGTACGCCTTAACACTAATCTCAATTTCTTAGCACGTGAACTAAAGTATTCTTATTTTCAGAGACTACTACCCACACAAGTGCCATTTTCAGTTTAACAGCTATCAAATAAACTTTTAAATTGTAAACAAATACCCGCTCTCGGGTAGTAAAAAGTCTTAGCGCTAAACAACATTAATTTACCTACGCTAATTTCATTGCTTTCATTTCATTATTATTTAGCACTTAGTACATTGAATCAAAAATAAATCCTTGCAATAATTTAGCACTTAGTAAGTATATCGAATCAAAAATAAATTCATCAAAACTAAGTAAAATAAAGCCAATTTGTACAAAAAATAACTAGTTATCCCAGTCTTAACAATAAAGGTCTTAAAAGGTGTATGGCAATGTGAGATTTTGTTCAGACTAGCTCATAAATATTATGCTAAAAATATGTTTTAAGAAGTATTTATGTGCGTTTGACTGACAGTGGTTCTTAGATTTGAAAACAAATAACGTAACAAGAGTATTTATGATAAAAATACAATTCCTACTAGGTATGTACGTACAGGTACCGGCACAGTTTCATAGCGCTGACCTTGAATGCGCAGAAGTCGAATGTTTGGCTGCCCAAAGCACCCTTCCACTTACCCTGCACTTTCGTCGAGCGTTATTAAAGTGCGACGGGACCTATACTTACAAATAATAAACGTTAGTATATTTCATAGATTTAAAAAAAAAATCTAAGACCTATCAGCTGCTTGACTCCCAATGGGACCATGTGGTTGCACAGGAACCAACCCTAATAAATAAATAATTTTAAAAGCATCAAACCTGCCAAAGCTCGTCCTACAAAAAAATATACCTACATTAATATAGAAATCTAAGTAATATAAAAATAAAAGATGCATTTATGAGCAATATTGCAAAACAAAAGGCAAATAGTAAATACAAAATTCGATTGATTATGTTAAAGTGTGTTGAATATACTGAGATGATTGATACTAACTAAAAACTACATCCAAAACGTAGTGGCAGTCAAAATATAGGATAAACAATATTTAAGTTTATCGATCCCTGTGGTCATAAAACTGCCGACACTATAGGAAAAGTTTTTTTTTATAAATCACGTATTCTTGGGTTTTGCGAATTTAGAATCGAATCAAATAATCTACAGGAATATACAGTCGAGAACAGAAATTCGGAATTTTTGCTTTTTTGAAATAATTAATAATAAGTATGTCAAAACGAGCTGCGAATAAAATATAAGTGCCATTTTACGCTGCTGCATGTACAAAATTAAATAATTCATTTTAGAGTTTTGACGAAGTAAATACTCAACTTCTCATTCTACTAATATAGTATTTATAGTGGCTATACGATTTGTGGATTTACTGTGCATTAAATTTTTTATAGAGATTTTATAGAATAACAGTGGATCATACTTCACGACCTTCAGTCTGGCACATACAAATGAGTCACTGCTATATGCCAGATTACTTGCCGTTAGGTGTCAATCAAATATTCGCACTATTGCGTAAGGAACAGGATTTGTCTAAATTATAACCAATTCCATTGTGTGTTATTATAATTTATATCACTTTACGATTCGGCAAAGAAGCGACCTGCCGCCGCGCCGCCGCCGTACTGAGTCTTTTGAATGATTAGCTACCTATACTGTTGAAAATATTTACTAAAACTCGTACAAAAATGGCTTACTTGCTAAAGATCCGGTTTTTATATTCGGGCGAGATGTTTCGACCACATTTTCGGGTTTCTACGATTATTCTCACTGCGTGTTTCTTGAATATTTAGCGCCATAAAAAACGCGCTAAAAATACGCAATTTTCTATTGTGTATGGATCCAGGCATACTAGGGGTTAAAATAACGTCACATCGCTTCTCCACCGAACACACTAGTTTGTACACAACAAGTGCTGCAAAGTCTTCAAACATTCCACTCGTTTCACATCGTGTGAACAAATGACTATACCGTTATTATCAGCAGGGATTTGATAAATATGGATTTTCAAAGGAAAACAAGGTTGTGTCAACTATAAGTGCGTTTACAGATTAGACGTGTATATGAAAATTCCATTGCGCGGTGACGCTCCCATATCAAACTGCTGTTATGTCATTGCGGCGCAGTGTAACTCGAATAAGTTATTTTTACATAACCGTTTTATTCGAGTGCTGACCCTGTACGTGATATGAACGGTATAGCGTTCGTTCAAACGCCTTAGAACTCGATAAGCGGGAGTTCCACGTTAGTTGTTCGTCAGCACATCTGCTCGGCGAGCTCGTGGATCAGCAGGGGCGTGGTGTCAGGTGTGGGGGGCGCTAGGGGCGTGGACGCTGGCCTTTGGGCGGCCACACGCTCTAACACGCAGGAGGCGGACAGACGCGCTTCGGCGTCGTGGTCCCAGCATTCTTCCATGGTGTCGCAGAGAACCGCTAGACCCTAAAGAACGGTAAATATTCATGACCGTCTAGTATAGAGCAATTGCGCATTATTATATGCGGTACATAACACGCATCTATAACGGTAGGTAAGATTTGTAGGAGCCGCTAGAGCGTAGATTAAAAGAAATAAATAGACAAGACATACTGCAATGACGGTAAAAGGTACCTGCTGCATAGGATCAGTCTTTCAAAACGTATGGTGTATCCTAGACTACTCTATCACAGCCTCCTATCATCTCCACAAGGGTAGGATATCACTACCAATATGACATGAGTGATGCTTCTTGAGTAGATACCACAGGCAAAAAATCCATAAGATGGGCCGTTAGGTGCCGCACCGAATCGCTCTGGACATCTATGGGGAAGCCTGTGGACGTCCTATAGCCAATGGTGATGCTTACCGGATGGCTGCGCCACTGGTGTGGGATATGCGGCCGCATCTTCCGCTGGACGACAGCTTCCTGCATCTCCTCGAGGCTAGGATGTGAGCCGACCTCCTCTTCTAGTGGAAGACGGTACTGAGCTGATGGCTCTATGCCTGCTACACTGCATCTGAAATATTTAACATGTTATATGAGGAAAAGCCAGTTTTAAGTTCCATCTAAATCGTTCCAGTTACTACAGCTGCTAGTACTGCTCTGACAGATCTCGTCTAAATATTAGGTACACTTAGACGCGGTCGTCACAGATCACGGCCGCCACAAATTGTGGAATGCTGGACTAATTGCAGTCATTACTATTGTGTTGAGTCAGCTCATTTGGAAAAACAATATTTTGTTATCGACTTCTGAAAACTGGAACACAGACGCCCCTAGCGTCTGTTTTTATGAATCACAGACACGGTAGGTACTTTATAATTTATATGCACTATGACACATTCTGAAAACTACTAGTGCTACTTGGTTGGTACCATGTCGCGTCGTCTCGTCGCGTCGGCCGGAACTAAGGAGCCAGACCGTTATTGGAATGTGCTATTGCAAAACCTACTTGAGTATTCCTACGTAAATAAAAGTTAAACACATTTCGATAAAATATTGCTAAGATAACTGATTAATGATTCACTAGCCGTCACCCGCGGCTTTGCTCGCGTCCGCATTATTTGGGTAAAATCTTTGATCCTAACTTCAGACTCTTTAGGGTGCGACTTTCCAAAATTCCTTTCTTAGTGCACCCCTACACTATGTCAGGATACTGCCCTCCAAATTTCATACCTCTAGGACTTATGGTTTAGGCTGTGCGTTGATTATCAGTCAGGTTCAAAAGAGTTTTATATATATTGATGATGATGATTACATGATTTAACTGTTCTTTTATTTTGTTCCATGTTGTTTCTGGTACACACGATATCCTAGCGGGACTGAATCATGTAACTGTTAGGCTCAAAAACTTACCTGGAGGATATCTCCCAGAGCACCAGCGCGCACGCATACATATCGATCCTGAGAAAAGCGTCCTTCGTGAAGTTGATAGCTCCATCCAATACTTCCGGCGCCATGTACCGCCTGGTTCCAACCTGGCCGTGAGCATCGCCACAGCCGCGCCCGCACACAAACACAAGCGCCAGACCAAAGTCCGCGATACACGCGCTCATATCGGCCTTGAGAAGTACGTTCTTGGACTTGAAGTCTCGGTGTGCGACGGCTGGCTTCCCGCCGTCCTCTTCGTGTAGATGTGCCAGACCGCGGGACACGCACGCCGCGACACGCCACGCCTCAGCCCAACTCAACGTGTGCGTCTTCAGGTAGTCGCATAGGGAACCCTGCAGGGATTGATAATTAAATTTTCAGTGCTTAGTAACAATATACAGCATGTATCTCGAATGGCGACAAAAAATTGACACACGGGTAGAGCTACTTATTAGTATTCATAGAAAAAAAATTATAGTACAGTCAGCTGCACTAAAATGTGTACGATTCGTAACTTTCAAACTAGTGTCACCGTATTGCAATAGACATTTACAGGATAAAAACTAAAAAATTATGAACAGAGTTGATAATTTCACTTATTTATTTAGTATTGGGACCGTCAAAGTCCATAACAATGCTGCGGCCCTACATTGAAAATTACGAATTGTACACATTCTAGTGCAGCTGACTGTACTTTAATAATTTTTTTATGAATACTAATAAGTAGCTCTACGCGTGTGTAAATTTTTTGTCGCCATTGTAGATACATGCTATATATTGCAAGATATTTGTAAGTAATTTAGTTTGCAAGTATCAACTACTGGCTTACCTTCTCATGGTATGCCGTGACCAGCCAGTATTCAGCCTGTAAGTTATCTCCTTTCTTATCAACGCCGATGTAATGCAGGATATCAGGATGGTCCATTCTGGAGAGGCGGTAAATCTCCTGCTCCGCCACCCACGACTGCTTATCCTGGAGCGGGAATACCTTCACGGCAACATCCCTCTGGCCCAGCTTAGCTCGCCACACCGCACCGAATCTACCCCGAGCTCTGACCTCGCAGAGCGTCACTTGCGCTACCAGAACTCCAGATTCGTTGTCAATGCCAGCCCCAGCGGACGGTGGCCTGGACAATGACGCTTCGCCGTTCGCGAGCTCAGCAAACGAGCTGCCTTTACGTTTCCTGTACAGCAAGTAGCAACCGACGAGAACCGCGAATAGCAGGAATAGAGGAGTTAGCGTGTATGCAATCACTGCTGTAGTATCATCTGAGTCTGGTACAGCTGATGCTGGAATCATCTCACTGGGTGGATCGGTCGGTACAATACCAGCTTCCAAGCCTGGGAATGTAGAATTCAAGTTGCACATATCACCTTCACAGCAGCAATGGAGAAGTGGGAGTTTCGCATTGTGGACACGGCAACTCGAGTACCTGTCTTTACAGGAAACTGTATCAACAAAGCATCCCTTTACTTTGGTGTGTGCTGTGTTGGTGATATTATCATAATGCCAGAGTACAAAGCAATGCACACTTTTATCTGGTTCAACAGTTTGACAGGTTTCGGTTTGAACGTTGGTGATGCAGGTAGCATTCGTTGGATCACAAACAGGCTCTGTGCTGTTGAAGAATTCACACTTGCTTGTGGTCACTCCTCCTTCCTTAGGGCGAGGGGGCAGATGCTCTTCAACATGTGGTGTTGCATGGCCTGTTTGGAGACCTAAAAATTATATGCATTCTGGTTAAGTGAAGAGTATAATATGTTTTTAAGCATCTAAATGCTCTGTATATGTTTTTTAAGCATCTAAATGCTCTTATGGCTCATAAAACGTTTCGGTCTTAGACTGTAAGTTTTATTTAAGCATTTGTGTAATAAATAAATAAAAGAGTTAATGTTCGGTTGGTACTTTACCCTGAGCATAAAATGCATAGGCCTAGAATGCCTACTGATATTTTTCGTTCAAGATATTAGTGTAATTCCAGCTTTATGTGGAGTATACTATGGTATAAGTATTGTTATGAGCTGATCCGGCTTGGTTACTGTTAAACATACGTTTGACTTTGGAATCCTCAGGAAATTATATGAAAAACACTAAGCTATTTCATTTTTATGAAAAAATTTTGCATTTGACATGGAAGGACTTTAGACATACCTACCTGAAATTACAACACCAACCACAATAACCCTGCAGTGATAACTTGAACAATAAAGTCCATTTTACCAAATTATAGTTTTCCTCGGTTTCTTACAATAATTTATCTCATGAGGTAGCTTTAATAACTTGGGTTCTAGGTTTACTAATCCCAGCCCAGGATATACTAAAGAGATTCTTGTTCATTTCGACCTATACAAGGAATACAAGCAGAAAAATAACTTACCAAATACCACAAAGAATGTTATGTGGAACACCGTCGACGCCATCGTGAACTAAGACGCTGCCGGGCCCAGCGTTCCTGACCCGACGCGACAATCCAATGTTATTTTTGTTTGCGGCCCCGACATGAAACGCTTATGAGTCTATTTACGAAATTCCAACATAGGTAGGTACATAAAAACGACGCACATCCGAACACTGAATGGCGTTTGGAGACACAACCCCTAGTCGCAAATATAACTCTAAGATTTCGTTTCGTGTTAGACCGAAAGGATTAAATGTACGGATTAATTTATTACAAAATACACATCACAGTGAAACTAAAATAAAATTCGTTCTTTCTTTTCTCTGTTGCGTCCGCCCGTCCCGAACCGAACACCCACGAACGTCGAACGAACACATAACTATATCCTATCCTGCCTGCCTGCCTGCTTGGGCTTGCCTGCCTCTGCTATATCCGTCTCACTCGTTTTTCTTTTCTTTATTTTAGTCACATCACAGATCAGCCAAAGATTTTTTTTTCTGTGATTTTAGTTTTTTTTCTTGTGTTATTGTGGGTATTATTGTTTAATTTTGGTGGAATTTTAACCAATAGTACATACTAGGTCGTAACATAAAGTGTGAGCCATTAGAATAAATGTGTGATAAGTGGTTTTTCTGAATGTGAAAAATCGTTTCAGGTTTTGAAGAGAAAATCCACCATTTTCTCTTCTTCTTCTTCTCTTCGTTAATGGCCTCTGTCCGTCATTTCGACAGACAATTTTGCCAATGTCAAGTGATATAATTTTATTGTAATAATATAAGTCAAGTCAAGTCATTTGTCATATCGGCTGTCGTTTGTTTTGAAAAGAAAATGGTGGATTTTCTCTTCAAAACCTAACACGAATTTTCACATTCAGAAAAACCACTTCACACACATTTATTCCAATGGCTCACACTTTATGTTACGACCTAAGTATTATTGGTTAAAATTCCACCAAAATTAAACAACAATACTCACAATAACACGAGAAAAACTATTAAAATAAAAGTGCTACATATGTGTCGTTTCAAAAAATATCAAAACTCGTGTTCCCATTTTCTCTTCAAAACCAACGACAGCCGACTTGACAAAGATTTGACTTGACTTATTATATTTTATAAAATTCACCACTACATAGACACTGGCAAAATTGTCTGTCGAAATGACGGACACAGGCCTTAAAGGGTAAAGAAGAAGAAGAAGAAGTAATCTGTCTGTTAAAGCTGTTTATTACGGTTCACCAAATTTATTTTGTTTAATTTGTTTATTTACAAGAAAGAAAAGTAGGTACATGGTACATGTACGTACATATCTAAATAAAAAGGGGTGCACCCATTCTCCGGCCAACAAACTGAAGAATTTTTAGGATAAATCCATTTAAACACAAGAACTTGCAAGGACTGTTCTGTAATCATGTCCTTTTTTTATTTAACGGCAGCTAAAGGAGATATACCCATACATTTACTGGAGATTATCACTAACAGTCGATTGGATTACTTGAAGGGTGTTTTAAAAAACAATACTAATACATACAATGAATATGTAGTAGAAGGAAGCTTGTATGATAATGTTAGTCATTTTATGCTCTGTGTCATTGCGATTCTAGGAGAAAATACAGGGTTTTTACAATTTATCCTGAAAGCTGAAGTTGAGTTGTTCCGGAGAAGACTTACATCTCTCAGTGCATATGACATGCGAAGCTTTGCAAAAAAATTGATAAGATGCATAAAAAAGCATATTGAAACACATGACTTCTTTGATTCTCTGATAGTTTTATCTCAGCATCTCATAATTAAAGATTTGGCACAACATTTGTGTGCAACACCTCATGAAAATAGTTGTAAAGAGCATAATATTAAAATAAACTTCAGGCATTGTTTGGACTTCATAGCCAAAAGAGAGGTTGAATTAAGAAATGGTGTGGCATTCATACCCTGTGGCAAATGGAAGCAATACCTGACAATCCTGTTTAGGAATAATTTGAGACTGAGAATTCAAAAGACTGACTTGACCACACTAAAATCAGATCCAAGAGTTATGGACTTACTTGGCAAAGTAAGAAGAAAATTCTTTCCATGTACTGGCAAATCTTCAGATAAATTATTGAGTAGAGAAATAGACAATGTTTCAAGATGGTTTCCACCTTGCATGCTTAATCTGCATCAAAACCTGAGAAAAAAGCACAGATTATCTCACACACAAAGATTTCACTATAGTCTGTTCTTGAAAGACATAGGCCTGCCTATTGAAGAAGCCATTGATTTCTGGAGATATGAATACAGACAGAGTCCCAATGGTAGTCATGTATGTTGCCATAGTTGGGAACGAGATGAGAAAAAGTATATGTATGGCATCAGGCATATGTATGGATTGGAGGGATGCAAAAAAAACTATACTTCAGTAAACTGTCATCGCATCCAGTCAGTGAGCAATGCTTGCTCAGAAGGTGGATGTCCGTTTAAGTCATTCGATGATTTTAACATGCTGAATTTATTGCAATACCCTTCAGAATCTTTGTTAGCAGAAATTAATGAACTTAAAAACAAAAATTTGTACACCCAGTCATGTATGTTGTATTTAAATAATAAGACTGCGGCAAAGGACTGTGATTATTTTAGCTTTAATTTTACACCTGTTAAATATTACACAATTGCATCTAAAGTTTTTAAAACTTCGTAATTATGAATCTATTTATTACCTAGGTATATATGTATAACCTAGGTACCTAGGGACCTATTTTATAGGTAGGCTACCAAAGTAAGTGTTGGCATTCTAGGTCATGTTATTGTAGGTATACTTACCTGTTTTTTATTGATGTACCTACCTACCTAAGACAAATGAATTTCAATTTCTTAACCTTACCTGAAATACCTACCTACTTAATAAAGTGTGCATATTAGGTAGTCGTTTCAACTAGTCTTTAATAAAATACCTAATAATTTATTGATCGAGTAAGTGAAGCGAACGAAGATCTTAGTGACAACTTGGGCAAAAATGCTTTGTAGGTACCTATGTTTGTTCAACGAGAACTTTCGAACCGCATCGCTCGTCCAATCTTTACAGAATTTCGTATGCTACGGACAGTGTTCTCAAGTTTGACTGGTTTGAAAAATTAAGTAAATCGGTCAAGGTGTTGTAAAGTTACCTACCTAAAAGGGAGTACCTAAAAATAATAATTAAAGTTTTACAAAAATATGAAGTGAGGTGTCAAGATAGGGTTTTGTTTAGACATTCCAAACCCGTTTTTATTTTAATTCTGTTATCATAGTTTTTGAGTTAGGTAAGTAAAAATTACAAAATTGGCGAAACAAATTAGTTTGGTTCAATGATTTTGTAGTTGAGTTGATGAGACTGGTCGGTGCTTACTAAATAGATGGCGGTATCGATTGATGCGATTTGCAAAGTATAATGCAACCATTGTTAAAAATAAATATTGAGTTTTATTAACCACCAACTGAAAAACGGAAGGGGTATTATAAGTTTGACGGCGTTCGTATAGAAAATGATTTATCTTGGATCATGTCTTGGATGGTTTTTAGCCATGTTTGGTGAAAATTGGTTTCCAAGTTATGAGAATATTCATCAGCTCTGAAAACCGATTTTGAGGAATTTAATGCATAGGTAATTGCAGTTTGAAACATTTAGGTAATTCACGTCGAAAGTTTTAAAATAAGTACATCCTCTAAAGTAACTGGAGTACATCATCTAAAGACTCATGAGCAGTTGAGCACCCACTCATTCAAAGCCTGTTCAGAAAACCGGAATAATATTGAGCACTGTATGCGACCAAAGCACAGTAAATTGGGTGAATAGTGAATAACTAAAGCCGAGCACCTAAGAAAGGGAGAATGGAGATTTTTAACATAAAGTGTGAGCCATTGGAATAAATGTGTGTAAAGTGGTTTTTCTGAATGTGAAAATTCGTGTTAGGTTTTGAAGAGAAAATCCACCATTTTCTTTTCAAAACAAACGACAGCCGACTTGACAAATGACTTGACTTGACTTATTTATTACAATTTTAACACTTGACATTGGCAAAATTGTCTGTCGAAATGACGGACACAGGCCATTATTGAAGAGAAGAAGAAGAAGTGCACGCACGCACGATTTCTTGAATTTCTTTGTTTTTGTTGCTCAGATTTTTATGTAAACGCTACATAATGTCTACTATAGCTAGTTCCGTTTGCAGAGTATGTCTAGCCAGTAATATCAGGATGCTGAACATTGACAACATGCATCTCCAGATATTCCAGAAACTGACAAACTCAAAGGTAAGATGGGTTGGTGAGCTTACCCATAACCTACCTACTTATCTTGAAAATCATCGAAAGCGGTTGATACTTGCGGTTGCTAGATTTATTTAAATTCATTTTGTTTCAGCTCTATACAGAATCCGATGCAGGTATGCCGAGCACAATATGCTATGTGTGTCACCGGCAGCTGCAGAAGTGCCTCATGTTCTCCGACATGGCTCACAGATCTGAGAGGACCATGCAACATCTATTGCACAATGGAATTGAGGTAAAAATCCTGCTTTCACTGCTGATAAATCATGAGATCTCAGTTCGGGGCCAACTACTACTTAAACAAACTCTTCTGATGAACGACCTACATACACAAGCATTTTGCAATCTAATTCTAATTCATTGTGGGGGAATGAGATCTGCACTGACGTCCCGCGTAGGGGTGTATTGTGCAAAGCATTTTGCAATGCTTTGTGTTGTCTTGCAGTTTGTGTGAAAAGTAGAGTATTGTCCTCGGGGACAAAGCTGCCTTAATAGTGTTGGGTGAGCTTGAATCTCTTATGTCACTAGGGATCCTCAACACCCTCTATTCGCTGCGCTGCGCTCGGGTTTAAAAAACAAGGTTCCTTCGTGACTGCGGGATTCCAAGCCCACAACATAAGGCAGTGCTTTGTCCTCTAGGTTTATAATGTAATATTTAAAAGTTAATTAGTAAATAATTGCTAAAGCTATGTTATTATGTCTTTTTATTACACATTTTTACACCACCACATTTGGGTTGGCTGGCAGACAATGCTTTCAGCATTAAGTCCACCCTTTGTAACAAATTTATAATTTTGTGCAATAAAGTATTAAATAATTAAATATTTTTACCCAGTACTATGCGGCTCATTTCTATACATGTTGCTTTTCAGATAACATGCAGTAACATCACAATGCGGTCTCTGGCACCAATACCGATCTTATCAATTACTCCAACACAGCACATGTCTCTTACAAATATTCCTGCAACTGTTAAGGTAGAACAAATTGTTAAAGCAGAACTGACCTCTGAAATGGTCTTTGAAGAGTCACAAGTAACACCCAATGAAGATACTGACGTTATTGGTGGTTCAAATAACACAGATTTGTATCTAGAAAATGTAAATATTGTAGAGAACCTGCAAACAAATACTAATTTGTGTTTATTTTGTGATCTGTGCAAGGAACAATTCTTATCCAAATCTCAGTTGATAAGACATATAAAAAACCACTTTAATCACAAAAGTGGTTTAACAAAACACATGCTAAAATACACTGGGGAAAAGCTATATTCCTGCAGTGAATGTAATAAAATGTTCACTAAAAACTCTAGTTTAACAAGACACATGCTACAACACACTGGGGAAAAGCTATATTCCTGCAGTGAATGTGGTAACACATTCAGTCAGAAATGTACTTTGACAGTACATATGCGAACACACACTGGGGAAAAGCCATATTCCTGCAGTGAATGTGGTAACACATTCCGTCAGAAAGGTGCTTTGACAGTACATATGCGAACACACACTGGGGAAAAGCCATATTCCTGCAGTGAATGTAATAAGACATTCGCCGCTAAAAGTGGTTTAACAATACACATGCGAAGACACACTGGGGAAAAACCATTTTCCTGTAGTGAATGTGATAAGACATTCGTCGCTAACAGTGGTTTAACAAAACACATGCGAAGACACACTGGAAAAGAAATACTATCTTGGAAATCGCATTTAATAAGTCCCATTCGAAAACACTCAAAAGAAAAGTCATATTCCTGCAGTGTATGTAATAAAACGTTCTTTCACAACTCTAAATTAATAAGACACATGCGAACACACACTGGGGAAAAGCCATATTCCTGCAGGGTATGTAATAAAACGTTCTTTCGAAAGTCTGTTTTAATAATACACATGCGAACACACACTGGGGAAAAGCCATATTCCTGCGGTGTATGTAATAAAATGTTCATTCAATACTCTCATTTAACAAGACACTTGCTACAACACACTGGGGTAAAGCTATATTCCTGCAGTGAATGTGGTAACACATTCAGTCAGAAATATACTTTGACAGTACATATGCGAACACACACTGGGGAAAAGCCATATTCCTGCAGTGAATGTAATAAGACATTCGCCGCTAAAAGTGGTTTAACAATACACATGCGAAGACACACTGGGGAAAAACCATTTTCCTGTAGTGAATGTGATAAGACATTCGTCGCTAACAGTGGTTTAACAAAACACATGCGAAGACACACTGGAAAAGAAATACTATCTTGGAAATCGCATTTAATAAGTCCCATTCGAAAACACTCAAAAGAAAAGTCATATTCCTGCAGTGTATGTAATAAAACGTTCTTTCACAACTCTAAATTAATAAGACACATGCGAACACACACTGGGGAAAAGCCATATTCCTGCAGGGTATGTAATAAAACGTTCTTTCGAAAGTCTGTTTTAATAATACACATGCGAACACACACTGGGGAAAAGCCATATTCCTGCGGTGTATGTAATAAAATGTTCATTCAATACTCTCATTTAACAAGACACTTGCTACAACACACTGGGGTAAAGCTATATTCCTGCAGTGAATGTGGTAACACATTCACGCAGAAATGTACTTTGACAGTACATATGCGAACACACACTGGGGAAAAGCCATATTCCTGCACTGAATGTGATCAGACATTCGCCGCTAAAACTGGTTTAACAAAACACATCCGAAAACATACTGGGTAAAAACTATATTCCTGCATTAGATGTAATAAGAGATACTCTCAGAAAATTTGTTTAAGAAACCACATGCGAACACACTGGAGTAAAGCCTTCTTTGATCGAGTAAGCGAAACGACCGACTCGCCCAAGTTGACACTAATGGCAACTTGGGCAAGTCGACACCAATGGCAACTTAGGCAAGTGAACACCAATGGCAACTTGGGCAAGTCGACACTAATGGCAACTTGGGCAAGTCGACACCAATGGCAACTTGGGCAAGTCGGCGTTGTGTGCATGTTCGAGCAGAACATTCGAACCGCTGCGCCGCCGCCGCCGTAGGAGCGATCGAAACTTAATACGCCTATGCGGTCTCCTATCGATACCTACCTACGCTTTTCTTTGAAAGGAGGTTTCAACGGGTCGGTGATACGCGCAAGTGGCGATCGATAAGTTTCTACCCTGTTTCTACCACGCTTACCCCGGCTTCTAACTCGTGGGAAAAAACTAAACGAACGGAAAGGACTGATAATAATAATTTATAACAAACATCACGGGGGGAAATAACAAAGCTCCAGAAAATGTTTCACCAGTTAAATTATATAGGAAAGAACTTAATATTGTACATCAGTTTACGATATACAGTATAATTACAGCGGATCTAAAGGATGACTGTGCTGTGTGTGATATAGAGAGGAAACGTAGGGCGCTTGCGATCAGAGCCAATATGGTAGCCCGTAGGGTTGCACGATGTTCCACAGTCTTCCACACCGCACGAGTTCTATATTCATTTTATTGTTGTTTCTTATAGTATGTATTTTCTTGTGTTTTGTGCCTGCTATGTATGTACAAGTACTTACTATGGATCTCGTTGTCTGAAAATAAACATTAAAATAAAAAAATATAGATAGGTATACCTAAATGAAATGAAAATGAAATAAAAAGTTTTCTGACCAAAAAATGTGCACTTTAATTTATCGCATTGGTAAAACTTTTTTGGTCGGAAAAGTTGTTTGGATCAATGTGATATTTTTACTGAACCTTTGCATTGTTATTCTCTCGACCCTGAAGCTCTGCAATTTCACATAGGTAATTACATTTAGTTATATTATATCTTCAAAAATGTTGAAATGTGCGAGCGAGAAGGTTATCTGGCTCTACCCTTCGCCTTAAGTACAATTATGTATTCAATAACCTCAGTAACTATACATACTCTTGTCTACCATTATTATCTATCATGTACCAAATGCCATTTGTTTTAAATTACTCGTGTTAACTATTTAGGTGATTTAATTGAATTTTTTTATTAATTGTGAACCCACTTATTTAATTTTATTTTTCCTAATTAATTTTGAAATTTATAGGTAAGTATAAGTAGTTTTGTCTCTACCAGTTTTTGCAAAATTTTTATTATAGTGCATGCTGTGGTTTCCTGTAATTGGAAGAACGCTAGTTATAAACTTTAAGTAGGTATTGTAATATGAAACTATTGCTATTTTGTGTATCTTTTGTTGACAATACTCAATAAATAAATGGATAAAGTTATTGTTGTTATTGTTATAAAATCTGAGAACACCAATATTAAATGTGATTAGGTAGATGTCTCCTTCACAATATTTCAGTGTAATTTTGAGGGGTTTGTGAATCCTATCTGCAAATAGGTAGGTACCTATCTCCATCTCAGAATCGCGTTGAGATGAAACTGCGCTGCGCTCTGTACCTATAAAGTCAAAGTCAAAAACTTTTATTCAATAAAATCTCACTGATCACTTTGAATCGTCATTACGTTTTGTATGATTAGGTATGATTACCTACAATTTTTATTTTATTGGATGAGTTGGAGCTACTTCGGAAGTGAAAACCGTGTAGGTACCTACTTATCACTTTTGGTCACGACTACCTACACTGTTGAAAGTTACCCACTTTGGTTCTGTACCCCTCTCACCCCTTCACGTATCGCAACTAGATTTTACAACCCCCTGCTTACCGCACCTGGAGCAACGAATGTTTCCGTTATTCTGAGAACTGGCTTTAGCCTACCTACGAAATCACCGGGACTACCTGCGGCGTTCGGTCTAACGGTTTCGGACCTTTCTAACACGCCGCTGCGGCACTCGTCGGACACGTGGTCATAGTTTTAGGATTGCACTTTGTGTTACTCGGCTCAGACGGCAACGACGACGGGGCGGGCGCAATCAAACTCGATTAGCCGACAATCGGACTAGCATCGGTAAAAGACCGATCCGTTTCCGTATTGACCACTCGTTCATGGAATCCTCCGCGACCCTAGAGCTCTCTCGATCGGATGGTGCATGTCAATCACGGACTCGCGCGGGATGCGCTTCAGAATTCTACGGTCGAGAAGTCCGTATTACTTTGTGTCCACTTAGACTTCTTCGGGCAACGTATACAGTAAGCGAGCCAAAAGAGCTCGCCTCTCCGTTAAATTCTATGAGGTAGTGTAAACATTCCTTCGTTGTTCTATGATTGCTCGCATAGTTTCTATGGAATATTCTAAAAATGCTCGCTCGCTTGATGTAAACGGCACTAGAGCCTTCTTACGTGTTCGGACGTGGTCGCTCCCCGGAGCGGTCTCTTCAAAGTGTTCTAGCGAATTCTAGTTCTTGGTTTATTCTTGCTCGTTGTCATTTTGGTGTAAACGCTTCGTTTAAACACATAAAGGATCAAGAAAGAATGCTCTTGTTCTAGCTCTTTGTATGGGGCGCAGCCGCAGCTTCGCGTCCAACCACGTAGACACGATGCCTTGCCCGCCGCGTATCGTTCACACTCTTATCTGGAAGCGTTATTGTTGCCGGAGCGCTTGCTCGTCGTCGGCATTTTCGCGTCAGCTTCGTTCAAAGCACAACGATCGAAAACGGGACGTTCTGTGTCCTTACAGCTGGATAGGTAGGTACATCTGTTCTTGTTGCTCGAGCACGTGGTTCGGCTACTAAGTTGGGGTAGGTACGTGGCCGTTTCAGGACACAAAACAACTGAGAACACCAATAAGCCAAAGCGCATTCCTAGTAGCGTCCTGACGCTATCCTAGGAGCGCGAATGGTATAAATATAAAATACTCAAAGCAACGATACCACAAACTACCTACCTACGAAGCTATAGGCACTATGCAGTAGCTACTATAACGTTACTTAAGTATGCATAGGTAAGTATTTTAAGTATAGAGATATAGTACCGGCGCAGGCCGCGTAGTGGCGCTGGTTATCGAGGGTGACAAAAAATCGGCGTTACAATGCACCACTCTATTCCCCCACTATAGCATTCTTCTATGCGATGCTCACTCGCGTAGTCCGACGGCGGCCATCACCATGAAGCGTGTTGCGTTCCCCGTAAAATTTCAAGGTAAATCCTACGATCTGAAAAACTTTATACGCGATCACCCGGGCGGAGTGGACACGATAAAAGCTTACGAAGGGAAGTCTGTAAAAAGGGCTATGCAGAAGTTCGGACACAGTAATAGTGCTTATCACATGTTAAATGATCTTAAGGTGGCGGGAGAGGCGGAAGATGCTAACTTGACTGGCAAAGTGAGTGTTAACGGAAGGATTATTACGAATGAGGAAGATGAACGCGATGCAGGCGATATCGCTTTTTTGGAAGAGCTAGAGGTAAGTGCTCTTGTGGTGGGTAAGGAGAGAAATACTCAGTCAAAGTACCTCAACCAGAGACGATCATTGGGTGCATGATAAGATAAACCAGTGGTGCGAGAGGACTCATCTTTTGTCCTTTTCCCAAATCGAATTCCTAGAATGCCTAGGTACCTAGGTACTGTAGTTAGTGATGGGGTGTCTATCACCCATATTATAATAACTGCTTCACCTTTGTATTACGTGGACTATGAACTGCACGCACCACAGTATACGAACCCACGACCGATCGAGCTGTGCTGCCATGTCATCTACCAAGCTATCAGTGTGCTAACAAGTAACCTACCTATCTACTATTTATAACTTCTACACAAGTGTACCTATTACGTTCCCTAACTACCCAGGCCAACTATACCTAGATTTATTATACAGTTCCGATGGTATTGATTTTTCATGGCAATTTTCCATTAAATATTCAGAGACGTCAGTAAGGTTTGACATCGGAGTATTAGTATGTAGTAGGTACCTGCTGTGCTGTGACCTACCTAGTGTAATTTTTTAAGTTTGTATAGTATGTACCTAGGTACCTAATAATTAAATTCAGTCTATATTGCTGGTAGAGATAATGCTTCAGATGTAATTCAACCCTTAGTGTATTTTTTTTAATATTTTGAGCAATGAATGAGTGTAAATAACATAGGGCTCCCGATTCCAGTCGCGCGTTGAAGTCTTTTGTATGAGTCATACAAAAGATTTCAAAGCACGCGCGACTGAAAAAAATAAAATAAAATATAAAGATATAATTATGTTTATTGTTTAACTGTGTACATAAAGGTGTTATCCGTTTCGGATGTATAATAATAAAATAGTTATAAAAATAACAATACCTATATAGTTAGAACTAATAAGTAAATTACCTAATTGTCTCAAATTATTGTAGTCTCAGATATAAGCACATACCACTAAGATAGATAAGTAATTATTATATTTATCACTCATAGCTGGTCAAGGCCAATCGTGGTGCTTTACTCAATCGATAACGTCTAATAACGGTAGTAAAACTTTTACATAGGTTTTCTCCTAAGATTTGTGTTCAATTCTGCAGGGGGATAAACGTTGACCATTAGTTTTTTTTAAGGTTCTTTGGGGATATGACTAATATTACTGATCAAGTAGATTACATTGAACAACCTAGACATTGAACGGTTTCTCCTAAATGCACCCTTAAGTACAGACGAGTTTTTCCCATGTTTTGTTTTGTTTTTTTTTTCCAAAACGATCATGTCAGTACTCACCGACGCGCGACATTGGGAGATCGTGCTAATAGCCGTAAACGTGATGCACTGTCTATTCCAGGGTCGCCTAGACTGGTCACAGCCGATCTTCTCCCAGATCGATGCAATAGCTCCGCACTACACCGAGTGGGTGAACACAGCTGTCTACAGAAAGTGTCGTCTCTTCGCCAGTCCTTTGCTGGAAGCCCTGACCTACACCCCCTGGTACCTTGTGCCTATGTTCTGGGTACCTATTATACTGTACCTTGGAGCCACGCAGTATGTTAGTACTGTTGAATGTGGAGGTAACCTGCCACCAGTACCTTCCTCTTACTTATTCGATATTGTTTTGTGCTAGGTAAATTCGAACCACTGCCAAACAACATCTGCCAAAGCATTCAGAGTTCAAGTAACAGTATTGTATTTACAATGCGGTAGTAAAATAATGTTAACTCGTCAAGGTTTTATTTTATGTTCTCGGGCGGCAATCGTTCTTTTAGAAGTTCGTTTATGGCTATATGGGTAGGCACAATTTTATAAATAAGTATAGAAACCTAGGAATCCGAATATTTAATTGTATGTTCCCGTATGGGTCCGTCAGGCAATGAAATTCTTACAACAAGTAGAGAACAGGGAAGATCCTTGCCTAAGGATCCCAGGATTGAGTCTATGAGAGGCTATGCATAGAGACATGCATAAACATGACACTCGAACCTACGACCTATCATCGCGAGTTTACGTCTAAGATGATGATTAAAAACTCATCCCTGAACATAAGCCGGGGTGATCCACTAGAACCATCGAACTAGAACCTACAAATCAGGGGCATGAAAGACTGCATATTTGCTTCATAAAATAAACAGCTCTATGCATCTATCGTCATACGCTGTAATCCGTGTTCTGGAACATTATTTCCCAGACTCCTGCAAAGAAGCACCACTATCTCGACTGCAGTTTTTGCTCCACACCGCGTTTGGTGTCTTCCTGTGGACAGCGTTGGAATACTCACTCCATCGGTGGGTGTTCCACATGGATCCTGGCTCCTCCGTCGCTCTGATGAAGGTCCACTTCATCATACACGGCATTCATCATAAAGTAAGAGTCTTCATAAATCTTTTATGTAGGGTTTTTCTCCTCAAACGTGCTATTGAACAGCTGTTTTCGCAGCATTCATTTTTTTTTAAGTTTTGACTGTACCAAACTACTATCCATTGCCTCTAGGCCCTATATTGTAGAGTCTACATAGTTATGGATTCGAGGGTTTAAAATGAATAAAAGAGTGGGTTGTTTATTGCAGGTACCATTTGACAGTTACCGCCAGGTGTTCCCGCCCATCCCCGCGTTAATGATCACCTGTGTGCTGTTCTCATGCCTCCGTCCGTTCTTACAGCACCCAATGATCAGTCTTGCTGGCGGTTTAACTGGTAAGGAAAATTGGCTTGAAAAACCTCTCTTCAGATCTCCTCCCCTCAGATAATTCATATACACGCGTAAAATGTGATGGCTGACAGCAAAGCCAGATGCAGACAGATGATAGATAGATAGGCTTTATCGCTACCGATTACTAGGGAAATGCAATCAGATGCGATGTGATAAGAAAATGTAATATTATTAGATAACTTATACCTACCAGTTAGTAAGTATACTAGACTAATTCTAAAATTACGGATACATAAGGCGTCGCAGCAGTAGCGAATATTGGAAAATAAACATGCAATGACGTGCGAAGAAACGAATACCTAGTTTATACTATAATTTTTTTTCGAACAGGTTGCATTAGGTAGAAATCAACATTTAGCACAACATAGAAAAACATTTATCTAACTGAGATAGAGAGGCAAGTTCTCATACATTTTAAAACAATCTCTGCTTTGCTTATGGACTCTATTATGATCCCATGTATCCTAGTGTCCTTCTAAAGTAAACGGCACCTTCGAGGTAACGAAGTAAGAAGATATTTATTTATTTATTACATGTAGACGAAATAGGTAACTACCTAGTGTAGGTATTCTTTTTTTTACTCACGCATTATTACCACAGAATACCTAATGTACTAACGATGTTACTTTGTTATTGTTAGGTACCAACCGCTAGCATTCAAATCCGATTGTTAGAACATCCTTGTTGGTTGACTTTGTATTTTTATGTGTGAAGCAAAGATAATAATATATAAAATAATGAACGATTGTTATTATTTAGGTAGGTACCTACCACAAGCTACCTAATAATATACCAACAAAGTGTAAGTCAAAAATCTGCCAGAGCCGTGTTAGAAGAAGGTTAAAAAAGAAACTGCGGCCTGGTTCTTATAGTTTTATTCAATAATAATAAATAATAAATATTCACGGACACTTAACACAACGCCTTCTAGTCCCAAACTAAGCAAAGTTTGTACGATGGAAACTAGATGGCTGATAGAATACACACATACATTTTTTTTTGTAAATACATACTTATAATACATAGAAACACCCAGACACAGAACAAACATCTATGTTTACAACACACAAATGTTTGTTCTCAGTGGGGATCGAACCCACGACCCACAGCACGGAAGGCAGAGCTACTACCGACTGAGCCATGACGCCTGTCATCTAATATTATCATTATTGCATCTAATAGATCTGGGAGGAGGCCCGGGAGAGAGAACAGTGGAAGATGTGTTGCCCAACAGTTGGACGAACAGTGGGACGAAATGTTAAAAAAAGTTTTAAAACTAAACAGTATTTTTCCAGGTTACTTGACATACGACATGATACATTTCTACGTGCACCACGGTTCGCCCAAGGATGGTACGTACCTCTACGCAATGAAGAGGTACCATTCGAATCACCACTTCGTGAACCATGATAAAGGTGGGTGTGGGTTTCTGGTATACGAGGTACTAAACACAGAATAAATAATAATAACTACGCCAGAGATAAGATAACTTTTTTCCGGAGAATATGGACGGACGCGCGGTTATTGAATTTCGTTTTTCATGCCACAGTCTAGATTCATTCGAGCTGGTTAATTTGAGAGTTTTTTCAGTTTAACTTTTTTCTTTACTTATTTTTGTTTGAGTAAATAATTTTTTTTTGTTACAGCTTTCGGCATTAGCAGCAAGTTATGGGATTATGTGTTCCGTTCATTTGTAAGTGTGAAAAAACTAAGCTTTAGTTTAAATTGGAACTGTTAAATTATTAATTAAGTAAATCCGTATGTTAGCATTAAGCTTTATTTTTATAAGTTGTGTTGATGTTGCACAGAATAGTGCCAGTTTCATTATTGTGATATGACCAAAACTGATGTGATATTGAAAGCAGTTAGGTATCTTATTTATAAAATATAGTTAGGTGAACACTAATGAACAGGCATTTGCACATGTAGCAGGTATTTACACAAAGGTATTTATATATATAGGAAACCATAAAACTTAGGTAGGTACTTCTCTAACTTATTACCTATTATTATACTGTTATATTTTGGATAAAAATAAATAATATATTTTTAGAAAATAATAATATAAACGTTTACTTGGATGAACAAACAAGTGACTGCCTATCTATCTATCTATTCAGCTTAGAACTTTATAAAAAATAGCGCTCGATGTAATAGTTCCAGGTGAGTCTCATTAAAACGTTTAGTTGCAACAAGTGCAGGTAATTAATTGAAATGATGTAATGCACTTTAAAATAGTATCTAATACATGCTTTATCCTCTCGATCTAATTGTTACATTACAGGTTTGGTGTAACAAACGTGATATGATTAAATTATTTTCTTATGTTATCAAAAAAAATTGAATCAGTCTTACTTCAAAATTATACCAAACCTAACCTTAATTATTGTTCTGTTTGGTATCCGCTGTGTTTTTTGTTTTTAACTGTCGAAAAAAGTTAAGTACTTTCCTAAAATTATAACATAAAAAAAAATGGTTTTTATGAACTAATGGCATGTGAATTGTATTTATGCCAGCAATAATGGATATTAGAAGGTTTTTATGTGATTTCATAAGCTTTTTAGGATTATTGCTGACGTGTTTATTGTTGGCTAATGTGAGTGGCTGTGGTTTTTCTGGGTGGAACTTCTTGGAAGATCTGTTACCTGATTTGTGTCCGTTATTAACAAGTACAAAGACTGTCGTGAAGGATTTATTTAAAACTCACACGATTGGTAAGTGCATTTCAATATTATCCACTGATTAAATGCTCTGAATAAGGAGAAAAAGTTACCTATAAAATAACTCATGACATTAGAAACAAATGTCTATAAATACGATAAAATGCTGGTGTTATAAAATCTCCCAACCCCAACAGAGAAAGATGGTCCGATTACATCAGAGCTCGTCACTGACTGCCTGAAATCTGGACGCGAGCTTTCCCGGGAAAAGAAAAAGCGCGCCAATCAGCTGGTTAAGAATGGCGTGAGCCTGGAAGCCTCTACACCGGCCATGCTGCATTTCTTCTCATCGAATCTACCAGCAGATGTTAGAAAGGCGTGTGATATATCGCAAGAGATATTGACAGCGACCAAACTACTGCAGATAAAATTGTGCAACAGGTACCACGTATAGAGATAGTAGAAATATTAAAAAGAACCAGCCATTAAAGATTTGCATGATTCTTCAAACGCGTATTTTTGAAATTTCTGAGTATGATAACATAACGCCGATTAGATTTCACGCCGCAAACTAACGAGTTATAAACGATCTGATAAAATAATAATTAAGTACAAAAACTTACCTATTACTTAGGGCATTTGTAATAAATAATAAAATTTGTTGTTTTTTTCTAACTTCTGTAGGTACCTAAGCTAGGTATTTCTATCTTCTGGCTCTACGTTATAACTTTAATCTCAGGACGCAGGTAAAACTATCACAATATAGCCTTTATGTGGCTTAAAGACTACGTCAGAACTAAGGTACTTATTACCTACATAATTTATATTAGATATTGCATCACCAAACGAAATACCAATCTACACCATATCTGAACAGTGTTTTATGGACCGCTCCCAACCACACCTAGATTAGATGCCCACTGTTTAGTCACGAAAAACAAGACTTCAGTTCATCACATAAACAGCCGTTCATTATCAAAGCTTTGTGCTCTTGTTATCTATAGCTGCGATATCCGATGGTTAGGTTAACTACTCGTTTACGTGTTTGGGAACTGTCTATTCATCAGAGCTAAATCATGCAGTTAATTTGTGAATTATGCCTTTAGGACTGACCTGCTAATAGGATTTGCAACCTTGATTTGGACGATGTCTAGGGGTGTTCGTAATGTTTCAGATACTGTCTCTATCAAAAACCTTTAGTTAATTAACAGCTTGACCATCATTCACTGAACGGTAGGTATCATTATCATCATATTATATGCAGGTCGTAAAAACCCATAGCTGGACAAAAACTTTCTCATGCTTGCCAGTTTCGCGTCTAGTAAGATCTTTTGCTGTAAACTTTATAATTTTATACTTCCAGCTGCAACGTGACCCCAAACACGTTCCTCGCGTTTCTCGAGCACCAGGTAATCCGCCTCCACGAACCAGGCTACTGCCAGCCAGTGAGCGTCACTTACAAGTGCAGCAAGTACCGCACGCCTGATGGGACCAGCAATAATCCGAAGCATCCTGAGTGGGGCCGAAGAACTGGTCCGTTCACGAGGATAGCAGCGCCAAGATATGCAGACGGTAAGAGGTGTCAGAACTTTAATCCTTAGCATACTCTTTTTGTGCGTCTGCCAGTTCGCTTTCTAGCGGCCGCATTTAGGCGTTGATAACTCATTTTATGTTCAGTAGAAACTGGCGAGGCTTTGCCACTGATTATTCCGATTATTCCAGGTATCTACACAATGCCAATAGCCAGAAGTGGTCGTCAGTTGCCGAACCCTCGTGTCCTCTCCACCCATTTATTCTACGACAGATCGGTTGCAAGCCGTGTGATGACCCACATGAACATGCAGTGGGGACAGTTCGTCACGCATGATATGGTGTTCCAGGTTATGGAAGTAACTGGTAAGAGAAAACTATTTGTATGTACAGAGGCTTTGCTCAGACCGAATGGCATCCGATGAAATTCAAAGTGTCCATTTATGGTCACAATTGTGATTCCGGGAGAACATTTTGAAATTGAATCCCCCTGAATTAATATAGACTAAAAAGCCGTCTCCTCCGTCAACTAATAGTTTTTTGAATAAAAATCCAGCAGTTATGGAAGCAGCACTACATTAAAATTAGTTAACTCAATTAATTCATGTTTTATTCCACCAGACGAAGGCGGAATCCAATGTTGCATGGGCAACGGCAAAGACGTTCTCCCCGCAGAGCTAATGAACGATAAATGCATTCCTATATGCGTGCCTGATGATGACCCCTTCTACAGACCCCATGGCATCAGATGTCTAAACTTCGTGAGGAGTGTCACTACTCCTAGAGATGACTGTAGTCTTGGGTATGCGGAACAGGTATAACAAGACTAGCTATATACCTACTCGTTCTTTATCAATTTTTTTAGGGCATCATGACTGAGCTATTTTTTATCAGCTTTTTTGTAGAGTACTTTCCCTACCCATGTTTATAATAATAATACGTTTATTTTTCTTACACAAAGGTTCAGTAGGTACAAGGATGCAAATAAAGAATAATATGACATTATCTTATAGCTATTTATATAGTCAGGTAGGTACTTAGTGTATCTACCTATACTAGTATGGAGGAAATGTGAGAAACCTGTTTTGTGTAAGACTGGTGCCTGAGATAGAGAGATGTTTGTTCAATGAATGTCAACATTTTTGGAAATTTCCAACCTCTGACTTTCAATCAAAATAACTCCCACAAGCACTTTGACGTTAGTATATTCTCGTCTTTTAAGTGCTCAAAGACTAATCTAACATGATGTTTCAGATGAACACGGTCACCAGCTTCCTTGATGGCTCCCAAATCTACGGATCTGATAAAATCTTAGCTTCGAAACTCCGTTCTATGAAAGGCGGTAGACTAAGGCAGGATCCTAATAAGGGCTGCACGAAGAAGGGATACCTTCCCTCTGTGGATGATAAGTGGGCTGTCTGCGATATGAGGAACTCCTCGGAACCTTGCTATCTGGCTGGTAAGAACTTTTAAATTCGTTTCTAATGTTTTCCGAATTTAGAGATCTAAAAAAAATTTATTGAGTAGTTTCATAAAAACTATGCTCGAGTTTAGTACGTTTGGAGTTACGAACATCTCCAATTTTTTTTGTGCGGTTATCTCCTCTTGTTTCAATGCATTGTCTCATACAACATGTTCATTGAACATGTCCTGTGAGGCAAATTTGTCTGTATGAAAGTGATCATGCGATACATAACGAAATGGGTTACAATTTACAATTATCAGAACTCTTTGGGATTACGATTTACTAATCTTTACGACACATCGAAGTCCTCAATCCACAGCCTTGAAAGATAAGTTACGTACGTATTTGGAACAAATAACTAGGTAATCGTCTATAACTAAAAACCTTTCGCGGTAAATATCTTTCAAGGGTTGGAATTTGAGACCCCCTAGCCCACAAAACGTTGTATATTACAAAACTGAAAGCTGATGACATAGTCAATGAGGTCAGGGGTTCATTAAACTAAAAGCTGAATAATTAAAACCAAATACAAGGGTAAAAATTAATAAGGTTTAAGTTAAAATGGCGCGTACAAAGTTTGCCACTAAAAATACTTTCAAGAGTAATAAGTACTTACAAAAAACAGACACACTACTTATGTATCCGAATCCGAGATAAGGTATAAGAAACTTCTAACCTACTAAAGTGTATATTTCCAGGTGATGGCAGAATCAACCAGACCCCAACATTAGCATTAATCCACACATTACTGCTAAGAGAACACAACCGAGTTGCAGACACGCTGTGTTCCATGAACCCTCTGTGGGCAGACGAGAAGATCTACCAGGAGGCCAGGAAGATAGTAGTGGCGGAGATACAGCATATCACGTACCAGGAGTGGCTGCCATTGAACTTTGGTAATATTCGGACAATCTTTTAGAACTTCTACATTAACAGGTGGATAATGTTGATCAATTTTCATGTTGAAAACTCAACAAAAATTCACTATTTCAAAGAAAATGTGGAGTTATGTTATGTGGCGCATGACTTTACAAAGCTTACAAAGACTGCATATGAAATTAGAAATCGCCTTCCCCAGGTGAAAACTACCTCCGCTACTACCGAATATCGCCCACCAGCTTGTACAGTCGGGATTACAGCGAGGACGTGAACCCTGGCGTCATCAACAGCTTTGGAGCCGCTGCCTTCCGGTTCCTGCACTCCATAGTCCCGGAATCAGTGATGCAGGTGCCAGCACAGTGCCCGGCAGCGTACCAAACTGGTTTCTTGCATAAGTGAGAGATACCTACTTACACTACTTACTTACCAATACAGACCGGCTTCGTGTAGTCAGCAATAATAAAAAAATGGTCTATAGAATCTTGCTAGCAGGTTTAAACAGTCAAATTCTTAAAACTTAACTCCCTGATCAGACAGACAAAATTGCAGTAGAGAAAATCGTTCTTTTTGAAATACCTACCTACAACCATTTTCAACTAGAGCACGTAAAACCGGTGACACAGGGGCACAGAAAATAGAAAGAGGAGAAAAAACAAATTGCCATAACACTTCTACAAGAGATGTAATGTAGAAGAGTTCCTCTCTTCTATATTATATCTTTATATAGCGAAAATAGACTAAGAAAAGCACGACATAAAAATGCGTAAGGCCTTTTTTGGCACAAGACTATCCTAAGCAATCACATAATAAAAAGTTTCTCCTTCCAGACTCAGTGATCACTACTTCAACCCAAGTCTACTAGAATCATCACCAGACTCTTTCGATGACATGCTCCGCGGCATCACGACTTTGCCGTCTCCAGAATCAGATCCTCACATGACGCAGGAGATCACTAACTTACTGTTCAAGTCCCACAATCAGTGGGGCATGGATCTTATAGCTATGGACATTCAGCGAGGCAGAGATCATGGTCTGGCTTCTTACAATGAATATAGGTAAACAGACTTTTTGTCTGAGGTTTGCGTATGACAACTGTTGGTCCCGTTTCAATACACGGAATACCTAATCGATGGGCGAGGTATGTCATTTTCTAATGCCCGTATTACTGAATGGACTGAACTGAATTCGCTTTCTAAGTAAAAAATGTGCACCAAAATGATCACATTGGTGGATTTTCTTTAGTCGGAAAACTTGTTTGATTCTCTAGAATCTCTAGATCGTGTAGCTGCGATTTTGCATAATTAGCTACATTCACTGACTATTTATAATAAAAAAATTTAAATGTGCGA
Organism: Eulithis prunata; assembly: GCA_918843925.1. Lineage (NCBI taxonomy): Eukaryota > Metazoa > Arthropoda > Insecta > Lepidoptera > Geometridae > Eulithis > Eulithis prunata. Next base: position 8,453,306 of record OU974016.1, on the reverse strand, counting down.
GATTTATATCTTCTACTTCTTTTGTTGCTATGGCTGTTATTTATATCTTCAAAAATGTTGAAATCTGCAAGCGAGAAGGTTATTTGACATGACCCGTCCTGTTTACTTCAAGCTTTGCTGGGTTGCACTTGATATGACATTAGCGGATGTAGGTAATAACTAATTAGGTACACATAGGTGGGGTAAAGTAATATTAGCCATTTAAAAATTCTTCGAAATTCTTTTTTACTGATAAGATCTAATTATAGTGGACAAACACTCTACAATCACATACAACGTCCGGGTATGTCCGGTCTATTATCTATACTATAGGTGTTTAATATTTCTTTCAACTAATGAAAAAAACGAATAAAAAAAAATAACAATAACATTCGTTAAAAAAAATGGCGGTGTTCGAATATTTTTAATAACACATGTTATTTCACTTCAACACAAGGTGAACGTATGTAGGTAATATTTTTATTATTCACTTTCTTTACTGCATTGAAATTTGAACCTACGCTTCCTAGATATAATGAGTAATTTTCATATTTTCATTAGAGTGACCGGCCTGAAGGTATTCTTTCATTTTAATGCATTGAAATTTGAACCTACGCTTCCTAGATATAATGAATAATTTTCATATTTTCATTAGAGTGACCGGCCTGAAGGTAGGGCTATGTGCCGGGAAGCGGCCGTTTAATTTCATTTCCGGCTTCATCTGCATTTTTGACTGTGTACTCTATTATCTATGAGATAAAGCTCAATATAGAATGAACCACTACTTACGATAATTAAGTCGTTTAGTGTATATTTAACAACATTGATCTGCATTCAATTGTATGCTTTAAGTTGGTTAAAATAAAACACAATATAATTTTTATCCAAGGATCATGAATACAATTGTTATTTTTGGCAAATTGAATGAATGACAATGATTGAATGAATGAGACCTAAGAGACGAAAATTTATTTAGACTTGCGATTTGCATTTTTGCGCCATCGTTAGATGGAAGAAAGTGTTTGTTTCAAAGTCGTATTATGTGAAAAATGCCGAGAATAAGTTCGGATATATGGAACCATTTCGATCAATGTGCGCGCCGATGCGCCGGTACATTAGAATAGAATAGAATAGAATAATTTTTGGCAATAAAAATTATTCTATTCTATTCTATTCTAATGTACAGGCGCGGCGGCGGTGGCGTCGCAAAGTTGGCTACCTGCAAATACTGCAAGAAAAAGTTTTTATTTTATTGAAATATGAAAAGTAAACCTGTGTAGGATGCCCTTATATTTCTTATCTGTGGACCGTTCGTGTGAACGGTGAATGTTTTTGTCTATGAAAAATTGTCTGTGCTCGCTCTCTGCTAATATCAATCATTCACTCATGCGTATAAATAAATTTATCTAAGCGAGTTTATCGAATATTTATTCAAATAAAATTAATCATTAAAAATAACGATATATTTTTTTATCGTTATAACATTAACTAATAAAAAAAATTAACCGATTTTGACACCTCTAATCTATACTAGGTTATTAACATAGTAGTATCTAAAGAAACATAGTAGTAGTATGTAGGTACCAAAAATCTCAAAGACAATGATGCAAAGAAAAATACAAATCACTCAAAAACATGTTGACATGTTTTTTTGAGAGATTTGTATTTTTATTTTCTCACGATTGCTAAGCAGTACTGACACTACAGACCACACCCACAGTTTTGAATGTATTTACCTAATTTTGTATTTATTTTTGTTTTAGAGAAATCTGTGGCCTACCAAAAGCCAGGACCTTCCATGATTTGGCTGGAGAAATATCACAAGATGTAAGTAAAACAACGTATCATTGCAAAAATTCACAGGAGAATGTCTGATGCCTTTTCCTACCAGTCGTCAGTCAGTATTTTCATTTCATTTTGCGTATCTACATACATTTGGCGAATGGCAGCTATGGCATGGTGGTTATCTAAATACAAGACGACTGTCAATACCGATAAACATGGCTGCTTTTTATCTATTTTAGCGTATCAACGCGCTATCTCAACTATACGAATGTGTGGACGACGTCGACCTATTTGTGGGAGGTTCGATGGAGCGGGACGTCCAAGGCTCGATACTCGGGCACACCTTCCATTGCATAGTGGCTGAGCAGTTCTACAGAACCAGGGTCGGAGACAGGTTCTTTTACGACAACGGAGAAATGGCCCACTCTTTTACACCTGGTAAGTAAACATAAAAATGTCCAAATGGATTTCAATTTTCATTACACTAAATAACTTTTGCGAATAAAGATTATTTAAAAATATAACTAAGTGTCCACTTCTGGTTGCCTCTCCTTGTCAATATCTTACAAAGAATACTTTTGGTGGTTTTTTTCCCTCACACCCTGCCTCGCAAATATCTGGTGGATAGTGTGATACGCAACCTAATATTTATCCTCAATTTGTCTCTGTATTTATCAATCCCCTTTCTAACCCCCCTTTACTGCCTTCGTCGTTATACTATTATTAATCAAAGAATAAGTCTATAGAAACTTTTTTTTTCATGTGAATAAATTAAAATTGAAATATTCTTTTCCATTTTCTATCTCCAATCTTCTCTCTTCCTTTCCCAAAACCTCAATTTCATTTTACTAAAATGTCATTTTTCATTTTAATTCACTTTACATTTAATAAAATTACAGAACAATTAAAGCAGATAAAGAAAGCTTCGATGGCGCGTCTCATTTGCGACAATTCCAACGTCCAGTACATACAGAAGAGGGCGTTCGAACAAGAATCTCAATACAATCCTAAGTACAGATGCGATGACTATAACAATATTCCGTACGTTGATCTGACTGCGTGGAAGAAACCAGGTTTCGATTTGTTTGACTAAAATTGACTAAACCAGTCTTTGTTCTCATAACTTTATATTTTTATGTTATGTGTGCCTGTTATATTATATGTAAGATGATTAATTGATTAATTTGGTAATAAATTTAACCTACTCAAATGTACTGTAAGTACTGGCCTATCCAAAATAATTGAAGTCAGATCCAAATTCCCTTCCCAAACTGCAAGGAATTACCTATTTTATGATATAAACAAACATAATAACTAATAAACATTTATTTGATTATTCAAGACTGAAAAACTTTTTTATAAAAAACAATTTATATTTTGTTCGTAGACCAAATAATATAGCGTAACTAATTTGTTTATTATTCACACTTATACCCTTAGGTATACTAATTCTAATGTGAATTATAAATGATAAAAATCTTCTGCTAAATTAACCTTTAAAAATAAAATCAAAATAAACTAGCATAATCAAAGTTATTGTATTAAATAGACTCTTTATGCAGATAAATAGGTAGGTAGGTAGGTAAATAAATGAAAATTTTCATTTATTTGCATAAGTGTTCATACTAGAGGTACAGTTTACTGACGGATGCAATAATATTATATTATGTTATTATTATGCCTCTTCTTAAAATAAAAATCATAATTCTTATATTGTAACAAAGGAATTAAGTATACATAAATAGTTTGTAAATTCATCGAAAAAATTAGTAGAAATCTATTCCCAAAAATTCGCCTTTTGCGTTCTCTCGTAATTTCCTGTATTTTTCGTGTGGTGATATTAGTTTGCCAATCGAAACAAGATGGCGCTGCTCAAAGTTATCCGAATCTCGCTGCCATTTCAAAACCAAAAATCCTAAATTACCTTAGATAAGAAGATTTCGTCCCTCTCGCACGTCCTTGTTCTCTTTCCCCCACAAATACGTCAGTTTGTTCTGCAAGGAGCTCCATGTGACCGAGCCGTGTAGGATCTGCAATAGGCCTCCGCCCCCGGGGCTTACGAGGCGTTCCACTAGAGGCCGCTTGTAAAGACGCTGTGCTTCGATGAGCTGGTCTTCTGTCACTCGTCGATCGTCGAGATGGTTGAGGGACGGGAATTGGGATATCACGAAGAGTCTGCAGAAAAGAAATACTTACATTATAATTATAATGGATGAACACATAATATGCTACTTTTTATCCCGAAAAACTAACAAAATCAAACGGGACGCGGACGAAGTCGTGGGCGGAATCTAGTATAGTAATAAACTAACCTATACTGTAGGTACTCGTAGAAAGTGCCTCCATTGAAGTAACTAGGCGCGGCAGGGTTGCCCATCAAACAAAGAAACTGGAGATTGGGACATGACTCCTTCAGCTTGCCCACCCATGGGTAGAGAGACGAGATTTTGCAGCGATTTAACCTAAAAATAAATATATACAGAATACTTTATTGCACAAACATGTAAGAAACTTAGCTCTATAACTACAATGGACGAGAATGGATAACAAGCTCGTAGGAGTTAGTGGCCAACTTTGGCGACGGAGTTTTTAGGCCGCCTTAGGCCTCCATCGTGGCTTAACGAATGCTTGAGCCGGGACCGACAGTTTAACGTGCCTTCCGAAACACGGAAGCGCTCAGATGTAAATGCCACTAACGGTCACCCAACAATGACTGCACAGAATGTTGCTTAACTTAGATAATGAGTGAAGATTGACTAAGCAAGCTACGTCACGAACACTTCACGACACTTAAAGATTAGAGAATTTAAAGTAGTAGGTAGTACTTCTATCGCTGACTGTACTTTCGATCTAAAACTGACAACTTACATAAGTACCTAGTAGATAATAAGTGCTGGTGGTCTAGTGACCCCTCTTATCCTAAGGTCGTGGACCGGACGCTTTCATTTCATACTAAAATCATGTGCAATTCACGCATGTGAGCAAAACCTCATAGGGAAGCTTCTGGATTAGTTCACTCTTAAATTTTTTTTTAAGTTATACTTCTAATGCGACTTCCAACAAGGTTGCGTTAAACGGGAAGCTCTGTCTTTTTCTATTCCCCCGAATAGAAAGAGACAGAGACTAGCGAGAGTGATCACATACGGAGACCCCACAAAACGCAAAACACTTCGATAGCGCATTCTAGGATCCGACCAAACTTAGCAGCGCCATCTAGTTCTAAATTTAGTCAACATGAGCATAGAACCTTTTCTAACTAAATAAGTACTGCATAAAAAGAAATACTAAATTAATTTCACATTAAACACAGAGCGAGAGTGAATGCGTGGCACTCGAAGTATAACTTCTTCCGCGCGGAGGGACTCCACGCACTGGTTTTTTTTGATTCTTTGTCAACTTTTTGTATGAAAATAGTTTTTTTGTTGTTTTCACATCCGTGATCAGCTTGCTTGCTATACGCAGATCTTATGGAAGATGTAAGTGCGTGCACGGCTGTATTCCAGTGACTAAAGCGCCATTTGGATTTTGTTTTGTTCATGGCTCCAGTATATTTCGGCGCTTTAATCTTTTTTGTGTGTCTCCAGTAGTTTCCAGTAGAAAAATTAGATGGCCAATCAAGATTTAAGTGGCCTCTTCATTATCTCGTACAGAGTATCCTAATGCCCTGTGTGACATTTGAGAACCAAACTTCTTACCATAATAGTTCTAATTTCGGCAACGGTGGTAGGGTGCAATTCTCGGTAATAGGGTTGTGGTCTGCGATGAGAGAAGTCAGGTGCTTGAAGTACACTAGAGCATCAAGGTTTCTGTAATAATATTTTTTTTAAAATAATTGCCTATAAATTTTTTGTTAATGTAGAGTGTTGGTGAAGTTGTGTAATAATACTGGGAATATAATCTTTTAAGCAGTCTGAATATTGATCCAAAAGCAGAACTGCACATTACAGTACCTAGTGTACCTACCCACGTACACAAAAGACCAGTGCCCGTGTGGCATTTTTTTTTGTTATATCTCCTTTCTTGCAATATGCCTATACAGGCATTTAGCTAGTTTGGTCAGTTTGCATTCAGTGCATAAATGGCATGGGTGGCAAACACCCAGTAGTGTCTACATATTTATTATGTTCTCCTAGCATAAGCTATATGAGGTCCTAGGGAGCTCTCCTTATTCTTTTGAATGTAGTTGGTGTTTGCATGACATCCTCTGACACATAAATCAGTTGCTTCACACTAGTCAAGAATCTTATTTATAAATAAACTTACGTTATTTTGTTATGGCTTATATCCAAATACTTGACATGGTCAGAGAACCTCTCAACAATTGTTTTAGGTATCTCAAATAGTCTCTCGTAGGCCAGGGTCAGCCTTGTTGACTCTTCGCTATCAGGGTTCAACTCGGCAGATCTGAATGCAAGGTTAGAATAGGAAACTAATTAGAATGGTTTGGCTTGTCAAATACAAATACAAATATTGTCAAATACAGACAAAGATAGGTACCTATGGAGACAGGCTTGTATGTTGTAAGTTGTAGCCCACCCCAAAATATTGACTCATGGTCATGAATGATTAATAAATAACACTTTCCATAGTCACATACTTCACATAGGTAGGTCCCATACAAGAAAATACAATACAAATTAAAGTATGTAGGTAGTACTGTACAAATACCAATAGATAAAAATATTAATAAAGTAGGTAGGTAGGTACTAAAATGTGGAAGTTTACTACGATGGTAGTCGCTATGTACTTACATGACTAGGTCTGGTGGTATACGGGTATCAGACATGTCTGCAAATGAGTCCTCTAGCACATCCCTGGACAGGTCCACCGATATTATACCCTCGTCTGACTCTGCTGATGTACTGGGGAAACTAGAAAAAAGCAAGAGACAATAGTTTATAACTTTAATAACTTCGGTAAAGTCAAAAATTACGACTGCTTATCTGAGAAAAACAACGGAACAACAACGGAATATTTTAATTAGTAGGTATTAGTGGTAGGTACCTATCTGCTTGCTATCTAGAAAATCACAGAAACAGCAGCCAAGCTATGTTTACGTTTGTCGCTTGTTTATTTAATTCAAGTTTATTTTTTCTTTTCAGCCAGCAAGTAACAGCAGTGTTACCAACAGCTAAACAAAAACATGTTTCGAAAAGTTGTTAGATTAGATTAGATTGCTAGTTTAACCCAAAAAAAATGTTATGTAGTTTAATCTGTCACGCAGGTGTACAAACCGAAAAGTGAAGTGTAGGTCGCCCCCACTGATGGACTGCCAGCATTCATAGTAATAAGATCGTCTCAGGGAAATGAACACAATGCCATACCTACCTATGGCTCAAGAAGTAGGTAAATAAAGTGTCACTGGATGGTGGTGATTTAAAGACGTAAAAATCTAATTATAATATACCTACATACCTAATTATTTAGTGTTTTGATTCACACTTACCTGGTTGATAAGTTTGTAGTATTCATAATTTCAAAAAAATCTAGTTTTTACATCATTGTCATAATCACCAACCTATGTACCCCTATCTATGTAAATATTTCACTCTTGCACGTAGAACTAAATGTTATTTTGACAATCTAACACGTTCAAAATAGACCAACTGGTTATTATCAATAATGCCAAGTGACTATTTATCAGTCGACGAAATTCGTTCTAGTTTGCCTTGTTGGTACCTACCTATAATTCTTATACCTACTTGGTTATTAGCTTATTGATAACGATTTTATCAACGTTGTCGATGCGTCGATTCTACATCTACTCTCACGTCATCAGTTCACACGCATCGCAATAGGTACCTAGCTACCTACCTAGTTACAACTTTTTAATAAATTAAAAGGTATTGTTGTAAAGCGGTTCCTTATTCATTTAGGGTCATTAGTGGTGGTGATCAAATAAAAATTACATACCTACCTCCCCAGGTATGTAAGTATTTTTAAGTTCTATATAGGTAGCGAGTTAGCTTATTTTTATCGAACCTTTCAATTCACATCTACCTAGCTAGGTACCTAAAAACAAAATAGGTAAATAGCTACTACCTGCAAACTTATTAGATAATAAATTTCATTTAATTTTCAGTAAAAAAAATAAAGCTGATGCGAGTAGGTACCTACGGAAACTTTAATAAACTTTGTGAAAATTTAACAATTTTCAGACTTTTAACGCATTACGCACATAATTGACATAATTGAATGCGCACGTTACAAAAAACGCACAGTTAGCATTAGAAGTAAAACCACTTTTTTGTTTAATATTTGGTGCTTTTTATCCTTTGCGTGGCAACATTCTGACGAATTATAAAAAAAAATGACATTGACGTGACACGTCATTCACAGCTGAGCTGGCCGCGGCAGCCCCCTTCGATTTTACCTTACCCTTCTATTTACGTCAACAAAATAATGCAAGCAAACAAGTTTTACTACCATTTCGTTGAAGATTTTTCACAGAAACCGAGAAACTAAACTAAATTCTCGTGAATCATGGATGTAAGAGTTAACTTATCCGTCTGAATCCGTAGCTTGTTTTTATGTAATCTTATTATTCACGTGTTATTTTTCAGGAGAGTAACATACCCATCGACATAAATATTGGTAAACTGCAGGACTGGTTGGTGAGTCGTCGTCATGTGAATAAAGAATGGCAGAAGAATATAATAGCAGTGAGAGAGAAGATCAACAATGCTATCCAGGACATGCCAGCTCATGACGGTATTGCATCGCTACTGTCGGGAAGCTACATCAACTACTTCCACTGCTCGAAGATTATTGATATACTGAAGGAGACGGAAGCAGATACGAAGAATTTATTTGGCAGGTGAGTACCGTTACTTGTATTATCACAACCTAGTAATCCTATTATTATAAACGCGAAAGTTTGTGAGAATGTATGGATATACATTCCTACCAGGTACAAGCAACCCTAAAAGACATACCTTGCCAAACCGTGTGGTCGAAGCCTGGAATAGGCTGCCAGAGACAATAATTAGTGCTCCGACAGTTAACACAGTTAAAAACAGACTGGATAAACCAAGTGCACAGACAATATTAAGTGATATGTATCAGCTTTAAGCTGCCTGTGCATAAAATAATAATAATAATAATATGTTACTCTTTCACACAAAAACTGATCCGATTTGGATGAAACTGGGAATATATATTGTTCGTGCCCTGCATTAACACATAGGCTGCTTTTTGTCCCGGATAATCAATGGGATCTAATGGGATGAGGACGAAGTCACGGGCGGAGGCCAGTTTAAACATACAGCTTAGCTTTATGTTTTAGATAGTGTAGAACTGAGCAACGAATTAATTAGTACATGCAAAAACTAGTTCAAGAGATAATTTTATTCAGAACTTTAGAAACAAAATAAGCTGTGCTCGAGTGATGTGGACTCTGCATCAAGACAAGACTTTAATTAGATATAATGTTTTGTTAGATTTTTGCTATACCTTAGTAAGTATTAGCAGTATTATCTAAATAGTATCAAGAGATCTCGGAGTAAGTCGCCTTGCCTTAGATTTATTATTAAAGAAAAAAATTTAGGTACTCAAAAATAATTCTCTTCTACTTTATCCTAGGTATTTAATCTTAAGTTTATTTTCTAATCAGATATGGCTCGCAGCGGATGAAAGACTGGCAAGAAGTTATCAAAAACTACGAGAAAGAGAACTTGTATCTAGCTGAGGCAGCTCAGATGCTGGTCAGGAATGTGAGCTACGAGATACCTGGCCTGAAGAAGCAGATTGCTAAAGAGGAACAGTCCCAAGTTGTATGTACTCGTACTTCTCAAAGCTTTGCCAAATAGAACGCGTACTTACGCCGCGTCGAGCGCCAAATTGACAACGCGGTATGGCGCTCAATTGTGTTCTACTATGATGGTATTCTACTGTCACACAGAAGCCTACGCGCAACAGAGCGTTGCCTACAGCTAGCGCCGGCTCTCTGTGTGACAGTAGAATACTGTACTAGTCTGTACTAGTGTCTAATACGGCGTCAACTTAGCGCTCTGACGCGGCGTAAGTACTCGTTCTATTTGGCAAAGCCTTTTTTCTAATTCGTTGTGGGTTCGAGCTCAGCGACACTGACGCCGCGAATGATGTTCATAATGTTAATTTTATACATTTGCATATTATCTGTAGTAGAATACCGTCATAGGTAGTACAACACAACTCGGCGCTATAGCGCGGCATCAACTTAGCGCTCTGACGCGGCGTATATACGCGTTCTATTTGACGAAGCCTTTAGAAGAAGTTCTACTGCTACTCAAAGGTTATAAAAATTCTGTATTCCCCAGAGGTGTGGTAAGTTATTGTTAATTTTTCATGTCTTTATTAGGAATGTGAAAAGAAGCAAGTGGAATACCTAAAGAATGAGTCGTCAACTAAATCAGAGTTCCTGTCGCAATGCAAGCAGCTTGGTATCCACGGAGAACGTATCAAGAAAGAGCTGGTGAATAGGCTTCAGGAACTTCCAGAAATGTATGATAAGGTAACAAAAAAAAACATTTAATTAAAAAAAAACATTCATTATTTCCATATTTCCTTCCTTGCTAAATATTTAGATGTCACTTTGCCCTTTTAGAAACTCTAAATAAGTTTGTGTAGGTCTTGGTATGAGATATGAGTGTCAGGGGACTATAGATAGTTGTGAGCCTGTTTTAAAAAGTATGTGTTACAAAATAGATAAGATCCTAGACAGGCCTTTAGACCTTCTAAAGTGTAATCCTACTGTTAAAACCTAGTTTGGCTCTAGCCTCTGAACTCCGTACAAAATACTAGGATACCGTAGTTTCACGCGGTTTCGAGCTTTCATTGATACCGAATACCATGTAGGTCTGAGCACTGAGCAGGCCTTGACTTGGTACCTAGCCAGTTCAGTTTTTCAATTCAATCAGAATTAAAGACTCCTACCACCGATGAGCCTTTTTAGCGTGACGGCGGCACTTATTCCAGCTACCCTAAGTCTTGCAGGAAGACCAGCAACTCGCAGATGCTGGTCCCATCATCAAATTGATCAATATAATCTTCATCACAGATCGGCAAATCTCTCAAGCCCCTACTCCCAGCCATCGAACTCTACTCAGCGTTCGCCCGATATATCCTGGGAGACAGAGCATCTGAAGTGTTGCCGTTACTGCAATATGTGGTTGAACATGGCAACACGACTGTATACGAGTGGAGCTATGGAGAACCCCCATTGAGCGTTGAGCCAGATCCTATTCACATTGAATTGGATGATGAGGAACAAGCAGCTGGAGATCAGGTACATACACAAAACATACACCAAGCGCCTCTGCCTTTTGTGCTGTGGAGAATGGGTTCAATCACCACTGTGGACAAACATTTGTGTGCGACAAACATAGATGTTTATTTAATGTGCATATTTACAAAAATAATATACAGGGTGTTACCAGACCACTTCCGAAAACTTGGAGGTTCCAATCAGACCATGATACTGAAAATATTAAGCGAAAAAAATCGCGAAAAAAAAAATTGACTTGACTATCTCTTTTTAATTTTTTTTCTAGTTACATACACACAGTACAACATAATAAGACATATCTACCTAATTATCTCATTTAAAAAAGCAAAAAAACAAATAAAATAAATAAAGCAGCAATGTACACGCAGCACGCAGATTACGTCTACTACAGCATGAACAGCTGAGAGTTCATCGCGGGTCATTCAAGTACGCGACGTGCGAGCGACCTACGTTAGTACCTACCTACGTTAGTAGGCACTTACGACACAGAATAAATAATAGTACTACGCCTCGACCTTACCTACGTGAATGCGTACATTGCGGGCTGGCGAAATAAATACAAATCTTTAAACATTGTTTTCTCCGGCTATAATTAATTTTCAGGATAACTGATTTTTTTTTGGTTGGGTTTTGGTGTGCTGTAGCTCCCCCTTTCGTTTTCGGAAGTGGTCTGGTAACACCCTGTATATAAGTAAAGTATTCTATCAGCGATCAAGTTCCCATACTAGCCTTGCTTATTTTAGGACTGTCGTGTGAAATGAACAGGAAAATGTATTTATTTATTATCTCTTTGTTAACCCGTGTTTACTAACAATTATTATGGATTATTATATTATTATCTGAAATCATCTGAAATAAACATATTGTATTCTATACTTAAATATGAAATCACACTAGTTTCCCATAGGGGTAGACAGCTATTACGGACCTGTATGCTTTTATATGCAACCTTATTTTGTACATAACTTATTCCTATACTTTTAATTCCAGATAGATTTTGGTGAGAACGTTGAAATAGATTTCGGAACTATAGACGCAGACGCCATTGACTTCGGGGATGGCGACGCGGCTGAGATCGATTGGGGAAACATCGACAGCGCAGGACCTGTCGATATTGTAAGTATCTTTTACAAAAACAAAACTATAGAAAGATTTCAACCTGTAGGTGTTATTTGAATTTGTATTTATTGAATTAACTAATTATACAAATTAACCATAATGGCAAACAGTTTTAGGTTAAAAAACAGTAATGACGGCCGAATACTCAAACGCCACCTAAATGTATGTGGCTCTTAAAAAAATATTAAATAATAAATATTATTCGTAGCTATGTTTTCTGAAAATTGCAGTAACGAAAGTTATGATGATATTCATCATCAGCTTTGAAAGTCTGATGGAATCTCAGGCATTAATTGCAATATTTAACATTGGATCCATCTCAAATTGGAGTCCTTACACCGAGGTCTGATACTGGCCAGCATTTAATAAAAGGGATTTAGGGAGCTCTTAGGATTATTAAATTTCGAAATAAAATAAGAATAAATGAATTTAACCGGTGTTTTCAGAATATATCGGCAGATATAGCGAGTATTTCCTTAGACGAGTCCGGCATAGTAGTGGAAGAACAAGGCGTGTTGGGAGGGGTGGCGCGGGGGAAGGACGCACTGACGCTGCTCGACAACCCTAGCACTAGAAACCTGTTTGTAGATCAGCTATTAGAAGTGAGTATACATAAAAAATATATAGGGTGCCTTCTGGTAAGATCGGCCTAATATTAAGTCCGGATAAATCACGTAACTAAGCAATTATCATATAAAAATATCGCTGAATTGCTTGGCATCCGGACTTACTATCACGCCGATCTTACCAGAAGGCACTATAAAAATACCTACGCAAATTAAAGGGTCCACTATTTTGTTGATCAACTTTTAGAAGTAAGTACCTCAAAATACATGCATTAGAAAGAGTTGACCGCGAACGAAAGACAAAAAGCTTCGTGTTCCTAGGTGTCTTTTATTGAGAAAACACCCAACAAAACGCAGCTTTTTGTCTGACTTTCTGTTTGGAAATACTTTGATATTAAAATCATAATTTTAACCCCTTATCAATAAACCGACGACGCAAGGTTGGAATAATCAATGTTTTAGCTCTTTCAATCGAATTTAGAACTGTCGGAATCGTTTTTGGTCCAACAAGGTAAAACACGGTGTAACTAATCCGACTTTACGTCGAGTTTTGACAGGCGTCATGGCTCAGTCGGTAGTAGCTCTGCCTTCAGTGCTGTGGGTCGTGGGTTCGATCCCCACCGAGAACAAACATTTGTGTGTTGTAAACATAGATGTTTGTTCTGTGTCTGGGTGTTTCTATGTATTATAAGTATGTATTTACAAAAAAAAATGTATGTATGTATTCTATCAGCCATCTAGTTTCCATCGTACAAGCTTTGCTTAGTTTGGGACTAGAAGGCGTTGTGTAAAGTGTCCGTGAATATTTATTTATTTATTTATATATTAGTTTATTGATAACACAGTTTTTATAGAGTGTAAAAAAGTTCAAAGTAATAACCTTTACCTTAATTTGGCACACAGTTGGAATCCTTCTTAAAAATGCGACTCTACGAGACGAACTTATCAAACGAAAGCCACAGTTTTTCGCTTCTTCAGCAATTGCCAGCAGAAAGCACGGAGGCGTTGGCGAGTATGCTGGCAAGTGTGCAAACAGCCAGTGCGAGTCTAACTGCACCTCAGTATGTGCATTTACACAATGTGAAACATTCACCTAGGTAAGGACAATGGGTTTTTTTTTTTTTTACTGGAACTCTTCTGTGTCCGTTATACTGTAACATCATTTAATTCGTTTTATTATTCCCTTTCAAAATTAGATAGGGGCAATGTTATTCACTACTAGCTGCTACTCGGATAGTATCTGGACTTAAACCAGCATATGATGAACCTCGTAGCAAATGGCTGCTTTTGGTTCAGAGAGTTCAAGCTGTAACTAAGAATCCACGTCTTTGATTTCAATAAAATATAGCCTATGTTTCAATGCGGAAAAAGGGCTTCCGAATGGTATAATTTTCGTTGAAATTCGTCCAGTATATATTTTTTTTTATACTACTAAGTAGGCAAACAAGCGTACGGCCCGCCTGATGGGAAGCGGTTACCGTAGCCTATGGACGCCTGCAACACCAGAGGCATCACATGCGGGTTGCCGACCCTTGAAGAATTTTAAAACACCCTTTTTGAAGTGCCCCATGTTGTAGTCTCTAGGGAAGTTAAGGCGTGATCTGCGAACAAACAAACAGACAAATAGATGAACTCGATTTTCGAAATCAGAATCGTTTATTTAGTAGATCTGCATCTTTAGTTTATCCATATCTTTAATTTTAGTTTTTGTCTTTTTTTACAGTTTTATAATAGTATCTATAGACTACAATGCGAAGCGCTCGTGACTAGGCTTGCTTAGTCAATCTTCACCGACTAAGCGACGTTCTGTGCGCTCATTATTTGGATGGGTGACCGTTAGTGGTATTTACATGTGAGCGCTTCCGTGTTTCGGAAAGCACGTTAAACTGTCGGCCTAAAAACAACGTCACCAGAGTTGTCCACTAACTCATACGAGCTTGCTTGTATTCTACTGTCTATTAATTAATCCTTGTCAACAGATACGTAGATGTCCTGACAGGGCAGCTAAAGCAGAAGCTTGGGCTGTGCGACAAGTTATCGCGAATGGCGAGTCGCGCGCGCGACCAGAGAGACGCCGCGGTCGCGCGTGCCGCCGACCTCAGACCTGCCCTTAACCGACTCACTGCCGCCACGAGAGAACTGCAACTTAATGTAAGATATTTTAATCTTTAAAATCTCAGTAAATCACAAGGATCATTTATTGTCGTTCTCGTAAAGGTAAACTAAAATGATTGTAAAAATTAAAGTACTGAACCGATTTTAATTTGTTTTAAATACTTTATTCAGAGAACTTGGTCCACGGTGTTAGTAAGAAATTAATAAAAAAATATAATATATTCCAGAAATCCCCACTAAGAAATCACTGCTATGACGTAGCATGTCTACGACGTAGCAGTGGGTATTTCTGGATTTTTTGCTAGAAATCCTCACTAAGTATGTGGTCCCTATTAAAAGTCTATGATCATTCTAAGGTATATCGTACCTTTCACACAAAACAGAATTTTCTAGATCGGTAGTAATGGATGTCAGAGGTAACAAACTAAGAAAACAAAACCGAATTGAGAATTTGAGGGATAGTTAACTTAGTTTGGTATTTGTTTCAGATTGAAAACGACATATCCAAGAAGTACAAGGGTCGGCCGGTTAACATAATCGGCGGTGCAAAGTACCTGTAGATCTAAGCTATGTATGTAAATATTCCATTTATTTTTGTACAGAGCCCGTAGTCTGCATTTGTCTGACTTTCGACTCGAGTATAGCACACGCAAACGCATTCGCAAAGCGAGTCATTTTGTTGGGAATTACACAATTTCCAAATCTCCCGCTAGAGGCGCTTATCCGGTTTTCATACAAAATTTCTCGCTTTGCGAATGCGTTTGCGTGTGCTATACTCGAGTCGAAAGTAAAACAAATGCACAGACTACGGGCTCTGTTGACTGCTTGGTAAATGTATTTATTATACTTTGTTTTTTAAAGTAGACTTAGTTTTATTCTCTAATGAACATTACCTACCTACAAAATGGTCCTGCCCTCTACCTGCTCTACTCGCAACTGCGTCTGCGTTTTTACGACATTAAAAAAAAATTTATTACGCACTAAAAACCAATATTTATTTGATAAGTTTTTTTTTACTCGGACCAAAAATTTCACAATAGTGATGGACCAAATCGTGATTTCAACGAATACGATTATTGGAAAAAGATGACAAATATTTAGATATTGTCTGAACTGAAATTGGCAGTAAAAGTAAAATTAAGTGTGTGGTTTGTGAGTTAACATGGACGGGGCGAACTTCTAGAGGTACCTAGTACATACCTACGTGGTATCTGTCATACATTTATCCTTAGTTATTCAGGTTACAATTTTTTCCAATAGGTATTTGCTTGGGCCGTGTATTGTTGATAGCGTCAATAAGATTAGGTCAGCGGCGTTGCACGAAGATAAAAAAACTCATTTATCGCCGATATAATTTTTATTTTTATAACTTTTTTTTATTTAACCTAAATCGTCCCACTACTGGGCAAAGATCTCCCCTAAAGACCATCTCCACACCTTGGGTCCCTAACGGTCGGCGGTATCGGGGTCGGCCGAGAAAGCGTTGGGGGGACGAACTAGGCGCCTTCGAAAGAGAATGGTGCGAGGAAGCTCGGGACATAAAACATTGTATATAATTTAAAAAAATATATATATTTTAATTTGTAGGTAATAAATGGTAAATCTTGTACAAAAACCAAAAACCTTACAACTACGGTAAAAGCCTCAATGTTGGAATCCACATTTTTAAAAATAAAGACTTAAACTAACACTATTTTTATTACCCTAGTTATTAGCATGAGATAAATTATTTGAATTTAGATATTTGGATGTGTGACCGTTAGTGGCATTTACATCTGAGTGCTTCCGTGCTTCGGAGGGCACTTTAAACTGTCGGTCTCGGTTCTAGCAGTCGTTAAGCCAGGACGGAGGCCTTAAGGCGGCCTAAAAACTCCGTCAACAGAGCCACTAACTCCTACGAATCCTAAAACCTTTATACAACATCGAGTGTGTATGGAGGTGAGAAATAAGAAGGTATTGCGGTAGGTACAATTGCTGTTGTTGCTCCAAAAACAAGTCGTCCTACATAAATAACGTCACGAGACTGATTTCCAAAATAATAACATTGAAGAACAAGCTTGGAGCAATAGCAGGGGTCATAAGACCAAAAATTGCTACCCAAAAGGGAGTATCTTATGTGAATCGTCTTCTCATCTCCACCAGAAGGATTATAGAAATGCGTGTAAGCCCAATCGGCTGCGTTGTGTGCGACTTCAGAGTTACGGCAACGGTACACTGTTATACTATCCGACGCGTGCTCGTCATACCAGTCGTGTTTGGAGATCCGACGGTTATTGTCCTCAAGGGTCGTACTTTGGTTGTTACTGGATGATGATGAGCTTGAAGAAAAGCTTGCGGAAGAGCCGCCAGCGGGACCGCCGGGCATTTCGATAATCCACAGGTCCGTCGCCATTATGGCCGCGTGCCCAACCATTCCTGCTATAACAGAGCTTTTGCTGATCAGTATATCACCTTTCCTTACCACTGCTACGAATTCCGCTTTAGTATCATTACTATTTTTTCTTAATACTGCACTGATAGCACTAATACTGTCAAAAAAATTCATGCCGACTCAAATATTGTCCAGATTTGATTATAATGAGGTTTTTTAATTTAAAAATTAGTTGCTATTTAACCCCTTTGATGACGACTAGATATTGTTTAAAGATATACGCGATCGCTCGATCAACTTGATATGTTGTTGGATGTTTTGCAGTCTGAAACAAAATAGGCTCTGAAACAATCATTGTACTTATCTTTACACAATGTGCTTAGTATTAGCACACAGATCATATAATACTTTAGTTACGCCTGTTTCCTATAACTACTATAAGTAGATACACAATTACTTAGATAAGGTATGAGTATTGTACGCCTAAGTTGTTGAAACCCTCCATTTGCAAGATCTCATTACACAGTTTCACAATAAATGATTCTTATTATTATTCTAAGAGAGCTCGAATTCTTATAGAAAATTCTACTGTATCGATCGACATCAACAATCTTAACATGTATATTTATTTATTTTAAAGACAAACTAATATCACATAACACAAAGTAGAAGCATTAAACATAAATCAGTCGGATTGTGTCGGTCTGAGTATCATTTCTACCAAAGTTAAGGACGGCGAGATTGTCACGTGACGAGGACTCTTTAGAATCTAAATTTCCTAGTAGTTCGGCCCGAACTGAGATATCACAATGTTGGCAAAAAGGAAAATAAAAAGTAAAGAAAAAATTTCAACTAACACCTACACCGGCGTCTAAAAAAAAACAGAGGAAAACAAACTTGAGCCACAATCAATAAACTTGAGCCACAATTCGCGTTGTATATTTCGGGAGGTAACTTCAGCAAAAACAGATTTTTTTTATAATAACAATCTATAAATAGAGTAAGTATCTTTACGCAAAGATAAGATAAAAAAAAAAAGGCACCTACTCACTTTTCGAACGTTTTTCCCTCCAAGCCGGCCTTGATATAATATCCAGCCAAACATCAGCCGCGCCCAGACGCACGCCACGTGTGATACGAATCTTGCGCAGTTCTGACAACATACGATACTAATTCTACGTTTCAATAAACGCAAAATGTATATAAATGTGTTCATTCTCTGTGTACCTAAATATTCAAGTCAGTATTTTGTGCTGGGCACACGCTCATTGTATCTAAAAATAGCTCTATCTTCTGCATCATAAGGTTGTGAATGAAGGAATGAAAACGCTTTTGTAGGTAAGTATATAAATCACCGAAATATATGAACAAAACAAAACAGGTTACATGAAATGTACTATGGGCGACCTTATTGCTCAATAGCGATGTCTTCCAGGCAAAATATAGTTTATGGAGATGGTTTGGTGAGTTGCGGAGTTTGTTACGGTGATCCCATATCGTTAGCATCCAAGTAACCAAGGTCTCATAGCTACAGGTAGCAAAAAAAACACCAATATTTATTTGGAACACTTAACATTAGGTGAGATTGTGGTCAAACCTTTGCTAATAAATAAATAGTATTCTAGGAATTTAATAGGTGTACTTTGGCTAAGCTCCACCTTAGGCTGCAGCTACACTTACCATCAGGTGTGCTGGCAGCCAAATGCTCAGCTATCAATCATCATCATCATCATCAATATATATAAAACTCTTTTGAAGCTGACTTAGAATCAACGCACAGCCTAAACTATAAGTACTAGAGGTATGAAATTTGGAGGTTACTGTAAGTAGGTATCCTTATATAGTGTAGGGGTGCACTAAGAAAGGAATTTTGAAACGTCACACTCTAAAGGGTAGAACGCGAGCAACGCCGCGGGCGACGACTAGTAAATTTAAAAAAAAACATGCCCTACTTTAACATCTACATAAAACATACCAAATTGTAACATCTACATAAAACAAATCAAAAAACACCATTATGATAAAAAAATTGTTTACATCGTCATAGAATTAGCTTCAGCCATAAACATACGTTGGGTAGTAGTAATACGCGTATGGGTAGTAATACGGGTAGTATGGGTACGCAAGGACTGTCTTAGGTTTTTCTTTTTCCTCCTTAGACAAGTCGTTTTCATCAGACGAGTCATTTTCTGTAGACGAGTCCTTTTCCTTAGACGAGTCCTTTTCCTTAGACGATTCCTTGGCGGGATAGTAGGGCCAGTAATAAGGCCAATAATACGGCCAGTAGAGCACACAGCTAGTCTTATCGCTCTTACGGTAACATGGAACTTGTGCAGTGGTACATAGCGAGGAGACTATGAACAGAGCACAGATGATTTGCCATGGAAACATCTGGAAGTTGTTATTGAAATGCATCATTTTACTTACTAGGATCCTTTAGAGGTAATAGGGCTACCTACCTACTTATTACCTACATAATGTTGTTTACTTTAATTTTATGTTCCTATAAATCTACGTATATGTACCTACCTACGTAGTTGGTCTCATCTCAGTTATTTCTAAAATAAAGAATTTTGAATTTGATTTGAATTTGAGGACAAAGGGGTTACTCGCACGTTTACCTACCGTTGCGATATGCTACCGATTATGAAACTCTACTAATATTATAAACGCGAAAGTTTGTAAGGATGTATGGATCTTTGTTACTGATCCGATTGTTCCGATGAAACTTGGAATATATTACATATTTTCCGTGATCTGGATTAACACATCGGCTACTTTTTATCCCGGAAAATCAACGGAATCCAACGGGAAGCAACCGAAGTCGCGGGCGGAAGGTAGTTTATTCATATAATGAATGCACTTACCTAAGTAGATAAGAACCCTAGTCTGTAGGATGTCCCTACGTTTGGCCGAAATACGGGACAGCTTTCTATAGATAGGTTGTGTTGAAAAAAGTGAAAAATTGCAATAATCAAGAAATTATAAAAGTAATGGGTAAGGTCTATCTTCGTTCTACCTACAGTAGATTAATTTCACGCAACATGTACGGGCGTTTGCTCACTTACCGATACCGATGCCCGACACCGACACGATACTTGTGGCGTTCCCGGTGTTACAGAAAACTAAATAAAATTACGTAAAAATCATAGGTCCAAAACATTTACATCAAAATCGACATCATTCTTTTTATTTCATGTTATTTGATAAAAATTTGACGATAATTGATTAAAAAAATATTTAGGATCGTTATTCATTAGTGTTTGCGAAAGCGTCTAGTCGCCGATATTGTTTAGATGTCGGGTCGTTGGCAGTGTAACAACAGCCTATATCAGGATCGTTAATTGCGAAATTCGTCTCATTGTTTAAGACTAAAAAGAATCTTGATGGAAAAATGAAAATGTCGTTAGAAAAATGTTTGTTTTCGAAAAACTCGGTATCACTCCGGTATGAGCATTGAAGACATAGAAAAGAAAACGGTGTAAATGGACCCCTAAGGGGATTTCTGGAATTTTATTTCAGTTTTCCCCTGCCGGCAGTCTCTAAGGGGATTATTGGACAAAGGTTCCAGAAATCCCCTACGCAGGGGACTGACGCAGGGGAAACTGGAATGAGCCTTATATAGTACCTTTGTGTGAGGTAGATACATATTGATAGTAAAAGTCAGTTTCATATTTAATAATTTATAAGTTTAAAAACTAGAAAAAAACTACTTCAATTTGATATAGCTTCATCATGAGATGTCATAAGCGTTGCTTAGTTTTGGGTGGTTTGGGACTAGAGGGTATTAAATGTTCACGGTAAATAATACCTTATGTAAATAAGAGTAGGTACGTACATACGGTAATTATTTAAATAAACAAAAAACTCTAGAATCACTATTTCATAATTTTAACCTCATACCGTACAATATTTAGTTATACTTAGAAACCCAAACAATGTGGGTAAATATGCTTAGTAAATACAGTAATTAGGTGAGCATTTCACACCGCAACTAACGAGCCTACTTGTATATAGTCAGTAACATAAGTTGATGAACAATTTCAGATTGTCCAACTATCTTTTGGAGGTTTTCAGTAGACCTACAAATCTACAAACTGCGCGGGTAACGAGTTGGCTCCCGATGTTTACCCATCCACATATAGCATGAATCGCTTCAAATATATGTTGTTTGTTGTAGTGTCCTTCAGGGTAGCCAACACACCGACAGTGCGTAGTGTTGTCGGTGTTTCGGTGTTTCTATATAGGCGACGGTGACCGCTTACAATCATTGTGGGCCGTATGCCTGTTTGTCTACTGTTTACGTAAAAAAAGAGATCTTTGTGATTTAGCTCGTCCGATTATATGTGTCATATTACCACCGTATCACCGAATTTTAGATAGTTTTTAGGTATGAATGCGGGCAACACCAGTCGCTATCTTTAGGTCTATTTGTAAGCCCGCCTCACCCTACAAAAATTATATAAAATACTATTGCGGTGATAAAAATACTTGTTAGTCGACTTATGTTGCTGAGTGTACTTAAAGGTCATCTCACGAAACCTCGGGAAGCTGTGATCAAATCAAACAATGCGAGACTTGTCACTGTTTTATTTCATGTGATTCTTGTGACATAAATCATGTGAAATGATGGAACAAGCTGATTGCCCATCTGTGGAGGCAACAACCAGCATGCATTACCTGCTGGCTGATATTTATACATTGACCAATTAAAAATAATTTATTTTTCTGTAATTACCTATGTACCTATGGAATTTATTTATTAGTTACACTAATTTAGACCATTTGAGCTATCTATAAATCGTTTGCAATGGTTTGTAGATAGCTCAACTGTGTCATATGTATTTTGTAAATATTGTGAATATTGTAAAAACTGTATTAGTTGTAATTTTCTTTGTTGAACTTTATTTACAAAGAAAATTACGACTTATACAGTATTGACAATATTAACAATATTTACAAAATCAAATTAAACGTTATTGACGACTTTCAATACATTGACATCATATGAGCATCATAATCATAATGGTGTCGATTTTGTTGTATTTTTCTAAACTAATCTAATTTGACAGCTCTTTTAAGTCGTCTTTGTCGTCGAAGTCGTCTGCTGATGATGATGATGAAAGCAGTAATTGCCGTTTTTTACAAGCAATTTGCACCAATCGATAAAGGCCAATTATTGTCCATACAAGTAATTGGCATTTGCTACACACTTGCCGTACGGCAACACTCTAAATTCTTTCTTAAAAAAATATGTGGCTAATCTGAAATGTTTGAAATAAACTCGAAGGTTCTACTAATAGCTGTAATTTTGGTGGGTAAACCTTTAGTTTTTTTTTCTAGTGATATTGTTATTGAATATAATGCTTCTGTTTAAAAAAAGTAAACTGTTAAGAAATTGCGCAATCCGAATTCTTATCTGTTAGTGAACGCGGTGAAAATTTTAAATATCAGGTGTCTTTCATGGCCCTATGATTTTGTCCTATTAATTGGACTACGAGTGATGTTATTTCTCGTCGTCCTATTGCTTGTTCGTCTTTTCAGATCTCAGATGTTTATTCAAACTTCGGCCACTATGATTATGCTGGTAACATTATCTTACTTATTAACAACTCAAGCGCTCGTGGCTTAGTTTGCTTAGTCAATCTTCACCCATTATCTAAGTTAAGCGACGTTCTGCGCGGTCACTATTTGGATGGGTGATATCTAGTGGCATTTACATCTGAGCGCTCCGTGCTTCGGAGGGTACGTTACACTGTCGGTCCCGGCTCTAGCAATCGTTAAGCCACGACGGATGCCGTAAGGCGGCGTAACTGAGTTAAAGTAAACTGCATCAACAGAGTTGGCCACTAAGTCATTCGAGCTTGCTTACTTATTAATAATAGAAGCTTGTAAGCTTAGGTACCCTTATTTCTCTGTGAATCTTTAGTTCATTGGAGTGTTGTTTATTGGAGTTCTATAGAAGAAAAATACTTACATCATCATCATCATCATCATCAATATCAATATATATATATAAAACTCTTTTGAAGCTGACAGAGAATCAACGCACAGCCTAAACTATAAGTCATAGAGGTATCAAATTTGGAGGGTAGTATCCTTATATAGTGTAGAGATGCACTAAGAAAGGAATTTTGAAAAGTCGCACCCTAAAGCGTCTAGAACGCGAGCAACGCCGCGAGCGACGGCTAGTATTGTATAAATAGTTAGCATTTTATTGTAACTTTCAGAGTCGACAACTCCGGGTTACGATGTAATAGAAGAAGAGGTATTTATTTCAACCAAAATGTTACCTGTAAGAAACTGTATAAAGTAGTTTATAATAAGACAGCCACATGATTCACTACAGTATCCAGGAGAGGGGAGTAGAGCCAACGGTGAATCAGCATTTGTCAGGGAAAACCCTAAATATCTTGACAGGCGTCATGGCTCAGTCGGTAGTAGCTCTGCCTTCCGTGCTGTGGGTCGTGGGCTCGATCCCCACCGAGAACAAACATTTGTGTGTTAAACTTAGATGTTTGTTCTGTGTCTGGGTGTTTCTATGTATTATAAGTATGTATTTAGAAAAAAAAATGTATGTATGTATTCTATCAGCCATCTAGTTTCCATCGTACAAGCTTTGCTTAGTTTGGGACTAGAAGGCGTTGTGTTAAGTGTCCGTGAATATTTATTATTATTAAGTCTCCTAAACCAAAATCCTGGATGACCAAAGAGCCGTGTCGTGCTCGAGTCATCCTACTAGTGTGCTTCTATTTTGTACTTTATTTGTAAGGTGATATACCAGTATAGCCTTTTCTAACAAAATTACTATGCATGTCTATATTCAGCTCTATCACCGTAAAAATTAAGATTCAAATTTAATTGATGACGACTGGTCTAGGTACGACGTAGCATGAATCAACCTTATGTCCCAGAATACCTAAAGAATCTACTTATGTAGTTATGTGCTACGTACCTCTACGCACGACTGCTACGGGTAATGCTACGAATGCTACAAGTGCTACGAAGAATGCTACGAGTTACGGATACAGACTAACAAAATCAGTGAAGTTGTTTTGTAATTGTACTGTTTTTCTCTATTTCAGCTACATATGGACTCAGTACCTGTAAGTAATACTTGTATAGCTTCTAATACAAAATGCTTTCTTACTGTTGTAAAAATTAAATACATACAGTATAAGTATTAGGTAAATAAATTAAAAAATGCATTGGATTTTTTTATTGAGTACCTAATAAATAATAAGGCCTTTGAAGTTTTAATAAACGGGTATTGTATGTTAAAATGCTTTCAAATAATATTTTTTTTGTAATACTCGTTCTTTTTTTATTTCTTAAAATAAAAATTACTAGGAGTAGGTACTTCGGTCCTTATCTAGGTGGAATCAGCGGTAGAAAGTACAATACTTAGGGTAAAATAACTTATCTAACTGTAGACTGGATACCTACCAGACAGCGTGTACCGAGAGCTGGCCTGGTACGGCATCTTGCAGATCCAGCCTCTCTACTACAGCACGAAGCACAAGGTTGCTGCTCGATGGGTCTGGCAGAATACCCTCGGCCGACCACACGTCATCTTGGAGAACAGTCCTCAGGTAAATCATTCTGAACAAGCAAGTAATGTTGCGTTCACACTATGCCGCAGTCGGCAGGGACTTGGGCAGGGAAGTGGGCACGAGCATAGTGTGAACGCTCCCTTCCCAAGTTCATGCCATTGCTCTCTAATGAGAATAAAGGTGATGTTGCCGGCAGCGGCATGGGCATACTGTGATCGCGGTATTAGATTAGATATGCCATCTGTGGGACAATACTTATAATTTTTATAATCACTAAAAAGTTTAAGAATTTTAAGATAATATACAGATCGATACCATACAGGAGAAGACCTAGTTGTAATCATAGGCCTATGATGATGATGATGATGAGTTAGTTTAGTAGTCTGTTTTGGTTTCTAGTGTTAACATGATTAGGTATCCCATATTTGGATGGAATGGATTGATATGTTTTTGAACATACCTACATCAAAGTTTTCATAGATGTTCTTACCTACCTACTGGCAATAGGTGCCTACTATCAATATGTTTATTTCTTTAAATTCTGGGACCCTCCATATAAGTTTGTACAATCCACAGGCAACAGAGTCCGATGAGAAAGGAAGTTATGAGGTCCTATTGGAGGAGTCTGCGAAGTGGGTGCGGGATCAGCGGTCAGCCATGGACGTTCTGATGGAGAACATGAGGTCGGGAGGCAACGGCCTCACGGTGAGAACGGTCATCAGCGCCACTAAGAAAACTGCGTATATCATACAAAATGGTACGTCATGGCTAAAAAAATTAAAAATATATCAGGAGCTTCACTAAAATTCTCAAAATTTATTCTTATACATTTCTCAAGTCTTATAAATTTAAATTAAATGGGTGATCAATGGCAAACTCCTATATGCTTTTATCGTGTATCAGCTCGTAATCCACTACTGGAATCCATGGGAAGACACCCCCATAGATTTCTAAAAAGAACGATTTTTGGCCTCTCTTCGTACTATTGTCCCAAAAACCATTCCAAATCACCATTTTATCTGCGCACATTCTTACTACCCATAACAACTTGTATCTTCTAATATTCTGTACCACGACCAATTATTATTGTTCATCATGACGTACTTAGTAGGTACTACTAAGTAACCGGTATAAGTAGTAGTTACCGGTATAAAACTTGAGCGTTATGGCGCTCCAGAGCTTCCACGCACTTATAACATGTAGCATCTACTCTTTCTCATTCTGGTTCATGCTTATAAGTGAGGCTTTTTCACATATCGCTCGCCAGCGTTAAACATCCAACTACTATTTACTCCATCCTCAGGCAAGTTCTTTGAATGCGAGCCGGGCTCTGAGCCAGACGTTGACGCCTTCCGAGCGCAGTCGAACCTACACGAGCGGAAATGCACCGAAGATAAAGAACCGAAGCTGGTGCCCCTCGATATATGCATGGATGCAGAGTTCACGGAAGTTGAATACTCTTTCATAGACGGCTGGAGCTTCTGTATGGGGGATGGGGAGAGAGACTCTAGTTATTCGGAGAATGGGGATCTCGACTGTGGGCAGAAGAGGAAGGTTAGTTTGTGCTCCGGCGTTTTCATACTTCTGCCGACACGACACCTAGGTACGTGGTATCGTGAGGAGCTACTCTCATAGTTCGAGCAACTGCTCTATCACTATCTAATATCACTGGCTGACATCACATAATAACTTAAACAGCTGAATAGAGTTAGATCTTGTCCAGATGGAGCGTTTCAATTTATTGTATGAGGAAACGCGCGGCAGGTTCTGGACGCGATATAATGCAGCTCTAGTATCTCGAGAACGCGCGAGTGTTTAAATCGCGTAAATCGCTTCATCTGGAAAGGGTTATTAGGATTATTAGTATGCAGGATGTATGCAGGTTGATTTGAAGCCATGACTTTAAGATCGGAAAACGAGACCACTTAGATCACCGGTGGCTCTATAACTTGGAGAGTCTGGAAAATAAAAGAATTTACTCCCGAGTTCATAAACACAGGCCAGTATGCTTAGTGTGATTTTTCATATAAAACCCCTTTATTCATATTCGCCTGTCAGTTTAGCGCGGGCTTAAAAAATGCTATGCCATTTTCATTTATATACCAACGAAAAGAGATGGTAACAGTCTTACCAGCCATTTTAGGTGGCGCAGTTGTAGAAGACCAATAAGATTATAGCCCTTATAGTTTACGTGACTTTGTAGTGAACGTCAAACGTACACACTCGGCATACAGCCTTGATCAAGAATAAATGTGACAATCGCAAACGTATCGTAACGCTAGCGTAGCCGAGATACACTGCGCGGTGACACTACAACGGTTGGCAGTCGAGCTGGCATTGACGCGCAATATAGCTCGAATACGTTAAAGCGGCGACTGTCACATTTGTACTGAACAGTCTGCTGTACCGTCTCAACCAGTACCTAAATCCACCTCTAGAGGACGTTTTACATCGTTAATAAATTGTTTAGGTGTCGTACACTCACTTTCTCCAAGAGTGTGCGATAGACGGTAACGTGGTGATCACCTTCGAGTACTTTGGCGACGAGCCTCGCAAGGATCTGATCCACAACGCCACTATATGCACCACCTGGGACCCTTGCCGGTTCTCCTATCTCTACAGGATTGAGGTAACCAAAGAATATGTAATACGAGCGGCTCGTTGCTCGCTGGTTTCCCCGTACCACTACGTACTGACTGCATGAATGCTCGCTGTGTAACATGTTACATTACACCTCGTAACGTTGGCCGGTACCCAGCTTAAGGCAATCATATGTAACCAAATGCAACTTTCGGGCTTATAATAATGAAATAATTTTATCAAGGAGTCACAGACAACAATTAAATAAAAGATCGTGTCGAGGTTAAGGTATGCTAATTTACTTGTTTTGAATTATGATTAATATTATTAATTTACTTTAGGTTCCAAGTACTAGTCCAGAGATCCCGTCCACTACCTTGGATCCATGTGACACAACTATATGTCCAGAGTGTATGGAAGATAATATAGAAGATATTTTCGTTCCTGCAGAGGACAACAAACCGGTTACTAGTATTAATTATAATGGTAGGTTTGAAAAACTTAATACTTAAACAAAATGTTAATCAAATTCTAAACATTTTATATAATAAACTCACTTAAAACTTTTAACACTATTAGGTAATACAATCTATTGAAATTATTTGTTTGTTTCTTTTTTATTAATTACCAAGTACCGCCCGCGACTTCGTTCGCGTGAATGAAAAAACGACGAAATGAAAAACCAGTGGTTGTTACATCACACATTATGGCCAAGTAATAAAATATACATACGATGTTTTAATCCACGCTGATCTACCAATTTCAACAACCAAGAAGAATGATTTATAACTGAGGCTGGTAGGTGGATGAACTGAGTTTCATCATTGTGGAAGATCCAGTATTTTAGATTTTTTGATAGGTACCTACTTCTTGATTTAAATTGTGCTTGTGATCTTATGACACATCTTGGTGAAAATCTGTTAGAAAATACTTATCCACGGTCTTGAGCTTAAAAAAATCTTGGACATATCACACAGCGCCTTCTAGTCACAAGCTTGTAATATGGGAACTACACTGTGAACTGTAGATTGCTCATAGAATACTTTTATATAATTTTTTTCTGTAAATACATACTTATACCAGAGTTGGGCACTCATACGAGCTTGCTTGCTTTTATGTTGGTGAACGTCAGTCGCACAGAGATGAAGTAGCTGGATCAGTCGTGCGTGGATCTTTAAACATTTTAGGTAAGCAGGTAGGTACTACTGTTATATCATCTTTGGAAAGTGCTTACTCTTTTGGAAATAATAACCGTGAAGATTTTAATTTATGGAACGACATTGTGTGGTATGTTTGGTCAGCAGCAACATAATTTGGAAAGAAACAAAGCATCTAATTTTAGTCCTACTACTACTTGTAAAGGAGTTCGTCCGGGGAAGTCCACTACAATTCTTTTTTGGACTTGAATTAAACGAAAAATAAATTTAAACTTTTTATTTACATCTTAAACTACTTAATAATTAAACACTGGCAACGGTCTCTTCAATACTATACTAGTACTAGTAGTACTTTGTATCTTTTTTTCTTTTATTTTGGTGGACATTAGAGATATACCTAATCTATCTATCTAGGTAAGTATGCATTTTTATATTTTTATTTAACCTCTGTGTTTTTACTTTTTAAGGGAATTCGGAAGCTGATTACTGTTTTTTCACCTAAATAATATTTTCCCTAAAGATTAGGGCTTATGTGCTATAAATTTGCAATTTTTTCAAAATGAAAAAGATGCGGTACCTATTTCATTGCCCATGGAGACTTAGCTTTATTAAGGGGTGGTGTATCAAATAAGCATGGCTCTGTCAAATTTATTTTTTATAGTGGTAAGTGGCAACCTCAATGTATACGTACGTAAGGTACTAGGCAGCTGAGAACAAAACAATTGTGCCTAGAAGCAATCTTAAGTTCATGAAAATTCTTAAAACCTTCGTAGACTCACTAGTGTGGGTAACTATTTCCATTTTGGAAAGTTCTTGAAGCCGGACAGTCGACAGTAGCTGACTATAATCTACTTGAACATGAGTATATTCTGTAGCAACCTAACTGGTGACGACCGGCAGAGGGCGCGACCGCGGGGACAAGAATACCTTCGCACGCACATTGCGAATTGTCTGAAATAAAATAAAAGTCAACAAAAGTCAAAAATACCTTAATTAACTCAAGGGGTTTTCAGACTGAACGCTTATGTTCTTCTTTCAAGTCTTTTTGACCAGCCAATGGCTTCTTCACGGCATTGTTGGAGGACATTAAATCAGTCTACCCTTTCAGATAAAAAAAAGACTTTTATTATTAGATATTTTAACGTTGCCCGGCTGGCTACTTAGTTCTCAGGGGGTTCGGATAAAAGATAAATGCTCATAGACACTTTAAAATATATAATAACACGTTTAAGTACAAGCTAGACAATAATAAAGGATAAAATACAATAAAAGGAACACAAAATAAGTAAATGCGCGCGCGACAATCAAGCAACTCTCGTAGGGATGCGCGGGACGCGGGACGCCTTCGTTAGT
The DNA here is from genome assembly GCA_918843925.1 of Eulithis prunata. Classification (NCBI taxonomy): domain Eukaryota; kingdom Metazoa; phylum Arthropoda; class Insecta; order Lepidoptera; family Geometridae; genus Eulithis; species Eulithis prunata. The sequence goes on along the minus strand of OU974016.1, from coordinate 8,423,463 downwards.
TCCCGCGCGTGGGTTTTAGATGGCGCTAGACGTCGCGGAGATTTTAAAAGCTAGAGTCAATAAAACAATACTTCCGTCGCAAGATCCCTCTACACATACAGTATCCGGTTGAGACATTGACGGACTATATGTATGACGCGCTACAGACTCCCCTTCCAAGTTGGGAACTCGTCCCGAGTCCAATTTGGACTTAAAACATGACGGCGCGGTCTCCCTCTACGCCTTTTAGGCCTGACTGGGACTTTAGAGATCAAAAGAGAGGTTAGCGGGGTTAAAATCGTGCTATGGTACTCCCCTAAGACGTTATCAGAGAGGTCAGCTAAAACGAAGGTAGTAGGGCCAGAGATTCCCATGATACGGTAAGGGCCCTCTTGCATAGACCTTCGCGTCACATCATCCAACTTGTTACCATGATCGTGCGTTCTGACCGACACCAATTCACCCACTCTGTACTTAGGTCTTTTCTGAGAAACGTTGGCTACCTCTTTACGGATGTCCTGAGACTTATCCGCACATTCTTTGAAGTCTGAGAGAAAAGGAGACGATGCCATTGGAGGAACAATGTTTTCATTACAAAGCTTTAGGGGCTTCTTAGCGGGGTTGAGCCTATACGAAGGGGCAGGTGTCTGATGATGATTACCTGTGCCTAACTGACGTTCCGCAAACGGAGTAGGCTCCCCTGCATTTTAAGATTTTTGCCACTATACTGCAATGAATCGGTCAGCTGCCGTCTTTCGTCGACGTCCAGCATGAGCCCTTCATCGTCGCTCAAAAAGTCAGCGGCAGCAATGGACGCAAAAGACCTGTTTGGATTTTCGTACTCCATGGGGTATGTGGCATGGTTACCTGAGAAGTGCCAGGTCAACGAAGCAAAGTCGAGCACTATACCAGCTGCCACCAAGAAATCCATCCCGAACAAAGTCTCATTATTTTGAGCATCAGGGAATACAGTCAACTCTAGGGTTAATGACCTGTCTGGAGTTATTCTCACTTCCAGCGTAGTGAGTAGAACCATCCGCGTGCGCGCGGAACCATCTGCAAGCCTTACCCGTTGAGTGGTTTCCACGAACGGGTGGTTGTGCTTTAGCAGCAGTTCATAGAGCAACGCACCGGCAATACTGCGTTTTGAACCAGAGTCCAAAATGGCCTGACCTCTAATACCCAAAATTTGGACACTTAAAGTATGTCTTAAACTAGCCTGGTGCTCAAAAGAGTCACCCAGGGAAACATTTTTGTCGACAGGAGTCGCTTTTGAAAAATGTCCCGAAGTTTTCATGGTCACCCTACTTTCCGTGGACATGGTCACCCTACTTTTATCGGTAGGTGTCGGTACAGGTTTAGGTATTTTAGCGTGATTAAACAGTAGATCCGCACGATCAGAATAACGCGTAGGTATACCGTAAGCACTAGACTTAACGCTACTATGCGTAGTACTCAAGTTAGACCTAACCTTTGACCTAGATACGTTCTTATTTTCGGGACCGAAAAAGCGTGAAGGGAGAATCGCTGTAAAATCGGTAGGGGCGTAATCTACTATGTTTGTATTTGCGTTAGAAAATAGCATAGGAACCGCGGCTTTAAAATGTGTAGGTAGATAGGACACATCAGCTGTTTGTTTACTTTTATGAACACGGAATGAATTTACGCTCGGAAGGGAAGCTGTAGGTACAGGTATTGAGCGATTGCGCTGAGTACTTTTTAGCGTACATACCTGCTGATGTTTTACCTGACCGGTAGATAGATCGGATGTGGGGGTGGATCCTGCGACGTCAACGGCGTAATAATCGGCGTTGCACTTATCACACTGAGACCGAGTAACACCTATCGCATTGCACCCGTAGCATGTAGCTACCACTTGCGTAACACTATCGTCCGGTTTTCCCTTCAATTTGAGACACTCGTCACGTAAATGTCCGTACCGCTTACAATAAACACAGAACCTATTATTGTTCCTTGACGACGGGGTATGGCCGTCGGCGGCGACCGTAGATCGCGGCGCGGAAACATCGTCGCGCGTAGATAGTCGCTCCGGAACGTCATCGTCGGCGTGGCTATGCGGGCCGCCGCTGGCGCTCGACGTATGAAGTCCACGCGTCTCACGCGGCGTCGTCGGCGCATACCGTTGCGGTTGCGGCAGCGTTGACCTACAAGCGGGGGCTTCGCCCGCGGTAGGTGATGTTGAGGAAGGGACCAACGTTCTTCGTCGATCCTGGAGGTCTTTGACCTGATCGGTTGCATCTTCGACGTGTCTCGCCTTGCGCAGCAACATGTCAAACGAACTTATTTCGTCTCGGCGCAGGCGCTCACGAACTCGACGGTGTAAAAGGCCGTAAAGCATATCGAGCTGTACCTTCTCGGTGACGTCGCCGTGGGGAAGGCGGGCCAGCAAGGCTCGCGCCTTGGCAACGAATAGCTCTGTTTTCTCAGTAGGACCTTGGGACATGGTAAAGAGCTCCATGTAAATACGGTGAGGTGGCCGACTGTCGCCGAAGGCGCTTCGCAGTGACGTCACGGCTTCGCTCCAGGAGGTGATGGTGGGCTTGATGCCCTGCCACCACACTGCTGCATCTCCTGTAACCAGCATCGATAATCCTCGTAGGGCGTTCTCGTCTCCCACGCAGGCGCATTCCTTGAATGCTTCCACAGCATCGATAAATCCATCGAGCGAATCACCGCCGGGCGCTCCGCTGAACCGCGCGGTACACAGCGCAAAGGTTCCATGATGAGCGGGCGCGTACGTCATGGCGGGCGAAGGCGCCGCCGCTGGCGTCGGTGGAGGCGATTCGCGACGAGACTCATGTGTGAGCACTCGGTCGAGAAGGCGTTCAAATGCTGTGGCTTGCGATTGCTGTAGCGTCGCCATGATGGACGCCATGGCGTCGGCGTTGAAGCTTAGCGTCGTCGTCGGCGCCGGGGATGCGGGCGCGGAATCCGCTTCGATCGCATCTTCGAAGAAGGATTGACGACGCGATTGTCGGCGCGTACGCGGCATTGTATTTTATTATTGTCTGGGGATACACTGTAACACTTTTCACAGTTCACAGGCCCTCGCTTGGGCAGCCAGTTTAACGTTGCCCGGCTGGCTACTTAGTTCTCAGGGGGTTCGGATAAAAGATAAATGCTCATAGACACTTTAAAATATATAATAACACGTTTAAGTACAAGCTAGACAATAATAAAGGATAAAATACAATAAAAGGAACACAAAATAAGTAAATGCGCGCGCGACAATCAAGCAACTCTCGTAGGGATGCGCGGGACGCGGGACGCCTTCGTTAGTTCCCGCGCGTGGGTTTTAGATGGCGCTAGACGTCGCGGAGATTTTAAAAGCTAGAGTCAATAAAACAATACTTCCGTCGCAAGATCCCTCTACACATACAGTATCCGGTTGAGACATTGACGGACTATATGTATGACGCGCTACAATATTATTATTATAAATGACGGAGTTCCGAGGTAACCAACATAACAAAAAAATACATTGGAATTGAGAACCTCCTCCTCTTTGAAGTCTGTTAGAAAGTTATTCAAAACTCACCTATCACACTCGCACAGCCTGGCAGCACAGCCGTTGACTACCTGACTCTGGGTGTGATAGTTCTCGAGCGCACAGAGCGGCTCGTTGTGGTAACACTTCCAGTAGTAAGGCTGGAAGTACACCGTGAAGAACGGACAGTAGATGTTCTCGTAGCACCGGTCATGCATCTTGCAGCATCTGGGGATTTCAAGGTGGAATAAAACACCTTCTTCTTCCTGCTGCATCCCACTAGGTGGGGTCAGCACAACATGTTATTTTCTTCCATTCTCCCTTCTCAGCATATCTCCTCTATGCATATCATCTTTTACACAATCCATACATCTTTTCTTAGGCCTACCTCTTCCTCTATATTCATCCACATTCATACTTAGCGCTCTCCTCGTTATATGACTGTCTTCCCTCTGCATGACATGCCCATAGCACGCTAGCCTGGTACTCCTCATTTTCTCCGTCACTGGTGCTACTTTCAGTGGAATAAACACCTGCCAGTTTTTTTCCGAAAGTTTTCCATTGTTAACCATGCATCAGATGATCTATAAAGCGATTGTTATTCTTTTGATTACGCATGAAAGAAGTCTGTTCGCAAGGTGAACCATTCACCACACTGCTACTAAATAGACTTTTTTCTTTGTTACTAATTTGTTTTGGGTAGGTCCAGAGATATATAGATAACTAAATACCAGCTGAATTTGATTACTAACCTGTCAATTCCATCAGTTGGTCGACCAGCTCCAAGAAAGCCGCAGTAGCAGCCATACCCTTTGTACGCAAGAGGCTCGCAGCCCGTCGCACAGAATATCATGTTGTAGAGATGTAGCACACCACGCTTGCCACGGTCGCCTCTATTTGCATACGTCTGAGGGTTTATATTCCTGTGACAAGATGATAAAACATTGGCTTGGTTCTAAAAGAACAGACATATGAGATAGAATTACGGTTAGAATTTAGTCGAGAGTGGGCGCCACCCTCGAAAGTAGTAGGTAAGGCGAAGATAACGAGCGCTAGAGAAATCAAATGAAATGGAACCTCGTTTAAGTCTTGTCTTACGACAATGAGGAAACCCGCGGCTTAGTCAGCTCGCACGTATTGACGATGTTTTTCCTGTGGATATGGCTGACTAGGCTGAGAGGATGGTATAGGTGCTGGGCAAGCCTACTCCAACCAAACACTGTTCCAGGTCCTACAGTGTCCCATTAAGTGTTGGCATAGGTTGCCTCCTGACGCTGTATGAATCATCTTCAATAGATGTAAAGGCCTATTATTATGACAATGAGGCAGATATACCTGACTCCCTTTCGGTAGTCTTCCTCTGGCACGCTGTATCTGAACGGGTCTCTGGCGAAACCAACCAGTAGCCGTCCCTTCTTCTCATCTTCTATGTAGTCTGACTCCACCTCGTTTCCTTTGGTTTCTTCGCTATACCTGTAATTTTAAGGAGTGTTTATGTTCTGAGTTATTCTAGACTTTAGCCCGGTTTATTGTATCCTTTCTTGACAAGGTGAACTGGCCACATGGGAGAGCGAATTAGCGAGGGTTTTTTCCTAGCCTGAAATACTTAGAATATCTTTTGTAGCGCAACTATCATATTTGTCATACTCGTCTCGATCACAGAACAAAGAAAAATAGTTCTGTAGAAATACAGACCTCCAATTTCCATATCCTATGTTTTCAGATCATAGAACAAAGAGTGTAAACGTTCCTCCATATTCTGTTGCCCCGATAAAGTGGCAGCTAGAACCTTATGTCGGGGCACTCGGAGTAATGTGCACGTATTGCGTCTGGCTTGAAAGATGACTCTGAAAGTTATTTTTCTAAAGACTCACCTATAACTATGACTATCTAAATACTGGCTATGTATGACTGGGGTGTATGGCCGAGGGTGTTGGATTTGAGCGTAGCTGGTGCTATTGTAGATCTTATCGTAGGTGAGACGGCTTGGCCATTCTGTAACAAGGAGGTTTAGGATTCAAGTAAGTTAACCTGCATAAAGTCGTCTTATTTGACTGTCTAAACTTTCTTATTATTTTTAAATTACCCTTTTCCCCTAAGTACCTCAGCAGAATGAGAAAAACTCTTCGCAGGGTTTCTGGTTAGGTAAACTGAAACTTCCTAGAAGACGAGACCTCATATCCAGGTCAAACACATCACCTAATTATGAAAACAATAAAACCTGCTAAATTTCATCGGTCAGCACAGTTGTGCAATACGCTGCATCATATTAACCTAAAACTACAGAGCACTGCTAAAACTCTTTACGCCCTGAATGATATTGAACAATAGCACTTAATTGAATACACTATACAATGGAGATAGATACTGGCTATTATTTCTGTGACTGTACATTTAGTAGGTTGAATATGACTACATTATAAAGGTACTGCCAATTTTGATGTAGCCGTGCTGTTCAGCCAACCGGCAAAATAGTGGCATCGTGTGACCAAAACGATTCATAGTTTTTGTCATTCATCAAATGATGATTACCAGTTGCATTTAAATTTTAATGCGTTTTGAAGCTAATGCATTCTGACATCAAACGCAAAAATGAGCAAGGATGATGAACAACCGATGGGTCGTTAAGCCATGACGGAGGCCTTAAGTCGGCCTAAAAACTCCGTCAACAGAGTTGGCCACTAACTCATACGATCTTGCTTGCTTAATGGGAAATAAACAAAAAATTTTTTTTTATTTTACTATATTTTTAAAATTATATTCAATCCTTTCGTGCCCCTAACCTTCTCCTGGATCCGCTAGTGGGTTCATCATACGAATTCCGAAGTGCAGACGTAATCAACAAGATTGTAGGGCACTTTTCAATTGAAACGGCTTGATTTAAAGGCATTCAGACACGTCGCTGACCTTTCGCATTTTGTTAATTTTTAGTCAATAACTGGTTCTTTATCGAGCGCATCTGTAATATCAGACGCTTTTGAGTATGATATTGCATATATCTTCAAGCCTGAGTGGAATTTACCTACTGGTGTCTCTTGAAAACTTTTAGGTTTCAAGTTTACGTACATTGCTTGTGCCTATCGACTATATCATGCAGTCCTTCTTATATTTTTAAATGAATGCTTAAAAATCCTTTTTTTATAGTTTTACTATATTGTTTTACAAGTTTAGGCGTAACTAAAAACATGATTTACTAGGTAATTCTTAGGACTACGTTTTTACGGTATAGTACCTTACCTACCACCTAAATTTCATTCTAATCTACATGATGTACTGAAAACGAATAGGTACCTACCTACTACTTAGTTCTTATACATACAAAAACTAGGTAATGAAAACAAGGTTAGACTGAATTGATGATAACAAAAAATATCGGATTAGAATAAATTAATCGTTAATGACACGTTAATACCAATGTGCGTGCACGAGAAGTAGGTAGGTAGATACAATTAATACATACTTAGTAGTAGTTATATCTAGATGCATATTGAAGTCTTGAGACAAACCAGATAGGTACCTACTAATAAATTAGTTTTAAGTAACATTTCTTTGTATTCAATAAATAATTATCTATCTATCTAAATAAGTTAAAGGGTGCAGGTGTAATAGGCGGCCTTAATGCTAAAAGCAATCGCTTTCAAGAAACCTTTGAATGGACATGATCTAATACACAAAACAGTAGGTAGTTAAATATAATAATCCACCTTAATGTTAATGGCTGTAGTTTGGCCATAACGCAAAAATCTCATATAAATTAGCTCGATCTTGTGGGAAAATCTACTCATAGTACCTACTTACTGTTTTTCTTGTGTCATTGTCATACAGTGACAATGACCTTGATTTTTCATATATTAATTTAAACAGAACTAAGGTCAATCCTTAATAGTGCTTTCTAAATACGATAAATACAATTAGTAAGATAAAGAGATGCTCGAACACTGGCATTGAAAATAAGGTAGGTAAGCCAAACGCCTTTCACAAGTCATTTCATGGCTCTTGGAATAGCGGTCACACGGACAGGAAGTAGCTGGTTAGATTACCTGATGGACCGATGACATTGTCACAATGTCTTACCGTAAGAAATCTAGAGAAGTCAAGAGAAATACAAAGTAATCCCTTGTATTTTCTGAATAAAGATTTTGATCTTGACTTTGGGTACATAGACAGGTGCGATACTATGCTTACAATTACGACAATGTGGCAGGAAAATCGTGGCGGAATCCCGCACCATATCTGGCCGAACGTAACGGAATTGTTACTGGCGCCGTAAAAAAGTTTACACCTAATCACACCTATAATACCTAGATTAGGTATAAACTTAATATCAAATAATAAATAATAATAAATATTCACGGACACTTAACACAACGCCTTCTAGTCCCAAACTAAGCAAAGCTTGTACGATGGAAACTAGATGGCTGATAGAATACATACATACATATTTTTGTTGTAAATACATACTTATAATACACTAGCCATCTCCCGCGGCGTTGCTCGCGTTAGAGTGTGACTTTTCAAAATTCCTTTCTTGGTGCACCCCTACACTATATGGATACTACCCTCTAAATTTCATACCTCTAGGACTTATAGTTTAGGCTGCGCGTTGATTCTCTGTCAGCTTCAAAAGACTTTTATATATTATTTATATTTATATATTGATATTGATTGATAGAAACACCAAAAAAAAACAAAATTCAATAATGAAAACTTTCGCTTTTACAATACAAACTGAAATAATGAATGCCTTGCAAAAAGCGTAGGACGATAGAATTGTAGGTAGCCTATACCAATAGTTCTACTTGGCCTTCTTCACATCAAACTTGTCTATTCATTGTTTGCTCACGCAACTCTATTATTATAGGTAAGTAGGTACCTAAACCTACTAATGTCAAGGCATTGCTGTTATATAAATGTTTGCAATATTTCAACTTGTTTGGATATGTGGTCTTGAACTTTATTAGATGAGATGAAGAAATGAGTCAACTATTACCTGGTGCTTAGCTTAGGCTAAATAAGGCTAATAGTAAGATTTTCTACGCACATGTTTGTTTTAAACATGTAAAAAATTGTACGTCTGAATACGGCTGGCTGTTTGGAGTTTGTACTAAATATACTTAATACCTATCATCGTATGCTGTAAAGAGTTTAAAAACAGGTTATTCGATATGCTTAAAGTTTGAATCGAGACTCGAGCGTAGATTTTTGTACAATACCCAATGACAATTCTTTACTTCAGTATGAAACATACGAGCCAATTGAGTTTCAACTGAGACTCAAGCATTTCAGAAAAAAAAATACATAGGTTACCAAACATGACAACTTTTAATAGTTTTATTTAAACTCTCTTTTAAATATTTAAACCGTCATTTTACGACACGTTACAAAGCAATTATAATATTAGCTCAAGGTGACTGACATCTTAGCAAATTCAGCTAATAAGTAGTATTAATGATGACACGATTGTTATTTACTATCGAAGCGTTGCAAATACCTACTTTGATTTCGATAACTCTTGGTCAGGGTTAGAATTTCTCACTAAAGTATGTCAATTGATTACGGTATGTTACAAACTTGACTTGGTAAACAAAGATTAACTAAATTGATGAAAATTAATCATCATCATCATCATCACCATCCACAGCCCGACTTCACCCACTGCTGAGTATAGGCCTCCCTTTGTTTGTGCCACTCCTCTAAATTAATCAAAAATAATCATCTCTCAAAATTAATCATCTTATGTGAATTGGCACATTTTGCACCTAGGTGCTCTTTTCACTGTAAAAAATATTTTCCAGTCGTTATAAACATGCACGAATCTTTTTATTTAACTTAGTCCAAGAACAGAACATTTTTTTTTTCAGATATTAGGTAGAGCGGAAAATCGTATAATCGTTCAGTAGTTTAAATTTTTTCGTGTTTCATAGTGTTACCAGCAATGCCCTAGATACAAAATAATCAACGTTACTTTCCCTAAAAGCGAAATGCATGAATTGCAGTATATCTGTGCCCATAGCGCCAGTTTTTATCTTTTGCGTCATCGTCCAACTCACATTTTTGTAAACTGTAGCGTAAGGCAAATATAGTCTGTTTAATTTAATGGTAAACATTAGGGGCCTTACTTATGACAGACGAATAGTTAAACAGTTGAATCAAAGTCTAGCTCTGTCACTGTTTGACATTACCTGTTAGTAGGTGACAGCAATAATTTAAACAGCTGATTAAAGTTATGCAGCGATCGTAAGTAAGGGGGAAAGTCTTAGACACAAAGAAAAAATAAAAACAAAAAATTGTACCTAAAATATAAATTAAAAATTGTTTGTAATTATTGATGTAGGTAATGCTCAATTATTGAGCAGTACCTATTAGCACTGGTGCTGAAGGTACCGGTCAATTAGACGGTGACGAAGAAATCGAGTGAAAGTGTACGAAATAAAGTCATCGTAAAGATCAAGTGATCTCCGAACCGGTTGCACGAAAGTGCTGTTTTTGAACTTCTTATTACGTTGATTTTATAATCTGTACAAACTGTCTTTTGTTATGACATAGGTTATAAAAAAAATGGTTCCATCTGTATAAGTATGGTCTTTGGCGAGCAAAGCGTAATAATGATAGCTTCTGGCGTTACAAGCAACTCTAATGTTACGGACGGAATAAATACTCACAAGTGAGTTTGTTTCTTTTCCGTGTTTGTAGTTCAAAATATCAAGACTTGTGCTCCGATCATTTATGCAATGAGATCAATACTTAAATAATACTTAAATTTTATTTTCTCGATGCCTGTATTTTTATGATTTTATATATGTGAGAAGGTAGGTACCTAATAAATAAAAAACACTATAATTATCATCACTATTGAAAACAGTAATAACCGCTATTACCGCATCCTATAAATCATTTTGATACGAACTAAATAATTCCAATGAAAGTTGACCTAGACATAATAATTATGATGTAATACTAGTGATAACTAGTTACACATGGCACAATATGTAGCAGATACCTAGCTTAGCTACTACGACTTTGAAATTAGTAAAACCGCCTCTAGCAAGGTCCGTAGAGATGTATAATACGCCTTTATACATTTAATCTAGATGATTGATACAGGGGCTATGCCCGCACATATGAACAGGACGCTGCAGTGCCTGGGACATAGTTTTAGATGGAGATAACCTACCATCCCCTCAGCCTAGTCAATCTTTGCCACAGGATACACAAGGTCAATACGTGCGGAGCTGACTAAGCCGCGGGTTTAGTCACGATGTTTTCTTTCACCGTTTTCTACATCGTACAGGAGCACTATGCCAGAAGTAAAGATGCAGTTTGTTGCATTTTCCCAAAGTAATTTGTTTAAGTGATTCTCTTTCCCGATATCGTGTAGGTGTCGAGTCGGTGGCAGTGTGAAAACAGCCAAAGGGTTACTTAGGGTTAGAGTAAGTCCCAGAGGGGTTACTTTAGCATTATAAAGGCGAGAAAGAAAAGTTTCTCAAGGGGCAATAGGAAACAAAATATTATTCTGATTTCCATATCACAAAGAATTTATTAAGAGTCTTTCAGGAATTCCATAATGTTCATATCGCTTTGCACAGGGTTTTAGGTTAGGTTATTTCTTCTTCAATAAATCTAATTCACGAAAATAGTTGTTACTGGTTTTTTTGTCATCGTCATATTTTTTTAATTAGCGATTCGCAAAGATTTTGGATTTGCAAGGATAATAATAGTAGTTATTTATGTACTTACTATATAAAAACCTTTTAAATTAAGAAAAAAAAAGTGAAACAACAAAAAAAAAACTCGTTAAAAACCAACATTACAAGTATCATTTTCATGAACAAAAAAATATAGTGTGAGAATGAGAGTAACCAATGAAGTGTCAGAGTGACGAATTTCAAGTTTATTTGGTGAATTTAGTGTGCGATAAAGCCTTTATAAATACGATGTTATGAATGAGCAAAGTTACGTAAATTATTAGCTCGAGCTATGATTGATCCAAAGCTAAGCTTTGTAAACAAAGCTTTAAATAGGTGCTTAGTATGACGAATGTAGATTAATTAATCTAAGTAGTGTTATGCTACTTCTATTCACAGTACCTACTATCGGTAACAGGGGCACAGATTATATAGGTATTAGTATTTCAGGGGTGCAATGACAGTCAGTGACGTAGTCAGGTCAGCCCCTCTAACTGTCTTCTATAAAAACCATCCCACTAATATTATAAACTAGCTGATATTATAAGCTAGCTAACAACTACTTACACGTGCGGAACTTTCAGATAAAATTAAAATAACAAAGGTGACCTTTTTGATAGATTTTTACTTGGTTTTTACTTACCTGTATAGAATTTTTTAACTTTATGTTCAAAACTAATTATTCGCACGTTGTTGAGTTACTTACGTATCCATCTTATTGTGTTTTTGAAAGGTCTAAAAGCGTAGTGGCTTAGATCGTGTTCCCGATTAAGCTTCTTAGTCCACAAGGCAAACAACTATCACATACGAATCTCTTATTTACAAGTATCTTTTGTTTAGGTTAGACTGAACTTCTTCAGTGTGAACTATATATATTTAGATGGCAAAAGATCCTTTTAGACTAAGTAATATCAGTTTACAAAGCCCCGTGCGGTGATTGATATAGGTCAAGAGCCTACCACTTTTTGAAATCACCTCGTATGGTACAATTTTACATTTCGATGGCCATATGTTGACACCTCGTATCTATCAAAACCCAAATTTTACAGGAGAGAAAAAACTTCGTAAAATTGGATATAAGTGCTTTAAAAATAAAACAAAAATATAGTTGGTAGATACATATTTGCCGTCCTTTGATCGGATTCTTATTTATTTCACAACTCTACCTCTTTTATTTATAGCCTCTGTCCGTCATTTTGACAGACAATTTTGACAGTGTCAAGTGAATCAATCGTTCCTCGTAAAGCCATATCGCCTAGTTTCGTGTCTTTCTACATAATAATTAGCCCTTTGCACTGACAAATATTCTTTGCTCATCTAAGGCCCTTTGTTATAGTTTCGGTTTGGATTAAGCCTCTTTGGTGGTGTTAGCAGCTCTGGTAGGAGACCCAGTGGATTAGAGCCCTTACAGTGATAGCCCTGATGGCGTTATCAGGGGAGTAGAGTCACAAGATTAGAGCCCCTACAGTGATTGCCCCAGCCCTGGCACGAGATTAGAACTCCGTAACAATCGCTCGCATCGGAAATGCATTGTGTAATCGAGTTTAATGGAGGGCATCGATTATCGGAGCCGGCGTTCCGTTGCGTTCTGCGTTTAGAGTTTAGACTACGATTTTATATACCCGCATCTTTGAGTATCTAACTGCCTACCTAGTAAACTAAATACTTGTACCGAAAAAATTTTTAAATCAGTCTAATTTTAAATACTAATAGTTCGGAATTTACCTGAAACCCTCTGGAAAAGAGTGGGTTAGATAAGATTTGAGTGTTTTTCAGCATTTTGTTTTTATGAAGTAGGAATAAAACCATTGCTGCGGATGTTTTCTTTTGTTTTAATATTTTTGAGAAGACTTCTTAATGATGTTGCGTGTGGGCATGTGTAGTCGAAGCCTTATGCGACAGCACCGCGGAAAAGTATCTTGGTATTATGGGCCCATTGTGCTATTATATGCAACTGGGCAGAGTAAAGTCACGTAATAATAGGCATAAGCATAGGCATATTAGGCATCCTATTCATGCATACTTACTTTCATGTTTTTTTTTTTTTTTTTTTGGATATCAGTAATAATCATGCAGCGTCAAAAATTTAAAACTTTTGAAAACTTTTTCCTTATCTAGGTCTACATATGTATAAAAACATTCAAAAGTATCTGTCTCTATCATAAAATTTTCATCATAAATTAGAGTACCCTTTCTAGTATCGCTTTGATTACTTTGGTAGTACCTAAGTATATTTTTCTATGTCAAGTCTGAGCCTTAGTAACAAATTGTATTGTATTTAGTAAAAATATATAAAAAAAATCTTTATTACCTCGATCACATATCACAAAAGGCACAAACATCAACAAGCCCGCATACACGCTCTCTAAACTAGTCAACTTTCGGCACACGCAGATAAGAAACGATATCGTCCTGTCTCTTGCGACATTTTCAAACAAATTCGATATTTTTTTGCACTCCATCACTGACACATAATTTCGTAATCCGTAGCACTACAAAAATGTATCACTTTTCCGATTACCAAAATATTCTGAGCACTCGTCTAGGTTTTCAAATCAATAAATAGTAAATAACTTTTATCTTCTGCATGGTGTTTTTTTTTTTGCAGAAAAAAGGTTCACTTAAAAAAAAACAAATTCAAAAAAGTTATCGTAACTTTTTTCGTATTCCCCGCCACAAGAAGCGCGGGAAGGCGAGCGTGGAGCATGCGCAGTTTGCGAACAATGATCCGAGTTTTTTGAATGGCGAATCCCCACTAATACAGCCTCCGATGTGCCTTTGATTGAAATCGTCGCGAGCGAGATTTACAAACACATTTTATTCTTCCATCATCATGATTCAATACTGTTTTATTTAAGTTGTATTATTTGTAATAGTAAATTCTAATATATTTAGCTCAAATCACGACATCAAACGAAATAAATGTCAAACTTTAGATGTATGGATGTCTAGATGTTTGGATGTTTGGGTTTCAATTATGCAGCAACTACTGGTACGATTTAAATCAAACTTGGAATATACATAATAGTTCGTAACCTGGATTAACACACATTCATAGGCTTTTTTTTATCCCGGAAAATCAACAGGATCAAATGGAACGCGGACGAAGTTGCGGGCGTAAGCTAGTTTATGATAAAGATAAGTAGGTACCTAAGTAAACGAATTATCTACCAACTGTATTTTTTTTTAGTTAATAAGCACTGAAAACTGAGAGGAGGGATGAAAGTCATATTACGAAAAGAGTTATGAATATGAGTGTGGCTGGGTGTGCAAGTAGAGGAAGGCCGAAGAAGAAGTGGTTGGATTGTGTGAAAGAGGATATGAATGTGAGAGGAGCAGATTCAGAATTGACGAATGATAGGAGTGAGTGGAAGAAGAAAACATGTTGTGCCGACCCCACCTAGCGTGGGATAAGGGCAGGGAAATGATGATGAATAAGCACTGAAAACTAGTGATGAAGAATCAACCATCGTATGTTGTTGACATCATAAAGTAGGTACCTCCGTTAAGTAGGTACCTTATCAAGTACCTTATTGTGTATCTGTAGGTGAATCTAGGGTACTTTAACTGAAGGAACACGTATGATTAGGATCATTTATTTAATTTATTGTTTATTCTCTGTGTTGGATTGCCTACTAATAAAATATAGATTCAATATGCAGAGCATGTTTTAAAAAACATAAAATGATCTTTGTTCGAGAAATACTGCCTTGCTGTGTCTAGGAAGCCTTCTTGTCTTCCTAGGTAAAGAAAAGTAGGTACGTATAATAAGGAGGTATGGGGCGATAGTCAAGAGATAAATAGGTATTTTATTACAAAAATATGTAGAAAAAAATACGTTTTATTGGAATGCTACTTAGATATGTGTCCATACACATGTCAGCTGAGAGGTTTGATAATGTTTAACAACTTACGTATACTTATTTGTAAAAAAATCTTTAATTTATCTACGTCTTTTTAGATTTAACCAAATCTGCTGTCATTTTCAAATCTTGAATAAATCTACTTCTTAAAAGGTCAACGTACTGTAGTTTTTATTATTATTTGGTCCGGAACGGTTCATAAGAGAACCGGTTAATATACAACGAAGGTGCTAAATAAGGTTTATTTAAAAAAAATCGGTCAATAGCCTGCCGCTTGTGCTTCTGCAAGGTTAAAAAAATATTTACGTCTGTAATTTACGTTTCATCTTATATCTAAAATTTATTCATAATCAAAAGTGCTTTATAAAAACCTGAATTGTTCTGAAAGTAAAATAAGTAGGTAGTACCTCTCACCTATCTGCAAATTGTTAATGCTTTAACATTATTATTTTTAAAACCTCATTACGGTAAATCGTTTACCGCTGCTTTAATGGAAGAAAATATTCAATTACATCAGAAATTAATGTCCAAACTGAACGCGAGGAAATATCGAATTTTAATCATGGTTAGAAAATAATCCGCTGTATAGAAGATTTTTATGAGTAAGAATTTAACGGTATGTAACCTTATTTTATTGATAAAAAACTTACCAAAATGTAACCCTAGATCTTACACTATAGACTATAAGACTCTGTTGGTAAAAATTTCGTATCAAAGATATTGCGAAAAACTTAGGTGAAGTCAGACAACTAAGGAGATCGGAGTTATGATGATGATGATGGTATGGTATCGACAACTTATTTTATGCCTTTAGGTAACTCTACTTCTAGGCTTTAGCTAGAGTCAGTTTTTTAGTTTTACTACAGCATAGATAATTGTAGGTACTTCGTTTTATTTAGCTCTACCACAGATCATATAATAGGTACTATACTAGGCTCTACGCACAGACCAAAAATGTATTCTGTGGCTCTACGCTACGTCAGAGAATAGTAGGTACTTGCTACGTTTTAGAACTTAGGATGAAGTTGCAAAAGGTAGGTACCTACTTATTCTTTTTTTTTGTCTTTTTTCAGAAAATGCACCAAAAAGCAGTTTTTATTCTAGCCACTATAGTTCTAGAGTGTTCTAACCTTATCACAGCAAACCCTGCACAGCCTGAGAATAGAAGAAAGGGGCAAAATGGGCTACCCATCTCATGTGACAGTTTCAAATTGGCACCCCCTGCACCAGCACCCCTGATGTATACCTACCCTGTGTATTACCCCACATTCTACTACCCTCTAATTAATTATGCTTGGCCATTTTATATGTTTGGCTAGTTAAAAAAAAATATTAGATAATTTATTTAAAATCTGAAGAAAAGATTTCAACGCGTTTTTAATTTTTTTTATTTATTTACTGATGGAAGTATACTTATGTAAGTGTTTGAATTGTCATTCAGCTGGGATAAAATTTAAAAAAACCATTTTTTTTTTAAAACATTTTTATATTTATGAAACCATGAAGCAACTGTAAGAGCGCTTGTAGACGTCCGTTTTTTTCACCGGATAACGGACCGTGTTTTTTGCCGGATTCGCGGTGGTGTATGTTTTCTGATGAATGTGTGTACATGCACCGGACATCGGTCCGGCGAACAATTATAGGATAGCCGTTTTTGACGCTTCGTTACCCGGTGAAAAAAACGGACGTCTACAAGCCCTCTCAAGGCCTTTATTGGAATCTGCTATTGAAGTTTCGAGAAACGCCCGAACAATCAACAGAAAAAAGGTTTTTACAATACACGAAACAAAAGACTGCTAAGTTCTGAAAAACTACATTTTAAACAATGCCGATGAGAGCTACCATCATTGTAGGTAATACCTGCGTTCTCATCATGGTAATGGTTTGTATTATAAACAGACAGACCACAGATAAAGGTCAGCGCAGACTAAGAGAAGTAGCACTCTGACCACACTACTAAGTATTGAACAATTTGCTTCGAATAAAAAAATACCTTAGTGTACAGTTTTTGGAACCAGTTTCTAGAATCGAATTGCAAATTATTGCAAATACATTTGACAGCATATTTGAGTGAAGCCTGCGGGGTTTACCTTGAACAAATAAACACACAATTCGTCCAAAGGGGTTTACACACTGGCCGATAACAGCGACATCGCTCTAATATTAGTGTCGGTGCCGAAAAACGTAAGCTTAGAGTACAAGCTCTCTGCCGATATCGTGTAAGTGTCGTCTTATTTGTACCGGTGACTAGAATTACCTTTCTTTAGGATTTGATAGACAGCACCTTTGATAATGCGATGTAAGCTTAAAATAGTGAACACCGTGTTTTGTCTCTTACGATCGGATTTAATTCTGCTTGTCAATGCAAAAGACAAAACACGGTGCAACTATTCTAAGCTTACTTTACTAATAACAGAGTTTGTTTAGCCATTGCACCTAAAGAAAGGATAAAAGAAAAACGCCTGATGCTTTAATTTCCGCAATGACTATAAGACTTCTGACAGAATTGTGACAACTAGCCACAAAAGCCACAAACCAAGAAGTTGAAGTTGACTATAAGACTTGCAATGTGAGATTTGCAACACTTGACATTGGCAAAATTGTCTGTCGAAATGACGGACACAGGCCATTACTGAAGAGAAGGAGAAGGACCATGTTTTGTAAAAGTGCGGATAGAGACGAACAACGAAATCTTAGTGGCTGCCTTACCACGAAACGTAATGATACATTATGGGAAACAAAAACTGTGATAGTTATTTTTAATAGCTACTTTTGTAAAAATTACGATCCAAGTTTTTGGACTCCATTGCTGGTTTTCGCGGTAAGAAGACCGGTTGCACTTTTACCTTTTAGTAACTGAACCCGCAGACTATAACTATTCAAGTACCTAGTTGTTATATTCATTTAATGAGCAAAATTTTAAATTTATAATTATAAATGTTATGAGTTATGAGAGAAATTATGGTGATTCAGTAGTGAAATTTTATTTGGTCATTAAGAACTTACATAACAACAGCTAACAAACGTTACTTAGCAGCACTGCAGAAACATCATGAAAATATTACAGGTAAACTGGACAATTTTTTTAACTACACTAATATAGGTATAATACCCCAGAGCAGAGTTTCTCAAACTTATCGCCTCACGTACCCCTGTTAAAGCCGGACTACTTACAGCGAATCCCTAACCACCCTTCCGCCTCCGTAAAGAAAATAAGACAGTGTAGCTCTACAAGAAAATAATATTTTTTACTTATTTTCGCAAATTAAGTCAATATTAAAAGTTTAGTAAACCTTTTGTCAGCCATTCAACCGCTCTCCGTCATCCTACCCGTTCCAGTGGCCAAGGGCAACAGAAACTGAAAGGGTCTCAGACGAATCTCACCAATAAATTGTTGCTTTTCATTTCCTAATTTTTCAGATCATATTTTTCGTCTCATGTCTCACCTTAGCCAGCTGTCTCCGTTATCCAAGCATATTTCCAAAAGCCAAACCGATGAGATACTTCCTCGGCGACTTTCGTTCCCCCGGACAGACCAAGAACTCAGAACTTGCAGTACCGAACGAAAAGATCTGCGCAGAAATGCAACTCCTCCAATCAGAACGCCTCGTCTTGCCATGGTGGTACACCTACTGCGCCAGCATGTATGAGAACCAAGAGATGAAGCATCAAGAATGGATGTATGAAAATATGGGGGTGCATAAAAGTGTGCTGAACGAGATCGACGCGTACCAGAGGGGGAAGGAACGACAAAATCATAATATGATTTAGGTCCAATATTATCCACGTCAAACCCCCAGTTTTCTTCTGGATTAACGCTCGATGTGGATAGAGGCATCTAATTTAAAAAGAGGGAAAAAAAAGAATGCATTAAAATTCTATTAACACAATTCTGTATTTATTTTACCTACCTACTTATATTAATAGGTACATTTCTGCACCTATACGAATTTCATTTAACTTTACATTATCATTGGAAAAATATGTCTTATTTAATTCTTTAAGCAACATTTTCAATAACATTGTAGCCACCACAAAAGCGTAAATCCATGAAAATACAAAAGTACAGTCATTGACAAAGTGGCTAGACAAATATCAACGGTCTTGAATGCATGCATATTTAGTACAATCTTTTATTAAGAAGTAAAGTGGCATGCAGAAGCTAGCTACATATAATATCGATGAAATAATTATGAATCAAGTACGCGGTAAAGTAAAATACTGTAATGAACACTCTTGAATGGATTATCTTGTTTATTCATATAGATAAGCAGGATTTATTTAGTACTTTCATTAAGCACTCTTATCAGCTTTGTTTTCATTTTGAAAATAAAAACTAGTTTTACGAAACCACTCATAAAGATACACCTAAACAGGAAAAAAATAAAAAATCTCAACACTTTGTGCATGACTGTACAGTTGAACTTTGTGTGTCGCACAACTCGCACCTCATTTTAATGGATTACTTTGATAAAAATAGGATGGAATTGAATTAATTCCTGATTTGGATGGAAGAGCTATTTGCAAAATAGCCTTCTCCGTGACCAGAAACAGCTGGTTTTTAGAATCTAACGGCAATGTTAGTGACTGTACCTAGTACCTACAACATACAACATTGATGATGTACTTTTTTAGATATTTTTAGAGCTTTCATAATTTCATAGTCATTGTCAAAAACCACTAGACATCATTAGGTACATTATTTACCTACCTAATGGGTTTCGTAGGTACATGGATATAAGGATAAGTGCTTAGTGGTAAAGTAAAGATCTTTTAAGTATAAAACCGCTTTTTCAGCACCTCTAAGCGGCGTAATAAGTGCGTCAGTGATATTTCAAAGCCACATTCCAACCGACGCGACGACGCGCACGACGACGACGCTACCACGAGCAGCAAGTTAAAAGTAGGTGGCGCCGGGCGAAACGCTGTCAGTCAAGGCCAAACAAATTAAATGTTCATTCAGTATTTGTCAGTCGAACAAATGAAACTAGCAAATTATTTTCAAGATGAAGCTCTTTCAAATATAATGAGCCTGTGCTTGAAAATACATCGAGCCTTTTGGAGTTATTAATAAGTATTCTATCAGTAATGTAGTTTCCTTGAAATAAAATTGAATAATGTAGTTTCCTCATTGGACTTGTTCTGCGAGGTAATGCATTGTTATAGGCAGAAGTTACTACTTAACATCAAGTGAGCTATCAGCTTGTTCCATTACTTTTATCATAAAAAAAAAGCTTTGCTTAGTTTGGGACTAGAAGGCATCATGTGAAAAATCCATAAATATTTATATTTTTCTGCCTAATCTTTTTGAAATGAAAATCTCCTATTTCATCGACATCACCTCACACGTGCCTTTCACCGATTTATTGACCGCGTCAGTTTGTCCGAAGCTTTAGGCATTCATAAAGGTTGCGTTTATCAAAGTATACAACAAAAAAGAAATGTTTACAAAACATTCCTAGTTTGGCTTCCTTTAGCCGTTTTGACTTTGATAACGAAGGTACTGTTCGCTATGAGAAATTATGGATTTACTTCGAATTGTAAGTACTTTTGAGTTCAAATATTTTCAAGGTTATAGGTCGATGACGTTGTTTCTAGATATTTTTTATGGTTTACATTTGATGCGTAGTAATGAGATGTAAACGAAAGAGCCAAGGCGTTTAGGTATGGTCTGTATAGAGTCAAGTAACTATCTAAACAACTGTAAAAGTAGGACAAAAAACAAAAAAAACTATTAAGTAGGATATTCTGTGGTGATAGCAGCTGCCATAGAAGTTTATTTTTTTAGTAAGTATAGCTATTCGGCTGCCAGCTCATATGTGGTACCTGATGTGTAAGCTTTAGATATATACTCAATCACGTCGTATAGCATAACCTACTACGCAAGTGATTCCGTAGCTGCAAGCTAGTTAAATTGTACTCTAACTAATTAGTCCGCAATTATTTGGAATGAGTAATATATTTTAAATTTTCCCCTGCTTTTATATTAACACCTTATTTCTATTTGATTATCGTTTAATGAATTAGCGGTTCACCATTTCAATTGGTACATAATCCTTTGAATCTATTGATGGATACCAGTACTACGAAAATGCCATCAAATTATACGGACTAATCTTATTGCGTACTTAGCAAAATGGCGACGGACATAAGGTTTACAACATTTACGTAGGTAAAAGCGGTAAAATATTTCTCTAACCAAGAAAGTGAATACAATTTTTGTGTCTGAGGGTAATTTCCTTAATAAAATTCACTAGAAATTACATTGCGATTTTGTTTGGAAGCTACAAAGGATGTTATTTTATGACTCTATTGCTTGACATCCTAACAAAATAACAATTATATTTTCACTACATTTTATTTAGAGAATCACCAATCTGTTCATTCCTGATGTTACGTGGTAACCTAGAACGATGCATTGTCTTACTGAGCACATCCTCTGAGGACGAGCCCTGTGATACATTGCACTGCGCACACCACTCTGAGACCAAGGTGTTAAGTCTCATGCCTGCACCAGCTCATGCACCAGTATTACTTGTAATTCTTCACACAGGATAGATAATAACTGCATCTGGGTCATCACTTTTTTTTTTTTTTTGTTTTTCTAATCACCTAATTTTGTTTTTTATTGTTTTCTTATTGTGTAATTATTATTTTACTGTGTTGTACCTGTGTTGTGTGCCAAATAAATGTTTCTCTCTCTCTCTCTCTCTCTCTCACTTATATTTTCTTCCAGGTACTCATTACTATTCAAATAACAAACACCCTCACAAAAAGGTACGCCTCATCCTCCGACGAGAGCATAGAAAACCTGCTCTACTACAAGGACTGTCAGCGTAAAGCGAAGCCTAAGGAACAATCCAAGCCAGTAGCAATGCCGTTACGAGCACCAGAACCAGCTTCACCAAGACCTTTTGAATGTCCCTTCCCAAAGATGTGCTGCTCTATGACATGTAATAATGAGTGTAGCAGCGGGCCCCCGTCGATACTCGGAAGGCAGATGGACGATCCGATGGGCTTCAATCAGCCACCGTTTCCTCCACATCAGCCACAACTGCCAGTACAGCCGATGATGCAAAGAGGGCATAAGAAGAAGGTTAAACCTTCTTTTCTGCCTCCCATAGGTAATCATTGTTTTTATTGAATACTGGTGGGCCAATCAGTGAGTTACTAAAAATGTAAGTTTGGTGAGCTAGGCGTGGTCGTAGTATCGGTGACTCTACTTTCGAAACATAGGTTTTTTTTTCTATTTAAAAAATGTTTGTGTTGGTAACACTACTCTCGAAAGTTTGTTTTTATATTTAATTAAATTAGATAAATCTGTGTAATGAAATATTTTCTTTTCATCTAAAGGTGCCAGAAGAGAGTTTGGATTCACAAAGGAAAAAATAAAGAGTCTCATAGCAAAAGATGAGGATATAAGAAAAATCCTCAAAGACTTGGTGAGGGTCACGATGCAGAAGGTGGATCTGGTGGCGATGATCAACACAAAAAGAGCCGCTGATGATGATAAGAAAAAGTTGAAGATTAATAGTAGTTCTGATCAGGATTTAGAAATGGAATAAGACGCTGAAATATAGATTGTTTAAAATTTGGTTTTTATTATGGGACTAGCAAATAACACCAGAAGTAAGTGCGACAGAGAGAGAGGGAGAGAGACATAGATATTAGAGAGAGATTAAGGCTTTCTGGTTCTTGTTTGCTGTACCTATTCACTACTGTTACGTACTTATATTCTGTACAGTTACGTACTGATGCAATTCATATTCATTCGTCCGTAAAACTTGATAATCTCATCACACAACACGTGCAAAGACAAAAATTTCGATTTGCAGAACTTTTTGCCAACAATTATCATGCATTATCCGGAGTCCTGGATCCCGCTGGACGTATGCAAAGTGGCCAAATGAATATTTGCATAAATCTGCTTCACGTTCTCGAGAGGATGCTACACAGTGCATTGAGACAGTACTTCATCTGCATACAAATCAACCATCGTAGATTATTGGCAGGAGACATTGGAGATCCTTGTAATTTTTACTTTATTGGACATAAGTAATGATTGAATTGAAAAAAGGGCTTTCACGCAGTAGTATAATCGTTGTGGTGCAACTAACATGAACCCCTGGAGTTTTTATACAGTTATCCCCTGCCGGCAGTCGCAGGTTACGCTAAGGGGATAATTAGACCAAAACCCCAGGAATTCTCTTCGCAGGGGGAACTCGCAGGGAAAACTGGATTTAGCCAACGAATATCTTTGGCCCTCTACACAACTAAAATACCTTACTATTGCTAATATTGAAAGGCGTTAGGTGCAGGTCGCACAAGATTGGTCGCTTTGATGAGGGAGGCCTATGTTCAGCAGACGATTAACTATGACTGAAACAATGAAAGAAATCTAGGGCTATGATGAAGGACTCTACAATGTACTATATGTTATCCATAAGTTGCGCTTCTACTGTCACTAGGTACTATTCGTCATTTGAATTTGAGTTTGTCTTTTAGGTTACGAGCCACCTAAGCTTTCGGACAAACAAGCGATATTTGGACACTAACATAGTCTGGTTTTCTACGGCTTTCAGTTCAATGAGCAATTTCAAAGTTTCTTGAATATATTTTGAAAGTAAATTCACGGAGATTTAATAATCAAATTATTATGAGCTCTATTATAACTCTATTATGATTACTATAACCAAATTTTGGTTATGAACAGACAGTGATATAGATCAATGTTCTGTTTTTTTTTTTTTTTTTTTATGGTAAAAACCTAAAATAAATAAAAAAAAAAATGGATTTGATGATATGACTCGATTTGTTTGTAGGTACTACCAGGCACTACCAGGAATAAAATTAATACTTTGTACCATAGGTACTGTGATCTTACCCTTTGAAGATTGAAATGGGATTGCCCATTTAAGATGATATTCTAAGAACAATCCCATAGATAAAATATAAATTTATTGCTTGTAAAATTAAGATTCCAGTTTCAAACCGGTGGCGTTGAATTCACCGAATCAATTTTCAAACAAAGCACGTTTTGATAACTTTCCAATTATCTTACATTTGGATTTGTACATTGGAATTATTTTGTGAAAATATTGACGTTGATTTTTGATAAACTTAGTTGGGATACCTAAATAAAATAATATTGATACACCTTACTATCGTCAGTACTTGTCCTAATTCAAATGATTTATTTCTCTGATGTCAAAGTCCATATATTTTACACTAGCCGTCTCCTTTCTTAGTGCAACCCTGCGCTATAAGGATACTAGCCTCCAAATTTCATAACTCTAGGACTTATAGTTTAGGCTGTGCGTTGATTCTCTGTCAGCTTCAAAAGAGTTTTATATATATTGATGATTATGATGATGATTTTACATTTACGTGGTCCATCTTAGGCTGCAACTTTACCTTCCACAGTTTCCACTAGGTGTGCCAAACGCTAATAAGAAACATTGATAAAAAACTTTTACATGCACTTGAATAAAATAAAATATCCAACTCCATAAAATATTTTGAAGCAAAGATAAAAATAGTAAACAGGAAACTCAAAGTTAAAATGGAATGACGAGTGAAACATTCGGATGGATCCCATACCAGAGGAACCTTTCTTGAAATGGTAGGCTGGGTGGGTATGCGGAAAAAACGATTTAAATTGTGTAAGTATAGTGCAAAGAAGCACAAGACTTGTATTATGAAACTTTGAGAACATTATTACCATTATGAAAAGTATTAAAATCAATGCTTGCTTCAGAATAAATATACTCCAGCCAGGACAATAAGATGTATGCAACTCAACATTTTCAAAAATATGTCATGAATCTCCAAGGTGAGTTCCACGGAAAATGACATTGACGGAAAATGAAGTTACATTAGAACTCTCATTTCTTATTGTCGCTGACTGTACTGTATTTACGCTTGAGCCGTATGAGTCTTGGAATTAATTGTTTTTCTTCATCAAGTTAATATCACAAAAATGAAAAACCTCTGATTGGTGTCTGATTTTCGCCATATCGAACTTTGATTACTCTGTTAAACCGTTGCACACGCGTTTGGTTTTTACAGTGCCACAAAGGAACACATACATAGGCTGATAAATACATTACCCTCTTATTGCGGCGCGGTCGTTAAAAAGGCAAAACTTTTCGAAAATTTATCCGATGTGGTTTGACCTGCTTGCATTTCTAAAAGCTAACCCGCTTTTCTCGCGCTAGCAAATGTTTGATTACTTATGAAAACTTAGGTGTGTGCACATCCCAAAGGAAAATACGAGTACATTGCTACCTAAGTATAACTAAAGTTCCACCTGCAGCCTTACCTCCAAGTAATGAAGTTCAAGTAAGAAATCAGAAAAATTAAACCATAGCAATATTTTTTCTTCTTCCTGCCCTAATCCCACTAGGTGGTAGGTAGCCCAGCACTCAGATCCATACAATATGACAGGTCTTGATCGTCATAGATTTCCCCCTTAATGTTTAAGGGGCATACGCGGATCACATGTAGTTCCAGTGACCTGTCGCCATTTCATCCATCCCACATTAATTCTGTTCTTAACGTCACGGTCTATTTCGCCGTCGTTCTGGAATAATGAAGCGGAAATCGGAGCAGACTGGCAGATATACATCATCTAAGGCTATTGCGGAGAAATTGGAAGGACCACCAAAGTCACAGAACAGGTGAACAGCCATAGCAATAATGAAGGAAATAATTAACGCTTAGGTATCGTGTTTTGTTTGGCGATCGCAAATACTGCTGTTTTTTGCGCTCTTTCAAGGTTCTCGGACAAAGGAAGATTTAGATTAGATTAGAAAATTCTTTATTGCACTTTAAAAATCGTACAGAGGCGAGTTTAATACTATTTAGCATTATCTACCAACTAACCTGGGCGTAGTGTGGAGATGATGGTAGTGCTTCTAATGTAAAACTTTAAAAAGAAAGAACAACGCCTTTAAAACTACATTAACCTACAAAACACGATTTAATGAGTTACCGGTTTGATTTTATCGCAATCTACACTTAGGTAGGTTACCTATTGAAAACTTCAATACCTATACCTAATTAAAAGTTTAAAAAAAGAAACCGTCTTTAATTTGATTACCTTCCAGCTACATCAGGCAGTGATACGGCAACTCATTGGGATTATTCTAGTCACAGGAAAGCAAATACGCAATTTTAATGACTTGGACAACGTATTTTTCCTATTACCTATTAATAATACAGTTAACCCCGGGTTTTATTGAACCGAGTAGATAAAATCTATAAACTCTATTAGTATGGAGTATAATATAAATAAATAATAAATATTCTTGGAGTATTGAACCGATTTTGATGAAATTATGGAACCAATCTGAAAGTACGAGTATATAATTATCCTATCAAATAAAAAAGCATTTCTCAATCGGTTTGTAAAGGACGAATTTCTGAGGTAACATAATAAAACAACTGAATTGAGAATCCTCCTTTTTTGTCGTCGGTTAATACGCTACGTATCATAAAGTCGATAAAGCACGTGTTCAAAACATAATTAAACCCTTGAGTAGCTCTATTACAGCGGTAAAAACAATCAACTGATTGCATGTTCATATAGACTCAATATCTGATCATAAACACGAAGTAAGTGCGTCTACTTACAGGTAGACAGTGACAAAGCTATGTATGTGTATATCTGTCTCCCTTGCCCGTTATTCAGTTTTGAAATCTGTGCTACGAGTGGCCGACAAGCGTTGGGCGGGCGGCCGTAGAGTTATAGATGGGATAGAGCTGACAAATAAGTTATTCTATTTTGGTAGATTTGTTTGGGATTTTTTTATTATTTATTTGCAATCTTGAGTACTTATATCTATGTCTACTTGAAAAGATGTTCATAAAAGTGTATTAATAATTTTAGATATTTAAAAACTGGTCTGTAAACGTCGCCATTACATTTTATTTTGACATTAAAATATTAATGGCATCAAAAAGGCATAGTTATGGTCAAAAATGCATTTGACATTGTAAAAAATGGGAAAATTCCAGTTACACCTATTGCTTTAAAGCCTGAATCAGAATGACCGACGTAAGTACATTCACCACAAAACCAAAAACATTTCGGACAAACAATTACCTAAGTACCTACTTCTAAAATTTCCTAATTTTGCCCACGAGTACTACAAACCTTACCAAACTTCCTTACGTCACGCGCACCCACGTATTTAATAACCGGGCACTGTCTCTATATTCCGAGGTCTATTCTAAGCGTTTATAAGGCAGTGCTATCGCCGCCCAAGCGCATTCGAAATCCCGAACCCGAAGCCAAAACCACCCCTTTGCCGTGAATAAAAAAAAAGTTTTAGTCTTGTGATTTGGATTTGAAGCGGTAAGTGACATTTTATTTACCAAATAAAATATTCATAAATAACGATATAATTTTAATATTTTTGCAAAAGATTTCCAAAAACTGTTTTTTTTTTCTATGAAAATTGCAATAAAATAAAATAAATTTAATGAAATGCACGACGTAAAATTTTTTACGTTTTAATAAATCAACAAATAATGTTTTTTTAGGTCTAAGCTTTAAGTTTTTTTACTTAAATAATTTTATTGATTTCCACTAAAAATACTTCAGAAGTTTAGTTACTTGATTAACTAAAAGATCTTGATTGATTAAAATGAAAAAATGTTTCAGTGATTCTATTTGTATAAAAAAGCAAGGCAATTGCAAAATGTACCTACTTGGACGTGCCTCTGATTAACCCTTCAGATATTCTGAAAATGGTTAACTATAAAAAAAAATGTGCATTAAAACAAATATTGTAAACAAAAATATTAATGAGCTTCCAATATCAAATATCAATTTTACACGAAACTTTGGTTTTGAAACCTTTCAGTGAAATTGTTTTGATAAACCTGATTTGGAGTCACGCTGTCAAACTTCTTGATAAATTACTCAAAATTAGCAATCCTATTTAGATAACGGATTAACTGGCAATACTATCTACTACAAATTACATTACATACATTACAGTATGTATTTACAAAAAAATATGTATGTATGTATTCTATCAGCCATCTAGTTACCATCGTACAAGCTTTGCTTAGTTTGGGACTAGAAGGCGTTGTGTTAAGTGTCCGTGAATATTTATTTATTTATTTACATTACTTGCCAATAGAACATAATTCAGCGCTAGAACATATAAATAAAAAAACAAAAAATATTGGTACTGTATTTATTCATAACAGCTTGATATATCAGTCGTTTATAGGCATTTTCCTTTTCTTGTGGAAAATTCGTATTTAAAAACGTGAAAAAGTCTAAATATATCACGAAAAATCTTTCACCTCGGCTTTTTAAATTTTTTTTTAATCCAAAGAGGTATGTTTTCTCACGTTTTTACGGCTAAACAGATCGCGAACAGAAATATAAACTCATTCTAAAGACGGGAATAATTGTCACTATACCTACTTAATAGATGTTACACTTTACACTCAATACATTTTTAGTACACTAACTTAAAGAAAACTTCAGCGCTAATTCCCCAACGGACAGTGCAATCTCTGACTAATTATACCTACGTAAATAATAGCACTAAGTTTTACTAAGTTTTGATAAAACTTAAGGTATTGTGTATTGTTCTGTCCGTTTTACAGTACTTATTTAATTTAATAATGAACTTCTTCGTGCTGCAGAAAAATAGTCTTCAGAGTATTGGTATTCTCTTCTAATTCGTTTAAAAAAATAACCTTACTTCAATTCAACCTGGAGTTGTACTTAGCGCTCAAAAATGATATCGGTCTATGACTGATGTTCCGTAGAATTATTTAGGAAGGTGCATGATATCACTAACTCAAAAATGAGACAACCGGAACTACTCTTAATTAGTAGGTAACTCCGTAGTGTCCGACTAAAACGAGAAAAAAAAGTAGAGATCAAAATATACAAAGTTCTGGTACTTAGAAGGAAACATTTTTTTGCACTACATAGGTATAGAATAGAAGATTATTTGACTGACTTTAATAAAGTATTGATCCCTGCGCATACAGTCATCAGCTTCAGCTTTAAAAAGGACTAATTATAGAAGAGGAAGAGCTAAGTAATGATTACGGAAATGAGGTACGATTGGATCAGTAAAAAAATGTAATCATAGTTCTTTTGGGCACATAGCTTAGGTTACTTATTGTAACCTGTTACATTTCAGACGTAACTCTATGTATCGTTTTTACATTCCATATCAATCAGTTTTTCGTTTATTCTTCACAAGACGTTTTGTGGCCAATTTGCGTAAGTGCTATTGTAATCATATACAGTGATGAATATTTTTACGATACTTACCATAAAAACATATTCAACACGCATAACAGTTATTTTACTGTGTGGAATGAGAAATGTTTGAAATTGTTACACATTTTTCTACTGCCAATGTTTTTGTAAGCCGGCAAATAAGCTTGCGGCCTGCCTCTCCGTTGGCAAAATGGCTAGCATCGTCATTAAATTTTTAGCGACATTTCAATAGATTAAAAAAATCTAAAACTAATGGGTTTTCGCTTGTAATAAGAAGCCTTCAGTACCATCATACCAAGCATCACTCGTTATCATCACAATCAGATTCGTTAATCGTGTTTCTATAGCTCCTTTTTCGCTCGTTCTTATCTCGCTTACCACAGTGGTGTGCGCAAGAGTATAAAGAAAACGCTTGTGGAATGGAAAGCTCAAGGTTTTTTTCTAACGTAACTTACTTTATACTGAAGTAAAAACTTTTCTACGCATTTTACGTGAACAATGAACTATTAGTTTTGGTGACTAAGCCATATCATGGAAACTATTCATCCGACTTCGCGTTCTAAAACTAAATGAAAAATGCGATCGAGATGTACGTTTTCGAAGACAAGAAATTTTCATTTCCATCCATCACAATGACACACACCCAGTTTTAACAATACGATTGTTTTAAAAACATTAGTTTAACAGTTACTGCATATTGTTAGTTCAAAAGATACAAGAACTTCTGTAACTCAGTTGCAGCTTTTGGGCTTTAAGTTTGTCGGAACTTTGGAACGCTCAGTGCAACTGCTTACTTTGCTAAGTTGATTTGTAAATGTAGCAACATTGACTTAACATTTAACCCTCTGTGGGATATCTTACCTTCTTTAACCGAACACTCTCTGTTAACCTTTGGCATTTCTGTCACTCAATATTTTAGGGGATGTGAGGGATAGCTTGAGGCACGTCCTTTTGGCCTCGGGTTAAAATCCACATGCGTCAAAACTTTCAAACGTTTAGCATTAAAATTGATCTTAAATGATTTACTGTAGTTACTCTTGGTCAATCTTGAGGTTTTGACCCTTGCTAGAAGTTTTGACCATTAGTTTAGATGAAGGGGTTTGATGTTTGTTGATTTAATATGGACAGAAATTCTAAAAACTTAGTAGCATGACGACCTTTGTTGCGTAGCGGACGAATAATCGATGTAAGAGGTGTGGGTTCAGATGAAAATATAGATTTCCGTATCCATACGTGTTGAATCAGTAGTGGATCCAAAATTTTAGTTTAGTGGAGCTTGACACAGCTATTTATAGTTTTCCTGATGGATCCAGGGAGTGTTTGAACCCTCTTGCCTCCTGGATTCGAAAGCAGCGTAATAAATACTTAAATTCTTAATACTCTTTCACTTTTAATTTTTTTCACTGCCACAGCAGGTTAACTGTTCAAGACAGAAACACAATTGAACGATAATTACCTTATCGTAAAATATTATCATTATTTCCTGAAACCTGATTTTAATTTGCTTGTTTCAGATCAAAATGGCGCAGACCATGATGGCAGTAACCATAGCAGTCGTACTAGTGATGTGCCACGGCGTCAGCGCAAAGCGTAAGTCATTTACCCTTAAAATAAACGAAGTGAAGGATACTATAGGGCATATGCAAGCCCTGCGCTTTTGTCGGACTCTGTTTATTAATTCGGTGGTCAGAAAATAACCCAACGATTGGTTTGAGTTTCGAGATTTTTTTTCCTGTTAAAGCCTCATAGTTATATAGGTATTGTAGGTATCTATGTGAACTAGTTATTTCCGTTCGCGGTAGTTATTCAATACCCATATAAAATACTGGTTTGGTTTTTTAACTGAAATAATGAAGGTAAATATTTGCAGTTTTGACAAAAACACTTCTATTTTTTTTACATTGGCTGGACATTATAACTGCTCTAGATATGCAAGCACAATTTTATTGAGCTTTGACTTACGAGTAGGTACGTTATCAGAGTTAGGAGGGACGCCAAACGGCCAAATGTAGCAAGAAACATGTGATTCTTGATCGCAACATAAGACGCGATATCACGTTTTCCCCATAATATGTTTCAACACTTACGAGACAGCATACTTTGAAGCCGCATCCAAGAAATAAAATATAAACACTTTTTTCCATGTTCAACTTCAACTTCATGGTTTACGGCTTTTGTTGACACAATTTTGTCTGTGTCTGTTTACTCTAGTGCCATAAACAAGATGAAGGTAAGGAAAAGTAAGCATATGGCTAGCATGATTTTGAGAGAGTAGAGTTTTCCATGTTGAACATGTTTTTTCCTCGCCTCATATTACGAAAATCCCTCTTCTACACCAAAACAACCGAAAATCTCCAAGAAAATCTCAGAATAAATAAAACAAAAGCCGGTTGTCTAAAGTGCCTGTAGTAAGCAAAACTTTTCTATTCAATTTGTGTAAAACCTTCCGTGAAACGTACGTTATCTATGGCATGGTAACTACTACTCACTACCACATTTCCTTACGAATCACCAATCCTTTTGCTTCCTTACAACCTTTCCGATACTTGTATTTTTTTTACTGAATATTGTGTCCAAAAATATCGATGCTGACTCGATGTAGTTATCGATTTTGTGTAATTATCGCGACGAATGTCGGATACTGGCAATATGTAATCGGATAAAGATTTTACAGTATCTACTCGTACTCTGTAGGAAATCTGTGGAGTATTGCTATATTAACCGTTTTAGATACTTCCAACAAAACATACCTCTAACGAGTAACAAGCTTCCGAAAAAGATATCCCATAAATATATTGTAACTGAAAAAAATACAGAAACAAATCGACGAATCATAAAAAAGTAATGCTACAACCATTTTTTTTTTCAGAACACAATACTTTAGATTAGTCTATTAGACCCTTGCCGCTTCACTGAAGATTACCTTATCTTACCCAAAAAAACCTAAGCGCATTCATACTTAACCCCTTAAAGGTCTGTGTATTTAATCGGAACCGAATCACCTATATTTTTAAAGAAAATAATACAATGGTGTGGGCTGGCAGCGATGAGCATTGAGCATGTCTAAGGTTTTTTATAAATTAGGTTCTTCTTATATTTTTTGAGCTTTTGGTTTGACAGAACTACGTACATAACATACCCACAAAGAGTAACATTATCAGTATTCTATCTAGTTCCCATAGTATAAGCTTTAGTTTGGGACTAGAGGGCGTTGTGTTAAATCTCCAAGGATATTTATTTATTTATAGAAGACTTCATTCACTCATGCCTTGTAGATGTTATTACTTCTTGCCCGTTCCTCTACTCCATAGGCGTTGGTCGCGAGGAACTGGTACCTAGACTAGAATTCTATAGAAACACTGTAGAAAGTTAGATGGTATGTAAGAAATAGATAATAAAAAAATAGATAAATTAAGTTATCTACAACTCGTCCGCTATAATAATGACTTACGTAGGGCCCACCATCATACGGTTGCCGTTTTATGAGAAATATAAGCTTTATGTAACCAAAATTTATAGCTCCAGGGTAGGTCCTGAGCAAATGTGAAAACTTTCAAGAAATTTATTTAGGCAGGTAGGTTACGGTTATAAATAGAACATCCTCTCAAATTTTGTTATTCTTGTGTGTTTGTTTGATAATGAATTACAACACTATGGGCCTTTGAACACTGGTCGATATCGAGAGCTACATCTACGAGATCTACATCTCGTACACACAATACCGACGTGTTAGTTTCTCGAATAAAATTAACGGTGTCGAACGAAACATCGCGTTGAATACCTATATTCAATGTATGAGATTAGCTCTCTGTTGTGTGAAACCAACATATTAATAATACACCTTGTAGGTTTTTTTTAGTTTAGTGCTTTGGTCAATATTAATTGTTAGTTTATTGGTGAGAATTTTACGGGAATTTACCGGGGATTATAGTATAGGGTACTTGAATATTCATAATACAAAAATCAGTTACGTTGTGTTGGTGAGTAATAAATGTAGCAAGATTAATAAAGTTTTGTGAGAATAAATAAGAACAGGAAATGAACTCACAGAATTACAAAAAAAAATTGTGAGATGGCAACCACAGGCTCAAGGGTGATCAAAAGTTTAAAAATGGAAATATATTGTCTATCCTTAAATGGGAAAAGTTTGCATTTCTCGACCTCTAGGGATCTGAAAATTTCAATTAAATATATTTTTTTATTACCTACTTACCTATTTATTATAAACACGATGTAAGTTGGTTTTAGAAATATGTTGCTAATATTAAAAACGATAGCAAAATAGGAGTCATTATAAAGTATTCAATTTTTTTTTATATAAAATGCATCGTATTTAGAAAAGCCTTTGATTGTATTCTAAACAATAGCAAAAGGTATAGATGTTTTGTAAAAAATAAGAAATACATTTTAAATTTTGGACTAACATCGGTACCAAATTTTAGTGCAATTTGCAGTAAATAGAGTTAAAGATCCCATCTCCACCTGCAACATCTACACGAACGAGGCGCAACTGAATCAGTCCGACGATTCGACATCAATTGCCTTACCAAACGGACGCTTCAAAATCTACACAAAACTGTTTATACAGAAAACCGGTGCCTACTATTATTGAGTTAATTATGTACCTACTATAGAGGTGTAGACGCGCTCTATTGAATATTTCATTTATTTGTAGTGTTTTATATACATTAACCATAACTCCCTCCGCAATATTACTTTAATTAAATTAACGAGATTAAATTGTCCATCAAACATAATTTAACTATCATGGTTTCCAAGATATTCAAATAAAAAAAATGACCTACAATTTTTGCATTCTTGTTTCTATCTAGAATATAATCATAATGCTTATGATCTATAGTAAACATAAAATAGGTAGGTACAGAAAACAAGCTTTAATGTAAATACAGATGACTGTAACAGATCTCGTCTGATCAGATTAGTTTAACGAACTGACGTCAATAATCCTGGCTGCAGCAAAACCAGACCACCGGACAAAATCCATGGCATAGGGCGCTTGCACACTGGCAAATGCCGACCAACCCCGACATGTTTTCTCCAAGCTTCCAAAACGAATATCGATGGAGTACTGGTGCTAGGTGACATGGCACGGTGGTTGTGTGAGAGTCTATGAGATTAAGTGCCGATTTCGTGTACTCGTCGTATCGATGGTAGTGTATAAACAGCCTTAGCAGTGCGATGGTGGCCGGATTTGGAACATAGTTTGACCTGGATTTAGTTATTTTTGGAATTATCTTTCGAACACATGTTTTTTACATATAGTGCCTTCTGGTAAGATCGGCGTAAGTGGAAGTCCGGATAAATCACGTAACTAAGCAATTATCATATAAAAATATCGCAGAATTGCTTGGCATCCGGACTTACTATTACGCCAATCTTACCAGAAGGCACCTTACTCTTTCTCTAAAAAATGATTTAATCGTAGGTACATTTGTTATTTGTTGTGAAGTTTCGAATCCATAAAAAGTACTTATAATTACCGATTAAGTACGTATTTCAAATGTTTGTTATTTTTCAGAAGTATAAAACAAAAAACCATTTTTGACATTATTCAACTTGTTTCAAAGGGTTTTGTGGTTGATTCTTTGAAGGTAGTAAAAGTATTAGCAGAATTGGAAAGTTTCTGCAAAAAACATTGAAAGGGCTTTGTGTAAAGTTCAAGAATAAAACCTTACTGGTGTTTTTCAAATTATGATACCGTGTACACCTATACCGCACATGTTTAAGTAACGCACGTGCTGATGGCTGAGAACGTGTCTACCATGCCTTTTCTTAACTGAACTTTGACTGATTTCAAGCATGAATCAGTAGAATTTCAGCTTTATTTCGCTTAAAAATCAAGTACTATATGACTAGCTTAGTTGCTAAATAGCTTGCTATAGCTTGAACAAGTACTTTTACAAATTTTTTGACACATACAAATGGTATAGAACCTATTTCAAATGATTAATAAACGTCGTCGCCAAAAAGCCAAAATCTTTACATAAATGATCAAAAAAAGAA
Organism: Eulithis prunata; assembly: GCA_918843925.1. NCBI lineage: Eukaryota > Metazoa > Arthropoda > Insecta > Lepidoptera > Geometridae > Eulithis > Eulithis prunata. Next base: position 8,388,144 of record OU974016.1, on the reverse strand, counting down.
AGGTTAGTTTAATTCTTAGATATAGCTACATGAGGCTATATGTATGTATGTATACCATTTCCACGTACCAGTTGAAAACATAAAAGCCTTTTCTTCTTAAACTTTTTGCGTAAGTATGTTGTTTATGAGCAAATCACACGCACGCTGATGTAGATAGCACACGTCTTACGAAACTCATCCACTCATTCAGAGGAACTTTGACTGAAGTGAGATTTAGCACCATTGTTTTAGTGATAAATATAAAGGTATCGTGATTTCCTTTGTACCATAGTTTTGTGATATAATAATCACAATGTAGTTGGGTATATTTGATAACAGTCCGAACATTTATTTCATGTTGGAAGGATGTTCTAAAGGATAATTACTGGCAAGAACTAGTACAGGATATGTCGAGTTTTTATAAGAGGTGGAGATAATGTTAGGTTGCTAAGCCAAGGAGTATGGAGTAGTAGACTAATGTGATCTCTACCCGGCCTCAGTCTCGAGGTTCAGAGCACAATATTTTATTTGAATATTGTGTATTGCAGTTTTATAAAACGGCTAGAGTATGCATCGTAGGTGTTTAGAGTTAAAGCTAAAATATATTAAAAAAAAATAACATCGAATTGAAAAGTGACCGAAAATAAAATAGGCCATACTTTCTATTCAATGTTTAATATTCCGTCAATCAATTGATGATTCAAATAATATGAATGAACATAGCCTTGACGGAATCCAATAGGTACGAGCACCGTCTACTTATACATTGTATCAAACAAAATACTTTGCTTGAAATTACATTACATTTCTTTAGGAATAGAAATGGTGTCATTTGAAGACGGTTTGTATTGGTTTTGTTGAATTGTTGTACCATGTATACCTTATTTCATTTGTTTATGTGTCAGAGTGATGGATAGGGCACGTCCTTAGCGGACGTGTTCAGTGAGGCAATGCACCGTTATAGACAGTTGTTACCACTTAACATCAAAAGTCATTGTTTGATTGTGTGCCTCTTCGAGTGCTTCCTCGTTCAACCCACAATTTTTCTACCCAATCTTATTTTTCCTCGTTCAACCCAAAACATATGCCTCGTTCTACCCAATCCAAAAATCTCAGTCACAGTGTATTCTAAACAGTACAGACACTGTGTTATTAATCAAAGATCGAACTTGCTGAAATTATTACTCACAGTAGCTTCAAATTACGTATATGGAGGTAATAATATTTTATGACAATGTTTATGGTCTCTTCAAACAAATGCACGTGCAATTCCAAATATGTTATTCAAAAATAAGATGGTAATATTAAATGTTACCATCGATAGGCTTAATAGTTTATTTTGCATTGATATTTATATTTAATGTAAGTATATATTCTTTTATCAAAAACGTGTACTTACTTGTAGCTGTTTATGTTTTAAATATTCGATCTCAAAAATGTGATTTTGCATGACTGATTTTATATACCTAGATAGCTAAGAAATGTTTATTATTCAAATTTATATCTACTTGCCAGACCTGTATTTAAAATGTGTAAGCTGTTCTGTTGAATAATAAATGACTGATTTTTTAAAATAAAAATATTCATAATAAATGTCTACAATTTTTTTGTCTGCTGACCCTACCACTTCGGTGTTTCACTGTGTCATTTATTTGAATATAAACAATAGAAATTGGAAATAAGTAGGTGTGGGTTGAAAGAGGAACTTAAATCAAATGTTTTGGGTCGAACGAGGCAAAATACCTATTGGGTAGAAAAATTGTGGGTTGAACGAGGAAGCACTCGCCTCTTCATCTACCTAACTACTCGTACCTACATTATTTTTTTTATAATAATATTTGGACAAAATTGAACTAAATAACCTTTAATTTCCAATTATCAAACACGGTAGGTAAATATTTCAATAAAAAATTACAGAACCGAATTAAATTAAAACTGGGTTGATTACTGTAATTTTAAATAAAAAAAGGTCTAATCAATGGTCCTAATTTAGCAACAGAATTCTGTTGTGTAATTATTTTGACTTAGTGACGATTCGGACAAAATATACGGACAAAATTGTCCCAATTGTCACTTTTGATTTTAATCATTTTTGTTGTGACGATTCTTTCGTTATTTTCATGCGTCAAATATTTTAGGTGGTTGCTCAGCATTCGGACATTCATGCTTCGGCGGACATGGGAAGAGGTCTGGAGATACTGCTGGTGTTGATGTAAGTGCTTATTTATAGTCACAGTCCGATGATCGGAGTATGTAGGTACGTACATACTCCATTTATGTATCAACAAGTTAATCAGTCAGTTTGTGGGGGCATAGAGATCCTCAGATTTATAATCAAGACTTTGAGCGGCATAAGCCCCGTCACATTTGCTGAAAAACTTGCTGAAGCAAAAAGGAATGTCGTATGAGCTAGTGGCCAACTCTGCTGACGGAGTTTTTAGGCCGCCTTAGGCCTCCCCCACCGGCTTAACGACAGGAACCGACCGTTTAGCGTGCTCTCCGAAGCACGGAAGCGCTCTGATGTAAATGCCGCACTAACACTCATATATACCTATCCAAATAGTCCGTCCGTGAATATTAACTTTAACTTTATTAACTTTAAATAGTGACCGCGTAGAATGTCTAAGCAAGCTACACCACTAGCGCTTCTGCTTCGTTACAACGTAGAACTCCTTTATCCAGGTATCTGGCCAAGAGCTGATGACACGGCACCAGATGGGCCAGGAGGAGACGCCCCCCTATCCTGGATACCCCCACTACAACGCGCTGCAACCTGGCGATGACATCATACCCATCAGGGATGGAGGTATGGATACCGACCAAGGTACGGTTTATCCTGACTTAGAACCGATACCTACCCCCTAGCGAAGTTAACATTTCTTGTATATTTGAAAAAATTTATAGCCCTACATGTTTTCTAATGTAATGGTGCGTTCACACTTAGCCGCAGTCGGCAGGGAAATGGACATGAGCATAGTGTGAACACGATCATGCCTCTGTCCCGGCTCCCGGCCCAAGTTCATGCCCTCGCTCTCTTATAAGAATAATGGCGATGTTGCTGTGGCAATAAGTCCGGAATTAATCGCGGTATTAAGCCGGCATGGGCTGAGTGTGAACGTACCTACTATAAAGGAATGACGTAACGAGTTGAGTTGCAAAAACTCAACTCACTACCAGTTCACTATCAGATCACTATCAGTTTATCAAGTGACGTCATAGCCTTTTGAACCAAAAAACTCAAGTACTTATCTTTATACTTCTTGACTATCATAACGACCGTCATCTGACGGTAGTAGGTGATCACGAACAGAGTTTAACAGGTCACGTTGCAGGCGCGTTCGACCGCGAGGACGCCGGCCGCGAGGTAATGAAGTTCAAACTCCGCAACATCTTCAAACATTGGGTGAGAATAATTTACTTAGTTACGTGCCATAGGAACACGAAGAGGCGGCATTAAAATAATAAACACAGCTTAAACTTTATAGAGATACACCGTGTTTTGTTTCTTTTTAAAAAACAAAACAGTGTATTACTGTGCCAATGGTTTATTAGTCAAGTAATGTTGAAAAATGGTACCTATTGATTTTTTGGCTAAAAATTTCACCAATAATGTTCGCTTATAAGCTTAGTAAACACCGAGATTTTCAAAGACAATCCTTAAAAAAATGTGTAAATAACGTTCCAATCCTGCCTGGATGTTATAAAAGACGTCATGATTTCAAATAGTGATATTCTCTTAAACTACTTCAATCTATTTACATCATAAAATAACTTATTAAATAGTTATAAAATACCTAAGTTACACTCAAGTAAAAATTACCCTTTTGAAAGCTCGAAAATAATTAGTAACGTTAGATATAGCTATATTCTAAGTAAGTAGGTACCTATAACATCACCTCGAGTCCAAGAATGGACTAAACTACTAGATTTTGTTATTTATAACTTCTATTAGTTTTATTATTATATCTATTATATCTATTATGCAGCGGCGGTAAGCAGCAGTTACGAAAATGCATAATAAAGTAAATTTTTTCACGTAAACACCTGTAAATACGCTAAACAACATTGAAAAAGACGCATTTTCCGAAGTGAAATGTCTAATAACTAATAATTTCTATTGTAATTTATTGTTCACTACAAACAAAGCTCTTGCTTGCTTGCTTCTCATTGCGCTTTGCTCGTACATATATACATACCTAACTAGTTGTACGCACATGTTTTTACGTTTCAACCAAGTTCAAAACTGTTAGTACTTTTAGTATTTAGTTCTTAATTTTTTCTAATTTTGTTTCTGGTTGTAATGTGTTTTGTGTGTTAAATAAATAAATAAAAAAAAAATAGACTATGAACGGAGAGAACTCCGTTCTTAACTCTACATTTGCTACTACAATTTAATTATGAACGTCCCGCGTGTCTTACACCGTGTCTAACATTTAGACAAACTTGTCCGTTACGGGAACTTCGTAGACTATACTGTAGTTTTACTACTTACCTACCTACTTAGTTATGTTGTTACTCTCGCAGTGTTTTAAGTTACTTGAAAACGCAAGTTTTACTAATAAAAACCAATCATATTTAGATTTCTAAAACAAAATAAAGTAGTTAGGTATGTATAGTAAACTAATGTATTTAGAAAAAAATCCACGAATGAATGACGAACATGAATTATGAATTCATTACCGATTCTAGGAAAACAATGGATGAATAAACTAATTAACAAACAAAAAAGTTTACGAGTCTGTATTCTGATTTTTTGGCAAATAAAAACAAGGGAGGACTTTTTTCTAGTATACAATAAACTAATATAAATCTAGCTAATGCTACGAGTATAAGTATAAAATATAAAAAAGAAAAGAATTAGTAATCTTCTTATCGTTCCTCTATTTGTACCAAACGTTCAACCGACGGGATCGACGAAGTTTTATTTTTACCAACCAGCCGCGTTTAACTTGCCAAAATAAACAAAATAGCATCTGTGTAGATACTTATGGCTTTATTTATTGAAGGACTTTTGAAAACATCTATCAATAACAAAATGTAAATATCAAGCGAATATTGTAATTTTGTTACTTTTTCTTCTCCGATATTAATATAATATTTTTTTATTCACAGATGGATAACTACAGGCGATCACAGCAAAACGAGGACATTTATGATGTTGAAAATATGCAATTCAACTGAAATATTCTGAATATATCATTATTGATTCTTGTTGTACTCGAATGGGCTTGATTCTTTCAAAAACTGTGTTTATTATTTTATTTTTATATCAGTTCTACTTAGTAATATAGGTGTTTTACTTCCTGCGATGGTAGAAATATTCATATTAGTTTGGGCACTATCTGTGACATTATAATAAAAATAACTGTTATCATTTTACATACAACGTATACGACGCCATACCATTTAAATATTATTACAATCTTTTAATAAAGTAATTGAGCCCATTTAGCGTTGTAAGTACCTTAAAATAATATTAAGATCCCTTATATATTATCTTGTCAATTATATAAGTTATGTTATACATTATGCAAATATTATTGCTTCATTACAAAAACACTTATTTGATTATGTTAAAAAAGGCTGGGTACCTTACCTTTCTTCGTAAATAAGAGTAATAACCGAATATCGGTATTATATTATAATATTTATATAGTGTTTCCAGTTTTGTGTTTGAAAGATTGAAACACGTAGTTATATCTAGTCATACACTTATTATAAAATAAATATCTTAGATATATAACTATCTATAACAAATTAAAATTTTACGGTTTTAAGGATTAAATTACTTTATTTAATCAATTATTAAATTCATAGTTTTTACTCACATTTTGTGAAAGCTTTTTTGAATCCACAATATTCTTATCAAAATTATAATCATATTTAATTGTATAATGTATCTCGGTACCTGAAAAAGTTTCTTCAAATTTAAAATAATTGTATTTATCTTGTGGCATAAGTTTACCATCAAATTGTATGTATATCTACTCGGTAGAGTTGACTGTCTCTAAAACATAAGTGTTTTGTGTAATAAATGGCTAATGCATCAAGATTGATGAAATATTGTTTTATTTCTAGTTTCAAGACCTCTTAAAGTTCCTTACGCAAGACATAAAATATGTAAAAAAAATACTTTAAAAAAAACTACCAAGATATATTTCTATTTTAGAAATTATTTTTTTACTTTGCGTCAATGAATATAATTAACTACTCAGAACTACCCCTCAACGACGTATAATATAGAAACAATAAAATCAACTAAATACCTCGAAAATTACCAACCATAGTGCTCCTTCTTGTATGTACCTACAACTACTAGTGCTTTGTAGGTACAAAGCATCAGATAATTTCTTTATGGTAAATAAATAAACTTATATATATAAAACTATAGTTTCATAAATAATGCTTTCATATCATCATCATCAATATATCAATATATATAAAACTCTCTTGAAGCTGACAGAGAATATATATATATATAGTGTAGGGTGCACTAAGTATCCTTATACAGGGTGTTACCAGACCACTTCCGAAAACGAAAGGGGGAGCTACAGCACACCAAAACCCAACCAAAAAAAAGTCAGTTATCCTGAAAAATAATTATAGCCGGAGAAAACAATGTTTAAAGATTTGTATTTATTTCGCCAGCCCGCAATGTACGCATTCACGTAGGTAAGGTCGAGGCGTAGTACTATTATTTATTCTGTGTCGTAAGTGCCTACTAACGTAGGTAGGTACTAACGTAGGTCGCTCGCACGTCGCGTACTTGAATGACCCGCGATGAACTCTCAGCTGTTCATGCTGTAGTAGACGTAATCTGCGTGCTGCGTGTACATTGCTGCTTTATTTATTTTATTTGTTTTTTTGCTTTTTTAAATGAGATAATTAGGTAGATATGTCTTATTATGTTGTACTGTGTGTATGTAACTAGAAAAAAAATTAAAAAGAGATAGTCAAGTAAATTTTTTTTTTCGCGATTTTTTTCGTTTAATGTTTTCAGTATCATGGTCTGATTGGAACCTCCAAGTTTTCGGAAGTGGTCTGGTAACACCCTGTATAGTGTAGGGTGCACTAAGAAAGGAATTTTGAAACGTCACACTGTAAAGGGTAGAACGCGAGCAACGCCGCGGGCGACGGCTAGTAAAATATAAAACTATAGTTTCATAAATACTGCTTTCATATTATTATACTAAAAAGTAACCTTCTGTAAGTAATCAGACGTTAGAGCGTGATTTACTCAAAAAACTCAAAATCATTTTTTTTTTTTCAAAGAATAGGCAAGTAGGTACCATTATGTATGTAGGTTATTGTAGGTAGACCCTTATTATAACGACCGGTTTAATCTGTTTATGTTTGTGAACAGCGTCACAAATATAACCATAGTTTGTTTAACGACTCAGACAATATAACTTAACTTTTAAATAGATTATTATAAAATTTGGGTCATTATGCGCGGGGTACTACCAATTACGTGATAAGTTTTAATTCGATAGTCATAAAGTAAAGGGTTATTAACTATAACCTGCTAATATTATTCGTAAAACGTTGAGATATACTGAGATTCCTACTATTAATCGTCTCAATCTTCTAATGATACTGCGGTGTTCTGTGAGTTTGAGGAAGCAGAATACTTATTAAGTTAGTTATTATTCGGTATTCGGAGGTATAACACAGGTTCTTCTATTTATTTTTAATCTTTATTTTTTTAATGTATGTACCTATTTATTTAAACGATTGATTTTAATTCGTCTGGGTATGGTAAAACAATGCACAAGTCTTAAATAAAGTTACATGCATATAAGTTTCTATTTGAGCTAAATGAGCGTTGTCATTTTACTGTATATTTGTAATAATTTACTTTGACGTTCATTCAATTGTCAAAAAATATTGGATTGGGTCACATCGACTGTGGGATAATGACGAAAAAGAAAGCGTGCTTGAATATGGAGTCGGAGCCTTAAATCTCTTCACACATTAATCCAGTCGCAAAGCTGAGCAAACACAAAAGACGTGGATCAGACAACTCAATACAATAATACTTAGCTCTGCCTCGAAATTATTAAGACAATAGGGCCAGAAAACAGCCATCGGCTGGTTTGACACTGCCACCGGCACGACAGTTACCTACACGATATCGTAAAACAAAATAAAAAAAATATGTGAAATTCACACGTGGTAGAAGTGAAACCTTCAAAGAATACTTAACCAATATGCAGTACTAAGTTTCACCTAAAAATAAAAAGTAAAAAGTTGCAAAAAGTTTATTATATCGCGTTGATTTTCAACTTGCTCCCGTTTTCGGTCTGACCGCAGTCCAACGGTATCACTGTTCGGCCAACAGTAGCTCTGCTGCGATAGTTGAAATTACGGCTATGTCTCTTTTTGTTTGCGCTCTTTTGTTTTCGCTAAATGTAAGTGTAATAGTAACTAGTAGCTCATCTGTAATCGGTTACCGTTTTCGTTTCATCGAATTTCAAAACAACGGTGCTAAAGAAGGTTTCACTTCAAAAGCTTTGCTGAGCTAAAATGTTATACATTCACGAATCACGCCGAGCGCGTCCTGTTTGTTTTAGTCCAGACGCATTCACACCGTATCGGTGCCAGTAACTATATTTTTGGTTCGAGCAACATGTTGGTGTCGTGTAGGTGTCGCATCGGCCAGTGTGCAGTCTCCCTATATCGCTATCAAAATCTTGATTAATATTGTACGTATTCAGTGAAGAAGGGTTATGTTAATCCTTGTATTGTTATGATCATCGAGTATTTATTTTGCTCCTATAGCAAAGTTAATATTAAAAAACGTCAAAAATAAATAAAATTATTGACATAATTTTTTGAAATGTGATATTTGAATTCCATATAATATGCAACCTCGAGGGTAAAAATTCCGGCTTATATTATCTACAAAAATTATTGAATGGTGGCTTAGTGAAATCGTGCAATTATTTAACTAAACAGAGTTAAACCATAATTTATTCATTAATATCAGATATAATTTATTTAACTTCATTTATGGTTTCAACAATATTACATTTTTTATAGATTACCTGGAATTTTTAATCTCTACTCTAGTTTAATTAGTTTTTAACTCCTTACCAATTACAGATAACCTTATTTAAAGTATAATACATTGAAATAAAATATTAATATGATTTTAAGTCACCGCCTACACATTTCTTGCTGTTAAGAAATGAGGTGGACTCAAAATACTATTAGCTATTTCTTGCCTACAAATACCGTAAATTGTATGGAGCAACATACAATGCCCATTGTAGTATATATTCGGACAGATGTGCCCTACGTAACTAGGGAATATCACAGAAAATTATGATGATAGAGTAGGTACTCATAAAAAAACCTTACCCGTGTACCAATTCACATATTTTCGTCAACTAAACACGCTGAACGATTGAAATTATTATAAATACATTACATAATATTTTTTTTTGTTCGCTCCTCAGAGCAGGCGATAGTTTTAAAACCATACCGCCTAGTCTTACGTTGTTTTTTTTCCCTTAAGTTAGTTTGTTTATGTGTTTGTCTTTCGTAAATATTCTTTTATGTAGAAATCATTATCAGTTACTGATACACATCTGAATGAAAACATACCAATAGCTGGTACACATCTGAATGGTTTTATTATGTACAAATTGTTTATGACAAGACCATCTTTTGACATCTTCATTCTCTATGATATTGATCATAGAGAATCGGAACATTATTTGAAATACTTTTTTCTAACTAAGTAAAGAAACAAGCCAGTTTCATTTTGATAATTGGGTTTCTTATTGCTATTTCGTTAAAAAAATATTTTGTGAACTAAATACAATGGTGTTCACATAAACTATGGTGAATTATGATTTTGTTGCAAGTTGAATGCAGATAAGTTTGTAATGATCCTATAAAAAAAAATAGACAGTGTTTTTTATATATTACAAAATTACATTAAAATTACATTTACAATCTTCATACATTCTCGTACATTCCTACTTGCTTCGTTGTAGTCGGGTAAAAAAATAGGCACTGTGTTTTTTTTAAACACTGTAGAAAATAGTTTTTCCTTAAAGGTATCCAGGAAGAGCGAATATGAGCCTTTCCGATCCCTCCACTACTTCTCTTGAAATTCGGTTCATTCAAACTACCATTTCATTTTTCTCCAACACGCCAACGATGGACTATTCATTTGTGTCGTCGACTAATGTACTCTCATGATGGACTTCGCGTCTATTCACAGTCCATAGCAATTTATAATGCTTTCTAAACAAGTAATACAAATGTGTGAGTGATTTTTTCTATTGTGTGTCGACCATTGACAATGTTTGAATGGAAATATTATAAGTGTGCGTAAAAGCTTTATAAAATTTTGTGTGAAAACCTTTCCTGGTCATCTTTTATATTAATATTTTTTATTAAAGTACTTAATTAACCTGTTTCGTTACGATCAATACCAGCATATAAATTATACTTACACCAAAACTCACAATATCAGATCAACCTGCTAAAATAGGTATCAAATTTACTTCTTGATTGACGATGAAGTCAATTCACTTGCATTCGAAAACCTATAACTTAGAGGGCTCTTAAATCAGTTACACACCATGAATACCAGAGAACGATACACACGTCTTGTCAATAATATTGCAATACTAGGTTTTCCCACTAGCTTCACCTTGATTTAGCGAGAATTTCGCTCATATGAATAGGACCAATTCATGTATGCAACAATTAAAAAGCTCAGCGATTCAAAATGATCTTATTTTAAAAGCTTAGTGATTTATAATAGTGTATGAGAATACCAACTTTATGATATCGAAACAATATCGGAACTTTATTTTGACTACTTTTAATTAGAAAAATTGTCTTCCTCAATGCACAGTTCATTTATAACATAGGTAGGTACTAATACTAAATGCAAGTTACTCGTATCTCTGTTACTCTGTTATTTATAATAGATTATATTACATTTATTTATTACTCACATCGTACATTACAAAATATAGAAACCACTAGGTTCCCATAGATACCTAAGATATCACTGAGATTGGTCAAACAGTTTAGACGTAAAAATGTAACAAACAGACATCTTGCATTTTCTAGTGTAGGTAGGGGTGCCGGCACTCGTTAAGCGGATTTGAATCTCACATCGATCTAGGTAGGAAATGGAACTGAAAAAGTAATAAGCTGTATTCATAGTTCCACACTCTAGAGACAGCTTTCGGAATACAGCGAATGTAGTGATACCACTCAATACATCGCCGTTACTTTCCGAATTTTATAAAAACCCTGTCATAATTTACAATTAACTCCTTTTTCTGCTTTTGTCAGTTTATGACAGAGTTCAATTCAGTTTTGGTGCAGCTATTAGTTTGGTCTATGGTTCAAAACTTTTTGTTACAAACATCCGCGTAGGACTGAAACATTTTGCTTAGTATTTGGTTAAATTGTGGGTAATCGTGGGTATTTCAAGCACAATACTGACCTGCCACAAACCTGTACAATTTCTAGTTGTAACTTTAATATTACGTCCAAAACAGTAGCAGAGTTCACGTTCCGGAGGTCAAGCAAACCGGAAATTTTCCTCATTTACTAAGTAAAATAGTCCAAACTGTGGTGGTAACCTTAACGTGCAGTAAACGCTACTACAATAAACTTTTAGGGGAAAAGGTTAACCATAATAAAGGAAATCCTGCCTTACAATCTGGATTTATGGGCAGGAATTTTACTTAAGTCTGACGACTTTACTTTTGGCGCCCAACACGGGGCAATCAGTGTTTCTTTTTTATTGCAGTTTGTGGAGCCCACTTAGCAAAATACAGTAAATAGCTATTCTACGTTAATGTTTATTTCTTTTAAGATATTTCGAGTACATTTACAAACGCTGTCTGGAATTTATTGTTACCATACTATTTACTAAAGGTAAACGCTTACCCCGAGCACAGATAAAGTGCAAGCACGGTAGACATCATCTTACAGCTTTTATAAAACCAAAACGTCGGAGATGTCTACGGAGAAGGCAGCCATGACATACTCTACCAAAATATATTGATGAGTAAATAAAGTTCTAAATAAAGTTCTCTATTAAAATAACCCTTTCTAGTTTATTGTTTTCATGTTACAGATGCTTGTACAAATTGAATTTTTCATTGCACACCGATACGCTCAGCTCTAAGCGGCCTCATGTGAATCCTCTGAATGAACACTAATAGCTTTTCCACACCTAGACCGTTTGGAAATAAAAAAGAAACCAAGAACAAAAATTGAGATGGAGATACGTTTAAAAAAGTACTAGTTCGGAATTTGTTACTAGATCGCGTAGTATACTTATAAAAAGTTGAAATAAAGAGTACGGTCGCTCATCTCGATAGTATGTTGTCAAAATTTTCAACCTTATAACAATTTATTAATTTTGAACGCCATCTATCGTACTTTTACGTAAGTACAAGTTTCTATATTCCTAGGTAGGTACCTATTTCGATAAGGATATTGTGTGCAAGAGCTAAGAACTTGTATTGATGATGATAGAGGTAGGTAATGTTGAGCACCCATTTATCAAATTGTATGGGGAAAGTTATGGGCAATTTAAAAATATACGAGCAGGCTTTAGTAGCTATTACATTCTGCTAGGTGACATTCATATCTTACAATTATCTTGATAAAATATAAAAAAACTAAGATTTTTATTCTTTTTATTATGATTTTCTAAACCTATATTCTTGTTATACCTATATGTAACTTCAATTTGTAATCGACTAAATGTAAGTATAATTTGTGTGTGTAGTTTCACAAGCACTCACATGAGTAGATGAAATAGCTATCGATTGGTGAATCTAAAAACTGAAAGCTATCATACACGGAGCTCGTTAAAAAGACTCATTTCCTTATTGAGCTATGTAACGATTGCCATAAACGTGCTGAAATGAGTCGTATGTACGTACATACCTATATTTCAGATACCTATGCCACTAGATAGGTACGTACAGTATATAGGTTTTAGTGTGTTGGTCACCATGATTAGGTATGTTTCTTTGAGGAATTGTCTGTAGGAGGAATCTATTAATTAAGAAAGTCTTCTTACTCTCACTAAGTAACTTTTTAAAAGAACTATCCAGTGGGAGTTGTGAGTTCCTGTCAAAACTTACAAAATCTAATAAGTCATATTAGCAAGTTACTTTGGCGCCCCACCATGGGGCAAATAAATCTTTAAAACTGATGTAACTCCAAATCTGAAATGTAAATATGAGAAATGTGTTCTATTTTTGTGTTTGATTAAAACTTCTCACATTTGAAAAGCCACTGTTTTGAGAAACGTTCTTGCTTTGTTATTTTGCTAAGTTTAATTACAAAATGAATGGCACGGTTGGAAGCAGCGGCAAAAGAAACTACAGTTTTAATTATACAGTGGAATACGTGACCGAAACAGCGTCCGAGGAACGTATTTCTAAGTGAAATAACGAGGTGCTAAATGGAGCTTGTAAGTTAGGACTACATAGATAGAGACGTACTAGAAACTACTAGGAAAGAAGTTATGTAATTGAAGATAGTTTGAATATTTAGTTGCAGATATTTCGCTGACAGTTCAATGACATTTTCACTATAAGCAATACATTTTAAATGTTTTTAGACTGCTACTTTTTGTCTCTTATTTAGTCATATTTATTTATATTAGTATCTTAATTTATCAGTAATCATCATCATCATCATCCCCAGCCCGACTTCACCCACTGCTGAGTATAGGCCTCCCTTTGTTTGTGCCACTCCTCACGTTCCTGTGCCGATCTCATCCACGTCCTGCCCGCGATGTTCGCAACATCGTCTGCCCATCTCGCTGCTGGTCGACCGACGTTATCAGTAATGCAAGCACCATATCTCCCAATATACCATCCCCCTATCTTATAAAAAGTTAGAGTAGACATAATGTCCTGATTACGTATGTTAAACAAGACATAATGTCTACTCTAACTTTTTATAAGATAGACCACATATCTCTTCAGCCATAATGAGTTACACAGTGAGCACCGCTCTCATTTTTTTTTATGAAAAAGCAAAACAAAATACTAAAATAATCGTTTTTTAAGCCCTGTCTGGCCAGTTTCCATTTTAAAGTCGCTGGAAAATAGCCTCAAGTGTATTATGTAAACTCTTGTTTTGAGTTTTTCTCATAAGACTTTTTAATTTCGTAAAACAATGGGTAATAACTGTGGTAATAATGCAACAAGTACGTAAGTTATTCTTCCTCAGAGTGACACAAAATAGGCCAGCGCGTTTTGGTACTTATGTGATCTGTGGTGCAAGTTATAAACTTTTACATCCGAAAAAGTGGTTAACGAACTGCCCCATATCGTAAGCTCTGAACTGCTTTCGCTGCCCAGCATAATGTCAAGCGACGTGGCTACAGATATACGAAAACAAGAAGAAAACGCGCTAATGTCACTATATAGTCACAGAATACCTATGATTTAGTAGGAAAACAGTTCAGAAATCTGGCAGGTGTACCAACAACGCTTGCCCCCTAGTTCCCTTGATGTTTATAAATACCATGCTAAATAGCTAATTATGGAATAAATAAAACGCTTCCTAATTGGTGGTCTTCTTGCACACAGTGATCTCTATATACCTATGTCATAACTGGATGTTTCAATATTTGTGACTGAATCGATTTGAATGATATTTAGAATCGCGATATAATAATTCCATAATATCTTGTACCACTTCCAAACCGTTGCAATTAGCACTACCTTCAGCCGCAGGGAGGGATAACGGAGAACAATGCTTTTAGTGTACAACTGCCTTTATGTGAGCTCACATCCTAAGATACATCTTACTCTGTTATCTAGAGGTTTATATACAAAGAGGTTTCTTAAACTTCATCAGAGGTCTTTGGACGCTAGGGTGCTTTTCCATCAGAGCTAAGCTAAACTAATACGTTGCTAAGGATGTGTTTGATATCCACCAATAGGAATCGTTTAATATGAAAACAAACTATCCCTAATTGTGGATGACAAACACATCCTTAGCAACGTAGCTTAGCTTAGCTCTGATAAAAACCCACCCTTAACTAAGTTGACTCTACCAGAGAGTGACTTTACAGTAGCTAGAGCATGAAACGTCATAAATTTATGATTAATCACGTGACTTATCACTTAGATAGCATCTCAAATGGGAAATTACCGAGATCACCGGTAATTTTATTTATTTATGTAACTACGTAGAAGACACTCAGCTTCTCGAGTAGGTACCTAAAATATACCTAACTCCATTAAACCAACATGATAAAATAGTAACCAACATAGTTCAAATCAGAGCTGTGGCGTTGCTGGGAGGGAGTAAAGCTTCGATGCTCTACGGCACCTCTACGGCGTAGCAATCTTCGTAGCATCTACGTAGAACACTTGCTATTTTCTTCAGTACTTACAATTTTATTTGAACCTTTGCATATATTGTCATGACTCAAGTGTCGGAGCTTCGATAAAGTAGAGTGTTTTAAGGATAAAAGAAAAACAAACGAAACTCCTTATTAATTTTATAAATGGCACAATACACCTTAACATCTATATTTTACATACTACATTGCCAATTGCAACCCAGCCTTACAATTGACACACTTCTATGTAAATATTTGAACGAGAGTATTTAATTACATAGATCTTTACAGGTAAATAATTCAAGAAATAAACTATTAAGATTTTAACATCAGTCAATACTATTAATTGCTCTTCATTTCTCCTCGGATGACTCTTTCTGGAATAAAAAATTACAATTTCTGACGATAAACAACTGAAGATCGAAAAAAAGTAAAAAAATACGCAGAGATATGAATCTGTTGGGAGTCGAAAAGAATTTTGAGTTTATTTTATCAGGAGGATCGAGTTCCTGGCATTGAGTACTATTGAGTACCTACCTATGTACTGCTGAATGTAATCATCATTCAGCGTCTACAGAACTCCATTCTGAAGTCAATATCAAATGCAACATGGTTCATGACAACTGAAGAGCTCCGTGAGAACTTAAAAATTACCACAGTCAAGGAAGAAACACAGCTCCTTGAAAACTCATACAAAACCAGACTGACAAAACACCCCAATCCGTTGGCTGTGAAACTACTGGAGCCAAATACACAAAAAAGATTGAAGCGCCGGAATATACTAGAGCCAAATGTACAAAACTGAATAAATATGGGGATAAACTCACTGGAGTACAGCCCTGCACGCCACTAAATATCCTTCATAAGATCTGTTTATAGCCAGCAGGCTGATCGCAGAGTTGCAAAACAAAAAAAAAAACCTATGTACTGCGTTTTGTGCACGATGTAATAATAAAAAAAATCGAGTGATTTTTAATGTCTGCACAGCTATGAAAGGGATATTCTAAGTAATTATAATAACTCAGTAGCTATTTACCATTATTTGCCAAATCTTGATTTTCGAAAGCAAGTCTTCGTCCAGCATTGGTTTGCCTTCAAGGTTCCTGCTGAGCGGTAGTTCAATGGGACCATCATCATTGTCTCTGAAAACACAAATTAAATTATTTAAATTTTTTAACAGCTTCTGTGGCGCCATCTATCATAACATCAGTAACTAGAAAATGCCTATTGCAGTACGTGTATATCCAGTTTGATATCGTGCAATGTAAGATAGCCAAACAAGTGTAGAGTACGTAAACTTACACAAGCTTGCCGGAAGAGGGCTCGTCGTCTCCTGAAAGTCCCTGAAAGATGGCGCTGAGTTCGTTCCGTGAAGGTGCTTGGTTTCCATTGTTCTGAAAGTTACGAGGCAAAAATGTAGATGGCAGCACAAATACCGTTTTTATCCAATCTCAAAAACATTGTACAATTTGGAATCGAACGAGGAGACAGGTGTTGGTAAATTGCTTACCATTTCAGTATTGACGGCCATGCGGCGCAGTAGCCTGGTCAGGAACCAGTCTGGAGCGGCTGCTGGAGGCTTCCCGGACCGCTTCCCGTGAGCTGGAAGAAGGACATTTAATGAGATCACTATTTGAAAAGCCAACTACTGAACTGGTCATAAATAAACCTATAATAGTCACATATTGTGTTGCTTCGTATTGGTTTAAAAATTTACGACCTTTCGGGGACAATTGTGATATTGCAAAGTGTTTTTTTATTTTACTTTTACAACAAAAATTGCACTCAACAAATATACATTTGAACTAGCATATAACTATTGATATTTGTAACTGTGTCTTGTTACGTAGATGTTACAAACATGAACTAAAAGCGCACAACAAGATGTTTTTGAAAGAGTTTGAAACTGAAATTCGAAGTTATGTTTTTACTTGCAATTTGTAAAAGCTGTAAAGTTTTGATGTTGCAAGCTGCAGTCTTTCAAGAAACTTAAGTAACAAGATAGTATTTACTTTCAAGTACTTTACTACCTAAGTACTACCTATTTTTTACATCATAATAAAACCTTCATCGTTTGTTGATCTGTCGTACGTGGCGGCATTTATCAATACCTCCATAAATTCGTATAACGACTAAAACCCGTAATTTAGGTTTTATTACACCCAAAAATCTGTAATTTACATTCATTCCTTCAACATGAAGGTAGGTTTTTGAATCGTGACGTAATCATACAATATAACAAGCAATATCAATCGATTATTCAAATTGTGATAATTTTTTTGAACATTTAATTTACATAACGAGCGATTACTTTCTGATTACATCTGGTTGCGAGAAACTGCTACTCAAAATGTATATAAAACGATTCTAAATGATTCTAATGATTTTCCTGAGTAAACGATTTTTATGGGTAAGCCCAATAATAAAAGTTTTGATATTCTTCTTGGAATCAAAAGTTTGTTAATCTGAAAATATATTAATGTAAGTGTCTTAGTTAAAATATAAAAAAAACTGTTTCTAAAATTAAATAACAAAATTTAAACATAATATTCTTGTAATCTTCATTTTGAATAATCGCAGTACCTACCTATAAAGCATAGAGCACGCCACCCTGTCAAAATGATAGCCATTATGTGGAGATTACCTACAATTTAATTTTCTCACGTTTTACGCCATTGTTCGGTAAAAAGATTAACGTGTCATACGTATATCCTACCTTGTGATTGACTCGTATGTTACATACCTATCTGAGATTGAATTTAAGATATTAAAATAAAGAGATCTCCTATGAGATAGTTTAGTTCTGAGCCCTGAGTCTCTGTAATTGCAAGAAAACAGTTTGCCTAGCGAGCAATGCCTAGCGAGCAGTCGTGTGCTAAAGAACGTGCTCGAAGGTTCGTATAAGTCACCGGAGTCTAATTCCAATACAACTAAAAATCGAATGCTCGTAACTACGTATCGAACGGAAGTCGCTAGACAGTTTTGTATGATTGCCGACTTGGTTTTTAAAAACATCGTCTATCTCTATCTTTCGCGTATCTTCCATCTTATTCTATCATTTTTATCATGTATTGTTCATTCATTTGTCTATGGAATCGGCTTTTGAATCTGTCAGTGTCAGTCAAATCCCACGTTAGCTTGTCAAAGTCACTGTGAGTTCGCTCCGCCCACTCTCCTATTGGTTGACGAACTATTGTTTGATCTCTGATTGGTTGGTTCCATTGTTTTGTTATTTTTATTTTTTTTGTAGGGATGATCGATGTTGACGACAAAAACATCGATATTTTTTCAAATATCGAATTTATAATAAAAAAATAATTAATAATCTCTGTAAATAATTTTGTTTTATTGAATCAAGGTATTTGATTAAAATCACCCTTGGACATTTGTTTACTTTAATATACGTGATTAGGCAGAAGGCGATTACAGAAATTCTCACTTACATAGCTAGTTACGCCACTCATATATGATGTGTACATTATTTTGACTCTTGGGTACTTAGCGGAGTCGGGGTGCTCTGTGTCGATTCTGTCACTCATTTCAACTTATCCTACGTAAGGATATATCTGAATAGCCCAGTCAAATATAATAAAACGCGCTCTCCGCCATATATCTCGAAAACGATACAACGTATGAAATTTTTATTGAAACAAAAGTTGTAGGCAAGTTAATCCTCTACAATATTGACCATACATACAAGTAGCCAAAAACTCATAGGAAACGAGATATTTGCAAAGGTCGATTTAGTGACCTTTCACATTGAGATTTTAATGGACGCGGCCACCCTACCATTTAAGTAGGTTTTGAGACAACTTTTAGGATGTCAAAATACAAGTTTATAGCTGGGTATCTCAAATTCCGAGATTCTTACCTACCTAATTTTGACTAATTTGGCTGGACTAGAAGTGCAATTGTCCGTATTGTTACCCTAACTATTTCTTAAACGAATAAATAAGGATCTCTCGAAAGTATTATGATAATTAAAAAACACCAATCTACTGTGATATCTGCCCTGTAAATTGAAATTGAAAAATTTAAATCGATACAAAGTTTTTATAAATATCGATCATTCAATCACTAGTTTGTTGTGGTGTTGTGTCGTGTTCTGGAAGTGCAAACTCAAATTCACAAGTTACTCAAGTAAATTGATAGATTCAAAAGCTGTATTATGAGATGAATAATTAAGAAGTTACATCTAGTGGTATCTATTTCTCAATTGTGCATTCAGCAAATCAACAAGCCCGTCTCAATACAAAACTAAATGTAGTTTTGTACCGCCCAAGTAGCCGATGTTATTATTGCTTTGAATGTAATTCAATTACAATTCACTGAAATAAACGTAAGTGCCATTCAGTATGTTTTGGTTGTATGTATAGGTTATAGCGACCGACCCAATGTGCTTGTATTTACTGTAAAAAACAATAAGTAAAAGTACCTTTCTACTCGTAGGTATAGTAAAATCAAGCCTCAACCTAGGTACGTACATGGTTATAGAATTCATGTGCATTCATTGAACACAATTGTTGTACAAGACTACCTACAAAATTGAATTAAAAACAATGTTTTATTATAATATGAATTATTTGCTTTTGTTATTTATAGGTACTCACTGACCTAAACTTTATTGTTTTGTTATAGGTAAGCGGCTTACTATTGTGAAGGTTAAATGATGGATGCAAGGATAGAAGCTGGATATTATGTTGCTTGATGCTCCATAATAATGTACCTACCACAGTCACTTTCAAAAGGTCTTGCTCGGCTGCCCCAGTGATCCAAAATGTGTCTTGTTCTCCGATGAGATTTTATTACCTACCTACTTATTAAAATAAAATAAATTAATTGCATTTTATAACAAGTTTTATTATAGGTAAAAAAAAACACAAATCACTGAGTATATAAGGTTAGTAGGTAGGTACCTAAAGAAACATATATCATAGAAGATGCTACAGTAAAATGCCAAGATAGATAGAAATACAAGTTCTTTCTTCAGAAGTTTCATTCTTGTAGCTAAGCATAGGTACAGCTGACAACTTTGACCATCATCATTCGCCAACTTTTAGACTTCTTGATGGTGATGAGTTGGATGCATAAGCATTTGAAACTTTTGCTGCTTTGTCCTGTGACTGCAGTTCATTGTTCTGTAAAAAGAAAATATTAAGATTTTACTACATAATTCTTTATTGACTTTCTATAACTAGGGTACCATTTATCTCAAAAAAGTAGGTAGGTTCAAGACAAAAGCTTAGTTAATTATTTTACAAAAAGTTTAAAAACATCCCCGCTGTAAATGGGTTATTGTAAAAGGACCTTTACTAATCAATCTAGATCCTAGATAGTTCTTAAATCATGTTTACATAGAGTTTACCGTTGTTGCTATTAAATTCTGGTCAAGTTTCATGTAGGTATGACTGATCAAGGGGAATGCTGCTTGGTTGTGTAGGTATATATCCAGTACCTATTTGTCTTTTTTCTCTTCTTAGGCACAAATGTTGCATTAATCTGTAAAATACAGAAACATTAGATGCTGTTGCTAATATATAGGTCTTGTGAGGTCTTATTTGCTTTCTGTACTGTGTGAAGCTGTGATTGAAGGTACCTATAAACTTTCAACCATAATCCACAGCTACACACAGTAGGGTAGATACCTACACACAAAGACTAGACAATAGGAATTAGTATAGGTAAGTCGTGGCACCTAGAACCTTTTAGTGTGCAAAAGTACCAATGATTCTTGTGGTTTTATTGAATAAAATATTTATGACTTTGACAACCAATTTGATACATAAATGCTTACCTTTCTTTAATTGTTATATGGTTGTGTTTCCTTTTCCCAAAAATGGCTATCTATCTATGCAGTGTTGTGTGGGAAGATTCTGATAAATATCCAATATTTTGTCCTTTTATTTTTCTTAGACACAAATATTGCAGTAACCTGTAAAATACAGAAAGATTAGACGCTGTTGCTAATATGTAGGGCCTTTACCTATTGCATCCAGTCATAAGAGACATTACTAAAGTAGGTCCTGTGATGTCTTTGCTTTTCTAATAGTTTTTACACTACTGTGTGAAGATGGGCATTATGCTTGAAGGTATGAACTAATGTTGGGCACCTACAAAATACTACTAGACAATAGGAATCGGTAAGGTAGGTATAAGTCATAGCATCTAGAATCATCTAGTAGGTAGGTACCTATGTGCTAGTATTTAAGTCGATTCTAAAATATGATTCTTGTGATTCTATTGAATAAGACTAGGTATACCTAATTATAAAAATACCTTCATTGTTTATGAGTTCATTTTTTCATCAATGGCTATCCATTTATTAGGTACGTAGGGTTGTGTGGGAGGTCTTAGAAGGCACAACAAGCTTGGGCATTGATGGCCAACTCTTCTCATAGGAATGAGAAGATATCCTTGGTCAGCGGGTTTCCGGGAAGTCTTCTTTTGATAAAAAAAATCACTTCACGGAGACTGGCTCGCATTTCATGTAGTTTACGAGCCCATTCGTCTTTCACCATCCTCCATGCACTTTATTATCTTGCAGAAACACTTACTATTTATCACAAAAACTTATATAAACAATCCAAAATGTGTTACAAAAACTGATGCGCGAGTAGTGTTCTATCGAATCCTTGCTATTTCACTACCTTAGACCCAAGTGAGAGTAGCAACGCATAGCAAGTCGAAAAATTGCCTTCGGAAATAGCAAACACTAGCACACAGACTCGCGTATTTTTGCAAAACCGTTGATTACGTGACCGCACTCGACGGGGAGCACCGCAAAGTAACATTCGGATTCAGACAGACTCGCAGAAACAGAGCCCTGAGTCTCTGTAATTGCAAGAAAACAGTTTGCCTAGCGAGCAATGCCTAGCGAGCAGTCGTGTGCTAAAGAACGTGCTCGAAGGTTCGTATAAGTCACCGGAGTCTAATTCCAATACAACTAAAAATCGAATGCTCGTAACTACGTATCGAACGGAAGTCGCTAGACAGTTTTGTATGATTGCCGACTTGGTTTTTAAAAACATCGTCTATCTCTATCTTTCGCGTATCTTCCATCTTATTCTATCATTTTTATCATGTATTGTTCATTCATTTGTCTATGGAATCGGCTTTTGAATCTGTCAGTGTCAGTCAAATCCCACGTTAGCTTGTCAAAGTCACTGTGAGTTCGCTCCGCCCACTCTCCTATTGGTTGACGAACTATTGTTTGATCTCTGATTGGTTGGTTCCATTGTTTTGTTATTTTTATTTTTTTTGTAGGGATGATCGATGTTGACGACAAAAACATCGATATTTTTTCAAATATCGAATTTATAATAAAAAAATAATTAATAATCTCTGTAAATAATTTTGTTTTATTGAATCAAGGTATTTGATTAAAATCACCCTTGGACATTTGTTTACTTTAATATACGTGATTAGGCAGAAGGCGATTACAGAAATTCTCACTTACATAGCTAGTTACGCCACTCATATATGATGTGTACATTATTTTGACTCTTGGGTACTTAGCGGAGTCGGGGTGCTCTGTGTCGATTCTGTCACTCATTTCAACTTATCCTACGTAAGGATATATCTGAATAGCCCAGTCAAATATAATAAAACGCGCTCTCCGCCATATATCTCGAAAACGATACAACGTATGAAATTTTTATTGAAACAAAAGTTGTAGGCAAGTTAATCCTCTACAATATTGACCATACATACAAGTAGCCAAAAACTCATAGGAAACGAGATATTTGCAAAGGTCGATTTAGTGACCTTTCACATTGAGATTTTAATGGACGCGGCCACCCTACCATTTAAGTAGGTTTTGAGACAACTTTTAGGATGTCAAAATACAAGTTTATAGCTGGGTATCTCAAATTCCGAGATTCTTACCTACCTAATTTTGACTAATTTGGCTGGACTAGAAGTGCAATTGTCCGTATTGTTACCCTAACTATTTCTTAAACGAATAAATAAGGATCTCTCGAAAGTATTATGATAATTAAAAAACACCAATCTACTGTGATATCTGCCCTGTAAATTGAAATTGAAAAATTTAAATCGATACAAAGTTTTTATAAATATCGATCATTCAATCACTAGTTTGTTGTGGTGTTGTGTCGTGTTCTGGAAGTGCAAACTCAAATTCACAAGTTACTCAAGTAAATTGATAGATTCAAAAGCTGTATTATGAGATGAATAATTAAGAAGTTACATCTAGTGGTATCTATTTCTCAATTGTGCATTCAGCAAATCAACAAGCCCGTCTCAATACAAAACTAAATGTAGTTTTGTACCGCCCAAGTAGCCGATGTTATTATTGCTTTGAATGTAATTCAATTACAATTCACTGAAATAAACGTAAGTGCCATTCAGTATGTTTTGGTTGTATGTATAGGTTATAGCGACCGACCCAATGTGCTTGTATTTACTGTAAAAAACAATAAGTAAAAGTACCTTTCTACTCGTAGGTATAGTAAAATCAAGCCTCAACCTAGGTACGTACATGGTTATAGAATTCATGTGCATTCATTGAACACAATTGTTGTACAAGACTACCTACAAAATTGAATTAAAAACAATGTTTTATTATAATATGAATTATTTGCTTTTGTTATTTATAGGTACTCACTGACCTAAACTTTATTGTTTTGTTATAGGTAAGCGGCTTACTATTGTGAAGGTTAAATGATGGATGCAAGGATAGAAGCTGGATATTATGTTGCTTGATGCTCCATAATAATGTACCTACCACAGTCACTTTCAAAAGGTCTTGCTCGGCTGCCCCAGTGATCCAAAATGTGTCTTGTTCTCCGATGAGATTTTATTACCTACCTACTTATTAAAATAAAATAAATTAATTGCATTTTATAACAAGTTTTATTATAGGTAAAAAAAAACACAAATCACTGAGTATATAAGGTTAGTAGGTAGGTACCTAAAGAAACATATATCATAGAAGATGCTACAGTAAAATGCCAAGATAGATAGAAATACAAGTTCTTTCTTCAGAAGTTTCATTCTTGTAGCTAAGCATAGGTACAGCTGACAACTTTGACCATCATCATTCGCCAACTTTTAGACTTCTTGATGGTGATGAGTTGGATGCATAAGCATTTGAAACTTTTGCTGCTTTGTCCTGTGACTGCAGTTCATTGTTCTGTAAAAAGAAAATATTAAGATTTTACTACATAATTCTTTATTGACTTTCTATAACTAGGGTACCATTTATCTCAAAAAAGTAGGTAGGTTCAAGACAAAAGCTTAGTTAATTATTTTACAAAAAGTTTAAAAACATCCCCGCTGTAAATGGGTTATTGTAAAAGGACCTTTACTAATCAATCTAGATCCTAGATAGTTCTTAAATCATGTTTACATAGAGTTTACCGTTGTTGCTATTAAATTCTGGTCAAGTTTCATGTAGGTATGACTGATCAAGGGGAATGCTGCTTGGTTGTGTAGGTATATATCCAGTACCTATTTGTCTTTTTTCTCTTCTTAGGCACAAATGTTGCATTAATCTGTAAAATACAGAAACATTAGATGCTGTTGCTAATATATAGGTCTTGTGAGGTCTTATTTGCTTTCTGTACTGTGTGAAGCTGTGATTGAAGGTACCTATAAACTTTCAACCATAATCCACAGCTACACACAGTAGGGTAGATACCTACACACAAAGACTAGACAATAGGAATTAGTATAGGTAAGTCGTGGCACCTAGAACCTTTTAGTGTGCAAAAGTACCAATGATTCTTGTGGTTTTATTGAATAAAATATTTATGACTTTGACAACCAATTTGATACATAAATGCTTACCTTTCTTTAATTGTTATATGGTTGTGTTTCCTTTTCCCAAAAATGGCTATCTATCTATGCAGTGTTGTGTGGGAAGATTCTGATAAATATCCAATATTTTGTCCTTTTATTTTTCTTAGACACAAATATTGCAGTAACCTGTAAAATACAGAAAGATTAGACGCTGTTGCTAATATGTAGGGCCTTTACCTATTGCATCCAGTCATAAGAGACATTACTAAAGTAGGTCCTGTGATGTCTTTGCTTTTCTAATAGTTTTTACACTACTGTGTGAAGATGGGCATTATGCTTGAAGGTATGAACTAATGTTGGGCACCTACAAAATACTACTAGACAATAGGAATCGGTAAGGTAGGTATAAGTCATAGCATCTAGAATCATCTAGTAGGTAGGTACCTATGTGCTAGTATTTAAGTCGATTCTAAAATATGATTCTTGTGATTCTATTGAATAAGACTAGGTATACCTAATTATAAAAATACCTTCATTGTTTATGAGTTCATTTTTTCATCAATGGCTATCCATTTATTAGGTACGTAGGGTTGTGTGGGAGGTCTTAGAAGGCACAACAAGCTTGGGCATTGATGGCCAACTCTTCTCATAGGAATGAGAAGATATCCTTGGTCAGCGGGTTTCCGGGAAGTCTTCTTTTGATAAAAAAAATCACTTCACGGAGACTGGCTCGCATTTCATGTAGTTTACGAGCCCATTCGTCTTTCACCATCCTCCATGCACTTTATTATCTTGCAGAAACACTTACTATTTATCACAAAAACTTATATAAACAATCCAAAATGTGTTACAAAAACTGATGCGCGAGTAGTGTTCTATCGAATCCTTGCTATTTCACTACCTTAGACCCAAGTGAGAGTAGCAACGCATAGCAAGTCGAAAAATTGCCTTCGGAAATAGCAAACACTAGCACACAGACTCGCGTATTTTTGCAAAACCGTTGATTACGTGACCGCACTCGACGGGGAGCACCGCAAAGTAACATTCGGATTCAGACAGACTCGCAGAAACAGTTCCCAAATCTCCTGCTAGAGGCGCTTATCTGGTTTTCATACAAAATTTTCCACTTTGCGAATCCGTTTCCGAATGCCAAAAATAGCAAGAAAACACAACACCGACACAGACTCAGGGCTCAGAGCCCTGAGTCTCTGTAATTGCAAGAAAACAGTTTGCCTAGCGAGCAATGCCTAGCGAGCAGTCGTGTGCTAAAGAACGTGCTCGAAGGTTCGTATAAGTCACCGGAGTCTAATTCCAATACAACTAAAAATCGAATGCTCGTAACTACGTATCGAACGGAAGTCGCTAGACAGTTTTGTATGATTGCCGACTTGGTTTTTAAAAACATCGTCTATCTCTATCTTTCGCGTATCTTCCATCTTATTCTATCATTTTTATCATGTATTGTTCATTCATTTGTCTATGGAATCGGCTTTTGAATCTGTCAGTGTCAGTCAAATCCCACGTTAGCTTGTCAAAGTCACTGTGAGTTCGCTCCGCCCACTCTCCTATTGGTTGACGAACTATTGTTTGATCTCTGATTGGTTGGTTCCATTGTTTTGTTATTTTTATTTTTTTTGTAGGGATGGTCGATGTTGACGACAAAAACATCGATATTTTTTCAAATATCGAATTTATAATAAAAAAATAATTAATAATCTCTGTAAATAATTTTGTTTTATTGAATCAAGGTATTTGATTAAAATCACCCTTGGACATTTGTTTACTTTAATATACGTGATTAGGCAGAAGGCGATTACAGAAATTCTCACTTCCATAGCTAGTTACGCCACACATGTATGATGTGTACATTATTTTGACTCTTGGGTACTAAGCAGAGTCGGGGTGCTCTGTGTCGATTCTGTCACTCACTTCAACTTATCCTACGTAAGGATATATCTGAATAGCCCAGTCAAATATAATAAAACGCGCTCTCCGCCATATATCTCGAAAACGATTCAACGTATAAAATTTTTATTGAAACAAAAATTGTAGGGAAGTTAATCCTCTACAATATTGACCATACATACAAGTAGCCAAAAACTCATAGGAAACGAGATATTTGCAAAGGTCGATTTAGTGACCTTTCACATTGAGATTTTAATGGACGCGGACACCCTACCATTTAAGTAGGTTTTGAGACAACTTTTAGGATGTCAAGATACAAGTTTATAGCTGGGTATCTCAAATTCCGAGATTCTTACCTACCTAATTTTGACTAATTTGGCTGGACTAGAAGTGCAATTGTCCGTATTGTTACCCTAACTATTTCTTAAACGAATAAATAAGGATCCCTCGAAAGTATTATGATAATTAAAAAACACCAATCTACTGTGATATCTGCCCTGTAAATTGAAATTGAAAAATTTAAATCGATACAAAGTTTTTATAAATATCGATCATTCAATCACTAGTTTGTTGTGGTGTTGTGTCGTGTGAAGTGCAAACTCAAGTTCACAAGTTACTCAAGTAAATTGATAGATTCAAAAGCTGTATTATGAGATGAATAATTAAGAAGTTACATCTAGTGGTATCTATTTCTCAATTGTGAATTCAGCAAATCAACAAGCCCGTCTCAATACAAAACTAAATGTAGTTTTGTACCGCCCAAGTAGCCGATGTTATTATTACACACGTAAGTGCCATTCAGTATGTTTTGGTTGTATGTATAGGTTATAGCGACCGACCCAATGTGCTTGTATTTACTGTAAAAAACAATAAGTAAAAGTACCTTCCCACTCGTAGGTATAGTAAAATCAAGCCTCAACCTAGGTACGTACATGGTTATAGAATTCATTGTGCATTCGTTGAACACAATTGTTGTACAAGACTACCTACAAAATTGAATTAAAAACAATGTTTTATTATAATATGAATTATTTGCTTTTGTTATTTATAGGTACTCACTGACCTAAACTTTATTGTTTTGTTATAGGTAAGCGGCTTACTATTGTGAAGGTTAAATGATGGATGCAAGGATAGAAGCTGGATACTATGTTGCTTGATGCTCCATAATAATGTACCTACCACAGTCACTTTCAAAAGGTCTTGCTCCGCTGCCCCAGTGATCCAAAGTGTGTCATGTTCTCCGATGAGATTTTATTACCTATCTACCTATTAAAATAAAATAAATCAAAAGGTCTTGCTCCGCTGCCCCAGTGATCCAAAGTGTGTCTTATTCTCAGATGAGATTTTATTACCTACCTATTAAAATAAAATAAATTAATTGCATTTTATAACAAGTTTTATTATAGGTAAAAAAAAACACAAATCACTGAGTATATAAGGTTAGTAGGTAGGTACCTAAAGAAACATATATCATAGAAGATGCTACAGTAAAATGCCAAGATAGATAGAAATACAAGTTCTTTCTTCAGAAGTTTCATTCTTGTAGCTAAGCATAGGTACAGCTGACAACTTTGACCATCATCATTCGCCAACTTTTAGACTTCTTGATGGTGATGAGTTGGATGCACAAGCATTTGAAACTTTTGCTGCTTTGTCCTGTGACTGCAGTTCATTGTTCTGTAAAAAGAAAATATTAAGATTTTACTACATAATTCTTTATTGACTTTCTATAACTAGGGTACCATTTATCTCAAAAGAGTAGGTAGGTTCAAGACAAAAGCTTAGTTAATTATTTTACAAAAAGTTTAAAAACATCCCCGCTGTAAATGGGTTATTGTAAAAGGACCTTTACTAATCAATCTAGATCCTAGATAGTTCTTAAATCATGTTTACATAGAGTTTACCGTTGTTGCTATTCAATTCTGGTCAAGTTTCATGTAGGTATGACTGATCAAGGGGAATGTTGCTTGGTTGTGTAGGTATATATCCAGTACCTATTTGTCTTTTTTCTCTTCTTAGGCACAAATGTTGCATTAATCTGTAAAATACAGAAACATTAGATGCTGTTGCTAATATATAGGTCTTGTGAGGTCTTATTTGCTTTCTGTACTGTGTGAAGCTGTGATTGAAGGTACCTATAAACTTTCAACCATAATCCACAGCTACACACAGTAGGGTAGATACCTACACACAAAGACTAGACAATAGGAATTAGTATAGGTAAGTCGTGGCACCTAGAACCTTTTAGTGTGCAAAAGTACCAATGATTCTTGTGGTTTTATTGAATAAAATATTTATGACTTTGACAACCAATTTGATACATAAATGCTTACCTTTCTTTAATTGTTATATGGTTGTGTTTCCTTTTCCCAAAAATGGCTATCTATCTATGCAGTGTTGTGTGGGAAGATTCTGATAAATATCCAATATTTTGTCCTTTTATTTTTCTTAGACACAAATATTGCAGTAACCTGTAAAATACAGAAAGATTAGACGCTGTTGTTTCCTATTGCATCCAGTCATAAGAGACATTACTAAAGTAGGTCCTGTGATGTCTTTGCTTTTCTAATAGTTTTTACACTACTGTGTGAAGATGGGCATTATGCTTGAAGGTATGAACTAATGTTGGGCACCTACAAAATACTACTAGACAATAGGAATCGGTAAGGTAGGTATAAGTCATAGCATCTAGAATCATCTAGTAGGTAGGTACCTATGTGCTAGTATTTAAGTCGATTCTAAAATATGATTCTTGTGATTCTATTGAATAAGACTAGGTATACCTAATTATAAAAATACCTTCATTGTTTATGAGTTCATTTCTTCATCAATGGCTATCCATTTATTAGGTACGTAGGGTTGTGTGGGAGGTCTTAGAAGGCACAACAAGCTTGGGCATTGATGGCCAACTCTTCTCATAGGAATGAGAAGATATCCTTGGTCAGCGGGTTTCCGGGAAGTCTTCTTTTGATAAAAAAAATCACTTCACGGAGACTGGCTCGCATTTCATGTAGTTTACGAGCCCATTCGTCTTTCACCATCCTCCATGCACTTTATTATCTTGCAGAAACACTTACTATTTATCACAAAAACTTATATAAACAATCCAAAATGTGTTACAAAAACTGATGCGCGAGTAGTGTTCTATCGAATCCTTGCTATTTCACTACCTTAGACCCAAGTGAGAGTAGCAACGCATAGCAAGTCGAAAAATTGCCTTCGGAAATAGCAAACACTAGCACACAGACTCGCGTATTTTTGCAAAATCGTTGATTACGTGACCGCACTCGACGGGGAGCACCGCAAAGTAACATTCGGATTCAGACAGACTCGCAGAAACAGTTCCCAAATCTCCTGCTAGAGGCGCTTATCCGGTTTTCATACAAAATTTTCCACTTTGCGAATCCGTTTCCGAATGCCAAAAATAGCAAGAAAACACAACACCGACACAGACTCAGGGCTCTGGCAACTGAAATTTTGATCATGGGTAAGGGGTAGGGCCTGAACCCATCACCACGGCACGGCAGCCACCATCACCTGCCCACGTAGTCCTGGAATCCGAAAAATATCGAAAAGAAATCCTCAGTGCCCCTAGGTCACTCCTCCAAGCCTGCAAAGCCCTCAGGAAATTCCTGCGCTTCTGAGAGGAGTTATAGACTGGCTACATTCTTAGCCAGATCACTCCTCATGTATAATGGACAAATCTTTGAGTCAACCAATACCAATAGCAATACCAACCATCGGCAGTAATTTCTTTTGAAAGCAATACGGTAGATTTTTCAATTATCCAAGTGCGTTCGCCGTGACTTGAACCTAACCTGTTGGTCCCGGCGCGAGATACTTTTTTTTTAAAATAAAATCATGACAGAGCAAATACTTATAAGTAATAATTGATTGCGGAAATCATTCTAGCAGTTTTACCGGAATCAAATACGGGATTCTTTGAACCCCCAGTGGCAATTTATTTGGGGTATGACTTGTGAGTTTTGATAACATTATCGAAATAGATAAAATATATTGCTAATCTGTATTTTAGACGACTTTTGAACATAGAAGAATTCCACTATTAAGAAAATCACTTCTACGTCACCTTCTAAGCAAATAAATGCTCGTCTTTTTATGTCTATGTTTAATCAAAATTAAAATAAAATCTACTTCAAAAAATATTATCTCATCTATGTTTGAATTTTCTGCGCTCTGCAATACTCTGAATTTCATTATTCCAAAAATGAAATCAATATTATCGGTTGAAATAAATGAATGAGTATAAAAATGCTAAAAAAATATGACATAAAAATACTCACTCCTAAAATTATTGTATTTGTGTCATAGCCCTACAAAAAAACTCTACGCGTAAAATACGCATGAATATCGTAAACTAAGCTTTGATAAAAAATATTCTTCGTGATAAAACTGGCCGTAATCCTATGGATTAAAACAAAACCAATAATAACGATAATAGTGGCCTCTAAAGAGCAATAATACTATGCAATGGGACTTTATGTCACCCGCATGTGAACTAGGGATCAACTTTAGATGGTTTTTCCCACGAGAAAGTGACAGTTGGAGTATGTAAAGTGCCATTGAATTGGCGCATCGAAATAAAACTATTTCGATTGGTAGGCGTCATTGCTCAGTCGATATGCCTTCCATGAGTGTGGGTCAAGGGTTCGATCCCCACTGAGAACAAACATTTAATTTTGTTTAGGCAGTATTAAAGTAGCACCTAGACAGGTTCATTTCAACATAAATTCTAGTGCTAATGACAGAAAAAAGTTCGCGCGAGTACTACCTCAACGAGATAGCTCATTAATGGTTCGTTCACTTGATCTTTTGTAATTAGATCACCATAGACTTTTTTTTTTTTTTTTATTACGTGAGGAAATCCATCATGGATATCTATTGCTTGTTAGAGCAGTAGGTTATGTCAGACTGTACTGACTAAAACCTCACGGTCCGTCGGGCACTTTTACCGGGGGACGCGAGTGCGCGTTAGCATTCTTCCGCGAAGATCACCATAGCCTATCTCAGGCATCTGGAGGTTTCAGTAAATATTACATTATTCAGTAAAATCACAAGAATCATCATCATCATCATCAATATATATAAAACTCTTTTGAAGCTGACGGATAATCAACGCACAGCCTAAACCATAAGTCCTAGAGGTATGAAATTTGGAGGGTAGTATCCTTATATAGTGTAGAGGTGCACTAAGAAAGGAATTTTGAAAAGTCGCACCCTAAAGGGTCTAGAACGCAAGCAACGCCGCGGGCGACGGCTAGTTCAGATACATAAAGCGACCTTCTACAGTAACTCGAGAACAGAAATGTTAAATAAAACATGGTAATAGTCACGTGACTATTTCCATGTTTTTTTTTATTTCACTAATTTCACGTGAATTCTCGCTTAAATTTCATTTACCCATACATTTTGATGAAATAGATCAATTTATGAACAATATTTGTAGAACATTAGTTGGTTAGAGAGGTAGATGATGATGAAAACCTTTAACAATCAACACTAGATTTTGAAATAAAAAAATTAGACGATTGTAGACTACCTATCGTCAGTTTTTGTGCGATTTCTACCCGGTTAGACTTGGCAACACTAGCCGGCAGTGGCTCAACGTAACCATCTTATTATTTTAGAAAGATGTAATTTTAGAAGCAAATAGATCAAAAAATATTTATGTAATTCACTGTCACAAAACACAGGCGGACGAAGTCGCGGGTAACAGCTAGCCTTGAAATAAACATCTTCTCTTCAAATAAAAATACTAGATGAACTTACCTCCCCAACAAGAGTGTCCGTAGCTGAGACAGGATCCTGAAACATAAACGAACATAATTTTATTTATGACGCCGTAAAACAATTAGGTCTTTTCCTCAGGAGAGCTGAAGTTTTAAGGATTTTGTACCCGAAGATTTATTGCGACACCAATCTTGCAGCACCGTGTGTACCGACCAATGAAATAATAATATGATCTAGCCTATGATCATATTGATCATGGCTATCAAAGTGATTTGATTAATAGCTCAATATTCCTTAATGCCATAAATAAAATTACAACGCCCTATGTTCATAACCTGCTGTAATTTTAACGCGTTTTAAAAAAAATCTATCATTTTCCCTTGCATAACATCGTAAATAGATGACAACAGGTTTAGCAGCCATTTTTGCTAGCGCAGCTTTGGAAGACCTATACTAAGGTCGATGCCTATACTATAGGTACATAATTATATGAATAAGACTATGCTTGAAACTTTATTTTTATGGAATTACTATTCAAAAAGTTACAGTCTCTGTGTGTTCCGTAATTTAAAAAGTGGAAAACTAATCAAAATAATAATATCGTCCCCGTAGTTGGAAAACTAAATAACTAACACATTTTGCCAAATCGACTTTATTGCACTTTCATAAAGTCCAATTCAAGCTGCATCTTTCTGTGTCTCTAAAGTTCTGATATCGTATTTCAATAAAAATATTTAGAAATGACGTGTTTATTTCTTGGTTTAAAAAGACTGCTTAGATAATACATAAGTATAGGAATGAAATATTTTGGAAATAATTAATAATAGAACAATTTTATCGCTAGTAATAACATTTATATCCCTGGGTAGGTAATAAAGAAGTTTGACGCTAAAGAAGTTTACGTTCTACAACACAATACCTACAATCACATACAGAAGAATCCCCACATTATTGTTCCACGGGGAAATCTTTATGCATTCGCACGGATTTATGCTTCTATAACAGATTGGATTGGAGTTTCATTATTGATCGATATATAAAAGTGAAATACGTTTGTGTTAGTAGTTGTGGGACAAAATAAGCAACAAGTATTAGTTTAGCGCAATTTAGTATCCAGCTGCCAGCTGAAAAACAATTTAGTTCTCTAAAAACCGATACCTATCTCAATATTTAAGTACTGAAATTGTAATGAATTAAAAAAAAACAGGGCACTGACCCTATTTTTTTCAATTCATCATCATTTCCCTGTCCTTATTCCACACTAGGTGGGGTCGGCACAACATGTTTTCTTAAAAAATAATTCATAATTAGATAATTCATTTGATTCACTTCTTTTACATAATTTAATTTCACATAATAATATATTTTAACAATATTTACAAAATACACATGAAACAGTTGAGCTATCTACAAACCGTTATGACGTAATAAACTATGTTTGAAAGAAAGAAAGCGTAGCTCAAGTAAAAAGACAGGTACCAATAAACCCTTGCACCATACAGCCTAAATAGGAAATGTCGAGAGTGGAACAATCCAATAAGGTTTGGCTATTGATGGTATACAGTGCTTCCATTAGGCTAAAGGTAAATGCATCTAGGTCCAGCTATGTACAATAATGTACATACCTACTCGATCTTCAAAGCCATTTTCAAAGGGTGGTCCATTTTAAGAAATAAATGAATAAATGAATTCTGGTGCTGTTTTGTACGTCAAATATCACATGATAAGTACATGTTAAGTAAATAGTTATCAAGTTATTGTTTGTAATGGTTGGTCGATAGCTCAACAGTTTCAGGTGTTTTTTGTAAATATTGCACTAGTCTTACTTTTTTCGTAAATAAATGGATATTTTATCTATGTATCATTGTTAACGTATTAACTAACTATCGGTCTTACTTAGAACCGAAACCGCTGGTATTTTTTGACATTATCTCAGAATCGATTCTAAGTAGAGGTAGAGGGATATATGTTTATAAAACTATACGCCATATAAACGATTAAACTAACTCAATTCCTCTAACTAATCATATTCGAAAACATTTCAAATCAGAGTTGTTCGCTTCACGGAAACATTTGCATAACAACTGAAAAGTCAGCAGCTTTCATAAAACAATGCGTTTGTACAATTACCCTTGACACAGCACTTCATCAAACCGATTATGTACCGTTCTAAGAAATAATTGCTCACAGTACCAAGTAATAAAATAGTACAGTGCTTAAAGGTGCTTACACACTCATGTAGTTCTTTTGTAATGGAACTAACACACGCAACGGCAGATCCTCGTTTACTGCACTATTAATTTTTCCTTGTTACTGTGTTGTTTTGCGGTTTTCTTGTAGTTTTATACGCTCTTACGATAGGAGAAGCCTAATGAAGACTTACTTAGGTTTTTTTATAATTAAACGTGAGGCAGTATATGATCGCCTATAATTTTAATACAATATCATCGATTTCCATATTGCATTTTTGTAGACTAACCTAATAGCACTACAGCTCTAAAATTATAGCCGTCTTTGTCGTTTCAATTTATGAGAAAAGGATGGCAACATTTTTAGTGCCGTCAAATCAGATTAGTTTAAAAAAATGCAACAACAGAATCGATACCACTGTCTTCTTACTCAATTAAAAAATACCTAAGCGTGTAATTTGACCTAAATTTGGGAAATTGGCAAAGTTCTAGATCTACAGTCCGCGACGGAGCGAAATGAAATGACACGTGGAATTCTATCGAATTCGTCATTACCCTACGTGCCATGTGATTACTATCGCGGTCACTTGCCATCAGTCTGTAACCACTAACCACAGTAAAATGGTTAATTCTATGAAAAAGGTTAATGAAGGAACTACGTGATACCGTGAAGCAAGCATGATCGTGCATAGAAACAGTTGCATGCTTCTGAAAATTTTTATACAAACACTTTTATGTGTAAATAGTGTAACTACTGGATTTCTCTGCAGAGCGAAGAAATAATGAGGCAGCAATATAATTATTTGTCGGAAGTTGTTTAATTTTCACACGAACTGGTAGTAATTGCAATAAAATTTGAAGTTTGAAGAGAACCATGCATTGATGATTTCTCTAAGTTTGAAGCTCTCTTTATAAGTATATTTTATTTTATTTTATTTTAATAATTTTTGGAAAACTAACAGCTAGGTAATTATACAGTAGGAAGATAGACATAATACAGTACACTGAAGGCCAATTAAAAGTTTCCACATATAAATAGAGTACAAGAAATTACAAATTAGAATTTTGAGGAGAAATTTATATAAAAAAAAACATACTAAATTAAGATAAAACATAGATATTCATAAAGTATTTTATAGTACTCATAGGTAGGTAAGTAGCTTTTCTGAAACAACAAAGATGAGTAGTCAATTAATCAAACAAAAAATGTATGGGAAAAAATCATATTAGGTATAAGTACAAAAGTGTGATTTACTCAAAAATCCCGTGTCAGATTTTGATACCACTTTGCACAAAGATACATTTGAGCGTTACCAATATGAATACCACAATGGCATTGCTATTGGTTTAAAGACCACTTCCCATAGAGATTTGCCCAGTTTCCTTTTAATTTTAGTCTACTAATTTTCTACTGTGCACTTCATCGACACGTATACATATAAAAAGTGGTTCATAAGGTATGGAATTCTACAAAATAATATTTTATTCTACATAAACGTGTTTCTAATACTTATTAAAGGATATATCTACTCTACAGAGTCCAAAAAGTGCTGCCATCTAGTGTGCAAAAGCGCATGCTCCATACCTCCGCGCTGACTACGCCATCCGTTGATTCTGTCTACAACATTAGAAGGCTTGGCTCTACTAATTCTTTGGTCTGTGGAAATAGAGGTTATAGTTATAGAAGAAATAGGTAGAAGAAAGCCTGAAAGAGTATGTAGTTGAAATGAAACTACTAATATTATAAATGTGAATGTAAGTTTGTTTGTTACGTTTTCATGCGAAAACTACTTAACCGATCATCATGAAACTTTGTACACAATATTCTTGGAGGTATTAGAAGTAACATAGGATACTTTTATCCCGGAAAATTAACGGAATCCAATGGGACGCGAACGAAGTCGCGGGCGGAAGCAAGTATTAGATAAGTAGGTATAATAAGTAAATAATTTTTTGGAACACATGCCTCTTTTAATATATGAGGTAGGATTTCAGTTGGAGTAATTTTTCTTTAGGTACATGAAAACCACTTCCCAAAATGTCTATCAATAATACAACCATAATATATCCGTAATCGTTTCCCAAATTTTAATGTTAATGGTCTTGTAACTCTTTTTTTTTTCAGTCTAAAAAGTACGTCAGTAATGAGGTGGTAGGTACCATTCCGATGCTGAATGATTTTTAAACGATTGATATTGCTTGTTTGTATCAATAATATCTATTGCAATGCGATTTAAATTGATAAGCACCATTATTAATTTAATTCATATAAATTTTCTTGCAGAGGGTCATTTAACGATGTGAAAATATTCCACAAAATAATACTACGAGAATGTGCCACGTGACCTTTGCTAAGTTGTACGGTCCTAACCGAAGCTACGTTCTGTGCGGTCACTATTTGGATGGGTGACCGTTAGTGGCATTTAGTGGCTATCGTGCTTCGGAGAGCACGTTAAACTGTCGGTCCCGGCTCTAGTAGTCGTTAAGCCACCACGGAGGCCTTAAGCCGGCCTAAAAGCTCCGTCACCAGAGTTAGTTGGCCACTA
The DNA here is from genome assembly GCA_918843925.1 of Eulithis prunata. Taxonomy (NCBI): domain Eukaryota; kingdom Metazoa; phylum Arthropoda; class Insecta; order Lepidoptera; family Geometridae; genus Eulithis; species Eulithis prunata. The sequence continues at coordinate 8,350,654 of OU974016.1, read as the reverse complement.
ACTCATACGAGCTTGCTTGCTAGCCGAAGGATCAAGTCAGTGTTTTCTTGATTATAATTACCAATTATACTAACCAACTTCCTATCCTATTTCTTACTAAATGTGACAGTTTAGTTGTTCACAACGACTGGAAGAATTTGGGTGAAACTTGGATTAACATAACACAGGCTAGCTTGTCCCGAAAAATCAACAGGATCTATTTATAGGTGAGAAAAAATGAACGGTACGTCAAGGGCGGTTTTCCTATAAATGGAAAATTTCAAGGCGACTTTCATCAGTCCTGTACCATATTATTATGCAAATTAAGTACCATTCATAAAAATAATTAAAATGGTTTACTGTGAAGCACTTTTAACTACTCTACAATGTCGTGTCGACCTACCCCAACACACGTCATAACTTGATTGTAACTTAACTAGCTTATGAGTTCTGAGCCCGTAGTCTGTACATTCGTTTTACTTTCGACTCGATTATAGCACACGAAACCGCATTCGCAAAGCGAGAAATTTTGTTGGGAATTGCACAATTCCAAAATCTTCCGCTAGAGGCGCTTATCCGGGTTTCATACAAAATTTCTCGCTTTGCGAATGCGTTTGCGTGTGCTATACTCGACTCGAAAGTAAAACAAATGCACAGACTTGGGGCTCAGGAGCCAAGAACTCATTTCTTACGATATAGGAAAAATTCTATGTTGCACTGGTTTTTTCCTCAACCTGGGTCCTTTTCCACCAGAGCTATGCAAAGTTACATTGCTAAGGATGTGTTTGGAATCAACTACAACAAAAATAAAAAATCCCTATTGGTGGATTTCACGTAACTAAGTACCTACGTACCTATTTATGTAAATTTACCTATTTTTATCATTATTGTTGACACTTGCAACATTAGTTTAAATAAATAAAGATCGGTATAGTAGCTCAAATAACGACGAAGAAAGCTACTAGAAGCTTTGGTTGCTAAATTTAAATATATTTTTCTAATCATCATCATCAATCAATATATATAAAACTCTTTTGAAGCTGACAGAGAATCAACGCACAGCCTAAACTATAAGTCCTAGATGTATGAAATTTGGAGGGTAGTATCCTTATATAGTGTAGGGGCGCACTAAGAAAGGAATTTTGAAAAGTCACACTCTAACGCGAGCAACGCCGCGGGAGACGGCTAGTGTTACATATATATAAAACTCTTTTGAAGCTGACAGAGAATCAACGCACAGCCTAAACTATAAGTTCTAGAGGTATGAAATTTGGAGGGTAGTATCCTTATATAGTGTAGGGGTGCACTAAGAAAGGAATTTTGAAACGTCACACTCTAAAGGGTAGAACGCGAGCAACGCCGCGAGCGACGGCTAGTGTTACATATTGTCTTTGATTGTGCTAAGTAGGTAGTAAAATAAATATTATTCCCAATAGATACCTAACTGAATCAATAAATCAATTTGTAACTCAGAGAACTTGCTACTAAAGTTATTGCAAAGTTCTTAGAATTATGCTAATATCTTCGCTGTTTACATGAAATCGGAAACAGAATCATGAATAAGTTACAATTTTAGGTAAAATTAACAATGGCAGGTGAATTAACAATTCGTTATGATAACAACTGAAATTATTCCCTATCCATTTATTAATTTAGAGAAAACAATAGCATCTTTAAAAGGAATTCCTATAAAGGTGAGGCTATCTTTTCATTAATGTTTCATCAGTAAAATCAAATCTTATTCATGAAAATTGAGCTCTACTAGTGTACTCGTGTAAAAAAACTTATCGACGAAAATTGGCACATCAAAATCTTACTAACCGGCTGGGCCGTAGTCTTATCTTTATTTTTCTGTCTGTAAGTACTTGTGTTGCGTGTGTGTCAAATAAATATTTATCTCTATCTCTGCCATATTTGTCAGTTTAGAGAATAAAATAACTCTTTCTTTTCATGTGTAAATTGTAGTAAAAAGTGCCCCACAGCTCTCTAACCTATAAAAGCCATCAAGATTAGCTTGAAGCTCATAATGTGACACAAGCAAATATTTGCACGTTTGTCTTTTTATTAGGGTCGTCAAATTGAGCTCTAATACCTTCGATAAACAGCCGTTTATGGCCCACTCATTGGAAAATAGTGCCATCGAGTGTCTATCGAAAGTTATCTATCAATTTCCCGCAGAAGTATATCACTTTTTAATAATTAAACAACGTCATTGAGACCTGCATATTGCATTTTCATGACCTTGCAAATTCGAAGTAATAAAGGTACTGCTTCTAACTTCTTTGGGTATAACTGAGAAGCAGACTCTCATCACGACAAGTCTGTCAAAAATATTTGTACATGGTATTCATAACTTAGTAACTTTCCTATGTTGTACGTCATTTACACATATTTTAGTTTTGTTAGGGTGATTTTCCACCAGAGCTAAACTAAGCTAATAATGTGTTTGACATCTTCTAAATATATAAAACTCTTTTGAAGCTGACTGATAATAAACGCGCAGCCTAAACCATAAGTCCTAGAGGTATGAAATTTGGAAGGTAGTATCCTTACGTAGTGTAGGGGTGCACTAAGAAAGGAATTTTGAAAAGTCGCGCCTTAACGGGTGCAAAATTAGGATCAAAGATTTTAACCAAATAATGCGTATGCTGCTACCACGCGAGCAAAGCCGCGGGCGACGGCTAGTCCACCAATATAAATCGTATAATATGAAAACAAACGATCCCTATTGGTGGATTTCAAACATATCCTTAGCAATGTAGCATAGGTTAGCTCTGGTGGAGAAGCACCCTTAGCATGGTCAGACTGTTCTTCCGATAAAAAAAAGAATATCTTGTATTCATTATTAATAGGAGTTTATTTGTGTCCGCCAAAGTTCGCTGATATTTGAGCATTCAATTCAATAAATCATTGTGAACGGATTTCTGAATCAATCATAAATACTTGAGAAACTTGTATTTGAGAGTTTATTGTTCCAATCCTTTGTATTTTATCTAAATTAAAGCTTCTGTAAATGTTAACCCTAAATAATGTACTCAAAAGGCAGTCCCAAGTGTAACACAAGTTTATATAAATGACGCCACAGACTAATAAGGATTTAACAAAAGTGAGACAAAAACTCAATAATATAGTCCCCGGTGAAACGTTTTGGCAACTTTTTATCCCTATAGGGGGGTTGTACACTGACCGATACCGATAACGACATGTCAGTGGCTCGAAGAAAAGAATTGTCGGTGGTCAGAGTTTTTGCTCCGCCGTGTAGATGTCGTGTCGTGTGTCGTGTCGTTGGCAGTGTGCAAGCAACCAGTCGTATGTGCCGATACCGAAATGTCATGGTGTCAAGATTTGTAGCTTTTGTTCCAAAGTTACTACGTGGTGTGAATTTATTGAAGTATTTTGAAGATAATTGAACTAGAGGCCAAAAAAACTATTTTTTTTATTAGCGGCTTATTTTATTGATGGAGAATCAGTTTTCACATACAAATCCTAAGCGACAGTCGATCAATAACACATAAGAGGGATTTTGTCAAAGTTTCCCGCTCCATTGTGTTTTTTATTTTGGATAAAAACAGGTGCTGTGATATAAAAACGTAACCTTTATCTAACTGTACCTTTTATAAAGTGTTTCAATTTATTTTCATTTTATTGTACAAAATTACCAACAGATTTGTAACCTTACTAATGCCCACATTTATAAAATACATTGTAGGTAACATATTTTTCTTCATAATCCATTTTTGCGTAGAGTAAAAATGGGATTTAGGATATTTTCAGGTTTATTTGGATAAGCCTCGTACCATGCATCGTATATATATTTACCATCTATATCTACAAGAATGGTAAGTATTCTTATTTCCTGTAATTAGTATTATTACGTTAGGTAAAAACAAGTGACTTTGAAATGTATTAGGTGCAGTGCAATGCATCACAGGGCACATCGACAGTGGACGTGCTCACGTGGGCCATCAGCGTGTCAAATCATATACTTGTACTAGCCGTCTCCCGCGGCGTTGCTCGCGTTAGAGTGTGACTTTTCAAAATTCCTTTCTTAGTGCGCCCCTACACTATATAAGGAACCTACCCTCCAAATTTCATACCTCTAGGACTTTTAGTTTAGACTGTGCGTTGATTCTATGTCAGCTTCAAAAGAGTTTTATATATACTTGTATAAAAAAATCAATATAATATCAAACTCACACACAGTCTAAACCATAAGTCCTAGAAATTTGGAAGGTAGTATCCTTATATAGTGTAGAGGTGCACTAAGAAAGGAATTTTGAAAAGTAGCAACCTAAAGGGTCTAGAACGCGAGCAACGCTGCGGGCGACGGCTAGTATTAAAATAAGATTATTACTGAAAATCATAATGTTTCTCAGGGCGTGTTTCACTACCACCTAAGCTACTCGTAGAAGTTATAATTCATGGTTTCCACAATATTCAAGTTTTTATAGATGAGTAGTATTGTCTACGCGTCACTACAGAGGGCGCTGCACCGCGACCTTATAAGGCGTTGCAAGCGTCACTCGTCCTCTCATTTGCGCATTCTCGCCAAACCCATAGGTGCTCTGCTAATTATTGTATTTATTGAAATTAAACTGATGTAGTTTTTACCAGTATTCTCAATTATAAGCTAGATAGCAAGGGATCCTAAGAACCAGCTAAGTAACGACAATCAGTCGTAGGGCTAGGTAGGCCGCATCATTGCCGTAGGCTAAAACAGGTATAGTTTAATTTACATAAAACTGTCAATCGAAATGCAAAATTTTTGTAGGACTATTATGAATCAGCTTTTAGATGATCCGATCCTAATTCTACATCCAGTTACCGTCCGTTTTGTTACGGCACCGCTATATTTAAAACCGTACTTTACGCCACATCTCGTGGTTTATGCAGTGTCAGCACATGACTATAATTCTAAGAGCACCTGCATTATCCCAGGGCATTTGGTCGCGTCAGGAAATGCTGTACGTGTCTCAAATTTCAGTCAGTAATCCTGCTAGATCTTTCTCATAATCATCATCATCATTACTTCAACGTAAACTACTTATCATAATCATAAGTCGTACACTAAGTAGTAGTAGAGCTCTTTGTGAGAGCTCGTCCGGTGAAGTACTACCACCGTACCTATTTCTGCCGCCAAGCAGTGATGCTCGCACTGCTGTGTTCCGGTTTGAAGGGTAAGGGCGTCGGTGTAATTACAGGCACATGAGACTTCAAGATCTTTACGTCTCAGAGTGATGGACGCAGTGCATTAGCTTACAGGGCACGTCCTCATTGGACTTGCTCTGTGAGGTAATGCATTGTTATAGGCAGAAGTTACCACTTAACATCAGGTGAGCTATCAGCTTGTTCCATTACTTTTATCATAAAAAAAAGAAATGAAAAAGTATTGTGCTGCTTTATGTGGGACAGAGACCAATTATTATTTCCTCCCACATTTGTTGTTGCATACCTATTCTTACTTATCACGATCACTATGCCTATTGTTATGTACGAGTATATACCTACCTACATGCTGGGGACAAATGAAGATCTATTTACACTGCTAAACATTTTACCTCCTCATATAGATTACTAAAGCGACCGCACTGCTGTGCTATCAACAATCGTCAGACGCTTACAACAGCATTTAAGTCCATCCGAAAAGAAACGGTCTTGTGTAGCACCCAGCGTCTTCCAGCAAACTACATACATATTTCCTGAAGCAACTTGACTAGGGCCTTAAGATCTAAAGATACTTTAGCATAGTAGAAATAGGAAGGTACCTGAAGTGCATTCGACGAGGTATATGACGAGAAGAAGAGCGATGACCCGCGACGCGATCATGCCGTGGGGCCCTCTGTATTTGGTGGTCCTTTCCTTGTCCATGGCCATTTTTATTTATTACTGTAAAAAAAAACTAAATTAACTTTTGGCTGCTAAGTGCAGATGCAGTAGCAGTCATGGCTTTGCCGATGCACGACGATAGGGCTTATATAACTCGACCCATCTTAAAAAGTTTCACATTCGGGTGTCGGATACGACTTAATTTAATGTCTAGTGCTTTATCGGCAGAACATATTGTATGAATCTGTTCAGCGCCGTTTTGACACCGTTTTATGGTACTTTTGGTCAAAGTAGCAATGATTAGCTGTTATAGAATTACAAGTCAAAATATAGACTCTAGCACGACGGCATAAAAGTTATTTCGTAAAACAGAAAACGTAAACTTCATAATTCCGATCAGCTCAATATTTCAGTCAGAAAAAGGTTATTAAACGCGTTGGTGTTTGTAAATATGACCTCATATCCTTATGAAGTCAACTACTTACAATATCCATTAGTTTGATAAAAGTATTGGATAACTTATGAGGGTATCATAGTTTTGATGTCTTGTACTAGACAATAGGCTTATTTTAGTCAACGGATTTATTGTGCATATTAAATTAATCTGGGTTTTATAATATATTATAAAAACTATGCATTGAGGTAGTAGTGTGTATTCTATTGAATGTGTGAATAGGGATACAAATAAGAACCTTACTAATATATATATTTGAATCTACAAAATAATTACTTGTTGTTTTATTATTAAGTGACGAATTAGTATTGAAAAATAAAGATCTTTAAACTGAAAATCAAGTCGGAACCAAATTTACCTTGAATACAAAAGTTTTTATAAATGAAACGAAGTAGATAATAATAATTTTCCTAACCTGAGCTTTAATTTAAACCAACTTTCTCGTGACTCACTGAGCTTTGAGAATCGCCCTCTCAAATTAAAATAACAATAACATTATGATAACAAGAAATTGGAAAGATCGAGATGGGTAATAATAACCAGATTCTTGTAAATAAATAAAAACAAATCTGAGAATAACAAAAATATAGAGTTTATACAAAGACAATTTAAAACTGTTTATTAAAAAAAAATATTATAAAGATTATAAAAATTATAAAGATTTTAAATGATAAAAGATACTTAAAAATAAACCAGTAAGGATGCGGTGCTGAATGTACTTTTGAGTAACCTTTTGACATTCGGCATTTCATGAGTTCGCGACAGGACTTTTGGTAGCCTTCATCATACTCATAATTTTGAATAGAAGAGAACTTTCCACTACTCCAAGCTTACATCGAGTTTCTTAATAACAGGGTCAATAATTAACAAGAAGTCTGAGAAATTATTTTTATGCAAATAAAAACAGTAAAGCGAGAGATAGTACAAGACAAACAAACTTTCATTGTTAGTATAGTCTTTGTAATCACTTTAGAAATCTCCTAAGTTTTCACGTTAGTTTTTTATTCATTTACTTTTGAACTTTATCGCGACCACATTGCTCTACTATATGTCTATACGACTATTTACAATAGGTATCTTCTTCTATCTTCTAAATATATAAAACTCTTTTGAAGCTGACTGATAATCAACGCACAGCTTACACTATAAGTCCCAGAGATATGAAATTTGGAGGGTAGTATCATAGTGTAGGGGTGCACTAAGAAAGGGATTTTAAAAAGTCACACTGTAAAGGGTCTAGAACGCGAGCAACGCCGCCGACGACGGCTAGTTTACAATATTTTTAAAAAAATACTTATGAAACTCTTAGTTGAGTTGATTTACTGAGTTGTAAAGATAGTCGACTATTTCGGCGTAAGATTTTCCGTTTAACTTGCTAAGAATAACTAATTAATGTTAATTGTGGATAGATTTTAATTATTAATTTATTCATTGTTTATCATATAATTCAAGCATACTAATTAATTGTTTTTTTTGTCTGCCTAATGAAAAAGCTAGATAAAAAATAGGAGGCATTATGCTCCAACCATTTAGTTACCTCCAACATAATATTCCAAAGTCATGTACAGACTATGTATGACGATCGCTATAGACGGAAAATTAATCTTCTTCTCTTCAATAATGGCTTGTGTCCGTCATTTCGACAGACAATTTTGCCAATGTCAAGTGTTAAAATTGTAATAAATAAGTCAAGTCAAGTCATATGTCAGGTCGGCTGTCGTTTGTTTTGAAAAGAAAATGGTGGATTTTCTCTTCAAAACCTAACACGAATTTTCACATTCAGTAAAACCACTTTACACTCATTTATTCCAATGGCTCACACTTTATGTTACGACCTAAGTATTATTGGTTAAAATTCCACCAATATTAAACAACAATACTCACAATAACACAAGAAAAACTATTAAAATAAAAGTGCTGTGTCGTTTCAAAAAATGTCAAAACTCGTGTCGGAAAATTAATCAAAATGGACGATTGCATTTCCAAAAGTCACGTCACCACTGCCAAACATTTTTGACGTTTTTGACAGACCCTAAAAAAATATTTTCAAAATAATTTAAATTTCCTTTTCTTCTTGTTTTATTTTTTTCAGTTTTTTAGCAATTGTAAAATGTCAACTTGGTTTGGAAAAAAGTGACAAATCACATTAGCCGAAGTTATTTCCTTGTGTATTGCGATCAGTTTCCGATAAGAGCCATTCGTCTTTTCTCTTTTATCTGCCTTTGCTCCATGTAAAAACGCAATTTATTTTTAACTTTAGGTTTATCTCAACCACAGAGATCTTACGCATAGCTTTATAAAAAAAACTTGAAAGAATACGTAAAAAGGTTATTCCGAAAGAGGTTTCAACTTATGATTGTTAAAAAAAAATACTTTTCTTTTAGTGCTGGGACTCTCAGCATTTTCCCGCGTCATCTTGCAACTCAAAACGCAACACAGAAAACGTTTACCCAGACAATGCATTAGCATGTCGGTGAGACAAGTATTATATCATCCAAGTATGAATGCAGCACTTTTGTATCAGATGCTTTTATTCTTAGAGAAGTTGTGCGTCCGTCAGGAGTAGATTCTAGATCAGAGATTTTTATCTTTCAACTAAGATTAATGAAAGTACTTTTCTTTTGCAACAATAGATATGGGTGTTTTTACATGGTCTCATGGTTTGGTCCCATTGATTTTTGTTGTTTTAAGACCTCGACGGAAAACCGGAAAGAGTGTTTTAAGATTGACGTCGTTGTGTCTGTCTGCTTGTATGATTGTTTATGCCCTTGTGGTTTATGCCCTTAATGCAGGGCTCTGATTTAATTGCAGTTTTTTTATAAGAAAGGTGATATTTATACAACGGATATGTTTATTAACGCGGGCAGCTGTATTTTTTTCGATATCGGTGCGAAAAGACTCGTCACATCAATCAGAAATCAACCCTGTTGGTTTTAAAAGCTAGATAATGTAGCTAATAAACAAGTGACTGGCGATATGACTGCCAAGTGTATTTATTTATTTATTTTAATGAAATCATTTTAAACGATTTGGCTAAAGTTAATATAAAAATTTTGAGTTCCATTACAAATAATACTTAGCGTTCAGGCTGCAGGGGTCATTCGATTGACAGACTCAATGACTTTAATGTTGTCGTGAAAATGACAGCTTGACCTTATTTTGAGAGGATCCTGGCATGTATCACGACTTCTGCCCATCCTCAAGTAGATATGATATCGCAGGACATCTCAAATAAAGTTATTTTATTGGTCAAACACCACTGTTAAATACAAATGTCGTAAAGCAACAGGTTTGGAACCTGTAACATCATTTTACTGCTTCGGCATCTGCTATAGTTTCCAATTAAGGTGTAACTTGTTCCAAATTATATTATACTAGCCGTCGCCCACGGCGTTGCTCGCGTTCTACCCTTTAGAGTGTGACGTTTCAAAATTCCTTTCTTAGTGCACTCTAGGACTTATAGTTTAGGCTGTGCGTTGATTCTCTGTCAGCTTCAAAAGAGTTTTATATATATTGATATATTGATTTCAATTTGTTACCGTAATATCTTACTGTAAAGTCGTAGATCTATACAACCCAAAGTTTATTGAAAAAAAAACTAACGTTAAATTCGTCTTTATGTATCGGCAGCTTGTGATACACCAAGAACACTTACTAATATGCAACAAAAACACATCTAATCTAGAATGACCTTGTTTAAGTCTATTAAAAAGTTAACTTCTTCGAAATTAGTTCTGGTGATTTCACAGTAAATGAAATTAGTTATTTTAAAAAAATATACATGCTATAGGTAAGTGCTTATTTTTTACTATTCCTTAAGATATTTTTGTTACATTTTAACCCAATACAGTTCAGTTCAGATTTACTTAAAATCTTTAGTTATATTTTATTTTTAAAAGCGTATTAAAAAATACAACAGAATATGTAGCTAGAATAAAAATTAACTCTTGTTACGTTTTATTTAATCCCTTACGCTGAGACTTGTAATTTTTAACCCTTTATTATCTTTAAAATCATTTTTAAAATGAAGTGTTTTTACCTACATAATAATATCACTCCCTATAATTTTAAGTTAAAGTTTGAAAAAATACTCACGTTGCGTATTCCTCGGCGAGGACTGACCACGGCGCACAGGTGACAACGTCTGCTGCCGTCACGGCCCGCCAGAGCTTATATACCGGCCGCACCATCATAAGGACCATGTTTCAGGATATTGTAGATGTGAAACTCGCGCACGGACTGAAACAAAAAACCATCATAGCTACTTCGGATGAAAATATTGCAAATGGTTATATTGGAAAATGTTTAACAATAAACAGTAGGTATTTTTGAGCGTTTTTTCATGATCAAACAAGATCTTTGTAGGGTAAGCTCTTCTGTATTTACATGTTTTAAGTTTAAGTCTTCTATGATATATTTTACTGGGTACAATCCCACTAATATTATAAATGTCAAAGTTTAGATGTTTGTGTTTCAATCACGCTGTAACTGCTGGTCCGATTTAGATGAAACTCGGAATACATATAGCTCGTAACCTGGATCAACACATAGGTTACTTTTTATCCCCGAAATTCAACTGCAGAATCAAACGGGACGCGTACGAAAATACGGACGGGAGCTAGTATAAATAATCAAAAGGGTCTGCTATGACATTTACATTTTGAGATATTTGACGTCTATTTCAAGGAGCACAATTCACAATTAACCGCCAATTGTGGCCGTGCATTTCGCTCACGCATTGGCTTATACAGTCACCAAAGGATATGTTTACCCCGGCTGAATACAATCACTACTTAAATCGTCTGCAAAAGACGTAAAGGCTAATGATGAATTCACGAAATAGTTTCGTATCTATGCGCTTTATTACTATTAATATCTGATATCAGCGTGGGAAACGAAATACTGGGGGGATAACTTTAACCCAGCGTCATAAGTTAAATGTTAAAATGACAGGTAGATTTACTTCAGGCTTTTGTCATTAGGGATTTCGTGCGTGTTTTTACCGACTTAAAACAATGAGGTTATTTTTTTATTAGTTTGTATGTATTTTACTCGATAACTCCATCAATTGCTAAGATTTTCATTGTTCTTTTACTAGTCTACGAAGCTGTCACTAGAAACTTTTGAAGACTTATTTCACATGTTATCAATGTGTTGAACTTATCCGTAGCATGTAGTATGTATTTTTTGAGTATAATATTAATTTACTGTTTTTTATTTTAATACCATTGTTTTTGTTTAATTTAATCTGACTTTTGTACATTTATTTGTCTAATCATACTTTTAGTTACTAATCTATATTCACATACGATTTTTATAAAAATTATCATCGAATAAATGAAATGAAATGAATTACGTTACCTCGTATATTAATACGAGTAACTAGAAAATAACATCTCTAATAATGTTTTTTTCGTGACATTTGTTGTAATAATTTCCTTCAAATAAATTGGCTATTATTCTAATGTCTTCCGTATAAAAAATAATTCGTAGCTTTTTGAAAAAAGAAATGAGAATACTATTCTTTAAGGATTTTTTGTAACCTCAACATTAATTTATCTTAAGATGATTGTTGTGAGTTTATTATAATTTGTGATGCGAGTACAATATGAGATTTGCGTATTATTTGTACAGTGTCATTACCGCTGCTATTGGTAAGCCGTTCAATGTAAGAGAACCTTCATTTCCGATCCGATGTGTTTGATTGCTAGTTTGAATTCCTAATTTTACTTCTAAATGAAATATTATACAATTTTACTCTACTGTGTTTATTAACTGTGGGCAAATATATATTAAACTATGTTTGTTATGTTCCACTATTCCTATGTATTTAAATTTTATTATCGCTTTAACATCGGGTTTAGATTTTTTCATCCATCATTAAGTTATATATAAAAAAGGTAAGTGCTACCTACTCTAGAAATATTTTAATTTATTCTCTCTGTACTAACCACTGTCTACTAGAGACATCATTATGCATGCTGCGGTATCTTTTAATTGAAGGGACATATAGAACACGTAAGTGTGATTTTGCATTACGAGTTTCCTTTGTATTAGGTATGAATGTAAAAGGTTATGACAATTTATAAAACAATTTATAATATTATGATAATCCTCTTCTTTATTGCTGGTCATCATCAGATTTCGCAGTACGGAATCCAGTTCATCAAATCCCTAACATTCAAACAGGAACACAGAAATGCGAGCATCGCTGCTTGGCGGCAGAAATAGGCACGGTGGTAGTACTTCCCTGGACGAGCTATTTCACAAAAAGCTCTACAGCTACCCACTCTCGTGCAAGTCAGAGTAAGACGCAAGTTGAGAGTCTCACGCCAGTAATTAGTGCAGCTCATCCTCATTCAAAGCGAAAGCCTCAAAGACTTGTACGTCGCCAGATATGCAGTGACCTTTCAGTAGTAGTTACTTTTGTACCGTCAAAATGCTGGAAGTGTTGTGAAGGACTCTTATCCTTCTTATCTTATCTTAAATATTGTATATTAGATTAGGTACATAATATTCTAAGCTATTATATTAAGTTTGTTGTAAAACCGAGCGCGTGTCGCAGAGGCTGTGCGTCACTTCAATCTAGGCACTCCTGAAAACCAGCGGTAAAGGAGCCACCGTGCACCTTTAGCATTTGCTGAGCGAGTACCTTTTTTACGCATCTCTCTTTATAATTTAATGTTTAAATCATTGTATGTGTTTTTGCGTAAAATAAAGAATTTCTATTTCTTTTTATTTTTTAACCTAACGCGTGGTGGATTGGTCTATGATGTATTATTTATTTTTTCAACTAAGTACCAAATCAAGGTATATACTTAGGGGGTATATTCATCTTGGTCTTCTCCACTGTACATTTTACAATAGTTGGTTCACAGTTCACAGGGTTATGTCAGGGTGTTTGAAATGTCAAATAAGTAGTTCTGGGGCGTTTTAACACACCCCTACTCCACCCGACACGTAATATGAATATGGCTAGTCGGGCACTAATTATAGAGTGTTTGTGAGAGGTTTAAAATGGCTCCTCTCTACGCATGTTTGTTCTTTATTGGTGAGAGATTGTGAGATCATTCGATCATGATGCAACATGCATTTAATGTCTATTCTGCCTTTGAGTATTCTTTGTGTATAGAAAGTAATCAAAGAAGAAGAATCTTAGGTTCTTTATTTGCTTTCTTATTTGAATAAGTAGTCCTATTACAACACATTAACATAATTATATACTTAAATAAAATCTCTTGTAATATAAAACATAAATTTTATTCACAAAGAAAATTACAACTAATACAGTATTTACAATATTTACAAAATACACAAAATCTCTTACTTATATTTCAATATAATTATGTGTTATATTACTGGGATTTTTTGGGACCATCAAAGTCACTTTGGTGGCCATTTCAACATCCACAAAATGTTCAATAATACATTAGCCCTTATTTCATAAGGATCTATAAATAGACTAGTTAGGTTTGCATTGAAATGAATTCCACATTTTAAAATATTTATAATATCATGTAAAGATATATCAGATGTTTCCGAGTGGCTTGATTAGCTTTCTTTGACTTTGACTAAAAATACTCTTTACATTGATGAATAACACTTTTTTTTGCTGTTTTTAATAACTCTTTGATGCAAAGAGAAATGCGACGGAAAAAATACTAGCGTTACTCTCGGATGGAAGTTATAAATAGGTACTAAGAATATTTTTTAAAATAACTTCCATCTTCAGCTTTCTTTTATAGAACCGTGATATTACAAGACACAAACTAAGTAGGTGTATCCAGTTATACCAAGTTTCATAGTAGTTACGACATAAAATGAGTCGCAAACATCTAAACTTTAGCATTTCTAATAAACTAATTTTCATAGTGTTATGGGCAGTGTAATACCCATCTTCCTATTTACAGGGACCCTTTATTATTTAGGCCGTTGTTTCCAATTAGGTATATAGACCAGCTGCCTTCTTTTATATAGAACTAGCCGTCTCCCGCGGCGTTGCTCGCGTTAGAGTGCACCTTTTCAAAATTCCTTTCTTAGTGCACCCCTACGCTATATAAGGATACTACCCTCCAAATTTCATACCTCTAGGACTTATAGTTTAGGCTGTGCATTGATTCTCTGTCAGCTTCAAAAGAGTTTTATATATATTGATGATGATGATGATGATAGGGTCAATGGCACCAATTAACGGGGCAGGTGTTTTTTTTGCTTGCTGACGTCACGAAAGCAACTAACAAAGTAAAAAGTTCAAGTCATTTTTCATTTCCCTGTCAATTTTTTTTGTATGAACGTTGTAAAATATCGATGGGTTCTCAGATTCATAATATAAAAATAAAGTTAGCAGCTAAGCCAAGCACGGATTTTTCCATGCTTTCCTTTGCCGTTTAAAAGTACATACCTACAGGCAGTAATGTACACAATTTCAAGGGGAAATCTGTGCACGTAGGTATTCGGATATCTAAAGAGTACTTTTTTCTTCCTGTGTAAAATCTCGCTACGTAAAAGCACTATGTTTTAGCTGACAAGTTGGTAAGTGTCCAAGCACAACAGAGGCTTGGCAGTGGTTTTTGCTAATATTTTCTATAATATTTTATTTCATTAAGGGGAAGATGTACTAGATATCTAATACCTACCTTCATAGCTATGTAACTATCTATAGTCTGTATTGAATGAATGAATAATAAATAAGGGCAGTCTTGAGGCAGCCATCTTATTGTGTACACATGCACTGTGTTTACTTTACTTCAAATGGGTGAAGTCTTGCTGTAAATGATGATGTTGTTGATTTTTGAAGTGTAAATGGACTAAATTAAACTCGAAAAACAATCACAGCACACATGTTCCATATTGTATTTGCTGTACTAGTTAGCGAATGAGGACGTATTGACTTCTAGAAGTCAATAGAAAACAAGCGTAGATTGTTATTTGCAACTATTTTACATATACCTGTTTGTACCTACTGCAAACTTACTACATCAAAGCTGAAAGCTTTGGAAACTAAACGTCTACCTATTGTTTGATATTATTTTCCTTTAGTTTTGCGTGTCTTTCTTTTGGAAATAAATATTTTTTTTATTTTTCACAGATCTCAACCTTAGAAAGACATTAGTACAGACTCACCTAAAAATTATTAATGTTGTTTATTCTTTCAGGGCAATGTGACTATTACCATTGTTCGCGACTGGCAATGCCGGAAAATAATATCAAATATCAGATTGTCCTTACAAATTTTTTAACCGTTTGAAAGTATTATACTTAGGCAAGTAGGTACTTATTACTTAACCTTTTTTTGTGTAACTTTTGTTTCTGTAATAGATCTAGACATAGCTTACGTAGGTTTACTAAAATTGATCATAAAGTCCAAGGTTTAACCAAATGAGCGGACATCACCGCCGCCCTCACATCGTCACTTCTTAATGAAATAATTTATCACGCATTAGTTTATGCTTTTTATGATACAGATAACACGAAAATGACCACTAAAGGCAGCGATCAAATCTTCAAGTTCTTGCCACAAGCTGGGGTCATGTTTTTTTCCTCCATTCTTTCCCTATACCTCTAGAACCTCATTTGTGAATAAAAATCTCTAGAGTGCAGCTTGTGTAAGTATTGTTCCGAGCATAGCCAGTGTGGCATAAGCTAAGACATAAGTTCCTACCATTGGGATTTGGTTGAGATGGCATAAAAGTATCAAACTGACAGCTAATAAAACCCCCATGATATTTTCAGTATACTTTATTAAGAAAATCACCTCAGAATGAAGAACTCAGCCAGTTCTGTAAATTATCAACGCTGTATCTACCTATAATAGATAGATAGATATATTCTTTATTGCACACCAAGAAAAGAAGAAAAACAATAAAAGATAAATAAGTTTTAAGTATGAGGTACAATGGGCGGTCTTAATGTTATAAGCGATCTCTTCCAGACAACCTTTGGATAATAATGTTATACGTAAATGAATAACAAAAATATTTTTATTGTGAAAAATAATAGCGTTAGATGACTAACGCTATTATTTTTCTCGTGTTCAAAACTATGACCTCATAATAACCCCTTGACGGAGCTCTGCGGTCGTTTGTACCGTTTTATTTGTTTTTAACTGGTTGGAAGACCATTCTGAAGTGGAACGGGTGTAACTACCCATACAAGAAGCTATTATTGTTATAGACAACGGTTTTCAATACAAATAACATGGTTTTAATCACTACAAACCAACCCAGTGCAACTTATTGTAAGGAAATACCATCAAGAGCGAAAATTCAGGGTCATCTATAAACACTTAAATGTCTTGGAAACTATGAATGATAGCTTAATTTAATAAATTTTGTTTGATAGACAGTTGAATACTAAATAAATAACAAAATAAAATCGCGCGTCTCCTGTTCCGTCGCAGTCTGCGTCAGCGGTGAAGAGCAAACGCGGTACGCTGCGTTGAGCCGCATACCGCAGCGTTGTGCGTTACGATCGCGAGACCAAAGCTTTATGTAATATAGAGGGGGGATTACTGAAAAAAAAAAAGTTGAAATACCCACTGATGGGGATTTCTAGAACTAGTATTTTTCTTTTTTTTTCTGCGGTATTCCTTGACGTAATTAGAACGTCAAGGAGTATAGCTATGTTTGGAATATTTGCTACAGTGCTACGCCGGTGTTCGTAGCACTTGTGCTACGTATTTCGTAGCAAGCAATCATGCCAATGGTTTTAATTCCCATCTCTTCGCACAGGGTGAGGACTTATGTACGACATTACATGAAAACAAGGTTAGATTATTAGTAGTCGTGAGCAAGCATATTTCTGACTTATTGGTCTTTCTTAGTCATTTTGTACCCAAATAGTATTATGCTTTGCCTACCCAATTCTTCGGGCAATCGAGTTTTTGCTTGTAAAGCTTGCGTTCTTTTTAACCAACTTCGAAAAAGGAAGAGGTCCTCAATTGGCATTTTTAATGACAAAACTAGTTTATTGGGAATAAATGAGCTGTTTACGTCATAGGTAATATATGATCTATGGTAGGACCAACACAGTTGGTGTTTGATGACTATTAAAATACTTGATGATGCAATCACCGTTTAGCTATGGTATTACTACATAATAGAAACCAGTAATTCATAATTACTATTTTCTAATGGTTTATATTTTCACGGAATGTTCATCAGCGCCATCTATTAAAAGATTCTTGAATGACAGCGCATGGTAGCGCGTTGATGTCTTTTATACTGAAAACTTTATCATGAAAAATATTTTGTGTTGCTACATGCGTCGCTGCAACAACGCCATCTAGTTTAAACTCTGTAAACAAGACTCTCAGCTAGTCTGCTACGCTCTACAAATTAGGTACGTCAGAGCTGAAAACCTACCAAAGAGGTTCCAAAGCTTTGCTACTTACGCATGTGGCGCCACCTAGCAGAAGAACGATGAGGTTGCAAAACTTTCCTACTCGCGCATGTGGCGCCATCTAGCAGAAGAATGGGTTTAGTATTTTAAGGAAGGCAAAGTCCACTTGTTACACAACCAATTGAATATTACGCAATATTCTGCCCTCCAATAAGGGTGGCAAAGTACCTTGGTATACGTTATGAAGTACCTTCTATACTAATCTGTTCTATGGTAAGGTCACAGTCACAAATTCATCAATATAATTATTTAGAAGACAAACAAGCTTGGGACGAACTAGCTCCAACTCGTCCAATAAAAAAAAAAAAAATTGTAATCATACCTAATCATACAAAACGTCATGACGATTCAAAGTGATCAGTGAGATTTTATTGAATAAAAGCTTTTTGACTTTGACTTTGACTTTGAATACTTTCGAATCAGAATAATCTTCACTGCATAACTGTTGATAGTATAAAATAAGTATAACTAGAGGCCATTATCGAAGAGAAGAAGAAAATAAGTATAAAACCAAGAATATAACTAAATATCTACGAACAGCCTGTCCTATTCTTATGTTTGGTATCAAGGAAAACTTTCTAGCAAATAAGATGCCATGAATGCAGGCAATATAACGGTACACTTATTTTTCTACACAAAAGCGACAAATAAGCGAACGGTCTTTTCAAGCGACTGAAATAAATTGCTATGCATTTAATTACAACTGTTCTTTCAAGTGTAATTTTGAATTTACCCGCATTCATTTTGTCACGTTCAGATTCTGTTAGCTGTAGTTTCTCACGCGTTTTCTGTGCTAAGTGGAGAATAAATAATTGAAGTACTTACTAAGTACTACACAGGAGCTTGTTAATGTACAGAGACTGCTGTTAAGTGCCTTTTCACATGCACTGTTGCAAAGTGAATGAGTGTGAACAGTGTGGGGCCTTGTTTTGTCACTTTGTGACGTACCAATGGTTTTTTTGCAGTTTTGCAATTTTGTATGCAGAGAAAACCAAATTGGCCGTGTGTCAGTAGTTATTTTAGTGGTTCCTTAGGAGGAACGATGTACATATACGGCACCTACTTATCTAAAACATTTATAAGTATAATGTGACTGTTATGAGTAGTCTGTTCTGTTAACCCATAGTCAGTCTGACAGCCTGTTCAAAGAGCCTGGAGTTACCAACACACCATGGTCCATCCAAGTTAATATCAAAAGATAATACTGAATACAATCCACTAGATTTAAGGGATCTAAGGGCTCGTTTAGTTAAGGTGTGCATGTGAACAGTACCATGCTTTGACTGGCCAGGCGCCAGGTCGTGTCGTGCCAAATCACATCAGAATGGCAAAACGATTGTCTTGACGTCGTTCCGGCAAACTCACCATTCTCAGATAGTGCCAAGAATAAGGTAGACTGGACCGCTGTTAAAGAAAGTTTCTAAAACGTTTGCCAAATTGGGCGTTTGCACACTAGTCGACACGACACTGATGCCGACACGATAACGACCTGAAAACAGTTTAGTATCGACCGAGGTGCGCGTGAAACATCTGCAGTCTGCGTCTGATTCATCCCGCAGAGTCTATTAGTGACATTACTTAGTTTTCCGCCGATATCGTGTCGGTGTCGTCGAGTCAGTCACAGTGTAAAAACAGCTTGGTGTAGGTGTAGTTTGTACGGAGGTTGCGTTTGGCTATATTTCAACTTACGGAAGCACCGATAAAATCTTCGGGTATTGCCAATTTTTATGGTATCGCAATACATAAAATATTTGCATTAGATCGAAACTTAGAGTGGACAATTTGCGAAATGCGAGTGCCGAATACGCGAGGAGAAAAACAGAAATTTGGGCCAGTGTCTTAGACTCTCGGTACTAGAACCTAAGCTAACGAGTTCGATTCCCGATAAGGTTAATTTTATTTATTAAGAATGACAATGATGATGATTTAAACATTCATTGTAAGAAAATTGTAAAACAGTTTTTTTTTTTGTGAAATAAACGTGACTTGACAAAAAGAAGTTAATATGTATATTTTATAATTTGAACATTTTACCTACAGAACTTAAGTAGATGGTGAGCACACTTATGTTCTCTACCTAATGTATCTCTATGTGATCTTAGGTCGGTTAGATAAAAATCCCACTCATAAACTTACCTTATCGTCCAGAAAAAGGGTTATTTTTCTATAAAACCAGCTAGTAAAGTACCACACACGACAAACTATAAAAATACTGCTTAACATTCGTAATTGTACGCAATTTAGTTATGGTAATACTTTGAACGCTCAAATAGAGCCCGGACAAAGAGCTCAGCGCTGCAGAACATTTTATGAATTTTATTTGCATAGAAAATATCAGTAGAAAATAATGGCCAACATATATTTTTTAATATAAATTAAAAGAGTAAATCATTTTTTACCATGTCCAGTCTGTTTCTCTTCTGCCCTTCTGATCACGTCCGAGAACGTGCACGGTGTGGCGTTACACTGAGAACTTCGCTCTATGAGACGTAATGCACGTATGAAAATTGTATAATCCAGTTCGTGAAAATTGAATGTAACGATCTTTTAATTTTGTCTGCTTTTGTTTCTTTTTCTTTGAGTTTCTTTTTTAAAAATTATCTCAATGGAATCTCACTTACTCTTTTTTTCTTTTATCGGAAATTATGGTGTCTATCGAGATAATAATTGTAAAATAAATGAAAAGTAGTACTTCCTTACCGCAGAACTCTTAACGTTGATGGTTATACCAGCCATCATCCAGTGTTGTGTTTTGTTTTTACCTATTTATTTTTATGAAAACCTATGAACATAATCTTCCTGTAAAAGTAAAAGTAACTGCTACACTCAGAGACATCCCCCAGACCTACAAACTGTGGAATGAGCTGCCTTCCAATGTTTTCGCGCAGTAGTAGCATGAATCGCTTCAAAAAACTTATCTTGGAGTCCTAAAAATTGTCTTAGTGCTATCATTGTTTCTAGGCGACTAATAGATTACCATCAAGTGAGCCGTATGCCAGTTCGTCTACTACTTACATAAAAAAAACATAAGCATTATGATTATTATACAAATTACACAAATTAAGTTTGCCAATAGCCAACGTAATGTTTCGTCTTGCTACTGACTATAAATACCGTCATCAGCTCGAAGATCTTTGACGCCCTAAGCTGGGGCCGTATGCTTATTTTGGCCAAATTTTGGCAGCGATTTTACTCTAATACGTCATGACGTCAAAATGACGTCAAAATCTCGATTCGCCAGGTGGATGAAATGAGTTTTCGCCCGAGATAATTTGACGTCATCCTTAGTATAGTTAAATCTTTGCCAAAGTCAGTATATTAAGGCCTCTTGCTGCCACAACATGGCCACTGTAGTGTATTTGTAGCCTAAAGAATAAAGTGCTTTTCATAAGGTAGTTCTATCTAGTTAAATATCACTGACAAATCTCCCAAGTCTTCTATTTGTAAAATATAATTTATTCGAGAACCAACTACATCAATTTGTGTTATTTCTACATATTATATTTGTAAAAAGGTCAGCGCTAAAGTATATTAGGGAAGGATGTGACAGACGGGTAATGGGCAGAGGTGGATAGATGACTGTTTGGGTTAAAGGCTATAAAAACACTGTACCTACCTACCCACTTGTAAAAAGGCTACTTCTGACTATACCGGGTACTTTATCTTTCAGAGAAACCCTAATCTTTTGGTTTTACCATACGTTTTTTGAATGTACCGTTCAAAAGTTCAAACATGCAATATTCCTTTATGGTTGAAACTTTATGTAGCACGCTATCTAGTACTCAACATGAGAACTACTCTGAACCAAGCTCAATAGATGGCACTGTTGCTAATCGACCGAACAATCCTGGATCGCACACAATGTCGCTCGGTACGGAAAAACATCCCCTTTCGTAGGAGATAATATAGATTAGATACATTCCTATCGTGTTCTCCGCACATTAAATTCCTTAATAATTTACCTCGTTTCAGTATTCATATCAAAGGCGAGTATGAAATCACTTAAAATGTAAAAAATATACAAACTGAAGCTTTTTATTTTTTAAAGTAAACCTCGTTAGGGACAGCCTAACGATATTTATGGCTTAATGTAGCTTGTGAAACGCTTTTTAGCTCAAGGCCAATTCATGTATCTAGCAACAAAATTAAAAGTGGACTGGATCGAAACTGAATTATAAATTGACTGAACATTTTTCTTATAATTATATCTCTATTTAATCGTCTTTCATACTCAATGTTGACATTTAATATTGTGAAATAATCGGTATTCTGTTTAAAAAGTTGTCATTTTCTAACAGAATAGGTACCGATTAAGTTTTGTTCTCATTACGATATAATCACCAGAGTCTAGTCTAGACCATGCAATGCGAATGAAAAAAAAACTGATATCTTTTTTCTTGGGAGAATTGGGGTTCAGTTGGCGACGAAATTACCAACCTTTGGCGCTCATTTCTTTCGGCTTAATTGCATGTAAATGTATTCAGCATGAAAGAGCTCAAAGGGAAACTTTATCTGCTTTTCGTAGAGGTGCTACGTTAGCTACGAACTACTACGAGCTGCTACGAAGCGTTACGAAATTCGGTCCGACATTTTGTTTTAGTTTTCGTAATAGGACTTGGCAAAATGTACTCACAAGATGCGGCTATGTAAGACAGACATTTGTATAGTATTTAGATACCTACGGTTTATCATTTTCTCAAGTGATGGAAAAAAACTCTAACTAGCTTTCCTGGAATTTCAGTATTACCTCTAAATTGAGCTCTACTTAAAACTATGAAAACCATGGTGTAGTTCTATACATATTTTGTTTGTATGGAAAACCAGAAACTGTTAGTTTTAGAGGATTTGTTCTTAATGATAAAAACTTCACCTTTCAGAATATTCTAAAGTATTATGGTAATAGGAGTATTTTTACAGCAATCTAGTTACCCAAATAACAAACTATTCTTAGTTTGTGAGTACAGGGTGTTTTTTTTTATACTTCAAGCTGATGAAACAAGCACATGGCCCACCTGATGTTAAGTGGTAACCATCCCCTATAGCAAAACATTGTGTATGAATATTTACTTTTATTTTCAGAAGTGGAATATCCCCTTCTGTATACAACAAGCCCATCAAGGACTTATTAAGTATCTCTTCAAGTAGCAATTTAAAACACAGTATTCAATATATCTCAATATTAGACATTCATACAAAAAGACGCGGCCATGTCGTTCGGTTAAATCTGTTCACAGGTTCTCTTCGGCATTCGGTCGAAAGCCGAATAAAGTATTCACAGCCCTATTCTCTGCCGCCATGTGTCGCGAATAGAATTTCCTGTCTAATTGGGTCATATTCAGTTTGTTTATACGTGTAAATTGTTTTGAAATTACGTTAATCACCAGACAATTAAACCTAGGTTATTTTGCTATGTTTTATAGAACAAAAATGGCTTCACATTACATAAGAGAAAAATTGTTGCAAATATTACAGTGATATTTAGACTAGAAAGTGAAGATGTCGTTTCGATCTTGCAGCAATGCGATATCGAGATGTTTTTTTGCAACTAAATGATGTAACACGCCCGTGGACCACCTAATGTTAAGGCATACCGCTTGTCAAAATAGAAAGATTCTTAGAAACATGCTCAGTGATGCAATGCATTGTTATAAGCAGAGGTTATATAACATAAATGACGTGGGCTATCTGCTTGCTGCATCACTTATTCTCATAAAAAAGCAGACAGTGAGAAAGAGAGAGAGAGCCTAATAAACCAAAACTACTTCTAACAATAGTGAAACAAAAACTAAGTAATTGGCTATCGTGTCCGCGTTAGCAAGTACAGTAAAGTTGTGAAGTAAGTACATACTTTACGACCATGTTAGATAAATCAACTAAACAATAGAAAGGGCGAACATACAATGTTAGTAGTTTTTCTACTATTAGAAGAAATGAAAGAAACTACTAATAGACAATACAGGCGTCATGGCTCAGTCGGTAGTAGCTCAGCCTTCCGTGCTGTGGGTCGTGGGTTCGATCCCCACCGAGAACAAACATTTGTGTGTTGTAAACACAAGAAAACAAACTTCAGTTGAAGGGTATAAGCCAGTTCCTAATATTTTTCTTCCCCTTTTAGGACTAATTTTATTTAAGTGCCTGTACACTTAAGTAATCTGTGCTTAGTGTACTGCGAGGTTTTTGCTTCCGGACAAAATTCTTTATTTATTTATTACGTATTATAAAAACTTTAACTACTTTTGAGAAGAGTCGAAGATCGGGCTCAGTGGCGCGTCTTACCTACATCCAGCAGTGGACGGACATAGGTTGACGATGATGATAATGATGATAAAAACTTTAAGGATAAAAGTTTTTATTATAATACAGACAGGAGTCACAGCTCAGTTGGTAGTAGCTCCGCTTTTCGTGCTGCGAGTTGTGGGTTCGATCCCTGCCGAGAAACAAACATTTTGACAACAAAGGCAGTTTAAAAATGTTTTTTTATATATACATACTTTAGTTACAACCAGTAAACTGAACAGCCCAAGTTTAGCTGTAGTGTGATGTTGAGATCCATATGTTTTAACATCCTAGTCTAATAACCCTTTTATGGCAAAACTTCTTAAATTAGGAAGTTATGACGTCACTCGGGCGACCAATTAACTCATAAACTGTAGTTATGACGGGGCAAGCGCTAAGTCTTGCCATTATTCTGTGATTTTACTATAAACTTAATTTTAGGTTATATACAATGTGGTTATTTAGTCGACTACCTAAATCAAGTCCGCCTCTAGTAATATCTATCTATTGTTGAAAATACTGCATGGTTCTTGCATGGTTCTTCTATTACTGCTACTAAACAATATGTATTATAAGTATTCTATCAGCAATCTAGTTCCCATAGTACAAGCTCTGCTTAGCGTGTGTAATGTCCAATGATACTTATTTTTATTTATTATTTTAATTATTATTTAAATGGCTGCTTTTGGTTTAGAGAGTTCAAGCTGTATCTAAGAATCCACGTCTTTAATTTCAATAAAATATAGCTTGTTAAAGCGTGACCCGCGAAAAAACAAATAGATAAACAGACAAACTCGATTTCCGGAATCAGAATCGTTTATTTTGTAGATCTGCATATTTAGGTTATCCATATCTTTAATTTCAGTTTTTTGCTTTTTTACAGTTTTATAATAGTATAGAAGATAGATAGATGGACTAAACACTGCTTCAAATTGGAGCTCATTATCTCTTCATTTAATACATTTTCAAATAAGTGCGAGTTGGCAAAGTTCCTAATAGACTCCGAGAAGTCTTACGTCTAATTACAAGAACATAAATTATACACTCAGCAATGTGACGTGTCTAAGAAATTAACTTTACCTACAAGTGACTACCTACTTACTTAGATAAATGGTTTTTGTTACACAAAGATTCATCTTATCCGCTTGAATCAAAGTTTATGCCGGTAAGAATGTTACTACACCAATCCTTCTATCATCGGTCGACGGTATCAATCGATGGTAGAATGGATTAATCGACGTTATCGATCGATGGTAGAATCGATTAGTCGACGTCGATCGAGCTGCTGCTGCGCCGCACGCCATCTATGTCATCCCATCGACCGACCATCGATCGATTGGTTAGTCGAACGGTATCCGTCGATCGATTGGTGTGGATCACACACATGGTTCACACACAGCCCCCTTTGATTACAGATAAACGGTTGTAAGTTCCATTTACTATATATTAGCTTCCCATAATCTCAAAAACGTTGTCAGCCCGTCTGATGAGTATAGTGAATAGGTATCTTCAAAATAAACGTGGTACATTGTAGACCATAATAATAATATATCATCGCTTAACATCAGTTGAGATAGTAGTCAAATGGTTACCTATTGTATTAAAAAAAAATCGTTGACTTAATAAGCAACTACCCTTAATCACTGGAAACAAGTATTTGTTCTAGTCAAAGGTTTACACCGGTAATCAATAGTTGGCCCATGGCCGTCGATTAGAAAGGCGAGTTTTAAAGAATCATCAACTCCATTTTTTTATAAAGTAAGTTTCATACCACATAAAAGTCGCAAAAAGAAACTTTTCAAAGAAAAGAGATAGACTTTATCGGAAATTTATCTGAGATCAAATATCATCAGGCAATTTGAAGTTATATGGTAAAATTTATGTGCTCCTTTTATAGCAGTTTGATAGATGGCTTCTTGGTCGAGTACTCTTAAGCCGTGGTTTTATGAAAATCGTTATTTTCCATAGCGGCAGTGTTTCATCATCATCATTATAGTTATATAAAGCTAGACTACCACTGACTCACTCACTCACTCACTCATTGACATGCCCTGAGAGACAGAAGGAGTGGAGCTACACCACAATAATGTTCTACGAAAATGTGTATCAACACCAAGTGAGTAGAGGAAAATTATAGCGGTTCTCGAAATCCAAGATGGCGCCGGTGTTGATTTGCGCGTTCGCAAACTATGACAGATAGAGGGCGTCCGAGCGTGTCATCCGACTGATTGTAGGCTGGGATTTGGGGAATTGGTAAAAAAAAAAAAAAAAACAAGATGGCGGCCGCGCTATTTCGATTTGAATTTTTCGACTTTTTAGGGTTGTCTTTGGCGGATTACTTTGTTTTACGAAACTCGCAAGTTGGCAACACCGAGTATAGGGGTGGGTAGCCCATATCCTTGAGATTTAGGAAAAATTATGACTTTACAAAAATCCAAGATGGCGGAGGCTGTGGCGGCCATTTTGTAAAAGTCATGGTTTTTGCTAAATTTTCAAAACCATTTTTATGTATGATGGCAACATTTTAGGGGGTCGAGTTGTACCGAGCGGTTGTGTGATTCGATGAAGAGTGTTGCTTGGTTTAGAAATTTTCCCCATTTTTAGGGTAATTTCCGAGATTTTCCCCAAAAACATGAAAAGTAGAAATAATGACATTTTGAATAGAGACTTGGGCTGCATAGGAGCGTTGGCCTCCCCCAAATGACATTTGACCATTTTCGTAACTTTTGGTTGGCAACCCCGAGAGACTTGCAACTTTTTAGTTTTTGGGACTTTTTGACTTTGGCGGATTAATTTGTTCTACGAAACTCAAAAGCTGGCAACACCGAGTATGCAGAACGATAGCCTATATCCTTGAGATTTCAGAAAAATTATGACTTTTCAAAAATCCAAGATGGCGGACGGCGTGGCGGCCATTTTGTAAAAAAGTTGCGATTTTCGAAAAAATCACGATTTTCAAACCGGAATATTGGGTAGTTGGCAACCCCCTACCTGGATGAATTGTAAGGACCGGTTGTGCAGTTGGTAGAGGAGTGTTGCCTGGTTGAAAAATTTTCCCCATTTTTAGGGTAGTTTCCCCGCTATCTCTCGGGAACGTGAAAAGTAGAAATAACGACATTTTGAATTAAAATTTCCACTAGCTGGTAAGATTTGGCCCACCCAAATGACATTTGATCATTTTCGTTCCCCGCAGCTGGCAACCCCGCATGCTATAGGAGTTTGAATTTTTCAGTCAGACCCGACTTTGGCGACTTACTTTGTTCTACCAAGTTTAAGGTATGAAGTAAAAACACCTTATTTTCTGCAATGCTGCTTTATTTCTTCCATCAAAAACACCGTTGGCACCTTATAAGTATTTCACTTATAGAACTTGACACTCAGAATAAATTAACCATAAAATTAACCATAGTTGGTGGGTCTAGGTTTCCATTTCATGAGCGTACTTCACCAGGGCTCAACTCCGAAATGACCCTCTCCTTCTTCGTTCATGGAAGAACGCTTTTGAAACGGAAATCCACCCAACATCCTAAAAATATTATAAATGGTACTTAAAATGATTATTTATTTTTGATTTCCGGTAGAAACTAAGAACCAATCACTAATTCTACCAAATACAATCTACTTCATCGTTCCGGTAGAAACAAAACAAGAAGTCAAGCTAGAACCTATTTTTTTAAATCGTTTCACATCTTATTATAATTGAAATTACTATTTTAAAATTAATTTAAAAAAAATCAAGCTAACATTCGGCCAATTCTGACAAATATGTATGTCCTCATACATCGAGTCTCCTACATAACTAAGACAACATTAGTAAATCAACCATGGTTATATTGATACATCAGGCATAGTATAACATCTCATTACTAATTTAAATCTACTAGGCACTATTATAAAATACTAGGGTTTTTTTTCCTAAGCATCTCACAGCTCTTCTTTTTTTTTCCTAAGCATTTCACAGCCCTAAGCGCAACTTTTTTTTGTAACTGCCCACATTATATAAACATAATATTATATATATTTTTTTTTTAATTTCTTTCATAAGTTTCGCGTACTCACAATACATACTTCACATAGATAGATTTCTTTTTCACACCCCCTCCCCTTTTTTTTTTAAATTGGGTCTTACGTTCACTATCATTCAACATGGGACTTACGTTTTCTGTACCTGCCCAAGCCCTCTTACTAGCTAATGGACCTCATTACATAACTAGACTAAATAAACACAACATCAATTACTAGCACTATAACATTAATCTTTAAAACTAGCAAGTTTATAAATCATCATCCTTGTCACCATTCTCATTTTCATCATAGTTTACGATTTCAGTTTCGCCTGCGCTTTCAGATATAACTTCATCATCAATTACCATATTTTCATCATCTTTGTCATCATTATTATTAAAAAAACTATCATCATTATCATCATCGCTAACATTCTCATTTATTTCCAGTGCGGCTACATGAACCCATGGCATCATTCTATTCGCAGAAACTGTAGTTTTTCGTTTGTATTTAGAACCAGTTAGCCCCGGGATTGCAGCGACCTCATACCGGTCATGGCCCAGAACCGAAACTACCCTGAACGGACCTATATATGATGGAAGAAGTTTCTTGCTTTTCCCATCGTTACTAAATGAAGTTTTCGTTATTTTTACTAAATCTCCCTCACTGTATGTACGAGCTGGTCTCCTTTTTTTATCAAAGTACTGTTTTTGTTTTTGTTGTTCCCTATCGATCCTATCTTTTACTTCGCGCCTAATTTCAGTAACTTCAATATCAGAGGTGTCTTGTCTCACTTCATTAAGAATAGGATTTATATCGCCACTCATACTAGTGCCAAACATAATTTCAGATGGAGTTCGTCCAGTGGTCTTTTGAAAGGTATTATTGAGACCCCATTGAACTTTTCCCACCTTGTCATCCCAGTCTTTTTCATCAAACTTCATATTAAGCGCAGTCAAAGAGCTAAGAATAGTCCGATTATACCTTTCAACTTGACCATTGGACTGTGGGCTAGCTACGGCATTTAATACGTGCTTAATTTTCCTATCCGAACAAAATCGTTTAAATATATGAGAGGTGAAACAAGTACCTCTGTCGCTAATCAGGCGATCGGGAGTCTTGAAGGTGTCAAATATGTCTTCTAATATGGTGATGGCACTTTTAGTTTTCGTATTCCTTACGGGTTTTATGAACACAAATTTGGTGAACGCATCAACTGCAACCAGAAGGTAAGAGTTGCCTCGTTTTGATTTGACAAAAGGTCCTAGGTGATCAATGTGAACAGTGTGAAAAGGGGTTTCAATTTTAACTATTGGATGTAAATGTCCTTCTGAAAGGGACGATTTTTTTGCATAAGCACATTCTAGACACGCGGTTACATATTTCTTAATGAATTTAGCCATTTTCGGGAACCAGTAACTTCGTTTAATCCTATCAATTGTTTTTTCTATTCCAAGATGACCAATGTCATCATGGTTGAGTCGACATAGTTGCCACCTAGCACCTTTTGGCACAACCCATTTTAAATTATTTTTGTCACCGTCGATACATTTATACAACTTATTGTCTTTTAGGGTGTAATTATCTTTGATATATTTAAGTTTATCAGTGTCCATATCAGTTGTTAGAATATCCTTAATCCTACGTAGCTCAGAGTCACCTAGCTGCAGAGTTTGTAACCAGTCTTCACTACTAATTATAGCGAAAACAGAAGGGTATTGGTCCAAGTCTAGAATTTCAGCATTTTCTATTGGGTTTCGAGACAATGCGTCGACATGGGACATTTTGGCACCAGGCCTGTACTCTATAGTACACTGAAATTCCTGAATTAGAAGCCACCACCTAGCAATCCTTGGAATCAGGTCCCTCTTGACAAATGTAGATCGCAGCGCCGCACAGTCAGTTATAATTTTAAAATCTCGTCCCAAAAGATAGACTCTAAACTTTTTTAAAGAGCATACTACCGCCAAGGTTTCTAATTCATAAGAATGAAAGTTCTTTTCTTCGGGAGAGGTCTGACGACTATAATATGCAACGGGTCGAAAAGCTTCTTTTGGATTGGAGCGTTGCAAGAGTATTCCACCGATTCCTATCCTACTCGCATCCGTGTGAAGTTCAGTCTCAGCAAATGGGTCATAAACAGCTAACACCGGCCTATCAACAAGTCTTTCTTTTAAAGAGACAAACGCCTGTTCTTGCTCGTCAGACCAGTGAAAATCTACGTCCTTTTTTAATAGGCAGTTCAATGGGTGGGCAATTTGAGCAAAATTTTGTATAAATTTTCTAAAATAGCTTACGAGCCCTAAAAACTGTCTTACACAGTGCTGGTTAATTGGTCTTGGAAAATCCTGTACACTTTGGATCTTTTTATCTCCCGGTCGAATGCCTAAAGCGCTGATTTCATAGCCTAAATAATCTATTCTATCTGATAAAAATTCACATTTTGCCAAATTTAATGTCAAGTTAGCTTTTGATAGCAGCTGTAGAATAAACTTCAGTTTTTCCAGGCAGTCATCCACACTAACTCCAAATATCAATAAGTCATCTATGTACGCAGTTGCTTTACTGAACCGAGCAGACCCTAACACCTTATTCATCATGCGTTGAAACACCGCTGGCGCATTTGCCAAGCCGAACGGCATACGATTGAACTCGTATTGTCCGTCCGGCGTCACAAACGCCGTCAGCGGCTTCGATTGTTCCGATATAGGTACTTGATAGTAGCCCGATGCCAGATCTAGAGTAATGAAACAAGCTTGTCCATTAAGACGTGCTATTTCATCCTCTATGATAGGCATCGGGTACCTTTCTTTAACGGTGATAGAGTTAAGCATCCGGTAATCCACGCATAAGCGAGATTTCCCGTCTTTTTTGCGAACCAGTATTATGGGACTGGCATATTCAGAGACCGATTCCCTAATGATATCCGCCTCTAACATTTCATCGATCATTTCTCTTACTTTCTCGCGCTCAGTATGTGCTAGCCTATATGGACGATATACTACAGGTTTCTTACTATTCAGTTCGATATTCATTTCCGCCTTATCTGTACAGCCTAGTTCTTGAAGCGACGATGCAAAACAATGTTTGTTTTCGCGTAATAAACCAATAAGTCTATTTTTATCAACTGCATTAACATTGGACCCGATTCGAATCTGAGAAATGTCGATGTCATCGCAGGGTAAGTCTTGCGACTGTGACGTTACAATCCTCCTGACTACTTCTACAGTTGTAGCCCGACCTACGATAGTCCCCTTATCTAACTTACAAGAAGTGGACATTGGTGAAACGTATATGTAAGAGACCCCATCAGTTGTTCGATAAACCCCTCCATTGACCAATAACTGCTGGTTGGGTTTGCCAATTAACTTACTATCCACTAGAATATAACCATCAGAAATGGGTTCAGTAATAACCTTGATAGATGCTCGACCCCACAACATAACATCAGTTTTAGTCATAATTTTGACATCATTCCTATTGTCGTCATCCATCAGACTATTGGCGAAGGGCATTTCATTCCCAACATTAAAGAACTGTAGCTGTTTTGAATTTTTGTACACCTCAATATGTGGTTGTTCTGTAAAGGTCTGTCCTATTAATAGTGGAGAATCTAAATATTCATCTGCAACGACTCTACAATCTACCTGCGCATGGACATCGTCAATAACCATGTCGACGGTTACACTCCCTATAGATTGGACAAACTCGTTGCCAAATCCTCGCAAAGGTAACGGACCGTTGTCAGGTTTTAATTTTAGGCTAGACGCTAAAGATTCCCTCATTACCGTCACATCACTACCGAAATCGATGAAAGCATTCGCATTATGACCATTAATTTTAATGTCCTTGTAGTATTTAGAACTGGATTTTGAAGAAAGAATTCGCATTGTTTTCGGGTTGGTGATGTCTTTTACGTCATTATTATTTATCCTAAACCGGCATGTTTCGTACTTGTGGCCAAACCGCATGCATTTGGTGCACTTTATTATGGGTTTAGTACAATTAGCGTGAGTGTGACCTTTTTCTTTACAATTGTAGCAGTATATATTGTCATTTTTATTTTGTGTCCTGAATGTGTTGGTTTGTGAAGATTCTCCTACTCGGTTCCTATTTTGGGACTTATCAAAAGACGCCATACCTCCATCTTTGTTACTCATTAAAAATTTTAAGAGCTGATTCGGCTGGGTGCATTGCAATGCGTGGGCACTGGATTTTGTGGTTCTATCTGTGATGCCATGAATTATGCAGTCAACTGCGCGCTTACCATCAATTTCACATTGATTAAGAAGTGCCAGCTTTTCATAAAAATATACTTCAATTGGTTCGTTAAACCTACTTTTACGCCTCAACATGTCTTCCAAGGATTGGCCATAGTTTCGTTCATGAGGGAAAGCATTAGTGAGCTGCTCTTGCCATTCTTGCCAAGAAAACAAAATAGAGTTTAGACTCTCGTACCAAGTCTTGGCCAATCCTTGGAGTTTTTGTAACGCAAAGTGGGTAGTTGATTTATCGTCCCAGCCGTAAACAGTGGCACATTCGTTAACCTTTTTGAGCCAAACGTCAATACGTTGGTTTTTCATTGATGGGTCAAAGTTTGGGATAATATTTTTAACATCATTACTTTTACTATTCATGACTCCACCAATTGACGGTTGGGACGACAAATTGTTAAGTAACTTGGCTACTTCACTAGTAGAAAACTTAGGACTAGTTGATCTTTCTACTACCTTATCATGATTATTATCACTTTTATTTTGTCTAACCTTGCTGCAGTTTCTTGTTTCAGAACTCCTTCCAGGTGATCGGCTACGATGATGAACTGCTTGACTCCTACTTCGGCTGCGTGTCAGGCGTCCACGCTCCTGTCGTGCTGCTCCTTCCAGTACCCGCAGTCGTTCTCGTAGTTGATATAGTTCTCGATCTTGGTTCCGCAAGTGTCCACCGCTTGACCGCCGTGAACGAACGCTATGTGGACTACGGCTGCGGGTGCGGCTACGGCCTCGGCTGACCCGGCCCCGGCTGGATCTATCCATGCGGCGAGCAGTATCTGGAGCAGGGCTCACCAAATGTCGCCGGGCACTACTATCGCGCTCCATATCTGTCGACTCGAACAAAGAAAATGTTTTGTTAATAACTGTTCATTAAAGTTTACAACCTTATTATTATTATTATTTACTTTTAATGTTTTCTTTATTATAAATAGATTTGTATTACTATTAACCTCGCATGCATTAAAATATTCTTCACTGTAAATGGTAGGTAGATGAAAAATAAAATAAAAATAATCAAGTAAAAATGAACATTGACCGGTTCGAGAATGAAATTCTTAGTTAAAGCAGACATTCCTTTATATCTAGTGCATATTACGTGAGTATATACTAGATTAGATAAGCTTGTGAGAAAGTTTCTATAAAATACACAGTGGCACTCACTGCCAAACAAAACTAGGGTAGTTTCAAAACAAAACAAACTGAAATGAGACGGATCCGCTGGCTCTCTATGGCATTAGATACATTGTATTTAGTAAAAGCTACAGCACATGGCATAATAATGTGAAAATAAGAAAAAATAAATAAAGGTAAAACAAAATATATATATTTTTTTTACCAATTAGGTACATAGGGTAGGTATAGAAATATAAAACGGGCATGTACATCCCACTTCTGATCTGAAGTAAAAACACCTTATTTTCTGCAATGCTGCTTTATTTCTTCCATCAAAAACACCGTTGGCACCTTATAAGTATTTCACTTATAGAACTTGACACTCAGAATAAATTAACCATAAAATTAACCATAGTTGGTGGGTCTAGGTTTCCATTTCATGAGCGTACTTCACCAGGGCTCAACTCCGAAATGACCCTCTCCTTCTTCGTTCATGGAAGAACGCTTTTGAAACGGAAATCCACCCAACATCCTAAAAATATTATAAATGGTACTTAAAATGATTATTTATTTTTGATTTCCGGTAGAAACTAAGAACCAATCACTAATTCTACCAAATACAATCTACTTCATCGTTCCGGTAGAAACAAAACAAGAAGTCAAGCTAGAACCTATTTTTTTAAATCGTTTCACATCTTATTATAATTGAAATTACTATTTTAAAATTAATTTAAAAAAAATCAAGCTAACAGGTATGACTACCGTTCTTTCACTGACAGGTAGCTTGTATCCTGTATATTTCAGAAAAATTATGACATTTCAGAAATTCAAAATGGCCGCCGTGTCATTTCCGGTTTTCAAAACTTTAACCGATTGACTTCGTTTCAACAGGGTATCCGAAGGAGATTGAGGGGTTTGAATGGAATTTTACACTTTTTTAAATTTTAAATGCGTTTTTACTGCAATAAGGGGTTGATATTCCAAGATGGCGGCCATGTAGATTTTTTTTTATGAAACTTTAATCGATTGACTTCGTTCCAACGGGGTATCCGAATGAGATTGAGGGGTTTATAGGAGTTAGTAGGGTTTTTAGGGGCTTTTGATAAAAATACGGCATAAAAAAAAGACGCGAGCTGCTTGCAGCTCGCGCGCAACGCAACCACTAGTTATAGTTATATAAAGCTAGACTACCACTGACTGACTGACTCACTCATTGACATGCCCTGAGAGACAGAAGGAGTGGAGCTACACCACAATAATGTTCTACGAAAATGTGTATCAACACCAAACGAGTAGAGGAAAATTATAGCGGTTCTCGAAATCCAAGATGGCGCCGGTGTTGATTTGCGCGTTCGCAAACTATGACAGATAGAGGGCGTCCGAGCGTGTCATCCGACTGATTGTAGGTTGGGATTTTGGGAATTGGTGAAAGAAAAAAAAAAAACAAGATGGCGGCCGCGCAATTTCAATTTGAATTTTTCGACTTTTTAGGGTTGTCTTTGGCGGATTACTTTGTTTTACGAAACTCGCAAGTTGGCAACACTGAGTATAGGGGTGGGTAGCCTATATCCTTGAGATTTAGGAAAAATTATGACTTTACAAAAATCCAAGATGGCGGAGGCTGTGGCGGCCATTTTTTAAAAGTCATGGTTTTTGCTAAATTTTCAAAACCATTTTTATGTATGATGGCAACATTCTAGAGGGTTGAGTTGTACCGAGCGGTTGTGTGATTTGTTGAGGAGTGTTGCTTGGTTTAGAAATTTTCCCCATTTTGCGGGTAATTTCCGAGATTTTCCCCAAAAACATGAAAAGTAGAAATAATGACATTTTGAATAGAGACTTGGACTGCATAGGAGCGTTGGCCTCCCCCAAATGACATTTGACCATTTTCGTAACTTTTGGTTGGCAACCCCGAGAGACTTGCAACTTTTTAGTTTTTGGGACTTTTTGACTTTGGCGGATTAATTTGTTCTACGAAACTCAAAAGCTGGCAACACCGAGTATGCAGAACGATACCCTATATCCTTGAGATTCCAGAAAAATTATGACTTTTTAAAAATCCAAGATGGCGGACGGCGTGGCGGCCATTTTGTAAAAAGTTTACGATTTTCGAAAAAAAACACGATTTTCAAACCGAAATATCGGGTAGTTGGCAACCCCCTACCTGGATGAATTGTATGGACCGGTTGTGCAGTTGGTAGAGGAGTGTTGCCTGGGGTGCTAGGCCGGGTAACCTCCACGCGGTGCACCCTGGAAACACCATGAAACACGCCCGCAGAGTACTGTGGACGTGTTTCATGGTGGCCAGTAACCCGGCACGGTGGGCCTCTCCGCGTGTCCCTCTGATAAGCAGAGGGCACTGCGTGATGAGGCAGGGTAGACTTCGGTCTACCCAGGTGGGTCCGGGCCCCCTTGTTTGGAGGCCCGGACGACGGGGGCCTTAGGCCCCCGAGCGGGGGAGAGCGCGCGGGACGACGCGGAACTGTCCCGCGCCGCTCTGACGCATGGTGACGAATGGCGGGACCGCACTAGAGCACCGGCCCCGCATTGCACTCATTCGCCACCAGCGGACGGGAACGGC
This sequence comes from Eulithis prunata, assembly GCA_918843925.1. NCBI lineage: Eukaryota > Metazoa > Arthropoda > Insecta > Lepidoptera > Geometridae > Eulithis > Eulithis prunata. Next base: position 8,314,746 of record OU974016.1, on the reverse strand, counting down.
CGAGCCGCTTGCCGTTCCCAGGCCCCACCCTGCAAGGGGAGGGGCGTGCGGGCCCCGCTGTAATGGCGGGCTTCGTCGGCGGGGGACTGGACGTAAAGGCTCTGCCGGTTTCCCAGTCCCCCCCACTAAGACGACGCAGGAGCGCCGCTGGGTTTTTAGTGGGTATACCGGCCTTTGACCCTGGCCGGGGAGTCCCACATACCCCCCTTCATGCTCTCTAGTGGAGGGGGGATGCGTCATGCATTTTCCCAGCGCAAAAAAAAAAAAAAAAAAAGGAGTGTTGCCTGGTTGAAAAATTTTCCCTATTTTTAGGGTAGTTTCCCCGCTATCTCTCGGGAACGTAAAAAGTAGAAATAACGACATTTTGAATTAAAATTTCCACTAGCTGGCAAGATTGGGCCCACCCAAATGACATTTGATCATTTTCGTTCCCCGCAGCTGGCAACCCCGCATGCTATAGGAGTTTGAATTTTTCAGTCAGACCCGACTTTGGCGACTTACTTTGTTCTACCAAGTTTAAGGTATGACTACCGTTCTTTCACTGACAGGTAGCTTGTATCCTGTATATTTCAGAAAAATTATGACATTTCAGAAATTCAAAATGGCCGCCGTGTTATTTCCGGTTTTCGAAACTTTAACCGATTGACTTCGTTTCAACGGGGTATTCGATGGAGATTGAGGGGTTTGAATGGAATTTTACACTTTTTTAAATTTTAAATGCGTTTTTATTGCAATTAGGGGTGGGCATTCCAAGATGGCGGCCATGTAGATTTTTTTTGCGAAACTTCAACCGATTGACTTCGTTCCAACGGGGTATCCGAATGAGATTGAGGGGTTTTTGATAAAAATACGGCATAAAAAAAAAGACGCGAGCTGCTTGCAGCTCGCGCGCAACGCAACCATTAGTCAATATATATAAAACTCTTTGGAAGCTGACTTAGAATGAACGCACAGCCTAAACTATAAGTCCTAGAGGTATTAAATTTGGAGGGTAGTATCCTTATATAGCGTAGGGGTGCACTAAGAAAGGAGTTTTTAAACGTCACACTCTAAAGGGTAGAACGCGACCAACGCCGCGGGCGACAGCTAGTGGTCTTATAAATGTCCTTTTATTTCGGCTGATAGAGCTAAATTAACATTCCAGGTAATAGAAAACTATCCAAAATACACGTTACAACCACTGTAACGTTACATGTCATTTATAACGGTTGCGGATTTTCAAGAGTGCCTTAGATTTGGCAAACATAGAGGCGGTAAAAAGTTTTTTGAAAAATTGTTGGGTTGGCTCGGAGGAAACTTGGATTGAGAAGTGAAATAAATCTTGAACTGACTATTTGGGAAGCTGAGGTTGAGCTCATAGCAATTTTTTACTTCCGTGTTTCCGCATTTCTAGTAGAAACAGTGTAGTAGGTAAGTATCAACACTAATTATCCTTGCAGATAACCAAGATTAGGTAAATAAATACATTTATTTTGGACATATACATACATACATAACGTCCTCATTGGACTTGCTCTGTGATTTAATGCATTGTTATAAGCAGAAGTTACTACTTAACATCAGGTGAGCTATCAGCTTGTTCCATTACTTTTATCATAAAAAAAAAAAAACAATACAAAAAAAGGTAGGTAACTGATTATTTCACTGGTGAATTCAAAAGAGTTTATTTTCCGCGTAGTTAACCGACAGTTGAAATGGCTACTTTAAATTTTTAAGCTTTCTCATTAAGTTTATCAAAACAATCACGAACACTGCAATTGCTTCCTTTAACAACGCCCACAATGCTTCAGGTAGGAAGCCGACGCTGCAAACCCCTTCCTGATTCCACGCAATTTGCCCTGAAAGCTTCGTTTAATCAAACTCGCTCGTTTTACTTGGAGTAAGAAACAGTTGAGATCTGATGCAAGAAAGACTTGCTTAAATAGGTGTACGGTTCTCGCTGTGGGTCTCGAGTTCGAACCCCTCGAAAATAAAAAAATTGTGTGTGGCAAACATAGATGTTTGATCTATGTCTGAGTGTTAATTAGAATGCAATATGTTTAAAAAAAAATAGAAATACTTTATTGTACACCTTAACCTTGGGATTACAATAAAATGAAAAAAAAATAATTAATTAATAGTACAATGGGCGGTCTTATCGCTAATCGCTAAAATATAAGAATTCTATCAGCAATCTAGTTTCATACTAAAAGCTTTGCTTAGTGTGGAACTATAGGGCGTTGTGTGAAATGTCCGTGAATATTTATCTTCTTCTAAATATATAAAACTCTTTTGAAACTGACTGAGAATCAACGCACAGTCTAAACTATAAGTCCTAGAGGTATGAAATTTGGTGGGTAGTGTCCTTATATAGTGTAGAGGAACTATAAGTCCTAGAGGTATGAAATTTGGTGGGTAGTGTCCTTATATAGTGTAGAGGTGCACTAAGAAAGGAATTTCGAATGGTCACACTCTAAAGGGTCTAGAACGCGAGCAACGCCGCGGGCGACAGCTAGTTTCAGATAATTACGATATTTGTCTTGAGTTTCATCAAATTGATCATGCTATGTTCTATAGCTTGCTAGTTACAACTCTGATGGTTCATAGGTGTTATTTAGTGAATAGAACTGCAGCGTAGGGGGTCGTAATTACAATCGTGAGCCAGCACAAACACATGCTTTGATAAAGATAAATTACGAACGCGCTAATTACTTTTTGAAAATGAACCACTGGCTTGAAATTACCTCTTTTCAAATTCAAATCGTATATTGCACTTATGTTGTTTTAAAGATGTTGTACAAAAGGTAGTGTAGCAAATATGAACCCTGTTAGGGCACAGCAATTTGTTCAGGTATAGATAGGCACTAGGTGGCATATTGATGTATCTAGTTTTAAATATTTTAATAATTCTCATCTTGAAACTCGTGCAATGAATAAAAACAGTTTTTTATTAAATACTTTTTTAACATATTTTTGAATTTTATTTGTACATTCTCGTTTGTTGTACATTCGTTGTCATTTGGGATTTTACTATAGATTTTTACACACATTGCATAAGGCCCGGAATGTATCATTTGTAATGAAGAGTCAGGTCGGGCAAGTCTGTTTCTAGGTCTTAGGTTTTGGGGTCATACTTATCTATTTCGTTTTTTATTTTATGCGTGGTGCGTTAGACTGCAAGTTCGCTTATGCTTGTGGCAACCGGGTCTGGGAGGCAATCGTTGTCTCATAAAAACTTGCCAGGTTTAGGCTTTTCAGGTTTTCTGAACTGTTTTCATACTAAATCATAGGTATTCTGTGACTAAATAGTGACATTAGCGCGTTTCATCGCGTTTATTTGCCGTCAAAAGCTTCTTGTTTTCGTATTTAGTCTTTATTTTTACCCCTTGTTAATACAAGGGGTAAAAATAAAGACTAAATACCTTGAAGTCCTGTCCGTCCAAGGTTGTCTGGAAGAGATCGCTGCATAGCGATAAGACCGCCCATTGTACAATTAATTTATGTTTTATTTTTTATTTTCTTGTAATCCCTAGGTTAAGATGTGCAATAAAGTATTTTCTATCTATCTATCTATCTATCTATATCTGTAACCACGTCGCTTGACATTATGCTGGACAGCGAAAGCAGTTGAGCTAGCGATACTGTACTAAAATCTTTTCAAATAGCAATGGTATCACTAATTTATAATCAAAGAAATTTATTTTAATATTAGACCATTTACTTAACGGCGTCTGAATATTTATATCAAAGAATATTATTTTTAAAATTACTTATAAATACAGATTTCTACTTATGGTATGGCATCTTGTCTTTCTATTATATCTTATTAAAAAGTAAAAAAACCGACATCTTGGTGTTCCATGCGTTTTTACTAAGTAGGTACATAGGTATTGCATTTATTTTTATTTTATTTTAGCGCAACTGATGATTCTATGGAGAAAGTTGTTCCTATTGGGAGTGGGTTTTTTACATCCTGAACTAATAAGTCTAAGTATAACAAAACTGCATAACACTCGCTTGATCATTCTAAATCAAAGTACTTATAAATAAGCAGCTCTGTATCCTCAAAGTACCATATAAACAGCCGAGCACTGTATTTAAAATATTAATGGCATTTTCGTTGGTACGTTTTAATTAATCTGTTCAGAGGGAGACACAGTTTGTCTCTAAAAGTAGAACTCTGGGAAAATGCTTTCAAATATAACCAGGGACAGTCGGCAACAAAACTGTTATGAGTTTCGTTGTTATTTGGTATTTTATGAATGAAAAATATTAGAATTTGAAAAGTCATTGAGCAACCGTTGCTTAACATGACGTGTAGAATATCACATTTTCGAATTTTTAGAAACTTTATGTACCCTTTATGTCTAACCCTGTAGATAAAATAACCAAAAACTATTAAAAAGAAACCAATTTAGTTGTAGTGGTCTAGTATTTGGAACAATGAAAACAGAAAATAGATCTTAAAAATATAAGTTTATTTCATAGTTTCTTATAAAACTAGTTTACTAGCCCGTGCACTTGTGAACTCAGTTAAAGCAAGTACAGTTCAACATATAATAAAAACGAGCAACGTGCACGTAACCCGTTCGTATTTCCCGCCCGACTGTACATCTTATTACGAGACGTGGGGTAGAAATAAATGGAGAAAATGTGTTTTCTTTTGCACTTCGAAAGTAAACTCTACAAAGAACTTAGGATTCGTAGTGTAGCTAGATCATTATGTGAGCGACGTAGCGCATCATTGTGTGCTACGGTGCTACGTTGCTACGCCGTAGCAACGAGCTACGAGGGTAGTGGTGCCTAGAATTACTTTCAAAGGAATATCGCTTTTGTTTTTGTATTGATGTTTTGTGTGTAAATGTAAAACGAACACATAAGATTTTGGTTCAGTTGGTTGCTCGTTTAAAATGCTACCTATTGGTATTTTCACCAGTGATTCAGGTTCAGCATTTGAATTTTAGGACAATTTGGGAGCACAAGATCGTTTATTCCATCCAGTCTTACTAGAAGTTCGATTATCTAACTGTTTGGAAAAAAATATTCCAAATTTTTAGACTGACTAATCGAAAATTCTTGACATAGCAATGTTTACATTCAAGAAACGAGAGCTAAGCTAACAGTTCATTTCAGCTCAAACAAACTTTTAATTGAAAAGCGATTCGATATAGAATAGACAAACGTTGCGGTTCTCATCAGTGAGCGGACGCTAGCACTATTTTCACTGCCAGGGGGACAATCGGTGTCTCATGAACTGTTTTCATGCTAAATCATAAGTATTCTGAGACTATGATGTTTGTGATGTTTGTTCACAGCAGGGATCGAACCCACGACCCACAGCACAGAAGGCAGAGCTAATACCGATTGAGATGTGACGCCCGTTAATCCATGCAATAATCTTCTATGTTATATAAAACCTTTGAACTTATGCAACTAGAATATACTTATCTATAGGGCGATTGCAATATATAAAATAGATAGTGTCTCCATCAAAAGGTTACCTGGAAGAGATCGCTATTTATCTATAAGGTCACCCATTGTACATTTAATGCAACCTGTATTGCTTTATTTCATAAAAATATCTTATATAGGTTTTTATAGGGATTTTCTAGGTAAGCGTACTACATCGTCGACCACATCATTGCTTAACATCAGGTGAGATTGTGGTCAAACTGTTACCTATATTGGATAAAAAAAGTATGTTTCGGTGTTCTTTATGTACAATAAAGGTAAGGACATATCTATTCCACGTACGCAACGCATTATTGAAATCTGGACCCTGATATTTGTATGGTTAGAAACATACTTGCGTGGGATAGCATTGCGTATGACAAGTATGTTTCTGACCATAAAAATATCAGGGTCCAGATTTTATAATGCGTTACGTACGTTGCGTACGTGGGACAGATATGTTCGAGCCTTAAAGCGTTTTCATTCATTTATTCATAGTGCACCAGAAACTGGTGCTAAGGGTACAAACTGTCGACAAAATGCACATGTCTTTTTGTCGACTGGCGAATTGGACGGTCAATGCTTTTGTCGTTCTCCGTTTGGAAAGCGGTTTGCGGTTTTTGAACGAACGAATTTTGATGGAATCACTGTAGTTTTATTTGACGTTTGCTTGCATACAAAACTCCATGGCAGATAGATTTTTCTGTTTTCTGTTTCAACTAATAAAAAAAAAAAAAAGTACTGTTAGACATTTCAATCCACGCCCTCTAGTCTTAAACTAAGCAGAGCTTATGAGAACTGAAGGCCTAGTACGAGTTTTCAGTGTATAGTGTGGGTGTGAAACGTCTGACACCCAGCACACCAGTGGGCGCTGATTTGTATGGAGACACTGAGCGGATTCTTTAAGAAGCTTGAAATGCGAGTACGGGCTTGGTGTAGACCAAGCTTATCAAAAAATCCGCTCAGTGTCTCCATACAAATCAGCGCCCACTGGTGTGCTGGCCGTCAGACCACCAGATTTACACACCAAAACTCGTACTAGGCCCTCTGGATTGTTGATTGAATATTTATATACTTTTTTTGTAAATACTTATTTATAGGACATAGTAACACACAGACATAGAACTAACACCCATGTTTGCCACACAAATGTATGTTCTTGGCCCACCAAGACTGTTACTGAAGAAGTTATTACTGAAATCCGATTAATCTTGTCGTGGACATTATTATTTTGCAAATATTTTCGAGCTTATGTCTCTTATCTACTATTCCTTTGTTTTCCAGTAGGTAGGTATAGCTATTTCAACTATAATATATTATCAAAACAGAGAATGCAAATCAAATTATTTATTGACAGACGATTCTTTCTCATCTGAAATGATATTGAACGTCGAGAAAGTACTTTAATATAACGTTCAAACTCTGAGACGAGCCCTACGGCAGGGTTATTCTTTGCAGACGAACTGATAATATTTTCATAGCCCTTTGCCATCAAGAGGGAAAAAATTAAAAAGGTCCGGATTTTTCGTCGTTAGTTTTAATACAAAGTTGCCCTTTCTAAAAAAATAATCTTCAAAAAGTCTTTTTGACCTTCTTTGTTACTTGGGTAATGAAATTTTCTTTTTCGCTATTCATAATCACCTGATTTTAAGCGGTTGCCTCTGACACAGATCATATACTATACTGCTTATATCAATGTATTACTGTACTATTACTTCGCAGCGCATACTTACTCCATACTTAGGCCATGCTCTGCGCCCATTCCTCTTAAACGTCAAATATTGTAGTTAAGAAATATTCAAGGAAATTTTACCCAAAAAAACTGATGACCCAAGAAAAACTTTAGTAAATAAATCTGTCTCCTCTGCGATATTTAAAATGCGAAGTCAACAGAGGAAAACTAATAAAACGCCGGCAGATGTCCCGATTCCGTTCGGCCCGAACTCGGCCGGTAAATTACCAACGCTCAAGCCCCTGGTACACTAGGATAGTAGGAGCTTGTAAAAACTACTTTGCTCTAAGTTCAAAGTTAAGAGGCTGACTTATAATCGTCTGTCAACATAAACACGTTCAGAACAAGTTGTTTAAAAAAACAAATGACACTAGAGGGCGCCTGCAGCTACATTACTTTTTGTAAGTGCTTAAGTATGTTACAGTAGACTCGATGATTTTTTATGGTCACTACCCTGAGAAATGAGATTGAAGAATGGAGCAAAGACTTCTAAAGGTGTTGCTTAAGTTTTTTGGAAAATTACTTTATCTGTACGCTCTGTATTCCGCTATTAATATGATCGCATTTTACATTGCCATCGTGCTATCGTTTAATCAACTCTAATAAAAAAATCTTCAAGACAATAGGACGACGTTCCAATGCAATTCCATTAAGAGTGCTTGCACATGATTACAGTTGCACAGGAATGCAAGCAATGCCGCAGAAAAGTACAGAGTTATGATAACTTAAGCTCACGAAGTTACTAATCAAATACACTAAGGCAGGTACAAAAATGTGACGAATACCTACAGGCAAATAGAATCTAAGAAAACAATGAAAAACTGCTTTTTCCCACGCACCCATCCACCCTAATGCTGATTGGTGTCGTCACGACACCGCACCGTGTCAGTTTGGAAGCATTTTAGCGATATTTTTACTTGGTTTTTTTTTCTGGAGTCTTTTTCTGTCAGGATAATGTGTTCAATGTATTCATGCATATTATGTAGTAGTTAATATTGCTCTGTGCTATGAGTTTGTGATCACTTAGAGTCGTTAAATAGAGTAGTCACCAAATTAATCACTAGAAAAGACGTCTATTCTTCTTTCAATTTATGTTACATTTTCTATTATGTAATCTAGCAATTGTAGAATGTAAACTTAGTTATTAAGGCTAGTAGGGGCTAGTAAATGAGGGAGGTCTATGCTATGTCCAGTAGCGGATTTGTGAAAAGAACGTTGATGAGTTTGCAGTAGTCATGTGCAAACGCGTGTCGCAGCCACTGCACTTTTATAGCTCCGAGATTATATCTCGTGGTATTCCGAGATCGTTTAGCCTTAATTGAATTGGGAACAGTGGTCGGCTTAGTTTCCTTGCACCCAAGACCTTGCTTAATACAATTTAAATTGTGTTGTTATTAAGAAATTCATTGTTGTAATTTCAGAAATATTTTGTGTATTTGCTAGGCAAAATATTACTGAAATCACAACAGCTAATTAGTTGACTTTGTTTTCTTTAGTTGATTCTATTCTCTGTTGTCAAGCAAGCATAATCACAAGGATCATTTAGAATCATTGTGACTGTAAAATATCAACTTGGTTAAAGTCGCATCAAAGAAACAAAGATAACACAATGTACTACCCATTTACTTTATACTGTGGTAGATACACGGAACACTGTATGTGCTTGTACAACTTCAAATAAATCCCACAATGTCTCTATAATAAAGGCTGAGTACTCCAAAACTTTGGAATGTAAACCCCACGACTTCGTCCCAATTTGTGTATTTTATGTCGCTACAATGAAGCTTCGCAAAATAACGTTACAATGAAGGCCGGATCGTTACGCTAAATGGGAAACTGACATGAACATGATTGGGTAGGTTTACTTCCTTGGTATTTCTGAGTAAAAAGAAATAAAACGTACCTTTTTAGGTAAATTTTATATCAAAGAGCGTGTTGTACCGTTTTTTACAATACGGCGAAATAAATAATGATAATATTTCATTATAGAGGGCGTTATGTGAAAACTCCATGAATGTTTATTTTTATTATTGATAGAAGTAGATTTTCTACATGCAAAATAGGAAAAAATTGAACATAATTACTACTTTACTTTAACTCTCCGAAGTTTTCAGTAGTCTTTATTATATCCAGTAAAAAAACGTGCTCGATATTGCCTTTCTAAGCGATTACCTAATCCTACTTTATTTAGTCTGAAATGCGTAGCGAACTCAATAAAAATCAAACTCAATTCTGGTCTAGAATAGGTTTACCCAGAGGAGCTGACCGCGTGGACGTCCAATTCCGAAACAGGATTACCTACTGTCTGAGCGAATCTGTTGACGGCGGGTTAGGAGTCGGCTATGCATAAACTTACGCCATTTAAACCAACTTAATCGTGATCTGATTTAAAGTATTTTAATTTGTAATGTTTATTTGTTTAGCTTGTGGTCGAGGAGTCCACTTAATACTTTTTATCATTTATTTGAACGTAGGTACCTACTATGCAGAGTCTACGGAGTCAACTAAAGTGCTTTGGCTGACAGATAAACATAAACATTTAAAAATCTCCAACATCAAATTCGTTTTGACGAATTGAAATGATATATTTTTCAACTTTTTTAATGTAGCACTGGCAACGCACAACGCAGTGGTATGCAGCATGCAGCGTCGGACAAAATTATATGGAAAACGTCTAGTACGGTCTTTTGTTACGTCGCAGTCTGCGTCAGCGGCGAGAAGCAAACGCGGTAGATCAAGGCTTAATCGTGGACAATACGTGCAAAACTGGCACGACGGGTTTTTCCACAGTTATAACAATGACGTAAGTTTTCCACCACTAGCCAAGTCTTTGACCATTAGTATGCCGACACAGTCCAAGCTACCCGTCTCCACCGAGCACGCACCAATATGTTCACTAAGCCGTATAGACTTTTTGAAGTCGACTAGAACCGTACAATCGCCTCTCCACATCAAAGTTGAAGTTTTATCTCGCTTTTATAGGATTAAATTGAGTTGGGTGATTGTATCTTACGTTGGTCTACGTTGTTGAGAAGCAGCTGACGTTATGTAGCAATCGTCATCATAGATCAGAGCCCCAAGTCTGTGCATTTGTTTTACTTTCGACTCGATTATAGCACACGCAAACGCATTCGCAAAGCGAGAAAATTTGTTGGAAATTGCACAATTCCAAAATCTTCCGCTAGAGGCGCCTATCCGGGTTTCACAGACTCGGGGCTCAGCAAAAGATGCACTGTCCACGCGTCAGTACCTACTGTATATTTTTGACCGTTCTCTTGTCAAAGAGCATTTTTTTGTCTATGGTTCCGTTGCAAACATTTTTGCACGATGACGATGTGACATTTGTTTTTATGACATCTCCAGTCATTTTGACAGCTTATACTCCGCTATAAGTTATCTCCTAATATTTATTGATCTACTAAGAATCGGTGGGTATCTAAAACAATCACGAGTAATCACGACAGTATTTGTGAACAGTGTAGGTCAGTAAATAGCGGAGATAATTTCAAGGAAATGCAAAGATCTTTTTGGAAAGCCAAACTTTCCTAAAAAGATCAGCTTCGGCGAGCTTCGGCGAAATTGTCAGAAACAGCGCGCATAAAGGATTCTTGGATATTTTATCTACAGATACCAATCTTAGACTTTTTGTCTTATCAATGTTTTTGTTCGTGTGGAACTGACTCGGCACCTTCGCCTGGTTTTCAAAAAGTTTCAACGTGATCCTTTTTGTTTTTTCTAGTAGACGGGATAGAACATTCATAGTGCAAAAAACTGTTTTCGGCCGACGAATACCTACTATGTTGAATGTTTGATAGGTATTTAGCGCAGCGCTGCCTTACTGAGTAGGTAGTCTAAGCACGCACGAGGCTTGTAGATTACAGAGCTTAACCACGAAGCGTAAAATTCAGTTATAAACCATGCCACGCACAGCCCACAGATTGCAATGTGGTTGTTTTGGCAATACCACAGCCAATCGGGATCGGTTGCAATAAAATCAAAAACCACAATTCGAATTTAGTTTTGGCTGCTTGGCAGAGCTGAATGGGTTGGCAGTATTGAATCTAATGGAACACGGGTTTGCATTTATTTTATTTTAATCAACCATATAGCAAAAGACAAAGAACTACTACGATAAATGAAACTAAATACATTATGCAATGTTTTTTGTAAAAAAAAAACTTATGTAAGTATGTACTGTAAGTATCTATTCCATTTCCATTAATTATTTGTCTACAGTATAGCAGCACAGATCATATCTACAGGTTAGTGACCTCGAATTTGAGAACTACAGTCAAACCACGTCCTAACACATCAGCAGCTATAAAACATCCTCTCGTAAACCTTTACAATTTTTTCCGGTGCTTTTATGAGGATACGTCAACAAAACCTTGTTGTGGAGGTGGAGTCCGGAAACTGAAACCTTGGGGGTTTCCGAATTAAATGCCTTGGACTACTCTAAAGGTCGACGAATTTTTTTTTTATACAACTAAATGATGGGACAAGCCAAAAGTTCTATATCTTACTGCGATCTGAGTTACACTGCTTGGCTGCCTTGTGGTACGCGACAACGGCACTGTATGTTACCCAGTGGCCGCGTAGTGCAACTAAATTTTTTTGGTGATACCTCGCTTATAGTTTTGTGTAGTAGACTTACAAGACTGTCATTGCTGTCCTACTGCCAGTCCTCAATTAGGGAACTGAATTTCATCTAAGTTTTAATTTAATTGGATTTTGTAATGGCTTATTATAATTATTGTATTAAATCATTAAATCAATATATATAAAACTCTTTTGAAGCTGACAGAGAATCAACGCACAGCCTAAACTATAAGTCCTAGAGGTATGAAATTTGGAGGGTAGTATTCTTATAGGGATACTACCCTCCAAATTCCTGTAGGGGTGCACTAAGAAAGGAATTTTGAAACGTCACACTCTAAAGGGAAGAACGCGAGCAACGCCGCGGGCGACGGCTAGTTCTCCATAAAAAGGTGCGAACTTTTTCAGCATTTTAAATAACAATTGGAGCAATCATTAATATTCAAAATTTGCCAGTTCTTTTGAATAATAAAGTAAAGTTTGCTCCCCAGAGCACCCACTTTACGTCCCCAAAGGTTTTTACAAGAACGAGGTTCGAACTATTTAATATCTACGAAGATTGTAATTGGAAAAGTTTTTGAAATGAATTACGTGACAAAGTTACGGGTGGTTTTGCTATTTTTTTGGTAAAAGGCACCTATGATTGGTTATCGATTGTTTCAAATCTTTTTCTAGTTACTAACCCAAGACTAGATAGTAAAAGAACTTGTGTGTAGAAAGGCTAATTAACTAACAAATCAGACACCTTCGATTTCTTGTCACGACACCTACTTACTACGTGTAGGTGTCGTGTTGCACGTCGTTGTCAATGTGAAAACGCTCTATCTTAGGAGAGCTGTCAAACATTAAATTTTGTTACGTTAACATAATATCTATCTCATCTTTTGGAAGCAACTTTCTCATCAAAAACTCTATTACCAAACGAATCCAAGGCCCCGACATCTAATTCCAAACTCATTATCCAAAAACGCGTCGCTCGATTGGCGACAAACTCTACGCGATTTAATTCTCAATTCGTTACATGGCAAAAATCTAGAGTGCGAGGATAAATTTACTTAATTTCTATCATTATCCTGAGTATGTAAGATGACTGTGTCCACACCGCTGCAAACACGATACTTACAAGATGCCACCCACACGATATCGGGGGAGTGCTAACGCTTTTACCGTCCAGTAATGCTGTGTCGGGGCCGACGCCAATATTCTTGTTGGAGCCAATTGACATATCGGTATCGGCCAGTGTGCAAATGCCCTAGCGCAATAAAGAACTGCTTGAAATTTCAATCCGTTCAAAATGACTTAGATGACGTAATCCTCGATACGATACGTCATGCATGTCATGTACGCTTCTCATGATGATTTTTGCTCCAAACAACTGAAGGAACCCTCATAATTTATTCACGTTTATCATAACAAAAAAACCGAGCACGGATATTTATTACATAATTTGCCTTCCATTTTAGTAGCTTTTGTGACATTTTTGTTTTATTCACGTCATTCGCGTCTACGGTTTCAAAGTAAATTATGGTAATGGCGGAACAAAATGCGTACTTTGTTTTGACTTGAGTTATCATAATTGGGAAGTTACCGGCTTTATTTTTTTGCAATGCAATTTAGCTACTGCGGAAGCGTTTTCACTATCCTAGAGATACCGCCGCGACACCTAACGATATCGAGATATCAGTGGCTTGAACAAAAGCAACGTGCTCTATGAATGGCTCTATGATGAGATGTATAAGATCGTATCGGTGTGCAAACTCCCATTACCGGAATTAGCAACTGGTTACTGTTTAAGTTGAGATGAAACCAAGGTAGGCATGTACCAATAACCGCGTTCCAAGTTTCAACCCAACTCCACTTCAAATACAAACCTAATTAAAGTTCTGTTGGATGGCAATGCAATCACAGCGCGTTCATCAAAGACTTTTCAGTAGGTACCGCTAGCATCAGTTAGGAAGCGATCGAATCGATAACGATTCCTCTTTTACTTCTTTTTCTTTGTCATAATGGACAGTGATTTATTTGAATAGCACAGTTTTTAGTCATCAAGTCGGTTGTCATAAGGCAAAGTGGTAAATTTTTCCCTCTTCTTCTAAAGAATATAACGAAGTTACTAAAATTTTATAATAATGTCATTTCTTCCAAGACATTGTTCAAAACTGTTTTCTTATACAGTCCCAAGATATTTCAAATTAGTGCTTTCTATATAATTCGCTCCAATTTACTAATATTTTCTTCTTCTTTCCATTCGGATAAGCTAACTGGCGGTAATATTGCGTAATATGATCAATTAGGCTCTGCGGGTATTGTTGCGAGGAGGAGGAGGAAACCGATCGAGCAACCGTTAAACTGATTACTGATACGAATGGTTCCCCATCGAGGATTAGATTACTCGGTTGAATGTAATGTATCCTAAAAACAGGAAAAAGGTTGAAACGAGTCAACCAGATGATTTTACAAGCATCATAAAATTCTGACAACAAAAGTTACGCGATTTTGATATAGTGTCATGAAGGTTACAAAATGATATTCTTAATTCTACTAAAAATCTCGGGTCTGAATTTAATACAGGTTTATTTATTATTTATAAACAAACTATTGTGGTCATATCGAAAACTGACTGAAAGTAAATCTGTATTCCATAAAAAATTTACACTTTCAATGATAGCGACATTTTGGATAAAATAAACTACAAAGTTGCAAAAGATCCATACGCAAAAAAATGCTCAAGTCAAATAGAGACTCAAGCAAAGATCTTTTAAAAGGGTTTCTTCGAGAATGGAACCAAAATCTATGCTTCAAAGTGATAGTTAGACTTTCACTATTCATGGATCAAATTAAAAAAACCATTTGCCTACTACCCTCGTCAGAGTTCGACATGTTGTTGAATGAGGTTGTATAAAGTTGGTATAAAGGCATTCTTCAAGACGGCTTTGTGGTGGAAACTCGTAAGCTAAACGCGTTTGAAATCTTTTGTAAAGGCTTTAATAAAAGGTGTAGTAAAAGGCTGAACAGGAACACATGTTGGCAAATACCATGAAACCATTCATGTCCATTGGTCAGACTTTCAAATGCTCTGTCTTTGTATTGGGAAAAAAATCTCCAAAAATTTTTTTTTGTTAATAATCTGAGAAGATAGAAGGCATAGAAAACTCTTTATTGTTCACCACAGATACAATACACGTAAATCACTACTTAAAAAATAGGTAAGACTATAGTGACCGGACAAAGACAGCGTCTTTTCGCGGCTAGAAGCTGCAGCCGACAATTTTCATATATTTTGTTCAAAATTGTCGCGGTAATTGCTGTCGTCAAGTGTGTACGCGACAATTTTAATAGTCGTAACGACTGGACGCAGCGACAAAACGTTGATTTTGCGCGGCCAATAACAATTATACAACATAAACTATGCACTACCTTCGAGCTGATATAGATAATGTACGTACTAAAAAGTAAAACACCCAACTTAAATCACAAAATTGTAAAACACAAAGTTGAATCCACGTTCAAAAATATATTAAGATTTTACTAAGGATTTTGTTGTGGATATTGTATATATCTTCTAGTCTAGCTTTATTGGAAGGTAGATTGTAGAACAAACTAGTCTGCGCGGAAACATACACAGGAAACCGCAATACGCGTTCTCAGCAATTATTTTTATTGACCTGTTGAATAAGCTAGCTTCTAGAGAATTCTTTAGAAACACTTTTCTAACGATCTGTACCTTCCATTGTTAAAGGTAGAACTGAGAAATTGGAAGCATAGCGGCACTTTTATTTAGGTATTTTAGAATCCGAGCAAAGCGGGACTCGTGCATAGCGGAACTAACCCCTTAGCTACATAGGTACTTACTCGTAAAAAAATATATCTAGAAATTTAATAGAGATTTGTGGCTTCTCATAACAATATTACATCCGAAATATACGACGGCGAGCGAATATGCCTGGTGAACTACTTAGGTATGGCCTTTCTGAGCCTAATTGATGAAAATTTTTATAAAACCCATGGATACTAACACTATGTTGCACTTAACCATCAACCCTTTACTCGTTTATTCAAATAGCAAAATCAATTTTACGACATCGAATGTGAAATATTTAATTGGACCCTTCCCTCGAACGAGGTCGACGTTTTATGAATGGCATGCTTCAGAAGCAAACCTAAACCCGCCAAATGTGTGTTTATTGCACTGCTGCGGGTAGAGTAGGTCGCGACTTTGGTTGTAAATCAAAGACGCGACACCTGCACGATTACGGTAGATAACTAATACATTTAGCACTAGAAGCTTTCACGTCTTTTCGGTGCCGCCTAACAACACCAGCATGCTTAGTGTGTTGGTTTTACGTATACTACAGACGTTAACTATTTTTGTATAGAGACTGAGCAGCGCCCCTAGCGGGTAGTTCATAAAACTGATGATTCCCTATACAAAATTACTTCATTCATATTCAACTGTCAATTTAGTGCGGTTTTAAAAATGCCTCATTATTGTCACTTGCATGACAGATGAGATGACAACAGATTTATTTCAGTTAACTCAGCCTGAAGATCAATATGAATGTTAACGTGACTTTCTAGTAAACGTCAAACGTACACATTACACACTCTGCATACAGTTTTTTCATTTGAGGCATTGACATATTGATCGGTATCCAGTTGCGTCTAATAGCGATCTAATGAGTTCATGCTCTGTAATGGTGGCGCCGGGCAAGTCTTTCCCATAAAAATTATGTATAAAATATCTCCTACTACTTACAAAGTCCCATCACATAAATATAGGGTAATAAAAAGAGACCCATGGTGATAAATCATTCAGAATGGACGTAAAATAACATTAAAAAGGGTGTTTAGTACGGTCCGATGTTTGGTTGGTGGTAACGATGACGAGTATGTATACAAGCTTTACTTTGTTTGAGACTAGAGGGCGTTGTGTGCAATGTCAATAAATAAGTAAGTACCTATTTATCATGTGTATAATTGCGTTAAAGAAACTGTGGGGCTAAAGTCTGGTCCAAAGACTTGTAAAACTTGGTCCAAAAATGATCTACAAAACTACTATTGTAATGAGTTTTCTAAGACGATTAATGCCAATGCTACGAGTATTGCACTGTTCCAGATTCAGGTTCAAAAAAAAAAAAAAGTCGCCAGCCGTAGCGACCAAAAGTCGCGTCTTGTAAAACGTAGGGGCTAAGTCGAAATGAAAAATAAAAGCCTCAGCACGAGCACGGAAATTGAACATATGCGTATGTTTATGTAAATCACGTCTGACTGTTATTTATTTGATTTGAATTTATTCTAAAGTGCTTTTACATACGAAAAGTCATAGTAAAAATTCGTTCATTTATACAAAATGGTAAGTATATTGGGTAACCCATGTAACCATACTGCATACTTATATTGCATGACTAAACATCATACCCTCGAGGCATATGAAGTTTTCTTCATAATACAGAGAATATTGCTCCCATAAACCCACTTGTATCTAATATTCATTAGAGCATGCCAGAAATGTACGCGGGAAATTCATTTGATGATAAATTCTCTACGAGATTCCTTGTATTATTTACCTATAACAATTATTGTGCACAAGTCTTGTGACGTGAAACTCTCTATATTATTTAAAGAGCCCTACCCTGTTTTTCTGCTAATACATAGATATTAGAATATAATTTTCCTATAGCTAAATACGTATGAATGGTAAACCTCTCTACGACAAGGTTTGATACTTCGGATCTTTCAGCGTCTCACAAGCCAGGGTCCCGTTACTGGCGTCAAGTCCGAACCTCGCCAAGGCTTCTTCAATATCCATCATACTGGGCACGATGGGCAGTCGGGAGAATACCACCACGTCTCCGTTGTCGCAATCTCTCATCAGAAGCAACTGGTTGATGACCAGCCATTGGTCCGGACTTTGGTCGAGTTGGGTTACGGTGTCACCTTAAAGTAAAAAGTTAAATTAAAAGTTAATTAATAAAATGAATCTGTTGTAACATGTCGGAAATAACATGCTTATAAAATATCTTTGACTTGAAGTAGATAAACAAATTGCTCGCATATTGATTGCCTGTGAGATGTGTTGCAGATTTAGTCTTTAGCAAGCAATAAGTAAGAAACAGGCAAGGTGGGGCGACGATCTGAGAAATGTAGCTGGCAAACACTGGATGAGAAGAGCCGAAAACCGGGCTCAGTGGCGCGTCTTGGGAGAGACCTACGTCCAGCAGTGGACTGATATAGGTTGATGATGATGATGATGCAATAAGTAAGGTCTTTCTAAAACTATTTATTTTAACCCTCACCGTCTTTATTTCTCATAACAATAATGTTTTTGAAAACTCCTCTGTCTTTTTTAGAGCCTTGTAGAAAATGCCGCTGCTGCAACTTTTGAGTCTTCAGACCACTGGATTCCACTTCGAATAGGCAGTTCTTCCAGTCAACCGTGCCATTGATATCTCCATAAATATCATACCAAGTTTTACGTTCCTGAAATTACATAAAAAAACATTATACACAACAATCAATGGATTAAAATAAGATGTTGCCAAAATGTAATCATCAAGTCAAAATGGTTTATCAAATACACCTCCTCTGTAGTTGTCTTGATATACATCTTGAAGCAGGAAACTTTCTCGGATGCTTTATAAAAAGCTATTTTCCAAACGTCCGACATTCTTTCAATATCAAACTTTCCCACATCTGTATAAAACATACAATTAACATTTATATGCTTCTTTTCTGTGGCTTCGGTTGATTTAAGAAATATGTTTTTCACTTTGACTGCAGCGTAGGTTATTCCTTCAGTAGTTTCCGAGTCACTCATGACTTCTGCAGAATCGTCATCATCATCGTTCATCTGTCGTTTCTCCACCGCGACCCTTGAAGTCCTTATCAAAGTATCCTTTGCCATCTCCTCTATGTCACAATCACAACATTTAACTATCTTTAGACAGAACACCAGACTATAGGTATAAATCCAAATGACTTGCATTTTGCTTCAAGCTGAATAACAGTGAGCGTCTCTACAGATGATAGACAAGTGAGTTTGGTCGAGCTAATATCTTAATATAATCGTGTTATGATTAACTCATTGTTTTAGCGGTGGTCTTTAGAAATAGTAAACATTATTGTCGTGTGATCTAATTGATTAGATAAACAGTCTTCTTGGTGAGGTAATCTTTGGGAACGGTACCAATGAAACCACTTTGAGGTGTTTTGCCATAAGAGCGAAGCTAAGCTACGTTGCTAAGGATGTGTTTGAAATCCACTAATAGGATCGTTGCCTCCATTCGTTCGTGCCATCCGGCTAGGTGGGGTGACGATCTGAGACATGTAGCTGGCAAACACTGGATGAGAAGAGCCGAAGACCGGGAGTGGCGCGTCTTGGGAGACCTGCGTCCAGGAGTGGACGGATATAGGTTGATGATGATGAATAAGATCGTTTGTTTTATTAGTGGATGTCGAACACATCCTTAGCAGCGTAGGTAGCTTAGTTCTGGTAGAAAAGCACCTTAAATGCCGTTTTTCTTTTTGACTGGAATATGGTAAGACGCTACATAGTAGTAGTACCGTCAAAGGATGTCTGCTGCTGATTGAAGCTCCCTGTCCAGTGAAGCAGATTTTGTAGAGGACGACTCCCATGCCACTTTCACCATTTCAATTATTGAAAAACACCTCTCCGCCATATTACCACCGTCATTGTGAGATCCTCCTTCGAAGCCTTAACCAAATTCGCAGTAGCTGTACTTAAAGCCGAACTAAGCTGGCGGAGTTGGTAACTGCGGGTAGTTAGGCACACGGAAACTGAAACCAGCTGAAACTTTGGCGTAATGCATCACCGTTATTACTTTACTAGCGATTTTCTCTGGCTTCACTCGGGTTACCTTTGTAGAGTTAATTTACTAGCTACTTTACGATCCGAAGGTAATTTAGTACCTGTTTTATGCAACGCAAGGCCAAGGGAGACTTATGAAGGCCCATGATATTTTGTAGGTAAGAAAGGCTTTGTGTATAAGTACAAAAAAAATATAGTTTTTCCTTTTTTTGGAGAGTAAAAGGATTTTATATACCTAAGTAAGTAACAAATAACTGGATATTTTGAAAAACAACTTTTTGTTTAAGTACCATCTGTACCATGCGAGCAAAGCCGTGGGCTCGAATCCTATACGGGCTTTATATGTGTTAGATAACAAATTCCCACAATATATTTCAGCGTACAGAAATGCAAATGCTCTGCAAAACACAGTAAGATTTATATCACCTTTTCACTGGAGCAACCCCAATTTAAGTGATGAATTGCGACCCGCAGCCAAACCATTCCGATGATGGGTGATCACGAACAAATCTGACAGCCGCGATACGTAAACCTAAAGTATTCGAGTCATATTGCGCGTCAACGCCTGTTCCGCTGTAAAACTTTGTAGTGTCACCGCGCAGTGTATCTCGGATACGCTAGCATTACGATACGTTTACGATTGTCATATTTGTTTGTGATTAAGGCACTGATCCGTGGAATGTTACGTTAATTTAAGGAAGTTATCATTCCTGATTTATTGTATCCGGTCGCATTGGAATTATAGCAGTGATTGTTTTAAAGTGTCCCCTAATGAGTACGGGGTAGTACGAATAACACGTTTAGGGTGATGGACGCAGTGTATTGTTTTACAGAGCACGTCCTCAATGGACTTGCTTTGTGACTGGAGCGTTATAGGCAGAGGTAACTGTTTTACAGCAGATGGTCCTTCAGCTTGTTATGACTAAGATGGGGATTTCTGGAATATACCTATCAAAAAAGGGAATCCTAGTGTAAGGTACACTTAATATGCCGTTGCTATATGTGTTTGTGTTAGTCGAAGTTCTTCTTTCTTCTCAAGGAGGTCGACAAACTGATAGGTACGAGACCATATTATAAAAGTACTAACGTAACCAAACAATGTACTCTCAAAGTTAAACAAAATGCAATTTCACAAAAATATTCTTTTGTTTTTTTGTATTCTGTTGTGTCAGTGTTTGCGAACGTTTAAAACTGTGTAGATTGGCATCATTATTTTTTTTGCTGTCAGCGTTGTGAGTCCTCGTCAGCGAGAACAATTATTCTGAATGCAGCGTCATCTGTTTCCCAGCATATAGTAGACTCAAGCACTCTTCATACCACAAAATAGATAGTTACTTGGTCTAATACCGGGTGTAAAACACCCTCGAAAAAATGCAAAACCTATTTGGCAAAAATGTATGAAACAGCTGATTATTTTTTCACTTTCACACTGTGCTTTCTAAAACGTTGCTCTTAAGAACTTACTTACTTTAACCCCTTGAAGGTTTCGGGACTAGTTTTATCACACACTGTAGACCATCAATAAAAAAAGTCATATTTTTAAACAGGCGTGGGTAATGAACCTGCTATAATGCGATATGAAATAATTCAGTTGAGCTGGAAGTGCAGCCAGGCTGTGTTTTGGCAACTTGCCTTTGCCTGCGTTTTTTTTTCTCCATTATGAGATGGCTGGCTTATGATTGTAGATATACGGCCAAGCGGAGGGTTATACTTTAAACAGTTTTTTGTTAAGTCAGATTCGAATCAAAATCATCTTATCTATACCAAATACAAAAGGTACATAATACCTACCTTGTTCTTTTGCGGACACACTGTTAAGTTGCTTAGAAAAAGTAATTCCTATTGATGGGCACTTTTCTTTTTGTAAGTGGCCAAATAGGTACTAAATGTCTAAAATTTCCATAAATTAGTATTTACATCTCTAGCGATTGTAGAAAAATGCCACCTCGACTGCTTTAACAGCATTATCTATCAGTAAATAAATAAATAAATATTCACGGACACTTAACACAACGCTTTCTAGTCCCAAACTAAGCAAAGCTTGTACGATGGAAACTAGATGGTTGATAGAATACATAGATACATTTATTTTTTGTAAATACATACTTATAATACATAGAAACACCCAGACACAGAACAAACATCTATGATTACAACACACAAAATGTTTGTTCTCGGTGGGGATCAAACCCACGACCCACAGCACTGAAGGCAGAGCTACTACCGACTGAGCCATGACGCCTGTCAACAGTGTATCAGTGTTTTTAATAAAACCAAAGAAAGTAATAAATAAGAGTGATGATGATTATTTGACTAACAGAAAAACTGCTAAAACTAAATGAACAAAAGTAGCTAAGCGATACTAAAAAATTAAAAACCCTAAGTAATAAAGATACCAACGCGAAAGTAAAACGAGCAATTCAATTTCAATGCAAATAGAAACAATAACTTCAGTTATAATTCATTGAGCGCCGAAAAAGAATTTCATGTTCAGAATCTATGAAGCAATTTCCTCAGTTTACGTCCGTCTCCTTCCTGGCTGATTGGAATATCCCTGGTGGGTAGTGTGGGGCTGTTCCGGCTAACGGGGATTTCCGACTTTTCATACTTTAAAAGTTTATAACACAAAAGTCCGGAATACAAATGCTATTAGAAAGCTTATTTAGTTGCTACTAAAAATGTCCTCATTTACAGCATGCTCTGTGCTCGTATGTATAAGTATAACCATTAACCACTTCAATCATCTACGAGGAAAATTAATTTCTTTGAAATAATCAATTATCCTAGAGCAAAAAAAATAACAGATAACCAGTTATCTAACCTTGGTTATCTGCAAGGAACAAACGCTCTTTTTGTATACTCCGGTTTATTTGTAAACTATTAGCATGCTTATCGATCACGTTGAAAAAATACTTTGTAAGGTTTCTTTCATCTTTGTGAACCTATATTTATTTATTTATTTAATAACTAGTACGGGATTAGCCAATTACACTAATTATTTCTATCAGGCACATGAAATTATAGAACTATAATAATATATACATACAAATTTACAAGACATTATTATTAAGACAGTCAAATTAGGTACACATAAGTCATTAAATAATAGTAATACAATAAAATTACTTGTTTTTTGTAGAGAAAATTACAACTAATACAGTATTTACAATATTTACAAAATACACATGGAACAGTTGAGCTATCTACAAACCGTTGCAAACGATTTATAGATAGCTCAACTGGTCCAAATCAGTACCAATCGGAAGCGTGCCCAAGACACTGGCTGCATTGCCGCGCTGAATAGCAATGCTGATACGCTGGCTTAGATAATCACCAATAAAATTAATTCAATTAATTAATATAAATATAGAAAAAACAATGTATGGAACTCAAAGTCTTCTTGTTTTATTTTCAAGTAAGTAATCGTTTGCAACGGTTTGTAGATAGCTCAACTGTTTCATTGGTTTTTTGTAACTATTTTGAATATAGCAAATACTTTATAAGTTGTAATTTTCTTTATGAATAAAAGAATACTTAGTTTAAAATATAAAAAATTAAGTAATCTGCAAAAAGAATTATCAAACAAATTGAAAATTCGAGAACATACGCACCCAGTTTTGAATTTTTTTTTTTTACATCTTTTAATTGTTAACACTAGATGGCTATTCAGTCCCCTGTGCCAACCCTAGATCAACTCGGTCCCAGTCTGGGGCAAAAATGGAGCGGTATTTGCCCGAGGGAATTTTTACGGAGATTAGATTTTTACAGTCCCATTAAAAATAAAATAATAACAGAAAGTTAAGTGTCGTTTTACGTATGTTTATGTGTCATTTTCAGGTCATGGATATTTCACACAACGCTTGCTAGTCCCACAATAAGCAAAGCTAAAAATAAAATAATAAATAAATATTCTTGGACATTAGTCCCTGGATATTACACACAATGCCCTCCAGTCCCAAACTAAGTAGAACTTGTACTGTGGGAACTAGATTGCTAATACAATACTTATATACATTTTTTTTTGTAAATACATACTTATAATACATAGTAACACCCTATATAGTTATAACTTGCACTATGGGATTGATTGATCAAAGAATTCTTAATTATATACTTTTTGAAATAAAATATTCAATGGATAAAGAAAGGCTTTTAATAGGGACCACACACTTAATAGGGTTTCTAGAAAAAAAAATCCAGAAATCTCCACTGCTACGTCGTAGACATGCTACATGGTAGCAGTGAGGATTTCTAAAAATAAAACTTAAATCCCCACTGGTAGGGATTTCTTAGTAAGGATTTCTGGAATATATCTTGAAAGTTTAAAAGGAGCGCCCTGATATTTTGTTTCATATAACATGCATAGATACTTTTATTTATAACTTTTGGCTTTTAATAATTTAAATTCATATTTATTTTGAATCTAATGTACGTTCCAATCCACAGTATTCACAATTTGACTTGGCAGAAGCACTTTGAAAAGGGTATCTCTAAATCTCGTGAGTAAAAAGGGTCCCAAGCCAAGGGGCAGGATTCACCTTAAGGGGTGGCTTGGGTCCTTGGAACCCCGAGTATTAGCTCGTTTCTACAAAACGGACCGATTTGAATTTGTGTCTAGAACCGTAATAAAACCAAACGAGGAATTACTGCTATAGATTTCACCCAGTTGTATAAAAACTGCATCGTAGCTTCTCTTGAGACAGCTAAATGAGCTGTGTATCGATCAACATGGAATTTGTTTACACAAAACCTTTTTTCTTGTGTTTTAAGATAAAATTGATCTAGGTACCCTAAAATCAGAATTAAAACATCTTTAAGAAGAAATATTCTTGAGTTCGTGAATTCTTCTTCTCTTCATTAATGGCCTCTGTCCGTCATTTCAACAGACAATTTTGCCAATGTCAAGTGATATAATTATAATAATATAAGTCAAGTCAAGTCATTTGTCAAGTCTTAATCACGTGCATGGGACACGACAGATATAATTGTAATAATATAAGTCAAGTCAAGTCATTTTGACATTGGCAAAGTTGTCTGTCGAAATGACGGACAGAGGCCATTAATGAAGAGAAGAAGAAGAAGAAGAAGACACGACAGATAGGTGTTCCTTATCTGTCATAACCAGTCATAACCACGAGCATGTTCAAATGATGTAGGTAGATTTTTCGAACATATTCACTGGCCTAGAATCGCCGAAAATAGCTGATAGTTAATTATTAAAATGTTGGAAGTTTTTAGTTTTACTTTTATCCCAAAATTATATATTACTAGATTACTAAGAAAATCCCCCCTCTATTTGCAACATTATCACTGCTACCATTGACTACCAAAACCAATAGATGCAAAGTTTTTTCTCACTTCGTCATGCCAAATAGTCTCAATATTACTAAATTCTACTAACAACGCGATAACACTTCCATATAGATTGCAGTTAACAATGTGAAATTGGTCCCGATTCGATTTCGGGCTTCAACCACAACACAAGGTCTATTGTTAAATGAGAATCGATATTCCGTTGCGGCACATGTGGATACAATCCGACATGTTCCTTTGCGACAGAGGAAGATTAGGCTAAGTGTGCATTGATAGTACTGCTTTGGTTTTAGCGATATTGTTCAGGGAATTTGAGGAACAAATTCGTGTTACACAGTGTTATCTAAATCTAACTGGATGTAACTACGATTTGGTTTGATTCAAACTACGTGGTAGATTATTTATACCTGAACGACTTTTTTATCTGTATCACAGATCATATAAGACTCTGCATAAAAAAAGATTTAATCTGTAATACGAAAATTATAATTACGAGTACTGTCTGATGCATGTATCATCATCATCATCAACCTATATCGGTCCGCTACTGGACGTAGGTCTCTCCCAAGACGCGCCACAGAGCCCGGTCTTCGGCTCTTCTCATTCAGTGTTTGCCAGCTACATGTATCCGATCGTCACCCCACCTAGCCGGAGGGCATCCTTCACTACGCTTGCCTAAACGCGGTCTCCACTCGAGTATTAGTTTGCTCTAACGATTGTCGGTTCTGCGGCAAACATGGCCTGATGCATGTATATTGTGTAAGATTTAATTAATGCACATATTTTGAGGGTTCTATATTATTAAGTAGAACTTTTTTACAAATTGCCAAATACTTTCTAAAAAGTAATTTCAATATTACCTTTGGCGAAAGCGACGTAACATTGAAAATGAAAATTCGAAACAGATATTAAAAAAGTTTTTCTATATTTTCCACTGTGAATACATTCGTATCTCTGTGCTTAGGCAGATTATAAACTGGTCTTATAAAATTACACGCTTCGAATAATATTATTTTTCTACATCTTAATTTGAACTTTACCACATTTAGCATTTAATTTTCAATTTTGTACTAAAGTAGATTTACAAATTGGTCATATAAAAGCACAGCGTTCAAAGAATATCATTTTTTCTACATTTTAATTTAATCACTACCGCTTTTAACATTTATATACAATTTAAAAACCATTTTGCTGGTTCTTGTTTTGAAACCAACCGCTTGAAAATGTCATGATAAAAAGGTACCAAACGAGTAGGTACTATTTTGTACAGTCAGCAGTGCAAGTACCGTTCTTATCGATCGCTAAAGTCGATAAACGTATCGAATCGTATCGTTCCATGCGAGTACGGATCTCTCGTCGACAAAAGATCCGTACTCCCAAAAATAAGGTCAGAGTTTATCGAAATCATTCGTTCACTGCTACCATGATTTACTAGTTTACTTTCAATCTCACTGTTAATCACTTTCGTTTGTCAGAATCAAAACATAGTAAACATACACCATTGCCAATTCGTTAAAATTTAACGAATTTGTCTACCGATCGACTAAGTTGGTAGCGTACCCGCAACTGTCGATAAAACCATTTTTATCGAATTTTGACGATTCTGAATGTCAAAATATGCGATCGACAAGAACGGTACTTGCACTGCAGTACTTAAAGGACTCTAGACTAGAAGTAGTTCAAACGAATACTTCACCAAATCAGTTGACAGTAAGTCATTTTCAATGAACCTGCTTACTTTCGTTTAACGTCAAGACTGCTGGACGGCTGGACTCGTGTTGCTCTTGCTACCCAAGTTGGTCAACAATAATTGTGTTACAGCCTTTGATTCTCAAGATAACTGGCATAGTTTGGCTTGTAGCGCTGGCATTTGCAGCAATTTGCGAAACATAACAATGTGGTTCTAAGGGCGTCTTTAAATTATACATTCTACTCATCTCTAGACTGATAACTAAGTTTTAAGTAGGTATACTACAAAGTTGACGTAAACTATATTTTTTAATAGAGATTGAGCAGCGCCCCCTAGCGGTAGTTTACAAAACTGATGGTTCTTCTTCTTCTTCTATACCTATATGGCCTCTGTCCGTCATTTCGACAGAAAAATTTTTTTTGCCAGTGTCAAGTGGTGAATTTTAAATAATAAAAGTCAAGTCAAGTCTTCGTCAAGTCGGCTGTCGTTTGTTTTGAAGAGAAAATTCGGGACACGAGTTTTGACATTTTTTGAAACGACACATAGCACTTTTATTTTAATAGTTTTTCTTGTGTTATTGTGAGTCATCATTTCCCTGCCCTTATCCCACGCTAGGTGGGGTCGGCACAACATGTTTTCTTCTTCCATTCACTCCTATCATTCGTCAAATCTGAATCTACTCCTCTCACATTCATATCCTCTTTCACACAATCCAACCACTTCTTCTTCGGCCTTCCTCTACTTGCACACCCCCCAGCCACACTCATATTCATAACTCTTTTCGTAATATGACTTTCATCCCTCCTCATTACGTGTCCATACCATGCTAATCTACCACTCCTCACCTTTTCAATAACAGGCGCCACTTTCACACTTCCCCTGATATACTCATTCTTTCATTTCATTTCTTGTGTTATTGTGAGTATTGTTGTTTAATTTTGGTGGAATTTTAACCAATAATACTTAGGTCGTAACATAATGTGTGAGCCATTGGAATAAATGTGTGTAAAGTGGTTTTTCTGAATGTGAAAATTCGTGTCAGGTTTTGAAGAGAAAATCCACCATTTTCTTTTCAAAACAAACGACAGCTGACTTGACAAATGACTTGACTTGACTTATTTATTACAATTTTAACACTTGACAAAATTGTCTGTCGAAATGACGGACACAGGCCATTATTGAAGAGAAGAAGAAGCAGAGAAAATTCCATACAAGATTATACTTTACGTGACTTTGTAGTAAACGTCAAACGTAAACACTCGGCATGCTGATCCATAATGACGCAATACACATTCAGGCAGTTTCCTAATGGTAACCTTATTCTCCTGAAATTGATACTGTTATTGCTTAGTGGTGTATAATCTATCTTTTATAGCCCTGGGGACTAGAATAAATATTTTATTAAATTGATACTTCATCTTGGTAATATTATCATCACCTTTGTAAGAACGCTTCAAATAACTGAACCTTTTGAACTTAGTAGTTAGTGATAATTAAACTCAAAGATTGGTGACGTAATATTACATCAGACACGACAAAAACTAATCAAGTCTTAAAGGCGTGTATTTTATTTTTAGAGCTATCATAACATTTCCTTTGTAAGAAGTTCAGGCTAGTCTAGTCTAGACTAAGTGTAAACAGCCTTCATCTAGCTCGTAAAGACCTTCAGATCTTTTCAGATATTTATATCATTGTTTGTGGCTTAATTCTGAAGTCGTCATTGCCTTTTCACATGTATGCGTAGTTTTACTAGCGAATGCAGGATGAAAAAAAAACATTTTAAAAACTGTCAGTCTTACTTAGTCACCTCTCAACATAAATGAAGCGATTAACTACTAACGTATTCTGTATTCAACTTGATTAACTATCATCATATGCAGTATTCAATTTGATTAACTATCACCATATTCTGTATTCAACTTGAATAACTATCATCACATTCTGTATTCAACTTGAATAACTATCATCATATTCTGTATTCAACTTGAATAACTATCATCATATTCTGTATTCAATTTGATTAACTATCATCATATTCTGTATTCAACATGATTAACTATCATCATATTCTGTATACAATTTGATTAACTAACATCATATTCTGTATTCAACTTGAATAACTATCATCATATTCTGTATTCAACTTGAATAACTATCATCATATTCTGTATTCAACTTGATTAACTATAATCATATTCTGTAATCAACTTGATTCAATATTAAACTTGATTCTGATTCTGATTCTTGATTAACTATCATCAATTCATTTATTCATCATAATGTCTTGTTGTGTATCAACTCATTAGTTACAGTGACTTGACTTGGGTAAAAAATATCCTTAACGCTGTAATCATCAAGTACTTACGTAAAAAGCCTGTTTATTTGCTAGAATTAGCGAAGACATTACAAGGCAGCCGTGTTCATTTACAATAGCACTTCCAGTCACGCAGATCCTTCTGAGTTATCGCAGTGCTTATATAAATAGCATCCATCTGTATAATCAGGGCGTTTTCTCAGACAAATGCCGTTCTTGTGATCTGTGTTTTGTTGCTAAGAAACCTAGCATTTTACTTTGTCAATAGAACTGGTACAAAATGTTTTTGTTTGCGTAGAATGAAACCTCTTTGCTTTTGTATAAATATAATACTCAGCTAGAATTTAGAAAAAACACCGAGTCAATACCTACTTACGTAGTTTTTTATACTGCTGAAAAAAAACATTTCAGACTTCGAACAAACGACTGCAAATTTCTGAAAATATGCTCTGTATTACAAGTTATAATAATAAGAGCAAGGCCCCTTTGTGTTACACTACGCAGTGACGCTGTCACTTTGCAAGAGCCCGCGTCAGCACACGAGGCGGCCGCGCAATGTAACACAAACAGTTTCTGATATAGATCCTTAGTACTAATGTTTAGACGATGCGTTGTATTGCCACTGTGGTGTAACAATATGGTACCGTGTAAGTAACGGGGTTATTGTCATAATCCCCACCAGCCAGGATAGTGGGGAAAACGCCAACAATTTTTTGAAGATTGTCTTAATCCCCACTGGTGGGGACAACTTAGTAAGGATTATGACAATAAACCAAGTAACGCCTTACACATACAAGAAGCTCGCACCATGCGTTAGTAATAGGAGTTACACAGTTACACAAAAGTAATTTCGGACGGGAAGACAAATGGGGATCACGGAACATCTGCGTCACTTCATACTGTTTTATGTTACGCCCTTGGAATCTGTAGCACAGCGAATTGGACTTGGAGTAAGATGAATTGGGATAGCATCCTTATAAATTACTGTGTGAAGCTTAGTTTAAACATGCACCCGATGTACTACAGACCTACATATTATACTAGCCGTCTCCCGCGGCGTTGCTCGCGTTAGAGTGCGACTTTTCAAAATTCCTTTCTTAATACACCCCTACACTATATAAGGATACTACCCTCCAAATTTAATACCTCTAGGACTTATAGTTTAGGCTGTGCGTTGATTCTCTGTCAGCTTCAAAAGAGTTTTATATATATTGATGATGATGATGATGATGATTTGAACTAAGTACGAGAATGGGCGTTTTTAAAAACC
Organism: Eulithis prunata; assembly: GCA_918843925.1. Taxonomy (NCBI): domain Eukaryota; kingdom Metazoa; phylum Arthropoda; class Insecta; order Lepidoptera; family Geometridae; genus Eulithis; species Eulithis prunata. The sequence goes on along the minus strand of OU974016.1, from coordinate 8,284,573 downwards.
TACACGATCTTTTCACATCCGTGTCGGCGCCGACTACGGTATTTTTGATAGAGCAACTGATATGTCGGAATCGTGTCGTGCTGTGTACAAACGCCCGACACCGATCAATGTAGCGTGATATTTAATTACCTTGCGGCAGCTTTATACATGAATGATTCCACTGCAATTTTTAAAATATCTAAGTAAGTCGAATTTCTAGACGAAGCGACGCGTGACCCGAGAGCTGGTGATTATCTAGGCCAGCGTATCAGCATTGCTATTCAGCGCGGCAATGCAGCCAGTGTCTTGGGCACGCTTTCGATTGGTACTGATTTGTAAGATATGTATTTTGTAAATATTGTGAATATTGTAAATACTGTATTAGTTGTAATTTTCTTTGTGAATAAAATAGTATATCTTATTTCCATATTTTTCTATAAAAATATTTCAGCAATATTTATCAAAGGATTTTGTTCTTCATCCAAAACCAACATCAAACGTCAAAACGTATTTCCCGGACGTTGATTCTTACAAAAACAGTTCTTCCTTATGCTTAGAAGAGTAACTCAAAAGAAACGGCACATATACGTCTAGTTAGCCTAAATGTGCCAACTTTGTAAACTCTACCAATAAATGTTGTTTTCGTAAACGTGCTGAAAGTCTGTGAAACTTGCTCAGATATTAAAGAAGCTAGATTTACAACTTCCGTTCGCTACGGTTCCCTGGAAAAAAGTTTGTATTTATCTTAGTATTTAGATCTTATAGCCTAGGGCGGTCAATAGGTATATGTTCTAATAAAAGTAATCATGCCAAGGTTTGATCTAAATTAATTGAACGTGTGTGGCTGCCAAAAACGTTTGCCACCTAGCTAGGTGTAGGGTTACAAAAAGGTTAAAAAAACTAATGATGCCCGTTATAAACACACACAACATAACTTTAGTCAGAGGTTAACAACTGACATGGTACCGAATAAAAACAAAACACTAAAGAAATCGTAAGCAATCTAAAACGAATAAACAGGGATTTTTTTCCAGATTTCCAATTGAAATCCATATTCAAACGATTGCGTTTCAATTGCCACCCACCTACGTTCGCAACTACCTTTAAGTGCCTGCAAATATCCAGGCGTTCGCAACATTTTTGTAGCGTCGGGTTTATAAGGCATAGAAACCTAGCGAATGAAAAAACACATTTTGCAGGTTAAACTCGTTCTAAGCTCTGATCTAGCTGTCATTTTTCGTAGAGAGAGAGAGAGAGAGGAAAAACCTGGAAGCTGATTTATTTAATAGAAGATGAAGTTATGCCCATTTGGCTTGGTAGGTAGGTATAGCTTCATCTTTTAGTTCTGACTTCAACTCGTACTTTTTAAATTTTTACTCTGAAAATGTTCTGAATAAAAAATTTCACTTATTACTTTATTACCTACTTATAGAAAAGCAGGGACGTAGTGGTGTCAGTTCTGTAGTTGCACATTTCTAAACTAACCTAATTTGACACCGCTAATATTAGCCGTCCTTGTCGTTTCAGTGTATGAGAAACGGACGGCAACATTTTTAGCGCTGTCAAATTATGTTAGTTTAGAACACAACAACAGAATCGATACCGAATACAGGATTTTATTCATCCTAAAATACTAATCAATAATCATCCTTAGCGAATCTTAAATTCCTCTCAAAAATAAAAAGTTTAACAGAGTCTTGACCATCCTTCTTTACCTTAAACTTCTACAGCTGTATATAAAATGTTTGTGGAACATGTAGGCGCCGATGCGACTAAACCGTGCGTGATCGGAATGAGAAACCCTGGATTGGAGGATTTGCGATAACCCCAATATCTATACCTTAAGGCTTCTGGGCCGATATTCGGGACATGTTTATGGCGTGGGAAAAATAATCAGTGCTATCACAGTGTTACATAAATAACTACACAATATAGTAGAGATATCTTCAAAGATATTCAGAACATTGGTTTTAATTTTTAAAATATGGCAGTACATAAAGCTACCTAATTTAAAGAATAATATCTTATAGAGACTTCTAATATATAGACTAAGTTGTTTTTTTTTAATTTTCACACATACAACTCTATCTAGCTTCAAAATATAAGTTTGTAGGTCTTATGAAAACCGAAAATAGCTGACAGAATAATTCATCATTATTTCTCAACTAAACTTGGGTGTCAGCGTCTTTCTGACATACATTAATGAACCTACTGACTACCAATAGTTGAATTATTAATCGGCCATTACCGTCCGGCTTTGTTCAGACCACTTCATAACAAAATTAACTGTATTTTATTTAAAAGATTACTACGGTTGCCTGGAAGAAATCCGCGAAGAAATCCAGATAAGGCCGCCCAATGTACTATGCTAAGTTAGTTTAATGATTTGTACGTACAATAAATAACTATAAATATTACTATCTATCTCTATCTATCTAATCAGCCTATGCTCACCCACTGCTGGGTATAGGCCTCCTATTTGTCACGCCATTCTTTTCGATCCTGCGCCAATCGAATCCAGTGTGCTCCTGCCACTTTCACGTGGTCATCCGCCCACCTGGCTGGTGGTCTGCATATAAATATTACTAACTAGCCGCCGCCCGCGGCGTTGCTCGCGTTCTACCCTTTAGAGTGCGACTTTTCAAAATTCCTTTCTTAGTGCGCCCCTACACTATATAAGGAACCTACCCTCCAAATTTCATACCTCTAGGACTTATAGTTTAGGCTGTGCGTTGATTCTCTGTCAGCTTCAAAAGAGTTTTATATATATTGATGATGATAATGATAACAATAAATCTAAAACTAGCTTCTAATAAAAATGCAGCGGCGGCAGCTTGCGGCAAAGTTTCCGACAACTCAGTTATTACGGGTGCACCAGCCCCTTTCAAAGAACGCTCTCATGGAGCTTTAAAATCAGCTGATGAGCAATAAGCCTTAAACTTCTCAGCCAAAGAATCAGAAAAAGGTTTGTGTATGTAGTACAATCATCATCATTATCTTCTTCCTGCCTTTATCCCACTAGGTGGGGTCGGCACAACATGTTCTTTTCTTCCATTCTCCCCTATCATTCGTCATCTCAGTGTTCACTCCTCTCCTATGCATATCATCTCTTACACAATCCATCCATCTTTTCTTAGGCCTACCTCTCCTTCTATATCCTTCCACATTCATATTTAGCACTCTCCTCGTTACATGACTCTCTTCCCTCCGCATGACATGCCCATACCACGCTAGCCTGTTGCTCCTCATTTTCTCCGTCACTGGTGCTACTTTCAGACTTCCTCTAATGTATTCATTCCTAATTTTATCCATCCTTGTCACTCCGCATCAATCATCAATCATCATCATTATCAATTTCAAATTATCATTTTAATAAATAACAAGAGTACGAATCAATAAATTGAAATAGTTTTCTTAAAATTCAGAGATTAGTTTAGATCCATTTTAGATTGTCTTTATTTACGTAACGCTAGTAGACGCTAGGGGCATTACTTCATTTAGATAAAATAAACTGGCTAAAGAAGTTAGTTGCAGTTATGTTCTCAATTTCTTAAAGTGACCTAATTTGACAGCGATAAAAATGCTGCCTTTTTCTAACTGAAATGACAAAGATATCTATAATTTTAGCGCTGTCAAATAAAAACAGAATAGAAAATCCGCCATTTTCTTTTCAAAACAAACGACAGCCGACTTGACAAAGACTTGACTTGACTTATATTATTACAATTATATCACTTGACATTGGCAAAATTGTCTGTCGAAATGACGGACACAGGCCATTATTGAAGAGAAGAAGAAGAAGACACCATTACTTTCAAAGTTTCTAGAAACTTTTCTCCGAATAGGTCTTTGATATTACCAGATTTTCTATCTTACAGCTAAGTAATTTAATTATCCCGACAATATCTAACAAAGAATCCGCAGTTTTCACCTTAACTTTATATTAGTTTCAAAGTTTACCTAGCCACTAGTTTTTAATAAAGAATTTCTCACTCTATTCGACAAAAGTCTAATTTTAGCACTCAACAATAGTACATTATGGTACTAGTGTGGTACATTGGTGGTTACCGTCGAGGTGCCATTGAGACCCGAGCCGTAGGCGAGGGTCTTAAGAGAGCCGAGGACGGTAATCACCAATACACACGTGTATCATACGACGTTTTTCAACACACTTGTGAATAAAATAACTATAACTTCAACAGTGAAAACGAGTTGTGAAAAATGTTTCGCTATGGCGGGAAAAATTTCCTATACGCGCGCATTGCGATCGGCCACAGACTAAAGAAAGGGATGAGGTTTTTTTTTTATTTTCCGCGCATAGGGTTTGCGTATATTCTGCCACGTACAAAATGAGGAATTTAAAGTTTTCTTTTATTACAGAGAAATCAAAAGTTATATTTGAGTGAAAGTTTTATTTATTAAACACGTACGAGTTAAAATTATCTATTTAAATAAGAAGTTGCATGAAATGAGCAAGCAATAGGAACATTAATTTATTTGTTCTATTGAACACGATCTTTTTTTGGATAAAAACTTTTTTAAAAACAAAGCAACTCAACCAAAAAAATTCAAAAAAAAATCTGTGACTTTTTCATTGCTATAACTCACTAGTGAGTTATAGCAATGAAAAAGTCACAGTTTGATTATGGGTGTCATTATGTGCCTAATTGCAGTGACCATAGAGCCACTTTATGAGCAAGTGTGTTGAAAAAACGCTTATTATAATTTTTTAATCAAATTTTAATTAAGAAATCAGTAATAAATACACCATGTTTTTCATTGATAAGAAATCGGATTAGGTAGTTTTCTATTGTATACCGACTCAGTATGTATATCTACACAATGTTTTTTACATAGAAGATCATGTATAGAAATAATGTCAATTGCCGAGATAATCTGAGGACTTCCATGTGCTTTGTGATTTCTTTTTTTTAAATAAAATTATTCTACGCTATGTTGTCATTCCCTTAGGTAGGTACTTTGCATACCGCAAATTGTTATTTTCACCTCTTGAGCTGAAACTTCTGGAATTTGTTATGGTGCAAACTGTTAACAGTATTACTGAGGTTTCATTAGAGAGGGTTGGCATCCCGCACATTGACTTGCAAATGCCGAATTTACAAAATCTGTGCCGGGGTGGCACCCTGACATAACCCAAAAATCCCTTTAATTGCATTAAGCGTGCCATTTTGATAAGCTTATATTTTATTTTTTTATACATTCTCATGGTCATTTTTACAGTTTTTTTTTATCTGAGGGCCACTGATAGGTAACTTCGTGTAAAAAAAATTGCCCCTGGTGTAAAGTCTACTACTGGTCCGTCTGTTGTACTTCGGTCACTTTTTTTGGGAACCAAATCTGAAACCCGCAGGGACGAATAAATTAAGATAGGCTGAAGAGTAATTAAGCTGTGGTTCAAAGTATTTAATCAAAAGTGCTAATTTATAATAATAATAATAATAATAATTATTCACGGACACACAACGCCTTCTAGTCCCAAACTAAGCAAAGCTTGTACTATGGGAACTAGATTGCTGATAGAATACATACATACATTTTTTTTTGTAAATACATACTTATAATACATAGAAACACCCAGACACAGAACAAACATCTATGTTTACAACACACAAATGTTTGTTCTTGGTGGGGATCGAACCCACGACCCACAGCACGGAAGGCAGAGCTACTACCGACTGAGCCATGACGCCTGTCAAAATTATCCCTAGTGAATCCTTTATGCTATGGTTTTATGATTAAACTGGATTTCGCTGACGGATTCCTTAAAAATTAATAAACTTGTACCATTAAACCAAATGTAAGATCGAAATTTTACATAAAATATTTTGTCTTTTTCATTGTCAAGCAATTTCGCAATCGATCGAAAAAGACCAAAAACCTATATTTACATTTTTTTTTATGATAAAAGTAATGGAAGAAGCTGATAGCTCACCTGATGTTAAGTGGTAACTTCTGCCTATAACAATGCATTACCTCACAGACCAAGTCCAATGAGGACATTGGGCTTAGTAGAGGTGTCAACTAATGTTCTTTTTATACCTACTCTACTCTACCTCTCGGACGAAGTTTCCTACACACGTATTCACTCGCTCGCAAGCCGGTTAGTCACACAACTCATTCAACTTACAAAGCAGCGTCCGTACAGACGCGGTCAGTGAAGTCGCTCAAAGTCCACTTCCTACACTCTAAAACATACCGGACACTAAGACTAAGTACAGTCGAGACACAGTTCCAAGTTTTTTCTTTACCTTCTCACCTTTATAAAATATATAATATTTAAAAAAAATAAGATATAATGATTATAAAAGACGCTTTCAACTGTTATCAGGATAGGATAGTCACTTACAAATACTTATAAACGTACATTTTGGCACTGTTTTCTGTAGTGCAAACCACACCTACCGATGCGGCTTTATCATAATGCTTTGCTTCACTGTTTGAGAGTGTCGCGTAATGAAATTTTTTTGGAATAAAAAAAAATAAGTTTCATAACTACGATTTTAGAATTAAAAAGTGCCGTCGCTTCGGTCCCACAAAAATTCAAGAATTTTAATAAAATAAACATTACACGACATACCAGTCTTTTAAAAACGTGTTTTATTGTTTTAAAGTGGCATTGTGGCTATTTGTGGTGCCATCAACAAATATTTCAGTACAAAACTTATTTTAACTTTTAATTAAAACGTCGTCATTGTATTATTACTTAGTTATAATCTCGCTTCCCTCGCTTAATTGGTTTTTAGGGTTGCGTAAGTACACTCAGCTCCGAAAACTTATTCGGACAACCTTTCTTCACAAATGTAATCTTCATGTCTGTGTAATGACAAGACCACAGAGCGATTTTTCCTTTCTTTTGAATAAAATACCAAAAGTAGGTACGTTATGTGTCGCCTTCGAAATCATAATTCATACGAAAGCCAGTGAGCATCAAGGACGCACGCCTCACGTTCCGTTAGAACCTTTAGATATATCCACATTGCACGCGACACGACATCTATACGATATCGGCCGAGAGCTAATCTCGCTTTCACCCAGTGTCGGTGCTGCCGAATGTGTAGTGTACGTTTGACGTTTACTACAAAGCCACGTTTTTTTTTTAATGAGCTATAGCTAATCATTTTGGCTGCCAGCACACCTGGTGGTAGGTGTAGCTGCAGCCTAGGGTGGAGCACGTAAACTATAATTTTGTTAGGAGAATCATCAGTTTTGTATACTACCCGTTAGGGGCGCTGCTCATTCTCTATAGTTTACGTCAACTTTGTAGTATACATAAATCGAAAACACAAAGCTGGAGTCGGCCGGTGTAAACGCTCTTTGACGGACGATATTTATTTTTCTTCACTTTTTCTAGAGACAAACGTCTCACACAATTCTTCTGAATCTAAGAGCTAGGTCAAGTATTCTGGGTGTGGCATACCAAAAATACCTTTTGATAATACTTAGATAAATGTTTGAGAAGTGAAAATATATACCGTATTACAACGGCATAAGAGTTATAGAAACTGTCAAATAGAAAACCTAATCGCAATAAGGTTTCGTATAGAACTATAGCATACAGTTTGGAATGAACTTTAAGTCTATGCAACGTAGAGTTTAAAATGCTCTGTTGTCACTGTGTAAAGGAGACATTGATTAATTCAGGTCTGTCATACAGAAACAAAGAAAACTTCTGCTTGTACTTGAGATAGTTTCCTCACATGTAGGTACAGTATTATAACAGATGTAAAAGAGTTAAACGTAATTATATAACAAATCTGAACTAATAAAATATTTTATCCTCTGCCAAAGAATCGAGTATTCATGACAAATTGATTTGATGACGTCATAAATACGTTGCGGACGTCACAGTACTCCTTTTTTTTAAATAAAACTCTAAAGCCGCTTGATAACGGTTGTTTTACTACGGCCATCGTTTCTTAAGAGCTAAGGATTAACAAGCAAAGGAACAAAGAACAAAGAATACGAAGAATAGGATAAAAAAGATTTGTTTCTGAGATCGGAAAGATCTATTGCTTTGAGATAAACCTTAAATATATTAGGCCATAAAAGAAACAACGTTGTTACAATAAATATTAGTTTCGATAACATATGCACTGATTTTAGTTAATTAAGACAAGTTTTATTGTTGTACAAGATTTTATAAGAGAACGAACGATAGCAGATGAAGTTTAGGTTGAGGTTAAGTAGGTACTTTATACTTTTTGTATCTAAAGCCATTAACACAGAAAACACATAGAAATGCGTCTAATTCCCAGAAGACAATTCCCAGACGCAGAGGCAGTTGTCACCACTGGAAAAAAAGATCGTGACAACTGGGAACGACCATCATTTTACTCTGAGCCAGTCTCATGTCTGTATTTTTGTTCCCATCCCCTTCAAATCAGAACAAGTTGGCTATTACTTGTACATACTTTGTATAAATAGGGTGAGGTGGTAATACTTCCCCGGATGAACTTAGCAAAGAGCTCTACTGTACTTCGATAAAGCTCTACTAATATTACAAAGAACTTTACTACTACTTATACGCCACAAAGTTTCAACCGTAGTTTCGCTCGCTTGGTACCTAGATAAAAGGTAGCTTAGTTAGATGGTATTACAGGCCATGAAGGTGCTTTGGGTTTACAACTTATTTTCACCCGACTATGCGGAGCTAAAGGAGGGTTATGATTTTAACAGTCTATGTAACTCAGAACACGAAACCGTATGCAAGTGGAATGTTAATCTGTTTCCTTCCTTTCTGTTTCTCGGTAGCTCTTTCTTCTTCTTTTATTTATGGCCTTAGTTTTTTTGACAGACATATTTGCCAGTGTGAAACGAGTTTTCAGATTCTTGGAGTCGACTTGACAAAGGACTTGACGACACGAGTTTTGACATTTTTTGAAACGACACATAGCACTTTTATTTTAATAGTTTTTCTTGTGTTATTGTGAGTATTGTTGTTTAATTTTGGTGGAATTTTAACCAATAATACTTAGGTCGTAACATAAAGTGTGAGCCATTGGAATAAATGTGTGTAGAGTGGTTTTTCTGAATGTGAAAATTCGTGTCAGGTTTTGAAGAGAAAATCCACCATTTTTTTTTCAAAACAAACGACAGCCGACTTGACAATTGACTTGACTTATTTATTACAATTTTAACACTTGACATTGGCAAAATTGTGTGTCGAAATGACGGACACAGGCCATTATTGAAGAGAAGAAGAAGAAAGGACTTGACTTATTTATTACAATTTTAACACTTGACATTGGCAAAATTGTCTGTCGAAATGACGGACAGAGGCCATTAACGAAGAGAAGAAGAAGAATGATAAACATAATGTTTGAAATCCTAATTCTACGCATTTAGGGTTGTCAAATGCCCGCCCGGGTTACATATTAGGTAAGTTATTAGGTGCCCTACTTAAATGTACTGAAATGGCAATAATCATCTTTTTAGTATTCGGGCAATTTTATATGTTTTTGAGTGACGTATCAGTACGTGAGCATTGTTCTATCTAACTTGTTTTATGACATCAAATATAGGGGCTTATGTTCGAAGTCGGGTTTTAATTTTACTTTGCTGGTTACTTTTAGTACTAGTTGGACCTTAGAAGGCTTTCATTAAATCATCTCCTAGTTCAGTATGCCAAGAGGCATGGTCGTTACGGTTAAGTACGCGATAACACGGAATAAGGGCGTGAATTTATTACCCTGACCGTTTATGACCCAGGAGTGGGCGCTAGGATTTCTTAAGAACCGGATATCCGTCTTTTACCGCCCGCCCACTTCTGCCGCAGTCTGACAGATACCAGAGAGTACTTTGAACTAAAATACTAGCTAAATATCTTGTAAATGACATTGGAATTTTGCAGGAATGTCATAAAAGTCACAAATATGACATGTCAACAAAATTCCAATCGTATTATTTCTATTTCTTACCCGTCACAGCTCCGTGAGTAGCTAGAGACTCATAATCCTCTTTATTCCTCAGTTGGGTAATAGCCATCAACTATAAATAAATTATGTAGAATGTGTAATGTGTATACATATATAAAAATGACGCTGGTCACATCTTAGAAAGCGTAGCTGTAAGTCCGAAAAGATTAAGGATGTTGATCACTAGTCTGACCTTGTGTCGTTCTTGAACAGAAAACGTAATTTATTTGAGAAAAAATACTTTGTAGTAGGTACTTCAGTATCCAAAATGTTCGATTAGTCAGTCTAACAATTTAGAATATATCGGTCCAAACAGTTAAATAATCGAACTACTAAGTAGGACTGGATGGAATATACGAAGCTATCAACGAAAAATTCTATTTCAATTACCTTATTTCAGACGAATGTTGTATTGGAAACAAAAATAAGGGTCTTAAGAATTCATTTATTCTAAAAATAAGCTTCAGTTCAACCTTTTCAGTATTCGAGTTAGGGATTTATTTTACTTTACATCTAATTTCAACTCTACAAAACAGAAACGTGTGTGGGTGGCGTAATATTAAGAGCACGACCGCATTAGGAAATCGTAATGCAAGTCTGTATAATCAGTTAACAAGATCTTTCCTATAGGTCTCCTGATGCGCGAATCAGCTTTTCTCATCCAGAGTTTAAGCCTCATCATAACACTGGATGCGCGGTGTGGACTCCGCTCTTTGTCGTCAGTGTGTCATGACTCGTAGATTTGTTTTTTAGGATTCGATATTCTGTCCTTTTCAGAAGCTACTTTAGCAGTGGTCCCACTCGCCCAACGAAATAAACAAGAAAAAAGTAATCAGGTAACTGGGACCGCGGTCCCAGTTTTGTAGTGGGCCTAGTCGCCTGTATCCTCGCAATTTCATCATTTTTCCTTCAAAACAAACGACAGCCGACTTGACTGAACCCTATTATTCCAAACATTTCAGACGGACAGAGGCCATAAATAAAAGAAGTTTTTATTTTCTAAAATAACATTCACCGTTAGCCAACATATTAAAGTTGGAGGGAAAGACAAAGTCGTATAAAAACAGATACGTCTTAAAACTAAATTGGCGTGTATTTCGACACATTAAACAAGATAAAGGTGTACCCAAACTTCTACAAAAGGGCCTCGTTTTCGAATCAATTGAAGCCTTTGTACGCAATCTGTAACGGTTTATCTACTTTATATAATGGTTATTTGCTTTATCTTAACGTTTATACCCTCTAGTGATGATAGGCTTCTGCATGCGGCTTTGGTTGCGTCATCATCAGCCTTTGCGTCTTTTGCAGACGACTTAAATAGTGTCTGTATTTGGTCGGGGTGAACATATTCTTTGGTGGATGTATAAGTCAATGCGTGAGGGCACAGCGCGGCCACTATTGGCACTAAGCCTTCTTTTTATCACGGAAAATCAACGGGACGCGGACGAAGTCGCGGGCGGAAGCTAGTTACAAGTGGACAACAAATTTATCCCTGTTATTGATAAACTCGATGTACTTAAGCTTTAAGTCGATAAGCTTTAAGCTTAAGTTTTTTTCGATCGAATTTGAATCTGCTTGTCAATGCAAATGACCAAACACGATTGAAGCGCTCATGGCTAGGCTTGCTTAGTCAATCTTCACCGATTATCTAAGTAAAGCATCGTTCTGCGCGGTCACTATTTAGATGGGTGATCGTTAGTGGCATTTACATCTGAGCGTTTCCTTGCTTCGGAGGGCACGCTTAACTGTCGGTCCCGGCTCTAGCAGTCGTTAAGCTATGACGGAGACCTTAAGGCGGCACAAAAATACCGACAGCAGAGTTGGCCACTAGCTCATACGAGCTTGCTTGCTACCAAACACGATGTAACTAGTACATCGAGTTTATTAAAATGGTTATCCCTTTTATAAAAATGTACCAAAGTCGTAAAGATAAAGTGGACCGCTAGAGATAATAAAAGCCTTGAGTGGGCCATGATTAAGAAATGGGCCATAGTCTAGGCCATGATTAGAACATAGCCATTGATGTGGGTGTCAATGACCGGGGTTTTATGTATTTGGTAAGTACACAATCTTAGTTGGTGGCGACAGAAACACTGTTTAGGAAAAAGCATTACCTTCTTACCATTTTTCTAGATAGTCGGATAAATAGCCACTATGATTTCCTAGGCATGATATTATTAAAATTATATTTTGAAGTTAATCATCATTCAGATAGAAAAATGTTATGGTGGAAATCGATTATTTTAGTAAACAGATATACGAATCAACTATTCACACAATTTTTTTTATTAAGCATTAAGTTTCTTTGCATACCATATTTAGCATAAATCTTTTGTACATTTGGCTTCTTATCTTACGTTTTTTTGTAGACAAAATGATTTTTTTTTTGTTTTTAAATTTATTTGCCCTACTGAATCAAACATTATATCCATTTTCTACCTTCAAAAGTTTTAAAACTAGTATCCGGCTACATTATTCAGATATTCTAAGAAAAACTGAGATTAAAATAAAAACCTTCATTTCACCAAAACTCGTTACGTAATACTTTGACGCTCGTAGACCTTCGTAGAGCTTCGTAGACCTCGTAGCAGTTTCCGTAGCACGCGGATTATCTTGGACGCGTGAGGTGAGACAATGAGACGGCCTTTTTACTTTGTTCCAAGGTAATAACAAAGGCGGATATAATGATAGAGCCTTCTCTTCCAGTTAAACTTAAACGACATTTTTGTTCGAGTGTGTCCACGCGCTTATACGTACATCGGTGTTTGTCATATAAATTGAATGCGATAGAAACTGCAGCCAACATTTCAATTGATGCCTTGTCGTGGCTGAAATAATGCCGTTCATTTATTTCACGTACGTGCTTCGAATACGTGCCAACTGTCTTTTGGAGTTATACCTCAGCAAGTTAGTGGCGTAAGCACAATGCTGTAAATAAAAATTATTTTAACATGTACCTATCTAACTTTTACTTGAAGTTGTAGTTTCGTTTCGTACTTTGTTTTTTTATTTTAATTTCTTCATTATTATTTTACTCAATAAAAGTACTCTTTGCTTTATAATTTCGGGGCTGAACAACCCCCAGTGTACCTTAATTTATTTCCCTTGCCGTATGAACATTAAAATAACATTAACGTTTGCCAAGTTCCAAAGACTTTTGTTCAAGTTGGAATGAAAGCGGTTTCGGTAAAATGCGAAGAGATTTCGAATCATTTGATAAGGTACGAAGGTGCAATAAAACTTGACAAATGATTTCAACATCACGCACATCCTTGAAATAGAGATGTGCAAGTCAAATTGTATTATTTTTTGTCGTGGAAAATATCAAATAACTTTTTTATAGTCACAAAGGAGAAAGCAATAAACTTTAGTAGTAAAAACTCCTTATGTGTATTTAGTTTGGAATAAAGAATTAACAATTTCTTTTACTTCTTTATCTAACTGGTAGAGAAAAAAATTCTATCGAAACCCAAGAAAGATGATGAAAATATTCTTTCACAAGTAGTTACGAAACTTGTATTCTTATTGGTCTTCGAAATCTTCGCTAGCTAAATTGGCTGCTAAAAATGGCGTCATCTTTTTTTTAGCTGTCATGCAAGTGACAATGACAGAGCACTTTTTAAAGCCGCGCTAAAATGACAGACGAATAAAGGCCTTAGATTAGTTTTCAACGCTGCTGAAGGGTTGACAACACATTTATTTTACTGATAAATTTTTGAAGCCATCTCTCTCAATTTTGTTGGTAAATTGGTACATCCCTACGCGTGGTTCGAAAGATAAATCATGTAGGCCACTCGAATTGTATGCCGAATGTTGAATGCAAACGAGTTATGGATTTGAGCGAGGTGAAGACTTTTATTCAGCGCTTGAAATATTCGACGGAGGATGTATTCAGGGCACCTACAAGTTTTAGGGGCCAAGTTTTGAGTTCAAGTTTTGAGCCTAAGCTCATGACTGTAGCTAGAAGTCCGATAGACACTCGCAGATTCTTTCAAAATCTCAGAGTGATAGATGCAGTGCTGTGGTACATACCTCACGTCTTTTTTGGATGTTCTCTGTGAGGTAAAGTAATTGTTATAGGCAAGAGGTAGCCGCTCAAAACAGGGTGAGCTAAATGTTGATTTGTCAAACATTCTTGGTAGACTCTAGTAACAAACTTTGACTGTCCATAAGTTTTTCAGTGTCCAATAAAGCCAGTCTTCCTGACACATGTCAACCTTTGAAACCCACTGACTCCCCTGAGAGTCGAGAAAATAGCTTCCCCTCATTGTACCCCAAAATGTCAACTCATAAAATATGAACATCTATTTTACCACTTACACTGATTTCGCATTGAATATTGCATTCTAGTAAGCGTGCATCGTGCGTGTGCGTAGTAGATCATCACTAGGCATGTGATGATCTGCAAAATGTGGTGTAAATCTTCAGCTCTTCTCATTCAAAGTGCTGAAGATTTCGTGTGACACGTCTTGGGAGAATTTTACGTCCTACCACTGGTATAGAAAGCATCAACCTATGTCGGTCCATTGCTGTACGTGGATCTCACCCAAGACGCGCCATTGAGACTAGTCTTCGGCTCTTCTCTTAGTCTATGCCAGTTTAATTTTTTAGATCGTCTGCTGGTGGTGGTCCTGTGACTCCTATCTACGCTCGATAATGGTAATGAACTTCTTTAGGAACATGTGTGTATACTGATACTGGTCCTCGTTTTGTAGGTTGTTGGTTAAAATAAAACAGTATTCTACTCAGAGACCTCGAATGCAAACCTTACTGCGTCCACCCGTCACAAGCGACTACCTACGAACGACCTAGGTATGTAGATTTCAGTTTGCGTTATTGTGTTTCTGAATGAAACGCGAACGCTAACTGTTGAGTCGGAAATTATTATTCCCAAATAAAAATGAACTCTATTTTAGTGGCAATAAAAACTTTATGTCGAACTTTTACTACTTTTTAACGCAGCGATCGCACTTTGCAGTTGTCAATCCATAAAATATATACAGCCTTTTCGTTTATTGACAAAAAACTGTTTAAGTACTCATGGAATTAATAAGTACTACGTGTTGTACGTAGTACTTATTACTTCCAGGTATAACTAAGTTGGGCTATCTATAATTTGTTTGCAACGGTGTGGAGATAGTTTTTTTTTTATATAACAAAGTAGACAAACAAGTATATGGCCCGCCTGATGGGAAGCGGTTACCGTAGCATAAGGACGCCTGCAACACCAGAGGTCCCACATCGCGCGTTGCCGACCCTTGAAGAATTAGAAAACACCCTTTTTGAAGTGCCCCATACTGTAGCTCAACTGTTTCTTGTGTATTTTGTTAATATTGTGAAATTGTGTATACTGTGTCAGTCGTAAAGTTCTTTGTTAATAAATATAATATAACTACTAATATCAAAAAGACAAACAAGTCAATCTAAGTTATTTTAATACTCAGCAAAGATAAGGTCATACGTGCGGACCTGACTAAGCATTGCATTCAGGTCATTTACTTATTAATTTGCATAACAATCGAGTGTCAAGGCTACTTGCGTCGTTGTTTACTAGGAACTTGACCGCTATTTATTGATCATCATCCGCAGCCCGACTTCACCCACTGCTGGGTATAAGCCTGCCTTCGTTTTTGCCATCCATCACCGTCGTTTTATTCTACTGTCTTATGTAGCTTTGTATGATTCTCTGAGCTATGTCGACTACCTCAGTTAATCACGGATTTTATCGGTCAGAGTCTCCTAGCTCTTCATAGCTTGTTAAGCGAGTTTTAGTTTGTGAACTGGCCCTAATGTGAAGTTAGATTTACGTGCACTATGCTAGGGTATTTGGACCAATATTTGACAGAAAGTGGCCAATATAGCACAACACATCAGTGTGAACCAATTCTACCAAACGATACAGCCATAAAGACTGTGATATCGTTGGTGCACCATATCAATCCCTGCCCGCCGAGCGTGTACGTTAGATGTTTACTACAGAGTCACGTAAACTATAATTTTGTATGGAGAATCATCATGTGTAAACTTCTCACTAGGGGCGCTGCTCAATCTCTATACAAAAATATATTTTACGTAAAATTTTAGTATACGTAAAACGAACACACTAAGCATGCAGAGTATGCAGACACAGCACTATTTAGGAAGTTTTTACACTGGCCGATAATTGATACTTGTACCCGATGACGACATGACAGTGGCTCCAACACGAATATTGGAGTCGGAGCCAAGCGAGTGTGTGAAAGAACTTATAAGATGAGCTCTCCATAGATGTCGTATCGGTAGCAATATGTAAACATTATCCAGCTCCACTGACACGTTGATATTACTTATCAGCACATACCAATTTGTTTACACGACGTTATAAAAATTCCCTTTTCTCCGCGATGCGTGAAGAGTTAGCTCCATTCATCTTTAAGGAAAGGCGATCGATCAAGTCAATGGTGCCTATAGAGACCCCAAGTGACATAAAAAGGTTTTATATTACAAAAAAAAAATAACTTCAACTGTCATTTTAGCGTCGCTTTAAAAAATGCTCTATCATTGTCACTAGCATGAAAAGAGAAACCAAAAGAGCTGAAAACAGATTTAGCAATCATTTTAGCTAGCTCAGCTTAAAAGACCAATATGAATATACTCCTAAGTCTTTATTTCAAACACTATGAGTCCACGGTAGATCCATTTAAGCTTTGCGTGCTACCAACTATTATATAGTACCAATTGCACCCCCAGACCAATACTTTCCATAAATACTACCACCAAATAACAGAGAAAACCTTTTTACGGTTACGGTAATATCCGGCATAACCGGATATTGATTTTATATAAATAAATATACTAAACTGGATAAAAAGCAGAACTCTTTAGAACGCAGTACCTATGTGCTTTATTTTTGGTTATTGTCTCATATTAGTACGTATTTCTTGTTTATTGGGTGAATAATATGGTTCAGAATAAATAAACGCGAGTAAAAAAAAAATTGTTGTACAATTCACAATGCCCTCTAGTCCCAAACTAAGCAAAGCTTATACTATGAGAAATAGATTGCTGTTAGTATACTTATTATATACACATTTTGAAAATTCATACATAGTAACACGCAGACATACAACAAACATCTATGTTTACCACACACTAATGTTTATTCTCGGTGGGGATCGAACCCACGACCCGCAGCACGGAAGGTAGACCTATTACCGACTATCAAAAAATATAGCTAGACAATATTTTTCGATCAAATACCCTTTGAGTTTTGCATCATGAACGACATACATTGAACTTTTAGCAATATTGCAGTGACGTCGTCTTTGTAAAGACGCGATGCAATGAAAATGTCACATGGAGCGTTTTTAATAACGTCCATGTCGTTCTACTTCGTCGGACGAATAAACAGACTGGCTTTATCCGTCCGTTCGAAACATCGAGGTTACGAGAGTACATGCACTCTTATCTACATATGTATCTATAGACGATCGAAAGGTATGTACCTATTGGTTTTCCCAGGATTGTAAAACGAATGACCGCTACGTGGCCACGTAAGTTTTTCAAAAACGTACTTATTTATAGGTTTCTCTTTGACTTTCCTAATGACAAATTCTGCCGGACGTATTGGGTTTTTTTTTCCCATCTGGCCCACTGGTGGGCCGGCCGGTGGGCTCAATGGGAATAAGCCATTTCTTCCAGTAACGTATCAAATTGAGCTCTACTTCTAAAGGAATGATAATTACATCTGAGAGTGTACGACTGCTGAGAATACTATCATGTAAATATAATCGGGGTGATTGGTAGGGTTAAAGCTACACAAAAAAATTGCTCAAATTATTTACATACATTTAATTCGCCTATTAAATCTATAAAGTATAGCGCTTAACAAGATGAAGTTTTAGATAAATCTCAACACAAATAATCTAACACGATCACACATATTAGACACACCTGATAAATATATATATTTAAATTATATTTTTAATATAATAACAATAGAATGACTAGATAGTAATACCAAGTTATAAAGGCAGCTTGAAGCACTACAGACAAACGTGATTTTACTATAGTGTTTCTATCACTCTTAAAAAAATTATGTAAGTTATATATCCCACAAATATTATATAGTTATTAAATAATATATAATAATATAGTTATTAACTAAAATATTAGTGGGTATATTTACGCAAAATTTATGTTTTAAAAAATAATAGTAGGTACATAAAGTATACTTAGTTATAATATAAAGTAATGATTATAAAGTTAGAACTTTAACACAAAAATATCAGAAACAATGTTTAACAGTATAGAGAATTTGTTAAAATTTCAGCGAACTCTAAGATATGACTACTAGATATGCTATTATAGAGAAAAGTAGTGACTATTCGTTGTCGTAAGAATAAAATCTACTTGAGAACTAGTAATAGTCTGAGCCTTATATTAAAAGTGAAATTGAAATCTTCTATGAGAAATATCAAGAATTACTCCTATTCTGAACACATACACAAAAATTTTGGAAATTTTGAGTTGACACATAGGTCGGGGGTCCTAAGCATCGCTTCTTGCTTTTGGACTCAGCATTTTGCTTCCCGCACGAAGGGTTTTGAAAACTTTTTTAGCCAATCATTAGACATTAAAGTATCATTGGAATGTAGATGGCCTCGTCACGAAAAACTCGTTGTTTAGAAGCTGGTCCGGCCGAAGATGAAGTTGCCAGCGGCGGTTGGATCTTCAGTGGAGAAGTACTCCTTCCATAGCTCCTGGAACTCTTCCCAGCCCACGCTGCTTTTACCCTGGTGGAGAAAATTATTTCATATTTTCGACTTGGTTTCACTTAGTTTGATTGAAACCCAAAGCTGTTAGATTAGACCATGCATATCACAAATCAAATCTCAGTGTTATAGAACAATATTGAAACCATTCTCTTCCTATTTTGTAAATTTTATGAGAAATAAAGAATTTTAAAACCTCTCCCGAGAATTCCAAGATCCAACTAATCGATATAAAAAAGCTGCTTCGATATCTTTGAAAGATCTCACAACTCTGCAGACGACAGTCTACTTTGAACTAAACTAAGCCGTTTTCTTTGTCTCTGTCTGCGTGACATGTAAGGTTCGCATGTCTTAGAGTAATCTGAGGACTTATCCTCTTAGCGAGGAGGCACGAAACTTTGTAATACCAAAGTACGGTACACTCCTTCATAATATAGCTAAGTCAATAATTTGCACGTGCGAGGAACGTGAGAGATACTTGTGAGAATATAGCCAGTTGTATACTACTTTGGAAGGTAGGTACGTATTTTGTACTAGCCGTCGCCCGCGGCGTTGCTCGCGTTCGAAACCCTTTAGGGTGCGACTTTTCAAAATTCCTTTCTTAGTGTACCCCTACACTATATAAGGATCCTACCCTCCAAATTTCATACCTCTAGGACTTATAGTTTAGGCTGTGCGTTGATTCTCTGTCAGCTTCAAAAGAGTTTTATATATATTGATGATGATGATAAATATTAATTTACCTCTGCATAAAGATAATATAGATAGCTCGAACAGTCAAGCTAAAACCAAGTGAGCGAAAAAAAACTTATAAAATTCCGCTACAGACACTTACCTAAAACTCTGATGAACATACCTTAGCCATCTTAGCAAAAGCAACTTTGCACTCCTGAGGGTCGATGCCGTATGACGAACAGACAGTGGTAAACTCATCACAGTCGATGGACCCGTCTGCACTGGCGTCTTCCAGCTGGAACATGAAGTGGCAGTACTGCTGCTGCCATTTGAGAGCAGCTGATGGGTTGAGCGCGTAGTCGTTCCACATTGAATTCCACTCTTCGACAGATACCTGGGGGCAAAGGCTCAACTGCAAGGTTTCGGCTCAGATCAATTATCAGAATGGTAGGTAGGCGTAGAAACGTGTGCTTATCACGTAGCGTTCCTGGACTTTATGTGGCTCTAGCAAACCGTTTGAAAGTACATTCATTTACCTACATTTCATTTATTCATTCAATAACAATTATTTACAATCGTATTTGAATTAGGTAGGTACACAAGATAAGGGTCAGTGTAAAGGTAAAGGTCATGCAATAAAATTCTATGGATGTTCGTAGATAACATGAATTTATGTTGTCCTAGTAGTTTTTTCAAGTACATTGTCATTTCCAATCGTGCCTTTCAAAGCGATGAATAAAAATATTCAATGAACGTGTAACTTTTTTTTTAAAAGAAAGAAAGAAGAAGAAAGAAAAAATATTTATTTTGTTATTTTTTAAAATTTACATAGTGAGTGAAACTTAAAATTAATAAAATAACAAAAATGGCCACCACTCAGCATGGTGCCAGGGCAGGATATGTGAGTATCATGCCCAGGCGCTGGTTTTCAGTGGCGCCAGTTGTGTGCATGATGTAGGTACTGCGATCTACATATTATAATAAAATTAAACAATAAACTTAAAATGAGTTGGTAGGTACAGATAAAAAGAAATATAATTTAGCTACAAAAAGTAAGATAGGGAAGTAAAAGTAATTTAGGTACAAAGGTATATATCAGAACATAAAATAACTACAATAAACTAAAATTAAAATTAAAACTGGACACTAAACGGCTGCTTGCTAGTGCTTTTTGTGATTGTAATAATAACTTTTTTAATGATTTTACATTTATTAAAGTAAAAGCTACTATGAATAGAAACTATGTTTCCTCCGAAAAGGGTCGTAGCAAAACCAGTTGACTAACAAAAAGCTAGTGGTTTCTCTCTAAATCGAATGTCACTTAGCCACCCCTATTTTCGGGCATGAATCACGGCACTACGAAGCTTTGGCAAGTCTTCGGGATTTCGATAGGAATAACGTAAAACTTTTCAGCATTTTGCAAGAGGTTTTTATTTGATTTTAATAATTCTACATCTTTCTAACTCATCGCTAGCAGAGTAAGATATGGTGTTTTGATTGGAATTGAAATTGTCGTGAACTTTAGTACAGCTACGCTAAGCCTACATTTACCTTCGTCGACACGGGTAATACCGTTTTACGAACATCACAACACGATCCTACATCAATGTTTATGTGCGTACTGGGCGCTCTTAAAACAACTCCCAACCCTAACTGTACCTGACTGTACGTTTAATTTATACCTATTACCGTCACAAAACATGACGTGTACTTTACTTTATGTACGAGTATATAGGTATGTAGAACTTTGGGAAAGCAATTTATTGGACCCGTGAAAGTCCGTTTTCAACTACCGACACGATATTATCGGAGTCTCACTAATCTCATACATTTAGGATTCGATTATTTCAAACCGTGTTGCCGACTACAGTGATGTTCGAGCCACTGAAATATCGGTATCGGCTGGTGTGAAAACGCCCAAACCCAGAGCTTGCGGCTTGTTAATAAAAACTCTGAATATGAACAATAACGGGATTACACAGCAAAAAAATCTAATAAAGGTCGTCCACGCAATTTATGTGAACAATGAGGGCGAATAATTAAACCGGAAGCACCCAGAAGTGAATATCATCTGACATTTTTTCGCGGTTGTTATTAAAAACGCAATGTATGCTCCGTATGCTCGTAGATTCTGCCGGTGGTTGAGCACTTTAATAAAAGCTGAGTTTCTTTATAAAATGGTACCTACACGGAACATAAAGCTTAAAAGTAAATAACGACATTTATTGCCGACTGCGTTCGCCCGTTTCATTCTCAAAAATAAATTGTCATACGATAAAAATGAACGTAAATGATTTCCTTACGATTTGAAATAATATAGCTAATTTCCACAATCGTGATGTAATTACACGAATAATAAAAATAATTACCTACACGTAAATGCTATGAAATTATTTTTTGTGGCAATCCATTTTCGTGTTTTAGTATCGTAGTGAACAAATGAATAAAATAATACCAACTCCAACAACTACTAAAGTTAGAAATTAATTTGTTTTCATGCTGAAATTGAGTTGTTTATAGCCCAAAATGGGTCAAACACAACAATAACTTTATTTTATCCTATTTAACTCATTTAGCATAAACAAAACTAAAGCCAGATTCGTTTATCAGTGTCACTAGAGCATTAAATTAATTCAAGATCTGACAAAAAGCGTCCCCAATAACTTACAGAAAATAAATGTGAACCTTTTAATCCGATACCGTTCTGAAGCGCGCAAGCAACTTTTGATTAATAAGAAGAGATGAGCAGATGCATATCTTTAGTGATTACTTCCACCTATAAAAAGCATTACCTAACAGCAGCCGCCCACTAAGGACGTATCCTGTGCACGAAAACAAACAGATTTAGCTCAGATCCACTCTCTAGAGTCTGCTTTCCTAATTTTTTTCCTACCACTTTGCTCTATCTGACGCGTCGTCTTGGGAAACATTTTAGGACGTAAAGTCTTTGTTTGATTGCATGTCTTCTCTAAAATAATTCCGCAAGTTCCCGCATCTTGCCAGATTTTGCCTAGATCTACTATGAGTCTGAACGAATGAACTCTACGACCACGAATCGATAATTTTTCCATCAAACTAGCATAGCCTAGGAACATTTTATCGAATATGAATATCTAATACGAAGATCGGTTTTGCAATTTATAGCAAAGTCAGACCATGTTTGTTTATTTAATTCATGTTTTGTGTAGTCTTCATTTTATTGCGAATGCAGTATATATTTTGCTGACTAGGTAAACACGCAGCATTATTGTTGATTTAGAAATTATTAGCTATGTTCTAAATTAGTGTCAAGAGAAAATACCTATTAGATTAGTCAGACAATATTTGTTTATTTATGCTCGGTGTAGTGTAGCGTCATCATTTTATTGCTCAGACAGTAAAGAGTGTTTTGCTGACTACGCAAGCAGTATTACTATAGATTTCTTGGTTGTTTAGACTAGTTTAGTAAGTAGGTTCTGGTTTATGTGCATCCTACGTTTATTAGTCTGCCACTATTACTGCCATATCTAACGTTGATGCTCGTCGAAATAAGTCTTTCGTCCGTAAAGATACACGTCCATTCCATCGGAATTGGAGCGTACGCAGAATACGCGGCGCCGGTATTTTCAATATCACATGAGCAGATATGCCGATTCAGAGCACGCTGAACAGAAATCAATTCAAAGCAACAAATGCTTTCGCTCCGTACGTTCCGATTCCAACACAGTGGACACGTAAATTCACAATAGTCTAGATAGACCACGTAACACGTAAAGCGAGATACAATTCCTTTCAGATGATGAATATTATTTTTATTCACATTTGAAGCCTTAATTATGTCGGGATAAGACACTTTATTGATTGATTCAATTGTAAAATCTTGGCCTTTTGATGTCGGAGAAATATATCTTCCTACCTCAGCTTCTTACTAAAGAGAACTCCGCTAGAAAATAAGCTACCTACCGGGACTAATTTTGAATAAAAGTAAATTGTATCCCTCCTCTACATAATTGCGCTTTATTAAGGCTATTTTAAGCAACAAAGTATCGCAGGAGAAAAGCCATTTTTTCAGCGTCTTCGTTAACATAATTTTATTTATCTTACAGCCCTGCGTGACAACCGATACCGGCGTTTTATGAACCATTTTCACTAATTTATTATTTAAGCTCGCTTCTGTTTTGTTTAGGTGAAATTATTTTTGTAAAGTGTACCCACGTTCTAAAATAGTCTCATATTAATAACGAGTCATAAAAGATGGGACCAATTTGGCCGGTCCTCTTAAAGTCCTTTACGTGAACATTTATTATGTTTGACAACCAAGCACACACAATTAAACACCTACAAAACAAAGAAATCAAATGTTGAGAAGGAAATTCGATAGTGAGTCCGTAGAAGGTGCATCTAAAGCTACGTCTACACATAAGCTGACATTTTATACAAAAAGTGCTCCTCACAGTTTCAGATTGAGATTTAAGAAACAGAGATATTATACTGATCCCGTAACGGTTTTATAGCGTTTGGTGAAAATGGAGATGTGCTTTGCACAGTCTAACAGATGTGAAGTTCGACTTCTGCTCATTGAAGGTCAGCGCTATAAAACCGTGCCGGTGCAGTCTTGCACATACCTGTCCATCCTTGTTGGAGTCAGCCCTCTTCCGTAGACCGTCCCAGATCTTGATCATGATCTCGTGGGTCTCAGAGTGCTTGGCATCACCGGGCTTCCATCCCCGGAGGCTGCAGATTTTCTGTACCAGCAAACAAGTACCTTTATATCAGGACCTAGACCTCATGGAAGTCATTTTATCATTATCATCGTGGTACTTATAGTCTGAAAAACCAAAGTTCTACTGCGGTGACCTCGGATGAATTGATTAAATTAGAGTTTGGGAGACCATCTCTTTTCTAACTTCTCGTCTCATATTAGACCTTATTTCAGATTCTTTTTGTTACTTTTTTGATAATATTTACAAATCAGTCCTTATCGTATTAAAGCCTAGGTCACAAAGAGTGATCACTGGTGACCAGACTAATCCAATCCACCTAAGGGTTGAAGAGGAAGGTTCATCCCCCTCACAATGTACACGAACCCCACCCCTACAATTCACTCTCGTGGCTTGTTGACCTTGTTGAGTAAAGCGGCAAAAACAACCCTTAAATAAAAACCCTCAAAGCAAATCACCCCGATCCTCGATTCGACCACGTAAGCCGTAAACCAAAGCAAATTTATAAAAATCCCAATTACGGGCTTAAAATAAAATTTACGACTTTTTGTCCAATTTGAGCGCTGAAAATTATTTGTTACGCGGTATTTTTTTGTTGAAATTTAAGATTTACCTCAATAGCCAGCTCAAAGTCTTTTCTCTCGATGGTGCCACTCTGATTGACGTCTAAAATAAAACAGACAAATTAGAAAAAATCACAAACTCTAAAAAGAACTGGCTCGAAGTAAAATTTCTTACCAAAAAATACATTGAACACGTAGAGCAGTTTCTTCCTTCTGAATTCGGAGAGCGACATTTTTACAAGATTTCTGTAACAAAGGAAAAATGTAAGGTATACTGTCCACTGAGACGTTCTCTATACGTTTTATGACGAATGGTTTTTAAGGTATGGCAATGCGTGGAATATATTCTGCCTTTGTGAACGTCCAATTTATGGTAACAGCAACTACAAGTATATAACACACTAGCCGTCGCCAAATTTCATGCCTCTAGGACTTATAGTTTAGGCTGTGCGTTGATTCTCTGTCAGCTTCAAAAGAGTTTTATATATATTGATTAAGTTCGTAAGGTCTTGTAAGTCTCTTCAGATAGCTGGGGATCAGTATGACACCACTAAAAGTTTGTTCGTTTGTTCAATTCGGAACAGTGACATCAAACGCTTTAGTAGAGAGCGGGTCTAGGGATTACTTATTGTATCGCCTTCGAAAGAATTGGTCCAATTAAATGTTTTATGTTCTTTGAATTTTTTTATGGCTCGTAACAAAGACGTAAAAGCTTCTGAAGATGATTGTTATCTTAAGTTTGTGACAAGAGAAAAGTAATCGTAACGAATACCTACGGACCAACGAAATACGACATTTTTATCTCATTTCCCATAAAATTTCGATTATTTTAGGCTTCAGATAGATTAATATTTGGGTTCTTTTGGTGACAAAAGAAGAAGCAAAAACTTTTTATTTTACATCAGTAGATTTGTAGTGCAGTTTCAAACTAGAGTAAGCTGTATTTTACCATGTAATATTACGCTCTAATTCATTCAACTTATGTAACGCAAATAATCAGACCTTTGTATCTAATCTAAATTTTAATGATTTATACAGAAGCCACTTTTTACATAATGGCCCTATAAACGGTTAGTTCCTTATTACGCAAAATTTATAGTCATTATAGTGTAAGACGCTTGCAATTATAAAAGTAATGAAACACAATAAAACTAAATCCATAGCAGACACTGTTGTGTTTGTAACTTTCATGACTTCAAAACAGAGCAAAGGCTTTTAGGCTATAGTACATCCACTGCATTAAATTGACCGTAAAGCCATTATTTCGACCTGTTGAACTGGAACACGGCTCTATTCACAACCAGGCAAAAGCAATTTCAACTTTAACTTTCAAATTATAAGCCATATTTTCATTTGTGTTAGGAAATGAATTTACTTTCAAAATAATTGCGCAGGGATATTGCTGCTATCATAAAACTGATTGAAATACCAATAAATATAATATTCGGTATAACATATCTCAGTTAGGTGTTATTCCAGTGCGAGATTGATTCTCGCAGAATAGGTACTGCAATGGGCATATCGCCGGCACGTTCTATTCGTAAATTGTACAAATCTAGATTGGCAGGTGGGCAGGTAGGCCCTTGTAATGTTTTTAGTAGGTACATTTAAAGGGTAAAAGTACCAAGTGTATTTTACTGCAGAACCTTACCTCGTTAAACATGGGTAAATGTCTAGGCAAATGTAAATTACCCATCAAAAACACATAAACCAAACCCGTCAAACGCGTAAATTCAAATATTCTGCCGCAAAAACACTAAAATATCTTTTACAAAAGCTTTTACCCTAACCCAAAAATTACACACAACTGCATCGAAATTCCGTAGAACCGAGGATCGTGATTACGCACACCTGCCCCTAGAGGGCGCTCATTAACTCGAGAGCTTGCGGGTATTTCTGAATTAACTTAGGCCTGACAGCTTACCAGGCTCAAGCACTGCTCTGAAGCGGTACCCACATCATTGAGCGCAGAGGAAAAAGGCCGGTTATGTGAAAAAGTTTCCGCACTTTAAACTATTTTTGTTTATCAGTTATATTTTTAGATAAACGGATGTAGCAGAGATGCTTTTAATCAAAAATAACAAAAGTTATGATTCAGAATTTTCCTGTTGGTACGTATCATCCAAACATCCATAACTACTCGTACTAACGATTTCAACACAATACCGACATGTCAAGAGAAAATTAATTGTATAATATTAGTTCCTCGCCAATATCGTATAGGTGTAGTATCGTTACGCTAACAGTGTGAAAACAAACACATTTGTCCATCCAATTACTTTCAAACATTTCCGAACTAACCCCTCAAAACTAATGACCACATTCGAGCTCAATTAGGATGTCAGTTGTCAGTGCCCCTTCAACCCTGTATCCATTGATACGTATCCGTTCTGATACATATCTGTTTTAGTACGTATCGTGAATCTGTCAGTAAACTGCTCCATTAGGATCACTTGGGTCCAATCTATGAGGGGTTAATGGATCTTTTGGTTTGAACAACTTTGATAGATTACAAGTTCGTATTTTCTGACAAACTACAGACCGAGAAAATTTGACGAGACTTCTGTAACTATCTCTTTAGAAATCCTCCCAAACATTCTAGGTAGATAGGTTGCTTTCAGTGTCTGCTAGGTCAACAGTCGCAAACATATTTTTTACTCCATTTCAATAGACATTCCGTCCATGTGATGTGAGTATAAGGGTAAGTAGAGACGACTCTACTAGGTAGCTAAAAATACAACTATTTTGATTGACCCGGCCATTTACTAAAATGTCTTTGGAAAGGCCACTCACATTTCATAAAATACCTATATTTAATACAGAATCCAATTCTCATAAAATGGAACCCACTCTCCGCCGCGCTGTAACTTTTCGATTTAAGCCCATGTTGCTGTGTAGCTTAATGTGGTTGTAAGCTCACCATATTTACTGCAAAAACTGCATTGAAAAGGGTTTCGTTCGAGGTGGCGGACCGGCGTGGCAAGTGGAGCGGAAATACCCTGGCTTTACATAAATTACCCCACTCGTAACTTCTCATTCTAGGTACCGGGTTGGGCACGCCCTGAGTGGTAGTTATGGTCGGTTTTCAAAAAAAGGCTTGCAAATGTTGCAATTCAGATTCCATGGGTGAACCCTGTGCTTGATTCACTTAATTTAGATTTTTCAGTCATCCTTGAGTTTTATTTTATGAAGGAGTTTTAAATTTGAAATTTTCAAGAGTTTGTAATTAGCCATGGCTCTTTCTTTATACTGCCAAAACAGGGCTACCTGTTCGTGTTCCTAGCTTATTAAAATTTTGTTTTTACTAGATAAGGAATACATATTTCATACACATTTTCCGTCAAAATTTACTAATGAAACTAGTATATCCAAATGTAGAACTTTGAGAGTAATAAACAGGTACTTTCAAAAATCCTGACATCAAACCACAAAGCGAGTCTAAATATATTCAGTACCACAAAGTTAATACGCATTATCTTTCGAGCTGCGAATAATTTACAATTGCCAAATCCCCAGACGATGGTGTAATAAAATTTATAACTCTCGCTAAGTTCCTTCAGGAGATTTACGGGAGTATGCGTGCAAGGTACTTGTAAT
Organism: Eulithis prunata; assembly: GCA_918843925.1. Classification (NCBI taxonomy): domain Eukaryota; kingdom Metazoa; phylum Arthropoda; class Insecta; order Lepidoptera; family Geometridae; genus Eulithis; species Eulithis prunata. The sequence continues at coordinate 8,256,371 of OU974016.1, read as the reverse complement.
TTTTCGGTTTTTTTATGATTCAGTGACTGTTTTAAGACGTGCGTATTATATCAGGGGCCGTTATAATAATAGTATCAAACGCCAAGGATATTGAAATTGAAATTTATTGCTCAAAATACATACCTAACTAACTAAAATTTTTAAAGCAATTTCATTTTATCCATGGAGTTGTTAATCTCCTAAATGTTGTTCCAAAGATTACTCATCCTGTTTTAAAATTTAAACGCTTGTTTTATTTACCCATGAAATATGTATTTACTTAAGAAATAATTCCACCCGACACGAAAAGCTTTGATATCTCCTTGGTTGTTTGAATGTTATATTATTTATCGTGTTTACATGGGTGTATTGGTTTTGAAATACTCTCGAATTTTCTCGCGCAAGATTGATATTTAAATCAAGAATGTTGAGCGCATTTCAAATAATCCAGTGAGAATCAATTTTCATGAAATTTGTTGCTTCAACAAGCTTGAGTCGAACATAAATACCCCCAGTTGTTATTTACGAAATTCGTTCCCCCAAATTGTGCGCGTTGCTGCAAAATACCAAAGTAAATGTCGAATAAATTGCTCCAGTTTGATAAATTTGAAGGTCTGCCCACCTCTATAAAGAGGAAAAATGGAGTCGACCTCTCGGGGGAAAACGTGGAAAGCTAAGAAAAGTTACATTTGTCTAAGTCCACGATCACAAGTAAATTGTATTTTGTAAAAGTTGCGGACTTTGTACAAGACGTTCGTTTCGAAGGGTAATAACATAAATAATGATTTAAAAGTGTAGTCTACAAACAAAATATGATGTTGAAAAAAGTGTGTACCTAACCTACTCGTGTAGAACCAGAGAAGAGTTGTAAAAATAATTAATTTTAACTAAAAGCACACAATACAATAATATATACTTTTGTTTATACTGCCCTTAATTTTTACGAGTCAACAGTATTGTAGATGTTGACTTGACATTCTGTAAAATTACTGTATTCAAATGAGCAACTTATGTAGTGGTTTGTACCAAAATAAACTACATAATATAAAAATAAAAGCTGCAACACAGAATTCTGCATAATATGTATGAATATTCCACAAATTATGATTATTTTAGCTAATTATGTATAAAGAAGAACATGTAGAATTGGCGAGAGAGAAGGTTATCAGATCTACAATAACCATTATTTTATTGGGATGATACAATCGTAGAATCTGAAGGGTTATTACCAAACCCGTGCTTACCTCAACCACAGATCAAATAATACTTACTGCTCCTACCACCTTTACCTGGTTATAGTCTACTTAGAAACAGCTAATTCACTTTAATAATAGGGAAATTAATATAAAAGTATCAGTCACGATATTATCCAATTCTCAGGGGCATGGGTAAAAGACTTAACACTGTATAAATCGTCTCGGTTAGATGCAAAAACTTATACAAAGAATAAACTTACACAACGTCGGGGTAAATTTTTTACTCTTATTTTTTGGTAAATTTTACCCTGATTTTTTATAAAGCAACGCTAGTAAAGTCGATAAATTGATGCCCACAGGACTTGTAAAATGACGCAGTCTTCTTATTCGTTATAGAAACCACACGCCTTTTAAATGACTTCTGTTTTAACTACATACTTACCAGGTTATTCTTCGTAGTTTTTGAAATCATAAAAGAGCATTGCTGCTTGCAATTTAGTAATAAAAGTAAAATTTTTCGTCTTAATCGTTGTTTTTTCTGCTTCCAAATTTAAATTGTTAAAAACAGGAGAGTAAATTTTCCTCTTTTGTTGTTCTTTCATTCTAATTTTAAATTCGTATAAAGTGGCTGTTATATTTGAGCTGGTTCCTAAACTTTAAATAAAGGGATGTTTGAAATGTTAATTGGTACCACAGATAATAACGAGCCACTTAATATTCAGGGTTTCGTTGATTTATTTGAATAGTTTAATTTTGTGTAAAACGAGATCTTGTTTGTATTAATTACACAATAGGGCACAATACACACAATAGATATAGTTTAATTAACCGGTTGTTTGTTGTTAAATGAATTAAAGCACCTGTAAGGCTGATAAATTATTTGCTCAATACGAAAATTATCACGAATTTTACGTAAAAGAATTTTACGTAAAATAATTTTACGTAAAATAATTTTACGTAAAATAATTTTACGTAAAATTACGAATTTTATAAACTTCATCCAATATTATGTCAAAAATTGTGTGAACTTATAAAATAGCTGAATAGTTAAACAGTTGAAAATCTAGCTCTGTCACTATTTGAAATAACCGTTTAGTAAGAGACAGCAATAATTTCAGTTAAATTTATAGAGGTTTAAAAGTAAAAAAAAACAGGTAAAATCATCTACTTTAACATAGTAGATGTTTCTACCTGTTTTTTTTTACTGACGGACGTTATTTAGATTAGACAATGCCAATTTTCCCTGTAGTATCCTTGTCGGGTTAGAAAAGTTACAATAATGATTATTACTCAGCTGAAAAAAAGTTTCTCAGGGGAAATCCATATAGATAAGGAAATAGGGAGTACAATTACTTTTTATAAGAGAAGAGTTTTCCTAAAGGGAAAAAGAATATATACATAACCCTAAATTATTGTTACAAAAAGTAATACTTATACGCAAAGTAACAATATAAAAGTTTTATCAAAAAATTTAAGAGATCGTAAAAACCCTTATCCGATCCTACGAACTCAACTGAGTTTTTGTACAATAATATTCAAATAAGCAAGAACCAAGATAAGAAACACATGTTACTTTTGTATTAATATAACAAACTCGAGTCGAGAAATATTTAAATGCTTTTTATAAAACGAAACAAAGAAAGAACTCTTTGTTAATTTTTCTATATTATTTTTTATTATATGACCATCTACTGTGGCACCACTGTGGTTTTTACCAAGTTCTCCTAATCTTTCGTTCCTATTTGCTAGTGAGATTCAGATCTACTAAAATTCGAGCAGGCCTGTTCTATTCCTACATTTCCTACCAAAGTCGCTATGTTTGCAATGAAGACATATATAACACTAACTAAAAAACCTGATATTAAGAAAAATCTGGTAGTAAACAGGCAATTTAGTGAATAAGCTTAATCTTTTGTTGTTATAGCTTTCCACTTGCCTACCTACCTACTGAATTTCTACTAAATACCTACTAAATTGCTTGTTCACACGCATAATTTTGTTTGAACGTGTAAATTATGCTATACGTTCAACTATAAAATTCCCAGAAGCTATACATTCTCTTAAATGGTTTATACTAACGTTCCAATTTCATGATTATGTAATTTTATTCGTATGAACCCAGTCTACTCAAATCATAAAGTCAATTCTACGAAATTTCGTTTCAGCATGATCACAAGGATTTAGCATTGGTATCGATTCGGAGATTTAAATTCGAGAGGAATTGAAATTCTGAGTGCCTCAGTCCTATGGGACTATGATCTGCAAATCTCGGCTTAGTCTATCGGAGCGCAGTTGGGAACTATACGTAGAAATGCAGTGGAACAAAGAAGTGGAATAGTTCGACCTATTTTTCGACGATGGGGAACATCAACCAGCTCCCAGGCACACTTCTACATTTTTAAAGATTTAAAACTATTAAATTTAATTAGGATAATTGCAAATTTTCACGATTTAGATATTAACAATGCAATAGTTCAATAAACAAGAATAGGACCGTGAGGAGTGGCACAGACAAAGAGAGGCCTATACCCAGCAGTGGGTGAAGTCGGGCTGTGGATGATGATGATGATGAGGCATAATAAGTAACCATGTTTATTTTATCTGAATATAAATATGACACCAAATAAAATAATATCTGATGATTTACTGTGCAACCTTTCATCGCACGTCAAAATATTCGTTAGAATTTTTCTTATTACTTAAGTAAATAAGAAATTAAAATTTCTTAGAAGTTGTTTCAATGGAAAGACCTTTGAAGTTACCTACTGCTCCACGCTAACTAGGTGAACTTAAATGTCACCTATTTTCTGGCAACCCTGCTAATTTGTAAAGGTGTGCTGATTTTTACACTTGCTAACATTGAATTGTTAAAAGTCGTTGCCTGCTAAAGCTACCTTGCACGTGTTTTGTAGGTAAATTTTTTTTTTAGTCACTGACTTACTAGCTCGATTTTCTTATCTAGATTCACTATGGTTTTATTATATAACATAAAATAATTAGTTATAATTCATGGACATTTATGACAACGCCTTCAAGCCCCAAACTAAACAAAGTTTGTAATATGGGATGTGAACTAAATTGCTGAAATATTTGTTTAAAACAAAAACATTTAGGAACACCCATTGCCGCTCAATTTTAATTAAACCCAGTACATAGGTAATAGTTATAGCCTCTCCTCAACTCAGCAAGTCGTCAGGCCATTAGTCGCCGAGCGCGTGCCAAGAATGCATAACGTCGTTAACACTATCTACTGAATAAGTTATCTAAATAGCGGCGCCTAAATACGTTGAACTAACATTGTGTAACGTAAGGCAGATTACACACAGCACCGCTTGACGCGGCGGCGCGCAGTAGTGCGCGGTGAGCAGCAAGATTTTATATCACTTTGTAGGTAAAAACTAAGATAAAATACTTAATAGGTGAGTATAAAAGTTATTAGGCAAAACCTTGCAATATTTTCATTTTCTATGAAATTTGTTATAAGTTCAATATTTTGAGGTTATAAAGACCACGGTAAAGAGCGAATAAAAATTGAAAAATCTTGCATTTCGTCAATAAATAATATTTAAGACATGATATTCTATACTGACGAAGTGACTTGGAGTTTCTCTTCCAACATTCATAATTGCCTAAATTATATTAAAGTCTTCAGGCTTTTCAAGAATCGTCAAGAGACTCCGCACACCACTTTAGTGTCTTTTTATTGCGCTGGTAATGTCCCCGAAATTTAGGAATCGTAAAAATATTCCATCCTAGGCCTAAGTAGAAGAGAGACTTTAATATAAAGCGGTTTAAGTATTTTAAAATTTGCAAAATATGGCAGGACGTGGATGAGATCGGCACAGGACCGTGAGGAGTGGCACAAACAAAGGGAGGCCTATACCCAGCAGTGGGTGAAGTCAGGCTGTGGATTTTTTTTTTTTTAATTATAAAAGTAATGGAACAAGCTGATAGCTCACCTGATGTTAAGTGGTAACTTTTGCCTATAACAATGCATTACCTCATAGAGCAAGTCCAATGAGGACGTGCCCTGTAAGGCAATGCACTGCGTCCATCACTCTGAGACGTAAAGATCTAGAAGTCTCACGAAGAATAAATCGAAGTCAAGAAATATATATTATATTTTTTTTATAGCTGGAGGCAACCATTAACATCAAGTGGGTCATGTGCTGATCGCATTATTTACGGAATGATCTCACAGAATTTTTGAACATTATTTATTATACTTTGACTTTTTCTCGTAGAAAATTTTTCACTCAACTTAGTTACCTTATTGAGGGTGATTCAGAGCCCGTAGTCTGTGCATTTGTTTTACTTTCGACTCGATTATAGCACACGCAAACGCATTCGCAAAGCGAGAAATTTTGTTGGGAATTGCATAGTTCCAAAATCTTCCGCTAGAGGCGCTTATCCGGGTTTCATACAAAATTTCTCGCTTTGCGAATGCGTTTGCGTGTGCTATAATCGAGTCGAAAGTAAAACAAATGCACAGACTACGGGCTCAGGTATCCACTAAGGAGTTCTGCTGATAGATATTCCGCTAGACATTACTTATCGATCCCAGTTTATGATACCCTAAAATATGCCTTTGGACGACCTAAAAAGCTTCTGTACGAAAAGGTACGAAGTAAACTCATAGTATAGAGTACCCGATACCGAAAAGTACACGTACCAACATAACAGTGGCAACAAAAATACTGGTACCTAATATTATAATATGATCTGTGCCGGTACGTATGACATTACGGCCCATGCCCATACGGAAATCATTATACCTACTCAATGATAGATTTGACTACATATTTTCATACAAAAATCTATGATTTAGTATCATTTGGTCCGGATCAGTGCTTGAGCAGAAAATCAGTCAACGGGCCTTAGGTTTCTCATCGTTTCTCAACCTTAATGTGCTTTTAATTGTACCAGCAACAGTTTTTCGCAAATAATTTTTTTTTACTTTTTTAACTTTTTTTTTATCATGATGGTAGCAGTGAGGTAACAGCCATATTTTAACAGTTCAATGTTCAAAAGTAGTTTATTCCGAGTAATCTAAAACAGAAGTCTTTGACGCAGAAAGAAGTCATTATGGAAATGGCAGTGAGCATCCGAATGGCCTGAATATTTAATGAGGCGGCCGGCTCAGCGGCCAATCATTTGCATTCGAGACACAAGAGTCTAAGTTAAAACAATGAGTTTTAATCCAATTGCTCACGAATTGCTTATACTCGTATTCAATAATTTATAATTTTAAAATCTAGAGAAGGGTTCAATTTGGCTACCTTCTGGTTTCATCATCAAATGATGAAGATTGAGGTTATACTAGTGCCGTTACCAAAAAACCGAAAAACTTGAAAAGCAAAATACGCTATTCGGTTGCTTAGATGAAATATTTTTCCATTTGGATTTAAAAATAAAAAGCTATTGAAGCAATTTTGAAGAAATTTCTATGAAATAAATCTGAAAGTAAGATTCATATCGGTTTATAAATAAAAGTAGGTAAGTATACTGAGGAACAAAAAAAATACAACCGAAACTCCTCTTCCGGCTACACCCGTATTCAAAGACAATATTGATATTTACGATATAAGAAAACAAAAAAAACCTGAGATTTCCGATCTAATAAAAATACCAGCGGTTTCAATAATAAGGGTTTGTAAGCACTTCACGTAATTATATTGTAGGAACCTAATTTTTTTAATGAAAGTCCATTAAGTCGAAGTTGTTAACTTCCACGACTTGACTTAATTAGTTACAAACAATTTGCTGGTGAATTTCCTGTTCGCAGGCAATTACCACGTTTTTTTAAACAAGAAAAATAAGTACTCACTCGATTACTTTCGGATTCCTGAAGAAACGACCTGAAAAAGATAAGAATAGTAGAGTTTTTTATATTTTTGTAGCTCTCCATCGTAAAATTCGTAAAGAAAATTATATTCTGTGGATGCCTTAAAAAAAGCCTGACTACTAGCTAAACAACTCAAACAATTAAAATAAAAGAAAGGATAATGACTATATAACCATTCAACTCAGACAGCGTAGATTGTCGGTTGTTAATAAACGACACTTTTAATCTTGCTTAGAATCATCCCCTTTTACTATTTATCACTGGCTGGATGTCAACGAGATGGCCCTATATTAAACGGTGATAAATTTTGACCATAAGTTGAGAGGCCATTCTGAGTAAGCCTCTTTGACCCGTATGCTGAACCCGTTTACAGCTCAAGCATACTGATCCGGACTCAAGCATAGATTTTTATAGAAATCCCTATTCAAATCTACTCTTGAGTAATGTTTTTCTTATCAGCATTTTTATCGGCTTCGAAAACTAAGAATAAAAATACGAATAGTGGTTTCGGTAAGCCTACACCACGCTAGTTTTAAAATGACTGATGCTATCCCGTACTGAGTTTCTAATTTCCTGTACGATTTGATACTGCTCTGTGATGTTCGTCGAACCTGATTAGATTCCCAAATGACGGATGTGTCTGTCATGCGAATTGAACCTATGGGATCATTTACAGAAGTACCTAACAGTAGCAAGCACTCGAGTTACACTGCGGAGAAACATAGCATCGCTCTGCAGTCATGTTGTCATTGACGCACGATGTAACATTACACGCTACTGTAGGTACTTGTTCTTATAGAAGTGTCAGACGGCGTTGAGGGACCATCTCCTGCAGATGAGGGTATTACGGCTATGATAGCTTATTTTTACACTACACACGACACGATATCGGCAGAGAACTTACCCCATAACTACCTAGACGTATATACAGTGTCAACGCCTACACCGATATTTGTGTTCGAGCAACATGTCAGCGTCGTATCGGTATCGGCTAGTGTGCAAGCGCCTTTATAGTCGCTATGCCATCAAGTTCAATAGTTACTCTACGTTTCAATCTCCCCGGAGCTATCATCGAGGCAATATTGTGTGTATTTTTAGCTCAACTTTCTCAGTTGGTCTATCTTCCGAACATACACAAATTACACAACCTTGGAGGTGAAGATGGATACTAAGCAGGAATTCAATTAAAGTTTTTATCGTCTTCCTAAAATGCTAAATATATAATAATCACAATAGAGACAATGTTCTAGCACAGCTGAAGGAAGGCCTATTCAACGAATTTTTAAATTTTCGAGCGTACGCGACTGAACTTTGAAAGAAAAGTCATCGGTTTGATTCGTCATCGGTATTGATAGCGTTACTATCATTTATGAGTTGTAGGTACAAGTACATTTTGGATTGAATAAAAAGAAAACATTCTACGTACATGACTCAACACATTCTTTCTCATAAAGAAGGTACAAAAAAATCATTTTAAATACCAAATAGTTCTATCTAAAGGAAAATATTTTCTTTGATTATATTCTGCTTCACATCGCGTGTAGATTTTGCACGCTCGCGTTTTGATTCAATTAGTGATACGACATTTGATTGCTTTCTTGGTACTCAATAGTAGGTACCTATTCCGTGAAAACGTCCGTAAAGTTCGTGATTTACAGTACCTATTTTCAGGCAAATAATAGCTATTTTATTACATTTGTTTTAATTATTAGAACATCTAGCAAAAGGTTTGTGAGATAGGTACAAAGAATTCGGAAAAGTCTTCAAAACCGGTTCAAAAAACGATTTCCTTGAAAAAGGTTGTCCCATTTCTAGCAGTTATATCTAAAAAGGACGTGGGACTTGCAATCGCTATAAATTCAGCCCGACGGCTATCTCGCGATGTGTTTTATGAATATTTTGGTCCTTTCGGTTGAATAAATTTGGGAAATACAAAGACAGTATGTTAGTGGAAACCCTCCAACAATAGGAGTAATCCTAGGAGTTTTATTGAACAGATTCCACAACGTGGACCGTTATAGAAACGAAACCTTGGGCGAGGGTCAACTGAGCTATTGAAATTTTGCTATAGACCTACTTACAGTTTGAACAAAACTTTTGAAGCACATTCAAATGAAAATTATAAAACATATCGAATTAAAAAAAAAGTAAGACACTCAATCTTGGAGCAAAAGAGACACTAACTTTTTGAATGCCATATCATTCAAAAGCAGAGTGATCAATTTGTTATTTGGCTTTGGTCACAAGGAAGCACATAAAATTACAAATTATATTGAACTACTAGCCGTCGCCCGCGGCGTTGCTCGCGTTCTTCCCTTTAGAGTGTGACGTTTCAAAATTCCTTTCTTAGTGCACCCCTACACTATATACGGATACTACCCTCCAAGTTTCATACCTCTAGGACTTATAGTTTAGGCTGTGCGTTGATTCTCTGTCAGCTTCAAAAGAGTTTTATATATATTGATGATGATAATGATAATACAATGCTTTAGTTTTTTTAACATTATTTAGTCTACGTTAGAGTTTGGTTTAGAATAAAATCGTCTAGTTGAAACGTTCGGGCTTGAGTTCCAAGCCGGGAAAAAATTAGGTGAACCTATGGGTTTTAGTTCTGAGTACCTACCATGTTACTTATTTCTTTTATTTTGTGCCAATTATTATTTGAAACAATATAGGAAGTGATCCACACCACATGTTACTAAGTTGCGTGCGCTACGCAGGAGTTTTATCGATGAGGTCGTTTACATAACAGGTAAATAAATTACGCAAGCCAAATGCACGGACGGTATATACAAACAAATATACAGGGTGTCTCAGAACTATGCCTCAAAGGTTTGCTGTAAGAAAACTCTTTTTAGGGTTAAGCTCGCCTTTGTACATGTTATCTATTTCTGTCTTCTGTTTATATGATATTTTAGTGTACAATAAAGAATTATGCAAGAACTATGAAAGGTAAGTAAACATTAAATTGAATGGAAAATTTGATTTTATTCACAAAATAATAAAAATATGGGTTTTAAAAAAAAACCTGAACAAGACTTAAAATGGCAAGTGAAAAACATCCTCATTTTTAAAGTTAACCATAAAATAAAAAGAAGTATCGATTAAGTAAATGTTTTTATCCGTAACATTCAAACATGCCTTAATTTATGATATAGACGTGAGACAGCCTGTATAAGCCCACGCTGCGCCACCCGGACATGCAAGGTTATTTTATTTCGGTATTATTAGCTTAGCGTACAATGTTTTCATAAGAAAATGTTCCGAGTAAAAAAACATCTGCAAAATTATTTTAACAACTCATTTGTATCTATTGTTTGTGCATGAAACTTTGAACATTGTTTTTGTTTCCGGGCATGAACTAATGTAGTTTCCATAATAATTCATTGCGGAATGCCGATACTCTCAAACGGGAAACAAAACATTGCGAGGAAAAAATGTTCGTACTTTTTTACAGATTTGATATGTATTGTATCAATCATTGTCAATCAATTATTTTTCTGCTATTGTCAATGATATTTTAGTAGAAGTTCATTGGCTATTGCGATAAAAAAATCGTCTTGCAGTTTTCATTATTTCAGTACGATTTTTTATAAAATAATATCCTCCTCAGTGAGTAATTAATTTTTTTTTATAAATTTTGTAACCTACCTGAAGCTTTGAGTTTTATTATAACACTAGCCGTCGCCCGCGGCGTTGCTCGCGTTCTAGACCCTTTAGAGTGTGACTTTTCTAAATTGCTTTCTTAGTGCACCTTTACACTATATAAGGATACCACCCTTCAAATTTCATCAAATCAAATCAAATCATTTATTTGCATAAAAGTATGGTAATTTATGTACAAAGATGTAAAAGTATAAATAAGTGCCGCATATTTTTACCAAAGAGATTGGCGTGCAAAAGTTTCTTGGTACCTAATCCACTATTAATAGTTGTAGAAGCGACACGAACCCTTCTTTAAGAATTCAGAAACTGAATAAAAGCTCTCCAATATCAACCATTTTTCCAACTCAGTACAAAATTTTTTAAAAGGAAGATCAACAATATTTTTGGTTGGGAGTTGTAATTTAGGGGGCCATATAAAAACAGTTTATTCTGTAGGTTTCCAGCTTAGGCACTGGCATCTTCAGACGAATAATAGTTGCTAGTCTTTTATTTAGGTTGCAATTTTTCTCAAAAAGAGAGTCATTGTTTTTTATAAATTTGGCGACCTCATGGAGCTTCATACCTCTAGGGCTTATAGTTTAGGCTGTGCGTTGATTCTAAGTCAGCTTCAAAAGAGTTTTATATATAGGTATTGAGTATTGATGATGATTGCTTTACAGTTCAGTAATATTTACATTGTTAATGATAAAAAATGTTTTTTTGCCACAGTTTGCAGATAGCTTAACTGTTTCAATCAGTGGTTTTTTTTTAAAGAATGATTTTATTTTATGACTGCAATAATAGTTACTGTATTTCAGTATAGCCATAAAAAGGTTATCAAATATCAATCTTTGTAAAAAGATTATCAAATATCGTTTCAGTGAAGGAATAATGTGATTGCCAGCAAAGTTTCATGAAAGCTATTGCCAGTGGAAAGTCTAATTAGTGTCTTCCTAAGTAATTACTTAGATAATCACTTACTTAATCACTGGTTAGAGTTTTGATAGAAACCGGGTAAGTACTATAAATAACTGTTGGAATTAGCTGATACGTAATAATACGTAATGATACGTACATATTTTTTATACTTTTATAAGTAGGTATCATTTTTTTTTATATATTCCGCAAAATTATGGACTGGAATAGCCTGGCCCCGATGTAGATTACCAAATAGTATGTATGCGCTTAATGAACGCTGGTTAAATTTTAGTCAGCCTAATAGTTAGTTATTGAGCTAAATAGAAATGAAAAAATATGTGCGACACTCTAGGCACGGTAAAGATCCCTTCAGATAATTTTGGTATAAAGCAAGTACGACTAAAAATGCTTTCAAAATGCCGAATGGCTAGTCAAGACAAACGTCCAAGAAGAACAACATTCAATATTAATAAAAGATGAGTTTTTCCATTTGCTTATCTACCTGAAGTTGGAAAAAAAACAAAATTCCAAACTCAAAATTAATGAAACTAGAAACGAAAACCTTTTTGCAATAAAACCTAGTCTAAAAGCAGCCGTGTCTTTATAAATTTCAACTCTACATTTTCACAATTTGCTACGAAGAATATTCACCGATACGCCAACGGATTTCAATACAACATTTTGACTGGAAGTTTTTCCGAAGCTTCCTACTCGCAACCGTACTACTTACGAACTTTTACTGCGCGCCCGGACTTTTTAGCTTTTTCAAAGAAAAAGTATTTTTATGCAGCAAAAAAAACACACTGAATAAACCAAAACTTTTTAAAATGTACCGTAATCACAAGGAATTTAATTATTGCAAAATACAACCCGAAGAACAGATTCAATAATTATGCCAAAAATTTAAGAAAAATGGACCAATAAAAAAATTTTTAAATGTCGAACAAAATAAACAAATGACTAGCGTATCTAGAAAAAGTTCAAATGTAAAAAAAAAGTTCACATACATAAAATAAAATTCACCAATTCAATAATAGAACATAGGGTTAAGGTTCCTACCTGGTATAGCCGGGAGTCGTGGAGCGCTGCGCGACGTCGAATGCCGTACCGATGCCCGCGCCTTGCGAACACACTGTCATGCCATGTCGGTACCTTACCCGGGGTAGTATTACCCCTAAAACCTTGCAGTTGCAAAGATGTAACATTTTAGAACTATTGGTTTGGTGCAAAATATACAATGTTCGATATAAAAAGGCGGGTAAAAAATATCTTAATGCGTTATTGCGTCTGATAATAACGCTTGAGGCTAACGGGTTTTTGGGATCTCACAAAATAGCACACTTTTTGATATCGCAAACAAATCGCAATTATATTTTTACTAGTTTTTATTTAGAGAATTCGGTACCAAAGTTGACATTGGGAGTGTCAAAGCTACCCCATAGCACCCATAGTTATCAATACGTTTCATAAAAGGTGTATGAAAAATATTGTCTGTTTTGGTAGGCTACTGTATTCCTATAAAAAATGAGGCTGAAAAAAGCGATAGCATTATTTATGGAGAACTAGCCGTCGCCCGCGGCGTTGCTCGCGTTCTAGTGTGACATTTCAAAATTCCTTTCTTAGTGCACCCCTACACTACATAAGGAATACCTTCAAAATTTCATACCTCTAGGACTTATAGTTTAGGCTGTGCGTTGATTCTCTGTCAGCTTCAAAAGAGTTTTATATAATACAAAAAAAATATTGATGATGATACTCGATTAGCCGAGATATATATAGAAAACTCGCGGAACGGCAAAATATTTACACTAAACACATTCCTGAAATAAATATCAGTCTTTATACATACACAGCCGGATTGTTTAGGAAAAAGTCGTCTGTGTTTATGAACGGATCTTATATTTGGCCAAATTAATAGAACTCACATGCTATGATTCAAAAACGATTATACAAACCTTTTTTTTTTAAATTCACTGCTTTAGTTATTTTTATTATTATTGTTTCATTTGTACTTATCTATATGTTTTGTACGTTGTGTGCCATGTAGTAAATAAATGAATGTCTATGTCTATGTCTTTTCGTTTATTTGAATATCTATCAAATATTATTAAAAAGACTTTAAATGCAGTATTTACAATATTTACAATATTTACAAAATACACATGGAACAGTTGAGCTATCTACAAACCGTTGCAAACGATTTATAGATAGCTCAACTGGTCCAAATCAGTACCAATCGGAGGCCCTCCGGGTTTTCAAAATTCTTTCAGGGCGTCTAGTCGAAGCGACGCGTGACCCGAGGGCTGGTGATTATCTAGGCCAGCGTATCAGCATTGCTTTCAGCGCGGCAATGCAGCCAGTGTCTTGGGCACGCTTCCGATTGGTACTTTAAATTAATTTAATTTTGATATCATTTAAATTAAAATACGCCTTCTTACTTCCTGTTAATTTTGATAAAACTCGTCTGCGGTTTTCTTTGAAGGTTGTATAATTGCTGCTTGTAGTGGTTTCCGAACGTAGTGATTACGGGACTTTAATTTAATTATTTTATTTTAATGGAGGGACAATAAGCACCCTCAATTGTGTTGTCCTTTTGTGTTTAAAGATAAAAATATAAGTAAATATAGAAAATCGTTTGAGATTTATTTTTAATATTCGACTCGGACATTGAATTTGGCACAACTTGCACAAGCATTGACTGTTGTATAAGCCAAGTGGATCCGTCTCGGCTATGCAGTGCAGGGGTTAAATTAAATTCTACAACATATTGATGGAAACTTATTTGTTTCTCTTACCTAATAAAATCTAGTCAAAATAATAACAATGGTTATTTCTAGGGATGTTAAAAAAGTCACCAAATAACAGCCGTGGGCTTTATGACATCGCAATGATATTCTGTCTACATTTTACAAAATAACCCCTTGTGTCTTATATTTCAATCGGTTTATCTATGTTTTCATGACTAAAAGGTTTAGCCGTGAAAACATATACACATATTTGCATTTTTTTGGAATACCATAAAATACGTTAATTTTTTTTTATAGGACAAATAAGCAAAGTAGCGTTTAAAAGCTAGGAAGAAATAAAGTCTAAATGGAAATATTGAATTTTATAATAATTATCGGAGTGCTCAGATTTAAGGTTATAATAACGTGAAGTCTGCAATAACAAAGTAATTTGCACACGTAAAGACAATGAGCAAATACGTTTTCGGTAATTGGTCGTTAAGTACTTTTACACCTTTGCTCGGTCGTTATTGCTAGGCTAGGGATGTGCTGTTACATCAACGGTCGAACTGTCGATAATTTACATTTCAAATTTTTTTATAATTATCGCATGTTTATTATGCATTCTGTCTAAATGTTTAAGAAAACTTCAATGGTTTTTTCTTGTTTCTGTTTTTTTTTCCTATCTTAATTCTTATATGAATTTTTGTGTCGTTTGTTTCATTTTCTTTAAAGTAGTATCTGGTTTTTTTCCACTACATTTTTTTTAATATTTACAGACACAAGCTATATATTTTCAAGTGTATATTAGTTAAATGACTATGCAGACAACTGATTATTATTATCATGCGTCTGGTCGAAACGTAAGAAAATATTGTTCCGGAACATTTGCCCGCGATCGATTATACAATGATTTTCAACAAAATCTGACCTTAATTACAGTTTGAAACCACGTTTATGCAACGTAACAATATGTCGGCAACACGCCTTATGTGAACAGTGACTTGATATAATCACTTGTATTAGACACCTACTACTGCTAACAGACTAGTAGAATAATTATTAGGTCTTATTTTCTTTAATTGTATGCTATCGTCATCAATATCATCAATATATATAAAACTCTTTTGAAGCTGACAGAGAATCAACGCACAGCCCAAACTATAAGTCCTAGAGGTATGAAATTTGGAGGGTAGGTTCCTTATATAGTGTAGGGGCGCACTAAGAAAGGAATTTTGAAAAGTCACACTCTACCGCGAGCAACGCCGCGGGAGACGGCTAGTTTACTATAATTGTACAATATCAAAAGACCGTGACTGACCCGTGAATTTAAAAAACAAAAAATACATTTTTTAAACTCTTTCTGACGGGTATACGGGTTATTTAAGGTTGAACGTATTTATTAGTGCTATAAAGGCATTTTACACAAAGAAGTAATAGTAGCTAAATTAGTTGGCCTATGTATAAAAGAGCATAGTGAGAGCATTGTTGGGGTTTCGTTTAAATCCGACAAAAGTTTCATATTCTCATATTAAAAAGATAGTCGTTACGAAAAAAATTATGGATTTCACGATAACCGCGGCATGTCGTGACTAGGTGCTTCACACCTAGATTTTATACGTCAATCTCACAAAAAACATAACCATTAATCTCAAGACTTTAAGATGACATAAATTCAATGATTATGGCCTGTATTTTAGAATAAAACATGAATAAAAAAAAATTTTTCAAACACTTCAAAAAGTTCTAAAAAGCTACAAAAATCAAAATATGAAAACTGTCACTCCTTGTGTACTGTCCTTTCAATCTTCGAGTCCATATTTTATACTTGATCGAATCCCTATTTTAAAATTGCATCTATTTTAATTTGTCTATTCTTGTCTCTATCTAGACTGGCAATCAAAGTCTTCCAACCCGATTTCTCCCATTAATAATACGACAGCGTGCGAACCCGTTCACAAGGCGTATCGATTGTATTCTGATTTCAAATTCAAATTACTACTTAATTGCATCATGTCGGTTTCATAATCGCTGGCGAATTTTATTTCATTTGAAATATAGCTATTTTACGATACTATGGACTAAGATTTATTGGTCCATGACTATACTGAAAATTAATAGTTCTAACTTTCTTCTTCTTCTCTTCAATAATGGCCTGTGTCCGTCATTTCGACAGACAATTTTGCCAATGTCAAGTGTTAAAATTGTAATAAATAAGTCAAGTCAAGTCATTTGTCAAGTCGGCTGTCGTTTGTTTTGAAAAGAAAATGGTGGATTTTCTCTTCAAAACCTAACACGAATTTTCACATTCAGAAAAACCACTTTACACACATTTATTCCCATGGCTCACACTTTATGTTACGACCTAAGTATTATAAGGCCCCTCTTCTGTCACATTATTTAAACCAAACAAATTTGACAGCACAAAAATAATAGCTACTTTTGTGGTTTCAGGTTATAAAAATGAGGCGGCAACCATTTCTGTTCTTTGAAAATAGGTCAGTCTAGAAAACCGAAACTACAGAATTTGTATCCAATCATAGCCGTCAAAGAAAAAAATGCAACCTTAATACTGAAGTTATATAAAAAAACTGCTTTACTACATTGCTTCGGGTAGTAACGATTATTGCAATCGTAAAAACTTAAAACCCCGACCTCATAAAAATTGATGATCTTGTCTAAGTAAGCACTTTTTGAAATTAGCATTCATTTGCATTTTTTGCTAACTTCGAGTAAAATGTAAAATTTGCAAATTTCAAGACAGTTTTTAGACTATTAGGTGACTAACGTTTTCAGGTGACATTGAACCATAAGTTCAATTATTTTGCAATAATGTCACGTAGAGACTTTTGCTGTTTACTGGAAAACAGCATAATTGTCATAATACATAAGTATCTCGACAACGCTTGACCTTTTGATATATCTACTTAGGAATGACTTTTTAAAAATAATAATGAGAAAATATAATGTAAAACCTACATACGTATGTTGGTCCAATAAGTAGAATTTATTTTTGTCTGTCAATAATAATAATATAATAATAATAAATATTCACGGACACTTAACACAACGCCTTCTAGTCCCAAACTAAGCAAAGCTTGTACGATGGAAACTAGATGGCTGATAGAATACATAGATACATTTTTTTTGTAAATACATACTTATAATACATAGAAACACCCAGACACAGAACAAACATCTATGTTTACAACACACAAATGTTTGTTCTCTGTGGGGATCGAACCCACGACCCACAGCACGGAAGGCAGAGCTACTACCGACTGAGCCATGACCGATAATCCGATGACCGGAAAAGAATATCGATAAAATGTTTACCTTTTATCGATATTTTCAATTATTACGCCCATACCTATTGTAATAGCATTCCAGGGAGAGTTTTATGTGATGTGTGGAAATCTCGAGGCGCAAAGCTCATAGCGCTCATAAAAGTGGTTATAATTCCACCCTTACGGAAAATATTTAGGTGCTTACTGTGAAAATAATGAGAGAATAATATTATAATTTTATCGTGCTTTGATGTACTAAAACTCTGATTGTGATTGTACCTACTTATAAGTATATTTTACTTTTTTACATGATGGGGGATGCTGGAACATTGTTGTCATCAACGTAAAGTCCTTCTCCGTTACTTTAAGGAGTTGTGCTGGCTGAGGTGAGGTCAGCAGGGGAACAATGCACAATTACACCCCAACGCTGGACGTCAGTGCAGATCTCATGCCCCCACGACGAACTAGAATTATAAGTATATTTTATTCGGGGGCTGGTAAATTGCCATTTTTCATTTACATGGATACACAAACACATATTTTCTAAACGAATAGTCAACCGATAGTAATTGTTGAAGTATAGTTACAAAATTTTCACCGCACTGAATTTTTTGAACGTCTTATTTTATACTTTTAATCGATAATTTTATTTCTCAGCTCTAGTGAGTTGGCATTAGTAGTAGGGCTTAGGAACTCGGTTTGTCGATAAAGTGGCAATTAGTGGTGAACTCGACTAGTGCTCCGCGTTGATGTTAATCATTATACAGTTCAATGCTTTATCTCAATAGTAGGTTTAAGATACAATAGAGAGAGGCACATGAGATAACTCCTCTATGTCTCAGAGTAATGCTGAAACATTTCTGAACTTCAATTCAAAATCAAATCCGCCAAATGCTACAGACATAATATCGCTCTCGTGTCAAAAGTTCGAATTATTCGGGGTAAAAAGTAAGCTATGTGTTAATCTAGGCACATCATTATAATACTATGATCTAGGTTACGAACGAACTATATATATTCCAAATTTCATCTAAATAAGTTCTATTGTTTTGGCATGACTGAAACACAAACATCTAAACTTTCGCATTTATAATATTAGTAGGATTGGTTTACAGCGGTTCTTCAAAAAACAACAGTAACATCTACAATGTAAAGTTTAAACTCGCATGTGTTATGACGGTCAGCGTTTCTTAGTCGTAGCTCAATGTCTTGGTCCTTTGTTTTAACACCATTACTCTGTTTAATTCAGTCCACAAAGTCTACAAGATAAGTTACACTTGAAGTTTCCAAATTAATTATCACAGTCGTGTTGGATTAGCTTAAGAGGATAGACGGCCGACTTTATCTAGGTACCTGCACTATCTTGCATAACTAACTTCAAGTTAATTTATGTACTTATTATAAGTACATAATGTATATAAAAAATATAAGTTTGTATTCTATCAGCAATCTAGTTTCCATAGTACAAGCTTTGCTTAGATTGGGACTAGAGGGCGCTGTGTAAAATGTCCATGAATATTTATTTTTTATTTTTTTCGGAATCAAGTTTATTATTATTTACATATTTTAACAAAAAAGAATTTGTTCATTTGCAAACTTCATAACTCTAACAAACTGCAAAAGGAGAAAGCAAGCTTGCATATAGAGCCAAAGCTTTTCCAACTAATATTACACACCTGACGTTTTCAAACTACCAACGAAACTAATGTGCCTAGCCTATCTTATCTATGCATATGTACATAACTAGCCGTCTCCCGCGGCGTTGCTCGCGTTAGAGTGTGACTTTTCAAAATTCCTTTCTTAGTGCGCCCCTACACTATATAAGGAACCTACCTTCCAAATTTCATACCTCTAGGACTTATAGTTTAGGCTGTGCGTTGATTCTCTGTCAGCTTCAAAAGCGTTTTATATATATTGATGATGATGATAGAAAATAATATAAATGATAACTGCATATTTAATGCAGATCTACTAAATAAACGATTCTGATTGCGAAAATCGAGTTTGTCTGTTTGTTTGTTCGCGGATCACGCCTTAACCACTAAACCAGTTTCAATGAAACTTATACCATTAAGAAGCCTTTTTTCCGGATTGAAACATAGGCGACATTTTATTAAAAGATGTGAATTCTTAGATACCTACAGCTTGACCTCTCCTAAACCAAAAGCAGTTTTTGACACGAGGTTCGTCGTATGCTGGTTGACAGATATTTTGGTGGGATGTTTCACACGCGTACGAAGTCGCGGGTATCAGCTAGTTATATATATATATATATATATATATATATATATATATATATAACTAGCTGATATGTTTATAAAATAATATACAACAATAAACGTTTCCAAAAGCCAGCAATCATTTAAAATCAATAAGTAAAACGAGTGTTTATTTTCACTGACAGAACCAGGCTCCGAACTGAAAAGGATTTATTACATTTGGCCTCTCCGCTGCGGCTGGCTGGCTCGCAGCCAAAGCCGCGGACAAGTGTAGTGTCCAGTTAACGTAGTGCCAAGTTCTGTACATGCACTAGAAAATTTAAAAAGTAGGATTGGCGCTTTTTGCAAGTTCTTATGGCCTCTGTCCTTCATTTCGACAGAATTTTGTCAGAGTCAAATGACATTTTTGATAATTATAATTTGTGGCAACGTGATACAAACTATCGAAAAGGACACGAGTTTTGACATTTTTTGAAACGACACATAGCACTTTTATTTTATTAGTTTTTCTTGTGTTATTGTGAGTATTGTTGTTTAATTTTGGTGGAATTTTAACCAATAATACTTAGGTCGTAACATAAAGTGTGAGCCATTGGAATAAATGTGTGTAAAGTGGTTTTTCTGAATGTGAAAATTCATGTTAGGTTTTGAAGAGAAAATCCACCATTTTCTTTTCAAAACAAACGACAGCCGACTTGACAAATGACTTGACTTGACTTGACTTATTTATTACAATTTTAACACTTGACATTGGCAAAATTGTCTGTCGAAATGACGGACACAGGCCATTACTGAAGAGAAGAAGAAGAACTATCGAAAATGCATGACGTAATGATGACATAATTATCATTGTGTGCTGTTATCAAACTAAAAAGTATAACAGTTGAACGAACGGACATAGGCACAATAATTATGCCTATGTCAATCAAGTCGGTTGTCAAGTTTTATTGACAACTCTAAGGTTGATTGTAAAGTCGGTTGTCGTTTGTTTCGAAGGTAAAATAATTTACTTGACACTGGCAAATTTGTCTGTCAAACTGACGAAGGCCGTATATAAAAGAAGAACTAGCCACAATTGTTACAAAAGCCAGTAAAAAGAAGTTGAAGATAGATTCGAATTCTGACATTTTTTGGGAGCAACATCGCACTTTTATTTTTATTTGGTTTGTGGTGTTTGTGCTTAATTTTGGTGGAATTTTAAACAATAATATTTGAGATCGTAGCATAAAGTGCGAGCCATTTGATAAATCAAGAAGTTGAAATTCCTGGCTGACTGTAAAATGGCTTTACAGAACTTTCTTCCGTGCTGTGGGTCGTCGGCTCGATCCCCACTAAGAACAAACATTTGTGTGTGGCAAACATAGATGTTTGTTCTATGTCTGGGTGTTACTATAGTACAAACTCTGCTTAGTTTGGGACTAGAGGGCGCTGTGTGTAATGTCCAAGGATATGTTTTTTTTTCTAGAATTTACCTAAGTTAGCACGATAATACTTTGATCTGTACAATACAGATTTTTACAAAGAGAAGATAGCAGAGGTAGTATTAACGGCGCCGTATACCTAAGAACTCCCAGCTTTTCAGGATCTGGATGTAACCTCCACAATTCCATTACAACTGCAATCTAAACTTAGACGATCAAGTTATTCTTGTTGTTCACAACTTGAGTCCTATAACTTAATTTGGGTAGCGCGCATTGGAATACTACACCCTATGTTTAGCACGACAAGTACTAGTTTTGAATGTGTTTATAAATATGCTTAGTGAAGTCAGATGCTTGTTTAAGCACATTTTTATGAATAGGTCACGTAAATGATGACAAAAACACCAATTAAACTAAGCACGTAACATGCAGCTCAGTTGGTTGATAGTTTACCTTTTACCTAGCTATACCTTCTGCACTGTAGGTTGTGGGTTCGATTCCCACTCAGTACATTTTTTGCGATTTAATTACAGATGTAAGTAACTACTTTTTTCTTATTATTAGGAATTTTCTAGCTATTGACACAGAAATATAAGAATATCATTTAATCTGATTCTTTTATTAAAATTGTTTTGCTTAGGTTCGAGGTAGATGACGCTTTATATAATCATATTTATTCATCAATATTTATTTTTATGTCCCTTATTTATCATTTCCTTCTCATTAGATAAAGGCCACTTGGTGTTCCGTCTCTCGATCGATAAGGTCACGTAGTTCTGTCGTCTGCGACTATGCGTAGTTGGTACGTACGTGTCTGGTGGTACGTGCTATTCCATCAGATAGCATTGATGCGATTAGTTATAATACCTAATTGTTCTTAGTTCTTGGTTACATAACTTAGTTACTTTGGTTTTATATTCAAAATGACGATTCTGTGGATTTTCAATGTTCCAAATAAATGAAAAGAGGTAGGGCTGGGTAGGTGTCTGTGAGAAGATTTCCCCCCGTTAACAAAAAAAAAAAGAGGTATGTATAGAAACGTATAGGTATTTCGTTCAAACCAACACAGTTTTACAAACTTGTCAATCTAGCTCTAGCAAGCTAGCAGCTCATTAGGAAAAAATAAATTGAGATTTAATCTGGTTTATCTGTAATATTTCAAAAGCGTGTTACATAAGCTCGTAACATGACCGATACAAAGCCGAAAGGGTTATGATACAAAGCCGAAAGGATTAGGATACAAAGCCGAAAGGATTAAGATACAAAGCCGAAAGTCTGCAGAAAGTCTGCAAAGATTTGGATTTTGAATTAATAAATTAAACGATTAGACCCGTTTAAATCTATTTAGACTCATCTAATAGAGGGGTAGGAGAAGGAGAAAGGGGTATAAGAGCTAGCACTAGTTCTGATTTTTGGATACTAAAGGAGTCTTTTTCAAACCAGAAATGAATATCAGTTTGGAGTGGTTTGGGTAAGTAATCGATATCGGCCCGTGGCTTATTTTGTACCGGGTGTGCACGGTATGAAACCGGAAATCCCTAGAACGGGGTATAATGTTAGATATTTATATAGAAAACGTTTTCAATAGCTGAAGGCGGGTGTAGCGAACTCCTCATTGATTCTGCTCCCCAAGTACTCTTTGGCTCGCCTCGCACGATAGTTTATCAAAATGGTTTTAAGCTACGAAATATATTATGAAAAATATCTTGTTTTTTTGGCCCCAGGGTTTTATCAGCTGCTCAAAATATACTTTTACTTCAACAGTAAGTAGCACAAAAAATTAAAGTAAAAGAACTAAATGATGCTAACCCTCTAGAAGTCACGTACCAAGCGGTTGAAATTCATGAACGGTCGCTACGTGATAAGGCCACAAATGAGTTGCTAAATATAAGCGGCTTTAGAAAATCAAGAAGATTTGTAGTAAATAAAAGGCTCTCATCATAATACTAAAACAACTTGGGGTTACTGCACGTGGCTTTGTACGTGATATTTTTGAACTCGTCAAACCAAGTCATCAAGCAGGGGTAGATTATGTTTGTCTAATTTAATTTCTGGCCGAAAAGGTAACACCGTGTTTTGTTTTCTTCGATCGAATTTGAAATTTCTTGTCAATGCAAAAAACAAAACACATTGCAATTATTCTGACATACATATTACACATAACATAACGTACACGTGTGCGTGTACGTGTATTACAGTTGTCTCTTTAACAAAATCACGACTGAAAGAAAGCGTAATCCTACATTATCTATTACAGTTAAGCCTCTCGCGGCGGATTAATTTGTAATCAGTGCGTAGCGTTCATTTGTTTTCTTATCAGTTCAGACCAACTGAGTCCTGAGTGAGCCCAATCAGTCCCAATTCTCGTAATAAAAAGTTTAGTCAAATTAAGTCCCAATATAGTCTTTCTGCCTCTAATGTCTCATAAAATATTTAATAGTATCGTAATGTGAAAATATAACGAAGTTAAATCAGTATCAGTAAATCAAGCGAGTTTGTATCAGAATTTATTGAATAAAGACATTTTGACCATAACTTAGGTTTAATAAACACGTTAAACCTGATAAAATATACACAATAGAGTCAGCAATAAACGTATCTCTCATCGACAGTCAATTCAATGCTGAAATACGGAAATATTTACACTAGAAATGAACCGATGCTCGGACGCGTCACGAGTACAAAATTTGTCCGAGTTAATATTTTCGACTGCATTCTGAATTTATGCTATAGTATAATTTTACTGTGGCATAACGTGGCTCCCAAATTATATGCTTTTCTTATCCCGTCTTAATCATTATCTTTTTCTAGCTTAGCGTTTGATTTCAGCACCAATGTATTTTAAGAGAAGACTGCTGGATATCTAGCACCTTCCGCTGTGGCAAAAAAATTATGTATAATATAAACCTGGTTTTAGTCTTTGAGCAAGTTGTGTGCCGCAGCAAAACTGTAAGCCGCGACTTATAATTTGTTCCAAGCGGTGTTCCAACCCGAAAACTATTCCTGCGATCGACCGCCACCACATTCCCGAACGAAACTCGTAATTCGATAGCACAACACATTTAACTTTAAATAAGTATTTAAACTAAATGCCAAAGTACCTCAAACTGTGTCCCTGATAAAGGATGCTGGCATACTAGACGATCGACACTACACGATACTGTTTGCAGTGGCTTGAACATGAACGATATTGGTGACAACATGGTGTGAAAGCGTCTGATCTAAGGCTCGTATTTTGATAAATTGTTACTCAAGCATATATTTCAATAAAGATTTTCATACAAAAAAGTATGCTTGAGGCCATCAGTGCTTTAGCAGTAAATGCCAAAATGTATGAGAGCTCTTTGCCGATAGCCGACGTTTGGACACTGGTACAGCTTTTACAAGATTTCTCGAACAAAAGTATCGTTATCGTCGCCGATACAATGTGAAAGTATCTAATACAGGTAGGATTAACATTTTACCATCATCGTGTAGGTGTCATGTCGGTGACAGTGTGAAAACGTCCGTTATCGTATAAATATCGTGTCGGTGGGTAATGTGAAAACAGCCAAAGGGTAACTCTAAAACTAAAATGAGGGCATAAATTCACGAACGTCGCTGAGTACGTACAAACTATGAGAGTGGATTAACGTTTGTGAACTTTGCGAACTACAGATGTAGTATAAATAGTTTGAGAACTGTTGGTTTAAACACTACAGAGGTTATCTTATCAGAGCCCGTATTTTCAGTTTTACTTTCTTAAAAACTACCTAGCTTTTTTTCGTATGTATAAAAATAGTTTGGGATTTTCTAGAATCTCCTGCTAGAGGCGTTCATCGGGTTTTCATATAAAATATCTCGCAAGTCGCTTTTCGATATTCGTTTCGACCAACAAAACAAAACTCAGATTACGAACTCGGTATAATTTTGAGAGAATCAAACTTCTTCTTCTTCTATTTCACTAATGGGCTATGCCAGGCCCTTCTTTTTAAATATATCAATCACCTCGGCTCTTGGTAAAGAAGAATATTGTCTGTCTAGTGCATTTGTAGTGGTTCCCTGTACCGTACCTACACTTCACAGAAGCCAAGAAAAGTTTTGATATACGATACCTACACTTATATGACCATCCAGTCAGACTTATTGGAAACAAAAAATGTACCTAGTAAAATATAATAGAATTTATTGACACAGAAAAATCAAATATGGCGAGCACTGGACAATTTCAAACCCTGTTTGCAGTCTACTAAAATGAACCGTTCGTATAAAATATTCGGTTGGTTTCTTTGTTACAATATTTATTTGGAGTATGGAAGAGTTGAGGCATTATTAATAGCTAAGTTCCGCTTCCTTTCATCAAAATTATATGGAAACAAGTTGGAAACTTGGTAAAAATATATAAGAAAAATTGTAATTTCGACTCTAGTTTGCTATTGTGTCGTATTTTTCGATGAATAAAACATTTTCAATTACTAACAGGGTATAACTTCAAAATGTGAGCTGCATCGGCCGGGAATCGGGCCGCCCGCGTGGCAGGCGAGCATTCTACCACTGAACCACCGATGCTTGCGAGTTGATTGTTTAATTTGTAACATGTAACTTAGATACTTAAGATGCAACATTACTATCAATACATGCAGCTCTTTATCTGACTAGACTTTATTATAACACATTTCTTATAAAATAACCACATTGTCATCGGAGCTTTCGTTTCTGAGATACAGACAGCCGCAAAAAACATCGTAAGATGGACCAATAAGAGGTATTTAAAAACAAAAATGGAATATAGATGCAAAAGGTTATATTGCATCGGCCGGGAATCGAACCCGGGCCGCCCGCGTGGCAGGCGAGCATTCTACCACTGAACCACCGATGCTTGTAAATCTAAAACTAATATGTAAAACATTAGAATGTAAATTGTTTGATTGTATTAGGAAATGCTAGCTAGAAGCACGTACTAGTCGTAGGAAAGCCACAGCAGCGTAATAATCCATACTTAGTATAGTAGGTACCTAACCTACCTATACATAATTATACCGCGTTCACACTATGTCCATGCCGATGCCGGCATTATTGCCACAGCAACATCGCCTTTATTCTCAAAACAGAGCAAAGGGCATGAACTGTTCACACTATGCTCGTACCCACTTCCCTGCCCTAGTCCCTGCCGACTGCGGCATAGTGTGAACGCAACATTAGACAATTGGTCGTATTAAATGTTCTATGCTATAGTAGAGTTTTCTAGAAACAATCTGTTTTAGAGAATATAATAAAATAATTATAGTTGTGAGCTTTCGTGTCACAGATACGCCGTAAATAACTTGTTGAGTCCCTCTTTAAAAAATCAAGAAATCGAGCAATAAGCCGTAAAAACAAAAGTGGAAACTGGGTGCAAAATTAACTGCATCGGCCGGGAATCGAACCCGGGCCGCCCGCGTGGCAGGCGAGCATTCTACCACTGAACCACCGATGCTCATATAAGTTTGCTTTAATTTGTAACATCGTAAGTAGGGAGTATATTTATTCACAAAAGGAAATTACAACTACAGTATTTACAATATTCAAAATATTTACAAAATTTACAAGAAACAGTTGAGCTAGTAAGTAGGTATTTATTATATTGTATTTGTGTAACTTTATTCAAGTCAGCATTTCACAAAGGCCTGCTTATTAGTTCTCTTACATCTCAGTCTATGTACCTACGAGTATGTGACTAATATGACGTATTCAGTGGCACTACGTGGTTCGGCAACATCTTCACTTTCTCTAGTTGTGTAATTACGAAGGTTCTTAATTTAAATTTTATACGTCTATATCAAGCATCGGTGGTTCAGTGGTAGAATGCTCGCCTGCCACGCGGGCGGCCCGGGTTCGATTCCCGGCCGATGCAATATTGTTTTACTAATTCTTTAAATTATTTTTTTCTTTTATCTTGAAATATTCATGATTCTTTTTTATTGTGCCTCATATCTTTTACATAGAAATGCATTTGCTCGCACAGGTGCGCCCGCGGGGTAGAGAAGCGAAATGAATTCCGTTTCGTAAGCATTCTATTTCAAACAGAGCTATTTGCGAGACGACAGCTTGAATAAAACAAGAAGTTGGTACCTACGTAGGTACCTATTTATTTATTCAGATTATTTCCGGTAGCATGGATTTCTAGTCACGAAATGTAGGCTCGTATTAGGGTGGAAAAACTAAAAAAATCTGTACTACAGGTACTTACTATTGAGCCCGGATAAATGCTTCATGGTAATATATAAATATGTAACTGAAATTGTGCTTTAGCAGTAGGTAAATGCGGTTACGGACCGTAGTGTTTTTTTTGTGGCCTGACTTTGTCCCATTCATCCCACGTGACAGGTAGTCCTCATTATCCCTGTAGAACCGGTTCCTAATGATCAGCTTTCGTACAAAATGTACAAATATATCGCATTCAAATTCGAGCTTTTTCAGTAGGTACATAGGTACGCGGCCACAATCAGAAATGTCGGACGGAAGAGAGGAATAACTCACTCGTTAGAAAATACGTCTATGCTTAACAAGCATCGGTGGTTCAGTGGTAGAATGCTCGCCTGCCACGCGGGCGGCCCGGGTTCGATTCCCGGCCGATGCAAGAATTGTTTTTTATTTTAAAGATTTTTATGGCAATTTTTTCTGTACTTTACTCAGTTTCCTGTGTGTTAGGTACTTGTATTGTATTCATACATAATTTAAGTATGTATAGATTTTTAGGTATATGTGGCTCATAGGGTTATTTGTTCTACGACTGTCAAGATGTAGAACGCATTTGCTACTACTATATTGCTCAATCGCCTTTAAAATAAAACAGCTGGAAAGAAATAGAGACCTGTGGATAGTCCACCGGCTTCCTACAATCTTCTGTTCAGGCTGTCTTCAATCCAACGAGTTGATCCAACAAATGAAAGTTTCTTGTCCGTTCTTCTAGATTCTAGGCTATGGTCTGGCACTGGTAGAAGGCACTGGTAGCACTGGTAGAATCACCTACTAGGAGATAAGATGCTACTTATTAAAATTCTTTAATTCAGTAAAATTACTGAATCAAAGAATTTAAGTATTGATTTTGGAATAGGCACTTACTAAATTCAAAAAGTCAATATTAAAAATATATTGTTTAATTTAGTTGCTTCAGTTCAATTATACCTACCTAGTATTATTAGTATTACTCAATTTGATTGTAGGAATTATATCTTACATTCAAACTAATTGGATTAGGATCCATTGATCGTTGAGTTATTGATACAAATGAACTTTGATGTTCTGTTTCTGACAAGCAGCCTGATTGTGAGTCATGCAGAGTAATTACCTACTAATAAGTGTGTTCAAAGGTCAAAACCTGCCGCGTTATATTCTTAAATAATAGTTATATTATAGAATATATTTATTATTATGACGATTCAAAGTGATCAGTGAGATTTTATTGAATAAAAGCTTTTTGACTTTGACTTTGACTTTGACTCTAAAAAGATACTCAAGCATCAAAATCTATGTTTTCGAGCATAAGTAGATTTCATCTCTCATTATTTTCACGAAAATCTAATGTTGTGTTTTAGAGGTGGATTACTCTCGACCACAGTTCCAATCTGGATCCACATTTTGATTTGGGATTTTGACAGAAGTGCGTCATTTTTCAGTAAAAAATGACACGAAATCTGTCAAAATCCTGATCCATTTTGGAACTTTCTGGAGGGCTACTCTTGACAACCGCCTCAAGAGTAGCCCTCCAGAATGTGACTTGACTCTTGATTTACGTCTGAATCAGTACTCAGCTAATCTGAGCATACGGACTATTGGACTTAAGAATAAAAAAAAACAGAACTTTGTCATTTTACTGAGGTACAAAAAAGAAACCTCTTTGGGGGGAAACTCATTGGTCAAACATTATTATTTATCCAAGGGAAGATGCGAAGACCATTCTAAGAAAGGAGGTCATAAACCTTTTCGTACTAAACCTTCGAGGTTAAGAGGAAGCTAAGCAACAGAACTTTCCTAAATCGACTTATGATAGTTTTCGGGTCCATCTGTTTCAGAAACTAATTTCGGACGCTGGCGTTGCGGCAAAATATATATTGCCACGAGGTTTTCTTCATTACGTCTGATGATTAATAGATGTTAATTGTTACAAAAGGAGAAAAAGAATAGGAATAGCCGAAAAACGGACACGGAAAACCTTGGCAATAAACTGAAAAAAACACGAAAAATTAGCAAAAAATATTAATTGCATCGGCCGGGAATCGAACCCGGGCCGCCCGCGTGGCAGGCGAGCATTCTACCACTGAACCACCGATGCTTATGCTTTTCTTCCAAAATTACGATTAAATTTTTATAAGTATTATTCGTGCACGTACTTTTACTTGTTTATGAAATGTTTTGTATTTTATCGTTTCGATACATTCTCACGTAAAAGTAAGAAAACTGCTGAATAGTTTGAATATGCATTTTCATATTCAATTTAGCTGACCTTAATGCCTGCTTACGAGTCGATAGGTAAGATTTTGTGCTTGCAGAGGTGAAACTAGATTTGTGGTGAGATTTGTATTTTGTGAAGTAGGAAGGTACATTTGCTATAGATACAATACTAGTGACAATTAAGCAAAATAAGACATTATACAAGTCCATTTAAAAAAAAAACTTAATGCCTTGGTACATACCTTCTTAGGTGGTATATTCATTCATGACAAGCGTCATGGCTCAGTCGGTAGTAGCTCTACCTTCCGTGCCGTGGGTCGTTTGTTCGATCCACACGAGAACAAACCTTTGTGTAGGTATATCGCATACAATGAAAACAATAAAGAACTTGAACTATCAGCAATCTAGTTCCCCTAGTACAAGCTTTGCTTAGTTTGGGACTAGAGTAGAGTGTTGTATGAAATGTCCAAAAATATTCATTTATTTATTTTATTTATTATTCCCACTAGTTACATTACAAACCTTCTTCTCCCCCTCCCCAGCCTTCCCCCTTACCTACGCCCTTATATAAGTATAGATTTTAACATTTTGGCTAAGTAAAGTCTCCATACTTTTTTAACTAAAATCTTAATATTGTTGTAGTCCCAAAAAAGCGAAAATTTAAATGCTTTTTAATAATACCTTATCCGGTTCAGTAAATAGATTTCAAGGGTGACAGGCGTACATCTGCGATTATTCACTTTAATACCGTCGTCAATTAAGTAGACCCGGCTTATCATGTAGGCAATGGAATTAATATTTGTTTTTCGACTCATAGCATTTTATTTTTTAAACTTTTTTTTGAAAGTAGGTTATTTATATAAATCATCTTTGTCTCTGCTTGTTTCGTTACTTTTTATTTTTGGTACCTAGGTAGGTACTTACGTAAAGTTTGACGCGTTAGGTACTCCAAATCTAACTTTTCACCCTTTGGATCTAGTTACCCTAAACGCGAGATGCCAATGAGGGCATTATACCTACACATGAGATTTGCCTAAAAAGCAGTTTACCTACCCCAAACGAAAGATGCCAAATTGCCAATGCAGCAGTCAGCCACAGAAAATACGAAAATAGCTTTGTAATTTTCTCACTCAAAACTAGAAGCGCCAACAACAAGTTAACATAAAGTTGCGATTTTGTTTCGATATGCTAGAAAGTCGGAAAATTCTATTTCTAAACTGGAATGTGATTTTATCGAAAGTTAATCGATATTCTGCAAACCAAACAATTAATATTAAAGACGTAAAGTTCGAAGAAGATTATCATTATATTACAATCATGATTCATGACATAGCAAAAAATCTATTTTATAAGTCAGCCTCATTCGCCAACTTGAGATAGGTACCATAAAACTTCCTCTCAGTACTTATACCTAGTCATAGTCATAGATTATTATTTAGTCACCATTTGGAACACATTATGGGACAATTGGCTTTGTTTATAACATTGTACTTTAGCGGCTGTACTTACGTACATGAGCCTTGTCATATTATTGAAAAAGATATAAGTAATTGTGTACCTACCTAGTGAGTACACAACCCATACTTAATATTATAAATGCGAAAGTAACTCTGTCTGTCTTTCTGTCTGTCTGTCTCGCTTTCACGCCAAAACTACTGAACTGATTAGAATGAAATTTAGTACACAGATAGTCTAGAGCCTGAGAAAGGACTATAGGCTACTTTTGAATGCGAAAAAAGGGTTGAAAGGGGAGGGGGGGTGGGGTGAAAGTTCCTTATCCTTTTTCATGAAACCTTTTTTAATGTTACATTTGAAATAACTGTCAGTTGTTTGACAGTAAGAGTTTTAATGACAGGACTACGTCTGTCGGGTCAGCTAGTTACTTATATTACCTAGAACTTTGATATTTATTTTCACGGTTCACTATTTTTCTTGAATTCCTCCCGACAAACAGTATGTTCGTTCACAGTCGATGAAGCAAGGAAGTCCGTCGGTAGAATTGATTCATGGTCATGAATATCCGCTCAAATGACTCGAAGATTTTCACTATGCTCAAACCCGAAGACTGCTTTCAGTTTGAAATATTTAGTTCATCACAGTAAATTCTGATGCATTGGAGTTTTAGATACTCTAAGGTCTGATGATGACCAACAATGATAAAAAAGATCCAACGAGACCCTCGTGGTCGGGGGCAACACGAAAAAATTGAAGAAGAAGAAGCTATCTATAGTGTGTTGTGTACCAGCCTGGCGAAGCTCTCGAACTAGATTCGTACTTTCGAAAAACGAACAATGTATGGAACGGTGGTCAAAATTTGAACTGCGTTTCACACAAAACGAGATTTTGAGTGTGTAATTTTGGTTTGGTAGATAGAAGTCCCGCTTCTTAAACCGTAGTGTTACATATTTTTACTTATAGGTACCAATTAGTACGACACTATTAAAAAGTCAACCCAGCGCTTCAGTAGATCCACTCGAGACAGCATATTCTTTAAAAATTACCCACAAGATAATGTAAAAAGTACTTAATCTGTGCTGGAGGCACTCCACACAAGTGCAGCATCGAGTTGGAGTCCGATTGTTCGCTGAATGGACATTCCAATTTAGTTTGCGAGTTCTGAGTCTGAAGTAGGTTCTTACGGACTGGCTATTCCATTAAAAGTCTACGTCTCGAGCGCTGCGGGTCATTTTCTATTGTATAGAATTTACTAAGTACAAAAACTAAGTGGGTACATAGGTAGGCTGTACACTTTATAAATAGACATATCCCATCCCATCGCTATTAGATGTTTGTGTTTCATTCAATCACACTGAAACTATGAACCTTGGAATCTGTACATAGTTCGGAAACTGGGTTAATACATTAGTCATACAATTTTAAAGTTTTTTGAATAGGTCATAAAGTTATTTAATTTTTTAAAACGAAGTAAAAACAATCCGACCAAAAACCATTACCTAGTTTATAGTGATATCTGAACATAAACAAGCAAAGCAAACTACGAATAAACCGTAAAACAACAGTGGAAAATGGATGCAAAAAGTTATTTGCATCGGCCGGGAATCGAACCCGGGCCGCCCGCGTGGCAGGCGAGCATTCTACCACTGAACCACCGATGCTTGCAGTTAAATTACCTATATAAAATCAGTAAATGTAGTAAAAGTGCGTGTATGATATGTTCGTACGTATTGAAATTCACTTATATTTTACGATAGTCACGTTTCAATAAATAAAGGTAAAGTACCTACCTCGTTGTGCAACGCTTCAATAAGATCATATTTAAGTAGGTATTGCCCTCCAACGCTGGGGGCTCCGAATATTGAGAGTATTGAGACGTCCTGAGGCTAGAGCAAACAAACCCAACTCTAATTGAATACTAAGTTCCTAATAAGTAGGTAGGTACCTATTAGTTTGTAATATTTAATCCATGGTACATTAAATATACCATGGCTAATATTATAAACTAATATACTATAGGTATTATATACTATATTTGTCGAAACAAAAGGGATGAGCTTGCCCTCTATAATAAAAAGTAGGTACTTACCAACGTTTACCCAAAATAGAATAGATAGATACCTAGGTAGGTACCTATAATACGTTGATGATGAGCTCGGGTAGGTCTAGTTGTTAGTAAGTGTTAAATGATCTGTGATGTCGTGTAGTGTAGGAAAAACTTAGTTAAATAATATTTATGTATGGTACCTAACCATAAAACTTCCTCTCAGTACTTATACCTAGTCATAGTCATAGATTATTATTTAGTCACCATTTGGAACACATTATGGGACAATTGGCTTTGTTTATAACATTGTACTTTAGCGGCTGTACTTACGTACATGAGCCTTGTCATATTATTGAAAAAGATATAAGTAATTGTGTACCTACCTAGTGAGTACACAACCCATACTTAATATTATAAATGCGAAAGTAACTCTGTCTGTCTTTCTGTCTGTCTGTCTCGCTTTCACGCCAAAACTACTGAACTGATTAGAATGAAATTTAGTACACAGATAGTCTAGAGCCTGAGAAAGGACTATAGGCTACTTTTGAATGCGAAAAAAGGGTTGAAAGGGGAGGGGGGGTGGGGTGAAAGTTCCTTATCCTTTTTCATGAAACCTTTTTTAATGTTACATTTGAAATAACTGTCAGTTGTTTGACAGTAAGAGTTTTAATGACAGGACTACGTCTGTCGGGTCAGCTAGTTACTTATATTACCTAGAACTTTGATATTTATTTTCACGGTTCACTATTTTTCTTGAATTCCTCCCGACAAACAGTATGTTCGTTCACAGTCGATGAAGCAAGGAAGTCCGTCGGTAGAATTGATTCATGGTCATGAATATCCGCTCAAATGACTCGAAGATTTTCACTATGCTCAAACCCGAAGACTGCTTTCAGTTTGAAATATTTAGTTCATCACAGTAAATTCTGATGCATTGGAGTTTTAGATACTCTAAGGTCTGATGATGACCAACAATGATAAAAAAGATCCAACGAGACCCTCGTGGTCGGGGGCAACACGAAAAAATTGAAGAAGAAGAAGCTATCTATAGTGTGTTGTGTACCAGCCTGGCGAAGCTCTCGAACTAGATTCGTACTTTCGAAAAACGAACAATGTATGGAACGGTGGTCAAAATTTGAACTGCGTTTCACACAAAACGAGATTTTGAGTGTGTAATTTTGGTTTGGTAGATAGAAGTCCCGCTTCTTAAACCGTAGTGTTACATATTTTTACTTATAGGTACCAATTAGTACGACACTATTAAAAAGTCAACCCAGCGCTTCAGTAGATCCACTCGAGACAGCATATTCTTTAAAAATTACCCACAAGATAATGTAAAAAGTACTTAATCTGTGCTGGAGGCACTCCACACAAGTGCAGCATCGAGTTGGAGTCCGATTGTTCGCTGAATGGACATTCCAATTTAGTTTGCGAGTTCTGAGTCTGAAGTAGGTTCTTACGGACTGGCTATTCCATTAAAAGTCTACGTCTCGAGCGCTGCGGGTCATTTTCTATTGTATAGAATTTACTAAGTACAAAAACTAAGTGGGTACATAGGTAGGCTGTACACTTTATAAATAGACATATCCCATCCCATCGCTATTAGATGTTTGTGTTTCATTCAATCACACTGAAACTATGAACCTTGGAATCTGTACATAGTTCGGAAACTGGGTTAATACATTAGTCATACAATTTTAAAGTTTTTTGAATAGGTCATAAAGTTATTTAATTTTTTAAAACGAAGTAAAAACAATCCGACCAAAAACCATTACCTAGTTTATAGTGATATCTGAACATAAACAAGCAAAGCAAACTACGAATAAACCGTAAAACAACAGTGGAAAATGGATGCAAAAAGTTATTTGCATCGGCCGGGAATCGAACCCGGGCCGCCCGCGTGGCAGGCGAGCATTCTACCACTGAACCACCGATGCTTGCAGTTAAATTACCTATATAAAATCAGTAAATGTAGTAAAAGTGCGTGTATGATATGTTCGTACGTATTGAAATTCACTTATATTTTACGATAGTCACGTTTCAATAAATAAAGGTAAAGTACCTACCTCGTTGTGCAACGCTTCAATAAGATCATATTTAAGTAGGTATTGCCCTCCAACGCTGGGGGCTCCGAATATTGAGAGTATTGAGACGTCCTGAGGCTAGAGCAAACAAACCCAACTCTAATTGAATACTAAGTTCCTAATAAGTAGGTAGGTACCTATTAGTTTGTAATATTTAATCCATGGTACATTAAATATACCATGGCTAATATTATAAACTAATATACTATAGGTATTATATACTATATTTGTCGAAACAAAAGGGATGAGCTTGCCCTCTATAATAAAAAGTAGGTACTTACCAACGTTTACCCAAAATAGAATAGATAGATACCTAGGTAGGTACCTATAATACGTTGATGATGAGCTCGGGTAGGTCTAGTTGTTAGTAAGTGTTAAATGATCTGTGATGTCGTGTAGTGTAGGAAAAACTTAGTTAAATAATATTTATGTATGGTACCTAACTACCTAAGGTAGGTGTGTAAGTAGTTTCTCTGATGTAAGGCCCTTATACCATTCCACCGCAGAATGTACATAGTCATCTATTATTTATTTTGTGGTACTAGAGTAGCGCCATCTACCAATACGTTTTTGCGCATTCTCGAGCAAGTTAGTTTTTTAATTTACCGCTAGGTGGCGTTATTTAAGCACAAGTAGAGATTATCTGTGGTAGGTGGGTACAGTCGATAAAATAATTTGTGGTTTACGTCTATTTTTACATTGTTGTTTCTTATTTATTCAAAAATCTAAATAAATCGTGAATATAATCGAGCGCGTTTGGTACCGTTTATTTTCAATACCAAAATGTGTGCTAGGTGGCAGTACCATCGAGTATTTAATAAAATAAGTCATTCTTACGCATCCTTAATAATCTGTGTTCATAAACTAGCCTAGCGTTTGTTTTTGTTACGTTGTATTGTAACGTAACGAGATGACGCTGGAGTAATAAAATTCATTGGGGTTTATCTTTCTATGATAAAAATAACGCTCTTAAAACTATTGTAGGTAGGTACATCATGGTAGTTTTATTTTCTTCTTCTTCTCTTCATTAATGGCCTGTGTCCGTCATTTCGACAGACAATTTTGCCAATGTCAAGTGATATAATTGTAATAAATAAGTCAAGTCAAGTCATTTGTCAAGTCGTCTGTCGTTTGTTTTGAAAAGAAAATGGTGGATTTTCTCTTCAAAACCTAACACGAATTTTCACATTCAGAAAAACCACTTTACACACATTTATTCCAATGGCTCACACTTTGTGTTACGACCTAAGTATTATTGGTTAAAATTCCACCAAAATTAAACAACAATACTCACAATAACACAAAAAAAACTATTAAAATAAAAGTGCTAGGTGTGTCGTTTCAAAAAATGTCAAAACTCGTGTCCCCTAGTTTTATTTTGTAAATAGATGGTCCGATCCGTCACTCAATTTCATGTCATGTCAATAGGCAGTGTCATCTACGTTATGTCAAACAAATAAAAGAAGAAGAAAAATATGTAGCTCTCTCGATGCTAACTATTTATATTGTTGTTTCACATTCAAAAATCTAAATAAATCGTAAATATAATCGAGATTGAGCAATTCGCGTTTGGTACCGTTCAATTTCCATACCAAAATATGTGGAAAACGTGAGTGTTGTGTAATTTTTGGCGAAATTTTTTGCGACATGAAAATATGTCAAAGGTTTTATGGTGTTTTCCTTGTGATTTTTCTGTTCTAAGCCATAGCAATGGCGTGCTAGCTGTGTAATCTTCGTTTTAGATCAGTGTTTGTGTTGATAAGTAATAAAATACCGGTTTTATGTGTCAAAATGTTTGTTGTGTTGTGATGTTATGAGGTTAGTTTTGGTTCCCGCTATTTTCTGGCTCCTGGTCTTGACTATCCAGGATCCTAGACCCATATTCCTGTCTGCGGCTCGGTGAGTAATAGTCAGTAAGTTTTCTATCAAAGGGTTTCTAAATTTACCTAGATTTTCCTCTAAAACTCTGTGTTGTTTACAATTGGTGAAACTGTCATTGCATTGTTTTGATGTTATTAAAGGCAAATATTCAGGTTTTGGAAGTACATTACTAAGTGAAAGTATTAGAAAGTAGGTACCTGTTAAAAGTAAGATATAAAGGCATTTAAAAAAAATTATAAAAGTTCCAAGCTCCGTACAAAAAGTATTCTAAACTACTCTTTTTAAAGTCAATCTATTGACATAACTAGGTATTGTGGATAATATATGATGCTGTATGGTCTACCTTATTAATATTATGAAATTTACATTTAAGATATTTGTCGAACAAAATTCCATACAATTTTGAGATTTCATACGAATCAGCCAATAGAATGCAGGGAATACATTATCATTTTGGTGTTTGACAATGATATTTCAATGCAGGTATTTGAAAGTTGTGGGTTCGATTCCCCAACAAGAGTCCCAATGCAGGACGTATTCTACTATTATTTCCAATAGTTACAGCTTCGAGTCCTGTATCCAAATTGACTGTTACTTTTTTTTTCAATTAAGTTAGTTACTACATAGTTTGATTCAAGATACCTTTATTAGTATTTCTAACTAGAATATTTAGGTGTAATCTCTATAAAATAGAGGTACGAAATATTTCAAAAATGTGGTTTCGAATATTGTGGGTTTAATTCCTCACAGAGTTCATTTACAGACTGTCTCCAATGTGTTTTGAATGCAGTATCAAGCATATATTTACAATCTGGTGTTTCATGGGGTTGTAGGTTCAATTCCTGCACCTATTTGATAATTTTCGGTTTGATTTCTTTATATATAAAGAAATGTGACAAAGTTGGTAATATATTTAATTGCAGGTTCGAATCCTGTACTAAGCATATTTTAATTCCAATTTATCTGTGATCGGCTACTTAGCCATAATCAGATTGATTCGTGATATTTGGATGTTCCGGTGAGACTCCAGTGAGTGACACCATTTAGTATTAAGAACAGTCTACGTTCTCTGGTCTAAGTCAAGTGAGTGTTAAGTATGTTTCTAGCAAGTTTAATTTTAAAGATTATACCTAAGGATTGCAGGTTCGAATCCTGTACATATCTAGAATATCAATTGATATCATATTTATTGTACCTACCTAAATAATTTGATTTACGAAACAACAAGTTCTGTATCAAGCATATTTTGAAGCTGAGGTTTCCGAGGGTTGCAGGTTCGATTCCTGTACCTAGGATTCGCTAGAGTGGCTAGTCAATGATTACAGTTAAGCTTTACTTGAAGTACGTAGATCTCCAATTAAGTTGAATTCAAGTCAGGTATCAAGTGTATATTATGCATTTTGAATTATGGTGTCTCTAAGGGTGAGATGCAGGTTCGATTCCTGTACCTAGGATTTACCAAAGTAGGTGGACTATTTCGAAGGTTTGATTTCTGTTCGAAGTGTTAACGGCGATGATTATAAGGGTTGTAGGTTCCAATCCTGTACTTAAAGTATAATCGACGCTGGTTACTCTGATAGTAGCAAGTTCGAATGCCGTACCTAGGATTTACCAAGTAGGTAACCGATGAGTGCAGGTTCGAGTCCTGTAACTTATGTGAGCATATTTTAATGATTACGCTTCAGGATTGCAGGTTCGAGTCCTGCATTAAGCTAGAATATAATTTGTATGTAGTATTTATGTTTCCAATGATTGTGGGTTCAAGTTCTGTATCAAGCATATTTTGAAGCTGAGGTTTCTGAGGATTGCAGGTTCGATACCTGTACCTAGGATTCGCTAAAGTGGGTAGTCTATGATTGCAGTTAAGCTTTACTTGAAGTAGGTATATCTCCAATTAAGTTGGATTCAAGTCATGTATCAAGTGTATATTATGCATTTTGAATTATGGTGTCTCTAAGGGTGAGATGCAGGTTCGATTCCTGTACCTAGGATTTACCAAAGTAGGTGTACTATTTCGAAGGTTTGATTTCTGTTCGAAGTGTTAACGGCGATGATTATAGGGGTTGTAGGTTCGAATCCTGTACCAAAAGTTTAATCGATGCTAGTTACTTTGATGGTTGCAGGTTTGAATACCGTACCTAGAATTTAGCAAGTAGGTTATCAATGATTGCCGGTCTAAGGGCTAAACCGAGGATTTACGAAAGTATGTTTTAGTTTGGAGTTCGAGTCCTGTACTAAGCATATTTTACAGCTGGTGATTATAAACATTGCAGTTTCAATTCCTGTATCTACTAATTACGAAACTATGTCTCCAATGATCACGGGTTCGAGTCCTGTACCAAGTATATTTTGAATCTTGAGGTTTCCAATGGTTACAGGTTTGATACTTGTACCTAGGAATTGTCGAAGAATATTTTCAATTATTATTAATGGCGGTGATTAGTAAGGGTTGCAGGTTCGAGTCCTGTACCAAGCGTTTTTGAGTTTGATGTATCCAAGCGTTAAGTAGGTAAGTATACAAACAAAAATTGAATCTTTCCCATTTTTAATGTTGGTTAAAAATTGATTAAGTGTTACTTCAAAAAAGCTATGGAATCATTTTGAAATACATAGTTTTATTTTTCACATAGTAAGGTGCTTACAAGTTAAACAAAATATTTGCCTTTAAAAATTTAGAAACCCTTTTCTTTTCTTCTTTCGTGAGGTAGGTCGTTTTATTTATTATGGTGCCATTACATAAAGCTTGATAGGATTTATAATGTTTACTTAAATTTATTTTTAACAGGTAATGTAAGAATTTTCTTTTGAATAAAGAACTTCCCAAACAAAAACATGAAATAAAGAATGCGGAATTGTGTGTCTAATCATTTACCAATCCGATCCGTTCCATCCTGTCCTGATATCATTAATTTAATTTAATTTTCAATAGTTGGAAAATTTCAGATAAAAAAAAAATTCCACCGAATTGTCTAACTATTGAAAATTTTGCGTGTAAGATCAAATACGACATTCTTCCTTAATAAAACCTATAAAAAAATTAAGGCTGAATGTCCTACGTATTTACCACATACTATAGCTACTAATAGGCCTCTGGTAGACTCCCGTGAAGAGATAGAAGGCCGATAAAATAAATACTACGCATTTGTTTCTGTAGTTTCATTTAATCCCGCAAAAAGGTAACTAAATTCGGGTTTTTCCTCACAGTTCCCGCACAGTTTATACCCGGCCGAACGGGAGCTGGCTTACTCATACTCAACGGATTCACATTCTACATGAAGAATCACCAAGCACACGGAAAGAAGCAATGGTACTGCTCTTCTAGGGACGTTCACGGGTGCCGCGCTGACGTCATCACATACAAGGGCTCGGACGGCAGAGATTACATCTCGATATTCAGGGGCAAACACATTCACAGTCCTCCCCGTTTGAGGCAATGTCATGACGGTAGATTTATAAGGGAAAAAGATACGAGAAACTCATTGTCGTCAGTAAATTTAAATTATTCATAGTAGCAATCATAACTGATCCTGTACGCACGATTGTCTCGGAAGAGAAAATTTGCATGCGTATACTTGGGTCAATTACTTACAAATTTAATATTATTTGAAAAATCGTGTACTTATTGAAGATTTTCTTCGACGCATGTTTTATCTAGGGACCTGCTAGATTTTTAGAAAGCAATTTTATGTGAAATGTACTTTTTAGACGTACAGTATTCTGATAAATAATAAGCTTTATTTTTACATTGATGTCGTTTATTTTATGAGCTCCCATTCTAACTACTGGTTTTACCGTACTATGAGTGTAATACTTGCCTAACCTTATACGAAGGTGTCAATTTGATTAAATATTAGTCTGTTAGTATCCTCAGGCATTTTCTCTTGGCAGACTCTGAATCTAGGTAGATTTTTTACGTCGTCTTGTTGTTCTTTGCAATACTTACCTATACATACATACTGCTATGTTATATGATTTATAT
The DNA here is from genome assembly GCA_918843925.1 of Eulithis prunata. NCBI lineage: Eukaryota > Metazoa > Arthropoda > Insecta > Lepidoptera > Geometridae > Eulithis > Eulithis prunata. Next base: position 8,215,277 of record OU974016.1, on the reverse strand, counting down.
GTTGTCACGATCTGTACCATAAATACTGTTAAAATCAACCTATTTCAAACTTGACTATAAAAAATGACCATCTGCCTAATCTTATTCACCTTGTAATTTTTTTTCTTACATTCTATCAAGATGCCTTGCGAAACTTTAAACTGTTAACTATACTTTATTGCGTGCTAATGTGGTTTTAATTTTAGGCATCTACTACCTACCCTCTCATCGGACGGGGAGTATGGTAATGATATTCCAAGATAACAAGTTCTGGATTAACAACCGTTATCAGAACACCATCAACTGGACATGCAGAGACCGCAAGAAGTTGGGCTGCAACAGCTGCGTCCAAACAACTTCCGAGGGACGGTATCTAAAGCATAAAGGATATCATAACCATGATGATAACTATACAAGAGATAATTTTAATGACTGATGAGAACTTGTTCATGTTAATAGATAGAATGTAATACGTTAGGAAAATTTCTGGTAGCAAATATATCCGTGTATTTCTTGTACTGATGGAAAGTTCGTAAGTAGAGATAACATTAAAATGTCTGCAATGACCATAGACATTAGAGTTAAATGTGGTGGCGCCCAAATGTTTTTAAATAAATAAAATATTTTAAGTTATACTTTTATATACGAAACATTCCCTGTAAAATTCCACTTTAGTTTACTAATTGTGTTAACTTTTTGTAGGTAATTCCATTATTATGCTGAGTGTCTATAGTTTTATAATATCTCTAGTTTATCTTCTGATTTTGAGAAAGAAAAAAATATCCTATTCATCTTTAATATTATAATTATTTTATTCTCTTTCGCTCACCACGCAAAGGAACATAATAATGTGCCATGCCAAGCCAAAATAACTTTAGTTTTTTTTTTATTTGAATTGGTCTACTTTAATAGTTATTTTTCATTGTGCTATTCATTAAAAAAGTTAAAATACGTGATATGACATGTATTCTATGAAAATGTATCATATTGTAACTGTAAAAGCGCCACCTAGTGGCTGATATAAGACAACTGTTTTTCATGGTCTTAGTCGATTTAGCATAGATGGCGTTACTTATTCCAATCTAGGGCAATTTTTATTTTCGTCGCTTAGAAATAAATGAAGTTCATTTGTATATACTATGTTATAGTACGTAAGGTTATTTTTCAATCTACGTAAGCGTTCAAACACGTACTACCATACGTATGTAGTGTACTTATCAAAATTATTTCACCTAATTTATCTTCCTTGTTACTGTGATCTTTTCGGAGAACTTATACCTAGTCAATTTTTTTCTTATATATATTTTTAATACAATAGTGATGTGCCAAACGACAGGCTTCTTATCTTAAAAAAAAGAGGTACTTAATCATGAAATAATTATAAATATTTAAATAATAAATGTTTTTGTAAAAGTTTTTGTATCATTTATATTTATAAAAAAATGTTAAAATATAATCCTGTGTGTACATATTATGTGCCTAATGCTTATTTATTATTATTGTCATATCGAATATTGGTGAATAATAAAGCCACGTGACAATTCGAACTTCAATGAGTAAAAAATCTTAATACGTAGGTAGGTACAGGAGTATTTAATTCGATATAATCTTATTTTTTCAGCTTTGCTTCGTTTAATAGGAAAGCAACGTTCTCCACGGTTTAGAACACCAACTAAATCTGATAAAGGTAAAGTAATATTCTCTGTAATAATACTAACCTTTCCACTTTAACCTTTTTCCGCAAGAAACCTTCGAGAAAATGAAATTAAATTCTTTGCACACCGTAGATACTAGTGATAATAAAAAACCTAGGTACCTACTACCTACCTACTAGAGCAAAAATTAATAACTAACCTACCTAGTCAATACGCAGTCTGATTGCTAAAAAAGAATCTAAAACTTGCCCTAAAATATACCTACCTAACCTAATATAATGTATAACGCTAAATCTAAAAAGTAATTTAAAAAAAAATACCTACCTTCTTTTCTACCTATTTTCCAGGAACCATGATAACGGTTAATCAAAGCGGCAAAAGGTTATACATCCTCAACAACTTTACGTTCTGCAAACGAGAAAACCTTTCAAATGGCGCAGAAAGGTGGCAGTGCACTAAAAGAACATCCCGAAAGTGCTTCGCCAACATTGTCCTAGGACGTGAAGGAGATCTTCTTAAAATATTTGGACAACATACACATGACCCCGCTAATATACAGAAGGGGATAGATGGGGCTTTTAAAATAATTTATATGACCCACGTTAAAACTGGCGAAAATAAAAAATAAAATGATAAATAAAAAGAGTTATTTTTGTTCTCAGACACATGGTGTTTTAGGTAATAATATTTTTGTAAGTAAGAGTAATTAAGTAGGTATAATGCACACTTAAAATATAAGTTATGTGTCGATAATAATATTATAAGTATTTTTATAAAAACTTAGAAAAACAATGTTATATTATGTATTTTTGTAACTAAAGTACCTTATTAATAAATATATTCACCCTATAAGTAGATAGGTAAGTTCTGAACATACCCTACTGTACCCTTGTAATATAATAGTTTAACTGGTACTTTAATCTATACAAATCGTCCTGGAAATTAGTTTAAGTAAAATACTTAACTTAATACTTAACTACCTACCTAAGTTTAAGCGCCCAAAACATTTGCGATACCTGGAAAAGGTGAATAAGTTTTAAAGTGCCTCCTACAGATAAGACCAAATTGTAACACTTATTTGTGCAAATAAACATCTTGTATCTTGTATCTATCTAGTTCCATTAAAAGATTACGTTTATTATGTAAGTCAATAGAATATAATATATAATATATATTATAAGACTTTATTGTACACAAGAACAATGTATTAGAGACCAAAAATGTTGAATCTCTAAGAATGTACCTTGTATTAATATGTATTTTTGTGATCTTTATAAGTGAATTTACGGATGATCCTTTAGTTAAATTATTCAAACTGTTTACCAAAATAAAATTATTATGCCGTTTACTACCAAAAAAATTCAGTGTAGTTAAAATGCAAGTTCAAGTTTTTATATTTTCTTCACTGTCCTCTCCTTTCTCTTATAAATTTGGGTTAGTATTGTTTGACCCCAAAATACTGGCTTTGTCCTATGTAGATTACTAAATAGTATGTATTGTATGCGCTAAATTCAAAGTATTGGCGTATCATTTGATAACTTTGAAAACTACAATCAATCAGTCATAATATTTACCAAACTGAGTACCTACCTAATATAAAATCTGGACTGGAAGGTTTTACTCTAAGAACTGCGATTCATGCGCTAAGTCAAAAGTAGGTACGTATTCTGTTATATCATCCCTGTCACCACGGGACACGCAGTAACTACCTTCATATTTTATCGTATATAACATCGCAGTATATAATAAGCCTTATATTTCAGTTCTGATGGTAAAGGGTAGAAATGGAAAGGACCTTCTGATGCTCAACGGCTACACATACTACCAACATAAACTGCTAAAAGACGGGTTCCGGTGGAGCTGCACACAGATGGGGTCCAGGTCTTGCAGAGGTTTCTTACATGTGACTGGTGAAATGTTGGTCATCAGGGCCCAGACAGAGCACACGCATCCGCCGTCAACATACTGTCTGAAGAAGTTTAAATCTCACGTGAAAGGTGTAAGTATTCCAGTATTACCAAAAAATGTATATAAGTATTCAATCAGCAATCTAGTTCCCATAGTACAAGCTTTGCTTAGTTTGGGACTAGAGAGTGTTCTGTAATATGTCCAAGAATATTTATTATTATTATTACTCTTGTATCTAACACTCATGAATTCTCAGCGAGGACTTGTCTTTGTGTAACATCAAATATCTCAAAAACGGACAGAGTTTGAGTTAAAGTTTATTTCTAGTTTTACACCACTCAAGAATATTCACGCAAATTTGAACATATTCCATTCCTATTCCTACTCTAATCAAAGAAAATTTCTTTTATTTAACTTAAATTGTCCCATTGCTGGGCAAAATCTCCCCCAAAAACTTCCAATGTTCTCTGACCCGAGCTTCCTCCCACCATCCTCTTTCGAAAGCGTCTAGTTCGTCTCGCCAACGCTTTCTCGGCCGAACCCAAAAAAAAATACAAATATATATTTGTTCCAGGTTAAGAAAAATTCTGACGATGCACCAGGTAGGAAGAACTCTGATAGCCGACAGGGAATCAACCCTTTAGCGCTTAAAATAGCTAATGTTCAAGGACATGTAGGATTTTGAGCTATATTGTATAACAACTCCAAAATACAACTATAACACATCAGTTTCACTTGTATAGAGATGCAAAAATAAATTTGAATTGGACTATGAAAAAAGCCATTGGTTTGTTCGGAGATTCGGTTTGTGTATATAATTACGTGTTTGGTTATACCGTTAGTATACTCTACCGGAATCATGATTTTGTACCTATTTTTTAGTTTAAGTTATATCTACATAAATGTATAGTTTTATTTATTAATATATATAAAATCTTATATTTTACTTCAAATAAACAATAGTATTTGATGAATAATATTATTAAGAATAATTAGACTAATCTAACTTATAAGTTATAAATAGTACATAATATAATGTTTAAGTTTTAATGAATAGGTAAGGTATATTATATTATCCTGTGTATTAATTTTTACAGTTTGACGTGGTTTTATTAATCAGATACTCATTTATACAAATTTATGATAAACTTTTAAATCGTTATGTTGCTTTATTAAAAACTGCTTGGGTTCATTTTAAACCATATCTTTTATTTACAAGTTAAATCGTACCTATTTAAGATAAAATATAAAAATGCTGAAGTACATTGTAAATAGTTGTGACAACACCGCTTGGTATATAAAAACATTGGGCACTGGTTTGAAAGAAACCTATCTTGCTTAAATCCCAGAAAATATGTAGATTGTTCATTGTTCCGCCATCTTGGAAATGGCGCTAATAAAAGTTACGCTACAAAGGTAGAAATAATCCTGCAAATACAGCTTTAAAAAAATATTAATAAATTCTTAACTTTGTGTACAGTTAAATTATATTTTTCTAAACTATTTTTATGAATAGAGTGATTTTTTTTAATATAAAATGTTTTTTGTATTTATTCCTACGCTAAATTATTTATTATTGTAATGAAATAGTACAAACGAAATGTATTGTGCGGATCTTATTATCTATGCTCAACTGTTTTTTTGTCATTATTCTGTTACAAGAGCTATGCAGTTGGCTTTTGGTTTTGATTAAAAGTACACACCATAATCGGTATTTTTTCTTTTTTAAATCCCGATTATTTATCTGTTTTATTTCTTTCCTTTCATTACAAGACGGATTCTGATTGCTATTCTTCTTTTGCACTGAACTTTTTCTTCTTAGTAAATCGGTGTTCGGACACCACTAAAAGAGATAATGCCGGAAACAAGTAAAATAGACTGACCATGACGTCATTTTTTCCTATATACTGGTTGTACGATACCGAGCTTAAGCTCTTTATCTATACACTGGTAGGTACTTCAATTTATCTTAGGTGTTTCTTTCTACGGTCATATTATAAAGGCTCTTATTTCTTCTCAGTGGAGTTCTACCTCAATCCGATGGGGAGAGTGAACATTCGTCTGAACGGCTTCATCTTCTACAAGCATTACAAGATTCGGGGTAACGTCCACCGCTGGAGCTGCACCTCCTACGCCTCCAGATCCAGGTGTCGGGCGTTCCTCGTCATCACTGACAAACTGGAGGTTGTCAAGGCTGATATCAATCATAGCCACACTCCTAAACCGAAGAAAGCGAACCAGAGTAATGGCGAGGCTTGTTCAACACCAAGGTATTTGAGGGATATGTGGATAAATAATAAGCCATCCACTTCAAGTCCCTAGATAGTGTGGAATCCTATAATGCAGTCTAATTATTAGAGACCTTACTGACTCCTACGTACGTTTCGGAGCGTATGATCTTCAATGGGATTTATACTTAGTCGTGCAGTCGTATCTATTCCTGGTCTTCTTAAGAACCTATCTATCTATACTGTTTTGTATAGTGCTCGATTAACCTCACTATAAAATTGGAAACATTATTAATGGTTGGTAATCCAACATCCCTTCAATATAGGGTCAATATATTTATGGAAGAAACTGGTGTTCAATGGTTTTTTATTAAGTACCTAATTATTTTTTAACTCGGTTAAGTGTAGGCATAGTTTGCCTCCTGACGCTGTATAAATAATCTTCAATAGATGTAAAGGCCTATTATATATATTTTTTTAATCTATAAACACATTAATGGGCCGCGACTATTGCAACAAAGTTCACTTATTTTCAAACTGATATTTTTCACCCTTCGCACAATATTCACAATTTTTTTTGTGCATATAATTTTTGTTTCCATTTTTTTTTTCATAATATACGAGACGTTTCATTTTAAAATAAGACATGTCAACTTTGTAGTTTCCTGATTGGTACTTGAAAAAATACGCGAAAGACAAGTCGCTGAAAATTTGGTTCTTGGAACAGACTTCAAATTGAATGGGCCTAATAAAGTGGTCTCAGGAATAAACATTGTGATTGTAATTCGAGTTCTCCACTCTTACCTAAACAACTGTTATTTTTAAAGTTGTTAATAAATATGGTGTGATTTTTTTATATTTGTTTCTATATTATGTTCTTTTCTCTCTCTCGTAAGCACTTATTTTTCACATCTGATGGTGGGGTCTGCTTTCCTCGTTTTTTCTTTCCACTCCTCCTGTTATATGTCTATGTTAATCCTCCTTCCTGTACTCAAAATAAAGTAGGTAAGTACTCAAAAAGCATTATCCCCAAATAAAAAAAACCGAGGATAAACTTCACATAATTCATCTACTACTTACTGATGGGTGATAATGATAATTGATCAGTAGCAACTCTTAGTTGAATTTTATCTAATATGAAAATTTTGCAAAAAGAGCTGCCTTTGGTATTCCGGAACGCAGATCTACACGAGACAATAGATTTTCTATTGCGACTGGAATTCAGGCATACTAGAGGTTAAATAATAAGATCCACCATTGTAAATTATTTATAGACCACCACACACCATACATCCTCAATAGTCACCAAAAAAACCTACTTATACTCTGTGATGGTTCGCGGATTGGGAATAGGTAGGTACTTTAACAAGTGCTATTATGTAGGATATCCAGGTTTGTCTAAAAAATGATAGAAAAACAAAGAGGCGGTCTTTGCTTAGCAAAATATATGGCCAAAAAAATTGCCTGGAGCATACCATTGCTATCTGTGCTATATGTTATCAAATAACCTTTTTATACCGGTAAATCAACGGGATCAAACGGGTCGCGAACGAAGTCGCGTATATAATATAGTTTTACACCGATTGGTTCTGATTTGGACCAGTTGAGCTATCTGTAAATCGTTTGCAACGGTTTCTAGATAGATTAACGGTTTCATGTGTATTTGTAAATATTGTGAATATTTTAAATACTGCTTTAGTTTTTATTTTTTTTGTGAACAAATTCGTTTAACATAATATAAAGTTTTTATAAGTATTTTAATATACCCACTATGAATATTACGTAAATATGCAAGCGAAAGTGTAGGTATCATAGTTCTTAATTTCTTTTATTGTTTTCATTGTATTTTGTTCCAAATAAACTATCTTTGATTTAATTTAACTGTGATTCTGTTATTTTTTGCCAGTATGTAGTTATTTTTTATGATTTTTTTAAATAAAATCTCTTAAACATCTAGATACACAGTTTCAGGTTCTACAAAAGCATTGATGCAACGTATTGTTTGGAAAACCATTGTGTGCTGGCTGGCCATTGGTGCTTACTACTGTATCGATGTCCAGCATAATTTGTGGTGGTTCATATGTGTCATCTTCATTTTGGGGATCTTTTATAAATTGTGCTCATTATATTTCAATTTCCACTGAGTACACGTGTTAGCTTTTAATCTAGATGTGTTGTTGTGGTTTGTTCTTGACTTATTGTGTATAATTGTCACATTTTGAATACCTATCTTACCTCTACCTAGTCAACTATTTAATCTAACTATTTAAGCTAACAGGCGGCATTTATGTAGTCTTTAGAGCCACCTCTTAAGTTTTATTTTTATTATATCTTAGTTACTAAAATCTAGAGATACTCCATTAAAAAGGGTATAACTTACGAATATTCTAAATTTAAACTAAGGTTTAAGTAAACCTAAGTGAAAAATGCAGAGCGAGTGGCTCGATTTTTTTCATAAGAAGTAATCCTACTACTATTATAAACGCTAAAGTTTGTAAGTATGGATGGATGGATAGATGTTTGTTACTCTTTCACGTAAAAACTACTCATCTGATTTGGATGAAACTTGGAATATATATTGTCCGTGACCTGGATTAACACATAGGCTACTTTTTATCCCGAAAAATCAACGGGATCCAACGGGACGCGGACGAAGTCGCGGGCGGCACCTAGTATGATATATTACCTACATCGCGTGCTTCATCCAATCAGAGGCCGTAATGTAAAATGTACTTATTTTCATTCTAGGACTGAATCTAAACATGATTGACCTGATAGATGGTAAGCAGATCCTGTTGGTCAACGAATTTCCGTTTTACAAGAAAGCTACGAGTTCTAAAGGAGTACGCTGGTGTTGCAACAAAAATTACTGTAATTCCTTTGTAATGACCTCGCTCGATTTTTCTCACATAATTCGAGGTAACTATGAGCACGATCATCCGCGTACTAGATACATGCCATCGGGCATATTTGGTAAATATGTTAGAATTTAAAATGATGTTGGTTATAGTCCCGAAAACGGAACGGTAACTTTTATCCCACGTGATACAACTGCTTGGCTCAACCAGTAGTTCTGTAGGCAAATTATCATCATCAACTCTTTTGAAGCTGACAGAGAATCAACGCACAGCCTAAACCATAAGTCCTAGAGGTATGAAATTGGGAGGGTAGTATCCTTATATTGTAGAGGTGCACTATGAAAGGAATTTTGAAAAGTCGCACCCTAAAGGGTCTGGAACGCGAGCAACGCCGCGGGCGACGGCTAGTATTGGTAATATTCTTATCGCGTCGTATCGATGCTTCTTTTAAGGTTATTTGAACTTTTTAAAATAACAAAATAGTCTATAGATTAGTACGTTACATAATACAGTAAGAATTAAAATGACTTACGGAATAGACATTTTTATGAAGATCTTCGTTTTATTTTACTTTTTTTTAAGTTGATGAGTCGGGAGCTTATAAAAGGTGACGTAAAATGTTTGCTGGGAAGGATGTGTTTGAAATCAACCAATAGGAATCGTTCAATACGAAAACAAACGAACCCTATTGGTGGATTTCAAACACATCCTTAGCAACGTAGCTTAGCATAGGTCTGTTGGAAAAGCACCCTTAACCTGTGCTCACCTGTTCTAGCTATAGCTAATGGGCACCAAAAAAGCATGCACTACATAGAAGTTTTAGTGTGACTTTTTCGAACGGGGGTTAAAAAGACCATTTTCATTACTAAAATCATCAGATGTCGCCAAAGGACATTCTATCTTACCTATATAAAAATTAAAAACAAATTATAATAACGTCTACCTACATTACTGCGAATAAATGATATTATGATTACTGTACTATTAAAAACAAATAAAAACAAATGAAATTAAGTGCAGTTAAAAGTAAAAAAAAATCTCTTACAGAATACGACATGAAAATAATAGATTTACTTGATGGTAAACAAATGCTACTGCTCAACGGGTTTCCATATTACCGGAAACGTACGATAGCGCATGGTGTGCGGTGGAATTGTAACAAGAGTTATTGTAAATCCTATGTACTAATGTCACTTGACTATACTAGTATAGTCCGAAGTTTTTGTAAACATGATCACCCTCCCACAAAGTACGTTCAGTGTTCAGATGGAAAATACATTAGGGTATGATTTTTTTTTTTTTTTTAATGTTGTAACTGGCAGGCGAGCATGCGGGCCACCTGATGGAAAGTAGTCACCGCCGCCCATGGACACCTGCAACACCAGAGGTGATGCTAGTGCGCTGCCGGCCTTTTAAGAGGAGATAAACCCGCCTTTTGATTTGCTTTTATTGTATTTGTTTGAACTAGGCAGAGGAAACGGATCCCGGGATCACACTACAAAACATTTCGGAATCTGTTTCTACTTCATTCTGATGCCGAGATCAGATACCATACCTAGATCCAAAATTGAAATATATAAAACTCTTTTGAAGCTGACTTAGAATCAACGCACAGCCTAAACTATAAGTCCTAGAGGTATGAAACTTGGAGGCTAGTATCCTTATATAGTGTAGGGGTGCACTAAGAAAGGAATTTTGAAAAGTCACACTCTAAAGGGTCTAGAACGCGAGTAACGCCGCGGGCGACGGCTAGTTAATACATATTTTTACTTTAACTTTTCTTGTTTTTTTTCTATATCAATAAACGAGTAGATTCTACTGTTTGTTTACGTTTATTTATATCGATATAAATACAAATTTTATTACAAGAAGCTGATAATTAATAAATGTAGTTAACTATTCAATAATTTTGCAGAATTAGTTGCTAATCAAAAAATGGTATCGAAATACACCAACCAAGATGTTTACCAAGCAGTACAAGATGTTAAAGCAGGTGCATCTATTCGACCAACTGCTCGAAGATATCATATACCTTTTTCGTCTCTTTACCGAAAACTAAAGAAGCTAGATTTAATTCAGAGTTAATGATAAATCCGAAAATAAAAATGGTATTTGGTACTAGAAAATCATCACTGCATGTAGAAATATTACTAAAAGAGTGGATATTGCTTGTGGCAAGTTTGCTAATGCACAAACATTTTATCACCCATGCTGTAAAATATATTCTCTATAAGGATCATAGTCGCGTAAATTCTTTTAGATATAGATCTATTAGATTTTTATATTATTTATCCCTCGTGGAAAGTTATGGATCAAGTTAAGTAAGTCAAGTACTCTTAAAATATTATTTAGTTTTTGAAAATCCTGCTGACCTAGACGTTTCTGAAAGAATAATAACTATGCTGACGTATTAGGTTTTACGTATTTAACAAGAGGTAATTGAGAGGCGTCGCAGCTCAGACGGTACATCTCTGCCTTCCGTGTTTTGTCGTGGATTCGATCGCCACTGAGAACAAACATTTTGTGTGTGCCGAACACAGATGTAGTTTTTTTTATTTATTGTACTCTATTTATTCCTTTTTGGAGATCTTCGTAAAAAGAAGACAACAGTGGAGAAGGGGGGGATGCCGACGATATCGAGTCAGCTAAGTGTATTTATTCTAAGTAATAAGTTAAATTAAATGACGTATATATATATATAAATATTCTTTATTCTTTATTGTACACAGAGAAACTTAACTTAAACTTAAAACATGTACATATAGGCGAGCTAAACCCTAAAAAGAGTTCTCCCTTAACCCTTAACATCTTGTTTCAACCTAGAGTTAAATTCCAGGCGTATGCTAAAACTTTTCTTTAATGTATTGTCATATCCAGAAAATCAAGCTATTAATCTTAATAAGTACATCTTATACAAATAGTCATATGTTCAGTAAAGTAAGGTTTCACTAACAGATATATATTTCAGTCAACATATTTATGACAGCACGAGGAAAGGAACGGTTGATATACCACAACTTTACCTACTACAAGCAAAGCAGGAGTCGCCATGGCTTCCGTTGGGGTTGCACTAAGAACCGCTGGCACAAATGCAAGGCTTATTTACACTTGGCTGATGATATGACGATCGTGAGGAGCAATATGGAACACACGCATAGCGCGTTTATTATGCCACCAAATTAAGACGTCTAAGATAATGTTAGTTTACAGACGCCCATACCTACAACATAATTTGTCAGTGATACAAATTCCAGTCAGAAATTAATTTCTAGTCAGTAAATTGTAGTCGAATCCTTTTATCCTAATACATTACTATTATATTTATATTGTAAAGTACCTTTTTTTATTTCAAGTCATGCTTAGATAACATAATAATTGTATTTCATGATAATTTAATCCCTGAGCTTAAAAAGTTAAATTCAAATAGGTACGTATTTATTGTAGGTAAGTATTATGTTACGTGATACATTTTAAAGATCTCAGATTGTAAGAATGATTTTATTGTAGAAAATATTATGATCTCTCACTTACATAATATGATAAAAGCACTGATATAGTTTTAACTTAGTACAGAAATTTAGCAACAAATTCTAGTCAAATGTATCTAGTTTTAATTGTGTTTATTTTGTAAATAACTGAACTGTATAATAGATTAGATTAGATTAGAAAATTCTTTATTGCACTTCAAAAATCGTACAGAGAGAGAGAGAGTAAAATCGTATAATAACATGGTTTAAGGAAATAAGTATGTACTAGTAATCATGTATTGCTTGTTGCTTAGATTTTTAGGTATTGTTCAGATATCTCCGCCTTATGAGATAGTTTATTTATTGGAAAGGTACCTAGTAACTTTAAGTTAGTCTCAATAAAAGTTTGATGAAAATTTTATAGAATCTTCGGCATGATAGTACCTCAAAATGCTGTAATTTGCTTACTGCAAAATTTCTACCAGTCTAACGGACCTTTTACTACCTAGGTTTGGGTAGGGTACCTTTTACACCTTATCACAAATCTAAAACGAGGCCTTAAAACCAGTATTAATGTTAGTTTTACAATAAGATCAATAGATAGCGCTAAAATTAACTTTAGTGGTAGGTATGAAAATGTTGCAAAATAGTTTGCGGTCACGAGGTCTACTGTTTGCAGAACTACTAGTTACAATATTGAAAATTGTCGTTTATTGTAATGTAACATGTAGTTCTTACTACATAGTTATCGCTTGAACTTATTAAGAATTTTAATATAGGTATACGTACCTACTTTAGTCAGTAGTGTTACTTGTACATTTAATTTTATTGTTTACAAAAATGTTAAAACATGTTCATTGTTATGTTTGAACATATTTCTATTAATATTTCATAAATGTCTGGATTAAAGAAGCTTCTACCAACTCACACAATATCTAAGGTTGATTTCATTGGCAATAATCATAATTCATGTTACTGATGTCATTTCTTATTATAATATTGTTATTTTTTCACTTATCTCCATTGTAAATTGAATATAATGGCATACCTTAAAAATCTATTGTTGTTATATTTAGTAGGTTACCTTTATACATTTGAAAGTAAAAAGGGTTTTATATGAGCAATCTAGGTTCACAGTACAAGCTTGGGTTCGTTGTGTAAAATGTCCTTAAATATTTATTTACATGTACTTAAAAATAGCTTTTGACATTCTATTTAAATCTAGTATTGAATACAGCCATAAGTCGCAAACATACTAGCTTGTTTAAAAAGCAAAAATACAAATCACTCCAAGCTGCATTTTGATTTGTCGTGACTAAACGTTTTTACTAGACCTACTAATGGTAATTAAATACATAATAATGTATATTTTTATTATAAATCATAATTATAAATATTCTTATTATCACACAACACTCTCAGCTCAGTGGGTATAGCTCAGCCTTCCGCGATGTGGGTTCGATCTCTACCAAGAACAAACCAACATGCATTCACATAGCACAAACTATCATGCCGTTGGCATTGGTCTATGCAAGAGTGCATAAAGAGAGTTTGGGAATAAGAAAAAAACACGGTTATGATGATACTCGTGTACGTCGTGGCTAGTGTTATCCATCATCATCATCAATTTAAAACTCTTTTGAAGCTGACTGATAATCAATGCACAGCCTAAACCATAAGTCCTAGAGGTATGAAATTTGGAGGGTACCTAGTATCCTTATATAGTGTAGGGGTGCAATAAGAAATGAATTGTGAAAAGTCGCACTTTAAAGGAAAAAAAATTAGGATCAAAGATTTTAACCAAATAATGCGTATGCTACTACCACGCGAGCAAAGCCGCAGGCGACAGCTAGTGTGAAAATATACTTAAATTGTATAATTTCAGCTCGTTACATCAAACTATCACAGGGTGACAGGCTGCTCCAGATAGGTGGATACACATTTAGGAAGCACATTGCGTACAAGGATGGAGATTTTCGATACAGATGCTCCGCCCGTGCTGGAGGGTGTGCAGCTTATGTGAAAGTTGCGGATACTGGAACTATAAGCAGATATGTAAATAACCATAACCATAAGCCAAGACGCTACGTACAGCTTTCAAATGGATTCTATGTTCGAATTTAATTTGTCGTCAGATACATTTTTGAAAAGCGCTTTCGATATTTTATTTAATGAAATGCAAGTTGAAGTATTTTTTTAACAAGTAACTGACACCAAATAGAAATGTTCTGGGTTATTTCCTCAGCAAATCTCTCAATAATGTTTATAGTTTACCTCTTTGTCTGTTTGTTGTGTCATAAATGATGCTACAACCAAAACTATAGAAAATTTTGTTTCGTTAGAAAATGTGGCTGGGAGAGGACACAATGAAATCGCTTCCTGCACTTTGCTATGGTTCCAAAAATACGTCAAAGGTACCACAATACAAGAAATAACTGTCTGGACAAACAACTGTGCCGGTCAAAACAGAAATAATACAGTAGTAGCATGCTAACTAATTAGTGATGTCTATTTCCCCCCCCCCATATTAAGTACGTTTATCACAAATTCCTTCTAAAAGGCTACTCCCGCAAATGGAGGTAGACCATGTCCAGTCCATCGATGATCGAGAGATTAACAGTTTTCACCGAAAATCTATTATTCTCAGGGTCTAAGAGAAATAGGCTTAATTTGCATCCTCAACTTATTCATAGGTATATATGAGTTTGTATAATTGTAGCTTTGTACTCGGAAATGTTAAAAATTATTGAACAAATTATTGTTTTGAAAGTTTAATATCGTTCTCCTAAAAATTCGCAAAAATGGATATGGGACCAAATGGTTCTAATGTCGAATCAATTCCTTTGTATGCTCCTATGTATAGTGTTTTAGGCATTGTTCAGGTTCAGGGGATAAAAAGCGTTTTAGTTTGAATGGAACCATAATTTTTTTAGTTTCTTGCATTCCACTTGCCTAATAAGACCTAAGGTTTGCTTGATCTGTAGAAACGTCCTGGCGATACCTTCCGCAGTTCTATAGTGTTGAATGATAAATATATACGCTTAGTATTTTTTTGTTATAAAGGCAGGAAGATGATGATGATGAGTAGTTATTATTATAGTTATTTAAACAATTTCAGCGCATTATATTCGACTATCCCGCGGTACAACTCTACTTCAGATAGACGGACACACGTTTTACAAACACGCAAGGAACATGAGAGGGGGATTTCGATACAGGTGCTCCAGCTATGTTAAAGGGTGTAAGGCGTTTGCACACATATCAGCTACTGACGTTATATTAAAATGTTATAATGAACATAACCATGAACCAGTGCGGTATATAAAAACATTATCTGGATTGTATATTAAAGGATAATTGTATTGCTTTTACGTGTTTTTTTTTTTAATGATAATAGTAATGGAACAAGCTGATAGCTCACCTGATGTTAAGTAGTAACTTCTGCCTATAACAATGCATTACCTCACAGAGCAAGTCCAATGAGGACGTGCCCTGTAAGGCAATGCACTGCGTCCATCACTCTGAGACGTAAAGATCTTGAAGTCTCATGTGCCTGTAATTACACCGGCGCCCTTACCCTTCAAACCGGAACACAGCAATGCGAGCATCACTGCTTGGCGATTTGTTTCTCAGTTGATAAATAAAGGATTCCGAACAAATAGTTTGGAAACACATAGTCTTAATGTGGTTATATGTATGTATGTATAACTAGTCATTAATTAGAGGGACAAAAAGTCATACGCATTATTTTCAAATGGCGGATTAAAAATACAACAAAAAAAATGTAACGGTTGTTGCATTTTATTGTTATCTTTATCTACTACTAATTGAATAGAATAGAAATCGTTTATTTTGTGCCATTTAAAGAAATATATACCTATAGGTTCATCAAAGATAAAAAAAAAAAAACTTATATTATAACAAGAAAATTGGTCGTCACTCAGCATAAGTTGTAGTAGCATGGGCACCACTACAACGCTGGTATTCTGTGTAAATTGTTTGGCTGTTCGCAGATAATTTTGTAATTACTATGAGTAACTGTTTCTCAATAAGTGAATTAATGTACTTCTGAGAAATAAATAATCTTTAACCAGATATATTTAAATATTACCTATAAGGTTGTAAATTTACAAAACAATTTACAGTTTTATTTTTATAAAACTTCTTTTACCACCAGCTAATAGTCTTAAAAAATATGTTCTTAAAGTAAGACTTTCAGTATCACTTCTAGCTTAGATCAATTGATAACATCAGTATAGCCATGGTTATTTTTTCGTCTATCCGACTCTAAGTACATACCACCTGAACTTTTACCTACATCATCATCAATATATATAAAACTCTTTTGAAGCTGACAGAGAATCAACGCACAGCCTAAACTATAACTCCTAGAGGTATGAAATTTGGAGGGTAGGATCCTTATAGTGTAGGGGTGCACTAAGAAAGGAATTTTGAAAAGTCACACTCTAACGCGAGCAACGCCGCGGGAGACGGCTAGTACATAATACAAACTTTGAATGATCTAAATAATTTCAGCACACTTCATCCAATTAACCCGTGGTACCATTCTACTCCGGATGGGGGAACACACGTTTAGAAAGGACAATGCAATTAAGGGAGGGGGTGTTCGATACAGATGCAGTATTCGAGGGTGTAATGCGTATGTACATGTCTCGGTTGGTAACATTATAGTGAAATGCTATGGTAAGCATAACCATGAACCAATTCGCTATGTAAAAACGTCCAACGGATCATATATAAAAGTATAATTCTAAGGCGAATCCGTCAAGCGAAGGTCCTGGAGCAGTTCCTAAACCTTATCTACTGGTTTTGTAAATGTATATTATGTTACTTTCTTTAATTGAATAAATTGATTTATATCTATAACATTATGTTATAATTTTAAACCGTGAGATAAGATTAAAATGCTATGACAATTTAGTTGAATCTTGTATTCTATCCTACTTATCCCATCATATTATAAACGCGAAAGTTTGTAAGGATGTATGGATGTATATGGATGTAGTTTTTGCGTGAATGAGGAACAACATCCGATTTGGATGCAATTTGGAAGATATATTGTCCGTGACCTGGATTAAAACATAGGCTACTTTTTATCCCGGAAAATCAACGGGACGCGAACTCTTCAAAAGATTTCTTGACTTTTGTTTAATTTCCAAACATTATGAGAAAAATAAAAAACAAACGTTCAAATAGTAACACTTTCTTTGTTTTTTTAAATCATTCAGATTTATACTAACATAAACTCCTCAAAGGGTAAAATTTCCATCGTTATTTTTTTTTCTGTCTGCTAAGTACATTGCCATTGTTACTGACGCTAACTAAATACAAAATCGTAGTAAGTAACCAGTTTATTGTATGATGGTACATCTACATTGTAAATTAAATAATTTCAGCACATTACATCCAACTAGCCCGCGGACCCATTCTTCTCCAGATAGACGAACACACGTTTAGAAAGCACGTTCGAAACAGGGAAGGAGGTTTTCGATACAAGTGCTCCGGCAGTGATAAAGGATGTAAAGCGTATGCACAGGTTTCTTCTACTGGCACTATATGGAAATGTAATAATGAACATAACCATGAACCAGCACAATATGTAAAAACATCCGACGGACTGTATATTAAAATTTAATTGACTATAAAAGAGAGAATTCAGTGTTTTAAATCAATTATATTCATACGTGTAACTATAATTAACTAGCTGACCCGACCGACAGACGTTGAGACGTTGTCCTGTCATTCAAACTTACAGTCAAACAACTGACAGTTATTTCAAATGTGACATTAAAAAAAATGAAAAAGGTTAAGGAATTTTAACCCCCCCCGGATACCCCTTACAACCCTTTTTTCGCATTAAAAAGTAGCCTATAGATGTCCTTTCTCAGCCTCTAGACTATCTGTGTACCAAATTTCATTCAAATCGGTTCAGTAGTTTTGGCGTGAAAGCCAGACAGACAGACCGAGTTACTTTCGCATTTATAATATTAGTATGGATTATAATAACATGTAATTATAATTATCTTTTGTGACAAACCGAAATTTGGAGATAAACACTCTAGTCCGGTCAATCTAGCTAGACATTCGAAGGTGCGTAAAATCCCAACAAGCTGAAAATCTGTAAAATTGTTCAAAAACTAATTATAAATAAAATTTGTAAATTCCCCATCATTCCCGTGGATGGAATTTTTTTTACCCGAGGTCAAAGGTCAAAAAAGTGAGTTTTTCGCGATTTTCAGCAAAAAGGTAAGTTTTATCATAAAAGTACCTCAGATAAAAATTGTAGATCATAAAATTATCTATAAAAAAATGTATTACTTTTTTTTTCTTACGAGCCACCGTTTCTGAGATATTAAGAGATATACAGGGATTTCTGTTATTTTATGACTTGTCATGGAAGCATTACTTTGCATAGGAGATTTTGAGAATAGGGCTTTGTTTAGACATTCTAAAACCATTTTTATTTTTATTCTGGCTTAATTAGTTTTTGAGTTGTAGTAAATAACATAGATTTAATTAAATTAGTATATAATAATAGTACCGCAAATATAAAATTACACTCAAATGGCCCATTATTTACCGTTCAAAAAGGAGTTACGCAGGGTGATCCACTTTCACCAATATTATTTACAAGCGCTCTAGAAGAAGTCTTCAAAACCCTAGCAGCTTCGTGGAGTACAAAAGGAATTGTCATCGAAGATAAACGCCTTACGAATTTGCGGTTCGCGGATGATATAGTTCTTTTTGCCCCAACATCAGAGGAACTCCAAACTATGCTCCAAGATTTGAGCACGGCAAGTCTTAAGGTTGGACTTCAAATGAACCGGTCAAAGACTCAAGTTATGACCAATAGCACGAAACGTAGGGTCGAGGTAGATGGGCAGGTAATACAGTATGTCGATGAATACATCTATTTGGGCCAGTTAGCGAGCTTCGAAAACAGGCAGGATAAGGAGATCGATCGCCGCATCGAGAACGCCTGGAAGAGCTACTGGTCCATGAAGGTGCACATGAAGGGCGACCTTCCACTATCGCTTAAGCGCCAACTCATCGACATGTGTATCCTGCCCGTCCTAACCTACGGTGCTCAGACTTGGTCACTGACTGAGTTACAGAAGTCTAAACTTAAGATTTGCCAACGGGCAATGGAACGCAGTGTTCTCGGCCTAAAACGCATCGACCGGGTGCGGAATACAATGCTGCGTTCAATGACTGGCATTGCCGACGTAGGCAGTAAATCGGCGAAGCTCAAGTGGGAGTGGGCGGGCCACGTATGTCGGATGCAACCTGAGAAGTGGGCGAAAATCGTCACTCCTTGGGTGCCTGAGAACGGGAGGCGACGACCGGGCCGGCCGAGAAGACGTTGGCGGGACGATCTCGACGTTCACATAAGAGAGTGGTGGAACAACGCCAACGACCGGGACCAGTGGAAGACTTTGGGGGAGACCTTTGCCCAGCAGTGGGACACAATAGGTTA
Organism: Eulithis prunata; assembly: GCA_918843925.1. NCBI lineage: Eukaryota > Metazoa > Arthropoda > Insecta > Lepidoptera > Geometridae > Eulithis > Eulithis prunata. The sequence goes on along the minus strand of OU974016.1, from coordinate 8,195,684 downwards.
AATAAAAAAAAAAAAAAAAAAAAAAAAAAAGTAAAAATTATAAAACTTTTTGAATCGTATACAGGGTGTTACCAGACCACTTCCGAAAACGAAAGGGGGAGCTACAGCATACCAAAACCCAACCAAAAAAAATCAGTTATCCTGAAAAATAATTATAGCCCGAGAAAACAATGTTTAAAGATTTGTATTTATTTCGCCAGCCCGCAATGTACGCATTCACGTAGGTAAGGTCGAGGCGTAGTACTATTATTTATTCTGTGTCGTAAGTGCCTACTAACGTAGGTAGGTACTAACGTAGGTCGCTCGCACGTCGCGTACTTGAATGACCCGCGATGAACTCTCAGCTGTTCATGCTGTAGTAGACGTAATCTGCGTGCTGCGTGTACATTGCTGCTTTATTTATTTTTTTGCTTTTTTAAATGAGATAATTAGGTAGATATGTCTTATTATGTTATACTGTGTGTATGTTACTAGAAAAAAAATTAAAAAGAGATAGTCAAGTAAATTTTTTTTTTCGCTTAATGTTTTCAGTATCATGGTCTGATTGGAACCTCCAAGTTTTCGGAAGTGGTCTGGTAACACCCTGTATACGATTCAAAAAGTTTTATAATTTTTACTACAACTCAAAAACTAATTAAGCCAGAATAAAAATAAAAATAGTTTTAGAATGTCTAAACAAAGCCCTATTCTCAAAATCTCCTATGCAAAGTAATACTTCCATGACAAGTCATAAAATAACAGAAATCCCGAGGAAAGACGGACGACTAGTTCGGAAGCGGTGCTCTACCTGTTATGCTAAAATTAGAGCAGCTCAAGGCAATCCCCTTCGTGCCAAGCAAGTAAACAAGGAGTGTAAGATGTGCAGGAAAGCTTTCTGCCTGAGCTGCTTCAAAGAAACACATAAAAAGTAATGTGTAAATGATTATAATTTATTTAAAAAAAGCTCTGTGATTTAAAAAAAATGCCTTTTATTGTCAGCAAAATAGACCGCGTGCCAACAAAAATTTTCTGATTGATTTTGTTTAAATATAATTTTTATGACGTGTCCCATCACGCCCCATACAAAAATAAAATCAACCTGCCAAATTCTAATACAAAAATATTCCAGAACAAGCATCTTAAATTAAAAATATGATTCATGAGTGTAACTGACCGGCTACAAAGCGCTCCAATTAGTCATATTATTATATTATTCATTGAACAAGAAACCTGTTCGTATTATTATAATGTATGTGAATATATGGATTTATATCTGTCATTGTACTATTATTTCAAACCATGGTAACGGTTTTAAATGATAGGTGATCATAGTAAGACAAGACTTATCATTGACTAGACACATACAAGCATGAAATTATATTAACTAAAATGCAAATAATTTTTCGATCACCGACTATAATGTTTTAATATTTGCCAACTAGGTAAATGTAATGAACTCTATATGAGTTGTTTTTGACTCTACACAAGAAACTGTAAATAAAATATTTTATTTACAAATTGCACTTCTAATCCTGCGTTGACGAAGTCACGGGCACCAGCTAGTAATTTATGAGTTAAAAACTTTGAAAAACCGACTTCAATTTGTTACGCCTTCATCTTCCAATGGTGATGACAGTTCATTGGGACTGTTCTATTGATCGTAAATACCATAGAAAAGTCACAGGAAAGCAAAATATATAATGTGGTGTATGTGAATGAAGTGTTTTTTCCAGTTATTCATATGAATTTTACTAATGCTTACTAGGTAATTCATTAATTATTTCAATAATACAAACTGTATATTAAATAATTTTAGCACGCTACATCAAGTTATTTGGCGGTGCCATCCTGCTACAAATAGACAAGCACACGTTTAGCAAGCATACACAGAACAACTACGGGTTTCGTTACAAGTGTTCCAGCTATAAAAAAGGGTGTAAGGCGTTCGCCCAGGTCTCTGCTACTAACACTATATTGAAATGTAATAATGAACATAACCATGAACCAATTCACTACCTAAAAACGTCTGGAGGATTCTATATTAAAATTTAACGACTTCAAGGTAAGAGAGAAAATTCGCTGTAGTTTTTAAATAGGATACAAGGCTGTCGACCAAATTCTCATGTGAGAAAAAATGTAGGTACTTTACGGAAATAAATGGGTTTCTATCGACTTTTGTTTCATTTCCAAACATTATGAGAAAAATAAAAAACAAACGTTCAAACGTACACTTTCTTTGTTTTTTAAATCATTCAGATTTATACTAACACTAGCCGTCGCCCGCGGCGTTGCTTGCGTTCTAGACCCTTTAGAGTGCGACTTTTCAAAATTCCTTTCTTAGTGCGCCCCTACACTATACAGGGTGTTACCAGACCACTTCCGAAAGCTTGGAGGTTCCAATCAGACCATGATACTGAAAACATTAAGCGAAAAAAATCGCGAAAAAAAAAATTTACTTGACTATCTCTTTTTAATTTTTTTTCTAGTTACATGCACACAGTACAACATAATAAGACATATCTACCTAATTATCTCATTTAAAAAAGCAAAAGAACAAATAAAATAAATAAAGCAGCAATGTACACGCAGCACGCAGATTACGTCTACTACAGCATGAACAGCTGAGAGTTCATCGCGGGTCATTCAAGTACGCGGCGTGCGAGCGACCTACGTTAGTAGGCACTTACGACACAGAATAAATAATAGTACTACGCCTCGACCTTATTAACGTGAATGCGTACATTGCGGGCTGGCGAAATAAATACAAATCTTTAAACATTGTTTTCTCCGGCTATAATTATTTTTCAGGATAACTGATTTTTTTTTGGTTGGGTTTTGGTGTGCTGTAGCTCCCCCTTTCGTTTTCGGAAGTGGTCTGGTAACACCCTGTATAAGAAACCTACCCTCCAAATTTCATACCTCTAGGACTTATAGTTTAGGCTGTCCGTTGATTCTCTGTCAGCTTCAAAAGAGTTTTATATATATTGATGATAATCTCCTCAAAGGGTAAAATTTCCATCGTTATTTTTCTTTCTGTCCGCTAAGTACATTGCTATTGTTACTGACGCTAACTAAATACAAAATCGTAGTAAGTAACCAGTTTATTGAGTGATGGTACATCTACATTGTAAATTAAATAATTTCAGCACATTACATCCAACTAGCCCGCGGACCCATTCTTCTCCAGATAGACGAACACACGTTTAGTAAGCACGTTCGAAACAGGGAAGGAGGTTTTCGATACAAGTGCTCCAGCACTGATAAAGGATGTAAAGCGTATGCACAGGTTTCTTCTACTGGCACTATATGGAAATGTAATAATGAACATAACCATGACCCAGCACGGTATGTAAAAACATCCGACGGACTGTATATTAAAATTTAATTGACTATAAAAGAGAAAATTCAGTGTTTTCAATCAATTATACTCATATCAGCATTTAACTATGATTATACATAAGGCTGCCAAAGAAATCTTGGTTACGTAGACGTTGGTACTAAAGGAAATGTTCTGTACTGATAAAATAAAAAAAGGTAGGCACATAAAGTTTTTTTGATATAATATTATATTATTATATCTACAGTTTCGCAGTCCCATACAAAGGTGTCATAGAAAGGTTCTACGCTCAGTTATTCATTTCAAGATTATCTTTTGTGACAAACCAATAAACACTTGTATAAGAAAATATTATAATATTTTTTTTGTAAAGGAAATTAAAAAAAATGCTCACTAGTGATTCATGAACGTATGGCAAAGGATCTTTTATAACACGCTTTTTTACTTATATAGTACATGATCACATATGATTCAAAAAGCGTCTTTTAGCTCTTTACTACGCTCATGAATCTTATATGTACTATAAAAATAAATGCTATTTTTGAGCACGCAGCACAAAAAAACACATTTCCTGGTTCCTATTATTCCCCTCTTCGAAAAAGCCTAATTTGGTGTATTAGAAAATCTCATATGATCTCATGTTTCAAGCCACCATAGTAAACACATATAACGAACTTACAGGAGAAACAATGGCTATACTGCAAGTTCGAGATGTATTTATTCAGTCGGTGCGCGGAGCAGCAGCGGCCGCAAAGCAGCGCTCAAGACCTCCTACGCAAGGTAATATTTCCATGACAAGTCACAAAATAACAGAAATCCCGAGGAAAGACGGACGACTAGTTCGGAAGCGGTGCTCTACCTGTTATGCTAAAATTAGAGCAGCTCAAGGCAATCCCCTTCGTGCCAAGCAGGTAAACAAGGAGTGTAAGATGTGCAGGAAAGCTTTCTGCCTGAGCTGCTTCAAAGAAACACATAAAAAGTAATGTGGAAATGATTATAATTTATTTAAAAAAGCGCTGTGATTTTTCTAAAAAAAAAATTATTGTCAGCTAAATTATTATAAAAAAAATCTGGTTTTATTTCGTTTATATAATTTTTATGACGTGTCCCATCACGCCCCATACAAAAACAAAATGAACCCACCAAATTCTGATACAAAAAAAAACGGAGCAAGCATCTAAAATTGAAAATATGGTTCATGAGCCGGTTACACCGGCTACAAAGCGCTCCAATTAATCATATATGATTCATTGAACAAAGAACTTCTTAGTATCAATATAATATATGTGAATATATTGATTTATATCTGTCATTGTACTATTATTTCAAACCATGGTAACGGTTTTAAATGATAGTTGATCATAGTAAGACAAGACTTATAATGGACTAGACCCATACAAGCATAAAATTATATTATAACTAATTGAAATAATTTTTCGATAACCGACTATTATGAGAGTTTTACTATTTGCCAACTAGGTAAATGTTATCAACTCTATATGAGTTTTCTTTGACTCAGTACACAAGGGACTGTAAATAAAATAATTTCAGCACACTATATCAAGTTACAAAGCGGTGCAACTCTACTTATGATAAACGGACACACTTTTAGCAAGCACTCGAAGAACAAGAACGGGGAATGTCGATACAAATGCTCCAGCCATGGATGCAAAGCGTTCGCGCAGGTCTCCGCCAGTCATATTATAGTGAAATGTCGCAGTGAACATAATCATAACCCAATACTTTACATACCTATGAGGAATGGACGTTACATAAAAGCATGATTGATTCTGTAACTAAATGTATGTCATATGTGTGACACGGCGAGAAATGTGAGAATCGAATCGAACCGATAACTAATAGCACATTGGTAATTTTATTTAAACTGTACAAGTTGATAAATGAAGTCTTGGAAAAATATATAAAGTAAATAAGAATCAGGATATAACATATTACTACTTAGATTATAAAATAATAAACTCATATTTATTTTACTGAACCTAAGAAGGTTCAGTTAAATAAATATGAGTTTATACAAACAAGACAAAGGTAGTCATACTAGTCGGTGTGTACTATCATAGAGATAAACAAAGTCTATATATAATGAAGAAAACGCCCAGGGCCTACCCCAATTCTTACAGAGAAAGAAGAAACAATATACAAGATGTTTATATTATATTTTTATATTGATTTATTTTTTTAAAAGTATTCTCATTCTTATATTTGATATTTATATATAATTTCATATTAAGTGCCCTATTTTCCTGATTATATTCCGTAGAATATTCATAGGAAAAGCTACTCATAACCGTTTTTAGCATTATATATGTTTTTGTAAGACACACTTTTTGTATTATTAATGTGCCTAAATAATGGTTACTTTCTATCTGATTATAGTGATAGCTGAATACTTAACATTGAATAGCGGAAGCCGGTTGCTGATGGTTGGAGGTCACACTTTCAGTAAATGCAATCTAAAAATAAAAAATAAAAGTATCAGGTACAAGTGCTCGAAAGCTTTTCGTCAAAGGTGTAAGGCTCAAGTAGAGGTCGCTGCTGATGGGATAATATATAAATCATTTTTGGAACACAATCATCCTTCACTTCCAAAACAATATTTGACGTTATTAAAAAAAACAGCACACTTACAGTAAAACCAATCTAAAGATAAGAGATAAAAGTAGGTACAAGTGCTCCAAAGCTTTTCGTCAAAGGTGTAAGGCTCAAGTTGAAGTCGCTGCAGATGGGATAATATATATATAAATCATTTTTGGAACACAATCATCCTTCACTTCCAAAACAATATTTGACGTTATTAAAAAAAAACAGCACACTTACAGTAAAACCAATCTAAAGATAAGAGATAAAAGTAGGTACGAGTGCTCCAAAGCTTTTCTCCAAGGAAGTAAGGTTCAAGTTGAAGTCGCTGCAGATGGGATAATATATATATAAATCATTTTTGGAACACAACCAGCCTTTACCACCAACAGAATATTCGACGTTTATAAAAAAAAACACAAAACAGATAACACGTTTTATCCCAAATAGACTTAAGTAAGTAGGTATATTAATAAAATCTATAATAAGATACCAGAGAGCATAAAAAGGATTGAAATGTTGTGTTTTAAAAAAAAACTTAAGTCATTTTTAGCGGAAAGATGTTCATTATCACCGAGTTTTTAAATGATGATCTGAAAACAGTGAAATAAAACAATTTGCATGCCCATTTGGTAGAATATAATGCGCTATTTCTAGATTTAAGACCTAATTCTGTAACATATATTCCTTCAAATAAACATATTATCTTATCTTATTAATTTATTGTTGTTCATCGTTAATAAAGCTTTGTGTTCAAAAATACGTTACTTTGTTCGAAACACCTATTTTTCATGATTTACAGAGTACATTATACGTGTCTAATAATGTATCCTAAAACTGTATTGCACTCAAGCCATCTCTGGTTCAATAATATTTAAGTTGACAGTTTTTGTTATCCTAGTTATAAGAAGCTATTGTTAGAATTACAAATAAAGTAGTAATTTCTTTTCAACCTATTTCGTCCCACTGGTGGGGATAGGCCTCCTCCAATTTCCCTCTCCCGGCCTCCTCCCTCGCACCATCTCCTTTCAAAGGCGTCGAGATCGTCGCTCCAACGCTTTTTAGGCCAACCGCGAGACTGATGCCCGTCATAGCTATACCAAAACCTAGGATAGCTATGGTGGCGTTTGCCCACTTATCGGGAGGAATGCATCTGACAGACGTGCCCCGCCCAGTCCTATTCAATCCTTTTTTTTTTTTACGTGAGGAAATCCATCATGGATACCTATTGCTTGTTAGAGCAGTAGGTTATGTCAGACTGTACTGACTAATCCTAGCGGCCTAGTCTCCCACATCGACAATACCCCTTACTGAACGCACGATGGCGTTCCGCATTCGGTCGATCCATTTGAAACCTAGGATGCGCGTTCCATGGCTCTGGCAAATCTTAAGTTTGGAAAATTTGTGCACCTAGGTTAGAATAGGCAGGATACAAGTGTTGATGAGTTTGCGCCTTAGTGACAGTGGAAAGTCTCCCTTCAGGTCTCCCATCAAAGCAGTAATGTATAAAAATATTTTAATTACAGATAAAATAGGAAAAGTGCAGACTTTCTATGAATTTTTGAGTGAAAACGTAGAGTTCTTAGAAGAAAATAATAGCACCGATACAATGAGCGGTGACGAAATACGCGAACGAAAAAAAAGCACTATTAAAAGAAGAATAAACAAGACTAGAAGTCGAAAGGCCAATTTACCAAAGAGACGAGACGTAGCTAAAATGCTAAGAGACCACGGTCTAGCGTACATTGGAATAAACTCTAAGAAACATGTTCCCGGTAGAAGCATTAAAATGGCTTGTGAAAATTGTAAATGGAAATGCAACGACCGGTTAAGTGAAGATAACCGGAAAGAACTCTTTAATAATTACTGGAAACTTGGTAACCTAGACCTACAACGCGCATATATCAGATCATGTATGGCAGAAATCAACCCTAAAAAGCGGTATGGCGTTAGAGGACTGAACCATGCATATTATTTCACTGTCGATAATCGTAAATGTCGCGTATGTAAAATGTTCTTTCGTAATACTTTGGACATTTCTGATAAAAAAATATTAACCGTTTTAAAAAAGACTGATGGCACGGGCTTTGTAGAACAAGACCTGAGAGGAAGGCATAGAAAAAAAAATCACGGTGATATGTTACGGTTAATAAATAACCGTAAGTAGATTTATAAGAGGTGCAATGTTCTGATTACTTACTTTTCAGGTTCTTATTCAGTAAAATTACAAGGATTATTTAGAATAGTCTTTTAAATGCTACGTAGGATAATGTAGCGTATATAGGTATATATATATAGTAAAACGATAATCGAATCCGTTTGTTTATTTATTTATTCATGTGTAATTTTTTTCCTAAAATGAAATTGGACCTTCATATCATTTAATCCAGATATTCAATTAGAATAGTTTCCGTTTGTTACATAAGAGGCACTATTTACAGATTTAAATATTTGTAGAGAAATTGTTTGATTCACAGACATAAAAAGAAATACCAGCAAAACCAGAACAATTATTTTCTCGGGTTCTGATATCGGTTATGGTAAATATATACCGAAGTATTCATCCACTATAAGCTTAGAAACTTCAAGCGATAGCGTGCAGTCAATAAACACATTTCAAAAGGAACGCCGTAAACGATTGAGACGTAAGAAAAAACTAAGCAAGAAGAAGGATTCTAAACTATGTAATTTGCAATGCCCAGAACGTATTATCGAAGAAAAGCGAAAAAAGCTCTTTGATAACTATTGGAAGTTAGAAAGCATTGATCAGCAACATGCCTATATCAAATCATGTATTACAATCATCCCACCTAAGTTTCGGTGTCCTAAGAATATGGAGAGGCAATATTTTCATTTCATTGTAAACGGTCATAAAGTTCGCGTTTGTAAAAAGTTCTTTATTGTCACTTTAGATATTTCAGATAAAACTATTGATTCTGTTTTAGAAAAAACAGACACAACTAGTGCTTTAAGAAAATAAAGTAAATAACCTCAAACAAAGGCCAGGATTATCGGATCTGATTCAGTAATTTTAGCTATATTATGTTTGACATGATTATATGTCCTCTCTTCGGTACTAAATATAATTACTAAAAATACACAGGTCACCTTCGTATTGTTTATGAAAAAACTAATATGTTAAAACTAATAGTACCTTTTTCTGCGATTATTTTGTCTAATAAAGCACTCATTTGATTACTCCAATCTGTTTTATTTTACAGCGAAATAGAAATCTTCATGATTACTCTCTTTGGTTTGTGCATTTTAAACGTTATATTTTTATATTAATAGCTTTAACCGAAACCAATGTTTCAAAAGAAAGGATCAAGACGAATAAAGGTACCTTCTTCTTCTTCTCTTCATTAATGGCCTCTGTCCGTCATTTCGACAGACAATTTTGCCAATGTCAAGTGATTTACTTGTAATAATATAAGTCAAGTCATTTGTACCTATAGCTGATATAAACTTTGATAGTTGTCACCTGCCAGATGTGACAACATCGGGACGCTGTCGTCTATGTAAAAATAATAAAACAGTTTTTATGTGCACAAAATGTAACAAACGCTTTTGTTTGCTAAATAGACGTAACTGTTACTTCAAGTTTCACAACCAATGATATAGAAACATTGATTTTATGATCCCTTTTTTTATTTATTTACCTTTTTACCTACCTACCTACTTACTCATATGTCACCCACATTGGTACCTCATACTTACAAGTAAAGCCGCGCTAAAACGACAGGCGAATATGAATAAAAGAGTTACATTTTCCGCAAAAAGTGACTGAACAAACTTACATGTTGGTTAGAATAACCGCAAGCAAAAAATATATTGAAAATATCTTGCGCCATTTTGTAATAATTTAAATTAATTTTACAAGAATTTACCTACATAACTGAATATGATTTTAGACCTCTTAGAGCAGCACGCCCTGATACCAGCAGAGAAGATGCAGAATGGTCGACGCAGAAGGTGCAGGTGCCACAGCTGCTACGTCGCCAACGTGAGAGAATTCGGCACTAAATATGCCCAGAAAAACGTCAAAAAAGTAACCACTTTATGCCCTGCTTGCAGGGTTCATTATTGCTTACCTTGTTTTAAAAATGACCATAGTTAATGCGTAACATAATTAGTTTTAGTGCTTAATTATTATAATAAGTTAAATATGTAATAGGTTAGTTAGGCCTTTTGCACATTATAAGACACGAACACAAGACAAGCGAAATTTCGTATAGCGCGTGCCGACATTAAAAAAATGTATCATTATACTATATAATCATAATCAATATCAATATCAATATCAATATCAATATCAATATATATAAAACTCTTTTGAAGCTGACTTAGAATCAACGCACAGCCTAAACTATAAATCCTAGAGGTATGAAATTTGGGGGGTAGTATCCTTATATTGTGTAGGGGTGCACTAAGAAAGGAATTTTGAAACGTCACACTCTAAAGGGTAGAACGCGAGCAACGCCTCGGGCGACGGCTAGTATTTTTATTATATAAAACTCTTTTGAATCTGACTTAGAATCAACGTACAGCCTAAACTATAAGTCCTAGAGGTATGAAATTTGGAAGGTAGTATCCTTATATAGTGTAGGGGTGCACTAAGAAAGGAATTTTGAAAAGTCACACTCTAACGCGAGCAACGCCGCGGGAGACGGCTAGTCTTGTAATATGTATGGTTTCATATAAACAATCGAGCGACTGAGTGTCTTATAAGACTTTTCTCATAAGTCACAAGAAAAATATCTTATAATTAGCAAAAGGCCGTAGTATATAATAATATCAACTGTAGTAATAATAAATAGAAGTACTAATAAATATAATTATTCAAAATCATCATGTAGTTAAATTATTTCTACGTGTCGTATCTGGCAAGTATAATAGTGGCCTTTAATGATATTTAACTATCATCATCATCATAGGCAGCTTGTAGTAACCCACTGCTGGGCATATTTAACTATAGTTTTGATCAATTATGAGATGATACTCATAATGGTATTGGCACCACTGAAATAGTGAACACCTAATTATTTTTTTCTTCATATATCCTATCCTATCCTACTAATATTATAAATGTGAATGTAAGTTTGTTTGTTGTTTAAAACAAACCATTGACTGTGAAAATACTGTATGTTAGCTCATCCAAATGAAAGACTGCTTAAACCGGGACCGACAACTCACTCAATCAGCTCACTCAATAAAAAACTTAGAAGTGCGTAAGTACTCATACAAATACAAAACACCATTGGTGATCATCCAATACAAAAACAAAAAGATCTTGTAGAAGAAGACTTGTAGAAGTAAACTACGCCACTGCATCATGCAGCTGAAGCAAAAGTAGGTTTAAAATCTAGTGCTTAATACTAATCAAAAAAAACTATAGCAACTTTCTTTAATGGTAATTTGAAATTATAATGAAACTTCTATTTCAGGAATTGATTTAGAACCATCAGCAGGTTATATAAATGTCTCTGCAAATGCCGCATACATCAAACAAGTTCCTGATATATACAGTATAGAGATATTTGATAGAGGAGGGAGAATTCGAACTCTTGGTCCAACTTGTACGGATAACTGTCGACTTTCTTGTTCACATGCTTTCACAAAAGAAAAACGAACAGAAATATTCCGCAACTATTGGAATCTGGGAAACTCTCAGGCACAACGAGCTTATATAGGCTCCTGTATTCAACGTCTGCCTAGATCTTATCGCAAACGCTTTCGCGCCGGTAAATTGGTTTCCTCGCAAAGATCGAACAGTTCATTATCTTTGTCTAACGACGGGAAAGCCATCAGGGTTTGCAGAAGTTTCTTTATTAATACATTAGGTATCACTGAAAGCGGTTTGCGAACCGTTCTGTTTTACAAATATGAAAATAATGGGATTATACCGGGTGATAGACGTGGAGGTAAACGCGTTAAAAATCAAACAATAAACTTTAACAATTAAATTAGTAATATCGCGTGTACCTAATATGTAACAGATACTTGATTTGTATATTCTTATGTTCAAATACTTTTACTGGACTCTCCAATTAGTGAAAATTTAGCTTTGCTAGGTTGCAGAATAAAGAGTTTTGTTAATTTGGTTTAGTTACAAAGTAGTATTATTCACCTTCGTAATGTATATTTACATAAATAAATAAATAAATAAATATTCACGGACACTTAACACAACGCCTTCTAGTCCCAAACTAAGCAAAGCTTGTACTATGGGAACTAGATGGCTGATAGAATACACACATACATTTTTTTTTTGTAAATACATACTTATTATACATAGAAACACCCAGACACAGAACAAACATCTATGTTTACAACACACAAATTCTGTTCTCAGTGGGGATCGAACCCACGACCCACAGCACGGAAGGCAGAGCTACTACCGACTGAGCCATGACGCCTGTCATGGCTCAGTCGGAAGACATATTTACTTATACTTAATTTATTTAACTATGTTGGGTGTGTTATATAATTTTATATTTTGCTTTGTAAGTTCGTATTTATAAATATCGACGTTTATATATACTTAAGGTATTGACCTACTTATTTATTTCGACATTGATTCTATATTTTGTTATTTTCAAACCATTTTAAAAGGAAAGACTCGCGAAACCGATTCATGATTCAGGACCTTGCAGAATGTATGTGTTTCCTCTAATTATTTAGGTAGCATGTTACTAATAAATAAATTTATTTAGGTATTACCCGTTGTTTATTTATTAGTCATATAAAACCACGCATAAGTCAAACTTACCCTTCCATGTACTTCCTAATCTCTTTTAGCTAAATATATCACGCTTGCAAGCGGTACGAAGATGCTCATACACAACGGGTATAGTTTCTATAAACAAAAACCCATCAACAACAAAGAATGTGGCCAGTATGCTTACCGGTACACATGCAGCGGCTATGGGAAGTGGAGATGCACTGCGTATGCGCATGTGTCGCTTGATGACGCCATATTGAAAAAAAAAATCGAACATAACCACCCTCCTACTAAATATATAAAGACACAGAATGGTCAATATGTAAAAGCTTAAAAAATTAAGGCTATAAGCTATAAATATACATATAAGTATTTTAGTATGTAACTGCAATATAGACTTTTCTCTTCAACTTTACTTTCAATTGTACTTAGGTACCTAATTATAAAGCTAATATATTAGTAATAAATAAGTTTGTTTATCTAATCAAACTAACCTATTTATTTATTACTCATAGAACCTCAGTATAGCGAAAAGTGACCACGCCATGTACTCTGTTTTAGCTATGTATATCACACTTGTAAACGGTACGAAACTGCTTATACACGACGGGTACAGCTTCTACAAACAAAACCCCATCAACAACAAAGGTGGTAGCCCGTATACTTACCGGTACATTTGCAGCAGCTATCGAAAGTGGAAGTGCACTGCGTACGCGCATGTATCGAGCGATGACGTCATATTGAAAATGATCTCCGAACATAATCACGCGCCGACTAAATATGTCAGGACATTGAAAGGTCAATATATTAAAGTTTAAAAATAAATAGCTTAACTTGCAAACGTTTTCAATTATTGTACTCATACCTTACTTATTTCAAACATAGTCAATTTTGAATAGACCAATTATTGATATCTATTTTTTATTATCGTGTAATAGTAAAAGTAGACTGAAAATATTTTATAAAAAAGACAGGTATATTAAGTGTACTAAATAGTATACTTAATTCACCTAGATGACTTAGTACCATCGAGGTAATTAGTACTGGTGAAATAAGTCGACGGCACCTAATGTTTCAGCAAAATTCATCAGTCTAAAAGGAGGCGCACAGCTGCTAATGATAAACAAATACACTTACTTCAAGCAAACAGAAAGTGTTAAAAACGGCACCAGTCACTACATATGCTCCTCTTCTAAAAGAAAGAAATGCAAGGCGAGAGCGTATGTTACGCAAGATGGATTTATTCAAAGCGTTTCATCTGATCACTGTCACCCGCCAACTCAATATTATGAGACCGTCATGGGTTATTATATCAGAATTTGAAGGACCTACATAACCTAACCTACTGGAGCCTATTACAATCTGAAAACAACGATCTCATTACGGTAATGACTGACACAGGGAAAAGTATATACTTCGCAATTGGCAGTAACGCTCATTAAGTATTTGTGGGTGCACAGAGTAATGCTGAACTGTTTAATATTACCCATTAGTAATGATGTAAATAGCTAACTAAGCCGAAATTTCAGTTTAGTCCGAACTTATATTAACATTAATCCAAATAGTTTATCTTTAAGGGGCATATTTAATTTAATCAAGTTTCTTTAATTCTGTTTTTTAATTTTTCTATTTTCTTTATTAATGCTTAACATAGTCTGTCTGTCTGTCCTTAGATAGTAGCTCAATTCTACTTATTAACATCGGTTAAAATTCGGCCTAATGGTCTCATTTCTTGCAAAATGTATGGTAAGAGTTTTTGTGACAATGCCCATTTTCAGGCAAACTTATATTTTTCAAAATCTGTTAAAGCACGTCTATAAATGTCAGTTATATTAAAACTGAAGAATGAAGCGTCAGTGAAGTACAATGAATATATCTTCGAAGCTTAGAAACAGTTTCATAAAATCATTTTCTACTAAATCTTATTATTTTACGTTCCAGCTACGTATATCAATCTTTATTCAGGAGGAGGGGGTCAATCGCGCTAAGTTGTAACAGCTCACCAGTTACTGTTACGTTATGGCCGATTTACACTGTGAATCAATCTAGTTGAAAGAACTCCTGGGAGTCAATCTCTCTGAAACACTGTGAAAATCGGCCTTAACGTAACAGTAACAGTAACCGGTGAGCTGTTACAACTTAGCGCGATTGACCCCCAGAGGTCCTTGTAATCGGTGAATATACGTACTACAAGCAGGGAATGATTAAAAAGAGTGGTCTTCTTAGTGAGCGCACTCGCCGGTACTCTTGTTCTAGCTTTAAAGCAACAAAATGCAAAGCGTATTGCCAAGTTTCTGGTGATGACGTAGTCGGTATGAAAACTAGGGGTCAACACAATCACCCGCCTCCTAAATATGTCAAGACTATTATATAAAAGGAACCTTTATAAAAATTAATCAGTAAACTGTGCCTTGATCCCACCAATATTATAAATGGCAAAGTTTACATTCAATCAGCGTGATTTGAATGAAACTTGGAGTAGGTATATATTATAGTTCGTAAAGTGGATTATCACGTACGCTACTTTTTATCCCGGAAAATCAACAGGATCAAACGGGACGCTGACGAAGTCGCAGGCGGAAGCTCGTAACGAATAAATGTGTCAATCGTAAACGTATCGTAGCCTGTGACGCTGCAGCGTTGGCAATCGAGTTGGCGTCTACGCGCAATATGATAGCGACTGTCAAATTTGTTCTTCGTGTGAATAATACGATATTCTTATTCCATCTTTCTTTTATTTTGTATACAGGTTTTTTAGTTGTTTTGTACAGTTCACTGATGTGTATAATAGGGTAACGTAATCACTTAGCGATAAAACGTATCTTTTTTTTTAATACTTATATCACATCATATAGATCTATATGATGTGATAAGTATTAAAAAAAAAACACTTATATCATATCAGGATTTTATGCTCGATTTCCTTGAAAATACATTTCCATTATTACATTACAGCTCAATTCATCACTCTAGTTAGTGGAACAAAATTACTTATGATTGGTACTTACACATTCAAAAAACGAGCGTCTATTAAAAGTAAAGGTCGAAATGGTTACCGCTACGTATGTTCCGCTTGTGACCGTACAAAATGCAAGATGTACGCACATGTCTCTAACGATGGTTTTATTATAAAAACTGCCGACGGCGAACATAATCATCCATCAGCTCAATATATGAAGACTTCTGATGGAAAATACTTAAAATTTTAGGTACTTACTACATATTATTATAGTAGTAAAAATTATTATGGAACTGTAAAACCTTTGCAACTAAATAAAAGTAAACTAAAGTATACCTACGTAATGTTTTTTTAATGTTTATATTTGAACTTGACATTGAATAAGAATTTGTTTATTTGACTAACCTAACACAGAAAAAAGAAAGACAACATTAAAGTAAGCAATTAACAGATAACAAGAACAAACATAATAAGAAAGTAGGTAGGAAACAACACAAAAAAATGGGTATTTCTCTGTGAAAGTGCTGTCAAATAGATCTAGTAATGCCACCCCCGAACGGAAGTAAGGAAGTAGCGCTGGAAAAATCCATTGATGCACGGCCGGGATTTGAACCCACGACCTTCGGATCGAAAGTCGAGGTGCAATCCCACTCGGCCAACACGGCTTAACTACACATTAGGTGTCAGAAATAATAATAAAAATATTATAAACAAAATAATTACATAAGTAATTGCAACTACCTAAATCAATCCCAATTTTGGTTGTACCTACATTTTATGGGTTCCGATCCCGTTGGGTTCCGCCCGACTGGAGATCGAACCCACAACCCACAGCGCGGCAGGTAGAGCTATACCTACTGAGCTGTGACGCCTGTCTGTGTATTTCAAATAGGTACATAATAAATCACGCATATTAGTATAAAGTACGTATTTTAGATATATTCCAGAAATCCCCACTAAGAAATCTCTACCAGTGGGGGTTTCAGTTATTTTTCAGAAATCTGAGGATTTAATATGTGAGTTGTAGCTAACTAAGAATTAATTTCGTTTTTTTTAGCTCAGTTTATCACTTTGCCTTCGGGAGCAATGTTACTTATGATTGAAAATTTCACGTACAAAAAACGAGGAGTTGTCAAAATGAACGGTTGTATTGGTCGCCGCTACGTTTGTTCTTATTGTAATAAAACTAAATGCAATGCGTTTGCGCATGTTTCCAATGGTGGTTATATCATGAAAGTTAAAAAAGAGCATAACCACTTGCCTACTAAATATGTTCTAACGTCTAGTGGACACTATGTTAAAGTTTAATCATATTTACTTCCTAATTTTATTGGGTCTCATTGACCAGCACCGTTACCGCACTTACCGCGAAGGGAAAATGGTACCAAAGTTCAAAACTTATATATCATTTTTACAATATCAGTATAACGTACTATGTGTTGTTTCTGTTTAATAAAAAAACTGGTTTAAATGTTTATCTTATTTTAACTTTATTTTATGTAGTACGGTTAATTATAATTTGCAATGAACTTCCACTTTTCTTTTTAATAGGTATAAAATATTTTTAAAGGGTACTTTTACTATAACATCTTAACTATTATGTCGGTAAAGTCAATCTATATATATAAAACTCTTTTGAAGCTGACAGAGAATCAACGCACAGCCTAAACTATAAGTCCTAGAGGTATGAAATTTGGAGGGTAGGTTCCTTATATAGTGTAGGGCGCACTAAGAAAGGAATTTTGAAAAGTCGCACTCTAAAGGGTCTAGAACGCGAGCAACGCCGCGGGCGACGGCTAGTATGTAATACAACTGGGTACCTATATTAAGCAAGGAAATATTTTTATTTCAGCACATTATATCACTTTAACCGGTGGGGCAAAATTGCTTAAAATTGGAGAATTCACGTACAGCAGACAATGTGTCGTCAAGAAACATGACAATGCTTTTCGATACTTATGTTCGCGCAAAAGCAGAAAAGGTTGCAAGGCGCATGCATACGTTTCGAGTGATGGGTTTATTGCAGAACATGTCAGCGAACATAATCACACTCCATCAAAATATATGATGACGCTAGAAGGATATTATACTAAGACGAAATATGACCCAAGGTAGTGTGTTCTGGCGTGTTTCGACTACACGGAATAACAATTTTATAACCGTAAAAACTATAAAATCAAATTATTTTAATATTTACAACTTACTTATATTTTTAACTATTCAAGTATAGTTAAAAAATATATGTTAGTAAACCGCGGTACCAGAAATACGATTGTTTTAATTTGGCTCCATAAATAAAATAAAATAAATGTCACAAAATCATATTTTTTTACAAGAAAGCCAGTTTTATTCGATTGTTACTAAAGGCATTTGAATTAGACTTTCTTTAATGTGTGATTAAAATATGAATATATGAATTGATTGTGACCTTACTTTACCGTGTGTTTAGTTTAACATATTATTTACCAAAAAAAAATCAAGCGTGTGCCGGCCATACCGCGACTCCTACCTTCATAAATAGATGCAAGAGTTTGACGAAGAAAACGTTACTCAAGTAGACATTTTCATACAAAAACTTAAGCAGTAAATCAGCCTACAGGCCTTAAAGTAAATACGTAGGTATGTGCCTCGTATAAAGTTACTTTTTTAGACAACCAAAGAATTAGCATTATGTATTTCAGCTCAGTTTATTATACAGGGTGTTACCAGACCACTTCCGAAAACGAAAGGGGGAGCTACAGCACACCAAAACCCAACCAAAAAAAAATCAGTTATCCTGAAAAATAATTATAGCCGGAGAAAACAATGTTTAAAGATTTGTATTTATTTCGCCAGCCCGCAATGTACGCATTCACGTAGGTAAGGTCGAGGCGTAGTACTATTATTTATTCTGTGTCGTAAGTGCCTACTAACGTAGGTAGGTACTAACGTAGGTCGCTCGCACGTCGCGTACTTGAATGACCCGCGATGAACTCTCAGCTGTTCATGCTGTAGTAGACGTAATCTGCGTGCTGCGTGTACATTGCTGCTTTATTTTTTTTATTTGTTTTTTTGCTTTTTTAAATGAGATAATTAGGTAGATATGTCTTATTATGTTGTACTGTGTGTATGTAACTAGAAAAAAATAAAAAAGAGATAGTCAAGTAAATTTTTTTTTTCGCGATTTTTTTCGCTTAATGTTTTCAGTAACATGGTCTGATTGGAACCTCCAAGTTTTCGGAAGTGGTCTGGTAACACCCTGTATACTGTCTCTAAAGGAGCCAGGTTTGGATCACACACATTTTCATCCATATTGAAATAACACCCAAAAACTTTCACGTTTCAGCTAAATACATAATGCGAGCGAACGGCACAAGACTGCTCCTGTTAAACGGCTATACGTTCAGCAGAAACAGCCGCATCCGTAAAGGTGGTTCACGTTTCATGTGTTCCAACGCCTTCAGCCGCGGCTGCACCGCCTTCGTACACGTTAATGCTCAGAACTATATCATCCGCGCGGTCATTGAACATAACCATCTACCTACTTATAACTTCAAAACAGAAGATGGTTTCTTCTTGAAATAAGGACCAGCGTCATAGAAGTCTCAAGTAACTATATTACTGAGTGGCTGTTTTTGTATCATATAGGTAATTATTTTAATTTTAAGGCAGCTTAAGGCGAAGTGTAAAGCCAGACAACCTTCTCGCTCGCATATTTCAACATTTTTGAAGATATAATATAACTAAATGTAATTATGTGAAATTGCAGAGCTTTAGGTTCGAGAGAATAACAATGCAAAGATTCAGTAAAAATATTACATTGATTCAAACAGAAGGTTGTCTGGCTTTTCTCTTCGCCTTAAAGCGGTTAACAGTGTACAATACTGACATGAAATAAACTTTTTCTCATTATATCTTATTCTAATGTACAAAAATATAAATTGAAAAGAAAAACTAACAGTTATTATTATGTTATGCAGGTATTATTATGTTTTATTGAATATATTGTTATTTGAATAAATTAATTGTATAAGTAAATGGTGTTTCTTTATTAGTTATTTATTTACAAATTGATAATAAAACCTAAAATCCTGATCCTGGTCTAGGTTTCAATACTAAAACGATCCCGCAGCGTTATTGATGGTCTGAACTCCATCGTATTTTGGCAAATGGTTAACCCCCTTATGCTTATAGCGATAAGACCGCAAATTGTACCTCATACTTAAAACTTATTTCTCTTTTATTGTTTTTCTTCTTTTCTTGGTGTGCAATAAAGAATATATCTATCTATCTATCTATCTATCTATCATTGTAGTCAAAGTGCGCGCGATAGAGTAACTTGTTAAACTTAAGACGCTAACAAGCGGTAAACAATTTCTCGCTCGTACATTACGACATTTCTAAAGATATAAAATCACTGAACTTATTTATAAAAAAAAAACAATATTGTGTGCAATGACATTGCACAATAGTTCAGGCTACGTGCCCAGGCTAGGGCGGATAGGTAGTCAGACCCTTATTCTTTATTTAAATTTCAGTTTACTATATCACCCTGAAGTTCGGAGAACAAGTCCTCGTGTACCAAGACTATACTTTCGAGAAGCTCAGCAACGCTCGCGATGGTGGGGCTCGGTTCATCTGCACTAATAGACAAAGCAAGGATTGCAAAGCTGTTTTACATATTGACAAAAATGACGCTATAGTATACGAAGCTGCCAAACACAACCATGAACCAGACAGGTTCATACAAGACAGTAATGGAAGATATCTTAAAGTTAAACGGTTCTCACTCACGGAAGCGATAAAGATAACTAGTAACACAAAGTTACTATAGCAAATGGAGTTTTTTGAGCGTTGATATATGAATTTGCCAAATTGCCAAAATGCTTTGTTAAAGCGCGTGTTTGCCGATTCATTAAAAAAATCTGCTGTACCTACATGTGTTTTCTCATAGTGGAGTCTTAATATCTATAAAACCAATAGAGGTATCTATCTGTCCGAAAAATACAGAATTTGTAATTGTATTTATTGATATGGCACTTGCTTTATCACTTTTCAGTACATTACATAACTATGTTGTGTTGATGTAAGTATTGATTACAATTTTGGCAAGAAAGAACAAAAAAGTTGTTTAGGTACCTTAATTATTGGTGATAAATCATTAAAGATATTAAGTATATGTAAGGAAAATTATGCATATTAAGTAGTAAACTGCCTTAATAAAATTAAATTTATTTTAGGTATTGTTTTATTTTAAATTTTATTTTAAATAGTGGCACATTTCAGCGAAATACATCACTCTGGAGCGCGGTACAGTTATCCTCATCTACCAAGGTCACAGTTTCTGGAAGCATTCCGGTCTTCGCCGCGGAATCCTATACAGATGTTCTAGTAGAAAAAGCAAGCGTTGTGCAGCAAGAGTTTCTATTAACGAAAATGGCATTATAAAGGCTAGTGGCTATCATAACCATGATCCGATTAGGTATATGCAAACTTCTGAAGGAAAATACATCAGAATCTGAACAATGCAGTTCAATCATTTACATAAATAATAACTTAATTAAGTTAAATCTAAATAAACAGGCATATTATTCGTATACATGATATTCTCTTTAAAAAGTCTAAAAAGTAAACATCTAATTTTAATCGTTGGCAGATTGATAAAATGTTACCGTGCCTACTACACGGAGAGAAAAAAGCTACTTACATGACCCGATTTTGTAATGTGTGTGCAACTTACTACTTAATAACGGTGTTACCTACTTAACAATGGTTCCGGCTACTTCTTAATGTTGAATCCTACGTACACGTTTATAGGCAGGGCCATTACGCATAATGGTATTACAGAAAAGTACTTATAATGGTGTCGCCTACGTATGTAACGGGGTTTCATACTTAAACAAAAGGATTAGCTGATAGCTACGTATTTTAAGTAGCCGACTCATTTAGTTAAGTACGAGGTATTTATACAACATGAAACATAGTCTGCCTACTTGTTGCATAATGTTGAAAGCTACGTATTATAAGTAACCGACTGCATTATATCAGTATGCCGCACTCATTCGGCATTTGGCTACACTCAGTCTTTACCTTACGTATTGCGCTTACTTACATAAGGTTGATGGATAAATTGTCTAAGTAGCCGATGACATGGTATCTAAATAACTTTAAAACCTATATAGCTGCCTAAGTACAATAAGAATAAGGTTGAAAGCTACGTGTCGTAAATAGCAGAGTAGGTAAGGTACATTAACAGTATAATAAGTACCTACAACAGCCATTACCTGCGTACAATATGGAAACAGTAACTAACCATCCTAAGCTACTAAAAACATACTATTACATGGTATACAGATACTTAGGTACATGAATGATCTTAGTGCCTTCGTACAGTAAGGTTGACAGCTACGTATTGTAAGTAGCTTGCTACATTATAATTACCGATGTAAGTAATCCGCCTACTTACGTACGCATGCAGCACACGTACAGTAATGGCTCCGACTACTTACAGCACGGTGTTTCCTACTTACGTACGGGTTCAGCCTATGTACAGTAATGGCTCCGACTACTTACAGCACGGTGTTTCCTACTTACGAACGGGTTCAGCCTACGTACAGTAATGGCTCCGACTACTTACAGCACGGTGTTTCCTACTTACGTACGGGTTCAGCCTACGTACAGTAATGGCTCCGACTACTTACAGCACGGTGTTTCCTACTTACGTACGGGTTCAGCCTACGTACAGTAATGGCTCCGACTACTTACAGCACGGTGTTTCCTACTTACGTACGGGTTCAGCGAGTAATGTCTCCGACTATTTACAACACGGTGTTTCCTACTTACGTACGCATGCAGCATACGTACAGTAATGGCTCCGACTACTTACAGCACGGTGTTTCCTACTTACGTACGGGTTCAGCCTACGTACAGTAATGCCTCCGACTACTTACAGCACGGTGTTTCCTACTTACGTACGGGTTCAGCCTACGTACAGTAATGGCTCCGACTACTTACAGCACGGTGTTTCCTACTTACGTACGGGTTTAGCGAGTAATGTCTCAGACTACTTACAACACGGTGTTTCCTACTTACGTACGCATGCAGCATACGTATAGTAATGGCTCCGACTACTTACAGCACGGTGTTTCCTACTTACGTACGGGTTCAGCTTACGTACAGTAATGTCTCCGACTACTTACAACACGGTGTTTCCTACTTACGTACGCATGCAGCATACGTACAGTAATGGCTCCGACTACTTACAGCACGGTGTTTCCTATTTACGTACGGGTTCAGCCTACGTACA
Organism: Eulithis prunata; assembly: GCA_918843925.1. Classification (NCBI taxonomy): domain Eukaryota; kingdom Metazoa; phylum Arthropoda; class Insecta; order Lepidoptera; family Geometridae; genus Eulithis; species Eulithis prunata. The sequence continues at coordinate 8,172,805 of OU974016.1, read as the reverse complement.
GTAATGTCTCCGACTACTTACAACACGGTGTTTCCTACTTACGTACGCATGCAGCATACGTACAGTAATGGCTCCGACTACTTACAAATGATAAACAAGGTCCATTTTCAGTGTAGGTAGGTAGTTGGTATAGATATGGAATACCTAACTACCTACGTTACGTAGTTATACTACAAAGATCACGAATAAATGTGATGACCCCCCCCTCAGTTGTCGTAATAAAATTGTTTTATACTTACTACCTAGGTACCTAAGCAAAATAACAGTTCCGATGGAACCTATCTCAGAAAACGTCAAATAATGTCACAAAAAGCTAAGTAGTATATTCGTAGTAAGTATCTCACCTACCAAGTATACCTAGTGTACCTACCTACCTTTGCTTACCTTTTCTCTGTCCTAGGTCCTGTCCTAGGTTCTCTTAGGTACTAGGTAGGTACCTAACCTACTAGGTATCAGGTCATACCATGATGATTGGGTATCAGTCCGATGACTTAGGTAGGTAAGGTACCTATTACCAGGTACCATTTTTATTACATCGATGATAGATACGTGACCTATCTATAGGTAGGTCGTAGGTAGGTAGGTAGTGAAGGTAGGTACCTAGATGCGTTTTTTACGCATCCAGTAATTACAACCATGTTATTAACACGGAAGATACCTTTAGCATGATGTTAACAAAAACTGGTTAACCTACCTACAAGTAAACACATAGGTGCCTATATATACTACCAACATCGTGTATCACGACAACGAAAGAGAGATATTACGCAGAAAACTTTGGAAGTATTTATGTAGGTTACCTACCTACAAATACAGCTCGACCCTGCGTCTAGACATCGAACATGCACTTGCATGGTAGGTACACACGTTCGTACTTGCTCGAGATCGACCAAAATCATCGAACATGTACGTACCACCTACGTGTGTACCCCCACCAGAATATTTTATCTATCTATATACATAAAACTGTAAAAAAAGCCAAAAACTAAAATTAAAGATATAGGTAGATAAACTAAATATTATGCAGATCTACTAAATAAACGATTCTGATTCCGAAAACGAGTTTGTCTGTTCGCGGATCACGCCTAAACTACTGGACCAATCTCAATGAAACTTATACCATTCAGAAGCCCTTTTTGCGGATTGAAACATAGACTATATTTTATTGAAATTAAAGACGTGGGTTCTTAGATACAGCTTGATTGAACTCTCTAAACCAAAAGCTGCCATTTGCTACGAGGTTCATCGTATGCTGGTTGACAGATATTTTGATGGAAAGATTCGAACGCGTACGAAGTCGCGGGTATCAGCTAGTAGCTACTTAATATAGGTGAAGTAATTTATTTTTATTGTTTACGTATGTGTACCTATCTAGGTACTCATAATTTTTAGGCTATACCTAAGTACCTACCTACCTAAATGTGGGTACCTGTACCTTCCTATTTTTAAGTGTGGCTAATAAAAAGTTTTTCTTTCTTCTTTTCTTTCTAAGTATTTATTTAGTACCCATACCTAGGTACCTAGGTACTAAGTAGGTGCTAACTGTGGATAATCTACCAAAGTACTTAGGTATACGCAGATGATCGATTCGCAGGCGAAAGTTGAAATCTCTTTCGACCGAATACTCAAACGCCACTTAAATTAAGTTCACGCTTAAATTATTGCCATCTCTTACAAATGACTAATGTCAAACAGAGGCAGAGCAATTTTAAGTGGTGCTTAAATTTGAGTGACGTTCAGTATTCCGGATTTTGTCTGTTATTGCGTCACTTAGCGTCATTGCTTCCCAATCACAATACCTGATCTCTGATTGGCTGAAACAAGCTAGGTACGTATTTTAATGTATACGCTTACTATTGTAGGTAGCAAGCCGCGGACGACAAAAGAGTCAGTGTTGCCAATGCTACGGCGGCAGTCCCAGATTAATTTATGATTATCAAATAAAGAAGACTCCATTCAGTCGAATAAACGAAACTCGCTTCCTTCTTCTATTTTCAGTAAAACTTACCTCTTTTAATATAATTATTATTGAATAAAAAAAATAATTTGAAAAAACATTACAATACTAAAGATCAACAGACTACAACTAATTAAAACAAACTACCAAACTAAATTTGTGTATATTTTTTGCTCATGTTATATCTACTCGTGTTTCTTCATTTTCTCCTTTTATCTCCTTAAGTTTACTTAGGTACCTACCTACCTAAGTAAGAGAGTCGAAAAAGGTAGCCAAACCAGACTACCTGGATGGCAAATTTGGCTATGTTACTTTAAAAAAAAATATTTGGTGACTTAAGGCTATGTAGATTGCAGCTGTGGCATAGATTTAATCCATGAGCTGTAGGTACCTATCGTCAGTTTTGCGACTTTAATCCGGTTAGACTGTTAGATTTGGCAACACTAAGCGTCGCTCGGTCCGGTCTCGGCGGACGCCGTGACGCCATTTTCGTACCTAGCCGTTGTTGCACATGCACATTTTGATGCACATCTTTCAATATTTTGTAACTTGAGTCCACGGAGTACCTACTTTTTCTTGAGTCAGTGTAACAAACAGACGCAAGTTTTGACTACAAAAACAACAGGTACTTATACCTACATAGGAAAATGGAAGACAAAACAGATCTTGAGTTTCTATCAGATCTAAAATGACAGTACTTGGAAGATGTTTTTCGTGGTAAGTGTAATGAATCTATTGTTCCCTCGGTTCCCTTACATACAAGTCGTACGTTCCTACGTAGGTACCTAGGTAATTATCGTCGTCGTATCGCGTCGTCGTAGTAGGGTTGTAGGTTGTAGGTAGGCGCCTCACGCATGTTTCACTGGTAAGCTACGTTATTTTATACCTACTGTGCTGTGACTGTGAAAAGAGCTTGTCTTACTGCTCTGTAGTAAAATTATATACCTTCCTATCTACTTCCATGAAAAGAACCTGGTGGCTTCTCTAGAAGAGTCAGTAGTGAGATCATCATATCAGCCTGTTGAAATTCACTGTTGGACATAGGTCACTCCATAGATTTCTAGAAAGAGCTATTTTAAGCCTTCTACATCTATCAACTTAACACACAGTTGTATGAATGTATTCGATCCTTCGGGTGATAGGCCATCCTACATTTGTGGTTTGTGGGTGCTGAAAAGTGTGAGCTTTATGATGCTGAACCTAGTCTAGGTGGAATCTGTTTGGGTAACTACCTACCGGTTCCTGGCCTCAATAATAGTAAACTTCATTTACCTAATTTAAATTAAAACTTTCAGAAAATAACATCAATTGGGAAATATTAACTCTTCTGAGTGCTGAAGAACTGAAAGAACTTATCCCCAAAATAGGGGATCGAATAAAAGTTAGAAATTTTATTGAAAAGAAATCTACTGAAAAGCTTATGTTTGCAGTAAGTACCTACCTAATAATTTTTATGCTTTATAACTTTATTTAATAAAAAAATATCACATTGATCCAAACAAGTTTTCCAACCAAAAAACTTATACCAATGCGATAAATTAAAGTGCACATTTTTTGGTTAGAAAACTTGTTTGGATCAATGTGATAATTATTTTTATTGAACCTTTGCATTGTTATTCTCTCGACCCTGAAGCTCTGCAATTTCACATAATTACATTTAGTTAGGTATATTATATCTTCAAAATTGTTGAAATGTGCGAGCGAGCGGGTTGTCTGCCTTTTACTTTACCCTACCTTAACAAAACATATCAGGGTTTTAGAAACAGACATGAAAGAAAAAAATAACGGATTTATACCTTCACATCATCACTTACTTGGATTTTTGCTAAAACTACTTTTTAAATATTTCAGATTGTTGACCCAGATAAAATTTCATTCCATACAGATCTGGATATATTATCGCAACCAAGCTCGTCAACCATTGGATCTAGTGTAAGTTATTTTTATAACTACATTATTAGCTGCTTCTTACCTATTCTAACCTTAATATCTATATAAATGTGAAAGTAACTCTGTCTGTCTGTCTGTTTGTCGTGCTTTCACGCCAAAACTACAAAACTACTGAACCGATTTAAATGTAATTTGATACACAGATAGTCTATAGCCTGAGAAAGGAAGTAAGCTACTTTTTAATGTGAAATATAGGTTGTATGGGGGTGAAAAGTTGTATGGAAGTATCGTCATTTTTATAGTTAGAAGCTTGAAACTTATTTTTACCCTCAAGGGTGTAAAATAACAATAGGGAATAAGGGATGAAAGTTTGTGTGAAAATATGTAAGGTTTATGTGAATGTTTTATGAGTTTGCGACAAGAGACAAAATATTAGAGCTATTTTGATATAACATTTACAGAGTCATTAGGTACACCTAAATAATTAAAAATGCTACCCAAAGGCAATATTCCAAGCGGATGTAGTTTTTGTATTTGAACATTTGGCTGATTGTGATATTTAAAATGTGTTTGTTTTTAGTACTTTGATCCAGTTATGGAAATAGTGAAATAAAAATATTACTATTCTTTTTGATAACAATTTATTTTTGTGCTTTCAGAGAATGACCCAGAGACACAAAAAAATGTGTGTTTGAAAATTTTGTTGGTTCCAATCAACTGGGGCATGTTACCCTGAAGAATGTGCAGAGGTATGGTTCTTTCTCCAATTGGGATTCTTCGACATAAAGACAAAGTTTGTCAAAAACTCACAGACAGTCAATTCACTGGTTGACTCACCTAGGACTTAACAATTCTGAGAATTAAAATGTTTACTTGCTACTACTGTAAAAAAAAGTTGCGTTAAAACCATCTTTGTTAGTCACTCACATAATAAACTAATAATAATTTTGTCATTTTAAATAAGTGTTATATTTCCGATCTTGGGAAAGTTGTTTTATATTGTTTAGAATAATGTAACGTAGGTAACCTGCTTATGTAACTTCTATTTCCTGTCATGGGAATAAGTTGCTTGACATTTTTTAGAATAATGCTATCATATTAATTAATTGTTATATTTCTGATCTTGGGAATAAGTTGTTTGATATTGCTTAGAATAATGTAACGTTACATATGTTATGTAAATGTTCCTGCTTATGTAGTTTTGAGCCTATTCCCAGTCATGGTCATAAGTTGTTTAACATTGTTTAAATAATGTAATTGTTTAAAACAATGTAACGTTTGAATACATGAGTATATTAGTTTTTTTTAATAAAGTAGGTAAGCCTATAGGTTGTTAGTATAATGCTATAGAGGTATAAAATAGTAGATATTCCATCGGAAAATTGTAATTTTATGTTTTGAATACAACGTTAAAGAATAAAATGTATAATTTCATTAAAATTATATTAGTTATTATTTTTATTACATATGTACTTACTGTACTGGCTCTGACCGCGTACAGTACGGTGTTTACTGTTAACGTATAGAGTGTAGTGTACGTAATGTAGGGCTCCGACTGCTTATATTACTGTGTATATTGTTTACGTACAGGTTTTAGTATACGTAATTTACGGGTTCTGACTGCTTACAGCACGGTGTTTACTGTTAACGTATAGAGTGTAGTGTACGTAATATAGGGCTCCGACTGCTTACATCACGGTGTTTCCTACTTACGTACGGGTTCAGCATACGGACAGTACTGTAAGTACGTATGCTGAACCCGTACGTAAGTAGGAAACACCGTGATGTAAGTAGTCTGAGCGATTACTGTACGTATGCTGCATGCGTACGTAAGTAGGAAACACCGTGATGTAAGTAGTCGGAACCATAACTATACGTATGCTGAACCCGTACGTAAGTAGGAAACACCGTGTTGTAAGTAGTCGGAGCCATTACTGTACGTATGCTGCATGCGTACGTAAGTAGGAAACACCGTGCTGTAAGTAGTCGGAGCCCATACTGTACGTATGCTGAACCCGTACGTAAGTAGGAAACACCGTGTTGTAAGTAGTTGGAGACATTACTGTACGTAGGCTGAACCCGTACGTAAGTAGGAAACACCGTGCTGTAAGTAGTCGGAGCCATTACTGTACGTATGCTGCATGCGTACGTAAGTAGGAAACACCGTGTTGTAAGTAGTCGGAGCCATTACTGTACGTGTGCTGCATGCGTACGTAAGTAGGAAACACCGTGTTGTAAGTAGTCGAAGCCATTACTGTACGTATGCTGCATGCGTACGTAAGTAGGAAACACCGTGTTGTAAGTAGTCGGAGCCATTACTGTACGTAGGCTGAACACGTACGTAAGTAGGAAACACCGTGATGTAAGTAGTCCACACCTTTACGTAAGTAGGACTCACCATGCTCTATGTAGTCTGAACAAGTACAGTACGTATACAATGAAGGGCAGGTGAAGATTGCATGCTACGTATATAAGTAGCAAAAGAACCCAGCAGGAAATTACGTAGCCCGGTCCATGACAAATTCGTGGTGCGGCCTACTTACAGCATACTACTTACGCGACATGGTGCTGTCTACTGACGTCATGCTGGGTCGTTTTGCTACTTAGATTACGTAGCCGGGCTACGTAATTTTTTCTCAGTGTATAGTTGAGAAATGTTCAAACTTTACTTGCTCCACTGACGCAGCGATCTGAACTAGGTCCTGACCTTCAACACACGACTGCACTAACCATCGTTAATCGAGGTGGAACACTACTACGTCTTTCCAGTCGAATTGTTAATTTTTTTTATGATAATAGTAATGGAACAAGCTGATAGCTTACCTGATGTTAAGTAGTAACTTCTGCCTATAACAATGCATTACCTCGCAGAGCAAGTCCAATGAGGACGTTCTTTCTTCATCTTTTGCAGTGTAAAACGTACTTAACCAGTCCCAAGCAACATATTAGTATGTGGATGAAATGCTATGTAGTTAGATATTCTTCGAAATGCATCTGCTAAAATATATATTTTGCATTTGTAGCAAGCTACATTACGTTGGAACGCGGTATCAGACTTCTGGTATACCAAGGCCACACGTACGGAAGGAATGGTAAGCCAAATCGTCACGGAAAGTGTCGGTACAGATGCTCCTGCTCTCAGTCCAAGAACTGTCCAGCACATGTTTATGTCGTCGAAGACACCATCGTTCCCGTAGTTACAAAGCACAACCATGAGCCGATGACATATTTGCAATCTGCCGGTGGGACATATGTCCGGGTTTAACCTCGTCCCTAACTAAGACCTCGCGATGTCCCGAGGACTAGCACATCTCTGTTTTGTGGTTTGTGTAGTCTTACCTGTCTAGTTTTCACGGTAGATTTTTGTCAGAAGAACGATGCAGAGTAATGCACAAATGCATACTACAATTTCTTTTAACAAGTTTAATTATTATTAAGTAAATTACTTTCACAAGAAACCTTAATTTGTTCTTATTATATGACAATAAATGATTTAATGCATAATATAGTCTATGATTTGAGGATTTGGGGTGACCAATCCTAAAGTCACAACGTTACAGTTGAGTAGGTAAACTTCTATTTCGTCTATGACCTATTTTTAATCCGTAACCTATGTTTAATCCAATAACTAGATAGAAACTTTTTAAATAAGAAAATGGTGTTTTTCTATGATTTGAACCCATGTTAACCGAAAAAAAACTATTCAAAATTATAAAATATGGAGATTATGGAGAATGGAGATGTTTGGTTTATTTAATGATAAAGATGGTATATTTTTTTATAGCAAAATACATAACTTTAGATCGAGGTACGAAACTCCTTATGCTTCGTGGTCAGACATACGGAAAGAATAGCACCATCCGCAATGGAGGAGTCCGTTATAGATGTTCCAGTGCTATGACCAAGGGCTGCAAGGCGTTTGTTCACGTGAGCAAAGATGACGTCATCGTTTTTGAATCCGGGGAGCATTATCATAAGCCTAACAAGTACAAGAAAATACCCGACGGCCGATACGTTAAAGTTTAGTATTTCGCCTTGAAGTCTTTACAAAACGTGATGATGAGATATATAATCTATTTAATCGTGCTAACACAAGCGGCAGAGATTTTACTGAGTCTAAACTCAGTAAAATCTCTGCCGAACTAAGCATAAGGCCCCTTTTTATAAGTCGAATGTAAAGTTTAATAAGTCAGATAATGATGAAATATAATAATATGAAGATGATTGGTTTAAATATTAACAACGCTGTGTAAGTTAAGCACATGATTAGCTCTGACACTAACATCACCCGTGATAGAAACCTAATTAATTGAAATCGCTAATTAAACTAATGTATATGTATTTTTAGCAAAATACATGACTTTAAACCGAGGTGCAAAACTCCTTGTGTATCGTGGTCACACTTTTGGAAGGAATAGCATCATCCGTAAAGGAGGAATACGATACAGATGCTCCTGTGCCCCCAGCAAGGGTTGCAAGGCATTTGTTCACGTGAGCAAGGATGACGTCATCGTTTCTGCATCCGGGAAGCACAATCACGAGCCTAACCAATACATGCAATTATCTCATGGCAGATACGTTAAACTTTAGCATGTCGTATTAAAGTTAAAAAAAAAATTGTCTGACAATATTTAGGTAGATTTTTTTTTTGTTTTCCGTGGTGGAACTATATTTTTGTCTGTATTATAAATATATCTATCTATACTATTATAAAACTGTAAAAAAGTCAAAAACTAAAATTAAAGATATGGATAAACTAAGTATGCCGATCTACTAAATCAACGATTCTGATTCCAAAAATCGTGTTTTGTCTGTTTGTTTGTTTGCGGATCACTCCTAAACTACTGGACCAATTTCAATGAAACTTATACTTTTCAAAAACAGGCAGTTTCTACGAGGTTCATCGTAAGCTGGTTGACAGATATTTTGGTGGAAAGTTACGCACGCGTACGAAGTCGCGGGTATCAGCTAGTTTCTAATAAATTGGTATACTTACATACTAGGGGCCTTATTTTATTGACAACACGACTTGGTATGGCACAATCATGTTTTTATTGTTATTGCACTCATTTGGTTCCATGCCAAAGTTGATTTTGCACCGTCGCGTCTATTCCTCCATTTTTGATAAATTTGACATAGATTGTAGGTTACGTTAAATAACTTAAATTTTCTGTCTTTTACAAAAAAAGAAATGTATTATTATTTATTACTATTATAATGTATTGTATCATTGTAAATTGTATTGTTTTTAGAGGCAATGGTTCGTTTTATGACGATAGCTGGATCGCGACAAAACCAATTAGCAATTTATAGAGGATACACCTATTCTAAAAAATATGCATTAAAAAGCGGTGTTATAACATACAGGTGCCTGAGATACTCTATCGTCCGTTGCTCAGCGTACATCAACGTGGACAAAAAGGGCGATGTACTCAAAATAGGCGGAAAACATTTGCACAAACCGTACATACAGGGTGTTACCAGACCACTTCCGAAAACTTGCAGGTTCCAATCAGACCATGATACTGAAAACATTAAGCGAAAAAAATCGCGAAAAAAAAAATTGACTTGACTATCTCTTTTTAATTTTTTTTCTAGTTACATACACACAGTACAACATAATAAGACATATCTACCTAATTATCTCATTTAAAAAAGCAAAAAAACAAATCAAATAAATAAAGCAGCAATGTACACGCAGCACGCAGATTACGTCTACTACAGCATGAACAGCTGAGAGTTCATCGCGGGTCATTCAAGTACGCGACGTGCGAGCGACCTACGTTAGTACCTACCTACGTTAGTAGGCACTTACGACACAGAATAAATAATAGTACTACGCCTCGACCTTACCTACGTGAATGCGTACATTGCGGGCTGGCGAAATAAATACAAATCTTTAAACATGGTTTTCTCCAGCTATAATTATTTTTCAGGATAACTGATTTTTTTTTGGTTGGGTTTTGGTGTGCTGTAGCTCCCCCTTTCGTTTTCGGAAGTGGTCTGGTCACCCTGTATACAAGAAAACTCAAAGCGGAAAATTTATCCGATTAGATTAAAATATTTTTATAACATTTTTGAGTTTGAATTTGACTTAGGTATACATACATGTGTATACATGTGTAGATAACAGACTGCCTCATTTAACATTTGATTTTTTAACTTCTGTTATATTCACATCTTTAAAAGGTATAACATTAATGTACCTACTCTATTTACTTATAATTATTTGCACCATTGTACCAGATACACTGTTCTTTGTATAGAATATATTTTTGTTTTATTCTGTCGTTTGCTTGTCATTATTTGTAGACTTCAGAGGGCCTAGTACGTGTTTTAGAGTTTAAATCTGGTGAAATACAGCAATGTGAGCTGCTTAGCTTCATCACTGCTACGCGGCAAATATAGATAGATACATAGAAAACTTTAACAGAAATTATAAAATAAACACAGAGCTCATTATTCTTATGTGAAGTACAATGGGCGGCCTTATCGCTGTGAGCGATCTCTTTCAGGCAACCTTTGGATGGACTGAATTTTAGATAGGGTGGTATTAATTTCCTAGGCGAGCTACTTTCACAGAAAGCTCTACTTCACAATGACCTGGCCTCCGCATCAGTCGGCGCGCAACTAAATAATTTTATATTCTAGTCTATATCAGTCATTGGTTTCACATTGTGTTTTTTTTTTGTATCAGCCAGCACCATTTAGAATGTATATTAACCGTAAATTCTCTTTTTACTATCAGGTTCAAACATGGATGTGAGTCAAGGCACGTCTGGATCTGAAGAAATACGGTTTATAAATCGTAATGGAGGTGTCGTAGTGTTGCGAGCAGGTCATCAGTACTACATTAAAAGACGATATAGGAACGGAAAAGTACTTATGCTGTGTGCTAAACATAAAACTGAAAACTGCGGAGGGAAACTAACAACCTTTAGTAATTATAAAATAATTAAGGAACACAATCACTCTTGCCGTCCTGATTTCACTGCTAATGAATTAGCTATCAAGATAGACACATGTAGGAAAATGACTTTGACGACAACTGTACCGGTTTCACAAATATTTAACAAAACTTTTGAAGAAATTGAGGTCAGCGGACTGAATGTAACGAAAGAGCCATTTTTCAAGAGTATCAAATCGTCTCTATATCGTGCCCGAAGAAAAGCATTACTGAATAAATCCAGTCAGGAATAATAAAAATTTAGCTTATTGAGTTGATATCTTACTAAATTCATTAAAAATCCTACTATTTTAACCGTGGAATCCTTAATTCTCTTTGTTCTTACCTAGTACCAGATAGGCACCAAATTTATCATGACGAAATTATTAATAATTGTTCTTTTTTTTGTTTAAATAAAATGTTATTTTTTGTTTAAAAAGGGAATATAACTATCATACGTATCAGAAGAGGTTTTTAATTTTTTTTATGTCTATTGAGATATTTTTCATTTACCTATTACCTATTCATAGATAAACTACTAGGTTCATATGTCTTAAATTAATCAACATTATTTTTTTTCAACAGATATAGACTTGGCAAGTACTGCAGATATTAGTTTGATAAAAGGCAAGAAAGGTATGGTTATTTTAAGAGCAGGTCATCGATACCACAGTCATAAGAAATACAAAAATGGAAGCATCCTCTTCAGTTGTGCTAAAAAAAAATCTGATAAATGTCGTGGCACGCTTACTATAACAGAAGATTATTATAAAGTGTTAAAGAACCGCGCACATACTTGTATCCCAGATTACACAGCTAATAATATTGCAATTCACATGGACATTTGCAAACAACAAGCGTCTTCAACAGCTATTCCAGTTACAGCTATTTATAAGAATGCCTTGACGGAAATTGAAGCCAGTGGTGTTGATGCCACCGAGATTCCACTGTTTAAAAACGTCAAGTCGTCATTATACAATGCGAGGAAAAAACTAAAAATAGAGAAATTTGACGAATAATCAGGCAGTGAATTTATTTTACAAGCATTTATTTGTTATACATACTATTAACATATAACATATATAATAAATATATAATATATATATAATAATGTAAAAGATATTTTTCTCTGTACAAAATAAGGTAACATCAAAGGAGAACTTAAGTATAAGTAGTGATTAATGTGAGTACATATATCTATTTAGCGAGAGACTGTTGCCTAAAATAGGTTTTGGGAAACTTGTAATATATAGGTATTTTTATCTAAAACATTACTACACATCTACGTCATCACGTAGTAAAACCAAAGTCCGCGTGAGCGTTGTTCTCTATAATATACCTATATCTCAATAGATAATTGAAAAGATGGCTGACTTGTGATAACTTTTCTTTATGATGAAAATGGGTGTGTACCTACTATTGGCTCTAATCATAAGAGTTTACTTTTTAATCATAGTTGGAAAAAGAATGATTTTATTTGATTTGATTAACTAACGATGGTGGCTGTACCTAAAATTAAATATTTTATAGCATCGACTAAACTGAATATATTTAGTCCATGCTTATTGATATCTATACTATACTATAGAATACCTGGCTCTTTTAATTACATTCTCGCAAAAACATTACACTTTACGCTAAATTTTTCATTTTGTTTTTATCATCTTTTGTTTTGTCTTCAAATATTTGTACGTTCTTTTTTAACTATAGGTACTATTATTTTAATAGGCACATAATTAGGCCGTTGTGGTATTGTAACTGCAAAAAGCATAGAAATAATAATAGTATTATGGTAACAATCACTTTTCTTACATATTTTTTACATTTAAATATTGTTTAATATTTATGTTTGTGTATGTAAATATTTAAATAGTGCTTAGACTTGCCTTGTGATTGTTTATAGGTAAATTAATGTTAAATATCTACGAAATACAGAAATACTCTTACTTATACCTACTTTAAAGTAATGAAAAAATTAATAATTAGGTACATTAGGTATTTCTAATAATGTATAATTGTCATTATAACTAATAAAACACCTGTAATTCACATTAGTTTTTATTTTATAATTACCTTTCTATGTACATGTTATTAATATCAGAAACACTTACCAAATCTTTTTAATAATAATAATTGTGGTTGATACAAAATTCTTGTTTAACTGAACGTTTCAGAATGCCATGTGTTTAAGTTTTTTTTTTCTAAATTGTAGCAACCCACTTTACTTATTAAACGCACTACTGACAAAAGTATAAACATGACATTTCACAATTTCCAGTTTCCAATGGAATGATAGCATCCATTGTGATAATAGCTTAATGGATTAGATAAATATTGAAATCTGCATATTTTTCTAAAACATTTTATTTTATATACTACTAGCTGACCCGACAGACGTTGTCCTGTCATTCAAACTCTTACTGTCAAACAACTGACAGTTATTTCAAATGTGACATTAAAAAAGTTTTTATGAAAAAGGTTAAGGAACTTTCACCCCTTACAACCCTTTTTTCGCATTAAAAAGTAGCCTATGTCCTTTCTCAGGCTCTATACTATCTGTGTACCAAATTTCATTTAAATCGGTTCAGTAGTTTTGGCGTGAAAGCGAGACAGACGGACAGACAGAGTTATTTTCGCATTTATAATATTAGTATGGATATACCTAATAAAAGACTGAAGTTTTGGAAATGTTATGTTCTGATCGTCCACATATATTTTTGTAGATCGCAGTCTAATGGACTTTAACACTACAACTGGATAGAGTTATTTCAGATTTTGGAAGGTCTAGTTTTCCTGTTTGTGTGACGACCTCTCATATCAGGTTCTATGGTTTCACCGGCAGAGTAACTAAGTTTTTTTATATAAAGTGAATACCATTGACTCGCTTATCGAAAGGGTGTCCAGAAACATAGGCTTGCAAAATCGTACTCTTTTACCGTCAATGCAGAAACAGTACTCGTAGTGGCACCTACGACTAAGGCTAGATGAACGCGCACAGCAATGTTTTTTAGATGCTTTTTTAACACAGAGACTAAGGAACTCCATTTGTTTGTCGTGGTCTCCTAGTGCCCAAAATTCTTTAAATATTAAATTTCTTTGTTCTTCTGTTATGTTCTCTCGACATTTGCGTGTGCAACTTGGTCCACAGCCTGGTTTCATAGTTTTTTTAGGGATAAGTTTACCCTTCCTGTTTATAAATTCCTCGCCTAGGTTTTTCTTTTTCTTACACACTGTATCTCTCCATTTTTCTTTATTTTGCAGTCTTTTTAATCCTTTATATTTTGTCTTCATTTCTTCAGCAATAAACAATCTACCAAAGTCAACGGCATGCTCGTAGTTGTCTTCTTGAGCGTCATCTGAAAATAAACAGATATATTAATACTTTTTAAAAATATACTATTCAATATATTCAACTAGGAATTAAAAATATTACACAAAAATATGATAGTTGTCTACATAATATATATTGTACCTACACTTCATCTAATTGTGCAAGTAACTACTACTAATATAAAATCTTACTAAATTCATAAAAAAACCTACTATTTTAACCGTGGAATCCTTAATTCTCTTTGTACTTACCTAGTACCAGATATAGGCACAAAATATATGATGAAGAAATGATTATTTGCTATTTCTTTTGTTTAAATAAAATGTGTTTTTTTTTGTTTAAAAAGGGAATATTATAACAATCATACGTATCAAAACAGGTTTTTAATTTTTTCATATTTTATTAAGCAATTTCACATAAGTACCTACCTATTACCTATTCGTAGATAAACTACTAGGTCCGTATGTCTTAAATTAATCAACATTATTTTTTTTATTCAACAGGTATAGACTTGGCAAGTACTGCAGATATTAGTTTGATAAAAGGCAAGAAAGGCATGGTTGTTTTAAGAGCAGGTCATCGATATCATAGTAATGCCAAATACAAAAATGGAAGCATCCTCTTCGTTTGTGCAAAAAAAAAATCTGATAAATGTCGTGGAACGCTTACAATAACAGAAGATTATTCTAAAGTATTAAAGAACCGCGCACATACTTGTATCCCAGATTACACAGCTAATAATATTGCAATTCACATGGACATTTGCAAACAACAAGCGTCTTCAACAGCTATTCCAGTTACAGCTATTTATAAGAACGCCTTGACGGAAATTGAAGCCAGTGGTGTTGATGCCACCGAGATTCCACTGTTTAAAAACGTCAAGTCGTCATTATACAATGCGAGGAAAAAATTAAAAATAAAGAAATTTGACCAATAACCCGGCTGTAAATCAAAACAAGCATTTATTATTTAAACTATAGGTACATATAAATATATTATAGTAACAATGTAAAAGATTTATTTTCTCTCTACAAAATAATGTAACATCAGAGGAGAACACATGATAGCTAATGATGCTGACTCTACCTAAAATTCAATGTTTTATAGCATCGACTAAACTGAATATATTTAGTCCATGCTTATAGTAATTATATGTATACTATACTATAGAATACCTGACTCTTATA
The DNA here is from genome assembly GCA_918843925.1 of Eulithis prunata. Taxonomy (NCBI): domain Eukaryota; kingdom Metazoa; phylum Arthropoda; class Insecta; order Lepidoptera; family Geometridae; genus Eulithis; species Eulithis prunata. The sequence goes on along the minus strand of OU974016.1, from coordinate 8,157,494 downwards.
ATTAAATCCTCGCAAAAACATTACAGTTTATGCTAAATTTTTCATTTTGTTTTTATCATCTTTTGGTTTGTCTTCAAATATTTGTACGTTCTTTTTTAATTATAGGTACTATTATTGTAATAGGTACATAATTAGGCCGTTGTGGTATTGTAACTGCAAATAGCATAGAAATAAAAATAGTATTATGGTAAATATTATTTAACATTTATTGTGTAAGTAAGTAAATATTTGAATGGTATTTAGACTTGTCTTGTGATTGTTTATAGGTAAATTAATGTTAAATAATTACGAAATACAGAAATATTCTCACTTATTTACTTTAAAGTTATGAAAAAATTATTAATTAGGTACATTAGGTATTTCTAATAATGTATAATTGTCATTATAACCAATAAAACATGTAATTCACATAAGTTTTTATTTTTATAACGACCTTTCTAAGTACATTTTATTAATATCAGAAACACTTACCAAAGAAATCTTCTTATCTGATAATTTTTTTGTGACTGTTTCTTTGTCTGATAATCTAACATTTTAAAGGGCTAGAGTATAAAACTTCAGTGTATGACAAATTCACTACTGACAAACATGACATTTCACAAGTGCCAGTTTCCAATGGAATGATAGCATCCATTGTGATAATAGCTTAATGGATTAGATACATATTGAAATATAAAAAGTCTTATAAAATCTTTTTTTTTAAATCGACTGATAAACATTTTATTCACAAAGAAAATTACAATTAATATAGTATTTACAATATTCACAATATTTATAAAATTTCATTTCAGATATTCATTTGATAAAACGCAATGGAGGCATTGTTGTTTTAAGAAGAGGCCATCAATATCACAATCATAAGAGATATAAAAATGGAACAATCTTTTTGCGTTGCACGAAATGGACAACTGAGAAATGTCCTGGATCACTTACTATCACGAACAATTATCTTGTAGTTTTAAAAGGACATAGGCATACTTGTGTCCCGGATTTTGCCGCCAATGATATAGCAATCAAGATGGAAATTTGCAAACAACAAGCATCTTACACAAATATTCCAATTTCAACTATTTATAAGAATGCCATGGCGGAAATTGAAGCCACTGGAGTTAATGTCACAGAAATTCCATTATTTAAGAGTATCAAGACGTCCTTATACCAAGCCAGAAAAAAAGCAAATACGTAGATAATATGTAGATAAATAGGCCGACGACGACTACTTTATGTAGCGCCATCTGACATGCTGTAACATAACTACTCAGAACTACGTTTGGTAGATGCATTGAGGAAATATTACTAACGTATAGAGAAGCTATACCAAACCAAAAACGTGTCGCAACTTGAGGCGAGCGCGCCCCGCCCAAAGACAAGTATTTGCTGCAGCGCTAAAAGATTAGATGTCGTCTAACCATACCATCAAAACATGCAGCGCTAGATCGCTAATAGAGTATAGTTTTCTCGCGACCAAAACGTCGTAAGCGCCGTGAATTTCGGGGCGCTTACGCGTTTCGTTCAACATAGTGTAACAACATGTCGCTCTCATAGATTTTTTCACCGCAGAAGGGACACTTCAGACAGCTTTTGTACATACAAAACTGAATTTTAATGCAGTACCTATGAATATTATATTTCAAAACGTGAAAAAATGTACAGTAAATTAAAATAAATTGTTAAGCGTTTGAAATCATTGGTTTTAAAATAAATTGGTATTTTATACAAAAAGTAGGTACATACCTACATAGGTACCTATTTGCACTAACTAGACCCCACACCTTATCTCACTCTGCCATAGCATTAAAGAAATATAGGTATAGTAAAGCTTTATAATGACGATTTCAAAAGATAGCTACAGTACCTACTACATATTACTGATCAGACAGACGGCATAGGCCGAGTAATATGAGTTCAAAATAATTAGTTAAACCTTAGTCACCAACCCTTAGTAGGTATCCGAAACATCCCATCTGTACGATGCACTTTTCATAATCTATGATTTTCAAACAAAATGTCCGTACAATAGAAAATAATCTACGAAAATTAATTTTGGTTAGTTCTAGTTGATATTCTGTTTACTTACCGATGATAAGTCACGCCACTATCTTTTTTTTGCACAGTCGATTGGTTTTTACACGTTTTTAAAACGCAAGACGGCATTTTGAATAACTTTTTATTCGCATGCGGTCACGATGGTTGTTGGCGAGCGACTAAATGAGTTGTTGCCGGTCGGCAACAACTCATGGCGCAAATTTGTTGTTCGCGGCGTCTGTTCCATACGCTAGTAATATTAATTCAATGGGTAGATGGCACTGTCGTTAACCGACACAGACAAATCCTAGATCGCTGATTACCACCCTCGACGGTAGCGTTTATCTTATGGTCTATATTTTCACTGTTGATTAAATAATATGTTATATATATGGCAGAATAGTAGTTCTTACATAGATATAAAAATATATGTTTATTATTTACTAAGTTGGGATTTGTTTTACCAAGGTTAAACTTAGCTGATAGTTGTTGTATTAAGCGATTAAATGATTTTTCCTAACTTGTCACATTTTATATAAAAAAAAATTGTGCGTGGTGTCCCTCCGCGCAGAAGAAGTTATACTTTGAGTGCCATTTGCGTTTTGTGGGGGTATGTGATCACTCTTGCTCTGTCTCTTTCTATTCCCCCTCTCCAGGAGCGTTAAACGCTGTCTCTTTCTATTCCTCCTTCGTTTAACGTTTAACGCTGTCAGTTGGAAGTCGCATTAGAAGTATAACTTCACGGAACGATTCACCGTGTTGCTTTCGTTCATTTTATTAGCTCGGGATACCATCGTCTTTAGCTCTAAATACAATAATCAAGGCAGGTATCTTTTTGCCCCCATTTTTATATACATTCTATGTTTTTAAACAGGTGTTAGATTCCTCTTATTAATCATTCAATTTCTTTAACAGATATAAAATATCCGCCAGACTTTTTAGATACTGGAGAAATAAGTTTGATTAGCCGCAAAGGTGGCACCGTGTTTTTAAGGGGAGGTCATCAGTACTATACGCTAAAGCGATACAAGAATGGCACAATACTCATGCGCTGTACAAAATATAAATCTGGAAACTGTCGAGGAACGCTTACTACCACTTATGATTACAAGTTTTTGAAAGAACGTGAACATACTTGTATCCCAGATTTTGCTGCTAACCATATTGCAATGAAGATAGATACTTTTAAAAAACAAACAGCAATGACGAATCTCCCAATTACAGCGATCTATAACAATGCTTTGTTAGAAATAGAAGCGAGTGGAGTAGATGTGGATACAGAGGTGCCAATAATTAAAAATTTGAAATCTTCTTTATACAAAGCCAGATACAAGTTTAAAAATCACAATAGCGAATGATTACTACACCAGCAATATAAACGTTACGGGACTTTACTTTATCACTTAACAAATACTTACTTGTACTAATATTTTTATTCCCATTGTTGTGATGTTAGTTTGTTTACTTGTGAGTAATATTTATAATATTAGATTAAATTGTTCGATAACTTTGAGTAGGATTACATCTTTTAATTAAATGGATTGTGTTAAAATGCCCACATGTTTTAGTAAACTTTAGTCGCACTATTCAAATTAAGGCCTGCATGTTGCTTTTTAAACTAAATTATATCTTCAAATACTATAATATTAACCTATTTCTTATTCAGCGTTTGATATATTTATCAGGTCCGTCAAAATTATTAGATGCTGAAGAAATAAGATTGATTAGCCGCAAAGGTGGTACCGTGTTTCTAAGGGCTGGTCATCAGTACTATATTCAAAATCGATACAAAAATGGCACACAAGTCATGCGCTGTGCCAAATATAAATCAGAAGACTGTCGAGGAAAGCTAACGACTACATGCGATTATAAGATTTTAAAAGAGCAACGACATACTTGTAACGCTGATTTTGCTGCAAATGAAATAGCAATCAAGATAGCCAATTGCAAAAAACAAGTGACTACGACGAATATTCCAGTTAAAGCGATATATAAAAACACTTTGATAGAAATCGAAGCAAGTGGGTTAAATATGGCCACAGAGGTTCCGTTATTTAAAAACATAAAATCTTCTCTGTACAATGCGAGAAAAAAGAATAAAGATCAAAAACAAGAAACAAAAGATTGATTTACAAACGTTTATTTTAAATTACTTGGGTAGGTAATGAAGAGTAGGTACGGTAAGTACGTGGGTATAGGTAATATATATCTTGAATATAAAATTTAATAATAAATTAAGTTATTTTTTATTTCTGGAGAAATGGCAATACAAATTAATTTTATGGAGATTATCTAGAAACCAACACAGTAACAGTAACAGTAGTCTCAGTAGATCAGTAGTTAGAAAACACTACAGTAGCACTAGCAAAGACAGTAAAATGTTGTAAATGAGCCGATTCAGACAGACGCAATATGACGATAATTTGTTTTATAAAAATGTAGAAAAAGTAAAATTAACTGTGAATAAGACAAACACAGTTCACTCGGGCCATGTTCAGCGTCACGTTGAGAAAGAACCTTGTTACCAGAGGCAGTCCTCTTTTTGGGTTAAGTTGTGATGAACACATAAATAAAACAAATATATTCAGGTATATGAATATTATTAATCGCTCAAAAGTCATTTTACTGTTGATATAGCTATCGAGAATATATATCTATCTAGAATCTGTTAAAATTTTATGTCGTCGTAGACATTTTCACATTGTTTGTAGTTCACCTCTAGACTTAAAACTCTATCTGAGTTTTAGTTAGTAAATCAAATTTAACTTTATTGTAGGAAAAAAATGCATTGTAGTCGGCGGAATTTTCGAGTCTTCTTCGGGGCAGCAAATAATGGTTCTTAAAAACTACGTGTACAAAAAAGAATTATCAGAAGGAAACCAAATTAGTTGGCGATGCTCTTCTGACAGTTCATGCCGTGCGTCCTTTTTCATGGAGGGTGACAACATGACTAAAATGAATCTCAAACATAATCACGCACCGAATGCGAATAGTATAAAGAATAAGGAGCTAAGAAAGGCTTTTAAAAATTCGGTTAGGAATACGTTTCGGAGAATATTAATATCTAAACAAAATTAATTGCATTTGTTTTGTCTTGTTCTTCTAGGCTCTGGCTTGCTGACACGATTCATTATTGTGATCTTACTGAACAAATATTCAGTTTAATTTTATTTTAATTACGGTTGATTGGTGCCGTTTTCGGTTCTCTTTATGCTTGTGTCTTATGTTTGTTCCTTTATTGGAACTTGTAAATAAATAAGTTACTATTTTTTATAAATAAATATGCAATTACTGACGTGTCGTTTAATTTTGAGGGTTGCTCAGTTATCACTTTGAAACAGGAAAACAAAATAGTCAAAGGTAAGTTATAAAACCTAAAAATATACGTAAAATAGACACTAGTGTCTAGGCAATGTAAATATTAACGACGCATCATATGTTGCAGCTCAAATGGTGGTCATGGCAAGTGGTAAGACTCACCTACTCTATCAGGGTTACACTTTCTTCTTCCGGTATCATACAAAGATGGGCAACAAGTGGGTATGCACCAACTTCCCTCGCTGCAAGTCTTGGCTGTACCTTGACGACCTTAATGTCATCACGGGCGTAGACCCCTATCATAATCATGAGATGAGGCAACTCTATCAACGAGCCGATGGCAAGTTTAGTAGATAACTACAACACACAATCAATATTATGTTTGAGAAAAATGTTTTCAAATCAAACACAAAAGATATGTAGGTAGTGTAGGTACGTCCAATCTTTCATGGCTCCCAATCAATGGTTCAAATAATTTTAGTATGTACTAGCTGTAATTAGGTATGTAAATATTCTTGTAAATAAAGATATTATTTTTAAATCTAAAACTCTGATTATACGTTGTTTGTTACCCGGTTGTTGCAGAGCTATGATTAAGATCGTGCTTGTATATTGTCTTTTCAATTAAATGATAATTTTAGGAATGTTATATTACGCAACTGTTCCTGCAACTTTTGAGTTTGAGAACAAAATAAACAAGACTCGAGTTACTAAGAAAGACGGCAAAAAGAAAATTGGCTTAAAAAGAGGTGTTTTAATGAGCAATTTGACAGAAGAAGAAAAAGTAATAAGAAAAGCAAAATATAGGGAACACACCCTACGTTATAAGAAAAAAAACAAGAGCATACATGATATGACAGAGGAAGAAAAGGAGAGACAGCGAGACATTTGGAGGGACAGCACGAGACGGTCCAGGCAGAAGAAGAAGAATTCGACAGTGAAAACAAAATTAGGGATGGACTCTGAATCACAATAGTACCGTAGTTATACCACTTGTACAAATATACTGTAATTAAGTATACATTTAATTGTTGGTTCATTTGCCATGGCGCATGGTATGTCATGGTACCTAATCGTGGTTAAAGGAGTCAGTTTCTGCGTACAAGCAAATCTTCTTTCGCTTGGGCTTAAATCAGATTCATGGAGATGAAAGAAATGTTAGTTTAAAGAAACTGCCGCTATGTTTGAACCTATATATATATATACCTATCCAATATGTTTAATAAAAAAAGGCTGCAGCATTATAAGTACTTAGGTTCTTATATCAATACACTTAAGGAACACCAACAGTGTTACAATTTACCAACAATCATGACTAGAACAGGAATATTTTATTGCTATGAATATATTATATTATATATTTACATCTAGGTATACATCTTTTATGAAGATATTTATAAACGCATTCCTTGCGAATGAGAATTATATTCATAGCATTAAAATATCCATGTTCTAGTCATGATTGTTGGTAAACTGTAACACTGTTGGTGTTCTTTTTTAATAAATAAATAAATAAAATGATGATCCATGCATAATACTCACTACGAGCTTATACAATATCATATTCATAGTAGGTATTCATAAAATTGCCATGCCATAATGCCTACTGCCTAGTTACTCTCGGAAATATGTGTTAAGTTTAAAAAAAAATGTGTTAGCATGGTATAATAAGTAGAGAATATAACTTCTTCTAATCCCGACTTATCTTTATTTGTAGTCACCTTTCAAATCTTACGCTATGAATATGTTCGTATAGTAAATATTCATGAACATTTAAAACAATTGATTTAATTTATTCAGTAAAATTTTCTCCCTAAAGTGTTTTATATTTTATTATGAGTTTTTAAAAATACCAATAAATGATAATGGTACTTACTTAAAATATTTAAATTTAAAAAGAATTTGTAAGTGCAAAGTACCAATTAGCTAAGTTTGATCTTTAAAAATCTGATGTTATCTTTAGCTAACTGAAGTCATGTTGAGTAAATTGCACTGAAAATGATTCATTTCAGTCAAAAGACGGCGGCAAACAACCGCAGAAAGGCAAAGGCGATATAGAGAAAGACTTAAAAAAGATCCTAAAAAGTACGAAGAATATAAAAGTAAACAACGGGAGAGTTATCTTAAACATTTATACAGGGTGTTACCAGACCACTTCCGAAAACTTGGAGGTTCCAATCAGACCATGATACTGAAAACATTAAGTGAAAAAAATCGCGAAAAAAAAAATTGACTTGACTATCTCTTTTTAATTTTTTTTCTAGTTACATACACACAGTACAACATAATAAGACATATCTACCTAATTATCTCATTTAAAAAAGCAAAAAAACAAATGAAATAAATAAAGCAGCAATGTAAACGCAGCACGCAGATTACGTCTACTACAGCATGAACAGCTGAGAGTTCATCGCGGGTCATTCAAGTACGCGACGTGCGAGCGACCTACGTTAGTACCTACCTACGTTAGTAGGCACTTACGACACAGAATAAATAATAGTACTACGCCTCGACCTTACCTACGTGAATGCGTACATTGCGGGCTGGCGAAATAAATACAAATCTTTAAACATTGTTTTCTCCGGCTATAATTATTTTTCAGGATAACTGATTTTTTTTTGGTTGGGTTTTGGTGTGCTGTAGCTCCCCCTTTCGTTTTCGGAAGTGGTCTGGTAACACCCTGTATAACCGTAGGAACAAAAAAAGTTAAATCCAATAAACATTTTATTTTAATCATCAGTATTTTTTAATTAATGGTCTATTATCTTATATTTTAATTCTTTAGATCTTATATTTTAACATTAATAATGCCTATAATAATTTATATGATAAAGTAGTTGCGCGTTGCTCGCGTTCAGGAGCCTTTGGAGTGTGACTTTTCAAAATTCCTTTCTTAGTGCACCCCTACACTATATAAGGATACTACCCTCCACATTTTATATTTCTAGGACTTATAGTTTAGGCTGTGCGTTGATTGTCAGTGAGCTTCATAAGAGTTTTATATATTTAAAATAATTAATGGCATAGGTAACCCATTTAATTAATTCTTTCTTCTTTGGGGACAAGACTATGTTTAACATTATTATGCACTTGATTTTTTATTAAAGATCATATTTCCTCACAGTACAAATAATGACGACAGTGAAAAACAAAATGCTGCTGCAGTACAAAGGGCACTACTACTCCAAAACGCCTTACACAAAGAAGAAGTGGCGATGCATAAACACCAACGAATGCTTCGCCGCTATCTACGTTAACGATGACTTCTCCTTGGTAAGGGAACCGAAGAAACATACTCACGAGCCAAAACTCTTCGTCGAGACTGAAGATGGAAGGTACATGAAAGTGAAGAAAAGGTCGGAGAGCGTAGCCTCTGACTATGTGTTGTACGAAGTTTTGCAAGAGCCCTCAGAAGCTTAAAAAGGCCCATGTAAAGATGAATACCAATATAATAATAATTAAGGTATAATTGAAGTCCTAAGATTTCGCTTCTTTCTTATCCAAAAGTGGGCATTTGTCAGAATGCTATCTTTTGACGCGTCTCTGACAACGTTCCTATCCATAGATACTATTAGATACAGACTACAGGTCTTGAAGTCCAAGAGTTCTGCGAGAATTTGTAATGCAATTGTACGAATGTTTTTTTTTACTATTGATCTTTACAATAAATGCCTTTACATTCTCACCTGGTGTTTCATTGTGGTCAGCAACAGATGTTGATTTAATATCACATTCGTTGCTTTTAATATTAACATTTTTATGGTTTAAGATAACTTAGATTTAGCAATTATACACTAAACTACGAGTATTCTTGAAAGGAGACAAATACTGTAAGTGATGACATAAAATTTTTTTTTATTTTTGGTCTATAGGTACACTCTACGAGTTACGCAATTAGGTATATTTCTAATAAAAGCCAGTGGTATAGATTATAAGAAGTCGGAACTGAAGCCTTATCAACACACTTGTTAATCTTAATGTCCTCCAACCACAGACGCATTGAATGACATAAAAGTAATGAATTTACCGAACGGGAAACAGTTATACATGTACAATGGTTACACATACGGATTTTGGTACAAGACGAAAATCGGGTCGAGATGGCGATGCTCCAAGGACCAGAACTGCAAAACCTCACTGCAGTTGAAAGATTTAAAAGTTGTGCACGTCCAGGGCACGCATAACCACCAGCCGCCGGTGTATAAGCAGACCAAGACAGGATTTTACTATAAAGTTTGACATTTTCGGCAGTTTCCTCAGAGGTTAGCTATGGCAACCCCAGAATCTCAATTTTGCCTAACCCCTGTGATCAAATAATTAAATGGCGCTAACGTTGATCCTTTTAATTCACTCACACATACAACGGCACCGTTCACATACAGGAAGAGCGCAGCCGGGCTTGCATTTGTTTCAGGCTTCAAAATGATAACAATATCCAACAGGAATCAGTTTTACACGTACAATACGTACGAGTAGGTACAACATACGTTTTATATAGCTCTCTGTCAGTGCTTAGCAACTGTAGATTTAACCACATACTAATAGTTATCAGCCTATTAATAAATAAATAATGACATTACCGACTTTTAACTAGGTACCAAATAACCTGGTCTTGGTTTGACAACATCAAGAATTAGGATTTCAATGGACGCTTTATTTTGAAGCGGTCAAACATAACCTGTACGTTCAAAACCATGCAAAGTCCGTGCTGCGGTGATTATTACCATACCAACTCACCTATATAAAATGCAAAGAATTAATGAATAATAAAAATAGATATCGTTATTGGCTTAACCAAAAGTATATAAATTGAACGGCAAAGTGGTGGCTATCGTGAGACTTACATTAACATTCTCAAACTCATTTCCAGACTTAAAAGTGATAACGATGCTTAACGGAAAGCAGTTTTATATGTACAAAGAACACACGTATTGCTTCGGGGGTCAAAACCGCAATACGAGCCGCTGGCGGTGCTCAGTGAACCCCAACTGTAAGGCTAAGATCGCTGTGAGTGAAACTGGGGAACTAGTACAAGCCAGCGGCGAGCACTTACACAAACCTTCGCCGTGTAGACAACTCAGTAACGGACGGTATTATCGCTGTGGACGATAGGCAAATGCAACTGCTACGATAATAAAGACCTTGGCGCCTTCAAAATAGAAGACAGAAAAGACAGGTCCCTCCGATAGACAGACGATATCGTGAAAATGGTAGGAATTTCAAAAATCTTGAATGCTTTAGAGCAAGACCTTTTAACACAAAGTTTAGAGTTTCGTGTGAACTATATTTTGATTGTTTTTTTGTAGGTGAGGATAATTCTTAAATTATAAAAAAAAAATTGAATTATAATTAATATATTATTTACAAGATCCAATATGTTTTTATGAAATCTACGAGATTCTTAATCTATATACAAAAAGAGTTTCTGGGAGGAAAGTCAGAAAAAAATTATTTGATAGCATTTTTTTATTAACAGGACCATACTTCATAGAAATGATCAACGGTAAAATGTCGTGCATGTACCAGAAGTACACATACAGCTTCTATCGTCAGGTGAAAAATGGAAATACTTCGTGGAGGTGTACCCGCACCTCAAAATGCGGGGCCACCATGAGTTTGACTCCGAATAACATAGTCATCAGGGAACCATCAGCTCACAACCATGAACCAAGTCAGTTTAAAGTGACTCCCACAGGAAAATACGTCAAAGTGTGAGTATGGCGCTGTCAAACTGCCGCTTACAATGACGTCACCAAACTCGTATTCTTGTGTAGTGACGTGTGTTCATGGGTTGCATGCACTTATATATTTTAGTCATAGCGCATATCATAAAATATATATAATATTATTAATAATGTGTTAGTAAGATTTTACTTGTTTGTTGCAATGCAAATAAAGGATTATTCTATTTATATTACTATTATAATTCTCCAGCACTAATTACAGTACTGTAGGCACCTATGGTTCGTAGGAATATTATCTTCTCCCATTAATTTTTAGAAATAGTTTTCTTGGGCCTCTACGAGTATCTTCTTCCAGCGATCTTAACAATGTCGTTTATCGAGTTAAAGATTTTTCTACGAGTTTCCTCTTTATACACTTATTTTTAGAATTCAAACTGATGAAACTAAACAACGGCAAGCGGCTGATATACTTAGACGGGTATACATACTGTCTGCATACGAAGTCAAAGAGCGGACAACGTTGGCGATGCACCGCCACATCCTCCTGCATGTCTTACATCAAGTTGGACAACTATGGACATCTCATCGGTAAGATCCGTGAGCATACCCAACATCGTCAGCCGGAATATTGTCTGAACTACGATGGCACGTATTGCAAAATTGGTCTTAAAAAACAAATTTGCTAATATTGTACTGTATGTATTTCTTAAATGCATAACAAATAATTAATAAAATCTTCGTCAATACGCTATTTCCCATATTTAGATATGGGCTATGGCTAACATTGGATTATGTATGTGAGCAAGGTATAAAATTTGAAAATGTATTATTTATTTTTAATTGTAATATAAAAGGTAGCTATTAATTCAAGAAGTACATAAACAAACTCACAAAGTTAAATCATGGTAAAATGTATTTTAATTTTAACCTTTAATTTGAGCGACTATATCACCCTCACCCTTTAATTAATCAGCTTTAATCCTAAAATCATAATATAGCCATTAAAATAAAAATGCAATTCGGACGAGTATAATAATTTTATTTGGGCACCGCTAGTGAAAATTGGTTAAAATACCTACAATCACGTCTAAGCGGTCTAGAAGACATTCACTCTCGCATCGGAATTTTGCTATTGAGATTAAAAAATATTTCAGTGTCGTTTGCAAAGTCACAGCGAGGTTCTCGTCTCCTGTTATTCCATGGGTACTCCTACAGCTTGCAGAAATGTAAGGATGGATTAGCTCTATGGAGGTGCACCATGAGTCAGGCAGGCACAACCAGACGATGCGTCGCAAAAGTCTACACCGATGTAGAGTACTCAGTGCTAGAATACTCTGGTAGGCATCTCCATAGCCAGCCAAAATATTATAAAAAGGATAACGAGCTTATCAGAGCTTATGCAAGAAAAACAGAAAACTTTGAACAAAAAGCTATAATAGGTTCATAAATTGTACGAACCCTTTGAAATGTGATAGATTAGTCTCGTAAAATAGTAGATAGCTAAAAATATAATTCTCTTTGATAGTTAGAAAAACATTAGAAATGTAACAGATTTTCTCATATATTGGTATCGATTCGCTTGTAGCATTTTTCCAAACTAACCTAATGTAACAGCTTTAAAATTATAGCCGTCCTTGTCGTTTCAATTCATCAGAAAGGGAGGGCAACATTTTTAGTGCTGTCAAATTAGGTTAGTTTAGAAAAATGCAACAAGCGAATCGATACCACTGTCTACTAAAGTGCCTTGAATTGAACGTCTTAGGAGAAGACAAGAGAAGATTTTTTTTGTAAATGATATACTTACTTAAAGGTATATAAGTAAAGTTGATTTTGTAAACAAACAATTTTCAGTATACCTACCTACTGTGTAGATTAAATATGACTTTATATTTGTTAATTCCGTCAATGGTCTACCTTTTCCAAATGGATAGCCAAAATTCTCTGAATTCCTTAGCAAAATAACTGACACTTTCCTAATTCCAGGCACATTTCTCTGGACGACCCGGGGCGGCAAGCACCCGCTTCTTGTTCTCAACAGCTACTCCTACAGCTACCAGAAACAGAACGTTGACGGCAGGAAATCCTGGTACTGCTCTCGAAGGTTGAAGGGCTGCAAAGCTTCTGCGATTAGCTTCGGGACCAAGGCCATTGCACTGAAACCCCATGACCACCCTCCCCCTAAAATACATAGCAAGTATACTGATAACAAGCCACAGATGAATAAAGCAAATGTAGAGTAGTATTATGAGACAGTTTAGCCCTATAAACTCTTAAATAGGTGGTAATAGGTCTTAAAAAAGTTCGTATCGTACATCACATAATGCCGGTACAAAATAAACCTTTTAACATTATATCAGATCTCCTTACTCAGCCAAACTTTATGAGGCAACCATAGGTAATGTACCTAGATCATTTATTAATATTAGCAACTTGTGAATAAGTAACCTAAGCAACGAATTGTATCCGAAATCTTTATCTATTGTGTGATATTTTCACCAGTATTTATAATATTTTTTTAACGTTTAATCATGCGTTGCTTTTATTATAACCATTGACAAAATCTTAATATATTTATATAAGGTGCCAATTATTGCCATATATAATGCGTATGATACTGTCGGTATAGTTAACGTGTAAATTTATCTTAAGAAAGCCATTCGAGGTTATAATACTACCAGTCCAGGGTTTGGTTCCTGGGTTTAACATATTACAGTACTCAGTTGCTGATACACTCGACACCAAGTTCTATTGTGTGTTTGAAGGAGTAGTTCCACTAACGATCTTATCAGCTTGAACTTATTTTCGGTCATTTCGTATTCTACTATCAAACTTTGACAGCTGTAATGCAGCTGAGACGTAGCCCTTTACCTGTTTTTAGGCAATTTGATCCAGCTCAACCCTATCGTTTCAACTCCGCTTTCAAACCATTGTTGGTACTAAATTGAACGTCAACCGATGTAAATTAGTGGAATTAAGTCGCAGGACTAAGTACGTAAATGTTATACCGCGTTCATACTATGCCCATGCCGCTGCCGGCATTATTGCCGCGGACTTATTGCCACAGCAACATCGCCCTTATTCTCATTAGAGAGCAAGGGTATGAACTTGGGCTGGGAGCCAGGACAGAGGCGTTATCGTGTTCACATTCATACTATGTTCGTGTCTACTTCCCTGCCCACTGCGGCATAGTTTGAACGCAACAATAGGTGTTAATGTATCATCATCATCAATATATATAAAACTCTTTTGAAGCTGACAGAGAATCAACGCACAGCCTAAACTGTAAGTCCTAGAGGTATGAAATTTGGAGGGTAGTATCCTTATACATATAGTGTAGGGGTGCACTAAAAAAGGAATTTTGAAATGTCGCACTCTAACGCGAGCAACGCCGCGGGAGACGGCTAGTACTGTAAATTTTGCTTCACGTTGATTTTGATACTTTGTGTTCTACTTATCAGGCCTGTGTAAGGAAATTGGAATAAACTAAGTAAAAAATTTAGTAAATAATATTGTAGCTATAATAATATATTAGTAATCAAATAATACTCTAATGTAGACAAGTATAAGTTGATAGGTGTAAGACAATAACCTAGTTCAAATAAATATGATTACAACATGTTTTACATGATATTTCTTCATATAAGATCTGAAATTACCAGTAAAATTAGATACAACATATCTTCACATTTGTTTTGTAATTTCGTAGGTACTTAATAGGTAGAAATTCTGAAGAATTTCTTAGTAGTAGGCATATATTCTTCACTTTTTACCTCTTTTACAATTTGTTAGGCAGGTTTCAATTTCATTGATTTCGATACTCATAAATATAACCCGTACCGATAATGTATACCTATCAAATAAGATAATTATAGATAAGTACCACAGTATATATAAGTAAAGTACCTACCTAATTATACTTATTTAGCAATCATACTATAATTATTTCTTGTAGGTTTTTTTACCGTTTGGCATTTATTTAGTAAAGTTCCTATATCATTATGAGAGATGGGGTCCTTCAAAAGGCGGGTTTATCTCCTCTTAAAAGGCCGGCAGCGCACTAGCATCACCTCTGGTGTTGCAGGTGTGCATGGGCGGCGGTGACTACTTTCCATCAGGTGGCCCGCTCGCTCGTCTGCTAGTTATAACATTAAAAAAAAAAAATAAATTTGCTACTATTAATTTAATCGATATTATTTTATTAAACTGTATTCAGCCAAAATAAATATTGTATTGTCTAATATTTTATTCGTTGGTCGTAAATAATAATGGATGCTTAAGGTACAAGTACACCACTCAATTCAAAGATGCTTGACTTCTACAAGGAACTTCTATTTTTTACGAAATTCCTTTTCATTATAGGGTACCTCATACCTTCCGGTAAAGGCAAACATCCGCTTCTCATGTACAAAGAGTTCACCTACACCTTCAAAGCGGTCTCAAGCAGTACCGTCCTCTGGCACTGTTCCAGGCGATTCAGAACTGGATGTAAGGCATTTGTTAAGACACTGCCGTATGAAATGGACCGCGTTATATGTGCTTACACCGGGCATTGTCACATAGCAAGTTTAAACAAGGTTGAAGTTATACGCTTTGCGAATCTCAAACACTTTCCAAAAATTCCGTTTTTGGAATGAAAGAAACCAAATGTGATTAAAAATATCCCCATTCTCACTTTTCAAATTTCTGCAAAAATATTGTAGTTT
This sequence comes from Eulithis prunata, assembly GCA_918843925.1. Classification (NCBI taxonomy): domain Eukaryota; kingdom Metazoa; phylum Arthropoda; class Insecta; order Lepidoptera; family Geometridae; genus Eulithis; species Eulithis prunata. Next base: position 8,141,764 of record OU974016.1, on the reverse strand, counting down.
TTTTTTTTTATGATAAAAGTAATGGAACAAGCTGATAGCTCACCTGATGTTAAGTGGTAACTTCTGCCTATAACAATGCATTACCTCACAGAGTTATTCATATTTCAACGATTGCGGAGATATTATAGAGGCATTCCACGAAGATCACTGGAGCACCTATGTTGTTCTGCGAAGAGCACCAAAGACATTGGGGCTTTTAGTGGTGTACCTACCTGTTGTAATAGTCTAAACAATTAAAGGTTACCTAAAACATTAAAACTATATTTAAAGCATTTCTTTATTTCGGTGTAGTTTAGATGCTTGGCTTGGCATGCTCTTTATAATTAGCTAAACCAAATAAGACTTTAAATTAAACCATGAACGATTAAAAAAACCAACCCATTAAAATGAAAGTACTTAAACCTATAATATTCGTACAACTAGAACCCATCTGCAATTAAAATAACAATAATATTATATTGTAGGTTTACATAAATATCTTCTACCTAAGAGGTAATTTAGGTATTGGCTCTTAATGTAATTCATTTTGCAAAATCTTACAAACCTATTAGGAATGCAAAAAAATATTTTGTATCGCGTACACGGTATTGTATACATCTCCTGATACTAACGACACAGAATCCCAGTGTGGCTAGGACGGTGTGGTAGTTTTTGGTTTATTTGGTTTTCGTTTTTTTAACCGTAAAAACTGTCCATTATCCTTGATTATGTAGTCCACGACTGGATGGGTGTGCTTCGCATCATGCATTATGACATTCCCAATGCTATCCAGTCTCAGAATTGCTTTGCACTTGTTATTAGAGCTGACGGAACACGCGAAGTAGTCTGGCCTCTTCATAGAATAAGTGTGGCCATTTAATAGCAATAGCCGTTTCCCTCGCTGAGACTTTACGTAACTGTACCTCAAATCTGGAAATAAAAATATCTGATAAGATACTGAACTTGTTTTTAAAAAGAATGCCTTTTAACAAAAATTGAACACAAACATTTTTAATTAAAAATTAATTTACTCTGGATAATGATAGTTTGCTTAGAGAATACTTACAATAGTATCCCAAAAAATAAATTCCTTCGAGCCGGATTTGAACCAGCGACCTATGGATAACCACTATTTACACAACTACAGTCCACCGCTCTACCAACTGAGCTATCGAAGGCACATGTGGTTGAGCAAAATAAATAAACACACTTTTACTTTCACCTTGACGAATGTAGATTAGTAACTTGAGCAACATGTATGCTCTGGTCACGTAACGTTTATTTTTATGTATTATGTAATATAATTAAGGTAAAAATGGCTTGTATTTGAAGCATTTATAGAAAGAAACAGATTGTACGATCTATACTACAGCCTTATATAATACATGTTTATTAAAAACATGCATTTCGTCAGTTATTATATTATTTTCTAATTATCTGGGTTATCTGTTGAGAAACCAGGGTAGATAACTCTTTATCGTCGATAGGATGTCTGAATGTTTAAGTTCGTAAATATTGTGTTTTTCTTATTAAATTGTGCCGAATCTTTCAGGCAGTAAAATACAAATGCTTATACTTATAATGCTTTTACAAGTCAAGCGGTAGCTCGGCCAGAAGTCTCTGGCGTTGCTGGAGGAGGCGTCGCATGAATTGCAAATGTACACTCAGACTGGTGCCGGGACAGCCTTTGCAAATAAATGATCATAATCATCCCGTAGAATGATATACTTTTACCCCTTTATTCATATTCAACTGTCATTTTAGCGCGGCTTTAAAAAATACTCTATCGTTGTCACTTGAATGACAATGAAAACAGATGACAACAGATTTAGCAATCATTTTAGTTAGTTCAGCTAGAAGACCGATATGAATATACGCCATAATGTAATTCTGTTGTTTTATTAAAGTTTTCATCAGACGTAGCAAATATTTGTATGTTAGTAGATTAGATATTTAGATAATTTCGACTGTTTGATATTAACAAACCTCAGATATTTACTTAATAGTTACTTTGTTCTAATAGTTACTTTGTTCTCTTTCTCTAGAATCAAAAGTCGTTAAAAATAGTGATTCAGATCCAAAGGAAAATGAAACAGATCTGGGTTTTGTGATAACCGACATAACATCCCAAACCGACTCAGATGACGATGTTATCGAAGTAGTTCGCGACGAGGCTCCTATTGAAATCATTTCTGACGATGAAGAGCCTGCTCCACAAAACGTGACAGTGACACAGAACTATCATTTCATGCCTTCATTGGAAATTGGTGAAAGTAATCCACCGGAACAAGTGACAAAAGATCCTCTTGATAACCTTTCTCAGAGCACCGATTCCGAAGGTACGTTGCCATCGCCACACGCAGAAGACGCACTGCTTTTAGAACCTCCACCACCAGGAACCGAAGACGTGAATGACACTGCCTTACCAAGTATGGAAGCTAATGGAAATGATGTTAATTCGGTAACTTCGGTACCCTCAAAACTACCGGTTTTACTCGCTGGTTTGGATACCGATTATAAGGGCGTAAATCGAAATATCGAAGATCTATCTAAATGCTCCACAGGATCAACTGACATTGCTATCGATACGAACGTTTAAGATTTACCACGACGTTTTGTCATTTATCTTTTACATACAATGAACCGTTATTCGTGTGTTTCCGTTTAATACTTTAGTTATAGGTACATATTATTATTGTTATAGTATATTCCACTCCTTATGTTATATACGATTTTGTTTAATTTGGTTACAAACACTTATTTGATTAACTTACTTAATAATAAACGATCCTATCTGATTGTTTCATAAAGCACAATAACTCTGCCGTTTTATTTTTGCCCATCACCTACTTTTATAATCTCATACATAGCACTCACAGGATGAAATGTTTTCACGCACTCTTTATTTTGTTTTACTAACAATTCAATATTAACAGGATTCAAAGCTACCTTCGCGAAGGTGAACGGACGTTCTGTCCTCATGGTTAACAGGCATCGGTTCATGCGCCACTATACCAGCCGACGCGGTCATACGCGGTGGCGTTGCTGTAAGGCTTTCAACAGGTGCCTTGCCATCGTCATCACTACCGGCAACCATATCATCAAGATAAAAAATATCCACAACCACGAAGAGCCTCAAGATACCCGTGCTTTTGACCCGGTAGTGCCGTGCAGGACTGTGCCCTCCTGTTCTAGTCTGAATAGTTTCCAACCCGTGCCTATTTTAGAGTTGTTTCCTATTTCTAGTTCAGTATCTTTCGGTTCTGGAGACATCGTCTAATACTAGTTGGTAAGTAGGTGTATTTAGATTATGATGTAGCGCCATCTAGGATTTGACGATTAGCGACAGTGCCATCTATCGGGGATCGGACGCATTTCATAGTTTTCATGTAGCGTGCTAGATGGCGCTACAAGATCAAGTCATTGTAATGTACGTTAAAATTGCAATAAGCAAAAATTCTCATATTGCGAAAAACTTTGATAGTTTTTCGTTTGCCAATGGATTTTGGATTGAGATAGCTTATAGAAATTAGTCATTAGCTGACTTGTTATTCACTGGTACTTACTGTTACTAGTAGCTACCACTTACTGCAATTTATTTATGATTACTACGCAACTTGGTCCAGAAATCCCATTAAGCTAACGCTTGTTTCTTTGAAATTGTAATATCCGTATGATTTGTCGTACTTAATATAATTTTTATACAATGTTTATTGAACTACTTTTTTACGACAGGCAACTATTAACTTTTTACACATAATTTTTTTTAGGTTTTTCTTTTTCTATTTAGATTTCAAATAAAATTGCAACTTGTTATACGCATTTATGTTATTTTATCACGTACCTGGTATTTGTAAATATGAATTAAATCGTTAGATACTTATTAACTAGTTTCATATTTTTTAAACTTTTAGTCCCTTATTTTTGTTTACTTCATGGTGCAATGTATTTGTATATAATTTAGTCATTAAATAAGTAAAACCCAATTTAAATATATTACCTAGTAGCTTACCTTTGTATCTATCGTTATTTAGCCAACTAATTTTAAGTATATGATAATGTATTGATGTGTTGGAAAATAATTGAAATGCTTCACAATGAACAAGAGAGGAATCATCGGGTTATCATTAGCAATATTGCATTTCAGAATGTTGTGATTACTGTGTCATTTAATACAAACTGATACGGATATTAAAATAAGAATCCATGTTACTTCCATCTTAGTGTTTTATTTTTATTATTTCTTTCCAATATCTTTTAATTTTTATCATAGCAAGCTTTAATATCTCTTACCGTTTAGAATGCCCCCATCGCAACGAAATACCTTGCATAGGCTGGGAAGTTGTTTGACCAATATTCCTTGGTAAAAAAAATGTGGTACGTAGAAAAATACTAAATTTAATACTCAGCATGGTAGTTATATATCTGCGGCTTTCAATTGCAGCAGTAGCGAGATATAGGTAGGTATCTAGTTTCTTTCGAGTCTGTGCGTTGAGGCACCTTGGTACTCTTTCCAATTTCAGGTTTTCATCTCGTCTTTGGTGAAGGCTACCCTAAAATTATATACCAAGGGTACAAGTATCGACCGCACAACGCCTACAGAAGAAGTAAGACTCAACTATGGTACTGTGCTGCTAGGAAAGCCACATCTTGCAAAGCATATTTGAGGACGTGTAATAATGAGTTGTTATACCACGGAAATACACACACTTGTTTAAATGTTGATGTCGATGTCCCTCCTGCCATAAGCTTGGTATAAATTTGACCTGTCAAAAATACCTTCACTTGGCTCTGCCTTGGGTCGTCGGTTCACTACAAAGAACAATCATTTGTGTATTAAACAATGTGTGCTAACTATCCTGTGTAATTTTATTATGCATTTTAATCATGTTTTATTTAATTAATCTATCAGCTAGTTACCTATTTGTAGTTTGGGGCTAGATGGCGCTAAGTCCACTTTTTATTTATTTATTTGTAATTCAATATTTATTGTTTACGTAAAATAAAAAGTTATTACAGATAGCTCAAGTATTTAAAATGTATATTTTGTAAATATTGTAGATACCTACTTACTTACTTTATTAGTCGTAATTTTCTTTGTGGAGAAATCTAGCTTCTATCTATATGTAAATAAAAATATATTACCTAAGTTTAAAATTGTCTATTCATTTATTGTCAAATTGATTGGAGCTTAAGGATACTTTATATGTAAGGCACTTTTAAGGCTAAATAATATTAGGTTATAATCTAAATCATCTTTTAATAATAATACCTAGTTATAATATAGTAATTTGCATTTAATGCAAAAATGTTTTATAGTTTCATTTCATTAAGGCACGTAGCAAGTTCAGTACGAATAATTTGATAACTAGTATAAAAAGTTTTCAAAATAAAATCAGATACATACAATAGTATTCTTCATCTGTTAATGTTTGGAACACATTTACCTACTAGATATATAATTTAAGGAATGATTATATGTAGATGGTATTATAATAATATAAAGTACGTAAATTACTTATACATCTCACACAATAAAGATACTGATTAGGAAAATAAATATTGAGGACGTAGAAAAATCATAGTTATATAAAAAAATTAAACATAATAATTAATTAATTTAACACGTTAGGTAAAACACAAGTACTACGAAGAAATGGTTGAAACCAATGAAACCATAGATATTTTAAACAAATCACAAAAATTGAAACCAGTTGAGGGCCAGCACATAAAAAAAACCTTGCCTTTATCGCCCATGACATTGGTACATACGAGTTCGAAAAATAAGATTTTTGGGATATTTTGCTACTTATGAAAGTATGCATCTTTCCCATTATCTAGAAATCCTGCGATATATTGACATATTTTAACTTCCTTGCATTTTTTTGGTCCGTCCCCGTCCGTGGTAACCCCTTAATCGTACCCCTTAACTAGTGATGTAGGTACTGTTATTGTACATTTTTGCTATTAGCCTGGAGGTACCATGAGGCTGAAGAAATCCCATAGGGGTTTCAAGGGATATGATCGGACAAACGGTGATCTTAGCCGTCAGTACATCTACAGCTTACTTATGGTTTATGGTTGTGGCATATACTAGACCTGACCAAGACAGAGTTCTCCGTAGTAATGTTCGCCTTACAGCCGAACTGCAATCGTTTGCAGCAGGTCCACCTCACCTTCTTCTTGTAGCACTCGTGTTTAATGAATTTGTGCTCTCCGATGTAGACCACCAGATGACCTCGGTTCGAAAGGCCGAAGCGCACTGGAACAAAGTGCCAACTTGAAATAAACTATACGGAGTATATATAAACTATACATATACCTAATTGGAACCATATCTGATATCAGACATATAGCCAGAATATATTCAGCAATAATATGCATGAACACATGCTGTACGACATTGCAGCTTTAGTATGTTTTTGTCCTTTATCTTCTCTATCAGAATTATATATGTTACGGAAATTATACTCCAGGCTAAACCTGCAAAAATAAAAGAGACAGTGCTAAAAGCAGTGCTGAGTAACATTCATCCTAAGTCCTACACCAGCTGCCAATTGTTGACTCTAGAATAGATAAAGAAAAGAACAACTCGCAAACGCTATTTCAGAGCCGATCGATACTGAAACTGAGATGCTTTCATACAAACAGTTAATCACGTCTGCAATCAAGATATTAGTAGGTATACCTTCTATTGAAGTGACGTGGTCCCATCGCTTTACCAGCGAGTAGAATAGTTAGCATTTCCTACTATAACTAACCACCATATTAATTTCAGTCGGACTTATCGGTATGGACTGCTTCGCGTCGTACTGCCTCAGCAAGCAAGGAAAGATGGGCATCACAGTTGGCGGATACCGGTTTAGATTCAACGGCTGCGCACGGAACGGAAAGATTAGATGGAGATGCTCTAGAGGTCCCTGGTGCAAGGCGGCCCTGCACACGTACAGAGGTCGAGTGGTTTATATACAGAGTCAACACAACTGCGGGCCAAAGCCAGCTGTACCTTTGCCATAGACATCCTATCGTAATCCTACTATCCTACTAATATTATAAACGCGAAAGTTTGTAAGAATGCATGAATGTTTGTTCCTCTTTCGCTTAAAGAATACTGATCCGATTTGGATCAAACTTGGAATATATATTGTCCGTGACCTGGATTAACACATTGGCTACTTTCTATACCGGAAAATCAACAGGGCGCGATCGAAGTCGCGGGCGGAAGATAGTCGTATATAAAGATATTGATTCAAGGTGATGCAAGGACGGGAAGTCTTCTAGCGTTACCGCCTTTACCATAGATATACAGACGTCTATAACGAGATGGATTGGATTGGATAATGTTAATGTGCAACTCACCTGCATAGTTTGTTCCTACTTATCTCCGTATAAATTATGATGGAGGTATTTTATTGCTTCGGATCGAAAAATATAAAAGAAACCCATTGGACTTTGTTGAAGCTCGGCAGTTCAATATGATTTATTCAATGTAGCCTTGGTCCGGGCTCACGGCTCCTTTGGCTTTTAGTTTGTAAATAAATTGTTCCTCTTGATATTTGGTATTTGTGATGCTTCTGTTTGTGTCAAAAACTTATTTTACAAGTCTGAGAGACATATTTCTAGGGTTTTTTTGGTGTAGGATTTATAACGCCGTGGCTTGGCAGTATATTTTACGTAAAAATCTGAAACAAAACGAAAAAAAAAAATTTTTTTCAACAAAGTTACACTCATTTCAATTCCTTAGACAATGATAATACTTACCTAGAGCTATTTATGTAGTTTTATGGTCATAACGTTGCGACATATAATAATTACTATTGCTAACTTTGTAATAACTGTTTTTAAAACTTATCTGGAGTTATCAATTAAAATTAAAAAGTAGGTACCTAGCTAAGTCGTTTATATTTTTTTGTGTAAAATAGCAAAAGCCCGTCAAACACACATTTCAAAAACCTTGTGTACCTATATTTGGTTATGTAAAAAATTACCTATGTAAGAGTTTTAATGTATTATTCTATTCATAATGAGGCATGTGTGTGCATTGCCATATCATGAGCCTATTTTATCCTACAATGATTGTGCCAAGCATGACAAAAATATTACGAGGTAGCTATGTGCTCGTTTATTGGTTTGTTGACCAAATTACCAATGTAAAGTGTGAGTACAAAATTATTAGTAGATTTGTAAATATTGAAATTATCATTATAAGTAATCCATTTTAATCAAACTAAATGTTATACAGAAGCATATTTTGGATGTAAAATGTTTTAAAGTAGAGATTTTCAAGTAATTATGTAGGTTATGTAAATTGTTTTGAAGTAGGGAGTTAAATTATTTAGGCTATTATGGAAATTGTACTTTGTGATTCTCATAACAAAATCTACACTACAGAATAATTATTATATGTGTACTCAAAATGAATAAAACTGTTTCACGCTAATCCTAGCCGTAAATATGATAGGATCATAAGCAGGGTAAACAAAAGCAATATTAGAATTTCTCTAAAACTTAGTTTTAGCAAACATGATAATTTCACTGATATTTTAAGCTAAGGTTATTCTGTTACCAAAGTCTATGTGTACATTTAAAGTGTTAAAAATGACTCATAAACTTACCAATACAATAAAATATTCTTATAATAAACATTGAACCTACCTCAACGGAAAACCAGTAAATATATTTATAATCGGTGGTTGTGTATCAAGTAATATTATAGTTGTAAAACGTGTAACTTGCCAAAATATGTAGCGATGTATATTTCGATGTGTATTTTAATCTGTATGGAATAAACTAGTCATATTTAATTATGTATATTTTTTTTATACTCTTAAATCCTGGCTGAAAGTCCCCTACGATTTATTAGAAGTATTTGAGCTAGACTGCGCGGCAACAGTAAACCTTTTCGTAGTCGAGTTGTGGTTGGCGCGCAGTGTAACACAAAGCTACTCGTATTCATGCAACATCCTTAGGATCACATTCTTGTGCGGTGCCTACCGCGTTCTAACCCTAAAATAAAATATTATTCTGTAATTTTCTTTTATTAATCTAAAATATTTACATCCACTTTCTACAATAAAGAAAAAACGACCTTTTCCATTTCTTACCTCAAATATTAGAAAAATATGGTTCAAGTAACCTTTTAAAAGGTCAATGCAGTGAAACATTCCCAATAAGTATTTTAAGATTTTCTATTTTATGCATTTAATTTAAATTAAAAATATATATCTCATAACCTGAAAGTTATCTTAGATACCGTAATAAAAACTCTTATAAAAAAATATCTAGTACTATTGCCATTTTATAGGGTTTTTTTTATCTTTTTATCTTTAATTAACTCAAGCTTACAATCAAAGCATTTTCAGTTTTTTTCTAAACTTGAACTGGAAAAAGATATTCTTTTCAACAACTCCCTAAAGAGTTTCTGAAGTTAGTCTTAAAAACTCCCTTTGAATTTTTGTTTTATATTTTTTTTGGATTTTTCAAGTATTTAAAAACATTAAACTATGAATAAGGCAAATATATGAAATGGATCTCTTATGTATAAATGTTGCTTGTAATTTAATTACATTCGTGTTTTACTAAGGATGGGTTCGACCAACACTAAATAACACTACCCATCAGATAAAATACTATCTGTCTCTGCTTTAAACTTGCGAAGAACAAGGACGGAAATATTTAAATCTAAAGAATAGTGTTATTTAGAATTGGTTGAACCCAGCTTAACAACATTGAACCACTAATTGATTTCGGATTATTTTGTCTCAGTAAGGGGTCAGTAACACATTTGATTCAACAAACAACAGAATAATAACATACAGTAACAATTAAGTTCCCGTATGCTGGTAAAGAAATCATTACTCAAACATAAATTTGAGTAGAGATTTTCATACAAAATCAGTGCTTGAGCATAAAATACATACGGGTCTGAAACATTTCAATACAGTTTTATATTAAACTTTCATAAAATCATGATTCACACATTTTTAAATCAACATACATTGACAAAGGCGTATCTTGTTAGTATTTCAAACGGTTTTAGTACAAACTCCGAAGTTGGCATTCTACAATCGCTAGAAAACGTCAAAAATGTGAACGGTCACGTGACTTTTCGTTCAGAAATCATTTTGATTAATCTCCAACTTATGTAACATGTCAACTTGGCTCGTGCTCCAGAGGCCATTATTGAAGAGAAGAAGAAGAACTATATTCCCTAACTAACATAATTGCCATTGTAAGCCATAGATAGGACACGAGTTTTGTCATTTTTTGAAACGACACATAGCACTTTTATTTTAATAGTTTTTCTTGTGTTATTGTGAGTATTGTTGTTTAATTTTGGTGGAATTTTAACCAATAATACTTAGGTCGTAACATAAAGTGTGAGCCATTGGAATAAATGTGTGTAAAGTGGTTTTTCTGAATGTGAAAATTCGTGTTAGGTTTTGAAGAAAAAATCCACCATTTTCTTTTCAAAACAAACGACAGCCGACTTGACAAATGACTTGACTTGACTTATTTATTACAATTTTAACACTTGACATTGGCAAAATTGTCTGTCGAAATGACGGACACAGGCCATTACTGAAGAGAAGAAGAAGAAGAACTATATTCCCTAGCTAACATAATTGCCATTGTAAGCCATAGATAAACATAACTTATCAAACAGCTAAAAAACAACTTTTTAAAACTTTAAATATATAGGGTGTTACCAGACCACTTCCGAAAACGAAAGGGGGAGCTACAGCACACCAAAACCCAACCAAAAAAAAATCAGTTATCCTGAAAAATAAATATAGCCGGAGAAAACAATGTTTAAAGATTTGTATTTATTTCGCCAGCCCGCAATGTACGCATTCACGTAGGTAAGGTCGAGGCGTAGTACTATTATTTATTCTGTGTCGTAAGTGCCTACTAACGTAGGTAGGTACTAACGTAGGTCGCTCGCACGTCGCGTACTTGAATGACCCGCGATGAACTCTCAGCTGTTCATGCTGTAGTAGACGTAATCTGCGTGCTGCGTGTACATTGCTGCTTTATTTATTTTATTTGTTTTTTTGCTTTTTTAAATGAGATAATTAGGTAGATATGTCTTATTATGTTGTACTGTATGTATGTAACTAGAAAAAAAATTAAAAAGAGATAGTCAAGTCAATTTTTTTTTTCGCGATTTTTTTCGCTTAATGTTTTCAGTATCATGGTCTGATTGGAACCTCCAAGTTTTCGGAAGTGGTCTGTTAACACCCTGTAGACAAAGCAGGGCAATTCCAAATACAATAATTCTTTTATAGGTCTATTGCGTTCAACAACACTATGAAGGTTGCATTACCACAATCCACCAGCTTAATTTTCTACTTTTATCTAATCTAATAAATGATGTAATAAAACTAAAACCGATTTTATATATGAAATCCGAAACTCAAAACTCAGCTTGAAATAAGCACTTAACAATTTTATCTAAAAACTTCTAGATTCTTCAAGAAAGTGCACTTGCAATGCCTTCCATTTATGATATTAATAGCAATAAGAAAAAACCTATGATTAAAATTTAAACTAAAATCTATAAATATACTAGGCCATACTTATAAATGTTGCTTAAAAACGCCTGATCTTTTAATCATAAAAAATTGTTATTGCTTATCTCTCCCATCTATCCTTGGTCACAACGGTCACACAACCTAATTATTATGTAGGTATTCTCCAATTAGTATCTAGAATACTACGAGTACATTTAAACCAATTTGTGCTATATTTTTCATACTTTATAACATGTATCTTTTCTTCAAATAATTAAGGTTTTATTCTACTAATGATAAATAGCGACAGGGCCATATTCATTTCCGAAAAACAAGAAACCAAGTGATAGGTAGTAGTGTTTTGATCACGAAAACCTCTCTCTAGCGAACGAGTTGAGAATCTTTTTCATCGTACGAAAACCCTTAACTCGATCCGTGTTCTTGTTCAACTTTATAGAATGTAATTCAGATTCGGTACCCAAGCTATTTAGATTTTACCCAGCGTTTATAAGTATACCCGTTTTGAAACGGCTTCGAGGAAGATCTCGCGTTATTCAACGCACTCTGCGCCAGTTATGATTTGATCGCCGGACACGACGCCATGTTCTTTCTTCAAATGGTACAAGATGGTGGCCATATCCGTTTCCTTATTCTCTTGTGGTACTTGCTGCTGGCAAATCTTGCATGTGTAAGCTGCATCTTCTTTTTCAAACACTTTCCACACCCACTCGTTGTCGCCTGGACAGAGAAGAGAGTTCAAATTATAAAACTTGTTTCTAGAGATATTATAAACTAGTTTCCGCCCGCGACTTCGTCCGCGTCCCGTTGGATCCCGTTGATTTTTCGGCATAAAAAGAAGCCTGTGTTAATCCAGGTCACGGACAATACATATTCCAAGTTTCATCCAAATCGGATCAGTAATTTTTGCGTGAAAGAGTAACAAACATCCTAACATCCAAACTAATACAACAAACTTTCGCGTTTATATTACTGAGTAGGATTCATCAGTGATAATTCAAATGTAGAGGGCGCCACTGCTGTACGACTGGATATCAGCTAAAAAAGCGTCACTTTTCATCCCCACTAGAACACCCAAAGACGTTAGTCATTAAATGGGATCATACATTGAATGGATTCAAATGCTAAGCAGTTACCTCTGCCTATAACAATGCATTGCCTCACTGAGTGAGCACGCCCGATGAGGACGGGCTCTGTGAGACCACGCGCTGCATCCATTACCCTGAGGCGTAAGCCTGTTTGTCCACCAACGCCGGCACCGGCACGGCACTGATAATACACTACCAGGGCAACAAAAAACACGCAAACGGCCCGTTGTGACGGCAGTGGTGTAGACGTATTTTGTATTGCCCTGGTAGTGCATTATCGGTGACGTGCCGGTGCCGGCGTTGGTGGACAAACAGCTTTACGCCTCAGGGTAATGGATGCAGCGCGTGGTCTCACAGACCACGTCCTCATCGGGACAAACGGCGTAAAGATGTACTAAGCGGAATCGTTGATTGTTGTGATTATATTGAATAGATGTAACTTACTGGATGTTTTGTGATGAATCATCTTGAGATGTCGATTCATATTGCCGGTCGCGTTCCCTCCGTGGTTTATCTGCCTGTGGCACAGCTTGCACTGAGCCTACAAATACAAGCAATATTATCAATCATGAGCATCACAACATAGACATTTATATTATTATTTTTTTATTAATTCTTTATTTCAGACTACACAGGTCCAGGTCTGCCACATCCACCGAATATCGGCAATATCTCTTGACAGTAAATAAGCCTTTACATCGAATCTAGGTGATTTAAACAGCATCAGAGAATTCAGAGACCACTTTTACCCATGCACTAATGAACAGATGTAGTGCCTTGGATAATGTTTTTATGGAGTAGGCTTATCATTTCAGTCTAGTCGGCCTAATGCACAGTAAACTCTATCAAATTTTTACGTTCAATGTAGGTAAAGTAAAAATAAATATTAGCGTTAGTTTGTGATAGCGCTATCTAGCGCGACGACCTACGCAAACTTTTTTTCCGCTTAACCTAACTTTACAATATGATAAAAAATATTCAGTGTAGATAGGTATTTATAGCCTCTATTGATAAGTTCTATAAAGACCATTAATGATGATCAAATACATCAGAAATTTGTCAAGCACTGGCGAGTTTTTTTTAGTTTTTTTGAGTTACTACATAGTAATAAAATAATACCTGTGTATCTGAAACGTGGTCAAAATATGACCAAATCCAGCTGCGACGCATCTTCTGCCCTGAGCTATCTGTAAGCAGAACAAATAAGTACATTAGACACAATGACGAGATACTGACGATACCATTTCAGGCCTAGTTATGCCTCCTTCGTGCTTTAAAGTCTAGACAAATCTATGGGGACATAAACCCCATAGATTTCCAAAGTCCAAGAACCCATGGGGTGAATATAAATACACACCAAGTGAGACGAATGGCAATACCATCCTACACTGTTATCTATCCGATCGTGGGTTTGTGGTGGACACTCAAGATTCTACCAGTTGTGGTTTAGTTGTGCCTTTCTCATCCACTAGGTCATTTCTATGAGTTACATTCCCTTCGGCCGTCTACGAAACCGTAGCTTTGTAACCAGTTACGAACTAAACATAATTCGTCCTCGTATGATACCAGTTACAAGAAAATATTACCCACTGTCACTTCCACTTGGTATCTATATTATATATGTCAGCTATCTTCGTATTGTTTTGTATAAAAATTGGCAATATTTACCTAAATCTCTATTGCTAGCGTAGATCTCTTCAGTGATGATAGCGTGCGGAGTCTCAGAGACTGGTGTTAACAGATCCATGTTTTCCTGTAAAACAAACTGAAACATTGTAAATTCTTGGTATTCTATGCTTAGCAAAATTGTCAGTAGTTAGTTTGATATCTCATACGACGGGCAAGTTTATTGTTTTATGTAACTATTTAAATTTGTTTCAGTATTCGCAGCGTTTATAAGTTCTACTAATAATGACGCTCCGAAATTTCGTTACATTGACAGCAGTATTTTAAAATACTTGAAACTTTCATGGTTTACATACGATTGTCAAAACATTTTCGCAGTACAGACAATTAGTGCTTCAAAGACTTCGAACGCTAGGTTTTCGTATAGTTCAATGTTCTATGACGCGTAAAAAATACCTAAGTTAGTTATTCTTACCTGATCTTGTTTCTGCTTAGCGGCTAATTCCCCAAATTTCTCAATCTTGTAGCTGTCTGGATGACGGGAGCGCATGTGACGGTTCAAGTTGTTTGTGTTGCAACCCTTGATGGAGAGCACCACGTTACAGATGTTGCAGCGGTAGATGATGTTGCTCAGCTTGTCGAAGTACTTCCATATCCAGCTGCGCTTGCGCTGTTCTGAAAATACACACATAACTGTTATTATAAAGTTTTCTGGGGGAGACTAGCTCAGAACCACAGTGGACGGTACAAGCTTGGGGGCCTATGCACAGCAGCGGGTAAAGTCGGGCTGTAGATGATGATGATGATAACGTTTTCTATGGTTGGGTGTAACTGGCACAATCTTTGCTTAGTTTGGGACTAGAAAGCGTTGTGTGATACATCCAAGAATATTTATTTATCTGTCAGCATTGTTATACAGCGAGGCAATGCAGCCAGTGTCTTGGGCACGCTTCCGATTGGTACTGATTTAGACCAGTTGAGCTATCTATAAATCGTTTGCAACGGTTTGTAGATAGCTCAACTGTTTCATGTGTATTTTGCAAATATTGTGAATATTAAAAATACTGTATTAGTTGTCATTTTCTTTGTAAATAAAAGTTTATCTGTTGAAGCCTAGATAGATAAAACTATGTATGTATGTACCTGGTGTAGAGAATGATTTCTTGGTGTACTTCCTCTTGTTGTCCAACATAACATACTGCATGTTGACAACTTCGTCCTCCTGTTCTTGAACGCTCTCTTCTTGAATCTGAAGAAACAAACAGGTGTTAACCATTGCTATAAGTGTGAGGAGAACATTGTAGGATATGTGTCCTACGAAAAGGGAAGATCTTCCACGCCGAGCGGCCTTTGGCTCGGGGTCCGAGGACCAATGGATGGTATTCGGTAGTATTAGTTATGTTCAAACTCCGTGATAACTTCGTTTGCGCGATCTAAGATAGTTCTCATGTAGCGAGATAGATGGCGCTACAAGTGCTTGTAAGGCTGAGGCCAAACGAGCGTAATTTTCTGAGTTGTGAGTCGCGTAATTTCTGCTGCATTTGTTTTCATAGAAAAGTCCTGTTTGATTCACACGGCCTCAGCCTAAGTTTGAAATAGGTCTTGGTTTGGCTAGAAGTAAATACTTTACCTCTGTCTCAGCAGCAGGATCACAAGTTTCACTAAGAAAGACTGGCTGGGCCTTGGTTTCCACCTCCTCTCCGCATTCCTTCAACACATTCAGATGAAGGAACTCTACGCGAAACCCCACTGTTGCCTCTGGGTTGTCCTGGAAATAATATGAAATGGATTCATGACTAAATGAATAAGTCATGTGAGTGTTGAGTAAATGAATGTGAGCAAAAATCTAAATATATAAAATTCTTTTGAAGCTGACTGACAATCAATGCACAGCCTAAACTATAAGTCCTAGAGGTATGAAATTTGGAGGGTAGTATCCTTATATAGTGTAGGGATGCACTAAAAAAAGAATTTTAAAAAGTCACACTAAAGGGTCTAGAACGCGAGCAACGCCGCAGGCTACGGCTAGTATTTATAATATGAGTGTAAGTCCGTAGTAAGTCTCTAATGTACACATTTTGTGAGGTTTTACGTTACCCTAAGGCCTCTGAAAATCTAGCTTTATTTACTTAAGATTTTGAACAGTTCAGAATTTCAGACATAATTCAAGAATTTTATTTAAAAAAATATTTGAGTGAAGGGATTGATGAATTTTATACAACAATGTTTATATTCACCTTATGTAAATCATAGATATCTTTGTGGTTCTCCATCATGTGGTCCAAGAGTATTTGTGACTTCACATCTCCAGGAATTTCTATCTCGCAGAGGTTGCATTTCATAGCATTCTTCTTTGGGACAATAACAAAGTATATCGATACCCATTCTGGGTTCCCTCCTCCTGAACAAATAAAACATAATACTTAAATTCTGTTCGATTAATAAGTTTGTAACTAAATTATTTATACCTACTAGCTGGGATATTGAAAATAAAAGGCAGGATATCGGGTAAAATTTTAATATACAGATGAAATAATGAGGAAAATAAAACACAATTTAGATGTCAACCACTTTATTTATACAACAGATTGTATTTGGCTATTAAATAGTTAGAGCACTTTTATATTGAACTCTTGCCTATTTACTATGATTTAAATAGATGATACATGAATAGATATGTAGGTTTAGCTGATGGGTGTTACTTACCAAATTCTATTAATAATAAATAATTAATTTTAATAGCTTCAATTCTCTCTCTGTTGTTCTAAACAAGAACTTTTAGGAATACATACAGTAAGTATAAAGGTGAATTCAGTCATTGAACATAGGTTTTTTATGGTTGTGGAAGTCTCTTACCACTTCTACACCAAACGTTTGCATATTGATAACAGATATACAACCAGTTTTTTGCCGGAATGAACAAATCCACTGTTCGGCACCACACTGCAATTTACTCTTGAATACATACGTGTAACCTTTGTAAAGAATCTGATGACCTTTTCTCGTAGGTACACACTGTACAACGTCGAATCCTGGAAGTTTCATGGCTTATTAATTTGCAAACTAGTTTCGTACGTTACTCGACCAAATACTTCTAGTAAGAGAAAGGCACAAAATGCGTACAAAAATAGCTTTTACCGCACCCTAATTAGCATTCCATCTAGCGGCCCATAAAACCATATTTTCAACCAAGAAACGGGCTTCAAAGTATTGCAGATACATTACTTGAAATAATAATCACAGCGGTGTGGAATTAGAAATAAATAAACGTGGGAAAACACCAAAAATACACAGATCGAGAACGAACAAAATGAATGACGCACGCAAAAATGTCAAACGGGGTGACGTTCACGTGACCGAGCGAGCGTCTTTAGTTTACGAAGACTGAACCAATTTTTAATAATCTTCAAAAAGTTTATACACCTATGTACAAAATATTATATTATTTCTTTTATCTGTACATAATAATATGTGACTTGCCTAGATAATTTGAAATGCCCATTTAATACAAAATGTAGGTTCCCATATATACATTGATATTACTTATTGATTGCATACATAGCCGAGAAGACGTTGGCGGGACCATCTCGACGTTCACATGAGAGAGTGGTGGAACAACGCCAACGACCGAGACCAGTAGAAAATTTTGGGGGAGACCTTTGCCCAGCAGTGGGACACAATAGGTTAAATAAAAAAAACCCTAGCATGACGGACAAAATATTAGTCTTGTTTCAAACTATCTTTGTAAATATACAAGTTGCGTTCGGATACAAATATGTATAGCTTCCTTCGCTGTTAGATTACATTATCCTCAATACATAGATGGCGTTAGTAGTATTGAAATGAACAAAATTAATAATAATGTATGTATTACCTTGTTTTCAGACTGTTAATAATATCTTTTTACTGTCTCTTTCTACCTGTAAAGTGAGAACGAACCTTTATTTTTTATTTCTACTTTATTTTCAAAGATGGTGGTAGGAAATGGTATCAAAAAGAACTGAAAATTTAAAAATGCATATTTTTCTGTATGGAGATGAAAATCAAATACTCAAATTATACTTACGAAATGTTGGGTACTTACTGGCATTTAATCAAATAAAATTAAATCTTACTAAATACTCGTACATTATTTAACTTACGGGTCGTAGGTTCGTATTAATTAATCGGTTCGTATTCTTTTTTACGTTTTCTTTGTTCTCGTTTTTTGAATCTCCAAGCAGCTCTGCAATTGATTATTTCTTGTAATCGTCTAAAAACATATAAGTTATCTGGCGTGAATTTCATTGTTCGTGTTTTTTTCTCTAACATCCACTGGACAAAGGTTTCTTCAAGTGCAGCGCTGGTCTCTTCCGTTCATCTCGATCCTAATTTAACTCGATACCATTATAAGTCCATTCCCCATTGTGATAATAAACGATTAAGTTGTAGTATTTTATTGTATACCTAGAGATCTATGTTCTCTTTGCTGTCAAATATTCTATGCATCCTTTCCATACAAAATGAAATACTAAAGTCAAAATGTAGGTCAACTCTGATATTTTTAAGTTCGTTTAACAGTGACACGCCTCCGTAAGTTCAATGTTAGCATATCATCTACCTATCTATATAACATTATGATAATAGCGTGCAAATAAACCGGACCAAAGTCCGCGTTTTTACAACTTCCTAGGTAGGTACTTTAATGTTTATGTATGGTCTCTAGTGTGCTACATCGTTAACTGCAGATTGCGCCTTACTTTACTCCTACAGTTATCATCATCATCATTCACAGCCCGACTTCACGTACTGCTGCATATAGGCCTTCCTAAGTTTATACTATCCACTACGACCATGAGCTTCTCTTCAAGTAGGTAAGTCCCGTATGCTGATTTACGGCTTAAGCACTGATTCCACTCGAGCATAGATTTTTGTATGAAAATCTATACTCAAATCTATGCTTGAGGAACGACTTCTTTATCAGCATACGGGCCCTCGAGCCTAGCCGCGAATGAAATCGCCAGTGTGCTATTTTGACAATGTCGTCTAGCGATCTCGCTGCCAGCTCGTCCCACGTTTCGGTAGCCGCATCTTGCCACCGTCTTGGACGAATTAACAATTCGTCCAAGACGGTGCAATTCGGTGTTTCTAGGCTACGATGACTGCTTACCATGGTGGGCCGTAGATCTGTTTGTCTACTAACATAAAAAAAAAACTATTTCTTGTATACCTACAACTCGGACTTTGGATGGCCAAGGTTGGTATTTACATTTACCCAACATCCTCATAAGTACCTATTATCTGTTTACATAACGAGGAAAATTATATTATACAGATACCTACCTATTTTCATTTGAATAATAATAACTTATGTATTTGTAGTAGGTAGGTACCTAGGTATAAGGTAATGCTGACCGAAATTCCAGTGTATTGGGCCAATATACATATATCTAAGTATATAAAAGTATCAACCATGTAATATACCTAATATGTAAGGCACGGTAAAGAACTTTTCAGATCTCTTGCTTGGTGTAGGTAAAAGTAGGTAGGTACGCTAGATCTAAGTCTGTTATAAGTACTTACTTAAGTAGGTACCTACATAATGTGTATGGCCTATGACGTGTACTTCATCGGGCGGATATGATACACTTATCTACCTACATAGATGTTAAGTACATAATCAAATTGATAAACTTTGTTTAGGTAGGTACCTACGTATTTTTAAACACTGTCTGCGTGCCGTCGAAATCTCGATAAACGGTCAGTGTTAATAGATTGTTTTGAACCTTAATCTGAAAGGCATAAAGGCTACAAGCGGTAAGTGAATGACTCATCCTTATTATCAATTACGATTGATCTTGGTTTCATTAATCGATTGTCTGTTAGAATGTCATCGATTCTAGAGCGCACAAAGATAGTGTTTTATAAATATCTACCTAAACAAGACGAAAATTAAGGTAATTATTAAGTTAGTAGGTAGGTAGGTACCTATACATATTATGTAAGTATATTATGTATTTGAGAAGTCTTAATGAAAAATATCTAGGTGTCTTGCAACCAAAATCTATGGACCAACGAGCACTTTTATAAGATGACAAAGGGAGACAAATCAAAGTTGATAGGTAAGTAGGGTAGGTAGGTACTTATAATATATCTACCTACAACCAAAACAAGACAAAAGAACCACCTGTTTGATAAGCATTATCATTGAATAAATACCTAATCAAAGTAATTAGGTATTTCTTGGTAATATTCATAGAAAATTCTTTATTTATTTCAATTGATCAAATGATAAAATGCTGCGCGCACGTCATATTTAAGTTTTTAAAGGACCACCGATTAGACATAATAGGTAGGTATCTACTTAAACATATTTAAGGATTAACGAATATAAAATGAAAAAGTTTACGAAAGACCTTTAAAAATATTATGTAACATTAATCCATAAAAATACTTACCTATTTAACGTTTGAGGACATACCCCATACACATGCAGGAGTAGGCACCTACCAACCAATAATAGGTACCTACTGTGGGATGACAACCGTGACTTTCTGTACCTACCAGAAGCCTTTTAGCCAAGTGAAATGGGTTGATTTCCATTACCAATACACTTGGCGATAGTCTGCAGATGGTAGGTACATATATAAAAAGTATGTGGATATAAAAATGTCATTTAATCACATATTTTTCACTGATGCATATTATTATAAAAGTACAACACAATTGAATTAGTAGCTGACTGCTAATTTTATCATTAACTTTCATAGGTAACTAATATACAAATTGTTCAGGAACTATTTACTCAATACCTAACTGTTTTAGTAGTAGCCAACTTACTTTTCCTGGAACTACTAATTTTAAGTAGGTATAGCTACCTACTTGAACATTGTAATTTTATATTAGGAAACATCTGTTGTTATTGAAAGTACAAACATTTGGTTCTATACCTAAATCGGTGTACAGCGGACAAATTAAAATTAGAAATGCATTTAGCTTAGACAACTTTGTTACTAAATGCTATCATAAATACCTAAATTATTTTAGTGGCTATTTTGTTTAGGTAATACATTAAATTGATTTAATATTTTGATAATCTTTGTACAAAATATATTTTATTATAACAGTTACACTAAACTATGAATACACTAAATAATAAAGCTATCACTTAGCAAAACAAATAAATCTCATTTGGAAATTTTAAGGAGGCAGTTTGGTTGTCACCACAAGTTACTTATAAAAGACATTCTGACCGCTTCAGTATATTTTGCTGCAGGGTTTTTCTAAATTATTTTACCACCTTTTAGAATAATAGTTTAACAGTACCTACTCAAAGTGACATCTTGAAGAAAGTCCCAGTGACATAAAGAGATAAAAATGATTATCACAAATTGTTATATTTTTGAATGTAAATAACACAATCTTAAGTGGCATAAAATGAGGCTAAATCTGTGTTAATAAATCTTAGTAGAAGTTATTTACATTTAATTCGTAGAACGATATTGCCACTGAGATCCATAGGGGATAGGCAGTGAAGAAATCCATTTCAGAATACTTGTTTTATGTAGAACCTTTACCATCGGGTGGTGGTAAAGGTGGAAGGTTGTAAGACTTGCCGTCCGGGGTCATCCAACAAGTTGGTGGCTCATGATTATGTCTGCCAATGCTCTCTGTTACATGCCCATTGTTGTTGATCCGGAGCTTGGCAGGACAGCACCGACTGAAGAAATACCAACAGTACCACAGCTGGCTTCCATATGCTTTTTTGTACATGAATCTGAATGTATGGTTTTGGTATATAAATAGTTTTGAATTTCCTCTTGTGTTAATAAATATACCTGAAAATAAAATGTTACATAGCTTGATTGCAAAGGTATGATTTAAGTAAATAAAATCTATAGTAATGGAGATGTAAATAAAACAGATAATGTTATGTATAAAAATCTTTAATAGATGGAACTGAAGCAGGAAAATCTGTAAAATTAAGTTCGTCAAGTTAGGTAAATAGTAAGTACATACTTAATAACTTTACTTAAAAAGTTATAATAAAATAAACCAATGATCTTTATTTGTTTTCTTCTATTTAACTGTTCATCAGGAAGGTATGTAGGATTTCTTTTGACTCAAATAAATGCCCAGTAAGTAGGCACCTAACATACAATATTAAAAAGAATTTATGTCTACAATAGGTAAGATTAAAACTTCACAAAACTTTTGAAACTTCTGTAACCATACATGTTTATTAATAACAAAATCATTATGAGCAGTTAAATGCATGAAATATTATTTTCATACTATTCGTATTTAAATTATTAAAACCTTTGGTTTATCACTACATAACACGAGCACAGTTTTATCAACACCATTGTTTTGTATGTAATGTAAATTTCAGTCTGCTGCTGTCTGTCTACTATCCAGTCACACTGATTGGTTGACATTGACAGTTTGATAAAAAGTGACATTTGTTTTTTTTATTGTGCCCATCGCTGCCGCCGCCGCCACTGCGCTGTAAGGACGCATGATGCTCGCGCGATGCCACCACCACCGCCGCGCCGCCGACGCGGCCGATGACCGTTCGTTCGGATACACACTCAAAGAACACACCGAGCAAGCTGGCATTTATTCTTCACTAGACTTTAAAAAGCGTTACAGAATATATTTTATCATAGCGTTATGCTAATTATTGAATTACCACTATACTTTTGAAGTACAATTCTAATTAAAACCTTAATATAGGTACAACTTCAAAAATCAAATAATAAATGTACCTACAGAGTGATGATGAACTAAATATTTTAGATGTAATAAAACGTTCAATCATACACTTACCTAGGTACCAAAAATGTGTAAAATAGTCGTAATAAAATTATACCTAGTTAAATAATTGAATATGACTTTTTAACCATTCAAACCTACTACATAGACGGCATACCATACTAAAATGTACCGCTATCGTACAAATACTTTCAAAAACGCGCCTCCGTGCGTGAAGCTACGAATCAATCGATCGATGTTTTTGTAAACCAGAGTGGAGTTGGCGCATTCAGTTTTTGTTTACTTGTTTTGATAAACGTTCGTGGTGTTTTACGAATGTTCCATTTATTATTACTACCTATTATTATATGCATAGTTACGGTGTGAATGGTGTGTTTAGGTATGGTGCAATCAACCGTGCAGTTTTAATAAAATAAAAATGTCCCTTTTTTGCTAATTTGAAACGTTTTATTTACCTCTTGAGTTTAGAGGTTAGACTAACCAAAGTCAGAGAAGTGTAGAATATAAACTAGTTACTTGCGTACCGATAATTTTTATTAGAATTAAAGTTATTAGTGATCTGAAGATATTACCTAAAGTTATTTTTATCAGTAATCAAGTTATTGTTTATCTAGTAATATTAATAAATTTTGACAGTTTGACTACCTAGATATTTTAATTAATAGTTTAATTTTGTTAAAACATGGTTTTAATTTTACCTAAGTACCTATATTACATAATTATATAATTACTTATATTAATATTACCTGCCCTTATAACATTAAATGGCAATAAATGATTTAAAATATATATTTTCTGTTTAAATTATGTACTTACTTAAATGCTTCATTTTAAATGTAGGTAGTGAACTGCAGCGGGTTCTAGGTAAACTTACCTAGGTACCAATGCTTTTAATAGGTAGATAATAAAAAAAACAACATAGGTAATATTGTCTTCTTTATTATATCTAAAATGAATTAAATTTTTCAGTTGCCAACTTCGTGCCTACACCAAAAGGTAGTATGCTACTTGTGCATGACGGATACGCGTTCCGTCTTAAGAATAAGCTCGCTTACGGCAAGAAGCAATGGTACTGCACTGGACGGCCTAAGCTAGGCTGCACCGTAGACGTGACAACGGCAGTCCATAGACAAGGCAGCGTGATCAAAAGAGTTCGCAACATCCATAACCACGATCCACCGGGATTCTATCGACGGAAGGACGGCTCGTTTAAAATAGTCTAGTTTAATCGGGGACAGGCCAGTATGGGGTCAGGCCAGACTAACCCAGTTTATATGCAGCTGTTTCAGCTTTCACTAGACTTATGGCTCGGATTTGAACCTCATGGGTTTTTTTTTGCAAGCGTGGTGTCCGATCAGCTTTACGTATTGTATTGACTGTGTTCAAAATATTGAGATTACTTTATTAGGTCATAAATTATTGTAAGTTAGTATAAAGTACATACCTACTAAGTATTTTCTACTTATATTTGTATGTAGACAGAAAGCTTGCATATTGACTGATTCTAACCTTTACCTAAGATTTTACCTACCTCATTTGTCTTTTTATACCCAAGTATTATTAGTAAATAAGGCTTTTTTTATCGATACAATATACATATTAAAAATGACTTATATAGCTTAGGATGCTTTATGTACATAGCTATTTGACTGATATTATTTCAAATATCTCACTTGACACTGGCAAAAATGTCTGTCGAAATGACAGACAGAGAAAAATAAAACTTACCATAAAATATAAATTATGTATTTTAAAAATAAGTTCTGGGCATGTAACATTGAACTGAAGTTGAATTATTTAAAAACTTATTTTTAAAATACATAATATTTTATGGTAAGTTTTTATTTCACCGTCTCATGATTACCGCATAAGATAATAAATATTTCAGCCTACTTAAGATTCGTCAAAAATAAAGAAATATTTGATTTGGCGGATAGGAGATGGTGAAACAGGCCAGTATTGTATCACTTTAACTAGTTACCTTCTTTGCAATAATTGAATGTGTACTCGTATGTCTAATAATAGTACATATTGTGTACCTCTAAATCAGCTTCTATGTATACCTACAAAGACCTACATATAATAGATGTACCTACCTAAGTATCAATCGCTGTGTTTATTGTAAGTAACTGACTGTATATATAATTTAATTTGAGTATTGTAAGACTGATATTATAGGTAATATGTATACTTACCTATTAATAAAAAAATACATAAAATTTGATTAAGTACTTTTTTTGCAATAAAAATACTTAATTTTGAGTGCCGACTTTTCTTTAATTTTTATATCAGATGTTCTTATCGAGAGTAGACCGAATTAGTTACCTACGCTACCAGTTATGTATAACAGTACATAACAATATAGAGTTCGTTTACTTAAATGTCTGTTTCACACCACCTCTGACTAATGATATTCGTCACATGAAAATATACACTTATGGATCAGAGTGTTGGGCAACGAAGAAGACGGATGAAAGGAGAGTGCATGCTACTGAAATGCGAATGTTAAGATGGATGTGTGGGGTGACAAGGTTGGATAAAATAAGGAATGAGTATATCAGGGGAAGTGTGAAAGTGGCGCCTGTTATTGAAAAGGTGAGGAGTGGTAGATTAGCATGGTATGGACACGTAATGAGGAGGGATGAAAGTCATATTACGAAAAGAGTTATGAATATGAGTGTGGCTGGAGGGTGTGCAAGTAGAGGAAGGCCGAAGAAGAAGTGGTTGGATTGTGTGAAAGAGGATATGAATGTGAGAGGAGTAGATTCAGATTTGACGAATGATAGGAGTGAATGGAAGAAGAAAACATGTTGTGCCGACCCCACCTAGCGTGGGATAAGGGCAGGGAAATGATGATGACACTTATCTTTATCTTTGATTTGACAAGTCTAAAGTAGAGGCTGTAATCAAATATTTATTAAAAAAAAATAATTATACTGATAAAATCAACTTTAAAAATTATATGTTCGGGCCTACATTAGATTGCTTACACATAATTATAGGAAAAAATACTTTCAACTTTTAATTCAGTCTCATTCGCTCAATCTTCACTTTAGCAGTGTACTCTATTACGGTCTACCTCTACATTACTCTACTAGCTACATTATCTTATTTAGTTGCTAGTATAAACTTTTCTTAGTTTGTGCCTAGATGGCGCTGGGTGGAATGTTAACCATTGAACTTACTAAAATCGTGCTCAGAAATTGTGACTTTTTGATCTCACTTAGGTGTGTCTCTGTCCGTCAGTCACCTGTCCGTCAGGCCGAACCATACAAGCAAGAAAATTGGAATAGAAATAGTTTGTTACAGCTCATGTTTGTATTTTTTTATTATCTACCTATAGATATTTATTTATCACAAACAATACGAAAAGAAAACAATCTCTACATTATTAGCCATCAACATAACATATGTACATATTTTAATATAACTTTAAAACCTAGAAGCTGCATCGATTCCGTATCTTTTGCTACCATCAGAATCTGACAAATTACAACCAAAATGATAGTTTACCGGTCGCTAAATACTCATCTGGATTTGTTGTTTTGTTGGTTATTGAAATCCATAGTATCGTAATACGGAGGGATGAGTAAAGTACCTTCGCGATCATTGGTTAAGATTCCTGCTCATTTTTTTTTGTATCGTGTAAAACTACAAATATCTAGAGCCGCCGATGTTCTGCGGAAACAAGTTCCCGTATATTGTTCCGGATTTGGAAGCTTCAAGAAACTTGCAACTTGTGCTGGAAAATGACGAAAACCATTTATTCCAAGAGGTTGTTTGGTACACTTGCCGCTGTGATAACCTAGGAAAAATTGATCATGCTTCAAACTAAGGGGGCGCAGTTCCATGTATTTCTCAACGATTTTCATATGCTCATCGCGTATAACAAATGATCTCTCAGTGTTTGTTTGTTTATCCTCCAAGGTCACAGACATTATGTCATCCGAATGTTTCTTTATATTATTAACATTAAGCTTTTTGAGTTCACGTGTATTGCAGGCGCCATCCACCCCCAAAACTAATGCAACCTGCGAATGTATAACCAAAATAAATGTAACATTATATATAGTGCACATAAAAAGTTAAATAAAAAATGATAATATTAATTAAACGGACTTACTTTTTGAACAAGATATTGAATGTCTGGGGCCTCTTTCAAAAAGGTTTCTACATCTTTATCGTTTAGAGTTTTGGATTTTCTTGGCACATAATCTTTAGTAAGATTTTTTAGAAACACCTGCAGCTTAAGATAACCGTTAATGTAAATGTTATGCTTTATAATAATCATTGATTTTAGCATCGAAAAAGTGTTCAGAAGGGAAGCTGGTGTCTTGGTTTTTGCTATATTTTTGAAATAAGCCAGAAGTACTTTCTCCGAAAGGGTCTTCTCGTTTTTGCCAGTCAACCAAACCTTGAAGTTTTCGTAACATTTCTTGTACTTTTCTTTAGACTTGACTGGCAAAGTTGCGTCCTGAATGTACTGCGTTGATTTGATTTTGCCTGGTGAAGATTGAATTATAATAAAACAAGGAGTTTATCACAAACGAAAAATCTAAATCTAAAAATCAAACGTACGTATTACTTATTATTATGTGCACGAGTAAAACCAAACTAACTAGTAGTTCACCCTGAACTGAGGTACTGCGATGTTCACAATAAACAGAATACAACTCAAAATGTTTTATCTTTTAACGGAATCTAGGCATTGCCCAGCATAGGTAAAGATAAATCTGGCAAATGCGGCAGAATTAATACGCTGGGCATACGCAGACGCAGCCGCGCCGCCGGCCGCAATTGGATTTAAAAGCATTTCTACAAAATTGAGCGCCTTCATACCGCGTTCACACTATGCCATTGTCGCTGCCGGCATTCATGCCGCGGACTTATTGCCACAGCAACATCGTCTTTATTCTCACCAAGGAGCTAGGGCATGAACTTGGCGATGTAGCTGTGGCAATAATTAGGGAATTAATCGCGGCAATAATTCCGGCAGCGGCATGGGCATGTGTGAACGCGGTATAAGAATAAAGGCGATGTTGCTGTGGCAATAATTCCGGAATTAATAGCGGCATTCATGCCGGCAGTGGCATGGGCATAGAGTGCACGCGCTATAATAAATGATCTCTGGCTTTGTGCTCGTGCACGTGAATCCTCCAAGGTCACCAAAATCGTATCCGAGTAACGTTTGATGTTATCAAGTATATTTAAATGTCTGTTTCACACCATCTCTGACTAAAGATATTCGTCAGATATAAATATACTTATCTTTATCTTTCATTTGACAAGTCGGAAGTGGAGACGGATATATTTCTTTCACATTAGCAGTTTACTCTATTACGTATACCTACTCTACTAGCTACATTATCTTATTTAGTTGCCAGTATAAACTTTTCTTATTTTGTGCCTAGTAGCGCTGGGTGGAATGTTAACCATTGAACCTACTAAAATCGCGCTCAGAAATCGTGACTTTTTGGTCTCGCTTAGGTGTGTCTCTGTCCGTCAGTCACCTGTCCGTCAGGACGAACCATACAAGCAAGAAAATTGGAATAGAAATAGTTTGTTACAGCTCATGTTTGTATTTTTTTATTATCTACCTATAGATATTTATTTATCACAAACAATACGAAAAGAAAACAATCTCTACATTATTAGCCATCAACATAACATATGTACATATTTTAATATAACTTTAAAACCTAGAAGCTGCATCGATTCCGTATCTTTTGCTACCATCAGAATCTGACAAATTACAACCAAAATGATAGTTTACCGGTCGCTAAATACTCATCTGGATTTGTTATGTTTTGTTGGTTATTGAAATCCATAGTATCGTAATACGGAGGGATGAGTAAAGTACCTTCGCGATCATTTGGTAAGATTCCTGCTCATTTTTTTTTGTATCGTGTCAAACTACAAATATCTAGAGCTGCCGATGTTCTGCGGAAACAAGTTCCCGTATATTGTTCCGGATTTGGAAGCTTCAAGAAACTTGCAACTTGTGCTGGAAAATGACGAAAACCATTTACTCCAAAAGGTTGTTTGGTACACTTGCCGCTATGATAACCTATGAAAAATTTATCATGCTTCAAACTAAGGGGGCGCAGTTCCATGTATTTCTCAACGATTTTCATATGCTCATCGCGTATAACAAATGATCTCTCAGTGTTTGTTTGTTTATCCTCCAAGGTCACAGACATTATGTCATCCGAATGTTTCTTTATGTTATTAACATTAAGCTTTTTGAGTTCACGTGTATTGCAGGCGCCATCCACCCCCAAAACTAATGCAACCTGCGAATGTATAACCAAAATAAATGTAACATTATATATAGTGCACATAAAAAGTTAAATAAAAAATGATAATATTAATTAAACGGACTTACTTTTTGAACAAGATATTGAAAGTCTGGGGCCTCTTTCAAAAAGGTTTCTACATCTTTATCGTTTAGAGTTTTGGATTTTCTTGGCACATAATCTTTAGTAAGATTTTTTAGAAACACCTGCAGCTTAAGATAACCGTTAATGTAAATGTTATGCTTTATAACAATCATTGATTTTAGCATCGAAAAAGTGCTCAGAAGGGAAGTTGGTGACTTGGTTTTTGCTATATTTTT
Source organism: Eulithis prunata (assembly GCA_918843925.1). Classification (NCBI taxonomy): domain Eukaryota; kingdom Metazoa; phylum Arthropoda; class Insecta; order Lepidoptera; family Geometridae; genus Eulithis; species Eulithis prunata. Next base: position 8,112,170 of record OU974016.1, on the reverse strand, counting down.
GAAATAAGCCAGAAGTACTTTCTCCGAAAGGGTCTTCTCGTTTTTGCCAGTCAACCAAACCTTGAAGTTTTCGTAACATTTCTTGTACTTTTCTTTAGACTTGACTGGCAAAGTTGCGTCCTGAATGTACTGCGTTGATTTGATTTTGCCTGGTGAAGATTGAATTATAATAAAACAAGGAGTTTATCACAAACGAAAAATCTAAATCTAAAAATCAAACGTACGTATTACTTATTATTATGTGCACGAGTAAAACCAAACTAACTAGTAGTTCACCCTGAACTGAGGTACTGCGATGTTCACAATAAACAGAATACAACTCAAAATGTTTTATCTTTTAACGGAATCTAGGCATTGCCCAGCATAGGTAAAGATAAATCTGGCAAATGCGGCAGAATTAATACGCTGGGCATACGCAGACGCAGCCGCGCCGCCGGCCGCAATTGGATTTAAAAACATTTCTACAAAATTGAGCGCCTTCATACCGCGTTCACACTATGCCATTGTCGCTGCCGGCATTCATGCCGCGGACTTATTGCCACAGCAACATCGTCTTTATTCTCACCAAGGAGCTAGGGCATGAACTTGGCGATGTAGCTGTGGCAATAATTCCGGAATTAATCGCGGCAATAATTCCGGCAGCGGCATGGGCATGTGTGAACGCGGTATAAGAATAAAGGCGATGTTGCTGTGGCAATAATTCCGGAATTAATAGCGGCATTCGTGCCGGCAGTGGCATGGGCATAGCGTGCACGCGCTATAATAAATGATCTCTGGCTTTGTGCTCGTGCACGTGAATCCTCCAAGGTCACCAAATCGTATCCGAGTAACGTTTGATGTTATCAAGTATATTTAAATGTCTGTTTCACACCATCTCTGACTAAAGATATTCGTCAGATATAAATATACTTATCTTTATCTTTTTTTTTTTTTTTCGACAGGCGTCATGGCTCAGTCGGTAGTAGCTCTGCCTTCCGTGCTGTGGGTCGTGGGTTCGATCCCCACTGAGAACAAACATTTGTGTGTTGTAAACATAGATGTTTGTTCTGTGTCTGGGTGTTTCTATGTATTATAAGTATGTATTTACGAAAAAAAAAAAAAGTATGTGTGTATTCTATCAGCCATCTAGTTCCCATAGTACAAGCTTTGCTTAGTTTGGGACTAGAAGGCGTTGTGTTAAGTTTCCGTGAATATTTATTTATTTATTTATTTATCTTTCATTTGACAAGTCGAAAGTAGAGACGGATATATTTCTTTCACATTAGCAGTTTACTCTATTACGTATACCTACTCTACCAGCTACATTATCTTATTTAGTTGCCAGTATAAACTTTTCTTAGTTTGTGCCTAGATGGCGCGGGGTGGAATGTTAACCATTGAACCTACTAAAATCGCGCTCAGAAATCGTGACTTTTTGGTCTCACTTAGGTGTGTCTCTGTCCGTCAGTCACCTGTCCGTCAGGACGAACCATACAAGCAAGAAAATTGGAATAGAAATAGTTTGTTACAGCTCATGTTTGTATTTTTTTATTATCTACCTATAGATATTTATTTATCACAAACAATACGAAAAGAAAACAATCTCTACATTATTAGCCATCAACATAACATATGTACATATTTTAATATAACTTTTAAACCTAGAAGCTGCATCGATTCCGTATCTTTTGCTACCATCAGAATCTGACAAATTACAACCAAAATGATAGTTTACCGGTCGCTAAATACTCATCTGGATTTGTTATGTTTTGTTGGTTATTGAAATCCATAGTATCGTAATACGGAGGGATGAGTAAAGTACCTTCGCGATCATTTGGTTAAGATTCCTGCTCATTTTTTTTTGTATCGTGTAAAACTACAAATATCTAGAGCCGCCGATGTTCTGCGGAAACAAGCTCCCGTATATTGTTCCGGATCTGGAAGTTTCAAGTAACTTGCAATTTGTCCTGGAAAACGTGCTAAACCATGTCTCCCGAGAGGTTGTTTGGTACACTTGCCGCTATGATAACCTATGAAAAATTGATCATGCTTCACACTAAGGGGTCGCAGTTCCATGTATTTTTCAACGATTTTCATATGCTCATCGCGTATAACAAATGATCTCTCAGTGCTTGTTCCTTTATCCTCCAAGGTCACCGACATTATGTCATCCGAATGTTTCTTTATATTATTAACATAAACCTTTTTGAGTTCATTTATACTGCAGGCGCCATCCACCCCCAAAACTAATGCAACCTGCGAATGTATAACCAAAATGAATGAAACATTACCTACATAGTGCACATGAAAAATTAGATCAAAAATGCCAATATTAAATAAGCGGACTTACTTTTTGAACAAGATATTGAACGTCTGGGGCCTCTTTCAAAAAGGTTTCTACATCTTTATCGTTTAGAGTTTTGGATTTTCTTGGCACATAATCTTTAGAAAGGTTTTTTAGAAACACCTGCAGCTTAAGATAACCGTTAATGTAAATGTTATGCTTTATAATAATCATTGATTTTAGCATGGTATAAGTGTTCAGAAGGGTATTTGGTGACTTGGTTTTTGCTATATTTTTGAAATAAGCCAGAAGTACTTTCTCCGAAAGGGTCTTCTCGTTTTTGCCAGTCAACCAAACCTTGAAGTTTTCGTAACATTTCTTGTACTTTTCTTTAGACTTGACTGGCAAAGTTGCGTCCTGAATGTACTGCGTTGATTTGATTTTGCCTGGTGAAGATTTGATTATAATAAAACAAGGAGTTCATCACAAACAAACAATCTAAATCCAAAAATCAAACGTACGTAGTAGATATTATTAACTAAACTAACTAGTGGTTCACCCTGAACTAAGGTAGTTACTAGGTACCTACTGCGATGTTTACAATAAACAGAATACAACTCAAAAACATATTTCTTTTATCTGAATCTAGGCAAGTCAAGGAATAAGTCTGGCAAATGCGGCAGAATGAATACGCTGTGGTGCATACGCAGACGCTGGCCGCAATTTGATTAATAAGCATTTCTACAAAGGAGCGCCCTTATAATTGCTATTTTAAGCTCTTCTTTTGCAAACATCGCGAGATCTTTCGGGGCAAACTACTAGTACTAAGAGCTAAAAGAAATTGAGTTTAAAGGGTTTAGATTTGGAAAATAAATCATTTATTTGAGAAAAAAATATATGTATTAATATTCTATGCATACTAATTTATATTTTTTTACAATTTATTTTTACTACCTATCTGTGTTAGATAGTAATTATGCCCAAAACGACATAAATTCCAATAACCTAATACGATACAGGGTAAAAAGAAATAATTCACCACAAGAATTATGATGCATATATTTTCTAAGACCCTGTAGGTATAGGCTGTTAGGTTGCCAGCAAAGTTTTTAATAATGCCTATCATGAAAATATAAGCCACAATCATATTTGCATTCGCTGTCAAAGATTAGGTAGGTTTGTACTGTAGATTTTTAATGCAGTTACTGACGAGTGACGAGCTGTATCTCTATCACGAACAAACCTGACAGTCGCCGCGTTAGCGTATTCGAGTTATATTGCGCGTCAATGCCAGCTCGACTGCCAACCGTTGTAGTGTCACCGCGCAGTGTATCTCGGATACGCTCGCATTACGATACGTTTACGATTGTCACATTTATTCGTGATCAAGGCACTGTTTCTAGAGCTACAGATGTTCTGCGGTAACAAATTCCCGTATATTGGTAACGATGCGTTGGTCGAGGCTAAGCTCCTGAGCCTCGACCATCGTCGGAAAGTAGCTAGCCTGTCGGTATTTTACAAGATACATTTTGGGGAGTGTGCAATGGAACTGTTTGAGCTAGTTCCCCTTTCCCCATTTCATCACCGGACCACTAGGCGTACGGAAACGAGACACCCGTTCATGGTGGATATGCCTCCTATCCGCACTAAACGCTTTGCGTCTACATTTATTATGCGGACAGCCAAAGAGTGGAACTCGTTGCCGGCGTCTGTGTTCCCGAATGACTATAATTTGGAGTACAAACGAATGCAGAATTCACTGGAATAAAAAACATAACTGAATCAAGAAATCCATGAAAATTATGTATGTTACCTATTCATTTATAAATGAAGTGTAGAATCATCAAGTTGTAAGATTGGAGATTAAGGAATATTGTGTTGTAAAAACCAAATTACAATACAGCTAGTAGGTATATTAACAATTTTTTTCTTATTGTGACATAATTCAAAATACATAGGTACTTATCTAAATCGTTGTAGGTAATTATACCATTCTAATATTAAGTAAGATTTAATTTAATAATACTAAAATTAGGTATGTGTACTTATCTATGTAAGTCCTTAATGTAAGTACGTAAGCCATATTAAAAAGAAAAGTATAAGACTTCATTATCTCATCATAAAATAGACTACGAAAAGCACTGACAACATTAACTTCTTCGTGTGCTACTTACTATTAAAAGGTTCCATAATCATTATTAAATCTACAATAACCTCCCAGCCCAGTAAACAATGGATTTCGGGATGTCATTCAAGGAATTCAAAACTTTCCCCTTTATTCTATTGAATAACATACAAACAAATCCTATTTCTAATTCGTAGTGGGGGGAATAAGATCTGCACTGACGTCTCGCGTTGGGGGTGTAATTGTGCATTGTCCCCTGCTGACCTCACGCCAGCTAGTCCAACTCCTTAATGTAACGGAGAAGGACTTTAAGTTGATGGCAGCAATGTTCCAGCATCCCCGATGGTGTTATGGATGCAGAGGAGAGAGACCCGATCAGCTCCTGCAGTCCCGTTTCGAATCTGGCTTCGGTTGAGGCAGAGCAATGCAATAGGACATGCTCTACCGTTTGTTTCTCCTGAAGGCAGCCGTGACCGAGGTCGCTGTCTGTCGCTCCGATTTTGAGGAGATGGTGGTTAAGATCACAGTGGACCGTGATTATAACCACCATCGTCTTCAAGTCTTCGCGTCTTAGCTTTAACAGAGTTGTTGTGATGTGCGTGATCATCGCTGAAAGCGTGTTTGCAGTCTGATATACGCTCCCAATATTCAAATTACTTGTAGTTGTATTTTGGCGGGGCATGACAGTGTTCTTGATATGCTTTCAACACAAACAGATTTTCGTTGGTGTGAAGGCAGGCTCTGCAGTACTTCATGGTAGCACAGACCCATCTGATCTTGTCACCTCTGGTGTACTTCTTACGGTAAGCGAACCGCCGGTACATTAGGTTTTGGTTTCCATTGCGGGACGTCACTAGTTCTCCTTTCGCTGGAAAAAAAATACTAATCTTAAACGTACTCTTATTTATGACAGATAAATAACTATCTTTGTAAAAAAAAATTGTAGTTGCTGTCATCGCAATCGATGAAGACTTTATATAAGAAACAAGTACCGTTGGGTATGTCTTGATTTTCCCCGCTCACAAAATGATTTGTTTAAAAAACACAAAAAAATACTTTTATTTCGAAATATCAAAAAGTTACAAACAAAAACAAGTTGTAAACGATGATAGCTGCAGTTAGTTATAAAAAGTGTGTCGCAACTATCAACGCCCACCTCCTTATTATACTCACATTTATCATTGATCGTATTCATTTTCCACTTCTTCCTAGCCGCATGACTGTGCAGCTCCTTAGCTGATATAATTTCATCATCATCGTTCATGATTAGGAATGCATGACATTTCTCCACCCCACAGACCCAGCGGGTACCATCATCTGTGAACTCCTCGGTCTTCTTGTAGACATATCCGTTCAGTTCCAATACTGTTCCAAGGTTTGAGATTACTGCAACGTCAACTTTAGGGTCTGAAAATAACCAATCAGTTAGTACTTACAACTTGTTTAAAGTCCTTTGTCTTTAGTTAAAAAGATCTAAAAGAAATAAAATAGGATTTTTTTAAATTTATTTGTTATCAATAACTTCACAGCAATTACGGCAGGTTTCGCATCATAACTTCTTGTCTCAATTTGAATGAGATAACGATTTTATCGAACAATTAAACGAAATAAAATGTCAATCATCTTTTAAATTCTCATCGTCGGCACTTTTGCCATAGTATCTCGAAGGTTCATGACAGTGTTTTGGGTACAACGAAGTCACACGAAAGTTTTTATCGGTGAAGAGACGTGCCTTGCAGTTTTTGGCGGTGGAGCAAATCCATCGGATTCTGCCACCTTTGTCATACTGCATTCTGTAGATAAACTGACGAAATAAGAGGTTCTTGTTACCACGCCTTGAGCGCACCATGTATCCTTGTGCTGAGGACAATTATGATAAGATTATAATGAAAAAACCACGTTAACTATGAAATAGAGGAGTTCTCCAGAAACACCTACTTACAGGTATCATCAAACGGCTTGCTCTTGATATATGAACGGACAAATTTCCCAGGGGGATGATCATGTTCTTCATTTGTAACCATGATTTTCCCCGACTCTGTTAGCTTTAGGTATCCCGGGCAATCTTTCTTTCGGCAATTCCATTTGTATCCGACGCTACATATCTTAGATTTTATGTAATAGTAATCATTCAGCCTTACGACCAACCCATGCTTGCCTTGAAACATCACAGCTATGTCGACAGCTAAGACCAAAATATAAACCTTTTACATTAATTTTACGTATGTACCTAATATAGTAGGTACCTACTCCTCATATTATATTCTATTTGTTTACATCATTTGTAGCAGCACCGAGGTTCAGGTGCTCTTTATCTACACTATAGTGTAGGTACTGTCTCTAGATACTAAAATATATGTTTATATTACAACTAAATAATATTCTATCAGTAATCTGATTCCCATTACCTACAGGGTTTGAGACTAGACGGGGTGTAAAATTATCAGAAAGAACCTTCTTATTACTTTTACCTTCCGCTGTCTAGTTTATATATGGTTTAAAAACATGAGCAATTTGCGTATTTTTACTAGAGCAGGCAGTAAGTACACTAGTCATTTATTTTTAACAATTAGAGTAAGGTATAACAATATTTTTTTATATAAACAACAGATCATTAACATCTATGAATTACGTTGTCCACCATTTAGAACAAGTAGGTACCTACCTATTTGATGATTATGATATACACCCATTTTTAAATGAATATTATTTTGCTTTATATGAGTGAGTAGTGTGACAAACACAAGACGGTCATTATAATAAATAATATAGACTAAAATCGTAAACTTTTCATAATGCTTTATTAAAATGGGCACAAGCATGAGCCACCAGTTTCATAACTGACTCGTACAATCATATAATTTTATTTATTGTTAAATGTGAAAAGCTTGTCGAAGCTTTATTAATCAGTTTCAAAAATAACCGGCTGCGCCAAAGCGCCCAACACATGGTCAGGATTCAGATAATACTTCGGTGGATCGTGACAGTGCTCTTCGTAAGAAGAGATGATAAAGTTGTCAGTGTTGGTGGACACGAAGGCCTTGCAGTTCTTCTCTGTTGAGCAAACCCAGCGCACTCGGTTCATACCCATGTACTGCTTGCGGTAGGTGAAGCTGCGATACAGTAGCATTTCCTTGCCTTTACGTGATGTGATCACCACCGCTGCCGCACCGTCAGCTGCTATAAAAAGTTAGATCAACAGAGTTTTCTCTATCTTTGGCTTTTTTCAAAACAACAAACACATTTCGGTCATATAGCGAAATAATGGATCTAGTTAAAATTTTGTTTACCACCTGTAAGTTGTGTAGGTACCTATTTCAAGCAAATAACGAATCTCTAACTCTAATTCATCTCTCACAAGCCCAAGGTAGTGAGTTCAAAATCGGTCAACGGATTTCATGCCTACTGCTAAAGACTTTTTATGAGTAAAGAGTGAGCCTAATTTATTGTATTTTGTGTTTTTATCAATCAGATTAAAAAGACACTAAACCTTACCTACTACATCTTCAAGTTTCGCATCTGTAGGGTGATCGTGCACTTCATGGCATTTTGTTATTTCTTCATTTTCACTCATATACAAATGTGCTAAGCAATTTTTATTCTTGGAACAATTCCAACGCCATCCAGCTTTTGCTTTATAAGCCTTTCTGTATTTAAAGCCGTTGAGAAGCAAACATGGTTTGCCCTTTGTGGATTCGATGTAAAGTGCAACGTTTTCATCGAGGAGTTCGTTGTTAATAGGAGTATCGTCTCCGAGTAATGACATATCATCGTATACGCCTTCTAGGTTCGCTTCGAGGAAGTCAACCTCGCTTGGTGCGAAATCCTCAGTTTTCATACTTTTCAGGTCAAAATCTGTAACAAGGAGTTAGTGATTTATAAAAAAAACCTTTTTATCTACCTTGGTTGTAAAAAACGTTACCCACAATTCTATTGTATGTGTAGTGAAATGTATCATATAGTTTATTAAAAGACCTGAAAATCGAAATAGTTTGTTTAATATAGCGTATAAAAATAAGAACGATATAGGTACTTAGTACAATAAATTTATTAAAAAAATAAAACAATGCCTTGAAATCTTCATTAGATAAAAATAGCTTAATATTCTAATAACAGAAAACAAAATCATAACTAAAAATGTATTACGTATTAAACCTAATTTTTAAGTATACACAAATACAACAAAACGCAATTTTCTAACATTTATTTTAATTTTTCTTCCAAGCTCTTATTAATAAGCTCGGAATAACGATTTTAAGAACAATAATAATTTCTGTGTGCTCACTATTTCTTACCTCGGTTCTTATCAAATTATTAACGTCGATATAGACTCCTTTAGCCACGACTAGACTTTGCGATGTGTTCGTTTATTGGTATTTATTTTTATAGTAGTTACGGTATTTCTTTAAACTTTATAACAATATAAATCAATACCTACTATTTATTATATATCTGAGTCCAACTATTAATACATAATATCGACCTAGCAAGCTATGTAATGAGTTTAAAATAAATAAACAAATATTCATGAACATTTCACACAACGCCGTCTAGGCCCAAACTAAGCGAAGCTTGTAATATGGGAACTACATTGCTGATGGAATACTTATATACTTTTTTGTAATACACACTTGTAATAGTAACAACCAGACATAGATCAAACATCAAATTGACTCAAAATATTATGTTATTTAAAAATTCAACAAAATATTATAACATTCAGTTTCCATTAATAAATAACACCAACGATAAAAATCTTTTTAAAATTTGATAAGTAAGTTTGACAATTAATTACTTTAGCTTGAAAATTTTACAAAATTCTATCTTGAAACATACTGCATAATATAGGGTCGTGTGTGTGCGAGTTAGCCATGTATACGACTTCGAACTTTTCGTTCACATACAGATAAACATCGCATTTTTTCCTTGACAATTCGTTGCATCCCCATCTTGTAATTTTACCATCGGTGACACATATTTCCCTCTTGAAGGTAAATCCGTTGACTATAAGCAAGGTACGCCCGTTCGAGAGAGTGACAACAGCTACTGGAAGGAAAAAAATTGAGTTTGATTATGTCTTAACAACAAGAGTGAGAGCACTGTTTTTTTATTTTGGGAAAGTCAACATAATTTAGGAACAATGCTTCAATTACATTACAATTACAATATACAGTAACTACATTGAAAATACTCGTACTGGCTCTTAATAATCGAGAGTTATTTGATAGTAGGAACGCAAATTCAGCATGTTGAATTGTTGATCGACTATAAGACTACTTGAAAAATAACGCAAGAAAAAGAAAAAATATTGTTATCATTTATACTAGGAAAACATGAACCCTTTTAATAATAATCTCGACGTAAGCTTGGAATAGCTACACCGTGTTTTATTTATCTTTGGCATTGACAAGCTGATTCAAATTGGATCGAAAGAGACAAAATACGGTGTAACTATTTGAAGCTTGACATCGAGTTTATTATCAACAGGAGTCGAAGAGTGTAACCAATGGACAGGTTATGAGTGGAATTGTCCAAAGCAAGGTCTTATAACGCATAAGGCTTTCATACAAAGCACACAACGCCAACGATGCGCTTGTTACATATATTTAGCACATCGCGATGCATGTTTGATGCGTCCCGGTTGTGACCTTTGTTTCTCGGGTGAAGTCCTAGCACTGCGGATGAAGGAAGGCCTTTAGTTTCAGCTGTAGCACAGAAAACGGAATTCCGTCTTCTGTGTGCTGTAGAGTAGCCTATACGTCACAATAATAATTGCTCAATAATAATAAGTTAATGATGTCAGCTTTTACTTAAGCTAAACGATTCGATATCGCTACAGAATTTTTCGAAACTGCATGTTTCGAAAAATTCTGTAGCGATATCGAAATAATACCATCAAATTGGTTGTGGTGAAGGATACCAAGTTTTTTTATTAACAGACTCGTTTGAAAGGAAATGTCTCCAGTTATTTTCACATTACCGCCATATTTATTTTCTACTCAGAATACTAGATCATACTTAGATGTTAAATATATAATAACATTTATGAAAATCACAGTTAACACAACATCAAAATCACACATCACAAAGGTACACACACATGAGGTCTTGTTTGCACAGGCAGAGGCCGGTAATAGTAATGGTTAAATGACGACAGTTAAAATATGATGTACTTAAACAAAATAGTAAAAATTCTATAAAAATAATTTAAATTAATTCCTTTTAAATTTCAACTCTTACCGGCGTAATAAATATTAGTTTAACAGTCTTTATCTTCTAAAAATAATATTATCCCTTTGGTAATTTTCGGAGGACAAAATGCTTGAACCTCCTAATAGTCTTTTGGCTTTGTATTTTTACCGCTACCTGGCAAATCTTTTTTCTAATAACTAATCGTCTAATACACTACGTTCCATTCAGGGAACCGATATTGTTTAAGTGGCAGGTGCCAACTCACATTAATGAATTTGAACTTTATATAAAAACTTATTCATCTTAATTTATTTTGATCTAATAATAAAACTCGTTTTGATATCGTGAGTTTGGATTTCCCGCCGTAGTTAAATTTAAAGCGGATGATGATGAGAATGCAGAAACACGGTATTGCGACTCATTTTCCTTTGACAACCAAGGACTCTGAATCTGAGTTTCAACAAGATTTTGAGATGGATTAACAGAATGATTTGGAGCCTGAATCTGAGATTCCACGAGATTTTGAGCTGTTGACGATGAATAAACAGAATGATTTTGTTCTTTTTCTTTTGCTAACTGAGAAAACGCGTGGGTTATAGCAGCGGAAACGTTATAAGGAGGTAGTACCGCTGCTGATACCGGTGGTGATGAAGGTTCAGGATAGTGGTTGTGGTGTCCATCATAGAACGTCATATTGAGATGACTATCAAAGCGAACCCTAGCTTTGCATCCACTTGACGTTCTTTTGGAGCAGTTCCAGTATCTACCATTGCTAGTAGTCTGATTGAACTTACTGCCTTCTATAAAGAGGACATAGTGCTTTCCTTGGGCTGATGGAATAAATCTATATAGCGGCAAAATATTTCCTGAAATAAAAAAGAATTGTTGTTCAGATTTCTTGCATGTGAACAAGTATTATATTAAATGGCATGCAAGATTTTTACAACCAACCATCTAAGTACTTATTTGGGTATATTTTCTACAAAAATTTCGAAATTTAATTCTTATACATACTTATCAATTATTTTTTTAAGAAATACAAAGTTTTCTTTAATGAGGTTTATTAAAAATGAAGGCCCTCCATATTTTTGTGTATATCATGTACAAAAAGGACTTATAAAACTATGGAATGGCTGACAGGATGGGGAATCGATTTTTATGATAATTTGATACTAAATGGGTAATGAAAAGCATTAGTTAGTTATCTTTTTATACCTACTTAAGAGAGCCACTTATATTCTCATAAAAAAATCACAAAGATACAACTCACTTATATTGTTAAACTTTATATAAAAAAAAAATTAGGACAAGTGGCTTTTAGATATAGACACATTATTGCATATTATTCATTTAATTGTAAAATTTCATGGACTTCCTTTTATCCGAATTGGGAAGAGTTCTCGCGGTAACAAAAGACGCACCGTCGTCTTGGTGTCATTTTCTTGACTCCGACTGTCGTTGTCCACAATAAACTGTGTTTATAGTTTGGTACTGGAAGAAAGTACCTCCCTAGTTTATTGAATTAAAAAATAAAAACAAAACGAATACTGACAGAGATGTTATTGCGTGTGATATAAACATATATAAAAACATCGTGTTAAGTATTTGTTAGTGACACAAGATGGAAAATGTCTAATTTTGTGTAATAATAACATTGCAATTTCATGTAATATCAAAAATATAAGCTGATTTACTTGACCTTAAATACTTATATATGTATTTAAAAAAATAAATTCATTCGATTCAAAATTTTTTACAATTATTAAACATTGATAAACGTGTTAACATACCCTTTAAATGCGTATTAAGTTACTATTAACTGGAATATAATATATTTGGTAATTAATAAATTATAATACTCTTAATTCCATACACGAGAAACATAAAAACATTGGGTGTTTCTATGTATTATAAGTATGTATTTACAAAAAAAAAAAAAAAAGTATGTATGTATTCTATCAGCCATCTAGTTTCCATCGTACAAGCTTTGCTTAGTTTGGGACTAGAAGGCGTTGTGTTAAGTGTCCGTGAATATTTATTTATTTATTATTATTTATTCATAAAAATCCTTGATTTAAAAGAAAGTTACTTGTAAATTTTACCTATATCTAGGTGTAGGCTAATTGTATACTTAACTATGTTATATAATCTTAAAACTAGGCACATTATACGAAAGTCACGAGAAAGTTATATTCATAAAAACATACTGTATTATTTAAATCTGTCCGGGTTCGTACCCTCAGTACAGTTTCACTCCATATTTTATCTTAGTGAGCTTATAATATGTATTTCGTTAATGAAACATATATATTTTAAACTGTTATTTCTGACTTAATATCAATAAAGAGATATTAATCTAAATCACGTCTATAGATGATTGTCTTTCTTATTAATCTAGCAAAATCGGGCTCTTTTCCACTTCTTGTGGTTCCGTTAAACTTCTAGGAACTTCCACGTACAGCCCCCCAGCGGTCCTTTCATACACGGGAGGGTTGTGAGTATGCTCATGAGATATACAGACCAGTTCGTAATCATCGTTCACATGAAGGCAGACACCACAGTTCCACCTAACTCTCCCGGAGCAGTACCAGCGCTCACCGTTGGGCATAGGCGAGGGGTCGACGAATGCAAAGCCGTTAAGCATGAGCAAGGTGGCTCCATCGATGGCTGTCACTACCGACACTGTTGACAGAGATATGGATGAAATTCGTTTGGATCGAAGCATTTGTGGTTAACACAATGTTTGCCAAGCCATGTTTGATGATTGAAGAATGATTCAACTCGAATTGAATACAAATATTTCTTTGTGAAGATGAATAACAATATTATCAATGGATTAAATAATACTACCAAATCTAATAATATTATTTATTCATAAAATAAAATAAACAAATCTACTCGTTGTAAAGTATATATGTACTAATAAAATAGGTATATAAGATGTATTATCTATGCCTCTATAATATTTATAATCTATGCTATAATATTATACATATTACGTATAATTAAAATATTACTATGTTAATTACTTATCAGCAGGAAGTACCTTTGTAAATACATTTTGTGTTTATTTATTGCACTATAAACCTATTTTTCATCCCACCATCTCGGAAAGAGTATTTTTTATCTTCAATATCTGAGTGGAAAAGCCGTTTTTATTCTCTAGAGGATAAAAGTAAATTGAATTTAGAACATCGTGTGCACTAAGTTTGTGAATTAAAAAAAACATTAAACCTATTTACAGCTACCTCTATGGTGCCGAATATATCATACAACTTTTTTTTAATTTGTTAAAAACTCAGACTCGGAACCTTCTTGGTGTTCTTTTTTCAATTTGCTTTTTTTGCATTTAGTCATTTCCTCGCTGAGGTGGAATGAAAAGTTACGTGTTGCACTCGAGTGCAAAGATTTTTCACCTCGTGCTCTTTTGATTCCCTCGCTAACACTCAGGATTCTAACTTTGAATCACTCGCTGCGCTCGTGATTCAATTTTAGAATCCTTCGATTGCTCGGTCATCAAAATTGAACACTCGGTTAAAAAGCAACTTTGCACTCTTGTATAACAAATAACTATTAAACGCTCAAATATTACCTATGTACCTAGATATGATTATAAAAAAGTCAAAGTTTACTTAAGACGACTATTGAAACGAATAATGCATACATATAATATCATTTAGAGTATATTATAATCTAAAAGGTATACATAATGACGATGTTGACTATGATAAGTAAGAAATGCCTATACAGAGGTAGGTAAGTATGTACTAATTAAGGCATATTTATCATTATGATAGCTACCTATATGTATTTAAACTTAAACTTATTTTAAATTCTTACTTTTATAATATACCTATTTGTTAAATATTAGGTACCTTTAGAAAACCTTAAGAGGTAGATTGATTTGATACCACTAAGAACTTATGAACTAATACATACATAGGTATGAAGTTATAAAAAATTTACTACTAATGTCATTCACCAGTAAGTACCTTATCAATTCGTAATTATTTACTTTACCCACTCACAAAATTGAGCCACATTTAAACTATTATATACCTACCTAATTATGTTTATTTCTTTAGTTTAAGAATGAATATAAAATTATTGCTATATTTTACTTAGGAACTAATTTAATCAACTTTCTGGGTACATACTTCTAACCAGCTAATCAGCTGAAAAATAAACATGCTTAGGCTTACCCCCCACAGCATTCCTTCCATGCGTGTGAGAATTCCTAGTCGATACAACATTCAAACTATCATCTGTTACTATCATAGCCTCGCAATTATCTGTTTTACTACTTGTACACTTCCAGGTTGAACCTTTTTTGGATTTGGCGCATTTACGGTAGGTGTAGCTTTGGTAGAGCAGCATGTATTTCCCTTTCGAGCCTTTTTTATCAGGTTTCAACAGCACCGGACCTGTAAAAGTAAGATTCGTAAAAAATTGTAAGCTTTGTAAAAAGTATAACAAAGTTGAAATCGTGATAATGAAATAAATTGTTATTAAACTATTACTAAATATACGTAAAAACTTTATTCTAACGGATAGGGTATAACAACTATTATTGGCCTGAACAATGCAATGCTGGAAGGAAATAGCGAAATAGGGCTCCTGCGTTGATTTTCAGGTAAAACTTTTTTGCGTTGAAGGATTTGCCAAAGAGCACAAAGATGAGCCAATAACAAAAAAATCTAAACTGTATGCAGTGTGTGACAAATAAAGTCTCAGATGGGATAGTAGAAAAAAATGTGTCATTTATTATCAGATATACTGAACTTTATTTTTTCAAATGGTCGTTTAATCTACTTATTTTAACTCTCGAAAAACAAGAACCTTGATTAAAGCATCGTATTATAACTCGCTCTAAATGAGATTAGGTACGAGCAAGTTTTCGATATTGGTTTGCTAATTTATTTATTTTATGCGCAGTCATAAACGAAATAGCAGGGTGCCTTTTAAGAAATAAGTTGTACCACTTAATTCCTGGTCTATTGTTCCGAAAAGATGTTACTTGTTTTTTATCATTTATTATACGTTGAACGTCATCTAGTAAGTCACTTCTTGTTATGGGAGTTTGTCTGTCGTACATATCTTTAATCCACTTTTCTAGAAAATCTTCTTCTTCTTTCGTTAAGTATGTTCTTGGGCCTTTAGAGCAAATAAGAGGACTTTTACCAGTGACTTTATTATGCAACGTTATACGGGGCACTTTATATACTTTAGCGGCAACAGCAACTTTCATCCCTTTATTAACAGCTTCCACGGCATTTTGCATTTGCAAAGGAGTATATTTTTTCTTTTCTCGATTTATATTTATACCTGTAATGAGTACTATTGATACACACAATGAAACACTAGCCCTCTATCTTATAAAAAGTTAAAGTAGACATTATGTCCTTATTACGTATGTTAAACAGGACATAATGTAACTTTAACTTTTTATAAGATAGATCAACAGGTTGTAAGTTTAATTTTAAAATAGTTCAGCAATAAATAAGCGTTATTGCAAAAAAAACATATATTAGTAATATCTAATATATTATTTTCGAATTACATTCCGTTATGTTACTTAATGTACAGATATAATAAATAATATAATATAATAAAATATAATATACAAGTATATCATGTTCAAATTGGTGAGAGAGATGACATATTATTGGTGAAAATATTCAAAACAAGGAGCAACACACAAATGGACTCGACATATACTACAATAGTACTTCGAACGTTTGTTATGTCTCGCCGTACTGCAGTATCGGCATCTCGCGTATTTATTGTTCGGTTCTAGTCGTAAATGGTGGTCTTTTGACAGGCGAATCTCTTTCGGTATTCCACCGTAAGGACCGCCTTTCTTTAATGTATATCTCTTAAGAAGAAGCAGACCTGTAAAAAAATATACGTAACGAAACTAGACCTTGTAACAGTCAGTTGAAAGACATCTGTAGAAAATATCTATAGCAAGCACGTATACAATAATATGTAATTACAAAGATAGGTGACATCACTTTGAATAGTTCAGGTGCTACTACATGCAACTAAATACTTAATAATACAACTTGATTATTCATTGATGATTTTATTTAATGATATATTTTAACCACTTTTAACAGAAAAGAAATTGACTAGATTTTATGCATAAAGAAAATATATTTTATGTCTTAAACAAAAAATATAAAATATGGATTATAATTAAACTATATCTCACTTTCTTTGCTTTTAATATAATAAAGATACTCTTGTTTAGCTTGGAAGTAAATAGGTATGAAATGAATGACGGAGTTAAACCTATGGCATACTTGTACTAATATATTCCGTACCTATGATTGGCTTAGATCTTTCGATCAAACACATCCTACCAAATAAATTAACAAGTCTATAAAATACTATAGTAATTACCTACCTAGTTAGTATACAACATTATGGTCAGCTATATGGTAGAAACCAATCGCAAGCCAGTATTATCTAAACTAGAACGAGCAGGGCGTTCGAAGACTTCACAAAAAGTTTTTACATTAGACAAAAAAATTATGCTATCATCAATATATATAGTATATATATATAGAGTAGGATCCTTATATAGTGTAGGGGTGCACTAAGAAAGGAATTTTGAAAAGTCGCACCCTAAAGGGTCTAGAACGCGAGCAATGTCGCGGGCGACGGCTAGTATGACATATAACCCCTATAAATATTGATTGTGATTTACTAGGATATATTCTAAAGCGTAGTTTACACAAGCATTCCTTAAAGTTTATACACTATCAGCTAATTTGTCCCAGTATGTTGGCTTGTCCAGAGCTAAGCCATACAATATTGGGAATGGCATTTTGATCCGAACAATTTGAGTCCGGTTCTAGCCAATAGTTGAAATAGGTTGCTACTGCTACCAAAGTTAACCAGTACGAGTGGTAGTAGTACTCGTAGTAGCAGTAGCCCTTAGGTTCAATAAACACTTATAAACTGTGCGAGTACTTTGAATTAAGGTGAATAATTTAATAATATTTTTTTCTCTTAAGCCCCAGAGGCGTCTCGTTAAATCTTGTGTCGTGAGTGTGACTGCTGACTATTTGAAGTGGCGTTCCATCTTGTTTGGTAATCAATCTCACTTTGCACTTCCGAGAGTTTCTCGACGAGCAATACCAGTTCAATGTGCCATCCCTCTTGGTTATATAACCAAAGTTGTACGCGTACTTATTGTGAACGAGCAAATTTTCACCACGCGACGATTTTATGATTTCTAGAAAATAATAAAAAAAACAATTTTTTTTACAAAATTCTAAATCCGAAACAACAAGACAACTAAGTAGGTCTTAACTAGGTATAATATATTTGAAAGTAACATAACATACTTTATTTCATTGTAGTTATTATTTAAAATTCAGCTGAATATAATGTTAACTGCAGGGCTCCACCTTGGCTCCACTCATCCTCATCCTTATATTAGTTATTTTTATTCATACAAATTCTTACCAGTTTAGTCAAGAGTGAAAGACAATTGATGACAAGCCAAAAAAACCACAGTAAATTCAAAATATACTTGTTTATAGGTTTTCAGTTTCGTTATAATAAAATAGCCTCTCTATTAGGTACATCACGATAAATGGGTAAGTAGGTACTAAAGTAATTCTTCTAGATGCAGTCAGCTGCACCAATTAATTCCCCTCATCCTTTAAAACTCAAGACGCGCATTTTGGTTCAAACTATGCTGGTGTAAAAGAGCAACATATTATAGCTCTACCCGTTTTAGAACCGTATGCTGATTTTACTGCTCAAGCACTGATCCGGACTGAAGCATAGATCTTTGTATGAAAATCTCTTCTCAAATCTATGCTTGAGTAACGACTTCTGCACCAGCATTATGGGCCTCAATTTGAGCTATAAAAAGTTAACCACGGAGGGTAACTAATTGGTGACCATTCGCGTAAACAATTCATAACTATCAATACAACTAAAATAGGCTTCTAAACATTTGTAGGTAAATTAGACAAAAACCATACAGGCAGTATTTTCTAAGACTAGTACTGAACCAAATCACACAAACTTATTTCTTAAAAGTTTAACATAAAATCCACATTTTTCGACACGGCTAAATTACCTTAATCTGAATCTCGCTTTCAGGGATAAGGCTGCCCATTTTGTACCATAATTTGTACGTACCTATTCCTTGTGTACAATAAATAATTATCGATCCACACTAAGTCATAAGACTTGTGTTGTAGATTCTGGTTTTGGTAAATGTATATGCAGACACAGAATTGTATTCTTTGTGTTTCAATAGGGTTGTACGTGACTGGAATCAATAACTTGCATAGAAGCTTGGACAAGTTTTTAAAAAGACTATATTTGCACCAGGTTTTTATAGAAACACTTATTTAGTCTAATATTTTTTTTCCGGCTTCAAAGTTACGGAAGGCATGTCATGAGGACCAATAACCCTGCATGTGCTCACCTCATTGCCTTCGTCTTCAATTTCTTTATCTAGTAAATTATTTACCATCCTGTCATTTATACGTACATATTCCCCTTGATCGTTCACGTAGAATACAGGCGGTGGATGAGTGTGTGTAGCATCTACAACTGTAAAGATTCCATGTTTGGAAAGAACCACCTGGGCATTGCATTTTCTGGAGCAGCGAGAGGAACAGGTCCAAGAAACCGTCTCCTTACTTGTACAGTTTTGGGCGTAGGTAAACTTTTCGTAGACAAGAAGCTTCCTTCCTTTTTTGGAGACGATAAAGTGGATTTCTAGAATGAAACGGTTATTCATAAAGTTTGTGAAAATGTACCGTAGTAGGTACGTACACTAGGCACTGTTCAGAGTTTTAAGAGTTGTTGAACAATGTATTATTGTAGGTATCTAATTTTTGCTGTTAATCAAATAGTTGTCTGATCTGCAAATAATTATTCCGTTGGGGCATTGCAGTACCTACCTACTTTTTAGTATTATGTACGAATATCACCGTTGAAGATAGTATTTATTTTAACAAAACACCCAAAACTTAAAAGAAATTATAACATAGTAATTAAGTTTCTATAATGTAAAAATATATCAAAGAATCTTATCTCAACTAACATCTAATCAAAGTCTATTTATATTTGATATTATCGGGGATTGTAACTTTTTTAGGTGGATGATTATGTTCATCCCAATACCTAGTGACTTGGAAGGGCATCTTATCTTCTTGAGTGAATACAAACGCCTTGCAACCTTTCCTTTGGTGGCTGGAACAGGTCCAACAGTTTCCGTTCTTCTGCATGTTTCTCCACGAATACGTGTACTTTTTGAAGAACAGCATGCCTGAACCACGCTTATGCCTCGATGGTATAATGTACGCATCTGTAAGTAATCGAATCTGCCTAATTTGTTTTGATCAGTATTTACAAATTTAAACATATGTATTGGTAAACATAAATAAAACCACAAGCAATCTGTTCACTCTTTCCTTGAAAATTCCTAGGTTGTTTAGTTCGGGAAATACTGATAGTTTAATGAAGATGCATATACGATTTGACAGCATTATATTGCATTTGAGTGGCTTGAGATTACTATCCCAATTTATTTTATATTAATATTATAATAATTCAAAAACTTTTGTAAAACAAATGACTGCTTAAAGTTAGCTCTGTCACTGATTGTCATTTCTTCATATTCTATACTGTAAGGCACTTAAAACATTCACAACACATTTTCCACGGTTTTAGAAGCTGTTAAAAAAGGAAAAATTTCCTTCATTCTACCTTTCTTTTCTGTATCTACTTACATAGAGTTTGCACGACTGCATCAGGCGTGGTAAGGATATTTTATTTTAGGTTGTGAAAACCTCTGATTCATAGGCTCCTCAATGTTAATGTTCAAGATTTAATAGCAAAGACTTTCAAAGTAGGACCTTTTCTTTTCGAATTAAATTACCTTAGGTATACTTATTAAAATGATTTCGGTTTAGACATATAGGTACGCGATATATAATAGTACATTATGGTACTAGTGTGGTACATTGGTGATTACCGCCGAGGTGCCATTGAGACCCGAGCCGTAGGCGAGGGTCTTAAGAGAGCCGAGGACGGTAATCATCAATACACACGTGTATCATACGACGTTTTTCAACACACTTGTGAATAAAATAACTATAATTTCAACAGTGAAAACGAGTTGTGAAAAATGTTTCGCTATGGCTATGGCTAAGGCGGGAAAAATTAATCAGTTTTCCTATGCGCGCGCATTACGATCGGCCACAGACTAAAGGGATGAGGTTTTTTTTTTATTTTCCGCGCATAGGGTTTGCGCCTATTCTGCCACGTACAAAATGGGGAATTTAAAGTTTTCTTTTATTACAGAGAAAACAAGTTATATTTGAGTGAAAGTTTTATTTATTAAACACGTACGAGTTAAAATTATCTATTTAAATAAGAAGTTGCATGAAATGAGCAAGCAATAGGAACATTAATTTATTTGTTCTATTGAACACGATCTTTTTTTTGAATAAAAACTTTTTTAAGAACAAAGCAACTCAACCAATAAAATTCAAAAAAAAAATCTATAACTCACTTGTGAGTTATAGCAATGAAAAAGTCACAGTTTGATTATGGGTGTCATTATGTGCCTAATTGCAGTGACCATAGAGCCACTTTATGAGCAAGTGTGTTGAAAAATAACTTTTTTGTATTCTAATACTAGTACTTCCTTATTGATCTTCATATGGTACCTATAAGGGCGAGACTGTATTTTCTTCATTCTCGGCCTGCTTATCTTGTGCACTACATATCACCCCATCACTTTTTATGATCTTAGAATTTTTTCTCGGCCTCCCTCTCTTTTTGATTTGTACGGTGCTAGTCAACACATCAGTCGTGGTAGATACACTTTGTACATTCGTGGAAATCTTTCTCGGCCTGCCTCTATTTTTTTTCGGTGCAATATGGTATACAGAGGTAACTGTTAGAGGTAAAATTTCAGAAGTGGTTGTAATATCATTTTGGGTGTTCGTGGTAATCTTTTTCGGTCTTCCCCTCTTCTTCTTTTGTGTTGCGAACATTACTTTTTTAGATGCTGTGGTGATATTACTTTGTATTTTCACTAAAACCTTTTTCGGTCTTCCTTTCTTTCTTTGTGTCTTATATAACACCCCATTGGGAGTGATAGTTATATTAGGTGCGGGGTGGTTGTGAGACCCTCGGATTGTAACAATATGCTTCTCACATGTTATCAGGACTGAATTGCACTGTTTTTTACCGTACATGCTACAATACCAGGTTGAGTAGCCTGCCTTTGCCTTGTTCTGTCGACGGTATACAAAGTTGCTGTATATCAGTAGCCGGGTACCTCGTCTCGATTTCGCGAATCTTGCTGTAAAATAAGATTTTATTAATATCTTGTGCTTATTACTCCTATTGTATCCCACTGTCGTAACTATGTTTCTTTCAGTTGTAATTTTTTTTATGTAATGTGTAATAAAGTTTTTTTAATCTATTTATTACCCACAACTTACGTAAATAAGACGTAAATAATTGTTTAAGTAACGTTTTACATTGTAATTTATTCTATTTGCAATGAAAACAATTATATGAGATACTCCCTACGAAGTTTACATAGGGCGATTTTGTTTGACAAGCAGACTAAATCTTCGTCAAAAATGCATCTCTTGCCCATAACATACATACTTAACATAAAATGACATGTTTATTTTAACAAATTAAAATGTTTACATTAAAAGTTACAAATCATGATTATTATTTGTTCACGACATACCGGTAAATTACAGGGTTTGTGTGCCAATCACTCGTAATACAATTTAAAACTAGGTACTTTATCAGACTAAAAAATATATTAGTGAACACCAAACTAGGTAGGTATAGGAACCAAGATAACTGCTGCCTACTACTACTTACATACAGAATATTACGAGTAGATTTTACCGTTTTCTGCCAAAACGTAGATCTACAAAACTAAGCTCAGTCTGTATGATGTTCTAATACAATAACACACTTTATTGAATTATAGACATGACTCAGCCGTCCCACAGCCATACCTGATAGAACGGCAAATAATTTAAACTAATAGGTTTTACTTTATGTAAACTTACATTCTAAACAGGAACAATTCTAGACCAATTTTTGATGGGCATTACTTAGAAGCTCAAGAGAGATTATTTTAATGACTTCTACTATTTGAAACACTGCCTATGCATTATGAGGGTGGAAGATACTTTTTGTTTCAGATTGTCTTTTTGGGCCTCCCTTTTTTTACCGGATTGATGGGGTACAACACCCCATCGGGTGTGGTAGTGATGTTCGGGTCAGGGTGGTTATGTGTCCCTCTGATTGTGACTATATGTTCCTGCCCATCTGTAATCAGTACTGAATTGCACTGATTTTTCCAGTACATATTACAATACCAAGTTATGAAGCCCTCTCTTGTAATGCTCTGCTTACGGTATACACAGTTGCGGAACAGCAGTAGCTGGGTACCTCGTTCTGATGTCACAAATCGAGCTGTGAACGAAGATTACCCTTAGAACAGTGCTAGTGATGTTAATACTTATTTTTAATGAGAAAGAGAAAAATAATAACAGTGAATTTTTTTATCAAAATTGTGGGTTTAAAATGAAACATTTATTTTATTTTATTTGTTACTTTAATTTTCAAATACCACTTGTTGCTTTTATTATTCTTCTGCCAAATGTTTTGAATAGTGTGCTGTATCTGGATTCAACAGAACTGTATCTTACCTTTGAAAGCTGATATAGGCATCATCTTCCAGTAGTCTATGAGGTAAATAAGTTATATTTTTTTTTTATATTTTGGTCTCATAGGAACTTCTAAATAATCAAAAACATTGAACAAGCCTGAAAATAGTCTCATAGAGCATAATAACCTTTAAAGTGCATATAATGGTAATTAGAGACTTTTTAGTACTGGAAATAAAAACTATTTATTTATTCGTTTTATTAAGAAAATAACCAGCATTACACTGGCTTATTTCAAAAAACCACAATTATCAATTATTGTGTTTATTAGTCAAGATATTTTATAAAAACCTTTAACTGGATTAAGGTAATTAAACTTACCAATGAGCAGCAAATAATACAACTCCACTTACCTAAAAAAAGAAATAAGTAATTAGTCCTGTTCTTATAACTTTGATTGTTAACTAATGGACCTAAAACTATTTTATTTACTTTATGAGTTTGATCTCATCTCCTGGACAATGAAACTGACTTAATAAGATCACAATTGAAACTTAATTTACGGCCAAACCTACAATTGTATATTTACTTTCGGATGAACCATACAATAAAAAAAGCTTTGTTGCTATAGTTCGATATATACATTTAGTAAGGCCAAACTAGAGATATATTATTATAGAATATTGGAAATGGCCAATAATGGGTTCAAAAGCTTAATGGTTTAAGGAAGGGGTAGCTAGCTCTAATTTTTTATGATATTTTAGATGTATATGTACTTAGGTACCTACATGAGTAGCTACATAGGCACATTTTTAGAAGTACATACACATATATAATATTGATATATTCAGTAGGTAGGTACCTTGACACAGCTTTGAAGACACAAAACCGAAGGAACCAAGTCACAACAATAACACAAAACACATTATTGGCGCCAACACAAACTTATACAACATAAATGAGTACTAGAACACTTCACAGCTTTAGGCATTCTTCTCATAACACTATGTTAGCCACTTTTATTGATATGTAACGCAAAATAACAAATTTGAAAGGAAAATCAGAAAACGACTCTACATAAAATTACTTTGATGATTCAGACCACACGGCCGAGATTTCCAACTCACGCCTTCATCTAAACGGTAGTCTATTGACTAGCATTAGTAAAAAACCATTATTACTTTAAGAAATTGTACAAAAATAGGTCTAAAAACTATAAATAAACAAGACATTTTTGTAGGTTAGTTTTCGACTTGGTAGCGTCAGAAATTAAATGTTGTTTTTTTTTGTTCTGGCACTGGAGGCTTGTCCTTTTGCCAAGTTTTTTTTGGTAGAAATGAAATGTCAAAGTTAGTGTTGCCAGCCAAACCTGAATTCCTGATATTACATATTATAACAAACAACCTGACGGACAGAGTCCATCAATAACAGAAGAAGACAGAACATTTACCCCACTGTGCTCCACCCCCAGTCTCACTGAGAAATACCATAAATACATGATAATTATACATATTATTATGATAAATACATTACCTACCTATGTATGTATATTCCCACGGTTTACACGTACAACAAAAAAAAATTGGTTCCTAAATTCTTCTAGGTAGGTATTTTTAAGGTTACAAAAATCTTAGGCCTTTTACATTTATTGAAATTATTTATACCTACAACATCACCCAGTGCTGGGCTGGGCGTGGGCAAGCCTACTCCATCTAAAAACTCACGCAGGGGAAAACTGGAACGAGCCGAACCATCGAGCAGGAACTCGATGATATAATATGTATACATGAAATGCTCTCTCATTGTTTGTTTACATGTTAAACCCTATTCACGTTTTTACGAGACTAGTAGTGTTCTGTTCTTACCTGCACCTCGCAGACGATTATAGGTATAATACTTTTTGAAAGAAAACTATGCACCGAAATGATTCATGCTCAGTATCCTAAATGATTAGGAAAACTCTGGAATCGGAACGTCTAAGGGTAACCGCACATAATATAATGATTATTTTCAAAGATTTAGATTTTATTTTATTTAGATTTAAACAGCTTGGTCACCACGGATTATCGTGCACTAGAGCCGCCGGTCGGATATCCCGCCACGCTAGCCTTAACGATATCATCCGCCGGGCTTTTACCAGCGTGAATGTGGCAGCTATTCTTGAGCCGAATGGTCTGCTGCGTGACGATGGCAAACGGCCTGACGGTATGACTCTTGTTCCTTGGGAGTTGGGAAGGCCTTTGGTGTGGGACGCTACTTGCGTCGATACCCTTGCTCCTTCACATCTGCCTAGGACTTCCGTTGAGGCTGGTGCGGCGGCAGATTTGGCCGAGGACCACAAGAGGCGCAAGTATGCAGGTCTCGATAGGGCCTACACATTTGTGCCTCTTGGGGTCGAGACTCTAGGTCCGTGGGGTACCGAGGCCCTCCGGGTTTTCAAAATTCTTTCAGGGCGTCTAGTCGAAGCGACGCGTGACCCGAGGGCTGGTGATTATCTAGGCCAGCGTATCAGCATTGCTATTCAGCGCGGCAATGCAGCCAGTGTCTTGGGCACGCTTCCGATTGGTACTGATTTGGACCAGTTGAGCTATCTATAAATCGTTTGCAACGGTTTGTAGATAGCTCAACTGTTCCATGTGTATTTTGTAAATATTGTAAATATTGTAAATACTGTATTAGTTGTAATTTTCTTTGTGAATAAATAAAAGATTTAGATTATTATAATGATAAAAATTTTTTTTATTAATATTTATAATTAATTCCTTTATGTTTTAAACAAGAAATATTTTGAATGGTTAAATTTTTTTTTATAATTTTTATATTTATAAATTTAAGATTAAATATTAATAATTTTCAATTATTCCTTAATTTCAATTTGTTCAGATATTAAATAAAATAACATACCAGAACCTTTTCTATGGCGTTATTCTATTTAACATCAACTTAATACTAAAACACGGTATTCAAACTTAATTTCTACAGAATACTGTACCTACAAACAGAGATAATACCTAGATATAATAATGTACCTATTTATCTATAATCAAGCCTACTCCTTAAAAACATGTTAGCATCCTTGTAATATAAACATTGTCCCAGGCACTACAGTGTCCCGTTAAGTGTAAGCATAGGTTACCTCCTGACGCTGTATAAATCATCTTCAATAGATGTAAAGGCCTATATTTTATCTATAATGTATCATAATGAACTCTTTGTAGGTATATGAACGTACCTACATAATATGTAGATACGTTTATACTATAATTATTTGAGCTATAGGGACATCAAAGAAAGTTTGTAACGGAATAACTGGACAGCCCCAAAAAAGTTTTCGTTGGCTTGCCTTCGATTTTGTTATTTCATTTTGTAAAATATCATAGTTTACTTAGAAATTCTAAGTTAGAATGAGTAAATATAGGTATTACTTACCTAAGTATTACTTACTATGTAGATTTAGGCTAGTGTCGAAGCATGCCTTCGCCAAACTAAACACCACCGGGCACCATGACGTCTGTTAGGACTGACATTATGACATGACATGCTTGACAGACATATATAAAATTGAAAGTAAGTGCGCGCTTGGCCTTAATATAGTAAACATTGTTGTTAAATTTGATAGACGCGAATTACCGCGATTAAATAGAAAACCTTCCGCGAAATAAAGTAATTACGGACTCTAATTTGGTGTGTGTGTTTTACCGTAGCAAAAAAGTGATAAAAAGCCAAAAATATTGGATTACAACAATAGTATAACCTTTAATTTTTGTTGTGTTTTGGTGTGTTTTCTGTGTTTATTTGTGAATAAAATCAATAAAAAAGCATACCAGTGATTCGATAGTCATGTGATTCAGTGGCCTAATCTGTGTAATAGTGGTTGGCGGTACGAGAAATCGGTAAGTGCTAGCAAGTAATGAATTGCAAACAAACCACAACAAACAGAATTTATGTGTGTTTTTACTATTTCTTTTCAGTTTTATCATTGTATTTCATTGTAGAACTCAATTTTATTGTCTGTGTGTATTCTATTTATGTGTTTTATTCATAGGTTTTAGATAAAATCATATTTTTCTGAACGGATATAGGTAAGTTTTTGTTCTACTTGACTGCAGCTTCGCGCCTTTTGTTTAGGCAATCAGACTCCGAGATGTTACTTTGCAGGTTATATGGCTATTAATTGGTTATATCATGCATAAAAGCATTATCTGTTAAATTCATCAAAAGTCACCGTCCAACTTTCTTGACAAGTTGTCGGATGTTAACATACCTACTTACCATTACCTTCATGTTTCCAGGTGCTTATGTATATGAAGTAAAATACCTGAAATGATCTAGGTGTGTTTTATTTATAAAAAAACCTCAATAAAAAATATACTTAGTTAAGTAGGTCTGTTCTTTTATTTATTACCATTTACCATCCATGATACTCCTTAATCACCCTATATATATAACAAATGGTCCCTTTTTTCAGGTCAATAAACAGTTGCTAACAAAAAGTTTGTTTTAATTTCCAGAACCGGCACATTTCATTGACGATGACAAAGGATGAAAATAAGAAATCACTACAACTGGATGTCCAACCTAACCCTATACATATAATACATAAAGGACCTTGGAGTTTCTTCAGAGCTTTTGGAGTCTTGTGCATCTAGATTGGCCCGTTCAATAACTTAACTGCCTCTACATACAGTTGTACCATTCTCTGTAACTAAATAGTCATCAGATCTTTGCATCTAATCTAGATGACTTATATGGCCTTATCCACAGGAAAGACAAGGTCAACACATGCAGAGCTTACTAAGCCGCTAGTTTCTTCACGATGATTTCTTTCACTGTTTGAGAGTAATGGGATTGCGCTTATTTTTCCGAGTTGCAAAACCCATTGGTGGATGATCCAAATTTGAAACTGTAGGACTGCCTTAGGATGTTCATCATTATCATCATAGGCAGCTTGTAGTAACCCACTGCTGGGCATAAGCCTCCTCCCTCAAATGTCACTTGTGTCTATTTTGGGCTTTTTGCATCCAGGTCTTCCCCTGTATGGCAACGATATAATAAATAAATTATTCACGGACACTTAACACAACGCCTTCTAGTCCCAAACTAAGCAAAGCTTGTACGATGGAAACTAGATGGCTGATAGAATACATACATACATTTTTTTTTTGTAAATACATACTTATAGTACATAGAAACACCCAGACACAGAACAAACATCTATGTTTATAACACACAACTGTTTGTTCTCGGTGGGGATCGAACCCACGACCCTCAGCACGGAAGGCAGAGCTACTACCGACTGAGCCATGACGCCTGTCATCATACTGATATCATCTACTCATCTGGCTGTTGGTCTGCCAAGGCCTCTCTTGTGTCCTCTAGGCCACCATTCTGTCTTAGGATGTTACCAGTTATAAAAGCTATCTCAACCGCCAGGTAAGTGATTGATTATTGCTGAATATGCTTAGGTGTAGGTAGATTTAGACCTATAGATTTACATATTGTGCTCTTAGGCTATTCCTTTGCAACCAGAAACACCACTGTATGAAAACAGTGTAAAGTTATTAAATAGACCTAGCAATGTGATGAATGAAATGATCTATCTATCTACAACTACACATGTATATATATAGTATAGTTTAAAGTGGATGTGACGAGCATATAAAGGAATATTACATTCTGGCGTGGTAACTTTCTCTAAGTATCTACCAGGTACTTATGTAGTTTGTAAATATATACTTATCTAAAATGAGATCTAACATAATATATAAAAAATTAGGTACAAGTAATAAGTAAGCATTTTTAGTTCTTACTGTTCCAATGCACTTCATTTTAGCAAATATACAACAGTTCAATTTTGTAAGCTCTGTAAAAAATTAGTGATTAATTATTTAGAAACATTATTTATTAACCTTCCTACCCAAAATAAATGCATTAATTAACTTTAAAATACCTTGTTTCATTAAATACCTCAAATAGGATTATATTGACAAAAAAATAGGTACCTAAATCTTATCATGCTTGGTTAGTTTATAAACAAAAACTATAAAAATGTTTGATAAACTTACAGCTTGTCAACATAGTGGTGACAGTTGTAAGTTTCTCAACTAGTTTTGTATGGAATGATACTTAATGCAATTATAGTTTTTGGTCTAGGGGGTTGTGTTGTAATGCCTTGGTAGGTAGTTACTGATATCTAGTGAGGTTTCGAATAAACCGGGAATTTGCCGGGGGATACAGTCTTTATCCCAGAGGAACAAGACTCAAATTCGGTCGCGCTTAACTCAGGCAACCTCTCTCAACCCAATTACTCTAACATTATTTTTCCAGGTGTGAAAACGATACCTACTGACAAAGGAGGATATCTACTGATGGTGAACAATTACACGTTTTCCAGAAACCACCAAGGAACCAATATGTTCTATTGTTCCAAGCGTCTTACCTTAAAATGCAAAGCTAGGGTTAAAGTAAGGCCAGATGGCGTTGTTCTAGGTTCTAATTTAAATCACAACCATGCTCCTCCGAAATATGTTTGTATTGCAGAGAAGTATTACAAGGTTGGAGACAAGAATACTACCTACTCCCAATAATGAACCTTTTTCCTTTACCGCTGTTAGTGAAGACAAGATTAAGAAAATACTACTCTCGTTCAAGTCTAACGCAATAGGCAGTGACAATATTGGACGTATCATGATCACTTTCATCATTCAACAAATTCTCCCCACCATCACCCACATCATCAATTTCTCCCTCTCCTCTTCCCAGTTTCCAGACCAATGGTGTATGGCTCATGTAATTCCTCTCCCCAAAATCTCCAACCCAATTCTCCTCAATCAATTTCGCCCAATCTCTATCCTTCCATTTTTCTCCAAGGTGGTCGAGTCAGTCGTGCATAGCCAAACAACCCAGTTTCTTTCAGACAACCATCTTTTCAATCAGTTCCAATCGGGTTTCAGAAAGGGGCACAGTACCACTTCAGCCCTTGTAAATGTCACAGAGGATATTCGGTCAAATATGCAGGACTGTGAGATTACTTTCTTAGTGTTAATTGATTTTAGTAGTGCTTTTGATTCCGTTGACCATGACCTCCTACTAGCTCTTCTCCCTCGGCTTAATTTCTCACCTCCAGTCGTTTCCTGGTTCTCTTCCTATCTAAGCAACCGTCATCAGAGAGTGCGTCATGGCGAAGCTTTTTCCGAATGGCGAGAGATCGAGGCAGGCGTACCACAAGGAGGAATTCTATCTCCCCTGCTATTCTCCCTTTTCATCAACGTTCTTTCTCCAAACCTTCGCAGTCAATACCATTTGTACGCCGATGACCTCCAACTGTACTACTCTGCTTCTGTAGACAACTTGGTCAGTGCCACTCGTGCTCTCAACGACGACCTCTCACATCTACTCTCATGGTCAACTCGGTTTGGCATTAAAGTCAACCCGAGTAAGTGTCAAGCCATCATGATCAGCAGTTCGCGTCAGCTCTGCAGAGCAAATCTGTCCAGCGTTCACAGTCTCTACTATGATGGCTCTATAATACCCTTTTCTCCCACGGTCAAAAACCTTGGGGTCCTCTTCGATAATAACTTAAGCTGGTCACCTCACGTTAAGGAGATATCCGGAAAATTTTATGCGACTCTGCATTCCATTTTACGCCTTAAAAACTTACTGCCTGTCTCTTCTAAAATATCTCTTGTTAAGTCGCTTCTGATCACGATTATCGACTATGCTGACGTCGCTTTTTGTGACTTGACTCAGGAATTACTCAATAAGCTTGATCGTCTACTTAACACCTGCATTCGTTTCATCTATAACCTGCGCAAGTACGATCATGTTAGCGAGTATCGTGCTAAGCTTAAATGGCTCCCTATACGCGAGCGCCGGAACCTGAGAACCCTGTGTCTGCTTTTTTCTGTTCTTAGAGATCCTCATACTCCGGGCTACTTAAAAAATCGTTTTCAGTTTCTGTCCGAGGGGCATAGCCGACAGCTTAGGTCAGCCGATAACCTCTGCCTTTATACCCCGCTCCATCATACCTCCTTCATGTCCAACTCCTTTTCTGTTGTCGCGGTGAAGCTTTGGAATGATCTGCCATTATCCATCAAACAATCGGAATCAAAAGAGTCCTTCAAGAGATCGGTACGTGAGCACTTTCTAATGAAGTTATACTAAAGTGGCTACCGCTTTTACCTTCAAGACTTTCATACTTACTACTCATATCCTTTCACTATTCATACAACCCACTTACCTATAACATTTCCACACTTCCTTACTATAATAGTTTATGTATTTATATATTATTTAATGTTTCTTATGTATTATATAATAATATATGTATTGATACAATGATGTATCCTAGGTATGTATATTTTAAATTCTTCAGTATGTAGGTAGATATATATGGGTCATTCTCAGTTAAGAGGTAATATGTTGTATGAAGAGACGGCATGGCATTTTTTTTTTTTAAATTTTTAATTATACTTCTTTTTTATGGAAACTTTTAAGTTGAAAACGTTTACAAAGTGGCCAGTCAATTTGTTGGTTTTATCTCATTTTATAAGTGACCAGGGTAGATACTGAACCGTTCTTCGCGCGTAATTTTTTTTCTAGGTGCCATTTTTTCTGTAAAAAAGTCATATTAAATTGTAAAACTAAGATATTTATAATGCCAAGTAAAGGTTCAGAAAAAAATCTAGAAGTATTCATGAAAACGCATAGGTACAAATGTATCTCCCCTGGACATTAAGTATCACACCTAACATCAAAAGAGCCAGGGGAAATACGCCAGGGGAGAGGACATTTTCGATTGATATCTAAAATAGCCGTAAAAGTGTTCCTCGTACGCAATTCACAATCAAACGTAACAATGTATGCACTATTCATAGTGAATATTCAAGTCTATATTAGTATTTTAACAAATAATTGCTAAATAAAACTAACCAGAGGAAAGACTGCATTCACTCAACACTTCTACACCCAGCGAGCGGCGTGACTGAAATGGCCATTAAAATGGCTGCGCAGTCGGTTTATGCGTCACTTGCTGCTAACTTCAAGTTACATCCTATGCACTCAAAGTCACAACTTCCACAAAATATTTAAAAAAAACTGATTTTTAAACGAAAACAAAAAGCCAGGGGACGAGACACGAAATACGTGGGACAAATTTCGGCGTTGATATTATTTATGAAAAATTGGAATATAAGTAATTTTACTTATAAGACACTGTGACTAAGTTATTGTTCTGTATAAAATTAACAATGATAAAGTAATTATTGAATTTTAATACATTCATAATAACTGGTTTACAAATAAAGTCGGTTTGGTGACAGACCAGGGGAGAGACTTTTTTCTTATATTAGAATTAATTGTGACTAAACTACATACATTTCTGTAATAAATTTAAGTGAGCATGAAGAAAACATTTAGTTTTAAGTAATAAATAAGTTAATTAGAAAGTTAGTATAAAAAAAAAGTATATTTTTGTCCTGGCCATGGAAAGTACCTCTTAACTGAGAATGACCCATATAATATTAGTAGTTTTATAATTTCTCGTATATACAACTTGTTTGATACCTATAAAAACACGCCACACCACCTTTTTGCACGCCCAGGAAGACAGGTAGACAATGCTCTTAGCATTAAGTCCTCCTAGCACTACTTGTTTGTGTGAAATTTTTAAATAAATAAATAAATAAGAATAAATAAAATTGCTAAGTACATCCATAGTTTACGAGTGTAAGCAAACCGTTCAACTAGGTAGACACTCTGGACAGCATGGTTGGTCAGTTGGTAGTAGACGATGGAATGCAATCAATTCTCCTTCGCGCATTTTAGTTGTAATGCACTAACTGAAGAGTTACGCACTTATCTAGTCGATAGTTAATTAGTTGATAAATAGCTTCCATTTATAATAAAGTTTGTTGAATTTGAACCGTAAAGAGTTATTTTACGTTGCTCATAAAATCTTGTTTAAATTTTATAAAAAATACGATAGAAATAAATCAACTTTATGGCAGACGTCACAGCTCAGTCGGTAATAGCTCTGCCTTCCGTGCTGTGAGTCGTGGGTTCGATCCCCACCAAAAACGAACATTTGTGTGTGTATTAGAAGTTTCTTTAACTATGTAAGGTGTGACCACGAGTCTGTCATCGTATTATAAGTATGTATAAATTTACAAAAAAAATATGTATGTATTCTATCAGGAATCTGGTTCCCATAGTACAAGTTTGCTTAGTTTGGGACTAGAAACCGTTGTGTAAAATGTCCATGAATATTTATTTATTAACTGTAAAATATCTTATCATAATTTTCAGTGCAATATCATTTGATAGAGTCACAAAGAGGAGCCAATCTTATAATGTACAATGGATACGAGTACGCCCAAAACTCAAAAACAGAAAACAATTTCTACTGTACGAAGCGGAGACTCGGAAAATGCAAAGCAAAGGTTAAAATCATCACAGACGGAACCCTAGTCGATATAAAACCGTACCATAATCATGAACCCCCACAGTTCATGATGATGGGTGAGAAGCTTATCAAAATCAGAACTCGGAGACTGCTCAAACCAAGTCACCAAGGATGGGACCCCAATGGTCCAGAATCAGTACTATAAATAATTAGGACCCAGTTAGTGGATATCGGCGAAAAGTGGTCATCACAACTGAAAATGCAAAGTAAACGTCAAAATTACAAAAAAATAGACCCAGTTGAAGCCAACTGAACCAGTGTCATAACCGCATGATCCTCAGCGGTATGTGATCATCGGCAAAAAGTTGGTCCTGAAAAGCTTCTGCCGACAAATGCTACGAGCGTAGCACGTAGCAATGTCCTACGTTATTTGTTGCTACGGTCGCAGGTAAAGTAGTACTACAATACAGGGGCCTTATGCTCAGTTCGCCAGAGATTTTACTCTAATAAGGATGACGTCATATCTCGGCCTAAAACTAATAAATATCCTTGGAAATTACACACAACACAACACCCTCTAGTCCCAAACTAAGAAGAGCTTGTACTATGGGAACTAGATTGCTGATATGATACTTAACTCGTTTCACTCACTGGTGACCAGACCACCTATTAAAGTAAAATCTTTGGCGAACTGAGGATAAGGCCTTTATATTCCTTTATGTTGACGCCCAGTCGGATTCAAAATTATCCTTTTCTTGGTATTAATAAATAACATTTTGGAATGACTAAAGCAGTGGAGTGTGCAGTTTTAGATCTCTACATCACGTCATTCCAGACTTCAGAGTGTAATATTTTCCAGTGTAAATTTGCAATTAAAATCAAATTAAGTAACATTACTTATTACTAGGTATTAGTAGGCTATTTAATATTTGTGAAATAGAAATCGATGTAAGTATAAAATAAGTAGCTAAAATAAATATTTATAAACTTACCCATTTGGTATATATATTTTATTTTTATTTCAAAAGTAGGTACTCTGGTCGTATTCTGTTTTAATCTAAATATATAATAAAACTCTTGAAGCTGACTGATAATCAACACACAGCCTAAACTATAAGGCCTAGACGTATGAAATTTAGAGGGTAGTATCCTTATATTAGTGTAGGGGTGCACTAAGAAAGGAATTTTGAAAAGTCACACTCTAAGGGTCTAGAACGCGAGCAACGCCGCAAGCGACGGCTCGTTTAAAGTATTAACAGACGATATTTCTCAAATAAGGTAATTAGCTAACCTACCTATTGATATTGGATGATGAATATGAAAGACTACTAAAGTTAAATAAGCCCCAAAGAATATTGTGGAACTCCAGTTTGAGTCTATGTATTTATCTCTCTCTTCTCATCTCAAATGTACTTTCTCTCCGTAGATCACGAATATAAATTTATTCCAAGTAACAGAGGCAGTCAGCTGTTAATGCTTAGAGGTTACACTTACTCAAAGAAAAACGACATCTACTACTGTTCTAAACTGTCTGCAGGCTGCAAAGCTCGAGTGAAGTTGGCTAAAAATGGCCAAATAATATATAATTATGAAGAACATTGTCATGAACAACCGAGATATGTTATAACTTCCTCGGGAACATATGTCAGAGTGAAATAGGTTTTTTAAAAAAGCATGTATCTCTCTGGTAAGTGGGATTCGAATATAAGAATGAACATTTCGAAGAATTAATACTTTTTTACTTTAAGGTCGATTCTATGTATTTTTAAGATGATCAAAAAGGATCGTTGTAATTTTAATAAATAAAAATTCTTCTTTGACTTCAAGTCGGCTTATTAATATTTCAATATGTACCTATTATACTAAACTACATACTGTATTCAGTTTTTGAACTGCTAGCGCTGTACCTACTTCACCTGTTACCATCTCGACTTGCCAGGTGACCTGCGCAGCTCCATTTAGTTCGTGATTATCGTCAGCGATCTGATATCTGGGATAATGCCACAAACTCAACTGGCCCGATGGCTAAAAAAATATTAGTATGAATTCCATCGTATTTGTCACCGGTTCCTTATAGGTTGTGGTGCTCTACTCTCTATACTAGCTGTTCCATTGATTAACATTCTGTATGGGTACACGGTGCTATTTAGCCGACATTTTGTTTTATGAGCATGACAAGAATCAACATGACATGATTGTGAATCATGACAATCACAAAATATCTCTGTTCAGATTATCATCCTCATGAAACAGAATCACTGCTGACTCTATTTCAATACTAACAATATTAAGTTAGCTTAGTTTGATCGCACTACCTAAGCTGTATTTAGATTAACATGAATAATCCGCATGATATATTATTTTCTCTTCAAATTACCATGCTATCACTCTTTTAAATAATTTTTTAGATATCAGTAACTCTGGTCCAAAGGGTTACAACCATTGGCCAGAGTTCAATCCAATTCTGATACCACTGAGATGTAGCCAGTGCTTACAGAATAATGTCATCAAAATGACAAACTACAGATGTAAAGGATGTCTTGATGCCTCACCGCTTTGCCCAGGATGCTTCAAGACCTGGCATGGTGAGTAGTCTAGTAAACTAAAAATATAAATAGGTAACTTTATATCTAGAATTAATTGCTAATAACACACGTAAATTATAAACAAACATTAAGTTACAAAAAATACCATTCATAGATAGAAAAATGTATATTATACAAATATTATATCAGGCACTTTAGTACAAGATTTGCTTAGTTTGGGACTTGAGGGCGTTGTGTTAAATGTCCATGAATATTTTGTTATTTATTTATATAGCTAGTGTGAGGAACAGGCTCGACTTTTCGATTTCTTCCTACGATTTGCCTGTCCCTGTTCGGGCGCCATAGATTTGTATCTTACTACCTAATACGTACTAATATTCTGCGCTAATACCCGTAAAAAATAAAGATGTTTTTTAAACAGTTTTTCTGGTTTCAGTTAATAAAAATGGGGCTTTGAAATCCAAAAACCTCCACTGGCCGGAAGCCCTTTCGATACCTCTCAACTGTCGCCAGTGCTATAAAAATAAAATAAAAAACGAGAGTGGCTATAAATGTGCTGGTTGTCCAGGTGGACCACCGTTGTGTCCTCAATGCTTTATACCTTGGCATCAGTGATGTCGAGATTCTGAATTCCACTAGTTCTCTTAGTCTGATGCGAGAATTCTTCAATATCGGAAAGAGGATGTCCTTAGTGATTTTCTTTAATGATAGGTTATAAGATCTGATTGTTATGTAAGTTTTCTATTATTTAGAATTGCTTATTAATATTTATGATATAGTAGTAGGTGTTCCATTGTTTTTGCTAGTCCTATTTCACTTACCATACCTATTGTATACTCACTGTACTACTTTTATTACTTATAGTATTGTGTGCAAAATAAATTTACTTTTTCTAAGTATGTTCTGGTATGTGTAAGTTCGTAAATCTTCATACCCACCCATCTGACATTTTTTATACAATATTGGTAACCGTTTGACCACAATCTCACCTGAAGTTCAGCGATGATGTGGTCGACGATGTAACACGCTTATCTAGAAGATATCTATTCACTTTACTCTTGAATATCACTTGGATGCAGATGTCAGATATATAGAGTATCAGAGCATATTCGTTCATTATTGCAACACCAAGCAAAATGGAAGGTGTTGTAATTTAGTGATAGTACTGTTTAAACTCAGATCCTATGATCGTGGATTCCATTTCGATGGTTCACCGATAGACATTTTCGTACAAGGATAATGTCTTTTTTTCCATCGCTAAGGAAAAAACTAACCATGTACGTTCAGCTAAATTAATTTTTGTGTATGATACAAATTTTGTCGCCTATTTTTACAGACTACCAGCTCATACCGACAAAAAAAGGGAAGCACCTCATAATGTTTAAAGGATTCACATATTCAGATGCGAAAGGGATATTCTACTGTTCTTCAAAATATGCTCATAAATGTTCCTCGCGTTTAAGATTGGCTAAAGATGGAACAATTATACCAATATGCGTAGAACATTCACACGAGCCACCGAGATACCATCGCATGGCTGATACAACTAGTGGAGGTAATGAAACCAGTAAACACTGTTATATACAAATTTATTAGACGGTTCTTCAATTCCCCGGTCACTGAGATTTAAGATTGTTTTTCAAGAGTGTAGAGTAAGAGTACTCTCCTCGTAAGTCCAGGATGGTGTGGAGCCGTGAAGTCCTGCTCTTGGTGCTGCGGTGGTCTCAGGTCGTCCAGGTGAAAATAGGGAAGCCTGGAAGGTGGCGGCGGCTGCAGGAGACGTTTCTCGACCTCAGCGTCTAGCCCGGGCTTAACGAGCCGTAACAATGAACCCGATTTACGGGTGATAAACTGATTTTAACTTTATTAGAGCTTACGAGATTTATGTCTCGAAGTCAAGGTTCAATTTTTGGTATTAAAAATATAAATTCACGGATACGTTTAGGGACGCGCCTTGTGAAGAGCGGCGCGTACGATCGCGTGAGTGGTTAGCGGGCGACTGGCGGTCAAGCTCGGTGCTGTCGGCAGCGAATGCGCGGGCGCCGTTATAAAAAACGTTGAGTTCGAACAAAAGAACGAACCACTGGTACAGTCAAGGTAGAAAAGTGCCAAGCGTACTGTCTGGGACAAAATTGCGTGTCAGTGAAACCATTTGTAACAATTTGTCGAAATCTTTATTTATAATGGAATAGGTAGGCAAGTAGGTAGGTTTTTAATAATTTAAATAAAAAAATATGTACGTACGATAACGTATACGTTACAGGCAAATGGACAATATGTTAAAGTGTGATTTATTTTAAATATATTTATAAATTATACCTACGATTTTTATAAGATGAATGAATGAATGAATGAATGAAAATGCTTTATTGTACGTAGGTACACCTTATAACTAATATGCGAGACAGATTAAATTACATTATGTTACGTACAATGGGCGGTCTTATCGCTAGGGAGCGATTTCTTCCAGACAACCTTTGGATGGAGTGGAGCGTATAAATGGGAAGGTCGGCTAGGGTGTACTATTAGATAAGAAAATATTTTATATAATAACGAGAATATTTATATATATAAATATTTTATATAAGATTAGGGGATGGTGTCAAACTAACACAGCTGGCTGTAGCACGCCTCACAATGTCTAGGCACTTTTCTCTGTTCGCAGTTATCTGGGATCATTCTTGTCTTCCACTCCTACCGACTTAATCTGGTCGGTCCATCGCATGCTCCACGTGTCTTGTCTACTTTTTCTTGATACAATACAATCTAGTACAGTGAGTCTTCCGGGTTTCAGGAGACCGCCTATAGTCCAAGTCGCATATCGTATCGCATTTTTAAATACGGCCTCTTAACAGCAGTTTAGTTGAACTGATATAGGGAAAGGAGATGATCGAATACAAATCAGACCCATGATTGAAAATGCATATGAGATTTAAAAAAATGTGTAGTGTACAAACTAACCTAACCGGCTCAAAAGAGCTGGTTAGGTTACAGGCAGAGAGGCCGGCCACCGGGGTGGTTTAGTGGGTCGGTTCGCCATCCCCACACTACCTTGCCGCATCCCTGAAATGCGGTATTGGTGTCTGTGTGCAGATTCCACCCGTCAACAAAAAAAAAAAAAGATTGTAATTCACAATCGAAACACTTAAAATATATATATATCTTATTTAGTTATTTAATGAGATATAATTATTTATGAGTTATTTATTTTAAAACATAATATATTTTTTAGGATATACACTAATTTTGTTCTTTGGAGTTTATCATTTTGAGGAAATATAGCCCTTGTACAAATACAGATTTGTCAAAGATTTCTCAATAGATACATAAGATTTTGCATCATTTTTTCCAGAGTTTCACCTTATACCAACCGGACGAGGCAAAAACCTTGTTATGTGGAAAGGATATACATACTCCAATATTAATGAGACGTACTACTGTTCATCGAGGTTGGCATTCAAATGTCCTTCGCGTTTAAAAATAACGAAAAGTAATAAGGTAGTACCAATAGATGTAAATCATTCACATAATCCACCGCAATATATTCGCTCTACTGCTGGTAAGTATATAAAAATTTAATATTGATAACGAGCTCAGTAGACATACTGCCTCTATTTTTGTTTTTTATTTTTTATGATAAAAGTAATGGAACAAGCTGACCTGATGTTAAGTGGTAACTTCTGTCTATAACAATGCATTACCTCACAGAGCAAGTCCAATGAGGACGTGCCCTGTAAGGCAATGCACTGCGTCCATCACTCTGAGACGTAAAGATCTTGAAGTCTCATGTGCCTGTAATTATTCCTAGGAGTATTCAAATTAATTAAATATTTTAAGTTTGTTCACTAGGTTATTATACTAAATCATATGTGTTTAACAGTAACATACATGGCTTGAGTGTAAAAATTAAAAGTTTTTTATTTTAATATTAGGTGTAGTCAGCTATGTTTTTTCTATAGTACTTAATTAAAATTACTGACGATTGTGAAGCTCTGTTGTTTTAATTTTATGTTAAAAATATGGGCCTTATGCTCAACAATACATATAAAAGTAAAGTAATTATTACCTTTTTATAAATAAAGTCAATAAATTATTGACTACATACACTTTACTACTAAAGGTTCGACAGACTGCCAGGAATATGTGACTGAGATTATTTATCAATATGTACTAGAACTTCGTAGTCAT
This sequence comes from Eulithis prunata, assembly GCA_918843925.1. Taxonomy (NCBI): domain Eukaryota; kingdom Metazoa; phylum Arthropoda; class Insecta; order Lepidoptera; family Geometridae; genus Eulithis; species Eulithis prunata. The sequence goes on along the minus strand of OU974016.1, from coordinate 8,071,765 downwards.
ACTGTGAATTTAGGGATTCGAAACGCATCGCTGATCCCGAAAAAGTTAGAATCACAAGAAGTACTTACTTTTAATAAATTACCCCTACAAATCACAAAGCTTTCATTAAGTGAATTGTTTTTTGAATGTCATCCATTTTACCATAGGTATCAGTGAATACTTGGGATGTTCATTTTCATAGTTGCACACATGGTTTTTACGTTAGAATAAGAATTACCTACTTGCCAAATTGTATCAAATTGACATGCCAATGTCATGTGAAATGGTTAAATAAATAAATATCAAATTTAAACATTTCTAGATTATCAACTAATACCAACAAAAAAAGGCAAACATATTATTCTGTGGAGAGGGTATACATATTCCAAAACGAATAAGTTATACTACTGCTCTAGTCGAAGGAGCGGCTGCGGTGCACGCGTAAAGCTGCTCGATGGTGTTATTTACCCAGTGGTAGAGCAACATACACACGAAAATTTCGACCATTATTCATTGCAGCGCCGCCGCCGTATCGTACATTTTTACTAAAACAGTGCCTTGATCACGAATAAATGTGACAATCGCAAACGTATCGTAACGCTAGCGTATCCGAGATACACTGCGCGGTGACACAACGGTTGGCCGTCGAGCTGGCAGTGACGCGCAATATAACTCGAATACGTTAGCGCGGCGACTGTCAGATTTGTTCGTGATAGAGGTACAGTTTGAACTTTCTAAAACTGGCACAATAGAGAACTTTAAAAAATATTGTAATTTATTTTTAATTTGTTAGGTTTTATTGTTAATCAATTGGTGACATTGCTTTCGATTCTATTGTTGCATTGTTCTAAGCAAATCTAATCTGAAATCTATCGTCGTCTTTGTCGTTTCAGTTTACGAATAAAAGACGGCAACATTTTTATTGCTGTCACATAAGGCTAGTTAAGAAAAAAATAACTACAGAATCGACACCATTGAATGGCAAAAAAATGCATATAATGTATTGTTTGATGTGATATTAGTGTTTTTCCAGTAAATTATCCCTTTGATCTTTATTAAAATTTGGTTTCTTTTTGTCCCATATTATTAATTTTTTAAATGGGTATTTATTAAACTGTTGTCATCAACATTCAAGGGCAATACAATTTTAAAGATTTGTTTTTTCATTTTAAGATTATCATCTCATCCCTACTGGAAGAGGTAAAAACCTTATTATGTGGCGAAAATATACATACTCATATATGCATGGAACGTTCTATTGCTCTTCTAAAGGAGCACGAGCGCATAATTGTACTGCGCGTATTAAACTTACAAAAGATGGATACATAATACCAATTGAAGACCAGCATACTCATGATCCACCGGAATACATTCTGACAGGTGACGGAAAATATGTTAGAATTTGATCACGTAGTGTACCATACTTAATAGGTAACAGCCCCCCAAGTACCGTTCTTCTTCTTCTTCTTCTTCTCTTCAATAATGGCCTGTGTCCGTCATTTCGACAGACAATTTTGCCAATGTCAAGTGTTAAAATTGTAATAAATAAGTCAAGTCAAGTCATTTGTCAAGTCGGCTGTCGTTTGTTTTGAAAAGAAAATGGTGGATTTTCTCTTCAAAACCTAACACGAATTTTCACATTCAGAAAAACCACTTTACACACATTTATTCCAATGGCTCACACTTTATGTTACGACCTAAGTATTATTGGTTAAAATTCCACCAAAATTAAACAACAATACTCCCAATAACACAAGAAAAACTATTAAAATAAAAGTGCTATGTCATTGTGTCGTTTCAAAAAATGTCAAAACTCGTGTCCCCCGGATAATGATCCCAGGTACCGTTCTTGTCGATCGCATAATTTGACATTTAGCATCGTCAAAATTCGTTTTATCGACAGTTGCGGGTAGGTTACCAACTTAGTCGATCGGTAGACAAATTCGTTAAATTTTAACGAATTCGCAATGGTGTATGTTTACTATGTTTTGATTGTGACAAACGAAAGTGAACCTTATTTTGACAATCGTAAGGCATCGTTAAAATTTGTCAACAAGAGATCCGTACTACCATGATCGATACGATTCGATACGTTTATCGACTTGAGCGATCGACAACCAAGCGATCGATAAGCACGGTACTTGCACTGCTGGTCGTTACAAAATCTACTTTTAGTAACACTAAGTAATACTGCATGATGTGATGTTTCAATATAATTTTACTAACTAGCATAGAATCACCTAGTTTTATAAGACGATTCAAATTAGAACATTAACTTAAAAAGATTAAAATCAGTATATCAATCATCATCATCAACAATATATATAAAACTCTTTTGAAGCTGACAGAGAATCAACGCACAGCCTAAACTATAAGTCCTAGAGGTATGAAATTTGGAGGGTAGTATCCTTATATAGTGTAAGGGTGCACTAAGAAAGGAATTTTGAAAAGTCACACTAACGCGAGCAACGCCGCGGGAGACGGCTAGTGAATTATATAAATTAAATACTTTGATATACTATGTACTTACTTACTTCTGACTATGTATGTATTGTATAATAATAGCAACCAGTGAGGTGTAAATGTGTATTGGTTTTAATAAATACTTTCATTAAATTAAGTAGAAGTTTAACTTTTTCTAGTACTTTTATTTGAACGCAAAAAACTTCAAATTGACTGATTTTATTGAAACTTATATACAAAGCTATAGGTACTAAGTTTTGACTGTTAACGTAAATTAAATATTCTCCATTTACCATAGCGTCTTGCAATAAACTAAAGGTTTAAGATTATTAGTCTATAATTTTTACAAATAAAATTAACATGTTTTCTCCTTGTTCAACAATAGGTAAGCATTTACGCAATGTTTAATTTGTACACTCATTATTTTTGGAATAACGGAAGGAACATGAAATTTACGGAAAGTGTAGTTTGCCTTGAAGCGTCGTTTTTTTTTTCAAAAACGCTGAAACTGAAACCCATCGTGTTTTTAGAATATCAACTTATACCATCTGGAAGAGGTAAAAATATCGTGATGTGGAGAGGGTATACGTACTCAGAAACTACTGGAATATACTACTGCTCGTCTAAGTCATCGTCTAAATGCTCAGCGCGTATCAAGATATGTAATAGAAAAGTACAAGTAATATCAGACAACCATTATCACGCTCCGCCGAAGTATATTAGAACTGCCAATGGGAATTATGTTAAGGTTTAGTTCTATAATCATAACAAAATAAATGTTTGTATGGCTGGGTGTAACTATGTATTATAAGTAGGTATGTATTTACAAAAAAGTATGTAAGTATTCTATCCAGCAATCTAGTTCCCATATTGACAGGCGTCATGGCTCAGTCGGTAGTAGCTCTGCCTTCCGTGCTGTGGGTCGTGGGTTCGATCCCCACTGAGAACAAACATTTGTGTATTGTAAACATAGATGTTTGTTCTGTGTCTGGGTGTTTCTATGTATTATAAGTATGTATTTACAAAAAAAAATGTATGTATGTATTTATCAGCCATCTAGTTTCCATCGTATAAGCTTTGCTTAGTTTGGGACTAGAAGGCGTTGTGTTAAGTGTCCGTGAATATTTATTTATTTATTTATAGTACAAGCTCTGCTTAGTTTAGGACTAAAGGGTGTTGTGTGACATGTCCTAGGGTATTTATTTTTTATAGTCAGTAAACGTCACCGTTACTTATATTAAAATAAATCTGAACTTTTGTACCTACTACTTTGTATATAATGTAAACTAAGTGTAATGTCATCATCATCCGCAGCCCGACTTCACCCATTGATGGGCATGGCATAGGCCTCCCTTGGTTTGTGCCACTTTTCAGGGGCCTGCGCTAGCCTCTTAATTGTAATAATTTACTTATTAAGTATATTCACAATCTTATGTAACGGTAGGTACATATATTCACTCAAATAAATACTCAGATAAGGTTGAAACGGTGTTTTAAATTACCTATTTAACAAGTTCGTTATAAAACCTGTTCATAAAGCACAGTAAATTGAAAGAATTATATTATTTTTAGAATATCACCTCATTCCGACACGGAGGGGAAAACATCTAATAATGTTTAGAGATTACACATACTCTAAAACCAAAGATATGTACTACTGTTCATCTAGAAGCACGCTGAAATGCAAGGCCAAAATAAGGCTAACAGAAAATGGCGGAATTATAGTTGTCGATGAGAAACATGAACATAGTCCGCCTATCTATGTAAAAACGTCTACTGGAAAATATTTAAAAGTTTAAGGCCAATCGGTTACATTTAGAAGCTTATAATAGCCGACTGTGTGTTCTAGCTAGAAGCCCCAATAAGAAACATAGGATTCAATCATAGCTATATAACTGAGTATCGGCAGGCACTGCGTATCGGGAAACAGAATTTCTTATCTGAAACTCACAGTTCCCCGTATCGCTAATAAATGGTTGCACACTCTGCGCAATGTGCAGTCTTTAGTTTGTAAGTGCTAATTTGCCCGTACTCTTTTATATAGAATAAAAATACAGTGTAAACTCTATATAGCGACACTGAAGGGACTGTGCATTTTATGGCGTTATAGAGGGTTGTCGTTAAATGGAGAGAAGAAACATCAGAATTAGAAAAAGAAAAAGTTTTTTTCCGACTATTGTTAGTCTTCTCTCCCGTGTCGTTTCTATTGCGCGTATCAGTAAAACTTTTTCGTCAATACACAGTGATTTTCTTTTATTAGCCATGTTTACAGTTTGAAAGTTTGTGAGTAACTAAGAATATGATAAGTGTAACGTCGTCTTTTTGCATGTCACATTGTTACTTCATAAATCAAACTTCAGGCTCATTTAAAACAATTGCTCTATTCGGAATAATAAATACAATTCTCTACGAATAATGCCTTTTACAATATCCACCACACAATGCCTTGCTTCTTCTTATTTTTAGGTATCATTCAGTTGCTACTGTCACGCAGGTGACAGTTGACATTTATGACAACTTCATGTTTACATGATTTATAATCTTTACATAAGGTATAGATAATCCATGACTCCTACTTATGAGTCATGGTCAACAACAGTCTACACGTACTAACAATCCCAATTTGTAAACAAAAGAACGAATTTCTTAGAAAGTTCGGTATGCATGATGCCGACAGTCGAGTTTATTGCGGGCTAGGATGATAAAGCGACATAGATCGTACACAGCTGCGCAGTTTTTACTAATTTTAGCAACTTAAAAGGTACTTTTTATTACTCAATTGTTGTCGTTATTGAGAGCGGGTGTAATGCTATGTAGAGTGAAACATTGTATGAAACACAAGCTAAACCAACCAAAGCCAATTGATTTCGACGCTTAAGGGAGTTTGTCGTTAAATAGAGTGACGTTACATGGAGTTAACACTTAAAAAACTGTACATTACGATGTTGACAGGCATCATGGTTCAGTCCAGTTCAGTCGGTAGTAGCTCTGTAAAATAGATGTTTGTTCTGTGTCCGGGTGTTACTATATATATATGTATTATAAGTATGTATTTACAAAAAAAATGTTTATAAGTGTTCTATCATAATGTCATCATCATTACCTATCATCCTCAGCCCGACTTCACCCACTGCTGGGCATAGGCCTTTCTTGGCTTGTGTCACTTTCCAAGGGCCTGCGCTAGCCTCATACTTATAATAATTTACTTATAGGTATATTCCCAATCTTGTGCAACGGTTCATACATTCACAGAACTATATTATTTTTAGAATATCACCTTATTCCGACACGGAAGGGAAAACATCTAATAATGTGTAGAGGTTACACATACTCATACAATTCTAAGGAAATGTACTACTGTTCATCTAGAAGCATGCTGAAGTGCAAGGCAAAAATAAGGCTAACGGAAAATGGCGGAATTGAAGTTATCGATGAGAAACATGAACATAGTCCGCCTGTCTATGTAAAAACGTCTGATGGAAAATATTTAAAAGTTTAAGGCCAATCGGTTACATTCAGAAGCTTATAATAGCCGACTGTGTGTTCTAGCTAGAAGCCCCAATAAGAAACATAGAATTCAAACAGCTACAAAACTAAGTATCAGCAGGCACTGAGTAGGTATCGGGAAACATAATTTCTTGTCTGATACTCAGAGTTCCCCGTATCATCATCATCATCATTAATTAATTAATATATATAAAAGTCTTTTGAAGCTGACTTAGAATCAACGCACAGCCTAAACTATAAGTCCTAGAGGTATGAAATTTGGAGAGTAGTATCCTTATATAGTGTAGGGGTGCACTAAGAAAGGAATTTTGAAAAGTCACAGTCTAAAGGGTCTAGAACGCGAGCAACGCCGCGGGCGACGGGTAGTCGCTAATAAATGGCTGCACATTCGGAGCAATGTCCAGTCTTTAGTTTGTAAGTGCTAATTTGTACCTACCTTTCTTGCTGAATAAAGATTTATATATATACATATAAAAACTGTACTTTACGATGTATTTACTACTGTAGTATAATTTGTTATCTATAACAATATTGTAATATGCATTGCACATGCATAGTCTTGGAATAATAAACATTAATCGAAAAGATATGTAGGTACGCGGTTTTATTACTAAGACTAGCAACTATTATTCGTCTGAAGATGCCAGTGCCTAAGCTAGAAACTTGCAGAAAGAACTGTGTTTATATGGCCCTCCTAATTTACAACTTCCTACCAAAAAATATTGTTGATCTTCCTTATAATAGTACATTATGGTACTAGTGTGGTACATTGGTGCTTACCGCCGAGGTGCCATTGAGACCCGAGCCGTAGGCGAGGGTCTTAAGAGAGCCGAGGACGGTAATCACCAATACACACGTGTATCATACGACGTTTTTCAACACACTTGTGAATAAAATAACTATAATTTCAACAGTGAAAACGAGTTTTGAAAAATGTTTCGCTATGGCGGGAAAAATTTCCTATGCGCGCGCATTGCGATCGGCCACAGACTAAAGAATGGGATGAGGTTTTTTTTTTATTTTCCGCACATAGGGTTTGCGTATATTCTGCCACGTACAAAATGGGGAATTTAAAGTTTTCTTTTATTACAGAGAAAACAAAAGTTATATTTGAGTGAAAGTTTTATTTATTAAACACGTACGAGTTAAAATTATCTATTTAAATAAGAAGTTGCATGAAATGAGCAAGCAATAGGAACATTCATTTATTTGTTCTATTGGACACGATCTTTTCTAGAATAAAAACTTTTCTAAGAACAAAGCAACTCAACCAAAAAAATTCAAAAAAAAAAATCTATAACTCACTAGTGAGTTATACCAATGAAAAAGTCACAGTTTGATTATGGGTGTCATTATGTGCCTAATTGCAGTGACCATAGAGCCACTTTATGAGCAAGTGTGTTGAAAAGAATTTTGTACTGAGTTGGAAAAATGGTTGATAATGGAGAGCTTTTATTCAGTTTCTGACTTCTTGAAGAAGGGTTCGTGTCGCTTCTACAACTATTAATAGGTAGGTACTTTTGCTGTTACAGTGGCTTATAATGTGTTGTTTTAGCGAACTTAATAAATAGTTGATTAGGTACCTAGAAACTTTTGCACGCCAATCACTTTGGTAAAAATATGCGGCACTTATTTATACTTTTACATCTTTGTACATAAATTACCATATTTTTATGCAAATAAATGACTTGATTGATTGATTGATTTTTATATAAATGCTCTATACAACACTTGTTTAGATATAGTTACCTATTTTTTCATTGCCACCTCGTAAAAAACTACTTTGGGTATATAATTCTTTAAATATTCATTATATTCATTCATTTCTATAGGTGCTGGTTTTGGCACTTTTATGGTTAGATTCATTAGACCTGACTATTACTTTGACAGTGCTCCGTGTACGTATGTAGGGCACCATTTAATCATAGGATTTAAACATATTCTGTTAAAAATGTACTTTCTTGTAGACTATCAACTTATACCGACGAGAAAAGGCAAAAACCTAGTCATGTTCAGAGGATATACATATTCAGAAACTCACGGTACATATTATTGTTCTTCGAAAACCGCGCTTGGTTGTACTGCACGTGTGAAGCTGAGAGGAGATGGAGTTCTTACAGTGATATCTGATGAACATTCCCACGAACCCCCCAAATATATGAAGGTAGCTGAAGGGCATTACGTAAAAGTTTGAATACTTGTGTAATAAAATAACCTTGGTTAAAAATTACAAAAATACTTATTTAATATGCCTTATGTTATCAGCAGAAAGGTGTTTGATCAAACCCACGGATGTTTTATGTGGATTGGATAAAATGCTGTTGGGATTTATGTCTTGAAAACTCGAGCACAAATATTGTGTAACATATTAAAATGTTATTCATAAGCTAATTAAATGATACATTCTATGCAAGTATCTGCTTTAAACTTAACTATGGTCTAACACTAGTTACACTACTTACATTTTAAATATTGTATTTCTTCATTAACATTTTTAATGCCCTAAACTCGAAAGTATAGAAGTTTTTTTACTCAATTTGCAATAGCTACACAATTCCATCAGTGCATCTGTTGCAAAAATGGAAATAGCTTAGATAATCATTTATATACATATAGAGAACTTTATAAGCAGAAAAATATAAACTATGGTTCAGCTCTGCTGGAGGTGACATACAGACGGACAGACAGACACCAGAGTGAGGCCATAAGTGTTCCGTATTTTCCAAAACTGGATTAGGACATTAAAAACAAACGGGCATTGAATATTCGTGTTAGATAATCTCAATGGAATCCACGCGAACAAAGTTTCGAGCCGAAGTTTGAACTATAATTTATTAGATCTAGTTACAACATACAGATAACAGTAGGTATGTTAATTGGTTATTTTTTCGGTAATTTTTAGATTATCAGCTTATACCGACGCCCAGAGGAAAACACCTTGTCATGTTCAAACATTACACATATTCACATAGTCATGGTACATCGTATTACTGCTCTTCCAAAACTGGGCTGGGTTGTACTGCACGTGTAAAGCTGTTAAAAGATGGCCAACTGAAAGTTATATCAGAAGAACATGCACACGAACCTCCGAAATATATGAAAGATCATGAAGGAAATTACGTGAAGTTGTAGTTATAACAGTTTTGTTGTAAGTTATGTCAATCTTTATTAATTTTGTTGTGATTTTGTTTCACAAAAAAACATTATGGAAGATTTGATTTTTGTAATTAGAAATGACACTGATAGTTTGTTCAAAATAGGTTTTCTTTGTATAAAATATATAACCGTTTTTAAAATTTGAAGATACTCTACAGAAATCCTCAACAAAAAACTCAGGTATTGCACACGATGTATGGTTTTTTTTGTACTTGCTTTTATACTTGCTCTTTTTTTACATATTAGGTATTATAGGCAAACGTTTGACCACAATCTCACCTGCATATTAATTTAATATACATAATATAGAGAGTAAGTTTTTCATCTTTTTGTCTGAATGGTTTATTAGTACATTCTACTATCCTAGTATTATTATAAACGCGAAAGTTTGTAAGTATAAATGGATGTTTGTAACTCTTTCACGTAAAAACTACTGATCCGATTTGGATGAAACTTGGATATTGTCCGTGACCTGGATTAACACATAGGCTACTTTTTTATCCCGAAAAATCAACGGGACGCGAACGAAGTCGCGGGCGGCTCCCAATTAGTACATACTAAATAAGTTTATTTAATTTTAGGTGTGATAAGTGGAAAATATCTTATTAAAATAAATTAAATAATTAATTTAAAATTCCAGGATATGTACTGATACCTAATAAAAATGGCAAGGCGCTTGTTCTTTTTAGAGGTTATACATATTCGGAAGCTTATGGAACATACTACTGTTCATATAAAAGATCCAACAAATGCATTGCACGTATAAAACTTACAGGCAACGGAGTCGATGTAATATCTGAAGATCATTGCCATGATCCTCCGATAATCCGCCAAAATATGTAGAAATATGGCCACTTAAATTGAATTAGACTTACTATTACGCCGATCTTACCAGAAGGCACTGTAATTGCTTCAGCAAAATACAGGATGGTCCAGATAGACATATCCATAGAAAAAATGAAATTCTTCACACCCAGGGCTACCTTAAAATACCCCATGCATGCTCGCCGACTTTTGTATATTTCGAGTTATGATTTTTTGTGAATTTTTAGAAATATTTACTTAAATAGTTAAAACTTGAAAACTTTTTTCTTTGGACAGGTCTATCTGGACCATCCTGTATATCACGTATATCACAATAAGATAATTCATAATATACATGTCATTACTATGCTAAGATTATTCTGTACATTGCTCTTTTGTTACGCCTGTTTGTCATACGATTAAATAAACTTTGGTCATCATTATTTAATAAAGTTAGATTCACTAGATTTTCTTCGGTCATTTATTTCATGAATTACTCAGTTTTCATAAGAAGTGTAAACGTATGGAACAAGCAAACGCGCTTATCGGCTCACGATATAAGTTAAACTAGCCTTCCAACGAATTATATTCTAATACATTTGCAGATTATACTCTTATACCGACTGGAAAAGGTGGACATCTCGTGATGTGGAGAGGATATACTTTCTCAGAAGTATATGGCAATTTACACTATTGTTCCTCAAAGCGAGCTGCCAAGTGCACCGCACGCCTTAGGTTAGCGAAAGGCTATGTTGTACCAATATCCGTAGATCATTGCCACAAACCTCCTATTTATGTACAAAGAAGGGATGGAAGATATATAAAACATTAAATATTATAAGTTTTATATTTCTCTGATTGAAGGTAGCTAGAGAAATATCTATTAGACGAGAGATCTGAGAACCTTCAGATTATATTCATCTAAGATTCACAGTATTTTATTATGTTATATTAGACTATGTATTTCACATTATTCGTCAACCAATTCGAATCTATATTTTATAAGTCAATAATAGTAAGTAGGTACAGATCTTAAACAATGCGGCAGGCACGCCGCCGCCGAGCCGCGCCAGCCAATAAGTAGGCACAAGTAAAAGTAGGCACTTTAAAGGAAATAATTAAGTAGTAATTAAGTAGTAGTAAGTAGTTAAGTACTAGTAACGGTTAAAAGTAATACGTAAAAACTAGTTGGTACTATAATATGTAGTATCTAGAAACATGTATTTGGCAGCAAGAATAAAATAAAAGAAAAATATCGTTCACCGATTATTATCCCGAGATATTTACAGAATATTTACTAATACCAACTCCCAAAGGAAATAACCTAGTTATGTGGCAACAGTACACGTATTCCGAGACAAGAGGAACATTCTATTGCTCATCGAGAATAAAATGGAAATGCAACGCTCGGATCCAACTTGTACGTGGAAGAGTTCGAGCAATTGAAACGCGGCATAGTCATAAGCCTCCGGAATATATGCGGTTAAAAGATGGGAGATGTGTAAAAATACCGTAAGAGCCTTCAGTGGCTTTTATAAGCACTTCTTTGTAGTTTATTGTTAAGTCTACTAATAGTATAAAGAGGAAAGATTTCATTGTTTGTTTGCATGGAATTGGCTCCGAAACTAACGTTAAATTATGTGGTTTAAATATAATTTATTGACATTCGAATTGGCTTATAATCTATTTTCATTAAAATTTCAAATGGCCAATAACATTTTTTTGTAGGTAAATTTGAATTATTATATATTTACAGATTATCTACTCATACCAACTAAAAAAGGCAAAAACCTGGTTATGTGGCATAGATACACGTATTCCGAGACAAGTGGATTATATTATTGTTCATCGCGAAAAAGACGCAAATGTTCGGCTCGCATCAAGCTTGATCAAGGAGGAGTACGGGCAATCGAAGCGGTACATACACATGCACCTCCGAAGTATGTGATGAAAGATGGGAAATATATTAAGACCCATTATTAGACAATTTTTACTTGGTCATCGCGAAAAAAAACGCAAATGTTAAGCTCGCATCAAGCTTGAACAAGGAAAGGTATGTCCAATCGAAGCGGTACATACACACACATGCACCTCCGAAAATGAGCCTGAAACTGGCAGCCAAAAAGTAGCAGCCAAATACACAAGGTTAGTCCGGCACTGAGCATTTCACTGCTACTTTTTGGCTGTGATAAAAGATGGGAAATATATTAAAACCCATTATTAAATTAGATGTGCTCAGTTGAGCAGACCTAAAGAACATACATCCTTTATTATTCTAGATCTTTGAACATAGTCCTGTATGAGTTCTATTCTATGAAGTCCAGCATTGAAAAATGATTCAACGTTGTAGATTTGTTTAAAGGTACTATATAGGTTTGTCATGTAGGTAGGTAAAATTTATTAAATTATATCTATACTTACAATTTATTTTACATAATAGATAATATTATTTGACTTTGTGAGACTTTATTCAAATAGGTTATTAGGAACAATTAATTAGCGCCACATAAAAGTTTTTTGGGTGTAATATCATTATTACTATATTATATGTAGTCAAAATGTGGCAAGTAAGAAATATGTGAGTGTACCTAATATAAATTATATATCTGCCCACCTCCAACGTCCTCCACCTATGGTTTTCAAATACGGGTGAAGGAGTGTTAGTATAAAAGGTAGACTTAAAGACGACGACATAGTGAGATGTGTAATTTCTTTTTATCGAATATTCTATTAATGTCTTAGTGGCCCAAAAATACACGGGTTCATGACGAGGACGCGGCGGCGACGCAATTCAAAAGACAAACTCAATTGTAATAATGATTTAGAATTTATATTTCGTATTTATATTAAGCAAAATAATGATCATCGTTTGGTTAGTATAAAGCATAATCTAACTACTTATACATACATATAGGATATACTAGATAGACTGTAGTGATAATTATATTTTAGCCAATGATATCGACGTTGAATGATATTTTCGCAGCTTTATTTGTAATAAAGTTTTTTTTATAACTGAGTTACTATTATTATACTCATGTTTACAGTCGTTTTTTATTTTTTTTTATTATCTTATATTAATTATTTTTCAGGAAAGGAATTTGTACTATTTCATGAGTAGATAGATGTGGGTTTAAGTTTTATCGCGTTGTACATTTGGTAGTGTATATTTACAGATTATCAGCTTATACCAACTCCTAAAGGTAAAACTTTAGTGAAGTGGAAAAATTACACATATTCAAAGACAGGTGGAATGTACTACTGCTCCTCGAGGGTACAACGGAAATGCCCCGCTCGAATCAAGCTGATGCATGGAAAACTAATACCAGTTGTACCGCTGCATACACACGATCCTCCAAAGATTTTGGAGTTACAAGATGGACAATTTGTTAAAATATGAAGATGAATTCTGGAATTCTGGAGCGGAGACTGTGCTTAGGGTGAAATGAGAGTGGCTTTTTAAATACATCTACTTGTTTAATATACTTGTACCTACTCATGCATTGTTTTATGCGCATTAGAGTTACTGACTTTAGTGTCTATCGCAGTCACAAATTCGTTAGCACTGTACGCATCGGACCATTCCTTACTGTCCATCTGGCGTGGATATAGATTAGAATAGAATTTTTTTATTTTACACATAAACAATAAAACACACATTAAATTATACAGAACATGTATAAAAAAGGTACCTACTAGCTAAGCAAATGCTAAAGGTGCACGGTGGCTCCTTTAGCGCTGGTTTTCAGGATCGATTTGGATCTACGGACAACTTGTCATCGTATTCTAAAACGTACGAGTATGTGATGTGATTCGAATATGAACCTGTATACTGTCAATCAATATATATTTAAAACGAGCTGAGTAGAATATAAACTATTTCTAGATTATGATTTCATACCGACAAAGAGAGGCGGGAGACTGTTGATATGGAGAGGATATACGTATTCTGCAATGACAGGAAAATATATATGTTCTGCTAAAAAGAGCAAAAATTGCATGGCCCGATTGAAACTGGATAATAATGGAAGAATAATTCTTGTACAAGGCGCGCACCATCACGAACCACCCCGGTACTACGTAACCCAGGAAGGACACTATGTGAAATTTGGTAGGTAGGTAAGCGCACTATGCTATACTCATGAATTCCATATTACCTTTGTGATGTAATCCTTCGTTACTTACCATTTTATCTTATTAAGATTGCAGGTATAAAAGTTTAAATGTTTGTGACTATATTTTGTTTTCGAGATGGAACTCATGAGTTCGACCGAAAAATTTAAGAAATTTTGAATGAAATGACCTAGCATAGCGTATCGAGCTAATTTTTTTTACAATATACAATTATTTTTTGCTTAATTAAAATATACAATCACAAAACACATTTATATAAGACTCAAGATGTTAAATAGATGCCGAAACAAAAAATTGTGAATGTTTTGTTATTTTTTAATTTTTGGATAATAAATCTTATTTAGCATTATATAAACACTGTTTAATTTTTATAGGTAAAGCTTAAAAATTGACGATATTGTTTTAATACCATCGATCAATAGATTCAGAAGATCTAGCAGAGGTTCTACAATGAAACGTAGTGAGTGTAAATTATTTTCATGCTCTCTGTGTAGCAAGGTGTACTTATCGTACAATAATAATAATTGCGCCAAATATAATAAAAGTGATCTAATTCCGATATCGATTGGTTTTAGATAAAAATGTGGAGGAAGATGGAGAAGTTGAAGAAATTCTAGTAAAACAAAAATTAATTGAAATAAGCGATGATAGTGGTGACGAGTTAAATGAGGATGATTGCAAAAAGTCCCTCTCCATCATAATGTCACAAGCTAAAGAGCAGTTCGATGATGGAAAACTTGACGAAGCTGGGTACAATGTCATTATGCTCCAAGTGGCCGAGTTATATAAAAAAATGAAAAACGAAGTCCCAGTATCATTAGATTTTCAATTATAAATCTTTGTAGAAAGCATATTACTAATTATGACATTTATATTATAGTAACAACCTATTTGTAATAAAATTATTCTTCCTTATCAGTAAATTATATTTTGTAAATTTACATTCTCTATCAGATATACAATTGTCACCAGACTGGTAACAAAGTCAATCACTCATACATTTGTTAAATTATTCCTCAAATGTACGTGTCGGAAATTTTCTGGAACAAGAGACCAGGAAAGTCCTAATTTTATAGAAGAGTAAGTTTCCATTTAGCTGTACCTACCTAAATAAAAAAATTTCAATCTTCATTATTTCGTAATCTCGTAACTTTTAATGCGTATGAATTAAAATATGAAATAACGTTTAATTTTATTTTTAAGTTACCGACTGATAGATGTAATGGAAAAAATATATTATAAGTTAAAAAAAAATACCGAACTGGCCCAGCCCAGTCTACCTACAGAATAACCCTAGCATACTGAACATGTTAAGGTCTCTACCACGAAAAAATCTGACAGTCGCCGCGTTAGCGTATTCAAGTTAATGCCAGCTCGACTGTCAACCGTTGTAGCGATAATATAATATGCAAATTTACTTCACTTTCTTACTTTCGTTTGTAGAGTGCAGTCGTTCGTTTTTCGAAGAAGGCGGCCCTTCAACATCTCAAGCTCAGCCATCTTTTCACATTAGTGTCACACAAAAGGGATCTGAACTTTTGTGCAGAGCTGGTTATGAATATCATTTCAAAAGAACAAACAATGATGGCTCAAAACTCTGGCGATGTGCGAAAAAGAAAATTTGTAATGCGACGATAAAAATCAAAGATGACGCGATGACGATTTTGAACGAAACTAATCATTGTCATAGACCTATTAATTTGGAAAATGTTAATAAATAATGTCTACAATCAAAGAGTTTTGTTCTTTAATATTACTTGCTATCTACTTTTTCCTTTGACTGTACTTTTCTGCCTTGGACAATAGATTTTTTCGATCATTTCGAGAGCGGTCCCTTTCGCCGGAAGAAAAATAATAAAATTAAAGCAATCCGGCGAAAGGGACCGCGGTCCCTATACCTACCGGTCCCAATCGACGGAAGCCTCTGTAGCGTCACCGCGAAGTGTATCTCGGATACGCTAGCGTTACGAATACGATACGTTTGCGATTGTCACATTTATTCGTGATCAAGACACTGAGCTAATAAGTAATAGGTTAGTAAACATAGTAATGTTAAAAAATATTTACAGATTATATTCTGATACCGACTGCTAGAAAAGGCAATATATTGATGTGGAGGGGTTACACGTACTCAGAAATCACTGGAAAGTACTACTGCTCTTCCAAACAAACCCAGGCGAAATGTAAAGCTCGTCTTAAATTAGATTCTAATGGAAAAATAATTAATGCAGAAGGGCAGCATTATCACGAACCTCCAAAATACTTTTTGAATAGAAACGGGCAGTATATAAAAGTTAAATAGTATAAGCAATATTACAATGGCTACCTACGTCGGTTTTTTATGAGAATAAGTGATGGAACGAGCAGATGCCCACCTGACGTTAAATGGTAACCTCTGCAGTATTACCTATATGATCTGTGTCTCTGTCTGACAATTACCTACCTCACTGCGACACATGACACAAATATATCCCGTTTTTAATGAAAATTTATTAGAAATATTGATCTTATACTATGTACTGCCTATTATTAAATACTCTGGTTTAATCAATATTTGTGTTATGATTCTAGTATGTATTTAAATAAATAAATGATTTATATATTTAAAATTTTGTGACAAATGTTTATTCTTTGAGATTGCATTAAAAAAATATACACTTCTCTTAAGGGCTTATAGTACCTACTCCAGCTCGAATTCAGATTTTACCCCCGCCTCACGGCCGGTCGTGCAGCCACCCGCACCTCACAGTCGCAGCTATCTCACTGGCACAAATTCATCACACGGGAGTGGTCGACGCGGTACAGTACACATTTATGGTACATCTAGTACCTATTCGTAGGTAGTTATGGAAATAAATTAAACGATTGTTAAACCGAAGTAAATAGGATAATCTGTAACTACTCATTTGCAGATTTCAAGTTCATACCGAGCAGGCGGAAAGGAACCCTTCTACTAATGTGGCGAGGATACACGTACTCTGAAACCACTGGGAACTACTACTGTTCAGCTAGGCGCTTAGGTTGTAATGCGCGCTTGAAGCTAACTAATGGGGTAATAGTGAGGGTAAAAGGGGAACATCATCATCCACCACCGAATTATATACTCACAAGGTCTGGGGAATATATTATTTAAGATATTACGAGCGTTTTAGTTGTTTTATTTTAACCCACTTCAAAAAAAGGTTCTCAATCCGGTTGTTTATTTAAAGCACGTCCACTGAGGACGTGTTCTGTTATGCATTGCACTGCGTCCCATCACTCTGACACATAAAGGTGTTAAGTCTCATGTGCCTGTAATTTCACCGGCACCCATACCCTTCAAACCAGAACACATCTAACCTAGTTCACAATATGAAAAGGTAATCGTAAGGTGATATTTTATAAGAGTAACTTTTCATGTAAGTATCAACACTCGATATAATTGGTTCGAAAGCTTCGCGTGCTGAGATTTCCTATATCTCTTTTGTGGTATATAATTTAAATATATTTCAGAATTTTATGAATTAAAACCATCTTGGAAAGGCAAAGGAGGATATCTGTTAATGTGGAGGCAATACACATATTCACAAGATTACTATGACAGACAGTACTACTGTTCTAAGCTGACGGAGGGGTGCAGGGCTCGTCTTAAACTGGGGCTGAATGGAAGCGTGGAGACGTCTTCTGGCAAACATCACCACCCCCCTCCAGTTTACGCGCGGACTTCTTCAGGGCAAATGGTCCAAGTCGACTAGGTAAACATAATGATGGAAACAAATATTTAAAGATCTCTGCATTCGCACAGTTTTGAGTTATTATTACATTATTAATATCAATCAAATATTATTTTTTTTAATTTTAAAATATAATAAAGAATCGTCGCTCAGGGCGTATTTTTGTTATCCAAGAACATTCCGACTATACTTATTTGTAGAATTTTGAATATTTTATTTTATTTTTTGTGAACTTTGACTATACTAATATCATTAACTATATTAAATAACAAAAATGAATAAACTTATAAAATGTAATTAAACGTATTAAATATCCAACGGTCCTCCTTGCAAGTACCTACTACCTACCCAATTTCTTCTTTGGTTCTGCTTTGATATGCTCAGAAAACTCGAATAAATTGTTTATTTTTTTTTTATTTTAGATGTGGTTACTCTAGTTCCAGTCCATATGTTTCAGAATACCAACTAATACCAACTAGAAAGAAAAAGCATCTTCTGCTATGGCGAAAATACACATATTCTCAAGTTCATTATACGCAAAGATACAACTGCTCCAAACAAATGAGTGGCTGTAAAGCGCGCTTAAAATTAAATAACAACGGTGGTATTGAATCGTCCGAGGGACAACACTACCATTCGCCTCCGCTCTATGCAAAGACTTCAAATGGGGAGTTTGTTAAAGTTGGCTAGTATTCGTTGACTCCGGTTTAAAGTATTATAGGCTTTTCCCGTTGATTATCAATCACCCATGCGATGAATAGTAATCGAATTTAAATAGTAAGAACCTTTTTTATTTTTATTTAGCGTAGTGAAATTCCCATAAATGTATATAGCTGGATAAATTGTGATAATACATAAATCAAATTATAATAACTTGTCTTGCTTAAACTGTGTGTGTTTCATTGAATTAATGTGTTTAAATATTTCCGAAATTATTGGCTCTGGCTCTATCGATTTCAAACTGGATTTATCGATAAGAATGAAGATGACGTGCCATTTCAGATTATAAACTAATCCCAACACGCAAAGGAAAGTACCTTTTGATGTGGCATCAATACACATACGCTCAAGACCACAACGGTAGGAGATACTATTGCTCAAAGAACATATCGGGATGTAAGGCTGTGGTTAAACTTGGAGTCGATGGAAGAATTGAATGGGCTAAAGGACTCCATATTCATCCACCGCCGGTGTACACGATATCAACTAGCGGAGAGTACATTAAGATTGGATGAATTAATTTCTGTAGGATGTCCTGTTGAGCATAGGCCTTTTCATAGATTTCCAGTACAACTGATCTTGTAGCGAACAGCTCTAAGCATTAGTTCATCTCGTCAGCCGCTCGGTGCTAGGATTAAACTAAATTAAATACACTAAATTTTCTTGAAATAATAAAAATATTTATTTACGTTTTGTTCCATATTATTATTGTTTTCTTTGGGTTTTGTTGGGGAAGTTGTTTTGTAAAGATGTCCATACGAGCTCTTTCTATCGTGTGGTCAGTGTGTTGTGTATTCTTTAGAACCATCAATTGCAAACGCTACATAGGATTGAACAAAATACGCATAATAATGTTAAGGGCGTTTAACTACTGGTTTTTCAAACAAATGGACGGTCCGAATGATAGGAAGCGGTTCTGTGATCGCAGTTAAAAATCTAGTTATGCGTTTTTGGATAATATGCCGTTATGTTCCAGAAAGTTATCAGCTCATAAAAAGTCGTAAAGGACATCTTCTGATGTGGAGAAAATACACTTATTGCCGTAATCATAAGAGCAGGAGATACTACTGCTCGAAAAGGTTGTCGGGATGCAAGGCTAGCATTAAACTGACCGTCGATAATAGCAACATTGAGTCGGCTGATGGTGCTCACAATCATTCTCCACCGGTCTATATAAAAACGAGATCCGGAGAGCTGATTAAACTTAGAAAATAAAGTATAATAGGCTTAAGTTTATTTTACGCTGACGTCGGTTGCTGACGTGGGTCGAGAGCGAATAAAACTATGTCATGAGTTTTGCGGCTTATCATTTATTGACATAATATTCTAAAGCAGTGAGGTAGATTAGTATTTCATTAATAAACCATTTTCCTAATTTGTGACTCGTTCTGGCGCTGCCATGCCGTGTGAATTAATGTTTGCTAGAGTTGCATTTTTAGAACTATCTCATATTTCTGTAATGATAGGTAGTAGGTAAAATCGTAATCTATTACATGACATATTATATTACACATCACACTTGTTACAAACAGTGGTAAACTAATTTACTGTTACATTTCACGCTTGATATATTACACATCACACTTTTTTACAAACAGTGGTAAACTAATTTATTGTTACATTTCACGCTTCATATTATCATCCAGCAGAAGTCCACTTATTTCAGACTTATAACATATTTCGGTAATATGTCATTGTTTCAGAATATGAGCTTATAAAGTCTCGAAAAGGACACATTCTGTTGTGGAAAAATTACACCTATTCCCGTCGTACTCTCCACCTGTATTACTGTTCTAAGAAACTGTCGGAGTCCTGCACTGCTCGTATTAAGCTAAATTTTGATGGTAGTATCGAGTCTGCTGATGGTAATCACAATCATCTTCCACCGGTCTATACGAGGACTGCGTCTGGAAAGCCGATAAAAGTCTCGTAGATCTAGTTTTTACTCGATAGCCGAACCTGAAAAACAGAGTAAATGTGAGAAATGCTTAAAAACTCGTCTATCTTGGTATTTAGTTTGATTAAAAATAAAGTAATACGAATAATTGATTTTTATTATTTAATGACCACTTTTTGCGCTGCCGCACTGGATTGTGATTAAATTAACATTAGATGAGATTGTGCGGTCCAACGTTTAACTATAATGTTTAAAATAAGTACATTGTTTATGCACATATGGTTTATATTATCGGGTATCTTTGTAAAGTACACGTTATACAATTTACGCTTACATGACGTATTAACATTGCACGTTATTCCCACTCAATGAGCAATATGCCTATTGTTACAATTCACGCTTACGGTTACCTTTATCATAATTATATTCGCTTGCACCAGTTCAGTTTATAACACGTCTCGGTAAAATCTCGCTATGTTCCAAAATATGAGCTTATACAGCCTCTAAAAAGACATCTTCTGCTTTGGAATGAGTACACCTACTCTCGTTGTAACAACTGTTCCAAGAGGCTTTCGGGGTGTAAGTGCAGAGCACGTATTCAATTGGACGTTGATGGCAACATTGAATCTGCTGATGGTGATCACAATCATTCTCCACCGCTCTATATACAAAAACTAGATCTGGAGAGCTGATTAAATTGTAGAAAACTTTAAAAACAAAGTATTAAAGGCATAAATTTATTTTACACTGACGTCTGTTGCTGGCGTGAGTCGAGAGCGTACGAATAAACCTATGTCCTGAGTTTTGCGGCTTATTATTGACATATTCTAGAGCAGCTATAGAAAGACTAGCTCTGGAGAGCATATTAAAGTGTAGATCTAAGTAGATAACTAGGTTTGGTATGGGAGAAATTTTAATAGTTTTAAAGGGTTTTCATTCTATCAGCTATTTTATTAAACATAAAAATAATAATACTTTTCGCTTCATTTTTTTGGCGCAGCCGGGTTGGATGAATTTTTACTAAAAATATGTTTTTTACCAACTTTTAGTGCAAAATTGCAAAATGGATTTTGACTGGCGTAAAAAGATATAAAAAAAATGTGTTTTATGTTTAATACTTATTACTTACATATTTTACTACTTGAATATTAAACGGTAATTTATTTTACAGATTTCGAACTCATTCCAACTGGTAAAGGGAAGTATCTAGTGATGATAAACAATTACACGTATTGCCAAATTGGAAACCTCGGGAACTACTATTGTTCCAAACATGGTTCGGGATGCAAAGCAAAATTAAAGATGGGTCATAATGGATCAATCTTAAGAGCTAATTTGGATCATACTCATAAGCCACCTCAATACATGAAAACTGTTAGTGGTGAGTATATAAAAGTTAAGTAGTTCAAGGTAGTAAGTACATATTGTAGTATTTATACTAGCGGCCTTTTTTAAACAAAGAAGCCTGTCAACTTCTATTTTAATAGTGTCATCTGATTTGGTTTAGATAGTGACAAATAGTGAAAAGGAGAATGTTAATAATAATAGGCCTTTACATCTATTGAAGATGATTTATACAGCGTCAGGAGGCAACCTATGCCTACGCTTAACGGGACACTGTAGTGCACGGGACAATGTTTTAGATGGATTGCCCAGCACCTATACCATCTCAGCCTAGTCAGGCATATCCACAGGAAAGACAAGGTCAATACGTGCGGAGCTGACTTAAGCCAAGGGTTTCCTCACCATGTTTTTCCTTCACCGTTAAGCTCGTGTTAATGCGCATATAAATTTTCCGAAACGGAAAATCCATTGAAAAGGAGAATGTTAAGCATTGTTTAAACAATGTTTCAGTTGAGAGAGGCGATTATGAATAAGACCGAAAATGTTTAAATAGGTAATCATTTTGTTATTAATAGGTATTTTATTTGTATAGAAATTCAATCCACATGTTATTATTAAGTAACATCAGAATGTTACTTAACAATAACATAATTATGTATATTTTACATAGTTAAAACGGCACCTGGCAGATATTTCTAGTATTGTTATCATTTAGTTATTTTTCTTGTTTTACTGTAATTACGTTAACGGCGCTCTTACTTGCACATTGTGTGCAAGAACCTTCAAAGCCAAAATTGGCTATTCAAGTCACCTTAGACCCCACCATAGGTATGAAGCAGTAACAATGTCGCCGTAGCCGAAACCGGCCAGGAAGACATCATCATCATCATAATTTTTCCTGTTTAATAATTTAGGTTTAGAAACTTGTTTAACCTAATATTCTAAGTGGTAACGACCAATATGTATTTAAAATTATAAAAATATGACAGAATTAAGAATTAAACTGAATTATTTTCATAGATTTATTCATTTTGTTTAATTTCAGTATTACCTTTTACCAGTCTGATTATAAATATTAGTAAAAAAAATCACACAGTGCTCGAAACTAAGCAAACAAACAAAAATCTTTCTTCAAAGTAAATATAAAATACCTACCATAAATAGGCTTATTCCCATCGAGCCCACCGGCGCGGCGGCCGGCCCACCAGTGGGCCAGATGGGAAAAAATTTCCCACCGAGCCCACTCATTTGCATCGTGGACTCCTACTGTGAATCAAAATACAACGCAGAAAGCAGACACTATTTATTTATTTCAAAATTATTGACATTTTGCGGTTTTTTTTGAAATTTTATCATTGCTTAGCCAAACTAAGCAAACTGATAAAATACTTTAACTATTATAATACGCAAAACTTGCCCTGGATGGGTATTAAGCACATAACATAAAACGCCATAGGCAGAACTACCAAGCTTTTGAGGTGACCTACAACGCAAAAGGCCTTCCAAGAAAACTTATCATAAGTGTTATTATATTATATTGTATTAGGTAAGGGTGAACACAAACTATTTTAATGTTTCAGTTTATAAGTTCATTTCAACTGGTAAAGGTAAGAAAAAGTTGATGCTGAACAACTTTACGTACGCCCAAACATATGAAAAGTCCATGAGCTACTATTGTACAAACTATGGAAATGGATGCAGGGCGAAGGTAAAACTGCACAAAAATGGGAGTATCCAGAAAATTGAAGGCAATCATACTCATGTAGCACCGCGATACATGAGAACCGCTAACGGGAATTACGTCAGACTCTAGAATGGTATAACACGTTATACCTAGAGAGACAGAAAAACTTTTTTTATTTTTTTTATTAGGACGCCTTCTGGTAAGATCGGCCTAATATTAAGTCCGGATAAATCACGTAACTAAGCAATTATCATATAAAAATATCGCTGAATTGCTTGGCATCCGGACTTACTATTACGCCGATCTTACCAGAAGGCACTGTATGCCAAAGCTGGCAGACGAGCACGCGGGCCACCTGATTTAAAGTTATTATGTTATGAGCAACTAAAACAGGGGTTTTTACATATTATGATAGATAGCTAAGCATTTGCTTGCCAGCTCACCTGATCGAAAGTGTAGTTGTAGACTAGGGTACGCTTTACTACGAGTACCATTCCCCTGTTCACTTTTGTCTTAAAAAATCGTATATTCTACAGTGCCTTGATCACGAATAAATGTGACAATCGCAAACGTATCGTAACGCTAGCGTATCCTAGATACACTGCGCGGTGACACTACAACGGTTAGCATTCGAGCTGGCATTAACGCGCAATATAACTCGAATACGTTAACGCGGCGACTGTCAGATTTGTTCGTGATAGAGGTACTTATCTGGAAATACTGACGACAGTAAAGAGTTCCACTTGTTATTTTTACTTATGTTGGTATTTTTGTTCTATCGATGTTCCAAATTCGCTGTAGAAGTTTTTTATGTATGTTAATTCGCGTCTTGTTTGGTTTAAATTGTTTATTTTGTAAGAAACCCTTGTTGAAATAATTAAATGTTTCAAAGCGATTGTCTTGTTAATATTTATTTTTCTTGAGACGTTTCATTTGCAAGTTTTTCTAGAAGATTGTATAAAAAACTATAAGTAAGTAACCTAAGTACCTATATGTAAGTATTCAATGTCTTGACTCGGTGGCAGCCAATATTTGGGTTAGTTCCGCTATGCACGAGTCCCGCTTTGCTCGGATTCTAAAATACCTAAATAAAAGTGCCGCTACGAATTTCTCAGTTCTACCTTAATCAATGGAAGGTACAGTTCGTTAGAAAAGGGTTTCTAAAGCATACTTAATTACTATCAAGGATAGTGGTAGAGGATTAGTCATCCCACCAGAAATTGACAGGATGGCAGGCAAACTAGGGAGTACGAGGCTGATTTTGTGAGCAGTATGGGGATAGAATATGTCCCTCCTTAAACTAAAATCAAACTCCTCAAACTTCCAGCAGAATACGAGTTTATTCCGTCGGGGAAGGGCAGTCATCTGCTGATGATGAACAAGTATACGTATTGGCAGAGGTCAGGCACCGGGAACTTTTATTGTTCCAAAAACACTGTTGGATGCAAAGCCAAAGTAAAGTTTTATCCGAATGGAAAAATCGAGAAAGGAAATTCTGCGCATAACCACGACCCACCAAATTACGTTAAAACTTCCGATGGAAAGTATTTGAAATGTTAAATTGTAAAATATCTCTATGTATCTTCAAAAAAATCCTATCAGTTTCCGGATATCTTTAATTAGGATTTAATGTGAGTGGTTAAACATTTATTAGGTATCTAAATTCTATAAACAAAAAATAAATTTAAACGTTGTGACCAAATAGTTGAAATCAGACTTCTGAGTGAGACGGACGTATCATTATAATTATGTCTGTGGACGAGGATTTTATAGCGTTTTCCTTTCTACATTTCCCCTTATATCTCATATCTGCTTCAGCGTATCACGCACGTTCCTTTCGCACAACATTGGAGTCTCATTACAAGTTTGTCTTTAGTGGTTGTAGTGCTATGTTAGTTAAAAGATTAACAAAATACACTTTGACACAATTTTTATAGAATAATATTTGTTTTTTTATTTTGTCATCAGTTGACCCAGAGCACGAATATGAGTGTATTCCGACTGGCAAAGGCAAACAACTATTAATGTTGAATAACTACACGTATTGCCAAATGAGGGACACTGGCAACTTTTATTGTTCTAAGAACGCTTCCGGGTGCAAAGGGAAAATGAAACTGGATCGAAATGGGAAAGTTATAAAAGTAGATGAGTCTCATAATCATGCGCCGCCAAAATACATGAAATGTGCCAATGGAAAGTATGTCAAAATTTAAAAAACAAAACCTAAATAAAGGTCCATATGTTTTGTCTGTTTTTTAATCCATATTTGTTATAGATCACAGTCCAAAACATGTTGTTTGTCTTTTTCGCGTGGAGTGAGGTTTCTACCGTATTTTCAGAAATTATATAATAGTGCTTCAGAGTGATGATTTCAAACTTATTAAATTTCAGGAAGGATAAAATATTTTTAGGCAAGAAAAAAAATATTAAAGTTAATTATTATAATAGGCTTAGTTAAATATTCATTAAACTGTATGTAATCTAATATATTTGGCGAAACAGCTGGAGCTAGGTTGTAAAAAATATGGTAAATAAATATAAAATATATTTTGCAGGTTATGTGTTCATTCCGTCGGGTAAAGGCAAATACTTGTTAATGCTGAACGACTACACTTACAATGAAAACAGATCCTCTGGAAACTTTTATTGTTCCAAACAATCTTCTGGATGCAAAGCCAAAGTGAAACTAGATTCCAATAAAAAAGTTATAAAATTAGATACCAATCATACCCACGCCCCGCCGCGGTACGTAAAATGTCCCGACGGGAGGTACGTTAAATGTTAAACATTATTGACCTTACTTATGACAGACGAATAGTTAAACAGTTGAATCAAAGTCTAGCTCTGTCACTGTTTGACATTACCTGTTAGTAGGTGACAGCAATAATTTAAATAGATCGTAAGTAAGGGGGTATACAATTACATAATTCTGATACATTAAACATTCTGATGAAACAAAATTGTTCGTCTAATTTCGTCTCTAAAAATACGAGTACGTAAGTGTCCGAAAAAAACGTACATTCATCTTGCCACCACCTTAATTTATATCGCAACAGAAAATGTTTACAAATAAGTATTATATTGAACGCTCTTTATATTTATTTTTTTGCAGATTATGTATTCATTCCGTCAGGTAAAGGCAAACAACTATTAATGTTGAATAACTACACGTTTAGACAAAATGCACTCAGTAGGAATTATTATTGCTCTCAACAAATTTGTGGATGCAAAAGCAAAGTAAAATTGGATTCAGATGGAAGTATACTTCGAATAAATGAATGTCATAACCATCCACCACCTAAGTACTTGAAATGTCAAGATGGGACGTATGTTAAACTTTGAGCGTAGTTATTTAATTATCTTACTGTCCCCTGTTATACATATTCCATCATTTGTAATTTTGTGTTTAGTTATGAGTTTTTTATATTACATCTAAATGATGTATAACGGTTTCTTTAAGTCTTCTTCTTCTTCCTGCCTTTATCCCACTATGTGGGGTCGGCACAACATGTTATTTTCTTCCATTCTCCCCTATCATTCGTCATCTCAGTGTTCACTCCTCTTCTATGCATATCATCATAACGGTTTAGTGGGTAAGATAATAACTATGTAGTTTACAATTGCACGGCTAGTTCTTTGTTTATTGTAAAACTACTGCCGATAATACTACGGTTGATTGTTGTACTAAAGGTGATGGTCGCTTACTTTATTATTATAATGCATCTAAAAGCTTACAACTAATGACAGGTTTGATGTGACTTCAATATTCGTCTCACAGCCAACGTACTTAAACTTGCCATAGGTACCTAGCGCCTATCGGCCACCATGACAAAATGTTGAAATGTTTGATTTTGATTAATGCCACTATTATAAATTATTGTATATTAGATTAGGCACATAATATTTTAAGCTGTTAGATTAAGTTTGTTGTAAAACGGAGCGCGTGTCGCATAGGCTGTACCTACGCCACTTCATTCTAGGCACTCCTGAAAACCAGCGCTAAAGGAGCCATCGTGCACCTTTAGCATATGCTGAGCGAGTGCCTTTTTTACGCATCTATCTATAACTTGGTGTTTATTTAATTGTGTTTAAGTGTGTTTTTGCGTAAAATAAATAGTTTCTATTCTATTCTATATAATAATAATAAATAACTTTTAGAAGTCATTATGATTTTTCGATAAATATATAAAATTATAATTAACTTAAAATATTTTCCTATTTACAAAATATTGCTATCATTATGCTTTTATCGACATAAAGCACTTGGAATCATAATCATAATCGCTTGGTACAATGTATAATAAAATCAGTAAGTATATATATATATAAAACTCTTTTGAAGCTTTTTTTTTATGATAATAGTAATGGAACAAGCTGATAGCTCACCTGATGTTAAGTAGTAACTTCTGCCTATAACAATGCATTACCTCACAGAGCAAGTCCAATGAGAACGTGCCCTGTAAATCAATGCACTGCGTCCATCACTCTGAGACGTAAAGATATTGAAGTCTCATGTGCCTGTAATTACACCGGCGCCCTTACCCTTCAAACCGGAATACAGCAATGCGAGCATCGCTGCTTGGCGGCAGAAATAGGTACGGTGGTAGTACTTCCCCGGACGAGCTCTCACAAAGAGCTCTACTACTACAACTGACTGAGAATCAACGCACAGCCTAAACTATAAGTCCTAGAGGTATGAAATTTGGAGGGTAGTATACTTATATAGTGTAGGGGTGCACTAAGAAAGGAATTTTGAAACGTCACACTCTAAAGGGTAGAACGCGAGCAACGCCGCGGGCGACGGCTAGTATGATATATTCTTGGACATTTCACACAATATTCTAAATAAAATTTTAAATATTCTTTACTGTTGCATTTATAAGCTTTTAGTACGTCAGGATATCATTTGTTAATTTCTAATAATTTACAGTCTACAAGTTTATTACTACATCCAACGATAAATTATTGTTAATGATGCACAACTATACGTATTGGCAAGGAGCACAAAGGAAGTATTACAGAATTTACTATTGCTCAAAACAATTTTCAAGATGCAAAGCCAAGATCAAATTGAGTAACGAAGGTATTGTGGTGTATGCAGACGAATCCCACAACCACGCACCACCTAATTATGTTGAAACTGTAAAAGGCTACATAAAGATTTAAATTATCAATAATCACCAAAAATTTTTTAAAATGCAATACATAGTACAGTACAATTTAAAAAAAAGTTTTATTTTACTGCGGTCAAAGTCAAATAATCATTTATTCAGTAAAATTATATAGATAATTTTAATCGTCTCATATAGGTACTAGGTGTTTCTATTCTAATATTAGTTCCTCGCAACCAGAGTCTAGATACGGGCAAAAACTTACGGTCTTGTTTCTGGTTGGTAATATTAATAATTATATTATTATAATAGTTAGTAACTACTTATTCTCACATCAGTCTGATTTTCATAGTATAAATTTTGCTTAGTTTAGCACTCGATAGAGTTGTGTCTTGAATAGATATTTATCACGATATTGTGCTGAAAAATATTTATTGACCTTCTCCAATTTACAATACTTACCTACTACTTAATATGACCAATTTTATCTCCTACATAAGTTTCATAATTTTCACGTTGCATAATTTTGCTTTTTTATTCAATAATTACATACTCTAGCTTGTTTTATTTTCAGACTACAAGTTTATTACAACGGCAAATGATAGAGTGTTACTGATGGTGAGCAACTACACGTATTGGCAAGGACAACCGTCGAGAAAGTACAGAAACTACTTCTGCTCAAAACAAAGTACAGGATGCAAAGCCAAAGTTAAACTGAACGATGAAGGCATGATTATAAGAATGGGTGAGCCCCATACTCATATGCCTCCATATTATACTAAAACTACTAAAGGATATATGAAAGTTAGTTAGACCATGGACTTCACAGTCAAACTTAGGCAGCATGGGCTCACCAAACGATTCGTGTAGGTGTCTAAATAATTTAAATTTTTAAAACAATACCATAAAATCGTATACAAAGAGGTTGCTTGACTAGCACACTAATCTTACTAGTGTTTCCATAGGCTATAAGAGAAATTAAAACAATATAAGGGTTCCCCTGTTCCAAAACTGGACCGGAATACTAGAAAAATACATAAATACAACTACAAAAAACAAGTTATTTTTTAGAAGTTTGACATTGTTATACTATTGATAATGATCGCCTCTAGCCCTGTGTTCATTTAAGCTTGTTAATGTACCGCCAGTCGCCACCCTGTATAATACTTTGAAGTTTGTAAAATAAAAATAAACGAATATTTTTGCGAATAAGGAGCATGATATTTTAAATTTTTACCTGCCATTGCCGAATGAGCGAAGAAAGTGATTATGTCAAAGTCATTAACTTTTTAACTCATTAACTTTTTAAAAGTGAGATATTTTACACTAATTTTGATTCAAAATAACTTTAAGGCATCAAAAACTCAAACATATGCGTATCAAATAATCGACTGAGGCGAGCAATGGTGGTTGGTATCGTATAGGTACGGGTAGCGAGGAGTTACAGACTGTCCACAGCCGACGCGCCAGTAACATACACTTAGAAAAATCACTAATTTTCAGGGGACAAAAAACGAAGTTTGCTTTGGAATTATTTTAAAGATTTAGGACATCCTTTAGTACAATGCAAGATATGTGGATTTGAACTGCGAGGAAATATGAAGAGGCATTTAAAATCAAAACACAACGTAGTGCATGAGGAGATGGAGCGGCAACGAAATGAGGGTAAGTAACACAAGTATAATACATAATATTGAACATAGAAACAATACATTAATACAATACGCCATGCATGTCGGAGAACGCGCTTAGGTTCATAAACACAGAATTGATAAATCTTAATTTTGAATTATCTTGTAAATACATACAGCTAAAGTACCTATTAGTCACCATTGACACTATACAAATGTATCGATTCTGTTTTGAGACGATACGATGTCTATACTTTGTTAGGTATAATAAATGCAACATATAAGTTAATTTTATTTAAATAGAAAATAATCGCATTTTCAGATGATATATTATTATGTCAATCTCAACTACAGTTTAATATCCTCAATGAGTCAGTCAACAAGACCTCTGAGAAGGAAAGAAACTTCAGATGCTGGTACTGGAAGTATATGTCAAAATTCGGGCCTAATCGTCACAGATGTGAGATATGCGAAAAAGTTATAAAACACTATAATAATATTAAACGCCATATTAGGGTGAAGCACCCAGATGTATATAAAAAAAGAGAATAAGGCTATTAATATTACAGAAGTTGTGGAAATATATGAACTGCAAAGTGAAGAAGAATTTCCGTTTTAAGCATCCAAAGATTTTCGTAATCCAAACATTCGGTTGGTTTAAAAAGTTAAATACAAGCACGACGAAATAGATAAAGCAAAATAAACAAATTATTTACATAGTATATAACTTGTGCAGATGAGTATATTCGAGGAAGGTACAATGAAAAATGAAAAATTCCAACAAATAATACCTTTATAGGTAACGGTAACGGCTACCGGGTGAAACGAGTGTGAAAATAAATGGCTGAGTTGATGACGCGTGGTATTTATTTTTACAACAATCCCCCTTGTTTAACTGTATGATTTGAAGAAAAAGTTAAAGGAGGGTTAAATTAAGGGAGATAAGGAGATTATATTAATGTTAACCCCTTAGAGCCGGTTTTGTGATCCCTAGTTAACTCAACTAAAAGTCAAATTTGGTCCAAATTTGACTATTCGTTGATCCAAATTTGCATTACTTAATTATAAGTTTCATCAAATAAACTATTTATATTCCAACAGGTTTCGACTACCAATTCATAGATAGCGGCCGTTCCCGTCCCCTGCTCATGTTTCAAGGTTATACCTTCTCCAAACACAGTGCCTACGTATACTACTGTTCAAAGTATGATGCTGGTTGCAACGTCAGGGTCAGACTGAGTAAAAATGGCCAAATCATCAATGCTAACGAGTGCGTTCATGGGCATCCCCCGCCAAAGTATATAAAGACGGGTTCAGGGCCGTACGTAAAAGTTTCTTCTTGACTGTGTAATCGCTGATAACACAATTTCCGAAGAATGTCAGTATTTGGTAAGTTAATGAACTAGAAAGAAAAGATGCTAGATAGGCAAAACTAAAGAACTCGTTAAAATTAAAATACATTACAAATCCAAAAAGACAGTTTACATATTACTATATTACTACATTTCATATGTTAGCGGATACAGATTACCAATCTATAAATGTTGGCCGCTGCCCTCTCT
Source organism: Eulithis prunata (assembly GCA_918843925.1). NCBI lineage: Eukaryota > Metazoa > Arthropoda > Insecta > Lepidoptera > Geometridae > Eulithis > Eulithis prunata. The sequence goes on along the minus strand of OU974016.1, from coordinate 8,040,060 downwards.
TCATGTTTTCTCTTCAGATTTAAAAAAAATAAAAGACCTTACCGATGTATTATTAATAAAGATTATTTTATTGTATTTTAGTTTTTAATCATACCGGTAAATCCTCACTTGAAACGAACATAAAACTATGTCCACTAAGTATACGTTTCATCAGAATATCTACATTTGATATTCCAGCGAGTACAGACTACCACTTTATTGATGCCGGCCGCTGCCGTCCTCTCCTCATGTTCCAAGGTTATACCTTCTCCAGGCAGAGTATCTACATGTACTACTGTTCAAAGAAGGATGCTGGTTGCAAGGTCAGGGTTAGGATGAACAAGAACGGCGAAATCATCAATCCTCACGAGTGTGTTCATACCCATCCTCCGCCAAAGTATATAAAGACGGATTCAGGACCGTATATTAAGATCTATTCTTAATATTCTTTGTCAGTGGTACTTATTTTTGTTTTTACAATTTTTGCAATAAACTTTATGACCATGAGATTTACGCGCTTTTTATAAAATTTTGTTTAATGTCCCAAAAATATGTATTGATTTGATCAAGATAAAGTCATATATATATATAGCTTTTAATCCCTTTAAATCCATATTATACCACTCCTGAAGACTTCGGGAGCTTGTAGTATCTATTTAAAAAATGCAAAGCTTTAAATACAAATTAAGTGTTAACACACCAAACATTTTATATTCGTAAAATTATTTTTCAATAAATATAAATATTATTTTTAGGTCCTTTATTAGGCAACACTACTCCATACAGAATGATACCAACCAAAACCGGCAGATTTCTTCTCATGCTTGACGGGTTCACATTTTCGAGACAAAGCAAATCCAACAACTTCTACTGTTCAAAGAAAGACGCTGGATGCAAGGCAAAGGTCAAGCTTAACCTTGATGGCGAAATATCATTCGCTCCAAAACCAGAAGATCACACGCATTCAAGGCCCTTGTACTTAACGAAAGAAGATGGTACTCTAAAGAAGGTTCATACAGATTGTCGCAGAAATTTAGGGACAGCATCACTTTCAGAGTATCTTATAAATAAAGCGTACAAATCGACCAAATACGACAGATTTTGAGGCAAAGATTTGTGCTCACAGAAAAATACTGGCTCCAGTGTTAATGTCAAACTAGGTAATGTGGTCCATATTCAAGAAGAGCTCAGCTCACGCACCCAAAGTCTGTGAATCTAGTCTGTTTCGAATAAATACATTACTATCACGAGGGATAATATGGAATACCTCTGGTTGCCGTATACAATACATATCTCTTATCAATGCTCTAATCGCATTTGATCTTGCAACCAATGAAAACGGGAACGAGTATGAATGAATGTATTCACCATTTTCGTTCTTATTAATGGATGTTCAATTGTAGCAAATTAAATGTATTACATTAATATAATTGTGTAGTAGTCTCCGTGAAGGAATAAATGAGTCAGTGTTATTTATAATGCTTTTATTGAATTTAAGACCATCCTCGAAATTACTGTAGGAAATGTCATGGCAGCTAAAAACATAAGCTTTACATATGTAGTTAAAGAATACTAAAATTATTTTAAGGTTAGACGAGTATGTTCATTCTGCGTAGAGAACCTCTAGTTTCGTACGTTGAACGAAGACCTGTTGAGCCAATATAACAGGTATACTTCATATTTATTGCAGCAGCTGCTAAATCACCATGCGTTCAAGCTACAAAAGTTAAATTATATCACTATTTAGAAAAACGTTCACCCAACGCTAAAAAGTCTATTCAAGCCCTACCTTGTCGAGTTTGCTCTAGAACTTGGACGAATATCAAGAAGACGAGGTTTGTTTGTGCGACTTGCACAGAAAAACCAGCCTTATGTGTAGGTAACTGCTTCCGAATTTTCCACACAGACCCTCGATTCGCTACTGATACTTAGTAGACAAAAAGTAGGTAGGTATATTATTTTGTATTGATAAAACACATGTTTTATTTTAGTTTTGGGTCAAAGTGTGTAGATAGCTGTACTGTTGTTTTTTTTTTTTTAAATATTGAAGGACACTTAACACTATGCCTTCTAGTCCCAAACTAAGCAAAGCTTGTACGATGGAAACTAGATGTTATTATTTAATGTTATGGTGGAATTATTTGTTTTATTTTAAAAGCGTTGATTTGTTGTGTTTTATTCATTATCAAAACATAGTGCACCCTAGCAAGTAGACACCATTTGGTAACTTGGTGATCATATTGTCATGTAATAGGTTGTTATTTCATGCCCGAGCTGAAGATTGTGCAACACGTCCTCCGGAACGCATGTACTGACGCAACGCGGGTGACGTGACGCAAAAAAATTCAGGATACATTTGCATAATCTTTAAATATTTATTCGAGTTTAAGTCTCGTGGTACCAACCCTGGTGTATTTGATGCCTGATCACTGATTAGCCCAGTCTTGGGTCAGAATACTTAGTATCAGAGCAGGATTATGCATACGACTAGACATTAGAAACAAAAAGAAAAGAAAAATTTATAAAATCTATGTTTCAGAAGCTTTTGTGCCTTACGAGGTCGTTAAATCTCAAAAGGGATGTGATTGCCTCTTGGTTGAGGGTTACATGTTTACCACAACAGGCAAGGGGTCCAGCAAAGGAAGATATTGGGTATGTTCCAGAAAGCATAACGGTCAACGGTGTAAAGCAAGATTTGTGCTCAATAATGGACTGATTGAAAAGTATAGAGGGAAGCATATTTATCACCCGCCTACGAAAATACGTGCGAAAAAATCTGACAATTTTGATCCAGAATAGAGCTACTTCTCACGTCCCTTTGCGAACTTTATACAAATTAACTAGTGGTTGCGTTGCGCGCGAGCTGCAAGCAGCTCGCGTCTTTTGCTTTAAGCCGTATTTTTATCAAAAACCCCTAAAAACCCTACAAACCCCTACAAACCCTTCAAACCCCTACAAACCCTTCAAACCCCTAAAAACCCCTAAAAACCCCTACAAACCCCTAAAAACCCCACAAACCCCTACAAACCCCTCAATCTCATTCGGATACCCCGTTGGAACGAAGTCAATCGGTTAAAGTTTCGCAAAAAAAATCTACATGGCCGCCATCTTGGAATGCTCACACTTAATTGCAATAAAAACGCATTTAAAATTTTAAAAAGTGTAAAAATCCTTTCAAACCCCTCAATCCACTTCGGATACCCCGTTGAAACGAAGTAAATCGGTTAAAGTTTCGAAAATCGGAATTGACACGGCGGCCATTTTGAATTTCTGAAATGTCATAATTTTTCTGAAATATACAGGATACAAGCTACCTGTCAGTGAAAGAACGGTAGTCATACCTTAAACTTGGTAGAACAAAGTAATCCGCCAAAGTCGGGTCTGACTGAAAAATTCAAACTCCTATAGCATGGGGGGTTGCCAGCTGCGGGGAACGAAAATGATCAAATGTCATTTGGGTGGGCCCAATCTTGCCAGTTATTGGAAATTTCGATTCAAAATGTCGTTATTTCTACTTTTCACGTTCCCGAGGGAAAGCGGGAAAACTACCCTAAAAATGGGGAAAAATTTTCAACCAGGCAACACTCCTCTTTCAATTGCACAACCGGTCCATACATTCTGTCCCGATTGGGGGATGCCAACTATCCAATATTTCGGTTTGAAAATCGTGATTTTTTCGAAAATCGTAAACTTTTTACAAAATGGCCGCCACGCCATCCGCCATCTTGGATTTTTGAAAAGTCATAATTTTTCTGAAATCTCAAGGATATAGGCTATCGTTCTGCATACTCGGTGTTGCCAGCTTTTGAGTTTCGTAGAACAAAGTAATACGCCAAAGTCAAAAAGGCCCAAAAACTAAAAAGTTGCAAGTCTCTCGGGGTTGCCAACTAAAAGTTACGAAAATGGTCAAATGTCATTCGGGGGAGGCCAACGCTCCTATGCAGCCCAAGTCTCTATTCAAAATGTCATTATTTCTACTTTTCATGTTTTTGGGGAAAATCTCGGAAATTACCCGAAAAATGGGGAAAATTTCTAAACCAAGCAACACTCCTCAACAAATTACACAACCGCTCGGTACAACTCAACCCTCTAGAATGTTACCATCATACATAAAAATGGTTTTGAAAATTTAGCAAAAACCATGACTTTTACAAAATGGCCGCCACAGCCTCCGCCATCTTGGATTTTTGTAAAGTCATAATTTTTCCTAAATCTCAAGGATATAGGCTACCCACCCCTATACTCAGTGTTGCCAACTTGCAAGTTTCGTTGAACAAAGTAATCCGCCAAAGACAACCCTAAAAAGTCGAAAAATTCAAATCAAAATTGCGCGGCCGCCATCTTGTTTTTTTTTTTTTTTTTCACCAAATCCCAAAATCCCAACCTACAATCAGTCGGATGACACGCTCGGACGCCCTCTATCTGTCATAGTTTGCGAACGCGCAAATCAACACCGACGCCATCTTGGATTTCGAGAACCGCTATAATTTTCCTCTACTCGTTTGGTGTTTATACACATTTTCGTAGAACATCATTGTGGTGTAGCTCCACTCCTTCTGTCTCTCAGGGCATGTCAATGAGTGAGTCAGTGAGTGGTAATGTAGCTTTATATAGTATAATAATATAACAATCGTCCAGCTTTCTGGTCCCCGTTATCACTACTGCCATTGTAGGTACCTAGATATTAGCTATTATATTTTTTTGAAAATTAGACATATAGCTGGGTACGCATTTTATACTACAATATCGAAAAAAGTATACTGTATTCTTCATGTGCATCCTTAATATGCTTACTCATTAGCACTGTGGTTCTGTAAGTTTTTGTATCAGTACATTATATTTATCTAATTTTATTACTATTATAGCTCTATGGCACTAACAAGTTTGAAAATTAATTGTACCAAGTTATTAATATTTACAAGACATGTGTAATAATGTTTTCTATCAGCAATCTGGTTCCCATATTACAAGATTTACCTTTTAGTCTTTATGGCGTTGCATGAAATGTCCATGAATTTGTTTTTTTTTACAGAATTTGGGTACAGTGTAACAAAGTCTAGAAGGGGGAAGACTCTCATAGTAATAGACGGGTACGCCTTCGCCCGGATGTCCCGTTACATTTGGCCATGCTCTACTAGGAACCCAAATTGCAAAGCGAAGGTTAAACTAGACGATAACCACAGGCTCGTTAGCATATGCAATGTGCATTGTCATCCCAGAAAGATAATATATATACCGTCCAAAAATTCCTATGTTCATATATAAATAAATGTAAATACCTAATAATTATATTAAGAGTACCTTTCCATAATAATGTAAATAATTTGTATAATAGCTTAAAAGTTAAGTATATACAACTTTTTTGGTACCTATAAAAACACGCCACACCACCTTTTTGCACGCCCAGGAAGACAGGTAGACAATGCTCTTAGCATTAAGTCCTCCTAGCACTACTTGTTTTTGTGAAATTTATAAATAAAGCGTGCATGAATAAATAAATTTTAGACCTACGCCAGAATGGTAATGTTGTAAGTTTTTGTTATTATTTTATGATCTAAATCAAATAAAACAATTTTATATTAAGTAACGATGTATGTTACTAAACCACTTTGCAAGGACCGATTTGCATAAAACTTAAAATTCTACATACAAGGGTGGAGGCGTACATATGTACGACATTAAATGAAAACACGGGTGGAGACGAACATTACTATTACGTATAAAATTTACGAATAAAAAACTCGAAATACATTGAACACTTGATATTATTGTAATTAACTATTCCTAATCATTACAGTGTTTTCCAGTTACTAAGAAAAAAAATGAGAAAATTCTCTTTAAAATATTACCAGTAACCATTTCTGGACCAAAAGGATCCGTCAAAACTTTTGCAATGCTCGATGATGGAGCTGCCGCCAGCCTAATCTCTCCCTCTATCGCGAAGCAAGCTGGTTTGGAAGGTCAGAAGCAATTGATCAAACGAAAGGGTGCGTGGACCTCCAGTGCAACACAACGCGAGGTTCAGAACATCGAGTGTACAATATCTAACGCAGACGAAGAAACATTTCCCTTTAAAGCCAAGGTCATGGATGACTTCGAACTACCGTTCCAGAAACTGTCAAAATCTGATATTGAGCGCTATCCTCACTTGCGCAGTCACGTGAGTGTCCTGTCTTTCTATAATGCTAAAGCAGAAGTCCTGATTGGACAAAATCACTACAATTTAATGGTTACGCAGGAATCTATCAGCAGTGGGTGGGACGAGCCTTATGCTACAAAAACGCCTCTGGGCTGGTGTGTTCACGGGACTATAGCTAGGACTTCAAACAGAACACACAAAAGACGGAGTGGCTTAAATATAGCTAAGAATGCCGTCGGAAAGTAATATATATATGTACGTCAAACAGCAATTTCACGTTCTTGGGTTCTCGGATGTCTCTGAGACGTTCACGCAGAGGTTTTGCCTGGATGTAGTCCAGTGGCAGAGAGGTTTCTGGTATTTTGCAAAGCCAACGATGACGTAATGGTATTAAGGGTTGTAATCTCTTTTTAATCATATTCGTAAGTTTTTGTTTTACATGTATGTATATCGATCCTTGTCTTTAAATATATAAGTAATGAAATACTTACATAAAAGTTCAATAAGTTTTAGGTTAAGTTTAAGTAATTTGTGCTGCGAAAGTCTACACTAATGTACTTGTTATGTTTAGTCCATTCGATACAATAATAAACTTACAAATAATATATACTCTGAAGATAGTAACTAGTCCAAGAAGATTTACATTGTACAGTAATTTTTGGTGTCATGATGTTGTAGTGTTGAAAAAAAAATCGTCTGAATAATTTTGTTCTAATTTGATAACACTGAAAATGTTGCTGTCACTTTCTTAAAAGTAGAAACAACGACTTTGCAACAACTATCCTTTAGCGCTTCGGAATCAGAATCGTTTATTTAGTAGATCTGCATATTTACTTTATCCATATCTTTAATTTTAGTTTTTGGCTTTTTCACAGTTTTATAATAGTATAGATAACTAGCCGTCCCCCGAGGCGTTGCTCGCGTTCTAGACCCTTTAGAGTGCGACTTTTCAAAATTCCTTTCTTAGTGCACCCCTACACTATATAAGGATGCTACCCTCCAAATTTCATACCTCTAGGACTTATAGTTTAGGCTGTGCGTTGATTCTCTGTCAGCTTCTAAAGAGTTTTTTATATATATTGATGATAATGATAATCTGTTAGTCGTTATTTTCAATATGAATAAATATTGACTTTTCTTATTATTCAGATATACATTACGACGTTATGAAGTCTCGGTCTGGTAAGGATCTATTGATAGTTGACAATTACAGCTTCTGTCATAAAATTCTGAAAACGTGGATCTGCTCGAACAAGAATTCGATAAATAAGTGTAAAGCTAAGCTGAAGTTAGATAACAACAAAATTGTTCGCTTGTTCAATGTACATAACCATCCTAAGAGAAATATCTTTGTGACTGCATCCGGTAAACGTATATTTTTGTGAACTTTTACTAACATAGAGCTTTGTACAATAAGTTCTAAGTTTAATTTAACTTAGAGCTTATTCAAGGGTCGATATTGTTTAAAGCCATGTTTAGAATACATTATTAGTTATTTAGTTTAACACAAACCATGTAACAAGACTCAACAATGTGTGGCGGTGATAAGTATTTTGGCCCATAAAAGTAACAATAATTTTTTTTTATAAATAAAAATTTTATTCTTCCTAAATAAGGTTCTTATCTTTTCGTAAAACCCAAGTTGAATAAAACCTAAATTGAGAGGTTGTAACCGCATTTTATTTTATTTCCACGCTAAACCGATACGTTCCACCCTAGCTTTATTCAATTTTAATTTGTGTCTGCTTTGTAACAAAAAATAAAGTAATTTTGTTTATTCACAAAAATATACTAACACAATATTTACAAAATACACACGAAACAGTAGAGCTATCTAAATATGAACCGTTGGAAACGATTTATAGATAGCTCAATTGATCCCAATCAGTACCAATCGGAATCGTGCCCAAGACACTGGCTGCGTTAGGAGTATATTGGGTACTAGTCGTCGCCCGCGGCGCTGCTCGCGTTCGAGACTCTTTAGAGTGTGACTTTTCAAAATTCCTTTCTTAGTGCACCCCTACACTGTATGAGGATTGAGGATACTACCCTCCAAATTGTATACCTCTATAGGACTTATAGTTTAGGTTGTGCGTTGATTGTCAGTCAACTTCAAAAGAGTTTTATATATTTAGAAGAAAGAAGAAGATAGATAGTAGATTTAATTGCTTATTATTTCAGACTTGGGCTATGAAGTAATAAAATCACGAAAAGGAAAAGCGTTGATCTTAATAGACGGATACACGTTTCGCCAATACCACCAATACACAAATTATAATGTACTTTGGGTTTGCTCAACTGGTAAATATCAATGCAAAGCCAAATTGAAATTAGATCGAAAAAACCGATTAGTGTGTTTGGACAACGAGCACTGTCACCCGAAGCGACAAATATTTAGGTCTGCTGAAGGTACTATACATTTCGTTTGATTAAGATTTATATTTACAGTATACTTCGCTAGTGCTAAAAAATACCAACTAGAACAGTAATATACAACACTTTAGTTTATTTAACATATTATTTTCCGTACTAATTCCTATTTCCACATCCACACATGTATTATCATTGTTTTCGACTGACACGTTTCGCTGCCGCCGCTCGTCGTGTCATCCACGGTCTTCCATTTTTAAAACACTCTGCCGGCCAGCGCGAAGCAATACTCTTTTTAACTGAAAGAGGTTGGTTCATCGCAGCGCTGGTAACATCACATTTTTTTTAAACTTTTGTTTCTTCTATTGTTGTATGTTTGGTTTTATTCTGTATGCTATGTTTTAAGAAAATAAATGTCCATAAAAAAATTATGAGCTTTTGATTTTATTAAATTTTTTTGAATGTTGCTTTTACATTTTGTTTCTTTAGAACCATCATTTTCTTTTTTAACATTACCTAATACGAATTTGTTATCTTATGAATTTAGTCACCTGTGTAAATGGTTTGTAATACTTCCGATGCAAGAAAACGTTGACTATGTTACTACACAAATACACACCTATATAAAAGATTCATTACAAAATCTAGTACGTTTTTTCTTTCAATTAACTGTTTATCACTTAAATATTTTCAGTCCTGGGCTATGAAATAATAAAATCACGCAAAGGGAAAGCACTGATACTTATAGACGGATACACGTTTTGCCAAAGTACACAAAATGGAATATGGAGATGCTCTAACAAACGAAGTCAATGCAAGGCGAAACTGAAATTGGACAGAGACAACTGTATATCGAGCTTGTGCAACGAGCACTGTCATCCCGAAAGGCACATATACCTATCTGCTACGGGCAAATCACATATCATTTGACTCATATAACAATTTGTGTGAAAGATCGGTCGGTCGCTCGTATGAGTTAATGGCCAACTCTGGTGACGGAGTTTTTAGGCCGTCTTAAGGCCACCGTCATGGCTTAACGACTGCTAGAGCCGGGACCGATAGTTTAACGTGCCCTTCGAAGCACGGAAGCGCTCGGATGTAAATGCCACTAACAGTCACCCATCCAAATAGGGACCATGCAGAACGTCGCTGAACTTAGATAATCGGTGAAGATTGACTAAACAAGCCTAGCAAGCGCTTCGTGTGAAAGATGATATGGGTGAGATAAGAGTGAATGCGACTGATAGAAGAAAATAGGAGATTGCGTTACGTAATGTTGGATAAAGGCATGATGATGATGATGTTGAGAAGAGTCTTTTAAAACTATCAACAAATTATATTACAGTGAGATTACTTGAACGTGATTGAACGTGTGTGTGTTCCTTGTTTTATATTGACATTTTTAAGTCACTAGGTAAGGTTGTTTTTGATTTGTTTTTTTTTATTATTTTGCTGGTTTTTTTTACTTTGAATCATATTTTAAATCAGATAAAAAGTTGAAAAAGTACGTAGGTATGTTATTGCATCTTATGTTATACAACAGTGATGTTCAAGGGAATAAAAGATTTTGATTTTGATCCCACACTAACGGTCTTATTTATAAACACCTTATTTATAATCCCGTGCAAGAAACAAAGGACACTGAAGTCTAATTCCTTCTGGTTATTTTAACTACTACTGGAAATAGGTCTCCCGTAAAATGATTTACGTACAAACCTATTTTTACGTCTGTGGATGCTTACGTAAAAAGTTGTCGGTAAAGACGTTTTGGTATAGCTTAGTGTCATTTAGGCAGCCTCATTTTATCTGAATTGGCATCGGACCTAGAGAAAAGAAAGAAAGAAGAAGAAAAGAAAAATATTTCTTTTGTTATTTTTAAAATTTACAATGTTATAGTGAAACTTAAAATAAAATAAAAATAAAATAACAAAAATGGCCACCACTCAGCATGGTGCCAGGGCAGGATATGCCCAGGCGCTGGTTTTCAGTGGCGCCAGTTATGTCCTTACTTTTCTGTACCGACTATGGACTTAGGTTACCTTTATTGTAACCATTGTACTAAAGCTCTCATTCATTGGCCAAAATGGTCATCACATAGGTACTTCAATGCATGAGATATATGTCTTATGCAATGGCTATTAATTTAGTAGGGACCTAAAAAAGTATTTTATGCTCAGGTATCGGTTACAAGTGGATGAAATCACAAAGAGGAAAACATCTTATAGTGGTTGACGGGTTTGCTTTTCACCAACACACCCCAGGAAATAGGTACACGTGGAGATGCTCAAATCGCAAGAGTAAATGCAAGGCGAGGCTTACGTTGGACGACAATAACCGGATTAGCAATATAAATAATAAACATAATCATCCGAAGTTAAAATTAGTTATTAATTCAAAGGGTGAATACGTCCGTGTATAATAAAGAAATTTTAATCAACTTATTTTGTGTTACTACTAAAGACAGGTTTTCCACAGGTTCAGGGTATAAGTATTATTTATTACTACAGGTACGCTAACTAAAAAAAAAAATTATGCACCTATTTTCACGTCTGGATGCTTTGCAAAAACAAATCAGTATAGCTCGGTGTCGATTAGGTAGCCTTATAGCTGGCGACGACCACGAGTGACTTACGGCGGAATACTCAAACGCCACTTAAATTAAGTTCACGCTTAAATTATTGCCATCTCTTACAAATGAGTAATGTCAGAGGTAGAGCAATTTTAAGTTGTGCTTTAATTTGAGTGACGTTTCAGTATTCCGGCCTTAGTCGCCCTTTCTGGTCTTTGTGGATAATAATATATATATCGGCTGTCGCTTCGTTACATACACCCACTTTCATACAAAATCGTAAGCTTGATGTAAGAGACAAATTGAGTCAAAAGTCGCTCGTGGCGGTTTGTACTTTTCTGTACCGACTGTGATGACGGTTGTAAACTTAGGTTAACCTTATTGTTAGCATTTTTCTAGTGAAACCCTTATTCACTGGCTAAATTGGTAGTGTAATGCTTGTTACATCATTTATTCCACTATTTAACAACTAGGGTAACAATACTCTTCTAGTTATTCTAAAATTAACCTCCAACTCAATTCCTGACAGAACATGACTGACTCTGACTGACAAAACGAAAAGTTCCCCAGCGGAGGGCGTTAATGTCGCGCGCATGCGCGCGCATAGGCCGCGTTCCGAGCACAACCCGATAATATTAAGCCCGCGTTACAGTAGTTAAATACTTACCCCAATTCATGAGATCAGGGAATTTCTTATTAATCGTATTGTTTCATACGCAGGTTTCGGTTACATATGGATGAAATCACAAAAAGGAAAAAACCTTATAGTAGTCGATGGGTTTTCTTTTCATCAAAACAACCAAAGAAATAAGCGCATATGGAGATGCTCAAATCGCAAGAATAAATGCAATGCGAGGCTTACTATGGACGCCAATAACCGGATTATCAATATAAATAATAAACATACTCATCCGAAGTTAAAATTAGTAATTAATTCAAAGGGTGAATACATTCGTGTATAATAAAGCTATTTTAATCAACTTATTTTGTGTTACTTTTGAGAAACAGGTTTCCCAAAAAATAATTTTATGCATCTAGTTTTACATCTGGATTCTGGTGGCATACATCAGGAATTCTCAGTAAAGACAAGTCAATAGCTCGGTGTCGATCGAGTAGCATCAGAGCCAACGCGAACAGTTGCCCAGAATCTTTGTTGTCTCTGTTTATTTCTATCTGCTGTCGTTACAGGCACGCACCTCCAACAAAGCCGTATATATAGTAGACTTGATGTAAGAGACAAATTACTTGCGGAGACAGACCAAAGTCGCTTGTGCGCGGCCTCCTTTATATACCTACGAGTATATTGAGTCGCACTCAAAGAGACAGATCGGTATTTTTCTGTACCGACTGTAATGACGGTTGTGAACAAGTCATCGTTAACATTTTACTATAAGCCCTCATTCATTATCTATACTATTATAAAACTGTAAAAAAGTCAAAAACTAAAATTAAAGATATGGATAAAGTAAATATGCAGATCTACTAAATAAACGATTCTGATTCCGAAAATCGAGTTTGTCTGTTTGTTTGTTCGCGGATGACGCCTAAACTACTGGACCAATTTCAATGAAACTTATATACCATTCGGAAGCCCTTTTTCGGGATTGAAACCTAGGCTATATTTTATCGAAATTAAAGATGTGGATTCTGAGATACATCTTGACCTCTCTAAACCAAAAGCAGCCTTTGGCACGAGGTTCATCGTATACTGGTTGACAGATATTTTGGTAGAAAGTTTCGCACGCGTACGAAGTTGCGGGTATCAGCTAGTCATTAGCTAAAATGGTCACTTAATTACATACCTCAATTCATGAGATAATGTTGTATGCAATGGCTATTAATTTAGTAAGGACTTAAAAAGTGTTTTATGCGCAGGTTTCAGTTACAAGTGGATGAAGTCACAAAAAGGAAAACATGTTATGCTGGTTGATGGTTTTTCTTTTCGCCAGCACACTCCAACGAATAGGTACATATGGAGGTGCACACAGCGAGATGCTCGAAACAAATGTAAAGCTAAGCTAACTTTGGACAACAATGAGCTAATTACCAGTTTAAATAATGTACATACACATACAAAATTAAATTTAATAATGACTTCGAAAGGCGAATACGTGCGTTACTGATAAAGCAATTTTAATAACAAAAATTATTAGGTAGGTACCTACTTCTAAAAAACATCTCACACAAAATGATTTAACGTCACTACCTATTTTTACGTATGTGTGTGTGTGCTTATGCTTACAATAAAGAGTTTTCGGTAGACTTGAGTCGCATTCTTTGTTGGGTTGTAGCCCAAAACACAGAACGCGTGCATTAGTTGACCGCGCCCAACCAACGCACGCGTTCTGTGTGGTATGGGTTTCAATTTGTATGGGTTTCCCCGACCCGCGCTCGATCGATGCATGCTTTGTAGTTCTTTGTGTTGTCGATGTCAATACACAGAACTAGAACGCACCCGACCAGCATCCATACTCTGTGTGTTTCGCGCTATACGATACATACATGTTTGTACTATTGCCTACAATATGTACCGACTATTTCCTCAGCTTATTCTTATCGTAACCAATTTAGTCCTTAGTTATTGCATTGGTACATACAGTTCCAAGTTTTCCCTTCACAACAATAAAGTCCATAAAAGGAAAAGATCTTATTTTAGTCGACGGCTACACTTTTCGTAAATAATCTACATTTACTTGGATTTGTTCTATCAACTATAACTGTAAGGCGAGGGTGATGTTTAACAAACACCAAATTAACCAGATTGATAATCTGTGTAATGAGCACTTACATCCAAGGAGGAAGATGGTAAAGCTGTCTTCTGGCCAATATAATATACGTGTATGATGCTTTTTGGAACAAACACAACATCGTCATACCTTGGATGCCGGAGGATGAGAGGCGAGACCGGGTTGGTCGAGATGAAGGTCTTGGACGTACATCTCGCCAGCATCTTCGGAGTAAAATTGCCAAAGGCCGGCACAAATTCTCTCTGAATATCAGGATTCGGAAGGAGGCCTTTGTTCATAAATAAATAAATATTCATAGACATTTAATACAACGTCTTCTAGTTCCAAACTTAGCATAGCTTATAGCGTTTCTTTAAGGAACTTAGAGAAACGCTTCTTGCATTTATGTTTCAAAAAAAGTGAGCCTGCCATATATAACTTCCTATTTTACACCGGTTTTAGTGATACGAGTAAAAGAGGTATGTTAATGTGTTTTGTACCGTTTATCTCTCATATAAGGTTATCCCTTATATTTTTCTTTCACAGTTATTATCTACCAAATGCATGTTGTGTTCGCCTGTAAAAGGTTTGTGCACCTAGTTTTAAGACCATTAGTTCTAAGTTAAAATAGTGCTGTGCACTATAGGTGTTTAATATTTCTTTCAACTAATGAAAAAAACGAATAAAAAAAAATAACAATAACATTTGTTAAAAAAAATGGCGGTGTTCGAATATTTTTAATAACACATGTTATTTCACTTCAACACAAGGTGAACGTATGTAGGTAATATTTTTATTATTCACTTTCATTACTGCATTGAAATTTGAACCTACGCTTGCTAGATATAATGAATAATTTTATAACTCACCACGAAAATTATTCTTTCATTTTAATGCATTGAAATTTGAACCTACGCTTCCTAGATATAATGAGTAATTTTCATATTTTCATTAGAGTGACCGGCCTGAAGGTAGTGCTATGTGCCGGGAAGCGGCCGTTTAATTTCATTTCCGGCTTCATCTGCATTTTTGACTGTGTACTCTATTTTCTATGAGATAAAGCTCAATATAGAATGAACCACTACTTACGATAATTAAGTCGTTTAGTGTATATTTAACAACATTGATCTGCATTCAATTGTATCCTTTAAGTTGCTTAAAATAAAACACAATATAATTTTTATCCAAGGATCATGAATACAATTGTTATTTTTGGCAAATTGAATGAATGACAATGATTGAATGAATGAGACCTAAGAGACGAAAATTTATTTAGACTTGCGATTTGCATTTTTGCGCCATCGTTAGATGGAAGAAAGTGTTTGTTTCGAAGTCGTATTATGTGAAAAATGCCGAGAATAAGTTCGGATATATGGAACCATTTCGATCAATGTGCGCGCCGATGCGCCGGTACATTAGAATAGAATAGAATAGAATAATTTTTGGCAAAAAAATTATTCTATTCTATTCTAATGTACAGGCGCGGCGGCGGTGGCGTCGCAAAGTTGGCTACCTGCAAATACTGCAAGAAAAAGTTTTAATTTTATTGAAATATGAAAAGTAAACCTGTGTAGGATGCCCTTATATTTCTTATCTGTGGACCGTTCGTGTGAACGGTGAATGTTTTTGTCTATGAAAAATTGTCTGTGCTCGCTCTCTGCTAATATCAATCATTCACTCATGCGTCTAAATAAATTTATCTAAGCGAGTTTATCGAATATTTATTCAAATAAAATTAATCATTAAAAATAACGATATATTTTTTCATCGTTATAACATTAACTAATAAAAAAAATTAACCGATATTGACACCTCTACTGTGCACAAATTGTTGGCTTACCTAAATAAATAAATAAATAACCTCTAAACTACATAACCGTTTGTTGAAATCATCAGTAGCGACAGAACTGAGCTTTTTGATGATTAGCTTCATATTACTTGCAGAATACGAAATAATGCGATCACAGAGAGGGAAACTCCTTATTCTGCACAATGGCTACTCATACTCGCGCGTGACCGACACAAAATGGCGGTGCTCGACAAACTACCCATGGTGTAGGGTGTGTATAGTGGTACGCGATAAGCGAGTCGCTAATACCACTGGGCCACACTCTCATGGGCCGAGAACGTACTACGCGAACGGGACTGGACAGTACTTCCGTGTTTGTAAGAACCAAGAAAACGTAACTTTATAATATTGTGAACTAGTAGAAAACTACGTATTAAACTGTAAAATACAATTAATTAATTTGTACTGGTTACATTCACATCTAGTGTGTCGATATCTTCGTGTGCTGGAACCAGATTGAATTCACATATTTAGAAGGCTCACATTAATGTGCTGGGTCATGTCAGTGAGTTAAACGGATTTTATTATTAAATTAATATTAATTGTAACATTAATATTTGTTTTATTTATAGTTTAACCACGTGCGATATTTTAATATTAATCTTTAAGGTTATCTAGAAAATGTCTCTTGGCTCACCGTTTCATTGGGTCACTACAATGGTTACCCAAGTAACCAAGTAACATTGGTTATTCACGAATTTTTCATTAAAATATTTGGAAAGATTAAAGTTGTAAAATTTATTACTTTGGTTTAAATTGGTATTCTAAGCAGTGTTGCCATATTTAAAGCAATCGAAAGTCATATTGTGTTTCATATACAAATAAAGCATTTGAATAATTTTCTTTTGCAACACTAATACTAGACATATTATGAGATTCAGATGCCAAATCTTTGAGAAATTACAAGAGCTAAGTTCTGGTAATAATGCGAGTTTAAAAAACATAGGTTACTAACTTTCATTTAAGTATACGTTGCAGCTAAAAAGCCGCTAACACCAGCGCAGAAACAAAAGCGATACACTGAAAAACTGAAGCGTGACCCCGAAAAGTATGAAAAGTACAAGAAAAAAAGAAGAGAACATTACCATAAGAAAAAAAGACTTGTTAATGAATTGACACCAAAGGAAAAAAAGAACGCTAGGCTTATTTGGAGGCTACGCAAGAAACATTGGAGAGAGTGCAAACAAACTCTCGTAGTGTCAGAAACGTATAAAGAGAAAGATATAAAAAGTGAGCCCCAGACGTAGTTAGTGGCTGATAACAATGTAGCGTCTGGTCTTCTTTTTAAACCAAACCTCAATGAATGGGACCTATATCGTCGCGTCGATCTGGGCCATGTTTTGGATGTTGCGCGCTCCGTTTGACCATTTGTAATGCTCGTAGGTATTGAGGGGTCCAACTAGCCGTTTATAAGTTTTTTTAAATAAAACAACTAAAAAATATAACTAATATTCAAAAGTGTTTTCATTTTAAAAGTTTAATAGTTTTAAGAAGGTGTAATCTTTATCATATTTTAAAACCATTATTAATTTCAAAGTAAACCTTGGTTTGAAGTAAACCTTGGTTGAGGCCAACGATGATATTTTTGGGAAATAAACACCAATTTTATTTTCAGTACAATTCGTGACGTCACGGAGAGGACGTCAACTGATATACCTCAATGGGTACACGTATAGCTTCCGACAGCATAACTCCTGGGTGTGTTCTATCAAACGTGCAAAATGCAAGGCTAAGGTATGGTTGAACAACAAGTTCAACATCGTTGAGATGAACTCTGATCATAACCATCCACCGAAGCCCTGGTCGGCTCCCGTGAAAAGAGTAAGACGGCCTCGTGCGAAGGTAGAGAAGGCCTAGACCACGAAGATCGGTGATTACTTGGAAACGACAATGCTTGAATAATGAAAAATACTCATACACGAATCATAGTCCACTGCAGCTTTCGACACTAGACACGTTTTCGTTCAAAATCTAGATTGGTGACGTATCGAGTGTGAAGATCTCCGCAGGCAGCACGAGTAAATATTGCACATTGTAAATCGGATACGTGGAACACACGTATCAATAAAACTGAGCATACCCGAGGTTGATTCAACTTATTTGGAGGTGTACCTTTAATTATTTGATTCAGCTCAAGCATGATTGATCAGTTTTATTGAAACTTGTGGTACCGCTACAAAGATACGATTTACTGTCGTATGTTTTCGTACTTGCTCATGAATAAGGTTCATTTTGGGACGTGCTCTTTGCAGCAGATAGTAAAATATAAACTGGTTAAAAAGCACACCGCCTCGTTGACTGGTTTCTTCAAGACTCAGCTTGTTTTTATTAAGAAGGATTTGATAGTGAAATAAAGGTGCTTGATCAGTTTGGAACCATTAATAACTAGAGTTCTTAAATGAATTGATGATAAATAGTATTATTTTATTAAAATCAATTTTTACGTATAAAGGGTACGTCAGTACCTATATAATATTGTTAGTAAGTAATAGTTAACAATGATTATTTATAGCTAATCTAAGTAACTTTGTTTCAATCATATTTTTTAGCGAATAAACTGTTTTAAGCAAAAATATAGACCACTACATTTTTTCACTTTATATTTAATCATTAATGAATTGAATTACCTAATTTTTCATCAGAGTTCATTAGGTTTATACAGAGAAGAAGAACCCACAGACACTAGGTGGTTCTGAAGAGCCTGATTTGGACAGGTTAAAAACAGTACTTACATAAAAGATGAATCCTGAAATATAACTATAGTAGCTCGCACCAAAATGAGATCTCGCGATGTTCTGAAAAATTAGCTGCTCTACATACATACAACTAAGGTGGTTTTTGCAGCTAACATTCATACCCACAAACCTCTTAACTGTATGTTGATGAAATCTGGTTTCTGTGTGACAGTTTAGGTTCGTACAAACAAGCAGATCTGGATCCTCGATTAAAATATTAAGTAAGACTCTGAAAATGCTATAGGTCAGAGCAAAGTTAAGCTTTCCTTTTGAAATTTTGATTTTGAAAGGTTGGGTTAAACGCTTCTAACAAAAAATATAATTTTGTATTAAAACAGGTTAGCACACTTAGTTCATGAATAGTTAAAAAACATGATGAATTTGCTTGCAGATGATATAAAGTTTATAAATCTCTCTGACACCAAGAGACTGCTTATGGTGAATCGGTACACCTTTGCCCAGAAAAACCGTACAATGCATTTTTACTGCTCACAGTATAAAAAAGGATGTAAGGCCAGGATATTACTGTCAAAAGACGAGAGTGAAGTGGTTTTTGCAAATAATAATCATAACCACAAACCACCTAACTATATGTTGATGAAATCTGGTTACTATGTGAAATTTTAAGTGTGTGTAAACAAGTAGACTTTGATGCTCGGTGAATCTTTAAGGTTGACCCTCAGAACGTCATAGAAGATTAAAGTCAGAGCAAAGTTTAACTTTCCTTGAGAATTAATTGGTGTTAATTATAATTAAAAATATACGTATTTGTTTTACATTTTCATAAATAGGTTGATTAAAACGTTACTGTACACACAAAAGAGAAATACGTAAGTACAAGAAATAACATAAAACAGAAAGTACATTCAGCGGCCTTATCGCTTAAAGTGATCTTTTCCAGACAACCTTTGCAGGAACAGGAATTACGAAATCTTATACCGCGTGCACACTATACCCATCCCGCTGCCGGCATGTATGCCGCTTAGTGAGAATAAAGGCGATGTTGCTGTGGCAATAAGTCCGCGGCATTAATGCCACAGCAACATCACCTTTATTCTTACTAAGTGGCATACATGCCGGCAGCGGCATGGGCATAGTGTGCACGCGGTATTAAGACGGTAGTGTACAAAATGTTAAACCCAATAAAATTAATGTTATGACAAAAAAAATCTACTAACCTACTTCCTACAAATAATGTAATTTTGTATTGAAACCGGTTAGCATACATAGTTTACTGATCATGAAAGTTTAAAAAACCTGAAGAATTTGCTTGCAGATGATATAAAATTCATAAAGCTCTCTGACACCATGAGATTGCTTATGGTGAATCGGTACACCTTTGCCCAGAAGAACCGTACGAAGTATTTTTACTGCTCACAATATCAAAAAGGCTGTAAGGCCAGGATATTCCTGTCAAAAGACGAGAGTGAAGTGACTTTTGCAAATAATAGTCATAACCACAAACCGCCTAACTATATGTTGGCTAAATCCGGTTACTATGTGAAATGTTAAGTTTTTGTAAACAAGTGGACCTTCGTCATTTAGGTTCACTTGTTCTTAGGAATGTCGTAGGAACAGTTTAACAAAATTAAACCGTGAGCCTTAACTTTTATAAATATACCTCAGATGAGCCTGTACATCACCAAACACCTATATCCCTGTACATAGTCCGGGTTTTGTTTTGTTGATCGAAATGAATATCAAAAAACGACTGGTGATATTTTTGTATGAAAACATGATAAGCGCCTCTAGCAGGAGATTCGCAAACGATTTTTCTCTCCACAAAATATGCGAGTTTCTCGTTTCTCGCAAACCAACAAAACAAAACTCAGACGACGGGCTCTGCTTGTGAAAACATACCTACTTTTATGGAATGCTATAAGAAATATTAATTTTTGTTTTCCAATAACCCTTGTGTATTTAAGTGTTTATGTATAGTGCCAGCCTACAAATGTGTGAATAAAAAAAGTTTACTACATTTTTGTACTTTTTACCATATTTATGACGTAGACGTTCCCAGCAGAGTATTTAATTTGTATTAAAATAGTCTAGCAATGTTTTTTGATCCCGAAAGTTTAAAAATACTGATAAAATCAATTTATGTTATTTAGTATATATTTATTTTTTTCCTCTTAAATTCAGTGCTTTAGTTATTTTTATTATTATTGTTTCATTTGTGCTTATCTATATGTTTTGTATGTTGTGTGCCATGTAGTAAATAAATGAATGTCTATGTCTAAAATCTCTTGCAGGTGACATAAAATTCATCAATCTCTCTGCCACCAAGAGGCTGCTTCTGGTGAATCAGTACACCTTCATTCAAAGTAATCAAGGACGGCGTTTCTATTGCTCACAGTCTCGTAAAAGTTGTAAGGCCAAGGTGTGCCTGTCAAAAGACCAGACGAAGCTGGTGTCTACAGAGAACAATCATAACCACAAACCGCCTAAGTATATGCGGATGAAATCTGGTTACTATATCAAAGTGTATAATTAAGTCGACCTTAATCCTCAAAGAAATTCTTAGGGATGACTCTAAAGCGACCTAAAAGAGCAAGGTCAGAGCAAAGTTAGGCATTGTTTAAAACTTGTTAGAGTACCTTGATTAAAAATCATTTTTTATCTCGACTTCGTATTCTTTGCCATATAATTTTTATCGTAAAATAATATTATTTTGTATTAAAATAAGCCAGCGCTGTTTTCTTATCGCAGAAGTTTAAATACTAATGAAATCTCTTACAGATGATATTAAATTCATTAATCTCTCTGCTACCAAAAGGCTGCTTATGGTGAACCGGTACACCTTCGCCCAGAGGAACCAAAAGAGGAATTTCTACTGCTCGCAGATCCAAAAAGGTTGTAAAGCCAAGATATTTCTGACAAAGGATGAGACCGAGGTGACCTTTGCAGATAACAATCATAACCACAACCCGCCTAACTATATGTTGATGAAATCTGGTTACTACATGAAAGTTTAAGCTTATGTAAACCATTAAACTTAGAAATAAACTTCATTGAGGAGCAAGGCAGATCAAAGTTTTACTTTCCTTGAGATTCAAAAGTATAGTATATTTTAAAAGTACCTATTACTTAGTGTAGCTACCTATTAAAAAAAATAAACGTTATTTTCGTATTATTTGCCAGATGATTCCTAGACACTCCCAACAAATAATATTATTTCGTTGTAAAATAGGTGTTATAGCCATTCCTACGAGGTATTTTAATAATAATAATAAACCGAATATTTGGTCTACAAAGATTTTATGCAAAGTTACCAGGAGGTTATACAGTAACTACAAAATTTATATTAAATGAGAACGGGCTAAAACCACACCTAAATCTTAAAAACTATCTAGAATCTACACGCTTGCAGATAAAGAAAAAGACATCAAATTTATTCAAATTTCTGAGAAAAAGCGACTTAGTGACGATTCGGACAAAATATACGGACAAAATTGTCCCAATTGTCACTTTTGATTTTAATCATTTTTGTTGTGACGATTCGGACAACATCAAATTAAGGAAGCCATTGAGTACAGTCAGGTAAAAAATGTTAAGCAAAATATGATATAGCTATTTAAATTGCTTTGCGAGCGTGTGGTTACATTAAGGTGGTTCGATTTCCATAGGTACTAATTTATTTTACCTATTTGGGGGAAATTATATTATTATACCTAACAAGCAATTTTTATTTCTTTCTTGAATCATAGAACTTAAAATCAAGATCTATTCACCAAAATGACAGCTGTCAAA
Organism: Eulithis prunata; assembly: GCA_918843925.1. NCBI lineage: Eukaryota > Metazoa > Arthropoda > Insecta > Lepidoptera > Geometridae > Eulithis > Eulithis prunata. The sequence goes on along the minus strand of OU974016.1, from coordinate 8,017,943 downwards.
CTTCAAACGCCCATATCTCGGAAACTACTCACCCTAGAGTTCTCGTTCCAAAACCAAGTGAAAGGTGTGATCAAGATCTAATTTTTTGATGACAGCTGTCAAACTTCAAACGCCCATATCTCGGAAACTACTCAGTCTAGAATTCTCGTTAGATTTTCTTATATCTTAAAACTTTTTTATTAACCGAGGAACTAGATAACTAGCTGTCCTCTCGCCGTGTACGGCATTGACAGGTTTTACGGAGACGCGGCGGTGGCACAGCAAGATGACGAAATAGATGCATAGCAAGGTCACACTCTCTCTATCTCTTTATTTTATAGCTCTATTTCGCTCTATTTTGCAACAAGGCCGAAGGACAAACAAAACAATTCGCCTTGCGAGTAAGTGAAGGTTAGTGCAAACAAGGACACGCATCGTTAAAGTGTGAAAGTTAAAGGAATTATGTGGCAGTTTATATTGTTGTTCATGTTTTTTGGGGGTAAGTTAAATAATTCAACTTAGTTTAATACTTATAATAACAATAATAACGTAAATACATAAATTAGACGTACCTGCTTAATTATGTTTACTACCTGATGAATGTTAATTATGTTGATTTCTGTGTTAGATGTATACAGTCTCCCTCGGTATCGTTACAAAATCTCACAGTACAACAATCTAAATACCGCTAATAATATAATAGAAAATGGTTAACATAAAGTACTTATTTTTTTAGAAGATGGGGAACCAGCAGGCTCTTCTAATCCCAACCAAATTGGATTCGACATAGTAACGTCAGAGCGCGAAAAACCAGTACTTCTGCGAGCAGGCTTCAAATATAACAAAAGACGTACTAAAAAAGATAATTCAACCACATGGCTGTGTACCCAAAGAAAAACATGCAAAGCAATGCTAGTGATAGCAAGCAACAATTGCATCGTGAAAGAAGACAAGCACAACTGTAAGCCTGATTTTGTCGCCAACCAATTACAAATGGAACTTGGTCTTGGTCAATTAATTCACATTTTCACTAGTAAGTGACCGTCATTTCTACTGCTCGAAGAAGAAAAAGGGTTGCAAAGCAAAGATCCACTTAAACAAAGACCATACTGAAATGACGTATGCTAACAATGAAAATAACCATGATCCACAGTCGTACACGCTGTCTAGTAATGGGTTTTATTATAAAGTCTCTTACTAAAACAGCAATACATACGTTTTGTAAGTACATACATGACATTCTCAGTTTATTACTGGTATTACCACTTGTTTCCGCGCTATTCAGTTTTCCTGACACTGGAGACAACTGGGAACGGACAAAATGGCATTCTCATTAGTCTCCAGTGGGAACATCACCAGTAACAAATGGGACGCATTCTAAAAACAATGGTCACCGCTGGGAACAGAGAAGGTGGTGAGAGCTAGTAATGACCCGCTAATCAATTTTTCTGCAACGCAGTGAAAACCGAATGAGATGAACATGATGAGTCTCTCGACCGCCCTCTGAGAGGAAAATATACGAATTTAGTTATGGAAAAATGTGTTAAGGATTTTTTTTTATAATAACTGTATTTAAAAATATAATATAGTCTTTTTATATTTTGAGAAAGTGGATTTTATGTTTTTTTTACATAGTTCAATCCTCTACCTGATAACAAAAATATAGGTATATACTGTGAAATAACGATAGATTAGTTATCTAACATCATTTAAATTGTTTGAAAATAGAACACAGGACAAAAACTTTATCAAAATGGATCAAAACTCCTTACATATTTTTTTCAGAATCTCACTTTTGTACATATACTATGTAAAAGTATGTGTGCTAATAAGGGTGAGGGTGTGTGTGTACAATAAATAACAACAACTGAACTGAAGTTTAGCTTGTATTGATTTTTTTAGTTACTTACCTATATTTTCCTCCGCCAACTCTTTATAAAATCCCACACCGAGACTCACCGAGTAGATCCAGCCAGTTAAATAAATTTTTTATAAAATATAAAAAAAAAATTATGTTGAATTTTTCGACTGACTTATCCATGAATATTTTCCAGGTACTGCTAAATTTAGTCGAATCGACGGCAAACTAAGACAACGTATAGTTGCAATGCACAAAAACAATAAACCGATTACGGAGATAGCTGATGAATTGGGAGTCTCAGTAAGTTTTCTTGTCTGTTTCAATGATTGTAATGCCTAAAAATTACTGTAGCCTCTAAAGTTTTAGTGTATGTTATTGAGAGCAGTAAAGATTTTATTGCTTTCAGAGAAATACAGTTTATCTATGGATTCGTCGCTGGAAAGAAGAAGGTAGCCTCAACAATCACAAGGCATGTGGTCGGCCACGCAAGACAACCGCTTTCGAAGACCAGCAAATACTTCAGGCGTATTGCCAGAACCTTAAAGTCACAGACGTGGCGAAGGCCAGTAAAATATCAACAGCTAGTTTAAGGCGTAGGCTGAGAGAGGCTGGCTTAATAGCCAATAGAATCCCTCGAAAAAAAATTCGTGTAAGGGCATGTACATCAGACGTGCTGCCAGCGTTTGCTGATCTGCAAAGAGACAACCTTGTCCAACCATCTGATTTAGGACTGCAATCTGATACTGGACTTCCTGGTATGGGGCTACATTCTGATGTCCGACATCAGTCGAATATTGGAGGTATAGCTTCTGATATCCGCCCGATGGCAGAATTAGAACGATTGTCTTAGCGGTAGAGCTGACTCAAATAATGTATTTGTAGTAAAGTATAACACCCCTTTTTATTGGTCGGGGTCGAGAATAAGTGCAATAGCCATAACTAATAGTGATCCTAGAGATAAGTGTATACCTAATGTAAGTATCTATTAGTGTAATGTTTTGAAAATAATTTATTATAATGATAGACTTCGTATTATTAATAATTAAACAGCTTCCATATGTCAATGTAACTTATAACTAAGTGTAACAAAAATTTCAAAATTTTTCATGCGGTTCATAAATCAATGTAATTATAAAAACATATCTTAATTCAAAATTTCATTTTAATCTTAACGCTTCTGTCTGCAATTCCGCCTGGAAAATTTAAGAGTAACCTAATTTTACTTTTTTTATAAATCTAAAATTCTTTATTATTCTTCATATTTATTTGGCCGACAAATTCTTCCTCTTATACTAATCTTATTCTACTCGTATGTTAGATTGTAGTGAAAATAGTAGAATTCTTTTACAGAGATATGTGACATGAAATTTATTACTACTACAACAAAGAAATGCCTTCTTATGGCCAACAAGTACACATTTTCACCGACACACCGAAGACACTACTACTGTTCAAAGAAAAAGACAGGATGCAAGGCGAGGATTTTTCTAAATCAAGATGAAACCAGCGCTACATATGCTTACATCGAGCATACACATGATCCACCAAAGTACGTTATGGTTAATGGACACTATTGTAAGATAGGCTAGACCATCTGGAGCTATCTGGAGCCTTTATATTACATGTATAGTTAAGACGTTTTTAAATGAACAGAAGCTAATAACGTAAGATCACGATACAAAACAAATTGAATAATGTTTTATTAATTAAATGTATGATATATATAAGTGAATAGGTATCTTCTAGGTAACCGTGCTACATCGTCGATCACGTCATTGCTTAACATCAGGTAAGATTGTGGTGAAACGGTTGCCTATATTGTATATAAAAAAAAATAAAAAATAAAAAAAAAATATTTGATCATTTATTTTCTTAAAAACCTACAATCCTATCCTGAAAACCATCTATAAAAAAACTAATTCTCTTCAAACTCTTCTAGATGTAAAGTTCATTCAAATCTCTTCCACAAAACGAATCCTCATGGCCAACCAGTATACTTTTGCGGCAACATCCCCTGGCCATTACTACTGCTCGAAAAAAGCGAGAGGCTGCAAAGCAAGGATCTTTTTAAATAGTGATCAAACCCGTGTCACCTATTCTGACAACGAGCATAATCATGAGCCTCCGGTCTACACTATAATAAATGGATATTATATTAAGATAAAATAAATTAGATTAAAATACACTAGAATTTTGTTGGTTGACACCCTTCAGCTCAGGCCCTTCCATTCTATTATATTTTCCAGCGAATGTAAAATGTTGACCATTCGCTAAGAGTAGAAAGAAGAGTATCTCATAATAGTAGAAAATAAAACAATGTTTACGAAAAATGTGTCAGATATATTTTAACCCAAAATTCATTTCAGAAACAGCAACAGGAGAAATTAAGTTTGTCAACATCTCCGCAACCAAGCAACTCCTCATGGTCAACAAGTATACCTTTGCAGCGATGGGGTTAAAACACTTCTACTGCTCTAAGAAAGCGAAGGGCTGCAAAGCGAGGATATATCTTAACAAAGAACGCAGCGAGGTCACGTTTGCTGATAACACGCATAACCATGAACCACCGCCTTACGCGATATCGAACGAAGGATATTACATAAAGATTTAACCTTCATAAAAATCTGAAGAGGTAATTATCGGACTAAAGAGTATATAGGCTCAGTAATCATTGTAAATGACGACATCCTTTCGAAATTATCATTAGTTAATCCACGGCTTAGTAATAATAGCACGTAATAGTAATCAGTTGTAATTAAAAGTCTGTAAAAAGCTCTAGTTACCTTAGTCACCCAGTGCTGTCAATTTCATGATAATGCGATGATGTGGTCGACGATGTAGAACGTTACCGTTTTGACGATATTACCCAATAACCCTTCGTTGAGGTCGCAAATAAAGTAAGAATGCTTCCTTTGTAATATCAAAACTAGCTTATCATTTGTTTATTCCTTATTCATAGACCTCTGTTCCTTGTGCCTATTTATCTCAGCAATAGGTATCCCACCTTTGCATGCACAGTGACTATGCTTTTCTTAGTTTTAACCAATATCTAGCCCATGCTGAACTTGCCATAGAGTGAGCAGTATATTTCTTCGGGCTGATTATGTTATCAAACATTCTTCCCTTTCTAGAGTATACCTTCATCCCAGGACCTCAGAAAAACAGGCTTCTTCTATAAAAAGGTTACACTTACTCTCGGCAGCATAGCGATAGGCTCTGGTACTGCTCCAAGAAAAAAACTGGCTGTAAAGCTAGGATTCGAATGTTCGAAGGAACTATTATTGTTGCATTCACTGATCATAGTCATGAAGCATCAAATCTGAGGTACTGACTCGTGTCCCAAGTACAAAAGCACGCCCAAACCACAAAGCAGGCTTAAAGTGTGCGAAGCATGTAATTGCGGGAGAGTAGGGTTAGGTATTTGTGAACGAAAATCGGGCTTCTTTGTCTTGAGAGAGACTTCCTGATAAACATAGAAATATCATAATCTTAAGAGTAGTAATAGGAACTTATAAATATATATTATAATTCGATGCTTGTAAGTTTAACTGGATTACAAATGTACGCATTCCAGGTGTGGGCAATAAGCATTAAATTATTATGCTATAATTTGTAACCAATGCTTTTCAAGAACTTACAAAATTATATGTTATGACAAGACGCAATTTTTTTTTCAACGTACATAACGCTGGTAAGATTGTCTTCAAACAAGCAATGTACAGTACTGTTATCAATATTAATATCATACATTGTAATATATTTTTAGACTACAAATTCATCGACAGTGGTTACAAGAACAAGTTGCTTCTATACAAAGGTTATACCTTTGCCCGGATGAACTCCGACCGGCTCTACTACTGCTCAAAGAAAAAAACTGGATGCAAAGCCAGGGTCAAGATAGAATCCGGGTACATCATATTCGCTGATGTAACCCACACGCACGACCCGCCGCAGTATATACGCACTAACGATGGAAATTATGTGCGTTTATTATAAACAAGGAGTTTTCTAGTCCTCGTGGCGTGTAACTGGCGCCGCAAACATTTTAAATTGATCCTTATTTTAGTGGAATAAAGTTTTTAATATGAGATTTACTTTACCGTGTGTATTATTACTTGTTTTTTTATAACTTCGCTTATCACAAGTCGTTAATTTCTCTGAAATCATTATTTTAGACGAAACACCTAAAAAATTGGCACTTTATATTACTCCTATACTTTTTATTCTATAGATGCAATGCAAACTATAAGCACATTAGGTGGTAAAACCCTGGTGCTCTACAAAGGCTACACCTACTCCTTCAGTGACTCTAGGAAGAAGTACTTGAGGTGCTCTGGTCGGCATCAGGCATGTCAGGCACGACTGAAAGTGATTGATGGAAAGATGGAGGTTATAATCTCCGTTCATAATCACGCGCCGCCGAAACTGATCCGTACCGACGAAGGCTATATAAAAATATGAATCTTGTTTGAACATTTGCATATTTTTGTGTTTTCTAGTCATACTGTTGCCCTGTTGCAATTGCTAAGATTTTGAATCGTTTGATTAAATACAACAAATAAAACTATTTACCGCTTTTTGATTCAGTTAATTTATTTGTATGCTCATCATACATTTGTAAAATCATTTAATCATTTCGCCACGTTCGAACCCAAACCTTTCGCGCTTCTGAAAGCATCAAGTAGATCAATCAGTATGAATATAACACATATAAATTGCATCCTAAATTTTCACCTCAAATGCAATATTGTTCACAGAACCCTACTACATACCATCCGGTTTTAAGAACAAACTGCTTGTACTACAAGGCTACACGTTTTCCCAAAACCGACAAAAGTATAAACGACTTTGGTACTGCTCTCAGAGGAAGAATGGTTGCAAGGCGAAAGTTATAATGGATAATAAAGGAGAGTTTATATTGTCTATGGAAGGGGAGCATTACCATAGTGTACCCGTGAAAAAGAATAATAAAAGCTTGAGTGAAAAATGAAATCGTATTCTCGATGAAAGTTGGTTTATCATGAATTTAAAACAATCTGGTGCTCAGTCACAGTATACAATGCGTTTAAAAAAAATTAAATACTTTCGAATAAATAATACTTACGTATTATTTCAAATAAAATATGTCATCGCATTTGACCACTGTGGCAACATTTATGTTATGTTATAATAAAATCTAAAAATTAAGAATAAACGTAAACTAAATGAAATCGTTCAGATTTTCACTAAATTTTTCTTGTGTGTTTTTATATTAATTGATGTACATGAGATTTCATTTGAAAATATAAATTTTTTTTTATTCAGCTTATTCTCAAGGTTCCTGATTAGTGATTATAATATATTCATCAATCTTCAGGTGCCCTGGAGTTTGTACCGACTAGACGTGGGAAAGACTTGCTTTTCTACAAAGGGAATACGTTCACACTCATGCATGGAAAGACAAGGTGGTACTGCTCCAAAAGGAATTTCCATAAGTGCCAGGCGAGGGTGCTGACCACCAAAGATAAAGTGTTTATCGATGAGATCGGCAGCCATAACCACCCGCCACCACGAATTTTTAGGACGTCTAATGGGAGTTTAGTGAGAGTTTAACCACCTATCTTATAAAAGGTTAAGAGTAGACTTTATGTCCTATTACGTATGATAAACAAGACATATTGTGTCTCTAACTTTTTATAAGATAGACCATAAATGTTTACCTTCTGTCACGATATTTAAATAATAAAAAAATCTATGAAAAGAAACCGAAATATATAAAAATAAGCATAGTTCAAATCATTTAAAATTTTGAAATATTTGTATATACTATACTATAAATAAAATATATTTCAATTACGTAAAATGTTCATTTTTATTTTAAAATCGTAATTACACTTTGATGAGGGCGCTTCCGTTTAAAGATGGATTTAACAATATCTGGTGAAATTAATGTAAAAATATAGAAATAATGGTAAGAGTTACATAACGCAAGAGAGACGATGAAAGTATGTAATTTTAAAAATAATGCTAAGTTTTCATTATTTTGCTTAAAATAAGGAAATGATACCCCCCACTTATTTGATGACTAGCCGTCGCCCGCGGCTTGCACGCGTGATAGTATACGCATTATTTGGTTAAAATCTGTGATCCTAATTTTCGACTTTTCAAAATTATATATAACAAACCCAAGCTAAATGTAAACATTTAACTTCTAAAATATAGTGTTGGTCTTCTAAGAGATGTCTTAGAAGACCAACACTATATTTTAGAAGTTCTACGTTTTATTTACTTTAGACATCACTATCATACCTAATACAAACAAACACGTACTTATACATAATTTAATATAAATAAATGTAATAAAAAATACTTTACAATGATATATTGCAATAATTTCAGGAGATATAGCTGGATACAGACAGTTAATTCTAAACCAATATCACATACAGGAAAAAAAGGCAAAGTCACCTAAAAAAACTCCTAGAAAAAAAAAACTTGCAAAACGAAACATAGAAGAGGATAAACATGTATTAGAAAAAAACACAGATAATCAACCAATGAAGTATTGTAATAAATGCTTCAAACTTAATTTAAAGAAAAACGGTGTTGATTTCGCGGTAGAAAACACTGACTTAATAAACACTTATTGCAGTCTTTGTCCTAACCAGCCTCGTATGTGTTCAAAGTGTTTCGATGAAGAACATGCCATTGTTATTAATTAGATTGCACCTCTTTAGATTTCATTTGTTTTTCTCTAGTTAAATTTAAGAAGTTAGTTACGATTCTCAGCCTAGACTCATAGTCACTATGATACCTTTGTTAAGTATATTAAGCATATATGTAAGCTCTTTTGAAATGATTAAGAAGTTATATTTTTCTAAAAAAGAACTTTCTAGAAAAGAAGGTATAAATAATATACCTATTTGTATAAATAATATAGTAATCATCATCTTCCTACCTTTGTCCCACGCTAAGTGGGGTCGGTACAACATGTCTTCGTCTTCCACTCTCCTCTATCAGCCGTCATCTCGGTGTTCATTCCTTTCTTATTCATATCTTCATTCACACAGTCCATCCATCTGTTCTTTGGCCTACCTACCTCTACTTCTACATCCGTCCACATTCATGTCTAGCACTCATCTGGTAATATGGCTTTCTTCCCTCCGCATGACATGTCCATACCACGCTAACCTATTACTCCTCAACTTGTCCGTTATTGGCGCGACTTTCAAACTTCCTCTTATATACTAATTCCTTATTTTATCCATTCTTGTCACTCCACGCATCCATCTCAACATTCGCATCTCTGCTGCATGCACTCTTCTCTCATCCGTCCCTTTCATTGCCCAACATTCTGATCCATACAGTACGACAGGTCTAATGATGGTTTTATATGTATAAATAATATAGTAAACGTAAAAATTATGTCATCGAAATACATGATCGGTAACTAAAGCAAAAGTCATTAAAGTTTAGTCAGTGTTTGTAGGCACTTATCAACATCTCTATTGACTATTTTTGTTTGTTAGATCTTCATATTTTTATGCTTGTCTTTTTTAAATGAAAATTGTAGAACGTACACGGTTGTTATGTTTAATCCTAAGTCATAAAAGTGCCAATTAATTAGTAGGATAAAGATGACAATAAGGCAGACTAACAAAATTCTTCCAAGCATTTTTTTGGTTTATCGTTGTGTGTTATACTAAACCACTTTCCTGAGGCTGAGTACATTGTGTAGGCTTTTGTAGTACTTTTTCGTTACAAAATGTGATGGAACTATACAACACTTGTGTAAATGGCTACCATTTCCCATATTTTTATCATGTTCTTTTGATACAAATATGACACGGTATATACTTTGTCTTATGTATGTATGGTTAATGGAAGATAATAAAATATCTACCTCACACTATAATTGTGTTCATTAATCTTTAAGACTATTTGTAGCTATTTGTGTTAATTAATAAGATATTATGTATTAGGTATTTATACAAAAATAGCAAAAAAATATTTCTTACAGAAAATATTCCTGAATTTTTACGTTACTACAGGCAGTATAGAAAAGAAAACCCTGAAAAGTTTATAGTTGTTCCATCTGCAGAACCTGAGGAACAAGTTAACGTCAATCCAGCTGAACGAGTATCTGATATTTTAAATCGTATTTTAAAAGGGAATAAAAAGTAATTGAATGTAGATACAGTTTGGCTACCTTTGGAAGAACATTCGTTGAGCTCTCAAAATTTAGTTATCCGTATAAAAAATTCGATGTAAACCTATTATTGATAAAGTGGCAGTAAATCAGATTTCTTAGAGATATATACATCTTAATTAATAATATTAATATGAATTACTTAATTAAGTAATTCATTATTAATCATTTCATTATACCCAATAAAATAATAGAGTATTTAAAACATAAAATATATATATATATATATATATATATATATATTTTATGTTTAAACACCAAACAGATATATATATATATATATATATATATATATATATACCAAACAGATATATAGATATATATATATATATATATATATATATATATATATATATATATATATATATATATATATATTTTATGTTTAAACACCAAACAGATATATATATATATATATATATATATATATATATACCAAACAGATATATAGATATATATATATATATATATATATATATATATATATATATATCTGTTTGGTGTTTACGTACGTACTTAAATAATAAATAGCCATTGTATTTCAGTGTATGTTAGTGTTTCATTGCATCTTCCACTTCATCATATGTTTATTTGTACAAATAAGTGTTACAATTTGGTTTTAACAGTACTTTAAAACATATGTACCTCTTTCAGGTAGGTAAGTATCGCAAATAGTGTTTGGTTTTGGGCGCTTAAAGTTAATTATTAATATTAATGATCTTAGGTAACTTTAGGCACGTACTAAATATAAATAAAACCTAATTAACATTTTTCTCTATTTGAAAGAAGAACCAGCTGCCGTTTGAAGATACAATGAAAGATCATTATAATATTTTTTAAATTATCATTGAAATAAATTATAGGTCCTAATTATCTAGGTACATGATACTAATATAACGTCAAATTTTACAGAACTCCAAAAAGAACAGTTCACATATAAAAAACAAATGCGCAGGTATAGAGCAAAGTTAAAGAAGGAATATAATAAAGAGTATCAGGAAACTAAAAATAGAAGAAGGGGACATATGAGGAAAACTATAAAAGAAATGACACCCGCTGAAGCAGAAGCACAAAGGAAACAATGGAGGGAGATTCAAAAAAGATGCCGGAATAGGAAGAAATATGCCCAAGATGAAGGAAAACCAGTGTATCTTATTCTTTAATCAGTTTCCCCCATCAGTTAAGCTCGTATGCACTTTGTATATTATTATACATATGTAACAAATAACAAGTGTAAAGATAATAACCGAAATTGAGACGATGATAGCTGCAATAGTTATAGGTAAACTATGACATAATAACACCTTCCTCCTGCATTATGCATGGAATAAAACAATACGATAGGTTTTTTAAATAACAATAAACTATTGGTGGGAACATGGAAACCCATCGAGTACCTAATGCTCGTTTTTAGCTTATTAAAGTAACGCAAAAAACATAGTTTTTTGTAAAAAGTACTTATTTCGAAACTCATTCTACTTACCTACAGCCCAGCAGGTTGTGCTATGTCAACAATTTTATTGCCATTGTCAAATAATGAACTGTTGTTTTCCCCGTTATCTAATTGTCTATTGACTGATAAATCTCTCCTATGCTACATTATATTGAATTGAATATAGAATATGAATCAGGGTAATAAAGAGGTTATCTGTTGAACGTCACAATATACATCACATACAAATAAAATAAGAAATAAAATAAAATTACATATGCGAATATTTTCTTATTTCATTCATTTTAGAGCGTGATTTTTCAGTAGTAGGGTTTGAGTTTTTATTTTATCATCTACAATAAAGTATTTTTGGTTCGTCTCTTTTTTTTTAAATATAAGCTTTTAAACTAAGCGTTAATATTTAAATACGAATCTTTTACCTAATGTTTTTTAACAGATAAATACATAGAGGTTCTGCAAACTTCATCGACAACATCAGTTGTAGCGTATCAGAACTACACATTTTCATATTTGGATAAGAGGAGGAAGTATCTACGATGTTCCAGACGTTTGAGGGGCAAGTGTCTGGCTAAGCTACAGATAGACCCGTCAACAGGAAGAGTTATCTCAGGAAACGTTAATCATAACCATTCGCCACCGGACTACTTAGAAAATATAAGACAATACAATAGACAATTCTATAGCTGAATTCTTTTCCGCGTGAGTTTTGTTCGAATTGATGGTGTACTTATAGCATATAAGTATCATTAGTTTTAATAAAAGATTCGATGCTAGTCTTGTAGGAAGTGCGTGTGATGATGTATCGTACGTACTTAGATTTTATTTATTGCAGTTTTTTGAGCCTATGTCAATAATGCATGTATATTTGACACATAAATAAATATATAATCTACTGGCAGATTTTGGTATCATAAACATTAAGCTATATTAAGCTTTAAGAAAAACAGGCTAAGGTTTCTGCCGATGATATTAAATTAGAAATATCGGACTATTAACTAGTCTTAGGTTTCTTGCAAGAACTGCTGTGGAAATTAGGAAAGTTATACAAAAGTATAACTTTCCTAATTTCCACAGCATAGCGAAGGACAAAATATAATTGTCCCTTAATGAGTAGCTAGGTACATACTAAATAAAACAGATACGTTGGTTTCAGTTTTTTCAATTTTCAAACGGCTACTAGCATCTCTGGCTACTACGTCTGCGTCATCAGAACCCGAAGATACAGAAGAGTTTCTAGATCTCGGATCTATAAAGCAAGCTCTAGATAACATACCAACTGAAAAAGAAAGTAACGTATCCCTGGAAACCCTTTATACTGATATAAGCAACATGAATTTGAATGAACAATCTGGAACTATATGTCTCTCACTGATAAATCAGAAGATGCTTACTAATAAAGTAAAGGAACACTTTCCAACACAGTATAAGGTAGTTCTCGACAATACAATTTCAAAGTTGAATGGGAAAACTCTAAACAGTTCAGAATTGATGAAAGTGACGTATGAAACCATTATCTTGATTATAATGTCGTTGAAAAGCAATGTACCTTCAGCAATAACTTCATAAAAATAATAAGGTGAGGTTATTATTCTTATGTTTTGATAAACAAAACAATTCCGAGTAAGTATGTATGTACTAGATCTTATATATATTTTTTATATAACATAGTCTTCTTGCTTGCTAATGGTATTCCCAACAACAAATTTTAGACCAAGTTCGAATAAATCTTTTATTTCATCGTCTATAACGTAGATGAAGTCATCCCTTGTGCAGGTGATAGAACATGAGTGACTATCAAGCTAATGGGACATCGTTTGACTGAAGGCTCATATTATATAATTGTTATGAAATAAGATAGCCATAAGAATACCGAAATTTTTATTCAATAGGTACCTTAGAATTCCAGAGATAAAAATGTTATAGTTTAGGAATACGTAACATTAGGACTGAAGCCTAAAAAGAGCACGCCCTATTATCTAGTTTAGGTAGTTTCCATCAGGTGGCCCGCCTGCTCGTCAGCCAGTTGTGGCATAAAAAAAAAGGTAATGTATTTTAACTAACGTTAAATAGGTAGTTAAGATATCGAGAAATATAGTATAGTTTAGTTTGAAAATAATTTTTATTTATTTAACACTTAATATATGAATATGTGAAATAATTCATTTCTATTGGTAAAATAATGAAGAATCTATCATCAATCATCAATCATATATATATCAATATATAAAAAACTCTTTTGAAGCTGACAGAGAATCAACGCACAGCCTAAACTATAAATCCTAGAGGTATGAAATTTAGAGGGCAGTATCCTTATATAGTGTAGGGGTGCACTAAGAAAGGAATTTTGAAACGTCACACTCTAAAGGGTAGAACGCGAGCAACGCCGCGGGAGACGGCTAGTACTATTATAAAACTGTAAAAAAGCCAAAAACTGAAATTAAAGATGTGGATAAACTAAATAAACAATTCTGATTCCGAAAATCGAGTTTGTCTGTTTATCTGTTCGTTTATCTGCTTGTCTGTGTGTTTGTTCGCGGATCGCGCCTAAACAACAGGACAAATTTCAATGAAACTTATACCATTCAGAAGCCCTTTTTCCTGATTGAAACATAGGCTATATTTTATTGAAATGAAAGACGTGGATTCTTAGATACAGCTTGACCTCTCTAAACTAAAAGCCGCCTTTGGCACGAGGTTCATCGTATGCTGGTAGTTAAAATAAAATGGAGGGATGTTTTATTATATGGGATGTCTTTTTCCATATCCTTTTATAGGATATTTGACGTGTTTCTAAATGAATAATAATAATGAGGAAGTAACTTTTTTGTTCCAGTAATGTACTTTAAAAGACGAGGGCAGTGCCAATGGTACAAAGACAATTTGAAAGAAGCTTTAGACTTAATACTGCTTAAAAAGCTTACCATACGTAAAGCAGCTAGGATCTATGATATACCAAAAAGTACCTTATTTGACAAATTAGGACGGCTGAAAAAAAATAATTACTATATAGAATAGATGAATAGAAAAATAAATATTAGATAGAAGAATTATTTATTTATTATAGCCTCGATCGTCTCTCTTCAAGGTATCTCTCTCTTTTTAGAAGAATATTATTACTAATAACTTATATTGCTTTGTATTTACATCTTTGCATAACTGAAAAATCTAAAGTAGGTACTACCTCGTACATAGTAGCGATTTCTATATCTTTTTCTAGTTTGGTCATCACAGTTGCTACTACAAATAAATCCGCATGAGCATTTGTAATATTCTGTTCTATAACTATTTGACGGTAAATAGTAACATTCCTTATATTTTCAGACGAAGATGCCCATTTCAAAATGATTGACATGAACGGACGAAAAATTGTTCTATACAAAAACTACACGTTTTCTAAATCTGGTCCCATAAATATGAACTACTATTTTTGCTCCAAAAGAACAAAGCTCCTGTGCAAAGCTAAGATCAATTTTGACAGGAATTGGAGGGTGAAGTTAGTGGTGGATGAACACAACCATCCTCCGCCGCAGCTGTACACCAGCGCTGATGGAAAGTACCATGCTATCAGATAATTTACTTCGTATTATAAAATATACGCATAATATTCAAATTAAGGATTCTAAAAACAAATAATCACATTTCCCGATGTATTTTTTTTTGGATTTAATTACTAAGAGAAAAATTCGCTTGCCCGATTTCATAAAAATATAATTAGGTTTGGTGAATTTAATTTTTTGATAATGGTTTTATTTATATAATAACTTGAATTCATAATTTGTATACGTATGTTTTGATAGATAGGTTAGTACCTATAAAATTAGGAACCTATCCTAGGAAAATTATAGGGTACATATAAAATTCCTGAGAAAAAATCCGGGTCATCTATAAAAACTTGAATATCTTGGAAACCATGAATGCTAGCTTAGTAAAATTACGTAAGCTAATAATGCAATTAAACCATTACTTTTGGTTAGTTAATTGTGTAGATTTAAACTGTGTCTCAAATGCAACTTATTTCACTAAACTAGCATTCATATGGTTTCTACAATATTCACGATTTTATAGATGACCGGGAAATTTTGCTCTCGACTGTATATTAATAAGTGAGGACTACCCATTAATGGGCTAAATATAATGAGGCTATTATAATACATACTAGGCACGTGGGTGTATACTATTTCTAAGCAAGGTTATTTTTAAAACATTTCAAATTATTTTGAGTAGATATTTAAAAGGTGAAAGACGGCTTCATTATAATTAAATGGTGACATATATTTTATAATCAATTAGTTAATAGCATGTGAAAAACAGGCCAGTATAGTCGTAGAGGAAGATATATTAAAAAAAATAAAAAAATACGAAATATGTAGTGTTTTTTTTTTATTAATTTAAAAGGACTTTATCGCACATGCGATGATGCCGCCCTGATTTGTAAACAATCAACTTATAAGTAAAACTAGTTTGTAAAGTGCTCTGGCTGAGTCTGACAAAGGCTCAGCCAGAATACTATTACTATACCCTATTTCTAAGCGTTTAAATCCTAATAAAGCTCTAAAGCCATCGTTGCGGACACACTCCGTCAATATGTGATAAACATCATCGACGGTGTTGCACGAAGGACATTTTGCAGTAGGAGAAATTTTCATAAGGTGTAAAAACTTATTACATGGAATGTGACCGGTACGAAGTCTAAGCGCGGTGACGGTATCTCGCCTATTTAATAGTTGGTTATCAATCCATGGTGAACTCAAGGGATGTGGCTGGATCGTTTTATACCAGATTCCTTTTTCTTATGACCTCTTATCAAAATACTCCTTCCAAAGAAAATAGCAACCCTTTTTAGTTTTGTGAATATAATTAGTAAAGAATGGAGAAAAGTGAATGGGAATGCCATCTGATATGGCTTGTTTGGCTAATAGGTCAGCTGTTTCATTGCCACTCAGACCAACATGTGAAGGTATCCATTGAAGAACTACATTCCTTCCCTGTTATTGGAGCTTCAAAACAATGTTCCATATAAAAAAATAGATAAATTAGATATTAAAAATTAGATAAACTAGCTAAATTAGATATGTAGTGTTTGTTATTGGTTTGTTAGTAATGCCTACTATTTTTAGTTTTTTATTTAATGCCTCGTTTGTATGGGAAAAAAAGTATAAAACGCAACCTTAAGACACAAGTTATAAAATGTTACGATATATGTATAATATCCATGTTTAATTGTACAGATAAACCGAAAATAATTGACTTAAATGGAAAATGTATGATACTGTACAAGCAGTGCACATTTTCCAAGTCCGGGCGTAAGGAAACGAAATATTATTACTGTTCAAAAAAATCTACGCAGGGTTGTCCGGCTAAGATCAGCTTTGACGATAACTGGAGAGTGAGGCAAGCTTGCAGTGATCACAATCACCCCCCACCAAAATTGTTCAAAACAGAAGAAGGGAAATATATCACTTAAAAAGAAGCATTGTAGTACGAACTAAAGGCTTTATTGATAAATTATGCAAGTTTTATTTTATTTGCTTTCTATTTTTAAGAATGCACTATTTTAAGGTATTATTTTTTTTATTATAGTAGTTTTATTATTGTATTCTGGGTACTTTTTATTTTTGGTGATATCTTTGAAACTAAATATACAAGATTTATTTTAAACAAATTCCTTTAATTATAAAACTGGTTGGTGCCTGTATTTATCAAACGATTAGAACAGAATAAACCTCTGGACCTCAAGTGAATTTTCTGAACCAGTTTTTATTTATGGTGTATTTCACGTCGTGATTTTCACAGTATTACTATTACTAGTAATTACTAGTTATTAACTTAATCAAATGATTAAGTTAATAACTAGTACGGTGACAAACCAATTACACTAATTATTATAAAGGACAAATTTCACACATTAAATTATAGAACTATATATACAGGGTGTTACCAGACCACTTCCGAAAACTTGGAGGTTCCAATCAGACCATGATACTGAAAACATTAAGCGAAAAAAATCGCGAAAAAAAAATTGACTTGACTATCTCTTTTTAATTTTTTTTCTAGTTACATACACACAGTACAACATAATAAGACATATCTACCTAATTATCTCATTTAAAAAAGCAAAAAAACAAATAAAATAAATAAAGCAGCAATGTACACGCAGCACGCAGATTACGTCTACTACAGCATGAACAGCTGAGAGTTCATCGCGGGTCATTCAAGTACGCGACGTGCGAGCGACCTACGTTGTACCTACCTACGTTAGTAGGCACTTACGACACAGAATAAATAATAGTACTACGCCTCGACCTTACCTACGTGAATGCGTACATTGCGGGCTGGCGAAATAAATACAAATCTTTAAACATTGTTTTCTCCGGCTATAATTATTTTTCAGGATAACTGATTTTTTTTTGGTTGGGTTTTGGTGTGCTATAGCTCCCCCTTTCGTTTTCGGAAGTGGTCTGGTAACACCCTGTATACAGGGTGTTACCAGACCACTTCCGAAAACTTGGAGGTTCCAATCAGACCATGATACTGAAAACATTAAGCGAAAAAAATCGCGAAAAAAAAAATTGACTTGACTATCTCTTTTTAATTTTTTTTCTAGTTACATACACACAGTACAACATAATAAGACATATCTACCTAATTATCTCATTTAAAAAAGCAAAAAAACAAATAAAATAAATAAAGCAGCAATGTACACGCAGCACGCAGATTACGTCTACTACAGCATGAACAGCTGAGAGTTCATCGCGGGTCATTAAAGTACGCGACGTGCGAGCGACCTACGTTAGTACCTACCTACGTTAGTAGGTACTTACGACACAGAATAAATAATAGTGCTACGCCTCGACCTTACCTACGTGAATGCGTACATTGCGGGCTGGCGAAATAAATACAAATCTTTAAACATTGTTTTCTCCGGCTATAATTATTTTTCAGGATAACTGATTTTTTTTTGGTTGGGTTTTGGTGTGCTGTAGCTCCCCCTTTCGTTTTCGGAAGTGATCTGGTAACACCCTGTATATATATATAAATATTCACAAGGCATTATTATAAAAACAGTCAAATTAGGAACACAAATAAAATTCATTCAATTAATTAATAAAAATAAAATTTATAACTTAGTCAATATAATGTCAAATACAAAAATAATTATAATATTATTGCCTCGCAGTAGGTACTTTAGGCATTCCGCCATAATTTGCGGCCAGTTGTCCGCGAACACAATCACAGTTTGGGTTGGCTTTCAGGAGGTTGTTAAGGGCGGTGAGTGTCCGAGGCATTGGAAAGTTATCGCGTGCGACTGTTCGACTCGACAGATTATATTTCATTTTATGATTATATTTTATTGTATTTTGTATTATGCAGTCAAAAACATTATTAATATGCATGCATGTTGTATTGAATCGCTATTCTCTAGGTTTCAGTTATTACTAAAAAAAATCAAAATAATTATTAATGTAAAATATAACAATTGCGATTTAACATTTTCAGTGGAGACTTACGAAATGATTGAACTAAATAAAGCTAAAGTCATTTTGTATAAAAACTACACATTTTACAAACAAGGATCAGCATCTCGTAAC
The DNA here is from genome assembly GCA_918843925.1 of Eulithis prunata. Taxonomy (NCBI): domain Eukaryota; kingdom Metazoa; phylum Arthropoda; class Insecta; order Lepidoptera; family Geometridae; genus Eulithis; species Eulithis prunata. Next base: position 7,998,873 of record OU974016.1, on the reverse strand, counting down.
TATTACGTGTGTTCTCAAAAAACATCCATGTCATGTACTGCTAAGATGTACTTCAACAAGGATATGATATTGACACAACTCGTTGATGTACACACTCATCTTCCACCTAAATTATATAAGATAAGTGATGGAAAATACATCAAATTGTAACTTAATTTAGGTGTTCTGAATGTTATGATTAGTAATATACGATTTCAATTAGATATACAGGGTGTTACCAGACCACTTCCGAAAACTTGGAGGTTCCAATCAGACCATGATACTGAAAACATTAAGCGAAAAAAATCGCGAAAAAAAAAATTGACTTGACTATCTCTTTTTAATTTTTTTTTCTAGTTACATACACACAGTACAATATAATAAGACATATCTACCTAATTATCTCATTTAAAAAAGCAAAAAACAAATAAAATAAATAAAGCAGCAATGTACACGCAGCACGCAGATTACGTCTACTACAGCATGAACAGCTGAGAGTTCATCGCGGGTCATTCAAGTACGCGACGTGCGAGCGACCTACGTTAGTACCTACCTACGTTAGTAGGCACTTACGACACAGAATAAATAATAGTACTACGCCTCGACCTTACCTACGTGAATGCGTACATTGCGGGCTGGCGAAATAAATACAAATCTTTAAACATTGTTTTCTCCGGCTATAATTATTTTTCAGGATAACTGATTTTTTTTTGGTTGGGTTTTGGTGTGCTGTAGCTCCCCCTTTCGTTTTCGGAAGTGGTCTGGTAACATATATATATATAGGTACCTAGTATTTTGTTCTGAAAAATTTTTGTTCCTCATTTGCTAAATCCTTTCCCCTATATTTTCCTATGACGTGTAAATCAAACCCATATAAATAAATAGATATTCACAAAAAAAAAATTAGTAAAGTACGTACAATGTCAGCTTTCAAACGGTGAAGGATAACATTGCGTGCAAACCAGCTAGTTTACCAACGCGAGATATGCTTTTATAAGTTATTATTTGATGAGATTTTAACTTCTATCAGCTCTATCATCTATTCAGCGTATCGCTGTTGTAAGAAGTTGAAAACTAGTGACAAACATTTAAGCGAACGACGCGTGTATTATTAGCAAGCAAGAAAGCTCGTATGAGTTAGTGGCTAACTCTGGTGACGGAGTTTTTAGGCCGCCTTAAGGCCTCATTATTATTATATTCAGTAATAAATCTGTTATAGGTATTATTTTTAGATGAAACTTACAAAATCATTGACTTAAATGGAGCCAAAGTAATTTTGTTTAAAAAACATACGTTTGCTAAACAAGGACGCCGTTACTTATGTTCTAGACATTTATCCATGTCGTGTAAAGCTAAGTTGTATTTCGACGAGGATACAATGCCACACATCGTCTATGTACACAATCATCTTTCACCTAAATTGTATAAAACGAGTGATGGCAAATATGTCACAATGTAATATAACATAGGTTTTCTGATTGGCAATATACGATAGTTTAGTATTTGGTATTTTTTTTTGTTTTTATTTTGTTAGTCGTCTATTTAATCCCATATTCTCTACGTTCTTACGGTGGTAATCAAATCTATCACAGTAAGGTAGGTACAAAGTCAGCCTTCACATCGTGACGAAACCAAGCTTCTAGTGTTCGATCTTTTGATATGAAGTATATAAAGAAAAGAAAATAAACGTTTCATAATTTTTATAATTATTGCTACATCTTATTTTCAGATGAAACTTACAAAATGATTGAATTAAACGGATCTAAACTAGTATTGTTTAAAAACTATACATTTTCCAAAAAAGGGCCGCCGTCTCGTAATTATTATTTATGTTCTAAAAAAATGTCTATGTCATGTACGGCTAAGATGTATTTCAACAAGGATATGATATTGACACACCTCGTTGATGTACATAATCATCCTCCACCTCAATTATATGTAACGAATAATGGAAAATATGTCAAAATGTAACTTCGATCTTCTCTAAACAATTACCAACTTTGTTTCATTGTAAATATAATATAACATCATGCAAATGTTTTTTAATTATTATTATGTTCTAAATCTACTAAAAAAGTTTCAAACCAATAAAAATAATCAATAAATAAAAATTATTTGAATTTTATTTATTTTTTTATTTATGATAATATTAGGTTTTTTTTTTTTCAGTTGAAACGTGTAGAATGATTGAGCTGCACGGTCGAAATGTAATTTTGTATAAAAAACATACATATTCCAAAATTGGAAAAACTAATTTCAATTACTACGGTTGTTCAAAGAAAAGTATGTTAATGTGTAAAGCGAGAATTACTTTTGATAAAGATTGGAATATAAAATTGGTGGTCGATGAGCACAACCATCCACCGCCTAACCTGTTTTCAACATCAACCTTTATCTTGTTAGATAAATTGTGCTGTGCCTACATATTTTTTCTTATTGTATTATATTTCATAAATAAATAAATATCCTTGGACATTTCACACGACACCCTCTAGTCCCAAACTAAGCAAACCTTGTACATGGGAGCTAGATTGCTGATATAATACTCATATGCTTTTTTTTGTAAATACATACAACACAACATCGTAATAGAACAAACAAACAAAATATTTAAAAAAGAAATTAAAGTACTTTATATTATTATTTTAACTAAGTTTATTTTGTTTAGAATTTCGTCAGGCTTATTGAAATCATAAGGCACGTCAAAAATCTCTACAAATCTTTTGATAGGATTTTGAGGATAACCTTAAGAAGACTGAATTTTTGAAAATAAAATTTTAACGCTTTTGTGTTATCCAAATATCACACGTGGTATATACAGTGATTTAACACTCGCCACTAGTCTTCATATAGGAAGAAAAAACATAATCAAATGTTATTTTCAGACGACGAAGCGTACAAACTGGTACATCTTAATGGACGAAACGTGTTACTTTACAAAAATAACACATTTTCCAAAGTGGGGCGCACAAACTCAAATTATTATTATTGCTCGAAGAAATCAAAGCTCAACTGTAGAGCCAAAATACACTTTGATAAGAACTGGCAAATTAAACAGTTGTTTGATGAACATAACCATGAACATCCAAAATTAGTTGCCACTTCTATAGGAAAGTATTGTTATTTAAAGTAAAAAGAAAAAAAAGTAGATACATAACAGTCACTTGCATAGCTGCGCAAGTGACTGTTATGGCATGTTTTCTTTTGAATAAAACTACTTCATTTTAATAAATAATATAACACTGACTAGACGTTTGATTAATTATAGCCTTACTATAATTTTATCAATACTATCTTTTTTCAAAATAATTATTAAATATCTTAAAACAGCTTTTTATTGTTTGTGTATAAGCGCGTTGGATCACTAAAGCAGACGATGCATTTTTCAGATGACGAAACGTATAAAATGATTGAGCTGAACGGTCGAAACGTTATTTTGTATAAGAAACATACATTTTCCAAAATTGGATCACCCAATTTCAATTACTACGGTTGTTCAAAAAAAAGCATGTTAATGTGTAAAGCAAGAATTACTTTTGATAAAGATTGGAATATAAAATTGGTTGTCGATGAGCACAACCATCCACCTCCTAACCTTTTATCAACACCCTCCGGATTATACTATACAGTTCGATAGATTGCTGTACATTATTTTTATAATATATCATAGTAGGTATATTCGAACAGAATCTCTGCAGACTAGTGACTCACAACTGGAATGATATGGCATAGTCACTATATCACCTTATCTCTTGGTAAATTTTTTGAGTAAAACCAGTTAAGAGTTAAAAGTATAATCAGTTACTGGGCTGAATATGTACAAATGTGATTATTAATCATTTTCCTTAGGATTTATATCTACTTAGTTAATAATTAAGTTTAAAATATTTTTATGGTATGTCATTCTAGAAATGGATGCTAAGTTTAGATACCGAAATAATTTTTTTTTCTATTTCAGGTGATAGTGCGGAAATGATAAATATGGGTGGGAAAAAATTAATTATGTACAAAAAATACACTTTTTCCAAAGTTGGAGCACCTCGTCAAAACCTTTACTACTGTTCGAAAAAATACTCGAAGCAATGCAAGAGTCAGATTAGCTTCGACAAGGACTGGAATATCAAAAAGGTGATGGATGAGCACACCCATCCTCCCCCGACGTTGTATCACGCTGGCAACGGACAATACATATCACACATTTCAAGAACAAAAGTTAATAAGTATTTCAAATAATTTATACCGTACCAAGCCATGAAAATCGCGTTAGATCTGGTTACCACCAGACCTTCATCAAATTTGAATACATTGAAATGAACTCTAACGATCTTATTCCAGAACGGGGACTAAAGAAAGTCACGGTTTAAACGTCAAGGTTTATACAACCCGGGTGAATTAACATGACACCTGGCTCGGAACTCGATACTTCCCCCGCTACACCGCTTAATTCGGCCGGGTTGAATAAACCTTGACGTTTAAACCGTGACTTTCTTTAGTCCCCGTTCTGGAAGAAGACCGTATTAGTTTATTTATAGGTAGATGTATGAAGTATTCACTCTGTGTTGGTAGTTAAAGAATATACATAAGGTCATGAGTTATATTGATCAAATTTGAAATTTGCATTTTTCTAGTAACTCTGTATCTGTACCTACCATCACTGTACCTATATTAAAAGTATGTACAAAACAATTTTACCTATTTATCATCTATTTGGGTCACATACCTTTGGGGTATGTGACTTTGGACTTTACTTGGAGAAAGTGCATTGTTATTGTTACATAGCGCTTAATATTAGGTGTTTCATCAGCTTATTCATAAACTCAAACCAAATTCTCTTCTCTTGCCTGATTCTGTTTTATTTAGAACAAATGATCCTTTTTTATAGGTACCTACTTGCTATGCTAATAAAGAAATCGTTACTCAAGCATAGCTTTGTGTAAAAAAATCATACAAAAATCTACGCTTGAGGCCAGATCAGTGCTTAAGCAGCAAATCATCATTCGAACCCACATTTGGCAAAATATTTTGATGATTAATCCCCCAGGCACTTCCAGATTTTACTTACAGCATTGTTAACATAAACGGAAGGAATTTAATATTATACCAAAACTATACATTTTCCAAAAAAGGATCCTGTAATAACTTCTACTGTTCCAAGAAGCAGGCCGCGCAATGTCCTGCCAAGTTAAACTTTGACAAGGAGATGGGCTTAAAACAAGCTTTTTCCTTCCATAATCATCCTCCGCCAGTACTGCATAGAACACCTTCGGGGAAATTTATTAAAGTGAATTAATATAAAAACCATTCATTAACGTTCAGCAAGTTGAAGTGTAAATAAGCATACCATATACTCGCCAGAACTAACAACCTATGGGGCACAATTTTAAAACAAGCTTTTTGCTAGTTTTACTTTTGTAAGTTTTTAAAAGTTCAAACTAAGACATAAAGCCAAACAAAACAAAAAAAGATTGCAAGGAGAAAAATGGCTGAGCAAATAAAAAAATTATAATAAGAGTTACAAGTGATCCGAAGATGAACCAGGATAAGGATTGCTGAGAAAAAAGTTTGGATAGAATAAGAGGAGGACCAAAATTTTAAAATACAGAGCTATCACAAAAAGAAAAGCTGAAAGAAAGAAATAGAAAAGCTGAAAGAGAGAAAAAAAAAGATAAAAGACGATATTGTAAATTTCTGAGATGTCAGCAAAAGCACAAAAAGCTACCCGAAAACACATTCGAGACTTAAGAGCCCACTACCACAGAAAACATAAATCAGCTTAGTGATATCTATCCAATTTTTTTTATTTGGTAAATAAAGTCGTTTCAGTGGAACTATATACTCGTGCCTTGTTATTATGTTTTATTTACAATCAAAAGTTAGATTTATTCCTTAAAGTCTATGTAATATGCGGTAATATTTAGAAACACAGGTACTTGTAATTTACACCTCTTAAACAAACTCAAGGATCTTTAACATCAAAAGACTTTCGGAGATTTACCGTGCCGATAACAGTCGTGAGCTTATTTTTTTATCCATATTCCAGATAAAACGTACAAAATAATAGAATTAAACGGTCAAAACACACTGTTGTACAAAAATTATACTTTTTCGAAACGCGGATCTACGAAGACTAATAACTACTACTGCTCTAAGCATACCTCATGTAAAGCTAAGATTTACTTTACTAAGGACGGTAAGCTAAAGAAGATTGACAACAGTCACAACCACCCTCCTACTAGGGTTGTCCCGAACACGTTCTGGGAAATTCTATAGTTAATTTTACCCCGCCAGGGTTGTCTACATATTTTCTAGCAAAATGGTTTATGTTTCGTTCGGCATATCAATGAAATGAAGATTTGTGTTCTAAATTTTTTGATGAAGTATTAAGGTGTCGTCATCCAAACTCATCGACCGACAATGAAGAATTGATAAAAATCGAATAGTCGAGCTGATCGATTTAGAGTAGGTAATTACTTAATAGAAATAATACTATCGATCGATGAGCTTGGTAGACAATATTTAGTTAAGTTGAGTGTGTGTTTGTTTATGTGAATGAAATACCTAGATGATGCAATAAATGAATTTGTATTTTTTTACAACAAGCATTTTTTCATACACCACTATCTTTTTTAAACATTGAAACTTTTTCGGAATTGTTTCATTTATTTACAACTATAAATGAATATGCCAAGGTACCAATGTACCTATAATCCTGCATGATATGGATGGAGATAAATGAACTCTGTTTTCTACTAGTAGTTAGAAGACTCATAAAAGTAGCAAATAGGTTCAATTTTTTTTATTCATAATACATAAGCATCAGAAAACTTATTTTTAGATGGTGATTTCAAAATTATTGATTTGAACGGTAGCAACGTGATTTTGTACGAAAACTTCACATTTTCCCGATGTGGGGAGATTACCAGAAATAACTTCTACTGTTCTAATAAAAAACGAAAGGGTTGCAAAGCAAAGATTAGTTTTGATAAGAATTGGAAAATAAAACACGTTACCGCAGAACATGACCACGCTCCTCCGAAGTTGTTTAGAACAACGACTGGCACATATATTAGATTATAGTATTTTAAGTTGTTATGTACTCATGTTTATAATATTATTTTTATACAGTACCTAAAACCCAATAAAGTTACAATTTCAAAAGAAGTTTCTTATTGATGAAAGTGTTTTAGTTAAGTCGATCGGACCTCTATTCTTATTTTTACCTTGTTGTAGTTAATTAAGTAGATATTTTAAAGAACGTTATGAAAAGTTACCATTTACCTACGTATACTAATTGTTTTGCGTTTTCAGACATAAGCTACGTGTTCGAGTTTCTAGACTCACGCCGCGGACGCGAACTCATCTTCCAAAACTATTCATACAGAAGATTCTGCCAATCAAATATCTACAACTGTTCCAGCAAGAAACCCAAGCTATGCTGTGCTCAAGTCATGCTTGACGACGACAAAGTGCTTATTATATCGAACAACCACAATCACTCACCCCCGTTTCTGTTACGAGATGAAAATGGCACTTTAGTTTCAAGCTACTTGATGAAAGCGGAACCAAAAAACCGAAAAAAAGGAAAGGCTACTTTAGGACCGGTAGCAAGCCGCAATGAAGTTGATACTCTTGTAGCCAACATAATGAAAAGCGTTAAAGAAATGAAAAATGATGTTGATACTGCCGCGACTAATACGAGCGATGTTATACCAGAAAGAGAAACAAAAGACTTGGTATCAGACGACGTAGGGAATACTGAATTTTCAGTTTCAAACACCATTAACAAAGAAACGTCTGAAGCAAATGCAGTTTGCTATTGCGCTTATTGCGCCCAGGAAAACGGAATGCCCGTTGAAACTGAATTTGACAATTTTGATAAAGTAATAAATGAAAAAAACGTGTTGCTAGAGAAAGTGAACAACTATTCACAAACATACCCTGCTAAGGTGGAGCCTAATGAGAACAGTTTTGGAAAAAGCGAATTACCTGAATCAAAAGGGTTTACACAAACGAGCTCTAACAAAGAGCCACGTGAAGTTGAAAGCGTACCACTTATGAAACCAGATACTAGTTCATTGATACCAAACCAAATGTACATAGTACTTCCAAATAACGATGCGGGCATTCCAATACAAAACAGAATTATAATGCCATACCAAAATCCAAGTGGGTTACTGTATAATAACAGGATTTTAGTAACACCACTTAAAACTGAGCCTACGATATCATGGAACAATCAAATACAGCCAAAGAACAATGATACTTTCCCAGTCACGAGCTACAAGATGCGTCAACAATCAGATGGTACTAGTGTAGTACCAAATAAAACGATTTTCCTACTGCACAGCAATAACATCAGCGCAATGATGCCACGAATAAATGAAAATGTACCTTTTGTTCCAAGCAACATTGAAACGGTGGCTCCAAATGAATCCAGCTCATTAGCGGTCAAAAACATGTTTTTATTGGTGCAGAATAAAAAGGAAAATGACTCTTTAGTGGTAACTAATGCGCAGCCTGAACAAAACGAGAGTTGTGTTAATAGCTCACCACTGATAAAAACAACGACTGACAATATTACCCCTGGGAATATGCAAAACGTACCGCAAAAAAAAATTCAAATGAAAACTTCAATTCCTATGGCTAGTATCAAAAACATAAAATTTCCTATTAAACCTGGAGTAGGATCTGATAATCTAAGTAAGAAAACGGAAACTGATGCAGTATCTAGTAATGTTAATGTACTACCAAAGAAAAGTAACAATAATCGCGACGTGATTTCAAATAAAATGGGGTCTGGTAATGTATCTAGTGAGATGCAAGTGATCAAAACAGAAATCAGTTCTTCTCGCGATATCCATACACCATCTTTAAAACCCATCAGAGTTAAATCTTGCAATATTCTACCGCCTAAAAAAACTGAAACAGAAAATGCTCCTAGTAAGACACAATCAACAGCACCAAAGAAAATTAAATCTGACAACACCGTGTCAAACAATTTGCAACCAATGGCACTGCAAAAAACTGAAACTACTAGTGCTGGTTCTAATAAGATAAAACCAATAGCGCTAAAGAAAACAGAAATCGGAAATGTTGTACCTAGTAAGATGTCTCAAGTATATGTGCAAAATAAAGTTGAAACTAGTTCAACAGTGGCAACCATTACAGTACCGAAAAGTTCCAAGACTGTAGAGTGTGTTGGAATGAGTAAATTGCACACATCGAAGAAAAAAAATATAAGCAATGCTATAGATAACAAGCCACAAATGGCACCAAAGAAAATTGAAACTGGTGGTGCTGCTCGTAAGATACAGCAAACAGTGTCCAAAAAAATACAGACCGATGTTGCTGGATCTAGTAAGATGCAACTAGTAGAACCAAAGATAACCGAAATTGGTGGTGGGGGTAATACACAACCAAAAGAACTAAAGAAAACAGAATTTGCTTCCTCCGTGGCAAGTAACATAAGTGCACCGACGAAACAGCTTCATATGAACCGGTTAATACCAAAAAACAAACATCTAACGAAAACAGAGCATGTTACTATATCTTCGGGTACAAAACAGCCGACGGAAAATAAAACCCGCTCTAAAGAGATAGGTATTATACCAGTGATACCTTTTTCAATTTCAATGATTCCTCTACCAACAGATGAGACGGGTATAAATACAACAGTACCGACAGCAAATGAAACAGGTTCTGTGTCTAAAGAGATACCCTCATCATCAACGTCACAAAAATTTCCAACGAAACACAAGGCTGTTTCTAATATGCATAGTGTACCCCCAAAGAAAAGGTATTACGAAGGTTAAATTTCTTCTTATTATTTTATCAATTTCCATGAATACATATAAAATAAATGCTTGTTTTATCCTTTGTAACTAAGTCTAAGAGAATTAACGTAAATTTACTTCAACGTTAATATTTTTTCATCTCACTCTTGAATTCATAAACAGATACTGTACTGCGTACAGCCCGTTCAAACAGTTTCAACCAACATGACGTATTTGTCTAGCGCAGCACCTAAATCCGCCTCTGAATGAGCCTTTACATCGTTTATGAATTTTAGGGTTAGGTAGGAACGCTGCCATGTGTATTTAAATAACATTATTCTTCTTATTAACCACAGTTTTAGATTTGTACCTAGGTATCTACGTAGTTTATTTTTAAATCATTTACAAAAATTTTAGGAAGGAAAATAATTTTCAACATTCGTATGATATCAACTAATATAATCAACTGTTTGATCGTAATTTTGTATGCTTTATCTTATTAGGCTTAGGTTGTTATGATAACGTAGACATTCCTTTTATTGGATTTAATCTGTATAAATATGTGTATTTTGTAGGATTTTGTGATATCAATATGTAATTTAAGAATATTGTAGCTTTTAAACATTATCAGTATTTAAGTATATTTTTGTACTATTGTAATAATAATTATTCTAGTCATCGTCAAAGTAACATTGTCATCTTATCTAGTCATTTTTTGTGTAGCATTATGAAGATCGTGCACTTTATGATGACGCGTAAATCATTGAAATTTATTTTGTGTATCAATGACATTAAGGGCACTACGCGAGTCATCGTTAAGTGTATAAACTTTACCATATACATCATGTATTAAGTCATTTACATTTCTTAGGATAGTCAGATAATCGATTTTACTTCATAATCTATCTAGTTTTATTTTATTCATAACTTTAATAATAGCATTTACTCAATGTTTAGTCAGAAACTTTTCTGGTAGAGAAGACTAATTTAAGTCCGCCTTCTTCATGGCATCATCAGTGACATTTTCAATCGCTAATAAAGATAATGTAGAATCTGTTTTTGTTTTATTTGTTTTTATCTTTGACTATGGATCTTATTTTGTGTACGCCTGCATAGTGCACCTTATCAACCTTTACCAAATAAATCTTTAACATTTACCAAGTAGTTCTTGTCATGGCACATGCGAGATTTTATGCAAAGAAAGCGAGGTGGAGTGCTTGTACTTGCACAGCGGAGGCCCATAACCTTCAACCCGGAATACAGAAATGCGAGCATCAATACTTCGCGGCAGAAATAGAGTTCGGTTCATCCGGACGAGCTCTTACACAAAGAGCCCTATACTCTGTTTTGTGAATTCTCTTGGTTAATGAGTGTTCTGTTTATTTATCCACAATAATGACCAATGATATTTTCAGGTTTGACCTACGAGTTTGTGGAGTCTCAGCGTGGAAAGCAGCTGATCCTACTCCAAGGGTACACCTTCTGGAAGCACTCTACGTACCAGTGGAAATGTAGCTCGTCCCTCAGTATGAAGTGTCCTGCTAAGTTGTTCATGAAAGATGGTTTGATTATAAACTTCAATTTAACACACGTTCATCCTCCACCAAATATACATCCAAGTATTCTGGAGAAACAGCAGGCACAGCGTATCACTTATCAGTATGTGGAGACTCAGCATGAGAAGCACCTGATCCTACTTGAAGGGTACACGTTTAGTAAGAACTCCAAGTATCAGTGGACATGCAGCGCGGCTGCCAGCATGAAGTGTCCTGCTAAGTTATTCATCAAAGACAATGTAATTTGGAACTTCAATTTGACACACGTTCATCCTTCACCGAATATACAGATAACTGTTCTGGCGAACGGGAACTTTAAACCTCCGCCGAAAGTAGAACCGAAGCCACCACAGAACCGGAAGGCAAAGTCTAGCACGGTCACAGATCCGCGGAACTGACAACAATGTTAGGATCGCGTGAAATCTAATACCTAAAGTTGTTCTTTCTGGAAATCAATGGCTTATGTCTAGCTTCTAGAGGCTGATAATGATGATTAAGCATATATTATGTGTTAGGGAAAGTTCCTTCATAATTTTGTTTAAGTAACATAAATTTCTACACTCTGTGCACCGCCCTTCATTTATTATTATTCGCTTTTATCCCCATGCTGAGGTTGCCTGGAAGAAATCACTTTCAGCGATAAGGCCACTCATTGTACTTTATCGTATTATATAAGTTAGTCTTAAAACATTGTTCTTGTGTATAATAAAGTGTTATCAATCTATCTAATAATACTGTTTGGCCAAAAGTGCTTTGCTAATGTTATGGAGTGTGCAATGAAAATATTAGGATACCTATGCAAGTAGTAGGTCCCTACCTATCTACTTAGATACATAGGTATCAAAGTATCATACGTAAGTAGTAGGTAAGTATAGTGTCATAGATATTATGTAGGGCAGTAAGTAGGCATTGCAAGCTTCAAGATCGACTGTCTTCCTATTTCCTAACGTGTGCAATAACGCTTGAGTAAACAGCATTGACGTATAGCCTATTTTTTTTTATCAGTGTTGACGTTTTGATTTGCAAACTTTATACTCCCGTAGGTTTTTTAATCCTGTAATATTTTAGGTTCTGCAGACATAGCGATCTTGTTAATCTAATAGATTTATCTAATAAATAAATAGTAGTATTCTCCTTCGGTTTTTATTGAAAGTAACCCTATTACCAGATTTAAGTTTAGTGCACACATAAGATCATTATTTCCATTTTTTATTATACTTAACTGACCAAAAGTGACAGTATACCAGGTTTTATATAATGGTACTATAGCCGTCTTTGTTGTTTCAGTTTATGAGAAAGGGACGTCAACATTTTTAGTGCTGTCAAATTAGGTTAGTTTAGAAAAATGCAACAAGTGAATTAATTCATACCATTATCTATTTGTTATAGACCAACCCCCTATCATATAAAAAGTTAGGAGTAGACAATGTAGGTTTAAAGACATTTATTCTCATAAATGTCCTGATTACGTATGGTAAGCAAGATATAATGTCTACTCTAACTTATTATAAAATACACCATATAAATGGCGAGCATCAATACTTCGCGGCAGAAATAGATATCGGTACTTCTGGGCGAGCTCACACAAAGAGCCATATTATTATACCTACTTACCTACTCTGTTTTGTGAATTCTATTGACTGATGAGTGTTCTGTTTATTTATCCACAATGATGACCAATTATATTTCCAGGTATGACCTACGAGTATGTGGAGTCTCAGCGTGGGAAGCAGCTGATCCTACTCCAAGGGTACACATTTTCGCAGCGCTCTACGTACCAGTGGAAATGTAGCTCGTCCCTCAGTATGAAGTGTCCCGCTAAGTTATTCATGAAAGATGGTGTGATTGTGGACTTCCATATAACACACGCTCATCCTCCACCTTCCTACTTTCATAAGAAATGAAAGAAACTGGAGGAGACCTTTGCCAAAGGGTACACAGAAGATACCACAAAATAATAAGAAACCAGTGCAATACTACTAATGTACACAATTTGTTTCTTCTGAATAAATGGCTTTTGTTTATTATATTATTAAATCCTCCACCAAATATACACCCAAGTATACTGGAAAAACAGAAGGCAAAGCGTATCACTTATCAGTATGTGGAAACTCATCTATCCATGCATATACAGAAACTCTTCAGGTTTCAGAAAATTTAGGAGCATACGTACGTAAGTACCTAGGTAGGTATCTATCTATACTATTATAAAACTGTAAAAAAGCCCAAAACAAAAATTAAAGGTATGGTTGAACTAAATATGCAGATCTACTAAATAAACGATTCTGATTCCGAAACTCGAGTTTGTTTATCTGTTTGTTTGTTCGCGGATCACGCCTTAACTACTGGACCAATTTCAATGAAACTTATACCATTCGGAAGCCCTTTTTCCGGATTGAAATATAGGCTATATTTGATTAAAATCAAAGACGTGGATTCTTAGATACAGCTTGAACTCTCTAAACCAAAAGCAGCCATTTGCTACGAGGTTCATCGTATACCTACATACTGGTTGATAAATATTATGTTGGTTTCGCACGTGTACGAAGTCGCGGGTATCAGCTAGTATGTGATAAAAACGGCCACGGGCGAGTTCCATCCCCGCAGACGTAGTTGCGGGCGAGGAGTTATATTTTAGGTACCTACTTACCTATATTATATACATTTAGTCGAAATAACGATTACCATTATTATACCTATTTATATGCCTACTTGCAAAACGTTGCAAGTAATATATAAATACTAACTGAACCAACTCAGTAAGTAGGTAGTAGGTAGGTTAGGTACCAATCAAAAGCGTGCCCAAAACACGCGTGGCTGCATTCATTCCAGAAACACTAGGCCAAAAACTCACCAGCCCAGGGTCAAGCGTCGCTGCGACGAGACTAGTATAATTAGGTTCCTAGGTCTGTAAGTAATTCGTAGTTAGTTCGAAATATTAGCTAGAGGTAGGTACCTAAGTTCTATCAAAAACGTATAACGGAACGTAAAACGCTTGACGTTTTCATCTTTTTTTTAAATACCTAATAGTAATTTTTTTATTTTTCCGTCAGTATCGACGTTCCGATTTGAGATCGAACTGTCAAAGTCACCTGTTATGTCAATTGTCACGTCACTGTCATAAAACAGCTGTTCTACATAGTTTCATGTTGCGAATTGCGTTTGTGACGAGCAAAACAAAGTTTCTAAAATGGAAAGCGTGGATTTCTGATGTTTTATTGGGTAGCACTCATTTGTTTCGCTATTTGGAAGTGATTACTTGCCGTATTGGTAATTTAGATCATTGTGTAATAAGGTCAAAAGGTCAGTGAAAAACATAACCAAAGAAGTGAAGTGTTTACAAACATTATCATTGTCTTTAATTTTTAATGTTTGCAGTAATAAGTAGGTAATTATGTCAAGCTAGAGGATTACCGGTGTAAATTGTAAGTTTTTTAATAGGATTTTTTTTGCAAATTTTATAACTCAGAATATTGAAACCGTAGGTACCTACTTTCTTAAAAAAATTAAAAGTGTAGGCACTAACAAAGTATCTTCTACCGATAAAAATGTGATGTATACAGAAAGCTAGGTTCCAACCACACTAAGTCTGCAATGGAATGAATGGGTAATCCTGAAGGCTTTGTATCTGAAATGTATCGTATCATCTTCCATTTACTTAGTATTTTTCATGGTACCCTACATAGGTTATCAAATTTTTTTCCCATTATGTTTTTTAATCCTGTAATATGCAGACTTAGCAAAGTCAGACTCTAGGTAATCTAATAATAAACAATAGTATTCTCCTTCCCTTGTTTTTATTTAAAGTAACCCCATTACCACATTTTGGTTAATTACATACACAAGATCATTATTTCCATTTTTTATTATGCTTAACTAAGCCTAAAGTGACCGTATACCATATTTTATATAATATCTGTTTGTTTTAGACTATAAATGGCTCGAAGAAAAAGTTGTAGCGCCCATGAAAGAAGAATTTTACAGCAAACTAAACGTACTTTTGAAGCGTAAAAAGAGTAACAGCATAAATCTCATCTCTAAAGAAAGATACCAGGACTTTGTACAAGAGCTCATCGATATAAAATCAAAGAATCACAAAAGTTTCGACGATTACAAAATGCTATCCAACTATGAGATCATAGAAGTGCGGGGTATCCAAAGATTAATACAACCTAGAACTGAAACCGACAACCACATAAAGTTTTATGTTCATTTAGATGAGTTGTTTGGTGTTATCCATACAATGCATTTATTGTATGATCATGCAGGTAAAGATAAAATGGATGTAGAAATCAAAAGAAAATATTGTAATGTGTCGAAGGATGTAATAAAGATTTATATGACGTGTTGTAAAATTTGTAGGGAGCGACTATCTAGTTAACTAGATAGTCGCTCCCTACAAATTTTCACAGTAATTCATCCCGGACTTTCTTAAGAAAGTCCGGGATGAATTACTGTGACATCACTGTACAGGCTATTTAGAGTATTTAGTCTGGTGGGGAACAGTTCCTAATAAATTAATTAACTAAATATATATTCATAGGCTAGGAATTTTAAATTAACAAAGTTATCTTACTTTCTTATATATAACTTATACCAATTAAATATTTTAATTCCGAATGAACTTAATATATTATTATACTTACTTATTTAGTTGTATCATTTAATAGAACCAAAGCATACATTTTATAGTGTACATTCCTACTCTAGCCAGGTTTTACATATAATAATATATGTATATACATTATAAATGTTATGCGATAGATGTAGGTTCAATTATTAACATAATAATATAACTTTTTTCTTGCTCTCGGTGGATGGTGGATTTGGTTGTATGGTAAGTATTTAATCATTCTTATCATTATCATCATCAGTCTGCATTAGTCCACTGTTTGGCTCCTACACACTATGCCGGCGGCTCGGCGGTCATGCCACCAACAAGCCCGGCGGCATTGCCGTCATTGCCGGCGGGTATTTGAGCCGTAGGTATTTTGTACGCGTTTTTAACCGCGCGGCAAAAATCTGCCGGCAGTGTGTAGGAACCTTTAGACATAATGGTCCCCCATTGACTTCCAGGTCAAATTGTTTTGGGTTTTTCCCATCTACCGGCTTATCGCGATCTTAAATGGGCGGCCGTCTTACGTTTCACCATCCGGTACGTAGTCTAACTCAAACTAAATCCATGGTCAGGACCTTATGCCGAAAACCCATTTCACTACTGGGGTTAAAATGACTTGGAAAACTTGATTTAGCAGACTCACTAAATCCGGTGACTGTCAGATTTGTTCGTGATCACCCTTTGTTGAGTTTATTATGAAGGACTAACCCTGTTATTTTGTAAACTCGATGTAAGCTTGGAACAGTTAAATTTAATTCCCAACACTACTATGGTGGTATGGTTTCGTCCCACCCTACTCCTAGGAGTATGACCTATGGTGGGTCCGAAGTGCACCGTGTTTTGTCTTTACCATTTCAAGCAGAATCAAATTCAATTTAAAAACACAAAACATGGTGTTAGTTACACCGTATTCCAAGCTTATACGAGTTTAATAACAGAGTAAAAGTCTAAACTCACATGTTCCTTTCAGTGAAGTTCATGACGTCACGGGGCGGTGAACGCCTGATCAAGCTAGGTGACTTCACGTTCACAAAGTCCCATCACAACGGGGATATCTGCTACTGGACCTGTTACACCCACAGATATTGCTGCCCGGCCAAAGCGTACACAGAATCTAACCAACTTGTGTACGCGAAGAATATACACAATCACCCGCCGACGGAGTTTTTTGTTTAGAAGCTGTGTTTAAGTTTCATGATTGGGAAGCTAGTAACCTTCCTACTACCTGCCTCACTTAGGAGTCGCAAAAGTAACCGGTTTTTGGTATGAACTACTGACTTTTTTTTTCATAGACCATAGCCATAAGACCATAACGTTGCTTGTGTCATAGTTATATTAATTTTGGGTAGTATCTAGGTATACCTCATGCCAATGAATGGCTTGCGAGCTCCCATTTTCGTATACGTCTATATCTTTGTCTAGTAACATTGAACTGGTGATATGATAATCTACTTTCTTGATAAGGGCTGGTCCCTGTCTTTGTTACCGTTATTTGCACACTGGCCAGTACCGACACTTGCACGACATCGATATGTCAGTTGCTCGAATAAAAATATCGACGCCGACACGATGTGAAAGCGTCTAAATGTATGATGTTAACTCTCCGCCGATGTCGTGTAGGTGTCGTCTCGGTGACAGTGGAAAAACAGCTATTGTCGTGAAATGTTAGAATAATAGCGTGTTTATTGGATACTGGTTTGTATATTTGAACCTCTCGTATATTTTAGATATCATAGGTGCTAATTGTGATAATTAACGATGTGATCTCTACTTGCATATTCTTGCCAATACTTGTTTAATTTATAAGTACAAATAGCAGCATATTGTTCAGTATTATGCACGTGTTCCAATGCTCTCTATTTTTAGTAAAATATATTGAATTTACATTTTAAATGAGACTTTTACTCTTAAAATTTTACACCCCACTTGACCCATATTTCTTTTATTGTTCAGGATTTTACTAAAGCTTTGTGCATGCTTAGTTTTTGTACTTTGAATGCTTACAATGATTAGCGGTACAGTCCAGAGGCAAAGCTTCAAAAATGATGACGGAAAACTAGAAACTTTTCAGTCATAATTTTTTCTTTTTCCAACCATGATTAAGAAGAACTGTATCTTAAAAGTAGTATGCTAAGATGAAAAATAATAATTAGAGCCAATCAATAATTTTGAAACCCTAGAAACGTAATCTACTTCTGATGCTAAGTACCAGCTATAACCTATATTTTCTCTATGTCGTCTTTTTGCCACAAAATAAGTAGAGACAAGGCTTCTTTTCTGCTTTTACCGTATCTCACTACGTCCTACGTCATAGTCCGCAGTACTTCTAACCTACCACATGATTGCAGGCCCAGTAAAGCAACAAAAGATGAGATGCGTCAAGGGTCTTGACGGTGCATTTTTCACACAATCCCTCAGAGGCAAACCCCTCATCGTTTACAACCACTACTCCTACTGCAAGCATTCTGTCAGAAACGGTATCTCGAGATGGACGTGCTCTACTCATTCGTACAAGTGCTGCAAAGCCGTGGTCAAGACTAAAGGGTCCCATATCATCGAGGTTAAGGGACATCATAATCACGATGCGTCAGACCTCCTCATCAATAGGGGCAAGCCTATGTACTACAGCTCTTTGTCAGAAATCATTCTGGATAAGACATGTGATGGTACACTGCCCTTCTAATACTTACTGGCTTTTACAAATTCAAAGGAAGACAATATTCAGCGTAATAGATGGTGCAATTCTGTTTCTTGGAAGTTAGTGAGCTTGGTATTCCAGCTCCCAGAAACTAAAAGTGTAGTCAGTTGCACCAGCGGAGCGTGAGCACGAACAAAATAGTCGCCGTGTAACATAATCGAGTCATATATTGCGCGTCAATGCCAGCTGGACTGCCGAGTATTGTACCGTCAGCGCGCAGTGTATCTCGGATACGCTACCGAATTTAATTTACCGTTTGTCATGATTATCACATTTATTCGTCCTGAAGCCTCTGTACTCTGTCTCTGTTATTAATAAACCCGCAAAAGATAAAACACGGTGTAACTATTTCAAGCTTATACATATAGAGTTTATTAACATATTACTTCTCATAATATTTTGATATTTTGAAGTAAAATGAAAAAGAGCGGTAACAACTACTCGCTAACCCGATTAAATGTAAAATAAGTAGATATTTGAAATAGGACAATGTTTTGTGTACCATATACGTAGTAAAAAGTTCTTGCCAAGTTGATTTTCTTATGTAAGGCTGATCTCAACTCAACTTAGAAAAATCTTATAAAGTATTTTAGTTAAAATAAATAGGTAGTAGACAATGCGTAGATACTCTTGAGAGTGCGTACCACTTACTTTCAAGAGGCCTATAGTTTAAGGACTGTAAACTTTACGAATATTAAATTAGTTTTCCAAATGTCCTATATTAAAACTTTCTTTTTCTTGGAATTGTCTTATCCAGCTTTGTACAAATCTTTGCATTCCTTGTAGGTATATTATGTATTCCAATTATTTCCAACGAAATACACTTTTTATATTCAGACGTTTTTACATATTTTTTTTTTATTTACTTGTCAATTTGCAAACAAACCCGACTGCAGTTATTTTTTACTGAGACTGTTCGATCATATCATTTTAATTTGTAGTTTAGGTATATTATTAACTTACTATTCCTGGTTTGGTTAAAGTTAATTGTTATTATTGTTCATGTTTATAGAAAAAAGTCAATTATGTATGTACTCGTCTCTAAGTATTATTTATTAATTTAAAATTCATAATGTGTTTAAATTGAGCAAGCATTGACTAGTAAGAGTTACATTGATATCATATAATACTATTGTGGTAGATAGGTACCTTGTGAGGAATATCACCTAGTCTAATGTGTTTCTAGTCTCATTGTAATGTTAGTTTAAAGCAATACTAGTACCTATTATAATAAAGTTATCTGATACAACCTATTTCATTGAAAAATATAAAATATAAGTACATGTTATGTAGTATTCAAGAGATTGTGTTTGTAGAAATTGTGAAGATGTAAAGTTGCATTTAATATGATAGCCGATTGTAGAAATGTTTAATAAACCTAGAATTGATATCAGCTTTTAATTCGCGACAACAACGAAACTCTTGATACTCTCGAGACAAGTTCAAGTACTTACTTAGTTAAATTTTTTATGATTATATTAGTTAAATTAAATTTTACAGTTCTTAGGTACATATCAATTAGATAATTACTTTATTTCTATTCTTACCTTTATAAACTCTATATTCACTGTACGTACATATTATTGACACCTACATTTTCAAGTACAGGAAGGCGCGTTTCCAACATTTATTATTATTTAAAAAAAATTGTCCACAGACTTTTTTAAAATAGAGTCGTGTACAACAATGCCCGCCTGTCCCGTGTGCGGGGACTTCTCAAACGGCATTCACTACGGAATCTTCACGTGCGAGTCTTGCAAGTCCTTCTTCAAGCGGTCCACGTTAATGAAGAAGAATCAGGTGTGCGTCAGAGGCAAGGGTAAATGCATCATCAATGTGCAGAGACGAACAATATGCAGGTACTGCCGGTATCAGAAATGCTTGGCAGTTGGTATGCAGGTCATAAAAGTAAAAAACTGACGCCTTAAACTAAGTAAAGCTAAGTAAAGAAATCTGATAACTTACATATTATTTTAACAAATTAACTTTTTTTTATTTGTAAAGACGTATCTTAAGTAGGTACATTTGAGTAGTTAATTATTAAAAACAAAAATACATCTGTGTTTAGCAATGTAAAATTTATAAATATATAGATTTTTTATTTGGGTAGATTAATACATAGGTATATTTGTGGTAGGTGGTAAAATAATTATATAAATATATGGTAATTTATTATAAGGTGGCGGTATGAGTCTGATCTGATGTAAGTAGGTAGGTACATAATAAACACTTGTCATAAATTAAAGATCAGGTGGGTTACTCTCGACCACAGTTCCGATCCGGATTCATAGAATTTGACAGTAGTAATGTCATTTATCAGTACAAAATGACACGAGATCTGTCAAAATCCGGATCCAATTTGGAACGGCGGTGGTCAAGAGTACCTAGCCCTACAGATAGCTATTCTTACTACAATGTTGTATCTAGCGAGAGTGATACTAGTTTTTGTATCTTATTGGCTGTGCTAATACGCAATTATTTGAGAACAGTATTACTGTACATTACTTTTATAAAAATATGCTTACCTACTATTTGCCAAAATTTATGTACATTGTCGAAAAAAGAAGTGAAGCCAAATCTATTTTCAAATACAGGTACTTTTACTGAACCACACCTAAGAAATTTTTATTTAATTGGGAAAATATCGTATAATTATATTACTTAAACAAAAGAGTGTAGTGATCATTAATTACCTAAAGCAAGTCCTATATATCTCTTTTAGAAATGGTTTTTACTCTCTAGAGGACGCTTGTTTTAAAAAAGAATTTTTTGAAATAAAAACTTATTACACAGTAAACTAGGTTTGATCCGCACCTAAGTCAACATTTTGGTTAAAAAATTAAAATAATTCCGCTTACAATACAGCACTCTCTTTTCTATTAAGGCCAAAAACGAATGCCGAAAGGCAAAAAGCGTACAGAGAAAGATTAAAGATACAGAATCCAGTAAAAACACTAATATAATTTAACTTAAAGTAAGAACAAGACTGGTGAAAACAAAAAATGAAATAAATATGAAATATAAAGAACAATATCCATAGTATTTATAAAGAGAAGATGTAACTCTATCTAATGCGGAAAAATGAGAGAAAACGCGAACATACATTTTGGCAAATAGGTACTCTACTGAACACATGTAAATTACGTTAGTATGTAATAAATCTAGCAAGAATCGAAAACTGACAAAAAATTTGAACGCAGCATACTCGTACATTAAAACAAGATTGTGGTGTTAATTATCCAGTGACATAGGTATAAGTAATAGGTGTAGGTAAGTTCATATAATACAAATAATTCCTTTTTTTCGGTTCGGATAGTAGCTATTAGTACATTCTTCAACAAGGGAGTAAGATATGGTATTTTTGTAGAGGGTGGCATTGAATACAGAATTTTCAGATTATACATAATATATTAAACTAAAGTTTTTATAAATACATAGTATATAATATAATGAATAATATATAAATAGATGAAATAGATATTTAATACTGTAAAGAAAAAAAATAGGTACAATAAAACTAAGACCACGGAACTGATGTGCGCCACTTAATTTTGTGTGCAAAATAATTAGGTATATAACCATAATAAAAAAATTATAGATAAAAATGTAGATAAGACACCAATAAAATAAATAAATCAATTATTAGCTACGATTTAACGGCTGCTTTTTAACCTTATTTAGTAGGTGTAAACTGTTAATCTTAAGTCGTTTTTTTCTATAGTTTTGTAGTTTGGTTATGAACAATCTTATAAAAAGTTACGAATATGTAGGTAAACTTTAGACAGACGAGTGTCAGTTTGATAATTTCTTGACGGTTTATTTGAAAAGCTAAGAACGAATTCACTGTCATTTTAAATAAGATTTATGTAACTATACTGCCAGTAATGTCGAGTTATATTATAGTAATAACTATTTTAAGGATACACGAGTTTTGACATTTTTTGAAACGACACAGCACTTTTATTTTAATAGTTATTCTCGTGTTATTGTTGTTTAATTTTGGTGGAATTTTAACCAATAATACTTAGGTCGTAACATAAAGTGTGAGCCATCGGAATAAATGTGTGTAAAGTGGTTTTTCTGAATGTGAAAATTCGTGTTAGGTTTTGAAGAGAAAATCCACCATTTTCTTTTCAAAACAAACGACAGCCGACTTGACAAATGACGTGACTTGACATATTTATTACAATTTTAACACTTGACATTGGCAAAATTGTCTGTCGAAATGACGGACACAGGCCATTACTGAAGAGAAGAAGAAGAACTATACTGCCAGTAATGTCAAGTTATATTATAGTAATAACTATTTTAAGTACATACGTGACAAAGGTAATAAAGACTAGATAAGGCGTTTGGATTTGTATACTATGTAAAATGGTTTTATATATGTATTAAATTAAATGAAATGTCTTATTTATAAAACCTAGTGACTTTTTTTAAATAAATAAATAACCTTACCTGCCTGAAATCCTTTTTACAAACCACTGAAGAGATAAACGCGACAATGACCGTCACGGAGATATTGTGAAAGAGAACAGTCAGCTTATAATTGTTCTTTCGAGTAACCTTATCCAGGTCAAAAAAAAAACAATAAAGAGACCAGTTTTTAATTTTAGTCGAAAATTTCTACACGACATATGATCGGTAAACTCCGGTTTTAAATGCAGTACTGAAATAAGTATAACAATGTATTACCAATTTTGGTCAAATAATTAGTATCAAATTGTACTTCACAGGAATCACGGGTGGCCTAACACCGCAGTACAGCTGGTCTCGGCTAGGCAACGCGATTATAATACTAGGAGAGCATAGGTTCAAGAAGCGGTCAAACCGTCCAAACCAGAAGATGGAGGTTCATTGGGTTTGTAACAAAAGCGATAAGGGCTGTAAAGCTAAATTAACGACTTCAAATGACGCTATTGTCAAAATGTATAACATTCATGATCATGAGACTTATATAAAAAAACTTAAACCATAGTGCTTTTTCATTGCTCTGGACTCCACCAACAAAGAGAGTGATTTTCCTAACTGTATGCCGCACTTTAGTCATTCAAAGTGAAATGATACTTGTTTATATCGTTACAAGGGCCAGATTAAAACAAATGACTGTGCATCGTGAAAAACTACGGTGGAAATGCTTGCAGTACTAGACTGGATTAATTGTATTATGGACAGTTATTTATTCTTTTGTAAACGACTTTATTGTTGTAGAATGTTACACATTACAATTATATCACGGCAATCCAAAAATACCACTGATTATTTTTGAAATTATTACTTTTAGTTTAAAAATGAATGCATAACCAAAAATATTTGTTATTCTTTTTTATTAGTGTGGTCTAAACATAAGGTGCACCTATGTCCATTAAACATTCCAGTCTTATAGACAGATAGGAATGTTAAATTTATCTTATAATATTAAAAATATTTAAGTAAAACTATACTTATAATTTCAATATGTAAATAAGGAACTTATTTATTAAATAAACATGGATTTATCAATTGAAAATACTTGCTTCTACGCTTTTTTTAACCCTTAACCTCTGCCTTAACTTACCCTAAACTGGTCACGAAATCCTACAAATCAGGACACAATTAAACACAAAAATAGTAATACAATACCTTGAAACTAGAGCAGTTTCTCCAAGATGAGTTTCTTTAATTGTAAATTTAAGTATTTACAATTAAAGATATAAGAGAGTGCGTGTGAAATGAATGAGGCCTTATGAATGAGGGCGTCACTGGCTCGTAGTATGTATTGCTTGCACATGGTTTCTCAGTTTACAATACGTACAGTCAATAATTGCTAGTAAGTAGGTGAGTTAGAAGGTATTAAGTACAATCGAGGCAGGCTGATATTTTACCTATCACTATTATCAAAAATATATTAATTTCTAGGAAATCGATCGAAAAAAGACGTCAATCTCTTCTAATACGTAACTTTTAGTAGAGAATGAAGTTCGTGGCCTAGGTTTAACTTAAATATTTAACTGTTGAAAAATATAATCAAATAAGTGAATTCTTTATTTTAAAGGTTCGATAATGGAATTTATTGATCCATTTCAAAGCGATCTGGTGATCGCTTTAAAGGGTCCCAAGGGAGTGAAGAAATACCGACGCACGCGCAAATCGACCAGGCCAATACCAGAAAAGATAGTTCAACATGTATTGTGTAAATGCTCCTTCAAGTGTAACACTAAATTCTCTTATACAGAAAGAGAAATTATGTTGCAACAATATCTAGACTTGGGGACTCGTGAAGCAAAATGGGCTTTTATAAATAAATGTGTAAAACGAGTACCAATAAAAAGGCGTAGAACCAAACAGATCGATCCGCCGCTTCGAAGTAACACATTAGTGTATCATCTCTTTCATGGTAATAAACCGGACCGAGTATGTAAGATTTTTTTTTTGGCTACCTTTTGCATTTCTGGTAATGTTGTTTATTCAGCAATCAATAAATTGACCCCAGATGGGTTAATAGAAAGAGATAAAAGAGGTTTATATAAAAAACCGAAAGGTGGCAAACTACGCAAGCGAAAGGTTGTGAAATTGAGATGAGCGATGAACACTACAACAATCGCTCGCTCGATCAAAAATACTGATATAAAAAACCGAAGCAAACCAAACTCGTTATGAAGTCAGTTAAAAAATTTATTCCAAAAAAAATACTAATAATAAATAATAATAAAAACCTACGTTAGGGAAAAATATATTTTTAAATTAGAAAGCTTGTAATTTTTTTTGGTAAGTTAGGAAATGTACTCTGATTATGTTTTTTTTTCATAAAAAATATGTTCATAATTCTATTCATTATTTATGGACTACTGTTATTTACTTAATTATAACTCAAAGAAAATATGAACAAATGCAATGTAAGCGTATTTAAAAAAAAAACTGGTTTGTAAATGTGTACTGTGTAATTTAAACATACTGGAAGTTAAATAAAAACAAGTTTGTGTATTTTTTATAATAATATATGTTTAATGAACAACATTGCGAGTAGTAACAGAGTATATAGATAGGCACAGACTCACAACGTCTTTATAGTATAAATGGCAATAGAGTTTATAAATAAGAGATCATACAACCTAATGTTACAGACAATATCTTATAATTAGTTGCATTTAAACATATACAGGGCCTTAAACTCTGCACTTTAGTAGAGATTTGACTCTAATAGGCCGAAAATTTGTTTCGTTGAATCGAGTTTTCGACGTTTTGACGGCATCTTTACTGGAGTAAATTTTCTGCCGAAGTGAGTATAAAGCCCCAGTTAGCAAAATGTTATAAGTAATTGTATTATTGAAATTAATATAAAGATTACTACTTAAACTCTTGCCAAAGTTTGAAAACTCCCAAAACGTAGTTAGAAATGAAAATTGTTAATCAACTTATGTTGCTGTACATTATTGTATGTAAATTACACTTATTTTACATAACAAACGCTGTTGTAACACCTTAGGGTGCGTTTCCACTGACGCGAAACGGGGCGCGAAATTACAGTTCATCTAAATTACAGATTATTTGAACTGAGATCAAAAGCTTCGCGTTAGTTGAAAAACACTTTAATTTTATATGTATAGTTTGATACCATACCCTTTGAGTAACTAACAGAAGATTAGAATTTGATTATTGAATAAGGCAGATGGAATACAGAGATACTTTTTATACGCAATAGTATCATTGTTATATTTAAGAATGTGTAAAAAAAATAAGTTTCTGCCTAGTTGGTAAATAACTGAATAAGTAGAATAGAATATAAAACTATGTTATGCAAAATATCCCAAGTGTAAATACATAAGTATTGGTAGGTACACAAATCAGGATGTTGGTAGGTACTTGCACTATATTGGTACTTTCATTTTGACATTTATTATACATTCCCAAGTAACCTAAATTGCTAATAACCCAAAAAATATTTGACAGAAGCTGGATACAATAATTGGCAAAAATTAAGACTATAGTTACATTTCATTTAAAAACTGCCATATACATTTTACACATACATATATTTGTCTTGGTACAGATACCATCTGACGTATATCACTGTATTTAATAACGATGTTGACTATACATACTTATACATATAATATTAACCACTGATTTTTGACTACTATACCTTCAGTAAATACATAGTCGACATAATTATAACAATAAGGACGGCAATAAAATACATTGAGCATAAAACTAATTCTCGAAGTAGGAACCTCACATATAATAACGAATTTTATATACCTAGCTATTATTATGTACATTGACCTATAACATAAGAGATTAGCTAACATGCAAATGTATACTTTGATGCTAATATAATGTTATTAGAATAATCTAGCCATATTTGTGATAAACATTTATTTGGCATAACTTAGTTTCTTCAGATTATTTGTAAATTTCTTCTTTTTTGGTTTTCTAATTTATTTGAATATAGAAATATTGATTATGAAGAAATCTTTGCATTTTTTTTACAAACACCCTAACAGTCACCGATAGGCCTTTTTTTTATTTCTAACTACAAACCCATAATTCATTTTTTATTTTTAACTAACTTTTACGTGATACAGTTAGCGCAAAAGATTCTAAAGAAATACTTACATTCCTTTAACTGAATCTTCAAAATGTTTCTAAATTACGAAAAATAGAAATGATTTTAAATTATGTAGATACTAATTGTGTACATTTTCTCAAATTGCTAATCAACTTTTCGCTGACTGTACCACGGCATACACGATAATATAGGCAAGTTTAGAAAAAGGTCCATATGGATGTTTTCTTACAATCATCCCTAAGACCCTCACGTCGCGGTTGCCGGGTACACACATCTTTCACACATACCGACGTAATTTGTCTGTCAACCAGAGGGTCTGATCAAGTGAAAAGGTACTAACAACGGAACCCAATTTTCCATCCTCGATAAGGTTAAGAAGTTAGCAATCGTCGTCAAAGCCACTTTTTGACAAAACAAGCTGCCTTTAACTAAACAAAAAGGATATTAGAATTAGCCATAAGTGCATCACGTCAAGAGTGACGTCATTAACTAGGAGGGTGATTATGACGATTCTGCTTCTGAACTGTGGTGCGACCAATAGTGACGACGATGGCGTGGCAGTCCATCACCCGGCTGTCAGCGCAAAGCCACTTCACCTTCGATGCGCAGACTGAGTGCCGGGTGTACCAGTAGCCTCGGAGCTTCATGACGCGAGCGCCGATCTTGGACGTGCAGAATATTGGCAGGTCTGTGGACAAGGAGACCATTTATAAAATCCGCAAAGTACCTTTAACAAACTGAAGGAGAAACCTACATACAGAAATAAGACCTCACTTTTTATTCATTCTTAACTCGACTGTCTTTGAATAGATTGAAATGTAATTCGGACAAGATGTCTCATTCAAACGTTCTTGTAGATTTATCCTTGACAGTTTAATCATGAACAAATGGTTTGAATACGCAAGAGAAATTCTTGAATTATCTTTTACGTAGTTTTCAACTCAATAGAACATTCACAATTCAAAATTTGACGAATCTCTTGTACTTAGACAGCCTGAAACCTTTGTGACCAGAGTTGGCTTCATCATGAACTTTCTTATTTAAGGGGGGAAATACTAAGTCCGGACACAAACCCAATATCATAAGCATTTATTTGTGATACAATTTTAGTAATGGAAATATGTATATTGTATAATACAAAAAAGCTTAATATTAGGTATCAACAGGAAAATGCATCAAGCGTAATATTATCAAATAAGAACGAATAAGTATAGAAAATATAAATGTTTAAAATAGATCTGCCTAAACTAAATACCAACCAGTTATCTAGAGGGTAGGTATCTTTATTTTAATAAGCCAAACTTTATTTGAAATGCGACCACCTTAAATCTACAACGACTTACCTAATAATTTACGGAAATGCATAATAGCACAGAATATTAATAATAATAGGTATTTTATTCCTTTACGTAAAGATGAGACTAGACTACAATTTTTTTTGCGGTATATTACATCATACCTTTTAGAACATTTTGGATTAATAGGATTGCAAAATTTCCTTTATTTATTAGATTAAGTTTCGAAATAGTACCGAAAAGGGTAATAAAAATAAGCCACTACAGCATTCAGTATCTAGCAGATTTTGGTTTAGGAGGGTCCACTAGCCCCCAAACCACTGTAACCCTATATAACCCTATAATGCCTGCATATATAGGGTTACATTAGAGCGATCCCGTCAAACATCCAGCAGGTATAACTAAATATAAAGTAAACTGAACTTTACACACGTCGACGCAGAGTTGCGTTCACCATTAAGTTCCTTCCACATCCAGAAATGGACTGAACCCGTTGTCCATATCAGGCAGAACCACTACGCAGAGACCTGAAACTGAAACCATTGCGCGGTCAGACCTAGGAATTACTCTAAGACATCTTTAACCAGGAGTGTATTGCTACCATTATTGCTACTGATTGTGGTAAACTTAGGTAAATAAAAAACTCAAAGTGACAGTTCAAATCACATTTCTGAATATGATTCAAAGTTACCACTGACGCCGGATAAATCATATTCTACAGTAAACAGGCATTTACATCATGGGCCTGTTTACTTAGTAGGTACTCCCCCATACTAGGCTGTTCTCGAGCGTCTTGTTGCCGGAGTCCGAGCAATGGCGAGAGCAGCCTAGTGTAGTGGAGCCCTTATTCGGTTTGTGGACTCCTCGTTCTTCAGTTTGAAACCTTGGACCTGAAACAAAAGCAGACCTTAGAAACCAGTCACCTTCTAACCTTCATCTGATCATCATCATCTCCTTGCCCTTTTCCCACTTTATGTAGGGTCGGCACAACATGTGTTTTTCTTCCATGCTCTTCTATCAGCCGTCATCTCAGTTGTCACTCCTTTCTTACCCATATCATTTTTCACGCATTCCATCCATCTTTTCTTTGGCCTACCTCTACTCTTATATCCATCTACATTCATATCTAATACTCTTCTTGTTACATGACATTCATCTCTTCGCATAACATGGCCATACCATGCTAACCTGCTGCTCATCATCTTTTCATTCACTGGCGCCACTTTCAAACTTCCTCTAATATACTCATTCCTGATCTTATCCATTCTAGTCACTCCACACATCCATCTCAACATTCGCATCTCTGCCGCATGTACTCTTCTTTCATCCGTCCCTTTCGTTGCCCATCTGATGTGGTGGAAAATACTTGTAAACATATCAGATTGATAGTCTCACGAGAAATTAGAGAAATTATATAAATATTATGATTAGATTATTTTACATGTGCCCATTACATAAAGCTATAACTACGAATATTAAAATTAAAATAGTTCTATGGCAAAAAAAGACCAAACTTGCAGGTAAAACTAATAAATAAGTAGTATTGCATATAAAAAGTATTGGCCAGCTTGGCCTGGTAAACTAGTATTTCAGTATCATATTACGATGAATGCTAAGAGTTTTTATTCACAAAGAAAATTACAACTAATACAGTATTTACAATATTTACAAAATACACATGGAACAGTTGAGCCATCTACAAACCGTTGCAAACGATTTATAGATAGCTCAACTGGTCCAAATCAGTACCAATCGGAAGTTGATTTTTTGTATTTTTTTTGCCTTATCTTTAACTTTTCGAAGAATACTGGTGACTTTCATTTTTGTAGCATCAGACTCGTGATTATGTTCAATAACAGTTTTAAAATTTAGTCCTTTTGTGCATACCTCTTTCTCTATCAAACAAAGTTGTAATATTTCCTCGACAACCCGACTTGTTTTTCATATCGCATATCCAATAGTATCTACCATTGCTTTCTTTGTTCTTCTGGTACGAAAATCCACCAAAATTCAAGACCATACCACCGTTGCTTGATTCAAATATTTCATGACAGTATATTTTTAATTCTGAATATGTCCGACCAATAAAAGAGGTATCCACGTAGACCACCAAGCACCTACATTATACGTTTTTAAGGCATAATAGGAGTAATTTTCTTTGTTAATAAATGTTCTTATTATATTGTGTTTGTTGTAGTAGATTCGTAAGAGGGTCCCGCTTAAACAATAGGCAACTAATTGCTTGTACCACCAACTTTAATTTTTTTACAAAAGCATATAGTATAACTGGCTCGTCAGCCTACTAATGGTTATGGTTATCATTTATCCTGTAAAATTCGTCATCTATAGAATGCATAGATGCTGAGCATCCCTTACTGCCGTGCGCTGTACATTGCCATCTGGTTTTGGTTACATGTTGAGACGTCTTTTGAGTGTGCTTGTTGTATTTGTACCCATTGTAGAATACCATGCGGGTACCGCGGCTACTGATGAGGAATACTGGACCTAAAATACAAGGTAAGTTAGTAAGTATAGGCATAATACATTTATATTAATTATCAACAAATAATAATTTATTCAAAAAACACCTGACTGTGTCGTGTCGGGAGTACTTATCAAATAGGTATCCTAAACTAATATTACTGTAAATAAATAATATTCATATTATAAAAACACTACGGATTCAAACCCGCATCACAACTGCCCGTTGCGTGATAGAAAAACAATCAACCAAATAAAATAGAGTTTGATTCAACTGCAGTAAAATAGGGATACTTTTAATATATATAAAAATTAGCACCAAAATATATTTTTAACAAAGTTAAATCTAGTTCTAAGCTATTGTCACTAGATGACACTGTTATCAATTCCCAGTACAAAATTTCGCTATTTTTCTACTGCTAACGCCATCTATTGAGCAAATATAAACCTACGTTTTAATAGTGCTGCTAGTAAGCTGCGCGTTTTATGCACGTGCTGTTTTGAAATGTATCAATAGATGTCGCTACTAGTCGCAATTGAAGATAATTTAGGTAAATGAATTCTATAGTACATTTTACGCTCTGGTGTACATACCTACTATTAGCATATCTAGTAAAAATTTTGTACCTAGGTATTGTTTTTTTGATACAATTATATGACTATTTAAACAGGGCGCTACCGACGCGATGCTTAGATAAAAATGCAAATTACGGTCACCCATCCAATGCAACTACGCTGAACAATGCTTAACTTATTTTTTATGAGAAAATTAATAAAAAAGTCAGATCCGTCTGATGTTAATCGGTTACCTATTCATAATCTCATAATTTTTTTTAGCCGTTTTTTGTTAACCATTGTCTTTCCTATAGATTTCAGGAGCGACCATACTCAACACTGCATTTTTCTATACTTGGTCTGCTTCAACCAAGAGATCTTCCTAGCTCTTCCTCTCAAAATAAGACGTGACAAGTAAACTGACTAGTGGTTGTGACAATTATTAAAATTACAAATTATATTATCAGTTGTGATGATTGACGCCCTGCATCCTCTGCTGTGCCTTCCACACTGCCACCTCGTCTTCACACAGTTGTGTTGTGGTGTATGCCGATCATATTGTCTGGTGAAACGGTGACCCGCGTAGTAGATCATTTGGTAACCCCGACTGTTCGTTATGAATTGAGGTCCTGAAATTTGACTGTGAATAATGACATTGGTGACTAACTTACCGATTTACACTGCATCGACCAGCTCTATTACACATCATAAACATTCGAGACAATTGAATGGTAAGTATGATATATTCTCTACCAGTGACAAGTAGGTAATTGAAAGATGTGTAATTGAAGAATGTGTTGAGGAGAGCCCTGAAAATTGTTTAAACACAAACGTCAACGGGCTAGCAACTTTTATTTTTATTGAATATACCAAAATTAATTTCAGATTATTCTCAAAACAGTTTGTTTTTATGATGCATTTAGACCAATCGCAAGTCATAGCAGAAGTGGTTTATTAACAAGAGCATTTCCTAATTAAATTACAATTCTCAACGCTTTAAAATTAAAAATAAAGCTCGAAAGCTTCAAAAACTTAGGTAATAAAACAATACAAACATACAACTACTCACCAATCCATTTATTGTAAACACACAAAAACACTACATAACTAAAAAACTTAATTCATAAAACTATGAACTAAAAAACTAATTTTGGGACAGTTAGGCAAAATAACGCAGTTTATTTGGTTGGCACTGAATAAATAATTCTCAATAACAATCCGACACAATATTGGTTATACAAAATATCCAACTAATTTTATAAACGCGAAAATTTGTAAGTATGTATCTGGATGTTTGTTGCTCTTTCACGCAAAAACTACTGATCCGATTTGGATGAAACTTGGTATATATATTGTCCGTGACCTGGATTAACACATAGAGTACTTTTTATACCGAAAAATCAACGGGATCCCACAAGACGCGAACTCTTCAGAAACGTCTAGAAGATTTCGCATAGCAAATTGCACTTCTAATCTTGCACAGACGAAGCATAAGAAGCACCAGCTAGTCAATCATGTTTGATGCGCAATCTTCCTTCTTTCCCTGTATATCAACTGACGTAAACTGACATGTGATGGTAAAAAAGCTGCAGCAGACGTCGTGCCGAGTTCAGACAAGCAGTCTCTTATTATCTCACTAGGTGGCTTTACGTTATTCAATGCAACTTCATCTCTTATCTTACGTAGTACATCAGCGACTGTAGTTATTGTTAGATCTGGTTCGTGATTATGTTCCAATGGCGTTTTGCCCACCCTTACATGTACGCCTTTTTCTCTAATGAATCTAGTTATAACTCTTGTGTTGCAAGTGCTTCTCCTTCTCATCTCACACACCCAGTAGTATTTGTCATTATTCAATCGGTTCTTTTCGTAAATAAATCCCTTGATGTTTAATTTCATGCCTCCTCTCTTTGACTCAAACACCTCGCAATAGTCTGTTCCTAGAATACAAATTGTTTTAGAGAACGCTTTTTGAGTTTTTTAAATCTTTTTTTATGATGCAGTGTAGCTGCAGCGTAAGGTGGAGCACGCTCAGCCATAATCCACCTATTCACTCTTTTCTTGGAAATTCCTAGGTTATATCGATCAGGAAATACTGACGATGGCAGAGAGTTCCACTCCTCAGCAGTTCGCATTATAAATCTGTTTAGGTTTTTCATTTTGACAGGATAGGAGATTTTTTTATTGCATTTGTTCTCTATTACAAATAAATGTTTAAAAGCAAAGCCTATTATATTATGATAAGACAAGTTACTTATAGAAATAGTTATAATAGTAAAGAAAAACAATAATAGCATTTGATTTAGCACAGTACCAATTTTAATATATTACTGTTTCATAATCGTAGTAACAAGCAAAACGTTCTAAAAGTACCTTAATATATAATTTTCAAGTAAGTATATCTAGGTTATATAATTTGTTTGTATTAACCGTTTCATTTTTTCTATTAAATCTTAATAAGTAAGTAGGTAGGTATAAGTTTAAAAACTAAGCATAATTCAGTTAATAAAGCCAACCGTGATAGGCACAGTAGGATTTTTTCGATCTGTAACACAATTTTTTATTTTCTTTTGTGTCAGTGATTGGAAATCCTAACTGCACCATATTAATAATTATTTTGAATACAATTACAATTAACTTAAAACTAAATGAAGCTTACAAAGTAGTGCGTTCTCTAGTAATTTACCTTCTAGTAACCTATTTTTTGCAAACATTTATAAATAGTGATATATTAATTACTTACAAACGTGTAGCGCATGCAAAAGAGAATATCGAAAAAAGTTATTTGTGTTCTTTCTTAGATTTGTGAAATCTTCTCCAAACTTGTTTTTTAGTAGGTACGTTGCCATCTACATCTAAGCAAGAGTTTTTTAACTCTTGAACTATTTCTTTATGTAGATCGGATGCAGAGGTTGTTCGGGGATCGATCTCTGCTACGCATCGATGAAAGATTTTCATCTTTTCATTTTCAATGTGGTTTGGCAAACATGTATGTTTGTTGACTTTAATAACTTTACCATTATTAGATATCATAGAACCGTTACATTTCTTATTCCAGACGCAACGCCAAAACATGTTATTATTTTTATGTATTTTCTTATAGTGATACCGGTAACCTTCGTGCAGAGCACAGTTGTTGCCTCGTTGCGTTTTTATAATTTCGAATTTGTCATCCATTTCTTTCATGATTTCAATTTCCACTTCATTGGTCCTCTCAATCTTGACACAAATGCCTGTAAATATATAATTAACTTTACTTTAATATCTGTTTATAGAATCAAGATATTACTCTACAGTTCTACATATACAATTAATATGACGGACGGGCTAATTAAAGCAGAATACGTGTTAGGAGAGATAAGAACGCATTTAAAAAATTTATGTAAGAGTGTCGAAAAGGAATAAAACAAACCCGAATAGTCAATATTTATTTAATTCCTAAAGAAATCATTTACCTGCCTACTTAAATTCTTGCATAACTTTATTCAGATGATTTTTTAATAAATCATTAGGTATTAAGTAAATAGTGTAAATAAATAAAGTAACTTATTGTAATTATTCACTTTTATTGCTAAAAATATAAATGCCGTACAGCAAGTTATTATTATAGTATGCAAACTTTGAAAAGTTTGTTTTCAGTATTACAGTGCAAACATAAAGTATAATTCTTAATTTGATTTTTTTTTTATTTATATGTAAAAAAATAAAATTTATTCACAAAGAAAATTACAACTAATACAGTATTTACAATATTTACAAAATACACATGAAGCAGTTGAGCCATCTACAAACCGTTGCAAACGATTTATAGATAGCTCAACTGGTCCAAATCAGTACCAATCGGAAGCGTGCCCAAGACACTGGCTGCATTGCCGCGCTGAATAGCAATGCTGATACGCTGGCCTACATAATCACCAGCCCTCGGGTCACGCGTCGCTTCGACTAGACGAATTTAAATAATTTAATTTGAATGACTACTTATGATAATATGAAGGCTCGTGATTATGCTCATTTTGTAATTTGATGATTTTATCCATAAATGTATAAACAGCCGCTTGGCATTTTCGAGTACCTTGAGATGAGCATACCCAACGCTGTTTTCTATCATCACAGCCCCGTCCGACTCTGTTAGTGTATCTGTACTTTGAAAGAATAAGTACCCGATTACCTCGCTTTGTAAAGTTGAATTCTGGAACTAAAGAATGAATGAATGAATGAAAATGCTTTATTGTACGTAGGTACACCTTATAACTAATATGCGAGACAGATTAAATTACATTATGTTACGTACAATGGGCGGTCTTATCGCTAGGGAGCGATTTTTTCCAGACAACCTTTGGATGGAGTGGAGCGTATAAATGGGAAGGTCGGCTAGGGTGTACTATTAGATAAGAAAATATTTTATATAATATAAAGAAATACGTTCTAAAACAAATTTTCAAACCCTGAACTTAAAAAAGAGGTCTTATACGTTTGGGATTTGTGTCTGTCTGTCTGTGACCTCTTTTTAACTAATAATAACATAAAGCAATGCAATAAAACGTGTTTTTTTTTGCAAGAATACCAGATGTTTGGTAGAAATCGACTCAGTTGTTATGAGTAAACCAGAAACAGGGTAACCGTAAAAAAAGTTATTACCTAAAAAAATATTAAAATCACAGTCCGTTTTTACATCTTTTTTATTTATTTATTTCAAATGTACATTAACTTTTTTTAAATACATTAATTAAACCACTTTTATAGTGATTACTGTAAAAACTGATTATTTTTTAGAATAACTAATTAATTAGGTATGTACTTATCTATGTATTTGAAAAAAAAAATACATTCACTCGAATTAGTCGTGTTAGTTTTCAACGGACTTTTTCTTCCATTGAGAAAACAACAATAATGGTAGAAAACTAAAATATTGTTTTTTTGGTATATTTAGGCACCGATTCCCAAAACTCCATGTTTAATTTAAGCTGGATACAAACTACATATAAAGCTTTAAAAGTAATTATCATTATACAATCCTTTGTGCTCAAATTAATCAACTCCTTTGAGCGAGTTAATCATCTGCTTCTTTCTTAGTGTTATAACGGCTTAGATGTGTAGGCGCATGTGTGTGTTTAGTGAATGCTTCCACAATCACATTATTTATGGTGTAAACTGTTGCTTTACATTTCTTGGAACCTTGAGAGGTACAAACCCAACGGTCTCTTTGCAGATCACTTAATGTATACGGTCTTGTAAATCTGTATTGGTACAGTATCATGAGTGGGTTCCCGCGCTTTGTTACACAGAATTGTGGTACATCTTCTTTTTTATCACAATTTTGATTTTCATCCTTTGGTGTGATGCGTGGTTTCTCTTTTATTTCTTCAATTTTCTTACCTCCTTCCTCCACGTTCTTTTCAATTGTAATATTTCCATTTCTGAATTGTATACTTTTTTCTGCGTTTATCTCTTTAACTGAATCAGCTGAATTAATAACTGCTGGTGACAGAATCACTATTCTACTTTTCTTCGGGTTCTTTTCAATGACCTTCTTGTTATTATTTGTATGCTGTTGTTTATTATTTTCTACGTTTTTCTTTTTATTTATGGTTTTATTCGATGTGGTCGATGACGAAACCGTCTTCGCACTTTTCTTAGTGTCTTTTTTGGCTGCCTTCTTTTCATTTTTATTTTCATTGTCTAAATTGACAAGGGAACCGTTGTCTGATGTATTGGCTAAAGTGATCGCTGGTGAGAGAACCACTCGCATGAAAGGGTTTAATGAACTGCGAAGGTTATACTGGTTCTTTCTTGTTCTATATCTCGGTGTTTGATTTTCAAAACCACAAAGTCCATATCTTAAGGTTGATGCATCTTTAATAGGCTTCAATAAGCTTGATGATGAACTGGATGCTGGAATTTAATAAAAATATTCTTGTATGAGTTATAGGCACTTAGATATCGTGCATTAACTATGATTTCTTTTACTGTAGTTCGTGTGGAAAAGAGCGGTAAGTAAAAGATTTTCATTCGTAATTTTTATTTTGTTTTAAAAAATTCATAAATTATTGAAATAAAAAATATAATTAGAAGCTTGTTTCATAACGTAATGTCATTAAAAAATATTAACTACGTCACACAATTCTATTTTTATATTTATGTATAGGTACATGAAAATCCGCAGATATAATTGTGGCTTTTACAGAATTTACATCTTGATACTTTATCAGTTATTTATTATATATAGCAAAAGATATTGGGTATAACTTGTCGCCGCTATAAGGTGGAGGGTGCGTATGCGCAGTATTTCCCTTTATGACCTTTCTGTCATAAGTCCATACAAAAGCCCTGCAGCGCTTGCTAACATGGGAGGAACAGCGCCATCTAGTGTTCGGTCCACAAACTCCGGATCCTCTCATATTGTATCTGTAGTTGTTTAGAATTAGAAGTGGCATTCCTTTTTGGGAGACGGTGAACTCTGGAACTGGAGGGGCTTTGTTACTTTTGTTGCCGAAGTAAAAGTCTAGTGTTAGAGTTAGTGGCTGACTCTGGACAGAGTTTTCAGGCCGCCTTAAGGCCTCTGTCGTGGCTTAGCGACCGCTAGAGCCTATCCTACAGTTCAACGTGGCCTCCGACGCACGGAAGCGCTTAGATGTAATACCACTAGCGGTCACCCATCGAAATAGTGAATTGTGCGAAAGATACGCACCTACTCTGAAACTGAATTGTTTTATGGTAAACTTCTAGGGCATTGAGATGGTTCCGGGACTGGGTAGTCTAGGTGTCAAAATATCTATACGGACCGGCTGTCTATGTGCCAAAAAGTATGAATTTTGACCATTGCACT
Source organism: Eulithis prunata (assembly GCA_918843925.1). NCBI lineage: Eukaryota > Metazoa > Arthropoda > Insecta > Lepidoptera > Geometridae > Eulithis > Eulithis prunata. The sequence goes on along the minus strand of OU974016.1, from coordinate 7,960,544 downwards.
TTTATCAAAAAGTGCAATGGTCAAAATGTACATATCATCATGGTCATAACAATCTCTTAAGTTAAATAGAGACAGTAAATAACTTCAATAACTGGAAAAGCAGCCACATTTTACAGAGAGATTAGACGAGTATCTCATCTTTTCAGTAGGTTTGTAGGTACCATACATTTAGTTTTTTATACTTACCCAGTAGGTATTTGGCCTGTATAGTATACGTACCAGCAGCACCAGCGCCTCGTATGTAGCAAGCTTCGTAGCAGCAGCTACGATTTGACTACCAGCTTCGTAGCAACTGCTACAATTTGACTACCTTCGTAGCGGCTGCTACGATTACGAGTATCTACTCGTACCATTCATGATACAAAGTGCTATGAACTATAGACATAGGTATTATGAATTGAGCAGTGAATGATTCAACTATATTAATGAACACTGCTTTGTTAGACCTCAAAGATCTTTATTAATAAAAAATATATTTAGACCTAGCTTAAAGGTGTTTGTTTACTTACAACTTAACTTACAACTATTACTTTATATTCAATTTATAAAAATTAAATCCATCTTAAAGGGTATTTGTTAATAGCTCTGCCTTCCGTGCGGTGGGTCGTGGGTTCGATCCTCACTGAGAACAAACATTTGTGTGTGGCAAACATAGAAGTTTGTTCTTAGTCCTCGATACAGGCTTAGCCTAGTGAGGAGACTGACAGGTACTCTCAGTCCTTATGTTTTTTTTTTGTATGAGAAATTTGTTTTATGTCCAATTAATAATTCTAGTTTCTTTCGTACTGTTTAGTTAAAAAATTTATGGATGTAATTATTTTTCTCTGTAATAAACTTTTTTTACTTTTTACTTTTTTAGTCTCGGTGTTACTTACTACCTATGTATTATAAGTATGTATTGACAAAAAAAAATGTATATAAGTATTTTATCAGCAATCTACTTCCCATTAGTATACAAGCTTTGCTTAGTTTGAGACTAGAGGGCGTTGTGTGTAATGTCCAAAAATATTTATTTATTGTTTATTACACCACTATTTTGTGATTACCAAAAAAACCTTTTCAGTGATCACATTTCGGATAGCAAAAACCATTGTTAAAAAAAATATCGCAAAAAAAGGTTGAAAATTAGTTACTCGTTATCCGTACGTGCCTACTACTGAGTCTACTGTACTGACCCAAGTCCCAATACTAACTAAATTGTGCAGGATTTTGGTTTAAAAAAAACAATAACTTTGTGAAAGTTAAATATTAATAAATCTTGACAGTGCCAATAACATAAGTAGCCTCTGCAGCAACTGTCCTTAATATTTTTTTGATAATTCCAAAATTGTGGTGTATTATATCATATAACATTGGAGTTATAACGATGGAGGCCTTAAGGCGGCCTAAAAACTCCGTCAACAGAGTTGGCCACTAACTCATACGAACTTATTTTCATTTTATAACACTAAAATTAAATGAACGATAATTTTATTTAAACGCCGAATATTTTATAACCTCAGCCTATGACTGTAGTGGTTTGTAAAGGGTAGGTACCTAGGTACACGAGAAATATGACAATGCATATTGTTACTTATTAGTACCTATGTGCCGCACACAAGCATTGGTCGTATCTGCACAAGCATTTAGGGTTATGGTTGTGTTTGTTGGTGGACTTTACTACTGTATTACCTACGGTGTACACGGCTGCACTGCAGTGCGAACTCCGTTGGGATGTGCAAGCCCATCTGTAATAAAACATTCATGTACACTGTACAGGGCATTTATAAATATACCACACCTAAACGCGGGGAGCTATAGATAAACCATTTAATAAATGAGACCATTTTTTTAGCCTGAATCGTCCCACTGCTGGGCGAAGGACTTCCAATGTTCTCTGTCCCGAGCTTCCTCCCACCATCCTCTTTCGAAGGCGTCTAGTTCGTCGCGCCGACGCTTTCTCGACAATAATAATATGACCATTATTTTTGGAAATTAATTTATCTATATCTTTATTGCCTATGAAGTTTACAAGGGTGGGGGATTTTGTTTGACTAACAGACTAAATCTTATTTTTCTATAAAATTCATATTTTTCTAGTAGAAATATTAAATGTTCACCTGGTTTTTCCTGCGCAAATCCTATGTCGGGAGTATTTATACCCTGCTACAATAACCAGAGGCCTGCCTTGTGGTGACTGTACATACCCTGAAACTAACCAGATAACTTATTAACAGTCGTTTTGTCATTTACCACTTTTACATGAAAATAGTCAACGACAAAATTTATTTTTCACTCGATTAAAAAAAACTAGTCAAACTATTTAAATACTTAATTAATTTATTAAAATCTACTGGTCTTTACCTAACGATCTGGGTATTTTATTAAGCACTAGCTACCGAAAGCGACTTCGTCCGCGTCCCGGGTGATCCTTTTGATTTTCTAAAAATAAAATGAATAAAAAGTAGCCTATGTGTTAATCCAAGTTACGAACTATATCCATACTAATATTATAAATGCGAAAGTAACTCTGTCTGTCTTTCTGTCGGTCTGTCTCGCTTTCACGCCAAAACTCCTGAACCGATTTGAATGAAATTTGGTACACAGATAGTCTAGAACCTGAGAAAGGACATAGGCTACTTTTTAATGCAAAAAAAGGGTTGTAAGGGGTTGAAAGGCGGGGAGTGAAAGTTCCTTAACCTTTTTCATGAAACCTTTTTAATGTCACATTTGAAATAACTGTCAGTTGTTTGACAGTAAGAGTTTGAATGACAGGACAACGTCTCTCGGGTCAACTAGTATTTTATATTCCAAATTTCATCCAAATCGGATCTGCGCGATTAAAACAAAAACATTTAAACTTTGACATTTATAATTAGTAGTGGGATTTTTTACAGTATGTAAATGTAAGGCACGAAGTCGCCTGAGATTAGTAACGTTCAGTTATTTCTTTAGAGATGAGGTGGCGGATGGCAGTGAGACCAGCCATACATCACGACTTTATCGTCAACGGCATATAGATAAGCTTTACATAGTTTTTTTGAGTGGTTGGAGCAGATCCACTTGGTTCTTCGTCTACCAGTATATTTTTTTGTATACGTGTAGTTTGACACAAGTAACATTTGGTTACCTTGCCTCGATGTTATGAATTTACCTGGAAAAGTTGGTGCTTTTAATTTTTTACGCAAATCACTTAAAACGTAATAAAACAAGAGCTTTGTGTCAAACCCAGGTGAGTTTACTCGTAGTTCGTCGTAAAAAATAGCTCGCATTTGTAATCGTATGTAACCAACTGACAAAAAACGCTTTTTATTTAACCTTTGCCTACCCTAAAACTAAAAATACATGACTGTCGGCCGAATACTCAAACGTCACTTAAATTAAGTTCACGCTTAAATTATTGTCATCTCTTACAAATGAGTAATGTCAAACAGAGGCAGAGCAATTTTAAGTGGTGCTTAAATTTGAGTGACGTATCAGTATTCTGGCCAAAATTTATGTATTATTCACACAACGCCATCTAGTTTCACACTAAGCAAACCCTGTACGGAACCAGATTATAATACTTAAATACATTTTGTTTATAAATACTTACATAGATACTTATAGTAACACTCAGTAGGTTTAAACAAAACTATTGCGACGGCTGATGGGAGTGCTTCGGGCCGTACTTAACGATTTTATCTTCAACGGTTATTAAGGAAGCGTTGCAATTTTTTCTCGTCTTATTTGAACATATCCAACCGGTTGTGTTTTTAGCACTATATCGCTTCGTATACGTGTAGTTTGAGAACATTAGCATCTGGTTACCTCGCTTCGATGTCACGTACATAAACTCTGGAAAAATTATTTGCAAAGTGACAAACACAAAGCTCACTAAAGTATAACGTAGAAGAATATTTTATTCGGAAAACAAACAATGTAACAATAAGCAATAACAGTGTTACATGTTAGAGGTCGCGTCATTTAAAAAGAACGCTGGAAAACAGTGGAGGGGATGTTTTTGCGCATACAAAAACACTCGCGCCATCACCCCCCTCCGTCCAGCGTTCTTTTTACTTGACGCACCTATACAGCTTAAAGGTTTTAGAAGCAACAACTTAAAAATAAAAACAAATTACTCTTAAATGAGATGTTTTTGCGTTTATATTTTATTTAGTTTGAAATATATCATAAAGTTCGGTATGAACCGAGGAAAAACTGTGGAACACATTAAATGACCTTAGCTTATTAATTACTTTTTAATGAGATGTTTTTGCGTTTATATTATGTATTATATTTTATTTAGTTTGAAATACATCGTAAAGTCTAGTATGAAGCGAGGAAAAATTGTGGAACACCGTAAAAAAAGTATTCATTAAAAAAATACAAGCCTTCTAGAAAGTTAAATACTTACTTTAAAATACTTTTTTTTACGGTTTAGGGTGTATACAGACATAGATTATGACGAGATAAATTGATATAATCCTATGTTTTGGTTGGTCAACGCCAAACAGTGGAGTAGTTACCCTTCCACGTTTGTATGGAAAGGTGGGCGACTTGTTCACACTTAAAAGATCTTAGCCAGCAGTGTGACAAGACGGCTAACAATATCAAAAGGATGGCGGATGGCAGTGACTTTGGCCGTATTTCACGATCTTATCGTCGATTGTAGTAACGGTCGCTTTACAATGAGTACTTGAGAGTTTGGAGCAAACCCATCGGATCTTACCAGAACCGTCAGTACTTTTTTTTGTGTAGGTGTAATTTAGCGCCACTAGCATTCTGTTACCGTACTTTGATGTCATGTATACTAACCCTGAAAACAATCATTAATCATTTTAAATAGACTATTATTATATATAAAAAATTAACGTATATTTACCTACATTATTATAAATCATACATCAATATATATAAAACTCTTATGAAGCTGACACAGAATCAACGCACAGCCTAAACCATAAGTCCTATAGGTATGAAATTTGGAGGGTAGTATCTTTATATAGTGTAGGGGTGCACTAAGAAAGGAATTTTGAAAAGTCACACTCTAAAGGGTCTACTTAGAACGCGAGCAACGCCGCGAGCAACGGCTAGTAAAACATATTATAAGTGTGGTGATGGGTACAGCAATTAGGAAATATGTAAACCAATGATTTTACGTGTGGGTGTGAAACGTCTGACGCCCAGCACACCAGTGGGCGCTGATTTGTACGGAGACACTGAGCGGATTCTTTGAGAAGCTCGACATGCGAGTACAAGCGTGGGGTAGACCAAGCTTCTCAAAAAATCCGCTTATTGTCTCCATACAAATCAGCGCCCACTGGTGTGCTGGGCGTCAGACTTTTCACACCAGATTTACACACCAAAACTTATACTAGGCCCTCTGATACAATGTGAAAGACTGAAATATATTTATTTGCAAACACGGTTTTACACAATACCACAAAGTTCGTGGAAGAAAAACACAAATAGAACTTCGTCGAGAAGGTACAAACTAAAATAGTAATTGTGTTGAGTTTAGTATAATAAATTATGTTAAATGAATTTGACGCACTGATAAACATTTGCTAAAGTAGTTGTAAATGCTAAATAAATAAGGAGGTATTTTCTCAGAGATAGAGAGATATTAATTTTAACAAAAAAATAAACATTTATTAATATGGTGGATGGCAGTGATCCGGGCCGTACCTCACGATCGTATTGCCGAACGTAAATAGGTAAGCTTTACACCGTGTCTTTGAAGTATTGGAGCAAACCCAACGGATCTTGGTATTGCCACAATCTCTTTGTTTTTTAAACTTGTAATTCGAAACTACCAGCATCTTGTTACCGCGGTTCGATGTTATGTATTTGAACTCTGAAATAAAAAAATGGCTTTAATATAATGCCCTTTCGATAATAAAATTTTCGCTATGTTACTGCTGTCTAGTTTCGGACTACCGATCTGTCGTCCCACTGAAGCGAAACACTACCTTTCAATTTAATTAATATTCCTATTACAGTTTGGTCCCACATTCCGTTTGTTTCATGGAAACCTGGTTTTTGTACGTTCAGGAACAAAAATAAATAGTGAGAAAATGGGTAAACTAGCTGGCTGGTGAAATACAAGATTTATATAGGGTGGTACAAAGATTGACGTATCTGAAAATATCTAATGTATGTTTCTTAGTTGACTACGAGCCCTACATGGCTCGAAAGCTTACCTCACATGATGATGTGACAAAATATTTACTTAGCTTTTAGGATTTAGTATACGTGGTATATAATATTACGAGGAAGGGTAAAAAAATCATTTTAGGAATTAATACATTATTTTATTTGCGAATGCGCTTACACAACAAACAGTACCAAGCACACTGATCTTGGAAAAAAAATATAGTTTTCACACAAGTATAAACTAAAGAAATAGCAAATAGACACAGTTGTTCAGTTTAAGCATGTTATTTTTAATATCAATTAATAATTAAGCAAATAAGATATTGATTGTTTGATATTGAAAATATTAATTGATTTAACAACTTTCTCCAGCGTGCCACCTTTCCTTTAGTAAGTGCTAAGTGGAAAACTCGACAAGAAACCTAAATAAAAAGTGAAAATTCTTCTCAGCGATGATGTTTCGAAAAAATCAGTAAAATGGCGGCGGGTGGCAGTGATCTGGGCCGTACTTTACGATCCTATTCTGAATTGTTATTATGTGAGCTCTACATCGTGTTTTTGTCAGCTTGGAGCAAACCCATCGGATCTTGGTATGCCCATATTCTCTTAGCTTTGTAAATGTGTAATTTGACACTACTAGCATCCGGTTACCGCGCTTTGACATGATGAATTGCAACTCTAAAAAAAAAGAATACAATCAGTTCACAAGATCTTCGTGGGCAATTTATATAAGCTTGAGTCAACTTCAATACTGGAACTATGACTATATTTTAGAACATTCTTAGAGACTTTGAGCGTTCGTTCTTTTTTGGCGCACTTGTATTTGGATGGTGCAGTTTTTCTTTCGTACGAAGAAAACTTCCAAACCTCTTTATGTTTGTCTGTATGTCGTACCTGTACCACCTAACATCAGGTAGACCATCGGCTTGTTCCATGATTTAGTTGTGTAAAAAAAAAAACACGTTAGGTATATAATTTCAAGGGGCTTATATTAGTACAATGTCAAAAATAGTTTCTAAAGTGGTAGATGGCAGTGTGTTCCATCATTTGTTACATTTGTTGTGTAAAAAACACGTTCTTATATTAATACATTGTCAAAGGTAATATCTAAAATGGTGGATGGCAGTGTTCGGAGCCGTGCTTAACAATCTGGTTGTCAATGGTAAATATGTAAGCTTTGCAATGTTTGCTTTTGTGTTTGGAGCAGACCCATCTAGTTTTACCGCCTGTTTTTCGTTGTTTTGTATATGTGTATTTTGAGTAAATTAGCATCAGATTCCCATAACTAGACATTATATACTGCAACCCTGAAAAAAATGCCGTTATGTAATACAGTCGAGACCGAAAATTCCGGGTCATGTATAAAAGCTTGAGAATCGCGGAAATCATGAATGGTACTTGAGTGAAATAAATTGTGTTTTATAGACAGTTTAATATATCTTAAATAAAAAAATAAACAAAAATAAAATGAAGGTAAAAGAACAAAAGTATTTGTTTGATAGGAATATAATATGGGCATATAACTACGAAAGAAATGTTCCACAGGGTTGTAGGGTATATTCCAACCCCCGAACTAGTTAGGAACTGTATCTCAGGGGTTGGCTTCCACCCAACAACGTCCAGTCCTCATCATCAATGGTTACTCCTGTTCTTTATTCTTGTATCCAAGATACTTTACTTAAGTGATGATAATGTGCATTGGTGAATGGTTGTGCGTGTGCGATGGTGTATGCAATGATGTGTATGTTGTATGTTGTGTGAATTTTTTTATTTATTTCTGAATAGTGTTTTGATTTTAGGAAAGTTTAGAAAATAAATAGTTATAGTTTTTGCGATAAATAGGAATAGGAGGTGGATGGGTGTGGTGCGCGTTACACTTGACAATCTGATCATCGATGGTCATCATATTTGCTTTGCATCGAGTCCTACTCTTCACGGAGCATACCCACATGGTCTTTTTACCACGACTGTTCGAGGTGTCTTTTGTATATCTGTAGTTGGACGCGACCAGCATCCTGTTTCCACGTTTTGAAAGAATGAAGCCGAAGTTACCTTGAAATATGGAATCAAACATAAAATACAATATAAAATAAAAAAAGTTGACCCATTTAGCATAAGTACATTACTTTAGTTACTCATTTATTATTGTAAAAAATATAATTATGAGTAGATAAATCATGAGTTTTATTTTATCATCAATCATCAATCAATATATATAAAACTCTTTTGAAGCTGACTTAGAATCAACGCACAGCCTAAACTATAAGTCCTAGAGGTATGAAATTTGGAGGATAGTATCTTTATATAGTGTAAGGGTGCACTAAGAAAGGAATTTTGAAACGTCACACTCTAAAGGGCGCGCGAGCAACGCCGCGGGCGACAGCTAGTCTAGAATAACGACTGCAAAAGCTTTGAAAACTGCAAATTGAAAAGAAAATGAACTACCTCATTCCTTGTTATTTACTACCTATCTAGTAAATAACTGGACTCAAACCAGCACACCATACACACTCAAACTGTATTCTCCGAAAGTCAACTCGGTTCTTTGAGAAATTTTAATTATACATAATTTTCTAGAGTATAGTTTTCCGGATGTGTATGATTGCCGACTTGTCTCACTATGGTATTGTCCACAGTAATTACAAATGCTTTGCATCGTTTTCTCGTTTTGTTGGAGCATGACCAGCGAGTTTTATATAAACCAACTTGTTTATTGATCGAGTATGTGTACTTTGAGATAACAAGCATTGGGTTCCCTTGCTTCGACTTGATGAATTTGACACCTGGAAAACGCTCACTTAATTTAATATTTTTTTTAAGAACTGTGTGAAAGGATTATTCCAACTCCAACAACACTATCCTGGTGGCTGTGTCCGACTATCTGGCCAATCCCATATTCAGGCACTGGATCTCTGTCCATTTGGACAATAACAAAAAATGACCAACCGGTAGATATCTACTGGTGTTCTTATGTGTTTTTATTTTTATTTTTTATGTCCATTTCTTTTATTTTTTATTTGATTTTATGTGATATGGGTCTGTGTACATTTTTTTTTTGTTACCTACCGTGCCTGCAATAAACGAATTTTATTTATTTATTTATTATTTATTATTGGTCAAATAAAAGCATAAAGAACTTGCGCATGAGTGTTCCGAGTGAAAGGTTTTTTGATGAAAGGTTAAAAAGCCGAAGTTAAAAAGTACTTACTTTTTTAGTTAAGTTTCGAGCTTTTATTAAATACCCCACTCAATGGGGTAAAAAATATTTTGGTCCCCCCCGTTTGACCCCTTTAATAGGCCTTAATTTTCAGAATATCGTCTTATATTTACTAAACATGGGTTGTAACATGTTGTAACAAACTATTACTAAGTATTCCTTCAACTCTCTGGCTTCTATGGATCAGCTCTGGTGGAGGTGACATACAGACAGACAGACAGACACCGAAGTAAGACCAAAGTGTCCCGTTTTCCAAAACTGGACCGGAACATAAAAACATCTGGTTTGTTATATATGTCTTTATTACATAAAACCCATTTATACAAAAAACCCTGCATGTTTGAATATAAGTTTTTTTTTTACAAAATAGTGCTGTCATTCCTTTAGAAAATATGGAGGATGGTTATGTAGATGAGCCCGGTTATTGACAATTGTACCGTGAACTGTCGTGACAGTGGCTTTACACGAATAAATTTTTCTTAAGGAGCAGTCCCAACGAATTCTGTTTCCCTTTATACTGTGTTTCAGGAATTTATGATGGGCCAGCATTATCACCATGTTACCATGACTTGATGTTACAAACGCGAAACCTGCACCAAAACATAAATATTTATATATCTCTATAAATATGCTTTTATATAAATAACTATATTGGTATTCTAACAAAAGCAAAATGGTTAATTAATACCTCAACGAATACCTTTATTGATTTCTACATTCTGCGCTACAGATGTTAATACTGACAAGCGTCAAACAACTTCTCACTTGCAATCAATATTTCTAAAGATATAAAATCACTGAAGTCGATGTGATATGGAATCGACCACCCGGTAACCATTCAAATTATGAGAAATCGCAAACAACAATGTTGTGTGCAATTACATTGCACAACGTTTAGTATAAATATAATTTTGATCCCAATAAGTTTCCCAAACTAAAAGTACAAAATATGTTAACAACACAAAAAAATAGTGTTTAGTCGGGAAACTATTCTTTATAACACGTTTCTGATTTAGCACATAATTGGCACATAAAAACGGCATGCTCTACACAAATTGGTTTATCACAGGCATTGCAGCGATGCTTAGTCTTCCGATCCTTGGCTCTGCTGCAGTCAACACATCGTATCTGCTTCCCGATCTTCTTCAGATTTCTTTGACATCTTTCCCGGTCTTTGGGGAAACTTTGTGCTTTCTTAGCTTTCCTCGTGAAGGTTTGAAGGTGATTCTGATCTAAATCTAACCCTGCATTATAAAAAAATCGGTTTATGTTATTATCATGATTTGGATATGGTTTTTTATGTTACCATTACAAGATATACCAATGGTATAAATTTAAATAACAGGGAATTCATTTGATTTTTAGTGGCACAAAGTGATCATGACTAAATCAGCAATGATGCAAAATAGCAGGTAATGATAGCAAATCATATTGTTTTACAAAATTGTACGAGATTTATTTTACAGACAGCATAATCACAGTATACTAGGAATAATAAAATGCATTTCGAACTTTAAAAGTTTATTTGAACTTTAGGTATAAATATCGATATAGGTACACTTTGTATAAAACTTTGATGATAAATAATGATTAATCGTTATCATGCTCAATGTCTGTTTTAACACAAATTTGGCAGATGAACAGTGCATGTTCCATACAAATTGGCTTACTGCAGGCATGACAACGATACTTAGTTTTCCGATCTCTGAACTTGCCGCAGTCACCGCAACGTTTTCGAATCCCAATCTTTTTCAGATCCTCTAGAGGTTTGTTCACAACGTAGGAAAAACTCCTTCGTGATTTCTTAGTTTTACGCATGCGCCAGGCTTAAACGTGATATAAATAAATATATTAGTTAAACATTCACTTGCCTGAATACATTTCTTTCATAAATAAATACTTACTTTCTTAATATAGTAACACCCAGATACAGAACCAACAAAAGTGTCTGTTCTGTATGAGGATTCACAGTCCACACTACAGATGGCAGAGCCAACGAAGTTGTGGCGCCTGTTGAATGTTGATTCTGGTCACAAGGCAAACTTGCCTTGAGAAAAGAGCCTACATTATTATCTGTAATGGTGGATGCACACGTACGTACATGCTCGATAAGCATGGCTATCATTCGAGCATGGCTATCTACAAATATGCGCGATTCTGCGTATACACATCGAACATTTATCTTGAGACTTGCATGGTCACACGTTCGCACTTGCTCGAGATCGACTAAAATCATCGAGCATGTACGAACGTGTGCATCCCTCATAAGATTAACTTAGACAGCCGTTTATAGTTTATCAGATGTACAAGTGAAGGTAGACTGAGAATAAATTCCCCTACAAGACCTTCCAATCGGTTACTCTCAGGAATGCCAGAAGTTTTTCCATCTGATACGACGGATCGAGAAAGACGAATGAGTATAATAACTACTTGCTCCCAACCAATATCACGACAAAATAGTACCGTCCACAACAAGAACGCTGGAAGCTCTTGGCAAGTCATGCTCTCTTAGTACGTAATTTTCTAAAATTCATTTGAAGAGATTGATTTAGCGAAGAACAAACGACGGAGAAGTACCAAGTTTGTAAGTAGTAGGTAATTGATAACTGTCGTAGTTAGTTTAGTTTAGAAAAGTTTGTTTCATGACAAATAAATAATGGGTTTAGTTCGGGGATGAACGTTGAAATGATAAAATAAACCACATTTATATATTTAATCACATATAAAGCTCGACACCTCTACGTCGATTAAATATAATGGCTCAGAATAATACAATAATATGCCAGAACAATTTGAAACCACATTAATATGTATATATAGACACACACGTCAATTCAGCTGCGTACGTAACCCTAGAGTTACGTAGGTACGTAAGATGTACCTTACAATTTTTTGTAACCTTTTGATACAAGAATTTCTCTTTTTAGGGAAAACTCTTTCTTTGAAACTCTTTTTAGGGTTAAGCTCGCCTTTGTACATGTTATCTATTTCTGCCTTCTGTTTAAGTGTTATTTTAGTGTACAATAAAGAATTACAAGAATTACAAGAAGAATATTTTGGCTTTGAAACATCCATCACACAGAATAAGAGTATTATGGACCCTATCGACGTTTTCATCGATATGTTAAATAGTTTAATGACTAGGTACATAAGTAAAGTATCATTATACCTATGACATACAGTTATGGTGGTATTATACAACCGATAATATTAGCTTATAAATCTAGCCGTTAATATGGCTGGTAATGTATAGACATGAAAGAGACAATTGACAAACTAAAATTAGGGTATAATATATTTTTACAAAATAAATAATTAATCTCCAAAACTTATTAATAAAAATAATACCTGATGGTGAAGGATTTTGAAACGAGTGCATCGATTTTCACAAACGGACCTAAACCATTTTAGGCTTAGATCAGAAATAATAGATAAAGCCATCTTTTTATTTACTTAATAAAAGTCCATTTTTCTTTTCTTTTTGATTACATCAAATACTTACAAGCTAAACAATGTTTCCAATATAATACATGTTAATTTTATTATATCAAACACCAAAAAGATCACATTGACTAAGATTACGGATAGAGCAATAATTACCCCTTTAAAAAGGTATATATCTTGACTAGAACACGATAAGTGACAATTATTGTCATAATTAGACACTTCGAAAATATAATTATTTAGATATTCATATTTCCTTAACGTATACCTACAGAGATAACGTTTACTTACTTGAACATTGAGATTAGTAGTAGTCATCGGTAAATTATATAAAAATCAATGCTTTTACAATAATGATTTTGTGTGATAATGATCACATTTTAATACAGTCATAAAAAGCTAGAAGTAGCTTGGATTAAATGTTACTGTAATCAACTTGAAGTACTTATCCTTAGTGGAACTAGATTTCTCATTTTTACAACCATTATTTTATATTGATGAATATAATTGAGTACATCAAGTCTTTTAAGAGTAAACATCACTTGGATATACAATATTATATTAAAAATAGTTAGGTACTACCTGAACAAAGGATTATGTTGACTAGATTATAACACTATTATAGATATACAACCATTATAATTGACACTATATAAAAATTAAATGCACGAAAGTCTTCTAAGTTATTTACTTGGCAATACTACTACAAGATTAAAATAAGTTTACGTTGACTAGATTTTATGACTATTATTAGTATAGTCATTTATATTGATGACTACAAATTAAATGCATCAAAGTATACTCACTACTACAACCCCATCATAAGATTACGTTGACTAAATTATGGCTATGATTCTTAATTATACATTCAATGATGACAAATAATTATGCTAACATCAAACAATAAAATACCTGGAATGATTATCGTAAAATATGGAACTACAATACTTTGACGTGATACTTAATACAATCACTAGATACAATAATCGTTATTCTACGGTATATTCATATTGTAAAGATAAAAGAATAAAAACATAAATACTACTACAACCATATTAGTATGAGATCACGTTGAGTAGCAAATAAGGTTTATAAATCAGTCATAGTTATAAAAAAACTACTGGTTATTTTCACGATAAAAAAAGTATTGAGGCTTTTGCTCCTTAGTAGCAGTCGTTTCCTTTTTATCCGACTCGACTAATTGTATATTTTTTTGAGGATATGGAACTTTAGTTAAATCAAGTTGAACTTGAGTATTTTCTGAAGGGGAATGTGACTTAGGAGTAGATGGTAAGTCGATATTAGCCAGTCGTGGATGAGACATATCCAGTGTGGATGGTAGAGCATCATTTTCATTTGTTTGGTAATGACAGCCGACGTCCGATGAGGTACTGGCCCGCGGAAAATACCCAGTTTGGACTCTTTGCTCACTTGATGTGAATTTAATATCTGGGCGATCAATGTTTATCAAATCAAATTGACTGCGGGAACGGTAGTCATCAACTGCTGGAAGTTCATTTGTTTTTGCCAAATTGAGTGGAGCGTTTATAAAATCAGCAGGAGTGTAAGGACGGTATGAGTAATATGGAACATCAGGGGGGGTTCTGTTCATGTGATCAAACTGAGTCTGACGGTAGGCTAACTCTAACTGTGGAGTATCTTGCCGATTGTTGTTCACTGAATCAAATGAAGACTGCAACTTATCTAACTCTAGTGGCTGAGCATAGGGGGAGTATGTTATGGTATTATAATCAATTTGAGTACGTGGGTTTATTTGGGGTTGAGGATATCCCTGTCGGTATTTTTTCTTCATTTCAAGTGGGTTACGAAATTGGTATTCATCTTCCTGTTGTTGAGTATCAGGTTGGTAGCTCATCAACTCTGTGGGACTACGCGATTGATCTCCTACTCTTGGCTGTAAAGAGATGTCCAGTGGAGCTTGTGACTGGTATGATTTGTAGTTTACATTTGGCAACGGGTTTTCATTATTTACTTTCTGTTGTAGATAATTAAGTGGAAATTCAAGTTGGTATGGACGGTTGCTTCTCATTTCAGTTTGGTTATTTGGCTGGTTTATAATATTCGGAGGAGTATGTGGAGCGATTTTACTGTCATGAACCATATTTTTATTTGCGGTATCTGGTTTGTATGATTGACAGCTTATTATATCGATTGGATTACGAAACTGATGATCAGTCTCGTCTGCTGGTTCCATTAGATTAGCTCGTGGTATTTTTATCGATTCCGGGTTTTCTATTAAAATTTGTGAAGGTCTGTATAATATATTTTTTAAAATGGAATCACATTCATTGGGCGTCTTTTGAACTTTCCCAATATGCTGACTTGCTTGATCCCTTTGTTTGACTGACCTACCTGAATTCTGCTGTTCGACTGGCATCAGTGAGTGTTGTTCATTCATTAAATCGAACTGAGTTTGGTTTCCAAGTAATGTTGTGCCCAGTTCTTTTAACTTATTTATTATCGCATCAACATCGACTGCAGCGTTACAGTTACATGACTGTTTTTTGTCCACGTGTGGTTGAATGTCAGTGGTGGTGGGATTCAGCAAATAACCTTTTTGATCTTTACCAGTGGTTAACTTGGCTTCTTGTCGGTATTTGTTTATTTTGTCAACTGGGTTAAAGGAATGATGGGCTTCTTCGACTTCACTGAATGACGGATTCCTCTTCTTTGGTTTCGGGCCTTTCCTTTTTTTCCCGTCAGGTGCCACAATATGCTTCTGATTAGCGGGATGGTTATGCAAAAAATCCTCCTTTAAAATTGTATTAGACTCTAACGCAGTATACACACTAGCGCTACACCCTTGAGTTGTGCAATTCCATTTATTGTTATATTTTGTAGTCAGTTTCTTCAAGTATTTGTGTTTACGATAAAATAAAAAACGATCGCCGTTAATCGCTTTTCTAAAGACTGGTTTCTTGGGATCTGAAAAACAACCGTGGTGTTAGTACCCATTTTTAATAATTGGCTATTTTTTCTAATGATTATAGTCTAATCTTAAATACACTATTTCTTATAATAGAATAGGAATCAATAAAATGAAAGTGAAACGACGAACCTGTTTGTCATGATACAGTTATAATTAAATACACATAAATGTTACATTTACAGTATTGTTGTATTACATATATACTATATAGTTTATAAATTATATATGTAATACAACAACACTGTATTGTTATTAATAACAACTAAGTATAGGTAAGGGTTTAGCTAACACACAGAGATCAGTAAAAGTTTCTAATAAATTGAAATCTATATCGTATGTAATTACATGTATATCACATATATTCCAAAGCACAGACCTTAACCAAGGTAAGTACATCAATAATTAGAAAAATCTATTAAAGCTAAATTTACAATGTATGTAACGTAGAGATCATTAAAGCTTCTATATAATACATGTCATACTTATACATTATCAAATAATATATTACATCATTACTATTCTTCTACCACTAAAAGTTTATTTCTCCTTAAAACGTTTAACATGCACTTATATATAAAATTGTATATTATATTATATGTAAAACGAGTAGGTACGAGACGAGATATGTATGTATAATCATAAAAATATCACGAGTAAGTACATCAATAATCAGAAAAATCTTAAAGTTTAATTTGACTAGTTTTTTGTATAATTTTTACTTACACTAACACTATAAATACTGATAATATTATTGATCTCTAAAATTAATATTGATTTTGATAATGAATTGACAATTAAAATATGTGATAAGTATTAGATTTACACATTACTGATTAAATGGCTCTACTTTATCTGTTTGGTATTTATTTAAAAATTTGTTTTATGTAGGTACATACATAAGAATACATAAAGCAATATTCATAGACATCTATCTATTTTTATTTTATAATGGGCTTTGTTTAATTGTCTCATTATTTTTCGGTCTTAATTTCTACCATCGTATCCGTTGAACATGTTGTATTTGCATTAACAACCTGTGTAGTAGATTGAGTTCCTTGCTGAATTGTCTGTGATTGGTTCATTGGAGCAGGCGCTAAAACAATTCCAACGTTAGGTGGTATACCATCAGGCCTGACAAAGCCTGATGGTAAACCAACTAACCTTGGAGTGCCTGAATCTAGCGGTTTGATTGTAGATGGCACTCGCAAGACTATGATTTTATTTGCTTGCGATCCAGCCAAAGTCTTAAAATTAAGCATGTATGGTATTTGCACATGTTTTATTGGATTCGTGCGTGGCGCCTCAGGAGTTTTCGTTTTACAGGTTTGTGCTTTTAGATCTTTGTCTATATCGGGTACTTCAATCCATTTCGGTGTTTCTTTTGGTACAGTTTTAGCGTGTTTGGTAACATCTTTGTTTGGCACTTCCAGTCGATTAACCTCATTCCTTAAGTCATTGCTTTGGCGAGAATGTTTCTTATGGCACGTTTTAGTTGGTAAAGTGGATTTTACTTTAAAATACAAGTGTTCACGTGAAGGTTCATGATTGTGAGATACGTATAATTTCACAATTTTATCTGTAGATGTCTTAGTGATTAGTTTCGCTTTACATCCCCGCATATGTTTGCTGCACTGCCAACGTGTGTAACCGTTTTGACAATCATACCTTTTAGAGTATCTGAACTTATTGTATACGAGTAAACGGTTGCCATTGAATAATTCGAGAAACGTTGGAGTATCTGGAAGTTAATTACAAATTAATAAATGTGCTGTAACAAATCACTAATTCTAATACGATTTAACGAGTGTCTATGGAAATGAGTAGGTATCTAAGATGTTTGAATGGTAATATATGTACGTCGTACATACGAAATAGTTACAATATGGTTTAAGATACTTTATTCTCAAAAAAGACAAATACAGTCACTTATAAGAGAACAATACAGACGGAGTTTTTAGGCCGCCTTAAGGCCTCCGTCATGGCTTAACGACTGCTAGAGCCGAGACCGACAGTTTAACGTGCCTTCCGAAGCACGGAAGCGCTCAGATGTAAATGCCACTAACGGTCACCCATCCAAATAGTGACCACGCAGAACATTGCTTAACTTAAATAATCGGTGAAGATTGACTAAGCAAGCTACGCTACGAGCGCTTCGCGTATTTTAGGTATAACAAGGAAACTAGCTCGTCGAGAATTTCGCTTTGTAATTTGGTTTATAACACAAACTCCATTTATTGGGAGATTAATGGGAGTGCTCATACGTATACTTTACAATAACATCCTCAAGCGTGGTGATGGTGACACTGGCTTTGCAACGATCCACACGATGCGTCGCACAATGGCAACGTATTTTTTTATCTTTCTGAATTTGAACGGTGTATCTATATCCGTGTACTAATAAAATCCTTCCGCCTCTTCGGGATGTACCTAATGAAGGCTGGTTGATCTAAACATAAAAATAAAAATATAGCTACTATGTTTTACAATCTATTATAAGCCGTAAATACAGACTTAGACAAAATCTGTTCCGAAAAATTTACAAGTTATAATTACACCAGTCTCGAAAACTTTGAAGGGTTAAAGTACCCATGAATTCTAAGTTTATTGGTGTTATTACAGGATTTCGAATTATGTTCATTGTCTGGAGCATAATTAGGACATAATGTAAATAATAGATACAATTGAAAATAATGTTACGTTTCAATAAAATAATACTGTTTCACATTACATATGACAAATGGTTTTAAAATATTTTCAGCCGGAACATAGCTACATTTTATACAATAACTTTGTAAATTACACAGCCATAGCTTTAAAAAGTATTACTCATCTTATCATGTGAGGGGCGAATGAAAATGCTTGTTTGAACACTTTACAACGACATCTTGAATAGTAACGAGACTCCCTTTGCATCCCTTATGTCGATGTGACGCGCAATGCCATCGGGTTTTTCTATATGAGGTGCCCAATGTGACCATCGTATGGCAATGGATAGTGTATCTATAACCACCTAATATCATAATCCTTCCACCTCTTTGGGATCTCGTGAAGACAGGCGAGGCTACATATAAAAATAATATTATTAGTGTTACGTTTCGTTATTGTAGGTACGAGTACCTATCTAAATATTAAAAAGAATTCGATTTTGGGTTCCGGTTTTAAGAACATTACTGGCAACAATGTAGTGCCACTGGAAATGTACTTTTACCTGTAGCACTACCAGTAGTGTCACGGGAACGTAAAATCTCCCTTCACTCTACTAATAGTGCCAAGCGGTAGTGCCTAAGAAAATAAACGATAATAATTATGATGATATACCTAGGTACAGTTACAAAATATCAATCTATAATACGAACAGTTATAAAACCATAAATTTTTTAAACAACATTTAAATATGACCATCCATGGTTTTTTTATTGTTATCCATTTGAAGGTGGTGCATGTGAGTGTTCATTTGTATATTTTACGATGATATCTTCAATCGTCATAATAGTAGCTAAGCATCCATTATGACGATGCGAAGCGCAATGCCAACGAGTTTTGCTACTCTTAATATTCTGATGTTGTACGGTGTACCTATATCCGTGTAATACCATGATTCTTCCTCCTCTTTGAGATTTTCTGTAGACAGGAGCATCTGATAATAAGAGATTATAAAGTACTGTTTAGTTTCTGGTTTCAGTATTTGTGCAATTTGATTTTGTTATTTTTTTTCCTTTAATCAGTGGTAATAAGTTTAAGTGGTTTCGAAAATGTTACTTCTTTAAATATGAACGCTGGGAATATGAACTGAATACTCGGGTCAATATTGGGGACAACTAAATATTACTGTTTAAGTCAAACAAAAGAAGTATTTCAAAACAAAAACGTGTCATTCCACACTTCATAATAACACAACAAAGATAAGTTTAATTTAAAAAAACATAGTGACACATAATTTAAATTGCTGAAAATATATTTTTTGACAACATAAAAATTGTCAAATTTTTTATATCGGAGTCGCTTTTGCCATCAATATCGGTACCATGGCTTGATATGTCCAACATCAAATTAGTTTCATTGATTTTAGTGATGTTATTAAAGTCATAGGGATACAAGCCAGACACTCACGGCAATAGTAGGATAGGCATGCAGAACATTTTATTTAACTAAAATACTTAATTAATACGAAAGAAAACGTGCAGAGTACATACAACTAAAAATAAAGAAAGCGGAGCTGACTACGCCACAGGTTTCCTCAAAGGCATAAACAAAAAATATATTAATACAAAAATTTTAAAGAAATATTAAAACAAATCCAGGATGGCAAACATTTTGTTTATCTCATACCGTGTTCACACTATGCCATTGCCGCTGCCGGCATTCATGCCGCGGACTTATTGCCACAGCAACATCGCCTTTATTCTCACCAAGGAGCTAGGGCATGAACTTGGCGATGTTGCTGTGGCAATAAGTCCGGAATTAATCGCGGCAATCATTCCGGCAGCGGCATGGGCATGTGTGAACGCGGTAAAGAATAAAGGCGATGTTGCTGTGGCAATAATTCCGGAATTTATCGCGGCATTCATGCCGGCAGCGGCATGGGCATAATGTGCACGCGCTTTTAGAAAAGAGGATAATTATGGAGGATGATTATGAACGTTGTCACATTTGATAATAACATTGTCTGCTATAGTGTGGATCTTTGCATGACAACCTCTGTGGGAACTACATTGCCAATACGTTTTCTGTCTATATTTGAGACGTATGCTAAATACGTATCCATTCAGTAAGATGCGGGGTTGGTTTTTAGGGGTAACCGTAAAAAGAGCACCTGGAAACGTACAAAATTGATTACTATTGTAAAAGCTTTACAAAAAGTTACTGTAAACCAAAATTGCATTAGGTAGACTAGTGGTACACCACTACTACCGACATTAATATCTTGATATAATAATATGAATGAAATAATACACAAAATGATAAAAGATAGTTTTATTATTATTCAGTTTAATTTATGATTATGTACATTCTTACATTTTATTATTTTAAAACTGTTTTTTGCAGTCATTATAGTATGTAAAATTGCCTTACAACCGCGGTTCATATGAGTGGAACACCTCCAGTAAGTTTTACTACCGGAATCTTGACTTTTGCAGAATCTATAGCCCTTCACAATAATGATTCGTTTCAGCTGCGCGGAACGAACGACAATCACTCCTGAAATAACGTAACTGTTCTTAATCTCGAATTTTGTCTAGAATTTGGTTTCACATAAAATGTTTTAAACCACAAATGTTTATTGCACGTTTGATGAAACCAAAATAGCAAATGTTTTAAATTTTTTATTTTGTTTATTTTTACAGAAAACCATCCAAATCACAAAGGGTTATTTGTACGTTTTATGGATCAAAAGTGGTAAGTATTGTGGTATTCATAAATGGCATTATTGACACAGCACTATTAGGCGAGGCTCTAGGGCCTCTAGGTATACCTTGGTTCAATACTAAGAAATTACCAAATACACAAAATGATAAGCGGTAATTTATGATAATTCACTTTAACTCATGATTCTAATATTTTCTTAAATTATTTGTTGCACACAGAAACATACAAACAAGTAAAAACTAAAGATTGAAAAGTGAATATAATTCCGGCATCGTGTAAGTATCATTATCGCCTAGTGTGTAATTATCGCCTAAAGTACCTACTTTACTCACAAAAAAAATTACAACGAATGCAGTATTTACAATATTCACAAAATACCTAAGGTACTTAATGGTTGTGTACATTATTACATTTAATAATAGTGTTATCAAACAGACTGTGTATTTTAGCTTTACAATCGCGACGTTTTGAGCATTGCCAAAGTATTTTATGCTTTGTCACCGCCAATCTAGAGAATGTATATCCACCTAAAATAAGTCGAGGCTGGTTTCGCGTCGAAAGAGTGAATACAGGACCTGAAAAATTGCAATAGATAGGTATTTATGTATTTCAAGATCGAAGAATGCTGCAGCTCTTTGGACTACCTTCTTGTTCTTTTCCTAGTATATTTAAGTCAGAGCGTGTCAAAGAAAATAAAGGTAACAACAGTATAGACAGCAATGCCGATCAAATAAAGACTAACCTCTTTATTCATAATCTACTGTTATTTTACCGCGGCTTTAAAATGAGATGACAACAGATTTAGCAGCCGTTTTAGCTAGAGCAGCTTTATCAGACCAATATGACCCTAATCAATCAATCTACCGAGTGCACATATCAGCGACAAGGCTGTAATGTAAGACAGTTTATTTTTCATCAAATTCTAGCCCAAACGTGACGAGACCTCTTGTCGACTGTGTGCGCTCTCGGTTCATCAATTCATTAACATAATTATAAAATTAAAACTAAAGCTCTACTTATATCAAATTCACTAAACTAATCAACGATCATTTTTTATCAGCCGTTTTAATGATTATGTACATTATACAATCTTATGATTTCATTGCTGTCTGTAATCGTGTGTATTGTTGCTTTACAGCCTCGGTTCATGTGAGTGGAACATCTCCAGCGAGTTTTAGGACCTGTATCTAGATGCTTGCAGAATCTATAGCCCGATACAATAATAATTGGTTTTTTCTGAGCGGAATTCGCAAACATAATTCCTGAAACATCTTCCATTATTAAATTCATAGACCAAGTCCATGAAGTCCATTTGGTACGTTTCTGACATGACGTACCTACTAGAAGATACCTACATTTTTTGCTGCACATAATCTTATATCGTTCTTTATACGTGAAATGCCACAGATATGCTTTGATTCGAAAATGCTTAATTTATCTAAACCAGTTTAAAAATAATAATAAACACCAGTTGTATCCATCTCACTGAACGGATGAACAGTTCTTTTATAATTAACCATTTTAATGATTATGTACATTCACACATTTTATAACTTGATTACTGCAATTTAAGGTGTGTATTTTTGCTTTGCAACCTCGGTTGACGTGAGTAGAACATCTCCAGCGAGTTCTATAACCTGAATCTTGATGCTTGCAGAATCTATAGCCCGATACAATAATCATTGGGTTTTTCTGAGTGGAATTCACAAACATAATTCCTGAAACATGTTCCATTATTAAATTCATAGACCAAGTCCATGAACTTCCACTTGGTACATTTCTGACTAGACGTACTCAAAGGTACCTACATTTTTTGCAGCACGTTTTTTAAACGTGAAGTGCCACAAATATGCTTTGATCCGAAAATGCGTAATTAACAATTATTTTAAACCAGTAAAAAATATTGTAGTACTTATACTATATTTTTCAATCGTGCTATATTATACAAAAACGTCAATTGTAAACTCTTAGCGAAATCGTACACAAACTACAAGACTAGTACAGTTAAGACAGTTCATTTCTCATCAATCTCTAGCCGATACTCGAAGACAGACGCCAAGACACATCTACATGACAAAACGTGATAAGACGTCTTGTCGTTAGTTAGAAATAAGTAGATCCCTAATTAGTTATCTATTATAATAAGTTACGTCACCCTTTTCTATCTTAAATACTTATAGAACTAGTTTTGTATTAATTAAGTACATAGATGCCACTTGGTTGGGTGGGTACAAGGTACCTTACTCACCTTAGAACAATACCTAAATTACCTAATCTCTACACCTAGGTACACAACTTTGCCGCGGGACTCAGTGGTGGTGGGCTTCAGATATTTTAGCCAAATGTTTGCAGTTTTCGTATTACCTACTAGGTACATAAATTACAAAAAAAACAATGAAATTGTGGATACTTTAGCTTATTAGGGTACATACTGTAGGTTTTACGAATATTGTATAAATTAAAATCATAGTTTATTATTACTTTTCTCTGAGCTCCATCGCGATTTGGCCTCGCGGTGGGGGCGTTGATCTAGCAGTGGCGGGTAGGTATTTTGGTATAGTATAGATTTGTGCCGCGTCATTTCTTAGTATACCTACTTACTGTAAGTGCTGCCATGTGCTGCCTAGGTACCTTGCCGATTGGTATTTACGTTTATGTTTATTATTTTTACTGATAGCACTTTAACTACACCTATACCTATTTCTTTTTGTCTGTTTAGTTAGCGCAGCAATTGCTTGTCCTCTATATTAATCAACTGAATATAGGTACAGCCCGAAAATTTGTAATTATTATTAGAATCAAGCTTTGGGCACTATTTTGATCTTAAATTTATACCTTAAGATTAATTATACCTTAATGACTGTTTGTTGCCAACAAATAAATAAATAGTTTCCACTCTCGCATACTCATCAAATCATAACATTCGAATGAAGTATATAATTTAAAATTAAATCACCACTTGTATCAAACTCACTCAACCGATCAACGAGTATTTTATAATTAACCACTTATGATTATGTACATTCACACATTTCAAAATTTGATTACTGCTATTTACGGTGTGTATTTTTGCTTCACAGCCTCGGTTGACGTGAGTGGAACATCTCCAGCGAGTCTTAACACCTGCAGTGCAAGTACCGTTCTTGTCGATCGCATAATTTGACATTTAGAATCGTCAAATTCGATAAAAATGGTTTTATCGACAGTTGCGGGTACGTTACCAACTTAGTCGATCGGTAGACAAATTCGTCAAATTTTAACGAATTGGCAATGGTGTATGTTTACTATGTTTTGATTCTGACAAACGAAAGTGATTAACAGTGATATTTACAGTAAACTAGTAAATCATGGCAGCAGTGAACGAATGATTTCGATAAACTCTGACCTTATTTTTGGGAGTACGGATCTTTTGTCGACAGGAGATCCGTACTCCCATGGAACGATACGATTCGATACGTTTATCCACTTTAGCGATCGACAACTAAGCGATCGATAAGAACGGTACTTGCACTGCTGAATCGTGATTCTTGTAGAATCTGTAGCCCGATAATATAATCATTGGTTTATTCTGAACAGAATCCCCAAAAATTATTCTTGAAATATGTTTAATTCTGAAATTCAAACTCATTTCAAATTATTCCTTTGTAATTTTCGACTACTAGATGGCGCTGTATAATTTCACACAAAGCAAGATTGTATAAATTAGTGGAAAAGTACGTACCAACGAAATGGTAAACGATAAATTTTATAATTTTTACATTAAAGATAAAGAATATAATTATTTGCTTCCGACATGTGTACTACATAAAGGTGGTATGTTTTCATAGATATACCACAAAATGCCTTACCGGTTACAGTGTGCAAATTGAGACGACATGCTACATTAATGTCGCTGCTAATAGTTTGTTCAACATTGGATAATAATATTCGTTTGATTTATTATACACAGTAGTATGTAAACAGAACCAAATTCAAAATTTAATGATTATGCATATTACAACATTTTATGATTTCATAACTGCCTTTAGTTGTGTGTATTCTAGCTTTACAGCCTTGGCTTGAGTGAGTGGAACATCTCCAGTAAGTCTTTTCACCGGCATCTTGATGCTTGCGGAATCTATATCCCGATAATAATATTGTTGGCTTTTCCGCCGAATCAAAGAAAATAACTCCTGAAACATGTAATACATTTAATTCAGATTAAATTCAAATTATTGCTGTGGATCGTGAGTCCTCCACTGAGAACATAGATGTTTGTTCTATGTCTGCGTGTCATGTAATACTATGTATAAGTATGTATTTACAAAAAATAAATGTATATAAGTATTCTATCAGCAATCTAGCTCCCATAGTAAAAGCTCAGTTTAGTTTGGGACTTGTAGGCGTTCATCGTAATATCCGACGGTATTTATTTAATATTTTTTCCATAATATTAGATGCGCGACTAGATGGCGCTGTGTGATATATCCACTGATATTTTATTTAATGTATTTGTAGTCATTTTGACCTAAAGAGGTTGACTAAAACCCTTAAAATTAAATATTCTTACATATATAATTATACTTTAATTGATAAAAATTAACACACCTCTTATCAGTACCAATTTCAAAATTGATCAATTGAGCATAACAGTAAAGTTATCATTAACAGAATCCACGGCTTTCCACTTAATATATTAGATCTACTTCTTTAACTTACTCAAAGCCAACTCCTAATACTATTGAGAGAACTCTGCTACACCGTGGTGTATGCCGGAAACGGATCCGGGCCGCGTATTCCATTGAATAACTTTAGTTGTAAAACCATACAGCCAAATAGGGATTGTCATGAGCCTTGAGTAATGATAAGATATGTCTATTTGCGAATATATGTTACAGATTAGGTCTTAAATGTAAAAAAGAGTAAATGGTTGTGAAAAATAATAATTTGGGGATTCCCTGGCAAATCTATCAGCGTTCTCCACCGTTAGGTAAACCCGGAGCTTTTAGGGGTTCTTGAGTCCACAAGCGCCTCCATTTCGTACAATCTACAGTACACAGGTAACTCAATGGTTATGTTTATCGTTTACTACAAAGACATGATCCTCTACAGTGTGTATTCTTGCATGACATTTAGTTTTTCGTTTAAAAGCACAATGCCAATGTGTTTTAGCGCCGGATACCTGATGTTTAAAATATCTGTACCCTTCATACATAATCCCAGGTTCATTTCTAGTTGAAGCTCTTGGTGTGAATCCTTAAAGAAAATGTATTATTATTTTATATGTAGCTAGTTGACCTGCTCCTGCAACTTTGTCTGTATTTTTCAGACTTGTTTAAGAATTTTAGTTTTGTACTTAAAAGTAATGTAGCTTCTATCAGAAAAAATTGTCTCAGAATCTAACAAAAAAACATGACTTCAAACAGGTGTACATGGTACCTACTCTTTCATTGGTGTAGTATAGAAGTAAACATAAAAAAATTGCAACATTATATTATCATTTTCATACAGGGGAGTTATATGTAAATGACATAAAGACAAAAAGCATTCCGAAAATGTTAGAGGTTTTGTTAAACTTTGTAGCTTTTAAAAAGTAACAGTAAGTATGAATTTAAAGGCAACCGCTTTGGCGTTTTGTAAATATTTTTGTTTTAACCAGGTCTCGAACCCACAACCCTCACCGTGGATGACAGAGCGACACCAACTGCTGTGACGCAAGCCATTCAATGATTATGTACATTATAACATTTGACGATAGTTCTGTTTCCAAAAGTATTTATTTTTGCTTTACAACCTTGTTTCTTGTGCGTAGAGCATTGCCAATAAATTTTAGTGGCGGTTACTTTATTTTTGCAGAACCTATATCCATGAAGGTAAATAATGCTGTGTCCATGCACCGACGTTTGAAATACAGCTGCTGAAATATAAAAATACCTGTTAGTTAGCTGATCGAGCACTAAGATGGTAACTTGGCAAATTGGCGTTGTAAATAATTTTTGAAACTACGTATCATTATGAACATAATTTTTAATAAAAATGGATCCAAATAATATAAATTATTAATCAAAGTTTAATATTATCCAATCATGGTAAATATTCCGTTTTTAGAAAAAAATTGCATAACTTTCTCACTACTTCTGATTCGTATGTTATTCTATTTGGTTCGGTTGGTAGATAATAACTATACTGGAAGGATGAGCTAAATCGGGAGTCGTATAAGAAAGGACTTCGTTTACAATTATTTTATTGCTAATTTACATCATGATATAAGTTCTTAAGGCCATGAATCTTACTTTTGAATATCACACAATCGCTCGCTCACACTCTGTATAATTCGTTTAATGATTATGTATATTTTCGCATTTTAGTATAGTGTTATCATCTGCCAGTGTGTGTATTTTAGCACGACATCCATTATATTTATGTGTGGAACAATGCCAATGTATTTTATCACGATGTTTTCCGTTTATACGAAATCTATAACCATTTAGTATTATCATTGGTTGGTTTCTAGTTGACATAGTGAAAACTGCTCCTGAAAAAAAAGTGTATTACATAGTAGGTTACGTTTTTTATACCGTACGTGCTTGTCTGTATATCATGCCCCAATGGAGAAGGTCGTGTCAAATAGTTTGATCTAAATTGTTACAAAAGTTGTTTTAATTCACTCTTATTTTAATTTTACTTTCATTATTAATTTACATGATATTTATAAGCGTATAGTATACTTATCGAAAATATTCATTCAAAATCAAACTACTTTCTTTTACTAAATTCAACTTATTGTTTGAAGACAATTATCAACTTATTGTTTGTATTCTTGTTTGAATTTTACTATCATGACTAATTTACATGACAATTTTCTTTGGGAGTTTTATTATTGATACCTAATTTACATGATATTTATATTATACTTATGTAAAAGTGACCAAAGTTGGCCACAAACTCATACGAGGCTTGCTTTTGCTTATGTAAAATACTCGTTAAAAATCAAACTATTCTAAAAAAAAAACCATAAAATACAATTTATTATTTTACCACAGCTGAATGATTATGTATGTTTTCACATTTCAATATTAAATTATCCATGTCCCGCGTATGTATTTTAGCACGACATCCACTTCTTTTATGCGTTGAACAGTGCCAATGGATCTTACCGGAGAACTTTTGGTGTATATAAAATCTGTATCCTGACAATATTATCATAGGTTGTTTCCTATTTGACACCGTAAATATAGCACCTGAAAAAAGTTTGTATTTTTTTACAATTTAAATATGATGGACCAACCAATGGCCGGCATGATGTTAAGTGGTAATACAACAAAATTACTATAATCATAAAGTAAGTAGGTTAACCTCAAAAGCCTCATTGATTAGGCCGTTAGGATTGTTGAATAAATTAAATGCTTAAAAAATAATAAGTAAAATAGTAGTTAGTTCTTATTTTAATTTTACTTTTATGATTAATTTACACGATATTTATAAACCTACTTAGATTTAGACACAAACATAAACATAGACAGGCATTTATTTGCTTAAAAGGTAACACACAAAGTACACTTACAAAACCAAACTAACAACACTATAAAGAGAAAAAAGGGATATGTGTAGCTCAACTTATTCTTTTAAAACAGCTAAATACATCATCATTCAGCTGTCTTCTTATATTAATTTTACTTTCATGACTAGTTTACATGATATTATTATTTATATTATACTTATCTAAAATACTCGTTAAAATCATACTATATAGGTACGTGTAATTATACATAATATTTGCTGTCGCGACACTTTTTGTAGATAATGATGTCATTGTGTTCTGCAAAGTCGTAGTACATTATTTTGTTCTATCTTCAATCGTTTTCGCTGCGCACGCGATGTAAGGAATTTTTTAGGTATTTTTTACACCCTGGGTTAACGTTATTTGAGGTTCAGTAATACAGGATCTCTTTTTTGAAAATATAATATAGCCTATGTCGCTCGGGGATAGTGTAGCTTCCCAGCGGTGAAAGAATTTTTCAAATCGGTTCAGTAGTTTCGGAGCCTATTCGATACAAACATCAATATTCAATATAAAATATCAATCATCAATATTCAATATCATCATCAATATATATAAAACTCTTTTGAAGCTGACTGAGAATCAACGCACAGCCTAAACTATAAGTCCTAGAGGTATGAAATTTGGAGGGTCCTTATATAGTGTAGGGGTGCACTAAGAAAGGAATTTTGAAACGTCACACTCTAAAGGGTAGAACGCGAGCAACGCCGCGGGCGACGGCTAGTATATTATATTAGTATAGATATAGATTATCATTCTGAGTTACAACTGAATTATAATAATATATATTATCATTCTGCGTCACAGCTGGATGATTATGTTTGTTTTCACATTTTAATATAAAATTGTCCACGTCCCGCGTATGTATTTTAGCACGACATCCACTTCTTTTATGCGTTGAACAGTGCCAATGGATCTTACCGGTGAACTTTTGGTGTATATAAAACCTGTATCCTGATAATATTATCATAGGTTGATTCTTATTTGACACCGTAAATATAGCACCTGAAAAAAGGGTAATGGTTTTATTATTGGTATCTTATAGTAGATTTTTAGGGTTAAAAGTAATCTTTGTTACTCGGTTACGAATAAGTCCCAAGTTTCATGCAAATTGGACCAGTCGTTGCAGCGTGATTGAAACACATATATCTAAACATTGACATCATCATCAATATATATAAAACTCTTTTGAAGCTGACATAGAATCAACGCACAGCCTAAACCATAAGTCCTAGAGGTATGAAATTTTGAGGGTAGTATCCTTATGTAGTGTAGGGGTGCACTAAGAAAGGACTTTTGAAACGTCACACTCTAAAGGGTAGAACGCGAGCAACGCCGCGGGCGACGGCTAGTTTATAATATAAGTTAGATGGGATGGGATTTACATGATACTTATAAATCTATTTATCATTTATAAGGTGCCTTCTGGTAAGATCGGCGTAAGTGGAAGACCGGATGCCAAGCAATTCTGCGATATTTTTATATGATAATTGCTTAGTTACGTGATTTATCCGCACTTCCACTTACGCCGATCTTACTAGAAGGCACTATATATAAAAGTCTTTTGAAGCTGACAGAGAATCAACGCACAGCCTAAACTATAAGTCCTATAGGTATGAAATTTGGAGTGTAGTATCCTTATATAGTGTAGGGGTGCACTAAGAAAGCAATTTTGAAACGTCACACTCTAAAGGGTAGAACGCGAGCAACGCGCGGGCGACGGCTAGTCTAAAATATTCGTTAAAAACCAAGCAATTTTCTAAAACATTATTAAATTCAACTTATTATTAAAAGACAGCTGAATGGTTATGTATGTTTTCACATTTGATTATTGTATTGTCATCTACTAGTGTATGTATTTTAGCACGACATCCACGAGCTTTATGTGTTGAGCAGTGCCAATGGATCTTTTTGGGGTACTTTTGGTTAATACAAAACCTATATGCAGACATCACTATCATAGGTTGATTCTTACTTGACGTCGTAAATATTGCAACTGAAAAAAAGATTAGGTATAGGTAATTTAATTGACCACAATGTCTGAATAGTCGGTTGTCTTGTCTATGCCATAAACAATTAAGCTAGTTGCTTGTGATAGACCCTGAATCAAATGTCAATGCAAAGGTACTGATCTAGAGCCGGGTTCAATTCCAGCCGCAGCCGCTCTTTTTTTAGATCTAGCTGGAAAATGGTCGTCGGCTACCTAATATGCTCATAGTCTTTGGTTCTTCTTTGCATACACTGTCTTACTGGTTGGTTGATTGGCTTGTGTAGGTAAGTATCTATTTTGCATAATAAGCAATACAATTATATATATTAATAGAAATATTTATTCACAGATTAACTGAAGACCAGTTAAGTTTATTATGACTAACTATTAAACTACTTAGTTTTATTATTAATTAATTAAGCAAGGGTTTTAGTTTTTTAAATTAACTTACGTATTTTTTTTGGGAACATCGCGAGATTTCAGTTCGGGGCGAAAAGTTTAACAGTTATTACTTTTTCTCCATTTTTGATGTTGCTATACAAATTTTTTCGGTCAATATTTTTCATAAAAATTTAACTTTTTAATTTTTTTTTTGAATGATTATGTTCATTGCGACATTTAATTACATTATCGTTCGAAGTATGTATCAATGCACGACAGCCTCGGTTTCTATGCGACGCACATTGCCAGTAAGTTTTGTCCCCGTATCTTTCTTTGAAGCTAAATCTATATCCCGATACAATGAGGTTAGGTTTGTACCGTGAAGAAAATGTTCGTATAACATCTGAAAAATAAATATAAATAAATATACTTCATTAGTAGTAAAGCTTTTTGTGAAACAGCTAGTCCGGGGATGTACTAGCAATGTACCTATTTCTGCCACCAAACAGCTCGCATTACTGTGTTCCGGTTTGAAGGATATGTGTGCCGGCGCATGCAATTACAGGCATATGGGACTTAACACCTTGAACACAGGGCACGTCCTCTGAGGACGTGCTCAGTAAGACAATGTATTGTTATAGGCAGTGGATGTGATATAATTTACACCAAAAAAGGTTTACATGTAAAAGTAATTTATTTATTTCACTTTAAAAATATAACAATAAATAAATCATTATTAATATAGTAATAATATTCTTTTATAAAATTATTTTACCCTTAACCATTAAACTATGATGGTGTTGCAATTATTTATAATTATGTTTATATATAAGTTAATTATGATTATGTATATTAAAACATTTTGTGATCATATTATCAACAGTGTGCAGTAACGCTCTACAATCGCTTTTCTTATGCTTTGAACAACGCCAGTATGTTTTTACACCTTTTATACCTTTTATACAAAATTTGTGCCCTGACACTATAATATTAGGCTTGCCAAGTGGTGACATCAAAAACATTGGTTCTGAAACAAAATTACTAATTTTATTATTTAGGTACGTACTTATAAAAGTAGGTATCGTTTAGTATTATAATTAATGTTATGCATAAAACTAATAAAGATCTACTTATCAATATATATAAAACTCTTTTGAAGCTGACAGAGAATCAACGCACAGCCTAAACTATAAGTCCTAGAGGTATGAAATTTGGAGGGTAGTATCCTTATAGTGTAGGGGTGCACTAAGAAAGGAATTTTGAAAAGTCACACTCTAACGCGAGCAACGCCGCGGGAGACGGCTAGTAGTGTAATAAAACCTAATAATCTTATAGTTTTACTTGCTAACTTATAATTGTTGCATAACTTTATTCAGCTGTTTCAATTATTGCTGTCTCTTACTAACAGGTAATGTCAAACAGTGGCAGAGCTATATCTTAACCAACTGATTCACTACGCATCATTTATAAGTATAGCTCTTAACCCATACTGATAAAAAGTAGATTTAGAAGCTTTAGAAGTTCGTCGTAAAATATGCAGTTGCAAAATAAAACTGCATGAATTTGACATTATTATAAAAATTTTCTATTAAAATTATGAATAGCCCAAGTTCGTATTTTCAATATTATAAAAAAGCTAACAGCAAACCACGACTGAAAACTATAAGATGAAATAAATACCTAGATCTTTCTAAACATACTGCAATATAACTAGCGTCGTATTTATTGTATCACATCACTTAATAATTTTTAACAAATTATTTGCGAACAATACATTGCTGGAAAAGGACAAATTAAAACTAATTATTTATAATAATTATGATTAACTGGATGATTGTGTACACATTGACGCTTCGCTATCGTAGTGCTGTCTCCAACAGTGTGGATAAGTGCGCGGCAACCTTTATAGTGCATGGAGCAAGCCCAGTACGTTTTTATACCTACAACTTGTTTTTTGTAATATCTATGACCTGACAAAAATATGACGGGTTTGCCAAATTTTGATTTTGTATAAATCACTTCTGAAAAAATTAAAGCTATTATTGAAGTTGAAGGGAGACGGGGTGAGATTAAAACGGTCTAATTAAAAAACTACGAGTTATTTTTATTAAGGATAGATAAGAGTTGCTGCCTGCCCACTGACCAGCTAATGGCTGGCTTTAATGTGAAGATAAAAAAAATAAACTATATTGTACTAGATGGAGAGAACCCCGTTGGAAAAATAGATATTTTTAAGACTTTTTGTATTGTAGATAAACTTAAAAAGAGAAAATGCAAAAACATGGTAAACTCTGTAAAAAAATCTTTATTTAATGGTCCTACAACTATTAATTCATATTTTAGTCAAATTTAAACAAACCTAGAAACCACTTGATCTGCAAGTCCATTAATGACGTGCTCGGTGAAGCAATGCACAGCGTCAATTACTCTGAAACGCAAAGGTGTTACGTCTCATGTGTCTGTAATTGTTTTTAATTTTAAAAAAACTTATGACTTACTATTACTATTAGCCCATGCTGTCCCATTGTTGTGCAAAGGCCACCCCCCAATTCCGCCAGTCTCCACGTTCTTGGGCTCTATTTCGCCAGTCCCTCTCATAGGCGTCCAGCTCGTCCCGCCACCTCATACGCGGTCTACCGCGACGCCGCCTCGCTGTGTCAGGGCACCACTCGGTGGTTATTTTAGCCCACAGGTCGTCAGGCATGCGGCAGACGGGACCGGCCCAATCCTACTTTAGTCTAGCGGCTTTTTTTCCTACGTCGGCAATTTTAGTTTTGAAGCGCAGAATGGTATTTCAGACGCGATCTGTTCGTTTTATACCCAGAATGCTGCGCTCCATTGCTCTTTGGCAAACTTTGAGTTTGGATTTTTGAATGTTTGTCGAGACCAAGTCTGCGAGCCATAAGTAAGAACGGGAAGGATGCACAATGCACATGTCCATGAGTTTGCGCTTTAGTATCATTGGAAGGTTGCCCTTCAGTATATAAATAATATAATAATAGTAGTAATATATTTATTGCAACATATTTTATTGCAAATGGTTTATAAATATTTTTGTTTGTTATGAGCGGTTTTCTTTTGAAATAAACAATTACTCAAAATTTTTTTTTGCTTAATTTGATTTATTACTATCTTTCTATAGGGTCGAAAAATGCGGGTCATCCCAAACTCTAAACATTGATGTCTTTTAAGACCTAGAAAAACTATAGGTATAGAAAAAAAATAGACGGACTTCCTTGTCTTGAAGTTTTGAAGTTATCTAAAAAAGTTTAATACCAAAATGTCTGTATACTCCTAAATAAGTATAAAAAAAGAAAACATTGTTCATGGCCAAAAAAAGTCATGGGAAATCACTTACCCCTTGATGCTGCATCTGAAACAAAGACAAATTGTTGTTATTTTTTTTCCATTGTCAAAACAGATACAAAGATAAAATATCAGTTAGATTACGTTACAATGTACTAATAAAATAATATAAGTTGGTTCATAACGAATACACACATCACAGACAGACATTCAAGCGTCACAGCTCAGTTAGTAGTAGTGTCTGCCTTCTGCGCTGTGGGTTGTGGGTTCGATCCCCTCCAAAAACAAACGTTTGATGACAAACATGGATGTTTGATTTGTGTCTGGATGTTGCTCTGCATGTGTTTACAAAAAATGTATATAAGTATTATATCAGCAATTTAGTTCCCATAGTACAAACTTTGATTAGTTTAGGATTAGAGGGCGTTGTGTGAAATATCCATAGATATAAAAAAAAAAAAAAAAATAACATGGAAATAATCAATATAATATTAATATTACAAGCTGAAAATAACATTAAACTACCTACCTGATCTATAGGAAGCTGTTATATTTTTAAGTCAAACGTGTTTTTGCGTCACAAGGAGTTGGCAAATGTGTATGCACATTTAAGTATTTTACAACGGTTATGTCTTCCAAAGTGTGGATACAAGCTCGGCAGCCTCTTAGTCTACATTTCCAATAAATCTTCGGTCCATTAGTGGCAACCCTGTAGAATTTATAATCTGCTGCCACGAGGATGGGGCAACCTCGCTTAGATAGTTTTACTGAAATATCTGAAATCAAGACATAGGGTTATGAAATCATCAGGAAAATAATATTGGCGAGAAATTGTGTAGACACGGCCGTAGGTTAGACATCCAACATAATCATAACTACGCTATATACACTGCTGAGAATTGTTGGAACTGAAGCGCAAATTCCTAATAAGTCTAATA
This sequence comes from Eulithis prunata, assembly GCA_918843925.1. NCBI lineage: Eukaryota > Metazoa > Arthropoda > Insecta > Lepidoptera > Geometridae > Eulithis > Eulithis prunata. The sequence goes on along the minus strand of OU974016.1, from coordinate 7,925,294 downwards.
CCGCGTTCACACTATGCCATTGCCGCTGCCGGCATGAATGCCGCGATTAATTCCGGAATTATTGCCACAGCAACATCGCCTTTATTCCTACACCGCGTTCACACATACCCATGCCACTGCCCGAATTATTGCCGCGATTAATTCCGGAATTATTGCCACAGCAACATCGCCAAGTTCATGCCCTAGCTCTTTGGTGAGAATAAAGGCGATGTTGCTGTGGCAATAATTCCGGAATTAATCGCGGCATTCATGCCGGGCATATTGTGCACGCGCTATAAGATCCCGCTATACAACGACATTCACCGAGCTGGTTAACACGTTCGCTGCGCCACCAATTTTTGCAAAAACGTAACTAGCCAAGTAACAATATCTGATTAATTAAAAAAAGGATTCTTATAAGTACCTATTAGTATTTTATTATTAACATAATGGGGATTAATGAACTTTTTAGTTCACAAATACCCGTTACGAGTTCGCATCGGCGTCAACGGGGAATAATAAACAAAAAGTTCACTAATCCCCGTTGACGGGGATTGTCAACGGGGATAAGTGGAATAAGCCATTACCACGCAGGGATAGTAAAACATAGATGTTTCAAAATTCAGTTTTTTTTTATTACGTTTTTAAAATGTTTTTTGTATTTAAGATGCAATTATTAATAAAAAAAATATTAATGTGAATGCACATTTACACATTTAATGATGGTCGTGTTGTCAGGCAGTGTGTGTATCACGGCGCGGCAACCATGTTTATAATGCGTCGTGCATCTCCAGTAGGTCTTATTTACTTTGACCTCCTTCCGACGGAACCTGTACCCACTTACAATGATTATGGGTTTCTGTTGTGCTGATGTTGTGTAAATCACATGAGAATCTATAATAGAGATAAAAATACTTTATGATATTTATTTTCAAATACCTACCTCCTTACTTATACATATTTATTCTATTTTTAAATTAAATAATTATATATTTACAACTCTTTTTTTAATAAAATTAGGTTAGTCAAGTAAACAAATAACCGGCAAGTTAGTTATATTCATGATTATTCATCATAATAATGATATCTACTCCCAAACTTACTAAAACTACAGTCGGTCTTATTCCAGAACGGGGACTAAAGAAAGTCACGGTTTAAACGTCAAGGTTTATACAACTCGGGCGAATTAAGCGGTGTAGCGGGGGAAGTATCGAGTTCCGAGCCAGGTGTCATGTTAATTCGGCCGGGTTGTATAAACCTTGACGTTTAAACCGTGACTTTCTTTAGTCCCCGTTCTGGAATAAGACCGATGGTATCTAAAAACACATGCTATCGGATTTAGATAATCAAGGGGCAGATTCTTAATAGATAATTATGTGTGGTTATGAACATTGTGAAATTTCATAATAGTATTACAATGTTTTAAAGTGTGTATAACTGCTTTGCAGCCCTTTTTATTTTTACAGCACCTCCAGTAATTTTTAAAACTGCCTTTTCGGTCATAGTTCTTGAAGAATCGGTAACCGGACACGGTTAACCTTGGTTGACCCCGATGAGAAAATGAAAATTCTATATCTGAAATATTATATCAAAATTTGTTAAGATTAGCAGAATTGTACAAGATATTTCTTTGTCTATTTATTTCTATTAAAATTTAATAAACAAACTAATCATCATCATACATACACATATAATAAATACATCATAGATCCCTCAGAAACATATGCCTGCATAAACACAATAAAAATAAACAAATAAGCGTACTAATTACTAATTATTGTACTGAGAACAAACATTTGTGTGTTGTAAACATAGATGTTTGTTCTGTGTCTGGGTGTTTCTATGTATTATAAGTATGTATTTACAAAAAAAAAATGTATGTGTGTATTCTATCAGCCATCTAGTTCCCATAGTACAAGCTTTGCTTAGTTTGGGACTAGAAGGCGTTGTGTTAAGTGTCCGTGAATATTTATTTATTATTTTTATTAATGAATTTCACGTGTTTCAGACATTTAATTTTTTTTTATCTCTAAGGTAATTAAGGTAAACTAAGACGTCAAAGGTACGTCTTAGTTTTAGTTTGCACTGACAATAATATTGTGAGTGCAAACTAAAACTAAGACTAAGTAACTAATACAAATACAGAGGCCTTTGTATTTTGTAACATTCTTTGTGTTGTGATAATACTTTATTGTACACAAGAACAAGATCTTACTTGGGCAAAAATGCTTTGTATGTTTGTATGTTTGTTCGTCGAGATCTTTTGAACCGCTTATCCGATCTTCACAGAATTTGGTAGGTATACGGATAGTACTCTTAAGTCTTACTGGTTTGAAAAATAAAATAAATCGGTCAAGGGGTTGGAAAGTCATCTGAACGTAGTAACTTCACACTGTAACTAGTAACTTCGTACACTGCACCGTGAAGCTTCAAACCGGAACACCTTCAAAGGGTAAGGGCGCCGGTGTAATTACAGGCACATGAGACTTCAAGATCTTTACGTCTCAGAGTAATGGACGCACTGCATTGGGCACGTCCTCATTGGACTTGCTCTGTGACGTAATGCATTGTTATAGGCAGAAGTTACCATTTAACATCAGGTGAGCTATCAGCTTGTTCCATTACTTTTATCATAAAAATGAAAAAAAAAAAAAAAAAAAACTCAACCGCTAGCATACGTTTACAATTGTCACATTTATTTACGCTGAGCCCTTAGATTTCTTATAGAATACGATAGTACCTAATGATTATGAATATTGACATATTTCAATATGGTCGTTTCTTTCTTTATAGTATGAATGATAGCTTTGCATCCTGTGTGAAAATTTGCACATCTCCAATGTATTTTATGTAAAAAGGCTTTTTTCTTGACAAATTTGTAACCTTCTACGATTAAAATTGGTTGACCTCGCTGAGAAGTAGTACATAAAACATCTGGAATAAAATAATAGCACTTACACTCACAATTCTAAAATAATTACTTATTACTTTGGTACCGACAGTACTCTGTACAGTAACACACCGTGCATGGTGAAAACCTCTAACGAGTTTCATCCCAATGTAGTTTCCATTCAAATCCATTGGTCCACGATCACACTCAAACCGCACCAACCAAAACATGAAAGCGAGTGCCACTTCCACTAAACAGCGCTCTCCACTAATTTGCATCCAACCCAAATGACATAAATATGCACATAGTAGGTACAAAACATATTTTATGTACAAGTATATAACGGTATAAGTAAGTTTATTAACGGCCTAGTAGAGCTGTAATATTAAAATAAAAGTGTGTATTGTATTACTTATGTATAACAAGTGTTTACTAACAAGATCCGTAATAAGTCTATTACAGTGAATGAACATTGAAATATTTGATAACAGTCATATCATCCAATGTATGTATATTCGCCCGACAACCACTTTTATGTGACGCACATCTCCAATGGATTTTGGATCCTACAACTTTATTCTTACGAAATTTATACCCAGATGCAATTAATAAGGGTTTGCCTCGTTGCGAAGTCACTAGTTGTATATCTGAAACTGTAGAGAAGTAGGTAATAAAGGGGTTTGATTTGAAAAATAAAACTTCACTGACTTACACTTAGCGATGTAAGCGTATATACAAGCACATTTAATTGAAAACAATAATGGTAATTTTATTTAAAAAAAAATCTTTATTCAAGGTTCCATTCAAGGTAAGGATAATATTCATTGACCGAAAAAATACGTATTTTATTTACACACATGTGTGTAAATAAAATAGCCAGGCCAATTCTTGTAATAAAAAAAAAGTCGTTTTTATTTAAGAAACAATCAACGTCTGCGATAACAACCATTTTAAAATGTTACAAAATATTGCATTTTTAATGTCAACGAACCGCGATAATACATAAAGATATAATCTATCTATCTATATAATTATAGCCAAGTTATTTTATAATTTTGAATGAATATAAAATAATTATTATTATTAAAAAAGAATAATAATATAGGTAGGTAGGATAAAGTACTTCTCTTCTTTTTACTTGATTATAAAATAAAGTACCTAATGATTATGAACATTATAACATTTGACAATGGTCATATCTTCCAAGGTGTGAATGACAGCTCGACAGCCTTTATTGTGTGTTGTACATCTCCAATGGGTTTTATTTCCAGTGAACTGATTTTTATTAAATCTATATCCATTTATCACGATGACAGGGTTTCCCATTCGTGACTTACATAAAGTTATTTCTGAAATCAAAATGATAACTTTATAATTATATAAGTTTAAAAACGAAAACCCAACGAGGTACGAGCTAGTAGTATGTCTTTGGAGTAGGCATCTTAAAAAAGTTTAGGCCACGAAGCCACTTGAACTTTTATAAAACATCACTTAACATCAGGTGAGATTGTGGTGGAAAATACTTGGATAATTATAAACATTTAATAAAAAATTAAAAATAATATATTAATAGACATTAAATACAGCGTCCTCTAGTCCCGAACTAAGCAGAGCTTGAACTATGGGAACTAGATTGTTGATCGAATACTTATATACAAACTAGATATCACAAAAACATTACTGGTCATGCTTCTTTGCTTTTGCAAACATCGCAACAACTCAATTTTGGATTAACTATTGGTGAATAATAATGTTATTGTTAGTGATAGTGAATATTATAACATTTAGTCATGGTGGTCATATCTGCTAAAGTGTGTAGAACAGCCCGACATTTAGATTTCCAATAGTTTGCGCACTTCCAGTGTATTTTTTCTCCGCATATCTTGTGTTGATGGAATCTATACCCTGATAGGATTAAAATAGGACGCCCTTGACTCGACGAAGTAACTATTAGCCCTGTAAGACATAATATTTAAACAAATATGGCTATATTCATAATAACTATGATAATCGTATAATTCCATTTTGGTGTAATACAAAAATACAAATCCTTGAATTGAATATTGCCTTTGTGGAACAATATACTTTTAACCTTTAGTGCAAAAATCTATTTTTTTTCGTTCTGCTATAGTTTTATATCGTAATCGCAAGCGTTGGTACGTTACTAATTCAATCAGCCATTTTTTTAAACTATGCACGAATGTTTTACTTATTATTTATCAATATATATAAAACTCTTTTGAAGCTGACAGAGAATCAACGCACAGCCTAAACTATAAGTCCTAGAGGTATGACATTTGGAGGGTAGTATCCTTATATAGAGTGTAGGTGTGCACTAAGAAAGGAATTTTGAAACGTCACACTCTAAAGGGTAGAACGCGAGCAACGCCGCGGGCGACGGCTAGTCTTAACATATAGTTATAGCATTAGGCACATGTTATTTAAAGTTTAATTAAGACTAAAATTTTTTGCCATTTTTTTTTTACACAGTCAAAGTTCATTAGGTGTTATTCAGTAAAATCACAAGGATAATTAAAAAGCATTCTGTATACTTACTAGGTAGGACTCTTAAGTACCAGTCTTTCGCGGAAGACCAAAGCTTAGAAGTCAAGAAACTTACAACTTGGTTCCTATACCTTTTTAAAAAGCTTTTTGCAAAGAAAAACACTACAATAAAATTGTTTATATTATCGTAACATTTTCCTACACTATGAACAAATAGTTATTTCCTAATGATTATGAACATTATATAATTTAATGATGCTCATATCTTCTAATGTGTGTAAAATAGCGCGACAGCCTTTGTTGTGTGTTATACACCTCCAATGGAGCTTGCCTTTTGAGCCATTGTTTATATTAACCTGTACCCATTAACCACGATGACAGGATGCCCTTTTCGTGATTTAGACATTGTTATTTCTGCAATCAAAATAGTAAAGAAGAATGTAAAGAATAACGTTGGGGTCACCAACTTAGGGGTTGAAGATAAGAAGGCGTCTCATCTTCTATCTTCTTCTTCTAAATATATAAAACTCTTTTAAAGCTGACTGACAATCAACGGTCAGCCTAAACTATAAGTCCTAGAGGTATGAAATTTGGAGGATAGTATCCTTATATAGTGTGAGAGTGCTCTATAAGAGGAATTTTCGCCCTCTCGTGTCGAAAAGTGTGACGTCACTAATCCAGTCAATTTACCTATTTAAACCTGTAAGTATTGGAAATTTTTCTGAATAAAAAGTAACCTATGTTTTATTCCAGGTTCCGAACTATTATGTATTCCAAGTTTCATCCAAATTGGTTCAGTTCAGTAGTTATAACATGATTGAAACACATCTAACTAAACTTTCGCATTTATAATAATAGTAGAAAGTAGGATAGTAGAATAATGTTTTGAGCTTTTTTAGTCTGTTAAAGATGGTTATGAACATCCAAACATTTGAGGATGGTCATATCGTCTAATGTGTGAATAACAGCGCGACAACCATGATTCGATAACCTACATCTCCAATGTGTCTTAGGTCCTTTCACTTGGTTTTTAAGAAATGTATAGCCATTTTTCACGATTCTAGGGTATCCATTCTTTGACATGGATAGTGTTACTTCTGAAATGCAACAAAAACACGTTAGATAAATATAGCTTTCGCAGTCATAACTACTTGTTTACGCTACGAGTAGGTTCATGGTTTTTCTTACTCATTGGTTCTTAATTAACGAAGAGAAGTAGGTTCCTTAGTCAGTATTGTCCGTGGTATTTCCTTACCCTTCTATTCTATACTATTATAAAACTAAAAAAAGCCAAAAACTAAAATTTAAGATATGGATAAACTAAATATGCAAATCTACTAAATAAACGATTCTGATTCCGAAAATCGAGTTTGTTTGTTCGCGGGTCACGCTTAAACTACTGGACCAATTTCAATAAAACTTATACCATTCAGAAGCCCTTTTTCCGGATTAAAACATAGGCTATATTTTATTGAAATCAAAGACGTGGATTCTTAGATACAGCTTGACCTCTCTAAACCAAAAGTCGCCTTTGGCACGAGGTTCATCGTATGCTGGTTGACAGATATTTTGGTTTCGCTCGCGTACGAAGTCGCGGGTATAAGCTAGTAACTATTATAAACTTTTATAATATGATTATGATAAAACAGTCTAACATTACACAATTTGGTTTATCACCTTTATTAAAACCAAGATTTTTTATTACGTTAAATACCTATGAAAATAACTTTATTCACAAAGAAAATTACTACTAATACAGTGTTTACAATATTTACAAAATACAAATAAACCAGTTGAGCTATCTACAAACCGTTGTAAATGATTTATAGTGATTTATAGTTCTATAATTTAATGTGCCCGTAATAATAATTAGTGTAATTGGTTCCTCACCGTACTAGTTATTAAAAAAAATAGATAACTCCTAAAATAGGTAAATCAGTACCAATCGGAAGCGTGCCCAAGACACTGGCTGCATTGCCGCGCTGTATAGCAACGCTGATACCTATATTAATTTATTTTATTATTTTCAATATCTATAGAGGTAACTTATGGTTATGAAAACTTAAATATTTGAGGATTGTCCAGTCCTCTAAAGTGTGAATAGCAGCGCGGCAACCTCGATAGTATGCTCTACATCTCCAATACGTTTTTAGTCCTCTGGATTGTTTTTTAACAAATGTAAACCCATCTTTTAGGATTACAGTATGTCCTTGCCTTGACGTGGATAGTGTTATCTCTGTAATAAATATTAAATAGGTTAAGTAGTTAAAATAACTAAATACCACGCTTAAGTTACCAATTACAGGCACATGAGACTTCAAGATCTTAACGTCTCAGAGTGATGGACGCAGCGCATTGGCTTACAGGGCACGTCCTCATTGGACTTGTTCTGTGAGGTAATACATTGTTATAGGCAGAAGTTACCACTTAACATCAGATGAGCTATCTTGTTCCATGATAGCTTGTTCCATTACTATTCTCATAAAAAAAAACCAAGTTCAGTACATTAGACTCAACCAACTAAGCTTCAACAAAACAAGATGGTATTGTTTTAAACGGTGATACATTTGACAGAAGTTGAGCCATTGTAAGTAAGCCACTAATTTAGTAATGTAAAAAACAGTCTACTTAACACCACTTATACGCGTACGAAGTCGCGGGTATCAGCTAGTATCAAAATAAAATTAAAAATGCTTTCACAGACACCACGAACGTATAATACCTACCTTCGAGTACTTCTCGTTACTATCTAAGACATGTTGTCGCACTCGTATTTCCTGTTTCCGGACTGACAGCGGTAGTGACGTGTAGCGACCGCACGACAGCTGCAGACCGAACCTGACGTCGGGTGAGCGGCTGGATGGAGGGAAGGGGCACTTTTGCACCAGCCGTCAACGAGTCGACATGGCTCTGAGCTTTATTTGCTTAAGATTTAAATTATAATTCAAAATAAGTATTGAGCTTCTTGATTTTAACTAAGTATGAAGTTATTTAAGTTTGATTAATTTATTTAGCTGTAACACGTGATGACGTGTAGGTTGTTGGATTAAACCATTATTAACTTGTATCCTCTTTCTTTTATCAGAAGTGCTAAACTGTGCTACGCCCACAAGATGCCGCGTAATAGAAAACGGAGATCAAGGCGAGAACCATCAACAAGCTCGAGCAGCAGTTCAAGCTCCACCAGTAGCAGTGATAGCGACCGGAGGCACAAAAAGAGTAAGCGCCGTCGAAAAGGATCGCAAACCGTAAGTCAAAATGTTGTATTGTCGTCAGTCATTCCTGAATTTGACCCACTCGTAGACAGTATCGATATGTGGATTAATGTAGTAGAGGCTAACTCTCGTGCTTTTGGATGGTCCGATAATATGCTAAAGTATCAAGCGCTTCAAAAATTGAGGAATACCGCAAAAACGTGGCTCGACTCTTTTCAAAAAAACGAAACCAGGTGGACCTCGTGGAAGTGGAAAGAATGGCGTGATATGTTGTCGGATACATTTCAAGTTAAAAGGAACATGTACAGATCGCTCAAAGAGTTGGTAGATTCAAAACCTGTAGCTAATCAGTCGCTATACGAGTTTTATTTCCAACAAAAAGCAAAAATAGACCGTCTACAGTTAGGTTTTCGACAGCAAGACATAATATCTGTCATTGTTGGCTCGATTGGCGATACGAATATTAGTGTTGCTGCTGAAGCAGGTAACTTCAAATATTGTGACGATTTAGCATCATTTTTACATGGAAAGGTTTTCACTCCAGTCGAAAAAGAATTGCACCAAAAGAGTTTGCTACCGCTGAAACAAACTTCTCGACCATTGCAATCCGGGTATTCAAATACTGTTAATAAATCTGAAAGTAAGTCTGAGCCTTCTGCTGGTACCAGTAACGCGTCAAACTCGAACTTTACTTGTTACCGTTGTGGTGAGGTAGGTCACAGAAGAAACATCTGTACCTACAAAGATAGCGTGAGATGTTCCTCTTGTAACAAGTTGGGTCATTTAGAGGCAGCTTGTAAATCTAAATCTAAAACAAAGGTCGAGAAGGATGTTGAAGTGAAGTTGATATCAGATCCAAACACCAAACAAAAGTTTTACAAACAAGTTTCTCTGCAAGGTTTTGAGTGCAAAGCTTTTTTCGACATGGGTAGTGACTGCTCACTGATAACCACCGCGTTAGTAAACAAATATGGTTTGAAGCCTTCGTGTTTACCACAGCCTATTAATTTAGTAGGTTTTACAAGTGATTTGTCTGCTCAAGTAACTGAGGCTGTGACAGCCACGCTTCAGGTCGACTCTGTTGAATCGATGATAACGTTTTACGTTATTGAGTCTCTGTCGGACTGTGACATTCTAATCGGTAGAAACTTTACAGAGGATAAAAACATCATGTATGCTCGTGTAGGGAATACTCTAACTTTTCAATCAGTGCAAACACTGGTTGTTAGCAGTATTGATGTAACTGATAGCGTTTCCAAAATGTATGAGAATACTTTAAGGAATATTTTATCAAAATACCCTCAATCTTTTTCTGAGGACTTGTCATGCTTGGGAAAAACATCTGTAGTACAATTAGAAATACAGCTAACTACTAGTAAGCCCATTTGCCAGCGGCCATATAGAATGTCAGAATCCGAAAGAGCAATAACGCGAGATATAACAGATGATCTCTTGAAGAATGGGATTATTCGGAACAGCAATTCCGCATATGCAAGCCCAGCTCTTTTAGTTGACAAATCATCAGGAGCTAAAAGATTATGTGTTGATTATAGGCAGCTTAATAAGATTACCGTTAAAGAAAAATACCCGATACCCATGATTGAGGACCTTATTGACAGACTGCAAGGATGTAAATTCTATACTTCTTTAGATCTTAAAAGTGGGTACCATCAAATCTGCATTAAAGAGGAGGATGTGCACAAAACGGCATTCATAACTAATGATGGTCACTGGGAGTACTTGAGGATGCCATTCGGCGTGTGCAACGGACCGGCTGTGTTTCAGCGTTTAATGAATACCGTTTTGGGCAGCCTACGTTTCGGGAGGGTAGTGTGTTATATGGATGACCTACTGATTGCTACTAAAACTATTGAAGAAAACATAGCTTGCTTAGAAATGGTGCTAGAATTACTTGTCAAAAACGGGCTGACTATAAATTTAGAAAAATGTTCATTTTTCAAGGAACGAGTTACGTTTTTAGGTTATGATATTTCTGAGGAAGGGGTTCGGCCAAGTGCCCGTAAACTTGATGCTATTTCAAAGTTTCCAACCCCGAAAACAATTCACCAGCTTCGACAATTTCTGGGTCTTGTTAATTACTTTAGAAAGTTCATACGAAACTGTGCCTTTCTATGCAAGGCACTAACAAGTTTGCTAAAAAAAGGAGCAGTCTGGCAATGGGGCCCTCTACAAGATCAGGCAGTCGCAACTGTGAAAGACGCACTTATCAACAATGCAGTGCTTAAGGTATTCGATCCTAAATTGCCAGTTAATCTATACACAGACGCCAGTCGGGACGGCATAGGTTGTATATTAGCTCAAACAACTGATAGCGGTGAAAAACCTGTTTATTTTTACAGTCGCCAGACTAGCAATGACGAAAAAAAGTACCATTCTTTTGAATTAGAACTGTTAGCGATAGTAGCAGGACTACAAAAGTTTCGGCATTATTTATTAGGTACTAACTTTAAAATAACAACAGATTGTAATGCTGTGCGACACGCCTTGAGTAAGCAAGAAATTATACCGCGAATTAGTAGGTGGGTACTTTACACACAAGATTTTACTTACGAGGTCGTTCACAGAGCTGGGTCACAAATGCAACATGTTGATGCGCTTAGCCGAAACCCTGTGAGCGACGTCGACAACCCATCCGAAACAATTGAACAAGTTAATACAATAACAGTTACCGAGGGCGACTGGCTGCTCTCCGTACAATTACAAGACCCCAGTATATGTAGTATTCGAGACATTTTACAGTCAGGTGAGGCCGAGTCTAATAAACAGATATTCAACGAATACGATCTGTTAGGAAATAAAGTGTACCGAAGAACTGAATTCGGAAGACGTTGGTTGGTGCCGAAACAGTGTGTATGGTACGTTATTCGAGCCAATCATGATGACGTCGGTCATTTCGCTGTAGACAAAACCGTTGAAAGAATCAGGTCAAAATACTGGTTTCCTCATCTAAAGAAAACTGTCACTAAATACATCAAAAATTGTTTAAATTGTATTTATTTCAAAAATATTCATGGCAAAAAACCAGGTAAATTGTATCCAATCCCGAAGCACGCCAGACCTTTTCACACACTCCACGTTGATCACCTTGGTCCATTTGTAAAAACTACGCAGCAAAATAGCTATCTCTTGGTACTGGTAGACTCGTTCACCAAATTTGTTTTTATTTCGGCTGTAAAAAACACAAAAAGTAAAGTCGTCATAAACGAATTAAATAAGATATTTAAAGTCTTTGGAAATCCAAAGCGTTTAGTATGCGATGCTGGTAGCGCATTTACATCAAAACTGTTCAGTAGCTATTGCACAGATCGGAATATTCGGGCACACATAATCGCCACGGCTGTACCGCGCTCGAACGGACAGGTGGAACGGTATAATCAGACCATCTTAGAAGCATTGCGTAGTATGGGAGCTAATACTGAAAATAATCAATGGGACCAGCACATAACTAGTATACAACAGGGCATCAATAGCACGATTAATAGAACCACATCTGCCGTACCGAGTGAGGTGTTTTTCGGGTACAGAATTCGTATGAATAATGATATGATCACTGACGATACTAACACTGAATGCTCTGTGGACATGACGGCGTTGAGAAATATGGTCGACGCAAACATTAAGAAAGATGCCGAACGACAAAAGGCATCCTTTGACGCTAAAAGGAAGGACGCCCCTAACTATAATGTCGGGGACTTGGTGGTACTGAAAATTCCAAGTCACTCGAACGATGGCCAAAGCACAAAACTAATGCCTCTCTACAAGGGTCCATTTCAAGTGACTGGCATCTTGGGTCACGACAGATATCAAGTTGCGGATATGCGAGGGGCTGAAAGATCTTCAAAACGGTATGATGGCATAGCGTGCGTGGAAAATATGAAACCATGGATTCATATTTCTGAATAAGACCGGATGTTGTCATAAGGTAAAAATTACATATGTATGTAAGTACGTAGGTAGGTACCGGTACACGGTTATTTTTTTAATATTTTATCAGTAAACATTGTACATGCTATCTGAAATAGATTACTTTAAAGGTCTAATGCAACTGCTTCAAACATTGTAGCTGTTATGTAGGGTGTTTGATTGTTTGTGAAATGACATTTGCAACAGAAATCCGTCGTGAACACTGTTGTAATGTATGTGGTGATACACAACTAGTTTGATACTGAATGAACATCATCTAGTTCAAGCCACATACGAATAAACATGTCAAGTTTCATAACATAAACATTCCGATCAAACGCTCAATATATGGCTCTATGCTAGGTAGAGATAATTTATGTTTGAAACTGAATTTAACCTCTTAAATGTTTTCAGCTTTTTTTCTTGCATCAGACCAGGACGCAGTTCGAGGACGAATGCGTGGGCAGGACGGCCGGATGTTGTCGCACTCGTATTTCCTGTTTCCGGACTGACAGCGGTAGTGACGTGTAGCGACCGCACGACAGCTGCAGACCGAACCTGACGTCGGGTGAGCGGCTGGATGGAGGGAAGGGGCACTTTTGCACCAGCCGTCAACGAGTCGACATGGCTCTGAGCTTTATTTGCTTAAGATTTAAATTATAATTCAAAATAAGTATTGAGCTTCTTGATTTTAACTAAGTATGAAGTTATTTAAGTTTGATTAATTTATTTAGCTGTAACACGTGATGACGTGTAGGTTGTTGGATTAAACCATTATTAACTTGTATCCTCTTTCTTTTAGACAAGATAAAATGAATTATTAAACCAGGCAAAACTATTAAAACTAATGAGATTAAAGTTATTATTTGTTCGCAAAGAAAATTACAACGAATACAGTATTTACAATATTCACAATACTTACAAAATACACATGAAACAGTTGAGCTATCTACAAACCGTTGCAAACGATTTATAGAAATAAAAAATGAGTTAAATTTTTTTTAAAATGTTTTGATCACTTTCATTAAAACTACTTAAGTCATTTTAACTTTTAGTCTGGTAAAAGTTATTAACAGATTAGTGATTATGAACATCTAAGTATTTCAGGATCGTCAAGTCTTCTAATGTGTGAATAACAGCGCGACAACCATAACAGTAGTGTGAACATCTCCAATGGATCTTTATCCCACTGACTTGTTTTTTAGTAAATTTATACCCATCTTTTAGGATTATGGTATTTCCTTTCTTTGAAGTGGATAGTGTCATCTCTGTAATAAATATTAAAAAAGCTATGAGGTGTGATAGTTAAAAAAAACTAAATACCACGCTTAAGTTACCAAGTTCAATCTATTAGAATCACCGACAAATCGTTTATCTGTGACAAGCCGTCGTCCGCGGCGTTGCTCGCGTTCTAGACCCTTCAGAGTGTGACTTTTCAAAATTATTTTCTTAGTGCACCCCTACACTATATAAGAATACTACTCTCCAAATTTCATACCTCTAGGACTTATAGTTTAGGCTGTGCGTTGTTTTTCTGTCAGCTTCAAAAGAGTTTTATATATATTGATGATGATGAATTATTTAACCTAATGAGATGAAAAAGTTGTTTAAGATGGTTTGATCACTTTTATTAAAACTGGTAAGTTATTTTAATTTTTATTCTGGTAATAATTTATAAACTGATTAGTGGTTAATAATAATAATAAAAGCCACCTCAGAAGAAACAAATTGGTAGTTTTGCACTGGTTTCATATTATTGTGTGGCATCTTCTGTGTACCCTTTGGCATAGGCCTCTGTTCCTTCCAATCTTTCCTATCGTTTGCTGTTCTTGTCCACTGTCTTATTCCCTCTGCTTCTTATTTCTTGGGTTTCAGATTAGTGGTTATGAACATTCAAATATTTTAGGATCTTCAAGTCTTTTGAAGTGTGAATAACAGCGCGACAACCATGATAGTAGTGCGAACAACATCTCCAATAGGTTTTTGATCCTCTGACTCGTTTTTTACTAAATGTATACCCATCTTTCAGGATCGCAGGATATCCTTTCTTTGAAGTGGATAGCGTTATATCTGTAACAAATTTAAAATAATGTACCTACCTAGTTAATATTTAGTTAAATATTATATCAAAAGAAAAACAAAATCACAAGTTATACTAATATAAAAACATATAAGACAGGTAGAAAACAGTCTTGTGTCACATGGTTTTTTCTATTTAAAAAAAAAATGTTTTTTAAGTAAATTGCCGAACTTTTTTAGCCTATTAAAAAATTACTAATTTTAAGAATGGTTATGAATATCAAAACATTTAATGAACGCCATGTCTTCTAAAGTCTGAATAACAGCGCGACAACCACGATAGTATAATCTACATCTCCAATGGGTCTTATGTCCTAAAGTACGGTCTTATGTCCTAAAGTACGGTCTTATGTCCTAAAGTACGATTACAGGAAATCCTTTCTGTGACATGGATAATGTTATATCTGAAATCAAAATTAGGTAATATCACGGAATACCAGAATAAAATTAAAAATTATTTCATAAATCTACTTCTCATTGCTTCACTACAACATGGATACCAATCAAAAAAGCATTCTTGAAACCCCATCTACTATTGCATGTACTAGTTAACAAGTTAAAACTATTATATATATTGAACGGGGTGGAACCGTGCGAACACAGCTGTTCGCACCGTTGACGCTGGCTCCTGCCCTTCAACAGCCACGAAATTCAGCTGTGTTAGTTAGAGTGCGACAAAATAGACCAAATAAATAAAAAAAACTTACATAGACCATGGAGTACTATACAACGTACAACACTATTTGGAAGTCGCTATGCCATAAAAAAACTATAGTGTTCTATACAAGCGTCATTTAATTATTATCATAGCACAAAACCACGCTAAAAATGTCTGCAGTAAACTTTTATTTTATGTTTCATATAGAAAACTATGTATAATATAATGTACCTATAGGTATGATTTTTTTTATAGATTATCAATTAAACATTATCATGATAACAAAAACTAACAGTCACTATTAACTCGACGACGATGAAAATTGTTTAGTTGTTTAGTTTTCTTTTTTCACATTCAATAAACCATATTTGAGGTCAATTTCACCTAATGGTAAATGACGATAAAGTCGACGACAGAGCAAAATGGTATTTTTTTACATCTTCAATCTCAACCGATGGTAAGTTGAAGGTAAGCCTAAGAAGTAAGACACCTATTCACTGAGTCCTCGAATGTTTATGAACATTATAGCATCTGGTGATGGTCATATCGTCCAAGGTGTGAATGATGGCACGGCAACCTTTAAAATGTGCTAGACATCTCCAATGAGTCTTCGTTCCTGTGCGGTGGTGTATATTAAATGTATACCCATCTACGATGAGGTTAGGGTACCCTTTCTTTGACTTGGTTAATGTTATTTCTGAAATCATTAAAACCTTATTAAGGCGGTCACACGTTTAAATACATTGGATGTAGCAGATTTGAAAAAGATAGTAAAATAAATAAAAATTTAACAAAAATAATAACCGTACACTATAAAGTTTAATTATGCAAGATAATTTGATTTTATTCATTTATCTACCTATCAGATTCGTATTTTGTTAGTATACATTCAGGGTACCTACTTATATAAATATAATGCAATCTTCTACAAAGTAACCATTTGCATTCACAGCCTTGTTCAGTGTAGTAATATTCAATTTGATTTATTCATGATCCATGCAATGGATACATACCTGTGGGTATTCCGTTGTCTTGATCTTGTCTTTCCTGTTGATAAAACCGACTAAGCTGAGAAAACGGTATTTAAGGTTTGAGTAAGCTAACTCTAACCACAAATTATCCTAGGCATAACCCGTGCCACTAATCCGAAAAATGGTAAACAGATTAGATGCAAAAAACCCGTTTATTGCATAAAATAATGGAAAAACGTAAACTGCAATAGTGTAATTAGAGGACAATAATTTTTAATGCTTTTACATCTTCAATCTCAACCGATGGTAAGTTGAAGATGAAACCGGCGGAGTAAGATGGTCGAGAAGACACCTTTTCACTCAGTTCTTGAATGTTTATGAACATTATAGCATTTGGTGATGGTCATATCGTCCAAGGTGTGAATGATGGCGCGGCAACCTTTATAATGTCCTGTACATCTCCAATAAGTCTTGTAACCTACATGATGGTTCACATTAAATCTATACCCATCGAGTATGATGTTAGGCTTTCCATTCTTTGACGTGGTTACTATCATTTCTGAAATATAATATAAACATTCAAATAAAAAAAAGTAACGAAAAACTGATATAACAACACAATTATTATAGTTGAGGTCAAAAAGAAACACGGTACCTACTTATATTGTTTATTAGTTTTAATGTTTGGTAAGAACTTAAAATAATTGAACGGACATCGCGAGATCACAATAATACTTTACAGTGTGGGTCCCGTCACGGCTTAATAGCGCTCGGCGAAAGTGTAAGGATGGTAGAGAGGTGCAGCCAATTATATATAAATTTCTGGGCATTCAAGGTTAGGACTATTAAACCGTGCCGATCGATACCTATACCAGACGCTTTCATACTGCGTCGGCACCGACACCGGTGATAGTGCAACCAATAATGTTCTTCTATGTAAGGCTGCGCTAGCTATAATGGCGAATACAAATAAAGGTGTAAGACTATTAGGCCGTATGCTGATAAAGAAATTTTTACTCAAGCATAGATTTGAGTTAAAATTTTGACTTAGTGACGATTCGGACAAAATTGTCCCAATTATCACTTTTGATTTTAATCATTTTTGTTGTGACGATTCGGACAACATTAAAAACAGCTGCATTGTACAGTCAGGTAAACAATTTTTAAGCAAAATATGATATAGCTATTTAAATTGCTTTGCGAGCGTGTGGTTACATTAAGGTGGTTCGATAATCTGTGCTTGAGTCCGGATCAGTGCTTTAGGAGTTAATCAGCATGAGGCTTTGTTTTCTTTTTAGTGATAGTGAACGTTATAGCATTTGATCATAGTGGTCATGTCTGCTAAAGTGTGTATCATAGCACGACATTTAGATTTCCAATAGTTTGTACATTTCCAATATATCTTAGGTCCGCAAATCTTATGTAGATTGAATCTATGACCGGATAAAGTAAGAATAGGGTGTCCTTTTAGTGAAGTCGTCAGTGTTAGTCCTGTAAAAGACAACACGCCTATAAATAATAAATAAATTCTTGGACATTTTACACAACGCCTTCTAGTCCCAAACGAAGCAAAGCTAGATTGCTGATAGAATACTTAAGTACATTTTGTACAATTTTACAATTATTATTTATTTTACTATTTTTAGGAGAAAACGTTATAGAACGTTTTTTTGTTGAAATAGATGTTCTCATTGCCTATGAGAGAATATTTATCTCACAGTTTAATTCAATTTCATTTATTTTTTGTAAGAGATTTACATTCATTCAATAGTATTTATAGTAATTGATAAGTATTTACCTAATAAGATTATAATAATTACTTTACAAAACAGTATTGGTATGTTATTTTGTAAAGTATTAATTATTTTTAGTGAGAGTGAACATTATGGTATTTAATAATAGTGGTCATGTCTTCTAGAGTGTGTAAAACCGCACGACATCTATATTTAGAGCACTTCCAGTGTATTTTAGCTCCGCAAATCTGATGTTGATGAAACTTGTACCCTGATACAGATAAAATAGGACGTCCTCTAATCGAAGTTGTTACAGTTACTGTAAATTACAAATACGGCATTTAAATAAGTATTAAATAGTCCATCACAGAAGCTAAGTATAATTACGTAGGTAATTTTTTGTAAATAAATCCGTGTAGTAAGTACTTTTTTTTTTTTTTTTTTTTTTTTATTTATTTAGGTAAGCCAACAATTTGTGCACAGCACTATTTTAACTTAGAACTAATGGTCTTAAAACTAGATGCACAAACCTTTTACAGGCGAACACAACATGCATTTGGTAGATAATAACTGTGAAAGAAAAATATAAGGGATAACCTTATATGAGAAATAATAGACCAAAACTTAACTAATTAGCAACCATGAGCCAACCTACTTCCCATAGAAACGTGGCATAGCCTTATTATAAGCCATCTATAAATCGTTTGCAAAGGCTCGTAGATAGCTCAAATGTTTCATGTGTGTAATGTAAATATTGAAAATACCTACTGTATTAGTTGTAGTTTTCATTGAAATAAAAAGTAAATACCTTAAACAGGCGTTTAAAATTAATTGCTGTCTCTTACTGAATAAAGCAACAGGTTAGCGTGGTATGGGCATGTTATGCGGAGGGAAGAGAGTCATGTAACGAGGAGAGTGCTAAGTATGAATGTGGATGGATATAGAGGAAGAGGTAGGCCCAAGAAAAGATGGATGGATTGTGTAAGAGATGATATGCATAGGAGAGGAGTGAACACTGAGATGACGGATGATAGGGGAGAATGGAAGAAAAGGACATGTTGTGACGACCCCACCTAGTGGGATAAGGGCAGGAAGAAGAAGAAGAAGAAGAAGAAGACTGAATAAACAAAACAAAATGCCTAACAAGAAATCCTAAACAGTGAGGGAGCTAGAAATATAGTCCTATAGCACAAAGGCACATACATACTCCAACCAGCTTAAAACGTAACATAAACTAAATTAGGCAACAAAGGCAACTAGGAGGCAAAGTACAAATACTGTAACACAGAAAAAATAATGATAATAATAATTAAAGATTAAGTGTGACTTAAGTCTGCAAGATGTTGACGAAACATGGCTAAGCTATCAGAGTGGATGTCCAGGTCCTTGCACTTGTTGACAACCTTGCAAAAACGAGGAATGGGCGAGTTAGCACCTAATACTGTTCTTCGTAGCGGAGGGACAAGTGGTGAAATTTTACAACGAGGGTATCTCGCGGGCACCTTAAACCGAGCTTTTTCTAGTAGCAGCGAGCAATCAATTTTGTTTCTTAGCAATTTGAAAATAAATAATAGATCTAGCGTTTCTCTCCGACTCTCAAGGGAAAACGTCTTAAACTTCTCCAGTCTAGTCCGATAAGATACTGTTCTCCTAGCTAACGGTGTTGACCGAGCCAGATGCCACATGAATCTCTTCTGTACCCTCTCTATTCGGAGACTGTGTGTGGCATAATGCGGACGCCAGACAACACTGCAGTACTCAAGAATACTACGAACTAGGGTGTTAAAGAGAGTTATCTTTGTTTTGGCATTGCGAAATACTTTACCATTACGCATCACAAACCCCAGCATCTTGGAAGCTTTTTTCACTATCAAATCAATGTGAGGCACAAACGTCAGTTTTTTATCAAAAAGAACACCCAGATCCCTTATGATATCGACTTCTTGTATTTTATCTTGCAATATACTATAGGAAGATGGAACACAGGTCAGTTTTCGAGTAAATTTTATATGAAAACATTTTTTACAGTTCAGGCCCATACCATTGTTTTTACACCAATCGACAAGCCTATTAAGGTCGTCTTGTAAGAGATTAGCATCAGAAACAGATTTAACAGGTCTTGCAAATTTTAAATCGTCAGCATATAAAAATGGAGAGGAGTTTTTAAAGCAAATTGTGATATCATTTACAAATATGCTAAATAGAATCGGTCCTAAGTGGGAGCCCTGGGGTACGCCAGATAGTATTTCATATAACCCCGAGTCATACCCGCCCATAACCACATAGAATACTCTGCCTCTAAGGTATGATCTAAGCCAGTGTAACAAGGGGCCTGCAAAACCATACTGTAGTAGCTTGGAAATTAAGATATTATGGGATACTCGGTCGAAGGCTTTACTGAAGTCGGTGTATATGACGTCAACTTGACGTTGTGCATCAATTTCACCTACCAACATCTCCGTAAAAGAAACCAGATTAGTACAAGTAGAGCGATTAGAAACAAAGCCGTGTTGGTGAGGGGTAAGTTTTTGCTTAAAATGTGACTGAATAATTGGGCATATTATCGATTCAAAGACCTTTGCAAAGGTTGAGAGTATAGATATGGGCCTATAGTTGCAATCTTTCTTTTTATCACCGTCTTTGTAAATAGGGACAACCTTAGCTTTCTTCCATACTTTAGGAAAGACTGAAGACTCGAGCGACTTTTTAAAGATTAGATACAGCGGCTCTACCAAATTACTTACACAATTACCAATAAAAAGTGCTGGAATACCATCTGGCCCCGCCCCTTTATTCTTGTCCAGACCTTTTAGTTTTCTATATATTGTTTCATGATTTATACTGACTGTGCTAAGAATATTCCCTACAGGGTCAGCTTTAACCATATCTATATTACCAGAATCCACATTACTATAAACAGAAGCAAAATATTTTGCGTACATATTGCACATTTCAAACCCGTCGGACGTGATAGTTGAGCCGTCTGAAATAGTTTCCGGATAACTGCTTGCTTTTAAATAATAAAATTGTAAAGCAATCGCATAGTGTATTTCAAATAAGTGATCAATAAACATGAATAAGTATTCTAGTAGCGTTTGATAGAGTAAGGGGTTGGAATTTAGAACCAATCACTAAAAGACCAAGCAAATAGAAACCTAGAGAGAGGTATGAATTTATTATGTAAATTATACAAATTATATCAATACCTTCAATTATTTTAATCTAAGTGCTAGATGTTTATGAATATTATAATAACATTTGACAACAGTAAAATCTGTCGTAGTCTGTAATATGGCACGGCACACATCAGTAGAACATCTCCAATCGATTTTGGATCCAGCAACGCTGCCTTTACAGAATCTATAACCAGATACAATAAGAATGGGATGTCCTCTTGGTGAATATGTTACAGATATCTGAAATAAAGTGATTAATAGCAGGTTTCATAAAAAAGATAAGCCCATAAAGTAAATTACTAATTTATTATATACATAAAATCATATAAGTATTTAAAAGGTACCAAAATAACTCACATCCAAAAACGACTTGAAAACTAAAAATGTTAGAAAAGAGTTTTTGTTAGGTTTATTTTATGCTTATTATTTTTTACTTATTCTGGCTTCATTTTAAATTCTTGTGGCTGATGTTTATGGATATTATGACATTTAATAATGGTAATCTTATCTAACAAAGTGTGTATTAGGGCACGGCACGTCCTATCAGTAGAACATCTCCAATAAATTTTGGGTCCAACTGTGCGAGCCTTAGAAAATCTATAACCAGACACTACAAGTATAGGATATCCTTTTTGTGAATATGTTGAAGATATATCTGAAACAAAAAAGATATCAGAAATGTCAACAGAAAAAACACTTAGAGAAGTACAACTAAATAGTATAAGTTTCATTAAAATTGGTTAAAAAAACGATTTTTGGATAGAGAAGATAACCATTTATTGAAATGAAATGAAATGAAATGAAATGTATTTATTCGCACGAAGTATGGTCGGATTACAAGTTCTTAATAATTTTAAGTTAGTGTCACATACTTCATCGGAGACCGATATGCAAAATATTTAAATTTAACAAGACTAATATATAAAATAAAAGAGAAACCCATTAAGAGAACTTATTTAGTTTTATTTTAGCTATTTGTTATAAGCTAGTGTGGTTACACTCAACTAAATTCAACAATTTATTTAATATCCAACATTTTGACTACATCATCACACAGTGAAGCACCTAAAGAAATTAACGTTTATCAAGAAGTTTTTGTCAGGCAATTGTATATACCTAATGAATATAAAAATTTATATGTATTTACTATATTTATATGAAATGGTTGTTATTTGTATATATTTACAAGAAATAGAAGTATTTTATCAGCAAGTTAGTTTCCATAACCTTTACTCAGTTTGGGACTAGAGAGCGTTGTGTGAAATGTCCTAAAATAACATTTTATTTTATAATTTTTAGGTATATAAAGGTTGTTCATACACGAAAGAGATTACTAGCAGGGTTAATAAAAAAGATAATCCCATAAAGTGAGTCAGTAATTTATTATAATAAGTACATAAAACACCACAAGTGTTTAAAAGGTACCAAAATAACTCACATACAAAAACTACTTGAAAACTTTGGTCAAAAAGAGTATTTCTTCGTTTTTTTTATTTATGCTTAGTACTTTTATTTTTTCTTGCTTGGTTTTATTTCTGGTCGTTCATGTTTATGAATATTATGACATTTTATAATCGTAATCTTATCTAACAAAGTGTGTATTAGGGCACGGCACATCATATCAGTAGAACATCTCCAGTACATTTTGCGTCCAACTGTGCGAGTCTTAGTAAATCTATAACCAGACACTACAAGTATAGGATATCCTTTTTGTGAATATGTTAAAGATATATCTGAAACAAAACAAATATCAGAGAGGTTAACCTTATAAGAGAGGAAAAAATACTTAAAAAGGCACACCTAAATTGTATATGTTTCCTTAATTGTATAATTGTATTGAAATTGGTAGGACAAACTCATTTATTAGAATCATTTACTATTTAGTTTAATTTTAGCTACTGCCTTCAGTTTTATAATAATAAACGCAAAGTCGTTGAATTTTATTATTGAAATGAGATTTTAAGAAAACATAAGACATACAATAACAAAAAAAAACAATAATAATTACGGTGAAAAGGTTAGCAATAAGTAAATAAGAGGCTTCTAGCAATGTGATGAAGTTTTTTGATTTTTTTATTGCCCACACCATTATAGAATACATTAGTAATACACAGAAGTAGAAGACGTCAAGTGGGTACTATACAATATCAAACCTAACCCTAAAGGTTTATTTTCTAGCAAAGCCACCAGGCAAGAATAGGTTAAGGCCTACAGAGCTTAGTCAGTGCACATACAAAATAGAACAAAATTAAAATGTAGATTAGAATTGTTGTTACATTGTTTTTATATAAGTACTGTTCGAAGTGCTTAATATACCTACTTTTTTGATAATCTAAATACATAAAACTCTTCTGAAGCTATGACTGAGAGTCAACGCACAGCCTAAACTATAAGTCCTAGAGGTATGAAATTTGGAGGGTAGTATCCTTATATAGCGTAGGGGTGCACTAAGAAAGGAATTTTGAAACGTCACACTCTAAAGGGTAGAACGCGAGCAACACCGCGCGCGACGGCTATATAGTTTCTAATATAAGTAATATGTAAGTTTCTTATGAGAAAATAAATCTCTAAACCTAGATACCAGACAGATTTACTAATTTTGTTTTCTTATTCCGTCTTATGAATAGTGGTTCTACCCGATGTTCATGAACGTTACAATATTTGAGAATAGTACGATGATCTAACAGTGTGTATTTTTGCGCGGCATCCCGCATCTGTAGAACATCTCCAGTGAATCTTATGTTCAAATGTACGACTCTTTCGAAATGTATAACCAGACGCTATCAGTATGGGAAATCCTTTTTTCGAATTCACTAGTTTTATATCTAAAAAGTATTTATTTAACAATTAGTATCACTTTTTTTTTTCAAATTCATTCCTATCAGTCGCAAGCGTGCCAAGACACTGATTGCATTGCCGCGCTGAATAGCATTCTTGGTTCACTGGACTAGTACACTCACCAGGGTCTCGCTTAGTATAGTAAAAATAAATAAATATTTATAATTACAAAAACATTTATTATAGATACTAAACAAATTTATATCGACGGCCCCACCGAATAAAATTCACGTAATTTTAGAGTCAAAAACGTATAAAAATTATCTCATTGGTTAGAGACGATATAACAACTGGTTTCGATAAAGTATGCAACCTTACAGAGGGTAATGGTTGTGAACATTATGACATTTGATGATAGTCATATTGTCTGAAATTGTATGAATTATAGCACGGCAGCCTTTGTTACAGTGACTTGAACAGTTCCAGTAAACTTTGGCCCCTTGAGACCTTTTCCTACGGAATTTGTAGCCCGATACGATGATAATGGGATTCCCCATGGGCGACGTAGTGAATAACACTTCTGAAACAAAAAAATATACCTAATGTTTATATAAATAATTTTTATTCACAAAGAAAATTACAACTAATACAGTATTTACAATATTTACAATATTTACAAAATACACATGGAACAGTTGATCCATCTACAAACCGTTGCAAACGATTTATAGATAGCTCAACTGGTCCAAATCAGTTTATATTGCATATTTTCATATTATTTTATGATAATGCAAACTGTTTAAATTTTTACATTTTGGTTAATTATGAAGAATTTTTTTTACATAAACATAATGTTAAAAACATAGGTAACATGGCTAATAATTATTACAATTTCATCATTTTTGCTTTTTTCCTTCATCTTCTTTTGTTTTCATAACATTCTTTGTATTTTTTCTTGTTAAGAGTTTGCTATGACAATGAATAAACGGGATTGGTATCTACCGTGTCTAGCCTATACTCGTGAGCTATTCATGGTTATGAACATTATAACATTTCAAAATAGTCATATCTTCCAACGTGTGAACGACAGCACGACATTGTCTACGACAATGTGTTAAGCAGTTCCAATAAAGTTTAGCTCCATGATGTTTGGTCTTTTGAAATTTGAAGCCAGCTAAAACCATTATAAGATGACCTCTCTGCGATTTTGTAAACTGCATAACCTGTACATCTGAAACCAAATTGATTGGCGAATGTATTAATGAAATTAGTTGTAATTATCTATCTAAAACGTACTCTCGAGAGCAAAAAATCTTGGTCGGCTATCAAAACTTGAATGTACTTATTGGAAACGATGAATGCTAGCTTAGTAAGTGGCCAACAACAAAATCGACACTAACTTGCAATATAATTTTTAGCGCTATTTATAATTATGAACAATATAATATTTTGATTACTGGTCATTATTTAGCCTCCTACGTCTGAATGACAGCTTGGTAACTCTTTGACTGAAAAACGCACATCGTGTGGTTTTTAATAAAAACATTATGAAAAGTATTTATTTTTTAATGAAAATAATCAAAGAGATTAACATTTTGTATAAGAACACAGAAATACATATTTTTTATTGGAACTAGCTTTTTTTGTCACTAAAAAAGTTAAAAAGTTAAAGTTAAAAAGTTTATTGTAGAGAAAAAGAATTACATCCATAAAAATTATTTAACTAAACTAAAAAAAAACTAGAATTATTAATTAGACATAAAAACAAATTTCTCAGACAAAAAACATAAGGAATGAGAGTACCTGTCAGTCTCCTCACTAGGCTAAGCCTGTATCGAGGAGGCTTTATAACGAAATTCACCCGGTAGTGGTACATTGCTTCGGTCATAGTGTAGTTCAGTAGTAAGCAGTAGGAAACCTGTTAATTATTGCAATTTAGGTGTACATTGGTAGGTATCTACACTACCTTTCTAATATATTATAGCATTTAAAAGAAAAAAGAAAAAAAAATTACTTTAATAATAATGGGAAAGAACTAAAATAAATAAAATCTTACTAACAAACAAAATATAAAATATTTTCTGTTTCATCATATGATAAACATGCCAGCCACTTAGCTACTATTCGCTTTGCTTCAGTTATGCTTTTGATTTTTATGTCGCAGTGAGTAACAATCTCATTACTTGGCAGTAACATTAACATACGGCATAAGAAAGAAAGAAAATACATTTATTTCGGACACACTATACATACATAACAGCACAACAAAAAGAAAACAACATAGGTAGAACTTAATACATAACTTAGGTAATACTTAAACAAGTGCGAGGTAGGTATATGTATTATATACCTGACCATTCAACATCTGAATAAACTGCAACAATGTTATGGTGTCAATTTTGTGTTCCGATAAAAATTAAAATTAAAAAATTATAATCTCCGGCTGGAGATTATATACCTATAATAGGTACTCTTACAGAAGATGTTTCATCAGAATATACTTTTAATATATATAATTATTCTTCTTGGACATTACACACAACGCTCTCTAATCCTAAACTAAGCAAAGCTTGTATTACGGAAACTAGATTGCATTTTTTTTGTAAATGTATCCTTATAATACATAGTAATAGTAAGTTACCCAAACATAGAACAAACATCCATGATTGCCACACACAAATGTTTGTTCTCAGTGGGGATCGAACCCACGACCCACAACGCGGAAGACAGAGCTAATACTGAGTAAATTTATTAATGATTATGAACATTATAACATTTCATAACAATCTCATTCTCCAAAGTATGAATAACAGCTCGGCAACCAAAGTTAGAATGAGTGGAGCAATTCCAATAAATTTTACCACCATGGAACTTTAACCTTCTAAACCTATATCCTGATACGACTAAAATAGGTCGGCCTTGTCTCGACACCGAGAATTGCAGATCTGAAATTAGTACAACAAATATTAACCCATAGTTACATACACATAAAGCCTACATAGTCGCTTATACTCGTAGTAGTCGGTTTTAAAAAAAAAACAATAATAAGTAAAATATGCAAAATAAGAATTTTATTGAATGTAGTCTTGGATAATAATTGATAAATACATTCATAATTCATAATCTTTATTTGCAAAAAAAATTGGTACAATAGGTGTTATAAATAGATTAGGATTAGAGCCGTTCCTTACATTCTGCCTCGTCAAGGCGTGCAAATTTTCAGTACACAATAATTAATTAAAAGACATGTCAGTAATAGATAAAGAAATAAAAAATAATTATAATAATAATATAGGTAGAATGTCAACAATCTTAATTGAGTTTTATTTTCTAAGTATTCCTTGACGTCATAGAAACATTTATCCAAAAGCCATTTTTTTAATTTCCATTTAAAAATATTTAAAGGCATGTCCTTAAATTCGTTTGGAAATTTATCATAAATTGTAATGGCATGATAATGAGCATTTCGTTTAACAAGTACAAGGCGGCAAGGAGGTAGGTATAGTCTGTTTGTGTTTTTTCTTTCATAGGAACAACAGATTGGATTAATCAACAAGTGGATGACGGTATGTTATTTGTAAGCATTGAATCAAAAGCCCCATTTCATAATAAGATACATACATCATCATCATCATCATTTCAGCCCGTTTGCACCCACTGCTGAGTATAGGCCTCCTCTTTATTACGCCATTCTTTTCGGTCCCTTGCGAGTCTTGTCCAGTGATTCCCAGCCAGTTCTACTATGTCATTTGACCATCGGGCGGATGGTCTGCCTCTTGGTCTACGGGCATCCCTTGGCCACCATTCTGTGACCGCCTTCGTCCATCTCTCGTCTTCCCTTCTTGCCAGGTGTCCCGCCCATCTCCATTTCAGCTTCGCGATTCGCGTACCCACGTCCACAACCTTTGTGCGACGTCGAATCTCAGTATTGGGTATGTGGTCTAGAAGTGATATTCCGAGCATGGCCCGCTCCATTGCTCGTTGTGTAACTCGGATTTTGTGCATGTGTTCCTTTGTGAGCGGCCATGTCTAGGATCCGTAGGTAACAATGGGCAGAACACATTGGTTGAACACTTTGGTCTTCAAGCATTGAGGGATATGTGATTTTAAGACGTCTTCCAGCTTACTGAAGGCGGCCCATCCTAACTGGGTTCTTCTGGATACATACATAATACATAATAAATTATAATTACATACATAATTACATACATAATAAATTATAAAAATTGATAATAATGTCTATTCAGTACGGTCTTGAAACAATACATCCAGTAACAGTTTGAGTTATATTCCGTCAAAGATTTGAACTTCTCGCACTAATTAACCCTGAGCGTATCCTACTCCTCTTAATATTATAAACACGAAAGTTTGTAAGGATGTTTGTATGTATGTTTGTTCCTCTTTCACGCAAAAACTACTGATCTGATTTAGATAAAACTTGGAATATACCTATATTGTCCGTGACCTGGAGTACACATAGGCTACTTTTTATCCCGGAAAATCAACGGGACGCTAACTCTCACAGGAATCTCACAGAAACGCCTAGTATAATTCATAATTGTAGTTTGAAACATTTAGTTCATCTCACTTATTGAGATTTGATGAGCTGGAGTCCATCAAAGGTCTGATGATGACCAGTGAGGAGAACTCGGTAGGATATGTGTCCTCCTACGAAAAGGGAAGATCTTCCACGCCGAGCGACCTTTGGCTCGGGGTCCGAGGACCAATGGATGGTATTCGGTAGTATTACTTATGTTCAAACTCCGTGATAACTTCGTTTGCGCGATCTAGGATAGTTCTCATGTAGCGAGATAAATGGCGCTACATCCAGCAATTATTTGTTAAAATTACTTGTTTTTTTTTTCTCGGAACATTACGAGATCTCTGTTCAGGGCGAACTGATATTGAAGGGCAAAGTTTATGATTATGAACATTATAAATTTTAAGGATGGTCCAAGGATCGTTTAAGGTGTGAATCACAGCCCGGCAACCACGTTTGAAATCAGCTGAACATTTCCAGTAAGTTTTAACTCCGTGGCTTGAAAGTTTTCGGAATCTGTATCCTGATACAACCAATATAGGTCGACCTTTACGTGATGTTGTAAATTTCACACCTGTAATCAGAAAAATAAGCTCTTATATAAAGTATTTAAGTATACCAGAGGGGCTAGGATTCGAACGCGACATATTTTGTCGTCTCGTTCTGTAAAAATTTGCACCAGTTTTGGAACTATCGCAAAATGCTTACATTTTGACGGAACTAGTTGTCACGACAGGACCTAGGTTAATTAAAGGCGCTCTAAATTATATTCGGTATCAAATAATTTTTAATCTTACTGTTATTGAATATATGGGTTGAATCTTGCTCAATTCATAACCTTTATAACCAAGTGGTAAAAATCATTTTAAATATATATCAATAATAATAATAATAAATATTCACGGACATTTAACACAACGCCTTCTAGTCCCAAACTAAGCAAAGCTTGTACGATGGAAACTAGATGGCTGATAGACTACATACATACATTTTTTTTTTGTAAATACATACTTATCAATGCTTTATTGTGCTTTATTTTTTTTTATATGTACCTATTTAGTAAGTAGTAAGCTATGTAAGTAGTAACTAGATAATTTCCTACTAGATTCGTTTGGTGATTGTGAAATGCAATGAATAGGGTAAAGAAATGAGATAATAATAATAATTGTTTTGTATCCGTTCTTTCCGTAGGGCATTTAATTATTTTTTATTTTTTTAATGATTATGAACATTATGACTTTTAATAATGGTCATATCTTGTAAAGTGTGTACCACAGCACGACATCCTCGACTAAAATGCGAAGAACAGTTCCAATAAAGTTTAGGACCTTGAGATTTCGTCTTCCGGAACCTGTGTCCAGATATTACAATGACAGTGCGACCTTTTTGCGATACCGATAACGCTAGTTCTGTAAAAAAACATAAAAATCCCGTAAAAAAACTATTTTTTACATGATAAATTCATCGCAGCTTCGACACAGAGGTCTTCAAATAAAACGTACAAGACTAGCAAGTTTTTTTTATGATCAGCTCAACAATTAACGTCAATGATTATGAACATCATATGTTTTAGTAATAGTCATATCCTTTAAAGTGTGTACTAAGGCTCTACATGCTTTATGCTGGTGTGTAGAGCATCTCCAGTAAATCTTGGAACCCTGGATCTTTTGCTTATGAAACTTGTATCCTGACATCACAATGACCGGATAACCTCTTTGCGATGTTGCCATTGTGATTTCTGGAGTTTCTGGAATTAGGGTTATTTATTTATATATAATCGTTTGCAACGGTTTGTAGATAGCTCAACTGTTTCATTTGTATTTTGTGAAGGCCTATTCAAACCTACTCGGTATTCGCTGCCGCCAAATAGGTCTTTTATATTGTGAATATTGTAAATACTGTATTAGTCTTTATTTTCCATTTTTTATAATTATAATGAATATTAATAACTAAATACCTTAACTATAATAATCGCTTGTTTCATAAAACTTATACAAACATTGGAAAAATAAAATATTACGAGCATTTCGCAGAGTAAACTAACGAATACCTCATAATAAAAACCGTTGGTTTAAATCATTCTCGGTACACAATAAAAGTAGGTAGGAAAAGTAGATTTTATTTGAGAAATAACTAAAGTTACGTCACTTAACTATGACTATGGACATCATAAAATTTGATAATGCTTATGTTATCATAATCACCCACGGTGTGTATGAGAGCGTGGCATCCTTTATTATAGTGTGCCGAGCACTTCCAATGAGTTTTGGGTCCTATTATGCGATATTTATAAAATCGAAACCCTGCTATATTTAGCACTAAGCCACCTTTTCGAGATCTCGTCATAGTTATTTCTGAAAAAACAATTGAATAAATTATAAAATATAATATACCTAGTGTACGTTAAATACATTGTACCTACTATAAATAACATCTAAAGTAAAAAATGTTTATTTTGGTACAGTGTTATAGGTACCTAATAAAGTAGGTATAACACTGTACCAAAATAAACATATGTAAGCAAATACGAAAATCTGCTAAATTGTATGTAGGTTACTGTTGATAAATATATTTTATTTCTATAAAAGATATTCTTCAAAAGATTTCTAAGAAGAAGAAAGTATTTCTTCAAAAGATTATTCAATTATTTATTTTATAGGCAAAGCAGACTACAAGAATTACTTCTTTAGAGAACCAATTAAGACGGGCACCAAATAGAATAAAAAAATTAAAAACTAAAATACTAATACTACTTAGTCGCCGACTGGAAATTCTGTTGAAATTTAAAAACAAAAAATATTATCTTATAAAGCGGTAGTGAATCCAAATCAGATGTTTTTTGTGATATTACTTTTGAACATGACTCTAGGAAACGGAGATTATGAAACATTGAACCACGCTGCTACAAACAAACATTCTGATTATATTAAAACACGAATTCTACTCAAGTGTACTCAAGTTTTAGTGATTATGGACATTGTGGCACTTTATAATTTTCATATTAATCAAAGTATGTAGGATAGCACGACATCCTCTGTAAAAATGACTTGCACACCTCCAATGGATTTTAAGACCAACATTACGGGTCTTGCAAAATCTATAGCCCGATACAACAATTATAGGTCCCCCTTGTCGAGATGTAGTATACTTTACATCTGAAATAATCAATAATAATATAATATATAAATCTTATATGATATAAACTAGTCTTATATAATATAAAAATGAATTGCTATTCGTTAGTCTCGCTAAAAGTCGAGAACGGCTGGACCGATTTGGCTAATATTGGTCTGGAATTATTTGTGGAAGTACAGAGAGGTTTAAAAGGTGAATAACAGATTTATTTTATACAAAAGTTTAGGTCTTTCATTTATCGATTGAGGCAGTACGAAGTCTCCCGGGTCAGCTAGTCAATAATAATTGTTGGTTCATTTTTAATTTACCTACTACAAGTTTTAGTTTACCTCTTAAAAATTTATTTTATTGTATTTTACCTACTGTGTGTCTATTTATCAAACGAATTTATCCAATGTTGTACAAACTTGTAGCGTGTCATCTCAATTTGCACATTGTAACTGGCAAGACATTTTGTGTTACACCTACGAAAACATACCACCTTCATGTACACATATTTTTAGCAAATAAATATTCTTTTCTCAAACATGCTTGGAAATTAAAGCATTATTTTGACAACCTTCTTCGAGATAAATCGAAAATGCAGTACTGGCCAAATACATGCGAGCCGCGGCCGGCAATAAATGTATGAAAATCCATTGCCGGCGTGTTTAGCGGCCAAATAAATTACATACAAAACTCATATCTGTCGTGTAATTTAAAAATGGAACGATCTTTTACTCCATAACATGGCAACCAAGGAGGTAACTTATCAAAGGTTTTATTCAAATTTCGAACAGGCTTTCAAATAGAAAGCTGATTATTGAAAAAAAAAACAAATGAACACTGTAATTGTATTTTCAACTAAAAAGTTTTGCCTAGGTACTTAGTTTTAATTTCCGCGCATTATTTGAGAAAAGTACTATACAAGCCTTGGCCACAACTAGGCAATGAGGGACTCACGTATGTGTGCCTCGACTTCGACTCGGCCCACATTTACACGTTCTTCCCTCATTGCCTCTGTTGCGGGCCGCTGCAGTAATGTAGGCTTCAATGTATTTTGATAAACAAAAATGGTTAAATAGGTCATAAAATTAAACTAAAATTTAATGATAATTTTGTTGTTAATGGTTATGTTTATTATCATATTTGAGAATTGTATTATCTTTGAAAGTATGAATGACAGCACGACACCCTTTGTTAAGATGAGTTGAACATTTCCAATAATTCTTATCCCCAGCAGTTCCGATCTTTCTAAATCTATATCCCGATGCTATAATCATGGCATGCCCTTTTTGAGATATAGACCAGGATATTCCTGCAAAGTAATAAGAATTATTTGCTACCACTTTATTTTATTTCTTTGACTTTTTTTTAAATCTAGTGATCCCTAAAGTCTTATGTATGGATTTTTAAAAAAGTATTAATAGATATAAATAATATATTCGAAGAAGTACTTTCGAGAAATATATTACGACTAATTATGAGTATGTACAGTATAACACTTGGTGATAGTCATAGCATCATCATCCAAAGTATGTATGGTAGCGCGGCATCCCTTGTTACTGTGTGTCGAACACTTCCAATGAACTTTCAATCCAAATTTTCGATATCTATAATATCGAAAACCAGCGACAATCAGCATTAAAGCTCCTTTTTGTGATTTAGTAATCATCACTCCTGAAAATATACATTATATAAATATTGAGAATAAAACATTATTTTGATTGCATAAAATAAATGAACCAAACGTTTATATCGTCTTAATAAAAACAAACTCGATAGAAATCATCTAATAATAGTGAAGTGTCAAACGAATGATTTTAAAATATTATAGGATATAAATTTATTCTTACGTATACTATAAATTGTCGACAAATCTACATTTAAAAATACTTTTTTAATATATTAATTTTAGCCCGAAGTAAGGAATAGTATATTTTATGTTTTTAACCTAACCTAATCCATGACTGTCGTAAAATCACAAATTTTTAGATTCGATCTGCAAATTAAGTAGGTACCTACTTACCTGAGTAACATCAGGTACACTAGTAACAAAAAATTCTACCACACACTACATTTTTTTTTAATTGTACGTTTATACCTATTTGTTAGTAGGTACTTAATGATTATGTTTATTATAACATTTAATAATTGTATCATCTTCAAAAGTATGAATAACGGCTCGACACCCGCTGTTAAAATGAGTTGAACATTTCCAATATTTCTTGAGCCCAACAGTTTGGTGCTTTCTGAATCTATACCCTGAGACGATAATGATCTTATGGCCTTTTTGGGAAACAGACCAGGAAATTTCTGGGAAAAAAAAAATTGACTTAGTTAGGCATGTACTAGATCCTCGGTAAGCCAACGCATTCCATTGCATGACATCGAATCAAATATTTAAATGTGACGTCATAATATACTTTTCTATACTTTTTACGCGCCTCGTTTGGATCTTATCGTGTATCAATGGAATCCCATATTATTTATAAAAAAAAAACGGTTGCATTTGTAATATTACCTATATTAGTCGTAATTTTTTCGTCAATACAGACAAGACACTTGTAATTAATACTTTTTCATTCTACCTATGTTATTATTATTGTTATTTCAGCCTGCATCATCCCACTGCAGGCCAAATGCTTCCCTCTTTTTTCCACACTTCTCGAGCTTTGGCTATCGAGATGGTCCCGCCATATCTATTATCTATGTTATATCAAGTAACTTATCTTTGTTAATGGTTATGGTTATTATGATATTTAAGAATTGTTGTATTATATTCATCAGTGTGAATGACAGCGCGACACCCCCTGTTGAAATGAGTCGAACATTTCCAATATTTCTTGTATCCGCACATTTTATGCTTCCTGAACCTATATCCTGATGCTACAATAACGGTACCTCCTTTATTGGATACAGCCAAGGTAACTCCTGAAATAAATATATCATTGAAATCCAGCGACATAGGCACAGGCAGATAAACAAGACATGTGGTGATGTGCAGTGATATACAGTGTAGTGTTGCGTTGTACTTGAATGTACTTTGTACCTTTTAAAAACAAAACAAGAAATCAAAAAGTAGGTAGATATGAAAAAAATAACTAGTGGGAATAAACCTTATACTTAGGTACCAGTAACAAGTGTACAATAATGTACATTACGACATCAAACAATTCAATATTCAAGTCAGTAATAGTTCTACCTTCGTGGTTTGATTGTAAATAAGATCTATATCGAAAACACAAAAAGAGTTGTAATTAATTTCACCTCGTTGATAAATGTGTTATTATTACGTCCTATGATACTATTTTTGTATAAATATAAATGTGTTATTTAGGGCGAATGAATACCTCGATAAATTAAATACTTTTCTAGTCTTTAAAAAAAGACATACATTGGCTTTTAACATTGGAAGTATTTTTTGTAAATTTCTTGTTATTTACATATACACAAACCACCTTCGCGTTGAAATGAAAGAAAATCGTTGGTTCACCAACACAATATATCTAGAAATGTATTGTAGGTACAACATTTCAAGATAATGTTTGTTCCAACTTACGTCTTGTCCGAACCGTGCACGTAGTTTGACCGTATTATGTTAATGATTATGTACATTGTGGCATTTAAGAATTGTGTTGTCTCCTAAAGTATGAATGACAGCACGGCAGCCTTTGCTAGAATGCGTCGAACATTTCCAATGAGTTTTAGGACCACAAGTTTTTGTCTTCTTAAATCTAAATCCTGATGCTATTATAATGGTACGTCCTTTCTGAGACTTAGACAAGTGAATTTCTGAAAAAAACTATTAAATAGTTACTAGAACTTGGTTGTTTGGGTACATATTTTATGGAATAATATTAGGTACAGTGCATCGCCTTTAGTTATTTTCATAACGTACAAATGTTAAGGCTAGATCTAGTATCTAACATATACGAACGCACAATAAATTTGTTATTTAAGCTTTATTGTGCATACTGCCTTAATAAATTAAAGATAAGCACGATAATGCGTTATAGCACGGAATTTAAATTTTTCATTAATAGCATGCAAAATGTAAATCCGTTATTAGCTATGTATAAGATGAATTTATAAGATACCAACAGTACTCTGTACGTACACCCTAAGAGCTGTGGATTTTGTTAAATAAATAAAATAGAATAAAAAATCAATGATAAAATATACCTAACTGTTCAATACATTTTAATACTTTAGTAATTTTAATCGTTTGCAACGGTTTATAGATGGCTCAACTGTTTCATGTGTGTATTTTGTAAATATTGTGAATATTGTAAATACTGTATTAGTTGTAATTTTCTTTGTGAATAAATATATTTATTTTAATACTTTATGACATTTTAATGATTATGTATATTACAGTATTTAAAAACTGTTGATTTATCATGTGAGGTATGAATGACAGCGCGACAGCCTTTGCTAAAATGTGTCGAACACCGCCAATACATTTTATCGCCGCAAGCTGTCTGATTCCAGAATCTATATCCTGATGCCAGGATCTGAACGCGTCCTTTTTTTGATAATGAGAAGGAAATTTCTGAAAATAAAAATAAGTTTACAAACAACAATGTATCTTTTTATAATTTATTTGTGACAGCTAACTGGTGTATCAAAAAACCAGGTATATAGGTAAAGTCAAACTAAGGATATGAACTACGAAATGCATTTTATAATTGAAGTATAAATCCCAGTAATGATACATTATCAAAGAATTGTACGAAACCCATTGCTGTAATGTTTGCACATCGACAATCAAATGATTCTTAATGCCGTATGTTTCAGGCTTAAAAAATCGAAACAAAAAAAAGGAACCAAAGACATTGTGTCCTGTTTTGATGTGACGAGCAAAATACTTCATAAATAAATTATATAGGTAATGACATGCGATGGTACATTTTATTTAAGCAAGCAGCTCGTATGGGGTAGTGGCCAACTCGGGTCATGGAGATTTTAGGCCGACTTAAGGCCTCCGTGATGGCTTAGCGACTGCTAGAGCCGGGACCGACAGTTTAACGTGCCCTCCGAAGCGGAAACGCTCAGATGTAATGACCACTAACGGTCACCCATCCAAATAGTGACCGCGCAGAAGGTTGCTTAACTTAGATAATCGGTTAAGATTGACTATTATTATATATATTTAAAGGGTAATATATATATAGGATATTCTATAAGGCATTTTAGTGATTATGTATATTATAGTATTTAAGAATTGTTGATTTATCTTCTAAGGTATTAATAACGGCGCGACAGCCTTTGCGAAAATGTGTTGTACATCTCCAATATATTTTATTGCCGCGGATTGTTTGTTTCATAAACCTATACCCTGATGCGATGATCATAGTGCGTCCTTGTTTTGTTACAAACAAGGAAATTTCTGAAAAAAAAAAACAAGTTTAGCTACCGCAAAACAGGTCATTTCAAAATAAAGGGTTAGCATTGATTGACCCCATGCTGGCTCGTGCCCGATGTTGGTTATCGAATAGTCACTACGTCGTCAATGGAAGGTACAACAGCAGACATAAGTATTACTTATGGATTTATAAAACATTAATCATCTGTTTTATTAAAAATTAGAGTTGATATTAAGTATGTATGTCGTGATAACCATAATTATGTATTATATGTATGTAGTTCTATACTGTTACATCTGGGTTTAATTGCTACAGAAAAACTTAGTGGTTTTAATATAAAAAGTAGGATATGTTCCACAGAATGAATCGCATTTTATAATTGAATCCATTCGTGTCTATTTAATGGTTATGTACATTATTACACTTGAGAACCACAGTGCTGTCTTTTAACGTATGAATGACGGCACGACATTTTTTGTTAAAATGTGTCGAACACCTCCAATGGGTCTTAGCGCCGAAAGATTTATGGTTAAAAAATCGGAACCCCGATGCGACGATCATTGTGGACCCTTTCTGTGATGTGATGAATGCAACTGTAAGAGAACAGTCCAAAATCAGTCTTCATACCCAACTAACACGTAAGAGTGTTATTCTTGTAGATTTGTTTCTATTCACAGAGGTTTATTCAATAGTATTGCGATTTTTTTACAGTTAGTACCCTGTTGAAAAAAGTTGAAAAAAAAAAGAAAACAGCAACTTTGCTCTTCTTTTTTTTTCAAATTAACCACATCAGAATAGTCTAATTAAAATAAAAAGCTTCCCTGTATATACCTAATGAGTATGCGACTGATGTCGTCCTTATCAGATGGCCTAGTATGTAAAAAAAAAATAGCCTAGGCTACCTATGCCTACACTTAACGACACACTATAGTGCCTGGGACAATGTTTAGATGGAGTAGGCTTGCCCAGCACCTATATACCATCCTCTCAGCCTAGTCAGCCATATCCACAGGAAAGATAAGGTCAATACGTGCGGAGCTGACTAAGCCAAGGGTTTACTCACGATGTTTTCCTTCACCGTTAAGCTCGTGTTAATGCGCATATAAATTTTTCCGAAACGAAAAATCTATTGATGCACGGCCGGGATTCGAACCCACGACCTTCGGATCGAATGTCGAGGTGCAATCCCACTCGGCTAACACGGCTAGTATGTAAAGCTGGTGTAAAACGTCTGACGCCCAGCACACCATTGTGCGCTGATTTGTATGGAGACCCTGAGCGGATTTTTTGAGAAGCTTGGTCTACACAAAGCCCGTACTCGCATTTCAAGTTTCTCAAAAAATCCGCTCAGTGCCTCCATACAAATCAGCGCACACTGGTGTGCTGGGTGTCAGACGATTTAAACCAGCTTTGCACACCAAAACTCGTACTAGGCTTTCTGAGCTTTTTAGGTAAAAAAAATAAGGTTACGTACAATCTAAAACAATTTTATTAATATAAAAATTTAAATCCTTAGGAATAAAGTTTATCAAAAGACAATATCAACACAATTGCATGTGCCCTTCTTATTGACAATGCCAGTAACCCGTAAACTCGTACATGGTTCAAAACAAGTACCTAATTACCCCGTATTTTGTCTCTTTTGATCGCATTTGAAATGCAAAAGACAATTTTTTTTTAAACTTACTAATCTTGTTCATTAGTAACAGGGTCAATGATTGTGCTTATTATGGTATTTTATGATCGATGAGTCCGGTAACGTGTGTATGACAGCGCCGCAACCACTTTTTTTCTCATGTGTCGAGCATCTCCAATAAGTTTTATTTCCAACTACACGGGTTCTGCGAAACCTGAACCCTTCTGCGGTGATCATCATTCGTCCTTTCTGTGATTTGATGTATTCAACTGAAAGGAAACAGTACTAAATCAATCTATTTTTGTACCCGTCTAAAAACATAAGAAGGTTTAACGATAATATCACAAGAGCCATCGCTAAGATAAAGTAATACTTATGAACGTAGAACCACAAAGAACTTTTTCGCGAACCGAATAGAACTAATTCTAATTAGGTGTACCAATAGGTATTTCAGCTGCTATTCACTGTCATAACTACTAATTAACACCTTAGCGGCAAGTAAAATTTATAGACCTTCATCTGGTGCGGCGGCCGATGATATTTCCGCCAGTGCGTGGGAGGTCTTTCTCGACCCATCAGAACTAAAATAAATAAATAAAAAAAAACAACGATAGATAAAATTGCTATAACTTTGCCAAAACATAATTTTCACAATTGTTTTTGTACTGTTAAAATTACCTTGAACTCAACTTCCTTAGGTTCGATTCGCCCCGGGATCTGCCAAACAGGAATTTTTTTTTTTTTTTTTTTTTTGTTTGCGCATCTGCGATCAGCCTGCTGGCTATAAGCAGATCTTGTAAGGGATAATTAATGGCGTGCAGGGCTGTACTCCAGTGAGTTTATCAATATTTTTATTCAGCTTGTAGGTACATTTGGTTCCAGTACACTCCGGCGCTTCAGTCTTTTATGGGTACTTGGCTCCAGCAGTTCCACAGCCAACGGATTGGGGTGCCTTGTCAGTCTGGCCCTGTATGACCTTTCCAG
Organism: Eulithis prunata; assembly: GCA_918843925.1. NCBI lineage: Eukaryota > Metazoa > Arthropoda > Insecta > Lepidoptera > Geometridae > Eulithis > Eulithis prunata. The sequence continues at coordinate 7,885,743 of OU974016.1, read as the reverse complement.
GAGCTGTGTTTCTTCCTTGACTGTGGTGATTTTTAGGTTCTCATGAAGCTCTTCAGTTGTCATGAACCATGGTGCATTTGACATTGACTTCAGAATGGAGTTCTGTAGGCGCTGAATGATGCTTATGTTTGAGTTAGCAGCGGTACCCCAGAGTTGTATTCCGTATGTCCATATGGGCTTGATTACAGCCTTGTATATTAGGAGCTTGTTTTCCAAGGATAGTTTAGATGCTCTTCCTATTAGCCAGTTCAAGCTTCTAGACCGGTGATTGGCTTCGTCTCTTTTTGTTTTGATGTGTGCCAAACAGGAAATGACAAATAAACCAGGAAAAGCGGCAGGCTGATATCGACCCGAACCGCATTAGAAAGTATTTTTAGTAGTGACGGGACAGACAAAAGTAAGGGTTCCGATATACCCTTACAGAATTACTGTAAAAGAAATGAAAAAAAAAAAAAATTTACTCATGCCTGTCTTGGAAACATTTCACGCAAAGATTTTGATTGCATCTCCTGCAATACTTTTTAATTTTTTTCACTTTTTTTTTGCTTCGGTACTATTAAAGCTTTTCCGCAGTCTCTCGTAACAGCCTGCACAATTTCTTCGTTTAGTGCTCATCTCAAGAACATGATCATTGTATTCAAGCTTTACTTGATTTTCTGAAATTAAAGTTCCTTTTTCTTAATTCCGTGTGGTTTATTTACCATACGAGTTACTGTTGGCACTTGATGTATCTTTTCTATAAAAAACGGACCCTTGTGGAATTACGTTTTATCAGTTTGTCAATCAAGATCAAGATTAATAAAAAAAGCGGTTATTCAAATAATTCGTATTATTATATTAAATATTATATTTATGTAAATTCCTTAGTGGTTGTGTATATTATAATGCTTCAAGATGGTCATATCCTTTAAAGTGTGAATTTTGGCTCGACACCCTTTATGAACGTGGGTACATACCCAATAGGTTTTATAACCGAAATCTTGTTTCTTGCGAAATCTGTGCCCTGATGCAACAATTGTAACGCGATCACCTTGCGAATCTGAGCTGGTTATTTCTGAAAGTTTCAAGGTACTAGACTATCAACAAAATAAAAGAGTTAACATGTACCTGAAGTAATAAGCCTAAGTAACACCATACCTTTTAAAATTATATTTTATATATTAATAATTTTTTTGGTTAAATATGAATGTATAGGAGTAAAAACATTTATTTAGTATAGACAATATAAACCTAACACCTCCCTTAGAAAAGGTCTAAATTTTTTATTTAAATTAGGTATGAACCAAAATTAAGTACCAAAAAAACGCTGATTTTATAAAACCTTATTATATTTCACGACTTTTAAATATACTGGAAATTATTGACATGAAAAAAAAAGTACCTACAAATAAACGGTACAATAATAGTTAACTTAACCTTACAATAATCATAACCCTAATTTTATCTAAATAAATCATAATAAATTAAGCAAAATAAACTTCATTTTTCATTTAATCCTTTTTTTGACATTTTAGAGAGTAGTCACAAAGTAGGTACATTTCAATAAAAATAGTAGAACAAAAATAGGCTCATGACTAATGCTAGATCACTTGTTATACCTACTCAGTTCTTACATAGATAACCATGCTTTTTAGCAATTCATTGGTAAATAAATATATTGAACTTTTAAAGCTTCTCTAGCTAATAGCTGTTCATTTTATTACTCTCTCTTGAAAAATCACTTTCCTTGCTAATAAATAAATACTATATACCTATTATATTACGTACCTATATAAACTCCAGTCTAATGTCAATGATTATGAATATTATTGCATTTAATAACAGTCATATCATCAAGTGTGTGTATAACCGCCCGACATCCTCGTTGCAAATGTGTAGAGCATTTCCAGTACGTCTTCACCCCTGCAGCTCTGTGTTTGTTGAATCTATACCCTCCTAGCAGTATGATGGGGTGTCCACGCGCGGATGTCGTCATTGAAATTTCTGAAATTAACGTATTACTTATCAATCATCAATATATATAAAACTCTTTTGAAGCTGACAGAGAATCAACGCACAGCCTAAACCATAAGTCCTAGAGGTATGAAATTTGGAGGGTAGTATCCTTATATAGTGTAGAGGTGCACTAAGAAAGGAATTTTGAAAAGTCGCACCCTAAAGGGTCTAGAACGCAAGCAACGCCGCGGGCGACGGCTAGTTATTAATACAAATATAATTGTTTTACCGGTAAAACTGTCTTTTGTTTTGGATTGATAAAATGATAGACTGTTTATGAAGTATTGAATTGAAACATCAAACAGAAAAAAAACAAACAATTATATCAAATTTCATATTCTACAAGACGTTTTGTTGTTAGAGCATCACGCACAACACGCTTTGGTACTGAAACATATTCTGATTTGTATTTTAAGCTCTTGATTGAATGTATCTTTATCTCTGTTTGCAAGACCAATAAACATTATTTCTATTTACTCTTTTTCTTTTCTTTTTTGCTCCTCATACTTACGGGTCATATGGCTCTAGATCTTTAAAAACCCTTTCATGGTTATGATCGTTATTGAATTTGAGAACGCAGGTTATATGTTGTTTGGTATGGATCCTGGCTCGGCAGCCTTTATTTCCGTGGGTGGAGACTGCTCCACCCAGACTGACCACCGGGAATAAAACTATCCACTGGTACTGACCAGATAGTTAGTTGATAGGATAGTTTTTTTTTTTTTTTTTAATGAGCTATAGCTAAGCATTTGGCTGCCAGCACACCTGATGGTAAGTGTAGCTGCAGCCTAAGGTGGAGCACGCTTAGCTATAATCCACCTATTCACTCTTTTAGTTCAGTTTTATTCCCGGTGGTCCTACGCCTATTGAACTCAAGCATACATTTGTGTTTGAAAATTTGTACTTAAATCTATATACTTAGTAACGATTTCTTTATCAGCGAGCCTTACTCTAAAAGGTTACGTTTTTTGAAGTAGTATCTTTACACCTTCTTGACTTTAGTTACTAGAATATCAATTCAGTACATATGTAAATTAAGTTTATATTTTACCGAATTTAGGTTTGCATAAATATATTTAAGTTCAGTCATTATTGATTAGTGGTTATGAATATTATGATATTTGAGGATCGTCATATCCGCCAGTGTGTGTATGATAGCCCGGCAGCCTTGCCTCGCATGTGTTGAACAAAACCAGTGTATTTTAGGACCTATAACTCTTTTCTTGCAGAATCTATATTCTGTCCCTGGCACAACCAGCACAGCATTACCGGATCTTGACGTTGCGATAATTATGTTATCTGAGAAAAACAAACAGGATGACATAGGAGTAGAGAAACGAATTAGTGTTCTAAGATAGATTGAAAAACCCTTGTCAAATTTATCAATACTTTAAGGTTTCAGATTTTTTATATAGTAGTTCTGCGTGTTTTATGTACAATTAAATATACCTATTAACTTTCTTTTTCTTTGTAAAATCGACCAGTTAGATATGATGCGAAAAAATAAAATTGACTAGAAAACCACTTTTTTAAAGGCGGTTAAAATGGACGGCGTCTTCCTGTCTCAATATTTTTTAGGTTGCACGTTGATAGTCTATAACTAAAATAGCCCAAAGACTTATATAATAATGTGTCAATAATTGTGATGTAAGAAAGCAAAGTCAATTTGACTACGAACCACTATGAATATGCGGTGTATTCATACTAGTCATTAAGGATACATGTACAGTAAAAAAAATTTATATAATGTAATATTTATTCATTCGTCGTATCAAACTTTTTAATGCCTCCTATAGGTCCTATTCTATGGCCTTATCGAATGTTCCTACAAGATCCGCTCGGGTGTAATGGTTTAACAAAGTTGCAAACAATGAACCAACTTTACAGACAGAGAGTAAAAATGATTTTCAAAATATTCACAAAATCAATGGAATTATTACGTCTAACCTAACTATCTTCAAATACCTAACCACTCGTATTATACCGATCCAACTTCTCCTGAGAAGTTCGTTTAATTTATATTGTTATATTTTAGTGATCATGAACATTATAACATTTGGTGATGGTCATATCCTCTAGCGTGTGGATGATGGCCCGACAACCTTGACTCGCGTGGGTACAGTACCAGTAAGTCTTCATACCACGCACTCGGTTCTTGTAGAACCTGTAACCCGACATCATTATCGCCGGTTGGCTTCGGCGTGAGCGTGTTACAAATACTGAAACAATAAGCATATGCATAAATAAACGTATGCTGCATGCTGAATGACACCTTTTCCTTCTAACAAAGTTGTCATTTTTACAGTCGCGAATAGTTATCAAAATGACCTCTATTAGCAGTAGTAGAGCTCTTTGTGAGAGCTCGTCCGGGGAAGTACTACCACCGTACCTATTTCTGCCGCCAAGCAGCGATGCTCGCATTGCTGTGTGCCGGTTTGAAGGGTAAGGGCGCCGGTGTAATTACAGGCACATGAGACTTCAAGATATTTACGTCTCAGAGTGATGGACGCAGTGCATTGCCTTACAGGGCAGGTAATGCATTGTTATAGGCAGAAGTTACCTTTTAACATCAGGTGAGCTATCAGCTTCTTCCATTTATCTTATCATAAAAAAAATTAAAAAAATAATGGTACGAACTTCTGAAAGTTTATGAACACGTCTTGAGAACATTGATGTAACTTAGCTAGATAAATAGATTTTTTTTATCATTAAATAGAAAAACAATAAACAGCACTAACCCCTGTCTTTTAAGAAGTCAAAGTTGACATTATGTCATGATTACGTATGGGTAATCTTATAAGATAGACCACAAGCCTATATCCTAATGCTCATGAATATTTTGAAATTACTGAAACAATAATAGCATATAAATATGCTCGAATCAAAAGTGATCTTGGTTTGGCGTCATGGCTCAGTCGGTAGTAGCTCTGCCTTCCGTGCTTGTGGGTCGTGAGTTCGATCCCCACCGAGAACAAACATTTGTGTGTTGTAAACATAGATGTTTGTTCTGTGTCTGGGTGTTTCTATGTATAAGTAGGTATTTACAAAAAAAAATGTATGTATGTATTCTATCAGCTCTCTAGTTTTCATCGTACAAGCTTTGCTTAGTTTGGGACTAGAAGGCGTTGTGTTAAGAGTCCGTGAATATTTATTATTATTTATGTCCCCCGCAGAGCTATAGAGTAAAATATCTTTCGTCAAATTATAATAATAAATATTTTAATGGTTATGGATATTATATTGTTTGATAATCGTCATATCGTCTAAAGTGTGTATTACAGCGTGGCAGCCTTTTGTGTGGTGAGTAGAACAAGGCCAATGTGTTTTAGCACCAAACTTTCGACTTTTAAAGAATCGATATCCTGATATGACGATAATTGGGCGCCCACGTTGTGATGTAGTCATTATTATCTCTGAAACGAATATAACATAATAACCATCAGTTTATAGTTAGTATTAACGTGTAGAACCTCTACATGATGGATCACCGATGACGCTGCAAAGATCGCGAATAATCGCCAAATAAAGAACGCCAAAAATAGTTTTTCTTAAAAATATAATGAAAAATAGGTTTGGTTGGACATAGATCTATTAGTAGAGTTCTTTAGACTGATGAAGAGATGATGTATTAATGAAGTTTAACACGTTTAACTCGTGGCCTTTCAATATTACTAGCATAGATTTATTTTAAAAGCAATAGAGACGTTATAGATTTTTTTATATTTTATTCCCCGTAATAAAAATGTTGTATTTTTCATACAAATTATACATTACATAGCTTTTTAGTGATTATGAACACTAGCACTTGAGTATTGTCATGTCCTCTAAAATGTGTATGTGCACTTGTGCACTTAGCACCGTGAGTTCAGGTATTTTCTAAAAACATACCTCGCCTAAAAATCATAATTGATTTATTGTATGAATAAAGACATTATTTTACTTCCTTACTCGTTCATTTATTGTTTGTGTAAAGATCCTTAAACAAATATGGTTGCAAATAACATGGTTCCTCATAATTTACTCTGGAGAAGCAAATTACATTTGCATTAATTTGTTATTGCTAAGATTTTCATTCGCGTTATGTAACACGATAGATATTAACTTTTTTTTTTCAATTGACCTCGGATAATAACTTTATTTTATGTAGTTATGAAGTATTTCTTTTTTAGTGATTATGAACATTTTTACATTTGAGAATGGTCATATCTTCTAAAGAGTGTATGACAGCGCGGCAGCCTTTTTTGCTATGTGTAGAACAAACCCAATGTATTTTAACACCGTACTTTCGACATTTGGAGAATCGGTATCCCGAAATAACTAAAAGTGGTCGCCCGCGTTGTGATGTAGCTAATGATATATCTGAAACGAAACCATGAGGTTATTTAAGCTGCAAACAGTTCAAAATAATACAAAATAGATTTATTATTTCTGTATAAATCTTAAAGAATTGCCTACAGTCTAATGATATTTAATAATAACTTTATGCAGGTATAATAGTACATTATGGTACTAGTGTGGTACATTGGTGATTACCGCCGAGGTGCCATTGAGACCCGAGCCGTAGGCGAGGGTCTTAAGAAAGCCGAGAACGGTAATCACCAATACACACGTGTATCATACGACGTTTTTCAACACACTTGTGAATAAAATAACAATAAAATAACTATAATTTCAACAGTGAAAACGCGTTGTGAAAAATGTTTCGCTATGGCGGGAAAAATTAATCAGTTTTCCTATGCGCGCGCATTGCGTTCAGCCACAGACTAAAGGGATGAGGTTTTTTTTTTATTTATTTTCCGCGCTTAGGGCTTGCGCCTATTCTGCCACGTAGAAAATGGGGAATTTAAAGTTTTCTTTTATTACAGAGAAAACAAAAGTTATATTTGAGTGAAAGTTTTATTTATTAAACACGTACGAGTTAAAATTATCTATTTAAATAAGAAGTTGCATGAAATGAGCAAGCAATAGGAACATTCATTTATTTGTTCTATTGAACACGATCTTTTTTTTGAATAAAAACTTTTTTAGTAACAAAGCTACTCAACCAATAAAATTTTTAAAAAAAATCTATAACTCACTAGTGAGTTATAGCAATGAAAAAGTCACAGTTTGATTATGGGTATCATTATGTGCCTAATTGCGGTGACCATAGAGCCACTTTATGAGCAAGTGTGTTGAAAACGTTTATTACACAATGTTTAGTGATTATGAACATTATGACACTTGAGGATGGTCATATCTTTTAAAGTGTGTATGAGAGCTCGGCAGCCTTTATTGCAATGTGTAGAGCAAATCCAATGAATTTTAGCGCCGTGTGTTTTACTTTTGCAGAATCGGTATCCTGAGACTAGTATAATAGGGCGCCCGCGTCGTGATGTGGTTATTGATGTTTCTGAAATGAAAGTTGTTAAAAATGTATGTACTTTACATAATACTTAATATTTAGACCACCAACATTACTAGGTATGTAGTGTACTTTTTATTATTGCTGTTGTAATTGATAAAACATACAAAAAGAATAAAGTTTAAAAATGATTTTATTCTTAGCTGATATTAATATCAGCTAAGAATAAAATCATTTTTAAACTTTATTCTTTTGTATTCTTTTGTGTCATTTTGCAATCATTTTACACGTTAACTTTAAAGTTAACGTGTAAAATGATTGCAAAATGACACATGATTTTTTAGTTACTTTGAATTTGATTGTTAGGGCATCATGATGGCCATACTAGTAGGTAAAGTATGTAAAACAGCACGGCACTCTATTACTATGTGTAGAGCAAAACCAATGAAATTTAGTTCCGTAGTTTTTACTTCTACAGCATCGCAAAGTAATCAAATTTCAAAATGGCAAAACATAGATATTTTTGCTATATATTATGTTACTATCTGTATATATGTTACTATAATTATGTGTCTATATGTTACTATGAATTATAAGTAAGTAGTGTGCACTTTAGAGTGTGACGTTTCCAAATTCCTTTCTTAGTGCACCCCTACACTATATAAGGATACTACACTCCAAATTTCATACCTCTAGGACTTATAGTTTAGGCTGTGCATTGATTCTCAGTCAACTTCAATAGAGTTTTATATATTTAGAAAGATTTTATTGAAACGTATTCCATAATATGAGGAAAATGTATTTCACATAAAGCAAACAACAATGGAACATGTACGACAACAAGGCAAATACAATAGTGCTAAACTTTTTACAGGAGTAGACATTAAATCTCGTTTAGTATACGTAATTAGGATATTATTTCTACTTTAACTTTTTATAAGATAGGGTGTTAACATCTTTACGTCTGAGCGTTACCTCACAGGGCATGTCGTCATTGGACTTGCTCTGTAAGGTAAAGCATTGGTATAGGTAAAGGTTACCACTAACACCAGCTGGGCCAACAGATTGCTCCATAAATTTGTCCATACAAAAAATGGTACATTAATTTGTCAGTGAGTATGGACATTATGACATTTGACAATAGTCATATCTTCCAACGTGTGTAAGATAGCGCGGCATCCTGAACCTTTATGTGTAGAGCAAAACCAATGAGTTTTAGCACCGACCGTTCTATTTTTACAGAATCTGTACCCTGAGATGATTATAATTGGGGTCCCGCGTCGTGATGTAGTTATTGATATTTCTGAAACAAAAGTAACAAAATAGTAATATGACATTAGAGGTTAACATTCAGCGCTTAATCGCAAGGAGTCGAATGAGCCTTAAAAATAAATGATTTATATTACAAATGTAAGTACAAAATGGTCGAGATTTCATAAAGCAAACAAGGAATGAATTGTATTTTAGAATCAATTTATTTTTCGTTGGTTTTAAGCTTAATGTGTAAAATGAAATATTATTTCTCAGTGACTGTGAACATTATGACATTGATAATAGTCATATTATTTGCCAAGGTGAGTAGGTATGCTAGCGCGGCAGCCTCTATAGCTATGTGTAGAGCAAAACCAATAACTTTTAGCACCAATATCTTTTTTTTATAGAATCGGTATCCTGAGACGATTATAATAGGGCGCCCAAGTTGTGATGTAGTTATTGACATTTCTGAAAAGAAAGTTACCTAATAAATAATATTAACCTAAAAAAATATTATAACTTAATTTTTAGAACTGTGAAGTTTTTTAATGAACTAAATCCGTTTTTTAGAGATGCCTGATTTAATTATGTGAAATATAATTTTATTATACACAGGTGTTCAAGTTAAAAAAAGAGTTAAAATGATCGCAAAATTAAACATGATTTTTGTAACAGATTATGGACGTTATGACATTTGATAGCGATAATATCTTGGAAAGTATGTAAAATAGTGCGATAACATCATTTGGTATTCAAAACTGTGCTAGTCTTTCTTGAAAAAGAACATTTACTCGAAGTACTAAACAAAACTATGTACATATCTCTTAATCATACTACGCAGGCGCAGTCGTTGAGGCAGGCAAAGAAGCAACATGGGAATAGATGCAAAAAAAAAGTTAATATTTTAAGAAAAGACTAGAGAATATAATTAAAAATCAGTATTATAATATATCTATGTAAAGTAAGCTATCAGATAAACATTTGGTACAATTTTTGGTAGAAACGTAGCACGTTATAATTTTTAAACAGATTTTTTTAACATAAGCGCTATTATATCTATTTTATTAATTTTTAACATAAGCGCTATTAAACAGTGAATTCAGATTGAGTAAAGTGTTTAATTATATTGTTTTTTTTTTTTTTTTAATATAATGTAACGTTACATAATGATTAATTATACTTTTCAACGCATTCATGATTATGAGAATTAGTACGTTTAATTATAGTGTTATCTTCCAATGTATTTAGTACAGCGCGACACCCTTTCTTGTGGTGGGTAGAGCATATCCATCGGAGCGTCAATCCATGCCTTGATTTCATATAGTACCTGTATCCGTCTAAGATAATTATAGGACGACCTCGGTGTGAGATTTTTACTGAAACATACATAAAAGTTCAGTGCCTTGATCACGAATAAATGTGACAATCGCAAACGTATCGTAACGCTAGCGTATTCGAGATACACTGCGATGTGACACTACAACGGTTGGCAGTCGAGCTAGCATTGACGCGCTTTATAACTCGAATACGTCAGCGCGGCGACTGTCTGATTGTTTCGTGATAGAGGTACAGAAAGTACCTAGGACATTTTATGAAATGACACATAGCACTTTTATTTTAATAGTTTTTCTTGTGAGTATTGTTGTTTAATTTTGGTAGAATTTTAACAAATAATACTTAGGTCGTAACATAAAGTGTGAGCCATTGGAATAAATGTGTGTAAAGTGGTTTTTCTGAATGTGAAAATTCGTGTTATGTTTTGAAGAGAAAATCCACCATTTTCTTTTCAAAACAAACGACAGCCGACTTGACAAATGACTTGACTTGACTTATATTATTACAATTATATCACTTGACATTGGCAAAATTGTGTGTCGAAATGACGGACAGAGGCCATTAATGAAGAGAAGAAGAAGGAAGTACCTACCTATACAAGGGTAAAGCACATTTACATTTCTAGAACGTACAACTCTAGCTATTCCATTTGATACCAGGAACAGTTTATTTTCCAGTCAGAAACTATGCAAACAAACAATGAGGTCACATACATAGCATACATACAAAAATGATGGTAATCTCATAGGAGTGTTATGCTAGGTTTTCTAGGCTGACGGTTTTCTTTAAAAAAAAAAATATGAGCAATAAATGATTACTAACAAACTTACATTATGCTAAAGCGTATAATACAATGACACGTTTCATATAATTTTACATAAAATAATCCATAGGCGTGTCTTGTAAAACATAATTTTCGTTGATTCTATTACTCACGGGATTATGATTATGAACATTATTACATTTGACCACATTGAAACCGTCGCATGTGTGTAAGACAGCGCGGCAGCCTAGTTTTGCATTAGTAGAACATTTCCAATGAGTTTTAACTCCTCGTTCTTGGTGCTTGGCGAATCTGTATCCTGCCAAAATGATGATAGGACGACCCCTCGTTGATGTGGTGATTCTAATTTCTAAAATACAATAAAACACGCTCTGAAAATTCATATTTAGACCAAAACTTGAGCGGCAGAACACTCAAACTACGAGTATCTAAATGTCTGTAACAAAAAATACACCAACAATAATTTTTATTTACAACAAACTAGACACTTACTTTATTATTAATGCATGCATAATAAAATAAGTAATACTTACATGTATGCATTATTCCTAAGAGCTGTGGAATATGTTTTACAAATAACATAAAATAAATTAATCGAATATAAGCGTCAAAAGTAAAAATATATCGAATCACGGTCTCCATATTATTTATCGATTTATTGAAAACTGTTTTACATAAGACTATGTTTCTGATAAAAGAATAATATCTTAAGTCTGGTGTAAACGAGTAGAGTAAGCATAGTATCACACTACAGTACTATACATATGAATAACTATACTAATGTTGACAATATTGGTAGATTAATGTATACTATTCCGAACGAAAACTGGTAGAGTAAGCTAGTTGACTCTACTGTATACTCTACCATTTCTCACCCGGCTTTAGTCTGAGCTTACCCTCAAGAAGTTTTTTGTTACAAATTCAAAGAGAAAAACATTTATTGTGTCTGCGCATAATATGCTTAATGTCAAAGTCAGTGATTATGAACATTATAACATTTGATGATAGTCATATCAGGCAAAGTGTGTAACACAGCGCGACAACCATGTTTCCTATGAGTAGAACAAATCCAATGAGATTTGACGCCCCGGACTTGATTCTTCGAGAACTTGAATCCTGAGACGAGGATAAGGGGCCGACCTCGTCGCGATGTCACGATTTCTATGTCTGAATTAAAACAAAAAAGTAAGTATATCAATATCAATATTAATATTAATTATTAATCATCATCAATATTTATAAAACTCTTTTGAAGCTGACTTAGAATCAACGCGCAGCCTAAACTATACGTCCTAGAGGTATGAAATTTGGAGGGTAGTATCCTTATACAGTGTAGGGGTGCACTAAGAAAGGAATTTTGAAACGTCACACTCTAAAGGGTAGAACGCGAGCAACGCCGCGGGCGACGGCTAGTACTATATATAAATCTAAGATAAGTACCTAGTGTGCAACTCAATGATTATGAAAATTATGACATTTGGTGATGGTAAAATATTCTAAGGTGTGTCTTCTAGAGCAAATCTAATAAGTTTTAATCCCTCGCACTCGGTTCTTGGTGAATCTATATCCTTTATCCATGAACGCTGAGAACGGTACCACCTTTTTGGTAGTACCGATTTGTACCTCTGTAGCGAATGTGCATTCATTTCAATGGTAATACAAACAACGTCTTCTAGCCCCAAACTTAACAAAGGTAGGTTCTATTCAAAGCTAGTATATACGATTACTTACTCGTCTTTTAATAATAACGTTCACTTAGTTTACGAAAATACATAGGAAATTTTTATTTTATTTCCGGTTCCTAACGATGAAAAATTAAATAAATGAATGAATAATTAAAGGTAGTTAACACTCGCTTTATTGAAGTAATAAAATATTTATGTACTATACAGGGTATAATTAAGACTAACCTTCAGAGGGTAATGTTACCATCTATCATATATTTTACTCATCGCCAAATAACATATAATTAAAATTTGAAACATTGCAATAAAGTGCTACATTTCATTTTCAATACAAAAATTGAATCAAGTCAGCGATTTTGTTTAAATCTACAAACCTTTTGCAACGTTTGAAGATAGCTCAACTGTTTTATGTGTATTTTGTAAATACTGTTGACTGTTAAGTCGGAATTTTGTTTGTAAATATAAATGACTTATAACTAAAAAGTCAGTGATTATGAACATTATAACACTTTGTCATGGTCATATTGTCCAAAGTGTGTATAATTGCACGACAGCCACGTAATTTGCGAGTGACGCAATACCAATGAGTTTTGGGTCCTCGAACTTTGTTTATTGCAAATCTGTATCCTGATATAGTGATGATGGGGCCACCTTTTTTTGATACACCGATTTCAATTTCTGCAAGAAATAAAAAGTGTCTAGGTGCTCTAAACCTATTAGATATACCTAGGTACTAATGATGTATTTACATGAAAAACATCAAGTCAGTGATTATGAACATTAAAACACTTCGTCACGGTCATATCTTCCAAAGTGTGTATAATTGCACGACAGCCTTGCGTTTTGTGAGTTGCGCAACGCCAGTGAATTTTGGGTCCTCGAAATTGGTGTTTTGCGAACCTGTACCCTGATATAATGATTATGGGACAACCTCTTTTTGATATACCGATTTTAATTTCTGTAAGAAATATAAACTGTTTAGATACTTTAAGCCTATTATGTATGTATACTAATTATGTATTTACACAAGTATATTGTTATGATACCAGCATAAGCCCGAAGTATCCGCTTGGCTTAGTTTGGAACTAGATAACAGCAGAAGACTATTCAATGTCAAAAAAAATTATTAGATAAATCACCAGGATTATTTAGAATCGTCTTATAAACTAGGCAATTCTAGGTGCCAGTTTCTCGCAAACAGAATCTAGAAGATTGGGCAAGAAACTACGGCCTGGTTCCTAGCGTTTTTTTTGTATTTCACATGAGTCTGCTTCTATTGATCAATAAAAGTCATCAGACGACCAACTATTCTATTTCTATTCAACAATTCAATCAAGTCAGTGATTATGAACATTATGACACTTCGTCACGGTCATATCGTCCAAAGTGTGTATAACTGCACGACAGCTTCGCGTTTTGTGAGTTGCGCAATGCCAATGCGTTTTAGGTCCTCGAACTTGGTTTATGGAGAACCTGTACCCTGATATAATGATTATGCGGCCACCTTTTTTTGATACACCGATTTCAATCTCTGTAAGAAATAAAAAAGTGTCTAGGTAAGTTCTACCTATTAGATTATACTAAGTTAATTATTTATTCACAAATAATATAGATAGGTATTTTATCAGCAACAATAATTATAAATCTTTAATTAAAATACGGGGGAGAGGATGGGAGATAAGACACGCAATTTAAGTGCACAAAAATACAATTAGTAACCTTTAAATATAAAACCTGTTAAAAACAATCACCCATCATAGTACAAGCTTTGTTTAGTTTGAACTGCATAGATAACTATCAAAATTTTAGATAATAACCATCAAAAGATTTTTTACAATCCTAATCTGCTGTTTGTTAAGAGTACGAACAAACGATTTTAATTAACCAATTCAATAAAATCAGTGATTATGAACATTAAAACACTTCGTCACGGTCATATCATCCAAAGTGTGTATAACAGCACGACAGCCTCGCGTCCTGTGAGTGGAACATTTCCAATGAGTTTTGCATCCTCGAACTTGGTTTATTGCAAATCTGTATCCTGATACAATGATGATGCGGCCACCTCTTTTTGATATACCAAATTCCATTACTGAAATAAAAAAGTTAAATTCAGCTTTCTAGGATTCATGAAATAATACATTTTTAAATCGTTTTCAGTCAACTCTACCACGTCTTACTGAATGTTCAGTTCTTTTTTAGTATAAAGTATGTACAAAGAAGGTTAATAAATGTCTAATTATGTAATATAATCATATAAACATTAATATTTCGACTCAACCATTCAATCAAGACATTGATTATGAACATTATAACACTTGAGGATGACCTTTCAAGCAAGTTTGTGATTATGAACATTATAACACTTGATAAGGACCAAATACTTCAAAGTGTGTTATTTAAATTGAGTTTATGCAGAATCTGTAGGTATCCTGACAGAAAGATGATGTCGTATCATCGCAATACACTCATTTATATTTGCTGTGAAATAACAAATGAAACTCAATTTAATTATGTTCATATAATTATTTTATTAAACTGCGCTTTAATAATACATATAACTCTAAATAAACATACTAAATGTATGGATACGATATACTTATGACGCGTCACGACACGCCCCGACACATTAGTATAACTCCGGCTTAAGATAAGGGGTTAATCTTCACGAGTAAAAACTGTACCGATTTCCGCCAAAATAACGAATCGCGATTGGAATCGAATCTCTCGGGCCCAGCCGGAGTCCTGATCGATGCAATTATGATAAGTTTGAAACCTATTCATATTAGCAGTGTCATTTCAAATACCAAAAACGCAATTAGTCCGTTTATTATTATAAGCAAAGTCAAATCGCACCCATTTACTTGCTAATGCTCTTATTCTATATTCCCTTTCGGGAGGAAAATATTTAATTACTTTGTATGTTAATTATGCTACATTACTTACTAATTTTATATTGCAAGAAAACTAAGAGACGATACATTTTCTACCAATGATTATAGGTGCTTACCTAATATTATTCTACAGTGATTACAACTACAGCACAAGCCATTATTTGCATCTTGTCCATTCTAATTACTACAATACAATTTAATAAGTTACTTAATTATTAAATATGTAAATAATAAGAGGCCTTTACATCTATTGAAGACGATTTCATACAGCGTCAGAAGGCAACCTATGCCTACACTTAACGGGACACTGTAGTGTCTGGGACAATGTTTAGATGGAGTAGGCTTGCCCAACACCTTACAATCCTTATACCGCGTTCACACTATGCCCATGCCGCTGCCGGCATTATTGCCGCGGACATATTGCCACAGCCACATCACCTTTATTCTCACTAGGGAGCTAGGGATTGAACTTGGGTCGGGAGCCGGGACAGAGGCATTATCGTGTTCACACTATGCTCGTGCCCACTTCCCCCTGCTATTGCCCAAGTCCCTGCAGACTGCGGCATAAGCGGATGGAATAAGTTACTTACGACTAAGTTTAATCGGTAAAGAATGGTTGTGAACATTGTGTATTTTTACTATAGCATCGTTTACGGTATGTATAACAGCTCGACATCCTTGACTGCGAGTGGAACAGCGCCAATGTACTTTACCAGATTGAGTTTGATTCTTTCTAAATCGAAACCCAGATGCCATGATGATCGGATACCCTTGCAATGATTTTGTAAAGACAAACTCTGAAAAAAGTATTCTTTTAATTATGACATACAATTCAGAAATCCAATATTAAACGTATTTTTTTACAGCTACTTATATAATTAAAACCCAGCTTAAATTTTTATAGGTAATTAATTGGATAGTACACAAAAACTACTTTATATTACATCAAACCAAATATATTTGTGTTATTCTTTCACGTAATGAATCCTTTTACATCAATCAATTCATAGTCTAAAAAGAATGCTTACTGCGAATAGTCGAAAAGTTTATTTTATTCCTCAGGGTGATTATGACAGCTAAGCATTTTCAGAACTACATTATTTTCCGTGTGCAAGCACGACGTAAGATTTCTTCGTCTAACAGCGCCAATACGCTATTTTACCGCGACTGGTTGATATGGAACAGGAATCCGAACGCCATTCAGAATTGCGGAATCAGAATCGTTTGTTTAGTAGATCTGTATAATAAGGTTATCCATATCTTTAATTTTAGTTTTTGGCTTTTTTATATTATAGTTCTATAATAGTATAGATAGATAGAAGGGTGCGGGTGGTAATAGGTACTTTGGAAGAGCTCGTTCACAAAAAGCTCTACCACTACCAATAGATCTAACTACTGTAAAATATTTACGTAAACATAATTTTCTAATTCATTTTTTTCTCAATTAATGATTGTGTTTAAAATTTGATTTCACTATTTTACACCCATTCGTAGTGTCGCTTATGGTGTAAAGGTACGCCTTGCATAATAAGGTGGCATGCTTTCCACATTGCCAACGCTTTTTCATTCCACTTTTCCTATGCTGTGTAAAAGTGTATTTTCCGACACAAATTTTGGAGGTACCACGAATGGTTGTACCAAATACTGGCCCTATAAAATACGTATAGGTAAACAAAATTATACAAATATCAAAAAAATGCAGGTAAAATCACTCTCGCATGTTTTCACTTCAAGAGACGTGGAGTGGTGTAGAATATAATAAAAATAAAAATTCATAAGTTGATGTTTACAATTTACAAATTAATTATGTACGGCCGCAAGGGAGGATACGAAAACGACCGAATTTATTATAATGAATTAATTTAATTAAAAATAAAAAATTACAAATTAATTAAAGTAAAATGTGACCATTGTCCGATGTTAGGAACTGAAGTGAATCACTAAAATCCAGAAAGTCGCCCGGTACGACAACGGTGTGAAAATGCAGCGGTTGCACTTCCTTTGTGTTGACCGCGGTATTTAGATAGTTGCGAAACGCGGCGCGATTCGCGAGAAACACTAGCACTGTCGCTGATTGCTTAACATCTCCCTCCGGAAGATCTGCATCTATTTTGAGGCCAATGTCGAGAATAGTGCAGAAATTGGATGAACAGGTTCTGTGGAAGCAGCTCCATCTTTGATTTCAATATGGCCGGATTCCTCTTCTTTCTTTGAGTAGACTTCCTTTAATTCAAGAGAGTCTACTTTTAAAGTTCGTGACTTAATCATTTTCCGCCATAGAAGCACGATGATGACGAGTGCAGCTGCACCAAATAGTGAATAGACCGGAATCGTAGTGTGGTATATACTTTCACTATATCCAGAATTGAGAGTTACTGGTTCTTGAAGAGCTATTTTAGAGTTACTTGAATGTAAGTGGCTCAAATCAATGGTGTTCAGTTTTATAGTCCTCTTTACTGGTACTTTATACGCCTTCTCTTCGTTGACAGATATATCCATAATTTTTAATACGCGTCCTTTAATTTGATCTTGATGGTTACTTGCAGTTAAGGCAGAAGTATGAAGTGCGCATCCTTTAGGTATGACGGCTAAATAACTACCCTGCAGCATCCTGTATTGATCTTCAGAACAAGTAAGACGAACTTTCGTAAGGTTAGGAAAGCTCATCACGTAGTGGTGATCATCCAACTGCTCCATGGCTTCTGAAGATAGTATAACCGTAGTGAAATGACAGGACTCGTGGATGTGCTGCCGAAGTAAAAGCTCCTGGATGCAGCCCTTTTGGTCCCCATTGTGGTGGCTTGGGTTGTCTTCGCAAAGGTGACCGTGACTGTACTTCGGACATTCAGTCTCCATTGACAAAAGATCTTTCTCGTGGATTGCCACAAACGGGTAGGTAGGAGATAGGATTTTGTTATCATGATTGGGGGCTAAGGATAATCTGTAAAGGATATAGTTAGTAGGGCGAACAATTGGAAACTTAATTATCAAGAATATATCATTACCCTTATAATAGTAACCTAATTTAATTAAATCATAATAATCCCTAAAACGAATATCTAAAATTTCCTCCTTATTATATAAAATATCTAATCTACTTATCATGCTTTTATATGTGTCATAGTTAAGTACTGAGTGGTGAATACTTTTAGCTTTAATGAAACCTAATAGATTTTCTAGTTTCAAAAATTGCATCGACAGGTTATCTATGTCGTCACCAATAATCAAAAGTAACTGGGCCAAATGACCAAATTTAATCATGTCAGCTTCATGTCTTGCGTCCCTATCTAATATGGAATTAATAATTTTCTCAATTTTTTCTTGGTTTTCTACAATTCTATCCGTAACGTTCGAGCTACGCGAAACCCACTGCTTGCTTAGACTAATTTGATGATTTATCTCAACAGCTAAGTTATTCTCGTTTTTCTTTAAAGTTGCAATGGCACTATCGTATTTTAACGCGTCCATATAATCCAAATTTCCAGAAATGCTTTTTATAACAGAACCTAGGCCGTCTATGAGACCTCTTTTGACGCGTGAAACCTTGAATGTCTCTAATTGTTCAGAAATGTCATCTAATTTAATTTCTAGATATTTAACGTGGGGGAAGTAAAGTGAAGACGTTTTATTATTTAAGAGCGGTATAAAATCAGATAAGCGTTCTTTAATCGTCCGTATTCTTATCTGAATGTCATCTAAATTGATAGTCTGGACAAAGGAATGGTAATGGGAAATAACTCTGGTGGGTCCCAGTTTGAATGGCAGAACTCCTGGTCCATCATTTAAACTCTCAAGTATTATCTCGTCCGCTTGTACCAGCTGCAGGCATTGGATCAGTGTCAGGACAAGGAACCGTTTCCTGCAACAAACGAGCACTATTAGGTACCCGTTTCAGACGTGACTTAGGTACACGCCTACCTTTCTTTTTAGTGTAGATGTGAATAGGTAAATTTTCTACAACCGTGTCTCGTGTAAAGCGAGGTGCTAATTTTTGCCTATCAGCCACAGGGTTTCTAATAAATACCTCTTGTTCAGGAGTATAATTACGTTCAGTTTCTCGATCCCTATTAATGTTCTCAGTTATTTGAGTGCGACGTGAAAGAGTACTTTCGTTAATAATTTCATAGACCTTTAACATACGTTCCCTATGATCTTGAATATATTCTTGCATTAGGTGTTGAGTTACGTTCATATCTACAGGATCACGAGGATCGAGGTGACCGGTTATGATGTCAATAGGTCTACATTTTGTAAAGCTATGAATAGAGCTATTATATGCTAAAATGGCGTATGTCATAAGATTTGAAATTTGTTCATCTCGATGTTCTAATTTCAAGATACGCATGTGCTCAAGTAGGGTAGAATGTAGTCGTTCTACCATTCCATTTTCATTAGGCGTATTTGGGCAAGTTTTATTATGTTCAATTTTGTGCAATCTAGTGAATTCTAAAAATAGCTGGTTGGAAAATTCGGGGCCATTATCAGTGGTAATAGAAAGAGCAATGCCGTGATGGGAAGAGAACTTTAATAAAGCCTGAACAACGCTTACAGCAGTAGCATCTCTCAGAAAATATGCTTGAGCATATTTCGAGAAAGCATCGATTATAGTAAGGAACTTCTGGGATTCTACACTAAGTAAATCTAAATGTAGTACTTGAAAAGGTTTTGTCGGTGGTGGTACAGTTTGGAACCGAGGTCTTACTGGGCTACGATCGTATTTGGCTTGTCCGCATATGTGGCACTCATTTATTAATTTAGTTACATGTTCTTTCATTTTAGGCCAATAGTACCTTCGTGAGAGGGCTAGATAGCATTCATTAATCCCTCTATGATTGGTTTTTCCCTCGTGATAGTTTTTAATTTTTCCTTGCTGGTTTAGATAGCCTTTTACATTTTCAATTTCAGTTTTTGAAAGAACTAAATGCATTGCCGAATTTTGAAAGTTTCTCTGAATGATAGGTAAGATATAATACATTTCCGCCGAGGGGTTTATTAAAATTCCAGTTTTTACTCTGGGGTTAACGAGTTCTTTAATCGCGTTGATAACGTCGTGTTCAAGATTAGATTTACAGACTTGAATAGAAGTTCTAGTGTGATTTTCGAAGGGTTTTGTTACAATAGGCCTACTTTTTATGTCACTTTGAATGACATTGATTACTATCTGCTTGCAAAATCTATTCAGGGGGTCGTCTGAGATAGGTACTTCTAGGATAGGATTTTCCGCATCACTATGTACACTATCAGCAGTGTCTGTTCTAGAATCAGCGCTTTCTGTCCTAGAATTCGACCTGGATCCTTCTGATACATTAACTACGATTGAACTAAGTTCCTCATTATGTAGTTCAATGCGAGAAAGGGCGTCAGCGTTTGTATTAGCTTTCCCTGGCTTGTATTCGGATTCGTAGTCATATTCGCTTAAGCGTAGTCTCCAGCGCGTCAAACGAGAATTGGGTTCCTTAATATTCATTACCCATTGCAAAGGACGGTGATCTGTCAGTATCTTAAATTTTCTACCAAAAAGATATGGCCGGAAATATTTCGTGGCCCATACGATAGCTAGCATTTCTTTTTCTATCGTACTGTAGTTGATTTCACTTGAATTAAGCGTTCTCGATGCGTATGCTATTGGCTTATCAGATCCAATAGGACCTTGGGAAAGCACAGCTCCTATTGCCAAATTTGAAGCATCCGTCGTGAGTAAAAAGGGTTTTGAAAAATCGGGATATTGAAGAATTGGGTCATTTACGAGAAGGGTTTTACATTTTTCAAAGCATTCTACATAACTAGCATCTAGTTTAATTTTAGAGCCTTTCTTTAAGCACTGGGTCATAGGCTTAGTAATTTTAGCAAAATCTGGTATGAACTTCCTATAATAACCAAGTAGTCCTAAGAACCTTTTGATTTCCGTGGCGGTTTTTGGTATAGGGTACTTTTTAACTGCTGATATCTTATCTGGATTAGGTTTTATTCCGTCTCTAGTTATAACATGTCCTAGGTATGCCGTTTCTAGTTTTAGAAATTCTGATTTGTCCATTTGTATTTTAAAATTGGACTCTCGTAGTTTTTGAAATACTTTTTGTAACTTAACCATATGCTCCTGAAGGGATGTACTGAATACTATGATATCGTCAAGATATACTAGGCAAATGGTGTTCTGGAGTTCTCTAAGTACATTGTCCATTACCCTCTGGAATGTAGATGGACTATTTTTAAGGCCCATTGGCATTCTGAGAAACTCATAATGACCGTGTTCTACATTGAAGGCGGTCTTCGGAATATCCTCAGGGTTCATTTCGACCTGGTAAAAACCGCTAGCCAGATCTAGTGTAGTAAAATATTGACAATTACCTAGTTTGTCTAAGACATCTGCAATATTCGGGATAGGATACTTATCGTCTACGGTCTTCTCATTAAGCTTTCGAAAATCGACCACAATTCTCCACTTCACTTTTCCTGATGCATCTGCTTTTTTTGGTACTACCCAAATTGGAGAACTCCACGCGGAATTCGAAGGCCTAATGATATGCTGTTCTAACATTTTACCTATTTGATCCTGTACTTCTTGTCTATGTATATATGGATACCTATAACTCTTTGTATATACCGGTGATTCATTGGTGGTTTTAATCGTATGTTTAATTTTATTTGTGAAGGTCAAAGGTTCACCTTCCAAGTAAAAGACGTCTTCATATTGTTCACATAAAAGTTCTAAGTTTGTACGTTCCTCGACGTTTAAATGTTCTGTACGAAGGCGTGAGACTACTTCCTTCGCGCGAGACGTGCACTGTTCAGTGCGCGTACCTTCCATGTTATGTACTTCAGCGATGACGGCATGATCCATCGAAAATATGACGTCATTTCGACTCGGGTTCGTTACTTCGACTATTCCCCGGTTATGATTAACCGTAGTTAAACACTCGCTTACTACGCAGTTAGAAATCGTCTGTTCTTCTATGAACGCATCTCCATCATGAACATTGATGGGAATTTTCAGCAATTTGGATGTACCTGCCGGTATTATATCTTCGAACAAGTTAGCATTACGTGAGTTATAGACTACTATGGGGTTCGAAGCCATTTTGGTGGTAAGTATTTTATTCTTATAATCTATAACTGCTTCCCATTTATCTAATAAATCCGTTCCGATAAGTCCGTCGAAAAAGTCGTGGAACTTATAGACATAAAACGTTGAGTTACTAGAGTCGTTAAATTCGATAAAACTAGGTAGCGTGATAGAATAGTCGCTCCTACTTTTAGCATGAACATTACACACTTCAAAAGGGTCGTAGTTTAATGGATAGTCACTAAAGTACCTCTGTACTACAGCAGGACTCAAAAACGACTGGTTCGCTCCCGTATCTATTAATAGTTTTATAGGTGGGGATGAAATCTGAACATACGGAAGTTGACGTTGCGTGTGTAGATTTATCTCTATTTTAAGGTGTCGGATTTCGAGGTTATCCGAAAATCCTTGTCAGAAGAACCAAGGACAGTGACGTCATCGGTCTCATCTGGTTTCGTTTGGTTGTGTTCGATAGCTTGAGCAGATGACTCATAGCAGGGGTCATATGAATATTCTACATACTCACCGTCGTAATAAGGTTCATAGTCGGTGGTATAATACTCGTCGAAATAGGGTTCGTTCAAGCAGTCGTTGAAATTCATTTCCCTGGTCTTAAAATAATTCGTTGGGGGTGGATTACCTGATTTTCGCCAATCATGTCCCGATAGACCGGGCCGCGATGGTGGAAGCGTCTTAGTGACGTAGTGGCTTACGCCACTCATTGGATGAGGTTGCTGGTTCGATTTCGGTGGCATTTGAAATGCGTTATGTTGCGGGTTATAATTCGTTGGAAAAGCCCTGAAAATTTGCTGGGTGCGCGTAGGACCAAACTGACGAGGTTGGTACACGTTCGGTTTCCACTGTGGTCCAGATTGTGGGGCAAATTGAGGACGTGAAGGTACTGGTGTAGCATTATTAAAGTACGGTCGTGGGGACGGCATGGTGAAAGGTTGAATCGGCATTCTATAGGTACTGATAAAATGATTTGGTACTGACATCGAATTAATTGACCTTTTATCTGGTAGCCGTTGGTTTCGACCTTGCATATACATGGTATTCATTTCTTCGTGAACTAGTTCCAAAGCCTTTTCTATACTTTCGGGGCGCATGCAGCGTATGCGTGATCCTAAAGGGTCAGTTAATCCACGTAAGTACGCCTGAAGGGTTAATTTTTTATATAAGTCGCGTTTAGCATCGATGACGGTCTGCACTGAGTCATGTAAAGTGACATAGGTGATAATTGTACTAAACAGTGTCTGGCAGCGCTCGTAAAACTCTTGAGGAGTACTAGAGCCTTGACATAAAATCGCTAGGTCGTTATAAAGAGCAGTTTCGTCTCGATGATCCGCGAAATTGTTCACCAAAGCACTACGAATTGCAATCCAGTCATTGGAAATACCATTTGAATTAATTAAGCGAGCAGCAGGACCTACCACTTTATTCAGAATTCCATTAATCAAAGCATATTTGGATAAGTCGCTACATTCAGGCTTCGCAAACTGTTTAGCTAATTCGTCACATATCTGAATGAACCTAGTTAAAACATTCGGGTTTCCGTCAAATTCCGGAACTAATCTTAAAGATTTATAAATGGTATCTACTTCTGAGACAGACATGATGTTAGATTCCTCTTCTATAATTTCTAAATTAATATTTCGTCTATTATCTATGAAGCGATCTCTACTAGAACTACTTAACCTAGGATCAACTGATTTTCGAGAGTGAAAAATCTTGATTTTTTATTATTAACCTACGTCCTTCTACCGGCTGATTATCACAATGATGTTAGTAGGTAAGGATTACGTTCTAGGAAGGAGCAATCACTAAAAAGAATCTAATGTACTCACATTATTTAATTCGGTCCCTTTTGCACTATCGATAGCTGGATACCTCCGGAGCAGCACGAACTGTAGATTCTGATACTCTTGATGTAGCTTGATAGCCACACGGGCGGCTTCTTAGCGGAAATCTTCTATCGCGAAACCGACCGCGAGTATCCCGTATCGCCTGCGCCAATTATGTACGGCCGCAAGGGAGGATACGAAAACGACCGAATTTATTATAATGAATTAATTTAATTAAAAATAAAAAATTACAAATTAATTAAAGTAAAATGTGACCATTGTCCGATGTTAGGAACTGAAGTGAATCACTAAAATCCAGAAAGTCGCCCGGTACGACAACGGTGTGAAAATGCAGCGGTTGCACTTCCTTTGTGTTGACCGCGGTATTTAGATAGTTGCGAAACGCGGCGCGATTCGCGAGAAACACTAGCACTGTCGCTGATTGCTTAACAAATTGATGTTTTTGTTTATTTAGATTTGACACAATTTTTTCATACTTTGGTTTGCTTACGTCAGCTAGCTTACGTATAGTTATCACATTAAAATTGTAGTTATAAGGCATAATCCGGGGTCCTGGAACAGAATGCAAAGGGCCAATCAAAGGTTGGCTAGCATACTCCAACTAGCCAACTTGTGATTGGCCAACCGCGAGATTTCGATTGCTATGTAGTCTGAGCCTAGGACCCCAGAGCACGTAGTCTGAGTTTTGTTTTGTTGATCGAAACGCATATCGAGAAGCGACTCTAGCGGGAGATTTGTAAACTATGTTTCTCCTTACAAAAACCGCGAGTTTCTCGATTCTCGCTTGTCGGAAACCAACATAACAAAAGTTCAGATGTGTCTAAAAAAACATTTTTTTTTTGTAATCATCGTAGTCTAATGGTTATGGGTATCTTTGTGACTAATTACTGTAAGTTCGTCGTTGTTATCATCTACGTCAAGAGTGTGTAGGGAAGCGCGACAGCCGCGAGGTGCTTTGTCGCATCTCCAGCGAATCTTAAAAATATCCTTATATACACCTTTTTCGTGTTTCATATATCTGTTACCACCCATACAGATAACTAGTTTACCTTTCCTAGATCGTGTATACTGCACCACTGAAATGAAAATTATGAAGTTATAAAACTTATATTAATTTCATCGTACAAGCGTTGATTAGTTTGGGACTAGAAGGCGTTGTGTTAAGTGTCCGTGAATATTTATTTATTTATATTACGACTATCCGTTGCCTGCGGCGTTGCTCGCGTTTTAGACCTTTTAGAAAGTGACTTTTCAAAATTCCTTTCTTAGTGCACCCTTACCCTATGTAAGGATACTACCCCCTAAATTTCATACCTCTAGTACTTATAGTTTAGGCTGTGCGTTGATTGTCAGTCAGCTTCAAAAGAGTTTTATATATTTCGAAGCTAATATAAAGCTGGGCACTGACCAACGTTACGAGGTGTAATGTAACATTCGCATTGAGCGTGTTACGCATCGAGCATGTTCGCTGTGTTCTAAAATCGTCGTAACATGCTCGTCAAATCTCTGTGCTCCGCTTTCAATGGCCATAGCACACCTTCGCGTGAAAAAAAAACTCAAAGCTGGTTTCCCCGTAACACGACGTACTGACTGCACGAATGCTCGCTGTGTAACATGTTACATTACACCTCGTAACTTGGATGACCTTAGATGACTGCAAGCAGTGGATGGCACAAAATTGAGGAGGCCTATGCCCAGCAATAGGTAGTCGGGTTGTGGATGTTGACAATGATGAACAAAATATATTAATTTTTGATAAAAATAACAAGACTGTATATATATATATATATATATATATATATTTAGTTTGTGTTCAGCGATACTTCCCTCTCTTTGTATGTTTTTCTTAAAGTACAGGCCTGTTCTATTAATTGCGCAGTCAGTACTTCGTTGAATATAAGATTCTTGCGTACTTGCGTACGCACATCGATATTTTTAATCAATGCGTCAACTTTGCTGTTAGTTGTTGGTACCTGAACTTTTCCCTGTTTTTTTTCCTACTAAGTATTTTCTTTAAAGATTACCAATTGTTTTCTCATGTTGTTTTATTTTACGGTATGCTTTGGCTCTATCTTTCCAAACATCGTTCTTCTTACTAAACGTGCTGTAGCTAATTCATCCTCAGAATGGGCCGAAGTATTGTTTACTATACTTGATGCTAATTCATCCTCAGAATGGGCCGACGTATTGTTTACTATACTTGATAATGCCTTCTTCTTTTCTCCGTATTTTTTTGATACATCTTTCCAATTTTTTATCGGCTTTCGCCTTTCTCTCTCACCGGGGTTGGCACCTTCCGATTTTACCTATTTTTTGTCGTCAACTGACGCGCACGTATAAAGTACTGTCACTTATAAATACAAACAAAACCACAAAATATGTCAAAAATATAAAACAATTTTTTTTCCCAATAATATCTAATTATCAAGTATAATGGTTTTGGGATTAAATTTCGTAAATTACACTACTTAATTACTAATTACATTGTTTTGTTGGCCTGCAAAGCATAAATCACAGGTTGTGATATTATTGTGAGTTAGATCTTCCTAAATCTACATGTAGGGTGTACAACTGCTGGAAAGGTTTTAAGCAAAATTTAAAAGTACCATCGCACAGAACAGTCAAATTTGGGTTTATTAAGATTGTTTTACAATGTTCACTAGCGAATACTCTAATTCTATTGCTTGCATGGTAATTAGCTAATAAAAATTAATTAATAAATTAAGTGTAATTAGCATTAGACTTAAAACAACTTTTTTACTCCCAATGACTTATTTCGTTTTCGATAAAACTTGTTTTTAACATTTATAAATTCAGGTATGTTTTTTATGAGGTCGACTCCTTTATCTTTTAATGTTGAAACAGCCTATTGAAACGCATTTGGTATAGGAATAGTACAGTCACTTTTCACTTTTTCAATGCACTTGTTAAAGTTAATCTCCAATTCATTTGACATAAAATCAGGCACACAGTTGTGCCTGTCGTCTCGTTTGACGCAGTTATTGCTAGCAATGATTAGTCTTGCTTTGCATACAGCTCTCTTCGCACACCTCCAAATACATGAACCGTCTTTATTTTTTCTGTCTTTGTTATATTTGTAACCTGCACGAAGTAGTACCAACTTTCCTCGCTGGGATGTAATTATTTCATGTCCAGTTTCATTACTAGACGGACCTGCTTGTGAAGCTGAAAAGATTTGTTACAGTCAGGGATATTTATCAAACTTTTTAAATGAATCCCTATGAATATGAAATTAGCAGCCCGTTAATGTCCACTACTGGACAAGGCCTTCTCCATAATTGGGGGTTAATTATGAATCACTACGCTTGGCAGGCAGGTTGGTGATCCTAGGTAAAGATGTTCAACGAATCCTATAATTTTTTAAACTTGATATTAAATTCTTGATAATGGCTGAGGCTGGCCCTCAGATACCTATCAGTTTTGAAAGCAATCGGTTCATGAACAAAAACTAAAAAAATGGCGACCATGAAAAACATGATTTTAAAGTAACTCTGTTATTTTGTCTCTATAGTTGAAAAATATATTACCTATATTTTTATTAGTTTGTTATTTATTAGTTTGTTATAAATACTTCCAGTATTTATTCAAACAAAAATTTACTTAAAACAGTAAGTTATTTACTAAATTAACCAACTTAAGTTCTAAACATAACATACCTAATTATGGATAATTCTATATTGTTTATGTTATTAATTATACTGATTTTAATTAAGCAAAAAAGTTAAATCGTTATAAACTTACATCAACAATACATCAAAAACACTAAAAACTTCCACATTTTAATATATTTTACTCTAAACTCATCACTCACAAATGGCAGTCTTAGATATTTACCTACTTCAAAATATGTAAAAAAAATATATTATTAATTCTTTATATCAGACTACAAAGGGCCATACTATAGGTTGATGTATAAGAATGTAATAGAAAACAGATATTGTTACTTTTAATCATTTACTTTTCGTCCTTGCACATAGAAATACAGTTTTTAGCACTATTGGTATAGGAACTTTGCTACCTTGCCGGCGCGCGCGCGAGCGGCCGTTCCGCTCAGAGACTGTTTTGTGACTAGTGGGGCGCCCCGCGAATGGCGTGAGCCAGGCGTTCAGCTACCCGCGCGGAGCGACAGCAGAGTAGAGGGGATGGAGGAGCAGAGGGGCGAGGAGTCACACCAACACTAGGCGCTATAATACAAGATTAAAATTAAAATTACACAATTAGGTGAGAGCCTCATTTGGCTCGTCTAGAAAACTACAAAATAAACAACGAAATATATGTACTCTAAAATAAATGAGATCAAAGAAAAATAATTACATAGGTATAACTAACATAATCCAGTGAATTAAAATTAAACAGTCAACCTTGACTGCAATTAATTTCAAAATGCCATTAGGGCTGTTCCTAATGCGCCCGAGTAGCGAGGCTATTCTCTTTCGCCTAACCGCCTGAAAGCCGTCAGTTCTCGCGTCTGCAAACATACAGGTGAGTACTGACCAAAGTTACGAGATGTAATGTCGTTCGCATTGAGCATGTTCGCTGTGTTCTAAAAATCGGCGTAACATGCTTGTCAAAACTCTGTGCTCCATTTCGCCAGCCAGTCAAAGGATTTGCCAAAAACCCGACAGCCTGGTTGAGCACTCAAAGAGAGCAACGAGCGGCTCGTTGCTCGCTGGTTTGCCCGTAACACTACGTACTGACTGCATGAATGCTCGCTGTGTAACATGTTACATTACACCTCGTAACGTTGGTCAGTATCCAGCTTACCTACCAGACGTGCTGCAGAATCGAGAGTAATGCACTGTAAACGGCAGCTTAGCAACTAAAACAATGACGTCTTAACGGGTTCGCAACATGAATCGACCGCCTACCCTCCATAACACCCGTTTCGTCGTCATTCGCGTCGATCGCGAATTCGCGTTGGTCAAGCGGGTAGTTACAGGAGCATCCGCTCGGGCGACCGAGGACTGAATTAATACAGAGAAAATGAGAGACAAACATATTTTTTTTCAATCTATTTTTAAATGACTGTACTTTATAATATTGTATACGCGCGAGTTGAAGACAAAAAAACTTGGTAAAATCGGAAGGTGCCAACTCGCGCGCACTCGAGAGATTCACGCCCGCGAGTTGACGAATAACTCAGTCAGTCGGTCATTCTTTTCAGCTTTTTTTTCTGATAGTACGCTCTATCCTTAGCCCTTCTTATTTCTTTCTCTTCCTCCGTCATCTTATCTAAAAATTTTCTTTTCCTGGCATTGGCTTTCTGTCGTTGTCGTAAGTAAGCCGGACTATTTTTTTTTACTTGCTTTTTCGGACGTTTTTTATTTTTTTCAGCCACATGAGAGAGACTCCATATTGCTAAAAAATATTAAACACAATATCAGGTGAACTTTCCTAGAAATAATATCTATCCTGGGAGGATGACATAGGTACTTAGACTAGGAAGACCTGTGAGGTGGATATTAATGGTCTTTTTTATTAGGTACCTACACCGTCACTTTCGTTCATTTAAAACCCAGTCCATCTAAACGTTGCCTGGAAGAGGTCGCCCATAGCGATAAGGCTGCCCATTGTACTTCACGTCAGAATCTTTGTTTATTCTATGATTTCCGTAAAAGTTTTTAGGTTAAAAGGTTTCAAAACTCTTTATAGTACACCAATAAAATAAATTATTGGTGTACTATAAAGAGTTTTCTATCTATCTAATGGTTATGGATATTTTTGTAATTTAACATGATAATTTTCTCAACCACCCCGTTGTCTAAGGTGTGAATAGATGCGCGGCAGCCTCGGGCCGCGTTAGTGCATCTCCAGCGAATTTTACGTCCATAAGTTTCATGCCTTGAGAACTTGTAGCCATCAATACTGATTAGTATTCTACCGTGCATTGAATGTATGTATCGTGGTTCTAAAAATGTATCAAGCATTTAATAAAAAAATATTACATCCGCAGGGATAATAGAAATAGTTTTTTCTAGAAAATATCATCACTTTTTTTCATTGAAAAATGGTTGGATTAAGATATTTTGGCTAACCACGTATAAAGTGTATGTGAAGTGTATTAGGCTTGCTTAAACTACTCCGTATGCCAAATTAGCTCGTCTCAATAGATTCCAAAGAATAATATAGAGGCCCTAGCTAAGTTGATACCACTACAATCGCTAAAAATATAAAACAAATCAAATTAGAAGCTCCTTTTCAGACACACACTCTCTAGCTGTTGTAGATTGTCAACATAAATAAAGTAATTAAATAATTGGTTCAATATAAAAACATTTTTTAATTAAACTATAACATCTTTTAGCAGTGGGTAAAGTCGTGGATGATGATGATGATCTCTCCGATTTTTATAAAAACAAACAGGTCAATGATTATGGATGTTTTTATGATTCATTATCATTATTAGATTATTATCATTATTTTCCAAAGTCCAAAGGTTGGCGCGGCAGCCGAGATGAGTCTTATCACATCTCCAAGATATTTTATCTCCTTTCTTCTTCTGTCTCATATACCTATATCCGTTTAAACAGATAACTAGTTTGCCTCGCTTAGAATGTACGTATCGAGGTTCTGAAAAAGTTATATAAATATTGGTGTACATTAAAAAAAAAAACATATTCTAGTCGACCACCAAGTAGGGTGTAACACGTCTCTGAATGTGCTTTGTGAAGTATGCACTTTTGTAGGCAGAGATAACTGCAATGCAATGAAGTTATGAAATGAAATGATGGTGTGCTATCACTTATCATAAAAATACCCCGACACCAGGTTCATGATGGTTCACCTTTCTCCAACATTTTGAAAGGCCTTTACATCTATTGAAGATGATTTATACAGCGTCAGGAGGCAACCTATGCCTACACTTAACGGGACTCTGACTAACGGGCCTGGGACAATTTTTAGATGGAGTAGGCTTGCCCAGCACCTATGTATACCATCCTCTCCGCCTAGTCAGCCATATCCACAGGAAAGACAAGGTCATTTTGAAAGAGGCTGATCACACACTGGTCAAAATTCCGAAGCCGCTAACGTTCCAGATTTTTTATTGAAAGATCGTACAATATCAATGATTATGGACATTTTTGTGACGCAATATTGTTATTTCGTGGATGTCGCCACCATCAAAGGTGTATAGCACCGCGCGGCAGCCCGACGTACGTGCGCCGACGCATGCCCACCGTATTTTACATCCACTTTGTACGTTCCTCGTATATCTGTGGCCACCAAGACTGATGACTAACTTACCTTGCTGAGAACGTACGTAATAAGGCTCTGAAATAATATAAAATACCCGAGTTGTAAATTTTGTTAAGAGAGAATTTAGTCAAGTCACCAGACTCCAAAGGGAATAATAGAAAATTATTAAGTGAGATTTTATTACAAGAAAAATACAAAGGTTTCATTAAAAAAACATTTTAGTAAATTATAATCTAGACATAGTCCCAGAACGCCCTCTAGTCCCAAACTAAGCATAGCTTGTACTATGAGAACTAGATTGCTGATAGAATACATATATACTTTTTTTTTGTAAATACATACTTATAATACATAGTAACACCCAGACACAGAACAAACAAATGCCACACACATGTTTGTTCTCGGTGGAGATCGAACCCACGACCCACAGCACGGAAGGCAGAGCTACTACCGACTGAGCAATGTCGCCTGTCATAAACAATCCAACATAAGTTGAACTTTTTTTATATTACCTATATGGATTTTACAAAATAAACTCATAATAATACAGAAGGTAGATTACAAGCAAAATTAAAAATAAACACTCATTTTTTTTGTAAACATCGCGTTCAAACGGGTTATAGCTGATTCGTACCTTCTATTGTTACATCTACTTTCACCTATTTTTTTCTGCACTAAACAATAGGTTAAAACAAAAACAGTAATACTATTTAAGTAATAGTTTACAATATTTTTACATTATATAAGTCTTACTTATAATCGTTGCATAACTGCATGAATTCAGCTGTTTAATATATTACAGTATCTTGCTAACAGCTTAATATATCAAACAGTAACAGAGCTAGATTTTAATCAGCTGTTTAACTATTCAGCTATTATAAGTATGGCCCTATATTTACTATTTAGACATAGACAACCAATTATTCGCCACAAGAGTCACCATGGATAACCAAAATCAAGTTGAAAAAAATTATAATATTGATTTAAACATAACATATAAATAACGTGCTGTATTCTACAGCGAAAAAGTCTCGTCTCAGCATTGAGCTTCGCTATTCGATGACAGCTCTGAGGGCCTAGTACAAGTTTTGGTGTGTAAATCTGGTGTAAAACGTCTGACACCCAGCACACCAGTGTGCGCTGATTTGTATGGAGACACTGAGCGGGTTCTTCGAGAAGTTTGGTTTACACCAAGCTCGTACTCGCATGTCAAGCTATGAGATGTTTTACACCAGATTTACACACCAAAACTTGGACTAGGCCCTCAGTATTTCAAAAATGTTACTATGGGTTCGATTTTAAGTTAGCGTACGATTGCTAACTTAAAATCAAACAAAAATAAATTTCTTGCTTAGTTCATTTTTTTCCTTTGTACTTGCTCAGTTAGTGTATTTAGAGATAAATGATTGTGGCGACCGATCTGTTTCAGTATTGTTACGGTGCCTGTGTCTGTGTCTGTGAAGATGCGAGCTTTAGAGGCATGGTGTGCCCTTGCACATTTCCAACGAACTGATATCCCTGACTTTCGATGCTGGATGTATCTGTGACCAGCAACGTATATAGCCTGTTTTCCTTGTTTTGTTAATACAAAACGTGGTCCTGAAACCAAACGATAGGAAAATGTAGTTACAAAAATATGTATTGCTTTTTCAATGCCAATGAATAGTGATTAGGCCATTCCGGACTAAGATGCTGATACCTCTGAGTTTTGATACTTCGAGACAGTATTAAACAAGAAATTAATCCTAATTATATTTAATATTATAAACGCAAAAGTTTGTAAGGATGTAGTATAGATATGTATTGATGTTTGTTGCTCTTTCACGCAAAAACTACTGATCCGATTTGAATAAAACTTTGAGTATATGTTATCCGTGACATGGATTAACACATAGGCTACCTTTTGTTTCGGAAAATCAGCGGGATCCATCGGGACGCGAACTCTTCAGAAACGCCTAGAAGATTTCGAACAATTTCGACGAAGTAATAATAATATTTATTTCCATATTTAATTTGATTTGTCCGATTGAAGGTAGATAGGTACTCTAGGATACGGTGAGATTTAGGGGACTTTACTTTAAGTGATAAGAGTTATCTTTTTCTTGAACTATATTAAATGAAATTAAAAAAACAGCTTAAAAAGCGTTGAATCAAAGTGGCATGCAGTAGTATTGAACCATAAAAAACTTATAGTAATTACCTACATAAAACATAAAGAAAAAAACCTAACGATATGCTAATAAGCATCGAATCAAAGGAGCATGCAAACATATTTTTTTAGTTACCACAAAAAACTATTATAGTAAAAATTACATAAAACTTAAAGACAAAACCCTAAAGATTATAAAGCAATTCTCTCGTAGATTGGACACCGTCAGAGCCACGAGTCTGTGCAATTGTTTTGAGTTATAGCACACGCAAAAGCATTCGCAAAAAAAAGATTTTGGAATAAAGTTGGGCAGCAGTGGAGAAGACTCGCGCAGGACCGGAGAGACTGGCGTACTAAAGAGGAGCCCTATACCCAGCCGTGGGTGCATACAAGCTAAATAGATAGAATAGATAGATGTTTACTTGGCTGCCTCCTGATGTTCAGTAGGCATTATCCTGATAAATTTGAATACGTATATCTCTTTTAGACAAGTCAACTCTATCATGGTTATGATATAAATTGTGCCTCAGGATCCGCATGTTATAATCGTCTTCAATAGTGTGCACATATGCCGTGCACCCTTTACATGTGTGTGTGGAGCATTGCCAACGTGTTTTAAAACCATGGTTCCGTTGTCTGCTAAACGGGTACCCATCTATGCATATGTTTAGATTACCTCTTTTTGAGCGGACAAGAACGATATCTGTAATAAACAAAGAACACTATTAAAATGTTCTAAAATAGTCCGTACCTACTTGTTATTATATTAACTAACAAGCTGCCGCCCGCGACTTCGCTCGCGTCCCGTTGGATCCCGTTGATTTTTCGAGATAAAAAGTAGCCTATGTGTTAATCCAGGTCACGGACAATATATATTCCAAGTTTCATCCAAATCGGATCAGTAGTTTTTACGTGAAAGAGTAACAAACATCCATCCATACTCACAAACTATCGCGTTTATAATATTAGTAGGATAAACCAAGAAGAAACCGGTCTGGACGAATCCATTCCATTATAGATTGGATCAAATTCGATCGTAAAATAGTGTTTTTTTTTTAAATTTCATTCAGTGTGCGTTGCGTTCGTGTTCTAAAACTGTTATATAAGGGAAAAAATAAACGGAACACATTTTTAGTACATTCATCATTTTCTTGTTTTATAAATGAATAAATCTATATTTGCTGTACGTAAATCCTCAAAAAAGTGTCGATCGAAAGATCGAGAATGAGCAAAGTAACGCCTAGAAACAAAAAACGTTTTATTATTACCTACAATTTAATTTTTGAGAACACACAGAGACAATGTGCTTTGTTTAGAATTCTTTTTTATTTTTTATTAGCTGTGCCCGCGACTTCGTCCGCGTGAAATAGTATCTCTGGGTAGCATCTTAAATTATTGATGTATTTCACGAAAACAATTGTGTACCACCGTCCATCTCCGCTTTGTTAATTCCAGTCCATCTAAGGTGGCCTGGAAGGAATCACTTTAAGCGATAAGGCCGCCCATTGTACTTTGTTATGTTAGTTTTGTACTTACATTGTGTTCTTGTGTACAATAGTGTTATCTACCTATCTATCTAAATAAACAAAAAGTCGCCGTACTAAGACCCCAAACTTATTTTGTTATACCATTTATTTTTTTACCCCGGGAACGGGATAAAAAGTATACTGGTTCTAAGCTACCTCCCTACCAATTTTCAGCCAAATCGGTTCAGCCGTTCTCGAGTTATAAATAGTGTAACTAAGACGACTTTCTTTTATATATATGTATAGATTTGCTTAAATATTTAGAATCACAATTTTATAGATTCTAACTAGTCTATTCAACACCTATGACTAGAAACAAAAACGTAAAAGATAGGCCAGGCCATTAATGATTATGTCTTAAGTTGCCTTTGAGAATGATGATAGACTCTTCAGTTTCACCATGGGTCATCAAAAAAGCATGACACTTTCTGCGTCGTCCTATCGAGCATTGCCATCGGGTTTTCAAGTTGCGTACTCTATGTTTACTGTATGTATACCCTGAAAAACT
This sequence comes from Eulithis prunata, assembly GCA_918843925.1. Classification (NCBI taxonomy): domain Eukaryota; kingdom Metazoa; phylum Arthropoda; class Insecta; order Lepidoptera; family Geometridae; genus Eulithis; species Eulithis prunata. The sequence goes on along the minus strand of OU974016.1, from coordinate 7,850,123 downwards.
GATGTTGATATGGCCCGATCGAGAACGAACAAATGTAACACCTAGAAACAAAAACATATTATTAATATTACCTAGGCTTTTAGTACCCCGTTCACACTATGCCCATGCCGCTGCCGGCATTATTGCCGCGGGTTTATTGCCACAGCAACATCGCCTTTATTCCCATTAGAGAGCAAGGGCATGAAGTTGGGCCGGGAGCCGGGACAGAGGCATTATCGTGTTCACACTATGCTCGTGCCCACTTCTCTACCCAAGTCCCTACCGACTGCAGCATAGTGTGAACGCAACATAATATAATAGATAAAACTTTATTCACAAAGAAAATTACGTTGAGCTATCTATATAAAGTTGCAAAAAAATTTTAGATTAGTTGTAAATAGGATAGGATTATCTTTAAGATAAATCCATTGCTCTATTTATGCTACGAAAACATTACAATAAAAATGCATATATAAAAAAATCACTTTGTTATGCACTTAACAATTTTTTGCTTAAATTACGAGTACCTATATCAAAAAGAACAATAAAATAATACTTATTTTGGCATTATACTTATAAAACCAACTCAAGTACTCATTTATGATTGTGAACGTTATTGATTATAACGATATTCTCGGTACCATTTAATGTATGTACAAACGCAGGGCATCGTCGCTTTGAACATTGCCATACAGTTTTGGTTTCTCCAACCATGTGTCTGTAAAATGGGTGTCCTGCTACGGTCACTGTAGGGTTACCTCTGGTAGAGATACCGAATACTATTTCTGAAAAGTAAATTCAGTTTGATTCATACACGACAGCAGTTTACAGTATAGCGCTTAGTTAGTATATAGAGCCAACACTGCGGTGTCAGTGTCGGAGTGTGTAGTGTGTGGCGCGACACTCATTTGACGGGAGGACCAACGATAAAACCCAACACATTAGTGTGAACTTCTTAAACTAAACATACAAGAATATCGAACCGTTTTTATAAAACTATTATTAGTTTCAGATCATATAATAATCATACCTTTGCTACCATAATTTATAAGTTTAAAAACTAGAAAAACCGACTTCAGTTTCATTATCTTACAGCTTCATCATCATGATGATGATGATGGCAGTTCACTAGCATTTTTCTCATACATAGATTAGAAAACAAAACGATAAAACCAAAGCTCGAAAACTAAAAACTAAGTTTGTTGCATCAGCTATAAAATAGACAAGTAATTATGAGAATATAGGTTAATGATATAATAAAGTATAGAAAAAAGCTCGTCTTATTGCCAGTAAACTTAATGTTATATTAAGGGTAATAAAATTTAAGCATAATTTAAATTAAATTTAAATTAGCCGATAGGATTTTGCCCTTTAACAATACAATCACACCAATGTTTCGATACTCAAAGAACTTAACATCAAACAGCGTCTATCCAGCTTGGTTCAATGTCAAATTCTAAAGTACTTTGGGCACGTTTCGAGGCGAGATACTGACTCGATTGAGCGCCTTGTGGTTCAGGGACAGGTGGAAGGTAGTAGACCGCGTGGCAGATCACCTACGCGATGGACCGACCAGATAAAGTCGGCGGTGGGTGGAAACCTACAAGAATGCTCCCGGATGACTTCAAATAGCGAGATTCAAGTGGCGAGATATCGTGAGGCGTGCCACAGCCACAACTAGTATATCATAACGACCACGACTGCTCTGCCAAGAATGTAACGAAGAAGAAGATCCGATATGATTTTACCCTTTAACAATACATCGATGTCCTCGTATTAAGGTGATCATGTACATTATTACATTTTACCATAATTCGTCGATTTCCCACTAATATTGTATGTATAGCCGCGCGACAGCCCTTGTGCGAGTTTGTCCCACACCTCCACCGGGTTTTCATTCCTCTGTGTCGGTCAACGGCAAACCTGTACCCGTCCAAAATAAGAATAGGATTCCCTCGAGCAGAATAACAGAATGCAGGTTCTGAAACATAGAATAATATAAAGTAGAAAGCTTTCATTTCCTCAAAAAGATTTGTTGCATTTTTAATAAACCAATAAATGGAACAGAAAACGGAATATTTTTTTTCTTTAAAGTTCTGATATTACATATTGCCATAGAACGTTGTGGTTTTCAAAAAATAACAAAAGAAAAAATTTTAATATAAAAATAAATTACTAAGTATAACATAGGTACCTACCTACTATACAAGAACCTGTAGATACGCTTTATACCGGCGGTGAAGGAAAACTTGGCGCCACTTTAAATAAAAACAAGTCCGGTCAAGTGCGAATGGACTCGCCCACCGAGGCTTCCGATCTGAACCAAATCTGTATATCTTGTGTTTTTACATTTTTCAAAAACTATGCAAGTTAGAGAAACTTCGCTTTATTTTACGCGTAAAGTTCAGGCATTCCTTTATAACACCTTATTCGTCGTATTAAGGTGATCATGTACATTATTACATTTTACCATAACGCGTCGATTTCCCACTAATATTGTATGTATAACAGCGCGACAGCCCTTGTGCGAGTTTGTACCACACCTCCATCGGGTTTTTAAGCCTGTGTGTCGGCGAACGCCAAACCTGTACCCGTCCAAAATAAGAATAGGGTTGCCTCGGGCAGAATAACAGAATGTAGGTTCTGAAACATAGAATAATATACGATCGACAAAGCTCACATCTCCTCTCCGCTGCACTTCTCCTATCCGCTTTGGTGGAAATAACCTGCAAGATTTGCAGCAAATCTTCTCTCGTCTCCTCTCCCCTTCGCTTTGGTGGAAACTGGGCCTTAAACGTCCCTCTGATTCAAACCTAATTATATTATGTACCTACATTGAAATTAAAAACATGTAAATAAAAGTTATAAGTAATAAATTATTATATTTGTGAAATGAATTATCTAAACCACTTCGTTCATTTAAATAGTTTTAATATCTTGACATAAAAAAAATATAACAAAGAATGAGCGAGTAGCACTAGTTGCTGTTACTAGAAAAAAATATTGCGAACTTTTACAAATCTAATGCTAAAACTAGGTATTATACAAGAACCTATAGATAAGGTTTATACCGGCGGTGAAGGAAAACATGGCGCAACTATAAATAAAAACAGGTCCGGTCAACTACGAATGGACTCGCCCACCGATGCTTCCGCGATCCGAACCAAAATTGTATACCTGTTTTTTTCTGTGTTTGTTTGAATCTTGGCTTTATTTTTCGTGTAAAGTTCAGGCATTCCCTTATTTTTATTAGACACATAATTATTTCAAATTTTCCACTCCATAAACTTCGGAGATAGAGGCCCCTCCTCTATCTCCGGTAATTTTTACAAGGTAATTTTTAGGACTTTATGGACATCATAGGACAAAAACTATAAATGATAGCAAAAATAAATATGTCTAAGAATGTAAAACAAATTAATTACCCTATAGGATTTTGCCCCTTAACAATACAATGATGACCTCGTATTAAGGTGATCATGTACATTGTTACATTTTACCATAACTCGTCGATTTCCCACTAATATTGTATGTATAACCGCGCGACAGCCCTTGCGCGAGTTTGTCCCACACCTCCACCGGGTTTTCATTCCTCTGTGTCGGTCAACGGCAAACCTGTACCCGTCCAAAATAAGAATAGGATTCCCTCGAGCAGAATAACAGAATGCAGGTTCTGAAACATAGAAAAATATAAGTAGAAAGCTATCATTTCCTCAAAAAGATTTGTTGCATTTTTAATAAACAAATAAATACGATAAATACCTACTTTGTGTGTTATATTATAAGTAAGAATGTGTAATTGTTAGTTCATATGAATATTTTTGCCTTAAAACTATGTGTGTAAAAGTGTTTCTTTTTTTTCTCATTCTATTTATTTTTATATAGCACTGCTGCAGCTGATTAGCGATAAGACCGACCATTGTACTATTAATTCCAGTTTTGTTTTTCATTTTATTGTAATCCCTACCTTAAGGTATAAAGTTAAGTTTGTTCCATTACTTTAATCATAAAAAAAAACAAGGTATAAAGTAATAAAGTATTTTGTATCTATCTACCTACCAACCACGGAAAACGGATAATATTTTTTTCTCTATAGTTCTTATATTAAATATTGCCATAGAACATTGTGGTTCTCAATAATATTTAGAGTAAAATTTCAATTAAAAAAAAAAAACTAATTATAACATAGGTACTATACAAGAACCTGTAGATTTGCTTTACACCGGTGGTAAAGGGAAACATGGCGTAACTTTAAATAAAAAAATATACCTAGTCTTGTAAGTCTGTGAAAAACATTGTAACAACTAAACGTCTCTGATTGAAACCTATTTATATAAGGTACAATGTACATGGAAATTACATGTAAAAGAAAGTGATAAAGTAACAATTTATTATATTTGTAAAATGAATTATCTAAACAAACTTCGTTCATATAAATAGCTTTAAAAGCTTGACATAAAAAATACAACAAAGAATGAGCGAGTAGCACAAGTTGTTGTTATTAGAAAAAAATATTGCAAAATGTTACAAATCAAATAGATACATAACAATGCTAAAACTAGTAAGGTACCGTGTCTCTTGTCAGTCATAATGACAATAATAATGGTGCTTTGTTTAGGTTATTCAGGCGTTAAGCGATATTTTTAAGGACATTGATGATTATGAATATTCTGATATTTAATCACTAAATTGTTTTGTCTAAGAGTATGCAAAAGTGCTCGGCAGCCCCGTTTTTTATAAACACAATGCCATATGTCTTTCAACCTTGAGGATCTATTTTTAGCGAATCGAAATCCAGCAACGTGAACCATAGGATTGCCCCGCACAGATACACCAAACATTATTCCATCTGAAATTAGTTTGATTAATTATTCATTTTTTTATTATAATACAGTAAAATATAATTTATAAAACTGATATAAAGTTAAGAAAAGAGTTATTTATTTGTCAAAATTAGTAGGTATATTAGCCGTACAATATTTTTACATTATCAGTTTATCTTTAGACATTACACAAACGACAAAGTATAAGAACTGAATTTAAAATAAATATCTATATATCTAAATTAAAATGCATTAATGATTATGTACATTATAACATTTTGTAATCTTTTTTTCGTATCTCAAAGTATGTATTATTGCACGACAGCCATGTATTTTGTGAGTGGCACATTGCCACCTTAATTTTGTCCCCGAACCGGAATTTACAGCGAATCTATATGGTCCAATTGTTAATACTGGTTTACCTCGAGGAGAGATACTAAAAAATACCCCTGAAATCAACATTATATTAAGTTTAGTTAAGTTTACCATCATTAAAGTTACTATCGACTAATAATTTGTATACAAATTAAATAAAAAATTTAAATATTTTTTTAGGGTCTTGTTTAACTTTCAGTTTCGATATTTTTTGATGATAAAGATTGTAAATATCATATTAATGCATTAGAATTTCAATGGTTGTGAATATTTTTATTTTTAATGATTGTATTTTCATTTAACAGCGTGTGTATGACTGCGCGACAGCCCCTACTCACGTGGGTAGCACATTGCCAAATTGTTTTAAATCTGGTACTACTTTTTCTGCAAAACCGAAATCCTGCCAACGTTAATATAGGTTTGCATCGAGCAGAATAGCTTAATACAGCATCTGCAAATATAAAAAATAACGTTATTTTTTACATTTTGTCACATGTTAGGGGCAATTTTTAAAGAAACGCATTTTTAGAAATTGTTTATCAAGAAATAGATCAAAATAATAAGTTCTGCAAAAATTTATATTTAAACATAGTTTATCAAATATAAATTTTCGTTTTAAACATGTTTACTTTCGAGAGCTTCCAAGACTACAAAAGTATGTAAATTCCTTTATTTTTTTACTCATGGTTATGAACGTTGTACAATTTTGTAATTATATTTTCCCTTAACAAAGTGTGTATAATCGCTCGGCAACCATGGTTTACTTGCGAACATCGCCATACATTTTTTTGAGCTGTAGGCCGACCTCTGCAGAATCTTTTTCCTGCTAACGTCAGTATTGGATTACCACGGCGAGATATACTAAAATGTGGCAGTATATCTGAAAGTATGACAAATTAGCTAGAACTTGTCTTATTTTTTAGCTTCTTTGGTCTTTTTTCCTTAATATCGTCTTATTTTTAAATATTAATATATCCTATATATTACGGTCGGCGATATCGGGGTCGGCCAAGAAAGCGTTGGCGCGAAGAACTGGATGCCTTCGAGAGAGGATGGTGGGAGGAGGCTCGGGACAGAGAACATTGGAAGTCTATGGGGGAGACCTTTGCCCAGCAGTGGGACGATATATAGGTTAACAAAAAAAAAATTTGTTCTAGGATTCCCCACATTAGTGTTCCTTGTGGATCCTGTGTACCTATCAGTACTGACCAGTCCTATCGGTACTATATCATCCCTAACAAGAACAAATCTTTGCAGATCATGCAAACATTTGTCCCTCCAGGAGACTCGAATCTTCTCGTCACACATTTTCAGATTTACCAATCACTACAATGCACTAGATATATTAAGCTCGCAATGTTTAGCTTATGTTATAGTAATAACTTCTATAGGTATAGGCTCATAATACAAATGGCTTTTTATTTCGACTGTACTGGCATGCGTTGTGCCACAGAATAACACAACAGTACAACTTAAGGCACGAATCGGGAAGAAAATTTGAAATTAGCATAACAATAGAAGGTACGAATCAGCTATAACCCCTAGTATATACGATGTTGCCAAGAAATAGAAACTGCAAAGCCTAAACATATTTTTTTATTAAACAGCTATTTCGATTACAAATAAGTGTTTGTTACCTACTTATTTAAATCATTTCCCTGCCCTTATCCCACGCTATTTGGGTCGGGTGATTAAACTACTGACTAGAGTAACAATCAGATTTTTAAATATATTGCCAATACTTTGCCGAGCAAAATACCGAGTGGAATATCTAAATTAGCTCTAAGCATCATTGAGTTAAAGTTTAAAACTGCATGCGCTCTGATTTAGCGCCTCGGCTACGTCTATTTACGGACGATGACATGTGCTATAATTTTTCTATATATAATTACCTATATACAACAAGTACAAACATTTATATAGCCAAGAAAGTTTGCAACTAAGTTTTTAAATTGTATCGTAAATCGAATAAATAGTAGCAATGATTAAGGCTCCACATACTACTAGAACTTTATAATTTATATAAATCTAGTTATAATATTCAATATGATATTTTAGCAGCATGGTTATGTAAATTTTTACATTTGATTATGGTGTTTTCATTAACCAGTGTATGTATAACTGCATGGCAGCCGCGGTTCATATGCGTAGCACATTGCCAACGTATTGTTTCACTAGAAATAACGTGTCGGCTGAACCTATAACCCGCCATACAGATCAACGGTTTTCCTCTAATTGAATAACTGAATATGGCTTCTGTAAAGAAATATATAGTTAATGAAAGGAATATTGACCAATCACAAAATCTTCATAATAATATACTTTTGAATAATTCATATCCATACTATATACCATACTTACTACATAATATTATAAATGCGAAAGTAACTCTGTCTGTCTGTCTCGCTTGCACGCCAAAACTACTGAACCGATTTAAATGAAATTTGGCACAAAGATAGTCTAGAGCCTGAGAAAGGACATAGGCTACTTTTTAATGCGAAAAAAAGGGTTGTAAATGGTTGAAAGGGGTAAGGGGGGGCGGTGAAAGTTCCTTAACCTTTTTCATGAAACCTTTGAAATAACTGTCAGTTGTTTGAAAGTAAGAGTTTGAATGACAGGACGTCGGCCGGGTCACCTAGTAAATGATAATTTGAAAATTTCGGGTTAGTAGAAATAGTTTTTCATTCAGATCACTGATCCTATGCTGAACGAGAATCAGATGACAAAAAACACTTAATTAGGTACGCAAATCTAAAACATTTTATTTGAAATAATTACATTGATCAACAGACGAAATGAAAGAAAAGTGTTGTGCAGAAAATAATAATTTTCTAATCAAATATATCATTCGTTAGTCTACACGTTATATGTAGGTGTAACTAAAAAAAAAAACTCTACATCTCTCTTTATTCAAACGTTACACATGATTATACAATTATACATTATACATCAATCATCATCATCATCAATATATATAAAACTCTTTTGAAGCTGACAGAGAATCAACGCACAGCCTAAACTATAAGTCCTAGAGGTATGAAATTTGGAGGGTGGTATCCTTATATAGTGTAGGGGTGCACTAAGAATGGAATTTCGAAACGTCACACTCTAAAGGGTAGAACGCGAGCAACGCCGCGGGCGACGTCTAGTACATAATATAATAGATCAAAGTTTTGGATGGTTATGATTACCGTTATATTTGATGATGCGATCATGCCCTGTCAAAGTGTGAACGACAGCGGGACAGCCGCGCCTAGAGCATCTCCAGCGAGTTTTGACGCCTTGTTCAACATGCTTACAAAACTTATATTCAGATAAGAATAGTACCGGATTACCTCTGGTGGAAAAAGCGAATGTTGGCTCTGAAAAGTAAATTGACAATATTTTTAGTGAACGCAAAAGGGGTGAAATGTCAGAATTGCTAATGACAAAAAACCATGTCAATATCCTATTCCAGTCATATAACTTATTTTGTAATATTTGCTCACATAAGTGGTGGTTCAAAAAATTTTTTGGTAAAGTAAACCACCACACATTCACTTCTAATTTCGAGAAGACTAAATATAATAAAACATATAATATTCATTCCTATTTATAGAAGTTCAATCCATAAGAACGTATATAATTATTTCTAGGTATAATAAATGTTTTAAATAAAACTCTTTGATAACTTTATTATGTGCCGTACCAAGTTAGGAAACGGACACTATTTATTAATTAATTTTACATATAAACCTCATGGAACGATAAAACAATATAAAAAAGTGCTTCACGAAAATACTTATCTATTAAACCTAAAAATTAAGTGATTCTGAACTATTTTTTCGGTCTAGTAGGAGTATTTTTGAGCACTTTTAAAAAAGGCACTATTAATACAACGCTCGACAATCTGACACAAATGTTTTATAATCATTAATGGCTCATTTTCTAGCCTGCTATGATAATAATTATTCATCTTCTGATCTCGTTTAGCGTTGTTGCATCAAAACACAACTTTTTTCCATTGCGGATAAAACAGGCCATTGTTTTTACCATAATTCCATTGCATTTTAAAACCAAACCCTTAATTACTACAAAACTTTTTTTTTAATAAAAAACTTAATCGAAAGTGTTAAAAAAAAGAAGCAAAATTATCTTAAGAAAATATTAAGCCAAAGCTACGCTACGCAAATGATTTAGTAGTTAGCATACTGTTTCTGTGCAGTTTGAACTAGAAGAAAAAAATACGGATATAATCGTCCAATAATGAACGCCTCTCTTCATCATACCTACAAAATAGGTGTAAGGATCTTTTTTAACAGTTGGCTTTGCGTCAGCACGCGAAGAAAACGCAGTGAACTGAACTGGTAAATCATGTTTCAAACCAAGCCATGAGATGCATCTTATCTTAATAGTAAACACGCATGTTCACTAATGCTTTATTAGTGAATATGCATCTTTACGAATGCATACATGTATGTTCACTAATGCTTTATTAGTGAATATGTATCTTCACTAATGCATACATGTATGTTCACTAATGCTTTATTAGTGAATATGCATCTTCACTAATGCATACATGTATGTTCACTAATGCATCTTCAGCAATGCAAGTTTATGATGATGCATAACGTAACATTATATTACATTATCTGTCTTGCATTTTAACTAATCTGAGTGGTCGTCTTGGCACCTATCCCATACGTTTACTTAACGCTTCAATAACGCATCGCACGTTCTGTGACATATTCATACCAGCATCAGTTACTTAATTACATAAATCTAACATAATCTTAATTATATAAATCAAAAGTATAGAATTTAGCTATATCTTATCTGATATAATACCACTTTAAGTTATTTATAATCGAATAAAAAAAAGTGGCAAATACCCGGGTTTTTAATTAGAAGTGTATTGGGATTCCTCAGTAGGATTCTGCAACTCTATAATGTAGCTTTCTCCATCAGGACCAAGGTGTAATACCTTGTACATTTCACCCGCTCCGTAGAGTTCGTCATCCACGCTCTCCAATATTAGCTTTTCCTCGGTCCGATCCTTCACTTTGCTCTGAGTTTCATCAATGCCACTAGCCTCAGCAATTATGATCCTGGGAAATGCATCCGTATCTTTTCCCCTTTTGATTTTTTTCCTGCCCTTTTTAATAGGCTCCAACTTCTCTTCGGAGTCTTCCATTCCCTTGCCCTTATGCATGTGATGTTGGTTGAGTGAAGTGATGAGGTCGTCAACAGTGAGGATGGCTGCACGACAGCCGAAGCGGTGGTGAGTGGAGCAGGCCCATCTGGCTTTGTTCCCGGCTTTGCGTGCGAGGTAGAATTTGAACCCGTTCAGTTGTATCATGCGCTTCCCTCGACGAGAGGTGACAAACCTCGCTGAAAGTTCTACGAAGAGTTAGTAAAAGTCCATAGAATCACACTTCAAAGCAGTTTACTGTCTATTTTACTAATTACTTGTGATAACTTAAAGAGGTCATTAAACATAATTACACAATTAAAAAATATACATGACAAGCGGACAAGACTTTATTTTATTCACACGACGACAATAAGGTACTAAGACAAAAGACATTGAAGCTATTATTATTTTTGTTCTTATTTATTCATATTTTCTCTGTGATTTTACAATTAAGCTTAATATAAATTATTTAAACCTATTAGGCAGTTATACGAATACGAATGACTAGATTTTGACGGTGGGTGATTATGAGTAAGATTTGTTTTGATGATTTTATCTCTATATGTAAAAATATAAGCTCGGCAACCCTTCCGACTTGTTGTAGAGCAAAACCATCTTGTTTTCTCTCCTTTTGTGTATTGCTTGCAGAAATTGTAGTCACCACTTTTTATCATTATGGAACCGCGTTGCGATGTATAAAATGAGATACCTGTAAAATTAAGTTATATTAAAATACCTATAATTATTATTTCGATAAGCAAGCAAGCTCGTATAAGTTAGTGGCCAACTCTGGTGACGGAGATTATTTCTATAAAAAAGGACTTAAAAAGTAAGACTAATTTCATTTAGGGTTTTAAATATAATAAATAATGGTGTTATTAAGTATTAACGAGTAAAGCGGCTCAGACGGACATACAAAAGACCAACAAACATATAGTACACACTAGCCGTCGCCCGCGGCGTTGCTCGCGTTCTACCCTTTAGAGTGTGACGTTTCAAAATTCCTTTCTTAGTGCACCCCTACACTATATAAGGATACTACACTCCAAATTTCATACCTCTAGGACTTATAGTTTAGGCTGTGCGTTGATTCTCTGTCAGCTTCAAAATATTGATGATGATATTTAAACAGACTGACGAAAATCTTCCATAACTAAAAAATATTATTTTTTTGTAAATACATAATCATAAATACAGAGTAGGTAACACCCAGACACAGAACAAACAGAATTTACTTGACTACCACACAAATCTCGGTTCCCGATGGAAATCGCACCTATAACCCACGGCGCGGAAACCAGAGCTATTACCTACTGAGCTGTGAGGCTGTGACATGATATTATCTCGTAATACGATTAAAATTTCTGCGGTCCAGATACGAAGCAGGATGATTATGCATGATAACCTGCTTGATTACTTCTTGCTCACACATGAAGACACGAGCACGGCAGCCCTTAGTGTGGTTTGTGGAGCAGATCCACGTAGATTTAGAATTAATAGTGCGTTTCCTGAAGTAAGTGAAATCGCCGATTTTCAATAATAAGGTGCCCCGCATCGACGTGCAATACGAGTATGTTACTTCTGAAAGACGATTATCAAATCTGCTTAAAATATTTACAAGATTATAAGTCTAAGAAGATATAGGCTAAGAAAATAAGAAAATTTAGACTAAGTTTGATATTTTTGATACTTTCATAACAGCGCTCATATTGAAACTTTTGTTATCTGAGGCAACATAGATGGAGTCTAATTATAGAAATGATATAATACCTGAACCGGTTTTTTTTACAATACTTTACCCAGAATTTATTTATGTACGCTATATTTAAAACAATAAAATGATAGTAATCCCGTGTAACTTTAAATAAATTAAAACAAATTTTAAATATAACTTTTTGTTAAAAATATTTCCTAGAATAAAACATTAATAACTAAATAAAACAGAATGTATATACCTACTTATTTATTAAACAGTTTTTTTAACTAATACCTTTTAGGGGAACTACTAGTGTAAGAAGTTTCTATTTTTACAATCTTCCTAAACTTTTTTGTATTTATTTCTATAATAGAACTGCTTATAAGAGATTTTCTCACTGCATTTACGTGAATTTTAAAAACTTAATTGTTAATTAACTTATGTTGCTACCACATCCTGAAATAACTAGCAGTATTTCGGTGTCGGTATGATTGGTTACATCAAGAAATCATTGCTTGACATTATTTAGGAATTATTCACTTTCGGAACTCACGTCGCTTTCATCGTTGCTACTCGTAGCAAGAGCTTTCATTTTTCGCATCAGTCTTGCGGAAGGAGGGTGGTTGTGTTTAGTGTTTTGCGTAGTTATTTTTCCATTCTTTATGTTGACACTCGCAGAACACCCTTTGCTGTGGTTTGTTGAGCAGATCCATCGTGTTATCTCATTAATCGTTCGTTTCTTGAAGTAGGTATAACAGCCAATTTTTATGAGTGGTGTCCCTCGCATTGACTTGCAATATATTATATCTGAAATTTTGAAAAAAATTAATAATAAAAACTAAATAAACTTATTTTTCTAAAACTTTTGGTTTCAACTTTGCTTGCAAATTGAACCTTACTTCCAACGATAGTAAGAGCGCAGTTTGAAATCGCACGAACCGAGGTGTTAATTTATCGGTAGAGCGCCCTCATAAGCACCTGTTTTACTAACCTTCAAATCTCTCACGTTCAATGCTTTTTTCTTGTTTTTTTGAATTAAGCGCTGCTATATTAGGATTATGGCGTCGCCTGCGGTACATAGAAGAAGGCTGGTGATTATGGTTGTTATTCTGCAGTAATATTTTATTCTCAGCGGTGTAGACACGTGCGCTGCATTTTTTACTGCAGTGTGTTGAGCAGACCCACGTTGTTTGATCGTTCTTTGTGATTTTCTTGAAGAATGTGTACTCTCCAATTTTCAAAAGTAAAGTGCCTCGCATTGACTTGCAAAACGTTAAACCTAAAATAAGACACCTTTTTAATATAAATACACAGCTAAGTGATATTTCTTAAGTACTCATAGAATAATAAAATACCTCCGTAAAAGGTAGGTCAAAAATACACCTTATTTTATTACACTCAGAAATTAGAACTAATTAAAATATATGTACCCCTTATTATTATATTATTATCAGATTTATAAAAGTGATCGGTTAAAAAAATACTCAATTTCCAAATGAATACCAATTTTATATTTGTATTTAAATACCGCCTTTCTTGTATTTTGTAATTATTCCTTTAAGTTCAGGGTTTCTGGCCACAAAGTTGTGGCACCAGTTATGTCCAGGCATGTTGTTTGTAAACTTTGAAATTACCCTGTTTTGTTCGGCTAAATAATTTTTGACAATAGTTCGAATCTCATTTGTATTGATCGTCATTCCGAGGCTAACTACATTTATGATGATGCTTTTTATGATATCTTCATCTAGTGATGTCAATGCTGGTTGTTGTCCTACAGACTTTGGGTGCTTTCCAGCGAGCTTATACCGAAGTGTGCTGCGAGGAATATTGTAAGCAATAGCGGCAGCTCTTGTTGTAATTTTTTTACTATTGATTTCTTCCAATGCTTCATTTAAGACCTCTTCTGTGTACCGAGACTTTGTCCCGTATTGTCTCAATCTTTTAGTACATTTTTTTTCTTTAGATTTAATTCTGACAAGCCATTCTGAAATATTAAAAAAGCAATTCTGAAACCAAATTCTGTTTTTTTGGTAGTCCAGTTTTGGAAAAAATTGTATCAACATCCAACTGTGTTGGTAGGTTACCTGAGAAAAGAACTAGGGTGTAAAACAAAATATAGCAAAAACAATTCCCAGTTGATACCACTGGGGACAGTGAAAGTGGTGACAACTAGAACACCTAACTCTTGTGTATAATATATAAATATATAGATATAATATGTAATATCCAAGTATTTGGAAATTGCATTGGACCAAACAATAGAAATAAAGAGAAACCTAAATTATTAATTTAGGTTTCATTCAACTAAATAACTCCTGATTTTTAGAATCAATCAGAAATCAAACACGACGACTTGATTGAACAAGGTTGTTTTTAGCCGCCGCTGTTTTTGTGAGGTTGAGGTTGAGACACCATCATGGCGACGATGATACATACAATAAAAATAATAAATAAACCTCTTATATGATAAACATTGTTTGAAGAACAGGCTGTAAATAATATTATGTATATTTTAATATTGGATTGAACATTAAATATAAACTGTTGTTATTGAAACATACTCAATTGCTAAGAATAATAATTATTATACTGATGACTAGAATAGTACATAATGATGAGAAATCTTTAAAAATAGTAGCTACACAGATAAACAGTAAGTATTACTAAATGCAAGATAATCACTGGTTCGAATATATAACTTATACTTTACTCGTATACATATGTATAGTAGTATACCTAGATATAACATCACATTTATTACAAACAACAATACTTTAAGCTTGGGTCATTCAACCTTCTTATTTATCTTTTGAATACAGTTTTATGCCTTGACGTCTAATAATATCTTATTATTAACACAACACTGATGTAATTAGGTTATATAGACTAAAATCAATAATATAGAGTATGTACTAATATACCACAATAATAATTTAACATAATTATATGATATGAATAATAAATATCAACAACTTCTATTATAGTGCTTAAAATCTACTTCAAGACTTTTATATTGTCTATTAAAGACAATATAACTTACCTCGTTATTATATCAGTTATACAAATTTATTAAAATTTTGCAAAATACGAAATAAAACTGGCATTTTTTTAATTTAATTATTAATATTTAAGTAATACGATTCATTCTAAAATAAGAAAGTCGATCAAAATAAATCGAACAACGTCTTAACAAAATATGAGATCAGAAAATATTCAGATAATTTAAAAAACAAATTATTTTTAAATAGATCACAGTGTTTTTAATTAAACCCTAAATAACAACAATTTAATATAGATACAGATACTTAATCAAATATTTAAAAAATATCATCTTTTGGCTAGTTTTACTAATGCTCAAAAAAACATTAAGCTCATACCAACTAATAATCTTAGAGCATAAAAAATATGACGTGTAAAACTTAAATGGGAAGTAATTTGAGCTCCAGTGTCTCTATCTCAATTTAATCACGTTATATAAGCTCATGCTCTTTTCAGGTTTTATCACTAATTTGGTCATCGATCATGAACACAAAGGTATTCATACGATTTCCGTTTCCTTCAGTGAGAACTCAAAATTATTTAAAATAAAAAAAGATACAGTAAATAGTTATTACTTAATAGAATAATGATATAGTTGATGCAAAATATTTAAGCGCAATCTATGAAACTATTAGATAATACATATATTTTAACAGTGATATAACATCAATCGGGAATAGTGTATACTGAGTCTAACGTAACACACATCGTTAGAAACTACACAATTATTTATAATTTAATTGTACAATAAATGAATGTTGGATTTTATTAAAATTTGGTATAATATATTATTCAGCTACGGTAGTAAAACTGTTTGTATTATTACTTTGATAGATAAAACTTTTTTTTAATGTTCACGTTATACAGTTTCATTTATAAACCAGAAAAAAATTACGATTGTTTATTCTCTAAATGAAATCCAAATTGTCACTGGATGGATGATTCAGCTTCGAAATTTACAAACTTTTTTAATAATATTGTAAGAATAACAATAAATACTGAATAACTACACTGTAACATTAAAATTATTATTATATTACTATGATGGTCATAAATGACTTTTTTTATAATTTTGTGTTAATATCTGTAAAAATTTTAGTCACTCAACCAAAACCTTCGTTTACTAGTCTTGAATGCCGACCTCTAGTACTTCTAGTCGATCGCCTTTGTGGTTGACTCACTGGTTCAGTTAAAATCTTAACTCTCGGGATCCTACCTCTGGAAGTACTTTGAGTTGACAATACCAGTTGGTTGGAGGCGTTAGTTTGAGCCCGAGGTAACAATGTATTGTACAAGTGACTTAACTGAGGATCTATGCCAGACACTATTAGAGCACGTGGTTCACGTATAATAGGCATACTTCTACCTCTGTTAACATTGAAGGTAGAAGTAATGCTTTCAGCGTTAGTTACAGCTTGTGCACTAGTAGATGGATCATGAGTGGAAGTCGAATCACCTGCAGTGTTTGAACCACTAACAGTTAATGAAGCAATAGCATCAGTTAGAAAACTAGAAGATGCACTAAAATTGGTAGCCGATGATTTTACATTTTTCGAATTCTTTTTTGCAGTACGTGCTGGTGTACCTCGAGGTTTAGAAACTCTTTCTTTGGTTTTTACTGTCACTTTTGATTTGGTTTTTACTGACATTTTTGAAGTGAAGTTTTTGGGAACAGCTATATAATTGAAGTTTGTGCCGTTACCGAAGCAATTGTTATCAACAGGGACATCATTTTGCGGTGGAGTGTTGTAAGTTGTGGTACAAACAGCCAAAGGATCTAAAAAGGGTCCACTGGTAATACTAGTAGTAATTCTAGCTACCACGTCATTGTTCAATGTTTCTGACAAAGTAGGTGTGGACTTAACGGTGATTTCAAGACTAGGGTCGTGTGGTATAATAGTGCTTCCTCCTGCAATAACGTAAGAAGTGCTACTGCCACAATTGTTAAAAGTATTATTTGATGATTGTAAGACAGATTGAGAAGAACTACAAGATTTTTTCAAATCTTGTGGAGCATTATTGTCACCAGACAAAATGTCACCTGTCTTGTCACTTTGGGTATGTGGTTCTGTCTCCTCATTAAAAGATGAAAAATTGTCGATTATAGCGCTGGTAGATTCTGTAGTTTGGGACGATGTCAAGTTTTGAGATATTATTGATATGTGATTATGAACTGAATAAGTGACTGTTATTTTGTTATCATCTGAATATAGGTAAGCTCCACACTTTTTGTTGATGCAGTGCCATCTGATTTTTGAGCCTAGGCAGTAATATCGGCTGAAATGGTAGTCTTTGTAAACCAGTATCAGTTTTATATGGCGTATTGAAGTCAGCAACTTAGTATCTGTAAATAAAAAAAGCACTATTTCACTAGTTTGTACCGTCATAATTTTAAAACTTACAATGGAATTTGAAATATACAAACCTATTCTTCTGTTATTTGAAATAGTAGCCGGTTCGGAAATGGCTGTAGGAAAATTATGTTCTAAGGTGTCTTCGCTAGCTGGTAAAGCATTATCTACAGCCATTGCCTGAGTGGTAGTCATTGACTCAGCCAGTTGTTCCACATCGCATGTGGGCTTAACTGGTAATATCTGTTCATCGATTGGTAAAGCTTTGGAAATTGGTTCAGGAATTATGGATAAATTCGGATAGACTGGTGGCGGTACTGAAGGCTCGTAGTCACATGATGCGGCAATTATACTAAACTCAGAGTATACAGGCGGAATCGCATCACCTTCGTATATACCTGGGCGAAACGTCATTAATGCAGGAGTAGTGTTCGGATCAGTAACAAGGGGTATTGCGATTGTTGAGCTATCTTGTTCATACTCAGGTTGAACTTGTTGACCACTAGTTAATTGACCACCATCATCTGCTTCATATTCAACTGGCAATTGATCTGTGAGAGAATATAATAATTAGGTTGTATGCAGGTAACTTATAAAGTTTTCAGGTAGCAACATAATTAAGCTTCGTAAGTTTCGTAACAGTAGTTACGAAAAAGTATCAATCACATTTTCAGACTGAATAAAACTTGGAATAGATAGATAGTATGATCTTAAATAATACAATGGTTAACCACTAATCAATTAATGCATAATATTTATAACTGCAAATTGTTTAATGTAGTTAAAATTCTGCTAGAGAAACAATTGACCGGTACAAACCTGAAGCTTGTGGCTCATTCAAAGTATCCAGTGAAGCCCTAATGTACGGATGCACTTCCCAAGCCACATCAGAGGATACAATAGGCTCTGATACAACAGGCTCTGAGTTTTGTACTTCGTCTGTTTGGTCCATTGGAGTTCCGTTTGGGTATAACAAAGCAACGATCCCCCATGGAACCTCAGTATTTTGTACGGGCCGTGATTGTAAATTATTCGTCATTTCATGATTAGCCCGCGAAGCTTCTGCCACTGCTGTAACCTCGTTCATTTCTGGCTGGTTTAAAGTCGGTGCTTGGTTTGTATTTATTACTACAGGAGTTAGCCAGGAATTCTCAAAGACTGGCATTGTTTGGTTTACGAGTACATTCTCTGA
The DNA here is from genome assembly GCA_918843925.1 of Eulithis prunata. Lineage (NCBI taxonomy): Eukaryota > Metazoa > Arthropoda > Insecta > Lepidoptera > Geometridae > Eulithis > Eulithis prunata. The sequence goes on along the minus strand of OU974016.1, from coordinate 7,831,495 downwards.
CTGAATAGGTATTGGATCTCGATCTGGAGTTAATACTGTTTGAGGTGTCCAATAATTATTTGAGGTGCTTAGCACAGTTTGATTTATTTCCTCTGACTGCGACTGGGTTATTGAAGAATCTTGGCCTGGGGTCAATATAGCTTGAGGTGTCCAAAACTCAGCGACTGGCATTGTTATTTCTTCTAGCTGGGACGGTAGCGGAGTCTGGTCACTGGTTAATGTTGACTGAGCCATAGCTCCGGTAACTGTAGGGCTAATGCCTTCAGGTTGGTTCAATAGTTGCATGTCTTTGTCAGCGATCAGTGGTTCTAAAAACAAGAATACAAAAATATTATTAAATTGCGATAGGTTACCGATTTGTATCAATAGACTATGTTATAATATAATATTTAATTTATCTATAATATGTTCAGTGTTTTTATTTAAAAAAAAAGTATTTTTTTATTTCATATATTTTATTAAATCACACCTACTCGTACGTTAGTCAGGAAACACGAAATATACTTTCAATGTTAAGTTTTTATTGTTTAATAAAATATAGGTGGTTCGATTTTATTTAGGACAATGTTGTAATTATACGAGTAAACTCGGTTCGTGATTGTGATTATCTTTTATTGAAATAATCTCATCGTTCAGGGTGTATATAACAGCTTTGCAGCGTTCAGTAGCGCAGCTTTTGATATCACGACAGTACCATCTAATCTTTGATATTTGCGCAGTAATGTCACGTCTTGTGTGTTGCGTGTAAAAGAACCCACGGAATTCCATCATTCGTATACCTCTTTTTGTTAAAGTGAACAGAGGTTTATCTGAAAAATTAAAAAGCAATTTCGAATTTAAACTTTTATTAATAATAATTTTTGAAATGTCTTTGGATATTGGAAAGAATCAGGAAGTATGATGTCATCTTCATAAGCCCGTTTTATTTCTAGTCCCTTTGTTATATAACAACTTCAAACTGAGTTGTTATAGTTGATCTTTCTGGTTGAACTGACACCAAACGTGTTAAAGAAAACAAATGTACCTATGACATATTATGTATATTTACAAAACAAAGACATGGTGAGAGTTTTTATATTAATATTTTTTTTTATAAAAGCTTTAATAATTTTATGGTAACCAGGTCGGTGGATGATTGTGGTCTTCTTTAACTGACACAATTTCATTATTAATTGTGTATATAACAGATTTACATCCAACAGAGCTACGGCGGCGGTTTGAACAGTACCACCTGACTTTGGTGATTGTATCATCGATTTTACGTTTAAAGTGGATAGAATAGTAGTAACCATTTAATAGCAATAACCGAGTTCCTCTTCTGGTGATTAAAAATTGTGGTCCTAAAATAAAAATAAAAGTTGGTGAACGTTTCGCACAGCGCCATCTAATACCAAACGATGCTAAGCTAGTATCGGATATAGTACTTTATACCTATCAAGACATAACATTTGATGCAATAAAGTGATAGCCAGGCAAAACGACTATCACAAAATGTTTGTTCTCGATGGGAATCGAATCACATTGAATTATACTCTAGTTTAACCACACTGAAAATATGGTAAAGTTTGAATTCATACTTGAAAGCACCATATGTACATGCGAAAACGAATTGAAAACCTGTTAACCAGTTAACAGAAAAAAAATTTGGGGTTGCCCATTTACTGTATTCTTTTATTTAAATCAAATGGTTTATTTGCTAGATACCTGTTACAAGTTTTTATAATATAGGTTTCACATGTTTCAATAGACACATTGGGATGCAAATTATGTTATTTTAAGCTAACTGACAAACATTCTACCATTAAATAAAATTATAAAGACTACTTAAAATTGAATTGAATAATTATTACAAACTTAATGCAATAATACATCAATACAATTATTAAATACTCTATGTTAGTATTAAACAAAACAACTTTATTAAATCAATAACCTGAAAGTACCTTCACAAGATTTATGCTGGATCTAAGCACCTGGTACATCCAAAGCGTTACTCTAATATTAGGTATAGTTTTTATATCTCACGAAGGCGGTTTGCATAATTATGTTTGTGTGCGTAAACTCTGGACTACTCAGACATACTGAGATAGAAAGAGAAGAAGCGTTCGATTGATGTAAGTGCATGCACAACCACAAATCCAGCCAAACCGCCTTTGTGTGATAGAGCCACTGTACTAAGTTACTATTATTTATTCTAAAGCCAGACTCTAGTACTTTATTTCGAGTCGATTTATCGGAAATTACTCGCCAAATTTGTGTTTCCGAGTCCATCCTATTTTGGGCGGTTTATGGTTATGATCAAGACCTAATCGAATAACTTCATCATTGATTGTGGTGACTCTCGCATTGCATCTACTATTGGTCGTGCACCGCCAGTATGTTCTCTCTCTTTCTGTTGTCCTTTTCCTACGAGTACTTGCACAGCAGAAAGTATACCCATCAATGTATAAAAGTCGGTTGTTTCGGTATGATAGCACAAATTCGTATGGAGGAATATCTGCAAGGATAAATTGATTTTTATTAAAGCACATGCTCATAGTTAAGGAATATAATTATCCTTACAAACGTGGAAGGGCGATTATTCTACACGTCATGTTGACATATGTTTGAAATTTTGAAATTTTGTCAAGTGTATCTAACCTTCCTCAAAAATAGCATGAAGTGTCTGTGTGACGTCAAAGTGTCTATGCGTGGGTGGAACCCCACGATCGCAAGAGGTGAGCATGTATGTATAGGTATACACATGCTCACCTCTTACGATCGTGGGGTTCCTGTTAGTAGGCTAACTGGCTGCATAATACCTACGCATTATGACCCGCATGGTCACTGTGTGTTGGTATCCAGCCTGTCAGTCATCTAATCTACATCTATTAAATAGGTAGTAGAAAATAATATGCATTATTCACTTCAAAATGTTTAAATGCGCACACTGGCTTGGATTGTGTAAGCCAGTGTGCCCAATGCACACTAATGATAAGACTCCAAATAGACAGTTATCTTTACATGAAACTGAAGTCAATACTCGTAATACATGAACTCTCATCTACACAAGACATCTTGTCGTTGATGTGCGCACGATGTGTTAAAAGTAGGTATAGCTTTGCATCGCCGGCGCCGAATGAATCGAGAAAAGCCACGTTATTGGTTGATCACGAGCCAATCAGAGGCGTCCAGAGCTATTATCAACGCCGACACTTATTTCTAGAGGTTGATAAAACCTTTTGTTGAGCGTCGTTGGATAAAATGCTATAAAACCAAAACTACTAGTACTCATACATGTATAAGGCTGATGTTAGCCGGCCCGGTGTATCGTACAGGGGGTCAATCGCGCTAAGTTGTAACAGCTCACCAGTTACTATTACTGTTACGTTATGGCCAATTTTCACAGTGTTTCAGAGAGATTGACTCCCAGGAGTTCTTTCAAATAGATTGATTCACAGTGTAAATCGGCCATAACGTAACAGTAACTGGTGAGCTGTTACAACTTAACGCGATTGACCCCCAGAGCTAGACCGCTCCGCCGTGACAGGCTGAGAGCGTTGTATGTGCCGCGCCAGAAAAAAAAAACTACCAAAAAAAGTATTTATTTTATTTATCACTATTTTGCTTCACATCCCAAAGGGCCGGAGAGATGACATGTATTACATTGGAAAGGGTATTTGAAATACAACCTGAGGACATCAAGAAACCAATCTGCCTTATTGTTGCTTATTCAGTGATATTAGTATAATTATTACCATTGTACGTAACATAATGTAATTTAATCTGTCTCGCATATTAGTTATAAGGTGTACCTACGTACAATAAAGCATTTTCATTCATTCATTCATTCATTCATTATTTGTTAGTTTATTTTTAGAATGGTAGGTACCTAGTACAAGAAAAATCACTTTCAACTTAGATTTTACTTAGCATAGTTAGCCGTGAATAGGTCAATTAAAAAAGAGATATTATTTTTTCCCATGATTATGCATATTAACAAACGATACTATTTTGTTATTAACAGTGTAAACCGTTGCTTTACAGTATTTATTTTTAGTACAACTCCATCTTGACTTGGGCCTCTTACCCCCTCTTTCGTAGAAGGAGTGTTCGCCAACTTTTATGTGCAACTTTCCGGTTTTTGTTCTTATTAGTGAAACTGAAAAAGACAAGTTTTGAGTCTTACGCACAGACTTTGGGTTAATCGTACAGTCACTAGCATAAAAAAGGGGTCAACCTCGGAAGGAGAGATAATTAGCTGAATTATCGTATGTATCTTCATATTGGCGTTTTAAAAATTGTCTCAAAAGTCTCATAAAATCTTGTGCTTGCGTTGTAAGTTAGTCATTCAAGGTCAAAGGTATACAAAGAAGTAAAAAAAACAGTTTTTAGCTATTATCTCGGTTACTATTGCTCCAATGATTTATCTATTATAACAATTGTAGAGCATAAAGCTTGCGACAAATTTTATTTGGACAAATCTTTCATGCTCTCAACTGTAAATATGTACTACCTCGAATTATTTGTATAATTTATCAGTATTAAAACTCATCAAATGAAACACTTATATCTTCATTTATTTAAAGTAGATTTGATGTCGCCAAATAATTATGTACTTAGTTTATTAAAAATTAATATCTAATATTAGATTATATATTATTATTTTAGTACTATTATATATTTTATCTAATATGCTTACTCTCTTTTATTATGTAATAGAGATGTCGTTTTGGGTTGACTGCTAATATCATCTATATTAAATAAACAATTTGAATCATCTTCATATTCAAGAACTTCAGGATCAAATGCGCCCTCTTTCTCTAAGACTTTGTTTTAAGTACCGACGCTCAGCAGCTGCTGCAATTCGACAATTCTTAGTAGGTATTCCGGATTCCAGAATAATTTTTTTTGTACCAAGTTTTTGATCCTATACTAACGTGTGTGCCACGAAAAAATATGTTTGTTAATAAATAATATTAAATATAATAAATATTCACTAACGTCAACACAACGCCTTCTAGTCCCAAACTAAGCAAAGCTTGTACTATGGAAACTAGATGGCTGATAGAATACATACATACATTTTTTTTTGTAAATACATACTTATAATACATAGAAACACCCTGACACAGAACAAACATCTACGTTTACAACACACTAATGTTTGTTCTAGGTGGGGATCGAACCCACGACCCACAGCACGGAAGGCAGAGCTACTACCGACTGAGCCATGACGCCTGTCATGAATGATCCTACTCTTTCGTAATAACTATGTCAGTTAAATATTTTTTTTGAAGTCTTGCTAGGATAGTTTTGTCATCTGGAACATACTCCGTAAGGACATCTTTGAGCTCTTCTAATGTGAATTGTGAACCTTTACGGTTATCTATATAACAAAAGATCTCCATCATTGCCTTAGTAACTTGCTTAACTTCACGAGGCTTCTTCATGAAATGAGTATAGCAAATGTTATGATACTTTGCTTCAACTGCAATCAAGTCACGCAGTAAACGATCTTTGACTGATTCTCCTAACAAATCTTTTCGCTCTTCTGCCCTTTTCATGACATTGTCTTTAAATTCCAGAGTGCTTACGTTACTGATCTTACGTCGGTACTTTTTTTTTTGTCTTAACTCTGCTGTTTTATCAGCTATTTGGCCACAAAATAAACACAGTTTTTCGAAATCAAACACTTCCTTCTCTTTTTCTAAGCGTCGTCGTTTCGATGCCTCTATGGAAGTTTTACTGGTGTACACTTTTCGACACTCAGAATGTACATACACAGAAGTTAAAGTATTTAAGAAGTATATGTAACCGTCATTTCTTTCGATACTAGCAGTTTTTAATGTTTTCAAGCCACGCACTACATGAACAAAAATACGTTCTGAAAGTGGCTTCTCACAAATAAAACACAAATCAGCATAAGTTTTCAAAATTGTATGTCCGTCGCTGTCGACATCTGAAACGAGAATACAGTTTTAACTACAGAACATCTGTCTTATGAACCAACTATACAATGAACTAGATCATGTTGATTTTCCGGAATAAAAAATAGCCTATGTGTTAATCAAGGTTATGAATTACATAAATTCCACGTTATAAAGAAAATAAGTAAGTATAAAAAATCAACCTAAAATTGAGAAAACCAGATTTCTCTATTTTTTATTACTTACATGAATTTATTTATTTACAAGCATACAATGACATTATGTACTAGCTTATTTTATTTTCACAATATTTATAATTAATATTTATCACATTAAAAACTATATTATACAGTTATATTCTACATTATTTACAACATTAGCAGCAAAATCATTTACTAAGTTCAAAAAGCTACTAAAGTAACGTTTTTTAACTAAACTTTAACCATAATTTTAACTTCTTACCCCAACCATAGTCTCTGTTACAATTTGTACAATTTTTGAGAGTACCTCATCGTGCCTTTTATGTTGGCACTATGCAAGGCAGGGGACATCGTCCGGTGAATGAGCTGTAATACTTACCTCCTAAACTACCTACCTTACATGTTTATGGTAACCGGCGTAATTTTTTATTTATGTCTTATATTTTCTCTGCAAGTGATTTTTGTAAATCTTTTGAGGAAATAAATACTTACGCAATCACTAGGACGTGAGACTTAACACCTGTACGTCTCAGAGTAATGGGCACAGGACACGGCCACCTTGGATGTGCTCAGTGCAGCAATGCATCGTCATAGGCAGTGGTTACCACGTAACACCAGTTGGGCCATCATCGGCTTGTTCCATCATATATTTTGTACCAGCTGATACTCGCGACTTCGTAGGCGTGCGAAACTTTCCACCAAAATATCTGTCACCAGCATACGATGAACCTCGTAGCTAATAGGTAGATAGATAAATTATAAAACAATCGATAAAACGATTTTTTTCAGTGGTTCTGTTTATCAGTGTTCATGTTGCTTGTTTATCTTCACTACCTCGTCATATATAGTGGTGAGTGACGCCTTGCAGCCTCGGAAGCAGTGCGAGGAGCACACCCACCTGATCTTGTCGCCTCTACATGTCTTTTTTGTGTAGTTATACCCGTCTATCCTCAACATCCTCTTGCCAGATCGTTTTGAGGTAACATACTCGATTTGTTCTGAAAAATGAGTAAGTGAAAATATATTCAGTACACACCTTGTGTCCGGGTGGTTCCAGTAGGTATTCAAAAAAATATCTATCAGCAAACTGGTTGTCATACAAGCTTTGTTTAGTTTCGGAGTAGAGAGTGCCATGTGAAATGTCGATGAATATATTTTATTTATTTATTCCTGCTTTCCCAAATAAAGCGATGTCTTGACTTCGGCGTGTATTTTTATAATAAAAGTTATATAAAAATAGACTTTATAACCTAGTTTTACTTATACACAATTTAATTTTGACGACTTAGGCCCGTATCCTGATTTACTGGTCTGGCACTGATTCGGACTCAAGCATAGATTTTTGTATGAAAATCTCTACTCAAATCTATGCTTGAGTAACGAACTACCAAAGCGCGATTTTCTGGTCGAGTCGAGGCGAAGTTTATTCGAGGTAACGACTAAGAAATAAGCCTTACGGTGCTTTTCCATTAGAACTAAACTAAGCTACGGTGCCAAGGATGTGTTTGACATCCATTAATGTGGAAACAAACGATCCCTATATATTGGTGGATTTCAAACACATCCTCAGCAAAGTTGCTGAGCTTAGCTCTGGTTGAAAAGCACCCTTAGTCTATTGACATCTCTTACGAGTACGAGTAGTGTCGAACAAACACCCCGCAAATTTTAAGTCATACATGTTTAAGTAAGGCGGTAAACATGATACATATTATTTACAAGGATGATTGTGATAATCTTTTACTTTGACCATAATATTGTCGATAGTATATATGGTGGCTCTACACCCTCGGTTGTGATGGGAAGAGCAGCACCACCTAATCTTCATTGAACTGGAGTGTCCACCCTGGCCTTTTATGAAAAAGTTGTATCCTCTGTAACATAATCCCAGGTTACCTCGTTTTGATGTAAACCAGCTCAATTCTGTAAAATCAACTTAACTTTAAAAAAATGTGGGACCTGGGCTCCATCCAATTTACCCCAGACCCTTTATGTTTTACTAGCTGACCGCCCCGGCTTCGCACAAGTATTTAACTAAAGTTTAAAATTTTTTAGGTAATTTTTTACACTTTGGGTTATTAGAGTTAGATTCCTATTTTTTCTGAAAATCCAGTACCTATAAGCCTATGTCACCCGGGGATAGTGTAGCATCCCAACGGTGAAAGATTATTTCAAGTCGGTCCAGTAGTTTCGGAGCCTATTCAATACAAACAATCAAGCTTTATATAGTATAATATAGATTTTTAACATGTTAAAAATGTTGGTTGGTATGATAATCGACCTACGGATGTCGTATAGTTGAATTCGTTCGGTTCTGGACATACCTACAATACAACTTTAAACATTTTTTACAAGCAGAAATTGCCACTTAATATTAGGCTATCTGCTTCTTTCACTCCGTATCTACTCATACAAAAATATCAGTATTTTAGCTTTGACGATAAAATTATTCTGAGACTCGCGTGATCATCCTTCCACATTTCTCTTCGACACTGATGAAGCAAAAGCCTTCTCTTCTTCAAAAGTTCATCTAAAGAAAAAAACTAATTCCTTCAATCACGGCTGTCTAGGCATCAATGATTGTGCACGTTTGACATTTTAGTTATCTCGTTGCAATGTGTCAGGACTCTTGCTTTACAGCCCTTACTGCGATGGCTCGAGCAAGTCCACCTGATTCTGTCAGTAGAAACTGTCTTTTTGTAGAAGTTGTAGCCACCCACGCACAGTAGTGTTTTGCCTTTTTTTGATGCGATAAACGACACTGGAAATAAAATGCTGTGTTAGGTATGGAGTTTTCTCTTGATCCCATAGTTTATCCCAATGGAAGTCTCTCGTGTTCCGATTTAATTTCCATTAAAATAAAATTATGGAATCAACAGCTGGGAAATGTTTCGTAGAAAATTACGGTTCGTAAAATCAAACTCTTTTCAGAGCGTCATGTTATCATGGAAATTCTGGCTGTATTGAGTAATAACTTTACTGTACTTAAGGAGTAACTTCTAATACACAATTAATAAAAATAGACATACCTAAATACTTAGCTAGATAAACAAAACCCTTAAAGTTACTTTAAAATAATAAAGACATAAAAAATAAATTAAGATGAGTGTAGTATATATTTATTGATATAGTAGTATTAGCATATTTGACGTATTTTTAGGATCCCAAAGAAAGATAGTGAAACGGAACGTATGTTGCAACTTTGTTCGTCTGTCCGTTTGTATATCACACGGCTGATTATTTTAATTTCTCTTAGTGATTATGATTATTGTTGATTTTTACAACGTCATCTTCAACTGTGTATACCATAGCAGAACATCCTTTGTTGCAATGAGTGGAACAGATCCAACGTCTCTTCAGTCCATTGGTTCTTTGAAAACAGAAAGTGTATTTGCCAACACAAAGCAAGTATTTGCCTCTTTGAGATTTTTTGTAAAACACTGAAATATCCAAAAAAAATCATCTTTGGCAATGCAAGCGCAATGTCTTTTTCCACCAGACGTATCGTCGGTCTACCTAATTTTTTTTTATTATTTTAAAAACTACAACGGAAACTTTCAATAAACCTTTCTATTTTGTAAAACATAAAAAATATCTAAACAGTTATTATAAAAAAACTTACTAGTATTTTATGTTTATAATGTGAGTTATACTATAACAATACTTAGGAACCTAGTCTTTTAACCTGAGCTAAAATGAGTAAGTATAAAGTTTTAACATAAAACATAGTAATTTGCGACAGGCATAAATTGTGCATATTTCTGTTAAACGCTACTTTTTGTAGCATACCTAAGGACTTTAATTTATTTTTCTTTCTTATCGTTGAAATAGATATATTCAACCCCCGGTTACCACCCTGATTTAAGTATCTGCATCAAAACCATATATTTTTTGCAATAATGTGTTATGTTACGTCGGTATAGGTAATCAGAAACCAAAATTTTTTTTTTTAGAAAATTGCACAATATAGATACACATGTCGCTTTGTAAAAAACCATGCGGCTTAGTCAACTCTGCACATATTTATACCTTGTCTTCCTTATGGATAAGGCTAACTAGGCTGAGAGGATGGTATAGGTGCTAAACAAGCCTACTTCATCTAACTATCTAAAAACAGACAGGCATCATGGCTCAGTCGGTAGTAGCTCTGCCTTCGATACCCTCGAAGAACAAAAAAAAGGCGATGTTGCTGTGGCAATAATTCCGGAATTAATCGCGGCATTCATGCCGGGCATAGTGTGCACGCGCTATTAGGTTTAATATAATAGCTAGGGTACATGCACCATGCAAGGGCAATGCTATGAAAACTATACGTCTTGCTGTGTTATGGCTTATGAGCAAATTTTTTGCAACCACATTAAAACTAGTTAATACCTACTCGTATCATACGTTTATTGATTAAACTAGTTATTTTTTTGGTGTTAGCTTAGTAATTCATTGACTAGATAAAGCAGAAATCCCCATTCAGTCACAGCGTAGTACGAGTATGCTACGCAACCATTGGGATTTTTTTGAAAAACATCTTTAAAATCCTTACTTATGGGGATTTTTAGTGGGGATTTCTGAAACATATCTCTTATAAGAATGGAATTCTTATTTTACATAGTGATACCTATTACTAAGTATAATATAATCTATAGTTTATGCTATCCGGCAATAGAAATGTGTTATCTCTATATTTTTAAATATTTCTTAGTTAATAAAAAAATCCATATTCGTATGTTGACATTTTACATATTATTATAATCCCTAGAAGAAAAAAAAAACATAATTAAAAAAAAAAATACTAATGAGTATGAATAGTTAACAACTTCTTTTATATTTGCCATTTATGGTACATATTGACTAGTAAGTATCACAATACTAAAATAACTAGATTGACCTAGTAAGTTATTTATCTTAGTTCCTTATTTTGTTGCGTGACACTTGTGCTCGTCACATAAAAGCCTTAAATAATAATCAGAGAAGTTAACTTACCCGTGACACTATCGGTAGTGTCAACAGAAAGATAAATGTTGCTTATAGCAATATTGGTAGTGCCAAGCATACACACTCAGTGGATAAACGTCGAGGAGTATCAGCCATAGAATATGAAAAACCTTAAAATTGTAGCATTACCGAAATATCATGTGAGCACAATTGAAGCGGTCCATTTTCAGAGCGCATTCAATTCGTCCAAAAAAAGTCACGCTTATGTCAACCGACGCGAACTAGGACGGTAAATCAGTTCTGACCAATAATTCAGAATTCTCATATTGACCAAACACTTACGCGAAATGTCCGATTCTCAGAATGACCAATACGCATAATGACATATTAAGCCAAATGCCAATACGCAAAATGACGGATACGCCAAACGACTAAAACGCTTGTACTGCCCGTTCGTAGCATCAGTCATTACAATCTTCTTGTTACATACTCGTCAAGGGTTAGTGATTGTGGTTGTCACTCATCCGGTATAGCTTATCGTTGTCAGTCCATGCATAGCCTAGGCACTTACGTCGTCGATGAAGCATGCATCGCCACCTCACCTTCTTTCCGGTCGACGAGTGCACGCAGTAGGTGTACTTGTTGATACACAGCATTTTCTTCCCTCTCAGGGTTTTTCCGTAGTGGCAGTTCAACTCTGAAAATAAAAACTGGTTATGATGGCTCAAGTAATTCAACTGATTTAAAAATTTGCTTTTGTTGATAATGAAAAACTGTATGGATCTGAGTGCTGGGCTACCAAGGTGACGGATAAAAAAAGAGTGCATGCGACAGAGATGAGAATGTTGAGATGGATGTGCGGAGTGACAAGGATGGATAAAATTAGGAATGATTACATTAGAGGAAGTCTGAAAGTAGCACCAGTGACGGAGAAAATGAGGAGCAACAGGCTAGCGTGGTATGGGCATGTCATGCGGAGGGAAGAGAGTCATGTAACGAGGAGAGTGCTAAATATGAATGTGGAAGGATATAGAAGGAGAGGTAGGCCTAAGAAAAGATGGATGGATTGTGTAAGAGATGATATGCATAGGAGAGGAGTGAACACTGAGATGACGAATGATAGGGGAGAATGGAAGAAAAGAACATGTTGTGCCGACCCCACCTAGTGGGATAAGGGCAGGAAGAAGAAGAAGAGATAATGAAAAACGAAGTATTTTTATTTAGAAGGTATATTTTTTTTATACCTTTCGTTAAAATTTTAACAAATTACAATCGATAGTTCAGAATCTGAAACTGACATTTTGATTGTAACTTGTCAAATTCTGAAGGATAAAATCAACAACACATTTATTTAACGAATAAAACAAACTTTCATGTTTTTTACTTTTTAAAACTATAAGTAGGTAAACCATACCTAACCTACCAATACCTGTGCATTAAATTTTCATACTCAATACATAAAAAAAAATTGTATATAATTTTATATAGAAATATAGCATTTTTTTGTGTGAACTCTATCAAACCTATATTATATATTGGAGACTTATCCAGAAAGCTACGTTAACTATAGTAATAATATTAAAACTATAAGCGCAGTTGCGAGTTTTGTAGCGTTTAAATAAAGTTGCACTGCGTGGCAACTATGTGGATCCGTAGCATTGCTGCAGAGTTACTGCTCTGTGTAACTCTCGCTATTGTACTTCTAGAAGTGTAAATCGGTTCTAATGGTTATGCTCTTTGCAAAACTTCACAATAGTGTCGTCAATTGTATAAATTGCTGCTTTACATTTTATATCCCGTTGAGTCAAACACGACCATCTCGTCTTGCAGCCAGACTTCGAATGAAGCCGGAACGTGTGGCCACCCACTTCTAATAAAGTATTTCCACGTTTAGACGGCTTAAAAATACCTGATAACAAAAATTTATAACATTGATTCTTTAACGAACAGTATGCAATAAGTTAAATATTACGATTATTTATTTATTTCATTATAAACGTAAGTAGCTAAAAGAAACTGCGAATTCAGTAGGTAGCTTGTTTAGAGTCAGCGACTGGGCCCGGTCTTGATGGCCCAAATTGGCCCAGTAAAAACAACTAACGGTATTAATCTTCGGTTAGGCAGCTATTAAGTTGAAATCTAAAATAAAACCAATAGAACGACAAAACACACACATTTCTTTTATATTCTCAAAACGTTCATGACACCACTGCTTCTCTTGTCGTAGTTTCACGGGAAAATCTTATATTTTTATTAGGTCCATGATTATGATCGTTGAGGATTTCTATCAACTTTTCGCCCATTGTAAACGCTCTGGCCTTGCATTTAAAGTTGTTATGCGTGGAACACACCCATCAAGTTGTTTCATTGCGCCCAATTTTTTGGAACCGGAATTTGTAACCGTTGACACATAGGAGTGTTTTGCCACGTTGCGATGTAATAAACTCGTGAGTCGTGACTACAACGAAGAAAAAAAATGTTTCAGATATTATTTAAAACTCTCTTAACTCCCTTCGATTCGTCAACTCCACCGTTTTTCTGTCGGTGGAGTCCAGCCCGTACCTAAGTAGATATTCTACAGTGTCACGGCTTTAGGTCTTTCTTAGAAATTGTGGGGAGACTTTTGTGGAGCTACATGCAATACGAATATGCAACGGTAACCACAGCAGCATTGCATTTCTTGTTGTTGTGAGTTGAGAACTACTATCTAGTCCTATTGTTATTCTTTGAGTGAACGCAATGACCACGATCGTCTAAACATCATTATGTAATAACAATTTCAAATAAGAATATTTTCTTGTTTCATTCTTATTAGAGCGTGATTTTCAGTAGTCGGGTTTTAATTTTAAATTTGTTTTTTATCCTACTAGCGTATATCTACGACCAACGAAACTTTGTACTAAAAAATTTGTAGGCTGGTTTAAATGTACTTTATTGTGTACTATTAGTCTATAATTAAATTTAAATCATAATTATTGTGGAAACTAGCTACTACAATCCTATTTTATGATACTTAAGTAATCGCACAGACAATAATAATTAAAATAATACTTGTACAGGCCGAGCTAGAAGCTGTGTCCATAGCCGCCATTGCGTATGCCCTGCATAAAATTGTCTCGTTGTTATCCCCCTTGGTTCAGAGTTATAGCCCACCGATGAGTTGGAACGCGTGAAAATTGTACCCTTAAGATAATTCACCTGACTGATCTAATGGTTATGTTTATTAGCAAACTTCACAATCGCACCATCAACAGTAGTTACAGCAGCTTTACACTTCCTGTTGTTGTGTGTAGAACACGACCACCTAGTCTTGACATTTGACTTCGAGTGAACGCAGTATGTGTAACCACCCACATTTAGCAGCGTTTTTCCACGTTTAGATTGTATGTAGCTTCCTGAAAATACGTAAGCTTAGTAGATACGTAGGCAGTACAAACTAAAATGGGTGATATAAGAAAACTACGGGGTATAAAGTATCACAACTTCTCCGAAAGAACTGTCCGTCTTACGCCTGAATACTGAAACGCGGCTTGAGATTTAAATTACTACCATCTCTTACCAATGAGTAATGTTTTTTTATTTAAGTTTTTATTTTATATCAGGTGGAACGCTTAGAAGATAAGGCAATATACCCTTTTTGTTACGAAGAGGAGGTATTCCACTCAACACCACCAGAATGACACCACCGGTGGTGTCGTTTGGAATCATTATTCCGTTCGACACTACCGATTGTTGTCGTTTTTTCGATGGAAAGTAAAGGTTGGACAAGGTTAACGGGACGTAAATAAAATAACGCTTTGAAAGACCTTTGACCTTAGAAAGGTCATGCGTCTCAGTACCTAGCGAGGAGCCAAGCGACGACGGTCTGTTGGGTTACTATAAAAGACTCAAACGAAATGAAAGAGCGAAGTGAGCGCGTTCAAATTCAAAAACTTACTCCTATTTGGTTCTGTGAACAGAATTAATGGAAAAAAAATCTGTAATAGACGTTCAAGACATCACTATGGTAATGTCGAACGATATAGTCATTCCAAACGAGACCGCTGTTGGCGTCCTTCTGGTGGTGTCGAGTGGAAAGAACGACGAAGACTGCCTGGCTCATGGTTATGGTCGTTTTGTAATTTGACTACTTCATTTTCGATAGTCACCACGGCTGCTCGACATTTTTTGGCGCTGTGGGTGGAACAAACCCATCTAGTCTTGAGATTTAACTTAGTTGCAATGCAGAATGTATAACCGTCGACACATAGGAGTTGTGTACCTCGTTGAGACTTCACAAACTTGCAGGCCGGGGCTGAAAAACAATACCATTTATTTTTATCGAACAACACAGCTCATTTTACAAATTATATTATCAAAAACTGTAGCACCTACCTACTTAATCATATAAGAAATATTAAAATACTGACAGAGTTATCATCTCTTAAAACGTAGGTTTTATTAGTCTTTTCGTAATCTGAAGCGTCGTTTGTTTATGCTAGTACTAGATAAACAGGCATAGAACCTAATCTATACCTGTTTATCTACGGTACGGCTAACATGACGGTAAGCGTAAACCTAGAAACACCGATAACTAAATACTATTAAAGTAGTGTACTTAAACTAGTGTCGATTACTTAATTATCCTTCAACCCATAGAAGTTTGTTACCTCTTTGAGACGTCATGAATTTTTACAGCGGGGCTGTGCTGTAATAGACCTTGGCCATATTTTCTTTTTTAACAAAATAAACAAAAATATTCTTATTCTTTAAATATTATTCTTTATTTTATCAAAACAATGACTTCATGTAAGTTGAACATACATATTCGTGCGTCTGTAATGGCAGACTTTAGTTGAATTTCATATTTTTTGTTATAATTTATTAAGATAGATAGATAGATAGATAATACTTTATTGTACACAAGGGTAAGGTTCGTACAAATCCTAAAACTAACTTTGTATAGTACAATGGGCGGCCTTATCGCTGAAAGCGATTTCTTCCAGGCAACTTAAGGATTGTCTAAAGGGATTTTCAAACGCAGAAACAAAAACACATATTATTGTTTACCTGACTGTACAATGCAGCTGTTTTTAATGTTGTCCGAATCGTCACAACAAAAATGATTAAAATCAAAAGTGACAATTGGGACAATTTTGTCCGTATATTTTGTCCGAATCGTCACTAAGTCAAATCTTTGTTTTGTATTGCCTAGGACCATGGTTATGGTCGTTATTTAGTTTGACTATTTGATTGTCCATAGTCGTCACTCTCGCTCGACATTTCTTGCTATTATGAGTAGAACATGTCCATTTGGCCTTGTTATTGAACTTGTTTTTTAAGCCAAACGTATATCCTTTTATCCAGAGGAGTTTCGATCCTCTAAGAGACGATACAAATTGAAGCGGTTCAGCTGAAATATTATATAGTAAATAATTTAATAAATAAATAGTTTATTTGGCAAACCCCTATAGGTTCAGAAATTATACATCGATAGCAAGATTTATTAAGGTGTTAGATGAATGTTCTTGATTTTTGAAGATATTTAGACCAGCAGCATGTAGAATTTATAATAAGGTATATTCAGGGAGACAAAACGTAATTTACACCAAAATAGCGTTTCTTTATTTAGTGTTTATATAATTATATGTTACTTATATGTAGGGGGATGACTCATCACCCTACAAATAAGATATAAGTAATTTATTATATAGCTATGGCGCATACATAAAATACTTTAAAACTGCCAAAAAGCGATACAAGTAACAAGCAATATGTTAGAAAACTTACTCCTGGTTTCTTAAACGGTGAATAAATCAACTAACAGCTTCTTCTTCTTTTAAACCTATATGGCCTGTGTCCGTCATTTCGACAGACAATTTTGCTAGTGTCAAGTGGTGAATTTTAAATAATATAAGTCAAGTCAAGTCATTGTCAAGTCGGCTGTCGTTTATTTTGAAGAGAAAATGGTGGATTTTCTCTTAAAAACCTGAAACGATTTTTCACATTCAGAAAAACCACTTTACACACATTTATTCCAATGGCTCACTCTTTATGTTTGGACCTAAGTATTATTGGTTAAAATTCCACCAAAATTAAACAATAATACTCACAATAACACAAGAAAAACTATTAAAATAAAAATGCTATGTGTTGTTTAAAGAAATGTGAAAACTTGAATCCAACTAACAGCTAATCTTATGTCAAATCTCTGAAGAATAGGTTGCATAAACGCCTGTCAACTTTAAAATCTTCAGAGTCAATCTGACGTTAGAGTGAGTGAATGAAATGTAAAATGAACTATTCAAATACCTCATTTGACACTGTCGAAATGAGGGACATATGCAATAAATAGAAGAAGAAGAAGACATTGAACTGCAATTAGCTAGGAAATGTTTATTTATGATTGGACCTTCAACAACCCAATTTTACAATGCTTTTAACTTGACAGACTGTTTATTTTAATCCAGGTATCTAATAATATATTTTAGGATCATGGTTATGGTTATTATTCAATTTGACTATTCGATTGTTGACAGTCATGACCATCGCTCGACATTTCCTGGCGTTATGGGTAGAGCATGCCCATCTTGTTCTTAAGTTCGACTTCAATTGGAAATAGAATGTATACCCTTCGACCCAGAGGAGTTTTGTCCCTCTTCGAGACTTGACAAACCTCAGCGGTGCAACTGAAACAAATTAATACATATCATAACATTATTGTGAAAAACTTTACAACAGCGTCGTTCGTTTTCTGGGATAGTAGATATTACTTAGGATCGTTGTTCGTTTCACAAATGCTCCGAAATAAGTGAATAGGAACTAATATACTTGATTGCTAAAGTCCCACCAAAAGAGGTGATAGAATGAGGAGTGTGATTTGATGGAGACAGTGGCCCTAACCACGTGACTACTCGGCTATTGTAACCTCTTCGTTTTGTCAGGATCTCTAATAGTCCATTACCAAAATTAACAAATTAAAAACAATAATTACTTAGTCCAAGCAGAATATAAAACCTTCCGACCACCTTTTACTTTGGACCTAACATGTTGGATGGTACTGTAAGTTTACAAATACTTAAAAGTACTTCATGTAATCACACAATTAATTTTTATTTAGTTTTTGCCTTAATAAATCCACTTTTACGATTACATTTTGTAGAAAATCATAAAAGTTTTAATTCAAATCCAAAACAAACAATGTAGCTCAATATGTTAAATACTTGTATCGCTAGCAAGGAAGCAAACTCGTATGAGTTAGTGGCCAACTCTGGTGAAGGAGTTTTTAGGCCCCTAAATTATCAAAATAAAGTATACTACGTAAAATTATTGTTTATGACTTATGATTGTACTTATTGTCTATACCTATGACTAGTTATTATATGTACAACAATTCTAACGAATTTTGAACAGCGTATCTACTCGTGACAGGATTATGATTATGGGTATTATTCAATTTGACAATTTGGTTGTCGACAGTCATGACCATCGCTCGACATTTTTTGGCGTTGTGAGTAGAGCATGCCCATCTTGTTTTTATGTTCGACTTCATTTGGAAGCAGAATGTATAACCTTCGACCCAGAGGAGTTTCGTTCCTCTTTGAGACTTGACAAACTTAAGCGGTGGAACTGAAACAGAATATTTTATATTTACAACTATACTTGCCTTTTCTTGAACATTTAACTCTGTATGATCCAAACGTTTAATTACAGCGGCTACTGACATAACTTGAGGCTTTCACACTATATAACATACTCATTTATTCCTGATTATTTTGATATTAGTAATTGTATTTTTACGAAGGATCTATTAAGATACAGAAGTTCACAAACGTTTCAATTCACAAGTTACAAAATATAATGTACCTACATAGTTGAACTACTTATACCTAGTAAGAACTTAATTACAAATACCTAATACCCTTCGCTCGGTCGGTCAAAGAAATTCCACATTTTTTTACACGTTAGAGACAAACATTTGACCACAATCTCGTCTGACGGTCGATATTTATTCACTTTCCTCTGGAAAATATCGAAATTATAAGTGCTCGGAAACGTTTCTGAGGAGTTTCACTCTTTCGCGGTTCTCACTATAAATGTTGAGGCAAAGAGCTCAATCGTAATGTTTTTCGAGCAGCGTGCACGGGGATATGATTATGAATATTATTTAGTTTGGTCATAATGTTGCCACGAGTCTCGACACTTGCTCGACATTTCCTCGTGTTGTGGGTGGAGCATCTCCATGTGGTCTTTATTTTAGAATGGACTTTCAAGCAGAACGTATAACCTTTAATCCAGAGGAGTTTAGTACCTCTTATAGATTTGACAAACTTGAGTGGTCGAACTGAAACCGAGTAATAGGTATGTATTTGTACTTTAAAAAAACAATATTACGCTACATCTTTGCACCCGAATGGCGTAAACGTTTGATCACAGTAATCACGTGTAGCTTGACTTGAGGAAAAATAGTACTGTGAGAAATAACAACAAATACATATTATTATTTATTTTTGGTTCAACCTCTGGTATGTCTGAATTCCAGACACAATAGAAAATTTCATATTAGCATGTTGATAAAGGTATAATTACATTACTACATAGCACAATATAAAGTGACAAAATATGATGTACTTAGTAACTTTTGAATACTTTAATCCTTTAATGTAAGTATGTAGCTCAAAAAGTTTAGTAGCTAGATACTTACAGTGCTATTAAATTCAACTTCTACCTTCTTTTCTTTTCGACCAGCAGCGGATTTATTCGTACTAGGATAATGGTTATGGATGTTATTTACTTTATGTATTAGATTATTTACAGTCACGACCGTAGCTCGACAATTCTTGGCATTATGGGTAGAACATTTCCATCTAGTGATGATATTCGAGTTGGACCTGACGCAGAATGTATAACCTTCGATCCAGAGGAGTTTTGTACCTAGTCGAGACGTGACAAATTTAAATAGTGGAACTGAAACAGAACGATGTACGTTTAACAAATAGTACTAGCCTATTTTTAAAATATAAGGACAAATGTTTCGTTTTTCCAAATCGTAAGAAACATAACAAGCGACTTGTTAATACTATTCACAAATACATGTACCTATCTATTTCGTTTTATTTTAATTTCAAATAAACATTTTCGTATGTAAACAAGTTTAATTTTACATAAATAAATAAACAATAAATAAATAAATAAATAAATAAATATTCACGGACACTTAACACAACGCCTTCTAGTCCCAAACTAAGCAAAGCTTGTACGATGGAAACTAGATGGTTGATAGAATACATACATCCTTTTTTTTTTTTTTTTTGTAAATACATACTTATAATACATAGAAACACCCAGACACAGAACAAACATCTATGTTAAAATAAAATGATAGTACAATATGCTATGCTTTATTCATTTATTCACTTGTTAATGTTACATAATGAATCAAGAAGAACACAACATAAAATTAATGTATAAAGCTATAAATAATTGCAATTCATTCACAAATTCTTACATTCTTTGGCGTAATTTCTCAAACCTCAAAATGCGTATAGTTGATACGCATTTTGAGCCTACGAACCTATTGTACCTACACTTGAGTCTACGCTACCTACATTTAAATTGATTTTATGATCCTTATCTTAACCTTTTGTCCGACGGAAGACGCAAAGAACCGGGACCGAGATAATTTAGTCCGGTTCTTGACGCTCCTAACCTAATATAGTTTAGTATTTAACTGTCTAACTTAATACTTGTTAATAAAATATTATAAAAGTAAGTCAGCAGTTTAGGTAGGTACCCTCAGTACCTACTGTGTTGACTTGCTTACTAGGCTAAGTACATCTCGATTTAATTAACCGATTGTTGCTAGGCATGTTTTCGTACTAATTTATAGTGTTCCATAAACATTAGTTGATTTTTTTGATTTATTGGATTTGAATTATATACTACTTTATACAATATAGTATATTCCATTTACGTTTTGACCGACGTGTCTACTCTTAATAGGTTCATGATTATGATTATTGTTTAGTTTGACCATTTGATTGTCGATAATCACGATCATTGCTCGACATTTTTTAGCGTTGTGCGTAGAACATCTCCATGTAGACTTGATGTCCGACTTGGCTCTCAAGCAGAATGTATAACCTTCGACCCAGAGGAGTTTTGTACCTACTCGAGATGTGATAAATTTAAGT
The DNA here is from genome assembly GCA_918843925.1 of Eulithis prunata. Taxonomy (NCBI): domain Eukaryota; kingdom Metazoa; phylum Arthropoda; class Insecta; order Lepidoptera; family Geometridae; genus Eulithis; species Eulithis prunata. Next base: position 7,810,288 of record OU974016.1, on the reverse strand, counting down.
GGTGAAACTGAAACAGAATCACAATAAAAAGTGTGAAGGGTTTTTGAATATCTATAAACATAACACCTGAATCACCCAGCCAGTGGCTGTGATTACCTATAACTTGAATGGTAAGAAATATCCACGAAAACCTTATATATCTGTTTTATTATATTGTATTTGTGTCAATTTAAATTATATTTAACAGATATGTTTAATTTTTACAGATATACTATGCTCTTAGTAAGTGTGTGTATAATAATATAAATTTATACACTTACTAAAGTTATAAAAAGAATCAAGTAAATCGCAACATAAAATAAATTAAATAGAAATAAATATTTCATTAAATGCACAAAGCTATCAATAATTACTATTTAGTACTATTCCACACTTACTATAATTCCACTTATATCTAGCGATCTTCGAGTAGTGTATCTACTCGCAACAGGTTCATGATTATGGATATTATTTACTTTAACCATTCGATTGTCGACAGTTACGACTTGCGCTCGACATCTCCTGTAGTTGTGGGATGAGCACACCCACGTGATCTTACTTCTGAGATCTTTCCTTTTATAACAATATGTATAACCGTCCAAATACACCTGTGTTTTACCCTGACGGGATGTAACGTACACTGGACTTGCTAAAAAATAGACAAAACTTGTTATTATTACGTTACTTTTTATAATGCACAAAGATATAGGCGTTGTTCCCATCGAGCCCACTCATTTGCATAGATTAGATTAGATTAGAAAATTCTTTATTGCACTTTTAAAAATCGTGCAGAGGCGAGTTTAATGCTATTTAGCATTATCTACCAACTAACCTGGGCTCGTAATAATAGGCTCGTTGGGATTTTTTTCCCATCTGGCCCACCATTGGGCTCGTACCTACAATTATCATGGAAATATCTCCATAAAATTCACAGGGTAAATATACTGATGAAACGAGGAAGTTTTTGAAATATTTTTTGACCAATAGGTGGTTCTTTTAGCCATAAAAGACTACGGTTGGTTACATATATTTTATTATATTTTAGTAAAGTTAGTTTGATTTTGAATGACACTGTGAATTGTATGTTTCTGGTTTGACTTGTTACAGGATCTCATGTACAGTTTGTGCAAATAAATTATTTACATTTTTTTTACTATGATATTTTTTTTTAAGTTTGTATTCTCTTGTCAATTTTCCATTTCATTTAGCGTGCATGTGGTTATGGTTATTATTTATCCTAATTATTTCGTCGCCAACAGTGTGTACGACTGCACGGCAACCCCTGTTGTTGTGGGTAGAACATACCCATCTGGTTTTACACCCAATGACCTTAACGCAGAATGTATACCCTTCAACACTAAGCAGTGTTTTGCCACGTCGAGACAGTATGTAACTTGCTGAAACAATACACTTATTTATTTTATTTATATCTATTATTGGTAGATATATCACACAACAAGGTTCCACTCGAGCAAATTTATTTGTAGTTATTTGAATAGCCCTTTAGATTTAAATACACTTAGGTATGTTTTAATGCTAAGAAAATAAAATATTTGGCACTTTTTTTTTATGAACTCTTTTCTTGAAAATTCCTACGCAAAAATTTACAAATATAAATATATGTAGTTATATTTCTATTACATGTGTAGGGACATGTAGGTATGAATGTGGAATGTGTAATCATAACAGAGAATAATTTTCAAACACATGGCAGTCACACAAAAAAATATACAAAGCAAGTAAGGTTCACTGTAAGTATCAACTGAATAAAAAAAAGGATTAATTTATTTTAGCATTTATTTATTGAATAATTCACACTCCGCCACAGAATATATCATTGTGGGCTTCGTTATCGTGTGTCTATTTATCAAACTAATTTATTATTTTCCAGTGTTATATAAACTATTAGCAGCGACATTAATGTACCGTGTCATCTCAATTTGCACACTGTAACCGGTAAGACATGTTTGTGATACACTTACGAAAACATACCACCTTTATGTACTCGTACACATGTTTTTAGCAAATAAACATTCTTTATCTTTATCTTTGTTATTTCTCCTTATTCATAAAATTATCGATTGCGGATTGCGAAACAAAATGTCTAATATTACTGTAGGTGCTCAGGTAATGATTATGGCTATTATCTAGTTTTGTTATTGTATCTCTGACTGTGTGCACTTTAGCCTTGCACTTTTTGTGATTGTGGGTAGAACATACCCATCTAGTCTTATCTCCTGATATTGCTACTGCGCAGAACGTGTATCCTTGAACGCTAAGCAGCTTTTTCCCGCGTTGAGACAATATATATTGAACTATAAATTAAAAAATATTTTAATAAAACAACTCGTATTAGCACTGTTAATCAAATGAGTGAAACTACTACCCGTGTGAACTATTCTTGTGAATAATATAATTATGAGTTTCTATTTATTTGTACTATTACGTATTTTTTTGTTTGTTTCTTTTTAAATTAAGTGTTCGTTTCTGCCTATGTATCATTGTGTCTTGTTCCCTTATATTAAACTGTTATATGTCGTGCAATACGTGTGTGTTCATATCAAAATAAACTCGTTTCGTTTCATTCACATACGTATAATAATCATCATCATCATCATCATCATCTTCAACCTATATCGGTCCACTGCTGGATGTAGGTCTCTCCCAAGACGCGCCACTGAGCTCGATCTTCGGCTCTTCTCATCCAGTGTTTGCCAGCCACATGTCTCAGATCGTCACCCCACCTAGCCGGAGGGCGTCCTACACTACGCTTGCCTAAACGTAGTAACGTAAAATAATAATACTGGCAATAATTTTTTGATCTTTTAGTAGGCTGGCATCACTTTGATACCTCTCAATCGGTCTCCTCAAACCATAAATTCTGCTCATAAATTGAACCCTTGAGAATGACTTTTGAAGACAGTAGAGACATTCGGCCTCATCACGTTATCAGATTTATCTTGGATTTATAGAAAAACCCTGTCTCTAACTCGTGTTTGGACTTAACTAGGGTTTTTCATATTACGTTACATGTTTAGTACCTTCACCGAGATCTAACTATAGACTTTCGCTAAACCAACCCCACCATAAGTTTAACTCGAGTCTAACTTCACATATCTCATGAAAATCAATTTGGTGACTGTTGTTTCTAAATTATTTTATATTAAATACTACGTACTGTTTTTTTGACAATATATTCGACATTGACATTTACATTGATAAAATCATTGACCGTAGGTACCTACCTACACCTTGTTTTGGCTTGTTTTGCAGCAAAATTCTTTTTTGACTTCATTTACTGATCAGTTTTGAGTGAATGAATGAATAATTTCACAAAAGAACGGGTTTTTCTAAAACTTCGTTGAAAGTCTTTCATAATCACGCCTCAGTTTTAACTTGAGCCTAACTAGGCCGGGTCTAAACCCTCGAAAAATCCAAGATAAATCTGATAACGTGATGAGGCCGATTATGTTTTAAGGTTTTAGTATCGGTGTAGACTCGTGTCATGGTTATGTTCATTCTTGATCTTGATGATTTGGTTCTCGAAGGTGTGGACGAGAGCTCGACACCGGCGGTGGTTGTGTGTGGAACACACCCATCTGGTCCTCGGTCCTGTTACTGACTGAGCGCAGAATGTGAAACCTTGAACGCTGAGCAGGGTCCTACCGCGCCGAGACATTGTGTATTTTACTACAAATAAACAAACATTTTTTATATCAAAATTCATCAATTCGATGAACACTTCTTTTATACTCACTTAATAACGATGCTGAGACATAACTTATTAATGCGTGGTAATAAATGAGAAAAATGGCAGCCTTTTTTACTGTCACATAGATAAAATAAGATGTATTGTTTTTTTATTATCTAAAAATACTGACAAAATAAGCGATACCTACGAATTATCTATGAGGTAATTTATATTACTAGACATTATGTAAAATTCGTAACTGCCTTTTCAACAAAACTTGGCGTTTAAGTAATACTTATTAACTTCAAATAAGTATTGTATTCGTTACGATATATACAGATGTATAACATATAATACATCATACTTGTTACAGCAACCAATATAAATTATACTATGTAATTACTATATACCTCTAGGTATTTTTTACTAGTAAGCAAAAAGAGGCTGGAAGAAACTTTGAATGTCCAAGTACGGCCATTCAAATTCAGCTGCCATTTTCGTAGAACCTATTTGTATAGTTTATAGATTATTTTCCATACATCTAATGCGTATGCCCCTTGTGTCTAATGATCTGTCTATTGAAAGTGACTAAGAAACCAGAACATCCTCGGTTGGTGTTGGTGGAACACTGCCATCTGATCTTCCCGTTGCAGGTATGCTTCTTACTGTAAGTATACCCGCGGTATAGAATCAGCGGGTTGCCTCTTTTTGACAAAACCATCGAATAAGTTTCTGAAAATATAAATATAAATGTAAACAATTGATATTACGTTTGCACTTTCGTAGCCATGCATTTTAGACATACTACGCATTGGTATGTAGACACTTGTGTATTATTATACTCATGAAAATATTTTCTATGGAAATATTTTATATCTATATTAATCGTTTCATATAATCAGTACCTACAACCATTTTTGTACACATATCAAAAAGCCTACAAAAAAACATTACTTTTTAATAAATAAAAATAATTATTTTTATTTAAGAGAAACGCCTACGTATTACGTGTAAAGTGATGCGTAGTTTGCAGTCACCAATATACTTGTTTTTACTTTGTGTTGAATTTTGTTGCATCTACGAGTAGGTATGCTTTTTTTTGATAAAGATTTATATGTTGACTTTCTATACCCACATTTTCTAGAATAAATAAATATACATTAGTTTTTTTTACTTTATTACTTTACTATTTTAAACAACTTTATGTTGTTTTTGTAGTATCATCATTGATCTGATGATGACAGTATAAAAAGCCACTTTTAAATAATAGATAAAGTAAAATTTATGTCTATGCTACTGAATGAAGGTAAATACAGTGCGATAAGCCCGCTTCAGAGCGCATCGGGGGATTTTTAGATCTGATTTATTGCACTCATATGTCTTGTAACAAATCGTTTATTAAATTATGCTTACAGCATAAAAATAATATATGTATTAGATACTATTTATATTTTATATCTAATCTTATGTATTTACTTATAAGACATAACTGTTACAGGTCTATGATAATAATATCTAATATTATTTATATATGAATGATTTATATCTAAAATATTAATTTTTGAAATATAAAAGTCACCAACCTGGATCACTTACGTAAATATACTAACTATTAGTAGTCTTCAGTGCCATCAATATCTTTACTTGAACCTACGATTCAAGATTTATATTTTAGTTTAAGATATCATCATCTCATCATTTTCTTCTTGACCTATTTATGTACAATGTTACAATCTACCATACCAAAGCTTAAACTAGATAATAAATAAATATTCACGGACATTTAACACAACGCCTTCTAGTCCCAAACTAAGCAAAGCTAGTACGATGGAAACTAGATGGCTGATAGAATACATACATATATATATTTTTTTGTAAATACATAATTATAATACATAGAAATACCCAGACACGGAACAAACATCTATGGTTACAACACACAAATGTTTGTTCCCGGTGGGGATCGAAACCACGACCCACAGCACGGAAGGCAGAGCTACTACCGACTGAGCCATGACGCCTGTCAATAATATTATCTGTATAAGGTTCCTTTTGTGTATTCATATATTCCTAATTCTATTTTATTATGCGTTTCTATTTTGTTTATGGAGATCTTTTTTATTTATCAATATGATCATCAACAAAGTACACTATTTCGTTGTTAACGGTGTGAACTTTAGCTCGGCAGCTGAATTTCTCGTGAGAAGCACAACGCCATCTCACTTTGCCCACACTACGTTTGACTCCATACGATTTGTTCACTCTGTATCTGATTCCGTTTACCATTAGCATTTCATTGCCCTTATGGTTTGTGCAAATATATGCCGATTCAAAAGAAGAAACTGAAAAATATATAATAAATTAATATTTTCTGGAAAGGTCTAATAGTATGAATGACCTATTAAAGTGTCATTATTGATACATAGGTCTTCTACACAATAAATTAATGAGTATAACAGTGCAATTCTTATCTATTTAATAATTTTATACAGACAGGTACACAATTTTTATTCGGTTATATTATATGTAATTTGAAGTATTACTTAAAAAGTATTAAAATTTACAAAAAATAATAATATCGAATATACTGTTTCATTATTATTTTTTCAAGTAATTTGTTTACTTGGTTAAAAATAATATAGCACCTCCTTTTCATATGACTACGTGTGGGATTAAATATCTCGCAAATTTTATTACCCTGATTGTCTATATAATTATTCATGATTATCAATTTATACAAAAAAAAAATAATGATTTTGTCGATGTGGTCTGATTTTGCAACAATTTCACATAGAGTTTAATATTGTTTATGTATGGTATTTAATACTTTTCAGCTTGTCCCATAATTACTTATAATTATTTGTTTTACGTACAAGTTGTATGTGTACAATTTTATTGCTCAATTATAATACCCATACATTAAACAAAATTATATCAATTATGAATTTATGATTGCGCTTGATGATCATGTGCTTCGTACGAATGCGTTATTTCATTATCCAGAGTGTGTATGTAAGCTTTACATTTTCGTTTAGTACATCGCCATCTTCCGTTACTTCTCGTCTTACCGGCTGTTGTGTACTCTTTGTAAAACTTAAATCCTTTGTAAAAAATCTGGTCGTAGCCTCTCGAAGATGTGATAAATAATGCTGTAATTATACCAAACTGTCTGATTAATCCAAATGTTATTTTCATCAGAGCAGTATATATTTTCGAATAAAGTACCTAAGTAAAACGTGTTTATTCAATATTCAGGTCAGTTTCAAGTTTTACTTGAAAAAACTTAATTTTATAAAATTCCCTGAAGCTTTGAGGTAAATCCGTTCATCATATTATTGAATTATAACAATACTGGTTTGTTACAAATATCAGTAAAATGAAGTAGAATAAAACCACTAGGTACAATTTTAAAACTCAAATAATAAGAAATATTGTTCTTATTAGCTCAAACTTCGAACATACAATTATATATTTAGATTTACGTAACGTTTTACAGGTCAATGAATTTGAAAATAAAAGAAAAGAAGGAATAAAGATTGTAGTTTGTACATTTCAATAGGTAACAATTACTATGCTGCATAGCAAACAGGAAACTTATTAATACAAATGCACAAGAAAAATATGCCTATTATTTGATGGTAACATATAATTATTAAAATATTGATTATTTTATTTATAACCCTCTTCCGTCCCACAAACTAAGCACATCATGATATCATTTAAAATAAGTATCCTATTTCCTACCAACTTTCAAGGAATGAATTTTCATCGCAAGCATCTAACAGAAAGGTCAACGAGGTAACGCTCTCAGACTCTGCTAAAATCTGATTAATATGAGCGCTACTAGCGAATGGGGGATGGTTGTGTGAGTCTTGCAACTTGATTATGTGGTGATCTACAGTGTACAAAAACGCGTTACACCTTCTCTTTGTGCAACACCACCGTAACTTTCCATTTTTGTCGGAGTGTTTGTAGAATTTGAAGCCGTTGCAGAACATCTGCAGTCGTCCTTGTGAAGTCATTACAATATGAGCTTAAACCAAAAAATTCAAAATATTATCAAAAAAATAGTAAAGTTTTGATTAACTTTGGAATCCGAAAAAAAGCTCTGGATATGGATTGAATTTTTTGCAGGTTTACAGATATTTTTAATTAGCAAAGTTTAATATAAGATTGTTTACAAAGATATAATATTGAAGCCACATTTGTATTACAACAATACATACATAATAACAAAGAGATCATTCGCGAGTTACTTGAATATAAAGCTAATACCTAGGTACTAAGTTTGATCACAAACATTCATACATACTTACATCTATTTTGATCTACTATACAGAATACGTTTTGAAATGAATGTAACATGTTGGAGAACAAAGATTAGTCGATACCATCATATTAGAACACACCGTAACTTTTATAGGAAAACGGAAACTGTGAGGAACGAAAAAGTCGTACCGTCGCCGATATGCGCTAGACCCAGATTGCTACGTCATTTACTACGTCATACAGATTGGCTATACGTTCTCAATTTTCCATTCTTCAATATGTGATTATGTTCACTTTTATTTACAGGCACATGAGACTTCAAGATCTTTACGTCTCAGAGTGATGGACGCAGTGCATTGCCTTACAGGGCACGTCCTCATTGGACTTGCTCTGTGAGGTAATGCATTGTTATAGGCAGAAGTTACTACTTAACATCAGGTGAGCTATAAGCTTGTTCCATTACTATTATCATTAAAAAAAAAAAAAAACAACTAATGTTCTCCAACCAGCTTATTTCTAGTTTTAGTCAAATTCATGTTGATGATCATCCAGTATCCCAACAACAACGTCTTCGATGGTGTAGCAAAGTGCCTTGCAGCCTCTCCGGTCGCAGTTCCATACGACACTGTCACCTTTCACATATTTGCGATAGTATGTCTGCTGCTTGTATATTATTTGCTCTGTTCCACGCTCCGATGTTACGGAAACCACTATAATAAAAATTGTTATATGAATGCAGCTGGCAAGCAATACTTTTTTTCTATCTTCCTTACAAATATATGTTATATCTGGATATTTTGTCATCTACACATAGGTACTGATATTTTCCATTTGCTATTAAAAAAAACTTGTATGTTGATTAAAACAAATATATTACTCAAGGACTACATGTGCACTTTTCACACGCCTCTTTTACCTGCACAAGTATTTTCGTATCTTAAAATAATCAAAGCACAAAAAAAAATTTTGGTACACTTTCAATTACAACTAATAATGTAAAATGGTATGATAACTTCCAAAACATGGAGTGCAAAGGCTTACATTACACTCCAAGCACATATACTTCGTCAGTTTCTTAACTTTTTTTTGTCGTGTAGTTGTTGCACATACGTGGCATCGCCGAAAAAGCTCTTCGTTTCTTTTAATTAAGGGTATTGGGCTTGGGAAATGTCTGCCGATAAGACGAGAAGGGTAGTCGGTATCGGCGAAGGTATCTGTTCCAATATGGCGGGTAGTCACCTCATCAGAAGGCTCTGCTAAAAATTAACAATCAGCTAAGTATCAATAAACATTAACAAATAAATTAAAACACACTGTTGTTTCAGAAAAACACTTTTTAGTTGGAAGCACTAAGTTGCTGAAGTAACTTTACTGCGTTTAAAGTATCGCTTATCACTGAAACATTATTTTTAAATAATTTTTTATTAATAAATATCATTGAACATTCTACTATGCCTAGATTAGGCCACGTGTATATCAACTAGATTTTTTATACAATAGAACTTGATTTTATATTTACAAAAAATATTTACTTACTTAAAAATTAAGTACATACTTAATTACTAGATTTAAGAACGTATTATATGAGAACCTCAGAGCTGGTGGGTGACCATGTATTTACAACAAACTCTGATAATACACAAATAGACCTTGAACGCTGACATGCGTCACAGTTCTGTCGGTAATTGCTCTGCCTTCCGTGCTGTGAGTCGTGGGTTCGATTCTACCCGAGAACAAACATTAGTGTGGCAAACATAGATGTTTTTTCTATGTTTGGACGTTGCTATCTAATCTAGGTGGCAGATCTTGTAATGATGACGTAATGTACCGAGCGAGGTGTGAGAACCCCGATCTCCGCGCATGCGCATACGGTTCAACGTACGGGCACAGAACGTGGCACCGAATAAATACTTGTAATAATAACCAAGTTGTTTGAATATAATAATAAACAATACATGTATTATAAAACTGTAAAAAAGCCAACACTAAATATACAGATCTACTAAATGATTCTGATTCCAAAAATCGAGTTTGTCTGATTGTCTGTTTTTCTGTTTGTTTGTTCATGGATCACGCCTTATCTACTGCACCAATTACAATGAAACTTATACCATTCAGAAGCCCTTTTTGTGGATTAAAACATAAGCTATATTTTATTGAAATCAAAGGCCTAGTTCGCATAATACAAGCTTTGCTTAGTTTGGGACTAGAGAGCTCTGTGTCTAACGTCCTAGAATATTTATTTATTTATACTATAACTCATATATTTTTAGGTACATCGCGTAAATATTTAATGACTGTGCTCATTTTTGATATACAAAATAACTCCGTTTTGTGTTCTGACAGTGACAAAACATCTTTTGCTTTTTCTTTTTGAACAATACCATCGAAAAACCTTTCCAGGACTATATTTTCCATTGGCGCACCAAAATGTCTTGTCTCCAATACGAAGCAAGGGATTCCCGCTGCAGGAAACTGAAAATACCACACCTAGAAATAAAAATTATAATGTAGTATCACAATAATACAATACAGGTTACAATTTTCAGATGAAAACCAACAATTTTTTTTCCGAGAGAACAAATAAAAAAAAAGATTATAAAATACCTTAAGCTGCAAAAATTATTGTCCGTATTATACAGGGTGTTACCAGACCACTTCCGAAAACGAAAGGGGGAGCTACAGCACACCAAAACCCAACCAAAAAAAAATCAGTTATCCTGAAAAATAATTATAGCCGGAGAAAACAATGTTTAAAGATTTGTATTTATTTCGCCAGCCCGCAATGTACGCATTCACGTAGGTAAGGTCGAGGCGTAGTACTATTATTTATTCTGTGTCGTAAGTGCCTACTAACGTAGGTAGGTACTAACGTAGGTCGCTCGCACGTCGCGTACTTGAATGACCCGCGATGAACTCTCAGCTGTTCATGCTGTAGTAGACGTAATCTGCGTGCTGCGTGTACATTGCTGCTTTATTTATTTTATTTGTTTTTTTGCTTTTTTAAATGAGATAATTAGGTAGATATGTCTTATTATGTTGTACTGTGTGTATGTAACTAGAAAAAAAATTAAAAAGAGATCGTCAAGTCAATTTTTTTTTTCGCGATTTTTTTCGCTAATGTTTTCAGTATCATGGTCTGATTGGAACCTCCAAGTTTTCGGAAGTGGTCTGGTAACACCCTGTATAACAAAACAACGCATAAAAATAGGAAGAATAATAAGACAAGACAGTTGATATACAATATTTTATAATATTGCAAAAAACACCACATAGATGGGAACGCTAAGGTATAGATTCATAAACAGTAATAATATTAACTACCAGTCCGCTTTTCGGTCTGAACTATCGGCCTTTTAGCGTTGATTACATATTATTAAAATTCTTAATGCTTCCTATAATTGTCGGTTATTATATTGATAAGATATTTATAAATACCTAGTGACTAGATGATGACAAGATTCGACTAGAATAGTTAAAAATTATTTTAAAAAACCACCTACAAACATTTTTTTAAGTGCATACAACACTAGTTCACTGTCATAATTATTATTTCAAGTTACATTTTAAAGATATTGAGTTTCAAGGTTTCCATAATTCTACATGAGCCTTCTATTTTATACATACAGTTACATACTGAGAATCTCTTACATTCTAATAAATAATTCTTTAAAATATTAAGCAAATAAAAAAACTTATAACAAAGGTATACCAATTTTTTTAATATTATTATCACATCGCAAAATAAATAATACTTCGCTAAAGAATTTAAAGTTTATGTCCTAGCGACAATGTAAAATAGTCCCTATAATGGAATTAACTATATACTGCATGTATTCATGCCAAAAATATCACAATTTAAATAGTAATAAAATAATAGGATCAAAACATTCAAAATCACGTAAGAGTTATGACTTACAATACTAATATCTACTTTTTAATTAAAAATATAGGATCACAATTAAATACAGATAGTCAATATTATATTAGATAATAAAAAATCTAAAACTCTACTTATTTAGGTCCGCTCGCAGCAGAATCGCTAAACGTGTTTAGCAGCTATTTTGTATTTAGCGAGATTTCAAGTCATATAAATGCATCAATTTAACAAAACTAGCTGTTAACACATTTAGTGATTAATATGCATATCGTAGTGTATATTTAGTGATTAATATGACCTTATTATCGCGTTAAATTGATTAAGTTACGTATAAGTAGGTATAATTATATAAAAAATGTAAACTCTAAATATTCACCGTTAATACTTTTCTATAAATCTAAATATAAACCCTCTAAAAGCACAACTGTGTTATTACAGAAGAACCTAAAATATGTATTATTGATCATAATCACATAAACATTTATAAATTCGAATAAACATTGGACAAAAAATATCTACTTAATCGTCATCGCTATAATCACTAATATAAGTTTTTAACAAAAGTTCTGCTCTGTATTTCGACTTCCTTGGCTTGCTTATTCGTTTAGCTACTTTTACTTTTTTAATATTAGTAGCTTTAGCTTTTGGTGGCAAATACATTTCTGATGAGGAGTCATCAATGTTTAAATCACATGCTTTTATAACCCCCGACGTCTCCAATGGTTGTTTAACCTCAGATGTACGAGTAAATGGTTGATCAATCTCCATTATAGATGATTCAACCTCCGGAGTGAATGGTAGCTCAACCTTTAAAGTGGACGGTTGGTCATCTTTTGAAACGGATGGTTTATCAACTTTTGAAATGGATGGTTCATCAACTTTTGAAATGGATGATTGATCAACTTTTGTTATGGATGGTTGGTTAACTTTTGAAGTAGATGGTTGGTCTATTTCAGCAACATCAGTTGGTGGTTGATCAATCTGCATAATAGATGTTTGGCTAATATCTGAAGATGGTTGGTCAATTTGTAAAATAGATGGTTGGACAGCCTCTGATGTGGTGGGTTGGTCAACCGAAGATGGTATAGCTTCTGAGGTAGCTGGATGTTCAATCTTTGTTTTACTGGTAGACGGTTGCTCTAACGACGTGAAAAATTGAGAAACCATTGCAGAAGAAAGTTGAGTAAGCAATGAAGGAGATTGCTTCTCTACTTTAGAAGCACGATTAATATTGGAAGTAGAATCCTGATCATCTTTATAAATAGGTTGATCTACCATTAGATAAGGGGGCTGGAATGTCATTAAAACAGTTTGATCAATATTTGAAATGTCAGGTTCAACTACACCTGTAGGTGGTTTATCACTTCCTGAGTGATAAGTCTGGATATTGGATAAGTTCGTTGCGTTTATTACAGAAGGTTGTTCTACCAATTCAGAAGTGAGATCGATCATTACAGGAGATTTATCAACTACATTCCCTTGAGTTCTTATTGAGTAAAGAGATTGAGATAAATTAGCTGAGGTTGAAGGCGAGAATTTAGTGGTTATGGGAGTTAGCGAAGATTGGGGTAACGCAATTATATTAGGTCCCTTTTCAGTTCGATAACATATCAAATTAACAAAACTAGTAGTATTACCGATATTCATTGGTTGTGCGATCGTTTTAGGATGAGTAACAACTGAAGGTTGTGGCGACGGCTTGGGGCGAGTATCCGTTTGAAATTGAGCGACTGTATTAGGACGCGTAAAAGTCATAGGTTGAGCAGTCGATTTAGAATTAACAACATACCTGAAGTCGGTTACAGGTGATGATTTAACTTTCATCACAGTAGCAGGAGGTGCAGCAAAATGCCTAGAATTATGAAACCTTCTGCAACTATCATTATTACAAACTTTATTTCTACATGCATTACGATGCTGATGCCTTAGGCATCTACCTTTTCTTGTTTTGGGGATGCCTAGGTCACTCGGTTGAAAGGTCGCGCTACGGTTAACAACCTCACGCTGACTAATTTCACCAGGTCTGCTTTTTTCAATAGGCTTAGGAAGTTCAACAGTTTGTGGAAGCTCCGATATTTGAACACCGGTAGGAGATTCGAAAAAAATTGTAGGTTGCTTATTTTGGGAAGAATATTTGAGTCCCCCAAGAACTGTAGGTACAGGAGCCTCCAATGAAGTAACTCTTTCGATTGTAGGAATTTCTTTTAAGATGTTATTGACAGTTGGCGATAAGTGATAGATCGGGGGAACTTCAGTAAATAGATTAAAATTCATCCCAAGACCCTCAGTAATTGGTACCTCCATCATTGAAACGTCAACGGTCTGTATTTCAGTATCTGTAGTTTGAACTTCTAGAGTTTGGGTTTCCACAGATTGGACAATTTCAGTTACAATTTGTATGGTTTGAACACCTACAGAAAGAACCGGTGTTGGTTGAATGTCCACAGTTTGGACACTGACAGTTTTTATCTGCATAGAAAGAAACTCTTTTGTTTGAGCTACACCAGTTGTTTGAACCACTTTCGCAGTTTTATCGATATTTTTATTTATAGTGCAGTTATTCGTAAAGTCTTCCTTATTCATATTTTGACCAAAAACTTTACAAGCTCCTTTTTCAAATACCTCATTAGTTGGTCCATGATCATGATCTTTCAACTCACCGACGACCTCTTTTTCAGCTATTTTGACCATTATTTTAGCTTTACATTCCATTTCATGACAATTCCAATAACTGATATTGGTGCCGGGTACGTCTTTTCTGTGCCAGTAAATATAGTTTTTATAGATGACCAGTTTTATTCCTCCAGTAAAACTTGCTGGGTATATTTCTGTAAACAAAGAAAATATTCGCAATTATAGCATCGCGAGCGTTATAAAAAAACATATGTGCTAAAAACTACGTTATATTTCTAAATAGTAATCCTGTAACTTTTGAATAGAACAGCAATTTTAGTACCAGTTCAAAAGATACAAGGTCGTGAAATCAATTTAAATAAGTACATACTTTTTTGCTAGTGTTTACTGTACGGAAACAGGGTCAAGGTTTCATTAATTACGAATAAAACTTGCAACCTATTTTTATATAATATATTTAATGTTATACTGGAACAAAGCTGGGTAACAAAGTTTAGAAACAGAGAGGCAAAACGTTGGACGGCCTAATGGATAAAACGTTGGACGACAACATTTTTAAGACTACGGGATGTCGCGTCTGTGAAAAGAGTAGGCCCGGAATCGTTATTTCCGGAAATAAATGTCCACCAGTGGATATGACTGACATGATGATGATATTAAATTAATATTAGGTATGTTCCCATTTCGTGCCAAATATTTTGGTAGTGGTTCTATCAGCGTTGTATCTTATTTGGTATTCATATTGGCGAATGAGTGTGGATCGCCATATGGGATACTATCCTCCGATCTATTATCTTCACACGTGCTTTACACTTCTTAGACAACCGCTTCGAGCAGTACCAACTGCAAGACCGACCAAAGTGATTGGAGTGGTACGTGAACATTCCAACTCTTAACAAATGCTTTCCCGATGGCAAAACTATGAATTCAGTATCTAGAAATTGAAATGTGAAACACTAAATATTATATTTAAAAAAAATGTATTTGATAACACATTCAACATTCAAATATACTTTTCTAAATTAAATCAGACATACTCATAAAGTTTCTAATTTAATAATTAGGTTACTCTTTGCGTGTTTAAAAGTAAGAGCATAATATAGTCATAGCTGAAAACTACTA
Source organism: Eulithis prunata (assembly GCA_918843925.1). Lineage (NCBI taxonomy): Eukaryota > Metazoa > Arthropoda > Insecta > Lepidoptera > Geometridae > Eulithis > Eulithis prunata. The sequence continues at coordinate 7,794,713 of OU974016.1, read as the reverse complement.
ACCAAGTTCTAGCAACACCCAATGAGAGCACAGGTACCTATAGTTACTTGATTTATCCCGAGACTTATTTGTTATTTATTAAATAAATACACCTATCTAGGTACTGTGCTAGAGTTTGTATATTATTATTCATTTGTACTAAATGAAATGATTATTATGCACTGCGTTTAGTTTCAAAATATATTGACACTTTTCATCAAGGGTTATTCGTGCCCGGCAGTTTTTGAATTTAGAACATCGCCAATGGCTGTGGGATTGTGAAAGCAGGGATTGTCGGCTGAATGTGTGGTCTTGATAAACTAACAGTAAATTCCCTCTTCTTGAGCTGATGAAGATTAACTCTGTAAATAAAGTGTTCTCTACAAATTAGATTGTAATTACAATTTAAAATTGTATAAATTTATAAATAAATTAATATAAAGTAAGCATCCTTACCTTGATACTTGCGATTTTTTATACAAAGCATTTGATACTTCTAATCGCATGTTAATATATTATTTACATTAATGTTCTATATGTACAAAACCACAAAACAGTTTCATCATGGTTTTAGTAACAAATTGGCCCTTTTATCTTTACCTTTCGATCCCTTCGAAGATATTAAATAACTTAAGTAACAATAAAAACGTATTATAGTATATTTAAGTTTTAGTTTAAAATAAGTAGTACTTACTTAGGTACGTATTTTTCTATTTAAATAAATTATAAGTAAATATATAAACATTCTTGAGGCTTCCGTCGATTGGGACCGGTAGGTATAGGGACCGCGGTCCCTTTCGCCGGATTGCTTTAATTTTATTATTTTTCTTCCGGCGAAAGGGACCGCTCTCGAAATGATCGAAAAAATCTATTGTCCAAGGCAGAAAAGTACAGTCAAAGGAAAAAGTAGATAGCAAGTATTTTTCAAGTTTTTTTTTTTTAATTTTTCAAATTAATAGGTCCATGACAATGATTAGTTTCGTTCAAAATCGTCATCGCGTCATCTTTGATTTTTATCGTCGCATTACAAATTTTCTTTTTCGCACATCGCCAGAGTTTTGAGCCATCATTGTTTGTTCTTTTGAAATGATATTCATAACCAGCTCTGCACAAAAGTTCAGATCCCTTTTGTGTGACACTAATGTGAAAAGATGGCTGAGCTTGAGATGTTGAAGGGCCGCCTTCGTCTTCCATTTTGATAGTACCTACTAAAATCGAAAAATTATGGTTAGTTATATTGAAAATTAGAAAATTTCAGTGAAAATTTCAGCTTTCTAGCTATCACGGTTTATGAGATACAGCCGGGAGACAGACAGACAGACAGACAGACAGCGTAGGCTTATTTATTAATAAACACAAATATTTTTAATTGAATAGATACTTACTCAGTAGACTGAGTCCAGTTTATTTAGATCCAAATAAAAGTTGTCCAATTCAGAAGCAGTAACAAAGTCCGTAATTTCATGCCAAGTCAGTCGTGTGAAGTAAGGTTCAAAATCCAGATAAACAAGCGAGGGTCAACAGTATCAAACTCACAGCACAAAACACAAGGTAGGAAAAACGAACGACTGCACTCTACAAACGAAAGTAAGAAAGTGAAGTAAATTTGCATATTATATTATTCATTAGTCGCATGAAGTGTCTCGTAATTCAAGCTCACTTTATTCTTAGTATTTTTTTAAACGTCGACAAAACTAGCTAATAGAATAACAAAGGAAGCGGTTAGGCATATCAAAGGTCCAGCCGCATTTCTATTGTTTGTGCTTAGTCCTTACACTCTTTTCTGGCTTTGGCTATTGTTTCAGATTTCAGTAGAATTATACAATGCTTTTTTTCCCCAAAACATCATCTCAGAATTTTGCACGTGCAATATGGGAGCTAAATAAGTTCAATGTCTTTTTCTAATAATAAAATAACACTAACTTACGAATTATATTATGAACTAGATACTACTTACATAAACATTGTCGTATTTATTTCGGATCTGTATCTGACGACGACTGTACAATTTACGTTGCATGGTTTGCGGTCCCTTTCGCCGGAAGAAAAATAATAAAATTAAAGCAATCCGGCGAAAGGGACCGCGGTCCCTATACCTACCGGTCCCAATCGACGGAAGCCTCCATTCTTGGACATATCAAACAACGCTCTCTAGTCCCAAACTAAGCAAAGCTTGTACTATAGGAACTAGATTGCTGATGCGAATACTTATATATAGTTTTTTTTTTGTAAATACATACTTATGATGTAAATACATACTTGATAAGTAACACCCAAAATTTGTCAATATTTTTGGAAGTGTAGAATATCAAAACATGGTACGCACAAAAACGGTTTTTCAGGGCAGTCCGAACAATATGTTTTAGTTTTTTTTGTTTTATTTTGAGCCCAGTTTCGACCTCCAGCCTGTGAGTTGAATTTGTAACAAGACTTGCAATATTTTCTGGCCTTTCCTGACGCAAGGAAATGTTTTGACAGTCTCATTGTAACATTGTTTCGGCATAAGTTGTTTTTAAAAAATTTGCGGCAGCGTTTGCCTGAAAATTTTACTAATTAATTTAGTTATTAAAGCTATAGAAAAATAAAAACACTTTTTGATAAATAAAAAGTTAAACATAAATTAGAACAAAACCTTAAGCTGAGAATAAAACGTAAGTACTTATATCAAAGATACTTACGCTGACGGGTAGTGGCCAAGTCCTGTAGGATTTTAAATAATGCAATAAAAGATAATTTGAAATGACGCTTGTTGGAATGCTCTACTTCAAGCAAAAGCTTTCGTTTTAAATATTACTGATTACACAGATCATAAAAGAAAAAACACTGATTTCACTACGTAAAAAAATTATATAATGTTTAAAATAAACCAGAGTTATAAGCCATCGGATAACACATACTAAACAACAAAATAGGTAAATAAAATACGGGCTTTTAATATGTGGATGTTATCGTCTACCCTATATATGTACTAGATAGTGTAAAAAGCTAACTATGAATCGCTTAGTTTCACGTACTGGCCCTCATAAATACAGTACTTTGCAGGTGGGTGAGTGTGAATATTCTCCAAGCCAATAATCCCAAATTTCTCATTGAGTTTTAGTTTAGCATTGCAACCCCTACAGTTGTGAGTAGAACAATACCAATGAAAGAACTTCGTTTTCTTGCATTGCTTCTTGCAGTAGTAAGTATAATCGTTGTACATCACAAGATGTTTTCCGGAGTATCGGGATTTTGCTAGAAGTATCACTGAAAAGGAACCAAATTGTTAAGACTTGCTCTTGGTTTTTTGTTTCTTCGCTGCGCTCAAAAAAAGACCGCTGTAGTTTTCTCTTCAAAACAACAATACTTATCTTACAAGAGGTTGTTCTGCAGTGGAATGAACCCCACTGCAAATGATACTAACAGCAGTTTTCAAAAGACTCCTCTTCTCATATTCAGCGATCAGGCTATACTTTTTATTTAAGGTCGTAATAACGACTAAAGTTTGTCTCATAGTTTAATTACCCAAACTTTAACAACATCACCAGGTAAAAGATATTACATTAAGGACAATATTATATCACAAAAGTCGCTTCATTACAAATTCACACGGTACAGTCTCAATATCTCAAAGTTTCTCATAATACCCATCTGGAGTGATGAAGTAAGAAGGCCGTTTATGGCAATGATCTGTTTTCACATCCAGGATCTCTCTACCTTCCGCATTGTTAGCCTTCAACAACCTCAGTCTCGCCCTGCAGAACTTGGATCCAGTGCAGGACCATATTGTGGACTGCTGAGATTGCTTGTGTGCATAGAAACTGAAGCCGTCCAGTATTGCTATTTCTTTTCCATTTTTCTTTTTGTACCACTTCACTGAAATTGGTAATAGGTGAGTAGGTTTGGAAGAGCGCTTTGTAAAAAAACGTCTAGAGAATTCTACCTACCTAATACGCGAAGCAATGATCCGATTTGAAGGGTGCCGGATAGTACATACCTAGTGGTAACCAATAAAATATCAATTGCCCGGTATATTGAATTCGTTAGTTTTTGTTTTTTTAAGGGTACCTACGACTTCTCAAGTTAAAATGTTTGCTGTTTGTCAAGAGCTGTTTGCTGTTTCCTCGTTCCCCTGTGGGTTAGCATGCATCTCAGAATAGTAGAAGTAATGAATTCTGTTTTCACCACAGACGATGCTGCCAGCAACCATCCAACTTGATCCCTCATCTTTCTAATTCTGCTGATCATATGACAATGGGAGTAAATTTCATTTGCTCCGAATGTTCTATGACATTGGTAGAAAAAATAACACACAGTCATCGCCTCTCTAAAAGAACACCATTAAAAATAATTAAACGAAAAAATACAAAATATTTAATGGTTATTTACAAACTTACAGTAATATAATAAACAATAGCATTATAATATTTTTATACTTGACACAAATGTGACCTGATCTGCTTAAGTATAATTTCTTGTAGCGGTTCAGAAATAAAATTGGAATGGGTATAATTGTACCTCATTGTACCTAACCGTAATATTTTTTATAAATGTACAAACCACAAAAATATTACAACAAAAAAACATAAAAAAATATACAAAAATACATAAATATCTACATAAAAAGAGATCTATAATATAACTTCATCTATTATACACAATTCTGAAGGTCAACTCTGTTAGCCATAATGTTATCAGTATTGAACAATAATACAAGTTGTAACACCCATATTGTTATCAGGGGCTCACGCCAGAAATACATTTTTCTCAAACTTTCTTGGTAATTAAAGCACTATTTTGACAACCTTCTTCGAGATAAATCGAAAATGCAGTACTGGCCAAATACATGCGAGCAGCGGCCGGCAATAAATGTATGAAAATCCATTGCCGGCGTGTTTAGCGGCCAAATAAATTACATACAAAACTCATATCTGTTGTGTTTAAAAATGGAACGATCTTTTACTCCATATCATGGCAACCAAGGAGGTAACTTATCAAAGGTTTTATTCAAATTTCGAACAGGATTTTAAATATAAAGCTGAGTATTGAAAAAAAAAAACAAATGAACACTGTAACTTCGTTGTTCGCTAATGGTTTTGTTAAGTAATGGTATTTTCAACTAAAAAGTTTTGCCTAGGTACTTAGCTTTAATTTCCGCGCATTATTTGAGAAAAGTACTATACAAGCATTGGCCACAACTAGGCAATGAGGGACTCACGTATGTGTGCCTCGTCTTCGACTCGGCCCACATTTACACGTTCTTCCCTCATTGCCTCTGTTGCGGGCAGCTGCAGTAATGTACTATTATCTACGTATTTCGTGTTAACTAGAATCAGCGTCATTGACTGATAAGAGAAACTGTATCTCAATAATATTGAGCAACTAACATCTAGATACCTTAATATTGAATTCATTTAAACTAACTCATTATAATTAGTATAATTTTATTTACCTATAGTACTTCTCCGTAAACCATGGTATACTCTAGGTATGTACGGCATTTTGACTACGTATTTAATTTATCAATACTGTATTAGTTGTAATTTTCTTTGTGAATAAATAAAATTTTGCTGTTACTATAAAAAAAAAAAAAAAATATCAATTGATATACCTACCAAACGTTTCAGGTTCACACTCGAAAGTGTAGACTGTGTCGAGTTTTCATCAATGACTTCATGCCGTGAACCATGGTCTACTCTAGAGTATGTACGGCATTTTTAAGCCTACGTATATAGTTTGTCGATTGGTATACCCCAGGTTTCAGGTTCACGCTCGAAAGTGTCGAGTCTTCAATAATTTTACGCTTTATTACTGTAATTTCCGTTCAGTATACTATAGTTACTGGGCTTGTGGTTATGGGTGCCCATAAGACGGACGACGCGTCGACTCGCCTTGTCTACAATAGCATAGGCCCCACACCGACGATCACACCTCCAGTTCTCAGTGCTCATGATTTCTAAATGCTTGTAGTAGCAATAACCATTTATGAGTAACACGCCCCACTGTTTTCTTCGTGAGCACTTCAGCCATTGCACTGGGTTTTGAAAAAATACACTTTAATTATAAAATCAGGTGTCAATTGAAAACTGTGGATTTAATTCATAATAGTACCATAAAATATTTTGGAGGTTCACTTATAATATTAACTTGAAAGAATTTTAATTTATGTAACAGTATATTTTATTTTACATAATTTAATCTGAAATCAAATCTGAAAATAAAACAACAAACGAGAAAATTCCAAGAACCAAATCGCTTAAGTAAAGATAAATAGCAAAACCAAAGTCAAATAAAACTACTGCAGAATCCAGATTTACGATTACTTGTAGTTTGCGTCTGCGCATGAATACCCACCGCTATCGTGACCTTCTTGGACCCTTGTGAGCTTGCTACGACCAGCTGTCGCTACCTGCTCTTTAGTCATAAACGAAGGGGTGCTAACAATGACTTAAAGACCCCGACTACGTTTAAAACGAACTCATACAAATAGTACGAAGCATAAATAAAATGCAACAGAGTATATCCTCTACTTACCTACACTGCATAGTTAAAGTTATAGTGCAAAACAGACATAATGACATCATCCAAATAAAACTAGAGCTAAAAATAAAATTAAAATGACTCACGGCCGACGTCTTCATGATAACAAGCAGGCAATTTTGATACACAAAATATAATCACTTATCACGATATTTTAATTTAGAAAAAACTCCCTCGTTATCACAAATTTTCACAAACTGACCTACATTTTCATCACATATTTAAACATTGATTTTTTATTTCACTATTTTTGAAATATGAATTGTGTACCAGAGATATGTACATAGGTACTAATTAAATAATAATAAATATGGATAGTACACAAGATAAAACTAAGCTGAACCCCAAGGTGTACACTAGTATTAAACACATCTACACTGATTAGGCAGTTTAGACTGTGTGTACACTTGATTATAATATTATACTACTGAGCTACATTTTTACGTCCATTCCGCGCGCGATTGGAAAAGCAACTGATTATTTCTACGTATTTCACATTACCGGCAGCGGTCACATATTTGGCGGGTAGTTTAAAATTACTACGTTAATTTTATTTACTTATCTTTTACGGAGTATTTTAATTTTCTTATAAATCGCATTGTTTATAACATACATAGGTTGTTTATGTGAGCAGAATACGTTTCGCATTGTTCTATCCAGTGACTGTATGAAGCGTACTTTACATGCGCGTAAGTTTGTGCATTGCCATCTAAGTGCATTCTTGGAGCTTCTGTGAACGTAGAATGTATATACGAAGAGAATAGCCAATTTCTTACCCATTTGATAATGCACAACTTCCACTAAAACCAGAAAGAAGTTTTAAAGTCGACTCAGCGGTTAATCGATATGTCTAGGAAAGTACTCTTTTTAGAGACGAGCAGATAGTATATCAGCAGTTTACCTAATTATAATGGACTTAAAACATACACTAACAAAAATTCCAATAATAAACTTAGCGGGTATCTCAATCACGTCCAACCTCTTGATACGCGAATGCATTAGCCTACTACGCCCTTTATTTCTTAGATCAAGCGATAGTGTTATTTAGCAAGGAAGCAAAATACACAAGTATCTTTCAATTATCTTCATTTTATTACAATTGTGATAATAAAGATTTTAGATTGACCAAGCCAAGTTTGCCAAGCACTCTCCGTACAGTAAAAACGATTTTACATATGGCTACGAAAGTTACTATGTAGAGATGAGGGTTGCCCGTTGATTTTATTGCAAACGTAGCGTAGACTAAAAATTATAAAAAATTTAATTTTGAAATTACAGTTTTATTTTTAGAAATTACACCACGTATTATTTTATATCTTGGCGGCAAATGTGGGTGTGCTATTTTAGCAGTTTTGATAATACCGTCGACCGAAGCAGTAAACCTTGCCTTACACTTCCCCCATACATCGTGCAATGCCATGTGTGTGTGAATTTAGTCTCCCGGTGACAGTAGAACGTGTACCCATGATACATCGCTAGCTTCGTTCCACAGCTTTTTGTCACTATAGTCACTGTAAACTTTTTTTTAATCGACACTGTAATAGTTAATTGTCAGAGCAGTGAATGAAAGTCGCCTGATTTTCGATGCAGGCAGAATTCTGACAATAAGTGACAAAAGCAAGTTGAAATATTGGACATCAGCTTCAAAGATTAAAAAAAAAGATTTGGTTAACTACGAGTATCTACATTAACTAAAAAAATTAAACTTAATCAAGAAAAGGTTACGTTAAAAAATCTTCAAAATAACATTATATTAAATTTCCTTATTAGTTCATACTACTTTAATAATAACCTTCTTCAACTCGTTTTATTATTATCCATTCTTATTTTAGGTGCACCAGTGGCCGGAGGTAGACACTCACCTCACCGCGCTACTTCGAATCAAGAATCGCCTCTCGACTTTTTCATAGACTAATCACCGTTTAACAAAGTGCCATCTCGTTTTGCGTAGATAGTTGCAGGATTGAGAGGCGATTCTTAGTAAGAACATAAATAAATATATAATCATGAACATTTTATAATACTTTTCACATAATACTATATATATACATGATATATAATATATATTCCTTTTCTAACGATATAGGTAGCATCGGGACCGACGGACAAAAGCAATTTGTGAACCAACCTCACACTCGACTGTAAAAATGCTTTTTTGACATCAGTACCTAACATCCAAAGCCCAACTTCACCCACTGCGGTAGGTACTGTGCATATCTAAGTTTGAATATAATTATTTTTCTCACTTCAAGAATATTTAAACGAGTCATAATTAGAGTACTTCGACTCTAATACTGGCAGCATAGCATGGCACTTTTTAAAATACATTCCATTATGAATCTGAAACTCCGGTGGTCCATGGTTATGTTCCAAGTTGCCGGTTTTCAAAGTTCCTTGTGTTGTTATAACAAATCTTGCTCTGCATCGACCCCACATGGTACAGAGCCAGGTCGAAGTGTTTTTCCCATAACGGTGTGCGTAGAACGTGTAGCCCGAACACATTGCTAGCATTTTTCCAGAGCTCTTGTACACAAATGACACTGGAAGCATAAACTTTCTTGTTAGTTTTGTTAAAACATAGATATCGCTGAGACAAGAGATCGTCGAGTAGCGCGATCATTATTTGCATTATCTGCTGGTACTACTGATATGTTGTGATATCAAATAAACATAGTTATACCTAATAGTGTGTTACGGAAACCACGAGATTATTTTATGCGGATAATTTACACAAATCTGGCTTTAAAATTATGTGTGGGAATGTATCCCATTAGGGTTTGGTGACACAAATATTGAAACATCTGTTTTGTCTCACGTAATACCAAAACCTTAAAGAAAACTGTAAGTAAACGATACTGACAGTATTCAATTTAATAAGATACTTAATAATAATCTATAGCATAATACATCTTCCGTTAGTCTACATTTTGTACTAAATTATTATTAACATAGACACCATTGACTGAGGTATTTCATTGTTACTTTTAAAACTAGCTTACCTTCCCTATTTCACAAATTATTTATTTATGGGTGTAAAATTTGATAACGGTTCATTTTAAAGCGAAGCTTATCCATTTGTCAGGAACTAAACAGTTTTGATACTTAGACACATTTGGAGTGTCATAAATATATATATATATATAAAACTCTTTTGAAGCTGACTTAGTATCAACGCACAGCCTAAACTATAAGTCCTAAAGGTATGAAATTTGGAGAGTAGTATCCTTATATAGTGTAGGGGTGCACTAAGAAAGGAATTTTGAAAAGTCGCACTCTAAAGGGTCTAGAACGCGAGCAACGCCGCGGGCGACGGCTAGTATAATATAAAATGATGTTATTTTGTTAGAGAAACTGCTTTACTTTACCTAATACCATATCAGATTTGATAATTATATGCAATATAAATTAATTTATATTGCTAAAGAATAGTTTTATCAACATTTTATATAAACACCGTTGATGATTGTGAAGACCGGGGGACGATGGTTGTGGTTCAGTTTGACTAGTTTCGTTGTGCCATCGCACTGGTAGAGTATGAACCTAGACCTGCATTTGCTCCAAGACGTGCAATGCCATCTATCGGTGGTTTGAGTGCGGCCATCGAGGTAGAACGTAAACCCATTTAACACTGCCAGTTGTTTTCCGGACGCATTTTTGAGATACAATACTGAAATCGTATCAATTAGTTTTATTTGTAAGATGAGTGAGAAAGATTAGTCATACTACATTTCACAAATGAATTTAAATAAAACCATTGTTTAGTCTACATATTTATTTTTTACTTTCACTAAAGCAATACTCACTCGGGCCTGTATCGCACCGCCACGTAACGCTGTGCGTTAAATAAAACTAGTTAGGTATACATTTTTTGTTTTATATTAAACTTTTAAAAAAACTGTTTTATAATAATAAGTAGAGTATATTTAGCACTGTGTCAAAATGCTATGAAAATATTCCTATGCGTGTAGACTTCAGAGCCCCGAGTCTGTGCATTTGTTTTGACTTTCGACTCGATTATAGCACACGCAAACGCATTCGCAAAGCGAAAATTTTTGTATGAAAACCGGATAAGTGCCTCTAGCAGGAGATTTGGGAATTATGCAATTCCCAACAAAATTTCTAGCTAAAGTCTTTGTCTAGAAAATACGGAACCCTAAAAACTGCGCAGAACTGAGAGAAAGGGCATTCTTTTGTGCCACAGTCTCAGATAAATCAAAAAACAATACACACATTAAGTCTATGACAAAAGGCACTAGAGTATCAGCGTCATCTATCTAAAACTAGATCGCTTTTACACTCATGTCCCTATCAAATTTTGTGGTACACTCCGTTTATAATTTGGTAGAGAGGACGCACGTGGCAGTGCTCCAGAACCGCCTTCTTGATGCCACCATCCACCATCAAGGTAAACCTTGCCTTACATTTGCCCCATGATGTGCAAAGCCACGTGACGGTGGTCTTAGACTTCGAGTGCCTGTAGAAGGAGTATCCATCGATTATCCCTAGCACTTTCCCATACGAGTTTGGTAAGAAAACCACTGAAAGATATATATTAATATAAATAAACATTCAGAGCTTGTACCTACTATGCGAACTAGATCGCTTATAGAATTATATTATTTTATATAGGAGAGAATGAAAACGAGATGGCACTAATTGTAAACGGTGATTAACTTTTAACAGATGTCATAATAATAATAATAACCTCTATTGAAGATGATTTATACAGCGTCAGGAGGCAACCTATGCCTACACTTAACGAGATGTAGGGCGATTATAAGAACCCTAAATAAGCAAAGAAAAGGCTTGCTTATAATAAACCCTTTATTGTTTTTTTAATAGCGCCCTTAAAATACATATACCACAACCGCGCAAAAATAATGTTAAGAACTTCTAGTTTAGATCTAGTCTAGACTTAGAGTGTATGATCTGGATCTACATGTTCATTTAAGCAAAAAGAATTGGGAAGGAAGGGAAAACCAGTTACCTACCTAAATAAAATCCGTTTGTATTCCAATTCAGCATTAGAGCGTACCAATAGCATACAAAAACGAGAGACGATACAAAGCGTTCCTATATAGGTGTAATAATAAGAATAGTTGACTTTGGATAGTTGACAGAAACAAAAATAAAACCATTCATAAGAAAACTAAAATCATACCTAGTCAAAAAATGCCTTTACTCAACCGAAAACTACTTTGAAAAAGAATAATACCTAAAACTAAAGTGATTAAAATATTAACTTAAATACCTACCTAGTCAAATTAGCCATAATAAATTTAAGTATTAACATAATTAGTAAGTAGCCTAAGTAAGATCAAAGTAGTAAGGATTTTTTAATTTTATTTAGTGCATGCCCAAAGGTATGTACCCAAAATTAATGTTAATAATTACCTACCTAAGTTTAAGCGCCCAAAACATTTGCGATACCTGGAAAAGGAGAATAAGTTGTAAAGTGCCTCCTACAGTTAAGACCAAATTGTAACACTTACTCGTATTTATGCAAATAAACATCTTGTATCTTTGAAGTATTCAATTCTAAATGAGTTAAAGAGATAATAAGCTTTTAGAGCTGTTATAATTTAAAAAGATATTATTTGTTAGATTTTCACATAGAATCCATGAATAATCTTGTACGGTGATGGCGGATGGGTGTGCATACAGTGTTTCTTATCCAAATGTTGAACTTGGCCGCTCATAGCCAAAGAAAATTTCGCGGGACATTTCTTATGACCGAGCGTGCAATACCACCTCTCAGCCTTCTTAGACTTTTGGTGGCGGTAAAAGGTGTACCCGTCCATGATCGCTAATTTATTTCCATTCGATTTTGTGACAAACTGAACTGTAAATCATAAAATATTATTAATATATATAGCTGATACCCGCGACTTCGTACGCGTGCGAAACTTTCCACAAAAATATGTCAACCAGTATACGATGAACCTCGTGCCAAAGGCTGCTTTTCGTTTAGAGAGGTCAAGCTGTATCTTAGAATCCACGTTTTAGATTTCAATAAAATATAGCCTATGTTTCAATCCGTAAAAAGGGCTTCCGAACAGACAAACAGATAAACAGACAAACTCGATTTTCAGAATCAGAATCGTTTACTTAGTATATCTGCATATTTAGTTTACCCGTATCTTTAGTTTTAGTTTTTCGCTTTTTTGCAGTTTTATAATAGTATAGATAGATAAAAGTCTAAGATAACTTATGTTACGTAATATATTAAACATGTTAAAAGAAACAAAACATAAAGAGTCTAAAGTAAGAGTAGACATTTTTTTTCTTTTTTCTTTTTTTTTGTTCTGACACTGGAGGCTTGTCCTTTTGCCAAGTCTTTTTTGGTTTTCACTTATTGTTGTTACTTTTTTGTTCACTACGTTTTACTTTACACTTTTTTCTGTCTTCTGAGGTGAGGAGTAGACATTATGTATGTCTTGGTTATCACACGGAATCATTTTATTTATTTAATTAATAATACAGCTTAATTTTATACATTTAAACTTATAACTGTACTGTAGGTACATGTTACCGCTAAAGCAAATAAATACACTCTGTTTTTTTTTAAATCATATAATGTCACCAAAAGCACTAAGATGCACTTTCACAATTTTTCAATAATTACTACTTTTACTAAACCATTTTATTTCTTTTGAGTTTTCTCACTTCGGTTTTTTAGTCCATTTCGATTCATATAACAATGAAACAATAATGTATTGTACTCGTATATTCTTTTCGTTTTAAAGCTGCCATGTATGACATCCTGATGTTTTCGTACCTGACCTCCGTTTAGCATTGTATTGTATCAGACATTCTGGCTCCGTTTGATGGGTTTTGATTAAATAAATAATCGGAATTACTATGATTGAAAACGATTTTTATTATTTTAGAAACTACAACCAAATCAATCATTACACGCAATAGATCTGCCAAACCTAGTTATCTGTCAAACTTGATTGACGTTTGACGTCTGACAGTTTTGAATTACTAACACCGTTTATGAACCAACCATTATATATAGTATAATCCGTAGGTGGGTGGGTGTTCTGAACTGGCCATCTTCAGATTCCCGTCAGAAGTCGTTATTATCCGAGTTTTACACTTGTAAAAGCCTCTCGTGCATTGCCAATGAACACTGTTTTTGTATGCACTACGAAAGCTGAATGCATAGCCATCATATATTGCAATTCGTTTTCCATTGGGCTTCTTTGCATAAATAACTGTGAATAAAATCTTTATGTATTTAAAGGATATAGAAGCTTAGATCTTTTATCTTGCGATAAATCACAATGAAACAAACAAATGGTGCATTCTATTGCTATTTAGGGTAATACTATTTGGGATATATTTTAGGTACAAAATAAAACTCAGTACTTTCAGTCTTACAAAAGACTATAGACTCTTACTAGCCGTCGCCCGCGGCGTTGCTCGCGTTCTAGACTCTTTAGAGTGCGACTTTTCAAAATTCCTTTCTTAGTGCGCCCCTACACTATATAAGGAACCTACCCTCCAAATTTCATACCTCTAGGACTTATAGTTTAGGCTGTGCGTTGATTCTCTGTCAGCTTCAAAAGAGTTTTATATATATTGATGATGATGATGATTGATGATGATGTATGATACACACCATCGGTTATAACATACTTAGCCGGTGGATGGTTGTGTTCTCATTTTACATAGATAGCTGCTGTAGTGACCTTCAAGCTCGATTTGCATCCTTGATTACGTCGTTTCATACAGTACCATAATTTGGAGTTCTGTAAAGTTTTCTGGCAGTTGAAAATATAATTTTTGAATATAAGTACTTTGGCGCCTGTTCTTGACGTAACCCATTGTACTGAAAAATATTAACAAGGTTTAGTTAAGAAGACTCGGACTATGAATCGTCATCGTCGATTTTGCTTTTAATATGCGGTTCTAAATTATACCTCCTATACTTTCCATTCTACAAAAATATTTACTAAAGATTGAACTGACTATTGTAATTAGGTACCTACTGTATTGTAAATAACGAATTTAATTATTATTTTGTTTAGAGTGTTTCACTAACGATCTGCTTAATCAAATAGATATCAATAATGAGTTTATTAAATAAAATGTAGTATAAAGTAATATTAAAATTTTATTTATTTTATTTTATTTTAATCATTTTGAGAAAACTAACAGCTAGGTATTTATACAGTAGGAAGATAAACATAATACAGTACACTGAAGGCCAATTAAAAATTGACAGTTTATAAGTTTACTTGCTATACTATTAAGAGGTTTAAGTAAATATTTTTTACATTAGTACAATATATTTTAGTTTTTTCACTACTGATCCAAAACTTAAGTTAGTCTACAGAAATCATCATTCATTATAAATTACAAACAGATTTTATTAAGTATTAAGTATAGTTTGAAAATAGTTAATATTGTTACAATTTTATCACAAACTTTATATATAGTATCAACAGTCAATCCGATGACAAACTTGGTAAGCGCTTATATAGTAAAAATACAAAAATATGATAAGTTAATATTATTAACAACTTTAATATAACTCTTTACTTAATGTTTTAGTCTTGTTCATTAACCTTCTCACTAAATTTTACATGTTAGACAATAGTTAATACTTAAATCACAAAGAAAATCCAAAATCGGGTATATTTATTATATACAAGGTGATATTAAGTGTCAGTTAAACGCAACCAAAGCCAAGAAAACGTACAAGAAACTTAATAATGTTAAAAAAACTTAATAATAAAACTGTTAATGTTGTCATTTAACTTAAAATAATGTGATTTCAACTTTAAAACAATAGAATTTATAAACTTAACTTATAAATAAACTGGACAGTTTTGCGATTTGAATTTAACCACTCAAAGGTTAGACCAATAAGCATGATTTTGTTAAAAAATAATATTAAAAACGTGTAATAATTACTTATTTATACTTATATGCTACTGGAAGAGTATTGATTTAGAATCAATGCGGGATTAACACATTAAACCCCGAATTTATAAGCAATGTAGAGGCGAATTCAGCCGCTGTTGCCAAGCGCCTGTATCCGCCTACCAGATAAAAGATAATTCGATCTGTTGTAACCAAAAGGTCTGTGTGGTGCATTGATACCCTTAAGCGTGGCAATGTAGTCCTGATGTCGAGACGACCACACCGTCGATGGTCACGGCAGAGACCTTGCACTTAAGCTTGTGTTTTTTAGAGCAAGTCCAACGGATCCTGTTGCCCACCATGGATCTCGAGTGCCTGAAGAACTTGAAGCCCCCGATCACGATGCTGGTTGACGATGGCTGACGGAAGATTCTCGTTCGCAGGAAAGACGCAAGGAGTGCGGATGCTAAAAAAGGTACGGTTAAAAGATAAAAATCGATTAATATAGAAGCAAAGCTATTGATAAAATTATTGTAAAAATAAAAGAAAACTTAACGCTAGGCATTTTAAATACTATAACTAAGTTAATAGAGAGCCTGTGAAATGTCCATGAACTTATTTATTGTCATTATTAAGTATTCATTATATTTCAGTATGCTCTGATGAGCTGTTATTATTTGCGTTGATTTTCAAACAGTGAGTATCAACAACACAAGAAAAAAAATTAAAATATACTTATTGTATAGTTTTAAGATAGTTAATAATTGGTATTTTAATTAAATGATATTAATAAAACATTTAACAGAATTAAATAAAAATCAGCGTAAATCAAACGTCTAAGACAAGCTATTATTACTTTTGTGTTTCAGCAACTTCTGAAAAATGTAATCTGAAAAGTTTTACAAAAAAAATAGAATGCACATTAAAAAATCTAATCTAGTTTGATAAAATCACCAGTATCAGTGATCCGAAACTTAGGTGGGATATGGTTATGTTCGTTGAAGATAGACTCTATGTCACCATTAGGTCCATAGGTCTTAACTTTAGCCTTACACCCGGTCCGCTTTTTGGTGCAGTACCAAAAGTTGGGACTGTACTCGGAGAAGGAATACCCGTAGGCTATGAGCATGTTCTTTTTGCCGTAGCGACTTTTTACGTACATCGCATCACAGTTATTATAATCTGAAAATTAGGAATTTAGTTTTGGAAAAATTTAGTACTAGAAGATTGTACAGGATCGGATAGCATCTTGAAAGCCTTTCCCTCCTCATAAATGATAAGATATTTTACTACTTAATCAATACTATATTTGAAGTCACTTGATTCAATTGCGTCCCGGTTGTGACGGTTTTGTCATTGAAATAAAGGGTTTGATAATTTTAGAGCATCGGTTTTTATCGGTTTTTATCTCGTATTACCAAATTTGTTAGAAAACTCAATTTTTTAACCGGACTGTTATATTTTGGACTAGCCGTCTCCCGCGGCGTTGCTCGCGTTAGTGTGACTTTTCAAAATTCCTTTCTTAGTGCACCCCTACACTATATCAGGATACTACCCTCCAAATTTCATACCTCTATCACTTATAGTTCAGGCTGTGCGTTGATTCTAAGTCAGCTTCAAAAGAGTTTTATATATATTGATGATAATAATAAGAAAATAATAAAAAAAGGATGTGTCAGCAAAGGTATAATATTACAACCACACTATCGATTCTTCGTATTTTATTTTTCATTATTATTTACAATGCACAACACAAACATCATTTTCTAACTGGTGCCTGTTGTTGTAGATACCATACCATAATGGCTATCATACTGCGTAAAGTTTACGCATTGTTATAGGCAGAAGTTACCACTTAACATCAGGTGAGCTATAAGCTTGCTCCATTACTTTTATCATTAAAAAAAAAAAAGTTCAACTGTCTAATTATTATCTGTATACCTTTAGAATAGCTTGTACACACATATTAAATGATTTTATTTATTATAATGTATAACCGACCACGGGAGGACCTGCTCAAAGATAGCAAAGTAATAATAATACTGGGGCCTAATATAATATAGGTTCAATATTTGAAATAGCTTTTTTTTCAAGTCTTCAGCATGCCATTATTACTGCTCTTGCTGGATCTTCTCTAACATGTTGGAAGAAATTATGGTCATATCGATAAAAAAATATTTATGTCTGGTCTTGTTTTTATAGAATTTGTGAAGAATCGAGGCTAACTCGATTATTTGTGGTTATGCTCATAGTTAAAACAAATAAGTTCATTATTCGAAGTAACGATGTTGGCTTTGCATTTAAGGGCTTTTCTTTTGCTACATCTCCAGATGATTTTTGGGGAATGTGTCAGTTGTCCCTTGTCTTTGTAAAACTTGTAGTTATTCATCAGCAGTATCTTTTGGCCGCGGCAGGAGTATTCAAAACGCGCTGCTGAAATAACAAACTGGATCCATAAACACTAAAAAGTACGTGAATATAGACAACATTCTTTTAATTAATTAATTAATTAAATACGGTTGTAATTTGTAACAGAATTTCAAATATAAGTAAACTTAAAAATATTGGTAAAAAGTAATAAGCTTGACAGGTTTTACTAGTCATCTTATTGATAATATGAAATATTAGCATAGAGTGATCATTTGATATAATACAGAACCTAGTTCATAATTATAATGTACTAGCCGTCGCCCGCGGCGTTGCTCGCGTTCTACCCTTTAGGATACGACTTTTCAAAATTCCTTTCTTAGTGCACCCTTACACTATATAAGGATACTACCCTCCAAATGTCATACCTCTAGGACTTATGGTTTAGGCTGTGCGTTGATTCTCTGTCAGCTTCAAAAGAGTTTTATATATATTGATGATATTCATATTATAACATCTTTGTCATAGAATTGACGATATTTGTTATCAAGTTACGAAAGGTCATCAAAATATTTGCCGGTTTTCAAATGTATGGTTTCTCGATTTTCGTGAAACTATTTTTTTCTTATCACTAAGTTCGTATGGCATTGTCCAATAAATGCAATGATGATAACCAAAACTTCAAGTGGTCCACTACTAGATCTACGTTTAGTAGTGGACCAACTGAGGTTGGTTATAATTTTTTTTAAAGTATTCACTGAAACTGTCATTTAATCTTGACTTGTTTGGATGTTTGATCAATAGGTTACGATAACACATAACCCTCCTCATCCCCCATGAGGAGGGTATGCGTAACGCATTTCCCCAGTATAAAAAAAAAAAACAAAAAAAAAAGGTATTAAAGAACCAACCCACAGGGAGAGCTGGTATACCGATCCCGTAAATCAATGATTATGATCCTGTCGTAACCGAATGATGATGTTATTGATAGTGGTGACGAAAGCACCGCATCCGGTGGTCTTCCTGACGCATCTCCACCTCGTCTTAATACCCTCGTGCTGGTGGACTGTGAACCTGTTTCCAGCTATGTCTAGGCATTTTTTGCCGTACACGGTCACACCGAAAAACGCTGAAATGTATTATTATGTTACAATCTGTACTAAATTAATTTAAACCGATACGTAGGAAAAAAACTGGTAAAAATTGTGGTAGTACCTACACCCTTTTCTTAATTTTTGCGTTCAAACTGACGACGCTTTATTTCGTTAAATGTTCGCAATGGTGCGATTTTCTCGCATATCGGTGCCTAGTTTTAAATATTCAAATAGCAATAATTTAAAATCTTTATTTACAGAATAATATATTATGCATTAATTAAATAATATTCGAATATATTTTATCCTATATTTTTTGTGTTTTTTTTACTTAGTGGAATGCAGGCATAGTACTCTACTTTCGTCTTAGTTGACGGTTAGTTAAAAAACTTATGATTATAATGGAATATGTTTTACAGAATTATATTGCGAGGCCTTTTCCCATTGAGAGCAGTATCTTGTTTCTTTCTTTCATTTATTTCCCTTTTCCCCTTTCATATTGCAGACTGAGCGGACGAACATACTGCCCATCTCCCCAAACCTTGTTTCTGATCTTCCTTCATTTCTTTACTTTTATATGTTCGATCGGTTTAAGATCATGATAGTGTTCTCCATTGATTTTCAGTACGACTTCGTTATGAGTGAGTACTGTCACCTTGCATCCTTTTTTCCTCTTCATGTTGCAAACCCAGTGAATATGCTGCCCGTCTCCCCAAATTTTGTTTCTGATAAATCTATGACCATCGATAAGCAACTGAGAGGCTCCACGTTTGGTTTCCACCAACAATGCATCTGAAATTACTCATCATTGTACATCTTAAGATGGAAATTATGAAAGGGAGCAAACTTACGAAGACGCCCTGGTGTTGTCAAACTTGTCAATGTCATGGTGGGTGACCAGTGTAATAATTACATGCGGTGAAGTGTGACCATTTTTTTAATTAAAATTAACTTTAAAATAGTGCAGATTCATAGCTTATACCAAATAGAATATTATAAGTATTTGAAATAGACATCTTTGGACATTTACATTATTTTCTGTAAGGTTACTTAACATAAGATTGGATATATTATTCACAATAAAAAATTTAATACATATACTATGACTAGAAGGTTTATATAATTAAAAAAATGGATTATATTATCCCATGCATACTTACATACTTTAAAGGTACTTACTGAATGTCAACGATTAAATACGCACCGTGTCGCTATGGTGTAGAGCACACTGGCATTGTTACAGGTACCTTTCCATTTTAAGAACACCTCTTCAACATTTTTGGTATAGGTACTTTTATATGACACTCATGTTTTCCCATAATTTTGAACAAAGCATCTTCGTAAGTAAGAATGGACATTTTGCAGCCATTTCTTCTCTGAGTGCACATCCATAGAACCTTGGCGCCGTTGCTCCAGGACCTGTTTCTGGTGAAGAAGTAGTTTCTAAATTGTAGTTGGTATCCTCCACGTCCACTCGGAACTCTCACTAATAGTTCTGAAAATTTAATGATATGTAGACAATTTCAAACGGAATTGTTAAAAAGTATTACAAGAAAAATCAGTAGGTTGTGTGTTTACGATTCTTACTGCTGCATAGCAATAAGACCGCCCATTGTACAATTAATTTATGTTTTGTTTTTTGTTAAGGTGTGCAATAAAGTATGCAATGAAGTATTACACATTGCACTACACTAGTTTATAAAATGTAGACTTTATTATGTTTGTAATTAAACAGTTTTATAGTAAAATTATTTTATTCAAGCATCATAACTAAATGAGTCCAGTAAACTGCATTTTATCTTAAGGAACCTCGACTTAGCGTAGAGACGTATTAACAAATATTACATAATCTATTTTTTGTTTACTTATTAGCCTTGGTTATGGTCATGTATCCTGTATCTCGTTTATAAATAAATATACATTATATACTTTTGTAAAAAACGTAATTATAACGGAATCAAATGTTGCCCAAAATTATAGTACTTCACTATACGTGTCGTAAAAGCACTAAATAGTCTAGAATATTATACCTTACTATAAATATTATCTTAATATGATATTGGATGATACATCTTAACTTAACAGTTAAAATTTTCGTTTGCCGCACAAATCGCGACTTTACCAGAAAATTTAATCCATAACAACAAAGAAATTCACAAAGAAGTGATCACAATCTTCAGGCATGAAGTGTTGAACATAAAAAGTTGTTCAAATAAATAAGGTCAAAATTCAAAATAAAATACAATTATTGTTAAAAATATAAAAACCAGATTTTCAGTGATATCACTAATATTATTACCTAAACTAGCATAATTAGCAGTTTATACCTACTTATTTCATTAATTTCTACAAATTATTTAAATTACTTACGTAACCTAAGGACTATCATTTTATTTGCCTTCATAATTAAAATATCATAAAAAAATAATTATTATTTCTTTTAAACTATTTCAAATTAATTAATTTTGTGAGATTTTTAATTTCTTTTTTATGATAATTCACATTAGGTCTAATAAAGTACTATCTTTAAAACGATTTGGAGCTTTTTGTAAACCTATTTTATAACGTTTGAAATGCATAGTATTTGTACTTATTGGCTGGTTTCATATTGCCACCAACACGATACTTACAGCTAATCTCATGCATTTAGTAGGTATTAGACGCTTCCACACGGAGATTATTGCAGCGGGATTTTTGACTGATGTAAATTGTTCATACCAAAACGTAGTTTACGTGAGTTTTGTATTAGTGTACGTAAGAAGTCCATGCAAAACCTGCCGATAGTTTAGTTTAGCAAAACTTAGATTCTATAGCTGGTGCTGGGCAAGCATACTCCATCTAAACATTGTCCCAGGCACTTCAGTGTCCCGTTAAGTGTAGGCATAGGTTGCCTCCTGACGCTGTATAAATCACCTTCAATAGATTCTATAGATAAGTTTGTATCAGTGATTGTGACAACGTTTTATATCAACAACCTCGTCTCCGAGAGTCACGATTTGCGCGTTGCACCGTTTGGCGCGCCTCTGCGAACACCTCCAGTACTCCCTAGGCCCTGGACGCTCCACCCTTTTGTTATATCTGTACCCTCCCAACTCGACAGCTGGGAAACCTCGCAAGGAGTTAATGAACCTCGGCTTGAGTTCTAACGTCACTGAAATGTACAAAATTATTAATATCAGTTTTATTTACCTACTGTTGCTACTCATGTAAATAGGTCTTAAAACTCGTGGAAGTTTAGCAGATAAAGGCAAATGGCGCATATACTTAGTGAAATTTTTTTGAGTAAGATTTGGTGTACATATATAAAGAATAACATGAAAAAAAGCTGCTTATATGCGAGTATATTAATAAAATATATGCTTGGTTTACTACAAATATTAAAAATAAATGCCTGATCTAATCAACAATACATACCAATAATAAATTAGACTAGAATTTAATTAATCCTACATCTATATCAACTCTAACGTCATCCTGAATTCTATTATCCATCTATTTTTCGTGCTTAGTGCACTACTTATTAAAATATTCAGAAACATCACCTAAGTCCTAGAAAAAGTTTGGTATGTACATCGATCCTAGAAAGATTTTATTCTACCTATTTAACACATAAGCCTTTATATATGTATTTAGCCAAACGTAAATAAAACAAACAGCTGAATTGAGATCCTCCTCCTTTTTTGAGAGCGCTGGAGGACATATCACTTTTGATTCTAACGTATTTCTATAATATTGTGATATTGTTTCGATTACAATAGTATTATTCTATGTTCCTAGCCATATTTTGTTTTTACATACATTATAGACATGCTTTTATCTTATTTGTTTCATATTAAAAACAAAAATATCTTTCGTATTGTTGACAGAAACATAACTTATATCACCAAGTTACAGTTTAGCAACACAACAAGTTTTCATTCATCATATTTGGTATAACGGAACACATTTTGAGTCGCAGGACCCTTAAAAGAAGTCAATGATTATGATCATTATTCATTTTGATTACTTTATCCTGTAGAGTGACCACAGTAGCACGACAGAAGGCTTTCTTCACACAAACCCAACTGACTATGGGGTATTTGCTATCACTCCTTCTGTTGTATCTGTGCTGTCCGAGTATCATGCAGGGGTTACCGAATCGAGTTTTAATAAAATATGGTGTGAGATCTGAAAGGTACATCATATTTCATTGCGGGTTACAGTAGCTAAGTAAGTCAACACGTTCCCACACGATGGTCTCCAATAAGACTAAGTAAGATTGCTAGAAATACAGTTATTATTATTATTATGAGCCTTCGATGTCCCACTGCTGGGCAAAGGCCTCCCCCCCCCCTTTCCCTCCACGCTGTGCGATCCAATGCTGTGATGATCCATTCGGGCTGGAATTTATCTAGTTCATCCCGCCACCTTGTTCTTGGTCTGCCAGAGAAATCCAGTAAGCAAATTTATTCCAAGTTACAATATTCTTACGTAATAGTGTAATAAATAGTATTTCAGTCACGAAAATGCTATCATAGTTTCTGAAAACTAAAAACAATCTGGCTCCAACATTAAAAACTTTGCTCCAGGATGGTGTTATGTGAAATGTCTACCAATACTGATTTAGTAGGTACCATAGATACCACGGGTATGTGATTGACATTCCTGTTAGTATATACATGATATACATGTGTAGGTAAGATACCTTTGAAGTGGTATCTTTAACTGTAGTCTATGTAAAAACGTATAAACTTTCATAAATTTATTTGCAAGCAAAATATATTAAAGATTATTCTTAAAAATATAAGTTTTAATACTTAAACGACTAGAAAGGTGATTAAATTTATAGAAGCTTGTGAGATTCTGAAAGATTTTTGCTGATATTGATTTATCAGATCAGTAAAATGTTAAATCGAAGAATGACGCCAAAATGATGTTGCTACTTACATAAACAACCATAAAGAGCTTTTACACATAATGCTCTTCATAAAGTATTCAATAGAACTTGTATAACACTAACTATCACACAATTATTAGATGGACAAACGCTATTATTATGTTTACTAATATAAAATTTAAAATTAATAACAAGTTTTATGCGAATTTATTGTTCTCTTATGGTGGGCAAATGTACACATAACAGTTTTAATAAAAAATTCTTAAAAATGTCTTGAGTATTTACACTTTTTTTTTATTCAAAAACTGGGCTTTCCACTCAAAGCACGTTTATATCAAGGAAAGTATACAAAAATTACAACCAACCTTCACAACTCTGGCAGATTTTAATATCTACATAATCATAACAAACATCTATGTTTGCATTCATATAAATATTTGTTCTTAGTGGTGATCGAACCCACAACCCACAGCACGGAAGGCAGAGCTATTACTGACTGAGCTGTGACGCCTGTTGTAGTAGTAGTATCTTCCATATATTTTCGAAGTGTCTTTTTGTAAAAATCTACTACTTTTACTACGGGGCAAGAAGTAGGTGCATGAGAAGGTACTGCCATGGCCTCACCAATGAATCATATTCATTTGAACTCGCTCTTTCTTTGAGCGTTTAAATCTAGATGATTTGTCCTATCATCATCATCATCATCAATATATATGAAACTCTTTTGAAGCTGACAGAGAATCAACGCACAGCCATAAGTCCTAGAGGTATGAAATTTGGAAGGTAGTATCCTTATATAGTGTAGAGGTGCACTAAGAAAGGAATTTTGAAAAGTCGCACCCTAAAGGGTGTAACGCGAGCAACGCCGCGGGCAACGGCTAGTACTATTATAAAACTGTAAAAAAGCCAAAAACTAAAATTAAAGATATGGGAAAACTAAATATGTAGTTCTACTAAATAAACGATTCTGATTTCAAAAATCGAGTTTGTCTGTTTGTTTGTTTGCGGATCACGCCTAAACTACTGGACCAATTTCAATGAAACTTATACGATTCGGAAGCTTTTTTTCCGGATTGAAACATAGGCTATATTTTATTGAAATGAAAGACGTGGATTCTTAGATACAGCTTGACCTATCTAAACCAAAAGCCGCCTTTGGCACGAGGTTCATCGTATACTGGTTGACAGATATTTTGGTGGAAAGTTTCGCACGCGTACGAAGTCGCGGGTATCAGCTAGTTTAAATATATGACTGTACCACGTGACACCTTAATAATTTTTATGGTTGTGCCTCGCGTTGACTTTGATAGGTTCTCCGTCGTACGTAACCATGGACGCTGGACACCTCATGGCCTTACTACGGCTGCACAGCCACCAGACTCTGGGCCCTGAACGCTGGTTCCTCGCGTACCTGTACCCGTGGTGCCAGATGAACATCGGACCTTCGATAACTGTTGTTGCTCCTGCTAAAGAGGGTTTATGGAATTTAATTTGCAGGACTTACGTGCAACTGATATTTAAATGAAAATAGACGGATTGCATTGAATTTTATTGTTAGTAAAATGAAGGAAATAACTGCTGTAAGTAGTAATGAAAATTTTTATTTTATAAAAGTACTAAGCACAATAACATACATCCTACATATAATACACTACATACATTTTTTTTTTTTTTTTTTTTATATTTGATACTCGGTTCATCATCAAGAACCGGAAACTATTACTATACTATATTTTTGTTTCAAAAACGAGATCCATAGCATTAGTACGATAATAGCATTACATATTAAAAAATACAAAATATATCAACAACAAAAGAATGTCATTAAAAATAGCATCGGTACAATATAATGTGCCTTTTAGAATGTTAATTTATCAAAATTTATAAACGTACTATGTACAATAGTATTCATACTTACTACAATGTAGATACTACAAACACATATTTGATAAATAACATTAACAATAAATACATACGTCATATTACTTACTCTACAGTATACAATAAAAAAATGTTTTTCAATGAGATCTCTGTTTCGGGGCGACTAGTTAAACTTAGTATTTACTCAAAACGATTAGAGTAGCGATTGTTGTGCAACGGCCAAGGACAATAATAAATAACAATATTTTTTTAAATTAAATAGTATGAGAGTACAAATAAATATTCATCGGTCGACATTCCGGCAACTTGGCCGATCCGCATTGCTTGGGACTCAAGTTTAAAATTCAGAGAACAATAGATTTCGCGTTCCTGGGTTTATCTCTACCATAACTCCATGATTATGTTCTCCTCTCACCTTGATAACCTTACCAGAAAGGGTAGATACCGTAACTTTGCAGCCATGTCGTCCACGTCGATTACTGCACGACCACCAGCTCTTACCACTTTTCGCAGTCGCATTCTTGGTGAACTTATATCCTTTAAACCACAACTCTAATCTGCCTTTCGAATTTATTTCTATATGACCTGAAAAAAGTAGGTTATTAGATTTGTTTTTACAACAATCAGCTAATTAATATGACAGGTTACTTCGTGGCTAGGATGCCAGAAAGAAAAAAAAAGTTTCAAATTGATCTGTGTACTTAAATAAAATTTTATAACAATTTATTTTTTTAAATCAAATAACTTACAAAATTAATTTAATACAATTAACATAAAAAAAAATCAAAAACAAAAGTCTTTCAAAAACATCATCTGATTACCCAAAAATTCATTGATTCGAGTAGTACAGCTCAAATTATATGAAACTGCCATTAGCGATTCTCAACAATGAGGGAACTATTACAGAGGAGGTATTATGGCTAAGCGTGTTTCACCTTAGGCTGCAGCTACAGGTACCATTAGGTGTACTGGCAGCCAAACACTTAGCACCATAGAGAAAATTATTTACTACTTTGACTTTGTCAGATACAGCTTCCGTAAGTGATTATGTTGACCCTTAGCTACGATGACACGTCGAGGTTTCCACATCGTGTGCTCGGTGATGACGTTAGCACTGCAGGAGAATTGCAAAGCATCGCTGCATATCCACAAGACCACATTCTTCTTCAACCTTATGTTTCTGTTATACTTATACCCGTTGTACCATAGGTGCCCGTACCCTGAGTGGTTGGTCACTGGAATGTTACAGTGCAATAGTGTATGAATAAATTGAATTGTAGGTAGGTAAGTAACTTTTTCCAGTAATCAGTCGTACTTCTTCCATCACTCAATTTATCAAACTCAAATATTAACCTACAAATATCTGAGATTCCTTTAATACTGTTTAGGTTCGAACCTGATGGATATCCTCATACATTTGAAATGAATGCATCGATTTTTGCCAAACATGGCTAAAACCCCACCCCAAAACCATCAGCTTTCTTGCAAAAACTGCATTGAAATCGAAGGTCTACATTTGGAGCTACGAGGCCATAAACTGACAAACACGTCATACACAGACCTCAACTAACAAGACGCCTTATTTTTAATTCGGGTGTTAAAAATAAAATATACAACCAGTAGAGTTGAACGTATATACAGAATATTACAAAAACCTTATATAAAACGGATAAGTACATAGATCAAATATAAAAAAAACTCAATTTGCAACAAAAACTAAATTCGCTTATCCCAGCGTATGCAGCCGTCGCACAACTTCTCGCTCGCACATTTCTAAAGACATATAAAATTACTGAAGTTGTTTATAAAAAATCCGCAAACAACAGTGCTGTGTGCAATAACATTGCACAAGGTTCAGCATAAGTAGCATTTTGATCCAAACAAGTTTTCTGACCAATAAGTTTTAGTGTTTTTTACTTATTTTCCTTTTTTACTTTTTGAATCAAAATGATATTTATGCTAAACTTTGTGCAATGTTTTTGCACACAACACTGTTATTTGCGAGTTTTTATAAATAAATTTAGTGCTTGTGTTCTCAAGAATGTTAAAATGTGCGACCGAAAAGTTGCTCGATCGATGATTCTATGATCGGAGCGTGATTATGCGCTCTCATTTTCACAATTTCATTATCGACAGTGGTCAATGACCCCTTGCAGGAAAGACCGTGGCGTCGGAAGCAGACCCACCAGGCCTTGTTTCCTTTTGACATATTTCTGGAGTACTTGAATCTATTGTGGGTTAAGTGGTATGAACCTCTTTTACTCCGCCAGACGAAGACTGAAATAAAAAAAAATGTTTTACTGAAGTCATTTATACTAAGATGGTGGGTATGTACCCAAAAAATTGTTTAGTTAATGAATAATTTAATATTTTTCTGTGTACTATAGCAATGTTAATGCAACAGTAGATATGATTCATTAACTTCCCAAACTTTAACCTTCTGGTTCAAATGAAAATTAGTTTATTAATACACTAAGTAAAACAAAAAACATTATTAAATAATGGTTTAATAACTTTAGTAAGAATATATGGCACAGTCTAACGAGATGGATCGTAGGTTTGATTCAAATCCTAGTCGGTTCATCATATAACATTTATTCTTTTAGCAGTTAGGTATGTGAAATTATCTAAAATCCATTTATGCCAAGTAAGTGTTGCATTTTGTATGGAGCTGATTTTCTTTTCGTCTTAGTGACGATTCGGACAAAATATACGGACAAAATTGTCCCAATTGTCACTTTTGATTTTAATCATTTTTGTTGTGACGATTCGGACAACATTAAAAACAGCTGCATTGTACAGTCAGGTAAACAATTTTTAAGCAAAATATGATATAGCTATTTAAATTGCTTTGCGAGCGTGTGGTTACATTAAGGTGGTTCGATTTCCATACTAATTTATTTTACCAATTTGGGGGAAATTATATTATTATACCTAACAAGCAATTTTTATTTCTTTCTTGAATCATAGAACTTAAAATCAAGATCTAATTTTTTGATGACAGCTGTCAAACTTCAAACGCCCATATCTCGGAAACTACTCACCCTAGGGTAAGTTGTTCATATTGTTGGATACACCGACCTTTTGAAGTATTCGGGAGTGGACTTATTACACCCAGTACAGCAGTCCTGGATTTGGCAATAGGCCGTATAGGCCACGGCCTAGGGGCGGCAGTGTCTTAGAGGCGGCAGATTTCAGACGATAAAAGTCACCGGTTTTCTCATGGTTTTTTATACTAATACGTTAAATCCCTATAGAAACTAATTCCTATCGAAAATTATCAATCCTAAGTACTGTTATTGTACCTATTTTATATCTATATTATTATTTTAGAAAGGTACACGGGGCGGCGGAAATAAAGTGTCCTACACTCTTTATTCAAAAGAAAAGTTTCAAGATGTTTGAGGATCGTGACTATGCATGGATATAACCTTGAAGACCTCGCCATACTTTGTCACCACTGATGCTCTACAGCAATGGCTTCGTCGCTTGCTACATGTCCACCAACACTTCTTCCCTCTTACGTTATTCCTCGTGTACTTATACTTTTCGTACCAGAGATAATAAGTGCCTTTAGAATCTTGAACTACTGAAAAATAAAAATTCAGACGTCGATCTGAATAACCTATTCTAAAAAAAATATTAAGCTGAAAATATTAAAAATAATAAAACTATGGAGCTGTTTAAATAGAATTTGAACTACTTTTTTTAAAGAAGCTTAAGTTACCTGTAGAGCGCAACGGGTGATCCGAAACTTAATAGATGCTGGTTCAACTATTGAAGGAAATAACATTTTTTGCATAATCTTAAAATATTTGCGCTCGAGAGTTGAGGCATCATGATACTCTCAAAAATTTAAGAGAACCTTATATAGAGTCAAAAACCTATGTAAGTGGTTAGTTTTTTTTTTATTTTTATTAATTAATAAGCAAATTTTTTGGAAGAAGCTATAGGTACGAGTATATTTATTTGCATATTTCCCATAACCTTAAAACGAACTTATATCTAGAGTATCACCCTGATTAGAATAATACTCAATAAAAATATTGATATTAGTTTGAACGAAATAATTGCATTATTTGTTTTATTCGGGGTTATGGCACCCATAATATTAAATATTATAAAAATAAAAACCCGCCAGGGAATGAAGTGGCTACTTTTTTACCACCATGACGGTTAGCATATAACTGTACATTCACTAACAAAATTAATTCATTATCTAAATACTCTTTACAATCGAAAAACATATAACATTTAAAAATAAACTAGCGTACTATATTTAATTAACATGAGCATTTGCCAGTACTTTTACATAAGCTAAGCGCTTACTAAACGTATTTTCTAATTTTATTTTATTTTGTACCGCTTACATTAAAGGGTGACCCTACAGTTTAACTGAGAGTTATGAGCAACAGAGAAGTTGCAAAATAAAGCTACAGTCGAAAGTAAAAATTCCGGATCATCTGTAAAAACTTGAATATCGTGGAATTTCTGCTCCCGAGTGTAGTTAGCACGTCCATAATTATAACACATTTAAAACGCGCTCACTTTTTGAATATCTATCTAAACTAAATATTGCTTTTTTCTCCAAAAAAAAGTGTATTTTAAGACCATGTACCTATATAACAGAGTTTACCAGTTACAAAGTACTACCATAAGTGCAGTAACAATAATACTAACGCATAGTAAAGAATCTTCTTTGATAATTCAAAGAGTCGATAAAATAAAAAAGTTGACTCCTGCGTATCCCGTGCACTTAAAGTTGGGTAGGGTTACACAGGGGCAAAGATTATATCCACCCAATTTTGTTTTACCAACGCTGTCAATTATTTTGAAATAGAGTATCAATATTTTGAAGTAGCAATGCTAATGAAGCTTAAAGTGTTACAAAATGGGCTTCAACGGAAGCTCTGTCTTATTATGATTATGCTGAGACCTCATCTTCAAAACCGTGTTACCCAGGGTCACCAATGAGGCTTTGCAATTGAACGCGAAACGGTTACAACATATCCACCAGGACTTGTCGTTTCTAGTTCTGTTTCTGGTGTATTTGTACCCGCTGAACCAGATGTGGTAAGTACCTTTCGAATCTCGAAAAGCTGTAACAAATATGTAGGCATGTTATTATTAGTTTCATATAATATACTTCTTGAAAAAATGTAGAAAATTTTAAATTTTTTAAGGTAAAATACATTTTTTCTTGCAAGTCTTTGTTAGTAATTATTATTTTATTCAAGTAATAAAATTATTCAATATAATATTAATAAATAAAGCTGCTCTATATATATTTTTTAAATTGTAAGGGCTTATTAAACCAGGATTGTACAATATTAATCCTTACAGTAAAATGGATCCTTAATAAAATTTCTAATATTTCACCAATAATTTGAAGACTAATTTATTAAGCTAATAACAAAACACAGTTTTGACTACAATAGATTTTTCATTTATTTTTACCCGTAGCAGCTACAAGCTACGCCGTAGCATATTGCTATCCCGGCGTTTACTTACACTTTTCAAATTATATTAGTATTAGATAGTAGTAGCAAGTATAGTACCTACTTGCCGGTGTAATTACAGGCACATGAGACTTCAAGATCTTTACGTCTCTGAGTGATGGACGCAGTGCATTGCCTTACAGGGCACGTCCTCATTGGACTTGCTCTGTGAGGTAATGCATTGTTATAGGCAGAAGTTACTACTTAACACCAGGTGAGCTATCAGCTTGTTCCATTACTTTTATAATAAAAAATAAAATAAAACTTACAACACTCTTTCAAAATAAAAATTGTAGAACGACCTAAGACGCAAGAAGTTTTTTTATTTTTAAATCATAAACCATCATTGTTTGTATACATATATGTATCTTACTCTACATGTTCAGTTCACATATGATATAAATATACTTTTTAATTTACTGACTAACGATGAAGCTTATTCGTGGTTATGATACCCCTTAACCCGATTAATATTCATGACAGGCGTCATGGCTCAGTCGGTAGTAGCTCTGCCTTCCGTGCTGTGGGTCGTGGGTTCGATCCCCACTGAGAACAAACATTTGTGTGTTGTAAACATAGATGTTTGTTCTGTGTCTGGGTGTTTCTATGTATTATAAGTATGTATTTACAAAAAAAAAATGTATGTGTGTATTCTATCAGCCATCTAGTTTCCATCGTACAAGCTTTGCTTAGTTTGGGACTAGAAGGCGTTGTGTTAAGTGTTCGTGAATATTTATTTTTATTTTATTATATTAGTTTCCAAAGTAGTAACCGACATTCTGCAGCCTGTTGTTATGCTTTGGGTACAATCCCAGTAGCAAATGTTCTCATGTGACCCTTTTAATGCAAAACGATGGCCTTTCAGTAGTAGAACCACATGCCCTTTCTTTGTTGTTAGAAACAATTCTTTATCTGTCGAAGAAAGTTTATGTATACATACATAATATATTTTATGCTATTTTGAAATGTGATCTATGTATTATTGTATAGGTAACAAATAGTCGGGTATTTTTTCATAACTTTACTTTTATTGGGTTTAACATTTGCACCACCGTCTTATGATTTCGTAATTCCTGTCCATCGAAAAGTTGCCTGGAAGAGATCGCTTTTAGCGATAAGCCTGTCCATTATACTTTCATGTTATGTTATTTCCTGTACTTATGTAATGTTCCTTTTGTGTGTGTAATAAAGCTTTTATCTATCTATCCCAGTCAAATTGAATCTTATTTATATTATTATCATCAAGCGTAACCTCTCTGCGTGTGACGTCTAAATACTAAAGTTGAAGGCGTTAATAGTTGTTCGTAAAACATAGAGTGAAATACTTATTCTTTTGTAAAGTTTGTAAACACTACAAGACATATATTATGTTTCTCTATATACTTACTAGCTATCGCCCCTAAACTCGTCCGTGTCCCGTTTAATCCCGTGTTAATCCAGGTTACGCACTAAATGAGTGAATATGAGTGTCAATGAGTAAGTATGACTATGGTGATTATAGTCAGTATATATATGTAGCCACATGCGACTCAGTTCGTGGGCTTTCTATATTAGAGCTATACTTAAAAGTAAGCAGGTTTGTGATTATGACAGGACTTGGCTGTGATGACCTGGTCATCCACAGTGATGACCACCGCTTTGCAGCCCTTCGGAGCTTGGTTGCAGGCCCAGTATGATTTGAATCCATTGCAATGCTTCACGTTGAACTTGAAGTTTCCCATATGAAGGAGTCGCTTGTTGCGCGACGTGTATGAGAACCGGATTGTCGTATCTGAAATAGCACTTTCCCGATCAAAAGATAGATAGATAGATATATTCTTTATTGCACACCAAGAAAAGAAGAAAAACAATAAAAGAGAAATAAGTTTTAAGTATGAGGTACAATGGGCGGTCTTATCGCTATAAGCGATCTCTTCCAGACAACCTTTGGATGGACAGAAGCATGTCGATTAGGTAAGAACACATAAAAGTAAATACTTACGTAAAATTTTTTAATAATTTATCAGTAATATATACCTATATAATATACATAAATATTATTAGCATGTTATCTTTTTTTTTATACTACTAGCTGATGAAAGAAGCAGATGGCCCACCTGATGTTAAGTGGTAACCATCACCTCTATAGCAAAACATTGCATCGTAGTCATGCACGATAGAAACGTGCCCTACGATGCACTGCCCCGCGTCCATCAACTTGACGCAAACAAGTGTTAAGCCTCATTTGCCTGTAATTACACCGGCGACCACACTCTTCAAACCGAAACACAGCAACGCTGCTTACCTTTACTTTTTTTAGCTAATCGGTAATTGGAGTCGCGGTCTTGTCCTGATTACTTTCAGAATTTTAATATTGTTTTGTTGACTTTTGACGCTTATCATACTTTTAATTATTATAATAATACATTTAATATTCAGTAGCTGAAAAAAAAAGATACTTTACTAGTTTTCGGTTATATAGTCTCATCCTAGTGCGGTATTGCATGTTGTACAGAAGGCAGAAGTTGGAAGGAAAATTAGATACCAAAAACCACTTTGCTTGCAAAAATGGATTAACTACAGGGTATTTCAGTCATTTCTAAACCACTAAAAGACTTTTTTTGATCGCTATTACTATACTCACACTGACCACAAGTAGAGTCCAAAAATATGCAGAAAAACACCGGTCATTTTGTATCTCTACATTTATTTTTGATTTAAAATTGATAAAACTCTACTACTATTTTGTACTTAGAACAATGACTAATGATTAGAAAGGTATATAATAATGAACATGGAATAAATACTGGTATAAAATATTTTCATACAATTATGATTATAGACACACATAAATAAATTAATTAAAATCTACTTTACTTACTTAAGTACATGGTAATACATCCAGTGTCTAGAAGACACAACGGGTTGGTGTTGATTTCAATCAGATAAACTTCTCATCTATAGATCCTTTGCACGATCTACGGATACCTCAGTGTTTTGTAAATACTTGAATTATGACACGTTCTTTACGTACGCTCTTTATATGACCTTTAATGCTTTTAGATGCCTTTAAAACGTATAGTTTCGATACAGAGATCGCTTAAAACTAAAAATGCTACTTCTTACTTATACTTATAAACTTCTTACATAATAAAACTTACAATAAGAGATCAAATGAACATTTATCACACAAAAACTAGACTTGATACACATTGGGTGATTAATACACGTACAAGCATAATAAAATTACTACGTTAATGTTAAAATCGCTAGCATAGGCATTATCTTATGACTGAAAAAGAGTTCATAAAAGTTGTATTGATTAATTAGTCCTGGGTTCTATTGATTATTATGAATATTACATTTGGAATGTGATATATTATTATATAACTTTTGTCAGTTTCTAAAAATGTCAAAGTAGAGTCACACACATCTATATAAAATTATCTTATACGTATTGGTAACACTATAAAATCACTTACTGACTATACATTAATAATAATATTATTATAACCTTAAAAAAGGTACTTATACATAAAAGTGACAGATATATTGGTAGTCAAAGTAAATACTTTATCAGGTGCTGGAAGATATTGTTGGATAAAAAGGTTTTGGTCCATCAATGAGAATTTAAGAACCAAACCATAATATACACATTCCTATGTTTTAAAATAAACTTGGAAGTTCCAAAAGGAAGACAATACTGATGCAACCAGTTCATTTAACCCACCCTCTGACTCACTCTGGAGAGATTCGCCAGCATGCGAGTGTGGAGCCCCCGTGCAGGACGTCGCGCACATCATTAAACACTGTCCCCTGACAAGATATGATGGTGGTATAACAGACTTGCTCACCCTTGACAACGACGCCATCCAATGGATCAAGCAGCTAAATATAATATTGTGAACGATTGTCAGAGCGCCATACGAATAAATAAAATTTAACCCACCAAGGGACCTACGATCTAAACGAAGGTTCCTTTTGTCGAATTGCGGCTACCCTCCACAGCAGAGTTAATGTCACCGCGCAGTGTACCTCAAAATGTCGACATAACTCTTCGACAATTTTGTGTAGTGTTAAACCTCTTTGGTCATAAAGTGCGTACAAAATAAAAATAAAAACTTATTCAATTCAAGTGAGCGATCTAAGCCGTGTGTGGTGTGAAAACCTTTTTCACTGTACACAAATAAATACGTATAAATAAAAGAGGTAGAAAGTTACTAATATCTTAAAACTATATACGACTTATTTCTACAACACTCATATATTTTATCGCACAGAACCTACTTTATTCTAACCATAGGTAATAAATACCTGGACACACGATAGTGTCAGCCAAGTGTTAGGAATGGAACTACGAAAAAACACCTAGAGAATTTACGTGTTTACACGAATCATTTCGTGCTTCTTTTGACATCCCTATGCTCAAAATCTCAACGGTCTGCATATTCACAATACAAAGAATTCCAAATTACATGAATGAAACTACTGCTAGTGAGTAGTAAAAAGTCTCTGTTAAATAGGTACAAAAAAAATCATCAGTAAGAATACATGAATTCCAAATTACATGAATGAAACTACTGCTAATCAGCAGTAAAAATTCTCGGCTACTATTAAATAGGTACAAACAAACTCATCAGTTTTTAAGTATGGTTGTGTTCTCCGTTCTGCTTTACGACTGTATTATCCCACGTGGTGACTCCCATGCTACAGCCTATATCATACTTGCTGCAGGTCCAGTACCTTCGAGATCCTCGATCATTTTTCAAGAAGAAGTTATGCCCATCGAGCGTCAGCAAGGGTTTTACAAATTTGCTTGCAGAACCTGAAAGAACCAAAACACTGTAGTCTGCGGAATATTGTACCTACTGCCTTAATAGGTTCTATTTGCTGAACGTGATGAATTCAGTTGATACAGACCAGTTCAAAGCAAATAACTGCACTTGTATTAATGGTGCGACTTAAAGGAATGCAATTATTTGAAGGCTTTTGAGTAAAATTATGTAGATTTTACACATTTCGTTCATATTTTTGCTTTCTGCTTTTCATCACATTGAGAAAATAGGTACCAGATAAATTATTATTTAAAAAAACATGCAGAAGTAAGGTTAGTTGAAGGGTTAATTCATTCTTAACATCAGAGTGGCCATCGGCTTGTTCCATCATTTAGTTGTAAAAAAACACCATGGGCGAAGCGGCTGGTAACTCTGTTTCATAGCACTTTCAATTTTATTTCCATGGCTAAAGAGTATAGTATCGCCTAATAAGTTCGGGGCAGTTAGGTGACTCAAAACTTCAAGCGATTCAAATACCTACTATGCATTATTATAACGATATCGATAGATGAAAATGCAGTAAGTAAGTAAGTATCCCTGAGACTCAATTTTTGTATGAATTGACCAAAGGGTTGGAAGAAAACAATGTTAGACAGTTTTTTATTAGTAGTATTTGTTAGTGCAACGTATTACATGTTTATCAACGATTAGTCTGTTGACATCTCTTTACCAAGTAATGAGGAACAATAACACCGTTATTTTAAGTAATACTTATTTTTAAATGACGCCTTTGGGTGCAGCAGTAAATGTTAGTAATTTACTTCAGATTATGGGCACTATTACAATATCAATACGTCCCGACACGGTTTAATACTCGTAGCTCTGATTTTGAATGCGCCGAAGTCAAAAATATGTCTAAAGAACTCTCCCGCTTACCTTTCATTCAAGGTCAGAGCTATTTAACCGTATCGGGGCCTTATAAGTAGGATAGAGTCATAGATCAAACAATATAATGATTGTTATACACAGAACACAGAAGGTACAAAGTTGGGTATCCTGTAACGCCGAGTCTGTCATGAGACTGGAACAGATAAACCGAGACATAAACACACAACATAAAAGACAAATACTTCTTTTTCAACCTTTTTTCACCTTTGGTAAGAATATTCAAGAAAAACTAATCACTGTGATTCTTCTACACATTTTATAGTCTTAATGTGGGAACTTTGTTCCCCTTAACACAATACTTTCAAACACACTACTCTATATACCTATTGTCCTACCATTCTCTCAATCAGTTATGACTATCGGACGGTTTTTTAACTAATACAACACGCGTGTCCACACCAGGAAGGATTTTTTGATATGCATTGAGCGGTTAAAAATCTCGTTACAGACCCAAAACAAGATTATAAATTATTTAAAAAATGCATACATCGCACACAGCAAAGGTCATCTTGAGACTAATTGAAAACTATGACCCCTTTTTCATAAGCATATTCCTGGAGGCTTGTGCAGTGTATGTTTTTAATTTATGTTACTGCGATACAAATGTAGAGCGTTATGCCCACTGTGCTGGTAGAATCCAAAACTGTTATAAAGCAACGCAGGGTTGACACTTGACTTTAAAGAAAAATCCTTTTCTGTTGAATAAACAACAGTAAAATATAATAAGTATACCAAGATTTTACAGACTTTCTTCGGACGTATAATAAATAAAGGATTTTTAAACTAATTTCAATATAAACATTGATTAAAACGTGTTAAAGTAAAATTCATTATTAACTAAATTACAATAATTTATTATCAATCATCATCAATCATCAATCAATCAATATATATAAAACTCTTTTGAAGCTGACAGAGAATCAACGCACAGCCTAAACCATAAGTCCTAGAGGTATGAAATTTGGAGGGTAGCATCCTTATATAGTGTAGGGGTGCACTAAGAAAGGTAATTTGAAAATTCACACTAGAACGCGAGCAACGCAGCGGGCGACGGCTAGTGATGAATATAATCAATGACTCTATCACATGAGTTTCAAATAAAGCTAAAATTAGAATTACTGTGTCACGATATAACACCAGCTACGTGGTAGAGCCGTCGTCTACGGCGTAGCGCTTGCGTAGAGTAGAGCATGATATCGATATCGATATTGACATGCTTTTGTCTACTTTGTATTATTACTATACAAAGTAGAGAAATACATAAATAAAAAATGTAAACATAGCCCTTGTAAAAGAATGAGTAAATAAATGTCACGTTTCGGCTAAAATTATACTTTATTAGTACGATTCTATTAGATCGGTAAATTAAATCTAAATAAGTCCACGCTTTCCAAAATGTGAAATAAACCAAACCCAAAACCAGTCATATTACAACCTTATCAAGTATATGAACCACTAGTGGTTATGCTCAATTTTTTCCTTAATAATAATATCGTTCAGAGTGGTGATGGATGCTCTACACCCAGAACTGACGCGACAACATGTCCAGAGGCTCTTAGGTCCGTTCGTCCGGTTGTTCTTATTGAAGCGGTATATTCCTTTCTGGATCGCTGGCTTCCCGTACCGAGTGACTGTAAATGTTGGAGCTGGAAAGACAAGAATATTAGCGAATGTAGGGGTGCAAAATTTTGTCAATGCCACGCTGAGTCTTTAGTATTTTCTGTAAGAAGAATCATACAAAAACTTAGATGCAGCGTTGACGGCAAAGTTTTGGTTTAACTATAACCCTTCACGAGGTCAGCACGAACAGAAAACCTTTAGAAGACAGAAAGAAAGAAAATACATAAATATTGTGGACAACATGACACAGACAGCACAACAATAACCTAAAAACTTGAAGCAATCGTTGCGTTACGAAAATCTAACGTGTCCGGGACACACTGCGCGGTGACGCTTTAGCGTTTTTAAGTCGAACTTTCGCTGACGCGCAGTGTAACTCAGCCGTTGCTGAAACGTTACCCGCTAGGTACGTTGGTACAGAAACCACACAAATTTAGGGAAAAACTCCCCTTTAAAGAAGTGCCTAGTAAGCTAAAATAAAACCGTAAAAATCTGTTCAGGTTCATATTATAAATGCGTCAGGCGATGGGGTTAAAGTAGCGAAGTTTTATTCGAGCCTAGTTTAGAGTTGTTATCTAGACCGGTGACACGCAAGATGAAAAAATCATGAGAAATGTATAACAACAGTACATCAACAGTTGATTAAATCAGGACAAACACAAAACTTACATAAATAACTTCATCCAGCAGCTAGAAGAAAAGTAACAGAACAAAACCCCAGTAAAGTCGATAGCAGAATCACAAACTCCAAATACACAATAGGGTAGACCGAGGCGATTCGGATCACAGGGCGAATCGGATCAAGATAAGAAATTTAAAATTTCAATTTACGCACGTTGCCGAACGCATCCATAGCTGCACATCTCTTCCCCCTTCCCCCCCGCATCTATTGCTACCGGGAATATTCCATTCGCACTCGCGGTTTAGTGTCGGCGGCGCTCGCCAAGGAAGTGGACGTGAAGCGATTTTGGTTTTCGCGCCAAAATCTAAGGTACGTACTTATGTTTCCTTATAATTTTGTATCAAGCTTTCGTCGAATTGTTTTGGTTTTTACTTTATTATATTAGGTATGAATGTTATAATCAAAATTCAATTGTTTTTTAATGATTTTGCTACAGATATTTTGACAAAAAGTAATTTTAACTGGTAGTGATATGGGGCGAATCGGATCATGTCTTTCGGGGCGATTCGGATCAGTACCTATAGTAGGTAATAATTTGCTTAAAGTTTATTTTTTTTTGTTTTAGATGGTTCGAACATATGTTAGAAAAACTCAGGGAAAAGTCATTTTAATTTTGGACGGTCATTCAACTCATAGAAGCTTTGATGTGGCTGATTGGTGTGAATCTATGGATATTGAACTTGTGCTGCTTCCTGCGCATACATCACATGCCCTCCAACCACTGGATGTATCTTTCTTCAAACCACTCAAAACTTACTACAACCAACATGCAACAGCATGGCAACACGCACACCCACACCAGGGAATAACCAAAGTTGCGTTTGGTGGTTTGTTAAAACAAGCTTGGAACCAATCTGCAACAGTTGGGAATGCAGCCAAAGGCTTTGAGAAGACAGGAATATTTCCTCTTAATCCCAATGTAATCCCAGACCATAAGTTTATTGGGGACACTGTGGACCAACTTGACTCAGTTGAAGCTAATAGCCCAGTTCCTTCCACGAGTGCTCAACCCACTCCTTTTATGAGTGCTCAACGAGCAGTCATTCCACAAGAGGCAGAACCACACCAAAACCAGATCGAGAATGTCGTTAAAGAAATAATTCCTTCTCCACTGAAAAGCCCTGTAGTAACCAAAAAACCTCGCCAGGTTACTAAACCCATTTTGCATTTAACCTCCCCACAAAGCATGGACATTCTTCGTGTAAAAGACTACAAGAAAAAAGCTGAAACAGAAAAGAAGAAATCTAAACTAGAAGGAAAATCAAAAGGCAAAGAAAATATGACGGTTAAGAAGAAGAACAAAGCTACACCTGGGCTGAAAGTAAAGAACAGCAGTCAGTCAAGAGATTGGCACTGCATTTTTTGCTCGGAAACATTTTTACACCCGCCAAAAGAAGATTGGATTCAGTGCAGTGCATGTGAAGAATGGTGCCACGAGAACTGTGCTGATAGAGGAGGTGTCAAAGGACCTTACATTTGTGATTTATGTGCCAATAATGATGACTGATCTCATAATTAAGATACTGATTGTTTTATGTTGATTATTTTGTAATTGTTTTCGTTTTTAATTGATTTTGTGATACATTTATGTTTGATCCGATTAGCCCCCGAATTTGGGGCGAATCGGATATTTCTCAAGTTTTGATTTTTTTTTTGTGAAAGGAAAGATTTAAGTTTTTTTATAAAAGATTATAACGTGTAGGTATCTACAATAAATACTGATTGTTATCTAATTAATAAATGTAACTAAGTTTAAACAGAAATGGCTTTTTTTAAACCTTAAAGTCAAAATGATCCGATTCGCCTCGGTCTACCCTATCCAAAACTTTAGAACTTTAACACTAAACGCGTATAAGAAACACTCTAGAACGATCACTGAGATGAATTCACGCCAGGTTAATATTCAAAATCGCGCGCGCAAACCTCCAAAACACAAGTTTCAACACAACAAAGAGTCACGAAACGGAAAGAACTTCCCATTGAAATTGATCGCAAAAGAAACAAACGCACACGCGACGATATTCTGAGGCAAAGTTCAGCACTCAATCTACATTCTAGAAGGAGTGGTGCTCATGAATAGACCTGTTGCCCCCGGAGCAACAGCTTCGCTCGGATACTGGGGCTGCAGACGCGCGCGACGCTCCAGACACCCCCCGCGAGCCGCACTACCGGGATGATCGATCGAGCCCTGCAATTCCCGGAATTACATGATGCATTCGCGATGTAACAGATTCAATATTTTAGGTAGCGCGCATATTTTAACCCATTTTTCTCGTTAATTATTTAACTCGAGCTGGATTTGTAGAGAAGTGTGGCCACATTCGCAGGCAACGAGATACCGATACTATAACTATAACTTATCTATTTTTATTTAGATTCTAGTTAGATTCTTCTGCTTAACTTTCTTGCGTACAATTTTAGAGTAAAAAGGCAATTCATAGTTTTGACACAGACACACACTTAAGGAAAAAAAAGGAAGTCAGTTAAAAGCAACTGAGTTAGTGACCAACTCTGGTGAAATGAAAAATAAAAATCAAAATGAGAACTTTTATTCGACTCCAAAAAGAATAATAGAAAAAAAAGACAGACACAAGTCAGTGGAAATGTATACAAAACTAAATTATATAAAATGAACTTAAAATGTCCCACCCACTTATAAACCTAATTATTCGGAGTAGAGGCCTAGGTTTTGGCAACCAACGGTGAAATTGGATCTTAATACTACAAACTCAATGATTATGTACATCTCTTACTTTTAAAATTTCATTTTCATAAGTAGTAATAGATGCCCTGCAGTTCTTAGAGCCTCCAACTCTACAACATGACCAGTACGCCCTAGGGTAAACACTTTTATTGTTTTTGTTGTACCTGTACCCGTTCAGAATAAGTACTGGATTCCCACGTCGCGAGGTAGTAAATACTGGTCCTGAAATTCATGAAAGTAGTACTTAGTTCCAGTATAAGTAACATGTAAATATAATGGTGTTTGTATGTCCGGTTTCAGGTACGGCGACATTGTTCCTGCTTGATGCTATGATGGGTTCTAAGTTGACAGCGAAACTTTTTACTAGGTATTTTTAAACCGTGGTTGAAACCGTGGTCGGTCGTGATGAAGCCATTTTTTATTTAATCTAATCCAAATCTAAATCAATATATAAAACTCTTTTATAAAACTCTGACTGAGAATCAACGCACAGCCTAAACTATAAGTCCTAGAGGTATGAAATTTGGAGGGTAGTATCTATATATAGTGTTGGGGTGCACTAAGAAAGGAATTTTGAAACGTCACACTCTAAAGGGTAGAACGAGAGCAACGCCGCGGGCGACGGCTAGTTATACCATAATTTTGTAAAATGTATGATTAAAAAAATACAATATTTTACATTTCACGAAGAGGTCAGTTCCAGCAATGGATCTAAAAGTTTTCTTTACA
Source organism: Eulithis prunata (assembly GCA_918843925.1). Lineage (NCBI taxonomy): Eukaryota > Metazoa > Arthropoda > Insecta > Lepidoptera > Geometridae > Eulithis > Eulithis prunata. The sequence goes on along the minus strand of OU974016.1, from coordinate 7,752,188 downwards.
TTTGCTGTGCATGATGTCCTCTATTGAAGGTAACGATTATCGCTCTTTTGTCGTCCGTGACTCCGTAAAAAAACTCTATGTTTCGTAGCCGTGAGAAGGCGTTCCCTGAAAGAAGTAGGGCTGGATGGATAACCACATTGCCGAGACAACTCCTTTGCTACTTTGTGTATGTTAGAGGAGACTAGAGCCCTCGCCAAGGCTTCGTAGGACCAAACCATACCACTCAGTGGTTATGCTTATAATTAATCCTAAAAACCTGATTGTTGAAAGTCTTAATATTTGCTTTGCATGGCCTTCTTGAGCGAGCTCGTGAACAGGACCAAAAAGCGCAAGAATCACCGCTTTTATTTTTCAAGTTGTACCGGTAACCGTCATACAATAGAACTGGTTTTCCAAAGCGGGATCGCGTAAATGTTGCTTCTGAAAAAAAAAGGCATCTTTATTTAGTTTTTCTGTGTAAAAATATATAGATATACCTATATCTTTTCTAAGATCAATGCCTCTGTTCTCAATAAAAGAAGCTCTATGTGATTTTGGTGGCGTTTTTTATTTAAAAGTGGTTATTATAAATTACGCTAGGTTTAAGGCCACATAAATTATAAAACGAAATTGAGATCATTATAATACAATTTATATAAGACTAGAGATATCAAAACTCGTATACCTATAGTTATCATGGTTAGATTTTATCACGATGAGAAAATATTTCATGGAAACTAAAAAAACGTGAAGCTACAGCATGACTAGATGAGTAAGTAAGACTCGTACATATTTCTTAAAAATCTCCAACGAGTTTGAATAAATAAATACTCCAAATAAAACGAGGAACTTATGAAATATAATGAAAATTACTGTTTACAGATTTTCAAAACTCAAAAAGATACTTATTTAAATAATACATGATCATAAAACCTACAGTGGAAAATTAATATTTACTTACAGATCGTATACTCGTACTAAGCATACGTGCAACCACCCGTATTCTACAGAAAGTTAATAGGTGTTATAAAAGCTATATATAAAAATCTTTCTTTTTAGCCCGCTTTTTACAAAAACTTACTCGTACTTTAAGCGCTAAAAAAATCTGTCTGTGCCCGGGGAGGCATAATAACAGAGCGTGCTGTAGGTTGATTAGATAGATAGATAGACTGACTGAATAAACTAGAATGCGCTAAAGGAGGTCTATACCCAAGGGAGGCTGGAGTCTGATCAGATAAGTAGAACGACTGATGAGCGCGGAAAACACGCGCGTGGGCAATAGGAGGCAAACACGACGTTGCGGGTTCAGAAAGACAAGTAGACTGAGAGCGCCCACGAGCATGCGTATGTACATTATTTACCATAACAATCTTACTATTGACAGTCGTGACGTGAGCTTTGCAGACTCTTGCCCCGTTTCGAGAACAAGTCCATCGTCGTTTCGAACCTTTGGTTTTGTTGTTTAAGTTGAACCTGTATCCACCAAGCAACATCACTGGTCTGCCAAACTTCGTAAGAGTAAAAACTGGCTCTGAAAATAAACCAGTATTTTTTTAGTATCCACGATATAGAAAAAAGTCGTTTGAAATAATACCGTTGATTAAAACAATGGAGTCGCACGAATAAATGTAAAGCAGTATCCTTTAATTTGGTTAAAAGGCTGAATAACAATGCACGTTTTAGAATGATTACTTTTATTAAAAAGCAGTAAAGTTTTTAGAAAAAAAACTTTACGAAAAGCGATAGAGAAGCGATGGAGCGGAAAATTATCGAACATTCAACTTTAATAAAATAACAATATTTCGTATCATCTCTATATAGTGGTTTAATGGTTATGTTTCTTCTTTACAAAAAGTATTTGTCCATGGAGTGTATTTATCGAAACCCTGCAGTTTGTAGACCACTCACAGCATCTCCAATTCATTGCACTGTCTTCGCCGTGACAGAGATAGTTGTATCTGTGCCCGCCTACTTCCAGTACAGGTTTACCCATCGAAGAATAAAAAACGGAAACTAAAAAATTAAATGCTTTAACCCTCTGACAATAAGACATAGTTTCATCATAATCATCTTCTTGTGGGTGGCATTCCCACTAAAAACAAAAATGTATGAGTGATGCTATGTATTTTATTTTATTACGATAAGTATTAATTTATTAGATAGATTTATTTACAACATGGAATAGAAACCTTACTTTTATGAGAATAACTGATTACAAAAGTAAGTTAAAAAAAATATGTTAAATGGACCTATAACAATGCATTAGTTTAAAGCGAATTAAATCTATCAAAATTCAGGCTACAAGCTGAATACAGGGGGTTAGAAGCTTTACGACTACATCTCTATTTGACTAGGCAGAAGATATGACAAGATCGCTTTAAGACTAAATCGCGATATGACTACATCGCGTTGGGGTTAAATAGCTGTTCGACCATATATATGCTTACGTCCTAGGTCATACAAAAAAATTTGGATTTTCTCTTCAAAGAGTCATAGCATCAATGAGTATGTTCTTTAGGATACTTGACGATTTCGTCGTTCAAAGTGGTAACTGAGGACTTGCATGATGATTTTCGGGTGCAAGTCCACCACTTCCGAGGACCTGTGGTTTTGTTCAAATTGTATCTGTAGTTACCCAACAGTAAAACTGGTTTTCCATACTTCGTGAGGGTGTAAGTTGCTTCTGAAAATGATAGACACCGATCGTTAAAAATTTAAATTTAATGATTCAACCAATAAAGTTGTTATTCTTTGAAACTTGAAAAATAAGAAAACCATTACTTTATTATTTATTAGTAAAAGTAGAGTTACTAAATTACCTATACGTGATTCTTATCTTTTGTTATTAAGATTACATTATGTGTTTATGTTTATGTCTATAACAAAAAGAGGCAACCCAATCTTCAACAGCGGTGATCAACACTCATATCTCTTCCATTGAATACATCTCCATTTAACTCTCGACGTTGAAGGGTTAAAGTGTTTGCAATAACGTTCACCGTTTACAAGTATGCATTTGCTACCGAATTTCGACATAACTTCGTTGGAACAGAAGACTAGATGTTAGATAGACCCAGGATCGCCAGGATAGAACTGCATGAAACTCTTCAACAACTCCACTGAAGCATTTCAAGATGGGTAATGGACGACCTTTAGTAATCAAGATACAATGAAGAAAAAAAGAAGATCCCTGACCAGCGTTGGATTATTAAATCCTACTAATATTATAAACGCGAAAGTTTGTGAGTATGGATGGATCTTTGTTACTCTTTCACGTAAAAACTACTGATCCTATTTGGATGAAACTTGGAATATATATTGTCCGTGACCTGGATAAACACATAGGCTACTTTTTATCCCGAAAAATCAACGGGATCCAACGGGACGCGAACGAAGTCGCGGGCGGCACCTAGTGATTAATATAATTACCTATGTACATATCTATTATTCTATTGTTTCATTTGGAGCATGCTCAATACTCGTATTTACCATGAAGTTATGGAAGACAGATAAAACATTAAAAAATAACAAAGTCACGAAACACCGAACTCATAATTTTACTGTATAATATTGGTCTGTGTGTGTGTGTGTGTAAATAAAATAAGTTAATTTAATATACACGGCAAAATACAATACAGCATTTCATATCACTTAATTAACTACTTAAATACAATACAACTAGAAATATTGATCTATAACCGATTATAGGTAGGTTAAAAATTGTAAGTACCGATTAATAAAAACGTTGTCATTAATTAGTTGCTTATTAATACTTTTATAAGAGAACATTACTCATAACCGTAGATTTAGTACCATCAAACCTCACCTAAGTTTAAACCATATCTAAACATAAAACATATTTAATCGTTAAAATAAAGAAAGTTCCAGTACTTTTGCGGCCGCAGTGTACGTAAAAAACATTTATTTGCAGAGGAGTGTATTACATTAGTCTACCACCAGATTGACTGACTACAGTCACGAAGTTAGTGGATGAAGAATAATCAAAGCTTGGGAAGCTATTAGGAAGACGTATGTCCAACCCAAATAGGTTCGGACTGGACTTCTTTAAGCTGCTGTTGATCGTCAGGCTCCTGTTCAGACTCTATCAGTCCGTAATCAGGCGGATGGTTATGTTTGTTCACAACATAAACAATCTTAGTATCGACTGTTACAACTGTACCCCGGCAGTGGGTTGAGGACCATTTGCTGCAGCGCCATCTTATCGTCTTCTGGCTGGTGTTCTTCGGCTTCTGTTTGTTGTGTCTGTAGCCAGCGAGGATCAACACCGGCCTTCCAAATTTCGATAGTGTAAAATGAGCGTTTAAATCTGCAAAAAAAACCAGATGGTAGTGAGTGTTTACCGAATTGTCTAAAGCTAATAAATAGGTAATGTTTTATACAAAAAAATAGATTTGAGTAAATCTTTGATGTCTACTCGTACCTAGACAGAATTATGTGTGGAGGCTATAAGTAATAGTTCCAATCGCAATAATGATGGCATCTAAGTATCTCTGTACGATCGTAATTAGTGTTGTGTTAAATATCGATCATCGAACATCAAGTTAGGTGAAAATATTCGCAAATAAATGTTGCATTACTGTTTAATATTATTATACTCCAGCACTTCTAAGCCTCCGAAATATGAAGCTTAATGTGTGTTAGTTGCTCCGATTCTCAAGCATATATTAATCATCTCGACAGAAGTTAGTAACAGCGTGTTCCACTGACCCGTATTCCCGATTTATTTTCATAACTGTTAGTATTGTGTACGATTTAAGTTTGATTTGAATACCCAGACACATTGTCCCCAAGCATTTATAATTGGGCTTTGTTAGTTTTTAGAAACTAGCGAAACGTTTTTAGTAAAACTTTATTGAATTCCAGTTTTAGAACAATCTAGTAAACTTTAATGGTTATGTGTTCCATTGACCCGTATTATTTCATTTTCGAAAGTATTGATCGATGCTCTGCATCCCCGACTCCAATTCACGCAAACCCATCGGCATTTTGGTTTATTTATTTTGTTTTTATGCCGGTTGAATCGATATACTCCATGTTGGATTAGGGTATGCCCTCTTCGGGATACGGCAAATGTAAACTCTGAAAAAAGAGCTGAATGAAACAACAGATAATCGCAAATTTCTTTTGTGTCAGCATTACAAACAAGAAAGCCTATTACATTTACACAAAAAACTTTTGGGAATATGTTAATAATATAGATACGGGTCACGTGTCCCTAAAGTTAGAATAAGGAGAGTTTAAAGTCAAATGCACAAATTACCTCATTTTCAACATGAAAGCCCGAAACAAAGTAACATTTTCTTTCTAAAGTTGAGTTTTGAAAAGATACAATAAATAAATAAAAAGTCTTATTAATGGTTGTGTGTTCCATTGACCCGTATAATTTCATTTTCGAAAGTATTGATCGATGCTCTGCATCCCCGACTCCAATTCACGCAAACCCATCGGCATTTTGGTTCATTTATTTTGTTTGTATGCCGGTTGAATCGATATACTCCATGTTGGATTATGGTTTGCCCTCTTTGAGATACGGCAAAAGTAAACTCTGAAAAAAGAGTGAAGTCTTCATGAAACGACCGATAATCGCATATTTCTTTTGAGTCAGCATTACAAATAAAGCCTATTACATTTACACAAAAAACTTTTGGGAATATGTTAATAATATAGATACGGGTCACGTGTCCCTAAAGTTAGAATAAGGAGAGTTTAAAGTCAAATGCACAAATTACCTCATTTTCAACATGAAAGCCCGAAACAAGGTAACATTTTCTTTCTAAAATTGAGTTTTGACAAGATACAATAAATAAGTAAAAAAATCTTATTAATGGTTGTGTGTTCCATTGACCCGTATAATTTCATTATATGCCGTGTTCAGAGACGCTCGACAACCTCGACTCCACTTGATGCAGACCCATCGGCATCTTGGTGCTCCTTCTTTGTATCCTCCATGCCGACTGAACCGGTACTGCCCATGCTGGATAAGTGTTTGACCTTTTTGGGATATCGCAAACCCAAATACTGAAACCGTATTTTTTTTCAAACATTAAACAAACACTATACCGATACATCCCTGATACATCTGTGACCTGTCTGGGTTTGAACAATGAAAACATACCTACTACAAGAATTTTTAGTAAAAAAAATTTGATAGAAATTACGTCCACGTCGCATTGTTGAGGCCACTTAACACCACGCGGGCCATGAGCATATTCCATTGTTATTTCATATAAAAATAATCAGTATGTGCACAATTTTTATTACAAAGATCAATGCTTAGTTTCTTTTAGTGATTATGATCTCCATAAGCATTTATTATGTCGTTATCAAAAGTGATAAGCGTTGCCTTACATCCCCTGCGATGGACGCACACCCACCGACATTTGGACGCTCCTTGTCTATACCCGTTCCGGTTGAACCGGTAATTCCCAAGCTGTATTAAAGGTTGACCTCTACGTGATAAGATGAACTTGTACTCTGAAACAAGATTTTAAATTAGAATTAGGTATTTTTATTGAATTTGCTAGTGTGCTACTTATTTTGACTAGATAGATAGATAGAAAACTCTTTATTGTACACCACTTTTACAGGAATTACAAAATAAACACAGTGTTCATCATTCTTATGTGAAGTACAATGGGCAGCCTTATCGCTATGAGCGATCTCTTCCAGGCAACCTTTGGATGGACTGGATTTTATATGACTACGCGATGTCTTTCCTGGGGATATGGCTAACTAGGCTGAGGATGGTATAGGTGCTGGGCAAGCCTACTCCCATCAAAACATTGTCCCAGGCACTACAGTGTCCTGTTAAGTGTAGGCATAGGTTGCCCCAGAGACTGTATAAATCATCTTCAATAGATGTAAAAGCCTAAGTACTAAACCTAAGTATTTTGCTACTTGGAATAGATGAACTATATATTTTACTAAGGATAATCCCGATTCATTAATAGCTAAAACAACTTCAGAGTTTATTGTCTTTTTTATTGATGTTAATTATTAAAGTCAGTAAGCACACATTTAACTAAAATATAGCATAAAAACATACAACAGTTGTATTGTAACTGACGCGATGTAGAATGAATTCTAATTTTAATAAGTATACCTTAATTACAAAAAATATTCGTAAGCGCATGTTAGTGAGTATGTTTTCCTTGGACGCTTATCCTCTCATTATCAAATGTGATGATCTGAGCTTTACAACCCTTGCGATGGCTGCAGACCCATTGACATATAGGATGTCCTTCTTTGTACTCTTTGCGTTTGAACCGGTACTGCCCATGTTGGATTATGGGTTGACCCATTCGCGATATGGTATACTTAAATGCTGAAACAGATAATTGATTTAATTTATTTCAATGATAACTGCTAGGTACTTAAAACTAATCTTCATGACATGGAACATTTTGGTAACAAGAGTTCGGCACTGTTTTACCAAAAACTGAAACAGAATATTGTTCAAACTTTTTAAGGATCCTAGGCAGAAACCATAGACACCTATTTGTTAAGGACTTAAGGAATTTTATTTCATATTTCATAAGTACAAGACATATTATAATATTATATACAGATTAGTAAAATTTTATAACCCAGTTAACATAGGGAACAAAACTATTTACCAATAAACATAATTATTTTTAGTAAGTATTTAGGTAAACTGCAAGTCAAATTATTAGGTAAATAAGTTTTGAACTTGAGGTTTAATATTTGCACCGTAAAAACATTGAGAATAAAATAGAACTAAATAATACATATGTAGTCATTTCACAGAACGCCCTCTAACCCCAAACTTAGCAAAGCTTGTACTATGGGAAGTAAATTGCTGATACAAACTTATGTCTGCCAAACACAAATATTTGCTCTCAGTTGTAATCGAACCAACGCACATCTACAGCACGGAAAGCAGAGCTGTACTGACTTAGCTGTGACGCCTGTTATTAATTATGGTTATGTATTTTATTCTCTCGGATGATCATATTATCATCAGTGAAGATGGACGACCGGCAACCGTTGCACCATTTGACGCAAATCCAAAGACATTTCTTCTTAAGTTTATACTTGCTATGCTGTGAGAACCGGTACCTTCCATTTTGAATTATCGGACAACCTTTTTGGGATACGGCGAATGAGTATCCTAAAAAAAGTTTTTTTTTACGTCATTATCATAAATAGTACATTTTAAATCCAAGTTTCGTTTAAATCGGTCCTGTCGCTATTGCGTTATTGAGTCACAATCCTAAATATCAGCAATTTTGATGAATAATATAAAAACAAAGAAATACATTAAGTAAATTAGTAGTAGTGAGCTCTGTCTGCAAGAGCTCTTCCGGGAAAGTACTACCACCGTACTTATTTTTGCCGCCAAACGCAGTGTTTTTGTTTTTGGCAGGTTTGAAAGGTTTGGGTGACGGTGCAATTACATGAGACTGCAGTGATTGTCGCATTGCGTTGCTTCACAGAACACTTCCTCAATGGACTTGCTCTATGAGGTAATGCCTTTTTATAGGCAGAGGTAACATAGCAACAGTTGGACTATCAGGCTCTATACCTTTGTCTTATAAAAGTGATAATTATTATATGCTAGTTTATTTTTTATGAATGGTTATGTACATTTTTTATTTTAAACAGTTCGTTGTTATATGTGATGATTGACCCCCTGCAGCCGCGGTGCGTTTGCGTACAAATCCAGCGACATTTAGAATTTCCGATGACGTAGCTACTGTGCCGAAAGTATCGGTTGGTTTTGAATTCAAGAAGAGGCCGTCCTTTTTGGGATAAAGTGTAACTAAAAATTTCCTTACGATCTGAAAACATACAATTTTGTTAACACATTTGAGAATGATAGATAGTAAGAAAATACTTTATTGCACACCGCAATTGAAAACTAAATATACAGGAAACTTAATAACTTAACTCTTAAGGATATTCGTGATAAAGGTAATAGAAGCCTTTTTTTCTCCTGAATGGTCCTGGAGTGAAAGTAATGGTTACCATCATATTAAATAACTTAACCGGTTTTGCAAGCTCCTGAAAATATTAACTCAGAAATAAGAAAAATGCATGAAAGTGTAAGTGATATATCCTTGTAGAATATATAGAAACACACTGTACAAATCAAATATAAAAACAAATAATTCGGAAATGAGAGACCAATAAAGGAGGGAGAAGGATAATACCTAATACCAATAGAGAGATTTATCTTTCTAAGTTTTTACTCAGCATTAAAAAAAACTTAAGATTATTCTTAGTGGTTATGGACACCGCTGATTGTCAACAATTCATTTCTATATGTAAAGAGAGATGCTCTACATCCATGTTTACACGACCTAACACAAACCCAACGACACTTGGGGTTTCCTTTAGTATAATTACTGTGCCGAGAATATCGGTACGGTCCGTATAGAAGTTCAGGGTACCCTCGTTTAGAAACACCGAATGCTAATCCTGAAAAGATATACAATACAAATATCTAAGTAATGTTACTTACTTAATCATTTGAACTAAGGAACCAGATAACTGATAGTATACTTTTATGCAATATTTGCAATGTCACTACCATTTATGGATTCACAATTATATGTTCATAATTTCCACGACATTCGAGTTTTTATAGATAACCCGGAATTTTGCTCTTGACTATGTATTTGTTTTCAGGTTAGTCAAAACACTGGACATACTCGTATACTGTACTGTATTTTATAGTAAGAAGTAAGTTTAAAAATAAAACCAGTCTACTGAAAAATCACGCTCTGAATAGTATGAAAGAAGAAAATACTCGCATCTCTAATGTACTTACAAGTACATAATAAAAAGTACATAAAACTACTATAATTAACATAGAAATATAACATGACTTATATGCGCAGAGTTTTTCATACAAAACAAGTCTGGTCAGTGCTTGAGTAGTGAATATGAATACGAAGCCATATATACTTAGTTAAGTCTACCCGCAACGCATTATAAAACTTATTGAATATTTTCTCATGTAAGTGACTAATGTCTTAGTGAGAATAAAGATCTTTAAACCGACTTATGTTATTTCTCTTTGTGTGCAATAAAGTGTTTATCTATCTATTTATTCTTTGTGTACAATAAGGTGTTTATCTATTTATCTATTACTCGTAAATACTTAATGATTATGATTATCATATATTTTTACTACATTATTATCAATGGTGTGTATTTTTGCCCGACATCCATATTGCGTCCGGCAAAGCCACCGGCATCGTCTTCTCGTTTTATAGTCATTGTGCCGGCAAAACCGATTCCCTTTATAATCGATAACTGGTTGTCCTCTTTGGGAAATAGCATAAACAATACCTGAAAATGTAAAAATAAATTTTAGAAATTAATATTTTATTGACTTCACAGCCTTCTGAACTTCTGCGAGTATTTTATTTAAAAATAAAGGATAAAAACAATTGTTTCTTTCAAATTCATTTCTCGACACTTAGTGGGATGCGAATACGACGGGTGATTGAATGAAATTGAAGAATATGAAAGAGACCTTCGTCCAGCAAGAGGAGAGAATAAAAAGTTCTTAAGACTCTGACAGCCGTCGAACTACTTCTAACTCGAGCATTTCAACATTTGGGATTGCGATTTTTCATAACTATATACATTCAGTGCGGAGCTGACTAAGCCGCAGGTTTCCTCACGATGTTTTCCTTCAAGTCAGCTCCGCACGTATTGACGATATCTTTCCTGTGGGTATGGCTGACTAGGCTGAGAGGATGGTATAGGTGCTGGGCAAGCCTACTCCATCTAAACTTTGTGCCAGCTACAGTGTCCCGTTAAGTGTAGGCATAGGTTGCCTCCTGACGCTGTATAAATTATCTTCAATAGATGTAAAGGCCTAATATATATACATATATATATATATATATATACACATTCAGTGATTTTATATCTTCCAAAATGTTGGAATGTGCGAATAAGAAGTTGTTTGATGATTGTCAGCATCTTTACCGTGTTGCTCAAGTAATGTTGCCAGTCAATGATCATGAGTATTATTGACTCTAAGCACTTCGCTGTCATAAGTGTAGACTGAAGCTCGGCAGCCAACATCATACTCTTCACAAATCCAGAGGCACTTAGGGTTCTCCACGTTATATGCGCTGTGCCGAAAGTACTTGTAGCTTCCGTACTGCAATATCGGAAGGCCTTCTAACACCGTGAACACAAACTCTGGAAATTGTTATAATAAACAGGGACACGCTTAACAAGACTTCATAAATAGGAAATAGCAATAGTCAATGATGGAAAACCGTATTTTTATAATCTGTGCATTAAAAATATTATACAGCATGTATCTACAAGTAGAGCTACAAAAAATATTTGACCTCGAATTCATAAACGAGTCTCAATTTCGAGATCACGCGTCTCTAAAACTCTCAAGGCTATAAGAATCTACGCCATTGATCTAGATACTTTTAAGCGTGAGTTTTTAGTTTTAAAAGGTAAACTTTAAAAAACAACATAGTATGGTACCCGCAATTTATTAATTATATATTAATTGATTAATGGTAGGTACCCGTTAAATACTTATGAGAAAGTTTTTGATTCAAATGATTTGCTAATATTTCCAATGGTTTCGTAAATTAGTTTTTTTTACGTTTAAAATACAATATTAAGACTAGAAAAATTAACACAGATTAGTAGAACTCAGCGTTTAAGAAGCTAACAACCGTCAAACCACTTTAGATCACACATTTCAAAAATTGTAAAATGTTTCCTGCATGAGTTGTTTGTCGAGTGGCCGTTTATAAAGCCGGAGTAATATTATTGTGTCCGGGTATGTCGTGTCGTGACGCGCCATAAGTTAAGTATGTCGTATCCATACATTTAGTATGATTTGAATTATATATTCCATTTTTTAACTGCCTCAAGGCCACTTCGATCTCGTCAAGGCTGATCTCTGGAAGGTCTTCTGTGTAGTGGCGGGTCAACGTGATGATGATGAACGTCCCGACACAATAATACAATTTCGGCATAACTTTTGCAGTCACCTCGTTTTTGTTTTTAACAAGGTCATTATTATTATTCAGTTCTAAATAAATTTCTGACTTTTAATGTATTGCTGATTTCTGACAATATTTTAAAATTTTCGATGTAATGAAAGTCATTTTCCAAATAAGAACATGTACCTACAAAGTATTACCTACTAAGCCTACACTTTGTTCAAGGGGTCGCTAGATGGTTGGCAGTAGGTCCTATTAGTAAAAGTTTGCTTGCCAGCCAAAAGAGAAGGGTGGTTATGAGTATTTCCGATTTTAACGATTTTGTAGTGTCTAGTCTGAATGGTCGCCCGACAGGAACCATCGCGCCATCGCCAGCACCGCCAAGACTTCTTCTCTTCGTTTTCGAAGACTTTGTGCAGGTTGAACCTATAATTTTCATATTCGAGAACTGGTTTTCCCCGGAGTGAAGTTTTAAAAATTATATCTGAAAATAATGGATGCTGTAATTATTTCCTGCGTTATTGATCGGGGGCATTCTTATAAGCGCTTAATAAAACCTAAGTAAGCACTTTGGTTACGTTTTTTTTATTACCTATACTATAATCACACGTAATTTTTTTTAAATATTTCTTGATAGGACATCATCTCTTTTTAAACACAGGTGTATACATTATTTATTTAATTTGAATTTTTTTGAGACACTATCAAGCATCTATACCTATTAGACAAAAGCCATAGTCTTAGTACATTTTCATTAAAATATACTTAGATCCAAATACTAACCTACTTACACCTTACTTTTAATAGTAACATGCCAGAGTATGTACAAAATGCAACAAGAAGTAGCCAGAAAATGAATACAATTACAACGAAACAAAGCAAATGTTTATTCTTATAGTGGGGATCGCACCGCGCCCACAACTCACAGCGCGGAAGGCGCAGTTACACCTTCTTCCTTCTTCTGTGGCTACCGACTGAGCTGTCACGCCTCTCGCCGGTATTTTACCTATATACTTTCCAAAAAACTTGCTAATATCTTAAAAATGGTGACTAAAGCTTTGATGGAGTTCTTAAGGTCTGGGTATCGCGGTAATCGAAGCAACGCATCGTTATAGGCAGTCGTTATCGCTTAACAGCTGGGCCAACGGCTTGTTCCATCATTTAGTTGTATAAAAAAAACACCATATCAAATCATAAATTGTGGTTATTGTGTCACCTTAAATCAATTCAATTGTGGTTATGTTGTAGTCTCATATCATATATCTGGTTGTGTATAGTACGAATGGTAGCTTTACACCCATTGCCCTTTTTGTTACACATGTAGTACGCCTTAGGGCCCTTTGCGAGATAAAGTTGGTTAAATTTGTGACCACCGTAAGTGACCAACAATTTGCCCGATCTTGTTTTTGAAAATATGAGCTCTGTAACAAATGTAATTTATTTTCTCTTTATATAATTTAGATACAAATCAATTCGATTTAATTAACACTCTTAATTAATAGTTACATAAAATCAAACACTGAATTTATAACCATAGGTTTTGCTAAAAAATAATCTCACCACAAACTTCAACTATTATTTAGACGCGCATTCGATATTTTGTAAACACAAACGGTCTTATTCCAGAACGGGGAATAAAGAAAGTCACTGTTGAAACGTCAAGGTTTATACAACCCGGGTGAATTAAGCGGTGTAGCGGGGGAAGTATCGAGTTCCGAGCCAGGTGTCATGTTAATTCGCCCTTGACGTTAAAACCGTGACTTTCTTTAGTCCCCGTTCTGGAATAAGACCGAAAGAAGTCATGTTTATCTTTATCGTCAAGAGTATAGTTACTAGCGGCTGGTTTTAACGATCAAAATTAAAAGCACTGTAGAATTTACTAATATTGTACAACTGGTAACAAATGTTTTTTATTTCCATTAGCATTTCACTTTGCGACACGTTTCGTGATACGCGTACAATCGGATTATTATCAATCGTGGTTGTGTATTGATTGCATCTTGTATATTTTATTTTCGATAGTACGTATACACGCCCTGCACTTGTTTTTAGACCACTTGGTACACACAAAGAAACCTTTTGGACCCTTACTACTGCTATGTTGGTTATATCGGTAGCCATTGTACGTTATCGCCGGTCTTCCTTGCAGTGTTTTTGAAAATATTAATTCTGAAAAAAAACCTTTTTTATTTAGAGCTTGGGTAGTATCAACATAATTTGAATTTAATTAACTTAGTAATATATGGTTTTATACTAAATTTTCGACTAATTAGGTAAAATTTTTTTGTAGATAGATTAATAACTAAACATTTCATAAAAGATAAATAAATAAATACTCATGGACATTTCACACAACGCCATCTAGTCCGAAACATACATTTTATACCACAGTTTACAATTTTTTTAGATAATACTATTTAAAAATAATTCCTTAATTATCTATAGACCATCAAAAAGGTAAATAACTCAACAATTAATCCCATGCATATTTTGTATTTTTTCAAAATACTTAGTTGTAATCTTATCGTTAGCAAACATATTTCATATCATCAGTCATGGTTATGATGTAGTCTCATATCGTATATTTCATTATTTACAGTACGTATAGACGCCCGACATCCGCTTCCCATCTTATTGCACATGAAAAACCCTTTCAGACCCTTACTGTTACTGTGCTGATTAAAACGGTTACCGCCGAAATCAATCACTATTTTACCGTTTCTCGTTCTGGAGAACTTTGGTTCTATAACAATACAAAAATGGTCAAATTATGAGAAAAAAAATTATGACTATTACACAGAATCATATTTTTATTCGATCAAAAATATATCAGAGTGACATTGGCATGTAGTCTTTTTTTTCTAACTGGTTACTTAAAACATCGGCGATCGCATCACTGGAGTAACATTTTCTTGTTCCCTTACTCTAAATAATACGAAAATCGTTTTGTTAGGCACGCTTCAGATTGGTACTGATTTGGACCGCTCATCAGTTGAGCTATCTATAAATCGTTTGCATGCAACTGTTTCATGTGTATTTTGTAAATATTGTTAATATTCTAAATACTGTATTATTCTTTATTTTCTTAGTGAATAAAAGGTTATTTATATTGTTACTTCTTTATTCTCACATTCAGAATATAGTCAAATTATCTCGTACATGCCTAAATATAAATTACCTATTAGCTGTTTATAATTAACTGTGCGATATATTATTTAGCTTAATACGAAAAAATGGCACCTTTTAGCACTAAAACTACTAACCACTACTACTAAATAGTTTCAATAGCTGGTCGCGAGGAACTGACACTTATATCACCTAGTTCAGTCAGCATCATTACTAAAATGATGATGTAGTACAAGGATACAAAAATGTTTTTTGACTGAAAACTACCATTTTTTTTTCCTACTATAAAAAAAGTCAAAAAGTCTAGGTATCCTAAAAGTAATGTTTAGATAAACAAATATGATTTTGAAATGATGCTGACTGTACCATAAAAGATATTATTTATTTATTATAAAATGATCCTTTTCATTTTCCTGAATAAATAAGTACTGACTTTGACTTCATTTTAATAATAACGTTACAATTATGACTTAGCATTTTCCTAATTTAAAAATGTATACCTACATATTATTGCTTTATATTATGTTCAGATCTTGTTCGGCCATTGGTGGTGTGGATTGTGTTGTAACATTTTTCCGAACTAATTCTATTAGACAGCGCTAAAATAATAACTGTCCTTGTTTTGTGTTTAAGTTTATATGAAAGGGCAAACGTGTTATAGAAAAATGTAACAACAGAATCGACATTAGTCACAAATCTCATTACAAGAGATCTTATAGGATGTTCAAATTGTCCAGCCGAAGTTAGAGAAAATAAAAAATATAATCATCTACTTATGCTAAAACAACAGTACTATCCTCGATCTAAACACTATTTTTTGGCGTAATTCTTTGGTATTGAATTCTTTTATTTTACCGTATTTATTTACCTACATATCTAGTAAAGTTTATTTTACATCTAATTTCAATTATTGCTTTCATTAACTATGAGCTGCTACAACTTGTACTAATATTATGTGCTGCTACTTAGAAGAAAATTGTACCTTATTGTATAATATACACTAGATTGAATTTTAAAAAGCTAAGACTAAAACCCGTTGAAAACTATAGTATACATGAATTGACAATGAGTTACTTTACAGATACGCTATCTAATTGATGATGATGCTGATGGCTGGCTGATTTCGGCCATAGCGAATGTGATTATTAGCACAGTCATATTTAACTCGAGATATGTTTTATGGATACATAAATATGGGCCGTCTAATAGTGATTGTGGACATCCTTTATTTCAATAACTTTTTCACCCTCAGCTCGGATGATCGCCTTGCAGCCACTCGACCACTTGTGACACACATATCGTGCCACATCATGGTGGGGTAATGAAGCCTGGCGGTACTGGTACCCTTTATATGTCACAAACCTACGTCGTCCCGGCCCGAGCTTTGAAAATACAGGCATTTCAGGAACTTGAACCAATTTCGTTTGATTTGTTTGCTGTATGCGCTGGAAGTATTTTCCTTTGTATGTAACGTATTTAGGGTTAAGAACTACAACTGCTGTTTTTAGTGCTGAAACAAAAAATAAGCAGATGTTATATAACACTATTTAGATACGTACGTTTTGCTAACAGGATTAAATAGGAAAATAATTTAGGAGGCCTTAAGGCGGCCTAAAATATCCGTCACCAGAGTTGGCCACAAACTCATACGAGCTTGCTTGCTTATAGGAAAATAAATGTAACCTTCTAAATATGAGTTACAAGTTTTAACAAACTAAAAACGCCGAGTTCATTTAGAGTAGGTACCTTACGACTTGATGATGATGATGATGGCAGCTCATTGGGATTGTTCTAGAGCTCGTAAACAACACTGATAAGCCATAGGAAAAAACGCAATTATGTTTACGTGGATGACTTAATATTATATTTTTTTCCAGTTATTTTGATAACCCCTTACCGCATGATTTTTTTTTTCGTTGAAAAATTATATGTTACGTTCAAAAATAAATAAAAATACACGTATTTTGGGAAATTACTATTTATTTAGAAAAAAGTGAGATATTTACATTTTATTACTTTGGTCCAATTATGGCACACCATGCATAAATTAACAATTAAATTAACACCTTACCTATATTATGTAAAAGAAACTGTTTTCCAATAATAAATAGAGGACAACAATCTCTATTACATACAGAGTCTACGCCATACTATACCAGACTGCTCTGGTCGATCCCATGCTGAAACTGTGTTGTTTATTTTTTCTATACCCTACTACTTATATAGTATGGAATAGAAGAAAACAATTTCTCTTGTCATTTAGGCACAGGTTGACTTTGCATTTTTTGCATTCAACAGAAGATCGACCAGAGCAGTCTGGTACCTTACAGCGCTGCCTGGATGACCAGACAGGTAAGTGGTCCAGTTTGTCCAGACGCACATCCTGAGACGGCATTATAGCGATTGCTCCTCTTGTCTTCTTCTCTTGAATTGCATTCTCCAGAATGTTTGAGGGCCGCCCACGCTTTCCACTTGGACTAAGCTTATTGGCCATGGTCAAGCTTTCAGCCACTGCAACCTTGAAGTCATTTAGGGGCAGCAATTGACTACCGTCATCAAATCTGCGTCGGTACAGAAGCCAAGCATTGACCGTAGTCATGTCTATTATATGGAAAAATATCCTATGGTAGAATTTTTTGGATCTGATTTGAATTCTGTAATAACCCAGAGGTGCATCTAGGAGATCCACTCCTCCCATGTGTCTGTTGTACGTAGTCACAGCTTTCGGACAGGGTACTGATTCATAGACTTTATTTTTTTTGTTGTAACGTCTTACTTCAGTCATAGGTTGGCTACCGACGTACGCTGAAGCCAAATTCACAACTCTGTTATCATACCACGTAGTTACAGATATGTCAGTGTTTTCTACGGTTGTAAGCTTTTCAACCATAGCACCTCTTCCTTTTTTCTTCAGATCCTTTTCTAGCGGAACTTTGTAGCCAGGAATACAATTGGCTTTTATTGTGCCCAGAGGCAAGATCCCCTCTTTCGATAAATATACTAAAAGAGGCAGTGAGGTGTACCAATTGTCAAAAAAGAGACTATAGTTCTGGTTTCTAGGGATGGTCCTTGCGAGCCTCACGACCACATTACTTGAAGTGCTGAGATTTGGTAAATCATCAACTACAGCTTCAGGTACATGGGTACCTGTGTACAATTCAAAGTCGTAGCTGAAACCTGAACTGCCACTCAGAACGAAGTTTTTGTATCCCCACTTGTGAGGTTTTTTAGGATTGTACTGCTTCATGGATGATCTGCTTTTGGTCGGTATTATCTGTTCATCAACAGCCATATACTGCTCCTTAGGAACGGTCAATAATCTTTCTCGGACTTGATTTAGAAGTGGACGAAGTTTATGAACTGGATCATAACCAGGTTGGCCTCGGGGAACTTGCGTTGCGTTTTTGTTGAAGTGAATGAAACGTTTTATCTCTTCGAATCTGTTACATGTCATTATTGTATTGATTTTTGGATGTCCCAATACCGAGCTCCAGTAGTCCCTGGTTGCAGGCAGCTGAATAACGGACATCATCAGACATATACCAACAAATTGTTCAATATCCTTTTCCGTTACATTCATCGATTTTTCAGGACGCTTTTCAATTGCAAATACTTGGGTTTCTTGAGCTATATGATGAAACATATTGTCAGTAAACAAGTATTTGAAAAACTGTAACGGTGTTTCCAATTCTATTATGTGTGCAGGTAAGCTTGTGTCACCAGAAAATTCAATATCCGAATCAATTTTCTCCAAAAAACCATCCCTCCACCTAGGCTTGGCATTTCTTGCAGCTCTTGAACTGGCGGCGCAGGGAATTGGGGACAGTGGAACACTATCTTCTGAATCGGACTCAGATTCGTCAGATGTCTCAGGTATTTTACCTGGTGGTGGATTTCTGGCTAATGTAACGAAGTGGTCATCATCAGAGAGATCCTCATCGGTGCTGTCATTGGGAAAATGCTGGATTATCGTATGTATGTCTCCATAAAACTTATTGGGATCCATAATATCTAAAAAACACATAGGTATGTAGGTAGGTAGCTAGCTAGGTACGTAGGTATTACTAACAGAGAATGTAGATACTAGTTCTGGGTGCGGGAATCGAACCCAAGACCAACGCGTCTAAGCCGAGAAAAAATATGTTTTTATTGCATACTACGACATGCATGATGTGCCAAATAATGACCGTGATATAAATGTATATTTCTGCATGTTGGCTCAGATTTAGACCATACCGAAAAAAGTTTGCTATACGCAATATAAACATAAAACGAACAAAACCTTACCTTTTCCATAAAAATAGGTAGAAACTGCAATCGTTTTGTATTTTTCTGGGTCAAATTAGCGAGTTTTACAAATATTTTTCAATTTTTGAAAACTCCGTTCACGCGTTCTCCGGTCACAACTTGCTCGTCGAACTTGCAACTAAGTTTTAGTTCAATACTTAGCCCAGAGATGGCGTTATTTTATATTGAACGTATTGGTGTACGGTCCGTTTGTGGTACAGTATGCAAATAACAAGAATTTTATGGAGGTAAATAAAAATATCAGCTGTTTTGTAGGGTGGTTCATATTTGACTCGCGATGCGGTAAAAGCAAAACTACTAAAACGTTTTTGATAAAATTTCTATGGAACTAACCTAAAAATATTTCCTTTCCGATAAAAAAAGGATTTTCAAATCGGTTTTTATATGACTGAGTTCTGAGGTTAATCCTATAAAAAACAAAAGTACCTAAGTTGAGAACCTCCTCCTTTTTTGAAGTCGGTTAAAAATGGTAGATTATCGTACTAACGATTTATTGTCTCATTACGGTTATAGTTATTCTGATAAACAATATAAATTATTGTAACTCATTTCAAAAAGATTTACAAAATCATCAGTTATAAAACAATACGATTTCAATAAACGCTTTTTTTAACAATAAAAGGAAAGCAATATATATCACAAACGAACTCAGAAAACAACTACATGTACGATTTTAGATTTTTATATTAGGTAAGCTAGGTAAGTATATAAATACCATTGAATATAGCTGCTCACGTCACTGGGGACCAATGGATGATATTCATTATTATTACTTATGTTCAAACTCCGTGATAACTTCGCTTACGCGATCTAGGATTTTTCTGTGTCAATTAACAACAGTGCCATCTATCGGGCCCGATTTTGGGTAGTTCTTATGTAACGTGCGCACATCCCTTTAGGAAGTTCTGCATCTATATAATCACAGTTAATAGTTCCTCTCAAACCAAATAACTACAGTAGGTACTGGTTATTCGGCCGACTATGCATATGCTCGGTAATCATATGTATGATCTCGTTGTTTAGGGTTTTGATGTATGCCCGGCAGCCCCAGGCCCTTTTCGTGCATACGAAGAGCCCTCTGGACCCTTTGCTGGAGCTGTGCTGGTTGAACCGGTTTCCCTCGTATATTATCAACGGGTTCCCGAAGCGGCTAGTAGAAAATACTGCTCCTGCAATATATTTAACCTCAATATTCAGTAGGTACTAAGTTTTTTTTTGAATAAAATGTTTTATTCATATCAATATTTATTGAAATAGTTTTATTTAAGAAATACGCTATATTTAGCGTCCAGAATGTAGACCACTCTTAAAAAATTCGGAATATAGAAAAAGAATACAAGAACCTTAATCAAAATGTAATTTTATTCACAAAACGCCGAGATTACACATACTATCAACTTTTTAAGCAATAGTGAGAGCGGATTTCGCTGTTGCTGCCAAAACTTAGACATATAAAACTAAGTTTAGTCCGAACGATGTCAAATGGACTGTCGCTTGATCTGGATCAACTTTGTAGCAGTAAAATAAGCTTAGCGTGGATTTATCACGTTTAACTACTCCGATAAAACTCGCTAGTAAGAATAAATCACTTATTTTCTTCGTGATGATAATGTTTATGCTCGTCTTTTATTTTCAGTACCTGATATTGGTAAGTCCTGACATATGCTGTGCATCCAAAAGTAGGCTTCTTAGTGCACACAAACCTCCACATGGTAGGGCTGCTAGAACTGTGCCAGTTAAAACGATTACCATTGTATAAGACAACAGGCTTGCCATTATAAGTTTTTTCAAACACAACCCCTGAAAAAATACAGAAAAGATTTAGCATATTAGATAAACTGGGTAATCAAAGTAATTCGACGATAAAAAACCGCAGGAAAACTTGTAATGAGATCAAAGTGTGTATTTAGTTATATACGTCACTAGACATTATACTAATCAAATCAATTATAATATATTATACTAAACTTATCTTTAATAGATAATAACAAATGGAGATATTGTACTAACAACAACGCAGTGTACAATTTACATTTGCTCAGAAGCTCTTTCAGAACTTTTTTTATGCAACAATATAATGAAACAAATTATAGCTTTCGTTCTTTAGCACTATCGTTGACCAATATAACCTACATAATATTTACTACGTTCCTGACACGCACACATTCTAAGCAGAATTCCAAAAATCTTTACAAAAAATACTTACTACTTTCTTTTAATAGAAAACCGAAGTAGAAAACACATGATTATGAAATAAACTTTAAAACAAAACAACAAAGCTACTATTGTAGAAAATAACATTGAATACTATATGGTAATCTACATCGGGGACAGGCCAGTATAGGGTCAGGCCAGACTAACCCAATAAACATCTGCATTTTTACATTATACTAGTTGTAAATATAGTTCATTTCATTCGCATTAGGTCGTATTTGCACAGGCGTCATCAAATCGGGTCGTATGTGAACCGGTTTAAAGTGACTAACCATGGATACCGCATGTTTGGTGTGCACGGTGTAAGAGCCGACCACTTTGTCTTCGACGATAGCGATCAGCGCGCGACAACCGCGGTCCCAGTGGTTACATCGGAACGTCTTCCTGGTCGCGTTCTTGTCTTTCAAGCAGAAACGGTACCCTCGGTAAAGAATCATTTGATTTCCGTAGCGCGACTCTGTGTACACCATTTCTAAAAGTAATTCAATGTTAGTTCAAATGTAAAAGGATCACGCGTATACGTTGACTTTGTCTATATAAGCAAATATTTTTATAGCATCCCGAAAATGAAAAAACCTAGCAAACGAAGCAATTTGGGCTTAAAACTGAAATGTATGTTTTAAAATAATGTAATTCAGACAAATATTTAAGTAGATTCACTGTGTAAGTTAACTTCCATAAGATTTTGACAACTTTTTACAGTTTGTAAACAATATGGTGTAATTGTAACGAGCTAACTACAAACTTACATAATACAAAAATAAGAAACACTAAACCACAATAATATATTATACAAAAAAAAGTAAAAGTTAAATCGGGAGAGCCTGTTTTACATTTGCTAAATAAGCGTAGATGAGTTTGATGTGAGGCACATCGAAGCTCTGTTTGATCAGTATTCTAAATATACTCAAAGGTTCCATACGTTTATCAATTTTGAGTAGTTCCATTATTTCCTTTTAGATTTCTTCGCTGAGTTTTGGACCTTCGGGGGCAGGGCGTGCCTTGCAGGTATGGTAGAGTCCACAACGATACATTGTAACACGGTCACTGACCTCTAGATGACATAGATATAACCCGGCTTTGCACTGTTGATCTGTACACTTATACTCGTAGTACGAGTTGACAGTGTCGGATAGTTTCATCTTGTAACTCCACGTATCTTCTTGTCTTATGGCATCCTCAGCTGCTTCTTTGCCCTCGAATACTTTTTCTAGAATCCAATCTTTGTCAATTCCATTTTTCTGCTTGGAGCTTCGAGAACTTTCCGCGTTGTTTTCATTACATTTTCGTTCACTTCGGGATATTACCGGGTATGAAAAATCTTTAAAAAATATATATGAAGTTTTATTGCTAGCTATAAACATGGTAAAACTTGGGAAAGATATGAGTAAGGTATAAGTGGTGATAAGTGTCTTGGGCAATTTGTGCATGCTTCCGATTGGTGCTGATTTCGATCATTGCAGCTCAACTCTTTCATGTTTATTTTGTAAATATAGTACTAAGTATTGGTTGTCATTTGTTTTGTATGATATTCAATTGTATGTATTTTTATACATTCGATTAAACCTCATAGTTATGAAGGAGTTTCCACCATTTTTTAATATTCAAGATTTAAGGTCTTTGGTACCTACCTAGATATATTTATTAAATTATATATAGAACTAAGTACTAATTTATACATAACTACCTACCTACCTAATAATACAGGAATACGGACCTGATTAGTAATAGTAAAAAAAAATCTCTATTGCATTTTTATAATTGTCATATTTAGAGTACGTAGTATTATGTTCGATAAAGTGCATACAAAAGGAGATATAAAATATTTCAACTTTTAGGTCATGTTCTAAAATCTGTGCACTCTCGTACCCTAATGGGTATGTTCATAGCTGATCTTTACAATTTTATTGCACCACGTGACCACAGTGGCCTTGCAGCCTTCCCCCACTCTCGTGCAGACCCACCTCGCCATATCACCTTTGGAATAAAGTCGCTTATTGTATCTGTACCCCCTGAGTTCCAGTACTGGATTTCCATAGCGCGATGTGGTGAACACCATCTTATCTAGAAGTCAAACATGTGTTTAGAAATTTTGCTTTAGAAATGAATATGAAGTTAGTCCAAGGAAATGCTTATTTCATCACAGCATTAAATAAATACGTGTCTAACTACAATCATTTTAAAACTTCCGACCATATAAACCTCCATTTATCCTTTTCTACATTGCTGGTCATCATTAGACCTTGGAGTATGAACTCCATTTCATCAACATGAATATATTTTTCTTTATCTGTATCTTTTATTTAAAAATGCGCACTAAACCAAGTGTTTATTTCTCACAAAAAAACCGCATTCAAATTACAGGCTTACTTTCAGAGCTTACAGAGAGACTGACATACACACAACCCAGTCAGACTTATAACATCCCTTCCGTTTTTGGTCGAGGGTTAAACACGTAAAAAAAAAATACTTACCTGCTCGATGGCAGTCGACATAGCAATCGATAAACCATGAAAATTATTTCCCCTGTCGCCAAAAATAGCTTCCACCTTTTGAAAGCATTAGGATAAAAATAATAATTAAATAAAAGATACCAACATCATTATCTAAACATGTGTATTTTCATAAAAATAACCAATAATTTATAGCAGATCAATGTCAACCATAAACTGCAATGTCGAACAATCCAGCTTCAATGATTGTGTTCATTATTAATCTTGATGATTTTTCTGCGGAAGGTGTTGACCGTCGCCCTACACTTCCCTGACGAGCACTTCCATCGGCCTTTATCCCCTTTACAGTAAGAGCCCAGGTTGTACCGGTAGCCACTCAGCTCCAACACGGGATTACCGAACCGCGAAGTTGTGTACATAGGGATATCTGAAAATATGATCACATTTTACAAGCTTTGTATGAAAACGATTAAAATAACAACCATGCTATTCGATCCATTCGCCGTATTTTCAAAATTATTTCAGGGTGTCTAGTCGAAGCGACGCGTGACTCGAGGGCTAGTGATTATCTGGGCCAGCGTATCAGCATTGCTATTCAACGTGGCAATGCAGTCAGTGTCATGGGCACGCGTGTGTTCAATGATTATTTGCTCTTATATCATTATCAATCTTAAATAATACATCTTTAACATAGATTGAACATTTAAAAAACTTTATACATATAAAATGACTGTGATTGCAAACATAAAATCAAATTCTTAAAGTCTAAAAACTAAAAGTATCAACGTTCCAGCATGCCAAAGGTTAAGCCGACCATTGAGCAGGAGCGTGGTTATGACTACCAATCATTTGGATGAAGTTATCGTTGATGGAGATGACGTAAGCGTTGCATTTGAGCTGAGTCTTCTTACTGCAGACCCATCGTACCCGAGGACCTTTGCATGTGTAGTACTTGTTGTATCGGTAACCACTGATGACGACCACCGGCTTGCCGTAGCGGGATAAAGAAAATGATATATCTATAAATAAATAAAATGGTTTGTACAAGCACTCGCCAAGTGTTGCTCGTATTGCTGTATGCAGGTGTAATTACAGACACAATGACATAACACCTTTATGTCTCTAGTCTAGTCAACAAGTTGAAAAACGTGAAAAATAGCTCCTAAAAATATGAGCGGATTTTACTGCACGTAAAATATTGCGATTTTTATTAACAAAATAAGATGTAAAAAAAGATATTTCCTTTTTTGTTAATAACTTAAAAACTATGAATACTTGAGACATTTTGAAAAAAGATCGGTAGAGGAGGAAATTTCCAAAAAAGTCCCTACTCTCGGAACTCTATTTCCATTATTTATAATTTTAATTTCATATTTTACTATGAATGTAGTGTAGGCTATGGCACGTCCACGGTGGATGTGTTCAGACTGTTCAGCCTTTAATTGCCCTACTGCTTAAATTTTAGTTTTAAAAAAAAATACATAGACAGGGATTGTCATGAAGTGGACCATCATTTACTTGTTCTGACTTCTCACAAAATGATCTTTTACTAGTCAATTTATTTTATCTTGAGCACAATGATGTATGATAAAGCCAGAACAAATTGACATAACACTTGTCTAACACTAGATGCTGCATGTCCACTTACCATCAGGTGGGCAACTCGGAAGCTTATTAGCATCAATAAAATACTGGGAGTTCGTAGGTCATAACGTTTATTTTATAAACCCGCAACCCTATTTTGTATTTTTTTAACCCTTGAAACCAAGATCTCAGTGGACGTGTTGAATGCATGGTATAGATAGGCAAAGGTTTCCACTCGACATCGGTTGGATCATCTGCTTGTTCCTCACTTATTCTAAAAAAACCCCTTTTAAAAGTTTTAGTGGCAATGCGTTCCATTAACCATGATGATTTCATTCATAACCGTGAGGACCACTGCCTTGCAGCCTGAAGACTGCCTGGAGCAGATCCACCGCACCTTGGGTCCATGGTACCGGGTGTGCTTATTGTACCGGTATCCTCCTAGCATCAGAACCGGTTTTCCGAATCGAGAGATCGTAAATATCGCTCCTACAAACAATAGGTACTCGTATAGTTATTTACATTCTATAGGATAAGCAAGCAGAAATGACAGTGGGTTCATGGCTAATTCGTACCTTCATTTATTATGATTTTTTCTATCCAGATCGTACCTTGGGCAGTATTGACCTGCGTTTAGCAGGTCACGCAGGTCAATACAGTCGCAGTAAAACGTCATTAGTAAAGACAAAGATGTTTTTATTATGCTACTAAATCAATAGCGATAGCCCAGATCATATAATACTATACTAGGCGATAATGTTGGCTGCGTAACAAACTATAGGGTCATCCTAACAAAACGCGACTACACAATCATCGCAGATTCGCCCAAATTTTCCGCCATACGAATCCGCGATCAAACACAGATTTTGAATAGGCCGGAATTTCGCAACGCCAGTTAGCGCGATTATCGCATAGTTGCGTTGTATTATGACGTCCCTAATGCATGTGTAGACCGCGTCGTATAAGCGTAGTGTCGATCGCCCCCCGTCAACGCTATGGTTAAGATACTACACTGGATGGGAAGAACCTGGGTGGGCTCAGTAGTTCGTCTTGTGAGAAGTATTTTACTAAAGTAAAGCTATACAGAAAGGCAGTTTAATTTTCGATCGGAATAAATATTTAATAGCCACGACGACACAACTCTTTATGATACTCAATATGCAGATATCATAAATGGTTTTTAAAAAAATCACTTTGTATTTTATGGGCGTACTGGCACGCAGAAAGTTAATGGTTATGATTATATTTTACTACAATGACTTTCGATTCTACGGTGAGAACAGACGCTTTGCATCCCCGGGATGTTCTGTTGCAAGCCCACCGCACCCTGGGGCCGGTACATCTGTGGTACTTGTTGTACCTGTACCCCCCCAACAACATCACTGGGTTGCCTTTCTGGGAAATTGTATAGATTGGTTCTGTAAAAAAACTATTAATTAACTTCAGATATTCTCATAGTCGAAACCCCAAAATGATGTATTTACTATTAAATACTCATTAAAAAAATACTCATACCTAGAAAAGCAGACCACCTACCAGGCGAGAGGAAGACATTTTAAACCATTTTTATATATATCCTAAGAATATAACTAAATGTAATTATGTGAAATTGCAGAGCTTCAGGGTCGAGAGAATAACAATGCAAAGAGAATTAATAAAGATTAAACCGTACACCGTAAACCGTATTCTAAAAGTATCGGCAGCTCTGATGGATGAGATTCTAGGAGACCTATGCCCAACAGTGGTTGAGCATGAGCAGATTAGATAGAAAAACGTTAGTATAAATAAAATTAAATAAAACTTGTTTTATTTCATGAATTAGTCATTCATTATTGTTTTAACTTAATTTTAGGTATATATTAATTATTGGTTAGGGATGTTTTATTAATCAAGAAAAAAAACGTTAAGTATACCTACGTAAAAATAACTTACAATAACAAAAACTCTTATAATTCTGAGCCATTTTTACACCAGAAATAGTTTTTTATGTGCATGACAATCGTTAAGAGTTACCACTGTATTCTTATATGTAACTACTGATGCCTTACAGCCCTTAGATTGCATAGTACAGTACCACCGAGCTTTGGGCCCGATACACCTGTAATACTTGTTGTACCGGTACCCGCCCAGCAAGATAACTGGTCGTCCTTTCCGAGAAACTGTAAATTGTGGTACTGTGAACAAAGTTTGACAGAAAACGTTACACATAAATTGTAGTGTAATAAAATATAAACATAAAAATATGATAAACGTTCAGAAGAAACGTTACACTTGGAATACGTAGCGGTGTTTCCTGAAAATACCTGCAATATCCAAGAGTCCCAAGCAATAATAATTAGTATAACTAAATAGCGCTTACATCGTAAAAATATAACCAACATAAGAATATCGTACCTTTTTTGAACATAGCAGAGCGATACAAACATAGGTAGGTAGATATGAAGCTTATATTTTTTTATATAAAACTCCGCCTTTAATGATTGTGTTAATCATTAACCAAGACAATTTGGTTCTCATAAGTCACGATAGATGCCTTACATTTAGTGCCGGTTTTCGTACAGTACCATCTTACTTTGTTCCCGGTGCATTTATAGTACTTGTTGTACCTGTACCCTCCCAACAGAAGCACGGGCTTACCGAACCGAGATGTCGTGAACATTGGGCCTGCGAACATTCATCATAGTTATCATCATCATATTAGCTGGAATATTTCAGGACACTTCACATAAAAATGGATTCGATAGGTGTATGAATAGATTTTTAGCAAACCACAGTGTGCATCTCATCATTTACATAGATGGTATAATCACAGAACCAAAAGATACAGTGAAAATACAAAACCCCCATTTAATTTCAAGTTTTTTTGTTATCTATAAAATAGACAAGGCATTATTTTCAAAAAAGTTCTTTGCACTTAGCTTACATTATACTCGTATTTAATGCATCCTTTTACATGTTCAACCCTTTTCCTTATTTGATTTTCCTGAAAATAAGTAAAAGAATATCATTCAGAATATTAACGTAATAAAAGAAAAAAAGGTGTAAGAAAGCGTGCGTCTCCTGTAACGGCCGCTAGGCGAATGACAACGGCTAGTGATTTACGTCGCTAGACCTACACAGCAAATTATTATAAAAAAATAAAAAATCGGTTGTATATCCAAAATCGCTACCTAATGTAACGTAAATGCATATTTATACAACAGTTTTTAACAAAATGAATACCTGGATAGTCAAAGATCCAGTACATTTGTTTTTAGTAACTTGACAGCATCTGTACCAAATGCCTCCCGTTTTATATACTTTTTTCTTGAAATATTGGCGACCATTTATACATCTAAGAACTTTACCTCTGCGTGTTTTAACAAACCAATATGTAGCCATTTCTGTAAAAATAAGACACATAGTTTTAATTTGATATGTAGTGATTTTAATCATTTTCCTGGTATTATCCCAACTAAGCTCACAATACTATGTCTGATTATTTATGTAATATTTTTATACAGGCTGTCCAGAAATTCAGTATGTTAATATAATAACACAACGCTATGAAAGCAACTATCAGTGTGATGTATTTCAATAAATTACATTTTAATTTATTTCTAACACGTAACTCGTAAAGCTAAATTTTCAATTTTTTTTCTTCCTTCATATTTTAAGATTCAAACGCATCATTTCACTATTGATGAGTATGGACATCTTGAATCGTTATAATGTTGTTTTCTATAGTCGTGATGTACGCTCTGCAACCAGTAGAGTTCTTGCTGCAAGTCCATCTTGCTTTGATGCCTTTAGACCTAGTAAACTTATTATACCGGTGTCCTCCTACCAAGAGTACCGGTTTTCCGTACCGGGACACCGTAAACTCAACTTCGAGGTCTGTAAACCAAAGGTTTGGATGAATCAGACAGCGTCGGCAAACTCGATGCACTAGTTTGAACTTTCAAAACGGTTATGGACTATTGAAGATGACAATCGCCACTGATTAAAATTTTAGTTTATGATAACTTTGACAATATACTAGAGACACTTGCTAACGTTTAAAAATCATGCAACTGTAGCCTTGCACTAAACCACCCAATAAGCTCAAAAGCGCTTATTTTGGAAGCGAAAAAATCGTACATTAAGAAGAAGATCGTTCGAGTGTGTACTTACTATGTTTATTAATTATTATAATTAGGTTAAATATATTAGGAATACTGCTAACAATAAACAAGTTTATTAGAACTACTGTCAGGGTGAATTAAAGTAGCATATAACTGGATCGTATTATGTGAAAAATATCTTATAATTTTAATTTACAATTTTATGTCATGGCATTGGATTGATGAGCTTTGCGCAAACCGACATCGAACACGGTCCGGGCCGTGCTCATGAGCTACTAAATACCTACGTGAAACTTCAGTAAAACGACATTAGTAACATGTTCACTACAAAAACTGACGTAATTATATACGCAGCAGTATATACGGAAGAATGTAAAAACCTACCTACCTTAGATCACATGCAGAATAAATAATACATATAAAATACATGACATTAACGGATTACTCAAGTGTCAAGTCGCATAGGTACTTTGCAAATACAGATTTACAGAAATTTGTGATGGTTGTGAATGCCAGTGACCTCCATTATAACGTCGTTCTGGTAAGTTTTGACGGATACTTTGCAGCCACTGGACTTCCTAGAGCACGTCCACCTCATGATGTCTCCTTTGTATCTAATACATCTATTGAATCTGTTACCGTCCAGCAAAAGTACGGGCTTACCAAAACGAGAGACCGTTAGTTCAAGTCCTGTGAAAGTCAAAGGATCTTGTATTTTGCTAACTCGAATATCTTACTATATCAATATTATCTACTTCTACTGGAAATACTTAGTACTGTAACACTGAAAAACTATGGGGAAGTGGGGAGGCCTAGGTCCAGCAGTGGAATAATAACACAAGCACCACATACGGTTAAAATGATACGATTGACTAGCCATGCTCGTGATTATGGTTACACTTTTTGTCGAATATTACATTTCGATAAGTGTAAAGTCTAGCTCTACAAGTAGGGTATCTGCTGCAGTACCATATTGCTTTTAACCCTGATTTGTTGAGTTTTTTGTTGTAACGGTAACCTTTCATCAGCAGAACAGGCTTGCCGAATCGAGACACCGAAAACACCATCTCTGCAATAGTAAAATTGTAAAGCTAAAACTTGGCATGCGGAATTCGAACTTAAAAACATATAAGTATTATATATATAAGTATAACAGATAAGTATTCAATATAACCACAATAGATACAAACCCTTCCATATGAATACTAGAAAAAAACAAACAGCTGTGACTCAATAGCAGAAAATGTAAATACATATCTTCAATTTATTTAAAAATATTATTTTTAATCTGTTAAGATTTGCGCAGTCTCATGCACAATGAGGACGATGCGTCAAATAACACATACAAGGGTAGGTAATACATATTTTCAACGTTTACGGTAACTTACATCCAAATAACATCTCCAACGTTGAACAATTACTTTCAAAGACTTAAATTGCACGATTGCTATGACTATGAAAACCATTGACCGATATAATTTCATTTTCTATAGTGTAGACGGTGGCCTTGCAGGATGGATATCTGCTGCATGTCCACCGCGCTTTAGATCCAGTGCACTTGATATACTTGTTGTACCGGTAGCTTTCCAGCACGAGCACAGGTCTTCCATGTCGAGACACGGTAAACAACGGGGCTAGGAACAGACAGTATAAGACCTGTTACTTCAACAACTAAATATATTCATGGACATTTTTACACAACGCAAGCAAAGCTTGTTATATCATGTCACTTGATAACAAACGTAATAAAACTTGAATCCAAATCTATTTTATTTAGGCTAAAGATTACAATTTAGATGAACAATAGTGTAAAAGATTATGTAAAAACCGCCTGATCTAAGACTGCACGTTCAAATACCTACTTAGTCATTCAAAGAGGAATTGTATAGCTAAGTATTTTTATAATGAGGTTCTTTTTGAAATTACCTCGCATCAACAACAAAAAAAAGACTCTTTTTCTGGGCCAGTTGGGTAAAAAAATATTCATTTGCGCACACACTTTCTTTATTATGTTAAGGTTAATAAAATTACTGCATGAACAGAACAAAGACGCGGGCATTATGGGGTGAAATCATTTTTAACAATTTTTCTCGCTCACACTAGTAAGTATAGTAGGAAAATAGTTTTACCTCTTTGCAAAACTATTCTCAATCTTCAGCTAATAACGGCCCGACTATAATACCAGCATAAAAAAATATAATATACGTCTATCTAAAAATGGTAATATGTACAAAAGATACCGACAAGAACTAAATAAATAACATAATAATATTATTTGAACAATAACAGATTTTTTATAAATTGTATCAAAAATTAATATTAAAATTATACTTCGTGAGTATGCAAAGTCACGTGACCAATGTGACCATTGCAATACAATTTTGACGTTTTCTATTTCTCTAGAGGCCGAATAACGTTAACTTGGCTAGGACCCTTGAATGGACCATAGTTTATATATATTTGATTTGCTATACTTATGAAGATGCGTGATTGTGCATTCCATTGACCAACAGAATTTCATTCTCGAAAGTGATGACAGACGCCTTGCAGAGAGGTAGTTTACTACAAGACCACCTTACTTTAGGTCCAGTGCATTTGTGGTACTTATTGAACCGGTATCCTTGCAGGAGTAAAACTGGTTTGCCGTATCGAGACACCGTGAACTGCGGTTCTGTGAATGGTGAAAAACAATGTAGAGCAAATCGATGATAGGCTTGCCTTATAATAACATGTGAAATTACTATACAAAAAGTTTCAAGCGCTATAAGTAATTGGTGTATTTTTTTAAATATACATCTAAATAAATATTTACTCCCAAAAAAAATACGACTAATACAGTATGCATGTTTTCAAAATACACACGAAACAGTTGAAGAGTGCTTTTCTTTTTTAAAAACTTTTATTACTCATGATTTTATTATGAAACTAACCCGAGTGTAGGTGCGGAAGTTCTTGATGCTCATCTTTTTGGTGCGCAAAAGTGGAATGCTTTGATGTTTCATCCCTGAGCTATCTGCAGATCGATTACAAACGATCTTACTCATAATGTTTTTACAATTTTTTCTGTAATCAGTTTCGGATGTCTTGCGACAAGGCGAATTAGAGTATAAATTATCAGTTTTAGCATTTAGATATTTGATTATTTATTTATTAGAAGGACATTCAACTAAGTAATCATCATGATCCTAACTATGCCTACAGTAAAGTACTGTTTTCCATGTTAATAAAACTATGTTTCCCTACGATAAAGAATGGCTGTGAAATTCCCTTCCAGTGGACATCCGTGAATCTGCATCTTTGGGTATTTTTAAATCCAAATTATATCACCACTTTCTATCAATACAGCAGTGCAAGTATCGTTCTTATCGATCGCTTAGTTGTCGATCGCTAAAGTCGATAAACGTATCGAATCGTATCGTTCCATGGTAGTACGGATCTCTTGTCGACAAATTTTAACGATGCCTTACGATCTTCAAAATAAGGTTCACTTTCGTTTGTCAGAATCAAAACATAGTAAACATACACCATTGCCAATTCGTTAAAATTTTACGAATTTGTCTACCGATCGACTAAGTTGGTAACCTACCCGCAACTGTCGATAAAACGAATTTTGACGACTCTAAATGTCAAATTATGCGATCGACAAGAAAGGTACTTGGGGGGCTGATCTCTCAAAAAATTTAGCAATATATGTACCTATATAATTTTAAGTATAATATAGTAGGTATATATGTATTCTAGTCTATTATGTATTGTTTTTTAGGTTAGGTATGTATGTATGTGTATTAGGTAGTATATTTTACCCAACTTATATAGTTTGTTTTGTAGGTTAATGTAGTTTTAAAGGCGTTGTTCTTTCTTTTTAAAGTTTTACATTAGAAGCACTACCATCATCTCCACACTACGCCTAGGTTAGTTGGTAGATAATGCTAAATAGCATTAAACTCGCCTCTGTACGATTTTTAAAGTGCAATAAAGAATTTTCTAATCTAATCTAATGGCTCAACAGAGCACATAGATATTGTGTGATGACAGTCAATTTCAGTTTATTCAAGAAACTTACAAAATCACATGTTATAGGTAGGTAATACAATGTATTATCAGATACAGCAATCTCGGTAGGTCGGTAATCACAAGCTACAACATTTTTTTATTAAGCTCTCATTTCTTTCAAGCGTAAGAATTTAAGTTACAATAAAATTCAGTCAGTTAATATTACGCTTAAGTCTCAATTAAACCCCTATAACCAGTCAACATTCTAGTATCGCTATCTATCGCGAAAATATATGAAAAAATTACTTGACCAATGTGAATATTGTAATACATTTTTGACGTTTTCTATTTCTCTACACACTGTATAACGTCAACTTGGTTAGGACTCCTGCATTGACCTTAGTTTATATACCTAAGAAGATGCGTGATTGTGAAATCCATTGACCATCAGAACTTCATTCTCGAAGGTGACGACAGACGCCTTGCAAACAGGTTGTTTACTACAAGACCACCTTGCTTTAGGTCCAGTGCATTTGTGTTTCTTGTTGAACCGGTATCCTTGCAGAAGTAAAACTGGTTTGCCGTATCGAGACACCGTGAACTGCGGTCCTGTTAATAGTGAAAAACAATGTAGAGCAAATCGGTGATTGGCTTCTGTTATTATAATAATATAAAATCAATATGCAACAAAAAGTTTGAAGCGCTATAAGTAATTGGTGTTTTTTTTAATATGCCTCTAAATAAATATAAATTCACCAAGAAAATTACGACTAATAAAAATGTCGACGGAAGGCCATCGAATATCTTAACTATAAGTTAATTTTAGTTGTAAAACTATCGAAGAAATATTCTGGTTTCG
Source organism: Eulithis prunata (assembly GCA_918843925.1). NCBI lineage: Eukaryota > Metazoa > Arthropoda > Insecta > Lepidoptera > Geometridae > Eulithis > Eulithis prunata. Next base: position 7,717,591 of record OU974016.1, on the reverse strand, counting down.
CTATATATCGCGGAAATATACGAAAAAATCACTTGACCAATGTGATTATCGCAATACATTTTTGACGTGTTCTATTTCTCTAGACACTGTATAACGTCAACCTGGTTAGGACTCCTGAATTGACCTTAGTTTATATACCTAAGAAGATGCGTGATTGTGAAATCCATTGACCATCAGAACTTCATTCTCGAAGGTGACGACAGACGCCTTGCAAACAGGTTGTTTACTACAAGACCACCTTGCTTTAGGTCCAGTGCATTTGTGGTACTTGTTGAACCGGTATCCTTGCAGAAGTAAAACTGGATTGCCGTATCGAGACACCGTGAACTGCGGTTCTGTGAATGATGAAAAACAATGTAGAGCAAATCGGTGATTGGCTTGTGTTATTATAATACTATATGTAAAATATATACAAAAAGTTTCAAACGATGTAAGTAATTGGTGAATTTTTATATACCTACCTCTAAATAAATATTTACTCGCAAAAAAAATACGACTAATATAGTACATGTTTTCGAAATACTTTCAAAATATGTGATGATAGTCAATTTCAATTTATTCAAGAAACTCACAAAAACACATATGTGATAGGTAGGTAATACAATATAATATGATCAGATACAGGAATCTCAGTAGGTAGGTAGTCGCAAGTTACAATAAATTTATATAAAGCTCTCATTACCTTCAAGCGTTATGATGTCGGTAATGGTATTAAAACATACCTTTTTCATATGTAGTGAACTATTTCTTCTTCGATACAGTACTCTCTCGACACTTTTTTTTTTGGGTAATTTTTTAATAAGATCTATACCTTTATCTTGCATATCTGCTACAGCTTCGCGGACTACATTGGAAATAGGCACTGTACAGTCAGTTGTCACTTTTTTTATGCATGATTGAAGTTCCATTTGTAATTGGTTGGCGACAAAATCAGGCTTACAGTTGTGCTTGTCCTCTTTCACGATGCAATTGTTGCTTGCTATCACTAGCATTGCTTTGCATGTTTTTCTTTGGGTACACAGCCATGTGGTTGAATTATCTCTTTTAGTACGTCTTTTGTTATATTTGAAGCCTGCTCGCAGAAGTACTGGTTTTTCGCGCTCTGACGTTACTATGTCGAATCCAATTCGGTTGGGATTAGAAGAGCCTGCTGGTTCCCCATCTCCTAAAAAAATATGTACTTTTATGTTAACCATTTTCTATTATATTATTAGCGGTATTTAGATTGTTGTACTGTGAGATTTTGTAACGATACCGAGGGAGACTGTATACATCTAACACAGAAATCAACATAATTAACATTCATCAGGTAGTAAACATAATTAAGCAGGTACGTCTAATTTATGTATTTACGTTATTATTGTTATTATGAGTATAAAACTAAGTTGAATTATTTAACTTACCCCCAAAAAACTAAGTCAGAATTTAAGATACTTCTCAACGAAAATAATTCAGTAAATATTACGCGTTAGTCTTTTTAGTCTCAATTCAACCCCTGTAGCCAGTCAACATTCTAATATTGCTATCTATCGCTAAAATATACTATTATAATGATTTTTACGTCAAAAATGTATTGCAATGGTCACAATGGTCAACAATGTGACCATTGCAATACATTTTTTGCGACTATAGAATGTCAACTTGATTAGGGCTCCAGATTTGACCATAGTTTACCTAAGGAGATGAGATGTGTGATTGTGAATTCCATTGACCATCAGAATTTCATTTTCGAAGGTGACGATAGACGCCTTGCAGACAGGTAGTTTACTGCAGGTCCACCGGACCTTGGGACCAGTGCATTTAATATACTTGTTGTAACGGTACCCTGCTAGTAATAGCACTGGATTACCACGTCGAGATACCGTAAAAACTGGACCTATAAAATATTTATATAATATAATAATTGTTATCTTCTTTTACAAATAGACGTGAATATTTAGGACATCGTAATCGTTGGAGTAAACAAATACTTGATAGGAGACCGCGTTTAGGCAAGCGTAGTGTAGGACGCACTCCGGCTAGGTGGGGTGAACTGCGAAATGTAGCTGGCAAACACTGGATGAGAAGAGCCGAAGACTGGGCTCAATGGCGCGTCGTGAGAGACCTACGTCCAGCAGTGGACTGATGTAGGTTGATGATGATGATTTAAGACAACTAAGCCTTTCTATCACACGGTTACAATATCTCGATGTACTATTCACATAAATTACAAGAAAAAACAATGCCACTTTGAAAATGCCTGTGATCTGTTCAAGCTCCCAGACATTTTCAGATTTTTCACTTTCAAAGTTTTTTTCATTCATTTTTCACCTTTAATTAAGTGACGGACGAAAAATGCCTATTAGGACGAACGGGTCTGAACGAAATAAAAATAATAATACTCAATTCAATGTATTTGCATTGCAACCGTGGTGAATCTCGTGCACCAAAACTCTCGATGACATATTTCACATGGAAGTGCTTTTCATCACAACATGCAGCTTAAAGTTTAGGCCCTAAATGCATGGTAAAGAACCTCACCTGTACCAATAGACCAGTTAGCTTGGATTCATTTTGCCGTTTTGTCTTTAGCATTGACAATAAGTTTCAAATTCCATGGAAAAAGACAAAAAAACTACAATTTTTAAGTTTACAAGTTCACAGGTGAATGATTATGGCAGTCATTGAACTTCATTATTTGCTGATCAATTGTGATGATGCTGGCTTTGCAGCTGGGGTACGTACTGCATTTCCACCTTGCTCTCGGTCCAGTGCACTTGTATTGCCTGTTGAACCGGTACCCGTGCAACAGTAGCACTGGTTTCCCAAACCTTGAGACTGTGTACTGGGGTTCTGTAAATCGGACAAACTCGTAGGTAATTTCGATCTCTAATGACAAACTCGCTAGTGTTTACCTTACCGTGTGGTGCACACTTGATTGCAAATATAAAGATACATAACAACGCGACATGTTTTTTAAGCATAAAAATAGCAATTTATCCCTGTACAAAAATGGCTATCGTCTGCCAGCTATGGCATAAAAAAATATTCAAAAGATTGCAAACAAAAGAAAAATTGTCGATCTTGCAAGTTGCACCGACCTTACTGGCGCAATACTCGTTCCTAGTGATTATTTTCAATTTCCTATATTACAAAAGCAAGCTCGTATGAGCTAGTGGCCAACTTTGGTGACGGAGTTTTTAGGCCGCCTTAAGGCCTCCGTAGCGGCTTAACGACTATGTTGTTAAAATTATTGAATCAACAACATAAACTACCATTGCACTAATTAACATTTAAAATAGTAAGTATATTATTGTTTATAACCGATTTCGGTAAACAATCGATTCGGTACAATTGATGAATTGTATTTTTAGATAAAATACTCACTGTTCCGGCCCATGGTGTCGCGGATGCGCGCACGCACCTGTCAGCGCCGGATCAAATGTCAACGTCAAGCAAGCTGTCAACGTCAAAGTTAATGTCTGACACATTGCCTTTTTTTATAGATAACCTATGTTCTTTCTACGCAGCCAACACGGCTCATATTGTAATGTTTTTGAAATAAAACTAAAAATGTAAAATGTACATCTTCTCTTCATAATTATCCACCCTATTGGGAACACTCACAAAGCATTGGTTGTAATCAATTTTGTATATGACATTTAATTTTGGTCATTGAGCATAAAATATTATCTCTATATAATATCGGTCAGTGATTATGTTTTGTCGTTTTGATAATCTCGTCGTTGAAGGTAATGATTGTCCCGCGGCAGGCGTAGTGGTCCCTGGTGCAAATCCACCGCCTCCTAGCCAAATGCTTACTACCAGACCACAAGTTGAACCTATACCGGCCGACCTGGATTGCAGGTCTTCCATGTTTAGACGTCGTGAATATTGGCTCTGGATCATCTGAAATTTAGAAGCTCACTCATTGGTAGTTTTTTTTTTACTATACTTATACATCTACCATTTTTGCCAAGTAGACAATCTACAATCGCTAGAGAATATAACTCGAATTGTATGAGAATGTCACGTCAAGACTGGTGTTTTCAGGATCTGCCTTTTTTACACCAAGGCTTCCTAACTTTTTATATCTATTCTACAATACTCAATGACTGAACAAAATTACGAATTGTTAACATATTTTTGTAAAATATCGTAATAGTTTATTCAGAACAATGTACAATGTGCAGATTACAAATGACGCGATGACACTACAAAAGTTAGTAACTACACGAATTCTTAACATATTTTTGTAAAATAGTAATCGTAATAGTTTATTCAGAACAATGTACAATGTGCAGATTACAAATGACGCGATGACACTACAAAAGTTACTAACTACACGAATTGTTAACATATTTTTGTAAAATAGTAATCGTAATAGTTTATTCAGAACAATGTACAATGTGCAGATTACAAATGACGCGATGACACTACAAAAGTTAGTAACTACACGAATTGTTAACATATTTTTGTAAAATATCGTAATAGTTTATTCAGAACAATGTACAATGTGCAGATTACAAATGACGCGATGACACTACAAAAGTTAGTAACTACACGAATTCTTAACATATTTTTGTAAAATAGTAATCGTAATAGTTTATTCAGAACAATGTACAATGTGCAGATTACAAATGACGCGATGACACTACAAAAGTTACTAACTACACGAATTGTTAACATATTTTTGTAAAATAGTAATCGTAATAGTTTATTCAGAACAATGTACAATGTGCAGATTACAAATGACGCGATGACACTACAAAAGTTAGTAACTACACGAATTGTTAACATATTTTTGTAAAATATCGTAATAGTTTATTCAGAACAATGTACAATGTGCAGATTACAAATGACGCGATGACACTACAAAAGTTACTAGCTACACGAATTGTTAACATATTTTTGTAAAATAGTAATCGTAATAGTTTATTCAGAACAATGTACTACAAAAGTTACAAACTGTATAGTAATGAAGTAGAAAATACTAAGGAAAAAAATATTTATTCATGGTCATTTCACCCAACCTAAATGATACATGTACGTTCTAGTGTAAGATAGCCTAGCACCTAATAGTGTGTTTTATGCAGATCGTCGTTTGCCTACTCTATCACTCTTTTACGTTTTCAAAAGTTATATCCTTTTCGGCGTCTGTCAGAGTATTAAGTATTTTCTTTCGATATGTGTACAGCTGTTGTTTAACGTTAGAAAATCGTGGAATATCATCATCGTGTCCTTGATTTCTTAAATGGGCCATGTTCATTTCAAATGTTTTCTTGACAGTTTCACCTTTTTCAATCAAATCAATCTTTGTTTTGTTAATAGCAAGTCGTACTTTGTTTTTGAAATAGTTTGGCAAACATTCATGGGGTCTTAGTACTTTTAAACGGTTTGTTAGATTATCTAACTTGACGGAACCCCTGCATTTTTTCTTTTTTAAGTCACAAGTCCATATGGATGAAGTCATGTTATTTCGATGTAAGTTATAACTATGTCCAGCGTATAACAGTCTCTTCCCACCTCGAATGCTAACCACAAACTGGAAATCTTGATCTTCTGCAGGACCTGGTAACAAAATCAGAACGGTTAACTCAATACCAGTCATATTATTTGTTACTTTGAGGAGTACATGCCTTATACTAACTACGAGTATCTACAAAAAGTAGATCAAAAATAAACATTTGGATATTTACCAATTCCATCATTAAATAGTTAATAGGCTACTCATTCAATTAATAAAATCACAAGAATCAAACGGTATATAATAAAGAGGTGGTTTATTAGGTTTTGCTGGTTAGTTTTTTGTTTGTTTGCAATACTAGTAAAGCTATATAATAGTACCGCTCTTTGATAACTTCACCATCGAAAGAGATGACGATTGCTCTACAACCTTGGTTATGGGACGTGGATGTAACCGTCGGGACTTGAACTCAGTTCTCAAACTCAACTCAGACAAATGTCTAAATAAAACCTAGTATTTTTATGATCACTTGTTTTCGGTTACTGGCCAACAGAAGGCTTATTGTTAAATCCTGAAGGTACTTCTGAAATATGGTATCTCTTGTCAATGATTATGCGGCGTCGTTTTGACAATGCAGTCGTCGACGGTAATGATGGTTGCGCGACAGGCTTGATGGTTCCTGGTGCAAGTCCACCGCACTCTGGCCGCACCCTTGCTACCAGACCACATGTTGAACCTGTACCGGCCGACCTGGATAGCAGGTCTTCCACGAATGGACTTTGTAAACACTGGTTCGGTGTCATCTGAAATTCAGTAGCCCTTTTCTTGTTAACGTTAAGCTTCGTAATTTGTGTAACTGAAGGTAGAACTTTCGAAAACTATCCTACACATATCTATAACTTCTCTAACGTTTCTGCAATATTTTATGGCTAAATAAAAACCTGTTTCTTTAATTAATTTTTAAGGGTAACCGCATATTTTCACCTGTCCGTTCTTATGTCCGTCCGTCCATTTGCAATGAATATTTTTTTTTTGAAGAAACACGTAAGTTTTAAGTTTTCGATTGTAAATTGTAAGTACCTACATTTAAAAATTTTGCACTGTCCACAAAAACTGGATCACAATTTACAAAAAAAAATCATCCATTAGTCACGTCTAATGATTATGGGCTCCAGTCATCTTTATAAGTGTATCATTATAAGTGGTGATGGAGCACCTGCATCCTTTCCAGTTCTTCACACAAGTCCAGCGTACCCTTAGTCCTTTACTGCCACTCCACTTGTTGTACCGATGATTGCCGAGCAGGATCACTGGCTGGCCGTACCGAGACTTAGAAAACTGCATTTGCTGATCTATAAATCGAATTTTTTGAAATATTACAGTTATAAGCGGTTCGGAAGCGGATATACCTAGTCTATCTGTTATTCTGATTCATATTGTTTTATTTTTCATTCTACTTTTACCAATTACATATGTATATTTAGGTACGTACGTACGTTCGTATGAGTTAGTGGCCAACTTTGCTGACGGATTTTTTATAATAGAATTCTTTTTACTGGCTTTGTTTTTTAGTTGGTCAAAATTAAATTTTTTTCTAAACTTTTATTCGTCATTGCGTTTATGAAATCTGTATTATGTATGTATTTGCGTTAATTTGTATGATCTCATTTTTAACAGTTACTATGCGATGTTAGATTTTCATCCATTGTTGACTTTCGTGCATGTCCAACGAGTTCTTAAAACTCAGTGGTTATGTTCACTTATGAACTTGATGATGACGTTTTCAATAGTGGTGATGGCTGCACGGCATCCTCTGGCATTTTTGTTGCAGGCCCAGCGAGCCCGCGGCCCGTCCGATGTGCTATGTCTGTTGTACCGGTACCCTCCTAGCTCAATCACTGGCTTGCCATACCGAGAGGTGGTGAAGGTCGGTTTTTCTGTAAATGTAAAAAATCACCTAGTTATGGTAAAACCAGGTTAGCCTTAAAAACAGACCAAAAAAGTTGTAAATATCGAAGTCAGAAAATAAGAAACCAAGGTGGTTATCGGAAATAAGATGTTTCGATCAGAATGTAAATCGGATGTATGCACATTAAAAAGCACTATTCTTTACGATATCTGTACTGTCACTTACAGTAACAAGTACTGTTAGGGTACAGTAAAAGGTATTGTAAAGGGCCGTCGATACCTACTGCCTACGCAGTACTGGGTAGGTAGGTAGGTGTAGGTACGCAGGCAACCTGAAATAAATAAATAAATATTTCATTTAAGTCATTTATTTTAGATGTTCTATTCTGGAATAGCTACACATTAATTTACATGATCATTTTACGTATTAATTCTTAGGTACAGAATTGCAAAATAAAAACTACTCAAAGTGGCTCGATTTACATACTTTTTGGAATGTCTAAGCAAAGCCCTATCATATGACACCCCACTTGATATTTTGGTACGACTTTTTTTTTACTCCCTTTGGAACCTTATAACTTTCCAACCCCTAGACCGATTTACTTTATTTTTCAAACCAGTAAAACTTAAGAGTACTATCCATATACCTACCAAATTTAATGAAGATCGGATGAGTGGTTTAATAGATCTCGTTCGCTTCGCTCACTCGATCAATTACTTAATTGTTATTTCGCACTATTGTTTTATATGACGCATATTGAATGGACCCACGAAAAAATATATATAGACAATATATTTATATATTTTAGACTATATTTTGTCATTGAATTTATAATACACAGAAAAAGCAAGGACAAAAAGAAAAAGTTACATAATTAAGATAAATATTATGTACCTACTACATTTTGGTGCATATCAGACCAAAAATTAAGTGACGTGTACACGAAAATTAAAAAAATAGTTTCCCAGTATACTGAAACTGCTAACATTGGTTAACAATAAAACAACAGTAGTAAATGAGTGTTTAGTACTAAATATGATTATGTGGACTGTCAATTTTCATAATTTCTTTTTCATAAGTGACGACCTTTGCAGTGCATCCAGTTGCAATTTTGACGCAGACCCATCTTGCCACGGGTCCCGTAGAAGATCTTGAGCAAGACTTTTTATTGTAGCGAAAGCCGCCTAGGAGGAGAACCGGTTTTCCGAACCTAGATGTCGTATACACGGGTGCTGAAAAGAAAAACACTGGTAGTTACGTATTTCATTTGACTTTGAATCATGTCCCAAAGTTTATATTCATTAAAACTTCATGTATAAGTTCGCTTACTTCATACATGGTTATGGACATTATAAAGCTGAACAATCTCATTGTTGTATGTGAGGATCTTGGCTGAACAGGCGGGGCGTGTTCTGGAGCAGATGTACCGCGTCCTAGGCCCTCTGCCGTTTCCCACTGCGTTGAACCGAAACGGCCCGAGAATGATCACCGGTCTACCGTACCGAGATATTGTGAATATCGCTTTACCTAAAATAAATAGATGAACATTTCAACGTTCAACACCGAAATAGAGTGATTACAAGAACCGATGGAGTACAGTGGTATTTCAGTGAAATAGCAACTTCTTTTACTGAACCACAGAGCAGCTGAACACTCGGTGATGTCTTTAGATGTACCTTCCAAGCACTCTACCGAGTGCACTGACTCTGCACTGTATAATCGATACACGTAAACTTATATGAATAAAAAACTGATTTCGGTTGATATAGATATGGGCCTGAAACTCTGAATAAGTACGGTAAAGTAGAAAGTATTGATAAAAATTCGAATAGTAGATAAATAAAACTATTTTTTTATTCTATATAGTCACAGGCACACAAATGTAAAGTAATAATAGTTCTAATACTGATAAAAGCTAATCACGCATTTTTTTTAAATAGTAACGTTTAAATAAATAGTTTAATTTATAGGTGCAGTACCTTATTCGTAAATAGGTACATAACTAGCGCATGGCCGCTCAAATATTCGATATTTTTTTCTGAAACTTAAAAAAAAAGAAGTTACCACTTAACATCAGGTGAGCTATCAGCTTGTTCCATTACTTATACCATAAAAAAAAAAAAAAAAAAAAAAACGCATGCCAAATTACTAGTTTTATACCGAAAAGCAATTATAGGTTTCAATAAAACACTACCGGACATCAAGTAAAATGACTAGACATAGATATGCATTAGAATTAAAATAGCAGTACCAGAAAATTTGGAGTAGAAGAATGAAAGAGCAGGAAGATAATAGAATATAAACTTATAGAGGAACTTATCAAGTACTTAGTTACCGCTATAAAGTTCACGCCGAAGTCCCAAGCTATCTTAAATAAATAATACCTAAAGCAAGCCTTAGTTCTAGAAACCAAAATAAATGTAGATTAATGATTAAAAATTATACTCTTTCTCCTATTTATCATATCCTACTTAATATTTGGATATTTATCACCCAATTACGTCACTACAGCTGGACTGCCAGCTTTTCATCCGTAAAATTCAAATCGACAGTCTTGGAACTTAGGAAAGCGCCTGAAACACTAGTTACATCAGTTTAAAGGAGATCAATGGTTGTGTTCATTCTTAGTCCTGACCACGGTGTTTTCGTAAGTGACGATAGTCGCGCGGCAGCCTTGCTGGTTTTTCACACAAGTCCAGCGCGTCCGAAGACCCTTGCTGCCACTCCACTTGTTATACCGGTACTGGCCCATCACGATCACAGGATTGCCGAACCGTGTCATGTCAAACTTTAAATAATTTGCATCTGAAATACGAGATAACTATATTACTGTTATAATACGGACCTAAAGGAAACAACAGATACACATCTAGACAGAAGCATGAGTAATTGCGTAACTTTATGAGTACAAAAAAGCAATTACAAACAATAGATTATTATTATAGAACGACGAATTAAATTATAATGTTAAGATTTATACTTAATTAAGACATCAAAGTGGATGCTAATTCAGTTTTGTTAGTCTTATTTAAAAAACAAAATGTACATTATACAATGTTTTTACCATACTATGTATATCTAATGATAATTAAAGGTATGTAAAACTGGTAAAGCTCAAGAAAAAAAATACATAACACGTACTCAAAAATGTACTTCGTGAACTCACGTCGTCCTCTTCATAAAATTATTATAGGTTTAACTCAATGATTATGATGATTGAGCACCTTGACTATATTCCCTCCTACAGTGATTATAGTGGAGCGACAGGCGAAGTTCTTCTTCGTGCATATCCAACGCAACTTCGGTTCACGAGAAGAGGAATGCAGGTTGTATCTGAATCCGTTGAAAATAAGGATCCTTGTACCATTTTTAATACAATTGATGTTAGCTGAAAGAAACTAAAATTTGCAAGGAAGGACTGTATTTATATAATTTTTTCTCAGTGGATCAAGAGGCCTATGTATTCATCCAGGTTGAAGATGATTAATACAGCGTCATGAGGCAACCTATGCATACACTGAACAGGACACTGGAGTGCCTGGGACAATTTTTAGATGGAGTAGGCTTGCTCAGCACCTACACCATCCTCTCAGCCTATCCAAACACCTAAGCTTCGACCTGTATAATATTAGTGGGATTTTAATCCAAGTCAAATTAAATTAATTAACTGAGCACTCTCTTAAATAACCATACGTAATTAAAATTATAACTTTTATTAAGACCCCAGGCTAAAAATAACTTTGTTTAACAAATTTAATATGTATAGTAAATTGGTTAGTTTTAACCATGTTTTAACCGACCGCCCAACTGCGCTATAACAATGGCTATGGAAATAACTCGAAATGGCTATCAATTTGACATTTTGATATCCTTTAATGTCACTTTCACTTCCGAAGCCACAAAACGATGCATAATGATTTTAGCCACCATATTAGGTAATCCTTACCATTGAAATATTGCAATTGGCCTGCCGTCCATTACCCTATATAATAATGATAATAAATATAGGTACTTATAAAAATAATTAGGTATAAACCATGATCTAAAATTATGGCGCTTTAGTTATCTTACTTTTACCAAAATATTTCTTCCGTTTTCGGTAAAGTGTACCATGAATACTTTTGAAATCAGGTATTTCATTTGTCGATAACCCTGATTCTTTGAGCTTAATAACAGCGTCTCGATATATATTTGCAATTGGTTGTTTACCCTCGGTTATAGCTCTTTTTTGACAGTTATCGAACTCTTTAAGAAACTTGTTTTTGTTGACATTTGGACGACATGTGTGGTTGTCTTCTCTAGTTATTTCATTGGCGTCAGTGTAATGTAAGCACGCCTGGCAAATCTTTCTGCTAGAACAGCGCCAAACGGTGACACCGTTCTTACCTCTTCTCTTAATGTTATACTTGTACCCAGCATGCAAAAGTAGTGGTCTTCCACGCATTGATGTCACGAATTCAATTCCATAAGGGTCAAATTTTAACGGTTTTAGATCTGAAATCACAACTCCTGTTTTATTTATGTATCTTAAGAACGACTTACACTAAATCTAGCACAACAAATACCCAACAAATACAAATAGTGGCTAAGAAAGTTGTGAGCCCACAAGCAACATATGTATATAGGGTATACCTATAATATTTAATACTTATTGCTTAGTACGACTAAGGTTGTGGTATAAATTATTATATTTAAATAATAAATCACATTGACGGTATAATTTTAAAAAGCTTAGATGCAATGTTGTGAGTAAAATAATCAAACTTACATAACAATAAATAACTTAAAACTTCAATCAGACTATTCTTCACATTCTTAATAAAGTTAAGAGTCGGAACGTTTTCTGTTGCTCGATTTGTCCAACGAATTTTTTCGTAGTCGATATAGCTTACTTTGAACTGATTTGAACTCTGGTATTGCATCGATGTCTAGTCCTAATGCTTTCATGTTGGCAACTGCCTCGCGATATATACGGGTCACGGCGGTATCAACATCAGTTACGACTCTGATCCGACATTTATTGATTTCTTTAAGGATTTCGTTTCTAACCGGATTCGGCTGGCAGATAGCATGTGGATCTTCTCTTATTATTTCATTGGAAGGGTTAGTAATTAAAACAGCAGTACAACCTTTCGATTGTTGAGTGCAACGCCAAACTATTGCTCCGTTCACATTTTTCTTCTTGAAATGGTATTTGTATCCTGCACGTAAGACATGTTGCTTTCCTCTTGAAGTGAATATGAAATCAAATCGTTTTGAGTCAAGAACTGATGGTTTTACTTCATCTGAAATCATAGCATCTGCGATCACCAGGGTTCAGTATTGAGACACCTCCAAAACATAGGTTTAAGTAATTAAATAAACTACTTATTTGTTTAAAGAGTAAAATCGTGGTTAGCAATCTTTTTAATAAATCAACTGAAATACACATTAATATATGTATAAGTACTTAATTTATAAATAGATAGATAAAGTTCTTTACATTTACATAAATCTTCAATTGAGTTTGGAGTCAGAAGTTTTTCTTTTGCTTGTTATGCCTAATGATGTATTCCGTCTCTGGTATAGCATAGATTTAACATTACTGAACGTTGGTATCGTATTATCTATATCCAATCCTGATTCTTTCATGTTGTCAACTGCCTCGCGATATATTTTGCTCACTTTAGTGTTGACATCGGACACAACTCTCATCTGACATTTGTTCAGTTCTTTGAGGATTTCGTTTCTGACTGAATCGGGCTGACACATATGTTCATCTTGTCTAACAACTTCATTGGAAGTGCTAAGAACTAAAAGAGCGTGGCAATTGTTTGATCTTTCAGTGCAACGCCAAACACCATATCCGTTCATGTTTTTCCTCTTCATGTGATACTTGTAGCCAGAACGTAGAAGAAGAAGTCCTCCTCTTTTAGTGAAGACGAAATCAAATCCTTTTGGGGCACATGTTATAGGTTTTATATCAACTGAAATTATAGAATTTAGGTTATAAATGAAAAAAAAGGCAAATATGCAGTTAAAACACCTAGTCAAATGTTAAACGGTAAAGTAATAGGGGCCCCAATTATTGAGCGTTTTATATTGATACTAGCCGTCTCCCGCGGCGTTGCTCGCGTTAGAGTGTGACTTTTCGAAATTCCTTTCTTAGTGCACCCCTACACTATATAAGGATACTACCCTCCAAATTTCATACCTCTAAGACTTATGGTTTAGGCCGTGCGTTGATTCTCTGTCAGCTTCAAAAGAGTTTTATATATATTGATGATGATGATTGATGATTAAGAAATAATAAACTTTACGAACCGAAGCTAGCAAATGATAAAAACAAATTCAATAAGTCTTCTAAAACCTAAAATGATAAAAGTGTGCGTGAAAACTTCAAACATTTTAATAGAATCAAGTTGTAAGTACCTAACTGAAACACAAGTGAAACTTTACATCAGATTATTCCTGACATTCTTTAAAATGTTCAATCTGGTTCACGGTTAGAATTTGTTTTGCTCGCCTAACGATGCATTCCGATTTCGGTAAAGCTGACCTTTAAACTTTGGTATTGCATTATCTGTAACTAATCCTGATGCTTTCATCTTGTCAACTGCCTCTCGATATATATCGGTTACGGCGGTATCGACGTCGGACATAGCTCTAATCCGACATTTATTAATCTCTTTAAGGATTTCGTTTTTAACCAGATTTGGCTGGCAGATATGTAGATCTTCTCTTATTATTTCATTAGAAGGATTAAGAATTAAGATAGCACTGCAGCCGATTGATTGTTCAGTGCAGCGCCAAACAGCAGATCCACTCAAATTTTTCCTTTTTAGGTGATATTTGTATCCACAACGTAGGACGAGTAATTTTCCTCTTTTAGTAAAGATGAAATCAAATCCTTTTGGGTTGGATGGTAATAGATAAGCTGAAATTAAAATACCTGGTTTATAAACAAAACAGACTAACACCGAGTAGATAAGCAAAGTACATATTAGCATTTTGTTATTCTGCTGAACTAATGGTACGAAACGAAGACGAACTGAAAAAAACATTATTCAAAAGACAAGTTTTCAAATTGAAGACTGACAGAGTCTTTCTTTTGTAAACTGTTTTATCTAACTAAAGTTGTATAAAATTTCTTCCTCCGACGAATCACCATCTGAGGAACTGTGAATTCTATCATCAGAAACTCTAATTGCACCATTTGTACCACAATATTCTAATCTTGCTGCGTTGGATGTCGATGGTTCAAGAACTGAAACTACAGCGCATTATCAATATGCCCAAGTAGCAAAGTTATAAAAACTATGTTAGTCAACTCATTAGCTACACGCGTCATGTTCTAGCTAAACAATATTAACTATAGTGAAGACAAATCAAGAGTATCAGAAATTATTAGAAAAATATTTATTTTAAGCAATATAACAAAAAAACAAAGAAACTTAACTAGCATAGCAACGTAACTAAAATTTCCAAAAAACTTAGAGAGACTATGAGTAGCTAAAGGCTCGTAGGCCGTATTTATACGCTTATAAGTACAGTGGCGAGTTGAGTAGCGATTACTAGCGATAGTAGCGATACTGTCATACTGCGCACGACGACGCGACGACTCGACTGGGCAACGTTGTTGCAGCGTTACCGACTACCGTGCAGTTAGGTATCACTCTACCGCTACTCGCCACTGTACTGATGAGTGTCTAAATCGGTCATTATTTCAGAACATTATTTTGACAGTGGAATAATAAATGTTAATGATAAAGTAACAAAGTAACATAACCGATAGCTTCTAATTCTACTAAGCCACTAAAAATATGAATGTTAAAACAAAATATAACTTTAGATAGAATTAACTATAACTTGAGAACACTTTAATCATATGCAACAAAACTATAATCTTCTAACCAAAACACTTAATTATAGAATGGCAAGAACCTTAGGAACACGTTTTTTTTAATACTTAGTTATTAACTATATTTTTTAAACGATTCAATCGCTTATTTTTACCTCTTCAAACTTATACGCTCAAATACTTATACAATGCGATTATAAAATATAGGGATATAGTATTTTGGGTGGGCATTTCTCTAAAGCTAAAAAACTCGCTCAGAATTCAGAGAATATTCGTAAAACCATAATGTTTATTCACGTGATAAAAAGAGACACCAAAAGAGATGGGTCTCTTATGAAGAACCATATATGGTTTCACTTGCTTAAGACGTAAGTAAACCCTACAAGTAAATTGTACCTATAAAAATACACGAATAAGGCTTCACTTATGCCTCGTATCTTCCGAAATCACTTACGAAATAACATCAAAACTCTTAATCAATAGCATTTACCACGGACACCTGCACCTACTTTCTTCTTGATTGATTTTTGTCTTGGTACTCTTATTTTGACAGGTTTAATATTTGGTTTCTTTCCTTGAAGTTTATCATGAGTGTGTTCTCCTTTAGTTTTAGATATAACATCGTCATCGGTCCACAGTGTAGCCTTGCAAAACTTAAAGCTACAAACCCATTTACGCGTTTTTTTTTTAGGTAGACTATTTAGATAGAACTTAAAGCCCCCGACTAGTATCGTAGGCTTGCCTTTACAGGTGACTCCGAAAACTGGACCTGGAAGGCAAACGCGACCAAACCCATGCAGTGAGGAAAACAAAAATACAACACGACAAAAAAGGCATGCAAGTTTTAAAAGAAAGTAATAGACGTACTGACGTGAAAAGGGATTGCAGATCTAATGTACTGTAAGGTACGTTATACCTTTTCCGTGTGTTTGCTTAACACTTCGTATAACACGGCAAAATACAACATACGGGAGATACAAAAGTAACAGAAAAAGTGTAGGCATATTATGCATCCAAATTACGTTGTGAACAAATTGATCTACAAAGATTAGGAATTATATTAATAATACAATGTTAATTTTAAACACAATGCCTCAGCTACATAAAAATGAAATTCGTCTTATGGGTCATTCTCAGTTAAGAGGTAATATGTTGTATGAAGAGACGGCATGGCATTTTTTTTTTTTTTAATTTTTAATTGTACATCTTTTTTATGGAAACTTTTAAGTTGAAAACGTTTACAAAGTGGCCAGTCAATTTGTTGGTTTTATCTCATTTTATAAGTGACCAGGGTAGATACTGAACCGTTCTTCGCGCGTAATTTTTTTTCTAGGTGCCATTTTTTCTGTAAAAAAGTCATATTAAATTGTAAAGCTAAGATATTCATAATGCCAAGTAAAGGTTCAGAAAAAAATCTAGAAGTATTCATGAAAACGCATAGGTACAAATGTATCTCCCCTGGACATTAAGTATCACACCTAACATCAAAAGAGCCAGGGGAAATACGCCAGGGGAGAAGACATTTTCGATTGATATCTAAAATAGCCGTAAAAGTGTTCCTCGTACGCAATTCACAATCAAACGTAACAATGTATGCACTATTCATAGTGAATATTCAAGTCTATATTAGTATTTTAACAAATAATTGCTAAATAAAACTAACCAGAGGAAAGACTGCATTCACTCAACACTTCTACACCCAGCGAGCGGCGTGACTGAAATGGCCATTAAAATGGCTGCGCAGTCGGTTTATGCGTCACTTGCTGCTAACTTCAAGTTACATCCTATGCACTCAAAGTCACAACTTCCACAAAATATTTAAAAAAAACTGATTTTTAAACGAAAACAAAAAGCCAGGGGACGAGACACGAAATACGTGGGACAAATTTCGGCGTTGATATTATTTATGAAAGATTGGAATATAAGTAATTTTACTTATAAGACACTGTGACTAAGTTATTGTTCTGTATAAAATTAACAATGATAAAGTAATTATTGAATTTTAATACATTCATAATAACTGGTTTACAAATAAAGTCGGTTTGGTGACAGACCAGGGGAGAGACTTTTTTCTTATATTAGAATTAATTGTGACTAAACTAGATACATTTCTGTAATCAATTTAAGTGAGCATGAAGAAAACATTTAGTTTTAAGTAATAAATAAGTTAATTAGAAAGTTAGTATAAAAAAAAAGTATTTTTTTGTCCTGGCCATGGAAAGTACCTCTTAACTGAGAATGACCCATATAGTGAATTAATTTAATATGAATAGCCAAAAAACTACGATAACTGAAATATGACGTAGGTGATAAGGCTATAGCAACAAATTCCTGTAGGAATAAAAAACTAGGTGTGCAAATAAAAAACATTCATCTTTTAAAAATAATCATGCATAGCTCGTTCGCTCAAACACATTCATAAATAAAAATAGAATTAAATTCTATAGCAACATATAGCGGGCATTCTAGCTAGATGATAAAAACCGATTATGACTGCATTAAAAACAATATAAACAGTGAAAATAACTCGACTCGACTCGTGTGCTTAGGGACTTCCTAAGTTCGTGCTAAACTTACGACGAAACTAAACTAAACATACTACTAAACGTTTTCCGTAAATACTGACGATCAGGCCAACAGCATCTAGCTATATTACCAATGTTTGTAGGTATCCAAACGGTGTCCACGTCAACAGTTTCTTTTTGGTCATAATCTACCCAACAAAAGAGCAAGAATGTCACCTCTTATGTCTCAGAGTGGTGCAGTGCATAGCAGAGCACGTTCTAAGTGGATGTGCTCAGTGAAACAATGCATTGCTATAGTATAGGCAGTGGTGGCCCATCGGCTTGTTCCATTGCTGCATAGTTCCATTTTGCTATAATAATATACAATAGTTTCACTTCAGAAATGGCGCTATTTGGACAGATAAGTATGATGTAGAAATCAGTCATGTTTATGCTCATTGGAAGTCTTTACAATGACATCGTCAAGAGTGATGATAGCTGCTCGGCATCCGAAGCTGACTTTGCTGCAAGCCCAGCGCCTCCGTCGCCCGTCACTGGATATGCTACACCGGTTGAATCGGTATTCACCCAGTTTGATCATCGGGTTCCTATACCGGGTTTCCGTGAACACTGGAACCGCGTCGTCATCTGAAAAATGTCACAATTAGCAAGGTGAAGGGTAGAAATTTCTTGAAAATATATAACTAGTTTTATAGTTTTCAGGTGTTAATTAAGTTTTTTATTTTTTAGGACCTGAATTAATAGACTTTTAAACTCATGACCCCTTCTTTTACTCTGCGTAGTCTGGTGGTGAAAAAAATAGGCCGAGGGTGGTGTTTGATGATAAATATAAATCTTAAAATAATAAATAAATACAGTAGATCCATGAAAACACTCAGAACTACACCAAACGACAGATAGATTTCCCCTTCTCAGATCACAATAAGTTTACTTCATCCACTCGCATTTATTCTCTTTGCAATATCCCTATTTTTTGTTATTTCTCTCAGTTTTTTTCTCCTATTTTGGTCTACAATAAAGATATAATCTATCTACCTATCCCTGTAGCAAGCAAGCTCGTATGAGTTAGTGGCCAACTCTGGTGACGGAGTTTTTGGGCCGCCTTAAGGCTTCCGTCATGGCTAAACGACTGCTATCTCTGTCAATATCACCATTATTGTACTGACCCAAGGTACCGAAAATGAAGCACACTGGTGATGCTGGTGAGTACGTGCTGCACTTAGGCTTTATACTAATTCACGTGTGGTTATGCTCGTTAAGAACTGTGACGACCTCATGATCGACTGTGAAGACCTTGACCTTGCAGCCAGAGGGTTTTTTGTTACAGGTCCAGCGTAATTTAGTCGCCTTAGAGTAGATATCACCTCGGTTGAACCGGTGCCCGTTATATAGTAAAACTGGAGTGCCTTGTTTCGTTTTGCTGAAAACTAAACCTGCAATATAGATGCATATGTACATGTGCTGATAGGTACGTATGTAATTTGAATAAAACAACCCACACCTTGAATTGATGAACCAACTATAGTCTTAAATTTTATTTATTTTTTGGGAATACTTTCTAATACTTATTCCTCGGAAATTATTTGCTACATGTTGATTAAATTATTTCTTAATATTTAATACTAAATTAACCAAAACCTGCTTAGAAAAAGAATTAAGTAAGTAGGTACCTATACAAAACTACACAGAGTTATTTCATTGAAGGTGCACCAAACCGCCTATGGTTACTATGGATGTTAATGTATGTGATGATCTCATTGTCCAGGGTCACCACTTTAGCCGGACAGCCCTGACACCTGCTCGAGCACGTCCACCGAAGCGCGCCATTCTTCGCGCCCAGCCTGGCCCGATTGAAACGGTATCCTCCAAGGATCAGCCCAGGGTTGCCAGCTCTGGTCGTTGTAAAAATCGCATGTATTTCTGAAATCAGTTGAGAATTAAGTATCGGAACAAGAATCGCGTAATGAACTGTACAGAAAAGCGTATTACGCATAGCACTGCATACCATAACGACGGTAGATGGTTCAAAACTTTGGATGGATATAGGAATGACAGTCGTGAGCTTATTAATTAATGTTATTTTATTCTTAATATCCAAATTGAGCTTAAAACTAAGCCTATCCCGTACTGAAGAAATTTCTGATGGCCATAAATTTGAGCCCCGAGTCTGTGCATTTGTTTGGACTTCCGACTCGATTATAGCACACGAAACGCATTTGCAAAGCGAGAAATTTTGTATAAAACCCAGATAAGCGCCTCTAGCGGGATATTTGGGAATTGTGCAATTCCCAACAAAATTTATCGCTTTGTGAATGCTTTTGCGTGTGCTATACTCGAGTCGAAAGTCAAAACAAATGCACAGACACGGGGCCCTGGTGGCACTGAGGCCAGTCGTTGCATGCTATTAATGATTATGAGAACCGGTGTGGGTGATGATGTCTCCGTTATATGTGACGACACGCGCGCGGCAGCCCGAGGGGTTCTTATTGCAAGTCCACCGCACCTTGAGCCCCTTGTTCAGTGGGCGACGGTTATACCGGTATCCTTTCCAAACTAGGACGTGATTTCCATACTTTGTAGTTTCGATATAGGCCTCTAAAAGAAATTATATTGGTGAGCTTGTGGACTAACGTGACATTCACGAGTTAATTACGTAGATTAAAAGCAATCGTATGTTAAATATTGTTTATTTTGTAGAGATAAACTATATAAAAATAAAATATAATAAAAATACATGCTAAAAAAATAAATTATAATTGTCAATGGTTATGCAAAGTAGCTTTGATTATTAAATCCTCGAAAGTCCTTATAACTCCTCGGCACCCATGCCTGCGCTTGATGCAGGTCCAACGGAGCCTAGGACCTCTGTAGCTTAAATCACAATTGTATCGATGCCCTTGGAATGTTAGAGCGGGGTTGCCAGCCTTCGTCGTGTGGTATATCGGACCTAAAACAAAAATAAGCCTAAAAAAATCGATGTATACCTATCTAATCAGCTGTATACTGCTGCTAAATACATAGCTCTTCTTTATCACGCCACCGTTGATGGTTTATTGTCAGGCGAGCTCAGCCAGCTGACTCCTTTTGTTTAATCTGGTGGAGAAAAATAAGAGGCAAACAATACATATGTTTTACTTACATTAACATTAATTTTAAAAATGATTAACGATATACTTTCCGAAAACGAAATGTCTGTGAATTAAGTACACTTTGGATATTTAGAAAAGTTTATTTAAACTCACAATACAAAATTATCTTTTTATATTCACTAATGTTTTCACTAAGGTTTTCACTAATGATGCGAATGTTGACTGAGATGCCTGATGAGTTTGTTCTCGAAGGTGATGACGGAGGAGCGACAGCCTGCTGCATACCTCACACATGTCCAACGGACGCGCGGCCCTCGGCACGCGGTCACACAGTGGTATCGATGTTTGCCCAGTATCATCACAGGGTTACCAGCTCTCGTTTTTCCGAAGCGCAGATCTGAAAAAGTTTAGTTACACTTCTTATGATATTATTCATACCGTCTCTATACTCTAAAATAATAGATAGTTCTGACTTCCCACGCGTTTGATATACTAAACGAATTATTTTTCATTACTGCCTAACCTGCCACGGTCTCTTCCCACGTGAAGCATTCGTTTTTTTTAGTATACCGAATCCATAAAGGTGAATTTAGTTAACCTTCATAAAAACGTTTGACAATTCATACTGTTCATTCATTAATGAAAGTCAAGAAGAGTGGAACCTTAAAAACTCTGTTCTGAGTTGGAGCCGTGAAAAATGAACCCACTGTAATAAGAATATCGCTTAATTTATCTGCGAAGTTTTATTGGTTTTATAACAAGGTTTGCTTCTGTCGTTTTCGGTAGTCACTGTGGTTGTGAAAAAGGTTGGATTTCAGCACTATATTGTCTACCGTAATTATGTACGCTTTGCATCGAGTCCTGGTTTTAGTGGAACACTGCCACCGTGTACGGTCGTGGAGACCAATCGGTCCTGATTTGGAAAAGCCAAAGTTATTCACGATTAACATTTCAGAGCCTCTACTGGTGAACACTTTGCAAACTGAAAATTAAAAATTAACCTCTATAAGCGCAGTTTGGGTTTCAAAACATCAAAAATTAAATTATGTAAATAGCTCACCTGTTTCACGTGTATATTGTAAATACTGTAATAGTCGTAATTTTTCTTATGAACAAATGTTTCTATTTCAAATACTTTTAACCAGACGTAGAGAAACTTAATTTAACTTTCACTACACTTACTCTATTCTACTAAATAGTTCACGATTAATAAATACTATGTTAAATAATATTTTATTATCATAAAGTATATTACATTACATTTTAATATTAGACCTAAAATTCCCTATAAATATTTAAACCAACAAAATATGTAATTGAGATCTACTAAACTAAGCATATAATTATGTAGTTTTGTGAAGATCAAAATGTACTCAAAATGTTTTAATTGCAGATTGTAGGCGGCGACGAAGGCATTCTCGCCGGATAGATGATAAAGTTTGATCGATATCAGTGATTATGTACCAGATTGGACCTGGTAATTTTATCTTCAATAGTAACCATGGAGGCTCGGCATTTGGTCCTAGTCTTGAGGGAACATTGCCAGCGGATTCGGTTCTTGGGGTTGGGTACGCTGCACTGCGAGAACCGGTACCCTTCCACCTCCAGCATATAAGTACCACGTGCCGTCGATATCTTGGACACTGGAAACCCCACACGTGTCAGTAGATTACAACCCACAGTTAAGATCAATGGTATAAACAAAACCAATAAACATTTACCCACCTTTTTACTTCGCCGTAGTAAGCCGTAAAAAGCAATGAAATGGTATTCAGTGAAAAAGTGAATAAAAAATGATGTACCTACATAAATAGTTTCAGTATAACACTTTAAAAGTTTCGAAAATCGTATTTTATTATGTTTATTTTTACTAATAAGTTACCAATTATTGAAATTAGAAATCACAAACTTTTATTCGCTGAGTTTAGTTTTAGGTATCATTGGTCTTATTGCGTATAAGACTAAATCGCTCATGTAATCAGTTTGAGCACGGTTCCTAGTTTAGTGTGAGTGATGATAAAGGCGGTACAATTGGTGCGAGATCGCATGGTGCATTGGCATCGTGTCTTATGCTCCAATTCAACGCGTAAAACTTGCTAGAGCAGAACGTCCCAGCTCTCAGAATTGCGCGTCTATTTTATGCCCATACTATCATACCACTGCAAAGTATCTACACATTGAATCAAAAATGAACACGGCTTTGTTATAATGATAACAAGGAAATGAGTAACATTTTATCAGTAGGTACCTAAGCATATTTAAAAAGTCCAGATTATATATTTTAAAATTTATTAACAAAATATAAACAAAGCTTTATAAGTCACAGGAAGCATTTTTAAATTCATATTATGATTACCTACTTAAAATGTAATTACATTTAATGTTACTTGTTTTTCAAACTTGAATCGCACTACTGGGCTGTCCCAAATAAAATGTAAGCTCATGAATCTAATTTACTATATAATCCGTACCAAAATGCTTACAGCAGTTCATTCAATACAGTTGTTAAGCTTTTTTTAATTTTACCAGTCCTTACAAACAATTTATGAAATATAATTATGATAGATAAAATTGAAAATATTAAAATTGTGATTTTGGTCCCACTTTTCCCTTTAAGTACAATATTAATGTTGTTCTAAAGCAACTTAAAAGGTAATGTTAAAATCCGAAACGTACGTCCTACGAGATATAAACGTGCTACGCAGTTCTACGACGACGAAGACGAGAATTGAGACAATAGATTTTAACGCGCTATCTAATTTCTAAGTTAATTTATTTTTCTAAGTAGATACTGAACCATGGTTATGTTCAAAGTTGTGCCTTATAACTTGTCCGTCGATGGTAGTAATATACGCCCTGCACCTAGTCCTGGATTTCTGGGTGCACTGCCACCTGGTTTTATGACCTCTAACGTTCTCCCGAGAGAAGCGGAATCCATAGGCTAGAAGCATCACCGTGCCACGGCACGTGTTATATTCTTCTACCAAAACTTCTGAAAAACAATACTTACCATTAACTATTTATCCACAAAAATTTAGTGTTAAACTTATTTATAACATAATCAATTTTCTTAAAAATATGTGAGGATCAAATAAGTAGGGTTTATTAATGTCTGTAAACAAAATTTTATTTATTATATACTCAGTGAACGCTTTACGTGAAGATTTCCTGATACACATGCAAGAAGGTTTGTTTTTTCAGCCTCACTGTAGTTGCCCAACCCCATTAGGATTAACAGTCGAGTGAGTTTGAAGTCAAAAGATTGCAATAGTCAAAATAGAAGATAAAAAAACATTTTTTTTTATAACTATGAATGATTATGTTCACGATTTGGTTTTACGATAAAATCGTCTACAGTTACAAGTACAGCTTTGCAGTTTGTCGAGCTTTTTTTATTGCAACGCCACCTTTTCTTGGGACCTTTCTCATTTTCTAAATAATACTTAAAGCCGCCAACTTGAAGTAGATAAGTACCTTTCTTTGACATCACAACTGCAAAACAATTACTCACTTTTATAGTAAAACAAGTAATAAGAAATAAAGATGACGTAAAATATTTCATGACAAAATTCAATGAAACATACGTAAAGTTATAAATAGTTAAGTTTATTCATTAATAATAATGTTAAGTAGTAAAATATTTAAGATAAAATACTATTCATGATTATGAAATCCATTGAATAAAAGCTATGTCATCCACCACCAAAAATTATGAATTCACGTAAACATTTTAGGAGTACGTAAGCTATGTTACATTAATGATAATGATAATACATCATTACTCATTCTACCAATACTATAACATACGGCTTTATTGTAACACTTACCGTCTAACCCACCCATAATAAAAATACTGCTTAAAACTAGGTAAATAATGTTTGATATAAATTTTGCCACCCAAACGATGGAGCCTCAAGTTGCAACTAGCAACGTCAAAAGGGAGAAGCACCGTTTTGTCATGGTTTGGAGAGATTCCGCAGAAATATTGCCTTTTACACGACAGCGCATAATCAGTATATAATTTTTTATAAATGCAATGTAACTGATCAATCTAATTAATACTAAAATGCCACTTCAGCCACAAATATAATGATTGAAATAAATATTGCCACATGTTATTTTACTACAACTTATAAAGTTGTGCGTTATGTGAGTCCGTTCGTTTTGTTCTATTTCTTGATTATTCTAAGTCTTAGTTGTGTTCATTATACTATAACTAACTTAATTCTCATGTATCTAAATCTGAACTTAATTATGATAGTGAGTAGAAGTGAAGTTATTAGGCGGAGAACACACGGCTCAACACGTGGTGCGCGGATATGTAGATCTAGATTTTACTCTAATATTTGTGACATTACATCGTTTAAGATTCAATACTCATGCAGTCGTTGAAATAACAAGGATTGTTTAGAATCTAATATACGTTCCTTGTGACCGAAACCTAGAAGAACGGGCAAGATAATTATGGCTTGGTTTCTAGCTTTCGGCAACTGCCTCACTGCGCAGTGCCGCAGCCGTCGCGTTGGTACGCAATGTCGCCGTTCTGCCACGAAAAGCGGTACCGTAGTTATACCCCTGATTCATCCATGCAATTGACACTAACTAGACGAAAACCAGGCAAAAGCCTTATTTCTACAAATGACATTATACTGTATTATTAACTGGATGCATCCGCACAGGGCTTTTAGAGTAGCATAATGTTGCAAGCGCATGATGAAATCAACCAGGCAAGGACAGAAGATATTCTGAGATTTATCTAAGTTTGAAAGTACACACCACACCCACCAAGTTATCTGTGAATCAAAGGGCGTCGTCGCTGTGCTCGGTCCGGCAGTACTTACAGCAAGCCGAAATAGGAAGGCTTTGAGCATGAAGAGTGAGGCAAAAGCTGTTGTCTCATTTCACAGATAAGTTGGTCGATTTTAGCCACTACGGCTGTCACCACTTTGAAGAAACAAGAAGTTATGTTATCTCGCGTACAATTTTCCTGCATTCGAAAAAAACGAATTCGTTGTTTTGTCTGACGTGTTAGGGAAGATACCGGTTAGCGCTGGTGTGAGCCAGTGGGTCGTGGAAGCCCCAGACTCTTACTATAGCGTTGTCAGTGGTATGGAGCGATGCTCTACATCCAGCCTTGGCCTTGACACACACCCATCTGGTCCTGCTGCCGTACTTATTCACTCGATTGAAACGGTACTGTCCGATCATAATAACAGGGTTCCCGCGCTGCGATTGCGCAAATACTGGGTTCAAATCTGAAATTGGCCAGTTCTGTTAGTTTCTTGATTCTAATTTTGACATCAAATAAAAGCAAAAAGCGTGTAATTTAACTTTATTTACCTTAATATTTAATATATCACCTGTACCTGAGTTTATGTTTTATTAGAAAAAATCATTTAGTGTAAATAATTTTCTCATATTGAGAAAAAGTGTAGATATATTATGAAATAACACACTTCTTATTTTATAATTTATTCTAAAACTTTAAATCTAGCGATCTAGTCAAACAACAAGTGATTGAGTACAATTTTATATGAAATTTTATTTACTTTATTAGTTGAGAAAGGTGTAAATCGTTATTTATGGCAATAAAAAATATATAAATCTACTTTTCTCTACAAGATCATCCACGATATCAGTCAGAGAGCTACATAATTCAACCTCTAAGATAATTAAAAACTAAAAACAAAACATTACATATTTATACTACACTACACATACCTAGTACATAAAAAAGTTAAGATAAAAAAGGCGTAAGACCTTCGACGTTCCTTGTAAGACATCGGAAACCTAACAACTAACCTAGTCTAAAATAGCTACTCATAGGAATATCAAACGTTCTAAGCTAAACTATTGATATAAAGTAGAACTTGAAATATATAGTTATAACAAAAATGTATTCAATGATTTCTAAAACCGGCAGAACCCATATTAAACTGACGTACCTACTATCTATTTAAACTAAGCCCAGATGAGTAAGTTCGATTATGTCCAAGGAAGGCAATGTTCAAGGAATTTATATAGCATAATTTTGCTATCTCATACTATATGCGAGCACCCGGTTTTGTTTCCTCTGGAATCGTCATCTCTTTTTTGAACCTATTCTTGAGCATGTGAGTATTGTTTTAGAATACTGTTTTAGCAGCTTGGTTTAAAATACTTCTTAGTCGATTAATACTATTTGCAAAAGACTTGACTGAGAAGACTGACTCTACAACACAAGGCGATGATTTACGCTAAACTGTAACCGAGTCGTGCGTTCTGGCCTTTGTGGTATAAGTTGAATAGACTCTTCATTCTTCACTGCTGCTCGGACCGGGGCCATTCAAATGCCAATATTCAGCAATAGCGTCGTAGAAATAAAGTTCAAATTCAATCAACGGCTCGGACGAAACACACACCCGTCACAGCGTTAGCGTGAACTCCCTAAAACCAGGAGAAAAGCCTAGTGATTATGTTTCCCCAAGGTCTTGACAATGACGTCATTGACCGTGGTGATGGCCGCGTTACACCCGCTCTTCTTTTTGATGCAAGTCCAGCGCACTTTGGAGCCCCAACAGGCGTGCTTGTTGAACCTCCATTCTCCTATCTGGATCACCAGATTCCCTCGTTGGGAGAGATCGAACTTAGGTTCTGTAAGCGAAAAAAAACAATCAATATTGTGCTTAAGGGAAGATCTCGATTTATTTAGTATACTTTTCTTAGCATATGCTCTCGTAAATGTATGATCAATTTCCATCAGCGGGGCATATTAAATTATGGAAGAAAAAGCATTAAGGATGGAACAAACCGGTTATTATAATACTAGTTATTTAATGTACACAAATAAGCAATGCTAAAGTAGAGGTTCGCTAGTGAATCCATTTTATTTTTATTGCATTATAAATTAACAGTTACATCCTACATATTATTTAGAGAAGTATGGAGTATATTTCCTAACTATCACGAAAACCTAACACAACAACATCTACACACATTATAAACTAATTTTATATTTGAAATATTAGATTTCAATACCATTGAACTATAAATTGAAAAATTGTGGCCCAAAATTACAGATTTAATTAAGTATAATATTTACATAAATTTCAAATAAAAATCGTCCTTTAAAATAATAACCGTCATAACACCCTTCGTCTTTGGAATGTCTTCCTTACGATTTTCTATACAAGCAATGTTTTACAGACATAATATACCTACGAATATAATCCCTAAATATAATAATGACACACATTCGAATAAAAATGCAAAATTTTCTATCATACAACACTATACTTACGTAAGAATATATTTGTTTAAATTAAATTTTGATTATTCATCTAAAACAACGTAGACTGAAAAGCTTATTCATCTAGGACTTTAGGTATACCTATTATTATTTCACTAAATGTTTTTTGACCAGTACGAAATAACTGCGCTATTTTAGGTGTCATAGCCAGTTACATCTGATACGCGGTGTTGCTTTGCGACAAGGTTCCGACTGTTGAAAAAGATTCGCGATAACTACGATTCTGGCACATTACATTCGCCTATGTGTGGTTATGCCATCCATTTAGCTTCATGAGCCGGTCATCCACAGTGACCGCCACACATCGGCAGTCGTGGGACTTCCTCGCACAGCACTCCCACCAGGTCTTTGTCTTTCGACTCAGCTTCTTGATAAACCGATAGTTTCCCCAGGAGATGGTCGGGTTCCCGAATTTCGTCATCTCAAATTTTATCGGATCGAACCGCTTGGTCACTGCTGGTGCTACTGCAAATTTAATCCAATTAATAACTGAATTATATATTTTTACCATAACATTAGAGAACTGCGGAATATGAGCACTAAATTCACGTGAAAATGTATTACTGTCAGAACAGAAATGACATCTTTTTATTCATTCTAATAACTACTTTTAAAAGACCATAAATGTTTATTTTTTCACATGTTTATACCTCTTGTTACAACAGTAACTACGTGAGTTAAAACTGGAAATTCGAAGGTTCACACCTGTTGACATTTCTTTATGATTATATGCATGATTATTTTCTTGAATATCTCTGGGTACACCATTATTTCTTCACGGTGTATGTATAATCCCAGTGATGAAAATAAAACCATGTTACCAAATAAGTCACAAATTTTTTACCCAATTCATTTTTACTAAGTATGTCTGTACTCTGTATACTATAAATATACCGGAATGCACTATATTTATTAACCTTTTATTATCCTCAATCAATCACCAAGACAATACAAACCCTTCCTTATTAAGGAGAGGTACCACCTTCATATCTATTACGTTTTAGGAATATGATTATAATAATTGAGCAAAAGACCAAATGTACATTTCTAAATGTCATACCACCTCAGATTTTTTCTTATCGTACTCTATAATACCCTTGAGGATATTTCGTGGTCCCTTATCTGAAACAAATATAAAATGCAAAGTTACCAAGTGTTTTGCCGGTGAGAAACATTCCAGGGAGATTCTCGTTTTATATGACTTTAGGAATATGCCAATCTTTTAAAAAGAGTCACGTCCGGTAAACCGCTTGATACAGGTTATCTGCTATCAAGGATGCGGATCAAAATTTTAAATCGTCAAATCAAATCAAAAAAAGTCAAATCTCAGTATTCACCAAAATTTGGTATACTTTATCAATTTAAATAAGTTTTTTCGAGTTTGTCAGACATATTATATAGATTTCGATAAAAATATCTTCCTAATTTTTGTAATGTCATGAATTTTTTGATTCCTTGGTAACAATGAAAAAATTCATGACATTACATGGCTAGAGAATCTCAGTGGAATGCTTACAAAATAAAACTTCATAACCAGAAAACCAAAAAGTCCGAAATGAAATATGGTGCGACTACATGTACAATCAATGGTTATGGTCTAGAATAGTTTGAATGACGCTGTTCTCCAAGGTGATGACTTTAGCACGGCATCCTCGTGACTGTAACGTGCACCTCCATCTGATCACAGAACCCTCGTTTTCGATTTGCGCTCTGTACCGACAGTAGCGGTATCCACCGAAGTGCAACTGAGGTCGACCAAGTCTCGACATCCCAAACACCACAGGAAGTGTTACTAAAATACAATTCATTTGTTAATTCCAATAAAGATATGTGTGATACTAATACTAATAAAACTATTTGACTACCGAGTAAGCGATGAGAAATGAAGAAGTTGTACAAAATTTCAGACGTTTATAATACGAGTACTTGGTTACACAACTTGACTAGAAAATTTGTAAATATCTATATGCCACTATAAATAGTGGTTTAGTAAGTATATATACGGCTCTGTTATAATTTAACTAGTAGATAGAATTAACAAACACAGTAGAATAGATTTTTGCGCAGATCCAACAATACCGCCTATATAACACACTATGTCTGAGATATCATAAATTACAATACACTCTTCTTCTATACCTATATGGCCTCTGTCCGTCATTTCGACAGACAATTTGGCCAGTGTCAAGTGATGTTTTTGAAATAATATATTGTTCTGAAGATAAAATGGTGGATTTTCTCTTCAAAACCTAAAACGAATTTTCACATTCAAAGAAACCACTTTACACACATTTATTCTAAGTATTATTGATTAAAGTTCCACCAAAATTAAACAACAATACTCACAATAACACAAGAAAAACTATTAAAATAAAAGTGCTATAATACCTATGTTGTTTAAAAAAATGTCAAAACTCGAATCTACATACACTCATATTCTTGACAGATTAAATAGACATTTGACATACCTACTTAAAAAATACTTGTTGTATCCAATTACCCTACTAGGATATAAAACATTATGTTGCGTTCACACTATGCCGCAGTCGGCAGGGACTTGGGCAGGGAAGTGGGCACGAGCATAGTGTGAACACGATAATGCCTCTGTCCCGGCTCCCGGCCCAAGTTCATGCCCTTGCTTTCTAATGAGAATAAAGGCGATGTTGCTGTAGCAATAAGTGCCGGCAGCGGCATGGGCCTAGTGTGTAGTGTGTACGCGGTATTATAGACATTTAAATCCATGGTTCTAACGAACTCCAATTGCAATGGGAGCGCGATTTTATGGGTATAATTTAATTGCATCACTGTCAAACATACTGGCATTGGTTTAATAAAAAAGAAAACCCTAATTAATAAAGTTCCGTACTGAGATTCTTTGTATTGAAGGTATCACACACTAAAAGTACGAGGGGATCACAATACAACACCCAGACACAAAACGTATATTTGTGGATACCTAATAGATCAGATACACCTAGGTGTTGCATTACATTACGTAATCCGTTTGCTTATAACTAAGAAACAGCTGCTCTAAATCACAAACTTCCCGTCATTGACTTTGACTTCACTAAGTATTACTTAAAATTAGCGATGGCTCTGTTCATCAATACTTATTAGTAAGAGATGTCAATTTATAGACTAAGCGTTTATTATCTTTTAACTTACTCTGATTGTGGTAGTAAGCTATATTGGCACCCGTACGTAACTCTAAACCAATGGAAACACTAAAACCAATGGAACTTTATTCCATTAAGGCGAATACACAGCGACTACAGCTTATCTTAGATTCTTTTACCGGTTTTTATTCTGGTTGGTTCAGCGGCAACCAATGCCGACTCATTTTTTCATGATTATGCTTGTTCTTGAATGCAATGATCTGGTTTCCGACGGAGTTAAGGCGGGCGAGGCATCGGTACTTGTTACATTTCCACGAAACTCGCACGCCTTTCTGGTAGTTTCTCGAATACAAATATCCATCGTACATTAACATGGTACCGCCCTTCGGTGTCTTTATGTAATTTGCTAAAAGAAACCACTTTCCATTAGTAAATTCGATCATAAACGAAGGTGGTCAATGGCCCAAAGCCCTGAAAGTAGTCAGGGCATAATCGGTAAATAATAATTACAATAACGCTCGTTAGTTTGATAAAATTATATTATATTCAAAAACCAAACAAGTGTATCGTTATCTTAACTTGACTTTATTCTTGATCTTTATATATTTGACGTATTAACATACCTACTCAAAGTATATAAAAGTACCAAAAAGAATTAGTAATATATAAGATTTATGCATTTATTTTAACTTCACTTAGAAGATATGTCTGTGTACAAATAATTTATAAATTAGCTTCCCTATCTATGATTAGAAAAATACAATTTTAAGGAGTTTTTCAAGAATGTATTTTCTAAATGAGATCACACTTAATATTAGGCAAACCTTCTACAAAACTAAAGTCAAGCCTAGATCGTTAAAGTACTATACATATATTTAAGATTTTATTTAATGACTAGATATTACATACTGCAGTATGTAATATTAATACAGATGATATCCAAAATATTGATTCTACTACTTATAAAAAATACTTAAATATGTATTTATGTATTAGATGTAACATTTGGCACACACTGTTATGTGATGTGAATATGTATTCTAAGGTTTGTAGGTTAAAGGTTAAGTAGGGATTTAAAACATTTCAATGAAAAGATGTATAAAAATCGAGGTTAGGTTATATAGATCTTAGGCATAATTAGTTAAACTTAAGCTGTTAATTTTGCATAAAATAAATAAATAAAATGTGCAAGTGAAAATGCGATCTGCTGAGCCCAGAGCCTCAGATTGTTTCACACGTAAATTGTTCGGCTAACAAAAGACTTGTTGTCATGGAAGGAATTCCTACTATTCCATTCCTCCAAAGGGCGGAGCAGACAACTTAGATAGGCTTATATATCGGCACACACATGTTAGTATGTCCGTTAAGGTATGAGAGTATCTTGTTTCCGCTGGTGCGGATCCTCATCTTGCAAAGTGGAGAACGGCAGCAAACCCATGATACCATGCCTCCATTCGCGTAGTTTTTGTAAAACCTGTAGTTATTGAACTCTAATAAGACTCCCCCTCTTGCTGTTTGTATAAATCTGCCCAGTCCAGCTGTAAATAACAATATAAACGTAAATACGTCCGATTATAGATAATTTATACAAAATTATTTGCTGGAATGTTAAGTACCTATTATAAAATTATTTCAATAATACTTAGAAAACTACTTAAGAGAAGTTAAATCAGTTTTTGAACTCACTATTGGAGTATGTAGTTCCATTTTGAAAAATAAACCAAAACATGTTTTCAAGCTGAATATAATAATAAATTCATAGCAGTCTATAATAAAAATAGGATTTTATGTACAAACTAAACCTTCAAGAAGTAACATCTTAAGTAGAACATTACGTATAACTATGTCAATTATAATAAGGCTTAAAAAATATTGCCTATCTAAAAATATCACCGAATTACGTATTGCGTTGAGATATCACCGAAAGCGAAGCTTATCAAATACAATTTAGAGATCTATCAACAAATTTAAGAAATAACAATAAACTTATTTCATAGGTAATTATTGCTCATTGCGATATAACTTTTAATAATATTCGTAGGTACTATTTGGACGATGGGTAAAAGAGTAGGTACCTATACGACAATACCTTGCAAGATCTATTTTACCAGTGAAATGTTTAGAAACTATGATTGCATTTATTATCTTACACAAACATATTACCTATCTACGTTTTTACTTAGATTCTTCTCACCACGTGTCGAAAATCGTCGTAGCCTATTTTAAAAGGGTTCGTATTAGACCAAGAGCTGGTTGGTTTGACCTATTGTTATGACATGATTTGAGTAGGTATAGATTTTTACGTCTCGCCATACTATTTCATCTTATTGAGTACGTGCAGCATTAAACATTTTCCGGGGAATTATGAGGATCCACACAGTAAGAACACCTATTCCAAAGATCTAGTCCTTTTTAGAGTCTGGCTTGGGCATTCCCGACCAGAGGTCAGTCTTCGGTAGAATCCTGGGGAAATTGAACGCGTGGAGAGCGAGGGCGGCAGCAGCGGCAGTGGGGGAAGTGACAGGGGAAGGGAGGAGTCGAGGACGGAGCTGGACGAAGGCACCGTTTCCGCAGCGAGCGTGAGATGGCGGTGCATGGTTATGAGCGTCTCCTGAAGGCACCAGCTTGCCAGCAAGAAGTCGCACGCGAGCTCTACACCCCATATGCTTAGATGAACAGTAGAAGAACCTCCCTCCCACCTGAGAGTAGGTGAATCCGCGCATCACCAGTATGTATTTCCCTTTCTCCGTGGGTATGAACTGTACATCTGGAAAAATTGATTTTTCAGCATGATGTTACATATTTATTTCACCTACTTAGTACATATCTTGCAGCTTACTATCAGGGTTTAGGTTTTTTGAGACAAATTATCCGTTCATGAAAGTTTTCTTCAACATTGTTTTATAAATATGCATAGAAAAACTTTTCAAAAGGAAGATTCATAATGCTGACCGTCTTTTTGTTCCCAATATAAACAGAAGGGTTGTGTAAGAATAATAAAATAAAAACAACAAAGTACTACCTAAAACGTTTTTATATTAATTTTCAAATTCCACTAAAAATTCCATTCTTTTACATACGAACCGGGGTGGTTCATGATTATGGTTGACATCGATCCTCACCACTTCTCCATTTGGATATCGTTTGATTTTAGCAGGACACCGCTCTCGTGTCGAAGAGCAGTACCAATGCAATTTGTTTTTTTGGTAATATGTGTAGCCGTTTAACATTAGAATTTGCTTATTTATTGAACATGGTGTAATAACACCACTGCCTGAAAAAGGGCGAAGATTTAATATTATCTAACCCACTAGGTACCTACAGCGCCAAAAATGTATTTATTATATTGAAAGGTCTGAAATAAAAAAATTACATTTACAATTACGTTGTCTGTGCTATAATTTATTTATTTTCAATAAGGTCGCTAAAGCACTCGATCTTAGCATATTGTTTAAGAATAGGTAAATAGAGCTGCTAAACTAAGTAGGTATAACCACTTAAACATCAATTAGCTATCATTTACTTTAACACAATTAAAGGTTTCCTATTCAGCGTTATACCACATAAAGGTTAAAGCTCTATTATTCAATTATTCTACAAATGCGGAGGGTCATGGTTGTGCTCATAGCGGACTTCAATAAAATCACCCCTTTTGGATCTTTTGACCCTAGCAGGACACGCCAACCTTGTCCTAGAAGAACAATACCAATTTGTACTATGATTCTGCTGAGCGTATGAGAAGCCTTTTAGAAATAAAATTTGTTTATTACTCCGGGACGATGGTACCAAAACTCCGGTGTCTGAAAAAACAGAAACACCACAGTTTTTAAGCGTAGTCCACCCACACTCTAGGTACCTACGAGTACGTCGGGGTTTTCAGTGACTAAGAAAATGTTTATTAAATGATTATAACAAAAAAATTAGGCCTTTACATCTATTAAAGATGATTTATACAGCGTCAGGAGGCAACCTATGTCTACATTTAACGGGACACTGTAGTGCCTTGGACAATGTTTAGATGGAGCACCTATACCATCCTCTCGAATTATAACAAGTACCTTTAAATATCCATTACTATGAAATTTTGCGGTCAGACCGCGTTTTGACTTCGAACAGCAGTATCAATTATATTTGAAGTTGTTCTGGGTAAAACGTGCGCTGATCTAGCATGAGGATAAACTAAACTTTTTTACTTCTTTATATTAAATAAATAGGTGGATTGTGGCTATAATCAACATTGATACGTATAATATTCATTCTATTTCACAACCATTTATTACGTTAGGAACTATTTTT
The DNA here is from genome assembly GCA_918843925.1 of Eulithis prunata. NCBI lineage: Eukaryota > Metazoa > Arthropoda > Insecta > Lepidoptera > Geometridae > Eulithis > Eulithis prunata. Next base: position 7,682,082 of record OU974016.1, on the reverse strand, counting down.
AACTACATAATATTGTCTAATCAGGCACCTGCGCTATTTTAAAGATGGCACACAAACCCTATTTTTTTTTTTTTAATAAAATAAGTATTTTGCTTGGACCTAAAATATGGTGTGTGCAGTCTTCACGTTGAACTAATCGTTCGAATAGTAATGCAAAGCGAGCTCGAGGTCATAGAACGAAAATTTTCTATCCCGGTACTTCAAACAATCTGAAAATAAAGATTATATAAAAAATAAATAACATCTAACAATTTTAAAATAAATCTTTCGTCACATTACTGATATAATTCGAGTATCAGCTGTTTTGTTAAACGATGTTGTAAGCTCTATTCAAAGTGATTCGTGAAATATTATTGAATAAATGCATTTTGATTTGGACTCTACCTACACTACACGTTTTTTGAGGGTTTTTCATACAACTGTGTAAGGCTATCAGTTTTCGACAGCTTTCTCTTTCCAATATAATAAAAAATAAAAACTTCTTTCGAAAGCACTTTTCACTTAGCAGCGAGACGTAGAATTTTATGTTTATTGTTGAAATAAAAGTCTTTTAAACAAACTGCTAAAGGATTAGTGACAGCGATATCGAAGCCAGGAGGAGAAGGAAAACAGTTGATATAAAAAATTGAATGTCTGCAGCACAAAATTGAGTAAAAAAAATTCATTTTTTACATTTCTTAGAATGGAATTTCAAGAAGAAGTTTCTGCTGGTATTGAAGCAGAGTCTCCGGTTACATTTGGCACAGAATGTTCTGGCCATTCGCGCAATACCTACACCGTCCACGTGTTCCCCATTCCGGAAAATGGCCAATACGGTCGTATCTGATCGCGTCAGTTAGTTGAGGGACAAGTGGTTCGAGTATCTTTCTCGACACTTTCACTGTAACGTCATTTTATTATGCATTTTTAATGAATTTTTTCACAGAGAAAATTACGACTTATTTACAATATTCACAAAATACAACAGTTGCAAACGATTTATAGATAGCTCAACATATAATTGTTCATTCATGTTAGTGACTAATGCAGTAAAACGACTGACATTACCAAGCAGTTATTACACGTTATAGAATCTTGAAATGTGTCGTTTTTATACTAGTAGCGCCATCTCTTACAAAAATATTAAACAGGCGAAAATTGGACTCACCTTTGAAATAAATAGGCCTTTCTATTTAGATATATAACACAAACTCAGTATTTTATTTGAATTCATTAGTGTCAATCTTTTACTGTTTCATAACATAAAAGTTATAAAATTGAAGTATTATTAAACCAACCATTTTACATCTAGATTTGACATCTTAATGCCATCTAGTGGCAGTTATTGAGAACGTGTACCGTGACTTGCGTTTTTACTCTGTAAACTGTTACTATAAAAGACGCGCGAGGGCGCTGTTTGCTTCGAGATTATTTTTACCTAGATAGCTACTTACATGTCAAGGTAAACCTAGCGTACTACTAAATTATTGATACATCGTCAATAAGGCACGTATTCGTGGTACCTAGACTTCGTTTAGCTGTAGGTATCTTTCTGTATCGATTGAAAACACATTAGGTTAGTGGCCTAGTCCCTGCAATAAACGTAATGTATGTTTATCGAATACACAGTAGAAATGTAGGACCATTGCCTTTAACGATGCATTTCCTCACTGAGTGCTCTGTGATGCATTACACTGTTATCCCTGTTATCAATAAACTACTTACGGTAAGCTTGGAATTGTTACAGTGTCTTGTCTCTTTTGACCAAATTTGAATCTGTTTGTCAATGCAAAAGACAAAACACGGTGTAACTATTTTAAGCTTAGCCTTGTGTTTAAAACACTCTTTTAATATAGATTCCGGACTGCTTGCAATTGTTGGTAAATTCTGCCTAATAGCAGAGTCAACCCCAAAGTCTAGGGACCTACATATTTCATGCCAATAATTTAGCGTAGTTTCTTAACTTCATTCTTATTATTTTCGACTTTGTTAATGTTTCTATTGCTCCTGGCTCCTAGTTCAAAAAATATACTTTTACCAAAACAGAGACCTGAAGAATATTTGAAATTTTAAACTAATTTCTATAGTCAAAAGAGTCAAAATCAAAAAATTTTAATCTGATATTATACTGTCAGCCGAATGTTTTTCCGAAACATGGTTTGCATACATTTTTAGCGCATTTCAGGCATATGGGTATTTTACAGAAGGAACAAAGATATGCAGTCTTTCGTTTTTTCATTCGACAATCAAGGTTATGACAAAGTTTCCGTTGACCGTAGGGCAATTTATCCTCTTGTGCAACAAGGTCTAGACCAGCTCTGCCTGTTGTGTATAGATTTGATAAATGCACAGTTTCCTCCTTATTGGTCCGTGCAATCTTGCGACATCTCTGGATGTGGTTATGTTCCCACGCCTCTAGAGCATCGAGAGAATTGAAAATTAACTATTTATCTTTACAGATAGTACCTAGTAGAAGTTAATAATTAGTACCTTTTTAAGTCGCAGAACCTTCAGTACTTCTAAAAATACGATTTTCTGTACAGCAGCCACTAGTTGCGTAATTTGTTATGACATAGAGTCTTCTAGACATCCTATAGGTTTAGTCCCTAGTCTATCACAGCATCCCCTGCGATAAAATATAAATTTTACAGTAAAAAAATCACAGAAAGTTGCTAACAAATCTAAAAATGTATTTCAGATTGATACGTTCAGTCGTTCGTAGCTCAACGTAAGAGATGAGACGAATTACAAACGAGATAAAAACTTGAGTAAAATATATTCCTTTTTATATTTGTGTTGAGTTATACTGCCAATAAGATATGTTTTGCAAAACATGGTTTGCATACATGCTTAGCGCATTACATGCATATGGGTATTTTACAAAAAGAACAAAGATATGCAGTCTTCCTCATTTTCCTTCGACATTCTTTATGATGACAAGTTTTCCGTTTAGTACTGAGTAATTTATCTTCTTGTGCTAATAGACTTTCTATATCAGCTGCGTCTGCGCTGAGAACTGCTGAGAAAAAACTCTCCTCCTTTTTGATGAATGAAACATTTTTGCAACGTCGGTGTCGTTGGGCGCGACTAACTTTCCAAACTGCTAGGACATCGAGAGAAACATTAGTTTAAAATAAGTTAGCGACATTTTCACTTACGACATGGTTTTTAAAGAAGATTTCTTCTCGACTGCTTCAAGACCTTGCTCGTCGATAAATTATTATCAAAAAAGCGAAAATTAAAATTACTTCCTGAATGAAAGTAGGCGAGTACCTAATCAATGATTTTTTAACACCTTGTGGTCATGACATGTGAAGGCGCATCTTTCAGTTTTTTATGAGGAAAAGTATTGACACAATCTGATGGCTCACCTATGTCCGGTTATAACTTATTGTTCGGGAGTGGATCATTTACCAACATCCTATAGCTAGGTACGTATAGTTAGCTAATTTCTTACAGCACAGCCTATATTTAGTGCTACACAAATACCTACGTACTAGCTCAGAGCTCAGAAGCTCTGTTGAGTATCTCCCAAGAGTCGTCATAGGACCACCAGCATAATAATAGATTCGAAAAAAGACAATTCTTGAAGAGGTAGACTAGCTAGATAGACGATTCTATTCTATTATTTGCCTCATTTTAATCTGTCAAAATTACAAACTTTTGCATATAATTAGTATTTTACCTACCTCCATATTTAATAAAGCTACTAATATCGCGTTTCGTTATAAAAGTGGAGAAGTTTTTGTACATCTAAAACAAACCGCAGCGCATCAACGAAATAAATCGATTAAGATAACCTTCAGTACAGTTACCTACAGCAAGTAAAAAATGCAGTTCCCGTTACCTTAAATAATTTGCCTCACTCAGAGACGTCTATTAAACATAAGTATTATTAAAAATTAGCCATGTCTCTCTCTGTAGGTCGTTACTCATTAGTAAGAGATATCAGGCCTGATTATCAGTGCGTATGTACTGTCAAAATAGCAACGACGTTGTTGCTTTTTAATTAATTTTAATTTTTAATTTAAAACACCAAAAATAAATACGGTTTTTTTTCTCAGTTCCACAAACCTCATAGAGATAAAACCTCAAAGTAACCTCTTAACTTTCTGAGTTTTTATCCGAATTTCAAAGACGGCATATAATAGGTTGAAAATTAGACAAATTCAGGTACCAACCATTGTTTAAGGTACTTAATTCCGAAGCTGTTTGTTATTTCAAAATAATTTTTAGTTTATAAGATAGTTCAAAAAACTGCAACACATTTTGAGTCGCGGTGGTCGCATCGCAAGTGTCAAAGCAGCGAAGCGCATACGGTTTCGAAAAAAAAATCCGACAATCTTATGACCGCAGTTTGAAGCATATAGAGTTTAACGTATACGTCTCTGAGTGCGACTGTAACGTACGAAGCTTAGGTCGTAATCGTACCGACTAAAATACTCGTAAGTAATCAGGTGCAGACGGACAAGCTATACCTGTTACTTTAATATGGTATGTCTGTATCAAATATTAGCTCCTTTCTTACCAATATCAATTACGGTTCATGATAAATAGATCAAAATTTGGAATTCGACTTGTCTATAATAGAGACAAAAATATAAAAAGCTATCAAATTTTTACTAGAGCTGATAGAAACGAGGTGAAGTATTTGGTATGCAGTTAGTATTTATTCATGTTTAAATTCAAAGCAGTCATAACAATAACCTTTCTTACATAGCTTACATTGTTGATTTACTTTAGTAGCCGCATTCCGAGCGTATGCGCACGACTTTCCTTCATCTTTTAGTTTTCTGTAACATCCTACACATCTCTTTCGAACTCTTTTCCCTCGCACCCTTGGAATATCAGTCAAAAAATGTCTCGAAAGACTCTTGATGCTGGAGAAAACTGGATTCCGGCGTGGTGTCATTTCTGCAGCAACATTTAAATCATTTAAAAAATCAATGTCTTAAGCTTATTTTTCTCAGAGATGTTTCGAAAGTGTTAAAATAATACCACTTACCTTCAAATACCTTCAAAGAAAATGTACCTATGTATCGGTGGAATAATTTTAAGGATGAACTCAGTAGTTCCTTAGATTACGTCCTAGAAACTCGCAAAACTACCCACTCTATGTTTTTATAATTTTAATACGGTAATGACAAAAACTAGATCCGTAATTTGTTGATCACTGACTCAAATTTTCCTCTACTGCCACTTTGTGCTATGAAGCAAATGTGACAAACCAAACTAGTACCTATCTGCTCTAGTTTTAAAGTACTAATTTACGTGGAAACTTGATAAAGTTAAGGACAACCTAGAAACGAGTGGGTTTTAAGCCCCCGCCCGTCTCTTAGTAACGGACGAGGGTGCGATCGACGAAAGGAAAATTCCCCATTCTATTATTTACCTGTGTTACTTTATGGTAGGTATAGCTGCATTGGAACCATAATACTAAAGAATAACACAGGTAAGAGTGCGGAATTTGATTGTTTACCAGTGTCTGTGGGTGTCTTGATTTGAATTTACCCGGAATTTACTAGGCGAATATAGCGAATTTACCTACTCACAAACCTCTAAATAATATACTCGATGTAAGCTTGGAATAGTTAAACCGTGTTTCGGCGTGTGTCATGTCGCCATCAAACTTATAACCTTCCGTTTTCTGGTCGGAGGCTACCCTCGGAGATTGCGAAAATGCTATAAATTATGTTCCTCAAATTAATAATTTACTGGTATTCTACAGACATGGGAAGTCGGTGGACGGAGCAAGGCGCAGAATCGATATTTGTCGAAATCTATCACCGAAGACTATTTTATGTTCAGCAGTGGACTTCCACAGGCTGATATGATGATGATTCTGCAGGACCACTCTTATTTGTTGGAGTACAACAGAATGTAAAACTGTCCACCGACGACTAGCTAACTTTTTATTGTTGCCAGCTTAATATTTTCTGAAAGTTTACTTCGATTTGTCGGTTTGTTTTGTTATCCTTACAAGTTTTATTTACTGAAAAGATCTGGAAAATTAAAAAACGTAGGAGTTAAAAAAACCTAAGCGAAGCATTATTTTATACCTACCACACAACACAGTCGTAACAAACTTGTGTCTATAGGGTAAACGACACTAAGAAAGTCCAGAAAGTAGGAATCGAACCCGCATCTAATGCTACTCAACCTTTCGTCCATCTCATTCCTGAGATGGATGGATAGTCCGCTCCATCCATTGGCAGAATATGATTATTTCTAGTTTATATTTAGATGCTTTTCTCTTTATGTTAATAGCTTATCTTTCCTCAAAGTCCTTACAAAATAAAAGATTAAAAAAAAAAAAAAAAAAGCTTATCTTTCTTTAATGAGCTATTTATAATGGGCTTTCTCATTCACTTATTTATAACATTTAAGAAATTAAATATAGTCTGACGCTGCTTCAATGTTTCTCTGTCAAGAAGAACGATACTCATGTGCAGGCAGATCATGTTAGCAGAATTCATAAACGATGTAGAGGCTTATCTAAAAGCAGATTCAGGCGCTGCACTAAGCGAATACTATTTGAAATGGTTTTGCGGCCTGTTCAGCCCTTTTTATGATTTCGGAGGTTGTCGATATTTTGTCACCTACACCAAAAGTCGCAGGTTCGAATTTTTAAGTTAACATTCTTATCAACTTCTAAAGGTGAGATACCTAAGTATTTTTTCATGTATCAGAAAAGTAATAGAAAAATTTGATGGCCCATCTGATGTTAGGTTACCTCTGCCTCTGCCTATAACAATGCATCACAAAGCGAGTTTAGTGAAGACGTGCCCTGTGAGGCCACACACCGCGTCTAGCACTCTGAAACGTAAAGATGTCAAGTCTCATATCTGTGCATGTAATTGCATCGGCACCCATACCTTTCAAACCGGAACACAGCAATGCCAGCATCACTGATTAGCGGCAGAAATAAGTACAGCAGCGGTAGGACTTTCCCTGACGAGTTCTTTCACAAAGATCCAAATCTCGAAATCAAAACTTTGGTCTTAAGTGCAGTTTCAGATGGTAGCATCTTTGTAGGCAGCTATCTGATCCAGCATTAGGAACCTTCTAGAATCCTTGCGAGTCGAAGTGTCGTGTTCTGTAGAAGATTCCCAATCTTAGTTTCTGTCTCCATCTCCTGCAGCTCCAAGACACACTAGATATTCACTTATCTCTAAGTCAATTAAATAAATATGCTTGGATATTTCACAACGCCCGCAAAGCTTGTACCTACTATGGGAACAAGATTGCTGATAGAATACTTATTTTTTTTAAAATACATAGTAACACCCAGACATAGAACAAACATCTATGTTTGCCACACACAAAATGTTTGTTCTTGGTGGGGATCGAACCCACGATCCACAGTACGGAAGGCAGAGCTATTACCAACCAACTGAGCTGTGACGCCTGTCAACCTGTAGGTATTATCAAGTAACAAACAGAAAAGCCATCCTGATTTAAACTTTTAGACTTACCTATATATTTACGAGTAGGCATAGTACCTACCTCTTTTAATATTCAAAGGTTTTGAACAATGATAATTGTAAACATCGTTTTATAATTTTAACCTTGAAGTGTCCCACTGCAGGTCAAAGGCCCTTCTGTCTTTCCAGTCTTTTTTAATTGTAGACAATTCCATTTGTATACATTATCATTAGAAATTGATGTCCATTCATCCATTCGGTTTCGCAGTAGAGCGCTGCTCGCGTGGCTAATCACCTAGTCAAAGAAAAAGCGAAAGAAGATTTCTATGACTAGTTTTTTCTTTACCTACATGTTATAAATAAGCGAAACTAATTGTAAATTCAGACGTCATAAACAGTACCTACTGTAAGAAACCTGTTTGCATTACAATGGACTAATACCTAAGTTGGTAGGTATATCTATCTAGTAGCCAACTTTGTATACATATAGTGACGTCAATATATTTTTATTGCATGGCGTCGTCGTGATATGAGTGTAAACATCATTAACTCACGCCCAAAATCAGAAGCCTTAAATCGCACTAAATACGTAAGTAACACTAATTTCTACTGATTATATGCTGGAAATGATATAAATAAAACTTGATACTGTTCTTTCAGGTCATGAAACAATAGTCTATTCCAAGACTCATCCAAATCGGTCCACAAACCTTTTTATATACCAGTTCTTAGTAACCTTACGTACCTGTATTTACTGTACTAGATAAAAAGTCTTATAGAGACAAGAAAAAGAATATTCTAGAAAGGTACTTCAGTCATTGATAGTTTTTTTACTCTTGACGAAAGATTGCGGCGTGTTTTTTTTAGAATGGGCCATCTATGTGGGTATAAAAATATGAAAGACTTCGTAATCTTCGTATGACTTAATAAGTGTTTGAAAGTGGAAAACAATGTGATCAGCAAGAAACAATCTACAAATCACTCTAGTGTAGAGACTTCACTCTAACTTATGTAGAGTAGTCATTAGATCCAGTTGTTGTAACGGCGAGGGAATGCCTGACTGCACACAGGTGGTAACACAAAGATAGACAGCTACGAGATAATACCTTAATATTCATTCAAAACTTTCTCTCCAACAGATTATCTACAAAAAAAACTACCCTGTATATTTGGACCCTTCAATAATATAAAGATTTGCATTATACTCAAGGTTAATCAACCATTCCAAAATGTGTTGCACACAGCTGCAAATATGGTACACCTAGAACGCTATCGTTTGGACCGAGAGCCGTGACACGGAGACTTCATTAAATAATAATGTTCAATGAGTTTGAAAAAGGGATTATAGCCCCAATTCAAAATCATAGTCTAGTAACGATTCAAATATCAGCCCAAATTAAAAGTGAGTACCGTGAGCTCTGCAAAGAATTAAAATGCAAATAAAACAGAGCCCAAAGCAAAAACTCGTTCCGTGAATACACTGTACTTAGTTTTAGGACCCTATCAACATTTAGTAACAGCATACTCCGCTTCGAGCACAATGCGCCAGAATAATAAGCCAGGGGTTACTTTTAAAAAAAAGCAGGCTAAAGTGAAAAGGTATCTTGGTGTCCTACACATAAAGTAGTATTTGAATGTGCGGCTGGATGCCTACCTGCACCTGGCGCTAGCATTGAAAGCAATCAAATTCTCTCAAAGTATTCCATAAAAACGCTTTTAAATAGAAAAAGCATCAAAGGGCAGGACGTCTAGACGTTCTTTTTTTTAACTTCCCAGAAAGAGCAGGTAGAAATCTGAAGCGTCGTAACGGCTACGGATGCCAGATGATATTTACTTATACAATAAAATATCTATGCAAGATTTTTATATTCTGTAACATTTTGGCACATTTATTGACACTTAATACCTACTCACAACAAATGACTACGTATATTATTATTTGTACTCTCATTTCTTAAAATTAACACAAGTTTTGACTAGAACCGTTCGGTTATGTGAAGTAACATTAACCAATCATTTTAAAAATAATTAAAGGCTTTCTTGGCAGACCACTGCTAACTAAAGCGTATTGCTTGCATAACATGATGTAATAAAATTACTAATTTCGTTATAACACAATGAATGTCTAGTTTGTACAATTTGTATCCGCATGTTTGTTTATACCGCTCATATAAAACATAACATTTTAAATGAATTTATTTAACATGATTGATAAATAAACATGCAACAATTTTATAAAAACTTCTATTAGTCATAGGGTTAAAGTAAAATTTGGCACATTGAAAAAAATACATATTCTTTAACGTAAATAACCTACTGAGTGCCTAATAAAATGTATAAAAATAATTTAATTTAATATTTACCAGTCTATTTTTTGGAATGTTTCGCTTTAGGTAGATTACCCTTAATGCAGTTAGGTACACCTTATAAATACTTTGTATGCTACATTTGTAACTTGGCAGTTCAGGGTTCTAACACTATATTTTATAGCAATTCTATACGAATTGATAACCTGCTCCTTTTTTGAAGTCGGTTACCTACGATTAGTGCACACTGCTGTTTTTTTAGATTTTAAATGGAATGAAGATAGAACCAACTCTGTAAACTTACTCATAAATGGATTGTTCTAAAAAGGTTTCAATGCCTCCGTTGACCTCATCGAAGTACTCGTGGCAATATGTAAGGGAGAGTTTAGGTGGGTGCGAGTGCGCGGGGGGCTGACCCAGCACTCGGTCGTTGAGTGTGAAAAGTGATGCAGGACAGGAACGTGACTTTCGCGAAGAGCAGTACCAAAGCAGGCGACTCTTGTGCTGTTTCTTCCTAGAGTTGATGAAGTACGTGTTCCCCTGGTAGTACAAGAGTCTCGCCCCACGTGACGTCGCCAAGTAACGCGCCACACCTTTCAACCAAACATTCCCAATTCAGACACAGTAGAACACAATCCGAGAGCTACATGATCGGATATTACCATATTTGCATGGAACTAAAATGCTAAGCAGTTCGTGCAAAACTGCAATAAAGCAACTTCAAATACAATACTTACGGATTTTACGACGGAGTTCGATAACCAACGTACTTTAATTCACAATTCTACCTTAAGCTCTTGCTACCTGAGTAACGTTTCAAATTATTTCATTGATACTAACACAAGCGCAGAATTAGTTGTAAATAATCTTTTATAACGTGATTCTTTATATTCGTAATCATTTATTTCAAACCAACATTATCAGTATTGTGGTGGGTTTTATAACATTTAAGCAATAAACATAATGTTGTAGCAAATACATTTGGTAGGTACCGATTACCCATTGAAAAGACAGAAAGTCCAGGACTTTCAAATTTCATCACAAAATATCACATTGTAATCTTCTTAGACAAGAGTGATGTACTATATAACTAACAAAATGATGTGTCTCCTAATAGTGCATGTATTCAGAGTTCAGGAAGGGATGCTTTGAGCTAAAAATACTACAACCTGCACTCGTGAAGATAGCGAGAGTGTTAGTAGAGCTTTCGTCTAAAGAGGCACTTTCGTCTTAAAATTTGACGTAGCAGAAGTAAGGGGAGCTTTGAGAGTAGTGTATTGTCACAGCTTGGATCGACGTATCTGGCAATCGCAGCGGCGGCGAGCCAGGGCGGTCACGCAGCAGGAAGGCGCGTGGTGCACCGACAGTGTTCGACCCTGCCACATCAGCAGATGCACCCGAATGGTCCACGACCTCGACTCCCAGCAAGCACCTTCAAACCACCCAGTCGATCATCAGTTGTGTTGACAGAGGATGATGAATATGTCGTGCTAAATGACAACACTATGAAAACTACTCTACGATAAATTTACCAAACGATAGCAAACGCAAAACATTTCATAACATCCCCAAAATAAAACAGCCACAAAGAAACGAATGTTTGAATCAAAAAAGTTTCTTTATAGCCGCTATTAGGCATGAAGGATACAACATTAGCGGAAGTGCAGATGTAAAAACGACCTTATTACTACAATGGGATGTTATATTTTGACAGGCATGGGGCTAGAGGAGAGAGGGGAGCTGGATTCTGGGGTATTATCGATTGGTACCATCAGCAGGCTACGTGGGGCGGCGTGCGCGAGGCATGCGCGCGACCGGCGTGCTAGCCTGCCCCTACCAGGCCGAGCCGCGCGCTAGGCTTTGCCACAGAATACCTAACACTGAGTAACGGCACCCCATTCGTTGCCATAGGTGTACCTTTAATTCTGGTCCCATCCCAAGCCGAACGCGCCCGGCCCGGACGAATGCCATGACAACTTAGCTACGTAAAAGCGATTAACTCTCCGAAACCAGTTATACAAACTTAGGCTTACGGCAAATAAACTTACGCCTTCATGTTTTTGAAGAATTTGAAAATGTTGAAATAAGTAGGTACCTTATTTAAATAAAATTGCAATTCTTTTACTAACTGTAGAGAAGGTGATGAATACTCAGAATAAATTCTAGGTAGTATCTAAACTAATTCTCAGTTTCACTATAATATAAACTACCCACAAGAAACATACCTATGCTACTCATTTTAAAGGCACCAATATATTAATGCTAGGTAATTTATATACCTCCCTAAAAAGCTTAGCCTACATAGTTGTGCTGCCTTATGCTTTATTAGAGCTCAAATCATCAGTAAACAATTAATCAAATCGAAACATAATGAATCTAACATTATTGGATAAACACGCCGCTATCGCTACAGCAGCTACCATCTCTAGAACTAAAACAGTCTGTATTTATAACCGAGTGGGCACAAGTACATCAACCCGCGCAAAATGTAAACACGAAAACGTGGATGCGTAGATTGCGTAGTAAATACTACGCAGTTCACGCACACTGACTCAGAATACGGGGACTGCGTGAAACGGAACGTAGTAGAGGCAGGCGAAATTAGGGCATTCAGGGCGTAACTAGGCTATACCGCGGGATGGAAGAGAACGCCCATACGATTCCCCGTGCCCTGCCGAAGTTTCTTCTTTCATAACTTTGTAGCTCGTATTGATCCGTCACAACTGCGCAATTCATGACCTCTCAGAGATACGTCGGATGTTACAGTGCTTTACTATTGATAACGATGTTTGTCTTCTCTGCCTACTGTTACATACAGTACAATCGAATTTTATCAGTTGAGAAGAATTTCCGGGTTATATTCAGTTATTATGTTTTATCAACTTACGTAACTTAATTAAGTAATATTTAAGAGTAGGTAATGAAAAATATTGAAATTAACAAAAACTGTAACTTATATTTTTCAAATCTCTTGCAAAAAAAGTAACAGACTATTATATTCCGTTTTTAACATTAGGAGGAAAATATACCTAATGAAAAATATAATGTTAATTGAAACACAGCCAACTATTTTGTTTTTCGTTTAGCTTTCATAAGTAGTTCTTAAACGATTTCAAATGAAAATTAATAGGTACTGAGAGAGTTTAAATTTCTCCCAATGCTGAGCAAATATTGAAAAGCAGAGTGTGCATTTGTATGTGTATTAAATTGGGTTTTACACAATATGATACTTAAACTCTTCCAAGAACTGAAAGTATCCGATATTTACAAACATTGTTCTGGCCACGTGTATTTACGGAAGCGAGGGGGATAAGAATGACAAGTTCCCACACGACCACGTGACGTGACGCAGATACTAAGGCTTACGTAACAGGCCCCCTACGACCCCCACCTACGCATCTCCCAGCCCACAGACAATAGACCAGTATCTTCGCCCACGGGCTAAAACCACCCAGGAAAACAACCAAACTACGCGTTCATTCATCTTATTTAATATCTTATAATATTAACAGAGAACTCGCTTAGTTCCTTAGTACAAAATGCTCTCGCTGAACGAGTTAGCAGTAAAAAAATTAAATGCATTTCTTTAGCTGTCATCATCTTAATTGACTTTATCACATTGTGAAATGTTATAACTTATTAACTACGTAAAATTATAATAATAGCATTTTTAACTAACATCTTTATGTAGGAACTTTCGGACATATTATTTCGTATAAGTACTTATCCTAAACCCAACAATAAAAGTACTGAATTCTATCACAAAAAATACAGACATACGTAATAAGTACTTAATACCAAACACTGATTTATATTACTCGTAATTGATTGAAAAACAAAAAAATCCTTGTAAATAATGATTAATAAAAAATAAGTAGAGTGTACCTAAATGGACGCTAATACATAATTTGTAAAAAAATAAACATCAACTTAATTATAAATTTAACCTAGACAACGACTTAGGTACAAAAACAATATTAAAAAAAATATTAATCAAAATAAATAAAAATAAAGTTTAAAGCCCAGTGCGACAAAGTAGATTTAAAAAAATGTCAATATATAAACAAAATCTGATAAATTAATTGTATAAGTTCGCTATTTATACCGATTATAAACATCTTTCTTTCTGACATACTTGCCATCCGGGGTGAAATAATAACTAGGCGGTGCATGAATGTGCCTTCCTCTCACCAGATACAGGATGTCTCCGAAGCCGGAGCGGGCTGGGGCTGTGATGACGTCAGCGCGACATCCAGCCATATCTCTCGACGAGCAGTACCATTGTTTCCTGCCGTGCGCTTGCAAGTTCTTCAGGTAGTACGTGTAGTTATCATGGATCAGTAGGGACTTGCCCGTTCTCGACGGCACGTAAATAGCTGGCACTGCGTAATCCATCAAACATCCATCACCAGCATGATATAGGTATATGGTCCAACTCTACCGTACTCTACCGAATACCAATACCCAAGCATTGTACTTTTGTTACCATTCATAGTAAATTAAAACAACGAATGAGATTCTAAATTCGGAATCTAACTAATATACATTGACCCAATAATGACAAAATACACCTAAATGATTAAATGACTATAACTGGAGCACTCTGATCAGTTCAGCAGACATTTTACTGTAATATAATGGATGACGTCATATCTCGGCCGAAAACTCCAGTAAGTGAAACGAGTTTACGATCGTAGTGAAGATTTTCTAGCAATAAATAAAATTGAAAAACCTTTCAATCTTATAAATAAACGTAATTTTAATCACAATGGTTCTTAAAAATACATTCTGTATAATTATATCTACAAAAGAATACTTAAGATTTACCTCTTCTCTGCGCTAGTGAAATCGTCACTACGGGAAAGACATGTTATTTGATACCACTTGCCACTTACTAACCGACGATTGTATATGTATAATGTACAACCAGTGTACGTACATGGTTATAAGGTTAGTTGTGGTTATGTCCGCCCGACGTGCTCACCACTTTCTGGTCCACAGTTCGCAAACTCGCAGTGCATCTGTACTTGTAGCGTCCGGAGCAGTACCACAGAATCCTCGACGACTTCCGATACGCATTGTGAGGTCGAAACGTATAATTCCCCGACATCAATTTTGGATACCCGTTACTCGAGGAGTATAACACAACAGCTGGAATTTTCAATGGATTTATTCTAACTAGGTCAATCTGATTTGAGATACCGCAAAATAAAACGTGATATTTATGTAAATAAAAAGATTTATAAAAACAGAAAGAAGTAAAATAAAGTAACCGATGGGTATCCACATTTTAAGAGCTGAGCGAGCATTCGATACTACTCAAATACGATTGATCTTATAAACACCCATAAACAACGTAATCTATAAAATACTCATTGTCCTAAATGGACAATGATCAGAGAGCGCTATATATCTCAATTTTGTGAATACGTTCTGCTTAAAACTAAAAACGAAAAGCTAGTCAGACAGTGTGGTTTATGTTCTTGCAGCGATGCCTAAGCTCCGAGAAGACCAGCTGCTTGCCATACGTGTGAATCCTGGCTGCACAGCCTCTAGCGCACGTCCAGCGTCGCTTTTTTCTATAGCAGTCATCCAGTCGGTACCAGTGCGCTCCAATCTTCAGTAGCTGCTCCCGTTCAAGACTCGTCTCAGCTGCCCAACAATTTGAACTACGATAATTACTGCTTTTTTAATGCAAAAAATCTCGTATGAGACTTTACTTACAATCGACTTCGAGCTTCGAAATATTGTAACTCACATACCTATCACAATCTTACATTGCAAAGTAAATACCTACCCTCCACCAGACTTTTATCAAGACGCTATCGAATTAAGATTGTGATAACTAGAGGTAGACTAGAAAAATGATATTAGTTAGGTACATAAGGTCTTTTGTTAGGAAAATGTATTGTTAGTTAAAACATGATGTCTCTGAGCCCTTCTGTGAATCGTTTTAACCTAGATTTATTTACAATGAAAAGGAAATGTAATAATTACAAAACAATTCTTTCGTATACGTTTATGAATTTAGGAATGAATAAACTGATATTACAATACTGTGAAATAAATTATTAATAATATATTAAAAGGTGTAGAATAAATAAATTATTATACTGGATACTACTTAAACCTCTACCGATGTAAGTAGTAGGAAAGATACCGACCGACACAAGTTTCAGTAGTTTTTAATGATTTTTATGTGGACTAGTTACATCGACAGTAGGTTTTGTATAACTATAATACTGAGATCATCGTAATAATTTAACTAAGTACGTAATCTAAACTATTTTTTGGCCTTAACTTGCAATTAATGAAATATTATACAAATAATAATAATTTCTTCCAGAACACTTCTATTTAAACCGGACTATCAGTTGCTCACTACACTCGCTTCATACTACTGTACATATATAATAGACTCTACTTATATATCATCTACCTACATGGTCATTTAGTGTATAACTTCTATTAGAAAACTATCGCTCGTATATTTTGTTCATAAGCTGTCAGATTGTACATCTACTGAATACACTACTTCTACCGCTAATACAATTTAAAAGGTAGTATTGGAGTATTCATTATATTCAGCTATCAGTCGTTCCGCTCGCTACAAGGCGGATAAATATAATTTTATAAAAAAAAGCATCAACAAGACGACTACACTATGGTTAAAGCTATACAGTTTGTATACATAATTTCTAAACATTTCGTAAGAGAATATTGCACATTCACGTTTCCAATAATTGTAACTTTGTAATTTTCTTAAAATTAATATAAATAGTACGCTAATACAAGGCGAACTTAAAGCGTCTTTCTAGTTCTAGGGCCACCTTTTCTAAATTCCGTAAGGTATTTGCCTAATAATATAAATCATATAAATATGTACCGGCCTATGAAGTTGACGTTATAACATAATTAACAAAACAACAGCTTCATAGACCAGGCCAACATGTAACAACTTTACAAACGAATATTGATAAAAATAACTTCAATATCACAAAATATATAAGTACACTCCTAAAAAATGCTTATAAATGGAAGATTACGAAAAGCCACCTCGGTATCGATCGACCTACAACTATAAAGGAACTACTTTTATCTAACACGAGTAGTTATTACAATAAATATCAAGGCAGACAAAATAATGAACTGGGCCAGAAATGATTACACCTATGAAGACTCACCTATTAAACATTGAAGACTGTCTTAGGTATTTTTCGTTCAATTTTCTTATTTATGTCCAGACATTAAATATCTGATAAAAAATCAAGCTTCAAGAAAATGTTAATTATCTAAGGAATAAAATAAACAACGATTATTAAACTAAATCAATATAGATACCTAATGCAACGAATCTTAGAGACCATCTGTAACTACATAATAAGGCCTTAATTTTCAGGGTGTGAAGCGAAAGTTGCGCGGTAGACGCTTCACAGCCTCAGAGCGTGTTCACAAGACGTTATTACCAAATGCATAGCAACTCTACTGTCCCGAACAGTCATAAACGATAGGCACTATTATATTATCAGGATTATGATGGCGTACGTCACAGGCAAATCGAGGAGAACGTAGTTCTACAGCTGTTTGTGAAATTATACTACTGCTGTACATGTTTAAGGTCGTAGTCGCTTACAATTCGCGGTTTGCTCCGAATTGCGTTAAAACGTTCATCTTCAGGATTGCCTTGACTCGCCCTCCATACTGTAAATAGAGTCTGCATAAGCTCGGCCTCCGTCGATCAGCTCAAAGATGATCGTGTTATGGGGCGACACTCCAAGTGCGCGGTCAATGCCTTGCCTCTAGCAGACCGCGGACCAGGAGGTCGCGCCAGGCCTACATGATCAGAGCCGCATGCGGCGCCGGCGGCACTAGAGCCATCGGGGGCATCGCACTCAGCCGCCGTGGCGCAAACCCAGGTATTATTTTATACTTCCCCAATGGGTCTACCTCAAACTTCCTACTGTCGTGCTTCGCAGCATTGTAAGTCGCAGGGTGGTTATGCGAGCCGCGGAAGTACACGAGCCGTCCGTCTCGGAGGCATAGCGCCACTTGACAACGCTCTGCTTTCTGATAGGACCTGGCGCATCTCCAGGTGACTCGTCGCGGGTGCGAACCCCCGTCCTCGTAGAATATGTGCCCATCGGCTACTAGATGCAGTCCGCCACGCGCTGACCGAATATAGAACCAGCCTGAAATAACCGAACAGTTAGATCACTTACCAATATTTTCAATCTATGTCATAGCTACACTTTATTCACAAAATCAGCAGACACATTTTATTATTGCATTATGTATTATTCTTTTTGTTGGAATCTAGATGGTTGTCTATTTCTAGGCGGCTTTGAACTCTAATTTGCTTTTTGTTTTCTATAATACCTAGCATAGCAAAGTTACAATTTATTTATGTATGTAGAATACAGGGTTGTCATCACATCAGTTCATTTTATTCTCTAAATACTTTTTTTATTTATTTTAAACCGCGGATGTTACGCCTATAGCTATAGGTAATTGTGGTGATAAATAAATTCCTTGGTGTTTAATTTATTCTAAAGAAATTGTAACTAGGGATTATTAGAAAATAAAAATCAGTAATGGCCTCAGCGCAATATAATCATTTCTTTGTACCTATACATTCTCCATCTACTTGTAGTTACTACTCAGCGTTACATTCTCGACCGACGACTGCCGCTTACAGCTACCTTTATTCGCATAATACTTCAGGACTAAACATAATAATAATAAAATATCTTATCACATTAAAATAAAATAATACTTTAAAAATAATACTTCGAAGGTTAACACAGGAATCGTATACATTCGAACGGAAATACACACTGGTGTATGAACGAGATAACATAAACTATGGTAAACATTCAAATCGGTTAACATAAAATAGGTATTCTATGGTAAATTCCGTATTAAAATATAAGTGATCAAACATTTATTTATACATATACTCCATAAACATATGCATAAGTAAGTACCGCCAACATCAGCAAAATATAAAAATACCTTTATAAAACAAAAAAAGTAAAATCTCACTAAATAAAAATATATCTTAAAGCTAACGTATACAATGAGTATTAATATGAGTAAATTGTAATAAATGCAAATATCTACTATAACAAGTCGTTATTTCTAATCGTATACATGAGTTGACTTTGTTTCAACAACCTTGTAAAGCGGTCAACAGACAGTTGACAACATAACGTGCACCGCACCAACAACGCAACCGAACCCGACTCTCTGTCTCCATCTCTACCCGTTCCTCTCTTCGCAAACAACCACCGAATAATGCTACTCACGATCAAAATCGTTCAAAAATAATGTAAAACAATGTATAAAAATACTTAGGGTATCATAAGAGAACTATCACTTTGTACAGTCGCTACAACTAATTGACCGGTCGGCGACCGGAAGAACTCTTTCTTTACTTTCATCAGCTTATCATCACAATACATTTATTTAACTATTATTTTTCAGGGACGTACCTAGGTAGGTACATTTTGAAGATTGTTATTTTTTGGCTTTAGTATCGATGTCGCCAACACGGCCCTAACTAGACTTAATAATAATCGTATACTCTTACACAGCGCAAAAATATCTACCATTCATATGTGGTTGGTTATCTACTATACGTAATATAGGTATATCATAATAATCTCTTTGGAGAAACATTACAATACAAAAAAATGCGCGAACTATAGTTCACAAATGCTATTCGTTCGTATACTTGTACATGCAATCGGTAAACGCGTATACACGAATGCTCAGCGCCGGCGACCACCGGCAGGAAGGCACAAAAGCATAATTTGACAAACCATCCGAAAGATTCGAAACCAACTTGAGTAACATTCGTATCGATCATTGAGATTCCAATTGAGATCAAAATCCGTGCCGAACACCAACAACATTTCGTGAGCCGGTGGTCCGATCGGCGCCAACACATGAAAAATTGACTTACAGACTGGCCTCTAAATGGACTAAGCTGCACAAAGTGTAATAAATAGGGTATAGTCTGGCAGACGTCAACAATTTTGTCTTAGTCTAGTGGTAATGCGAATCGGTTTCAACTGTACAAATTCCCGTTACCTATATCAGAGCGTAAGACTGATTTCCGTTACCAGCTGTATCATAAGGTAAGACTGGTCGGTGAGACGTGTGATAGTTAGAACATGGGTCGGACGGGCGTGGCGCGCACGCCGCAAGTATGCGCACTGTTCATTTGCACAACGCGCAGGCCGAAGGTATGGACGGCGGCACGGCAGCGTGGGTTGCGGCTGCATCGCCACCACACCTTGCCACTCGCTGCTCGTCCGTTGAAACAGAACCGGTGCGCGCCCACCTCAATGGCCGGCTTTCCTCGCTTACTCAGACAGTAGCGGAACTGTCCCGGGAAACACGGAAATGGAAACGGCAGACCCAGCGTCAGCGGGGCTTCGCTTGTGCTCACCGCCAGCGCCTCCACTCGCGCCGCCACTGAAACTAAACGCACCACGTTAATAATGAAATCAACGAAGCGAAAATCTTCTCTATCACACGACACCTACATCTTTCAATACCTAGAGGAGTTATAAGCAGTTGATGCATGGCATGAACATCCTCTTCGAGGAGAAAAACCAACCATTGGTGGCGATTCCGTTTATTTTAAACTAATTTAATTTGACAGCACTAAAAATGTTGTCTCTTTCATGTAAACTACAACGACAGAGACAGCTATAATTTTAACGCTGTCAGATTAGTTTAGGAAAATGCAACAAGAAAATCGACACTATTATCAAACAAACAATTTTATTTTTATTTTAGACACTAATTCCTTGGTAAATAACACGATCAGATCATGGAAAACCAAACTACACTTGAAGCTTGTGAATAACAAATTTTTAAAGAATTAGCAAAATCTTTAAGCCCTACAAAAACGTACCGCGGCTTGTAAACTAATGAATGCCACTACTAGCCACGGGTTTAATTGCTCGACGCTGATCATGTGTGGCGAGACGAACGCCTGATCGCTATTCGAATGAAACGAACTCATTAAAAAATACTCTATATTCAGTATCTCGTTCCTAAGACTACATAGTTAAACTGGTACATACGATGTCTTTATGATTTGGAATATAGGTACACATAATATACTGTCTTATCAGATCTAACACACGATTTGTATTTTAAACCCCCGACCGAAAACTCGAAGATGTGTTTTAAGATTGACGGCGTTGTCTGTACCCTCGTATCTCGGAAAGTAGAGCTCCGTTCTATTTGAATGCTGTTTTTTTTGTGAGAAAGGTGATTTATCTGGTGATCTATGATGGTTCGCCATGTTTGGTGAAAATCGGCAGAGCTGTTTCCAAGTTATGAGGATATTCATTAGCTCCGAAAACCACTTTTAAGGAGTTTCAGGCATACTTGCAGTTTTAAACTTTTAAGTCATCTCAAAGTATTGAGATTTGATGAACTGAAATCCTTACTACAAAGGCTGATGATGACCAGCAATGATGAAGAGGATCTAAGATGTTCATGGTCGGGGGTTTTTAAATTTTTGTACAAATTACTTTTCCTAAATTATGTTTAATTGTGACTCAAACTTACAAAAATACAATATTGATTATATATACAATGCATATTGATTAACTAGTCAATGTGTTCGTATGTTTGATTTACAAAAAGCTTATGTGATAGGAATGTTTAAAAACGTGTTTGAGATCGCAGTTATTTTCTACTTTTAATTGGCTTATTAAATATAGGTAATCAGGTTACTATAGAACCCAGTAATTACATTCTGATGACACGAAATATTTACTTTTATAATTTATTTTTTCTTACAATTTTGTCAGTCTTACATTATTTTGTCTTTTTGTTGTACAATACCTCTTTTACATTTTTTACCTACTAGGTTATATATATGTCATGCACGATAATATATTCAGATCAATATACCTGAAGCCAATGTTAAAATAAATGCAACATAAATGAAAGAAGCATCACACACGTGAGGAATGCTGAAGAAGGAGAAACGGAGAAACTCAATAGACGCTACCTCTCACAGCCTATCGAGCCTATGGCGTCAATGGCTCGGAGTTAATATTATTTCTAGCTACGAATCTTCCAACCTTTACTGCACACGACCGTCGAGTGCCAATCTTCTTCTGTCTTTATTTTCTTCTCTTCGGTTTTAATTTTCTTATCTATTATAGAGTTGGAGTTGGTCTTTCGTTCTCCCATTGACTCGGTAAAGTTTTCAGGTGTAAAATTCGGTGGGTGATTGTGTTCTCCCCTAGCTTTGATGAAGCGGCCATCTAAAGAAGTCTGCACCCTGCAGAGACAACCTTTCGTGTCTTTGTCTCGGCAGGCCCAATTCAGTTTGCTTCTGTACTGATTGTTTACCCAGAACTTGTTGCTTTTGAATATTAGGACAGATTTTCCGGCACGCGATGGCAAAAAGAATGCTTCTGAAAAATTTAAAATGCGTCATTTTATTAACATACAACTTACAACAAACGTAAGAACCTACACACACACTGTGACGACTGCCGATCTTGATTACCAGAGGATGATACAATAGATTTTAATATTTAAATTTTAACAAGTTCCTCCCTACCCTACTAGGAGTAGGTACTAATTACTAACAGCTAGCATATTTTGCTTCAGTTTTATTTAATTGTTCTTTACTGAATGGGGCAATAAGTGAAAAGGAATAACTCGTGTACATAGTCCGTGCTCTGGAATCATTTTGTAATATGCATACATTTTCTTAGTAAAAGTTAAAGAAATCTTACTCTACCACTGAGGATTTTGAGCATTAGGCTAAATCCAGCAAACTGTTCTAAAGAACTGAACTTGAAGAGTTGAGGAACAGTCAACATATATTAAATCATCTGTGAATATTTATTATTTATATCTTTTTAGTAGTCTTATTGTAGAAAATCTGGGTTTCTCATGGTAGTGTTCGCCCGTGACGCTTAGGACTTCGCCTTTCTTGTTAGTTTTGGCCTTGGCCATGCACACGAGTGTCTTGCGTCTGGAGCATATCCAACTATTTTTCCCGGCACTGGTGTAAGAGTACCCATTCACCACAAGACACTTTTTACCTCTCCGTGTTGGTATGTAAGCTGCACTCATCTTACTCGTACCTATAAAAACTAGACTTTTTCTAAAAAGTACCCTGATCTACCTGCTTGCTTACTAATTATGTTTAGTGATTTAACCTAAATCTAAATAGATTTTAGCAGCATGTCCTTATGCCGTTTACTTCTTTTTATTACGCTAAAAATATAATTCAACTTTTATATAATAATTAAAATGAAAAACAATAAAATACTAAGAGAGACATCAAAAATGTATTTATATCTAGAATACAATAAACATTACCGTGGAACATCACACAGTTAGATGCCACATATTTGATTACGTATATTTAGAGTAAAGTCCCTCTACAGAGGACAAAATTTAGACAAAAATATAAATAAGGAACGTACTAAAACGATGGTTTTCTAAGAAAACTACGTCACACGATATTTAATATTTAAATATTCACATGTAAAGCTTTGGTTTAGTGCTATAAATGCATACATAAATACTTGTCGACATCTATTACAAATATTTTAACATTAAAATACCTACTACAATGACTACCTATACTTATAAACCCCTCTTATTAATAAACGTGTACTTATTAACGTTCTAATAACATCTGATCGTATTTTCACCTTAGTGTGTTATTAAGTGTAGATTCCAACCTTTATATTTAACCACGTTCCTCAATAAGAGAGATTAATAATCTTAAATACCTATCCCTGTCATTATCAGAATTCAATGAATTGATATGAGAAAGGTATTTATTGTACGTATACTGTGATAATATTTTAAAATCTCATAATTTAAAAACATCAATGTCAATCTTATATTGACAAAATTATTTTATATGAATAAACTGTCTTCTAATTTGATCAAGTTCGCAAGGGATTCTAAAACACCGAATATTTTTTTATATCAATAAAATGTCTTCATAACCATTCCAGATTGTTAAACCATACCATTTATCATACCATTAATTCATCTCATTCTCTCCCGTCAGATCTCTACAAAATAAATTTTCTTTCGCCGCTGCCTCAGTCCAATATTACAATCATTTTTACAGGCGCATTTTATTTTTGAAAATGCAGGCGATATAATATCAGTCCAAAAAAATCACATCTTGTAATTTTTTTTATCAAAAAAAGGTGTAAACTTTTGTTCCATATTTTAACTGGTTTCATGAACTAACGCATCCAAAAGTTTAAAACACTTGACTAGTTTAGTTCCTCTTCTTTTTGGAAGTCTTATGGATGTGTTTGTCGTATACCAGCACGACGTTCCCGTTGACGGTGTGTATGTTGGCGGGGCACTTGCCCGAGCGGTAGTCGCACTTCCACTTGGTCCGTCCTTTGCCCATATCGACGTCGTGCACAAAGTTAAACTTGCCCGTGCAGATCATCGGTCCCTTGTTGCGTGACACGTCCCGAAACGTAAATTCCATCCTCGATGGCGGCTTGCGACCACCTTGCGATCAAAACACGACACGTATTTACATACTGTCAAGAAAAATCTCAAATCGTTTCAGCACCATATGTTTGAACAGTGCTAAACGATGCTAAACATCGAATTTGACAATATAAACGATAAAGCACATGCTCTAAGGACAAATAAGGCAAACCACTAATTTAAACTTAATAAGTGTTTAATTATACCTTAAAAAGTAATACTCTTTATTAGTAAACATAACTGTCTTTTCAATCTTACATACCTAGTTAGTAAAAATATCAAACATTTATAAAGCCCAAATATTTTTTTAGAAGGAATGTTCAGTACATCAATCATTATAATAATTGACAAAATGGTCCCATTGTTTAACAGAAGGCACTTTAAAATTTTGTATAAAATACAAAAGTCATCCATAAACATTAAACAATATGTATAAATCGTTTTTGTTAATATCATCTAAGTACATGAAACCTAATACCTTAAATACGATACATTTATAAACATGTACAAAGTATAGTCTTATCACAAGTTTATGCTCTTTGCAGTGAGTTCATTTTATGTTAAAAATACTTATAAAAATAGAGCGAACCTACATACGTACATTTTCATATTTTAACTGTGTATACTGTTAACACATCAGTATAGCATTTTGAAATATTGCTAGAAAAAACATGACGAATTAACATCTTAAATAAGCACCATATATGTATAACCTACTTGTCTGCTATTTAGTAGGTAGGTATGTTGACGTGGTTAAGTTTAAATATTTCACGTTCTTATTCCAGTTTTTAATGGTCACTATACGAGTTTGAGCTACGGGTGGAGTATGTCCTATTTACGTCAAAACGCAAAGTATTTAGTAGTTCCATGTCTTTAAAGTAAAACACAACTGTTGTTATTAGTCGGACATAACCCGCTAATAATAATAATATTTTTAATTATAAGTAACTTGTTTGTAAATATTTTTTCCGTGTACAATAAATAACTCATTCGGGTCTTATCATAAGTGTGCTCCTAATTTTGTAAAATTATTACCCTAATTCATAAAACATATTGCTAACGTTAACTACTGCAGTCTGAAGTTCAGTACATTGAGGCGAATTGCGTTTACAGGAAAGGAATCAAGGATAAATACTAAATAAATGTATGTATTGACAAATCGATACGATACTTACTAAGGTCGATGGTCGACAACATGATCTACGTCGTCGGCGATACATATGGCTAATTATATATTGATATCAAAGTCGATGGATCAAGGATAGGATGGATTGATTGGTCATGGGAATTCTAAGGTAACAGAGAGCGCTTCCAATTTATTTGTATTAGGGATCGGGGCAGCCGCTAGCGGAGTGTCGTTCTGTTTTCGCGAGGGAGTCTTCCGCGGAAGGCACAGCGCACGCGGCGGATGGTTGTGCATGCCCTTTACTGCCACCACGCTCTGTCCCAACATGTGAATCCTCGCCTTACAATTAGTCTTCTTCGACGTGCACCGCCATATAACCTTGTCCCGCAACTTGGACTCCTCGCAGAAAGGAAATGTGTTCACCATCATAATTACCTTCCCACGGCGCGACTTTAGAAACGTAATACCTGCGGAAAAAACACACGTCAGACAACAGAATAGCAGTCATTTAATATCTTCAATCAGATTGACCCAAAAACAAAGTTACTTATATAAGATTGAAATAAAACCAGCGGTTATTTATAAGTACAATTTAATATGATTCACAAACGTACCCCGAACGAACATGAACTAAAACTTACGATTTTAAATTGAATGGATAAGTAAGTAGGTATAAAATTACGCTATCAATGTTTGATTATAATATTTTAAAGATTCGTATCAATATGTAGTTAAATGTAAATGAGGAATATAAATTGTTAGGGAGTACAGAGTGGTGAATATGTGCGAGGCGCCGTGGCGACAGCGCGCTCTGCGCGGTTGTGCGCTCGAGATTCAAAATTATATACTTACAACACCTAACTACCTACAGTATACCATCGATCGACACATTCATATTCATTAATACAGTCATAAACCAACAAGATTATTTGATACACAAAAACTTATTACGCAAAACCAATATTTAAATAATCAGATTAAGAAACAATATTTACACAATCATGTAAATATCTTATCAAATTACTTTTAAAATAAATAGTAAAATCGTATTAAGTTCATTTATTATAATTGACGTATATTGTCATCTAAAATATTAAATACACGATAGCTTAAATTTACATATTAATTCATACTATTATGCAACAGTCACTAAGCTGTCGCCACGGGGTCACATATTTTCACATAGTTCGTGTTATTTGGCTTGGATATTCATCAGGTACAATAGAACATGTCAAATGGTTTTAATAAGATTAAAATGACTACGGTCAAGTGCGACAAATGGTTGTTCACAAGTAGGGTTTCAGACAAGGTCGTTTTAGGGCCTTTAGAAACCTTAAGTACATAAAAACAGCACACCCAGAACACACCTCATCTGAAATCTAATCGTGTGGTGTCAAATAGAGATGACATTTAATGATCCACGATGTTTACGATCAACATTTGAGACAATCTACAATCACGCCTAATTAAAATATTACATACACACACACACATACTAGATCCCGAAGAACGTCGCGTAAATCTAAATAACAATTAAAATTAAGTAATAAGCGATAAAAATTTGTACTTAAATCAGAATAGGTAGTAGGTAGGTACATACACAATGTGTTCTTCGATCCGTAGGCAACCCTCAGCCGAACAACTTAGGACTTATAAGTATTAGCCAAAAAACAATTTAATAAAATTTAATTAGCCAAAACAGTCTCAAAGAGCATATTCGTATGAATGACAAGTCGCCAAGTCGATAACCGAACGATAATGTTTGATTATAAGTAAAGTTAGCCTAGATAAAGAGGTAGTTGAGGTTCGATACTAACTAGAGGTAGCGCGAAGACGCGCCGGACCCTGCGCGGAGTCCCGCCCCGGCGCGCCCTTCCTTTCCTCACTCTAACTAAAGTCTTAGCCTACCTTACACTATGCTTAACCTAAAACACCTTACTCGAGTAAAGCTTCTGAGTATTTTTTCATGTGTATAATTTTTGTATAATTTAAACTAATATGTAAACCCGTATAAAAGTGAAGAGGTAGTTGATTGAGCTTTAAGTACTTCGAAATTTAGCGCAAAGTTCAAGGTTCGTATCGTAGCCTCCGCCTTCTGTTTTGTTTCACTCTCGAAGGCACATCTCGAACCCCGCGAACTCTGTCCAATTATCAATAACTACTGGTATAATTCTTAAAGATAAAGAGGCGGACTTCTAAATGTCTAAGTAGCAAAAGGTATTCGAAAATTGTATAAAGTTACATTCTCAAAATAAATTAAGTAATTCTAAGTACAGTCAAGGGGACATCGTATTACTCAGTTGCGAACGAGTTCACCACAATCAGTCACCGACACGTCGTCGACGGCGCGCGACTAGCGCCCGCCGACTGCCCTGGCTGGCCCGCGAGTCGGCTTCCGACTAGCTAGCTCTCCTTTCGATCTCCAGATCCTGCCTGACGTACTTACCTGCCTTGTATTCCTGCAGCATGCATGCTGCTCTGCTTCCGTGCCGCCTCGCGCTATCTTTCCGGATGATACTGCACTGTCCATTAACCAAACGCTGAAAGCGACCCTATCCATGATAACAACCCACCTAAAGCCCGACATCGATACGAGCTCACACCGTTATACATTCAGAAGTTCTTATGCAATTAACATCCTTACTAATCTATTCGATTCGATAAATAGCCCACACCATACGGATAACCTTACTAGTGCCTCCCGGCCAGACTGGACGCTCCTCGCTACACTGGTCTGCGCTCCGTCCTGCTCCTTCACTGGTCTCCGCGAGGACCGTCCGCAGCCGTAGCATATCGCCCAATTTACCTATATCGAATAACCAACAATAGCCGTCGCCGAAGCCTCATTTTACGACAACCTATCCCCTCTTAAGCTAAACTTAAATATATCATAACTATAACTCACTTAAATTATGCTATTATTTCACACTCCAATAGGCTTTTAAAAATCGAATACTCGAACGGTTAAATCATCGTCAAAATCGAGTCGTTTTCAAATATTTTTAAAATCGTAAACGGTCATCTCTCTCGGCACGCCCCCACCGCCCGCTCCGTTGCAACCGTCGCTCAACGGAGTGGTCAACATACGGATGACACTAGTCTTCCTCCTTGCAGGGTGTGTCGACGAGCAGCGGCTTGGCGGAGTTGTTGTGTTGGGGTGAGGTTATGGCGAGCGGGCCGGGCGAGGTCTGCGAGCCGACGGCGGGCGCGGCGGGCGCTCCGGCCGCGCTGTTGGCGTTGGCGGAGGCGGTGGCGTGCGCCGTGGCGGCGTACAGCGCGAGCGCATGCTGCAGCTGCAGCAGCTGGTGATGCGGGTCAAGAGGCGCGGGCGCGCGGTGTCCGCTCTGGTGCGGCGTGCGCACCACGTACCGACCGTCGGCGAAGCGGCGCACGTTGGGTGGTGCGTGGTTGTGCGAGTAGCGCGACCGCACGATGCGCTCGTGCCCCTCGGGACCCTCCGTGTTCACGTCGGCGAGGCAGCGCGACGTGAGCCGCGACGAGCAGTACCACTGCTTGCGCCCATGTGCCAGGTTGTTCTTCAGCCGGAACGTGTAACCGCGGTGAAGCAGCAGCCGACCCTTGCCCGCTCTGATGAATCGCGCTGAAAGTTAATGCCAGAGTCACTATCCGCTCTAATTAAATCTTCTTAGGAAGATACCTCATTTAAGTAGGCTGATACTCCTCAACTGTACAATATCGGCCGGAGTGTTAGATGAGATATCTCGTATGGAGTTCTAATGTACGCAATAATCGATTGTTTTAACGTTTATCTAGGAATGTGAAAATTATTCCACCCGAATAAAACAACAGTTATTTTTATAAATGTATTTAATTTCACTAGAAGATATGTACTTGTTGAGCTAAATCCCAATGAAACACAATTACCCACTAAATGTAATATTTTTTTATTTTACTTTGACACAATTCATTTCTTTAACATCAAATTCACATTTACAGACTAGTAATAATAATTAGTATTGATTGTTTATTAATATTTAATTACTAGATTATATATTTTTGGATGACTGTAACTAGACAGTCAAATATTTTTTTCTCTAAAAGAGATTGACTAAGGGCTCCACCCTGAGCAAAATACTTGGCACATTACTATATCAAACACACTCACGTTACTTTGCTATATT
Source organism: Eulithis prunata (assembly GCA_918843925.1). NCBI lineage: Eukaryota > Metazoa > Arthropoda > Insecta > Lepidoptera > Geometridae > Eulithis > Eulithis prunata. The sequence goes on along the minus strand of OU974016.1, from coordinate 7,652,585 downwards.
CCTATTTCCTACCTAATGACTAGTGAGCAATGGTAATGAGGCTTTCAGAAAATTACATATGCTATCAATAACAACGGAAGACTCAGAAGGATACCTGCGTTAAAATAATATGGCACCTAACTTTGCGATTCCTGAAAGACTGATCCGTACATTATGACTATAAAGTCTAACGAACTAGATACTTTTTGCATCCTAGTTGGTAGTGAGAGACTACCATACAGTGGCCATAGTCCACAGAGCCCACAGATATCCACAAGACTAGCTGACTTAAGATAAGACCATCTCATAATTCATGTATGCATTCACACAAATAACTATACTTACAACTATAAAACTGAGATCTTTATAAAATATATCACAATTGCAATAAAAGACTGTTAACTTCTATTTTCATTTTGGCACGCAATAATAACCACAAAATATTTTGTTTAAACTTTTAAAATAATTTTAAATAAACGACCTATCGATGCCCTTCAAAACAACGCATGATCGCGTTATCACTCCAAGATACTCACCATTGATATGAAAGACACGAAAGTGCCAGAGCTTTAAGATAACTGGATGTTTTTGCGTAATTCAGTAGGGTACGACCCAAGCGTTCGGATCGAAGTCATGGAAATCTAAGTTAGGTAGCCTACTAGGGACTAGGAGCGGGATAGGCGGTGAGGAGCAAGGAGGCTTAGTTTGTAGTTTCGCGGGACGGCGGCGGCCGCAACGGCCCGCGTGGTTGTGCTCCCCCACCAGCTTGTGGATGGTTCCCTTCTGCGTGTAGGCCTTGCAACCGCAGCCACCCATGGTGCATCGCCAGCGCACAATGCCAGACCGCATGGTGTGCGCCGCGTAGAAACTACGCCCTTGCAGCCACAGCCGGGGCCGCCCGCCCGGACCAACCGATAAACGGACTATATCCTTATCTAAAATACACAACATACATGAAACAGATGATAAGGCCGTACTCACTTTGGACACGAATTTGTTCGTACGTAAACGTACGATTACTATTCGTACGAATTGTGTGCTCACGCTGAATACGTTTTTCTCGATAAATCCCAACAAGTTCGGATTGTATTCGGACGTCGTAAGTAAACGTACGTATACGTACGACTGATCGCATGCAGTGTGAGCGCTCCCATAGTCCTTGGAAGGTCGGGATCATTCGTGCGTAGACGTACGTTTACGCGCGAATCAAATTCGGATGAAATCGTATTCAAAGTGAGCACGGCCTAAGTTATCAATAGAAGAAAATGCACATTACGCATGCAAGCACTGGAATCCACAATTTGCTGTAGGTGACTCTCGCTGAATGTGATAACTCGAATCGATGACCAGCGTTAGCGTTGCGGTCAAAACCATACCTGCCATTGGGAAAGGAGCTACTTTTGTTACTAAACGATAAGAAACCTAAATAATCCTTTACAATTTTAATAAAATAATATCCGATTAACAATCAAATTTCCTAGTTTCTATATTTCAGTAGATACAATTACCTATTCATTATTATACCTACGAGAGAGGCAATAAATCTCTATGATCACCAAGCACTCAGATACGTATGCATTTAGATCAAGTTCTATAGCTTTACTGTAAAATATAATTTCCTATTTCTTCTTACGGGGACTACTAATCTATGATTAAATAAATAAATTACACACATCTTACATTCAAATAAAAATATTGACTAGCTAGTTAAATAAATATATGGAGTAGATAGATAATTCGTGATAAATAATACCACAGCATACATGAGATCATTAATAATTTTAAAAAAATGGAATACGTCTATATCTATGTATCGTACTTAACCAATAACCACGAAGGAACCATAATTAAACTATACAGGATGGTCCAAGCTGATTAAAGGGTTGTTATGAGTTTATTAATTAGTTTGAGGCATTCCCTATCCTAACAAGTATTATTTTGGTCTCCAATAAACTTTTTTTATAAAGTATCTAAGTATAAGGCTTTTAGTAACGTTCTAAGCTTGTATTAGATTAGATACCCAACTCAATGGGGAAAAAATATTTTTATTATCATATCCCGTTTGTCCCCCTTTTTAATAGTCTCTAACTTTCAGAATATCAATCATCATCAATCATCATCATCATCATCAATTTATATAAAACTCTTTTGAAGCTGACATAGAATCAACGCACAGCCTAAACTATAAGTCCTAGAGGTATGAAATTTGGAGGGTAGTATCCTTATATAGTGTAGGGGTGCACTAAGAAAGGAATTTTGAAACGTCACACTCTAAAGGGTACAACGCGAGAAACGCCGCGGGCGACGGCTAGTTATTTTCATATACCTACAAAACTTCATGAGTTGTATCAAACTATTAGGTACTACTAAAAATATTAAAAATCGGTAACATACACGCCTACACGGGGTATTTTCAGATAAGTTAGGATAAAGTAAGCAATTGAGTATATTCCTTTGGACGTCTGAACCATCCTGTATATAGTTTCAACAACACAACAAGGTTACTATGTGACTAAGGATTGCCTGCCAAGTCCTAGTAACGTTACTAAAACATCTTTGCATACAACCCTAAACATAAGATTAAGGTCAGCCTAATGGTCTGCACCGCACCAAGGAATAATGCTCATTTGAGTAAATAACAATGTTTAAAAGTCTAGTTTTATGATGGCCACACACCTTCTAATCGACAAGCCTGAGTTTGTAGAGTTTAAAAAGTAATTTTACGATTCCAAGTTAGCGACAAGATTATCGGCCACACACGTTCAAATAAGTTTGCGACCAGCCTACCTTTCAAAGGAGAACAATAGTTCTGGGCTAAATCTGAAAGTCCGGCCAAACATGGAACGAAGCCCCATTCTCCACAAAGTTACCGAAATTAAAAATTGGTCTTTTCATAATTTTTTTGACAGATATGTACGGTGTACGGAGTAAGGCGCCGCACCGGCGGCGACGACGGGGGCGGAGATGGGTCCGCCCTTACCCGTCGATAAAATGTCATTGAATTAATTTGAGTCGACACACATACATGAAATAGACCTATTTATGTACCGCATGCATTTTAAGTCTTCACCTGAGTCCGTCATCAATGAGATATTTTGTCGAACGTAAGGCTACCTCAGGGGGGCTAGGATGCGCACGCGAGATATTTTGTCGACTCATTCTGTCAAAATGAAGGAATTTTGCACCATTTTGTGAGTTATAGCATTATCTGTGGTAATGTTAACGACAAACCGTGCCTTCGAATCTTCAACTTTTGATATGGTCCAGAGCCTTCAGTAATCCGATAATCTTCAAGACGATAAGAACAGCATTTTAGTACGTTCGAAAAAAAATACAACTTTTGACACTTCTGCGTGACCTATCTCCTCGTAGGTACCTCGTTGAGGACTGTGGGCCGGCCGGTGGGCTCGATCGGAATAAGCCGAAATAAATAATAGACGGTACCTATATCGACCTATTTAGAGAATGCTGTATAGTACAGTACATGTATATAGTACATGATCAATGAAGTGAGGAGTACCAAATTACTTCTATATTTTTTCATAAATATAAAGACGATCGCAATAATCGGAGAATGCACTGAAAAGGAATCGGAATGTTTTAGTCACTCCTACGTACAAAACTTCTGGAGTGACTAATGTAATGGTGCGCATGCGCATCCCAGCCTCGCATATTGAAACCTCTTGGTAGTCCGAGTCCCGCAGATGTCTGCGATAGATCGTCGATTATGGTGTCGATTCTATTGTTGCATTTTTCTTTACAACAGAATCGACACCACTAGCATTAGGTATGTAGTTATTGCGATATCTCTTTTTTATAAATTGTATTAAGACGCATAAGCGTCAAACCACTTTTCGCTCGCACATTTCAACATTTCTGAATACCTATATAAAATCACTGAAATTAAGTACACATATTATGAAAAACCGCTAACAACAATGTTGTGAGCAATATCTAGCATTACCTACCTAGCCAAAACATAGATAATATCTGCCTAATATCTATACCTACTTGTCCGTTATTGGCGCTACTTTCAAACTTCCTCTTATTCATTCTTGACCTACTCTCATCCGCCCCTTTCATTGCCCAACAATATGTATGTAACTATGTATATGTATGTAAAAATATATCCCCATTATGCTTAAAATGAACGACTAGCTCCATGACTAGAGATATTAACAGTAAAATTAAACTATGTTCTTTTCTGCATCATATCCGCGACTACGCAGACTCTATAGCACCTCGTAAATTGTGTTTTAATAATAAATAAATAATATTAATATTGAGTATCAAAGTAACAACATTATAAAGTCCTTGATATACCTACTTAGATCTCTTACATAGTCACGTGCAAGCAAATACAAATATAACGACCTTCAAGGGTCCGGCGACGTACTAACCAGAACGGATATTTCCCTTAGTGCAGGAATACCACTTAAATACAATTTAAACCAAAGCGTAGTCGTTCTAAAATGATATGTTTCTATAGCACGTCTATTTGAAACCTAGGTTGTGTTTGCATGTTCGTCGCTAGAAACGGTTGGCCACTTAGCCACTTGGCCACGTTTCTAGCGACGAACATGTAATAGGCGGATTCTACTGCATGTAAATAGTTTTAAACAAACTTCCAACAGGCACACATAGACAGTATAGACATAGCTTCACTATACACTAAGATATTATTTTAATTTAAATAATCTAACGGCGCAACACGCAACGTTACGACTAACGGATCCCATGGTTACCACAACCCGGACAAATTTTAACAGATTCAAATATGGTAACCAGAACACCTAGGACAAATATTTGCAGATGCTATTAATATGGTTGCCAGATGTCACATCCCCCAGGGCCAATGTTTGCAGATCCTGCAAATATTTGTCCCGCAGTGGGAGTCAAGACCGTACCTCTTGCAGCTCAATCTCGATGACTTTCATGCTGTTAGTTTTTATTGCAAGCCATGCACAACCTTCAGTTGACCAGAACACGCAGAGACAAATAAAGGTCTGATTAATCGGTAATTTTGATAATTACATAGGTACCTACTTAATACTTATTCATACGAGTATTATTAGCCCGCACTGTAATGTACCAATTTAAAAAACCACACGGTTTTATTCTCATGTAGAGACTTTGCAGTCTTAACTTTTACACCCCATGATTTTGATCATTTCAGTCAGTGAAATGTTCTATTTCACAATTCTATACCTACATACAATCATACAACGCCTACTAAAGATTATTATTCGGAAACTAACTAATTTTAAGAAAATACATATTTCCTACACAGGAAAACCTCTGCGAGATAACGAACACAATAGGATTCATTTTTATCGATTTTTTGTTGCATTTTTCTAAACTAACCTATCTTGACAGCTCTAAAATTATAGCCGTCTTTGTCGTTTCAGTTTATGAGAAAGGGACGGCAACGTATTTAGTATTTTCCAATTAAGTTACTTTAGAAAAATGCAACAAGAGAATTGATACCTTTGCGTCTCGGATACTCCCTTACTCTATGTGCGTTATTGTTACGATAAATTGTGCCTAATTATATTTGCGTATGGAATATTAATGCACGTTATAGCGCATAGGCATTAGGCACTCATTCCACTAAAGTTGGTGGTCGAGGAAATGTGTCAGTTCATTAATATCAAATCCACGGAATATAAGGAAATCATATAAGTAGTTTATGCCTCGCTCACCCCGATTGACTACCTGACATGTCCTTGGTGGAAAGACAGCCTTATTCTGTGTGTTTGTGTGTTAGTCGTCGAGCAAAGCTTCCACAGACTGGGCCGCGAAGGCTGCCTGACAAAGTGCACGTTGCGAGTGCGTTGGGGTGCTAGTGGCAGCAACGTGCGTGGGCGGCGAGTGCGAATGCACGTTGCTGATCGCAAATATACGGTCGTGCAGCGTATGGGCATACGCGCGACATGTCCGCCGCGTGCAACGCCACCGCACCTTGCTCTTCTCCGGGAAAACCTTCTCCATGTAAAACGAGAAGCCACCCAACCGCATGTGCCTCCGCCCGCGGTTAGTTATCACGAATTGCACTGCAAAGAAAGTCCCGTCACTATTGCGATCCGACCACCACCAAAAACATAAGAAAAAAAAAAGTAACATGCGTGCTCTGTTAAATCAGTATGACAAAACCTAAATATTTAACGAAATTGTTGTAAAGTATCTAACAGTTTTACCTGCCCGCGCCAGGTAGTAGATTGACAGCTACTGTGTTAGTTATTAGTCAAGTGATTTGGTAGTAACGGATAATAATCGTGCCCATGCAACCTGAAGCGAACCAACAGACCGACCTTTCCAATATTCTCACTACACCTACAATAGAATACCAGCCGATATACATGCCGAAGTAAAACCACTTATATTACATTAGATAGTTTATTTATTGCTATTTTGTTGGTGGAATAGTTTCAATGAGGCTCTCGATGCGCGCGTGTTTGTCGTTTGGTGCGTGCGCGTGCGCGAGATGGTTGTGATGGGAGTGGTGCTGGAGCAGCGCGCCGTGCGCTGTGATGGCGCGAGCGCGGCAGCCATGGCGACGCGCGCGACACGTCCAATAAACGCGCGCGCCTCGCCGTGTGCGCGCCACGAACCCGAACCCGGCAATAAGCAGCGCCGGCGCGCCTCGACGCGTTACCGTATACCGCACCACCTCGCCCAACTCTACCCAACACATCCCAAAATGTACTAGGCACAGCAACCGTAAACTATACAATTTTAAAGTTGGAATAAATCTGTCTCTAAAATTTACTGGACGTTATATTATGTAGGCTAGTTTATTTTCTCCTAGCTCAAGACAGTAAAAGACCAACTAACTACAGGAAGACGCAGTTAGTAATTAAAAAAATGGCTCATTTAATTGAAACCCATAATACAATCTACATGTATACATTGTATTTTTTTTATCATGATTCTTAAGACTATTTCATCACAAATATATCAAACTAGGCAATTTATTCGATAAAAAGTGGGATATTTTACTGAATTCAGTTTAGAAAAATATTTAAAATTGAAACTCTATAGCAGCAAAAATTAGAACATTACAATAACTTGAAAAAACAGATGCACTGGATCTTTGTTTTCTGGGTACAAATGTTGTGTGCCCGGCACTCACTAGGTCCGCCTCCGCAGACTTTACGAAGCAGAAATAGTGGTAGGCACTGGCATGATAATACATGTTGCTAGCTTTATCATTTCAATAGGTTAGGTACCTAGTTAAAATGACAAGTTTAAATGCAGTAAAATCCTATCAAACAAAACCACATAATTTAAATCGAAGGGCAGGTGACCACTTCACCAAGCTCATATTTTCGTGTGATTTTTTGTAAATGATTTTCTATATGGTTATGTACTGGATTTGTTACTTTAAGCACATTATTTTTAGAGGTTATTCTGGCGCGACACCGTTTTGCATAGTCCATGCACCTCCAAAATGTCCGACCACTTCGTACACTGTCCGTAACAAATATGTAAGGATCGTGAATCAATTGCAGGTGGCCGCTTTTGGTCTGAATGAAATGAAGGTCACCTTTCCCAGGTACAGCTGACAATGCTCCTAGAACTAAATGAAAATTATGATGTATCAGTAATGTGGGGGATGCAGTCCAGTAATCATCATTTTTATGATAAGTGAATTACAAATTCCAAAGCTTCTATGAAAAGGGTGAAACCGTAAAAAAACATGATTGATATAAAAACTTTTTTATTTCAGACTTAAGACCATTGAAGAGAGGTAGAGATTTACCTCTAGTATGACTGAAATCCGGACACAATAGAATAGTAGATTATTAACTAGGGGGACAATGCAGTCTTATGTCGTGGGCTTTGAATTCAATGAAATTAAAAGATTCAAGATCGCCTGAGACTAAGACAGCGTTGTCCCCGAGGATAATACACTAACTGCAAGACAACAGAAAGCAGTGCAAAATGGTTGTGTGGCAAGGTCAGTATTCACAAAAGTTCGAATATCGAAAAAACTACTAAGTAGGTACCTACTGACTAAAAGTTTTCATATAGTTGCCAGCACATGCCTACACAATGAGCTAATTGAAATAGAAAACTACCAAACCAAAAATTGCCAAATGCCCAAGAAGTTATGTTTATAAAAATAGGGTACACTCCCAACAGCAAAAAACAGACGAAAGCAGTACAGACTTTCAATTATATCGATTTAGCTATTTCTTCTTCTGACACTAAAGTTTTCAGAATTTCTAGAGATCCAAAATAAAATCTTTTGATAACTATGACAATTTAACTAAACCGGTATGTCCAGCATACATTAATAGTAGATATATAACATAATTTGGTTATATTGTGAATTTATTAATACTAGATAGTGGTGTTGATTCTGCTGTTGCAATTATCTAAAATAACCAAATTTGACAGCTCTAAAATTAAAGCCAAGAATAAAGATAAGAGACATTTTTAGTACTGTCAAATTAAGTTTAGAAAAACGCAACAACAGAATCTACTCCATTAAGTGTACGGACATCATAATTCCTTTTTAACAATGGCTACCTGAATCCTGATAGAAGACTGAGCCTCCACAAAACAAATAACTTAATACTAATAAAAGAAGAAGATATATATAAAAGAGGTGAGTGACCTCTTTTTTTTTCCGACACATTGATTTGAAATTTGTTAATATGTATGTGTTATTTTAAAAGTTTTCTTAGAAATTTAGACATTCCAAATTCAATATCATTACTCCCTATATGGACTAATGAAACCACATACAATATTACATGTTTTGAGTCACAGTAGAGAAGATCTTTGGATAGTACCTATGTTCCTACTTAGTTATGTTTGTAACCGAGAATGTGGAGAAGTCTCTGAATTCTTGAAAAAAAATATAGAACAATAGAACAAAATAGAACAAAATTTGCAAACCAACCGGGAATACCTTGGAATCCCTGTAAATCTATCCAAAGTATAAATATGTATTTCCAATATGTACCATACCATGGTACACATTGGAAATTCTTCTGCTTCTGTGCTTACTATGTAAACACTTACTATGTTGTATGATGTTCACAACTTAACGACACATGCAAAATTCATACAACCCACATGTTATTCTATTCTTTCCAAGAGTAGATTTTTAAAGCATTTATGTATATATACAGGGTGTTACCAGACCACTTCCGAAAACGAAAGGGGGAGCTACAGCACACCAAAACCCAACCAAAAAAAAATCAGTTGTCCTGAAAAATAATTATAGCCGGAGAAAACAATGTTTAAAGATTTGTATTTATTTCGCCAGCCCGCAATGTACGCATTCACGTAGGTAAGGTCGAGGCGTAGTACTATTATTTATTCTGTGTCGTAAGTGCCTACTAACGTAGGTAGGTACTAACGTAGGTCGCTCGCACGTCGCGTACTTGAATGACCCGCGATGAACTCTCAGCTGTTCATGCTGTAGTAGACGTAATCTGCGTGCTGCGTGTACATTGCTGCTTTATTTATTTTATTTGTTTTTTTGCTCTTTTAAATGAGATAATTAGGTAGATATGTCTTATTATGTTGTACTGTGTGTATGTAACTAGAAAAAAAATTAAAAAGAGATAGTCAAGTCAATTTTTTTTTTCGCGATTTTTTTCGCTTAATGTTTTCAGTATCATGGTCTGATTGGAACCTCCAAGTTTTCGGAAGTGGTCTGGTAACACCCTGTATGTATATATACATACTTATTCAAATTGTCTGACTCTGGTTGTAAGCTACCTTGTAGTCACTATAGAGTTATCAATACTTCCTTACAAAGCTACATACAAATAGGCCTCTACATCTATTGAATATGATTTATACAGTGTCAGGAAGCAACCTATGCTTACACTTAACGGGACACTGTAGTGCCTGGGACAATGTTTTAGATGGAGTAGGCTTGATAATGTACATAATGTATTGAATAACAGTGGTACCTATAGAATGTCATATGTTTTCGTGTTGCAGTTTTGTTTGTATTCAAATAAAAAAATGTTTTCTTAAAACTTTCTAGAACTAGTCAACAAATACAAAGTTATAAATGTAGGTTTCTGCAGTACCTAAGTAGGTGATAGATCAAATTTAAAACTGTGTTCTATTTCTAGGTAATGTGAGGAAGACCGGAGCATTTTATAATTTGTACTGGTTCTTAATATATATATATATATATATACCGCATTTATCTTTTTAATGTATAGAACCGCTGTAATTAATTATTTGAACATGCATTCAAGTAAAAACGATATTATCAGTCAGTATAACTAGGTAAATCATGAATAATATGAATATAACGTAAAACAATTCAACGATTTCATAAGTTTACTGTAAAATAACAGAACATAGATACCTATACCAATACCGCGAAGAAAATTCGGTCACCCTGTACTTAGGATGCTGAACATTTTTAGGTTATGTTTACAATCTGCAAATTGAACACAAAAATACCGTAATGTGCTTCTATTTATTCAAAACCACTACTTTGAGGCGTTGAATGGTTATGTAGGAAGTATTATTTTATCTAACTGCATCTATAAAAGTAAGCATAGCGAGTATGAAGAAAGCTGTATGTACCTGGACCTTCGCTGTCAACCTGCATTCGCTCCGTCGTGTTACTTTACCCGATGCACTGAACTGGTACGCAGAAATGTATGCAAACCACACCATTTAATTTTATCAAAAAACTGAACACATTTGATCAACATTCACTTGCCAATAACAACGTAAATACACTAAACTATTCGCGTAGGTACGTAAACACGCAAAAATGTGAACAACTGATATCACATGTTTTATTCGTATTTGGCAATAAGCCACAATCACTTTTCACTTTATCATGCATTCTTGCGGATTTATATTATTAGAGAGTTTATAGATTTAGACCAAACTTTTATAATATCCTAAAATAGTACGTAAACAATCTCGAATGAATGACACAAATTCAGGCAACCATAGACTCCACGGCGCGGCGTAGCAAGCCAGACAGACAGATGCGATGGATGACCACAGACAACAGAATTACGTTCCGTTTTAAGCAAAATTCATAAAACCATGACAGCTAAACCAACAGACAGTGACAGATGACGTGTGCAAGAGATTTGAGAGATATATGGTTTTGACATTTTTTGATACGACAAATAGCACTTTTATTTTAATAGTTTTTCTTGTGTTATTGTGAGTATTGTTGTTTAATTTTGGTGGAATTTTAACCAATCATACTTAGGTCGTAACATAAAGTGTGAGCCATTGGAATAAATGTGTGTAAAGTGGTTTTTCTGAATGTGAAAATTCGTGTTAGGTTTTGAAGAGAAAATCCACCATTTTCTTTTCAAAACAAACGACAGCCGACTGGACAAATGACTTGACTTGACTTATTTATTACAATTTTAACACTTGACATTGGCAAAATTGTCTGTCGAAATGACGGACACAGGTCATTATTGAAGAGAAGAAGAAGAAGAAGATATATGAATAAGACGGCTTTGACATTTTTTGAAACGACTACGACGACGAAACGACTAATGGGCTTCCACCAAAGAAGTGTACACAAAACATGCACAAGACTGACTTATCAGAATCTTGTGCAAATCGTAAGTAGGTAAAGATTTCTTGTATGGATTGTGTGTTCAATCAAATCTAGCAACACTCACAAGGTGTTGATGTTTACAAGACTTGGCAAAAGGACAAGCCTCCAGTTCCAGAACAAAAAAAAAAAAAAAACTTCCAAAAAAAAACTGTGAGGAGAACATTGTAGGATATATGTCCTCCTTTGAAAAGGGAAGATCTTCCACGCCGAGCGACCTTTGGCTCGGGGTCCGAGGACCAATGGAAGGTATTCGGTAGTATTACTTATGTTCAAACTCCGTGATAACTTCGTTTGCGCGATCTAGGATAGTTCTCATGTAGCGAGATAGATGGCGCTACCACTGTTTTGCTGCCACTGACAGTGTTTGCTGCGGTGGAAACGCAATTAGATCTTGACATGCGATCCATACAATCTCTTTTGGTGAAAACGCTAGTACCGACGAGTCTTCAAATCGGTACATACGATTCACATAGGTTCTTTGGTGGAAACGCTAGCCCAACAAACAAAATCGGTGGGTTACTCTCGCTCGACCACAGTTCCAATCCGGATCCATGGATTTTGACAGAAGTCGTGTAATTTTTAGTACAAAATGACACACAAAATCTGGATCCAATTTGAAACGGCGCGGCGCGGCGGTGATGATCAGGACAGGAGTAGCCCTACTGATAGTTTGCATGGATCGCATTGTGAATTTTTTTGGTGGAAACCCACGGTTAGACCTGTATGCATAATACCTCAGATCAATATTATTGTCAGTGGCCGATAAAGAAATCGTTACTCAAGCATAGATTGCAGTAGGTATACCTACTTACAGATTTTCATACAAGAATCGAAGCTTCGACGAAGACGTTGAAGTTGATATTTCGATTGCGTAAGTAGGTGTCTTTCCGCTACATACCAACTTAATAGCTGCGTACTGACCTCAGATTACCATTCTAATGACTGTGCGAGCATCGGAAGAATGATAAACAAGAGCAAGCAGCCTCGAGAGGCAGCCGCGCTAGACAAATCCTCGGTCGGTCAGGTCAGCTCGCCCGAGCCAAACGCCGCCGCCTCCAAAGAACATACCAGCATACCACCAATCATCTAACCACAGGCTGCCAACATGTTAGCAGCATGGTTTCCGGTCAACTGTCAATGCTGCTTCTTCTTTATTTTTTACTAGCCGTCGCCCGCGGCTTTGCTCGCGTTCTACCCTTTAGAGTGTGACGTTTCAAAATTCCTTTCTTAGTGCACCCCTACACTACATAAGGATACTACCTTCCAAATTTCATATATCTAGGACTTATGGTTTAGGCTGTGCGTTGATTCTGTCAGCTTCAAAAGAGTTTTATATATATAATAATATTGATATTGATGATGACTAGCCGTCGCCCGCGGCGTTCCTCGCGTTCTAGACCCTATAAAGTGCGACTTTTCAATCATCAAGACATCTCTGGACCATTTAAAAATCTTTATTTCTCGTAAACCACTAAAAATAGATTTATGAAACTTCGTCAGCAGTTGCAGCGTAATAAGAGGTACAGAATGACACTTTCAATAGGTTCCTCAGTGTAATGGTTAGCGAGCTAGGAGCGGTTTTAGATTTTTAATAAAAGCCTTATAAGTCGCGAATGAAGCCTTTTTTTGGAAAACAAGAGCAGGCACAAATTTCTAAATATACCTTTATACTGACCAAGTTTCATGATTGTGCGCCCAGTAGTTTCGGAGATAGCAAAACGTTACTCCAGCAAAAACTGGAATAACTCTGAAGCCCTAGGAGGCACAAATTCAGGAATTGGGGCACTAATTGGCACAAATTCGCAAACCACATTAGCAAACATTTTTTTCTCCGGATGCTGAAATCTACGGGGTGGAGTGATCACGATTTAGTCTATGAAACAGTAAGTGAGAAATGAATTATTTTGAATTACAGATGCGCTACTAGTTACTATTACACTTACATTTTGCGTAACAGATTATCTAAAAGTTAGTACAAGCTTCCCGAGGTGCTTCTAGTGACACAGATTCAAGTATAGTCACAATTGACTAAGTAGAATGTTTATTTTTTTACTTACAAGATATCATACTTACCTACCTACTTACTGCATTGCCTAGCGTACGTTTACCTACCTACCTGATGGAGTCTGAAGCTGTTTAATGAAGGATAAGTTACCTAGGTAGGTAGGAAGTAGGCTTACCTATAGGATACTAGCTACTTGGTACCTAAACGTTAATCTAACGAACGAAACGCGATAACGGCTCTTAAGATTCCTGAGAAAATGTAAGTACCTACTTGCAAACATAACTATCTTATGATGTTTCTATAAATGATAAGTATATCTATAAAATATATTTGTCATAGGTAGGTTGTTTGTAATAATAGATCTAGGTAATAGTTTATTAAGTAATAGTTTTTTATCTAGGTAGGTAGGTACCTACATAATGTTTATCTTGATGACAATGGTCACAGCTCAGTCGGTTTTAGCTCTGCCTTTCGTGCTGTGGGTCGTGGGTTCGATCCCCACAGAGAACAAACATTTGTGTGCATTACCTACATAATTATACCATAAATAAGTAGGTTTTGAGACAACTTTTAGGAGGTCGAGATGCAAGTTTATGCGAGTTTATATCTGGGTATCTCATATTCCGAGATTCTTCCCTAATTTTGACTACTACTAGTGAACATTCTTCGTATCTGGCAACCCAACAAAACCACTGAATTAATTTTGTTTTTATCTGTACCAACTATTACTAAAATACAATACCGTCAACTGCAAGAGATAGGCGCCATGTATCGGACGTTCGCTTTTTAACAGTCATTTGAATTTAGCCGGTTAACCACCAATATGGGTTAGAAAGTGATTCTTGTAGGTTATTTATCGATATCTTTATAATTATAGCATAGCATAAGCTGAAATTTCGTGTGCATATATTTGAAAATGGGCTCTAATTCCTAGCAAAGAATCAGTACCACAGCTTTAGAGGAAATGGGTGTATTTCGGGGTCAAAGTAATGACATTTCTGGTCAATTTTAAAATCTTTATTTCTCGTAAACCACTAAAAATAGATATAAGAAACTTCGTCAGCAGTTGCAGCGTAATAAGAGGTACAGAATGACACTTTCAATAGGTTCCTCAGTGTAATGGTTAGCGAGCTAGGAGCGGGTTTTAGATTTTTAATAAAAGCCTTATAAGTCCCGAATGAAGCCTTTTTTTGGAAAACAAGAGCTGGCACAAATTTCTAAATAGAAATACCTTTATACTGACCAAGTTTCATGATTGTGCGACCAGTAGTTTCGGAGATAGCAAAACGTTACTCCAGCAAAAACTGGAATAACTCCGAAGCCCTAGGGGGCACAAATTCAGGAGTTGGGGCACTAATAGGCACAAATTCTAGCCCCCTTTTAAGCTAACATTCATTCGGCTAGCTCAACCAGGAACGAAAATCGACCCAGCAAAAAACGTTACCCCAGCAAAAAGTGAATTTCTTGAATAACTCCAGAACGGCTATAGGCACTAATTTAAAACTTGGGGCACATTTACAGGGCAGTGGGCTCTAATTATCTGCATTTTTAGAATTTTCAGATTCAACACTTTTTTGCTGGAGTAACGCACACGAAAACTAATCTTAAGGTATCTCAGGCATAAGTAATTGCAGTTTGAAGCATTAATTCATCTCAAACTTTTAAACTTAGATAAACTGGAGTCCATACTCTTAGATCTGATGATGACCAGCAATTAGGTATAAAAATGTTCTAAGGAGACTCATGGTTGGGTATTATTTATCGGGAACATCACGAGATCTCAGTTCGGGGTGAACTACTAGTGAACATTCTTCGTATCTGGCAACCCAACAAAACCACTGAATTAATTTTGTTTGTATCTGTACCAACTATTACTAAAATACAATACCGTCAACTGCAAGAGATAGGCGCCATGTATCGGACGTTCGCTTTTTAACAGTCATTTGAATTTAGCCGGTTAACCACCAATATGGGTTAGAAAGTGATTCTTGTAGGTTATTTATCGATATCTTTATAATTATAGCATAGCATAAGCTGAAATTTCGTGTGCATATATTTGAATATGGGCTCTAATTCCTAGCAAAGAATCAGTACCACAGCTTTAGAGGAAATGGGTGTATTTCGGGGTCAAAGTAATGACATTTCTGGTCAATTTTAAAATCTTTACTTCTCGTAAACCACTAAAAATAGATTTATGAAACTTCGTCAGCAGTTGCAGCGTAATAAGAGGTACAGAATGACACTTTCAATAGGTTCCTCAGTGTAATGGTTAGCGAGCTAGGAGCGGTTTTAGATTTTTAATAAAAGCCTTATAAGTCGCGAATGAAGCCTTTTTTTGGAAAACAAGAGCTGGCACAAATTTCTAAATAGAAATACCTTTATACTGACCAAGTTTCATGATTGTGCGACCAGTAGTTTCGGAGATAGCAAAACGTTACTCCAGCAAAAACTGGAATAACTCCGAAGCCCTAGGGGGCACAAATTCAGGAGTTGGGGCACTAATAGGCACAAATTCTAGCCCCCTTTTAAGCTAACATTCATTCGGCTAGCTCAACCAGGAACGAAACTCGACCCAGCAGAAAACGTTACCCCAGCAAAAAGTGAATTTCTTGAATAACTCTCCAGAACGGCTAGGCACTAATTTAAAACTTGGGGCACATTTACAGGGCAGTGGGCTCTAATTATCTGCATTTTTAGAATTTTCAGATTCAACACTTTTTTGCTGGAGTAACGCACACCACTTTTTTGCCGGAGTAACGCACACCGAAGATGTTACTTACCCTCGAGCAACCGCTTCATACTTTAGCAGAGCCCGGACTTATGAAGTTATACCATAAGAATACCAATAATTCCCTTTAAAACTGGACCTAGTGTAAATCATGAAGACCGGTTATTTAAGATTTTAGTAAGCAGAATCCAGAAAGCTGCAAAATCCTCATCGTACTTAAATATTAAATTTACCGTATACCAACCCCTTTTAAGTTATGCAGACCAACTGTACCGTCATTACCATACCGTACGACCGCTACCTTACCAGACCATTACCTTACCAGACCATTACCTTACCTTACCGTAAGACCATTACATTACCATATTACAATAACCGTACTTCCGTACAGTGACAGAAGTGAACCTAATGAACTTACAATTACTAGACTACATCGCACTATCTAAGTCTACTTACAGCTAACTTACAAATTTCATGATCTAAAACTAGAAAACATTTATGATCTTGCATGAACGATCGAAAAACGCGGGGCAAGATCATTAATGTTGATGAGCCAGTCCGCAGGCAATGCCCTAGACAAGACTCACCATCGAAGATGATGAAAACCTACCTTGTGCGTCGCCTACAGCTCCACCTTCGCCTCCAGTCAAATTACCATCGCCGGTCGTCGATCCATCAAAGCCTGCAATAATATTAGACATTACATTATGTGTGATACATATTAAAATTTTTAAGAAGTTCATGAAGCACGAACTTACCAGTCATTTCCATATTAGAGTCATCTTCACCGAAATTTGTTTCGTCGTTGTTAGTGCCATCCTCATCATCATCCCACATACTTTCGTTAACAAATTCGGGTTCCATTTTCGGTGCTACTGAGTTGTTTTCATCTTCATCAGGAATGGTTACAAATTCGTCTTTAGCTGAACCAGAAGGTCCAGCTTCCAATGGATCAACACATTTCCGTTTCGCAGGTCCACTTTGTGACGATGACGAATTGTTTGATGCTATTGATGGCCTATTTGGTCGTTTAACTGCTACTGGAGTTGAGGAGGGCTTACTATCTAAATCAGTCTCTAGCTTAGTCATAATGGATTGCCGTTGTTGTGACGACCTCGGGCCTGGCCTTGAAGTCGGCTTTGGTTTGGATGGCGTGGAACTTTCTTCATTTTGATTTCCGGTTAAACCTTTCACTTGAAGTTGTTCCGCGGTACTTATAAACGATGCTAATTCTTCTTGCTTAACATTAACCTCTCCTTGATACATAAACTGTAATAAGTCTCTTAACGCTGAATGACTAACGTCTTTTAAAAACACTGCAACAAAACGATACAAAATGTTATGGAAATGTAGTACATACAAGAAATTGAATTGCCAATACAATAAACATGAAATACATACCTATAGGATGCTGAGTTGGGTTCACTTTGAACATTTCTTGAAAATACGGGGAGCACACCGACAAAACCAATTTGTGGGCTTGCAATAACCTGCCTTCCGCGGCTAAGGTTACATCCACTAAATCTCCACGCGACAGCAGGCCGTGGAAGCCTGCTGACATGTTCGCATGGAAATTGTTCCAACATAATGAAAATTGTTCGTCCGACGCCATGATGGCGGCGAAATAATTGGAAAACCTGTAAAAAGATCACAAATTAGCTGTCGGCCACAAAATATGCAAAAGTTAGTATCACAACTCAATAACAATTAGTAGAAAAAGAACTTACCTATCCTAATCTTTTTGTACTTTTGAATTTTAATGTTAGAAACATTTGGTTGTTTAAAATAATGTTAGTTCCTAACGCTGCTCCGCACACTTTATCATCACACGTCCTCCCCGTTTGAGAGATGTTTTCTGAATGATGACGCAAAGCGACGAAAGTGATGGCGTCACAGGGACTATCAGCCAGCACGAAACTGCACGAAAAATTATTTTATTACCTTACATTACACAAAACAAAATAAATTATAATAAAAGTTTATAACTTTAATTAAAATAAGATTGCACACTTTTTCATAGCTGTTGTTTTTCCAAAGCTGTTGTTGTATTCATTTCAAAGGAAATTCTGATGTAAGTAGACTACGCTTCTTTATCCTAACATTGAATCTGAGTGCAGCGTGTGCGTTTGTCACTTGGACATTTACGTGAACAAAATATATAAAACCGAACCCACAAAGACTTTTACCTGCATAATTATATGTATATAACCATTGATGCTAATGTATATGAACTATAGATGAGATGTCACAGCCAAACGTCATGTCACAAACACAGTGCATGGAAAATAGAGAGTAGTAAAACAGATGCGCTATTGACTAGGTAACGTACTGTTATATTTCTACATAAATGATTTTATTTTATTCACAAAATAGTAGGTGTATTTGCTTAAGTGCATACATTATTTCCCATCTATTTTTTTTATAAAGTATGACACGCGGCCTTATAGTGAGCATCCAGTGCGTGAATGAGTGCTCGTATGTGTTTTTAACCCTGGCTCATATACCAGTTTTTTGAGTGTATGAGCGCCTCTATTTTGTATACTATCTCAACGGGTGAAGCCGCGTGTTTATTAAAATATTATAAAAGCTGACACTGCTCTTTAAGCGCTGTTTAGAAAGAGACATCGTTATTCTTACAATTTTGTGACATATTTTTGTGATATAAACTTTAATTCTACGTAATAGAGCCTACTATAGTGTAGCTAGAAACTGCATCAGTGTTGCCCACTGTAATATAACTGCACAGTTTTCGTGCAATTCAAAGGTAATAGCTTATTCGTCTCGTGTTGCGTCGTCCGGAGGACCACCGTCAAACAACTTTTCGCTCGCACATTTCAACATTTGTGAAGATATAAAATTACTGAAATTAAATATGAAAAATCGCAAACAACCATGTTGTGTGCAATAATATAGCAGAAGTTTCAGCATAAATATAATTTTGATCCAAACTTTTTTTACAAATGAAGTTAACTTTTAACTTAATTTTAAGCTACTTTTATGCAACCAATTTACTAATAAGTTGCATGTTATAATTTAGCGATATTCAAATTCAATTATTTTTTTAATTTACGTGCAAGTAAACAAGTTTACTAATTATAATTTTTTCTATTTTTCGAGTACCTAAGTGTGTGGGCGTGGTCAGTCAACTTACACAGTTGGACAGGCACGGTTTAGTATGATTAGTAATCAGATCAAGCTCATTAGGCAGGAAAATGTTAAAAAATTGTTAAAGTTATAGTAGGTAGTAATCCAAAAATTTGTAAATACGGGAGTTATAGCCGAAAAACAGGATCCCTCGCATCGTATTCTTAGTTCTCTGAAACTAGTGACTCTAGCTCATGGTTCTTTCACCAATAAACTTTTGGCTTGGCATCCTATCCTTGGCATCGAGTTATCGCGTCGCGGAACGGCGTCGCGTCGCGTCGCGTCGTCGATGTCGCCGTGCAATATGTAGGTAGGTAGACTATGTAGGTAGAAGGTAGTTAGTATGTACCTACCACAGAATGGGATCTCCTAAATTCAGACAAACTAATGTTGCCTCCACACTAATACCGCGTTCACACTATGCCCATGCCACCGCCGGAATGTATGGCGGCATCAATGCCGCGGACTTTTTACCACAGCAACATTGCCCTTATTCTCACTAAGCGGCATTCATGCCGGCAGTGGCATGGGCATAGTGTGAACGCGGTATATGCCGCAGTCGGCAGGGACTTGGGCAGGGAAGTGGGCACGAACATAGTGTTAACACAAACATGCTTCTGTCCCGTTTCCCGGCCCAAATTCATGCCTTAGCTCCCTAGTGAGAATAAAGGCGATGTTGCTGTGGCAATAAGTCCGCGGCAATAGGTAATACCGGCAGCGGCATGAGCATAGTGTGAACGCGGTACCTACCTAGATATAGCATGATATAGCATTGCTTTGAGGTAATTAGGATATTGGAGTAATTAGGTGCCTACCTAAGTAATCACCTAGGTATGTAAACATAAAAATCAATGGCGGAAAGTGGAATTACCTACCAATACCTACGTACCTACTACCATGGACTAGGTATGTAAATATTCGACAACGCAATGTTTCGATTTCAAACAGTGAAATCAAAACTCAAATAATTATTGTAAATACGGCCCTAGTTAGAGTAGCAAGCAAGCTCGTATGAGGTGGCCAACTCTGGTGACGGAGTTTTTAGGCCGCCTTAGGCCTCCGTCGTGGCTTAACGACTGCTAGAGCCGGGACCGACAGTTTAGCGTGCCCTCCGAAGCACGGTTACCTACCTACCTACTTTTTAAAAAATCGCCTGCCGGTAGTCGCATGGGACACTAAGGGGATTTTTGGACAAAAACTCCACACATCCAAGCCTCAACTCAAGCCTAATTACTTCCTAATTATATATTTGCTGCATAAACTTCCGAGATGAGAGTTATTGTTTTGTAGATTTAGATTTTGACAGACAGACAGACGGACACCGAAGTGAGACCGTTTCCAAAACTGGACCCGAACACTAAAATTATAGTGATAATGAAACGAAAGAATAATGATGTAGATATTATAATGAACCAAAACGTAAAAAACAATTACTACGTTGGTTCTAGGGAATATAGGATTACCTACTGGTTGAATGGCCTAGTATAGTAGGTAGTGTACCTACTTATGTACGTGTAGGTACCTACAACAGCCTACAACTTGCATCATGACATGAATGACATGAATCATATAAAATCAAAGGATGTGAATTCCGGTTGCGCAGCAGATTAGTTAGTGAGCGTTCCCAGTGATGGATTGTCTATCGCTGTGGTGTGTCTTGTGCCTGGTGCCTGCGGCCAGCGCCGTGGTGGGCGGCGCGCCTGCTTCGCCACCGGAGCCCGACTCCGCCGTCGTCTTTGTGCAGAAGCACGGACACAGCGCCCGCCTAGAAGGCCTCAAAAACGACAAGCTAGGATACTACAGCTTCTATGGCATCAGGTGAGCTCTGGAGCCCCTTAAAAAGAACAAACCTTAGGCCCGTATGCCGATCCAGAAATCGTTACTCAAGCACAGATTGGAGTAGGCACCTACCTACCAAGAGATTTTGCTTCGAAAATCTATTCTTGAGCCCCCATCAGTGCTTGAGCAATAGATCGACATGATCTATCTTCCTACATCTTGGACGAATTAACACACTGTCTGTTAATTCGTTCAAGATCTAGGTAGATCTTGGACTACTCTCACATCATGCACAGAACGAAGTAAGAAAGAAGACTAGCTAGGTACGAATTTTTACTCCGGCTGGCCACAATAGCCCAAAATCTTCTGAAATAATACTAGTAGCTAGGAATAGGTACAACACCAAGGTCAGTAGATTAATAGACCGTAAGGTACCTACCGTACCTAGTAGTAAGTTAAGAACCTACTTAAAATCTCCTGAGCTAGATAGATACCTATCTAAACTACCCATAGGTACCTACTAAGTAGGTACGTAGATAGATAGATACCTACCTAGTCAGCTACTCCAGTAACAAGTACTTACCTACCTGTAGGTAGGTAGGTAGGCACGTAGTTTAGGAAAGGAACCTACATACAGTAGGTAAACTACCTAGGTACCTACCTACCTACCTAGAACTTTTTTAGCTTTAAAAGAACATTCTGTCAGTAACTCAGTAAGTACAAGTACCTAGTGTACCTACCTACCTACCTAGTGGTGAGCGGATGGATGCTCTGATAAAAAGTTCCGCTGTGTCAATGTTAAGTTCAGATAAGGTAGGTAGGTTCCTTTCTGCCATGCGAAGCGCTTTTTGTGACGGGTACATTAGGCTAGGTAGATAGGTACTACCTACTACCTACCTACTTCAATACCATTAAATCCATTCCATCCCATCCGACTAATATTATAAGAGTCAATGTTAAGATGTTTGAAAGAATGTTTGTGTTTCAATCACTTTGCAACTGCTGGTCCGATTTGGATGAAACTTGGTTCGTAACCTCGAATAACACATAGGCTACTTTTTATCCCGAAAACTCAACAGGATGAAACGGGATGCAGTTGAAGTCGCCCGTGGAAGCTAGTATATAAATAAGTGAATGTTATGTTAGGTATCATCATTATTATGTAAGTAGTTTTGATCAGATTCTGGTCGTAAACCAAAGACGTTTCTTCCAGATATGCAGAGCCACCGCTGGGCTCTCGCCGGTTCCAGCGGCCGGTACGCAGACTGCTTTCTGGAGACATGGCAGCCAACCAGCAGTGTTTACCGTGCCCGCAACGTGACCCGCGCTCGTCTAGAGGCATCATCGGACAAGAAGACTGCCTATGCCTGAATGTATTCTCACCTAAAATGCCTGGTGATGAAAAAGGTAGGAAACCTTCCCCTTTGAGAGAGACTAACTTATGATCACAATTCCTACCACCTTTCTAAATAGCAATAACGTAAAATAAGTTAAGAAGTAGTGTGAAGCTTATAATGACATTGTTAGACATTTTCTTTGGAAAATTCGGAAAAACGGAAAGTTTTCTTCTTGTTTTAGGTTGCCCGGTTATTTTCTTCATCCATGGTGGTAACTATCGCAGTGGTTCAACATCTGCTTATGGAGTAAGTGAAGTATTCCTGATAAAAGTTCTGAATTGATAAATGCAGATGAACCTCCTTTTTATCTCGTGAGGATATTACCTACCTACTACCTAATTGTTAGAGAAGTAGGTTATGCAGACTCTACTGAATAAAACATCCTGGTTTGTCGGGCACTTGCACCGGAGGACGCGAGTGCACCTCGTAGTGACTGATTGATGATGTGGTTTGCAGGGGCAACATTTCGCTCAGAAGGACACCATCATTGTAACTGCTCAGTATCGGCTCGGCTCACTGGGCTACCTCAGCACAGGTCAAAGAGATGTGAACGGCAACCTTGGACTTTTTGATCTACATTCGGCTATGGTTTGGGTGGGTAGTTTAACTAGGAATATTTATCTATCTAAGTCTGCACTTGTTTACATTAAATGCCCCCGAATTCATAACACCAAGAACTAACTTACCATAACCACTTCCCATCCCATCCCATCCCACTAATATTATAAATGTCAAAGTTTAGATGTTTGTGTTTCATTCACACTGCAACTGCTAGTCCGATTTGTATGAAACTTGGAATATATAGAAAATCAATAGGATCAACCGGGACGCGGACAAAGTCTAGGCGGAAGCTAGTATTAGATAAGGCGATTCTTATTAAATCTAGGTAAACCTTATTAGGTTAGTTACCTAAGTGTGAACTTCACTAAGGTACGTAATACGTATAGACTAATAGTTTTATTTTGACTTCAAGATCAACGACTACATAGAATTTTTCGGTGGAGACCGCAACCGCGTGGTGTTGATGGGACAGGGCTCCGGTGGCTCAGCAGCTTCGTTATTGGCTCTGTCCCCTCAAGGGCGCAGCGCTACCGGCGTGGCGGCGCTTTCTGGCACTCCACTGTCTCCGGGGGCTGTGCGCTCCGACCCCAAGCAACACGCGAGTGCCTTGGCCAACCAAACCGGTTGTCCCACGGAACCGGCCGAAAGGCTCGTCCTGTGCCTACGACAGATGCCTGTAGAGAAAGTTGTCATGGTAAGAGTAAGAGATAATTCAACAAAAATCTGCTATGTGGCTGGACTCTCACAAGGGTAACCTTTTTTCTGTCACAGGCTGATGAAGACATTAAAATGGATGGTTTGGACACAATGGTATTTTTAGACGAGGTCTCTGGACGCTCAGGTAATGTGGGTGGGGTTCGTTGGGGTACAAATACCAGGTAAGATATTTGATTAAAGCTCTAACAAGTTGTCCTTGTTATTGATAAGGTGCTGGTGCGAGGGTGGAAGGCGCAGACGACCTACGGGGGTTACCGCCGATCGTGGTTGAAAAGCCCGTGGAATCTCTCAACCGGAAAGAGAAGCGTTGTCCTATGCTCACTGGAGTCACCTCTGCCGAAACTTCGAAAGCTGTTTTTGGTAATACCAGTAATGCTAATACCAGTACCTATCTGTGTCCCGTAATGCTCCGTAACCTCCATAAGTACGACATGTAATGTAGGTATGTGTGGTAAATTTTTTATTTCTTCTTGAAAAGATCTCTGTACCTATCTAAATGCATTCCAACAGGAAAATACAATAAGTTCCTGACCGGCCAACTCAACAGCGTAAAAGACTTCATAAAGAAAGACCTACTAGGTGGCTTTCTTGAAAATATCTCTGTACCTACCTAAATGCATTCCAACAGGAAAATACAATAAGTTCCTGACCGGCCAACTCAACAGCGTAAAAGACTTCATAAAGAAAGACCTACTAGGTGGCTTGCAGTCTGTGGTATCGCAGGTCGAAGGTCTAATCCCGCTGACGGATGTAGTGAGCCAAGTGCTGCCACTCAGCAACTATTACCAGGCACTGTTTGCGGCGTCTG
Source organism: Eulithis prunata (assembly GCA_918843925.1). Taxonomy (NCBI): domain Eukaryota; kingdom Metazoa; phylum Arthropoda; class Insecta; order Lepidoptera; family Geometridae; genus Eulithis; species Eulithis prunata. Next base: position 7,627,886 of record OU974016.1, on the reverse strand, counting down.
CGAGTACTATTGATGGACTCTCCGAGATTGTAGAGGCTACAGGTACCTAAATGCTATTTTTATTACTAGTTGACTTTGAGCCGCATAACAATAGTTCTTTTACGATGGAACTCATAATCTTCAACAGATTGATAGCCAAGCAGCGATGCTCGCATGGCTGTGTTTCGGTTTGAAAGGAACCTAGGGCTTTAGCTTCATTTGTGATTTATGTTCTTATTTTATTTTTAGTTTACCTACCTACTAGGTAATTCTATATAGTTTTTACTTGTTTTGAAAATAAATAATTATTTTTCTCCCTTTCAATTTAAGTCTAAACTTTTCATTCGTGAATATTGTGTTATTTTTGCAGGTGACGCCCTTTTCAACTTCCCAGCATTCGCTACCGTGAAGTCGTGGAGTACCGGAGGAGAAGCTTACCTCTACAGCTTCGAACACGTCGGAAACCTCAGTAAAGGATCCTTCTTCCTGCCTGGATTAGCATTGGCTGGTAATATTATCAACTCTTTTCAGAAAGAAATATAGCGATCGGTTCAGCAGCTAAGTTCAGGGTCGGTTGTTGGTTAGCTGGTACTGAATAAAATATAGCCAGTAATGAGGTCTTTGTTGCTGACTGATGTCGAACTGTCTTCTTTTCTGCACAGAAGATGGCGATGTGCCCCAAAACGGCAAAGTGAAGGGACCAGCTCATGGTGACGAGTTGGCCTATCTTTTCGAGCCTCTGGACTTCGAAGGGAAGTCCGTTGCAGAAGAAAGCTTGTCTAGCACGGACCAACGTGCCCGTGATAACTTTGTGGGTATGATCGCGAAGTTCGCTCACGGAGTCAGTAAAGCTGACGACAAGAAAACAGGAGGCAGCGGGTTCTTTGGTCTGCCGCAGCTGTCGCCTTTTTCACAGTCGAATGAGCACGATCAGTTTCTGAAGATAACTGATACGACCACAGTGGAAAAGGATTTTAGGTGAGTAACTAAATGAGCTTTACCTACTGGGGGCACAAAACGTTGGTTTATTTTTACCTTCACGACACTCAACTCACATGTAAACAACAACATCCCATTTCTGTAATTATGGCATCTCGTTTCCTTTTTAATAACCATGGAAAGTACCCACTATGGGTTATCATAATAATGATTGTCATCAATCATCAAACTCCAGCCTAAGTTAGAACTTAATCTTCGAAAATTCTTCCGTCGGAACTTAAGACCTCAAACATGACGGACCCTGTTACTAACTGTTAAAAACTGTTTTTAGCCGCCGTATTTCTAAGATAGCGGGGCTTTTGGAATTAACTTCGATACAACTACGAGGATATCAACAACTACTTACCTATCTTTTTCAGATTTTGTCAAATGGGAATCTGGGGTAACATTGGCGATCGACTCACCGGAGCTCTCTGCAAAAACCTAATCACCGATCTGCTGAAGGGTATTTCGCTGGATAATATAGCAGGCCAAGACGTGGTTGGTGGGCTATTGAAACCGATGGGCAACAACGGGCAACAGACAGTTCCACTCGTTGGCGGCCTTCTTGGCCCTAAGCAGGATCAGAAAGGCACACAGACCCAACAAAAGATGCCAGCCCAAAATGGGCAGCTACTTGGTAACCTCCTTGGAGGAGGACAACAGGGAGGACAGAGGAGGCCTACTATGAAACCTACGACTAATAGAAATAGATTTCCGTTTGACTTCTAAGCATTTTTACAAATCAACGTTGTTCCTGAAGTTGAAGATGTCCTGTCTTCAGAGATAGAGATAGAGATAGATAGATATAGAGATTAAGCTCTCTTTTTGTGTACTTACATACTTACTTTAATAATGCCATAAAGTATAAAAAATAATAATAAATAACTTTGACGAACTGTCGTGTTTACCTAGACCAAAACTTTGCTATCCAGTCTGTCGTACCTACGAGTCGTCGTAGGTAGGTCATAAACATTACCTATGTAGGTAGGTAGGTTATTGTACATTATGTACGTACAGTACACAGGGCTACACGTCAGGTCGAGCTGTACCTACCACATTGTACCTACTAATATTCTGTTGTACAAGTAGGAATAATGAGATTGCTCAATACAAACCAGCCAGTGATAATATATCTAGCAATACCAACCAACCAGCTTAAGTTTATGTTTCATACTACCTAGTAGGTACTACCAAAAATTCCAGGAGGAAAAAGTACTTTTAGGATTTACTAAAATTTAGAGCACAAGCATACCCAATTTTACACAGGATGATGTTTTAATATGACTTTAAAATAGTCACCGACAAATAATGTAGTAGGTAATTAATAGTTGATTTAGATACGTCATGAATATACTAGCTCCCTACCACCTACCTATTAGTGTTTTGTAACAAAATAAATGGGCAAAAGAAAAAGATCATTGGGCTCTACTTAGCAAGTGATCAACAAGCAATATTTTGCAGGAGTTTACTGTTTACCGGATATGACTTTAGTTTAATTTTAGTTTGATTTAGTATGCCTACCTAAATTGAAACTATGTTTAATATTTATGGAGACCCCCTCTAGATAATATAATTTACCTACAGCATTTTTTCGGCTCTATGCGGGCGGATTTTGAAAACAGCAAAAACATAATATAAAAGAGTCGGGGTCTCTCACGATTGTCATCAACCATATCGAGCTTAGAACAGTGCTAACAGACCAGACAACCAATAGAACTATTATAATAATGACGACTCATAATACTGCACTATTCCTCGCTTTTGTATTACTTGCTGGTTACGCGTCAGGGAATACGATCCGGGAAAATGAGAATGTCATCGCTGAAGAAATTCTGATTCCTCTCGAAGTTGAGAACACTGAGAACAGTAATGCGGAATTGATGGATAATAATCCAGCAATAATAGTTTTACAAGGAGTTGGTCCCTCTAGGCAGTGTGCTGGGGTCGGACAAGCTGTGAGTATCTTTCTATTTACTTTCTATGAAATTTGAAATGCACACTGGTTTCTAAATAGTGTTAATTTTGGTTCCAGTGCTCGTCTCACGGCGATTGCTGCACCAACTCATGTTTTGGGTTACTGAGGTCCTGTGTTCCAAACCTCGGATTCTCTTTGAACCTTCAAATCGGTGCTCCGACGGGATCCAAATAAGAATGGATCAATGGAATAACTTGTTTAATAACTTTGATGTTTTCACTTTACAACTCTGGAATACGATTTTTGACTCAATAAATTGTTTAAGACAATAATTTAATGTCCTGTTACCTGTCAACGAATAGCCCAAAAAGGGGTGTATGCATGGAGAGTGAAGCAGTTACAATCGTTTATACAAATACAAATACAAAACGTTTATTTGCAACACAAACATAAAACACACAATATAACTAAACACGTTTATATGAAAGGGATTCATTTAGATATTCCAAAACAGTTTTAATTTTTGATCTAGGTTACACAGTTTTTGAGATGGGTAGGTAGGTAGTTAGTAGGTAGGTACCCATACTTTTATTATCTATCGTGACTATAAATAATCCTTTTTTCCTATTTCAAATCCCCCTGTTTAACATTTTCCTAATTCCGCGTGTTATCATTCACAGCTGAATTTTCGGTTCTAGGTATGCATTTTTTCACAATACGGGTGAATTTTGTATATATACTTATGTAAAGTACCTAGATATATACCGACAAGATCGCGTTTAAAAGTGAACTATCGTTCCATCCAATCATTATCGTCATTTCTTCAGTCTTGAAGAGTCAAGTGCTTAGCTATCAACTTATCATAGCAATCTGGTCCTCCGCTTATTATCATGGCTCACGCTGTTCTATTATTCGTCGCCTTTCTTTTTCTCTCTGGATACGGGAGTGGAAATACGATCAGAGACGATGTAGTTGACGTCTCTGCTGCAGAATCGGGCATCGCTGAACCTTTCGCTGAAGCAGATATTCATTTGAATATGCCTTCTATAGTCGCGTTACAAGGGCCAGGAGCTGGTAATCCACCTAGGAAATGCGCTAGTATTGGACAAGCTGTAAGTAAAACTTTACTACCTACATTTGCATGCTAGCATACCCTAGATGGGTTAGCTAGCATTCATCATATCACTCCTCTCACGAGGAAAATTTGCTTGGCATACCTACATTTTAAAATTGTCATTTTCTTACTTTACGTACGGTATATATTTGACATTTGTTTCTAGTGCGCATCCCACGGCGACTGCTGCACCAGCTCGTGCTTCGGGGTGCTGAGGACATGCATCCCCAACCTCGGCATCGCTTTGAACATTCAGATCGGCCGCGCTGACGAAACAAAAGCCTAAATCTTGCTGAATTCTTCCTGTGATTCTATTTTGGAGTGTCTAATAAACGTCATTTGCCTACCAACCTAATAATGATATGCATGCATATTATCCATTAATTATTATTAGCAATATGACATAAGTATTAGGAAAAAAAATAATACCTAATTACCTACCTAAATGTGGTGGGAATAAGTCTTATTGACTTATTGATAACAAATCATAAGACTTGCCGTGTACAAGATCCACTAGTAAAATATGGTAAGTGTACTAAGGGGTATATTCATATTGGTCTTCTAAAGCTGACCTAACTAAAATGATTGCTAAATCTGTTGTCATCTCTTCGTTGACATGCAAGTGGTAGAATTTTTTTTAAAGCCGCGCTAAAATGACAATTGAATATTAATAAAGGGGTAAGTAAAGTACCCAATGTCAGTGTCACGTTAAAAACGCGAAATAGATATGAAAGCTTGCAACATCGAAACGAAACTTTATTTGAATTAAGTAGTTGCATTTGCCCCGTGTAGGTCCGTAGTCCGTGTGTCCGTACTGGACGTAGTAGCAAATGCTGCATATTATTATGTTGCAATGGCCGATGGCCTCCCGGCACCTTACCTCTTTTGTTTGTTTAGGTAGGTACCTGTAGATACGAAAGAGGGCCAGTTAGCTGTAAACAGTGATAAGTTATCATTACTCATGCAGAGCAAAATACCAACACAGCCTAATCGATACACTGCTACAGGCTGATGCTTTTTTATGTAATCAGGTATGTAGCTACCTTACCTACTTACCTAGGTAAAAGTTTTCTTTGGTAGGTACTAAAATGTCCCGAGGCTCGGGACCAGGTTCTGATACAGTATTTTTAGTGTTCCGAACCAGTTTTGGAAAAATGGAACACTTATGGTATCACTCCGGTGTCTCTGTCGTTGCATTGCAGATATTGCAGGGCACATTATCATCATAGTTGCAGTCATAAAAACCGTTAAGCTGTAAATTTTCGTTCCGAAAAACTAAGTCCCCCTATTTTTAGCATTACCTACTATCTACTTAACTGTCAACATGCTTTATCTTCTTTCTCTAGCAAATACGGGTAGTAACTAGGTATGTAGGTACCGACTTTGTGTGTAGATGTAGGTAACTAGGCACGCATACATAATACGCGTAAATATCCCTATATCAGACTCGCCTCAGACACTGCAATCATTATTCCCTTTCACAATGTCACGCGCTGTTGTTGTGTTGTGGTTTGCTCTGTTCGCCGGTTGTGTGACCGGGAATTTGATCAGGAACGATGATGTGACTACTAAAGATGTCAAAATCCAGCAAGACGACATTAGCAGCGCCAATGACGTCACTAATAATGGAGAAGCACTTGTCGACGTAGAGAAAAATGACGTGGAGGCTCCAGCTGAAGTGTTCGAAACCGATCCTCCCAAGAAATGCGTAGAAATTGGACAATTTGTAAGTATTTAACAGGCTGTTAAATCTGTTGTCATGCAATGCAACGGGCACTGACAGTGACAGCATTAAAATGACTGGGGATTATGAATAAAAGATCTTTATTTAGTCCTTTTCATTTCCTAGCTAGAAAAACCTGGGTAGACTGTTAAAGCTTCGTACTGTAAGATATATTTTACACAGTTTTACAATAAGTATATGATTGTTACTCTTACAAGGTAGGTACAGTTTTCTTATTTCTTTCCAGTGTATAAACCACTCTGAATGCTGCACAAACGCGTGTTTGGGATATCTCAAGAAATGTGTCTCCGGCTCCGGAAAGTAACAGACAGCAATTTACTACTTAATTATTTTACGAATCGGATGTATGGGGTGGTCCATATGAGAGAGGTCTGGAGGATTCGCCGCGAAATGACGGATCTCTTTCATCGCACCTTCTGATATCCTCCACAGATCTGGATAGTTCTTCTTGAATTCGTCGTACCACTTTTGAACCTAAAATAAATTGAACATTGTCTTACTCAACTATTTTCTATTCCCAGTTAGATGGTTAAAATAGGTAAAAGTACATGCTATCACAATCACTACATATCAAAGAAAATGTCAAACTTACATAAAAGGCAGTTAATTAAACTGATATGTTAGTTTCGATTTCAGTTAGACGCTTGTCTAGCGTTTAATCCGATAACTCACAGCTACGAGTAGAATCTTTCAGTAGCGACATTTAAGCTCACTGGAACAATCGAGCTCATTGAAATTACCTTGGCATATTTAGAAAAGTTAAAGTCAATAGCCTCAAGAGTCATGGTAGAGTTGACCAGCGGGAAGTCAGCGATGGTGAGATGGTCTGCGGCAGCGTGGCTGGCTCCTAGTCGAACTAGATATGTGTTAAACACATCTAGAGCTATGTGGACCTTTTTAAGACCATGGGGGGTGCGATCGTAGTCAAAGAAAATAGGAGCCATCTGAAAAATGATTACATCTAGGTAATGTTTTGAACAAGATTCAGAATAATCGTTGTTTTTAGAAGGCAACGACTATTCTGAAAACCTCGAACATGAAAAACTTTTAAGATCTCTTCATCATTGCTGTTCATCATCAGACCTCAGAGTGAGTATGAAATGAAGTGTAGTTCATCAAATCTTGACTTTGAGATAAGGTATCTACCCAAATGTTTGAAACTGCTTTTCGATTTGCATGATTTGACCTAAACGAACCCTTGTAAAAAACCAAACGCTTGTAAAAGAACTACATTCAGAACTACAAATCAGAACCCGACTCTCAGAGCTACGAGGGTACTACCTGCAGAACAGACAAACACACAACGCCGTCAATATTATAACACTCCTTCCGTTTTTCGGTGGACGAATTAACTCGTCCAAGATCTCTATTCATTCAACGGTCAGGAGGTGGTATAATGTTTGATCTAAGTTAGATCCTCTAAGTTAGAAACCTGTATTACTAACAGTAAGATATCGGGTATCGGAAAAAGTAGTCAGACAGATTATAGTAGAAATAACCTCAGAATATTGAACTTACGGTGTAGGCAGAAATGTTGGCGTAGTAAGTTGACAAGTTGAAGCATAACCGATGGTTGATAATTGCTCTGAAATTACAAGTTAATTTTATAAACACGCGAGGGCACAGAACATATATAAACAAACAGACAAGACAGATATTAAACGCCGTCAATCTTGTAAAACCCCTTCCGTTTTTCGGTCAGGGGTTAAAAGTAGATTACATACTACAGGTTGAATAAATTGGACAAGGCGACAGCACAGATCATAGGCGCCAGTCTTATTTGCGCATAAATGTAATGTTCCGAGTGAAATAACCTTTGTAATGTAAGGTTAAAAATTCACTAAAACAAAGCCAATGTAACAGGAGCTCCCTTGACGTTGCGGTTGGACGCATAATAATTGCATTTTTTATATTTTATCTAAGATAATGTTGTGCCCTGTCTACTTGATTATCATATTATCATCGTCGATAGCCCAATTTGATTTAGTATTGGTCCTACTCAACTCGTCTATACCTACATAACTGCTCATCTTGCTGAAAACTATACCGGGTTAGTCTAAATGTATGTTCGTTCATGATGTGACACGCTTTACCTGGACTTAGGATCTTGAGGGTACAACGGGTTTCCAGGCTTAAACTTCTCACATACATATTGCATGATAGCGTTGCTCTCACTCAGGTAAAACCCCTCGTCATCTAGCACAGGGATCTCTTTCTGGGGGTTCATCTAGAAAATAAAAAGCCTTTTGAAGGTGGTTGATTCCGCTTTCACAAACGTTGGTAGGTAAGTTAAACTATTCCAATGTCTGACTTATCTGTAGTAAGTAGGTATATTATGAAATTCCAACCTGTGCATACTCCTCAGTCATGTGGTTTCCTGCCCCAAAGTCCACATTGATCAGTTCAAAAGGTACTTTCAAGTGCGTCAGGGTTTGCCGTACAGAAAGCGATGGGGGCCCATCCGACACGCCATATAACTTCAGCACCATCTAGAAATTATTACAAAATATTATGAAAAAATACATAGGTACCAGAAAACACCGTCAAGCGATGTTCCAGAGATGCAGCACCCTTAGGCTACTCGAATCACCCCCGCATGTTCTACGATTTTTGATGGTTATGCTAGGTAAACTTCCGGTATCACAGAACCACACTTATTGTTCCTGTTCTGTGTCCAGAGTCTTTATTCTGTGCTTCCGGTTCGGAGATCCGCGGGTGTCGATACGACCACGATACGACACACCAATTTACAAAATTCGGTATTTAGGTACTTACCGTTGGTAGGTACTAGGTGCCTTGTTACTACTTATTTTATTCACTAGAAACCGTCTGGTAAGCACGGATCAGAAACTGGTACTGCATAGAATAGCTAACAGTGGCAGAGTCGAAGGCCCACAGACCTCCTTTCACTTCATTGAATGTTTTACTAGGTAGGTATGGTACTCTAGGTACCTAGGTATTATAACAAGTGGGAACGTAAAATTGTAAGAGCAAATACGTAAGTTAGATAGATAATGCTGCAATACAAGGACTTATGTAGGTACCTGCCTACTTCTTAATTTCATAATATTACGTACCTACTTCAAAAAAATCTTCTTTCTTCAAAGTCCTTAGAAGGTTCCGCAAGAAACAGCCTTGCAAAATAGTTCATTCATAGTTAGGTAAGTAGGTAGGTATAAGGCAGCTACCTACTTAACTATAGGTAAACTAGTGCCTACACTGTACTTAGTACCTACCTAGGTAGCTTCTTATTGCAATGAAATCTCCTTTACCAAAACCGCATAATAACATCGCGCTTTAATGGAACTAACCCTGCAACGGTATCTTAAAGCACCCACACCGACGACGCAGTACAAAGCGGTGCCTCCTTGCCTACTGGGTTCAAGATGACTCTTGGTGTATGATATTTGAAGGATGATTTACGAGGGCTGCTTGAAGGATGGTACTTGTGTGCTGTTTTGTGTAGATTACCGCAAAGACTACACGGCGCGGGCGGCGCGCGGCTCCGTGCCGTTGCCGCAAAAAAACCGGGCCATGGGTTGTGCTGTTAGAGTTTAGGGTTAAGAGTGGAAGTACCTGCACAATAGTTTCATAATATCCGCGGTGTGTACATTTACATTAAGATTCCTCCAAGTTATTATAAATACAGGCAGACGAGGCACAGCACGACTTTTATCATCCGCGATTTCTTCATTACAATGAAGATAAACATAGTTCTAAGTACAGGCGTGCTTTTGTTTATGAACCTGCTGCAATCTAGTGTGGAGGCAGTTCCTCTGCATTCGGGGACTACCGAGTTCTTCATGACCGAGGAGGTTCGAGTCAAGCGCCAAGCCGGGTATGTGTACAACAGGCCGAGCGTATCATTCGATCTGCCCTCTCGGGCTCCGACTGAGTCCACTCAAGCACCTACTGTTGACAGGACACAGGCGCAAATGATGTATTACGCATACCCTGCGCCTCGGCCTACGGTCAACAGCGGCGGAAGTTCTGGTGCCATTGGATACTCGTCCGGCTCCGGTGCGGGCAACGAGGCAGCCCCTGGTGGTGCTTCAGCATCAGGATACAACTACCAACAGCAAAACGGAGCATCAGTGGGAGGTCAGACTGCATCCGTCTCGGGAGCTTCTCAAACGAGCGCAGGGGCTAGCCAATCCTCAGGTTCTGGCTCCTCAGGATACGCTTATAACACTCCGGTGACCGGGACCAACTTGGGTTCAAGTGGTTCTCAATCGTCCGCGGTTTCAACTTCATCTCAAGCTGCTGATGATTCAGGAGCTGGTTACGCTTATGGCGCTCCAGCTCCATCAACCTCTAAGGTAGATGTATCCACAAACGCACCCCAATACTTACCACCTTCTGCTGGTAACGGCAGAAGTAGCGGAGCACCATCTTTAGGAGATACTGGCGGAGGCTATTCCGGTGGTGTCCCGGCTGGGTCTGGAGGAGGTTATTCCAGTGATTCGCAGACTGGGACAGGCAGTCTCACAGCAGTGTCTGCAGGGGGCTATTCCGATGGTTCTTTGGGTGGAGCCAGAGGAGTTTCTTCCAGTGGTTCTCCGGTAGAGGCCAGAGGGGCCTATTCCAGCGGTCCCTCTGATGGAGCTGTAGGTGGCTATTCTAGTGGTTCTCCGGCAGGGGCTGGAGGTGGTTTTTCCGATGGTTCCTCAGGTGCAGGCAAAGGTGGATATTCCAGTAATTCCGCGGGATCCGAGGGTAGCTCTTTCAGCGGTACCTCGGTTGGAGCCGGAGAAGGATATGCCAGTGGTTCTCCAACAGGGTCTGGCGGTCGCAGTTCTTCAGGTTCTTTAGCGGCGATTAGTACATTGGCAGATCAATACTTACCCCCCTTGAGTCAACCCAGCCCTTCATCAACCCCAACCAATGTACCTTCAATAAATGTAGGCCAAACTGTTAGTGGTCCTACAACCGCTCTAAACTCTGCTTACATTCCACCAAAGCGTATATCACCCCCTTCACCAACTTCTGGAGCCTCAAATAACGTAGGTCAACAAACCGGAAGTAGTCCTGTTTCTTCCGCTCCGAGCTCTGCATACATACCTCCTAACCTTTCATCACCTCCTTCATTAAGCCCATCTTCTGAATCCTCAGTTAACGTAGGTCAACAAACCGGCAGTAGCCCCTCTTCTGTTCCAAACTCTGCTTACATACCTCCCAATCTTTCATCACCCCTTTCATCAAATCCGATTTCCGTACCATCAGTTAACGTAGGTCAACAAACCGGAAGTGGCCCTGTTTCTTCCGTTTCAAACTCTGCGTATTTACCGCCAACTCGTTCTTCACCTGCTTCTAACACACCCCGTCCATTTGCTCCTACAAAACCATCATCTGATTATCTTCCACCAAATGTCAACGGCTCCGGTATACCAACACAGAGTTCTGTTTCTACTCCGGCTTCAATGTATTTACCGCCAGTTTTTTAAACATCTCCCCTTTGAGATACTTACCTACTTTCTATAAAAACTAAATTAGGCTAGGCGCAAGTAGTTTTTCTTGCGCATGTAATGTTTCGAGAAAAAGAACATATTTGATGTAAGGTTCAAAATTCGTTTTATAACCAGCTCTTCACTATCAAAAAGCCAAATGTAAAATGAGTTCCCATTTGTAGGAATTTTAATGGCGATACGTTTCAGGTTAGGCTGCACACTATTACTGCCTGTTTCTTATTAGTTTTTCTTTCATGAAAAAAAAATCCTATCATGGAAACCAACTTTAAAAGACTTGACCCACAAACTCACATTATCCTTATCTCACGAAAAAAAATATAGTAATGCGGGGTAAGGCTTTTGCGTAGTGTTGTCATAATTCTGCCAGTGTCTGTTTATTTGTCAATGTCATAATCAACCAAACGAATGTCAATAATGTCAAAAAAAAAGGAGGCTAATACCAGAAGAAGAAAGACACGAGTTTTGACATTTTTTGAAACGACACATAGCACTTTTATTTTAATAGTTTTTCTTGTGTTATTGTGAGTATTGTTGTTTAATTTTGGTGGAATTTTAACCAATAATACTTAGGTCGTAACATAAAGTGTGGGCCATTGGAATAAATGTGTGTAAAGTGGTTTTTCTGAATGTGAAAATTCGTGTTAGGTTTTGGAGAGAAAATCCACCATTTTCTTTTCAAAACAAACGACAGCCGACTTGACAACTGACTTGACTTGACTTATTTATTACAATTTTAACACTTGACATTGGCAAAATTGTCTGTCGAAATGACGGACACAGGCCATTATTGAAGAGAAGAAGAAACAAGAAGAAGAAGCTTGTCAAAATACGTAAAATACAAAAATAGATAGAGATGAGATTTTTATAATTCACGAAATTATTTTATTGAATAGTTCAATGTTATACTACTTTATTGTAATACATTAATGTCCATGAAAAATGCTACGTTTTTATGTATTCTAAGTAGATTGAATATCGTGTGTATTTGTACAAAATTACGGTTGTCTAAATTACTATGATTGTATTACAGCAACTAATACAAATTTATCGATTAGAACCAGAGGTAAATAAAAGGTAACTAAACGTACGCCCTACCTTGTAGGTTTAGTTTTAATTGTAATGCTAAAATCGAGTACCAGTACCTACAACACATAATACGTGTTGTTCAAGGTTCATGACCTTACTGGGTTAAATTATTATTCGTTTATCCTGTTACCTATATATATACGGTTCCAGTTGGATATTAGATACATAATTCGTTAAACACGTACAATAAAATTGATTGTAAACCACATCATTATTGTCAGGAACAATGTGGTGTAAACATAGTGATTCATAAAGTATCCCATGCTTACAGAAGACGTGAAGAGAGTCCAGCAATAGTTGAGGATGGTGCACCTCGAGATGACAGAAGCTCAACTATGCATCCACATATTAACAATAAATGACCTGCCAAACGAGATACTCATTTACATATTTTCCATGATTGATTTTGAGTCCCTTCTTGCAGTTGCTAAAGTTTGTATGCGATGGCAGCAACTGTGCTTGACACCATGCGTCTGGGATAACACCCGCCTGATTGTGTGCATGAAGAACTATGTGAGAATCAGTGAAAACATTGTCCCGTTTGTTTCCAAATATCTGAAGAATGTTAAATTACAGTATTTCAAATTGTATTCTCAAGTGAGGTCTTCCTTGACCAGTTATTGTCCAAACCTGACTCATCTAGAAATAAGCATATCTCAGGTGGACAGCTGTATTTTTGATGATCTTCACTACTGGCCCAATCTAAAGTTCTTAAGTTTCCGCAATTCTCTTATTGTCCAGAGTTCAGAGAATGCTAATGGAAACTTTGTGTACCATTTGCCATTTGAAAAGCTGAAATATTTAGAGACCCTCATACTTTCCAATTTTGCATTGACACAGGAGAGCCTCTACAGCATGTTGCAATGCACTAACTTGGTTAGTCTGAATATGGAAAAGATGAAAAACATACCTGCTGACTTCCTGGAATCTCTCTTACGTACAAAGCAGTCCACCCTGCGAGCACTCCACATTTATGGAGACACATTGAATGATGATATTGTTCGCTTTATAGCCAGTTGTAAAGTTCTACAGATCCTTCACATAATGACATGTAAAACTTTATTTGATTCAAGTTTGTTGCACTTGTATAGATTAAAGAATTTGCATTCTCTCAAGCTGCGCCATGGTTATTTCTCAACTTCTGCTTTGCTCGCATACTTTTCGAATAATATGTTTCACAAACTGACCTACCTCAGTCTGTCACGGTGTCTGCATGTCACTATGCAAGTGGCTAAAGCTATTAAAACTAGTGCACCCAATTTAAATGAATTGTCATTTTACCTGTGTCCATTCATCATTGCCCATGACTTCAAAAGAACAGAGCTAGAAAGAATGTTCAAAATACAGTTACTACTGGATTAAAATATTCTTGGTGATTTTTGTTAGTTTCTCATAGCAGCTTAGTTATCCGTCCACCTCAATAATATTTCAAAATAGTTTGTAAAACCATGTAAATATGTTATTATTCTACTTTTCAACAGAATGTTTAGAAAACAATATTAATTAGTACCAATACTAATAATTGAAAGGTTGTAATGTAATTAATGCACTGTAATGTAAAACTGAATTTTCTAGAGCTGAATTGTATCAGTATTCAATTATGTAAGTATTATTTATATATCTACCAAGTAGGTAATTTTTAATTATATATAAATTGAAGTCAACAATTAAGAGTGCCTTATCAAATCTTGAAAAACAGAATATACATAACAGGTACATACAGTTTTGTATGAATGTGTTTTTTTTATTGTATGTTAAAATTATCCCTTCTAACACTTTTATTAAATTAATGTTTTGACACTTATATACAAAAACTTTTTATTAAGGTAAGGATATATTATATGTGCTTGTTTAAATGCAATCAAAATATTTATACAAACAATGAATGTTATTAAATTAGGTAAAGTAGCAAAAATTAAGTTGTATAATAAATCGAATGGGTTATCAATGATAGAGCTTTGTTTAGACATTGAAAAACCGTTTATAGTTTTGTGTTAGGAGCTAGGTACCTATAGTGAAAATTGTAAAGTTAGTAAGAGTAACAAAAACGTGAGCTACCATTTCTTAGTTTAAATGACTTTGTAGTTCAAGTAAGACTGGTAACTAACTAGATCGCGGTATCAATCTCAAGAAAAATATCTCAAACGTGTTTCTTAGCGTTTCATTTTATTTTTGGCAATATCGCGAGATCTCAGTTTGTGTCTAACTACTATGTACCCAGTGTATAATTTAAATTGTTTTTACAAGCTTATATTTAACTTTAAATAAAAACAACATAACATTTTTAATAAAAATAAAACTTCTAAATGAATGCCCATCTAATTTAAAGTATGAATTTCAACAAATCTATGAATTTACTTATGTCGGTAATGACGTTGTTCTACTATGTACATATTTTTTGTGCTGTTTTATTTATGACTGAAATTTTTGTTAATAGTCTATGCTTACAATATACACATACATTTTTTAAGCTAACTATCAAATTATCATGGAACACGGAACAGTCTCTATAATAGGTAAACTTACGTTTATAAAATGGTGTTAGGTATTTAGAGTTATCAAAATAATCTGTAATAAGGATTTATATGACCCACTGATTTTTATTTTTATGACTGATTTGCGTTACCTACCTATATCACCCTATATTAATGCTATCTTAATTGAATTGATTTGAAGATAAGGTCTGACTCATTTTCAATAATCACAACTGATAGATAATTAAATTACCTATTGTAATAGTGCATTCACTCACACTCAGCCCATGCCGCTGTCGGCATTAATGTCGCGATTAATTCCGGACTTATTGCCACAGCAACATCGCCTTTATTCTTATTAGTGAGCAAGGGCATGAACTTGGTTCGAGAGCCGGGACAGAGGCATGATCGTGCTCACACTATGCTCATGTCCACTTCCCTGCCGACTGCGTCTGAGTGTGAATGCACCATCACATGAATAAAGTATAGGTTCATTAGGTACATATTCTGCTTGTAGCTTTTTATAGACGGTCAATCAGCATACGGGCCTAAATATATTAATAAATAACTATTCTCCATCATCATACAATAAGTCGGAAGTCGGAAGAGTTTAAATTTTCACCTGACTACGGCGAAGCAAAAAGTAGGGTATAATGATTTTTACCGGTATGTTCATCTGTTCCCTCATAAACTTCTAAACTACTTATCAGAATTTGACAAATGGGGTATCGCCATGGGCTATCCTTTAACTAAACATCACTTGTTGTAGGTAAATGTACATTGTACCTACGTCCTACATATCAATTTCAGATGAGAATATTTTCTTGTTTCATGCTTTTTAGAACGTGATTTGTCAGTAGTTGGGTTATAGTTTTTGAACGAATTTTTTTCTAAATAAGTATGCCAAAGATGGGCATAAGCCATCTCGTACCTATGAGTTAGTGGCCAACTCTGGTTCCTTATGTACGAAAAACGCGCGAGCAAGATAAAGTACGAGATGTGATGTGTAATAAAATATTTAATAAACAAATGTAATAGTAACAGTACGTTATACAAACGGTTCTATAGTGATTTCGACAGCAGAGCAAGGATTGGTGAGCTCGAAGGCTGCAAGCACATTTGGATGGATAACTCCGATTTTGCCGATGGGCTCGCCTCTGAGTACCACTTCAGCGCACCGACCCGGGAAGTAAGCGGGATCTGAAAGATAAAGTTCTTTTTTACTTACTTATATTTTTTATTTGAAATAAGAGATCTGTGTAAAATACAAGTAAAGTAGGTATTTATTTATTTAAGATAGTCAAGATAGACAAAAATGCCAGGTTGGAATCCTAAAGCTCACTACATTCGGCACAGTACAGTGCAGACTCTGAGTTTCATAGGACAAGTTATGTGATAACAGTCGATTATAATAGTTGTAGTTTAGCTCGTGTATTCATATTTTGTTTAATTTTTATTTCTTCTCATTAATATAGCCATCCTGCGTAAATAAGCCAAAACAGAACGATTCCAAGTTATTCGAAGTCAAGCACTGACGTCAATCAAGGCCTTCCAAGGTAGTCTTATTTTTAATCTACATGTGATTATGTGATAAACGTCTAAACATAGCTGCAGAAGAAAGAAAATGGCGGCGGAGTCGCGACGACGCTCGCAGACAGTAGACCCTAGCAGCGCCCGTGCCGCAGCGCACTGTCATTCATTTCTAAAGAAAGCGTAGACGCAGTACGCCGCCTGTGCACTCGTGCTTCGACTCTTGTTCGTCGGCTTGAAGAATGTAAGGATTGTTGAGATACCTTCACACTGTCGCAGGCAGTAGTCGGTGGGCGCGCGTGCGTTTAACTGCGCGAGCACGCGGTCCAGCACGCCGTGCACCCACTGGAAGCCGGCCGAGCGCCCGCAGTGCACCACGCATAGCCGCCGCTCGTTGCGGGCGCCCGTCTCTGTGGAAACATGACCATTTTAACATACAAGTAAATTTTACAAAAAATTCAAAACACCTGGACCATAAAAGTCTCCTTTGATCCGGTGTACCATAGACGGGATATAATTTTTTTTTTACATAATTGATTGTATTTAATGAAAGTTTAAACTTAACTGAAAGAGTATCATATTTCGATTAATTATCAAAAACCTATTTGGGAAATATTTAATTCCAGATGGATTTCAAGTCTCTAAGTGATTTTTTCACAAAACCTGTACCATTATAGTCTTATGGAAGGAAAACTATAGATTACTTCAAAAGTTAACTGAATTCGAGAAATCTTTATGAGAATAGCGATTTTGCTAGGCTTTTGTAAAGCTGGCGATTTCCTATGGCTTTGGAATGGGGGTTGATTTTCACTAAATCTACCACTACATGTTTATGAACTCCAGCGAATAACATCATAAAACAGGCGCTACAGCGTCACGTGATGTAGGTATGACCTCAAAGCATTAGTTAGTTACCTGATGATGGATCCTGTAACACGACGTCACTGATTTCAAACAGCTTCAGAGGAAGTGGCATCTTCTTATTAGCAGCTATAGTTTTCAGCAGGCCAGGGAGTAGGATTGTTCTTACTACTTGGAACTCCAAGGTTTTGGGATTGGAGATGTGAACTGCGGGTACATCTTCTATCCTTAGACCCAGTTTTGTTGATATGTCTTCACGGGAACACTGTACATGAAAGAAAAAATAACAAACTTTTGGTTTGGGCGATCATGCTAAGCGGCCTGATGTAAATGGTTTTATTTAAAAAAAATCCTACTACCTAATATTCTAAACGCGAAAGTTTGTATGAATGGATGTTTGTTACTCTTTCACGCAAAAACTAGTGATCCGATTTGGATGAAACTTGGAATATATATTGTCCATGGCCTGAATTAACACATAAGCTGCTTTTTATCCCGGAAAATCAACGGCATCCAACGGGACGCGAACGAAGTCGCGGGCGGAAGCTAGTACCTAGGTAATTATTATTTTGGTTACACTTACAAGTGTGAAGGTAAGAGCTTCTGTGTATCCGGCTTGCGCGCAGCATTGCCTAAGCTGCTGCGTCAGTTTGTTGCGCGGCTCCTGACCACCTGCAGTCGCCATCGGCATCGATCGCTTTTCTATACGATTGTATCTGGAAATTAACAAAATATATTCTAAGTATGTGTTGTAAACATTGTCCCAGGCACCACAGGTCCCTTTAAGTGTAGGCATAGGTTCCTTCCTGACGCTGCATAAATCATCATCACATCAATAGATGTATAGGCCTAAGTAGCAATAAGCAGGCATCTAGATTTATACAGCGTCAGGGGTTACTTTTTAATCTATTGACGATAGACGCTGTAGCTCCTAGGACATGATTTTAGATGAAGTACCCAGCACCTAATATTTTAATTATCGTAGATATGTGATTAGCACTGTTACTAATAACGAAATGACGATTGGTAGGCACGAAATGAAGCTGCGTGCTTCACGTGCCTACTTTGTCGCGAGTTTGTTATAAACCTTACACCCATTTGACGTTTTCCAATAGATTCGTGAAAAATAACAGATAATTAAAATATATTAAAACAGAAGAAATTCAAATAACTAAATTAGGTAGATAGGTACCATAGGTATGTTTGCGCGTTTTGGGCTCCACTTTTAAAATACTGGCTCAGAATATGATTACAAGCAATACCAGGAACACACCAGGCACTATCAATTAATTTAATTGCCTTTAATTTTATTATTACCCGTATGCGATGGCAATGTCTTCGTATGTGTCACAAGCATGGATGACGTCATGTCTTGTCGGCGGGATCCTGACTCTCAGTAGGTCATCCTCCAAAGTTGCTGAGAGACACATTCGAGATAACAATGCTGCTAACTTGTCGCCGCTTTCACTAGAAATTATAAGAAAACTACCGTAAAATAGGGCGATATTTTATTTATTAACCTGTCCTCTGTATAGATTATATTATAGATCTACGATTCAATTTTCTTCTGATATACTAAAGGCTATCTATTTGAAACCGTTTGTGAAAAAATAAAAATCTATATTTTATAAGCTTCGATAAGAGATTCTTATTTAATCTGAATAAAATTTCGAAGGCTACAGATAGTAGTACCATATTTTACTGGTAGGATTATGAGCTAAATCGAACACGAGGTTGTAAAGTTATAAGGGCCCAAAAGGGAGTAAAAATTTGAGAAACATAAACATAGAAACTGAAATAACGTGAGTTACCATTTCGCAGAGTTTCTATGACTATGTAGTTTAGGTATCGATGCGATTTACTAACATTATCTCAACCATTTGTTAAATACATGTTTATTTCGTTTTTAGGCAATAGCACGAGATTTGAGTTCGGGTCAAACAACTAGTACTAGAGGCGTATTTACCTGATGCCGATGTAGCTGTTAGCTTTAGCCACGCTAATAAGTTCTTCCCGACAGCTAAGCTTAGGGTACAGCTCATATGTTCCATCGGGCGAATACACCTTGCACTGTTCCACAGAGTATGGTGACGAGCAGTATTTGGAGAACATGGTTACCACCGTGTCGAGGACCACTTTTGCCTGTGAATGAAGTAAAGTCATAGTTGTGTTTACATCAACAGATGCATGGCGGAATTCGTTGAGTCGGGTTAAAATGCAACACTGCGTGTTTAGTAGAAATATTGAAACAGCTCAGAGGTTACCTTAGTAAGATCAGTAGCTGTGCATTCAATAAAGACATTTCTAGTGTTCAAGGTGATCTTGGAGCGGTCACCGTTGATGATGGGAGGCATGGAGAGTACTACGCCGTTTTTGTCCTTGATAATCGGATACACGGGGCTGTCCCGGATTATACCGAGGTATTGCTTCAACTGGGCGTGATTCTGAAACGGAAATATTTTCTCATACACCGTGTTTTTAATTCTAGATCAACGTGGAAGTATAAAGTAAAGGAGTGTATCGCGCCTCGCGCCGCCGTCAAGCGTTTCTATATCTTGTAACATTGTTCATAAAGGTTTGTAATCTTGTTATTTAAACTGATCGTTTCGTAACGTCGTCGCGTCGCTGACAATTCAGTCTGCATTGACCCTTACAGAATAAAGCTCCATCAGTTCCGAAGCGGTAGTCTCTTTCTGTTGGTTGAGCGCCTTGAATTTGATCTGGTCAGGCGGCAGCGCGTCATAGATTAAAGGACCCTGAATCGTGTCCAAGTCATGAGTGCCGATTGCTACTAGCGTCCTCTTGCGGCAGATGTTCTGGTGCAATTTGTCCTGAAATCCAAAAAAACATATTGGAACAAATATTCATGAGCTGCAGCCTTACCGCGAAGCGTAATGATGAAAAGGCTTCAATGTTCAATGATTATTTTTACTGTTTTAGTAATATTCAAATCCAATACCCACTCGAGCGCCCACCATGCTATTTAATGTAAAACAAATAAATTTAGTGCCTCTCTAAAAATCAGGAATCAGAAATATTATTTGCTTGAACATAAGTAATGAATACGTAAAAGTAAATATTTATAATGTTAATAACGTCACAAAATATGTCTCTGTTATGTCCAAAATGCTGCATAGTTAAACAGTTGATTAAAATCTAACTCTGTCACTGTTTGACATTACCTGTTAGTAAAAGACAGCAATAAACAGCGGAATAAAATTATGGGATAGTGTGCAAAGGTCCAAAGATGGTTCTTTTTAAAATATTTGTATTCATTGATTCGGCCCATTACTAATAAATAAGAGATTCAAGTAACCTGCAAGTCAATGAAGCTGTCATAGGATTCCTTAGTAAATGTGATGTCTCTGAGCACTGCTGCCACAGCATACGGCCTGATCTGAGCCGTCGCTGGAGTTAGGTGCATGGAGTGACTATCTTCATACTTTGTAAGCTTATATTCTGGTGGTGGCTTTCTGAAAATTAGATGTTAGGGTTAAATAGTTCATAGTTTTTATTTATAACATTTCGTTATACATCAAATAGATTGGTAATTTTAACAATCATTATAATTATGTAATTGGGGATGCTGGAACATTGCTGTCATCAACCCAAAGTCCTCCTCCATTACTTTAAGGAGTTGGGCAGGCTGGGGTGAGGTTAGCAGGGGGACAATGCACAATACACCCCAACACTTGATGTCAGTGCAGATCTCATTCCCCACAACGAATTAGAATTATACCGCTTTAAGACGGTTCATTTTTGCTTTCATTTTCGATGCTTCATCGATGAAACATCGAAAATGAAACGTCTAAACATGTCTAAATAGGACCTTTCATCGTTCATTATCGATGCGCCTTTTTGATGAAAGTCACTAGCCACCCTGACGCTTTCATCGGCATCGGCCTTTCATCCGGCATCGTTCATCGAAAATGAACAACAAATGAACCGTGTAAACAGCGGCGCTCATTTGTTTCACAGCAGAGTAGCGGCAGGTCCTTCTAATTATTGTGATAAATTAATAGTATTGTCTTGAAGCATGGTGTTTAAATGGCGGGATGAGCACATGACTATATTTTAGACCATTTTAGGAGCCACAAATGTCTGTGGAACCACAAAATGCCAATTTATAATCAATTCCAACAATTCCAAATTCGACAGACCACGTAGGTTTAATTAAATCTGTAGTAAAAAAAAATCTAATAAAAAACTGCTTTTATTCTCTGCAAGAGTTTTTTGAAGAAAATGAGATAAAACATGATAGTAATTTGTTTTAAGTAAAAATTTTATTAATTAAAGATAAGTAGGTAGTAAGTATATTATGTATTAGGTAGGTACAGTATATTAATACTGTTAATTTAAGCCTGATCTCTTAGTATACATATAGTATTTAAGTATGATACAGTATAAATAATTAGGTAATACTTCTATTTATCCACCTAGCGATAGATAAAAATATTGTCGTGCTCTGTCAGGGTTCATATTGCAAGCAATTAAGTTTCAACTTTATTTAAGATCTGCACCCACAATATGAATGCAATAAAGAACTTGAACTTGAACAATACGGACGACTTCTCTCCGCGACATCGTGAGAAAATGAATGAAAAATGCCTCACTGTACAAACTGCGTGTAAACATAAAAATGCGTTCATTATCGATGCTTCATCGATGAAACATCGGAAATGAAAGAATCTAGTGAATCGTCTAATAGAATAATTATGTAGTTTTTTTTATTTTTTTTTTTATATGAGCTATAGCTAACGTTTTGGCTGCCAGCACACCTGGTGGACTACTCTTTTTGGTAAAATAAATTTGTATTTGTATTTCTAAGATAAGATAAGAAGATTTTATTTAATAATATGTTATGGATTTACTATCAGAACTTACTTGCCCTGGAAAACCAGTAGACCATCAACTAAGCCTTCCAAGCATAGCAGATCATATCTATTTGCAGGAATATCTATTCTGTATAGAATCTCCTCTGAAACTCCAGCACCTGCTTGGTCACCTTGTTCCTTCATCAACATCTGTTTTGCCGTGGTCTAAATAAAACAAAAATATTTTTTTGTTATATTGTACAACTTTCTTACTTTTTTACTCTATTTGGACACTTATAACTTTACAACCCCTTGACCGATTTACTGCATTTTACAAAGCAGTAAAACTTAAGAGTAGGTAGCTTACCTACTACTCGTAGACCTACCGAATTCAGTGAAGTTTGGGTAAGCTGTTCCAAAGTTATGCTCAAACCAACAAACCTACAACACCAATTTGCCCAAGTTCTCACTAAGATCTTCGTTTGCTTCTCTCCCTCGATCAATTAGCAGTAAGGGATCAGCATACTATGGGCCTTTGAGTAGGTATCTATTTGCATGAATCAGTTTGTTTCAAATGGCTCATTGCCCTAATGCAGTGTTTCAGAGCTTTGAAGGCTTTTGTCTAATTGGTGGCTAACAACTGCAATAGGTAGGTAGGTAATTAACAAAAATATGTTCTAAATAGGTACAACTTACAACTTCATCCAATTCCAGTCCAAATTCAAAACATAGATCTTGAAACTCATCATCAGCTGAAAAGAAAACAAACTCAGTTTAGCTGTTACCAGAATAAAAGCAGGCAGGTTATGTTAAGTTATTTCTACTTACTGTACGTTCTTCCGAGAGCTGCGAAGAGAGCGTCACGTTTTACTGATATCGTGGGCATCTTTTCAATGAACTATTATAATCTAAAACATAAAACGAGAAAGCAGAGAGAAGTTCTGTCGGCTGCCCTAGGAAACCCATAAAACCAGGAAGAAACTGACTGATGTTGACCTATAGGTGTTCGGTGAGTGCAGGTGAGTGGAGACTGGAGAACCGAGAAAGTGAAAAATTACAGAACTGAGCAGACCACAGACAGCTGGGATGACGTTGACAAACATCTTCTTTTGACAAGCAGAAATACTACCTTAACCGCACTCCCCTCTTGTTTATGACACTAGCATTAGCGAACTCGACACTGACAGAATTGTGATAACTAGCCACGAAAGCCACAATCCAAGAAGTTGAAGGTACATAAAAAAAAACTTTCTACTACACCGCCACCAAGTGGTTTTTGGCCACTTTTTTGGCACATTAACAATGTTTGGTTTTTCTTGTTCCCGGACCATAATTAAGTAAATACTGTAGGTATAATTTTAAGACCATTTCTAATCTTTTATTAGACCTTTCCCTATTACTATGTACTTTACAAACTTTTGGTTGACTAGGGTTGACTGCACAAGAAAATGTTCTCATAAGTTTTTGTAAAAATGCAACAAAAGAATCGATACCAATGTCCATAAAAAAAATTGATTTGAAGTCTCTAACCGAAAAAATCAAAATATCAACGGTAAAAAAAAAAAATCTTACTAGTAAAACACAAAAAGATGGAAAACATACATGGAGTATTTTCAGGTAAAAAAAAAAATTAAATTCCCCAAAGGGCGGGGGGGGGGGGGTGGGGGGGAATTTATTTAATTTTATTCTGGCCGTTTACATGTTGATTTTTGCGGTTTTTTTTCTTTGGACCATATTGTATACGAAAAAAAAACTACCAAATCAACTTTTGTTTTTTTGAGTGGTAACATTTTTGATCACGTGATTTCAGTCTGGTTTTGCAAACGGTAGGTGAGTGGAGTGCCTTGTCATCAATCCCTTGAGTTTTTGGATGATTTTCTTTGGAATTTTTATTCAAAGTAAGTAAGTATATGATCATATTAAACTAACCATGTTCCTATTTAGTTCTAATGCTTTGTCTTTATTTTGAAACGCGTTTGTATGACGAAACTATACCTTGTTCCGTGACTAGTGATATGACGCCATTTTCTTCGTGAATGCCAATATTACTAAATTCATCACTATTTTCTTTGTTATACTTGTATTCTGTAACGCTTAGTTAAAACCTGTTCGTAAGAGAATCCGCAAGAGTAGCAAGTTTGCTAGGTTCCCTGCCTTTGTGTTGGGTTTCATTGCACCAGCTATTATGTAGTGCTTGGTAGGTGTATGTATCAGTTACGCATTTTTTTGTATGACACCACCTTGGGAGGCGCATGAGGCATTTTCTGTGAAATTGCTTTACACATTCATAGAAACATCTATATAAACAGTGTTGTATCCCAAATTTATCTGAGAAGTAAGAGTCCTACATTCTTTCATAACTTTTTAGTTTTTTGATATCCCTACCTTCTGTTACCTACATAGGTACTTACTTCCTGTAGGTATATACATCATTTTACATGGGTAGCGTGGTTCTCGATTGTTTGACCAGTAGATACTCTACAGCTCATTATTTCCTAAATTCAAAATAATTGATTCTCTTAGTTTTACCTACTCTACCATGCAATGTTCTCAACAATTGTAGAATTAGAATATAAAATCCTATTTGAGGCACATCTAGTCTGGCTGTCAATTAGAATTATTTGAATCAATTAAAACTACATAATATTTACCTATTTATTTTCAACCAACAGGTCGACATCCCTATCTATGCCAAGAAATTAGAGTTTGGAAGTTACATACATAGTACTGATGGAACAAAGTTATAGGCATTGTGGGTATGAGCTACATTTATACTGGATTTTATTTTCCCAGTAAGTAGGTAAACACTATTCCTGCAGCAGCATTATTTTTCCTAATAATTTGGTTCATGATATTGCTAGTAGGTACATGTGCACACAAAGAGAACCAATTTACAATCAATAAACACCCAATTTTCTGTTCATTTTGTTTTTAAAAGCTTAACATCTATAGTAGGCTTGTTTGATGCTTGTAGATTGTCAGTACTGATGTTTGAGACATGTAGGTTTCATAATTTCAATTGACCCATGATTGTATTGGTGCATGTCTTATTCAGTCTCTACTTTCATAAAGATCTGTAGACAGTTTTTTTAAGAATATCCAGACAATGGTTCAAATTATACTCTTATTGTTACGTAAAATGTCCATGAATATTGAATAATTTGTTTTTAGGCATGTTTGTGATTATTTTGGCATCAACTGTTACACCTATAATGATTTATTATAAAAAAAATACTATACCCATTAACTACAACTACCTTTGTAGGCTTATCCTGAAAAGCAAAACAATGTGTTAAAATGTTGTTACCAATGTCTATTAAAATGAAAATATGTATAATCAATTATGTAGTACCTAAGATTGTTAATAAAAGTCAATTGAAATTGAAACTAGGGTGGTTTTGTAGACTCAACTAGGTACTAATTTAATAGCACACTTTATATCAAGTAACCTACAAAGTTTGCTAGGTTCATGTATTTGTCCATCCATACATAGGTACTTAGATAAATTACTGATAACTCTGCTGACTTCTTATCAGCCTGTGGCTGTTAATGGCAAGATAAAATGGTGAAAACCAGATAGTGGTACAACAATAAACTAAAGTACACTTTACCAACATTTAGTTATTTTTAGTTTGTTAAGATTTTCATTAAATAGGTATGTTTCATGGAATGGTATCAAGAATTTTGCATATTGTTTATAAAATTAACAATTCTATCAGTATTCAGGGCAGTTAATTATGTAGCATTAAAAGTCTTTATTTGCATCTCTTTTTTATTTTCCATTGCAAATGAATGGATATTTTACAATAGATTGGTATCCACAGGTGGTGTGACCATTTATTGTGATGCCGGTGGATGCTTACCTGAAGCGCACAGACGTGGTGTTCCCTGGTTGTGAACTGAAGGGCCTACGCACTTGGAAAGACATTTGTTTGGTACGAAATTCCTTATTTCAACATCAGGTATGTACGCTTTTGCTTTGAAGTTTTTTAGGGGGGGGTATTTCTCATGGATGTATGAAAACACTATATTGTACATAAAAACACCGAAACATGAAATAAAAACAAAACAGGTGTCATTAAATGTACAAGGGGCGGTCTTATCATTCAATAGCGAACTCTTCCAGGCATCCTTTGGATGTAGTGGACTTAAATTTATTTTGAGAAGGGGCCAAGGGGGCATGTGACTAATATACCTATGTATACATAAATATATAATAGTGTAACTTAATCTAGGGTAATCTTCTATGAGAAGCTTTTT
This sequence comes from Eulithis prunata, assembly GCA_918843925.1. Taxonomy (NCBI): domain Eukaryota; kingdom Metazoa; phylum Arthropoda; class Insecta; order Lepidoptera; family Geometridae; genus Eulithis; species Eulithis prunata. The sequence continues at coordinate 7,601,660 of OU974016.1, read as the reverse complement.
ATTTGTTGATCATTCAATCATTACTAATATTGCTTTTGACTGACTTTCGACGTGGTTTTCTATGTAACAACAAGATAGATAGATATATTCTTTATTGCACACCAAGAAAAGAAGAAAATCAATAAAAGAGAAATAAGTTTTAAGCATGAGGTACAATGGGCGGTCTTATCGCTATAAGCGATCTCTTCCAGACAAACAAGTAACGTAAGTATCTAAAATAACATTCCATTATAAATTCACAATCTTCAATTCTGCGTGCTCAAAACCGCGTCATACAAGCGTCGATTTCAGGATTCATAATATATTACCCATTTCATGGGTGCGTTCACATAAAAAACTACTAGAGTGAGTGCCAAATAAATAAAATTCAAAGTTAGGGGCACGACACGTGACTGTTATTATTCAGTTTTTGTTCGGTGGTTGTAGTTGTTAATAGTTCTGTGGCGGGGCGGGCGGTACTGTGAGTGCGACGCAACTCGTCGACAAGGTGATTACTCCTTCCACGTGCTCGTAACGTCGACCTTAGTGCACTTCTTTAGTTCTTTCTCAGCGCTTTGTCCCTTTGTTTTAACTTTAGCTTTGTTAATTGGAACAATGACCGTAAAATTAGTCATGGCTCAAGTCTCTTGATCGGCGATCATTATTTTCATGTAAAATGTTATATCTGGGATAAAAAAATTCTAGGATTATTGCCTTGTGTCATGAAAGTCGAATATAGCAACAGAAATAAGGAAAACGGACGTATATACATATTTGTTCCCTTTAGTTGTTGGAATTCAGTTAAATTCATCTATACATGCATATTAAATGAAAATGCATATAGATCATTATACCAGCGAGTCACCTTTATTATTTGTAAAAACATGTCAATTTGACAAAAATTTACAGACCCCCGACTATGCATATCGGTACTTCAGGGCTGACCAGGCATTTTTGCTGGTCATCCTTGCCTGGAGTATGTACCAGTTCAATCAAGTCTCAATAGGTACTTTGTGATGAACAATATGTTTCAAACTGCAATTCCTGAGAACTGGTTTTCACAGCTGATGAATATCCTCATAATTTGGAAACGGCTCCACCAAATTGTCACCAAACATGGCTAAGAAAGAACCATCCCAGATAAACATTTAAATCGGTTCCCTACTTTCAGATCTACGAGAGTACATACAGACAGACACACAACGACTTCAATCTTTTAACACCCCTTTCATTTTACAGTCCGGGACGTTGGGTTTTAAAAAAATTTAAACAACAGTTTTAAGACGATGACTTACGTCAATCAACCTTCTCTCTCGCACATTACCTACAACATTTTTGAAGATATAAATACAATCACAAATCGCAAAGCTTCACGAGCTAAAGAATAACAGTGCAAAGGTTCAGCCAAAATAATCATTCTGAAACAAGTTTTCCAACCTAAAAATTTGCACCAAGATGTGACCAATTTAGAAAAGTAAATTGATTTCATGTGAATGAATAGTGCTTCGGTATCGTAAAATTGGTGAATCTGCGGTGGCGGGCGCGGGCTCGGGCTTACGTTGTGTGCGCTCGTGGCGGAGGTCAGCGCCCTGGCCCAGGACTAATTCGGGGGAGATCGTCGACTCGCGCTGGGCTTTGTTTGCAGAGTGCGGGCTGCTTGCTCGACGTGTGGCCTCGGCCACCTTGTCACTGCGACTCCACTCGTGGCTTTGTTTATTCCGTTGGTCTTTCTCGACCAACACCATTTCAACATTATCATAAAACTTGAGAATGACGACGTTAAATTTCGCACAACTGCGCACTTTGTACAGTTTTACGGTAGACAAATCAAACACAAACAAACTAATTTACATCTTTATCGCTGTAAAATAAGCTTGTTTTCGTGATTCTTGATTTTTTTATTTGTTTTGTTCACTTGGCTATAGGAGTCCGGGGCGTGAAGATTATTGAGAAATTATTGACAGGTCAATAGTTAAATAGGTACCTATATCGCTTGCACGTTATATTATATCGATAACATGCCGTTAGAGCAATGCACCGACTACGACACCTGAGTGAGGTTATTATAAGGTTGATAAACCTTCGTTCGACATTCAATTCAAATAATGAACTTTATTAGTATTTTTACTTTTATCTTAGGGTGCGCTGCACTTTCGTAAATATGTAATTTCGTAAAATAGACATAATTATCTTTTGAGAACTCTATAAAACCGCAATATACAGGGTGTTACCAGACCACTTCCGAAAACTTGGAGGTTCCAATCAGACCATGATACTGAAAACATTAAGCGAAAAAAATCGCGAAAAAAAAATTGACTTGACTATCTCTTTTTAATTTTTTTTCTAGTTACATACACACAGTACAACATAATAAGACATATCTACCTAATTATCTCATTTAAAAAAGCAAAAAAACAAATAAAATAAATAAAGCAGCTATGTATACGCAGCACGCAGATTACGCCCACTCTACTACAGCATGAACAGCTGAGAGTTCATCGCGGGTCATTCAAGTACGCAACGTGCGAGCGACCTACGTTAGTACCTACCTACGTTAGTAGGCACTTACGACACAGAATAAATAATAGTACTACGCCTCGACCTTACCTACGTGAATGCGTACATTGCGGGCTGGCGAAATAAATACAAATCTTTAAACATTGTTTTCTCCGGCTATAATTATTTTTCAGAATAACTGATTTTTTTTTGGTTGGGTTTTGGTGTGCTGTAGCTCCCCCTTTCGTTTTCGGAAGTGGTCTGGTAACACCCTGTATATGTTTTATTTATTCATATTTAATAGCGTAACAAACATAATTTGATTCAAAACAGAACAAGGAAATTAGATGACAATCCTTTTGTAAATTTTACATAGTGGTATAATACATAGTTTTATAACTTTGTGTCTATATTATAATCAGTGTACCTAGTTGGTTTGTCACAACACAACTCATCGTGCTAGATATTAAAGTCTGGGATGGACAAAAATAACCGAAGCCCATCTCTGTCTCCTATCTGATAATTCTGGATGTAACCAGACCATTTATAAAATATTTTTAGGTTAGTGAGATAAAGCAAGAAACCATCTCTCTACGAACCACATGGCGTGCTTGTCATTGTGTAACTCGGCGTTTTCGCGATATAAAGCATAATATAATAATCTACATAAATATTGTCTAATATAATGTACTGTACTACTAACTGATCTTCATCTAATTAAGTAATTACTCTGGCAACGAGTATCTAATCATGTCGATGATGATGAAATTTTATGCATTCTTTCTATGTGTAGGTATTTGTTCGCGTGAAAGAAAGTGACGAGTCATTTTTTGATTTTACAATATGACGAATCATTTTATCAGTTAGCGTTTAAAGTTCTCGCCCATGACTCATTATGCCGATTGATATTAGTTTTCGTAAAAAAATATTGTGAACTAGAGGCCGTTTGTGACTTGGTCCACGTGGACGCGTCAGTTTTCCCTTTGTAGGTAAGGTTCTAATTAATTATAATGTATTTGGCCGTGTACTTTGAACATACAAAATAACAGACGGTATTTAAAAGTTCCAACCCATTCACTACTGCTATTCACCAAAAAGTCCTATCGAGCAACACGCTTCTGTTGGTCTAACTAAGGTAAAAGATAGAATAGACTAATTAGACCCTAAGATCGTGTAAAATGCTCAATAGGTGTATACTTATTTTTTTTTAAATTGTATAATTTAAAAAAAAAAATCTAATGGGCTAAAATGCTTTTGATGTCGCCTGACGATTGCTGACTGCGTTACCGGGCTGATGTTAATGTTAAAAAAAACGGCATTCTATTTATATTTGGTCAATAATGTGCCCCTTGGACCTTAGTTTTGGTAAAATCAGAAACCCCAATACACTTATTTCTTTATTTTGTCTAAGCAATCTTCATACCAATTTCCAGTCGCTTAGCGTGCACCGTCTTGGAGTACTGCTTTGGCTTTTAAATTTTTTTTTACCTCTATTGTGGTTAACCTCTTAGGATGCGAGTTTTATAAATTCCTTTTTAGTACCTACTGCTAGAACTACACTACTAAATTTCAACCCCCCAAATATAGAGACCCCCGGTCTCTAGGACCAGGGGTTTAGGCTGTGTTGTCTTTCAGTAATCAGTCAGTCAAGACTTCGGTTCTTATATTTAGGTTAGGTTCCGCTTTCCAGAATGATTCTGTGAGTTGGAGTGTAGAATACGTGGAGATGTATGGGAGGTGTTGAACAGTGGCTCGGCACAAGATTGTGATTATCTGCCGCTAACTCGTGGCCTGTTTGTGTTGGTGAGCGTGTACGCGTGTAGAACGCGAATGACGCGAATAGTTGCAGGCGGCCGCGGCCGACCACTGCTGACGACACTCACTCGCTCAGTTCTTAGCTCGCTGAGCGCGTCGGAGCTCGTATCGTCGAGGCCAACACGTTCGCTACGTGATACAATACGATTTTCTTCACAAGGAATGCCTAATACCCTTTATCTGCTCAGATAATAGTGCGAATTAGTGTCAGTGCTACATTAGACAGAATCAAAAGTGTTTGTGAATAGTTATAGTGATTTTGAAACACTGTGTAGCGTGATTTCTACGTGGCCATGGGTTCATGTTCTTGTTTGAAGGTAGGCAATGTCGTTTGGCGTGGTGTGCCTGTGCACGCTTTGAGATGAGCCTGAGAAAAGTCAATGCGGCGGCGGCAGGTAGTCGGGTCTCTAGGCTGTTTGAAGGCCGCCGTTCTGACCTTCGTGTCAGAAGGTCAACGTCCGCACTTGTAGAACTTTCATCTGATTTGTTTCATCTAATTTTTGAGGATAGATTATGGGGAATTTATCAGAACTTTCTAGACTATGTGCATGACTGGGTACTCTGGGTAGGCTAGACGGGCACTATTGACCATCCTACTGCGTGGCTTATTATTCTTTTTTAAAATGTGAGTAGGTTAGATACCTAGGTAGGTTTAAAAATTATAAAATTAACTCGCTTAAAGTACCTTACGTTGGTTGTTTGTTTAGTGTACAAATCCATCATTACTATTACACATCAATAGTTTGACGTCATGTTCGTTACTCAATAATGAAATAGGAGTTTTAATCTTGCGCTATATGCGATTTCTGACGAATATTATTAGAAAACGAATATTCATTTACGAATTGTTTATTGTGCAAGTTACCAGTGTTCTTGTGCATCTTGCGTGAATATGTTGCTTTATTGCATAAAAACTTCTTTGTAAATTTTCTTTCTCATTTGGTGTTCTTATTTGTTTGTCATCTTGTCCAGGAAATCGCAGGGTTTTTTTTTATTGGCTTGCGTATTGTTTGCATCAGTTTCGGTTTTCCCCATCTCTGTCGTGCCGGCTGGATGATAGTGTAAGCACGTTAATAATGTGGTCTTGTAGTACCTATGTATGTTCTCGAATCGTTATAATGACTTTTTGTTATTGAGTTATTTTGAAAATACTGTGGTTGGGTTTTTGTAAATTCTTCGATCTATGCGGCGCAGTTATAGTTATAGCATTGTGTTGTTTTAAACAATGAGTGAGCACGTCTATTGTGCTCTTGAGTCGGGCGCGAATGAGACAGGTATATCTAGAACTAAGTGCGCGAAGATACGAGAGCACCTTGTTCACATTGTCATACACAGCACAGCTGCGCTGCGTGAGCTCGATCAGCTGACGACGCTGCGTTGGGCGGCCATCTTGCTGTATGTTTCGTTTCGATTGTCGCCGCGTCATTTGGTATCTGAACTGAGTGACGCAAATTTTTCGTTCAAATCACAATGTCATTGTTCTACTCTGATGAGGCATTCCGTTTATGAAGATGTAAAATGCATGATGGGACATGAAGATTGATTTAATGTACAACACCAGCTTCCTGCTTGCGAAACCACGCGGAAGGTTAACCAGAAGACCCTGGCTAGTCTATTTTTGGTCAGTGACGTTTCCGCTTACATATCTAACTACCTAACCTAGCTAACACGCACTTATACTATAAACTTGTGTTATTTATTTGATTACTATTCTACTGTATTTTTTAACGTTATCACAACAACACAAGCACCAAGAATAACACATGACCTCGAATTGTCTTGGATCTTTCTTGCTTCCGCACAATCCGCACCGTGCCTTAACTACATGTAGTTTAATTTATGCGTGTTAAGTGTTAGTTCCGTTCTATCCAGTCTGTAGTCGGAGTTTTTTATTGTTAACAAATAAAAAATAGGTTCAAAAACTTAAACCCGATTACTCAAAAATCATGCTCTTAAAAGTTCGAATATTCTAATCTGAAATTGATAAGTCAGTAGTCAATACGTAAGTAGACGATAGTAATATGCAAAGTAGCATATGATATTATTTTATTGCATTGTCACCGAAGACATACATAGTATATATGCCCAGCCCAGCTAAATCGGACATCAAAAAGTGGGTCATATAATATAACGTGCGTGATTTGACCTGAAGAAGCTTAAACACACAAACAAATATAATAACAAGATAAATAAAAGCTTTTAAATAGTAGATAGGTTTGTCCCACAAATATTAATATTATAGTTGGTTATTCCTTCCGGAGGTTCTCAATTTTGTGTTTTTACTATTAGATTTGATTTCCTGTTGGAAAGTTGCGACTGTTTTTTGGAGGATTTTTCTCAGCAGTGCACGATTTTTGTCTCGTACCGTTACAGTTACCGTTGATCGAGTGAATTCGAGTGGTCAGACCTGTATTTTATTTCACGTAGGCATAAATCCGAGCAGGCAATTACGCCTCAGTATTTGCACGTGTTATATTTTGGCATTGGTCCGGTCGACCAAACTGTATTTCAGATGACCATTTTAATCTCAGTACAAAGGGTTACTCGCCAAGGAACTACGACGCGACGTTGGTTTATCTTTATGCATACAATATAACTGATTCCACACAACTGAAATAGGGCGATAATCTTAGATAGAATTACCATGTTAATTTTATAAAACAAAATCCACACAAATCGAAACGAACTGTTAGATAACTATTAGTAGTCAGCAGTGTAACAACTGTATTTGTTGGTTTCTCCTCATTCAAGACCACCGACTGCTTTTTCATCAATTTAGATAGGTACCTTAATATCTCATGATTGCTATCATTATCAGGGTTGATTAAACGATATAGAATAACTCTCATCGTCCATTACACTTTATTCGCATTCAGCAATGAGCAACTCGTAAGTAGGTTGTGGGGTAAAGTTCGAAGATCAGAACAGTTCTTCTTGGTAGAGTGATATATAGATAACTTATGTATGCGATGACACATCTATCCATATTGCTAGTATGTTTCGCCTGCAGTAGATTAGAAATAAAATGTGGCCTGTGTTGTGTGACTGTGATGCAGGCGAGTCGCGCTCGAATTGCGTAGCAAAGCAAGCACTCGGCAAGTGGGTCAGCGGGGCAGAGCGCGCCCGCCCGCGCCGACCGGCTTGACGTGACGTCGCGACGAATACTCAAACAAACACATTCTCACACTTGCCACTGCTTTATCTCGAAACTTATCTGATTGACCAAGTGTGAATGCGAGCCTTAATCGTCGTCACTGAATCGCTATATTATAACCTGCAATCGCATATTGTGTTGCTCACTCAACCTACGAGAAGGTTGAGTTAGCAACACAATATACAATTCTTCTGTTTTCTTCCTAATTACTCGTATGCGCAAACTGTTGTATGTATTTTAGGCAGCTATTAATAATGATCGTCAATGAATGTTTTTTTAGGTACATCGGTTTAATTTAATTTGGCAACGCAGGCCGAGCATCGCCATTATCGTAACGCTATATTTGAACATCACGTTTCCGACTGGTTGAATAGGCTGGTAGTCGCCTTGGCACACTTATTTTGTATAAATTTTACTCAAATATATACCTATAATTGCGCTTCGTCTAAGCCTTTGAACTTGTATGTCACATCTGTGAAGAGTCTGTTCTGTATGTTTCAGTTCCACGTAGGTTAATAGGGGTAAGTCTGTCATTCCTGATTTTAACAACAGTACGTGTCTGGTGGCTCCCTCAGCAATATCTTTAGTGATAGCGTGATAGGTAAAGCTGATAGAGCTGGTTGGTTAGTCCAAGTTTGTCGTTATAGAAAGATTAGGTTCATAACTTCATATCTTACTCGTATTTGTAAAAGTAATATTAAGCAGTACCTATTGCATACTCTTGTTCATTTTGTCATTATCACTTACGTCCATCATCATATCTTTTTAGAAATATGGCTCATTCAATAAATGGAACCACGTGGGCGGGCGGGGGCATACATCTTATTTTCTCGTTCATTTTATTGGTCTTCCAGTTTTGTCAGTTTTTTGAGATGTGTCAAAAAGTCTTAAAAGAGTTTTTTTGAGCGTAAGAGCCTAAAGAGCGCGTGTAAGTCCATGTGCGCCATATGTGTCGAGTGCGCGGGCGCATCGCACCCCCTGCGTGCACGCCGGTCGATGACTCCCCAACTGAGACCGGCCGGTGCTAATGCCCGACTCCACTCCACTAGAATACTTACGTTACTCATTATTGTTGTAAATACATTCCATATTTCATACTTTCTTTACCTTACGTATTCGCCTTTATATTTAAATGAATATTACAGCTATTCATGGACATTTCACACAACGCCACCTATTCCCAAACTAAGCAAAGCTAGTACATGAGAACTAGATTGTTAATACAATACTTTATTGTACCTACCTAGATTCACAAACAATAAAATGATTTATGATTTACTTAAACATATACACTTTTTGTAAATACCTTATGTACCTAATGTATTGATATTTGATACATAGTGAAGTAACATCGCGACAGAACAAACATCTATGGTTGCCGCAAACATTTGTTTTTGGCAAGCATAACATAAATTCACTAGATGAAACTGTCTTGTGCTTCTCACGCATAGTTTTGGTTTCTGACACACTATCCTTACGTGGTTGGGTTAGACACCGAGGGCTCATTCGAATAGCATTCATTTAACGAGTCTGCTCTTCTGTTATACGCTACGTAGTGTATAATATTTGTCTGAGGTAGTGCTAAAGGTGGTGATACCGTTGTTGGGTTTACAAGTACTGGTGCGTTTACCCTCTCTTTTTGCTTCAGAATCTTCAGATTGTCTTAATACCTTCAAAATCATGTAATTTTAAAGTCTAAATCTGCGCCAGGCAAGCACTAAACATAAAAATTCACTGGTCTGACTTTTTATAATCTGCCTAAACAAGGTTGATATTTCAGATGCATCTGAGTCGATCGATGTAGCCGAAATGTAAAGGTGTCGTGCTTCTACCTATTTGGCAATTTGTAGTGGGAGCGACCTTGGCGCGGGGCGCGGGTGCTTAGTAGCGGGCGCGTTCTACTTTAACATTAGCTCTCTCTTGTTACGCAAACCTGTCGTTATGCATATTATGTTCTGCTTCCAGTCAACGAAATCATATTCGATGCCTAATATCACTTTCTAGTGAAATAATCGCGTTCCACGCACATAATTATGGGCACGACAGCATGCAGCCAGCAGCGGTGCTGAGACGATACATTATCGCTTTCAAAATGTTTGAACAATAATTAAACGGTTATTGTTTGCCGTTGTATTGTTAACTGCGAGATACGGAGCTGGGGAAACACCATTATATTATATTTTCTCTACTACATTATTTATGGCTACAAAAACTAATAAATTATAGGAAATAGCGTTATTCTTCTGAATGTATTACGAGTATGTTAGAATACCGATATATGGCACAGTCTATAGTTTAATGATTGAGGGTCCCTCTTGTGTTGTGTACGTGCATGTGTTGTCTATAATACTAGTCAGTGAATTAGCTTGTTGGTGGTGGCATTGTGCCTAGCATTGCTTTTATTTGTTAATTAATTTACTTCTGTGGTTTGATGGCGCTAATTTGAGCGGAATAACTAACGTACCCTTATGAATGTCTGCTGCATCTGTTAAACTATTGTATTTGGTTGTTCCAGGGCCCGCCGAGATCCTGACAAAGAAGGAACAGCTAGCTCGTTGGCAAGGGCGCCACTTACCGCGTATACAAGCCAGAAAGATAAAACCACGTCTAAATTGAAACGTTACAAGTGCACCACGTCACTAGCTGTAGTGGAACACAGTGCGTTACGAAAACAAGTGCAATATTACTGTTAGTGCAATCGTACTGTAGTGTAAACCTTATAGTGAGACTTGTTGTTATTGAAGTGAACTATCCACTAGAACAATGGAGCGCGAATCGAATCCGATGGAAGCACTGTGCCGCTCGGGCTGCGGATTCTACGGCAACCCTTCAACAGATGGACTATGCTCAGTTTGTTTTAAGGTAAACATGATCCATTTACAGTTATTTAGGAACCCACCATATTATTATGCGATTTTTTGTTTATCGAAATCATCATTTATCTGAGAATCTGTGAAAGATACCACCTTAATATTTGGGGAATTGATACTTCGAACTTTTTTCTCGGATTACGGGTTTTAAAAATGCGACTGGTGAAATTTTTATCGATAATAATGCCTTTTATATTAATAGCCGAATGTATTAATAGGTTCAGGCATCCCCATATCCTCGGTTGGAATCTCGCCCGACTCATAGCTTTTTGTGATGTTATTAAACATCTTTGAGAGTTTCCTTATGCAAAGATTTGGTCGGATGGAGAAAAATACCTACTGGGGTGAGAAATCTTAGGTCAAAAAGAGAAGCACTCTTCTTAGTGCAGGAATAGCACTTAACTTAAAAATTCGAAATGAAGGGATATTTTCTCCTCTCTTGGAGATTACAGTCTACGGAAGGCGTTTTCATGTTGTAGTAAAATAACCTCGTACCTTTAACGCGGATCCTGTACTTAGAAAATCATTGTCTGGGATCTCCGAGGCTATTGCAATTTACAGTAAAATTGTGTGTGAAATAGTGTGAATTTGTAGCGAATACCTATTTCGATTTTAAAAAAATACCCAATTATATATTTTTCAATATCTTTACGGATTTGTTTAATAATGTTCAGTTATTATATATATCTGTATTCAAGTTAGTAGGGCTTTGAATCTGGTTTGTAGGATGGTCGATCACCGACCCCCTTTGCCTGGGTGACGTAGTTAGAGCGGTCGGTGAGTCACTTCACTGTCTCTAGGTGGGCTTGTTTGATCTGTAGCTTTGCACACATCATGGATACGACATTACTTTTCCTATCATTCGTGTTCTCGTTCGGGGACGCAGACATCCGGTTCTCAATCTCCCAACATATTGCGTAGTTGTTGTGCCACTTTAAATTAATTGGTTTTTAAAACGTTGCGTATTTGTATGCCGTGAATACAGCGGAATTACCAGCGTCAGTCAGTGGCTCGCTCGGACAAGACAAGTGTCATTAATTCAAGACCATAACAAGCTGGCATTAGGAGAGACAAACCTAGTCTGTTAGACATCTCACTCACACATTGTACAGTTGTCTCGAGCTCAATCTGTGTTGTTGACTTCCTAAGTGTTTCGTTCTTTGTTTTAAGTTTTTGTCTTATCTGCTAGTGTAGAGACCTTGGTTTACAAAGCAGTAGTGTGTGAAAGACTTCATAAAATCTGATACTATACTGTACTAGATACTCGTTGTATCCCGAAAATTTTCAATTCGAAACACAATACGCATTGTTGCATCCAAGATATATTTACTCATCTTGAGTCAGTAAGTTTATAATTCGTCATCATTGTTTCGTTACTGTAAGTAATTTCATTTACTGAAATGTCAATGAAACTACTTAATATGAATATGTTAGTAACGAGGCTTCTAAAATTTTCGCTTTGGATGAAGCGTTTGCGTCTCCTACGCCGATAATTGACACGAAGTGTTGACGTCTCTACTTTTCCACAGTTCGACGTATTTTAGAACAATGCTCAAGTAAGAGCGCGCGCACGAGCAACTTATGTCCGCAACTAATTTGTCTTTTACATCAAGTCTACGTTTGTATTCAAGTGCGGCACGCGACGCAACAGCCGATAAAAATCGACAGGAGACAAAAAAAGGTTTTTGGGCAACTAAGCCGCCAGTGCGAGGGCTTCTGAATCGAGACTCAACTTCAGGTTTTTGTCAGCTTATCACAATGTAGACTCTACATTGTGGAGTCAATGCTTGATCACCGATTCTAGTCATGTTGACCATTGCTTGGAAAACGAGACTACTTGTACATCTGTCATTGATATACAAAATTATATTTACCATCGAATTATAATCGATTTTAAATTGTGACATTTATGATCAACATTTTTATCTAAGGTGACGTCTTACGTTACGAACGTTTGAAGACTAATTTGGTACTTAATTAGAACCCGGAATTTTAAAAAGAATTGAAATTTCCCAGGTTACTCCTTTATTTTCCTTGTTTGTTTTATGGCCAATTTAATTTAAATTTTCCTGTTCAATATATTTACATACTAATGGTTTCATTTCTTCAATATTATCTGATGTTTCAAAAGTTTCATTCGAACCCCTGTGTGTGTTAAACATATGAATACCTAATTCATCTTTTGTATATGGATGTCTGTATGTAGAGAGCTAGATGTAAGTCTGTTGGTAGAGTAAACGAAGGCAGATTTAAATACATAGTAGGCTTACAATATTTGGTTTGGCACTCAGATCAAATATTATATTATGACCGTATGACGATCTACAGTTCAAGCACTGATCGGGACTGCAGCATAGAGTTTTGTATGAAAATCTCTACTCAAATCTATGGTTGAGCGACTTTCTGTATCGGCATACGGACCTAAAATATGTAAAATGTATCAGTTAACTAGGTAACTAACGTTATCATCACGCCTCGTTATTATTTTAGTTATTTATTCTGAAAAATAATATATATAACAAGGTAAATCCGGCATGTAACGTTGTGATTGGTTGTAAATGAAAAATGTAAAATAAAGCAGCATCATGCCAGTCGTTTCCTACGTATTACTTACGTACAAAATGGATCTACGCAAGTACGCACGCCTACGTTAATCAATCGATATGCTCTGATAAGGGCGGGTTAAATATTGATGACGTTTCTGCTGATGCATTTTTCTAAGCTAATCTAATTTGATAGCACTAAAAATGTTGTCGTTAAAATTCCTGGGTTTCAGTTGCTCTATCTCTTGACTTCCATTTAACCTTATTGGAACATTGTATGAGTTTGTAGAAATAATTATTACCCACATTTACATTATTCACTTCGGTATTTTTATAGGTTTGGGCCACCAGAAGGTGCAGACATATTTTTTCGATATTGCCACTAATCCTCGCTAAAACCTGACATAGTTTCTGAAAATATCACTGTGTTGCACGACAGATGTCGTTCATAATACCGACACGATTCGACGCTAATGTGCGGCTGTTTTCAACTGTAATTATACGAAGCCATACACCGAGGCTATAATTTTAGCAGTTATTAGTTAGTATAGAAATGAACCTTCATTGTTGACCTTGGCTTTAGTCTGGATTTGACTTGTTTCTCTGTAGATTCAAATAAACTAAAACCTTACATTGATTATATCATCTTATCAAAATTATGTAAATTATGTCGAAGCGCTCGTGGCGTAGCTTGCTTAGTCAATCTTCACCGATTATCTAAGTTAAGCATCGTTCTGCGCGGTCACTACTTGGATGGGTGACCGTTAGTGGCATTTACATCTGATCGCTCCCGTGCTTCGGAGGGCACGTTGAACTGTCGGTCCCGGCTTTAGCAGTTGTTAAGCCATGACGGAGACCTTAAGGCGGCCTAAAAACTCCGTCAACAGAGTTGGCCACTAACTCATACGAGCTTGCTAAAATTATGTACTTACATAGTTCAGTTCTTCTATATCAGGTATAAATACAGACATCTTATTACCTGCCTGGAAGTTACTTTTTCGAATCGTTTGCATAGCACATTATTTTTTCCAATCAAACTCTGTGTTCTTGATTTATCATCATAGTCAGATGATAAATCATGAATACAGAAGATGGAACTAAGAACACCTTTACCTATGCTATGAATTGTTTGAATCTTAAGCTAATGCTTATAGGTCTCGTCCCTGACGTAATAAAAGTCATGAGGGGACCCAATCTCATTTTAATTAGGTACTCCTACAGTTTAACAGTAAACGAATTAAGCTACAATTCATAGTAGCATTACCAATTCTCTTATTGTTTTATGATTAAAAAAAAAATGATTAGGCCTATGTAAATAAATAGGACACTATCGTTTAGTCAACGTTATAACAATCATATCTGTGCCTTGATCACGAATAAATGTGACAATCGCAAACGTATCGTAATGCGAGCGTATCCGAAATACACTGCTCGGTAACACTACAACGGTTGGCAGTCGCGCTGGCATTGACGCGCAATATAACTCAAATACGTTAACGCGGCGACTGTCAGATTTATTCGTGATCAAGGCACTGCTCTACTGAATTATTGAAGCTGATGAGTTTTGAAGGTTACCAGGAGAATCCCCATCCCATCTTGCCTATGACTACCACATTTTAATCCCCTGTTTTGTTTATAATTTACTTATATAATTATACTAGCTGGCGCCCGCGGCTTTGCTCGCGTGGTAGCAGCATACGAATTATTTGGTCCTAATTTTGGACCCTTTAGGATGCGACTTTTCAAAATTCCTTTCTTAGTGCACCCCTACACTACATAAGGATACTACCCTCCAAATTTCATACCTCTAGGACTTATAGTTTAGGCTGTGCGTTGGTTCTCTGTCAGCTTCAAAAGAGTTTTATAATATTGATTGATGATTGATGATGATTGTATTTCAGGAGGCGTTAAAAAAGAAGCAACAGCCGCCGTCGTCGACGCCGTCGCCGGTGTCAGCTCCGTTCGTGTCGGCGCCGCCGCCGCCGCCGGCCGCTGCGACGCCGCTCGCCGCTGCCGCGCCCACCGTGCCCAGCCTGCCGGCCAGTCCGCAGGCACATTCAGACGTGAGACGACACTTCTCTTATTATCCTTCTTTACCATCATTAAGACGCTGATTGATAGCCCTCGAACAACTTCTCGATAGCACATTTCAACATTTCTAAAGACATCACATTTTGAGCTCATCGCCCCTGCATTGTTCACCGTTGCACGGTGGCCTAGATGTAGCGATTTTGAACCCACGACCTTCTACTTTTGATCCTTAGGTCGTGCACCAAATGAGGTTTTCTACTCGTATAATTTATGTGCGGAGCAACAGACATACAGACAGATAAATACAAAACGCCGTAAAACTTACAGCCCCCTTCCTTTTTCGGTCGGTGGTGGTTAAAAATGTATTAGTGCACAACCACAGCATCTATGCAAACAAAGCCGTTTCTACTAGACTACCATTGCTGTTTAGTATGCTCATTCAAATGCAATAATTACAATAAAACGTAGTATGATTGAAATCACCGGTTGTGTAATGTGTGCGTGCATCTCAAATGTCATTAGATAAAGTCAAGACTCAAGATCATGTGGTAATGAGTCAGATTTCATAGTGACGACTATCGTCTTTGCGTAGGCTACTAACGAGAAGTTATGTTTCAAGTATAATCGACTACCTTCCGCCCGCGACTTCGTTTGCGTCCCATTAGATCCCGTTGATTTTCGGGGATAAAAAGTAGCCTATGTGTTAATCGGACAATATATATTTCAAGTTTAATCAAAATTGGATCAGTAGTAAAAACTACTGTTCCGATCCGTGAAAGAGGAACAAACTTTCGCGTTTATAATATTAATAGGATAATAGAATACAGCTCACCATTTTATGTATATCCTCCAGTATTCAAACCTAATGTTATAACGAACTAGGTGCGATAATTAGGAACTAAAAAATTACGATAACCGGTTGGTGTAGTCATAATTTATTGTAGAAGATTGCGGTAATTTTCGTCGGTGCTCGTTATGCTTTAGATTTGAATGTCGATAGGTGTTAAGCGTAGTAAGGTATGAGTTATTTATTGGCCAACTCTGGTCACGAACTATTTGGGATACCCGAAGACTCCGTCATGGCATAAGAGAACTACTTTAGCCAGAATCAAATGTCACAAATCAGTAAATAAGAAGTGATAAGTAATTATAATATTATTACTTTTACGATTTGCTAAGCGAATCTCTTTATTAATGACTAATCTGCCTGTTAAATGGTGGTGTTAATTCTGGATCGTATCCTCCTAGCACGTCAGAACAGAGGTAAGTAGTGGCCTATTGCTGTAGTATTTCTGTGAGTATTAGAACTTGAGTATTAGTTTTTGCGCTTTTTTCGGTGATGTTATTGTTTATTTCAAGAGAAGTAGAAATCAGCCCAAAAACCACGCTAGGATGACCTTCTACATGACACGTGGAAGGTATATGTACGAAAACCTTTGTAATAATTGAACCTTTTTCAAGATGACAGCTAGTCCGGCCCTTTTCGAAATAAGAATTTTACGTCACACTGACTTTTTGCACCGCACGTATTGATCAACATTTTTAAATATTTTGGTATTGAGTATTTTTCAAATAGTATTTTTATATTCCTTATACGTTAGTGAGTTTTAAAATGTAATAAATTTATTTATATTTATTTGAAGACCCCGAGTCATTGAATGGCGATGAGGGGCACATTTACATAGCAACCGGTAAAGTGTTTACAATATCACATCACTATATTCACTATCCTTCACTCGAGTAAGAACTCTTAGTACCTACTTACCCATTTTATTCCAAGTTCATTCTTATTTTTACGGTCGTAGCATAAATATCATTATCGCTGATTCCTCCAAAAAACTAAGATTTACATTTCAGTCAAAATGTCCAATCTGAAAACTAGACCCATAAAATACACATAATGGAAAATGACCCTAACAAAAAAGAGTCTAAGGGAAAGAGGATATTCAAGAAAGCACTCCGTCGCAACAGCAAGTCCAGCAACAGCGGAACAAACTCTGAGCAAGGAGTGGGAGTATCGCGTTCCAAGAGCGCTGAGAACGAAAACCTGTCCATCAAAATAAACGAAGGCACACCGCTGCCCAAACCAGATGGAACGAGAAACAAACCCGACAGCTCTACCAACGGCCAGGCGACCGCCCGGCTAAGCGTCATCCGAGACAGCTCCGTCGAGCTTGCCAAAGGAAAGAAGAACGTCGAAATACACGAAAGTCATAACAAAATGATCGAAGGAGCGCTCGCCGCCTCTGAAGGAAACGCTAAACAGAACAACGTGCTATTGCCCGTTGTAAAAGAACAGCGTCTATCCATTCAGGACGGTGTCAAGAGGAACCTTAAACGGGTTCGTTAGTCATCAATAAAATGCGGTATTTACAGCGAAATGTATAAATTAGATTATTATTTCCGGTTGAATTGACCTATTTCGGAAAAGGGCGATTAGCTGTCGTTCCCTATGACATTATGAATAAAACACATTATTTCCAGAGTAGAGCGTCCACATTAAAGAAATCTGAATAGCTTTGAATGTGTTTTGTTGTTATTTTCAGAAATTGGAAGATGAAAGTGGGGCGGGCACGAGCGGGGCCAGCGCCGGTACCTCAGACAACGACGCGGACGACAAAGACCCCAGCAAGGACAAGAAGAAAAAGAACAGGTGTGCTGTTTGCCGCAAGAAGGTTGGACTTACAGGTAAATAGTCCTTCTTTTACAGCAGCAGTTAAATCGAATGCTTCAGGCTGCAAACTACAATATTCTGCGACTCTTAGTGGTTTCTTAAAATGAATAGAAGATTGTAGTTCGCTTTGCAGTCGCAGCCTGAATCACTCGACTGCTTCAATTGGCCTGTGTATGCCCGCCCTAATAGTTAGTAATGATTTCTGCAAGGGAATGTATATGAACAATATTTCGCCTTGTAAAAATATTTTGCATTAGACCTTGTATACGCTCGTTGATGAAGATTCGTGGCTTATCATCAAATCAACCGAGTTGAGCAATCTTAGGCGTGGTCTGCATTTGGATGGACAACTTCTGGTAACTTGTCAATCGAAGTGCTTTTGTGCTTTGAAGAAGGTGACGTAGAAACGCGTAAATAGGTACTTATGTTTACCAAATGTAACTAACTAGGAGCTGAGATGTGCTGTTTGTAAAGGCAGGATGTGAGATGTTGTAGGATAGGTAATATTGAGGTTGTTTGCCTGTGGTTGCAGGGTTCGAGTGCCGGTGCGGCGGACTGTTCTGCGCGGTGCACCGGTACAGCGACAAGCACGAGTGCTCGTTCGACTACAGGGAACTCGGAGCGCAGGAGATCCGACGCAACAATCCTGTCGTCGTCAGCCAGAAGATACACAAGATATGAGCCGTCTGCAAGCGCCGCCGCCGCCAGCGCCTGCGCTTGCGCCCTACCCAACCGCGATTTACTCTGAATAAATGTCTCGATCGAGTTTGGGTCTCTTATTTGGAATTTTTGTACAGTTGACTGGCGCCGCGCGCGCTGAAGCTTAGACTCGCCTTTCGCGAAGGCTCTCCGAACTTAGAAATTCGAAACGCAGACTCGATCTTTAGTATTGTTTAGAATATAACGCGGCCAAGTTTTAATTTTAAATTTTATAAATTTGTAGATACGTTCTTTTTGGGTAGGATTCGGGATTATTTTCGACGACGATAAGTAGAGTTTGAATAATGTCCATTCACCTCCATTGTAAATATTAGATTATAATTAATTATAGAGACAAATCCTATATATTGTAAAAAAATAAAACTCCCAAAAAAAGCTACATTGTTATGGTTCCAACCGAGGATATTTGCGCTTAGCGTTAGCGAAGTAACAATCGTAAGCTGAAGTTCAGAGAGCGCGGCCGCCACGCCGGCGCCGCCGCACACGGATCAACTGTCTACAAATTGTTAGTACTCTTATTGGTTTGGGAAGTGTCGCTTTATTTTTGTCTAACATTTGGCATAAGTGACGATAGTGTTTAGCAAGATTGTGGTGTGTATCGGCGTAAGGGGAGCGCGCGGGGTGGGTCGGCCTGCGGGCTCCGCGACACGCACTTCCCGTTCCGCTCTTTGTGTGAAAAAATTAAAAAGTAAGCATATAGATAGTTATATTAAGTAGTCGACACTTTATATTATTACACATTATATAAGTAGGAAAGAATTATTTAGCTTTTTTTCTTTTAATCACAATATTATTCAAAATTGTAAGTTGTATTATTACGTAACTTGTTCATTTTAGTGAAGTTGACGCAATGATTGATATCCATGTATCGCTTCGATTGTTGTCCAGGTAGATTTATTCATTGGACTCAATTATTTAATGACTTTTGTTGTATATTTTGTTAGGTCATTGATTAATTTTGGTCTTTTTGCTTGAACATAATCAGATGAAAATGTTATTAATGATTTTTCTTCTTGCTGTTTTAATTTAGTTATCTTCTATTAAAGTCATTAAATTTTCAGGAACATAATACTTACCTTGTTTTATTAACATCTGTGAAGTAGGTATCTTTTTAGAAGTGGGTAGGTAGTTGTTGGTAGAATAAAACATGTAACATTCATTTTAGTAGTGTATTTATATAAATTTTCGAGAAATATGTAATAGTTGGGTCATTACATAGTTTAGTTTCCATTACTTTGTTTAAATTGATTTGCTATCACATCCTGTCACAAC
The DNA here is from genome assembly GCA_918843925.1 of Eulithis prunata. NCBI lineage: Eukaryota > Metazoa > Arthropoda > Insecta > Lepidoptera > Geometridae > Eulithis > Eulithis prunata. The sequence continues at coordinate 7,582,106 of OU974016.1, read as the reverse complement.
CATTGGTCGATATTTTTGTACCTTGTATTCGACTAGTAAAATGACTTGCATTGGTATCGTCAGCCTATTGAAGAACCAACCATCTAACCTACAGTAGCAAAGTTACATTTTCTAAACATTACATAAATCTGTACTATAAAACTTAAGGCTTGTTCTCATAAATTGGTTTTAACAGCTTACTTTAATGCGAGAATGTGATAACAGATGGCCCACCTGAGTGTAGGCGGTTGTCTCTTACATATAAGTGCATTACCGTACGTCCAGGCGTGCCCTGTGAGATCACACAGACGTGGTTGCACCTGTAGTGCAACTTAAACTTTGGTGACTTGTCGGATCCAGTCGCGCACTGCTGATACTCTTGAGAACACCACTAGTGCTCCGTTTCGGCACTCGTGGGCGTCATTTTCAACCCACGAGGCGACGCCCACCAGGCGACCAGTGCTGTCTACTAGACCACTGCCGCTGTCTCCCTGCATAATTGGAAAATTCAAGTTAGAAGGGCCCCAGTAGGTAACAGCCTAAATCAAAGTAATTTTTTCGCAGGCTAATGTTCAATGGACTTCGTTTCGTAAGTGCAACTAGATGTGTTTATCGCTAATGTATTACAGACTTACCGTTCTTGTACCTTCTGGCGGTGTACGGTACAGTACTGTACGGTAAAGGTCTAAGAAGCGCGGCACCTCAAGTAAATCTAGACCAAACTGGCCTAAACTAGACCAAACGCTACGATGTCCTACGATGCGGAGTTCCGCTAAGTAGAGACATTCCCCACCCAACCTCATACTTTTGGCTAGTTCATCTGTTCAATTCCAGAACTAGGGATTCAAAACATTTGAAATGGTCTGTTTGAATGTTTGGTGAGACAGATCAAAGAAGGAGGCTTACATTGCAGGCGGAGTCGAATCGCGGCGGACGTCCCTTAGTGCAGACCATGTCTTCCTTCCTGTACTGCTCCAGCTTGGCCGAGCACTCCTCGTCAGGTTGGATGGCTAGTTCCATACCGTGCATTTCGCTTCGCATGGTGCCCTGGATCAAGATAAATTATGTTTGATGTTCGGTTTCTGTATTGCACAGGCATTAGTAGCACTGTCGTCTCCTTCGCTGTCATTCATAAGAAGTGAAAATTGTGGTATACGAAGACGCTCGGTATTGTAGGTACTAACGGATGCTTGTATTATAATAATATTTATTTCCAACTAAAGAGCCACACGGTTAACTCTAATTGTTTTGTGTGATGTAATAATCTACAAATCGGCTCCAAAGGTCGGACAATCATGAGTTCGATACATAATAAAAATTTTCGTAATGTTTGAATTAGAACTCGATAAGTACGTAACCCTTTCGAAATGTTCGAAAATGGGTTATCGATGTCTGTGGGTCAGACCCCTGCTGTTCCATCACCGAGGCATATATGTACACTGATATTTAAGATTTTATTTGTAACCAACCAATTTATTGACTCCTAGAATTTTAAACCATTGGATGTCTATATCTTTTGTGCATATTTATTCATGAGTTAGGTATGAGCATTATTGCCTTACACCGTGGTGGTCAGTCCCGTATCCTGCGTATCCGACTTCGAGGCCGACAGTTAGGCTAGGCTGGTCGTCCAACGTTGCAGCCTTCATGGTCTTGCCGTCCAGAGGCAGGGGCTCGGTTAACTCTGCCAATAGGAAGTCCCAACGAGCTGCGACCTACAATTAACATAGAAGGAACATTATTTTTTCAGTAGGTAAGTGGATCAGTAGGTCTTCTGTGTTCTGGTGATCCACCTCGTGTGAAGAAGGTATGAAGGTAGGTAGGTAGAGGTAATGTTTGCCCTCCACGAGAAACGGCTTTAGTGAGCTCCGCGCGCATTGACCTGGTCTTTCAAGGCCAAATAGGCTGAGACGGTGGTACCTTGTAGCGCCCCGTTCATATGGTTCATACGTTAAAAAGTGGCCCTGACGCTGTAAAAACAATATGCAAAGGCCAAGAGTGCGGTGATAGTTTATTCTGAAGTGTGTGGCTCCTAGATAAGTTACGGCTATACTTAGCTATATTATTTTTTACTGGGAATCCTGCCTTCGCCGTCAGTAGAATAAAAATGATCACCTGTTTCAAATTGAATTCATCAGCGTCGAGCCAGTAAGGTCCCACAGTAAAGAGTGGATGGATGATCAGACGCTTCACACGGCGGAAGATACCGTTTTCACGTTCCGTGTTGTTTGTGCCAGCCACCACGTATTTGGCGCTCGAGAACAGAGTGCTGGCGACAAAGAAGCTTCCGTTGAGGCAAGTTACTTCCGAAGAAATCTCAAAGTTTTCTTAGTACCATCACTAGGTATGTATACCTAGTACATACTCAGAAGTACATATATTTTTATTCTTAAATTATTATCAAGCATTACATAGGTTTAGGGGTTTAGGTGTCACCATAACACCATAACAACGGATTCGTTCTTCGTCAGATTTATAGTCGGGTACGTACCTTCAAAACCAAGAGACTAAACCAATGAGCATTATGCATATTCGGTTGCAAGATACATTTACCCCAAGTGGCATTCGGGGTTCTTTAAAAGATGTCTAGTCGTTCACATGTACTCCACAAGCTGTGTAAGTCAGCTGTATAAGAGCTGTATAGCTTGCTATAATGCTCTTATAGAACCAGTTTGGGCACAAATTAGACAGCCTTAAGTTCACTATGGCTGTACATTAGCTGTATAATAGCATTATAATAGCAGTTTAAGTAGTAACATCGGACTTAAGGCTGACTTACGGCACTATATGCGACGCAGTGTGAACCATACAATGTACATGAGTGTAATAAAGAGTAACAAGTGGCTAAATACACAGCCTTCACAGTTATAAAATCCGACAAAAGTACTCCAGTGCTACCTAAAATTCACGTGTGTCCTAAATTATTTCTTATTTTATAATTAATATAATAATTTCATAATATAGGTTTAAATGGTTTTGTGTGTGCAATTCCGGCGGATATCAAAAGGACAAAAATTACGCGGTAAGTACCTGTTTTAAATACTTAAATAATGTTAATGCCATGGGAATGCAACTTTATCGTGAAATGTATATATATTAACAGATAAAATATTCACGCGCCTCTGTAAAAACGCGATATTCATTTTAAAATATTTAAAACTGGCTGAGAGGAAATCATCAATTTTCAGTTTTCGATATTATATTGGCATTATAATTATACTACGTTAATTAGTTATAACATGAAACCAAAACTCAATCGCTCTATCTGCGTATTTTGTGATAAATCTGCATGATAATTTTGGAGATTTATTTGGTAAATATTTAGGTTACGTAGAACAAAATGGTGGAAATGAAATACGGCTAAGTGAACTGTTATAACTCCAATTTAATGCGGTGAGCGTATATATAGGTTCACATGTGTTCTGTTAGAATGCTGTTATCTATATGAAGTCCCACATTTGTACCACTACAGAGCCAATGTCTATAAATTTAATCTAATGTGAACTTATGTACAGCTATAAGATGTAGTTCAGGTCAATTGTGTATCATCGTTTAATTGTTTCACTATCTGAAATTTTAGAGATCCGCAATACTAAATATTGTCCGATAAATCGCCTAGCCCAGGTACCAAGTCAAGTATGAATACCTAAATAAATAATAGTTGTCACTCAGCCATGGTAACAAACACTGTTTACAATCTTTTAAAGGTGAATATACACCTGTCAGCACTCCAAAACTCCAATAATGTAACCCAAGGTGTAAAAAAGTTTGGTAGTTTTTGTTAAATACCCATGCGAAGCCGGGGCGGACCACTAGTTTAGTATAAATTCATTCATGTTAAGCTTTTGAAAATGTGAATCTATATATAAATATTTACTTGCTAGGTAATTTGTCTTCTTAGAGAGGTTTAATATCATATGGTGGTATTTTGGCTCAAGGGTATATAACGCTTCGTTGCGCATGTGTTAATGTGTGTCTCATATTTAATTTTAATTATTAAAAACAGATATTATTATTATTTTTGACGATGAATAATGTACTAGTAGGTATAAACCCAATTATTTTCTTTCAGACAATGCCGTTTCTGATTGTACAAACTGTGGAAAAAGGACGACCCAGATTAAGTATAGTACCATCTGTTTGGGAGGACGGTGGAAAACTATTCTGGCCTACAGAAAAATTGTATGAGTGTTCAGTGCAACCACTGTGTGAAAAAAAAGTTAATAAAAGCCAAAAATATCACATCAAACAGTATTTTATTTATATGTGTGTAACAAAGGGATAAAGAATTTAAATTAATTAAATTAAAAGGGAACTTTCAGGTTCAGGCACATTTTCCTCTGCATCATGTACAGAACCACCATGAACAACGGTTGAAGTCGCACTTGTTGAAGCCGTATCGACGGGCTCATTTTCGGGCGTCGTTGTCAATCGACTGTTTATTTTTACAATTTGCGAATATTCTTTTGCAATTTTTCTTCTTATTCCACCGGTTCTCGCTTTTATTTTCCAAGATTTTTTATTCATTTTCACTAATTTTTGCACGCGACGTAAATAAACACAAAAGCTGCGGGATAATTAGTGTCATAGAATATCACATTCACATTCATGTTCAGCTTACAGCAAATAAGAGTAGTATTTGTGGACAAATAAACTGCATTTAATGTTAATGGACAACACATATAGTCCTTTTAACAGCCTACAGTGCACATGCGAACCATTTAAACACTTCTGTACAGATAGTAAAAAAAGGTTATTTTAATGATCACAAACAAGTCCTACTACAGCTACTAGCTGTATAACAGGCTAAAACAAGTAAACATAACAGCCTTTGGCTTTATAAATGACCACGTATGTTCTATTAAAATGCTAGCTCTATAACATCGTACAAGTAGGCCGTTAAACAGCGGTTGCCATATCTCTACCCTCCTATAATGCTCTTAGTCAGACGGCTGACTAAAGGATAGTTGTTAGAGTATTATAACACCAACAATCGTACAAAAGTATAACACTACACTCCTATAAGTCCCTTAGACAGGTATAGGTGTTATTAATCGCAATAATGCAGCTTATACATCACGAGTGAACTGTAATAATGCTTCAAGTACGCCTGGGAACTAAATGTGTACTCTTAAATGGAGTAAAATGCTACTTGGGACTAAACCAGGACAGGCGTCAAAAAGGCAATATCGCTTCGCTTAAAATGACCATTTGTGAAATAGGTGGAAATCTTAAAAATTGATTGGGCAAGCGCGTGTTGAACCACATGCAATGAGGGTTTCCGAAGGCAAGGCGTGTCAGTCCTCGGAAAACAAAAAGACTTCTCAGAGACCCTTTTGGGGCAACGAGCAACACAATAATGTGTTATAGCCACTTTGTGGGTTCGCGGGGTACGTGCCTGTATCAAAGCAAAGTGTTTGCTACATATTTAACTTCGTTCTGTTTAGGCACGATAAGTGCGCGCCGTGAGTGAAGACTAATTATGATGAATAATTTGGTCAGATCTATTGTGAAACGACGCGGGTTCTCTGTGAGACTTTCGAATCCTAAAAACAAGTGTGTAATTAATCAAAGAAGCATAACGAATCGAATCGTGATGAAGGTAATAACTAATAAACAAACCAGGAAAACCCAGAGCTCCTATGGTATTAGCATAGTTACCTATATATGACGCAGTTAGCGAGTGTAATAACCATAGCCAATAAATAAGTATCTATCTATATAGCTAAGGTATCTAAGGTACCTATTCTTATATAAAAAAAAAATACAACCGAATTAAAAACCTCCTTTTTTGAAGTGGGTTAAAAGTTAAAAATCACTTGTCACACTTCTTTTAGAAAATTATAACAGGTTATCTAACTGTAGGTATATGAAAATCCTCACTATGTTGCGGAAAAAGGCTCGTTTAATCGAATTTTGTCTACGGCTTGTTTACGGTTAGTATACATCGAGTTAGGATGCTAACTCGATGTATACTATTATTATTAGTATTAGTAGTTTCTATGACTGAACTGTAGTTCCTGTAGTTAGTAGTTCCTATGACCTATACCCACACTGAATTATTTGTAGGTATGAAGGTAGGTAGGTATTATTAACAATATCATTCTGTAAATAAATTAATAGTTCTACGTACCCAGTGGTAGGTATACCTACCTACCTACGCTATAAACCTTTGTTTTGCCGCGTCAATCAGTTGGTTTTTCCTTACGATGGATCAAGCAAATAATAAATTTGAATAAGGTAGTTAAATACTTAAGTCTGCATATTATGCATATCGTTGTATCGAGTTAGTTCAATAAATAAATAAATATTCATGGACATTTCACACCTTTCAAAGTTGATATGGTACTTTCCACAGATTAGTTGGTATTTTCTAAACATCGATGCACAACAACCTCTAACCTACATTTATATGTTAGGATTGTGATGTTCTATATTTAAAATATCTTTTAATAACAACACAACATTAGTTAATAATAATATGATTCGTATTTATAAGTATATCGAATATCAATACGATCAGATATAGATAGAGCTGGGTGGGGGACCCTGATGATAAAGCGGAAAAACAATTATGAATGAAAAAATATGAAAAAATGCGCACTAACCAGTGACCAGCCGTGAGGATCCATTTCGAGCTGATAATGGTTCCACCGCAGGTGCCTCCGAATAATACAGCGTGAGGATACTGTTCGTTTACTGGCCTGCTCACTGGTTCAGGGCTTGCTGTTGTTTCTTCGGTGGTGATGGGAGTGGCAATAGGGACGTCGGTGACGTCGTTCTTCGTTATTGATTCAGATGCTGAGGACGAAAAATGGTGAATTAAATGATGGCCAATTAACGTTCTTAAATAGTCATTTAAATTCAGAACTAAGGACTATAGGTAAAGTACCTATGTTTTTAGGTAAGGTTACATACCATACTATGCCACTGAGACAGGCAAACCGAACTTCAATAACCATAGTCTCCCATGCCAAGAGTAGTTGGTTCAGTTTGCGTTGTTTCTCTATTCGTTGTTACTCTATACCTTTAGAGTATCTACAATATCTACATGTATCTATACATAATGAATTATGCATAATATTCTGCATGTAACGTACACTTAGTAACGACTTTTCAAGTATACGCTAAGAATTATTTTATTTATTACTCTTATTTAGGTACTTCGTGGTTTTCCAAGTGATAACAATAGGAAGCTAGGTACCTATCCACACATTATAGATGATGCCATAGTACCTGGTAGGTATAAATAATCAGCTAAATGACACGCCAATTAAAAATGTATTAGTTCAACAACAGGTGGTTTCCTTCAAGTAACAAGTTAGTAGGTAAGTCGTTTTCACTGTGATTACTGGCTATTATTGGAGAAGTCACATTCGTAATTACGCAGTACATACTTAGTTTACTTGTATAAAGGTAATGCCTGCTATACAATGATGCTCAGTGTATACGGAACCGCTTGGTGAACCAATTACGTCCTGCTAGATTATTCAAGCTCTGTTGAGGCCCCTAACCTGATTAGTTATTTATGTTGTAGACCCTCTTTAACGTAAAAAACTACTTAAGTTCGGGTATAAACAGTCATTTTCTATGAAATTCTAAGTAAGTCACATAATGCCGCAGGATTTATAATAGTACTGCTATTACACTCTTACTAAAAATATCATTGATTATTACGAATATTTTGAAATAGTTATCATAAGTCAGGAAAAACGTGTTCCTTCAAAAGACATCAACGCGCACCTCGTAGTACCCCCGTAGAGGCAGAGCTACGAGCATTTTGGCCGTTTTGTTCCCGATAACAATAGGTACTTATATCAAGTAGGTATCACCTCTTTTATTTGTCAAGACTTGGTCATGCTCAAGCCCGTACTTAATATGTATTCCATTTTCTAGTGATAACAACAAGGGGTCAAGTGCAAACCGGGTTATGTAGATAATGGTGTACATGATTTCTTATTTAATAGGACTAGAAGTTACTTCATGATTGATTTAGTATGAGTTGTGTCTCATAATTATAGGTAAGCCTAACTCCCACTGAGTTCATGTGGATCCAGATCTAGCGCGTAGGCACGTAACCTAAGATGTTACCAGACAGCTAAAGTAGGTGTGTGTCAACAAAGAAGTAAATTGAGTACCTTACCCAATACCCATACCATAATGATTTCCTTATGTATAGTTAAATGCTTTGTATGGATATTTACCTCAAAATGACTCACAAAGTAGGTAGGTACAACACAAATGAAGCATGAATGTGAATCCTTCACCCTTTAGTCACTTACAAAACTTAGCATTTAGTGCCAGTAAAAGATTAAACAAAGATCTGCAGCTAAATATATAACTTTGAACCAAAAACATCGTGTTTATTTCAGAAATTAAAAACACTTCGTTGCTTGCTTTGCTAAATGGATTATTTATTTGAATGATTCATGATATCACCACTGATAACACAGTATATTTATCGATGGGTTAACCCTTATTTAGGTATCTTCTTGAGCAAAGATTAAAATTCGATTATAGTTACTAGTTATTGGAAACATCAATTGTTCTACTATCACAGGTAAACATAAAATAATTAGTAAGCAATATCTAATTGACATTTGATTATTTATCTACCTACTAATAGTTATCAAAAAACAACGATTAAAAAAACTTCTGCATTGATACCATACTCGTAGCAGGCACTAGCATTGTCTACCCTCACAATGTATGCGCGCCTAACGTGTACTTACAAATAGCTATTCTTGCGAATAGAACATTACGACAGAAGACTTGTTCGGTTCAAACTACTTAATCGGACGTCGTCGATGCCTTTGTCACGAATCACAAAATGTTTTTTAGAATAATTCAACTGTAAAGTTCTCTAAAACTCACTCACTTTTTTCAGCGATGACGATGTCATTAGCGCCAGGGCGTGCGTGCGCAGCGGCACACAGCACCAGCAGAACAGAGAACCTTCCAAGGGAGCGCATTGCGAGTGTTTCCTGCATCCACCGCCCGGCCCGGCTTATATCATCACTACACAGATTAGTAATGATGCGCAACCAACAGTGTGGTGACGTGATTTGTACGAGGAAATTTAACTTGACCGATAGCCGTTCGACGTTATTCTTAGCGCGTTTTTACCAATTTTTGGAGACTCCGAGCACGTCTTTTAGTGGGGATATTAACGTGGTGTTCATTGAATTTGTCTTTGGAAAAAACCACTTCAGATTTAAAGATCAGACAGCGCAGCTTTCCGCGTATTTATTGACTACAAACTACGAATAAATTATTCTACAAAAGGAAAGGTGACAAAACCGGTTTATTCGAATCGTAAGAAAATATCTAATTACAGGATTCATCAAAAGGTATTTGTAATAGAACAATATATAAAGGATCTACCTACTTTTGTGTTTTAGTAGGTACTTAGCCACTTACCCCATTACCTACCCATTATCAACTAGATAATCTGTTGTCATCTTATTTCGTTGTCATGCAATAGACAAATATTTTTTTAAAGCCTATCAATAGAACCTATACGCAAGGACAATAAATCTTGTGATAGTAAAACTACAGTGTTGATTTATTTTAATTACTCCTTATTTTGTAAGTAAGTAAATGATCTACTTACGCAAAATAAACCAAAGTGGGCTGGTTAGGTAGTTATTTTCAATGTTTATTGTGATGAGTTCGGGGCGACCACAGAATTTTGGTAAAACGCAGGCGACTCATTGTATAGATATGTAATAGGTACCTCTCTGATACCTAGTGTCATAAGATACTGCTAGTATAGTATTATTATGATCTGTGTCGTAGGTAAGGTAACCAGTTTTTGATAGTGGGGTCAAAAGTATATTATGAATTGTGTATAAGATACAGTACTGAACCTCATAAAGTCCAAACTTGAAATCGGTGAAGTATTATGAATATATAATTAAATGTGATTACGATGAATTTGCTACACAAAAATACAAATAACTTGGACTTATTTTATGTGATGAAGTCATTCTAGATAAGAGTTTGAGTTCCGTATGCGGGCTGCTTCTGCGTCAATCGTCTCCCTGAATCCCTCGCATAAGGTTGAAGTTATATTGTGCTTACTTCCTACGTACAAGGTTAGCTATTGTTTTCACTATTTCTACTTTTTCCAAATAGTATTCTGCAAAACAAATGCAGTTTTATTATTGTTCTTCGACTTAGTTTTTTAATTAAATGAAACACACATCGACTTGAAATAAACTTTATTAATTTTTTCAACGTCTATAGTTCGAAAGGTTTTTTATCAACAGTAAACTAGATGTACGCATTACTTATAGGCATAGGCTAGTAAGTATTCTCAACTCATGTTTGAACCGAGGTTAAGGCTTTTTGGGTTCCAGATCATCGGGTATGTACCGGAATCTTCATGATGCTACTTTGTCCGTCCGTCTGTCATAGTCGATTATCTCAGTAACAATATAACCTATCGACTTGAAATTTGGAATAGTTTTGAAACTTATTGACCTGCGCACCTGTTGCAGAGGTTAAAAATATTTTTATTTTCATTATCTTACTTTTCTTATTATAAGCTTAAAAATATAGGGGATACAATTTTGAAACTGGTACTGGCGAAACATTAAGTCTCGCACTAATTAAGACAGTTTTTTAAAAACCGTCAAAAATAGGGGGGCAATAGAAGAATATCTGAACTTTACAGTGAAAATAAGACGACATCTCCAACATGAATAATAGTAGTTTTTGAAAAAAGTAAATTGACAATTAAACTTACACAGTTTTAGTTCGGAACCCTCGGTGCGCGAGTCCATTCGCACTTGACCGGTCTTGTTTTGACCAGCGGTCTAAAAACCTATGAGCCTATGCCTATGTACGTAGTTACAGCATACGTGCCCTAGACCCCAGTCCCTAAAGTGAAATGCGTATCACTTCATTGGAAAATAAAGGTGTCATTACTTTCTACTCACTCCGCTGGGGTGGCTATTACTTTATTTACAGAAAAAATACGGACCTCATCAGCTCATTCCTCCTCATCATTTAGCTTTTATCATGATTTCCAAAGACTTAATATAATGACTAATCAAATCCTTCTACTAGGTGGGTAATTGGTCTAATCTCGGTTTTATATTGTAGTGTTTTCGTTACGGCATAAATAAATAGAATAAATAAAATTTTTTGTTTATGCTAAGTAACTACATATTTAAAACTTAAATTAAATTAATGTATCGTTTTATTTACGTGCTATACCATCGACCATGATGTCCATCATCGAATAAAATGAACATTCACTTTGGTAAATAATTCAAATAACTAAGAAAATATAGTCTTCCTACCATTATTATTACTAAAGTCCATAAATACAAATATAAGGCTAGTCACAACGAAATTCAGCTAGAAAATATAGCGTAGCTTAGGCTACCCTAGATATCGTAATTTAATTGAGTTACTACTTAGTAATAATGCAAATCATTTCTGTCTAAACAAGTGGTGCAAAGATTTTCTTATTGTCTAAAGGCAAATTGTAACGATTACATAAAATCATTTTATTTAGTTACATGACTTTAACAACCCTATTATACTCACTGTTTATGTGACAGACCATTTTTCTGTAAAATATATCGCGTGCCGACAATTTTTTTATCGATGTAAGCGTAGTCATAAAATAAGAAGTAGTAGGTACATCTTAATTAAAAAGTAGTAACTAAGTAGCAAAATTAAAAATAGTATACCTAACTCATTCTGCCCCAAATTCTGTAAATAAGTACAGGTGCTCTTATTATGTAAGTATTACCACTGGTGATACTACTACGAGTAATTCCTAGTAAACGTAAGTACGAGTCATTTGTTCGCGAGACGGTTTTCGAGTCGTCAATTATGACTAAGTAAGTATACCTACCTTAGTATAAAACCTCAAGTACACTTGGTTTCATGTCTAAAACACTACTCATTCCACTAACTAAGTAATATTGTTTTAACAATTTCACAGAATTTTGACAAAAGTATGTGAAAATTAAACACTGTTGTCGGCTCGACTTACTTTTGTCAAAGTTCATAACAATAGTTAATCTAATTATTGCTTGTGTACTATCTAACTATGCGATCTACTAGAACTAGCTTAATTTTATTGAATCGAAATATCTAAGCAGAGTAAACTAACCTTATTTTTTTTTAAATAGGTACAGGTAGATGTGAAGCGGAGAAGCAGACAGCACTACGATTATAAAAATACCATCAATTGGTCGAAGAAAGTACATAATATAAAACATTTTCGTCAAAGACAAAATATAAGAATACCTACTTACAAGTTTTTAAGGATCGAATTATATAAAGCTAAGTATCTTAATGTCTTAAAAGGTTTTTTTTCAGTAGGCGCGTTTTATTTTACTTTTTATTTATAAATACGTTTTGAGATCACAAAGTTACGTTCTAAATTAATCTGAGCTCGTTGTCGGAGTTTTATTTTGTTAATTTGTGAAAAGTGAGTCGCAATTTGTTGTATGGACAAAAATCGTTTGCTGAGATGAAAACAAACTCCATACTATTTGCGAATTACTTTGCAAATCAATAAAAAAAAGCTCAGACAAGACTACGGGCTCTGAAGGATAATCTTCGAGAGTCTACGCCCGTAGCAGCATAGAACGCTAATTACATTATTTCTTTTAGAGTACACAATGTGCCTGTGTCTATTATTAGCTAAGCAATAATATGTTGCATTGATCTTAGAAATACTTTGTTATTTCCTTATATTAATACTTAAAACATAAAAGGAAACAAGTATTGTGTCTTAGCTCAAAAAGAGCTATAGTTAAGTTTAAATCAAGAAATATCAAAGAAGTGCAAAAACAAGTGTTTTTTTATATCTTAAACATCTGTAGATTGTACTAAAGGAGACAGTAACAAGTGCTTTAAACAACTAACTTATTGTTTTAGCAATTAAGTACTTAGTTTCTACTTAACTTTTTTTCAAGCATCATCCATTTTGTCTTAGCATAGAGTTCCCTAAACTATTAATTGGGTCTTTATTATCATATTACTCTATATCTAACAATACTATTAAAGAATTACTTTGAATACAAGCCTAATAGATTACAAAAATGATAATTTGCATTAATAGGTTTTCTAATTTACGTAATATCACTACATAATTAAATGATCTATTAATTAAAAGTTGCTTTAAAATAACTACAACGAGTTATGGTATGTGGGACATTTTATCTACAGTTGGAAAAAATATAAGTATTATAATTTTATTGTTATCAAAATGACAAGATCTAGTCTAGTCCGTAGGCCGTGATATTTGGTGTCGATTCTGTTGTTTGCCACTTATAAACTAATAGTGTGTTTACTCTAGTCTCATAAACGACATGATGGTAAGGAAAATAAGATATGGCCAGTAATCAATCTGAAAATAATGTTTGAATCAAATCACGTCAAATAACTCAGCACCAAAGTTGCCTGCTGCAGCTGAATAGAAATGTCATTGAGATGGAATGCTAATTGAACCTTAGTTTATAAATTTTTCCGTAATTTTAGTTAGTTTGCTGCAACAACGGAATCGCCACCATTGTCAGATAACAAGTAATTAAGTTCGATTCGACCCAGAATAAAAAAAAATTGATATCAAGACCCATTGTAATAGGTACCATGTTCGTTTTATGTTTTATTTCTTACATTTCAAACAGATATACTCGTAGTTATAAATCGCTAACATACATTGGTATCGATTCGCTTATTACATTTTTCTAAACTAACCTAATTAGACAGCTCTAAAATTATAGCCGTCCTTGTCGTTTCAGTTTATGAGAAAGGGACGGCAAAATTTTTAGTGCTGTCAAATTATGTTAGTTTAGAAAAATGCAACAAGAGAATCGATACCTGCATTGTCTAAGTTAGACGAGTTTAGATTCTCTGATACCTTCTTCTAGAAGTACTTACTTATATCAATTTGGATCTTAGCTTCAATCTATTAAAACTGCACTTACCTAATTTGCATTAACTTCAAGATTTTGCATTAGTTTTAAATCTTTGTACACTAAAACTTACGATTTATAATTTATTAGCATCGCGTGGATATGTTACTAATGCATAATGTATGAAACGGTATGGAATTCCATTGTAATTGGCATACTTAGATTGGAAAAGAACTACACCTATGTGCTCATCAATTTAATTGTCCCTACAAGGCTAAATATAAATACCAACATGTCACGTGGACTTTCAGTATGACGCATTCGTGGACATTTACACCTAACTGGTAACTGCAAAATACACATTTGACAGCATTCATGATTGATACAAAATTCAGTAGAAACCTTCGAGCACGTAGAACCCAAGTAAAAACAATGTGTCAAGTGCTTTATTTCAAGAATTTGTAACACTATTTGCCAGTATGTTGACACAGAAATCGTTAATCTGTCGCGAAAACTGTTATCTATTTAGAGCACTACAACTGAAGTTTTCACCTAATTTTGCCGGATTCATTTTCCTAATTTGATTACTTTTCATGAGTCATTGATAAAATGTTATCATCAATTTCTTCAGTGCTTGAAGTTCAACAGTACAAGACATTTTCAGATGTTTTACTTTAGGAATGTATACTAATATTATAAAGAGTAAAGATTTCATTGTTTGTTTGCATTGAATAGGCTCCAAAACTATTGGACCGATTTGAATTTTTTTTTCATCGTTGGGAAGCTACACTATCCCCACATATAGTCATAGTGTTTTCAAGTCGCCGTTGCTAGAAAGCAACAATTTTATTCTGTTTTACTGGTCAAACAACGGCAGGTAACACTGTAACGAGTGCAAAGTTATAATAGTAGCTAGGCGAGTGTAGAGTGACGTTATAACGTCAGATTTATAAGATAAACTTTAGGGCGAACTAACACATAATTCGTCCAAGGGTAAACTATTTACTTTCTGGAGCTGTTTCACTGCAGATCTTTTCAATCACCATCTCAGTGACGATTCTTTTCCTTTTCACCAGTCAAAAGTCAAAACAACGCCGGGTTCACTGTAGCAAGTGCAAAGTTATAAGTAAAGTGTGTCGAGGGTTGAGTGACGTCATAGCTGGGGTGCGTAGCAGTCGACGTGCGACATCCACGCCAAGTCGCGGATTGTCACCTGGAACGAGAAGGGACACCATCAGCCTATTTACGGACTGTTGTAGCATTTTGTCAATGGAATTCGGGAAAGATATACTGTTTGTATTTGAGTGCGTTGGGTGACGGAGTGAGGCATATGACACCCACGTAATAATATGCTAGGGGGTATATTCATATTGGTCTTCTAAAGCTATTCTAACTAAAATGATTGTCATCCCTTTTCGTTGTATGCAAGTGACAATGAAGGAGCATTTTGTAAAGCCGCACTAAAATGGCAGTTGAATAAAGGGGTAGGATTCGACACCAAATGAGTTGTAGGACCTCACCTCACCGCTAATAAAACCCTTCAGTTTATAATAGGTATAGTATAGGCTTAGCTATAAACTAGGACTTCAACACAAATAGCGATCACAATAGCCCACTTCGGCCGTAATTATTAAAAATAAATAATTTAATATTAATTATTTATAATTTAATACCACTGAAAATTTCAGTAGTAGTACTGTACCGCAAATTTAAAGAATTTTAATGTTGGTCACATTAAATTCTTTGAAATCTGCACATATTAATGTTAATTGTAATGTTTTTTTAAATAATAAATTACAGACCTGGTGCATGGAGTAGACGGCTAACACGACCAGCACGTGCATAATGTTGTGTGAGTTGAGGCAGCAGTCTACCGTGCCCGGAAACCACTTCTCGGGGATGTGCATGGCGCCTATCACCCCACCGCCCAGAGACACTGCATCCTGCGGTACAATTACAGACACATGTCTTACATTATTTAGTGTATTGCCCTTGCAGGCACGTTCCAATATACTTGCTCTGTGAGGTAATGTTCTATTACTTTTTCTCAATAAAATTACTTGGAGAGAATAGAAAAACGCACTGTAATGTTAAGAATGGGCGTAAGGCTTACACATTGGCACAACACCTACACAATACTGGTGTAAGTAAACCCAACTTTAGCTTCGAAGAGTTACGTAGTTACACCGTATACCGCGTTTTGTCCATTACATTGAGAAGTAGTTCTCTACTCGGTGGATTAGATACAAGTAGATACATAATAAATAAATGTATATTTTAAAAGTAAAACACAAAACAAAAAACCTCTACTTCTAAAATTTCTTTACGTGTATCTTTGTTTATTATTTCAAAAGATGCTATTCTTTGAAGTTAATTAAACTCGTCGATGTAGAAACATCTTAGAACAATGGGTAGAAAATATCTTGCCATATTTTAGTATTTACATTATAGGATGTCATAGAATGCTATAGAAGCCTGGGAAGCCTTACAAATCACGCACTCATTATCTATTAGTACTAAAACCGCTGCGTAGCTGACGCACACAGTTACCGCTATTTACCTTTTTACGCATTGCCAGTAAACGGTAGATACTTAGTGTAATATCATTGAATATTTGTAAAAGCAAAATGATAACTTCAATCTTTTGGATTATTAATACTCGTTACGTATTTTTTAATACGTAAATGTGATTCTCGATTATCGATTAATGAGAAAGGGTTGTCACAAGCGATCCGCATTCACGTCGAGCCTTCCATAGTAATTCAGAAGGGTCTCGAATGTGATAAAAAATACATCTATTATTCCTCTGTGTAGCTTGCTCCCGGGTATCCCCGGAGGCGTGTTTGCAAAGGTCGCAGCCGTGTGTCACGGTTTTATCTGGATTGTTTTATTATACTTACAGAAATAGTAAAATAAGTAAGGTATTCAGGAAAAAGGTTTCGTACGAAGCTTGTACAAAGCCGAACATTTTACAAAAGCAAAGACAATTGTCTAAGCCAGCGGAGCAAGGGGTGCCATAAATCGTAGCAAAGGTTAGCTACGATTTATGCTACGTGCTACGAGCTACGGTACTACGAAGTCGGCTACGAACCCAACCTAGATAAACTAAAAAGTTATCACGAACAGCAGTGGTTGAACACCCGCCCATTTCTACTGTATGTACCTACCTACTTATACAATGTATGTTGGAACCCATTGTGCAAAGACTTTTGATTCAAGTCCATTTTGCGCAGATTTCTTTAGTATAATATTCGTGCAGAAACTTTTGAGGATTTAGTTGTTGGGCTAGTTCGTTGTCGCCTACAGGTGGGTTTTTTGTCGCACACTACCACCCTGCGTAGACCAGAATTAATATTACAGCATTCGTTCGATTCGATAGATTGACAGATAAATGAAAAATGGCTCGAACACACACGATACTGCAATTAAACTATCGCTTTTGTCATCGTTCATACGGAGCCTCTACGATGTATTTTTTATTATTATTATGGTTATGGATTGGAGATATTTGGAGACATAGGTATGGGTCCTTTTTTGGAGTTGCTCATTCATTCCATTGCAGAGTTAGTGTTGTCAGAAGTAAGCCTAGATCAGCCAGTGCTCTGACTTGTCCTTGTTTTTGATGTAGCTAGAAATTATAATTTTATTAATACGTTAATTAGAGCCACTAAACTAAAATCCATATACCATATTCAACTAGGTACCAACATGTCTCTTTGAACTACAAAAGCTTTAATCGAAGTAATGGCGTGCGCAAATGAGAGTCGCTAATGAGGCTTACTTGAGTGCTTGGAGCTGGATACAGTACCCTGGCAATGTTCCAGACTCTGGACGTTGTTTATACTCTAGCCACTTCGTTGTAAAACAAATGTTACAGAAAACTGTCGTCAGTTGAGATAACAATTTTGCTGTAGAATTTTTTGGCACTAGGATAGAACCTAGATTTAGTTATAGTTAGTTATAAAGTTAAGAAATAGGCCAGATTATTGTCGCTGTATTCGAAAATTTGAAAACACCGTTTTGTTGGCAAGATTTAGAGTGGATTAATCCAAACAAAATAGCGATTGTAAAATGTGAGCTTGATAAGTCATTGTCAAGGTGTAAGCTAACCTGCAGGAAGACATGTAGTAGAGCGTGCGGGTCTCCGCCGCCGTAGCGTCCGGCGCGAGCACCAGCCAACAGCAGCCGCATGCAGAACGGCGCCGCGAAGCACAGCCGGCGCTCCCAGGGAGACCACGCTCGCATAGCCTGATAGATAGATAGAAAGTACTTAATTGCACACCTTAACCTAGGGATTACAAGAAAAACCTGACACAAACATTTATTGTTATTTTTCTTCTTCTCGTTCTTTTTTCCTCTGGCGAGACAGTGTCAGAGTTTTTTGCTTTCATTTTATTTAGGAATAATAAATAAATAAAGCCAGGATTACCTTATAAAGGCCAAGTAGACTGCCGAGGCAGTAGACCGCCAGCGCTCCGTAGCGAAGTAACGCTGGCGCGCAGTACACAGTAGCCGTCACCATCGGTATCGCACCTGCAAACCAATCGTTATTAGAATACAATACGAAGGAATAGATATTTATTAGATAAACTGGATAACTACTCCTTTATATACTTTCAGATCGACCAATCTACACGTAATACATAGGTGTTTTCATGTTTCAAGCCCGTGACACATAATTATCTATGTTTCTGTTAACTTTTATAAAACCACGGTAAGGTTAACAGATTATTTAATAACATATATTAAATAATCTGTTAACCTTAGCGGAAAAACAACCTCACTGGAAAATACTGACTCGATAAAAAGTTTCCCGCAAACTTTTTCAATTTTTCATGTTTTTATTTCCACAGGCCCTCGGCTACTCCGCTAACTCCATTAGCTAGATTGTTGCGATATTGTAGGTATGCTCCAGTTAATAAGTACATGGTGAACACAAAGTTTCAGAAATGTTTTATGTCTGATAAGTAGCAATATTTTATTGTTCTTCTTTTCACTATGACTATGAGGCACATTAATAAGGGCTCTTAACTAATCGTAATAAAGTAAGAAATCCTGAAAGTGGTTGACTTTTGATGCTGACTGTACCGTATCTGAGTCATTACCATTAGCCCCATTGGACTGGTAACTTCTCGAGATTAATACGATTTTAACGACTGCCTTTCCTCTGCACACAAACACATTTAGGAACAAATTGAAATTGAAAATGAATTCGTTACTTCAAAAGGAAACTCTGGCTAGTTTGGTTGTATTTGTTTGTTATGGAAGTACTTCATCATCATCATCATCTTCCACAGCGTGACTTCACCCAATGTTGGCCTTTCTTTATTGTCAGGCCTTGCCCGCAAAGTACGGAAGTATTTAGGTAATAACAAAAATCATTTTTAATGAGAAAAGTGATGAAACAAGAAGGTTGGAGATTACCTTTGCCACAGATCATATAATTATAATACTTTGCCAATACATAAACCAGTGTTTTACACAAAAATAAACGGTCTTATATAAATCTTTACAAAAATAAATAAAATAAAGTACCTATAATAGACCAATAAGATAAGTGCTCTATCAGTATATTTTCATCAATTTACTAGGTCAATTGAAATAATAAATGTTTCTTATTTCTTAAATGCAGTATTCTAGTTTAGGTTCCATTTCAGCAGTAACTAGTTAAAGCTAACCGGGCTTTTCTTTCAAGCTTTGTTAGGTTTATCTGCAGGCTTTATTTTTGTAAATAGCACGTGGCCTATTTTCGAGAGCGGATTTAGTTTCTCCGCATAAAATATTCAGAAGCGCGCTACTCGTACGGATTTTCAAACCTCTATTTGTATATTCAACTATATTCTGCTTAATTTTGTGAAGAAAATTTTTGTATCAGCACTGAAATATTCCATTTTCCTCCGCTATATGGCTAAAAGTTATATTAGGTACTTATGTACGTGCCCTGAAAAAAAATAACAGTAAGAGCGCTAAGTATTTATTACCATAATTGTTTTGTTGTGGTACTACCACAAGGTAGATAGATGTAAACACATGATGTGCCCAAGCTCGTATGGCACCCCAGCCGGTTTCTCGAACGCTAATCAAATCGCAGATCAGTTGACAAAGCAATTAACATGACACACTGGTCAAATCAAATCGGGTTGCACGAACGCTGATTAGACAATAATTAAGTAATCAATGATCATTTTGCGATTGTCAAATCAGTGTAAATTTTCATAGGGTCACACATAATCGAGTAATTCCTTCAGTTCAATCATTCGCTCCTAAACTTCAAAAGTGTCATAGAGTTTTTTTTTTCTTTGATAATATGTTTGTGTCACGTGTCTTTGTTTAGGTACGTTTGAATGGAGGTAAAATTACTTTAGCAATTATGACGGAAAAACCTATCAGAGGTAAAAATTACACTGAAAGGGAAAAGCTAACGCTGACTGCATTAGTTGACAAGTAAGTACCGTTGTCCCTCGTTTGATTTCTCCAATAATTGTTCAGATAAATATTATTTCTATGTACCTATTATTGCCGCCTCCCGCGGGGTTTTTAAATCCGCACTCAAGTACGTACAATCCAATCAAGAAAAAATTAAAATGGACATGCTGGCCCGACATCGTAGTGATGGTAATTTTGTAGATTTTTGGAAGGAAACGAAAAAATTAGAACCAAAGAATTGCTTACCTCTAAGTGTGGAAGGGGAAAGGAATCACAGGAACATAGCAAATTTATTTAGAAAGCATTTTGATGTAGGGCAGAATTTGCAGCAATATTTTAGTACTAAAAATAGCGAACTTCAGTTGAGTCAGGTCTCGGAGACTCACCATGTAACAGTGACACCGAAACAGGTAGAACATATTCTGAGAAATATGAAACGTGGTAAGTCTCCGGGGCACGATGGCCTTAGTATAGAACACTTGTTGTATGCGGGTCAGCATGTCTGTGAGGTTTTGGCGCGGTTCTACAGCCTCTGCATGCGGTATTGCTATTTACCCGATGATCTTATTAGGACTCTTGTTGTGCCTATCACAAAAAACAAAACGGGTGATATCTCGAGCGTGGCTAACTATAGGCCTATTTCTCTAGCTACGATAATGGCCAAGGTACTTGAAAGAGCCATTCATTTTCACATGAGTGCCTTGAGTTACGATGATGGACAGTTTGGTTTTCGCCCTCAGGTTTCGACAGACATGGCTATATTCTCTCTGAAGCAGGTTGTCAGTTTTTACAAGCAACATAACACTACTGTCTATGGTTGTTTCCTGGATTTGAGCCGAGCCTTTGACTCGATAAACCACGACAAGCTGTGGGGCAAGCTGCGTGCGGACGCAAGTGTCCCGCCTGAGGTTGTGGATCTCCTTGCTTACTGGTATGGTAACCAGACCAACAACGTCAGATGGGGCACTGAGCTTTCGGATAGTTACCGGCTTTCGTGTGGCGTGAGACAAGGTGGGCTCACCTCTCCCGATCTTTTTAACACATACGTGAACGGGTTGATCGTGGAGCTGAGCGGCACCCCGGTAGGGCTCAGGTTGGATGACAGATATGTCAACAACCTGAGCTATGCTGACGACATGGTGCTGCTCAGCCCTTCGATCAAAGGCTTGAGAAAACTTCTGAAGATATGTGAGTCGTTTGCGGCTGAGCATGGTTTAAGTTACAACGCTGGAAAAACTGAAATGGTGATATTCAGATCGGGAAAGGGACCGGAAAATGTTCCAGATGTACACCTTAACGGACAGCCTGTAAAGATAGTGGAGCAGTTCAAGTACCTTGGTCATATCGTTACGTCTGGCCTTAAGGACGACCCCGACATAGAACGCCAACGTAGATCGCTGTGTGTAGTCGGTAATATGATAGCGAGAAAATTCCATAAAGCATCGCCTGACGTGAAATTAACACTCTTCAGATCTTTTTGCCAATCGTTTTACACGTGTCAACTCTGGACGAACTACACGAAAAAATCGCATGACAGCATAAGGGTGGCCTATAACAACATCTTTAGGCACCTTATGGGCCTGCAGCGCTGTTGCAGCGCCTCCGGAATGTTTGCTGAAGCCAGAGTTGACACGTTTAACGCCATTCAGCGCAAGAGAATCGCGTCTTTTATGGACAGGGTCACGAATTGTCCCAACCTTATAATTAAGAGCCTATCGGATAGATTGATGCTGACTGCAACGTACCGACGTTGGGTGGAAATTGCCACCTAAAACAAGAGCACCTATGTGTGTATTCTTTTTTATCTTATTTTATTTTATTTTGTAAGTTTTATATTGTGTTGTGTGTATATTTTATTTGTAATTGTATTTGTACCTATGGACCCCCCGTGTCTGCAATAAAGAATTATTATTATTATTATTATTATTATTGACGCGTAAGGAGGCCTATATAATATACCCAGCAGTGAGTGATCCCAGCTGATATGATGACTTGCTTGGCATTATGCCTGTGATTATTATTAGTAATATTTTTATTCTCATTTCAGTTGATGAAAACAGTATTAGCATCGAAGTTGTGCCAGACCCTGTGCCACTTCAACCTAAAAAAAGAGCCATTGAACCAAAAAGAATGAAAACATTGAATATACCTTTACATGAATCATAGTTTTATTTATTACCCAACTACTAAAGAGAGGACCAACCTGTACCACAACAACATTTTAAATAAAATACGAGTTAAAGATTATAACCAGACTATGATGTTAATGAGCTGCAGTGTGTTACTAAAAAAATATCTAATACCTTGGTATTAAATCAAATGTATAAAATCAGAATTATAGGTTTATATTAACAACTCTGGTTTTAGTTTTTAACTTTAATTTTATCTAACATTACTTACAGCTACTGCCTAAAATGTGATAGCAATAGGGCTGTTCGAACATATGTATTCTCACTAGAATTTTGAACATCCGCCTCGTTTACTTCTGGGAGATTGCAATCCTCATCAAATTCATCATCAATGTTGTCATTGTTATCAATGGCTATGTTGTGAAGAATGCAGCAGGACACTATAATACTCATTGTTGTCTCTAATTTAACTCTCAGCCCCATGGATAGGCATGGAAAACGTCGTTTAAGAACACCAAAACATCTCTCTATTGTGTTTCTTGTACTTATTTGTGCTCTATTGAAAGCTTCTTCACTTGGAGTTGAAGGATTCAAAAACGGAGTGAGTAAATAGTGCCGGCATGGATACCCACTGTCCCCCAAAAGGTAGTCACTACCATACACACCTGATTCGAAATCTGCTCGCACATGGGAATCGTTCAATATTGTTGTATCATGGACAGATCCCGGCCATCTACAAATCACATCCATAATTTTTAAATTTGCGTCACAGATTGCTTGAACATTGAGGGAGAAGTAACCTTTTCTGTTCCTATATAGTTCTGCTTGAGGTCCCCCAGGTGAAGATATTTTTATGTGTGTGCAGTCTATTGCCCCAATCACATTTGGAAACAAACAAATCCTGTAGAAATCACTCTTCACCTTATTCCGTTCTTCTTCAGTTCTAGGCATTTTGACGAATTGGGGTCTTAATTGGGCAATAGCTGCAGACACTTTTTTAATAATTCGGCAAGCTGCTGATTTATGTAGGCGGATCCGGTCAGCCACTGTTATCTGAAAAGCACCGGTTGCAAAAAAACTTATTGTTAACAGGCTTTATGGAGTCCCCAATGAGCGTCACCAAATACAGAACTACAGGCTTGGAGACTCTATAGCGCATCTTGAATTCCGCTTCTGAAAATTCATTAAATGGCTCCACTCTAGCTCTAAACGTTCTTGTGGGTCCAGGTGTATTGTGTTCCTCATCAGATTCACTGCTGCTGCTAATTGTTACATCCGAAAGCGACATACTAAAATCGAAAGATGTTTTTTTATTTTACAAGTCTATTTTTTATTGGAAACGATCCATACGTATTGTAAAATATAAACACTTTTGCAGTAGGTAAGTACCAACTTGGAGGTATTTTAGATTTATCTGGTTTAAACACAGCAAAACACAGTAATTTGTGGTAATTATTTCAGCTAATTAGAGCAAAATCACCGATTAGTTGATCGTTGATTTGACAAGAGCTTGACCAAAGATCAACGCCTAATCAGCGTTCGAGAAACCCATTTTGACGTTTGACAAGAGATTTGCCATAATGATTTGACAGGTTAGTCAACTAATCTCTGTTCAAAATCAAAGTACGTAATCAACGTTCGTGCAACCCAAATGACATTTGATTAGAGATTTGACCACTGATTAGTTAATTATGAAGATGATCTGCGTTCGAGAAACCGGCTGTAAGTCTGAGTAAACAGACCTAGGTATTAGACCGAGGATAACCCGTTAATTATACCTAAATAAATATTGTTATCACTTTTTGTTACGGTTACTTGGTCGTGTTGATTGACCTCTGGTTATTCCTATAAATTATTATTATTGTATTATTCAATCTATTTAAGTAACAAGAAATCACGAAGTATTTTTTTCGTGATTTCGATGTAAACTTGAGTACCTAAGTACTTATAATATAAAGTAAGTATAGGTAGATAAATAAATAATAGGTAATGTAAACTTTTTGGAAACTTCCCCCGGGTCAAATGGAATAGAGAAGACGTCATATATGGATACGTTGGCTGTGCCTTGATCACCAATAAATGTGACAATCGCAAAAGTATCGCGCTAGCGTATCCGAGCTACACTGCGCGGTGACACTACAACGGTTGGCAGTCGAGTTGGCATTGACGCGCTATATAACTCGAATACGCTAACGCGGCGACTGTCAGATTTGTTCGTGAATATCTTCGAGTTATCTTACGAAAGCCCAAAATCTCTCTCGATACGTGGGTCCACGTAGAGTCAGTAACGGAAGAGAATCTATCCTTCTGTGGGATACCTCACCAGTAACATTGCATTAACATTGCACGTGTTACATAACTCCAATAAAACCACGATAGAGAATCTTTGTTAGTAACGTGTATCACGCTAGTCTAATTTGAGCGAGCTGTATACCTATTAGGTGTACTTGATAGGCTAGGCTACGGAGACAAGTACAATGCAGTATGTTAGGTAACACATTTTACCCTAACAACCCCACAATGGACATTCTCTGTTACGTGTAGCAGGCTCTTAGCTAGTCTAATTTAAGCTAGCTGTTCAGCGCGCCTAGATTAATCGTGTAGTGGTTCAACAGGGCCACACTAATAGGCATTATTGTGAGCCTGGACAAAATTAAATGTCAAGCAACACCCGCCTGGCTAACTAAAATACAGCACAACAAAGATAGCGTAGTTTTCCTCAATTAGGTAAGTACCTAATAATGTTTTTACAAAATTGTTTGTTTTACATTGCTTTGAACAACTTCCTAGTAGGTAAATAAGTGCCTTTTTGCTTTTATTTAGTTGGAAATAGGTACCTAAGTAAGCAGTTGAGACCGATACGACGACGTAAGAAACTTACAATTACGATTCTCTAAGCCGCTGCAGTGATTTTACTATTGCGAGTACCTGCATGTTTTATCTTCGTGCAACTTGGACTTGATAAAACTTTTCATAAAAACAAAACACAGAAAAGCTCATAAACAAACTTTCTTTAAAAAATTGCCCTCTAAATGAAATTGAAGATTATTGTTTGATCGGAACCTTTTCGTGCTCCATTAGCTTGGCCGACATATCACGAATGTGTTCCGTTTTAACGATGTACCTAGCAGATACATTTATTTTTATTACAGTGAGGGCGGGAGAATCGCCCGAACAAACCATTAGTGACTTCCTTATTTATTGTGTACGTTATTTTTTGAGACTATTAATAAGTAACTAATTGTGGTCACTTAGTTCATTTAGTTTGATTTTACTTGTTTACACGAATTGTTACCACATTGGTTACGTAATACTTACCTTATTCGCCGTTGTATTCATAAGATACAAATAATTACAAAAGAAACTATAAAGTTTCCTCATCTTACCTAACAGCAAATCAAAAAGCTCAACATTCAACAAACATCCCTAAACAGAATTGGTTTAGCTCTAGCGTGTTTATTGGGCTACACCTTGCACGCTGTCTGACCTCAGACGATGCCGTATTCAACATGATGAATTCCGTCGACTCACAGCTAATCTAATCTATTGTCTGACCTTTGACGTCACCATAAGACTCTGCAGTAGGTACAGGTAGGTACCGCACCCTTTCCCGAACGAAGTATAATGACAGCTTGATTGTGCTGCTCACCAATATTTACAACACCACTCTTTGATTGAAGGATAACCTTCAACATGCCGCAAACAATCCGCTTTCTGAAGAACTAGGTAAACAGGTCTGAAGGCCAGGCTTTGAGTTTTGAGTATATAATCAAAAGGCCAGGGGCACACAAATATAAAGCCAGGGGCTTTGCCAGGGGTAACTTTTCATGATAATAACGAGAATAAGTCATGATCTTATGTAAATTCTGAACAGATGTTAGTAAAAGAGAGATCCTGCTTTTAACCACCGGAAAATGTTCTGCAGTAAGGAAGAAAGAAATTGGGACAAGCTGGTGGATTTAATCCACGTGTGGATCAGGAATGTCAAGATGAATGACGAACGAGAAGTAAGCAAGATTGTCCTATTTCCTACGGGGGATGTGTCGTGGCGCTGCTGAGTAGGCGATTTGTATTCCGTAACAGTTCTGCCAGCGCCAACGGATATAAACTTACATTAAAAGTTTGGCTTTAAGCATCCCGTTTATAGATCTGAAAAGTCGAGAGCTTTTCAACCGAGAGGTGGAAGAAAAAAGTCTTAGGAGCGTCGATAGCCTTCGAGTTGTCGAAGATCTCTTATCCGGGAGTGTCTCGGTACTCGACTCATGATCTCTACCTAATCCCGAAGCTATTAAGACAAAAGAGCTTGAAGAACACTGATTGGCTTTTTAAATTGCCCTATTTTTCACCGGAAGCACGGGATTTGGCTTGGACTTACGATTAATTTTATAGAAAAGGTGAATTATTTTGTTTCTAAAGATCGGGTTTTAATTTTTTTTTTTTCTAAATATTATTGCTATTATTTCACGGCCGGGTAGCCTTTATGAATCAATCAGTCATTAAATTACATGATGTTATGCAATCAACTCAATGTATGCAACTATAAAAGGCTGAACACATTCTACGAGTGATAACTGGTGTGCCAAATTTGTACACCAGGTTACCACTGGTTTAAAATAGATCTTAGGTTACGATAGTAACATTTAAAACAGCGCCGGACACATACTTAAAGAGTCTCAGATAATCTAGTTAACGTCCTGCGATGTTATTCAATAGCAAGCACAGCCTGAAATCGCAGTTATGAATGACATAGTGCTCGTAAAACAATGATGGGGTCTGTTGGTGGGCGATAATACTGGCCACCCGTCGTCGCCTGCCCGCCCACTGAACAAGCCTACTGAAAAATGCAGCGAAGACTATCTACTTATCATTGTTTCATACACGGTGCCTTACTAGAAATGGTTTCTTGCAATATTCCTGCATATTTATTTGAAAATGCTATATAACTGGCGTCGCTGTAGTAAACTCAGTTGCACCAGTGAGTGTTCTTTGTGGAACCTACCATTATAATAAAAGCACTGCGCTGATAGTATTGCCTATAGTATTATATCAGCTGTGTTATTGCTACGTTGGTTGGTTTAAAGTTAATGCGCACACTTCCTGCACTTGGCTCGAGCGGCTCTCGGGAGGAAACCGCCTCTATCGAGCGGGACCCTGTGCCAAGTAGGCCATCGACAATTTATTGTTTATTCAATAACAATGTGGGTAAGGTCCCTACAACAATTTGTGAGCTATTTTGAAAAATACATCAACAAATAGTTTGAAAACAACGGCCAATTTTGGAAAGCTACTATTACTTGCTTGAAGCCCAATTTTATTTTTTTATTCGATATGTTGCTATGTAACAATGAATAGGTAACGGTAATAAGAGGGTTTGGAAAATTGTGCTTTCAGCTCATGAATAACATTGTGCTACCGAGAAATGTATTTATTTAGGTCGTGAAAGGGCACTTGTCGGCGCTCCGTGAGAAAATAAACGAAATAACATTCATATGTATAGCGTATGGGGATAAAATTATTGTGTCGGCACGCTTTCTCTTTTACTGCTACAATTTTTAACTTTTTTTAATATTGCGAAAAACATAAGTACCTAACTAAACAAAATTATTCCCCGACCTATCATCCCGGCTAAGTCTACAAACATACTTGGCGGCCAAGTCGCGTATACTGACAAAGAAAATTACGACTAATTCAGTATTTTACAGAATACACATGAAACAGTGGAGCTATCTACAAACCATTGCAAACGATTCAAAGAAAGCTCAAATGGTCCAAATCAGTTCATTTTAATCAGTCCACGTTAGTCGAAAGTATTTAATTTATTCTTTAAAATTTCGATCGCTAAGCTGGTTGCTGCGACTTGGCCGCCAAGTATGCAATGCAGACGACTTCAACGACTTCGAAATATTTCCTTTGAAACAGTTTGGTAATCTGAGCTTCTCTACATAATCTCATCAAAGTTTCTCAGTGTTCTGGCACAGCTGTCTAACACGCTAACATTTTGAACTGAAACTTACCTAATCCCTGACGCTGAGTTAGGGGTACTAGGTACCCAGGGGCAGTGACGCTAGACAATATAGACTTAATTGATTGGCTTCAACTATCAGCTAGCTACATTTTCATCTGACAAGACTCAAACAAGGTTTCCCATCCAGCCACCAGTTTTACATATTTCTCTCCTGTTTTATAGGTATACCTATTAAATTAAACTTGATAATGGCTAAGTGGTGATGATATTACCTACTGTCTGTTTCATTATTTAGTGATATGTTGGAAATCTGAGCCCACGACGACTCTGGTTAGGCTAAATACCCGCAAACTGAAATAGCAACTCTCGATATTATTTTTTATTCCGTTTTGAGTAAGCACTTGCTTTTCTTTAAAGGTTATCTACGTATTCAATGGCGCTTGCCAGCCAAAGCATAGATACGATCGTAGCGGGCCTACGCTACGGGCCTACGCTGCGCATTCTAAGATTGGCGTTGTTTTATGCAAATTTCAAGGGCGTTTAATTAGAGGTGGCACTCGCTTTGAAAGGGAAATGGCGGGCCGGCCTGCACTCCCGAACGTGATCCAGTAGTGGACCTGTAGCGGGGACCAACTGACGTTTTCTCTGTGAGCTCCGCCGTCGTTGTCGTATGCATTGTGCGTAGAATCCACAATACTTCGTCTAAGCTCTTCTGATCGTAGCTTTTTAAGCTACGAGCTGACAAGTTCGTAAAAAACATAAAAATATCATCTAGCTCAATTATTTCTACAGGTCCTTATCTACAGTTTCTTGGTATGCCTTTACAAAATGCACGTTACGTTCCGTTGCATATAAATAAATATCATCCACCATAAAAAAATTGAGAAGGGTAAAAAAGATCAACACACATCACTACGACCCGACCTCAACACCAGACATCGCCAGATACCAGAATATCTTTTTGAACTTTTTAGTTTCGGCCATCCCATTGGGTAGGTATCTTTATGTAATTTCAACCTTTTACGATCTGGGTTTAGAAAACTGCCGTAAAAATACACACGAGCAGCGTCACTGTACTTAGTCGTTGCGTGTTCTGGCGACAAATAGTAGGTATACATACTTAGCCGTGTCGTGATAGTTGGGTCTTTGGGGCAGTACTTAGAATATGATTGGGGTGGCAAGGGAAACCCTTCCGAGTGTGATTGATTGAGCTGGCTAGCATTAGCCAAGGGGTGGATTATTGTGGAAATTCCCGTTCACCCTTCTACTTGAGTACTTTACCCTACCTACCTACCAAATTAATGTGTCCGACGAATATTGAAACAGAAACCTTTTTGTATGTACTTAGTACCTACCAATGCCGATTTTACAACTCCGAATAACGCTATTCTTTATTATCCTGCAGATAAAATACAACGAGTATGTAGCGAGAGTTTTTAATACATTCAGTATTATTCTACTTTTTTGATGTGCTTGCTTGCTTTCTTTTCCAGCTTGCAATCATTTTCAAAAATTCATCGATTTTTCATAGCCTTAGTTATCGCCTCAGAATCGTCATCACAGGTTTTTAAAGCGGTTAATCTTGAACGGACTTCCCAGATCCGATTACTTACTCAATGTCGTATTTCCACTTGCTGAAACTACCTAATTCGATAACGCGGTACGTAACTTTACCCGCCACGGGTTTGCTTACTTACGGCTAGTTACGACGGACTATTAGTTGACCTGGCTCTACACAGGCTACTGTGGGTCGATTTCACACCTACACTGTCTCGTAGGCCTTTTGTTTCTTTGTTCCGCCTTCTGAGAAAGGTGTGAAGCGTTGAAGGTATACGCCTATAATCTGCTGGAGTGTTATCATCGAAAATATACTATGACGCTGTTCTATAAAGTGCTCCTAGACCTCCTATTATACCTTGTCAGTCCAACTTATGGTAAAAGCATACAATTATGTCAATTGCTGGTATTATTAGCTGAGCGGGCGGGCATAATGGATATTCATAGAAATCACGGCTCTGGCAATCAGGGCCAATTGTCTACCGATTAGAAATGGCTATAGTGGCCATGTTCATGTCATCCATTGCCTTTTAACTTGTTGCAGCTTCACGTGTAGTTATGAAGACAAATGGCTTGAATTATCAGTCGGTCTGGAGGTACGACAGTCTGGTGCCTCTTATACGGTGAATGAACGAGTGATTCTCGCAATATACCTAAGTTTTCCGTAGTTTTACCGGATCAGAATAACCTATCTATTTGTTAGTACCTAAGTCATTTTGAAAGCTAGCCTCGAAACCGTTGTCCTCGGCTTTTCAACAGAGTTTTATCCAATAAAAACTCAGGGAAACTCAATCGCATTGTGAATTGACTCCATTCTACGATTTCCACGCGATCGAAAAATAACTTCACTTATTTTGTTAGCACAGATCAGTTTTTATAATAGTTTCACGCTATGCCCATGACATTGCACTTGACCCGGCCGTTACCTAACCCTGCAGTTTTATTTATTCTGTGGTACTGCAGGTAGGTTACTGTTAAAACTCTGTGGCCTGACCGCGATCGCGAGTCTAGACTCTTGATAACAATAGACAGGTACCACCTACCCGCATTTCGGTCATATTATACTGAATTCGTATAATATGGAATAAGGAATCTTACACAGAATTATAAAGGTCATTATAACAATCATCGACTCCTTATCGCTGGTCACTTGATTGATCACCCTAGGGAGCGTGTGGCCTGCATTTGTAAATTATTTTTGAATTCTACTTTTTTAATAATTATTGTGCTAAAATAGATGTCAATAAAATATACTCAATATGCCCGAACAGCGGACGCCGATAACTCAATAATGTCACTCAGATGCCACAGGCAGCGGTGCATTGCGGCGTGACTTCTCGGGGCGCACGTAACGAATGGCCCACATGGAGCGATGCTCGCTTTATTGACCTGTCACATCGATTTATGGGGTCAGCAGCGATTTTTGCTGTAGCGTGGTTGCTCAATTTGGTAAATGCTCATCGCACTTACTGTATCAACATTAAAAAAAAATTGATCACCGGGCGGCGGTCTAGGGGTAGCAGCCCATCTTCCAATCTTCGTGATAATTGTCGGTTCAAATTCGATCTTGTACCTACTTATAGATTTTTCGGGATAGGTTATGTGCCAGTGCTTTCAAACGGCGAAGGAAAACATCGTGAGGAAACGCGCGGCTCCAGCTCAGCTCCGCACGTACTGACCTTGTCTTTCTTGTGGATGACCGAGTAGGCTAGCAAGCCTACTCCATCTAAAACTATGTGCAAGGCTCTACAGCAGCTTCCCGTTCATCGGGGCATGTTTGAAAAGTGGCACCAGACTTTCCCTTCAATACTATGATGAACATTATTATTTCTTAGAAAACCTCCGAGTTATGTTATAAATCGTAACGAAGCTATTACCCAAGTTACTGCTTGGAATGAATTCATTCAATTCAAGCTAGCTAACTGAAATACTTTCAGTAAGTTGAGACCGGTATGTCCCGGGGAGCAATTAAATAATCCAAGTGCCGTACGTAAAAATAACGTTTTACTCGGAGTAACATTAAATGATGAAGTTTTTTTTATATTCATAGACATTTCACACAACACCCTCTAGTTCTAAGGCTACTATGTAATGTAAATACATACTTGTGAGACATACTAATACCCAGCCATAGAACAAACATGTATGTTTGCCACATACAAATGTTTGTTCTCAGTGGGGATCGAACCCATAACCAGGCAGAGCTATTACCGACTGAGGTTGAAGATTTTTTTTGCTGTTTTCGGTGGTTGAAAAGCATGGTCTGCATGTCCTGTTTTAGTTTCCCAGGAGTGAGATTTTTACACTCTATATTTTGCTCTCCAAGACCTGCTCTCGCCAACTCTATATTCAACCCAGCTGTCTAAAGTAATAGAGGTTCAATATTCTTAGGAATATGTTTCATTTTCGACTGGGTATTTTTTATAATGTATCTAAAGAAAATCTATTCCGAGAAAATAATCTAAGTGTAGGTAGCTTCCTAGCTCTCGTGTTATTACCTAGCGTCGAAATTATTATCAATACAATTATTCTATTTATAGCACACCAGCTAGCTAGTCTGTCAACAGATTATTGCAGAGCGTACTAAGAACTAGAGGTATCTAGGAATTAATTACATATTACTCCATAACCGATCATTGTTTATGAAGTTGTAATTTTTTTTCTCATACTTAGGTACAACCGTGTGAAATATTAGATTTTTATGAACAAGTAATAGAACAAACTGATAGCCCACCTGATTTTAAGTGGTATCCTCTACCTATAACAATGCATTACCTCACAGAGAAAGTCCAGTGAAGACGTATCCTGTGAGGCAACTGCGTCCATCATTCGACGTAATACAACGTAATTGCACCGGTGGCACCTATTCTATGCAAATAAGTAATTTGGAATCGTAAGTAGGTTTAGAGTACATATTATTATGTTAGTTATTTTACCATTGCGTGTAGCATCGCCACAGAAAACATATGTACACATAATACACGTCATTGTTTGGATGTCTAACTAATCCCCGTGAAACTGTGAAATATTGTTGAGTTGCCAGCAGGGCATGAGCTCAGAATATTGAAGGATGTTTCACATTTTTACTTCTACTTGTACTCGAGCAGTAGAACTCAAAGTCGTACTTTAACAATCAACGCTTAGGCGTAGGCCTATTTTTGAATGAATATTCAAAAATGCTTAATTGTAGCTTATTATCACGAACAGATTGTAAGGACAAACAAAGACCCCGCAAATCGTAAGTAATACTTACTCGTATGTGTCTATGAGTGAACAAAATATTTAGGTTAACTTTCTGCGATATTATAATATCGATGTTTCTAAAACAAAAATAACAAAAGCCTCGACTTTGCTTTTACAACGAGAGGTAATTCAAATAGCAAAATGAGATTTTCTCGCATGAAAATTCTGTTTCCAATTTGGCTTATGTGCATTGGTTATTCCGTAGGCAGATAAGTATACGTACTTACTACCGAATTGTTTATTCCAAAAGCTTGCATAATTTTTCAGAGTTTTTTCATTTCAATTGGATTTCATAGCAGCATTTATGAATTCTAGAAATTGTTTGTCTCCTCCGTATTAAGCTTTCATTAGCTTTCATGTAAATAACATTCTTTAAATGAATTTTGATGTACTTATAATACCATTACGTTTAGTTTGCCTAATATACAACATGTAGGGATCTATCTATAAGTATGTAAATATGATACTTGGTAGGTACACATTTTCATTTTCAGAAGTTTTCAGTAAAAGTAATTTCTAAAAAACTACTCTTGAATGGCGCAGCGGGTGGTTGAATGACGTGCTGTAAATTTATACCACGGTTTTGTACTGGTAGATAAATGTCTATGACAAACAAGAAGTCACGTGCAGTCAACAAAAAGTACTAACCTATGCTCTGGCTGACCCATATCCCCAGCATATCAAGCTGCAGCAGACGGTGGTAGAGCCCCTCGCCGCGCGTGTGATTCATGAACAGGTGGTAGAGGAAGGAGCCGCACCACGGAGCCATGGCACCCAGCAGGTGGCACAGCGAAAGAAACGACGCCCCACCACCGCCCCACGGCAGCAGCCCGGGTAGGACCATCATCATATACACTAGTGACACTCCTGAAACAATAAAAAAACTAACTTTTCAACACACTTGCTCATAAAGTGGCTCTATGGTCACCGCAATTAGGCACATAATGACACCCATAATCAAACTGTGACTTTTTCATTGCTATAACTCACAAGTGAGTTATAGATTTTTTTTTAAATTTTATTGGTTGAGTAGCTTTGTTACTAAAAAAGTTTTTATTCAAAAAAAGATCGTGTTCAATAGAACAAATAAATGAATGTTCCTATTGCTTGCTCATTTCATGCAACTTCTTATTTAAATAGATAATTTTAACTCGTACGTGTTTAATAAATAAAACTCACTCAAATATAACTTTTGTTTTCGCTGTAATAAAAGAAAACTTTAAATTCCCCATTTTTACGTGGCAGAATAGGCGCAAACCCTAAGCGCGGAAAATAAATGAAAAAAAAACCTCATCCCTTTAGTCTGTGGCCGATCGCAATGCGCGCGCATAGGAAAACTGATTATTTTTTCCCGCCATAGCGAAACATTTTTCACAACGCGTTTTCACTGTTGAAATTATTGTTATTTTATTCACAAGTGTGTTGAAAAACGTCGTATGATACACGTGTGTATTGGTGATTACCGTTCTCGGCTTTCTTAAGACCCTCGCCTACGGCTCGGGTCTCAATGGCACCTCGGCGGTAATCACCAATGTACCACACTTGTACCATAATGTACTATTATGCCGCTGTAATACAAGTTCATAGTTTGATTCTTTATTTTATGCAGCATGTTCTTAGTAAGGGCCCGGACTATCACCGCTGCCACAGCCGTGGTTGGTACACGTCGCCGCGTTCTGTTCGCCCAGTAATATTACTTGCGTGCCCTGCTTGCAAACTATTGAAGAAATGAACTTTCTATCTTTTTAGGGGCATGCATTGTTTTAACTGTTGAACGCTAAAGTGAGTATTGTGAATACTTTAATGCTACAACGACTAACTCTACGCGTGCGCTACGCTTAAAGCTACGGCGAATACCACGTCAAAGATAGCTACAACTAACTCTACGCATGCTCTACGTCAATCGCTATGAGTGCAACAATAAACTCTTTGCACACTCTACGCCAAGCACGAGTGCTACAACGAACTCTAGGGGGGTGCGCTACGTTTAACGCTACGGCAAAGGCTACGTCACAGGCCACGCGTGCTACAACTAACTCTATGCGTGCGCTACGTACAATGCTACGTCAATTCCTATGAGTGCTACAAATGCACGCGAGCGCTACTTCTAATGCTACGGCAAACGCCTACTTAGCTGTTGAATTACTACTTAGCTATTACTACTTTGTTGTTTCTGGTAGTTCGTTCTGTGTTCTTTGTGTGTATGTCAAATAAATGTTCTATTATATCCATCTACGAGTGCTACTATAATGCTACGCGTACGCATAATTTACAATAGGTACATGCAGTACATAGCATTTACAATAATAGTGTTTGACGTAGTATTAAGGGTAGGTACTAATATTACGTTAAACACTATTGTAAATGCTACGAATGCTTACATTACAACTCGAGTGCAGCGAAATATAAATAATATGAAAAAGTTGAAATCTGACTAAGTACCTAGTGGTGAAGTGAGCCATTCGAGAGCCTCTAACTCTAGAATGAATGGATACTTTGCTTACCAGTGACTGGTTGGTAAATACTGTATCGATTGACCTTGTGCCATGAGAGTGCATGTTACAAATGGTGGCGGCGGCGTGCCAATAATTGATTGATAATAGAGTTGGTATGGATTTTGCAACATGTCGGTGTCGACAGTAAGTAGTGTAATATTCCACCCTTATTGTCGGATTTAGTTCACCTACATAATTGCTTGGGTTTATTTTGGCTTAGAACGGATACAAATTAATTGCTTCCCTTGGTAAAGTAGCAACCCTAACTTTCCATTTGCTCGGGCTTGAATGTCCTTCGTGCCTGTGAATTTTTCCAATTTAAGAAAATAATTATGGCGAGCAGGAACAATGCCTCCCTAAAATAGAACAAATTGAAAAAGCGGCTTCGTAAATTGAATTCCAATTGCATGAAATGGATTGCTAAGGCTATACGCTCAAATTATAAGTATTTGAAGAGGAAAGTCAAGGCAAGAGTCTTTGCGGAACGAGAAACAAATGTTTCGCTTCTCGAATTATGTAACACTGAAAGCTTCTGTGATGAGATCCGCAAACTTCAAGATCTCCAAGACTCTTCCAGACTTGTTTCGTGACGTGACGTGAATCCTGAATTTTTTATGGGCGATAAGTACGTCAATCAGCCTTTTTGGTTCGAAGACAAATTAAGTTCATAAAGTGGCCACTATTCGTTTTTCGAAGTGCTAAGTAAATAAAACCACTGAAATTGTACATAAGTAATAGTTTTCTATACATTTCGCATGTGAAAACCACATCATTGCAACGGGTGGGACAGACACCGTACTGGATAAATAAGTTTATTGTGATTATGATACAAATACCTAGCGTCTTTTATATAAAAAGAAATACGACCGAATCTAGAATCTACTCCTTTTTTATGCTGTTACGTTGCCACCGGAATGGCTGAAATAGTGAACGAATGTTAATTTCCGTCATCTAACACGCTGTACCTAATTGGTTAGGTCAACGTGAGATACGAGTATGTAGTAACTCTCACACAGGTTATTTGTTCTCACCACCACAGGTAGTTTTTGAAATAGAAAAAAGTATCACCACTGACTTATTTTCGAAGTTGGATTCATATCAATCAATCAATCAAGTCATTTATTTGCATAAAAATATGGTAATTTAAGTACAAAGATGTAAAAGTATAAATAAGTGCCGCATATTTTTACCAAAGTGATTGGCGTGCAAAAGTTTCTAGGTAATCAACTATTTATTAAGTTCGCTAAAACAACACATTATAAGCCACTGTAACAGCAAAATACCTACCTATTAATAGTTGTAGAAGCGACACGAACCCTTCTTCAAAAAGTCAGAAACTGAATAAAAGCTCTCCAATATCAAACATTTTTCCAACTCAGTACAAATTTTTTATAAGGAAGATCAACAATATTTTTTGGTAGGGAGTTGTAAATTAGGGGGCCATATAAACATAGTTTCCCTAGTATTATGTTATGTCCGTCAGTTTATCCGACCACTGTCGTCACGTCGCGTCGTCGCCGTCGCATATTCCACCCATTTGTTCGTTCAAAATACAGATTTGGATGAATAGGACCTATCTAGGTAACTTCCTTTCACTAGGTATTTAACTACCTAACTTACCTAACTTATTAACTTATTTATACTTACCTAACTAGGCAAGTTATGTAGTCACAATACCTTTTACATTGATATGTTTTCAGCAAGGTTGTTTCAATCGAAGCAAGTTTGTTTAGAATTGAATCAACTTAACGAAGTTGCACATCGAGAGAACCACAAACTTTTGCTGGTAACTCGTAAACCCTCCGACCGAACCATATTTTTGTAAATAGGTATCTACAGCTAAAGTTATTGTATTATATGATCCGTGGTTATACCAAACAAAGTCCAATAGATATGCAAGCTTTGTAATGAATGATGTACAGCTTGGTATGAATAATTGAACATGAAATAGAGGCTTGACCAGTTTAACCACCTGCTGAATAATGCAAGCTTAGCGAGGCGATTAGCTAGCAAGCCCAGGGATATACCTAATCATTTATCTTTTACCTTAATCTATTTATAAATACGCAATATCCCATCTCATAGAGGCATGGATGTAAAGTGAACCCTGATACTACTGATGTGCAAATAACATTTTAAAAAATATTTTGAAAATTCTAAGTACATAGGTACCAGTTGTTTACAATAGCTATCGCTTTGTTTAAAGTAGGTGAAAGTTGTAAATAGGTACAGCCTTCACCTAAAAAGTGGTTGTGCAACATTTGGCACGGTTCCAATCGATCTGTTCTCTATACATAGGTATACTTATTCATACCAAGAGTACTCATTTACTAAAATAGTTAAATAAGTACCTGTTATAAAGCGTCCCGTTTACAAGAGACATAAGTATAAAGTGGCGTCTGACACTCTAAAAATCATAAAACATCTTGACTAGATGTATTAATGGGACACGAGTTTTGACATTTTTTGAAACGACACATAGCACTTTTATTTTAATAGTTTTTCTTGTGTTATTGTGAGTATTGTTGTTTAATTTTGGTGGAATTTTAACCAATAATACTTAGGTCGTAACATAAAGTGTGAGCCATTGGAATAAATGTGTGTAAAGTGGTTTTTCTGAGTGTGAAAATTCGTGTTAGGTTTTGAAGAGAAAATCCACCATTTTCTTTTCAAAACAAACGACAGCCGACTTGATAAATGACTTGACTTGACTTATTTATTACAATTTTAACACTTGACATTGGCAAAATTGTCTGTCGAAATGACGGACACAGGCCATTACTGAAGAGAAGAAGAAGATGTATTAATGATGAGTGCCTAATTTTACTTGAAAAGCCATCAACCAAGTGGATTTCGTCGGACTTCGTAAAGTTATTTTATTATAGTGGGAAATACAACCGTAACTCGCAAGACATAAGTCTTTTGACTTACGTAGAAATGTTTTCTCCATAGTTTTGGTTGCGAAGTGCTTTGGAAATGACTCTCTCAGATTTAAATTTGTGGCCTAGATCTAATTCCTAGAAAATTGTATAGGAATTAAAGATGAACGTTTACTAAGATATACTTATAAAATTATTTGAGTAGGTACTTAATATGAGCCTGCTTGAGGGAGGTTCTAAACTAAACAAAAGCTAAAAAGCCTAAGCTAATAACTTTTCATATTGTTAGCTCGATAGTTTTTGGGTTTAGAACACAAAAGTTATCGAAGGGGCGCTATGTACAGAATCTGTTAGCATTCCCCACGCCTAGTGAATAGCAATATTTGCGTTCCTTTGTCAGCCTGTGGAATGGTATGCTTGAAATGGGTGCTTTTGCAACGTTGGAGTCACATAATATAAGCTCCAGAAGTATTATTTATTTATGTTATATTATACTAGCTTCCGCCCGCGACTTCGTTCGCGTCCCATTGGATCCCGTTAATTTTCCGGCATGAAAAGTATCCTATATTACTTCTAATACCTCCAAGAATGTGTACAAAGTGTCATGATGATCGGTTAAGTAGTTTTCCTACTTATAAAAAAGTTTTAGCTCAGCAGCAATGGGTATGGAATTGAAAACCTCTTTTTTGAAGTCATAGAAAATATTATTGTAATAAATTAATTTAATGGATCCCAATTGTTTTATGAAGTTGCCCCTTCAATTTTAGTAGAACCTAACTACTTAAATAAATAAACTGTAGTGGACATTTTAGGCAACGCATTTCCATCGCATACCAATTGGATGACAGCTATTGATTTATTTCAAATATCAAGCGCTTTTTATATGAGAAGACTTTTCGGCACGTACGTTTTCTATGTAACTACGAACTTCGTAGCGGATGCTACGGTTAAGCGTAGCGCTAGCTACAGCAACTACACACTACACAACCTCGTAAATACAAAGAAAATTATACATATTTTTATTTGTAGTGTTGTTTAGATAAGAACTACTATTTACCATGTGTCAATATATTAATGGTCTCGTTGTGGAAGTAGAAGAGGCTTGCTACGCAGCCGGCCCAGCTCTGCAGCGGTCGGTAGCCGGTGAGCACGTAGGGGTTGAACTGTAGGTGCTGCGGCATGTCGCGCCAGTGCAGCAGGGCTGTGCTGGGCTCCGATGCAGCCCATGCCGCCGCCACCACCGCCTTAGCACCCGCATCCTTATCGCCCGTGTACACCAGACCCTCCGAGACGCTCGCCTCCATCCGCTCGCTGTCACATATCTCCAGAGACTTTTTCCTTTTCTTCGGCCCCTTGCCGTTCACTTCCTGAATTGACATTTCGAACATTTTTGTACATGTATCTTCGCCTCTCATGATGACGTGCTAGCGATGCATCGGGTGAAAACGGGAGACTGCGACGCGTCCTTATTTACCGCGTTTTGCGCTCGCATGGCGAGCTTTCAGTGAGGGTATCGCGGCAGCGAGCGGCGGCGTCGCTAAAACGATGCGAATCGGTGGTTTCCAGTTAGGGTGTTCGGCGGGCGCAAGGCAGTGGGCGCGCGCGGCGCGGGCGGACTGGTTGCGATGCCGCAGGCTGGCTGGCCGGGCCGCGGAGCGCGCGACTGGCTCGGCCGCGGGCTGCGCCGTGCAACGCGCTCCTCCCGCCCCGCTACCCGCATATTTGCGCACTGCGCAAACCCGATCAGCTGATTCCCGCCAGAAGGTCGGCTCTAACCATGCTCAGTCAGATACAGATACATTTCTTACAGAGCTCCGTGCTGGGTTACCTCTAAAACAGGACACGATTGGTTTTCCGCTGCGATGATTAACATTGTATGACGCTATATCCTGCAATTTGGAAATATGCGAAGTGCAGCGAAGTGCGAAATTTGCGATACCGCATCATCGCCGTTTCGCCATGCCACGTGTGGCAAGTTATTAACCCCCGCCCGGATGGAAAATTAGGAGTGTTAAAAGTTCCAGTCCTTATTGTGTCTGTCCGCCTGTCTGTGGTGACGACCCCTGCAGGGCCGAAACTATTAAATAGCATAGAATATTAGTTGGTCCTAATAGTAGAAATCGATGCAGCCGTTTCACTGTTGTGAGGAGGTATAATAGCACTAAACCACAGTTTTGAAAGGATTTTAGGTTCAGACTTTGGAAGGTCTGTAATAATTCTTGTAGGTGTTTGTAGTGCTTTTTAGGGTTTGTAGGTAGGTGTGTAAGGTTTTAAGGGGTTTGTAGGCCGTAGAAGTACACCGCTTGAAGCGGTGTACTTCTACGGGCTGATAATGATAATAAGAGATTGATTGGGTCTTTATAAGAGTTTGTAGTGTTGTAGGGATTTCTAGGGGTTATTACCTAATAGAATTTTAGGGGTAATGTAAGTGTTTTTGTTGTAAATTTATTTAGGGGGTTTAAGGGTTTCTAGGGATTTGTACGGTTTGTAGAGGTTTAAGGGGTTTTTAGAGAATTGTAGGGGTTTTAGAGGTTTGTAGGGTTGATGGGGAGGTAGGAGTTTCTAAAGGTTTGTAGGGCTTATATTAGTTAAATTAGTGTTAGGAGGACGGGCTTCGCAAAAGGTTGTATGTTCTGATCTAGGTGATAAAGGATATTGATATCATTACGTAGGTAGGTACCTACGTAAAGTACCTAGGCGGTTTAGTTTATGGCGGAAAATAGGGATGAAAAACAAAAACTTTGGTTGCTATTTTCACAAATTCGTTTATAAATAACCAGTCGCTAATAAACGTACCCTACCCCGTAGGTAATAAGTAGGTAGATTCCCCTAGGCATGTAGAGTAGAGGCATGTAGGCATAATTTTCAGTGAAAAATAGAGTGTGCTCATCTTATAGATGGCGCCACGTGTTTTCAATGCTGGGACTACGTGGTCCGAAATTCTAGAATGGTCATGGCTAATCACAAGTTGCTATCTGCAATTCTGCATAATTCTGCATGCTGCCGGAATACCGGATCCGGAATGTGGATGGCCAGTCACACATAACATTTTTAGAAATAAAATATGTACTAAAATTTGTGTAGTCCCAGGGACCCAGACACCTATATTCGATTTGTATTCGAATGTACGAAACTTAGATAAATAAATAATAATTCCAAATGGAAAAAGAGAACGTGTAGGCATGCCCCGCCCGCGACAACGCCACGCCAGGTTCACGGAAATCCGTCCGAATCAGGTTTTCCAGCTGTAATTTTTTTTTTTTTGTTCGCTCCTCAGAGCAGGCAATAGTTTTGAAACCATACCGCCTAGTCTTACGTTGTTTCCAGCTGTAAGCGCGTGCGGTGTGTCTACCGGATGACGGCCGGCCCCTACTCATAGCATGGCATGCGGCAAGGCATTGTAGGTACTGTACATACATCATGCCATGCCGTCGGATACAGACTATAGTTCTTTTAATCAAATTTTGAACGCACCGCATTGTGAACGCATATTTTTATTAAGTTCCGCCAATGCAAGTTAGATGGCGCTACAAAGAGTTCCGGATTTGAGTACTTTTGACTGACTTTTTTACCTGGATTTAATTTATTATTGTTTAATTTTTTCTTTATTTGTATCATAAAATAATGATATATTTTTATAACATCAATAGTCTAAGTTTGTTTGAATATAGACACGTAATAAGTATACAAAAAAAAGAAAAAATTGGAACCATCCCACTGTCGCTCGTTCTGCGCTGCGTGCGTTTGCGTTGTTCAACCAAACGACCGACCAAAACCAACCAACTGCTGGGATTTCGGATCGATGTTTGGGCCTCTATTGCGAAGCAGCTACATTCAAGTGTCTGCATCGCGTACTTGGATCTATCTTTCTAATTTTACACAGTTAATTTGGTGTAAACTGAAATATCTACGTGAGTTGAGGGTAAGTTTTATATCATTTTGACATACCCACTAGGGCTCCAATGGAGTCGCCCGATCGTACAACCAACATGGCGTCAGCACCTAGAATGTAAATAAATTAGAACATAGTCTGACAGCAGCCACATGAGCTAACATTGAATTTCTGCATCTAGGGTAGATGTCTGAGAATACAGAATAAATAAATATTGCAGCAATGAGAATGGTTGAAGGTTCCAGAGGTTCCAGTCATTTGTAGTAGAATCCACTGTTTACATAGATCATCAAATCATTTCTGTTCTGTTGTAGTGGGATTTGATAGATAATGTCTAGTGGGATTTGTCCTGCACTATTGTTAGCTTAGTAGTAGGTATACATACTTGGTGATTACCTACATTGGTATTTTTGGCTTCTTATCACTCAGTGCTAGCTATGCTGTTGAATGATCAGTGCTCCGTTTATATGATGGAAGAAACATTGTATCTCCTGTAATGACATGCCAACTTTAGTGAAATCTACATCTTTGACATAATACAACACAGGTCTTATTTAGCTACCAAGCGTAGGTATCTAACAACAAATTTTCTGATAATTATTCCACATAATGTACACCTCTAAGTAAGCTGTAGACTTATATAATTGAAATAATCAAACTTTTGAACCTACTTACCAGAATTTAATTGTGCCAATCCCATGCATGGTTTCATCCATGTTGGTGGTTGAAAAAAGTGTAATCACCAAACTTCCGATCAATGGCCAATATTAGTGGTCTAAAAACTTTATTATTTTCAGCCTTATCTGGATTCGAGTTTGGTTAAATTTAATTCAGGTAAGTGGAAGTACTTACCTACAAAAGTGCCATAAACATCAATAATTGGCTACAAAAATAACTGTAAAGACCATTTTATCATAACTTACCAACGCCACCAGTGCATACAATTTGACATCTTACTGCATGTTTTTTTTTTACTTGGTGTTGTTTAGAACTATGTGCAATCTCTTCATTATTCTTTTTAAGCCATCTTCTAGCCTTTCTGTTATTAATAACATTCTAATATCCTCATAATTGCCAGAATTCCAGACATAAAAAAAAAATTATACCTAAATCTCATCAACATTTATGTTTTGCCATACAAGCAGTTAGTGTCTTGCTAGGAACAGGAACATTTTATTGTTCCAAATATCTTACAAAAATGAAACTATGTATTTCATAGATATTTCTTAAATTACTGTCCATAGGTATATGAGGTTAGGTCATTAGCCAATCTAGTGTGTTCATTTGACATGGTTTTACATTTGCTAAAAGTTCATGTAAACTATATTTTTGTATGGAGAATCATCAGTTATATAAACTTCTCGCTAAGGGTGCTGCTTAAATATCAAAACAAAATATATGTGAGCTTACATTAACTTATTAGTATAAGTACGTAAAATGTACAGATTAGGCATGCAGCTATTCAATGCATAAAGCTATATTAACAACACCATAAAAACCATCTCAATGGTTCTTAATTGAAAGTAACTTAAACCTTAAAGCTAACAGCTTACTTAAATATATAATTGTGACACAAGAGTTATTAAATAATTTTGAATCCTCGGATCATTTCATGGCCTAAAGCCGGGTGTTCACAGTCAGAGTTTGCTCAGACTGATTGCACTCCGATGTCTACTTGGATGCTACTTGTATCGCATAAACACAATGCCGGCGTCCGAATACGATCGGATTGCGTGTTTACAGGATATGAGTAGCATCCGAGTAGACAACGGAGTGCACTTGCTTCAAGCCAACTCTGACTGTGAAAACCCGGCTCAAAACATTGTGCTTTCGGTAATTTTCTTTTTTATACTTGGTTCACGATTCCTCAGCATTGGGTTTTTTTGCGCCCATCAACAAAGCAATTGTAATTGCAAACTAAATTAATTTGATTATGAGTGTAAGTATTCCTATGGTCATAAGTGAGTTGTACTATTTGGTTTCCAGATGCCCCGCACTCGTAGGAAGCACTATGCGTCGCATTCGCGGTCGCGTTCGCGCTCCTACGACGCCAAGCGTCGCAGGCTCGACGATGGCTCCGCAGAGGGTACTTATAGGAAACGCAGTCGCTCCAGGGATAATAACAGGTAAGGTACTTTTAAATCTTTTATGGCAAGCTTGATCTGCCAGGCCCTACCCATGAAGCTTTAACCATTCACTGTCACTGCTTGTGGAATTTTGATCTGAGTGTTTCTGGGTTTTCGAAGCAAGTAAAGCTTTTGATTTTTTCTAAAAGGTTGACCGACTGGCTGTGGGATGGCTTAGCAGGTTGTGATAGACAACGCCATCTGTTGATGTTAGTGTAAAACACAACGCAAGCGTTGCAGCACAACGCTTGAGAGTTTTAGGTAGGTACACAATAGTGTAGTTTCCATGTCTCACGCCAGGTGTCGCTACCATGCAGCACAGAATAGGATCCGTTAGTATTTTTAGGATTTACGTAACTCCTCCAATTTCCCTGTATGCAGAAGTGATGCTTTACG
Source organism: Eulithis prunata (assembly GCA_918843925.1). NCBI lineage: Eukaryota > Metazoa > Arthropoda > Insecta > Lepidoptera > Geometridae > Eulithis > Eulithis prunata. The sequence continues at coordinate 7,537,133 of OU974016.1, read as the reverse complement.
TCGCAAAGTTTACGGCATCTTGACCCTAACATAGTGTGACTCGACTCGCAAAAGATTGTAGTTTATTCTGGAAAATTTTGGTTAAAAAAAAACGTATAACTTCAGCAATCCGATATTCGCTTCATCAGTCACTATACGGTGTATTACGATTTACGAGGTATCTCCATAATTTGAGCAGATTAGACGAAGAAAATAACGGCGTTTGAAACTGCAGGTTAGCGAACGGTATCCAGTGGTTACCTGGTTAGGTCTACACACGGGGCAGTGATTGCCTACTGGTGTTCCGATTCTAGACTCAGTAGATACTAAGAAATAACAATACGTCGAACTGAACCAAATCAGATTCGGCATAAATCATTATCATCATCATCAATCATCAATATATATAAAACTCTTTTGAAGCCGACAGAGAATCAACGCACAGCCTAAACTATAAGTGCTTGGGGTATGAAATTTGGAGGGTAGTATCCTTATATAGTGTAGGGGTGCACTAAGAAAGGAATTTTGAAAAGTCACACTCTAAAGTGTCTAGAATGCGAGCAACGCCGCAGGTGACGGCTAGTAAGTATTATATTAAGTATCCACTTACATACATGTATTCGTATAGACTACTTTGCACGAGCGGAGCCACTGGTTTTCATGAGCTAGTAAGATAAAGAAGTAATTTTGAACTTACACAGGTAAGTATACCTTTAAATAATAAATAGATTCGCGTGGCGGCTACCTTTATGTTGAGGCTTTTCAGAAGGTTCCAACCAATTAATCAGTATCATTATGCAAGTAAGCGGTTCTTCTCTTACTCGAATTAGTCATACAAACTTGTGTTATAAGCGGTCACACACGGTAGCTTTCGCACCTGACAATAATGAAACCGATTTGCGTTACAAAATATATCCGCTCAGAAAAATATAGTTTTTACAGCAGTTTTCACAAAAAGCTAAATTTTCATTGTGATCATACCAATATTATTCAAGTACTTGTATGTATTTCATACCAATATCTGACCGTACTAGCGGACCACTACACTTATATGGAAACGTGGCCACATGTCTCCGTGAAGTGCTGTCTTTATAGAATCGGCCTTCGACGTGTGTCAGTTCGTGGGAGCGCTCTTGACTTTTTTGCGGTGCCGACATTGACATTGGTTTACTAACATAATGGTTATTGTTTTGCTTTAGCCAAGTTTTACTTTCTAGGCTCACTTTTCTCTAGAAGTAGTTGGTCTTGGGATATTTTTGTTACTGCTTTCTGGAAATATTTAAATTTTTCGAGACGTATTAACAAAAATCATCTCGTCATGCATCAGCACGAGTAGATTTCCCATGATCGAAAATATTATAATAAATTGCATAATAGCAGTTCTCTAACACGATGAAGTAAAACATCGTGACAAAACCAGTATTCTAGAAGAAGCAATAAGCTATCGATGTATGGAATAAATAATACTCGTCTTGTAGGTCAAAATGCCTCATTGCAGACTACCTCTGACTCTCATCTTCAAGAATTTCGATTACTTTTTCAAAGCGCACTGATGAGTCGCGCGCCTTTTTTTTTTACTAACACTAAGTTGGCATTGTTAATATCGAGTTTCACTGGAGAACTACGTTTTCTAAAATAAATAAAATGCGGTCGGTCGTATGGGTTATGCATTGAATGTAGCATACCTAGGCTGCTTGACTACTTTATATTCCAAGGGCCATGAACTCGAGTCCATGTTTCTGCTTCAGAAAGCTCAAAGGCATGATGCAATTATTTCATAACCAAAGGGCTATAAATTAATACTTTATACAAAGGGAGAGTAATTGCTGCGGTGCAAATTGAAACATTATAAAAAATAATTGTCTAATTGAAGCCTGACTCAATTTCTGACGCGTGATTCATGTAAACGAAACGAGAAAATGTACTAAAAAGATCATTGGTACAATAAATCTTCGTAAATAAAAATTGGAACTACGAGTAAACCAAACTTAAATACTGATGTGGTGTAACGTTGAATTTACAGGTGTAGAGTACCGTGACTGTAGTTACATAAACTGCCCGGAACAACACAAAAAAAAAAAAGATTTACTCTGGGAAAGTTTAATTGGAGCCTCGTTTGTTATACCTACTGCTTTGGAATTTAAACAACGGTGGCGGTAGTTAAACCATTATAATTAAATTCTAAATTACGTTGCCCCACGTTAAATCAGAACCTATTGTAAGTTTTTCATTGAGCATAAAGTTGAATGACTATGTTTTTTAGAGTATGCCAATAATGCGTCAAGTTTCCATTTTCTTGTCTTTCGCAACATTTGTATGTCAAGGACCTCTGAAAGGTCGTTTACTAAAACAGTAATCTTTATTTTATCTGCAAACGAGCAATACGTGATTTTGGTTTTTACAAAAACTGAACAATGACGTTCATGCCATAAATTGGTTATGTTATGAACGTGTGCTCGCAGCGTGTCAGTCATGCACATAATATCTCCCACATGATGTAAAAAGCAGACAACACATTATTGTAAAAAAAATAAAACTGTTTGCCAAACAAGGAAGCAGCTACACCGCATTGTTATTTGGTGAAATCAAAAAGTGCAACATCTGAAACCACAGCAGTACGGATTGCGTACCCAATTGTCGCAAGAGTTGGTGTCTCTTGTAATATTCAGGTGACAAGACAAATGGCGACGGGTCGAAGTCTCTCAGGCTCGCGGGGTTGTGCGGTGGGGGCGAGAGGCGTTGTTCTTGACACAGTAAAACTAGAAGTGCAGTAGGTAGGTGCAGCTGTGCCCACGCCCTGAGCTTTTTGCAAACTGATAACTTCGACTAATAAATCAGTAATCACTCAATGCAGTGTCGATGCCTTTATACAAATATGATTTGTATGGGCCCAAGTTACTCGTATATGTATTTCAACACTGAATTCGACATTACGATGAAAATCTTAACATTCTTTACAAACTAACATGCAATAAATACTGCGCGAAATGAGGTAATTAAGGCATTACTCTCAAGCAGTGACGTCGACGTAAAATTAAGAAAGTAATGATGGTGTGAGGAGTCTGCAAGATTTGATGAAAGCGTCTGACAAATTTAAGTGATTGAATGCATATTTAATGTTGATAAGTTATACTAACTAAACACTACACTGACGTCTTGTTAGTTTGAAGTTACAAAGTTATTTGCTTTTGAATGATTAGAGGCTAGAAAACGAGTAAGCGCAACGTAGCTGAACACGACTTAGACTTTCTCCATTACCGCTAAACTAATCTTTATGGTGGGATGGGATGGGTGTAAAGATTGCGAATTGCATCATTACTATAAAAGATGCAATTTGCTGAATCTAGAATTTCACTAGCTATTGTGGTGCCGAAGTCCCGACTTACGATAGCTGTTGTTTACTCAATCAACTCTTCCTTAAATATTTGCGTTTTGGCGGACAGCTAAACGTCTGCCTCTGTTTATGAATTCGGGGTTAACGTGGATGACCTAACCTGCTGTGAGACCAAGTCTAGCTAGACAGATTTCTTTGGAATTCCTCGAGTCTCGTATAATCCCTTATGAGACACATTTCAGGGTTATAAACTAAAATTTTCGTCTTATTATTGTGACTAAAATATGTGTTCTGAGCATAACTTGCTCTAAGGCCCTTTGTACAACCCATACTTTGTGTTAACACTATTCAGTCATTTCAGACACTATCGAGCGTGCTAAAACCCAAAATTGACATAAAACTCCGACATCTTAGGGCCGATACTATTTGGTACACGCAGAAGGCTAAAACTCTGGTAGATTTGGCTTTAAAATTCAAGTTTGCGTGAGATTTGGTTTCATTATTGGGCTGTTTGCGTTGTTCTCGGCCAAGAAACGCTTTCCATGTCGCGAGGCGGAAAGGAGCCGGCCGTGGTCGGGATTTATGACAATGCAATGTACCGTACCTACTTTTGTATGTATAAGTATTGTACCAATTGTCTGCTTGTTGCACATTCGATAACTCGTGCCCTTATCCACTTCCTGACACTGCTTTATTTACGATCTTATGATTTATCGCAGAGCTTTGCATGCAACATTGAAAACATCACGAATTGGTAATGATCAGCATCTTTGGTCGTAAAAAAAAAAACAAAATTAATTACGCCTGTCATGTGAAATGACTTTTAGGCTAAAGAGCATTAAGCCTTCCTTGACACTATTTTACAGGGTTTAAGCTATTGAGCTATGTCTGCTTAGCTTCATAGTGTTGTTTTGTCGCCGCTTCATATTACGTTGGCCAAAATTACATAATTTCAGCAGCGGTCTCGTTGAGGTTAAACGATTCGAATCATAAATGGCCAATGGGCCAAGCAAATAGATAACAATCACGAAATAGTCGGCTACATTAAATTGGTTCATGTAAATTGAAGATATTTGCAGTATAACATAGCCAATGTTATGCTCGGAATTAGTCTCGTTAGTTGGATCGAACCAGCATTTTTTGATCCGACGTCGCTGTGTGTTAGCATAGTTTGTGATGGAATCAACGACCGTTTAGTGAGAGCTGTACGGTTTATCACGCTACTAAAATGTAGCATTGACTGCGCAAAATTGTGCTACACAACATACTTTTCTAATATTAGACTTTTAATTCAGTGCCAAAGCATGTCGTGTATTGACTGTTCGAACTAGTTTTTGTTCTAGCTGCGTCGTTTATTGGCAAATGAATCGAAGTATACAATCAACATCCCAAAAACACCAACTGGTTTTGTTCATAAATGGATGATAGGATAAATAGCAATAAAATAGCATTTGATTTGATAAAACATTTCTTAAATTTAATGTTGCTGAATCATAAATCACTCGTCTGGTCTGTGGTAACCCTACTTGGAAAAGTTAGTAAACCATTCGAACGTAATTATTATTACTCGCAGTAATAAAATATGTGGATTAAAATACTTGGTTTTTTTAAACAAACGTAACAGCTTTCCGTATGCTACGTATGTATACAATAACATGTATTATAATTTAAAAACGAATACTATCCTAGTTACCTATTATATTACTTGTAATTTGCCTACTACATAATTATTTTTTGTTGAAAAGTTGGAAAATGTACGAGGCCTGGAATCTAAACTACATAGTACATAAGTTTGTAAAACGCGTTTAAAACTCTTGTTGAGAAATCGTTCTTTAGCAGTACGAGAAGCGTTAGTTGTCCGGATGGCTAATGATCATAAGCACCAAGAAACAATGGCACCATTGTCACGTCCTCGGAAACAGTCGCGAATGTCGCGATTCAACATTAAAATCGATTTAAAGAATATGGCACCTAAGCTAAATGAATACTTAGTATTAGGATCTACTTGGTGGCATCCGTCCTAAAAATGTTAATTTGACTGGCGTTGTATAAAATAAGAAAATATCCAACGCGTTGCGTATACAAACGTGTTAGCTTAGTCGTTACATGATCGGATTTACATATTATCGTAGTGTTTTGTCAAGAGCATAGTATACTAACACAAGTCGAATTGACGCGATGTGGCTGTGAATTACTGGATTGGAAGTTTGCTAGGAAAGTAGTGTTGCATAAACACTAGTTTTAAGCTAAACGGCGATGCTGGTTGGCGTGGCATGACAGCGTCCTCGTAATAAAGTAAACGGTTGCGCATAAAGTCCCCCTGTACCGTGTACTAGTTAGACGAGTATTGCATGAAATGCAGAAATGCACGACACGGTATTTGATCAGGGCTGGTTGTGGAGGAAGCCGTTAGTCGCTTTAAGGTGCGGACAGGAGCGCGGGCCAGCCGGGATCGATTAACTAACCGGTTCCAGGTGCGTTGACTCCCGAGTGGCATGCATGCCAGGCGTTTGCACACTCCAAATGTGCACCTTTCGACTCAAGTCTACACCCCTCTCTCTCTCCCCTCGCATGCCGAGCATGAGTGTCCTCTAAAACCTACTTTTTTTTGCATTTCCTGGAAGTTTTCCGATTGGGGAAATGTCAAGGCAGTAATCAAAAAGCCTAAAAAAATTAAGTCACAAATCACAATATGGTAGTGGCAGCGCGTATGCGACCAGAGGTGCTAATTAAAGAAATTACAGGGCGGTCGGTAAAGGTTTAGGGTGAATGAAACTGTTACTCAATTCGTGTTTTTCCGGTTTTCGAAATGTTTAACTTAACTGTGCCAAAGTTACAGTTTGGATGGCACTCATTGTTATATTGTTTGGAATCTGGAACAAAATTAAGTTTTCGAAATTCAAGAACAGTTTCGAAAGTATGGTACTGTTTTTTGCCGGAATATGATAAAGTAGCGAATTTATTGCGAAGTCAGTCTGTAACATTACAGCTAAGTTTACGTTTGTAACAATAGAGGAACCGGATTTGTTAACTACTTTAAAGTAGGTATATTTCTCATTATCACAGGCGCACTAACTCACACACAAACCAACCGTCTGGTTGTCTATAGATGACAGGTCTCTTATTTTAATTACGTTCATCCGTTATTGTTTAATTACCGACAGGTGTTCCTATCCTACATGCTTCACTTATTATTTTATAAACTATGTAGTTAATCCGTAAACCCAGGTGGTCAATGTAGTCATGGTCACTATGGTTTTAGTTTTTTCATACAAAAGACTTTAACGCACTCGTCTACTTGGTGCGCTTGTTCGTAGGACACAATGCATTCGCGATTTAATTTGTGCTAGTTTTTTCTAGTTCACTATTCATGTTTATTTATAGATTGAGTGGTGGAACCACATATTGGCAGTCCCTACTTATCGCTGTCATCACGAGCTACAGAAAAAATATTAGATCGCGTGTTACCTTTCTTTGTTCGAGACGTTCTTAAACTCGTGGTTTTATTAGTGTCCCTTTTATAATATTTCTGATTAAAGTATGGATGTTATTATGGGAGGGGAAAACAGGATGCAATTAAGTTGGTGCGCTATTTATTGATGAATATGTTGATTTATGTTATGTGTGAACGAGAAGCATTGTTGATAAGGGAGTGATGATTACGTCGTAGCTTGGTCCTGTTCGAAGGGCTGGGATGTGCGGGGGACGCGTACGGACATCGAACCCGCGCCGCGTGGGTCGGGGGTCAGCGGCGCGGCGTGACATGCGTTCATTAGGGCATTCGTGCGTCTGCGCACATTACATGCGCTCTGTACCATTAAACTCAATTATAATGTTCATGATATCACTAACCTAAATACAATAATTTATGAGTTAAAAAACTTGAAAAACTGACTTCAATTTGATACGCCTTCAACATCAAATGATGATGATGATGACAGTGCATTGGGATTGGTTCTATTGATCGTAAACACCACAGAACAGCAAATTACGCAAAGTCGTGTATGTAAATGAAGTGTTTTATCCAGTTATTCTTATTAAACTGCCAAACTACTGAACCGATTTTGATAAAATGTTTGTGGGACCAATCTGGAAGTACAATAGCTTTCAGATAAAAAAGTTTTTTTTAAATCGGTTCATAAATGACGGAGTTATGAGGTAACAAACATAACCGAATGGACAACCTCCTCCTTTTTTTGAAGTCTGTTAAAAATATACATTGTCTATAAAGTATTGATATTTTACAAATACATATGTCTGTCTATTCTAAAACCTAACGTCGCATCATTTAAACATTTTGATTTTAAACGACCGTACCAACAAAGGGTAACGAATCTAAAATCATTGATTGGTTGCAATTTGCAAATATCTTACCATGTTTCTGATTTTGTCTAGACTAGAGTACAAAATCTAAAACCCTATTAGTAAATAAAGTACCTACCTTAAACGTTTTATTTAGTCAGAAGGTCGACTACCTCTACTAAAACTTCTGTTGAAATTGCTCAGTTTTATATTTGCATTTTTGCATTGATAATAAATAAATAGTCGATGGCCAAATAAATATCACGGCGCAATGATTTTTCTATCTTCGTGATTTGTTTATGTCGTTTATTTTGTATTTCGTAGAAATTGAAACTTGTATTATCTAAGTGAAGACGGTTGACCTCGGATACGTGGCAATGAAAGTGTACCAATTCGTTGTCGCGTTGTGTTATTAACTAAGACCGGTATCATTAATCTAATTCGCGTCGCCAGACGTATGCAATGAATTAGTATGAGTCAATCGAGAAAGTAAACCAGTAAGCATTGTTCCGAGTGGATGCGCGTTGTACAGAGTGCGTGGGCGCAGGCAGCGCAGCGGTGCGAATTAAAGCAGCTCTCTATTCATTACTCATCGTTATTGCTATCTCCATTTTGGGAGACGAAAGCGAGTGTAGGCTCATCTAATGTACCTTAGTACAGCGCGTAAAGTTCAATAGTGCTATAATTGTATTTCAAAGAAGGATATTTTTAAATATTCCCGTTCATGGTCACTATTCACCACACACGAGTGCTTCTCGTATTGATTCACGGTTGGTGAGCGCCTATTTGAGCGCTATGCACCTTTCTTCTCACATCGATGCGTACCTACTATAAAAGTTAAATTTAAACCGTTTACACTGCAGATTGTGAAAGAACACGGCAAAGTGAACAGAATAAAAAGTATCATAATAATGATTGTTCTCCGTGGACGTGAACGTGGTAGTCAAGGCACCAGTAGAAAGTACCTAGCAGCAACGCGTGCAACAACGACAATTAAGATCGTATTGTTCATCTCCGTCTTTGCAATATATTTCACTTAAAATATCTGCCCGTGACTTAGATCTAATTACTGATTAATGTGCTCTTTTTAACATTTTGTTTAATTTGCGTGGTACTTACATGAACAGAGTAATAATTTTAAAAACATCAAAGATTTTTGCTTTGATTGCATGCTGTATTGTGCTGGCTAGACACTAAAAAGCATTTACGAGTACATGGGTTTACCTACTTCATACACTACATTAGACGTTCAACCGCTAACCACCACACCAAAAACGTAAAGTTTACGACGTACTTGAGATAACAAAATAATGACTGTCATATGAGAAACCAGTTAAATAAAAATAATATCATACGCTTCCTTGCGAAAATTTTAAATATTTTTTTAAATATTTCTTATTTTAAACATTATAATATAGTGCATAAATTTTTCAGTTTCTGAAGCAACGGAATCTAGATTTTTGGGATCTTGTGATAAATTAAATGTAAGTTGATGATAAATGACCGACAAAGTTTGTACAGAAAGTAATCTAAGCGAACCAAGTCGTTGGTGGTTACTAGTCAACGATTACATAAATTCGACACCGTCGCTGTCACGTAATTTGGTATTCATGGATGTGATAGGTACATAATCTATCCGAAACCTAACGGAAAAAAACTGTTTGTATTAGTTTTATAATATTCTCTTTATCTTGTATATTCAGTACTTCAGTACTACGCTGCGTATGGATGGATAGCATAGAATCAAATAATAATAAATCAGGCCTTTTGCATCTAATCTATTATGAACGGGACGCTGTAGTGCCTGGGACATATACAGAGAAGGCATGCCTAGTACCTATATATGTATATACCATTTACTTATACAGTATACAATACGTACGGAGCTGACTAAGCTGCGGGTTTTCTCACGATGTTTTCCTCCACCGTTTGAGAGCACTGGTAATGCGCACATACATTTTCAAAATAGTAAATCCATTGGTACACACGACTGGGTTAAACCCACGACCTTAAGATTGGAAGGTGGGGTTGCTTGCTACCACTAGACTACCCGTGCACTAAAAAAAATCAAATAAAGTCTCTTCATTTTTTTTTGTTTGATAGATACCTACTACGGATGTTATTCTTACTCTTATGAAACTTATTGGCTTTCTCATTAATAAAATGCACCTAAAATGGTAATCTCAATAAAATGTTAATGTTAAACCGTTGATTGTACACAAATAATTACATTTTAAGTAGACATCCAAAAAGAGCCTTTCTCTTTTAAAATTATAAACCGTGACATCTTTTTCAACTTTCACTATTAGTAAGTCAATCAAATTGTGAAATACAATTCATAAATTAGCTGATATTAATTGTCTACATTCAGAGTAAATGTAGGCGTTTCGAGGAACACATCAATTCGAAAAAGTTTTCATCAAACCAGTAATGTGGGCTCGGAACCCGCTCGCGGCCCGCCGATGGTAGGCGTCTAGTGAAAGCTACTTGCCATGGATCTGTTCATACTTACCTGCGTTTATTAAAAACATTTCTTAATATACTCTTCGTTTCACATACTATTATTAATCCAGCCCTCTCTACCTCATCTCACATAAACATTGATTAGGTAACAATAATTAAAATTCAAAATTTGAAACACTAATTTAATTTATAACATGGAAACGAGTAAAGTTAAGATTATCTAATATTTATTTACATAAGCGATTGTCAATTTACATGCAAATGGTTGTAACGCAACGGGGCGGTGATATATGATTTATAAAAAGTATGCATTCGTTCCGATAGGTTTTATTACCATTTCTTTTGTATTTATGAGAGTTTAATGAAATACTAAAAATATTGTATACGTCAGTAGTTAGAGAAACTTTTGAAACAGTGATTTACTTGACAAAAATTTTATTGCACTGAATATTTTGAAATATTTTATTTTGACGTTGACACGTACCCTTTGCTACAACATAGCAAGCACGTATTCACGTAAATAATCTATTGTACATCAAGATAAGTCAGGTTGCATGCAGTGTAAGTCCGCTTATTATATTTCTCAATGATATCTTATGTAATATCATTGATATTTCTGTCACAAAACATTGATATTTTGCAAATTAATCAGACATTATTTGGTTCTATGCTATAAAAATACCATAGAAAAAAAAACTTTTTAATATAAACAAACTCAAACACACTGCGGAATTATTGAAAGTTATTTTCATTGTAAAGCCAAACACGTGTTTCTTCTGTACAATGGCGACAAAAACACGACCGTAATAAGTTCACACGATTTGAATGAAATGTGATATGAAAAGATGTGGGGAATTGGAGCAAGTGTGGACCTAGACCGACTACAGTTAGTTTTGGGTCTGGGCTGACTCACTCACGGTGAATGATCACGTTAACCCAAATTGTCAAGAACACTTATTGTCTTCAATTGCTTTATTTATTTAACTCGATTGAAATGTATTTTATTGTTCGCGAGTGAAAGCGCAAAAGGAATTAAACGATTGCGGTTGATTATCTACTTTATCAACTCAGACGCGGTGTAACTGTCCATTTGGGTGTTTTCGGGCAATCGAGTGGCAAATCTTTGTACGCTTTAAAATAATGGTTCTTTGTTTGTGAGATTACTAAGCTGGTTGCGTGTTGAGTGAGGTACTATACTACGGTATGGTAACATTGACATTGACCATCGTTCATAAGTGACTTGCGTTATTTACTTCCCAGAAGGCAGCAATAGTATTTTAAAAACAATAAATATATAAGTAAATTCGTACAGACCAAACTTATATTTGACAACATAGGTAATGTTTTACATACAAAAATTTATATCAATTAATGTTGTATTCTAAATTCTAAATGAAGATGGCGGACGAACTTGGCCGTTTTTTGTCTGACTGGAAAAGTAAAGCCCGAGATCGGAGTGTGGAAAGAATGAGGAGAGGCGTTTGCTCAGCAGTGGGCTAAATAATATATAACATTGTATTCTAAAATCTAATAACTTGTTGTGAAAGTGCAATACCTAGTTAATTATCAACATAGAAGATTTAACTTCTCTCAAATTAAAGGTGTACCTATGTTTTTTCACAGAAGTTCTACCCTTACTAAGGTCCTGTGCGAATGAATCATATTTTATTGTATACCTCGACAATGCGGAAAATTACTACAAAACAGCGTCCTTGATCTGAGACAAAGTTTATTGAATCCCTTTAGTTATTTTGTCCGAATGGTGTATAATATCTATAGTAGGTAGTAGGTACTACTAGATACATTCATTTTAGATATTTTATTATTATTAAAAAAAAAGTTGGTAACAAAGAGTAATCGATAATTACGCTTTGTTATTACGATTACTAATTGCACACCTTCCTGAAAATACTTCATTCTCATACGGTCCAAAACTCGCATATTTTGACCGACGTAAATATTTTCTTATAATAAAGAGTTATTCTAAGTATTCGAATATTTCAAACATTCTTTCATATAAAACCAAACAAAACCTTAATGGTACCTAGGTAAATTATTCCGTTCTATCATGCACTCACACAAAACAACGTAAGTAATGCTAAGTTAACTTACTAAATAAAGACTAATCGTGAAGGCATGTAGTCGATTATGCAAATGGAATCGTTTATTCCTTTTTTTGCGGGAAATAAAATACGAAATGTACGTACAAAGCTGTCTATGCATGGACTCATCGCAGTGTTTACTCAGGGCAGGCCAGTCCGCATCAGGTGCGGTGCGGGTCACGATTACGGAAGTGGCGGTGTGGTAAACGTACGTGTACGAACAAATTGAATCATTTTTGCGAAGAACCAAGGACTGATATGCTGGCTTGCTTGCGCGCGAATGCTTATTAAAGTGAGAGATAAGATTCCTCACTTAACGAGAACGAGTATAATGACAGGAGACCTTGCTGAGTATCGATATTGGCAATCCTAAAGGGAAGACAAGTAGGTAAACAAGGTTTCCGTTTAAGGATTGGCAATGCATCGGCCGCCCACGTATTGTTCGATATCGGTGGAGGCGTCACACTAAAACACTGCAAATGATCTTTTGGTAATTCATTCGTTCACGGAAGTATTTAACTGTCGGCGAGTTTTGTAAACTAATTAACTTTTTTATTATAATTAATCAATAAAGTAGTAATCACGAAAGTAGATCTCTGTATCCTTTATTGATAAAGCTCTACTTCGTCTACACGTTAGAGTTTAAATAAAAAAAAATGTGTTTATAATGTAAATTAACACTAGCTCCATTCTACATTTTTCGTTGTGGTATGTTACTCGTTAATATTTACGGGTATATTATGTTTATTAGGTAGAATCGTGGGCGGGCAAAGCTCTCAAAAGCTCGTTTACGCAATCTCCTCTGCGTCTCCATCAGATCACTTTTGATTTCATACTGCTAACGCAGATTTGTCGTGGTGGTGCAGTGCAATGGCCCACTCTGGACGACCTTGATTGTCTTCCACCAACGCCGCTGTACATTGTTTAGTGACGATACGATTTCCCTTTTATCTAACTAAAGAAATATTATCAAATTAATAAGCGAAAGCTCCTCGATGCCTGCGGCCACATTGAAGATTTATTACTTCTGCTTAAACTATTAAAATGACGCGTCCGAAAGTGTCAATGGCATAGTGGTAAATAGCCTTCTTCTTGACAAAATTAAAACGAACTTCCGTGTTACCAACATGCGGCTTTATGCTTTTTTATTTTATTTTAATTTTAATCATACTTCGTTTTTACATTAAATGGAATGATGGGTAACCTAAATAATTATACCTACTCGAAGGATTATGTGATTCATATCTAAAAAAATTTAAATGATCGATTTTTAAATTTCGCCACCCACTCTGTTTTTCACTGCAATACAATCGTCATCTCCTTTCTAACTGCGCACATCATAAGTGTGACGGCGACCTCGAATACAAATTATGGGAACAAGAAATTTCTTGTATGAAGGATGGCGAGCGCTTGTAATGCGACACCTACGCGCCTCTTCAGCGAATCCAACTGTGCACTGGGTAACACCACTTTCTGTACCAATTACTAACCTCGTAGCGGCTTATGACCACATTTTTATCCCATTAGCTTGAACTGGAAAGTACGTCGAACGATCCATCGTGACGGTGCACGCTTGACGCTTGGCGGGAGAAAGGACGAAATTATGTGAAATCAGTGAATCAATTTTGCAATCAAGCTATGACTAACTTAGGACTTCTTAATAAAAATGCCCCAAAAATAATTAGTTTCATACAATTTTCCTTATGACGTGTTTTAGATACGTCTTCGAAGCTTTCGAAACTTCGTCGTCTACACTAAACAGCCATTTTATTGTCGTCTGGATGCAAGGCTTTACCAGAAGCGTGATTCACAAACACGTACAGGATCTTTGTTGTGCTTCCGAGAAGCTTAACGGACAATTCTTTGTGGGAAAGGCATTTTTATGCAGGTCGTCGGACCGATTTCTTCTGTCTCGCTGGCCCTACTACAAAGAAAAATTGACTTTTAATAGGTCTATTCCCAGTGGTTATATTGCTAGTTCTGTTGATATATGTAACTAATTGGAATATCCCTTAAATATACACAAAGTTCTTTTTGTGTTCTTTGCTCTAGCAATCCTTATCCTCCGCATCAATGGATAAGTTAGTAAAGGAAGAAATTCAAGTTTTTTTTAGATCACATGAGTAAGAAAAAGTGATCCCCGAGATGAGGGCAAGAAGGGAATTTAATTATTTATATTTCTGGAATGTCTGTTCCTCGATCGATCATTCTGATAAATCGTTATTGTTTTGTGATATAGGTTAATGAACTTCGTTGTTTGACCGATATTGGCCTCAATGACTAATGAGGTCCGTTACTTTTGACGAAGTTATTACTGCGTTACTTTTTGAAACACGTTGCGGACAATGTATATCGCCGCCTCTTGCTAAGTACTGTAATTACCGAGAATCGAGTCATCTGGCACATTAGAAACCTACTTTTCAAATCTCTGATGAGCACCAGAAAGGTAATCTAATTTGATTGATACCAAACTAGATATCATATTAGGCATGGGTCGGTTCAATCAAAGGAATAATTAAGACCAAAAAAATGTTGTATTCTCACTATTAAGTAGTGATGAAGAATCCCATGGCTCCAGGAAGTCTATATACGGTAGGTATTTTGATAGATCATGTTGAGTTCACGCCTGCCAGATCAGGTTTCCGTAAGAGTACCTTTTACGGTATCGGATTAATTTGCCATGGTCAGTGGTGTTGTTAGATTGGATCGAAGAATAAAACTAGTCTAAATTGTATGTACAGTCGAGTAACGAGTTACAATATTAGATCACCACAAATTTTAAATATTTGAGTTTTTCAAACGACTGTTATTTGAGCTAATAAACTGTTAAGTTAAAGCACAGATTACGTTAAAGTATCTATGTAAATAATCAATCCAAAGTAAAACATATATTAGGTATTTAATATCATTTAAGATATTGTATTAGAACAAATTTTTACTTTAATTAGCTTAGACAGCTTAGGTGGTTTTGTCACTTGACATTGTTCTTAAACTTCTCTAGTGTTTACATGTAGTAAGCTAGTCGGTCTCATCATTACAATAACGATTCACCATTGTCTCCCGGACACAACATGGAAAATCTTATACAAAAAGTTTCTCTTTGCTTATAATTTTTCTTTAGTCGGAGAGTATCGTCTACTAGGTAGCCTAGTCACGGGCCATTTAGGTCATTAGACCTCGCCGTTCGTCGGTTTCTCAGTGCCATGCTACCTCTGGTGCCATTATTTTTTTGCACACAATAGTTAGACCGACTCAGTCACCTACTTCTTAGATCGAAACCGTAGATAAAACCTACATACATGTTTAGGCATGTTTTGGAAATTAGCATACACAGTTTTTGTACATTGACATATCGAGTGGAGGGTTTTGTAACAATCGACGTGTAGGTGGTTTAATGAAACCTAACGGTTGTTTAGGAAGCAGCCTTTCTTTATTGATGGTGATTCAGAACAGACAGGTATCATATTTTATTGAGTCCACAACAAGGAGTTACTCATAATGTAGACATGAACGCTTTCTATGGTCTGCGATATTGTTTGTAGGTCAAGCAAACGAAAATCTAAAGTTAAATGGAAGAATATCCTATAAGCGTAATTGTTGGCAGTGACACATCACCACTGAATAAGCAATAATGCCTCAGCCTAGACCGTGTTTATTACACATAAATAAATGCGAAACGAGCCATATAGTGTTGTGCATAAAATATAAAGATGAATGCGCACTAGTTTTGGAGAAAAATATATATAAAAGTTGATGAATTGAAAACTTACTGCACGAGGATAATGAACAAAGATCCAAGATGATTTAGTTTAGTTGTACGCTTCATGTTATGTAATATGATAAAGTTCCTTGATCGGTATACAAAATACATGAAACATCAGCATTGATATTGGGTATGTTTCGATTGTTTTCGTTTTGTCAGTGGCCCAAATGCATACATTATAATGTTCAGGTAATGCAGCGTTGTTTCGACACTGCCGACCTTCTGTACCTCGGTTGGCTTGATGTGTACGATACGAGTAGATAAATGATTTCTTTTCATTAACTTTTATAATAGGTATCTCTAGCTTTATAATAGCCAAGGTTCAATGTATTAATAAATTGTATTTCTGTTTCAGGTAAATATAAACTTAACTTGATTCAACAAAACGTTAAGGTGAGGTTCTTAGGTTTAATGTCTGTCTAGGTATCACAGGCTAAAGCTCTTTTCTTTATAAAACATGACTACCTTGAATTAATCTGTGCCGAAATATAGGGAACCAATCGAACTCGCAAATCATGGTAATTATCCCGTTTTGAGTGAAAATGATGATTAACTTAAATCAGAAATTAGGTCAGCAAATATTCTCGCATAATCCATGAGTAGGTACCTCTGGTGGTTCATCTGCGGTTTAGTATTTACCCCACATATACTATATATATATAGGTTATTATTAAGCTCTGTGTTCGCTATTTCCTGCCTGTTATCAGTCTGTTTATTCCCTTCTTCTACCTGCTGTCTACGTAAACCCGCTCGTGATCGAATCTAGTGAATTCACAAAATGTTCATCGGCGAAACGGAGTTTTGGCTCCTTGACTGACTAACCCAGTTAAGAAGTCACTGTGACCTAGCCAAGAGGGCATTGCTTAAAAATTAAAGAAACTACTTCAATAAAGAGGGCAAGATTGTTATTTGAAAACTAACAGAGGACTAGAAAAACGATAGAGGCTGCAAAAATCGGCTACTGAAGCAGAAAATCAAGATGAGAGAGATAAAAAGCTAAAATCTTATACAGAAGTTGCCTGATGCTTCAGGGAACAGGATTCTTCAAAAAATTGCTGAGTTTACTATTCGAAAATGAAATATTTATACCAAACCTTTACGCTAGTTAAAGTATTGCACTGAGTCGAAGGCCCGTAGCTGGCGAGCTAGTATATCAGCTTTGTGGTAGTGAAGGTCAGTGCTCCTGCGTTTCAACCCGTAGTGCTCTCGCGTTAGAGTCATAAGTGGTGGCGGATGCCGGTGGCAGGCAGGAGAGAGGCGCGGCAGCGGTGGGGTCCTCGCGCGCGGGCCCGCGTTGCTTCCCTTCAGTTTAGTCGCAGCGGTGCACGCACACCGCACGCAGTTCTCGCGCGCGCTTCGAGAAGGTATCCACGACGCGACCGGTCTCTTCTATACCGTCCCGGCTCGCCGTCGTTGTCGACGCTCACACGCACTCGTTTCCGGTGGTTGCTCTCCTTACAACGATCGGCCGCTCCGATCAGTCTGTTCTCTCTTAAATATGTTGTGACAGCTTGCGGTTTTCATATACGGTGCTGCATTACCATTATCTGACTTGCATTGCAACCACCGCAGACGTTTGTTGCTAGAGCCGAGCTCTGTTTTCATAAGTGATTTTCTTAATGATATCGTAAAGTTAAAGTGATTCTTATTATAAATATTGCATTGAAAATGTGTTGAGCTAAACGTGCAGTTACTTGTTATTTATTTCCGTGTTTACACAATATCAAAACAATAACCCAGTTTGATACATAAGCAAACATGACATTTAATTATTTGTATAGTTATCTAACACGGCATTGTCTTTTGTACTCTATTTGACAATAAATTTTAAAGGCATAGATTTAGTTATTTACATGTTGTTTTACACACGTTCTATAACTTTTATATTCCAAATCGGTAATCCAATATTACAAACACCTATTAGACCTACATTAGAATGCCAAAAGGGTTTTGTAAATGATGTAAAAATATTGCAGTATATTCAATTCGATGCATCCAACTACTCTGTGGGTGGATGGATACACCACAAGCTGGGATGTATCGGATCTGGCCATATGGTAGCATTTCCAGCCATATTAGGGACGTCACCAAGGCGACACTTGTTGCACTTATACGGCATAGTTGCTCTACAAAATGAAGTATGATGATGCTTTATCGTAGTGCCCTACTTTATTGGATTAATTTAGCACGGAGTCTGTTGTATCAATAATGTTAACGCAAGACACTAGTTGATTGTGGAGCATGTGTGATCCATGGCATAACTGCATAAGAGATAAGGTAGGGGCGCATTACACGGCGGCGACACGGGGCGGTCGCTCGGCTTGCATGCGTTATGCAAGTTGCCGAGCTGAGTAGAGACAGTGGCATCGCATGCCGAGCAGGGCGGTTCGTTGACCAGTGCGTTGTCCCGCCGCTGCCGCCCACCGCGAAGGTCGCGGCCCACAGTCGCACACACAATACCTACATTTCATACATCTTTACTTCAAACATCAAATTAAACTCGATCAAAAATAGTAACTGTAAGTTTGGTTTTCTACACATTTTTTGTTTGAATCTTTTCAGGTAGAGTCGATATGTGTTTATTGTATTTAGTGCTAATATAAAATAACTGATAACCTAAAGTATTCAACTGCCAAGTGAAAATTTTGATCTCAAAATGGTGACTTCGAGAATACCGGCTTATTCTATGAGTTCGGAGTTCAACAGGGAGTTCAGAAGTTTCCGAATAACGCGGGCTACGCCGCGGTCGACTCTATATGCACCCGCAATAGTTCCCATACACGAGTACCCGAGGGTTAGCGTACACGAGCGACGGGAAGCTCTCAAAGCGGCTCTCGCCAAGGCATGGTCTTCAAAAAGCAGCGATAAGAAGAAGCATGATACTTGGACTGTTCCTAATGAACAGAGCAGAGCCGGAATAATGACTGCTGAATTCAACGGAAAACCACCGAGAAAGAACGGTGATGTATCACGTGTTGCTCTAGCTAAACACGAATTCGAAAGCAAGGATGCAGAACGGATAGAGGCTATTGATCACAGAACTGACAGCGGTCAGCCCGCCAGCTTTTGCTACAGTCGAGTTAACGACAACGGTTTAGATATTAAAGAAACTCTCAAAAAAGGCTGTGATAAAGGCTTACATACTAAAGAATTAGGGTATAGCGAGTATCTAAGCAACGTTCCTAAATGCAAAACTAGTTTTGAAAGCAATTTCCTCAAACAGAATCACGAGGATCGTTATATCAGCAAACGAAATGGGTATGACATCTCAACTAAGCGAGTCGAAAGAGACGTCAATCTGAACAACGTCGAATATAGCAGCCTGAATGGCGACACTTATGATTCTTTGAAGTATTCGCGAACAGCGAACGGCACAGAATCGGTGCAATATAAAAATTACAGTAAAGCTGAAACCGTTAAAAGCAAATTGCTCAGCACAGATAGCCCGAAAAGCGTAACGTCTTGCAATGGTGAGAAATTAAACGGATACAATGGTTTGGAGGTTCGTTCTAAGGAACAGCAGCGCCCTCTGACTAGCGGGCCCAAGGCAGTAGTAGAGCAGAGACTCGCAGAAAGACTGGAAGTGAAAGTGGCAGAGCTGCCTGCTCTCTATCGCGGAGTTGACTCCTGGACGCCAAAGTCTGCCGCTTTTCAGAAGAACATGCGAGATCACGAATGGAGCGTATCGTATGTACCCACATGACATGACAATCCCTTGTTTCCCTACTAACAATAAATCCATTCCCGTTACCCTATTTTTAGATCACATATCTATCTTTTCCTTAATCCCCCACGTAAAGTGTGCGTTAGCGTTAAAGTTTATTTTATTGCTCTTGTTTTAAATCATATACGGTTACGTAGAACATAATCCATGTTAATTGGACGGAAAACAGTTTTATAGGAACATTCAACATTACATAATGACCATTTAGTTAATAGACTGCTGCATTAATAAAGAAAATATTTTGTGATTAGTTACTTTCTTGCGTAACTTGAGACTATTTACAATTTCCAAATCATGCGACAAAAATTGGTTCTTTATCAGGATTGAATTTGAATCTGCTTTTACATTCACTTGTTCCCGGTATTTGCACCCTAAAATCCGATCACTGAATATAACATAGCAAGGCAAGAGAGATTTCTCTGCTAGTAATAACAACAAAGCATTATTATTAATGCGTTAATTTCACTATATTATTAATGTTAATAAATAACACATTTTTAAGAATCAATATGTATAATCATAAAAATCGTCAAATTTCGAAATATAAAAATAGCTAAAGTTGGGGCATCCGCGCTCCTGAAGTACATATCTTTATTTTGATTGTAGTTTGCCTGTGATTCAATAATTATAATGATTATGTTCATTGTGGCAGTAACAACGATAACCCTGGCTGGTTGTGCAAAACCATTACACAACTGTCGTGACTCACCTCTGCTGCGCTTTACTCCTGCTACGGGTTGCTTAATGTCTTCGCCCATTATCGCTATTTCACCTAAATATGTTCAAAAACGTGCGTATCGGTACCTTGGTTATCATTACTTTATCAATGATGTTTTATGGTTCGTTTAAATACTTCAAGTTGCACAGTTCATAGGTGCCATCCTTTTGTATTTGTTATTTTAGCATGTTAAAAAAAGCACAAACATTTCGTTATTCATCTGGTCTAGTCTTCAGTATACTAAGTGCTAGAATCAACACCATTCGGAGGTGATTGAAATAATTTCGCAACTTAATGTCAATTTAGTTACAATTTAACTAAACATTTATTTAAAATCTAGATATTCGTGGGTGCCATAGCTCAGGATTCGTCTCGATAATGTACACAGTGAATGTTTCAAGGTCCTGTCTTGGTTTGTTTGGTACGCTTGGAAAGAATTTGTCAACTTGGTAGGCGGCATGACGTAATGAGTATGAGCTTAGTTCTCGTACGAATTTAAAATATTAGCTATCACTTTTTATTGCGTATTGACAGTAAGATTTAGATAAATAT
This sequence comes from Eulithis prunata, assembly GCA_918843925.1. Lineage (NCBI taxonomy): Eukaryota > Metazoa > Arthropoda > Insecta > Lepidoptera > Geometridae > Eulithis > Eulithis prunata. Next base: position 7,516,196 of record OU974016.1, on the reverse strand, counting down.
AACCAACCAATTAAATATAACTGAATTAATTAAAGCAATTAAAGTGAAATCGAAACAGAGATTGCGGAAACACTAGTGAAACAGTAAACAGAGAAGATGATTCAATCCAATACACACGTGTTCGGTGTTTCTAAATATAAAGAACCGTTGTGTGAATACCGTTCGCGGCTGAACGTTGACCGCATCGCAAATTAACGTTTTCCTTTATCACTTTAGTACCCTTTTGTGTATAATTTCCTTAGTTGTACCACAGGTTGTACCTATATTAAACACCAATAACTGTTGACATGTAGATCAGAATGCCTGATCATGTCAAATTATTGGTAATCATAGTGAGTTAGGTACTCAAAATGTTCCTCGTGTTATGTCGTTGGTGGGATAATTATAGAAACTTTCTTACAGTTTCTACTAATGTTTACCTGTATCATTATAATGAGCCAGTATAGTGCTGGTCACGTCTCGTCGCCATGTTCAAGTAAAGCCTTCGTTACGACAACACAGTCGCGAATTACGTCCATGGTCGCTTTCACCTTCTTTTCACAGCCTCTTGGGGCTTCCTGCTTGTTTTTATAAAAGAGCTTAGTAGCAATAAAGGAACGTCTCCTTTATTGCTACTAAGCTCTACTAAGCTCAGTGAGGCAATGCATCCTTATAGGCAGTGGTTACAACTTAACATCAGGTGGGTCATCTGCTTGTTCCATAATTTAGTTTTATATAAAAACACTTGTCACGTAAAGCATAAAAAAATTTATTATATTTTAAAATATATATAAAAACTTGCTTTATATTTTCGAAAAACCAGTTGTGACCGACACTTCGTAATAATTCTTATTAGTAGGCAAAGCAGGCTGTAACGCGCTGACGATTATGTCGTTGGTCGTCGAAAGTGAATTTTCCGGTGTTTGTTATTCGCAACCACATCGACGAGTGACGTGCGTTGCTTTGTTAAACGTAAACGTTGATTGATACAACTATCAAAGTTCGCTAATAGACATCTAGGCATATTGAAAAAAAATATTTGTTAGAGTGTTGATGGTGTTCTTGCACGTTTTATTACTTTAAGCAGACATTCTATGTCCAAGTTCAACCAGTTATGTCTCTTGGTGCTGCTGAACAATGAGACATTAAGCTTGACATAGATCACCAACGCCCGCGCAGTTTGCTCAAGGAATCGTCTGGTTTGTTAGGATTCTATGGAACCTTCATTCTGGCACCGCACATGCCAGCTTGTTGTCATTAAATAAGTTTTTATTTAAAAATGTTATTTTTAAAACAAGCTTTTTTTGTGTGCTTTAATTACAAAGATTCCATGGTCACCAACTTCATCACCTGATCCTGGATATCATCTAGGACCATAGTCCTTGTCAAGACGAATCAAACAAACACTAGCTCGATGGGGTTCCGTCGCTTTATAAGAGTTCCCATGGCCAGGCCACCTTCCGGCTCCATCATCAGATCAGCTCGCTGTCACCATATTATGGCATTGACACCAAAGACTAATTAGGTATGCCAAATTTCATCTAAACCCAGCTAGATCGCGGTATCGATGCGATTTGCAAAATTTACCTCAGACATAGTAAAAAAAAATTAAAGGGTTCGGAGCGAACGATTAGTTAATATTTGCTTTAGTAAATGGCAAAGTCAAATAGCTCCTACTGTTGTCTAACTCAATTACATAGGCATAATTGCATTAGGGCACCGCATTCTTTATACTTGTTTCTTTTATTCAAGCCTGTGCTTACAAACACTAACCAGTATTATCCACGACTCTTGGAATGGGAGAAAGATTTAGCCAATCTAACATTAATATAAACCGAGTGAAATATTTGCGAGTTTCTTGGTGAGTCTTCTATTGATACTTACCCAAGTTAAAAATTATAAATCTATACATATTTTTCCTTCAACTAAGAAGAGGGATGTTGTAGGTTTGACGGCTTAAAGATGTTTACGCGGATGTTAGTCTCACTGCTATTTGTACATATTGTTTTCTGAAACGAAGCCTTTAAGATTTTCAAGATCATCAACTATGACCAAAACATTTTTTTACGTATTCCACTCGGAATGGGCTCTTTTTACCGTTCCGTACAAGTAGTAAACTAATAATTTGCTTTCTTGATTTGAACTACGGTTCAGATAAAACAATGAAATTTCACATGTTCTACGAGGATGATAATTATATCAACTCCAAAACTCGGATGTTGTATTTACCCTCGATTTGAATCCAACAAATTATATGATACCTGGTTGGAACAATGTACTAATTCTAGATCCCTTGAATTATACCAGCTTGAATCGCATACCTCAGTCAGACCCTGAATATCATCATCATCTTTGTACCCTTATGCCATCCCAGCTAGGTGGGGTCGGTACAATATGTCTTCCTCTTTCAGTCTTCTCTATCAATTGTCGGTTAGATGTTCACTTTTTGCTTACGCATATCTTCTAACCCTGAATATCAAACCATATAAATATGAGTACCATGTATGGGGTATTGAATGGTCACGATTTTTTTTATAAAGGTCCACTATCTATATGATGGAACAAGCGGATGTGCCACCTGCTGTTAAGCGGTAACCACTGCCAAACCTACTGCTGTAACTTAAAAGATATTTGCTTTTTGAACTTGAACTCTCAATTTGTTAAATAGTTTTTGATTTTTGTAAATAAAGTTAAATGACTCAAGGCTACCTTCATCAACTGTTTTCTAACACCTAGAGAGATGATGTTGACATCATCACGTGGCTGTTTGGATTGTTAAATTATAATGACAGTGGTTTTGAAACGGCCATTTAATTGTATGCCGTTTTACTTCAATAAACGAAGTATCTCGTGAATTCTCGTGCGCAATCGACGTATTGAAACTGGCAGTGCGTTCGCGACCGCAGCCCGTGGCGGGTCCTCATCGAGTGAACCACTTGTACTTATTTCAATTCCACGCTTAGTGTTCACATCCGTTATATCTTACACCTTCTATGTATCCAAGAAATTTTATAGTAGTCACAAAATTGATACGCGCAATTAACAACAACTGTTCTCCCACTAACTTGATATTAAATCGTTCGTTGTTGTAACCTTGGCATTGTGACAATTTTGTATTGTGAATACGTTATTTATTAACTTAGTAATGTCGGTAGGTTTGATAATTTAAGAAAAAGGCATTTAGGAATAAACGGGTAGGATTCATTATCTGATAACGCAGGGATCGGTAGCTACAAAATCATAGATACGAGAACATGGAGATGGAGCGCCATTCGAGCGGTGCTCAGCATTTGCTGTTTACCGTCATCAGATCATCTCTTACAACTCGCAGACCCTCATGGTGGCTTTGACCGTACACCAAAGTTAGTGAATCTATTCTTAAATCACACCTAACGCACATCTGAACCTCACCTAAACGTTTACTTCATATTTCTCACCAGTTTCCCATAATCACTAACCCTACAGCCTATCGATAATGATTTCGCAGCTCGGAGCATTCGTGGAGACGGCGAAATGAACGCTCCAAACGGTCGCACCACCGGCGGTCGCCTACTTCGCATAGACGGAGGAGGCACCATCGCGACGAGTCTTCACTACGCTCTCCGGAGCAGGTCAGTATTCTGTTCCATAATAGTATTTTTAGATGATGAATGAATGATGTGGAATTCAAATCCAACACTCGTCATAAAGTGTTCACCCGAAAACCTGTCGGTTTCAATATATTTTCTGTGTCCTCGTCGTGTACTTGTCGTAAGCATAGTGCGGAACCAGAATAAAGCATAAACGTCAGCGTGCCTGTTTGGGATAACATGCGGGACGGGTTTGGCTTGCGAGTGCGCGTGCGCGTGCGCCATCGCCCGTGAAGATGTGCGCGAGAGACGGCGACCTCCTCGCGCTTGCGCCCGTGCTATTTGCGTTCGCCTTCGTCACTCTGTTCAGCTTCAGTCAGTCGCAAAGCTCAGCCGGCCGCCTGGCGAGTCTCTGTCGCAGAGAAAATCGAGTCCGCCGCGTCCGTTGGACTGCGGCCGGCCACCGTCAGAGCCATGGCCGCACAACCGCCGCGAATACCACCCAACAATTTGCTCTTCTGTGGGCCTCCTCCTTCGTTGCCTCATGTAGTGCTGCTGCCAAGTGATGTTACTGACGTTGGTTCCTTCTACCCGACACCTGAAACTTGTACTCAAACAAATGATCAGGATGCTTTACACGAAATAAACAACGTGGGCGTGCCAACCTATGTTGGAACATTTGATGGTCAAGTTGAGAACAACGTGCTCGAAATAGATAAAACTGAATATGGTTGGTCACCGGAAAATTATTTACGAAGGACGCATAGTTTTGATATATCTGATATTTTTACTTCACATCTTGATAGCAAAATTGACTCGTATGCGTTGCGGCATCGAAGGTCTGAACCAGACCTGTCAAAATACGGATTGTTTGTTGAAGCGGAAGTGACTGTAGATTGTGCCCCCCTAGAGGCACCACAACTTGTGCTTAACAACCCCTTCTATGACGGCTCTGTGGCATTGGACACCGCCCAATTCAATCAAGCTATGGTGATGCTTCCCGAAAACTATCTAGCTTTTGAAGATGCATTCGTCCCCAGTTGGAATTATAAACCAGACTATGTAGATGGTGACTTTAACGCGGGTTTGTATTATGACGGGTTACCGTTAATTCCTTCGAACGATCCATGGACAGTTTATGGTAATGACAACATAGGATTTCAATATTATTCTCCACAGTATGAAGCACCCACGGGGGATCCAGATGGTGTTCATTATATGCCCTTGACTGATTTGGATTATGCCATACCAACGTATATGAGCTTACCTGTAGTTGAAGAAGCTAGAATAGAAAATACTGAGGCAATTAGCCTACTTCAAAATACACTTGTAACAAATGTAGACAATAATGCCCATTGTAGTGATAATAACACATCTAATATCGAAACAAAACCTCAACCTGAACTGTCTTTTGCTCGATGCGAAAACAATGCAGTAAATTATGACGAAAAAAATATTGCAGTCGAGCCAGCCACTAATAAAGAGTCCTCTGTACATTCTGAAGAATCAGTTAATGCTGATATTTCCAATGATGTGACATCCAGTTTGGCATTTGTACCCAGCAGTAAAAGTTCACAAATGCCTGAGGGTGGTGATGATACAAACGATGACACATCTCCTTGCTCTACTGACTATCATGAAGCTTCAGCACTTGATGTATTACAAAGCCTTGACGAACTTTCTTGTGATAGCACCGATTTTTCACAAAGTAGAGATGAAATTTCACCCCTACCTGTTGATGTACCTAAGATTAAGATTGAAAATATAAGTGATGGTATTGCTGATAACAAGATGAACACTGAAAATGAAGCCAAAGATGCTGCTTCCAAATCTTCATCCAATTTACCTCTGAGTGAACTACCTTCCATTCCAATACCTCAGTGCGTACCGTCAGTGGTTCTTCAAGTAGATGGTTTATCCAACAAAGAAGTAATACAGGTGGTGAGTAACCAGAACACACATTCAACCATTACTCAAGAGAATAGTATTTTGCAGATAGATGTCACAAATACTTCGGCTTCGGCTTTAGATGCTTCGGCAATAAAAACGCCACTAAACGTACCTCATCCACCAGCAGTTCCTACGTCATGGCTAAAATTTAAGCAATCACCATTAGAACCGCCGAAAATTTGCGTACAAATTAACGAAAGTACACAAAGTGAACCAGTAAGGATGGATATAATGCCCGCTCCGCCAGCAGCGATTGTGGCGAATCAGCAAGCTGCTGTGGAACCTCAGCCGTCGTGCTCCTTTGCGCCAGTACTACCGCCAGTGCAGGCCTCCCAACTGAAACCAGAGAAACAAACGAAAGAAGTAGAGGTCAGCCAATAGAATATTTAGTCATTTCAAAATTACCAGTTCAAAGTTGAATGAATTCATATCACACTGTTAAAAGTAATGCGCAAGCGCTGCCAGCGCGTCGCTATTGGGAGCAATGCGAATCTATTTTAGCATTATATTATTAGGTCAAGGATTGTATTTATGCATCCTTGGTAATTGAATAATATACTAAAGGGTTTGCATTGTAAAAACTCAGTATTGGATGATTTCATTACAATGGGGCACGGTGTTCTCAAGTATCGTCTTGATTTGTTTAAAAGATGTAATTGGTTTCTGTTCTCTGCAACAATACTAAAAATCTGTTTGTGGGACTTACCTGATATGTAAAAAACTTTTGCATGTTTACTACCATATTTACTTACTACATTACAGAGCTCGCTAAGAGTAGGCGACAATCGAAATGAAATGTATTTATTCGCAATCACTTCCATAGTTCAGCGTTTGAGATTCCATTATCTAACAAGCAACCAACCGCTTTACATTGAATATCATAGACACCGCTTGCGATCGTCTAAGACCAAATGCAATACCTAAGAAAATCATAATAAAAAAATACCCGAATTGTGGACCTCCTTTTTTGAAGTCTGTTAAAAACGGATGATAGTCTCAAAATCCTGCCATTATAATTATGTGGTTGAAATCTTTTAGTCTATTTATAGCAGAGAATCCGTGTATAATAGGTATATTGATTGAAGACCAAAATAGAAAAGCAGCTGGCATAAAACTTTACGTTTCCATTGCAAAATACTAGATGGCGCTACGTGCTATAAATTTATCTCTTGTAAATGTAACGACGGCGCATGCGCGCAGAAATAGTAACGTGATGATCACCTTCACCTAGGAGTAACCAAACATGCTCGATTGTTATCTGCAATATTTATTGATTAAAGTACCAAAACTATATGCAAATAAAGTCGGGTCGATAAACTACTAACCAGACAAAAATACAAATACAGGGCGCTGAAGAATGCATTACATTCCTAATTTTTTTTTGATACGAGATATTCTATATGTTGTGTCACCATGTACTCGTATTCGTATCTTTGCTAGTAACAACATTGACTTGATCGAGAGTGATGAAGAAGCGTACGTAACGCGCGCACCAATTGTTGTTGTGAAACTGTATATCTATTAATTTAAAAACCTGTTTCAACCGGCCTTAATCATATACGATCTTAGTGGAACCCCATTATTCATGTAGAAGAATTCGTATCATCCCAAAACTCTGTAGTAAAAACTGGTTTACCAAATCAAAAACCAAATTCACTCTGGGAAAAATGACCACAGAATTACCTTACACATTTCATTGGTATAATATGTAAATAACTACATGGCATGGCATATGCCACAAGTCAAAACTACATTGTATGCCCAGCTAAGGTATATACATAAGTACATAGTTCATTCAGTTCATGTTCGTCAACCTTTTATCATTTTTCTTAGTACGAGACAAGTCTGCAGTTTCGTTAAGCATTTTATCGTATAACATTAATATGGCCCTGCGGCGTGCGGCGGGCGAGGTGGTCAGGCTGATATGATCTTCTGATAAATGTGGTGCGGCTGTTGTCTTAGCCACATATCTATTTGGTAATGCCCAGTTCCTTCCGGTCGACCTTGCAGCTTGCCGATATTTCTCTTGTTACCTTATGAGCCGCACTTTCATACAACACTGCAGTCCATAATATACACTAGTGTCTACGAAGCGAGCGGCTTGACACGCCGATATCTTTAGCATTATCTTGGTGTTTTATATTACCTTACCTACCTAGTGATAATTTTGTTGAGCACTGCTATTTTAAAATGTTTAAATACTATGTTTTGACTGAAAAGGTGACAGACCGATAAGGTATGTTAGGTATAAAATATCATAAATTATAACTAATGAATAAACGGGTGCTTAAAAAATATTCGAAGAAAAGTAATGAGTAAACAAAAACCTTGTCTAGTGAATAAGCGTGAGTCGTGTCACGTCAGTTGAGCGCGGATATATCCTGTTTAAACTGAAAGCTCCACTACAATTGTCTCATTCGCCATCGTTAATTAAAGTGTCTCTGTCGAGCATCTTTTTAGTTTAGTCGCTGTCTCGGATCAGTTCGGTTATTGACGCCATCTGTTTCTCTTGTTATTGTTTTAATAAAAATTGTATGCATTCTTTCATACAGTCGTACAACATAAGTAACTATTATAAACGGAATAATTTGAATTCAGTGCTGTATCGTTTTAGTGATCATTTTACATTCGGTGGTATCGCTAGTCACAGTTGTGTAACAGCCGGCCGTGAGTTCGCCCGCCCCTAACGTAAAGCGGGTGTTTGCTGATAAACCTACTGCATATACATGTAGGAACATATTATTATCGGTTCAGTGCTAGTGCATAATGTTAAAAGTAGCTACGAAGTATGATCGCGCGCGGGAGCCTCTCAGACTTACGTCCTTTTACGAGCTTTACAAGAGGTTTCTCAAGGATCACGGTTGCAAGTGGCACGATGTTTCGAAACTACTTTCCGTAGTAGCCGAGATCCTTTTTGATGTTGACGGCGCTTGTAGTCGACTGTTTGGAAAGGTCAGTTTATGTATTATAAATGTTACATGATTTTTTTACTAATTTATACAGTAAAATATTTATCTAGCAGGGTTGTTTATGCTTTCATTACTGGTAGGTATGTATATTTTAGTGGCAAACTGATAAGTTTGAGAGGTATTTCATTTTAAATTATCATTGGCATCAGCATATAATTTGTATGTTCCCAAATACCTTCTGAATCTTCTGATTACGAGTTGTTGTGAACCAGTAGATGCTACTATTATTATTGAACTAGAAAGGGCTTCAACTAAACAAACGGTTACGGGACAAAAGCCGAAAAATATGTTTTTACCTGCCGATTTATATGTAGTTTAGTTACCGTTCCCGTCGTAATACCAGCTGTTCCGTCAACAGTTCCCATTCTGGAGTAAACCAACTACAAATGCAAGGGAATACTTTTCGCATGGTTGTAGTTACGTCATACCAGTACAATTTCACAGTATTTACTAACGATAGTAAATTGATATAATCAGTGGTTCTCATATTAACATTCTTGGAAACTCAACATCATGAAAACGTACAATATTTTGACACCGATCTTAAAATTTGTTGAATTTAACTATCCTTTACTACTGGATCATTGTTTAGTGCCAGGGGTATGTATGAATTGTTTGTAAGCCATTACTAATCATTTGCTCTAAATGTTCTTACAGTTTTGAAATTTATATAAACGAGGAAACAGGGTTCATATTATTGTGATGATAACCTCCACGTTTGTAACTCGTGTAAAAATTACTGATAATTTACATACACTGATCGACATTTATTTATGTTTTACATAGTGAATCGTAAACGTATTTGAAAATGAAACGATAATTAGAAAGTTAATGTTGCTGAGAGAATCCATTGTCGCTTAATATGGAAATTATCCTAGCATCTAGTTCAATCTATCAAGCTGCCATAAAAAGGTTCATAATAATGCACTGATGAATATTGAATACTAACATCAATTTGGATACAAACAAACTTCTACCACCTTTTCATATCATATATAATTTAAACTAATAAATTAAATACCTAATATAATAATATCTTTCTTAACTAAATATTCTAACATTACAAACATATACTAAATAAGCGCGTGTACGTATCGTGACATAATTATTTATTATGACAGCTGTTCTGTGCATGCAATGCAGTGAAGCATACGATGATGTAGATGACCCTTAGGGAGATTACGCCTTAAAACCATACATTTCGATAAACCGATTACAAGCGGTTCGAGCGTTCAGTGAGTTAGTGCGAAATTACTTATACTAGAGCAGTTGAGAACCCATACTAGAAATTAAACCAATTAACTGCATACATATTACAAGTTTATTTTACATTCCGATTCTTTACTGTTATAGATGTAAAATGACGGAACAAAGATTATTTAGTAGGTTGGTTTTTAAAACGAAGAAAATGTATTTCTGAATTGGTCAACCTTCCGTTTAGGCGGCTTCCCAAGGTCGGCATTCGAATGAACTCAGCTGAAGGTATGCTATTTCAGCTACTTGCTAAAAAAACTACTAACATGCCGATTTCAAACATTTCGAATGGATATTACGAGCACTTAATCTTTGCCAACAGATGTTTTTAATACATGGTGGCACAGAATCGTAAAAAAAATAACATTGATAAATAAATATGTGATAAAATAAAAAAAATAGAAAAATATAATAGACAAATAAAATAAAAATTATAATAGTTTAGATAACGAAAGAATTTTATTTAACTTATTACCCGGGCTCTCAAATCACACGGCACAATCTTTGATGATAAAATTTTGGGTATTTTTTTATAAAATCAGCGCTGCGCTGGCCTTATGATATTTTGCGATTGTTAGGTATGTTACGTGTTGGCCCCCGCGTGCGCGAGCGGCGAATACCGCCCGTGGCACCGTCGGTATTGTTCAGAGCTCGCTTACGCTCCACTGACCTAATTGCCTACCTCATATTGACAGAACTGTCTTGGCTTACAATCGCCGTTCAAAGAAAGTCTATGCTACACTTGTGTGTGATAATTGTATAGCAACATCAGCAACATCGTTTAACTGCAGGATACAGCATTCTACTTCACGTTTACCTACATTCTTCTGTCATGCTTTATTTATGGCGCTGGTTTTCTCGTTTATTGAAAGAAATTGACATGATTGTTAACATAATTACAAAAATGCTAAGTCGTAGGTAAAATAATGTGTAATGTGAAGAAATGTATTCGCGACGGGCACCTCAGGAGTGCGCGGGAGGGCGCTCCCACGGGTTGCCGATATTTTTAGTCCGCGACCATTACTTGGCACCGACGGCCGCACTCGGCTGAGCTAGTGATCTTTCTGAAATTCGTTCGCTCTTAGGTACGCTCTCAATCTCTAGATAGCCTCAGTCTTATGTCCGGTGGTGAAGCATAACAGGGTGTTTGTAAACCTGTGGAATTTACCCAACATGATTTAAATATCCGTGTTATAAGTGCAGTTATAATGTTTATGAAATGTGTGATCCATCCGGGGTGAAAGTTATTGTAAATACAAAAATCTATAAAAAACCCTAGTATGATGGCTAGTGTTAGCGCAACCGGTAATGGGACGACGAGCCCACGGCGCCAAAGATACAACCGCTCATCGACCACTAGTGTAACGCAGCTTTTGTCTGATGGGTACTCTAGCTTCATCAATCGACTTACAAGACGAGGACCCTCTGAGAAGTCAGAAACCGGGGCTGATACTAAACTATCAGCTGCAAGACCACAGTTTGATGACAAGTTTCGGTCTAATAACAATTCAGTATTAAGCAATGTTCGACGTTATGAGAATAATGGGCATATCTCACCGTACACATCCATTACGTCCAGTGTTACTGCACCATCAGGCGGGATGAAGGCAAACGGAGAGCGCCCCTTTTCTTACCTGGGTGCATCTAAGTCTCGTATTAACACATCACCTTTACATTCTGCTACCGGTATAAGCGCTCTTAGACGTAGTGACTCATTTCGCAGAGCACACATGAAAGATAATAAATCATCGCCGTTCACTAAACGATATCCTCTGAAAGAAGCCAATAATAACATCGAAAATACCATTTTTCTGGGCAGCACTCGAAGTCGTCTGGAAGACAAATACTCTTCTGTGTTAGACAAAATCGCAGTACAGAAAAAGGAAAGGGCAAAAAAAGAAAAAGAAGATCGTGATAAAACTCTGGAGCCGGAACCACCTAGAGGATTAATGAGGAGCTTTACGACAGCAGTATTCGGTGAAAACTCTTTCAAAAGAAATAACTACTCCACGGAAAAAAATAGAGATAAAACCCCATTCAGAAATACTTCAGATCGTAGATTATCCACAAAAAATAAAGAGGAACTTAAAAATGGTTTCGATGTGCCTCTACGAGATCGAACGTGCTATGGCAAAGATAGAGATAGTATCTATAAAAGACACCAACGTAGATCGCTAAGAGCGGAAAAAAGTCAAAATAATGATCACAAAAATGGAAAGCTATTACTTCGTCCAATAGACATCAGTATACAAAATACTCGAGATCTCATATCGCCACCAATTGGCAATAAAGGTCTTAACTCGAAAAGAATATTAACAAAAACTCCGGTGTCGTCTCCAGCGCGGGATGTAGGTAAACAAAGACAAATTTATTTTCCATCGAGTGACGAGGACGACGACGATAAAACTCCAGTAGGAGATAGAATCGCTAGCGAGCGGGAGGCCAAGCGAAAGGAGATCCAGGGTCTGATAATGAAGTACGCTCACCTAGACGAAGCTTATGGACGAATCGGTGACAAAGACGTAAAGATTGCTGGAAACGAAACGAGCACGGCTCCTTTGCCGGAGCCCCTGAGCGTGGGGGACCTAGTGACGCTGCCGCCCGAGCTGCGCAGCCGGACTCGGCCGCAGCGGCCGCGTCATCTGCTGCGGCGCGCGGCGACGCCGCCTGTAAGCACACGCTAACCAACCGCCTGCGCCTGCGCCTCTGTGTGCCGCTAACAAACACCCGGTCCGTTACTTTCAATACTATATAAATCAAATCTTATTCACGCTAGTAGATTGGATTATGAAAGAAACAAACTTCCGACGATAGAACGTAGTGAGAATTATGTAGTACGGTTATAGATTACCTACTTCTGTAGTAACGACAAAATTTGCGTTTCATATTAGTAGTACCTAATGATAAACGATGCATCTTGAAAGAAAAAGTCGGGTCCATGAATCGCGTGCATTTCTGAATATTAATGTGGGTAGGATAAGATTATTATAATTGATAACAAAAATATAAAACGTATCTACCATGTGGAACAGACGGTAGATTTTGAAACATTTACTTAGTAATCTGTCACTAACAGCAAAGCTAACAGTGTGAAATGATTGAGCCCATAAATTAACCGAACTATGCTAGTGCATGTGTTTAATTACTTCGTGCGTATTTTGAACTCGAAGATGTCTCTTTTGTGTGTGAAAATATTTACCCATTCTAAAAGTAAACGAAGTTCTAACAGTTCCATATCTGGTGTTAGTATTCAATTGTGATTTTGAAACTGTTAAAGGGAGGTTCGGGTGGACACTTATCCTAATGTACGAAAGGTTGTGCGCGGATGTGTTGGTGTGGTATGGTATGGTATGGTATGGAGTGGTAGGTATTCCATCCCGGAGTCCCGTCCCGTCCCGGTCCCGGTCCCGCGGCGGGCGGCGGGCGGTCGAGGCGGCCGGCTCGGTCGCTCGCTCCCGCCTCCGCAGCGCCCACCCGTCTGCCCTCTAACAGCATGTACGACACACCATTCCAATTGTCGCTTGTCTGACGGGCAACCGTTCCATTGTCTGATTGTTGGGTACAACACTACTCGGGTCGTGGCTGTCTCGTGGCGCGCTCTCCGTGGCATGTGGTGGTGCGTGCGGTGCGTCCTCGGTGCGGTGTCGACGCGGTGCGGTGCGGTGCGGCGGACCCTGTGCCTGACCCCGACGGACTCCAACAACGCCGCTGCCCCTGCAGAGCTCCCGAGCGCGCTCATCCGTCAAGGACGACAAGGACGGACACCTCTTCTACTGGCCCGGATATGTCATGGGAGCGAGATGTTCGTGACCACAACATAACTATGCAAACAATTATAACTCACACACAACATAAGTACAACACACTACACATGCACTATACACACACACGCATTATTACATACTTCAAAAACGTCACTGAAACGTTTACATTACACACTTGACAGAAGCCCCTAAATATTTGTCTTTTGCTGTTCGAACAGCCATGCCCTTTGCAGTTCAGTGACTCGTCCTAAAGAAGAATTTAAACTTTTGATTTTTAATTTGGTTTAAATGTTATAATGAACAATGAAATTGCTCGTTAAATGCCACATAAAACATTCCATAGAGTCATGTTGGAACGTCATCTTACCATTGGTCAGCAAAAAAAAGAATATTTTAAGCTCTTTTTTGTCATGAATTTTCAATATTCATTGTGCTTCATTTATTGAGCTCGCATTAAATCGTGAAAAACCAATGTCAAATTCCATCATGACTTTGTTCTGTTTAACAAATGAGTAATTTAGTTCGGTTTTATTTCAGACAAAATCATCGACACTCTCGGTGAGGGCACCTTCGGCAAAGTGGTCGAGGTGAAGGACTTGGAAATGTAAGTATTGCTGTAAACTACAATATGTTTAATGCAGTGCTTTGTGTACCTTACACAGTATCACTCGCTATTTTGTAATCATTATCTGAGTCTGACATGACACCCTGGCGTGCATTGCATACCTTTAAATTTTACTGGCCATGGCACGGTCAAAGGTGAATATTTAGATTCAGGACTCAATAGCAAATTAGTTTTGTTTAGCTTTTTATAAGTTGGATGATGTCGTTCACATGCGCACCGCTGCCGGATGACACACATTGTTTGGCAGTGTGCGTCTTACGTCAATTTATTCACCTCTATTTCTATTTGTTTATATGAACTTTCTATACTTTGCCAGATAACTTCACAGCATTACATATAAATAGAACGGTAAAATTCTGTTTTCAGGGAGCACAGAATGGCTCTGAAGATAATCAAAAACGTGGAGAAGTACAGGGAGGCTGCAAAACTCGAAATAAATGTATTAGAAAAGTTAGCTGAGATTGACCCCGACTGTAAGAAGTGAGTATTTTGTTTATTATTTAGCAATATTGTGGGGAGGACGGCATCATTGTTGATAATGGAGGCTGACTCGCTTTGACGCCGGCGAATGTAACAATATTCGACCTTGCACGTTTATATGCGACGCTATGGCTCCTTGCTGGCTCGACGCCAACGAACAACTCGATGTCAACTCTAAACTAAATTACCGTCTGCCGCTCCATTCTCTACGTACATTCGCGTTAATGCCCTTGATTTTGAAATTTATATTCGATTACGATAATAACAAGTGATTTATTTTCTTTCGCAGCTTATGTGTTAAGATGTTAGACTGGTTCGAATACCACGGGCACATGTGCATCGCGTTTGAAATGCTCGGACAGAGCGTATTCGACTTCCTGGTGAGTAACCGCTTTATTACCGTTTTAAGTTCACTGTCTGATTCACATTTAGACCCCAGACTAACCATAGTAACCATACTTCTTTGTAGATGCATACCTTATCGATGAGTCCTTTCAAACTTTTTAGTATTTTATACAATTGGAAATGTGTACGGCATAGTTTTTCAATTTTATTCGTACTAATATTAAGCATTTCGATTCCTATCATAAAATTATTAGCTGCATATTCGATAATCTACCCGTACCATCCGATGGAATAATGATCTTTATTCATGCTACATCTAAGTAATTGGAAAGTATGACTTATCTAGCCATTTATTTGTGGAAACCGGGGTTATAAAATGTATTCAATTCTATCCAAGATCAACTCATCAATGTATTTAAAAATACTCTTCAAAAGGTAGTAAAACCACAGGCAGATTTTGTGCGTTATTACTAGTCTAGTTCGAAATAAAATAAAGCAAAGCTATAAAAGTAAAGTGTACATTGCAGAAAGACAACAACTACCAGCCGTACCCGTTGGAGCAAGTGCGACATATCGCATATCAGCTCATATACAGCGTGTTGTTCCTGCACGATAACAAGCTCACGCACACGGACCTCAAGCCGGAGAACATCCTGTTTGTGGACAGTGATTACGAAACCTGCTCCGTATACAGCCCCTCCAAGAAGGTATGTATTTATTACTTATACACCGCTATTTTCTAATTACTAAAACACTTATTGATCACATTTCGGTATCGTAAAAAATTTTAATTCCAAAAAAAAGGATAATAATTTGTTACTCATTTATCTGTAAGTGTTTCATCTATTCAGAAATCTCTTGCCTTCCCCCTCGTCGTGGCAGATGGCGGAATCCATAAAATTGTGCAGTCATCTAATCCATAATATCGGACAGTGTCATTCGATCATTAGATACCTCCGCTGAAACTGCTCTTAATTTTATTGCAATAAACCTGACCGTTGCTGCGTTTTCTCCAATTTATTGGAAGGTGACCGACAAGGGTTTTTTGGCTCTAGCCTTGTGTTTCCGCTTGTCTTGAGCAAATTTGCAGCACACGAATATGTGACTTAGGGTTGCTGGACATCTACCAACGAATGACTCAGTGTAAACACTATTTCGTATTTATTATAGAATTACATACCTTTAAATTAGCATAACGACGTCTGGATTAATGATGACACCGAAAAGAAAGCACAACAATTCAGTCGCAAAAGCTACAATAAACGGCATTTATAAGCTTTCTCTTAAGTAGTTCGTATAGGTCATTACCCTATTTTTGTACCTACTTCTTAAATTAGCACTAGCCATTCTAATTTGAGAGCAAAACATTGAACATACGTTTTGTAATTGCGGTTAGCTCAAGTCATTGTTCCGTTTATTTAATAACAATACAGTTTCACATAACTTACATTAAGTACAAAGTAGTTGGCACATTTTAGTTTTTCATCTAATCGTATATGAACCTGAGCACAATAAAAACGTATGTAGAATTATAATGCAACTAAACTTAATAGCTTGTCAATCAATCAAAATCTATCTGCGTAGAGATTGATGAGCTATAAAAATATATTTATGCACTTAATTTATTTGCGCTACAGAAAGTGGCTTCTGCGGGACATCTTTCCCTACTCGTTGCCTGTTAGAAAGTTCCCACTTAAGGTCATTATGATCGATGCGTTTCACATAACTCGTCGATGGTAGAAAAACTTGATGTGTCGGTGTCGGTAGTAAAAAGGCATGGCTTGGTGCATTTTCTATCAAGTCTTTTATCATGTTACGTAAATATGTAAAGTAACTTCCTACAGCATTGGATTCGCTTTTTATAAGAACGTGCTATGCAAATGACTCTCACATAACACTTCTTGTAGAAAACATGGAAATCATGATAATTTATTTATATTTGATTTGAGAGCACCGGTGGTCTAGTTGTAGCAGTTCCGCCCTCCGATTCTAATGTAGTGATTTTCCTATTTGAACTATATCTTTACTGCAGATAAAGCAGACTGTGTTGAGAAGATGGGCTGGGAAAGTCATGTCCCAGTCCGTACAGAAGGGCATTTGCAAATGCGTGTTTATTTATATTTTGTTGTGTAATTTCAGACACATGACCTGCTACGCGTTAAGCGGACAGATGTCAGACTGATAGACTTCGGTAGCGCGACGTTTGACCACGAGCACCACAGCACAATCGTATCCACAAGGCATTACAGAGCGCCAGAAGTTATATTAGGTGAGCTTTAGCTTATTATTTTAGCTTACATTTCAGTACTCGACCGAAACAAGTGGAGCTTAAGTACAGACAGAAGCATCAAAGTTGGCTTTATTTATTTTTTATATAATATATCTGTTTGGACTCGTATTAACCCGACCGTCATTTGACAGGAAGTAAAAACAAGCAAAACCATGTTTATTCTCGTTTGTTGATAATTTCGTTGCAAATTACAAAACGAACAGATTCAAACTAAACCGGTATCGTGCAATGCAACCTACATAGTACATTTAAATGTATAATACCTACAAGCGTTGTCCAACAAGTGTGTTGTTAGATGTACTATATTATGGGTATGACCCATTAGTCATGACAAGTCGCCTTCCTGTTGATAAGCTACTGTATAATTGTTTATTGTTGAACACGTACGTACATAGTCACTATGTTTATGTTATATACCAAAGGAAAATTTTGATGGCTTAACTAGGTCAATTGGAAATGTACAGACAAATGCCTACCACAAGCTACAACAAACCAATAAGATAATTTGTTTATTTGGACAAATATAAGTAGCCAAGGTTCTTAGGAATAGGTGTTATATTGCGTTCACACTATGCCGCAGTTGGCAGAGACTTGGGCAGGGAAGTGGGCACGAGCATAGTGTGAACGCTCCCGGCCCAAGTTCATGCCCTTGCTCTCTAATGAGAATAAAGGCGATGTTACTGTGGCAGTAAGTCCGCGGCAGTAATGCCGGCAGCGGCATGGGCATAGTGTAAACGTGGTATTACAATAGGCATACGTGTGTTTATATTCTACCTATTCTTGAAAACAGATGCGCGCTTGCTTTGCCCCTACAAGGTTTCTATCTAGACACAAGATAATTTTACAAAAGTTTCAAAGCCTTGACCATAAAAATCCCGCTAGATCCTCTTCATCGTTGGTGGTAATGTGGTCATCATCAGACCTTGGAATCTTATTATAAAACTGGTAACTTCTAAAAATGGCCTTGCTTTATATTGAATAGAAACATGTCTCAAGGCTCTATTTACACGGGATTTAGTTCTTTTTATACTGTTTGTATTTTTATAGTACTATGTTTAATTCAAATATGTATTCTTCTGTCTCCATATCCTTCAAGGTTCTTGGTTTTCAAGATCTTGAGTATCGAGCGGCGAGGTCCCATGAGCATATTAATTTTATATCTACGTCAACCAACTTTTATAACAACTATTATGCAAATAACTTTTCCTGTCTAATTTACCGAGATAAACACATTTTATGATACTGTTACGAGACGTGTTAGAATTCTTAATGGGTTTTGTGACGCAATGAAGTTAGGTCAAATGTCTCGAGATTATTATCGCGCACCGTTACAAGGCGACTGTCCTAATGTTTACTTTCCTTGTGACATAGTCAAGCTCAAGTTGTGGTGAAAGTGTCATTCAAGATAATTATCTAACTTTTATGAAGTTTTATCATTAACAGCTTTGGAGCTTATTCTTCAAATAAACTTTGTCGTCTCACTAACTTTAATTACCAAAATTTTTGTTTTATTTCTACTCTCACCTACGTTAAAAAAGTATGATGAATTGGCAAACCGCCTAATCTATTCAGGAAATTGTTTATTTTTGCATGATGAAGCGTTTATAATTTCATCTTTTCCATGAAAGTAGTATAAAGCCCGCGACTTCGTTCGGATGGAATTCACTTCTTGAAATTTTAAATTCCTGTTGTGGGATTTAGTTTTGGTTAATCCGAATAAAGTTATAGAGGTCATTTATTAATTGTCTGTGATATTTGGCGTGTTTCGTTTGACTATTGACTCTTGTGGTACCTATAGGATATACAATAAAGCCTACTTTGATAGGAATTATTGTTATACTTACTGCTAGAACCCAATAAATCATTATTATGTTTTTATTTCAGAGTTGGGTTGGTCGCAGCCGTGCGACGTGTGGTCAATCGGATGCATAATGTTCGAGCTGTACCTCGGCATCACGCTGTTCCAAACGCACGACAACCGGGAGCACCTTGCTATGATGGAAAGGATACTCGGACCTATACCTTACAGGTACACGTTAAAGCAGCCAGCAGACCTCTACTGGACATATCTATCTATGTTTCGTTTGAAACAACGCTTGTCTATATAATCAACCGGGTAGCACCCACTGATAAATAAAGGCCTCTTCTCAAACATCGATGATGGATAAAACAAGTAATTTATACGGATTTGGTAGTTTAATATGAATGTAACCTTCTAATAAAACTTTGTTCTTTAGCGCTTGTTCAATTTCCATCAGGTTTGTTCAGATTCTGAAACATTAATTTGTATGCCTTCATGCCTTAATTAGACGCATGGACAGAACGATATGTGGCGTGATTAAAGATCATCTACGTAACCACATTTATCTTAATTATGATAGACTACGCAATTCATTGCATTTATATTTACATGATGTGATCAATTTCAGAATGGCGCGTAAAACACGGACGAAATACTTCTACCACGGCAAATTAGACTGGGACGAGAAATCGTCAGCTGGCAGATATGTCAGAGAAAACTGCAAACCGTTATTGGTAAGTTCCATGCATCGGGAAACTCAACTATTTTTATCCTGTTTATTTTCCTGAACAAAGTTACAAATAAAATATTGATAAATGATAAACAAATAAATGAGCAAGTACTTTGCGGTTTTCCTATATGCGTATATTATAGTGATAATATGTACTTACCTAAAACAACAAGTTCACTGACCAACATGCGGTAATTTTAATAAAATAAAATTAAATGTAATGATATCTTTATTGGTTTAATTCGATGATTGTACTTACGTATAGTGTATGCGTGTTACAGAGATACCTACAGAACAACAGCGAGGAATCGCGTCAGCTGTTCGACCTGATATCCCGCATGCTCGACTACGAGCCCTCGCAGCGCATCTCCCTGCGCGACGCGCTCAAGCATCCCTTCTTCAACAAACTGCCGCCGCATCAGAGGCTAGGTTAGTACTCTATACTAGTTGTAACACACACTACGCCAATATATGCTGCTCCAAGTGATCCATACTAAATGTAACATATACTTTGCAAATTTTATTTACGCGCTCACATATTATGCCTATTTCTGGTTTTAAGGAAGTACCATATAGCAACATACCTAACTTTGTCAAATAAAATTTAGTTTTCATGCAGATCGTTAGCTAACCTTTACTGAGGGTTGAATATTGGATTCTGTCGTTATTGGTTCCATAGAAAGAGTTATTCATATTATTATGTACTTTAACCCCACGGAAGCTTATGGAAGTATTATTACTCCCTGTATAAAGTAGTACGATAAACATAAGTAGTAGTGTACACGAAGTGTGTAAGCGGGAAGATTAAGGACGAGCCGTAAATAGAAACTAATTATATAAATAAATATTCATGGACATTTCACACAATGACTCAATGAGCTCAATTTATTTTAATTTAAATGTAAATACAGTGAATAACCACACAGAAGCACTCAAACACTAACAAAACTCTACAACTAGTAAAATTGCTTGCTTACTTTTTCTCAGAATAAAAAAATACATCAAACGCGTGTACGTAATAGTTCTCAAATGAGTACCTTTGCTTCAAATGTATAATTTTGTGTCGTGTAATACGGCACGTAAATGACATGGAATCTTTTGTTATAGGACACCAGTTTACAAGGCCCGCATACCTTAGGTCAGGCCTACTTAATCGTTGACGCTTCTTGAGCTTTGTTTATTTCGTAGCCAAACACTTTCTGCGACATGGTGTTATTCTACTATTATATGCAGTTTTTTATTGCCTTACGATTATTTTAGTATAATGATGTCAGTCAAATCTCAAACTACGCAATGCTTTATTTTAACTACTGTTGTGTTCGTCTGTTTTTATGTTCTTACTAAAAAGAGATTTTGCTCGCATCACTAATCCAATTGGATGTATGTAGTTGTTTATTTTCATTAAGTTCATTGCTTTGCGGTTATTTGTCAAGGTTTTTGAATCTGGTTTTC
The DNA here is from genome assembly GCA_918843925.1 of Eulithis prunata. NCBI lineage: Eukaryota > Metazoa > Arthropoda > Insecta > Lepidoptera > Geometridae > Eulithis > Eulithis prunata. The sequence goes on along the minus strand of OU974016.1, from coordinate 7,494,988 downwards.
CATTATGTATAAGTGCAGTGGACAGTTTCAGCATCAGTCATTTTCCCTCGTCATCTACAGCGTCCTCTAGGCAATATTTGCATGTCAACTTTTATTCAGCAAAAAGGTATAACATATAACTAGCCTTCCGCCAAAGAAATCATTTTATTTTATCAAGATGATTTTTACAGCGTCAGGGACCAATACCCATGCCCTAGAAACGTGACGCTGCTGTAGTGCCTAGGACATGTTTTAGATGGAGTAGACTTGTCCAGCACCCGTACCGTCCTCTCAGCCAGTCGGCGGAAGGAATAAAGCTCTACAAAATTTGTTATAGCGTACAAAGAGGGTTCAAGTGGGCACGGCTCGGCGCGGGCGTGCCGCCGCTCGGCGCGCTTGTCTGAACGAGCCGTCTCCGCCGCGGCCTAGCTGGCGTTACTGTGCTTTTCCTCGAGCTATTACGGGGTATCACTAACACTTATAATATTCTAAAACTTTATGCAGACAACCGCAAAGCACGTTTCGCGTTACAGTTTGGTCGATTTCGGAAGACGCGAGTTAGCCACTAGGAATTCAGACACGAAATTCGAGGAATCTGCAATAGGGTGACAAGTAGATAAAGTCGCCCGGGTCTGAAATTTTACTCTTATGCCATTCGGGTTTTAAATTCGGCCGCGAGTCCAGCGTCAGTGTTCTTCCGAAAACTGCCGAGCTGTACTTTTTTAATATCGGATGAATGATCAAAATAACTAATTCTTCAATATATTCTACGAGCTTCCGTTACTGGCCCCTGTCCGTCCAGTAGTACGCGTACCAGTAGTAGAGGACGCTCATAGAAAATAGCACTAATCATCCTATGGTTTCGAGCAGGCTTTGAGTCGAAGTATTTATAGTAACATTGGTTGTGTTGTGTTACAGGCAATGATCGTGTGCGGTGTAACGGCACAGGCACGGGCGCGGCTGCGACGGCGACGGCTGGCTCTCGGTCTCGCTCGCACTCGCTGAGCAGGTGAGCCTTGCGGGCCGGCCTCGGAGCCCGGAGCCCTAGCGCGTCACATCGCTCAGACTGACCAAGCTCTCTGTGAAGGGCGTCGCTGTTCTCTCTCCGGCTGTATCGAGCCGAGTGAGACTAGGTGATTTTTTTTCCCGCTTCGGGATGTAAATTTAGAGTCAACTGTATATTTAGGCTTCAGGTTAAGTGATAAGTTCTTCACAGATGGATTGGTTGATTTCCGCCGCGAGTGTAACATGTGTACAGTTAGAGAATAATGAACGTGATAAGTGATAATGTCGAACACTGTAATCTAGGTAATATTTTGTTGTGAATCGGTACTTCTCAATTGTATTTATAAAGTAATTCATTTGAAATAAAGACTCAGTCTATACTGACTGTTTTAATTTTTGCATTTCTATTGGTTCCCCATCTTAGATAAGTAGAAGATTAGCCTAGGTGAAGGACATAACGTAAAGCAGAACTACAGGAGAGCAACCCTGAAGTACAACCAGATCTAGAACTAGGAGAGGAAATCACTAGTTTTTTTTACTGGCAGGAAACTGCATCCCAACCTACATAAGATATGACATTTAAACAGCCTATCAATTCTCTTCATTTTGGATGCTCCTTCAATAAAACCAACAAAATAATAAATAGGAATCAATTTATTTCAATATCCACATCAATACATTATACAGCAACATTATGTATAAGTTATCGATACCTACCAGTAATTTGAGAAGTCATAAAGAAGATTATACATGTACCATATTCAATACATACTAGTCCATGATTATAATAATGAATATGAGCTATAAATAATGTTAGCAATGAATAATTCGAGTCCTAAGTACAATATAACGCAAATCTTTGTTAAATGTTGGAATGATAGGTCACTACATTTTAGAGCGAGTCTCGGAGTGACGGACGCAATGTCGTTGACATCCTTGAGGTAAAGCAATTAAAAAAAATACAATTAGGCAGAGGTAACCGTTCAACATCAGATGGGCCATCTGCTTGTTCAGTTGGTCATCCGACAAAATGCTTATCAGTAAAATGATTCTACTCCAACCGAGGCCTGTTGACAGTTTATAGGATAATCTCTGTCTATGAGAGCTCCATAGCCGTAATATATCACAATAAAGCAAAAATTGGCACCTATTTCAAAGGCCAAATACATAAATACATAATTTAAACCTAATTCTAAGCCATGTCCTGAAATTCTAAACGATTTCTGATGCATCAAAACGAATAATAATATAAGTATTTTATTATAATTCAGATCTTTACAGAAACCTTGGCTTAGTGCAATCTCTAGCCCGAAAATGGATACTTTTGTCGCATATGAACAACCGAAAAACTAAAGCACTATGAAAATGTAAACTATCAATATTTTTAAAAACGATTGCTGGTATCTGCTTATTTTCATTTGGCAGTTCTTCCATCGAATGTATGTTTGCCACGGAGGCAAACTACGTACCTATAAATTCTTTCCAATCTTTTTGAACGGCGTGATATACCTATGCATAGCGTAATTTTAGGTGTCCGAGGGACACAGACAGGGCTTGGGTGTAAACCTACAGTGAGCGCTTTACGCCAAAGTTCAAGATAGTTAAAAAAAATGCGCGAAAACTGTAGTACAAAATCACAGTAAAAAATTTAAGTTGTGATAAAATAATCTATAAAATAATGCGTGCATCACAGTTAGAATAGATCGGCGCGAGGACCCTGCTCCGGCCACGAATATACGGGCGGTACTGCGGAGCTGTAACATACGTCGTACATCTGCGAACGAATGAATTTCTCCGCATCCTTTGGTTGCGGCTGCACTGATGCTTTACCTGGAAGAACACATAATTCAGTTCTCGTAGTAAAGTCCTTATTAATTATTCCTTTAAATCTGTGGGGACGCGTACATTAGATAGGAAGGTATTCATAAACTGATACTGAACAGTCCGCAAACCAGTTTCGATCAGTATTCGTAGTGAATTAGCCTTTAGAGGAGCCCCTACATAGTTTATGATTACGTATATAGCGGTCTTTGAAAATTATTATTTTAAAAGTCCTATGTATTTTGAAATAATTCTAAATAGAGACTTAAGTTTGTCGATACAATAAAACTGACATAAGAGAAAGTAAAAAAATCTGTGATCACACAGTAAAGCTCGTTTGTAGTGCAATGCTATTCCGTCTTATAAATATTGCAGATTTATCAAATAATCTCACCACGGAAGTCTCTAATAAAATAACATAATATAATATGAACAAGTATTTGGCAAACTGTAATATTGACTACAACTCGGGCGATGTCGTCACATCGCATTCCTGGCCGCGATAAACGCATATTATTATATTTAGAATGTTGAATTACACGTGGCAACAAACGTTGGCATGCAGTTTCATTCTGTGAGATACTTATTATCCTAAAATACCAAATAATACCTCTGCTAACAGTATAATTATTGTGGATCGATCCATATTTTGTTAGTATAATTGGTATAACATACTCAAGTTAAATGTCAAATGGGTTAGTGCTTGGTAGGTATACATATTATCTAAATATTTTTTTTTTTGTATATTTCACCTCAATTGATTTTTGATCAATCAATATATATAAAACTCTTTTGAAGCTGACTTAGAATCAACGCACAGCCTAAACTAAAAGGCCTAGAGGTATGAAATTTGGAGGGTAGTATCCTTATATAGTGTAGGGGTGCACTAAGAAAGGAATTTTGAAACGTCACACTCTAAAGGGTAGAACGCGAGCAACGCCGCGGGCGACGGCTAGTAATGTTTATAAAAATACTCTTTCATAAATTTTCTTATCATAGTCACGTCTTGTATGTCAATGTAAAGAAAATGGCAATATATTTATCGGCCTATTTTACCTATTGGAGCCCTCAGCGAAAGGACCGAAGTTTCACTTACCGACTTCGTAAGCGTGTTCAAAGATTTTCTTGGCGATCTTGACGGAGCAGTTTTGTATTTGTTCCAGTGGTGGGTACAGGCTGCCTTTGTCCAAATCTTCTTGCGACACTATTTCAGCCAAAGCCTGAAAGTTCAAATATAAAGTTTAGACTAGGCTGCTAACATAAAGACCTTTTTTTTCATATGAAAAAGTAATGGAGCATCCTGATGGCTCATCTGATGTTAAGATGTTATAGACAGAGGTAACCACCTCTGTCTATAACAATGGATAGAATGTTTCGAGGTAGAAAAAATTAAAAAACCAGTTTCATACTACCTAAAGACTACTGCTAATGTACAACATTGCGATAAAATACGTTTGTGAAACAACAAAAATTGCATCTATACACAAGCAAGAGATTATGTCCGCTCTAGATAACTTGTTATACTATAGAAAACGTCATCCCAACTATAAGTTAGTGTCAGGTTAGAATAGTGATAATAACTAAGCGCTAAAATACGTATGTAACAAAAAATACGGCATCTCGACATTAGCATGAGATTATGTCTGCTCTAACATTTTATAAGACTGTAATTACCTCAGCAGCGAGCAGCATGAAGTCATCAGATATATCGACGATGCCAGCGCAGATGATGCCCAACGCGAGTCCGGGGAATATGTACGCGTTGTTGCCCTGACCCGGACGCAGCGTGCGACCGTCCTTTGTACGGTAATCCGGGAACGGAGATCCGGACGCAAAGATTGCACGGTCCTGAAATATTAACAACAACATCGCCTTACCAAATTTGAAAGAAGGCATTGTGTCAAGTGTCCATGAGTTATTAAGCGATTTTAAAAAAGTAGCAGGTTCTCAATTTGGTTGTATTTTTTTTTAATGTTTGTTATCGCAGAACTCAGTCATTTGTAAACCGATTCGAAAGATTCTTCTTTTATCTGGAAGGATTGGTCCAGACTGGACGTCCAGATTGGTCCCATATAATTATAATCAAAAACGGTTGAGTAGTTTGGCTTTTAAATAAGAATAACTGAAATTAAAAAACACGAATGGATAAGAGACAAGTCTGGGTTTCGTTTACTTAGGGTACCTAATTTCATTTTCGAAAATCATGGATTTTTTCTACGGAGTATGAATACAGGACTAGTTGAACCATTCTGCATACAAAGGCCCAAGCTCGATCCTACGATTTTCGAATAAAACTCAGCACTATTAGGCTTAAAGGTACATGCTATAAAGTGGTTGAGCTTTTCATTATAAAAATAAGTGATAAGCCAACATAATGGCACACATAATTCTAAGCAGTTAGCAGGGGGTTAGTCTCAAAATCCCCTCTGAGCTGTCCCCTTCAAGGGGATTATAAGACATAACAATGCATTAGGTAAGTTTTTTCTATATTTAGATCTAGCCCTGGAGGTGCATTATGTAACTTACATCAGTGTTGCTATAAGCCTCCTCGGCGGTACATTCCGCCTTGCTGGTCGGGTTCGAGAGTGCAAATATGACGGGACGTTCGTTGTTCTCTCCCATTTTACGCAGAATCTCAGATGTGAAGGCACCACCGATTGCGGCCGCACCTGTAAAACAAATTGTCAATACCTAAGTAAGTACAACTGTCACATAATTTAAATTTGGGGGTAAAACACAATACTGTGTTGAAATGTTCAACTAAAGACCGTGTGCACCAAAGACTTGAATAATCACTTGTTTTTGTGTACCAGGGTCTAAAGCTTTTACGCAAAAAGCGTTCATGAAAAAACCTTTGGTCAAATGTAAAACGTCAGATTACGTCACAAATCAACGGTCTAGTTAAGTGTAGTAAATACATGCAGACCTCCTTAGAACTAAAAGGTAAAGTGGAACTCACCAATAAGCACAGATGGTTTGACCATTTCGACGACTTCCTGCAACGTGCGAACGGGAGCGTGTTCTTTTGCGAACTTTTCCTTGTGCTCGTTGAGACCGCCTTCTGGCCTGGTACGTAAAATAAACAAATTGCAACAACTACCTACCACCTACACAAAAACTTTATATCAGAACTAATAAAAAAATGAGATAAGTGGGTTCAAAATTAATAAATAAAAAAAAAAGAGAATTTTTACCTGTTCTTGACAATGAGTCCCTTAGAGTCGACCATCCAAATACGTCCTCGTGCCGCCTCCTCGGAACACCCTTCAACCTTCATCGCCCTCACGCACAGCTCCGCTATGCCGAGGGAGGCCTGCAAACACATCAACAATGTCAGGACGTCTGACATCCACACATGAAAATAAATATTACATTGTGGGGATTTCTTTAAAAATAATTTCAGAAATCCCCACTATTATACCGTAGTAAGATATGCAGCTGGTGGGGATTCCTGAAAAAAAAGTTTGTTATCCCCACCAGTAGTGATTTCTGGAATAGGTACCTATAGCAGACGTTTCTGAACTATACGGTAAGTAGTTAAGATTGACCACCTAAAGTATTTTATGTTTATTTGCGGTGTGCTTAAAACAATAGGTTTTATTTAGGTTTCCATAATTGTGATCACGGTTTTGGAAGTAGTTCTTACCTCCCCAGCGCCTTGGAACACAATGGTGTTCTCAGCGAGTCGTTTCCCCGTGACGCGCAGGCTGGCGAGCAGACCCGCCACCGCCACCGCCGCCGTGCCCTGGATGTCGTCGTTGAATGTGCAATACCTGGACATAATGCACTTATTTATATCTTTTTTTTAAACTTATTTATATTAGGTATACTCAACTAAAACTCCACTAAAACTCCAGTCCAATAAAATGACTGCTATATCTGCTGTCATATCTTTTCGTTGCCCGATAAATAATAATTTTTACAACAACTCAAAAACTATTTAACCTAGAATAAAAATAAAACCGGCTTTGGAATGTCTAAACAAAGCGCTATCATACAATATGATACCCCACTTGATATTTTTGTACGACTTTATTTTTTTTTACTCCCTTTGGACCGTCATATCTTTGCAACCCCTTGACCGATGAAGATCTCAGTTCGGGGCGAACTAGTTATAGCACTTAAACGATCTACCTACTACCTAGTACTAGTATACTAGTACTATTATAAATTACACTTATCACAACTAAATAGCTTCTGTAGACTGTAGAGTTATTGTAATTAATTTACTCACTTGCCACGGTACTTTTCTAGCAGCCTGAAAGCATTAGCATTGCCAAAGTCCTCGAACTGAATAAGGCAGTTCTGGCCGAAGCGTCTGACTACAGCCTGCATGAACTCCTCGACAAATTCATCGTACTCCATGCCTCGCACGCGCCTCTGACGGAGACCGATGTAGAGTGGGTCTTCTAGCATTGTCTGGCTGTTTGTGCCTACGTCTGGAACAAAGGAAAGTTGTAATTCAGAAAAAAATAAGAACCAGTTCGTACCGAAAGGTTTATAAAAAGAAATAAAAGAATCCATAAAAGTATTCAGAAAATCACAGAACAGGTGGTAATGACTTACACGCTAGATCGTTCGACAGACAACTTAATTATGTAAGTAGAATTCCTACTAAATTTAATTTTGGTATCCTCCAGAGATCTGGCTCCACAACTAAATTGCATTAAGCCCAATGAGCTTTTGTCTAAGGCTCTGAGAATGCGGTTGAATCCAAGCGATGGATGAATATCATATCAGTTCAGTATACAAGGACTGTTTCCCAACCGGGATGCTCATTCCATACGCACTATAGAGGTTATCCAAACCCAAGGTGCGAAGAATTATTGGCGTGTGAAAAGTCTAACTGCACACATCACATTTATAGTACAAACTTACCAAGTGTGATGGGTAGACATTGGTGCGGCTTGATGCCAGCAAGCGCGGTATACAAGGACAGTTTCCCGACTGGAATGCCCATACCGCACGCGCCGAGGTCACCCAGACCTAAAATTCTCTCGCCGTCGGTTACCACGATAGCTCGCACGTCCGTTTCTGGCCTGTCGACGAATATGCCTTTAGTAAACAATAAGAACAAAAAAATATTCATCATCATTATTAACCGGAATAAGACTTCCCGTGAACCCTTGATCTTGATGTACCTATATATCGTTGGTGTCCGGTTATTCTACATTTAGTTTACAGCTCTTTGTTTACAAACGTTTTTAATAGCTCTGCGAACCTGGCCGATACCTACTACTTCAATTTACAAGCTCTATGGAAGTGACTTTTCCAAGTAGAGTCAATTTCATCAAGCACTTATAAAAAGAAAAAACTGCTTTACGCCTAAAACTCGCGTTCTAGTTCCTTTGATAAACTCACCAGTTCTTCAGAATTTCGTAAACGTGTCCCTTATCGTTGATGGTGATGAAGAGACCCCTGGGCCGGCGATAGACCAGGCCGAACTTCTGGCAGGCCAGGCCCACTGTCGGGGTGTAGACGATAGGCATCATGTCGGCTACGTTCTCACCCACGAAGCGATAGAATAGGTGCTCGTTACGGTCCTATAATAAAATGCGTCATGTTTTTAGTCCAAAAAGAGCTCATTTTCTGATTCTGATTCATAATTAGTTACTGAACCTATAGGTATAGACTCATCTGTAAGATTCTGTAAAGCATGAACACATTGAACACCACAAAATGCGAAAGACGTAAAAACCCATCCATTAGTACCTACTGTAGTAAATGTTTTTCAAAACTTGAGCAATTTCACTAATTGGTTAGTTACTTAGGTCGGTAAACAGCTAAGGGCATTATGGCCTCGCTGACTCCGGAACTGTGCTTGGTGGTTTCCTCTCACCTCGAACGTAAGCTTAAATTATCAACTCAGCGGTGAATTGAGCAATTATGAAGGTAAGTATTGCCATACATTCAAGCTAATTTGAAAACCATAATTTATCATTGGATGTTTTTACAACGATTTTGGATATAAAAACATCTTTGTTATGATATAACAACTATATTAAATCGTAACCTGAGAGCTATGAAAAAAATATAGTTTGTTTTTGCTTCACCGTAGTCGGGTAATTAGTTGTTGATATTTCCAGTATTACCTAAATAATGATAAGTAGGCACATACAATAGGTATTTACATAACTGTGGAAGTTGTTATAAAACCAACACGATGATAAGATCGTTACTGCACCGCTGCAGAGTGATATCTCTACAAAACTATCTTATCGCTACTAACTGAAAATAAACAGTCGTTTCTATGCAGAGCCTATTGTCACATAGTCATTGGCGGCTGAGTAGCGACTTTTTTCGCAATAATGAGGCTCTTAAATACTAGACCTAACACTAAACCTACTTCCTTTCTATACTCTTTGTCAAAATGTTCTTACTTTTTTATCTTTCTGCTCTTATACTACCTTATTGTTTTTATGTTTTGTTCACATTTTTTCTGTACCTATTTCTTTTCTACTCGTGAAAACCTTTTATTGGCCAACTGTTTCCATTTTTGTACCTAATCTATGTTATGTGCTGTCGGTTTTCCTATAAATAAATAAATAAGTAAAAATAGGCCTAGGTACGACAGAAATCCCCAGGCACTAATTACCTAGAGTACCTACCTTTTTTTTTACGTCATTAAATCCATCATGGATGATCATGGCTGCTTGTTAGAGCAGTAGGTTATGTCAGACTACTGACTAAAACTCTAAGCACTTGTACCGGGGGACGCGAGGGCGCGTTAGCATTTTTCCGCGATCCAACCTAACCCGTTTATGTAGGTCTCATGGTGTTCAAGATCTCGGTGGATATTTGATATATCCAGATGGTTCCTTCTAAAGTTTATGAATCTATTTAATGACTAAGCACTACGACGTAAGAAATACACTTACCAGCAGTCCCATAAGATAGATGTACTTGTTCAAGGGGTTCTCATATGCATCGATGGAGATCCGGCATAGCTGGACCTGCTCCTCTTGACTCTTGACCCTCGCCGGCAGCAGCCCGTGGATCCCGAGGGTCTGACGCTCCTCGATTGTGAACGCCATTCCCTGTAAAGTGTTAGAGAGATTGCTTAATTTTCAAGTCCCTGGGGTAGGTTACATTTCATCATCATTTGGGCATACAGAAAGTCAATCCTGGACATAGGTATGCCTTAACATTCGTTCACGTCTCGAAAAATTTTTGAAACAATTCACTAGTGACAAAAATGTTTGCAGTTTTACCTTTTACCCGTATGCACGTTATGCATTTCATGCAAAATCATAACTCTACAATTGCCTAAACTCACCTAAATTACTTTCAATATAGCCAATTGAGAATGTAACGAACGACTCTAATATCTATTTCCTTATTGGAAACTTTAGTCGTTTGCGTACATTGATCTAGCTAGATTCTGTTTAGGTACTAGACAAACTAATAATTGCGAATGACCAAGAAATGCATTCGCATAATTTTTTTTATAAAATAAATTGCATTAAAAAGTTACGCTAAAAAGTAAATAAATGGAATATTACAGCCGAGAGAGCAATGTTCCCAGCAGGAAATGATCTGACAATCAGCTGTGCGATGACGCAACAAAGGTGACCGCGAGCACGTGGCCTTGTCCGTACACTCACTACAGTTAGACCCGCGCATATCAAAATCAACTTTAAATCAAGCTACATAGAGGACAGTACCGAGATATTTATAAAAACCGGTGTGATTGCAAAGTTGCAAGCGGAGTTCAAAATCTGACCTAAAGATTTAATCTGACTCTCTGAAAGAAAGATATTGCTTTTCTAGTGATAAGACCAACCACATCATAAGTGAAGCAGCTAAATTGTCAGCAGCAACTAGCAGAAACCTAATATTTCGTGAAAAAGTGGTATTCTGATGGCTTACCTCAGAAGATTTAACTATCAGAATGCCACTTTTGAATGGCACACCCTTGAATAGTCCGAACAGAAACTGAATAGTCCGCCAAACAGTTTCAACTAGCATCGCCTAGCACAGCGCGTGAATATGTCTCTAGAGAAGCCTCTACATCGTGTAAGAATTTGAGGGTTAGTAGAGTTAGTCAGGTAGCCTAGAAGTTTCAAGTTGACATCGCCTTCCGCAAATAAAAATCCGTCTAACAAAGTAATTCCAACTGCAATTTAAAACTCAATTCCAACTCGTCACCTCAAAAGGCTTTGTCGACCGAAAAGCGTCTCGAATAAATTGAGGTCTTCCCTTAAACCCTCGCTTGGTAGAGCCAGAAATACGACAGTAAAGTCTGTTGCCGATTCAAATGTAAATTCTGTAAATTACGTTATGTTATTTTCGCTTCGTATTGAGCAGTTAACTGACAAACATTTGATAATTTTATCATCTGTTTTATCCTACCAGAAGCCGTTCATATTGATAGGTAAAATTTAACCCATCAGTTTCGGAGTGGTTTTATTTTACCTGTATTGTATAGTAAATTATAACAAGTTCACTGAGAACGTCAAAAAGACCAAAACGCACCCTTGAGTCCTCAGCGGCCAAGCACTCTGGCACCGCGTAGAGTTCCCGACGTGGAGTTAGCTGCCACCAGTCACGCTCCATCACGAAGATTCCAATTTACCTACTATCGTGGTCAATTCACAAGCACTTCAAAAAACCTTCAAACGGTTTTTTAGTCCACCTGGAAATTTTCCACGCACTTCCTTCCACACAGTCGATGGTGCGTTCCAATTAGTTAATTATAACCCAATGTATATGTCTGTCCCGTTTGCCAGGCTATGCTGCCTAAATATCTGATTCCCGAAAATCACTGTTTGACGTTTCCACCGGAAATAGATGACGTAATCACCGACAGAATAACATCCTTAACGTATTGATTCATAAGTAAAACCGATTATTAAACGATTATCTTAGGAAGTTTCCGTGCAAGTTCATTGATTTATTTAAAACACTTATTTACCAAGCTCTATTAAAAACACAACTTAAAACATCACCCAAAGATTCCAAGTCCCTGAATTATGAGTTCTTAAGATAGAACACTCCAGCTTTGATCGTAGGCGACTGCAGTTAACTGAAAGGCTGACGTTTGTATCTGTGGGGAACGGTGTGTTATTTAATAATATTGGAATTGCTGGCGATGCGACGACGGTCGATATTTTCTTCAGGAAACATGAAACTCACAAAGGGGTTATTATCCTTTACACAAAACGAAGGGGTTGAACAAGACATTAAAATAATGACCAGGTAAATCTTTGAGGTAAAATTTAAATATTTGGTGTAAATAGGTATTAAGCTGATAAATTGTTGGAGGGCCCTAAGATTCAGCGGGCATTTATAAGTCAATATTTTGAGAGTAGGGTCGTAAGGGTTAGCGAAACGGTTGACTTTGATGAATAAAATTATTAAGCAAAGGGTTGTGTACCTACATAGCATTGCTACATACATTGCATAAGCTACCTAACTTACCGGTGATAAGGTTTATTTAGGCTAGACAACTACTCAACAATTAGTATGAACCTAGTATTTTAGCAAAACAAGACCTTTTATTTACGATCGATCACAATTATACCAATTAACATAAAACTCGATTTAAGGCCATATTTGTGTGTATCAGTATCATAAACATCACATCAATGGGTGTGTCTCCTAATCACACATTGTCCTAGTTACATGAGTAAGCCTCAACCTTCACCATGATGGAACGCCTCCAATGAAATCAGACTGAGAGAGGTAAAAATGTACTGTACACTGATCGTAAAAAAAATTTATGTAGTATGTACTTACTTACCTACGTTGTTAAGTACAAATTTTGTCTAAATGCCAACTCAATAAAGCAAATAAACTGAACTCGTATCACGAACGCACTCGCTGTGCACGATTACATCATCATCGGTTGGATTGTTTATAATCATATTGCACATGGTTCATACTAGCTTATGCAAAGCACTATAGCTTGCTCATTGTTATTGTAATGTAAGATATGACACAGAATATCGGATAACAACATTAGCAAGAGAAGGGGAGCAGTAATTGATTGTCGGATTAGAGCACAAACTAATCAATGTCCTAATCTATTTTATTGATTGGTACTGGCTTTACTGTCTGTCTAGTATATTATCTTATTTAAATTTAAGTGAATGTTATATTTACGAACATTAAAATTTGGATTTGGGCTTTCATAATGTACCTTTTAGCACAGTTTCATTTTATATTTTTTTTTTAAGTAATAACGTATTTTTTTAACATAAGTACCAGTGTCCTCGCAAATAACGAAACCCCGACTGGAAAGTTTTAATCATACCGAGAAGGTGCACAAACAGAATTCCAGGATTGTAAACATGTTGTTGTTCCATTAGAATAATTACTTACATTTATAAAGGGCGTTTGAAAAGTTTCGAAACTATTATGTACATGGCCCGTGTTTTACAACAATATTCTGTACGTGGAAAACAGAGGTTTTAATGAGATGAAGGTATTGTACCTATCTAATTGTAGGTAGGTAAGTATATAAACAAATGATGTACAAATTTATTATCAGACCCTTACAATTACAGCGCTGAAAGGTAATTAAGTTTCAAGTTTACGGGCGCGTTAGATCCAACGGACTTCAAACACAATGTTCAAGGTTTTGGCAGTTTACGGGATAATGAAATACAGGGAGCAATTAGTAAGGCTTTGTTCTGTATTCTAATAAAGTTGTACACCAACTTCTTAGGCCTAAAATAATCGATTGAGGCGAACCGTTTTGGAAAGAGATAAACGTATCAGATAGAACCTGATTAGATGTTGATAAAGTATTATAACAAAAGACAGACAGCATGATACTAAAAGAACGTCAAAAATAACGCAGCTTTACTTCAAGTACTTAAATTAAACTTATTTAATTAGAAATCTACTAAAAGCTAGACTAAATAATCATTAGGTTGTATACGGGGTATCTGCAGATCATAAAATTTTAAGTCTATCGAAAATACCGCAACTTTACTTCTGGTAAATAATTATAATTTTACAGAGACAGACTGACTATTGAAGTAGGTTAGGTACTGACTAACACAAATTAGCTGTTAGACACGAGGCCGATGGCCTAGGACATAGGACGCCGGGTCCTGATTTATTAGATCAAGGCAAGAATTCTAAAGCTATTACCGGTCTGATCTAATCACACACACACACACATTCAACTAACCTTAGATGTGTTATAAAAAGTGATTGTTATGATAAGTACGACATTAAGTTAAAGTATCAATGAATATGAAATGGATTCGGGTTATCATGAAAATGGTTTAATTTTATTATTTGTCAAAATTGCCTCATTACGATAACAAAAGCCTACCAATGACCCGGCATTTCAGTATAAACAAATGCAATTCTTTTGTGAATATTAACCGAGCAATGCATATTTTATTTTAAGCTTCTTCAAACTAAATCACAATTTCCACTGAGTTTCCACTGAAACAATGGCACCCCGCCGCAAACAAGACATAACTGGTGTGGTGTGGTATAACTCCAATAATCAAACACCATCGGTGCCAGGGTATCGCGTCTCCATAGCGACGCTAATCCGTTTAAAGTGGATGGATGGTAGATGGATGGTAGAGTCGTGTTTATCCTATCGGCTTTACTATGGCTTACGATACGGCTAAATTGGAAATAACATCACTGGTTACTTGGAAATAATATTTTCACGTCGTCCGTCTGACCCTCAGGGCATTATAGAACCCACCTTTATTTTTTAATTGTTTTAATTAATAACAATTTTGACAAAATTAAATCTTGAAAACACAAGAAACCCAATTTACCCTATGTATTAAGTTTTAATTTAAAAGTCTATTGAAGTACCTACCATGATATAAAACCACTTGTAACGAAAAATCTGATAAATCATTCAAAATATCGATTTGTCATTGTTCCATCGATTTTATCATATAAAATCAATTTAAAGATAAGATTACTTTGTAAGCTGACATTATTTATAAGATAAAATGCTATCGTTTTTCTGTTCCAAATCCCTAATAAATCTGGCAATCACAACCATGAAAAGGCCCATCAATATTTTATTTTAGGTTTACGTGAAACGTGCTTGAAACATAAGTATCACGCAAGGGGTCTATCGTTCGCAGTCAGTAAAGCTGACGACGTTATTTTGCGTTTTAAATTTTTCAGACATGAATTTTCTGTGTTAGTCTTTATTTAATTTAAATATGGTCTTAAAAGTATTGTAACTACCGGATGGTTTATTTTTAGAAGCACGGATGTGTAAAAATATATTTGGGTAAGTAAAGTATGTAGATACGTACATACATTGATTGACAATCAGTCAGTACATTGTCGCAGTAGGTACCTACAGTCATATTTCGTGGCAAAGTCCACTAACTCATCCCGTAGGAATCGATCCAACTTTTTTTTAATAAAAATCTGTCATGTTGACATGCGTAAAGTTTTTTGTAACCCTATGTGAATAACTCAAAATAGATAAAAAAAAGTTACAAAGAAGAGAATTGCAGCCTACATAATCGAAAGAGGTCAAATAGTTAGGTAAGGGTAAACGTAAAGCGTAATACTTACATGCTACAAGAAGCACACAAATAGCAAAAGCTATAAATATAAACATGTAAAATGGTGTAAAAATAAACAACAAAACTGTCATACGTCAAGCAAAAGCAAATCTTTGGTATCTGAGGTTTTTCTAATCTCAACGGAGGTTTCCATTGCCTCCAGAATTTTTGTTTTATTTATTTTAGCCTGTATCATATACCATTGCAGGGTCTCCCTTTTTCCCACACTCCTCCACACTCCAGAATTGAAATTTAGTGGTTGAAAAATGGATTAGAAAACCTTAAAATGTCGTTGGACAACCCCAAAGCCCAAAGACAGCGCAGACCTATATCAGTCAAACGAGTAAAAATCACATTAAAACCATAGTAAAGGCAAACTGTCACGTGATATCACGTTTTATTGCATTCCTTGTATCCTATACTGGAAAACATAAAATACTTCCTCGAAACTCTACATTTAGGAAAATCCAATTAAAGAAGTCGTACCTACCAATTGATGTGGCACGTCATGGGGTGTCGTAACAGAATGAGAGTGATTTTACTATCGTCATATTTACTGAAGCCTAGTCATTGTGAAGTGACTGGCATATTTGAACTTAAGAACACTAAGCCACAAATAAACACACAACTTCCTTGACATATACAAGCAATTTAGATATTCCTAGGTTTGGCAAGACTCTGCAATGGAATAAATTGGCCAACTCCAAACAGATTACCTAGTAATTTTCTTGGAAAAATGTTTTTGCGATGCAGACGGTGTTTTTTATTTCAAATTCTGCCATAGACCGGATTTCAAAATCTGCCATGGTCTATCTTATAAAAAGTTAGAGTAGACATTATGTCTTGTTTACCAGACGTAATCAGGACATAATGTCTACTGTAACTTTTTATAAGATAGGGAGTGACTCTATCAAATATTTGCTGAATGGCTAATTAAATGTGAATAAACCAATACAACACGTACCTCTACAAATTTGAATATCCTTATACTCAAAAAATTTCCTGCGAGAAACATGTGAAACACGGGATTCTCAAGGCGATAATTAATGTTAGGTACAACGACGATGGCCCTAACATTATTTAATGATTATTTAATGATTAGGATTACATTATTTAAGTCATAAGTACCTACATTTATTTGTAAAATTTATTTGTACTAATTTTTTTATTATCAAGGATGGGTTTCTGGAAGGTTTTAGAAAACATTGCTTTCCTTCTTCGTTTTTTTCTTTAAAACAGTCACTGAAAGTTAATTAAACTCACAATCATAATCACCTTGCACAGTTCACTAGAAATCCACTTAGGACTCGTTGTACCTACCCAAAATCCATGAGGATCTCATTCCACTGATTCCGAAAGTAATTCCATTTTGACACATTCCCGATTTGCAAAAAGTTATAGGCACGTGGTTACAAAACACACCACTCCATACCAGGTCGGTAACAACGTAGCCTCTACCGTTGAAAGATGTTTTGAATTACGTCATTCAGGAAAGTACATTAAAGTGTAGAGCCGAACAAACAACCATACCTAAAAATATTTTGGTTCGATATAACAAACGAGCTTACATTCTATGCCACCGGTTCCATATTACTACAAACGTGGTAATTATAATATGCTTGCGATTATTGATTTAAAGTAACTTGGAATGAAATATTCGACCTTGGAGAGACGTGACGAGAGGTGACGACACGACACACCCACCGCTCTATGACTCTACTATTGTAGAGTCATGCTGACTTAGAAATCGAAATTATTAATTTTACACAACACTACCCATATACACATATAATGTACATTGTACAATTTGTAGATGTTTATTGTATGAGAATTGAAGACCCAAACTAAACACCAAAATTCAATTTAAAAAATATATATTTTCTCGCAGCAAAAAGCAAAAAAACTCAAGGACCGTTTTACGAATGCAAGTTAAGTATAGCTACATCAAACTTCATCAAAAGAAAAAAAGTGTCAGAGGCGATATACAATATCGCATTTATGAAACCTACTATGAAATGAAAGATGAATGAAAGGCATGAAACTCTATTCTCTTCTCTTATATTATGAAGACGTACCGTAATAAAATTGACTTAAGAAACGAGGTCAATTCTGGACGTGACATTCTTGTCGTAAACTTTAGACGTAGATAAGTCGATTAAGGTTGGCTACTGACTGTTGTGAGCATATTGCGTTGCGTTGCGAGCCACTCTTCAAACAAACGCTATGTCACGCCACTCGGCACCAAGAGTCACTACGAAAAATCGATGTGCCTAGAGTCATGCTTATTGGAATAAATGCATGATGCTTGTTTGTACTGTATATACCTTAGTATTATCATCATCATCATCATCATAGGCTTGAACAGAACACCCAGTCCTTGCTTCAACCGTTACCTATGTCATAAGCAGTCCTACTTTGTTATTTTCTTTGTAATACATACAATTTTGTCATAATTAACTATTTCTATTCTATTCTAAATAAAGTAGGTGCAGTACAAAACACTTCACACACAAAGTGATAGCATAACAATCAGTTTTATGTAATTGTAAACATGCATTAATAACAGTACTTATGCATGTTAGAAGCAAATACATCATTGAATGAGTGAGTGGGGTGAGATAAGTGTTAAAGTACCTATCCCTAAAAATGTATGAAACTATTTATTTGTTCAGGCATAATATGAACGTGACAGAGCAAAATATACCCACCAATGTTCATTGTTTGCTCAAAATATCACCCCAAGTCTGCGATGCGACCCCTTCGTCCTTCAAACCCCTCTACATAGGCAATTGTTTGAGGCTAGACGTAGATTTACCTTCTGACTTAGACCCCTATTACTTTCTCAGCGATCTTTAGTTCAAATATTTATTTAAAACTTTGTCACTATTGGTTACTACCTAGATAAAACGAGATGGTACTATATAAAACGATTTTTGACAGATATAAGCGTCGATTTTATTTAAGCTCCTTATTACTTAGACGGGTAACATAGTTATGTCAATTTCTTTTTTTGTGTCTGGGTCAGTTAGGTACTCATCGAAATAAAACTACGCATGTTCTTTGTATTCTTTTTCAGCGATTGCATAATATTATAGAACGCAGGAAATGTTTCTAGAACTGTTTGATAAACAGGCTCAATGGTAACGTTGAATTGAAATTAACACCTTTCAGTGGTGTGGCATTGGTCAACTACCGGGTCGGGTACACTTCCACTATAAACAAAAATATTTTTGTTAAACAACTTCTTGTGTTCTTGTCAACATTGTGATATCATTGACAATGAAATTAGGCTAATGCATATTTGTATGCGTATTCAAATGCGTATACCTATGTACTAAGTTAATTTCGTAAGTACTTTATCCTTATATTTTAGGCAGAGTTAAGCACCCCTTGATTGTCCTCGATTTTTTGGTACCATCAGAATATGATAAATTATAATCCCACCTATACGAGTATTACAAAATGTATGTATTTAATACTAAATTGTTTAATTTTCATAGGACCTTAGTCGATAGTCGATGTAATAATTGGTAATTTAGAACTAGTTTAATTTACTATAACTTAGATGTAGTTATTTTATAGTAGCTAAGTATAAGTTTCTACTTTCTAAGTTCCTAGGTGATTACTGACCTGCTGTTAATTATATCAATCACATTTAATTGAATATAGGTTAGTCAGTAAGTAAGCATTACTCCAGCGAATGATGAAAGATTTTCCAGACATTTGCAGAGCTAAGTGCTCTGTTCAAAACAATACGTTGAAGTTGGTGAAAAGTTCGCTGACACGTGAACTTTGGCGCGGGTATGAATTTCAAACATAAACATTTGCATACTTTGCATAACAATAGCCGCTTCTCAGCTGACATGACCGGTAGTCGGGACGTTGCAAACATCGCCGGTTCAACGTAAGATCGAACATCGGATACTTCCGCTAGTGGTGCAACCATGACCTAGTCGAACATGTCATTAGATGCAATAAGTGTTAATAAGACGTACCTTGTTGAGTCCCGGGTGCTTGAGCCGGTCGAGGCCGGAGAGCCGGCTGGCTGACTGGCCGTCGCCGGAGCCCCACAGTCCGATGCGATCGCGTTCCATTGTATCGTGCGTACACTTGTGTCCGCTGGCCGGCAGCGACTGCTTGTTGGCGGCGAGCGAAGCGCTACTTTTGTCACGGTGCGCGGGGGGAGCTGGACTCATCGCGCTCTCGCTCCTGGGAAAGCGGGAAATGTTTTCAGCGATAACACAGATATGAACCGCGCAACGCGGTTGCGGTTGCCGATACCAGATGGCGCTGGGTCCATGACCTCACTGGGAAGTGGGAACCAAAATATGGATAACGCTTCTCTCCTGATTGCGAAATGCGGTTTACAAATTGATAGTAAAAAAAATGATACGAAATATTTAAAAAAAGTATCTACGTGGGTAGGTAAGTTACTACTTTTTATAAGTTTCCTACCTACGTACCATCTAAGTATACTTTGTATACATTCAGAAATGGACACGGTTAACGAGCAACATTGCAATAACTCAGTCGGTCACTGACATGATTTTAGTGCATTATTTACTTGCAAGTCTTGCGACTGAACACCAATTAAATATAACTATACTTAATTCATCAGAAATATTCCTTGACGAGGCAAGTCAACTACAATGTGTTCATAAATCGACTTATTAATTCCATTGCACGTCGCAATATATTTTGAAAATAGTTCAACTTCATCTAATACCTACTTATATGAGTCTGCGTAGAAGGGTAAGTAATGGGTTTTCGAAGCAAAATGTATGCACCCTAAAGGAAAAACGCAATTAGTCGTAGCATCGTAGTACCTAGCCTAGATGTTTATTTCAACTTTGCAGTCAGGAAATTACAGCTGGTTGTCCTTATATGCAAGGAATGATGTAAGACATGTATTTTTTTAATAAATAAATCCGCAATATTAAGTTATTTTCCTGCAGAACTTCCGACAAGGAACTTGGGATATTGTTCAGAGGAACTACGGATTTGCTGTTTCTAAAAAACGACAGGATACATGAAAATCAACAAAATTATTTCACTACGTATTAATTCGTTATATCAAAGGGACTACTGCTACGAGCCTCTACGAGAGCCTACGAGGCTACGAAGCGCTACGGCTACGGCCTACCTAAACGTAGCAGGACATAGCTCGCCGGCCCGACTGCAAGAGCACCTCATACGGCTCTTACTGCCTGGAAATAAAGTCCTGCATCAATCTTGTACGTACTTCGACGTACAGCTGTTTTATTGGTACATCCAGAACGCTCATAAAAATTATTGGGTAAATATTTTGAGAGCACTCGAATGGATTTCGTATCTTGCGTGTAAAATATTAATATCTAGTATTTTAATTAGATTGATAAATTTTATTCGATTCACGGTTTTGTTAGAGTAAACGTTCGCCGAATTATAGTAGGCAATGATTGACTTCTAAATTGAGTAATTTGGGTATAACAGTTTTCCTTTCTAATTTACTTAGTTAAGTATTACTTAGATGGGATGAGAAAGCCACCTTGGCAGTGGTGACAACATTTTAGATTTTACCCACCCTCTCTACTACTGAGGCACCATGTGAATGCAATAAGTCTGTCTCCTCTGCCAGTTGTTAAAATCAAATTATCTATAATGTTAGTATACTACTAACTATAACGACGATCGCCCCTATACAGCGAAAATATTAGATGTTTTTTAAGCATTTTGTTAGTATTAAGTAAGATTACTTAGTTAGAATTTGACGAGTCGTAGCTTGTTAACAAGTAAATTAAATTCTCTAATTTACTTATGTGTTTTTCACCTATGCCAATAAACGATATTTCTATTTCTATTTCTAAATGTATGCGCAGTTAGACTAGTTCGTTATTTTTCTAATATCTCGTACCTTAATTTGATATTCATCATCATCATCATCATGCACCTATATCAGTCCACTGCTGGACGTAGGTCTCTCCCAAGACGCGCCATTGAACCCAGACTTCGGCTCTTCTCATCCAGTGTTTGCCAGCTACATTTCTCAGATGGTCGCTCCACCTTGCCGGAAGTTTACCACCGGTACCTACCGCTTACCACCTTTTTTGTAATTTATATTGATCAGCCTTTAGTTCGTCGAAGTGATTAGCCTACTAAAGTTGTTACAAGTTTCTGCCTATAGTAATCACGATTCAAGTATGTAATTTTCCAGTGTTAAAACTGTTTTAATATGACGCAACGTTGCGTCTAATGTGATACTTCGGCACAGCTCCGTGGTCAAGCATGATGCATGGCATCAGCATAACTTGTGCGAATGTAGATTATTCTTAGTATGGGTTTTTTGAAACTTAAAAAAAACACCTGATTGATGTAGAGATTTCAGAGACACAAAGGTTTTATATATCAATTGATTTTGACAGAGAAGTGTTTTTGTAAATTTTAGGGCCATAATCGCATTTGCCGCCCAAGCACCGATCCGGACTCAAGCAGATTTTTGTACGAAAATCTCTGAGTATTCAAATCTATTCCTAAGTAATGATTTCTCTACCAGAGACAGAGCTATGGCATGGTAACTAACGTTTTTGTATTCTAACCACGCAAAATATAAGAGTTGCGAATAATGTGTTGCATACCAAATGAGCATCTAGAAACTATAAAATAAAAATAAAACAAAGAACTGATGCATACTACGTACATACATACTTCTTTGTTTTCTATGTAAAAAACTTTACATTTCCTGCTATTAGCTCTAGTTTTTTAAAAATACCTTATAGGTGATTAATTGTATTAATGTAGATTAATAATTGAAGATTAGCATTAAAATTAAACTAAGTACATTTTTTTATATTAACTACCTACTACTATTTACCGGCAGTAATGGTTACCTAAACAACCAGCAATTAAAATAAACCCTCATTCAAAAAAACTTGTTTGTTTAATATAAGAGTTTACGTAACTCGTCTACAAAATAATAGTACTTACCAACTTACTTATATGAAAAATAAGAAAAAAATACTACAATTTACCGTTGATACCTTCTCACGATGACTGTCTTCACAGTTTGGGAGAAAACTAAAAAAATAATTTGTGTTGTATATAGTAGGTACTATTACTTACTACATCTGGGCCCATCAATGAGCGACGCCCGTAGCGTAAAATATTACTAGATTACTAGTTGGTACTTTGAGGCTCAGATTACCAAGCTATCTGAGGCTAGGCCTACGCGGGACGGTTAGTCTTTGAGCCCGCATTAAGCCCCGCATTTAGGAAAACCTGTCATCCATAGAGCTATCTTTTCTCAACAAAAGCATTTAACTACTTATATTTTATGTAATTCTAGGCAGGCAGGCTCTAGATTTTAAGTAGCGTAATATTTCGTAGAAAACTTACCGTTTGTTTTGACCAGAATCACCCGCGCCATTAACTTGACGTGCGTCAATTTGATTTTGACTGTATGATTTTACTTTGCGCGACAAAAATTCCATTTTCAAAAACGGGTAAAGTTCAATATTTATCACAGATAACTTATACAGTCACCTACTTATTTTTTCTCGAAAAAGGTTTTAATTCATTTTATTTTAGAGAAACTTTTTTATTTTACCAGTTTTGTGGTTTGAGAAGAGATGCTATCATGTTCTATCGAGCTCTGAAAGTCAACTAAAGGATGATTCGAAATCATCGTTCCATAATATCGTTTTATAAGTACTTATCATCTTTATAATTCAACTGTGAACCATACCTAACGACATCACGCGGCAGAGAGATACATATAAAACTGAAAACGTGATCTTCTGATATCAATCTTACATATACCTACCCCTAAATGTTTACAAACTTGTGCATTTTTTCAGCAAGTCACCTCAGAATATAAACAAGACACAAATCAAGACAGAGTATTAGTATCGGATTTATGATTCTATCAACTTTTACATCATTGAACCACATAATATGAGTATACTTAAGCTTATTATGTACATTTTTTTGTTTAAATAAATTAGAGACCTTCCATTTTCGCACTGCTAGTGTTGGAAGGAGGTTAGAACTTAGTAGCACCTGTCTTGTCTGACAATGATAATGGCCTACATTAGATAAAGGTTAAGATCACTACCAGTCTACCAATGTCAGCTGTGCTGTGTCGAATCGTGCGCACTAGCTTCGATAAGCTTAAGAGTAGGTCACAGAATAATACGATAGTAGGTATAGGCAGTAATGCCATGGAGTCTCGCACGGTACTTACATGCGCATGCGCAGGTCGAGTTCAGAGCAAGGGCATGAGAACTACTTCACCTGATAAGTAACTCGCTGCACTTATCGCAGAGTTTTATAAACATTATAATGTACTTATGTTTTTCTATCCTAACGGCGATGTTTTCCTTCGCCGTTTCAGAGCACGGGCGGGGGCATACAATTTTTTTTCTAATATAAAGATTCAGAGGTGTGCTACCGGATTTGAACCCACGACTTTAGGATTGAAAGGCGGGGCTGCTACCACTTAGACTAAATTACCAGCGGGCCTAGGATGCGCATGCGAGATATTTGTCATGTCGTTCTGTCAATATCTCAAATATCTCGCATGCGCATCCTAGGCCTGCTGAGCTCTTTATTAGACCACAGTAACCTCTTGTTTATAGTGTAGGTAAACAGGTGCCTGCCTACGTGCCTAGGTAGGTAATTAACTCTTGATTAACGACCAAATCAAATCGACTCCCGGCTTGATATCTAACCACTAGGCATGTATAACAAAGTTAATTTGTGTTTCACAATACCTACAAAGAGCGACTAATGTCTGTCATCCGACAGTGAGCGATGTGGCAACATTGTGAAGTACAGACAGTAACATCAGTCAGGGTACGGTCCAAGCATCAGGAGTTAGTCAGGAGACCTTAGTGAACCTACCTAACACACACACACTACAGAGCTAATATCGCGTTACAAACATTCATAAAGATACTGATATTGATTTTAGTTCAAAACTGAGATGCCAAATAAAGAAGATACTACTTAGGCTGAAACTGTGATAGTAACTTCCTATCCTGTCTCCTAGTGCTATGTTCAATGGTCCCATCATGACTGAACAGAATATAAATCTACCAATAAATTGCAGTCAACATTAGAAAGCTAAGTGCATATCGCTTTCGTCAGATTAACCTGATGCGTGTGGTTGAGCTGACTATCACATGATTTTACTGGGCAAAATACAAACACAGATTAGCCACAGAGCTAATCTGTGTTTATATTTTCCCCGGAACAAACTCACAAAAAGACATTTTGTGAGATTTTTCTGTGGCTAGCTATAATGTTAAAACTATTCGCACATATTGTACAAATTGTGTTGCAAATCATCATCAAATGTAGACTATAAAACATGATTATTCCAAGGATTATTCAGTCTACTTCTGTCGCCTGAGCAATTGCAATCTTAATCATCTGTTTATGGTTCAGTTGCTAGACGAATGTTTTTGCTTGTTCTCGTAACCTACAGACTGATTAATTGAAGGTTGATTTTTTGATTGCTTCTCATAAATTAAGTAGCTACCTACTTAATTTATCTACTTACTTGAAACCTTCATATGTAGTACATAGTTTGCTAAAAACTTAAAACACTTTGTATTATACAAGCATCTAACTACATGAGAGTAATATGTATTGCAATCCCTACACGCATGACTGAGATTTTAATCTGAGTAATTAACGCGTGAAGGAGGTGTAAGGATTAGTCTTGTGGCATAAATTAAATTAAGTATAAGCTGAACTTCATTACAGACGAAGTCGTAAAATGAAAATGGTAATTACGAGTGTTTATATGAACATTACCTACGTTCACAACGGATTTGACTCAGATTACTCCCTCTAATATGGGTATAAGCCTAAATTCTAGGCATACATCTGGTTTGGTAACCCACCAGTGTTTTGTAATATTCAGCTAAAAAATTCGTAGTGCTACGAAAGTGCTACACTTTCGTAGCACTAGGGACGCGTTTATGTCTTTTCTAGGGAACTTGACTAGTTTAGATACAGAGAATGTATTTAATTTTGTTGTACCAACGTTTTTTTTTCATACATACATAGATAGGTACTATGTAAGAACCTTCTGAAATATTCGCGTAAACAGAAATGGCCGTGTAAGTATGTACGAAACATAAATAAATTACTCGTTAGAGGACCTCTACACACAAGTATGTATTTCTAACTATCGAAGATAGCTAGGTTATCAAATAAATAAGTGATGGAACGTCTATGGTACACTTTCATTATTAGCTATGGTATAAAGTTCTACTTTTGTCTCTGGCCTTCTCTCACTCTCCCCTCTTGTCAAAAATATCCATTATGAAGTAAGCACGCTAAATATATAATATTCCTTTAATTAATCTAATTATGTTACCTACAAATTAATGTGACGATGTCGTTATAGTATTGTTAACTACCTGTTGAAGCAAGTACATGAAGAATACTGTGGACAGCATATTGTGTTTTATTTAACTTCATGTAGTCACATGGTCACCCATCAAGTACATCAGAATACCGTAGCTTACCTGCCGCATGGCCACTGTCCAGATATTCCAGTATTAACAGGTTATGGTCCCAGAAATGAACCCAGAGAATTTATAAGAAGAGGTGTTAGCTCGTGCTGAACATAACCTAGAATCTAACCTCACCGGGTTGCTACGTGGTACGGTGACTTTTGCTTTTGTGACTTGTGCTTCGATATGGCTTCGCCCAGCCCTCAAGAATCGAGCAATGGAAATGCTGCTTTGCAAGGTAATAATGGCTTGGCATCGTCAATAGAGAAATTAGAAGGTGTGTCCAACTACTTGAATTGGAAATTCGCTATAAAAATGCTGCTTACTGTGGATGGCTTGTGGAACACTATCGAAGGAACTGAGACTGATCCTGTGAGAGATCAGCGTGCCTTGGCGCGAATAGCATTATGCATCAAGCCGGCACTTTATCAATATATCAGGAATGCTACAACGGCTAAAGAAGCATGGAAAAGCTTGGCTGATATTTTTGAAAATAAGGGCTTACTACGGCGTGTGCTGCTCTTGAGACAACTACACAGAATTGATTACACTCAGTTTTCAAGTATGTCTGAATACATACAGGGTGTCATGACCCTGGTGCAGCAGCTCACTGACATTGGTCGGAAGACAGATGATGCTGAAGTCGCAGAAATCTTATTGAGTGGTCTGCCTCAGGAATTTGAATACTTGGTTTCTAATCTGGAAACAGTATGTTTGACCAGTAATCTCACAAGCGAGATTGTACGGAGCCGTCTTTTACAAGAAGAGTTGCGGAGGAGTGATGGTACATCAAACAATAACAACACAGCTTTGGTCGCGAAGAAGTCGTTGAAGAAAAAGACACTGATCTGTCATTACTGCAGCAAGGCTGGACATGTCAAGGCTAAATGCTACAAAATGAAGAATGACCAGAAAAAGAATGATCAGAAGGATTCTACAAGCTTCGCTTCAGCTCTGTTTGTTCATCAACATGATACGTGGTTCATCGACTCCGGTTGTACATCTCATATGACGAATTGTAAAGACAATCTAGTGAATTATAAAGACTTTAATTCTAATGGAAAACACACTACAGTTGCAGTGGCTAATAATGAGAAATTAAAATGTAGTGGTGTAGGAGATTTAATGGTAAACTTTGGAAATGAGGTAAGACAACTTAAAGATGTTTTATTTGTGCCACAAATTGCCACCAACTTATTATCAGTAAGTAAATTAGTAGAAAGTGGGCTTACTATTGAATTTTGCAGTAATGGGTGCAGCATTTATGATAGTAAAGTCTCTGGCAACCGTTTAGTTCTTGTGAAATGTGAAAGTGGGATTTATAAGTTAGATTATAAAATTGTTAAATCTTTGCATAGTAAAAAGGGGTACTCTTCCAAACTTTTGAGTAATGGGCAAAAGACAGAGAGTACTGCTGTAGCTGTTTCTACCGAACTGTGGCATCGCAGATTAGGTCATTTAGGTCTGAGAAATATGTGTACTCTGAAAGGTCATGTGTCTGGTGTAACATTTCAGGATAACCAGGACACACTGAAGGACTGCATACCCTGCCTTGAGGGAAGGATGTCAACACAGCCGTTTCCCAAAGGAGAGGGCAAACGGGCCGAACGACCACTGGAGTTAGTACATTCAGATGTCTGTGGGCCAATGAATGAGAACAGCTTGGGAGGTGCAAAGTATCTGGTAACTTTCACAGATGATCACACCAGAAAAACGTTTGGATACCTAATGAAAAATAAATCGGAGGTAATGTCAAAGTTTATTCTTTTTAAGGCTATGGTTGAGAGACAGACTGGACAAAAGATTAAATGCTTACGTTCGGACAATGGTGGCGAGTATGTCAATTATAGGTTTTCTGGATTCTTAAATAAAGAAGGCATTGTACATCAAACTACAGTTCCTTACTCGGCTCAGCAAAATGGTGTTTCAGAGCGCCTTAACCGGACGCTCATTGAAAAAGCGCGTTGCATGCTGCAGGAATCAGGTCTTGGAAAGTGTTATTGGGGAGAGGCGGTAAATACTGCAATTTATTTAAAAAATCGGTCCCCTACTACAGCTTTAGCTGGACAGATTCCTGAGCACCTGTGGTCGGGATCTAAAATTGATCTGAGTCACTTAAAGGTTTTTGGTTGCATCGCTTATGCTTTGGAGCCTAAGCATAAACGTGGTAAGTTTGATGCTAAAAGTAAGGTGTATATCTTTGTGGGATACAGTGAGACTTGTAAAGGGTATAGACTGTCTGATCCTATGAATCCTAGAAAAATAGTATTGTCAAGGAATGTCGCATTTTTAGAAAATAGATTTTATAGTAAACAAGTAGGTGAAAATAATCGTGAGGAAATTATTTTTCATAGTGATGATTTTGGCAAGAGCAATGAATTGGTTTTTAATAATGATAATTTGAATAATAATAATAATACTAATGAAATCCATTCTAGTCAGAATAATTTAGATGAATGTAGTAATTTAGATAGTATTAGTAATAAAACCAATTCTTTAGATTTAAGTGATGGTTCTCACATTACAGTTCAGACAGACGAGGAGCACTACTGCACAGGCAGTGAGGATGAGTCCCGCTGTGCAGACTCATCGTCGGCGAGCCACGAGTCTGTGACTTCGTCATCGCCGGACGCGCCTGTTCGAGGGGAAGGAGTGGCGAGTGTAGAGGTACCCAGGGTTGAGGCTAATACCCGCCCTGTACGAAGTACTCGGTCAATTCCACCATTGAGGTATTGTGATTATGACATTTCAATGTATGTAGGTCATATTGAGGAACCATCTAGTTATGATGAGGCTATCTCTTGTACAGAAGCCACTGAGTGGCGCGCTGCAATGCAGAGTGAGTATGACTCATTAATCTCGAATGAAGTTTGGAAGATCGTAGGTAGACCCACAGGGAAAAATGTCATTAAATGTAAATGGGTTTTTAAGCGTAAACACGATGCTTCCGGTAACTTTAGTAAATACAAAGCGCGATTAGTTGCCAGGGGATTTACACAGAAACAAGGGATAGATTACAATGATACATTCTCCCCAGTTGTTAGGCATTCTACTATGAGAATATTGTTTTCTTTAGCCAATGATTTAAATCTCAATATAGATCACATTGATGTAGCTTGTGCTTTCTTGAATGGAAATTTAAATGAAACAATATTTATGGAACAACCTATAGGTTTTGATAATGGGGATCCTTCAAAGGTCTGTTTATTAAATAAGAGTATTTATGGCCTAAAACAAGCTAGCAAAATGTGGAATAGCAAGGTTCATGATTTGTTAAATAATAATGGTTATATACAAAGTCTAAGTGAACCGTGTGTATATGTAAAAAAAGAAAAACATGATATAACCATTATTGCATTGTATGTAGATGATTTCTTTATATTTTATACTGAGAACAGTGCTATTCAAAAAGACTTGGTAAAATTGTTACAAAAAGAATTTAATGTAAAGAACCTTGGTCCATTAAAAAGCTGTCTTGGCATAAATGTAACAAGAGATAGATCTAAGTGCATTTTAAAATTGGACCAGACTGATTATATTAAGAAATTATTGTTGCGGTTTGGTATGGAAAATTGTAAAGTTGTATCTACACCCATGCCATTAAATTGTAAATTACTGAAAGCTGAAAATGTAAGTGAGAGCAATGATAATTTTAGGCAATTGTTAGGTTCTTTAATGTACTTAGCTGTGTGTACTAGGCCGGATATTGCTTATGCTTGTAGCCAGTTAAGTCAATTTAGTAACTGTCACGATAACAGTCATTGGCAAGCTGCTAAACGTGTTTTACGTTATTTAGCGGGAACAATTAATTATAGCTTACTATTCGTAAGAAGTAATAAATTGAGTTTAGTCGCTTATACTGATGCAGACTGGGCTAATGATGTAACTGATCGTAAGTCTTATACTGGATATGTTATAAAGCTAGGTAGTAATACGATAAATTGGGAATCACGCAAGCAACGCTGTGTCGCATTGTCTACCACTGAAGCGGAATATCTCTCAATTTGCGATGTTTGCAAAGATATAAGTTTTATTAAGAATCTGTTATCTCAGATCTTTTGCTTAAGTGTAGAATCAGTTGTTTATAATGATAATCAAAGTGCAATTCAGTTGTTAGAATGTAAAGAGTATTGTCATAAGCGAACAAAGCATATAGATCTTAGATACCATTATGTAAAGGATCTAATAAGGAATAATATTGTAACTGTAAAGTATTTACAGACTGAAAAGATGATAGCAGATGTACTTACCAAACCGCTTAGCTCTAAGAAACATGTTGACTTTATTAAGAACATGAATGTATGTGTCAATGCATGATTATTGTAGATGTTCTAGAGACATAATATAGAGTCAATCAATATTGTAGAGTCATGTTTGTAGAGTTATGATTAATATTGTGTAAATGTAGAGTCATATAGAGTTTGTTATTTGTAGTTGTCTGTATGTCTCTAAGCATGTTTTTACTGACTTTATTATGTATAGTAATAATGTAAAGCGTAAGGGGAAGTGATGGAACGTCTATGGTACACTTTCATTATTAGCTATGGTATAAAGTTCTACTTTTGTCTCTGGCCTTCTCTCACTCTCCCCTCTTGTCAAAAATATCCATTATGAAGTAAGCACGCTAAATATATAATATTCCTTTAATTAATCTAATTATGTTACCTACAAATTAATGTGACGATGTCGTTATAGTATTGTTAACTACCTGTTGAAGCAAGTACATGAAGAATACTGTGGACAGCATATTGTGTTTTATTTAACTTCATGTAGTCACATGGTCACCCATCAAGTACATCAGAATACCGTAGCTTACCTGCCGCATGGCCACTGTCCAGATATTCCAGTATTAACAATAAGTAAGTAGGCTAAGTACTTAATATAAACTTACTGCCACCGTCTTTTATCATTCAGCTTGACAGATGCAGAGTTTCCCATGGTTTCCAATAGCACAACGAGTCACTGTATTATTTAGTGCTTTATGGTTACGGACTACACTAGATTTGTACCTACAACGCGTGTCGGCTATCCGACGCTGTGAAAGACTTTGAGACTTGCTTGCGTCTTGCTGGTGGCCATGACTTTCCCTCAATAGGTAGGAGTGATGCTTGTGCCATTCGTCATTTCCTTCGTTCAAGGAAAGTAGTTGGAAAATGGTTGAAGCTTAACATTTTGTCTCCCTACACTACACCCTACTGCCTACGTAAGACCAGATACCTAGTACCTTAGGCGGATTGATGTAATTTACTTATCGGTACACACGGTGGCGACAGGATTCGTGTCAAAATACGTATATTTACTAAAATAAGAAGAGTTCGTTGGCGCATCCTACAAGACTTAACCAGACCACCTACCTACACTCTACACTAAGCTACACTACATCAAACGTGCTTTTAGATGATAGTCAGTCAGACTGAAGACTTGAGACTTGCTTTGCAGATATGTACATCTCAATTAGGTAGATAGGTACCTAGTTAGGGTAGGTTATAGTCCACTCTTTTACTGTTACTTTGGAACGGTCAAGTCAACGGACTGGTATCTGCAACTAAACCATTTGGTAAACCACAGGTGGTCCCATTTCCCTTACATACCTTCTTGTTGTGACGCAGTATTGCATAATTTGCATATTCTTTGGTTGTGGTAGTTCTGGCTTACATCACATCCGGTTGTCCTATATCAGAGTAACTGCAAAACTGAAAAAAAAATACCTTTACTTAACGTCACTGTCAATGTCATTACGACACTGACAGTGAATGATATTGGGACATGGCATTTTAATTTTTGAGGTTATTTCGTTGCAATTTATTGGCGAGCATGTAAACAAGCCGTAATTCTCGAAATAATTGGTAATTCTGCTTTAGATAGCAATTATACACTTCGAAAATGAAAAAAGAAGGCAAGTCCTACCTTATTAACCACCATTACAAAATAAAATCTATCTTGTGCGGATACAATAGTGCGACAACTTTAGTGTTTCATTTTCATTCCAGAAATTCAGGACATATTTCTCAAGATTCTAGAGAATGAAGAAGATATTTCTGTAGGAATAGCCGCTATCAAAACACTATTAGCTGTAATAGAACAATACAAAGGTATTTTTCATACATTTTCGTATGCATTGCATCATGCTATCATGCATGTAGAATTTGCTTGGCTCAGACAAAGTTGTACATCTGAGGTCTGAGGGTTGAAGAATGCTTTTGAATTAACACGTTTCAGGGACCACAGTGCGGGAACTGCACTTGAATCTGCAATTGGCAGTGGACGTTATGAGGAACTGTGACCAGCCTGTCACAGCTATCAACTCCTGTTGTGAACTCTTCATGAGATTTATCACTTATACAAAACTTGATGAAAAGGTTCGTAAGTACCCAACTTATTGTTTATTTTATTCAGAAAACAAACCTATACAAAATGTAGTTAAAAACTATGTAGTTCCTAATTAATATTTTTTAGGTTTTTGATTTACTAACATTGAGTTTATTCAATTTCAGTCATTTGAAGACACCAAGCAGATAATGTTACAGCGCGGCCATACATTCCTAGACAGTCTATTGCAATCTCGAACAAAGATTGCCAAGGCAGCACTGCCTTTTATCAGAGAAGGATGTGTAAGTATTTCTTGAGTCAGTAAATAAATCAGGCAATATGTAGGTCCATGTAAACACTTTACCTAGTAGTGTCTGTGTTTGTAGCAACACACTATTTATGGCTCCCAAAACTATGCTTCCAGCTGAAATTATAAGGTCTGGGATCGGTAGAGGAAATTAATGAATATCTTTGCCCAGCCAGAACACATGACAAAATTTAAATACAATAAGTAGACAGTAGATACGGACAGTAGTTTTGGTGCCTGTTGTATTTTAACTCAAACTTCTTAATTGCAGAAAATTTTAACCCACTCGAAGTCGAGAGTAGTCCTTCAAGCTATGCTAGAAGCAGCTAAGAATAATAAACGTTTTCAAGTTTATGTTACAATATCTGGCCCTGACAATATTGGGTGAGTTGTGTAATGATAAATAAACTTCTTACTTTTACATGGGAAAATACACCATAGTATAACAAATAGTAAATAATATATGTACTAGATGGGGTTTTGTGGGTTCTAATCCCACATTTCATTCATATCTTTTGAAATAAGTATAATGTATAAATATTTAGAATGGGCTATGTTTGCCTTTAGTTAGTGGAGCAGTTAGCACGGCGACATAATATTGATTTTATTTCAAGTACTAGTTTATGTTGTGTTATGTTTGCAGCCTACAAATGCACAAGCAGTTGGTAGCAGCCGGCATAGACGCGACACTCATCCTCGACTCGGCAGTCGGCTACATGATGGAGCAGGTCGATATCGTGATGGTCGGCGCTGAGGGAGTCACGGAAAGCGGAGGTATTATTAATAAGGTACACATTGATTTCTACTAAAGTCTGACCACGTATTCTAAGGCTAGGGTCAAATCCGGAAACTTAGAACTGTATTGTAAAATTTGTAAAACAGAAAAAGAAAATGTAATCCCCACCTCATCACGGTGATTGTTGTGATGAATAGATGGGTGGGCTATTTAGAAAGTAATCTAACACAGCTGCCTTTTGTGAAATTCAATTTTGAAACTCATTTTTAGCTAGTTTCACTTTCAACATCTGATGCGTTAGGTACATGATTACAGAAAGTATGTACTATTAGTACTTTTACTCAGATTTTGTGTTCCAATTCACAGATTGGGACTTACTCCATATCAATGGCAGCGTTAGAACTGAAAAAAGCAGTCTATGTCCTCACAGAAAGTTTCAAATTCTCGCGAATATATCCTCTGAACCAGCAAGACCTGCCTAAGGAGTTCAAATACCTATCAAGTGTGCTCAAATCTGGTACAGATTTATCCAAACAGCACCCATTAGTGGATTATACACCACCGTATTTTATATCGTTATTGTTCACGGATATAGGAATACTCACCCCCTCAGCTGTTAGCGATGAACTCATGAAATTGTACACATAGTATTGGAAATAAATTATTTTGTAAGAATTTTTATTTCATAGTTTATTTTATATCCCTATTTCCGAAGTATGCAGAGGACCTTAGAGCCCTAATGAGAATCCTTTCAGATAAAATACCCAAATCCAAAGAATGTTTGTCACTAGGTTCATTGTATATGAAAACGAGGTAAGTACCTACCTATTTCATTTAAATAACCAAGTGTGAAGGGTAATAAAACAATGTAGTAAGAATTTAATTATTATAATTGTACAAAATACTTATATCTGTAAAACGGAAGCACAGAATTATCACAACATTATAAATTGCCACATTGTAAATAAACATTTGATTTTATACAATTTTCTTTCTGGAAACTTGGGTTGGGTTTACATATATTTTAGCACAACCAGTCATATACCTATTTATCTTTATACAATTTGGATTATAATAATTATGTAGTTTGAACATAACAGGAAAGGAATGATCAAAAATTGTAAAGTATTCTCTATCATTTTTGTAACTACAATTTGTTTATATTGCAACACTTGTACCAATTATTACATAACACAACGCTGTTAATTGCCTGATAGAATTATCATTTTAAAGCCTATAAAACATTAAATACACAATAATGAAAAATATCAGCACTGTTTAGATGCATGAAAATAATAATTGTACTTCAATCATACTGACTCATACATACAAAACTGTTACCAAGTAAAATTTCGCATACCAAATACCTACTTTGGGCTACATACAAATCTTTGTGGCACTGTGATTCGGTCGCATACAAGAGGGGCCTAGAATGAGATAGAAACGGTTAAAAAGCCGTAATTTCTTGCCCGTTCTTCTAAGCTCATTGTAGTTCATAGTACGAAACGTCCGATAATTCGGCCGATATTGCTGATTTTTCAATTCGTAGTAGACCCCTTGGTCGCCAAGAACTGCCACCTAGAATCACCTCTTGTATAATAAGACTTTACTAAATGACTTTACTGAATAAAAGATTTTCGACTTTGACTATAGAACAATGCCACAGGCAACTATAGGTATAGAGCCTTAAGCGTCTGATGAGGCCACTTTTTACTGTCCCCTGCTAAGTAGGTCACCTCTCAAATTCCAACAAAAACCGCACTTTAAAATTTCTTACACAAAGTTCGAGTCCTACTTGCTAAGAAGTACCATTCAAATGAGATCAACCTCGATGTGACACATTCCAATAATACTAAACAACAAGTCACCATTTGGTACCAAAAGGGCCAGTATCTGTCAAAGCAAAGCGGACGAAATCAACTATGCTATGGTCGATACCGGATCCAATATCGCAATATGTAATCTATTCTACATTGATACACATAATTTTCGTAAAACTAAGCATATTTAAGATATCTTATTCGTAATTACAATTAAATTCATTAAATGAGACACGCTAAACTTAATCAACTGCACAGTACACAGGACAAAAAATACATTCAAAATATCTTTGATAATATAAATGAAAATATGGTTTACAAACATGTATATTTTGAAAACTTCATCAGTTTCTATACATTTGCCATAACAGGGTAACTGAATCTAATATTTTGAACGTTTTTCGTTCTAATGGAAGACCAAAAAAGTGTATTTATATAGAGATGAACTCTCTATCTCTCTCTGTCGTTATAGAGATGATACAACACCGTAAAAAAATTACATTAATTCTTACGTATTTAAAGGTTTTAATAGAAGTGTTACCTATTGTATATGCTATCAATCATGGTGTAGATTTGGTGAAAATGTGGTCGTTTATCTGCTTCGTACTCCCAGCAACGCAGCATCAGTGCGTAGACGTCTTCGGAACAGCTTTCTGGCGCTGGCATCCTGTACCCTGGAATGACAGACACGCATTTATTACAAACATTCTTTTGAATATAAACAGGCGTGAAAAACGGTTCATGACCCTTGCGATATTATTGAATAAATGAGTATTGTCATTTGGTAAACAAATATTTAATCTTCTCTTCTTTAATCCGATCTTACTAGAACCCTCTGGTAAATAGGTATACCTTTGCTTTATTCACTCTCGATAAGTTCATAAAAAATTAAAATAATATTGGAAATAAAATGGATTTTTCGATATTAATTTTGTGAGTATTTCCTGCGCTTTATTGCCGACCAGCACATATTATTTTAAACAAGGAAAGTTATTTATTTAACACAAGTGTTTATTATTTTTAAATAGAGGTTTTCCAGTAAATAAAGTGGAGGTATTCACTATTTTTCCTCACCCGTATCAATTTTCTCTCTCGCCCTGGAATTGCTCATTCCTGCGTAAGGAGTGTCTCCTTTAGAAAAGATCTCCCAAATCAGAACTCCGTAACTCCACACGTCACACAGAGACGTGTATTTCCCTGTAAACAAAAAAAACAAGTATTTTTAGAGTTATATGTCATTTACGTGACGTCATTATAAGTTGCGCTATAGGTATAACACAACATGACTGGGTACAATGATAAGATGACGAATGTAGAAAAATCATATGTAGATTATACTAAGTATATAATTTGTAATTGTTAATTAATCTATAATTTGTATTCACAATACCTATAAAACAAAGAAAAAAATCACGACCTGAATACATGTGAAACAGCGAAACGATAAAACTAGTCGTGGTCTAAGCCACGTAAGTATTTAGATAATTACATAGTCAAAGATAAGGTGTGCTGTTCTGCGATGGAGCATGTATATTTTTTTATTGATAGGTACTAATGAATAACTAAACACCTAAACACTGGTGATCCTTTTGTAATATTTCAGGAGCAACCTTGAGTTGAGAAAGTAATGGAAGGAGATGTCTTAGCTGATTCAAACCGGAAGAGCAGTGCAAGCATCACTTCTGCTCATTCAATAAAAAAATGTAATCATAACTAATGACGATTCAAAGTGATCAGCGAGATTTTATTGATTAAAAGCTTTTTTGACTTTGACTGCAGAAATATAAAACTTTTTAAAAATATTAATCACCGAAATTCAGTGCTTCCGGCGCCGTCCATTTGATCGGGATCTGCTTCATGCCTCCCGACACGATATACTCCTCCTCTTCTCTTGACATGCCAAAATCGGATATCTTCACGATATTGTCGTCTCCGATAAGGCAGTTCCTCGCAGCCAGATCTCGGTGGATGCAGTTCTTGGATTCGAGATATCGCATGCCGGCGGCCGCGTCGCGGCACATCGCTAGCAGAGATCGCGAACTGAGGGTGTTCGCGCGAGTTCGCAGGAAAGTCAGGAGAGATCCACCTGTATACAATAAATTGTAGCTGGTAAAATGGCCATTTGTCCAAAAAAGTATTGTGTCTGAAATTAGCGTGGTATACAAACCCAACCTACGCTATACCTCCATATATACATATAACCTATCTCATAACTAATATGTCCTTATTGGACTTGCGCTGTCACGTAACTACTCAACATCAGTTGGGCCATTTGCTTATTCTATCGCCTTTTTCGCTAGTATGAAACGGTATCATGGAAAACATACAGTTACTTCATACCTCATGCAGTCACTTTACGAACAAAACCAAATAAACAAACCTAAGGCAAAAACTCGTCCTAAATACTTTGCTAAAAATATCAGACTGAATATCCTGTTTCAAAAGTGCAGGTTTAATTATAACACATGCTTCATCCTCTGCGCCCACTTGCTTCAGACATTGTACAAACTATTCCTGTATTCTGTGTATTGATAGAAACTATTGTAATACTCTGTGCCGCTTGGTAGAACATATGACAGTAATCTGTGCGTATAAAACACCCACCTGTTTTCCAGAATAAACGTGCACGCGTTTTATGACTAGTTATTGACCCCACAGTATGGAATAAATAGATAGGTAGATAAATGAAGTTTCGAAAATGTTTTTGACTGAAAACCAGCATTTTCTTTATTTAACTACGATTTAAAAAATAGAAACTCTAAACTAAACTCAAATAAAATCTCTAACTGGTTTTTCCGCCTTATTTTGCCCACCGCACAGTTTGAAATTATTTTTTTTCTAGGGCCCTCAATTTCTTCTTACTTACCAAGTATTATAGTCCTCCTAAGATAGGATATGAACGCTATATGTGATATGGGTAGGTTTAAAGTAGAATATGCTATCTCAACGACTCCTAATTTTATCTGGGTTTACTACTACCCTGAAAGTCTACTACTACCCTGAATCACCCACGTTGAGAATCTACGTATAATCTAAATAATCAAAAAAAGTATGATAGAGGCGCCATAATGATACTACACAACTTTAAAATTCTGAACTAGTGATACACTTCTAAATCTGACTGTACTAGTACTTGCACTAAGTTAAGTATCGATCAATGTACCAGTTACTAAGCAACTGGTTTCCTTATTTTCCTAATAGTTATCAGTAAATCGCTTCGGATTGACGTTGGTAGGAAAGAATTATTAGTCATACACTGGTTAGGTCAGTTAGTGTGGTAAGGTAGCTTAATCCATATTTTGGGGTTTTCCTGTTGCGTAAACACGTGACATTCACATCATACTTAATCTCAATAGAAGTAAATATTCTGCAAAAAATAGCACGAAAAATAAACCTTTTTCGAAAAATATTGTGTTCTTTCATCACAAACGATTCACGATTGTCAAGATCTACCGAGCATACTGTAATATTTTTATTTTATTTTATTTATTAGGTTTGCCAACAGTTTACACACGAATACAAATATAAAGTTATATTCTAAATGTCTTAAAACTACATGTAATAAGAAAAGTAAATTTACCTGATACAAGTTCCATAACGATCATAATAGGTTGCTTCTGCACAGCTATGCCGATCAGTCTGACGATGTTCGGATGCTGGTACTGCTTCAGGATCCGACCTTCTTGCAGGAACGTTCGCTTCTGTTCCTCTGGTAACGCAACGCGACAGGTTTTGACAGCTACCTCTTGGTTGGACGTCTTGAGCCGAGCTTTGTAAACGTCTCCAAAATTACCCTGAAACAAATAAATAAATAATTTATTTCACAAAACATAGACATTATTACATATTAAAAATCAGTTTTCGATGACGGAAAAAAGTAAAACAAACCTGATAAAGGAGTTTCAAAGCAAAACTTACCCTTCCAATTTTATCCAAAAGCTGCACATCATCATTATTCAATTCCCAGTTTTCTCTAGGCACGGCTCTTCTCAGTAACGCTCCAGACCTCGCCGTTACAGGTACTCCACTGGTCCTCTGCCAAGCTATCAGCTCGGCTACTGAAGGGAAAGCAGCACCTTCGAATCTATAGTGACCCTGGAAAGTAGATTAGACAATAAATAGCACTCGTGGACATTTCACAACAATCTAGTACAAAACTGTTGTCGGTTCTTATACGAACGCTTCACAGGGCACGTTTTGGTGGACCAGTTGAGGTCCAACTTTGAAATTGTTAATGTCTGAGATAATCACGAGATGAACCATCTTCTGGTATTTTTAAGGCCGTTCATAAAATAATAACAAATAGATAAAATATCCCAATTCTCAATGAAGATTAAAAACTTTCGAGGACAACAAATAATACATTTGAACCGATCAGCTCGACTACGTGTACGGGGTTGAAGAACTAGAGAAAAAGCTCACCTCTGGCGTGGTCTGCACAATAAAGTGCTTATGCTGCCCCCAGCACACAGACAAGACTAGCTGCCGCGCCTGGTTCCTCGTGGTCTCCCGCACCAGGTAGTCTCCATCAGCTCGCAGCAGCCGTACCACCTCCTCGCGAGGAAGCACTCCGTGGAACCACTCCTGTTCCACCAGGGTACGCTCAGTCTCACTCACACTCACCTGTACGAACGACACGGAAATGAAGAAATAATAACGAACAATGACGCGGTTTAGAACTGCTTTGTTTGTAATAAAACAGGAGCTTATTAGTAAAGGTTAACGGTTTAAATCGTCTATTTACACTCGGCTAAGCAAGGTCGCATGCTCACACTGTTATGTTAAATTACAAGAACGGCACACAACACAACACGTTACGTCAAAGGCCATACGTAGTCCAGATATTCCTTCTCAAGTTCAAGTTGCAATTGCTTCAACCGTTTCTTTCTCCGCGGAACCACCATGGGAGGCGGCAACTCCGCCTGTGTGATGTACATTGCGAACGGATCCATCGGTCAACCGCAGCCTTAAAACTCCACGCGGCACATGACTCCCACTTTATGATCTTTTTATTTCATCGCGCGGACCAAATCTTACAAAAAACAGGATGAACTTGAAGCAAACCGCGACTGAGACGTACACGGACGCGGCGTAAACACTGATACATTTCTGGAACGACCCAAGCGGCTTCACCTTGATTTTGAAAGTGAGCTTTAGTGGGAGCCGGTGCTATTTTAATTTCGAACGAAAGCTTACTCCCGACTGCCGTCAGAAGTGCGTGCGGTGCAGTGACGCCGAAACTTGCGCTAAAGATAGAACTTGAATGACGTCCTAATCCGAACAATGTGCTCTAGTGCCGCGCGTACAGCTGCATGCGAGAGCCATGCCATGCGTCGTCGGTTAGCGGCACTCACCACACAGCTACTGTTATCGATCGCAACACGAGCCTTCCTCCGTTTGCTGAACAGGGTTCTACGGGGCACACGACACTTCACATAGACATCCATACGTTTACGCAAGCGGCGCTTTAGGACTCTTATCCGTTTCTTGCGGAGAGCCAGCACTGTTACCAAGTCTGACGGGCCGACGCTGCTGCTTCGGTACGTCTTCGGTGGTAGAGCGGGGCTCGACGGTGCGGACTTGCGTCGAAACGGTCGCGTAAACATTCTGAAGAACGGCTTCGGTGGTATTATCGAGTGGAGATGCAACCGCAACACATCCGCTGATGATTTAGAGCCGATCGAGGAGCGATCCTGCGAATTATTATCCTCAGGAATCTGGCTCGGCATGTTACTACAAAACTGTCTGAGTTTTATCGAGGGCACCAATTCGGATTGAACTAGCACGTAAATCCCAGAGAAATTATGCAAGATTATTACTTACAACCAACTTAACCCTAAGCTGTTCCCAATGTTTCAAGACGTACCTGATGATCAGGAGAGCTGTCTTCGAGGCTGTCTACCCCGACGGTCTCATTCGAGAGGTCTGGGCAACCACTTGGAGCTTCTTCACAGCCAAGTTCCGCCAACGCAGATCGGATCATCTCTGCCTGTTTGGCACATTTCCTTTCAGCCACTCGAAGCTCTAGTAACTTAAGGGGTTCTGACGTGGTCACTGGGATCGGCGGTGGAGAATGCCTTGAAGGGAATGGAGGAAACATTGGTAGTAATTCTATTGTTTAGTTCTCCTAACCTATTTTGACAGCCTTTTAAAACTGCTTGAATTTTAGTGCTATCAAATTTAATTATTATAGTTCAGAAAAATGCATTAACGGAATAGATACCACGGTTAGTCATCACGTTATCAATTTCAAGAAGCGATCAGAGCTACCACAAACTTTTATTGACCAATAAAAACTGCTGATAGTAACCGGGACAGTTTACACCTAAAGTTGACCAAATAATGACTCAGTTCTGTGGTTTTACACACGAATCTAGCTTGACGACAATTTGTTTATTTTGTTTTGAAGTTCTAGCTAGAGTCACGCAATCACTACCGTCGTTGTTTGAGTCATCATTTCACAGTTACAGGTGCATTGGCATTTTGCTGCACTCAAGTCACCCAAAGCAACTTTTATCTAAAGGTACTTTTCAAATGCGTTTAATTTGATACGAATGATAAATCCTACACCGAGTCCATGATCAACATGAAAAATATTACAAGCTAAAAACCAACCCCCTTTATTCATATTCAACAGTAATTTTAGCGCGGTTTTAAAAAATGCTCTATCATTATTACTTACCTAACAACGAGAAGAGACAACAAATTTACCAATTATTCTAGTTAGCTCAGCTTTAGAAGACCAATATGAATATATCCCACAGAATCTTACCTGTCTACACCATTAATCCCATTCGTCAGTCCATTATTGTTCTTACAAACTCCATTGCCTATAATCTCCGGGCCTTGAAGCGCTATTTGTTTTTCCCTGTTGTCTTGTAGTGTGGTCTCTAGTTCTGTAAGTTTTTCCTTCAGCCATTCTACTGTTAGGTTGTCGACTGTGAGTTGGTTCGGTTGGAGCTTACCGCTCGTGTCTTCGACTAGACTCTCGTCGAATGTGAAAGTGATTGGCGTAGGGGATGGTGACCTGTTGAATGGTTCATTTTAATAAAAATTTCAAATGAAGAATTCTATGCGAAGATCAAGTTACACTTTACCTGGTAATTAAAATGCCGATTATTTATGGTCAAATTTTTTAATTACTGATTGAATAAAAAAGAAACTCTTATTTCTTTTATGATAAATTTTTATTTAATTTTATTCGGAAACGGTGATATTTAAATTTAAAAACAAGTCAGAATTATTTGGATCATCAATTTTAGCATTTTTACCAGATTAGTTATTTTATTGTACTTTCTAGCCATCTCTCTCCCAACATGGCTTGAACGATTCATATTTTTGTTTACCAACTTACTTACGTAAGATACGAAGTTTGGTTATGGCTACGTATTAAATAACGTATTAGTATTTAAAAATTATACAATTTCGCTTTTGTCTAGACCACAAATTAAATTTTTTTGGCGGTTTTCCCCTTCTCATTGCCTACTATTATTGAGGACCTATGAGTATAGGCAGCTGGAACCCGTAAAATACCTGCTCTACATTAAGAAACACATCACAGTTTTACCAGTTTAATATTAGGTGGCTGGCTATGCATAATCCTATTTCTTGTTCGTATCGAAATAACTGGCAAATTATTATTTCGAAATTCACTAACGTAACTTTTTCGATCAGTTTCACGCAGGTTTTGCAATATCAAAGTGTGTTAAGAAACATGCCAATTAACCCCTCAATTCATAAAAATGCTGAAAAGTCCGTCAAAATGTATCATCCAGCATTCGTTTAGTGGAGTGCTTGAATCCGCTTCTAGAAGAACCTCTACATCATTCATGAACTCGAGGATTAATCAATCTTTAGAAAATATTTTTACAAAGTCAACTGATTTGCAAGGATTCTGCTATGGTATTGAGAGTATAGGCACTTACTTGTACTTTTCTATAAATTCTTTGTATTCGTCCTGAGGCCTAAGATTCTGAACCGTGGTCTCTATTTTGGTTTGGATCTCCGCGAACTTGTCTGTGCTGTAGTCTGATCGTTGCACCACTTCTAGCAAAATGCCTTTCCTGTTGAAAAATAAAAAGTACTGACTAGGTGAAGAGACGAACACTAATGCATAAGGCGCGAGCTAAATGCCGTCAAGAACGGGATACAGAAACGTCAAACGTCTTTTCTGTTTATTGGCACAGAAGTTCACAGAATTATGAGGAGCGACACAGAGGCCTATACCCAGCAGTGGCATAACATGTATGACATAGTCTATACAACGTTTCCCGATAACACGTGGTACCATGGATTATAAAAATTGAAACGGTATTCCCATACCGTGAGGTACTAGTAGCAGTACCAACGCTCTACCTCCCCCGATGATAGATTACAGCAGATTACAGTTAGACAAGCTTATTACCACCTTATTTCTACTGTCACCAACGGTATTTCTAGGTAATGACTCGACCTAGTGCCTTTAGACTGTGGCATAACAATGGCTGCAGACTTCTTGCCCTGGACTCAAACATGGTTTAATTAAATAATCGAAGTTCATATTCTTTCAACATAAATGCTTTGCTTGTTGAAAGTTCAATTTCAATTTATTATTTTCACTTAAAAATAATATTACAGAAAAGTAACAAGCAGCCCACAGTTTTAACAGCTCTCTCTCTTAGCCTTAAAGGTCGGAAAAACATAGGCTGGACAGTGGACACGCCTACTAAATCTAAAAACATGTCCCGGGTACAATAATATATCCTTTAAAAATAGACATAGGGAAAAGCTGCATATACATGTGAATGACCTACAATGAGTAGAATAGAGAACTTTACCTCTTTCTATTTCTATTTACCAGCCAGTTCCAAATTTAAATAAAATCTTTGATAAGTTACCTCCT
This sequence comes from Eulithis prunata, assembly GCA_918843925.1. Classification (NCBI taxonomy): domain Eukaryota; kingdom Metazoa; phylum Arthropoda; class Insecta; order Lepidoptera; family Geometridae; genus Eulithis; species Eulithis prunata. The sequence goes on along the minus strand of OU974016.1, from coordinate 7,451,119 downwards.
TGGTTGAGAGAGAGAAATAACTTTTTTATTTTAGTAAGAAGCGTGTACTCACCATGAAGTAGCAGTAGCCTCGCCCTGTCTTCTCTGCTGGTCGAGTAAAGCAGGCAATGCTGCCGTCCTCAGCGCTCGCTCACATTCCGTAGCCTCTGCCAGGAGTAGAACGTACTCATTGTGCGCCCGGTGCAATCTTCTGCACGCCTTGCTGTATTTGTCTCTTGTTTCGTCTAGTTTCCGACCTCCTCTGCCTGTTGGACCTGCAAAAGCAAAACATGAAGAAAAATAATCGCGTAACAAACACCTCTTTATTCAACAACAACAACTTCTAGGTTTATGGCACCCCTTTATTCAATTCATCTGTCATTTTAGTCATTTAAAACTGACATTTGCATGACAGGGAAAAGACATGACAGCAGATTTAGCAGCCGTTTTAGCTAGCGCAGCGTTAAAAGACCAATATGATTAAACTCTTAAGATCTTAACCACTACTACACGAATTATTATTTCAAAGTTAGTAACTAATAAACCACCAGGTATAGAACTACCTTCCAGTAATATGTATTTAATTCAATTCTTCATTACTACAAATACAATGAAATAGAATGTAGAGGCATGTGAATAACAACCGACACTTAAATTAATTCTCGAATAAAGCATTAAATGCATATTGAATTCGCATCGTATACTTGTAGGTACTAATATTCTGTGATCGTAGTAACTGCCTTTCTCAGAAGTAAGACAATGCATTGTATTGAAACACAAGTAGGCAATGTACTCGTAATAATAATGGTGGACAAACTTACACTTACATTTAAGGTAGTTCTCCTCGAATTTGGTCCGCATCTGCTTGTAGGATTCTAGACATTTTTGGTATTCGCTTTGTTTCCTCGTCACTTCTTCTGATAGCTGTAAATAAAAGAAAAACATCATCAATAAAAGAAACAGAATGTTCAGTCCTACCTAATACATATTCTTATGGAAAATGTATTGCGTATTAAATGTTTCAGGAAAAGATGTTTATATTACAAAAAACATTAAACCTACGTGGGCATGAGTTTTACATATCTAAGAGGAAAACATACATATAATTGAATCATAAATTAACGAAACATTAGGCGCACGTGGGCTAAACGTAACATTAATAAATCTTGAGATTAAAATGTATAAAAGTTTACACAGACAGCGAAATAGTAAAAATAGATGAACAGTAGTCTATGTTGTAAATTATTATAGCTGCAATCTGCATAATAAATAACATAGTATCGTAATATACTAAAACTGCAGCCGGTTGAAAGAAAAAATATTTTTCTGTGTCTAATAATCTTGGATCAAAGAGCGGGGTCGCTTCAATATAATAAGAAATCAAATAACAAAAAGTTAAGAACATGCCGGAAGCCAGAGTCAATACATAACCTACATAATGTTCGAGATAGGTAGATAAGAAAGTTTCTCACGACTGCAAGTCTAATTAATAATAGAGCTGACGGAATAAACAATGTTCGCAGATTCACAATAATTAGAATGTGGTCGTGAACTGTTCTTACACCTGTTGCAATTACTTCTTTGTGTAGATCATTTTATGATTTACTAATTAGACAGAGATTGTCGCAAAAAATATGCCTTTTTTGAAAGAAAGATTTTACTAAGCTTTCTAGAAACTTTAAGAATAATTTATTATTTTCTTTCTTTGCCATAATACTTTGTCTATAATTTTAATACTTTATGAATTACATGAGTCCTTAGAGCTTCTAAATCAAGTAGAAGGTAAATTCGGAACCGCAAACGTCGACGCCATACAGTTTTAAAAAGTTATAGTTTTTTTAGCAATAAATGATATTCTATAGGCTCCTATTGCTTTTGCTGTTCAGTGCTTCTTCTTTCTTTGATTGAACCGTATTACTAATGTTACAGCTATAACCCACGTATCACATATTATCACATATATAACTCTATCAACTGCAAATAAAACTTAAGCAAGATCTACTCAAATACTGACGTGATCATCTACATACTCGACACGACACCCACATCATATATCGCTTAAACAGGTAAAAACTACCTAAATGGTGCGTTAAATCAAACTATTAGAAAAACCACAATGTTAACTAATCACATATTTGTGATAATTTTATTAACAAAGCGACAATGGTGCGTAGTGACGGTACCTACTGTGAATTAATGTAATGAACCGAACGAAAACACTATTTTATTTGTAAAATAGTTAATCAAAATATATTACGTCATTAATCGCCCTAAATACTTCTACACTTCTTAACATTTTTTTTTTTTTTTTTTAATACAACTAAGTAGGCAAACAAGCGTACGGCCCGCCTGATGGGAAGCGGTTACCGTAGCCTATGGACGCCTGCAACACCAGAGGCATCACATGCGCGTTGCCGACCCTTGAAGAATTTTAAAACACCCTTTTTGAAGTGCCCCATGTTGTAGTCACTAGGGAAAGCCTCGACAGGAAGATCGTTCCACAACCTGAGTGTTCGCGCCTGAGTGTTCGCTCACATATTCCCAGCTTCACACAGAATGCCAAATTTCCCTCATTATTTAGTTAGTTGGTATTTCAGAGCCGCAATACATCGTCTACCGTTACCTTGACAAAAGCAAGTCCATATTCCGATCTATACCTACAAAAAGTACAAATATTTCCAAATACAAACCACTAACGTTATTTATCCAAGTAAGTATATCTTTAGCTATTCTGTTGTGCGTTTAGCTCTGTCTTAGTCTTTGTAAAACCTGATGTTATTCAATGAAGAAATATTACCTGCAAATGCCTACACACCACAGACCGGAAACACTTCGCATTACTTCGCTGTCTGTTATTGGACAGATTAATTTAGTTACAGGTAATACACAAGCTATGAATGATTATTCGACGATTATAATAAAATAATAGAACGAAGACGAAATATGGATAAAGGCTAAGTACCATACAAATCATCATCATCATCAATATATATAAAACTCTTTTGAAGCTGACATAGAATCAACGCACAGCCTAAACTATAAGTCCTAGAGGTATGAAATTTGGAGGGTAGGTTCCTTATATAGTGTAGGGGCGCACTAAGAAAGGAATTTTGAAAAGTCACACTCTAACGCGAGCAACGCCGCGGGAGACGGCTAGTACAACTATATGCAGAAGAGAATTTTGTTTTTCGCAAGGTTTCAAACAAAGAAAAGAACGATATTAAAATGCCTTAGAGATGGTATTGAAACCGTGATTCTGAATAAATTGGGGCACATTAAAATATCGTTAGTGCTACTCGATTCGTTACAGTCAATTTAAGATGACGAATTATAACTTACTGGTACGGCTATAACAGACGATGGACATGGCAACAGTGGTCTCCGGGCGGCCTAAAGCATGCCGATCTACTTTACCTAAAGTGTTAAATGTTAAATCAATCACCCCACCCACGCCCCTAATCTAAAGGTTTTTTTCTGGTGATTGTAAAACTGATTTATGTTTTATTTCACATTAAAAACTTTACTAATGAATTAAAATAATACTTTTTTTCTAGAATTTTATTTTGCACAACCGCACTTACCTATGATAATGCAGCTTGGGACATAAAACTTCATTAAGGTACATAACGTGCGTGCAAGTACTCAAACAAAAGGAACGTAAAGGGAGCCAGTACAGAGCCCTGCGGTAAACCGCTAACAACTCGCAAAGTTCGTTGACACAAACACTCTCACTCTTATTATATTCACTGGTTATCCATTTCAATGAACATTGGAAATCAACACCTATACTAGCAACAGAACAGACAAAACATCGAACCAAACTATGCCGTCAGTAATATCAAAGCTTCTAATATTTCGCAGAATAATTATTAATAAATAAATAAATAAATATTCACGGACACTTAACACAAGGCCTTCTAGTCCCAAACTAAGCAAAGCTTGTACTATGGAAACTAGGTGGCTGATAGATTACATACATACATATTTTTTTATTTTTTTTGTAAATACATACTTATAATACATAGAAACACCCAGACACAGAACAAACATCTATGTTTACAACACACAAATGTTTGTTCTCGGTGAGGATCGAACCCACGACCCACAGCACGGAGGGCAGAGCTACTACCGACTGAGCCATGACGCCTGTCAAGTAAGTATTAGGTAAATAATATCCTAATTTTACCCATAAAAACGTGGCCTGACGCTGTATCTAGATCAGATGCAAAGGCCTGCTTGCTTATCCAAATTTTGCAAAGTTGTTCTAAGTATAGAGTTTTAATTCTACGAAAATAAATGGAAGAGAAGTGACTTGTTACTGTTAGTCTGCATATTGAAAACGGATATTAGTTTTTACCAGAACTATAATCACAAAAGAGAGAAAGTGCATAGAAATGAGATTGTATAAGATATCAAAAGAGCTATCAAGTGGATGAGATAGCAGTAATAATGAGTTCTATGATTCAATACAAAAGCAGAAAGTAACACTATCGCCTGTGAAGCTATGACGAGCACGGAAAGAAACCAAATAACGGTGTATTACAAAATATATACAACACCGAAACCTTAGCGTAGCGTCGCCGTTGACTGTTCTCGTCATATTATAGGTTGATTAAAAATGTACACTGAAGTAGTTGAAATAACAGTGAGTACTACAATGAGTACTACTAGTGCCACAGAATATTAGTGCTTACAGTACGTAGCTCACTTGCTAGTGAGAGAATACTAGTCGATGTTTATAAACACAATCCTATTGTCATTGGTGACGGTGACCCACATGTGCTTCCACATTGAGTAATGCGTAGGTAAAGTACGAGTAGGTTTGCCATTGCCATCTGTTTCGATAATCTTGATCAGTCTTGTCGACACACGTCATCGACCAAATAATCATTGACGTCATGCATTACATAAAAACATATTTTATAATGTGAGCTGGTTTTGGCTTTACGATTTTGGTCATTGATACTTTACTTTTTTGAACAATTCATATTGATGCTCTAAAAGCAGGAGTGATTTTATTGCTGTGCGAGATGAGATTGCATCTGTTTCGTTCTAATCAGATACATGTCAACGAACCAAGGGGCCAGGACTTTGGCCTTTACTGACCATTAAGCAGGGGAAGATACGTGATTGGCATTATAACGACGTCTATACTATCTTGGTTGCTTTATTATTATCCTTACCGTTACCTATTAGTAACGTACAGAATGATAATATAGATTTGTAATTAAATGAAACATATTCTGAATGTTCCCATTTTTCAATAATTTGTGTACTATAACACTTTTTAGGTTAGGTTAGGTAAGTACCTATAAGCTTTTATGGATTAAGTTGGTAAGCAGGTAATTACACCGAACCTCATTGGGACACTCACTAAGCGCCTCGTTCCTCCATATTCATTTGGGTTCGAGGAAACGTCAGCAAAAGGCGTTGGCCGTGAGAAAATAACCAATACAGGTTTGTCGCAACGAATACAGTCTTCCAAATGGCTTATTGTCCCATCGATCAACTCGGTTCCCGCAATATAAGCCTTCAGAAACAGTACCGGTTCCGACGAACGACGTAAGCTGTGGCAGTGGTTTGATGAGAAATGCTACGCCATGAGCGAATGCACTGCACCGCCGAGATCACATCACCGGAGCTTTGAGCATTGCCGCTGACGGAGAGAAAGCGTTTTCCAGGAAACGACAATCCGAACCGTTTGTTTTGGCTTTTATGGCATTTTGTTAACTGTTAAGTACCCCCGAATAAACTGTTACAATTCGAAGCAAGACGTCATGTCATCTACTTTTTGGGATTTTTTTATGTCGTTAAAGTTTGCATTCTTAAACCCAAACTACCTGTTTTTTGTAAAGGTCGAATCGACAAAATAAACGAGTGGTATGTATGTGCCTGCCTACATGTGTAGGTATATTAAATTCTTTTATTATGAAATCGTACCAATTAGTAGGTAGGGTAAGCTACTCAATTTTGCTAAGCTTGTGTTAATATTAATAAATAAAGTCCGCCGTTTTCATATAAAATTAAACCAAATTGCAATTCTTGAAAACAAAAATGTCACAAACCTCGTAATGCAATTTATATTACGATTCAGAGGAAACACGTACAAATGAATATTTTTTTAATTGGTTATCGACTATGATTCACTGGGAACTTAACGGCAGGCTACTTAGTCGAGCTTAGTGCTATCATAATAAGGACTGAATTCAAGGTCTGTTTAGTTGTAGAACACGTTCATTGTATATAGCTCGCGAAGGGAGACGCCCTGGAATGGCCCTGGGGCGAATGACGTGTCGCATTATCATTCTGAAAGCGTAATATTATGCAAAACCTAGTCTTTATTTGTGTAATGTCTTCTACTTTACCAATAAGATTGGTACCTAAAGGGAAAATAGATAAAATGAATAACTACAAGAATAAGGACTGCGATAGTGACAATGTGTGACAAAGTGACAGTCTGTATACCCTAAGGGTAAGGATAAGGCTATTTTAGATCTCTAGCAACTCATGATCATTGAGCATGAGCATGTCTAAGCCAAATGAAGTAGATTTTTTTGGTCTCTGACATTCTTTTACCCAGATTTTGGACTAAGTTGGTTTTTCGTGAAACAAAAGCTGACTTCTTTTTATACTTGATGCCGTGAAATATACTCAATCTCGTTATTCTATTATCACGGACATCTGTGTAACTTCTAGAAATGAACAAACTAATGACAGGATGCTCACAATTACTTATCATAATGATAACCAATTCAAACAATGTAAAATGTGATGTTTGTAAGGAATAACCATACAAAATAAACAGTGTTCTTTGCCAAGCCACGAAGAGCCTATGAAAGAAGTTTTTGTAATTAGTACCCAACTACCCTGTACCCACTGAACCTTAAAAACTTTACATAATCTCTTTTTCCCATAAACATAGACCACTCAATATAGTATTGATACAGTTTAGTTACGGAATGTCTACTAAAGATGTACAACTCTTTTTTGTAACGATATTTTTTATCTGAGCACCTTATTTCTGCTACCAAAGGCTTTTACAGTTGCATGTATTATCCAGTAGACATGGTTTATCGAGAAAAACTATAGATGCAGTGAAAATATACAAACATGCAATAAATAGAAGGAAAACCAGTGTATCGCAAGGTGCGGCCCTGGGTCCGGCTTTCACCAGCCAGCCGGTCGCCAGCACACGTGCAAGCAACTGCAGATTCGGAATGTTCATCGGCTAGATGACGAAATTGTGTCATGTAGGTACGATTCAATCTAAAGTTAGATAATTTAAAAGTTCAGAACATTTTACAAAAACAAACGCAATAGGTACACACTACACATACGCGTATATCATGCCACTAAACCAACACGTATTCTGCATGAAAATGTATATTTTTAGAAACTTAGTAGATAACTAAGATAATTTCGTTATTTCATGCGTATCTATAACAAGTTGCTTTGCTCATAATATGCCTTGGCATTTTTATCACATTATACTTCCGCCGAAAACCTTTTAATTTAGTTTATGATACTGAAATACCTATAATTTCTGCTGAAATAACCAACTGCCTGTCATAAACTTGAGTGGTTTTCATTCTTTATTTTTCATTGTTTATTCAATGTAAAGCGTTTTACAGTACTGCGCAGTGGGTCCTTAATTTCCCTAAGTTTCCCCCTTTTCGCAAAGCTGTTAACGAAGTTAATAAGGCATAGCGAAGCAACAATGTGCTCATTCATCGACTCCATTCAACACTCTGCCTCGGGAGCTTTCTCACGGTCAGGGCAATTACTAGCAGCTCTAATCTCAACTGCAGGTGTATTTTGCAATTTCATAATCTGAAGGGAAGAACATGGAACAATTTGTTATTCCCATTGAGTTCTTGCTTTTGTTGTGTTCATTCCATTGGAAATTAATAATATACCTTTCCTATATTAGATTTTTTTGAAGCTATACTTATAATGCGACTTCCACCTGGTACACGGTTGCGTTAAACGGGAAGAGAGGAATAGAAAGAGACAGAGACTACAGCGAGAGTGATCACATACGTCGACCTCCACAAAACGCAAAACACTTCGATAGCGCGTTCTAGGATCCGGACAAACTTAGCAGCGCCATCTAGTTCTGATTTAGGAAACATGAGCATAGAACCTTTTCTAACTAAATAAGTACTGCATATTGGTTAAGTAATATAAAAATAAATACTAAATTAATTTCACATTAAACACATAGCGAGAGTGAATGCGTGGCACTCGAAGTATAACTTCTTCCGCGAGGAGGGACTCCACGCACTGTTTTTTTTTTACCTATTTATCTTTATCTGACATCGTGATAGATAGAATGATAATAAAAACTGGTAAATAATATTGCCTTGTTCCAATAGGTAACTCATTGTTAACATTATCACGGAAATAACTAGTATCTACAGATAAACAGTTCGTAAGTGTAAAGGAGTACAAAGGACATTGACATCGTACGACATGCCTGCACGTTCACTGCGGCTCATGCGAGTACTAACCCAGAGGGCCTTTGTTTATCCACATAGGTGGTCTCAACTTCTAGTAATACATCGGTTACCTTTGTAAAAACTGGTTAAGAAATACTAAAACTAATACATATTCAAATAGTAGGTGAATTGCTACTCGACGTCGTCGACCTAACATGCATCCGTTTGATTTTTACCTGCCAACCGCCAAGGTACCATACTGCTTTAGAAGTGTACCTTTGCTGGATCATGTGGGTAGTATTAGTAGGCAAATCTCTTTGAAGATATTGGTCAAACAACACTATCAATCTTCACATCCGTTAGTGACTTAATAGAAATAACAAAAGTAAATACAATTTAAGTAAACGAGAAAGTTCTTGGTATCGCGCGTGGAGCTACCAGCAATATTTGAACAGCTAAGCAAACTCTATTTATCGGTAAACCATTGGGACAAGACCCACAACATTACTCCAATAATAACACGGATTAAGGTGTATAAATGTTAATTTAAACTGCTCTCGGGGGTCTTGCTTGATTGGCCAGCTGATTTCAACTGATGACGTCGCAGATGCCAAGGAAAACTAAAATAACGATTACAGTACGGTCGCACGCTGAATAAAAGTAGGTCGATGTTTACAGCCTAGATTACACTTGTGCAAGCGATTGCATGTATTGTTTGGTTTGGTCCTTTCTTCTTATTCACACGCTGGAACAAAAGTTCGACGTTTTTAATTTGAAGAATTTTGATCCTACAATTAGTAGGTATTTAATTTGGGGTGGTAATAAAAAGCTTTTAAAGTTAGTTAGCTAACCTAACCTAGATTATTATCACTGACAGCAAGCATTCTATATGGTTCTTTAAATTGACAAATATTTTACTACTAAGCCATTAATTTGAGATTGGTTAACTGTTATGTACAATTTATTTCTGATTTACTTTTAATTTACTCTATTGTGCTTTTAAAATACGTACATTTATTTAAATTCCCGTTATTATTATTCAATAGAAAATTATATAGATGTATGACAATTCAGTAGGAAAAAAAAAACATGGATCGCTACAAATTCATGATTCTTTATAAAACGAAACCATCGCTCAAAGATAAATTAAAAACAGCAATAAATATATACTACAAAAACTGTAAACGTTAACGAAACACGTCGGAGAGCGGCGCGGCGCCGGACGAGCTTCTAAACTTACGATTTGTTACACCAAATAAACTGACACACGGACATGCACACATACACACTCAAAGAAGGTGACTTGACTTTAGTGCCCGCGCTGCCTGAGCGTTTACTCAATGAACTCCATATACATTACATACAAAAGCAATAGAAGGTAGGTAAGGTAATAGTGTTGAAAAGGGTGTTTTGTTTGTATGTTTGGAAACAAATTGTTTAATCATTCATCAAACATGTTGTTAAAATAAGTTCTCATGAAAGTAAGGATACCTACCTTAGCTCCACAGAAACTGCTGTATTTAGATAAGTAGTTTAGTTCGATTTTTTGTTGATAGTTTTTTTGGCAGCAATTCAAGCTATTTGTGAAAGGTCATTGTATTTGAATCTATAGGCTAACTAATACTGGCCAAAACGAATGTTGACGACTATTAATAGCGGTGATCATGAAAATCGTGCTATATAAATATTAGATATGGAAACCTACATTTATATTGTTTCTGATCAGATCGCGAGGCTAAGGATTTTGATAGTGCACGATAAAATTGGATTGCTAATCCGGAAATCAGAAATAGATAACTAACAAAACTAACCTAGCTGTAGAAACTTGCAATAAGTAGTTTGTAGTTATAATACTGTCAGTAATATTTTAAAGGAATACGACGGGTGGTCTCGCGATTCCAGAGCGCCCGAGGTCTGGCTCTGTATCGATATTGGTGTGTCTAGAGCTAGTCGTAAATACAAGGGCGCGATAAGTATCGGACGAGCAGCAGCGCGGCGCGGTCGGACCGTTGTTGGGTGGTCGACGCAAAATTCGGCGGAGAACACGCATAGAACCTCGGACCGGTTCTGGGAATGCTCGGTGGTGGCGGCGGCTATTGTGTCTGCCCTCCACACGCGCTTCATTACCGTCTCGGCTGAGCCAGAGCCCTGCCCCTCCTACCCCTTGCTCACTTCAGGTGGCGTGCAGGCGCCAACACCATCAGCTTGTTGTTACACTAACACCACTTTATATCGATGATCCTGATCACTGCATCGTCTTTGTATGCAAAATAGGAAGAAACACAGCATATCGTGGTGAATGGACGGATTTAGATGACTTAGTATAATTAGTTTAGGTTGCAAAGCACTTCAAAAATACCTTATTATACAATATACTAAATTATATAATTATACAAATAAGCCTCTCGCGCTTATAAGCATAAGCACACAGTAACAGGTTTGTTTGGGTTGGTTAGACAGAATGCGATCGAAAGATATGATATCCTAAGAAAACATTTAACCTTCGTCACAGCTTAGCAGGTGATTAAAAAAATAACATGGTAAATGCGTTCTAAACAGCAAACAGTGCCGCCTCAGGGATAGCCCACAATAGGCCTGGAAATAATATCGTCCACCTAATCTCTTTTTCGTTAGCGGCATGCCATATTTCATTCTGGCAGCCATTGTCAATAGGAACCGAGGTCAGAGGCAAAGAGAAAGAAAAGAACGTTCATACATTTTGTTTTCTTTTTCCACACTCTAAACAAAATAAACTCTTGCGCACAGTTGCTTGAACGCGCCGCCTTTTAAAATTCGAATTTCTAATATCTTTTTTTTCTATCCCATCTTTTCATTAATATATTACGTTGGACGCTGGGTGTCTATTCGTTTTAGAGTTTTTTTATGGTTGTGTATTAGTAAAGAAGGTACCTGACTGAACGGACAGTGATGTCTAACGCTTTACTGATGGAGTTTATTGTGCGCTGTCGTGTGAAATATCACAAAACAAATTGTTAACTGTTGAAAAATGATGAATAATTGTTGTCAAACCATCATACAAATATTGAACACCTTTTGTGGTTTTAGTTGCGTCTGCTCTATCTACAGTTTGCGTACATTTGCTTGTTCTATTTTGATTCAATAATTCAAATTGCGTTCTTCGGAAGGCATTCAAATAAAGTGCTGGCGATGTAATATCATTAGTTTAAAAGTTCCAAGACGATGACGGTCGCGCATATCATTAGGAATGATCTCAGTATTATTGTCTGTAGAACAGAGAAGCGCGAGCACAACATCGATCTAAATTCTCGTTTCTCGTCTGAGCAATTAGACGATGGCAATCTCGAAGGAAATTGCCAATTGACCCCGCTGCGAACCTTTAAATTGACGCTTGGCTGGTATGCCATGTAACCACAGAAAGTGGCTACGAACATAATTTTATATTGAGGTAATTATACTACCCCGGTTGCAGTCGCTACTCGCAAGAGTCCGAATAAGGGCTATTACGGAGAAGTGAGGATTTTATATATTATAACAAACAGGCTAAGGATGATGTTGCCTCATCGTTTATATAACGTGAATTTATAATGATGAATAGATATTATGTTAGAACTCGATGTAAGGTTTTTAATATTCCTCTGCCACAATAATAATATGTTGCTAAAATTAATTCAAATAACTTCGGCGCTTTCTCATGACCTGGTTTACCTACAAAACGGTTTTATTATATCACAAGGTTCGTAAGAGTTCACAACATTGTAAATTGCATCATTTAAAACAATAGTGGGATAAATAATAACTGCCTAGTAATTTATGCCTAGTTATTTCTTAAAGTAGGTGAGTAAAATAGGTACTACATTAATAATACTACTGAAGATTACAATTTAGAAGTCCATGTAGGTAATTAAGGTACCTATATAAAACCCAACTCTAGACAAGTTATTAAAAAATAACAGGCTTAACAGGTTCATACTTAGGTAATTGTTTCTGTTCTGTTCTGACGACATAAGCCGACCGAGTCGACATTCGTATCTCGGTATCTTATTGCACAAGATTAATTTAAATTTAACTCGACATAATACTGCTTATGAACTGGTAGATGAGGAACCGAATAATCTTAACAAAAATACCGAAAGTCACTTTTATCGTTGTAGATTCAAACCAACTTTACGCTATACAATCGAACCAATCTGAGAAAGACATAAAGCTAGAAACAGACAAAAGATGAAGTAAGAGATAGAATCAGCTGTTTCAAATTGAACCGCAGATTTAATACGATATTTTAGAGTCTAAAACGCACTTTAGATCTATCCTGAGAACAATTTGCATAAGTTTTCCTTCCAGAGCGAAATATTTTAGAGAACAATAGAATACAACTAAGTAGGTACTTTTATATGACTGAATAGTTTGTTTAGTGGATCTAGTTTTTTTACAGACTGGGACTCAAATTATTAGTATTCAGCCAATTGTCCCACAGCAGGGCAAAGGCATTATAGCATTTCATAGAATTTGCAAGCAGTAAGGATTGTATTTTTTTTTGTCTGTTCTTAGAAATCTGTTCGAGCTCAAAGACTCCGACAGTTAGTTTGCTAATCAGCAATTTAAATTTGATATTATGAATGCAATAATTGAAGTGAACTTGAATAAAAGAACTTAAAGAACGCCTCAGGTATAGGGTAATAACTACCACGTTATTATATTACCATATGATTGTGTAAGCAACCATTACCTCTTCAGTGTTGGTAAAATGATTAAGATCTTATGATAAGAGAAATAAAGATCCTAGTGTGCTACTTTAGTATTTAGTTATAAAAATCTATGCTGATTAGAGTGGTAGAGCAATGTTTACAGGAACAGAAAAGATTAGCATAAATAATGGAATGCTTAACTTGAGTGTCGGAATATAGCTAGTACTGCACATCAGCTAATGTGTACCTTATCTACCATGTGATGTGACATTAGTACGCGTTGTTGGTTGAAAGACAGTGCAATGAACTATTTAGGGCGATGCGACATGTAATTCCCAGAAGCACTACTCGGCCGCGAGCCAGCAATGGAGCGAGACTCTTCGCAGTAAAAACATGGAACTTTTACTGAAGCTTCATGATTTCTTTGTTACCGTTAGTTTTATACAGCATTTGCACATAGATCACAGATTTTTCGTATAAAGAAAAATTCTAGCTCTATGCGTAAAAGCAGAATTTTAATATGTGATGTTGATTGTTGGCTGTTGAATTCTCATGGTCGGTAAAGTTTAACCCGTACAATCAACTAAGTTTTTACCGCATGATAATACAAATATACTATGATTTTTATAATCGATCTAGATGCAAATACCAACGTTCTTGATTTTTTCGCCTATTGAATTTTGCCACGCGTGATCTCTACGTTCGTTCAGTCATGCGCTGACGTAACAGGCACAACGAATGAGACGCAATTAATAGGAAAGCAAGGTTGGTCTATTTATTTGACTCGTTAGGAGACGATTAAGACTCAATGATTGAAGACTTATTTGAAGGGAAGTCGGTTAAAGGACATAATGTCAAAATCAAGCTAATTGCGCACGAGTGTGATCTATTTCAGTCGTAATGGATGCACGCCGGACAGGTCGGTTAATGCGCAGGGATGCATCGCCAAAACTAGACACATAATGAGACGAGCAAGACTAATACTGTTGGACACGGTAGTAAACAAATATGCTAATAGTAAACGAGGATTTTCTATTAGGGTTTAATTATATTTAGTAATATTATGACTTGCTTCACAAAGGAATTGGAATGAAAAGAAACTACTACTACAACAACAACAACAACAAAACAACTACTACGGTTCCCACTGAAGCATTAAAATCATCAATTTTGCTTCGACATAATATTATGCAAACATTTAGAAAATAATTTATTTAAAGAAAACATAGCAAAAAAAATTTCAAAGATCAATTTTACTCGAGCTCGAAAAGGCATCTAGGGTTACGATCATAAACGGTATGTATTGGTAGCTGTGATGTAGTAAGGGACCGGTGGCGGACCTGCGATTGGGGTTGGAGCCAGGCAGGACCCAGAATCATGCTAATAGCTATGGACTTGGTAGCAAATCAAGTGAATCTTGGTTACATTCATATCTTGCAAAAGGAAAGCGAAATTCACTTCGGTATGTCTATCTGCAGACAGATTCGAATCTTTAGTGGAGGGAGAATGCCTTAGATTGTGTTATAAAGCAAAAGTTTCCTAGATGAGGCCCTGTTTGCCGGCGAGCGTAAATAACAGGTTCGATCCCGATCGAGCGATTACCTCGAATCGCAAAACAAGTCGAACCAAAACGGAGCGGTGTTCTCGACCAAATTAAAATGGCGGCAACAGTCAACAAAGGACCGGTAATTTACGTCTCTCTGCAACGAAAACTGAACGCGATAAGCAGACCGATAAAATTGCTGATTGCTATGATCAATATAACTTCATTTCACAGGTAAGAAAAAAATAACCTTTTAATCTAGGTAACGCTATATTAGCATGGCGCCGCGCCGCAGCCTATACACGAGTGGGAAATCTCGTTAGGTAAAGTACCTATTAATGCACTCAACAATGTTACTTTGGAAATTACTAATCGAAAACCAATAAAAGATCAGAGATCATCAAATACCTACTAAACAGGGGAATTACTTCAGCGTGTGTGACCTACATGATGTTATAAAAGCAGAGGAAATAAATACTGTAACCCATTTCATAACCAGACTTCAAAAGAATAACATTAATTTAGTGAGTCACCGATATATCCATTCATACACTTTTGTCTCGTGAGGGTGGATGGATACTGAGGACTTTGGGTCCTGATTACTGGATTTTCACTTTCTACGAGTCTGAAATTACAAGATGAAGAAATACCGTCTTATAGGAAACAATCTCGAAATGGATATGTTAGAAAACAACTATTGCCTAAAAATAGTAGGTGATAATAACCACATAAGGATAGAGAAGAATTTCGGCAGTGTTATTATGATCGGGAACAACTGTTACGTTGACGTGCAACAGAACTTTGGGAATCTCCAAACCATTTGTGGAAATAATATTGTAATTGTGAATGTGATTAACCCTTATGCGGAAGACTGTGTTGCGGTTAACCAATATACGACAAAATGTGCGAAAGTAGATTCAGGTACAAAAGGAAATAACATAATGAAAAAAACTACTGTTAAATCTTTAGTAAAAACAATTTTTGTGCGCCTGAAATTACATATTAAATCATTATTGTAAAAGCTTAATTCTGATATCAAGTATATGCGTACTGTGAGTAGCCAATGCGGAAAGTGACACTCAATGTGATGGAGATGACGAATGTAACGATGACATAATTTTCAACAAATAAGAAGCTTTTTGAACAGGCTTTCGAGAGGATGATCAAATCTCCTATAATCAGAGTCCCGCTCACATTCATTGGTTGATTGGCAATGAGCCATGTGACCACACTTCACTAACTGTAAGTACACGTACACGCTGTGCAGTTCCTAATAAATGTTTGTTTCAAATAATTTTGTGCAGATCATTTCTTTTCATTATTACATTCATAACGGTACAGTACTAAAACCTAAAAACCTAACTAACACATTATGATGTTGAACAAATCACGCGTAAATTACTAACAGCAACTCCTGCATTAACCTTGATATTTGCAGTAATGTCAAAGAACAAAGTTATCAAGTAAAAGGAAATACCAGTAACGTGGACGCAGTAATCTACAGGAACATTGTTACGCTTGAGTCAGCGAGGAATGCAACCGATAACATTGCTTTATCAAGTGTCTCTTGAAAAATATATGAGGTATTTTACAAGCAGTTACCATTTTGGTAACTGCTAGATAAATTCAGTACTCTTGTATGTAAGTATTTATTTTGCTACGATATTAAACGAGTTTTTCGGTCATTTGCACGTTTCATTTTATAACGCCCTGTTGGATATGGTACATGAATTGATATTTGTCTCCCAACGAAATCATACCTAATTGGCAAGAACGCTGCAATTGGCATAAGCACTTGAGCCAAATCGATGTGCCTCTGACTCTAAATTTGACAACCAGTCTTTGTTATTGTATTGGTAGGTACACTAGGGAGAAATTTTCTTAATTAAAATAACTAATGTTATCACAGAGACAACACAGTATTTATTATGTAAGACAACATAGGCCAACGCACACCCAGACTGGGCGTAACCACAGCCGCACAGCACACATTAACTTTATAAATAGGTTCTTCACTTAATTCCCAAACAGGTCATGAACGGCCGGACCTGTCGGTATCAAAATTAGATAACTGTCATGTACTTTCACTTATAGCTGTTCACTTTCCCCGCAGACTGTTGCGCAACCAGTTCTCACAGAAGCGATCGATGGCAAATTTGAGAAATTGATTGCTTTTTTGTGACTTTTGTTTGACAATTGAGGACACATTTTTCTGCTAGATCGGTTCTACTATTATATTTCTACATATTATCCAGAGCTTTAAGTACCAAGGTACCTACTCTACTACACAGAGACTATACACAGCTGGCAACCGTTCAAGCGTTCACAGTACGATTATAAAGTCATTTCGATGATGTAGGTAGTTAGAGAAAGATTTACTAATATAATGCCATTGTAAATATCAAAACGTAAATGTAATAATATCCCTAAACCAGACGTTAAATGTTTTCAAACCAGTTGATGTACATGAAAACAGAAATCTAAAACTTTTCGCACATAGAAAATCGTTTGTTGTTCCATCCAAGTAGGTCAGACAGGAATTATTAACGGTCGCTAAGTCGGACGAAACACATTGCAGTCGACATGATGGCGTTCAAGATTATTTTGGCCTAGTTACCGAGATAATATTTGTCTAAGTAATACACACGCGAATCATCATAGATCTCGACAACAAGTGAGAAAAGAGATGTAACTAGACTACGACGACCACGTCCGGTATCACGATATCCGAGAATCAAGATCTAGATACCGTCAACCTCTATTGCTTTTACCGTATTTATTGGTTGCCTTTCAACTGTTGGCTTTACGACGCAATTTGTTTTACAAACAGCCAGATGCCTCGTGAAATTACCAACAAGCAACTGCGTAAATTGTACCTACTCGGACGGAACTACTCGGAAGCCCAGGAACTCACACTACTTTCAAAGTTTCAAACTAGAGCTTTCGTCATAAACTTTCATATTATTATAATTTTGTTTTGTATGATTACTCGATTAATTAGTTAAGTCTCATTTTATTGATTAGGGAGAGTAAACCAAGATCACTTTTAGGTACCTCAAAATTAAATGTAAGCATAAAATTTTGCGGCTTTTTCCATACATAATTAAAAACACCGATAGCTTACGTATGCTCTACATAGAACATATAGTATATCATCAAAATACGCAATGTGAAAAACACAAAAAGTTTTCGTTCCTCATTTTTTGGTATTACGGAACACGGAAATGACAAAGTCAGAGTAGGCTGGTCGCTGGTCCTTCAGTGATGGAATGGGAATATTTTAGCTAAAAATTTGTAAAACAACTAACGCTAGTACACTATCTTGCTATTGTAATATCCAACGTATCTACTCGAACTCATGTTTCCATTGTTATTCTAGGTGGAGCCTACACATTCATTATTGTTTTGTTACCGCGCGGAGCTTAATGTTACTCATTCATTAGCCGAAGTGCATTCTCAGAGCATACAAAATGTCCTTCCTGTCATTACAACTCCACGACACGTTCTGCCCAGTAACTAAGTTACTGGTAAAACTTTCTAGCAATACCTGACGAGAAAAAAATGGTGCTTTTTATATTACATATCAAAAGGAACAAAAATTCTTAAAACAAGGAAAAATTAGACATGGGAATATCGTTTGTTTTATTTACATAACCGGAGAAAATATTGGCAACGAGCCTAATCTTCAAAAACAAGATGTCTTTCCATAGCGATGATTCGACACGTTAATGCACGAACTGGTTTTAAATACATCGAACCTCGGTATTTGGTCGTTCCAATCTAATATAATACCTAGTTTTTTTTAGCTTTACCGTCGATCTGATTATGATTGAGGATGATAGCCTGACGGCTTGTAGTGTTTTCGACAGCTCAGGTAGCTTACCTTACCTACCGTAGTTGTTTGCTGTCAGTTAGGATCCTAATTTTATTGGCCACATGCTGGAATATTGGTGATGTGATGTGGTATAATAGTGAGCTGGCCTCGACACAGTTCTTTCGTTCACACCGTTCTCTCAGGCTCAGGCCTAATTATGTAGTCAGGTTTGGGAGCACGATCCGATTAGATCGCCGATAGGAAACGGTGGAAGAACTACGATACAAAACCGGTCGCCGGCCGTAACGGGTCGTGCCGTCGTCGTCGGCGTCAACGAAGTCAAATGAAACAAACACGGTAACATTGCCAATTTCTCTAATCTAAATGGCAGAATTAACATAATCATAGAGCTAAGAGAGGAAGAGAACAGTTTTATGTAATAAAATAAGCAACCAACGATGAACAAGCGCAGTAGAACAAACAAAAAAGTGATAGATTGATGACAGAGAAAAATCATTGATGCGATCAATCACGCAACTCACTCCAATGAGACCTAGACGTGACGTGCCTCCACCAGTATAAATGAGACATTTTATATTATGAGTCAAATTCTGCTGTTATCAGCTGGACGTGATCGGATACGGTGATAGCTAAGCCGTGCAGTATTAAAAAATATGTTTAATTGTCGTTTGCGATACGATGTGTGGGTGTTATGACATGCTTTAAGAATACCCAAAGATATTAGATATACCTAATTAATTTGAATGAGTCTACCTACCGAAAATGTGTCCCTCTATAAAAAAAACTAGTTATGCTTCTAGTTAACTAGTTAACCAGCATTAGCAGATGGCTTATACCTTAGAAGATTTTATTTGTATGTTTTTTTGTTTATATTATTATCTATTATATCGAATCAGCAATACCGTTCGAACAGTTTCTATTCGGAGTGCAACGTTAGCAAACTTCAACTGCTTACGTAAAAACACGTGCCTTGAGGAAAGTATGTCAGCCTCAGCCAGCATCAGCTGCATTTTAAACTTATAGCTTATGCCTTATACTAATATTTATATATAGTAAAACTAGCTTCTGTTAAATTCTTTGTTCGTCTAATTGGTGGCGCTAGGTTGCTTATTCATATTTCGATGTAATACTAGTGCGTAGGACGAAGATATGTGAAGTATTGTGGAGGTTAAGATCAGCACGCTAAAAAACAAATCCAAGAACTTGGGTTTGTATAACGTACCTACTCACTTTACTTACACAAGTTTTCCTTGTTTACCTACTTATTTACTGCAAAGTGTACGGATTCGTATTAAAATGTAGGTAGGTATAGGTTAACCTTATATGAACTACCCATTTAGCCACGGAATACAGCAGCTGTATTCCGCGCATCAAGCCTACTAATAAAACATAGAATACCTGCGTAAACTGCGAAGATATTTTTGAGTGATCCTCATGGTTGACCTTCCTGGCCTTCCGTCGCTCCGACATGAGTGTGGTGAGCCGGTCCAAAGCCCGGGACTCCAAAGCTTCTGCGTTGGACCTGATGAGGCGGCTGGTGCTCTCCCATTCCTCGGTCATTGTGCGCCATGCCGAGGCTATTACTGAACCTGGAAGACCTCATTCATATGTCATGACCAATAATGTGTATTACCGCGTGCACACTCAGCTGCAGTCAGCAGGGAGCTGGACATGAGCATAGTCTAAACACGATCATGCCTCTGTCCCGGCATGTTCATGTCCTTGCTCCCTAAGAATAAAGGCAATGGTGCTGTGGCAATAAGTCCGGAGTTGATTCCGGCAGCGGCATGAGCTGAGTGTGCACAGGGTATAGATGGGGAGTGCAGAAAGAAACTTTTTTCTGTTTTCTGTGGAGGGTGCTTTGAGCAGCCAAACAGATATAGAATTCGATTTCAGCGCATTCAAGGTCAGAACTATTAAACCGTGTCGGACGGGACCTATACAGACAGACCCACTTTCAGGTAGGTAATCCAACAATATTACCCAACCTTATACCTTCCAGTGTTACTCTTTTTTTTCATGATATTGATACATGAATAAAGATATTATCAGCAGCAATTTGCGTGCTTTGTTGATAGTATAAAAATGACACAATTTTATTAGTAGGTAGGCATCTACCTAGGTACTGAAGTAGATATGTATAGTATTGTATACCTATCAGTTGTATTAATTTGTAGAAATTAGTTATTAAACAATAACTATGGATGGACTGTACAAATCATCATCATGGTTGGCACTGTTTCGAAGATATTCATCAACTCTGAAAACTAGTTTTGATGATCAGGCATAATTTTTATCGGTTTGAAACATTTAGTTCATCTTAAATTATTAAGATTTGATGAGTTGTAAGTCCATACTCTAAGGTCTGACGATGACTAGCAATGATGAAGAGGATCTAAAATTGTAATAGTTGAGGATTTTAAAATTTTTGTAAATATTCTTGTAAGAATAATAATAATTCGTCACAAAACAATTTGGTAGGTAGGTACCTACTAGGTTACCTACTTTACCCAGTAAGATATTACTTGTACAACTGTTACATGGAAACAAACCTTATATTTTATAATATTATCTATGTAAGAGTAAGTAGGTACCTACCTACCTAAAGATTTGTAGGTATTCTAGGTACCTACGTTCTACCTACCTAAGTGTATAAACTATGACTTTAGAAAGCTTGCTCTGGCACTAACAAAGAATAAAACAGGTAATGTCCTTCAATCAAGTAGAGAGGTACTTATTCTAGCTATCTAGGTAGGTTGGTACCTATGATTATTTATTTTGTTATGTAAGTACCTATTGTAATTATTGAAATTGCAAGTATTTTATTTGTTACCGTTGAGCTCTTCACACTTGTCCATCTTCTGTCCCTGCGCAGCGGCGGCTGAGAGCGCCAGAGCGTATTCCCGGTCACTCTTCATCTTAGCCTGGATGCTCCTCTTCATAGCCTCCATCAGCCTCAGCTCTGCATCCTGGCGTGCCAGGAGAGCCTCATGAGGCCCGCGCACCGCCCCATTCGATGCATACCCCATTATAAACAAAGCACTATGCACATTTCAAACGTAAACACAACACAAATCACATCGTAGGTAGGTGTAGGTTTTATTTATTTACCTAACGTATCACCGATACTGTTCAATGTGGGTTCAATTTATTATTGAGCTGGGTTCACTAAAGCAGAGCTTACGCTGAACTCGCTCGAGTTAAAAAAGGTGGGTAGTAATCCAGCTAGCGCTAAACTAGACGCGCGTCCGCCCAGCAACGGCCACACAAATGTTTTGATCACGTTTTGTTTGATGTTCTGTCTCTGTCAAAAAAACGGCGCGGCAGCGCTGCTCCAACGCTGCTCGTCCAAAGCAGTGCTGCCAACTACTAGCATTATTTAGGTAGGTATAGGCGGTATAGGTAGGTATGTAGCAAAATATCTTGCCAAAAGTATCTCTAGTAATTATCTCTCTGTATTCTTTCCAAATTAAGTTTGAATTACATACCGTGTTATAGTATTAATATAATGTTAATTAGAATAACGCCATGGAAAAGGTTCTGTTACGTTATATTATTTTTATCTGAAATTGAATAAATTGATAGATTGACTTGTACCCAGATAAAATTGATAATGCCCGTATGCTGATTTACTGCTTAATGACTAATCTGGACTCAAGAAATCTTTAATGGAATAACAATTTCTGTAGCAACATACGATGCTTCTTAGCGTCTCAAGTGCCCTGCCTGGGGGTCAATCGCGCTAAGTTATAACGGCTCACCGGTCACTGTTACTCCTACGCTACGGCCGATTTTCACTGTGAAAATCGACCTTATCGGCCATAACGTGGCAGTAACAGTGACCGGTGAGCCGTTACAACTTAGCGCGATTGACCCCCTGACTGCCTGCCACGTATGGACAAGGACCTCCCCATGATAATGGCAGCCCCTCGTGACGGGATTCTTTACCCCAAATAAAATCCCTAATATAGGTAAAGGATTGTGCATACAATTTTTTCATTTATAGAACAAGAATACTTTGTAATACCATGCGAAAAATATTACTAGAAAGTAGCTACCAAAATGTTGTTATTTTGTAGCTAATTTCTAATGTAATTAATAATTAAGTAGTTGTCGGACACACAGAAATAGTTAGATCAAGCTATCAAGTAGCTAAGTTGGCATCACTAATCCAGACTGACATCATAACAGTCAAAGTCAAGTGTCAAATTATGATTTTCACGCATTGACAGTGATATTAATTTTTGTACGTCATAGATCGTTCGTCTATGTTTATGGTTCGTCTATGGTGGTGTTACTTTTCATGGGAATATTTCGATGTTACTTTTCGTTCTTCTTTCTCGTTTCTTCCTTTCCAAACTTCCGCAAAGTCATGCTCAAAAAAGCTCAAAGTAGTTCCATGTTCCAAGCATTTTATGCGTGTTGCCTTCGGAACATAAATGAATTTTCGTCCAAGCCAAGCCTTCCGAAGAATAACTGAATATGCCCGAGCTTCTCTATGTATCCATAGACAAAATCGTGCTCCGTTTAGATAGTGCCAACTGTGCCAAGGAGGCAGTGAGGAGGACAGTCTTAACTTGAAAAAGTTGATTTTGAGTTGAATAACTTCCTTGGTGGCTAGTTACTAGTAAGGCCCGTATGTCGATATAGAAATCGTTACATACTGAAGTAAAGATTTTCATACAAAAATCTATGCCTAAGTACAGATCGGTGCGTATGCAGTAAATCAGCATACCTACTGGCCTAGAGAACTTTGAAGTCGTATGTAGTAAATAAAAGTACCTACCATAACATAGCAAGAAACAACAGAAAAATAGCAACAAACAGAAGGCTAACAAGAAACATTACCACTGTAATGCTCTATATTTAATATTCATTCTTGTTCCAACTTCGGACTATCTTTCATTAAAATACCTACCTATTTGTAAGTAAGTATTAGACAATAAAATTTAATTGTATCTCGGATGGGACGTAGGTATACTAGGTATGTAGATATGTATTCTATTGTTTACAATATTTTTTATTATTGTTATTTTTTTTAATAATCATTTTAAAATCATCCTACTTGCGTATGTACGAAGATTACCCGCCTCCTCCTCTCCGTACATAAGTAGGTAGGTAGGTACCTACTCGGCTAAGTACTTACTGGGCAGTGTAAACGAGCCTTTACCATAGAGAAAGAGTCTACGTCAGTTCCACGTTAACACACCCCAAGTTTCGGGAAATATCGAGGCCGCTATGCTTATGAACTACACTATTAAATATTCTCCATCACACAAGTCTAAATTTTCACATTAACTGCTCAAGCACTGGATTCGGACACAAATTTTTTGACAGTTTTGTACGATCTTAGGTACGTACTCAAATCTATGCTTGAGTAGGTATCTTGAAAACTGAAAAAAATAAGATAAGCTCAACTGTTTCATGTGTTTAATGTGAATATTGAAAATACTGTAATAGTTGCTTGTAATTAAAGTATGTATGTACCTAAGTTAATGACCACAAAAAGTTGGCTAGCAATACAATAGTTTGCTCAGATGGCCGCCGCCACCACCGCGGCGCCACCGTCGTCGTCGACGCCGCCGTCGGGTAGGGTAATTTCTCTTCTGTCAGTCAGTGGCAACACCGACCCAGCCTTGTAATATGGCCGCTACAGGTTAGTTTCATTAATTTTGTGATATGAAAAAATCTTTATTTTCGCTATAGTTTTTAGTGTAGCATTTTATTTTTGCATGACCATTTGATAACATAACAAATATTCGCGTAAAGCAACGGTCTTTAAGCTTTTTATGGTTACCTAATAATGCTAACGTGTCATCATTTCACCCTTGCGGACGTTTGGATACCGCGTGGCCACATTTCTGAACTTTTCAAGTCGTAATTTCCATTGATAATTTGTTAGAAAAGTGTATAGTCTAATTTTTTTGTATTCAGCAAGGTAAGACCGTTGATAATGAAACAGATAGATCACCAATAATGATTACTAATTTAGAGGTGTCCCCGAATAACCGCTTTCCAAAATCGGCGTGTAGGTCGTTCACTTGCTATGCGTCATCATTATTCATTAGTTTTGTATTTTCTTACTCAATCGTTGTTTGACAAACATAATGCAGTAGAGTAATGGTATTTTACAGGCAAGAAAGGAAAGAAGGCAAAATGGGTCAAAGCCAACCTAACAGATATACTTGCGGAGCCAACGACTATACCGGCGACTAACTGGGCCGCTGACACAGTTGAAGAAAGTAAGTGCAATACATACCACCCCTTACAGCCCCCTTACATTACTCAGTCTCATGTAACCCAATGATGAAAAGAATGGGTAATGGCAGGCCAATGTTAATCTCGTACTTGGGGCACACCCGCCGAGCGCCTGGTCGCTCCTGCAGCCCCGGGAAGGTCTGAGGAAAGGTCTTTGTGTTTTTAAAATACATTCTAGCCGGATGCTTCTCCAATAGGGAAGGTGGGGGAACCAGAAAGTACAGTATGGTGCCAAGCTTAGGAGGCCTGGCTCTTGCGGTCGGGAAGAGGTGTAGGTGCTGCTACTGTTGGAAACTCCTATGACCAGCCATTTTAGCATGATCTACGAGATGACTTTGGTCACAACTCAATTCAGACTAATCTTTCATTGGCCTGCTCCCTAAATTATACTGAGGGTTTTTATTGAGGTGTAAGGTCTTGTGTTACTTAAAACTTCAGGCTAAATGTAAGGCCTGCAAGGGCATTTTTATTTGTGCACCCAAAAATAATTTAATCTGAACAGCTGATCATGATTACAAATTGTATATTGATACATTAATTACAATAACTGCTACAAACAACTAGGTATATTACAAACCTACCAATATTATGTTTTATGATAATGCAACATAAAAATGTATGCATGTAAATAATTTAAACACTCTTAATCAAAAAATACACATTATGCCATGTTAGTTAGGGCAACTAAAGCTTCTTTGTTACTATTCATCCATAAAGCGAAACTATGTAAGATTATGCTGAATTTAACTAATGTTTTTAGTGGTTGGCTTTTAATAATGTAAAAGATGTTTACAATAACCTAGATTTAGCTCTACAATTTTTGCATATCTCAGCAAATAAACAATATTTATTACTACTTCTGGATACTTTAAAGGTATATTATTTATTGTCTGCTTTGTCACAGACCTGTGCAAATCCTAAAATAAACATGTTTGAGTGTTCTCTCAAGCGAGAGAGACTACAGCAACAAACTGTGTGTAAGAAGCCCTCAACCTGTAAAGCCGTAATTCTCTCCGTAATTTGTTTCCCATAATACTCTCACAGCCGAAGGAGGCTACAACAGCTATGGGGGTAACCGCACCCGCGCCCCGGTGGTGCTTCCATCGGTTTCCCGCGCGGCTCGAGGCGGAATGGCGGTGGACGACGAATCTATCCCACGCAGGCCGCCTTATATCGCGCATATATCCAACCTGCCCTATGATGTCGACGAGAGTGCTATTGCTGAGGTCTTTGAGGGACTCAAGGTTAGTTAATTATCTACGTAATGTGGTAAGTTTAGTGGTTTAAACAAGCTTTATTTTATGGTAAAGATGCATTTATACATGGATAATGTTAGAGTTCATTGATAGCAATGTCTACTAAATTGGCTCACAATCCGAATGACTCAATTTCTTTTCAAATTGCACCCAAGTTCAGTGACTCATCTCAAAGAACCCGCAACTGATAACCCTAAGGTTAAATATGCTTATTACTTACATGATTTTTGCATTTATTAGCATAACAATAAACCAACTTTGCATTTCATGTGAATTTTCTTCCACAGATTACCAACCTTAGATTGCCCAGAGAAGGTGACCGCCTCAAGGGTTTTGGATATATTGATTTTGAAGACAGGGAGAGTCTTATCAGTGCTATGAACATAGCTGATTTGGTAAGTCAGATTGACTTTGTTTATACTAAAACAAACTAACCTGCCCTAACTTATAATGAAAGTTACTTTCTCTGGATACCAAGCCATCTATTACATCGATCATCATCGTTATCTAAGTCCACTACTGCAGTCCAGTGCTCATAGGTCTGTCCTATGGTCCATCATTGAAGTAATTGATGTCCATGCATTTTGTTTCATACAGCGTGGATACAGTGGCTACTAAATCGTATTTTTCACCCTAGCCCTTATTTACAAGCGTCGGGACATGGAATGATGGTTTGTTCTGCCGTAACTTATTGGATTTATTGTAGACTGTGAGCGGTCGACGGATAAGAATTGAGGTGTCTACGCACGACAATGATCGCCGCATGGGTGGCAGTCGCGGCATGGGCAGATCTGACAGAGACAGGTAAATAACAACTGTAGAAAACAGACTTCTCTGCTCGTGACCGGTTCCTATAGAATACTACTATACCATAATTTTTTACCAAGTATAGCATTTTGCGAACAGCTGATTTTTCTTTTCGCATTGACACTCGTTTTCATAAGAAATTTTGTTTATGTGGATGGGTAACCCCCAAAGTTTTCAGGAGTGGTCTTATTTATACCCTGTATGAGTTATCTTCAAGAAATGTAAATTTTTAGTGTAGTGTTTATCAACAAATAAACTAAACAGTTTGGTAGCTTGATAATGCAAGTGCATGTAGCAGACAAACCTATGCAGTTCCACAACGAGACTTTGCGTGTATGAAATTGACACAGCATTATTTTATCTTGCTCAAAGACCTCACTGATATTACATATCAGTCATTGCTGTATTTCAGTTTCTCATTGTACAATTTTTTTATCTTAATCCATTACTAATCGGTTAATATTGAGGTCAGATATGTCATAAATCAATTAATTACGGAGCATGCCGTCCTCACCTACCCTTTTTAGAGCACATCCTTATTGGCCTATTGATACAATGTTACCTACATGATGGGGAAATCCCCAGCTTACAGTGTAACGCACTTTGAGCAAAACACAGATAAACAAGATAATTATAGGTGTTTACATTCTGCTTCATGTGATTTTTTAAATTATTACCCGTTGAAAGCAAGTCCATCAGTGAGATCAGGTTGCATTAAGTTAGTTTGTTGATAGCTATACTAAAGTTGGGTTCCTTTACTAGTTGTACTATGGCCTTCACAGATAGGGTCCATCAGGAATAGTCGCTGCATTGTAGCGTGTTATTTGTTCCAGGGAGTATGACCCGGAACGCACTAGCGGCGACTGGCGCTCGGGCCCGCGGGTGGCGCCCGACACAGGCGCAGGCGGCGGAGGCGGAGGCGGTGGCGGTGGCGGAGGCAGGCCGCGCATGGAGCGCGAACGTGACCCCGACCGCGGAGAGATGACGCGAGCTGGCATGCGAGAACGAGAACCAGACTGTAAGACCAGCTGTTATTGCATATAAATTACAAATAGCGGGCACACTACGTGGAAAATCGGTCGTTCGTCGTGGACGATTGTATGGTACCGGATTGACTCCCGCGGAAGTTCGACGACGGAATTTCCGTCAAGTGTGCAGGAGCCCTAACTATACTTACTACTCAAATCATATGTCTCTTGTCGGCATAATGAATGCAGCCCCCTTGACGTCATTATTTTATTATTAAACGACACGACGGCGATCCTTTGTTTTTACATGGGGTGGCTTGAAGAAAATAATGTTACAATGATGATAGTAGTGTTATGCAACGGAGCGAGCTGTAATGTCACAACTGGGACGCACATACAGAGTACGTGGATCACTATCTGCCCCAGCAAATTGCTGCATCTTCCAAATTCTTATTTATTTTTATTTCTCGGCGCGCAAATGAGCCTTTAGATTTTTAGTTTCACATTCGGATTTAAGGGTGGTTTGGTGATCCTGGTTACTCCAAACGTCTCGGGAAGGTCTGAGTAAAGGTCATCTGTGTAATTTACCTTCTAGACGGGGGCGTCGCCAAAAGCGACGGTGAGGCTACCAGAAACTCGGGCAGCGGGACTTTGTTTAGGACTCTTCCAGACGAGATTCGGTCCCTCGCGCCTGTTGAAATGTCTCACGACCGGCCGTTTTAGCTCAATCTGTGACGCAACGTGACGTTGTAACTCAATTCAGACTAATCTACGGCTCGCTCTTATGTTCTAACATTACCAAGACTGAGTAACAATTACAAAAACGTATCGTGCGCTCAGTGTCACAAGATATAAAATAGCTATTGAAAAACTAAATATAAGCTTCTTATTTTGTAAAGTAACATAAACTTACAGCAGCGGCAGCAGACAACAAACCCGGTGGATGGCGCGACGGCGAAAGAGCGGCGCCACCGCCCGAGCCGGCTAGGACGCCCTATGGAGGCCGGGACTCGTTCGGACGTGAACGCTTTGGAGAGGACCGTGATCGGTATGTACGAGTACACTTCAAAGTGTAGTGGCAGTGAGCTGGTCACTTGAAGCTTCAAGCTAACTACGTGACCTTGGTTCTGCTACAGATTTCTTTATTTTTGCATAGTTCTGTCCAAAACTACCATTTTGTTTGTACAGTGGTGGCAGAGATCGTGGATACGGCGGCAGGGATGGATTCCGCACAGCTGAGCGCCCGGAGCGCGATGGAGGTGGATTTGGGTAAGTACTAATCTTCTAAAAACAAAATGCTCTTACGAAAACCTACTCTTATAGCTGATTAATATCTTATACTATTAATTATTCAGTAAAAGTATCACATGTTTTCCAATATTTATTTATTAGCGTTCTAAAGTATTAGTGAAACTGTTTATTCATTTGGCGACAAGCTGTAAACTAGCCATTTTAGTGACTGAGGCAACTTTCAATTCAAGATTGTTGATCACATAAATATAAACTCAACAAGAGCACATAAAAACAACATTTCGATTTGTATCTTGATGTTTGTGGTCACCTCCGTGGCGCTGTGCTAGATCAAACGGGTCAACAGACACCGCATCTCGCTTTCCATGCGCGATTCGGTCGCTTTAAACCAACATTTATTTTCTTATTTCTACAAAAAGTTGAAGGAAAACAGTCACTGAATAAGTTATGCGAAATCTTTGGTAGAAAATAATGACAGATATTCCCTCAGGTTTTTAATATATCTACCGTAGGCGGTGGTGATGGTCGTCACCATTATTTCATAGTTTTTTGATGTCTGTGAGCTTACTCTTGGCTTTTTCCGCGAGTTATCTCCACTCTTAAAACTCGCAAAAAAAACCACTACCGTTGTAGTGGTTTTTTTTAGCAATATGTTCGTTTTATTGTAGAAGTCGAGAAAGCAGAGGTTTCGGCGGACGAGGCTTTGGCGATCGCGACAGAGATCGCGAACGTGACCCACCACGAGAAGGTAAGAAAAACACATCAATAAGCAACAACTAAATACTTATTAGAGCACAAACTTGGTACTTAATAGGAGGATTGTTTTGCCCAACTAGCCCTCTGACAGAACTGGTCTTTTTACATGAATTAGTATAAAGACTGTGACTACAGCTTCTCCTTCATCTTACCATCCAATAAGACCAACTATAAATAGCCACATCTATGGTTTTGTAATTACTAGGATAGAGTGAGATCAAGTTTTTGTATGAAGCCAGAACATACAGAACATTGCATTTGAGTACTGCTTACGTTTGTTCCTATAAA
Source organism: Eulithis prunata (assembly GCA_918843925.1). Taxonomy (NCBI): domain Eukaryota; kingdom Metazoa; phylum Arthropoda; class Insecta; order Lepidoptera; family Geometridae; genus Eulithis; species Eulithis prunata. The sequence continues at coordinate 7,421,073 of OU974016.1, read as the reverse complement.
TACTGAGTAATTATAATTACAGACAGTCGACCTCGCGAACGGCCAAAACTAAACCTACTACCACGCACGGTACCACGCGATACAGAAGTGCCCACCAAACCAGCAGATGGCGCGGGGGTAGACCCTGAGAAATCAGTAGAGAAACCTAAACCTGTCTCTGCTGAAAAAGTTTTTGGTGCTGCTAAACCTGTTGACACCGCTGCCAAGTAAGTATATTGAACGATGTAGCTGAATTGATCTTAGCAGATCAACAAATAGTGGGTTTCTGCATTCTATAAACATCCTTTAGTAGCAATATGGAGGGTCTTGGGATGTCACCGTAATTTTTATTTTATTTAATTGTCATTCTCACAGCTGCCTTTACAGTAATATCTGGTGTGGTCAAAGCCAAACTTACATGAGTCACTCTTTCCTCTACTTAGAGCTTCTAAGCATCACTGATGCACAGTAGTGTCAAGCAATTTATCATTGAGGTCTTTAAACTAAACCTGCTTTAAAAGCATAAAGATAAATTACGTGTTATGTATCTGTTTTTGCATGGGTACAAAACATTTCAATGTTGTAAGTTACACCAGTTTGCACATAAAAACAAAACAAGATTTTATTATCTTGATGTTTGTTGTCACCTCTGGTGGCACTGTGCTAGATAAAAAGGGTCAACAGACACCGTATCGTTCATTTAATGTGCGATTCGGTCGCTTAATACCTACACTTTTTTTTACTTTTAAAATGATTCATCTCTATTAACTACGATGTACTCTTTCAATCAAATTTTAATATGCTTGTCACTGCAAAAGGTACATTGAGTCTATAAATAATGGAGTTAGTTGTTAATACAGTGGATTATTTTCACAGAGAACGCGAAATAGAAGAGCGTTTGCGCAAACAAGAAGAAGAAGCGAGACGCGCGACTGAAGATAAAGAAAAATGGGGATCTCGACGAGTCAGTATTTTATTTGATTATTTTAGCATAATTTTCTGTTCATCCATGTATCGAAATGCTAAATTATTGTTATTTTCAACAGGATCATTCCGGAGACCGCCGCAGCGGCTCTAGACGTGGTAAGTTCATTATCTTCAGCTTCTTATTTTCATGGGTTTCTAAATATCATTCCTCGCCCTAAAAGCGTTATGTCTTTGCAGATGAGCCAGCAAGAGACTCACGCTACAACAAGGACCGACGCGACTATTCCAAGGACGACAAAGACAGACGCAACGACAGAGAGCGCCGCGACTACTCCAGAGACGATCGGGAGCGGCGCGACTATAGACCTCACGACAGAGATTACAGAGACAGGCGAGACTACTCGGGCGAAAGGCGTCGAAGCTCTAAGGACGGGTCGCGCGACCGAGGCCGCTCCCGCGATCGTAGAGACGACTCACGCGATCGCAGAAACGTCTCTCGCGGCAGAGACGGCTCGCGTGATCGCAGAGACGGCTCCCGCGATCGCAGAGACGGTTCCCGCGATCGCAGAGACGGTTCCCGCGATCGCAAAGACGGTTCCCGCGATCGTAGAGATGGTTCTCGCGATCGTAACGGTTCCCGCGACTGCAGAGTGACTTCTCGCGGTGGTTCCCGGAGAAGGGAGGATTCCCGCGAGCGACGCGACTACTCCCGCGGCCGGGCAGACTCCCGCGAGCGTCACGACTCGCACGACAACAAGCAAGCCGAACGCAACGGAGATCCGCGGCAGAGCCGCTCGCGCGACCGTCGCGATGACTCACCTGAAGATAAACCACTACCTAAGCTAAAGGAACAGGAGAAACCGGTATGTAATCAATATTAAGTGATATACACGCATCAGCTTTAAGCTGCCTGTGTATAAAATAATAATAATAATAATATCTTAAATACTTCGTTGCGCCGGCATTCGTCTCAAACAACTGACGGGTAGAACTATATAACTTTTAAAACTATTCAAAATGATCTGTAGGTGTGCAAACGTACATTTTTAACGTTTGTTCTGAGTCTGGGTATGTGTTTACAAAAAAAAAAAAGTATATATCAATCACCAAACTAATTTCCATAGTACAAGCATTGCTTAGTTTGGAGTTCTCCATAGCCAGAAAGACTACCAAATATAAAAGACAGTAGTGCCATGTTGAAACGTAACTTTCCTTGTTCACAGAATTTCGTTGCATCTAACAAATTCAGCTTCCTTGAAGACGCAGACGACGTTGCCTCTGATTAACTGAACGGGACTGTGTGCGCGCTAAATAGCAGTGCCCGTTTACAATTATTGACTCGAGTGTAAAGTGTAAATTAACGAGTAACAAGTGTGTAACGTGTAGTAGAGGACTCGAAAGCACGGAGACAATCTTGCATACTGCTATGTAATGTAATAGAACTCGATTAGTGGTTAGTGCGGTGTGGATAAACGTGTATATTAGGGTTGCTACATGCTCACATCGCTCCGGGGTTGGCCCCAGTCTTTATTGTTGCTTCACGTAAATGCAGATCATACAAACAGCATTTGTTAAAAAATGTTTCATCACTCCATTCACCAGCTTGTTAGTGGTTGCAGTAAAGACTGGGGCTCATATTGTGTGTGATCATTATTGTACTGATTGGTGTAAATTTTTCTATGGGTTTGTTACATGATACTGTATGTACAATAATTAATTCCTGTCTTTTTTGGTTACATTCATTGTGTGTGAATATTCATTTATCTTACAATAATTATAAAATATTTTGCATTGATAATTATTTAGTTATATTTAGCTCGAGTTTCATTCTGTGCAGTAATTGCGTTGCCACCATAGGGAATCTTATTAATTCATTTATTCTAGAATATGCCTTTGTGTTAAATATTTAGTTGATGTAATATGTATTAGTTTTATTATTAGAATGTTAATTTTTATTATTTATCTTTACACTCAAATTGGTTATAGTAATCATTATACATTTTACTATGAACGGCGCATATCTGCATATAAGTATGCATAACTGGTGTGTACATAGGTACATACATACCTGCCGTGTTGTACTGTCTGGTACATGAGGTACTTGACAGCTGTTACGATTGAGGCTTTGGTCACAATATTTTTGAAACACTTCAGCAATATGTAAAAATATAATTTGTATCTCTAATTTTTGTTTGGTACATTATCTATGTTCTAATTGTGAAATAAAATAAATATCCTTTTTACAGCCATCTCTGTTTTTGATATTTTTTAACCTGAATACCTACGTCCATTATTTGATTTGGTAAATTAAGTAGGTAGGTACCTAGCTATTAGTTATTTTTATTTTTAAAAGAATGGATACCCAACACTGGTTTACACAACACAAATTAACGTACATTTAAAAGGAAATAAAACAAGGTGCTCCCTTAATTACAGGGTACCACAGCATGCAACCAGACCAGAAATAAATAATAGTTGATAGATTACCGACTCTAGGTAGGTACCTACTCTATCAACTAATTCATTTATTTCTGTGGTTTTGGCACTGGACGAATACTTTTTTCTATGAATTTGGCTTCCAGATTACTGTCTTTTTGAGCTGGGTAGGGCAGACGAGGCAGACCACGTCTATTTGTGTACCGGGTTAAACTGATAAGTACCTATTCACCTACGAACCGTACCTACTTAACTACCTACGGGCTCCAAAACCTACAGGTAGGTATGGTCCAAAGTTACTAAAGTCGACTATATGAGACCCAGGAAAGGCAGCGGCGCTTAGCGTGTCGATTCTGTTATTGCATTTTTCGCGAGCTTCTAAAGTAGTAGCCTAATTTAATTTCACCGTACTAAAATTATAGCAGTCTTTGTCGTTTCAGTTTATGAGAAAGGAACGGCAACATTTGGTGCTGTCAAATTTAAAATAATGTAACAACCGGATTCGACACTATTTAAGGTTAATTTACACACCTCAAGTAGGTCGCAAGTATAGTTGTAAGTAGTGGTTGAGTTCTGGTTGACTATCTCACTCGCTCTAACGGGCTTGAGTGGATAGTTTGCATACCACCCCTTCAAAAAAAACGGAAGGGGTGTTAAAGATTGACGGCGTTGTGTGTATGACTGATTGTTTGTCTGTGCCCTCGTGGCTTTGAAAGTAGGGCTCCGATTTAAATGCGTTTTTTTTTTGTAAAAATGGTGATTTAACTGGATGGTTCTTAGCCATGTCTGGTAAAAACTGGCTGAGCCGTTTACTATGACGATTCGAGGAGCGGGGTTTGAAAAAAAGTTAAACAATGTCTTAAATATTTAAAAAGTTTAATGTAGATTATGAAATTTAAAAGGAAACATTTTATTTTAGACCATGCATTAAAAGTTTATCATTATTTATTTTAGGCAAATTAGTTTCTATTACTATTACCTACTACACACATCATTTAAAGTAGGTATTTAATCAATCAATATTACATAAATAGGTAGGTAGGTTAAGATACTTATTGTAAATGCTAAGTTTTAAACAACCGTTTATAAATATCCAGTTTAGTAATAAGTATAAAACATTAGACAACACTCTCCTCTAGAGCTAAGAAACTTTAACCTTAATCTTATTACTTAACAATATTTGTACCGTTTTTCCAAACCAAACAGTACCTACGAAACACTAAAAATAAAATCTCCATACAAAACAAACCAAAAGACATTATTTTTAGAAACTCTTGCATGTTACGTATTTATTAAACATGTTTAAAACTATCGAAATGCATCTACATGCTGTACGATTAGAACGCTAACATTTTCGCCTTAACAAATAAATTGGCGTCTATAAACGTATGAGACAAACTCTTCGATGAGACAAAAAACTCAAGGTGCTCGTGAACACAACCAAAGTTACACACCACTTCATTTCTGCAAAATCGCTGTCATTAGTGCATCTTTTAATCGTTTAGTCATATCCTCTAGTATATCAGCTTTCACTTTTAATTTCTTATTTCGTTCTTCCAAATCTACTGCAAGTTGTTCCATTTGTAGCTCTTTGAGTTTTCTGTTCATTCTAGATCTTTTTGATGCTTCGTTATTTTTGTCTCTTAACTCCCTGTATTTCCCTTCTTGGTTGGACATACAGGAGGAGTTTTCATCTACGCTACACGCCGATGAAACAGTGCTCTCCCTTCTCTTAGGAGGACGTCCTCTTCGTGCTTTTGTCAACTGTTGTGACCCCTCTAGCGCAATAATCATGTCTTTGATCGGAACATTAGGCTTCTTTCTCTTGTACTTCTTAGGTGTTGTTTCCTCCGTATAAGGTGTGTAAGTTTCATCTGAATCTTCACTGTCATTGCGTCTTTTCTTACTCCAGTGAGAATTGACTTCTTCGTGGTCTGACTCTATGTGAGATTCGCTTTTCGGGGTGATCGGTTCATAGTCCGCCGGTGATAGGACGTCCGTCTTTGGACTAGGCTCCATAGATTCTGGTGTAGTGGCTTGAATTGGCCACGGCTGTTTGAGCTTCTGTAGCAAAAGAAGAAAAGGTTTAATTTTAATTTAGAAATAACCTAGGTAGGTTACTACTTACTATTATTACGTATTTTTTTTACTTAATACTTACCAACTGTGGACATTTTTCTTTCTCCAGTTGCTCGACGTAGGATAGCACTTCCGGAGTGCTGATGATGTCGTTTGACCAGTTCGAAGAAGGCGCCGCTACGTCTACGGATAGACCCTCTAGCCGCCGCTTAACCCCTGTTTCATATACCCCCCTGTTAACCGCGTAATCCCTAACTACATACTCTGAGATAACAACGTCATTATTTACCAACTCCCGCGGTATAGCCAAACTATGTTTTATGTCAGGATTGTGTTCTTGATCGACAAATGGCATGTGTGTGTTGTATGATTTAGTGTAATTTGTGTTTAGTGCGTTGGTCCACCCGACCAGCTCATTGGCCGGCCATGGGCCGGCCTCAGGGACCCGTTCGGACTCTAATTCTTCAATAACTACTGGTAGGCTACTAATATCCAAGAATTGTTCTTGGAACTGATTTTTACTTTCTTTCTCCATTTCTGGGAAATTCAAATACTTATTATCAAACGTAAACGTTTCGACATTAGGTGAAAGTGGATCAACTGGTGTGGTATTATAGAAGCCTGCCTGCGCGTATGTAGAGTTAGTGTCGAATGTATCCCAGCCTTGTGGCGAGAATTGTGTGTTCGGTGTGTCGATTGTGTAAGCCTTTTCAGTCGATTTTGAATCTGTGGTAGAAAAAAAAAACTGTTAAGTACACATTTTCATTTTCAATATACATGGAATGTGCGTAATTAATTACATCCAATACTTACCAATGGTTAGTGCTTGTTCTTCCTTGGCGGGAGTGGAGCACCACTGAACCAGATCTTGGAAGAACTCTGAGTCCGAATCGTGAAACATGGTGCTGTCGTAAAGCGGCTCCGGTTTCAAAAACTCCTGAAAATTGATAATCATGTATTAGAAAATGATCAGGAGGTGAAATCAGAAGACTAGTAATAAACTTAACATAAAAATAATACGTTATAAATTATGTTAGTAGGTACTCACGTTTGCTGCAACCCGCCCTTACCTCTGAAAAGCTGGTGGTGGCCCCTGGTGAAGGAGGCGTCACTTCTGAACTTCCGTCGGTAACCACTCCGGTTGAACCGTTCACCTGCTGACTCTTTTCGGGCTTTAAACGATCTATTTCTACCACTTTCAAAATACTTTGAGTCTTGTGACTCGTTTGCGAAAAAACCATGTCTTTTGGTGTTTGAATTGTCGTATCGATTTCCGATATCGTCGCTCCGACTCGGACAGGTGATCTTTTGAGCAACCATTTTGAATAGAACTACAAACAGAAATGATACGACGTAACATAATGTGCATATTTTATGAAGCGAGGTGGAAAATGAGATGAACGAAATAGATGATCTACCTACTGCATGCGATAGATATATTTGAAAATATGTATTTATTGAATTACTTCAAAATACGTAATGTGTGCTTAATGACTGATGTATAATGATGTTTTTCGTAATGATAACAAGACGGTATTTTACTTTACTGAGATGGTATAAAGTACCAACGCTTAAGATCAAGCGTGAATACACATATCTGAATAAATGACGGACAAGTATTTAAAGGTCAGAACCTTGAAACAGATAAGCATATTAATAATATGGTAATGTATGAACATAAATAGATACCTAGGTATGGTGTATTGTATGAAATGGATTCGAGAAGTTTGATTAAAGTAATGAAGATTGCATAAATATTATGGATTTAATACTGAAAAATAAGTATTTAGATACATATATTATTATATCGTCTATTCAATTATTTTCTGCATGTTTTGGTTGTCATTTAGTGCTAGATGTTATGCAATCAACATGTCACCTGCCCCGTGAATGGTTTTTATCTCATCATCATCTCAATTCATATCAAAAAGAACTGACAAAGCTAGGTGTACTAGGTTTCCGGTTTGTGGATTACCCTGCAGGAAAGAATCTAATCCTAGGACTACGTCTAGTTGATTAACCCAAAAACTTAACTTATCAAAAAGAAGTAATAAAGCTGGTGTACCTACTAGGTTTCCGGTTTGTGTATTACCCTGCAGGAAAAAATCTAATCTAGATGCTTAACCCAAAAAACTTAACTAAGTACCTAATATTTAGTTATTAGTTATTTATAAAATAAATCATTATGATCTAACTATATTACAAAAGAAATTTAATTACTAAGCTTACCTAAATTATGTAAAAGCAATAATCAGTGAAAGGCGGTTGTATAGACCTCAATAATGGTTAAAAACCCTCTCCCACTAAAATAGGGTCTAATATTATTTCTTTTTAATGACCTATACTCACAAATTCATCTATGCACAGGAGGTACTTTGTATGTGTTACAGATATAACAACGATAACTACATGTATCACCTTCTCTTTTTTTCTCAGAATTTGTGTTGCTAAGTTAATATTCTTATCGTAATATGATAAGAATATTAAGATAATATCTTAAATAAAATACGGAAATAATATCATATTCTTATCATATTATGATAAGAATATTACATGATTTCCGTATTTTTTTTAAGCAACATTGTCCTCGCTCTGTCCGACATGATTTGAGATGTGATATTTGTGCTCTCAATAAGAACGTGGCAAGAATGAATGATAATGAGATTCGTAACTAAAGAGAGAATGAAACTTTACTGAAGACTTTAACAACTCAGTTACCTACTTAACTCGTCTTTTTTTTAACTTTAGTCATGAAAGGTAGCTTTTGAGTTCAATAAACACTATTGTAAGTAGTATCTTTACTTGCGTGCGTTTAAATGAGATCAACAACGATCTTTTTTTATGAATTGTTTCAAGATTAAAAAAAAACTTTAAAAGGAAATCTTTAACAGCCTACTTTTGAAAAAAAATAGGAATAATTTCTTTATCGACATTCGAATCTACGAAGGTTCTGAAATTTTAGGAAAACACATAGTATTCGTCACATCGTCGTGTTTCTTCTATTCTTATCTCGCTCTCGACCTGTGAACAAATAATGTTAAAGGGGAGGGAGGTGAACGCTATTACTTACTTGTTTGAACTCTTCTTGAGCTCCTAATGAAATCTTAGCTCTTTAGGCAGCCAACCAAGTAACTGTCTCGAATGTAGGCCTGCAACAAAAATATACATATAAATGATAAATAATATATAATAATAACGACACAGGTGACAAAATAATTACTAAAACCGAAAATAATATTATGTACCTACGTTTAATAATACCAATTTTTTTAACTGTAGATACTATAACACAAAATATCATGCGATCAGGTGCACATTAAAATAAATATAAATATTCCCGGATATTTAACACAACGCCTTCTAGTCTCAAACTAAGCAAAGCTTGTGCTATGGGAACTAGATGGCTGACAGAATACATAGGTACATAATTTTTTTTTTTCTAAATACATACTTATAATACATAGAAACACCCAGACACAGAACAAACATCTATGTTTGCCACACACAAATGTTTGTTCTCGGTGGAGATTGAACCCACGACCCACAGCACGGAAGGCAGAGCTACTACCGACTGAGCCATGAAGCCTGTCATTATGTAGGTACTTCTTCAAGAATATCAAACTAACTCAAGTATATACTTACAAAATACTAATAGGTACCGATCAAAGGTTGAAACCACTAACTACGCACAACGTTTACTACTACCTAGGTATATTTGGACTTCACTAAATCGATTGTCGTCACCGAACAAACGAGTAGGTAGGTAACTACCTACCTACACACTTACTGCAATGATAATAATTTGAGTGGGTGGACGGGGTCATAGACATCTACCTACCTTCTTTTAACCAATCGACCCTTAGGAAATTTTGTTGAGGGCCACGTGGCATAGGTAGGTATACAAAACAATACCTAATGACCTAGATAAGTTTGGGTGCTGCTAGGGTATACTATGGACTAAGTATATCAAGATTCTATCTATCTTGTTATATTTAGTCCATGGGTATAGGTACTTAACCATGGACTATTTAGTTCATGACTTAACTGACTTTGCCGTCATACCTTTCTAAATACGTACCTACACAAGCACAAGCTTTGCTTAGTTTGGGACTTGAAGGCGTTGTTATAAGTGTCCGTGAATATTTATTATTTATTAAAAGCAACTTGAGTGCGAAAGCAATCGTGACCCTGATTTTAAACCAAAAACAAACTTCAGATTTATTTCTATCGCGTGTTTTCGAGAAAGTAGTGGAGTGAGGAAACAAGATAATGACGCGCAATTCGGCGCGGCACGGCAACATGTCGAGACTTGAGACATGTAGGTTCAGTCAGACAGAGTATTTTACAAAAACTCTTTTAGAAAAAGTGCATAATTAATGTTCTTTTGGAAAGAGTAGGTAGGTTAGGTACCTACGTATTAGAAAAATTACCTATTGATTACCTATGTAGGTAGGTAGGTAAGTACCGGAGTAGTTTAATTTATTACCTACTTTTATAATAACTTTCATACTCATTGTGAACTTCTTCATTAATTAACTTTTTAAAGGACTGGTGTTACTAAGATGTACGTAAAAAGATTTAAAATACAAGAAAACCAACATATTTACTATCTACAGATCACAGAGTTGTATTGCGCAATATTAAACTTTGCCTGTGATATTGTTATATAATAGGTGCCACATCATTATCAGTTATTTTATCATGACATTACAAGGTACCTAGGTACCTACTTATAATTACATAAATTTAAAAATATATAATCTAATAGTACCTTGGTACAAAACAATCCAATGGCGCCAGTTGCTCGAAGGAAGGAGTGTCTCCTCACAGAAAGATTTATTGAAAAAAAATATGTAAAACTTTCTGCCACAAACTCTAATTCCACATAAATAAGTGGTTTTTAGGGAAGTCTCAAATACAGACACATGCACTCCGTGCGAGTTCAGACAATGTTGTGCAATAATAACGCTCGCCAGCGGTAGCCTAGTCAGTTTTCCTCAATCCCTACCAAAGTACTTTTGCGTTCTAAAAATATCTTCGCCGGCTCGTGGTTGGTTCACTCCGAATGACGTTAACCGACCAAACCAATAAGAGCCAAGGAATGTATCGTCACGAGTCCGTAAACATAGGTACCTCTACGTAGTTATGAATGTATAGGTTGTGTGCTGGGAAATCACGCAACGCAAAACACGTGCCTGTTTTCTCGATGATTCATTGAATGGTTGGAGTGGAGCACACACAGGCCAGTAAAATAAGTACTGTAGGTGCTCTATGTCATTATGAACCTAAGTATTAGAACCTAAGAATTAGATACCTAGGTGAACGTTCCAAACCAACGTAGGTACGATACTAACCAACCCAATAATTATTACGTAGGCTTTACGTAGGTACCTAATCGTTTTCACAAAATTTCTTGCCTTACTTCAATCAGTGGTTTGACGGTTCAAAAAATATTGTAGTTTACTACCTAGATATTACGATATAAATAGATTCGTACGTAGGTACCTACCTATATACTCAATCAATACGTATACCCACTACCTACCTTTGGTATACAATTTTTTTTTTTTAATACTACTAGCTGATGAAACAAGCAGATGATAAGTGGTATTTGGGGCTTCATTATTATAAAAACCGCACGAAGTCAAACAAGTTTTTCTTTGAACATAATGTTTACTCAGTTAGGTAGGTAGGTACCTAACTGAGTAAAGAGGCTCCGATGGGAGCCTCTTTGATTGAGTTCACGGCTTGGGCAACCACCTGTCAGGATTTCTTCTGATTCATGTTAATACCTACCTAATGTTAATATTAGATAGCTGATAGAATACCTACTTGTCTTTATGATGAGTAGGTACCTACGTATTATAAGGTAGGCAGTACCTACAGTCTTCAGATTACAAAAAAATAATATTTTGAGTTACCCGTATAGTCAGTTTTATTGTTGGGTTATTGGAGTTTTAGTAAGGATCCCAAATTTTTTTGAAAATTTAATATAGCCTGTGTTACCCAGGGATAGTGTAGCTTCCCAACGGTAGAAGAGTTTTCTAATCGGTCCAGTAGTTTCGGTTCGGAGCCTATTCAATGCAGACAAACAAAAAAAAAACCTTTCGTCATTATAATACTAATAGGTAGTACCTTTATAGATACTAGTAGGTATAGTATTATATGATCTGTGGCTTAGAATAATAACAGTGTTATTAATCTAAGATCTGTGGTATAGACTACGTAAAGAAATACCTACCTATATTATTTATATTAGAACATTGAGTAGGTACCTAGGTCGGTGGAAGGTAGGTAGGTACCTTTTTAACGTACACTACCTACCTACTATGTCCAATCGTTCTACGCCGTACTTACTCACTGTAGTTTTCTACTTCGCTAAAGACTTGACCAATATAAATCGATTATGAGTACTACACACAGTGGAGTCGATTATGTTGTTACATTTTTTTCTAAACTAAACCTATTTGCCAGCGCTAAATGTCTACATCTCTTTCTTAGTTAATTAAAATGACAAAGATGGCTATAATTTTAGCGCTGTCAAATAGATGCTAGGTAGTATAAAATGGAGTGTGGAACTGAAAAAAGAGTAGGTAGGTATAGGTACAGTAGGCTAGGCAGGCAGGTACGTAGATGTACGTAACTTACCTACATGTGTGTAGGTACTTACATTTTAGTATGTCTTCAATGATTGTCTTGAATTTCTTGATCTTGTCTTTTATCTGACGCAAGAACATTAACTGTTTGTTTGTCAAATTGTCGCCCACTGAAGTGTAGTAAATCGTGCTCAATAGATATTTTGGTAGTCGGTTGTACACGTAGCTCATGTTAGAGTTTTCTGCGAGCTTTCTCTAATTTCGTCTATTATTATTTAACCACAAAAACTATAAACGGAGGTCTAATAGGTAAGACCAAAAAGAAAATTAAATTAGGTTTTAAGTTGGTTTGTCAAAAACCTTTGCTCGTGCTTCAAATTGTCACAAAATAGGTAGATACCCTTTAAGTTTTTGGGGGTAAGCGATGGACTGCTAGAAGAATTGTATTATTAGTCACTAGTGCACTTCGTAAAGATTGAAAAATAATCGGCTTGAGTCGCTAGTCGCAACGTCGTCGCAACTCACTCGCTCGCAGAAGTCGCAGTAGTTGGTATAGCCACAATATAGCTTAATTAGCTCGGTAGGTATCAGTCGCTGGCTGGCTGGGCTGATGCAATATTTCGTTCGTGGATAGGCGCTCCGTTACTCGCAAGAATAATATTCCACTCAGTCTTCTCAATTTCTCAAGTCGTCGCGTCGTCGTCGGCCTGCGTGAAATGAAATGAAGTGAAGGTCCTGACTTTAACAATCAGTTATATTTGACAGATGACTTTGACATAATTACATTCATTTCATTTCATAGACGTAACTCTCACGTCACACAAGAAAATTATAATATGCAGAAAATTATTGCACAGCATGTTAATGTACAGCCCAATAACATACAACATGGTAATCTTTAATATATTATATGATACGAAAATATAGGCGGAACCTCGGAGCGCAACAAAAAATTCTAGCAAATTCTGTGAACGGTATTACATATAGCCACTAAAGCCGTTTGGCGCGTTTGTAATTTGCACATTGAAAAAAATTAGTAAACAACCATTGAAAACCACAGAGATTGTTGGTTTGCTTACCCACGGTAGCATTCGCAACGCAACGCACACGAAAACGAGGCATCCCACTGGTGCCACAGAACAAATAATAGTATAATGAGTTATCATGTTGTGCAAGATCGCCTCGTATTTATAGTGCTCGCCATTATATTGTACGGCCAGTAAATGATTTGGGCTATTGGTTATCACGATCTGTGTTATTATGTTGCGATTTATCATGCGGTGCACTAGGGGTGCTTGTGGACTTTTTTGAGACAAAAATAAATTAATATTTAAAATTTATATAAATGTTTTTCGACGTGCGGTTCGCTTTCGTGTTATCGTGTTAGGATTTCATATATATACAGATTCGCCTAAAGAATAATGCAAAGTTTCTTTCGTGGATAAAATGGTTCTTATTCGAATTTTGCTATGAATACTTTGAACTTCATCGAAGTGTGAATGTTTTAGTTTGTGGATAATCAGTTGAATGTATTCTGCGAAATAATTGGTTCTTAGTCGTGCAGCCTTCTAGGAAGCCAATAATTAGTGTTGTGCTTGCTTTGGTGTAGAAGGTGAGGAAGGTACAGACCTACCTAGGTAATTGTGGTGTTTTTTACAACGACCTTGGTATTGTATTATTAGTGTTGTAGGTAGGTACATAGTCTTCGAATTGGTTCGAATAGTTTTGCATGCTCACGTAGTTACCTATTTTGTTCTTGGCCGTGATTATCTCTGTTGCACGTAGGAAATGCCAAAAGAGATCTTGAGATCTATCATCAAGTGTCTGGATCGAGATTGATCAATTTAGAGATCTCCCCTATTACTTTGTCGAGATCTCGCAATTATCGAAATTTCATCTAATGTTATATCAAATTGTTGTTGTTTGATGTTGTTTCAAGATACAACATAATATCTTGAAACAAAAAGCACCTACCTAAATTAGGCATCTACCTACTCATTAATTATTTTGGATATAATTATCTTATTTGGAAGCATATGGGTAAATTAGGTACCTATGTGCAGACATTTTTCTTATCCTTATTATGTATTTTATGCTACCCTGAGATTTTGTGAGATTTGAGATGTTAAGAAATCGAGATTGCATATTACACCACTAATTACTAGCAGCTTTAGCAGGTCTGCTACCAGTAGGTAGGTATACAATGTTATGAATCTGTTGCTATCACTGGTGGCTTTTACAATACCTATTACTGAACCTAGTATGCCTACACCTGTTTTAGTTATATTATCTACCTAGGTATGTTGTAACTGGCAGTTGAGCCTTGTGTGTAACTAGGGAATTTTTTTAATCTATTCTTTGTTAGAAATCTGTTAGAGAAAGTGACGACCACATGCATTTAAATTCAAACATTTTCTTTGCAATGAGTTTTTCATTTCATTCTTTAAAAAAATATGGTCTGGAATAGGCTAAATACTTTTTTTTTTCAAATATTATGCAAGCAAAATGGTAGGAGTATTTTTCTTTGGATTGACTGATGTTAGAATACCTACACAGTTGAATGAATCATGTTCTGCATACACATAAGAAACTTATGGGACTAGAGAATGTTGTGTAACATGTCTGTGAACATTTATTTATATTACTAGCTTCCCCCCGCGACTTCGTTCGTGTCCCGTTGAATCCCATTGATTTTTCGGGATAAAAAGTAGCCTATGTGTTAATCCAGGCTACGGACAATATAATATTCCAAGTTTCATCCAAATTGGATCAGTAGTTTTAGCATAAAAGAGGAACAGACATACATCCTCACAAACTTTCGCGTTTATAATATTAGTAGGATTTACTTAGTCCAAAAAAAAACAAACATTTGCATTGGTTTATTACACTAAATGCTCTCAGCCCGAACAGTTTAGAGCTATTATCAACTGCTGTGATAGGCCAATTAATTTCAGGTCAAGATGCCGATTATAGAGGGGATAGGAGATGAAGTGGTGCAGTTTGCTTGTGCTGTGCTGTTGATAACAATCAGCACAATAGCCTGGTGGTCTACCAATGCTCGACCTGATCGCTACCGTTCAGTGGTAGTGATGCGCTCACAAGCTCAACACCCGGTCAGCGTCAGCATTCGAACTGGTGGTGGTAAGTTTTTACTGTTTTCATTAAGATTTTACAAAGGTCTGCTATTGAGGCTCTTTCATTCATACATCTACGAGTGGTCGCTATTATGATCAATCACATCTTTACACAAAGCGCTTTGCTTCCACCTTCATAATGCAAACTGCCAAGGAGTGGAACTCTCTGCCATCGTAAGACAGACGCCAATTTTTTTTTTTACGATGGATAGTTGAGCATTTGGCTGCTAAAACACCGGATGGTAAGTGTAGCTGCAGCCTAAGGAGCATGCTTAGCTATAATCCATCTATTTTCACTCTTTTCTTGAACATTCCTAGGTTATATTGATCTGGAAATACTGATGATGGCAGAGAGTTCCACTCCTTACTGAATGGTCTGGCAAACTGTTTCATCCAACATTTGCTGATCTGGTTGTCTGTGATCTGGATCAGCTACCGGTGTCGTTTGTGCCCTCGTAGTAATAACATCTGAAGTCAATTTTATTCTCAGCTAAGTAGTACTCTAAGATAAACAGTCAAAAATATGATTTTTCAGATTGCGGGTTGTTAAATAAGTAGAATTAATAATTAATGGAATGGGTAAACCTGCCCAATGCCTTTTTTACCCTTGTTTTTCTAAATATAGCTTAGGTAGGACCGTCATTTTTAAAGTTCAAGATCATTACCTGAACTGGTTTTATTGTAGACAAAATGTTATGCATAATTTCATGTTTTACTTATTCTTAATAATCCACTACAATCTAAAAATAATGAGTGTAAATAACTACACTGAGCCAAAATAAGTTTATTTAGTTTCCTTATTGTCCAAAGTAGATTTAATTTACAAAAATTAAGACTAACGCAGAGTAAGGCCCATGTGCCGAACTGCCGATACAGAAATAATTAATCATGCATAGATTTGAGTAGAGATTTTCATATAAAAATCTATGCTCAGGACCAGGTCAGTGCTTGAGCAATAACTCAGGATACGAGCCTTAGAGTACTTAGTTTTTATTATTATTTACGAACACGGAAAACAAACAGCATACTAAATTTACTTTGGATTATCTATTATGTGCGGAAGGTACCTACATTACCTACTAAACTGGTATTTCATCGTATATTTGGATGTTCATTTGTTTTAGAGCCCAGCTTGTTCAGCACAAGTACTAGAAGTGGTCGCGCTACCGTGCATGCATCAACTGCCGCCGCTGCCGGTAATTAACCTATCTTAATGTTTATATATTGACTAGCCGTCGCCCGCGGCGTTGCTCGCGTTCTGCCCTTAGAGTGTGACGTTTCAAAATTCCTTTCTTAGTGCACCCCTACACTATATAAGGATACTACCCTTACCCTCCAAATTTCATACCTCTAGGACTTATAGGTTAGGTTGTGCGTTGATTCTCAGTCAGCTTCAAAAGACTTTTATATATTTAGACTAGCCGTCGCCCGCGGCGTTGCTCGCGTTCTACCCTTTAGAGTGTGACGTTTCAAAATTCCTTTCTTAGTGCACCCCTACACTATATAAGGATACTACCCTCCAAATTTCATACCTCTAGGACTTATAGTTTCGGCTGTGCGTTGATTCTCTGTCAGCTTCAAAAGAGTTTTATATATATTGATTGATGATTGATGATGATTAGAGGCGTGCTTATCAGTTACACTTTATAAAAGTAAAGAAAAATACCCTACACTTTAATAAAGTGTATGATAATCACCACGTGAACGGTAGGTACCTTTGTACGATGAGTGCTTGCGTGTATGTGGTGGATCTGAGTTACCATATTCCATGGTAAAATCCCAAAAATCAACCCTTTTTAAAATCCCTAAATTTACTAACCGGTGTCGTTAAATCCTAGCATTTACTGATAATATCTAAGATTGACCAAGATTCGAGATCTTGTTATTCTCAGAGCAAATGTAGGTATCTAATGTTCTTTGACATAATATGGCAAACTGAGGTAAGGCATATGAAAACAGACGGAGGAGGTTAGTAGCCATAGGCTACTCTAGAATTCCCTGTGTCGTGGCTATTAGAAACTACATGTAGGTCATCGTAGGTACACACACCCTCCCAGACCGCTGGAACACCCAAACCAGACACACATTTGCAGACCACGCAAACATAATTTATCCTACAGGGGAGTAAAACTCGCAACCCTGAGCCATTGAAGAATAAACATTTATTTCCAGTGTCACTGACCCCAGCCCCAGCTATCACTACAACCGAATACAGATCAGTGATTCCTTTTCAAGAAATGGACAGCATTATTGACGCCGATGTAGCCTTATTCAACAACAGTCGCATGCATTTCTATAGGAGAGTCGAAAGTAAGTTTTTTAATCCAAAACTTCACAATTCGCTTCTGTAGATCCTCACAATTTTAGCGACAATATTATAGTACCTAATTATTTTAGCTTTCCATATCTTAAAATCCAAAACTAGTGTGCTCTTCATATTTACAATTCAGCGAAATTGGTTCTAGAACACATACCTATCGCAATTACGAATAACAAACAAATACGTACGAGACATCAAGTTACCTTATTGATTGAAATAAATACTAAATATTAATTGCGAATTTCCTCTTGCTATTATCTTTACAAACAGGTTCTTTTACTACCACTCACTTAAACATTCTTCATACAAGTTCGTTGGTAGGTGTTGTTGACCTGACCTCTCTTTAAGCAAGGAAAGGAAGGTATTAGTTAGGTCAAGGTAATCTCCTTCCAAATCACCTGTTCACCCATTAAAAATCGCGAGTGAACAAGATGGCTAATACTTCACTGGCGACCTCTGTGGCGCAAGAGATTACTATTCCCGCCCGCGGTGTAAATGTTTCCATGATTTGCACAACTTTATCCCTGTTAGTATTATTAATAAACTCGACGTAAGTTTGGGATAGTTACACCGTGTTGGGGTCTGGGAATTGAAGCGGCCACCAGGATACTTACGCTGGATTCATAAACATGTAGGGGTTCCCCTAAGGGTAGATTTAGCTAATTAAGTCGACCTCTATGGGAACCCTTGCATGTTTATGAACTCTAGCGTCAGTAGTTTCTAACAACCACAGCACAAGGAATACTAGTCTGTATGTGTGTGACTGTTGAATTTAGCTAAATTCTGATTTTTAGGTCACCGAAAACCGATTACTTAGTAACCTTCTTTGTAATGTAGTCTGTAGGTCACCTAAACTTTTATATTTCTGCGGCGGCTAGACGCCGGTTTTGGAGAAGGTCACATACTTCTAAAGCTCTTTAATATTACAAAGGTTAGACAGACAACACTCTAAGACTTCAATATGTGATGGATATTTTTTCACAATCCTCCATTTCACTGTAGTATTGGACGATTACTATTCTATACTGTCGTTAACCTACTGTGGAGTAAAAGCGGTCATGCATGGTTTCTAGCTACAAGTTCCGGATTCCAACTGAATAGGTATAAAATTATTAACTTGTTATATTTATAATCCTTTTGAAATTCCTTTTATTTCACTAGCTATTAAATACGCGCATAATTTTACAATCAAATAGTAATGTTTGATTTAAATTCGATGACACTCAAAAGAATTCAATAAAAACTACAGGCTGATTATTATTTTTGTTGCCTAAGGACAACACATACATACATACACTAGCCGTCGCCCGCGGCGTTGCTCGCGTTCTACCCTTTAGAGCGTGACGTTTCAAAATTCCTTTCTTAGTGCACCCCTACACTATATAAGGATACTACCCTCCAAATTTCATACCTCTAGGACTTATAGTTTAGGCTGTGCGTTGATTCTCAGTCAGCTTCAAAAGAGTTTTATATATATTGATTATTACTATGAAAAAATTTTTGCTAAAATTTATAATATTGTTAATTCTAATGCAAACAATATCGTAACGTACGCAGCGTCGCGCACACGTAAAATTATACACTACACAAAGTCGAGTGTTTGTTCAAGTGTCAAAAAAGTATCAAGACACGTTGACTGGATTGGATATACAAGCCAACACGGTTTTCATACATCCCTCAACTATTTCAGATCAGTCGCATAGTACGCTAGCACAAAGAGACGAATCTTCAGATAGCGAGGTTGAGGAAACGGCTGCTGAGCCGGCCAGCACTGAACAAATGCGAGAAATGGATAACATAGTCAATGCGATGCGGGGAGATGTTAGTGCGCCTTGCTTTACACAGCCCAGCGGTAAGTTTCCAGTGTTACAATTAAGAAATAAAGAATTTACAAGGCATCTTTATTTTAAGAATAAATAAATCTTTCACTAAAAACTCTTTAGACATCTTAAGCCTGTAAGCCGATTTACTCCTCAAGCACTGATCCGGACTCAAGCATAGATTGTTGTATGAAAATCTCTACTCAAATCTACACACATGCGTGGGTAATGATTTCAGTATCGGCATACAAAAATATGAAATATGATGCTCTTTAGTTAATAAAAAATAAATTAAAGAAGTAATAACTAATAAAGTTTGGTCAAAATCTTAAAGGTATCTAAAAAACTTACAAAGATATGCTATGTGTAGAGCTTGGTTTAGTATAATAATTTGTGGGCTACCTTCAACTTCAACTTCTTGGTTTATGGCTTTTGCAACTTGTTACAGCAATTGTTACGTTTCTTTAGATAATCTAGTCAAAACAACACTCGTGATATATTTTGACACATACTAATTTCTGAGAACTCAAATGGGACACAATCCGCCTCTTCTAAAATATTTAATTTATAGGTGATAGCAACCCGAGTCCCACCGCACCAGTTAAAGCCAACGATACCCCAGACAAACCGATCGATCCCGAGGAGGCGAACAGAAAAAAGATTTTAATAAAACTCAAGTATTTGAACGACACACAGAAGGAAGTCGAAGGCAGTCTTGATGAACTGTTGAAGGATTTTAAATGGTGAGTACTTCACGCCAAATATTACCAAAAGAGGAAGGTATAGGTGCTGAGCAGTCAGCAGGCCTAGTCATCAAAAAATATCCTACCTACTACAGCATCTCGTCCGGTTAAATTGGCACCTGGCGTTATATAAATCATCTAGATTCAAAAGGCCTATCTAAAAAGGCCATTCCCATGTATCAGGGAATGCCCTTTTATTTATTCTTTACAATAATTTTAAAGACAAT
Source organism: Eulithis prunata (assembly GCA_918843925.1). Classification (NCBI taxonomy): domain Eukaryota; kingdom Metazoa; phylum Arthropoda; class Insecta; order Lepidoptera; family Geometridae; genus Eulithis; species Eulithis prunata. The sequence goes on along the minus strand of OU974016.1, from coordinate 7,400,812 downwards.
AAAATCTGTGAGGAAAACCTTTATTTATATGTCACTTGTTAATTATTTGCGTTTAGCGGTAAATAGGGAGTTATAAGAAAATAGTTCTAATTATACCTGCAGCTGCGGTCAAAGGGCGGCTTGTATAGTGATTGACGTTTAAGATAGCACTGCAATTGTGGCATTTACATCTGGCGGTACCTAACCTACCTATCTCTATTTGGACGAATAAACACACACGCTCTAATTGTATAGAATAAGGTCTATAAACAAATATTAACGCTTGCCTGCTTGCAAACAACCTTACAAAAAAGTTTTTTTATTACAAAAATGTCCATTTCATACACTAGTGCTTACTGACATTATAATGTTCCCCAGGCGTCACTTCAGTCAAGAACTAACAGAGCAGAGCGCAGTTCGTCTCATCTACCAAGGACGTGTGTTAGAAGAGGCCCGCACTTTGGGGGCGTGCGGTCTGCGCGACCAGGCCGTGGTGCACGCACTAGTGCATCCACGTCGCGCGGCCTCGCAGGCAAGTAGTGACGTCACAGGCGAGTGGAATCACATCACATCTACCAAGGGCGTGTGTTAGAAGAGGCTCTCACTTTGGGGGCGGCTTGCAGTCAAGCAGTGACGTCACAAAGAAGCACTGCTCTAGTAAGGTCGCGGATCAGACCGTGGTGAATGCACTAACTACAAGTATTAGTTTTCTACAATGATTGTCGGATCTACACTGGCATTTAATCGTTCTAATCGGCTTGTTCCATCATTTAGTTGTATAAAAATAATCTTTGAACTACCTCAGTGCGCAAATTTAGCTGTTAAAGTGCAAAGGGCTAGGTTTTTAAGAAATGTACCTACTTAATAGGGTAGCAAAAGGAGGAAAAGAAATAAGCAAACAAATGAAATGATTTTCTTTTCAAATTACAGCCGCACACAGTAGCCGAGGACACGATAGGCGCCCCTTTAGAGATAATTCATGAAAGAGCTCAAGTGGAACGTGCCTGGGATCTTGAGAATATACTGATGACACTCGTATCAGTGGCCCTGACTGTTGTCTGGTTCTTCAGGTATGTACGATCACGATATTAAACTAACTTATAATGGTGCTGGAGCTTTGGGCTTCATTCTACAGTAATAACGCATCTAAATTACTGTTACCTTATGTTTCTATGGTTTATTTTTCAAACTTAGTGTTTTGTTGGGTATTTTTGCTTGAAGTGAATATTTGTGACAGCGATACTGATGAGAATGGTAGCCACTGAAATGTGTTAGGTTTTAAAAAATATAATAAGCAAGATATTACCTAGTTATTTTATTTTATTGACAGCAAAAATTAAGTCATGCTTGCTGAAACTTTTCATAGTTCTGTGCGTTGCTTATTGACAGCTTGGAAACTTTGCGATAGGTATTACATCCAAAGTACTAGAAAACACTTCATCTGACACGTCATGTTAACTATGACGTCATTTATAAATACATACGCTACCGTTACGATTCTCACATTAATTTATAATGAAGGTAGAGTTACATTTTTGTGTTAGAAATTGGGTAGAAACATTGTAGAACAGAATTTAACGTTATTGATACTGTTCGTCGTATTTTACTTAGGTATGTATGCAGGCAACGGCACTGAAGCTTCGAAATAATACTGCAGATGTTATGGATACAATATTAATACTTCAATAATACTTCTGTAAGCATGGAATCTTTAGGGGCATTATGCATCAAACCGTTGAAATTATTACATGAATGCAGCTAGTTTTTTTAATCATAAACAACTTATCTCAGCCGGGATCGATATCGGCGTTGTTGGTAATCGCAATGCCGATTCTGTTGTTGAATTTTCTTCTTCTTTTATATATATGGCCTCTGTCCGTCATTTCGACCGACAATTTTGCCAGTGTCAAGTAAGATTATTAGTATTTGAAATAATATAAGTCAAGTCATTCGTCAAGTAGAAGAAGAAGTAAACTAACCTAATTTGACAGTACTAAAAATGTTGGCGTCACTTTCTTATAACTAAAACGACAAAGATAGCTATGATATTAGCGCTGTTAAATTAGGTTTAGTTTAAAAAATGCACCAAGAGAATCGACACCATTGTCTCTCCGCATACATTATTATAATATGTATTAAGATAACTAATTTAATTTCACATGGTGTTGGTTATGTACTAATTTGTACCATATTACTGTAGTGTACTGTACATGCTGGCCTAATTTTAATCTATTCATACATAAACCAGTTTGCGCATTTTACTAATAATATATAACATATGTATATAACCCTGTATTATATATAAAATATCTATTGAAAATTGGTGATTGCATTACACTGCCTAGAATCTGGATGTATGGAGCTTACAGTAACATGATTAAAACACTAAGGCTGAAATACTCAACGTAATTCAAATTTGAGCGCCACTTAAAATTGCTCTGCCTCTGTTTGACATTACTCATATTTTGTAAGAGATGGCATGGCAATAATTTAAGCGTGATTTAAATTGAATGGCGTTTGAGTATTCGACCATAAGCTTACTCACTTTCAAAATTGTTATCATTATTATCTAATGGAATAAATAAGAAGTTTACAAATCTATTTTTTATCTTTGTTGTACTTGAGTGACGCACAATTTTAATGAAATGTGTAGTGTTATTTTTTTTTTAAATGTAATCAACTAGCTGTTTAAAATAAAATTAACTATTATATTTTAAGGCTCGTATTCTGATAAAGAAATCGTTACTCAAGCATAGATTTGAGTAGAGATTCTCATACAAAAATCTATGCGGAATCTATGAAATCGTTCGGAATTTCGAATCTATTTTTGTACTTCAAGCAGGAGGCCGATCACCACGCAAAATCAAAATTTTATTGAACACAACAAAAAAATTGAAGTCATTTGACAAAATATTCTTGTGTCGCTAGTTTTGTTTGGTCTCAAATATACTCTTTTGCTCTTAATTTTGTGTTGTTAGCCTCTTGTCTGTGCCACATTATGCTTTACTATTTTAGTTTATTATAATTTGCTGTTCTTCTGTCTCTTTCAATTGTATGCTATTTTATTTTTGTGCATGTCTAACTTTGTCGAATGAATCCAATTCATTCTGAAAGCTCCATGGCATCTTAAAGTCGCTGAACTGTATGACCTGCCTCAGTCTAAATAACTGATCTTATTAAAAATACAATTTTATCTAAAGCTTAGATTTCTACCCAACGATAGTATCTACTATAGTATATACTAAGTACATTACCATATGAAACACAACCATCCACTTAAACCATTTTAACCTATTTCAAAAATTTTAAACTTATTATTTCGATTTTGTAACTTATGTTTAATATTTTATAATGGTATCATTCTCTTGTTGCATTTTCTAAACTAACCCAATTTGAGAGCACTAAAAATTTTACCGCGTCTTTTCTCATAAACTAAAACGACAAAGACGGCTATAATTTTAGAGCTGTCGAATTAGGTTAGTTTAGAAAATGCAACAAGAGAATCGGTACCAGTACCAACAACCTGAAAATTATTTTCTGTTTTGAATAAAACTTGAATAATAGATTTAAACGAGTCATACAGTTCCACTTTTCCGATGCCCTGGGGCCTGAACCTCGCCGTTTGCTACAGGTGCGAATACTCGAACATGTTCACCGCGAGCGCTAGTGTTGCATTATTCGGCCTCACAGTATTCTACAGCGTGGCGATATTCGGCCTCTACATCTCCGACACATTCCATCTCGACAGGCGACAGCAGCCCGTGCCTAACAATTGAATCGTTTTAGGCCGGCGGGACAGTATCAGAAAAATTCTTACGCGCGCCGGAAGGCACTATGCCCATACATTATTATAGTAGACTTACAAAATGTATGTGCAGAGTGTAGGTATGAGTGAGTTGATGTACCTACTAAAAAATCAGGCGTACACCTTAGTCTTCAAATTCGATTCAACAGTGGGTGAATGAATCGAGTTTTCGTCAAAGATATGACGTCATCCCTATTAGGAGTTAAATTTCTACCGAAGTGAGCATAATGCCCTAGCGTCTTAAACATAGGAATTAAAGAATCGCTTGTCTCAGTAAACTACTACTATTTTTTGTTCTAAACAACTAAATAATGGAACATGCCGATGGTCCACCTGATGTTAAGTGGTGACCACTGCTTATAACGATGCATTGCCTCACTGATCACGTCCACCGAGGATGTGTCCCGTGATGCATTGCGCTCATTACTCCGAAACAAAGGTGTTAAGTCTCATGTGACTACAATTGAATCAGCATCCATACTCTTCAAACTGGAGCATAGCAATGCGAGCATCACTGCTTGGCAGCAGAAATAAGTTGGTACCTCCCCCGAGGTATTTTACAAGAAGCTCTATTACTACTAAAGTGTATGTTATTTAATACGTATTATTGTTGTATCATATTTTGTTATTTAAATTATGCTAGAATGTAGCAAAATGCTTGGAAGATTCAATTATAATAAAGCACCTATAATATTGTGACTGAATATAATGTGAGAGCAGACTTGTCTGTCTTGTTATTCTACTAATTTTGCTGAGGGCTGAGAAGTTAAAAACTGTCCCCCTATCTTATAGAAAGATTGAAACATGGAATTAAAACATGTAGTAGAAACTTTTTTTTAAATAGGGCCATAAACTTTGTCACTTTTTGTGAATGAATGAATGATATTATAAATAAGCGGGGTCTAGAAAAACCACGCTTGAACCTTCTTTCATAATAACGTACGTTCGGTTTTAAACCTTAAGCCAATCCTAACTAGGCCGGGGTTAGTTAGACCCTAGTTTAGATCTCGTTTCATAATGAGGCCGATTATGTCTTGATTACCATACGTAAGGACATTTTAGTCAACTTTTTGTAAGATATGGAGTAAATTTTTATCCAGGCCATAAAAAATGATAATTATACTCTTGAGCATATAACTATACACGACCTAGCGTAGGATAGGGGCAGGGAAATGATGATGATGACTCCTGAGCATACCTACATTAGTAAATGTGGCCATATGGTAGTCAATAGTAGTTAAAATGGCCTAGCATTGAGATTTACATTTTTTTGATCTGTGTCTGATCGTGATTTTAGTGAGTATTCTTGATAAATATTTTAGTAGGTATAGGTACTTTTATGTAAAAATATTTAATGTAATCCTAGCGTGTAAAACACACCATCGTCGTAGAGGTGTTACTATATGCTATTATACATCATAGTAGCCGAAAATGTTGTTAGTTAGGTATGCTTACATTTGTACCGTTTCTTTGAGCTAGGTACTCTATTAAAATTACCACAGAAAGTAGAGGAAAGTACTACCTAATGTTATTGATGATGATGTCTTCCTGGCTGGTTTCGGCTACGGCGACATTGTTGCTGCTTGATGACTATGATGGGCTCATTATTATTATGGCGTGATCAATGATCATACAATAGTGTACAAAAAAATGCCACTGCTATAGGTATTTATTGTTTCTTTTTAAGATCCGACTCATTCGACATGGGTAGTCATTTTATATTCATACTTATAGGTACCCAGGTGAGTATTTATTTTGTTTTGATACCTAACTACCTATGGTATGGTTTAATTCGTAGCAAGCAAGCAATGAAAAATAAAATAAACACCAAATTAGGTACATAGGTACCTGCTGTAATTATATTATATTATGTGGAGTTATTAGTTTTTTGTAGCATTGTTTATCTTTTTTTAAAGTAGGCAACTTCTATAACGTCTCATTGAACTACTAAAACCGAGTATTGGTCTCAAAAAATATGTAAATTTTATTATGTAAGTAGGTACATACATTTTTTAGGTTTTGTTTATTAATTATTTAGATTTAAGTCCATAATCTAGGTGTTTTTCTAACGCTGAACCCTTATCTAATTTGATGGTCAATCAAAATTGTATGTTATGAAAAGTTATGGGTTTCCTTTCTAATAGCCAAACAAAAAACAATCGTGAACGTAAAGGCGGTGGTGGCGCCAGCTTCTCATGAAGTAGCACCTTCGGGTTTCGAAACCTTCGGGTTCAAAAAGAAAAAAAATATTGTGTACATAATTATGTTAGATCAATGTTATTTTATTCCTAAGGTCGGTTGTAGAATTGTAATAAATTTTTAATTCTAATTTGCGTTTTACTTTATGTACCTACCTGCGTATTTCAAATGAAACTATCCTATTATATTAAACTATATTTGTTCCATCATCAGCAGAGGCTTTCTACGTTTGGAGGGGTGTCGTGGAAAAAGAAAATAATTTATTGACATTAATTTATTATAATTATTGCAGTCATAAATAAACCAATTATTATAGTTTCTATTCCAGGCCAGAAATGCATTAGTACCTACCAATATGCTAATTAAAAACAAATAATTATGGGTTTTGTTAGTTAATTTTACTACATAAGTACTAATATTCTGTGCTTTTACTTTAGAACAGTTGTATAGAACTGTTGGGTATGTAGAGTTGACGTATTATCCGGAACAATTTCATCGCCATCAAACAGTACCTGTAAATATAAGAAATAAGACATTAGGGTTTTGTTAATGACCACCAAATGACCATTTTTAACAAAAATGTTATCAGCCATCCAAGGAAGTTTTAAATGCGTGGTAATCAAGGTTGCGCATTCATACAGCATTATATCATCATAGTATTTTATTACGTTTGTGTAATCGTAAATCGTTCTTTTGTCTCTCTGAAATTAACCATTACACCCCCACTCCTCACTTTCCACCAGTCTGAGCAAAGAATAAAGTCTAGTTACCTACAGCTAAGTACATAGAGATACAGATCTAGTGTGACTTATGCACTACTACTTTTAAAGAGATTTCTTACCTTTTCTCTTTTCCATGTTTATCCATTTGCACCTTAATTGTTATTCAGCCAGCACTGGCACCTGCATTCAAAAGAATCCATCATCATAACTACACAAATAAAAAAAATTGCACATTGTATAAAATAGAGGTTGGTCAACTTACCCTAACTCAATCTTCCCTAGCAGAGAGAAATGTATTATAATCAAAAATAAAATAGATTTTGTAGATTTTTTATTGGCCAATGACTTTCCATCTGATACAAACAATAACAAATAGAAAGTCAATGGCAATTTGCGTGTAGCGTCTATCGCTTGCGGCGCAGCTGGAGTGTGTTGCGGCGTATCCATGCGGCGCGGCGCGAGCCTCCTTTCGTTTGTGAGAACCTGTGCCCCTTGCCAAGACCACGAGAACTGCGCCCAGCTGATGTAAGTCCACGCATCTCACGATGCTTGTGCACTGCGTTTACTATCCAGTTGATCTTTGGATCACGGCGGATGGCCTGAGGAAATTGCAAGTTTAAATAGTGGAAATAATGTTAGCTCACAATATAAATATCAGATGATATCAGATATACCGGTAGGTGAGTATTCAGCAAAACCTTTCAGATTGGTGCATGACAAAATAGTTCATCATATTAAATCAAAGATGTTGTAAATTGACCTGCACGATAAGTTTAGCATTATTCAAGAAATCATGTTGATGATGTACCTTGTGTGAAGGATCAACCAAGATGACTTCAAAGTATTTGTAGGAAGAGTCTTGGGCAACCCAGTAAGAGTTGAGCACACGTAGACCACCACAGCGACGTCCAACACGCTCCTGTCATTGAAAACACAATACCATCTCAATAAAACTACTTCAAACACACTTCCTCTAGTAAATGATTAGATGTAAACAAGTTTACATTGTTATCAGATATACCGGTAGGTGAGTGTTCAGCAAAACCTTTCAGATTGGTGCATGACAAAGAAATCATCATTGTGTCTGTGGTGTATTGCATATCTGTAGGTATCTTGAGTGTAAAATAATGACAGTGCACTGACATTAATTAGTTGTATACATGTGGGTACCTGGAGAAGATGCTATCAACAACTACCTCATATCTTCAGTTCTGATGTACCAAGTAAGTTCATTACATTGGCGAATGTGGAAAAATCGCGAAATAGTGTTAAAACCAGTGAAATATTTGTGAAATACGTGTGGACACAATGAATAACTTCAAATTCGAAACTTTTGATATAAATAATGATGATTGGGAGTCTTACAAAGAACGATTTGGGTTTTTTTTAACAGCACATGGTGTGATTGACACAGTCAAGAAAAAAGCCATATTTTTTGCATCATGTGGCAGTGATTTGTATAATTTAGTGAAATCATTAGTGTTTCCTCAAACTGTAGGTCAGGCGACTTTACCAGATATAGAATCAAAATTAAATGAACATTTTAGTCCGCGGCCAAATGAGATAGTAGAATCATTCAAGTTTCATAATAGAAAACAAGGTAAAAGTGAATCAATGCAAGATTATATTGCAGATCTTAGGAAAATGTGCAGATTTTGCAACTTTGTTGATTTGGAGAGGACTTTGAGGGACAGGTTAGTCTGTGGAGTGAATGATACTAAATTGCAAGAAAATTTACTAAAGAAGGCGAATCTCACTTATACAACAGCCGTTCAGTTGGCGTTGCAATCTGAAAAATGTTTAAAAGACCTGAAAGTAATTAATGTACCAGACATTGGAGCATCATCAACCACCAACCCAGCGAGTGAGAGCAGGGACAGCGGTATGGAGCCGATGGAGGTAAATGCAGTGGGAGATGGAAACAAGAAGAAATTATACTGCTACAGATGCGGCGGTAGCCACTTGTATCACAAATGTAAGTTTGTTTCTGCTAAATGTAACGCGTGCAGCAAAATAGGCCACATAGCAAAGATGTGCAGGAAAAATAATAGTGGAACTGGTGATGTCAAAGAGATTCAAGAAAGAGAAGAAGAATTTATGAATGGGTTATATAGTGTAGAAAGCATAACTCGTGAACCACCTATTTGGACAGAAATTCAACTGAATAAAAAATTAATCAAGTTTGAAATTGACTCAGGCTGCTCATACACCATCATGTCTCGTGAACAAGCAGACATTATTTGGCCAAGCGGACTGCAGCTGCAAGAATGCAATTTAAACTTGCACACCTGGACTGATGCTAAGGTACAGGTGCATGGCAGGACCAAAGTTTTTATTGAATATAAAAATTTTAAAGGCTACCTGCAATTGATCATTGGACATGGGCGAGGTAATCTTCTTGGAAGAAACTGGTTTAAGCCTTTAGGAATTTCAGTTGAAGGTATAAATAGAATAAATTCAGTGGAACAGATAAAAAATGAATCGATGACAGAAATACTAAAAAAATATGAAGAAGTGTTTGAAGGACTTGGTGAGTATAAAGGACCGGAAGTAGTGATTAGTTGCAAGAAAGATGTACAGCCGAAATTTATGAGAAGCCGGCCAGTACCATTTGCGATAAGAGACAGAGTTTGTGAGGAAATCGACAGGTTGGTAGGTGTTGGAGTACTAGAGCCTATAGCTTATTCGGAGTGGGCTACACCTGTTGTTCCAGTAGTAAAAAAAAATGGAAGTATCCGATTATGTGGAGATTACCGGCTGACTGTAAATTCGGCAACAGAAACGGATACATACCCTCAGCCAACAATCAATGAGTCTTTATCAGAAGTGGCCGGAGGAGTGATATTTACCAAGCTGGATTTAAAAGAGGCGTACACGCAACTAAGAGTATCAGAGGAAACTGGCATGCTGCTGACTATTAATACTTTGAAGGGATTGTATAAAATGAAAAGATTACCTTATGGCCTTAAGGCATGTCCGGGTATATTTCAACGAGTCATGTCTACCACGTTGGCTAGTATTAAAGGAGTAACTGTACTGTTGGACGACATATTAATAAGTGGAGATGAGAGACAACATAATGCAAGGCTGGAAAAGGTTCTAGCTTGTCTTAAAAAGGTGGGACTCAAGCTAAATCGCAAGAAATGCGAAATTGCAACAGATAGAGTAGAGTTTCTAGGTTATGTGGTAGATAAGAATGGCATTCACCCAAGTGAACAGAAAGTAAAATTAATAACTAAGGCGAAGAGTCCAACAAATGTAAAGGAACTTCAAGCTTTTCTAGGATTGCTGAATTTTTATGAGAGGTTCGTGAAGGACAAAGCCTCAGTATTAGAACCACTACACAGACTTTTAGATAAGGGTGCTGAATGGAAGTGGGGAAAGAAAGAAGAAGAAACATTCAAAAAAGCAAAATTTATGTTGTCCAGTGAAGATACTTTAGTACATTTCGATAATAACAGAAAGATAACATTAACTTGTGATGCTTCAGAATATGGAGTAGGTGCTGTGTTGTCTCATATTATGAATGATGGCTCAGAGAAACCAATTGCTATGGGATCCAGAACGTTATCGAAAGCGGAACGAAATTATGCACAAATAGATAAGGAGGCAGCAGCGATCATGTTCGGTTTGGATAAATTTAATCAATATGTGTATGGAAGACATGTACTGATATGCACCGACCATAAGCCGTTACTTGGGATATTTAGTCCCAATAAAGCGATACCAAAAGTATTATCCCCAAGAATGATGCGATGGGCATTAAAATTGAATTCACATGACTATGAATTAAAATATAAATGTGGAACTAGTATCGGTAATGCTGATGCTCTAAGCAGATGGCCAATTGAAGCTGAAAATTGGGAACCGAATACTGAGGATATTGAAGATGTGTTGTTACTGTCAGAGACACCGAGCGCGATTCAATATTCAGCAAAAGATATTGCAGAGCAGACTGAAAGAGATGAAATTTTATCGAAAGTGAAGTTCTGGATATTACACGGGTGGCCAGATGCCGTGAGCGATGCTAATCTGAAACTGTACTGGCTAAAACGAAAAGAGCTATCCATTACGAATAACTGTATAATATGGGGCACCCGAGTAGTCATACCTCCGCGAATGCGAGAACATATGCTTCAAGCTTTACATGAGACACACGATGGCATAGTTATATCAAAATCAATTGCAAGAAGCTACTTTTGGTGGCCAGGGCTAGATCACGAGATCGAAGCATTAGTATCAAATTGTGATAGCTGCCAAGTAAATAGGAACATGCCAACAACTACAGCACATTCCTGGGTGACTCCTTCCAACCCGTGGCAGCGTATACACATAGATTTTGCAGGGCCCGTCGATCGAAGGATTTATTTGATTGTTGTTGATCCGCACTCTAAATGGCCAGAAGTAAAAATAGTTAGAACTACGTCAAGTGCATGTGCGATTAAAGCTTTGAGAGGAATTTTTGCCGAGCAAGGGTTGCCAGAAGTTTTAGTATCAGATAATGGAACAGCTTTCACATCAGAGGAGTTCAAGAACTTTATGAAATGCAATGGTATTAGGCATGTATTGACGCCGCCGTATAGCCCGTCCACTAATGGTCAAGCGGAGCGATTTGTACAAACAGTGAAAAGTAAATTGCGTAGTTTGGCTGGAACTGACATGGATATTAAACTGCCACGACTACTTTTTAGTTTGAGAGTGGCTCCCAGCTCTGTTACTGGAAAATCACCGGCAGAAATGCTAAATAAACGGCGATTCAGAACACGATTTGACATTATACACCCGTTGTCTATGAAGCCGGTTGCTGAAAGACAGATTGAAAGTAATATAGAAGTTCCAGTGAGGGCATTTAGACTGAAGGACAAGGTGTGGCTGCGCAACTATTCAAGAGGAGAGAAGTGGGTTAAAGGAGAAATATTCAGAATCAAAGGACCTGTTAGATTTTTGGTGAAGATGGAAAATGGACCGATTGTCACCAGACACGTAAATCAAATACGACGTCGTGATTCTGATGAATCTCCAGGTCCCAGTAATGAAACGCGTGATCTTCTCGGCATACCGAGTCATGCAGTGGTAACATTCGATGGAGACATGTTACAAAACAACTAAAGAAAAATATTGTGCTGTAAATATTAGGATAAGTTAGCATGGTAGTTAGGATAGTCAAAAGTTGATTTGAACTTTGAACTTTTAATAATAACAATAACAAAGTGACTATGGGGGAAGGTATGTGGTGTATTGCATATCTGTAGGTATCTTGAGTGTAAAATAATGACAGTGCACTGACATTAATTAGTTGTATACATGTGGGTACCTGGAGAAGATGCTATCAACAACTACCTCATATCTTCAGTTCTGATGTACCAAGTAAGTTCATTACAGTGTCTAATTTGCGTTTCTAATAACTAACATAGGTAAATCATTATTTACCTCAGCAATGGACTGCAAGTTGCGTGTGGGCTTCAGTTGGTTGACTCCGTGGCTCTTGGGCTTGCCGTATGTAGCACCCTTAGCGACTGGGCGCTTGCGGCCACCACGGCGAACGCGGATTCTGAAGATAACGTAACCTACGAACAAAGTTCGATATGAGCACAAGACCAGACAATAAATCCACGCGGAGTCGAGACAGGCCATACATAACCCTAAAACTAACCTTGCTTTGCACGGAAGCCTAGTCTTCTTGCCTTGTCGGGTCTTGTAGGCCTAGGAGCACGGTGCATGCGGGTCAACTGGCGGTACTGCCAAACCCTCACACGGAGAAGGAATCGCATAACATCGCTCAATTTTTTTCTGTACAACTCCTGAATATATCTGTACGCTCCCATCTTGAAGAGCCTGTGGCAGACCTAGCAACAAAATCAATACATATTGATCAGAAGTCACATCATCGGTCTGGCCACAAATATATCGCAATCAGACACGGCATGATTGTCATGCTGATTAACACTGAAATTGAAAACATAATCATAAAATACATGGTCGAGTCAACACTTCACACACTCATTTCACATATTTATTTAGTTAAATTACAAAATAGAAGAGGATACCAATTATTTAGACGGATAAAACATAAACGTACGTCTCACGTAACCCACAGGCGAACCGGAAAAGAAAACTACAGATAAAAAAATATTCCATTGACCGCGCGGCGAAACCAGTGTTGCCAGACAACCGTCTCACTCTCACGTTCTCCCCAAAACCAAATCTTCCCACAGAAAGAAAATACTTGTTTATCTCAAGCCAATCAAAGTTCAGCAGTTCTAATAGTATCAGCATCTTCATTCGCATCGTCTTCGTCTACACTTCTACTGTTCCGTATGTCCGCCTATATATCCACAAGACTTATTTGGCTGGTGAATGGTCAATCTCTTTTGATGTTTTTCTACTTGGGTGGGAGCTTGGAAGAAAACTCTATCCATAACTACATTTTATTGAAAATGGTAACTGTAACACAGATTACTAGGATGCTAATAAGTAGGTTGTGTTATTTTATCGCAGGCGACAGTTATCTGTCATTGCTACATGTTATAATTGTATTAAACAACGAAAAACAGTTTTCTGGAGTTTTCTCTCGAAACGCATTTTTTTCCCACAATATCCTCCACATTCACTTTTTATTTTGTATCGATAGCCTAGCTCGATTGACTTCTCCCTCCGTTGTAGCAAGTTTGACGAGTCTGACAACACTCACTATTAATGATATGATGATTGGTAAAAGGACAAGCCTCCAGCCAGCGCCAGAACAAAATAAAAAAAAACTATCGATGAAATCGGAAACGTATGTCAGGTGCTAGAGCAAAATAAAAATGGAGTGAGTAGGAATGGGAACTTTTAAAGCGTTCTAGCCACAGATAAACAATTATGTGGTTCTAGCTAAATAAATCTCTTTATTTTGATTGATTGTAGGTAGGTAGGTAAAGGTAAGGTACCCTTTCGTAATTTCATATAATAAAAAACATCATTGGTGGTAAGAAGCAAAATGTGCGGTTTTGCTTTAACCCGAATAATTCGAGTTTGAAACTACTCAACTTTACTAATATACCGCATTCACACTATGCCATTGCCGCTGCCGGCATTCATGCCACGGACTTATTGCCACAGTAACATCGCCTTTATTCTCACCAAGGAGCTAGGGCATGAACTTGGCGATGTTGCTGTGGCAATAATTCCGGAATTAATCGCGACAATAATTCCAGCAGCGGCATGGGCATGTGTGAACGCGGTATAAGAATAAAGGTGATGTTGCTGTGGCAATAATTCCGGAATTAATCGTGGCATTCATGCCGGCAGTGGCATGGGCATAGTGTGCACGCGCTAATAGGTTAACCTAATTGTAATTGTTTGCCTGTAATTGTGGTGGCACTTAGATACATAACTCTATAAATGATTACTTATATGATATAATTAGTGTACATTGTGTTGGTGTTCAATTAAATAAATAAATAAACCTGACTAAATATCAAGTAGTGTAATAGCCCCTTTATTGTCTACTTTATTCATTCCATTCCATTTATGTTTTAGCTCCATGGTCTTCTCGCAACAGTCGCCATTTTGAAAACGTAATTGTTGTTGTCATGTTTACGTTGATTCTGTGTCAAAGGTGAAATTTTGTGAATTTTTCTTTGAAATATTGGTAAATATCTGTAAATTTTGCAAACTTTAAAGAACATTTCCTAAGCAGTATACACGAAAGCAATAAAATGAGTGAAACGACTCGCACAGTGATGAAAATGCTCTGTGAAGATTAGGCGCCAAACCGTTGTCTTCTCGTAACATTTTCCAAGTAAATTGTGACATACCAATGGATTTCTATTGTAATGCACCTACCCACTCCACGACGTAACGTATTAGTGATTATTATCCTCTATTGCAGGAAAGATTTGATGTACCCAACTGTGTGAACATTGTGAATCACCACGATGTTTTACGCACACTTTGTGCTGGCCAAAAAGGGCCCTTTGGCCAAGATTTGGTTGGCAGCTCACTGGGATAAGAAGCTTACAAAAGCCCATGTTTTTGAGACTAACATAGAAAAGTCTGTAGATGGTATACTGAAACCTAAAGTGAAAATGGCCTTGCGAACTTCAGGCCATCTGTTACTTGGAGTTGTGAGAATCTACTCCAGAAAGGCCAAGTACTTGCTGCAAGACTGTAATGAAGCCTTTGTCAAGATCAAAGTAAGTATCTTACAGTGATAAACATTCAGCGGCACACAGTTTATTTTGTGTTATACATCTTCCAATAGGAGTATGACTTTATGTAAAGGTTGTATGTAAGCAATTCACATACATTTTAATGGCAGTTCATGTAATGTGCAGTCTTTTTACTGTGTAGATATTCTCTGTATCAACCTAATTCAACTTTTAAAATGTTGAAAACATGGTCAATATTATCTTTACTAGTAAAAGTGATTATCGCACTGTAATACCTACATAACTATTCACAGGCCTAACACAATATGTACCGTTTCAGATGGCCTTCAGGCCTGGCATGGTGGACTTACCCGAAGAACATAGGGAGGCTGCAATGAATGCTATTACATTGCCGGAGGTGTTTCATGACTTTGACACTGCTATGCCTGAGCTAAAGTAAGTTTAGTTTTTATTAAAACCAAAATATTTACATACCACAAATAGTCAAATAATTTGTTCATTTTGTCATCCGAACTTGTATTTTTACATTATGCTAATTGAAAACCCATTTTTCAAAGATAATTTCACATCTATTTAATTTTAGTGAGGTGGATATTGAAGCTCAGTTTTCTCTCAATCAGTCAAGAGCTGAAGAAATCACAATGCGTGAAGACTATGGTTCCCTCAACCTTGTCACCCATGATGATGGTTTTGGAGATATGGGTTTTGATACAGACCACCCTGATATTATGAGAGAGGCTATCGGGAATGATGGAGGGTTAGGAGAGCAGGTAAACATACACAAGATAATATCTATACTATTATAAAACTGTAAAAAAGCCAATAACTAAAATTATATAATAATATGGATAAACTAAATATGCAGATCTACTAAATAAACGATTCTGATTCTGAAAATCGAGTTTGTCTGGTTATCTGTTTGTTTCTTAGCGGATCACGCCTTAACTACTGGACCAATTTTAATGAAGCTTATACCATTCGGAGGCTCTTTTTCCGGATTGAAACATAGGCTATATTTTATTGAAATCAAACACATAGATTCTTAGATACAGCTTGAACTCTCTAAACCTAAAGCAGCCATTTGCTGCGAGGTTCATCTTTTGCTGGTTGACAGATATTTTGGTGGAAAGTTTCGCACGCGTACGAAGTGGCGGGTATCAGCTAGTGTATATATAAATGTACAGAAATAAAACATATATATGTATTTTGGCAGAGTAAATTACTCTTTATCGATGGATCATCTCTTGAGATGGCCGGCAAAGATGGTGACGTCGCCGGTGTTAGTGGGGCTGGTCCGACACTGGTGGAGACACACGAGAGACAGATGGAACCTGCACCACATGCACCAATGGATGATGGTTTTGGAGAGACTATTGGTGATGACTTTGGAGGTTAGTCTGCTTGAAAGAATAAATATAAATAAATATTCTTGGACATTTCACACAACTCATGTCTCTTGTCCTGTCCAATCAACTCCTGTCTCATTACAGCAGATGCAGGGGGTCTGTTTGAGGGCGATCTATTTGGTGATGTGTCAACGAGCGCCGCGGGCGCCGGCGCCACGCCTGGCATGCCGGGTACTTCGCAGCAACCTCAGTCTTTGCAGGTATTCATTATATTACTTACTAACTCTCATCTGCATCAATTTCACTGTTTCTAGCTTTAATATTCTGTTCATTCATAAAATTGAGATATGTTTTTTTTTTTTGATCATTTTGAATTTTTGTAAAAAATTGCAAAGCTTACAAAATATTTTCATCTTCTTTCATTCTTCTTCTTTTATGTGTCTCTGATAAAAAAGTAATACCACCTCCTCCAGTTTTCCAGATTACACAGTACTTATTATAGTTTTCGTAAATTATGGACTGGAACAGGACTATGGACTTTTTCATTCGTTTATTTTACAACTGGTAAAAGAACCTATGTTTGTCTTTTACCACTAGGCGGAGATAGACGCAGGTGTAATCGACGCGGGCGCAGAGGCAACGGCGTCAGGCGCAGTCGCCGCGGCCGACGCGCCCGACTCCGACGACGACATGGGCGACCACTACGACGCAGGCAACTCGCCACAACACAGGTACTGCACCCACTATACCTATAAAGTGCCAGAAGACTAATGAAACTACTTCAAATAACTTTTTTTATAGCTTTTATATATCTACTTGACATTTAATTAAATTAATCTAATTAATTACTATCTAGGGCGCTCATACTAAGCTTGCAACTGTTTGTGTTGTTTGTTACAATGTTATATTGTTTTTGTGGCAGCTGGGGCGGGTCCCCTGCTCACGAGGAGCCGCCGCTGGAGCCCCCGCCTGATCTCATGCCGCCGCCCGCTGCACCCCGCCCGCCCTCCGTCAGACCTATGGTAACTCTTATTGTTATAAATGCCACTGGTCAGAAAAGGTCTCACTCCATTTCTATCAGGATATGATTACGTTATCTTGGACTTTGTTTAAATACCAGTTTGACTGACATCGACGCGGAAACCGTACTTAGTTTAGTATCGATATAAATGGTTTCGAGTACCAAATAAGTACCGCTTCTTCGTCGATAATTGTGCGGTAAGGTGTGGCAATCCAAACTCTGGCCATGAGCTTCTATAATGGTTAATGTGTGTAAAAAATGCAATGTTATCTGTTACAGGATGTAGATGAGCCAGCCATAGAGTCAGCAGAAGCAGAAATACCTCGGGAACCGACGCCGGCCCCGGCCGACAACACAACGCTACTACAAAACGACGAAGAATCATTCGCACTAGCGCCTGTTGACGCTACTGTACTCAAAGGTAAGCACCAGTTTCTATACTATGTTCAGCTTCTGTATAGTACGGTGGAAGTTAGCCGTTTTGATGCGCAAAGATTGGATAACATGTGTGACAATGTTATAAAAATGTTAGGGTGGGTCTACACTGTTGGGTTTTCAATGCTAAAGACCCGTAAAGTGATATTATTACGTTGCAATGTGCACGCGCTTTATACTCGTTATCTGTGACCAATGATCTCCAGTCTGTTATTTCGTTATATCTCAATTGGTTGAATAAAGTATAATAATTAGGTACTCAAAATAATAATAAAATACAGGTATTACAAAAACTAAAAGGAAACGCAAGCTAATCGTCGACGAAGTCAAGAATATAACCGGTGAAGAAATGAAGAATCAACTCAGTAATACATCGGATATCGTGACGACACTCGACTTAGCGCCGCCTACGAGACGCCTGATGCATTGGAAGGAAACCGGGGGGGTTGAGAAACTGTTCACGTTGCCAGCCAGGCCAATACCATCAAGAGTACTTTTTAAGGTAACTGTTTTAAACAAGCTTGTGCAGCTCGCACCCAATGAATGTTTCCCAATAACTACTACTAAGTATTTGAGTTGTTAGTACCACGAAATCAACCCACATGTCGTAAGCTCCCGTCTGATTAGTCATCATCATATGAGCCTGTAGAAATCCACTGGACATAGGTGCCTTCATAGATTTCCAGTAAGAACCTTTCATAAACTTGTTTACCAGCGGTTGTCAATTTCGCGAACTATACGACTGCCTATTCCGCTGCTAACTGCCACTTGAACTAAAATAATCAATAATTTTGTAATGTATTACAGAAATACTCCCGCAATATGACTTTGAGATCTGAGGGCGAGGAAGCCGACCCATCGCGATCACCCGACCCAGAGCAACCGAGCGCGCCCAGGCGGGGCGGTAGGAAACGAAGGCATGAAGAGGTAACTATACTTTAATAACCATTTACTAAGCGGCGGCCTGCCACGGTAATACCACAGAATATCCTATTAATATTATAAACGCGAAAGGGTGTATCGATGTTTGTTCCTCTTTCATGCAAAACCTACTGATCCGATTTGGATGAAACATAGAATATACAGGGTGTTACCAGACCACTTCCGAAAACTTGGAGGTTCCAATCAGACCATGATACTGAAAACATGATAGCGAAAAAAATCGCGAAAAAAAAACTGACTTGACTATCTCTTTTTAATTTTTTTTCTAGTTACATATACACAGTACAACATAATAAGATATAATATCTACCTAATTATCTCATTTAAAAAAGCAAAAAAACAAATAAAATAAATAAAGCAGCAATGTACACGCAGCACGCAGATTACGTCTACTACAGCATGAACAGCTGAGAGTTCATCGCGGGTCATTCAAGTACGCGACGTGCGAGCGACCTACGTTAGTACCTACCTACGTTAGTAGGCACTTATGACACAGAATAAATAATAGTACTACGCCTCGACCTTACCTACGTGAATGCGTACATTGCGGGCTGGCGAAATAAATACAAATCTTTAAACATTGTTTTCTCCGGCTATAATAATTTTTCAGGATAACTGATTTTTTATTGGTTGGGGTTTGGTGTGCTGTAGCTCCCCCTTTCGTTTTCGGAAGTGGTCTGGTAACAGCCTGTATATTGGCCGTGACCTGGATTAACACATAGGCTACTTTTTATCCCGGAAAATCAACGGGATCCAATGGGACGCGAACGTAGTCCCGGGCGGAAGCTAGTAATACATATTACACATTATTTAGCAATACCTAGGTGCCTGGTCTTGTGAGCATCAGAAGTAGATCACTTTTCAGTATTTCAAAATTGTGTACTGTTGACTCTAATTATATATTTTTCTATCTAGGGTGTTTTTATATGACGTTGCTTTTTATTTGGTACCGATTTCTATTTTCTATTTCAGTCTATTAATGCAGTTGAACCGCCAGTGGTTTCTTCTACAACTGATTTGGAACCCCCTACACCAGTGCCACAGGAATATGAACCTTCTGTCGGTATGTACAAAGTTTACAGTCGTTATAATGAACTCGCACTTGTATCTGTTTTTGATTGTTCTGTGCTCATTATGCTGTGGTAAAAACATTATTTTCTTCTTATTTAGTCTGCTTTCCGGAGTTTTTTTTAGTAATAATGATAAGTTGGTTTCCATTACAATACGGTCAGCGGATCTAGGCAATCGTGAAGTTAGCAATATCGATGCACGATAGTGTTTTATCGAACTAAATTGAATTCGCCCATCACAACACAAAATTGCCTTCACGCCCTTCACGATTGCCTAGATCCGCCAACAGCACTGTGCAAAGACTCATTGGAAAATTGTTGACCATAAGGAAATATTAATCAAAGCTCATGGAATAGAATATAATCATTGTAACATCAAAACTATCATTTAGAACAAACTAGCTTTATTGTAAAACGTCACTTCATCGGTGTAAATAAGCTCCTAACGATAAGCTTCCAGAAGAATTCATTCTATCCACTTTCTCATTCCACAATCTTCACAACTATTCTGCCGTTCTAATATCACCCCTATTTGCTTTTACGATAACGTTCATGTATGCACAACACAACTAACATGGTGACCTATCATTCACGCACGCTTAGAGGACCGAGTGCCGACGCCGAGACCTGAAACGCCGAAGCTTGATGACATCGAACCACCGACAACACCAGGTAAACTATTAAATGGAAAAGCTTAGATATTTGAGACTCGTGCCCAACTCGTTGAGTACATCTCTACGAAATCACTGGATTCACTGTCGAAATCACTGTCGTTAGTGTGATATAGGTAATCATACTAATATTATAAATGTGAATGTAAGTTTGTTTGTTACGCTTTCACGCGAAAACTACTTAACCGGTCATCATGAAACTGTGTACACATATTCTTGGAGGTATTACAAGTAACATAGGATACTATTTATCCCGAAAAATTTACGGAATCCATTAGGACGCGAACGAAGTCGCGGGCGGAAGCTAGTAAGTTATATGTAACAGATGCTCATAAAATATTGGATGTGGGTATCAAATACCTCGCTCGCGATATCTGGACAGATCAGATGTGGATGAATGTCTACAAAGTAACTTCTGCATGCATGATTATGCCTCTTGAGTACCAAGAAATCTGAGGATATCAACATGCCTGAATATTACTGTAATGAGGCTATTTTTATTTGAATTATACTGCATTGAAAAAAATACTCTATCATCCAATTTCATCCAGGAAACTTTCATATTGTCTTGGGATTCTGAAATAGGATTTCCAACTACGAGTATACTAATGCCAAAATGTTGGAAGCTATATCAATAACTATAATACAGGAATGCTCAGTTCCCTCGGGCCGCCAATGACGCCGGGTATGCTCGGTGTACCTCTAACCCCCGGCACGTTATTGCAAGGCGGATTGACGCCCGGCGGACTGAACCATGGATCTATAACCCCAGGTATGGAATACGGCTGAATAGCTGAAACGGTAATTACGATAAAGAGTTTTCTTATCCGTACGTAGTGTTAAGTAACGGTAATCTTTTTACGTATCGTTATTCAAGCTCCAAGTACCGATACTTCATTTCGGATTTCGTTAGCTTGGTTGCAGCTCAAGTACCGGTTTCAATGATGATTTTATCGATATTTTAGATCTGGTACTAGTGATAGAATCGGTTCTGTGCCGTGGTATTTTGAAACTGGTAATAGCTATTATCGGTTTCAAAATGTACTGCTACTATTTATACCGATACCAAATGAGTACCGGTTCCGCGTCGATTTCAATCATACCGGACTACCGGTATGTAAATGTAGTGGTAATCTAAACCCACTTTGTAATTTGTGTTTTAGGAAGTCTTCAACATGGCGGTTTGACGCCGGCGGGGCTGCAACACGGAGATCAACCTGTCGACTTAGGACTGCCAGGAAACATAACGCCGGGTGGCTTACATCATGCTGGTGAGTCTTATATGTATAAAGGTCATATAATTGAAAAAAATATGCCGTACGACTGTGTTGCACACTAAAACCCAAAAAGTGTGAGGAGGTATCAACATCTGAAGTGCTTGTCATACATGAACTTTTTTATTTGGTTCTTGAATGTGCAAATTGTGCGATCACGTTTTTGTGCATTTAATAAGTGTTGTTTGAATACCAGGTATGACCCCCGGACTAGGACTGGACAGTGGAATGACACCCGCGGGACTCCAACACGCCGGTATGACGCCGGTCGGACTCGATCACGGCGGCTTGCAGCACAGTGGCATGACACCGTCAGGGTTACAGCACGGTGGAATGACACCCGCACATTACTCGCACGGAGGAATGACGCCCGCGGGCTTAGCGCACGGTGGAATGACACCTGTGGGATTACACCACGGCGGGATGACCCCGGCGGGTCTAAATCACGGCGGGATGACACCACAACACGGTGGCATGACCCCGGTCGGCTTACAGCACGGAGGGATGACTCCAGTAGGATTACACCATGGAGGAATGACACCATCAGGGTTACATCACGGTGGAATGACCCCATCGGATTTGCAGCACGGCGGAATGACGCCGGGACGGTTAACGCACGAAGGAATGACACCAGCGGGGTTGCACCACGGAGGAATGACGCCCATGGGCCTCCAGCACGGAGGAATGACACCTACGGGACTACAGCACGGTGGGATGACACCAGCGGGCTTAACGCACGGAGGACAGTCAGGTAAACCTTACTCGAAGTTATACCCTATCGTAACGAATTTTCTCAGGATTATTTTGCCTTCACTGTTTAAAGATGTCGCCGCACGTATTTTTTTAATGAAAACTGTAATAACAATTTTACTTGAATTTTACAGGAACACAGCATCCAGCATTACTACACGGCAGTATGGAGCGAGCGCCGATGATGCCGCAAATCTCATCACAAGAACCTCTTTTGGGCCTTTCAGATCAATATCGGGTGCGTATTCTACTCCTTTTTACCCGACTACGGCGAAGTAAAAAGGAGGGTATATTTAACTGGTTGGCCTTATACATTTTCTTCTTGGGAGTGATAATAACAAGAGGAGCACTAATTAGTTTTTTTGTGCAAACGCTATTGGTAACTCTTATTTAGTCATAATAATACTTTGTTACAGGATGGTATGCAAATGACGAACTTGGGTTACGACGATAACCACGCTCCTCACAGTCCGCAGCACGATTACGATTTACCTGCAACGCCTGAAAACGTGAGTACCTTTACATTTTCACAAAATATCATTAGTTCTCGAGACTAGAGACACAAGCGCTGGGCGAAATCTGGATGAAACTGTTTGGCGCACTGTTCAGCCTCGTGTTTGCCTATCGAAGTATTCTTTAGGTGGGAGGCAAGTGTTCGTTGCCTTCGTCTGTGAAGTTTCTATGAGAATAAGTGATGGAACAAGCAGATGTCCTGGATTTTATGTGGTAACCCTGACTTTTAGCAATGCATTGTCTCACCGAGTGTACATATGCACGTCCACTGAAAACGTGCCCTGTTAGGCATTCATGAAGTCGTATGTGCTTGTAATTGCACCTGCACCTACCCTTCGCGACTATAACACAGCAATGCAAACAGCATCTCACTAAAAACCTTACTACGTCAGACCATTCCGATTCTATGCACTGTTTGTAACTGCGTTTTTTTTTTCAGGCGGAAGAAGGCGAGCGTGAAGTAGGAGAAACAGACGAGCAGTTTGAAGAGAGAGTGCTGAACAGACGCGCTGCGCAACTGTTCGCGGTGATGCGGCCGAAGCTCGCCGCTGGTCTAGAACTAGCCTTCACGGAGCTCGCGCCACGCCACAATAACAGAAAGCAGGTGTGTATCATATTGTTTTATTTACATGAGTGTATAAGCGGGCATACCAAGGTTTGTGAAGCAGTTATTCAGTGTATTGTACTGGATAGAAGATAAAATAGGTGTGCATTCAATGAAATGAATTAGCGTGATATCTAATTTTACTAAGTTTTTTGCACCTACTACTGACTAGTAGCTATACTGTACCGCTTATTAGCCTCTGTTCTTGGCACTGCCGGGAGCTTACTGGTAATACTGTGGTAATATTCCATATCACATTTGCAGTAAAATGAAATTGTTGGTTTTAGGTCGCGCAGAAGTTCTACAGTCTACTTGTCCTCAAAAAACATCAAGTATTGAAACTAGAACAGCACGAGACTTATGGATCTATTACTATTTCTAAGGGTACTCAGTTTGAAACTGAAGCCATTTAAATTCTAAATACTTTACTAAAATGCTATTTATAAAAGAAACTGTAATATAAATAATATCAACTAGACTAGTTGATAGAAATGATAGTTATGGATATACGGTGAAAAAATGTTGAGCCAAAAATAATTGTGTAAGATAACTTTTGATTTGAGTCCTTGATAATATTTTTACTAAGTAACTTGGACCAAATAATTATAATGAGTGTTGATCTCAAAATAAAAAAAAATCTGTTTGCAATATGTTAATGATAAATAAAACTATATTTTGTATCAAGGACTCAATTCACAGGTGATGTGCAGTTTCCATTTGGGTATTGGTTGATGGACTTGTGTAGAAAATGCCTTAATATGTTTTGCTGTATGTAGATAAGTGAAATTATTGTAAAGATTTACAATTTATCGTTTATAGAGTCAATGACAGAAATTGTTTTGCTATAACATTGTTAACCTTCATTTAGAATCTTAAAATTATGCGTCTTTTGTACTGATTATGCTAGGTGACTGTATACTTTTATTATGTAATGCAACTCGAGGAAGTATTGAATTTTGTTGGTACGTGTTATCGTAATGTTATGAATAGATAGAACCATCTGGTTTGGTACAAACATTTAAATTAATGATGACTGAACTAAACAATTTAAAACACCAAAATATTTCATTGTTGCATGTTATGTAAATGAAAATTAAATTTTTACAATTATTTGATTTGTATTTTGTAAGCTCTGTACGCTCTAAGTTTCGCATCAGTAGCTTTATTGTCCTAAGTAATAATAAGACCGCATTTCTAAATTACGTACCTAATTTTATTTTATACATATCTTAGAATACTTATATTTCCGACTTGGTGCGAAACTTTTGGTATGAAATAACATTTTTATGGTGCTGGTGATAATTTGGTAGTTTTTTCCCATTCAAGCTTTGTAAATCTAACGTAGTAATGAATTACAGATGCGACCTTAAGAGTCTCTGATGCGCGAGTTATTGCGTACCGGGCAAACCAAAGTGAGTACAGTCTGAACAATTGTTCCTTTGGACTGTATTCATTTTGCCAGTGATTATGAAAATTCTAAAATAAGCATTATGAATGCCTCAAAATGTTTAATAACAACTATCATGTGACTTGGTACATTCTTAAATTATGTATTTAACGATGTATCTCCTGTAACGTTTTTGTCGAATCTTGTGTTTCTATTTAATGTTTTCATCGCAAAGGTATTTCACTTACACGGTTTTATTACAAAACATTTACAAATAAAATTGTTAAAGAATTTAAATATTTTATTTCAGTTAGATATTTATCAGTATTCCTTTCCTTACTAAAGTTTGGCTGTACTTTTACAAGATAGGTATACGGCATACGGCCATGGAATATTATTATATTACAAGCTCAGGTATGTACCACCCTAGTAGGTGGCTTCAATTTGAGATATACATAACCATCATCCGCTTCACTTTTTCGGTGGAGTAACGCGCACGACTGCATTTGGTTGGTTCTAGGATATGGATGGATTCGCGGCTCGCTTTCTGCAGTTCCAACTCAACATGTACTTTAAATAAGAGGTCGTCCACCGCAGGTAACCGCTTACCTACTAGGTACTCCCTACCATTGGGTTATGAGCAGTGCGCATGCCAAGAGAAAGAAAAGTGGTGCTATTATATGTATATGCCAATATAATATCCTATCTACCTAATTATAGATAATCTCGTAAGACGTCTTCCAGAACCATTCACTATCATCATTCACCAGTAGCTTATTAATCTTCAGGTCTATGAAAATATGTTGTAAATTTAAAAGTCCTAAGTTTCTCAAGTCTTTTTGGTGGAAGTGCTAGGTTTATTTAAACAACGTACCTAGGTACTTTTTAAAACCGTGAAAGCACAAGCTGAATTTTGGAAATGAGAAAGACAAAAATGCTCGAGTTTTAGTTTGTATCATTTTAATCGCCCTAAAAATGTACAATACAGATGCCGACATTCTCGAACGGGATAACATTCATTCCAAAAGTCGTTGATAATACTCACGCATACACGCAATCACTGGCTAATTGATATTATCACCGAAGTTTGAAAATGATATTTTTAACATGATAAAGAGTCAGATATCAGTCTACAAAAATCAGGAATTGAAATAACGGTAGCTTCAAAATAATGTTTACGTACAACATTTTATTTGCAGATTTTCCATTATACTACATAATTAAATAAATTGCATTCCTGATGACGCGCACTAGAAAGTGTAAAACACTTTACACATCAGTCCTTGCATCACTATGAGGGTGAGGTTTCCAAA
Organism: Eulithis prunata; assembly: GCA_918843925.1. NCBI lineage: Eukaryota > Metazoa > Arthropoda > Insecta > Lepidoptera > Geometridae > Eulithis > Eulithis prunata. The sequence continues at coordinate 7,374,628 of OU974016.1, read as the reverse complement.
CATTCGATTCCCGGCCGTCCACTCCAGATATTCACTGAAACCTCATCATGTGGGATGGCAGTAGTAGTGTTCTTAAAATAAATAGCTTAGAAAGCGAACAGCAGGAGGAACGCCATCATAAGACAGAAAAGACCCATAGCCTCAGACAGGGCGAATCCCAGGATGGCGTATGAGAACAGCTGCTGCTTGAGGGAGGGGTTCCTGGCATAGCCGATGATGAGGGAGCCGAACACCGTTCCAATACCCGCTCCTGGAATTGTACAACCTCCATTAGTTCCATGTCACTGCCGCTTTCAAAACAAACTGGACCATTTACAAGATTAAAGTCACACAAATAATTTTCGGGAACCATACAAGTAATTTTAAGGAAGTTATGTAAAACACTGCAAAAACAAATAAAGCAAATCTTATAAGCTCTAAATACTGTAAGCCACATGTACATTTTTACATATTTGCTACTCCATTTTCTTATGATTTCTTTCAATGAGATAAAATATTCATAAATGTTAAAGTTAGTTGTGCAATGGGGCTTGACAGAAGTTAACTGTTCTAACATAAAAATGTACAAGGGTAAGTTATGTAACAGAAATCCCCTCACCTCAATAGTAATCTTCAGAAGTCAAAACTTGTCAAAAACTTGCACATAAAACATGCAACATACAAAAGCTTTAAGTCAGTCCACAATATGCAATATACACTGTACATAAAAGATCTATTACAAAATATTCTAATCTTCTAAAAGGCGAATAACATAAGAAACGCAATCATAAGACAGAACAGGCCCATAGCTTCTGATAGCGCAAATCCCAGGATAGCATACGAGAATATTTGCTGCTTCAAGGATGGATTGCGTGCATAGCCTATTATTAAGCATCCAAACACCACACCGATACCAATACCTGGAGGACAAGGGATTGTGCAAGGGTTAGAACAAAACAGTAAGGGTTATAAAAATAAGGTTAACAAAGCCAGATGTTATGACAGAGGAACTGCAGTTATAATAAGTTAACATGTGACATTCCAAAAATTAAAGTGACTACATTATAAATCAGTAATGAAATACTCAAAGCTCATATTCATGAAAAGTACTTCTTAGTTAGAAATGCACTTTCTCAAAATTGTGAACTTTCAACTCAAGTAGGCCAACACCCTTTCAAGGAAAAATCAATATCCGAGTGTTATGCAATCAGCTGTTTCCTGTAACTTTGAGCTTCACAACTTTTCTCTCATTGAAAATTCACATCAAGTTTTAGCTGCTGTTAGTTAAGCTGTTGGATTTGCATGAAGCTCACTGCCACAACAATTTAAATCATGGGCTGCAGGTGCTTTTATGAAAGATGAATTAAAATAATGGTGGAATAGAAAATACATACCAGATCCAGCTACTCCTACTGTCGCTGCACCAGCACCAATGAATTTGGCAGCGGAGTCAATGTCCTTAGTGACCGATGTGGTCTGGAAGGAACGCACCGCTGAGAGCTGGGCGGGGGCCGGCACAAGCTGTGACTGTGTGGGGACTGCTGCAAGTGGTCGCAACAAGCAAGTATTGCTGAAGATCTGGAAATACATAAGTTATCTTACTGTTTGCTAGACATTAAGGGCAAAGGACTGGTTTGCATCGAAATGATTACAATTTAAATGCAGAAATAGAAGTTGAACATGAGATATGAGGCTCCACCCTAAAACTCAATAATGCACTTACCATGAAAATAATAATAATGAATGCTATTTTTTACAAGATAAAGAAGTAGTAGTGTAGACTATAGTTTTGTAAGAGAACAGCTGATCAGTCCGACCAATTTTGACTGATTATGTAATTATGTAACACACTAAGTTTAAGGTTAACATTAGATTCATGGATCAATAGTATCAATGGGAGGTGTAGTGTAATGATAGATACTCGCTATCCAATAAGATTATGGATGCTGGGTAAGCATGAGCTCCGGAACGATCAGCTGGAGGCAATGTCAATGTTCATGCACTAGATCAATAAGTTATTTTCAACTGTAAAAGTAAGTAAATTAGAAAAAAATAAGGATACTTACGGCAGACCTGGCTGCAGGGGCGATCAGTCTGGCGGCAGACAGCATTTTGTGTTTATATGGGGTGCGGCGAGCGACAACTGAAATAAACCGAAGTTGCAGATGAGTTAACTGTTCGAAGGACCGGCACAGAACTGAGAGCGGTAATGGTAAACTGTGACTTTCAAGAAATACTTGACAGTTTGACCGACAGACCGCAGAGGGTTACGTAATTTATGTTCCTACGTAACAGAGACAGAGGTCGATAAAAACAACACTTTGTCGTAAAACTAAGAATACGGGTATCACTGGGCACACAATAGTTGACTAGGAAAGTAAACGTACTACCGCTGGAGGCAATAAACGAGCGGCGACGGAAAATGGCCGATTCGGAGATTGAACCGATACAATTTCTGAGTTATGACAACTTACAGATTCACCGACAAATATTTACACTGTCACACACAAAATGCCCGTTTACGCCGTTTAGATCACTTTTTGCTCGGTAATAGCTTGAGATTCCAACACTTTTTCACGATTCGTTTTATTCGCAATTTTTGCCGCACTTACCAAAGAACACCGACAGGAGGAGACCGGCCTTTGGAATGTTCAATTTCTGAGTGGTGAAGTGAAACAGAAGTCAAAAGGGGCTACGCTATTGGTCGATATTTGCCGAGGTTCCGTGCGGTTGGCTCTGATTCGTCAGCTGCAGATCAATATGCGCGAGTAACACCAGCATTAAATTACTTATTTTTCTTGAAGCTATCAATATTTATTACTTTGCTTTAAATTGTTATGAAGAAAATACAATATTATTTATATCAACTATCAATGTCATAAAATATTCACTAACTTATGGTTTTAAGTAGGTACCTATAAAAGAAAGAGTATCTATACCTATCAGTAATGTTTATCGTTTGGTTGTCAGCAATGTCAACAAGACTAGTCCAATACGAGTCCAATAGGATGAGGGAGATGGATGAGGGGAAGGAGAAGGAAGCCATTGATTGTCCGAAATGGCCGTCTTTATGTTGAACATCTGTAAATTCAAAGGCTGTGGCATAACATTTCCAAGACTACCGGACCTGATTGAGCACATCGAAGATGTACATATTGGTAAATATTAAAAGTGAACAATTTCATTCCATATTCGTTGGTAATCCAAGAAGTGATATCCATTTTCCTCCCCTTTTTACGCCTTATCAATATCATTATGTTGTCGTGATTGTGTATTTTTTTTGCGTGAAATACAAAATGTGTTTAGGGATTTTCCTATTTTTATAATTATTGTTCCTAATTTTATTTACCTAGTACCTAGTAGTAGGTTCCCAAGAAGAATCAAATATACCTATTCTCATTATTTTATAAATCGTATTTTCATCGAAATGGTGCTCTGGTCAAATAGGTAGTAAACATTGGCGCTTGCGCTAAACAGCTGATGAGTGGGTTACCGGTTCGCACCACACCCTCCTTTCCCTGAACAGCTGATACCTATTCACCACTACATAATTTAATTCAGTATCGGTAGGTAGATAGATTCTGCAGGTAGGTTAAGGTAAACCAACTAACAAGGTTTTTCGTTGCGGTCTTATACTATGAAGCCCTTAATTTTGTTCAGACTTAGATCCAAAAGTGGTTGAACAGAAGGAAGCATCGCAGCCGCAGTATATTTCACTGAGTTACGTCTTGAGGTATATATCTGACCACTCCAGGCGCGATGGTCAAAACAATGATGTCCCAGAGGTCAGACGACGACTTCTATCATTGCCTGAGCCACCTGCGATTCGTAGTCCCACCGGTTAGTAATAAATAACCTAGGAGGTAGGTTACCTACACTACCTACCTGACGCTAATTGCTTGCCGCTTTGAAGGAAGGTACACTATTTTGTACCTTACCTACTAACGCACAGGGCAAGTGGTTACGTATGCAGATTGGTAGTGTACCTAGTAGGTCGGTACCTATTCACGTTCACTGTATCTATTTACGTTTCGCATCACGTCACTTTACGGCAACATAAAAACGCACGTGACAATGGAAAAGTAGACTTAGTTTTGATTTTGACAACAAACTCATTATAATAGGTATAGGCCAACCAGATGTGTGGTGAAAATTCTTTTACATAATTGAAGTAGGTAACTACATCATCAGCCTGAAGAAGTTAGGTACTAGACGTGCCACCTAGAAATTTACGGGGAAGAATGATTTTCAAAGCAACGCTGCCGTCGTCGGTCCATCGGGTGGGCCATAGTTTTACCTCCATAGTCATTCAGTCTGTTTATTATAAGGTGATGTGGATCAGTTTAATTTAATTTAGATCTGTGGGTCATTTATGTTTCTTTATTTTCATCCCAGCACAATGTCGTCGGAGACGGGGTCCGTTTCATAAAACTACAAGTAGTCGTAGGTACAAGATAACAAGATGTAATTTATTGTAACTTTTTATCTAAGTACTTATTTTCTTTTGTGGTTATGGGCTATGTGTAGTAGGTATAGGGTTATAAATATAATGTAAGATATGCCACGCTGTAGGATTCAATGAAATATCGGGATATTTTCGGGGCAAGTTTTTTGATGGATGAGTTATTTTAGGTAGCGAGATGGATGAAGACGAAACGTTGAGCCACTCTGAAGACAGCAATGATTCATGGACCACGGTGGACGAATACAATTCGGACTTCATCCTGCGCTATGGTGTCAAGTATGTTTTATTTTAGACTAGCTTTTGTCAGCGACTTCGTCTGCTTCGTCCTTGCATCCCAGTATGTAGATCCCAAATGACCTTAAAGAGACACTAAATGGCTACTCAAGATTATTTTCTAGGAATAATTAACAAATGCTGATAGTCACATAAGGCTTGAGAAATCAATTTCAGTTTCCTCTAAATTTATCGCATCGCGTTGTGGTCATCCATTATGAGTCAGTGTAAAAGTTGATACTATATCCAGCCACGTGAGTCATCATTATAATCGCATGACTTTAGTCATAATCTCACTAGCCTAGTTGAATACCTATCGGTATAATGTCGGTTGGCTGTTAACACTTTAGTGTTTTAACTACCTACTACTTTTCACTGGGACATTAACCCCTCATATGGCGTTGCAAGTAAGGCTTTCGTCTGGAGGCTCTGGGGCATCTATTACATCCTACTTAGGCTTCCGACCGCGACTTCGTTCGCGTCCCGTTGGATCACGTTGATTTCCCGGAATAAAAAGTAGCCTATATGTTAATCCAGGTCACGGACAATGTATATTCCAAGTTACATTCAAACCGGATCAGTAGTTTTTGCGTGAAAGAGTAACAAACATCAATACATACAAACTTTCGCGTTTATAATATTATACGTAGGATTAGTAGGATATTTTCATTGTATAATGTTCTTATTCTAGGCTGAACCCAAACGCAGTATCAGGAGCCTTAGGCCCCGCAGCGCAAGAAAAGCCATTCGCCTGCCCCGTGCCTGGCTGTAAGAAACGGTACAAGAACGTTAACGGTATCAAGTACCACTCCAAGAACGGACACAAGAAGGATGGCAAGTGAGTATATCTTTTAAAATGTAAACTGTGGTAGACTCTATAGACGATATCTATGGACTGGTGGGACAGCTGCGACATGGGTAGTGGGGGTTCGATCGCGTGGCAGGACTAAATTAGCTACTGCCTCATGATGTAAACTTTTTAGTTAGCCTTTGTGCATTTGTTGCTGAGGCGATTTACACTGGTGGGTGGTAGCAGGTCACGTGTTTAACTAATATATATTAAGCACTGCTATTTTCTGGGAACTTTAAATATACATTTTCTGTAGAGTGCTCTAGACTAGACAACAGAATGTGGGCGCTAGATTTTTAAATATCATATTCTATCTTAGAAAGCATCCTGCTTTTGCGGCCGATCGTTACAATAAAAAGTACTATCCTGCTCCCAAGAAACGCTTAACTGCTCAAGAATATTTCTGGAAGAAATGGGTACTTACACCTCTATTGAATTCACCTGTAAAAATTATACCATTTTTCTAGTTTGGGTGTTCATGGGAGAGCTGTAGTTTCATTTTAGTTAGTCACAGAAGATTTCTGTTTTTAGAACTATGTACCTATAGGACTAAACATATGAAGTACCTACCTAGATAGATAGATGTTGTAGTGGTGTATATACGAAATACGATAGCGTATTTAAAAAAATTGTTTATTATTACTTGTAGCATTATAATCATACATTCATGCGTAAAATTTCAAAAGTTGTTTTCAAGCTATTAACTTAGGCGGTAAAACCGTGTAGACTAGAATTATTATTCATGTATTGACATAATTTTCAGGGTAAAAAAGGCTTACAAATGCAAGTGCGGCAAAAGCTACAAAACCGCTCAAAACCTTAAGTCCCATTCAGGCGTCCACACCGTCACAACACTCACCACTGTCCAACCACCTGAGCCTGCAAGGATCAATAAAATGCCCGGTTTAGTAGTCACTGCTGCGCCGTCTAGAAACTCCGAAGACAAAATGGTGAGGATCTATGATACAGTAAAAATAAAGGATGGTACAGCGTTTATTCCGAAGCATGGGCGAGTCAGCGTCGTCACTGCCGGGCAGATTCGACACGCGAATATATCTAATGTCACTTCGGCTAGCGAGAAGGTGAAGGTAGTCGATCGGAATCCCAAAGTCACAGTTTACAACCAACCGTACTCGTACGGACAGGAGCTCTAAATGATTGGGAACTGTTTCACTTAACTTACAACATCATCACTATAATTAGTGTGTGTACGCTGGTTACTTTATGTTTTGTCAAAGTATAACCAAAGTTACGAAATGGGTGTATGTTGATATTGTTGATACAAAGCTATAAAAACAAATTTTACATTATGTTTGTAAATTGAATTTGCTCGTTGATTTTTTTTCATACGACGCGCTGCGCTGTCGTATAACTTGTGGCACGCTGATTAATTAATTATTTGTAAAAAAAGTTTGTAAAAAAAAGTGTGTAAAAGTATGAAGATATAAAGTAGTAATTTGACAATATGTGTAATTTGATTTTGCTCTGATGTTTTTTAGTTTTACCAAACAATTCACAGTTGTATAACTTGTATATTTTGTGAAACAGAGCCCAAAATAGACAGCAGCTTGAGTTTGAGTCGGTGCTCCTACGGGGCTGTCGGCAAAACTACGAATTTAAAGTCATTAGTTTTAGTTATATGAACACACAGTTCCTAAAAAAGAAATATTTAGTTGCGCTAATTTATTTGAGGGTGCTTGAAGCATGCTTTCTTATTTAATTGCACAAATATGATTCTATAGCACCTTCACGTCTGTATTTCTTAGTTAGAAATTGTATCTACTAGTTTTAGTTTGAGATTTTATTTAATATTGTTTATTTAAAAGTATTTAAAATACCGATTTTATCACAATCGCCTTTAGCATTCTTTCTTTCGTTCGTATAATTTGAGAAATATAAAGGAAGTTGCTGATAGTTGCTGAAAGTGACGTCTGATAGCTAAGACGGCTTTATGAAGCGATAGTGTTGGCAGTACTCTTGTAAAAGACAGCTATGAATCATACATGGGGTTCAGTGCCCATAAAACAACTGATGGTATGTGTAAGATACTAATGATAGCTTTGATGTCGTATAAATATGACATTGTCTCATTGTTAAAGGCTGAATTTATGTGATCAGTCGCCTACTATAAGTATTTATATATAAAATCCTCATTTTCGGTAGTCTTCCTCTTTCCAATTTTAAGTCCCGGTGTAAGTTGAATGTGTGCGTGTCTGTTTGTCTTTTAAAAGGATAATAATATCCCATTTCATTTATGTGCCATTATTTATCATTGTTTTGTTTGACACGTTGTCAGTTGCTTTCCGTATTGATAAGATTTATTGTAATTTTCACTATAATGTTTCGTAGGTATAAAAAGAAAATTAAAAAAAAATATCGTTACTAAGCAGTAGAGTATTTGACATAGGTTTAATACTCACACAAAATGTGATAAATACAAAAAAAATTGCTTGTCGGTGTGCGAAGAGAAAGTTACTTACTATTTATGTTCTGAATGTTTTGGTATCTTGATAATATTTCATAAAAGCTTGAAACTTAATGATTATAATGAGAAGAATGGTTAGGACCTATCACTCAGTATTTCATAAGTCAAAATAGGTAACTTTTATCACGCCAAAGAAAGTAGATTAAATTAGAAGCTAATAGGTTGTTGTGGTCATAAAAAAGTCGTACGACTCTAATCTAATACATCTCGACGAATTCATCTGTTATTTCAGAACTTGGTTTTTATCAATCCGAATTTACATTCTCGAAACAAATACATAATAATTGGACTGCGAACAAAATTAATGTGAATCAAATCGGATAAACGAACTGAGAAAAATAATTGCGCTACCGTGGTAGACTTTCTTTACTGGCCGATTTACATTGGTCAAGTGTTTAGCGAAGTAGATAAGTACCGTGATGGTGTAAATCGATCAAGTAGCGAGTAAACTTGGTTCGCCGGCTCGCCATTATCCTTGACCGATGTAAATGGGCTCTTAAGGGGTAGTTAGAAGCATGTCTCTATTTGCCACGGCTTACAAAATGTACGTTCAGTTTTGCCAGAGCGTTTATTTGATTCGGTTTTCAATTGTCGAGCTTTACCTAAAGAGGGTGCTATTCAATTTCGAGTCTAATATGCGTGTTGTTCCGATAAACGAGAAATAAGTCAAAAAATGAGATAAAATGGAAGAAATTGTGATAAGAATGTTTGTATAAGGGTTAGTGATTTGCTAAGCTTTGCGTGGGTAGATTTGATGGTTAAAAACTGATAAGACATTAATGTAAGGATATAAAAAATAGCCAGACCATTGAGACACTAGTTATTAAAATTGTAAACCTAAGCTTTCTTTTCTGAATCCTACAGTGTGTACTTTGTTTGACGTTTAAATTGTATAACTTGTACTTCGATAGAAATAAGAGATATATTCGCACGGAGGTTTTATTTAGGTTTAAATTATTATTTACCGTTTGTATAGCGGTCGGCATGGAACTTGAACTTATTCACAATAGTACGTAGGTTGCAGTTACGAAATCTACGTTTATAGAAAGAAACTTCCATGCCGGCCGCTATAAGCAACTGTAATGTATTGAAACGTATTCTCCGTCCTTGAGTTTATGAAAAATTGTTTTACACAGGATAAAAAAATGTTAAAATACTGAAACAATTCTAATATCGATACTTATACCTACTGTACAGGTTTCATTAATTTTATTAGGTGTAGATAGGTATGTATGATTTAATGATTAACTAGAAAACGTGTGTCTGACATCTTATTTATTTCAACTTTGTTATAGTTTTATTGTTATGTTTGTGAGAATATTTTATTTGGAAACTGCTCATTTGTCTCGCGTTGTATTATCATATCAAATATTAATTTAGTTTGTTTTAAGACTGATTGTTTGAACATCGATTGTAGTCCTTAAGGTCGATTTACACATAAGTAAAGGCAGCGCTACACTGCGCGGTAAAGTGGCACCGCTCTACGCCACCATACTTCTGAACGTGTAAAACTGATTTTATGTTATTTTAAAGACTTTAAGTTCACTTCTTTGAGTTTCTTTCTTGCCTATGTTTAGATTGATTTTTTTCAAGGTCGTTTAATAACTTCGAAAGCAAGAATGAAAAGATCTAGGAGGTTGACTGTTTTAAGACATGTAAAGCGTCAATTAAAGTGACCAATTTTGAAAATGATTAAGGCTAGGATGAGAGCTTTCAAAAGACAGATTTTGCAAGAAAATGTTCATAGAAACCCTTTAGTTTTTCATAATGGGGTGATAACAATGATAAAATGTTTTTTGTATGTTGGAAGGGTCTCATTTATAACGAATAATATAACTTATAAATTGTTAATTTATGTGTAAACATAAATACCAAAGTGAATGCATGTTTACTAAAGTGATATTTGCGCTAGTTTAGACATGTAAAATGGATGATTGGACAAAAATGTTTACGATTTCATTCTCGTTGCTCATGCTGCTTTATAAAGGCATTTTAGGAAAGAAACATGCCTTCATCATCTTATCATAATCTAATCTAATGGTCAAAGGCAAATGTATACTTTTATGATGCCTGTATTAGAATTTGATGGATGCAAGATGGAGAGTCTATACCTATATTTCACGTCACGAAAACCAATGACTAATATAAATTGCTTCAATGAACACATGTTTAAACTTTCGCCAAAGTTTGTGCTAATGTCACTATTAATAGTGACAATATCATCACAAAAGATGTGACGTGGTATTTTATAAGCGTGATTCGATTACATACGCACCATTTTTTCACATTGATCGATACGAAACAGAGACTTGTGTTTGTGGAATCTGATTCGCTCGTATTCTGCTAAAGAAATCGTTACTCAAGCATAGATTTGAGTAGACTCTCATACAAAATTCTATGCTTGAGTCCGGATCAGTGCTTGAACAGTACACGCGAATTCGGGCATAAGGACCGATTTACACATTCAATAAATATGTTGTACAGTGGCAAGTTGCACTGCGCGTCAATAACAATTCGACTGTGAGTGTTGCCGCGTTATTGCGTACACACATACCTAGTGTAACTTTACCGCTAGCTAACTTGCCACTGTACAGTGTGTAAATTAAGTGAAGCTTAAGCTTTAGTGTGTCGATCAATGAAAGATCGCATTGTGTTGTTGTTTTAACTTGATTATACCATCTTAATAAAAGAAACAGCAACTGAGTTGTATAGTTTTATTTATGCTTATGATTCCTAATATACAATTTGGAATTAGTGATATCACAGTAAACAGAATATATTAATTTTAGAATTATAATGAAACTATACTTACAACTAACCTATGCAATACCTATCTGATGTATAGAGAAGGTGAGGATGTAGCGAGTTCCCTGCCGATTATTAAACACAAACGCTACTATAACAACCGGTCTACAAGAATCTCTTGAAACTAGCCGCAATAATAAACCTCAATGTAGTTCCATTATAAAAAAAAACTACAGTATTGCCTAAATAACAAGTTTTAACCGTTTTGTCCGGTATCAGACTAGGCGTTTTTGCGGCGCGTTTAAATGCGTTTTTGACGCTCATTATTTACTTGTCGAAACTTATCGCGAGATAAAATTCTCGACTCCTACCTGGAACGAATGTTCTTGTCATACAATGAAGTAAACCGGGAAACAAACCTCTTGTTTGTCGTATCACGAAGCTTACATAGCTTTTTGATTAGTCTACTTTTTGGTGGGTAGTTGTTCGAGTAAGGCAGATATTTTTGCGTGTTTCGCGTATTCGTTGAGGGGGCATTTGTTTTGGACAAAAAGTAGGGCACTCTCGTCTTTCTGCTCGAAAGCTACCTCTGCACCCTCTTCGTAGAACCTGGAACAAAACATTTAATAGGTACGTCAACTGCTGTGCGGTAGTATTCTTGCTCTTACTCTAATCACCTCTCAACTAAGATTCTCCCTGTCTCTATTTATCTAAACAAAACGAGATGATACTATCTTAAACGGTGATTAACTTTTGACAGAAATTGAGAGGGGTTTGTAAGCCCGCGTATAACGAGTGTACTACACAGGCGACGTACAGCGTTCATACTCTTTGATACTTCTACGGTTGGTCCTCCAGAGGTGTCACCGAGAATGGCTATGCACCATGGTACACCCGTAGAAAAAAGCAGTTACATCACTATGGGACGCCATGAGACATAGCGATTCCCGATGACACCTCTGGGGGTCCAACCATGGAGGTGTCAAAACCACACTGCCATTTTAGAATGACCTACTACAGCGATCATGCGGTTATTTCACTAGCGTCAAAACTCAAACTAAATTCAACAGCTTTGTAAACTCACCCAGCCTTCACGTAGTATTTGACTTTGATTTCATCCCTACACCGCGGCAGGTATTTTAAGGCTTCTCTCGGTTTCCTGTACTTGAGACATGCGTCCACGAATGGCTCGTAACCGATCGGTGATTTCTTCACTTTTGAGAATTTATCAAGTTCCGTCCATTCATTGTTTTCGGCTAGAGCTAGTATGCGGATCCACCAGTATCTGAAATTTTAATAAAATATTAGTCTTCACAGCATTCCTACTTATGTAAAACAGCAACTATTTGGGTAGCACACCGTCCAGCCCGGACGAACCCTCGGAAGAAAATACTGACTAGGTAAAACAGTATCAGGAAATCTATGAACTAAATTACCAAACGCAATGACGATCAAAATAGTCACTTCCCAACGAATTACCTTGTAATGTTTTTAGTAAAATTAATATACGTTGATACAAAGCGAAGGATATTCTTACAGCAGTATAGGGACCACGCCCCTTTACTTACGTCAATCAAATCATCCTACTAATTGTATAAGTGTAAAGCATAAGTTTGTAAGGATGTATGGATGTATTTATGGATGTTTGTTACTCTTTCACGCAAAAACTACTGATCCGATATGAGTGAAACTTGGAATACATATTGTCCGTGACCTGGATTAATACATAGGCTACTTTTTATCCCGGAAAATCAACGGGATCCAACGGGACGCGAACTCTTCAGAAACGCATAGAAGATTTTGCATAGCAAATTGCACTTCTAATCTTGCGCAGATGAAGTCGCGGGCACCAGCTAGTTAGAAATATTTTACCTTCTATCAGGCATTTTATACTCTGCTCGTAGTTTATCCGCCAACTTCATTTCTCCTTTATCAAGGAGTTTTTTGACAGAATCATGAAGGGACAGCCCGACGAAACTGACGCCGTAAGTTTCTTGCAGGCTGGCTTGTTGCTTACATAGCTTACGGGCATCCTCACAAATTGATACACCTGGGAAAGAAAAACTTTTATAGCAATTGCTAGATGCTGTGTGGAGCTAGATGGCGCTGAAATGTCAACCAATACAATGTTATTGACTTCTTCTTCTTCTCTTCAATAATCGCCTGTGTCCGTCATTTCGACAGACAAAGGCCATTAACGAAGAGAAGAAGAAGGAAAAAACCAGAAAAGCAGACCCCACCACCAGATGGGATTAATAAAGGCTTAGGAGAGAGAGAGAGACTTTTAATTATTTTGTCCATTAACTTTTAATTTTTAATTATTCGAACTGTTTTACAATGTAATGACACATTTCTTCAGTAGCAATTTAAAAGCTGTCACTCCGACTGTAGATGATTGTCTTATGAATTGACCTCAACCTTAAAATTGACCTTCACATTAAAGTTGACCTTTTATTCTACAATTTAAACTTACCCAGATCGTTTTTCGCCTTTCTATAGCACTCTCTAGCCGCAGAAAGCGCAGTTTCAGCTTGTCTTGCGTTTTTAGGATCGGCTGCGTCACGAACGTGGCCGGCGGCTTGAGCGGGAAAGTCATCTTCTTGTTCTCTTACTTGACGTAATGCCTCGCGATTGTGCATTCCGCAGTACTTTATGTATAGGGCGTAGGCTAGTGGGAAACCACGGATTGTCAGCTGCAAGGAAAAATAAAATAGTCTGTCACTTTTTTGGCAAACCCTACCTAAGATAAATAATTTATAAGTTTAAAAACATGAAAAACCGATTTAAATTTCAATGTGATACAGCTTCATCATCAGATGATGATGGTGGTTCATTGGGTTTGTTCTATAACACCATTGAAAGGTCACAGGAAAGCAAAATACGCAGTATAGTGTACGTGGATGACGTGTTTTTTCAAGTTATTTCTATTTAACTGCCAAACTACTGAACCGATTTTGGTAAAATTTTTATGGGACCAATCTGGGAGTTCTTTTTGTTCTTATTGTTCGTGTTTTTACACTTAGTTTCATAGTTTACGTCCGCTCATCGAAATTTGTCCTAGCGGAAGACCAGAGTGGGTTGTTCTTAACCCGCATTATGCTGAGTTAGGACCCATTTTGCAGCAGTATGATTAGTTTTGTTATTACAATTAGGTATTCTTTTAACTACGTTTTGGTTTCTTTTATTTATTTATTATTTATGTCTTATGTTTTAGTTTAGTCTACCTACTTATGCTACCTACTTTACTTTTATGTTTAAATTTTCTTGTGTTGCAAATAAATTATTTTTCAATTTTTATTCTATTACTATTTCTTAAGTTGTACCTTTCAAATAAATAATTTTTCAAATCGGTTCATAAACGACAAATGGTTAAAAACTAAGAGCACTTACCTCAAACTCATGTTTTCCCATCTTTTCCTTCAAATGCAACAGCACTATGTAAACCAAGTCAGTGTCCCCACTTGCAGTAGCCTTGAGCAACGCGGTGGGTCCTTCGCCTAGTGACAGGAGCAACGGCACTTGGAGCTTACTGTGAGTTTCGTATTCTAAAATCTGTGGAGTAGTAATTAAAGTTGAATTTTGTATATCAAACTAAAGCAGGTAAGTAAAAGTGTTTTATGATTAAATGGATTAATAAAGATTAGGTGAAGAACAAAACGTTGTTTGAGTATGTCTGACTTGGTAATTGATATCGCATACCTCAATCGCTTTCAGCGATAAGGCCGCCCATTGTACTATAGTTAGTTTTAAGATTTGTACGTACCTAATCCTTGTGTACAATAATGTATTATCTATCTATCTCAATTTTGTGTTATACACCTACTTATCGAGACTTCGCAATATTTTTAAATAGACAATGTTGGAATTTCCCTTTTTTATTGGTATTTTTCTTAATAGAATTAACATACTTTGATAGCGAGTACTTTCCGTCCTTTCTCAGCGGCTTTCATAGCGATGGTGGTATACGAGATGCCGGGCACATTACGGAGTTTGTCACCAATTTCTCGCGCAGCACTTTCATTGTCCAAATGAGGTTGAGTGACCTGAATAAATAAAAAAAAATCTTTAGAAGGGGTACTGTGACTATACTTGTTAGTGTTATAAAGTAGATTATACTGCGACTATACTTGTTAGTGTTACAAAGTGGACTATACTTGTTAGTGTGTCAAAATCTTTATATTAGTCTCACCTTATAGCAAGCCCAATGGGAGAGTACTCGTGTGCGTCCATCTTTCATCTGAAGGTATTGAGCAATGTGCGTGGCGAGGCAATGCAATCGCCGCCATATAAGCCGGTCTAGTAACACTCGCTCGCCCAAGTTGCCCATTCTGTGATATTCTGATAAGGAGTATTATATAGCTAGAACTTATAGCTGTCTCCGATCTGTACTGTACCGCTCTGAGACTTGTAACAAAGTAACTCAAGTACGTATAGTATTATGCGATGCGTCTATACAATAATAACTTGCCAAAGGTCTCAAATCAGGATGATGATTAAAAGGATACTGGACAGACGTCAATGGAATCGCCACCTTCGGATCCCTTACAGCATTCAACACCCGTAACCAGCGGCACGTTTTCACATACAAATCCGTGAGTTCAGGGTCCATGATAAATCCTTTGCCGAACTGCGCGGCTCGAATCAGCATTTTTTGTACTTCGGGACTGAATTCGAAAGCTGCGGCCTCGATGCAGTCTTGTACTGCGGTGGGCAGGTCGGGCTTTACTAGGCGGATGTACTCGTCGGCTCTGTGGCTGCGTTTCTGGAATGAAAAGAAATTCAATTAAACAGTCGAAAAGAAGTAGATCATAGTCACATCAGTATCATCCAAATTGGAATCATATTAATTAATCTACGTCACGAGACGACACCATTGGGTTATAAAATATTGGTTTTTCTCTAGTTTTCGAGTGCTGTGACGCTTAACCACCGTAACTTGTAGGTTTACGTAATGTAACAATCGTCAGATTTACTTGTGCTGACAACCCCAATGTCTCAAGCCTACACGTTGAAACAGAAACAAAAAACAACACTATTCCTGCCCTCACTTCATAATTACCTGAAATTGTCTAGAAGCTTCCACCAAATAAGACCCGGCCGCAGTGCTATTGATCCTGAATATCTTCTCGACCACAAACGGCACTTTTTGCACCAGCTCATGTGAAAGTTCAGAGACTACCCTCACGCAGTCCATTTCCTGTATGAGGTGGAAAGGTCCGTCGTAAGGAAATGATGCGGATTTCCCTTTCGTTCCGAAGATGCACATCATGTCTTCCCATTGCGCGATTATTGCTTGGGAACCACACCTGGAAATAGTTTAAAAGTTTTCTTTACTGACCTCCAATAAAAATATACTGGCTTATTTGGATATCAATTCAATCAATCGGGTTTGGTATGAGTAAATTATACAATCACGATAATCATATCAGCCTGAAAAACCTACAGAAGACTTGATGAAACATTGACTTATTGAAAACTACTGCAAAATGAGGATGACAAGATGTCCATATAATCAAGGGTAAATCCAAATACTTTGCGTTTGTTCATATCATACAATGAAATTATTATCTCTTACCACATGAGTTCTTTTGGTTGCTTGATGTACCCAGTGTCTATTTCACAGTAATTTGACTTGAACTCAGCGGATCCAATCCATAGGAAACCTGAATCCGTGAATAGGGCCACATGTTTGCCGTTTTGCGACGCCACTATTGACAGTATTTGAGTGTATGGATTCTTTATTTCGGGACGCTGTAAAGTAAAACGATAAACTTTGGAATGTTGCGTTCACACTCAGCTGCAGTGGGCAGGGAAATAGGCATGAGCATAGTCTAAACACGATCATACCTCTGTCCCGGCATGTTCATGTCCTTGCTCTCTAAAGAATAAAGATGATGTTGCTGTGGCAACAAGTCCGAAATTAATGCGGCAATAAGATTTATTTAGTGCAGTCCCTAGATTTGGGTGTGGAATAAAGTTTTTTCTGTCTTTTAAGTTTTGTAAACTATCACAATAAAAAATAGGATCAAGGGTTTACCATTAGAATAGCTCTATTTTCTCCGAGTTGGCATTTGTAAATCTCCTTTGCTCGACAAACTATGAAGCCTGAGTTGACTGCACACCAACATGATATTGGTTCATCAGCTCCTGAAATCACAAACATAATTTTTCAATGTGCTATATTTTCCTTAACAAAAGATTAACAGAACAGAGATTTTTTCGCATATTGATTCGCATATTTGGGAGTATTCTTATAACACTCTGTATAGTATAGTACATACATACTACATAGGGAGACAACATTTTGTGTAAGTAGTAGATCTGCGAGGATGTTTTTTTATATTGTTTTTTTATGAGAAAAAGTGATGGAACAAGCAGATGGCCTACCTGATGTTAAGTGGTTATTTCTGACTATAAAAAATGCATTTACACCACAGAACAGGTACACCGAAGACATGCCTAGGAGCTACAGCTATGAACACAGTTGTGAGTATATTTTAATTTTTCACTTACTCGGCAAGTCAGGAAGAGACCTCACTTTAGGTTCAGCAACATTGCTCAGTAGAAACATTCTGTTTGTGGTGGTTATCACACCAATACCAACCCCATGTTGGCTGGAGAATAATTGGGCTTTGCATACCTGAAAATATAAAACGATGTATGTTTTATCAGTGTAATAGTGATTATATTGGTTATTGCATAACCATTTGGTAACAGGAAAATGTTATCAGGGTGATGAAAATGTCATATTTATAAATATGACTGCTTATGCTTCACAAACGGTGTAGAATTTAGTTACTAAGTATGGTTGATATTATAACTGGCATGTAAAATATGTAAATTAAGCAATGGCGTATAAAACAATTAAAACATAAAAGAAACATTACTTAATCAGACTATTTTTTACAGTCACAGCTATTGGGTTTCCTTGCCACATTTTCCCTTAACATTTGAGAGCATTAGCGGGTATCTAAGTTTGTTGGGTCAGAAACAAAACTTACTTTAGTATCCCTAATTTCTTGACCCAAGCTGAAAGTCCTCTGGTAGGCTCCGAACATGTCATAGATTAGTACATCTCCACTCTCTTGGATGCAGAGCAGCTGTTCACCGTCTGACCATCCCATGTGAACTAAAACTCCACTGTTCCACTGAAATAGATAATTGGAAGAGCATTTTACACAAATAAATAAATATGCTTGGATGTTTCACACAACACCTTCTAGTACAAAACTAAGCAAAGCTTGAATCAGGGGAACTAGATTGCTGATAGAATACTTATAATTTTTTTTTGTAAATAAATACTTATGGTATAACACCCATAGTAAATGAAAGTGAACTAAAATAGAAGCTCTAGTTTTAAAGACAAACAGCCACAAAAAATTTCAATAGCAGACTGACTAGGATGGAATGAACAAGATATTTACCCTTTATTAATTTATACAATAAATATAACTATACAATAAAACGGAAAATGCAGTCCATTTACTACACTACAAGAGTTATTACCTCTACTAGAGGCAACTTTTGTCCATTAAATGAGGCGTACAATCAAACAAAACCAGACTGACAAAACACCCCAATCCGTTGGCTGTGAAACTACTGGAGCCAAATACCCAAAAAAGATTGAAGTGCCAGAATATACTAGAACCAAATGTACAAAACTGAATAAAAATGGGGATAAACTCACTGGAGTACAGCCCTGCACGCCATTAATTATCCTTCACAAGATTGCTTATAGCCAGAAGGCTGATCGCAGATGTGCAAACCAAAAAAATATAAAAATAATAATGAGGCGTTGTAACATGCTGGGAAGTATGACTTACCAGAATCTTTGCAATAACATTCCCAGCACAATTGTAGATTGTTATCACCGGTTTGGCAATAGTGGTGACTTTTACATAGAGCTTTCTATCTCTGACAACAGCTATTGGGCCTCCATATGCTGCACCACTCACTATCATGTTCTCTAGGCCTTCGTCCATGGACCAGTTCATGTTGTACAGATCAAACTTTCTACAAAGATCAAGCACTTGTAAATATTAGGTAGGTACCTTTAGAATTTAGATTGTAAGGGAAGGCTGATACAAAATTGTTAAAGTTTATAAAAACTCTTTTTTGATACCTGTAATAAGAGTCCAGTTGGAACCAATCTGCAGTAAGTAACGCAGACATTTTCCCTATGTTTTGTTAGATCTTTCCTGAAAACAAAAAGCCTGAAGCCAGACTCCTACCACTGATATAGTAATAAACGGTTTATTTCTTAACTATTAGATAGCAAACAATTATTATTATAATTAGGGTTTGCACATACAAATATATAGAACACTTGCGATGAATTGTATGAAGAACAAATCGATATTTTTATTGAATTTTACAATTTCGCCACCCACCATCGAAAACCAAAACAAAGTAAAAAATTACTAATTTCAACTTCTTGATTTAGGGCTTCTTCTTCTTCTCTTCAATAATGGCCTGTGTCCGTCATTTCGACAGACAATTTTGCCAATGTCAAGTGTTAAAATTGTAATAAATAAGTCAAGTCCAGTCATTTGTCAAGTCGGCTGTCGTTTGTTTTGAAAAGAAAATGGAGGATTTTCTCTTCAAAACCTAACACGAATTTTCACATTTAGAAAAACCGCTTTACACACATTTATTCCAATGGCTCACACTTTATGTTACGACCAAAGTATTATTGGTTAAAATTCCACCAAAATTAAACAACAATACTCACGTTAACACAAGAAAAACTATTAAAATAAAAGTGCTATGTGTCGTTTCAAAAAATGTCAAAATTCGTGTCCGATTTAGGGCTTTTGCCACTTGTACTTGTTGTAACAAAAATTCTGCCAGTGTCTGTTTACTCTAGTGTCATAAAAAAAATATTATTACTGCTCTTTCTCTTTTATCTGTTAATATTAGTATTATTTGTCTTGGTCTAACTTATGTACTTTTAATTCAATTCAATTCTTGTCTATGGCCTTTTTACGGCGTCTGTCTGTCATGTCGTGTCAAGACTTGCCAGTGTCAAGCAATGTGTCAAGTCAATAATTTAGATATCTAAATATCACTCGACATTGGCAAATTTGGCAAAATTGTCTGTCGAAATGACGGACAGAGGCCATTAATGAAGAGAAGAAGAAGAAGAACCTATGCATGCATACTCTCATCTATGCATGCATGCTACCGGTCAGCTTCGAGCATTTACTCGAAGCCGGTCAGTGATGAATGCGCATGCATCATGCATGCATGCATGGTAATTTGACAATCAAACCAGACATTGCATCCTTGCTTGCTTTCCTTCACTTGTATTTTATTTATTTATTTATTTATTTATTTAGTCTCTTGGCGGATCGATATTCAGACACTTTTGAAGGCGCGGCAATGCAGCCAGTGTCTTGGGCACGCTTCCGATTGGTACTGATTTGGACCAGTTGAGCTATCTATAAATCGTTGGCAACGGTTTGTAGATAGCTCAACTGTTTCATGTGTATTTTGTAAATATTGTAAATATACTGTACCTATTAGGTAGTTGTAATTTTCTTTGTGAATAAATTTATTCCTTTTGAAGGAGATTTCTAATAACTACATAGGTATTTAACGGACAAGACTTTCCGAATCAAACCATAAATTTTAAGCAAAAATTATGGTAGGTACTTACCTACCATACCTTAACTATGCTGTGGGCTCAGATTACCAATATTCGGAGGCTATGGGTGATTCTTAAAGGGTTCTTCAGATAGGTACCTAAGGAGGGTTCTAGTCTGAAAAAATAAACACCGTTTTGTGTATTGGAGCCTTGCTTGATCGCTTAGTTCAGCATTGTTGGGGTGACTGGAGGACTGATTGATGCGAAAACTTCTTAGCTACGAGTACCTACCTGTGAATGTTAAGAAACTATAAACAGTAGGTAAAGTTGCCTCCATCCATCGATCTTAGTTGGCGCTAGTTCTTTTGAAGAAATAATGGATTTTTCCATCCACACTATTGAAAAACGGGCTTATTCTAGAAGAACCTAAATTATAATAGTAGCTACCTACAATGCAATAAATAATGCAGGCTTTAACCGCCTGGATGTCGGGCTCTAAATCCTAATAACCTACTGCTAAATGTTGCTACGCGGCGTAGCCGTAGCAGCATGCTACGAACTACGACGTATTTGGGTGGGTTCGGTTTGTTTTGTGTGTTAAGGAATATAATATCGTAAAGTTAGGCGATGTTAGGAATAAGCTTAGAAAAAAATAATATAAAAGGTGTCGGCGGCACGTGTGGCACCCAATCCATCACGCTAAATAAACATAAAGCGCAGACAAAGTTTGTAACTAAGTACGCAAACATAGCGGTCCCTGATTTACGATCAGCCTATTCGTTACTTATTGCTCGTCTGTCAATACTAAATAGGTACGAGTTTTTGGCTACACATTATAGCTGAACTTGGTTTTTTAAACAATAAGTACCTATACCTAACTTATCACACGATGGAATACAATGAACCACCTTGAGAAATTGGGTCTTTGGTATCGATCTACCTATTTATGAGCATGAGTAGCATTTTTTAACGTCGCATATTTTTAATACGTAGAGCAAAGTAGAGGTAGAGACTAGTAGGTATCTTCTTTAGTAGAGCCTTTGAAAGAGGTGCATGACTAAACTCTACCGCATCTTAGTAATTTTTGACAGAGTTTAATTGGCCTTCTTTAAATACTATCATAATAATATGGTCTCTTTTAGTTAGAGGTAGAGAGGATAATAATAAGTATGCTGTACTGTACACGATGATATTACCATAGTAGGTACCTAATGCGTCGAGCAGTTTTGTGGTAGAGCAGCTTCGTCGTCATAATTTACATTTTCTTCACCTAATGTTTTAACATTCTTGTTGCCCATGTGCCATAGCAACAACCGTAGACTATAAACACTATGCAGAAATGGAAGAGAGTGCCCAATAGCAACAAAGAAAACAAAAGGCGAGTCATGACATCGAAATGAAGTAACTCAATAACTTGAATATGTCAAAGCCTGTCTTGCGACCTCGCTCCCACTCCAAGCAACGGTACTGCGGCCGCTCGCCTCGCCAGTCGGCGCTGGCGCACCACGCTTCGAGGTCCCTGCCCTCACGCGCATGATCACGGAAGCCTTCGCGCAACGCAAGAATCCCCTATCACTTACGAACATTCCTATGTTCCAAATCGAAAAGTTCGTTCGTAACATAATATTCTTCCAAAAGCTTCACCCCGAACTTGTGAAGAAGACAAGCAGTGTGTGGGAACTTGCAAGCTCGCAACTGTTCAAGAGTTCAATGTGATTTGTAAAATGGTGCCGATTATGGAGATTTTACGTTTTACAAGGTGAATTATCGTGTTTGAACGTCAAAGTGGAAGTTTGTGGGAACGGCTTCTAGTTAGAAAAGTGTGCGGAACAGCGCCAAAGTAGAGGTAAGTTTGAACCAACATTTTGAATTTTAAACGAGCACTTTTCAATATGAATAAACTTCAGGTTTACACCGAAGCTCGTTTTTCAACCACCTACATTTTGTTTAATTTAAAATTTCACAAGTTGAACTTAGCTAAGGGTAGTTCGATGAGTATTTTGTGAAGCAATTTGTCTGAAAAAGCTGAAATAGTGTTTTATTCGGTTAGGTACATACCTATGTTTATTACTTTGGCACAGAGAGAGGACAGTAGCAGGTTCTTTATACGAGTAGGCAGGTTCATAAACCTGCCTGCCTAGGAACCGTGTAGGCGGGTCAATGATGGCTAAGGTATCTTACAAGATAGGTAGCTCAGAGCGAGTCATATCTTCAAGTAGTTATCCCATTTCAAAATGTTCTCAGCACGGCACACTAAATAAAGAAATATGCTGCTACTAAAGTTGTGAGCGTTATATATGTGTTTCAGTGCGATCGCGGTGGTGTGTCATGAAAAAGCTTGCTTCAGGAGAATGATTTACCAGTGAACCTGGGAACAAGCCACTAGTTCATAAAGGTCTCAATAATCTCAGGCTTGTATCCTAAAACAATGATCAAGTCGGTTTTTTTTGACTGAGCATTGAGAAGTGGCAAACATGCAAGTTACGTTTGATACTATGCGAGTACGGCCCTTAGGGTCACGTATCAGCGTATCAGATGAAACTTATGCAAGTCTAAGTAAGACGGTTATCGCATTCCCACGTTTGTTTTCTCTGGTATTCTAGCCAGTCCATGTATAGTGCTTCTTATTCATTTAAAGATGGTGATAATAACACAATTGCCATGTCTCACGGCTCACTGTGAAAGTTAAGATGTTCGATAGCCGCTAATGTTCATAGAAGCGTGTCCGCGCTCACACCTACATGGTCACATCGGTCACGCATGGTCATGATCGCTTCACTTTGTGTTACGTTAACATTAACGTGAATTTTTCAAAACCATCCAAAGCTAGAGCATGGTCTAAAACAGTGCGTACTTGTACTAATATTGTGTGGTCTAGTTGTCTTTGTGTAAGAATGTCCGTAGAAGAGACACCTGCCAGCTTGAACGGTTTTAATATAAGGTTAGTAAGTAAACTTTTTGATTATTTAAATTAAGATAAAAAAAACACAATTCTGTAATCTGTCTTAGATTTACAAACTGTTTAATAGATTTTTTTTACAAAACTTTGGTAGGTAACCTAAGTAGGTACATGGCGTAGGTTCATGGAGTGTGAATGCGTGGACGTTCCCTAAGAACGTCTACCATTCTTGGCCGCCTTCATGACAAATTATAACAAAACCTGGTTAATAGATAACCGGCTATAATAATTTGCGAAAGCCGGCAGTTAATTGCATAACTTATAGGTAATTATGAATAAACATACCTATTACAAGGTACCTACCTACTTATATTTATTTGGTTGTAAGAATGTCACTTCGTAGGCTTTCTCTTGTGTTATGTCAGCAATTCTATAGCTACTCTTATGTTACATTGTCATATGGTAATAAAGTTAACTTTGATGCACCTGCCCTTAGCTACTGTCAATGAAATTTAACTACTCTATAAAAATACTTTGCCGAACCCAATGTTCAACACAAATGTCACTAAACTAAATACATAACTACTGAATCTTTCTTCGGAGTACAGGCCCTGATCTCTGTCATTGGATACTGGATAGACCGACTATCATAGACGCCTATAGCCGAATATAGAAGAAACGAATAGGAATAGAATAGATGATTACACTCGAGGGCAAAAATCGCATCAATGTTGCAAAAATGCATCGTTAGGCAGTGGCTACTTAACACCAGCCATCGGCTTGTTGTATCAAATTGTATTAAAAAAACTATTCGTTCGTCTGCCTTCCGAGTTCACCGGGCTCAAAACCTTTCAATCTCACTGCCCGCGGCTCGACACTAAACCCCAATAATCCTACAATTCACTCGTCAGTAGGCCTCACAGTTTCTACAGCAATTAGCAGGCCTAACGGTACGATGGTCATGCTTGTCGGTATGTCGGTGTAACCATGGTATAACGAGCATCTATAATCACTTGAATAGGTCTAATGGCTGCCTCTTAACTTCCAGTTTGATAAACCGGTATGAGACGCGTAAAAACTTTAATAAATGCTGTTTTTACACAAGATCTTCACCGACCATCCAAGGTTTTGTGAAGGTATTATATAGGTACTTAAAAGTCTATTATTATTTAATGAGGCTTATCTATAAAGCTAATTTAGCTTAGGTGTGGTTAGGATGGAGTTGGAATGGGTTTTTTTTTTTATTTTTTATGAGCTATAGCTAAGCATTTGGCTGCCAGCACACCTGGTGGTAAGTGTAGCTGCAGCCTAGGATGTTAGGTTAGGTTAGGACCCAGAGTTCTTTGTCAAGCATCGAGGGCAGCTACCGGGTGGTATGTGTGCAGATCTCCCGACAGTAAAAAAAAAATGAGGATCCGTGATGTGGAAAAAAGGTTGTAGGTAAAGAGTGACTTTATACTAAATATTTTGGATTGTTTAAAACTGCTTCCCTTTCACTTCATATCGCCAACAGGTGCTTTTAATGATCATTTGAATTGGAAATCGGTTGAAATGGTATGCGGGCAATATCAGAGTAAAATTAGAGGAAAGGGGTAAGGTAAGGTACAGTCAATATGACAAAATTATTGGTAACTTTGATAAGTGATTATGAGAGAGTTTAAAAAAAAAATTGCATAAATGTGAAATAATTACAAATTTGTAATTGCTGATAATACTTAGGCCATTTTATTACATTTGTTTAGGTATCTATATTTTTATAACATTTCAAGACAAAAAGAAATGTAATGTTATGATGTACATTGTGTTTAAGTAGAGCCAACAATCGCATATTTCAAATTCTGAAAAAAGTTACCTACTACTTCTGACGCCGACTGTACAATGCTAGAACCTTGTGTAGGTAAGCTATTTCGCACAGATGGCTTCCGTCTAAACGGCGGCGTGACTTGTATTATAATAGTGCATACTTACCTGTGAACGTTTCTCAAAGCCTACTGTAGAATAATACACTTGAAAATAGCACTACAATGCGAGCAGTTTCAGTAGGTACAAGAGCACGGAACAGATATTGTACTTATGACATTGTACCTACAAGAGTATGCTGACAAAAGTTACTCCAAAATACTAACGGTCTTACATGCTACGGTCACTTTTTGTCCCTATTTTAATAAAAAGAAGATTCTTTTGAACGGTAATTTAACTTAATAAGTTGAGGGGCGTTACTACCTAAGTAGAGAAGTAAATAATTTTAAAGTTTATAGGTAGTTCAGAAGTTTCTATTATTTACGTATCAGGATGACAAGGCTACGAATCTGTCTAGCTCTATCATTGGATATCAAAAAGTTTTATATACCAACTTACAAAATAATATTTTTTAAGACTGACTGGTGCAAAAGTTTCGTTGTAAATTTCACGCAAACTTACAGTGAGAGTTTTGAACACAAAAAAAGATAGTGCTACACTTTTTGGCGTTTCCAGCGTTATGCACGCATGACTGAAGAGGCGTGAAGCTGAGGCGTGAACTTTACAAATTGAACCAATCTGGGTACCTACTAACTTAAAATCTTATTTTGCAAAACTAGTTACTTTTATGTACGCAATCAGACACAGCAAAAGCTTTAAGGTAATAGCGTAAATACTCAGTAAAGCAGAATATAGTCGCAATTCGATATGTTTTGTGATCTCCATAAAGTCGAAATTCATTCTAAAAATGTTCAATCAACAAAGTCAAGCATACTTATATTACGTATATCAGTATAACCAAGTAATACAGTAAATAAGGTACCCTACTTAGGAGGTTGTTCACTAAGAAATATGGTTCGTGTATATTTAATCTTCTGTTGGTTAAATAATTAAGTATTAAAAGCTCACACGAGCTTTCTCGAATTTAATTTATAATTTAAACTTTCAAGGATCGCAATAATTTTAACGTAGGTAGGTACTATTATTTTTTAATACACAAAAACCTACATGCAGTTTTTTTTAACTACGTGACCCTTGTATATATGAATGAGTGGAAAAGCCTTCGAAGTTGCGTAGAATACGAAATTGCTTGTATTGTATTCAGTGCATTGCAAAATAATGGCTGAACTCAGATTGATCTCGATCCAGACTCGTTAGTGCAGAAACTTTTCTTGCAAGGGTGCTGTCACCGTCATCTCAGTCGTACGTAATATAACGGAGATATAACAGGTGAAAACTGTCTTAGCAATAAACGCTCACAATCGGAGCAACAAGATGTAAAAAAGATTTGAAAAATAAATTGCAGACAAGTTCTTGGATAGAAATAACTTCCGAGGCTCTTCAACTACAAAATGCAAAGTCTAAAAATCGTCTAAAGATCAATAAAAAAAAACTCTTTGACTGCCGACAGTAAAAGGTTTGGTATAGTTAGAGTCTTTCTAAACCGACGCTACTGATAATGTGTGAGGTACCTACTTTGAGAAAGCGATCGTGCACATCAGTTGTGCGTGCACGCCTACGCATCAGCGATGCGGGCCAAAATGAAATGGTTTTACAGCATATTCCACTGTCACGTATTCTCGCTTCACAGTCGCTCGTTCGCGTCGATTTGAACGCAGCTTCAAACGAGAAGTAATTACAAAACTTGGTGGAAACACGAGTAGGTACCTACTTAGAACTTTATTCAACAAATTGTTTCCTGAATTCTGATACCCTATTGTACCTGATACTTGAACCACCCTTTGATAAACTCCACGAACCAAATTGTGTAAAACACTTTGAGCAATTAATATGTGAAATATTTAATTTGTGTGACGCCGCCGCCTGTGCGACACTCTGCCTAACTTTGTTTGTGAAGTATTTGTTTTTGTTACATTTTCAAAGATGGCTGGGATCTACAGTAGGTACACACACCCTCACACCCTCATACACGTCGACTATTTAGGTAAAGTAACATAAATAACGTATATTGTGAGTTTACTGAAATATTGAGATTAATAACATTATTAACCAGTTTCATACACAGATATTTTAGCCATTTTGATATTTACTACGATGTAACATAAATAGCATAGTTCTCTAGCCCCTAGAGGGATCTTTAAAAAAGTATTTATTTATTTGTTACCAAAAAAAATACCGTTTTACTTTAAAGATAAAATTCACGTCTCCTAAAACGTATTCAAAACAAAATAAGATAACGCTAAATTACCTTTTCAACTTTTTTTAAACAATCCTGTAGATGCTATTTTTTTAAATAAATAGGTAGATCTCCAAGCTCGATTGTACAAACAAAACAAAGCTAGCTTTAGTGGCAAAGACAATCGACCGATAGCAGCCAAGAGAATAAGAAGGGTCTTATCATTGGAAGCGTTCGACAAATCTCACTCGATGAAACAAGATAGCGTCAAACATGCGTCAGGTTTGTTTCGTCTATAGATTGTAAAACCACTGGGTTGAAAAAAGTCCATGCATGCAATATTTTATTACCCCGTTTTTGATAAAAAGACTGAAACCGTGAGCTTTTTCATCGGTACATCCCTAGACACGATTTCCGAAGGCCGCGCATATTGTCTCTGTTTTCAATCGCATAATGATGTCGAGCCTATGAGATTGGTCGCATGCTTTCAGGAAAAGAACCAGTGATTTGAAGGAATTTACGGTTCAAGTACAATGGAGTTAAGACAAAGGTTTGACTCGCATAATGCAAGGTTAAGGTAAATAAGATTCTATTGTTCAGACAAAGATAACTGAGTGCTCTCTTTTTATTGAGAGTTTGAAACACTTGATGCTCTGTGGACAATCAGCGCGTGTCGAAGAATGTCAATGCGTATTTTGGATAATTTAATGCTGGTATTTTTCTTAGTTTCCATCTCCCGAATTGGCTTAGATGTCTTCAGAACAGTCAGAACGTTTCCGATTTCATCAGAAAAAACTCAAAGTCACCAATTGTTATAATATGGCACTATTGAGTACTTATTTATTACTTTAAAGATTATTTATCAAGATATTCCTACTACAAAACGTAATGAACTTCGTAGTATTGCGCCAGCATACGCGATACGATTTGTAAAGTAATAGGTGCCTACTGCCTACGTGCCAAGTGCCTTTACAAGTAAGATCAATAACCGCTAATAGAACACGACATGTTGTATCACTTATTTTGTTACATTGTTAGTTGATTGACAACTTGACAAGCATGGGGACCTTGGCATACCTATACCTATCATGTGACAAGGTTAGCATTAGCACACTCTACAATATTGAATGACTTCGAAAACCAATCAAAAATTAACACTATTTTTATCATTATCTACCCAAGATGTATAAAACGATTTCTAGTACCATTTACGTAGGTACGTAAGTAAAGTACCTAACTTATTTAAGTTTTATGGCAATAAACTTACCGACCCCAAAATAAGCAAATATAATAAAATCCGTATAAATGAATACCTTATTCAAAATTTTAATGACGCCGCCGAGCCGAGTTCATTACGAGTATTGAGGTCAAAATTTCATTTTTAATGGAGAATAAGAGAGGTTCAAATGAACCAGACGGGCTTAGCATTCTAATGTTTTACTCCGTCATACCATAATCTCATCTGGAGCAATATAAATCGTGGTCACCCCCCAGCTCCCCTTCTTCACCGGCCCTCTCGCCCTCCAAATAACCTAATGCCGTTTTTACATTCTCCTCATCAAATTAAGAGTCGGCCTCCAAAATATACGAGGCAGCGCAATCTTACTAAGTATCACTCTTTGGGCTCTTGGTCGGAAAATTCAGTATTATTTTCGCAGAAATCATCTTTTTCTCTTCCAATTTTATACAAAAGCATGTGGAACAATAAACCCGAAGTTCTTTGTACTTACTATACAATAGTACGGAATCGTTGAATCTCAAGTCGCTTGGTGAGATTCAATTAATTTAAGCCAGACTTTGTCTTGAAATTGATAAAGGGATATATATTTTTTGTTTTCTGAGCGAATTTGATGTACGTACTTACATAATTCAAAGCTTCCAAGTTTACTGAATTCTGAATTTTCTCTCAAAATAATTTTGTGAGAAAACGAAGCGAAATAAATGGAAAGCTCTTACCGAACAGGTATATAGGTTGGTTCTTAAGTACTATAACATTACGTAGGTATTTAATGACTTAGTACGTAACCATTTGAGTAAAGTTATAGGTAAGTATTGGGTGTCAGGTAATTACCCATATCCGTTATAGCTGCTTCGCATGACAGTCGAGGAGAGTATTAGAGCCTCAAAAGTCATTATTTTCCCTGGTGATGCGTACTACTTGAATGGGTACCCACGCTATGTGTTCTGAACCAGCCGAGAAACATCCGAGAAATTACTGTTTACGTTTCCTATAATCAACCGCAGTTATTCACGATAATCGCCGCAGCTAAAGTACAGAAAGAGAAGGTTTTTTTGAAATTATTTTTAGAGGAATTTAAAAAAAAGTCGTACAAGAAAATAAAAATCAGATTTTTGAAATTTAGTGTTGATGCTGAACCACATCTCTCAATACACAAATATAACAACAGTTATAATATAACATGATTGTATGACCAACAAAACAAAGAAAAAAAACAATTGTTCGTTGTTGAAAAATAAAGTTTAGATTTCGTTTCGTTTAGTTGGGATGATTCTCTTCAGATTGCGCTTTCAAGTGACTCTAGCTAGATTGTATCTTTAGCTTAAACAGTTATAACTATGCTAATAGTA
This sequence comes from Eulithis prunata, assembly GCA_918843925.1. NCBI lineage: Eukaryota > Metazoa > Arthropoda > Insecta > Lepidoptera > Geometridae > Eulithis > Eulithis prunata. Next base: position 7,344,661 of record OU974016.1, on the reverse strand, counting down.
GGTACACTAATAGTGAGTTGTAGTATAGGAACTGTAAAACAGGTAGATCTAGCTCATGCCTCCAAGTGCAAAAACTTGACACCTGCATAACGGTTTCAAGTTCCGTATAGCGGATATCTTAGTAAAGTATGGTAAAGTATACTTTGTATGTGGTAGGTATGTTATGTATGTGGGTAGAACCAAGTACTACTGTTCCAATGGACGTTCCACTGATTATGTAACTTGACATATCCGTGCCGTGAATGCTTTTCACATGATATCGTATCTCGGGACAAGTCAGCGCCGGGTCTCCGACAAGTGTTAGATTGTGCAACTGTGACCTTCACACTCAAACACCACTCTTTTCCTCGAAAAGATTTTCGCTAATAAGTCATATCATAACAATAACCATAGAACAAACTTATCTATAGAACCTATGTCATACGTAACTAAGATTTGTCGAAAATGATTAGTCGATTAGAGATTAGAAAAATTGAAGAATCCTAATTTTGCTATTAAAAGACCTAAGTTATCGACCTCGCCTTTGAACGTGTACTAAAGCACAATTTATCATTTACATAATAATACTCAGAATTATAGACAGCGCCTGCGGCGGCGCCCGCCCTGGTATTTCAAAGACGCCAAAAAATACCTCATATTTTTCTTTTCTATTAAATAATGGAGCAGTAAAAATCACAGACAATTGAAAGCTTTACCGTACCTCATGCTGTATCTGTTCTAAGGCTTCATCAAGTAATTGATAATTATGGGTTGCAACAATTTTGACAATGTTTTGTATTACAAAGTATGTCATACCTATTTGCCTCGGGCTGTCCTTCTCAGGCACAATACATTTAAAAGGCCAATGAATGTGGGTTTGTAACTTGTTGTTTTTTAAAATAAATCGCACCTGTTTTAGTGATTAAACACTGAAGTAATCTAAAAGAATCCTTTACCAAATAAACTCGGTTCGAAGAGCTGAGTCAAAAACGCCAGCTATGAGCTCTGTGAATTCTTTTTAATTGAGATTTTTTACACAAGCAGGTAGGTTGATATACGAATTAAAGTTGAAGGAAACTAAAACGAGAAAAACAGGAAATAGCTAAGTGCTCCGAGTCTTAATGAAAGAGACAAAACTCATTTGAGACTTGAAAATTATCCGGCAACTTAAATCGGTTCTCGCCGCAGGCTCTTTTCTATTCAGAATCTCGGTGTAAGCTACCAGCTACTCGCTTTAATTAGCGGATTATATTTTAATTCGTAATGGAAGCTCCAGTGTGATTACAAATCACTTATCAAAGAGTTTTGCAGAGTTTTTGCTCCGATGTTGGAAAAGTTGAAAATCGAGAGCGATCAGTAAAATGTCGGTCGAGATATCTGTCACTCAACTCACTCATAATGAATTCAATAAAACTGCATGCATACTTGCGGGCACATTGCGGTCATAGCAACGACGCGACGTGGCAGCAACAAACACATCAGTAAAAGTCATGAATTTGTCAAATGGAAAATATAAACTTCATAATATACCCTGGCTGCCTGCCTGTTTGACCGCCAAGTGTGTGTACCTACCATCTTAGAGTAAATATTGGTATAAAAACTCAAATGTGCAATACCGCATGCCAACCATGTTTGTAGAAAAGCAGCTGCTGCCTCTGCGTAATAACAAAGCGAAGCTCATAACAATTTAGTTCAGCCACAGACAGATTGCCAACAGCCTTCTACAATCTCAGCTATTGCACGTAAGTAGGAGAGTCATTTGCGGCGTACCAACACGTAGAGTGGAGACGGCAAAAAGCAGAAAAGATTATGCACAATGATGTTGGCCGAGCAAACAGGCTTTGGGGACGCGGTTCTCAATCTTTACAGAGCAAACACCGCAGCCTAAAGCGACGTTGAATGCTAGAGTTTTTTCGATAAATGTCGGGTCGTTTAGGAGCGAATGCTTTTAGTTTACCGTTCCGGCTTTACAGTGTTTAAACTGAAATGTGGTTTTATGTGACTGCCAAACTAAAATCCGATTGTAGCTAATGCACTCTGAAGTTTTTATGGAATAAAATTTACCGCATGAAGCATGCAGTTTTCATCATTTAGCTTTTGTACTTCGCGAGTGACGCCTCTCATTGAAGTATGCTGAGCCATCACCTCACTTGTTTTGCCTATTGGTATAACAAGTAGATTTTCGGCAGAAACAAAACCCGTTTGTTATGTGATTGAAGTCTGTAGACACGGCCAACAAGCTAAATCTTCATAAAGTTTTTTGTGTAGGTACTATGCGACCACCAATGTTTGCTTATTTATTCTACGTAAGGTTTTTGATTGAGACATAAAAGTCAATAGATTTTGGTTTGCCACTAGACATTTCTTATATTTCAACTTATTGCAAAAGGTGGGTAGGTATAGCCACAGGCGCTATAACTATGAAGATAAATTGAAGACCGATTCCAGTCTGGTCTAGACCGTAATTGAGTGAACTTGAGCGTTTCAAAGTAACTAGCTTTATCTAAAAGCATTTTTCAAATTAAATACATTCGTTTAAACGAATCTTCGCCTTCGAGTTATCAGTTCTTGAGTAGGTACATTTCATTTAGATCTTCAAGAATTTAAAAGGTTTATTTTAATTTTGAACTCTATTCTTTTATAAACTTTTTGTTACAAAATAACATGCTGTATGTATGTCTACGATAAATATTGTTCTTTTAATATTTTTTTTGAAAATACACTGTACTTTCTCTTACATTTGTGTCACGTCTGGTAAAACGAACATTTTTTCAATTATTTGATCGTCAAGGTGCACATGTCGCCTTAGTTTCATTGATCTACCTCTCGAAAATTCTTTGTACATAACTTCTTGTACCTAATAGAATCTTCATTTTCAATATTTTCTATCTATATTATTTTCTTTATTATAATAATAATGTCATGACATTAAAGTTGATGGTTCACCAGAGCCTATACACATACCTACAATTCATAAAATATTCCTAAGAGTAATAAGAAGTAGGCAAAAATTCTTATAGACATGAACTTTGGTTACACCCAAGGTTATGATAATCTCTATGATCTAAGTGTTTGTGATCTATGTATAAAGCCCATTTGACCTTATCAAGCTCATATAATGCCTTTTAGCGTCGATTGTAATTGTAAGTACTTATAGATGACATGAGTGATCTCATTTCGCAACTAGATCTATCATACACCTGCAGTGTTAGAGGATGAGGGTGTGTGTGTCGACTTGTTCCATCATATAGTTTGTTTGGCGCTTAAGGCCGGGTATATGTTTATAGCTTTGGCGCGAAAACAGTTTAAGAAATAGGGAAGGAGGTTATTACTTACTTAACGGCCATTTCCCAAGAAGGCACGGTGTTTACAAGCAATCCTCTAAAAGTTACTGCGCCGTGGAAACCTTATGGCCCACAAATTCGCGAGTAAGAATGCGATTATATGGAACGAGATTCAACTCCCATGTTTTTTTTTTTCAATGCAAAAATATCAATGGAGACCCCACGCATTATTAAGTGTTTTGGTTGAGCGTTATACTGCAGTCTACTCAAAGCAATTATAACTCTTCATGCATTTGATGGAAATGCTTTTAAAAAATTATGAACTTGAGATTGCGCTATGCTGACTGTTGGGTTTATTTGATAATTTCTTAGTATTTGTAAGGTATACCGACATTTGTACATAATTTTGGAACTCCTTGGATGTAAGTATTTACTTTCATTTCTCATCTACTAGAAGACCTAAAGCTCTCTAAGTTTAAAGAAGTACTTACCTAGGTAAGCGCAATAAATAAATCAGGAACGACGTCAAGAGTTCAATTTGCGGGTCGAATCACGAATCCCAAAAAGATACACAAGGTAACAAATTGCCAATAAAAAGCTAACAAAATGCTGTGGGTAAGCATTTTGGTCAAAGCTGTAAATCCCGAGGCCCGAGCAGTAAATCCCGGTAAAAAACATCGGAAGCTATGTTCGAACCGGTTTTTTTTTACAGAAAATCAGTAAGATAATAATGTACTCAAAGTCAAGAAAATCGTGTGATTTGTAAATGTATAATGTACCAAATGTACAAAACGTCGAGACATTGTTTCTATTGAGAAAAAAATCAAGGCCATGTGTCAATTATTAGTGCTTGTTATGTGATGACGCAGATGAGTCTGCATATTGCACGGCACATTTTGGCCATCTCCTTCCTGTGAAGTATTCTTATCATACTCTTTTGTACTATGTAATGTATAGGGCTGGGTGCGCTAGAAATCTTACTCCATCTCAATAATAACCCAGGGACTACCAGGGTCTCGTAAATAGGGTCACGGAAAACAAGTCGCCCCTGGCACGGCGTGGCGTTGTGTAAATAATTTGGAATAGATACAAAGGCTTGTTTACTTAGGTACCTTTTAGTTAGAAAAGATACTCATAAAACAACGACATGAATTCCCGAGTTCATGTTCTAAGTGTTTTTATTGTACTAACGGTTCAACAGCCAGAGGCGATGAAATCGGACCGAGTAATATTACATTTGGTCCAGATCGATAAAAGTGATTCGGAACCGGTTTTAGACCTTGAAAACTCCTGACTTGGTATTGACTCTTTGGCGAAATACTTGTCTTGCTAGATAAGGCCACCCAGACACATTTGCAAGATATATAGCACACCACTGCCTTTAGTAGGATTACCGATGTAATTTGGCGGTATACCTTATACTTCAAGGCTCGTGCACAATTTTATCCCGTTTGGGGCGTTTGCGGGAGGTGTAAAACTCTGTCTCTATGCTGGGCTAGGGATAGGTCATATGAAGATGATAGATATGTAAATTAAAAGTAATTATCTACCTACCTTGTTTAAAATGATCTAGGTACTTTACCTTGGTGTAAGGTACTTTACCTGCCTAAGGTTGTAAATATCAGGTGCTTAAAACGGTATAATTTATTGTTCCCTTTGAATTTGAAATAATGTTAAATAAATGTTATTACTGAAACCGATCCTAAGTATAATTTGTCGAATACGAGGGCTGTGTAAATAAAGCTAGGATATTACATTTACCAAAACTTTCATCTACGAGTGTTTTAGTTTCATTTATCTGTCTAGCAAATGGCCTGGTATTTATATAGGTAATTTTAACAATAGTTAGGGACTGTTTTTTATGAATTTTATATGATTCGTTATTTCAAAATAATCACATTAGTAGAGATAAGTATGTACTAAGAAAATTACAACTAATACAGTATTTAAAATATTCACAATATTTACAAAATACACATGAAACAGTTGAGCCATCTACAAACCGTTGCAAACGATTTATAGATAGCTCAACTATAAATCGTTTATAGTATTTGCTTATTAAAATAGTTTTTCATTATGTGGTTGTATTCGTCACTCAAAATTTAAAAACCGTAATAAACAACAGTTTGCATAACATTCTATAGAGGAAGTTATAGAATATGCCCTGTAAAGGTCTTGCAAACGCTAAACGTACCAGAGTGGTGAAAGTAAGCGCGTTGAGTAGGTTAATGCATCGGTCAACAAGCTGTCGCGCTCGCCTGAATCCTGAATTACCAGCAACGTTGTTAGATAAACAAACTTCACTTCCGTTCAGTCACAATTGTACAGTCTAACGTGCATAGATCGATCACTTTTTCTTACAAAACATTTTTGCTACATTGTATAGCATTTAAAAGGGCATAAGAAAGACCGAATGGTATTCGTTAGAATTCATAACATCCCACACCACACAACTAGAAATAAGTATTTTCAAATATTCTGTAAGTTATGTTTACTAAAGGTCAATAAAATTATTAATACGATTCCTATTTAGAAGTACAATGTTGGTTTATACTTCGTACCTCTACTCTACACCTTTTTCTTCTTGGCACCAGTTCTTATCTTTTATAGTGCAACTGGAAGCAAGCTATTACTTCCACGATATTTAAAATCTAAATTGTTTCAATAATTGCTTACCAAATAATTTTTAACTGGACAGACGAAAGACGATTTCGAATTGGCTAACGGCTAACGTAATAACAAAATTGGCTGAACGCATCGCAGGCTTGAGATGACCACGTTTTGGACTGTGGCGGAGTGGTAATTGGACGAACCACATCTCTCGGACGACTGGGTTGGGATGGCCACTCGATTTGAATTCAGTCGATTTTAGACTTATTCGAGTAAGCTGCTTTGGTATAACCTCATGAATATTCAGACATTTTGTCGGATGAATAATCACATCCCAAATAACGGACTAACATGATAAATGAAGGCGAATACGATTTCGATAAAGTCAATACTTTGGTCAATAAACTAGCCTGTCCGTTTTTGCCGAGAGAATCCACTAGAACTACGAGTACTTCACATGTTCAAGTTTTTTTTTTTCATTTTCAAAAACTTGTATTTTGTAGAGTACTACTAGTACTCTATGTGAAATTGACGATAAACGCCTCGTTTTGCCGTAGCTCGCACCCCAGCTCACAACTATGCAGAAGTCGCCTCACTTAGTAGGACATTTTGTTTTGAAGTGCCGTAATGTAAATCACCGAGTGATTCAGTAAGCTGACGAACAATTTCTTTAGGAAATGAAATACTCAACTGGGTTTTGGTAGGTTTTTCTTTTTACTGACGTACATACTGTTAGCTTGAGTTTTACTGAATATCAAAAATCAAAGAAAAAATGACGCAATCAAATGCTGAAAAGAATCCTGTCATGTTTATTCATTGATGTTTTAGTCATCGTTTCGCCTGAGAGCGATTGCTCAAAAAATCAACTCTCATTCGATATCAACCCAAGTTAATCCAATAAAACATTATGTATAGTGTTTTGTTTATTTATCAGACAAACCAATATAGAAATTGGAAAAGCAATGAAACTAAGTGGGTACCATGGCAAACAAAGAATACATTTAGCTAAAAGACCATGACGCGCCATCTCTCAGTGTCTAGATCTCTGGGAGGTAGGCACAAACAAATCTGACAATCTGACATTACGAAAACCTAACGTATTCGAGTCATATTGCGCGCAACGCCAGCGCGACTTCGAAACGTTGTAGCGTTACCGCGCAGTGTATCTCAGAAACGCTACCGTTACGATACGTTTAGGGTTGTCTGAGGCTGGAGATGTCAATCGCGTTATTGTCACGTTCGTGACGCAATTTATTTCGGATCTTTGGGTCACGAACGAGTCACAACCAAAGTAGAAAATAAGCCTTATTACAGGGTCGTCGTGATAAATAAATCTGCAAGCGACTGTCAAAGTTCTTACGATCATTTTTCGGTAAACCAGTAGGTACATACGTATAAAAATGACTCTACCATAAGTAATCTAGGGTTATGTTAGTAAATATTTTTGCATTTCCCGTATCAGTTACACATTATTCACCAAACATTTCTGATTAAGGCCACGCAACGGTACCGGCTCTAGCTGATGAGTTAGTAGACAGGTCATGCTGAGATGTTCCAAGCACTTTTGAACCTTATTGCGAACTGATAAAGATTTCTGTTGCCTGGCAAGGTTTAGCATGCTTAAATGGACACGACTTCATTCTTCTCGGAAAGCGAACGGTATTGTAGGTTTGTTTCCAGTAATGCAGGTGTATGACGGTTCCGTATAGATAGGGTTCTAACTGCTTTTATTAGGCCGTTTTCACCGATAAGGAAGCGCGTAGGACAAATAGTTCACGTGATCTATGCGAGTTTCAATTGTTTAATTTTTTTAATGGTTTTTCGTAAAAAGTTCGTTCTAAGTTTGAGTTGTTGTTTGTATCATAAATAATGGATCTCAGTATAATTTTCCGCTCAGTTCTATCTTATAATAATAAAGTATTTACCGAAAGTACCGAAGGATCGAAGCGAATTTTCCAGTTTTCTGCCTGAGCGCCATAAGCCAAATGAGAGGCCAGCTGTACAAACTAATCCCGATATTCCAACCGATGATCTTATTATAGAATTATGGTGGTCTCATCTGTTTTTTCGAAAATAAAGAATTTGAATTTGAATTAGGCACCTAATTCTGAACTTTCTTGGTTTTCAATTTCATGCAATCATATTGGACATTTTCCGACAAATATCGATTTCAGCTATTTCAAATAAATAGCAGAATGTACCGGAATAATTTTAGTGGTTTTCTCTGTAGCCCGTGTAGGTAGTGAAATATTTTATATGCTTTTATTTTAGTGTTCAATACAGTGCAGCCATGTTATCTGTTAGTTATAGGTAACTAGTAGAATTCCCGAAACTTTGTTCACATGATAATATTTTTATAAACTTACATAATATTATTAAACACGTGTATGAATATTCTTGTTATTTCGAATAATCCTCGTCTCGACCTCGATTGTGCTTTGGTAGTAATTTTGACAATAATGAACAAAAACAGACAACAACAAAGCAAGATTTTGAGGGCGAGTATAGGCGAGCGTTCATTCAAATTATAAGTATTATTTTATTCCCGTTCGTCCCACTGAGCATGTTGGTGGGACGAACGGAAAGTTATTCGAGGTAACAACTAAGAATATGCCCCAGTATGCTAACAAACCTCGAAATTGTTGACATTAATAATTGTCAAATAACAACTGCGTAAGATCAGTCAGTGCGTATAAGAAATATTCCTATCCGGATATAATTGGTCGTAGGATTCCGTGTTGCCATCGGAAACTACTACGAGTTATACACAATACGTCGGTTCCATCCTTCCTACCACACCCAGACGAAACAAATACTTACTTACCTAGGTAGGTACATTTGTTTTGGGTTTCGGTGTTGTGAAAGCTAAATGTTTGTAGGTTTCTTTTGAAAAACACAGTTTTTTCCCCGATGTTTTATTGTTTCCAATTGCGAGCAATATTCGCAATAGTATTTGTATCAGAACTCGATTTCCCGAACAATGTAATGTTATTTATTTAGTGACAGTACCCCGAACGTGCAATCAATCAATAGATCTATTTGCATAGGCAAAGAGCTGATAATTGCATCCGTCAACAGAGTAAATGCAGAGCGATGTTTGCGATGCATTCAGCTCGACGTGCTTTCATTTGATGCTAGGGTTGCCTCACTTAAATCCATCGACTGTCATAGTGACGTCCAAAAATGTAGTGCAATGCACATATTCAAAGCACAGCGTTCAAGCTGAACTAGGCACGGTACACAAAAGCTGATCAACGCAAACGCTGGGGGTACTGCCAATTCTGACGAATACCACTATTGAGTAAACGACGATGAAAAACGACGTTGGTTAGCCGTCTGACTAACCCTCTCCCTTCTGTACAAATAAGAATTATCTGGGGATTTCCTATTGGTAAAGTACAATATAATTTCCTAATTTTGCCTCGGCTCTACTTTAAGTCGTATAATTTATTTAAAACGCAATGCTCTTACTAATTGCTGTTACATAACGATCCAAAAATATTCCATCACAAACCAATTAATTTCATTTGATTAATTAATTTGATAATGTGGTATAGATGACTTTGTGGTCGAAACAAACTACCTAGAGGGTGCATTTTGACTCTCAGTTCTTAAAATAGCGCTACATATTTTCCTAGTCCCTGCTCTCCTTGATAATAATATACTTGAGTTATACTCCGCACCATTTCCCACAGATTTATTATAGCGTCATAAATAAAACGGTGATAGCCCTAGCGATGAGTGGCGCAGAAGAACGTCTGTGACATTTTGTAAACGATCCATTCTTTATACAGAACGAAAGTGTCAAGTATCTCATTTGATTTTGATCTTGAATAATGCATTCGAATGTTTTATTGATGTGTGAATGCGAATGGTAACCGATTTGTGAAGCCTCGGCTACGCAGGAGGCGAGACGATGCGATTCATCGCATGGGTTGGTTCAATCTTTAGATCACAGTCATGGTTTCATGGAGCTGACTACCTCAGAAAGATTTTCTAGTATTGAATTACTAGAAAATCTGTCTGAGGTACTTGATACTATTTTTTAGCTTCAAAAATTATATACGAAGAATATCACTTCAATTATGTAGAGTAGGTAAAGGCGTCAGAAATGTGCTCGATAGATTTTAATTTGATATTCATCGATATCATCGAAAGATTGTCCTCTTTCATATCTGTGTGTCAACCTTTTAAAACTCGAAGTGTTGACGTGACGGACGACGGACGACAAACTAACGACTTCGCCCGCTGTATGTAGACCAGCCTTAATTCAAAAGAGCTGAATATTGCAAATGCTTTGTACTTCTTTTTAACCATTGTTATGATGATTTTACGTATTGTTTGTATTGATCGTCCATCAGTCTTTGTTACTTTGTCATCCATAGACGGAATAAAAGAGCGAGTAGAAAATGTTCCCAGAGAAGAGCTTGGCGGGAAAGAAGGAATTTTTAATAATGTCTAATTACTAAACGTACTTGCGTCGAGTGGAACGAAGGAACGAAATGCAATATGAGGAGCGTTTTATAAAAATATTCTTCATTATGCTGGTTTTGAAGATATTAAGCAGAAAAAACATTGGAGCGAGCTAATAAAGAAAATTATTATTGCAAGGATGTTTGTTTACAAATGCTCCAACTTGGCACCTAATGGTAGTTTGATAAAAAAGTTGTAGTTTTTAATATAAATTTATAAATTAGAATTCTTCATAGCAAAATCAAACTTCGTTGTTTGTTCAGCCTTTCCGCTGAAAGACTGAACAAACAACGGGATACCTAACAATTCGTAGAGCTTTATAGGCATTTCGGGGAAAAACACCTAGAAATCCGTACTGCTACACCGTAGCCTTGCTACGACGTAGTCAGTAGGTATTTCTGGAATATACCATAGTGATCAAATGAGGCTTCCGTCGATTGGGACCGGTAGGTATAGGGACCGCGGTCCCTTTCGCCGGATTGCTTTAATTTTATTATTTTTCTTCCGGCGAAAGGGACCGCTCAAAAAATGTGCGAAGTATTGAACTTGCGTATGTTCGTCTTCGGTTTCAACACCCTATTGCGTCTAAGTACAGTATGCGGAACAGTGGAGTTATATCACTGCATTACTACACACTATGCCTTTGAAGGCAGTGCTGCAATTAGAAAAGTTTACATAGCTATATCTGGCAACGACACGTTTGTTAGAGCAGTTAAACGCCTGTGACCGCATGAGTCGTTGTAGTTTAGAAGGTTTCGTTACAGCACGATCTAAGTATTCTTCAAATGATGCGCTATACGAGTGGAAAATAGCTTACCGAGTTTTTTTTACGAATAAAGTTATGAAACAAGAGCATGGCCGAGCTGATGGTAAATGGTTATTGTTATAATGTCTCGTTTTAGCAGTTTTAATAAGACCCTCGATTCTCTTTAACTTTTGTAAAAGTAATACTATATTGCATTGTTAGCTTGCATAATTTCATTCATGGGTTTTCAAGATATTCAAGTTTTATGTTTTACCCAGAACTTTTGCTCTCGAGTAGATATACCTACCTACTAGCCCGGCCAAGCTCTTGCTACAAGAAGCTCTACTAGGTACACTACACAGGTCATAGTTGAGATTTATTTACACGTAGGTTCAACACCTATTTAATAAAACACTTTAATTTATTTCAGATCTGAATTCCACGCGGGTCGCAGTCATAAAAGTGAGTTATAATTAGTTTTTTGGTAGCAGTCATTTCACGAGTACTTCCTGTATATTTTTGGGTCATAATTACATGGACGCGTGGTAGGTAGGTATACAAATACTTACATAGATTATTCATTGATTCTCGGAATTACCTATTTCTCTTTTATGCAACTTGAGCGATTTCAAGTCTTTATTACTGTACATTACTGGCTTTACCCAGCGATAGAGTATGGTTCAACCCTATAACTTTCAATGCACACTGGATATATAAAATTTCATTGCATTTTCCTCTATAACGTGTTTCTGACGCTGTAAATTGAGCTCGTCTTTTAGCTTTATGTTTGCGCTACGATGGAGTTTACTGATGCGTTTCTTTAAAATATCGTTATTGCCACTACAAGCAATATCCGGTGCTATTTTCTATTACATAAAGCGTGTTTTACGATCGGCAGATGAGATGCTTGGCTTATGACAGATGTTTTTACAATTATTGATGGTGGGAAAGGCATTTCTAATACATAAAAGTTATGCGCACAATGCCTTGTATTTTGTAATCTGTTTAGAAAACACGATTTGCACCAGATTTTACTAGGTACAGGCACCGATTAACTAATTCTTTGCTTAGTTCGGGGTTAGAGGGCGTTGTGTATTTTTTTCATATGAAAAATACACCAAATTGAGAAACTCTTCCGTTTTTGAAGTCGGTATATAAAAATAAGTAAGGTATTGATTGCGCACAAGTGCTCGATTTTAAATAAATAAATACTACAAAGGCACGTAGTTGCGTTGACTCGGCTTTGGTATGGCGGCATGGCAGCTCAATCACAGGACATCCATCAGCGTGTGTTTCGCGCGAATCGATCACGGGACATCTGTACTGGGAATCCCGATGCCGTGTGTGACTATGCAATTTAAATTCAAATTGCTTTGTAGCAAACCGTTATAAAACATTTAGCTGCCGAAGCATAGCAATCACCGAAACAAAATTAGTAATGTTAACCCCTTACTGTATTGTATAGCATGTCATACCTTACAGTGTAAGGTATGACATGCTATACAACGATGACGCGTCTTAGTACCGTAATACGTTGTGTGTGTACACAAAATTCCTTTATTTTAAATTTTGGTATGGGATAATACATTGTTGTAGATGGATAGACACATCTACTCTACCTACTTGCATCCATTTTTCACATAAAAAAATCACCTATGGAACAATAATGCTTTTGCTAAAGTTATAAAACAGTGGCAATGCATGGAGTTTCAAACTACGCGCGTCATCGTTGTAAAGTCCAAAACGTGCCTAGGCTCCACCCTAGGCTGCAGCTATACTTACCACCAGGTGTGCTGGCAGCTAAATGCTTAGATATAGCTCATAAAAAAAAAAACAGCGCGGTTTTCTTGCTGCCTTACGAGCGCCATAAAGCCCGAAATTTGAGAAGTTCGTTACACAGTAGTGGTCAAAGATACGCCCACGACAGCAATTTAGGCCACACGCAAGAACAGACGTGCATGAAAACCAAAGCAGAAGCAATAAAGAATTGCCCGTTTCTTATTTGGTGGTTTCTGGCAGTTCGTTGATTGTCCCATCAAGTTTTATCTGATTTATGTTCAGCGCTTGTGGTGCGGCCTCCTCGCGTTTCTAACTTCTCGAACGTGCCGTTAAGGGATGCGGGCAAACAAACCTCTATGTTTTATCAAGTTATTAATAATCCTGGTATTCAATTTGGTTGAGCGATAAAGCACGTCCCCGCATTGTTTTCATATCAAATTGGTTTCTTATTAGCAAACAACCGAAATTGAAAGAAGAAATTCACGAGTTCGCAAGACTCAAAGACTCATACATTGTTTTATGAATCTGAAGAAACTGCTTTGTGAAAAAATGAGAACGAATCTATTTGTCGCCTGTAAACCATGAACTCATTCATATGTGAGTTTATTTGTCCGCTATTAATGTTTTAAGTATTTATCTAAGTATCTACAAGCAGGGTCAAGGTTGGAATTGCTATCCCGTCACTATGTATAAACCAAATCGTTCGTCACGTTGTCAGTCTCTCTGTTTGTCCTACGGGGTTAATCTCACAAAGTAATAATTAGACTACATAGTATTCCGGTTTTCTTGTTGATTTCCTGTAAACACCAAACCATCGATAAATAGCAAAATATTATAATCACAATCACTCAAAGCAAAAACTAAGAATTGTAAAAGACAAAATAGTTCCGTTTAAAATGATTTACGAGACTTGTTGCATATTTATTGCACTAGAACTACCTGCCAAAATAAAAATACTGTTACTTTTCTAAACGGTATATTACATAGCGGGGTTACCTGTTTTACATCATTCGCGGTATTACCGGTTTCTGTTTTAAATTAAAACAGGCACAATAAATCAAAGGTAATGCCAACGGCTTTACTCTGAATTCATTATTCTGTGAATTAGCGGGCGGGTCATTTTCCCCCGTTTTTCATATTTGTTATTATTTGAGGATTCTTTTATTTTTTTGATCTGAAGGTTATTGTTTGATTGAATAAAAACCCATTTTTTACAAACTCCACAAGATTTCAGCCAGTTTATCGATAACTTCACAGACAAGGCAATTAAGTTATTCCAATTAAAATCGTTTGAATTTTAATTATCAATTAGGTAGTTACCATACAACTTTTAACAAAAGTTTTATTTTTATATTTTACTGCAGCGTTATAATTTACTTTTTTACAAAGTTTAGAGCTGGCAGCTGCGAATGGTACTTAACCTCTACAGCAAATATTTCTAACCTCCCTGACTCCATAAAGTACACAGAAGTACACACACAGCCTGTAAAAGTCTCGATGTGACAGATACGGCACGTCACTCCACTGCACTGGGGGGTTATTGAGTGATGCGAGGTAAAACGCAGAACCACTAGAGAATTGTCACTACCATTTCAAAAATACTTTTGCATACAATCGCTACTACATAGTTATTGTATGCAAAAAATGTTGTAGATACGCAAGTAAAGATAAAATGCTAAAAATGATGCGCGATCAATAAGTTTTCACTATAATTTACAATCATCTTTTTAGACTCAAGAATCTGAACATTATGGAGTAAATGGCAGTAGTACCTACGTCAAAGAGGATTTAAAAGTAAGCAACAACAAAAATTATGTATTTATTTGGTATTATAGACTTATTGAGAATCATGTCTAAAGTGACAGTGAACTTTTGAACCGCCTATTGTACGCTGTGCTGTATAGAGGACAAAGCCTGAGAGCTTGAGAGACAGCGATGCTCGAGAGGTGTAAGGGGTTATTGGATTGAGAGACACCATTCACTCAAAGCGGAACGTAACCCGATTACAGACACAGCTGGATTGAAGGACTTAATTTTTATTAAGCTTTTTGAGTGGCAAATTGAAAATACTATTTTCATGATGCTTCTTTGCTGAATATTACTGTAGCAAATTAAAAATAATTAATTAATGAGAAATAATTATACTTTAAGATGATATTGATGATATGCCGTGGGTAGGTAAGTTAGGTAAACAAAACACACATTGGTTAATTACGATTAAAGTTATATAATATGCTAAATATTTAGCAATTCTGTGGTTGGTTTAAAATATTTGCATATCTGTAGATGTGCCTTACAATAATAATATTTTACTACAAAATGTTGGATGTGTTCGTGTTTCTAAGCCTATTTACTCGTACCAAATACCTACTAACCAACTTTCGAACAAGCTTTTTTTTCGTACATCTTCATGATAAAACATCTCTCATGAACTACACCATCTCTAAATAGAGTTCAAAATCCAATAACGTTAAACTGCTGAGAATTCTCATGTCTAGTCAGAATTTACACTGCAAATATTAGTAACTGGTCACGTAACAGCGAGTTTGCGAGGAGTCTAACGAGACACGTGTACAAATGAAATCTTGGTGCAGATATCAGGGAGTCGAGATATCAACTAACTTGGGTTGGAAGTAGTAGTGTTGGCAACTCTTTTCAAATGTATAATGTAGCTTGATGCTGAAATACTTACATACCTATTTGAAAAGTGACTACCTATAGTGACAGACAGTCTTCATTCATCTGTGTATAGTACATACGAGTTTTTTATGGAATAAGGTGGGTGAACTAGGTGAACTTACACTTAAAGTTGAGTTGGTACCACGTACCTACCACCTTGTATAAAATTACATTGCGTCTATCTTATAGTAAGATGGAAAGTGACCTTTCAACAACAGAAAAAACAACTTGGGACGCCAATCCAAAACGTGGAATATAAAGTACTGATAAGAAGGTGAATCCCAAAACTATACCATGGAATACGTAAGCAAGTATACTTGTACAAAGTAGGTATGGATTACTGTACTCCAAATGTTGTTGAATTTAGTCAGCAAGTAGTCAAGTTGGCAACAGTAGCATAAAGTTCGATGTTGCCTTCGAGCCTGAGAAATAGTTTCTGAATTTCACATAACTACCTCAGTAGTATTCGCGTTTGAAATTCAGCAAGTCTCAATGCGGCAAAACGTTGAATTTGTGTTGGATTTCTTGTGCAGAGTTATTATGAGTACGAATAGTTTATTGATTGCGAACTGTGACGAGAGGATCTTATACAATTAAATAGCTGAAACTCGGTATTTCATCATCTTCGGCTCAGCTGAACCAGAGTTTTTGATAAAGTGAAAACTTGACTCTCTTCTAAGAATACTAGGTATTTCTCAGATAAACTTATTTTATAAATACACGCGTAACAAGAGCAGAACCATAAGGCTACAACAATCGCGATTATTATTTTATATTGGAGACCAATTTTACTATTTAGAAAACCCAGTTAGTGCCACCTAATATTACAAATACGAATAAATCTGTTACTAAGGTTTACCAAGCAAGCAAACCAAGCAAATGAGACGAAATAGCGGGAAAAAGATGGTGCGAAATAAACGAGGCTTCAGAAAATTGTGTAGGTAGGTACGTTTTGTTTCTACGGACTAAGTTGGTGGTGTAACCATCTCAGTAAATTTTATTTTACCTTCTTTAGACAAGTACCTACCTACCACAAAGGCTTTCAAAACCAACGGAATACTAAATTGGGGCCTTACCCTCCTACATAATTCTATTCTAAATGAATGACAAAATATGTATGTCGTTACCAAAATAATTATTCAACAAATACGCTTCTTAATATCAAAATATTTATGGTAATATGTGCTTATTTTGCGTATAATGGTTTCTATGAGCTGGTAATTGAGTTTATATTTTTCATAGCAACAATAATAAGAACATAACCTAATTATGTAGGTATTTGTTATCTTACTTTGGGAGACGCCAATGGCTCCTTTACTGTAACACAGTTTTTATAACGATTCAACATTATGTCAATAAAAAACAAAAAAAAAATCCTAAATGTTTGATCATGCTATAAATATTGATGTCCACTAGGTATACAGTCAGTTACGATGTACGAGTAGAACTGTAACAGCAAATAAAAAGCAAAAATCGAACCCTTATTCTCACCAATGTACGAATAAAATTACCTACTGTTTCAGTTTCGGCGAACCAAGGCAGTGCTCTTTCTTTATGATGAGCAAAAATTCAGGCTAATTCTGGCATTCACGCAGTGGACCGACGGAATGCCGCGTCCACTTCACGGAACATAAAGCTTTTATGGAGATACACGGTCGTCCCATGGGTCAATTTATTCTATAGCCCGCTCACACTACCCAGCTGACATATGCCCTCAGCGGATACTTTATTTAGAAAGGCATTTTCTGGTCACCTTGGAGCAAGAGCTCTCATTGTTAGAAGTCAATAGGCAGTTGTGACCGATTCACGTAAAAAGCTCTGTTTACAATCTGGCGTAAAATCCACAAACCCGCGGTTTGTTTACATATTTTAGGACTTTGTTGTAAAAACACGATGATCGCGAAAAGCGTTAGAATAACACCCGAAAAACCCTGCCATCAAATCCTCAACTTTGGAGCTTCCCATTAATAATACAAGTAAAATCGTAATGTAAATACCATCAGCAGTGTAAACAGTTTCAGAGATCCTTTGTTTTTGGCATCGGCCGCGGATTACGGAAAACACGCTAAGATGCTAGAAGTTCGCGCTATTCCAAAGTCAATTTTAAAGTTATTTGCATATTTCGTGTTTTCCGCGCGAGATTGGCTGCTATCGGCTTCGATATTCCAATATTCATTAGGTTGATACCAATCTAGGCAACTTCGTTCACCTTCAAATCGGACAAGGATTTTTTATTAGATCAAGAGCAGAGTGCAAGAGAAGGAAATCAGTGTGGATTTAGATTCAAATGTTATTTGCAGTTTCCACATGCCAATGGCGTATTTTATCAATAAAAGAAAACGAACATTTATGTATAGGTACTTAGTGTACTTACCTACCTAAAACTATACTTGAGCATGACTAACAAGGTATGTAATTTATCAAACTCTATAACCACAAAATGCTACATAGAATACTTATCGTTTCTTCTAAAAAAGCCCACACTAGTGATCGGATTGCGGTAATTGGATCGAGAAATAATAATGCCTGCGAGCAGTTCCGAATGAGATTGCTATGTAAGTATTGAACCGTCAGCTTCTATGGGAAAAGTAACTAATATTGCAAAACAGTTGGGTTATTAGTAAATTCCCAGCAAATTGCGAAATAAAAAAGCTTCTAGCTACATCATCATCACAAGATTACTGTTAATGTTTCTATTATAGTGTAGAAAAACAGTTTAAAAAAAAACGATCACTCCCAAGTAACCCAAACTTCTAGACAGTGCTCTTCAATTGTTCATCACCAAAAAGCCATTACAACGAGCTGAAAACTTACATCAAAGCAAGTCAGCAATCCAGATGACATCAGAAAAGCCATGAATCTAAATCAAGTGGAGGCTCATCAAAGTTAGTCGACGCTGCGACGCCCGGCCCGACGGCGTTTCAAACTCATTTTCATATTACACCCGCAGAACCCAGAAACACAGTCAAATCTAAAATACCTACTTAAAGTAGAAAAGTTGGATGAATATTGTAAACTAGCCGTCGCCCGCGGCGCTGCTCGCGTTCTAGACCCTTTAGAGTGTGACTTTTCAAAATTCCTTTCTTAGTGCACCCCTACACTATTTAAGGATACTACCCTCCAAATTTTATACCTCTTGGACGTATAGTTTAGGCTGTGCGTTCAAAAGAGTTTTATATATATTGATTGATGATGATGATTATGAATATGATGGTGTATAGCATAGGTAAGTAAGGATTGAGTGCTGAGATGATGGTTCATAGATGAAGCATACGTACGTATGTTTGTTGGGATGAAAACATGAAGGTATTCTGGTTTTTAACTGTTTTTTTCTGGCTTCGTGCACATTATACACCATTGTGAAAAGCACTAGAGTATAACAAAAATCGACCAACATACATATTGGAAACACTATGAATTTTTGTTAAAACATTCAAACAAACCACACCTATTTGTACTCTACTTCAGGCAGTACTGTGCTTGAAATGTAAAAACTTTATTGCCTTTTTGTTTGCGTTGAATTTTTTTCTTAATTCCAATGGCTGTGCCGGCGGGTTTATTATGTCGGATGAAACTTGGCTCTTGTTTAGATGGAAAATACTCGAGTGTAAGTTTGAAAGTAGTTTTTAAGGTCGTAGTTTTGGAGGTCAAAGAAGATTGGTGCAGGTTTATCACACTTCAGGGCATATTCAACGAGAGCATGAAAAGAGGTTGCTATGGCAGTGCGTCAGACATGTCTTCGTAGGTCTTCGTATCTAATATACTTTGCTACCTATACACATTAAGTATAAATAAATAAATACATATTTTTGGACATATCACGCAACGCTCTCTAGTCCCAAACTAAGCAGAGCCCGTACTATGGGAACTAGATTGCTGATATAATACTTGTAGATAAGTATTTTTTTGTAAATACATCTTATAATAGCCCTCATCTTCTGTCAAAAGTTAATCACTGTTTCAAATATTGCTTGGTATTTCGTTTTGTTTAGATTGTGACAAATAGTCATGTGTTTTATCAGTTAGAGGCTATTCTATCTAATACGCATATTATATTAGCTTAAAAAAATTACTTTTGGGATAAATACGTTAAAAAGCTTGTAAAAACATATTTAAAAAAAAACGCACGATAAAAAAGACGTTGAACATGCCGAATTCGTGTTTCATCTACACTCTGATCGCAAGAATTCAATATTGACAAGCTAAAATTGCATTTCCTGTATAATAAGTAGCAAAGATTCCGTACAAGTTCCAGGCGAACTCAGCAACTTGCTCTGCTGACTTTTAACCCAGTTTAAAGCAATTGTTATTAGTTATTACCTACAGCAGTGGCTTTTAATCTGTAAGTATGGAATGAAACTTGTGATTATACTTAGTAGCTATTTTATTTATCTGAGGATATAATTCGATGGTAGATATATAAAGGTTCTGGTGTAGCCGCGGGTGCTACGCTTCGTAGCGTAATGCTACGAATTCTACTAGTTTTGTAGATATGCATGCATTAATGTGTATTGGTTTTCCAAACTTATGGTGTACGTATTTATTTTTTAAGATTGGACACGACACAATATAATCGTAGTCCTCAAAAATAAAGCAAGAATTTGAGCAAGAAAACATTCAATAAAACTCTAGCAAAAAATGATGATTTCCTCGTAATTTAATTAAACGCTCCCAACCTTTACGTGACTTTAACAGCCGCTCTAAAATAATTTGCATTTTCTTTATTAGGAATGGGCGTTGGGTGCTTTTAAGGTTCGTCAAATGAAGGCAAAAATGTTCTCACCTTTCAAACCGTACAAATAAAAATGTGATTTTTCTTATCTAAGAAATACGGAATAATTATTTACCGTTTATATTCTAAAAATAGGCTCCTAGTTAGGTTGTAACTCAGAAGGTGATTTTCTTATGTAAAAAGATCATTGAGGTTTTATTGGGATGTCATAGGCACTTGTGCTTAACAATAGCTTTTAACTAAATTCTAGGTTCAAACTACAGCCTATAAGTAGAGACGAGTATAAGGTACGAGGTGTAGTTAAACTAAATAAAGTGTGTTGTGAAAAACAAAAAAAACTTAATTTCGTAAAGGACAGTAAAAAATTGTCATAAGCCAAATTGTCAAAGGTTCTTCCACTTTCACAATCCTAAAAATCTTAGAATAATGAATCCTCAATTTATTAAAGTCGTTTTCTAGTAGTATGAAGGAAACTTAAAAATGTGAAACTACATCTTACTCGTATCTCAAATTTTAATCTTAAACTTTACCTTAATCATACTAAGTTTTCAAGTGAGGGAAGCAAGTAGTCTTAATTAACCATCATTTACCTAAGCGGGGTTTAATGATAGAGACACGACATTTACAAGTTATCCAAGTTAGTCTCGAGTTAAATTATTTAATTTCATTAATAAGTTAGACTTGTTGCTAACCATTTCCACCTTTTGATGAGAAGTTGTACGAAGCTGGCTTATTTTGTATAAAAGTAGGTATGCTTCAGCTTTTATAGTAGGTAACATAACTTCGGCACAATTTGCAATGCGAAAAAATACTAGGTGGGTATGAAAACTTAAACTATCTATCTGCAATCTATATATTGCAATCAAACAGTTAAACCAAATCATGATTAAAGAAAAAAGTAAGTTAGATTGTAAAAAGTGATGGTTTTTCAGTTGTAATATTAATCAGGAATCAGATGAAATATATTGTGAATCAGCATAATTATAATGTAAAGTAAATATTATATCTGACCCAAGATTAAATAGGTACTACGAGTTACCTATATTTCAGAGAGTAAGCCCTATTTCGAAACTTATAATCTGAACATCGTTTTAGATAAATCAACTTTGTCTCGATATTGGATTTTACGGCCTACTAAGACCTAACAATAAGTCATACAAATTAGGGCTTTACTCTACCACAGTTTTTACATTAGCCAATCGTTCAAGCAGAATAGATTTTTTCCATTCTATATACCAAGTGTAAAAAAACTACTTTCAAAAACTAAGCCAGCGCATACAGATCATGATTCTACGAGAACACAAAAATTGAATCCGCGGAAAAAAAAATACTTTTAAAATAATCGAAAAATCTTTTATGTACTGAATTAGGTAGAAAAATATGCTGGGCGTCTTCATAAAATCATTGAACGTGCAATAAAGTTAGTTCAAGTACTTTTTGATTTATACGCTGGAGGCTCAATTCACAATAAATTCAGCTCCAAAGGCAACAAGAGGCAATTCGTTTTTATTGTGCCTGTAAATACATTGAAATGTATGTGAATGACAGCGACATAAATCTGTTAGCACAGTGTTTTGTTTATGGATTTTTATGATGTATGTATGAGTTCTATAAAGATTGAACTTGGATAAGTGTAAGCAAAAAAGTTGTAACAGTCCAGTTTTAACCAAAACTTTCAACAAGGCGAGAGAATAAAACCCTTTCTAATAAGATGGATGGCGAATGGTTTTTTATGGTCACTCTCCATCTGACAACATACTTAGATATCGATAGGTACTTCATCGTCTTGCTATCTCTAAATAACATAACTGTAACATACTTACTTATATTCTGGCAAAGAAATTATCTTAAAAAAATATCAACGTAAAAAAACATATGAAAAGTTCCCTTAGGTACCCAACGATACTTTATGGGATTCACTTTTCACATCATCTATTGGAAGAAAGTCCGTAAGTCCCATATTAGTTTTATCACTGAACCCGGTTCCGTATTCGTTTACCTGATTGATTGTTGGTATTTAGTACCTAAAGCACTAGTTTATTGGCACTATCAAAATACTACCTCTCTATGGATAAATCCGAGGATAGTATGGATGCTAGACAAGCCTACTCTAAAAAATGTCCCAAGGACTAAAGTGTCCCGTTCATCTACAAAGGTCCATCGATAACACGTCCAACAGTGGACTTCTACAGATTGATTATGATGATCAAATCGATTATAAATGTAACATTTTGTACTTGTAATGTAAATTCAGCGTTTACAAAAATCCTAATTTTCATTTGGTGGCGCATTTAGAGTAGGTTATTGCTTGGTTGTATTGAACAGCTCAATGTTTAGTATCCATTCCAATTTAGGATGTCATAAGTGCTTCAAAATAGGTGTAAAACTCTATTTCAATGAGCGCAGATGCCTCTATTTCTCAATCGCGTTCGACCGAGCGATAGAGTTCCGTTCCACAACAAACTAATGCTTGGTCTACACTCCCGTAGAATTTCCGATTATTCTTGAAAATGACGGCGATCGCTCTGGCTGAAGTTTTGAAGACGGTGCATTTGTTATTGAAAATCAGCCGTTCAATTTCGTTGCCGAATATAACTGATGGGTTTCTGGATGCCTCATAAATATCCATCGGAGGAAAAATTTTGTTGGAAACTTTTGGGATCCACTTTTAAACAATTTACATTTTTATTTATCACAATTTTCGCTACTCCTGAATACCTACTACGTGCCTACGTGAATACCTACGTAAGTTCAGCGTCGCTTAATGAGTGACATACGGATGTGACGTCATAAAGAAAAGAATAAAGAGCGCTAGATGAAATATACAATTTTATTACACTTCACATAATACTCTAGCAACTTTAGGTAAGTTTATATGACTACTCCAAACAACAATCCAACAACAAATCTCTTGGGTTTGAACATGATCTCAAAAAAGCCAACAACAACTACGTTTTCGTGACTTATACTTGGCACGCGATTCCGATATCATTTGTCACATTCGATACAGAAGCGATTTATAATGATTATTGTCGCCTATTTCTCGACGCTTTCTTATCGGAAGGTAGTAAATTACGCGTCTTGATGTCACAGTATAAGTAAAAATCAGTAGGCAGTGACTGCAACTAAGCTGTAACTTCATAAACTTTAGCAACGCGTAGGTAATTCATTAATACGGGAAATTAATCTATATTAAATACTTACGCTTAATTATATTTTATGTCCCCTACGTTAATATTACAAAGAATCCAAAATAGAGCTAGAGACTATTCTAATTTTTTTTTGTTGTATTTATATTTTGCATTCCAGACATTTCACATACACCTCGATATGGGTTGCACTTGCTAAGTCATCTCTTTTCTTTGTCATCCAGGTGAAAATGACAGAGGTTTCATTACCCTGAGCAATGATTGCATTTTATCGAGCCGTTATAAAATGCTGCATCACTCCATACGGCTTGTAAGGCCTTCATGAATAGAGCCGCCTGCAGTGAACTACTAACATTTTCTACTGTGTTATTCTATTCTGTGTCGTAATACGAAAATCAAGACGTTTCGTGTCCTTATCGAGATACTTTCGTTGAGTTTCATATTGATTTACAGCTCGCTGGTAAAAAGTCAGGATTTTTTTTTTATTTTTTTTTTTATACAATATAGGCAGCCGTTATGAAAATGAAAATACTTGAGGTTTTAAATAAGTTTTATACGGTGGTTTACAACTATAAGGTAAGGTAACTATTCTATGAATCTTTTGCACTAAA
Source organism: Eulithis prunata (assembly GCA_918843925.1). NCBI lineage: Eukaryota > Metazoa > Arthropoda > Insecta > Lepidoptera > Geometridae > Eulithis > Eulithis prunata. Next base: position 7,320,620 of record OU974016.1, on the reverse strand, counting down.
TCCTTGATGAAAATTGTTGTCATGTTCCGAAATAAAAAACATAGCACCTCTAGTCTTGGACGAGTCCTCTAGTCAACCAACTTATGCTGAGCCAGGGTAAGTTTTACGACACACAAGTCTCCCTTTATATTTATTTTGTATAAATATAATGTAGTACATAGTTTCTAGTTGAGTTAATATAATGAGTTTGTTTTTTTTGTTTCTGTAATACCTACTGCAGTGTCGTAAATAAAAATTGCTCTATTCTATTCTAATCTCAAAGGTTCATATTTGAAATTTGCCGGCGGAGTCTTGTCATAAATCCTATTTTTATGCCTATCGTAAGTACTAGTTTTTCCGTGTGATATTTTCGAAATAAGCTTCTCGCAGTGCAATATCCGGGGAGGGTTCCATTGCCTGGATGTAATACAGTGCTAGGATTCAATAAACTTGCAATTGATACAGCTGCTTTCAATATGCATAGCTCAATACTAGTTTTGGTTTTGGTTCTAAGGCTCGTATTTTGTTAAAGAAATCACAAAAATCTATGTTTGAGCTCTGATCTGTGCTTGAACAGTAAATATACAGGTTGAGTTCTCTCGATCGCCCTCTGAGGGCTAAATCTAAACGGCTATAGTTATAACAAAAATGATGTTAGGGGCTCAATTTTGATTTTTCGAGTACCCAATAACAAACAAACAAATTCTGTAAAAAATTTGTGCGTCCAACGATGTTGGAACACTTACAAAAACAGTAAGTACCTACTTCAGAGTCAAATTGTATGTTCGGAATGTGTCCTTAGCCTAAATTCAAAGTAAATTTTTATATTCGTGTAATTTTTTGTGCCTTTGTTAAACCGTTCCTGGAATTATATTCTTTAGAAAAATAAACGTTTAATTTCTGCTGTTGCTTATTCAAATTGTCGGTTTTATTGTGTTTACAAACAGAACGTAATTATGGATCAGTAGCGTTGGCCGACTTCCAATATGAATCTTTTGGTTCCGCCCTTATAATAGTGTAGTCCTTATTTTTTAGGGTTCTGGAGCCAAATGGGTAAATTGCTTGGTTGGGCTTAATACCATCATGCCCTTCTGTTCTTCCGTGTGTAAAATAACTTCCGATATAATAATAGGACGCTGAATAATGAGAGACAAAGGCTCTGGAGGCCTATACCGAGAAATGTTCGACATTATTGGGAGATTTAACATTTTCGTATATGAAAATTGGTTTACAAGCCTACAGTAATACGAGTGTACGTAAAAACAAAGCAGAATATACTAGAGCAGTGCCGAAAAACACTGCATTCGATTTAAAATTAGGTAACCATTGTTTAGTTTTAAATAATTAATCTTTAATGAGGGCGCCACTGGACGATGAATAGCCTCTTATTTTTATTGCTACAAAACCCGAAATCTTAAATAAACCTTCTAATATTTATGTTAATTTAGCTTAAATCCAGCTCTTTGAAGTACACATCAAATCTATTGAGTTAATTCATTCGAAGTTTAGGAGAATGTTTATTGAACTTGAAATTGCTAGTAAATTGATACTCGCTACATTAATTATCGATCGAGAAATAATTACTCAGATAACAAGGTGCTTACGGATTGATATAGGTATTTTGATTAAATGAAAAAGTAAAGAACATTCGGTAAATATCGTTCTAATTCTCAATAGGTACAGTGAGCGTCACTAATTAGTAACCCCAGTGGGTAATTATAAACTATTGTGGCTTTTTCAAAAAACAAACAAGTACATAGAGGTATATATTTATTGTTTTTATATCTTACTATTATACTTTGAATCTCAACGCATGTCTTGATATAGGTATAGGTAATCATTTAGAAAAAGCTTATTCTACTTTTGATTTAAGAACTAGAAGAAGTAGCCAGTTGGTTATGTTGACTGTACTTAGGAATCCAACGCGTGAATTGTCAGTAACTAGGTCCAGCTAATATTTATAGACGACGGTACAAATATTTATTCAGCCGTAGATCGAAAAGAGCGGACAGTAGGGTCAAATAAACTACAGAAAATAAATTTATAACTTGATGATCCCGAATAGCTACTTGTTTTAGCACTTTGAGTTGTCTTGCGCTTATGTTATTTATGAACAAAAAGCAAGTTAGATTTTGAAAATCACTTAATAAAAAAAACTCTTGAAAATTTCTGTATAAAGCTTCCTTTTCAGTAAGCGTATCGTCTCTTGTCGCTCAAAAGTCGTTTTTGTCGAGATGCCTTCAACTTTTGCTTAACAACGTTTGCTCGTGCCAACGTTCTTTTCATAGATACTCTGCTAAAAACAACTACCTTTTCAATTTATTAGCGGAGCCAGCTATGATTGGTTCGGCAAAGTGGCTTCTGGTGCTCTGGTTATGCAAAACAACCACAACGAGACACCACCATCAAAAGCTTCCAGCGCATTTTCCAAAGGAATTTTCAGTTCGTTTTTCCTGTATTTTACGATCGTTTTTGTTTTTACTTTCTCATCGAAAATCGAATACTAGTGAAATGTTCGTGAATTCATCACATTCCATCTAAAGTTTTTATGCATAATGGTAATTTGAGGGCTTCACGAGACCTAACAAGTATAGGTGTATGTCCATATAAATTTTCTCACGATAAAAATGGGTGTTCACGATTCATACTTAGGTTGAAACGGCTACTACTAAACACTGGTTAGGATGTTGTCGCTACAATCGTTTATGCTTGCTTTCGCAGAAGGGTATAGCTGTAGGCATAGAATACGCTACTGCTATGAATGAAGCACTAGAATTGCTACGTGTGCAATATTGGTGATCGATAGAACGGTGTTTCAGTTTTCAATTTGCTGCGTGGTCGTCCAGGATGATTTCAGTTTCGAGAATACAAGTATATTATTTATGAACGAAGAAAGATTGGCTGCCGACATAATAATATCTCATGTGAACAAAATATTTTTGTTTTGGTTCTACTAAAGATACTTAAAGATATAACATGTTTATTGCATCTAATTCATAGTCCAAATAATTAAAATTCAAGGATTATGGGTAGGTACCAGGTATGTAACAAAAACCAAATATTTTCTGTTCATCTCCGGTGAACGAAAAAAGCTTAGAGAATTTTTTCGTCCATCAGCTGGTTACTCTGTCTCTAGGGCTGTATTGCTGACGCTGAGAACAAAGAAAGCACACTGTGGGTAGTCACATTGACACGAGACTGGCAGTAACATGTGTCGGGGGGTTGATTCCATTTTGAAATTTTATCCAGTTTCGAACGCATTGGGAACGTATCAGATGTGACTGTCTCATTCTACTGGGACTCCACATGTGTTAGGTATGAGCTGCGTCATAAAAATGACTTTATTTGTATTGGTTCCGGGATCAACTATATTGAAATCTTTTTTCATCTATGACTTCTGCCCACCATTTTGACATAACTTTGCCAATATATCAAGTACTAATAATTGCGAGGAATTGACGAATAACTTGCCTTCTTTTGAATATTATTCAAAAGATACTAATGAATGAATAAAGTCAAGGTCAATTGTGTAGACATTTATTTTCGTTGACATGTAAATGACATTGTCAATAAGTATTTTATAAAGCTTCTATAAAATGACAGCGAATCTATAAAACAATGACGTGTATTCAGGCATCGAAACTTTCATACATTAATGTAAGTAGAATATTCATTAAGTTGAGTGTCGCAAATATCTTGATCTCTTCACATAAATAAAATAAAATAAGTACGATTTCTACAAGCAATAAACCAGACCAAAAGTAATTGCCATCGTTTAATTAAATTCATAAAATGATTGAGCATCATTTTATTCAGTCTTCATCTGTCACAAGGCGACTTTAATAATGACCGACACGATTCAATTAATTTAGAACATATATTATTAGAAGATTAGTATTACGTCATCATTTATATCAATCATCCTGTAGAAGCTCACTGCTGGATATAGGCCTCCCTCATAAAAAGATATTTTTGACCGTTTGCTTAGCAGTTTGCGCTGTAGGCTCGGTTGTACGATCGACTCCTGCCAATGACAAACATTTGTGTGATGAACGCAAAATGATTGTCTTGTCTGGTATCATGTACTATCATGTACTTTTATGTCATCTAGTTTCAAGTGAAAACTCAAATAAACGCAATGTATTTTTTAAACCATAAAGAGAACTTATTACAAAAAAAAAAAAATGTATCGCTCTTGTCTTTCTCGCCCTCTGGCATTCGTATATTCGAAATCGTAGCGTAAAAAATCGTATACTGTATTAGAGCTCTACTCCACATTCCGCGTTTACCCCTTCAGAATATATCAGTTATAATTAAGTTGACGAAAATTATGGTTCTAATTAATTTTATCAAAAATCCTTTTTGCTCATAATATTCTTGGATGCTTGTTAAATGGCGCATATTGTACCGAGTAAATACATCTTTGAGTTCAGCGGGTTGGTATTGATTACAGCGAGGAAATTAAACCTCTCACTCCTCAAAGGTTTGCTGGAAGAAGCTTGCTTTTGTACTGGCAATTTAATTAATATGAAAAGTACATTTAGTCTGCAGGCGCACTTGCAGACATGGCCGCAGCGTTTTTGAATGTACAATGCTCATATCTTTTTTACAATATTCATAGACTCTTATTAAAAGTCCAGTGACTTCTATACTATTGTAAAACTGTAAAAAAGCCAAAAACTAAAATTAAAGATATGGGAAAACGAAATAATAATAATATACAGTTCTACTAAATAAACGATTTTGATTTCAAAAATCGAGTTGTTCTGTTTGTTTGTTCGCGGATCACGCCTAAACTACTGGACCAATTTCAATGAAACTTATACCATTCGGAAGCGCTTTTTCCGGATTGAAACATAGGCTATATTTTTTTGAAATGAAAGACTTGGATTCTTAGATACAGCTTGACCTCTCTAAGCCAAAAGCCGTCTTTGGCACGAGGTTCATCGTATGCTGGTTGACAGATATTTTGGTGCAAAGTTTCGCACGCGTACGAAGTCGCGGGTATCAGCTAGTATTCAATAACAATTTGTCAAACGGTAAATAAACTTCGTAATTGACCCCTAGTTATCGCAAATACTCAAATCATCATCATCATCATCATCATCAATCAATATATATAAAACTCTTTTGCAGCTGACAGAGAATCAACGCACAGCCTAAACTATAAGTCCTAGAGGTATGAAATTTGGAGGGTAGGTTCCTTATATAGTGTAGAGGCGCACTAAGAAAGGAATTTTGAAAAGTCACACTCTAACGCGAGCAACGCCGCGCGAGACGGCTAGTACAAATATAATTATCAAGGTGCTGACTACCAGCCAGCACTTACTACCATGACAGTTTGTCACCAACTATAGTTACTATGCACACAACAAAGTTCATAAATTAACATAGTAAGTATCTTTATAGCAGTCGGTGTTAGAGCACGTAAAACATTTTCTTGCATTCCGTCTTTTGCTGTCGGATAAAACCAGTTTTGCGTCAAAAGTTAAATTAAAAAGTTTCTTAATCTGCTGCACAATGCATCTCGAGTTCAGACGAGCATATAAAGGTAAGAAGCTTCTACGTTTTCTTTATAGTATGATTAATGCACTGCGGCTTCGCTCGCGTAGGAATATTTTCCAACCATGATTGTGTCCATCAGTTCTTACCTGTGTTGGGAGCATGCACTGACAAACTTTGAGCCTTTATAAAATAACGAAGGTCTGGGGTTCACTGGCTCTTAGGCTATGGGCGTTTACAATGTTGATACTGACAATAACAGTCATTGTAACTGACATGACTGACCATTAGCTGACAATGTCAGATTTTCAAACAAAAATATCGGCGTGAAAGTGGTCAATACAAAATCTTATGAGATTAGCTCCTTGCGATATCCTATCAGTGGCAGTGTAGAAACGCAAACGCCTTAAATTTGAATTCTGAACCAAATGACATGTTGTACGTTTGTACTATTTATTACACTTGGATAAAGTAATAATAACAAATTGTCAAACTTTTAGGTCAGTTTGAAGTCCGGAAGGAAAAATTAAATTAAAACATTTAGAAAGCTATTTTCTGTTTGTATTATACCTAAGGCTGGTAAAACTTTTCAATGACGCTCTTGAGTTTCCAAACCATTTTTTTCAAGGACTATAATGGACACTTCAAAACTGAGGGGAAAGTTTTAACAAGATTAGTCTCCGAGGTCCACTGAAGCTGACTGAAACAATTTGTTACAAATTAGTGTGTGAATAGGCTATTTTTTGTATACCTAACGATACTTTTAACTTTCATGAAGTTGGTAACGTTAGTGCTAAAAGCGATTTAAATATAAATTACGCTTGTATTTTTTAATATGGCAAATAAAATTGAATTATAGCTACTTACGGAAAAATACGTTGAGTTACATTTTTATTTATCTTCAAAGTCTCTGATGCATTTTTTTTTGCCATCAAAATAAAATGTATCCTTGAAAAGAGATAAAATAACACCCCTTCCCGAAGTTTCATTTCCGCTCTTTTTATGCCTTAAACTTTCACTGCAAATTGGACGCAAAATCTGAAGAATAAAAACCACTTGTAAGCCTGGTCATGTGTAACCCACAATCTATTATCTTATAAAGAGCCATAACATTTGAGCATCGCGGCGCTATCATAATAAAACTTTTATAGGTGCCTCATATCCTGCGCGCGCGTACCCGATGTAACGGCTATACTCTTGACATGAATTATTTTATCATACTGTACGTACAGTGTACGTATATTATTATTTTTCAAACTTTTCAGAGAAAGTATTCTTTATACCCGAGCTTATGAGTTTTGGTTTTCTTCACAATGAAATTACGACTAACAGAGTAAAATATTTACAAAATACACATGAAACAGTTGAGCTATCTGCAAACCGTTGCAAACGAGTTATAGATAGCTGAACTAGTCCAAATCAGTACCAATCGGAAGCGTGCCCAAGACTTAGATCAAATAATTGAGCCTCAGCTTGATCTTTTTAATAATATGAACATACTCTTTTTTTGAAGTTCTAGTATAGTAATAAAATTTTCAACACACTTGCTCATAAAGTGGCTCTATGGTCACCGCAATTAGGCACATAATGACACCCATAATCAAACTGTGACTTTTTCATTGCTATAACTCACTAGTGAGTTATAGATTTTTTTTTAAATTTTATTGGTTGAGTAGCTTTGTTACTAAAAAAGTTTTTATTAAAAAAAAAGATCGTGTTCAATAGAACAAATAAATGAATGTTCCTATTGCTTGCTCATTTTCATGCAACTTCTTATTTAAATAGATAATTTTAACTCGTACGTGTTTAATAAATAAAACTTTCACTCAAATATAACTTTTGTTTTCTCTGTAATAAAAGAAAACTTTAAATTCCCCATTTTTTACGTGGCAGAATAGGCGCAAACCCTAAGCGCGGAAAATAAATAAAAAAAAAACCTCATCCCTTTAGTCTGTGGGTGGCCGATCGCAATGCGCGCGCATAGGAAAACTGATTAATTTTTCCCGCCATAGCGAAACATTTTTCACAACGCGTTTTCACTGTTGAAATTATAGTTATTTTATTCACAAGTGTGTTGAAAAACGTCGTATGATACACGTGTGTATTGATGATTACCGTTCTCGGCTTTCTTAAGACCCTCGCCTACGGCTCGGGTCTCAATGGCACCTCGGCGGTAATCACCAATGATACACACTAGTACCATAATGTACTATTGTGTATTCCGTCATGTTGTACGGACCTACTACCATGTCATAAATCGACTGAATAGAAAACTCCCTCAAACAACGAGTCTCCGAAAAACTACTGCTTGAGTTTTGCCATTGCAGCAAAACTGATAATTGAAGTTGCCACTTGTTTGAATTTATACAGAAATCTTACAGTTTTTAGAGAGGAAAATCTGACCAACCATAGCCTGAGTAATCCGTGTTACGTAGGCACATACATAAAAATGTATGAACATTTTGTGATTGATGTGATCCGTTGCGGATTCGCGTGTCAATCTAGCTAAAACTTTTGCATTCAAACCTGAAGCATTCATACCGTGGACTTGATTTTTTTTAATACTTTTTCAATAGACTGAAAAAGCCTAGACTTACTTTTGATATTAATAAAACCAACTTGGTTGGTGGGAAAATAGGGCATTTCACTGATTTCAGTAAGGAGTAGTTTTTTTGATTTAGAGCTCTGAATCATTTGTTAGAAATGCCATTCGTAGAAATGACGTCACAGCCTCACAGCAGATACATTCTAATCACTAATAATTTGATCTTGTATAAGTAAGTACATATTTCCAATATCGAATGCCCAATTAAATTAAATAATATTTTTTTAATAAGTAAACTACAATCATATTGGGAATAGTTTTAGTCGACCGGAGCACAAATAAACCAACCGGAAGTAGGCCATCTCTACCGAATAATAATTAATCTTTTAGTGGCCGAGGTTAATTCTCTTATTGTATAACTGGATTTTAATTTAGTAAAAATATTGATGCAATTTGGTTCGGATGTCATAAACGTCACATTGGCTGCAATTTTGTGAATTCCCAACAAAATCTGAATGCAATTTTTACGAGTTTTTATTAAGAGAATTAACTTTCTGGATAGTATGCAAGGAAGTGTAATAACATGCTATTACATTCATAGTTACGTGGTTGTATAAATTAGCAATCAGCAGCCAAAACTGGACTACTCTCACTAAAATTAACACTAGAATTGTGCTTACCTTTTGATTTGATTTTATTGCGTCAATTGCATCATAATTTTACATGATATTGCGGTTAGTTACCATCCAAACTTCAATTTATGCTAAAACTGTTACACTTACACAGATTTTACAGTACTTTGTGATGAGCTTTATGTTTGAAAACATACGATAAAAATGTAGCAAGAAGTTACAGCTCGGGTGAAATCAAATTGTCGGTGGAATACATTATAATGATATGCAGCCGTAATGAATTGGCTTACCCTAAACGTTTAAATAGTGTACGATTTTTTGCAGTACATATGTCATGTGAATGGTTCTATGTACAATGTATGACCTACTGTTTATTCGTTAAGACGTATACTGCAAAGAAACGTGCAGGACAATGCCGTGTGCACCGCGTCTCAGTTCACCTGGAGCGTAACTCTACTTCGTGGATTGGTGAACTCAGATATCTTTCGTCGTATCGGTGCCAACATCGTTTCTTTCTTAGTGGGGTGCACTAAGAAAGAAACGATGTTGGCACACATATAAGATGTTACACTATATAAGGATACTACCCTCCCAATTTCATACCTCTAGGACTTATAGTTTAGGCTGTGCGTTGATTCTCAGTCAGCTTCAAAAGAGTTTTATATATTTAGAAGATAGCCGTCACCCACGGCGTTGCTCGCGTTCTACCCTTTAGAGTGTGACGTTTCAAAATTTCTTTATTAGTGCACCCCTACACTATATAAGGAACCTACCCTCCCTAGGACTTATAGTTTAGGCTGTGCGTTGATTCTCAGTCAGCTTCAAAAGAGTTTTATATATTTAGATGAAAAACAATTATAATAAGGCCAGAATAGGGTCAGGCAATTCCAACTATTTCCAATACGATAAGATTACTCTATACCTAATTGTTTTGTCAGAGTGATTCTTGAGTGGCCATTCAGAACAAAATTGAATTCATACATGATTAATACATTTAGATATAGTTAGGCGACAGTAAAACATGCTTATGTCCGTGTGTTCTGTCACAGCTCACAGGTATGAATCTCACACAGGCAAACAAGGAATCTCAGGATTTGTTTGTCGAATGACTTGACTAATATTAATTCAAATAATAAACTTGTCTCTGGCAAGACTTATAGGTATGTTGAAATAACGGAAAGACGTCATAAATAAAAGAAGACGAAGAAGAATTTGATATGATACCTTGGATACCGCTCCCACATTGGTTCATTAAAAAACACCAGCTTGTGGTAATCTCTCAGTTGTTTATCAAAATATTAGTCTAATGTCGCAATTTGGCGTACACCCAGCGAATTTGGCTCGCCGGTGGCCTGTTGTTTATTAGTTGCACAGTACAGTATACCGAGGCATGACCCGTGCTTCGGAAGATTTGTTGGGTGCCTGCGCTGTTGAGTTATAGGCGTTGTTTCTCCAGTTATGGCTGTAGATAACATGGTTCACAAAACGAAAGTTTCAACTGCGACATAATAGTATGGTAAATTATCTTAACTGTCGTTTTTCTTGTGCGATACGTAAAATCTTTTAGTTTTTACATTACATTACTTTTAAATAAAAAAATGAGCTTTGCTGTATTTTATCTAAACTATTTATATTATCTCGCAAGTAGCACAAGACTCTATGTAGGTGCAAGGCGAGTACAAACAAGTAATATTATTCTTCATAATCTTTGTGCAACACTTCGTAACGCCTGGAGCTCTTTTTGAAGCGGGTACTTGAGGAAGTATGGTTCAAGCTTGTGTACTTAAAAACATTTGAGATAGCTCTTTGGAGGGTTATACATAATAGAAATAATGTATCAAAGAAAATCTATTTTCATGTTAAGCACCATCCATTTTATGTTAAAATTATTTATTTATTTATAAGTTTATAGACGAGCAGCTTTCGCTGTTATGTCTACGTCACACAGTGTTGAAATGTCTTTTTTAGTCACTTTTTTTAAGCACTGTTACATACGTTCAATTGACTCAAGAAGATATAATGAAAATATTTTCACATATCTTCATATAGTTGTTGATATTTCTTTAACAGAAGTTTTTCCTAGTACTCATGCCGACAGAGTATCGATCGAGTCTGAGTCTTCAGTTTTTTTTAGTATAGCGTTAGTAGGAGGTATAGAGGGGCGCTAATTATGACTTCTCACCACGTTTCACGTCCGTTTGATGACGTTACGCGGTTAAGATCACTTTGATTGTTTCTGTGCGATTATGGACATAAAATTTTTTGATATCAGCAGCTGCAACCACATATCTTATCATACGAATGAAAATGCCATCGTTTCTGCGAAACTGAATCAGTTGTTGTAAATGTTGTACAACACATGGAAATGTTGTACTCAAACTTCGGTCATATAAATTCGCGTGCTCATCAAAAGTCACCGAAATAAAACCAAGTTAGCAGACAAAATCACAAACCTACTTAAGGCGTCTACATGTATAGCCAATCAGTTAAGTTTAGGAGCTTATATTTCAACGTGGAACAAAAATACTATTTTTAAATAAATACTTTAGTATACATTGGTATTTTATCTTCAAACACGTTGGCGGAAAAGAATATAGATGTGTATTTAATATGTAAAAAAAATGGAGTTTGCACGCTCCGTGTTGCCTTAAGCTTGGTAGCTCTAATAAACAGGATCTAGAAACGGAAGCAACATTGCTATAAATCCTTGCTACACCCTCGATCTGACATTAATAAAGTCGAAAAATGTAACCAATGGAATCAAAAGTTCGGAATAATATGAAAAGTGGATGACGCGGCCAGAAAACCGACCTAGTTCCAGAGTTTTCAGACACTATCGTGAAAACTTTCCACATAAATCGCGCGACGTTAATAATTTTGTGATTCTGAAAACTCGTTCACCACTGCTATCAACGTGTATTGTGAAGTTTTTAGACAGCCAAGAGTTCCATGTAGTAACTTAACCAGGCTGTGAATATTCCTAGATTTAAGAATTTTACGGTGAGCTTTTTATCGTTCTTCTTCTTTTATTTATGACCTTAGTCCGTCATTTCAACGGAAAAGTGTCGAATTATTTGAAGTCAAGTCAAGTCGTTCGTCAAGTCGGTTGTCGTTTGTTTTAAAGGCAAAATGGTGGACTTTCCCTTCATAACTTGGAAACGAATTTCATCTTAATATAAGGAAACCACATAAATAAAACCATTTATTATTAATTAAAAAAACCACTTAATACCACACAAATTCCCAATTCTAATCGTTAGGTAATTGATTACCAAAAATGACCCTGTAATCTATCTATATATACTATTATAAAACTGTAAAAAAGCCAAAATCTAAAATTAAAGATTTGGGAAAACTAAATAATAATATGCAGTTCTATTAAATAAACCATTCTGATTTCAAAAATCGAGTTTGTCGTTTTATTTGTTCGTGGATCACGCTTAAACTACTGGACCAATTTCAATGAAACTTATACCATTCAGAAGCCGAATTTTTCCGAATTGAAACATAGGCTATGTTTTATTGAAATGAAAGACATGGAAAAGTTTCGCACGCGTACCAAGTCGCGGGTATCAGCTAGTTTCAAATAACAATATTGACTTTGACATTGTCACACGCAATATTGAGTAAGTTTGAGTGGATCGTCTCTCGCTGTAATTTACACACGAATAAACGCCGACACTCGTCTTACTTGTGTTATGTCGCGTTGTAAAATAAACAAAGGACTGATCGTAAATTCTGCTTACAACTATCGCACGGTATTGATGTTGTCTGGAGATAAATACATAGTTGTGTTTGTCTATTGGCTATTTTACTGTCAAATAAATTACGAAAATGGTGGCAGGTCGGTCGGTACTTACCTTAGCCTTAGTTGGACTTCATACCTCATGTAATTTATGTTTTTTTATTCTTTGTTTCAGATACAATGAGGCTGCTATTTCTCCTGGCTATCCCTGTAGTATTGGCCCAGCAGCAATGGGTGCCGTGCTCAGAACTAAACGACGATCTACGCTACCCGTGTCGGTGTAGAGTGCAAGTGGACCGAGCGTTGCAACTGAGGATACTGATGAACTGCGACCGGGTGGTGTTTCCAGGTGACTTCCCGGCGTTACCTTATGGAGCACCGATTATATCGTTCAGTCAGCGGTGGGCTGGGCAGCAGGCTCTGCCGACACAGGTGAGATTCCATATAACAAAGGCAAATCTAAAATGTAATTACGCTAGCCGAACTAATAGCAATGTGCTGGTATTTCCGTATTATGCTAGTTTAATAATAAAAAGTGGGGTTTTTATGGATAACCGCATTTTACTAGTCCCAACAGTATATGATGTGTCCCAACGTTAGTCTTGCACAATTGTTGTTTCTATTGTTTTTTTTACTACAAGGCGTAGGTATATTATAATCATGGCCTTCAAGCGGCCCCGAAACTCCGTTCTCAATGCTAGGCTCTTACGAACTTAGGTAACTATTTCTTGCTAGATCATAAAGAAAAAGTGCGTTGACTCCACCAAGGTGACTGGCACAAAATGTTAATTCATAAACACGGTATGTGGACTCGGAACTGGTGGTTTCTATTTGAGCACGCGATTTCATGATCTGATTGCTGCGCGCGTTAATGGTACGCTAACTGGCTCTAGTGAAAAAACTTAAGTTATAGTACCAATTATACTTACGTATCGAAGAATCATGTGGCGACATCTAGTTATGAAATCGGAACTAAAATAAAGAAAAACATGTACAACCTCCTTGCACTCCAAAATACCTAGAGGGAGATAAATCATCCTATGAAGTTTATTAATTTTATTAAACCCCTGGCAAAGATAGTACAACATTCATATTATACTTAGTAAGATCATATTTACGTAAGTAGAACCACTTATATATATTTACACAATCATATTGTGTTCTGTTGAATGTAAATGAGTACATCTACAGTCGAAACTGGTAACCTAAGTAACCTAACTAATAGAATCAATAGTTAAAGCTAAATGAACCAATACCTACCGGCAGGTACTAATCCAAACCGTCGAACCATAATCCACAAACCATATTAAATAACAGCTATTGCGCTAGTTTCAAAATTGATACACTCGTCTAATAAAGCTCAATATTTCAACAATACATTCAGACAGAAAACAGGTTTCCTATACAGACCAGGCGTCACAGCTCGGCACTTCCGTGCCGTGGCTCGATCCCCACTGAGAACCAACATTACACAGATGTTTATTCTATGTCTGGGTGTAAATAAATAAAATAAATGCGAAAAAACACAAGAAAAACTATTAAAATAAAATTACTATATTGCTACAAACAATGACAGAACTCGAATCCATCTCGTATCATTTGCGGTTGTGATTATCCTTGATGCCGGTAACCTGTTTCATAACACGAGAGCAAACACTGGAATAATACTGTTTGCTGAATAATTATACTCAATCAATTTGGAAAATCATTGCGGTGTTGTTGGTTTCATCATGTTTGCCGCCTCATTTGGCATATCCGTCCTTATTGTGCTACAAACGTAGGAATTTATGGGGGAGCATATTTCAGGGGGTTGAATGGCAGTCGAATGTTCTGCTACGTATTGTCTATTATACTTAATATTACATAGTATTACTTGTGTGTTATCACGCTTATATAGTTATACATCACTGTTTGTTAATAAGTGTTAACGCTAAATCACTGGTGAATGTTCGGTTCAAACACTCAATATTTTTAATTTGAATTTAGTTTAGTTGATATTTTTAACATGCTTATTTATGAGAAAAAGTTATGAGGAAAGAGGAAGATAAAATAAACATAAGAGGCAGATTGGCCAACTAACCACGTTTATCAAGGATGTACCCTGTGAGACATTAACCTGCGCAGCGTTCAATGTACCTTGTCCTCTGATACCTATTTCTAAAACTTTTACAATTCTGTCTTCGTACCACTTAAAATAGAATTTCACTTTGTATTATTTGAAAGAAGTTTTCGAACAAAAAAATCTGTTAAACTGCATAACAGGCAAAAACTTCAAAGTCCTCATACTTTATGCACAGCATTACATCTCGACCTTCCGCTCGATTGGCCATTCACAGAACTTGTGGAATTGTCGGACAACTTGACCCGTTCTATAGACCCCACTCGATGGACAGAAGGCAGCACTTTGCCAACTTACCCATGGGCCACGAAAATATCGCCACGCGTGAAGCGTCAATTTATTATTCCTGACGCCTGAACTAATAGCAGTCGACTGCTTCAGGGTGTGACTGCATTGTGAACTACAATCATCTATTTATTGCAATACACAAAACCGCCCAAGCAATCGCATAGAAAATTGCTGTTGGCATTCCTCAGCAGTCGACTGCTGTTACTTCAGGCTACCCGAGTTATAGGCCCGCCTGAGTTTTTTCAAAGAGAGCGACTTGCAACGATTCTTCGTGGCCTGATATTCACTCCTATATTTGTATTTGACGCTCGGAGCTGACGCTTCGAACATCGCGGCTTGTGGCCTTCGAGTTATGATCACGAATACATTATCCAACGGGACACTTTGGTACAAGTTTCGGCTCAAGTTATCAAAAGTGGGTATTTTAATGTGTGCACTCTTGGAACTCGATCTTAGTGGGGTCAGGGTATGTAACTGTTGAGTGAATGTTTATTTTACGGCCAGTGAAGTATCAAAAGGTTGTGTTTGAATTCGGTCGCCTGAGCACTTACAAATTCCATCCCAAAAAGTATGTAAGCAACGCCGGTTCTCTCAAACGATCAAAGAAAACATCGTGTAGTAATAGGATAACGGAATTTGCACCTACTAAACTACAACACTTCGGCATTTAATTTAATTTTATGTTGAAATATACATCTGAAGATCCCCACAGTAACTTTACCAATTTTTTTGATTGTTTCAGATATTTTCTACCTACGGCCTGCCTTTGAAAGAGCTGGATTTTGCTCACAACAGCTTACGACGCCTGCCCGACCGTCTTCTCGCCGGGGTGAAAGGAAACATCACCAGAATTGTTCTGGCTGATAACCTTCTTGGGGACAACCTGAACCCCATATTCTCGACTGCCGAGCTCCATAATCTACCGGCCCTGGAGGAACTGGATTTGAGTGGGAACAGTATCAGGGGGTTGGAGGAAGGGTTGCTGATTGGATGTGATGTTATGAAGGTACATTAGTCTTGACTTATTGCTGGCATATTACTTTCTCCTTACCTAAGGCCCATTTTGTATTGATTTTCGAACGAAAGTCGTAAATTCTAGTATTTTTTCATGTTTTGTTTTGCAACAGTCTGTATATTTTTCAGATTCTCAGGCTGGACCGCAATAATATCAACTCCGTGCCATCTTTGTCGCTCAACGGACCTCAGGCGCTTAGGGTGATATCACTTAGAGAAAATAGAATAGGTACTTATTATATATTTTTCTACTTAGGTAATCTATTGAAAATGCTTTCAATATCATAAACCTAGCTAAAATTTAGAAACTAAATAAGGAATATTTTTTACTAAACTAGTACTAACAAATAAAATAATGTTTCAGCGTTGATCCGGCAAGCTTCATTCGTTTCCCAGAAGACATTAGAGGAAATAGACCTACATGGGAACATGATATCAACTATCGAAGGCGGGGCCTTTATCGGCCTGAGTGATTTGCTAACCCTTGATTTGGGTCGCAACAGGCTTTCCAAGTTCAATAGCGACGTTTTCCAAGGCGCTGAAAATTTGGAAAAGTTGGACCTTTCCGAAAACTTTATAACGGACTTTCCTACAGTCGCCTTGAAATCATTCGTCGCTCTCAAACACTTGAATCTCTCCAGTAATATGATTACGGTGAGTAAAACTTTTTAATTTGGCAGAAGTTTGCGATATCGTAAATTTGAGTTTAACTAAGGTCTTCGTCGATGGAACATTTAAAGTTTCAATTTATGTACCTATTTTAACTTTACACAATACCCAGTTGACATGAATTATTAATTGTAAATTACAAGAGTTTGAAGACTCTTTGACGACCCTCTAGTAATTTGTGTATATTTTGCTATTATGAATTCGAATTTGCTAAATTCAAGATTACTAAAAACTAATTAATCTTTTCAGAACATTGACAACAGTCACCTCAGTTCACTTGTATCGCTTCAAGTGGTGGATTTGAGCAGAAATAACTTGGTGAAACTGTCACCTGGCACATTCGTCGGTCTCACCGAACTTCGCTACTTGGATGTTGGAGTCAACTCACTTCGAACTGTATGTATTTTCGTCTAAAGTTTACTTTTGCTTACTGATCGTAAATATTTGTTACTAAAAGTTTACTTTGTTTCAGGTTGAAGATGACGCTTTCGATGGACTGACAAATCTGAACACATTACTGCTTAGAGATAACAACATATTGCTTATACCAGCCACAGCGTTATCTAGACTACCAAACCTAATATCCGTCCATCTAGGCTTCAACCGAGTGACAGCTCTATCAAGCGATATATTAAGATCAGTATCGAACAGAGTCACGTCTTTAGTTTTATCAAGAAATGTTATCAGAGAACTACCGCCAGCAGCATTCAATCATTTCAAGAAGTTAAATCACTTGGACTTATCCGGAAATCTATTAAATTCCATAGCAGCAGAAGTGTTCACAGGATTAGAGCAATCGCTTCAGTTTTTGTCTTTGAGTCAAAATAGAATATTGGGCTTCACCGGGGAACAATTGAAATTCGTAAGCCTTTGGTTCTTGGACATTTCGGATAATCAAATTTCGGAAATTCCTGTCGACGCTTTTGAGTCTATTCCAAGTTTATCGCACTTGAATATAAGCCGTAATGCTCATATTAGCGTTCTCCCACAAAATGTATTTCAGCACAATCAGGCGTTATTGAGCATCGATTTGAGCCATGTGGGTCTTAAAGCACTTCCTATAAATTTATTTTCCAAAAATCCAAACTTGGATAGAATTTTTCTGTCACACAACCTCTTACAAGAGGTTTCAGAAAACACCTTCAAAAATCTTAGGAACCTGACACATCTAGATCTGTCGTACAACAACATCGCGACAATCCGAACGCCTGCCTTCGTAAACGTGATGTCTATTCAATATTTATCCCTGAAGGGCAATCAATTAAATGCCTTTAAAGGAGAGTTCTTCAACACTGGAACAAGTCTCGAAGTAATAGATCTTTCTGGCAATCAATTAAGTTACTTATTCCCGTCTTCGTTCAAGATACATCCACGCCTACGAGAGATCATACTTACCGATAACAAATTCAACTTTTTCCCATCCGAACTTATAAGCACCTTGCAATATTTGGAGTTAGTGGATCTATCCGGCAACGCTTTGAAGAATGTGGACGAACTCGACTTCGCGCGCCTGCCAAAATTACGAACAATATTGTTAGCGAGAAACGAACTTGAAACAATAAGCGAAATGGCTTTCCACAACTCCTCTCAAATTCAGCACTTGGATTTGTCTGATAATAAAATAGATCGTTTAGGAGATAGGCTCTTCGAAGGACTTATCAGACTCGAAGTTTTGGATTTAGGCGGTAATTTACTTACCGAACTTTCCGAAAATATTTTTGAACGCTCGCGACTCCACATGCTGGAAAAGATTGTACTGAGCAGGAATTCGTTTGAGCACGCTCCGCTGAAGGCGTTACAGAAGCAATACTTCTTCGTGTCTGCGGTTGATTTGTCGCATAACCAAATAGTTGATATTCCTGCTGAGAACAGCGTTATGGTTAACATAAAGAAACTAGATTTGTCATTCAACCCACTATCGGAGAAAACGATCAGTAACGTTTTGACTGAACCAAAAACTGTGCGAGATCTAAACTTAGCTGGGACCGGAGTAAAAACTATTGGTCAGCTGGAAACACCGTTCTTGCACTGCTTGAATATATCGTATAATAATATCTCAAAGCTATCTGAGAAGACATTTACCAGAACTACGCTATTAGAATCTTTAGATATTTCATACAATCAGATAACAGATGTGTCGGGGGCGCTCGCGGTGTCGTGGCCAAAACTAAAGAACCTGCAGCGTTTGAATATTACCAGCAACCCTATTTTAATGATCATGGATGGAAACTTTGAAGGTTTAACTTCATTGCGAGTATTAGACATCAGAAATCTAGACAAATGCACTAGGATAGAGAAAAATGCCTTCAGGACATTACCAAACTTAGTTGAACTAAGAGCATATGGTTATCCAAGACTAGGATACTTTGACGTACAAGGCGCTTTAGAACATTTGTTTGCTTTGGAAAAACTAGATGTTGAGTTTAAAGACACGACCATTGGGCCAGATCAGCTGCATTCAACCCTGCATCCACGACTTGAAGAGCTTGGCATGAGAGGGGATAGATTGAAGACAGTATCTTCAGGTATACTGGCTGGACTGAAGGCTCCGGCTATAACTGTGCGGTTGCGAAACACTTCTGTCTCCAGTTTACCACCAGCTCTTCTATTTCCATTGCCGAGATCATCGCAGATAACGATTGACGTTGGTGGAAGCCAGCTGACGACCTTGCAACCGCAGTTGTTGGTAGCCCTAGATGACAGACGTGCTGACCTATCCATGTTCGGTTTAGATAGCAATCCGATTAAATGCGACTGTAATGCCAGAGCATTGAGAAGATGGCTGCCAAACGTTGGCATTGAGGATGTGAAGTGCGAGTCTCCTGACCACTTATCTGGATTTCTGCTGGTTGAAATCGGTGATGATGAGTTGACCTGTGAGACAAGGAAACGAACAACACTGCCACAATCCACCAGTAGTTATTCAACGTCACCTTCACCGAGACTCGTGCACCGTACATCTGCAGAGCCTGACATCATCTGGTCTGTAGCTCCGACGCATGATCGCCCGAAAGTGCAGGGCGAGCCTAAAGGTGCTCCGGTGATTGGTGCGGTGTCGACAAACGATGATAACTTGATTATTGGGATCGTAGGCGGTGTGGTGGCGTTTATAGTTATTTTGATTATAGTGATCTGCATTGTCAGGCTGCGAATGACTTCGAATTCGTATAGAGGAGGTCCATTAGCGAGTAGTCCTGCGGGTGGGGCTCCGCCGATGTGGGGTCCACCTTGGCCGGGTTATGCAGGGACGATGCCTCCTCCATCTATATCAACTGCCACTTTACCTCATAAGATGCAGCAAGGACCAGGGTCGGTGCGGTACCTTGCCCAACCACCCCCACCCGCGCCTTATTTCATAAGCATGCCGCCTCACGATGATAAAATCTATCGGTAGTTGTAAATTATTTCTTTCCTTTGTAAGAAAACTTGTAAATATTAGTGTTTTGAAAGAATTTATCATATCAAAGACATAATGTGCCCCTTAATTTTGTAGATATCCACTCATATAGCTAACGTTTTTCAATAACTTCTATATTTCGCTTGGTTTAACAGTGTTGAATTTTTTTGGTGTACATAAATTATTATAATTTATTCTATGTTACACTGTAGTATTCGAAGTAATTATGATACGAAAATGTCCAATAAGCGATAGGTACAAGTAATATTTTGATTCATGATGAAATTGGTGCTGTGTAGGTGTTGATTTGTCTAGTCACCAAAACAGCATAGTGTACTTGTTAATCAGAATTGTAGGTAATAGCTATACGCTCACAGTCCGTTAAATAACTGTTAGAGTAAAAATAATACCTCTGTACTGTAACTAATTTAATGCCCAAGAACCTCGGTCTTAACAACTACTTAGTTTAAATAAATATTTAATTAAATAATCTAAGATTTTACTTGACATTTTTATTGCAAGACTACAATACCGTCGGTTTCCTTAGTGTTGCCAGCTGAACCAATATAGAATTTTGAAACAGAGGAAAACACTAATCGCAAAGAAAATATAAAGTTACTAGTTGGTCAACTTTTTGATCAGTTATATTGGTGGCATTGCTCTAGCACCACGGAATACCACATGTGCTAGAACAAAGCCAAAAGCAGGTACTTACTAGTATATGTAGACGAAGTTAGTGACGCAAATCTGTATTTTTACATGACCTTTATATTATCAGATTTCTTTTTTTGTCAGGAGCGACAACGTGAGTATAATAAGGGTATTAAAAATATACTGCCTCATATTGGAAAATGTGCTACATAAATGTGAAGTATTTCCCAATAGCTTGATGAGCTAAAAATTCAGCAAAGGCTCGACTCGATGTCAGCCCGATCGTTTTATCGATGCTTTGTTTATGATCATAGCGTGTGCATAAAATCCAATGGTTGTCAGTTTTTTGCTGGTTGAAAAGGCCTTCAAACGGGAGGTAGCCCCGTGCGTTGTTTCTGTATGGAAATTGAATTTTACTGACCGATGACTGGCTCGTGTTATTGGAAAAAAAGCTAGCATTTTTAGGTACATAAGTAAAATACCTTGTCATATTTCAGAATTCTGATTGATTCTATTCGCACTAAGCTTTTCGGTTCCACCTTAATCATGCGAACGGCTACAGAATGGAACACATTACCGGTGTCTGTCTTTCCTCATCACTATAATCTGAATGTCTTCAAGGCAAGAGTGGATAAGTGTCTTCTAGACCGTCTTGCTCCATCGTCGGTTTCATCGTCCCTTACCATCAGGTGAGATTTAAGTCAAAAGGTGGTCTATTAAATAAAAAAAAAAGGATTTTAAATAATTACTTTCCAATCAAATCTTCAAGAATACCTATCCTTCACTTGCTGTTTTTTATCCATTCGCATTCGCTCTTTGTTCATGAGGAAACCGGATATGACGGCTCCTTTCTGTATGCACTATATTTATGTAGAGTATAAGGTCTTGAGGTTTGAGTGGAAGAACTCTCTGCCATCATCAGTATGTCCTGAAAGATATAACTAAGGAATTTTCAAGAGAAAAGTGAATAAGTGGATTATAGTCTGGAAAGACTGATTTCTGATGAATAGAGATACATTTAATCATCATTACAACCGAAGTTAATTATTCGTACAGAAATTACAATTGAAAAGATCCATTTTATAATGTTAATCTTGCTAAGCGTTAGTCAGCGTAGCAATTACAACAAAGATTAGTTTATTCACACAGGATTTAGAACATTGACACCCAGAAGGGTAATTCTTTTAGTAAAATATAATATTACGAGTATATCACAAATTGGAAACTACATAAGTGACTTTTGTAATATCCCAATAAAATCGCAGCGATATTTTTGACTAGATTTTTGTTAAGAGAATCACCTCTGGTCTCGTCTGCGGTCGTCTTTTAACGAGGTCACCGTGAGCTCACTGGAACTTTATCAGACTATAAATAAAGGCTAGTCTTATAGCTCAGTTTGGTGGAAGGCTTAGGTAGTAATAGGAGACTAGCATTTTTGTTTGATAGTCGCTCATATTGCTCTTAGATATTTTTTTGTGTCGGGTTGACGTATTTTATTTATGTTAGCAAGAAACCGGTTTTCATTTAGTGCAAAGTTTATTTAACACAATGTACACAGCATTTCGATTCAAAAATCGAAGCAAAATCTAACGAAATGTAAAAAAACATTTCTGTTACCGAAGTTTATGCACATTTTTGATGAAACCCAGC
The DNA here is from genome assembly GCA_918843925.1 of Eulithis prunata. Classification (NCBI taxonomy): domain Eukaryota; kingdom Metazoa; phylum Arthropoda; class Insecta; order Lepidoptera; family Geometridae; genus Eulithis; species Eulithis prunata. Next base: position 7,298,429 of record OU974016.1, on the reverse strand, counting down.
CTTCATCCGAAACAACACGGAATTTCAATTTATCACCACTTGCACTAGAGGATTAAGGCTTTTAGCTGTGACAATATCCACGGAAAAGCACGATGAAACAACTAAACTGAGAATTGATCACGCAGATAGCTGAATTTCAGGCTTTTTGTAACATCAAAAGGCGCTACAGCCACGGATTGAACCTTGAACCAAGTACTGCATTAAGTAACTGCTAAAGTTTCTGCACCAAATTAATATTTAATGTTTGATTTCAATACACTTTGATAGAAGTTTTGGAGTGTGCCATGCGTGATGGAGTTATTTGGTACAGAAACTAATCAGTGATTGCGTGAATGTTTGATTACCGAAGCGATGTAGTTATAAAATTAAATGTAGTTAACTAATTTAGGTAGGTGACTGTAAAGGCATTACAAAAAGCTTCCATAATCAGTCAAGCCCCGAGGGATACTTTTGATCTGACTTATTTCAACCGTCTGACCTAGGGCAGTTTAATATAAAAACACCGCAGCTTTTTAGTTTTAAAACCCTATTTGAAGTTTGGTTTCCTAGAAATTAGTTCTCGTTTTGCTGCATCCGTAGAGCGGCCACTTAATTAGCGGAAGTTTTTCTTCAAAGATCATAAAATTTAAAAGTCATTAAGAGAAGATTTTTCTGCCGTCGCTCGAATAGAATAGCAAATGCGTTTATAAAAACGTAATAAGCTAAAATGAAGGGTTTCTGGGCCCCTCTGCCACTGTAATATAGCAGTTGGCTCGCAGCCAAATTGCAAGAACCGACTTCAAGTGCCGACACTTTAATACCGCAAACTTTATGAAAATGAAAGAAAAATCTATTTTATCACTTCGGAATAATACTTGTAACGTCGCAGTGACCGATTTAATATCTATATCTCATCTCAGGGTATAGTATTATATAATCTGTGTCTCAGGGTAGGATGGACTGTGCCACGTCGTATTGTGTTCCGCTTCGAAGACGATCAAGTAGTTTTAGAGCAAACAATGTCAGCTAATACGAAATAGAAAAATCCTAGCGAATTTTTAAGTAAGTATTTTAAAAACGAAGGTAACCTTTTAAAAAATCGGAGATATTTTTCTATTGTACCTAGGTGACAGGGTTTGCGCTGAACACACCCATTTTGCACTTCGTCCTTCACTCCCAGCTCGTATAAGTGCCTATAATTGCAACAACACCCACACCTTCCAATTTTTGACAAAAATAGGTACAATGGTAGCTTCATGGCGCCTCTCCTATAGCTTTACTCCTAGTTAAGGTGTATGAATATTGAATATAAACCACACCGTGTTTCTAACTACTTGCAAATCACGTGTGACAATAACTAAGCCTACCAATTAGTTAGGGGTCCTTACCCTTGCCGTAGCTCATTAAGCGGCCTAATATCGGTTCGAGCCTCGGCTTAAGAGCACAGCTTAACATATTAACAGGCAGGCGTCAATAAAGCGGAACCAACGGATCAACAGAAACGTACAGGATAAACTCCGGACATAGATTTGTGCTTAAATAGAAGTGTCACTCATGAAAGTTTGGGTGTAGCGCTGTTTCGCACCATAAGTCACCAGAAGCCGAATTTTATTTAAGTCAAAAAAAAAATCTGATGATATAAGTGTTTATGTATGAAACCACCGTTAGCTCCTTAAAACCAGGACAATCACGAAAAATCATGAAAACTACGGACGACTTTAAAACCATTTTTATTTAGCAAACCCCGAACTCGTTCGTCGATTTTCTGTAAACTAAGATAAGTTTATAATTTTGTTCTAACGCTGAAGCCTTCAAAAAGGTTTGATTATCCCAGTATTCTCTGCATAAACAGCAAAAATATACATTGAGTTATTAAAAATTTCTTGTATACAACAACCGCTTTTGGTATAAATTAGTTACCTATAATTATATATTATTATTGTAATATTTTATTTCCATCAGTGGGTTAGACTTTGATTTTCATTTTCTATTGTTTTTTCTTTTTGTCTTGGTTATTCCGTATATAATACCGTGCGAGAAAGCTCTCGATTATTTGGTTCTGTTTCTCTTCAGCCCTGTGCGTTTGGACTGTCGGATTAAATGTGGTAAGGCTGGATCACTATCGCTAGTAATCCTAGGTCGTTGGTTCTCTCACGAAGATTACAGCGCGCTATAGATGGTTCAAATTTAGCTTAAAAGCCATGCTATCAAAACAAATAAGATATTAAACCTAATGACAGTAGGCTTACTGTTGTTATTTCTCAATGGATCTTGTGCTGGTATACCCAAGTGGTATACCAGTTTGGGGACTAATGAAGGATATGCACATCCAGACACAAAACCTTCTCCACAAAATTCCATTCTTGAAATATTGCAGGAACTTTATCATGTAATCAAAAATTATGAGATGGTAATGAAGTATCGGTTACTGAAATATGTTTCCTGAATACTTTGAATACAAAATATTAAGTTTGCTAAGTTCGATATCAGAAAATAGCCTGACCGGTCTCAACCTTTATACTTAAGGCGTGTTCGAGCAAAGGCCGTCATATGCACGCACTAGGCTTCAACTATGCAAAGGCGGAGCGATAAACTGCGTGTGGATAATGGATAGATAGTCGGTTATGGCCGTGTTTAAGCCAGCGGTCTATCTCGCAATACTACACAATAGAGGGGACACGCTCGCCAAACGATAGCCGAACGTTAGTATTGACATTTTGAGTTTCCTACATGCACTGCGGGACATTTGCAGGAGTAGTATCTCGTCTGAGTGTAACTCCAAATGTACGAGATACTACTCCTGCAAATGCCTTCGTTTATTATATTGCGGCTAGATCCTCAGACTATACGACACTTTTTAAAATCAATGGCAGCGGAGCTGTGGAAAATAACATTTGACCTCATGTTACGATAGATCTTATTCTAAAACGACACAACACAACAGATAAGTTCAAAGGTTTGATAGGATATTGTGGTATTTATACGCTCCGCTTATCGCTATGCTAGTCGCTTCGCTGTGTGATGTTGAGGTTTTAAGTGCAGAACACCGTTGGCCGAGATGCTGTTTACTTTGCATTTGCTTGCTGAAATGGATGCTGGTGGAAAAGCTGTGGATTTTATTCCGTATACGATTTTGCTCTGAGATACGTATTAGGTTCAGTTTGTGTATTTTTTAGTGGTAGAGTAAATAAATAGAGCTTCGTCAAACCAAGATAGTTTTACTTTAAGAGCAGCTACTTTTTTTATATGCGTAAAATTTTAAATTAATACGGAAATTTAATCTAGTAATAAGGTATTATTTAAAAACTATATTTTAATTAAAGAATTCATCAAAGAGTATTTCTTATTCCAAGAATCCCGGCTACGTCGTAGCAATATGAAATCTCAACAAAATTCCAATTATATTTTTGCTAGGTTTTATTAAGAGAATTTTATACACATGAATATTCAAAGAAAATGATAGGTGGCAGTCTGAGAATATAAATTGTAATCGGAGCTGGCAGTAGGTAGTAAGCAAACTAGGTTTCTCTAAATAATTAATATTCCTATTTACTTACGATGACTTGTTATCAACTTGTCATTAGCTTCGAATAGTATATTTACCTCCAAAGACTAATTATTAATGTCTGGGAAAATTAGTTTAAAATTCAAATGAGTAACTAGTTTACCTAACCCCAAACGATATTTATTTCACCTGAGAAATATAGTTTCACCGTATTGATTACACTGATAAAATACGTTATTTTAATAAATTTTTTATGATAAAAGAAATGGAACAAGCTGATAGCTCACCTGATGTTAAGCAGTAACTTCTGCCTATAACAATGCATTACCTCGCAGAGCAAGTCCAATGAGGACATGCCCTGTAAGGCAATGCACTGCGTCCATCACTCTGAGACGTAAAGATCTTGAAGTCTCATGTGCCTGTAATTACACCGGCGCCCTTACCCTTCAAACCGGAACACAGCAATGAGAGAATCGCTGCTACGGTGAGTAAAGTAATGCACAGAAAGCTTCAAGGGGGCATAAAAAAAAAACAACCATACTTGAAGTTATTACCTACGAAACAGATAACCCTACGTGCGTCGTCGTGGTGCATTATTTGTATGCGAAAAACATTTCTGTAATAAGTTATTTACTGAATACACCAGCAGAATTTCATAAGAAACAAAACTTATTACAAAGAAAAAGAACGACCACAATCTTCCGGATATCTTTTCCATACCTTTATGGAACAAGGAGCTATCAACAAAGTTGCTATAAAGTTAGACTTCCAACTTATATTCCGTTGAAGCAGTATTACTTCATATGGTTCATCCTCACAGCGTGAGCCAACAAGGTATTGGACGCGTCTAGTGCTACCGCTTTTTTATGAAAACTAATCAGGAGTAAAATCGTTTTTGTTTTTTTTTTGTCCTGGCACTGTAGGCTTGTCCTTTTGCCAAGTATTTTTTGTAAAATCGATTTTATACTTCTCATATTGCCATGCCGCAAAAAAGACAGAAATAGTCTATAGGTGTGTGGGCAAAGAGGTTTGATTAGTAAGTAATCTGAGTTTTTATGCCAAACCGGGAAATGAGCCATACGATCTATTGGCGTTTCTACACGTATTGTCATTTGTCACAGAGCACGCCTCCAAGAAATGACGCATCGCTACCAGTTGAAATTGTACGATCTTCAATGGGGTTTGAAAAAAAAGTTACTAGTTTCTATAAATTTAGATCAAGAAAGTTCTTAGGATGCCTCTCCTGAGTTTTTATCTCTTTAATCATCAGTCCAATGATGCAGTAGCAGATTTATACTTTTTTATCTGAGTATTTAAAGAAGACAAAAATATTCCTCCATTTGGTATAAACTTCAAGACCCACATGCAAGTATTGCTCAAAAGTCAAGTAATATAAATGTAAATTCTCAATAAAGAGCGAGAACGAGATGTATCAACGCAACTTCCGTTCTTAATAACCTTTGTCTTACGTGAGGTGATGAGGCTAAGCGACGCGATATGAGTCGATAGACTACGCTATAGTTTTTTTTAAATAATTTAAATCAATTATTTTAAAAAAAAACTATTATTATTCTCTAGCTAAAATGGCTTATTCCCATCGAGCCCACTATGCAAATAGGAATATTAGTATAGTATTATATGATCTGTGCTTTCGGTATGTAATAATTGTATGGGAAAAAAAGCATCACAGGTCAAAAAGTCATTGCAATCTTGCTACGCTCGTAGCACATTCGTAGCATGCTCGTAGAGCTACGTCTACAAGCTACTACGTAAAAAGACTTGGCCTACCAGTTGTTACGTCTAATAAGCTCTCCTACAATGCAATGCCCATAATATACATTCTATTAATCCTCGCCTTGTCTCGAACTAGAAATCGTGCTAAGGGCATCTTAGGAAATCGAGAAAATAGTCTCATATGAAATATCTTATTTCGTAACCAATTAATAATTAAAACTCGTTTATGCAACTCGCGGTCACCGATATAAGTGTTAGCTATGTTGAACTTTAGAGATCTACAAAAAAACATTCTAAACATCGGGTTGAGTAACAGCTAAAAGCATTACCCAGTAACAAGAAGAAAGAAATGGGTGTACGCTGCGTACAGAAATGTTTAGGTTCGCGGACCAGCGACTAATTCACTTAGCGTTCCGTCTTCTCTCCAAGAACCCGTGAAATTAATTAGACGCTAAGGTTCAGAGCTTAGCAGAAGTTTACTTGCAGGTGAATCGTAAGTTTGACAGAAATTATTTTAGTAACCTAATATAATCTATCTCGCATATTAGTTTGTAAGGTGTACCTACGTACAATAAAGTATTTTCATTCATTCATTCATTCATAATTCAACATTGTGAGTGATCGCCAATACCACTGATCTCACAAGGTGATTATCTATTTCGTTTAAGAACTCGTATATCAGACGTAGTTTTTTCTATTGTATTATGTATAAATATTAAGCTAAACACAATTACTAAAGGTTAATCAGCTAATTTAGTCATAAGCTTCTCATACAAGCCACAACAAATTTTATTAAGATATTCAACTCCATAAGAATCTATCTGACTCTCTCTAAAATTTTCTTAACTAGTTTTTGTGTAAGCACACGAAAAACCGGTGCTCAACTACCAGTTTACGTTTCACGCGCTCAGCGCACATGCTAAAGTGTCAACTTTAGCACGTACGCCTTGCATTTTGCTGCGTTAATTCTTGCTCTAGTAACTCTCCACTTAAAAGATTTTGTAATATATTGCATCAAAAGTATCTTTGTTTTAACATCCAATTCTGCATTTGAGCATTCTTTGATTTTTATATTTTTTTCGGTTCTACGCGTATTTAATTAAGGTTTTTATGTAAAAATGTCGTCGTGAGCGTTTTGAATCGAACGTACACCCATTTTCAGTGCATGGAATTCAAAATTTTGTATTTTTCAACAAAAAAGCTTTTCTAGCTGTATTTTGCCGCTGTCCATATGACATTGCATTCGCGTATTTCGCCCTGGCTCTTCACGGTTGTGTGGACAATGTGCACCCAATACCCAAAATAACACGCCTAGGTACAGAATTGAGAATGTAGCCCATTTTTATTGCATCTCTACATTAAGATAAAATACATTTTGCGATACCCGAAATGGGTCAAAAAGTTTAAAAGTGCAGCTAAGACCAAAATTCCTCCATGGCTAAGACCACTATGTAAAAACTTAGTAAATAAATGTGTCTTGTATCTAGCATGTCGTGAATACTTGTATGTCCGAAACTACAACTTTTACTCAAGCTTATTCGTTGAAATACTGACTAGAATCAGAAAGTTTGCAAAAAAGAAGTGTCTCAACGAAGTGTATAGATAGGTACATCAACCCTTTTACCACACTGGTTTCAGTCACTACTGGTCACTGTGTTTAGTACAATTTAGTCGAGGTTTAATCTCCACTCAACAGTTGCACCAAACGCGAGCCTATCGGAGACTAAAAAGGCATAAGTGCTGTTATAATTTAAGACACATTGGAGATAAGAGGTTAAATTTTATTAGAGAAATGTGTTTGAAAATTTTTCTATGTATGACTATAGATTGTCTCCACTAATATAATATTCGATACTCGAAGCTATACAGGTTGTTGACCTGGATGATAACCAAGTCATATTGTATTAAATACTAATAAGTCTGTAATTATGTTAAACCGACAGTTATATTATTATAATAGATAGGGCGGTAAATGTACGTTGGCAATTAGTAACAATTCAAAATGCTAATTTGATATTGGAAACCCGGTCACGTCTAGCTAGGCGTCAACCCAAAGTGTATTTAACCAATTGGAGACTGTTTTATTGTGAAAATGGAAAAGTAAATTGTAACAGACTTTTCAAAGAACATTTTAGAACTTTGTATTTGTTATACCTACTCTTATAGTAAAGATATTCTTTGTATCTAATCGGCATCTTAAAGTGAATATTATTTTTTCAATTTTCTAAATATATAAAACTCTTGAAGCTGGCTGAAAATCAACGCACAGCCTAAACTATAAGTTCTAGAGGTATGAAATTCGGAGTGTGGTATCCTTTATAGTGTAGGGGTGCACTTAGAAAGAAATTTAGAAAAGTCACACTCTAAAGGGTCTAGAACGCGAGCAACTCCGCGGACGATGGCAGTTATGAATAAGAAGTAAAAACTCTATCTTAGTAAGCGCTATAATCATTAATTTTTTATGTAAAAGATCATTGGCTAAGATAAAAAGTAGTTTTATTATTCAAAAATATACAATGAAAAAGTTATCCACTTATGATGCTGACTATGCAAAGTCAAATAATTAAATCCCCAATGTGGGTCACTCAGAACAGAACGCCGCAGGAAGCTGTAAGTTTTTACAATGTTTAAGGTTATTTAAGAAGAAAGGGAATATCGTTGATTACTTCGCTTTGTGTGTCAGTCAAGCGTATAACCCTTTTTCTTAGAAATGTGAAATACGAGTTTTTAAATCAGAAAATCAAAAAGGCGATTGCTTTTTCAATCGTACCCTGTAAACTCTGGAAGCTTCACTTGTACTCCTGGTACATAGAACCGACGAGATATCATTAAGGCGGTCAACACACTGCGCCATTATATTGTCAAGGAGACTGTACTGTATGTATAATTTAACGTAACTTTAACATATACCTACCGAGCTACGTAGACTAAGAGCTCATACCTAAATGTAAGTCGGTGCTGACAATTCCGTACATTGTATACCTAGTAAACATTTATGTTTCAACTGAAACTGGTAGCTAGCTACATATTAGTACATATATTATTATTATCCATATTTTTATAACTAAACCACAGAAAAAAGGGACTCCTCAACCTCACAATTATCATAAGAATGTAAAACTTGTATTTTTGAATAAATCATTTAATTGATGAAATTGATTCCTAAAGTTATTTTATCAGATAACAATTCTTAAATTTCATCGGCAATTATAAAAGTTATTATTGTACAATGAACGGTCAAATAACTCTCAGTAAATGTTTCCAATTAAAATTATCTCATGTTAAATTAACTCTCAAAGGTATCCAGCACTAAACTAATATTCACAATTATTATAACTACACTCCAATTTGTGTAACTAATTGAATATAATAATTTTCGTTACAATCATGGAACCACAACAATCACGGCCAAGAGGGGCAGACTAATTGAATTACAACGACCCCTGGGTTTATTTAGTTAAGTTTTTTTTAATAAGCGGTTAAAACTGAGAATCGCACATTTCGAAATTGAAATAATATTTCTGACCAAATCATAAACCATGATGTGGATATCTGTGGGCAAATCAAGATGGATTGAGTAATGTGACCAACATCAGTGTCCCAGAGGAGTCGTCTGTCTTTGAGGTTTTGCATACACATCACAGTAAAAAGAGCAATGTATCATTTTATCGTGGGTCTAGCCTGGAGGGTCTCTCTCCAAATGATAAGCGTATCTATCGGAGCGATGCATCATTTCGACTGTGATTTTGGTGCCAATAAACCAAAAACGTTTTCTTTCTCACTCAAACCTTAAAATGCTTATATCTTTTTAGCTTTTATCCGTTGCCTACATTTTTTCAAGATCCAACTGTGTTAAGCTACACAATACGATGCGGTATCGCACCGCCATGGTTTTAATACGTTGGCAGTCACACGGTTGGTATACTATAGCGCAGCACTACTGAATAATGCGTAGAAGGTATTTAGTAGTCAGTTATTCGTCTGCATAGTAAGTACCATACAAATCTGCGGTGCATCCCTTTTCACCGCCTCGTCGGACTGGTAGGTATTCATAGTATGACACTATGATTATTGTAAGCTTTGTATAAGATGCCGTACCGCAACGCGTCGTGTGGCTTGGGTCTTAGGCGTCCCTGGTCAAATTTAATATAATTTCCGAAAAAGAAAAATGCCTTAACCCCAGGGAGCGTTTAGGCTTAACTAAGCATCCCGAGGGCAGTGCGTCCTTGTCAATCACTGTCACGGCTGAACCGCGGTGTATTAGCATGCAAATTGAAGTACCCGATTTGTAGCTCTTTAGGGCTTTATTGTTCTATGTTGAAAGACAGCGTATTTTGTATTCGGTAACTATAATGGTCCGAGGAATATTTTGAGTTTTGTAATAATTTAAAGTAGGTAAATATTCAAGGAATACAATTTTCAGGTAGAATTCGAACACAAAAACTGTCGGTGGATATGATGCGTGAACACAATATTGTTCAAAAAAGCTCCTTGCATACCGACCGTACTGTAGGTACCTATACCACAGTCACCTGCCCCCATATCGTAAGCTCTGAACTGCTTTCGCTGTCCAACATAATGTCAAGCGAAGTGGCTACAGATATACGAAAAAAAAGAAGCTTTTGACGACAAAAAACGCGCTGAAACGCGCTAGTGTCACTATTTAATCACAGAATACCTATGATTTAGTATGAAAACAGTTCAGAAAACCTGCCAGGCTTATTAAACCTGGTAGGTTTTTATGCGACAGCGATTGCCCCCCTGAATCACAACAATTTCTGTGGTTCATACAAAAAGGGTTTCCCACTTTTTTAAAAGGTTACTTAAACATAATCACGTACTGAAGAAAAGTATTTTCGGCATCGTATCGTTTCGTCCACACCCACAAGATAAACTCGTTTTGACGTTTTGAATAATTCAAAACATTATTTGAGTAGGGACAAAGGTAGATTCTATGATATCAGAGATCGTCCTTGACACAAAATGTGATGAAATGTAAATGGACAAAATTGCAAATTTGTGTTTGCGCGGACCCTTCTCCGGATCACACTGAAAGGGTTTAAAGTGTTCTTAGCCTTATATCCACCAACATTTACTAGTCGTTTAGCTTAACTATCCCTTTAGGGGCTCTAACTAAGTATATTCTAGAAATATAAGCCATTAGACCTGAGGACTAAGAAGACGCGTGCCATGCGCAAAGCCTTGACCAAACATGAATCAAAAATAAAGACCATGAAGGAGATCCGAAAGAAATCCCTTTTCCCCCCTAGAGTGTATGCTGTAAAGGCATAATTAATTAAACTTATTCTACAGTTACTGGACATAGGTGTCGGTCCAAATACAGGCACATGAGAAAATATTTTTATGTTTAGAGTGACGCATGCAGTGTGATGACTCACAGGGCCTGTCTTCAATAGATTTTTTTTTTTTTCTTCCGTGTGGGTCGTGGATTCGATCCCCACCGAGAACAAATATTTGTGTGTTGTAAACATAGATGTTTGTTCTGTGTCTGGGTGTTTCTATGTATTATAAGTATGTATTTACAAAAAAAAAGTATGTATGTATTTTATCAGCCATCTAGTTTCCATAGTACAAGCTTTGCTTAGTTTGGGACTAGAAGACGTTGTGTTTAGTGCCCGTGAGTATTTATTTATTTTATTAATCAGGGTATCTAATACACAAAAAACCAGAAAGATAAACAAAGGTCTGGATACCACAACATGCATAATATTAGAACTCAACTAAGCTGCAGAAGATTATCCTGTGAAGATAACAAGGGAATTCAAAAGTTACTTTAGTTTGCGCAAATATTAAGAACGGTACTATTGAGGAGAATTGTACCGGTACTGCATGCCCTAGTAGATATGCTCGTTGTGGCAATTACAGGCAGAAGTTGACATCAGGTGGGCCATCTGCTTCATCATTCACTCTACTGAATATGCACAATAACTGAAAAGTTTTTTGTCTAAAACCCACTTTTCAAACAAAGGTTGTCTGGAAGAGATCGCTTTTAGGCATAAGGCCGGTCATTTTACTCTAAAACTTAAACTATTTCTCCTTGTATTCTATTTCTTTATCTACAATAAAGAGTTTATCTATCTATCTTTCATATTGTGTTTTAAATTTTTTATCGACTGTATTATTTTCGTTTTGGCTGGTTTTATGCATTAGTGGTGGTTATCTGATAGTTATTGTAACCACTCGTTTATCGTTATGGTGAACAACGGTCTTGGGATTTTTGGCTTTAGGATATTGTGTAAAGTGTTTTTATAAAATGTACTTATCTACCCACTTTGTATCTATGTAAGTAATAGGCTTTATTTTATTTCGTTACTCGTTCGGCTTACAAAACTGTAATGGTCTGGTTTTGTCTTATAAATTCAATAGGTTATTGACGCCAGCAACGCCGCGGGCGACGGCTAGTTTATGTGTTTATCTGGAACCTAAATACTGATCAAAGTTTTCCATTCATAAAGTTATTCACGCTTTGATAATATTCATTCTGATTAAAACATTATAGCTAATTAATTTTCGCTCTCAAATTGAATATAAATCTAAAAATTAAGTGTTATTGCAACACCAAAACGATCCATACCAAATTCTATGTGGAGTTCTACGTAACCAACTAAAATAGTTAAACTACTGTTTACTATCTAAACGTTCAAAGGTAAATTAGTGCACAAATTAGTATGAGCGTGGAATTGGTAAAGTTTTCACAGTTTACACGGAACGGGATATCTATTGATTATCAAAGCTTGAAAAGCGAGAACAGACAAAAAAGACGGGGCAATTTTTTTTAGGAAATGGTATATGAACCAGTAGCGGTACTAATGAATAATTCATAATTAATGTATAATTTATGTTGGGTAACTTCAGTAGTAGGTATCTTTGTAAAAAGGAACATCTAAATCTGACTGGGGAGTTTTGAGTAAATAAATACACTTTCACATTTCATTGCTGTGCTTACATGTTTCTGGCTTATTCCAGAAATCCCCTGCATGTTCCCCCTGCTAAGGGGATTTATAGATTTTTTGACCAAATCCCTACGACTGCCGGCGGGGGATTTTTTTAATTTATTGTTTGTTTAACTTAGCGATTCTAAAATATTGGTTTTTATATTGGCTTATTACTATTTCAGTAGGTTCTTATTATAATTTAATTAAACTATTCAAAACATATATTTTTTGTAGGTAAAAGTCACAAAGATCGTTTAGCCAGTTTACACTTCTAACAGGTGAGCCAATTAAGTACGATAAAAAAAGGGTTAGCACTACGCCGCAAATGTTTATAGGGAAACTCTAAACCCCTACGAGCTTCGTAGGTACAATCTTATTGTAGGTAACCAGATTTATACACAAACGCTTTTTCAATTTACGCTAACCTATTTCGAATGTGTTTTCTTTCCTATCTCGTCACTACGAGTGAATATAACATTTTTTTGGGCAAATCCAGAAGGTAATATCCCGCGACGCTCGGGTCCCATCCGTCTAGCAAACAATGCCTTCGGCGTGTGCTGCGCAGAGTTTAGGATATGCGCACATGATCATATCATTTTTATTTGACCGCATTTAGCGATAAGGCCGCCCATTTATTGTACTCAATAGCTTAAATTGTTTCTACTTGTATCGTGTTTCTTCTTGAGTTTATATTATACACGGGGTAACATAATTACCCTATAAGTCCGAAAGAGGGGTATTTTACAGGTCATGGCGAACAATGATTGTTCTACGTCTTTTGAGATTTCGAAGTTTTTCATTCATGAAATGAGCTCGTAACTTTTACTTAAAATGTAGTTTGTACTAACCGCGATCAGTCAACTATTCTTAAAAGCTCCAACAAGAACTTGTGAAGTAAATCTTTATTTCTTGAATTCACCCCCGAGGTAATACTATAACCTCGAATGATCCTCACCTCGACTCGACCTCAAAATCGTGCTTTGAATTTATAGCTCTCAAAAATTACTACTAAAGCACGATTTGGAGGTCGCAATTAACCCTTTTATTAATATTCAACTGACATTTTAGCGCGGCTTTTAAACAATGCTCTATCATTATCACTTGCATGACAATAGATTTAGCAATAATTTTAGTTAGCTCAGCTTTAAACGACTAATATGAATATACCCATAAGATATCACCCTCACAGTCACCCACCCACACACCCTGCTTATCATTATACTATAACATTATATATTATACTGTAACATTCCATAGATAACGAAGAGCGGGTCCTTCCAACACAAGTATTTTCTACTTACAGGAAGGTCCCAACCTTGTTAAAATTGTTTGTATATTTTGTTACAGAAATAAAGATATTTAAGATTTTTTGAGACATGGCGGTAAGTCTTCATATTAAGAAAAAATCTGTGGTTTCAGCTTAGTGTGCTTACGGGCTAATACAATGCCCCCGGCACGGTATGCCGGTGGCAAGCTTATTTGTATCGCAGCTTGCTCTTACTGCCTGTTTCGTATTGCTTTGATACACGAGGTATTGGCATTTAGTATTTATTCACGGCTAGCTTTGTTTCAAACTACAGTATTTTTCTAGGATAATTTATTTTTAATTGGGTAAAAAGTGGCCCCTTGACAGTGTGTATTTAAATTCGATGTAAAGGACCATACCTTGTTATTATTAGATTTTTGAATATTTTATTCATCTAATTGTACGAAAAGTTAATAGCACACCTGATGTTAAACCGTTACCTTATCTATAACAATGAATTATCACGCTATGAAAAGCTTTGGTCTCGGGAACGTAACGCACAACGATGCGGTATGCGACATGCGGCGCCGGACGCGGTATGCGACATGCGGCGCCGGACACATAATTGTATGGACAACGTCTGGTATGGTCTCTTACGAGTCTCGTATTACGTCGCAGTCTGTGTCAACGGCGAAGAGCAAACGCGGTACTCTGCGTTGAGCTGCATACCGCAGCGTTGTAGGTTACGATCGCCGAAACGCTGCTTAACAGTTCACAGTAGCATTATTTTTCAGGTGAAGTTCTTAACTCGTTCAAACGATTACTTTACCACATGGTAATAGTAATAATAACCGGTTCATATTATGATGAGTCAGCGTTCCTAATATGAGCAGAATCGCGCTATCAAATGGATTATGCCATATCACGTCACCATAGTATTTTAGGATTTTCAAAATGGCGGATATTGCGTGCAGAGGTGGAAAGCAAGCATAAAGGAAAGTCAGGAAATTGCTTGCTGGAACATTATCGACGCCGGCGAAAACACGGTGCTTCTTCGTTTTGACATTTACACAGAAATCCGGTTAAAAGTCACAAGTAGCCGATAAAAGAAAGAAGATTTTGTTTCTTTCCGTTGGTACTGTGCGGTATGGTTCAAAACAAAAGTACTTATTATCCTGTCTATCCCCTTGCCGAAAAAAGTGGATTGTTTGAGGATTTCGTCTTAGGGTCGTATGATGTACCAATGCTTAAGTCGAATCAAGACCCAGTGCACATTTCTAGTAAATTTTGAGGAGTGTTAAAAACTTTCTGCTTCTGAGTAGTTTTGAGCATACAAGCCAGATAATAAATAGAAGCAAGTCCAAACATAAAATTATTATACTGGCACAAGCCCATTTAGTAAAATATTAGACTTTTAGTGCATAAGTCTGTATACCGTCATGTTCTTTTGAAAGAGCATAAAACCAAGCCTTCTCCGCAGTACCATAGTATACAAGAGATTGGTGCAGTACCAATCTACTGTATACTAGGTACTTTGCACAGCCTGCCTGCTAACCTGCCTTATACATAAATGCAGTCCCTAGGTGGAAATTACCCTTTGCGTACGATTAGCAAGAAGATGTCTTTATTGATTGCCTGCGTGTATGGCGTGATTGCTTTTCTATAAGGCTGGTAAAAGGATACGATTGGAATAGGATCGGAAAATGGCGCGTCGTAAAAACTGCTTTGCACTTCAAATAGGTATAGGATAAGGAAATTCGTGTGAGCGTACTGGAATAATAGTTATATGTGTGTAGGTGCGAGATAGTAAATATATATTCAAGGATATTTTACACAGCGCCCTTTAGGGCCAAACTAGGCAAAGCTTGTAATAAGGGAACTAGATTGCTGATAAATTAGAATACTTGTATACTGTATTTTGTAAATACATACTTTTGATAACACCTTAACACAGAACAAACATCCATGTTTGTAATACACAAATGTTTGGTAGTGGGGGATCGAACCCACGACGCACAGCGCAGAAGGCAGAGTTAATACCGACTGAGCTGTGACGACTCTAACATAAACATTGTATTCCTAGGCTAATAGCTCGTTATATACAGTAAAAACTAGCATTATTAATAATATTATGAAGGTCAAATCATGAAAATATATTTAAGTACAAGTAGTTGAGTAAAGTGCAAACCTCACGCAAACAAAAATATCGTGCTCGATAAATTAATAGTTATTACCAGCTGTGGTATATAATTCAACAAACCGTATTTTAGGATTCCGTAGCCATAATAATACTCACAGGTTTTTTTATGTAGTCCTTTATATCATTATGTTTTTTTTTTTAACATGACTTTATAATTTAAGATGAAATCTTGGTTTTCGGTGGCTTAAATAATTTGAATTCAATCGGCTACAGATATAAATAAAACTATTTGTAATGTTCATAAATAAATGTTTATAGGTTCAATATTCAAATAAAAATAAATAATAGTAACAATTCAGGACAGCCGTGCATGACTGAAAGCTACTTTAAGTGAAACAACCTAGTTTGTGTGAAATTAAACATTCAATTTTTCTAATTCGTAATGTTTTTCTTCAAAATGAACCCTAGCTATAAAATAGCGCTCTAATCTATGACATTGTGAAGGACGCGGTACTAACGGACGGAGAAATGAAATTGGACTAAGCAAATGTACTGTGTTCTTCAAACTGATCATGAAGTTATGTTGAAGGTAAGGAATAAAATAAGCTTAATGATGACGCTACTACACGATCGCATTTTTTGTGAAGCAATGCATTAGAATAGGCAGATTGGGCTATAATATTAGTCCAACTTTGCTTTAAACTGATGATAAACCTTTGTACAGTTCAGTAAGTTGAATAAAGGCTCGAACATATCTGTCCCACTAGCGTGGGATAGCATTGCGTATGACAAGTATGTTTCTAACCATACAAATATCAGGGTCCAGATTTCAATAATGCGTTGCGTACGTTGCGTACGTGGGATAGATATGTCCTTACCTTTAGTCTTAAGTAATTTTATTTCACTCTAATACTTAATTTAAGCATGATCTCATAACATAAGTACCTACCTATAAGTAGTATTAGTATACTATAGTATAAATACTTGCCACCTAGCGGTAAATATTGTCGTGCCCTATATCGGGGTTCATATTGGAAGCTATTATACTTTCTTTAATATCTTATGTACCCACAATATAAATGCAATAAAGAACTTGAACTTGTAATAGGTCTAGCTGGGTGTTTCTATGTATTATAAGTATGTATTTACAAAAAAATATATACGAGTATTCGTAATATATATGTATTCTATCTACCATCTAGTTTCCATCGTACATGCTTTGCTTAGTTTGAGACTAGAAGGCGTTGTGTTAAGTGTCCGTGAATATTTATTTATTTATTTAGCTTTGAAACAAGCCCTAGTTTCACGTCAAGGTCGGGTCTATCTCTATCATAAGGTATTGTTATCGGAAACCGGTCCCGTGGGCCGACAGTGCCTGTTTTCTACTATAACTAATGAAACGAGAGCCTTGAGACAGGGTATGCTATATCTAGTGTCGCAACATATGATAGTTAATTTATAAGGTAAATTGTTTGGTGGAAGGCATTGTTATGCCTTAGCACGGGTTAATACTCACTCATATAAAGTAAGTAGGTAGTTTTGTTTATTTGTGTGTAGGGGTAATTCCTTCTGGCCTCTGTTTGTTATTTAGAATTTTTCAAACTACTAGTCCTATTCTAAAAACTAATTATTTTGCTGATAGAGCGTTATACTGAAATGCCAGCTATTTTTAGTTAGTTTGTAGCGCGAACTCGCGCGAACTAAATATTTATAAAATTTGTCGGATAAATGGAGACAAAGTAAGGTACCTATACAATATTTTTAGTTTCTATTGTATTTTGTCTTTTTGAGAATACATTTTATAAACCTAAGCTTATTTGAAATGTGCTATGTTAAAAGTTCACTATTAATTTTATATCTTCGACATTCTGAGTCCGATAGTATTCGCGGCAGTATTTCTTGTATGTATCTTTAGGCCTAAGATCCTCGGCCCCAACCGCCGTCAACATAAACAAAACGCGGGCATTGCTTGTATCTTATCTCGGGCAAAAATATTGGGTATTGCCTGAATCCCCGATTTCATTTATGGGCTTCCAGGGTTAAAGGGGAAAGAGGCGGTAACTATCAGCTGCAAAATAACTTTGATCATGGATTTAAAAACAGAAAAAATTAAGATCTTTTGTTAAGACAAATCAATTAAGTTCTATTTATACAAAAAAGTGGGCTGAATTATGAATTTATCGCTTTTTTTTGTACTGGGACTTAACTTTAATCAAATCGTAAACATAAACAAAAGAGGAAACCCCTTTAGAGTTTTTGACTTTAATGCCTATAGTATTTATTCTTTTGTCTAAACTTCTTTTGTCTTGAAAAATTGGAAAGTCTTTATGAATCTTACAAAGAAAATTTTATTGGCGGAGCGGTCGCCAGCTTACATAAAAGGGAACACATTGAAACTCACTAATAACTCCTTACAGTGCTGACAAGCGGTACCAAGTAATGGCCACTAAAAATACACTTTGCTACGCAAAATTTTACTGCCTACGCGCTACGGTGCGTTTACGATATTGCTACGACAGCGCTACGAAACTGCTACGAAACACTTAAATCACACAAACGAAACTTATTACCCAAAGCGTGCCGTCGAATGTAGATTTTCATATATTACTTCAAATGCGACCACCCGGAAACAATTCTCTATTCAAAGAGCGGGTAATTCCCTCTCAAGTAGCCCAACTAGTCAAGATTATGAACTGTGAAAGCACGTAGTCCGCATACCGGAAATTTATCCTCGACCGGTCTCGTTCAGCGTGTGCACTGTATGTATAATAAGACCGAGTAAATGACAATTTGAATTTCAAAAGTAGGTGGATAAGTTAAGCGGCGTATGACTTGCGCATTTCACACCGCGCTCTTGGGAAGCCTGCCGACGCGGCTACGAGCTTGATGGAGTCAGTGTGTGCTTGGACTCGATGAGAGACGGTCGCGTTTCGCAAATCGAGACTTTCACTAGTTCTTACGCGTGCGTTATATAATATACCGTGTGTTTGTTTTGTGGCTGAAGTTATCGAGGCGGAAGGATTTTTCTTAACATAAAGGTATTTTTTTTTATTCACTTTGTTTGTTTAAGTCTGTTTTGGTTAAGCTTGGGTCATGTACAGGTAAATAAAACCTTTGTTGGCTAGTAGTGTGTGGGTCGTGAGCTCTCGTAAATAATGCAGAAGCTCCCCTTGGTAAACAAGGCCTCCGTATTCAAAGGACATGTTGCAGGTCAGACCTTAGTGAGTTACTACTCTTAAGTAAATTAGGGGCCGGACTCTTTGGGTATTCATACTATTCATTTTAACTAGCAACATAAATTAAATAAATTATAAGAAGCTTTCATTCTATATACCTAAGACCTATGGTATTTTAAAAAAGGAAAGCAATAACATACCTTTCGTGACAATGGTTAAAACAGGATTTCTAACTTGTCTTTTATAGGAGTCCAATCGTAGGTTTTGTGGTGATCAAAAACTCTGTCTGTTTGTCACCTTTTGCCCACTCATAGTAAAGCAAGCTTTATATGGTTTGCGAATAATTGCCCAAAAGATTAACGTATCCTTTTGGATGATTTTTTAATTTAATCCTGTACATAGTCCAAGTACAGCCATCTTACAAAACAAATGTGTAAAATTAAACTTGTTTTTATATACCAAATTTTTTTACTATACTTTTTTACAAACTACCAACGGTTTTTTTTCACAATAGTTCTACATTTTATAGACAAACAAAATCTAGATAGCGCAGGCAATACAAAGAGTAAGAATAAGAATTTATTACAAAGAAGATATAGCTGTCATATAAACCACTGGACAATATAGGCGTCATTATGTCTACGATTAGGTATTGCGATGTGATTTCTCTGTATTTCGGTCAAGTTGTCATTAATCTTGGGGGATTGAGGGAACAGCTATGTCCTCGGCATAATGTATTGGATATACATTTATTTCTGGTAATGATTTATGACATCCCGATCTCAAATAGTTGAGAATAAATCTCAGAAATGTTACAAGGTTCTTAGGAGTATTTCACAAACCTTTATTTTTACCGAACATAGTATTATATCGTACCTCAAAACGATTACCGTCTTAACTCGAAAAAGTCGATGCTGAGTTATCGGGTTTTGAAGTTTTAAAAAATCACACTGCATAATCTATTCACTATCACGTGATAATTTAAATGCCAGTTTAGAGGTATGTTATCTGACTATTTGGTTTTATTGTTCAAGTAAGTATTGAGACATTATTTTAAAAATTACAGTTATTTTTCGACCAACACTGAGTGGCTATGTTACTTGTTCGAAATAAATTAAAAGCTGAAATAAGACGGTGTTGCATGGCTGTTCGATCATATTATGATCTATGACCGAACACATTGCTGCAGAACAAACGAGCTTCCTATGACTAGTTACCTATAAAATGTTCATATTAACGCATGGTTTATATCTATGTGTTTGTGCATTTATATTTATATGAATTATTAATGATTAAATATGCATATAAGTATTCTATCAGCAATCTAGTTCTCATAGTTGAAATGAGTTGACTACTAACAATTTTGCTAAAAATCTTACCAATTTAATATGGTGTACTTAACTGAAATAGTGTCTGCAACTGAAATAAATGAATTAATTAATAGTACAAGCTTGACTTCGTTTGGGAGTAGGGCGTTGTGTCCATAAATATAATAGGTATTCATTTATATTGGTGACTTTCATTTACGGCAAATATCTTATTTATGCTTACGATATTATTCATATTGGTCTGTAGTATCTGTCTGTAAGTATGAGTAGGTATACAAACAGCCTTCTACCATCTGAAGCGCAAATCTAGTACCCCATGAAACAAAATAAACTAAGGTAATAATATTTACATCTCCCAACAAACCCTTGGCAAAGCTTCGGGAAACACGAAAAAATTGGGTTCAATATTGACAAAGAATAAACAAAACGATACAATGCCCATTGGCCATACATCTCTCGGGATTACTCAGGTTCAACCAGATTGGGATTTTTTATTGTGCAATATAACTTTGCAGTTTTTGGGGTGTGGAAGTTTTTATATTTTATTCGTTGTTTCGTCATGTTGTTTAATTTGGATAAGTTGTTACAACCTGGCAAATTGTAACTAGTTAAATATAACTGGGTGAATATTACTTATAGGGCTACGCAGACGTAGCTTTCAGTCAGTAACTGGTAACACTAGGATTTTAGGTGGATTTTAATACAACTGCGTATACCTACATAGAAACTAGCTGCAAAATTAACATTCAGCTTTTTCTTTATACAATTTGATAGTTGCCTCAACCACTCCAAACTAAAGTGGTTTCGCCTACAAAATGCGTAGATTTACTTTGTAATTTTGAGTACGAAATTAGTATAACGTGTTGAAGTAAATTATAAAAAGATAATACTTTATAGCAAAAAGGAATATTAATAAGTATTATCGAGATCAAACGAAGCATGAACATTTCAAATATAATTACAGCTTGTCCAAATAATAATTTACGAGTTCCGCTCTCAAAGGTCGGATTTCTAGTGAAATTCATAGAATATATTTCATTTTTCTGGGATTAGGCAGTTATGAATATTACATTTGAATCCGCTTTTATAAAAAATGGAGAGGTGTTTTACAGCTTTTAATAACCAAAAGAAAATTGAAAATATATGATTGACTTAGGTACAAGAAAATTATTTTCTAACTGCTATATAATTTGTTTAATAAAACTTTTAATGACTCAGTATAACTAGGTTTATACACTTGCATAATATTATTTTTAGTATTGTACTTGTAGAACAAAATATTTGCAGATAATACAAACACTTTTTGTGGAATCGAACAAACACTAAACGCATTTCAAGCCTCTACGTCGGTCACAATCAGTGAAGTCCAAAAGAATACACATTGATAGTAACAACTAACCAAAGCCAGATACATTTATCAGCAACTTTAGTGGAGCCTTTTCCTTTATTGAAACAAACGTTCGCCAAAAAGGTAAACTTTCATTTACTGAACCCAGTTTTCTTACAAAAACTACGCAATATTATCTTTTACAATGTACGGATGCATTTTATATCTAGGGAAAGGAACATGGTAATACTGTGATTTGCACATTTTAATATTAACACACTGGGTTGGGAATAACACGTTTCGGTACCGAATTACGTTTTGCCAGATGTGAAATATTCATTAGGCTGGTGAGTGTATCGCTGTATACGCTGACCATGAAAATTACCGAGGACTTTGTAGGATTTGTGATTTTTGTGGCTGTGGAAATTGGCTCGGAGGTTTTGATTTAGCAGAAAAATTCGCGTGCGAGAACGTATGTATAATCTTTAGGATGAATTTTATTTTCATCCAAGGTCGGAGGCTAATGTTTTATTTATTTATTTAAATGACATTTTTAAAGTTTTTTTGGTGAGTATTTAACAGACAAGTTTATATTTTTAACCGCTCTATCGAGAAACGTTGACACGTGCTGCTGCGAAGTGTATACCATATCATCATACGATACACATTATGCATTACAAAAATGCATAAGTATCTCAGCAATCTGGTTCCCACAGAACAAGCTTTGCTTAGTTTGGTAGTAGATGGCGTTGTGTGAATATTGCAAGGACGATATTATTTTTCCCATTAAGTTTTTGCGTGTTCCCACACAATGCTCTTCCCGTGGGAGATGACGAAGACTTTTATTATAACACGTTGTCATGAGTAAGTATCTTTATAGTCCAGGCGCTGCGGGACTGTTCTGCGGAACAGATAACTTTCTTATAGCTTTTCTTGAAAGTTGAGCCTTCTGGTTCTTCACTGAGGGATTATGCGAGTGTAATGACCATGCGTTCTTGTAAGATTGGTAAAGTTATAAAGTTTACAAAATTATATTTTTGCAAAAATAAGTATACAGAGTCATTATTAGTACATAGTCATTATATTGTACATATTTATTATTTTAACTTTAATTGTTTTCATCTCAGCTCACGAAAAAATACAGTTCTTCCATTCATGAAGCTCCTCCCTGAAGGCAATTTCTTTATCTTTTTTGCAGCGAAAAGAGGTTAACTAAACTAAAATATAAATTTAAATCCGAGCCACTAAGGTGGCGCGGTATAATCAGTACAAAGTGTTCATAATTTACAACCTGGTTTTAAATTACCTCGTAAAAATTCAACGAAGAAGCGCCTGCAGAATTATCTGCTAAAGAATGTATATAATTTTCATTGAAAAATTATTTCCTACTGTTGCGGAGTTAGAAACTGCTCTATAGAGAGAATACCAATCAGAATCGCACCTCGTCCGATGAAAGTTTAACGAACTCGAAATGTAATCTGATTTGTGTACAGCTTTATTTTGCCACGAGAAATAAAAACTGGACTCTTGATTCGTTACTTTTTAAGGCCTGCCTTTGAGTTCCAAAGGGACTGTATTACTCAGCCTACGCCGTCTGTCTGTCACAGGGCTGCACCTTTTAAACCGTAATATAATAATTTTGAAGAAACTCTAAAAAGGATTTCTTTTTGTTAATTACAAAACTGTAATGTAAGAATTGAAATCCAGCAAAGTTAATTAGAGATTCTAATTTAATGTTGGTGATACGAAGGTAAATACCAAAATGTTCTCAGTTTTATAATTACAGTAGCCATGTCGACAAGGGGTGTTGTTGCTCTGACCGCAGAAGCAAAGCTTTTGCTGATTTTGACATTTAGTGCTGACCTTTGGCTGTCCTTATTTTGGTTTAGGGTAATTTTATGTCTATACGTACCAAAACAAATTAACTTTTTTTATAAATAATAGGTTTTCTTTATTCGGACAATATGCCACAAAGTCAAAGTTTTTCCTTTGCGACTACAGGTTAGAATTTTTTAAAATAGTATATTTCCAACTCTTTTAAAATACAATATTGTGATTGTAACTAGGTATAGATATTTTGAAGGTATAGAAGATCAATATTAATGAGTATAGAGGAAACACAACTCAACATACCTACAACAAGCGCGGTCAATACAGGTTACTGCCTGAACCACGTCAGATGATTTATCACCCAAAACTAAATTACGTAACATGACCCAGGGTTCTAACAAGCGGGGTTGTTTTCCCACTTGAGATGGGATATGGGATAGGCTACAAGAAACCTTCGTTTGCGCTGATGAATTTAGGTAAATGTAGAGTTTTGCAAGCCACACGGACGAATAACAGCCTAGAAACGCTCTCTTGCTCTTCGCAATTGTAGAATACTCACTCTATGCATCGGTGTTGTCCGTCTTTTATATTTTTCCTTACTTTCTAACATTGTTGGCATAGGTTTAACCATAAAGTCTACATTCTACTTATCCAATCGTAGAACGGTTAGCGTTCGATACTAAATCCAATGGTTTGTGTTTGTGATTGTGATCCTTAGCACGCGTGCGAAAAGTATAGACTAAATGTATAAACTATTTCTGGCATCGTTTAATACTATATCACTTCATGCAGGAAAATCACAGAGCAATCATTTAGTTTGCTAAGTATCAGGAAAGCAAACTAAATAGAGTCAGCTTATTAAAAAAAAACTACAGTACATTCCACTGTAAAGTATAGGTAACGTTTAAACCTACTAAGTTACGTTTAAAAATGCACGCCCTAATTTCCCGCATTAGTAATAAAGATGGAATCTCTGTGACCTTTTATATAAACACGGAGCCATTTACGGAACTAATAATAAATAAGTGTTCGTAACGTAGAGCCACTTTCAGTTGGCACCGAATTAATTTGCCTGAGCGTACATAATTGATATCATCCCAGGTAATCTTACGATGAAAGAAGGTC
The DNA here is from genome assembly GCA_918843925.1 of Eulithis prunata. Classification (NCBI taxonomy): domain Eukaryota; kingdom Metazoa; phylum Arthropoda; class Insecta; order Lepidoptera; family Geometridae; genus Eulithis; species Eulithis prunata. The sequence continues at coordinate 7,274,083 of OU974016.1, read as the reverse complement.
TTTCTTTATTTTTCTTTCGGTGGAGAAAGTTCGGATTAGCAGAAAATTCGGAGTTGATTTTATTTTAAAAACGAGTTCTTTTCAATTTATAACCGATATTATTACCTATGTAGGTCAATGATTATGAGTATATCCATTTGTATGCCCAAACAAATTACTCAACTAAAAAAGCATGTAATAAAGTTTTATAACCACTGTATTATTAGAACAAACCAACATTACCATAATGAATAAAATTACTCACGGAAAACAGATATTACGACTTAATATAATTAATCCCCTTAATATTCTAGTAATAACCTTATTTACATTTATTTCATTAAAAAGCTATGGAGCTGTTGATAATTGGACTATTGGAAGTTGAGATTTTGGCTGGGATCAAAGTAATCCCTAAGATTTTGTACAATGTTTGTAAATGAAGGGATCGGGGGTAAGTACTATAAAATCCAAAAAATTACCTGTTATGCATTCGAGTTACACCAGTTTATATAAAAAAAATTACCTAGTAAACAGTCACCCTCTTTTTTTTCTCTATTCGACACGTTGTACGACACGACAAGGCACTTAGCAAGGTGTAGGTGTGATTCAGACTGACACGACGGAAAAATATAGTTATAATTATGAGTTTATTTCATCCAACATACGATCAATGGTAATTTAGGGATTTTGCAGTAGTTTTTTGGCTAGGACAAGCGTCAAACAACTTATCGCTCGCACCCTCAAATTATTTATGAAAAATTGCAAACAACAATGTTTTGTTGTGTGCACAAAGTTCAGCATAAATATCAGTTTGATTCAAACAAGTATTCCAAACAAAACATAGAAAATAAATAAACGATACGGTTGCCAAAAAAATGATACAAAAAAGGGCAAAATCACTGTGGTACAAAATATGAGTCACAGGACACAGTCGTTTATTTTAGCCGCAACAAAGCAGCGCATCGGAGCGTGTCGAGTTAACTCAGTTATGATTACAATTTGAACATAAGCTGCTCAGTGCTCATGGCTTTTAAGCAACTAAACATACACACAAAACAATTTATGGTCAGTAATCTGAGTTTTAAGAGTTTATCGTTATTACAACCAGTCTCGAGGAAGACTTATGGCATGCTGAAACAATGCTCTAAACTAAGTTGAAGACTCAAGTTTTTGACCGATTATGATTTTGCGTGTCAAAAACCTTGCTTGAGTCACGTTTTAGCCTGTTTTTTTTAAATACAAGTATGTAAGCCTTTACATCTATTTAAGACGATTTATACAGCGTCAGGAGGCAATCTATGCCTTACACTTAACGGGACACTGTAGTGCCTGGGACAATGTTTTAGATGGAGTATGCTTGCCCAGCACCAATACCATCCCCTCAGCCTAGTCAGCCGTATCCACAGGAGAGACAAGGTCAAGACTGAGCCTCACAGGTTTCCTCACGATGTTTTCCTTTACCGAGCTTAACGGTGAAATAAAAGTACTTGTACTAATATTCTGTGATACAAGTAACTTATGAAAAAAGTTTATGACACGTTCTTGAGGTCGTTGATTGCAACGCGTCTCTAATATTTTCGTCGTAAAATTTCTCGTTTGATGTTTTAGCATAAATGATCAGCCCTACTACAAGATTCAAATTGCGGCAGGCGTGAGTGGAATGTTCGTTCGGTATACCTTACATATTTATTAGAATTAATACAATTTCTGATATTTTAACTTCAAGTCAAAAGTTTAGGCTTTGCTTCAATGTCATAACCGGCTATGCATACAAGGTTGTTTATTTTGATAAAATAAGTGTGCGCACCGATGTTGTCCAACATGTACTAATAAAAATAGTTTAGAGTATGTACTATTGATTGTAATCCGTGATGTCTCTGAGGTTCCGGCGCTATTTGGCTAAACATTTTAGAAAATGCCAACTCAATAAAAATATTGCCTAAAAACCTCTCGTTTCTTGAAGCGTTCAGTCGTTAAATGAATAAATTGTACTAATCAAAAAGAACCCATACCCATTCTTTTCAACATCAAATATTTTCGTAGCTCAAATTAATTTGGGCCAACATTCAAGATAATTAATAAGAAAACACTTCTCGGAACACAATTACGCACCCGAACCCCTAACCTAGAGAAAGTTATTAAAACTTTTTGTTTTATAAAATCAAGGTCGACGTAACGTAAGACGGTTGGGTTCAAATTGAACGGCGATACCCGACAAATCGGTACTATTTATTACAGGCAAAGTTTCGCTATCAGCAATTTGGGAGCACCGTTATGCGGATAACGGAACCCATACATTTTCCCAGATAATTTGGGTACCTATCTAAACACCACGGTTATTAACGGGTTACTTAAAACTTACGATTGTAATTAGTACCTACCTTCGAAGGAGAGGGCTTCCACGGCTGACGAGGGAGCCTGAATCTACAATTGTTTCTTGTATATTTGGGTCCTTAATGTACTCTAACCCTTGGTTAAAATGTATTTCGTTCTGCGGTTCGAATGAATGTTTTTGGTTAAATTCACCAGTTCTCTGAGATGTCAGGATTAATATTGTCTAAGTTCAGGTATTTTGTAGCGTGAAATTGCGTACATTCTACTACTGTAGGGCGGATAAAAGCCAAACAAGTAGATACGAGCTTGGTACGGTTTTTCGAATTACGCTTCACCGATGAACATTTCGCCGATAGAACGGTTCATCGATGTTTTTCCAAAAAAACCTTTATCGATGGTAGAAACAAATCTAAAGTAGCAAAATATGTATTTAACTTTTCACGCGTGCAAGCATCATATAACAACACCATGTACATCATATCTGTTTATATAGCAGAGTTGGCTCGTTAGTTCACTTTGTTAGGATAAACTTGGAAGGGTCGGGAGCTGTATTAATAGGCCTTGTTATGCGGCAATAAGGTGTCTTAAGACTAGTAAAGCTGGCATTATTCTGTATCTCTAGTCTTACCTGGAAAAGGGCTACTATAGATAGATTATATCTTTATTGCACACCAAGAAAAAAGAAGAAAAAACATATGCAAAAGTTATAAGTTAGGATTATGAGATAAGATCACAAATTGCACATTTGCGATCTTGTTATAAATGATCTGTGCTACAACCTACTATGTATTTTGGATCGAATTTGAGGAGAACATTGTAGGATTTGTGTCCTCCTACGAAAAGGGAAGATCTTCCACGCCGAGCGACCTTTGGCTCGGGGTCCGAGGACCGATGGATGGTATTCGGTAGTATTAATTATGTTCAAACTCCGTGATAACTTCGTTTGCGCGATCTAGGACAGTTCTCATGAAGCGAGATAGATGGCGCTACAAATTCAAATCTGCTCGCCAATATTATAAAAAAACAAAACACGGTCTAACTACTCCAAGCTGACATCGTGGGAAAAATCTCTTGGCAGCGCGATCGTGGTAGTCATGAATAACTTTTTACAGTGACTGTGGCACGCCTCGCGATTACTCGCCATTTCTTAAATTATATTCGCAAATTGTATCTTACAAATACTTAAATCAAAGTCAAAGCCAAAAATCTTACGTAAAATCACACGGATCTAGTACTAGTTAATTCTAGGTGCCAGTTCCTCACGAATCTGTTACTGTTAAAGCCTTCTCTAGCAACGTGGTTGTTCACAATCACGTCAGCTGATCGACACGATCTCTTGGGATCTTTGCCCGACGTGATTGGCGTTTCACCTTTTGATTGCTTTATGCAATAGGTACGAGTAGGTGTTTATAGATATTTCGTTTCATTGCTTTTACCTAAGAATAAAGTTTTTGGTGGAACGAGCTCTGAAAGAGGCCTTTGAAAACGAGATAATGTATACAGCGTCAAGGTCACTCATGCCCTTAATAACGGGACAATGTAATGCATGCGATATGTTTATAATTGGAATAGGTTTGCCCAGCACCCACACCATCCTCATCAATCGGTTTTACCCACAAGAACGACTAATTTGAACGTGCAATGCTGACGAAGTTGCGAGTTTTCGCAATAAAAAAACAGAATATTATTTTATTTTAAAACTCTACGTTCCAAGCTGCACAAAAAAAATTCTTTTTTGATTTTTATTCACTGTATAATATTGTAATTCTAGATTCTATATCTCCCCTTGAAATTGTTTTATAGCCGAGGAAAAGACCGCTGCTACGATTTTATAGACGTTCTTTCCAAGTTTCAAACTACTTTACATATTTTTTATGACTTTTTCTTGAAGCCTTGTAGCTATAACTCTATTGTTCTATTTGCTCTATTCTCTAACAATTTTGATGTTATATTATAAAGTAAAATCAAACAATGCTTCATTATCCTTTGAACTCTATTACAATTAATTTAGAAGCAAAATAGTTTGAGCTACTTAGAATAACAAGACTAAAGTTAGACGTCCATAGTAAACTGTATAGGTATTGTATGTAAATAGTACTATCGTGTTTCAACTTCGTAGCACATGCTACAACGTAGCGTCACTTCCTAAAACACTACATAATAGCGTTGTTAATTTCTTGCTTGTTACATAATAATATTTCTTAAGAAACAATGTAAAGTTCAATAGTTGAAGCACAGAAATAGCGTGTTCCTTCTCCGAAACCTGTTTACCTTGCAGCAGTTTGCGTCACGTCCCGTTTCTCGTACAAATTGAGCGTTTCTACGGAATCCTCATCTACATTACAATCGGGTAGTTTGCATTGCGCAAGCTTATTAGCCGGCTGGTTGATTGCTGTGGACTTGGAGCATGGTGCAGGCTATGCACAACAACTGAATCACTCTGCTTATACCATTTTACAAAACTACTTCAGTACGATTACAGTCGAGAGCAAACATTCCGGGTCATCTATAAAAACTTGAAAGTTGTCAAAACCTGAACTTAGTCAAATTATGCAAAGAATGTCGATCTCAAGGGCTATTATTATACTTACCGAACGACGTTCATCAAACCAAATTATGATACTAAACCGGTATACCTACGACGGCATTTTAGCAAAGTTTCATTTATTGGTTGAGTCTCAAGAATAAGTTCTACTCACTTATATATAAAAATGTAGGTCAGAAGTATAACGAAAATCTCACGACTTTGAAACCAAAGCACGGTGAACATCCCCACACATCATCGAAAATTAATCGGCATTTTGTTTAGTTTCGTCTTAATCGTCCCAGCCCTACTGGATAAACGAAGGCTTATTACAAATTTCAAATTACTAAACTTTAAGAACTTTGCTCAGCCTGACCTAAGTGGTCGTATTTGAGTTTTGCCTGGTTCAGAGAGATTGTTTCTCAACTGTGAAGGGTACATGCGCTAAATGAGATTACAGACAACTCGACGAGAGTATCTTCTACACCAAGTATATTAGTCAGTCAGTAAAACAACGAAAAGTGACACTCGGCCGAGAGCACTCGGTGATTTCCAGACCTAATAACTCAGGTTTATCCCTCTTTACACGTACTGAGTCCAGTGGCGAGTTAGTGAGGCTCGAGAGTCAGTGAGAGTCTCGAAAATCCCGACTTTGTACTTTTTTTTAAATAAGTTTGTTCAAAAATTAATTAGTCTCGGGTCTCAAGTATCGACAATGAAACTCAAACTCGGCACTCGTACAAATGAAGTTATAGACAGCTCGACGTGTGACTGGGTGTCACCACACGCTGGACTGCCGGAGCCTGATTTACGAGTATTTGCTGCCAATTAGAACTTCCAAACTTGTGTGTGGTCGATGGTTTTCAATCATGTGGTGTCGCAGTAGCTCGAAGTTTGAACGAACAGTACATAATATAGGTTTATTTGATGCAACCAAATTGGAACATTTTAGTACATGTTTTAGTAACTTAATAAAATTACATCAATAAACTCCACTGGTAGGGATTTCTTAGTGGGGATTTCTGGAATATATCAACCATTCACAGATCTGCCTAAAATAAAAATAAAAATTGTACATGGAGTGCACGCAGCCTACAGGTAAACTGGCAAATACTATTATTAAGGTGCACATTAGTGTGTGTAATATATTTTTTTGTAAATAAAGATTTCATATTTTTTCTTCATAACATTTTATTGCTTATAAATACCGTTAGCAATAGCTTCTAAAATATTTCTTAGATTTGTGTACCCACGCAATCAAATAGACGACAAGAACGTTATAATTTACTTAGAAATACCAAATAATCGCTCGAGCGTTTTGTAAAGTAAATTTCAAGCAACGCTCTTAATTCGATTTCATGCTCGATGCACCAAATACCTTTGATGTGAATGGCTTGGTCTATACAATGGAGTAGGTATAAGACACGAAACCAAATATACGATAGAAGCGAAAACTTTTTTTATATTTATTATTTAGTCTCACATGACAAATTTGGTTTTTTGCCTCAACTTTTTTTCCAAAGTCCTAGAGGTATGAAATTTGGAGGGTAGTATCCTTATATAGTGTAGGGGTGCACTAAGAAAGGAATTTTGAAAAGTCATACTCTAAAGGGTCTAGAACGCGAGCAACGCCGCGGGCGACGGCTAGTAAGTAATACATGTTTGAGAGCAGCGATTATCTCTTCTGAAAATAAGAAAGCGTAAAGTAAAATGAAGGAAAGATTAATTACACCCAATTTGGAGGAGGTAGAGAACAGAATTGACCACAGGTTATCGGCCGACGTAGAGCCGCTAATACAAATCGAGCTAAAAGAACAACCGGAGAAAATAATTCTTAAAATTTTTGAGTGAACAATAACTTGCATTATACAGAATGCTATCAGGATATTATATTGGTTTGTATGCTTTTAATTTTATCAACTTTGTGAATATCCTTTTGCAATGGTAAAAAACTTTTATGCCTCAATAATTTTCAACTCTACGCAATTTGAATAATAGACATGAAAATTTAAAAAGATAAGGTCAATGACTGCATTTAGGTCTAGACTAAGAATAATAGAGATAAAACTCGTTAATTTACTATACCGATATCAATATAGCGTAGATAGCAGACAGTCAACCCGGAAGCCGGAAGGAAGGCTCTGGGGTCTATGCTCGGACACGTTCTAGAAATGGCATAAGGAGAGATGATCCAAATAGGTACCTCTTTAGTTTTGATCATTAATAAATTTAATTTTGTACTCGCATTTATTGAAAACTTAAGTCAGCGGTTTTAACCATCAATGTGCTTGTTGATATTTTTATCCAGTTTTGCTTTATTTATTTATTTAATACTTTATTGCACAAAATTATAAATTTGTTACAAAGGATGGACTTAATGCTTAAAGCATTGTCTGCCAGCCAACCCAAACGTGGTGGTGTGATGAGGAGGTTAGCGTGCGACATTACATATTTAGTACAAAATTTTGTACGTAAACAAGCTTTCTCTAATATACAAGGTGCGTAATCTTTCCTAAAAACAAAAGGGGCATTCCTTCTAACGTCAAATAACTTTCGTGCTCGCACTTTTAAACATTTTCGAAGATATAAAATCACTGAATGTAAAATTATGTAGGTATGCAAAAGCTTCACGATCTGGAGAATAACAATGCAAAAGTTGAGCAAAAATAATTAGTTTGATCCAAACAAGTTTTCCGAATTGCTGATAAATTTTGCTGCCCATATGACGTTAATCTAGAAATCCCCACTGCTATGTTGTAGACATGCTACACCGTAGCAGTGGGGATTTCTTGAATATATCGTTTGACAGACAGATTTTTTAATAAATATGTATGGTAAAAAAAGACAGCACCACTTTTTAACTACCTGTATTATAATTGTACCACCTGTACTTTTCTAATAAATTTTATGAATAACATGGAATTTTCCTTGTTTCAGATTACATTGCCTACAGAATAAAATCCAAATGTGTATATCGCTCAGGACAGTGTGAATAAACGGTGATGTGAGTGACACTATGCTCAGGAGTAGCCAGTGGGTGGCAATGTTGGTGGTGCTGGCGCTGGTGGGGGCGACGGAGCTCAACTGCATCTGTGACCCGCGGGAATGCGACGTGCTCGAGCCGAGCGGCTGTCCGGGCCTTGGAGTCATAGTGTGGGACCCTTGCAAGTAAGCATCATACAAATATACAGGGTTTTATAAAACGAATTCAGTGACAAAATACAGAGCTAAAAATATATACCTACTAGAAAACTTTACTATGAACATCAGACTTACATGTTTGATTCCACTGAAAAATCTGAAAAATAAAAGCAAAAACTTTGCATTTGACAATATTGGTTTCTGAATGAAAAGAATTTATTCTTTCAGCGTTCCAAGTTGTTCCTGGCTAGGAATTATGTGGAACAAAACGGTGCTAAAAACATTTACTAAATAAAACAATAATATTCATGAAATTCTCCATGACTGTTTTTGTGTTGAAGATTTCAGTGAAATGTAGGTGTGTACTTGCTAGCATTTGAGTGCAAAGTAACTTAAATCCCAACTGGTAGGAATTTCTTAGTGGGGATTTCTGGAATATATCAGTAATATGATTGTTGAACGCCTGGGTAATACATGCGGTAAGACGTAGAGATAGCGTGTGGGCAGTGAAACTTGAATAATCGGGGCCTGCACACCGATACTATCAACATCCGGATTCGTATGACCTAGATCAACCAAGCGAGTATCAATCAATGGAGAACTAAAATCGAGGTCATTGTATACTTACCACTCCATCTTTAGATGGGTCAATGGATTTTGTTGTGAATTTTTTTTTACTGACATAACCTAGTTTTTCTCTACGTTAAGTTTTATTTATTTATTCGTATGGCGCTCTGACAATCGTTCACAACACTTGGCTGCTGTACCTGTTCCTAGAACCTCACAAAACCACAATCGTTCAGCAACAATACGTTAAGTGGTATCCTCATGAAAGTTTTTATAAAAATTTAACACGATGTCTACTAAGGCATTCAGTTTATTACTCTTGTGGACTTGTTTGTTTTATAGTGCACTCTTACGGGGTTATAAAATAGCCGAAAATAACCATTTTATTCAAAAATTCCAATAACATAATTATCTTCGATTTTCAAAACTGGCTATGCATAATAACTAATAATTAATTCTATATTTTCGATGCAGAACCGAGAGATTTATAGACCTCTATAAGATATTAAGTCTTGGCAGTATCGACTTTAATTGACCTTTCTATAATCTCGCGACGACCTAATTCTAACCTTAGGTTGCTTGAAACGGTTCTATTAATATTTTAGAACTGGAACTATGTCAAACTTAAATCTAGCGCAGAATTAGTCGATCTAAAACATCTATTTCCTAAATATATAAAACTCTTTTGAAGCCTTCTGACAATCAACGCACAGCCCTAGAGGTATGAAGTTTGGAGGGTAGAATCCTTATATAGTATAGGGGTGCACTAAGAAAGGAATTTTGAAATGTCGCACCTTAAAGGGTCTAAAATTAGGATTAAAGATTTTAACCAAACAATGCATATGCTACTACCACGCGAGCAAAGCCGCGGGCTACACCTAGTTCTCTATAATCTTGATTATTGTGATGCGTTTTCCAATATAAATGTATTAGGATTTTAGTTCGCCACATGGCTTTTCCTGTAAGAAAATTGGCGTGAGTTTCTCATTTGACGCTATGTTAAGCAAAGGTAAAGCGAATAAAACATACCTATTAAGGTTGAACACACCTTCGAAAAAAATAACATAGGACTGTAATAAAAAAAAGTCGGTTAGCCAAATGCCATCGAACTGTTTGTCTCATTCTTGTTTTTTTATTAGAACTCGACAAACCAGCTCGCATCATCGCGTTCAAATGATTAATTAAAGCAAATGACCTATATGAAATCACTAACAAAAACATAGGGACATCGTAGGGACATTTACAGCAAACTAATTAATTTACCCGAGCCTACAAAAATCTTCTAGATGAAAAGTACTTTGTCTTACACTAATTGTACAAACTTAAATTGAAAAGTTTGGGATTGGACGATAAGGTGAAATCTCTATCTGCAGGTAATTACCGTCGGCTTTTACCGAAAAACTTCAGTCCGCCGGGACTGATCCACTTTGCTAAACTTCACCCGTGAACTTCAAAATAAGGAGGTCGGAACAACTAACGCAATTACTTGAAAACTTCTATCTTAAAACACCCATTTACAACGCAGCCTTGAAACAAAATTATCAGATGTCGAAAACTTTTGAACCCAAAATAATCGGTAACTGGTTCCGGTTTTCTGAACATGACTTCGGGAAAAGCTTTTCCAACCCGACACTAAGCTAAGCATTTGAAAGAAGTCTCTACTATAAACTAGTCTCCAGCCTCCCAGTAGATGGAAAGATGACCTGATAGTTGTTTTGCCAAATACTTGAAATTGGAAACGACAATTTTATTTATATGGCCTAGTAAATTCACGAGGAAATAATTCCCAAAATGAACTCACTAGGGGTTATAGCAGGGCAAAGATTTATGCTATAAAATAACCCCATTCAAGCATAATAGCGGGTCATAAAGGAAACGAGATGTTCAGAAACACTTTTGTTTTTAACAGATGCTGTAAAGTTTGCGCGAGAACGTTTGGTGAAGAATGCGGAGGCTTCAGTGGGACCTGCGAGCCAGGCCTCAAGTGTTTCGAAGGCTCCTGTTCGCCGATCACGTGAAGACAAACAAAAACAATCCTTGTATTATATGTGTATAGTGTTGTTAATACAAAACATATCCGCGATGTAGGAACGGAAGGACCAGACGAGTAGGCACGCATAGATATCGTGTGACAATAATCAGTTTGAAATGGAGAGGAGGAGCAAAGGGGTTGGTTTTGCGTCTCGATTTTCTATTATTATTAGACAATATGTGAACACAATGTTTTGTTCAGTAACTAAATCAGAATATGAATTGTATTGCTTAGTGTTATGATTACATTATAGCAAATATGTTTTTGTATATGAAGCAGATGACCTAAATGGGTAGGTACCATGGTATATGAACGAGCATGCTCTATTTTTTTATTTCGTCTCAATACTGAGCAAAGGTAAAACTTTTACTATAATATAATTTTATCAAAGCTTGCAAAAAAGTGAAGTTCTTATAATTTATTCCTAGCAAATTAAGACCCCAGGACCGACGTCATGAATGTAAGGATATTTTTGGAAGAGCGCAAAGTTTGTTTGAATGACTCCCACACTGGTATAGCGATAACATCGCTGGCTTTGTACCGTGCTCGTTAAAACCCCATTTAACTATATGAAAAGGGGTTCTAGAATTGTTTGCAAGGTATATGTTAAACGTTTGATAATGGGACAGAATCGTTTGCAGATCTAATCAATAAAAGTCAAGAAACTGTATACTTAGGTTTGAATACTATTATTGTCTATTAGATAAAGATATTTTAATAATGAAAGTTTGTGCTAGACCATGTTTAAGCTGTTTTCATATAAATAATATCTATATATCTGAATATGATTAGGTGTCTAAATGAACTACCTTTCCTTGCGTTAGTGTTGTACAGAGTTAAAATTAAACAGTATTTAGTAACAAACTTTAAATATTTAGCAAAGATACTTTCAATTTAATTATATTTCATTTTTTATCATGATTTTCTTAGATATCGAAAGTAAAAAAAAAATTATGAAAACAAATTGTTTCGCTTGTGACTTTTTTTACCATTAAGTATAGGTTTATTCAGTTTTTTTGCCTTTTTAAATAAAATATAAATCGAACTTCATAGGGTTATGTTAGCAAAGTTACATCATGTAAGTTCATTCATAGTTTTAGCAAATAACATCCATAATGTCTATTCTATATTCTATGTGCTTCCAGGTAACATGTAGAAGTAAGTACTAGATGATCACCTTGTAAATAATACCATGACTAGCATTTTTATCTTGTAGGTATGATTGTATATTTCATGGTTAATAATTGGTATACTGAAATAAACATTAGGAATAAGGTATTGTAAACTTTGATGTTTTGTTACATAATTATTATCTATTATTTTTAAATTAGATCCACTATTTTATTTCCTATTTAATAACGCTTTATTGTTAAAGCCCGGTAGTTGATATAGAAACTTATTTTTGTGATATTTTTGTTTCTGTGCATCGTTTGGTTAGTCAAAATCATTTATTTTTGTAACCAAGTTATAGCTAATATAATGAATGTTAGATTAAACCTTCTTCATGTTAAACATTTTAGTTTATTTTCAGTCACAGGTGGAGTTGGTCTCACAACAAAAGCAACTTATTGTAAAATTTAACTAAACTAATTCAATGAAGCGATGTTAGTTAAACTTATTAGTGATCAATGTTCAGTTATTTTATATACTAATGAATATATATAATATCTATTGCATAATAGATTGCGTATGTATTTTATATACGTTTAATATTATACAAAGAAATAAAACCTTCATTAAAAAAATTAAAAAATAAGTTGTAAAAAGAAATAAATCAATGCTACTTGTTAATTGTGCACTTTATGAATAAATAATAAGATAATGATGTTTGCTGTTTATTTTTATTTTTCATAACTAATTTTTAATACCTGTTTGGTCTATATAGATTTACCTAACCTAGCTACACAATGCTAAATATTATTAGCCACATACTTACAAATATTTTACTCTAGTTAGTGAGGTAGGAGTACTTTTTTACAATAAACGTATCCGCGTAAAATAACTGACTTCGATTTGTATTCCTTTATCCAAGAGATTGTCATAAAAATAATCTCTCATGTGCCCAGCGGAATGGAAGAATTTGTGCTACATTGGATATATTTCTTTCATGATTTGAACCAGGATTGAAAACAGGTAATCGAATCTAGGTAAGATGTGTTATGTAAATAAACAAATATTTCCAGTCACGCTATAAGTAATCAGGACGCATGATAAGTTTACTCGGAAAATGTTGTACCGTACGTACCATAAGAAAACCTAACGCGTGTTATAATGATATTACAACGAGTTTAAAAATCAGACCTAGACCAAATAATTACCTAATGTTGCGTTCACACTATGCCGCAGTGGGCAGGGACTTTGGCAGGAAAGCTTAATGTGAACACGATAATGCCTCTGTCCCGGCTCTCAGTTTAAATTCATGCCCTTACTCTCTACTGAGAATAAAGGCGATGTTAGTGTGGCAATAAGTCCGCTACAATAATGCCGGCAGCGGCATGGGCATCCCTGACATGAAAACGAACTCGATCGGTTCAAAGCGTCACAGAAACCGCCAAAACATGGCTTCGTAAGGTTATATTATATTTGGAAGACACGCTTGTTTGCCTACTTAGTAGTATAAAAAAAAAAGACACGCAAGCTAATGTAGGCTTTCATGTGTTATCGCGAAGATAAGCTGTCAGTAAAAAAGGTCAGCTAAAAATAAGGTGATCCATCTCATCTCATAAATCTTTCACCAATTTACGCTGTAGCGATAACACATTTTCGATCTATACGCTTTTCTTTTAGAAAGAATACAGTTCATTAAATATTCACGCTGACTGTACGTAGTATTTTACGTAAAGATTTTTCGAACTGTGTCACCGAGTTTTCTATGTGATATTACTTCTATGTTGTCTTCGCAACTGTACAGTACAGGTAATCGAACAAATCCAATATTTACTTTGCACGTACAAATCTATATAGGTAAACTTTGAACAAAGGAGGCGCACGTTTTAGACTTGTACGAAACGAGAAAATATTATAGAAACGTCACGTATTAAAGAGATGCCACGTAAATATTTTCTGGATCAACATTCAAAAATATTCACGCTATGTAGTTTAGGTGCTTATTACATAAAAATACTACGAGTAAAACTAAAGTATAAAGTTACTTGTCCAAAATATTTCGAAGTAGTCAAATTTAGATACAGCCAAACTCCTTGGTGTGGTTTCCCAAATGATAAAGTACCTACAAAATATCGTACTCCGAAGTTCAAAAACAACTGGATATCACCGGATAAAGCTGGAAAGTTTTTCCACCAAAGAAGCAAAGAGCAATAATGAATATTGATAACTGTTTTTATGTATTTCAACGCGGTTTTATAGTTATATGAGTTTTATACCTTGAACTAGTTTCTGATATATTATCAAAAGTTTGAAGGTAGTGAAATGGATAAAGTTAAGAATGATCGCGAAGTATGGCCATAGCAATAATCGTTTGCTGCGTCCAATAATATTTTATTTACGTATATCTTATATTTCCAAGATTCATATGTCTTTGAAAAGTTAAACATTATTTTTACGTTTCAGCAGTGAATTTGACCATTTTAACTGGTTCTTTCAATCCGTTTAAAGACAGAAGATAATTGCTATAAATCCTAGTGCTTTTGCCCGCTCCCAAGCACAACTTTACTGTTCTGTTTTACGAACACTGACGAAAGTCTATTTTAATTGTTGTGATATAGTAAAGCAAATAATATAGTAGTTAAATACATTACATACACTACACAGACATTAGTACACATTCCATCAACAGTCAATCTATCTACTTATATATAAGAGATTTTCACTCACTGACTCATCAACGCACGGCCTAAGCCGCTGAACGAATAGGGTTAGAATTTGGTAGGCGGGTGCGCTACCATTCTATAAAATCACAGTGACCATATCATACCAATTCTAAGTGCCAGTTTAGTAGACGAACAAGCAAGACAAGGCTTGGTTTTATCTTATTATCAACTAAATACCTGTTCACAATCATAAAACTATGTAATTATTTAAATCGTGCGTAGAAGTTTATCAGAACATTAAATTTACCTTACCTAGTATTATATGATCTGTGACCTTACTAAGCCTCACCTTGCAGTGCAGGCCTGACCTTCCCTGTTGTCATAACCTGCTTAAACACAATTTTCTTTAGTGCAAAACACACAACCCGCTCCCATCGTTTTACGTGAAGAATTATGTAGCACATGTGTGGAAAATTTTGCATACCGGCCATTTTAATCTGACTCTTAAATGAAAGTTTATTAGGTTGGTAAGTGTTATTAATATATTCTAGAAATCCCCACTAAGAAATCCCTACCAGTGGGGATTTCAGTTTTTTCCCGAAATCCTCACTGCTACGACGTAGCATGCCTACGACGTAGCATGTCTACGACGTAGCAGTGAGGATTTAAGTGTTTTTTTTATAAAATATATAACATATTTTACTTTACGTCTAGTTTAATTTAATGGTAATTTAGGTGGATCAGACCAACAGAAACAATGTAACTCCCTTTTATTAATTATATGTACTTACGTAAGTAGTAATTAAGAAATACCAGTGGCAAATTGAAACAGAATGACAGTGCCTTAGGATGAGTAGGTCTAAGAGCAGTATTTTAGATAAGTCACGATAGAAGGGATTAACCTTTCTGTTGGGGTTTGGCCTGACAAAGAATGTAGAGTATGAGACAGTTGGCTTATTCAGTCCAAGCAGCTAGCAGGAACGTCTGCGTCATCCTATAAACGGCATCGCTAACACGGCACTTTCTGGTAAGTGGCTGAGCAATTACTGCTTGCAGTGTTCACTGCTTGCTTAAACATTTCAGCCGTGAGCATTATACTGAACCTTCTAGCCAAATTCACAGTCTATAGTCACTAGAGAATAGTGTTGACGATTTCTATTCTCTAAAAATGCATTGCTAGGACGCAGTGCAATGCCTCACAGGGCACGTCTTCACCAGGAGTCGTTTTCAAAGTTCAGAAAATGTTTTTATTATTTATTTATTTCAAAAACAGCTATACGTTTTGCAAAACCCAGAAAAGTTTGCAACAAAAGGTTTTTAAAAGTGAAAAAACTGAAGAAACTTGCAACAAATTTACACGAATCTTATTTGCAAGAGCTAAGCCCTAAAACCTTACTTGAACAGCTTTTGCGGGCAATAGTATTGCAACAAAGCTGCCAAAGCTTTAAAGCTACATTACAGTCGGCCATTCCAACACTAGATAGCATTATCGTCCCTAATTATTGCACAATTACTTGGATATTACATTTACATGGCTTAATTTGTATGTATTGCATTGTTGCCACAAAGCGGTAGGTATTGAGAAATGAAATGAATGAAATGAATGAAGGAGGTAGATAGCAAACTGTAATTTTCAGGCATGGTAGTCAATGCCTCTGAGGGCCTAGTACGAGTTTTGGAGTGTAAATCTGTTGTAAAGCTTGAAACGCGAGTATGGGCTTGGTGTAGACCAAGCTTCTCAAAAAATCCGCTCAGTGTCTCCATACAAATCAGGGCACACTGGTGTGCTGGGCGTCAGACGTTTTACACTAGATTTACACACCAAAACTCGTACTAGGCCCTCAGTGTGGTTTATAAGCCACACTGCCTATAGGCATTATAAACTATACTAGCTATAGGTGAACCACGTAAGTCAGTCAACTCCCTGGCACACTGGTGGGCCAGATGGGAGAAAAAAATCCCATCAAGCCCACTCATTTGCATAGTGGGCTCGATGGGAATAAGCCTGCAAAACAGGGTGAGACACGCGTACGCGGGTATCGCATGGAAAGCGGGCAGCAGGTGCGCTTGGAACGAAGATTTAATCTGTTTGTCAAACCAAATTTGTCAGTTTTGTCAAACAAATCACCCGCCCGTGCCCCTGTAAACGTAAGGAGTGGTCTCATTTAAATGATTTACTTATGAACAGTTGCACATTTTCTCTTTCACAACCAGCCAAGCAGTAGGTATTTACCCAATGTTTTACCGCTTATGAACACTATAATTAGTTTTCCGAATCCGTTATTAAAAGATCTATATCCATAATCTTCTTGTAGTAGGTTCTGATTTGAATTTGAATTCTCAAAGAAAATAAAGTCGCCTTTTGAATAATACAAATAAAATAAATTAGTGAGAAACAACAAAATAATTTACAATTCATTTCGAATGCAACTCAATACGGATGTGGCCGCAATCAAGCAACCAAATTTATTTATAGCGAATTTGCAATGCGCTCCCCGGACTAGCAAGGTGGCTTAATGTATTTTGCACTTATTCAACAACACAATATCAACTTATTCATTGAATATACGATACCTGCAGTATTTTTAAAATATCTTTAAAACCTTTGGTTTTCACAAACTATGACTGAAAATTAATTCAATAATCAGCATACAAATATTGTTAGAACAATGACTAATTTAAGTCTACCAGTG
The DNA here is from genome assembly GCA_918843925.1 of Eulithis prunata. NCBI lineage: Eukaryota > Metazoa > Arthropoda > Insecta > Lepidoptera > Geometridae > Eulithis > Eulithis prunata. The sequence continues at coordinate 7,257,043 of OU974016.1, read as the reverse complement.
GTTTTTTTTGTTCCGGTTTATAATTGTTTTATTTCTTGTAAAGAATAAAACGATAGTTACACAAAAATAATGTTTGTTCTGTGTTTAGAGCTGAAAAAGATACATTTGCAAAGCCTATCTTGCTTGTGAACCCGCTTTGGAAATATAACTTCGTTACGGCGCGATATCAATAGTGAAACATACAGAACTACACTATGTGACTATGGTGGAAAACTTATAGCACCTTTCGTTTAATGTGAGATTAATAAAATATTTAGTGTAGACTTTTGCCGTTAACCCCAGAGTCAATCATAAAATATTTTAAAATGAGAGCCACCAGTATTTCAGTACCGTTTTAATGCTAGTGGTAAACCCTTTACAACTCACAGCGTTGCCAAAACTGATAAACTTATGTACAAAGTACTGATTTAACGAGTATATATAATACTTCGCACAGCTTAAAACCATAAAGGAACAAAGCCTTTCTATCTTGGATATCATTCCATCGGATTTATTTCTCAATGTGATGGATACAGATGTTCTGAATGAGGTGTGTTATCTGCGAGTTTCAATAAGTTTATTTTTGTGCGTGCTGAGTTTTTTTTTATGCTACTTTTACACCAATAAGTTCAATGACCCAAGGCGCTACCAGTATGACAGGTGTCATAGCTCAGTCGATAATAGCTCTGCCTTCGGTGCTGTCGGTCGTGGGCTTTGCTTAGTTTGGGATTAGAGGGCGTTGTGTGAAACGTCCAAAGATTATTTATTTACGAATTTAAACGTTTTACACTGATAACGAAACGATGTCGTGGGAAATCTTGCATTTAGATGCTTTCACACTGTACCGTCGAAGACAACGAATTATTTGTTCGAGCAATTGACAGGTCGGTGTCGTGCAAGTGTGCAAACGCCTGTTACGTAGCCTATCCTACCACTTGGGATAATAGCATAAGAGGTATAGTTTATAGCATGCAGTTGCAAAGTCTGGACTCCTCGGCTTTGGCTTATTGAGCGTGACATTAGCGACATCGTGATCCCAGAGCTGGTGTGCACAGCCAAGACTAGTGATGGTACACGATACGCTTGTAATTAACAAGTCCGGCTTTATTAATATCGTGAGCCAAGAAACGCGTCACGGACTGTAGTCAGCAACCAACTCTGTTGTTATTCTTTTGACAGCAGCCTTGAATAGCCAACTGCAAGCCATTACAAGTATGTAACCCTAGGTTGCGGCTTAGTGGAAACAATGATCAGCTTGGACCTCGTATTCTGTGTCGTTAGGCTACAAAACGAATGATCTGTATCACGACATTGCTTGTAGCATTAATTTCAGTAGCGGAAGACAATATTAAAAGGTCCAAATATCTGCAATTTTATGGCCTAACGCAACGAAAAGGCTTCGTCTAAAAAATGCCTAAAGTTTTGAAAGCTTTACCTAAATAAAATGGTCCGGTCATTTCAGAAGCAGCATGTAAATTAGTCCGTCTATTGACGCAACCCTAACCACGGCTAATATGGAAGCAAATTTCATTTTAATGACCCGCCCGGCAGGACGGACCGATACGATCTCCGCTCGATTTACTCCGCAGGGCTGCCATGCTGCCAACTTTTATCTTTCCACACTAATGTTTGCCAACTACAGCCATGTTTATTCATACTATATGCAAATGAGACATTCATACTGACAGTATTTAAATAGTCTGGGTTCAGCTGGATAAATAACGGCTGTATTTTGCTGTAGTTTTATCGCAGTTTTTCTAGAGGGTGAGGGCGTTGGGATTCCTAGGGCTCTACAATTCTAAAGAGACTTCTACTGTAAAGAATTTGGTTTTTATGGAGAATTATTTAGTAAGTTAGAATGTCCGGAACTTCGCGTTCCAAGAAGCCTTTACATTCTAAAGAATTTTCGTAAATATTTGAACCCTTTATATTGAAAGGGCGGAGAAACCCTTTCGTTGTGAATGGGTAGCCCAGTATACAAGTCCCGTGCGTACAATGTGCGTGCAAACCTCGTCTGCATATCGCTTGCCTTTGATCAGCATCCACGATTTTACGACAAGCGGATTCTCGATAACCGCTGTCGTAATAGCCAATTAGTTTTATGACGCGGCACTTATGCCAACCCTAGCATTATGGCGCTTGCCACAGTGTAAATACCCAACAGTGAGTTATCATCACGCCATAGCAAACTTCTGTGATGGTGCACAGAAGTTTGCGCCCAGCTTACACCATGATTTTATTAGACAGTCAGTGTAATAAAATTATAAGAAATGCCAATGGTGAAACCAATGTTCTTTTTTAAGTAAACCTTTGACACAGAAATACAATAATACTAGAGTAATTTTCCTTTCACGAAGGTTAGTCCTTTGAATATGATGAGCTTATAGTAAGCTCGATCTCTGTATTGTAGTCGCTGTGATCGGCCTCGCTTCGTCGCCGCATTGAATAGCTTTTGTGTGGAACACTTGCCTTTTGTTGTAGTGACAGCATCATGACAGAAGGGCTCGCGATGTAGCGATTGTACAGATTTACGACATGACCGCTGAAATTGGCCTCTTATTTTGTACCGCCTAAATTTTATTGTATTGTTTTATTTGGTTTATTTTATTAGGTTTGTGAAAGTATGAAAGCCAGTGTGGTATAAATATCAGAAATTAATGACGAGTGAAAATTTTACTGGGTGATAAATAATATGAAAACTGCTAAGTGCGAGTTGGATGAAAGCCGATTTACACTGTACTTATACAGTGACAAGTGGATTGTAGATTTATACACATCGCAGAAGCCTGCAGTTAAACTATCGTAATTACAATTTTGCTTCAAATCTGAACTTACGAGAGTGTAAATCGGTACGGACAAAGCAATTTTGTAACAGATTTGTTACTGGTTCTTTTTCAAACTATTTATAGTTTACCTTGTTAGCGATAACGTAATAGGGTAACCTATTACAAAGCCTACGCGTCGCCCGTCTACCCGCCTGTCACATGACTACCTTTCTAACCGAAATAATTTAGTCAGTGTTTCTACATGGTATTTCATTAGAAGTCTACCCAAAGTTTATTTTTCTCGTCACATAAAGCCTTTTTAGCAACTATTTTCGTAGGTAGCTTCTGCTACGTTATTTTAAATTTAGGTTGGTTGTTGGCGAGCACAGAAAAACGTGAGTTTGCAACGTCCAGTCCACACAGAGTACCGAGAATTTAGCTAATTCACTTGTGAATTCTATTTTTTTAATTAATTTTGTATGTTTTAAATATGTGCTCAAACCAACCCTGATACCACGTGACCCTGTCCAATATTCCAGTAAAGTATGTATCTTATACCTACCTTTTTGAAATATTTCGTTATTTATAAAATATTCTCATAGAATAAGTGCTTTCAGAAGCCTTTTACCAATTTCTTTAGCAAAGCAAATTAACTTTAATGTAAGAATACGATTAGGTATCTAAAAAAAAAGATTACAGCCAGTTTCTGAAGATGTAGAACGAGTACCTATCTAGATACGAGTTATTAGAAAAATACAAGACAGAAGTGAAACTCTCCAATACTGAAGTTTTATTTATTTAACTTTCCAAGGGCACTGACATTTTATTTTATAAAAACAGAAGGTTACCTGCCCAATATAAAAACGAGGAATCTTTAAACGGATTGACCTAACAGGTATCAATTTAAATAATTAGCTGGATAAGCTAAGGAAGCTAAGAAATAGAAGCTGTTTGTTATGATAAAGTACCTTATAATATTGTGGGAGTTTCGTTAATATTTAGTTAATTATTTTGTATCAGGCGATATTAAAACGGAGCGTTTGTATTGTAGTGAAGAGATTCGAATGCCTGCAAGCTCAATATCTTTTTGGGTCTCGTTAAATCCGACTAAACGTATAGGTATTCCTTTTTGTACACGAAAGGGGAGGACTGTAGAGGGTTGCACGTGAACCTCGTAATTAATGCGAAACAAGGAGAAATAAAACACATTCTCGCTGTGATACGGAGCCGGCGGGCCGTATAATTAAAACAGAGTACGTCACCCTTTACCACTAGTTACTTGCGCTAAAGAATTGATGAGTCACTCACCATTGCAAAGCATAGGAGGGCAAACTGCGGAACTCTACTTCTAGAGCAATCTATGTATGCAGCTCTATGCCTCCCAGGCTTATACTTAGTAGTTTTTTTTCATCTAGTAAAAAATTCGTCCTACTCTAAGCTTTACGGTTCTGCATTCGACAGAAATACTCTACAATAAGTTAAAATTAAAATGTTAGTAATTAACAAAAATGTTGCCATATTTATACCCTTCAGAATGGAACAAAAATACTGATGACAATTTATTCCCTTATTCTATCATCATTCTTTTTATCTATGTAGCTTTCTATTATTCTCAGAATATTGCTGTCAATAGGTAAAAGTTAAAGTCATTGTAAGCAATTTTGAATGCAAACAAATAGTTTTAAATCGGTATATAAATGTCGGAGTTCTGCGATAGTAAAAATAAAATATGAATCGAGAACCTCCTCTTTTTTATGAAGGTAGTTAAATAGATAGTGTGTTCTAGTAAATCACCTCTCAACTCCACCTGGCCCATCACTATAGTGTATGTAGGTTTATGTTAATACAGCGGTAGGTATTCGCTTATCGTGCCAACCAGGCTGCATAAAAAGCTTAACGAATGCTCATTGAGGCGAAACAGTCATTCAAAATTTTAAAATACAATTGATTTCGGTTAATTTATTAATGTAATTAATAAGATTTAAAAAAACTTTTTGAAAAGGTTAAATTGCAAAAACACTGGGGTCTAATAGAGTTTTAGGTAAAGCTGTTATCTCTAAAATTGCTTTGTCCAAATATCCCGTGGCACAATCTGTTATCTACGCCCTCTTATTACAACTTACACAAAAAGTATCGATAAAAATGTTATCAAGTTTTCTCTCAAAATAGCGTCTCAGTTGACTACCTACCGAATTATCCGTAGCAATTTTTTGCTGACTTTTTTTCGGTCTATCCTGTGCCCCGCCTGATAACGCAGCTATTTTCTTTTTGTGAAAATCAAACTAATAGTTTTCCCGGAGGGCATAAAATGTAATAAATTTCATTTCATCTCGACGTATCTGCGTCGTATTACCCACTTCGAGGTACGCGATGTTAAATATAAAATGGGCAACGATTATTTTAGACTCAATAAATTCGAGATGCCTTTTTTGCTCGCGACTTATGAAAAGCTTTACACAATAGACACGTCGTGAGGTTTTCGCATTTATTCGTGGCTTTTCACGATGAATGGATGATTACATTTTATTGTTGCGGGAGACCAAAAATAACGAGCCCGTAATCTTCTTGAGGATCATTATTGAAGCAATCTCGCTGTACAGAATATTTTTTTACTTGTTCATTAAATTCCTCCCAGGGATTACTTACACAGTCGTTAATTCGCCAGCAAAACAATAAGTAAAGCTGACCCTTCGTCTGGTAAAATTTGCAAAACGTCCAGCTTCGTGTGACCTCTCGAATCCTTTTCCAGAAACCAAAGTAATTAGAGTGAGGCAGGTCTGGGTTAGTTGGTTGTTTTAGGTATGGGTGTGTGAAATTTTAATTCTAAGCGTAGTCATTATCCATGCAGTGACCCTGGAAACGGGACGAGCGGAGACAGTGGTCCCTTGATGCGTGAGACTAGATTAGTCCCACATAAAGTTTTAAATTAAACGCAGCTGGAGCAAGGCCAGTGCTGTAAAAAAAGTTTTTTTTCTTCAACATATACTTTTCATAACGCTTTATATAAATGTTCGTTACTAAAATACTGACTGAAAATAAAAGCATAAACTAAAATATGAATCTCAGGGCGCGCAAAGTAATTTTTTTCCAAAGCTGCGCAAAGAAAATAATTCTCAAAATATAACCCGTATTCGTAGAACACTACTTATAAATAGGTCATGTGCCTAGCCTGAAATGGCAGCTGCGGGCATACTGAATCCTTCACCAAAGATTTTATCTTTAACTTACTTGTTCTCAGCTTATTTACCAGGAAATGGTAGCGAATATTTATATATAAATAGTACTTATATTTTTTTACTAAGGGCACCCGCTCTTTTCCAAAGCCATGATAAACTGATTATGAAAGTTCTCATTTGCTCCACTGGTCTAGAATTGTACTATGTGAAAGGGTGTAAGTAGGTTTGTCCGAGTAAAAGAGCTTTGTTTTATCTTCATGCGCGCGTAATCATTTTAAAGGCTTCTTTTGTGCTACAGTCTAGCTGCTGTTTTGTTCTAGCTGGATGCTAATGTACTCCATCCTGGGACAATTTTATTTGTTTTAGACATATTTGCTTAAAACCTGTTAAAACGAGTTATGACCGGTTGCTACAAGAATTCGTTATTCTAGTTTAGAAATAAACCTGAACTACTCAATTAGATAATAGACCAGTCAATTTAATGACGGAATAATCCGATGGCCTGAGGTTAAGTGGTAGCCACTGCCTGTAACGTATTGCCTCATGTCCATTGAGAACGTGCTATGTGATGCATTGCACTGCGATGTTATGTTTCATGTGCCTATAATTGCATTGGCACCTACTCTTCAAAAACACAAGAATATGAACATCACTATTTGGCCTCCTATTTGACGGAAGTCACTCCACAATTGAGCTGGATATCTAGACGAAACAAATTATCAAGCCTTCTTCATTCGTAGGCCAGACTAAGTTACTTAGAATAGATAAAAGTGAGTAAAGTGTACCTTTCTCACTGTCCGTTTAGCGGGCAGCCACTTATTTCTCCGAGCTCGCATAACCTCTGGCCAATAAACACTTGACGAAGGTCATAGTTGACAGAAGTGGGTTCCTAAACCCTTGTCGTATTTTATTACAATGCTTAAAAGTACCTATTGGAGCTTTATGATTTATTTCTTTATTGAAAACGCGAGGATTGCTTTGCCAGTGGTTTTAATAATGGGGTTCGAGATGACAGCCTTGTCAGCAATATTTTGACGAGGTTCTTAACATTTCAATACTTACATCATTTGTGTACTTTTGTTCCTTATGATGACAATTAAATGATTGACCTAGGTATTTTGCAATATCGCCAGATTTGCTTCAACTTTTTTTTAGAAACAGACGGCGGGCTAGAAGTATATTTAATTTTGTAAAATTACCTATTTACATATTTTCAAGCAGTAAAAAAGTACAACCACGGTTTCTACGAAAAATCGTATATTATTTAAAAAGTTTAGACGCCTTCCCCGTAAATAAGACTCATTCGATGCGAGTTCACTACGGATATGAAGTGCGCCCATCCTGGAACAAGTTATTTCTATTAGGTATAAGAACACTCCACCATCTCCTTAGACATTTTCCTCTGCCGGCAGTCGCTGGGGTCGCTAAGGGGATTATTAGACAAAAGTTCCAGAAATCCCCCACGCAGGGGACTGACGCAGGGGAAAACTGGAATGAGCCATAAAAACAATAGATGGACATTAAAAAATATGAAATGGAAGAGTCCCCCGTAAAAACGAAAGGCTGGTAGACCAAAGAAGCGGTGGGCCGATGACCTAACACAAATTGCTGGACGCAGGTGGATTGCCACTGCCCAGAACAAATGGAGACATTTGGAGGAGGCTTTTACTTTCAAGGGATCGACATCCCTCACCAACCAAATACGCTAACGATAAATTACTAACACACAAAATATGTGACAATAAAAAGCTTTATAAATAAATAAATAAGAGTAATGAAAACTTATTTAACTACTTTTCCCATGGAAACAACAACCAACACGAGTGGACACTCAAAATAAACTGTTGATCCATAAAAAAGACAACTCCCTCTCCTGTTTTTTTGCTCTGCCAATTCTTTTCTTGACTTTGTAATGGTTATAAGGGACTGTCCCACTACTAATGCTAACATTCTGAAGCACTGTAGTAATCAACACTATAAACGCCAAACTTGGCCAATATTTAAAAAGAACGGCTAAGTTTTGAAGGAGAAAACCTAAAAACTTTGTTTATTAAGACCATTGTCCGAGGAAATGGCCAAAGACTTTCTTTGAACAAACTTAGTCGCTTGAGGATGCCAAGTTTTCATCAATTCAAAGTTGTAAGTTTTTATTTTTGTGTACTTATAAGGACAGTAAGTTTTTAGGCTTTGTGGTTCTGAAAACTGCGATCGATAAATCAATTTATCATTCTTATTATAATTGTGTATGGCCCAGAATGCTTAGACCTTCTGAATACAAACGTTTAATGTGGTTTACATCTGAATAGGGGCCCACTATGTCTTTTTCTCCATTTCCCATTAGATCTGTTGATACAATTGAATATATTTTTTATTTTTGATCCAATCCAACTAACAAAACAAAAAACATCATAGCAGAATTGTTTTTCTTTGCATGCAAAGGAGAGCTCTATGTACAGAATGTCTATGCTCTTCTGAAGGCGAAATATGATTTTATTCATAAAAAAAAACTTACCTAGTACAACGATCATCACTATAGCCAGCCAGATCAACGCGACCACTATTGGATATATGCCTTCGAGAGCCAGTACAAGTGGTATAGCGATGGCTAGGACCAACTGCACGAATAGATATACTGCGGCTAACCAAATGTAGCATGACATGAGGTCTGGGTTTTCCTGTAACCAGATTAGAAAGCTTAGTGTATATAAGTCTAAATAATAGCTGTTCAAAATTATAATCGTCTGACGCTCGAGTCACAGAATAAGTGTTATAAAATGTAGAATATTTTCTTTTATATTTAGTACGAGTCTAAAATTTACATGTATAAAACGATAGAGATTTATTTTACAACAAACTTCATACTACTGACTTTATTTTTCAATAAACCCAAAATTTGTAGAATTCTAGAAAAAAAATCTATGAAATGTAAGTTGTTAGATAAAAATATCGATACTTCAAAACGTGCTGTAGGATACAACGAGATGAAAGTTACTTTTAACAAGATTTCTTGGTAACTAGTCAGGTTCAAGCAGTTCGATCAAGGTAAGTACTACAAGACTGGATAATATTTTTCGCTGAACTTTATCTGGTAGGAAGTAGAAGTACAAAAGGTATAGGATCGATTTATTTGAAAGTTGCTGCGAATGTTGAATGAAGTTATACAAACTGCATATTGACCCATACTAACTAATAAGACGTGTAACCGTGTATTTCTTGAGAAAATATCGTATTTCATTGTAAAAATCACAAAAAGAGGCCTAAAAACGTTAATTCAGGAAAACGGAGGTCCAAGTAGACTTGTACTGTTGATGAACCGTAGATATAAAAAAAATGCTTACATCACAAGCAGCTACCAACAGCATGACAGACACAATGACAAACATTATTGTAATAATTATAAATACGGTCAGCAAACTTATAAGGATTATTGTGCTGGTAGTTAAATACTGTCTGTCTTTTATAAGAAACATCGCTCCACATGATAGACCGAACAACTGAAATAAAAAAACAGTTATTAATTAACATTTCTTCAGTCACATAAGTTAATTTATGAATCTCCTTATTTTTAGAGGTTTGTCTTTATCAAAGTTTTCTGATTAGGTTCAGTCATGAGGTATCTTCTCTAAAACCAATTTCAGAAACACCAGTCCTAACTTATTAAGAAACCTTGAGTTTTTCTAGGAAACCTTTTATGAGAAACCACACATCTGTGATATTATTATACACATTGGTCGAATGCTTTCTTTTCGTCAGGCAGTGGATATATTTTGGACAAGAAGACTTAACATGTTAGCTGCTCAGAATATTTGGTACTCTGTTAGTTTGGTAAAGTTAGCTGTATATGTATTTTAGAGTGGTGTTTTGTTGCGGTTTCGGTGAACTTTTAGTTACTCTATTAATGTTCTCAAAGTAAAAATTGGAATTCAAATAGGTAGCAAAGATCTTACGATTCCCAAAAAAGATATTAGTTCTGTTCCAGATCTTAAACTTATACAGAAACAACAGTTTTTTGTTGCTGGTATCCTCTCCATGAAGGAAGATATGTCTTCTTCGATATTCATTTTAGTTTGTTTAAGTATAAATAAATAATAAATCACAAAAAATCTCAAAAAATTGGGATCTACCAAAATGTCAATTTTTTTTTGTAAAAGTGACTTATGAACATAGAACTAATGATTATGGCTATAAACCAAAATTTGTCTTTGAAAACTACTGACTTGAAATTTTGACGCACAGAGTAAAAATTCATGACAGTGGACTTTGTTGAAAACCTTCGAAATGCTCGAAGCGTAAATGCTCGAAGGCTCGAAGTTGAAAATATGTTGAAATGATGTTGAAAAGTCGATGCAGTAAGCGGCTGCTAAACAAAATACTTTGAAGATAAACATGGATGAACTGAAAATGCTGCAGAAAGTACGGTAGAGCATATTATTCACAACATTTCTCATCAAAATTATCGTAAAGCTGCTCTCTATAGCCCTCTCTAAAGTAGATACTAGCACCTGTGCCTCAGGTACCTACTTATCTGTGTTAACTTGGTGGAAATCTGCAGTTGCCATGCTAAATCAAATAAACCTTACGAAGTTTGGAAGATCGCCGCTGTCGTCGACTCTTTTGGAACTCTACCCCGAAAACTGCTCGGTTTGTTACTTTGTAAATTTTGTAACTGTCATTTTCTTCGTGCGTTAGGGTCGTTTGGGTGGCTGTGTCGAATTTTCTGTGAATACGAAATGGTAATGGGAAGTAAAGTATTGTTTTGATAGTTTTTACAACAACTCCTAAACTATTTCACCTAGAATGAAAATTAAACCGGTTTTGGAATGTCTAAAAGCAAAGCCCTAATGACACCCCATGTGATATTTTCGTACGACATTTTTTTTTACTACGTTTGGACCCTTGCATCTTTACAACCTCTTGACCGACCACGAGAACTCAGTTCGGGGCGAACTACTAGTTATTTATTCATTTAATAAACTAGTCTAGTCACATCTACCAAACGGTTTTCCAATAGGGTTTAATTTACAACCAGTTTGCTATCAATTAACTTTCAGGTCACTCGGCACGTTTATATAATTTCAAGAACCAAAGAACCATTGAAGTTGAAATCATAAAGCTAATTAAAATTAAATAGCAGACGCACACTGAATCCCAGAGTAATAAGACCTATAGAAAATATAGCCCATAAAGGCTATGTAATAAGAACACTTTTTAATATTATCAAAGAGGTAATCTGAGCTATTTATACCCTTTGGTGATAGAATACCCCTGCTAAGGAAATACGAGTAAGAGTGGGAGTTGGTAGGTGCAAGCTGCACAACATCGTAATATACTTTTTTTTCTATTTTCTTGTATATGTGATCGTTTATTACTCTACATTCTACGTCCAACTAATTACTTGCTTTATACCTACTTTATACACATCAGTAAACCTTGTTTACTTAATATAATACAAATATTCGCTTTAACGAGTTTCATTTAATTGAATTTTCCATAGAAGTCTGGTTTATTTTTGTGTTAAAAACAAAATAATGTAATTACAAGCACATGAGACTTCAAGATCTTTACGTCTCAAAGTGATGGACGCACTACATTACCTTACAGGGCACGTCCTCATTGGACTCATGGTAATGCATTGTTATAGGCAGAAGTTACTACTTAACATCAGGTGAGCTATCAGCTTGTTCCATTACTTTTATCATAAAAAAAAAAAAAAAGGTTATTTTAATTAATAAAATATTTCAGTTAAACAACAATATTATTGACGGAACCGGAAAAAAAAGCTTAGGTTCGGTAGTAATAAAAAAAATACACCTTCATTACGCCCAAGAAAGGGCAATTCATTCCCTTTATACAAACAATAGGTACAGCCAGCGTCAGAAGTTAATCACTTTTGAGAATTTCTTTATTTACTGCTTTTATAATAATCATATGTTTTTTATCTCTCGTACTACTTTAAGATAAAAGTTTTTTGTCCTTAATCTTCGTAAAAAAATGATGTTTCCTATTTTTTAGTCATAAACATGTCGGAAACTTTGTTTCATAACCTTCTGAACTGATGATTTTGATTCAACTGATTATTCTGACTGTACACACGTTTTCGTCGGCAACCAATTTATGCTTAGCACCACCCAAGCTATTATGATTGATGTGGCATATCCTGTTTTGGCCGTGGTGTCGAAACCTCATAAAACAGCTGGTCTTTTGCATCTAATCAACCTGATATACAGCGTGGGGGGTCACTATTCAACCATGCCCATGGACGCTGCTGTGCCTATGGGATATAATTAAGGGCCCGGACATGTACACTGTGAAAACCACAACTTTCAATCGTAAATACAAGTACCTAATGAACCAAAAATAAAAATAGGTGCAGAAAAGTCCCGAGATTAGTCCTATAGATTTATTAAGATCATGATGGTGATTATTATAGTTTGATCATAAATAACTTATCTGAAAGCTAGGGCAAATGTGGAACTTCTACTCAAGATATGACTCACCTTACCCATCAGATGTTCTCACTAAGGCCACTGACAATGGAGTCCAAGTGCCCACCTAATGTGCAATGTTTTTTTTTAATTAAATTAACTCAATAGTTATCTGAAGTTAAAAAAACTGAAACATTGACGATAGAAGACGAATTACCTGGCTAGCGGTATTTGTACTAAGCTGCATTTTCCCGTAGAATTTATAAAGCTAGCAATATGTGGGGATTAACCTTGGCACCTATTATGTCGGAATAGGAAAGATTGATAGCATTTCCCTTGGGGTATAACGAAGGTCTTTTAAATAGATACAAAAGATTTAAGGGCTTGTTGTTTTACGGCCAAACGTTTTATGATAAAAATTAAATTGGTTGAATATTGGGTTTAGTGCTTTCGTAGATACCTACTCGGAAAAATTCGTCGGTCGAAAAACCGTGTCGGCGCCTTTATCAGTCATCAAGTTGTGATAGAGACTCGAAATCTCGACCCAGAAACTGGAAAACATTATATAGTATAATACTACATATTATTTGACTAAAAAAGCGTAGTACAAGTACGTCCCGCGCCAACTTAGTAGGTATCACCAACAGCTGGGAGAAATTAAGTTAAATAATTTATAAAAATACCAAAATTAAACATAGCTCGCTCTGTAACATTATTGTTTACGGTTACAACAGAATTACGTAACCTAGTTTAGTGAAAAGGTAGAGGCGGTAATTTTATAACTTTTAGCGCGCTCTAAATGGGCGCTTTATTATCAATCTCAAGTTTATTCTTTGTTCATAGCGTAACACAATTTTCACATTAAAGTTAAAAAAGATTTATCTATCCCGTGCATTATTAAACGAAACAATGAACAGGAAAAAGCGAATCCATGTTGGAAAAGTGTTCAGCATTTCTAAAAGGGAAATAACTCCGTTCCTCGAAACAACCCAATACAATAACATAGATAAAATACTCTTCAGAATATAAACCTACTTAACTAGTTATTCTAGCTCGTGTGGAGCTTGCGACGCTCGTGGCGTAGCTTGCTTAGTATATCTTTACCGATGACGTTCTGCGCGGGCGCTATTTGGATAAGTGACCACTGACCACTAGTGGCATTTACATCTGAGCGTTTCCGTTCTTTTGGCACGTCTAGCACTGTCGATCCCGGCTCTGCCACAACGGAGGCTTAAGGCGACTTAAAAACTTTGTCACCACAGTCAGCCACTAACATTGATAAATTTCATTAATGTAGTAGTGAGTACAAGTTAAGTTTTATGTTCACCCCTACTATAGAGAGTAAAGCTTATCGAATTATTTCAGTAGAAGATCATACTAAGAAAAACGTTGATCAGCTAAATCCGAAACAATTCGTATACGCGCAACTTTTACGAGGGAATTATTATCTTAACGAGCACTCATTAGCAACGGTTAGCTTTTGTTTTGTCAGAGCAACATTTTCTTCGGATATATTTTGTTCTTTTCCTTCTTTTTGTCTTAATTTGATAATCATGTTATGTTAATTTCAAATAATTTCAGCCCAAAGCTATAGAGTTCCACGCGGAGAGACGTGAAGCTAATTACTGTAGTATACGTATTCGTAGTTCAAATTAAATAAAATAAATTGAAATTGACGATCAAGTAAAAACTAAACATGAGTTTGGGATATTATGTACACTACATGTAAAGTAGTTTTTTCTTAATTTTGGGATGGGTATATAACTACCGTGCCGAAAATTCTTCTCACTAAACCATAACTTCTTTCAGTTAATTTTTGGGTTTTATTTTTTTAGTAAAGTTCTAGAAATGCATGCCTACTCTGTTTACACATTCACTGTAGGCATTTTTCCGAGACTTGCCAATGATAAATGCCAAAAACTAGTTCTAAACATCTCGATAGATATATTAATGAATCTCAATTATAATTTCAATGATTCAGCCTCTACTTAATGCAATTTAAATAATATTCCCGAGAGAATTTACTCATTTAACTTTTTCTCTATAGTAAGCCAGTTTTATCCGCGTTATCCTACATTTCCATTTTAAAGCTAAACAGGGAGCTGGGATTTGAGTGAGGATTTTGGCTAAATCCAGCCCGAAGGTGGCTTAAATGTAGACCCCGCCTAAACACGTCGTAGTGCACGTATTATAAAAGCATTGTCAAGAAATATTATGCAGAAGGCGAAACGTACAGGAGTAATAGTATATCCTTTGTGCATCATGCAAATATTACGAGTTGTAACTATCTGGAACCGAAAATATAGCTGGATAAACTATTTGTTTTGATTACCTGCAAACTTTACTAAAATCATTTTTTTCTCTTTGAGAATAAAATTATAACGCAGTTCAATCAGATGCCCATCCAAAATTAATTTATTCAAAAACAATCTGAGAATAAAAATATTTATAAGATAGGGTAGATAGGCAAAAGATAAACAACTTATCTTCGGATCGCGCCTGATTTTAATGGCTGTTTTCACTGCCAACGACACGATATCACGAGCTGTTTACATTTAGTACAAGTTGCTTTTACACTGTGTCGGGCAGTGGGCTGTCTAGATAACTTTTATTCATAAGGCTAGTCGTTTTGTATTTTATATGTATACTCATTGAGAATTCAAGTTTTGAGTATTCAACGAAATTTAATTATTTGCATATGCTACAAATTTTATATTGCGATGCTCGTAAACTTGTGTCGTAATATTTAGCAGATAGCGTAATAAATCAGACCACTTTTATATTCCTTAATATTAAGAAAATAATTTTATTTTACCGAGATCATCTTTATTTCATGAAAGAAAAGACTACAAATATAAAGTTCCTACTAGTAATCAACAGAGTAATAACTACAGTACATTTAGGAATAAACAATTCCTTAAGTTGATTGCGGAAGTTTACGAAAGTAGGTAGAAAACCTTCACAGCGCTAAATATCCACTAGGTAAATGTACCTACTAGGTAAATATGTAATGTAGTATATATAAGTACATGTCTTGAATAAACTTATTAGGTAATCATATTAACACAGTCCATCACTTAGTTATAAGTAATTTAATTTCGTACAAAATAACAGCTAAGTAATCGGTTTATTCTTTTCCCAACCTTTGCAGTGGTATGGTGTGTGACGTCAAAATGAGAGGTCCAGTGTCGAAAGTAAGCCCGATCATTTCGGCCACAGATCATATAATACTAGATTCGGCAAACCATTCTGAAGAGAAAATAATTAATATAGTCAAACAGTGGAAATTCTTGATAATCGCTGAAGCTTTTTTTGGAATCAACCGCCTATATTTATTACAGCGCCAAAAAGTAATAGAAGTTTTAAGTAAAGTTTACTGTTTGATTTGCTTCTGTTTAGTCGGTTACCAGTTTACAACCGACATAGCTAAAGCCAATTTGTTTGCGTTGAAAAATCTTCCGATCGTTGAGTACGAAATCATTGCAATTTTAGCAATGACGTCATTCAAAAAAGATTTAAAAAGGTTTTTCGAAACCTTGCATTCATTCGATCAGAGGCTGAACATACAGAATGATCTATCTATAACATGTTCTTCGAGACGAGTTTTGGAATGGACTTTGGCCACATTTTTTTTTAATTTCGCAGAATTTTGTGTAATCGCTTCTATGTGGAAAGTTTTTGATCTATCGCTTTGTTTTTTCTGTTTCGTTAATATAACCCATGATTTGGAACTGATTTTTTTCTTCGCTTTACTACGTTGTGTCATCGTGAGAGTTTTAATAATAAAAGCGCACGTAGAAAAGCAATTTAAAGTTGTTAAAAGTGTCAAATCAGTGGAGGCGACAGAAATTGGAGAGCTGTCGAAGAGGACTCAACTCGATACTAGCTCGCTACACGAAGCTTATGATCTATTGTTACAATGTTCGGAAAAACTCAACTCTGCGATGAACTTTCCGGTTTGTTGATTGCAAAACTATTTGATACTATTTAATTTGACCTCATTTAACAACATGTTTAAATTTTTTCAGATAACCATAATGATTGTACTGGTGGGGATATGTACAATAATAATGTTGAGATATTTAGTATATCTTTCCCAAATCATCCATACATCTAACACATCTCTGGTTTGTTTTTGTGATTTGTTGACCTTCTGTATTTTCAGCAATTAGTCATTTGGATCTAATTTTTCTCTTTACTTTAACGGCTGTTTCAATTCTTGTTATCGCACTAATATTATAAATGTCAAAGTTTAGATATTTCGATGTTTGTGTCCCAATCACACTGAAACAACTAGTCCGATTTGGACGAAACTTGGAATATGGATAGTTCGTAGCATGGATTAACACAGACTACTTTTCATGTCGGAAAATTAACAGGATCAAACGAGACGCGGACAAAGTCGCGGGCGATAACTAGTATCAAATACATTAGTTATATATCACTAACGCAGGATAAAAACTAAAAAAAAGTCATGTGGTAATCCTTCCTGTGAAATGTTCATTCCTGTGAAAGAGTCTAGAAATAAACTTCTTTATAATATTTGAATAGTTTCAGGATGCGGTGCCCGCTATATCTCATTTAGTGTTTCGATTGTTGAAAAATAATATACTGATGATGTGTCCGTGCTACTTCTCCAGCGTCACGACAAAACATGTCGCTGATATTCGAAACACCCTGTATACTGCCAAAACTAGTTTATCAATAGGTAAGTGCGTTGAATTCCCAGTAAAGTAGAAGTTTCTTGGGGGTTTGGTCTATTCTAGGCCAAGAGCTATGCCCTGTAACCCCTAAAAAGTAAACACCCCATGTAAGCTTGGAAAAACTAAATTGTGTTTTGTCTTTTTGCATTATTAAGTAAATTCTCGTATTTGTTACAGATAAACTAGAAGCCCGAAAACTAAAAACGTTCTACCTTCTGACTAGGGAATGTGAAATTAGTTATGCACTCTGCGTCGTCTTAAAACTTAATATGGCACTACCTTTGAAATACATAAGCTTGTGTGTCACTTACTTAATTATAGCTATACAATTTTCGAAATTTCTTGATTAGGCATTGTTAATTTTTATGAAATTGCAGTTTCTTATTATTAAAATAAGCTTAATTTATTTATTTGTAATGTACAATAGTTTTTATAAATAGATTAGTTATGTTCCTTAAATTCTGCCTCGTCAATGCGTGCTTAATGAAGTAAGTAAATCGAATATAATAAATTTTTTTTCATCATTAATAAATCAATTTTGGTATTCGATCAATTCAATTAGGTATGTCTTTTAATGAACATCAAACTCATCAGTCATATCGATACGATATCACAAATATCGCTCATTAAATGTTACTTAGTTGATTAATATAATATTAGTCCAATTGTTTTTTTTTTCATTGTTTCAACAGCTAGTTACAAGATCAAACTTAGTTAAAGATGAAGCGCTATTGCCCAGTGTCAAAAGTGAAAACACAAATTTCACCAAATCTCAACAATTATGAAGATAATGGATCTAATATAATCAAACAATTTAAATGCCTGATAGTGACTGAAGCTATTGTTGGAATCAACCGATTGCATTTATTCCAGTGCCGAAAAATCACGATGATTTTATGTAAAATTTACTGTTTTTTTTGTATTTGGGTGGTTGGCCATAATTTTTCTTATACACCAAAAGCAACATTGTTTGCGTTAAGAAACATTCCAGTTCTCGAATATATTATTTTTGTCGTCTTAGCAGTAACATCATTTCAAAATACGCCGAGAAGTTTCTTCAAAAAATTGCATTTGTTCGATAAGATGTTAAACATAGAGAATGATGTATCTATAACTTGTTTATCAAGAAAAGTTTTGGCATGGACTCTGTGCTCAGTTTTGTATAATTTTCTAGAGTTTGGGTTTATTATTTACCTGATGACGAAGATCACAGATCCTTATTTTTATTTCGGTTTTTTTGCTAATTTGTCTCATGATTTGGAACTGTTCTTTTTCCAAGCTTTACTCAATTGTATTTTCGTGAGAGTTTTAATAATAAAAGCACATGTTGAAAAACTATATCAAGTTAAAAATACAAATGATGCGATGATGACGGAAGTTGGGGAGCTGTCAGGAAGAGCTCAACTGGATACTACCTCATTACACGAAGCTTATGAATTATTGTTACAATGTTCGGAAAAACTCAACTCTGCGATGAACTTTCCGGTTCGTTTATTTCAACTGGCTAAGTTCTATAATTGTGTCTTAGCTAAGATTTTAACAATATTTTATTTTCAGATGTTAATAATCATTTTTCTGACGGGGACGGTTACAATAGTTACGATGAGATACATCTTAATTCTTCTTGATCTCGCCCAGACAACTAACGGCCTTCCGGTTTGTTTTTGTTTCAACTTTCATTGCAGAACGAATAGTTATATCACATCGCACAAATTTTTCAACGGTTTTACATTTGAAAGGAACATTTTTAGATTATACGTAGAACTGACAGCGGAATATAAGTTACTACTGTTTAAACTTAAGTCATTTGAAAGCACTAAAAATGTTTATTTATTTAAAAATTTCACACAAACAAGTAGTGCTAGGAGGACTTAATGCTAAGAGCATTGTCTACCAGTCTTCCTGGGCGTGCAAAAAGGTGGTGTGGCGTGTTTTAATAGGTACCAAACAAGTTGTATATATACGAGAAATATATATACTAAAAATGTTGCTATTCCTTTCTTATAAATCGAAACAGCCCGAATGGATTAAGCGCTGTCCAAAGGTTTGGCTACCTAATTTTGACACCAGCCAATTAGTACTCACCTCACACGACGGAACAAAACAAAAACTATTATTCCAACTAGCCCTACTATCACCCGAATTCGAATTATGTTTAGTTCGTAACGTTACGAATCTACGGTTTTGTAGACGGCCGAAGGGAATTCATAAACTGAGGCTGAAACGTCCGCCAAACCGTTTTAACTAGCATTCGCCTAGAACAGAGTCTGAATCCGCCTCTATAGGGCCCTCTACATCGTTTCAAAATTCGAGGGTTAATGGACAAGGAGTATTTAATTGAATTCACTAGCTTTTTCAGAGTTTTAAGGTTTAGGCGTGGTATTTTCATACAGATTATTTTGTTTTAGTTTCGAGCAGCGATATCCACTATCTCTTACATAGTGGTGCGGTTGATCAAGTACAACATATTGCTGATTTTTCTGTGCTACTACTGCAGCATCACAACACAACAAGTAGCTGTTATTCGTAACATGCTGTATAATGCGAAGATCAGTTTACCTCTGAGTAAGTGTGCCGGAAAGCAAGTCATTACATATTCTGTGATCGATAGGGCTGTAATATTTTGCTGAATTTCATTATGTCATAGTGTGGAATAATGATATTTAAAATTTGTATGAAAATTTTTACTACGGAGACCAACGATCGATTTCGGACCGAGTGCACTCGGATGCTACTCGTATCGTGTAAACACACAATCTGAGCGCACTTAGCGCTCATATACTGCGTAGGTTTGAAGAGTAATTTATTGGTTTCAGACAAAATGGAGGGTCGAAAACTCAAGACTTTTTACCTTCTGACCAAAGAGTGTGAAATCAAGTATACACTGTGCAGCGTCTTCACACTAAATATGTCTTTCCCTTTAAGGTACATGAGCCTATGTGTCACGTACTTCATCATGAGCATACAGTTCTCTAAGTTTTTAGATTAAGTTGTCAGTTATTTATTTTTGTAGTCAGCGCCTTAGATAACCGTCGAAAATTAGGGACTAATAAGGGGATATGCCTTATTGATTGGGGTATCTAATGAAAACTTAAAACTTATTTAACAGAGCCTTAAACATACCTAATTTTTTTTTTAAACCTAATTTATTAATGCGAAATATCTCCTAATTTTTGTACAGACGGATTTCTCCTAAAGTACCTACCCGTCTAAAATAAGTGATTTGGTCAGAAAACTTGTATAATTATGATCTCACGAAAGGAAAACTATAGACAACTACTAAAAATAAACTGAATTCGAGAAATTTAATAAAAACTAAAATTATTGCTCATCCAGCATAACCTGAACCGCATCGCCATTAAAAATTCTACTAATGTGAGCTCATGTTATATTCGCTATTTCTCAGAACACCACATGCGCAAGTAAATTTTTTGTAATTAGTCTAAGCAAGTCTAGTAAGTAAATAATTTGAATATATGTGTAGGAAAATTACTTGCATATAGGTACTTATTAATTTATTTTTAATCAAATACTTGTACTTATTTTAATTTTAGTAAAATTTTAATCCATTAGTCAAAATCCATTATTTTGTAATCCATTACCAATATTACTTTAACATCCAATTATAAATGATAACAAATCAATCAACTTAAAATGATAGCTGAGAAATTTCATAAGTTGTCAGTTGTAGACTGAAACTCGTCAGCATGAGTAATATAAGCATTATATCAACATCAAAATCACAAACAACTCAAGCTTGTATGCCGCCAAAAAATAATAATTTTGTGAATAACTCATTAAATATTATCAAGCAATCAACATTTTTGATAATTGCTGAAGCGTTGCTTGGAATCAATAGAGTTTATCTGCTGCAGTACAACAAATTTGTTACGATTGCGATAAAAATTTACGGGGTAGCACTACTGTGTATTATTATAACTCATAATTTAGAAATTATTATAAGATGGGGAAGCGTAACATATAGACTCGGTCTGTCCATTTCACTTATCGAATACTCATCTTTGGTTTTTATTGTTTTGATACAAAGAAAAAACCGTTTTGAAATCTTCTTTAAAAACCTTAGCACGTTTGATGAAACCTTGAATATTCAAAATGACTTAGACGTCACTAGCTCCTCGAAGAGGCCCACCGCTTGGATCCTGGCAAGTGTTTCACTAAATTCTTTAGAAGTGTTTTTACTATATTTTTTATATAGGGAAAAGACCTTTTTCTTTATACCCAACATGCTGATCTTGATTACATGTCATGATATGGAACAAATATTTCATTTCACATATCTTCATGCTATTTATATCAGAATTTTAATTGTGAAAGCTCATGTTGAGAAACTGTTTGACGACAATTTTATGCCAGATAAAACACTAAATAAGATTGAAAAGCTATCCGAAAATGCGCAACTTGATGTGAGCACTTTACACAGAGTGTACGAACTACTACACAAATGTTCTGAACAACTGAATACCATCATGAACACATCGGTAGGTGATATTTTATAACTTATTTGATTATATTTTTTATTTATCTAGATTGCAATGCTACCATTTATTTTTCAGATTATGCTAATGTTTTTTATGTCTGCGCTAACGACAATACTAGCACTTAAAATATTAGTAGGTGTTGTTCAGAACGGTCACTCGAGTGCGGTAAGTTAGTTTTACACTCCATAAACGAATATTTTATTTATTTTATTTCAGTGTCTCGTGTTATATTCTATCAGCAATCTGTTGGGTCTATATGGCATCTGATCACGTAAAACGCATAGCGTATGGATGCGGAAGTGTCACGGGAGATAAACGATGGCGTTGTGTGAAGTCTCTATAAATACTTATTTATTTATTATTAGTAACGTGCGTAGATTTTGTGTTATAATATTTACAATCTCACTTCATGAGGTGTTTGTACAAGTGTAGCTCTTTTTTCCAGCTAATTGGCCTGATGACGATATACGTAATACTAAGATGTCTAAAATACAGCATTCTTATGGTCGTCCCTTGCTTCTATTCGAGCGCGACTGCGGCTCAGACTATCTTAATTCGAACGATACTTCACAATGCACTCCATTCTAAGCCAATGAGTAAGTTTTTAACTATAATTTACAGTGTTTATTTAATCTTCAGTGAAATTTGCCATAGGCTTATGTTATTGATACCTACTTTTATACCATTTACAAAAAAAATAGAACGCGTGCGTGCTAAGCAAAAATGTGCCAATTCATTCGAGATCTCGCATTACTATGTGTACTCCGTGGCTTTCCTTTATGCTAGGGTTGTGCCGTAAGATTTGACTAAACTATCACTTGTCAAATTGTAACGGGTAAAAATAAACCACTCGCAAAAACTTTGAGGCATTATTATAGTAGGATGTGTATTATAATAATTAATTATGATCTGTGACCCATGAACAACTTCTTTTATGGAACCAAACACAATGTGTGCGAAAAGGCAGGTATTCGTTGTTTTTTTCCTCGCTGTCATGCTATTATTTCTTTAAAAAGCTCCTGAAGTTTTCGGAGGTAATCTATTCATTGCCATAGCATTTTTTTTTAGATAAGATCGAGCATCGCAAAGTCAAGACGTTCTTTCGTCTCACCCGAGAGAGTGACTTTAGCTACGAGATCTGCGGTGTTATCAAGCTCAACATGTCCCTGCCACTTACCTATGCGAGCCTCTGTACAACGTTCCTAGTTATTACGATACAGTTTTCCAAGTTTTTCGATTGAAATTACTAATGAAGCGTTCAACTGTTAATATAGATTTTAAATAAACTCTCTTTTAGCTTTCTAAAATGGTCACTTTCCATATAAAGTAAAACTTCTATACGGTAATGTAAGTGGTAGTTTAAGTACGGTGTACCTATTTTTCCTTCATGTACGACACGACAAAGCTATTAGGGTCTGGACACATTACCACCGCGCCGCGCAGGACCACGGCAGCAACCATCGGCTGTCATTTGTTTTGTAGACAAAACGGTGGATTTCTCGGTTTTCTCAACTGCGGGCGGCCGGTAGCGTGGCGTGTTGATGTGTCCATGCCCTTAGCTCTTCAATGTATTATTGTATTCTGTAGATCTTATGGTATTTACCGCTATCAGCTTATCTAATCCATCAGTTTATCGTCTAAGTAGGGCACTTTACTTAGCATAAGTATATACAATAAGTGGTTTATCATAAAACCTATGTTTTGACTTCACAAACGTTTTGAGTAGCACGTTGTCAAATAAAAATTGTCGATATGAGTGGCTTTGTCTCAAAGAATAAAACAAATCCAGGAAATAATAATATGCTTAAAGAAAATTACTATGGCGGGAAAATAATTGCTCATCAATTCAAATTCTTGATAATAGTTGAAGCTGTCTTAGGAATTAACAGGACTTATTTACTGCAATACCATAAAGTTGTACCTATTTTGTGTAGTTTGTATAGCATTTTGTTAATATCGCTGATGGCTGGTTTTCAGTCTTTTGAAACTGCAGCACAAAGTGCATTATCGTTTTTGTTGGCATTCACTCGAACTATAGAACATGTTATATTTGTAATCAGTACTATTTTTTTAGGGAAAAATAACTTACGTCAGTTTTACGATGTATTGCGCTCTTTCGATGAGCTGTTGAGCATCGAGAATGATTTGAATATCACGTGCTCCTCAAGGGGAATCACATTTTGGACACTGCTTTGCTTGTTTATATATATTTCACAGTTTTTGTACGGCTGTTGGTTTAATAAGACTTATACACACCCTGGAGTTTTGTACTTAATGATAGCCACAATATCACGTGACTTGGAGTTAGTGTTTTTTACTACTGTACTGCGTTGTATTTATATTAGGATTTTAGTTTTAAAAGCACATGTAAAATACCTTTATCAAAAGGATAAGACCTATAATCAACTTGAAGTGATCCAGATGACAAATGTAGAGAAGCTTTCAACAAAAGCTCAGCTTGATACCACTGCTCTGCATGAAAGCTACTGGACGTTGTTCAGATGTGCAGAAAAGCTCGACAGTGGTATGAAACTGCCGGTTAGTAAATTTTATTTTAGTTAACTTAACCTGAAAACTATAAGTAATTGATAGAAAAACAGAAACAGACTAAGCTTAGAAATGGTCTTCATTGTTTTCAACCATAGTTTTTTTCTGTTCACAGCCGTCCAGCTGTGATTTTTTTCACAATTATACTTTTCAGGTAAAGTTTCATCTATTGTTTTTTATTTATTTGTGCAAACATTTACCTACTAGTTGTCGGAGCAATTTTAAGGGTTAGTCTCATTATCCCCTTTGAGCCGTCCCCTTCAAGGCGATTATGAGTCATCTCTATTTGCACGCCAAAATCGGTAAGACATGTTGTGTCACCAAATTACCTACAACATCCATATTTACACATGTTTTTGCAAATAAATTATCTTTATCTTTATCTTTTATGAAACTTTTTGTCTCATAATCCCCTTGATTTCAAACTTTTCAAATCAACACTATGTGTGCGTTGTATTTGTTTAAAAACATAAATAAAGTTCACTATATATTTCAATGTATTAATTTCAGATGCTGACAAATTTTCTTTTTTCTGGAATATACACTACAATGATGATGAGACTTATAGTAATTTATATGCAACATATTTATGCAGAGGATAGCGGCTTGAACTCAGTGCAAATGAACTATATAGATGTGACGGTAGGTACACACGTAAAAAAAAAATTACATAATTACATTTAGTTATGTCTGAGTGACGGACGACCTATTTTTTATTGAAATAATTTCTAGGTACGAGTATGTACGTTATTTATTGTGACATTCAATATTTTTTTCTATACCTATACCTACTTACTCGTTTCTTTCATAAATTTAGAGTATTGTGTATAATTTTGTTTGAATATAATCCAGTAAAAATATCATAGACTAGCTGATACCCGCGACTTCGTACGCCTGCGAAACTTTCCACCAAAATATCTGTCAACCAGCATACGATAAACCTCGTGCCAAAGGCGGCTTTTGGTTTAGAGAGGTCAAGCTGTATCTAAGAATCCACGTCTTTCAGTTCAATAAAATATAGCCTATGTTTCAATCCGAAAAAAGTGCTTCTGAATGGTATAAGTTTCATTGAAGTTGGTCCAGTAGTTTAGGCGTGATCCGCGAACAAACAAACAGACAAAAAGACAAACAAACAGACAAACTCGACTTTTGAAATCAGAATGGTTTATTTATTAGAACTGCATATTTCGTTTTCCCATATCTTTAATTTTAGTTTTTGGCTTTTTTTACAGTTTTATTATAGTATAGATTATCTTCGGATGTCATAAAAATATATATATCTTAGAATATAATCTGTGGGATATATTTACATTATTTTATTTTATTGCGTTTCAGAAACTATATCCTGTGTACATATACTTTGCAATTGCATTGGTAAAGTTCAATGCCGTGTTATTTTTTCCCTGTTATTACTCCAGCCTGATAGATAAGCAAGTTTCTGAAATACGCACAATTCTGTATCATGCTATACATAACCTCCCTCTTGGTAAGTGTGATTTTATATATTAAAACACTAACAAAAAAAATTTAAAAAAAAAAGAAGATATATTAAGAAACATAATGCGCTGATTTTTTATTCCGTATTTAGTTTTAATATTTTCTGCCGAAAATATGATGCGCTGATTTGTTATACCGTATTTAGTTTTTGGATTGACAAGTAATTCCAAAATACCGGAAAAAACTAAACACAGAGTAACGTAACTTTTTTCATTTAAGTAGGGTGCCTTCTGTTAAGATCGGCGTAATATTGAGTCCGGATAAATCACGTAACTAAGCAATTATCATTTAAAAATATCGCCGAATTGCTTAGCATCCGGACTTACTATTACGCCGATCTTACCAGAAGGCACTGTAAACCTTATTTTATTGTACACAGGTAAACTCGAGAGGCGTAAGCTGAAGACATTCTATGATTTAACTAAAGCCTGTGATATTAATTTTACAATTGGTAACATTGCCAAGCTGAATATAAGTTTACCTTTGACATACCTTAGCCTCTGCATCACATACATGATCACTGTCATTCAATTTTCGAAATTTCTTGATTGAAGTACTTTACTTTTCTTTTGTTGGTTTTTGTATGTCTACTGTCTAACTTGTTCTACTATGTATTTTTCAGTGTAAGTGTACTAATATTATATTGTATTGTAGGTACGAGAAAATTGTAAGCACGAGTTTTTCGATAGATAAAAGTGATAAATTTCAGAAATCCCTAATAAGAAATCCCTACCAGTGGGGATTTCATGTTTTTTTTCCAGAAATCCCCACTTCTAAGACGTAGCATGTCTACAACGTAGCAGTGGGGATTTGTAGATTTTTTTTCCAGAAATCCCCACTAAGTATGTGGTCCTATTAAAAGCCTTTTTTATACATTGAAATTGACTGTGACTTACTTACATAAATAGGTACCTAAGTGAAGTAAAAAATATGTTTTTTTCTAGAAATGTTTTAAATACCTACTATAAATAAAGGTAATATTGAACACCATCAAAACCAAAAACATTAACAGTATATATTATTAAACGTAGCTTTTGGTACAGTCAACTAAAATGATACAGGGAAATTATACTTTTTTTATCTCATGGTAAAAATTATGGCTTACCACTTAGGTATAGAGAGAGAGAGAGAAATATTTATTTGGATACTGTAATTCTCTGACGTGGAAACGGTCTCTCAATTGCTAATCAATCTTTTAGCTTGATTTCGTTATCTTTGAAAGTGCTTTAGCCATTTTATAGCTTACTTTTATGTCGACAGTACCGCCCCTCTCTATTTTAATTGGTTACCTATTAGAACGATAAAGGTTTTATCAAATAAAAAATCAAATTTGGAACAAAATGGTTTATAATTGTCATTAAAACACCCCACAGAGCAGAAAGTGCCTCAACCACCATCAGTTCTTTTGTATGTTTACTTGTTGAAGATGAGAAGCATCAGTGTTATTTCAAAATCAGAAGTGGCTCCAGCTCCACAAAAAAGGAATAACTTTTTAAGAAAAGAGTTGAACACTGTCATCAATAACATCAGATTTTTGATATTCACTGAAGCTTTGCTTGGACTAAATCGAGTTTATCTTCTACAATACAGCAAATACATTACAATATTAAGTGAATTATACAGCTTAGTGTTGCTGAGTGTCCTCGTTTTTTTTAATTGCCAAAATCTCATTGGTGACACCGTTTTTAAAGTCTCAATGATCATATCTACTATCGAGTACGCACTTTTCGTTTTGATTACTTTGACTTCAAGAAGGAACCAACTCAAAAGTTTCTTCAAAAATCTGAGTACCTTTGATGAGACATTAAATATTCAGAATGATTTAGCTATAACTAGCTCCGCGAAGAAAGTGCTAACTTGGACATTGATAAGTGTTTTAAGCAATTCTTTAGAAGTGTTTTTGCTGGCTATCATTTATCACCCGAACAGTTTCTTTGTACTATTCAGTATTTTTGTCATGACTGCATCTCATGATATAGAGCAAGTGTTTTTTCTCACGTACATGCGTAATATTTACACAAGAATTATGATTGTGAAAGCGCATGTAGTTAAATTATATGATACAAATAGCAAGGAAAATAAACAGAGTAAAGTGGGAAAATTATCAGAAAATATAGAGTTTGATGTGACCACATTATACAAGGTATACGAGCTTCTACACAAATGTTCAGAACAAATAAATTTGGCTATGAACATACCGGTATGTATAACTACTGATTGGTCTAGGGTCTAACAATAAACGCATAATATTCGGTGTATTTGGTTTAGCGGTGGATTCTTCAAACAATTTTTTTTTTTTGGTTTGATTATGAAATTACTTTGCTTGACTTCTTACATCACGTAAGTTTTTATGGAATTTTGCCTATTTCAGATTCTGTTGGTATTTACAGTGTCATCGTTTTCTACAATAATGCTACTAAAGGTGTTGGTATCACTACTTCAAATGGAAAATCCGGACATGGTTAGTACGTTACTTTTTCATGTAATAACAGTATCAGTTCATGATTATATAATGCTTTGATATAGACTGGAAACAAGAAACCGATAAACATAAAGCGTGATATTTTTTCAAACGATCGCTAAAGGAGTTTTTTTTGAGAATCAGTTTCAGTACCAGACCAAAAGCACTCAAAAGAGAATATTCTTTATAATGTTCTTTTTGTTTTTCAGGATGTAAATATGATGATTATTTACGTAGTATTCCGATGTGTGAAATATACCGTTCTAGTGATTATCCCATGCTACTTTTCAAGTGTCACCGCGTCTCAGACTTCAACAATACGTACTATTCTTCATGATGCAGTCATTACCATGCCGATGGGTAAGACCATTTTAATCCTACTATTTATAAATTTTATATAATGAAAAAGACGAATTTAATATATCTACTAGGCACAATAGCAGATTTTTTTTGCACTAATACTGAATTCATAATAAAGTTGAGTACTTTAACCTCTGGACGTTTTCGTTACACCCTGTATATCTATGTTTTGATTGACTTACGCATGTACAGATCACAATATATTATTACACACGCAAGTAATGGCTATTTGTAAAATGAAATTTGGTACTTATTGTTATAGCTTATGATCAAATAATATAAAAAATTTAATCAAAAATCTTTTTTTTTCAGACAAAATCAAGCGCCGCAAAGTGAAGACATTCTTCCATCTGACACGTGAGAGCGACTTTAGGTACTCGATCTGCGGCGTTATCGAGCTCGATATGTCTCTTCCTCTCAGCTATATGAGTCTATGTACCACGTATTTAATCATCATCATTCAGTTCTCCAAGTTTATCGAATAAATACTTTTGATCCAAACTAGGTTCCCAAACAAAAAATATACCTAAATATTTTTTTTGGTAAGAATATTATTGGCATATGCAATATATTATTATATCACAATGTAATAATATTGGTGCGTGTGTGAGATTAGCTTCAGATTTTTTGAGTAAAACATCAGTGTTTAGTTTTTAGTTACAGATTTACTCAAGTTTTTTTCAAGTAAGTATTCCATTTAAAAACAAATTGATAATAAGCTTAATAACTGTAGCTCGTTAGACTTGTTAGTAAAATTGCCAGTGTACGTTAACCTTGACAAATTACGACGTCAATAAAAACCAAGCCGTCACTCGCTACTTCAAAGGTCATATTGAAGGCAAGCATGAGTTTAAATGAAATGAAATGAAATGTTTACTTGACACAGTAATAGGTAGTACATTGATATGTAACCTAACCTAAAATAAGAAGTAGGTATATCTGGAGGATCAGTAGGAATAGGATACATAAGAATATGGTACGAGAACAGTAGATAAAAACATACAAATGATTTCAATGTATATTTTTTTAATGAAATCCTACTAAGTCGTCGGACGTTAAAGCGTTACAGCGCAGTATAACCTCCCGTTGCGATACTATTATTGCTATTGTCAGATTTATTCTGGCTAACCCCATCATTTTAAGGTGTAGTTTTGACAGTCATGAAGTGTCAAAATAAAACCGACATACATACAAAATAAGGTAAAGTGTAGTTATATTAGGTTTCCTTCTCACAAGATCTCCAGAATCATTTATACAAATTATGGGCCTATTCCATACTTAGTTAATAAAGTTATTGGAATTTTACTTGATATTCCATCTAAATAAGTTATTTTACAAACCAATGCAAAATTCTCAAAAATAATATCCGAACCAGTGCTAATCCCCAAACTCGATACTCGTTTTTAAAACGAAAACATCATTAAGGACCCTGTTGACTGTTATGAAGGGTCAAATAGGCCTACAAATTGTACGAAACACGGTCCCTCTTGATTAACTTTCAGGGAACGGTACGTATCTACTTGGGATCTAATCAAATAAAATTGGGTTCTATCAATACGCACTGTTTAGTAAATAGGTTTATCTATATTCTTATAATTTTGTACTAATATTTTTATTGATTGAGTTTTTTTTGACATGATCCTGAACTTCAAAAAGACAAAAAACCAAATATTTTGAAAGGGACACTTATCCTATATTTCTTTTGTGCCTAAACAAATATATAACTGAGTAAATAAACATACCTATAAAAATAATTAGGTAAATAAACTAAATTACCTCTACAGAAGTCAAAAAAACTATAGAGCAGTAGTAAGGCATATTATGTACTAATCTGGCTCAATAAGGCATGGTTTGTGTAATCGTTGGAATACCAACGATTACATAACATTACCATGCCTTATCATACCGTTTATCATAATTTTGCACTTTAGAGCAAAATTATGATAAACGGTGCAATCTACGTAAAGTCGAATATACCATTCTGTAGGGATACATGCATCTGCGTCTGATGAAAATGTTACTTGGCGAATTTCGATTTTCCCAACGAAATTCGCGGCAACTTTCTACGTAATATCCCTGAAGATTTCTGTTATAGCGGATGAACGGGCGAGTTTTGAGGCAAAGGAAAAAATTAGCCAGATAACATTCAGTTTTATTGCGTGCCGTCCATCTCAGGGAAATTCTGGGGTGACGCAAATGGCGACACTTTATCTGGGAGCCTTGGGATAGGACTGCAAAACAAGGGTATTAAGTCTTTGTAGGTCGGAGAGAAACTCAGGTGAGAGCTTTATTTAATAAGATTCGCTGTGGTATTGCTACATATTTTCAGTAAAATATATACTTAAAATCGTCTAGTAATGTAACATTAAATATCGTGAGATGTCGCGTTCTCGTCAGTGTAAAAACAGAATCAGATCAGTGTGAACAACTTATAGTAATATCCAATAATTTTTGCATAGGTAGGTACGTCATAAAATTCTATTAAACACAGTATACCTAGAAGAATTAATGCAATAAGTTTCATTCTTACTAAGTAAAATCTTTTCCAATAAACCTTGGTGTTCCGTCTCCATCCGCTTTCTCCGCTCCGGAATTTCTTGAGCTATTATCATTAGTCGCAGATGACGATCCTTTAGTCCTAATTTCAGACGTATAAAAAAATCCTTTGTACTTAGTTACTGGACAGAAGATAACAAAAAATATTTTGATATAAATTAACAATAACAAACCTATTTATTTTCCTGTGACTTTTCAGTGGTGCTTACGGTCACTATAATAAGTAGTCAAGTCAGTAGTCAAATTGAAATCTTCAGAGCGACGCCTCTGGAGTGTCCAGTTTAGAAAACTCATTTCATCATTCGCTGGCAAATAAGTAAAAGTTACGAGTATATGTTACACAGTAAAACATAAAACAGTATTTTCAAGGTGCTCACCGAGTTTTCCAAAATAAAACATCACTCGGTTCTTTCAAATTATGTTCACGTAATGCAGATGTGCGGTGAAGATTAGCGCCATTACCGTTCCCTGTGTAGCACTCGTACGTTCCCGAAAAATGATTCAGCATTCAATCAAACAGAAAAAAAGAACTTGGTTGTGTTTTACAATAGCACAAGTTTTGCTTAATTTGGGACTAGAAGGCGTTGTGTTAAATGTCCGTTAATATTTATTATTATTATTTATTATTTTATATGTATGATACAGTCAGTCGCACAAGTGTGAATTTTTTTCAAGAACGTGGTAATGTCATTTTTGCATAGTACAGGTAGCAACAAAAGTAAGAGGTTTTTTCAAGAATGTTACCATTACCACAGATTATATAATACCATACTAGTCATTACTTTTTGTATGGTGCAGTCAGCGCCAAATAAAAAGTGCCCGGATTTTGAAGTTATGGTAAAGACTGTAAATTTTTTTGTATTTATAGGTTACGGAAACGTCATAATAAGCAGTTTATCCATAAAATGTAATGGGAGCCAGTCTTTCTTATACCTAAAGTCTTCCCTAAATCCAGTTCTATTCGTACTTTGTTTTACTTTTAAAAAACCCGGTTACAACTTGCTTCAATAAAATCGATCGCTACTCTCATAGCATTATGTAGATCACGCTTCGATAACCACACTAATTACCAATTTTAGTTCAAACCACTGACTACATACTTACCTACAATAGTTTTAGTTAGTAAAAGAAGATACAAAATGACAGCATCAAAGTTTTCTGTATCTAAATTCATTTTATCAGAAATGCAAATATCGGACGTGGCTGGGCGAGCGATGACACGATGAAAGCCAGGAAGGCAGCTATGAAATATGCAACACATCCATAGAGCATAGAATCGTTTATGATAGCAGAGTGCATCGTGAAATGGTTTGTACATTCAACATGACCTTATAGGTGATAAAATAATGAACTCTTTGGGCTAGCGCTGGTTCTTGATGTATAATGACATCAAACTGAGGCATTTTTCTTACCAACAGTACATTTTATAAAATAGTGGTTCAGCGGAACTTTTTCTTTATTCTTTATCTTACACAAAAGTAATGACATATAGGAGATAAAATAAAAAAAAATGTTTATTAGGAACAAAAATACAGTGAAGACAATAACAAAAATAAAGCACGATGATAGATAGCTACAATAGTTGTAAACTGTGTCGTAACTAACAACGCCCAGCTCCAAAACGTAGGCATAGAGCGTTCCTCATTGGGAATTGTACGGAAAAAGGCTTATAAAGAAACTTGTAATAAAAAGATAGGTCATGTTACGTGTTCTTGTGGTGGCTTTTTTGGACCGTAGTCCAGCGAAACCGTGGTCGTCCGGGATGAACCCGTTTTTATAATATGGTCACAACGCAATGCATACTTTTCTTGCCTTGAACTTGTTGGAACTTTCATGGTAGTTATTACATTCAAAAGTAGGTACCCAATGTTTCTGTTGTAGAATAACTTTTATAATTGAACTAAAGTTCAGTCACTTACCAAGCAAGTGAAGTTAAATTGTATGAGATAATTTAAATTCAAAAGTATTTCAAGTTCAGTTTATTATTCTAAATTAAAACTACCACAACAGAATGGTAAAGTTAATTTTTTTTATGAAAGTTGGAACACAACACCGAGACTATTTTACCAGTTAGTAGGTACTTACGGGTAATAGGGATGGGACTAAGTTTTTCGAACTCCAAACTAAGTACTTTGACTAATATGAAACTTTTTTTTTCTTTTTTTTTATAAGACGTCAAAAAATTTTAAGTATTTTTTTAAGTCTGAACTTTTATCTATCTATACTATTATAAAACTGTAAAAAAGCCAAAAATTTTAATTAAAGATATGGATAAAATAAATATGCAGATCTAATTAATAAACGATTCATTCCAAAAATCGAGTTTGTCTGTTTGTTTGTTCGCGGATCACGCCTATACTACTGGACCAATTTCAATGAAACTTATATCATTCGGAAGTCCTTTTTCCGGATTGAAACATAGGCTATATTTTATGGAAATAAAAGACGTGGATTCTTAGACACAGCTTGAACTCTCTAAACCAAAAGCCGCCTTTGGCACGAGGTTTATCGCATGCTGGTTGGCAGATATTTTGGTGGAAAGTTTCGCACGCGTACGAAGTCGCGGGTATCAGTTAGTAGGTAATATAATCAGGCATCTTATTGTGATGATCACGTTAGTGGTCACTTTATCTATGCTCCGAGACGAGTATATTTTTGACAAAGAAAGCCTTTACGTAAGTGTACAATTTGCTTGATTCTTGATGCTAACTTGAGTGGTATTAGTAGCATACGACAGTCTAGGTATCCATAGTTGTAAAGTTGATATGCGACGTAACGTTTACCTATAGATACTGTGTAAATAAGTATATCGTTAAATGTAGTAAAAAGTAAGTATAAAAAAATAAATCTTTTTTTGTTTTTTTTTTGTTTTAATGATAAAATTAATGGAACAAGCTGATAGCTCACCTGATGTTAAGTGGTAACTTCTGCCTATAACAATGCATTACCTCATAGAGCAAGTTATTCTTATTAAATATTCTTGGACATTTCACACAACGACCTCTACCTAGTCCCAAACTAAGCAAATCTTGTTCTATGGAAACTAAATTGCTAATAGAATTGGCACATATAAATATATTTTTTTTTTCGTAAATACATAATTTTGTGGTTTGATTTTACACCACCCAAAACAAAATGAAAGCGGTAAACCTTTCAAGGTGCTTTTTTCATGAAATCTGATATGAAATATGCAGAAAGCGTGCGTGGTTGGTTACCCTCGGGTATAAACGTGTCCCCACTACCTACGTGTGCCTTTGAGATACAAGGGCTTATCGAATTTATAACTGTACCCCAAAATACGTATGTAGTCTTTTTCACCAAAATGTTGACCTGTCATTTCAACAGCTACGTTGTTAGAAATGCATAGAATGAAACTAAAGCATTTGAAAAAAATAATTGTAATAATTTTGATTGTACAAAAAACTATTCAGCTTCATAAAACAAGTCGATGTAATTTTTTAAAATAAGCATTTATTTTTTTATATTCTTATCGATGACCAACGATTTTTTCCCCTGACCGAGTTTATATCAAAAGCCAAAAACCTTACGAAAATGCTATTGAATATTTTAATTTTAGATGTATGACACAGATTTATGAATCTTAAATTATGAAATACCTATCTACATTTATTATTTAGTTTAGGACACTCTGCTGTCTCATATCATGGCAGTTTTCATTTCTACCCTCAATCTTTTTTTGAGTGACGCTCAGTGCGGTTGACAGAGGCCTCTTTGTGAAATAACTAAAATACCTACAACAAAAATTTGGTGGAACATAAAAGCTGGTTTTCACTATTAAAATTCCTTTATATGGCGACTAATTCATAAACTGTGTAAGAAAAGGGCCTCTAGCCTATTCGACGAGCACTATAGAGAATAGATTGTTTTCTTATTTAGTTTTTTTACTATGTAAATTTTATGTACCTACCACAAACGTATGAATATTACCCCTATAAAATTATCTGTGTTTTACACAAATAAATAATTATGCGTGGTTTCCCAACATTTAAATATTATGCATTCAATAAGCATGTTATTAACCAACCAGGTGCGATTTCATGGGAATACTGTATAATATTCAGTTCTGGTACAGACTACGGTAATCCCTAGCGCCACTGAGTAATTATTACAGTAGCCTAGAACCGGTTCCATGAACTCTATGGTGACGTATGAATTATAAACAAAAATGCACTGTACTCCGACGGAATAAAGGTTAATCTATCAAACAGAAACATTTCAACTACCTATAGCTGAAATGTTGATGCTACAAGAGGTGCTTGTAACGTTTATCACCTTTTACTAAAAACATACGAGAAAAAACAAAAAAAAAACTTCAAAAACATTAAAAATTGGATTGGCCTTGTCTGGACTCATACTTTTCTAGCAAAGAACTAGCTCTTAGCATTTGAACTACAAAATGATTTTTATCTCCAAACTTTTGACTTTTATGCCTTTATTCTTAAAAGTAGCAAGCACTGCTTCTCAAGGCCTTGCTTTTGTAGCAAAAATAGTAAAGGACAGTGTTACACTGCTGAGTTAATTTTTACATCATCAAAGCCGAAATTTTTCATAAAAGCCAAAAAGTATGACAGAACCAAACGGCGGAACCACCAAACGGCTCAATTTTTGGGTAAATGTTAGATAAGGATCTAGATCTTTGATAGTCATCCGTTCGGTTTATAATTGGAATCTAACAAATGTCCCGTAATCGTTCAGCACTCAACAGTTCATCTGACTCTACCAACCAGAGAAACTCAGATGTAAAAGACGCCTTTGGGTTCTTTCCATCAGAGCTATGTAGCTAAGAATATGTGTTTGATATCCACCAATAGGATCGTTTATTTTCATAGCTTAGCTTCGTTTAGATTCAATGAGGCTATGTTTTTTTGTATACAGAGTGCGTGCTATACATAATATCTAGCTCGCACAGCTAACTCGCCGCAGCTTCATGGCACATCTTACCTACTTTAGCTTAGCTTTAGTGAAAACGGTCACAAGCTTAGCTTTGACATAGCTCACCGAAACGTGGATATTCTCTGGTAGAAAAGCAGCATGTAGCATCGTAATTTATTTGCATGGTGCGTGTGTATCTTCCTTTATACCGAGAGGGCACTTAACCCTTTTCCAGCATAAGCTCCTTTAGCCAGTTTTAAATAGGTTAGTGTGAAGCCGCAAGGGGCTTGCCGCAGCCTTAAAAAGAACACACGTTAAAATGCTTTGCTACCTGGATAATGTTTATGTTCCTGTTAAGCACACTAGAGGGGCGCGTTTGATCCTAGTTTTACAAAATGCAGGGTCTGAATTTACAATTTACTCGTATTTTATGTTTGATAAGTATAGGTACTTACGAAATTCAATTACCATAGTGTTTAAAAACCACGTTTTATTCTCATATCAAAAAACTGGACTCTACAACTAGGCTTCAGGATGGCCCCTTTTTTCGTGACGAATGTGTTGGTAGTAGGTGATGATGATGTGGTCTCTTTCTTTGCATAAACCTATGTCTCTCTCTAGCACATTGTGGTGTAGCTCGTAGACATGCAAAAGTCATGTCCGCCTTTTACCTATGTCGACGGGTCCCAAGGCGCCGCATGCATAATAAATGGACAACCGCCATGCCTAATAATGCATACCTACTCCGACGTGACTTGAATTTGCTGTTCGTCAAACCATAGTACATACCTAGATATCTATGTCCTACAAAATAAGGTGTTAAATCGTAGATAACAGCGGTCTTACTTAAACTGCTTACACTCTTTAAACTTTAGAATATCTATACGGTAAGGTGGATCCACGCGATACACAATACCATTTTCTATTGTATTTGGAATTCAGGCATACAGACAGAGGTTAAAAGATTCTCCATGGCACTATTTATATTATTATATCCAATCAAAACGAGATTGCTATTGCGAGAGCACTATTTTAAACATTTGACAGATTAACCAACCTGTGGAAGGGTACAAAACTAGTCAAAATGTATGGAATTAAACGATAAGTCACGTCACAAAGCTTAAATCCGCCAAAATGTTTTTTTTGTTGTAAACGTATAAAAGGGCCTTTTCTAACCAAAGCTTTGCCTAAGGGCACTTCGCTTTCATACTTAAAAATGTCGTTTTGTTTTTGTAGGATTTTCTCTGTTTTGTTGTTGTTTCAAAGGTCGCTGTTGGTAGCTTCGTCAAAACAGAACAGCTTGAAAAAGCTGGGTTATTCGATTACCCGAACAGTCCCGTAGTGACCTCCTCAGAGGAGCTGCAATAAAATGGAATGAATCCTGTACAATAATCACATTTACAAGTAAACCAGGATTGTAATAACTACAGTAACCTGTAAATGTACTATTACTACAAAAATATCACCTGTATGCCTCTAAATAACAACTTGAAATTATATTTTCACTGTATTATATAAGAAAAAGCGATAAAACAGGTGAAACAGTAGTCAAACGGTTGCTTATTGGCACACTGAGGGTGTGCTTTGTGTAATTTTCCAT
The DNA here is from genome assembly GCA_918843925.1 of Eulithis prunata. Taxonomy (NCBI): domain Eukaryota; kingdom Metazoa; phylum Arthropoda; class Insecta; order Lepidoptera; family Geometridae; genus Eulithis; species Eulithis prunata. The sequence continues at coordinate 7,219,582 of OU974016.1, read as the reverse complement.
TCCTGATTAGTAATTTTACTCCCAAGTCACTATTACTATAATGAAATCTTTTATTTTTAGATTTTCTTAATTTGTCTATCTGTTTAACTCATGTTTATTAAAAAGCCGAGCTAACACAGTTCCAAAATGTTCCATTTTGGAACTTCTCCGCGACTTTGTGCCGGTAGAGTCAACGAAACCAGCTTTCATTGTAAATGCGCTCTCGCTCCTGATAAAGGTCTCGTGTTAATTCTGCTGAAGTAAGATGGTAGATAGCAAGTTAGTTGGAAGAGTTGCAATTTTGCAACAATTCTGTGTATTCTGCAACAATTGGATTTCTTATCTTGAATTGTCAGAGCTTAGCGTGAATGGTTAATTTACTTTTATTCTAGTTAGGTACGCTTTGGAAAAAATACCTGAAAAACAATCTAAAACTAAACTTATCAAGACGAGAAGAGTGTAATGTGAAGGAGAGACTCGTGGCTTTAAAACATATATGTAATAGGTAGAAAACTATGTACATGGGTGTACACTACAGGGTGGTTCGTCGTCCGTCTGACGATGTCGATTTTAGAAACTCATATATAGCGCTATGCGTATTTGAGCGTGTGCGACACGCAAAGGACAAACGAGTTAAATTTTTTAACGCCAGATACGAGGCCTCGTCGCGGAATGTCAGCCGCAGCCCTGAGCTGGCATTATTTATAGGTAGTTTTAAATATTTTTTTTAAATGGTCTTAATTACACGGTATACAATATAAATATACGATCATATAAATGCGATTAGCTCAATGTACTCAGTGCACTCACCTTAGGTTAACACGCTCCGGTCGAATTGAAAATCCTCTTATTTCCGTCGTCTGCAGCTAGCTCTTACACCACACAACGTGAACCCGATGCACTTGAATAGTGTCTGCTCATAGGGTTATCACGCGAAAGGATGAGAATCATATATTATTTTCACCAATCCACCGTGACTAACGTAGCCAAAGTAATAAGAAATTAATGTAGGTTAAATGAGGTTGGGTCCGTGTCTAATTCTAATTGTAAAAATATTGAGGAAATTGCTCTCGTTCTTGCTTGAGGGATTACATAAAATAGGCCCTATGAATGAAGTTATAAGATGATAAAAACCAATGACCTACGATATGAATAAGAATAAATAAATAAATATTCACGGACACTTAACACAACGCCTTCTAGTCCCAAACTATGCAAAGCTTGTACGATGGAAACTAGATGGCTGATAGAATACATACATAAATATTTTTTTTTGTAAATATATACTTATAATACATAGAAACACCCAGACATAGAACAAACATCTATGTTTTACAACACACAAATGTTTGTTCTCGGTGGGGATCGAACCCACGACCCACAGCACGGAAGGCAGAGCTACTACCGACTGAGCCATGACGCCTGTCAAATATATTGAAACAAAATAAAAAACGAGCACAACAACATTTATATTTGTCATTTTGGTTTCAAACAGAAAATAATAAGAGTACTGTTTTTCGGCGTAAGTTCGTTTCGTTGTTGCTCGTAAAAATACAAGGCACAACCCTACTCGTTACGGTTAGTACTCTGTGCTATTGTGACCGCGTGAAGTCGACCAAAACGCATTAGCGTCGATAAAATCCGTACAATTACTTATGTATTGGGGCCCAGATTTTTAAAGGAAAACATTTTGGAAGCAAAATGTGTTAACATTACTTCTTGAAAATATAATATGAAGCTATATCTAGCTAGAGTATCGTTTGATGTTCTATGAATATGTGCAAGTCAATTTCTATAAAAAAAAAAAAAAATCTCCTCTGACGGTGTGGTATAAACCTTAGTGGAAAGAATTGAAATAATCTCCCTCAACAAGTTTTCACATCTCATTCCTGAAACTACCGATTCGAAATCGTCCGACACAATACGCGACGCAATCGCTGTACGCAATAAGCCCGTCCGATGCGTCAATCAGTTCGTTCCATTCAACTGAGCTGGTTCCATTGTGTAATCGGAGATACGTGCTCATGGCGGGTTGTAAAAGGCAGAGCTAGGGTATTTGCCTTTCAGTCAGTCAGCAGCAGATAAGTATATTTTTATAGGATCGGCAACGCGCGACTGTCATGATTTTTTGTCATAATTTTTTGGTGGTCCATACGCTTGTAGATATCAAAAAATTATGTTCATGTAATTAAAAGCTGAAGTTTGATACTGAATTTTTTTTTTTTCCTTAACCTATTTCGTCCCACTGCTGGGCAAAGGTCTCCCCCAACATCTTCCACTTTTCTCTCTCCTGGGCCTGCTCCCACCAACTTCTATCAAAGGCGTCGAGGTCTGATATATATTGAGACTGAAATATAATTGTGAAAAAATGAAATGGTAGAATATAAAGCCCTTCTAAAAAGACTTATTGAAGCTAGGTTTTTACTCAAACCAACCTGTCTAAATAGATAGATTAATTTATTATATCAAGTAGCTTGAAATATAAGTAATAATACACAAACAATACCATGCCGATGGCTTGAAAAAAGTCGATTTGTTGCCCACGATATCGTATGGCAGGTGCCGTGTCGTTGGCAGTGTGAAAACGCCCATCATTGTCCAAAACACTATAGAATTGAACAGCTACGTTTCCGTCTATAGGAGCCATTGATGACGAGGGATCGATGCGTTAATTAAACTCAGATAGCAATCAAACATGACGCGTTGCCGGAATCAAACGTGACAGCGGAAGTTACACTCATTTAATTCCTTATGTTGGTAACATTGTGCCAGTAACATTTCAAAGAACAAAAAGTTGAACTGGGGAGGATTCGAGTTCTCACATTTTTTTAAACAACACAGCATTTTCTTTAAATCGTTTTTCTTGTGTTATTGTGAGTATTATTGTGTAATTTTAGTGGAGTTTTAACGAATCATGCTTAGGTCGTAACATAAAGTGTGAGCCATTGGACTAAATGTGTGTAAAGTGGTTTCTCTGAATGTTAAAAGTCGTTTCAGGTTTTGAAGAGAACATCTACCATTTTCTCTTCAAAACAAACGACAGCCGACTTGACGATTGACTTGACTTGACTTATACATACAAATTCATCACTTGACACTGGCAAAATTGTCTATCGAAATGACGGACACAGGCCAATATAGGGTAAAGAAGAAGAAGTTTAACTGGGGAATAAAGTTACTAATTAATTATCTGGCAGATTTGAGAGTGTCATAAAAATATCAATTCTAACTTTTTACAAGATAGACCATACGTGTATGTTTAAGGGAATACTCGTAGTATCGTAGTAGATGTATTGAATTGAAAACCCTGACTAAAAGATTAACTAACGTGAGTGATTAAAAAGCGGTCAGAAGCGTAGCAGCAAAACTTTCGTGAAACTCTACATTAAATTGGATGCTTGGGTTGCCTGCGGGTGCGTCCTTTGACCGTTCAAAAAATCATCACTATCATAGCTAGAATTAATCTACCCCCTCTTGTACTACTCATAAACTAGTGCCAATTATTTTTATTTACTTTACGGTACTTAACTATACTAATTAGTAACCTGAATCAGTACCAACGTCTTAAATTTTATTTGGATTCAACAAAAGAATGAATATTTTTTAATAAAAGAATGTTTTTTCCCTATATTTCCAGGAATGTGGTGTAAGTACTTACTCAGTAGGTACATTAGAAGGCTCTCTCGGATACAATGATCTGCACTCAATGAGTGGTCTGGTCCATTGGTTTTTTCTTTTTTATTGAAGTAAACCACGGGAATTTTCAGTGGAATTTTGTTACATTCAATGAGAGCGTACAACATTCAAGAAGAGAATGTTGTACGCTATAGATTTGTTCATTTTATGTCATGGTTTATATTATTATAGCTTTCGCCCGCGACTTCGTCCGCGTCCCGTTTGATCCTGTTGATTTTCCGGGAGTAAAAGTAGCGTATGTGTTAATCCAAATAACGAAGTACATTATTATTATATTCCATGTTTAATCCAAATAGAAAGTAGGAACCGAAAATTTTAAAAAACATTCAGGTCTCAAAACTAAAGGTATATAATATACATTATACATACACAATACACCATGCACATCTACTTAGATCATGAATGAAACCAAATGTGTTGTTACATTTTGAAACAGTTTCGTCCAACATGCTACTTTCGTAGTTACGAGAGTGCTTCTCCTAGAACTGCTACAAACGAGTATAGAGGAGTATAATCTGACCAGAAATCTGAGAACACGAATTCAACGTCAACAACTGGGACTTTGAAAACGGTATTATAACTACCACATCCTCTATTCTATAGTACTGCGTTGTATTCAGATGTTTACCTGGAAACACCACGACTCAACACAGTATGACTATCAATAGACTTGGATCTACAGTAATAATTGTGTACACAATCTACGTGGGTCACTGCGTTCTACAAATACAAGGAGACGTGTTGTCAATGTCATAGATCTAAGAAAGTTTTGTTACGCTCCAGTAGAGTGGTACAAGTCTTATGCTTTGCATCGGGAGGTTTTTGTTAATAGCAAGATAAACTACACTACTATTTAAAATCCCCTTATTCTTTCTAAATATATAAAACTCTTTTGAAGCTGACCGACAATCAACGCACAGCCTAAACTATAAGTCCTAAAAGTATGAAATTTGGAGGGTAGTATCCTTATATAGTGTAGGGGAAAGGAATTTTGAAAAGTCGCACTCTAAAGGGTCTAAAATTAGGATCAAAGATTTTAACCATATAATGCGTATACCGCTACCACGCGAGCAAAGCCGCGGGTGACAGCTAGTTGAAAATAAGTATATTTAATTCAGAGTACTTATCTGACATTTCACTTCGTTAGGTGTGTTTCTAGCGTTGCAAAACGAAATTGCCTTTCCCGGCATTTTTCATTTCTTAATTGGCTTTCAATTTGTCTTCATTATTCCACCGTGGTCTCATTCACGTTCATCGAAACTCACTGTGCTTACATCCACGACAATTTCTTGTCAGCCCCCGATTAGAGATCACACGATTCAATACAATACCAAGAATGATAATTTCAAAAATTGTTTGACAAATCATTGGTACGAAAAACTCAAAAACTATGCTACTACCGTTTTTGACGTTCTCGCCTTACATTTTCAATGTATCAAAGATCTCAGATTTCAAATGAAAAACGTAGGTATAGGTACCTAAGCAGTGAATCGTTTTTTTTTATAATTGAATTAATAAAACATTTATACAACGCCCAACGGGTTCACCGATAGGATTTGTCTGATAATGTATTGAACTGTGGCTGATTATTTAAGCCTAATTGGGAGGTCTTTAGAAGAGTGTACCACGCCCCCAGGTACACCTGCATTGCGAATGAAAGAAACTCATTAAAACTTTTTTCAGCCGCTGATACACTGAGGTCGTGACGCTTTTTCAGCGTAAATAAAACTTTGTCCATTCTAGAACTTTGTGAATACGTAATTGACATTTTTATTAAAAGCACAGTTTCTTATTAAAACGAATAGACATGAAAACGTTGCAATTTTGTGATGGTAACTAAAAGTTAGCAGCAATAATAATAAATCAAATAAATATAGCTCTACATAGGTTTTTGCACATTTATTTTTAAAAAATCTTTGATTTTCTAGTTTAAGTAGGAAATTAAATTTTTGCCGTGTACTTAGTTTTGATATACATATAGTAACACATATCTTGATCTTTGTGAACGTTTTTATTTAAAATTTTTGATACCAAAAAATTGTTTTGCAAAAAGATAAATACTGCCAGTTATATAATAACTATTATATAATAACACATTTATTTTGACGGTACCGTTATTTTAAGTAATCAAAGAACGAAATGAAAAGTTTACTGATCGATAGTGTAAATAAACTTGGTTTTAATTAAAGTCGTTGGTATTGCAATATATCCTGCAACAGAGTGGCTTACCCTGGAAACAATAAATAAATTAATTATACATTTTGAGGTAAAGCTATCTAGCATTCAAAAATAGAAATTGGACTGTTTACAAAATATAATACGATATTATAATAGTTATAAAAAACCTGTTCTAAATTTTTGGAAGGTTTTTAGTGCAAATTTTAAAACTCTTGACAAAAACATATACCTAGTTATTTCTGTCACGAAAATTCAAAAAGCGACGCACCGTAATTTTTAAGACTTGCTTACGTAGCTCGGCTAGATGACGGAAATATTTTTCTACGGAAATCCTTTAAATATACCACAAGAAGTAAAGCCTGTTCAAACAAAACGAGTACCTATTAAATAGAATGGTTGTAAAAAGGTGCCCGTTTTTTATGCGACATCCTTTGCTTTGCGGAAAGGAATGATCAATTAACCGTAAACTGACGAAACAGTTTCGTTGCTTCATGCGATGTGGTCAATTTGTAATGTTTGGACTAGAACAGGCTTTCACTCTAATATATTAATATCTTGTCAAGACAAAATAAACCTAATTTATATGCAGCGAGGGACAGTTCTTGAAAATACCGTAGGTACCTACTACCATACTTTACTGTATTATCAGCACCTTCTTACTGTACATTTATTACTTTTATTACTCTTTTACTTACGGTTTCATTTTTACAATAATACTTAAGTTATAGTGACATATTTGACTAAAATAAGGTCATAAGTCATAACATAGCGTAATATCAACTTTTGCACCGAAACTATCCTGAAAACTAGTTGGCAATAGCAACACGCATACGCTTTGCTCAATAAACGCTACCAAAGAGCATCGTGCCGTTCACCCGACAGCTAGTGATACAGTAAAATGAATTATTTATATACTGTTTTAATATTTATAGCAATAGTGCGCGTGGATGGAAACGTCTTTGACAGATACAGCGGAAAGAAAGTGGATATCGCTGAGATAGAAGAACTAAGATTGAAAAACGCTACTGGGTAAGTTATATAATACCCACGTAATATCATGGTACTTTCGTCGTTGTAACATTTGTCACTGATAACTGCATGGACTCTTGACGAGTTCAACTTTTCTTGAAAATAGAAACTAAAAAAAATATGACAGACATCAAGTTTTAGTCTCCGATTCAGTTTTGGAAAACCGAACACTAATAAACTTTTTATTTTCTCGTACTAGCCTAAGATCCCGCTATCAACGATTTTCACCGAGCTGGTTAATGGATGAAAACTATTTTATTATCAATTAAATATGTCAATAAATATATTGCAAATAGGTTGTCTAAAAAAATTCAGTCCAGTTCTTAAATTCAGTTAACACACAACCGCAGCCATTAAACTCCAATCAAGATAATTGTTAGTTTTGATGAACTCATCAACTACACCCATGTTAAATCTTAAACGTATTTCACAGATGGTGTTCCCTTGAGGTGAAGGCTTGTACACCGCACGAGGGAAGCCGGATTGACGGTACATGTAACAACTATAAACATCCGAGCAGGGGTGCCGCGGGTGGACCCTATTTAAGGCTTCTCAAACCTGACTATGGAAATAGTAAGACGTTATTTTGTAAGGCACCGCCATGAAAACTATTGGCTCATTCTACACTGGCACCGATACGACACCAACACGATAGTGGCGGAGAACATTAAGGTGGGTCCACATCTGATCTTTTGTCCGCACCGTAGCTCCGTATCGTATCAGCGTCGCGATCAAAGAACGCTAGTTTGGACGCCCGTTCGGACGCCGTACCACCGTACCGTAACCGAACAAACTAGCGTTCCTTGATCGCGACGCTGATACGATACGGACAAAAGATCAGGATGTGGACCCACCTTTAGTTATCTCCGCTTGATCTTTTATTCATATTTCCCTGTCATTTTGATTGTTTTTTGACATCTCGTTTCACTGTATGAGTGAAAAGTGATGACATCAGATGTAGCAGCCATTTTAGACAAACCAAGAAGTTGAAGTTAGCTAGCGCAGCTTTTGAAGACCATCAAGGATACCCATTCTTCCAAGATGATACCCCTCACTGTGTTGGCGGCGTCGATAGTTCGACACCAATTCTTTTGTTGACATGAATCGCAAGTCACATCGATATTTTTCAGACGATTGCAATCGCTTGATTAATGCAGTACGTAAGTGAATTACTCATTTATTCCGAAATCTTTGCGAAACGATGCCGAAACATTATATCAAGTATACGCTGGTTTCACTGTCTTAAATCACAAGAACCCAAGGGGCCACAAGGGCCCCATCTTATGTTGCTTAAGCTTGGGTTTTCATAAATAACTTAACCCACATCGACTGCCAAAATAAATTGCAATAGAAGCGCAATTATTTTGTAAAAGTACCCACCTAGTAACTGTTAAAAAATATTTATTTACAAAGAAAATTATTAACAGTATTAACAATATTTACAAAATACATTATGAAACAATTCAGATAAATAATATTGTAAAATTTTAAAGTCTATCTTATTTATGTAAAAAGTAAAACAAAGAAAATCATATCCACTTACTTTGTTCGTATTTAGATGGTACCTAATATTGCGTTTGTCATTTTAATTGCCCCTGCCTGTTTATATGGACCTTATAACGTACTATACAAACAATAAGTTAGACTGAACCTTCAGTTCATTATGTTTACCTACCTAAGTTTCGCGTTACGTCAGCTCAGCACTAAACTAAGTAATGACGTAGTTTAGTGTAAACGTTACTCCTTGGCTTTATGTGAAAAGTGACTTTATGCTACACATAATTTGAATTGAAAATGAAATGAAACTTTCATGAGTCTGATTATTTTTTAAAAACAAATGCAATCACCGGAAGCGAAAGTCACATTGTTTTACAACACTTTGAACTTATATCTCAAGTATCCACATTTGTGTGTTGGTAAACATAATATACCTAATAAGTTTGTTTTGTGTCTGCGTATTATAAGTACGTATATATTTTTATAGAGTACCTATATAAGTAAAGTAGTCTTTATCATTCTAGTAGATACCTATAGTACAAATTTTGCTTAGTTGGGGATAAATATTTAGATAGATACTGCGAGATATTTACTTAGGTACAGCGAGTCAAGACTACCTGAGCTGTGTACTTAGTTCAACAATGCTACTAAGATTCTGATGCTTTTATCACCGAGTCTAGTCCTTTACGTGCTAAGTAAAAATATCAATATGCCTTTTTATCTCACACTTTGCTTTACAATGTTGATTTAGTCTTGCGGTCTCGTACTACTAAAAGAAAATACTAAATTATTTTAAATTGATATAAAGTTTCAAAAATGTCTATTATGATTGACCTCACCGGCTTTTATGTTTTCCTCCTTTGAATGTATTAGATACCTACCTATACATACGTAGAAAAAATATGATAACAGTCACATAATATAAGTACATCGGAATTCTCAATGGACCTATCAACTTCTATTCTCGCCCACTTTTTTTTGCTACCGAGTTGGAGTACTCACTTATTCACCTAATTTTAACATAAGTATTTTGCTTCTAGAAAATTCTATCCGGAAGAATAAGAACGGCGAGCCGTTGCCATCGGCGCGACTAGTCAGGACCTCGCTGCAGACCACAGGACGAGTCGCTATTTCAAGGTTTACAGTTGCCGCCGCCCACTACTTGGAGTTTATCCATAGGGACGTCAGCTTCCTCAATGGCTCTAGTAAGTTTATAGAATTCGATCCAGTCAGCCTATTCAAGGTGCTTTAAAAAAATTACAGATAAATAAAGACCTTACTCATTATATCTAGGGCACCAGCGAAGAACCGTTAGTCAAATAGGTGGAGTACAGCTTCTCCTCAAGGACTGTTTTCTGAGCTCTACTATTTTTCCAAATAATTATCATCAATCAATATATATAAAACTCTTTTGAAGCTGACAGAGAATCAACGCACAGTCTAAACTAAAAGTCCTAGAGGTATGAAATTTGGAGGGTAGGTTCCTTATATAGTGTAGGGGCGCACTAAGAAAGGAATTTTGATAAGTCACACTCTAACGCGAGCAACGCCGCTGGAGATGGCTAGTTTTACATAATTTTGAGAGCACCACCTAAAGGATCAATTTTCTTTACTTACCTGCTTTTCGGTAAATAAATCACAAATCGAAAATAATAATAAGATGTTTCAACAAGTGCTATATTTCAGGAGATTACTTAAGAGACCGACAATATTGCTGCCTAGAGGCGGGCCAATCAGACCCACACTGCATACCTATTAGTGTACCGAAGGACGATCCCTATCTCAAAGTGACTGATATACGCTGTCTAAACTTCTCCAGGGCGCAAACTTTCCAAGATTTTGGATGTACTCCCGAAACAGTACCCCTAGAACAGGTTCGCAACTTACCAACTTTACCTTTAAAGTTTATGATACGTGTGAAATTGATCTTACACTAAAGTAGCTACACATTAGATTAAAATATTCAGAGAACTTAAATCGTGACGCTATAGACGTAAGAACGAGGTTGGAATACTAAAGAAACACGTCGAGGTTGTCGTTGGAGATCAGAATAGTTTCCAAACAATTTCAGATTTTCGAACATTTGCGAACTAAGCTTTGAATTTTCAGATAAATTTCCAAACCCCTTTGCTCGATTTATCGACAATTTACGGAGTGAATGATGATGCTCTATCAAAGATAAGAAAGGGTGAACATGGGTTATTGATACTAGAAAAAAGAAACCAGAGGTATGTCCCTCAAGATATCAATAATCCATTAAATTTAACGAACGTGGAGAAAGATAATAATGATATCGAAAACAATTGGGATGATGGTGAACTGACGGAAGCAAAAGAAGGCAGGCTGATGAAAATAAAAGAAGACATGAAGGAAACAGTAACTAAATCTGAAAACTTGATTGAACTCGCTACTTCAAATGCAATTATTTCAAATATAACTGGAGCCTTGAGGTCTGAAGATGTTTGTCTGCAAAACAGGGAAAATGAAATGTGTTATCTATTTGGTTAGTAAAAAATAACTATGAATGATTTCAGATTGAATTTGTTAATTGATGAACAAAATGTTTGATACCTTATTTGACCCTCAGAACGCCATCTTTATATTTTGTAATAAATTGTAAAAAATAATAATTAAATTCTTCACAGGTTTCCCGGAAGCAGGAAATTATGGCCTAAGAACCACTGCATTAGGTATATTTTTCATGCGAGAGCACAACCGACTAGCAGAAGCCCTTCATAAGATCAACCCTTGCTGGAAAGACGATAGACTATTCAAAGTTGCGAGGCAGATTAACATAGCTACTGCATCGAATATATTTATGTATGAACTACTGCCGCTATTGCTGAGTAAGTTTCTGTGATACTTATCTACATAACATTTCTGTGGGTTTGAACTGGCTGTTTGTTTTGGTAGGAAGAACTAACCTCCATTGATTTGGAACCAAAAGTTTGTTAAACAGAATCTAATGAGTTTGGTCAATGTGATGTTGATATTATGCACTATACAATGCTGAAATATCTACAATTGTTCTAAACTAATATTAATACCTCGGATACTAATGATTACTGAAACAGAGCATTTCCTCAGGTTTTAAGAACTTGTTGAACTACGACCTTGTGTCGAACCAGGTCGCTCATGTTACATTGTATGACGAGGATATCCCGCCCCTCGTTTACGCTGAATATGAGATTGCTATGAGATACTTCCATACTCTATTTGATGGTAGAGTCAAGTAAGTAAAACTTCGCATTCTTTGTGTATCATCATTATCAGGATTTTACTAAACCACAGTGTACCTACAGGATTCCAAGAATAATTATTTTGGTCCTTTTCTATCCACCACCGGCTACCTCTGTTGCACGTCGGCGTCGTACACCATCTTCCGGTTCGTACTTGCTATTCGAGAGCATTTACTACCCATTCGCTACCAAGTTCTGCGAGCTATTATAACCTAATCATTATCACTCCGAATTTCCGTCATCATAAAAATGTGATTCCATCAAAACATGATCATCATCGATCATGACATTGTTATCTTTTATCCTGTAGTTACACTATATACTTGAGTACCTTCTTACTTACCTACTCACCAAATTCTTCTAACGTTTCTTCTTGGAGTGGTGCCAAAAACTAGAAATGCAAAGCTAACTTTAAAGTAGGTATACCTTACCTACCTATCCTATTATTTATGTCGGATATTTTATTCGTTTCAGAGACGAAAGAAAATATTCGGTTCAAGCTCTTTCTAATATTAAATATTTTTGTTTGTGCCTTTTTGAACAAAAGATTCAAAGAAAAAATGAAAGATTAATCCGAGAATATTATTTCAGATTATACACCGATAACCATCACTACAAAGGTGAATTCCCTTACAGCGAAACCTTATACAGGCAAGGACTTATCGAACAAGATAAAAACTTTGAAGAAATCAATCGCGGTACTTTCTTTCAAAGTTCTGCTAAAATCGACGATATTCAAGATCCTGAGGTAACCCAAGAATTTATCTAAAGGATTATGAATTTATTGACTTGAACTTTTCTAACTGATTTTTATTTTAGTAATTCTCTTCATAAAATCTAGTAAAAATACTAATATTATAATAGATATTGATGGAATGTCAAAAGTTAAAAATGTGATTACCAGTCAATAATACTAATACTACATTTTATTAAGAGAATTTACTGCTATGATTTTTGTTCCGGTCAGATTTCAGAAAAGTTTTATGGGGATTTGCAAAAAGCTCACGACTTCACAGCGATTGATATTCAAAGGGGCAGAGATATGGGTCTCCGAGGCTATAACGATTACCGACATCTATGTGGCATAAAGCCAGTTAAGCAATTTGATGACCTTTTAGACGTTATGGATGTTGAGGTGAGGTTTTATGGAACTTTTATTATACTGCTTGACCTCAACAAAAATGGAATCGCTGGAAATAATCTTTTTTAAAAGGTCTTAAAAATAGATTTTTCAATTTTCCTTTTTTCCAGAAAATGGAAGCACTCTTTCAACTTTATGATACAGTTGATGATATAGACCTACTTGCTGGGATCATGAGTGAGAACTTCATCCAAGGATCATTTGTCGGCCCAACCTTATACTGCATCATAACGAAACAATTGCAATTATTTAGGTACTCTGACAGGTTCTGGTATGAACGAAACGATCACGTCCACAGTTTTTCTTTAGGTACGTATTGTAAGAAAAAAATATAGCGTATGAAAAAAGAATTGAAAACTTTAAAAAGCTATCCAAAAAATATTAAATAGAATTACTCATTCAACATCAGTTTAAAAATAACAAAGCCAGCAATCGAGTGGAAAAATGGTAGGGCTTAAAAAACAAGTTTTTCAACAGTCACTCGTTATTCACATTGTAATAGCTGTAGCTAAAACATTTGAACGTGCCGTATTTTAACACGTTCCCTATCCCCGTACAAAATGATTTGACAACTTCATACGTCCAAGTGTGGTTCCACACATTGTGGGGCCATTGAAGTTGTGAACCCATAGTGGAAGCACGGACTCCTGAAAAAAAGCTTCATGGCCTCACATTGGGGGCACCTGGACAGGCAACGTGTTAAACAAAGATATTATAGGTTTAGGTGCGTCGTCCACCGTCTAAAATAAGAAGGGTAACTGCCTGACTTTCTAGCCACTGCTGCACGAACTCTTCTGCTTCTTCTTCTATACCTATGTGGCATCTGTCCGTCATTTCGACGGACAATTTTGCTAGCGTCAAGTGCTGCACAAACTCTCTGAGCGTGTATATAACGTCTTTATCTTGACTTTTCTGTTTCCCGTCCTGTTTAACTATAAGGTATATGCATTATTATGCAGGTAAAATATTAGTGCACCATTCGATGCATACGCATAACTGCTCTATTGGTACCTACCATGTTTCTGATTTTAAAAAGTTTTTATTCAGGTCAATTACACGAGATCAGAAAAACTAACATGGCGCGGCTTGCATGCGACAATGCGGAGGGCATTAAATACATTCAACCACAAGCCTTCCTGAATGTGAAACCGGGGTATGTACCTACCGTTATTTAATCATGTTTATTGGTTTTACGGTGAATTTGATCAACATTTACTGAATTATAAAGCAGACTCATAAACATGAAACATGAACCCTTTATTCTTTTTGATAATGCAAAACAGTACCAGGTCTAATTATAATCATGATGAGCCTTGTTTTATTATTATTTAACAATATTATTATTCGTCATACTGCAAGGCAAAGGCTTCCATAATATAAATTCGAAAATAAACCTCAATTACTTAGCATTTCCTTACAGTTTTCTTTCTCATCCAAACCTACGCCTTCTCGATAAAATGCGACATCTTATTGAGACGAACAGCTCATAAAACTTCAGTGTCTGCATTTACATTTAAAATAAAACAAATTAAATGAAGGAACAAAGAAGAAGGACGGCATTAGAAGCCTAAATGGCTCTTCGTAAGGGAACGTAATCAAGTGAACGTGAAGAAGAGAAATAAAAGGGAGAATTTGAATATTATACCTACTCGTATTTGAAATAAGGATTGAGTACACCAAAAATGGTTTAAGTCGTCAAGAATTCATACCCTCTATACGTGATGTATTAAGAACGTGGGTTCATAGCAGGCCTTGAGCCGTCTTTGTAATAATGAGCTAAATCGACGAGTACTTATTTTTCGATAAGTTACGATGAAACAGTCGTGTTATGTGAACTGCGACACGAAAACCGTCAATCACGCGATTGTACGTGTTTCAAAAAAGAGTAACAGATTGGTCTTACTTTGAATTTAGTACACACCATTTTGTGTCGTACATAGTTTTCCGTTGCGCAACGTTCTACAGACATCTCTAGACAAATACGAAAGTAATCAAGTTGAAAAACTTTAAATACCAACAAATTATACAATCTATCTCAAACTCACATGCGTAACTTTAGAATTGTTACATAGTGTTTTGTTACTTTGGCAATCGGAGGCGAAGCCCCCGTATCGCAAACTTTAACTGCATTCGCTGCCCAGCATAATGTCAAGTGACGTGGCTACAGATATACGAAAACAAGAAGCTTTTGACAGCAAAAAACGCGCTGAATGAAACGCGCATAGGTCACTTTTTAGTCACAGAATACCAATGATTTAGTATGAAAACAGAAAACCTGCCAGGCCTGGGTGGCCAGCAGTAAGAAGGTTGAATACCTAACATTTTTATTTCCAGATTATTATTGGTTTCTTTAAAATATTCGTGGAATAGCCGGGAAATACGAAACAGTACCTGGCAGGTTTTCATAATACAACGATACCCCCATTTTTTAAGCTTGAATGCTACTCCTCAGTAGTAAAATAACTGAAAAATTAAATATTAGTCAAAAGGTTGTACGTGCCTACGTTCCTCACCCCTGTGAATTTGAGCTGTACTGGCTTACGTGCTTTACCTATACATAAAGCATTTTATAGAACCAATACAAAATAACAGGAATGATGATTATGAAAGTCGTGATTTTATATGAGTTTAAAATATTTCAGGAACTCGCCCGTACCCTGCACGCAAATCCACAGCCCTGACCTGACGAAATGGCGAGACAACACAGCTGTTTCAAGAAGAAGTATACCCACGAAGTCACTCACATGCCCATGAGCTTTACGTTCCAGGGCACTGAAAGTAATTTCTCTTCCTTCTTTGACGACTTTCTGTTTTACAAACCTCCTGAAGAAGTTGAGCAGAAGTTTAAGCGGCAAGTTTAGAAATAAATCGAGTAGGTACTTTATTACGTGAGAAAGTTGAGAAAACTTCACAAAATTTTCGTTGAATTTGTCATAGGTACCTAATCAACAATATTCTAATTCATCTTTGATAATACTAAAACACGATAGGCAAGTGGCTATGTAAAGATTATACCTCCAGAATCAATAAAATTTAATTAAAATAATCGATAAGGGTTTATTTTCTAGTTTTACCTACGATCTTTTAAATCTAAATTAATTTGTTGATGAATTACTGATATAATAAACTCTTTTCAAATATATAATTATACTTTGGTCGGTGTAGTACTACATAGTAAAAAGTTTTGCAACTTCTATAAAAGCACAATATAAAAATAAATGCATAGCGTAAAAAATTAATTAAAAATGGCGGCAGTCGATAACATTCCAACCCAATGCATTGAAAATAAATACAGGTAAGTTATACGTAAACTAGTAAATCGCCTGAGTGCTCGCAAACGTAATGAAATATATTAAAAAGAAAGCTTAAAGGTAGTGCAGTCCACATTTATCCAACGAGGGAATAGAAGTAATTTCCAGAGGGAAAATTAAAAAGAAATGGGTTTATCTCAGCGAGCCCTCGGCGCAATTACAGTACGGCTAAACAAGTTACGTTTTTTCGGTTACAGTTTTCTCTTCATAGAGTTCACGACGGAATGACTTTTTTGCCATTGTCAAGTGAAACTTTTTGAGTAAATTAAAAACGTATAAAGGGTTAAGAAACCATTGCAATTACAAAGGCTATTATTTATATTTAATTAAAACCCCTGAAGTATCTATTTAGAAACAAAACCAAGAATTCTGAAAACGTTTCTGTGAAACTTTGCAGTTTTCATTACCCGAAACCAGAGGTGTAATTCTCTTAATTAAATAAAAA
This sequence comes from Eulithis prunata, assembly GCA_918843925.1. Lineage (NCBI taxonomy): Eukaryota > Metazoa > Arthropoda > Insecta > Lepidoptera > Geometridae > Eulithis > Eulithis prunata. The sequence continues at coordinate 7,203,067 of OU974016.1, read as the reverse complement.
ATGAGTTTCGGTTGGCATTTAATGTGACTTTTATGACATCCCAATCAAAAACCATTGAAATTTTTAGTAGATTGTACTAAGAGAGTTACCATCAGGCATAAGCATTTCATTTAAAAGTAACGCGTCTTTATATTGGACGGGTCCTGGCAGATAGGCAAGCCCGCGGAAGGGTAAATGGAAGCCAGTGGAAGGCTTCATTTAGTCCGAGTGACGATTATTGGGGTCTTGAACTTGGGACCGAAGGCTATTTACTGAGCAACTTATATGACGGTTTACAGCGTCATATATGCATAGCTTTAAGAAGTTTTGACTTCTATACATACTTTATAGACTATCTTTATTATGATAGTAAAGCTGGAGACACTAAAACGTGCAAGTATATATGATTTAAGTATCCTAAAAAAACACCAGTTAAATTATTTTGGTTCATTAACATAAAAACACGAATTCCGTTCAGTGATGAAATGAAGTAGCAAAAAGTAGTAGATACTCACTTCTTTATGTGACTACATTGTGCACTTCTTTAGCTCATAGCTCATTTTTGCATTTTACCCGTAAAATGTTAACTTTCCATGAAAATGTTCCTGTGAAAGCAAAACCCAGAAACATTTTTGCACAAACCTACAAATCTCTATCCACCTTCCCAAAAATGTTAGCGCCCAACCCAAAACAAAGAATAGAAAACGCGCCGTAGTTTTCCAGTTATGCTGAGTTTTCTAAAAAGCGGTTGTCACTGACGGCCGTAATATAGCATTAACATTTTGTCAAATTTGATTTGCTGCATTCCCAACGAGAGCAGTTTCCGACGGGCATGGTTACCTAAGAATATCAAACTTATGAATGAAATATTTATCGTAACTGAATATATATAAATAACATATAACAATATATATAATATTCCTTGTGGTTTCCTTAGTGCTATAGTACAAAATAAGTTATTATGTATTTTTAAAACAATAAATAAATTTAAAAAAAAAAAAAAAAAAAGTCGTGGCAATTTACCTAGGTTACTGCAAGAAAAACAAACGATTCCAATTGCTGACGTGTTGTTTAATGGTACAGTGGCCTTATAAATACCGGCACCGTTTTTAAAGAAACCATAGCTTTACGTTCATTTCCATGTCGTGTATGGAAAACCAAACGTAAACTACGTGACGTGAATACTCGTGCCACGAAACCTTTGTCGCACGATGTTTGACGTACATTTTACGTGTTACAGATTTCGGATGCCTTGAAAACATAGGCAGGTTTTGAATGGCAATTTTTCTGATAGAACAAAGTCATCGGAAATAAAATTGATAGTTGGCAGGTACGCAGAAAAATAGTGTTATAACCCAAAAAGTGGGTCTATGTGAGCTGACTGTAAACTTAGGTTCTTTCAGGTTGTTTGTGACTTACTTACTTTCAAGACATCTTTACAATTTTTTTTTTATAAAAACGGGATTAAGTAATATCGATCATGGATATCATCCATGAATATCTAATAACTTATTTTGGAAGCGTTTAGCAATATTTCTCGACTCATAAGTTATTTGTCTGCTATTAGGTTATCTATTTTCAAATCGTGTCTCTTTTCTAATAAATTAGATAACCTAAATGAATTCAAAGTGCAGCTACGCTCATTAAAAAGTCTTAGGATAGATATATAGTACCTAAAATATACATGCATAACGAATTTAATAAATGAAGGCATTTAATCCTTACACTAGCCTTAATTAAAGTGAATTTGGCAATTTAATAGGTTCACTAATTGCATTAATTTGTTCTTTGCCCGAAATTACGATTTTCTAAAAGTTTAAACTTCGAAGTTTATTTCGAAAGAGATTAAATGCTTTGAAATTAGCCAAAGAAGTTTGCAGTGCAAAAAAGAAGGATTCAAGAACATAGTCGATATAGCAATATGAAATGTGAAATGAAGTTTAAAGCAGATAGAGTCAGCAAGAAGTATCCTTCACTTTTTCAGAATTTTAAAATTGGGAACTGTTGGCTCTATTCATATTTTTTTACCTTCCTTATCATAGTAAGCAAGTAAGCTCGTATGAGTTAGTGGCCAACTCTGGTGACGGAGTTTTTAGGCTATGCCTGAAGGCCTCCACCATGGCTTAATGACTGCTAGAGCCAGGACCGACAGTTTAACGTGCTCTCCGAAGCACGGAAACGCTCAAATAAATAGTGACCGCGCAGGTGAAGATTGACTAAGCAAACTATTCCACGGGCGCTCCCCAATCAATTACCTATCATAGTTGGATAACCTAATCATAGTTGGAAGAAGAAAATGGAATGTTCCTAGTTTTTAGGCATAAAACATTTTTAAAACTTTGTCTCACCACTTACTAATGAAAGCAAAATTCGTGTGTAAATTGTTCCAACGAAGATAAATCATTCGATCTATCGATTAGAGCTAAATGGGGCTAAGTGAGGAAGCTAATAGAACCTAAAAATTAGATTAGTGAGTCCTCGTGTTAATTGCCAATTAGGAGAAATGGTTGCCGGGCGGGACGAAATGTAAACTAAGCGGCAATTGAAGAAAATACGAGAGTATAAAGTATCGCGGAGATTGGTTTATAGATTGCAATTTAGTTACTTGTGGTTATTGGTGGATGGATATCATTATGAAAAAAAAAATCCTTACATTTACTCTAACAGAACAAACAAGCCAGGCCCTTTATTCCCATGCCTCTACTCAGGACAGAACACACTAGGTAGTGTTCATTTTGGTCTGATTTTTTTATGATATAGAGTTTGTCAAAATTGTGTTCAAAGTCGATCGAAAAACCTCATGCCCTTGTTAGGAATCGAACCCAAAATAAATTATTTGCACAGTTCCATTCCTCGTTAAGCTTCACAATACAGAGGTACCACCCACATTTATATCACTGTGGAGAAGCAATGTATAGGTAGAAAGCAGAATTACCAGCGCTGAAAATGCCTTTGGCCCACGCTCAAAGAACCTGTGTGATAGGATTATGTACACAATCATGGTGGAGCTTAGGGAACAGAATTTCATGACTAAATCCATAACAATAATTGTGTTGCACGACACATAAACAATACGATAGTACCGTCAAACAAAAATTTAGTTATCGTCGCGATGACACGGTGGACAGAGTCTACTACTGAATGTATGAGATAGAATGATATTGTGTAGGCAGTGTTTAAAAACTGCGGTTATGAGCTTTAAAGCAACATGTCGGAAAATAAACAAACATAAAATATAACTATTTAATAATATACAGGCTAGGTGGGGCGACGATCTGCGAAATGTAACTGGCAAACTCTGGATGAGAAGAGCCGAAGACCGGGCTCAATGGCGCGTCTTGGGAGAGACCTACGTCCAGCAGTGGGCCAGGGCCGATATAGTGATGATGACTAAATTATTTGAAGTCGGCATTCTACACAAATGCAGCCACAAGCGAATTGTTGGCAAATTGTCAATCGCTTCGTTTTGACTATGCGGTTTTGCATACGAATCGGGACACGAAACAACAAACAGAAAATGGTTGCTTTTAAACGAACGCGGTCATTTCAATCGCAATTCTTTCATGTTGTTCGATTGCTTTGCGTTTAAAAAAAGAATATAAATGTTGATATAGTAATAGAAAACATTGGTTTACGGTTATTTATGCACTGGTATAGATATTCCCTGAGTTATTTTGGTATTTTAGACGACCCGTCTTGAGGCACGTTTATAGATCACCCATTTTTCTGTATTTGTAATTCTCTTATTCGCATTGGACTCTAAAAAATATTTTTAGGTCTCGACACACTTTGGTGATGACCACTCGTTGTTTCATTGAAATGTATATGAAACGCTAGTGACTAGTTTTTAGTAGGTATGCATAAAGCCCACTCTACTAACCACAGAACAGTTACTATATTTTGTATTTTGCATTGTTAAACGATTTAAAATATTAAAAAACAATGTAATTCTGAGCCTACGCCAAGTTTATTGGCATCAGACTTATAGTCTTGACTTGGTTGAAGAACTATCAATCACGTCACGTTATACCAGCCAACCGAGCGAGACCAAGGAGGCTACCCTTGAGACTCAATAACAAAAGTTTTAGTTTAAAATGTACAAGGAGGTCTTGGTAGTATTTTTAGTGGATTTAGTAGCAGCTCAAATTTGTAGAGGCTTCACCAACAGTACTGAGCTATTCTACAAACGTATATTATATACCCCTTGAAAAGCATACATAGTCTTCGTTGAGCGCCTGTGGCTCGTCGCACTGAGCTTGGCACTGAAAATAAACGAATTAGAACGATGAATTGAAGAATTGTGATATTAATTGTATAAGAATTTAAGCGATAGAAGTGAGTTAGGTTATTTGAACGAGTTTAGTGAAACTGTACAGAATAACTCGAGATTGGTATTGTATTGAGGGTAGCCCCCCAGACGCGCACCAATAGACATGCCAATTCATGTCACAAGTCGCAACTAAACGCAAACCATACATTTTGCAGGCCAATTAATAACGATCTCAAAGGATAGGTAAATTTCCTTTCGGCAATTAGAAGCCGGAGGTATTAGTTTAGCGTAGCGGATGTTAAATAAATTGAATATCAATAGGGTTAAACGGGTTAAACTTTGAGGTGAGGCGTTTGATGTAATTTTATCGTAGGTATTTAAATGGTAGGTACTCAAGGATTTTTGTTTTAAAATTTTCCAGGTAAATATTGATTACTAGCCGTCTCCCGCGGCGTTGCTCGCGTTAGAGTGTGACTTTTCAAAATTCCTTTCTTAGTGCGCCCCTACACTATATAAGGAACCTACCCTCCAAATTTCATACCTCTAAGACTTATAGTTTAGGCTGTGCGTTGATTCTATGTCAGCTTGAAAAGAGTATTATATATATTGATGATGATGATAGATGATGATGATTGATTAGTTAGTGGCTTGTATTCAAAAATATTGCTTAGCTCTAACATACGAGTAAAATTTACGCATTGATATTTTGAAACTCTCAGTTATAAACCAACAAAAATCGGTTCAAACTTGAGCATTGCTTTTAAATACTAGCCAACTGTATGTGTCCGTTGTTTACATTCATCATCAGTCTGAAAATCTATAACCGTATCTTGCTGGGCATACCTAAGCTACTTAATAATATTCTATAGGTACGAGTGTCACCGTAACTCGTGACTGTAACTTTGCATGAGCGTCAACGAGAAGAAATCGCAACGATTTGCTGATGAAGCTCCGATTGAACTGAAACATACTGGTAATAAAAAAGTAAAAAAAAATGCCAGTGGTACATTTTCATAGTCTAAATCACTCTGTTCAGGCTCAATAATGTACTAGTTCCAGAATACTGAGGATAACGTTAATAATAAAACTCCAATACGAGTCAGCTAATGGATGATGAAGGAGGTAGATTAGTAGTTCAGTGATCATTTGCGTGTCACGCGACCGGGCGATCAGGGTCTAATGAGGCTGGAACTGACTCATTGGGGTTAAGTATTCCTTGGTTACACACCAAGCAGTTTGTGCCATCTTTATAGACTGTTCAATATGGCTGTGTAAGGGTTAGGTATATATTTTTCAATATGTAAGATTGGTGTAGCGCTGTTTCGCACGAAATTTTTCGCACCACAAGCTAAAAGTAATAATAATTGCTTCATTTATCACCGGCTGTTTTTAAAATTTTCGTTTCAACCCACAAATTTATAAAAGAGCCTAAGGGGCGAATAAGTTAAGTTTAAGTTCACGCTTAAATTATTGCCATCTTTTACAAATGAGTCAAACAGAGGCAGAGCAATTTTAAGTGGCGCTTAAATTTGAGTGACGTTTCAGTATTCCGGTCTAAGTCAACTAAAAGTATGGAAAGGAAACAAAGCAATTACATTCAGAGAAAAAAGCGTAAGAGGCGCCTATACGAGTTTGCATTTTTGATATAGTTGACTGGATATTTTTACAAAACAAACGGAGCTACGTTGACAAATTTTTACTTTATTATTATGTAAAAAATATATCTCAGTTAACCTTATAGAAATAATAACAGTTGTAGATAAATGATTTTGTAACTCTTAATCGACGTTAAAAAAAGAGATTGGGGGGTCATCAGTTTTAGGAAAAGTAATATTACATTTGCTAAAACATACGGATTATATTATGACGCTCATATGGCGTGAAAAAAAATCTCTTATTTATCATTTTTACACTCGTCGAATCGTTTTATTCGCGTTACTTTTAGTACGGATTCTAAGTTCTACCAGTGTAAACCAACCCCATAATTCACTACACCATTGCGTGTAGATAGACACAACAGATACAACACAACCTAAACATTTGCTTATCTCACAGCAGTAACTGCAAGCCAACAAACTTGCCAACAAGAGACTTAGAAGCATAAGGCTGCGTACACAATAGTTAATTACGGCTGTCAGCCGCATCGTGGTCAAGATACCGCTGATGAGCGCCGTAAGGGCATCTGCACACGACTTTGAATATCAAAGAGACCATTACCATATCTTGATTACTCGACAGAATTGATGGTTGACCAACACTGCTATAGAGTTGCTACAACATTTTACTTTTAACCGTGTTTTCATCGAGTCATTTGAATAGTGAGCGTTTGTAGTTTATTTTTAGTGGCATGTTCTTATGTTTGGCAACACTCACACATGTCTACACCACTACAGCTACACAATTTTATGCCTTGGTATATGTATAATCACTGCCTCTTTCTATTCGGGGGAATAGAAAGAGACAGTGACTAGCGAGTGTGATCACATATGGAGACCCACACAAAACCCAAAACACTTCGATAGCGCGTTCTAGCATCCGACCAAACTTAGCAGCGCCATCTAGTTCTGGTTTAAGGCAACATGAGCATAGAACTTTTTCTAACTAAATAAGTACTGCATATTGGTTAAGTACATAAAAATAAGTACTAAATTCATTTCACATTAAACACAGAGTGAGAGTGAATGCGTGGCACTCGAAGTGGCCACTCCATTCTAGGCACTCCTGAAAACCAGCGCTAAGGAGCCACCGTGCACCTTTAGCATATGCTGAGCGAGTACCTTTTTTACGCATCTATCTATATAATTTAATGTTTATTTAATTGTGTCTTTGTATGTGTTTTTGCGTAAAATAAATAATTTCTATTCTATTCTAAGTATAACTTCGTCCGCGCGGAGGGACTCCACGCACTGGTTTTTTTTTCTGTATTACTGCAGAAAACGTATTTTTTAGGCAAACGTTTTACCGCGATCTAACCATAATATCTTCTTGTTGTTGTGTCACCTCTATGACATTTATCAGTCCACTAAACGCGTGTGTAGTTAGCATCAAGCAAACAAGATATAGATTTCGATCTGATTGCCGCGGGCATTCTATTAACACCTAGTTCAATGGTATGATTTCATTTGGCACACAACTAATTACTAACGTTCATGCAAATGGTGGGACCAAATTAGGGGGGAGGGGGTGTGGAATTAGGGGGTATTGTTTGAACTAGCGGTGCCAAAATGCTTCGTTTGAATTTTGATTGGAGCTTTGTTCCAAGTTTTCGTGTTGGGGACAATGGTGCTTAATTTGAATGCAGTAAGTATCTAATTCGGAAATCACAGTAGTATATTTTTGACAACTTTGGTAGCGCAGACTGATGACCAACTTGAGATGTAAGAGAGGTTTGATTTGACTCCTACTATGGGAAAAATATCAACATGATTATGTACGATTTGTTCATTCATAGGTAAAGCGTTGCAAACTGCAGTTGAACTGAGTTGAATTCAACTGTGGTAAAAAGAGTAGGCTTGCCTAGTAGTTACTCATACCATCCTCTTAGCGTAGTCGGTTTTATCATGTTCTATCCACAGGAAAAACAAGGTCAATAAGTGCTGAGTTGGCAAAGCTACGTTATTTTTGTTTAATTTGACTTTTGGAAAAATCGGTCTAAATGGACCCCTAAGGGGATTTTTGGAACTTTTTTCCAATTTTCCCCTTCCGGCAGTCACCGTGGTAGCTAAGAGGTTTTTTTTTTTTATTATGATAAAAGTAATGGAACAAGCTGATAGTTCACCTGATGTTCCTGATTTTATTTCAACGTTCCAGAAATCCCCTTATCCAGACTTAGGCAGGTTCGTAAATTATACAAAAAAGTTGCATCAGAATAGGTATTGTGTGGTAGAAGATCTTTAGGTAATCATTGAGAACATCTCAGGATTAGTAAGCAATGATTTTAGCACACACTTTACTTACTCAGAAACCTAAGTACCTACCTAATTTTTTGCGAGATCATTTACAGTTACAACTTGAATTCACAACTTGAACAATGACCCTTTGTTCGGACTTAAATCACCCATCATATTCAAAAATCTATTGCGAATAAATAGAGCCTGTACAGTCGCAGCAATTAACACAAAATAGCAAACTGAAATGAAGTTATTGTATGCAACAATGTTGCCATCAACACACTAATGTAGTTCGATTATGTTTCTATTGCATACTAGAATTCGCTCGATGGACCGATTCGAACGTTATTGTTTGCTGGCGTAATTTCCTAGCCTAACGTAATATTCGCTAGAAAATATAAAACCTCAAACATATAAAGAAATAGTATAATCACGTGACGATTAGTTTACAATTAATGTAATTTTGGCTGGTTTCCTCGTAATCTATTTCAGCGCAATATCAAATTCAAATGGGCTATGCCGATTAGCTTTGCTATAGATACTTCAAGAACATTAAATTAAAAAAAAACTCTCTTGACTTGAAAGTATGTAAAGCTTTGTAAATATCAAGCTTTATAAGCTTTGCTTTTAGATTTTTTTAAGATTTTATTTCATCAAATCACTATAAGCTGAAGCTTACTCGCCTTTCAGCTTAAACACTGCTTATGATTCTCCCTATTACTAGCTCAAAAAATCGAGATGACACTTAATAAATAAATATTATACCTAAAATAAAAATACAATTTAAATTTTTGACCCTTGCACATTCCAACCGTTGAACATATTGTCACGTGAACTACCCAGCCCCGGAATTTTTAGAGTATGGTTCAACGCTTTCCTTTGTTTACTAGCGAGCATACCCTACTTCTCACGGTATACAATTAATTTACACTAAACTAGCTAATTAAAACAGCAAAAAAAATATTTCTATGTACAATTACAGGCGTAAGGTGTTGTACGGTATTAAAAAAAAAAACTAAAATAATTTACCCTAAAAGATCCCGAGATGAGATAATCTTACTTTCCTGTGGAGATTACGTCTTGAGCCTCTTTAATTTATTTTTTTAACTAGGTAGGTATAATTTTGTGGCATTATTCCAACGTGGTGCGAAAAGATTATTGCAAAATACGAATTTTTAGTGCTGTTCTTTTGGTAAAAGATACGAGACTGGCGTCTAGATTTACTTAGGTAGGTATCATCATTTCCCTGCCCTTATCCCACGCTAGGTGGGGTCGGCACAACATGTTTTCTTCTTCCACTCACTCCTATCATTCGTCAACTCTGAATTACTTAGGTAGGTATATGAGAGGCTATATTGATACTCTATTGACGAAACCTTTGCATAATCCTGCTAATATTATAAGCGCGAAAGTTTGTGAGTATGGCAAAATGGATGTTTGTTACTCTTTCACGTAAAAACTACTGATCCGATTTGGATGAAACTTGGAATATATATTGTTCGTGACCTGGATTAACACATAGGCTACTTTTTATCCTAAAAATCAACGGGATCCAACGGGACGCGAACGAAGTCGCGGGCGGCAGCTTGTAAAATAATAAATTTTCCAGTGAACATCGTTCTACGAACGTTCAAAGCTAGAAATATGTTTAGTACAGCTCCTGAAGCCAGTGCTCAAGACATCTCAAGAGGCCAGCTCGCGCCGCAAAGTGGCCGTTTAGTACACACGGTGTCACTGCTTTGATTGCACTCCAGTTGCTTTTCACAAATAGTTGATACTACGCTATGAATAACACGAATTGCTCGAACAAGCTGTAGAAAGTTCAAGAAAATAATAGTGTTTTACATTGAAATTAAAAATAAGCAAAGCATCCAGAGATTTTTTCGCCAATTGCATTCAGTAAGTAAGGTTTCTATGGTTGGATTTATTATTTTAATAATTATAAGTACACCAGGATCCATAGGTATTCGTGCAAATTTAAATAAATATTCAACAATAAATAAAAACACGTAAATTCTTCAAAAGAATTGCTGCATAATACGTTGGGTGAGTTCTAATTCAAAATTTATAATTCAAGCGTATCTTCAACAGTATTGTATTTTTACAGTTTGTATATCATAAATATTATTTATTATCATCATCATCATCAATATTTATAAAACTCTTTTGAAGCTGACAGAGAATCAACGCACAGCCTAAACCATAAGTCCTAGAGGTATGAAATTTGGAGGGTAGTATCCTTATATAGTGTAGAGGTGCACTAAGAAAGGAATTTTGAAAAGTCGCACCCTAATTGGTCTAGAACGCGAGCAACGCTGCGACGGCTAGTTCTCTATAAACGTGTACAAAGCTTCCAAAAACTTCAATATTTTCATTCATAACTTCTCCCAGTTATTTCAGTAAACAATCTCATACAATGTGAGCCCTCGAACTGCGCCGGTGAAATGGTCATCCGGCAAACTTATTGCCAACTTTGATTGCAGTTCGGATTTCATACGTCTGTTCCAGTGTTTCCAGCTGCTCAGAAGTTAACAATTTGTAGAGCAGTTAAAGATTCAACTTGGGCTCTTGAGTAGAATTTTGATTAATTAATATAAATTAACAAACACCCATTTATTTTAGAAAACTATGTTTATAATTTGTTTGAATGTAAGAATATACGCGCGTAGAATGTAGTTTGTGAGAGAATGTTATTTTTATTTTTCGTGGTTTTTAGGTAACAAATTTATTTTAATAATACGGAAACATTAGCCACGGTGAATTTTGAGAAAAATACTCAGTAGATTACGCAAATCAAATGAGTAGGTGTAATTGTTCCAACAACCAAGCGCTACATTGAACAATATTTGCCAAAATATTCATATTGCCATAAGACATGGTACCAAAGTGTATCTGCAGAAGGGAATTGATATTGCAATACAGTGCAATACATACGCTATTCTTTCTCGATATTCCTTCTCAGTTTTCAATTTATATCTAGTTCCTTTGTGAAAGCAATTGCGCTCGACGTAGCTCCTGGTTTTACACTGGATCGTGTCAGAATACATCTTCACCTTTGTTGCTTTAGTCTCGCTTTTAAAATGTATTGTTGTCTACCGTCTACCACGTGTAACAACTGTTTCCATGCTTTTGTTAGAACAGTAAGTATTTTAGTTTTAATATGAGTTGTAAGTATACCTAGATGAGTTTTATTTGTGAGCAAACGTATCTTCATTAGCCTCATTTTAGAATTTATTTTAAAAAAAGGCATCTAACTAAAAAATTTTAACCTGATAACTGATTGTAATCTTAAAATACCTCAGATTTAGTACTAATTTATGTAAATGAATTATTTAGGATTTATAATGGTAATTTTTTCAATAAACTTTAGTAAAAATATTGTTGCGATATCGTTGAAATGTCATAAAAATTCTATTAGCTGCTAAGTGACATCGCAATACGATCAATACAATATTTTAGTGACGGACAACTTGGAACAACACGCGTGGGCAGGCTCTGAGCACGGAAACACGAATGAAGTAAAGATGGCGGCGCTCGGACGAAATAGGAACGTAAAAATTTGAAAAAAAAATCTTAACAAACCGTGCAAGGGTGTGACGTAAGGAGGCTCACTACAACATGTAAAACAAATCGCAAAGAATGAAGCTGTGAAATATAATAAGAAGATAATAATAATATGACATTTGGTTCTTATTTAAATTTGGTTTAGTGACTTTTGACTTGAACAACTCATCATCAAACGCTGTCATTGCTGATCAAGTAAATTAATATTCAGAATCATGTTTATATAGCTTTACCCAGAATCAAAAGTTATAATTGAATTTACTTTTCATTAATTGTTTTAAAACTTTACCCATTTTGTTCATAAAGTACAGACAAATGAAATGAGTTGGAGCATTAATTGACCTCATTAGGTCCTTATCCGGAAGATACTTAGTAAATACAAGTACCTATTACTATCTAAGTAACCTGTGGCCCGCAAGATAAAGCACTGTTTACATGCCTGCCATTATTGCACTTCAAGAATTGAAAGTACACATTTCTATGAAGTAAGTAAACCTATTTTAGGTATTGTATATATTTGAAGTATAAATCATTATTCGAGTTGACTCAGAGGAAATAACTTTACACGCTATTTACAAGACAAATTATTATGATGACGGTTTTTTTTATACTACTAGCTGATGAAACAAGCAGATGGCCCACCTGATGTTAAGTGGTAACCATCACCTATAGCAAAACATTGCCTCGTAGTCATGCACGATAGAAACGTGCCCTACGATGCACTGCCCCGCGTCCATCAACTTGTGGCAAACAGGTGTTAAGTCTCATGTGCCTGTAATTACACCGGTGACCACACTCTTCAAACCGAAACACAGAGCAACGCTGCTTGGCGGCAGAAAAAGGCATGGTGGTAGTACTTCCCCGGACGAGCCCTTCACAAAGAGCTCTACAACTCTTAAAATATCGGTATGGTTTAAAGAAGGCAATAATATGGTGCCGTGTAAATGGCGCTTTAGCTTAGGCAAAGTTCAGACTCATGAACTTGATATTAATAATCTCCAATTAAGTTTAGCAAACTTCGTTATCTGAAACCCTCAAATGGTTTATTATATACGGGCAATTATAGAGTTCCTCGATAGGAGATGCCAAAGTAGTGAAGTAATTTATTAGAAATAAATTGCAGCATCGCCACTTTATAGTTCTGAATTTTAATTATTGAGCATAGTATAAAAAATACTTCAGTATTTAAAAAATATTTTACTAAATACAACAACCGTTTAGTATTATTACCTACCTACGTATGTCACTAAATACCAGACTTAGAAGCAGTACAGTAAAATTTGTGGTAAAGGTAAAATTGCGCAATTAGTTGTCTGTTTATTTCAAACTTTTTACTTTATAGCATGGATAAATGGATACACCTATCTTCTTGAACCAGGTTTTTGTGTTGAATATTTATTTGTTAGTTCATGATTGTTTTGATGGATCATCTACGAGGGATTTCTAGTAGGTAAGCGTCAAACTACATCAGAAGGCAAGACGTCGCGTCGCGTAGCTAGGGAGAGAAATTTAACAAAACAATTTAAAAGCAAGTTTTTTTAAAAGCTTTTTCGTTACAATATGCTTTTTCTTAAGAGCTATTTCAGTTATAACTAAAGCAAAACGGTATAAAAGTTACAAACGAAAACAGCGTATGAAGAAAAAAATAACGAAAAACCTCTTTTGACAGCATGCTTTTTAAAAGAATAATTATCTATATTCATGTCACTACGGACACGTCAACGACGTCTTGTCGTCAGGTGTGCGCCAACGCTAATCGTATGTTCAAAGTAACTTAAAAGTTATTTATGTGTTTCTCGGGAGTATTTTTTCATAAAAGTTTTGATATCGTGTAGATATATCAATATCTTTTAATAAGCTATCTTTAGACATATTTTATGATGTATTTGTGGCCGGTTTCGGCTACACCTAGTAATCATGCGGGTATAAATAAAAAAGTTTTATATCACGTCGTCGGTAGATAGAGTCTGAACACGTTAAATCTGCAGCTCTTGATTAGAGGTTTACGACTGGACCCGGTCCTGATGGCTTAAATGAGCACAGTTAAAACCATTTAAAAAAAATCCTTTCCAACTGGCCACACAAAATATTTATAAGGAAATGCCGAGTTCATTCAGAGAAAAAGTGATGTGTGGCATGTTGACAACTCATGTGTATCGAACGCTGTAAAATGGTTCCATGTACAAATATTTTTGGGGTTTGTTTTTTTCTGTTCATTGCCGTGGACTGACTCAACTAAGTAAAGCAGCCGTTATGTACCTAACGTCCATTGTACGACAGCTATTAAACCAGCAATAAACACAGTAATGGTCTCTTTTCCTTTCTTTATTGTTAAAAAAAACAAAGGCTTTACTATTACTACTACCACAGATCATATAATATACTATAGGTACTATCTCTTCGCCGTCTTATTAGTATTTTATTTTACCTCTAAATTGCTTGGCAGGATGATTGTTGTGACATTGGGTAAGTTGTACCTATTGTGTAAAGGCCGATTTACACTTTCACTAGTACGTAAGTACCTTCTACAATAGTGTAAAGATTATAAATGCATGTATACATGACGTTGTCATAAATGTCAACTGTCACCTGCGTGACAGTAGTAACTGAATGATACCTAAAAATAAGAAGAAGTAGGGCATGGTGTGGTTGAATAATGGAGATATTGTAAAAGGCATAATTCGTAAAGAAATGTATTTATTATTCCGAATAGAGCGTTGTTTTAAATGAAGACTGAAGTTTGATTTACGAAGTAACAATGTGACGTGCAAAAAGACGACGTTACAATAGTTACGATGTAACGCTACACTACGTAGGTTATACGGGTTGGAATTACCTCACCTCGTTCTTGCCTCTACCCGATGTAGATTACCAAGTAAATATACGCTAACAGTACCGGTACAACTCGACTGCAAAGTGCTGCGTTTATAAAAAAAAGTATATTTACTAAGAATACCCCAGAATAAATGATCCATTTTACCAAATCTGAACTGGATCAATAAAACATTCTTTAGTAAGTATTATGTAAGTTTTTCTTTCATAAGAAATGATTCAATATTCATAAAAGCCTTGCGATTTTATGCGAAACCCCATAAAAATCGCCACGGAACACAAAACAGATGAGACCACCCCAATCCTAAATAAGCAGTAGGCTCAGTAGGTAGTCTTATTGAGACGTTCATAAAACAAATAATATTAGCTATCAATGTTTGGCATGTCAGTGTATTATGGGTCTGAGCCGGAAACACGAAGGTATTTATTTTGGAACCAGGGGTCGGTCACGTTTGTTTCAGAATACCTTCAGGTAAGGTTGTAAAATATACTGATTTATTGGACTATGCTGAGGAAATGGTACAGGTGCTGGGAGAGCCTACTCTATCTAAAACCTGTCTCAGGTGCTAAAGCATAAAAAACCTACAATCCTCAATAGTCAGCCTTATCCATAGGAAAAACTTGTTCAATACGTGTGGATGTGACTGAGAAGTGAGATTTCCAACGATGTTTTCCTTCAATGTTTGAAGAAGATAAACCTATCAATTTAGAAGCGCTAAAATAGTGACGGTGGCGTTCCGTTTAATTCGAAACTACCTACCTCACATGCTCTATACCATTTTTTTCAGATTTGTATTGGTTGATGTGGGGAGGTTCTTGAACCTAGAAGTCCAGAACACAGTAGATTGACATTCATATCAACGTAGACTCGATCGATAGCAATAATTTATGCGTCACAGACTCACAGTCAAATCCATGTGCGCGATGACAGACGATCGTTGAACCCGTCGTGGGTCGTGATTCGATGCAAATAGAAAATAATGGTATAAGTAGCACGTGTCTATCATAAATAAGTTGAGTCTCTGTGATTCACTTCACAAGACGATCCTTTTCAGATTTGATAAAAATTTATACAACATACTTTTCATAATAGTTCTTATTACGTAAATACTATTCTTAATTGGAAAAACTTTTTTCTCTTTTTAATGATTAATTTATTTACGTACGTAGATAATATTCAATTGTTTATCATGCCTTATTATAAAAAAACTGTCTATAATGGCACAGCATGCTACGACACTCATGTAGACATTGAAGAAACATCATAAAGTTAATCACTTAATATACTTTTTAGCTTGGGAGGAAATCGACCTTACAGCGCTACCAATGCAAACTCAACTGTAAGTCCAGTTACCTAGAATTAGAAATAACAAAGTCATGTCACCTTTGTTTCTTGTTTTGCTATGGATAAAAACCGTGATTGGGTAATTTACGTTTCGACTCTCGGGATCACTCTGTTGTCAATTGACCGTAATATTTGTCCAAATACTGCATGCTAACCTATACTTTCGTGCCTTCAGTGTAAAGGCCATAGTGCTTTGTATAAATGGACGTTGCGTTGATCAATAGTGATCTGAATATCGACGATGTTGGCGGTAATTCATTTCAGTTGACAGTGTGATTTATAATTTCACGGTAACGCATTCACAAGCTAAATGTAGCTTTATAGACTCACGTAGTAAAAACCCTCTAAAAATCTCTACTGGTGTGTGTACGTACTATTACCAAAAGTTCCGCCTTACCACCTTAAGGGTGCATTTTCTGTAAACCAATTTGCCGTCCCGCCCGTCTTGCAAAGCAATATTTTCGAGCCCCGTCAAGCAAAACAGTTTCAAAAACTGTATGGCGTCAATTTTGCTCAATAAAGGTTCAGCAGCTATTTTGCATTACCCTTTCTACCATAAGTAAGGGTGTTCTTCTTCGTTCAACAATACGAGTCCCTTTATAAATTTTGGACCACCAATGGTCTGAATAGGCTATTAGGAGGTCCCTTGCCACCTATTGAAACGGTTAAGCCTGCTTTATAACGATTATTTTATTTTATGGGGGTCATTTAGCAGCAATCTGACTTCTGCATGATGATGTGAAAAGTTTTTTGAAATGCTTTCGTAAATTTTAGATTTTTTTAAATGAGTAGGTATGTTTTGTCTATCAGGGACATCATGATCTATTTTTCAATCTTCAACATCCTAAAAATCGTCATCATTTATGATCAATCGATAAAAGTTTCCGAAGGTATATAAAAAAATTTTAGTCTTATGTTTCAGTAGGTAAAGTACCTAAGCTTTTGCAAAGCATTTTTCTCTGCTTAACCGTATCCACTAAAACTAAGCTGACACAAAATGTGTAAATAATGAAACCCTATTTTTTTAAAAACGTATCCACTTTGGTGGAGTCCGGGCCTAAAAATTATGTCAATGATTAACACAAATAATGAAAAATTAGTAGCTTTCAATTTTTCAACTGAATATAATGATAACCAAATTTGTGGTATCTTTAAAATTTTGCGGTCAATTGCGGCCAATTCCGCTATGCAAATGCATGAACATGATCCTCATGCTGAGAGTTAATTGATGACTATATTTGCATGCTGATACAATCAGTTTATAGACCCGTGTATTGCACAGTTGTGATTGTAATCAAATTTTAATAGGTACGTAAACAAGATGAGTCTTCCACGCGCTCTCCGATAATTATTGTAAATAAAATGATAAGAGCGTGTATTCCTTCTTTTTTTTATCCTATACTAAGTAGACAAAGAAGCTCACAGTCCAACTGATGGTAAATGGTTACCGTAGCTTATGGACGCCTGCAACACGAGACGTGACAGAATTTAAAAAATATAACTAGGTATCTTATGTACAAAATTACATTTCTCGAAGCAATCATGTTATTGAGTTTTACGCGTAAGTTAATGTGTATGGACGGCCTTGCGATATCTACAGGACTTATCCTTATTTATTGGCAAAGTGCAAACGGGGTAGCGATCGGTCCATTTATTTATGAAAAAGAAGCACCCATTATCAGTTCATCAGATAAGTGGTTTCGGGCAACAATTTCACCAGATAAACTTTTGGGCAACAACGTCTTTAGAACTTTTTTTATCTAGATCCAGAAATTTTCATTGTTGCTAAAAAAAGAAGAGACATCACTTGTCTTTATTTATCTTAATACATTATAAAAGTAGCATAATTAAACACAGTTTAGTACACTTTAAGCATAACTCGACAGGCTAATAGCACCTCTAAAAGATTTTTAACAAAATGACTAATTTATGACTACTTGGTAAATCTTCAATATTGAAAAAGTTAGTATAGCTTTGGTTTACGTTATATGAATACTTTGTTAATGTGCGCATTTTTAAATATTTTTTCACTTAATTTTACTAAAACCTTTTTAAGTAATGTTCAGACATTTGAAAATGTCTCATCACAAGTTTCAGTTATTCAGCATCTTGCAGATTTTAACCGTTCCAACTGAATACAGCAAGGTAAGATACTAAGAACGCTAAGTAATACTAAAGTTCTGTAGTTATTCAACTTGCTCATCACAAGAGACTTATCTCCTTTTCGACAGTGTACTATTGTTATGCAGTAACTCATTTCCAAACTCAAACAAAATTGTTTCACTATCCTATGTTTCTAAAATTATACTTATTATTTGCGTTTAGCCGCGGTAACAAAAAATGTGTCAGTATTTGGTATACACAACATAAAATTGTAACAATGACGGCCATAATTTGGTGAACAATAATAAATAAATATTCATGGACATTTAACAAAATCGCCTTCTTGTCCCAAACTAAGCGTAGCTTGTTTATGGAACTACATTGCCGATAGAATATTTATATATTTTTTTTTGTAGATAGGTACACCCAATGATATGGTATTTATTTATACAACTTTTTTTTTAAATTTGATGTCTGATTGCGCTGCTGCGTGTAATGTACTGTGATTTGTCGACAGCGATTAATGAATAGCGCTAAGATTGTTCTCCAGATGAGTAGGAAACAGGAATTTTACTGACTAGCCACCTCAAAGAGAACACAGATAAGATAGCAGTCTCCATAGCTTTGAGAAAATCTTCTGTAGTACTTATTCAAGTGGAACCCGTTTCTGCAAGGTTTTAACTACTTGTTTATTTATTTGTTGCAAAGTTTTGTTCTATTTTTAGCATTAAGTTTCTTAGTATTTTTATTTTTTATTGTACACACTGAAACTTAAATTAAAACTGTTGTGATTTGAAATTCGATGAAACGAAAACGGTAACAGATTACAGATGAGCTACTAGTCACTATTACACTTACATTTTGCGAAAACAAAGAGCGCAAACAAAAAGAGACAGCCGTAATTTCAACCATCGCAGCAGAGCTACTGCTGGCCGAACAGTGATACCGCTGGACTGCGGTCAGACCGACAACGGGAGAAGTTCAAATCCAATGCGATAATATAAACTTTTTGCAACTTTTTACTTTTTATTTTGAGGTTTATGTATTTTTTGAAGGTTTCACTTCTACCACGTGTGAATTTCACACAATTTTTTTTACGAAATTTAATAACTTCAGTTACAGGATAAAATTCTGCTAATTTATTTAAAAAAAACGATAAAGTACCTACATTATTTAACATTTTTCAATCCTAAAGTGAGCATTTAGCTTCCATACAAACATAAAAAATAATTTAGTAGATCCGAACTGCGACTACAAGGTTAACTAGAACACGAGCTTTTGCAATATATTTGACTAGTACATAAGTAGTCGTACCCTCAAAGATAAAGTAGAACTGTGCCTTGATCACGAATAAATGTGACAATCGCAAACGTATCGTAATGCGAGTGTATCCGAGATACACTGCGCAGTGACACTACAACGGTTGGCAGTTGAGCTGGCATTGACGCGCAATATAACTCGAATACGCTAACGCGGCGACTGTCAGATTTGTTCGTGATAGAGGTACTGTAAACGGTTTTTTGCCAGGAAACAATGCTTGGTTGCTCTAAAGGAAATCCTTTTTTGAGTCTAATAAAAAAGTGAAAGGCCAGTTGTAGAAACCAATCGAATAGCATTTTAATTTAAAATAGTCCTTATTTTAAAATACCTATCCCAGTAAAGTTGTTTTCTTACTCCGTATTTCCACTAAAAACATTCACAATAAAATCTTCACAACGCAATCCTTGCAACCCATTTGTTTTTACAATCAAGAAAATCCTAAAAACAACCTACACAAGATTCAAAATGTCAAACATGCCACCAGGTGGCGGTGGAAACGCAAATCGATATCTTCACAGAGTATTGTATGTTTTATTGTGAATGTTTTGTAGAGAAAACCTATGGGTAGCTTTGGTTTTAAAAAAATCTTTTGATACCTAATCTTCTCTTATGAAAATGTGCCCGAGATCTGATTAGCTTAGTATTCATGATTTGTGATATTGCTGACGGACTGACCCGTGTTCCAGTCAAGCGGACCAGAGAATAGAAAGATAAGTACAGCGGACTAAGTTAACAGAACCAACGCTGCACTGAAGGACTAAGTCGCGGTGGTATGCTGTAAGCATATCTCTGCCTAATGTGACTTTTCATTAGTGAACTACGTAAACGAGAAAAACCATGAGAGCAACCTAAAGAAAAATACGGAAATGTAGGCATAATTTGTGTTCTTTCAAATGATTGCTTGTCAAATCAAATATAACGTTTTAATGTTTTTTTTGTGTTAATAAATATATATAAAATTCTTTTGAAGCTGACTGAGAATCAACGCACAGCCTAAACTAAAAGTCCTTTTGTAGAGCATTCGGTTCGTAGTCGCCATTCTGATAGACAGGAGGACAGGCGTCACAGCTCAGTCGGTAATAACCGTGTCTTCCGTGCTGTGGGTCATGGGGTGGAGGTATAAAATTTGGAGGGTAGTATCCTTATATAGTGTAGAGGTGCAGGAATTTTGAAAAGTCACACTCTAAAGGGTATAGGACGCGAGCAACGCCGCGGGCGACGGCTAGTAAATATTATAAGTATTACTTACTACTTTACTTTGTTTATACTTAATTTATATTCATAAAAACGATTCTACTCGTACACAAACTCTTAAAAAGTACATTACGAACCCACAGTAATTGTTTTACCCATGAAGGCGGTTCTCAAACGTTTATGAATGTAATTACGGGAGTTTGGTAACGTTGCATGTTCGTACCGGTTAGAAACGCCATGCCTTAGGGCATCTGTGGCCTATGTTGAATGAGAAGCGATTCGAAGCTATAAAAAAAATGCAAGACGTTGCACTGTACACAGAGAAGTGCATAAGGCCCCTGAACTAAGCTAACGAAAAAAAATGCTCAAGGTGGAAGAGTGGACCGCCTACTTATGATTTGCGAAATGATTACGTACCTATTATTACGACAACCTTGATTTTGAAATCGGTAACTATATTTATAAATTTTCTTAACTATTTTACTTATTGGATATTATAGCTTTTATTGGATTTTACTGATGAAGTTTTAATTCCGCACACAATGTAGGTATATACCTACCTACCCATTGTTTTTTATGGAATATATATGAATATGATAGCGAAGTAGACAAAAACGTGAGATAGCCAAGTAATATTCGGTTATAATATCTGAGTATTTGGGTACTGCTTAGGCTGGCTTATTCCCATAGGTACTTTCATGTTTTTCTTTTTGTATTTTACCTGTAAAAACGTTGTATATTTATCCATCAAATATATTAAATATAAGTTTTCTACCAAACTTTTGGGCAAAGACTAGCTCGCATGGGACAGAGCTATACAATGTGGATAATAATTTGAAATCACAGTTAGAGTTCGACAGAGTAGGTAATGGGGCGTCCTTTGGGAATAACGATTGAATCGGGAACAGCTCACGTCGACGGTTTTGTGAGGGTAAACGATGCCGGCTATTCTCAAGAGTACCTACCTAAACGGATGAAGCGGCGCGTATTCTGTAGCGATGTGTCACAAATACCTGAGTAGGCCTGTCTGATAATCGAACTCCTAGTAGGACTGGATGGAATAAACGGTTTTTTGGCTCACTAGAGCCTGTCAAATGAAAGTAGACCCTGAAAAATCGCAGCAAATTCAATAAATATTAGCGTGGCAACCCATTAATTAATAGGACACTTGGAATAACACAACTTGATACTTGGTTATTATTCTAAACATAGCGCTAAAAAAAATATTTTTTAGAGATTCTAAATATAACTTACATGCTAAACACAATTTTTAATTTGCCGCGATTTTTAAGGTCTACTTTCATTTGACAGACTCTATAACAGTTGAGATTGTGGCCGAAGGACATTCTATATAACTATCTCATATTATGTAAAAAAAAATATATCATCATCAATTTAGGCGTAGGACAATACACTTCTCATAGATTTCCAGAGCGATAAACGTTATGCAGTGTTCATGGCCTGCATCCAACGACGTGTATCTCGTAACTAAGTCTTTCTTTCTTGGAATTCCTTTAAGTAGCCTTCTTGAGCTTCTAGGACTTCCACCTAAGACTTTATAAGACGTCCACGTAATAAGATTGTAACCCCTTCTCCAGCTTATAGGAAAAGAGGATCATGATATTTTGCTTAGCTCTATTTTATATTAGTAAATTATCATAAAAGTAGCTGCTGTATACTTTAATCTACATCAGATTGGCTGGGCCTAGCTTCTGATTAATCCTACACTTTCTTGCGTAGTTCCATTGAATAACTGGTCCAATCCTTTCAATCTACCCTTCCGCTCCCTCCGTTATCTCTTGAAGGCATCACGACCCTTCATCGTTTCGTTAAAACAATGCCATCCAATGTTGGATCATATTTTCTCGACCCTAATATCCCAAGGTCAGTGACATGATAACAATAGACGGGTTATAGTTACGTGTTGTACCAAAAATGGGGCAAATATTCGTTTACTCACATACCAATGCATACAGCTCTATGTAATAACTGTAAGGATGCATTAAATATTACACTATACAAACTATACATTACGTACATTTTCTACTGCATCGTAATAAGTATGCGAAATAAGAAAATTACTAAATAAAGCCATCATACGCCACACCTGTTGCTAGAAAGAAATACATACTCAAACAGTTACTGCTGTAGCACAGAATATCTAATATAGTGTAGTTGTATTGCGGTGCAGCCGTGGCGATGTAAAAGTCAGGCAATTACCTTACATTTTTCTTGCCATTAATAGATTGCGGGTAACACATCTACTATTAAAATATTCTAAGTCCAAGGTTACATAAACTTGAGAGTTGTGTTATCGAGCCGAAGACTTTGTAAATATCTTGAGATCGGATATCCGCAATCATCGCGGTGTTTACATGCTCACCCTTAGCCAACTTCCCTTGTACGGTGTATTAAAAACTTGACCTGGATAAGTTTAAGTTGTTTTTGAATGTCTTTTGTTTAATAAAGACATGAAATATCCAGAGGGACGATTAAAATGCTCTTGAGGCATTTAAAAAAATTATGAGGGTATTTATGTATTTTGTTAAGGGATGACAAAATAAATAAATATTCATGAACTCTTAACACAACGCTTTCTAGTCCCAAACTAAGCATAGCTTGTACTATGGGAACTAGATTGCTGAAGGTATCGTTACTTCCGAGAAAGGACCTCACTCCTTCTCGTAACGATATCTCTTTTTGCCGTGACACTTTATACCGCGAATGGCACACATTTACACAACCATTTTCTCTTCGCCATTACCATGGTGTCGATTCGATGCAAATAATCGGCGATCACGCGACTCAACCGCGATATTTACACTTAACAGAATATTTTTACAGTAAATTTAATTTCCATACCACGAAGATTAAAAGGATGTAAATTTCACTGGTAATGGCATCATGAATTTTAAATGGCAGAGTAAAGTATTAAATTGGGTTATAACGTGAGCTCCCATTGTTGGCTACCGATACCTACTTGTTAGACCCTGTCCAGATAGGGCGTTTTACATGCGAGTTTTCTCGCGCGTTTGAATTTATTGTATGAGGAAACGCGCGGCAGGTTCTGGACATTCTAGTATCTAGAGAACGCGCGTGTGATCTCGCGTGTAAAACGCCTCATCTGGACAAGGTCATAGAGTTGTAAATTGGATCGTCATCGTTTTGTCTGGGCGATAGCATACCGGCACGAAATTCTACGTTTATCTAAATATCATGACAATCCGTATCGTATTTTATCCCTACTTCCCTACTAATATTATAAATGCGAAAGTAACCCTGTATGTATGTCTGTCTGTCTCGCTTTCACGCCAATACTACTGAACCGATTTAAACGAAATTAGGTACACAGATAGTCTAGAGCCTGATAAAGGACATAGGCTACTTTTTAATGCGAAAAAAGGGTTGTAAGGGGTTGAAAGGGGGGTTAAAGTTCCTTAACCTTTTCCATGAAACCTTTTTTAATGTCACATTTGAAATAACTGTCAGTTGTTTGACAGTAAGAGTTTGAATGACAGGACAACGTCTGTCGGGTCGGGTCAGCTAGTGATTCATAATATGAGAATCCGTATCGTATGTTATGATAGGCATTTGCTTAAAAATATCTATATGTGTGGAGGTGTCGACATCCAGATCTTTGACGATATAATCATCAATATATATAAAACTCTTTTGAAGCTGACATAGAATCAACGCACAGCCTAAACTATAAGCCCTAGAGGTATTAAATATGGAGGGTAGGTTCCTTATATAGTGTAGGGGCGCACCAAGAAAGGAATTTTGAAAAGTCACACTCTAACGCGAGCAACGCCGCGGGAGACGGCTAGTAAACGATAAAACGGTCAATTTCAGTGTACCTGGCTGGCCAATAAGTTATTGTCTAATCTGTGTTAAAGTACGTAAATATTACATTGGTTTTTCAACACCTTAGCATTTACTATTAGGTATGTTAATTACTCAACTCACAACAGACACTAATAAATTCCTAGTAACCTAACAAAGTAATTATCATAATTCCATTAAAACTAAGCGCTGGGATCGCGTATCTTTCGCTTGAGGTTACGGCGATTAAAGTTAGACAAGCCCGCATGTCTTGTCTTGTCTAACTTGTAAGAGCTGCAACTACACTGTATACCTCTGAAAGTTGCGGCCCGTGTAATCTAAGTTTAAATTTCCGCTGTACCGGCTAATCTGTATACTATTATCTTCTATTTTATGGTAGTTAGGTGAAATAGGAAAATATTATCGAGGGAGAGGGGAAGGCCATCAACAGTAACTTTTTCATAATCATCACAATCGTATCGGTCGATGATGCTGAATCGCTGAAGAGTAGATAATATACTCGTACTACACTACTCGATATTATGGAAACTATGTCACACTCGGCTTGTTCCGTCATCGTTTAGTTATATAAAAAAAAATCCGGTTTTCAAACTAAATGAAAGATACAATCAGGACAATGATCTTCATTGAATCAAGAGCTACATTTTTGATGACAGAAGTTTTCAGGGTGTGTGTGTGGTCAGTGTGATCGTTGGAAGAATGATGTGTGATCACACACACACACATTTATTCCACAGTAGGTACGCCAAAACGTTTTACTTTCACTGATGCTGACGAAAACCACGAACAAACAGCAAATTCAGAAATAGTAAAACAGAAAACGAAACGTCGTGGAGACAAGTCGTAAAGTCGTGGAGACAAAATCAGTTGTGGAATGTTATCTTTCCATTTGAGCAGAGGATCCTAAGTAAACCCAACCTTGGGTAGAAGTTACCTATGTTATAACTATCTCTAAAACTCACAGCATGTTACAATTAAATGGCTGAAAGAGCGATAGGTACACTTAATTTTACATTTTTAAATGTATGAAAGGCGTGGTTTTTTGATAAAAAATATAAGACAATCATAGATAAGAATGGAAAAAATAATAATACTCGTAGATATAATGGAAGAGGAATGATCATTGATCACGTGGCTTCTATCAGAATTATCATTTATAAACATTTTGATTAGTTTTTAATATTTGCTGTTGTTAAATATCAACTCGGTTAGAGCAAGTAAAATCTCAAAATTAAATGATTTTTCTTGTAGTTTGAATTATGCTGGAGAATTTATTATATTACTTTCAAGAAGGGTTATTATTAGTTTAAGCAATGATATTGCCAGTCCACCCATTTAAAGCTCCTAGACGAAATGAAATCAAAATACACGTTGGCAACGCTGATATGCTTAGATAAAAGTTTTAAATCACAAAAAAAACTAATTATACCTCCATTTCATTTTATTATCCTAGAAAAACTTATAGCTCAATAAAATATATAGCTTAATTTTAATGTACAAATTAACTTTGTAAATTTATGAAGGCTAAATACATTTTTCAAATTTTTTTGATACAAAATGTTTGAACAAAGATTTTTCTACAGTAATTAAAAAGTTTTCAAACAAGTTAAAAGCCAAAAAATATAATTAGATGTTTGGAAAAATTGGTAGCTATTTAAGTTTATAGTTATTCATATAATTATAATAAAAAGATATGATTTTTTTTTAATAAATAAAAAATAGTACATTTCTAAGGTTATTACGTTTATAACCACTTTAATAGCTGGACTTCTGTATTCCAACTGGTATAATGTGCCACAGACCCGTAAAAAGCACCCTCGTAATAAATCATTTTATCTCTCCAAAGTATGACTAATGAAGACTGAAAGAACCTCTAAGAACGGAAATAAAAGATTAAAGTAACAATCTGTTTGAAGATAATTTATGCTTTGGAAAAAAAAAAACATTAATTTAACGATAATTCTATTAAGTTCGTTCTGAGCTTTTCCGATTTACTAAGATGGTACAAAAACATTTGTGATTCAGTGATATGACACTTCTTCGCACTACTTACAATCGTTCGAAGCTAACACAAAAAAGATTATTGTTTAGTCGGCTTCATGACCACTTTTTCAGAATTGGTTCAGTATTTGGCTCGGTCTGATATAATTTTTGATGTAAGAAAATGGATATTTGAGAGTATTCTGTCTTAAAACATTTTATAATTAAATTCATAAAATTGATTTAAAATAAAATAAATTTTAGGTAAAACAACACCTACCTAATAAATTAATAATTTCGATATTTCAATCAACAAAATCCGCCTTCCGACTTTTCATTCCTAAATTACGTCTAATGAGATAATTGGGAATAATTTTTCGATTTCCTTCCTTCAATTATTTCATTTCCGAACGAAGAAGGTCTCATCCCGATCCATCCCAATCGATTCAATTAGATTAGATGCCTAAATCCCGAGCGTGGCGTCAGACTTTAGTGGGTCACGTACGGAACTTCAAATATTCATGGATGTATAAATTATTACGAATAGTTAGAATGTAGGGGTAGGGAAAGTTTTACAGCAATTATTCGGATAGGGCCGGCTGCAGATGGCGCCTCGGGCGCTGCCTGTGCGGGTAATAAGCACCGGGTCCAAACCACGAAAAACTTTCGAGATTTGATTTAAATTGTCGAGCTTCGAAGATGAAAGTTTTCTTTGATAATACTGCGAGCTTCAGATTACTTTGTACAAGGGAAAACCCGTGGAAAGCTGAAAAGGTAATAACATTTTTGTATATCTTCCAAATTAATACTTGGAGTTTAACTGGGCTTACTTTTACTCAATTACCTATAACTAAGTGCAAAACGAATAGATGGAAAAGAAAACAAAAAGTTCAACGACCCGAATAAAATCCAGTACAATAATACTTTGTTCGTGCCAAAGACACTTCAAATCTCCCCCTGAAATCTTTTGCACTGGATTCTTTCACGGTAGCTACTTACATTCATATGTTACCAGCCGTCCATACATAATGAGGCGGTGTCGCATATTTACATATGCCCATTCTGGCTGATGTAGTGGCCTGGATGTAATAGAGCTGCTGCATCTGTTGCCAGATTAATAGCCGCTACGTGGCGTTGGTTGGTATAGCTTTTGGACATCCGCAAGGCCGTGAGTTCATAATGTTAATGCGCTAACCGCAAACCAGGTTATCGTAAATTCTGAATGGTAATTATCGAGTAAGCGTGGGCTGTGCATTGATTGTAAGCACTTGTATTGTTAGGTCGTTAGGCTTAGAGCATTGAATTTTTGTAAACATAAATAGCATTAACAGAATATTTTAATGGCTTGTCTGATGTTTTATGAAAGGGTGAAAAGTGATGGCACGTGTAAGTACCTATCTAAAGTTCAATATTCTTCTTGGCTCTGATTTAAACTTCACCCACGTACAAAAGAGCGAGCGTCGCTCATTCGTCTAGACTTGTAATTGGATAGGTACCTGTACAATTATGTTCACAGGTGGAAGTCATCCCGAATCTATTCCTTGGAGATAGTCTGCAAAAACAGCGTTTTATCTGGCAATTTCTCGCGAGGAGCTAATGAGGCAAAATCAAATAAGATCGACGGACACAAAGTCTACCCAATTGGATCCTGTTATCCTAAGCGTTTGCACACTGTCCAATACTCACACCCACACGATGCCAACACGGCTCACAGTGGCTCGAACAAAATATAGGTCTTAATGGAAGTAAAAATTAGTAAGCCTACTTACTCAGTATGACATTGTCCTCCACTGATAATTTCGTCTTCTTCTTCTTCTATAGGTACCTATATGGCCCCTTTACGTCATTTCGACAGACAATTTTGCCAGTATCAAGTGATGAATTTGAAATAATATAAGTCAAGTCAAGTCTTCGTTAAGTCGGCTGTCGTTTGTCTTGAAGAGAAAATGGTGAATTTTCCCTTCAAAACCTGAAACGAATTTTCACATTCAGAGAAACCACTTTACACACATTTATTCTAATGGCTCACACTTTATGTTACGACCTAGGTAATTATTATTGGTTACAATTCCACCCAAATTAAAAAACAATAGATACTCACAATAATACAAGAAAAACTATTAAAATAAAAGTGCTATAATTATGTTGTTTCAAAAAAAATTCAAAACTCGAATCCGATAAATTCGCCGTGTCGCGTCGTGTGAGTGTGAAAGCTAATAACCACAGAACACTATTACTCTCACGAGCTAATAACTATGTAGTTTGATCTGTCATCTAGGAAAGTTCACTTGGTAATTTTTTCATGTTCATTGCTCCTTTTATGGTCTATTCACAACCGTCAAAGATCTGTCAACAGTCCATTTTAGGGTTACAGTCTGTAGTATAGCCTCTTAAAAAAAAACAAAAAAGTTTAAGCCTGGAATGTTTCAGTCAAAACGTGTCAATCCCTAAATACACAACAAATACAACTAATCTCAGACACGGAGTAGCAGAGTTCATTAATACTGTGAGAACAACGTTTTAGTCCAGAGGCGATATTGTCCTCATCTTGGATAACTGACATTCGCACGTGTAATCTAAACTTTATAGCAACTTTGTAAACTCAACAAATTAACTTCGTCTGCGCTATAAAAATTAAAAAGAACAAGGTTTTTATATTCTGTGCAAGAATGTCAATTTTAAAGTGGAACGAGTGAGTTAATTTTGACCGACACGTGAAAGTTTTAGATTACTTTGGACTTTTAAAAATTCAGATTATCTCGCACAGTTACTTTTGTTTTGAACGAGTCAAACATTTCTGTTCAGTTCTTTGAATAAAACTTTTTAAATTTAAATTATCTACGAACAACACACAAAAAAAAGTTTAATTGTTTTTATTTTAAAACGCCACTACAAGGTCAGGACAGATTACGATGAAACAGTATAATAGTTATTTGTTATACAAGAGTGCAAAGTTGCTTTTTAACCGCGTGTTCAATTTTGATGACCGAGCAATCGAAGGATTCTAAAATTGAATCACGAGCGCAGCGAGTGATTCAAAATTAGAATCCTGAGCGTTAGCGAGGGAATCAAAAGAGCACGAGGTGAAAAATCTTTGCACTCGAGTGCAACACGTAACTTTTCATTCCACCTCAGCGAGGAAATGACTAATTTGCGCATTATTAACAGTTTCAGTCAATTCTGTTGGCGTCAAACAAACTTCCTCGTCGCTAGAACATTTTAGTTTTTTCACTTGTTTTCAAGTTTCTTGTTTTTAATATAAGGTTTAACAATGACGTGAAAAAATGCCGCGTAAAGAACCGCGTACAAAGCAAATTGAAAAAAGAACACCAAGAAGGTTCCGAGTCTGAGTTTTTAACAAATTAAAAAAAAGTTGTATGATATATTCGGCACCATAGAGGTAGCAGTAAATAGGTTTAATGTTTTTTTTAATTCACAAACTTAGTGCACACGATGTTCTAAATTCAATTTACTTTATCCTCTAGAGAATAAAAACGGCTTTTCCACTCAGATATTGAAGATTAAAAATACTCTTTCCGAGATGGTGGGATGAAAAGATATATTTTTATGACATAAAATATGCCTGGAATGGTAGAATGTGATACTTTTATAACTGTCTCCTTAGAATGGCTTTTTGACTTTACCGTTCAAAACAGCAATAGGTAGCTCAGAATGATGAGCAAAGCTGTTCTTTACGTTTATTTCTACCTTCAGGCTTCACAATTGAGTATAGTAGGTACCAACTACGTACTTGAGGTGCACAATATGTCTGTTATCTACCATGCGGCTGTTGCCGCCGCTAATAAATCATTTTCCGCCGTAAAGGGGGAATATTAAATCGAAGGATGCCGAGACTGAAGGGATAGGATGTGAAAAATTGGGTCGTAAACGATCGTACGATGAAACGCGTCGCTTTCAATTATTATTTTTTTGACTACAAAGTTAAAAAAGAAGTCTATGTATTAACACGGTTTGTAAAATAATTTGTGTAATTTTTTTTTGTCAACATATAAATAAATTTCAAATTTCAAGTGTAAAAATAATTTTAATTGAGTTTATCAGATTCACTTATTTTTCATCACCATCATCATCATTTCAGCACGGTGTCATTTACTGCTGAGTATAGATCTATAGGTACTTCATTATTATGCCATCCATGCCTTCTCTGTCTCGTGTGTCTCGCAATCAGGTGTTTCCTTTTTAGATATCACTATTTTTTTATGTAGTGTCGTCGGTCCATCAAGTCGGAGACCTTCATACACCACGCTTTCCGGTTCGTGATCACCTTTCGAGAACCTTTATTCTTCAGCGGTTGTCAGTTCTGCTTTGTGGCCAGCCTCCTGCCACTTGAACGCGGACTACAACAGCCTATATTATTCTAGTATTGAATAGTCTTCATCAAATCCAAGTAGATACTCGTTAGTTAAATTACTGTTGATTCTCCACTCACTAACTGAATTCCTCTTTAGGAGAAGTGCAAATTGTCTTCGAACAACATTTATGTCTTCGTAAATCGGTTACCAGAGGAGCTCTCAAAGTAAATTTTAGTAAGAGGTACCGACCGGAGAAGTGAAGACGAGCACCGAAATAAACGTGTAAAAGCTAGTGTTCAAATAACAAATACAAAGTTATTCAAGTTTAACCTGAAATTTATTGAAATAATAAGTGTAGAAAAAAATTACTTATGATTACGACCCTTATGATTTTAGTAATAAAATAAGTATTGACTATCTATTGACAATGTTTTACTGTGATACTTCAGACAAGTTAAGTAACTATAGGTAATACTTTTTTAAATTAAGTAATTAGCGAGCTAGTATTTTGTTATCCTTTATTATTTTGCTTTGACGAGTAACAAGATACCCGGAAATTGGATAGGTTAGGCACCGTTTACACAGATTGCTTCTTGCCCATTTCTTTACCTTAAAGT
Organism: Eulithis prunata; assembly: GCA_918843925.1. Taxonomy (NCBI): domain Eukaryota; kingdom Metazoa; phylum Arthropoda; class Insecta; order Lepidoptera; family Geometridae; genus Eulithis; species Eulithis prunata. The sequence continues at coordinate 7,171,817 of OU974016.1, read as the reverse complement.
TAATGTAATATCTGAGTAAAGGTTTTCTTATTTTTAGGGAAAATCCAAAGCCCTACTTTGCATGATATTGTTTTTCCCGTTGAGGAATTTTGTCTTTTTAAGCTTTGACCTTAAATTTTAGGGTCTAAGTGGCTTTTTCGTAGTTTTGTTGTTCGGAAGACCTAAAGGTTTTAGTTTTTGTATCGGGTACAAAAATGTGCTGGATTTGTGCAAAAAACTTTGGAATTAAATAGATTTTACTTGAAGTATATTTTTGCAGCTAACACTTGGAATTCTCGACACGTTTTTCAATGCCAGCTCGTTACAGTGCATAGGCAAAAGTGATAAAACAAAATGGCACGAAGCAATTCCACAAAACCAGCTTTTATTTTTTAATGTACTAAGCACCTTTATTATTGTTTGAAGTTAGTGCTGAAAACTGTACTTAGATAATTTAAATTCCTTTTTTTATGTTTAACAAAACTGTTTCATTCAACGTATGTGTAGGTTTCTAACTGACTTTTATTATAGGAACTTGATGAAAGATCCATCATAAAGTTCCTAAAATAAATTAAAATAAATAAAAAGAAAATTGGGACACGAATATCCATCGTGATTACATTTTGTTGTAGAATTGAACTTGAACAGAACATGTGAAAGAAAAGTTGTTCTGTTCAAGTTCAATTCTATAACAAAACGATGGATATTCGTGTCCCAATTTTCTTGTAAAGACTAGACATGTATTCAAACACGTCTTACGTTCTTTTGTAATGTAGATAGAGTATGCTCCTTACCTTACTGCTTTCAATATCGCGTGCAATTTAAAACACGTAATGAAACCGTAACACAGAAATTTATAAGAGGGACGTTTTATGGAGCAATTTTTCAGCAATAGCACGCGTCACTGCACCTCATTGCGTGTGATAGGGAGGAAAATTGGAATCGCACGTATAAGTACGCTGTAAACATTACAAAATATATATAAAAATGTAAGTAGATAACACCTTTAGATGTTGCGTGATATTATACATTTCCAACTGATTTACAATTTTCAAATTTGTATAAAAAGTACTTTGAACTTTATGTTCGCACAATTTCTTACTACTAAACTGGCTCAGCAAAGTCAGTAAGTTTTATTGAACTCTACCTACAATTTGATACTAGCAAGCTCTTAAATACTTAAGAACAAAGTAACAGAATATACATTTTATAGCATAAAGTAAAAGTGTAAATTAAATAGATCAAAACGCCTTTGTATACATTCTTTAGTCACTTATCTGTCCAAAGTTTTACAAAAAAGACTTATAAAATCTTGGCTAATGCAATGCACTAAAAAACAATACTTGAGAAATTAAAAGAAGTAAATAAATTCTCCAAGTAAAAGCACGCTGGGGAACATCTAAAGAAACCGGATGGTTAACCACTTTACAGTTAGTTTCATGAATAAGTTTTAAATTAATTTTAACGGCTGTATAAATATTATATTAATATTTTTATCCGCTAAAAAGTACTTTAATAATGAATACGAAAAACTAACAGTTTTTGGTCTATCATCATCATCATCATATCATTTAGAATAACCACTATGCACAATGGGTGGTTTGTGTTTACTGCTAAATCTGGCAATTATAAATTTTCAAAAAAAAAATTGATGGAAAGGCTTTCTTGGTACCTACTGGTATAGACAGCATCAGAAATCCTTATCGAAAATGAAGACTTGTTGTAGCCACTGCGAGTAAAAATGTAAAATAAATCTCTATACAAAACGAGATTGGAATTGCAGAACGTGACAAAGAAAGTAATTTGTAATTAAAAAATCTAAAAGCTTTTCGTTTCAACAAAAATATCTAGAATAAATTCTTTATTATGAAATAAACCAATTCGATGCCAAAGATTGGACCTTTGCTAAATTAAATACTGAACACCAAGGTCCAATTTCGTGATCATAATACCAGACGAAGTTATTAAGGTAACTGAATAAATACAATCTCAGATTCTGAATTCGGTACCTACAAGTTTAATATTTTATGGCTGTTTTATATAATCCATAGTGTTAATCTATCACCCGAAAGTATGGTTTGATGGTTACCCATCATTTTTGGACACCCATGCTTGCCTAAATATTAAAAGTGTATGTGTGGGGTTTGTTCAGTGACAAAGTAACTTCAAACAAGCAAGTTCGCTCATAAATCGCGCTATAAACCTTCGAGGCAGAGCGACACATCTGCGAAAACTTCATAATGAGTTCTCCGAATTATTTCATGGCATTTTTGCGTAGCGCATATTTTTAGCTGTTCAGCAATGCCCTTAGCAACTCTTGACATCAGCTTTTTGTGCAAATGACTCTACTTTCTCCTCATCTACTTCTTCTTCTCTTATTTATGGTTTCTGTATGTCAGTTCAACAGACAATTTTAACATTATCGCGTGAATTATTTAAACTAGTATAACTTGCTACAAGATAATTGTATGCACCTACAGCATTTCTGAATTATAAGTCACGTGACTTTTTCTATAGTTTTTGACGTTTATTTTCTAGCGGATGATAACTTTTACGACGGAATAACTTGTGTTTAACCTTGTAATGTCATTAAACTGCAGTCGACAACATATTAAACAATGAAAACAATGAAAAAAAAAAAGAATTTTACAGACTCATAAAACAACAGACTAAAATTTTATTATACCGTAAAGAGCCTCTTAGATCAAACGCCAAAAATATTAATATTTACGAATAAGAGTTCCAAATAACTTTTAGCTTCAAATAAATTGTGTACATATACGTATACGATACCATACTTTGAGGTAGGTAACAAATCAGTGGGACCACGAGCGAATGCATTACGTTGACTGATGGTCCCACCAAACAGTGGGATCACGAGCCCATTAAATCGACACACTGTCCCACCAGTGGGTCAAATTAGTGGGACCACGAGTCGCGACCCACTATTTTGTCTGAAAAAGTTGGTTATAAATTATAGCGTACCTATTATGTTTCACCGTTTAGTTCGAGAAATTCTAAAAGTACAAAAAGCATGTAATTGTGTACCTACAAGGCTAAAATTTCATGCATTTATGGTTGCACATACTTTGGGACGGAATTTCCTCATAATTTGATTATGTAAGTTTGTGTATATTCCTCTGAATATATTTATAGCAAGCCCAAAGGGAATTCTACAGAATAATGGGCAATAATTTTTGGTTAACGACTTCTGGAAATTCGTTTTACAAAACCCTCTTTTACTGGAAGCCTAATGAGGAGGCCGCTTTTGACTTCCTTGTCTGAACCCAAAATCGATTACAGTAATTACTTACATAAGAGATTTTTTTCACCGGAAAATGCGAAAGGAATTTATTTAGGTCAGGCTTAGTAATGACCAAATCTTAATATACAATGCATGTTTACTAAACTACGGACGGTTATAGCCGAGAATACTGCTAGGAAGGGAATACTCCCAACGCGAAACTCTCTCAGAACTCGGCTCACTTTAGCTAACGAACATTTTCTTTAAGTTTCGCTATTTTGTACCCTAAGTTGATGAGGCAAGAGTTTTAATTACTTTCTAAAGTTTATTATTTATTCATCTACTTAGTTTGAATTTGATGTACACTGCCCGTTGGCCGGCGCATCACGTGATATTACCTAGCTAGGTCAGCCAGCCAGTGATGCCAGTGGCAGATACCTAGTCAAATATAACATGAAACAGCTCAAAAAGTAACATTTTCAGGAGACAAGTTACATTACCTTATATTAAGTGGAAAACGACACAATACCTTATTATGGCACTTTATTACACACAACTATTTTTTTTATTACTATTAACCTAAAAGTAACACAAAAATAACATAGTTGAGTCGTGTAACACGGAGGTAACAAGAGAGTGTCAAAACGTAAAATGTTACAAAAGTAACATTCTGGCAACGTTGCAGCCAGCAGTATAGGGTCCTGTATTCCCGCAAGTTGCATCAAACCACAGTTACATTCTTAACCACATTCTTATCGTTTCACGTTCAAAATTACGATGCTGGGAAAATCAACACTTTATAAAAAATTCAATAACTTAACACCTGTATTTTTACCAATTTATTCATGGTACGCCTCTGTCGTATTTCGTGATTCGAATTCGTAGGCATTAGGTATACTTACGTAAAAATTCTGGTATCTCTGTTATTACATTTCTACGTAAGCCCTCTTGAAACAGTGAAGCGTGCTCAGACAAATTGTAATATTTGGGAATCGGCGAAATATTTTACGTTCCAAGTTTCTGAATCAAGTATTACTTTTGCCTGTTATTTACCGTAATGACTGTAATGTTTATACTTGTCTTTACCATCCACTTATTTTCGCACCTTTGCCTTTTAAACCAAGACCTAAGAATACCTAATATAGGTACTAACTTACCTATCTCTATCGTGTTTATCTATATTATATGTCTTCCTGTCAGTTGTGCACAGGAACTTTTCAAATTTTCGGTATTAACCCATTGATGATCTTTTTGACTATTAGCTGAGTTTGCAAAAAACGGTTATTATAAGTAACCAGGAAAAAGCCATTTAAAACACTCTTCACTATTTTTGTAGCCAAATTGGCGTCGATGAAATTGAAATCGAATAAACAGAGAGACGAAAGTAACTTGGCTTTCTGAGTAAACATTCCGAAACAGAATAATATTGTTGCAACAGTAAAGACAAAATTTCAATTGAAAAGTATAGCATGAATTTTTTTTAAATTAAAATAGAGAAGTATCTGACCTTCATATCTACAGCTTCGTAGTACAATAATTTTTTTCTAAGTACTTAATGTAGGTACCTAAACCTTATTGCATTTTAGATTATAAGCAAATTATAAGATCCTTTAGGTGACTACGATGTTTGGTCATTCCTAAAACTAAAACCCATCAAACTAAAATATTTTTTTGTATCGGGTGTAATACGACCACTATCAAAAACTTGAAGGGGTTAAAGACTTGTTCAGGCCTAGTAGGTACACCCACTGTACTACTACTAAAGTTGTTCATATTGATTGATGGATACTTTAATCCCCCGAAGTTTTCGAGAGTGTTCTTGTTACACCTTGTATTACAAGCTAACCTTATGCGGTTTGACTAAAGCTATTTTTCTACAAAGTTCGTGCAATCCCGCGAGACACTCAATGCAGTGGTAGTTTTATTATTTATGACGCATTATGGCAACATTTTTATGTATATAAACCAATGCACTTTGAATGAATACATATTTTTTAAAATCTTTTTTCACATTGCCGTCGACACGACTAGGTTACACGATATCAGCGGAAAGCTAAGAGACAGACAAACAGACAGACATGACCACACACATGTCCGACACACAGGTACTTGCAAAAAGCAGTTTTACTTACAAAAGTCATGAGCTCTTGTGTAAGTAAAGCACAGGATAAAGTTGAACGAAATCTGGGAGCAATGTATTGACCTGACGTCTAGACAGGAAACGTCCTGAGAACAAAACACTATCCATTGCACCCTCGCAAAAGCTCCAAAGTAATGCGTTCCAATAAAACAAGCAAGGTAACTAAAACTTCATAGTACTGGTTTACAACTCCTGAACAATAAAACTCTCAACAAATTTTGAGAAAACAATAGTTTCTGCTGTTCTTTTGCTTTTGTTCTTAACTTGCTATTCTTTGTAGCTTTCAGATTATTTTTCAGTTTTGAAGATTTATTTCAGTTCTTAGACTTTTTATTATTTTTGTGTTAAAGATAATATATCAGTGAATAAAGACACCTAAAAGTTTTTTCATATTAGTTTTTACATTTATCTTCACGAAATATCTAAACTATTTTTGTGATTTTACTGATTAAATATTTACTGACTGAGACTTCCAAAACATTTTAGAAAATCTGTTTTACGAAAACAAATGCATATTGATATTTTCAACTCGTGCAATCTCAATGCAAATAAAAAAAAACAATTAGTTTCGTCTGTTATAACTCCATGCTAATGAACGTTATACACTCTAGTAATCTCTGTGTATGAAAATAGAGAGAAGATACAATTAATAGGCAAGCATTTGACCGTGATCTCACGTTGCACTAACCTAGCTAATCTAAATCAAGTACCAATTTCAAAATATATTTTGTTTGTGAATTATTTATGACTGTGTAAATAAGTAAATCCAGTTTCTTGGAACTCATTTTACAAGATAAACGCTTTTTATTCGGTGTTAAACGGACCAATCGGATTTGGAAGGGATTACGCTGTCCTCATAAATCTTATTATACGAGACACAGTGCTAAGCTTATTTGCATGGATTTAAATTTAGGCCAGAATGAGCAATTAAATTAAAAAGAAATTGGCGATAAAACTCACTCATTGCAGTAAAGAAGAATAAGATTTTGTTATTGGCTATTTCAGTGATAGACTTACATTGCGTAGGGACGATAACTCGAATGCAGTGGCTTGCACCATTACCACGTAGTATAACGCTCGCTGAGCGTGGAACGGGATGACAAGATATGGATTTTATCGTGAGTGAAACCACCAATCAGAAAATTAAAAGACTGAATAAATGCTTCTAATTTTATTGACAATATCAAAACCAAATTAAATGTAGGTAAGGGGTTTCGTAATATGTATATTATATTTAGTTCCTATAGGTATAACATTTTATTTCTGCGTTTATAGGACGTAGCATCTTCAAATGATTCCCTGTGGGTAACATCACAGCAGTGCTTACAGCAATTGTAATTTTTCTCACCGGCTCTGAAAAATCACAAATAATAAGAATATCAATTGAATTATACTTCCAAGTTCTGAAATGTTTGGGAGGGAATTGACAGAGAATTTTGGTTTGGGAAGGGTATACCCAGATATAGTCCCTAAAATAGAATGTTTTTTTTTTATTTATTAAAAAATATTATTTAGTAACAGCCAGCAATAGTGCCAAAATAACCAAAGGAAAACATCAGTATCTCATACAAATTATACGCGAGCCTATTTCATTATACGTAACTTTTACGAGATAGCTGCAATGCATACAACCTGTAACCTAATTTCGAAACAACACCGATCGAAACTCCAAACAGAAGCTTTCCGCTTTCAAAAAGCTAAAAAAGAGCCGTATTTTTGAACATAATACCGAAACAAGAGCTTTTTGTACAAAACAGCAGGTTGTAATTGACAGCGTCACTGTGATAAGCCGCTGTGTTATTCTGGAACCCGTCGTGTGCCAGGATCGCTTTCGGATTGAAGTACTTCATTTTTAATTCGTACCTGCATTCTCATAATTGTATTGTAATTTCAGCCAGCAAAATGTCTACTGATGGACAGAATAGGCTCGATATTTGTAGGAAAAATTATTTCATACCTTTTTCATGCACTGATGTTTTTTATGTGTTGTGAATTAATGGGTTTGTAACCATTTCTATATTCTTTTTTACGTTTGTAGCAATTTGGTATAAATTGAAAATCTCGTAGCATGCAGCTCGCTTTCATTTTAGTTATTTTTAGTTCAATTGAATTTTTTGAAACCTGTTTAAAAACGATCCAAAATAAGTTTGTTCCACGGCCGACGGTGCCTCGTCAACCAGCGCGCTATTTATCCCATCCTGTCACTTGAAATCCAGCCTTCACCCGCTACTAGAATAACCTTTAATCTATTTGCCGTGGAATTCATCCCAAAATAAACTCTTTATGATGTTACCGAGCGGAAAATTTTGAAATTCTATTTAAACTGGAACACTACTCGATAACTGCATTACATATCTTGCGACAGGTTTGCGACAAGCGCAATCGTTGTTATCAACCAGCCTATGGACTCGACGACGCCGATTGTGGGAATTTGATGGATGGAGAAACTTCAAAATCGTATTTACTTCGAGTAACATATTTCTACAGGCTGATTATGATGAAAAACACTCACGGTAAATTATCCGTGATCCAAGTACAATAGCAGCTCATCTTCATGCCGACAGCGACGTGGTCTCCGTCAATCTCAGCACCTCCTGCCGTCACAGCCACCAGCTGACCACGGCGAACGGCCGGTGCTCCTGAATCCTCCTACAGCATACCAATTAAAGAAAAACTATCTACATATCCTACAAAATTTCACTAACGCTATCCCTATGATTAACAGCTCTAATATTCCCTTTCTCCCTACCAGGTAGACAAGTTGATTTTACAAAAGATTTAAGCTCTTGAATCCTGTTAGATCCTGTTTATTTAATTGGTGGTCATCATAAAACTTTAAAGTGTGAACTCCAGTTTATCAAATTTGGACAATGGGCTCTCCGTGTCGGCATTCAATATTATGGCGTACCACTCATGGCAAAACATTTGTATTACAAAACTTACGTCTGATATAAAATGATCTTCAGTAGCGTAGCACACAACATCATTGCCGTCAGCTGAATAAAAAATTGTTGCACATAAGTTATTATTTTATGCATTTCAATTGTTTTTCAGTTTACTTAATAAATGAATGTAAGTCACAAAGTAGAAGATGATAAAAAGTAATCTTACAGATATCAAATTTAGCTGGCATCGCTTTCTCCACCATCTTTTTGCACGCTTGAACGTTGACAAAGCCAAAAATTTCCACTTTTAACTGATTTTGCTGAAATAAATTTATTTTTTATTAATAAAACCCAAGTTCTTATACTGTTTTTAGATGAGTGGAGTATTTACAGTCTGGAATAAGCAAATGGCCGCTTGATGTTATGCATATGCATATTATTATGTTATGCATAGTTGTAGTGGTCGGCACATAGCCACAACAATACATAACTTAACAAATCACTTTTTTAGTTTTTCTATATAAGACCAACAATGAAAAGACCAAAATAGGTCATATTTAGGTAGAGTCTACCAGCGTCATGTACCCACCTGAGAGCCCATCCGTCTTCGCCAATCCTTGTAGCTGTTCAGCTCTGGTTCAGTGACCATAGAATGGTTTGACTCAGTCTAGAACAGAAAACGTTCGTTATTTCAACGCTTCGCAGCGAGATGCTTCGTTTCTTCTAACAAAATCTTTCAAACGTCCGACCTGGTGCTGTACTGACCATTTAATTTTGTAAATCAATACAACATAATTTCGAGCATTTTGAAATAAACGGCATTGAAATTACAAAAAAAAATTGTCTGTGCAAATAATAAACGACAAAAACTTCATTGCTTGATTTGGTAAGCAAATTTTATCAGACATTACTGTTCCAGAGAAAATATTGAATTTTTTACTTGCAATAGGATCTCTACTTACTATATCTTCCTCTTTTGTTTCATTGTACTCGTAATGTCGATGGTGATGGATAACAGGGGCAGGCTCAACTGTCACCTAAAACATGCAACGATTACATACATTGACACTAAAGAAATGAAATTCCGAGAACAAACATTTGTGTGTTGTAAACATAGATGTTTGTTCTGTGTCTGGGTGTTTCTATCTATGTATTATAGGTATGTATTTAGAAAAAAAGAAAATGTATGTATGTATTCTATATCAGCCATCTAGTTTCCATCGTACAAGCTTTGCTTAGTTTGGGACTAGAGAATATTCATTTATTTTTATTTATTTATTTAATTTTAGAATAGGCTTTTATATTATTTAATCTTCATCATATTTTTTTCTGTGGCATTGCACACAATATTAATTTTAACTCATCAAGACTGCTATTTATTGTAAATATTTAACCTTTGCCAACAAGTAATCATCAAAAGAATTTTATGTTAAGCTTGAATTTAAAATCTAAAAAGCAAAAGACCGCGCAGCAAATTGAAATAGTTTCGAAGTTAGTTACCCGCTCTTCCCCAGACAGGTATCGACTGATTAGTTTTGTCTTTTGCGACCTCGCCTTGAGCGAAGTCAGTTTGTTTTGCGTTTTTTCCCTCGCTCGATACTGGGTGAGGAAAGTATCGAAGGTACTCTCCTTTTTGTAAATTAAAGGAATCTGAAAAAGCGATGCTTTTAAAGTTAACAAATTCCAAGATGTATAATGTATACCCTAGCTAGGTAATAAATTCAAAATTAGATTTTTCAGGATGAATAACTAGCGGAGTGGATTTATGTTTTTGTTACATCTACTGCTCTGCATTAAGTTGTTAAGTTGTTTTTCTACAAGTCGTTTGAAGATAATCATTTTTACAGCAGCGATGAATTACCTAGCTGTTTTCGTGTAAAATAAAACCGCTATCTCACAAAGTCTATCTTAGGTATTCGTTATATTTTATATCAACAGTATAACAGTATATTTAAAGTTATTTGGTTAGTAAAATAAGTTAGGATAACACGTGAAAATTACTTCAAATTAAGTTGCTTATGGGTACTTACCGATGTCACTTCGGAATTTGATCTTTGTCGTATTTTAGGCTGCCATAACATTGCAGTCACCTTTACGTGTTTATTATTCTTCTTATTTTCTACACCCTAAAACATGAACTCACGTGAAGTTTAAAAAAAGTTTAGAGATATGCTTTATTATATAAACCCACCTTTTTAAAATCTTCTACTGATTCGGAATCAGGACACTTTTCATGTTTTAACGCCCAGGCAGGTTTTGACTGTGAAAAGTAATACAAAATTAAAATTATAGGAAAATACAAGAGTGTTATTTACTTAAAACTTGCGGGACTTTTTATGCACTTTTACACAAATGTACAACTGAAATATCCCTACAGTAATACCACATTGGTTTCCTTACTGTTTCATAAACCACTTCCCATAGGGATTTGCCCAGTCTCCTTTATTAAAAGCACTTCATTTTCAGACATATATTCAAAATAGATATTTCAAAAATAGAGTTAATTTTCGCTATGATATTTTATAAATGTAAAAATACTTACATCGATATCTTTCATATGCCCCCAACTGAGTACGGTAACGTTTGAGTCGACGTGAGTAGACGTCTTCACTCCAGCTAGTGGAATTATCGTCCCAGGCTTGTCCGAGGTCATACCCGCGAAGGTGAACACTAAAGACAGATCTGCAGTCCACCTGAGAGATGTTTTGATTAGTATATATTTATCAATCAATAGATAGGGAATAAGAATATGGATTTTCTATACTATTATAAAACTGTAAAAAAACCCAAAACTAAAATTAAAGATATGGATCAATGAAATATGCAGATCTACTAAATAAACGATTTGATTCCGAAAATCGAGTTTGTCTGTATATCTGTTTGTCTGTATGTTTGTTTGCGGATCACGCCTTAACTAATGGACTAATTTCGACGAAACTTATAACATTTGGAAGCCCTTTTTCCGGATTGAAACATCTATTGAAGATGATATAAACAGCGTCAGGAGGCAACCTATGCCTACACTTAACGGGACGCTGTAGTGCCTGGGACAATGTAAAGAAAAACACCATTCAAAATAGTATTTTCTGTCACTTTGGACAGTTCAACATAACAGTCGTAGTAAACTGTCAGCTCTCAATACTTATTGTGAATTTGACAGGACAAAGCCGATTCCAATTAACAATCCAGTTACAGAATAAGGCCAATGTTTCGCAGGTCACAGTCGTGATGTAAAGAGAGGTCTGTTGCGCGGTGACGCTGTAAATCTCTGCAGATAAGCAGTCACTACCACGCAATGTAACTCGTTATCCTGCCACTTACCCACTAAATCTAGGATGTGTAAGCACTCTCTCTATTGCAAGATATTGCTCGTATCCTGTGTCGAACATTTTCTTAGTGCCGATGACAACGAATGATGTTGTAAGCTCTGCTATGATGCTTAGATCTGTTTGAACTATACTGAAAGTTGGTAATAATTTTCTTTGGTATTAGTCATTATTTAAAATTCCTAATTAGTATAAAGTGAAAATGTATTTCATTAAAAAAATCACTTGCAATAAAGTCTACAAACTTGGCTGCTTACACACGGCCATTGTGATAATGCAGGTATGCTATAAGACCACTTCAATAAACCACTGTTCCAAACAAAATATAATACCTAATTGGCAAAAAAAATGAAACACCAACATTTTTTTGCGCTTTTCAACGCATATCCTGGCTTGATACAAAATTAAATAACATCTTTCAGTGCACCATCACTGAGATTGTGGTCAAACGTAGACTAAGTTAAAAAAAACAGTATTCGGCTTGACTGCGCACCGTTCCAATAAATATGCTCAATGTAGCACAAAAATAAACACGACAATAGATATAAAATAAATCCAGTAATCTGAAATATCACGGGTAATTATTGGTTTAATGTACCTAATTTTTCGATCATATTACTCGCATATTTGCTAGCAATAACGTATTTGTAATAATCATATTTGAACAATAACATGGACAAAAATGAAATGTATCTATTATAAGCAAACAATAATAATACAAACGTCAATTTCAATTTGCGCCACTACTAATTGGATAAATACAGAACCCACATTGTGTAGTGTTCGTGTTATTTAGACGACGTGTTGAAGAGGCATCCCACGCTTATGCTGAGTTTAAACGAGCCGAGTAAAATGAGCAAGTAGCTCGTACGCTATTGAGATTCAACCAAAATAATAATGACCAAAATGTTATTTGAGAAATAAATAAGTAACTATTTTCAAAAAAATTCTTCGTCAAAAAACTTAGCTTTATGTTTTGGTTTACTTTTTATGGCTTTGAGTTTATTTGTTACATACAGCGGACTTAGTTATTATACTGAATAAGCTTGAATTCTACATTTTGTGGTTAGTTTATTGAAAACACTCAGCTTAGCTGAGACAGTACTTTATGCCAGTAATAAAATTTTCAAATGTAATTTTTTTTTTATATAAACTGGTTCATTCTTCTTAATAAATGGTAATAGAACTAACTTAAATAATAACTAACTGACTCGATGTAAACTTGCGTGTAAAACAAAGCTGCCCATATTTTGCAGTTGTACCTACCCTACCAGTTAACTTCTTGACAAAGGTTTGCGCTTGTGCTAGAGGAACTCTAATTTGAAGTTACAGTTCGTGTAGATTTTCGTTTAAAAGTTTTCAAGAGATTTGGTTTCTTCGGGTATTTGCGGGTTCAATGCAGACGAGTGGGAGTAAACACTAAACATACTTTTATCTGTGACAGATACGTTATTTGTGAGCTTTAGCAATATTTATTCTATTAGCTTTGTTAGTAAGACTAGTATGTATTTTTCTTTATCATATCACTCCGTTGTTGTGAATCACAGTTTGACAAGATAACAACTACTTTTTTTAGATAAAGCTGAAAACGCCTTATTATTTTATAGAGGTTAGCTGTCAAAAAATTATTAATTCTAACATTACGGCATAAAGGTGTGTGTTGAATAATTATGAAAGTAAACTTTAAAAACAAGTCGGCAATCGCGATTCGGTCGTCAAGTTCGCGTATTTTGTCTCTACTATGAAAACTGTCGGTCCCGCCTATAAGCAGTCGTTAAGCCATGACGGAGGCCTCAAGGCAGCCCAAAAACTCCGTCACCAGTGTTGGCCACTAACTCTTACGAGCTTGCTAGCTTACTATGAAAACCTCATTTCCTCGTGGATGGCGAATACAATATCTGAACATTTTACACCTCGTACTGCCTACATTTTACAATAACGCAGGCTTGGCTTAGCTTCAATGGTCTTTCATAAGGTACTTACAAACAATGTGCAGCGGTAATCACCACATTATCGTGTATAATAGACCCAGTACAAGTCCGCTTGGAATTGTCACTGAAGACTATGCTGAAAAAGAAACTTGGCTTAAGACTGTAATTTGCTGTATTTTTATTTGTCTTATTTTCAAGAAAAAGATACTGCCGTTAATTTTTATTGACTCTGCAGGAAATATCTAGCTAATTCTTTGAGTTTGTGATTAAACAAAAGTCAAATTATTCATATACAGCATGTGCGTGCAAGACTGTTCCTGAAAACTTAGACAAAACCTTCAGACCACTCTGCTATAGTCTGAAAAAAGTATTAAAAAAAAGATTTGTTTCTGAAAGAAAGAAGGTTATCAGTTTAGTCAGCACTAGCCTATTCTCGGTTATACTTTGCATAAGTAGGGCTGCAGTGCTCCTGCCAATTACAATACATCTGACAACTACCTATTTTGAAGTAGAAATAAAGTATCACAAGTAGAAATAAGGTCAAGACATTTTCTCATCTTCTTCTATCTTTTAAATATATAAAACTCTTTTGAAGCTGACTTAGAATCAACGCACAGCCTAAACTATAAGTCCTAGAGGTATGAAATTTGGAGGGTAGTATCCTTATATAGTGTAGGGGTGCACTACAAAATGAATTTTGAAAAGTCACACTCTAAAGGGTCTAGAACGAGAGCAACGCCGCGGGCGACGGCTAGTCCTGAATAAAGGTTTTACAAAGAAATTGGAAAAGGAAACCTTAGCATTATTAGCCTTGTAGAATTTTCTTGCGTTGCTAGGTATAATCAAGGTATATCAGATACCTTGATTATACCTAGCAACGCAAGAAAATAACACCTTAGTTAAAACAATATAATTTTATTCTGCGATGGCAGCTCCTAAGCGTAAGAAAAAACGTATGGTGTTGATTTACGTGGAATAAGGACAAAAAGAACTTACTCTATTAGCGCCACAAATGTGTGGTCCACTAAATTAGTCTCTGTCGATTGTGTTTCATGATATTCGTTTTCGTGACCTGAAAAACATTGGAACAATAACTTGTTTTTGTTACAAAGCCAGCAAGGAGGAGGCCTTAATGCGGCCTAAAAACTCCGTCACCGGAGTTGGCCACTAACTCATACGAGCTTGGTTGCTTGCTCGAAATGAATTGCTTTTTTGCATTCGTATTTTAATAAATAAAATCAGCTCCCTCTTTCATTGCATAAACCTACAAAGACTGAGAAAACTAAACTAAATTTAACAAAAAGCATCATTGTCTCTAAAACATCATGTCACTAAAGGTAGACTACCACTGTTTTGAATCATGAAGGACATCTAAAAAGTATGTTTATACTACTACAGTATAAGTTTATAAAGTAGCTAGAAGTTCATAAAAATATTACGATAAGGCTACGCGTCCACTGCGTCGGAATCGGAGCGTACAGAGCGAAAGGTTTGTAATTTTGTATTGATTTCTATCATATTATGGTACAGCGTTCACTGGAACAACATATCTGCGCATAGTGAAAATAATGACGCCTCGTAGGTACGCTCCGTACGCTCCGTTTCCGACGCAGTAGACGCGTAGCTTAAATCCGTTTTATAAAATCTAGCGCATGGTGCTAAACCAAGTTACAAGTTTTTAAAAATAAAAAATATAATCATTACACACTTCCAACAATCTTAATATTCTGTCCACTAACAATTACTATATTCACGACACAAGTAGCTACCAGTACGCTCAGTAAGTGCATTGCAGAATTAATTTCACAACGATACGTCCGGCCAGATAAGTTATTTTTAATTAAAATGATAAGCCAATAGCCCCAAGTGTAAGTACCGCTGGAAAATGTTAGTGGGTTTATATTGTTGATAGTAATGCATTGTTTTATTTTGTTCAGTAACCCTTGATTGCTTCGTTCATAAGAAGCAATACGTCTGTCTTGGTAACATATATCGGAATGCAGTTTTTGCTATGAAAGTAAAAGTATTTGAGGCAAAGTAGTATATAAATATATTTTCTATCTTTTCATATTTCTGTTTTTTTTTTTCAGATATTATGTAAAATAAAAAAAACAGAGAACATTGGACGTCTATGGGGGAGACCTTTGCCCAGCAGTAGGACGATATAGGTTAAATAAAAAAAATAAAATGTAAAATAACTTTTTACAATAGGTAGTATTAACAATCATGTAGAATCGTGAACGAATTTGTAATATGTTCTAATCCTTACCTTTTCAGTTTTAATCAATGTTCGTAATGTAATAGTCATTATTATGATTGTAGATAATATTATAATAATATGACTTTTAAAATTACCACTAACCTATTTAAATTAAACAGATTCTAAAATACAAATTGCATACGTATATCGATATGACGCAGTCATAAGACAGGTAAAAACTCAAAAGTAATCAATTTCTAAAAACGACAATCCATTTAAATTCCATCCCAGCAGCGGGACCTGAAATATATCTGTTAGGAAACTACTGCCTGCTGAAACAATATTTTCTCCCGAGGCCGAGCTAACTTACTTTCATATTCCGACTGGGCTATTTATTTTGGTTTATGCTGATCGCACCTCCAAATAGCCAGCATTATAGACTGAGGGGCTCTATCTAAATACATAAATATTTTGAAGCCGACTGACATTTCACATATATCGTTAATCATCCTCAGAATATTTCTAATCTGAGGGTTCATGATGTTTAGTAAGTTAGGTACCTATATATCGATTGAACAGTGGATACATCGTTCAATTAGTCCCGGAAGTCGTAGTTTTTCGTAACTTTTAAAGAAAAAATCGCGAAATATTATAGGTTTTATTTGAGTATCCCTTGAGGCTTCCGCTTGACACTATTTATTGGAACACACTTGATTGTAGTGGGTATATTTCTATCTTCTGTGCACTTATTACAGGGTTTGAACCCTACCGAAATAGACAATTTTTTGTTTACATGACCATTTTTTTTTCTTCAAAAATGCGAGCATTGACATAATCTAGCACTCCAAAAACTTACCCAAACAATACGGAGCAAAAGTTGTAATTAATTCAGAAAATAGATTAAAACGCAAATTGATTTAAAACTGCTTTGTTGACTCGATTGTTCCGATAATTACATCTCGGTTCACTCGATCGCTAAGTTAATGGTTATCGAATTATAACAATGTTTCTGAATGGTTGGATCTTTATTCAGTCGTATTTCACGCTTAATGATAATAATATTGTTCATTGTGAGTATGGTAGAAACATATAACTAAAGTAAAAGACATCAGGAAAAGACTTCTTTTTTATATTCTTCATCAATAAATATCTGTAATAAGTACTTATCTACAATTGTTGGCGGTTTTTATAAGAATTAATCGTAAAGAATAGGTTTCTTAGAACATCTCGCGATACATCTTGCGTCTTCACATGCGTGTTACCTAAGAAAATGTTACATCAAAAGACAACCGTCGTTTTGTAGGAGTAGACCCATGTAGGTGTATTATTTAGTAATGGTGCCATAAAAACATACCATCTTTCTTTCCCAGAAATTCAAAGTAAATGGTTGTGGCATAGGACATGGGACTAAAACCAGTGAACTACCAAGCGTGTCTTTTACGTGTCACCTTACAGTGTTAAATGGGGCAATAGTGCTACTTTATTGTGATTATATCTTTTCCTATTGAAAGAACGAAGGAGAGACCCTCATTAGATACTCATTATAAGAGATTAGGTGTTCCTTCTTTATGACGTCTGTGATAGAGTAGAATGCAGCTGTGAACATTTTTTTTTAAAGGATTCTCTCAGCTTAGTATTCTTTATGGTTTTTTTATTGTACCACGTACCATCAAACTACCTTAAAATTACCCCGTTTACAAGTGCCCGTAAATACCGCGCACGGCTTATAAGCGAAATGGCTATACAATTTCAGCGCAAAAAAATATGCTTGAATTAAAAGTGATCTTGATTAATAATAATATAATAATAAATATTCTTGGACATGACACACAACGCCCTCTAGTCCCAAACTAAGCAGAACTTGTACTATTTGGCATTTATTTGATTGGCATGTTTGTACGTTTGTATGGGCAAGTCACAGTCGGAATCCCTTAATAAAGTTATACGTTTTTTGTAAATAAACCAAACCACTAAAAAAAAACAAGATATTCCTCAGATAAAATGTTTGTTTGGGAATTGAACCTACAGCAGAAGATTAAAACTAGCACGTGAAAAGCCAATTATACGATGAGCCATTGACAAAGGGTTCTGAGTACGTCCTTAAGTTCAACGTTTCCGTTGTTTCATAATTTAACTAGATAATTTAGGTATTAGACATTTTGAAAGGCGAATCGGGGTTACGGCAATAAGGCGTCAAGCCACAATCCAGTTTATTGTTGGCCAGACCAAATTGTAGCTTGAGAATATTACAAGGGGAAAATGAACAGTCAACACCTTTCAGGTACAGATAAACACAGGACAACAGGAAAATAAAACTATATACGAAATAGTGAAAAATTAGAAACGCATATATACCATGCCCCCTCACGATAGAATAAAAACGATTTTTTTTTGGAATTTTCAGTAATGTTTTTATTTTACGGGTTTACTTACGTAACGTAAACGTAACCTAGATACTTTACTTACGTAAGGAGAGCCTTTACAGAGATTCTCTTCTATCTTATTACATTTATTCGTTACCAGGAAGGCTTTAACAGTGGATGTGAAGGGGACGTGCAAAAACAGCAATTTGTTTTATAGCGGCCCGACTCGCCCGGTTATGTCGGCGGCGTTAAATGGGCGAGTCATTTCCTGAAGGTGAGCTTTTCAACTATTAATAAACTAAAAGGTTAACCCTTTTAGCATAATAGTTAAAAATTAGTGAACAATTTAAAAAGGTCGGACTAAAAGAATTTTCATTTCGCAATTAGAAATGACCGACAAAAATGAAATAGTTTTTCAGTTTAGTTATACACTATGTCCGCAAATAACAGTTGTCACGATGCTATCAGTTATAAATATTTCCCTTTCTAGGCTTGTCAAGAACAAAGTTAGAAGAAATATTTATATTTGACGGATAGCGTTACAAAGATAGTAAAACAGGCTCTATTAAGCCGCAGATTGACACAACAAAGACCAAGGTGCATGTTATTTTTTCACTTTCTTGTAGAAGCACTATACCTACGCTTTTTAGTCGAATGGTGGTTGGCACGCAGTGTAACTAAGACACGTAACGTTTTCCTTCACATTACGAATGTTATATTTATTCGTGCTAAGCCTGCAAGTGTTTACGACCACAGAACAAGTTTTACGACTGATCTGACTCAAATAAAGATTTAAACTGACAGATACGAAACGTGGTTCCAACCCTTATGGCTATCTTCTGTTCCCAATGTCACGTAGCCCTCAGTAACTTGCCGCCCGCACTGCGGGTCACCCTGCTTAAAATTCTAGAATCGCTGCGTGCAATAAATTTAACTCTACAGTTCCTGAAACAGTAAATTTTGCGCTTATTTTCTACAAATTATTTCAACTAAGCGCGGTGCTTGCACCAACTGAGTGCTTTTGTAGCTCAAAAAATAGATTTCGCGCTATGTTGACCCAACTTTCCACTATAAAAACTGTTATTTTGCGATACGGTATGCATGTTTGGATTTCTCTGGTTTGTTCAAAATGGTAGAATGCATTGTGAATATTAATTCAACGTTAAAATAGTCTGCAGCGGACTTATAGCTTTTATGTAAACGGTAGAGCATCCGACTACAAAGAGCTACTGTTTCTATAATGCTCCCTTTGTCTTTTCTGAAGTCTGGTAAAAACAAGCTATTATATTATTACTATTAGCTTTCGTCAGTGACTTTACCTGTATGTAAGTGACCAGTGTATGCTATTTCAGGTCATGAACTATACTTTTTATTTTAAGCTAATAGGAAGCTTTTCAATGGTCACAACATTCTGATCAAACTTTGAAATAAATGTAAATAAATATTCATGGACATTTTACACACCTAAGTCCTAAACTAAGCAAAGCTATCGTAAAGCTAAGCTTGTAAATACTTACTTATAATACATAGTAACATCCAGAATATAGACTCGTTCATAATCTTGTTAACTCACCGAGCTCACACAAAAAGATGGACTTTACGGTTTCATAACTCCTTTTATTTCTTTACAGCGGAGTCCACTAGTAAATCTTATTAGCTAGTTGTACGGTATTCACAAGCTTTTCTTTATTTTGTAGCTAGATAATAATTCTACATACTTTGGTGTTCTTTTCAACAAATTATAATTGACTAGCGGCCCGATTTCGATTACTTAGGTAAGGAATTTTTTTAGGATGTTTTTTTACACCTTGGGTTACGTTATTGGAGTTTTAGTAAGGATCCCTAATTTTTTTGAAAATGTCACCCGCGGGTATTGTGGCTTTCCAACGGTGTTAAATGAATTTTTCAAATTGGTCCAGTAGTTTCGGAGCTTATTCAATGCAAACAAACAATCAAATCTTTCCTCTTTATAATATTAGTATAGATAACATACATTTCTGTCCATTTTCCTATACAAATTACTAACATAAATAGACTGTCTGCACACTTCTCAAAGTCCATGTAAACATATCATAATATGATCTAAAACTCCAGGTAACAGTTCCTAACTAAACACAATCATAGGGCGTTTGCACACTGGCATGCCTCTTCTCATACAATTAGTACTAGACGCTTTTACAGCGTGTCGTCAACGAAAACGATATTTATGTTTAAGCCGACACGACATGTCGGCATCGTGCAGGGGTCGTGCTAGTGCTAGGGGTTTTTTCCACCAGAGCTAAGCTAAGCTACGTTGCTAAGAATATGTTTGAAATACACCAAATGAGATCTTTTGCTTTCTTTCATTTTCTTTTTCATTCCTATATGTCACACACATCCATAGCAACGTAGCTTAGCTTAGCTCTGATGTAAAAGCACCCTAATGAAGTACTGTATATATCTATTGTTCAAACGCAAACATCGTTGGAAGTTCAATAAACCTAAATCAAATGTTTCAGACAGCCAACCGCCACACATAATCAAGTGCTCGTGAACTTAACGGCGCGTACTTTAATCCGGACGTTGAGTAGTTTTGTGACCGTAGTTGGTTCCGGTGATAGAAAAAAACACGACTGTAATATTTAGGTATGGTACCCCCTGAAATATCGTCAAAATACCCCCTGAAGTCGTACAGTCATAAATGCTTACTAAGTGCTCTAAAATCATAATTTTAATGAAAATTAAATTGATAGTTTTTAGACATTTTTATAACTTTTTTATACAATAAACCTTAATTCAACCAATTCCAACCTTATAATTTTGACCATGATTACCTGCTTTGGATCATATAGCTTTTATTTCGTACGTACCTATTGCACAATGCTTCCACCTATATCGGCATATCACTAGGTTTGGGGTGTAGTGAATGAAAACTAAGTTCTGCGGCAGAAGTGAAACTAATCGTGTAACCTCAGACATCTCTAGTGAAGTGTTGAGTTTACTTGTGGTCGGACCATTAGTGCGAGAGTGTTTGCGCTGCGCCCTCTAACGGTGTACTTGCAATATATTGCTTCGACTTTTATTGCAGCCGAGATTATTTAAACTGCAAGGCAGGGTCATAACTTTCAGGCTCTTTTTAGACTACATTTGGACAAAAGGCATGCCCTTGGACTAAACTCCAAACAGGAGCCACGAAAAGCGTGACCGTCCGGGATGAAGATAAATTATTTGGGCCCGGCTTTAGCAGTTGCTAAGTCACGATGGGGGCCTTAAGGCGACCTAAAAACTCCGTCACCAGAGTTGGCCACTAATGAAGAACTTGGTAACGCAACCCCATTCGAATCCCGCTTGACTTTCAGCTCTTGGGATGCTATAAAATGCTTTGTAAGCTTAAAAGTGAAGTAAAAACAAAGTTTATTGTATGTATATTTTGTAAGTGAACATGTACTTATCTAGGTACAGACAGTAGATACAAACAAAGATGCTATATGTTTGAAAATGAAAGAAGTTTTCACGTACCTACTAAATACTTATACAATTTTTATTTTAAAATAGTGTGACGTATGATTACAGGTTTATTGAAAATCATAATATTTATTTTATGATGACATCGAACAGTACGATGGTAGTTTTTTATTAATATAACGTACGTTGGCGCGACGAACTAGACGCCTTCGAAAGAGGATGGTGGGAGGAAGCCTGGGACAGAGAACGTTGGATGTCTTTGAGGGAGACCTTTTTCCAGCAGTGGGACGATTTAGGTTAAATAAAACAAATGTACGAAAACCAGCTTTGTTTGTAAAGTTGACATCACAGCCCATTCATTTCTGTAGAAACAGTATCAGTAACTGTAGTAGCTTAGAGTCGTGATATAAATCGCTGTATATTTCAACAAACATACCTAACTACTGCAACCACACTACGGCCATGGCTCTTTTTAACTTACTTTTGCGTAAATCTCACAGTAAAAATATAAAATAGGCACCAAAGAGTGGACTTTTCCTATTGCCTCCGACGCGACACATATACACGATATGGTGGGGAGCTAATCTCATACATTTTAATGCTAGACGCTTTCACATTATGTGGTCGTCGACACCAACACTTTTGTTCGACTGATAAGGTGTTGTTATCGGCCAGTGTGCAAACACCCTATGAAACCAACATTTTATCTCTGCAAAAAAAATACAGGCGATAGCTAACTTATAATTCTAATAGAGCACTAATAAAGTTTTGCCTAAAATTATATTCCAGTCTAGTTGATTTATACAGTGTCAACAGCCATTTCATATCCATGTCCCTACGTACAGGGATGCTGGGTATGCTATATATCACAGCATAACCTGTTTTACTAAGATGACGCGCTAGAAGGCCCTATCGGCTTACACCCAACGAACCCCACGATGTTAAGGTCCCAAAAAGTCTGTAGAAGAAAATTCATGTTTACTGAAAATCTAGGAAATATCTAGTTAATTCTTAGGCTGCAGATTACGATGATCTCCGCATAACATACGTTTAACGTTTACATACAGGGTGTTACCAGACCACTTCCGAAAACTTTGAGGTTCCAATCAGACCATGATACTGAAAACATTAAACGAAAAAATCGCGAAAAAAAAAATTGACTTGACTATCTCTTTTTAATTTTTTTTCTAGTTACATGCACACAGTACAACATAATAAGACATATCTACCTAATTATCTCATTTAAAAAAGCAAAAAAACAAATAAAATAAATAATGCAGCAATGTACACGCAGCACGCAGATTACGTCTACTACAACATGAACAGCTGAGAGTTCATCGCGGGTCATTCAAGTACGCGACGTGCGAGCGACCTACGTTAGTACCTACCTACGTTAGTAGGCACTTACGACGCAGAATAAATAATAGTACTACGCCTCGACCTTACCTACGTGAATGCGTACATTGCGGGCTGGCGAAATAAATACAAATCTTTAAACATTGTTTTCTCCGGCTATAATTATTTTTCAGGATAACTGATTTTTTTTTGGTTGGGTTTTGGTGTGCTGTATCTCCCCCTTTCGTTTTCGGAAGTGGTCTGGTAACACCCTGTATACCAAAAGTTCACGTAAACTATATTTTTAGCAACTTCAAAAAAGGAGGAGGTTCTCAATTCGGTTGTATTTTTTTTGTATCTATAGATATCTGAGCAGCACTCTTAGCGAGAAATTAACATAACTGATGATTCTTCATACAAAACCATTAGTTTTTCGTAGATTTTTAGCATTTGTAAAACCATGTAAAACGTACACACAGTATAGGGGGACTGCCCCCTGATCGCAATCGCTGCACTGCTTTCGCTGCCCAGCATAATGTCAAGTGACATGGCTACAGATATACGAAAACAAGAAGCTTTCGACGGCAAAAAACGCGCTGAAATGCTCTAATGTCACTATTACTATGTCACAGAATACCTATGATTTAGTATGAAAACAGTTCAGAAAACCTGCTAGGCTTATGCAAGGCAGCACACCGATCGCGCCGCTGGACACAATAGAGTGCGATCCAATGATTTTCAAATACTTTTATGCAATGCTGAAGTCAACTGAAGTGTAGCGTGACCGTGCTGCCATAAAAGTTGCACGAGTAGGTAACTTTGCATAACATGAAAAAGCGGTATAAAAATACCATGTTAACAATAACTTTTCCTATTAACCACAGCCATGAGGCAAGTTGGAAAGTAGCGTTCTCTCGAATTACCTTGAGATGGTTACTGGCTGAACTTTTTATACGCGTGCCATGAATATTTGCCACAGAACCTGTATGACCCATTTTCATACAAAATTATCTCTGATAACATCCTTAGATTCTCAAGAGGGCCATAGAGGGATTTCAAGGTTTTACCTACTGCCTATACTATAACATGCATTGCTTCACCGAGCACGTCCACTGTTGCACGAAATAAATGTGAAGTGAATAAATAAAATAACCGTGAATTTTTTAGAATGCTTCCCGACTCTTTGAATGTTCCTAGGTATACCTAGCATGTCGCTTTGCCTCGCTTGTCTCGACTCGTCCTCCAAATTGTGCTTTGGTAGTAATTTTGACAATTATTGAAACAACCAAAGCACAATTTTGAGGTCGAGTCGAGGATTATTCGACTAAGAATAATTGACAATACCGTCATAGACTTTATTTGCCTACCTAAGCTCCCCCTTATCACAGAATAAACGATAGTTTAGCCTCGTAAAGCCATCCTTACACAGCTACCACTTATGTGGGTACCAAAATAACCGCACTAAACCGTTAATGGCATGTGCGTAAAAAAGTTTTTATCTCTGTTGTTGTGTTCCGCATGAACCGGAATGATATATTGAACGGAACATAGTTGCAAGCATTTTATTATTCAAGCTAAATGTTATAGGAAACTTATTGTAGAAGACTAGAAGTACAATTCACATTATTTACTTATTTAACACTATTTGCAAGGCTAGCATGACTTTACATAATATTTCAATATATAATTTATAAGTTTAAAAAACTGGGAAAACAGACTTCAATTTGAAATTTCTTCGGCATTAAATGATGATGATGATGGCTCTTCATTGGGACTGTTCCACAGAAACGTCACAGGAAAGCAAAATACGCAATGACGTGTACGCGTATAGGACGTGTTTTTCAGTTATTCTTATTTAATTACCAAACTACGAAATCGATTTTAATAAAAAAATTATGGGACCAATCTGAAATCGTCCTGCAGCAAGATGGGCAGACGATATCGCTGTCATAGCGGGCAAAAATTGGATGAGACCGGCACGGGGTCGTAAGGAGTGGTACATCAAAAGAGAGGCCATACCCAGCAGTGGGTGAAGTCTGGCTGTGGATGATGATGATGAATCTGGAAGCATAAACTTTCAGATGAAATAAGATTTTTTCAAATCGGTTCATAAAGATGGAGTTCTGAGGTAACAATCATAAAAAAAGTTTAAAAAAAACAACCGAATTCAGAACCTCCTCCTTTTTTGAAGTCGGTTAAAAACAAGTTTGTCGCAATACAATTGTCAACATTAATTTATATAAGTTTGAGATGGATCGTCCTTTATGAATATTCGTATGCTCTCTTTCGAGAATTGGGAACATGACTGATATTTTGACATGTAGCCATAAAAAATATTTAAATACCTATTTCTTTATTATTTTCCAACGAAAGCATCTTCAATTAGCTTAGTATTGTAAAGCTAGTATTTTGATTAAGAGGGCTGTAAAAATAAAAAAATAGCTCAACGATTTTAATAACAAAGAATACGAGGTGAGCACTTTGCGGTGTCTGAATATTTTCCTAAAGAATACAAGAAAAGTCAATTATGGGTAACGCGGTTCCTCGTTCACGTTTATCATGATAATATTCACTGGAGCGTTGAGCTACCATCAGATGGTATTCTTCAAAATGCTGTAAGGTAATAGGTAGGGTTACCTTTTAATATAAACGTAGGCTACCTAATGGGTAATAATACACAGGCTCTGAATGAGACCAAAATCTAATACAAAAAACTATTAATCAAAACCAAAAGAATCATTTAGAATCGTTCATGAAACTATTATTTTTAAATTGAATCATAAATAAGCAGCTCATCATTACCTTCTTTGTAGATTTCTCCACCATTCCTTTCACTTCTATCTAATTAATTTAGTCGCAGCAGTCACAATGATATTTTATATTGCAAATCGTATTTTATTGAACTTGATTCTTACCAAACATAACTTTTAAAATGGCAAAGAAAATAAGCTTGAAATTATCTTTGAACTAGCCAGCCCGGGTAGTACGAGTAGCTAATACTTTTCTACTCCGTAACAAGCTACTTACGAGGAAATGAAAAGTCTCTAATCCATCTTATCTGCTGAAAGTAATCTCACTCTGAAACTAACGATACAGCTAAACCTTCTGCCGACATGCCCCTCCATCTTGTGCCCCGATAAAATAAATCGAATGGCTGGTAAAGGTGTTGATACACTGTCCTCAGCAAAGTTGGTATAGTAATTAACATCGTAATTTAATATGCCTCTTAACATAGTATACGACAGTAGCTCAAACTGTCGAAGACTCAAGTTTTCTGAATAAGAGATTCAGAAATATTAAGTCTTCGACAATTACTGTATGGTAGATAATAGTTATTAGTATAGTTCGTAGCGGCCTCACCTTTAAATTTTTTTTTAATACATTTTTATAAATTCAAAATCCGTAAATAAAAAATTTTGAATAATCTTTTGACCTATTCCATCCACAGTGTAAGATTTTAAATAAAATATATTTTTTTAATGAATTAATCTATAAAATAGAGATGCCACTAGACAAAAAAATTGTAGCGCGGTTCAGTATGACCACAGCCTTACAAAAATATGGTTTTCTTTCTACTATCGCTGTATGCCGAAGCTATTACAGTCCGAGTTAATTATTTTTCTTTACTCCAATCGACATATCCGTTCAAGTCAATTTATTTTTCTTTTCCATTCTAATTCCTCTTTACACAGCATTATATAGAAAGCAGTTGCTTAAGGTATGAAATATGAAGTACTACTAAACGTGTATGCTTATGTATAAGCCAAAGAAATGATTTGATCTGCTTTCGTTACCTTAGCCATCCTGAATGATCAACAAGAATGATCTTTGTTGATCACATCCTTTTTTCAGCGCACAGGAAATTTTTTAAAACTATTCACTACCTCACTTACTCACCTCACGCTTAGGGGTTTTAAAAGATCTTCTAGCTAGTAGGTCTTTTATCTATTAAAAGTTAAGCAGTATTTTTCCCCGGACACAATAATAAAAATACAAGCACTCATTTCTAGCCTAAAGTCATCCAATTGCTAGATTATTGTGTACGTTTTTCATACTTGAATACATTTGGGCGCAATATTTTAATGATGATCATTTATTTTTCAAGTGATTTTCATGACTCAAATACTTCCTCTTTGGGTAATAAAATGTTTCGTGTTTCAATAGTTTTTAATTGGATGGTTAATTGGAATACCGTTGCGCATTTGACGCAAATATTTTGAGTCAACTTTTTAATATCCGTTTTGAGCTTCGGAAATAATAAATTGGGGCGACAATTATTCCCTGTCTATCTTATTTCAATAATAAGTACACGGTATTTATTTCCTCAAACTAGCAGAGGCACGTCGAAATATTTTTCGTACATAGAATTATATTTGTGACAGGTTGCAAACCCATTACCACTGCTGCATTGACGCAATCAACATGGCCCTAACATTTTTTTATCACGTTTATCTATTTCATAATGGCTATTCAAAAGTACACTGAAAAAGTGCGCACCACAATAAATATTTAAGTCACTGTTTTTTTTTATTGTTTGTCTAGATAATTTACGTGACACAGCCTAGAAAGAGAGGTGAGTACCCAATTAAAACTTTTGTACACAACATTAGCGGAACGTAGGATACGCAAATTCTTAAAAAAACAGGATTATTTGGTCTTGTTAAAACATGCGCTGCTAGAAAATGCAGTTTATCTAAGCTCAGTAAAACATAGGATAAAAATCTAAAGATCCCTAGAGGTACCAGTACTGCCGTTTGGACGTGAGCTCGTTAATCAGTCCCGGATGCACTCTAGTGTGAACTGCGCGATGGAAAAAGTGCATTCTCGTTCAGGAAAATTCATTAGAAGCTACATTCTGTTGTATTTAATACTCCATTCTTTAGTACCAACAGAGAACTAGGATCTTGATCTCAATGTTCCAGCCTTCTTTAGTTAGTTACACGTAGTTTTGAAACGCTTGTGTGTGACAGCTTGTTACTAAGATTTATTGATTGAAATATTGCCTTAGAATAACTATTTTCATCGTAGTTCTTTGTTTATTTTCCATTTTGTTGAACTATTGAAGCTAAATGGCATAAGCTGTACTTTCTACGCAGTACATGACTTAGATGCTTTTGTCCAACAGTGGGATCTGTATTCAAAAATAAGAATTTAAAACTTTCAGTTGCCAAACAGTGATCTTGGAGTAAGTGCTCACCACCCAACTGTAAGCTCGGCCAGAACAGCTCGGTATCAACAGCTGGCGAGTAGCCAGCGTAATGTTTGGCTTCTTCTATCCTCCACTGGCTCATTTGCTTTATGAACTGAAGTATTTGTTTCATTTGTTGGCATTTATATCTGTAACAACTGAGTTTGAAAATTCTGTATTCTATAGTAAGAAATGTAGAATAGAGTTTTCAGATTCTTGAAAAACCTGGATGTTTTTTGTTCTTATAAAGTACTAGCTGATACCCGTCGTATCTAAGTCTCATGTGCCTGTAATTGCACAAACTGGAATACAGTAATGCGAGCATCAGTGCTATGCGGCAGAAATAGGAAAGGTGGTAGTATTTCCCCTGACAAACTCTTTCACCATAAGCCCTACACTTATAACAAAGTTCAACGACATTTACTAAATTTTCTGCTGCGGAGTTAATCTCAGCTCTATAGGTACCCTTTATAATGCAGATTCAAATTAGCAGCAAGCTGGTTGAATAAACAAGCAGAGTTAGCTTCATACCTTCATGCTTAATAAAATAAGCTTATAATGAAGCCACATAGGTCCAGACATGTCGGATGGTTTAGTCTAGACAGAAGTTACAGGTAAATTAGTATAAACTTTGTCTTACAGAATTACAATATTATAGCTAATATAAAAAAAAATACTTGACCACGAAAATAAATTACGAATTTCGAACCCAAATAAGGTTCAGTCTGATTAAAATTGTGGGCGAAATTCACTCAGGAATTAGGAGCGGCCCATAATCAGTAAAATTGCAGCATAAAAGAACTTTTCAACACACTTGCTCATAAAGTGGCTCTATGGTCACTGCAATTAGGCACATAATGACACCCATAATCAAACTGTGACTTTTTTAGTGAGTTATAGCAATAGATTTTTTTTTTGCATTTTTTTGGTTGAGTTGCTTTGTTAGAACAAATAAATTAATGTTCCTATTATTGCTTGCTCATTTCATGCAACTTCTTATTTCAATAGATAATTTGAACTCGTACGTGTTTAATAAATAAAACTTTCACTCAAATATAACTTTTTTTTTCTCTGTAATAAAAGAAAACTTTAAATTTCCCATTTTGTACGTGGCAGAATATACGCAAACCCTATGCGCGGAAAAAAAAAAAAACCTCATCCCTTTAGTCTGTGGCCGATCGCAATGCGCGCGCATAGGAAAACTGATTAATTTTTCCCTTCTTAGCGAAACATTTTTCACAACTCGTTTTCACTGTTGAAATTATAGTTATTTTATTCACAAGTGTGTTGAAAAACGTCGTATGATACACGTGTGTATTGGTGATTACCGTTCTCGACTTTCTTAAGACCCTCGCCTACGGCTCGGGTCTCAATGGCACCTCGGCGGTAATCACCAATGTACCACACTAGTACCATAATGTACTATTATTTCTTTTATTACAGATTAATTTTTAGCTTCTGAAAACGCAATATAATGGAAAATTACACATCAAATTAGTGAAATTACAGAAAAAAAACAGAATTTCTTTTCTTTAATTACAGTTTTATTCTTTCTGAATTAATTCAGTCGCGGAATGGTCCAACCATATCATAATGCAAATAAGAATTACTAACAGCAGCCTCCGCAAAATGTTTTCAGTGGCAGTGCCAACGCCCTCCCGAGGTGTATCTATAATAAAAATGTAAATTCGTGCAAAGCAAAGCGGCCCAGCACGTCCCTGTATTCTAGCACAACTTTCTAGGGTTATTGAATGTTCTGTAAGTTCATTGAGCTTTTGACTATAAATGAATAAATAATAAATAAATATTCTTGGACATTACACACGTCGCCCTTTAGTCCCAAACTAAGCAGAGCTTGTACTATGGAAACTAGATTGCTGATATAATACTTAAATACTTTTTTTTTGTAAATACATTTATACTTATGATACATAGTAACACTCAGACACAGAACAAACATCTATGTTTGCCACACACAAGAAGTATTTGTTCTCGGTGGGGATCGAACCTACGACCCACAGCATGGAAAGCAGAGCTACTATCGACTGAGCCATGACGCCTGTCCTATAGAATATTCAATTATTTTGTATGGGTATACCTACTAGTATAGTATTATATGATCTGTGGTATGGGTATGGGCACAGATCATAATTAATATGATACTATGGAACTTTTTTGGACAATATTCTGGCGCAGTGACCAATGTTATGTTTTGAATTTGGACATTTTGGATTCGTGGGATTTTTTTAGTTTGTATTGAAATCTTGTTTGTATTAGTTGAGATATGTATGGGTCATGAGTGTGCAGTGGCAGGGTTCTACTGTCATAATAAAGCAAACGTTTCGACGAATTGTTTGACTTCGTTGAGGGTTTATTTTTTGTATAGTGTTTTGTTTTGTGCTTGAGTCTTTCTACAATTTTGATGACCCTTTTCTCACCTCAACAGTCAACCTGAAAGTCTGTCCATAGGAACAAGACAAGTCACAGATTTTTATACATAGTTGATTAATTTTTTAGTGGACTCCTTGTCAATAATGTTGACACTCGTGCTTGAGGGACCGCTTTGTGCCTCGGAGAGTCCGCTCAGTAAATCTATCCATAAATTACTGCAAAACCGCTTATCTTCACGCAACAAATTTAAATAAAAACTGTAGTAATCCATAAGTTTGCTTTACAAACAAGTTCATTTTTTTATACCTACTTACTCATTGGGGACTAGTTTTTATAGATACCTACTACATTTTACTGTGAATGTTGCTAAGTAGGTAATAAAACGTAGGCAGGTCCGTTGAAATGATTAAATTGCTTCTCCGTTAAGACTTGTGGGAGCTATAAAATAGGTTATCAACATAAATTGAGTATAAAATCAGGATAACTTACAACCTAATCATTAATAAACTCTAATGTCTCTCCTGAGAGATATGTACGAGTAGCTATTGAGTGCTGACGTGTTTTTTTTGTACTTTATTAGGCTGCAAACACGCTTAGCCGCGGTGGGCACTTCGACGGCCGGAGAAGCAAAGGTTTGTCGCCGCGGACGAGAGGTTCAAGTATGAACCCAATGTCAGAACTGTCAAAATCAGTTACCACGACGACGTGCCACGACCGTTTCGGTCAGCATAGCATTTGAATCGCTCGTTTACATGATCTGTGACCGCAGCGACCAATATTTTGAAGGAAATAGAAGATCTCTGGTCGCCGAGCTGGCCGTTGAGACTTGGTCGCCAAGTGAATTTGTGGCTAAACCCATGGTGACTATTCTTCAATAGTCGACGTAAGATAGATTGTAGATATGATACGTATTCGATGACCCGGTAACCATTTTTTTAGTGTCGCATTTTCACGTCGATTTTATTGTCTTTTCCGTTTTCAGTATATCAATGCCAAATATTTTTGTGTTATTCTCAGAAGTTTGAAGGGATTCAATACTTACTCCATTAAATTATAAAAATCTATAATAATAGATCCCTTGATGCCACTTAGGTATAGACACTTCCGAAAGTCGAGACCATTTCGAAATGGGTTTTTTATGTTTTCCACTGAAGTAATGTCGTAGAAATAATTCGCTGAGAGGAAAAAACATAAGGAAAATGTCGCGCGTCGGTGTGTATGAGAACTTTATGGGAATATTAACTCTCAGAGGCCATAAAAGCTTTCGGCCTTTTTATTGAAATCTCGATTACTTTTTTTCGGTTTTCATAAGTAGGTACTAATATTTTAACATAACCTGGTAAAACAAAGCAATCATTACGTATATAAATTTTTGTCAAAAGAAATCTCCATAATAAATTATTTGTATGAAACAGTGGGATTACGCTACTGAGCACGCCTATGGTATGTCTCGTATGTCGGTATTTTGATAGGTAATTAAATATTTCTTCGTAAACCGTAATTCTCTGCGAGTGATTTCGGCAAATAGTTCCCTTGTAAATCTGAAAAGCATTGTTTCATATAGGTATAACTGTCACAAAGAGTGATTTCGACGAATCGTTCTATTGCTACCTAAAGGATAATTCGGTATAAACAAACGGAGCCCTCTCGAGCCAGGTACGTATACCAAGCTCCATTAATTTATTTGACGTACGGTTTTCAGAGTACCATGATGGATGGGTATGACAATTGATTTGCAAAGCGCTCACGTTTTGACCGCCGATCCTTTATAACTGACTTTGAAAGGGATGCTTTTCAATTTCAATTCAGCGCGTCAGTGATCTGAAGGGATTACAAAATACCACACATTATAATATCAATCAATCAATCAAACAAATGCTAAGTTGGACTCTTATTTGTGGCCATTAGATGGGCAGTGCAGAGAGATACACATTTTATATTTTATGTTGTCTTTGTGTATTTAATTACTGTGTGTATTTCATGTTTGTGCCCGTTTGTGTGTCATAAATAAATGTATTTTCTTTCTTTCTTTCTTTCAATCACCATCATCAATATAATACCTATATAAAACTCTTTTGAAGCTGACTGATACTCAACGCACTGCCTAAACCATAAATCCTAGAGGTATGGGAAGGTAGTATCCTTATGTAGTTTATGGGTACACTAAGAAAGGAATTTTGAAAAGTCGTACCCTAAAGGGTCTACAACGCGAGCAACGCCGCAGGTGACGACTAGTATTCTATGTATAGGTGCTGTGTACCATGTTATAGCTACTGACGCGGTTTAATAGCTCTGCCTTTGAACAGAGGAGAAGTGCTTTGTGCAGCAAAAGAGATGTAAGATAGACAGAGATTAGATGTTTCCCTCCTCTCTCGCCGAGAGCTATTAAACTATGTCGGGGCGTGTACCAACTGGTAGGTTTTGAATCGTGAGTACACAGCAACGGCTTGAGGGCAGGAATAGGTATAATAGGTAAGTACGGTGGTAGTACTTCTCCGAGCGAGCTCATTCACAAGAATTTCTTCTATTAGATACCGCGTGCACACTATGCCCATTCCGCTGCCGGATGTTTATGATATTTACCTATTTGTCGCTAGTTTCCAAAGAAAAGTATAATGTACCTAAATGGCTGAATACACAGTTTTGTTTGATCGAATTACGTAATGTTATAGATTAATCCGCTCGATTGCCGATAGTAATTCGAGTGCTTACATTAGCTTAGATTTGAATAGGCACTAATTAATAGCATTCAATGTTATCTGAATTAGTAATCTTGAGATCAACACAGTCGCCACTAAGGGTCAATCCACACTAAGACGCGACGCAGCGATGCTTGAAGAGGCTAGTGGATTTAGCAGTTATTTTAGCTAATGCCTTCACCGACCAATATGAATAAGACCATCATGTCTAGTGTCTGTTCGTTGCGTTTATTTTACAGAATTTACATTTATATTAGTTACCTGAGTTTATTCAGCGTGCTACACAGTTCGGGAGCTCATGATAATTCTTTTACATCATATATTTGTAGAAAAAAGTATTTTATATTATGTCAGTCTAGTTATATTTTATTTTTAAACCTATAAGTGGCTATAGGTAAGCTTGCAAACTGAAGACATTCACAAACAAAAATACAGCCGAATTGAGAACTTTATTTATTTATGAAGTCGGTTAAAAATCAAGTGATCATGCAAGAGATCAAAGATGTGTGGTTTTTATTTCAAAAACTGATGAGATAAGTAAATAGATGACCAGCTTTGTAGTCCGAAAATAATCACAATAGGTCAAGCTTTTTTCTGATACTTGAAGATGATCCCATTGTCTAATTGGTGTCTGGGGCACGACCAAACATTACGTAAGAGCATTGTCTACCACTCATGGCGTGCAAAAAAAAAGGTGTGGCGTGTTTCTAAGCTAAATCTTTAAATTACTTAAGTTGTTCTATAAAACACATACTAACAAATTACATATTACAACGGTATTTTTATTTCAATGTAAAAGACATTTAAATAGCATTGTCTCTTGCACTAAAAGTGAAACTCATGAAATTTTTCCACTCGCTGCACAGTAATCGAAATTCGTTGCTACATGCGAACAAGTTGATATTGCGTTGGTTTTAATATGCATTTGTATGATGTCGGGGATATTAAATAACTTGTCTGATTCTGATGTTCAAATATGCCTAGTTTACATTTCTATGAGCAAGTCTTAGTGCAACTAAAAGGAATAGAATTGCTTTGTAACTCTCATTACCACGGTATGAGAGTTACTACTACCGAAGATCGAAGACTATATACTTCGTCTTCTCTACTTAAAGAAGTGTAAGCCGGGCATAGCAACGTTTGGAGAATCGCACTAGTCATTACTAGTAATCCCTTTTGGTTAGATAAGTACATCATTTTGGAGATCTATCCACATAAAAATAATATTTATCAGGGGCCTTGTGATCACTTCGGCTGAATGTTTTACTCTAATATGGTCATAATAATGATGACGTCAAAAACTCGATTCACGAGTGGGTTTCACTCATTCATTGTTCTAATTTGAAATCTTCATCGGGCATCCTGTAAAAGATCAGTAAGATCTAAAATAATAAATTATATAATATATTTCATAAGTATACAATTCAGCATTATTCACTCCCACGTTTCGAGACGAACCGTCAAAATTTGCGAACAATGCGAACATCAAACCAAATAACGCTGAAAAAATACTCTCTTTCCGACGAAAATAATTATTATTTCATTTGGTTTTTTATTGAGTTATCCGAGGGATACGAAGTTGCCGGAGCTTTTTTTGTTTCGTGAATTTACCTTTCACGAGCTTTCCAGCCCCTGTGTCGTAAGCTCTGAACTGCTTTCGCTGCCCAGCATAATATCAAGCGATTTGGCCACAGATATACGAAAACAAGAAGCTTTTGACGGCAAAAAAAGAAGCTTTTGACATTCGCGCTGAAACGCGCTAATGTCACTATTTAGTCAGAATATACCTATGATTTAATGTGAAAACAGTTCAGAAAACCCGCCAGGCTTAAACGTGGCAAGTTTTTATGAGATAACGATTGCCCCCTAGACGTACTGACGACATTGTATTTCATTTAAAATATGTCGTTGGAATACGATGTACCTAATCACGCGTGGTACGAGTATATCGGTTAACTTGACGGATGCGTCAAACGTCAAGCAATGACGTTTGATCAACGACGTCACCACTAATTTCATAGAACGCTAGTTTATAAACTCTTTGCATAGAACTTATTTGACTGTCGGCACGTGTAAAAGGTTATATCGACATTATGTTCTTTGGGTTTTGTGAAACCACAGTATCTAGTCCCTAGTGGCTACAGTATGGGGCACTTCAAAAAGAGTTTATATTTTTATTTTTCAAGGGTGGGCAACGCGCATGTGATCTGGTGTTGCGGGCGCCCATAATCTAGGGTAACCGCTCCCATCAGGCGAGCTGCACGCTTGTTTACCTACTTAGTATAAAAAAAACTGGCGTGCATCTTTTCGAAGCTTGTATACAGTAAAATGAACAGAGAACCATTTTATAAGTATTGCTCCGAAGACGAACGTAGGATTTGCCTATCTCACGCAATCGTGGACTGTAAGCCACTTTAAGCATTCCTCTAAATCCTACCCTCGGGTATTCTGCAAAATCTTCTTTCGGATCTTTTCAATGAAATTCAATTTCGTAGGATGTGCACATTTGTTTTTTATGTCGAGATACGCTTATTTCTACGAAACTTTCTTTTACTATCTTCCATAAGTTATAAATAGGCTGTATTAAACTTCCGTAAACATATTTTATTGGAAGCTGTTGTAAAACCCGCCCACACTATAATATAAATCAAAGCAGGCTTAGGTACCTACTAAAGTTAATAGCCTACCAATATATAAATAGTAGATAAATTCTCCTAAAAAACTCATTTATCATTTCTTACGAAGCTTCAACCTACATTTGGTTGAGTTTATATGTTTTCGGGACCTTCCACCCACATGTTTACTATTTGTACAGACATACATGTCAAGTCCCTTTAATTATACCTGAGTTTGGATCTTCTGAAAAGCATCCTACGTCATCAGAAACTACGAAAAATAAATCACCGTACCACGCTACGACGTAGTCAAGGTGGATTTCTGGAAAATATCATACAATCATCCGTGTATAAAAAAAATCAAATAAATGATTTATTTGACTTATGTATGCGTTGTAAATGTTGTCTACAGACAGCACGTAGTGGTTATTATTATTCTGTGACGATTGTAGGTCGGCTGAGTTTCATTTTGTATGGAAATGTAATAAAAGAACGTCTAATTGCAATATTTGCAAACCCACCACACCACGGCTGAGACAATTTTACACCCGTATTTGGGAATGATACCCTTTCAGCATTGTTTGGAAAAGCAATATTTTCCTTCCCTCAAATCATAACTTAGTTTCATACATATTTCATAAATGGTAAACATTATTTTCTGTTACCTATTTTAGTATTTCATTAAAGGCTTTTATTGCACGTACAGTGTATACAGAAAACTCCGTAACTCGTAGCGCTTATCAAGGCACGAGTAGGTACCATCGACAGCAACTTCTAAAGAACCCTTTTTAAGTTATGGTATGCTCTACTTAATTTGATTGTAAATTATCCTTTGTTAAATATTAGTCCGGTACAACTTTAAATGTACAAAGCCCTCCCATTTTAACTTCATCATCATCATCATCAACCTATATCGGTCCACTGCTGGATGTAGGTCTCTCCCAAGACGCGCCACTGAGCCCGGTCTTCGGCTCTTCTCATCCAGTGTTTGCCACCTACATGTCTCAGATCGTCACCCCACCTAACATCTAACCATTTTAACTTGAATTTCACAAAAAGTAGAATATAACGGTGACTAGAATTGAGGAGACAGATAAATCGAAAAGAAGGGGCCTCTCGTAAGTAGAGAAACAAAAAGATACGGCCAATAGCCCCACAGAGATGAGCGTCGGAGAAAAAGAAATGTTTTCACTAGAATAGTTTGCTGGAAACGGGGCCTCATTACATCACTAAGCTTGTAAAGCTGCGAAGCAAACGGCGTAAACCTAAAGTTTTATTGCTGGTCGGTTTATTGCCGCTATAAAGAGGGAGGCGCAAGTCGGTGCTTTACCAAACACAAGTCGTCCTCACAAGTCCGCTCCTCGGTAATTGCATGTGCACAATGCCTTAAA
Organism: Eulithis prunata; assembly: GCA_918843925.1. NCBI lineage: Eukaryota > Metazoa > Arthropoda > Insecta > Lepidoptera > Geometridae > Eulithis > Eulithis prunata. The sequence continues at coordinate 7,134,686 of OU974016.1, read as the reverse complement.
TAAAAACGCCTTAGCTTCATTCGCCCCAAATGGCTTTCTTGAATTATTGCTTGTATTACTTTTGTTTCGAAAGAGTTGGAAGTTTCGAAAGTAATTTTATAATACGTTTACTTTGTTGGCTTCGCATACGAACATAAAGTTATGTAATTTCACCTGCCTTAATGTTTTCTGAGGATTGATGGAAAAGCTTTGTGTATTTTTCATGACATTTGTTCTAGAATTACCTACTGTTATAATAATATTTTAAATTATTGCCATGCTATTTTTTTTTTTCAGTAGACTAAGGCTCCGTCAGTAAAGGCCATTATTACGTGATGAGATCGTGAAGTGGTCATCACCTCATGACGGTCGATTTCACCGGGACGGCACGAAACAGGCACCCCATACATCACTTGGTTTCCGGCGTTTGAGAGGTTAGGGTGACAAGCCTTCACGCTGATGGTTCGTGCGGACAACAGAGTAGACTATCAACTATCTTTACCCTAGAACCCTTGTCACTCGACTAAAAAATAAATTAGAATGCTAGGTGCACGCCACAATCAGGCCGTATTCCAGTGCTGCTAGCTAATAAGCTTACAGCGCTGACTTTGGACAGGTTTTCGGGTTTTGTGGATTTTTTTAAAGCATTGTCGCTATTTCATTTATTTTCGTGTACCAACGTGAATGTCAATGCATGAATAGTACCTTTATAGAATTGCCTAGTGTAAAATACTTTAGCCTTTAACCTGATTTCGATAATCATGAAATGAAACTGCGTGTCAGCATCATTCACGGATATAATTGCTTGATTGAACTTTACTAAAACTTGTTTCGTAAAACGTAAGTAGTGGTTTATGTGTACTTTAGAAGCTCAGTGGGCGTTGTGTTGATTTGTCGAAATTATCCAAAAGATAAATCTCAATCCTTAATCTTTTAGGCTGTTTACGTTGTACTAAAACGGTTCCCGAAAATTGGAGCTCTCTTTCCGCGAAACAAGGATTTATACAAAAATGAGACATCTTTATAGCTAATACAAATTTTAGTATATGAAGTCGCAGTCGCGTTTTTGGATTTTTTAAGAGTACTTAAAAATCCAGAACTTGGAAGTATCTTTTTAATTTTACAAAATTACTAGGAGATACCTACATAACAATAGATTTCGTACTATTTCCATCAATATAATTTATTGATCTATAGTTTTTGTTCTTTATTTGAAACCAAGTAGGTACTTAGCAATACCAACCTTCTAAGATTATTTCGTAAAAACATACACAGACCTAACTTTAGCGAGTTTATTTTATCATTTAGGAATGATGGCTTAAATTCAAACTGAAGTACATAAAATAGAGCAATAAATCAAAGTAACTACGTATTATCACGGTTTTAATGGCTCTCAATGAACAGCAGTAACAATAACTTGAACTCTTATCGCGTGTAAATAGTTATATTAGTACTCATAGAAAGTAATGTATTTTATCTGCCATCTTAGCAGACAATGTAGGAGACTAGAGAGAGGTTAATTATATTTTAGTAACATCGTCCTCACCCGGTATAGAAAACCTAAATAACTAGAGCTAATGTCACAAACTTATTTTCGGGTTTTTAGGTCCGACACTTTGTTAAATTCAGAGATAGGTATGCAACTTATTATGAATTCAAAGGCACACGACAGCACAATGGTGCATATAGTTTTACACACTTTTATATTCAGAGTAAACTGCAGAACAAAAGCTACTCGTTTTAAAGTCATTTTATGGTACTGTGAAATAAGAATAAAATATTAATATGAGGTTTTGAGTTTCGAGTGTCTTGTTTGCATTCCACGCGTGACAATGCAGTTGCTAGAGTTTTGGAACTGTATACATACCTTTTCTGGTTTTCGTACACGACCTATTTCAAACTTACAACTTTTGAATGAAAAGGTTGGTAGCGACTTTGCTCTAGATATTTTGAAAACCCTAGAGTCATCATAAGCTCTAAGTAAGCCACCTTAGTCACTTACTTAGCAAGCATGCAATAGCACTTAAGATATTGAAGTCTGACCTACATAGTAACCCCTTTTAGCAGCTAAACTAAAACAATATTTCCAACAGCTCCAGACAGCTTTTCTTCAAAATTTAAGTACTTTTCAATATTATGTAAATTTGTACGTCAGAGTGAATTAAATTCAAGATAATCTTGAGAAACAGCTATTAGAATATGAGAACTCTTCAACTACAAAGCCGTAGTCAAGTCTGTCTGAGAGCTGAATCTGAAACTTAAATTGAAATATATTTTTGGTAGAATTAATTAGTAACTTCGAAACAAGAAAATTGGATGTCGATCGCTGAAATACTGAACCGTGAGGTGTTAAAGCTCAAAACTTTACGTGGACTTTAATTGATTACGTATAAACTAATTTTAGGACTAAAAACTAAATTGCACACTTAAAAAGTTTTAAGTTAGATTAATTTTCATTTCAATTTAAAAATGCGTGAGCGGCACAAAGCAATGCAAGACAATTTTATACCTAGCTGCCATAAGGATTTGACGTTTGTATAAACGGAGCGTTCAGCGAAGTAAAAGTAAAGTCTAAGAGAGAAATGAATAATTAAATTGAAATATCAAATTAGGATACGTTTTACAGTAACTCAAATCAGGGTCGCCAACCTGTTCCAAATAGTATCCTTACGTATTTTGATTATCTATTAACTAGATTATGTTCAACTTGTCAACAATAATAGCTCAGTGAGTATATTGTTATGGGCAGTAGTTACAACTTAACAAGTCGGCTTATCCTATCATAATAATATAATAATAATCAGGGCCTTTGCATCTAATCTACTTAGATATATACATCGCAGTATATCTAAGTAGATTAGAGGGAGCCACTATTCCTGTAGTGCCTGGAACATAGTCGTATAAAAAAAAGGTTTGCAGTCTAAGAGTCAACTCATACTAGCGCAGAGTCGGAGCGCATCAAAGAAACTTAACATAGCAAACTCACCCTTATCTCCACAACGTAATGCACATATTTTTTCTTATATAAAAAAAGCACACGCATACGAGAGATTTCGCGCGTCTGAATTTGCTATGTTTTGCTATGTTAAGTTTCTTCGATGCGCTTCGACTCTGCGCTAGTATGAGTTACATACATCTCAGGAACTCCACACTTGAACGCTAACGCTTACCGCTCAGCGTATGCCAACCCAGCAAAGCCACAAATGATAAGAGCTTTATGCCATTGTTTGTCGGCACAATGCCACGAACACAAACCGCTGAACATAATTCGAGTCCAATTAAAATACCCCCGCATTATTAAACAGGGCCAGTTCACTCACACAAGACGCTAATTACCATAAAGTTTGTTCTACGTTGATGGTAGACGAGGCTAGTTTTTGTTAGTAGATTAAAGATTTTTTCATGAAGCGTTCTTTGAGCGAAACGTTCGTTGGTGACTATTTTTTGTTTCAGCGACTGTTTAAAAATGTTTCTCTGTCTTCTTATTTTAAACCTATATGGCCTGTGTCCGTCATTTCGACAGACAATTTTGCCAGTGTCAAGTGGTGAATTTTAAATAAATAAGTCAAGTCAAGTCATTGTCAAGTCGGCTGTCGTTTGTTTTGAAGAGAAAATGGTGGATTTTCTCTTCAATACTAAAAAAATCAGCCCTTCTTTTTAATATTTCTGATTATATTTTAATCATCAGTATTCATTTATTAACTATCTATGACTTTGTATTAGTGGCACGATTGGTTACCAGCAGTTTTCCGCCGAAATAGGAAATCACATCAAAACCCAAACATCAATTTAGTACGTGTCACAAATTAATATCTATTTTCGGCGAAAACGTTATTTTGAACGTAACAGTTTTGGATATCGGTTCCGATAAGCTCATTGTCTAAAGTTGGTGATTGTTATCGTGTTCAATACCAAATCGATTTTAACGAACTTTTGTTCTGTTTATCTCTGAAATTCCGGGGTCATGATCTAATTTTATGTCATAAAATAAACCCTTTGTAAAATACACGTAGTTACTTTGTAATGCGTAAATAAATGGTAGATGATCATTGGTTATTGAGTAATAAATATTAATAACAATCAGTCTTCGAAAGGATTGCAACGTTAGATTACTTGATAGTAACTCGGAATTTTTTCGTTTACACAATTTATTGTATTTATGAAATCTCTGAAAAACTAAGGCTACTCTACATCACTTGACGTGTATCGTTTCACATGCGTTTGTGCTTTATCGTGATTTCTAGAAAGAAAATATTTTCACTAAAATGTTATAAAATTAACGGTAACTTACATTAATATACCAAAGTTATACTTAAACTAGATTGCGCTACACAAATTACCCTGCATAAAAAAATAATTAGTGACGCATACAATCATTTGCGTGTTAAAGGAGATTAAAGTAGTACTGAGTTCTGAAGCTTTCACAATGAGTGGTTCAGTAAACCGTTCAAATTAATTAATTATTCACCACATACGAAAAAACTCTAGGAATGTTATTTCCCGGTTGTGAGACAATGTAGGCTGACACAAACCACAACAAGAATAATATTATAGACAATCAATTTAAGTTTATTAATAATAATATTTATTGGTAATAGCTCTGCCTACCTTATATACGAGTATACTAGTCTAGGTACCTACCTAGACTCAACACAATAGTCAATCTGCTAGATCTGCGTTCCAACATACTAAAGGATAAAAGCCAGTTCCTATAGCGACCAAAGACTAAAAGTACGGACGGAATATAATAAATATTAGAAATCACAAAGTTTGCAAAAATTATAATGTAAGTTGTGGGTCAAAAATGCTAACAAAAAAAAAAGAAAAATGAGTCCCTGAATAAGAAATGTCTCCTTCAGTATAATGAAATTCCCAGACGTTATAACGAGGCTATAAGATTAGCTAAGCTGTGATTTGTTTGATGACACGTCGTTATAGATTTTATTACACGAACGCCAAGGTTGGACGACTTGAAGTAAAATTATTCGCTGATGGACTCTTAAGGACGGCTTCGCTGTATTTTTATTTGAGACGGTACCAGTTCATTCAACTTAAAATTAAGTGAAATAGGCTTACGATTATTATGGCAAAGTTTTGACTGAACTAAAACCAAACTAAATTACACTAACGAACGCTAAACGAAAATCAGCTCAATAAAATATCATGATGGTTATTAACAATTATAGCTGTACTATGTGCTATATATTTTTTTTCTATTAATATAACTGTTGGTAAATACTTAGGTAGCTAACTGTGGAAGCGACAAAAAATTAAAAAACTACTTACCTACTCATATACAGCGCCTAACTTGCTGGGCGACCAAGAGTGTCACGTGACCACACGTAACAAAGACTTTAAACTAAGAATTGGGTTTCGAAGCTGAACAATGTACTTGAGGAAATGCAAGTCCATTTCCGACACCACTCGTGACAATAGCGAAGAATGCGGTTCAGTAATAGGAAATCACAGTCGTGACCGACTCGACGCCTGTATTGATTTATGGATACGTGCCGGTCGAGCGTCTGCTTGCGCCTTATTTGCACGTTGGACCGAAGTTACATGCTGGTAAACGTGTAGTGTTAAAACTGTAAAAAACATGCACGATATCTTGGAATGATCAAATCACACCTACTAACTAAGGCCTGTGTTCACTAGAATCACAGAATAGATATAGCCAGAGCAAACTAAACCGTTGATTTCGTAATCTGACTTTTTACATTTTACCAAAGGTTAAAATTGGAGCGTTTTTCCATAGACGGTGTTTAGACCACGGTGCACTTTACCACAGATCATAATAATACTTTACTAAACATGTGGTGACAAGAAAAAGAGTAATATAACTAAGATCTCGAGTCAATTGGCCTTGTGCACCATTGGGAAATACGAAATGATTCTCTAACAAAAATATGGCCTCACAGCCATGATTGCATTGATTGCACGACACCGCGTAACCCTTGTACGTATTCAGTCGCTTTGCTAGTTGCTCATATTCTGCATCTGCAGAGCACATTCACGTCAGGCACATAGTTGCAAACGTTCTTGCGTTAGTCAAAGCGAGACTTGTATGTCCCAACAATTTGTATCTTTGCACGCGATACTCGATACCGACATGAGACAGTCCGTACCTACTTGTCGGATGTCGGGTCCGACAAAATGTCTCTAGCGGTAGAGCATATTATAAAGCTGTTCAGACTCACACGACACCGTTTGAATAGAACCAGTTTTAACATTCGTTGCGGATACCACACCCAACAAGAGAGAACGGGTTGTCCAACATAAATACCTACTTATTCATCAGTTTCATCACCGACACGAAGACTTTACTACTAAGTAAATGTATGAGATCAATATCGCGTCGGTGGCATTGTAAAAACAATGGCATGCAATGGGCAGCACGGTCATATGTGCTATTTTAGAAACTGGCACGGTAACTTAGTATTCTTGCAGCGGCGATGGGCTTTCAATAAAGGTATATTCCAGAAATCCTCATTGAGAAATTCCCGTCAGTGGGGGTTTGTTTTTAGTTTACCTCTGTCTATATCAATTTATTTTACAAAGTTTTTTTTTGGTCGACGATAATGTACCAACACAACATTTTTGAGGCAACTTCAAAAATTCAAATGGTGACCTTACTGCACGTATAAATGAGCCATAGTACTCAGTAGAGCCGTAGTCTCTAATGTATAAATACACATTAGAGACAACCAGCTGAGTACATTCACCACGAGCTTCATTTCATAAAAATATGAAACTGAAACTGAAAATACAAAGTTACAAAAACATGGGGACAAAATTTTCACGAAATGGATAAAGCTCAGTGAGTTCTCGCCATCTTCTCAACTATATGGAGTGCTTGCTTTGATTTCTCCCACCACTGGCACCGCCGATAATCTCGTCACGAGTGCTACGAGATTGTGCTACGACGGTAGTGCTACGACGATAGTGCTACGAGCATAGTGCTACGAAAACTGGATCCTCAAAAGCTCCACTCACACGTATTTAGAGTGGATCTTTGGAGTTATATCCAAACTAGCATTGGTATTCTACTAACCTTCACCAGGCATCACTGGAAATGGCTATTATTATTTTTTAGTAGCTTCTTCTTCTGCATTTAACCTAAATCGTCCCACTGCTGGGCAAAGGTCTCCCCCAAAGACTTCCAATGTTCTCTGTCTCGAGCTTCCTTCCACCATCCTGTTTCGAAGGCTATTAGTAGCTATTAGACAAAAATAGCAATGAAAAATTCCTAAAAATGAAAAAAGAATTTTAAAAACGATGTTAGTTTTTTTTTCTCAAATCATTGATATGATAAGAAACGTTTTCTTTAATGGAATCAATCAAAGATTCTCAATCAAACAACACTTATTTGCAATAACAAATTCCTGTGTAAAGTACCAGCGCTATCTTATGAAGTTCACTCATGTATAACCAAAGGTTAAACAAGTTAAAACTAAGCAACATAATAGTAGTTTAACGTTAGATCAAATACTGCGGTCACTCAATAAATCAGAGGCAAAGAATGTGAAACCCGCTACCGACGTCGATGTTCGGGGTTAAAGAGGCAGTTTCAATACTAGCGACGCAAAGAGTTCATTTTTAGGTTTATTTCTAAAAAGGATGTGTCTCTCACACATTTTTATGAAAATACTTTAAAAAGTCTAATTGACTCACTTCAGAAAATGCATAAAAACTCCGTCAACAGAGTTGGCCACTAAGTCATACGAGCTTGCTTGCTTACTTTGAAAATTGATTATTAATAAGATAGTATACACATAGGTACAGAGTCACGGACCACTTTTTACCCACGCCGATCTCGTCATTATGTATGGCAAAATTAATAAATCCACTGCCTTTATTCTTGTAGACCTTTTCGATAGAAATAAATGATGTTACTTTTGCTAGTGGAAAATGGTAGGGCGTCTCAATGAAACTTTGCCTTAAGTAAGGAACTATGCCGGTCGGAAGTAGTCTTTGTGTTCGAGACAGATTTCGGTGCTTAGTGCTCCGGGTATTGTTCGCAGTACAGTAGATTTTATAATGGACACGGAACGTTAAGAAAAATTCAAAAGCTTTGGGAAGAACTTTTAGTTAGATGGTCATTATTATTTTAATAATTAAGATAATGCGGTATTGTTGTTATGGTGTACAGTATTATAATGATCTGTAAATATTATGATGTATTTTTTAATATTATTTCACAAAAATGTCTGTTTTTATATATTTTTTTAATCATCATCATCATCATCATCAATATATATATATGTCGGAGGAAGCTATAAATCTGACTACTTGCTTTACTTCTGACATTATTTGTTTGTTGATTACTTGCTTTTCTAATGTTATATGTTTACCTTTAAGTTACTTTCAAAAATTCTAATTTAATTTGTCGTAATCAAGTTGGTAACACGGTCACTCATTTGATTATTCGGAACGCCGCCGGCGCACCACAGGTGGCGCTCAACGGAGTCTACGTCACAAGCGACCCGGCGCTGCGCTCGGAGGCGGGCGCGACACATTCTTGCTTCATCGGTCGAACCGTGCGGTCGTGTAGAAACTGTCTGCGTTCCGTAGTTGCGAATACCTACCTAGTTATACAGTCGTAGAATATCCAAAGTGCTATTCCTGTTTGTTTAGCTCGTAGCCATTTTAATTTGATTTGTAATCGTGCGTTTTCATTTGTACCGACTCCTACCCGCATTACGCCCACTGAGAAAAGCAGTCTAGTCTAACCATATCTGATGTTGGTGATGCAAAATAACCTTTCTCCGACATATAAAACTCTTTTGAAGCTGACAGAGAATCAACGCACAGCCTAAACTATAAGTCCTAGAGGTATGAAATTTGGAGGGTAGTATCCTTATATAGTGTAGGGGTGCACTAAGAAAGGAATTTTGAAACGTCACACTCTAAAGGGTAGAACGCGAGCAACGCCGCAGGCGACGGCTAGTAATTCATATATCGTTTATTCTATTTCGTATTAGGTACACTTTATACTCATCTTGTCCATAACTTTCATTTAGTTTTGAAACTAGAACTCCAGGCTAAGTAATTTCGGAATTATGGCTTGATGTCGAGCGCATCCGAGTAAATACGATTGAACGTCACCGACCCGAGCGTGATGGTTCACTTTTGCTCACGCTAAACGCGCGCAAAGAACTTTCCACTTCAAAAATAACCGTTTCACAACGAGCAACATTTTGGCACTGTAACAAAAGAAAGTAATAAATACGCCACAATGGTCGTTAACATGATGCAGGATGTCTGAGATAATTTGTCTTTCCTAAACAAGGGGTAATTACACTCGGTAAAAGAGTTAGACGCCATTTCTGTGCTTATCAAGTTTATTTGTTTGCTTCGTTTGTCAAGGAAGTAAATAAACAGTTTATATTAATGAGGGTTCTCTCCCAATGAAGAGACGTTCTTAAGTCGTCGAAAGGTCAAAGCTGTTTATTTTATGCTATTTCGACTTATGTATCATGCAAAATGGAGGCAAACAGGTTTTGAAACAAATAAAAGAAACCAAACCTTGCTGTGCAATGTTCAAGCGCTCGTTTAAGTAGAAACTACAATAAAATAGGTTAAAATACTGTACCTGTAGAGTCGCAAACACACAAAATAATGGAATATCAAAAAGAATTCGATTAACCCTTCAGAGGGTCACCAAGTACCGCTATTTCCTTTTCCTTTTGTGGTGCGTATCGTCTGGGCTGTATATCATAGGATTGCCTCCATAGTACATACATAAAAATGTCTGGAGATTGTACGCTTACGGCCAAAAAATGTTTGCCGAATTTCGTATAAATATCTCGGAATTTTTCTCATTTCAATAACAGTAAGACTTTCATTTTTATTCAAAGAAAAACGTGGATTGTATAGAATATTGAAATGTTTTTTTTTTTAAGGAAATAAACATCATTATTTTAATATTCCCTCTACATATTTTTTTAATTAGATCTTCCAAGATTATTTTAGTTTTTTGTATTTATTTGGCGTGAAATGTACTACGGTTGCGAGGAGCTCGCTCGGGTGAAGGAACGAGGGTAGACGGGAGCGAAGCCCTATTCAAATCCGGACCCACAGTCGCACACGCTTCCGTTAAAGAAGACAAATAGTTATTAACTTGCGAAATTTCACTTCTACAATCATTGCCACTTGCTTAATTTTTTTTCCTTATGCCCGAAATTGATGACTTTTTCTAGATACATCAATATTTTTAACAGCATTCTTTTTAATCCATTAAATCATAACTATTAAAAAAAAACACTTAGTAGGTACCTTAAAACCTTTTTATCTTGGAATTACATTTTTAAAAGCTGCGTGTGCTATTCTACTTAAAATAATAATTAGTAATCGGTATATTTTGCTGTACCTACTAGCAACATTCCATTCTAATATCGTCGTAATCATTCTTCGGTCTTGGTTGAGTGACAAAGCCCTTCCGACCGCTCACAGATATTGCCGCGAAGACATCTGCGGCCATCCGCAAACCCAATTTAATGCCTCACGAAATCTGGACAAAATAAATGGGAAAGTACACAGAGTAACACAAAAGTGTAGTAATATAGATTTGTAAAAAAATCTTGTAAAAATTTGTACCTATATTAGGGTATACGACAAAATACTAGGTACATCACATGTTTTCGTGGATGAACCCATGACTTTCCCATAAGCTCTATTAATATAATACAGTTCGATGATAAAACATGAAATATTTGTAATCGCAACTTTTGATTAGAATGACACATACTTACTAATAATTGTAATGTTGCATTGTAAAGTGTGTCTACTTCATAATTCTCAATGTACTTGTACAACTATCTTATACTGCTATTGCCATGACCTATTATTACTACACCTTTCTGAATTAAAGTATGTTCTCCACCCCTTCGGTTTCCAACAATACACAAAATAAGCTGCTTTCGACGACCTTTTCCTGCTTTTTGAGTATTTGAGTTTACTTGAACTCGATTATTGAAATAAATACGTGGGTCAGCAACTACATTATAGAAAACTTGTTAGAATATTTCTATTCATGATTTCTTTTTCCTTGTTGACTTATTACCTATTTTATTTCCATTAAAATTTATTTTTGATGGTAATCAGTTGTGTTTAAAATGCATGACGGCCTCTCCGCCTTTATCGTGCAGGGGCTTTGATACCACATCAGAGCCTTAAGCTCAGTTCGGCAGAAATGTTATGCTAATAGAGATGACGTCAAAATGACGTCACATACACCGGTGGGTGAAACAAGTTTTCAGCCATCAAGATAATAATATAGAATAGAATAGAAAATGTTTATTTTGTGCCATATAAATATGATGTTATACATATTAAAATATATAGGTAGCAAGTAAGCTCGTATATGAATTAGTAACCAACTCTGTTTTTAGACTGCTAGAGCCGGGGCCGACAGTTTAACGTGCCCTCCGAATCACGGAAGCGCTCGGATGTAAATGCCACTAACGGTCACCCATCCAAATAGTGACCGCGCAGAACGGTGCTTAACTTAGATAATCGGTGAAGATTGACTAAGGAAGCCTAGCCACGAAAGCTTCTGCGAAAATATAGGTAATCTCTCAAACTGAGCATAAGACCCCTGGCGTCGTGTCGTTGGCAGTAGTAAAAACAGCCCCCGTTTAAATTAAAATTAGTCCACCATCTCAAAATACAATGAACACTTTCGCAGAACACTGAGTTTGAGCGGCTTTAAACTTGAAACCGGAAACAAATAAAGTCCTCTCAAGTTCATCAAACAAGTCTTGAACAGATTAACGAGCTAATTTCACAGTAAATGAGAATCTACTGTTGTTATATACTTTATTTCGGCGAGGTAAAATTATTAAAGAATTCCTTCGGAATAGCGGCACGGAAGCGAGGGTGTTATTGAGGTAAGCGGAGCGATAAGCGAAGCGTGTATAATAAAGATTACGATTCTTCGGGTTTCGCTAACGGAATGTCAGTAATATTAAATCAGCAATCACTCAGCAATAAAGCTCTGTTGAACCGTAATATCCCTATCCTATCATGTACTAGCTCTACCTCTTTGTGCATTTCTGAATGCAAAGAAGTTTAAAGTATTGTTTTGAAAAGATTAGGCCCTTCAGGCTAAGTTAACATTTGCTAGGAGAGCTATCAATTAAGAAGTTGAGAATGTCAAAATCTCAGTCACGCTTCCCGTGACTCACAGGAAGTGACGTGCTTCACTTGGCTAGAGTTAGTAGTTTAGATATTATGTACATTTTAATTGGTTTTCTATTCTCTAACGTTTTCTATTGTAGAATGTAATCTCGGCTAAAGGGTTGGTGACGCTAATTAGTGAAAAGGTACCTAAGTGGTTAACTTCCCCTCGCCCTCAGCGAGGCTCAAGGGTCAAGCTGTATGTGTGTGATAATAAAACTGCTAAGTACTGCTCAAACAAGCCCGGCGGCGGCGGCGGCTGTTAGATTTTGTTCTTGATCATCCCTCAAATTATTCCTTTTTTTTTTCACTATACAATATTTACAAAAAATATGTAGGTACTTAGTTACAATAGAAGGCGTTTTGTGAAATGTCCAAGGATAAATAAATAAACTTTATTAAAATAAATATCTTGCAATCACATAATTATTATTTACAATAAAATTAAATATAATGCAGTATTTTACTAAGTGTTTTTTATTTAATATACTTATTACTTAGTGTTACTTTGTGAATTCTTTACTATAGTTGCTCTAAATAAATTAAATTAAAATTTATCCCACCTTTGTCCATGCCTCAGCGCTTAAACTAACCCACAGTCTGATTTCCGCGAAATTCATTTTCCGCGCGGATTTCCGCGGACGACGCGTACTCGACGGGACTTATGTTCGCGGAAAAATTTAATTTAAAAAATAACTCTTGTGGCATCCTTGTTTGTAGGAAACGCTAGTGCTCGGGACGCTTCCAAACACGTTCACAATGTAAACCATTGGTTTAGTTAGAATTATTTTACGTTGCTCTACAGTAAACTAGCGAGGTACTATCAATATTGATATTTCAATTTTAGTGCTTAGTTTCGGAAAATCAGAAAACGCATACCCGAGTTGACTTATGGAATTTAGAGTAGAATTAGAAACTTCATAGAAATAACCATTTCTATACCTAACCATATGTGAGATTCGAAATCTCCTAAGTTTACTTTATACTTACAAAAGTATATAATATATTACTCGTTTGTTTGGGGACGTTTGAAGAGTTTCGAATCACGTACTATGATAACTGTTTGAAAGCTTCTGGCTCAGAAAGTTCCTTCAATATTGAAATTGTAAGGAAATTATTTCACGTGCACTTCCTTCTCGGCTGCCGAGAAAAAGTTAGTCTTTTGTAAACTTTATTTCACTTTTTTATTGAGGTAGAAAATAAAATGGGAAAATATAGCAAAACAGTAACAACTGACAATAGCAAAATATGATATGACTTTTAACTTTGACGCCATCAAGCTTATTAAGACTTACAGCCGTCAAACTTAGTTTACGTTATGTAAAATACTTAACTGTCTTTATTATGGTTGCTGTTAACAAATCGCAGATCGAAGGATAATTCTCTTAGTAAAACGTATTTTAATAATATAATTGGAATTTTGTTGGGATGTAATAATAAGGGCCATCGGCTTGTTCTGTCATTTAGTTGTAAAAAAAAAAAGTTGAAAAGGCTACCATTTTGTGACTTATAAAATCCCAATAAAATTACATAATTATGTGTTCATGCAAACCTGTAATTACCTTACTATTGCTGAATGAATCGGGAATTACTGTTGGTCTTTCATAAAATAAATAAAAAAAACACAATCATGGATTCTAATTATATAATATACATATTTTTTTATTTTACTAAGTACGTACCATTTTATATAATGAACTTAGCCGTCGCCCGCGGCGTTGCTCGCGTTCTACCCTTTAGAGTGTGACGTTTCAAAATTCCTTTCTTAGCGCGCCCCTACACTATATAAGGATACTACCCTCCAAATTTCATACCTCTAGGACTTATAGTTTAGGCTGTGCGTTGATTCTCTGTCAGCTTCAAAAGAGTTTTATATATATTGATGAATTACTCTTTGTCTACGTCAACGACAAAGCGAACACTTTAAACTTTTTAGCGTCTCAAGGATTAGTCAAAAATCGACGCGCGGCAAAGTCGCCAGCTTTTAAAAGTTCTAAGTGACACTGTAACTTTTCCCAAGGCACTTGAAGCTATTTTACTCAAACAAAGAGCATTAAGAGTTGGTAGAAACGTTTTGTTGTGTCAAATTCATGTGACTATCATTTTATTTGTACAGTATTTGAAAGTTTAAAGTTTGTGAAATCGATTTTCTGTTTCCCTGTCCGGATACTAGTATTATGAAAGCTCCGAGTGTGTTTATTTTAGTACATTTTTTGAAAGGTATAAAAACGAGATATATTTTTATTAATTTCTTTTTTCAAACATGCCATTACTGCAGTATTGTTATGATATTACTAATGCAATCCAAATTACATGGGTTTTTATAAAACGTTTAGTTTTTTACAGCAGATAGATAGATACATTTATGTGCAATAAAGATACTTAAATTAAAAAAACACCCACATCAAAATTAAAAAACATCACAAAACATCACAAGTACCTATCACGTCTTAATACAGTATCTAGGGCTAATTTTATCAAATTGTTTCGTAATTAAGTATACCTACATAAGTAACAAAAATTAACTTCAAGTGACAGTGAGTGAGGCTTTATAGTTGACTACAGTCGCTAGTGAAAAGAAAACGTCAGATAATTGTTATGTGACTTAATTATGTTCAGAACTGTCACTTCCATACATTTTGTTTATTTTTATATTCTCTAGCGATTGTATAATGCTATCGTGACTGGTCCATTGTTGTAAAAAAGATTGCTTTGTGATGTGACACAAGCACAAAGCCAACGCGTATTTTTCTCTAATGAATAAGATGTTATCTTGCAAAAATAAGCGACCCTACTCCGAAGTCAAATAATTAAGTAGGAGTTGTCCTAATCAGGTAAATGTGACTTCCTTATTATTATTATTTACTCTTAAAGACCAACCTTTGTTTTGTTTTCATCAAGAAAATCCAAAGAAGAAAAAATCTATTGTGTTGGAAATCTTTACGCTAAGAGATAGGTTTTTCGTAGATTGATTCATTTTGGCGAAATTAAAACATCGCTAGTCATTTACATTTTATTTATTTTTTCGAGAATTACTAATGAAACAGGGGTGGTCTTTGAATATATTTACACCCTCGGGCCAAGTTTTTCTTTGTAATGTTTAACTTAAAATGATTTATTTTCTGGGCGAAATTTATTATTCTCATTACAGTTCCAAATTTTGTTGGCGCACGTGACGCGTTCTGTGCTTGACTGTACACAACGATATTAATTTTCACTTTGGATATTTTCAAGATAAGGCCCATAGCTACTTTTAATCTAAGCAATAAATAATTTATATTATTATTCTTTTTCTGCTCTACCACAAAAACCATAGTAGATTATCTACTCGCTACTTGTATTTCACAAGTTTCGCAACAAATCCGTCTTCTCAATACCTATTGAGTTCTAATTTTAGACGCAACAGCTTGCAAAGATTATTTCAGACATCCAATTTAAAAGCAACCTTTTCAGTTGCTTCGGTATAGAATAATCTTGTAAAGTAAATTCCTTTAACACTATTCACAGTAATAACGCAAATAAAAAAGCTAGAATAGTCTGAAATGAATAACAGATGCAAAAGTTCCGGGATAAGAGCGCTTGAGCGTGGAAGCGTGTTTGTAAAAATGTTATTTTAAAATGTTGCCCGCTGAGCACCGCGGAAATATTTCGATGGTTTTAATGCAATTTTGTGAGTCTGATGGGAATAAGGTCGAGATGAGACTACACGTATTTAGAATGATACATCTCATTTTAGCTACTTACTTTATTTTTATGATTTTCAGGTAATTTGATAATAGAAGTTGTACGTATAATTACAGTATTCCGTAACTAGATGTGGCATATTACGAGAACCAATTACCTCCATACGTGCTTATTACTAATGTACCTACCCGTTAAATAGGTACTGCAGAATTAATATTCCACATTGAAACCAGACGCTGCACGGTACAAATACCAGAACAAAACCAATGGAACTATGAGCAACTATTGTGAAATTCTAGCACCAATTTGTGAATTGGAACTATCTAGATAGACGTATTTGGAAAGTTGAGGCTTTGTAATGACTGTTCCTAGTTTGAATCAATACGGCCAGACTATTTTGTTACCTATGTGGTCTCGGCCTTTTACTCGAATTGGAGATACGTACCTAGTACCTACCTACCTATGTGATAATATTATAGCATATTTTCATCACAGATTTGCGAGGAAAAAGACCACGTAGTAGTACCTACCACTTCGTGTGACAAAAGAAGCGATTCTATTGGTTGATTTTACAAGCTTTTATTTAATTCGCAATGTTTGTTTGTTTCGGTCAAAGCCGCGTCATAATAACGACGACAAAATACAACTTACTAGCGACGCTGTGAACTGCACAGATAAGATGGTAGGACTGAATAAAAACTAACTCCGCAAGATGTCGCGGCCAAAAGCTAGTGAATACTAAGTTCCACACAACTCCTACATTTGTCAAGGAAATGCTCTGCAATGCGTAATTGAAATAATTTGTTAGCGCGGAATCCTGTAAGTCTTGCGAATCGCACGATATATTCACGGTACCTACGTTCCGGTAGGTTTCATTTGCAGGTGTTAGGTGTAAGGGCGGGCTCACACGCTACAGTGGTATATCATCCTATTGTTATTTGCTACCCGGTTGTTAACACCAGAGGGGTGATCACGAAAATTCTGACAGTCGCCAAGTTACGTAAACCGTATTTGAGTCATATTGCGCGTCAACGCCAGCTCGACTGCCGAACGTGCAGCGTCACCGAGCAGTGTATATCGGATACGCTTATACGATTGTCATATTTATTCGTGATCAAAACCCAGGATCCACATACTATGGGGAATACATCTTATCCCGATCGTGGTGATAGACCTCTCAGCAGAGCACTTTCTCCGCTCTTCGAAAAGTTTTAACACAAAAACACCAATATATTCCATCACAAAACCATGGTCGTCATGATGTTAGGTAGAGACACAACTTTTTCACCATCCTCATTGAATTTTAGGGGTACTTGCCATCTGAATTTACTGATGCTCTCACAAATATATACATAAGAATGGGTTATACGGTTATACCTGGCCCCCGATCGTAAGCTCGCTTCTTTCGCTGCGAAAACAAGAAGCTTGTGACGTCAAAAAACGCGCTAATGTCACTATTTAGTCACAGAATACCTATAATTTAGTTATGAAAACAGTTCAGAAAACCTGCCAGGTTTAAACATGGTTTTTATGAGACAACGATTGGACCCCTGAGTTATATGAGTACAATGAATCTTACCGGGATTAAGGATTTGATAAAAATAATACAGTATATGCGGATGTCGTCCTATATCGCATCATGGACGTTAACCTTTACATAGTATATATTAACCTTTACGCGTAACTCTAGAGAGTTACGCGCTAAGCGATGTGTCTATTTCACACGCAGTAAGACTGTCGGTCTGTACTGTGCCTATTTACGTAGGTACTATCTAAAGGTACCGCTTATACCTGTCGGCAATTACTAGAGAGGATGAAGGAGCTTTAAATTTATTTCAGTGGAAGGTTTCACAACATAAATTCAGCTCAAAATATTCTCGATTTTCTTACGTTTATGTGTTTAATACGTTGGAGGATTCTCTTTCATAATTCAGTCGCATTTTAAAAAATAATTTAAAAACTTAAATTTGAATTAATTTCAAATTAAAATTAATTAATTTAATTTTAAATTAATTTGGACCAGTTGAGCTATCCATAAATCGTTTGCAACGGTTTGTAGATGGCTCAACTGTGTATTTTGTAAATATTGTGAATATTGTAAATACTGTATTAGTTGTAATTTTCTTTGTGAATAATTTTTTATACCTATTCAAATAAATTATTGAACTCGAAAAAAAACTTTATGATTTTACATTGGTTGGTACCTATCAATAATATTAGGTAGGTACTCGTAGGTGCTATTAGTCTAAAGTCTAAGGTGTATGCTCCAAATAAAAAACAAAATCAGTGGTGTAAATGATTTGTTAATTTATATAAATAAGAACTAATTAGTGTTCCTAGTCAACTTCAAACTAATTATTGTTACAATTGAAAACAGTTCATGATGTGCAAGTTCAATAATTACTCACGTTAACACAGTACTGTGATGCAATCAAAACACAGAAAACCAATTCCTTTTATTATCTTGTTTATATAAAGCTAATTCAATGAAAACATTTACCTCATTTCGGTTTCAAGTCAACAATAAAAAAAAAATAAAAAATTTATATAAAAGTATATTCAGAGTCATGTTGACACATTTAGCTATCTAGAGGCTCTAATTTTTAGAATTTCATACATTCATCATGTTTCCTTAGTCTTATATTTATATATTATAATTAGCGCATTTTTCAAATAGAAAACATAATATTTAATTCACCAGATTCAAACACACAACTTTATTAAGAAAAAAGCTCCAACTAGGTATTACCAGTGTTCATTCAACACCAAAACAAGAGAAATTCCAAAATAATATTCCAACCAAAACAGATATCTTATTTCGCACCAAATTATGTTTTCAAATGAAACTGATATTTCACCTCAAATAAACAGAAATGTAACGCGAACCCATCCAAGATGTTTCTAACGGAACGCGGCGTCTAAATAATCAGATTAACCGTGATTCAAGCTTTTACGACGCCATTAAATTTCCCAAAACACGGCAAAACCATTTCAAAGCAGATTCCCATTGTAAATAAGATAGTAATTAATCAAAACCTGGCATACTGTGCCAGGCTCCTCAAAGCCCGTGATACATTTAGTCAGGCAAAATGGCAAGCTTGTATTATTTTGTTAAATTAATGCACGTAATGTCAGAAGGTATAATTAATTACCGCCAAAATAAGGGCGCTGGCAGACGGACTTCAGAGGCAATCGCAGTCGACTAGTGCAGTCGAGCACTAGTCGAGCGCAGTTGAACATTCAACTAGCCACTCGCGTGCAGTCAAAGTAGTTCGTATTTAAATAGCTACGTATCGTAACGTTCATTGTTTAGGGTTTGAGTGTAAGCAAATCCTTCATTTAGAAATGACTAGATCGGACCACAGTTGTGACGTTAAAATAATAAGGTATACATTTTTTTTTTTTTTCGTTTGAAAATGTTTGGTCAGAAACTGGGATCGTATGATATCAATATCATCTCATTATATCATTAAAGAATGATATTTTATTTCCTAAGCACTTGTCTTGTCAGCTGATTTTAAGTAAAAAAATAAAGTGATATAAAAAAACTCCCCAATTTGTGGACAGTGTAAATAAGCCTTTATCTAAAGGTACTTGTTCATAACAGCTGCAGTGCAGTTTTGCTGTAAATTACCTCATTAAAATGTGAAAGTTTTGCTCATCGTTTCTTAGGCAGAATAATATTAATGAGCATGAGAAAATTAGATATGGCCCTCGCATGCAACGTTGGTATAGCTTTGTTTCTATTCCTTGGCCTGAATAAATTGTAATAATATTTAATTTTTATATTATTTATTGCTTCTCACTGCTCTAACATCGCTAGAGAAGGAAATAAAATAAGGAATTTAAAATGACAGTTACAAAGGTATGTCACGTGACTTACATCACTCATTTTTGACATTTGTATTCTCTAGCAATCGTCGAGTGACGGACAAACAGGAGGCCATAAATAAAGAAGAAGAAGAACGTAGCTAGAGGGTTTGCCACATTGAGGTAGGTAGTATAATTGTGTTTGTCACAACTTTTTGATTTAATTTTGTAACCGTTTACGTCTCAGAGTGACGGATGTAGTAACCAGCGGAAGAAACCGCTTAACATTAGGTGGGTCTGCTTGTTCAATCAACATCTCATAAAGAAATGTGAGGTAAATGACTACGTGAGAAATATAGTAAAGATGAGGACGATTACAGCTTTTGACAGTTCAATTTTCTTGCTTTACTACTTTGTAGATAAGAATAATGAGAAACGAAATTATACATTTATTAGGTTGAAATGGGAAAGAGAATCCTATCCCTTATTTTTGCAGACTAACAAGAAATGGAGGATTGCGAAATTCTTGTTATCTAATCTTCTAAAAAGAAAAAAGGATATAGGCTAAAAAGATATACCTACCTACTTAGCTACTATTATGTTATTAGAAAAATATGAAAATCAAGACATTTCTACACACTGGGTAGATTTATTGAACATTCGTAAACCAATTCAAGGCATCAGAGTGATTAAATGAGATGCCTTATGGGGTACGTCTTCCATGGTAAACAATTGTGACAGAGATGAGCGTTCACATTATGCTCGTGCCCACTTCCCCGCACAAATCCCTGCCGACTGCGGCATAGTGTGAACGCAACATAACATTAGATGGCCATTGGGTTGTGTCAACGAACCCAGTATAATATTTGTCTGTGGTATACTACAACTTGGTTGTAGTACAACTATACTGTGTACCTACATTAACATGGTATGACAAGACAATACACAAATAAATATCAAGCATAGCGTCCGCCCGCGACTAGCAATCATGCCTGTTTCAAAACCTCGCTCATTTAAAAAGTGCTTAATAAAATAGTATAGGTACATATAGTAGGGGTTATAGACAATTTGTACCTTCATTTGTTATACTTTCAGGCACCTACCAAGTAGTAGGTATTTCAAATCAGTGACGTTTAAGCTGATCGATGAACAGTAGGTACGAAGAACAAGTAGCTAGTCTTCAAAGTTGTCTACTTCGCCAACTTTAATGCGAGTTATTTGAAGAATGGTTTCCTCCAAGTTCGAAAGGCTTTAACTCTCAAGATTCCTGTTTATAGCGATGTCTTTGTGGTGACTATTTATGTAAATCATAGCTAGGGTTTCTTTTATAACTGTAACCGTTATCATTATATACTATTTTGTCATGTTTCAATGTTTTGTTATCACTCAGTTGTCTACACAAATGCCAAAAAATACCGTACAATATTCTCTTCTATTCGAGTTGTTACCTCGATTCGACCTCGAAATCATGCTTTGGTAAGTAATTTTGACAACTTAATACCTAAAGCAGGATTTTGATGTCGAGTCGTCTACAAAACGCTAGGAAATTGGTAGAGAATTTGTAGAGACAGTTTTTGTGCAATTACTTTAGGCAAGTATTTTTTTACCACAATTTCACGGTGACAGGAATTTACCGGTTCACCACTATCACTATCTTTACGTCTCAGAGTGATGGACGCAGTGCATTGTCTTACTGGGCACTTCCTCATAGGACTTGCTCTGTGAGGTAATGCATTGTTATAGGCAGAAGTTACTACTTAACATCAGGTGAGCTATCAGCTTGTTCCATTACTTTTATCATAAAAAAAATAACTATCTTACGCTCAAAGTTGTCTATTATAGAACCCAAAATACGTCACAAAATAAAGTTTCTTATCTGTTCGTAAGCAGATTGTGGTTGTTCGTTCCAGGTTCAAGGGCAAGATTATTTTGATCAAATAGGTAGAAACATTGGTTGGTACGGTGTTGTCGCAATTTCATGTCCCTTGAAGATTCCTCCCTTTTGTAATTATTTATTCAAACACTTACTTGATCAGTTAGATTCTAATACCTAATGATTACATACAATTTGAAATCAGTGGTTTTCTGGAATATTATTAATCTAGAGAGGTATGTATTACAAAAATTCAAGAAAAATTCCGATGTTGATTCTAACGACCGACGACATTGATAAGATCGCGGGAAGTCTTAGAACGCAGAAGGCTCATAGTCATCTGGAAATGTATGGAAGAGACTCCATTTAGGGTGTTATTATGATGACAGTTCCGTGTTAGCTCTAAATAGGATGCATTCCGGAGATGAATGCATCCTACTTTTTCACTAGATTTAAAGAAAGACCATCTTTTCTAAAACGTTGGTTAATACAAACCCATATTAAGGTTAGTATTCAATTACGCATCTGCGTACTTACGAGTAAAGCGAAATCCAATAATCTCCTTCGTTGTTTCAATGGGTAGGTATTATTGAGGTAGATAGGTACCTACATTATGTCACTTGATGAGACTGTTCTATTCGGCAAGCAACGAGATTGCTCAGATTGCCTTTGATAGGATTTGCTCAAAGTCTATTGGATTTAGTAAAGTGAAGTCTGCAAACGTAACTTTCAATTCCACCTAAGGCAGGTACGGCACTCAAAATATTTGATTTAGGCTCTAACCGCATAGCAGTTTCGGAATTTCGTTGAAATTACTAAGAAAGTATAGATAAAAATACAGTCGTAGGTCATTTGAAAGTAGGTACATTAATAGGGCTTCCGGACGCGAACAAAATCTCAACTCATATTGAACTAGAATAGAATAAACGTTCATATTTAATGAAGTCGACTCGCCATTCCGTGAATTAATTAAAAACTGTGGTTTTCACTCGCAAGTGCTTTTAGTAGTGTTCAAATTTCCAACCTCATTCGGTTTACTGTATCATTGTTGCAATTTTGTTCAAAATATGCTTTTTCATTGCATTCTAAACGTAAACTTGTGATACCTAGGTATATTTAGTTTCTTTTATTTTTGGTCGGACACGTGACTTGAGGTGGCGCACCTACCCAATAAATAATAATAGAGTTTGCTTGATTTGATGTTCCAAATAGTGTCCATAACTATATTAAGTAGGTTAATAAGCAGGTACAATCGTTGGTACCTACTATAAATAAATAAAAAAATTAAGTAGGATTTACATATTTCTAGTCGAAGCGACGCGTGACCCAAGGGCTGGTGATTATCTGGGCCAGCGTATATTATCATTGATATTCAGCGCGGCCATGCAGCCAGTGACTTGGGCAAGCTTTCGATTGGTACTGATTTGGACCAGTTGAGCTATCTATAAATCGTTTGCAACGGTTTGTAGATAGCTCAACTGTTTCATGTGTATTTTGCAAATATTGTGAATATTGTAAATACTATTTTAGTGCAAAACATAGAAAACTTTAATTATTTAACAGGTAGGTACTGAAGTCCAATTTGAATATGTCTACGGTTCTATGTTATTAGTACCTACAAGTCCAAATAGCTAGTAACTTACCTACAATTATCTTGGCAATAAACTTAACCAACAAGCAAACAATGGTGTAGGATCAATATCTAGTGCACTGAAGCTAGAGACTATTGTTTACCTACTCAAACACTGAACTATCGTGAGAACCTACAGCCTGCGCGTTCACCGGCAACCTTCTGTAAATAATATTAGATTCAATCTACCTTGACTATGTTTTGGTGAAAGAGTCTTGATAAATTATGTGATGTTTGTTCACAAAAATAATAATGTCATGTACATTTTTGCGTAGGTAATTGCTCAGATGTTATGCTCAAAAATGTACTATTTTCACTGGGAGAGATGACATCGTTTTTCAATAGATACCTACGAGTATGTAGTTTTGTAACCATCTTGAGCGCAAGGCTTTTCTGAGCAAAATATGGTACTAAACGGGTTTCGTTCAAGCATGTTTCTGAAAGCTCAGGGGAAATTCCCCCATATCCAATCTCATGTCCAAACTCAACCTATTTCTGCATTGCTAATATCCTTTTAATGTAACTTTGTGTCATCCCAGAGGAGTTTTGTTGAACAGTCAACATAATACTCCACGGTTGAAGGGACGCAGCGAATTCCCGCGTGCTCCGAACTTTACAGAACTTTTGAGATCAAGCTTGACACGCAACGTATTTTTAGGCGCCGCCGTCGAAGTTTCAAGTACAGACGGGCAACACAACTGCTCAGTGGGAATAAATGCCAGTGGGAAATTATTCAAGGGGTATTGAGGGGTAGCCCTTCAAAATATAGGCATAATAATATCACACAATATTATGTTAAACCAATAGATCCACGCCAATGCCAAATGCATAAATATACAGTAGCGGGAGTCAAAACCAAATCTCTAATACCAGCAATAAATCGTCTGCTGCACTGTGCGATTTACTTTCCTCCATTTTTAGGAAGTTTTATGTAATAGTAGGAAAAAATATTTTTCCTTTCTCGAGTTCGTAGGCAACTAGCTTTAATTAAGCGGTGATCATCGCAAAGAATAGGGCAGTAATTCTGGCATGTCTATTGCCATTTGCCACCTAGATCACGTCTCTACAAATTGATACTGTGTACGTGATCCACTCGTTCTGATGACGCTCATTTCAAGTTCCGGTAAAGGAATGAAAGGCTGTGTGAGGAGGGCACAAATAAACCAGGTTATTTTATTAACGATGGCATTTGACCTGTGCTGGAAAATTAGGTCGTGCGATCTTTGCAACTTTTATTTTGGATCTACTATTTTATTTAAAATGAGTTTTTTTTTACTCGCTGACTATGATATTTATGTGGTTATGTGGTCTGTTCTGGATCCTGGATCATCGTATTTCTTTCAAGTAGGTAAGTAGCATCTTGAACTAGCGTACCTACCTACGTTCTTGAGCTGCGACAAAAAAATATGTAGATAACGTAAAAACTTAAGTATATTATTATCATTAGATACAATACTGTTAGCCTGACTAAACACAAACAAAACACAATGCCTATAACATAGGCTGCGTATTAATTAACGTAATAGTGTATTATTAGTCCAAAACTCATTAATTACTAACTCTGTCGATAATGCTGTTGAATCTAATTGAATTCCTCTTCTATTCAGAGTACCCTGTGTGGTTTGGTCAGGTAGGCTTATCAATACATGATTATCTCAACTCGAAAATTCAGTAGAATCCTGGTTTGTTTATTTGTTAAACACACACTGACCTATGCTGAATTCCAAAAGAAGTATCATAAAATGCCACTTGCTAAAAATAATTTTGGTCTTAGTTTGAAATTACAGGTAAAGCTACTTACATATTTACATAAACTCTTGTATCAGAACAAGGTCTCCTATTTTTTGTTGTTTTTGTATTTTATTTTATCAATCTAAATGTTTGTAAATGAATCAAACCACTCTCCCTAATTAACTGGCTTGAGCTTACCCACGCTTCAACCTAAACCATTCTTATTACGTAGGGTTCCTTTGAGAATACTTACAGCAGCCTAGAGCAGCAGGCCTAGAGCTACCTAGGGAAATCTGTGATACCAAAACCGAAATACCTACACACTAAATTGAAACAAAGGGCAGGCTATCGTCTTGCAGCAATTAGTTTCAATCACTCGACTATAATTTATAGGGGCCGGAATGACAGCGAATAGATAGGTCAATTCGCCTTCTAGCTGCTCCATCGTAACTAAACGTAATTTAACCCTTTCATTAATCAGAATTGGATTCAAAATTAGAAACTGTGTGAAGCAACCGTGTCAGATAAAGAAGCAGTTTACATTAGCTTCTACTCACGGCTTTGCTTTGCAGATTCGACAAATACCTACTCCAGTTTTCGTAATATCATTATTAGTAGCTATTCATTGCTCCAAGCAAGTAACTGTAAGTCATCGAAAAAATACAAGGTGGCACATAATATACCTACACTGTTTTTTTCTTGGCTATCACTGTTTTAACGAATCTAGCCCAAATAAAATATTAGACGCGTATTATCATTAGTAATCCTTTAAAGTTTTGATTTGAAAGTGCTTTCGAAATGATCCTTGTTATTTTACTGAATTTTATCAATAGTAGGTATGCAAATTATTATTCACCTTAAACTTGGCCTTGAACATTGAACTCGTTGCCACAAAAGCAATATTTGACCTTTTCACTCGGTTCTAACGTCCGGCCAACCGCTGGGAGAGAATTTTAAAAAGGGCATGCCCTTATTGTCATTCGAGGTCTTGTAACGTGCCGTTGTCACCGCCATTAGTCTTCATCACTCTGAACTCCGCTTTAGCTTTTAGCCAGATATGTCCAATCCCTAGTGCTAACATACACCAACCTAGTTGCTGGTCCGAGGAACTGGACCCAGTTGTTCCACAACTTGATACGCTACAGACGTGAATGATTAGCTAGCGATTAAAACATGCCATAGCGGCTCTATGAAATACTAGCCGTCTCCCGCGGCGTTACTCGCGTTAGAGTGTGACTTTTCAAAATTCCTTTCTTAGTGCGCCCCTACACTATATAAGGAACCTACCTTCCAAATTTCATACCTCTAGGATTTATAGTTTAGGCGTGCGTTGATTCTCTGTCAGCTTCAAAAGAGTTTTATATACAGGGTGTTACCAGACCACTTCCGAAAACTTGGGAGGTTCCAATCAGACCATGATACTGAAAACATTAAGCGAAAAAAATCGGGAAAAAAAAATTGACTTGACTATCTCTTTTTAATTTTTTTTCTAGTTACATACACACAGTACAACATAATAAGACATATCTACCTAATTATCTCATTTAAAAAAGCAAAAAAACAAATAAAATAAATAAAGCAGCAATGTACACGCAGCACGCAGATTACGTCTACTACAGCATGAACAGCTGAGAGTTCATCGCGGGTCATTCAAGTACGCAACGTGCGAGCGACCTACGTTAGTACCTACCTACGTTAGTAGGCACTTACGACACAGAATAAATAATAGTACTACGCCTCGACCTTACCTACGTGAATGCGTACATTGCGGGCTGGCGAAATAAATACAAATCTTTAAACATTGTTTTCTCCAGCTATAATTATTTTTCAGGATAACTGATCTTTTTTTGGTTGGGTTTTGGTGTGCTGTAGCTCCCCCTTTCGTTTTCGGAAGTGGTCTGGTAACACCCTGTATATTGATGATGATGATGATTGATGATGATGATTCTGTCTTCTGAATTCTCTCCTGAATTTCAAAGAAAAGAGATGGTGATTTATAGATTTATTTGAATCGCACAATAACTGGGAAGTGTGCGACGTGTGCGTTCACTGTTGGCGGTAGCACTGTAGCTATGTACGTTCACATTCATTTAGTACAAGCACGCTACCTCAATGACTTGCCAGGTATAAACTCAGCCTAAATGTGCGCCAAACCTCCGCAATTTACTTTTTCATCTCTCACGAAGGGGTTTTGTTGTTTCAACGGCGTCAACGAGAGCGCCACATCGTGGAAAACCTCAAATTTTGAGAGTGGAAATAAAGTTATTTTAAATTAGAAGGGTGTGGATTTGCTTTGGACGTGTAAAGCGACACATTGTCAACATGCAAGTCATGTTTCAGCATATTTAGAATACAATTTATGTGTATTTTTACTGCGTATAACATTGTATTTGGTCTCGACTAACTAGTCCAATTGAACAGCTAAAAAAGGCTTTGGTTAGACTTCTATACATTAAATGCTAACTGAAGTCCGTAATTTGATTGACTTAGGACTATGAGAACTAATGTTTTTTAATTGAGACAGTCATGTGTAGCGGAAGATAATCTGTGAACATCAGTGGTAGGTAAGCTTTCGATTCAAAACCAGCTTTTAACCCTTTCGTGCTCAGCGCCGCATAACATCATTATGGTATACACAACGGTCCTTGTTTCGGACCCATGTCGACTTTTTTGCAAAATGCAAATTCGTACCAACATTTCTGTTTAATTTTATAAAGAGCTATTAGCAAATAATGGAAATATAATGTAAAAATTTCTGTCAAACCAAAAAAATTAAGGTAAATAATAAAGCATTAGAGGTAGGTATGTTCAAAGACATGGCTCCGTTATTCTAAATATTCTAAAGATTAAGAAAAAAACGCTTTTCACGCATGATCACTTCTTTCAAAAGCATATCAGCAGCATCCATTAAGTAAAGAAAAATATTTCATTAGCCAAAAGATGGTTGAAGTCCAAGGTCAAATTAAATTCTGTTATCAGCACATCTAGAAGATCCACATCGCAATCTACTCGAGAGTGGACGCAATTCTGTGGCTACACTTAATAAGTAGGTAGGTACCTCCGTCCAGATTGCCTATGTGTGTCACGTATTATTCAATAAACCCAAAATTAATACTTAGAACGTGAGCCGCGTCCCTAAACGATACTTTTCTGTTTTACGCTAATAAAGATACTGGTCGATCCCTCGAATTTCATTTTCCCTTACGTCCAAGACTAGATAAGTACCTATGCCTACCTACGATGCACGATGCATATATTTTCTTCTAAAGCTTACTGTTTTTTATATTTGTAGGTACGATGGGACAAGCCGATGGCCCGCCTGATATTAAGTAGTAACTACTGTCTATTCAATATATTGCCTCGCTGAGCAGGTCTTCTGAGGACGAGACATGTGTTTCATTGAACTGACCTAATGTTTTTAAAGTATTTGGGAGTAAATTCGTGTGATAGTTAGTGGTCAACTCTGATAGAGCCGAGACCAATAGAAGCACAGAGGTGTTCAGATGTTAACTACACTAACGGTCACCCATCCAAATAGTAGCCGCACAGAACGTCGCTAAACTTATTACACAAAGTAAAAAATATATCTAGCAGCCACCTGAAAATCATTTCTAATGCAAATGTCTTTTCCACCGCAACTGAAAAATAAGTTCGCTGGCTTAGCTCTCGCCATTACAGAGATTTTCTCATCTGTGAAAATGTAAATGTAATGTCCAAGAATTTGAGTAAAGAATTTAATGTAGCAACTACCGTTGAATTTCGCCGTATGTACTAGGTATACCTACCTATCCTACATCCTATATACATACATTACCTAATCACCTAAGAATTGTATAGAATATTCTTTATTTACCTTGCCGTAACACAGTTTTTAACTAGCACGGAAGGAAACGGTCCAAAACCAATTTGTTGCTGCCTTTTACTATAAGATTTAGACTCTGGATAACGTAGTAATAATATATCTGTATAATAATTATAGTTAATTGTGTGCCTCTATGTTATTTTGGAAATAAATAAACTTTATTATGATTATTTGCTGCTTGGTCGTCAAATTATATCGCATTCATAATGGTTTAAGAGTTCCTATGATGGCTATTTTAGAACTTTTATATGGAAAAAAAGACACAATAGTAATAAGTAATGGTTATATTTCTTAGATTTTATTTAGTACTACTTTCTCTAGTTACAATATAATTTTTACGGACACAATACAAATGAACAATCCAATACAATATGAAACATCTTTAACCTACTAATGACCTGCACGAAATTATTGTCAAAATCAATATTATTGTTAAAAATTGTAAGGAATTTTAAATTTTTTACCGGAAGAAGAATTTTTTTATTAAACGGCATTTTTAGGTTTTACACAAGTTGCATTGACATTATTTGTAGTTGGTGGGTTAGTCATTTATCCAAGATAGCGAATGTGGTAATTTTTTACGGTATAACCGTAAAGCGTGTTGGGTGTTTTGGTTACCGTTTTTAACACGATTATAAAAGTAAGGTTTCTCCATTTTGTTTTTTTACCTGCCTTTCAACAGTTCTATGTAAAAGGTTTAGTTTGTACCTATAGTCCGAAACGGGTTGTACTCTATACGGAAAATAGCTCTGTAATAAATCCCAGTCATGTACGCTATCTTTATGATTCATACGACCATTGGTGCACGACATACATTTATCAACCATAATTGTACTAAAATTATATTCCTTTTCATGTCACAATATGATTTAAGCTTGACTATAATTCCGTGCAGTTTTTTATTTAATAAATAAGTTATTTAATTTTATCGTAATTTATTTAAGACTCCTCAATGACTCCCTCGGATTTATCGTCACTGAAACAATTAGAATTATGTTTTTAAATATAAAGTTACTTAAATTAAATAAAAAATTATAGAAATAAAAAATCGTGACACGTAATGAAACTTATTACCCAAAAATCCTAAATGCACCATCCACTAGCCGAGAGGACAAGAGCGTCCTTCATGCCTGTAAATGTATTAGAATAAAGTGATATAGGTAGCTAAATAATTATAAAATAAAATAAGGTGTACTTAGTGAAAATAGAACAAAAAATCTAACAGAACCATCAAAATAATACAAGCTACGGTTTTGTAGTATCGTAGAAGAGCTACGAATTTCGTAGAAGTGCTACAAGTTTCGTAGGAAAGAAGCTACACTATAGTTTGGGTTATTCCCATCCAGCCCATTATGCCAATGAGTGGGCTTGATGGAATTTTTTTTCTTATGCACTGGGGTTATAATAATTACAGATTTTGCATATATTACTATGTACTTATTCACTGTTTGTCTCTTTCTATATTATTGCATAAGAAATCATAGGCTAAGTAAACTGCAACCAGAATATGCAAAAGAAAAATAAGAGAGAAACAGAGAGAGAGAGAGAGAAAATAGATGAGTGAAGAAATTTTAATGAATTATTTATTTCTATTTATAATGAAATTAGTTAAAAATTATACTCACGCAAAATAAGGGTGTTTCCCCTGTATAAGGAAAGAAAGTGCCGTCTTCGAGCTTCGTTTTTTCTGCGCTCCATCAAACATCTCCTTGCTTAGCATGTGATCTGTCAGAAATACGAGCGTTTTATTCACCAGACAGTAACAGATTGTTGAGAATTACCCGCTTGGATGCACTATGCAAAACTGCACTCGCTAAATGAGAAAAGTCAATGTCATCATTAGTCTGAGTGGTTTTCCTTTACGATTTAGTGTATCATTTAATCTCAGGATTTAAAAAGTATGAATGCAAATCCCGGAAATTAAAAAAAACTTTAAAAGACACGACTTACGAGATATCACTTCTAGAATCTTAAAAGATCTTAAAGGTACTTTACAGTCCTGAAAACAAGGGTCCAGCTATCAATGTTTTTGTATCACCTATTTTTTTATGAGAATTAGTAGTACCTAATGGTACAAGTAGATGAAACCCAACAGTGGTAGCATCTGCCTATAACAACTCACTGCCTCACAAAGCACGTCCACTGACCCTTCAAACCAGAACACAATAGTGCAATATTTATTTATTTATTTAAATAAATATAAACATAGGTACCTAGATGTAGAACCTTTTTGTTCTAGTTCAACTTTTCTTTTTATCTGTACTTACTTTTAAAAGCATTCCCTGTCCTCTTTTTATATTCTTGTTCCAGCGCAGGAAGACTGGGATATAGAGGCAAGGGTGTGCGGTAGAAATCTGTTAAACCAAATCAATTGATTACCTAAGTGCCTAAGTATTCTACACCTTTACGCGCTGATGTGATGAACACAGCAGTATTTTGCTTTTAGGACAAAACGCTTTTATCCAATCAAATAAATGGCCAAGACAAGTGTTAATACAACCCTAAACAACCGAGGTTTGACAGCACAGGTCAGGAGTTACTTTGGAAACTGACTTTTAGTCCATCAGAGGTCCTATGCCCCGTTCGGCAGAGAGTTTACTCTAATAAGGATGACGTCAAAATAACGTCGAAGCTCAAATCACCAGTGGGTGAAACGAGTTTTCGCCCGAGATGTGACGTCATCTCTATTATTGTATCGCCCTGACTGAACGTTAAGGCCTCAAGAACACCTTACCAACATGAAGGTTATGGGTAGGTAAACCTGTGACTTGCTGATTTGCTAATATAGTTACATTCATCAACATTGAAAAGTATGTCAGAGCGTATCAAATCTATCTATTTGTATATTGTTGTCGTTATGTAGGTATACTTTAAGTAGCTAGCTGACTATACCACTTTATGTTAACTTGACTTGTAATTTTTTTTTATTAATTAATTAGGTACCTATGAACTATGAAAATACCAATTAGGAATTTGGTGAACTGATGAGGGTGACTCTCAAGAGATTCTCATAAATGTATGCCAAACTGTAAAATAGAAGCACAATATGAGCAGAAGTTTATTTGTTTTACTCTTGTTTTAATTTGTATATTAATTGGATATTCCCGAAGGTACCCTGACCCATTTAAAGTGAATTTGCCAGAGCAATTTATGAGTTATAGATGATTAAAATATGATTTCCCAGAGCACTTCAATTGATTTAAACTCTAGAAATCACAGATGTATTTGTTTTATTACGAAATGTATTTGTATTTAGGCGCGTTGTTTATATTTCGCAAAAATTGATATTAGTTTATTCGTTCTGTCGTTTCATCATCCTAACCTAAATTGATGCAGCCTTTTTCTCACATACTGAAACGACAAAGATATCTAGGTAGGTAGGTATTTTAGTCCCTTTGGTTTAGAAATATACAACAAAAAAATAGGAATGAAAATAACAAACTAAATTGTATATTAGTTAAACCTAATTGCCAGCCAAGTAATTTTCCAGTATCTGGCTGGTTAAATATTTTCGTTCTTCTTTTATTTTTCGTAAAATACTTACAAAGCACGCGATCTTCTAAAGGGCCCTCGTCTGCAACATCATCAGAACGCCCTCGTAGATAATCTATAAAAAAAAAAGATCATCTTGGCTCGCCAATTTCTAAGAAGGTACTAAGCAACCCACAAAGCACTCAGGTTCATATTTTCAGAATCAATTTCCAACTAAATTGATTCAATAAAGATTTTAATAGAAAAACCCAATCCTGTAAGCTCGATTACTTACCTATTTATCTTTCTTTCAGAATATCAAGCCCGTGTTTGCCAAAAATTGTTGTGAAATGTAAAAGAGAGGGTAGGTACCTAATATTCTAAATTCTTTGATTTGTTGAGCTGACGCAAAATGCGTGGGTTCGATTTCTAAATCAAAATTGTTTGTATAAGAAGTCAGCAAATATAATGTAATGGGCCTGATAAGGTCCCATAATATTTGTATTTTCAACACATTAAATAGTGTGAGACTTAGCTGTGAGAGTGTAAAATATTTTCATTTACCTATTTTATTATCAATCAAATGATAAAACAATGGTGTTCCTACAAAAAACGAACAGCGTACATACTCCTCAATGATTGGAATGAAGATATTAAAAATTCACAAATATTTTTTCCATTACAAATTCTCTTTTATTCTTCGGACTGCTCCGGCACTCAAAGGCATCTTGAAAATGTTTAGAGAAGCCACCTTTTTTACGGGTTTATTTTTTGATGTCTATAATTTTTCACGTACCTACTACCTTATAAAAAACGTTTTTCAACCGGCCTCTTTTCACAGGGCTAATTCTCTAAGCACACTTTTAGTGTAGGTATGTATACATTATCATGCGCAAGCCATGTTCGTCTTCACTGGTTCAGGTAGGTACACAAAATTGATTTTACACTGCCCTCACCCTGACGCAATATGAATAGAATAGACCATGAGTCTTGAAAGAGCGGTGATCGACGGGCATATTTGCCAGTGATAGCATATTTGCCACCGAAATCGGCGAGCCAATGGTCCATCACAGACCCTCATTTCACTTTATGCCCTATCTTGAATCTCACTTCAACTATCTCTACGGTCGCTTTGAGAAAATATCACCATTCACTAAATAGGTAAGTCTCTTTTATAGCCAGATTCGGTTTTAACTACGAATTTTATGGTAGTTTTAGGAGCCGCTTTTCGAAATCTATCAAGATATTTCATCTATGTTATTCGAATATTAAATAGTTTTCATTCGAAGTAAGGTTTGATACTGCGAAATCGATGACAATAATTACTCAATTATGTGAAATTAAAAAAATTACCTAAATGAAAAAACCAGACCTAAACCAAAAGACCTTACTTGACAAAACACAGAACACAAGAAAAATCATGCAAAATCAACATTCATGGTCATAAAAGCTCCATCTACAAGTCAACAAAGCATTGTCATGCATAAACACACGAAAAGCAATTTTTTATATAAAAAAAAAATGAGTTAAAGTTTTAAAGCTAAAGTTTTTTATATAAAAGCTTAGAATAAAATACCTTTATAAAAATTAAAGCCGTCTTTGCCAATCTCAGAGCATTTAGTTGGCACGGTCACTGCCAACAGCGCCAAAATTGATATAAATGCCTCCCTCATTTTCGTTTATTAGGAGTAATGAGCTCAAGCAGACATAGTATGAACTAGATTTGAACACGGGTAAGATAATACTGAAGGAATGGGCTGTGCACCTCCTTTTATAATTTCCAACGGATGAAGGGTAAGAGCCGGTGTAGCAGGTGCGCGGATTTTGTAAGAGCAGGTTTGATTCTTCGCTATCAGGCTAATAGTGATAGTTAGTTTTGGAGTAATAAAATAACAATTTACAATAATAAAAAAATGTGGTAGGTACACTTCTTCGTAATTCAAGTGCATATTTACGAGTTAGACTAATAGTGAGTTTATCGCCATTCAGATTCTTTGGCGACGTGGAGAGCATTATAGAAATTTCGCTTCCATGGTTGATCATATAGGTTGTGAGACGCGTCATCGTCAACCTTCCTGATAACCAGTTGTAGGTACGTACGATAGATATTGGTAATGGTTTAGTAAAGTAAAAACAACCGCTGAATATCTATATGATTATTTTCTCAGAAAGAGTGAAGCTCTCACTGAAGCATTTCAGATAAGTTAGAATAAAATTGTGATGTGTCGTGCCTACTTCCCTGCCTACGCCCTGCAACTGACAGCGCAGCGGGGCTCCCGCAGCCATGAAATGTAAAAGACAGGCTATTTTTACGCAAAATGATTGTTGGGATTTCAATGGGGCTCGGTAAATGTCAGCATGCAACAGACAAGCATTGCTTACGCGGGTTGATATGAATACCTGCGGAAAATGTCGCAAATATTGCGTGGGCTTACACAACCTATTTAGATACCTACCTAGGTAGCCATCTAATCTGAGGTTTATAAAGGTGCTTGTTTTGCGGAGTAGGTTCTCAACTTCAATAACTGAAAGTAGAATTTTGTAAAAGCTGATGCCGGAGGGGTAAAACTTCAGGTTTTATATTTCATTCATTCAAATTCAAATTCAAATCGTATACCTATTGCACTTATGTTGTTATAGAGTTGTTCATTTAGGTTCAACTAAGGGTGTCACACAAAATCTCCCCTCAGAGAGCAAGTATAATCACTGCTCATTATAATAGTTCCAAAAGCTACCATTTTTAACTGCAGCAGAACGATACGAAAATGGCCGGATTTCTGACGACACTTCACAGCGGGGCTTTCAGCAAATGAGCGACGGCCTCTGTGCCGCGGACAAAGAGGCCCTTCTCGCGTACTCGGGTCTTAGCACAAACCAGCATACCCAGACCCGCCAAACCTCTTATAAAACTACGAAAACTACAATGCAGAACGTAAGGCCGCGGGTCTATTTAGATGAGCCGGTTTGACGTCAAAACCTCGGCGCCGCTGCACATTTCTGCAGTAAGAACCTCATAATTCCGTCAACGCTACGTGTATTGGATGTTTTAATTTGTTCAGAGTTACTCTGCTAACCCACTACCTATAGCTGCAGTGAGAAAAGTCATTAGTTCACCTAGATTTTTCCCAAATCGAAGTAACTCCAACAATTCTGTTCCCCGAAAATTCTCGACACTTGCGACAAATCACCAAGCCACTTCACAGTGCAATAAATAAAAGATCTTTCAGTGCCCTAAATTCGATTACAGACGTGTCGTATTAGATTCGCGCCGTGACGCGACGTCACATGTCGGATCGGATATGTCGCGGCCGCGTCACGTGGATATGTAGGGCGTCATTTCATTTGTCACTTGACACTTCGTTCTGTGCGAGAATTTTTGTCAGAACCACACACGAATTTGTAAAATGTACCTACCTACTACCTAACATGCGCATTTTTGTGATTTCGCCTTGTAGGTAAACCCTACGAACCTGCGGTAGGATTTCAAAAAACTCGTTAAACGAACATAATATTATAAGTAGGTACCGACATTGATTTAACGCATACATCTATTTGGCCATCTACATTGGGGCCAGCCAGAACGGGGTCAGGCACTTCCAATCCATAATTTTACCAATTCCAGCAAGTTTAGCATGACAGATAGGTGTTGTTAGCGAGATGGTAGGTACCTACCTAACATAGGTACAATTTTTTTATCACCATCATCATCATCACCTTCAACCTATATCGGTCCACTGCTGGACGTAGGTCTCTGTTTACGAATTCTAAGGTTAGGTATACATTTTAAAAATCTCGAACAAAAGAAAAGTTTGTCAAAGGCTTTGTCACCAATCTTTTGCGAAACATTTTTACTCAAAACCGCGACGAAGGTAATCGATCACGCCGCTATAAATAATCCTTTTGTACTCTAGTGATGAAAAAGTTACACGGTCATAGTTTACTGCGTAGTTACTATTACATTGACATAGAATAATTCACTGCACCTAGAACGGAACCCTGACGACGCTAAGCCGATACCACTCCTTTATTTTCAGTATGCAGGAAAATATTATCTTACTATAGCTTTTAAGCACTTAGATTGCCCCCATTACTTGGTAGCAGGTTACTATCACTTGATTTAGTTACGTTATAGGAAAGAGTTGCATTTCTATCTGGGTGAATTACCCCACTATTCTTTGGAAGGGGCTTGGCGCCATGACAGGGTGTCAAAGGGTACAGAGATTGAGGACAGACGACATAAATCACCGTCGCTTTGAGGCTGTGGCCGTTACGTAACAAGCTATTAAGGCCTATCTGCTATTAATTTGTTGTACAGCTCAATGACAAGACCGTTTTAGCGTTTGTAGTACCTATCTAATTGGTCACAAGACGGCTCTTAATTGGTTTTGAGTACAATAGATCATAGAATTGTATCTAGTATAGCTGGAGCACCCTGTTCATAGAGTAGGTGTAGGCTCCTTTCCGTCTAAGGTTGTCTGGAAGAGATCGCTGCATAGCGATAAGACCGCCCATTGTACAATTAATTTAAGTTTTGTTTTTTTATTTTCTTGTAATTCCTAGGTTAAGGTGTGCAATAAAGTATTTTCTATCTTCTATCTATCTATCTATCTAGGTACCTATCTGTTCGTAGCTCTAGGTACGTTCGGTAATAGATAGCTGAGTGATTAGGAGAATTAAGGTACCTAGTTAGGTATATTGGGTAGGAAACTAGCCTACGTACCCAGTTGTAATGTAAACGTGCTCTGAAGTCACGTGACGTGACATATAAAATTAACACGTTGCGGTCGCGTGTCACAAACGTGACACCAAGTGGCGCGTTTGGAATAAAGCACTTCCGAAATGTCATATACTTAAGTTTGCAGATGAAGCAGAGGCCATAAAGCCATAATTAGGTATATAGAAGGAGATGTGCTAGAAGCAGCGAAGGTGGGCAATAACCTAGGCCCGTCTAGGTTGACCTATATGACCTAGATTTGATGGACATCTCACTGTCTCTGGACAAAACAGTAATGTAGTAGAGATACAACTTAGCTAAAGTTGTATTTACAGCTACCCAACAATGAAGTCGGTCGACGTACAAAATCCTTATTTGCTCTACGATTCCTATCATTGGTTTTTACGAATCCTCCGGTCACAAACATCAGGGCAGACGTTTTAAGTAACAATTTGGTGGCACAGTCCATTTGCTGTGGGTCCTAATAGAAAGTAATGCACAATATCTGTCTACCTTATCACTGTTTACGTGGGATACGTGCGGTGCGTGTCGAACACACGTCTGACAAAGTGTGCCGTTTTCACGTTAAAATACCGCCATGATTTTGCGTGGAAATAGCGTGGACATAGAATTAGGTAGGATATTCCAAAGATTTCAAGAGCGTGGAGATGCGTTAGCCACCTCACCTCACTATCTATGGTGTGGAGCAACATTGTTGATGCGTAAGTACAAACAAAAGAACCATATTAAACCCAAAGAGTTCGCTTATACACACCTCGCCATAATGCTTGATATTTTGTTATCATTAGGTATGTAGATTACGACTGTACCAAATTCATAAGTCATTTCGAAATTCAGTTATTGTACAAATCAGTATTTTAGGATTTCAGACATTATAGGAAAAGTACGTTTTAATAACTGTTCTTTCTGGAATATGTACATTTCAACATTCAGACATACTAGACCGGACAGGTATGACTACCGGTATTTAGTACCTATTCGTACAAACCGAATCAGTTTTTTTTGGTCGCTCATTTCTGGTAGAAATCTCTTTAATGTGATAAAGTTTGATAGGTACGGGACTCGAACCCATACCTCTGGTTGACTGGTTTTGTGACTGTAAAGGATTTGGAGTATGTCGTGAACTTAGGAGTTCCTTTCCTACAGTGACCGAAAACCAAAAAGAGAAAAACTTTTAAATAAGTAAACTCATTTTTATTGTATTGTAATTATGTATAAAATTTCTACACTAATAATTTAAACAATAAATATATTTAGATTTTAAATATTAATATTGATTCTATTTCGCTATCTAAATACATAAATAGCAGGTACCTAGATTATTTGTCCACCAAGAAAATAGACGAAATAAAATGCATGTGATTGTCATTCAAAATATTGAGATTTTTAACATTCTCAGTACGTACTTATAAAGTCCACAAATAAAATAAGGTCAAATTCATAGATTTATCAAAGTACAAAAAATTGGCAGACTATTAATACTTATATAAGTTATGATTTACACAATAATTTTGTTGCACTTGCTTTTTTTACGATTAGTGAAAAATATTAATATTAGATAGTAGGTAGTTTCAATAAAATTGATTTCGGTATCCTTGAGTGCAATAAATTGTCCATATAAATAAATAAAATAATATATAGGTATGTGATTCGCTTTGAGATTACACGTCCGTTAACAAATCACGTTGAATTGTATAGGTACTAAGACTTATTTTTATAAATAAAATTCAATAAATTTGTTGACCTAGGTCATTGTTATGCTAGTTTTAAATACTGTTAGCGCACAACGTGTTAATGTACTTATTTGTATTTGTGCTCTAATCTAAACAACCACCAAAGCAGATTACAAAATGCATTATACTATTTTTATCTAAGAATATTAATTTAAAAATATTAGCGCACTTTACAAACACATTTCATAAAACTAAAGTTGTAGAATTTGTATACCTATCAAATATTATGAGTATTCTTATATTATTATGCGTTTCCGATATGCGGACTACTAAAAATAATACAAATTAAATTAATCAGCGCAATATTACCTGCACAAGTTATTTCGAAATAGAGGAACTACTCGAGGATCATATAAAAAAGCGATAAGAATCAGTGCCTTGATCACGAATAAATGTGACAATCGCCGCGTTAACGTATTCGAGTTATATTGCGCGCCACCGCCAGCTCGACTGCCAACCGTTGTAGTGTCACCGCGCAGTGTATCTCGTATACGCTAGCGTTACGATACGTTTGCGATTGTCACATTTATTCGTGATCAAGGCACTGATCGCGAAGAACTGTTACCTAGAATCACCTACTTTATAAGACGATTCTGAATGATCCTTGTGATTTTACTGAATTAAAAATATTTGACTTTGACTAAAGTGTAAATTTATATAAAAGGTGTCCAAAAGCCATAAAAAAATACTTAAAATTAAATATACTAGTAGGTAGGCCTGCTTCGTATGTCCGATTAGTTGAATAAAGAGATCGTCAAGAAATTTATTATGTATGCACTCAATCTGTATTCCAGCAAATATTCTTTTTTTCCATTTCATAACATTACCTACTTATTTGTTTTATTATTGGAGGAACTAGATAAATTACATTAAAAAAACTTCTAAAATATACGCTGATTAAATTAATATTTTAGTGGTACATAGCTCTACCGATATAACTTGGTCGCCTAAAGTCGACGGAATAATTGAGAAGTGTCTTTCGGTCGGCCTAGGAACTGCAAAAGTCTACCTTATTGCTACATATTACGTCTTAAAATACTGTCAGCTATTATTCTCCTGCTGCTCTACACACGACCCGAATTGCGCTCGAAACATCATAAAATTAACATCTCTATAAATAAATGTATAGCAATCACAAACATAAAATAGGGTTGTCACAAACAGCACCAATTCCGGACTAATACTTTCTAAGATCAATAAAAAAATGTAAAATATTGTAAAAAAAAATAACTGTGACAACCCTTTTGAGCGTCCATTATAATTTTTTTCAACATGCGATTTTAAACTTTTAACCAATATCAACATTTATTTTGTTTTATTTATTATACATTTATTATGCACTATTTTTTCATCTCACAGCTCCCGTTAAGGCTAATCGGCGATTGGAACACCATGTCTAAGCGAATAGGGTTGGCAGCAAAATCTTCGTATTTTAAAGTAGGCTTGGCAGTGAAGAAGGATTTAAGTTTGGTTGAGAACTTGGCACCAACTCTATTCACAAAGACTTCTTACACCGAGTACGTCAACATTTTATAAACTTTATACAGAAGTTTCATACTTTGATAGGCACAAGATTATAGTTTGCGAAAGGGAAACATTTAGGAAATGCCAAAGGGAGAATGAGATTCGAGAATAGATTGAAGAAGTAGATGAGAATGAGATGAGAATTATGAAAGAGACACCAACATAGTACTTTAGTTATCGATAGAAATAACAGTTTCCATAAAAATATATCATTAACTTTTACTTTACTACCTAATAAGTACATTTGAGGAAACTGGTGGTAACAGAAAATATCATAGTTCAAAATCATAGTTTTGTAAAAATCAGCTAGTATAATTTTAGATCAATTTTTTCACCGCATTCTTTGTTTGAGATTGTATTTATTTGATGAAAATTCGATACTGAGATCTTAATAGAACAGTACGCCTTGGTACTTCAAATACTTAGGTACAATTTTATGAGTATTTATACTTTTATAACAAGAGAGGTGGGTATAAACATGGTATAAACGTAGTGATCGTAATGCGGGTAGAAAAAATACGGGGAGACGGAAATATGCGAAATAAATAGAAAAATAGCGCGACATATATCAGCCCGCACTCACTTTCATTATGATGTCACTATAGGATACATAAAAATATACTTATACTTAATAAATATAAATTGTCAGAAATGAAAAGCGATACTTATTCACCACTATACGAAAAATGTAAGGGTACACGGTACACAGGCAGTGTAGGTTGGGTATCTAGACGAAAAATACGGATTCACTGACTTAAACTAGCTCTAGAAAAATGTTTAGGATGTGGGTACGGTGAAAATCAACGTACAAATTTAGTGATTATCTTTCTACAGACGGATTAATAAAGGAAGGTACATGTTTATAGACGATAAAATGCGGGTATACGGAAAAAAAGATCGTCAAAAAAGTAAAACAACGTACAAACAGCTACGCCAGTGGGAAACGATATGGATACCTACCTAAATATGGAAAAATAACGGGTACATGATACGAAACAATACGGGTATACGGAAAAAAGATCGTCAATAAAGAAAAGCAACGTACAAACGGTCAGCTACGTCAGCGGGTAGTTCGTAAATCAGGTCGTGGGCGGGACTTGCTCACACAGCGGCAGGAGAAGCTGATTGTCAGTGCCACTTTGCCTTCTGCGCGAATATGTCGGCGCGAAGATTCTGAGCGAAGCAGATACCCAGTATCTAAAGAGATAAGTAACGTTATAAATGCACGCACAGTGGTCTACATGCTGTGTGTTTGACGTATACTATAGAGTCACGTAAACTGTAATGTTGTATGGAAAATCATCAGTTTTGTAAACTACTCAATCTCTATACAAAAATATAGTTTTCTCAAATATGCTTGGAAATTAGAGCATTATTTTGACAACATTCTTCGAGATAAATCGAAAATGCAGTACTGGGCCAAATACATGCGAGCAGCGGCCAGATAAAAATGTATGAAAATCCATTGCTGGCGTGTTTAGCGGCCAAATAAATTACATACAAAACTCATATCTGTCGTGTAATTTAAAAATGGAACGATTTTTTACTCCATAACATGGTAACCAACGAGGTGACTTATCAAAGGTTTTACTCAAATTTCGAACAGGCTTTCAAATAAGAAGCTGATTATTGAAAAAAAAAAACAAATGAACACTGTAACTTCGTTGTTCGTTATTTATTTTCAACTAAAAAGTTTTGCCTAGGTACTTAGTTTTAATTTCCGCGCATTATTTGAGAAAAGTACTATTTTTTGCTTACAGAGCCAAAATCTTCATGCTAATGCATGCATTCTGTAAATTGTACAAACTATTACTTCTTTGATATCGATTACTTACATCGATCGTGCAGTAAAATATAAGTCATGCGTGTAAAAACGTGTCATGTCAGGTCAATTAGATTTTCCCTAATTCCCAAAAGTTATTAAACAAGTGGGATTCGAACCCACAACCAGCAAAGTAAAACAAAGTAACTGATTGTCACTTTTTTGGTGAAAATATTTGTGGGAACATTATAAAAAAAACAATACATTAAAATAGTGCTATTATCTACAATATAACAACTTACTTGTGCAAAAGCGGTACAAACAGCAGAAGTGGCAACAATCAATAGGTTGTGGTCAAACCATTCCTCGGCCGCCTCTAGGCAGCCTTTGTCAAATATTATCTTACCAATATCAAAACTCTAGAACAAAATGAAAACAAAACATAAATACAACACAAACTACAACTACTTACTACATAATTATACAACTAACAAGCTTTACCTACAAAAATCCAAAAATGCATAAATCCGAAATAACCTTGTAATCTGTAATCTATAATTTATCAAGAAAAATATCAACCTTTTGTAAATATAAACCAGTTAAATTTGGCTTGGCAAGAATCATCTCAATATTTGTATTTTAGTCAGTCAATAAGTACTAAGGAAAAAGCTGTTTTATTTTAATGTCAGTGACTATGACAAATATTTTAATAATATAATATACATAATACATACATACATAATTTAATTAAATCCTTTTTTGTATCCATTATGGGCATACAGTTGACCACAACCTCATGCGGTCAACGTTATATACGAATTTGACTGTCTATTACTTTGTATTATTATTTATCATCATCATATCAACCTGTATAAGTTCACTGCTAGACATAGGCCGGAATACTCGAACGTCACTCAAATTTAAGCACTACTTAAAATTGCTGATGCAGATGGCAATAATTTAAGAGAGAACTATAGCCCCCCTCATAGTATTCCAGAAATTTGGCTTTTTCCATTTATCGACTTCCCACGATCTCAACAATGTCGTCGGTCCATCGGGTGTTGTTTTAAAAGTTGTAATCTTGCGATAAAAGTGTGACATTTTACTCGAATACAACGAAGCAAAAAAAAATGCAATCGAATTGACAACCTCCTCCTTTTTTGAAGGCGGTTAAAAAGGAGGGTTATTTATTCGAGCATCTCAAAAAGTTTTCTATTTGCACGCAAGTTTGATATTTTTCTTGTATCTATGCTATGCTATATTGGACCTTAATAACAAGGGGTCCTAGTATAAGTACTGCAGCCGGTATAAAGCGCCGTTGAAGCCAATCCTCGCCGGCCGCCATACACCCACGCTCGTGGATCACT
Source organism: Eulithis prunata (assembly GCA_918843925.1). Lineage (NCBI taxonomy): Eukaryota > Metazoa > Arthropoda > Insecta > Lepidoptera > Geometridae > Eulithis > Eulithis prunata. The sequence goes on along the minus strand of OU974016.1, from coordinate 7,091,348 downwards.
CGCTCGCTTAGTTGCTGTGTTTTGATGATGTCAATTTGTTAGTGGGGAGTTGGATATATTATATTAGTTGTTATATATAAATATACCTATATATAAATAGGGAATTGGCAAATTACTTGATAATGAACATACATGAGTGTGAATATTAGTAAGTAATGTAGCTGTACCATGGTGTCTATTCTATTGTTACATTATGCTAAACTAACCTAAGCCACGCTAAAAAATTACTTTTGATTTGATTTCTCGTTTAAGCTTATGAAAAAGGGACGGCAACATTTTTAGTGCTGTTCTTGGTTAGTTTAGGGAAATGCATCAATAGAATCGACCCTAATATCGTCTATATTGAGACAATATAGACCACAAAAATTACGTTCTTAGACTCGTCAGCTGCGACGGTGCGACTGTTTGTTCATGATAATTTTTCTGTGGCTTGTTGCAGCAACAATTGAAAGGCACGCCGCATGCCTAATGTGACCTGACCACACTGCAATTTATATTGGGGCTTTGTACGTAGTTACTCACATAAGTAGGTTTCCTGGCCCAACCTGTCTGTTTCTGATTATATCCTGGGAGTTGTTACGGCAACAACTGAAATTTTCACCTCACGCGATTTGACCCAAAACAAAAATACGCGTCAGTTCTTAGGACCTTGTGTTACTCACATAAGTAGGCTTTCTGACGTCATATCCGCACTGCTTATTCCTGATAAAGTCCTGTGGTTTGTTGCGGCAACAACTGAAGGGCACGCCACATGCCTCACGTGACCCGACCGCTCCACTTGAGCAGTTGAAATACGCATTGCGGTCCCAATCTTTAGGGCCTTCTACGCCACAGCATTGAAGCTGAAAAACAACATTATTGGACATAAAAATAAGGATGTATAATGTACTCAGTACTTTTGGTATCACTTTTCTATATGAAAATACCCAATGGAACCAAAAAATTTACGTGGAAGTGTTAAGCAGTAATCTCTGTATAAACCGCAACAAGGACGTGCTCTACGTCACATTGCACTGCTTCGCTTTGAGACGTAAAGAAGGAACTACTGCGAGGAGACTAACCTCCGAATTAATAAACAGAAGCCAAGCGGTCTGCCAAACCGATTCAACTAGCATTCGCCTTTAGAAGAGCTTCTCTACATCATTTATATAATATTATAAAAGTATCCACTTTTCTACTTATTTTTGTAAAGCCAAAAATACTTACCCAGTCTTCTTGAATCCAATCAATCAAATTCTGCTGATCAGGATCTTCTCTGTAGTGTGTGATGAACGTTTGGAAGCCTGTTGTTGCTTGTTGTTTTATCTGTAAACAAATTCATATAAAATTAGTGTTCCATCCTTCTAAATTTGGTAAAACACAGTAGACAATAAACCTTTGTATTTACATTTTTTTAAATACACCTAAGTGAAATTCGTATTGTAATGAAACTAATATTTTTAACATGATCAACTGTAATAACTCCAGCGAGTAACACCAATTAGTTTTTATTTTTTGTTCTATTTTGATTTGCAATCAGTCTTCAGACTATGAGCAGGTTTGGTGTAAGCAGTCAGGCATGTAGGATGGGAGCTCCAGCGAGCACTTCTCCTTTTCTTGGGAATAATAACCCATCTAGTTCAATGATTTACCATGATAAACTGTAATTTGGTACAACTCCAGCGAGTAACGCCATTAAGTACAAAGTCTACATTCTCTGTTCAAACATATTTCAGATCATCTGAACAAGTTCTAAACACTGTAGGAATCGCATCTCATGTCTCAGTCAAGTTCTCATTTCAAGTTGTAAATACTAATCAAACCTTACCCAGTCTTTGAACACGAAGAATAAAATTCCTGTAGTCATTTCGGCCAGAAGCAGCAAGGCAAGGAACACTGCATACTAGAAATAAAAAACGATTAACTTTTTATCTGACCCCAAAAAGGTGTTTATGAAAGAAAATATTTATTTGCATCACTTCATGATCATTATTCTCAGAACTGCCCTTATTATGCACTAGCTGAAACTTTCCACCAAATTATTTGTCACCAGCATACAATGAACCTTGTAGCAAATGGCTGCTTTTGGTTTAGAAAGCTCAAGCTGTATCTAAGAATCCACATTTTTGATTTCAATACAATATAGCCAATATAGTTTCAATCCGGAAAAAGAGCTTCTGAATGGTATAAGTTTCATTGAAATTGGTCTAGTAGTTAAGGCATGATTCGCGAACAAACTGACACAAATGAAATTATACTCACACAAGCTAATAGACAAGTGTTCTCTCTCAAGGCTCCAACGCAGCCCGTGAACCCAATTATAAATGTTATTGTGCCTGCAAACAAAGGTTCATTCAATTGCTTCATTGAAGTTAAGTATTCATAGTTGCACATTATTAAAGACTCAAAATACACGCGTCTTGGAATTGTGTATATTTTCTTACAATTATAAACCTACTGAAGGACAACTACTTCTAGAGGAATTTTATTTGGAAATTCCCCTAGCAGGAGTTGGCGACTTTTTGAGTCACATGAGTAAAAAATTAAAATTTACAGTATTTCAAAGTTTGCCACTCAACAAAAAAATTCTTACCAACCATAAATAGTACTCCCGTGTCCCTTAGGGCTTAGGGGACACCCTGCATTTTAAAAAGGCATCGTCCAAAATCAGTACAAATATAGGACCAATGGTCATCCAGACAGCATTATGATCCGCACAGTTAGACATGTCATATTTGACTGTGCTCACTCCTGCTTATGTCTTAAATTAGGACAATGACCTCGACAAGGTACCTTTTCGAGTGATTGTGTCACTTACCCACACATATTAGAATGAATGCTGGATCGAGTGCTATATTTGTGAGCTGTGAAAGATTGTTAAATGTGTCTTTTTCCATCCATGCCCATATTCCAACAGCTAGCACTATTAATCCAAGGAACTGAAAAATTTATACAAGGTTACTTTAAATCAACAAAAACAATGCAGGTTTCGCTTTGCTGGTTGTTGAGTTTTTTTTTTAAAGATCTTTAGGTAGACTAGCCCTTAGCTCCCTATACTCTTTTCATGCAATTTATCTTAGGCCATTGTTTACCTACATTTAAATTTATGATCCTCCTTTGTTATATCAAATAAGTAGGCAACATTCAAAGTAGGTTGGTAGCAATTTTCCCTAATCAAAACCAGTTACCAAATATGATTAGGTACCTACCTACTTGTAGATAAAGAGTAGAGTAAAAGTAGGTGGATAAGTAGGCATCTACAGTTTTACAATCTAATTCATTATAATAGGCATTGTATAATTTTATTTTTGTCTTACTTAGAAGTAGGTACCTAGATTATGTACTATCTAAGTCCCTAACTAGGAGGATATAGACCAATAATTTTAGAATTGTCTAGTGGCTAGACTAACAGTAGCCTTGACATCATCACCAGGTTTTAGGATGTTTGCTAGGAACCCCTAGAACTGGTAATTGCCATACAAGCTGACCGTATTCAACTGTTCCAGTAAACAAGTAGGTAAATAAAATTGTCAGAACTTACCCAGAACAAAACATTTACACTGAAAATAACATATTTCAGACAACAGCTGACTTCGCTGGTGTCACGTCGATACTTCCTCATACTGGGCATTTTCCTTAGCTTTCTTCAAATCATGGCATAAAATATGGAAAACAAAAGAACCGTGGTACATTCACATTTGTATTTAATTTAGAATTCGTTTACAACACGTTCGTTTTTAACACTACACATTATGCAAAACTAGGCCAAATCGTCGGTCCGGCAACGAGATTTTTCTCAAGAAAACAAAGAACTCGACCGACCGATTCGAGTCTCGCTCGTACTCGCTCGCTCGATCCCGATCAGTGCTGCCAACTAGCGTGGCCTTTAAATGCTAGGTATATAAAAAAATGCCGAAAATATATGTACAGTTTACCTAATAAACAATAAATTTTAACTCTGCGCTTTATAAGTCTGATTCGATTAAAACACTCCAAATCTCGTTTCTTATGAAACACATTTCGTCAGTTTATAAGATCGTTGAACTTTCTCGTTGAATCGTAGAACTCTCTTTAGGGCTAGTTCTTATAACTCGCGAGTTTCGTAGTTCTGTTACATTTTTGTTGTAGGTACCTATTTGTCGCATTCGGTAACATGCCGAATCGCCAAGACCCAGAGGTATGCTGATAAAAAAGTAATCACCTACTCCAGCTTAAATTTAAGTACATAATTATGTACCTAAGTAGAGATTTTCATATAAAAATCTATGCTTGAGCAATAAATCAGCATACGAGCATAAGTGTCGTACAAATATGCTAAATTTAGCCATAAAAATGTCAAGTTGGCATCCCTGACAACCCCGATCCCAAGCGGCAGGCAGAGTCGAGGCGGTCATATTTGAAGTAATTTGAACCAAGTTTGAATTGAACCATTCTGTATGTTGGTAAGTGTAGTACACCTAGTACAGGATACGTTTATTTACATACCTACCTACTTAACTATAATATCTAATTAGATTTAAGTAGGTAGGTACATACGAATCAGAAGGCAGGTACCTATATCTATCTACAAAGGATATGTTTCAATAAAATACCAAATGTTTAATGAACCAAGAAAATTTTATTGATTGCATGTTTCCGCATCCATTGATTGCTGGTGAATCCAGTCGATGTATTTACTCACTTTAGTGTAAACGCCTGAAATTATTACAACAGCAATCATTTATTCTCACATCATAAAAATGTCTCAGACACTAGAGCCAGCCAGGCCTCAGGCCAGGCAGAGTCCCGTTCATCGGGACATCGATTATAAGTGGCCACTGATGCAAAAATAATCAAGACAATAGATGCAAAGGCCCATTTATTACCTGGGTATTTAGGTACCTAAGTAATTATTGTCACAAAACCAACTGTTTTTCTCATTAGAAATTCAATTTATCTGTACCCACCTGGATACCTTGGATCGGCACAGCCGATTCCCCACGATACAATTCCTGAAAATTGGAATTGGTATATTAGTTATGTAGGTACCTACCTAAAGTTAGCTAATTTTGCTGAAACAGTGATCAAATCAATAGTCAAACGCCTTTTTTGCCTTTTAATTCATCTGTTTTTTTATAGAATAAAATATTCAATATAGGTATTTATTCTATATTTGGTCCTTCAGTGTCTTTTAGCAACCCAAGCTGAGCCCTGAGTCTATCTCGGTGTTGTGTTTTCTTGCTATTTTTGGCATTCGGAAACGGATTCGCAAAGTGAAAAATTTTGTATGAAAACCGGATAAGCGCCTCTAGCAGGAGATTTGGGAACTGTTTCTGCGAGTCTATAGACGTCAGATAGACTCAGGGCTCTGGTCACCACATACTAGGGAAACCGGCTAAAATACGGGCTACTAATAGTACAAATTGTACAAATTGTTTTCCGAACTGTTGTTCTGTTACCTGATTGCACGTAGCGTCCGTTTTGCTGAAACACCAACAGAGGACCACCACTATCACCCTGAAAAAGAAATTTTAGTAAATTGGCAACCTACCCGGAAAATGGATAAGTACCTACAAAAAGGAACCTACCTAATAAGGATGAGTGGCTAGGTAGACTAAATTATAACAAGGCACTTGGTTGTAGTATGTACATATTTTCTAGACCCAGTGCAAGTTATACGAGGTACCTACTGTTACCTTCCTGGGACAAACTTTTGATATCATACAAAGGATTATCAATAAAAAACTAAGCATAGGTAGGAAATGGTACCTGACAACCATCCTTCCCCTTAGTAAAGGCACACATCATAGTGTTCGGCTTCAGATGCTCGGCCAGCTTCGAGCTCATGCATTGCTCATCTGACTGGATCGACAACGTGGCTTTTAGAAGCACCTTTGACGATGACTTTTCGACTCCAACGCGACCCCATCCGACTATTACGCCGACCCGGCCTGCGAACTCTTCTCCTGTAAATGTACGGCAGTAGTTTCAGGACTGATAACATAAAAAACTGCAGATATTACGGCTTCAATCGCGGTATATAGAGCTGCTGTGAACAATGTGGGCAATTCCATTTACCGATTTGATTTCTCTTATTTTATCGTGATAGGGTCTATATTTTGATCTATTAATTCGAGTTTACCTGTGGTGCCAACCGGTATTGTAAATAGCGCAGGCGTATAACGTTTGTTTTGAATTTCGCTACCTCAGTGGTAGGTACCTAGCTAGATATTTTCACTAAAGTAAATAATTGAGCGCTCCAGAGAAGGGAAAGCTGTACTCAACGAGTAAGTAGGTAGTATGACTTTATGCAAAAGAAAATGCACGTCATCGACACTTAGTCCTATAGTCACGATGACATTGCATAGTGCATTGTGCATTTTCTTTTTCAACTTGGCAGGTATGTCCTGCACCTTACCACTAAGCTCAATGGTAATGGAGTTCAAAGATCAAAGAATCCTAAATCGACTCACCCGGTTTAGGCAAACAAATCGGCACGATAGATGACGAGAACTCAACAGCTGCGTTCAATGTGGCCACTGCGATGTCATTCTCATCTCGCACAGCAGTCGATTTGAAGCCCTCGTGGATCACCACTTTCGAAATGTTCCGCTTCTCGACGTCCTGCAGATGATCCAGGTTATCGAGTCCAATCAGCACCTTCATGGTTTTGATGTTGTCCCTGGAAAAGTTGTATATTTTCTCGTTCCTTCGAGAAAGTCAGGAGTTTTCTTTCATTCCTACTACTACGCTAGATACGGTAAACAGTTGCATTAAATAATGGAAGATCGGAGCTTAAATTCACAAAATACTTTGCGTGTAAAAGTTGGTCGCCAGACTAGGAGTTACTACAGACAATAAACTATTGTTATAAATCGAAACATTAAAAGGGAAACCTAGACTTGGTTTATTGCCAATTTATTCCAAGGCAGACGCCATACTATCTATAGTGTCTTTGAACTTTTACTCGCAAAGCGTCAAAATCATAGCTTTCCTCGTTAATATTTGTATGTTCATATTATGTATGTGTGTGTTCATAGTTTTACCACGTTTTACTAACTAATTCCCAAATCAGTGACGGCGTCTTTAAGCGGTTACTTCTAGTAAGACTAGTTCGTGCCCTCCATCAGTTAAGTAATCCGTCAAGTTTTGATTTTTTCAGCGTATTATCTATTATTTTTTCTTTAGTTTTCGGTTTCGCCTCTGTGCCTTACCATTTGAAGCAATGTCCAGCACTCAAAACATGCTGGGTGGTAATCATAGCGCCTCCGCAGTGCATGCGATCATTCTTCAGGATAGCCACAGTCCAAGGAAAGGAGTGTGGTACCGCTCTCCGGCCACCCACGATCCGCATGGATATCAAATTTTCTGTTGGCTTTCCACATTCTACGCGAAATGGAGATATGAGGTTAGGGTCTGCTAAGTATATGTGTATGTATACACAATCATAAAGTTATTGAGTGAATTCATGAATGTGAGCTCTCGTCGTGAATTTCGTTCATGCTAAGAACTTAGTTTGCCAGTAAGTAGATAAGAAGGTAGGGATTTATTGATTGTATAAGTTTTAGATTAATAACACTATAAGTAGTGTTTTAAGATTTCAATGCCAAGTTCGAAAAAAAAAATAGATAACTCTGAGTTAGGTACCTACTCTTTCAAAATTTGGATCAAACCAAGTAAGGAGCGCGTTGATGTCTTTTGTATAAAAATTGTCTTCTCATTTATAATGTAGTGATTAAAATTTTGAATAACTAGAGTTGATAAAGGTAAGCTGTTGCAAAATATAGTCAATAGTAACATAACAGCTGTTAACTTTAGTAGGATGATAACAAATAAATATATACTCGTAACAACGCGCAACGTGATGGTTAGTAGGAAAACATAATTTTTTTTGGAGTTTATTTTATCTTCCTTGCTTATTGGCATACCTAATCAGATTATAAGTTTTAATTAAAATTGGTACCTATATGGTATGGTATTTATAAAGTTATCTCCAATAATGTCTGACCGTGAAAACACTCACCGCAATCTAATCCAACAGCCGACAGTACCTACAACACAAATCAATTTAAACAGTCAATTAATTCGTAGGTACCTTCACACCGTGAAATCTCATTCACTTACCCGACCAATTCCTAAGCAGATGAAAATCACACGCGATGCGGAGAACATTTTAAAACAATAAAGTATTAGTCGCCGCGTACTGCCATAGATGCAGTGCAGTACTCTCTCTATCGCACATTGCCTATTCACCTCGGTACTCCTTACTGCAGACGAGAGAATTGTAATTATCCACGCGATAAAACCCTTGCAAATACCTGCATTACATGTCACACGTTATTTATGCATTAAACCTAATCAATCTATTGTTCATTAACCAATATACGATATCTCGCTTTTCTACCTACCTACACCTAACCATTTGAATATCATATTTTTTTTCTCAAATCATCAATCATCAATATATATAAAACTCTTTTGAAGCTGACTTAGAATCAACGCACAGCCTAAACCATAAGTCCTACAGGTATGAAATTTGGAAGGTAGTGACCTTATGTAGTGTAAGCACTAAGAAAGGAATTTTGAAAAGTCACACTCTAAAGGGTCTAGAACGCGAGCAACGGCTAGTACTTCATAATTTTGAGAAAAAATTGGTTACTGATGTAGTTTTTGTTATGGTGACATCTATGTGATATAAACCATTTATATTTGTATTTCAAAAGCTCAGTTTTTTGTGATTTTAAAGTAGACATTCATATCAAATAAAAGGTTACATTATTAAATTTCTCATAAATAAACATATTTCTAATAAATGTTACATTTTAAGCCTTTTTAACGAAGCGTGGGTAGAACTAATCGTATACCGTTTTTACGATTATACACGCACATAAAAATTAAAACATAGCACAAGCGTAGTATTTAAGGTCAAGCCTTAGATATTCCTCCTTCAACTTTTAAGAACACCTAAAGATTACAAGTAGGTAAATAAGAAAGTGCGAGTATAAACATAGTTATTAGCATTTATTATTTTTAAAACTAGGTACCTATTATACACAGATCTTCAGTTCAAACACAATACGTGCCATCTGCAGTCTGCTGTCGTATCCAGGCTGTGTATTTGGCTACCACTGTGTAAACACCTGTGGGTTACGAGACGTCTTAGTAAGTAGGTATTACAACATCCTCGCCATTTGTATCTGAGCAATTAGTAAATATAACATCCACTGTTGAGTAAAGGTCACTACCACGCCAATCTTAGTAGTATTGTACCAACAAGCTGGTTTCACAGTATTGTACCAACAAGCTCTCTTTGCTCTTACAGTGTCATCCAATTACCTCAAAAATACAATAAACATGACAATTTCCTATTTTTTAATTATAAAATTCAGTTAAACTACCTGGATAATCCGGCATAGCACAGTCAATGCCCCAAGACACGATACCTTGAAGAAACATTGAAGAAACCAATCAAATCATAACATAGACATAACAAAATAAAAGTGTACCTAAGGAAGTAAACTTACCAACTTGATACCATTTCTTGTTATGGGTCCTTGAATGCGTTGAGAATAAAGGACCACCACTGTCTCCCTGTACATAAAACAACAAAAAATATTTTGCATCGAATTACAAGCCAATAAAGGCAGTGAGTATTTTTCTCAAGAACAAGATATTTTTACGTTTATCTAGGATTTCTGGTGTATCCAAAAACTAGCGTGCTTGCATACCTGGCACGCATCCTTTCCGAGACTGTAAGCGCACATCATAGTATCCCCCACCAGATTATCCCTGTAGATTGATGACTTCTGGCAGGTTTTGCTGTCCACAATCTGCACCTTGGTTTCTAGTAAGTATCTCGATGACGTTAGAGCTCCTTGTCTTGTTTTACCCCAACCGGCTACAGTGAGTTGGATTTTACGAAAATCCATATCTGTAAAGGTACGAGAAAATTCACAGCCACGGAAATGAGTAATTTAATGGGAAAGGAAAGTTGGATGTCTTTAGTACTTACCGGAGTCTGGTAAGCAAATAGTTCGAACTGTATTAGAGAATTTAATCCTTTTATCCAGCGTGAGAACAGCAATGTCATTGATATCTCTCACGGCGTTTGAAGTGAAGTGTGGATGCTTGATGCCCTTTGAGACACGCAGAGTGGTGTAGGAGTTCCCGAGCCGGTCGTGCATGCCTACGTACACAGTGATGTCCTTGTAGTGGACCCTGACAATCAAAAGTGATGTTCAGTCTTAGGAGACATTTGGTTGCGATTTTCTTTAGTGCCTACTTCGACCAGTGCAGTTTCCATAGATGCAATGCGTAGCGATCAAAACTGACGAGCCCTGTTCAAAGTTAGCAAGAGCAACGCTTACCCAAAAGTAATGCAATGTCCAGCAGTAAGCACATGCATGTCGGTGATGATGGCTCCTCCACAGTGCAGCTTAGGGCCCAGCATCAGGGACACCATCCATGGGTACTGGTGAGGTTGGACAGTCGTGCCTCCCACGATCCGTCTGTTCTGCCCCTCTATGCCACATTCTGTTGATGATCAAATACTTGGGATCAGGAATGGATTGACTAATAAATTACGCATGTACCTACTACGCTGTAAGTTTTAATAGAGCACGTAGTTTATTTTCTGATCCTAAAATGTTTTTGAGTAGAGTAGAGTAAAACAAGTAACACTTACCACAAGTTTTATTGATCTTTTGTCCATAAACCTGTTGAAAAAGGCAATAATACTAATTGCTGTTAATTCTATAGCAGTCATATTAATTATTTGTCAGAAAGACACACTACTCACTCAAACATGATTATTGTGAAAATATCCTCACCAAATTTAGGGTCAAACAAATAACGGGCCATATCTGTAGCATTTCATGGGCGTAAAACGTGATGCCTGAAATCACGTGTACGAAAAATTTCCTCGCATGATTTGCATGTCGCTTATTCGACAGAGGAAACTGCGTAGGGCCGAATTTAATTAGAGTTCCGTAAAATATCGATGTGAAGCCGAGCATAAAATGTTTCTCGGTTTCAATTACATTATCGATAAAAATAAATGGATTTTTTATTGCTTTGCGTTATTTTGTTTCGGAGACGAAATGCACAACTGCTTCCACGACTTGCAATTATACCTTTCATGAGAAAATGTTTTGTAGTACTGACGTATTTGATAGCTTTTTGATGACGATTTTGTATTTAAATAATTAGAGAGTAGCAAAAAATATTTGACAAAACTAACGTTGAAGAAAAACACCGTAAGAAAACCAGTAGGAGTATGAATTATCTACTGACTGACGTCTCCACTGTCTCGGAAAATAACTACCTACTATGTTATCGGAGAAGCGCTTAACTGATTATTTTTTTAATTTAAGTTCATATGCGTATATAGGATCAAAATAACCTTTTACATAATTACTTATTTAAATTAATTAATTGATCTAAAAAATAAATGTATCAAAAATTAGGCATAGTGACAATGCCCTTGATATTTTTTATTCAGACGTTAGACAAACTGAAATATTCGAAAAGCGTAAGGATAAAAGTTATCTTTCACATATAAACATGAAATAGTGTGGAAAAATTATTTGCATACTAATATTTTCTAAATGTTAAGCATAAAGTTGGGTATATAATCCTCCAATTTGGCGTGGCGGATTCAGGCGCTATCTAGATGAATGCTGGTTGAATTGGTTTGTTCAGTCTCTGTTTTGGTAAATAAACTATTTATTTATTTATTGTTTATGGATTCGGGGATTGTGCGGAACTTTGCTACATAAGCCTAGTAAAGTTTCAACTCTATGCAAGAGTTTTCGTACTGCAACTTACATCTTGACTATCGGCCATGATGTTTGGGCCACCTATGGTGGATATGTACGAGTACACCGTTGCCTTTCGCGCTGCTGCAATTTTTATTTATGTAGGTATAAGTTTTAAGACAGAATAATCCTACTAATATTATAAATGTGAATGTAAGTTTGTTTGTTACGCTTTCACGTGAAAATGAAACTTTGTACTTTGTAAATTCTTGGAGGTAGGTATTAGAAGTAACATACCTAGGATACTTTTTATCCCGGAAAATTAACGGGATCCAATGGGACGCGAACGAAGTCGCTGGCGGAAGCTAGTAATTACAATAAATGTTATTAATTAAGTAGTGTTATTAATGTTTGTTAATCGTACTTGATCTGTGCTCGTACTAGTTACTGTTATATTATTGCTTAGGTGTAGGTACCATGACGTAGCTTTTCAGTATTTTTTGCACAGTTGTAACTTCGTACTTACGTAACGTATTTATTTTCCTCTATCATTAAGTTATTAAAAAAAAAATTATTTTCTATGCTACTTAGTAGGCAAACAAGCGTACGGCCCGCCTTATGGGAAGCGGTTACCGTAGCCTATGGACGCCTGCAACACCAGAGGTATCACATGCGCGTTGCCTACCCTTGAAGAATTTCAAAACACCCTTTTTGAAGTGACCCATATTATGTCAAATGTAGAGCCAAAAATTACAAATTTAAGGGGTTCTAGAAGTTTCTTCAAAAAACTAAACAGGTAGAATAGGTACTGACTGTGCCTTGACGGTTACCGTGATGGTGACCGAGACGGTGTCCTTGCAGTATTTTCGTTCAGCGTTTAAGATCATTCGTTGATATTACTTAGATATTACTTAATTAGGTACCCTATGGTTTGCATGAAAAGCAACGTGATGCAGTATGCTAATCAACTGAACAATTAACAAACAAAGGCGAGCAATGAGTTCAAGTTTTTGTTGGCCAATAAATAACGCGTACAATGCATGATATTGATCAAGACTCTAAACGTAAACCTTATAAATGAAAAATGTCAATCAGAATCACCAGTTACCAACCTAGTGTTACAGTGAAGAAGCAAGATGACTACATCAGACTCGCACTCCACCGCTTTTCGTGAGAAATTCTCAAAAGACATGGATAACAAAAATAAGACAAACGAAATGTTTATAAATAAACAAATTATAGGAACTGATCTCACCTATACTCATGAAATAGTTTGGAAAAATGTAACTGGATTTCTTATAATGCATATTTTTGCTGCTTACGGTCTGTTTTTACTATTTACGGGAGGTTACAGCGCTAGCACCATTTTATGGAGTAAGTACCTTTGACTTAGAAGTCACCTATCTAAATTTTTATCGACAGTATTAAGAAGAAACTAAACTGAGAATAATTTTCATTTCAGCATTTGCTGTAGGCTATGTCGGCAGCCTGAGTGTTACTATAGGAGCCCATCGGCACTACACCCATAAAACGTTCAAAGCAAAGCCACTTCTTCAGTCAATTTTCCTCATCGGTCAAACTCTTGCTGGACAGGTGCGTAACATATTCAGAATCCTCTCCCTCCAATTCAAAACGATAATAGTAGATGCTTCTTTAAAAGCAGATTCAAGTGCTGCGCTAGGCAAGTGCAGGCAAATGCAGACCGTAATTCATAATCTTTCAAATCCTCAAAAAATTATACATAATCTTTGTGTTTAGAATGCTGTATTTACATGGGCACGCGACCACCGCCTTCACCATCGCTTCTCCGACACCGACGGCGATCCTCACAACTCCAAACGAGGTTTCTTCTTCTGCCATATGGGTTGGCTCATGGCTAAGAAGAACCCTTATGTAATTCGACTTGGCAGGCAGATTGATATGAGCGATTTGCTGGCAGATCCGATGGTCATGTTTCAAAAGAAGTAAGGTTTAGTTTTTTATAGGCCTATCTCAATTAACCCATTTGATAAGCATGATTCGTGCATGACTAAGGATGAAACTGTTTCTTGTAGTTTAGCACGCTTCTTTGATTTCAGATATTATTACCCACTCTACTTCTTAATCGCCTTCTTCATCCCCGTGGCCGTGCCTGTGTATTTCTTTGGAGAGACGTGGACAAAGTCAATTGTGCTGTGCTATTTTGCCCGCTACCTGTTGACGCTCCACGGCACTTGGCTTGTGAACAGCGCTGCTCATATCTACGGGACTAGGCCATATGATAAGTATGTAGTATATCGCTTAACGCAAAATAAAAATCCCTAGCATCCTGTATTAAAATTTGCCTAAATTTACAGAAATTTGCAGCCAGTCGAGTCCTGGTTCGTTTCCTTTATTAGCTCAGGCGAGGGCTGGCATAACTACCACCACACGTTCCCATGGGACTACAGAGCGGCGGAGCAGGGCATGCCTTGGAACTTCTCGGCTACTCTCATCCGATTCTTCAAAGAGATTGGCCTGGCTTATGACTTGAAAACTGCAGATTCAAGCATGGTTTGTTATTGTGAATTTATATCTACTTACTTATATTACTCAGTTTTATTATCAAGCGTGTTTTGCTTTATTAATATTCTGCTCTACTTTACCGAAGTTGCTCTTTTCGAGATTTTGCAATTCAAACTTGTTTATTGACCCCAAAATATGTCTTATTTATCATTCTTTTGATACAGTTATTTGGAAACTTGTTATTTTTACCAAAACTAACCTGCCAAGAAAATAACCTACATCATATAAACTTTAGTGCAGACACAGCACACAGCTTACTGAATTTTCTGTTGCAGGTGGAGAAAAGAATAATTAGGACAGGAGACGGTACACACGCCGTCCATGGCAGCGAAGAGCTCAGATCAGAAGTGACAGCAATCGGTCCCCTTCATCCCTTGAACCCATCATACACCACCAAGTTTAAAGCTCCCGATGCTACACTAAAACCGGAAGGCCTGCCGCTGTACCATGACAAAGATCTACTGAACATCGAGAATACGAGAGAGGCTCATTCGGGATAAGAATAGGAAGAACAGTGAAAAATTATTTTTTATAATTCAGGGAAAAATTCTTCGTTCCCAATAACTAAAAGGTGATTTTTGTGTTGATGATGGTAAAATAATTAATCTCATTACCAGATGTATCGGAAATAATGTATTTTTGGAAAACTACGATCAATCAGCTTATCAATTTATTGTTGTGATATTATTATAAAGTGCTCAGAATTTTAAGGTAAATTAAGGTTATATTTTTAATTTTATTAGTATTTACCATAAAAAGTGTCTAGCCAGGTATTTTTTAAGTGAATTAAATATATTCTTTAGCTTAAGATTATTACATTAATTACCACTCCCTTTTATATATAATAAGTTTACTATGACTAATCCGAACAAAAGCATCCTGGTCGAGTATTGTGGCGGATCCAGTAAAGATATTTGGAGATCCTTGTGTAAACACCTGGGTACCCTGGACGTCCGCAGCCAATACCCCAAGACACCACACCTAAAAATATATCATGTTGACAGGCGTCATGGCTCAGTCGGTAGTAGCTCTGCCCTACGTGCTGTGGGTCGTGGGTTCGATCCCCACCGAGAACAAACATTTGTGTGTGGCAAACATAGATGTTTGTTCTGTGTCTGGGTGTTTCTATGTATTATAAGTATGTATTTACAAAAAAAAAACGTATATGTATTCTATCAGCAATCTAGTTCTCATAGTACAAGCTTTGCTTAGTTTGGGACTAGAAGGCGTTGTGTTAAATGTCCGTGAATATTTATTTATGCTGAGGCACATAGTCGTCGTGATGTTAGACAATCGACTGCGGTTCGTGCTAATAAATATCATCAATTGTGATTCAAATAACTTGTGATATTTGCATCACAATAATGTACTATTAGAGAGTAAAATAATGAGGGTATCTACCTAATAGTTCATAGCGTTTGTCTCCTCTTTCCGCTGATAATGGGCCACCACTATCTCCCTGAAATCAAATTTTTAATCATTAACAAAGTAATATCACAGATCTGTGTGATATGTCCAAGAATATTTGTTTATTATTATTATTTTTTATCTCCTTCTCCTTACCATCCTATTTTCTAACCGTTTCGGGATAGGTATAAACTTGGTTGGAGGAGAAGACTGGGTATATCTTTTAATTTATATGCATTGTACCCATAGCGGGCCAATTTTAGATCATTGTACAAATAAAATGAATTACAAGATATATGCAGTCAACCACTCAAGCCAAGTGGATACCTATACTAAAGTGGCTATAGAGTTCTGTGATATTATTGTTACTAATAGCCAGTGTTTATTGTCCCATTGTTGGACAAAGACCTCCCCTTACTTTCACCAGCAATCACCACCGTCTTGTTCTATGATACTATAATATGAAAAAAAATCACCTGACAAGTATCCTTTTGGCCTTTATCTGGATATCCAGCGCAAAGCATACCATCTCCAATCATAGACGGTTCGTATTTCGAGTCCCGACACTGTTGGTTACTCAGCACTGGCAGTTCTACCTCCAACAGCTTGCAGGAGTGGTTCTTCTGTTCAGAAATTGAGCCCCAACCAGCTGCAATGGCTTTTACACCTTCGTAGGTGTAGTCTGAAATTTTATGTAGGTATGGTAGGTACTAGTAAACTTGCTCTTGTCTTGATCTCTGAATCAAGTGTGAAGGTGAAGGTTAGTCGGGCGCGGGATTTTTGATCTTGCATAACGATTAATGATAACATGAATACATTGTATTTAATTGTACCTAAAGTTTATGGACCTAAAATAGAAAATGATGGTAATCAGGAATTTTTTATTCCTAAAAATAAATATTTTAACTTTATTTACGATAAATAAGTAGCCGCATGACCCACCATTATGTCCAGTATTTTTTAACTGTAAATATTTTGAATTCAGTAAGTGTAAAATATGAAAAAAAAGTCAGAGGAACAATAATTATCCCTTACCGTCACTATGAGGCAGGCAGACGGGCTTCACAGTGTCTGAAATTGGCACTCTATCGTTCATCTTCAGGACAGCGATATCATCACTAAACGTGGTAAAAGTGAAGTCATGGGCAAGCAGCTGGACCACATATCTGGTCAGTGGAGGACTAGTGTGGTTACAGCGGTCGTGTTCACCCAGGGTTATTTTTATCATGAACCACATGAACCTGGATTATAGAATTTTATTTTAAAATGGGAACAATAAAAATAAATGATAAATTATACTAATTTTTTGGCTAATTAGTAATTAATAGCATGACAATATCCATCGAATAGCGAATCCAAACTAAAATGACCTGTGTTACATCATTTATTCCACTATTTAACAACTAGGGTAACAATACTCTTCTAGTTATTCTAAATTAACCTCCAACTGAATTCCTGACAGAACATGACTGACAAAACGAAAAGTTCCCCGGCGGAGGGCGTTGGTGTAGCGCGCATGCGCGCGCATAAAGGCCGCGTTCCGAGCACAACCCGATAATATTAAGCCCGCGTTACAACTGTGTAATATTCAAGGATGTTACCCTTTGGTGCAATGAGCAGCGGTCAGTACATATCGGTCGTTGATAAGCGTGGCCCCGCAGTAGAACTTGTTGAACATCGAGAGGCGACCCACCCATGGAAACTCGTTTACCGCTGTCTCAACTCCACCGACGATACGGGATGCTTCATTCCTTTCGCCACACCCTGATTTATAAACACAATGATATCATTGTTTAGGTACTTCTCATTTTCCTTTTTTTTTTATTTCGCTATGCAGAAAGACCGAAAAGAATGGCGTAATAAAGAGAACGCCTATACTCAGCAGTGGGTGCAAACGGGCTGAAATGATGATGATGATGATGATGCAGAAAGAAAGAAATTATAGTTCAACACATTTGACTCTAACTGCTCTAAACTCTTTATTTTTTTTTAAACTACTTAATAATAGACAAAAGATCAGTCTTAAAAAATTAAATAGATACCTACTTATGCGCTTGCAATATGTACATGGAAACATCCTCTCCAATATTTATGTAGATGAAGTGTAGGTATTTACAGTCAAATCCAAAATAAAAAGGCTGTCGTATTTTACGTGAAGCAGGTAGGTACCTGTGTCAGTATACCCAGTTAAAATTCCATATTTTAAAACAATTCAATAAATAAGTTAGTAACTATCTATCATTATTTCAATCGAGTAAAATACAACAAAAAACTTCTCAAGGCTTGTAAAAGTTTGGGCACTTGATGGTGCTAATGATAAAAAATGCATGGTGCCGAATGCTAATCGCCGAAGGAAGGATCAAGATGTCCAAATCTAAATGGCTTTATCCTAAAAAGTCTCGCAAACGAGTTTGTCTTAACATTTTATTGGTAAAATAAATGCTAAACCCTAAAACGCGATGGTAAAAAGGACTAAATACTCACGGCAGTTGCATTTTGCTCCATATTGATCCCGCACATTATCTTGCATGGCTGGGTCATTATCTTTATCTGTGGTTACCTAAAATGTAAAATATTCATGAGTGAGCGATTATTTTATTTCATAAAATTAAAAAACAGTTACAATCTATGACTCAGATTGCTTCAACATATGAAAGGGCAAAAGCACATTAAATAATTATTCACAAAAGAAAACACTACTTGAAATCTAATTCATTCGTTTAACTTACCACCAAAGCTCCACAAACTCCCATCAAACTGATCAAAACCAAAAATTTCTTCATTTCAATTTAAACACTTACAGATTTCACTATATGAAATAGGTTCTCAAGACGGCCACCTCCCGTTACGGGAAGCAGCAAACAGGATAGGACATTGCCCTGTAGAACTTCTATACCTAAGCTCAACCCTATAAAATGTAGGCATTCAACTAGACCCGGTTTCATACGTGCTACAGAACAATGTATCGTGCATAGAAGTTTGTATGCTGGAGTTTGATTTGAGACTCAAACTCATACTTTTGTTTTATAATTATCTTGCAGCATAGGTACAAACTAAAGACACAAAAAACTACTAAAAGTTTATTTATGTACTAATTTATTCTGCTGCGTATAGTTTTTCGTCTTGGTTATCTTATCACTAAAACTACCAGGGTTCCGCTTAATAGTAGCAATGATACATCTGAATGATGTAGCCAAATTAGACCAGCTTGGCTAGACTGGCTTACCTCGGAGAACTGACCCCAATGTACCTAACTACACAAAATGAATTTGCTAAACAAAGTCTATTGTCATTTATAGCTTTTGATAGAGCGTACAAACTCATACGCATCGTTAAAAAAAACAGCAAAAAGAGTGTAATGAGGTTTATTAGCAATTTCCATCAGTACAACATAGCTAAACTAGTTGTTGCAGTAACATCCATCTTGTGTATTATCCCGAATCCAGTCTAAGTACTTCGTAACTCGCGTGTAGACTCCGGGGTAGCCTTTCCTGGCACATCCATAGCCCCAAGACACTATGCCTGAAACAAGATCAATATGTAATGTCAACTACATGCGCATATAATTTATAAGTAAAAAAACTGGAAAACCCAACTTCAATTTGATACGCCTTCATCATCAAATGATGATGATAATGGCAGTTCATTGATACTGTTCTATTGATCGTAAACACCACAGAAAAGCAAAATACGCAATGTCGTGTACGTGGATGACGTGTTTTTTCCAGTTAGTCTTATACTGAAAAGAAATATAACCGAATTGAGAACCTCCTTCTTTTTTGAAGTCGCTTAAAAATAGACAATAATAAAGTCTACTAAAAAAAGGTTAGATTAATCTTACCTATCAGATCAAAAGCTCTCTCCACGTTCTCCATGACTAATGGACCGCCACTGTCGCCCTGTAAAAAAGTTAAGTTACATTTTGTTAAAACTTATAACTTTACGGATCTTACCTCCTAAGCAAATCAAAGTCAAGGGTTACTTTTGACCTGGATAAAACAAGTTTCGAGGCGAGGACTAGCTTCCGTGGATCGTGATTGGGTAGTAACCTTTAGAAACAGCAATGTACCTACTTAGTGAGCTGATTTAAGCTCACTGCGTGGTGAGTGTGTAAATTGGCCTTACATACCGTGCAAGCATCCTTATGAGCAGTCGCCGGGTACCCAGCACACATCATGACATCCTTGATTTTTGTTGTGTTGTAATTGGTGTTCTTGCACTCTTCATTACTCAGCACCGGCAGGTCTGCTTCTAAGAGAGAGCAAGACCACTTCTCGGATTCCCCTGTTGCTCCCCAGCCCGCTACTGTAGCTGTTTTTCCGATGTACAGGTCATCTGAAATTGACGAACTTTCATCAAATATTACATTATAATATTACAGTAGATACAGAATAAATAAGATCCATTTTAAATGTTCCCAAAAAAACTTAGCAAATGTTTATGCATGTTAGAGCCCAAAATAAAGCTATTAAAAACCCTAAAGTTAAATTATATAGACCCCTGGTTATATGGAGCAGTAAAAATATAAAGGGTTTTAAATCCCAAAATTAACTTCGAATAAAAACTTCTTCGTAAAATAAATGAGCTTTATCCTGCAGAGATGCGATTTATTGAACGAACGGCACATAAACATGCATTTTTTTGTTTGTTTCTCTAAACCTTCTTATACCTTTCGATTCGGGTGAGTAATAAATAAATGAATGATTAAAAGCGTTCTCAAAATAAAATGTACCTATATAACTATTTTGTTAAGACTACCCGTGCACTTGGCAGCCATACATGGTACTTTTAATTTTTTCGTTTGACAAATTTTAATTTCTTATACCACCACGCATGCATATCCTATGAAAGCACTTACTGTCCAACTTCGGCAAGCATACGGGCCTAATCGCGTGCGAATAAACCAGTGGTTCGCTAAGTTGCAACAGAGCAATGTCGTTGGCCAGCACCGTCAGGTTGAAGTTATGTGCTATGATCTTCACCACGTATTTGGTGATTGCTGGCGTGCTCTTGTCGCAGCGATCGTGCTCACCGAATGTGACACGAAACATGAACCACATGAAACTGTGAAGGAGATAGGTTAATAAGAAAACAAAAAAAAATACAAACGTAAAAACCCTGATGATAAAACCCGAAGAGTCACGCAAAATTTCTGTTCCATTGTAAGTCTTCCTTTGTAATCCAGAATCTGACAAGTTTCGGTATCTCTATTTATAAAAATGAATCCCTATTTTCCTTGGTCACGGCATCACGCGTGAACGGCTGGACCGATTTCGCTAAGTCTTTTTTGTTGTGTTTGCTATTGTCAGGAGAAGGTTCTTATGAAAGAAAAAATTAAGAAAAATGCGCGGAAAATTAGAAAATTTAAGAATACCACCATATTTTTTCTAATGTAACCTAAACGCTTTTGACAATATAAACTTTTTTAATGTAACCTTATGTTTGACATAACACTATCAGAATGCGTGCTGCAAATAGTTAGATTAAGATAGGACAGCAGTGAGACTGGATGGAATAAACCCGTCTGTCGGGTCAGCTAGTGCCTAATAAAACTTTTAGAGACTGACCGGAACGTTTGCTAAAATTACATATTTGAACCATATTTTATTGAAAATATGTAAATCTCAATATGGCTAACACCCACACACGCAGCACCTACACCACCTAAAATAACAATGACGCTGGATCTCGATCGAGTTTTGCACTTTACTGCCTCGTTCAAGACCTCGAAATACTTTAGCTCGAAACTACTACAGTGGGCTCTGCTTGCAGTCTAGCTAAGTCCCCAATAGTGAATACCTATCGTAGTTCTCATTCCACATACCCTTTCACACAGTGTGCAGCAGTGACAACATATTTGTCGTTGATGAGCGACGCTCCACATCCAAAAGCTTTCTGGTAGATGAGCCGGCCCAACCAGGGGTAGGCGTTCACTTCAGACCCTATCCCACCCACCACCCGAGGTGCCTCGTTGCGTTCTCCACAAACTAAAAAATAAACCTCATGATGAATTGGATTATTTTCATCTTTTTGTAAGAATCACGCAAACGCAGAATCATAAATTGGTAGTTTTTCTAAGCTTGGTCGCGGGTTGTGGGGAACTGGTTAAAAATTATATAAAAGAAATACATACCTATATCAAGATTGCTAAGGGGCTTCGCTGTGACTCTACAACTTACTAACTCTACTTCTGCACATTTCTGGTGATTTTAATTATCTAGCGATTGTAGAATGTCCACTTGGGTACAGGGTAACCCGGTTGATTGAATAAGAGAGCAACATACTTACAACAGTCTTTACATGCCGGCAATTCCGATTTATATTTTCCAAAACGTAATAGCGGGTCCTCCAAAATTCCATCCTAAAATAAACAAAACACTATTCTGAGTCACGTGTGCTATTTGGTCGAGGTACCGTTGAAAACGGCAAAAAGCTATTGAGCCAGATGACTACGCCGAAGAGAAAACATTAGGCACAAGATTGTAAAAAACTTCTCTATACTTATCCCAAAATTAATAAGAACCTAACTGTCAGAATTAACCGAAGGCATAATTAGAAAGAAATTATATTACAAGATCATATTAATTTCATAATGCTTCTTGGAAGTAAAATTTAAATTGAGCCCAAGCGTTCAGAGAAGAAAACAATTTTATTTCTATCGCGTTACTAAATTTAACTATACCTAGTTAAAATAACTGACTAATAGACTATATAAAAAAAATTCATAGTTCTGACTTATACATGTAGACTAAATACAAAAAAATCTAGACTAAATTATACATGGAGTGTGTACTGTGCCTAGAAATTACTGTCTTGCAGAACTATGAAGATAAAATGGGCATACAATTTATTACATAGAATAAATCAAACTACAAAATTGATCTCCATTTATACTTTACGCCTGCTGCATACTAATTTGGCCACACTGCTCTATTAATAAGCTTTAAATTTACGTAACACCTATTTTATTACTGGTCAGGGACGTGGTTTGGCTATAAATTATTCAAAGAAACAGTTACTTACCTTATTCAAGTGGTGTGGTGCGTAACCGGCAGTCGTCACGCATAGTAAACAATACAGTACATACCACCACATTTTCACTAATTATTTTTACAATTAAAATTACTGCACTCCAATGTAATTAATAGTCAAAATTTTTATCAATCGATGAATGTCATGCGTTTCTGGTTCAACTTTTTAATACACTAACTCACGCCTTCAATCTCAACGCACTTTATGGGTTCAGAAACTTTAAAATGTTGCTTTGATTTACCAAAATTGAATTACTTCAAAACCTTTTTGCAATGTTTTCTTGCCTCCAGCGACGTGCAACGTTTGGTTCTAAACTACTCAGGGATAAAAAAGCCTTCTGCACAAGCAATCGAAGATTTGGAGCGAGCATTTTTATTATTTCATAAACGGAAGCGACACCTTAGCGGCCCGCGAAGGCTTTACGAGTGAATCTGTATTTGGCAATGACCCCGCAGATCATTCACCTCGTCTTAAGCTTCTGCTCTGCTTCTAAGCAATTATATTAGACCTTATTTAAAAAAGAATAAGGGCTACATTGCAGTTGCAATTGAATGATCACCTTTAACGACTAATCAGGGATGTATTCATATTGGTGCAATATGTTACGCAGTCGTAAGCCCGCCAGTTTTATTCATTAAGGCGACGACGTTTGAAATTAAGGTAGGGTTCTTTTATATTCCTAATTAATTCTTGAGCAAGGGATTTAGTGATCGTGATTGTAAATTAAATAAAAATAATCGTCCTCATAATAAATTGTTTAGAAAATGTCGGTTGTTAAACATTAGGTAGTAATTTTCATGAAAATCTTTACAAATACTTCAAAACTATCATACTACACTGGACTAACTCCTACTTTAGGCTATCTATAAGGACATGTACGCATGAAAATTAGCAAGATAATTATTTTAATGGTTCTACGCTACTTAACTGCAGTTTATTGTAATTTTTATATTCATAACAGTATTCTGTGACTGTTACTTGTCTGACTTGACTTAAATTGTTATTAAAAATATAACGCGGGTTTTTTGTTGTAAATACATACATAGTACCACACATACACAGAATAAACATTTTTGTTTGCCACACACGAATGTTTGTTCTCGGTGGGGATCAAACCCACGACCCACAGCACGGAAGGCAGAGCTACTACCGACCGAGCCATGTTGCCTGCAGCAATAGAGGGTTGAGTGCATGATAGTAAAAACTTATGCAGTGATCAAATAATACACATTACATTAGTGCATACAAACATTATTTATTAATTATATTATTATTTAATGGTTTTTTATACTAAGTACCTATTCAAAAATGTAGAGAACAAAGGCTTTCTCTACATAAACTAATCTTAAACTATATGGCAACTACATACGTAAAAAAAAATGGTTTATTTGCTACCTAAATATTAGTAATATTAATTTTTTTCGTGAAACTACCTACATGATTAAAATGTAGGAAGGTACCATTCTTACTTTTTAAAACAAATATATATGCCTTAATTTCTAAGTAAATTCATTTTTAGTGTAAATATTTTTGGCACATTGTTTTTACATAGGTAATTGTTTTTTAATATTTCCTGCTGTTCAAATGTTTTGTGGCATGTTGCACTAAAATATGTTACGAAATACTTTTACGTCTACGAAATAAATACAATAAACTATTTAAAATTAGGGCTAACCCTGAATTGTGACCATCGATGAAATGATAAATTTAATTTATATGTATTGGTATGAGATGATGACATATTGATAAAATATGATGTCGATACAAAAGTAATCCATAATTTGATAAATGCATTTATGACATAATAATATGTAATAGAGAATTATGCAAATATAATTTTACAAATTCCAATTATTACAAATAAATTACAAATAATATTACAATATACTCTCACAAAATATACAATTTTACAAATTCAAATATTGCCTGTTGTTTCTAGCGCATACCGACTGGTATTGGCTATTAACTTTTCGTCAGTTTTATCAATAATCTTGCCAAATTATGATCACGATGATAACAAATCTGATAACTGATAACCTAGTCTGAAATTTTGTTAATTTTTAGGTTACTCTTATAATAGTGTAGCCATTTTAATTAGCCTAGTAATTAGTCAGCCATGATCATGTCGAGTGCATACTTTTAGATAAAATAATATACCAAAATTTTACCTAACCTAGAAATGGTCTAATAAAAATATAATTGGTCTAACTGTAAGTTAGGTTCATTTATCGCTCACATATGAACATTTGGGACCAGCATACAGTTAACGTCGAAATTATTGAAGTAGCTACTTAGGTAGAATTATACTTCGGGAGATTGGAAAGACATAATTAACTGATGTACTCAGCAATGAGTTATTACTACTGCAATAATTCGGCTCATATAATTCAAAAGGTAAACTTGGATTACGCAAATGCTGAGTTACACTGCGAAGTTAAGCTGCAACGTTCTGCAGTCCAGTTGTCGTTGATTTGCAGTGTAACACGAATAGTAACGATTGTCTTATTTAGGCTGTTCCCGGGCTGAACTATCACGACGATAAAGAGGTATATTTAGCGACAACTATGATTCTATGGTTTCCTAGTCCCTGCAGTAGCAGCTATCTTGCGTATTCTCTTTGATCCAGTCCAGGTAATTGGTGACCCGGGTGTAGACGCCGGGGTAACCTACCCGGGCGCAGCCGTTACCCCAAGATACGACACCTGTAAATAAAAACAAATTATAAAAGTGCTATTTTTCATACTAATTGTTTGTTGAGGGGCTGCCATCTATTTTCACTAACGGAAAATGGCTGGTGTATCTAATGTATCTCTTTTAACCAGCAAGTCATAGAGTGATTGGAATATTTTATAAAGACTACAAGATCACGGTAATTTTTAATGAATAAAATCCTTTTAGTTTCTAGATTTGATGTCACTTTGTATCGTCTCGAAAATAATAAAGATAAAATTCAATGGGCGTGCAGTACACATTCCGTTATATGTATACCTATTTAGTTTTTTTTTTAATTTTCACAGACATCGATAAAGCATTCCATTGATTACATAATTTATATGAATTTACATTTATTTATATTGAAAGCATTTCACATAATGCATAAAACACACGATGGTCCTTTTGAAAATTTGAATTCCCCATACAAAAGACATCAACGCGCACCATTTGCTCTTTGCGATTTGCACTTTTCCAAACAGCGAAATAAGCCTCTTAGTCACTGCATCTACATAAATTTGCTATCTGCACCAATCTCCTTACTAGAATGGTAGTGTTACTTAGGATTAACCAAAGCCGTAGAACATCAACAAATTTTGTCGAGTTTGAGTATAGAGAATCACCCCTCTAGCGATAACATTCATATAATATTCTTGGACACCCTGTAGAGGCTTTACAGGAGGTAACAATTTCAAAAGCATAAGCGAAATACTGACAGAGATAAATAGTTTTCCTAGATTCTAATATAACTATCATAAATCACTTTCCTTTCGTTTTATGTGGTCAAGTGTGAACACACCCATGCGTACATTATGCTAAGCCTTAGTGAAAGTCTGCAAAAGGATAAACTATGCATACGTCATGTAATTGTAAGTATTTTGTAGACGCTGTGATAAATATGTGCATATAATTATGACTTGTCTTGTAAATAGTTATCTTAGTCCATTATTTATGTAGTAAAACTAGCGCACTAGATGAGAACGAACATCTATGTGGCAATTTAGCAGATAGAAGAGCTCTTACATTTACTTTAGTAAAAGAGTTTGTCCGGGGTAATACTACCACCGCACTTACTTCTGCAGCAAACGATGATGTTCGCATTGCTGTGTATGATTTGAAGGGTATGGGCACCGGTGCAAGTATAAGCACATGATACCTAGCACCTTTATATCTCAGAGTGGACGCAGACACATCATAATGATATAATTATCTGGACGTGTATTAATTTCTTGATTTGACATACTTTTTACTCCTTACAATATCATCTCTTGCTCACCCCCAAGTCTTCTACTTTCATTTTAAGAGAAACTTTAATATCTACGTAATATACAACATTTATTTAATTTTGTTTCGACATAGCTTTATTAATACGTACCTATTAGTTCATATCGCTTGTCGTTCTTTCTCTCGGCTATTAGTGGTCCACCGCTGTCACCCTGAAAAATAGAAAAATAATGTTAGATGCGATGACCATGCATATTTTTCACCTCCTTACTGAATCTAGGTATATTGATGGTAGAAATATGCTATTGCATATAGAATATACGTAGCTAAACACACATGTAAAAAATCTAAGGTTGTAAGTGCCAGACCAATCCTCACCTGACAAGAATCCTTCTGCCCTGATTTGGGGTAGCCCGCGCACAGCATGTTATTCGTTATCATCGACGACGTGTACTTGGTGTTCTTGCACTCCTGGTTGCTGATGACTGGAACCTCTACTTCTTGAAGGGTGCAAGAAACTTTGCCCTCTTCAGTGAGGGTGCCCCATCCCGAGGCCACTGCTTTTACACCCACGTAGAGATCATCTACGGAAGGAATGAACTACGTTGAATAAACGTAAAAACTAAGCTTAGTTTACAGTTGATTTAATAATTGGGTAGTATTGTAATCGTGCTTGCAACTGCAATATTATGCTAGTGTTATGTAAATATTTAAACTCCAGCTTACGAAAAATACTGGGTACGGTGCATCTCCCTAGTGAGTCGAAACTAAAATAGCCCAATCCCAGAATTTGTCGTGAAAATGCGTGAATATTTTATAAGGGTCCTGATAAATAAATAACAAGTCCTTGGTAGGTACTTACTGTTGTGACTTGGCAAACAAATAGGTTTTATAGCTTCAGAGATCGGAACCTTTTCGTTAAGCCTCAGCAGGGCAATATCGTTGTCGAAGTTAGTCAAACTGAACTTGTTAGCGATGGCGCGAAGCACGAACCGGGTTTCAGGCCTCATTGTTGCATTGCAGCGGTTGTGCTCTCCAAATGTGACTTTTATCATAAACCACATAAAGCTGAAAATAGAACAAAAAAATTGGTCAATAATTGATTTGCGAACCCTTCCACGCGTTTTTAAAATGTCTGAAGTTCAGCTAACCAAAAGTACTAGTATAGTACTATATGATCTGTGCCCAGAGAAAACTGTTCAATCAATGACTATTTTTCCTGGTTCAATACAAAATTAAAAGTATACAAAACGATACGCCTATTCATCAGTTGCATAACTTTTTACGGTGACAATCGATACTATTGAAGTCAAGTTCTCGACATTGAGCGAAAGTGAGTGCGATTCGGCAGCATGGAACTATTTACGCTTTCACCTTGTAATTAGTGGACGTGAGCCTTTTTTTTTTTTGCCTTCCTGCTAGAGCACCGTGGAACGTTCAGTGCGGACCGTTCATGGACCGTTGGATGTATTTACGTCTAATAAATTCATACGAGTGCTTTGATACAAATGATTTCATATGAATGATTTTTTTGAGCCGAAAAATTGTAATAACTAGAACCCTGGTAATGTGAAAAGTATCTTGAGATATTGACAGCCGTGATCGAAAGCTCATGTAAAGGCTCATCACAATGCCACCAAAAATGGTCATTTGTTGAGGATAATGAACTTAGCAGCCTGGCTGGGCCGGTTTGAAGGTGAACGTACTGACTTATTGACGCTGATCGAAATTCACGAATTCGAACATCGATTTTATTTTGGACTTGTTTGCCAATTCTTAGGTTATCGGTCCCGTATACACATTTTATTTTATTTTATTTTATTTTAATAATTTTTGGAAAACTAACAGCTAGGTATTTATACAATAGGAAGATAGACATAATACACTGAAGGCCAATTAAAAGTTTCCACATATAAATAGAGTACAAGAAATTACAAATTAGAATTTAGAGGAGAAATTTAAATTAAACAAAAGAAAAACATAGGTACTAAATTAAGAAAACAAAAAAAAAAACTAAATATTATTAAAGAATCTGCCACTGAGTAAACGCTTAAGTGCAGCCAATGAAGTATTAAATAAGTCAATATCTACATCTGCCTTGATCAAGGTATTAAGCAAGTTGCTAGCCCTAATAATGAAAGCATTTTGCCTGTAATTAGTCCTAACCACGGGAACATGAAGAATATTGGGTCTTCTTAACAAAGCCGTATTAGTGCGCAGCCCAAGTAGATGTAACAGCTCCGGGCAATCCACCGTGCCATTTGCTATGTTCAAAAGATACGATATGTCAGCTATTTCTCTGCGTTTATAGAGTGGAAGGAAATGAAACTTATGACATCTCGCAATGTAATTTGGTAGATAGATTTTAGCACGAAATTGCAGGTAACGAAGATATCTTTTCTGTATGCCTTCTATCCTAGAAGAATAGACATTGTAACATGGATTCCAGACCTGCGAGGCATATTCCAGGTGACTGCGTACGTATGCACAATACAAAATTTTAAAAGTTTTTATGCTAGTGAATTCTGACGACATTCTTAAGACAAAGCCAAGAGCTCGCGATGCCTTTTTAACAACGTTATTAATATGTTCGTCAAACAGTACTTTGGTATCAAAAGTTACTCCTAGGTCTTTGATTGAATCTACTCTTATTAAGGGTGAGTTGCGCAACATGTAACGAAAAGTAAGTGGTACTGGTTTACGAGTATAAGAGCAAACATAACATTTAGAAACATTTAGGTCCAAGTTATTAAGAAGACAGTAGTTTTGAAACCTATTTAAGTCGGCTTGCAGGTGAGATGCGTCATCAATATTTTTCATAGGAGAAAGAATTTTCATATCATCTGCGTAGAGGATTATTTTAGAGTAAGTAAAGCAAGACGAAATGTCATTGACAAAAAGTGCAAAAAGCAAAGGGCCCAGCAAAGACCCTTGAGGAACTCCCGAAGGAACGGTCATAGGTGAGGAAGAATATCCGCTGAGTACTACAGTCTGGCACCGATTACGTACATATGAAGAGAACCATCTGTATAGGTTACCTCTGATACCTATGCGCTGAAGCTTCTGTAGGAGGATAACATGGTCAATTCGATCAAAACATTTACTGTAATCTGTGTAGATAACATCCACTTGCGAGGGCTCTGACATATACTGTGATAACGATTTACGATGTCATCTCTTTTTATATTCGTCTGATTATTTTGTTCAGAATTATCCTAATTTATTAGGTATCTACTTAAAACTTTAGTAAATCTTGGGATCAGAATTAATATGTGTGGCCGTCATTTATCATTTGCAACATTTTGCAACAATTTTTTTTTTTACAACTTTGTCAACCGTTTGTACAGTCATGTCATTAGCCTACTTATAGGTTAATGTGTTAATGTCTTTGAAATTAAATGCTATTGTTCTAAGTAATTACAAAATCAACCTTAATTACCTTGACCTTATGAATCAGATTGATTTTCAATTCCAAAACTAAAGACGTTTACTAATTCGCAATAGAAATTGAGAGACCAATCCTAGGCCACGCCAGTAAGTCAGTATTGCTTTAAAGAGAAATCTGTTGTTTTTTTATTTGCCTTAATAAATATCTCTAATTATTGCTGTTTGCCTAAATCTTGTCATCTCCCAGCGGTAACTTGTTCTTCAAAAGAACAAAGAAGGTGCTAAAAAGTAAACAAAAGGTGTCATTCAACTTTAATATTTGCTGTAACAGCATTTAAGTTTTGTGCCAACACAATGTAGTGGCTACTGGTACTAAAATCAACATCCTTTAGAGCTAGCAAATACTTTTCACAAGTATTTGCTACCTCTAAAGCGCTGGCATTTTCACGTCTCAAACCACCAGTTGTTCATAGCCAAAGATCAACATGGTTCTACGCTATATCTATGAAAATAACGTATAACATACCTACCTACGTACGTAGTCATGGAAAAAAGTTATAACAATTCTAAGAGTTTTGTTTGTACTCTATCTCAATATATCTCGATTGATTTTAAGTGGGTATTGTTATTTTAACTTAACGCTTAACGGCGTTTCGGCTCTATCATAAGATGTGGCAGGTAATCAAATTAAAGTCGATTTTTCTAGTTTTTAAACTTATTCGCAGACTAACTGACTAACCAAATTAATGAAATTTTTACATTGCAGTTCTTCTTTAGAAGCGATCATAATTGACTAGCTCTCGTATTTACTGATTTGCTGCGACCACGGATTTATTGATTTTGAAAGCGATTGTAAGTTATTTTGAAAGTGATTGAAAGGGAGTGGTGATTGACATTATAATAATTGCAAAAGCATTAGGGAGCTCATTGGTGCCGGCATATTTTTCTAGTGGAACAAACCGTGGGCACAATGGAACCTGTTGTAGGAGACAAAGCTTAGTACAGGAATGTTTACCCTTTGACACAGTGAGCGGCTGTCAGCACATATCGATCGCTGATCAGCATGCCTCCACAGTAGAACCGTTTGAAGTACGAGAGGCGAGCCATCCACGGGAACTCATTGGTGCCGGCTTCATCGCCGCCGACTATTCGGGACACTTCGTTTCTTTCACCGCATTCTGGGAAAAAGAGCGTTTTTGTTTTCATTTTCATTTGTATTTTTGCGTAGCACGTAAAGGGTTAGATGGATGTTTGTTTGGCAGGTAGGTACAATCAAGAACAGAGAGAGACGAGAGAGAAGTCGATATTATAATGATGATGGCAAAGTTCTAACCAAGAACTAGCAAAGTTTCATTTTTCAACTAAGTCTGACTGTACCTATCTTAAAAGTACTTTCATCTACTTAAAGTAAGTTTAAACAATTTGAAATTCTGATTAACTTCTGTCGCTCACTGTACCACTCATATTAAAGGTTTCATAACGATGACTTCACAGTTCACAGTGCTTTCTTTGCAATGTTTTTATTAGAATAATGTTCAATATATCTATGCTGATTTAAGAGGTATTTCGTGATAACTAGGAGGTTATTTTACCGAAGAAGATTAGGTAGGTACATTTTAAATTACTAACTGCATGAACAAGTGCTCTTGGGTTGGTTCATCTCCAGTAAAGGTGGCCGGTTGCCCCACACTCCGCCGAAGATATTCTTTGTGAACACCCCTCTAACATTGCGCGCTGCATCACCCTGTATCACAAACAAAATGTGAAGGTAGGTATAGTTATTAATAGCTAGGTAATTAAACTGAGTTTTACCAAATAAAAATATTGAAAACAATAAGAAGTTAATTATCTTAGTTCAAGTTAGATTCTTCTTCTTCTTTTTCTTGTGGCTAGGGCTGCCACTAATTTTTCAATGTCAGGGTTTATTGGCGTATACTTGTTTACTAATCTTTTAACGAAAGACGGAGATCTGAGTAAGTTATGAAAAATTACCGTTGAAAAAGGGAGACTCTAAAAAGTTGATTTGTCAAAATAGATAGGAACGGCGTATAAATAGCAGGCACCTATTTATATGTATACCTACATATTATAATCTTTAATATAATATAATCTTAATATAACTTTTCAAATTAGATTGAAATCTACAAACCTCAGAGTAAGTGAAAGTCAATGTCACAGTCACCAATATGAAGACGCACTTCAACATGCTGGCAAGCAGGTTTTAGTAAATAAACAAAACAAAAGAAGTTTAGTATACTGAATTTGAATATCGTATTCAGAAATTCGCGGGTCTCATCGTGTTCCGGTGTCGTGGTTGCGCGCGCCGACACACACTGAGATGCGTTCCGTGTTGGCGCGAACAACAGACGTGTTTTGGATACGTCGATGTGCTACCCCACTAACTAAACATACGGCGAATAGCACCTTAGGCTGCCTCTATACGCGGACAAATCAATCCAATGTGACATTGGATTGATTGGGGTGGTCAGTTGATGAGACCACGTTTTTGCAACATTGCTTATTTAGGCACAACTCGTGTCCTAAAACGTGTTTTAGTTAGTTTTGTGCTTTATTTTTTAATTTTGTGTTGCAATTAAACTTTGTATTAGTAGTCAAAACCCGCGACATGTACACGAGCTAATTTCGATTAGTTCTAGCAAACAGCTTTGGTTTAACCAACGTCTGATTTCACAATTTCAATTTCTGTAATCGGTGGTAAAAACAAAAGAACTTACAAAATATTACACGTAGCTATTTTCGATATGTATTTTTATTCCAATCTAATTTAAAAAGCTAAGTTTAGATTCACTTCAAATGAAGCAATTAATATTCCCTTTGTACAGTCAAGAGCACAGAGATCAGAGTCTAACGGTTTGCTTTCAACAGTAACGTTTGGTCTCAATTCTGTTGGATTGACTACAAATCACCGAATTATCTTCTGCAGCGATCTGATAAATAGCGGTTCATTCATTTTAGTTTTTCTACAGTGTGTCTCTATCGATTATCCACTGGCCTGCAAAAATAAGTAACTAAAGTTTTAAAAATTTAATTTTTTTCTAAAAGAAGTTAGAGATTTAAATAATAAAGTTTTATAGCAATTTTTATCAGCTTTCTTTGAAACTATACCTAAATTAAGCTCTTTTTCGAGTCCTTTTGGTATCGAAAGTATATCTTGTGTACCTACTTAAAAAGATATTGCAATTTTAATAGTGTGATACTTATTTTTGCAGGCCAGTGTATGTAGTATGTCAGTTTGGATGTGAGGGTAAAACTTTATTACTCTCTACCTGTAATTATGTACTTACGGAGGTATTATTATAGAAATTTGAAAAACAACTAGCAAAATAAGTCGTGCAAAAGCGCTATCTCTGAAAGATGGTAGTAGGTTGGGAATTTAATGAATTATCAGTTTAGGTGTTTTGCTTAGCCATCGTTAAAATGCTTTCTTTTTCTCCTTTTTATCTATTATGTTTTTTAAGAAAGTTCTTCATAAAAAATAAGCATTCTCATCTTTCACTTTCAAAAAGCAGGCAGACTGTATAGTACCTACAATCATCATCATCCGTCAACTGTCAGAGGAACAGCTTTTGGCCAAAAGTGTCGAGATCGAAGGCACCTCTAGCAATAATTAGCAAGTATTTGTGCGTATCGCATAACACACCTTACACACTTGACATAGAGTTCTCTGCAACGTAACCTGTGACCGGTTCAGTGGCGAAAGTGTCACTTTCCAATCGGTGTCACACACAACACAACTTACAATGCTGCGTCTTTTTGCACGGATGCTCTACATAGTACCTAATTGCTTGCATTCATTAGGAATTCAACTTTATTAAATACCTCCAAGAATATGTATACAAAGTTTCATGATGATCGGTTAAGTAGTTTTCGCGTGAAAGCGTAACAAACAATCTTACATTTATAATATTAGTAGGATTTACGGACATTTTTCAACTACCTATTGTTTCAAAAGACATCTATAGACCTAGATATTTTATTTCGATTTACATTACTTTACTAAACACTTTACATTGATCACTTTATGCAAATACTAAATAGTTTTTTTGAATTTGCAAAAAGTGTTTTGCTTATTTTTTTCTACATTCGTTTTATTCATAGCTTATTATTATATTCTTGTAAGTACCTTCCTATTAAATTGTCATTACTAGGCACCTACTCGGTTCTCTTCATGGGTTTTTTTTTAATTGGTAGGTAGTAGACCCAGCACATTGTAAGTATTGAGACCTGAGTGAGTATTTCTAAAAATACGTTATTTAGAAGTTATTTGCGTCTTAATTTGAGTAACCTTCCAAGAATCTCATTCGTTTATTTTTCCTCAATCATTCGTTACGATGGAAGTGCCCTGCATTCGTCCCTCATAAATATCAAACAAGATACATAAAACCGCAACCTTAATTTAGGAAACAGATAAAAGAAACACTTTGTTTTGATCAAAATCCAGGTTATATTATAGCACCTTTGCAATCAATATTTTTTGTCGATAAAATTATAAATGAAAAGTATACAAGTTGAGATATCCAATTTGTGCAATTAGTTACGATCTTCAACAACTAAAAGATTTTTTTAATTTTTTATTGAGTTGCAAACACTATTTCGAACACTAAATAAAATTGAGAAAAGTTATAGGTACATTTAAGCTATATTTTAGTACTTAAACATTATTTTTTTATGGCTAAAGGTTGCCTTATGTTAATTTACTTTTAGTAAATAGAAAACAAATAAACTTAGGTAACAATAAATTAGTATTTTTAAACTACATAAAACAACAATTTTATCGTGATAGGGATCACAGCTGCAGCCTAAAGAGCTTTCAACTTAATTGCTAACTTAAAATAAGTTATAAAGCTACACAATTAAAATCCAAGTTCAATAAAGTAAAAAAAAGAGCTGACATTAGGTAAGTAGGTACTTTGTTTTTTTTTCTCAAATGTTATTTAGACCAATTGGTAAAATTATTTAGTAGATTAGAGTTAGTAACAGCATCAGTATTACCTACTTATGTTAAAAATAAATTAGTAACATTAACAAACATAACAACAAACAAACAAACATAACCTAAGACATTATTAAACACAACAAAGTTATATACAAAATGAACACGTCGGTAGAACCTCATGATCTCTTAAATTCTATTGGTAATCTGCACCACCGGCCACTTAACAATAACATAAGTAATATTATAACAAATTCTTACATAATTTTCACTAAAAATGATGTATTTATTAAGTTTTAGTCAGTTTTTAGTGAAAAGCATGTTCGTATATATGATTTCAAAAGTTAAAACTATCTTATGAGCTAGCTGAAGTTAATAACTGTATATAAGTACCTGATTGAGTATTTTATTTTAAAAGTACTTGAGTATTATTTTCAGAATCGGTGTATTTAATAAAAAAAATATTAAGTTCTATGTAGCTAATTGGCATACGTACCTACCATTTTAGTTTTTTTTTATTTAAAGCAAGCAAAATTATTTTAATGACATACCTACTTATTTGTCAAAGTATATTTATTTAATTTTATAGAGATTTGGAAATATGAAGTAGTTAAGTCGATGACCCACATGATTTGAAATGTCCAAGGGGTAGTCGAAAACACGTCCAATTTACATTAAAAGTTTGACACATGCACTTTTTGACCTACCTACCTACTCTAGTATTTCATAAATGTTATAAATAAAAATGTCATGACAGCACTCGTATTTTGTTTTCTTACGGTGTTTTCTATCACCGTTTATGAACACCAGTTTAATGTGGGCATTTTCGGGACTTACAAAAAAACCGTTGATCATTACTACTAAAATAAATCACTCTATTTTTTTTCGTCTTTGTTTAAGATTTTTTACTTTTACGGGTAAGAATTTTACTTTCATCTCAGATCATTTGCGTCAACTTTTGAGAGACGTTGGAGATGCGATTCTATATGTAAGACTATTATTATATAAATAAATAGATAGATTTACCCACCTATTATTATCCACATAGATTCTTTGGTCCATTTTAGACTATTCACTAGGAAACGTCATGATACTTCTAAACGGTCTTTATTCTGACGACCAGTAATAAAAATTACGAAACAATATATGGACCCATAGATAAAATCAAAAATACATTGCAAGTAGGACGAAAAGAAACTGGTCTCTCTCGTGGTCCTGCTAGTAAGACCACGAGAAAACAGCTCACCAAGTGGTGAGCATAGAAAATAGGCAAAATAAAACTATGCCTAGTAGTTGAAGATAGATAATGGATGATGATAATGTTGATGAAATCTATTTAAATCAGAAATATCAGGTGAAACCAGGAGCTGGATGTTGAATGCCTGAATTCTGTCGTCTACTTAAACCTGTGTAATCTAGATACAAGCTGTTGTGTTTGCAGTTCTGAACATTTGAACCACTCCATATTTGAAGAACGTCTTGAGAGATAGGTACGTCTTGACACGTATAGTAAAATACAAAGTCCATTAGAAAAACATCCTAAATACTCGTATAGATCAAAGTATCAGAAAGATATCTCTTGGCATCGTCACAAACTTTCAAAATCTTCAGTTATCGCAAAGGCAAGTGTCTCGTAAATTCGCCCGCAGCCAGGGTAGGTATCTCGTGATCCTCGTGTAGACTCCTGGGTAACCTGGCCGGCCACAACCAACTCCCCAAGATACTATGCCTGAAATGATACATTTTTTTAATAAATTAAAATGGATGAAACATGGAATATAATATAAATCAAATCAAATCAAAGAGTTTATTTGCAACTAAGTAATTAACATGATATACTTATCACTTAGAGTAAGTACATATATAGGTACATAGTCCGTAGCCTAGATTAACACATAGTCTACTTTCGCATTAAATGCACGATAGGCTGCCTTATCGCTTAGTTGCGATCTCTTCCAGGTGTATGTTTGGTGAGCCGTACTTTTATCAAGTCAGAATTTTAACTGAAATTCAAAAATAAAGTTTAGGAATTTCAGCTAAAATTCTGACTTGAGCAAACCTGCATTTTATATTATATGTTGAAATAAAATATACGTATCTCACTTCGTAGAGTGCTACAAAACTGACAAAATACGGTTTAGCCTTATGACGAGGGTCTCTGGTATCGCCGCTGGCTGTCATACTTTTTCCTTTTAGTAATAGAACATGTTTTCTGTGCACCAGGCTCAGAATATTGATTTATGTAATTTGAGGCACCAGATACTTTTGTAGCAATCTTTTTTTGCGAAAAAGGTGACCAAAAAAGTAAATGCTAAAGCCTGCCTGATTTGCCTATAGCGATGTATTACAAAGCACATTCACCGACATGTTTCACATTTCAATATTTTCTTGATTTTCTGATGAACTGTTATTTTCTTGATGGATTTGATACTAAGATCGCGATACAACAATATTTTCCTAGTAACCTTGTTTCTCAAAAGTTTTTGAAACCAACTAGACTAGCATTAAACTTACCAACAATTTGGAACTTGTCTCCTTTCTGAACCAGCAGTGGTCCACCGCTGTCACCCTGGCAGGAGTCTGTAGACGCTCGCCCCGCACATAACTGAAACAAACAAGTACTTTGATAACCACTTCAGTAGAATCTCAAAAGAAGGAAACTGTGAATACAATGCACTCAATTCTGTATGTACTTATATAGGTAGTTGTATATTTCTAAACTAAACTATAATTTGACAGCACTAAACATAAGCTAAACTTAGCTGTCTTTACCGACACTGTCACTGAAGACGTGCCTTGTGAGGTATCGTACTGCGTCGATCACTCTACTTAAATTAATCAAACCTAACACTCGTCCATCCTGACAGCGTGTATGTCCTCATTCACGCAGAGACACAAAGTTTTTTTAAAATTATTTGTTTTACGACTTGAAATATACACTACGCTTAACTCATTACATATGTTCTAAAATAATCATTACTGGTGTAATTTCTAATATAGTAAACACAGCAGCAAGATGTTAAGTTTCATATGCATATAATCTCACTAACATCCATTACTCTTGCCCACACCAACTTACCATATTGTTAGTAATCCTCGAAGCCTTATACTTCATGCCACGGCACTGAGTCATAGACAGGATAGGCACTCGGACTTCTTGCACGATGCTGGGTAGCTGCCCACCTTCCGAAGTCCTGCCCCAGCCAACAACGATCCCTTCTTTACCTGATGGATCTGTGCCTGGAATTTATATTTTAAAGACTGGAAAACCTCTCAGAATATTTGACTATTTGGTAGTCTGAGGAAAATCATCGTATCTCGTAGTTTTATTAATTTTTTTAGTTCTGTTGCAACAATTCATTTTTCCTTTCTAATCTGACTGGCTTTCATTACCAACTACAAAAAAGATAATTCACTGTAACTTTTCTCGACATAGCAGTTTTGTTCTAACTTGTAAGCAAAACGGCCCTGAGTCAGGAAGCGAGGTACTAGTGGGACAGACAAATAAAGAAACATGACGAAACTAGTGTTCTTTTAGAACTCTATACGATCAAGACCAATCTTCATAGCAATGATCTTAAACGTCGTGAAATCGAATATTTACGCTTCTTATTTCATGTGTTTTAATCAAAATTAATGCCTACTTAGTTATTTACGTCCAACAAATTTGATTATAATTTCTCATGTAGGTAAGTGAAACATTTTATTTCATATGGGAAAACAAATGTCTTACACCCGATTTATGTTTATGTTGTTACTTACTGGTAGGCGGCAAACAGACAGGCTTGATGATCTTCGAATACGTGACGGGTTTCCTTAGCTTCAACAGTGCTATATCGTTATTGTAGGAGTCAGCGTCGAAGCCTCGATGACGGATGATAGAGGTAACCGCACGCATGATGGCAGGGCTTTCGGTGGTGATGGTCTGATCGTGGTCGCCAAGGATAACGCGGATTTTGGAGCGTTTTAACCTGAAAAGAAGGAAAACAATTTCAGAAAATTCCATTATTCAAGATGATAACAATGAACTTGACTAAACAGCTGTTTTTTTTTGGCTTTTTGCTTGTCATTATCATCAGCGACTGTATTTATACCAATATCTTTGGTCGTGCGAGAGCAGCGACATCTTATTATTGGGTGGTCGAGGCGGTTATATAGCTTTATAATTTAGCTGCATACCTAGTAAAAAAAATGATAAGACTGCAGATTGCAAATTTTGCTACTTGTGCTACGAGTGGTACGTCGTAGACCCTCTACGTAGTACTAGGTTTTATAATTCTATGTATCACGTTTTTACTATAACACGGCCAGCTACTCCTATTTAACTAGCTCGTAAGTATTAAAAACAAAGTAATATCTGCGGAGTACATAATTTACCTGTTACGTCTGATGAGAAAGTGATATAATTGGGCAAGAAATTATCTCTTCCGCAATCATTTCACGTTTGTATAATTTGATTTTATCATAGTGCTCAGTCAGGAAAATCTAACCGGAAAAGAGCAACTTTATACCTATTTGAATAGCAAACAAATAGTACAGATGTTGCAACCAAGGTAGGATTTTAGTTGAATTGTTTTGCTAACGTAGAATACACGACAGATGTAATTTTTACTTAAATTTTTTTTATTTTATCGTTTGATTTTGTTCAACATCTCTTTTAAAACATCAAACTATAGTGTAGAATACTCACTTCCTGACACAATGCGCAGCCGTCAGCACATACTCCTTGGTCACCAACGAAGCTCCACAGTGGAACTGACCATCGTACACCAGCCTCGCCATCCAAGGGTACCGGTTCACGCCTGCTGGCATCCCACCCACAATGCGGTTCTCCTGGTTGGCTCCGCCACACTCTGCGGAAGCGAAAGTGTGGTTGAACGAACTGAGCTAGGCCCTATTTCTTGTTCAAGTGAAATTGCTGGGTTCATTCTCCTATGGGGTTTCTTTTTACAAGGAAGTAAGCGAGGCAGGTGGGGCGGCGATCTGCTAAATGTAGCTGACAATGGAAGAGAAAAGAATAAGGCAACGCTAAGTTGCGCATCTTGGGAGAAACCGCGATAATCAGCAGTGGACCGGTAATAAGTTGATATACCTAGATGCCACTTCATCTAGGTATATCAACTTATTACCGGTGGTTGAAGAATGGTTGGAGTGAAAACTACCAAGAACCGAATAATTGGAAAACCTCAGAGCTTTGACCAGCAGTAAGACCAAATATGATAAAAGAAAAAAGTAGGTATATTCATTGACTCACTAGGTAGCCTTTTAGGGGTTATTGCAAAGAAGAGTCAGAGTTGCTTGCTAAAATACGCAAAGATCTGGGTTATCCCAAACACAGTATTAAACGAGGTCAAAACCAACTTCGTTTCTGTTTATATATAATTATGGATGTTTAAATAATCAAATATTTTGTAGGTAGCACAAGTTAAGAAATAACCCAAGATTTTGGGACTTGGAATATCCAAATTAAATCGAGGTTAATTGCTTAAAGTTTCGTTAAATTGTGCAACTTTCACAAAAAGCAACCTAAATTTGAAAACTTTATAAAAGTGTCCAAAAATATATGAACTTCCTAGTCGGTTATGGATGAATCAATATACACACACATGTCATGCATATGCATCAATACCTACTTTCCTACAGCTCCTACCGCGCAAAGATACTAAATTGTAAACAGAAGTAATAAATAATTGTAGATATTGTGGCCGCTATAAAAACCTATTATGGTTTAAGTGCAATTTTGTTACCTATGCAAGTTATGATTCCAAATACAAAAATTCTTTTGTTATATAATTCTATCTTTTCTATTTTATTGTTCTTTGCTTTTTTGTTTGTAACTAAAATAGCCCCGTAAAAAATGGACCAATTTGGATGAAACTAGAATACATTCGTTCATGACCTGGGACAGCGGTACCAGGCTCTATACTATAATGCTACCAAAATGAACAGAATTATATAAAGAGTATAAACTAGAAGAGTATGAATTATAAAGTACGATACAAAAACGATGCATTCATTCGTAGAACCATTAAAACCGTTGATATTTCCTCATTGCGCTATTAATGGTACCGCCCGACTTATAACACGTTAAGTAATATTGCAGCTGTTAGACGAGATCGTGGCACTTTCACTATCACTCGGTTCATTGCACATGGTGCAGTCAATGCCTGCCTGCACCGGCGCATCTTGTATAGGAAATCGCACGCTTTTCTATGGTTTTGTTTACACCATTTTGTTCTAGGGTGAATTACAATGCTGTCATTTTTACAATGGTTGGGTTTTTACGAGTATTTGCTGTAAGCACCAGTGAAAATATTTTTGAATATCACAAAATGAAGTATCAATAATCCAGCCCGATCGTCAGCCTCGCTACACAAACATTACAATATTTACAATGTCAAGATTTCCCTATCTATTAGTTCAATGGCATGGCCATGGTATTCAAAGGTCAAGCTATATCTACAAGGAATGTGGTATCAGTAAGTTACCGTGCAAGTTAAATCAATGGTCTTCCTAAGGA
Organism: Eulithis prunata; assembly: GCA_918843925.1. NCBI lineage: Eukaryota > Metazoa > Arthropoda > Insecta > Lepidoptera > Geometridae > Eulithis > Eulithis prunata. Next base: position 7,049,854 of record OU974016.1, on the reverse strand, counting down.
ATCGGAAACCAAACTTTTTAATTACAAAGTACATAAATTGGTGCAAGTTAGTAGGAACTAGAAAACATATGGCAGGAACAATTCTATACACAATCAAAGGTGACGTATTTACAAATGGTGTTCTACAAAAGCTACTATGTTGTGCTTTATTGGGACTTACCCAGCTTTCTAGGAAGAGGGTTTGCTCTGCCACATTCTAGAAAGTGAACGTGTAACAATCAGTATATAGATCTCTATAGATTGATAATACTAAATACATCAGTGAAGGTAAGAAAGGAAAATGTGGTGTGCATAAAACACTAGTCTACTTTTTACTTTTCATTTCGTCATAAATAGACAAAAGGGCTTGTTATTTTCTAAAAAATCGATCACTTCCAATACCTAACTATCATGGTGGAGTGATGCTTCTCTTCCACCATTACGGTTGTCTTCTGACTACTTAGTCATTTCGGGGGCAGGAATAAAACCAACCAATAAGATACAAATGCTTGAGTGAAGCTGGCTTACCACAGGAGCAGTTCTTAACCACCGTGTCTTCCTCGTCATCTTCCACGCTCTGCTCTTCGAGAAGCGGTACTTCCAGTCCGAAGATGGCATCGAACAGGAACCGCTGTGATCTATTGCCGGTGGACACCTGAAATTGAGAGAAAATTCTTTGAAGTTCCAGACGCTCGTACGGTATTCTGTGGGACTACGTTCAGCAAAATCTTTTCCGACGACCGCTGCTTGGCTTAGAAAAAAACTGTAAAAACTTAACCTAGGTAGGTACATTTAATAAAAATTTATATTTGTATACAATGATAGATGTAGGTACTCTACTTGTTACTCTACCTAGCTAGAAGAAAAAAAATACAAACGATTGAACTAGAGAGCTCTACACAGTCATTCATACCTGATCATTTCAGGAGACGCGCCTAAAAAGAAGACATTGATAAAAACTCATTCGCCAACATTTCTATGATCACACAGGAGATAGCTAACATAGATAAATAGGATGTTCAAAAGTTCAATTATCTGATGAATACATAGGTAAGATCCGTTCCAAAATATTCACTGGGTTAATGAGCGTCTCCGTCAATCATCTTAAATCGAAAGTAGGTAACTATGTTGACCTCCCTAATGGCCCATGTTACGTCGGCAAGCGATTGTTACATCACCCATGCACACATATCACATACCCACCCAGATACTTAGGTAAATTCGTGCTCGGCAGTTGCATGTTCTAACATCGGAAGTGGGCAGCCTAAACCCACAGTATATAATACCTATATATATGTATAGCTCTTTCATCATAGGTCTAACCATTCATTCGGCAGTTCTGTAATTTATGTAAGTAGATGTTCTCAATCGGAAGTAGGTAACTACCATGTTACGTTTGACGCATGATTCTTACATCATACCAACCTAACTACCTACCTTCGATGTTTCGGTGGTTCTTGGTCAGAAACAGGTTGCGTAAGTTTTGTTTACCTGAGTTTACTTTCGCGAGATGCCATGGTTGCGCAACTACCAAGATAATTGGCAAGTAATGTCAATGCTTTCACATCGCAAGCCATTATTCTGTGGACCATGTTCCGGCCACCTTTTTGTTTTTTTGCTTCAGTTTTAGTAACGCTTGCACTTTCTCGTTTACTTCATCTCTTCGAACGCTATGTTGCTGATTAATCTGACCAATTCTGACTTCGTGTTGACTTTGTAGATGTTTCCAAGTCTGCATCGGTCATTTCAACTCGAAAAATATCATCTATTTTGCAGTAGTTATAGGGAGGTACACTAGGTATCTACTACTGTGATACATAAGGAACTTCTTGCTTCTAAAAAGCTTTCACCAATCACAGTCACGTACCTATTAACACTGTCGCCAAGTAGATACCTAGGTATTATTTAACCTAACACCTTTTAGGTGCTATGATATAATCGAAGACAGGGTACGGTGCTAAGGTTGTGCACTATATTATACGTAGGTACACACTTGTGATACTTCGTGAAATAGGGACACGTGTGTTTTCGTAGCATTCGGTACCTACTAATATGAAACACTACTAAATAAATAAATAAATACTGGAATGATTGATGACCAGCCTCTTTTCTGGTAATAGGTAGGTTGGTACACAATTCAGCAGCCGAATTCGATTTACCTACAGAACTGAAAATTGGTTCAGAATCATGCAGTAACTTTATTCTACATGCTCTCAAAATTAGGTGAGTACCTACCTACATGATTCTCAAAATGACTGAGGTTTTTGAAATCAGAGGAATGTCAACTACCTACGTCGTCTACGTGTCCTTTACATTAGCTAGGCTGTCTAGTGTCTATTCCAAACAGTCTGTAAAAAGCTTGTTTAGCATGTATGTCAAGGGAACTATATTAAAGATCTAGAATCGAGGAACATCATCAGGTTTGAAGTACCATGACCCGGTTAATGAATAAATTTTGCAATTGACCGTGGATGCAATTACTAGGTCGTGCTGACTCAGTCTCAAGTTCAAAGTCGCAAGTCACGGTTGTCGAGCTTTTCGAGCACTAAGCTTGGTAGCACCGTACTATACCCGAGAGCTAACGCATAAAACCACACCTATCTTTAACTATGTACCTACGTAGCGTAGCGAAATAGAATAAAATGAAGAGTTTTAAAGTCGAAGGTTGTCATTGTGTTGGCATTCCGACTCCCAAAAAAAACGAAGGAACTTTTTTGAAAAAAACCCCGTAGTTCCTGATTGCCATTGAAAGGTAGAGCTTCTCTTGGTTATCGACGTACCTAGGTATGTAATTTCAAAACGTTTACCTACTCCAGCGAACTTTTAATTTGTAAGGTCAAGACTTTCCAAAGCATGATTACATGATTACAGAGTGCTTTCACGGTAGGAAAGTAATTGTTGCTCTGCTCTCCTTATAATCCGAGATCGTTTATATCAAAGCTGAAAGTAAATCTGCCCTGTGTAGAGCCGACTCACGATTCGTGCATGAGACCGATGGTGATAGGTGTTTCCTGGCTTAGTAATTTAGTATTAGAACTTTCCTTCTGTTGATCGCTTTGACGAATTTGTAGACCGTAATAAAATGAATTTTGATAATATTTATTTCGTGTGCTGTTGGCATTGGCGCAGTGCCTTAAAATGATTTGGAACTTACAGAGATTTCGATAGCTATCATGAGGCAGGCATAATTATAACAGAGCCATCTTGTAGGTGTATAATAGCTATACATACATATATGTAATACATGCAATGATATTATTATGCGCAATGAAAGTAAAAGTAAGTGGTACCTAGGTAGGTACCTACCTCTAGGTACGCATGACGCATGTGACGTGACTTATTTGTATCTACGCATGAGAGTCATTGCACTGCACTGGCTAGTATTGCGCGGACTCTGCAGTAATGTTATCTTCTTACATCTACCTACAGGTTGATCGAAAATAACTTACATGGTTGAAGAGAGTTGCTTCGTCGTGCGATGCCCAATCCCTGGCATCAGTTCTGATAGCGAGGACCACGGTAACTATAGTCACGATTCTCCATTGGCACATCGTGGGGATCCGAATTGCGGGCGTTTATTATTGGTGTGCGCAAATAAACAGTGGTGCTATTTATTTGCGCGGCATCTCCGCGGTCACTGACAGATCAGTCGCGAGCGCTCCAATGGCATAATTTCGCAAACGGGCGCCCATGAAACGCGGCCCGAGTGTCGGCCGCGGCCGCGCGGAGTCCACCGAGTGCCACTACGATGGGGCTTCGGCTTCGGCCACCACCTCGCGTACTTTCTCCCCGCGCCGAAACAAAGGTGCGACGCACACGCAACGACGAGGTAGGTAGGTATCTAGTTACGAATCAGCTGTGATGTGCCGCAGACGCATTTCATTTAAGTTTCCTGCCTACCTATGCTCTTGTATTGTAGGTATACTTACCTACCTAAGTACTTACTGGGTAGGTAGGTATGCATTTCAATAAGTAGGTAATTAGTTACCTTACCTATTCTAGGTTATGATAGGGTAGAAGTACCTGGGGTGCTAGGCCGGGTAACCTCCACGCGGTGCACCCTGGAAACACCATGAAACACGCCCGCAGAGTACTGTGGACGTGTTTCATGGTGGCCAGTAACCCGGCACGGTGGGCCTCTCCGCGTGTCCCTCTGATAAGCAGAGGGCACTGCGTGATGAGGCAGGGTAGACTTCGGTCTACCCAGGTGGGTCCGGGCCCCCTTGTTTGGTGGCCCGGACGACGGGGGCCTTAGGCCCCCGAGCGGGGAAGAGCGCGCGGGACGACGCGGAACTGTCCCGCGCGCGACGCATGGTGGCGAATGGCGGGACCGCATTAGAGCACCGGCCCCGCATTGCACTCATTCGCCACCAGCGGACGGGAACGGCCGAGCCGCTTGCCGTTCCCAGGCCTCACCCTGCACAAGGGGAGGGGCGTGCGGGCCCCGCTGTAATGGCGGGCTTCGTCGGCGGGGGACTGGACGTAAAGGCTCTGCCGGTTTCCCAGTCCCCCCCACTAAGACGACGCAGGAGCGCCGCTGGGTTTTTAGTGGGTATACCGGCCTTGTGAGGGGGCCGGGGAGTCCCACATACCCCCCTTCATGCTCTCTAGTGGAGGGGGGATGCGTCATGCATTTTCCCAGCGCAAAAAAAAAAAAAAAAAAAAAAAAAAAAAGGGTAGAAGTACCTACCTAGGCAAAAAGCTTCAACTTGAAGTAGGTGCCTTTATGGACCTATACAACAGGATGATGATAATAATTAATGATGGTGGTGGATTTTCCCCAATATATAGAAAACTAGCTGTGCCCGCGACTTCGTCCGCGTGGAGTAGTCTTTGGGTACCGCTTAGGTTAGTAAATTTTTTGAAACCACACAACTAATAATGCGGATACCTAAATCACCAGTAGTTCAGTCAACATTATACTCAACAGAACAGGTGGGAGTAAACGCTTTTTTCGCATAAAAAAGTAGCCTATTTCCTACTATCTGTGTGTACCAAATTTTATTTAAATCGGTTCAGTAGTTTTGGCGTGAAAGCGCGACAGACAGGTTAATTTCGCATTTATAATAATAGTTAGGATCTACCTGCATAACTAGCGCGTGGAACTTTTTTGCTGGAGTAACGCACAAACTCCTCAGAGATATCTAATACCACCTCTAGATGGCAGGATAGCGCTGATCCGGACTCAAGGATCGAGATTTTTGTAGGAATCTCTACTCAAATCATATTTTTCAATTATGTAGTGTACTTATGGAGGTAGCAGGTATAATAGGTATGTATATAATCTATAAAATAAAAAACATTATTAAGTTCAAAATATTTATTTTTCAAAATCTTAGTTACTAAGCAGGTAGGTAGTTATAAGGTACCCTACGTAAAAATAGAGATAGGTATCTACCTAACCTTACGCCCCGATTCCCCATAGCAAACCCCTAAGAATGGTTTCAAGAATTCTAGAACCTATAGTTCTTTTAATATAGTTTAGCTGGTTACCTCTCCAATTAATAAAGGGTTTTAGGAAGTGAAAGGAACGTTTAACATTATATTTGACGGCGCAGGCTAGAAAGTACGTACCTACCAGCCAGTTAGTTACCTACGTTCTTTTCTCAGTTAGTCTAACATCGCTATTTTAAAAACTTCACCATATACAAGGTATGTAGGTATATACAAGGTACCTTATTAATTATACTTTTGGACCAAAATACATAACTTTATATAAAAGGAAGACTTAATGCTGAAGCATTCTCTAACAGTCAACCCAAAGTGTAGTATAAAATGCAAGTTATTAATTAGACTATGTATAGTGTTCGACCAAATCGTAAACTACACTTGTGTTTGGTTTTGAATAAAAAAAACCCATTGCATTATTTGAATTAAACCCACCATTCTATGATCGTAGGCTAGGTAGATACCATTCTTTAGTTACATAGACTATTATTTCGTAAAATAGTGGTTAAAATAGAACTTATAGGACACTAAGATAAAGCGTTAGTTTGGTACCGTTGCGTTGATGTTTTAACTTACCTGCAGCACTTAGGAACTCGATAAGATCATAAAACTCGACGTCCCAGTAGTTTCATCATGAAAATAAAATTAAAATTATTAGAAAACAAAATTAAAAATCCGACGATGAAAAATGAATCGTTTGAAATGTATAAATTCAGGCTGTGTTATTAAAGTAGTAAACAGATACCAGTGTGCCTAGTTTTCCTAACATGCTGTAAAATTGTTACATAGCTTCTGAAAGTGGCTAGTTTTTATACCGCACGCAGCACTACGAAAATTATACCTACTGTTATATCAAGCTAATATCTAATGCTTCAATCAATACCTGTGGCTGACTGGATATCGTTGTCTCAACTCTCCACGTGACTGTTAGCTACACTATATTGAAACAAATAGTTCGATTCGCTTTTCAAAGTTGTTAACTTGTGCGAAATGTATTTTCTGCAGGATGACCAATGACCAGCTAGATCTTTAAACCCTACATGTGCAGTATTCTGTTTCTTTCAGAACGAAGAAAGCGAGGCTAGTTTCAGTAGTCTGAATTTAGGTACGTAATGTACGCAATTGCCTAGCTAATGGTATGGCAGAAGAGCGAGTTGCATTGAAGCACGAACATAACGGTGAAAAGGGTGGTGAAAATAGATTGTGGGAATTATAGTATCCAAAAGAAGGTCTGTTAGGCATCAACTGCATTAGTAATAAAAGCCAAATTATAATAAAAACAGTCACCATACTAACAAATCGAATGAATTTCCGTAAGAAACTCAACAAACAGGAGTTAGAAGTAGACGTAGGTAGGTACCTACTGTTGGTCAAAATCCGTAACTGCGGTCAGAGACCTTCGACCTATACACTTCGAGATAATGTGAGGTGTTTAGGTACACAATACAATGTGCTTCACACATTTACTACTGAACTGACCGAATCAAGATGGGTAGCTGGCTCATTGGCAAGTGTCCAAGACCAAACGAGCGAAAATTCTGTGAAGTCACTGAGCATAACTTTTCAATACCACTGATTGAAACCGTTTTTCCAATAGACGTACTTTTTGATTGTTGCGTTAAAACAGGAAAATAATGTACATAGTTTTATATTTATCTTTTAATAAGACTAAAGTAGGTACACCGCCAACGACCGGGACCAGTGGAGAGTATTTTGGGGAAGACCTTTGCCCTGCAGTGAGACACAATTAGGTTGATAACGACTATTAGGTAAATGAAAGAAAAAATAATAATTAGATGGTTCAACTTTGCATTCACTAAGTGAAATACCTAAGTATCTAGAATTGATGTAAAACTAATTAGCTAAATTCCTAGATGACTAATTATTACCTACCAAATAGCGATAAATTAATATAAAGGTAATGAGCTATTCAACACGACATAAGCAAAACGGCTTCGAAGTAGGTAAATATTTTTTTATAAGGTTACGTTTTCTAATATCTATTTACCTGTGTTGTAGCTGCTATCAAGTAACACGTTAAAATTTTATTTATACGGCATCTATCTATGCTAAAAAGGATCATTTGTATTCTGTGAAACGAGATGAGCTAAATGTTGTTATTGAATGTTACCGTTGCGCTGGCTAACGGTGTTGAACAAAAACTATAAGCGCAAAATTGTTATTCGTCTTTCACATCAAATTTGCCTAACGTGTAATAGCATCTGCACCTACAGCTAATAACAAGACTAATAATATGTAAAATTGCCAGCAGTTGTGCTATTTTTCTTAATCGATTCAAAGCACAAACTTTTGTATATTATTTAGCTGACATAAAATAAAAGAAAATAATGTAAATGAACTAGGTATATTTACAGATCTAAGAAAACAACCCTACGTATTTTGTAATTAATTTTATTTTACATTAAATAGCCTAACATGTTCATTTTATTCCTAATCCTATACTATTTGAGAACTTAATACTGTATAAATAATCAGAATCAATGTTAATTTTTAAATCAATGCTCTATGTCAACTATCATTATTTCCCTAACAACTAATTTCAAGAGAAAGTCTTACAGTTAATCCTAAACTTGTACTAAATTACTTGTAAAAATGTTTCAATTTACAAACTACAAGTTCTTAGAAGTATGTCACGGATTGTACCTAAGTACTACAATAAATAGAATAGAAGACTATATTAAAAGTACACATAATTCTAATCATATTCCTCTAAAAAGTCTAGCATCTGCTAAGTAATAAGTATCAGTATCCTGCGGTGTCCTGACTCCTAGGCGCTAGGCGGTCTCGCGTGCGGACCATGAGGTTGTGTATCTAGAGCTCCGGAGCGTACTGCCTACACTAGCACGGTAAACACTGCTCTGTTTTACTAGTGTACTTAGCACGAAACCTAGAGATTGAAAAAACCGTTTATGAGACATGTACAAGAATTGTAATCTAACAATAACGGCTACCTGCATAGCATTAATCATCGAACTATCGCTGGAGACTATTCAGGAATCTAGATAACTGTCTTCCTATGCTCAATTAATGCTATGTAGTGCTCCGAGAAAGGACTCCTATTATTCCTAAGAACTCTGCATGATCATCCAAACAATTTCCTACTACTATCAGTGGAGGCTCTGTGGTTGATGAATTCTGTGATGTAAAATGATAGGAATGTAAAGGTGTTATACTTACATTGTCTAAAAGCGGCCACCTCTGCCTCCTTGGCCGCCGCCGTAGTTGTTCCCACTGCCGCCGCCGTATCCGCCGCCACCAGCTCCATCACCCTGGTTCATGTTATATGGCGCAGACCTGTTATTGCTATATTGCTGATTTCTAGTAGGCCCCCCACTATAGTTTTGTTGGCCATAGTTGCCAAAGTCTTGATTACCGCCACCACCCCATGAGCCACGACCGTTACCGGCCCCGTAACCGCCGCCCCCTCCTTGGTTACCACCCCAGCCTCCCTGATTATTATCCCAAGGGTTGGAGTTATTCCAACCACCTTGGTTGTTGCCATAACCACCTGCAACATCAACAATTTCAAATTTAAAATAATAATAATGTTACAAAGTAACTATAACTTTAGTGAACATATCATAATATCTAAATATATAGGTACCTCCGTTGCCCCAGTTATCGTTTCTCCCACCACCTTGTCTGCCTCCTCTGCCCTGTTCACCGCCGCCGTCTTTAGGCAGAGCCTTTTTCACATCCAATTGTTTGCCATTTATTTTGTGGGGAGCATTCACTGTTGAAGAAATAAAAGATTCTAAGAAATAACAAACATTATGGTTACTTACAGACTACAAGAACGAAATTAGCAATGTACGTTGATTTGCGTACCAGATCTGCCACAGGTTAGGTAGTCAGGTATAGCTAAAATCAATGATTTAATATCCACAATTAGAGAAGCCAGAGGTGGATATTTAACACTCCATTCTGGGGCAAGATTGTGGATTAAAAAAAACAGTAGGTATGTTTGTTTTAGCTCAAATAGGTACTTACAGCAGACTTTGTCAACAGGGTCATAGTCATCAAACTCAACGAATCCAAAACCACGTTTCTTTCCCGTGGCCTTGTCTGTGACAATGCTAACATTTTGTACAGTTCCATAGTTGCCAAAATATTCCCTAAGCTGGTCCTCATCATGGTCATCTTTGATACCTCCAATGAACAGTTTCCTAACTGTGGCTCCAGCCTCTGGGTTCTTGATATCTTGCCTGGCTACAGCTCGTTTTGTTTCTACCAAACTGAAATTAGAGAACTCTTTCAATAAATAGAACATAAGCAAACCTTTGTTACTGAAGCTAACAAAACTGACAAATATTTTGTGTTGGCCCACCAGAAAATGCCATGTGTCAGAAAAACCACGAGACATTCACCAAGGAAAGACATTTTTTATTTGCAGTTCTAAAACGATGTAAGAGTAAGGATCCACTTTTACATAGCTGGACTGCAATTAGTAGGTACCTACCTATTTGTTTAAAATTAAACCTTGAAGTACCTACTTAGATATTACCTCTAAAAATGTAGGAACCATGTCTTACCGTCCATCGATACGATGTGGTCTATTGTTCTGTGCATCGTCAACCATGTGCGCCTTGGAATACGTGATGAAACCAAATCCACGAGATCTTTTCGTTTTTGGGTCTTTCATTACAACAACATCTACGATTTCTCCCCATTTCTCAAAGTGGGATTTCAATGATTCATCGGAAGTGCGATAGTTCAGTCCTCCAATGAAGATTTTACGGTGAACCTCAGGCTCATCCTGAAAGTAGGGCGAAGGTAAAACAAAATGGCGGTGATAGCGTGGCGACGGAACGACGCCATCGCTAACGAGGTCAATATACTATAGCCCAGAAATCGACATCGTGCCAGGAGAAATTGTTATTTTTATAATGCTCTGCAAATTAGTAAGTAGGTGGACACTTATCAGCGTCATTCCTTAAAAACTCCTTGTAAAGATTTTTGAATTTACGTAGACAAAGAAAAGTAGGTAGGTTATACAAAAAAGAAAGATTACTCACAAATCCATCATCACCGTTTTGGGGCCTCATAATGCCGATTTTGTCACACAAATTATTAACAAAAATACTTTTTTTTGCCGCTACCAACACAAACCCACGCACAGCAAGACACGACCGTCTCCCGAAGAAATCGACGCCAAAAAGAATGCGAAGAGAAAGACAACGAGTGAAGTGAATGAACAAAACATAGACTGATGCGAAACGAATGAACCGCTGAACGATCAAAAATGAGCTAGTGTTACCTAATTAGTGTAGCATCTGATGATGGTAACAAAAGATTCAATCGGGCCACACTGGGCCACTTGGTAAGTATGATGAAAATATTATATATTATGTAGGTAATGTAAGTATTCTATCAGCAATCGAGTTCCCATCCCATAGTACAAGTTTTGCTTAGTTTGGTACTAGAGAGCGTTGTGTGATATGCCCAAGAGTATTTATTTATTTATTTAGCTACGGTATTAGCTTTGCGTTCATTGCGAATCACTGCGCGAGCAATGTCAGAATTTTTTGTTTTTTTTTATTGATTTGTATGGGACTGCGTGCAGTGCTGCGGCTCTTTTTGTCGTCATTTTACGCGGCGGTTGCGGCGTCCGCGCGCTGTGATTCCGACGCAGCCGACACGCCACTTTTTTTCTAACTCCTGGATATAAATACATCACTGGAACGATGACTTTTAAGTTTAGAAGTTATTGTTATTTGCTAGTCACAGCATAAAGTAACTTTTAATATGACAATACTACCAAGCGTTAAAAGTTATATTATCTAGCTATTATGGTACCTACGCCATTTAATGTACAGAATTTTTTTATGTAGGTACCTTTTCTTGCAAAAATATATTTTTCGCTCATTTTTTATACCTATTTTTGAGCAGTTAACTTGCAACATCCGTCACAAAGTACAAAAAAAAACAAATGCTAATGAAAAGAGAAGCAAGCAAAGCAAATCAATCATACTACCTATTATATCAATCATTCATTCGGTCATTCATAAAAAAAAGTGACGCTCGCTGGAAGGAAGAGAAGAGCGTTGTTGCAAAAGTAAAAAAGAAACTGAAAAAATAAAGTGACGTTCACGTTTTACAATTTCACATTTCGATTTCTGGAAAATAAATACCATTGAATTACATACACCGGAACTAATTGTAATATAAAACACGTAGGCAACTTTACATTACGGATAACTGCTCGCTGACACAGTTCTATTTATTTGCCAACTCAACATGAAGCCAAATGGTGGTGGCGGTGACGAATACGTAAGTAAACGAGACTAATTAATTATTATTGGTCTATTTAATGCGTAAATTATACCCTCTTTCGAGTATACACTTCAGACTTATAATCCGTTGCTTGAAATTTCGAGAGTGGGATTTCAGTGCAGTGTCCATGTTGAAGGTTAGGTAGGTCCGCCATGAATCTTACAAAAGCGTTGACTGTGCGCATTGAGCCCTCTTCGCGCTAGCTTACAGAACGTGCGAAACGAACTACGCTACGACTCCTTGCTAGCCCCCGCCAGTGTACTTATATCATGACTTCCATGCCGGGTGCAGATATCAATTATGTACATTTTAGGCTTCTTGCTTGTTCCTTTGATACTACTTGTACTCTTAACCTAACCTCCACTCACTCCTATACATTCGTCTCTTATTTTAGTATTGAACATGATCTCTGAACACAGGCCTCAATGTTCAATGAACTTCTGTTCATTGACCCCTAAAACATAATAATTGTCTTCCGCAGGAAGAGCCTGAGCATCTAAGAAAGTTATTCATTGGAGGTTTGGACTATCGCACAAATGACCAATCATTAAAATCATTTTATGAACAATGGGGAGATATTGTAGATGTTGTGGTTATGAAAGACCCTCAGACCAAGAGGTCGCGGGGTTTTGGTTTTATCACATATTCCAAAGCTTTCATGGTGGATGATGCACAACTGAACAGACCACACAAAATTGATGGAAGGTGAGTAGTGTTACCTTATGGTTTTAGATACATTACGGTAGGTATACATTATTTCAGTATTCAATCAGATAAATAACACATAATAAAAAAATCATAAAATCCTTTATTCATTGTGTTCAAACAATGCTCAGTAGGTTAGGTTGGTAGGTCAATTAATTAGTCATGTGAAATAAATACACAATTTTACCTTGTATACTATGAGTAACTAGCCATAAGATTGAGATATTAGTAAATAGCCTTATTTAAGTTAAATGAGAACATGTTAATTAGGATAATGGTATTTTGTTAATCTTAATTTCCTAACTAGATGGATGCATATTACATGCATACTGTTATGTCCATTAAAACATCTTATATGCATAGTACATGAATACCTACTACTTTAAAATATCTAAATGTCTTTAGTATCACTTGAAACATAACATCTAATAAACTTGCTGAATCTAGGTGCAAATTCTACCACACAGAAGTTTGTAGTGTGTAAGATGGTAAAATATTGTGCATGATATTTTCTAGGATTGTGGAACCCAAAAGGGCAGTGCCAAGGGAAGAAATCAACAGGCCTGATGCCAGTGCAACAGTCAAGAAACTGTTTGTGGGGGGTCTTAAGCAGGAAATAGAAGAAGAAGATCTGAAGGAGTACTTCAGTGCATTCGGAAACATCGTCACTGTTAGTTTAGTCACAGAAAAGGAGACTGGCAAGAAAAGAGGTTTCGGTTTCATCGAGTTTGATGATTATGATCCTGTCGACAAAGTATGTGGTAAGTTGTTGTTACCTTCAATAAGAAACAATAATAAATATTAATGGACATTTTATCGCAACGCCTTCTAGTTCACAATGTAGTGATTTAATTAAAACTAACTACCGGAAAGGTATGTAATGAAATTTTTTTTGTGAATGGATCCAGGTACCCCTAACCACAAAGTGAAAGGTCATCGACTGGATGTGAAGAAAGCCCTATCTAAGTCTGAGATGGCGGGTGCAGCAGGCGGCGGTGGCGGGGGCGGCGGCGGGCGAGGGGGGCGCGGCGGCGGACGCGGGGGCGGAGGCGGCGGCGGCAGCGGCTGGGGCAGGGGCAACCAACAGCAGGACTGGGGTCAGTTACTTATGCTATCGTCACTTCAATGAAAATCTCACTTGAGCCTAGATTCAGACTTAATTTTATCTCACTTGAGCACATATGCGATCTGCCTGTTAGAAGCAGTTCTTATGGAAAATATTTAGTGGCGAACAGGGCTGTACTCCAGTGAGAGTAGCCCCATTTTGATTCAATTTGTTCATTTGGCTGTAGTATAATTCTGCCCTTCAATCTTTTTGTGTATTTGGCCCCAGTTGTTTTACAGCCAGCAGATAGGGGTGTTTTGTCAATCTGGTTTTGTATGAGTTTTCTAGGAGCTGTGTTTCTTCCTTGACTGTGGTAATTCTTAGGTTCTCATGGAGCTAATTGTTAGCATTTTATCCTTGTTCTGTACAAAAATGTTCAGCAAGCCAGCAAATTTTAGCATTTTTAAAGTCTTTAGAGGACTTTCGTCAGTGACCGATTATGCCAGCTTTACCGTACCCTCCATGTAATCACTGCAGTGTAATTTAGCAAAGTAAAATGTAATGTGCATTGTAGGCGGCGGCTACAACTCTGGTTATGGGCAAGGCCAAGGCGGGTGGGGCAACCAGAACCCGTGGGACAGCAACAACGCCGGCGGCGGCTGGGGCCAGGGCGGCGGCTGGGGCGGCGACCAATCCGGGGGGGGCTGGGGTCAGGGCTCCTTCGGCGCCGGCTACCAACAGTCCTTCAGTGGAGGACCCATGCGAGCCAATGCCTACTCCAACACGCAACGCGCGCAACCTTACAACCAAGGTGAGGCGCAACCCTACAACTACACACAAGGTGAGGTTATCTGTCTTACTATACGCTAGCTTGGGGCTTCGGATCCGGTGGTGCGTCGTTTAAATTACCTCGATATTATTATTTCAATATATATAAAACTCTTTTGAAGCTGACAGAGAATCAACACACAGCCTAAACTATAAGTCCTAGAGGTATGAAATTTGGAGGGTAGTATCCTTATATAGTGTAGGGGTGCACTAAGAAAGGAATTTTGAAGCGTCACACTCTAAAGGATAAAACGCGAGCAACGCCGCGGGCGACGGCTAGTTATAATATAAAAGAGGTTATAATTACACAATGAAGCCTAGTTCACCTTTGGGTTAGGTCTTACAGCTTCACGGTATGGGATTTCGGTACGAAGTGGCCTTATAGCTGAATAGAAATCTGTTCACAATATGAAATTAGCTTTCATTTCATTCTATCTACAAGTAATAGGTAGTGCTAAACTAGGTATATCTAGGTAACAGATGCTTGTGTATAAAATACACCTACTTTTAAAGGTTTTACCAATCAGTCTTTACCGGCACGTCATGAGAAGGATCTGCAGTAGGCCCATGATTGGATTACTTAATTTTCTTTCACCAAGCAGTGATATTGCATTGCTGTTGTCCAGTTGGGAGGTTATGGTTGGCGGGCGGTGCATTGACGTGCGCGTGGTACTTTTACGTCTCTGAGTGAACGCAATGCGATGCCTCACAAGGCACGACCTTATCGGATGTACTTAGTTCTGTCAGATGATGCATTGTTATAATTGTAAAGATAACCATATCACGTGGACCAAAGGCTAGACCCATCACTTTAAAAAAAAAACTATATTTCTTTAGTTTTATTGTGACTATAGCTATTTGATTGTATCCTGTATTTACAGGCGGCAATGGAGGCGGCGGCGGGGGCTATTCAACAGGCGCTGTTCCCAGTAACACCGGTGGTGGTTACAACTCAGGCGGCAGCGCCGGCGGCGGCGGCGGCGGTGGCGGCGGCGGCAACAATGCTGGAGGGAACCAACGTCGGTTCTAATCAACATCCTCTTGTAAGTACAAACCTAATATTATTTAATTGAAGTTCATGCGTTTGCTATGGCATCGGCAAAATCTTGGTCTAACGTTCTTTTATTTATAATAATAAATACTACTGGCTATGAATAAATAAAACAGTGACTAAAAGACATTTCAACACTGTGTGACGTAGACATAACAGCGAAAGATGCTCGTCTATAGCCTAATAAATAAATAAATCTATCATTGTCCTGTAAGTTATTGAATAAAATCATAAATTCGATATTTTAAACGGGCTGTTAGTGAGCGCCTGTTCCTCGCGACTAAAGCGTAGAAAAAGTATCAAATCAAATGTATGATATTTATCTAAAGCAATTATAACAAAAACTGTACTTCCTTCACTTTCTTTAGTTTATATCTTTAGTTAGGAAAAATAAACGCTATACCAAGGATTAGTCATGCCATAGTTATTCTGAACTCAATAACAAAGAGAAGACTATTTGTCCCGACACAGAAATCTTCACACTTATGCATATAAAACTGATTACCACCTTTAAATTGTGCGAAGTGGCGAGTCGTGTCTCGCGACAAATTATCTTCTTGCTTACCATACTGACAAACAACATTTCTTCACTTGTCAATTCAACAGTGTATTCACAAACATACTGTGCCATGAATTCCACTATGCCTTGTTATGGGTTTACGAGCAGTGAACTTCCTGCGGCTAGTAAATTAATAATTAGATTTTAGGAATTTCACCAAACTACAGTTAACTATTAGGTTTGGCAGTGTCGGTTTTGGGTTATGCTCGAAATGGTAACATGAAATGTTGTTGGTCAGTACACAGTAATCACAACGGAACTATGTGGTCCTGACTACATACAATCTAGGACGTAGTTGCACATGTTGTGTGTCAACAAACAAAACCGCAAATATCCGTTGTGTGTACTGTAATATTAATCAATTTATTTTATTATTTTCATCATTCGTAATCATATTTCTCAGTACTCCTTACATTACATACATACAAGACATGAGTGGCTTTTATGTTAATATAGTATATTATTTATAGTAAACCTTATTCCCCTATCTGGGTTTCATCAGAATTCTCTTATTTATAATCAATTTAACATGTTAAATTTAAGTGCAGTTAAACCCACAGATTGACCACTCATAACATTTTCATAACACATCCCACTAACAATTTTCAGGAATGGTTTAACCGTTTACGTTATTGTGTACTTATGAAAGTATTTTTCAATGCGTAGGTGTCAAGTTGCGCTTAGTTGAAGCTAGGCAGGCAGTCCTAAATTAGTGAAGGAAGGTAGGCCAGGCGACAGCTAGCTAGTGAGGCACAAGCGGACTTGCGAGGGACTCTAGCACAGTCACTTTACCAATTTATTTCTCCCAAACAGAAGGTTTGTTCACAATAAGGTACTGTAGGTAATAGATTCATTTTATTCTTGTTATTAATAGTCGTTAGCACTCACAGTTTTTACATTTTAATGTCACTGTTTACAGCACTAGTGCGGTGTATACGCTACACATTATCTCGGTGTTTTATTAAATTCAGTTCTTATTTACTTATTTGTAAAAGCTGTGGCACTTGAGTATGTTTTCATAGAAATAAGATACTTATTATCATGAGTTTTGGCTTGTTTTTGTTATTTTCAACTTTGTCCAGATAGCTATAACATTCCATGTGATAATAATTCGACAAATACATTAGATAAAACATGTTTTGAATACAACAAATACATTTCACTGGTATAGCTATCAAAATAAGTTACAAGTTTTAACAACATTTGAATGTTACTGATGTTAATGTAAGGGTTACGGTAACGTTATGTATTGACTTTCAATCAAGTTATTGACATGGCAAAGTTTCTAAAATAGGTACCTAACAAATAAATTGTACTAAGTAAGAAATATTTTTGTGAAATTGCATTATTTAAAATATTAATTAGCTATGTGTTAGTTATGTTTAAAGTAAAATACAGATATTTTTTATCTTTCTAGCGTAAGTTATCATGATGTAGAGGTGTAATTTTAATTTCGTATGTGCGGTAAAATTAAAAAACTATGTACTATTTTCCATGGACTCTTCTACACGAGCCGGAGCTCTCCCCGTGGAAAAGGCCATGGTAAGTTCAATATGGAAATAAACTACTGAAGTAACTCTTGTATTTTATTATAAACTAAAACACTACATACCTTCTCTAACTAAAATATAGGTAATGATGTTGATTCTGTTGTTACATTTTTCTAAAGTATCGTAATTTGACAGCCCAAAAATTATTGCTGTCTGTGTCGTTCCAGTTTATGAGAAGAACGTCACAGTTTTTAGTGCTGTCAAAAAGTTTAGTTAGAAAAATGTTACTACAAAATTAACGTCAGTATAGTAATACTGTACAATATAATTTTATGCATACATTTAAATAGGTAGGTACTTTATATTTAAAAGTAGGCTTTATAAACATACGGCTTTATAAAGATAAGTTATAAATATATTAGTAGCATAGGAGTGGTTAAATCACTTGTACATAAGAGGAACACTATATTACACTCGTATATTACTATACATATACACTCATGTTGCAGATTTTCTATTTTTATCATTTTGTAGCAGGTAGAATAATAGGTAGATAGAAAGGCCAATCATACAAACAGTAGATTCATTTCATATCTAATCTAAAGGTTTAAAAAGAAAAACTACCCTAACCCAAATCCTTAAATCTGTTTTCATAAAGTAAACCGAATTGCAACTCAACTATGATTAAAAAAGCTAGATTTTCACTTCAATTTCAGTTATAGAATACCTACAAACTCGTAAAAATTAATCTGACATTTTAACATTTTTAACGTACTCATTGATCCAGACTAGACATGAGTCCGATATACCGAAACGTAACTTATATCGGATATGGGTTAGATATCATACCATATCGATATTTATATCCAAATAACCGATATCATGAAAACTAATCAAAACCTCTACTGTTACATAAAGACACGAACAAAACGAAAACTTCACAAATATTCGCTACCTCCCTTTCTAAGTATGAACTGGTTTACTGGTTAAAAAGAGATGGAGCGAATATGAATGACGTAACATTAGCTATATTTGCATGTTAATGGCGTGCGTAAAAATGTATCATAGGTCGCTGGCAATATGGTTTACTTTCTATTGTAACTTTTTTTGGTCCCTGTTTTTGCGGCGCGAAAACAGGAAGTGCATATCGATATCTAAAAACCGATATAGATATGAAAACTGTATATCGGCTACATAACCGTTTGCGAGAAAAACCGAAAACGCCCATCTCTAATCCAGACTCTGTAGAGTCTAAAACATAGTAATTATATAAATATTCGACTAGGTAGGTACATTGTTTTCATCTATTTATCGTGCGTATTCGGCGGATGTTGAACAGGTAGGCAGGGGCAAGGCGGCGGGCAGTACGCTGGGCTCAGCACTGTTGGAAACAATCCTGATGCTGCAGCTAAATGCCTGCAATGACATACTAAAATTAACTCTACTTCGTATGGTTATAGCCACACGCCAACACTTCTCGAGTGCCGAGGCAGTAGGTAGGTACTATTCGCAAAAAAAATCGTGACTCAAGCATAAAATATTGAAACTATGCTTTTAGGGTTCCCAGATCAATAAACCGAATTCCGGAGAGAATTACTGCTGACTTGTAAATATAGTTGTAATTTCGTCGTTATGTATTTGATCATGGTTTGCATGCAACAGTACTACTTATGACTTGGGGAATGGACACACCTGTATTGCTGGTCAAGTTGCGCCTTCTCTATTCGTTTGTCTTTGGCTCTTCGGTTTTGAAACCATATCTTCACTTGCGTCTCGCTGAGTGATAATGCTGAAGCCAACTCACACCTGCGAAAATATAAACACATTCACTGTCTCGCACAAAGTAGGGACAACAATAACATAAATGGGATAATGGAGCCGAGTTTGACATACTTACGAGTTTGTTGGTGCGACGAAGAAAAACCTTGACGGGGCGGGAACCAGCACTCCTTTACTATGAAAGGGTATGTTGAGTAGGCTCGTCACTAAACCCATTTCATTGGATTTTCTATGCTTAATGTGGCAAGAATGGATTATCCGCCCGAATTCACTGCTGTTATGAAGTATTCGCCTCGCTCTGGCCATACATAATTCTCTACATCGTTTATGAATACTCTACATGGAAAATAGTGAAAATGTTAAATCGAAAATATCTAATACGTTACCTTCGGGCTCTGGCCACATATTCTCCCCTGGCATACTCCAGCTCCAGCCGCAGAGTCTGATGCGCCGAGAATGTGGTGCGCTGCCGACGAGGCCGACTCTCCTTGCGCCTTCTTCGAGCCACTAGACAACATAACTACAGGTTTATTCACTTGTTTTTTTGTCAAGAAGAGAGGTAAGTATTAGTCCTAGGATGGTACCTACCTATACGAAATTAGAACGACTAACTGATTACCGAGGTCAGTAAAAAACTTTGCTTCAAAAAAACTATTCATTTCGTCTCAAGCAAAAACTTCACAGAGAAACACTTGTATGGGTTCTCCGTTCTGTCAATGACTAAAGGTTCATTACTTTCCTACCATGAGAAAAGTGAGCTTGTAAGAGCTCGGATTCGCGCCAGACTGCTCCGGAAGTGATCATGTGAAACCCTTTCTCGCCGGGAATAGTGAATCACGATAATTTGTATGGCGGTAAAGGAGTTATGCAATAAAAGGGCTATTGACCAGTTTTTAGACTAAACGATCCTTGTATTAAAGTAGAAGTAGAGCGTATTTTAAAATAAAATACCGTTTAGAGCGAAGAGTAAACTAATAGCTTGATTTCCCACGATACCATTAGGTAGGTACATTAATAGAAATGAAGTTTATGCATGGGCTTTAGAAACAGGCAGCCAAGGGTGCCAGCTTGAACCTTCAGTTACCTATTCATCAGTTTAGTTGTCCGCTCTATTCTGAGGTAACATCAGTCAAAATCATTTCCTCCGAAACAAAAGCAGTTGGCAGGAACTAGGAAGCTGTTACACGGCTGCGCTGTGATTGAGGCTTCGCGGCATATGGCGTGATGCGGTGTCAATTACGATAATGTCCGGTCGATTAGTGATCACGATCCGCTGCTCATAACCCACCGCACAATAGCCGATACGTTTGGCTTTATTGTAATTTACGTGAGAGTTATGGCTTACCAAACATCAATGTGGATATTTCATTGCTACCGTCGACAAATTGAGAGGAGGGTAAGTAAAGGTAGACAAACGGAACTGCAGTCTACGAGTACAACATTGTGCGTTTCCAATTTCAACAGTTACATACTCGTAGCCCAAATATCTCTGTATCTCTAACTCTACGCTAAATTATTGATTGAAACTGTTATTATAAAATTCGATAGACGGATAGCCGCCGGAAGCTACTAAAGCAGTAGAATAAAGAACCTAGACTAAGCAAATGGAATGGTTTAGGTCTAGTCCATAGAGCAATTTAGGAAAGCTTATAGGTATTTTACGAACAGTTTAAAAAGTCTTGCTTATGTAGGTATGTTATACAGGCCAAGTGCATAAACCTGTCTACATAAAAATAATGTTTTATTTGAAGGCCTAATTAATCATCAACATCTCTTTAAAGCAAAGAATGAGGCTCGCATGATCAGGGTCGTTAGTAATGCGTGCGATTGTTCCGTCCATTAGATCCTGAGTATGATTCGTTTGGTATTGTCCAGAAGATAATAGAGAACGAACTAGATTGTTACTACAAATCGCGCTCGTAAATGATTAAATGTTTTTTGTGCAAAAATCATTAGCAAAGTCGTAGGTACCTGATAACTAGTACCTAGTAGTAACTACATTATAGGTGAAATAACAACCACATTTTGTGCCTAGGTGCTGACCCACCTGATGTAAAGCGGTTACCCTTCGCATGTCCACTAAGGACGTGTCCTGTTTGGAATCACTCTGATAAGTAATGCATGGCAGCAGAAATAAACACGGTACTAGGCACAGGACGAAACGCTTTCAAAGAGCTCTACTATACGGAATATCAAGATATACGGAATTCTTCAAGTCGGCAACGCGCGTGTGTCACCTCTGGTGTTGCGCGTCCATAGGCTACGGTAATCGCTTCCCATCAGGCGGGCCGTACGCATGTCTATCTACTACGTTGTAAAAAAAAAAAAATTAACAAAACCACAGCACAATTTTATTGTGTAACCAAGCTAAAAGAAATCTGTACATTCATAGATAAACGACATTGTTGGCTTAATTTCACAATAAAAAGGGGTGGCTGAGAAGCGTCAGCTGTGGTCCCCCCTGGATGTAATTGGCCAACAATAGCGACATAATCTGGCAATGTTGTCGTGTCCGATCATCATGCGCTTACTCAACTTGAAAGTGTTTAATTTGAAGACGGATTACCTAGGTACTTCACTGGAACATTCAAATCATATACCTACCCTCCTTCTTGCTTCGCCATAATCGGGCAATAAATTAGGCTGTGACTTGTCACAGCCTAATTTATATAAAATATATATATATATATAATTTATATATTGTAAGTTCCTCTTGAGGAACTTACAAGGGAAAAATAGGGCCTACCATATTTTTTCTATCCACAGACACGGCTTCGGCTAAATGCTTGACATTAATATTAGTTGTCAGAAAATTATCTGTTCATCAGACTGGCTACTCCCCTTAGTCCGAACTAAAACCTCATGATTAAAAATAATGATAGCACTTCAACAATGGTCCGATTGGGGCTGCGACCCCACGATATTCATTAGCAGATCCCCTAATTACGATTCCATTGGAGCGATCCTTCGAGATGAGAGATCACACCTGACTTGTTTACGTTCGAGGTTTTGTTTTCGATAGGCACAGGTAGACATAAGTGGCTCAACCACTCCCGACGGCGACTTTCAGGAGTGTTCAGTTAGTTTTCTGATGTACCTATGCAAAAATTTTACTCTGTATACCTATGGTATGCATCAAACGTTTTCACAAACTTCTGTTTACTACCTACCCAGTAATAATGTATAGGCTTCGTGTTTAAAACACCCCTTCAAATTATGGGTTTTGGAATTTTTTTAGGAGCCAACTGATGTTATCTACTTTCTAATGGTTATTTTGCGGTGTACAGACGTACCTAAATAGCACAGCTTTTGTAATGTTGCCTGTGTCTTCTCCACCGACTATGATTATTCTGTACCTTTTGTAAAGATATTGATATTGCGGGGTGCACGCTCCAATGCATTTCAATTGAACACAATATTCTTACGGACAAAAAGTTTGCTTGAAAGTGGAATCGTTCCCTATATTTACGTTATTTTGTTTTTCGTTGCAAACAGATGACTAATTGATGATAAGGAATTAATTGGTCTGACGTGTCTTATAAGAGTAACTTTTTATTCGGAGTTCTTATCCCGGACACTGAAAATCATCTAAAATGTGTATTTAGGTGTACCTAAAGGCAAAAGCTGTTTTCTTGAATCTACTGCGTGATGTTTCCATTTGAGCGGCTGCAGGATTGCAGATCTGCACGTGGCATCTCCCACGCCAACTGGAGCGCCGCGCTGGCAAGCCATTGTTCAAGTTTTAGTTTATTGCACAGTGCAGAAGTGGCGATTACACTTGTGCATGGATGACAATTATTTTATTATCATCACCGTGTTTCCTATTAGGGTTGTAGGATTTTAGGACAAATCAATTATCAAATTACTTACCTACGCTAACAGTTTACCCATCTTAAACCCTTGAGTAAAATATTCATTTGGAATAGTTTTGTTTTGAGAATATCTATCTCTTCAGTGTCTCTGTCACAGTCGGAAAACTCATATAAGAGTTCTGCTAAAATAGTGTAACAACGTGTTAAAGAAAAACTGGGTCCAATGTCTAAACTAAACAAACCGCTCTTAATTTCGAATAATCAGTTTCACGGATTGTTATTCTGTACGTAATAGTTATTAGAGTCGACCAATGGACAGATTTCATAGCATAGAAGCGTAACAGTGCTACAATTTTCACATGAGAGTGGGTTCGAATGGGACTCTGCTCGTTTCTATTGGGATCCAGCGAGACGTGGCGTTGTAATCGCATCAACTCACCGACAAGCGAGCTGTCCCGCCCGCCCAGCTCCCGCCCAGCCGCCCACAGCCAACGCCATTCGAGGCGACAAACCATTGTCATTCTACTTTCATGGCAAATACAGAAATTATTCTCATTCTAATAGGCTTACCGAAAATTCTGTTATTGTTCGTTGTTTTGTATTTCGGGTTTTTGTGCTGAATTGTTCGTAAAATGTTTGAAGAGATTTTCTAAATAAATAGGATTCGGAGGAATGAATGATGATTTCGTTGAAACGAATATCACACGTTCTAAATACTGTATAAATTATATAAATACTGTACACGTACCTATCTAGTATCTACCTATTCCCTGGAATTACCATAGTGCGACGATTAATTACAAAATAAACCCTAGATCGGGTACCTATAGGGGCCTACACTATTTAGAAGTCCACTAGACTGCTGGATATGCAAAGCGCACAATAGGGCTGGATTAGTAGCAGTAGGTAAGTACCTAACTATTTTTCAGTTGAATTTATGTTTATGGGGTGAGTGGTCAGCCAGTAAAAGCCAGCGTTTCCAGAACTCCAATGTTCTTGTAAATTCAAATAAGCCATAGCCAGAAGTTGTCCTAATCTAAACAGCTTTCGAGAAAAATACCATGTATGAAAATAAAAATAAAAAAGGTAGGAGGTGAACTGAACAGCTGTTATATTAATCCCGTAAGAAAAGTCCTATGACAACTTCTGAGGAACTCGAAATAGAGTTGGTAGGTATTTTCTTTAAAATATGAAAAGAAACGTCCAGCAAAGAGTTGTGTGAAAGGATTAGGAGGCGAGTATCTCCCTGCCATGGCTTATCTGGACGGACACCCTTTATAAAATGTTATTGAATACTTTTCTAGTGATATTTTATTAAAACGAGCAAAAGAGTTTGTATTTTCCACTGCTATCTTTGATCTTTGTGCTTCTTTGTATATAAACTTAGCAGATTCAAAGGCTTTTTTATACTAAATGTCAAACGAATATTTTCTCTGAAAGGTAACCTAACTGAAATAATATCAAAGAGCATGAAGAATACCATACCTATCAAATACCTTGAATAATATCAACGAATTGAATATTTCCAAGTATCTACAGAAAAGTATGAAGTTCGTAAGAAGAACCTACTTTACCTATTCTTACAAAATGTTAGTACCTAGGTATACACCTACATTAGGTGTAACTTTAAAATAAATAAATATTCATGGACATCTCACAGAAAGCTTTCTAGTCCCAAACTAAGCAAAGCTTGTACTATGGGAACTAATTGCTGATAGAGTACTTATTTATACAGTAGTTCGCCCCGAACTGAGATCTCGTGATGGTCGGAGGTTAATAAAACTCAAACAGTTTTTATTGACCAATGGTTGTAATAAACTTTGCAAATCGCTTCTAAATCGCCGTCTAGCTATGTACCAGTCCTACTTGAACTACAAAATCATTGAAACTCCAAGAAATGGTAGCTCACGTTATACTGGGTTTCCCAATTTTATAATTTTTACAACAACTCAAAAACTATTAGACCTAGAATCAAAATAAAAACGGTTTTGGAATGTCTAAACAAAACCCTATCATATGACACCCCACTTGATATTATTGTAAGACTTTTTTTTTTATTCCCCTTGGTCCCTCATAACTTCACGACCCCTTGACCGATTTACTTCATTTAACAAACCAGTAAAACTTAAGAGTACTACCTATCCGTATACCTACTAAATTTTATGAAGATCGGATGAGCAGTTTAAAAGATCTCGTCGAACAAATATACAAACATACAAAGCATTTTTGTCCAAGCTGTCACTAAGTGCAGAAGATGTCACAATAATATTTTTTTTTTGTAAATACATAGGTAAGTAGCTACTTATAATATATAGTAACTTATAATATATACCCAGCCATAGATACAACATCTATGTTAGCCACACACAAATGTTTGTTCTTGGTGGGGATCGAACCCACGACCCACAGCGCGGAAGGCAGAGCTACTACCCTACTACCGACTGAGCTATGACGTCTTGTCGAAAATCGCTACTGTTTCATGCTTCAGAAAAAATATTTTTGCGCACTCACAAAGTCCAAACAAAAAACTAGTTAGAACATTCTTGGCGGAGCAGCAATTTTCAACAAGAATTTATTTGATCACACCATCATCAGATATCAGTTTCAAAAAGTGTTCGATTAAGAAATACCTAACATAGTTTAATAACATACCTAATAGTCCCTAACATCAGTTTGCCGAATAATCTTTTTCGTATGTAGGTAGACTTACTCTATTTTCACAGGAATTCAATTGGCTCTACGACAGTGCTACGCCAAGGCTACGACGTAGGACTTTGGCGGTACATTGTTGTAGTACCTATTTTTGAAAATATTTACGTTTTCATTTGTAAGTGTATTTTTTTATTTTACTTGAAGATCAATAGACGGTCATGGAGATAATTATATTATCTATTCCGTGGTCATATGCCATGTCTGTCGGTACCCCAACCGCCAAGAGGCCGCCGCCGCCGCCGTCGGCCGTAGCGTCGTCGCCGCTTTAATCTTATACATATTAGACTTATCTAATTGGTAAACCAATCATCATCATCTAAGTAAATGGCACCTTCGCATTATTTATTTACATGATTAATATCTAAATGATCTCTAGCTAAAGCTAGAAACTTAAAAAATCTGTGAATACATAACGAGAAATATTATTATTCATTGATCGTAGCAAAAGTTTATTGAGTTCGGCGTCCTTGGAACGCTAAAAGTTGCCAATTATTTTTTAACTGTTGGTCGAGCGAGCGAAGCGAGCAAAGTAATGTAGGCAAATCGGCGTTGTATGTTTGGTAGAGCATAACTTTCAAACCACTTATCTGATCTTTATAGAATTTGGTACGTTTAGTAAAATTATGAGGTAAAAAATGGTAAGGCTCCAAATAAGAGTAAAAAAAAGTCTCGAGTAGGGTATCATGGTACCTAATGCTTTGTTTAGGTATACATTTAAACCCATTTTTATTCTTTTTCTAGAGTAAACTAAACTTTTAAGCTTTTTTACGGATCAAAAATCAAATAAAAAATAACTGTTTGCGGAGTTTTTAACATCAACAAGCTTAAAAAACGTGCCTAGAAAGTGGCCTAGAATATTCTAAAATTATTTTTTCGGATATAATATGGTGTTTAATGGACATAACAAGAACATGTCTCAGGAGTAGGTATATTAATCGTTCTTCAGCCTGTTTACGTAAGTTGTTCAACTAGATCACCCAGATCTTTAGCAGGTAGAGGAATGCTCTACCTTCGCGTAGGTACTCACAGAAAGCGGCGAGGCCGGTTCCAAATGCCATCTGCTGATGCGGAAGCAGCAGCGGACGCGGACACAGAGGCAACGGCGCCGGTACCCACAATCTCGGTCTTTCCTCCTCTCTACCACCTTCTTCCACCTCCACATCCGACGAAGATTCACTCTCGCACACGGTTGTCTCCGGCGCTATCTCACTCCGATTCTCGAGATGTCCATACAATCGCGCAAAAAATTTTCGTGGAGACGACGGCCTTGGCGCTTGCACTGTCGTCGTCTCAGGATCCTGTAACTTATCCTCGCTCATCGTAAACTTTGCCGGGAGCGACGCGTGGTGCCGGAGCACGGCTATTACATGAATTGACGGGTTTCAATGAGTCAGGTGTTTCCTGAGGGAACGGGTGAAGCTCCGCCCATCGAAACCGCGTTCCTGTTCTATCCCGTACGGAAAGTAGAGATAAGGGTGAGTCGCGGCCAATTGAGTGCCTTCTGTATAGAAACCCCAGCCTTGAAGGCGTGTACCTACACCTACTTAACAGTTCGACTTGCACGCTCAGACTTTCATAATAGGTACCATTACAATATTTTTGTATTACTTGTTTTAGTTCTGTTCTATTGGAGTTGAAAGATCTTATTGAACTTTAAACTTGAACGAGTGCAGTTATTTTCTAAAACCACCATTTTTTTCATAGCTCTTGTAAAAGTTACGATAATTATGTTCTTTTTTTACTACAGCCTAGGTAGGTACCATGCATAAAAAAAGAATACTCGTACCATGTACTTGCAGGAAAGGAGGAAGATGGGAGGGAGCAATGCGATTTTTTTTAAATAAAAACGAGGTTCTATTCTTTAAAGTTATAACTTTTCTATCCGATCCCCATAGATTATAGATCCATAGACGGTAAATTTGACAGTCACTGTATGTAGGTCACCGAACACCTATATCCTATGTAGGTGCATGGTAGGTACAATTTACTTACAGTTACTGACAAAATATGTCAGAACACTATCTTGCTACATTTTGCATGTATCTACTCAAAGTTGTATTGTAATAAAATTCTACAATATTCGCAGAAAATTACATGAAAATGCATAAAAATGGTGCAATGCTGACTGTTGCGTGTGTGATGCTTTGTTTGACATTTAACTACACCTTCCCTTTGCGCAGGGAGAGCTCAAAGTGGAATATATTTGGTAATCGTAATGGTAAGACTTTCTCAAGATTTTCTCATAGAAAAAGAGGAAAATCAGAGCCCATTTTACCTCTGCACCTATTACTTACCATAACAGAACATCTTGCTTACTATTGTGGCGGATAACTTTAATCCCAAAAAAGCGTCGGGAGCTGACGGTCTCAAAGCCGATACCTATACGCCAGCACGCAATCATCGAAGAGCCAGGGCTCCTTGCACTGGATAACAGGGTGGTATAAAAAATGTAGTTTTCTATAAATTGCCGATGTGTACCTACCGTGCCGGTATGTAGCTATGCAGTCGTGACGTAAGCTTGCTACACACGCTTGCTACGAAGCTACGAGGAGTTGTTCTACGGTTGCTACGAAACTTCTACGAATGTATTATCCAAGTACCTAGGTACTATCCAGTATTCTGTGACCGCAGGATCAAGCAACTTCTTGGTCTCCAGCTCTATTTTACTAGGTAGGTAGTCGTAGAAACCAATACACTTTGGCGGGTGTGGTTTGTTATTGTCTTGTTCTGTTCTAGATTCCCAGCATTACTGTAATCAAAAACACCATTTAAATATTGTGAATCCAATGAAAAACGTGGCAATTCATACTGAAAATGCATTGAAAATCATAAAAGATAGCAACGTCAATGAAAATAGAAAAAGCAAGAAACAAGCAAAATGTTCTGCGGCTAAAACCACTGATGACGACATTAGGCATTTCGAACAAATGGTGATTAAAAAGAAAAATCCCTATTTAGATCTCAAAGAGTTTGAATTAAAGTATTACAACCCGAAAAACACCAGGCAAAGTGTAGATTCAGGACCAATTGGGCAGGACCCCAGTCTGTGCGAGCCCTTAGAAGATGGTCCTAATGTGGAAATCACTAACAGAGGACTCTCTGGCTTCGCTATTCCCAAAAAACTGTTAAAAGAGTCTACCAACGCTGCCGAAAATAAAATCAAGATGGATAGTAACAGTGGCGAATCTGAGATAAAAACAATTGCAAAAGTCTCTAAGAAAGAATCTGACCGTCAAAGACGTGACTTGCAGTTACTGAACACGTTGGAAGATGATATCAGACAGTATGAAGAGAGCAAGAACTCCAACGAAAAACATTTCTAGGCACCTGTTAGGTTGAATTACAATGTTGTACCTATCTGGGTAGGTATTATGGTACCAATTATTATAAACTGTAATTTGTTTTATCTTTTTGGTTTTTACTTGGAACCTATTAGTAGGTAGTACCTATTAAAATGATCTGCGACCTACCTAGGTAACCAACATTTAAAGAAAAAAAATACAACTGAGAAGTTCCTCCTTTTTTTAAGTTGGTTAAAGATGAGAGAGAGACGACATAGATCATTGAATGACTGGCTGATGGGGGACAGGATAGATATTTTGGTGACGCTGATTATCACCGAATTAGCAGTATCGAAACTCTGTCACCCGGCACGTGTGAAAAGGGCCTTTTTCAATTCAGGACGATTCGCCATATTATAATTATGGTTCTCCGTTGCCACTCGAAAACCGTAGACCTACGTATAATAGATAGATAGGTATGGCAAAGTTTAAAAACGTAGCGTGCGTGGCCTACTCAAGCCACGTTTATAATTTTTCTTTGTCCTTTCGTAATCGCAATAGGTACATGAGTGCTCAGATTACCAAAATAGCCATGAACATGAATTTTGGTAACACTTGCGTTGACTTCCTACGTCTACGGTAGGTGCGTGTTATTATTTTTTTTTTTAATTGGCGTCGCACTGTGTTTGTGCATTTGCAATTTTACGTGGAAAATTAGGGAAACAATATTAGGTATATAATAAAAAAGCGCGGGATCTGGCATGCGGGTTAGGAAGGATCAGTAGGGTTAGGGATACAAAAAAAAATATAAACAAAGGTGGAAAATATATACAAAAGGGAAATATGTACAAAATTAAATTTCTAAGTTATTCATATAGATAAAAGATGATAAACAATGATATATACAAGGGTCAAGGGTAGCTAAAAGGATGTTAACACTAGTAGGAAGGGGAATACGACATGCAACAAGATCTTGAAGGAGTTTTCTGTGATTATATTGGGAACAAGCAAAAAATATATGATTAGCGGCACCGAATTCATCTCCACAAACGCAGGATGGGTCAGGCTTCACTTTTATTCGTGCAATGGTGCGTGTTGTTGCCCCGGGTTGTTGTAAGTACGGAAACTTTTTTTTTAATTCTTTTCAATTCGTCACTTCCGCTGCTCTTTTTCTCTGTTTCTCACGGTTCACAATGTTCACCTTTCTTTCAAATTCAAATCGGTCTTTCATTTAGACTTCTTCTTCTTCTTTTGTTATTTCATTTAGACTTCTTGGTATATTCTCACTCAATGAATGTGTCTATCAAAGTGTCTATCAGATGTCACCACAAAACACTACTACTCGTTGTCACTGTCAGTTCTTCACAATAATTCATTCATTCATTCGTTCGTCGTTTTGTTTGTCTTGTTTTGTTGATTTTGTTTGATTTTGAATTTTATTTTATATATTCACTGGGTCTGACACGTGTGTGTAAAACAGAAAAAGTAACTTATTTACATAAGGATCGATACTTTTCCTGTCACCGCTGCGCCGCGCCGCCGCCGCCGCTGCGAAGAGCAAAGAGCAAGGTTGGTTGTAGGTTTAAAAAAAAATTAAGTTTAATAGTAGGTAGAGGTACCCATACCTTGTTACCTACCAATTTAGCTATGAAATTGCTGGTAGTAAACTGTATGAGATTGTTTTTAGGGTATTCAAGATGGAACTACAGTGTAAAGTACAGAACTATGATTGGGGAAAATTGGGCAACAGCAGTACAGTGGCTAAACTACTGAAAAGTGCTGACCCTACTATATCAATTGATGAGAGCAAGCCATACGCTGAGTTATGGATGGGAACACATCCTAATGGACCTTCATTGATCATCGAGAGAAATGTTTTATTATCAGACTACATCAAAGATAATCTAGATGCGATTGGGCCTGCAGTGAAGCAAAGATTTGGTGTTGCTGTACCATTTCTATTGAAAGTACTATCTGTTAGAAAAGCGTTGTCAATTCAAGCTCATCCTCATAAGGTAATATAAATCTACCATCTATCAGCATAACTTATGTTTTTAAGAAAAAGCGATGGAGGAATCGAATGCCCACGTGATGTAGTTACCTCTGCTTATAGCAATGCATTACCACAGAGCAACTCCTTTAAGGATTACATGTTGTTTTATCTATTCTGTTCTCAAGGCTTAGCTTCATGTGACATTTTAATCTATACTAATATTATAAAGAGGAAAGATTTGATTGTTTAATGTTTGCATTGAATAGGCTCCGAGACTACAGGGCCGATTTGAAAAATTCTTTCATCATTGGGAAGCTACACTATCCCCGGGTGACATAGGCTATATTATATTTTGAATAAATTAGGGATCCTTACTAAAACTGCAATAATGTAACCCAAAGTGTAAAAAATTACCTAGAAAATTCGTTATTCTTAGTATATGCATGCATGAAGTCGCAAGCAGACAGCTAGTGTATAATATTTCATTTTGTTTTTCAGGATCATGCAGAAGAACTCCATAAAGCGTTCCCCGATATGTACAAAGATCCTAACCACAAACCAGAACTTGCCATAGCTCTGACTACATTTGAAGCCCTGTGTGGATTCAGAATGCTGACTGAAATTCATGATTTTATTAAAAGTAAGTAGTTTTCCTTTAAACCAAAAAGGATTTAAAGGTCTTGTGGTATGACTAAAGGTCCACAATCATACCTGTAAAGGTAAATTTACATCTGTTCAACAACAGGCAATTTTGTGGAAAGCAACATGTTGAAAGCTGTTGCATACGACAATCCGTTGCTTCAACAAATTGTGGAAGCAGCATAAATGCACCTTGAGCTGTGGGTTCACAAGCAACATCTTTCAACAAGCCTTATTTTGTGGAACGGTCGACGCTCTGTTGCGAGAACGGGAAACACTGTTTCAACATGTTGCTTTCCTCAAAATTGCCTGTTGTTGAACAGATGTAAATTTACCTTAATAACTGCCAAGAGTTTTGTGTCAGTATATTTAGTTTTACCCTAAGAGATGGATGTTTATTTTACCATTCATCGGGGCATGAGTAAAAAGTGGCACCTGTTGCTGTATAAATCATCTAAATAAGATGCAAAGGCCTATATATTTTATTAAATTGGAAAGCTATTTACTGTGGAAATGTAACAATGTGGTTTTGTTTGTGATGACTCTAATCAGCTGCATGCATCTCTAACAGTTTCATATTGCTTATCTTAAGTAATAATTCTTTGAAAGACATTGTATACAATAAAACTGTTTTTATTTTCGAGTTCCCAACCAATGATCTGCTACATAAAAGATCATTGTTGTCAACCGTACCTAGTAATACCTATCAGTAGTCAGTCTGTATAGTAATTCTGTGATAATATTGTCATTGCCAGAGTGTATTTATTTTTGTAGATATTCATTTGTACCACCTACCATTTAGTATGATAATAGTAGTTAAATGCTTGGATACTGTTTAGTTTTTAGGAATTCATTATTAGATAAAGAATTTCTTAGCTTCTCTTACGAAAACTAAGTTCCCCTAAAATCTAAAATCATCATCATCATTATCAGTCTGTAGTCTGTAGTTTCGTGGACATAAGTCTCATAGCAGGGGGAGTAATTTTTAGAACTATCGATCAATAAGCTTTCTACAATGTGCATTGTGCATGTCAGCAGACATTATAAAAATATTAGTATAGATTTCAGACTAATTCTGCATACAATAATGTTCTAATTTCAGGCCTCAAGGCGGCCTAAATACTCCATCACCAGAATTGGCCAAGAACTCATACAAACTTACTTCTTTCAGAGTTGCCAGAACTCAGACAAATATTGTCAAAGGAGTGTGTAGACAATTTCTTATCTCACTCGGAGCAAGGTGAGAGTAATAAAGTTCTCAAACCATTGTTCAACTCTATGATGACTTGTGATAAAGACGCAGTTGCTAATGGATTGAAGAGCCTTCTTGAAAGATTGGAGAATGAAGGTAAGTCGACTTAACATTAAAATCTTGCGCCATTGAACATAAATTATGAACGGCATGTAAGAATACCAAGCTGGTGATCAGCAAACTCCCAAGAGAAAATATTAAAAAACGTTCCGTTTTGACGGCCAGAAAAATCTACATTTGAGTTCCTAATAACTCCTCAAAACTCTGACTCCACTTACACTGACGATGATGAATAGAGAAGGCTAGGTTATAGACATAAGGAAAGCGTTTTGTAAAATTTCTACCATCGTTTTTTATGTAGGAATTGATGTTTACTAAGTGCTTAGCATGAGCGCTTAAGAACAAGTGCTTAGCGTGAGCGCCCTAGTCAAATATTACACATATAAGCCACTAAATCCTCCTCTTTGATTGAATAGTGCCAGAAGTAGTGTTTACCACCTAATTCAAATTCAAATCGTTTATTGCACTCTTCCATAGATGAAACGTTTTATCGTAATTATTTTTTTAATTTGTTCTGTTCCAGACGAAGTTACACAAAACAATATGCTTTACCCATTATTGAAACGTCTCCACACTGACTATCCCGGTGACGTCGGCTGTTGGGCGCCTTACTTCATGAACTATATGGAACTGCGGCCGGGACAGGCGATCTTTCTCAAACCTAACCTGCCACACGCATATTTGAGTGGAGGTAAACTCTTTTTCACTTATTCTTTAAACTACTAAGGGCCGGTATTTTGATCCCTAGTTAGACCTCGGTGTCTGAAATCTAACTAAAGCATAGGCTACTTTTAAGTCAAGATGTTTCACTGATTCTAAAGAACTATCCAAAGCATTTTGGAGGTCTATGCTCATTTTGGTTTGGTAACAGGGCCTGAAAGCATTTGCTACTCTGCTTTATTTTCATCACAAATATACTCGTTAGGTAGTAGATACCTACCTATGCCCTTTAGAAACCATTGTGAAACATACGAAATATAGAACATTTATTTTAGGCCCGTATACTGATTTACTGTTCAAGCACTGATCTGGACTCAAGCATAGATTTTTGTTTGAAAATCTCTACTCAAATATATGCTTGAGTAACAATTTCTGTTTCGGCATACGAGCCTGAAACTTTTTGATACGTATCAGTTATGTTAGCTTAAGTATGCACTGAAAAAAAACTTGGCTTATATTAACTATACATTTACCTTTATACAGATTGCATAGAATGTATGGCGTGCTCAGACAACGTTGTCCGTGCGGGACTCACGCCGAAACACATAGACGTGCCCACTCTAGTATCAATGTTGGACTATAGTAGCTATGCGACTGATCAGCTACTATTCAACCCGCAACTAGAAGATGTAAATAGCTGTGTGTGGCGACCGCCTGTGTCCGATTTTGCTGTGGCTAAGATTAGAGTGAGTAAACTACCTAGTATGCAAAAAATATGATCATTCTAATGTCAGTATTGTGGGTCGTGGGTTCGATCCCCACCGAGAACAAACATTTGTGTGTGGCAAACATAGATGTTTGTTCTGTGTCTGGGTGTTACTATGTATAAGTATGTATAAGCATCATTATCATAGGCAGCTTGTAGTAACCCACTGCCGGGTAATAATAATAATAATTTGTATGTATGTATGTATATATATATATTATATATAAGTATTAAGTATGTACTTATAAAAAAAGTAAGTATACATGGTGTTTCATGTGTTTTAACAGCAATCTAGTTCCCATAGTACAAGCTATGCTTAGTTTGGGACTAGAAGGCGTTGTGTTACGTGTCCATGAACTTTTGTTTATTTAATTTTATTTATTTATTTGTGTACAGGTGGAAAGCGGCGACTCATACAACACAATAAACCGGCCCAGCCCGAGCCTGATTCTCATAACATCAGGCAACGGCACCGCTTGCGACTCCGAACCGATTTCAGTACGACCAGGCGTCGGTATCTTCCTCAAAGCGAGCCGTCAACTAACCCTTACTCCTAGTGAAGGCAATTATCTGGAAGCATACCAGGCTATATGCAACGTCTGACGTCTATAAGTAAAAACAGTGAAATACTTCGAGAAAAGTTTAAGATAATACCAAAAGAATCATTTTGAATCGTTATTAAACTATTGAAGTGAGTGGCGCTATCCGAGAAAAAAAAAATCACAATAATCTGGAATGATGCATGTAAGTTTAAGTATGTTTGAACTTTGCACCCGCATAATGTCAGTAAAACTGATGGTTTCTACATTTATTTTGTAAGTCTCAATGATATTTTATAATATTATTTGTTGCTCGAAATGTTAAACGAACGAGCAAAGTGAGTTTAAATATTAGTGAATTTTTGAGTGCATGAAGTGAGATAAATGTTCCTAATTATAAGCTTACCCTTTATAAAAAAACTACGTAATGTTTTGCACTTTGAAAAAATATAAGATTTTATATACCACACAAACAATATTTTAATTTCTGTCAACTCTGAATACTTATTTTCTTTCTAGGTCAAGAAAAAAGTTAAATAGTAGGTAATTAGATAAATACTAAGATACTATAGTATATATAGTATTCATAAGGTAAACGTATCCCTTAGTCAACGTTATATCACGACTGATAAATGATATAAAACCAAACTATCAATGTAGTACATAATGCGTAAGAGAAAACTGGATAAAACTTTTGCAAGGATTTTTCGGTCTTTACAATTACTAGCATAATCAATAAGTAAGTAAACTAAGCAATTGGCAAATTCTTGTATAACTAGAAATAGCTTACAAATTTCAATTTTCGAAATCGATTTATTTACCCACCGCCGAATCGTAACACTTGAATAGCAAAAGTGCAATTTGTAATGACTAATTTCACGGTGAATAAATTTTCGGTTGCAAAATGAATAAACTATCATTGGTTTTATCTTAGCGTGACTTCTCATCTAATAGTTAGTAGGCGATTTAGGTAAGTATACCTAATCAATGCATTACTTTGGTTACGTTCGCTCTGTGTGTCAAACGTTCGTCCAGAATCTATTGTCAAAAACAACTGAAGCTTGATAAAACATAAAACGAAGTAGGTACAATGATCTGAGATAAATAGCACGGAACGTCTCGTCGCGAAATTAACCAAGATGCACGTTACATAAGCAAAACTAATGGTGCATTACACTATTGAACCTAATCTACAAGTTAATTTAAAAAAAACCTGACAATGAAACTCTCCTTTGCTTCTCTTCATCATTGCTGGTTCATCAAATCTAAATACATTGATATGAATAAAATGTTTCAAGCTGCAAATATGACTGATATTCTTCAAACCTGATTTATATTTTATTCCGTGACAAAAAATAAGAAATCGTAATCCGGTTTGAAGGACCACATCGGTAAAAAACCACTGCAATTCTGCATACTGACACAGTTTTCAAAATTGATCATATAAATTGGCTGGCAGGTGTCAATAATTTTTCGTAAAACCTATTCGGTGCGGTACTGTGCGCGTGCGTATGCATACTTCTAACTACTTTTTCTATGCAACCATAAATCAGCAGTTCCATACATTTTTGCCAAGTAGGTATTTGTATTTTGTAGGAACAGCAATTTTTTATTTGACCTAAGACTGATGGTTTCGTAAAAAAAGATGTTCATATTGATTAGTAATTGATGACCCTCTGAAGTTTTCGGTAGTTATCTTATTATACCCTCTATGTTAGTCTCAAAATCACCTGTAAATAAAGTTAGAGGCAAGTACACATGCGTAGAGTTATACCTAGTTATAAATAGGTAGAGATATCGTACATCCGCTCGTGAGTACATAGTATCTTAAACATGTGGCGCAATATACCAATTTATTACCATTGATTTATGAAACAACATACCTTCTAATCGGGTGGTCAATGCTAGGACTCTGGTTACTAAATTGTCCAAGCTGATACCATGTCGTATGATCGGTAATGTCGCAAGCTAAACAGTTGGTCAGTGACACCATTATTTATCTTAATTAGTTTTAAAATAATCAGCATCCAGTGAGTGGTTTATAAAGTTCATTCATCGTTTTCGCTGTAGCTAAACTCTACAAAATTATATTCACGATTTCTGTTAATCACAGTTCAGATCGGGTAATTTCCATTTTTGGAATTGGGACATGAGCAATGCATGCTAACATGGTCGCAAGACATCCATTTAACTATAAATTCTTATCTTTGGTTCTTGGCATCATCGGAATTCATTCAAGAGCTTATAAACTCCGGAAAAACGTTTAGGTACGTGTAGTAGTTAGTTTTATAATAATTTGAAGGTGTCTTCCTATAGTCCTTTTACTTTTTTAAAATGGCATTGCGTATTACATGAATGAAAAGGAAAGTGATTGTACTGGTTTGACTCTACCTGTTTAACAACATTACCGTTTTACTCCTGTTTTACTGAGGCATCTTGTACTTTACTTACATGTACTTGCATACATACATCTTAGATATTCTTCATCATCATCAACCTATATCGGTCCACTGCTGGACGTAGGTTTCTCCCAAGACGCGCCACTGAGCGCGGTCTTCGGCTCTTCTCATCCAGTGTTTGCCAGCTACATTTCCGTTATACGTAGCCAGGGTCAGTTCGGATGAGCCTAACACCTCCTGCCCCGACACTTCCATGACCGATGCCTTGGCGTGGACTAGCGGGGCGACCGAGAACTGGGGGCCGTTGTCTTGTTGTGCCTATCATTTTGGGAGGGTTTGTCTTAATAGATATTCTTAGTTTGATTATATTATTCAACACGATCAAATTGATACTATAAAAATTAAAATTGGTCAGGGTTCCTACAACTGGTACAGTTTTTATTGCCCACCATTTCATTAATTTAATTACATGTCTCAATTATCTGGATATCGGATCATAGTCTAAACTTGACACAGAATCTCTTGGTCTAGTTGTCACTGAGTCTGTCGATACGGTGGAGCTTACCGCTATTAGTAGTCCGAGAGCTAGTTATTAACATACCCACAGCTTATAAGGTACTGCTTAATAATCTGTGGTAGTGTAGTGGTTTGTTCGATATTCAAATTTTTCTGAATAGCAACCTACGTTCTACATACACGACTAATTAGCACTGCTTTTTGTTGTCTTGCAGTTTGTGTGAAAAGTAGAGTATTATCCTCGGGGACAAAGCTGTCTTAGTCTCGGGCGACCTTGAATCTCTCTGTCACTACGGATCCTAGTCAACACAATAAGAGCCCACTCGACATTAAGACAGTGCTTTGTCCCCTAGGTTAATAATCTATTATTTCAAGTAGGTACCTACCTAATCATGTAACGTAAATATGCACTGGCTCCTGTACCGTTTATGACCGGTGGTGTAATACCGTATAACTATCACTCGAGGCTATTGTAACTTCAATAAAGGATATGTAAAGTAATTGCGACATTACACCTACTTAGGCTCTACAGTTTACATTGTAATTCAGAGTGATTGACATGAGAAAATAATCCTATTACATTTGCAGTTGTAGGTACCCAGTTGTCTGCAGAAACTTGTAACAATTGTGGTTGGTTCGTAGTGCTCTAATATAAAGCAATGTAAAGTATGTAGGTTAGGTACTTTTATATTTCCGTAGATTACCTACCGTCACAACACAGTAGGACAACCCTAACCCGACGTCTTCGACTCGAAAACATAAATAAAACTCGAAAATTTGTAAAAATCGGTGGTTAGATGAAGAAAGCTCAAACTCGATTGATCTCGAAATCTATGGTAGAAGCATGGTTTCCACGATGTTCAAGTGTTTATGGATGACCCGAAACGCATTATGGATGAACGCAGTAATATTTCCATCAGTGCACTGCTGTTGACGAACTCGTCAGCACTCGACATGTCTTGTGATTGATTCGCTACCTCGTGATAAAACTAAATGCAGCTCAGCTCGACTAAATCCATAACTCATTAAAAAGTACGTCACCCTTTTAAAAGTAATAGCCCATAGCAGGCTTTATAGTTTTAGGTCACTGCATATCATTTAGTTCTCATTACACAACGTGTCTAGACTTTAGGCCACGTGATGTATCGTGAGAGTATTGGCGTGGTTTATGAAGACTAATAAGTAGGTATTTAACTATTTGAGGTACGAGCTGTACCTATTTCAAAGTAATCCAATGGCTATGTAGCATTTATCGCTGTGTTTACTGACTAAAAGGAAGTTCAATACCTCAGGCTATGAAGCAGAAATAAGTAGTTGCCTTACCTATCTACCAATATAATATGTCGACCCCACGATTCTATTGATCTGTGATCGCAGAATCAGAACTCGGTGACCGTGGCGAAACCGCAGCATTGACTGACGCGATATCAACGACTCTTGTTGCTTAGCCATACTTAGGACTTAGGGGAAAAATAAAACTAATAGGGTCCCCAGGTAACATCCCCGCGTAAAACACAAAAGCCAATTTCCTACAAATTCCAAGGTTTAATGGGTCACTTGCCCACATGGTAAGCCATACATGGTTTAACATGTGACAACTCAAAATGGTTGCAGTAGATAACAGCAAACTCACGAATTGTTGGTCAATTGAAGCAAGTCTCTACGCTTATTTAAAACGTTTAAAGTTCTGATAGCAATTTTTATTAATTACGTACCTAGTCTAGTCTACTATCCGTTCTCAGAATATTATGGTAATCTGAGCATCCGTTCTACGCCTCTTGTAATGGTCGAACAAGGAGTGGTCTTTCTGTCATTCATCAAGCACAATAAAACCAAACATTTTATCTTGTCAGTTGAATCCCCCAGGGCACATTCCTTTTTATCAACAATATTAATGTAAGTACATACACATAACTACTCATTAGTCAATTAGTCAGAAAGTTGAACAACTAACACTTGGGTCGTGACCATTGCTTGCGAAATATCTCAGTGTCGAATGTGAACTAAATCAGTCTGCAAGCCGCACCCCGAGGCAGGAGTTTCTAAGTATATGTACCTATAGTTTCTTCTTTGTTATAGTATCGGGCGACGGGCACCCTCTAGTTAGTAATCATTGATATTTGATTTATAGCGTAAGGTAAAAATGTTTCAGTAAAAACAGCACATCTCCCTAAAGAATGAAAAATGTGCGTGCAAGCTCGGTTCCAACTGTAGGACAAAAATTATACCAGGTAGACAACACAAAATATAATAAATGGCTATTTACTGTACCCACCTAGGTATCACATTGCTGCTGGCACAGTCGAATCCGTAAATATCTATGCTTGAAAGTGCGGAAGTGGTGATACCTTAGTTACCGCCCTATATGCACGAAATGTACGCACTTGTGGGAAAACATGCTTCCCAAGTATCACGAGGTCGAGATGATATCGTTTAGTGCATACTTCTATGTGATTTAATTATAGCCAACGATTGATCTTGCCTAATCCAATTAAACACGCATCGTGAAAGGGAAGTCTTTATAGTGTTGGCAGTGCACTGAGTCTTCTTCGTCCGGCTATTTTACCTGCTAAGCTTTTTATAATTATGTCGATCGAAATTATTTACCTTTCTGCTTTACTACAGTCTATATTTGTTTAGTTGTTTCAAAAAAAACCTCTGCATTTGTTAAAAGAATAGCAAAAGTAACTAATGCGTATCTATCAGGTGTCTGGCACAGTTAATTTATAAAAATTAGGGATATGGAATGTTCTTAAGTGCTAGATATTCCCCAAAACGACTGAAGTTTCCGCTGAAAGATGATACAATGTCAAAAAAATCCGGCTTTTTGGTCAACTGGGTGCCTAGTACATAATAGTTATTGCTCGGTTTATTATGTAAAATAACCGTGGTTATGGTTTGCCATGATTTTATGTGCTGCTTCCAATTAGATAATGTCTGATGAGTACGAGTTACAACAGCCATAACCTACTTTTAGTACCTTCAATATCTTTTGAAGATCGCGAACACGGTGCAGCCAAAACAGAATGTAGTTACCTACTCGTAAATACTCGTACGTAGGTATTTTAAAGTTTGTTAGGTAGGTAGTCGGAAGATGACGAAAAAAATGAGGGCGTTTTAAGTAGGTACTGGAAAAACTTTAAAATATACTTCTTTAGCTAGATATTGCTAAGACTCATTCTATAATAAAAAGCAAATCAAGACGTAGTAGTGGCCCATACAAAAGACATCAACGCGCTCCTTACTAAAAGTGTTTTTCGTTTTCAGGAGAGGTCAACTTGATTTGATATCTTATAGATTATTATATTATTCGAATAATTAGAGGATAATATTTATCATTTACAACTTTATTTTTTCATTTTGAAAGAAGGTAGAGTTCCATGTTTTCATAACTATGCCTTTGCCCTGCAGTGGAACATGACAAAGTGAGCAATCAATTTCGTGGCATTACCCAACGCCCAGTCTTAAAACGAATATTTCCTTTGTGGTGTAATTAGGTTCAATCATTTCACGGATCAGCACTACTTATCCGCATAGGTACTGCAATTGTTGCACCACACTTAAATATCTCAGTGGATCGGTGTCGTCACGACTGAAGTCGGCAGATCGATTGCTTGCCAAATAGTTGAGATTGCTGAATGTGCAATTAATTACAGACCTACTTTACTAACTGGCATTGTAAGGATGTCTAGCACCCGCGTACAGAATTTGTTTGTATATCAACCTCTGTGGACAAGCCGGTGGTGAGATGAAAAAGGTGCGGGTTCATGACTTAGTGATTTTAATTGGGTTTGCTTGGGGCTGGTAACGTCTATAGAGGTGTAAACCAAACCAAACTTACGGGTGACGTCCTATAGAGGTCAACCATCAGTTTGGGCTCGGTTTACTCACGTCAAAGAATACTATGCCTCCTGCTAGGGATGCCAATGAGTGAAATCCTGGAATAGTAATGTGGTTGGTTATCCACCTGCTCATGGGCATATTTAGCCAAGGTTTCTTCCTGCCTGGCAAAGATTCCACTAACTATTGCGATTTAGTATGCACGTAACAAATATAAAATCCTGTAATGAATTTTCAAGGCAGATGCATTCCTTATTTCTAGGTCATAAAAGTTATTTAATCAGTCTAACAAATGAGCGCTTAATTTGCAATAAGCGCAATACACTGGCCTCGCAATCACATGAGCCTCAAGTCATGTGACGGCGAAGGCTAGATAGAGCTTCGTGAATTGATCCACTTTTCATGTTTTACAATACTATATATCTACCGATAGAAACTAGGGTACTAGGCATTCTATTTCCGTTTATAATTTCATAAACCGCAATCGACTACTTTTACAAGGTGTCCGAATCGGCATGTAATCCAAGTGATTCGATAGCGTCAATGCCAAGTGCTAATTGTACAAATCGAGTGTATTGTAGTGTCCTGTCGTGACCTACTAATGGACAGCTTTGTTCAACAGCTGAGCTTTCGCCTATGAAGGCTATTTTAAAAGGAAGAATACGGTTGAAAATACCTATCATAATATCTACGAGTTGCTTAGGTGGTCACCACGGTTAGATCTAATGATGCTTTTAGACTTTTCTTGGTGTGTATTTTTATAAAAACATTTTCTTATTACTAAGTATGTACGAGAATGTTAATTT
Organism: Eulithis prunata; assembly: GCA_918843925.1. Taxonomy (NCBI): domain Eukaryota; kingdom Metazoa; phylum Arthropoda; class Insecta; order Lepidoptera; family Geometridae; genus Eulithis; species Eulithis prunata. The sequence continues at coordinate 7,007,401 of OU974016.1, read as the reverse complement.
CAAAGTCAATTAGTTTGTCAATTAATTAGTTATATTCTTTATTACATGTTGTTTGGTAATTTGTACAATCTGTAAGTTAGAAAATGCTCGTAGGTATGACACAATTTCCGCAGCCTACCACAAATCAAAGCGCTATTTGGTGCTGTCAAAGTAATTGATCTGGACAATGAAGGTCGCATTCCTAAATTACTTATCAGATTTCCAAAGCGGACGTTACCGTCAAGGATGTCAAATTGTAACGTTACACTGTTTACTGTAAACTCATATTCGGTTGCTACAGGTACTTAGCTCACAAGTACTTTAATCGTGTAATGTCTCACAAAGCACGCCCTCAGAGGATATGCTTTGTCACAGGATAAAATTATACAGTTTTGTGAGGTAATTCATTAGTTATTTAATTACGAACTTCATTGTTATCGACAAAGTGACCACTATCGTCTCTATTTATTAAAAAAAAGTAATCAAACGCTTTCAAAATGCATCAAGACAATATGTAGGTATCAATTTAGGAAATGAATAAAGTATCTATTTACAAAAAGAACATATGAAAATAGAGAAACATCATAAAAATTAGAGTGACATAGATTTTTGTACAAAATACACTGTTGTCTTAGGGGCTTATACCTCACAGAAAGTTGGACGATGCGCCGCTTAGATCATCTTGCATAACAGTTATGAACTAAAGCGTTGTTTTATAAAATACCGGTGACCATGATGTGGCGGTCGTAAAAGTTCCAGCTCGCTTTATCAAATTGGTAGTAAAGTAACTGTCCGTAAGAAGCTTTTGTCTAACTCTTGTGGTTTTTAGATTGTCTGATGAGATCAGGCCTAACGTTATTTTAGCCGAGACTTCAAATCGAATACGACTTTAGAAATATGTACCTATAAAAACACCTATAGTAATGCGTGACCCAAATGATAGCCGCGCTGAAAGTAGTTTATTTTTCTCTATATTTGTTAGGACAAGCGCTAAATAAATCATCTATTTTTTTTTATTTGAGGTACGGCATTTTAAAGCAAAATAAAGCATATTTTGACTAAAAACTAGGTATTTATACCAAAATAAAACAGTATTTACGGTCAACGATTTTAGAGAAACTTAATTCAATTTCGTACCTTACCTACATTACTCGGTTTCGCAACTCAGACATGCTCTTACCCAAACTGATTGCGGAAAACAGTCCAATAAAATCAGACAAACCGGAAAGAGTTCTTGTCATTAATCTGTGAGGTCACACTGGTTTTGGTCACTTTCTAAGCACGGAGTAGCTCAATCCTAACAATGCTGAGCAAGAACCACATTAGGTACTTATCCCAACTCTTTTCAACCAACTTTTAAAATATAGTCGCAGGCAACGACGTCAGATAGTCAACATGGCCATTTCATCGCGTCTAGTTATTTTACTGAGCAATGCAGCTGATATGTCTAAGAAAATTTTCTTGAATGCATAATTGCATAGGGATGGTACATCGATTTTCGTGGTGTTGAAATATTTTTAGTTCCCATACAAGTTTGAAATATAAAACATTTATTTGAGTTATAAATATCGTTATAATATTTGATTGACACCCATAAATTACATCACTTCCAATCAATTAACAATTTAAACCACACATCAGTGATTTAAAATCAAATCTAATGAACCAGGTCTATCAATGCAAATATTACTATGCATAATTATGAACTAAATTTGAACCAGTTGAGCTATCTATAAATCGTTTGCAACGGTTTGTAGATGGCTCAACTGTTCCATGTGTATTTTGTAAATATTGTAAATAATGTATTAGTTGTAATTTTCTTTGTGAATAAAAACTTTTTTCTGAACTAAATTATTCGCAATAATTATTTATCAAAGGAAACAGTTAGGTATGTGCCTATAATAAATAAATAAAATAATTAAATATTTTTGGACATATCACACAACGCTCTCTAGTCCCAAACTAAGTAAAGCTTGTACTAGAAAGAAAGAAAGAAAGAAAGAAAATAAATTTATTTGCAAACACTTACAATAAAGTATAATACATTAACAGTACAATAAAGCCTAGTGTTGCAAACCGGGCCATGAATCAGCATGAAGTTAGTAGCTAGTGAGCGACTAACGCTGGTCTTCCGTCATGGCCGTCCGGTGATGCCACGGGCAACCCAACCCACATGTTAGATGTAACAAATAATAAATAAAAAAATAAAAAAATGAAAATAAATAAGTGTAAAAGTGACAAAACATAAAGCAAAAGTAACAAAAAAGGAAATATGTATAATGATAAAAAAACAAAACAGATAGATATTATGCAGTAAAGTAACCGACAAGAAAAATATGCAACAAAACAAAAAACAGATAGATATTATGCAGTAAAGTGACCAAGAAGAAAAATATGCAAAGGGTATACATTTGTGCTACAAATAAGTAAGTATATTGGTAGGTACACCATAGTTTACCTGTACGTGCCTATACCTAGATTAGATGATGCTTGATTCGTGTCTATGACCTTCTTGCTTTTTCTGACTTTCAAACAGGAAATGCTTAAGTTTGATTCTGAAACTTTGCGCACTTTGCAGGTTCCGAATTGGTGGTGGGATATACTATGGGAAGTCGATTGCTGATAGAATACTTTTAAACATTTTATATTCTAAATACATACCTACTTATGATACCTAGTTACACATAGACATAGAACAAACATCTATAATTGCCACACACAAATATTTATTCTCAGTGGGCAACCCACGACCCACAGCAAGAAAGGCATAGCTACTACCGACTGAGCCATGACTTCTGTCATTATGTATAATGCTGGCTCTACTTATAATGGTAAAGAGACAAAAATTATGAAACTTTTCCTAAAATAAAAATCAGTTGCTGTTCTAAGTAAATTATGACAGTCGTTTTACTACTTCTACTAAATAATTGTTTAATAAAAGTAGAAAGAAATAGTTACACTTACTTAGCTTTTGATTAAACTTCTTTATCATTATAACTAAACAAGTCGATTTACCTTCTCTAGGACACCCTGTTTATAAAAAAACTGTATAGCAAAAATACAACCAATTAAGTAGATGTTTACGTTAGATTATCGCAGTTAATGAAATTGGGCAATCGCAATAAAGTGTTTGACTTTGAAAACACTACAGCCTCGGTTAAAACGGGTTTTAATTAGTTATGGTTAAACTCGTCCAATTAGTCTGTACTTCACTTGAAAGTGAGGTGTGGTTGTAGACACCTGCTGAACTATTGTTAATGCCGTCAAACCTTATCTTGTTCATTAACATTTGTATCATTCAACATGTAAGAGTGAACAGTTCAAGAACAAAACATAATAAATCTTTTAAAATTAAAAAGTAAACTTTATCGACTGCAGAAACTGAAACACAGTGTTATGTTTTGCGTAGGTTCTTTGGTATTAGTGTTGTTTAGTCTGAAACTGGACTAAGTAGTCCAGTTTCAGTTTCAGAGAGTTTATTTGTACCTAATTAGGTACAAAAACATTCCATGTGGCAAAAATCATTCGAATATTAAATTCGAATAATTTTAATAAGAATTTTCAGAATTACTTCATTGAAATCCCAAAAGTTAGTACCGTTTCGTTTCTAAGTTTTTAAAGATCATATAAAATCAAATTAACAAGCATTACAAAGTTAAATCGAAAAATACAAAGCTAATTGGCTTCGATTTAATTTTATTAAACAATGCTCGTAATTGACAGATGTCAGAACTTAAATTAAATAAAAGCTTGCTCCTGCGGACATGTTGACATAATATCAAAAACATACTCTCTCACACATTGTATAAGTAATTCAGTTACAATACAGTTACTAAAAAAGTAAAATTTATCCAAAAACCTGAATGATGTGTTGTAATTGTTAGGTACCTAGGTAGGTACTAGCATTAAATCGAGTTTCACTAAATAATTTTTGCAAAAATACTAAAATATTTGGTTCACTGTGAACGACAATTAATCATGAAGCTGCGGGGATCGCTACAATCGGACAGACCTTACAGTCAGAAAATATCAACTTTTCTAAACTAGGTTCAAAACACTACAGGTCCAGTATCCAAATCCTATCGCAATACTTCATACATTTGGGATTAAGCACAACATTATTGGAATGTTGGTAAATTCATTAGCTGTTAGACGTCATTACTTGATTTATGATAGCCAGGATTTGTCCCGGGGCGAGATTGCAACATTATCGATAATACAAGTGTATGTAGGTAGGTACGCCTCAGACCGACCTCGGTCTACATTGCTGTTTGCATCGTGTGTGAGCTATTTGGAGCTATGTATTTGATCCATTATATAAATTAGATACAGGGTGTCTAAGAGTGAGTTTCAAAAGTATTTTAAAGGATTTTTTTTCTACTTGGACACTGGACACCGGACAAACCGGATAGATAGGTAAAATTAATTATCACACAAAAATACGAGAGTAGGTATGTAGGTAAGTATTACACTTATTTATAAATGGGTTGTAACAAAATATACTAAGTATAGCAAAAAACCGAGAATATTATCAGTGGGAATATACTTACAAGAATCGGTCACAATAAAAAAAAAATATCTTTGGTTACGCTTTTAAGCACAGTATGGGCAATGAGTAAAAGAAAACAAATAGTCACATATTTAACTCTAGTTCAAAACGCCCATTTGTCGGCAACATTAACCTTGGTGAAGTAAAATGTAGGCAGTAGATATTTGAAACATGTTACATGGCGTTTACAATGACATGAGTTTATATTACAATGAAATTACACGAAGCCTACAACGCCAAGCGAATATGAATGAGCACCTGTTCAATTCATTATTTTTATCGTGTTGAATTGAAAAATTGGAATCAATGACTTTTTTGTAGAAAGCCGGTTAGTAGCGCCTTTTGTCAGGCTACTACGATGGTTGATTCATATTAATAATATGTACAGTCAACATCAGCAGTAAATCACGGTAGGATTTCAAAATTTATTTCTTTTTCCACTAAATGTTGAAAAATCTTCAAGATTTTAGTCTTCAGATCAAATAGTACATCATCATCATTCTCAAATACTGTAAGTATTGAATTGAAACTAGGAAAGCGCTACCTAGTTTCTTGCCCGGTCTTCTAGGCTCTGGTCGCGAGGAACATGCAATTAGAATAACCTAGTTTATAAAACGATTTTAAATAATCCTTATTTTACTAAAGTGAAAACACTGCAAGCAAAGGCGTGGACGAAAAAGAGTTAGCAATATTTTGTTGGTACATGCTACAACACACTATGACTTAATGGTTATTAGCAAATGTCTACATGATTACTCTACATTTTAAATTAAATTCAGAAGAGCTTGCGAAAAACCTAACTGTTTATGGCTCATTTGACCGACATCTTGTTAGCCTAAGGATTTATACAAAGAACCTGGAAGTTACCTCAGCTGCTACACTTTTTCATAATATTTCTTTTTACTAAATGCGCACACCAATCACGAGGGTGACCTGTAAAGTCACTTAGCTCACTAGGCTTTACGTCTGACGACTTCGCCTAGAGAGGTTTTGACGAAGGCACCCGTACCTTTCAAACCGGAGCCCGTAGTCTGAGTTTTGTTTTATTGATCGAAACGCATATTGAGAAGTGACATACTTGTATGAAAACTCGATCCGCCTCTAGCGGGAGATTAGCAAACTATTTTCTCCATACAAAAACTGCGAGTTTCTTGATTCTCGCTTAGTAAATGATGATGAGACTTTACAAAATGTTATACTATAAAAACATTCAATTTTCTTTTTTCTATGTTTTATAAGTAAAATCTCTAAGTACCTAGTCAGTATTTAGGTGAATATTTATAATATTGGGCAAAATTTAAAATGATAGTATAGTCAGTGGTAGGTAAACTGTCTAAGTAATTCTGTCGTTGGTGTGCGCATTCGCTTACTCACACCATTAAGGCCGATGTACACCACCTCTATAACCAGTGGTTACCGTTACAATCAATCAATATTTATTCACGACTTAACAGTTAATAACCTCAATTTGAGGAAATGAATAGTGATGTGTAAAATGAACAACTGATTGTTGTGAACGATTGGTCGAAATTGGTAAACTTCGTAATAATACGATAAGAGTATAATGATAGTCTTGTGGTTTTATTGAATAAAGGTACCTAAGTACTAAAGTTTGGTCATTTTGGTGGTACTAAGGATTAATGTGATATCTTCTCAAATACAGATCTCACGACTTCTAAGAAGAGATCATACGTATCATAATGAAACTTGTAATTTTAATAAACCTATCTCAAAGAGCAGGCAATTACTGAATTCAATTCGACTCTTAGTAGGTGAACGACTGGTTATGTCGATAAACAGTGGTTATTCCAGTGTTTACCTGATCATATCAAACCATTGTTTTCAACGGTTACATAAACGTACGATATTTCTTAGATGCAAATTAAATTAAACAATGCGTTATTCTGTTACATAACATCGAGAGAAAGATGTTTTGGTTCTCAAATTCTTCGTGCTCGTATCATGTGACTGAAAACCTTTGTTTACATAATGCATTATAATTTATTTTCCATTAGTCCAATGAAAGTTTTATGAGTTTTTGAGTACCTATTTTCTTTTATCTTTGCTTACATTATTGTCAGTAGCTGAACGAAGTTTATATGAAAGTAAAAGAAAATAATTTTAAACATTTAAAATAATTTAACAACGCTGCCGATGACATCACAATTGTTAATTACAAGCTGCCGCCCGCGACTTCATCATCATCATCATCAACCTATATTGGTCCACTGCTGGACGTAGGTCTCTCCCAAGACGCGCCACTGAGCTCGGTCTTCGGCTCTTCTCATCCAGTGTTTGCCAGCTACATGTCTCAGATCGTCACCCCACCTAGCCGGAGGGCGTCCTACACTACGCTTGCCGTTGCCCGCGACTTGGTTCGCGTCCAACGGGACGAAAAGTAGCCTATGTGTTAATCCAGGTCACGGACAATAGGTATACATTCCAAGTTTCATCCAAATCAGATCAGTGGTTTTTACGTGAAAGAGTAACAAAGATCCATCCATCTCACAAACTTGCGCGTTTATAATATTAGTAGGATAGGTACCTACCCACACAAATTTTTTAGCTATATTCTACCTATACTTAGTGCATTTGGAGTTTGTAATTAAAGCAATAAACCAATGTTTAAAATAGAATATTGCAGAAAATCGTTCATGTTTTGGGTTATTAATAAAATCCTTTTAAGTCAGTTCAGGAATTATAGTTTTATGATGTTTAATTGTTCAGTAATACTTGATGAGAATGTTATACCTACGAAGCTTGGCATGTACTCAAAATCATTAATACAATTTTATGAAAACCTTGAGATTCTAACGATATAAGTTGCTGACTGATTGACTCGTACCTAGTAGGTACGAGGGAGTTGCCCATACTAATTTAATTATACATACTTCCAATTCAAAAATTATTTTATAATCGGAAGAAATGTAATAGAGCTTTAACATTTTAAAATTGCTAGGTACTATGAATAGAGGAGTTTGTGAGGCTAATCAACCAAGGCAGCCAATTTCTTTTTACGTTGTGTTTAACTACCGCATTGCATTGGCTGTAAAAAGTATCACATTGATTGACAATGGAATTCATATTGTTACAATGAATGGATTCCGTCTTTTTACGTGCGCTATTCTTAATTTATCAGTTACATAGTCGGATGTCGAACTGTTTACTATTCGTGAAATAATCTATGTAATGTTTTGTAGCATTCTGCCATTCTATAAAAGCTGTTGAAATTGCACGCCTCTTCAGCGCTTTTTCGTGATTTGTAAAGTTATGATTAGGTACTTACCTACCTATACCTACTATATTAAAATATTATTTAAATTAACTATTAAGGTTACCAGTTTTCAAGACAATCTCAAAAGTTTAATTCCTGTTTTTGTGTATCAGCGGTATCTTACTAAGAGGACTCCAAATACCCAGACCAAATATTTTCAGACCATGCAAACATTTTAATCTCACTCCTCGGAGCGAGATGCCCGAATTAAATGTTGCATGTCGGCTAATCAGTTGCACCACAAAAGTTGTTATAATAATAACGTTGCAAAAACCATAGTTTGTAGTAAATTCATTTTAAAATTCAGTGCAAAACTTGTGTAGGTATTGACATAACTATGTGCAAGGGCCTGCTCGGCCTCAATTCGTAGTTCTCATTTTTAATGGAAATTAGCTTTGAGCATACACTGCACCCACGTGTGTTTATACTTGGAAAAATGGACAGAAAAACTGGCTTGTTTCTACCTACTGGCATTCCGAACATTTACATACTACACAAATAACATTGGTGTTTACAATAGGTATGTTTCTTTCTAGGAGATCTTATCGCATAATGAATTATTGATGGGTATACGAACACTGGTTATGCCTTATAATAAATAAATATGTAACAAAACCGGTGAATTTATACCAAGTGACGAGTGATGATGCCTGATATTTGTAACTTCACGTGGGGTTCTTTCCTACCATCCTTACTAATATTAATAAATGCGAAAGTAACTCTGTCTGTCTGTCGCGCTTTCACGTCAAAACTACTGAACCGAATTAAGTGAAATTTGGTACACAGATAGTCTAAAGCCTAAGAAAAGACATAGGCTACTTTTTAATGCGAAAAAAGGGTTGTAAGGGATTGAAAGAGGGGGTTGAAGAGTCGTATGGAAGTAATTAAAAATGCTACCCAAAAGACACTTTTCCACGCGGAAGAAGTCGCGGGCACAGCTAGTCTTATATAAATTGTCTAAGTACTCGTAGGTACTATCTTCATACACCCAGTTCTTTCCTTACTCTTTCAGGTTATAAGTTGCGTTGAATTATTAACCAGCAATTTAAACAGTTTTATGTCATTTAAATTGTTAAAAATGTAGATAGAGTGAAAGCTTTGGATTAGGCTTGTATTTATTTTTATAACGCGGTTTCGTAATCGATGTGTTCAGCTAAACAAACATCCAAGACCTTTGATAGAAAGCTCATTAGTGATCGCATGGACTTTGGATTTCAGATTGTGTATTTTAGAAGTGCTAAGTACTTCTTGAGACATCAAGATCTACCAGTTACATAATAAACGTGATGATTGACGAAGTAAACCGTCGGATGATACCTACTTTATATTCTAAGGCTCATTACGATCCTAATTGAATATCGTTCGTTCTATATTTTGCCTTCGAATTGAGCATAATATGGCTCCTTTTCTAGAGTTAAACTAAAACTTTGCGTCGTCGGTAAATACCCGTTTTCTTAAATTGATGTTGACCATAGCTGTGACTTCGTTTATGTCTCGGTATTGTTTTAAAATATGGGCCTAAGACTGTTATGTGGTAGAGTCCGGCTCTACCACATAGGGTAGGGCATCTGCAGTCCACTTTCAAATATATATTCGATTTCGTACCACACCTTTCTAGAATACTGAGTAGATACTAGACTGGTTCCGGAGCGCGATGTCCGATCACATGTTTGACGCCATGCTCTGCCCATAGCGGGCTACAGATTGACAATTGAATAACGCCCGCCATATTTGGATTTCTCTAGATTATGTATAGGTAGGTACTCGTAAAAAAGTTATTTGACTGATGGTTATTATTATAAGTTAGATAATTATTACCTAACAGAAAGGTCTATTTAAATTAGTAAGAAAGTGTTTTTTTGGTACAACAAATTAACTGAAAAATGTTTTTAACCTTTACTAGTTTAATATAAGTTTTAATTTTCTTTTTAATGTAATTACTCCTATATTACATTAAAAATAAAATCCGTCAGGCTATATTACGCCCATATCACACATACGCACTTTGGTTTTCATGCGGCATGAGGTGCAACTTCCAGTTTTTGCTAATGAAGTAAGTGAACCTATTAAAACAGGTGCAGTTTAGCGTTGATAATGTTTATTTCATACATGCTTCAACTAGTAGAATTTGAAGTGATAAAAATTACCCAATTTTACCACGTGCCCGAAAAATAAGGTTGCTGGCGAAATAAAAAAATATCCGCTGTTGGAGAAACCATTTGGTCGTTGTAAAGATTTGTTTTGTATTTATCTTATACAAAAAACATTTTAGCACAGACACTACGAGAAGATTACTTTAAAATTGATATTGTATCGCAGCAAGACTAACATGTACTAGGTATGATTTTTAGATAGGTGTTTGATTGTAGGTAATCTTTTGATACTTACAGGTTATTCAATACACGTCATTGACGATCACTCATACAACATATAGAACCCTATAAAAAATGATAAATTAGCTATTACTAATTTTGAATCTATATGTAGGACATGGATTTAACTTATCTACTTACATATCTATCATTGTGCAAAAGGACCTTGGATAGTAGGTATTCTTAAACAATAAGTGGATGAACAGATACGGCAAACTAGCTTTATGAAACTTGGGCAGTTAGCCTTTCACTGAACGGTGATCTATCTTCAGGAAGTAATGCATCAGCTTGATGAATTACAAGAGAACGTGGAACAGGAACTTATGTTATGTGAGGATGCCAGTCAAAACAAGTACCTTTCTCTCGGAGGCTTAAGGTTGAAAATAGAGATGTTTAAACAAAAGTAAACTTTAGTAGTAGGTATATAAACCTACAATTAAAGTTTACTTTGGTTTATAGAAAAAAATAATTACGGTTATTGAAAGATCCTGCAAAGAGTGTGTGATATTTATTCAACCTAGTCATGTTTGGACGAATCACAGACAAATCTTCGGGTGCGATGATACTTCCGCGGAGGAAGAAATATTTGACGGTGGATATCCACAAAATCATCGCTGGCGCATATACTTACTGAAATCTTTGAAAATATCACATTTGTATGTTTATTATGCGTTCGTAGTATAGTGACTACGTCTGTTCTACGTTATCGGAACACATCTTTCTCAATGTAACTAGTAAGCATCGTAACTAAAAAACAACAGATTAGAGAGGGCTAGATGCGTCGGCACGTGACGAGGTCGAGAAAGGCATATTTCGCATACATAATAGAAAAGTCTGCCCACTATTTAATATTCAATCACCGAGCAGTTAGTGTAATTTAGTTACCGACATTATTTTTATCAAATTTATTACTATAATTTAACTAAGTCAAGAATTGACTTTTGTTTTGTCCAAAGAGTTTTTGTAAGTGCTATAGTATTTTTAATGTTGAAGAATTTTTCTTGATGCTTATGCACTATTATGGTCTTGCCCAAAAATCTTGTATTTATGTTGCTCAGTGATAATGTTATATACTACATAACATATAATATACTACGGCATACTTACATGTTTTTAATATATTTATTTAAAATAATAAATATAAGTAAATAAATTCTTTATTTAAAAAAAGGGCTTAGGTAGTATAATAACAAAGGTTTAAATTGCACACAGAAACAAAAAGTAGTACTAACCATCTTGTTGCAAAATGTCAAATAAATTTATACGGTACGGTTGTATACAAATATTCGATTCGCTCTCATAACTTGACATCAAATCAAACCATGTTTGTCATATCGCGCTTCTTATTTTATTTTTTTGCATTATGCATCAGCTTAAGCTGGGCACTGACCAACGTTACGAGGTGTAATGTAACATTCGCACCTTTAGAGTTGAAAGGTTGATGATAGAATAGATATTTGGAAACAGTTTCAAATCGACAAAAAATACAGTTTCTAGTGAATATTTTATGTCACGCATTTTACCTATACTGGATTTTCTACATTCAACTCAACATTTGTGATATAGTAAAAGAAAGACTAAAACGATTTTCACCTTGAATAATGTGCCCTATATTTTGCAACAAAAGACTACTGAACTGCCAAATATTTCTCAACTACCATCTCATGCACATCGAAAAAGCGAACAAAGTATTCTGAATTGATGTCCTTCTGATCTCAGAGTGGTGGAGTCTAAGCTTCACTTTCATAGATCGCGCAGGCTTCGACGCGCAGGCGCATACAACTACCGGCAGTGCTGTCACCGCCGCCAGAGCACGCGCACTATACCCTACCGTAATGACTGAAAGCTCATTTTTCTGAATTCGTTTTTGTGATCGACTTTTGTGCTCCCCATGGTACCAGTGGTAAAGTGGTCGGACTTTATTTGTGGACAGTGAGTGGCTGACACTATGTTATTCAAGTAAGTTTATTTTATTATTACTGCGCTGAATAAAAAAATATTAAAACAAAATCTTAGAAATAAAAAGCTTGTTTGCGCTCGTTGAAATCTTTTGTATGGACTAAAAAGTCGCGTAGTAAAAAAACTTCGTAGCAGCTACGAGCGCGCTACGTGAGGAATGCGCGTAGCACAAATTCCTATTGCATTACACACAGTAATTAAACACCAATGTTATTTAAGTTAATTGCAGATAAAAATGTAAACCTCTTTTTTGTTAGTATTTTTTTACTCACTTTTACTATGTTTCATTATGTACCTCGTTATTTTTAGTAGTTACATGGCGGTTGTTAAACTATCTACATAAATTAGTGAATATTGATTACATTCAATTAAGAAAGTAACACTGGCGCTTTCACACCACTTTCCGAGCGAGAATTCGATGTTGAGAGGTCGTTTATTAAGTGTGTGATAGCGGATTTCCTTTCAAATGATTTATTATGTATAGTATCTAAATCATCCTTGTGATTTCACTAAATAAAAGGTTTTTAACTTTGACAGTGTTAGGTACTTACCTAAGTAATTTATAAATGCTATATCTAGATTTTATTGCAAAACAAATAACAACCGACTTCACGAATGACTCAACTTGAATTGACTTGATACAATGATCTTCTATGTAATGTGACTAAGTAATCCTACTATTTGAAATAATTCACTCAACACTGGCGAAATTGTCTGTCGAAAAGATGGACTATTTATAAATATGAAGGTAGAGCTATTACCGACTGAGCTGTGACGCCGGTCTTCAAAAGTTTTATTCCTCTTTACTCTTGATTTTTGAACTGTACTCTATTTCACTGTAAGTATCTTGTAGAAAGCGAAAGTGGAGTCTGCCCACTACCGATTTTAATATCATTATTGTGTAATTCAAAGCATGACCCGAAGCTACGGCTAATGGAACAGTATTGATCAATTCAGTTCGTAGTTAGATAACTAGTTATTTTCATCTCATAAATGTAGACCAAAGACGATAGTCACTTGTACATTATTTGCTCTAAAGCTTTGAGTCAAACCAAAACGAAGAGAGAACAAACATATAATAATGGGGATACCTACTAATTTTGATACATGGAAACGATGCTAAAGTTTGACGAGTGTAGATTGAATAGAGTGGTTGAAAGAATTTTTGAAATTCTGCCAATATGCGTGTGATAAGTTACCAACCTAACTTTTCAAACCTCTGCTGGCCATGTTGAACAGATTCTCGTATATTGCATGGGTACATATTTATCGTAGACGTTTTCCGCATCAGATAAAACTCCAAAGCTATTCATTACAAGCACATTGCCCAACAACACTTGCAGTGTTGTGCATATAAAATACTCGTATCGTAATCTAATGTTGAAGTGTTTAGAAATTACGAGTAGGTACTTACTTCATAACAATTAATATCTTCTTTGGTTTTAGTGCTATAGCAATTATCTTTGAAGCGCTATGGCGTTACGAAACTCAAGGACAGGTTTAAGGTCATCGCTACGAAAGAGTAATAAATATTTGTCTTTCTTTACCTCACTATATTTCTCAACAATCTTTACCCGATCGAATGTTTAATGCGCAACATTTTGTCGACGAAAAAGGTGAACTCGGAACATGACATGCTTTTTAAACATTTTCTTAAATTCTAAGAAAACGCAGTCAGGCCACTATTTGCATTTTAAACGCTGTAAAGTAGGTACTTTGTCGTCAAAATTACACTAAGGCGGGAATTTGATTCATACCCTGAATAAATTTAGCTTCGTAAAAAATTAGCCTATCTTCTTGGATTAGCTTTCAGTCTATAAATGGCCACACTTGAATAGTTAAACAGTTGATTAAAATCTAGCTATTACTGTATACATTTAAAAGCTGAATAAAATTATGCAACGATTATAAGTAAGCAGGAAAGTGTGGAAGCTAAACCTGCCACAGTTAAGCTCGCAGACCTAAACTTTATTCAACTACAGGTCTATCAGGTTAGGTTTAGTAATTGGACACTGTGCAGGTCAAAGCGGCAGTGACATAAGGCGCATCTGATGCGATCTCGTCGAGTGACCGATTACACAACCGACGAACAGTCGTGCTCGTCTGCGCTATTTGAGACGGCGGCGTGAGAAAAAGAACAATATTGTGACAAAAAGCTGGTGAAATTGTAGCACTACACAATGACTCACTACAATTTAGTATTTTTATCCCCGACCGAAATGGAAGGAGTGTTGTTTTAAGCTTGATAGCGTTGCTGTGACCTTGTAGATCCGAAAACTCTGCTCTGATATCAATGTGATTTTTTTGCTCCAGTTATTTTATGTCAACTGTATTTAGATACTTTTGTTGTGCTACAGTATCTACATACTACAAACACTATCTTTTTCCACTCCCTGCAATCTTCGGACAACTCTTTCCATTTCATCTTATATCTCTGATTTTTAGGCAGCTCTATTTGTTTATTCTCTTCTTCACCTTCCGTGAATATGTGTCCATTCCCTTGCAATCATCTCTATTTACCGTTTGATTAACTGGTTATAGCTAAGCTGTTATATTATTCAGAAACTGTTTATCAAATCGGTGCCATTTGGGATGTGTTAATAACTACCGTATACATTTCTTTCTCTCAAATAAAACCAGCTTGTCATTGTTTGTTCAGTTTTTTGACCTTACATAAAAACTAAACCTTAAACCTTTTACTAGAAAATATGAAGCTCACTACAGACGTTAGAGTCGTATCGGGCTTAATTTATACCATACCTGTTTTTTAGAGTTCAAGGAATGTTCAGATATAGAGTTTTGTCGAATACTTTCTTGATCTCTGTGCATATATATTTTAACTATCTTGCTCTACTTGGATGTCAGATCCACGCAATGATGCGCAGGCGCCGGCGGCGTAGATATTCGGTCACTGGCACACTTTTCGACTTAGGTACTTACGTCACTCGGAATACCTACCTTAACGAGGCTTTGTTTAACCTTGTTCAAATTTAAAAGTGCATTTACGCAAACGTTATTTTGAGGCACTTATGCTCTACCTTCCTTGCAAAATAATCGGTATGTAATGTACGCAGGTAAGATAATTACCTATTTTTGATATCAACGTATTCGCTAGTACAGAAACCATAGCAAAGATTTATCTAATCCATAATATTTTTCGTCACAACAGGTAACTTTTGAATTGGTTTTGAAAAAGATGTGCCCTGTTTTCCTAAAGTATTTCACGTTTTCGCCTGTGTATTTCATCCCACTGCTGGACAAGTTATCTCCATTTATTCAGATCTACAATTCTGATCGATTAAGTCAAACTTTCTTTAGGTTGCCTCTGTTGCGCCTGCGCCGCTCTTACGTGTCCAGCGTGTCGAGACAATAATTCCATTGTCAAGAGAATATGCCATGTCTTTGGTCACTTCTATTTCATTTAATTTAAAAATAGTTTCAAGCAATCACACAATTACATTTTAGTTTACGTGCTCTGCAGTGAGAGGAATAACTCAAGATGCCACCGAGGCCAACAAGTAACCCGCTCATTATATTGGAGCAAATCGAAGCTATTAAATGTTATTACATCCTATCGAAATGAAACTGCAAATTGATACATACATACCTAAAAATGTAAAACATCCTACATCCTACCGTTAATAGGAGCATGTTAAAAATTTTACGCATAAAAAGTAATTTTGCATAAAATCTACCTACATTAAAAATCCATAAAAAATATGTGTTGGCTGTGTAAGAATTTGATGATAGTTATTGAAAAGGCATAAAACGACATTAAATTTAAAGAAACACGCACGTACATACCTAGACCTACAACAATTTATTAATACAACACTAAGTAGCTTGCTAATATCAATGTTTTTTAATGTAGAAGTTAGGTATTTTGCGTAAAAATGAATAACTATTACGAATATATGGCATTTAGTATCTCTATAGTATATAATAGTGAGAGTAACACCGTAAAACAATACTGCCCTAGGGCACAAACCTAATAGAAAGTTAAAGTCAAGTTAATAAGTCGGCTACTTAGGACACACGTGCATTTATTATGTTAGTAGATAGGTAAGTTTGTAAATGAGCGTATTGCGTAGGAAATACCTTACAAGTTTTTTAAAAACCTTACAGGTACATGTAGAGCTTTTAAAAATAATTTCTAAAGATATTGGTATACTCACCTACTTACTACTTTCTTGGCTTATACCTTGTCGGCTATTTATACTTAACGTAATTACTCGGTTCTATCTTCTGTGCTGTAGTTTGTGCCTGTGGGTTCGATGTTCGATTCTTACACATGACAAACAGTAGCTGGAACCACAGGCTCGAACTCTATGGAATTTCTGTGTCGAAACTTATTAAATGTTCTGTAAAAATAATTGACAATGATGTACCTAGGCAGTTGGTAAGATCCATAGATGGTTTAGCTTGTTACGAGCTTTATTTACACTTGATTTAAGTATCCATGTTTTGATCTTAATACTCACATAATTAAAATAAATATGTCAAGTTCTACCAACATTTGATTTAACTAAGCATCAAATAATAGCTTTATATGGGCATAAAGTTGCCAAAGAAATATGTACGTATATGCCGTTGGCGACCGTCCACGCCTAGGTCTATTTAATTTATCCACCTAGTTTGAGATCAGATCACCTATCAATCTTGGTACTAATAGGCTTTAGTGCCTTTGCACATGCACCCCGGGTATATCGACCAGCCTATTTGCTCGGTATATATAAGAGTTGATTTAAATGCAGCCATTACAAATATTTAACCAATCAATTATTTTTTTCCTTTTTTCGTATGAATTGAGCAATTCTATTCAATTAAACATTTCTGAACGTCCATGTGGATTATAAAAATGATTGAACGCATTCAACAGATTTTTATATGTTTTTAGCATCCGGTAAAGTGATGCAATATACGAGAATTTATGAATTTTACTCTGAGATATAATTTAATGCGTATCTAAAGTATATTTCTGAAGTATTTGGGCTTGTTCCAGTTTCGTAGCAAGGCCGTTGATAAGTGCAGTTGATTACGGTTCTATAGGCTGAGGTGCTTAGCCTTTGTCTTAGTGCTAAGTGCATATCATAACAACGCTCCACTTATGCTAAATTGTAGTCTAGGTGGTCTAGGCTAGAATTTTAATCGGCACCGATAGGATAAAATAGCTCACGTTCACTTTTACACTATTATGGCCATAACCATTAATTTAGCTAATATTATGCTTACTTAATCTTTCGATATGCCTCACCCAGTATCTATAAGAGGCACCCGTTTATCATAGATATCAGACTCCAATTATTTTGTACAACAAGCATGCTCGAGTAGGTAAGCTTCAAATCACGCGCAAAACGCGCTCCGAAACCGCCTAATCAGCCGTTTTACCGCGCATGAACCGCCTTATTTTTTACAACCACTGTCTTGTTCCAGAGCGCTAATATTAGCGCTAGCATGCGCGTGCGCAACCGCTGCTTTGCAAGTGGCAAACGATGACGGCGACTGCGCACTTTACCTCACAGGACCAGGACGCTCCTCGGCGTATGACTACAGCATCAATCTACTAAAAGGAAACTTGTGAGTATAAAACAACCCAAGAAGTAGTTAAACAATGTGTAAGCTTTTAGGTCTTCAAAGCATCATAGACTAGCAAGTTCAACAAGCCAAATGACATACGCTTGAAATCATAGTGACCTTATAGATAAGTAAACAAAGATACTGCTTCATTGGGGTAAACAGCTTATTAGGCAAATCTCATGTTTAGGTATAATGCCTTCATTGGCATCTCGCGTTTAAGATAACTCGATCAAAAGGAACCATTGTTGAAAACAAGTCCATATTACTGCCGTTCGAAGGTAGTACAGACAGAATAAACAATAGTTTCACAGTATTATCTCTTCTAAAGACTGGAACTGTTTATTACGTATAACCATAATAGGAACTAACAATACCCGTAGTTATTCCACATAATGAAATCAGCCCATTCTAGGTGTACCTAGATATAATTTCGCAATATATCTAAAAGCTCAGGTGTTAACCGCATATGGTGGTTGACCCGTATATCTGAGTAGTTATCAGTAGAGTAGAGTCCGGTTGTTAGGCCAGACTAAATAATATCTCTATAACTTATATTGAACTAGCTTCCGCCCGCGACTTCGTTCGCGTTCCATTGGATCCCGTTAATTTTCCGGGATAAAAAGTATTCTATATTACTTCTACTACCTCCAAGAATATGTGTACAAAGTTTCATGATGATCAGTTAAGTAGTTTTTGCGTGAAAGCGTAACAAACAAACTTACATTCACATTTATAATATTAGTATGAAGTATGATGTGTGTGTCATATACCTAATATTTTACCGCCAACGCACAATTTTTATAGAAAGAAGAAAATTAAGTAATATTTTAGAAAGACCTAGCTTAGTAAGGTTGGGGCCTGTACCGGACGGGTCTCCCCGTAAATGGACTGCACGTGCACGTGCTCGGTTAAAAATGTTGTAGCAGATCGGATGATGGCATATTTAATTGGCGATCATGTCATGGGTCGCTGTGGTTATTTGTAAGGCCAGTGCATGCTGATAATTAGTTATTTAGCTACAGTACTTAGATACAGTCTGTTAAAACAAGAATCAACAAAACTAATAAACTGAACTGCAGGGCTATTCTGATTCATTCGGAAAGTCTGGTCGGATTGATATCGGAAATTTCCAAAGAAGATTTCGAACTCGATTCATACATAATCCGAGTAGGTACCTACTTAGGTACCTATTTGAAAGTGGTTGTTCGCTTGGGTTTCAACGTCTACTTTCTCATTCTATACCGAGAACCAACATACATGATAAAGTTACAAATGTGTTCTTTGAATTATGCTCCCAATGTCAACAAGCTCGATAACGACTAGAGAGATCTTGTCAGAGATCAAACACAAAATCAGATAAGAAAATGTCTCGCAAATTAGCCACCAGTTACAAATCGTAACCCTCACGCCGCTCTCAATGTCAGCAAGTAGATAGTGTACGGTGAACGATATCTCACTGTCGTGACGTTGCGTAACTGTCACCGCAAACTTGACATCGTGGCATACTTACAATCTTTCACCGACACCGTAGAAGCATTATGGAAGTCAAGTTTAAAGAAAAGCTTGCACACGACTCTACTAATGACATTGTTTGTCTCTACCTCAGGTTACAAACACAGAGTCTGCTTGAGCATTGAATATGCCGTTACCTACATATAGTAAACAATGTGTTGTGGCATTCAAATACCTACCTCTATTTCTATATGTATTTTATTTAATACCCAAATATTTCTACACAACCATGAAGCATTTTGTTCGATACACTACATGTATAATGTCGACACTTGGCGATTCTTAAAGTCCGTAAAAGTGCAAGCGTGTTGTACGTGTCAACAAGAACAATGGATGAGAAAAATACGCGTAACATAATTTCGCTTTCGGAAGTTCGACAAGAATAGCAAGCAAGTTCACAGCTTGTTGCAATAGCGATTATACCTAGAGCTATGTTTCTTTCAAAGCTGCTACCGCCCTTTATAACCACACTGGTTCTGCCGCGATCTTTTCTACAACAAATAGTTATTATATCGTAAATTTATGTAAAAAATGCGGGGACTTATACTATGGCCGACATAAGCAGATGACTGGTTCTTACGGATTACATATCCCATAGATGCCGCAAAACTGACCTCTGTGCACATGTCGTAACATCTCTACGCCGCTCTGCAATGTTCAACTAGCCTCTAGCACGCATTATATTGAGCAATGAAGATACATTCACTTTCAAAATCATTTCGCTATACATCCAAATACACTCGAGAGTCAAAATTCCGAGTCATTTATTCACTAAGCTATAGCATTCATGGTTTCCACTATATTCAAGTTTTTATAGTTGAACCGTAGGTTTTGCTCTCGATTGTTTTTGAGTTTGTAACCATAGAGACAGAGTAATAACTTCAAAAGCGTGAAATATATTTTGTAGTTCACGCTAGACAGGTTTGTCACTACGGTAAAGATGAGTTCAACACTCGTCTAACGGTACAGCCCATGACGACCTCATCGATTGACTCACGCAGCCATTATGTCTAATATTGATAGAACGCTTCTGACCTAGGAGACCTGCTTTCTAACTGCAAGATGACAAACTCAGATAAGCACGAAAAGTTATTTTGCCATCTATCTGCCGCAACAAAAGAATTAGCATAAATAAGCGATAAAAATAGTTTTCTTTTCAATTCATAAGCGGCATCCTTGACTTTCTTTTTTATGGATATAGAAAAGATTATATAAACCTCATATTCTTGCTGTATTTGCTATGGATTAGGTACCTAATATATAAAAATGGTATTTACTTTCGATTGACGTGCAAAACCACACCGGTGGTAGGTATACTAGGCGGGTATGAATAGTTTTGAAATTCGCGTAGACACGACGTAAATTTGCAACGCAAGCCACAAGATTCATCACCTACCTACGGCAAGAATATACCAAGGTGAAACACGCCCTTACACGGCGGCACAAATAAAGAATTTTCTAAAAAGTTAACGCCACTAATTTTCACAAAATCTCGATTATTTTATGGCATATTTATGTAAATACACAATCATGTGACTATGACCGGAACAACGCGGTATCGTAATCGCATAAATATTGATTGATTTAATATGATGTTGCTAGAATCGGTATTTTATTTCCTTAGAAATGTGACCGGCGGCGGCGGCATAAAGCCCGTATTTTTATTTGAAAAGAAAAAAGAGCCTCAAATCATTGAAAACCATGACTCTTTTTCTTCCCCGGCGATAGTTTTGGGCTAGAGGAGCGCTAATGGGATTTAGTTTCACCTACTTTGCAAGACGGATACCAAAATCTATTAGAGAAAGCCTTGGGTTTGTCGAGTAGAGATAGGATTGTGACTTCGATAGGGACAAAATAATTTTTTTTATAAATTGTCCATTTGTATTGATTTTAGACTTTCCTTAGTGGTCAACTCTCTCTAAAGAGGTGATCGATGTAGCGATCGTTCAAATCAGTCAGTGTGAACATTGTGGTGTTGTTAACTAATGGAAGATGTTTGTTTCAGTGGGTACGATGGCCAGCACACTTGCATCACGTACGATGCCATCAACCAAGCATATCTCGAAGCCAGACAAAGAATCCGTAAGTAACATCGTTTACTTATATATTCATTTTGCTTCTCAAGAGACAAGTGAGAGAGAAGTAATGACAGTGGTATACCTAAAAGCTTAGCAACCTATTCTTACTATCGTGTGTCGGGTCCGAAAAAGTTGCTCTAGCGGCCAGAACATGGGCCTTATGCTCACTCACTAGTAAAGATTTGATTCACCAGTGGGTGAAACGAATTTTCGACCTTGATTATGACGTCATCTCTATTAGAGTAAAATCTCTGCTGAACTGAGCTTACGGGCCCATACCGTATGATTTCACACGACTAACACGACACCGTTATCAATAGAAGCGGCGATATCCGATATCCGATGAAAGTTAATTCGTTTGAATATATGAAAAAATCAAGTACCTAAGTAAAAAGCCAATCGGCAGTATCTTAGTTTCATTGCTTATTTATTTTTACAGTGGTAGCCCAACCCAAAGGAGAGTGGAAACCAGAGGACTATGCAAGTGTCGGCGAGCTCGTACTTGACATTTCTATAAACATAGCCAGACGGTGAGTTGCATTGACCGATTGTTTATTCAGCCAACGTCTTGGATTCATTCATCATTTTTCTGCGCGCTGATATTCAACAGACTTTTCATATTTACACAGAAAAAAAATCAATAAAGGTGAAGGTTCACAAGGGTCACGATTTGCAATAAAAGTAATTACTATGGTGATCTTTCGTTGACCCCGTATTCAGCATCAGCAACCTTCCGAAACTTGCGTGTTCTGATTGCTCCGATTCAGGTTTTGATAGTGTGAACAAGCGCAAGGTGAATTTATTATTGCCGAATCGAATTTCTTCATTGTCATCATGACTTGCCTTGTTTTATTTGCTTTTATTTTTGTCCACCTGTCAGATTTTTCTACTTGTTTTGCCCTAAGGTACTTTTGCTATTAGATGCTATTAGGTAGGAACTATTTCGCTTCAGTGTTTCTTTCTTCTACTTGTACTAAATATTCCGTGCCTACACAAACTAACGTAGTCTAGTATTTGTAAAACTTAAAAAACGAACAATAGTTACAGTTAGCACCAAAAATAGTAAATCACTTTTTCAGAACTGTTTATTATTAGCTCTGAACATAATTTTTATCAAAATCAGATAACCATAATCATTTTTTACTATTACTAAAACTAATTTAATTTACCTTTTCTACTAGGTAATAGAAAAGTTATGAGTGTTTAGTTATAAAACCTTTTTGGAACTAACGATCTGACTGTACCATATTACATATTTTTGTTAGACTAGACAGACACCACCTACAGCCTGATTCAGTTAAATGCAATCCTGTCTGGAGTTGGTCCTTGATCTCAGTGTCGCCTGCAGACACTGGCCTTAGACGGTGAACGGCGGTTTAAATGCCATCTTACACTCATTAGCGTAACATTAGACATTTTATAATTATTCATTTGAATTAACTGCTTGAGAATTGGCAAAGGAAAGTTTATATAAATACCTGGTCTCGATGAAAAAAAAACCATATATGGATGTCTCTCAAAAAAAGATGATTTTTCTGATTTAGAAAAAAAAAATATATATGTAAATTATAAAATAAAGTGGAGATTATAATATAATCTCTATAGTGAAACGCTTTAGGGAAGGGATCCCTACTGATTACTCAGGTTGTATTAGTAATAGGCAGGTATAGCCAGCTTCAGAACTTGATCACGTTTTTCAGATTTTTTTTACTGTTGGTTCTAATGTTAGTTTTCTATCTAAATAAGTACTACATTTAGGATCAGGTTTTTTTTTATAATCATAGTTGGAAAAAGAATATGAAAAGTTCTTAATTTTGAATCATAACACTTTTTTGAAACTTTGTATCCTCATAATTTACCTAATAATGATGTCGACTGTACTTTACTAAGTCTGCTTACGGAAGCGATTTCAGAGGGCCACTTCAAGTACTCAGTGAAGAGCCAATGTGATTCCTTGCGCACTATGAACGGTCACCATTCACTTCCTCGTCTTTTCAAGTTTCACGTGTAGAATGTAAGATAAATGACATGTTTAGTTGTCCATTAATCTTATGGCTTTCTCAAGGGCATCCCATTCACAATCAAGTGTCAAGAGTATTTATTTGTTCTCTTCATGTAACTTCAAACTAAACTCGATTCAAATCATTACTTTGAGTAGGTACGTTAGTATTCTGTATGACATTGTAATTAATGGTTGGTTAGTAGGAAATCGTGTACAACATAACTTGAGTATTTACTAGTTTTGGCTCGATAGGTACCTTAATTAATTCCTTGTAGACCTCTTTTGACTTATAATTTCCCGGTAGCAAACTTTTCTGAAACATGATCCTCAGAAGTAATTAAATGCAATCTTGTACGATATATCTTCTGAATATGATCTAAATAGGTCTTCACGCTATTTCTTAATAAAACGTGTGTAGGGAAGGCGTTAGTTCTAATAAGGAACCGAAGCCATATAAACCATAGAGCTTTCAATCTATCTATAGCACTCGTAACATCTTTCAAACCAAATTGAAACCTATTCATGTTTTGCGATTATCTTAGCATTATCATCTGAAGGCCGTGTCTATAATTCAGCGTAGTATGATTGATAGATCTGGGCTATGTTACTTGATCGCTTCTATTGTTCAAACAAGTCATGCAGCTTCTGAATGTAATTTAATTCAAATAAATTTTAATATGATACAGCTATGACAATCGAAACCGAGATCAAAACCATCGAAAGTTTATTAAAAGCTTCTTAGCTTAGACTACTTAGTGTAGCATTATATGATCTGTGGCTTAGATCATATTAACTGCTTTCTTTATAATAGTCAATTGACTAACTTTTAGACAGCTTTTTGATTCTTTTATTACATTAGGCTTAAATTTGTCAGTCGGTATTAGCTCTGACTGCCGCCGTGTTGTTGGTCATAGGTTCGATCTCAAACATAGATGTTTGTTCAGTGTTTGGGTGTTGCTATTTATCTAATAAAAGTATGTATGTATATACAAAATTATATTCCTTTAGTAATTTGCTGCATCTTTAGGTCGAAACTCTGTGGTGATTTTAATGAAACAAGTT
Organism: Eulithis prunata; assembly: GCA_918843925.1. Classification (NCBI taxonomy): domain Eukaryota; kingdom Metazoa; phylum Arthropoda; class Insecta; order Lepidoptera; family Geometridae; genus Eulithis; species Eulithis prunata. Next base: position 6,983,037 of record OU974016.1, on the reverse strand, counting down.
TATTATAAGTACCTAGGTAGGCAAAGTAATTGAATCGAATTGAGAGTAGGAAGTTAAGTTACTGAGACGAAATCTAATTAGTCATTCACAAAAGCTGAAATCTCAATGTGCAGTGAATAAATATTAATGGACTATGACTAACATTTATTTATTGGTACGAAGCAAATTTTATGGTGAGAAAATTTACCAACCTTATACAGAGGTGAGCTGTTATGTTGATAGCACTATTACCTACTTACAATATGGTAATAATACAAGTAAACTGTAGAGTCGAAGTCACGAATTTTTTGTCAGTGGACACAGTGAACTTTAGGTACGGTGGTAAGTAAAATGTAGAGTGCAGAGTAAAGTCAAGATTGGGGCGGCAGGAATAAGGTACAGAATAAAATTGCGTTTGTAGTTAGTTGCCTATTCTTCTGTACCTATCCGTTACATAATATTGTAATGACCGCCTAGAAGCACCATTAATTCAAGTAAACCACCAGGCCCCGTTAACCGAAAAATCTTTGTCGAATTATCATAATCTTCAAATAAAGGTGCCGCAACTGCTGTAAATTATCATTAAGACTATCTTCAACCCGTGCCTTTCGTTCGTCGTTTTCTCAAATGTGTGGGACTATTCCCGAATTGAAGTAGGTACCTACAATTACCTACAGAATTTGAAATTTTAACAATAAATCTTAAAAATTTAAGGCATTCCGACTTAGTATTGATAGTACAGAGAGAGAGTATTTCTTTTCAACCTATTTCGTCCCACTGCTGGGCAAAGATCTCTCACAGTAGATATTAAAAGATAATAAAACTCACAGATTCGGTAATCGGCGGATTCTTACGCAAGCCTATTATTAACATTCCTATTAGTTTTTAGTTCATTGTGTGGGTACACTTTCCAATATGTTTATAGCTTCATAAAAATATTTGTTTTTGTGTCTTCTACATTATCGTATAAATTATCTGTTTTCTTTTTTTTTTTGTTTTCGAGCTTTTGCACACGATGACTTATATCTGCCTTGTCTTGCCTCTTGCGCAAACTGTTGATACTTTACGTTTAATATTTCAAATAAAGGTTTTCATATCTTGTAGGGCTACATATACCCTAGCAAAAAGTTTCTCTCGGCCACAACTTTTTAAAATGCAGCTGATAGACAGATTTTATTCAGTGTCCACTAAAATTTCATTTGTTTTCACTGTCTAATCTTTCACAATAAAAATACTTAACCCGAAAAACGAGAGTGTATAATCCGCTATTAAATGAACATTCATGAGATCAGTTAAATTAAGAATGGCTGATTTATTAATCAATAAAGATTGTGTCATTAACCTTCATTACAGTTATTGTAAAATTCATAAGTGGAGCAAGTGCGACGCCTTGAACTACATTTGGCACTAGTTGACATTATAACAACTTATCCATCCGCACTGCACACCTACTCAAATCTAATGGCCGGATCCAAAACCAGAAAAGAACTCGTGCAAGTGCTTTTAACCAACTGCAATGCAAGTAGGTGTGTGCTAAACGTAATTTTGGACAACTCTCGTTACTACCCGCTGACACATTAGCAAAGTATTCTGATGTGTAGGTAGATGAATACGAAAAGAATTATTGAAATGTCTGTACCGGGCAATCAAGTCATGATGAACATATTTTATTAAAATCTTCTGAACCATCTTTTACATAACTAAGCTTCCAGATATTATGCGATGTTAGCACTAGATATTGTAAATCACAAGAATGTCTTAAACACAATCAACGGCTAATTATAATTACCTAGTGCGATTATCAATATTAATTCAACATAGCTATATCAATCACTTAACCTTAACAGGTATAAAACAAATGTTTTCCGGGCTCTTACACAACACTTTCTTATATCTATCTTACACAGGAAAGGAATAGACATTGATTGATGTGTAAAAGATGGAGAGTCAACAGTAAAGGCGTCTTAAAAAACCAGTTGGTTCAGACGAGGTCCGTCTACTCCAAGTTTCATCCAAATCGACATGGTCCAAACCTCTAGATCGTGATTGAGTGACCAAACCTAGCGGCATAAGGTTTGTGGGCACAAGAGTTTAAATCGTCCAGAGACTCTAGAGTTATCATCATGGTTTTAGCCCAACATGTCATAGGTGTTCTTGCCATGGCTCACGGTTTTATGTTGTTCTATCCAACTGAAGCGTCACTAATACGTCATATATTCCAAGAGCTCACAAAACTATTCTGTGTTCATTGGAAGAAGAGCTGTCATACTCGCCATCTTCTTTTACGATTCTTCTTTTTGCGTGTCAATGTTAGTTACAACAACAATTTTGACCAAGTCCGAACTTCGCCAATTTTTCCATTCAACTTATTTCTCTCTTCGTGTTTATTCCTACCTACATGGTAAAGTCAACCCAATCAACGCTTAAAAGTATCGACGCTTGAAATGCTACGAGTACCTACCTATATCATAAATCCAACATTTAGAAGTTGTCAATGAAAGTAATAAATTGTCTTCAATGCTTTAGTTATAATTACTTAGCTTATCCGTTAGGTATGACTAAATACTATTATGACTGCAATAATCCTTGGCATTTGGTTATATCCGTTACAAGATTATACATGAAGTGCTATAATGTGTATCAATCAATTTGAGCAGGTACTGAAGCAATGACGATGGTTATCTGTTCAAAAGTCAAAATGCTTTTGTTATTTTATCGATTACCATTGACCTTCGATTGAGTCTTTTGCCTTTTTTAGCTGGGCCTAGAATAAAGATTCCTTTCTTGTGACTCATTTTCATTTATATGACTAAACTTATTTCCATTGGTTTACCTACTCATGGAAATATTCCATTTTGGTAGATAAATATAATATACACAACCATTAGCAGTACATTTACATTACCTTCTTGTATTCACTGTATTTATGTTCCAAATAAATATTTTTGATTTTGATTTGATTTGACCTACTTGTCAACAGATATGGCTTGACGTATGAAGAGATTGAGAAAGGCCTACCCCTGGTGGACACCTCCAGGACACTGGTCAGGGAGGTGTGCCCGCCGGTGTTCTCTCACGTGGAGTGCAGGGCTGGCAAATACCGAAGGCTGGATGGACTTTGTAACAACTTACAGCACCCGACTTGGGGCGCTACTAATGCTCCTTTCCAGAGGTATATAATCTCAAATTATAGTCAAAGCGACATGAGCTGTTATTTGACTACTTTACTGGGTATTTGATAGAAATCTTTTGAGATAGAACTGACAGTTTTCTTGTTGCTGCGTGATCTGTGGTCTCTGTGGTCCTGCTGAAAGAGACAAAGGTCTCTTTCAGCAGTTCCACTCGTTTCTGTATTAGGTTTTCTTTATCCATCATTCACTCATCATCCCATCTACAGTGACACTTCACACGTTCGTCTAATTTTTCTTCCTCAGGTTGCTAAGTCCCCTTTTCTCCGACGGTATCAACGCGCCCCGTATCTCCCACACTGGCCGTGACCTGCCCCTGTCTCGTGTGGTCTCCCGCACTATGCATCCTGATGACGGGTTCCACGATCACGCCGGCACTGTGATGGTTATCGCTTGGGGCCAGTTTATGGACCACGACTACACTCTTACTGGAACTCCTCTAGGTAAGATAACTGTGCCACACTGTTTTAGCAGATTGTCTGGGGTTATCCCAGTCGGTTCGAGTACTGTTGAGATTTTGATCTTTTGGATTTTCTTATTTGAGTTACGGTCAAAAACCACATATCTGTTTGCGTCTATCTTCTTCACACCATCTTTCCATAAGGAAACAACTTGACACGCTAGAAAAACTATAGACAAATAGGTACATGCTCGATTTATTTTACAGACCCCATCAACCGTAACGACCCTGAGGAGTGTTGCAAGCGCCCCCCTCACCTGAAGCACCCCTACTGCAATGAGATTCGAATCCCGGATGATGACTACTTCTACCGTCTGTTTGGCGTCAAGTGCATCGACTTTGTGAGAGGATTCCCTTCACCAAGACCCGGCTGCCGTCTGGGTAAAATACAAGTAGAATAATGTACACTTAGAAGTAAGAATAGAACTAAGTCGGAAGATGATCTGCGAAATGTATTGTGTAAACACGGGATGAGGGGAGCCAAACGCCGTAGCGCAGAAACGCCTCTTGGAAGAGACCTACAGAAGGATGATTGATACATGTTGATGATGATAATCCTCACTAAACGAGATTTGAATTCTAATTGAAGGTCACGCACTTAGTCATGTTTTTGTACACAAGCGGTGCGCGTTCCAGATGCCATAAGTAATCTTTAATTTATTCAAAAGAGCCCAAAACCACCTTGTCCTGAATTAAGTTAAGTGCTATAATTGCACATGTTTTCAAAGTTCGGTGTAATGAAGTATAATTTTTACATCAGAGCGATTACGACGTCAGTTATGGACACTATTTTATCAACAAACCAAAAATTCTGTCTCGCCGGTATTCGGTGTCTCTTGGGCAACCACATTTGACTTTCGTGGTTGTATACTGACACCTACCTACCCACCTAAATAAATTAACTAAAAAACAAATATTTCTGCCATTGCATTCGGCTATCTGGATGATGATTTGATTTGCAACACAAAAGCATTTTATGTTTACGTTCGAAAGGTAACCTCATCTAGTTATTATCAGATTACCTAATATTAGAGTGACCTCTGAATCGTCTGCCGCACCTTGTGAGAGGCGAAAGTAAATCTCATAGTTACGTGTAGTCACGAGGTTTGCACAGAATACACGATAGTGAAGTGATATGCTGTTCCCATATTGTGTAATCTAGCACAATCGGTATGGGAAGCATCTACTTTGCCAATTAAGTATAGCGAAAACGAAGAGATGTTATCTAAACTGTTGAAAACCAAGCTGTCAGCTCTTTTCATTGTTGTATGGCATCAAACATCTTAATTTTGGTACCTTTACTTACACAGACATGTATCTACGAATAGTTAATTTGAATTTGAATGATGTGCTGTGGGTTTTTATCGAAACAATCGAGGCTCTGATAATTTATGGAGTTATGACTCAAAAGAGTGCAACATAGAAGTAGGTAACTAAGGCGTTTTAGAGTTACCTGGTATAAATAATCGGTAACACTAAAATACCTTCGGTGCAATCTAAAGGATAAATTGCTATTTACTCAAGATAAGTTGAGCCTTACAGGTAACATAAATATTAAACAGTCACATTCGAAGGCAGACAAGTACATAAACTATGATAGCTTAATTGAATGGCATTTATTTGGTACATATTACGTAAACTACTAAGCTGTTTGAATAGGTAGCTTATTAGGCCAACGATCATATGACTTGAGGCACAGATCATATAACACTATACTAGTACTTGAGGGTTTGTCATCTTGTTGGGCTATAGATTAGGTAGTTATGCATCTCTACATAACTAACCTTTATTGAAAGATCTTTATAGATCACACCACTGAAACGAATTTACCAACTTATAAAGTTTCTGTAATATCGTACAGCACTATTAGTGTACCTATTGATCAGTCTTATTCGGTCAACTGACAAGCCAACTAAGCTACATACTTGAACTATGCATCCATTTTGTAGAGCTTTGTTGAAATTACATTCAGGAACGTACAAGCTGTTTTACTTAACTTTTCCTTAACTTTTCACGAACTACCGACTATATATTTTATTCGTACTCCCTGTTCTATCTTGTAATGGTAACAATATATCACCAGGTTCAAGAATTCCGTTCAACACGCTGACTGGAGCTATCGATGGAAACACTGTTTACGGTGTCACTGAGAAATTTGCAAGGTAATATACGGGCCAATTATTATTGCTGAGTTATTTACTGCAATGAAATGTATTCTGCTGTTTTTAAACTCTAGGCATTATGTAACCTTTGCACAAGCCATTAGGTTTTTAGATGTCTTACCTACATTTTTAGTAAGGTTCGTGTAAAGCTTTTGGTATGCGGATATAATGAGATCGCAGTTTAGATTCGAGTATTCGCATAACATTTTTAATACATCGCAATGATTATTACGCTTTTTTTCTTTGCAATATATCTGGCTGGTTTTTTACACTTTTTATGCTACTTGAGCAGACACTCAAGAGGGAAGAACTGAACTAAATACCAGTCGTTGTAAAGTAAAATTCACTCAAAAAAAGCTTACAAAAGTTTGGTCAGTTTTTTTACAAAAAAAGTTCTAGGTACAACTAATTTATGCTATCTTATCTATCTTATAATAGTGGGTAAGTATTTAGGTAGAACATAACACATTGCACAGAACATAACTCGGATCGATTTTCTGCTTAAACCTACTATAGAAACCATATTTTATTCATATAACTATTCCGAATGTTTAAAGACGCGGTACACATAACTTTTTTCAGGAAATTGCGTACCGGATTCGGTGGTCTTCTGCGTATGAACCCAGTCTTCAAAGAGTACGGTCTCAAGGACTTGCTGCCGCTCAAACTGGACATCCCAGACGAAGGCTGCACCAGACCTAATAAGAACATGTACTGCTTCGAAGCTGGTTAGTATTTTCTAGACATCTTTGTTATCGTATAAAAGTACTACCACTGTTTCAACAGATTTTTTATAATTTTAAATCCGTGCGCCAAATCGCAGAAGAAAAGTCGAGAAATACCTGACTTTGGGTCACTAGTCTCAAAGTAAGCTCATTGCTTCAAAAACAATATTCGATGATATAGCAATACTCGTTCTTATTCCCCAGGTGAGATCAGAGTGAACGAACAGCTTGTCCTAACAGTAATGCACACGCTCATGGCCCGTGAGCATAACCGAGTGGCAGTCGGACTTGCCGCTGTAAACCCCCACTGGGATGACGAGACACTGTACCAGGAAGCCAGGAGAATCAACATCGCGGAGATCCAGCACATCACTTATAACGAGTTCTTGCCAATCTTGCTTGGAAAGGATGTCATGGAGAAGTTTGGTTTAGTGCTTGAGAAAGAGGTAAGTCACAACTTTCTAAAAAAAAGTCACGGTAGGTGATGATACTTCAACCCGTAAAACCTCTAGATCTAGAGAAACAGACCCAGGGAAATTGTGAAAACGATTTAAAGCAGTGGTCGTAATTTCTCGGCAGCAATAAAATGTTCATAGCTAGTGATGATATTCCAACTTTTAAGTACCTAATATATTCTACAAATGGTTAATCCCAAAATTACATTTACAGGGTTACTGGGACGGTTATGACCAAGAAGTTAACCCGGACGTGCTAGCTTCCTTTGCTTCTGCAGCTTACCGATTCGGACACTCGTTGCTGCCAACTGCTGTGGAGAGGTGGTCAAAGGCACACAAGTTCATTGGTAAAACTTGTTCCAAACTTAACTTAAAACATTTACCAGCATTTTTTTTTCATTTAAGAATTACATGTTAAATTAGGTGTTCATTTCTTTTTCCAGCATCCAAGAGACTGTCAGACCTCATCCGTAGACCATACGACTTGTACAGAGCCGGCGTTCTAGACGAGTACGTCATGGGACTCATGAACCAAGTAGCCCAAGCCATGGACGACTCCATCACGCAAGAGGTTACCAACCACCTGTTCAAGAAGGTCGGAGCCCGTTTTGGAATGGACTTGGTGTCATTTAACATGCAAAGAGGTCGCGAGTTCGGAATACCTGGATACATGGAGTTCAGGAAGTTCTGCGGTCTCCCCGGAGCGGAAACTTTCCAAGATCTATTCGGTTCAATGACCAATCATACCGTGCAGAAATACGAAACTATCTTCGAGCATCCTATTGATGTGGATCTGTGGTCAGGTGGTGTGTCTGAACGACCGCTGCCTGGATCTATGTTGGGGCCTACATTCGCTTGCATTATTGCTACACAATTCTCATACTCGAGACGAGGAGACAGATTCTGGTAAGGAAATCTTTACACTTTTGAATCGATTCACACAATTCCTTTGTAAAATCATACACTGACCAAGCTCGCCAGTTGAAACTGTTGGGAGACAGTACAATAACCAAGTTTATTTCCCCAGGTTTGAGTTGCCAAACCAGCCTTCATCGTTTACGCCGGAACAGCTAGTAGAAGTGAGGAAGGCGAGACTAGCGCGAGTCATATGCGACAACACCGATATCATCGACACAGTGCAACTCTATCCTATGGTTCTGCCTGACCATGAGCTGTAAGTAACATTCTGAAAACCTGAATAAAGAATTAGAGTTTTAAGATTTTCTTGGTCTGTGAACCGTGTCTAAAGTTTGGATACCGTGTTCTGCAGTAGGCTTAAAAAAACATGATTTTAAAATCTTAAAATAAAATATGAAAATCAAGCAACTTCGGTGAATATCACAAAAGTGCGCGTGCGCGTTGATGTCTTTTGTATGAAATTTCGGACCTTTAATTTTTCAACCATATTTTTGCAGTTATATTCGAATAGCACTAGCATATCACTTATGGAAATTATTTCTTTACAGCAACCCTAGAGTTCCGTGCAGAAGCGGAATAATCCCCTCAATGGACTTTAGCAAATGGGCGGAACCCGCACCATTCCACAACGGCAATGCAAAGGAATTCGTGAGTAGCTTCTCCTACAATCCGTACCTGGGAAAGAAATAGTGCACCATCACCTATTAGTACTCGTAGTGCGCTCGTAGTTAGTTTTAACCTGTCGTGTTCATGTGAGCGATTTTATTGATCGTGTTTTATATAAGTTAGTCCCAAGTCCTAGTCTTAGGCTGCCCCTTTCACCATGACTCCTAAGCCCCGAGTCTGTGCATTTGTTTTAATTTTCGACTCGAGTATCGCTTTGCGAATGCGTTCGCGTTTGCTATAATCGAGTCGAAAGTCAAAATAAATGCACAGACTCGGGGCTCTGAAAGAGAAACTGCTAACAAGTAAACTGTCTTGGAAATCCAGGAGTTCTTTTTCCAAACCTAAACTCGTACGCTGAATGGTTAATCCAGCCGCACTCAAGCATATAATATTTTTCAAGACCTTTCAATTAATTAATTTCTCTACTCAAGATTATTTATGTTTGATGCTTAATAAGACTTTATACTTTGGAGCATACTAGGCTTAGAATCAATAAACCTAGTTATACCACAGTAAAAAAAAATTATACTAACGACAGACGCACACATGAATTTGGCTAGTTATATTTATGTAGAATGTTACACGTAGGTTTTAGTATAGTGGTATTAGTCAACCGTAATGTAATAAATACATTCAAGCGAAATGGATTGTGGCCAAGTTTTTTGTTTGTACTTTTTTTTTAAATCTCCGTTAGGTTGTTTCGAAAATTGGCGTAATTATAAACATTAGCCACATATTTAATTCGCTTGAATGATAAACAACTTTTCTACAGTAAATAATGGAGTAGTCCGGAGTAGTCTTGCACTTTCGTATTGTTTTTTTTTTAATTATGTTGTAGTGGATAAGTTTTTAAGTTTATATTCTGTGCTTGCCATTGGTTATTGCTGCTACGCCGTTTTTATTTTTATTAAATAGCTTATAGTCTTTGTGTAAATAAATAAGTAATAATGACATTATTATTTTTACTGTAGCCTCCACAATTAAAACAAAGCAAGAAATAGATTAGAAAAAAAATTGTATTATACTTAATTGAATTATTTTACCTCAAATTATTCATTGCTAATATTTTCTTTTTGCAAAAAATATTCTACGCGTTGATCAATGACTTAAGTATACTTACGATTTTTTTTGGATTAAAAGTACATCTTTTTTACCTGGTTTTTGTGGCTTGCTTCAATGCTTGAAGTAATTCAATAAAATGCTCTATATTATAATAACGACCCTAGTCCCTACCTAATGATGGAGTCCATGGATAAGTAGGGGCTGTAACTTGCTATAGAATAAGAAACGACATTAGTTAATATTTATACAGTTTAGGTACAATATAGTTAGGAGTTTGAAAAAAAATTAAAGAGCGCTTGATTGCCATATTTTTTTAATTTGATTAAAAAATTAAGTGTTATTACTGAATTTCAGTAATATTTTACTACTTTTACTAAAATGCTAAACCGGAAATAAAAAGTTCTTGTCATTGATCGTAAAACAATTAACATTGGTGTGCATTATACTGTGTAAGTTAAGTACTTATATTCGTCAGAATATTTACATTACCTACCTTACAATGTTGTTCGTAGTTAGATATTTGGTACTTATTTTGTAAAATATTTAGGCATCACTTCACCCTATTTATTTTAGTCAACATAGACCATGAAAATAGAAGACGCATTGCATGTTATCAATTGTTGTAAATAGAAAATGTATACTTAGTATAATGGTAATAAAGCATTGTTTTCCACCTTAGACATTTTAGTTTTATTTACTTACCTAGTTTGCACGCACAAGGATATTAGCGTATACATATGTACCTACATAACATTTGAATAGTAATAATAATACTAAGTATACAATTAATTATTTTACAGATGACAGATGCATTTGTAAGCAAAAACTTCACGAATCCCAATGCTACAATCGAATTTGAGCAAAGTATAAAAAATGCAAATCATAGCATGGTGCTACAAAACATTTCTTGCAATTGCAATGAAACTGTTGCATTAAATGTCAAGTTACAATGTACTAACACAACATCTGAAAATGGTGAAAGTTTAGATTGCTTTGATGAAACTGTTGTAAGTAATACAGATGACGTTAAACACAATACAGCTAAAAGTGAAACAGATAGTAACGACAGAATACTAAAGTATGTGTACAAAAAAAATGAAACAAACGACCCTAAAAAGTCCAAGGGACATTTTAAAAATGCCCTGAGAAGACGGAAGCGTTCATCAATAGACAGTCAACACGCACAAAGTGCCCCATTAATAGTCAACCACGAAACTTTACACACGCCTGTAAAAGATAGAGAAGAATGGCTTCCAGCAAAACATACTGCCAATATTATCAAAAGTTCAGATTTAGCCGATTTTAATATAGAAACACTGCACGAGATACCAGACGGTAAAACATTACAGAACGACGATCACGCCCGTCCTGTCAACGATGATCATAAACAAGAACTCAACGGTGAAACCAATAAAGATAAAATTGAAAACAAAAATGTTTCCATAGAATCAAGCGAAGAAAACGAAAAATTAAATGAAAGTCAAGAAAGCCCGAATAGCAACGAACGAGAATCGAATAAAAATAAAAATAGTGGAGAAAATGACAAACAAAATAATAATTCAAATGAAAGCGTTCAAAACGATAGCAGAAGCAATGAGAGTAATGAACGTGAAACAGACAATGATGAGAATTCTAAAAACAGTAATTTGAAGTTCACAAACTCTAAAAGTGAGGAAAGCTTTGAAAACAGCGAAGAAGCATATAAAAATAAGAATTTAAGCGGTAATCATAATCATTCACCTCAAAAACTAAAAAATGTTGACTTAGATGACTTCAGTTACGAAAGAATAAAACTAAATAAAAACGGTGAAGTAGAGGCAGAACAGGATAATCATCATATCAATAAAGATGTTGAAATCATTCCAATTATAAAATCAGACAATTTGTTGAAAACACACGACGAAACAAATAAAGCACCTCGTCCTAGCTCAGATTATTCAAGTGAAGAAACTTATGAACCTACTCATATTAACGATGGAGAAGTTAAGCCTGTTGTAGAAATTACTTCAGAACCAGACAGCATCGAATCAGAGGGAGACAATACTAGTTTCAATGATGGAAACGAAAGTTTGGAAACACTCACCGGTGGTCGAGACGACTCTAATGAGAAATATGATAAATTACAAAATGAAAAGGGATCACGAGATGTGGATGATGTAAAAGATCAGTTTGAAAGAGTTCCTTTAAATTACAACCACGAAAATAATAAACAAGCCAGAACCGAGGAATCTGATCAGAACCAACGTTCTGAAGACAAAGAAGACGAGGGTACAGTTGATAAAATAACACCGAAACGTTATGATGATAATCTTAATATCAAATTCGACGACATATCAATAAAGTTACCTGATATAAAATTGCCTGACGATATCTTAACATACCCCTACGAAGACCCACCTGCATATAAAAACAAAGAAACGAAAGAGAAGCAAAACTTTTTTGAATACAACAGTAGTGAGGAGAATGGAGAAGAAACACCTGATCATAATGATGATGTTTCTGATCATCATAATGACGCAGCCTACGACTACTACGGCAATTCAAAGAAACAACAGTCTTACAAAAAGCACAACAACATAGCTGAAGAAGAAGATGATGATTTATATGAAAAATTTGTACGAGAAAGATTTGGTAAACGAGACACATTTGAAAAGCGATCTAAACTAATACAAGATTCCGGAACTCACGATCCTCAGCTGTACAAAAGAGTGCAGAATATCCTAGACAAAACTAAAAAAGTAAACGAAGAAGCTGATAAAAGCGGAGATCCGAAAGCAGGATATATGTGGACATTGGAGTATGGTGAAAAGTTGTAGCGATGAATGATGTAAGAATGTAGTGTGTTATTAATGTAATTTTGCATTTTGTCAGCAACTAATGTGTACGAGTATGTAGGTACCTCACATACTCTATTGATCTAGGTAGGTTAGGTAAATATCGATGAACTAGGTACTAGAAATGTGGATAAAGTTTTTGCGTTATAATAATAAAAAGAAAAAAATTGTCTGTTTCTAGTTTTCAGTAATGAAACATTTTTCAAACTTTGTCGCGCCATTAAAATACTCGTACTAATAATGACGACAGTACCTACTACAGGGTATTTTAGATGCCTATTGAGAAAAAAATTATTGGTATAATCGTGCGTGATCCAATTCGTAAGGATATTAAATTATACCAATAGGTACAGGCAAAAATAAACTTAACATACATTATTACGTCTTGTAAGTAAGGCCACCATAATTCGTTTTTCATTGCTGTGCGAAGTGTGACCGATGCCGATTTCTCTGATGAACATTGATGACGACCACCAGAAGGCGGAGTGTAAGATAGCCCCCCATCTAACATAAGTCTTCTTCTTCTTCTTCTTCTTCTTCTCTTCGTTAATGGCCTCTGTCCGTCATTTCGACAGTCAATTTTGCCAATGTCAAGTGTTAAAATTGTAATAAATAAGTCAAGTCAAGTCATTTGTCAAGTCAGCTGTCGTTTGTTTTGAAAAGAAAATGGTGGATTTTCTCTTCAAAACCTAACACGAATTTTCACATTCAGATAAACCACTTTACACACATTTATTCCAATGGCTCACACTTTATGTTACGACCATGGAGTAGACCATTATCGTCTATTAGCTTCGGCATGTCAACAATTTGTGGTAGTCACTGTCAATCATATTAAATGTTAGATGTCAACGTCAACCTTACAAAAGGTACAAAACATAACCTCACTTTGTCGTTTCATTTTCATCAGGGTTCAGTTCGCTTTTCCCAAAAACTTCGTTTCTAAAATTGTTTATTTCGTTGTATAGAATCTAATTACAACAATATCATATAAGTATGGCTGAAGAAATACAGAAGAAATTGCAAAAAGAGCTGGAGGTTTTCAGTAATATGCAAAAAGATTACCGGAAGGCGGTGAGTCAAAAGCAGCAACTAGATGGCCAGCTGAATGAAAATAAGGCTGTCAAAGAAGAGCTGATGCTCTTGAAGAAGGATGCAGAAGTTTACAAACTCATCGGCCCAGTGTTAGTGAAACAAGACTTGGAGGAGGCAAAACAAAATGTAGCGAAACGAATGGAGTATATCAGCAAGGAGGTGAAGAGAACAGATGATCATATTTATGCTTTAGAGAACAAACAGGAAGCCCAGCAAGAAAATCTAAATAAACTCAAAAATGATCTCAACAAACTGAAGATAAAAGCTTAGCCTACTCCCATCTACTTCATTCACTTCACAACTCTTTCACAAAAAACGCTTTTGTGTTAATTTTAAAATACTTTTAATATTATGTTATTCATTTAACTACTAATAATTATAAGATATTTATCATAATACTGTTTTATTTTCAAAAATTTACAAATTCCTGCAATTTGATCAGTTTCAAAGAATCTTAAAAAGTATGAGTAGGTAGGTATGTATCAAATTCAGTGTGATCTAATATAATTGTATGAAATCAAACTTATTTACGATTATGAAGAAGACTTTGGCAGGTAGTAGAGATGTATCTCCAGATCATCATAAATATGTATGAATGTACAGACATCAATAAATTATGTTGGAAACCCAAACAACAAGTATAATTTTATACTTATTTATTTCAATAATACCATAATATAAAAATATAGGCTCAGATATATTTCTCTTACACTAATGGCACTTTTGGAATGTATTACATTTCTAAAAAAGATTAACTACTAAAGATAAACATTTTAATGAATTTGTTATATCAAAAATATACTACAGAATAATGTATCATATTTTATGTACTTTAAACTTGTACTTTAACCCCCTATCTTATAAAAACTTAGAGTAGACATTATGTCCTGTTTACGTATGGTAATCAAGACATAATGTCTACTCTAACTTTTTATAAGATAGACCGTAAATATATATATATCAAGAGTACTTTGTACATTATCTTGGGTCTAATGAATATCAATATCTGGTCCCCAACAAACTCATCTCAAAGCTCAAAGATAGATATCAAATAATATTTTTTTCGTCATCACATGTATGGGCGCCGATAGAATAAGGTACCCAAACCTTATAGAGCACCCAAAAGTCTCAATCTTCTTTATCTTCGGTCATTCTAGCGGCGCCCATCACTAACAAACTATTTGATTCTGCTTTGAACACAAGGCACACTACAGAATGGCATCTCTTGTTTCACAACAAATCTGCCACTGAGCAAACTCTTTCCACACGTTCTACCAGAGCAAATGAAGCAGTCTGCATGCCAGTGCACATTGCTCCACGACACACCTTGTTGTTCCGGTCCTATTACACCACCACATGCTCGACAACGCTCAGCGTGGAACTGATCATAACAAGACAGGCATATTGGTAAGCCTGTTCTGTCATCTGGCACATACATCTGTCCACCGAGTGGCGCGTCGCAGTGGTAGCAACAGAAATGTTGAACGTGGAATGCTCGCCCTTCCGCCGCTGTATACGGTCGCGTAAATATCAACTCGTCGCAGCCAGCGCAACGCGGAATCTCCAGAACGTTAGCCAAATCACGAGCGCAGTACAGCTCACCTTTGTAGAAGCAGTACACGAGATCAGCTAATAGCTCACCGCACTTGCTGCAGGTGAAACATTGAGGATGCCAGATAGCTTCAACCCCTGCCCTCTCAGCCTTCACGGCAACTTCTCCTGCAAACATTGGCTTCGTGCAACGCTTACATGGCATGCCTTCATTATACAACTTTCTGTTGAACTCCATTTCAGCTGGGCTGAGCTCTATTTCACTAAACTGTTCAATGATAGGGTCGAGAGGATCGGACGAACTTTCCGAAATTGGTGAGAAGCCTTTCTCGCCGGGAGTGTTGTTTAGGGTTTTATCGACCCATTCGTTTGTGTCTTGATTTGCTTGGCCTGGATATGTGCTGTAGTTGGGTAACGGTGGCAGCGGAAGGTCCTCCTCCGAATGAGTTCTAAGATAGTCCCTCAATGGCGCCGTCTGTTGTGGTTCAACTTGATTGATCGGCTTCATAGAAGTGGAGTATTGAGGGCTGATCTTTGTGGAACAGAGAGTGCCGCTGTGCTCTGCCGTTGTAGGCTCATGCTTCCAGCTCCATATCTCGCCGTTCGGAGCGAATATTGTTCCCTTTTGGATTCTACTATCAAGTAACTTCGCGCTGCTGGTTACGTTGTTATTGCTCGACCACAAGTCGGGCATTATTTGCGCTCCAAGGACTTTCGTCGTAAACTCGCTAGTTTCATCTCTAAACTCAGGGTTGTTGTTGTACTCATCTCTGAACAATTGAATAGGCTGTAGGTACACATCATTTGCAATAGGCATGTTCAAATCGGTCAGGTTCTTCAGTAGCTTGTCGTAAATCGGTCCGTGTTCTACGGCACTTTTAATTCGATCTGATTCGATATGCATAATGTGCAGTTTATCTTTGACAATGCGACTGAGGATCGGGCTAGATTTGTAGTCTGGTAAATTAGCGGCGCTGCTGACGATATTGCCTTGGTGATCAAGAACCAGTTTTTTGTCTGAGGCATTTTTAGGTACGATATTGTACTTCACGCCTCGTGAAACGTTAGATATCTTAAGTGGTAAGGCGTACGATTTAGGTGCTCCGTGGGATTTGCTGCTTTCAACAGAGTATGTGTCTCCGTTCTGTAAGGGCGCTACTCGAACGACGTTTCCCATCCCAACGACATTCTCTTTGATGCGCGTAATGTATTCCTGAAACATTTCAATATTGTAGGCATTTAGAAAAAGGAGCCGTATAGTTATTACGCTTGGATAGTGTTAGTATTAAAATAAATAATATAACTACTTGAATAAAATTTCTGTTTCATAAGCAAGGAGTTATTGGAAACAAAGAAATAGTGACTTATCTTATAGTGACATCGTAATAATTGAATACCTATGTATTCGGTATTATCTATTACCCTCCAGCAGATCGGTAAGACACTGGCCAACAATAATTTGTTAAAACACAAGAAGCATACATCCTAATATCTAGTTTAAAAAGTTTTAGCAAACCATCGAAAAGCAAACCTACACTTTTAGCCACAGAACAATAGCATTTTCTTCTTGAACCCCGAAACATCTATTCGACGCCGAAACACAGCCATGCTCGTAAGGAAACAACAGAAATAGAATTCCATGCAAACGCTTTCCTACTGCGATACTCCTTAGCCACTTTGAACAAGTCGTTCTGTTAAACTATGTTAAACTTTTCGATCATGCCCTCAGCAGAAACTATGAGGCCTAGGTAAATACTTATTTTTGTGTTTATAGGTACTTACAGTGTGCTCAGACTTTTCTTGATCAGTAGCATGATGTCTGGCTGCTAAGGCAACGTCGTGTGGCGGTAGTTGTGTACGAAGGTTCGCACGTCGACGCCGAGCCGCCTCCGACCCAGACACGGGAGCTAGCTCGCCCAAGCAGGACATGTAGTCTGTCACCTGGGGACAAGGTTCAAAATTGAGTGACTAGACTAATATTGGACTTCTTCCTTAATCTTTTACTAGATGCTAGAGTAGTCTGCTCATGCTAGAACTAAGTTAGGTTCAAAATTGATTTCTAAAAATCACATAGCTTTTAAAACCTTTCAAGATGAAACTTGTGAATTCATGAAATAAATCACACTTTGGTTTGATATGATTTCTTGGTGGAGACACTAAACGAGAGACCTTGCTGACGTGAATGTGTAGGTGTGCGTTAGGTAGGAACTTTGTCTAAATGACTATTGTTCTTTTATAAAGTGATCTGCCTGTGTCGTTTAGTGCAGACAGTTGGTACCTACTTCATACACAGTTTTAAAAGTTACCATTGACAATGACTATTCATGGGATATTTATATATTATTTTAGTTAAACGTGGGGGCAGACCTTCGCCCAGCAGTGTGACAGTTTAGGTTCATAAAAAAAATCATATTGTATTCATATTTCCAGAGAATGTCTACAAAACAATATTTAATCTAGAAGTAGGATTTAAATATCGCAATTGATAAAAATAACATGATTGGGCCGGCAATGCTAATAGTGAAGTACCTACACCTTATCAGAAATCTTATCAAAGTATGATGCCCTATGATTGGGAGTGGTAGATGGTTCCGGCCATATAATTGATTGACCTCTCTAATCATGCTAATAAAGGTAAGATAATGATATGTGTGTGAAACTTGAAGAACAAACACGCTACTAAACATAAAAGAAAACTTACAAGTTCAGTTGATGCATTTGGAGGCACCCAGTCAACTTTTACAGGTTGGTCTGTCAGACCTCTGATTTTGATGAGAGGTACTGAAAACACAAACGATAATTAGTTGTTTCATACATTTGCACCTAATTCTAATGTCAATGATGGATGGATTTGATTCCAAGGATGTTTCTGCTGATTTTGTGATTATACACATTATTTTCTTGTCTTGATATTAGACAGGTCCTTGACAAAGAAGCTGAGAAGTTAAAGACACAGTGCAAAACCTCAAGATTTCAGTGGATGTGTGGTAGTTTATTGTTATAGACAGAGGTACCTACCACGTCAAAGGGTAGGCCATTTGTTTCATACTCACTTGTCCCTTTTTTAGGTTTAGCTGTGCCAAGCAGCTCAAACTGCGCCCATCCCGATAAGTCATCATCTTGCACATCATGAACATCTTTACTGCAGTGGCACGCTCGACACACTTTACGCCAAAAGTGCAAATCAAGTCCTGGGCATTTTGAACCTACAATAGAAACATACAAACTGTTATATTTCGGTTGGTATTCATTTTAATTCTATTGAGCTGTGAACATAAATGGATGAGTCATAAAGTAGTTATTACTTTATGGTACCTTGAAGGAACCTCATAATTGTAAGCACCGTCGGCTTAGTCAGCTCTGCATGCTTTGACCTTGTCTTTGCTGTGGATATGGCTGACTAGGCTGAGAAGATGGTATACTTGCCAGGCAAGCCTACTCCATCTAAACATTGTTCCAGGCACTTCAGTGTCTGGTTAAGTGTAGGCATAGGTTGCCTTCTGACACTGTATAAATCATATTCCATAAATGTAATGGCCTATTATTATTCTAAGCATGAGACAAATTGGACAAATTAAGTGGGTATTTTTTGTATGATTCATTCAATATTGAGTAAGAATGACAGCCTCTTGAAATATGATGAGTCAAGCCAATTATTGATCACCTACTTACTTAAATGTTAAAACTTTTTTTTCATGCTAACTATGAAAAAAGGTTTCCACATCAAAGTACCTATACTTTACTAGAACACTAAATGTTATGTAAGTATGGATTAGCTTGAGTGAGATGAATATTTTTTTTTATAAGTAGGTACCTACCTATGCAAATACTTGTATACTTAAATCTAATTCCTAGCCTAGGGAGACTGTGCGAGCCTTTGCCGTACCGAAGAGTAAGTAGTGGGCTGTAGTTTACGTACCACATGAATTACATGGAGCGCCGGCGCCGCTGTCATGGCCTAGCCTGGCTTTGCTGAGTTTTTCTCGCTGGCTCTCGAGCTTCGACAGCCAAGCAGGGGCCTCCGGTGTCTCCACACATGATTCACTCATCCTTTCATTTATTATCAGGCCTGTAAACACAGCCTATAGTTAGCGGACGTGAGGAAACAAAGAGATAAGCGAAATCACTTTTTACCATGTACTTATTAGTTATTGCTATTGTGGCGAACGGGTACAATTTATTAAGTATATAAACCTTTTGCTCATCTACAAAAAAAATTCATGCAGAAAAACACAAAATAAATACAGCAAAGAAAAAAATGAAAATAAAACGTACGGATCACAGGGTACGGATGTAGTAAAACTCAACCAGTGTCTCCAACTCTCTCCACTCTCTCCGTCAAAATTACGGTGTTGCTGATCTAAACATACGGTATAATATGGTAGAATAATACGGTCGTTAAAAAATAATATTACGGTAAATATACGGTAAGCTTTTTAATAATAAAATTGTTCAAGGAAACTGAATTGTTTATATTTTAAATACGTATAATTTATAATGTATCTGGGCCTTAGGAGGAATAGGAATAAGAACACAGATGAAATTACGGTAGAATGTGACACTGTAATAACATGCTTACGGTAGGTGGTAGATCTAGAAAAATTACGGTAACTACCGTAATTACGGTGTGGTTGGGTGTTTTTCTGTAGTGGAAATAAAATAAGAGGCCAGCCTTGTTCATAAGAACATAAATGGCGGACACCTATGTGTGCGTTTATAGTATACGTGCATTTCTTCCAAGAACTACTTTATCTAAACTAGAGGCCTAGAGGGAGAGAAGACGAACTCATCAAGCAATATTCTTAGCTTGATGAATAAAGGCCACAGATAAACAAACAAAACCCTCGTTATATTTTATCTGTTTGTAACTGTCAACTGTCAAGTCAAGCAAATGTCAATCGAACCCATCATTCATCCATCTTTCGCGTTTCTTCCAATTTGATATTTTTCCTTGGAATTGGAAGCTTTTTGATGTACGTTTTTGTATATTTTTAACAATTTTAGAATCATTACCTTCTGTTGAGTGCTGTGTTATATAAAAGAAAGTTTAAAAACGTTTGAAAATGTAAGTTGTGTTGATTCTCTTCACCATACGTTCAGATGTTGCTATGAGTCATAGTTTTGTAACAATAATCACTATTTTCTCTTGTAGATGTCTTCTGGAAGACCCATCAAATGTGTGGTGGTTGGAGACGGTACGGTTGGAAAGACCTGCATGTTGATATCTTACACAACAGACAGTTTTCCTGGCGAATATGTACCAACAGTGTAAGTGAAACCATCTAATTATTTAGGTACCTACCCCTGAGTTTAGTTAGACAAATCCAAATTCCAATGCCTGTAACCACATTTTATAATAATTTATCGTAAACATTGCATAGTTGCAGTTGTAGTTCAGATCTTAAAATTGATAACTTCCTGTACTTACCCATACCTTTGTAAACAAAAATTTATCATTACATAGGTACATATTCATTGTTGGTTGTAGACAGTGGGGTAGGTACATAAAAGATAATATTACTGGACTGTTAATCACCCATTATAAAACATTAGTCATAAAAGTAAGACCTTCCATTCATAAAGTTAATTTAATGTTGTGATTTAGTAGTAACATTATAATTCTAAAAATGATAGTATAAATACCACAATACTGTAAGTAATTTCAATGATTGTAAAGTCACCATATTAAAATGTCTTCTTTAAAAAAAACTTCAGCAGCTGATAATACTTTCAGGTTTGACAATTACTCTGCGCCAATGGTGGTTGATGGAGTAGCTGTCTCCCTAGGACTCTGGGATACAGCTGGACAAGAAGACTATGACAGACTTAGGCCGTTAAGCTACCCACAAACTGATGTCTTCCTTATTTGCTTCAGTGTAACAAGGTAACTGGCCAATTATCTTATTACTTGGTACACTGTCACCGAACCGGTGTCCTGGTCTATTTAAAAGAGCATAGCTATCTGTATGGCACAGATAAAGGGACAATGTGGCAACTACTTGAAAAATTGTGTTATAAATTCTAAGTACAGTTCACTACCTCCAGAGACCACAAAATACCTACTGGTGTTTATACTATAATGTATAAAGCTGGATTCACATTACTGTGTCAGGGTGTACTGCAGTAGTGGTGCACCACTGATACTCAATTGTTGTAATGTTAATTAGTTTTAGGGTTTACCTAACTTATCTCAATTCTAAAATAACTGAGATTACATATCTGACAACGAAAACACTGCCTCATCTCTGTAATCTAGTCAAACCAAGGTAGAAATTTCCATATTTAGGTTTTTTAAGATAGTCAAAGTCTTCATATTTTTGACTGTTTTTTGTTGTGGAATTCCATATTCATATTTTTAATGTGAAAGTGAGAGATTAAATAACAAGCCTATTAGGTGACCCCTTGCGTAAGGATTATGTAAAACATAGTAGGTAGGTATTTAGTTTAATTTATTGCTTGTTTTTAGTTAAACTACTATAATGTAGCTTATTTAACTTATGCTATATTTTTATTTATCACTTATAGACCACAGGACTCCCCAACTTTGCTTTTCCTGGGCAATCACCTACCATCATTGTAGTAACTATTTATTTTGTATTTCAGCCCATCATCTTATGAGAATGTGACATCCAAATGGTACCCTGAAATAAAACATCACTGTCCCGATGCACCTATTATATTAGTTGGTAAGAAACTCCTATAACTTGACCATTTTCTTATTGTATGTTACTCACTGAAGGACAACTCTGCATGCTACTAAAATCAGCTTATAGCCAACATGTTCAATGCAAATGGGGAAAAAAATCTTATTAGATTAGTTAGACTAGTATGAACCAACATGCTTACAGAGCCTTGATCACGAATAAAAGTTACAATCGTAAACGTATCGTAACGCTAGCGTATGTGAGATACACTGCGCGGTAACACTACAACACTTTGCAGTCAAGCTGGCGTTGAAACGCAATATGATTCGAATATGTTAGATTTACGTAACGCGGCGACTGCCATATTTATTCGTGTGATCACCCCTCTGCAACAAAATAATGGACAAATTAAAAGACACAGTAAGATGATTTTTGTCCAAAGGCTACACACACATGCATCAACAAAAATTCAAAATCCAGCATTTATTCAAGGAAAATCTCATATTCATCATCTCGTTTACAGTATAAATACTTATGTATTTACTCATTTATTTTACACAGGAACCAAGATTGATTTGCGAGATGACAGAGAGACACTCAGCCTGCTTTCCGAGCAAGGCATGTCACCGCTCAAAAGAGAACAAGGTCAGAAGTTGGCAAACAAGATCAGAGCTGTCAAATACATGGAGTGCTCAGCTTTGACTCAGCGTGGACTCAAGCAGGTTTGTACATACTTTCATTTTTCTAACTACATTGCATTGTAAATTATGTATTTAAATTCTAGCTGATCTTTACGAGATTTTATGTGTCAGAGCAATGGATTTTCCACCACTTCCACAATTTACTACCATATAGCACAAGTTCTTTTTAACCGACTTCAAAAAAGGAGGAGGTTCTCAATTCGGTTGTATTTTTTTAAAATGTGTGTTACCTCAGAAGTCCGTCATTTATAAACCGATTTGAAAAATTCCAGTTTTTAAATCTATAAATTATTTAAAATTAGTTACGAGGTTTATGAGCTTGGAAAATATAATTGAGTATTTTTTTTAGGTATTTGATGAAGCAGTGCGTGCGGTTTTAAGACCCGAACCTCAAAAGAGACATCAAAGGAAGTGTTTAATTATGTAAAAGTCATTACAAACTCCATGACAAATGAATAGTTAGGCAAGGCACATTGAGTACTCTTGAGTCTCATACTGTTCTTTAACAAGTATGTAAGTAAAGTACCCTTTTGTTTTATGAAGCACGAATATACTCGCGCGTTTTAATTTAAACAATTTTTTATGCTATAAAAATGCAGTAGGTCAATAGTCATTATTTAGAATTTTTAACAGTTTTATTAAAGTGAGTTTACGCCTTTAACAAAAGTATTCAGCTGAGAATGATATAATAAAAATACTCAATGGACTCGAGTGTAAAATGGAAATCAAAATGTACTTTATGGAAGCCTGACGCGGTCGGCGATTGTTCATTCAAAACTGCATGCCCCAAATACAAGTCATTCCGAAGCAAGGGTTACTTATTTTTATACAAACAAGGATCAATTTTGAATAATCTGTCTGTATTTCAATGGTAAGAAAACGCGATGGAGGGGTGTGCAATTGCAGACTGATTTCTACTCTTATTAGTCATACTCAAGAGCAGGCTTATTCCGTGTGGGGTAAGTTAGGGTGGGGATCGCATGTAACAAAAATTTACATCAATGTGCCTTTGCGCTAAACAGGAATGTCAAACAGTAATAATGTGTTTCTATACCTAAGAATTCTAATATTATTGTATGAAAAAATTTGACTCAGTTTTGTTAGATTTGTGCCATAATTATTTATTTCTACAAACAATTTTATAAAAAAAAAGCAATTATCTCACTAGCTGATATATTCTTCTGTAAGTAAGACAATGAGAATGCCAAAGATTACAAATAGATTTAAGTCTCAATATCAATAAAGCATGTAAATTGTTTAAATGGATAGAAACAAATTGTTACTGTTGTGCGAAAATTGATATTGTTATTTTTATAAGTATGCAACTGAACCTCAATAATCGAAGTTTTGTAATTGTGAATAAGGACTGACGTAGACGCTAGTATTAACATACTCAAGTAATCTCATTTAAGTTGCAGTTTTGTATTTTTTTGTGAGAATTGATATTAGAATGATTTATCTGATAAAAAAAACTACAAGGAACTTGAAGGCAGCTTCGTAAGCTGACGTGGTTCATAATGATGTGAGCTTTTGTGGTTGGTGAGAATATTTCGTAGGTTTTGGACTTTATTTCACTAATCGTACTAACACCTTTTTATTACTAGCATGTGATTAAAACATGTGTTTATAGCGATTATTAGCGCTCGCGCCCACTTGGCGACTGCGACCGAATCGCGCATTTTACTTACCAGCTAGTCGCGAAGAATGCTGGTAGCAGCAACGGCAATGATCACGGTCGCCAAGTAGGTGCGAGACCTTACGGGCAGAATATTTTTGTATGTGAAAATATTAGATGATAAGATTAAAAATGTATTGCATTTAGTAACATTCTTTCAATGAAAATAAGCACAATTTCGTATGTGTTTTGTTAAGTAATATTTATCTCTTTCCACCAGAGAGCTATGTACCTATGCAAAATGTGCAAGTAAGTGGTGAAAGAGGAAAAAATCCATCAGATTGTAATTTTTCTAGCCTCATAAATCTATTGATGATTTTATTTCCTTTCTCACCATTTCTTCGGTTGGTACCTCACTTACACGTCTCTACTAGAAAGGCGGTCTCAGGCCTTACAAAGTTGTAGATATAACCGAGGCCCCAACATGACAATATTTTTTTATTGCATCATGGTATTTCGTCGATTTATATTTTATAATATCGCTTTGGCCCTAAAATTTTATGTGATTCTATTTGGTATCTTCAGCCCTTTTGGTTGTTTTGAACTCCTTTTTCTGAGCTGCAGGCAGAATCTCAAGGTTTATGTTGAAACCCCACTTAAATAATAGCAGGTTAAACAAATTCATGATCATACTAAGAAAAACTATGCAAGAGTAATTTCAATAAGTACGTACCTACCTATTTCACCATCTCACGATTATGTACATAAATCACCAGTTACTTAAATGTATGTCTCTATAGGTACCTACCTACTTTAGATGTAAGTATTAAAAAATAAACAAATGTTTTTATTTGACGGTTAAAGTTAATTAGGTACTTAGAGATGGTGAAACGCCCTAAAAGTAATAAAACAGTATTGAACGAAAGATGCCTGCTAGCAAATATATGACAATTTATATGGTAGGTAATGTTTTCATTTAGTATTTTATAGACTGCTTTGTTTAAATGTACCTAAAGCTTTTAAAATATTTTTTGTATATAACTATTTATATAAGAGCTAAGTCGCAATTTATGATTGAATCTTGTGTAATAAGCACTTCATAAATTATTGAACTTGAACTGTTTTCTTTTTGTCTCTACAGTACCTTACCTGCCTATTACCACTTAGGTAGGTCTATGCTATTATACCAAGACATTATGTGGACCATCAGCTAGTTCCACCATTTACCTAGGTAGGTACCTATTCATCCAACTACCTACCTACTAGCAATAGGACCTAAGTAGGGGAAATAGGACAAGGCAGAGCTAATTTGTACACACTATCTATTATCATTAAAACACTCCAAATATTTCATTTATTTATTTCATTAATGTAACACACATTTTACATGCCATGAAACATTTTAAATATAAATTACACACTGATTAACATACAGAAGGTTTCACCTGAGCTTATAAAGACAGATAGGTACTTAATTGAAGTCGAAACAGCAACTTGGGACTAAGCATTAAAAAATAAGTAGAATAGTGCAATTTAAAATGCTACTTTATGATTTTGTACGAACATAAAAGAGTTGTCTGTGCAGTTTTCTTCCTCTGTAAAGTCTTGAAATCAAACCAGTACTTAAAGTCACGACTAGATTTAATGCACACCACAACAGATTTGTGTCAACTAATACACTTCAACATAATATACAAAATAAATGCTTTGCTCGCATACCCAAACAAAACTGAACAGTTATGCTATTCCACAAACTAATCTAAATTCAAATCGGTCTAGCCGTTACAAACATTAAAATTTTAAACTTTTACATTGTATATAACGATAAAATTATGTCTTGACTTAAATATTTAATATGACAAAGAACTAACTTAAGTATGTTTAAAAAAAAAATCATTTACACAAGACTCCAAGAAGAGGTACGGAATAGAAAACTAGTAGATACTGTCACAAAGTTTTCCCGTTGATGGCAGGCAAGGCAGTAAATAATAAACAGGAAAATATAGTAGGTATCTAGATTATGAGCCAACTTATAGTTTAGAAACATTAATAGAATAACAATATACTTAGAACTTTTAGAACTGTAGGTAAAGTTATAAACACACTCTTGTGAGATCTCAATATTTAAAAGATAATATAAAATAAAGCATAGAAACACAAAATTCTAACTAAGTATATCTAAATACTGATAGATAACATTGTTAGTATAGATAAACAGCAAGATTTCTCAACAGATTACACCACAATGATGATGATTATACCAATTATACTATTTAATCTTGTCAAAAAAATAAATGTACTTGTGATTAAATATTTAAGCACTTACTTAGTGCTAGATTACAACTAATCTTGCCTTCCCTGTGATGCTAAGCTCACTCCAGTCAACCTTAATGACCCTTAGAACATTTTGATTAACATTTATTTCATTCAGCCAATACATCAATTTAATTTAACATAACAATACTTCATATTCAGAGCAAAATTATACATATTTGGCCTCTAATATACTTTTAATTTCATAATTGTCTATTTATGGTTGTCTGAGATTTTTTCATTTTGTTTTATTCACATTCACATAAATGTTACCATAACAGTGGGCCCAAAATTGTGCGATTGTACGATTTGTGCGATTGTACCTCGGTAAAGGTTTACATTTCACTTCAAACACTAATGTTGATAATGAGATATAACATTATAAGTAGTTCATTTTACGTAATACATCAATTTCTTACATTCAGTCATAAATTATACAACTATAGAATAATAACCACTTTGAATTGCAGAAAAGAAGTTACATACAATATACATTACACACAGTATTAATTTCATGAAGGCTCATGAAAGAGAAAACGCTTAAATATTTGGATACATCTTCAAATGATCGAAGTGACTGGTAAAGTGATGAAAAACGGTTTCTGCTATATACTTCAAGCATCAATAAAGCTTTCAAAACATGACAGCAAGTTCAAATGATGAACTTAGTCACTAGTATTATAAACCGTATGGCACGGACTCTCGTATCACATGGATCTGTAGGGGCCCTTTGTTTTCAAGTACTGGATTACAAGAGAAGGCCCCTGGTTGACCACTTCTGGAGGCATAGAGGTCAGGGGACAGTTTTCAATGCTCATTATTTGCAAATTGGCACACAATGCCAGTTCATATGGAAGATTTACCAAATTCAGATTGTCATTCAAATACAAACATTCAAGCGCTTCTAGGGTGCCAATCTCTTCAGGGACATATTGCAAGTTATTCTCACCGGCACTCAAGCATGTTAAATTTGTCAAGTGGCCGATAGACCGTGGCAAGGTAGTCAGTTGATTAGACTGAACAATCAATTTTTTGAGATCCTGACAGCATCCAATTTCATTTGGCAGTATATCAATCTTGTTCTCTTCTAAATCTAAAACTCTCAGCTTCCTGAGATTTCCAACACTGATTGGAATCTTTCTCAAAAGATTATTAGACAATATCAAGACCTCCAGGTTCTGAAGACACTGAATGTCATCAGGTAGTTTAGTCAGCTGGTTAGTGCCTAAGTTGAGCTCTACCATATTACTCCAAGTGCCAATATCCAATGGTAGGGAAGTGAGCAAATTCTCTTTCATGTTCAACTTGGTTAGATTTTTGGCTCTAGAAAAAATTCCATACGGAATCTTGTCAATTTGGTTATGTTCAAGATTAATGGAGTAAACATTAGTGAATTGAGCGGGTCCTCCTGAAGGATAGCTGTAGAATGAGTTCCTGGACAATGTGATACTTGTGAGTTCATTCAACCTGGCCAGAAGTCCTTCCGGTATTTGTGAAATAGAGTTGCCTTCTACATTAAACTCATCCATATGCTTGCAGTTACTCAGAGAGGCAGGTATGCCGGTTAGTCTGTTGTATCTCAGACCCAGCCTGCTGAGTGCTTGAAGGTTGCCAATTGTCTCTGGTATGTCCAGTAATTCATTATGTTGCAAGTCTAAAGTAGACAAGTTGACACAAAATCCAATCTCTTGAGGCAAATGCTCCAGGTGATTATGGGACACATCAAATGTTACTAAATGAACAAGTTTTCCAATTCCAGATGACAATTCCTTTATTTTATTTTCCCTCAAACTCAGCATGGTGAGGTTTGTCAGATTGGCTATGCCATCTCCAACCACTCGGATTCTATTAAAGCGCAAAAATAATGTTGTCAGTGATGTTAGTTTGTACACAACTTCTGGAATGTCACTCAACTTATTGTGACGCAGGTCCAAGACCTTCAAACATCTTAGATTGGCCAGTGAATCAGGCAGGCTAGTGAGGGAGTTTTCATTCAGAGCAAGTGTCTGCAAGTTTGTCAAACAGCCAAATTCAGCAGGTAACGCTACCAACTTATTACCATACAAGTAGAACTCCAGCAGCTGTGTCAAATCTCGGACATTGGGTGGAAGAGAAGTGATGGACGATTTACTGAGGTCCAATCGCGTGACGCCTTCATCTCGGCATCTCATAAATTCTTTAATGACATCTAGGTCTGCCTGTATTGGTTTATTTTTCTTGGCAGTTGGCTTCGGCTTGTTCGACTCAGGATGCTTGACCGTCACAACCTTTGGGCGCGCTCCTTCTGGATTAGTAAGGGAAGCAGTTGATAGTTTCTTTTCCCTCATGCCGGACTTTTCTCTTGGACTTACTGTGCTAATGGTGTCCGCTTCGGAATTTTCTCGCGACGAGTTATCCTGATTCATCCCGCTAGGGTTGAGAGCAAGTAAAATACTGTAATTGCACTTTTGTGGTGTTATATTTACACACTGTGAGCACCACACATGATTATTCGTTTGATTTCACACAAATCAATAATTGAATCGGATGAAAACTATTTGATTTACAGTTCTTGAGGAAGAACTCTGGGTTTATTGTCTCATATCACTATCACTTCTATGAGGAAAACACTGATTAACGAATGAATGAGACTCCGCATGCTATTTACAGCTATGCAATGCAAATGGTTTCAGTGCATTCTATTCTATTCCAAAAACTAGCTAAATCACAAAATTCAAACAAAATCCAAGACAGCAAATTGGATCGCGATTGATTGATTTGTTTGATTGATTTTGACAGATTAAATGAATGAAGTTAGGCACAGATAAATACTTGTGTGAGGTGGCAATACACATACAGATATAATTTTAGTCGATTAATCGGGTCATTCATCGATCAAATGAATCGTTATGTTCAATGTTCGTTCACTCACTTTGATATAGAGTATTTTTTTTCTGTGCTTTGTTTCAATTTGTTGGTTGTGTTTGTGTTTTGAAGAGTGTGAAGAGGTTAGAAAATATTTAGAAAAACTGATTTTGTTCCTGATACAGGAATACAGTTTACTAGGAAAAGCAGAAATACAAAACATAAAAATGGACAAGAGTAAAGATAAAGAAGAACAAAGTATCATGGATAAATCGATGAGATCGGTGTTCGGTAAGTTGCAGAGGATTTTGGTTGCTGTGCTAAAATTAAAGAAAATATACCTACTCAAATCAGTTTTTTCCGTACACTTCCAGTCGGTAATATACCATACGAAGCCACGGAAGAAAAACTAAAGGATATATTCAGTGAAGTAGGCCCAGTTTTGTCCTTCAAACTTGTTTTTGATCGCGAGACCGGCAAACCCAAGGGCTATGGGTTTTGTGAGTACAAAGACCAAGAAACAGCCCTCAGTGCTATGAGGAATCTTAATGGGTATGAAATCGGTGGACGTTCTTTGAGGGTCGACAATGCCTGTACTGAGAAATCAAGAATGGAAATGCAAGCCTTGATGCAAGGTCCACAGGTAAGTAAGTTGTTGTTCAACAGAATGTAATAAAAGCAGACTAACACTCACATGCAATCTCATCATAAATAAAGGCCAGTTAACACCATAAAAAAAGGCAGCAGATCACCCAAAAGGGGCCCATCAGTGGTCTAGTTGCAGAAACAAGTCCGTTGAACAAGTAAAGGCCAGTTGTTGAACAAGCTATCTGGCACTGTAACAGTAATAGATGATTAAGACAACATTAAAAATACTGCAGGTCCACTATAGACAAGACTAGTGCAATAAAGACACAAATGGCAAAAGCTGATGGTGGCCTTTGCGTGAAATGGATGTATTGAAAATAGAAACTGTGATGTGCACTAGATATTGTAATATTCAGATTTAATTGTATAATTCATAGTTTTTAAGTTCGGTTAATAAAGACTTAATATAATTGATATTGTTACTTGAATTTCAGGTGGAAAATCCGTATGGTGAAAGTGTTGACCCAGATAAAGCCCCTGAGGCAATCAGTAAAGCTGTGGCCACACTGCCACCAGAACAGATGTTTGAGCTCATGAAGCAGATGAAACTTTGCATTCAGGTATATGCATTTTTTTTTTCAATAAAACACAGATTGCGATATTCTGTTTATGAAGGTGTTATTAATTTTGATTTTAGCCTTATATTAGCAAAAAGTAACTTGCTTATTTAATGCTTTATTGTAAAAAGATCAGGTAAATTACTGAATCACATTCTATGGTTGACTCTCAATTTCAGACTAATATTCTAATAGAGTGAATGAATTTCATGGTTCCAGAACAATCCCACTGAAGCCAGGAACATGCTTCTCCAAAACCCTCAATTGGCATATGCTCTGCTTCAAGCACAGGTCATCATGAGGATTGTTGATCCAGCTACTGCTGTTGTAAGTTGAGTATGATTGAGAATGTTATTATTACTCAGTACTCAGTATTCTACTAACCACATTGGTGTCAATTGTGTTATTGCATTTTCTAAACAAACCTGACATTACTCAAGGAGCTTGAATATAACTCACGCAATAACGTTAGTCTACCCATCCTGGTCACTGGTCACCAAAAGATGACTTACACTCAATGCTGCTAAACTAATTTCAGACTATGCTCCATCCCAGTAATCCAGTGCCTCCTGTCATTCACCCGGGCGATAAGCCCCAACCTCTGCCTCAGCCACAATACATGGGCGGCAATCAACCACGTGAGTATATTCAGGTCTGGCATATGCTGCACTGCAGGCACTGGGCAGAAACTTACTAGGCAATTGCTCCTTGAGAGTTTTATTTATTCAAGTCAAGTCAAAATGTTTTTATTCAATAAAATATTGCATTCGAAAGTATTAAAAAGTAGCTGGTGCCCCTGCGACTTCGTCAACGCAGGATTAGAAGTGAAATTTGATATGCGAAATCTTCTAAGCGTCTCTGAAGAGTTCGCGTCCCGTTGATTTTCCGGGACAAAAAGTAGCCTATGTGCTAATTCAGGCCATATACAATATTGCAAGTTTCATCAAAAGAAAAAAATATTCGCATAGAGAAAATACAACAAAAATATCATCATATCTCTTCATTTCCAGCACAACCAGCGCCAATGATGCCGAATCCAGTACCACTGCCGAACCAATACCAGCCTCGTAAGTATTTATTGTCATACACATTCATGTCCACTAAGTATCAGATTTAAAAGAATCTGTTATCTAAGTCCGAAGGATTCCGAAGTTTCGCCTTTTCATTAGTCTTTTGTTTTTCTATCTGCATATTAAAGTGTCAATTTTTTTGTGTTCAGAATCATTCAGAATCATGGGTTAATTCCATCCAGTCCTACTAGTAGTCCGATTATCTGTTTGGACAAAAATGTGTGTGGAATAGGGTTCCGTTCTCGGGAGTAGTCCTAATAGACCCGGTTTTCTAACACATGTATGTTTCCATCGTAGCGCGTCCGACAATGGGCGACGTAGATCTCCGTGGGTCGCGCGCGCCCCCGATAGACCAAGACATGCGAAGCCTGCCGCCTGTCACACCACACCCGGTGCCTGCGCCGCCGATGCATCACCAGGATTCGTATGTACACTTTATTTTATAAGTAACTAGGTAACTAACCCGACAGACTTTGTCCTGTTTTAACTATTTGCAGAGCTGACGCCTTTGTCGTTTTGGCATAAATAACGCAGGCATACAAGAAATTACGTTTCAAAATAGTCTTGGTTTGCACTTGCAATATTTCACTTTGACTAGCCAAAGTGTAAAGTAAGTAAGTTAGAGCGTGCCGTTTTAGTGGTAATTTCTGATACTTATTATAACACAATAATAATCTTCTCAAATTGCAAGCACTCCGAACTTTTCTGTCGTAAATAACAATTATTTCGTTTTCTCAAGTACAACACCTGTCACTCCACTGGAGAAAGACAATAAGTAAGTTAGTAACCCCCTGTAGATTTTTTCCTCGTAACTACATTTATTTTTATAACATTTTTATTTCAAAGCATGAAGTAGTTTTAGAATTTTAACACACCTACAGCATTTACTTAGTAAAACTCTCCAAAAATATACCTAAAAATATCCTCTGTAAAATACATTGCATGGTTGTTTAGTTGCAGACGCAACTTGTTTGTCAGCTTTCATTCATTCATTATCTACGTATGTAGTAAGAATAAAATACGCTTCTATGTTTTGCCCCAATACTTTTTCATATTTTATTATTTAGAATTAGAACAGAACTCCTCAGTGTATAAATTCGTCATTTCTGATATAATTTGTATTTTTACAGTGGATTTCAACGTGACCCCCGTCTGTCGAGCTCGCAGCCTTTCAGCTCGGATCCTCGCGTTCGCAACGACCCTCGCACACAGCAGAAAATGGCGCCGCAACGTGAGTTTTAACCACTTTCATAAACAGTCATAAAGAACTCTACGGCCATATTTAATTTTTTGAGACTAAATATTAGAACATATCAGCGTGTTCCCTACTTCAGAGCAAATCCAGGACGTGTCTTGTGAGGCAATGCACTACGTCCATCCATGTTACTTGCACCGCTCTTTCCAATCAAAACAGGAATGTGATGTCATTGGACACTTTCACACATTCCAAACATTTTTTTGCGTACCTATTATTCTTCTCGTTGAAGTTAGTATACAGTTGGAGCTA
The DNA here is from genome assembly GCA_918843925.1 of Eulithis prunata. Taxonomy (NCBI): domain Eukaryota; kingdom Metazoa; phylum Arthropoda; class Insecta; order Lepidoptera; family Geometridae; genus Eulithis; species Eulithis prunata. The sequence goes on along the minus strand of OU974016.1, from coordinate 6,950,043 downwards.
GAAACTATTTTAAAATGTAAACTCTTTACAGAATCATTGCCTCCAGGGATGCCGAGTGTAGCCCAAGCCCGTACTATCCAGGGCATTCCGTCTGGAGCTTCGGATCAAGAAAAGGTAAATTTATCTACCACTAGCTTCCGTCCGCGACTTATTCCCGTCCCGTTTATTCCCGTTCTGTTTATTTACCCACAAAGATAATTTCATTACAATGAATATTGTAAAATGTTTACTTGTTCACAGGCGGCGCTGATAATGCAAGTGCTGCAGCTTTCTGACGAACAGATTGCTCTGTTGCCGCCAGAGCAGCGCGCGTCTATCCTTATGCTAAAGGAACAAATCGCTAAGAGCACACAACGCTAAACCCACTCGGATTACCAAAAAAACGCAGCCTTTAAACAAACTCTGTAATAGATGTGAAATAAGTTGAAGGCGGCTAGGTTTAGACAATAAGCGATGGCAAACAGCGATGTTAGTTTTAAGTATAAGAGCCTGGCCAAATAAGACCGGCATAGGTCGCATTCAAAAGTGAGAATGCAAATATAGGTACCTACATACTTATAAAATAAAATACATAAAAATTCAAACGACTTCTTTGATCTGTATTTTATTAAATTAAAATCTACTTATAAACAAAACGAACATAAAAAAGCGCTGTGTTTTGGTGATAAAAATGTAGGTATTGTGAAATATATAGAAAAAACTCCCGCGAAAAAGATAAATGGCAGCGATAGCTCGTAATATAACAGCGCGTGTCATGTCAGATGATCCAATAGGACAAAAGTTAATAATAACTTTGATAACGAATTGCAAGTAATTTTGAACTGATAAAAAAGTTATTACAATACAATGTATGTATTAATATAATTTAATATCAATAAAATATTGCATAAATAGTACATTACTGCAGCGGCCCGCAACAGAGGCAATGAGGGAAGAACGTGTAAATGTGGGTCGAGTCGAAGACGAGACACACATACGTGAGGTTGTCAAAATAATGCTTTAATTTCCAAGCATGTTTGAGAAAAGACCATTTTTTAATTAACTAAGATCAGATTTTTTTATTAACTAAATAAGAGTAGCAAGACCACTCAATATGAATCTACTTTTTTTTTTATTTAACCTAATTAAGTCGTCCCACTGCTGCAAGATCTCCCCAAAGACTTCCTTCCAATATTTTCAACAAGAAAAAACAGCAAAAATTTATTTATTATGTTAGTAGCTTGGATAGTTTAGTTCTTTGAAGTTTTTGAGAGTGGTCTTATTACACCCAGTAGATTAAATATTAAATAATAATTGTCTTATCATTTATCACATTTTCAATAGGGCATTGAAGTTTTTAATTTCTTATCGCGTACGTGATGTTTTTATCGTAGTCGATGGTTTTGGGTTAGGAACACAATTTGGCAAACTACTGTGGCCATTTGTTAGTGTGAACTGGAAGAGTCAATAAGGAAGGTTCCTGGGTAAGGTAGGTAAGTACATGATTTATTAAAATAAATTCGTGAATAAAAAGCCTAATATAAGTAAACCTAGTATTTCAGAAATAACATCAGTCATTTTTTATACCATCCCTAACCAAAAATATTCGTCCACTTTTGATTTGACTGTAATGGTGAAAACATAATGAATGATCTTTAATAGTCATAAATATCCAAATTTATCTTCATTCAATATCGTTTGAAGTATATTTAGGTACTTATATTTACATACCATACATATTTTAGATATTTTATTTAGATGAAAGAAATTATCTATAATTGAATGTGTCAAATCGTCGTCGATTTTAAATAAACTCGTCTTGTGGTCGTATCCTCTGCATGTAAAGTTGTAAAGCCGGCCATTGAATGTTCTGTCAAACTCTCGGTCAAACTGCTCTTTTTGTATTGAATATTCAACCTTAAGTCCTTTGTATGAAGATTAGATTCATTTGAAGCCGAAAATTAAATATCATCACACGTCAAGTGACGTCACTAATAATAGTCGTATAGGTTAAAATGTTCTGTGTGTTCATGTTTTGGCAAAGGTAGGTATTTGTTTATAAAAATAAATGCCTCCAACGCAATGCAGTTTGATTTTGACTTTCGGGATACAAGCACTCATTTGCAGGTGCTTGAATATCGTGAGTTCTGCGAACTAATACCTAGGTACCTAGGTACCTTGATCCATTGTTATTGTTGAAGTACAAACCTCGTATACAAACTATAGGTAGGTACCTACTGTTGATCGGTTTGGATATTCCTCATTTCTTAGACTAGTTAGTAAACAGCGTTTCTTACGATCACGTATTCTTGTGCGTCATTAATCACGCAGATACCTAATAAAAATAAAAGACGTGTGGGCATTTTGGCAAGGAATAAAGTGGCCTTGGTAGGTAAATTTTAATTTACCTATTTAGACATATTTACTGTGATTATTTTTGTGCACGGAAACCTTAGAAATACTATTATTATTAGGGTTTGGACTGGAAACATCATTTAGAGGTGTAATTGTGTGTGATACAGAAAAATATACCTAAGCTAAGAGTTTAGACAAACATTTGTGAATGTGGTCGCTAATACTAATATTCAGTGCCGCTAGGGAGGTCGTCTGCCTGTATTTTTTATGCAAGTAAAAAGTTATTTTTCAGATCAAAAATGAAGTTTATCTTACTACTAGCAACAGTTTGCCTAGTGGGTCTGGGAGAGTGTAAATGGAGGAAGGATTATGAACAGAGGGAAACCGCAAACGAGATCAGACGGTCCCGGTATATTGACCCCCCGGACCATACGAAAATCATCCCTATGGCTCGATATGTGCTGCATAATTCAGGTACTTATTCTAAAAATTGGAAACGTCGCTTTATCTTTAAGTTTACAGCAGTTATCAAAACCAAAATCGGTTCTGACAGGATAGTAGGTAGGTAGGCACCTACCTAAACTGGCGTTATTTGTTACCTAACTTGAAAACTAGTGAAGTGGCCAATAACGTTAGATTCTTTAGGAAAATAGGCATTTTTCTTTAACTCGTTACGTTTTGTAGAGGTAGGTAAGGTACTAACCGTGCTAACATAATTTTCTTGATTAATTTTTCAGACTGGGCGTCCATAGCCACTATTTCAGTATTGCCAGCTATTGAGGGATTTCCCTTTTCGAATGTTAAATCGATAGTCGACGGTTCTCTGGCCAACTCAACTGGAATCCCGTACTTTTACATGTCGCCTTTAGATTTCACAGCAAAGGACTTAATCGTGAGTGTTCAATACAAATTTTCACCTACAGTAGCTTAGGTACCCAGAAAAAAGATCTTCGTATACTTAATAACGTTTCGCACACATATTTTTTTTATCTTTATGACCACCCACCAGTTAGGTAGTAGCCTTCGGTCGGTCGGCGTAGTAAAACCAACATATTTGGACTCTGATTCATCTCAAAGTACCTACTATAAATGAATAAGACGCAGGGCAATGCAAATAAAGCACGTCTTGTATGACTCTTTGGGGAATTAGTTTTATAGGCAGAGCTAGGTAAGTATACTAGAACATCTGCTTGCTCCGTAATTTTATTCGTGATATTTTTTGGCAGAAAAACACTCGCTCTACTGTCCTAGTTTCCTTGCAAGAGACGAGGTACTGTGAGCAGCAGAACTTCGACCCTGAAGATCCACGATGCACCAGAGTCATACTTTCGGGAAAGATGAAAAAGGTTTGATACTTATTTAGTCACAAAATAACAGCCCTGTGCCTAGGCTCAACATTTAGGAACTTATAACATTTTTACATTTCACGTCTAGTAAGTTGGGGTCCATGTATGGCGAGTTGTCCCCGTCACAGAGTATATATAAATGTGACCCTAACCACTTACCTGCAATGTATTAATTAGTCATCGTCCAGTATGTGGGTACCTACTTCCGGTGTTTTTATAGTAGGTACCTATGCTTACATAAAAACAGGAAATGTAACGTAGATAACGTACCGCGTAATTAACGTCAAATCAATACCTATTAATAATAAATAGGACTTACTTTCCTTGTTTCTTGAGTTCAGTAGGTACTTTACTTACCCAGTGATTTAAACTGGCAATAATGGTCTTTAAATTTTTGGGGAAGGTTTCGTGTTTACTCGTAGGTATCCGCTAATAAGCCAAGCCGAAATATACGATAACCTAGTTCTATTACCTAAGACTGCATTGTTGTTATAATATTAGTTTTGTTTATCTGTTTGCAGGTCAAAGAGGGCACGCCTGAGTATACATTCGCAAAGGCAGCTCTGTTCGAGCGGCATCCGGCTATGGCTAACTTCCCTGCAGGTTCGTCTATTACTATCATTAGAACCTATAAATAAATATAGGTCTAGTGTAGTACCTACTACGTAATTAATGTTATTGTGACCAAAGTTCTTTTTTCTGTACTGTAGATACCTAACGATATAATCGTCTTCGTTTGCTAGCTCAAGCATTTTTATATAGACTACCAAACTTGTGGTTTCAAGATTGGCAAACACATTTTCGGTGTCGATTAAACATCCTTGTGATTTTATTGAACAAACGCGAGCATACACGGGCAGCCTGAAGTAGCAGCAGTCGACTGCGTCTATGCAGGGAAGTAGGCATGAGCCTCGATCCCTTGTTCCCTAAAAAGAATAAAGGCGATGTTGCTATGGCAATAAGTCCGGAATTAATTCCGGCAGCGGCATGAGCAGAGTGTGCGCACGAAGTATTATGAGTAGAAGATTATACTGGCTGCTGCTTCAGGCATCCGTGTATGCCCGCCATAAATAAATTGGAACTTATTACTTGTTTTTTTTTTGCTTTTTAGATCACGACTGGTTCGTAGCAAAGATGAAGATAGCTCAGATAGCAATGATCGATTGGTTCGGCGGCGCCAAGTACATTCCCGTTCGAGACTACCTCGCTTACAACTACACTGGAACAGAGATGCTAGATCTCCATAACAGAGTTATCGCTAAGACTAGTTTGTAAATTTATTATAGCAAGTACGTCGACAAAATGACCAAGCAGACCTTAGCTTCTTGCCAGTTTTGGTTTAGGTACGAATGGACTGTTAGTTTGCAAAAGTAGATGCAGTATTTTTTATACTTTTGATATACATTTTCGAAGTATAGCTAGGTAGGTACCTACTTACAAAGTTAAAATATGGCAAAGTAGGTAAGCACATAGTTCACAAAGTACTCCAGTGTTTACACGCTCATTTCAGAAACAAAGATATAAAATGTGATATAATCTTTAATTTTTTTAATAATGAAATAAAATATTAAACAAACAAGAAATACATTTTTATTAAAATAAATCCTTTTTATTTATTTTCTTACTCTCATTTGCGGGAAAATATCAAAGAAGTAAACGAATTTATAATAAAATTAATAGGTAAGATAAATCAAAATGGAATGGAGGTATTGCATGCTTTTTAAATTAATTTATATTTATATGTAAATAAAATCTTTATTTATTATAGGTATAAATTTATTTTGTTGACAGTACGCGGAAGATATCTTAAACCTGCCTTATTCAGTAAGTATTTCCGTAAAACCGTAAATAGAATTCCCAGGTCTTGCAACATTTTATAGATGTTATTTGAATTAATCACATTTCTCAGTTTCGCGGGTCAAGATTAGTTGCACCGTCTTTATTTGCAGATACGAGTACGATGTCACTTCAAAAACTCTTATGAAAAAATTCTATAAGTATAGTTTACTATCTATTAGGTACCTTCACCTAGATATTCATGGACATTTCACACGACTCTAGTCCCAAACTAAGCAAAGCTTTTTAGGAACTAGATTAGCTGATAGAATACTTTTTTTTTTTGTAATTTCATATTTCACGTCATCCCAAAAACCACATAATAGTATAAGAAAATCCACTAAGTTCACTTAGGAGCTAGAACTGTGTCTGATATCTTTGTACAGTCAGCCTCAACACGTTTTCAGAAAATTAACAACTTAATACCACATTAAGCAGCGTTCCGGCGATCGTAACGCACAAGGCTGCGGTGTGCAGCTCAACGCAGAGTAGGTACCGCGTTTGATTTTCGCCGCTGACGCAGACTGCGACGTAACAAAAGACCATACTAGACGTTTTCCATACAATTATGTGTCCAGCGCTGCATGTTGCACACCGCTGCGTTGTGCGTTACGATCGCGAGACCAAAGCTTAAGTTGTTACTTCCTAAATAGTTAAAACAAGAAAATAGAGCTACTTTTCAGTCATCAAACGTTTTATAACTAGTCTCATCATTTACTAACGTGGATTGTACTTCAAAGGTATGAACACTCCACTTATGAACTCGACCGTACATAAGGTAACTGACTGTACACGACCTCGTTTGTTACAATAATTGCACTTTTCCATTGCAATGTACACAAGAAGCGATGGGGCGTACATTACTGCTGCTATTATTGTACGCGTGATGGACCAACGCGTTTACTGGACCTTCGTTCTGAAGGTTCACATTTATTGGTGTTGCCATTACCTGAAAAACATTTGTATGTTTTAGCTCTAAAGGGTCTGGGGCAAATTGAATGGAGCCCAGGTCCCATATTTTTTTTAACTTGCAATGATGGAACTTTGGTTTGTTCATCACTCCACAGACTATTTATACAAGAATGTTTCATTTTCCATTTGGTGTTGGCCAACATGACCTGGTAAGGGGCGGGTAAATACTTACATTTTCAGCATTTTTCTCTCCATCAGTAAACGTCGGCAAGCTGTTGACATGACTAATATCCTGCTTCTCCACTGAACTGCTAATATTATCTGATATTTTTACATTAACAGTTGCCAAATCTATAATATTACTGGTGTGTGGCATTGTTGCATTGAAATTCAGGTTTCCTATCGGCCGATTGTAGACCTTACTACCATACTCTGATATAGCAATATTCTCTAGCCATTTTTCATGCAAGCTGTATAAGTTTTTGTATGTGCAAAGTAGCATATCTCTGACTCTACATCTTTCGTCCAGTAACTGTTTTATAGCTTGGTGTAGGTTCTCAGATTTGGTGTTAAGCAGGTTTTTACATTCTGCCAGCTCTTCAACCATCAAACTGAAATAGGAAGTACTTATGAATAAACAGAAATAAAACACAGAAAACAAAAGCGTGGTATCAGAAAAAAGTACTTGCTTTGCTTAGTTTGGGCCTAGAAGGCGTTATGTAAAATGTCCATCAAATCGATTTAGCGTCACGGTGGCGGCGGCAGTGTGAATGCATATGGTAACCAAATATTTGGGTACCTAGGTCTCTACCTGCATCTACAGTGATGTCTAGTGTATATCACAAAGTAAAACTAAGTCTACAAACGTCTTGACTGATGCCTACCTGCTAGCTAAGAATTTGCTTCTCCAGACTTCACACTGTCCTGCCAACCATTCAGTTTGTTCCTGAAAACAAGATTGAATCATTAATTTGTACACAAAACAGTAGAGGCGTGTTACTTATCAAGTTTTTTATAGTTTTACCTGATGTGTAGATAGGTGTTGGGCCGAGCTTAGCAAAGCATCAGCTAAGTGCTTCTTATCTTCATTGAGTGATTGAACTTGAATCTCTAGATCCTCACCCATCGATGCCACAAGCATAGTTTTCAACTCCTTATTGACCTAAGGATGCAATTTATTATACATTGTATGGTTGATAAAGAAAGGTCTTGTTTTGTGATATCAGAATTGAAATTATTTTTTTTGATAAATGTTGCATGATAAGGACAACGACTGGCATGACTGATATAAAATAATCCAAAAGTTAGCTCCAGTAAAGTATGTCTCCATCACCATTTGAACAAAAATGTAGAATAACACAGTATTTATGAAATACATCAAACTCAGTTGAGCTATCTGCAAACTGTTGCAAATGATCCAAATCAGTCCAAGACACTCACTGCATTACCAGTCTGATACACCCAGGCCAGATGCTCGCCAACCCTAATTTTTTGTTATACCACGGATCATATATATTATAATCTAGGTTATATGAGATTATGAATAAAAAAATCATGTGATAGATAAATACCTGAACTTGTTGCTTTAACTGTTCTTTTAAAGATTCATTCTCCTGGGATAGATCTGCAACTTTATTCTGTAACTCCAAGTTTTCCAAGCTACTATTTTCAGCTTCAACGGCTGATTTGTCACTTGAAGAGTTCAATTTTGGTCTAGGCTTAAACTCACTGAGGTCTGTATTCATCTTAGACATTTGTGAGATTAATGTGTTGATGTCCATGTTGTTTTTAGACTTTCTGACACCTTTAGCTGCTAGTTTGGGTGTCATCGGTTTAACTGCTGCAGTGTACGGTTCGTAGGGTACAAACTTGGGAGTTTTGACATTAATAGACTTCTTTTTCTCATTTCTATGAATAGTGGTTGGAAATACTTGTATTAGCCTTCCTGGTAGAAGTGAATCTTTTCTCTTGTCTACCTTTTCAGTAGGTTTTTTGGTCTCTAATACACTTTCATTGCATTCCATTCCATCACCTGCAGTTCTTACTTTGTTTATCATTTCTGGAAAGATAGGAAGGTAGTGGGTATTTGGCTAGAAACCTCAAAAGAATGAAGACGTAGCGTCGCGGAACGTATGAAGAACATTCGACCGAACATATTTATAAACTTATTGCCCTAGTTTTTAAAACACTTACTAGGGTGGTATGAAGAAATCTTCTCACTTTCCATGGCTAATAAACTCAGTGAACTCAGTCACAGTTCAGGAAATACCCAAAATAAATAAATAAAACCACATAGAAGTAGTTGTTGTATTCTTCCAAACAAAACAAATAATTTTTCGTTCGTTCGTTCACCACATTCACCCACAGAACTAATGAACTTTAACAAAAATGTTTCATGTCCACTTTTCATTCGGGGTTGGCAGCATCTAAATTTAAAAAATTGCCGTTATTTCAACATTTATAAAAAACATCCCGCCCATCAGGCTCAAATAATTGTCGCATTTATTAGCGCGTACTGAACTATCATCTCTTTAGTCTAAAAATAAGGTAGACCTTCATAAAAATGCTCACCCACACAGGTAAACCAGGCGTAGGTAAACCATTAGCTAATTAGATATCTATAGGGCAAACTGAGCAAGCCACGAACATCTAGAAGCTTCCACAAACAAGCAATCAAATAATGAGGGCGTTATATTTCACCAAAATGACACCAAGGGCCGATGCGTTATCAATGGGTCGTCAAAGAGCGATAGAGAAGCCGAAAATCGTTTGCCCATGGGCCGATCTATCTGCCAACTCTACATTCGTCTTCATTCATTCTTTGTTGCGCACTTCATAGTCGTTAGCTGAGTTTTTTACTCTGTGAATGACCTACATATTTTTGGTCGTGGCACACAGAGTAAAAAACTCAGCTCAGAGCACTCCCAGAGTTTTAGTCGATTAATTGAACAAACTAAAAAAGCATCGGAATGGTTTCACTCGTAGGTATCATAGTCTTCACAGTAGCACAAATTAAACAGAATACTTCAGTATTTTAAACGAAAACCTTTATTGCAATAAATTAAATACAAAATCATGCCTACATTATTCTGTAGTAGCAGGTACCTACATTATTTTAAGCCTTTAGAGTAGCATTTAATTCACCATTAGCTACTAATTCTTTGATGATGTCTAACCCTCCAATCAATTCTCCTTTGACATAAAGCTGGGGATAGGTAGGCCAGTCTGAATATTCTTTTAGGCCTTGGCGAACCTCTTCATCAGTAAGAATGTCAAATGTATCGTATGGCACCCTGAAATCAGACAAACATTTATTTAAGTTAAGTGCAGTTACTGCTAAATTAAACAAGGAAATGGACTGTGTATAGCATGGATTACATCATGAAAGAAACAAGTACCCACTGAGATGATGGTTGATACCTATTGGTAATTGGAAGTACTTAGTTAATGTTATGTTGACCTCTAAGTTCAAAGATGTAATTAACTAAGAGATGAGTAAGTTATCTGAATTATTTACCAATACTGTATGTAAGTGTTCTATCAGCAATCTAGTTCCCATAAAACAAGCGCTTTGCTTAGTTTGGGAGTCCCAATTACACACAACACCCTCTAGTCTCAATTATGGACTGGAGGGTGTTGTGTGTAATGTCCAAGAATATTTATTATTATTTATTTATTTATAAAGTAGCTTACCCTGTTTCATTTAGAATTTGAATAAGAGTTCTGCTGAATCCACACCTGGGTGTGTTTCTATCACCTTTCATAAAAACCATTACATTGTGTCTATTGATGAGTGCTTTTAGTCTGTCTTCCAGTTTCACAGGTGATGCTTGAATAGGTGTGGATTTTCCAAGACTTAAGATTTTAACTTTTGAACTTATTTGAGCTGCATCGGCACCATCAACTCTGTCTACTTGGGAGCCACTTTTAAATAGAACTACAGTAGGAACGGAATCAATCTGAAAACAAAATAAATTGGTTATGCAATTTCCTGATTCTGTGAGCTTTTTAATATGTACACAAATATTCTGGCTTGATACTTTTTTTTATTTCTATCTAAATCTAAATAGTCCCACTGGGCAAAGGTCTCCGCCAAAGACTTCCAATGTTCTATGTCCTGAGCTTCCTCCTACCATCTGAAGTTCGTCGCGCCAACGCTTTCTCTGCCAACCCCGATACCGCCGATCGTCAGGGACCCAAGGTGTGAGATGCCTGCCCACCTATCAGGAGACATCTGGCTGACGTGCCCCGCCCAGCCCTATTTGAGGATAGCGCTCTTGTTCCCAGCATCGGTTGTTCCCGTCATGGAATGCAACACTGATACCTATATTTTATATTAATTTACCTACCTTATATTGCAGTGAGATTTCAGAGAGGCTTTCAGCGTCACATACTGCAAACTTGCTACCGCTGGATTGTATTTCTGGGAGCTTCAGAAGCTCTTGCAGCACTTCTGTTACTTGTTTGCATTGCTCAGCCCATTCAGCAGCAAAATGCACTACAGCTAATGAAGGTGTTCTGGAATTTGCAAAGTTAAAGTAGATTCCTAAAATAGGTAGGTACCTATTAATCGTAACGATGACATTTATTACACCTTCTCTTACTATTATCAATAGGTACGTAAGGGTACCTACACGTAACGTACGTAACAATAAAAAATACCAAATACCTAGGTCCTACGTATATACCTACTTGATAAACTGAGTAAAATTTTCAGTGGTATCAATTTTAGCAACTGACATCCTGTCTGCTTGTAGTTGGTATTTTCAAAATGCTAACGCACGTAAGTTTTTTCTACAAACTTTGCGTTTATTTTATTTTTGTAAACTGCAAAATCTGCATCAACAAACACCAACAAGATAACCTAAAATCAACTAAAATAAGAAGAAAGAGAACGAACTGCTGTACTGTCTGTACTGTACGTGAAGCGAATGAACTATTCGTTCGATTATGGGTCGATCTCGGTTCGATTCATGGCTTTTGTAGCTAACCTGTAATCTGTGGAGTGAATGTCATGTTGACATTAGCTAGTACATTTTGATTTGAGGTTATAAAAATAAAATTAGAAAACTTATTTTTCTCGCAGCCCATTTTTCTGAAATAAAACAGACCCTGTGATCTGTGATATTCACAGCGTGGAGTATAATTTATTTTCACACTATGGCGTCCGTGTCATCAGCTCCAGCTCCGGGGATGCAGCAGATAGATTTATCCAAACTAGCTGTTCCCCAGTTGGCTCAATTGAAGCAGCAATTGGATCAGGTAGGACTAACTAAACCAAACTTCAATCTATACCTAAGTACCACGAAGTTCGAAGTTCGTACCTACCTACCTATAGAATACCTACCTACTTGCCGACGTGATGATAAGTATTTATACGTTTCAGGAGATAAACGTAATCCAAGAATCTCTACAAACCCTGAAGATGGCTCAGAATAAATTCCACGAATCAGGCCAGAGTCTTGAAAGGATCACCCCAGATGTCAAGGGAGAAACAATTTTAGTACCACTTACAGGATCGATGTATGTTCCTGGAACTATCGCAGACATTGACCATGTTTTGATTGATATTGGCACTGGATATTATGCTCAAAAGGTGCGTCACACTTTTGTACACAATTTTTAAAGTTCCTTATTCAAATGGTAAACCTAATATAGTAGGTTATATGATTCAGATATTTATATAATTAATATGGATATTTATATTCAGATATTTATTATGGTAGTATTAGGGTAAAAATGATCATAAAGTAAAAATTTAATGCTTAGAAAGTATGGAAACATCAACATTATTTTCTCTATTGGTCTTTATTATGTATAATTTGTCAAGTGTAAAAATGTATTTTATTTGCAGGACATTGAAAGTGGCAAAGATTACTTTAAGAGGAGGGTCCGGTTTGTCACAGAGCAGATGGAGAAGATTCAAAATGTAGGTAGAGAAAAAGCCAACATCCAAGACACTATCTGCCAACTCCTCGGAATGAAAATCCAGGCACAAAGGTCGGCCACCACATCCTCATAATATCACAATTATTTGTAGCTCTCATTAGGTAATTCTTGCATATTTCTTTTTCTATGAGCTCGAAGATAGCTTTTATACTACCTACTGTGTTTTGAATCAAGGAATTCAATAAATGCTTTACAATTTTATTATTGTTGGGGATAGAGTATTAATGGTAATTATAATACAATATTCTGTTAAATTATAAATGCCTAAATTGTTAATTTTCATACTGCTAACCTAATTTTAAACTATAAAAAAAAAACCAGCAAAAATTTAAAAAAGATACTACTAAAACTGGCTTTCTTTTAATTGTAAAAAAAAACATTTAAAATATTTTATTACGCATAAAGTCTAAAATGTAAGTTTTAAAATAGTTTTGAGTAAATTATTAATACAAATAACAACACATTCTTTCAATGACACCTAGAGGAATCTAACGTAATTATTTTACTTCACAATATAACTTACCTACGTTTCATATCACTCACCACTCACTAGATGGCGACACCAGAATGCGAGTTATTTTATTATAGTAAAAATCAAACACAACATAATTGTGACACCAAATGATTTATTTTCAATAGGCCAAAATTATAGCGCATTAACTACATACATTTATTTGTATTTGACTTATTTAATTATCTTACCATTTTATAATATCTACAGTATGTCTTAGAGTCACAAAACAATTAACTAAATAAGGCAACGACTATTCCTTAATATGTAAACAATCCATAACAAATCATATTTTACATTATTCATCATGAACACTTGAATTACTTAATTTTGTTAAAAATGAAATTAATTTTTACATAACTATTGATGCCCAATTTATTTTACATAGGAAGATACCCAAAATAATAGTTAACCACATTTTTATTATAATTGCATTATCAAGCTTTTAATTTTTCATAATTTATTACAGTTTACAAATTGCATGACAAACTTTGTTCCATAAAAGTGGTGATTAAATACTGTCAAGTAGTATTGTCTATAATAACTGTAAATGTTAGTGATAGGTACTACTCAATAACCATACAGCACCTATAATTTATTATTGACAATAAAAATTATATTACCATTGTAAATTAATGGGTCCTAAGTACAAATATTTACACTTATATAATTATAGATTTAATTCTATGTCTGTCATTATTATATATAATCTTAGCTTAGAATCTGTTGACAAAACTAGCGAAAATGCCAAGATGCATGTATGTAAAATGCAACCAAGGACATTTTTTTAAACATTCTTGGTTATATTGTAATATGTTTTGCGTCTTCGAGCATCTTACAGGCAGTTTATACAGAAAACAGAGCGTTCTATACAAGGAGAGAATAGCAGTTTACAATCGCCTAGTAGCGAGTAGTTCAGTCCAGTTAAAACGTGGCTCGTCCGTATCTGCGAACATCACTGGTCACATTTCGGTGGCACTCGACATCTACACAAACAGATTACTCGCCTGCTCGGCGAAGTCCTTATCTCAAATGGTGTAGTATTCCGGAGCGAAGTCATTCGCCAAATTGCTGAGGAAATGGAAGTCTGAGGAGGAATTGGAGTTGTCCCCTACCGGGGCGGCGTGTGTTGCTTCGTAGAACTGCTGGAAGGAACCGTAGCCGTCGGTGCATTCTGCTGGCCCGTACGCTTCATTGTTCGATCCAGCCGTAGCACTAGGCGTAGCCCCCGCGCTATACCCCGCCGTCGCCTGCTGAGTGGCATAGGCATTGGCATCGTAATACGTATTTTTAGCATACTCCCCATGTCCAGCTTTCTGGCCATCTGTCCCGTAATAGTTAGCGTGCTCGTGCTGACCGCCCTCGTGATAGTGATATCCATAATGGCTGTTCGGGTATGCCATGTGTTCACCACTATAACCTTGCGCTTGATCGTAGCCCGGATGCCCGTACCCGGCTTGATCTTTTCCATACCCAGCTGGGTATCCATAGTTCTGATACATCTCATGTGGGTAAGCCTGTCTAGACCCGACTCCGTTGGTCACTCTTGTGGAAGTCGACCCTTCCTGTCTCTGACCACGAGTGTAAACATGTTGGTCGTTCTGCACGGCGTAGCCGTCATAAGTTCTGTTGCCCTGTGGGTATTGAGCCAGCTTTCCGACGAATTGCTTCGAGTCCATGCGGAAGTCAGGGTGCGAAACAAACTGGCCGGGAGGTGCATTACCTCGAATGACGTAGGGAGGTATAGCGTTGGGCACGGCTTGCGGGTGAGGCGGGCCAGGCGGAGCGTTCGGCGGAGACGGCCGGGGATAGTGACCAAGGGGACTCGGGTGCATACTAGACGGAGTTCCCGGGGTAGATGATGGTGTCAGACTCACAGACGAAAACTTAGCGCCATCTGACAGTCCGATTGTACCGATACCATCTTTAGAAGAAGACGGAGAAATTTTACAACCGCTGGCGTCGAGCGACGGTGAGCGCTTCCGGGACTCTTGTTTGATCCGTTTGGCGAGATTCCTAGGCACTGGCGTGACGTTGGCGGATAGATGCCCATCTCGGGAGTCGTCTTCGGCTAGTTTATCTAGTGAAGACGAGGAGGCTACACTTGAAGCCCTGTCACTACCGAAGCTGTTGTTGTTTGTTGCGCTTGGAGTGTTGTTGTTGCGAGTGCGAGACGCTAGCTCTGGGAGATCTTCAGCTGGTGAGCATAGAGCTCCAGGGGGTAACTCACAGCCCTGACAACTCTTCTTTCCAGACAAAGGGCCGTCATCATCCAAAAACTTATCAAGACCTGTTTTAGAGCTTTTTCCACCTTCTGAAGTAGTTGAGTCCTTGTCATCGCCGTCTTCGCTTTTCGTCAGCGTTTGCCTTTTGTGCTTCATTCTTCTGTTTTGAAACCATACTTTCACCTGTAAAGATGGTACAGTCAATTAGTAAATTATAAGATTGTATTTTTATAAACCCCCGACCGAAAAACGAAACAGGGTGTTGAAGATTGAAGGCGTGGTGTGTTTGTCTAGTAGGGCTCTGAATGCGGTTAGTTTTGTAAGAAAGGTTGTTGATTTCAGTTGGTTTTTAGCTATGTTTGGTGAAAATTGGTCGGCTGCGCCAAATTTCTCAAGTTATGAGGAACCCAGCAGCGGTGAAGACCAGTTTTGAGGAAGCTCCGGCATAATTGAAAACATTTAATTCATCTCAATTTGTCAGATTTGATAAACTGGAGTCCATACTCCAGTATATTACCATACCTACTGTATATTTGTTTAGGTGTAGGTACCTACTTATTGGCTGATACTTAGGCTTTTGTTACTTAGGTGGCTACATTGTGGTGGTGGCTAGCTACCTGTCGTTCTGTGAGGTCGAGCGATGCAGCAATTTCGATCCTTCTGGGCCTACAGAGATATTTGTTGAAGTGGAATTCCTTTTCCAATTCCAATAGTTGAGTGTTCGTGTAGGCGGTCCGTAGTCTTCTTGGCAGCCCATTTTCTGTAGCAAAAAGTATTATTACACCAAGTGCATGCTGGGGCTAGATTTTTCCACTTAAAAATACAAAGTAAAAGGGGAAATTTTAAAGCGTGTCCTATAAAATATGAACAGCACGTTTCAAATTAACGTTATAGAATTCCTGGAAGCCTTCAATAACTTAGCCGAGGCGGGCTCGCGGGTGCGCTTTCCTTTAATGTAATAACTTGATCGCATGTCAGAGAACCGCCCTTGACGCCATTGTGTCGAAACACAGTTCTTTTTATTTTACCACAAAATACGAATTGGAATTGGAAATTCAAATTACAAGAGGGCGGCGAATAATGGGGCGATCGCGTTCGCGTGATGGCCGCAGGGCTCGTGTGCTCGCCGTGTCGCGAATCTTGTTGTTATGACAATAAAGGCTATATTGTATCGTTTTGTCGCGGAGATGTGGTGGTGGGGTTAGTTTGATTGACGTGCCTCGTGAGAGCTCGCTCTCGCCATTGGGCAAGGGCAGCTGTCAATCAAACTGCAAAGCGGCCCTCGGTTACGCACGGTTGCGCTAGAAAGGTCTTTGGCCGACGTCGAATGAGCCCTATTTATAACTGAGGGTTCTATTGACATAGGATATCAAACAAAATCATTCTTGCATAAATAAAATTACGTAATGCCGCGTAATAATTTACTACACTAGAAATGCCTGTGAAGTTAGCGCTAGTTTCCAAGTGCCTATTGGTCATAAATTCAACAACATTAGCAAATTGTCAGTGTACTCGACCCGAAACTCGATAGCCCTTGGTCACTGAAATTATTATGAGTGAGACAGTGGAGAACGAAAGTGCTCTTCAAATTAATTTGAACCTGTAAGTAGGTATAGGCTTTCGGTGAGTATTTACTTTGCACGAAAATGTTGGCGAAGACATCAAGAAAGACTTACATTTTGAATACTCCTATAGATTTCAGCTCCAGGGAGCAGCCAGCATTTAAAATGAAAATAAAATAACGCATGATGTTGCGCATGACTGTACGTACAGGATGGATGCCCAAAAGCTGCAAGTTGGCTAAGTTTTTGCCACCGCATACTTATCTCCATAGTCTCCATACAATGTATGTCTATGCAAGATATTATGCGGGATGGAGAGGCACCGTGTATAATGTTCACATTATCGCCGATGTACTCACAGTTCGTTGAGCTTCTGTAGCTTTGGCATGGAAAATATTATTGTGTAGTCATTCTTAGAAGAGGTGCTCGATTACTGTCACTAGCTTTTTTACTATCTGCGCTTTTCGTGTCTAAAGTAAAATTATAATCGATTGGATACGAAATAGTTATTCGAATAAGTGGTCACACAAAAATAATAAATGGCCAACACTTCGTTTAAATCATTAATTACTAATAAAAAAAATTGAACAACAAACATTAAGATTAGCGCGATCCCCTGTCTTGTTCTACATGATGTAGGTAATAAATGATCGCGAAGTAGGTTTAACCCTCCACGGGTCGCGGGTAGGTGAAGATTTACTGCGGATTAGGGTCACTTACATCGGTCAAGTCGAGAGTCGACTTGTTCGCGCAGTTCATTGATGTAATCACTGTTTACTTGGTTTTATTGAATTACTAACCTAATTTCTCTTTTCAATCCAATTCCATTGGGAGATATCATCCTCCATCGGACTATGTTAAACATAGTCGATTCATGCCTCTACATTGGCAGTAAAAGTCTGTTACCATAGATTTAATTTCACTAAAATTAAACAGTCTACGGTTGCTTTAGGCGCATTTAGACATACAATTATTAAACCTTCACGGCGAACCAACGTAAAATCACCTAAATCATTATGTAGCGGACAAGGCACTTGACGTTCCCAGGAGTGAAACTTGCTAACATTAAAGTGACGACTCGATACAGTAGTTACAAACAATTTGCGGCGATATGTGCGGAGAGAGCCCCTCGGGGAACTTTAAATAATTAATCAAGAGCCGGTAAAGGATTAATGCGGTGGCCAGTTGGCGGTCGGCAGCCATTAGAGATCGTTCGATGCCCCCTCGCAGCTCTACTAAATGCTGCGGTCACATAATTCCAAGGAAAAGCCACTGAAGGGTTATCTTCAAACGTGTAACTAATTTATGTGCAAAAACTGCCAGGGCCTTAGGGCCTGTTCCACCATCTCTTCGTAATAAACCCTATCAGTCAAATAAAAAAAAATTAACAAGCTTTAAGTAGAGATGAAAATATTTATAAGTGGTTGGTTACTAACTAGGTATACCTATGGTTAGCATAATCATAATATGACACTAAACATAATGGCTCATATTCACACATGTAAACATTTAAACAAATGTTACCTATTTATCAAAATAACTTCGGGATAACTTTAACAATAAAGCTAGTATAATACATACCTACGGGTTGTGCCTGCCACACTCTGACTTCGTGATAAAGCACCAAACATTTATTTTGAATGTTGCCGCTGCAACGGAAAAGTTACAAGGGAGGGAGTTTCCACGGAGAAAATATTACGTTATGAGGTGTGAAAGGCATAAATGTAAAAATTCAATATTTCAAAACGCGAAAAAAGTGAATTTTCCGCAATTTTATGCCGGTAACGCTGTCGTTTCAGAGGGTGATATGAGCGTTTCGTTAACTTTTAAATAAATGTGCCTGGTTTTTTTGAGCTCAATTTATTAAAAGAACGAATTATGAAGGTAAATCTGTCTCAAAACATGGATCCACTCTTAAATGTCAAGTTGTGCCACAATTGCGGGTTCAGTGGCAACTGGTAACAATCGATCATGTTGCGGCGGATTTGTATTTTTCCGATTAGCTGGCTGTATCGGGGTCTGTGACATTGTCGCATCAATTATAAGCATGGATTACACCGAGACAGATCTAAGACGGTTCAATTTCGCTTCAGATGCGAGGGGCGCGTATCAGGAAGTGACTTGAGATCGCCTTATCGGGCCCTGATGAAGGCCTGATGTTACCCATTATGCGCAGTTCCGAATCTTCCGGTTAGAGATTTTAGTTGAGTGCGTTTGATGTTCGGGTTTTAGGAAGTGACTCTGAAAAACGTGTACCTACTTTCCAAGCTAATGTTCATGTTTTAGTAGAATTGTATACCAACAACCACCACATTAGTCCACTGAAGAATTTCGAATGTTGATAAAGATGTTGAAACAAGATGTGCCCTACCATCTTATGTGCTCAAGATGTTACTTCCAATAATTCGCCTTAACTCGATTTCCCTTTCCAATGTGTCACATGCGTCCTTAGAATTTGATAAGTCGCGCACCCCTTTCCAAAGTTAGGTGTTTTCGTAAATGTAACGAGTGCCTCGTGTTCGGTCCCAAATCCATTTAGCTGATACAGAAGGTTATTAAAAGTTGTCGCACAGACAGACGGCGAGAGTTCGGCAACAGTTTGACAGTTCGTCCCGAGGGGCTCCTTCGATTCCATCAGCTAGGAAATTTCATTAATCCCATTATTGAAGCTGCGTTTTACTAACTTTGTTTTGGGTGTAACTTTGTTTACAGTTTTCTGAAACACGATGAAAAGTGTTTCGCTGTATGTAGATATGTCTTTCTGAATTGGTACTGCCTGTGATCATCAAGACAATTGTACCTTTACATATCTACTTGTAACTAGCAAGTAACCTAACCTGCCAAAAATACCAACATGCAACCATATTGTTACCCTTTGTTAGGTCTATGTTTGACTTTGATTTTATTTGAGTTCCATAAAGGTAAGTTTCTCGAATGGAACAGAAGAAGAAGCCTTTATTAAAACATCGGGAAGTCTATACAATAGACATTTGCACGAGTGCTCAACTCTCTTGACCTACAAGAGAGTTAAGCACTCATGCAAATGCCTACCATCATCATGTTTTTCTGTACCGAATTCTCTTCCAGCTATAAAAACAACAAAGTCTTGCAACATTTCCCCAAAACGGTACGTCTCCGACCTTTACTATCTTTATTAGCTGGTTGATAATAAAGCTGCAGTGGAATATGCAAAGCTAAGACTGGCGGTATTTAATTGCCCTTGAAAGGGGCGACAAAAAATAAACGATGCTTGGGTATAAATAATGGTGCACTTTTCATAATCGCAATTGTCGCCGGGAGAATATTTAGTGCGCATAAAACTCCGATTGCGATCTCGGGGGATGCATGCCAGGGAGGTTAATAGTTGAGGGGCAGGGTATCTATCAAGCTAACTAGCTTTCTTGATGACAGGATGTGTGTGGAGGAATGAACGCGAATGCTTTGCTGAGTACCTATTGTACTATTTTGTATAAGAACTATAAAACGTTCAGGGTTCAACATAGGTATTCTCGTTGTCGGTAGTTTAGCTACTGTCCTGGTAGATTTTTATGTTTAGGGTAATGTTGGTAACTTGAGTAGATCTTTACTTCTTACTTCTTAAACATTTGGGTACAACACTGAAACAGTTCTAATCGGATTGCGAAAATACAAATAAGTATTAATGCGATTTGTAAAAAGTTGGAAAGCTACAAAGAAGCGACCAAGTCATGGCGTGGAGAATAAATTGTATTTATCAAATAAAAGGATGGCGCGCTCGTTTTTCACCAGCTAGGGACATTATCGCTTCTTTTAATTATTATCCCGCCGATATTTTATTAGGGCCTTTTGAACCTATTTCGTCTACATTTTTTTTTCAAATTAAACTTCAGAGAGGAGTGTTCTTTCATATAAGTGCTTGACTGATCTCAATTGACTTGCAATTTTTTTATTTCCCATAGTGAGGCACTAGAATCAGGTCAAGCTCTGCGTCTGCGTGCTATTGACATTTAGTGCTAAGCACTGGCTCTACCTTCCTGTTAAAGTAGAGCAGGCAATAGCGAGCCAGCCCATGGACCATGTGTAGGATAAAATTCAATCTAAACACCGTATTGCATGTTTGTTTATAATTAGTACGTAAAAAACAAACGTTTTAATTCAGTAGGGTGGCCGCCCTATCCGCGCGGCTTTAAGGAAATGAAAGAAAAAACCGGCGGAAGCTGTATCCCCCCTCTTCCCTACTGGGCCTCTTGCGGCTTTTTAAATGGAAATTTATTGTTAAACACTTCGTCAATTCGCCCTAGTAGCGCTTAAGAATTTTACCTAGTTTCGCCGCTGGTTAGGACCTTTGTTCTCCGTTTAGTGCCGTCATCGCGATGAAATTGCTTTATCGGAATTTTAGGGTCTTTTCTTTTCTATAAAATGGTCTTTGAGATTTTTCGACTCAGTGGTGAGTCCTTTGATGTGAGTAGTAGTTACTATAGCGATCTTGGTACGCAGTTTATGTATCACCAATATAATAAAATGCTTAAAAGTTGAGCTCCATAAAGCTTACGCAATTCAAATAAAGAATTCCCTGAGTAAATAGCGCAAACGGGGACAGATTTTTACTGCCTCTTGTTTTTTCGCTAAATGACTTTATCGTAAACTGGGGTAAGTGAACTCGTTCGAAAGTCAGAACTCTTTGCGAGTTCATAAAATTCGTTCCAGCCGAAAAGCTGGCTGGCTACGGCTCCCCACAATTGAAAAGTGAGGGAGCAGATAGGGCACTTACTGTAAAAGTTAAAGCTAATTGCCCTTAAGACATATTTTTAATTTCATTGCCCGTTCCTTCTTTCTTAGTGTTTGTCGGAGTTCACTAACTCCTGGTCTCACTCTGATTGCAAGGGTACCGAAGTAATTGCCATTTTTATAAGATAAGGTCACAACTTTGAATGTCGAACATATTTTATGTTTCGTTTTAGGACAGTTTTAGGGTGAATAAAGTTTTTCTTGACTTTTACGCAACTGAGTACCTAGTAAAGGTCCGCTGCGTGGCATTTTAAGCATTTTGCAACTCATTAACGCCTTGTTAAAAGACAAAACATCGTCCGAGGATTACACCCCACACCCGCAGCAACTTAAAGCTGCTATTGATGTTTTCTTAGGTTAACTTAAATGCCCCGCGATCAAAGGCCGACAAAGTTCAAACGTTCCACAACCATTCATAGTACAACTACAAATCCCAAGAGATGATGCGTGCTCCCACATGACACAAAGGAGCTGGTCGGTAGCCATCTCCATTGTGAGCTCACCGTTCATTCAATCTGTCATTTCATTTTCATAAATGAATAATTCTTCATTTGAATTCGGTTCTGAGGATTCCTTGGCCGCTCGCTGACCTGCCCACCGCGGGGGTCGTATGACTGATGATATTTTAATGGTTTATTTTTCTTTAACATTCTTATCAGCACTATTGTAGTTGTGGCAACCGGAGACGCACAAAAACTTTAGTCGTACTAAGTTTTTCGGGCCTTTTTATATTTTGTTAGGTATAGTTAAACCACCATTAGGTATAATAGTGGTTACTGACCCCGCTCTAGGTTGTGAAAAATATTCCCAGTCATACGCCATTTTACTCCATTGAATATCAACAAAAACCACAGAAGAGTACTTAGTCTTATCTACCATCGAATATTACCTATTAGGCAGCTAAAGAAGGTAACTAACACACGCTCCCTTTCTGCCAATATTTATATTAGTATCTGTTTATTTATAAACATGTGAAACTTATCGACTCTCCGTCTCAAAGTCTGCATTGCTTCCATCTTCCAGCACGCGTGACACAGAAGCTGTCAATGCTGTCGCTGCTCTGATGAATGAGTTTACCGTTATGCGCCGGCGCACTCATTAGGCTATTCAAAACAGGAGATTAAAAGAAACAATCCGACCACTGTTCCGAGACAACTAAACGGAAGTCCACGTCGGTATGCGATCTTTTATCTGTGCCTTTTTAGTTTTGTCTAAGATAGGCATTGAAGCTTCTGGAGGGATTAGAGGGATTTGAATATATAGCATACAGTAAGACTTTGTATTGCATTTGTTGCTCCCTACGATATTTCTTGACCGGGAACAGCATTTGAACTGCTCTTTACCGGGTCACCACACCACACAAGCAAAGCTGGTATAATAATTATTATACTCAGGAATTGTAAGTAAACTAGATACAACTCCCCTTTCTATGTTCTACCACCTTTTAATGAATAAGAGTTATTCTATCAACATGATTGAGTTGAGTGAAATCATTTTACAGGAAAACACACATCTCTACGTTTTCATAGCTCTTACCCATATCTCATGCTCGCCCTCAATATTGCAATTCAAATGGGATAAAAAAAACTACCAAATATTGGTATTTTTTTCACTTTTAACAAAATAATTAGGGACTAATATGGTACGTAGAAGTTATCCCAGACAATTGTTCTTTTTCAACAGGCAATGATTGATTCTCGTGACGAGAATACTCTGGCATCGAAGATCTAATTTAGTTTTAAACGGTGACATTTGTCCACACCATACAAATGAAATGTAGAAAAATATCCGATGCTATGTTTTTTTTCTGTCGACTGAAGTGCTATTTTAGTCTGACAGCTTCGGCAAAGTGCCGATAGACGTGTCTGTGAAGACATTCCAGTCGCCAAAATGCCGAATAGATGGTAGATAGAGTTTTTGAAAACTAATCATTACTATGTACCTACATAACAATTTCAGATGAGAATATTTTCTTGTATCCTACTTTTAAGAGCGTATACAACTCTTGAGTTACAACTGCTGTTAAGTAAATCTTTTATTCCAATGGTCTTAATCATAATATATAGAGACACACTTTGTTATCTTTTATTTGTTTAGTTGTGATCATATTGTCAGGACACCGTCAAACATTTCTATTCTACCCGCGGACGCAGTGACGACAGACGCGGGCGCCGAACGTCAAACTGTCATGTATGTGAGACACGTTGCCCTGTGAACTCTCTATTTCCAATGAAAACTAATATCACATGTTACATTGATCATTATTTCTAGATCAGTCTGACGTGACTGCTTGGAGCAAGTCATCGCCTTCAATCGTCACTTCAACTGCCAAAATATACAAGTAAAATAAAAATGATGTCGTTAGCATTCGTGTATTTTTATACTAGGAAAAATATCACACCTTTTTCAAGTGTCGAATTCTTTTCCATTTGGGTCTTCACGCGGCAAAGAAAAAGTTATATTGCAGCAAATGATAGCATTCATATTCCTAGTTAGTATTCGAGAAGTTTTGTCGCCCGGACGTAACTTTGTAGAGATACGGTAAAAGTTTTAGATTTGGAACAGCTAGCGTTTTTTTTTATTTCTTGCAGTTTGTCCAAAGAACATCAGCACATAAATGCTCTAAAAATATTAGATAAAAAAATCTACTAAGTCGATTAGTTTTTTCTCTTGCTGATCTACGAGTAGCCTGGAAGAACTAGCTACTTGTAAAGCAGCTTGAGAAAATTTAAGGCCATTAGCCTCTGTCAGTGCTGTACCCACTTAATCTTAGACAAAATCTGTAGTTTATAATGGCAAAAGTTACAAACTATTAAGTATAGAGTCAACATTTAAGTGGCAATCAAAACGAGCTTATATCGCTAAGTTATCGTATCGTAACTTGTTGGGTCAAGCTTCATTAAGGGGACAATGCACGCGTGACGTGGATGGTGTAAGTTTAGACTAGCAAGAACTCGTTCGACGCAAGTGTTGCCACTATACAGTGGACTCGCTTAATCTTGACCACCAGAGTCGTAACTAGGACGACACTGCTTTGGGGCTGGGTTAAACGATGACGTTTACAGTTATCACGGTTAGGAAAGCTTATACCAAAAATATACATCTGATCATCTCGTTTTACCTATATCCTGTTATACAAAGTATATAATTGCATTGCATATGTTAACCTTTAGTTAACATTTTCTAATTCCATGGGTATCATGCAATCTGAGAGGAGTAATACATTTGTGAGCCTCATTTATCCCGTGTGATTACATCTAGTCAGTCACTTATACATAATCCAAGCTTCTCTTTTTGGCAAAGGTTTCAAGCTAGGGTTGCCCCACATCTTCCCTGAGTACGACCACGCAACTTTTCTCCTGAATATTCCTCCGGCACTTGTTTACGGAGACCCTCCGGTTTGTGACCGCACAAGTTCGTGCGAATGCACACTTAACTGTCACCGGACAAGATTTAGATGGTGTGGTGCGTTGAATTTTAGTTGTTTTGAACAATTAAAATTATTTGTTGTTTTGTTGTAGTGTCACACTGCTAATTGTTACAACGTTTATGCTATATAGCTTAGCTTAGTAATTTGAATAGATTTAGCTATTTGGAAGTTCATTATACACAGAATGATAAGGATTTTTTGTATTATTCAGGTAAGTACTTTCTACAAAATATTGTCATAAACCTTCCTTATATTCGAAACTGAAGGTAGTTTTAACTCGCAGCATCAAAGCTCAAAAAAATTACACTAAAATCTATGTTTATTTCTATTGAATGTATCACTGAATAAAACTATTATTCCCACACTTAACTAAGATTACGACGTAAGTTTGTTTGTAACGACAATATTTGTTCGTCAAACAGCCACCCTCGGTAGGGCGCTAGTTGTCCATAGCATCGGCGATGAAGGGAAGTGAAGTGATTTATCGATACAAAACTGCAGAAAAATTACTTCGTCTGCTTTAAAAACAGCTATAAGTGAGTGTGTATCCAAACTAGGATTACAAAATTACAAACAAATTAATTCTTTACTACGACAATAAGCACTACTACTTTCCTGTTTCCAATACTCGCAGAGCTTCTTGTGAAAAACTAACCATGTCCTGTCCCATGCCTGTGGTAATTTGTTTCTCTAAGACAGGTTCGTATAGATCTACATGAACGCCTCGGGTTGTCTATTTCGTCACCAGGTTTGGCGGCAGCAGCAAGTTCATACGTAAATCTCATTTAGTAATATCTCAAGTACCTACATGTCACTTACTAACACAACCTTCCTCTTTTCCTCAGCTTGTAACGAAGATTGGTCGATGGATCTTATTATATCGAAAAGAGAAGGAGAGTCGTCACATCCCTAGTACTTACAGAGGGCGGTAAGTGCAAGTCACTCATATCAATATCAGGCCCGCGCCCCGACCCATCGCTTTGTTTCCAAGGTTTTTGCGTAAATTGCACCGAAAAGTTTAGATTTAAACTATGTTACAAGCGAGGCAGTTACGGCCCTTGACGTTGCTACTTAGTGGGACAACTTGGTGGATGTTTTGCACATTTTGCAAAATCTGCTACGAAAATTCGTAGACCGTCTACGAGAGAGTTAAATCCTAAAAAAATGGTTTTCACATAGCCCTATTTTCATGTACCCACTGGTAAATAATATAGCAGCTATATATAATGAAAACGATGCTACGAGATTCGTGGTGGCAACGTGAATATTTTTAGACAAGGAATAAAGAACTCCGTAGTTGTGTGTGTGTGTGTAGTATGAATTATTCTCATTCTATTGACTCGTATGTAAAAACTTATAATCAGAATTTCCCTTACTAATAAATAAAGGAAATCGCAACCACATAGTAATTTCGCATGATTTTCTATTCTAACAGCAAGTTTTTACGTATATGCAATGCCGCGCAGTAATGAGGTGACTTTCACCGCGATCTCAATATTTGTGGAGTAATGATGTGATAGAAAATTGTTCGCGGAATGCAGAGAAAGAACGCATCGTTTTTAGTTCTATGTAAGTCATTTTGTATGAGCTAGTAGCCGACTTTGCCGACGTTGTTTTTAAACCGTCCGAAAGCTTAGAGCGAACAAGCTCCCCATATGCTGAGAGTTAAGTACGTTTACTACAAAGTCAAGTAAACTATAATTTTGTATGGAGAATCATCAGTTTCGTAAACTTCCCGCTCGGGGCGCTGCTCAATCTCTTTTACAAAAATATAGTGTAGGTACGTGAACTTTGTAGTATACGTAAAACGAACACACAAAGCATGCTGTTCGCGGGACCTTATGTGGCTTAGAAAACGTGTAATGAAACGTATGACGTTTGTGATGCATAGAGCGTGAAGGTTCTTCTATCCCTACTGAGATAAAATGGGGTGATATAACACAGTTTGCGTGATCTGCATACTTAATTTTTCTATTTATTTTTACTTATAAAACTTTCGATATAAAACTTACGCGACCGAATTGTGATCTTCTGTTGCCCTCGTTCGGTTACATTTGCATTGAATCATCGCGCTACGGTTGGCAAAAAAGTAGCGAACGAATCTATTTAACTGCGCATCTCAAGGTTTTTAGGTTAGAAGGCCATTCTTCTTCTTCTCTTCAGTAATGGCTTGTGTCCCTCATTTCGACACACAATTTTGCCAATGTCAAGTGTTAAAATTGTAATAAATAAGTCAAGTCAAGTCATTTGTCAAGTCGGCTGTCGTTTGTTTTGAAAAGAAAATGGTGGATTTTCTCTTCAAAACCTAACACGAATTTTCACATTCAGAAAAACCACTTTACACACATTTATTCCAATGGCTCACACTTTATGTTACGACCTAAGTATTATTGGTTAAAATTCCACCAAAATTAAACAACAATACTCACAATAACACAAGAAAAACTATTAAAATAAAAGTGCTATGTGTCGTTTCAAAAAATGTCAAAACTCGTGTCCTTAGAAAGCCATCATTTCATTACAAAAACGCCAAAATATCGACATTTTAAATACTTATGTCACGTTTTTACGCTTGTCAACTGTTTGTCATGCAGTTCGTCACTGGAGCCCTTTAAAATGTTTTATGGTCAAGTCATGTGTCGCATAGCCACAATAATATACCGTTCTTTTTCAGAGCGTCAATGCAAAATCCATAGTATAAAATGTCGTTACGGTTCCATGTACCGAGAGCGTAGAGCTAATTAAATATTACTCAGGAATCACAGCTTTATTTAATCATAAATTAAAAATTATTTTTAATGTGATAAATCAAAATCAATGTAGGTAAACTTATCTACTCGTGTTTCATACTATTTGAAGTATGAAAATATTTTTTTGCAGACTCTTCTCTGACAATGATAGTACACATTTGCCCCCGTTTGTTGTAAGTACTTATCAGTACCGTACTGCGTGGATTTCTGTATGTTTGCAAAATAAAAACAATCACGATTTATATCTTACGATTTATATTAGGTACCTACTCGTATCTTGCCTTGAAAACTCGAGCCAATCACAATGTGTCTTGATCATAATTAATTTACGGTATATGTGCTATCCATTCGGAATCCATACTAATATTATAAATGCGAAAGTAACTCTGTCTGTCTCGCTTTCACGCCAAAACTACTGAACCGATTTGAATGAAATTTGGTACACAGATAGTCTAGAGCCTGAGAAAGGATATAGGCTACTTTTTAATGCGAAAAAAGGGTTTAAAGGGGTGGGGGCGCTAAAGTTCCTTTACCTTTTCCATAAAAACTTTTTTAGTGTCACTTTTCGACACTCGACAACGTCTGTCGGGTCAGCTAGTAGTTAATAAAAATTCAAGTTAGATCACTTTCTAATTTAAAAAAGTATTCAAAACATTTTTTATATGGCTTTCAAAAAACGAAAACCCAATGAAAAAGAGGTCTATAAAACAAATTTGTTTTGTAAATAAATTATCAGATTAACGTTCACCATATTTCCTCTTTATGACTTATGTCTGCGAGTGCCAGCTTTTAATTTTGCCAGAGAACGAATTCGATTTTCCTGCAGTTTTAAAAAGTAACTTATCAGTAAAGTAAAGCAGGACAGAGCTAGGACAATAATCTTGTCGAAGCAAGACAGAGGAGTGCAGAAGAGGGAAAAATAAAACAGGGGAAGAAAGTTAAGCGTCCGTGACTTTTCAAGATTTTTCGGCGTTTATTTTTTAAAGTTTACGGTCGGTGCCGTGCTGTAGCGAGTACATAAAAGCGAGCGTTTTTAGATTCGTTGTATTTTCTTTTATTTAGGTTTTATCGTATCTTTGATTTAGGGTGACTTGCACCAAAAGTTTAATCTCGATTCAAATACCTCATTTTAACAGAAGGTAGGTACATAAAGTCTGTAGAGTTTTTATAATAATTCGATGAAACTTGCTTAGATTTACATATTATTTAACTAACCCACGGGACGCGATTGACTTTGTAAGGTAGGCATACGTAATGGAAAATGTGGTCTTGTCCAAATATTATATTTATATTTGAACGTGTCTTTGTCAACTCCATTTCACTTTAGGGTTTTTACTTATTATTTTCAAGGTCTTTAAACCAAGAGGTCTGAAGGGCTGTATACCGTGTTTGGGGATTTAGTCGTAAGCCTATTGCATTTTAACGGAGTCTCTCACGCTGCAAAAGAAACAAAACCAAAGTAAAATCTATATTAGAATAGTAATAGGTCCATAAGCAATAATGAATGTAAACTTCCGAACCTCTAATTACCGGTGAAGTTAAACACGAAGGCGCCGTTCGATCATCCATCACGTATAGAGAGTTGCTTTGTGGCCACCGACCAATTACCGGCATGAAAATTAAATTCACGAAATCTAATTATGAACAAATTGTTTTATTTATTATGATGCGTCGGGGTCATTTGTTAGTGTCGCTGGTCGGCCGGCGCCCGGGGCGGGTCTCGCTCCGTCAGAGATCAGCTTTTTTAGGTATCAGAGACACTGCTGATACTCTTGGGAATTGAACTTGTAAGGAATTATTGGCTACGCATTATATATGTTAGTCTAGATACAATGCAAGCTCAGTCCAAGATTACAAAACGTTGTAGTTTACGGGTCGAGTTATATTACACTCCATTTTTTCTCGCAATACGATAAAAAGATAGCAATCAACAAAAGTTTTATTAATATTTTTACATATTTAATTTTTAGCGTTCCATTTCGAATAGACACTGACAAAAAGATTTTCAAATATTTAAATTCCCGTTCGTCTCACTGAACATGTGGTGGGACGAACGAGAAGTTATTTTGAAAACTTCCCATTCGTCCCACCAGTGGGACGACCCAGTGGGTCTATCGGGATTGAACGGTAGCCAATATCTTCTTCAGCTTATTTTTAATATTACTCTGTAGGAACCTATTCTCAATTTGCCTTTAAGTGGTACCCTGACAGACTATGACGTATGAAGTACATGATCTTGATAGCAGCCGCTTGTAATGTGCCCATTTGTTATGTTCGCGGAACGGCCGTCAGCAAGCCTATATCAATTCAAATTGGCCTTTAGGTAAAACGAGCTGTATGAGACTGGATTTAGATTCAATATGGTTTGAATGATTCGATTTCCACCGTTCAAAGGGTTTACTTTTGGAATTCTGCCTATTCCGTATGATAGCAAGTGCTATTGATTCCAAGTTGACTGGTACTGGACCGAAACACAATAGTTTTACTGTCAAAATGTGTCTTGTGTTCTATCATCGCAACTGTAAATCCTGCTCTACATTTGGGTCTTCTTCGATCTCGACGGAAAGTTGCTGATCTGAATTTCTTATTTTGTGGTTTCTGATTGACTGACGTATATCTTGTTCTTCTGTGTCTGTCACAGATATGTTCATCTGTAGCACAGATGATATAATATTATCTGTAGTAATTTCCTAATAATTCCTTTTTCGACCACTAAAATGGTGTAAAAAAAGCATTCGGTAACTAGGTAGTGAGAATTGCTGCTCTAGGAAGTTAAACTGTTTCACTTCCAAGTAATAATATCGTCTAAAAACCAGTTGATTAACCATTTCACCTAGTAAAGTATAAAATATAATTCACAGAAACCTTTTAAAAACGCGATCAAAGGTCGCTGATAGGTCTATAACAGGGAAGCCATCCCATTGCCCTGAGCCCTCATTGTTGACCAGCGGCCTGACCGGTCAGGATTATCTCGTCGCCGCGTGATGGATGACGTCACGTCGGGCTGACGCAGCAGGTACCGGCTACTGTTGAATGTTCATTATCTATTGATTGGATGGTTTTGCACTTATGTTTGTATTTGTCGGCACCTTTTTTTATCGTGAATACAATATCGTGGGTAATAAAAAAGGCATTAAAAAACTTAGAATTTCAGGTTGTTCTCCTTCTATAGAAATTACTTAACGTCAATAATGGAAACCACTTTCGATTGGACATCATTCTGATTCAAAAATAAGGAAAAAGTTTGACCACTCCCAAGGTTAGGGAGTTCTTTGTTTATCAGGCCAAAATCAAGTCCCGCTATGCATCATCCGCGGAAGTCCCGGTCAGCACCGAGATCCTCAGATACACTCGACCCGTACCCAATGACCCCCTAACCTTCACCTAACCCATCGCTTCAAAAGGGTCCCCACATTTCATGTAAAATTAAATCTCTCGTCTTTGTTATCAAAATTCAATGCAAAAAAGGCTCCCATTCCTGCAGAGTGACCTAATTCAGCATGAAATTATAAGATTGAAACAGTGGCTCCCGCCGAATGTCGTGTTCTGCTTCGGACAGTTCATTTTTGATAATAAATGAGACGAAATCAAGACATGACGAATAAATGAATCCAGAACTTGACGAATAAATGAATATGGAATATGATAAATGGAAGGCTCGGATCCCTCGCGAAGATTTTTTCTTTGGCTCCGTCCGAACGGAAGACGCTGGCTTTTTCCTTTTGTAGCGGGACAAGTTAAGCGTTTTTTGGACAGCCGCAGGCTGCCACTGTGATATTTATCATTTTCTATAAAAGTTATATCTCCAATTGTGTTTATGCTTTGATCGTGGTATCTGTGATTTAAATGATGAAATTCAACTATCTTACAAAAAGTCACGTGTAGTTGAAACGCTATATAGTAGGTACTTATATCTGAGATTGTAGTATAACATACATCTCGAGTTCTTCATAAAACTGTGGATTTAACCCGGCCTCGCGTAATCCGCGACTGCACTAGTCACTGCCACGTGGTTCTATGATAAAGTGCCCGAGCAGATTATGCAAATTCTTAAAATTCAATCTCCGTCCTCTTCGCTCACGTTATAAATACGTTCTACCGTTTCATTCTGTTGAGTTCCGTTCACCCCTGATGCTCAACGCCTGATGGATGATGCGTTATTCCAATAACAATTTTGATATCGTATGTTGAATATTTAAATTCTGATGCCGAACTTGAACGAATTCTTCGATTGATTTTATGTTCCGTGTGCTTCAGCAAATTGGTAAAATCTTGAACTTCTTCCCTCAACGTATTGTGTAATTGTTTTTACGATATAATTGGTAAAATTTTCTTTATACAACCAAGAAATAGTTTTAAAACCTGTCTATTTCTATTCACATCATACAAAGATCTAATACGCCTCTGCGTTCTTGTAAGATGGTTTCCAGTAAATGCAGGTACAGTGGCAATCAACAGTCCGGTAATAGTAGCTGTGGCGAACCGTTCTCTGTAATCATTCGCCACTCCGTGCGAACGGATATTTCATAGCTGTCACACATTTTACGTAGCGATATAGGTACGAGAACTCTTAGGTGAAGTTCATACCTAACTAGGTCTTTACATACTAAATGTGTGCTTATTATACGTATATAGAACTTCAGCGAGAACTTTTTAGCTTGTGCTTGTATCCGCTTGGGTCATAATTAAGTATAAAAATATACTTTTTTAGCTCGGTGACCTGTTGTAGGTCCGTAGGTCCGTACGAACTAGTATTGGGTTCCTGATAAGGAGTTGCAAGAATTATACTACCTTATAATATTCTGGGATCGTTGCCAACAGAGCTAGAGTTGGAACTTTGACTCTATATTTTTGAAATCTGTTAGTTACTCAAGAACATAACGTAGTATGTGCCACCTGCTCAAATCTTGCGAATAAAGTTGACATACGAAAGGAAACTGAAAAGACCCACGACCCACCATGAATATAAAATCCTAAATGTGAAAATATGAGCAGCATTCGAAATATCTCGCACATGTGCGAAATACTGCCTTGACTTGTACCTATCGAGATTTGACACGGGGTCCATGAGTCGGCAGTTTGAATCCGACCAACACACCCTCAACACATGGAAGCAAACATGACTGGCTGAAAACTGACATCCATTTTTAATTGCTTTTGAGTTAGATGTTTCAATACAGAAGATAATTCAATTATAGAGGTGGGAACTAAGACAATTATTTCAGGCTATAGCTTGTCAGGGTATTGCTAGAAAGATTCTAAAAGCCATTAAATGGTCGTTTTCTTGACTGCCTAGATATTAACTTTTAGCAAAAGTTAACCCTTTTAAAGAACAAAGTCAGGTGCGAGAATAACGTAAAGTTTTTTCCAGAAAATGCCTCGGTACGCCAACATTCGTATACATAATACCATCTACGTTTTGTAAAACTGACGAGCGTTTCGCTCCAGCCGCAAGTTACGCCCATCGGCGGTCAAAAAGAAAATAGTGCACGTCGGAATAATAACTAAAAAAAAACAAACCTTGGCAGTGTCGGTGTGTGTGTAACAGGAGTGTGGGTAGGTAGCCTGCTAAACGCAATATAAAGTGTGGTTGTCGTGGCATGTGTAGGTATAGGTAGGTCGGTCGCGCCTCTCCCCGCGCGGTCATTAGTACCGCGTCCCCGCGGAGATCCCCGCCAGGAGAAAGTATGATTTTACTCCTATAAAGCCGTATTTCTACTCCATACAGGAATTCGAATACGCGTACAGAAGTTCCCGGGTTCCCAGAAAGGACATGTGGTGTGGCGGTTGCTTGTAAATAATTTCAAACTTCGAACAGTCTCAATATGGTGGAGGGCGTTAATTTTCTCGTCTTGGGTACCCTCGTATGTGAAATTAGTAGCGTCTCAGCGTCTTGATTTGCATACAGAAACTTCTCAGAAGTTATAAGTTCAACTATATTTTGTAAAGTAAGGATAGGAATAACTTTATAGAATTTGCGCGGCAATACCGCTCCTGG
This sequence comes from Eulithis prunata, assembly GCA_918843925.1. Lineage (NCBI taxonomy): Eukaryota > Metazoa > Arthropoda > Insecta > Lepidoptera > Geometridae > Eulithis > Eulithis prunata. The sequence continues at coordinate 6,916,423 of OU974016.1, read as the reverse complement.
TGGCTTCAGTCGTGTTTTTCTGGCGAGATTTAAAAATAAAAGCTTTGTTAAATTTAATGTTGGTGCTAGGGTCGGCTAAGATACCTGATATTATTAAAATACGTATTTATTTAAGTGGAAAACTCACATTTGTTACCGTGGGGTGTCCCAGCTGAGCAATTAGTGACCACCACGTGACCGAGGGGAATAACCGACAGAAAAACTGAACCTTCGCTTTTCCAATGATTAAATGTTGTAAGGATACAGGTATTCTTCAAATGCGTTGCATCTAGACAGATCCAAAAAAGAGGTATATACCTAGGTTTTATGCTATATGGGAAAAGCTTAACAATGTTCGAAGAAATATTTTAGTCATAGAAATCTCTTGAGACTGAAGTTCTGTTTTTTTTAAAAATATTTTGCATACTATTAGTAGGTAAACAAATCAATCGCTTCATGGTTTATGTTTTTTTGTTAATTTTTCAAAACTTTCAAATTAAAGACGAAATAAAATTAAAACATTCTTCTCTTCAATAAATTAAAAGAATAAAACTGGAAATAAAAAAAAAATCATATCACACGCAAAACATAAAAAAATATTTGTCCATAGTCTATTTTTACTATTTATACAAAAATACACCTGCATAGGATTAGTGGGATGAATGTGAGACACGGGCGCGGGAGTGGATCAACGTCGACGTCACCCCAGCATCGATGCGAGGTCGTTGGCACATCGATTTTCGATTTGTTCTCCTGCAGAAATGGGTCAAGTGCTGGTCGACAGTCTATACTACTAAGGTAAGGTGATATAGGGGTTAACGTAGAGGTCCACTGTTTATTTAATTTTTTTAATCAATCGTCTTTTCGCTTTTATTTTCACAAATTGTTCAAAGCACATAGTCAAACGACAGTATCTAGTAAAGTTGGCCATATATAGGTCGATGCTATGTGCATAATGCACTTAACATGTGTGTCTTACATGGCTTGCATTAACTGACATAACTGTTAATTAAAATGAATAACACATTTTATTTGAACTCTGTGTCAGGCATTGCGTGACCCAGTACACGCAGACAACTAAACAACTCAAATTAACAGCAGATACGTTGGAACTAGGAAGGCATGTAATGTACAAATTATGGTAATAATGAGCTTCAAGAAAAGTTGAAACCAAACAAGAAAATAGAGCCATTTTCATGTCTCTCTGTTTGCACTTAGCGTGTGTCAACATAAATAGAAAAGTTATTGATATAGAAATGAAGAGTTTTCGAGTTTTCATTAGGGTGCGATCGGAGCAGTTAGAGCCCTTTTATTATCTGCTCGCCTCTAAATTGCCGAATAGAAATGCCTCCTTCAGGAAAAAAGGGGCACGAGGACAAAACCTTGCCTTTAACTTAGCTACCAATAGCGCGGCGTTATTTAAAAATCGAATACGATAAGAACTGAAATGTTTTTATTTTTTTTTGTAAACGGGAGGAATTTATGTTCTGTTTTAAAATAAATATTGCAGTCGATGGCAGTTTACAATGACGACTGGGTGATAAGAAGTTTTTATTAGATTTGGGGACAGTTGTTTTCGGACGGTGCGTGCCTAATGTAGCATTCGATTTTCGGTAACGGTCAACTGATAAGTAAATGATGTCATTATTGAACCTTAGTTTGTATCGTTTCCATTTCAACTTACTTTTTTACGAGATGAAAAGCATCTCGGTGTCAATAAATTTTATTGATTTAGTGACCTACTGACGTTTTTTCGTTGGACTTTATTTTATGGTTTAGATCAAAGTTTTCGTTTCCTTTCCTACCTATCTACAAATGAGTTTGGCACCTTCATAATATTCTTTTAATACCTAACTCACTAATAAACAGACTTTTTCTTCGTGAATTTACAAATAGACCTAGATGCATTGCTCAAAAATTCCTGCATACATTTTCAGAAATAGTGTCAATAGAAATCCTTTCAATACACTCATCGTAGTAATTAAGTAGAGTTCAACGGGTTTTTTGATTAATAAATAAAGTATGTGACTATAAAATTCCAAAGAGTTTACATGGGACTGAAAATATATAGGTACTTCAAGTTTAATTTAAATATTGTATTGGAAGAGATAATCAGATGAGATGGTTTTCATCAGGCTATACATTAGGGGCGAACACCCCCGGCTGATAAAGAATTGAGGGTATTAAACGATTACAAATGCTTCGCGGTTCAATAAACAACCCAGTGGAGAAAACCTTTTTAGACGAATTACTTCACGTGGCTCGTGTGAACTCAGCTTTAGATTTCATTTAGCTCAGGGTTTATTGGTTTTGTGTGATTTTTTCCCATCGAAATATCAATGTATTTTTCTGTCAATAACAATAAAATTGTTACACTCACAGTTTCTTATTCGAACGTTACGAGTATCTCGAAACCACATCAGTGGCACGATAAAAAGTTTACAACCAAACTTCATAGGGAGTACAGTCGTATTCAAAAGTAAGAAGTGAGGCGACAATCGTGCTATAAGCGGACCACCTTCATCCAGTCTTATTTATGTAGCCAGCATCCGATTGAGAGAGACCGCCTCGGTCGGGAATTCGGGAAAGCGACGCTACACGCTCACTTATCTACCCCTCACATTTATTTCCGTACACTTTCCGTCTGATTGTACACCTTTCTTCACCTTTCCACGAACCTGATTTTGCCAATACCCACTTTGCCTATATCGATAAGTTCGATTACGTAAGACCCCGCTTAATCCGATCCGATAAATAAAATAAATGTATCGTAAAAGGAGGACACCGAGAACAATAAAATCGAAGCAGGGAAATATTTAGAGGAATTTTTGAGCGGGAGAGATACGTAAAGTTAAATGAGTTTGTTGCCACCGAGTAATCGGGCTTTTGTTGCTCTGCTGGATCTGATAAAAAATTCCAATACCCATCGTGGAAATCTGCGGAATTATAAGTTTAAGCGTATTAAATTCGAGCTCGAACTTTTCCAGTTCAAAATATCCTAAGTACGGTTTGAACGGCGAACTTGACGCTCATTACGTAATGAAAAGATACAAATGAAAACAAACTATGAATCTAATAATCTTAAGTGTTTCGCTGTCAAACATTCGGAGCCCTTGTGGGTTTTCACGACGATTTTTACACTTCCGTGTTTTCATAGATAAGCAAATACGGGGACGCGTGTGATGGATATTAAGGGCACACCTTACATCATTTGCGTTATTACGAGGCGTGGGGTGGGCCGCAAGACGCGCTCCTTATACTCGTATCTAGATGTACACCCCCCTTAATATGCTAAAATCAAATTAGTTCCAAAGCGGAGTGATTCGTTCTATCGATCGCGCGATTCGGTATTGAGGGTGAAATACGAAGAAGCTATGAACAGCACGTGTGCTTTGCGCGATTTTTAAGTTGGGATTATAATGAGATTTTATCGAGAGTTCGCGAACAAGTTGGCGTCTGTTGAAAACGCCAATTTCCTGCGGGATTCTTGTGAGTGGTTATCGGACGGGGATCGGGCGAGACGTCAGTGTAACTCGCGGGTTTCATTAGCAGGGCCTTAGCAAATTAACACCCTTGTGACGAGACGAACAAGCCCCCGCCACAGCTACTGCCTGTGTGTAGTTAGCAGCCCGGACGTTATTGCCATTGTTAATGACTATTTCGGAACATTATTTGCGAGCTTTTAATTTTCAGTCACTTGTTCAGTTTTTGTGGCTAAGAAAATGAATAGCAACAATGTCGGAGTTTTCACTAGGGAATTTGCATGTGTAATTTTTTTTTGGTCTGAAATTTTTTGAATTCATGATTTATATTTATAAAATCTATCATCATTATACGTTTCAAACATAAAAATATTTGCAAAATTCATAATATTTCAAAAGTCTAACTTTCAAAAGGAAGTTTTTAGATAACTTGTAGTGAGATAGTCAAAGATCTAGATTAAAACCAGGCTTTTAACTATCTCAGTGATATCTAGATATGTTTCCAACAAGACAGCAAGATGTTTGTCTATGCATCTCCCTACTAAGCGTTGCGTTGACTTTGACTAATGACGGATGCACTAATAGTTGTGTCGCATTCGCGCAGCCATATATCATGCGAGGGTAATGGGGGGAAAACGTTTCTATCACCCTCCGACGTGATAAGGTCAAGAATCGTTTGTCCGCGCGGTTATTTGGACGTTTCCTTGAGGTATGTTTTATTGACAGTGAGTGTACAGTGTATGGTTCACGGAATCACGGATAGAAGTTGAATGTCAACAAATTAGTAATTTTTACAGTAGAGTTGTGGGACAAACCGTAGTTTTTGAAGATAAGATTATATTTTAACTTTTGACGTGACATTGTTTTTAAAGCATGTAAACTCGAAAATCAATATTTATTTTATAGGACCCAATGCACAGTATTTCTAGATTATCAATATAACTACTTAAAGGAATATAACTGGTTTACTAGTTACAGTTTAAAAAGTGTCACCGTGCCCTAAGGGATGTTGTGGGTGCTACGCCGTAGCAACTGCTACGTCATCTACACGCTACGAGCTACGGAGTCTTAAGATTAATACATCGTAGAGGCCGTGTTAGTGGCGCAACAATTTGTCTCTATAAATGTTGACTCAGCGAGTCGCTGCGGTCGCCCCGCGCGATTAGCTGCGCTGAATTTATTGTTTAATTTCAAACGCGTTATTAATAACACAAGATGATTAAACGGATTTTACGGCTTTGCTTAAGATGTAGTCTATGATTTATAACGTTATGGTTTGATGTGTGGCATTGAACGGAGAATGTGAGGCGTATTTTGACATTGATGTATACGTTGCCTAAATTTTATTCAAATAATTTGTTGTAGCAAGTTTACGCAATAAGTAAGCCGCATCGCTCTTGCACATCTCATGCTTTACCAACTTAGGATAACTATTAAGTTACCACAAGGAGGCTTATAGATGGCTTTAGTACCAATAAACACTTATGTTGAGTGGTAAAACTTAGTTAATTATCGGGCTACCACGCGTCCGGAAACCGGACAACGCGATACATCGGGCATCGCACCCTCGTCTCAGACATACTTGTCTACCGGCAACCCTCAGCTCATTCTCGACCTTATCTGCGCGCCGTAAAGCTCAATTTGTATAGCGTGAAGTTTGTTACGTCGTTTCAGATAAGGGGACGTGTAGATGATCTTACTCCGTCGCCCAAATATGTGCTTCAAGTTTTAGTGCGCATTGTTGAAAATGTTTTGTCGCCGTGCGGTCCGCGATACAAGGGTTTATGCGTGTAAGATGATGCTTGTTTAGAACTCTCTCCTGCTGATATGATAAATCAGTTTAGAGCCACGAAACAGCTCACTTGAGAGTCGTATGAGGGGTGGGAATCTAGCGTTAAATGAGCAAATTGAAATTTCGAGTTGATGTCTGGTTATGTGGGTTTGAGTTATGTTGCGGAAGTTGAGAATGTTTTATGAGATTTACTGAAGACATAGTGGAATTTCACAATAAGTGGTTTGTTTCCTATTCAAATCAAAATGTGATAAGTAGTTAATTCTCGCCATTTTTATCTTCTTTTTTACTCTTAATATTTCTTCCAGTTAAAAGCAAAACCAAAACCACAAGGATTAAATTCAATAGTACTGCGTTCAAAATTTCAAAGCCTATTTATTACCATTATTCGAATTACGAATGTAACGCAACTTAACTCCAAACAGGTCCAGAAAGAGCCAGTTCATCGTCCATTCACTGTACATCCGATAGAAAAAGTGCTGAGCAAGCGCTACCTGTCTCATCCGACCGCCCACTGAGACACTGCCCTTCTCTTTCTTTAGTTTTTTTTTTTTTAAATCTAATAGGATTACCGCGCACCAGCAGGTAAGTGTCTTTAATTGCTGTAAAAATCGGCACCGACAAAAGCAGGACAATGCTGGCGCCCGTGTGCGGCGGTTCTTAGATAGAATGATTTATTGATTGTTCGACAGATTACGTTTTGTTTGTTTGTTTGTTTGGCTTCTGTACTGGGGCTTTAATACAAGTGATGAGACTTAGTTTCTTTTAGAAGTTTATATTTAGAAAAAATGATTTTGAGTCTTACCTGATTCTCGATAGCATAGGTAGGTACCCAAACATTTTTAACCACAACAAACTGTTATCGACCACATTTTCTTGTATTTATCGTGAATGGTGGTAAGTTATGTTAGGTAAACACTCACTTATCATTACGAACCCACTTAGAAACACTTCATCAATTTCGATAATCGATTCATATAAGTCAATAATTCCGTAAAATATCGGGCTAACTTCGGAGTATTATTTGAAATCGGCCGTAAATGCCACAAAGGGCCACCTTTCAGCATTGATTTATGCGCCGTGACCAGTGAAAGTGTTAACTAAACCACTCAAATGGATAAAAAACAAAATGAACCTTATGCTAAAGAAATAAGACTGATAAGAACTTTTGCGGTAACCTGTACGGGCTGCGCGTAAATCATAACTGAATATGTATTGACAACCAATGAATACTGTTGTTATGTTATGACCGACAATAATTATTACACTTGTGATATCGCTACTTTAAAAAAAAAATTTTTGTAAATTGCTGTGTTAATAAGTTATTAAAGTAAATTGTAGTAAGTTAAGTACCTATATCATGAGTTTCATTTAAACAAGCACTACCTACTACGAAAATAAAGCAAACGGTGATCTTAGAAAAAAAAACAGAAATGTTAAACCAACTTTTAAATATAAAAAAACTAGTTCTGATTTCAACTCTGTAAAATAGGAAACCATCTTCATACAATACTAGCCTTCGCCGGCGGCTTTACTCGCGTTCTAGACCCTTTAGAGTGTGACTTTTCAAAATACCTTTCTTGCACCCCTGCACTATCTAAGGATACTGCCCTCCAAATTTCATACCTCTAGGACTTATAGTTTAGGCTGTGCGTTGATTGTCAGTCAGCTTCAAATAGTTTTATATATGTATTTAGAAGAAGATTAACCATATCTTAACCTATCTTGTTTTAGATCATTTAGAAAATTGCTGCGATATGCTTTATAATAAGGCGAACAGTCTATCCGCCCTTCGGCTCATGTTTAACCTTAAATTAAGGGTCATTTTTCACATAAATCAAAGTGAACCGACTATAAGATTTATAGCTATATTTGCGGATGTCTGTGGTCAACTCTACAATAGGCAGACAACTACCTGAGAAAAGCTTTTTGCTAGCATCGCGAATTGTGATGAATTTATGACTTATTCTTGTGACTCCTGACGTGAAATTGAAAGTGCTTCGCTAGAGTGCTTTTGAAAGTGCCACAAAAAACTTGCACAAAAATATAAAAAAAATCGCTAGATTTTGCATACGATTGCAAAGTTGTGTTTTGAAACATTTAAACACGTGTGGTGAAAGAGATAGATAGATAGATAGATAGATATATTCTTTATTGCACACCAAGAAAAAAAGAAAAACAATAAAAGATAAATAAGTTATAAGTATGAGGTACAATGGGCGGTCTTATCGCTATAAGCGATCTCTTCCAGACAACCTTTGGATGGACAGAAGCATGTCGATTAGGTAAGAACGGTATTAGAAAGAGGTGCTGCAGCAGCCGATTTTTTATATAAAATTATGAGTTAGTTTTAAATTTAAAACCTTTGAACATGTTGGAGTTGATGGGCGGATGCTGCGGTAGTTGAATTTAGCGCGCACCGCGCAATTTGTAAAGTTCAAAATTAGAGATTAGAGACTCAAAATTAATATATCAGATATAGATCAGCGGGCCTAAGATGCGCACGCGAGATATTTTGTCATGTCGTTCTGTCAAAATGTAAGCATTTTGCACTAGTTTTTGAACTTTTACATTATCTGTGGTAATGTTGTCGACAAAACGCGCCTTGTTATTGTACACTTTTGACACTTCTTAGTCGTCGTATCACTCTGAGGACGAGATAATAGTCATGCAGAATTGTCAAAAGTTGAAGATTCAAGGCGCGTTTTGTCGACAACATTGCCACAGATAATGCAAAAATTCAAAAACTGGTACAAAATGCTTAAATTTTGACAGAACGACATGACAAATATCTCGCGTGCGCATCTTAGGCCCGCAGGACTCTAAAATATATTTTCTATGGTTGGTAGTGCTTACCTAGTTGTCTACTACCACAGAAATAGAATTAATAAAATTATATTCAATAAATTGAATAAAAAAATCCCTCTAGACAAAGACGCAAATTGTCAAAGTTCCCATGCCATCATCATCATTACTACTCTGTAATTGGTTGGTATTACTGAATATTTCAGTTGTTTAGTTACAGAACGCGATCTATCGCACGCGATTTCAACCCCATTGTATTTCAAACAGAGTTGGTGGTGTATAATTTATTAAAATGGATTTTGTGTTTTAAATATTGTGAAAGTTTTTGTATGGTTTTTATTTTTTTGAGCTGAATATATTGAAAAAAATTTATACTTATGCTTACACTTATTTATCATATTCTAAATGAAAACATATAATGTTGTTAGAGACCTTACCTATTTGACATTTATAAGAAGAAAATAACAAACCTCATTTGTGAGATGCACCTTGTTTGTATATTAATTGTATTCTTTAGAGAATACTTATAACTGGTAGAAATGGATTTAAAAAGAAAAGTGTACTCGTACCTGCCTACAAAATAAACATAGGTATCTATTTCCCGAATGCAAATATGGAATAACCACAGGCACTTTTATTTCAAAAGGTAAAAAAAAACCATTGCTCGGCCTGAATTGAAATTGTGCTCTTTTTGTTCCAAAAGCAATTTCGCTTTTAAAAAGAACGTTGGATCAGTGCGTATCACACGTCGATCAAACTCCCGAACAAATTGAGACAGTGCAGAAATAATAGGGCATTGTATTAAAGGAATCGAATGATCGATCGTGTCAGGGCGTACAGTTTTAATTTCGATCTTGGATATACGGTCGGAGGCGTGGTTCGCGAACGATTTGTTTCGCGTCCCTTCGTATCTATCTTCCTGTGGGATGTCTGTGGAAAGACAATGCATTCGCGTTCTAAAATCATCTTTATCGGAAGTTGAGTTCTTTTTTAAATTTCACATATAAAACAGATGCTAAGGAAAAATTGAATCTGAATCTGCATTGCGCTGGCATAAAGCTGCAGGACCTTTTTTTATTTTATCAAGATCGTAAAACTGTATAACTAACAGAAAACAATACCGCATTCCTTAAAAAAATAATGAGTCATCGAAAAGCTTCTTAATACCTTATTGACCGTCTTGAAAAGACTCTTCATAAAAACGAAGAAAAAAAGCCCGGACATCCGTATCACGTATCCAAAATAGACGTCACAGTCACTTATGGAATCAGTCAAAGTTTGTTTCCAATATCTAAGTTTAGAGGCACAAAAGCTCGCGAAGTTGCATAGAGCGACGGGCGTGCATCGTTCGATAGCGGTGACAGTGATGGATTACCCCGGCAGCGTCGGTTCACGGCCGGCGGCCCCGTCGGCTGATGCTGCATTGCGAAAAAAGAATATCCAAGTAATGATATTAGAACTAAGAAAGGTGGGGAAGGAGCGGTTTTGTTGAGTTTTTGGCGAAAAAATTTACCTGTGTGAATTTTATCAGCTTACTAAATAAATATAGATTAGTAGCTGAAATCCCAGTCATGGCTCTCGATAAAATCAGATTGTAAATGTCTATGAGGGTAGTTCAAACATTAAACTTACCTACCTAACCTACCTTATTCCAATTCTAACCCCCTTTATAAAATTAAATAACCTCTTAGTCAATAAAGATCACTCACTTCTTACTGCTTACCTAAGTAGGTATATGTATTTGTGTTGGCATTTAAATCTTACTGAAATTATTTTTAAAGAAATCATCAAAAAACATCTAAAATTTTATTGGAAGGTGGGTTGTTTGCTGCTCGCTGAATAAAAATACTCTTTTTATGAAACAACATGCGATTCGAAGCGTCGCGCATCGCGTTGGTTCTGATTCAGATAAAAACAATTAGCTGTGTGAGGTAAGCCAGCGGTCATTGCCCTACAAATGCGAACTCTACCTACCATAATAAGCACAAATGCCAATTCGTCTAAAGAAAAAAATTCTGAATTCTTTCACACATTGTTCGTGTTCAGTGGTTTATGTTAGTACTTCTCTTTGACTCTGAACTATCAGTAAGCGACAATAGAAAAGATCTCGAAAGTTTCTTGTTGAGACAATAGTGGTTCGTCTACCGGGTTGAAATGGCTTTCTTTGGGTCTAGGTACCTACCTCGTAGATACCAAAGTGATTCTGCTATCACTGGTTTTGCTATAGGCTTACAAATATTAAGATTGGTCAACTGCAAATTAAACACTGCTGAGTTCGTCCAAAGATTTTAAGCTGCTACCCTAAGGTCTGCTAAAATAGCCTAGACTGACACAGTCTTTTCTCTCAAGACACAAGAGCTTCAAAAAGTACCCTAACTTTGCACAGGAAGCTTGCTACTGTAAGTGCCTAAAAACTGCGTTATATTCTTATGCTCTAAGTTAATCTGTTGAACAACCGACCAGCTATTCCAGGCTTAAACATAAGTGCTAAGCTGTTTTGGTAGTAGTGTCCGACACATCGTGTTAACACGCGGGAACCCCGCAGTGCGCCGCAGGAGGTTGCTTCTGTTCGAGTTCCATCTCTATTTTTTTAATATTAGCTATGCCATGCTTTATTGCAATGTTTTTAAAGTCAATTATAAAGGTAAACTTTTTTTATCTAGATAGATAGGCTAAAGCTACACTTTGGGAACACTTTTAGATCAATATTTTGTCACATTATAGCCACAATTATTATTCTAATAATCTAATTCATAAAAAAGCAATAGAGAACATGTGTGTGTGGCAAATTGCAAATCGCTTAGAAGTAATTCGTATTTTTTTATGTTCTTTGTTAAGCAAAAAATTGATTAAAATGATTTGATCTGACATATTTATTTGCCCTGCACCGAGCATGATGTATCGGTACACCAGGTGAGGTCGCATTCCCACAGGACCGGCCGACGGATGATGATGGATCATCCGCTCCACTCATTGTTCTCAACCACTCAGCGCTTTGTCTCGCTGACAAATTTCCTATTATGATGTTTGCGACACTGATACCTTCGTTGTAATGCTCCAGTAGAGTAAATAAACAATGGATAGTATCTACGCTTCCCAAGGTTTCGAAATGGCAGACTTGTCAGCATATAAAATCATGTTCTAAAGGTTCTCACTAATAATTTGTGGTTACAGTGCATGTCGAGTATTCCGTTCCGTTACACGGCACGTTGCGTTGGCGTCGACGCTGGGTAATGCCCACCACTGCACGTATCTAGCGCAGCCCAACAACAGTTACGGACACAAAACGTCGTCGCACCAAACAATTCAATATATTTCGGAGTAATTTGATGTTCATTAAAGAAACTCTGGGACCGTGAACCAGAACACAATGGTTGAATAGCCATTTGTTGTTGCCGTTGAAAGGCACCATAATAATTCCGAAGTAGTTATGCACAAGGCAGTTAGGCGCACTTACGAAACCAAAATGTCGACGTTTTTGATGGACCGGCCATTTTATTGGCCATCTTACGCGATTGCGTGACGATAACTTCTAGAACCACCACAGGCTTTTCTGCGTGTGAAATCTAAAATCTGAGTAGGTATACGTAGTAATAAAACGACACTCACCTTGTTGACTGTTTTTTCGTGTCGTTTTTTTCTCCTTCATCCAAGGATACTCGGGAACGTTGAGTCCACCGCCGGGGGAAGGCAGGTCAGCGCCGTATCCTGGTGGCGTGTGCTGCGGGCTCAGCTCTCCAGCTCCGAGCTGGGGTAATGCAGTCATAAACTCCGCCATGGAGGGCTGGCTGTTGATGAAGCCAGTTTCCGTACATGTTTCAAGCATAGGGTGCGGCGCTCCAGCGGCTGTGACTGCGGCAAGCCAAAACCCATTCCCTCCATGATCCATCCGTGGATGCTCTTGTCCCGGCGCAGGTCCCATTGGAGGCGTGTTTCTCGCCTTCACGGAGAAGTCCTCTTCCATCTCATCTCGCACCCCCATACCGACTCTGGTCTGTTTCCCTCTTATGGCCGGGAAATCTTCGCATTTTATTTTGCGCACCAGTGGGTTATTATCCAGCGGCAGGACGGCGGTGTTGCATATCTCTTGCATTGCTGCCGGTCTCCACTGGCCGTACAGTCATTCATGTGATGAATGCGTTTCCCGTTTTGAAGCATGCGTCAGCATTTTCGTTTAGACATTTGGTTGAATGGATGAAGTCTGGTGGTCGTACTGAAGTTTTATTTATTTGACATTGTATCTGAAAAGAGAGCAATGAATTAAAAGTTATGCTTTGAACAATAAATATTGTAGTTAGCGCCTACACATCAATTTTGCAGTCTTGGTTAGGCAGCAGACATAATCACATTCAATTTGAGGCTAAAATTGAGAGGCGCCAAATTAAATGTTACTGGAGGAGGCTGTCTCGCGGTTATTTCGCAATTATCAGACGTCAGACATAACGCGGTTTGTGTCGAATAATTTGAGCGCGTTACGTCGTGATGAACCCGCGAATAATGAGCGCATGAAATTGTTTATTGTAATTTGCGGCCGACATGGACTGAGCTGTACGTGACTACCAGTTAACAGGCCATCAAAATTGTCATGAACTGTACTATGGAGCTAAATCATTGTTATTAAAAGCCCTGTCCCACTGGCATAAGCTTCCCTTCCTTCTCTATAGTTGTCTCTATTTTGGGCTAGTGTTTATCACCCTTTGTGGTAGGTTAAATACCTACTTCTCTTTTTTCTCTCTCACTCTCTCCATCTTAGCTGAGGGCGTAGAGGTGCGATTGTAAGTTGGGCACTGCATTGTTCAAAAATTTGTTAGCTCTTTTTATAGCACCCAAGACTACTCTTTGTACAAACATGATTCTTATGGAATAACAACAAAATTACATTTTGTTTTATTGATTTTTATTGAACTACCCACAGCTACGAGTTCAACAATAAAAAATAAACTCCTTTAATTTCTATGGTGATTGTTATTCTGGGTTGTGCTGTGTGCCCTACCGATTTTAAACCATTTTCATACGTGTCGCCATTATTTTTATCACTCGAACTTTGCTCGCAAATGGTGAACGCACCACATTGCACGCACCCTTTCGACAAGACGAGACGTAAACGTGAAAACGTTCGCGATACCCTGCTTTCGATGGCATGGGTACCGGCTGAATGTCAATTAAAATTCAAACCGCGTTCGAAATACGATTTTTTCCACAGGAATTTGCGGCGTGCCCGGGAGAAATGGCGGGAACGCGCCTTTTTTGTTTTATTTTATTTTTGAAAACGGAACGGCTGGCGGTTAAACCTATTTTAATGCGTATGGGTTGCGTTGTGTTTTGAATTAAAATGTTCTGTCTGTATCGAGAATGTGCGCAGTGAATGGACAATGAAATGTAATTTCCTTTCGGAAAATGCACTGTTTCACATTTGCTGGTGGAGCTATTATTTGAATAATTGTAAGTATAGAAAATTTGAACAGAATGTGTTGCAAAAAACTGTCATGTTGTTCATATCAATAAAATATTCTGAATTAGGAATATTGTTATTTCCTAAGCACGGATTTCAGTCGTCTCCTAAAAATAGGGCTATAAACAAATTCATAAGTAGGCCGTTTGGGGTTTTATGTGTTTTTAAGGGGTGCTCTCAGGGGTGCTCCGGAAAAGTGAAACGTGGCGTAAAACCTACGGAGGCCTGCTGTGAGAGAAAAGGGCTCCTACACAGTTTTATTTATTTAAAAACAACTCTTGAGAAGCTTGGGGGTTGAAATGTCAAATAAGGCAGGATTATTTGGTTAGACATGGTTTCTGTTTCTGTACAACATCCACCTCAGAGAAATCAAAATTTTCTAATAGTGACCACAAATTGGAAGCTGGAATATGAAACATTTTGAAAGAATCTGAGGAGAATCAACGAGATAACAATAAAAAAGAAGTTATTAGTTGCTAGATGAAGAACACCCAAGTTCTTCCTGAAAGTCTATGAGTAAAGACATACCCAACAGTGTTTTTTTAAGCTGAAGCTGATAAAGACGTTAATTGTATTACTTACAACCTACTTAACTCACGCTGCACATTAAAGAGTTGGATGTCAACAATTTCTTATCAAATTGTTCGATAATTAGTTAGGTATTAATGAAATCATTTTCATTCAAATATTTTGAACTGGGTACTCCGAGTAGGTACTGATGTAGATAGGTATCTACAGTATACATCCTGTAATCAGCCTTCCTCAAACCTTTAAAAAGCCAAGAAGCAGCGGCTATTATCGTCAATTTATGCTTGTACAAGTAAATAACATCTGCGTGCCGGGACGGTCGAAGTAGTGGTTAGGGCCCAATTTGCCCGCCATAACGATTTCCTCTTCGGGGAACCGAATGGCGTGAGTCCGAATACCGCCCACTGTATGTAGCTACAATATGTAGTACATGTACCCATTTATATTAAGGCTGAGGTCATTGAACTAAGGGTTTCTTAATATGTAACTTATAATAATTTATTTGTACTGTAATTTAAAATGAAAAAGTAATAGGTTATAACAGGCCTCCTTCGATGGAAAATGGACATGTTCGCTATATTATTTACTTCGTAGAGTCGATTTTGTCTATGAAAGAGTCTATACCGCCTAATACTTGGTGGACTATCATGTTATTCCAGTGTTTTCCTTATGTCAAATCAAGTGTCAAGATATAACCCTTACACCAGGAAGGATATGGTTTGAATCCGATCGGATCTTTGTCTTTCTGACTTGACTGGACGTATGTGTTAAACTAACTACCTACTCGAGTCAACATCTCATAGTCACGCGATCGATATGATCTTCTGTAACATATGACTCGTTTGAGCAAAGGCTCATTGTAATGTGGTCCATTGCATTCTCACGATTGCACGTCACCATTTCAATTAGAGCTGCGCTAAAGACAGTTTTGAACACTATTCTATTCTCTTTGAACTTCAAATTGTTCTGCAGAAACAGCTACAATACGGTAGAGCAATAAATAAAGTTTACAAGCTATTTCAGCGTTGTGATAGAGTGTTGGGGTCGTGTGTAGCGGAAAGTATACATCATAATTCCGCTCGTAAACGTCTGGGGTACATCACTAGTGCCGTGATTCTTGATGGATGGCTGAGGGTGCGCTGTGGTATTGAAGTACCTAGCAAGATTGTAATTGAATATGGTTTGTAAATAGGATTTTGAAATATTCCTCAAGGCATAGCACAACTAGAAGATATCGAAAAATACGGTTTAAGGTTTATGGCATATGGTTTATGCTGGAGCAACAAAAATTCAAATTTTCAGGAACATAGGAGTCGCGCAAAGGTTGATGGAATTTGTGAGCAATACGTGAGCAAAGGATCGCAGTGAAGACTTCTTCACTCCGGTTTTTAGTTGGTCACAGCTCAAGAAAATGTAGTTGGGTGGGCCATAACATAACATGTTAGGTATAGGTTGACTATGGATAAAAGTAGATGGGATGAGAGAGTCAACAAATGCATTTGTTGACCAGTCTCCATGGAGACTGGTCAAACACTAGACCATGAGGTTAGACGTTTAAGCGATAAATTGATGACATAAAGGTGCATGAGGGTAGTGACTAGAGGAAGGAAGACGCCGTCAATCATGAAAGGTGGAGGCCTAGCCCATAATGGACATAAGGATACTGATGCAGTAATCTGCATAAGATTTTATTTTTCTCAAAATCTGGGCAAACAACTGATTTTCAAGGAGTCGGTATACCTAGACGTGTTTGAGTAAGAAATATTTCACCTGGTAAACTTTTTAGATGAGTGATTTTCACGAACTGATCCATCTCTTAAGACAATTTACTGTTGGTACATTAGGATGAAAGGGTTCTGATACACTTCGCATCAGACTGAAGCGTGTGATGGATCACGCGAGGGGAGAATTTCAAGAGAAACTTATTGCAAATTAAATATACGAACCACTTTGGGTCTATGCAAGACTTATAATACTGGATGATCATAGAGCAACAATTTTTACGAGAAAAAATGCCCATAGACAATTGTTACCCACAGTCATTTAAGTGTGAATAACATTTTTTTATTTAATAGCTCCTCCGCTGGATGAATCACAAAACAACCCTTTCCAAAAGTAAAAGATTGCTCACTCTTTAACTCTCTCTACCCCTATCTAAAATTCTGGATAAGTATTGCCTTTTATAAAGTGAATCCTTGCCATCGAGTTTGGTTCCTTCTTACGACCGTGATAGGACAAATCGGCGATTAGTTCACCAGTTCATTGCAAAACATTCAGCACTATAAAAAACAATTGAGCTGGCAATACTAAATAGAAAAGCAATTATCTGCAAGGTTTTTTGATAAGGTATTGCTAGCTCTAACTTTAGTACAAATTCTCACCCATATATCATTTTCAGTCGTCTACATCAACCACGGGCTTAGAAACACAACAATTTGAACGCGCTACCGACATGAACGTACTTTTCCCAAAACACTCTCATATTCACAACACGAAACAAGCTTCATTTTATATACAGTTGATACATTCAGTATGTGCCAGATAGTCCATACACGTAGGCCACAGAGCCAGTG
This sequence comes from Eulithis prunata, assembly GCA_918843925.1. Taxonomy (NCBI): domain Eukaryota; kingdom Metazoa; phylum Arthropoda; class Insecta; order Lepidoptera; family Geometridae; genus Eulithis; species Eulithis prunata. The sequence continues at coordinate 6,899,812 of OU974016.1, read as the reverse complement.
TAGCCACGTAGGATGGGCGTGTCCTGAAACCGCCCAGCGACGGAGGGCGGGCCGATTGCTTTTCTAATATATTTACTGCATGAATATTGAAACTTACACGGCTATTTCACCTGCAAACTACCTGTGGTTTGATGGTAAATAATAGTGTTTAAAACGTTTCTTTACAAAATTGATTTTTACACACCTGACAATAAAACTGCTAGTTTGTGGTCTCGTGACTGAAAAATGAACCCTTTGATTTCAAAATGTTTTTTATACAAAAGCTCATAACTCTGGGATGGTTTTTAGCTTCTTTTGGTATAAACCGGTATAACTGTTTCCTTGGTCTGAGGGTATTTTGCTCTGAGTCATAGTTTTGAAAACAAAACCCGGGAATAATTACAATTTCACAATACCAACCTAGAGTACTCCCTTAGGTCCTTATGTCTGATGATGACCAGAATCTGATACAGAGAAATATATCAAGAGGCACAATAAAATAAACTTTTCAATTAATTGGTAGGAGAGCTAGTTTATTATTTCATACTCTAACTGTGTTGATTTATACGTACGATATTATCTGTAAGTAAGTCCATATATAGCTGAACCATTTTCTGAAAGGCTGAAAACTTATTAGGAGGCTTTCTTCCAGGCGGTGGGACACTATACAGGCTTACAACAACAATGACCTGTGCTGAAGTGGTTATATACAGTTTTCTAACTTCCCATGAGAGTTGGAAAGTAAAACAAATAGTGTAGGTATTTTATTATGTTTCAAAATGTGTTCTAGTTTGTTTAAGGTAAAATTATGCTTATTTAGGTCATATAAACCAAAGATATTATTTATTTAAGTGAGTATAAATGGCACAAAATATATTTTACCCCATGGATACCAAGGCACAGGCTCGTATTCTGATAAGAAATCGAACTCAAGCATAGATTTGGGTAGAGATTCTAATAAATCTATGCTTGAGTCCGAATCAGGCTTGAGCTTGAGTAGTAAACGCAAATACCTACAAGTTTAGACTAAAGTGCCCAAAACTGAACCATAGTTGCTGCCACCACCACCTAACAGTAATTGTTCAGTTTTGGTCACTCTCAAGTACCTCTTCGTAGAACGAATTGAGACGGAAAAGCTATATTGTAAGTAAGCTGAATTATCAGTTACTAAATTAATAAATATAGGTAATAGGAGCCTAATGGCATAATCCTATGATTTTTGTATGGTAGAGAACCACATTTTCATTGCATTTCATTCACTCGTTTGTAGGTAGATACCTAGGTGCCTATATATATATAAAAGGCCTAGGTTGCGTGGAAGAAATCGCTTTCAGCGATAAGGCCGCCCATTGTACTATACAAAGTTAGTTTTAAGATTTGTACGTACCTTACCCTTGTGTACAATAAAGTATTATCTATCTATCTATCTATAAACACTCTATAAGTTTATTATTATTAGTAAAGTATTATTTCAAATAATTTTAGTAAACTTTCAGATTTAGATATGTCTTACCTAGATGAAATGATCCTTGGGAGATCCAATAGGAGTAGGTAGTTAGGTAAATTGATATCAACAGTCACTTAAAAAGTATCACTAATTTTGTTTTAATCCACATTTTCTAGCCGAGCCGCTGTTATCACAACACTACACTATGCACCACTTTGCTATGAACTATAAAAACAGTCAATATTATTATCAGTAATCACAAAGCTAATTTTATTGAATCAAAACATAAGCTACATTCAGCAAAACATTATCAATAGAGTATTGTTATCAGTCCTACTATCGGAATGTCAGTGTGGCGTGGCGACTGTCAACTGTCTACTAAACGAATCGTCACTGCTGAGTTGCCGCCATGCCCACTTCACCATACAACCACTCGATGCTAAAGGACGCAACACACACATTAAAAAAATATAAATCCACTACAAAGCTAAAGGAAATAAGCTCGAAATGAATCGCCTACTGTTTGTGAGATACGCCGTTTTTCCAAAAACGCAATTCCATAAAATAAATTATCTTTGCTTCTCTCACAAGGCTGGACAGCTATGTTGCATCTCTTTTGTTTGAAGTTTGTTGGTATAGATTTAAAATTTTATTTTGTGGAAATACGGCACCGAAATTCTTAATATATAAATTTTTGTTTGGAAGTATAGTTTTGGAAAGAAAACCTATGAATTTTGATTCAAAATTTGGGTTTTCACGTAACTCCTCGTGAGTTGGGTAGCGCTGTCTCATTTACTCCCACATTTCTTGTTTGTTTCACGTTGCGCCATTGGGCCAATAGCGTTTACGGAGCATCCCACCTTACGGCACATAAACTACTGAGGAATATTGTGCTCTATCGCTTGTAAATAAAGTTTAACTTTTGAACATTTAATTCGAAGTTACCGGCGTTTGTCATGCAGGAGTTCTAATTTTAAATCAAGTGTAGGCGGAGCTCTAGTGTTGGAGCTTTTATATTGAAAAACAAAATGTCTTTAACGAAAACCTGTTTCGAGAAACTTAAGCCTTTTATGCACGGAAGTTTAAAGTTTAGCGTTGGAAGCGACATAGAACCTTTTGCGCCCGATCGCAATGCTTCGAGCAAGTCCCGATGAAATAAAGTAAAAAGTTTAGTAACCGGCTTGTCGGTACTTTGGTTTTGTTTGATTTTTGTTTTCTGAACGGGACATTGCATGGGAAATGCAACACAACAATATGGCGTCGGCGTTGTATTCTCCTGTGGCCAACGTTCATGAATAACCTGCTGAATTTCATGCTTCACCTCACGCAAATACCTCCTGCATAAGACATAAAAATGTTCTATGTATGAAGTAACAAAGGCCGCAGTCAGCATCGTCTTCCGTCTGAGCGTCTTCGAGTGAACTCATTACGGGTGTCGGTCAAGGCCTCGGGGTCGCTGCGGTGGGTGGTCGCCTTAATTACACCCTGCGTTTAGGACTCTTTCTGTATCTCGCGGCAATGTCGAATAATAGTAGATATATGATATCGTATACCGTAATCATTGGGTAGGAACAATTATGTTTATTTTCTGCATGTTATGTAGGTTCAAAACTTTTTTATAATACTAAAATCCACTTTTAAAAATAAATTTGTCGGCTCTTTATAAACGTCATAAACATTGAGCTTCGGAAAGCTCTAGCGTTTTTGCACCTGACTGTACCTCTCGTCCTTATTACGTATGTCTCAATTCTGAATATGAATGCAGTACATGGCCAGTCGTAAACATGGCCACTAGACCAGCTACAAGAGACTTAATTTTTCATAGCACAACTCTAAATTCAACTCCTATTGAATTATACTGAAATTGCAGTATAATTTCCATGAAAAACTGCGCCGAGTTCTAGAAAAAGTTGTAAATAAAAAGCTTCGTCTTATATTTATCTCGAGGCATTCCGATGGTCACTCGGCTCCATAAAATTAACTTTAATAGCCACTTGTAGCCTGAGCTTCGCTCGTTGAATATTCAACCAAGTCTGAAAAGGAATAATTAAATATGGTTAAAAACTTATTTAAGTATTCCGCGCTGCGATCCGGCCATCAGCTATTCAAAAGATGTTTTATCCATTAGCTGCTTTTTGTTCCAACTATCGTACCTACCTGACATATCTACTCTATACATGGTAGAGCAATGGTACCTAACTGAAGAACCGTAGAACACTAAAGTAAAAGTTTAACGTACACTCAAGTTCACATTTAAATTCCAGTTATAACCAAACCTATAACACAAAGGAATCATTGTTTATAATCCCCACCCTCATCATCATCCACAGCCCGACTTTACCCACTGCTGGGCATAGGCCTCTCCAAGTTGTGCCATCCACTCACAGCACACACATAATCCCCACCAGCCAGGATAGAACATGATAGTGGGGAAAACGCCAACAATTTTTTTAAGATTGTCAATCTAACAATAAACCCTTTCGAAAATTAAATGTCATGGTTTTACAGTTTACAGTAGTAGGTATATATGTCGTGATTTGCAGGTTGGCAACCTAGCCCTTCAAAATGTTCAGCACAATTGTACCGTTTCATTTTCAGAGCGCTTATATAATCCGTATAAAATGTCGCTAGCCAAAACACTCCAGTAGAGCTTTCAACGCTCGAGTAGTTTTCCCATCACTAGACGTTACTTTATCCTTTAGTTTTAAATATTTAAAACTATTCCACTTTTGCGCACCAAGCTTAAAATCGATTGGTGCACAAAAGTGGAATAGCGTAGGTGCGGAAGTTCTTGGCGCTCATCTTTTTGATGCGCAAAAGTAGCATGCTTCGTTTCCTGTTGATTTTTTAGGCAGTTTGATTACTAGTTACTATAAGATAATTCAGTGGACGTTCACAATACGTTCCTGTGCGATCTGCATCTACGAGTATGTGAATTTGCCTCATTATTTTGAAACATCCTTAAACAGACCAACGATTCTGTTTACAATTCACCATTATAGATGCAAAAAAATCTCTTGCATTTCCACACAACGAGTAAAAAAGCGTTAATTACCCATTTTTCCTAGTAATTATAAGTTGTGTTTATATAATCACAGCTTGTATCTCGGAGTAATTAGTGTGTATCAAGTGTTAATATGCTGTTATTATTCAGATATCACGAGATACACGCAATTGAAGTTTTTTTAATTGTTTTTTTTGTTGAACAAAAATGTGTTGAGGTTCCTATACATATAATGTACCTATACTTGAAGCCTTACTCATATTAACACTGTAAAATACACATATAATACAAATAAACAAGGAGGTATTGAAAAGAATAGAAAAATAGTAACAATAAAGTCGAATTATGTCGAACTTCTGCATTTGCATAGCGAAGTAACAATAATATCAACGTTTCAAATCGTAATCGCAATGTTTAAAACTGAATTTCTAATATTTCATTTGCTAATTACACTGCTACTTTTTTATTTTATCTACTTCATCATCATCATCATTATCATCCACAGCCCGACTTCACCCACTGCTGAGTATAGGCCTCCCTTTGTTTGTGCCACTCCTCACGGTCCTGTGCCGATCTCATCCACGTCCTATATCTACTTCTTAGAAATAAATTAAAAACGATAAACCCAATCAATAAACCCAATACCAAAGACGACGCGCATTAAAATGATGAGCGGCCGACACAGAGTCGCTTCAATCTATTATTGCAAACAGTGAAATACAAAAAGGGTTATTTTCTCAAAATGTACTTAACAAGTTTTACAACCTGCAGGTCCAACGCAGACCGAAATAATGATTAATGATGGCAAATAAGCGGGTGCGTGCCACGACGGTACAAAAAACTTGCTCCAGAGTGCAGACACAGTACACTGAACCGGGTCCAAGGATCCAGATATAATATGGTGATACGGCTAATTATGGATTTTATCAGAATCATCGAGACGTATCGTGATGTGGCGAGAGATTTTTCATGAAACTGGTTCCATGGCAGTAGCCACAGAAAAAAAATTATATGATAAGTAATTCAGTTTTAAAACATAAACAAAATTCAGATGAAATATATAGATAAAAAGTTTAATCGATAGTGTAACACACATCAATTATTATTTACATAATAAATGATAGGCACTTCATTTATTATGTAAATAACAATTCATGTGTGGTAAAACTAATAACAAAACAAACAATTAAAACTACACTTTAAGCAAGTGTGAGTGTCTGTGTGTTAAATATAATCCGTAAATTAAAAATATACGAGAAAATTGTTTAAATAAATCGAGTATATACCAATAACTTGACTACCCAAGGTCTACTAGCACCGGACAGCTAGCATCTTGCAACCAGCTCACAAATCGACCATCAAAAACGTGCAAAATAATTTTCTCTCCATAATTAAGTCTCAGATCAGAGTATTAATCAATTTCTGTAATTAATTTAGTTGCGAGGTGGCGATGCGTCAGCCGCAGGTACCGACAGGTGGCAAATTTACAGGAAACTGTAATTAGAGGCCTGCCGACCAGAGCCAATCGGGCTGTCTTGCTGTTCAGATGCTCAGGGATGATATGAAAAGATATACTTACTTAGGATCGTTTACTTTGTAACTGTCTCTAAGCAAAGCAAGAAGCGTTGTAGGTAAGTAGTTGGTACGTAGTAGGTACATAAGTAATTGGTACTTTGTACCCAAAATAACTTGTTCTGGGTCATAGGGACTAAGGTTACTCGAGTCAAATATAAAATTAATTATTATCCGTAAATCCGTAGAGTCCAGCTCCACTAAATAATTAATCATCATCATCAACTTATATTAGTCCACTGCTAGACGTAGATCTCTGCCCTGACGCGCCACTAGTGTAGGACGCTCTTAGGCAAGGTGGGGCGATGATCTGCGAAATTTAGCTGGCAAACACTGGATAAGAAGAGACGAAGAACGGATTAAATGATTTAATGTATATTGCAATGGGGTACCGATAATATTTGAATTTGAATGTTTCTTTGTAATATGTTAGTTTTACCAAAGCTACTGAAACAAAATACCCAAGTGAGACTACCCACATTGGCCACAAATGTCAGAGAAACAGTTGACAGACGGTCGCCGGCCCAGCGCAGCGCATCTGACACTAATGAGCCCCAACCCTTTCGTGCACATGTCGCATAATACGAGCTAAATTATACCTTATCACTTGACGGCCTGACATGCCTCTTTGTTTTTGCAGGGTTAACTGTGATGATGACCCTTCTCTTGGAAATCGACCTCATAGGAAATGATCAGTGAAATTGCTCAGTGATGTTATGAAATTCGATCGCAGGATGTCGGCGGTACTGTCGGGCTAACAACCAATATTCACGATACTGTCTCTACTTATCATCAACAAATTATAATAGTAGTTCTACCCCTCTAGTCTAGTTGACTTTCTCGTCTTTATACAATAGAAAACGTCAAACATGAATGGGGATTTTCCGTTTCCATGCATACATTTTAGTTAGTTTTATATAGGTACTCTAGCGAGCAGTTGCGTATAATTTTAATTTGGCTAAAGCCTCTGATCACGTGACCATTAACCAGAAAAGTAAACCAGTAAAAATCTGAACGTGTTAAATAAATTCTTATCAATCATCATCAATATATATAGAACTCTGTTGAAGCTGACTGACAATCAACGCACAGCCATAAGTCCTAGAGGTATGAAATTTGGAAAGTCCTCATGTAGTGTAGGGGTGCACTAAGAAATAAATTTTGTAAAGTCGCACCCAAAATTAGGGTCAAAGATTTAAACCAAATAATGCGTATGCTGCTACCACGCGAGCAAAGCCGCGGGCGACAGGTAGTGATTGTATACCTAAATCTTTTTACAATTATTGCTATCCTTGCTGAATTTATGCATTTCCTATAGATAGGTGTACTGTGGAATATAATACATTGAGTTCGATCTTCAGGTGTAGTGACATATGAGTTGGGATGGGGGAGGGGCGGTAACAGATGCGCTGCATTGCATTGCGCCAACTTCTACACGAGCACAGAGGCGAACTGCTTACGAAATAAATAATGCATAAACCCTTGAGTTATCTGACTCTTTCTTTTTGAGTTTATCTGAAGCGCTCGTGGCATAGCTTGCTTAGTCAATCTTCACCGATTATCTAAGTTAAGCATCGTTTTTCGCGGTCACTACTTGGATGGGTGACCGTTAGTGGCATTTACAACTGAGCGCTCCCGTGCTTCCGAGTGCACGTTGAACTGTCGGTACCGGCTCTAGAAGTCGTTAAACAATGACGGAGGCCTTAAGGCAGCCTAAAAACTCCGTCAACAGAGTTGGCCACTAACTCATACGAGCTTGCTTGCTTGCTTATCTGACTCGACCAACTTTTGAAATTTTACGATTGAATTCCATGTTGTAGGCGTTACAGCTCTGTTGGTATAGCTCTGCCTTCTGTGCTGTGGGTAGCGGGTTCGATCCCCACTAAGAACAAATATTTGTGTGTTTCAAACATAAATTCTTGTTCGATGTCCGGCTGATACTATGTATTTACAAAAAAGTACATTAGCATCAGCAATCTAGTTCCCATAGTACAAGCTTTGCTTGGTTTGGGGCTAGAGGGCGCTGAGTGATCATTTACTAAAATTATTAATAAACCTTAGTGACCGTCATGATCAGTGGTTTCAACTGCTGTGCACTATCTATATTTAGCCAGTTAGTAAGTAAATTATAGATTTTATTTTATTCATAGTGTGAAATAAGTATTCTAGAACTTAAGTGCATCCCTGGCACAAAACGCGAGGGAGCATCGATGACAAAATACAAATTTTATTTTATTAAATTCAAAAAAGCCTTCAATGATTGATAGACGGCGCGCTCTGGCGGGGGGTGCTCGGAACTGCATAACTCTTGCTACTCAATAAAATGGATCATTGATCCTGTGTCAGACCTTTGACAGTTGTTTTGGTTCTGTGACTACACGAGTCACAATCACAATATTTGTGCTTATCTTCTGTATATTTTTTATCCCACTGTTTGTTATATCCGAAACAAACGAATATTCAAAATTAAGGGCTTTTCAAACTATCAATTCTGATAAAGAAAATCACCGATCAAAAACCCTCTGAAAAACTATTGTGTTTGAAAATCTCGACTAGAGTAATACTAATAATTTAAAATTTAAAGCATTTCCAAAGCTATTCATTATATTATTTTCACTTTGTACAGCAGAATTCAACACATAATTGTAATGTCCCATAAACAATAAGGGCCGTCCCACACATGGCGACAGCGCCGGTTAATGTGGGTGAAGTGACCGCGCCAAGATATATCAGCGACTTGTTTACAAGAACGCGACATAATGGTCTGGTTGTAAAATATTTGAGTTGTTCCACTTGGCTCCCGAATATCAACCCTCGTTTTGCAGGAGGGGTTTTATAATCTCGAGCAGTGTATTGTATGTACATGACTTTACGATACCTCTACAATTTACGCCTTATATATTTATTTATTTACTTTATTCGCAACCTTATAACAATAAAAAAATCCCGCTGTGCTTTTTGCTGATTCTTCTACCTAATTTCAGGTGACATATGATTTTTTTACATAGACGAACTAAAATAATACTCTTACTGTGATCTACTAGATGTAATTTTAATGGCTGACTCATAATATTCTGCCACCTCATAGCACGGATGTTTTTTTTTTTTTTTATACAATATAGGCAACCGTTTGACCACAATCTCACCTGATGTTAAGCAATGACGTGGTCGACGATGTAGCACGGTTACCTAGAAGATACCTATTCACTCTACTCTTGAAAACTTCCAAAGGATGTTATTTGTGTTATAAATGGAGACCTAAGTAGAATAGCCCATCCACCTCAAGCCAGGGTCCGCTAGGGATGCTTTACACAGTTAATTTAAAATTCTCATTCGTATAAATAAGGAGGGTAGCGTTTGCGTTTTATAGCTTACGACACGGAACTCTGAATGAACTCCCTCACTACAGAGAAGGTGGTAAGCGGGTGAGACTGGCGTTTCAAGATTATGAGCAGTTTCGCAGGGTTTCGTCAGCACTATGCTCACAACTTTGATAGCCCTCATAGAAAATCCTTAAAGAAATATAGATGCTGCTAGTTTTTTTGTAGCAAAACTAGATCATGCTTGATTTCAACCTACGAGTTTGGAGAAAGCTATAAGAAATTTTTGTGTGATATTTGGAGACCTTCATAAAGCTCCTTCACCAAAAAACGTCGCAAAATAATCCAACATCATCATAAACCAACCTACTCTTTTCTTAAAATAAATATTCTTGGGCATGTAAAATGCCCACGAATATACTAAGCCCTCTAGTCCCAAACTAAGCAGAGCTTGTACTATGGTAACTAGATTGCCTTTTATAGGGGGTTATTCCCATCGAGCTGGCTGGCTCACTGGTGGGGCCGATGGGAAAAAATCCCAACGAGCCTGTAGCGCATCCATTGAACTTGTCTTCTGTACTCCAGGGCGTGCAGTGTGCAAACGCTATGACGCTCCTTTGCGGTCGCGGACGTATTTTAATATCGTTAATTAGGTGTGTACGGGCCTTTATGGGCATTGCGGCTCGTAAACGCTCTCACGTTTTTGGATAATGTTCGCGCGAATTTACAAATTACCAAAGTGAAATTGTTTTGAATATTGTTTGATTATTATTTTTTATTTATAGGAATTTATTATCCTGTAAATAACCGTTGGAATCTTTAACAACTAGAAAAAATACCTACATAAGTTTCCTCCATGGGTTTCTCCACTTATCCAATTATCCATTCAGCGTATTGCCGTAATCTTGACAATTCCTTGGGTTCGATACTAATGGTCAAACAGTGGACCAACTTGATTTGGTAAAACCTTCCAGTTATATCCAACTTACTTAAAAATCAAAAAAGTTCAGGACACGGCGACAAACAAAGGCGATACGAAAGTAAAACTTTCTAATTAATTTAATCCCTTTGAGCTACCCCATTACCCTAATTGAACTGCGATGTACCTGTGTCAATTTTATGGCTAGTCTAGCTCTTGCCGAACTATTAACAACTGTATTGAGATTAGATAAGAACTATTTTACAATATTATTTTTTTTTGTAGGTATTATAATAGCTTTGTCTTTTTGAATCTGCGGGTTTCCCTGCGATGTTTTTCATCGCCATTTGGCCAAAGCAGCCGAGAGACTGATGAATTTTTCAGAATATTATGCAAAATGAATTTTTGGATAGTTACTAGTCTTACATGAATGATAGTATGACCAATAAGAAAACAGTAAAAACAAAAATAGACGAAAACTATTTAAGTAATAACCAATTCCATTATGGAAATTGAGTGATCCAAAGACATTAGAACCATACATTTGGAATTATGGATAAAAACTACTTAATTCTTACTGATACCACTAGGTGGTACCAACTTGGTCATCGTTAATATTGGTCAAAGGATAGGTTGCTTTTTGGTTTGGGTCAACTCTAGCCTAGGAAAAGTTTTCTTGTTGGAATATTTCTAACATTTTTGAGAATTAGTAAAAATTATAGTTTTTTTATCCCTTTTAAACCGGAAAAAGTTTTGCAAGGTTCTCGTATTATGGCAACCTATTCTGTCTGTTTATTTATATAGCGTCTTTTCCCTACAAACGTTTGGATCTCATGTTAATTCGTTGCATAGTCTTCTGTAAAGATTGTTCAATATTTACAGAAGACATCGTCCAGTCACAAATTTTTTCTGTGTCTTCTACAGATGAGACAATGATTACCTACCAAACAAGAGCATACCCAAGTGACACAAGAAACAGTACTAAACAAGCAAAAACTGTCTATATTACAGCTTACAACAATTTAAACAGCTTTCTTTATCCAAGCGATGTTTCTTTTGAGTTTGTTCAGAAGAATTGAGCGATCATCGCTCCCCGACACCCGTTTGTTTGCGCCCGCTATTGACAAACTCCGCAATGACACGCACATCCTTTTCATGGACACGTCTGTTGAAATTGAAACCATGCTTTGAACAAAGACAGTGGAAACTCGGCCTTCTGAAAATAAAACACCGGTCGCAACTTCCCTGATTTAATAAAAGAGAAAATAACTAGGCATTTTGTTCTTGCTTTTCGATGGCCTTAAATCTTTTTTGAAGATACAAATAGATGCGTCTGATGATGATGCCTGTATAAGTCATACCCAGGAGTTGGTTGTGAAGTCCGGGATATGTTTTAGTTGTAGAGTAAACTACCCAGCGTTTCTACTACCTTTTTGGACAAGTTGCTTCATACTGGTGTGTATGACATAGAGCTGGCTAAGCGGGTGTAGTTATGATGTTTTCCTTCATTATTTAGGACACTTTGAAGAAAATTTAGATAGGTGCGTAGTGTGCTTTTCTATAAAAAGTTTTTCATCTAATTTATAAGTATTCGTCACATTGCATCCGTAAGAACTGGTGCAAATAAAAATTACTGTATTCACAACTCTCCTCGGGCATGACAAACTTCCATGAAATGAGGTAAAACTAATTCCGTGGACAGTGCCATGTGGCGGTCCCCGGTTCGATTCCCGCGGGGGACGGTCCAATGTCACGCCTATTATTCGTCGATATTTCTAGGAAGACGGATTATTTTTGTAGATTTCTGGTGATTTGGACAGTGGACTCGTAATATTGATTGCAATCATTTCAAAGTTTTTGATATCCACCACGCTGTTGGCTCATAATAATATTGTATATCTAGCAAAGAGTACAAATGTTTAGAATTTTAACTCACTTTACTTTTTTTACTCTATTAATGCTAGTTGTGTTCTATATATTTCTATGTAAAAAAGTACATACTTACCGGAAAACATTAATTAACTTAAATTATTCTACAACCAACGCTTGACTAACATAACAGTTTGATAGGACTATTCAAGCCTAAACTTTGGTTTCTTCCCATTTTCCCATTAGAACCATCGCATCGGTCTTTTTCCATCGGAATGCTAATGGCAGCAAAATGATGGAACGCTATCCACAAGGTAGAGCCCTAGAGCTCAGTCATCGTCCGCTAGCAGACTGACCAAGCCAATGCATCACTGAAGTCAACTTAGAATCTTATAGGTAGACATAGTGAAACTCTGCGACTTTGCTCGCATTTGTTTTTTTTCCACGTTACACCATTCACGACCAATGACCATATTAGGCAAAGTACGTATAGTAGATTTAAGATCATTTATTTTCCATAAGACAAATAAATCATTTACTGAGAAACATGATAACTCTAAATATTTAGAACCAACCAACCTTAGAAAAATATACTGGTTCTGTGCATAGAGTTCGGACTGTTTCTGATGTAAAACATGCTAAACCTGGTTACCTAGCTCTTTATAATATATCACCTTCATCTATGTACCTGGTGAGTAAGAGACAATTCAGCTTTTTCAACTTTGACAGTACCTACTAAAGCTTTGTCATAGTAAATAGACTACCTATCAGTCAGTCTGTAACTCGTTCAATATGTTCGTAATATAAGATCTCTACCATCGCACGTCAAGTCTCACACGACCCGCCCATCCTTTATTCAAATAAACCCTATTTTTATGGAAAACTGGCCCTTTCTACATCAATATCAATTTCGAAGCGATTGTTGCAGAAATAAAGGGATGACCCTTCAGGGACCGGCCTTGGCAGGTTATCTACTCAACTTTATTAGAGGATCTTTTGGAGGTAAAGATTTAGGCAACTTTTTTTTGGTGCGTAATAAAATCTCTTCATTCAGAGGTTATGGAAAGAAAATACCGACGACTCTATCAATACAAGATTGAAAATGGTTTTCAACAGTTCAAGAAACCAGACTCATAAAAAATTTCTGTGTTGCGCGGGCTTTACATCCACCTGTCTATTCTCAATAAAAGTATCTACTGCTCACAGTTTATGCTCCAGGTCGGCACCGCAACTGCTATGTATGTTTCGCTATGCACAACCACACTAAATACATAACGTCACGTCACGAACCATTTACAAAACCCAAGAAACAAGTGATGGGAACCTTCAATACGCTCCACTATCATTACGAGCGATTACCCCGTCACCATGGTCCCCACTTAATATAATAAGCATCACCGAATCGAAACCGATGCTATTACATGTCTGGTCTCATTCATAATCAGCTGGCTTCAGGCTCCGTAATCGGTCAATCATCTGTAATTTACAATCATCTGTCTTTGGCTCAGACCGGCTAGGACCAGCCCTAGTGGGTAATCGATCTAATTGGAAAATGGAGCAGCCTACAGCATTTTTGCATAAAATAATTTGCTCTGAGATAACTGCTTTTAAGATGTAAAATAACTAGATTTTGTAAAATTACATAGCTTTTACTGAACAACTTCGATGACAAATACGAGTGCACCTGCATATAACTCAGATATTTCCAACTGACCAATAATTATGGGGTATAGAAGAGCTATTACTGAACACGGTAAAAAATACAGCAAGTACCTACTCTGTAATATATTTTATTTTTAACTATAAACAACCCGAGTTGAAACTGAGCCGCAGCGAACATTCGATCCGCCCCCTGCGCCTGCGTCGCTTTTTATTGCTTTTTTTCAGAAACTTAATAAACTTTTTCCTATTGGCCGTAAGGGAATTATAAAACTTTTTGTCTGAGACGGAATAAAATTTATAGCAGGTGGAATTCGTGTAATTAAGAAAGATACGAATCGATATGTTAGATCGATTGCTGCGATTGGTCCGAAGACGTCCAATAGACGTCGAGATCGATAAGTTTGATACCTGTCGAATTTAGCTATTGTAAATAAGTATCCGATGAATTGCCCTCACCTATAATAAATTGGTCAAAAATATCGTTTCGTGGTATAATAGTATGAGTAGAAAAAATATATTATTATGTAGGTGCCTTTAATTTTTTAAAGTAGGTATCTCTTTCAGGTATATATTCAAGTGCAACTCCCTAATCTAATCATGTAATCATGTCTAGTGGTATGACAGTCCATAATTACATAATATTTTTTATCTTCCATACACTCTTATCTAGTTTACTTATCTCCATAAGTAAACGTTGTATAAGGCTTTACTTACCTACAAGAAGTTACTAGTTCGGGTTTCGGTGCCGAAGTTCGGTTCGGAACGCGATCTTGCGTGACCAGGGGGCGTGGCGAGTGATTACAGCTAAACATTGTGTTCTGAACTCCCAGGGAACCAGTACCTAAGGCTTATCCAAAATCCAATCAAATTCACCGAAATTATAGTTCTTTCTTGACATTTGGATAAAGTATTCGAACCTTTGAAACAGCTAGAACCTGCAGTAATTTGTGATAATTTCACTGAAATAGTAGAATCCTATGCGCCATAGTATTATGAGCTTCTTTTTAAAACAGTCTGAAGTCTTGTGAAGTCATTTCGTACACCTACCTTACAAAGTACAAAATGCGCCATGCCATTGAATATAATCGAAAAAATTACTATCTCTGTATCGTGCGTGAGAGTTACAAGCTACTGTTACCATGCACAGCTATAGAAGCGAACTACTAAGGAAAGGAACTCGTTGCCGTCTTTCCTGAAAAATACAAACCGGGTCTTTTTAAGTAGGTGTCTTCTAGACAGTCCTGCTCCATTTTCGGCCTCATCTTCACTTATCATCACGTGAGATTGTAACCAAAAGACATTCAATCTCAGAAAAAATTTGCTGATGCAAACTGCTAGGCTGTCAAAAATTCCCATTTCGATACTAATTTAGTTTATTGGACAAATAACCATACCTTCTAAACAGCGAACTTATCACTCACCAGGTGGTATGCCGGTTCAGAAATCAACAGTATTCCAACATTATGATTCATTTAACATCCGTGTATTATAACGATAAAGGACATCAAAGGGCCGTTCTCACTCGGTTAATTTGGTTACAAACAAATTATAACCATCATTAGTACACGTCCCAGCAAATGTGATTCGTGACAAAATATTGACACCATCACCTACGTGGAAATAAATAAAATGATGTAATAAATATAAAAACTTGGTCTGTCAAGCATTCGTCTGACCGGCACTAACATGATTGAGGTAATATTCCGTAGTGAATATTTAGGGGACCGTGATCAAAGTTTTAGAATTTTAACACATGTCATTAGTTTGAAATATTCTGAAAGGACTTGCATCGGACTATCTCCGTAGATAGTCTAATATCAAAGCATGTAGGCTTTTTTACGGGATCTTTCATTCACCATGCCGCCATGCATTTTCCTGGATTGGGGTTTTCCCGTTCCTAGTAATAAAAAATGTGAAGAGCACTAAAGTGCATTGATTTCTGTCGCTTCTGAAAAGGTTATTTTTATGCTAATAGTTCTAAAAAGATCGAATGTTCTACAATGTAATCTATAATACATAATTTGGAGGTAAGTAGCTCTACCTACTCTCATGAAACATCCTCATTACAAGAATCTTTATATCAAAAGATCTAAGGTGTTGTTCAACATGCTTAAATTTATTTTGTATTTAGGTTTATTTGATACGTACGGAACCAACAAAAATATAAAATGTTGTTTTTTTTTTTAACACTAAGTCGTAGATACAGCTTCATGCATAGATTAATTCGTTACGTTTTCATGTCGTTAATTTATTTTGTAAGCGTAAAAAGGTTCTTGTCTTTGGAAGATATAATTATAAAAAACCTAAGTAGCTATGTATAGGTAGTAGGTATAAAAAGGCAAATAATGTAAATTACTTGTCTGCCTTGAACGGATTGAGCAAAAATATGCGTTAAATTAACTTTTTTTAATCACTATAAAAAACTACTAGTACCTACTACACTGTATTCATTTTGATTTTGATGAGTACTAACCACAACTTGGTTGGTACTTACATACACATACAAAAATTTGTTTCTGTTGTAGGCTCATACAAAATATAAAACAGTTCTATGCTTTTAGCAAGTGCTTTGGATGGGTACAGTACAGGAAAATGTTTGCGTGATGCTTTCATAGGTGTAAGATAACATCTAAATAAATTATATTATGTGGGATAGATCCGTCGGTTGGTAGGTACAATGAAGTGTGCTTGCAAAAAGACCAGAGGTGTTTTATAAGCCAAAATATTTCAAAAGTTCTACTACAATGTCAAGACAAAAACAGACAAATCGTCCTAAGCGTGTAGAGCTTTTTACTTCACAAATAATGCTTTTCCAATCTCAACCTTACCAGTTTTGTAATATAGCATACTATACATTGCTGTGACGTCACATCTATCGCTGCAAGCAAGGGTGATGTGATGACGTATGGTGATCATCAATATGTGTCGTGGTAGAGCATTAACCCTAACTAATGAGGTCGGCCGTTTAATAGAATTAAAGCTTACGTCTACACTAGACTAGACTATGAAACACCTACTATGTTTTGAGATAAAATAGATAAAATCCTGGAAATGTATGAGTACAGTCAGGATCAGAATGAGATAACTTTTTCAGAATTTTAAATTGAGAACAAAAGTGATAGAACAGCGCAACGAAGGCGATAAGCCACCTCTCTTATCCATCATAATTTACTATGAGGTTTTCCACTTTTGAAACTCTACTTTTAACGTGCTGTATGTAGAATGTAGATATTGCAAAGCAACCTTCGTTATTGTCTATGCTATGTGGTCAGACAGAGGGGTATGAGGTTACCTGCGGCTAGAAGGGGGAGTCTCAGATTATTTCATTCTAAAGCTGCTTGTAAACGAAGCCAGTCACTGGCATAAGTGTTGGCATCTAACGCATCAGAGTGCGACACAACTTGAATAAGAAAAAACAACATAATTCACAAAAAACACTGTCAGTTTAAAATGCATAACGCTGACAACAATATATGTGGCGAATTACAAATAGAAAAAAAAATCAATTAAACTTGTACAAATAAGTTTAAGCATTTCGGAGGATCATAAAGAAGCTCAAAGGACTCAGACGTGGCTCAAGCTTAGTTTTTATGATAAGTATCAATAAAAACTTGCAAAGAAATTGATGCTATGAGTCTCGATTCAGTCACTTGTTACTGTTGTTACCTTTTGCTATTGTTATTCGTGCTAGTAGAACCCCTCGTCTAGCAGAGGCTTTTCTCTCGCAGGCGGTACTACGTTCTCACGCCTTCGAGGTCACGCCTCGCTTTGACCATCGCCGGCGAGTAAATCTCTACGGAATAATGGAATACCCTACGGTATTCGGTTTCCATGCAATATTTCATAGCTTACTTAGGTTCCGCGTGATTTCACATTTCAAATGTTCACAGGGAGTTTTCCGGGATTTGGATTAATGTAAGCCGTCGTTACAGGAATGTTTATGAAACGTGCGTTTACCGTTTCGAAACAAAAGGCTTTATCTTGCTTTAAAATGAAGGTGGATTACTAATGCAGCTTGTATGCACTGTAGACCTCATTTTATTGGAAAATACAAAATATCTTTAGCACATAAAGTCTTAAAAAACGATCATAGTTCGCAACAGTAAAAACCTAGTCATTCTGAGTGAGTCAAGGCGATTTATGCCATTTGGTTTTCTCTTGCTAGCGTACTTTTTGTGCTAACATTATACATTTGGCAATAACTAAAAGCCTAGGCAAACCCTTTGTAATCCAGCAAACATTAGCACGTTGGGGCTTGAAATCAACACAACACGTCACAAAGCCCAGATATCCCACATGAGCGCACCATTGTGCTCGCAAAGCGTACCCAAAGATATGTACAGATAAATGCTCTCAACGTATTTACAATGATCTTCTATTTAACTAGATGTAGGTAAACGTATTCGTGTTTTGGGTAGATTGTTCGTGCGTTTTATCTAAAACAAAATCGATTTCTGCGTAATTTCAGAAAATGTAAATGATTTATGTAGAGAGTTGAGAATCCAAAAAGGTTTTATATTTTCAGTTCGTATTATTTCAATTCATTTCTTTCTTGCTAGGTACCAGCCTCGAGCACCAGTTTAGTTACTAATTAAATCCGACAGATTAGACAGACTGTGCTATCTAATCTGCAATCTATTTAGTACTGGCGGGCGTAAAAGCGTGGCTGAATTTTTTATTTTGATGGTGTCTTTGTTTGTACAAAATATACAATGATTTGAAGGGCTTTAGAAACTGGTGCTAGGAGTCCTCGCGGTCGACAGAGCTTAGTCCCAGGCGCGGCGTGACTTGGCAGAACCGCGGGATAACACCTCCGCGGCCCCAATTCACACCAAAGCCTTGTTGAAACGATTCAAATCAGAGATTTCAGGACGATACCCGATTGTATTATTCCGGTTTCGTAACCAAAAATCCAATTGTGCCGGGAAAATCGGAGGATTCGGAGCCCCGCTGAGAATGGCGAGATTGCCTCAATCGGCCTGCGCTGAATAACCGCGAATAATACGTTGTCATTCGCCATTATTATCTCACAATGATACAGTGCTTTTGCGATAAAATCTTGGATATAGCAATCGGCCAACTATCGCCCGTTAGACGTGCACACAAGATACTTATTATAATAATTCACGTAATAATGCACGATTAGAGGAATTATTTCAATGTCTTTATTATAATAAGCTTGTTTTGTCATGATGTCAGCCGTGAAATCACTGGCAAAATAACCGGATTTTACGATAATAACTTCATGTCCGTGTGATCTGTGTGTGATACCTACCTTTATAATTTTTTATCTTCAGCATCATCAAGGTATCAGCAAGGTCGAGTTCTGCCATAGTATTTAGATACTCTATTTTGTTTTAATAAAATGTTCTAAGCTGGTGAACACATTTGTTCTACTACGTAGGTACGAAAGTATCTTATGGACATAATAATACGCAAATGTTAAAAAAAAAACAAAATCTACTGTTTGGAATGAAAATTTTAAAATCGCGTCCTTTTAACTTTTTGAGGGTACTGAAAATGTAAACGATAAATGTTTTAAAATAAAAGCAAAATATGTTTTACTCTATATTTTAAATGCAATTATATCGTCTTGAATAATAATTAGGAGATTCTCATGGGCAATGTAATGTTATATAGTACGTTTGCTGAATATTGGTGTGTGTAGCCCGCGGCGCGGCGCGAGTTTGATAAATGACGTAACCCGCGCGATGACAACATACTACACTTCGAAAATCGGTCTTGGTTCTGAATTTCTGTTCAATTTCTTTTAATTTTCCTTTAAGTACTAACCGACCGCTATGAAATGGAATGGCTGTAGAATGGAAGTACCCTAAGATCGTTCATAGCAATTTGTGGTACATGAATGAAAGGCTTCCTTAGCCCAGCAGATCATATTCTAGGGTTAGTTGAAATACGTTTAGTTAGACACTATGTAGGTAATTGGCCAACGTTCAACAAGAAAAAATACCTACGTAAGAATCAGTTGACAAAGTCTCTTTAAAATACAATTTTATCAAATCATGTAAAATCACAGTACTTTAGTAGTAGTAGAGCTCTTTGTGAGAGTTCGTCCGGGGAAGTACTACCACCGTACCTATTTCTGCCGCCAAGCAGCGATGCTCGCATTGCTGTGTTCCGGTTTGAAGGGTAAGGGCGCCGGTGTAATTACAGGCACATGAGACTTCAAGATCTTTACGTCTCAGAGTGATGGACGCAGTGCATAGTCTTACAGGGCACGTCCTCATTGGACTTGCTCTGTGAGGTAATGCATTGTTATAGGCAGAAGTTACCACTTAACATCAGGTGAGCTATCAGCTTGTTCCATTACTTTTACCATAAAAAAAAAACAATTGACAAAGTTTCTTTAAAATAAAATTTCACTACACCATGTTAAATCACAGTATATACTACAAGTAGTAAAATGGCAAAATACGCGGCCATAGGTATTTAACTCTCAAAGGCCATTATCGAACATCTTTACAATTTACACACCGCAGACGAAGGATACAGATCATACAGAACAATGTCAATTGAGATGACAGTGAGATGATGACGTCACTAAACGTCATGATACACCAGTTTCTCCAACCCTTGAATTAATCGAGTTTCTGGTGGACGTAAAATATTTATGAATTCCTTCAAATCCAGACCTAGACCAATGTTGATCTTGGAGGATTAACTATAGACTAGCTACCCGAAGCAACCTCCAACCATCAGCTTCATAGGACTTGTCTATGTGCGTAAGTATATCTAAGATTCATTTTTAAATAAACTAGGAACAAACGAAAGCTACTCGTATATTTTATCAGCTGCTATGGAATACTGCAGAAAATGGTCAGCAACATAGGAACAGTCGTGTATAGAAAGAAAGTAGGTATGTGGTATCTGAATGTATTTTCTCCAGCTAGAGGTAGCACGAGCAGTCGAGGTGGTCCATTCATTCTCCCCGCAGTGAGTTGCGTGCCTCCCACCGTGCCCTCTCATTGTTTTAATTTCACTCGAATCACTAATTGCCAAGCGAGCCGCATTAAAAATATCCCCGCAAACGTTTTTAACAACCACCTCATTGCATTTTAAAAGAAAGGATTATAATTTCTTTTACCCTCGGTAGGCGGAGATCTTTTATTAATTCAGTTAGTTGTTTGGTTTTTTTACGTTTCCTTGAATGGATTTTACGCGTGTTGTGCATTTTCTTGAAGTTTATTTTTTACAGGGTTTTATTGCAAAACAAAAGGGTTTTGTTGCCTATAATTTAAAGCTGTAAAAAAGTAAAGGAGGATGGGAAAAGTGTGACCGGTGCCTTGATCACGAATAAGTGTGGCAATCGTAAACGTATTGTAACGCTAGTGTATCCGATATACACTACGCGGTGACGCTAAAACCTTTGGCAGTCGAGCTAGCGTTGACGCTCAATATGATTCGAATACGGGTGTACCAAACGTAGCGACTGTCAGATTTGTTCGTGATCACCGCATATCGATGGCCATATGTTGACACCTCGTATCTATCAAAACCCAAATTTTACAGGAGAGACAAAAAACTTCGTAAAATTGGATATAAGTGCTTTAAAAATAAAACAAAAATATAGTTGGTAGATATTTTGTTTATTTATCTAAGGATATGAAAAGATAAGACGTTCCCCTTGAGATTTCTTAAGAAAATGCAGTTTGTAATGAGTTACAAGGTGTCAATGTTAAAATAGTTCCACAAATAGCATGTTACGAGTAGTCAATTTGACACCAGTGAGTGCAACTGTTGTATTAATTTCGATTAAGTATGAGGCAAGCAGTCATTAAAGGTATTATAATCTGCAGGTAGAGCACTCCTAAGAACCTGAAAAAAATTAAATTTGGTTATTGTAAGTTTCAGAGGTTTAACACTAGTCTTGTAGTATAAACCATCAGGCTTGTACAAAAATGTTTTTATGTTACTATCATTAAGTGTAGGCAGTGGTTACTACTTAACATCAGGTAGGCCATCGGTTTGTTCTATCAGTTAGTTCTTCTTCTTTGTCGTATCACTCTTGTCAGAGTGGTCGTGGTCGTCATATTGGAGCAGTGGCCCGTCTTACAATCTTCCGCCATTCCTCCCGAACCGCTGCTTTTCTGGCACATTCGTTCAGAGGAACATCAATTGCAGCCTTGACTTGGTCCGTCCATCTCATCGGTGATCGGCCGCGCGCTCTTCTGCCCTCGAACTTTCAGTTAGTTAGTTGTAAGTATAAAAAAAACGAGAGTGTCTCCTTTTTTCTTTGTTGTAGTGTTTCACTCTCAGGTCATCAAATTTTATGAACAAATGAAATCGCTGTTTTTTTCTTCGAATGGGGTCTTTTCGAGAACTTTTAGTAATGGCAGAGCATTGGATTGGAACATAGATAGCATGTTGTTAGAGGAGACGTTCGATATTTGCACGAACGCTAGGTATCAACTTTCATCTGTGTACCTATGTCCACTCGTCCAGGCTCCAAATATTATGTTTGATAGTTAATCACCTTGTTCAAAACACCCAAAGTTTGATGCTAAGCCTTTGCTAAAATCGCATTGCTGTTTGGATAGATACAACCATCACAATACGTTTTGACCCATGTTCTTCCCAAGTCCTGATCAAATCATTAGGTAGTTCAATATACAGTCGACAAAAGCCGATGTCTGAGAATCGCCATTAACTTCCGAAAACCGATAGCACCTTGCCTCCATTTTCTGTTTCTTGATAGCTATAATATTTGTACATCATTTGCACGCACTGGTTGTGAGGATGTCTCTTAAGATTGACTTTCATTTAAATTCACTTTTAATTTGAAGAGTATAATTCTTTTCGATCAGCAAACCTTGCCTGACGATCTCCTCATCACTGTCATCTTCCATGGTTAAGTAAGAAGCCTACAAAAAGATAAAACACCTTGCAAGACTATAAAAACAACTGCTAGCTAAGTGTTAGAATATTTTTGGAGGGTAGTCAAAAAACTGACTGGAAGGCAGAAGAACGGTTAAATTTAAACTTTGTACATAAACAATTTACCTTTTGACTGTTGTTTTATATTTTCAGGCACTTTTCACAGATTATAAATTTACTTTTAATATAACAATCTGAAAACCATCGAAATAGCAGCTTACTAAATTAAATTATAACGGAAAACAGTAGAAAATATAACGTTGTCACCTCGTAACTGCACATGAAGTGGGAGTTGAACGCGGTTACAAATAGTTAGGTGTCAACTTTGGAAATAATTGTTCGAGTGACATTTTTTTATGGTTACAAGGTATCTATTGCAGGGTGCAGCGCGAAATTTCAAATTTTTCCATGCAAAAAACGTATTTTCGAAAAAATGTAAGATACGAGGTGTCAACATATGGCCATCGATATGCCACTTTATGCTTGCTCTGAACTCCAGTTCCAGTGAGAGTACTTCAGACTGCGAAATACCCGAGCAAATCCATAATACCACTCATAACATCCTTCTCCGAAACCCACGGCTCAAAACCCCGTAAACGGTGCAAGTGTGTACGCCAGAACTGGGAGGTAAGCACGGATGAATCTGACAATCGTAAACATATCGTAGCGATAGCATGTTCGCGTTACACTGCGCGGTGACGCTGCAACGTTCGGCTATCAAACTGTTGTTGGCGCGCAGTGTGGCTCGAATACGTTAGGTTTACGTAATGCGGGAATTGTTAGATTTTTTATTCGTGCTGAAGTCTCTCGAAGGTGCACCGTTTTTGCGTCCAAATCGCTAAATAATGACAGGCGCACGCCGCCGGGTTCCGCGCTCCCCGCATGCTAATAAAAACATGAATATTTATGGAAGGGACAAAAATACGAAACAATTATGATATCACGAAATAAATATTTGGTAAAAAAAAATGAGATGCATATAAAAATAAGTAAAAATGGCAACAAAATAAAACGCAAGTAAATAGTTACCTCGCATTGTTTCAATATTCATTCAATTGTTGAATTGGTTAACCGAAATATAAGTAGAAACATAACATACCTAGATAACACTACAATATGCCGAATTATCTGTAAAACAGTTGCTGTTCAACTTGTGGTATTTTCAGTAAGTTGGTGCTTTGTCAGTTACTTTTTTAAAATCTGGAACTAGGTATTATATTTTTTTCCATAAAATTATGCATGTAGTTTAAAACGTGTATACCTAACGCTTAGCGATCTATATCAGAAAGCGCGGAGCTAAGAGAAGGGGAGAGTGGGCTTTTCTAGGATTTAAATTTAAATTGGTTACTATCGTACAACCGTCACTCGTGTCCACGGCTGTGATGGATCGCCGATTATATCGTAGAGATATTGTGAGATGTCGTTCATGCATACTCTCAAGTGTTTTAGCCTTAAAAAACTTGAAACTCCATTTTTGTGTTTAAAGTGCTTATGTAAATCTTCATAAAATGCAAATGTGTGGGCTCGATGGGATTTTTTTTTCCATCTGGCCCACCGGTGGGCCAGTCGGTGGGCTCGATGGGAATAACCCAAAAGATTTAGTACCTATAGAATAGAATAGCAAACGTTTATTTAGGTAAAAAGTAGTAGTTCAGATCAGGGTATTGTATAACA
Organism: Eulithis prunata; assembly: GCA_918843925.1. Classification (NCBI taxonomy): domain Eukaryota; kingdom Metazoa; phylum Arthropoda; class Insecta; order Lepidoptera; family Geometridae; genus Eulithis; species Eulithis prunata. Next base: position 6,875,471 of record OU974016.1, on the reverse strand, counting down.
TCTAGGCTATGGACAAAGACCCCTTCTGCTGCCTTCACCGTTCCTTCTCCCTGACTGGTGCTCTGGTAGTTTCTCGTCCCTTTGTAGTCTTTCATGCTCTTCGTTCCACCAACATACGGCTCCAGCATCAGCGGTAGACAACAACGAATGAACACGCGCTAGAGCAAAATATTCATTTCAACTATATAAATTGTGCCTATCGCTCCAATTTATGTACTTTAAATCTAGGTTGTCTATGAAAAGATTTAGGCATTGAGGACTTTCTGCAATCAGTAGCAAAATTGCAAAGAAACACAAAACCAAAAAGAAGTGGTGAGTCCATTTTATTGATACACACTCTAAAAAGAGGGTTCCATCGGCATTCTAATAAGACTACGCGCTATAATCTTTTTTGCAAAGTCGTGGTATTCGTTCGAGTATCAAGAAATAACCAAGATCAATTGGAATTGTAAATGGACCCTGACTGTATCGAGACCGTGGGATTGCACATCCGTGACTAAACATAACTCAAGGGTAATGTATCGCGCTACCTTCAATAAAATTGTGATTTGACCTTACATAAAGCTTTTTTGTTTTTTTGAACTTATCTCACTGCAGTCAATTGTCTATATAGCTTGTCAAGAAAATGACTTATTTTTTAATTTTGATATCATCATCATCATTTCAGCCCGTTTGCACCCACTGCTGAGTATAGGCCTCCTCTTTATTACGCCATTCTTTTCGGTCCATTTTTTTAAAAATTTTAATGTACGACGAAGAAATGCGCGCTTTTAAAAAACAAGAAAAATAAAAATTGTAAATGCACATAATTTGAACGCCCGCGGCATAGCTAACAGACGGAAAATATTAAAGGGAACTTTACCTACATTTTTGAAAGAAGTTTTCTTTATCCGACGAATAGATCGAAGGTGGGAGGGAAAAGTTTACCGGAAATAGAGATCTGTTGTTTTATTCATGGAAAAAAGTGGCGAAAACGAGGAATAATAAGAACCTGTCGCTTCTCAAACTATTGTAAAAGTTTGCATAACCTTGCAAAGTAAAATACCTTACATTTAAAAACTGATGATAAGGTTTTTAGTATGGCTTTGTGGTACCTACCTACAGCCAGCATTGGAACTAATAAGTTTTTAGAATCTTTTAGAATACATTTTCTAAAAGAGTATGAAACAGAGTTAGAAATTCACATTGTTATTTCTACTAATCAATCAAAATACAATTTCTGTTATGAAGTGAAAGTCGTGATAAATCCTCACGCGCGGTATCCATTAAATAATGTAAATTTGTTGTAGTCCGTGCTCCGTGAACATCTCAAGTACCTCATTTACACAGAAAGCAGCCTGCCTTGAAACAGCACGCGTACACCATTTCGTGTAGATAATAATATCCATTTCCCGTAATTTCACAGATATCGGCTCTAATATTCTACTTGCATGTTAACCTAGAGATGACTACAGATATTTTGCCCATTACAGCTAGTGTAACCACCCTCAACGTTCAATATGAATATGACATTGACATTATGCACTAATATAAATCTGCAATTTTTTTCATTCTACATCGTCAGAAAAGAATAGACATATGTATGTGTATTACTTCAAACCAGATTACGATATAAAACACAACTAGAGCTATGAGCCCTACCTGTTCATAAAGTTGAGTTTCGAACTTGCAATCCCAGTAATATGCTCACGTGCAATAGGCGCTGGTAACCTGTTTTCCATGTAAATGCGGCTAAAGTAGCTTTGAGTGAAATATTTAATTTTCATAAAGTATACATTAGGCGAACAAGTTGCTTGAGTAGGGGAACGCTCGCATACCTACTTGTCTTCGCGGCTTGAAACGACACCACAGTTACAGATTAAACAATAGTAGTTAGCAGCTTTGGTGGTGCGATGAACACTTTTAGGATGAAACAGATTCTACCTAGTGTGTTGTTTTGTAAAAGACTGGAACTCAACAAGAGTACTTAAATTTTTTAAATATATCATCTTCTGATTACTTTTAGAACTCAAGGCCTATCGATAACACCCTGTTTTACGTTATATAGGTACCTACCCAATTGAAAAAGCCCAAGTAAAAAACGCATAAAAAACTCGCTAATAAACCCGACAAGGAACTACCGATCGCAACAGATACGCACCGAATCTGCATATCACCGATATTATATCGTCACGAAAAACGTATTCCTTACGCCTGTGTACACATGAATGACGCGTGATGCTGCCGACCTTCTGCGTCATCCATCATTCGCCGTGGCGCCTGCAACTAGACTCGTGACATTGCGGGTGGAAAACTCCCTTCATCACGAAAACCAACCGTATTTTCACACCGTATAGTCGATAATCCTCTGTGGGTCGGTAAAGGTGGCACTCCACCGCCTCGCGAGGGAGGATCCCTGTCAAACGCTGGCGAAGAGTTTGACAGACGCGGGGCGCGGAGTATTTGACATGAAGGGGCTTGTTTGATACGGGGGGGTCGAATTCTGCCGGTCATGAATAGGCAATGGGCTGCTTTATTTATAAAGATTGGGTCTAGCTCAGTGAACTTATTTGAGAAATAAACACGATAATCACTAAAATAGTTCATAAATTATAGTCTCCAGTCCATAATTTATAAACTATCATATTCATGAAAAAATAAAATGAAAACCTAGCTAAAATATTTAGTTTTTTTTTATACGATCTACTAGGCAAACAAACATACGGCTCGCCTGATGGGAAGCGGTTACCGTACTCTAAGGACAGTATTCGTAGTTCAGTATTCGTGTTCTATTTCAATTGGCAGGTTTTTCCCGATTCTAACAAGACTTATTTCTAAGAGAATATCTCAACCAACATAGGAATCTATATCTTACTAGAATATACTTTTTTGCTAGATTTTATTGTTATTTCGCGACTTTCATATTTATTCCGCTTGGTTTAACTTTGCTCCTCTAAAAAGCAGTTCCAGAGAATAAATAAACAAGAAAGCGCAGTAAAGACTTTATCAACGACGATTTAATTCAAGCAACCACAAAATACCTAACCCCCCAGCATCTTGTTAGGGGAATAAAATCCATAAATGTGACGCCACTGTGCCAGTCACTGTATGAAACCATGCTGTATTTATTTTATATAGAAAACAGGCTACCTGCTTACAGTTAAGCGCAGACAAGTTCATAGCGTAGATATTAGCGTAAAGTTGCTGACCGACGTGGGACGAAACCTAGTGTGACAGACGGGAACGAACGGATAGTAGGTGTCTACATTCTACAGCTACAGTTTGGACGTCGTGCTATGCATTAGGTACCTTTGATAATAAAGACTGATAATATCCGGTTGATATAGTTATAACCAAAAGCTTCAAGCCTTGAAGCTTTTGGTTATCACTATATCAAACTGCAATTTTGGACCATTATTGCTTGAACTTCAAGCAATAATTGTCCAAAATTGCCGTTTCTATCAATACAAAATTAGTATGACAACGTTTCTTTTGAAACTGCAAACTGAATTCAGTCTAGTCTAAGTAGCTGATATAATTAGATCGCTTATTTTATTGCATTTAAAATATTAGTAGGAAACCTAATCTATATCCCTCTGACTTTTTGAAATTGATACAAGCTGCGTTGCAGATGTCTGAGCTGATCGGCATCAGTACGCGCCGGCAGCCTGCTTTCGGTGTGAACTCAGTAAATAGTAGCTGTATGAACCAAAACCACCGCCGAGTAGTAAATTTGATTATTCCGCGAGGTTGGCCTATCGCCAACGTGACTATTTATCAAAAGCTCTTCGCCCGACGCCGACGGTTTACAAGCATACCTACTAATCATCGATGAGGAAGTTTATAGAGCTGTTGCTATTGCTTATGATTGCATAAATGTGACAACCAACATGAATGTTATTTAAGCTTATTTTATCGACTTTTTGCGTGATAATAAAATAGGCTTACTCATACATAGCAGTGATTTGCGTAGTCTACGCTAAATTATCAGGTCCGTGTCTATACAGTAAAGTAGTTGTGTAGGGTGAGTTGTTCTAAATCGCCCCTCATCTTGCACGAAAGCAACCTCTTCACGGGGGCGCAGGTTTTTCAATCATCTCACCACACACACCTTTCTGCATGGCCTTAGTATCTGAGGTCGAGGTTAATCAGAGAAGATCAGAATGGATCGTCTGCGCCGCGCCGTATACGATCTATTGATAATACATTTTTGGTTTACGTTTTTTGACAGACCATGCACTGTTAAAATAGAAAAGTGGTTGCCAGCTGGTAATTTCAGCAAACATAAACCAGTTGGTATTTAATTAAGAGAAATTCAATTTAAGTTTAAACTTAATATACCTAGATAAATACAGTAAAACCGGTTTGAAACGATTTCTATGTTCTATTGTATTCGACGATGTATATCACATTGGCTGAGTAATATTTGATGCGGTAATATCCACTCTATATAGTATCCTGCTGTAAAATTTATCGGGTTATTATAAAGGCATAACTGAAACCTGAGTACCTAAATCAAAGCTTTTATTGATTCAACTAGTGTGTTTGAAAATCCATAAAAACCTAACCATCTTAACATACTTTGTACCCCTCTTGACATGCTAATATCTTTCTTATGACTTTAGAAAACAAGGACTACAATGATGTGAAATAGTAGCCGAATCGTAGAAATATCCGCGAAAATTATAAAAGTCATGGGAAATTAGGGGATGTTGAGTGAAATGTTCGTGCCCTTCATAATCAGATTGCCTCAAAATCATTCGACCTGGAAATCTACGGCCACATGTTGCTTCTTCAGGCTGACGATGATAATTAATTGTTGGCTAAGTTTCTCACATCATCATCACTTCATCATCAACCTGTATCGGATCACTGCTGGACGTAGGTCTTTCCCAAGACGCGCCACTGTAATGAGCCCGGTCTTCGGCTCGTCTCATCCAATGTTTACATTTCTCAGATCGTCGCTAAGTTTCTCACAATTACTGGGAATATAGATACGCAAATTGATTTATTCAATTAATCCCTACAATACGTTGCTATGTTGCTAATAGGTTACCTACTTACTTCTTAATAAGACAAGTATCATTAATGTGCTATATTAATTCCTCAGAACTAGTTTGCGTCAAGAGTTAAAATGCCAACCTATAATTATTGCCAATTAACATGAAGGTACCTATATACTTATAGGTAATTAAAATTATGGTGGCAATTTGTGAATCATTTTTAAATTAATATGATGTAAGAATGTCTTTTGCTGAAGTAAAAATGACAATTAGTTAATAGAGATTATTAAGTTGCATAATTTGCAGGTTGATGACGTCACAATCCACTTACATTTTAATTTGATCAGCATATTCAGCATAGATACTCAGTATTTTTTCTAAATTACGGTATACAGCGTGTTGCATTCGCCATTCAAAAAGAGATGGGACACAGATAAACATTAAAATGTACCCCCAGCATAGAAACCAGGGTTGCTGCCAGGGTTGTTCCGCTCTATGATTTATAGCGAGCGAGATTTCGCTCCAAGCTCGTGTTTCCTTTGTCACCGGATTCGGCTGTGGCAACCCTCGATTCGTAATAGACAACCGATGATTTGAAAGTCACGTGACTAAATTTAAAAGCATGATTTTGTTGAATCGTACCCTTTTTTGTGACGCAAAGTATTATTTGCACTGAGGTTTGCTTACGATTTTAGTCTTTAATATAATACAGTTTTATTTTTATCTATTTAAATTGATAGTTACTATGTAATAAAGTCGAAAGTAGATAAGTAGGTACATAAATTTAATAACGGGTCGTCACTTCAAATTAGTTTAGGTATACTAATCGGCTAGGAGTAGAAGAATTAACAAGTAATTTTCTCCACAAACCATTTCGATTAGTGGTCATTAGATTCCATCCATACTTGTTTCGGCCACGGCTTAAAAAATAACTGGCCAATAAAGTAAAATAAAAATAAATAGACTCGTACAATATCGATACGTCTACCTACATCGTGGGTAAGAACTTAAGTAGCCCCATAAAAAAGCAAGAGAGCAAACTACGACAAAGTAAACCTCAGCTCATCACAGACATTGGCCACATTATGTTAAGCGATCATCCCTCATAATCCCGTCTTGGGGTGGCTTTAATAAAACAAAAGACAACAACATGTCGACACACCGTCGCTCGATCGCGTCTGTCAAATAATGATGCTCATTTGTCAAACGAAATCTCTGGGAAGGAAGCGTACGGAACAGACTGTCGCTGTATCAAATGGTGTGCTATAAAAAATACTAACTAGTATTTTTAGCTACTCGTATAAAGTATTTGGCGAAATACCTATTAGTCTCCGACACATCAAGTAATTTCTTGATGGAGTGTATTTTAAGGTTCATATCTGCAACATGATTATGCAAGTTATTTACTATACACCACATATTAGTAAAGATTTGATATTTTTAAATATTTACAGCGCGGGGCAAAGTGCTCATGAACTTTTATTGGCACGAAGGATTATTGATTAAACTTCCAATGAAAATAATCAAACATCCTATATTTTCTATTAATAAAATATACCTACTATTGACTAACGTACCGTGTGTACCAGAAAAAATAATAATATACTTCAGTATACGTATAAGTAAAAACTTGTTCATGCTTATATTTGCTTAGATCCCCAAATAAAGAACCCGGAATACGCAGTGGATTGCACACAGGCAGTGTCGATCTCGTCTTTTATATTTTTTCATCAATGTCACATGTGACGCCTCAATGTCATTTTCATACGACGAAAAAAAAATGTTTATTAAGACGACGCCAGAGCCTGCGCGATATTACAATATTTCCACTAGTGAAATATGGAAAGCTATTTTTTACGAGGAAGTTACAAGGTGCGTATGAGATTAAAATCCGCGGAGAGGGTTTGTTATTAATACCTATTCGTCTAATAGCTTTTTTGATGTTTGAAAAATTATAGAAATAACTTTGAGCGGGGATTTTTTTCTCAACGTAACATCGCTTCTTGCAATGCGAGAGATGAAAAGTAGAGAGCACAAGCTAGATGAGCTAATGTGGATAACGTATGGGCAAATTAAAATTGTCGTCGTTTTTATAAAAAAAATTACTACTAGTAATCGAATTTTAAGCGGCTTATGAATGCAAAAGACAAAACACGGCTGTGACACGATTAACTACCAGTACATATTCTGAGTTAGCGCTGTGTTTATCAGTGACTAGAATAAATAACCGTCCACCAGAGCCAACTCTGGTGAACTCCGTTACCAGAGTTGGCCACTAACTCATACGAGCTTGCTTGCATAGTGACTAGAAAAGTAAATTACCTACATTTATGAACAAAAAGTCACAATATCATTCCCGTTTTTGACGTTTGTAGAATGTCGACTTGGTTCAATTGACTAGCCTGTATACGATAGATTTAAAAGTAAAACTGGTATAGTAACAGAACTGTGATAGCAATGACGACGCGACGCGACGGTGCGAATGGTAGGCGCTCGGCAGATGTGCCGCCGGTTGTGATTGTCTTGCCGCGATGATTGATGATCTTCCGCGGCAGCTGGCCCGTAGGGCTGCAACCTCACGAGAACTTTACATTTATTTTACCTCACGGTAGTTGCTACATTTCTTGAAGTACGATAGAAAACGGTCGACGGATTTTTTATATCGTGAAGTTTACATTAGAGACTGTACCTACTATGTATGAAAATAACTTAAAGAAATCAAGTACTGTGAGGTAATCAATATTGTCAAAAGTTTCGTGATGTTCAATATTATAATATTACTCAATTAGGTAATAAGTTCACAAACATAACAATATACAAAAAAATATCAAGAAGTAAGCACAAAACACATTAACCTTTCAAACATTAACCTAAATAACCGTGTTTATTTATTTATATCACAATAAGATAAGAAAAACAATCTTAAAATCGGTAAACAACACCATTAGATAATTGTTCTCTTTGTCCACAGTAAAAACGGGTAAATACTTGTCAATATCAAGAGAAGAACTTAAATAATGTAACAACTAGTAGGTAGTTACCCTTAACAATGCAGGATAATCCCCCTTTCAATTCGTTTGATTGACAGATCTTGTTCCCTTCTCTTTCTCTCATTGATTTTTAGACTCCGCCTACGAAAGCATTTTATCTATGTAATTTGTATTCAAAAAATATGTCTAGCAGAAAAATAATAAAACATGGTTTTGTTTTATAAAAGCTCGCGACAGCCCTACTGTTCTATTCAACTCACGTTTATTCAATATAAGTAAACTCAGACGTACGCCACAGAGAGTATTTTGCCCAAATATTCTACATTCGTCAAGAGACACTTTTGCATTATTCTGTATAAATATATCTAAACACTTAGATATACCTAGTCCTACTTGAAAGATGCTGCTAGCCAAGTAATAGAAAAAGAGGTACCTTCTTATGTAAAAAACGCAGTAAGTAGAGACCAATATCTGGCAGGTACATATACAATATACATAATATAAATAAAGTACCTTACTAAACATATAAGTAGATAGATTTTCCTTAGTAAGTAGGTATTTAATACCTAGTTATTTAGTTAATTAATAACAAAAAAAAAACCAGTGCGTGGAGTCCCTCCGCGCGGAAGAAGTTATACTAGAACGCGCTATCGAAGTGTTTTGCGTTTTGTGGGGTCTCCGTATGTGATCACTCTCGCTCTGTCTCTTTCTATTCCCCCTCTCCAGGAGCGTTAAACGTTTAACGCGTTAAACGCTGTCTCTTTCTATTCCTCCTTCGTTTAACGTTTAACGTGTTGGAAGTCGCATTAGAAGTATAACTTCAAAAAAATACTTATGGCAATAAAATAAACTTATTTTACTGATTCTTGTACCAGAAAGCTTTGATTTCACTTCTTCAGTACGTTCGTTCATGTTGATAGTCCACTTTATGTCAAATTGATAAGATTACGTTGAATCATAGTACTTACATAGTTAATGGTTTAATGGTAGGTAACTAATAATTAGTTAATAATTATTATAACTAATGCACCTGACCTGCATATCTCACGGCCATAACTATAATTACTGCTAAGTTAACTTGATAATTAGGTAAAAGAAACATTATGTAATGAACATAATTAAAATGCGCATTTTGCATTTACTTACGCAAAAACCTTTATTAGTCAAATGATAGGAATCAAGTACTTAGGTATATATTTATTTTCTATCGCACTGCTTTTTATTATATATTTTTACTAGCTGACCCGACAGACGTCCTGTCATTCAAACTCTTACTGTCAAACAACTGACAGTTATTTCAAATGTGACATTCAAAAAGTTTTCATAAGAAAGGTTAAGGAACTTTCACCCCCCTTTCCGTTTTAACACCTTACTTACAACCCTTTTTTCGCATTAAAAAGTAGCCTATGTCCTTTCTCAGGCTCTAAACTATCTGTGTACCAAATTTCATTCAAATTGGTTCAGTAGTTTTGGCGTGAAAGTGAGACAGACAGAGTTACTTTCGCATTATTAATAATATTAGTATATTAGTATGGATATGGATTATATCTTTTCTGTATTTTGAAATTGAAAGTTTTGATATTTTCTTGACCACAAACTTCCAAAAAAATCCACAGCAGCAAAACTTTGATTAAAATAAAAAATACTGGTGAACATTTCAATAAAAAAACTTGCTAACCCTAAATTTTGATAAAAAAAAAAACGTATAATACGGAACGTAACAGCATACACTGCCATCTGTGTGTTCCTGTTCAACTTATCACGTAGCAGAGCCTTCAACTTATCACGTAGAAGGTTCTATGTCTGACAACACGTGAAACTAGCAAGTAGGTACGAGCTGAGCTTTTTACTTTTCAACATAACTCTGGATACTAGGTCTTACCTACTCGGATGTATTATATATTTAATGCTACTTAACCAGAATATTTTATGTAACTTTGTGTTACGATACGCATTCAGGTTTTAGAATTAATCACATCAATTGCTATGAAACTTTCAGGAGTATGGTTGCAGAAACTGATGAACTAACTTAGTTATTTACGTGAACCCGTAGCAAGATTCGGAACCTGATACTTCGTGGTCACTGAGCCTGATCCTAGATGGCGCTGTAATAATTTGTTAATTTCCTTTTCTTGGACTGAGTGAATATATAGGTAGTATAATGTACTGCCTATATTTTCTTACTGCGATTATTTAGTCAAAAAATATTTTTGGAACCAAACCAGTATGATATTTTGTCACTCGCGTTTTATTTCAGACCAAACAGTAAATAAAAAAATTAAGAATTGTTCACAACTGTATTAGGCTCAATTGTCTTCTGATTTTCTCGCGATGCTTTCATAATTTTTTATGCTTTTTGAACCCACGACTTTAGCCTTTTTAGGGAAAACGCTGTCACTACACTATCAGTGCTCTTTTATCTAGACTAACTGTAGTAAACATAAATAAAGCATTTGTTTCTCAATAGATAAAGATAACAAAGGTTTATGTTATCACTAAAATTAAAGCTTTGGTTTGATGCTTGGCCTCTTCGTGACGTTGTTAGATCTATAAGTGTTTACGATTTATCGACGACTTAAAGATATAACTAAAACAGAGTTATTAAAAGAGCTATTGAAAACAAATCGTGATTAGGAAACTTTCGTAGACACCTCTACGGCGTAGACCACAAGTATTGGTATGTGCCTATAGCTAGATTATACTAATATTCTACGCATACGTATTTAATGTTATTGGTAAAAATTATATGTGTATACGCACGAATGTGAAAAACCCACAAAGTAGGCTCTATTGACTTTGTTGTTCTTGCAAAAATTGCACATTTTTTCCTTTCTCAAATTGGAATTTACCTACTAATATATTAGATTGCCTAATTTAGTAATTAAGACGATAGCAGCAAAAACTGGTTTCTGAATCAACTTTATTGCGTCATGTACGTAATACCTGAGTTTGCAATGATTTAATTTCACCCATTGTCTTAATGAAAAGAAGTAATGTAGGTATTATTATAAAATTATGTTAATACTCAACCCTCTGCTCACCACGAAGGTGTTCAAGTAAGTAGTTGAAATTGATAAGAAAAATGGTCGCAATATTGAAACCGCACAATTAACTAAGATTGAATGTTATTTCTCTTAGTAGGTACGAGTATATGGGTATTGAGGAAACCCGAGGCTTGTCTTTCCTGTGGATATGGCTGACTAGGCTGAGAGGATGGTATGGGTGCTAGGCTAGCCTACTCCATCTAAACATTGTCACAGGCACTACAGTGTCCCGTTAAGTGTAGGCATAGGTTTCCTCCTGACGCTGTATAAATCATCTTCAATAGATGTAAAGGCCTATTATTATTAGGGTAATGATTAATGGCTAATGATAAATGGCTAAGTGCATAAAACAATACATATTTGTCTCAGTGTAAGTATTTACTTATTACCTACTTATAACTGTTTATGTAGATGATAATTTACCAGTAGTAATTATGTTAAGTATAAAGTATCGTTCGGTTCAATTATTAATTCAGTCGCGAGCCGTCTGTTGAATGCATTTTAGATTTAGGTTTTATTGGTATTCCCAAATTAATTTAAGAGCTAGGTATATTTTATAGCAAAAAAATTATGGGTAAGAAATACTTACTCGAATTGACAATAAGTCTATGTGAAAATTCTACAAATTCATGCTTTACTTATAATAATAAATTTGAGCTCTATTCTTATCTGGTCCACTTGTATTTACAACTCTTATCCGCATCAGATTTATTTTATATTTTTTTTTTTAATAAATCATCGATACCTAGTCTCTCAAAATTGTAGCACCGCAAACAAAAGCCTAATCATAATCACCTTATCGCAGGAGGTCCAGTTCGCTAATCACCTATAGGCAGGCATGACACATAACAATAGGACACCATATAAAATCGGGAAGTTTTTAGACAAAGCTCTATAGCTGATTGAGCTTTCGTAGTGAACGTTTGTATAATCATATTTTATACAAACGGTTTTCAAAAAGTTTTGAATATGCCCGAGTCTACGTCGAGTCAATCGCCTCCAGAAGTTTTCAACGTTTCCAATGCGAGAGATCAATGGAGTCAAGAACGAGCCGCTGTCCAAAACGGAATGGTACTTATCAATATCCTAACTTATATCGGCATTACCGGTCTGAAAATTACTAATAAAAATTGAGTATTATGCGCTCTTTACTAAAATGTCTTGATTTATTCTTACAGGGTGCAGAATGGAACGAGCACCAAGCCCCAACAGAAAACCACTACGTCAACACAAATTACAACTTCAATCCGAGCAGTCTTCCATTGGGGTACAATGTTCAGCACTACATCAGTATGCCGCCGTATCCAAGAAACGCTACTACCATACCCAACGGCTACCACGCCGTCCATATTCCTCAAAACATGCCAAACAACCCAGTAATGGTATCCAGGCCGCTCAATGTATCCATGCCCAACGCTTGGGCCAACCCACCGATTGGAAGATTGCTCCCACCTGCAAACTGGAAGAATAAAACTACCGGAATCAAGAAACAAAAGCGCATCAGGACCGCTTTTACAAGCCAGCAGATGATGCATCTTGAACAAGAATACGCGAAGACAAAATATCTCGACCGTACCCGCAGAATAGAACTGGCGGATGTACTCCGTCTGAACGAGAGAACGATCAAGATTTGGTTCCAGAACCGTCGGATGAAAGAAAAGAAGGATCGAGCGGATAGCTTAGAAGAAGTTGAGGAGGTAAATTCGACTGAGTCTCCGGAGATTGTCGTGCCGATGCCCGCGCATGAGCAATACCAGCAGAATGAAGTTTTCCAACGCCATGGGGTGTTCATTGAACAATACCCAGTGTCATCAACATCGATGTTGGCACCTCAAGTCGTCGCTCCTGTGAACTATCCTCCTTACGCACCGGAGGGTCAATCGCAGTACCAGCAGGTTCAACTCCAAGTACAACCGTACCAGTCACCATACAGTGAAGGCCAGGAGCTATCTCCAGACTCAACGGCGCAGACAGACAGCCCAAATAATCACGGTGATATGCATGAAAGGAATTGGGATTTATCCTGGATCAGAAGTATTCAGGCTGAAGAAGAATATCAGTAAAATATGGCAGTTATAGTGTTAAAAATTTTAAAAATATAATTAGTTTTATTGTTATGTAAATAAGTTATACAACATATTTTTTATGATGAAAATAAAATATTTTGAAAATAATATTTTTTTTATGTTTAATCATTCAATGTAAGTTTGCGCCTTCATTAGACAAAGACATAAGTAGGTAGGTATCTACTGGTTACACCATACTATATATTCAATGATACTGAAGGTTGGCTGGTTGTTATAGATGTACAGAATTTCAAATACCTCTACTTACTACCTACACCTAAGTGCACTAGTCAACTGAATTGGAATTTCAAAGGAACTGAAAGTTTACTAGCCTTAAACTAACATAAACGAGTAGTTGGTTAAATGCATCTGTATTTTTTTAATAACTTTCATTATATAGGCAATTTGCTTGTTCTATGACTTCCTTATCGTATTAAAAAATACAATATTCATTTAGTGCAATACAATACTGAAAAATCAAATATGACTAAGTACAAACCTTACTGAGGCTGTTAAAAGCGCGTATAAAACAAGATATCATAAAAAAACTGCTAAATTCACATAAGTTTTACGTATCGTTAGTCGCAAGCGTCACGGTGAAACGCATACGGTTTTGAACCTTATTCCGACGATAATATGACCGCAGTTTGAAATCACACGCTCTTAGGTGTTAATTCTTAGACTAGCGCACCGCGTGACCCTAAGAATGCGTTAGTATATTTGGGATCAAACTAGTACGAAAATATAAAATAGGTGCAGTGTTTCGGCCCAGTGGAACGAGATTCCCATAGTCCGAAATAGGAATACCTTACTACGCCCTCTAGTTCCGAACTAAGCAAAGTTTGTTTTATGGAAACTACGTGCCCTAAAGAGTACTTATATAATATCTACTTATTTTTTGTAAATAGGTACCTACATACTTATAATACATAGTAACACCCAGTATAAAACAGAAAGCTATGGTTACCATGCACAAATGTTTGGTCTTAGTGGGAATAGAACCCCGACCCACAGCACAGACGGCGGAGTTATTATCAACTGAGCTGTAACCCTAGTCTGTAGATTACAAATGTTTGCACACAGAATTGTCTCGGGAGGCAACTAATCGCACGCAATGCAAACGCTTGCTAATGAGAACTATCACTTATTTTGTTTCCTGAACTTTGTCACTCCAAGCCACGGTTCAAGTCTGCCGCCTCACTTGCGATAAAATATAATCAAAATTACTCCAATGAACTGATAAAAAATACAGCCACCCACTATCAAATTCAATATAAATAGGTATAGGATCTAATGACTCTCTAATTGACATAGCTAGTCAACGATTAATTAGTTAATAGTGTACGATTTGGTAATTTTGTAATTAAATAATGTTCTTTGCTATATAGGAGACAAGAATGGTTCAAATGTGTCAGTTATTATTGAAGTGATCACGGTCAAAACGCGTGGTAATAAATTATTGTGAATAATACGAGTGCAAGAACTAAGCAATTTACAGTCTGCGGATATAAGAAGGTGGAAGAAATTCGCTATTCGAAAAACGTAAGTATAGACTTTGGTTTTTTATTGTATGACCAAAAGAAGGTTATCTGCATACAGCATATTTTTTTTTACAAAAGCTGTTTTGGAAATAAATCAAGGTTATGATAACATTATTATCCTATCAGACTAGGTATATGATGCAGCTAAGTTTGAACGACCAACTTAACGTTAAAATAAAACTATTCTATGAGAACTCGGATGAAAACTTTTTAAGATGCCACGATACCGTTTCTTCAGAGCCGTAAAATCAAAAATAAATAAAAACTAACCAAACTTTTACGTTTTGCAGATGAACTCAAGTCGTATGCAGATCACAATAAGACCAATGCGGAAACCAAAAAGATTCAGAAGTGCATTCACAACAGAACAAATAAAGTATCTGGAACTGCAATTCAAGAAGTTCCCATACATCAGCAGTGAACACCGAAAGGAAATCGCAACTACTCTAAACATGCAAGAGAGGGCTGTCAAGATTTGGTTTCAGAACCGACGAATGAAGGAAAAGAAGGAGTCAATCAATAAAGAAACAGATTTTGAAACGACTACTAAAGCAGAAGAGTCTGGTAAAAACCGATTAAATAATATAATTACAGTGTCATCACCTAATGACCAACTTACAAACTCATTGCCAATCACTGTAAAGCCACTTGGTACATGTACAAATTTTCCCGTAACAAATACTGATGGCATTCGCAGAGAAACTTTACAAACACTCGAGACTCAGCAAGTACCACAAAATTTATCAATGCACCACAAGAAATCATCAACAAATATATATCAAGATTTAAATGTTGAGCATCAGCCACCTTTCCTCGACAAACTGGCTTCGACACAAAGTGAAGAACTAACAAGAAAACAGTTCAAAAATATAAATCCTCAAATTCCCAGAAAACATGTTGAGGTTTCAATGGATCTGAGTAAGAGATTAAAGAAAGTAAAGAAGGAAATAAATCAGGATCATAAGGTGAAAGCGCAGAGGAGGTTGGAGCTGCATCCACCTGTTGCTGTTAAATCTAGAGTACCTTGTATCGAAAGAATGCCATCGAGAAAAAAGACAATACCACAAGTCGCGTCAAGGTTATCAAAACAGGCAAACGAAGCAACATATTTCCCTGTGATGCCTACTGTATATGCTCATCCCTACATTTCCTCTGGGGGTGTCATTTGGAAACCTATCAACCTCATGCCTGTTGTAACACCAGGAAATGCTATACCTGTTCCCAGCAATCCTCAACAGAATTTTGGACATGTCCAGAAAAGTAATTGCGGCTGTAACTGTCATGGAAGTGCTTTGCCCTTGACAGGTACAAATCTACGGGTAACAAGTCCATATACTCAGTATGTATTCACAGCACCTGAACCACATCAAAACTCAAGTCCTACGTTTTAGAATAAAATTTGTTAAGGTAATAACTATAAATAAATAAACGTTTTATTTTGAATGTTTAATCTTTATTTAGAAATAAATTATGACAAACTTTTATTGTGATTATACTATTTCTATGACTTATTTCATAAATAGGAAACTTAAAATTAAGAAGATATTAAAATTAAGAAGTTATTATACTTCTTTATAAAATAACATGAGAAAACAATAAAATATAGGTAATAGAATTATGTCATGGATAAGATAACAGATATATAGTTTAAATAGAAATACAGGAGAGTTTTTATAAGTTAATTTAAACTTAAATATAGCTATTTTATCTTAAAACTAATAAAAATAAATTAGGATTATTTAATTATATTTAAAATAATTAACAGTTTTTTTGTATAATATGCATAATTCAGTAACATAATTTATTAAATCTAACCTATAATAACAGAGCTTTTCATACTTACCTATCAGGTATGCAGTATTGTGACAATGTTGCAATACAACAAAATTCAAATAAATATTAACTTAGAATGAAATCTTGTTGTGATACTACTATTGATAGAAATTATAAGAATCCATATTATTGGCGCACCAGTTGAACATTTCACTGGTATATTGGTATTGATTTTGGTGTATATAGGCATTGTTTACATCGACTTCTTCACTTGAAGAATACTGAGTAGTGCAAGGATTCATTTCATTATAAAAGAACATACCATTGTAGTCATTGATTTGTATAAACGCATTGTCAGGCTGTGTTTGTACTTTAACCTCATTCAAATCTTGTAGGACAGGTGATTGGTAAAAGGCGTAATGTTCTTGATACATTGGTGGCGTATATTGGTTGTTTTGATCGTACTGTACATGAGTATTTTCTGGCTGCACAACAAGTGAAGGCGACATTACCTCGATACCTAAAGTTTCGCTCGATGAGTCACTGGACTCTGATGATTCTCGCTTCTCCTTCATTCTTCGATTCTGAAACCATATTTTGATGCACTTCTCACCTATGTTCAACTGTTTCGAAAGCTCGTGGCGGTTTTCTGGATTGATGTACTTTGTTAGTTGAAATGTTTTTTCTAAAGCTCGTAGCTGGTCGGTTGTAAAAGCTGTGCGTACCCGCTTGTATTTCTTCTTTATTGTTCGGTTTTTTGTGATATCTGAAATTAAGAAATTTCAGGTTTTCATAAAATGTACATCATTTTTATTTACTATGTGCCGAAAACAATTTCTACTAGTGACAGACGGTATAAAATTACACGGTTAATTAGTACAGACATACATACAAACGCGACGACTTTAATATATGTATTACTATGCTATGATTTGAAGTAAGGCTCTTAATCTAATATTAAATCTAAGAAACTATGTAGGTACCTATACTTATTGTAATATAACAATTGACAAAATATTCGGATGGGATACATAACTCAGGGTACTTTATTATAACTTGAAACGAACTAATCTCTGCCCAGGTTTAACATCAAAATAGGTAATTAAACTAACCTGTCTTTCGGTTACTCATTTCAGTCCAAACAGCTGAAAAAGGTCGGTTCTCCCAATTATTTATCTGCAAATACGAAAAATACAGATTAATAAAACATTTTACATGCAAAGATGAATAAAACTGTTTTAGTTTGATGTGTACACGTGCCTATTGACAAATTTGATTTGTGAGCCTATTTAGTTTACCTATAATTGACAAAACTGTTCCATGTGTATTTTGTAAATATTGTAAATATTGTAAATACTGTGTATTAGTTGTAATTTCCATAGAATAGGTTCTGTTATGTTATTGACAAAATAAATAGCTTTAAAACTCCGAGCCGAGCACACCAGAAAATAAAAAGTTTAACTATTCTTTTAACATTTTCGAACTTACTTCATCTTTATTTTGGAGAGGAGTTACACCAGTTACCAACATGGTTTGCAGCATTATAATTTCTTCTAATTTTTTGGAACAAAATTGCTGCAGCTTGAACGAAACTAAACTCAACGGTCGATCAGCTCATACAAAAGCTATTTCTCTAAAATGGTGGACGAGCTTTCAGAACTACCTCAATTTTATTGGACTCTGTCCGAAATGCGTTATAGTCTGTGACTTTTCTGTTTCAAGTTTCTCACGATGAAACAAAACTGTTTTCGGAACTACCTACCTACTAACAGTATCTTCTAGTTTGTAAGTATAAATAAAGTGCTTTGAATACACATTGCGGGGTAAGTCAATAAATTTTTTTTTTAGTAAAAGTACTACATTTATTATACTTAAATAAAAATACTGCAAAATGCACATCGGTAGGTACCTACTTACTATGATAAAATAACTATATAGTAAGATAATAATAAAAACAAAATATAAAAAAATCTAATATTAATTAAATTCACAGGTTATAAAACGAACAAAATAAATCTAAATAAATTAATCATAAAATGTATCTGACATAAACTACAATTACTATTAAATTAGTTTGATATTATTGATTCAATATCATTCAGTCGTTGTAAATATTCATTTCCAATAGGCGATTGGCATTCCCACCAACTTTCTTCAGTCGTGTAATCGATTGTGCTGGTGGGAGATATTGGTTCATACAGCGGTACGGATTTCTCTTTGACTTCTGTTTCTTCCATTTCTTTATCATTCGAGCTATCATGACGTGGTTTGTACAAGTACTCATCAATCACCGTTACAAGATCACTCATTATCTTATCGTCGAGAGTAACGTAACCAAACTCATTGGTTCTTTCATGTATTTTGGATTCCACGTAATCGAGACGATCGAGATTAGGCGAGCTTCTGGTTTCATCTTCAGAAATGTACTGATCATCACCTCTTTTGTACTTCAATCGGCGATTTTGAAACCAAACTTTAATGGATTTGTCGCTGATTTGCAGTGCGTCGACAAGGACTTTTCGATCCTCTTTCGTGACGTAAGGTTTTTTTACGAAGACTTGTTCCATAGCTTCCACCTGGTCTGTTCTGAAAACAGTTCTCTTCCGTTTGCGCTTAACAATGGCTCTGAAGTTACCCGTTGCAGTAGGAACCACTGTGAAATAAGAAACCTAGATTAAAATTGTTGCAAAACTCAGAAAATTAAGAGTCAAAACTGAACTATATCAATAAAAATATATTGTATACCTATTTCTTAGAGAAAGAAAAAGAAATTGATACTTACTATTGATATGAGCGCGATGAATTTTCCCCATAGCATGCTGTACTTTATGTTGCATCCTGGAACTTTGAACTTGAACTTGGTTGGATTTGAACTGCAAAAAATAATAATAATCGTTTTAGAACAAAATGGTAAATCATTCACTTCTTTTCTTATAATATCTCATGTAAGTTTTAGATTTATAAAAACTGTAATTACCTGGATCGATGGATTGAAAGTAGAAAAGTATGTAGACATGTTTAAACTGGTAGAACCTGCATTGCTGATGGGATCTTCCCAGGTGGGTAATAGTGACGTGGAAGGCTCTGTCTGAACATAATCATGGTCCATCTGAAAATAAACACAAATGTCAGTCGAATTGCAAAAAACAGAAATGTACCTCATTAGGTAGAACGTATAATAAATGGAGGTGAACTTACCTGATTTGCCAAAAGGCATGTTGAATCTTGAACAGCATTTTGATTTGAATTTAGAACAGGAACTGGTTTTGTATCACACTGTAAAAAGAATAGGAATTAACATTGAGATTGTGACAATAAATATGATAGTCAAAATAACGTTCAAAAGAGTACTGGCGTGTTACAAAAAATAATTACATAATTATAGCTCGATATATTCTGCGAAAAGAGATTTGTGATAAAATCATCTTCCAGCTGTTCCTTAGAATAAACTGCAGTGTTAGAGACACTGGGACCTTGCAAGGAACACATGACTGCTTTTATTACTGGGAATCGAATGATAAACTATCCTTTTTTGCTTTACTATTTATACCAAAATAAGTCTACAGTAATTAGTATACTCCTTACCCTTTCCAGGGTTAAAACCTCCGCTATTGGTCAGTGGCTCCTAATTAGCCTCCATTTTGGCACCTGTAAATAACAATAGCAATCATTTGATTCCAATATTGTTTACTGCTTTAGGTTCGAATGTAATTGAGTCGTTACCTGTTCAGGTAGTAAAAGGTTACCTAATCACTATCAAAACAACTTACTGATCCATAATAGGTAAATTGATACTTCAAAGGGCAAAATAAAATTTAAAAAACTTATGTGTGTCTATACTGTTCTATGCGTTATACTTTCCCAATCCTTTACAAAATCTACTGTTTGACATACAATTGTTGTTCCTGTGGTTTTGGTATATTTTTCACTAGTCAATGATCTATTGATATTAGTGCACAATAAACACAATTTGACATTGATTAATTTGCCCATACATTTTAAAACTATTTTATAGATTTAACCCGATTCGAACCCATGATCTCGGAAAGTGGAAGTTGTTAACAATAAACCTGCATTACTTAAATATGTTGTAATCAACACATCAGACTTAAAAAATTATTATATAAATAAAATGCCTAACTCTCTGATTAACCAACGATTTTTACTTTTAGAAAAAAATAAGTTATAATGAAGAAAACATTGAAAATATATAAAGTACCTTTATTTCTTGTATAAAAATAAGTAGATAGCACATAATTTTTGGTTCAGAAGACGTTAGGATACGTACACTATTACTATAATACTACCTATATCTATTCTGTGGCACAAGTGAATTAAAAAAATATATTATATACTTTTTATACCATTTAAATGTTTCATATTATTACTATACATCAAACAAAAATATTATATCGTTGTCATAATGAATACAACGATCTACTCTAAAACTTTATTGACCTTACAAAGTTATATAAGAAGATGAAGGATATTTGCTTGCTGAAGACGACGGCTGCTGAGCAGTGGTGTCAGATGATGTCAAATATGAAAAGTAAGGGTCTTGAGGAAGAGTTAAGCTAGACGTTCTTGCATGGAGACTGCTGTCATCATAAGTAGGAGTTGATAGAGGTGCCATTGAGGAACTGAAGACGTAGCCGTCAGATGTCGCAGGATGTATCACAACTCCAGACGATAACGGGTTGTAGTATGGAGAAGCAGCAGAGTAACGCACTAAGTCATCGCCTAGTTTCAAATTCATTCCGTTCGGCACGTAACTGTCCGAAGCTATCGGCGTCAGTGGAGAATTTTGAGCTAGTGATTCATCACTGTATCTATAAACCTCGGACATTTGTGAGTAAGCGGCTCTGCTTCCTCCGGCGTAGTACGACGGGTAGGACAGGTTTGGTGTGTAAGACGGTAGCTCGATTGTATTTTGGGGGCCTTTTATCACCGACTTTATCGGGCTTATCGAAGGGTATTCCGGCGGTCTGGGAATCCCGTCGCTTGTCAAGTAAACTTTGTGATGGGTTGCATGGCTATCTAACAGTCGCCTGTGGCGATCATGGCCACCGCAGCTTCTTCCGTGACTCATCTTATGGTCTTGACTCTGCGAATCTTTGGAACTGGAAGGGCTGCTATCATCTACTGAAGACGATGGTTTGTTGTGCTTGTTATCTTTCTTGTACTTCATCCTGCGGTTTTGAAACCATATTTTGATCTGTCTCTCTGATAGTTGCAAGTAGTTTGCGAGCTCTATGCGCCGCGGGCGGCAGAGATAGCGATTTTGATGAAACTCATTTTCCAGCTCAACCAGTTGGGAGCTGGTGTAGGCCGTCCTTGCTCTCTTCGAAAATCCTTTTTGGTAAGAAGTAGCTTCTGAGGACATGTCTGAAAAGCAAGAAAATATATAATAAATAGATAATTATTCCAAATATTTTATTTTAATTGAAAGTGAAAAATGTAGCTTAGGTGTTGATGAAAACTTACCTTCAATAGGCAAATCAGAAGATGATCTCGTCTCTTGAGTGCTGACACCGTGGTTGATGTTCCATGAAGGATTCTGAAAATACAATACACTATTAGCAACTATAGTGAATAAATAAAACGTCTTGCTCTGCTTGACTTTAGGAAAATAATGAAATGATTTCAACTTATTCCTAATAGGTAGTAACCAAAAGGTAGGTATTAAATTGTCATTATGAATCCGGTTGTTTTGTGGTCACAGTATTTGTGAATTAGTGATGAAATCGAACCTGTATCTTGGGTCTTGTTTCTAACTAGAAAAAAGTTTTAGAAATCCAAACGAACCTGACTAGGAAAACTTGATTCGTGCATGTCGTTTAGTTCCCTTGTAGGATCTTTGGTACTATTCTCCAGATGTCTTTGGTTATATCGTGCTAGGTCATTAGCAGTATAGTTTCTATTGTAAATAGCTTGATTGACGACTTGTGGTGTTGCGGAAAAAATGTTGTCGCTTGCAATGCAGTCTTCTGTGATCACTTCCTCTGCACCCGATCCATAGTTGTTTGAACTGTTACTTATATTTTCATAATTTGGTGCATCATAGTCATATCTAGGCTCTAATACTTCAGCGTGTGCAGGATTGTACGGTTGTTGCAAACCAAGAATGTCTTGAATGCTGAATCCATTTGAGTCTCTTGAGTTATAGTCATGCGAAAAAACTTGAGGCACTGCTGACAAAACCTCTGTCTTACAATCTTGGTACTGTCCATCATTTACGTAGTTTACTCCATCAGATAAAATATCTTCAACGCCATGTGATATTATAACAGTTTTTGTATCTGAAGTGGTATCATACTTGGCTAAAACCGTACTTGAGAACTCAGATGAGCTTGTGTCACTTGAGTCGTCTTGATTTGATTGCGCGCGTGCCGGAGAAAGACATGGTGAGGACATACCGCTACATCCAGCTCTATGACGTCACAACAAATCACTAGCACTTAGGCAACCGTCCGGAATGAAGCATGTTTACCAAATGCTTTTTCGTCACCTGAGTGTCGTTAATTTGGTAATGACTTTGTTTCTTAGTGTGTATAGATTTTAGAAGACCGTTTGTTTGTGTGCAACAGATAAGAGAAATACCGGGTCTTCGATAGTGGACACAAGATAAAGCCTTGGTTGCTTAGTAATGTACGGTAGCTAAAATACCTGTCATTCAACAGGTACGTATGTTGCAAAACATGTTAGGTATAATATATTATGTTTTTTTTATTCTATTCAAATAAGTTTAAGTAGCTTTTGAATTACCTATAAGCTTGTAAACTTATATTATCCAAACTTTATGTTATCTAGAAGCTTAAAGCCAACTTTTTTAATAATTATACAGGTTGTTACCAGACCACTTCCGAAAACTTGGAGGTTCCAATCAGACCATGATACTGAAAACATTAAGCGAAAAAAATCGCGAAAAAAAAAATTGACTTGACTATCTCTTTTTAATTTTTTTTCTAGTTACATACACACAGTACAACATAATAAGACATATCTACCTAATTATCTCATTTAAAAAAGCAAAAAAACTAATAAAATAAATAAAGCAGCAATGTACACGCAGCACGCAGATTACGTCTACTACAGCATGAACAGCTGAGAGTTCATCGCGGGTCATTCAAGTACGCGACGTGCGAGCGACCTACGTTAGTAGGCACTTACGACACAGAATAAATAATAGTACTACGCCTCGACCTTACCTACGTGAATGCGTACATTGCGGGCTGGCGAAATAAATACAAATCTTTAAACATTGTTTTCTCCGGCTATGATTATTTTTCAGGATAACTGATTTTTTTTTGGTTGGGTTTTGGTGTGCTGTAGCTCCCCCTTTCGTTTTCGGAAGTGGTCTGGTAACACCCTGTATATTATTAATAAGTTATTATTGCATGTGTATGAAAATATACATACTCTATAAACTGTAGGTATTTTTATGATGATGGTACCTTGGTTTTACAAACCACAGGTTCAGACGCAGATAGGTAATGTAGGTCCTCACCTACCTCTAGATACTAAAGTCATTAAGATAGCAGTAGGTATCAACCTACCAACGAACTAGCACACGTGTAGGTAGGTACAAGTAGGTACCTACATCAAATGTACCTACAGGTACATAGATCGAATTCTAAGATTCAAAATAGGTACTACTGAATTTTAAGAAAAAGAAAATACTTCAGGCAATGCTAGGTATTACGAAAAAACTAGGATATGTAGTAGGTACCTCCTCGTGTAATTTCCTAATGACGCATTTTGGAATTTTTGTTGTGCTTAGTACAAATCCCAGTCAAGGAAATGACGATTTCTTGGGTTTTTTATGTTTTTCAGTTTTTAACTTTACCTTACTTTACTTTAGAAAATAATGAATAGTTAATATAAAAATATAAATATTCACGGACATTTAACACAACGCCTTCTAGTCCCATACTAAGCAAAGCTATGGGAACTAGACGCCTGATACAGTACATTATATAATTTTTTTTTAAATACATAACTATAATACATTCACACACAAAATGTTTGTTCTCGGTGGGGATCGAACCCACGACCTACAGTACGTTATTTAGGTACTAGGTAAACAACTAGGTATTAAAACTGCCATAGAAGTCTAAGGTGATGATTACTGATGAGAAAGGTGTTATCAGAGCAATATTTACCTATTTATATACTAAGCTTTGAGACGGTAGAACAGATTATAATTAGTGTAACAATTACCATAACGTATAAAGCAATCTATAAATTAACTGTGCTGATAGCATCGCTTGAAAACAATCAGAAACCTATTGAAGGCAACACATCTTCACTGTGAGTACTTCAGCACGTGCTAATAGACATACCCATAATACTTATAGCACAAATAGGCACTTATAGCACAAATCTAGACGCCTAGACTAGTCTAGGTGACTAGATTTCTGCTATAAGTGCAACTGCCCCTAAGCTGTGCAGTAGCACATAAAATATCATAACTTATCAATCTTCTATCTATTTATCTAACCATACTAAGTATTTTAAAACTGTAAAAAAGCCATAGGTATTACAATTAAAGATATGGATAAACTAAATATGGAGATCTATTTATTAAATAAACGATTCTGATTCCGAAAATCGAGTTTGTTTGATTGTTCGTGAATTCCAATTTCAATGAAACTTATATAATTCAGAAGCCCTTTTCCGAATTGAAACGTAGGCTAAAAGTATTTTATTGAAATCAAAGAAAACTTTCTTACCCAAAAGCAGTCATTGGCTACGAGGTTAATCGTATGCTGGTGACAGATATTTTGGTAGAAAGTTTCGTACGCGTACATAGTCGCGGGTATCAGCTAGTAGAAATATAAAATCAATAATTATTTTAGCCAAAGTTCCGGTTACAAAATCAGCTGCTCAATGAACTCCCGACTAGTCCTGACCCTATTGTTGCACTTTGATAGATGGCCTTCGTCCGTGAGAGTTGAGGGCTATGCCGGCTTAGGGCTCGACCCCCACACTCTGTATCATTTCGCCGTTTGTGATGTGTGTGTCACACGTCATTTTTCAGCTCATAGTATATACTACGTAACGATTCCCGCACGTTCACCTAGCTTGACTTGAGTAATAAGAGCTTCCAAGGATAGGAATACTAAAAGCTCTGAGTGCCGAGCCTGAGTTTTACTGTCGAAAGTCGATTTGAAATTCGACTGAGATTAGTTTTTCGGAAAAAACAGATTCATTTTTGTTCATAAAAAACTAAAGGTCGTTATCGTAACTTCATGTAAAAGTATCTTCTTTTTTCGAGAATTATTAAACTAATAAAATAAAATTATCAAATTCAAATTTGGCACTCCTGCGGGGTACGTTTATTTGCGGGTCTATCATTATTAACGAAAAAAAATTTTTTCGACTCATGCGTTTGACGTACATTTTGTGGTGGTACAGGTGATCACAAAATCGTAAATCGTACCTATGACCACAAAATGTCTATCCGTAATGCAGTGTCAAACACTAACGACAAATAGATACTAGATGGTGTAGGCTGGCCCTTGTTCCGCTGCAGGAACTCTCGGAACTAAGCTGATTATGAATTTATTGAAAGGTCGGCTCATGGCTTAGTAAAAAAAACCAGTT
Organism: Eulithis prunata; assembly: GCA_918843925.1. NCBI lineage: Eukaryota > Metazoa > Arthropoda > Insecta > Lepidoptera > Geometridae > Eulithis > Eulithis prunata. Next base: position 6,849,469 of record OU974016.1, on the reverse strand, counting down.
AGAGATTTAGTATTCTCTGAGTTTTTCTATTGTTTTCAAAAGTCAGGTTTTAAATTTTTTTTAAGTTACGTATTAAAACTATATACATATTTGGGTATTGCATTGGACATTGTTTAATTAAATCTTTGTGATAACAATATAACCTTAAAACCTACGCACAAAGACTTTTCAGGAGGCGCCATCTAGTAGTCGTAGCTAGAAAAACATAAATTTAATTTTTAGCGGCTGTAATAATAATAAAATTACACCTACCTATTACTATTTTTACTGTTTTTTGTAGGGTGACCAGTTAAATACCTTTGAGTGTAACTTTTGTTTGTTAAATTTGACCAAATTTTTTATTTTATTCATTTAAGTTGCACTCTGTTTAAAATTGGGTTTATTCTACGTAGGACCGTTACGCCAATAAATTTTACTGCTCTTGAACAAAGGCAAATCCTGGCCATAGACCCCCTAACGTCAAACCGATGATATATTACAATTTGCTCAAAGGGGACCCTTTTTTGTTCTCACCGTAATGGATTTACTTTAATCGAGACTAAAACGAGACACACATAGAGAATACAGCGCGAGGAACGAAGAAAAACATAAAATCGTATCTTTCCGCCTTATGACAGTGGCGTAGCCATAGAGCTGACGTTTGGTTTCTATCAACAACAGTAACTTGTCAGCTTTTGGCGGTGACGTTTCTTGATATCGAATTTCGAATTAAATTATATTAATTCAAAGTAAAACAATGGTACAATAGATATTGAAAGTGATAATTAATCAGTTTTTAAACATTTGGGCGCTTTTGTGTATAGCTAGCAACAATCAAGCATAAAATAACAATAATTCAATGAAATATTGTCTTCTGATTTCGGATCTTACAAGCTTCAACTTACAAATATGGTAAGTAATAGTCAATCTATTGAATTATTCTTTACTCACTCAAAGCATGGCATTTCTGTTTCTCCTTATATAGTCAGTATAATTTAGCTTTTTAGCATTTTTCCCATTTTCCTTCTTGTGTTTCGTATTGATCGGCGCACAGTAGCGCCATCTGGACATATTTGTGGGAACTAATAAGCTTTTGTAAGGGTTCAAATTTTGTTTTCCGTGAAAACCTCCCTCCTCAGTGAGACAGGCTTCAGGGTTGCGCTGGCTGAACTTTGTCTTAGTTTCGTCCCGTCCAGTAAAGTGCTCACTAGATGGCGCTATTAACTAATGTTGTATTAAAATGCAGCATAACAGTCTTTAAAGCCACTAAGTATAAGTATCATAGCACATTTCGAACATCGGATTTTAAATAACCACGAAAATTGTAAAATGTAATAATTTTATTATGTTCAATGTGAGTTCAATATAGTAATTCCGGGTATATCCGAGATACACTGCGCGGTTACGCCACAATGTTTGGCAGTAGAGCTGGCGTTGACGCGCAATATGATTAGAAAACGTGGGTTTACGTACCGCGTTAGACTTGTTCGCGACCACCCCTCTGGTAGCACAAGTAAAAATATTTAAGCGATGTGTCGAATGGTTCACATATGAATCGGTTATGCAAATCGAGTTTTCATTCGCGTTCATTCGCATTCCTATAATAGATATGTAGGTATAGCTCGTTTTATTTATTTCCTTGTTAAATATTCGCTTTATAAAATCTACATGATTTTCAAATAAAAATCCAGCCAATTTTCGTGCGAATAATTCCGATAAAACAGAACGGCAATAACCGTTTGCAATCGCTTCGTATTTTCCGAAACGCTGTCGAATGCGAAATTACGAGTATTGCTACACTAAAATATTCCAAGATTTTTTAAGGCTTCAGGGCTTTTGTCTACTGAAGCGCTTGTGATAGTGTATACTGGTATATACACCACCTGCAAAATTTTGACACTTGCACAATTTTAGGGGTTTATACAATAGGTCGGTACCTACAAACATTTATTCGAGCCTGACCTGCATAGAAAATAGCATGTGATTGTTTTAACCGGAGAGTCTACTAGATAAGCTTATTTCGTTAGTAAATATTTTCAGGATGAGAGTACCTACTAATGATTGCCGTACGACGTCTTTTCACTTATTTTACCTAGTACCTCTGTGTTACCTGCTACTTCTACCCAATTCATACTTGTGTAGTGCTTTGCTTTTGTGGCCGGTTGATCTTATTTAGCAAAAATTCTTAAAAACCGCAGGTCTAGGTACACCTACATCAAAGTTGTAAATTGCAGAACTTTTGTCGCCTGTTTCAGACAGACATAAATTCTAAAAGAAATTTCAAACTGTTGCAAGCAAAGCCGTCAGCCTTCCAAATTAATTGTGTACTTGCTTTACACTTCTCCCCTGCAGTTGCCAGAGCCATGTCTGCAGTTGGAATGGGGAAAATTCCGCAATTTAGTTGCATTGTAACTAGACTGGAAGGCTTAAGTGCTTCATTTAGCTTTGTGTTCTCTGGTATGTAGCTTAAAGCGGTCCAAATTATTGTTTGTTTTGGTATGTTAGGACTTTGAATTAAGGTCGTTTTCTACGCGACATTACATAAAAACGTATACAAACGTTACTTATTTTAAAAAAATATGAATGAAATAGAGATAGAGAAACATTTATTTATGAAGTTAACAAACTCAAAATTCTTTTACTTTACGTAATAGTTGATATTAGCTCAAATGCATTTTACTCATAAACGATAGGTACCCGGGAATGTAAAAACCAGTTTATATTAAAAACGTTTTTGGCAGACAGATGTTAAAAATGTGCACGTTAACGCCACACTTTCTGTGCCCGCGCCAAACTTGATACCAGCCGAATCGACTTTTATTACTATAAGTTGGAGTCTAACCAACCAGTTGGCACATTCACGAAAGTTGTGATCTTTGAAATTATTAAATTCACTAAAGAATGTGTGAACAATGTTCGGCAATATTGTACCTTAAGAGTTAACACGTTTAACTTATTGTCTTGACAAAGCGGATTAAGAGTTATGACTAACTTTAAGAAAAGCTATAATTTCACTGTGGCATAATACATTTTATACTAATGCTAAATCCCATATCCGGCATTATCTTTATTCTTGCTAGCTCAAAACACTGAATATTATGATGACAAATAAAGCTTACTCGTAAATCCATAAGTTCGATACATATTTCTGACTCGTAAAATTTAGATCGAACTTCTCGTATCTATAGGTAAGTTCCAAATATAAAAATGTACATTGTACATCTACAAAAGTTACAAAACGCAATTTTATGCGTCAAAATATGGTACTTACGAACATAACTGAGCATAGTATTATATGATCTGTGACTTTGGGGGTATCGTTGTCTTTATGAAAACCTTCCCGGTCTTATTACAGAACGAAGACTAAAGAAAGTCATGGTTTACCTTGACATAAACCTTTACGTTGACGTACGTTTAAACCTTGACTTTCTTTAGTCTTCGTAGTCTTCGTTCTGTAATAAGACCGCACTGTGCCTTGATCACGAATAAATGTGACAATCGCAAACGTATCGTAACGCTAGCGTATCCGAAATACACTGTGCGGTGACACTATACAACGCGAATTATGCTGGGCAGCGAACGCAGTTCAGTACCTCTATCACGAACGAATCTGACAGTCGCCGCGCTAACGTATTCGAGTTATATTGCGCGTCAATGCCAGCTCGATTATCAACCGTTGTAGTGTCACCGCGCAGTGTATCTCGGATACGTTAGCGTTACGATACGTTTGCGATTGTCACATTTATTCATGATCAAGGCACAGAGCTTGCGATACGGGACTGAGCAGATCAAACAACTATTTCATACATTAGGTATGTAGTCACTGTTCATTAATTTGTGGCATACTCGTAGAATGTCGTCATACATCTTGGGATGACAAACACAATGCAATGCCATCATTCACCACACCACTCAACGGCCATATCGCAATATTGCAGCTATTTCGAATGCTCCTATAATTCAAATTAAGCACATTGTTATGGATGGTTTGTATCTACCTTATTTATGTTATACAGTAAACGATAAGAGATATCAAAGATGATGAAGGACTTCATCGATTTTGATAAAAACTACAACTAATTAATAAAGAGTTTGGAAAAATGGTATGCATAATTCGGGAATAAGACTGGTTCTTTTTCGAAGAAAAAAACCGTTGCTTGTTTATTTTTTCAGTGAATTTTTAGAACAATAAAATTCATACAATTGGAATAAAAAAAATTCTTTGGCATCACAACCAGTTTAGATAAAACTTTAGATACTTTTAGAATAGATGATTCAATTTGATTCTACTTTGTTTTAATAATGATTTTATTTTAATTTCATAATTTTGATGATTTTAATTAGTCTTTAGTCTTTATCAAGTCCAATTCAGCGCAATGCTGCTTTTGACAATAATTCCGTTAGAAATCGTGCAATTTGTACAACACTATCTAATTTCATATCGCACATTAAGTTATTACACTATAACGCATTACATCGATAATAAGCCACATAACCATTTATGTCACGTTTGTAGTATCGAGTAAGTACCTATAGCTGTTTATTAGTCGGTCTAAATCAAGTTTAATTGTGCTATGTTTGTGGATATCTTATTTGCTTAGGAAGAGATTTTCGAAAACTATTGAATAAAAAAATCGGGGAAAATATAATTAAGGAGTTATTCAGATTTTTATTTTTTACTGTAAGAAACAAAATACTATTCAGTGTTCAAATGATTTGGTTCAATATCATTTTCATAAGTTCAACATTTCAGTTGAGAGATAAAACATAAAATTGCTACGTTTAACCTTTGATGTCCCGCGGGTAGGCTCCGACACCATTTTAACATTGACGTTATTTTTTATTTGCTCACTTTATTTGGTGCCCTTCCAATAAGGCGTTAAAATAAATGTGGAATAAGTATCTACCTACCTACCTTTAAGGAAAAAGTAACCTAAGCTTTTATTTCATTGCACCTAAACTATGCCTCCCTAAATTTTTAGGTGATTCGGAAACATTACATCTAAATAGATTTATAAATGTGCTATTATAATCCAAACCATCGCAATTCTGATTTATATTTTCTTTTCTATTCTGTTCTGTACCCCGTTAGATTCTAAATCAAACTCATTGAAAAATTCTCATCGACCTGTGGACAGGCACGACAAAATAATGAAAATGACGTACCTACTCCAGATTTATAACCCTGCATTGAGCCTCAAAAGCTCTGTGGGTCTTCATTTTCACGGCATCAAAAATGCTAATTTAGCTACACCAAATTCTACCTCCATCCTCGTTTTTGTGGAATATTTCATTAGAATACAAAATGACAGGCAAATAAAAGGTTTCCTCTTTTTTCCAGGGTGTCGGCACTGGTGCCTACATGTGGCGCTACGAGGGAAAATGGCTCCAGCTAAAATGGCGGGTGAAAGATCAATATGACCTACCAAAAGGTGAGGCTTGCTCTTTCGCACCCCTTAGGTCTGGACCGTTGTCTCTGTCTGTCGCGACGGTGCCACGTCGCAGTAACGATATGTCGTATGACGGTACAGATTTCAATGGAGAATTTTCCCCAACCTTTGTATTTGGAGACTCTCTAAGTTCCGATTCAATGTTATGTTTGCAAAGCGATTAGCGGTTAATGTCATTTTGCTGGCTGAAGGGATAACGCTTGATTATGAAAATACAAGCACGGCTAATAATATAAAGAAGAATTAACTTTGTAAGCCTTACCTAGAGGTGTTTCTTGGCAAAATGATACGTTTGTTACAACAAACCGGAAAATTTTCAAATATTTTGGTTTCGTAACTTGGGGAAACTCATTTCCCTTTGTCCGCTTGAATGTTATCAAACAGGAAAATATTACTTTTATGGGAAGACATAAAAAGTCCAAACTTATAACGCCAGTTTGGAAACTTTGCAAGAAAAAATTCTCAACTTTTAAAAACAGCTGCAGCGTATCATCGTAAATATTTAGCAGTTTTCAAATTGTCTAAGTGACTATGTTTAGGTACCTACAGAGTTTCCTCAGCGAAAGAACATTGGAACCCATGTAGACAACCTCTCCGATGATTGATACAATTTAAATTCCCTTTTCTGATAGCGCTTAAGCCTTGATCCTCTGAAACTCGTTCAATCATCTTGAGCACATTCAACGTTTAACAAAATCTTCAAATCCCACCGCAAGAGTAAAAACAGCGTATCTGTTCTCATCACATATCAGAATGAATACCTCCAATTGATTCTATACCAAACCTCTTTAGAATACAGTCGAATTTTGTGTTTCGTTGTTTAATGGTTACGTCATTTAAGGCGAGACATGTAAGTGATCGCTGGCAAAAAACTGAATACTTCTCGTTCACATCTCGCGACGTAGTAGGCGTCTAGGGAACGCCGCCAGTTTCTTTTTTGGTTGAATCTACAGGCACGATATACATTACGTACATAACTCTTGCTATAGTAGATATGTACCTAACATGTCTTTAGATAGTTACTATGAGTACCTAACTAAGTGAATTTACTTTACGTAAAAGTTATCTTGTTGTAACGATTATTTTTAAAACTAGCCGTCGCCCGCGGCGTTGCTCGCGTTCTACCCTTTAGAGTGTGACGTTTCAAAATTCCTTTCTTAGTGCACTCTTACACTATATAAGGATACTACCCTCCAAACTTCATACCTCTAGGACTTATAGGTAGTTTAGGCTGTGCGTTGATTCTAAGTCAGCTTCAAAAGTGTTTATAAAAGTGTGTTGATTAATGATTAATAATTACAAAAAACAACAAAAATGTGTATACCTATAGCAACAAGCGTGACCAAATACGTAGAATGTATACCTGCAATAAATTTTGTTGAATCAGTATTTTTTTTTATCGGAATTCAATACGTCACGGTTAGATTTATGAAAAATTCAGGATCAATATTTATGGATGGTCACGCGCTCTATTGCTTTTCAAGTTACACACATAAATCTGTATTGGTATCGGGTTCTAGAATTTATGCATCAATATTATGAAGGTTTATTTTAGAGATTTATATTCGCTTGATGTGATTTTATTTTCGCTTTGAACTTGAGTTTGAATAAAATTCCCTTGACTTTTGACTAGTCAACTTTTCTATAGCTTTCTTGCCACGTCAAAAAGTTTGGTAGCTACGACTTACGAGTACTTATAATAATGTTAAAAAAACTTGTTAGTTATAGGTATGTATAATTAAGAAAAAGGATTTTGGTATATCTGTTGATTTCTATCGACTGTCGCATCGTTACGAGCGCGCATTTTCATATCAACCCGTAGACTTGATGTGACAGACAAAATTAGTTGCGGAGTGAAAAGTTGCTCGTGCGCGGGCTCTCTAAAGGCAGGGAGAGTGTGACGATGATTTCTCAGAAAGTTTTGCGAAGGGTCGAACGGCCGCCAATAAAAAGGGTGAGCGAAGTGACCCAATAATGTTGAGAATAGTGACAGGCGTTTTAGTTTAGCTTTATATGCCGCGTTGGTATTTCACGACACTGTTATTTTTACGTTTCTGGCGACCAATACAAACTAATGGTTAATGTTATGTCGGTTATCGCAGTTACTGCCCGTTGAATAAGCTAAAAAATCTATAAATGGTGTATAAACTTCAGTTTTAGTTATTTTAGGCATAATACAGAAAAAGTAAGCGAGGTTGTAGCGTATAGAACTACAACGTGACTCTAAAACGTGTTGGTCACGTTGGGCGTTGGTTTACGCGCCGCCCATGATTTGTCCTTCTAAATTCTTGAACTCCGAACTTGACGATGTAATTAATTGTATGTATAAAGTTTTTGAATATATGAAACCACGGGAAAAATGCGTAGGTATTGAAATAAAATAAAAAAGTATTACTTTTTGCATAAAATAGGTAAGTAGGATAAAATATGTATAAAAGATAACGTAGGACATTACTCACATATTCAAAAATAGGAGAGGACACCGAATCCGGCCCTTAACAGTCCCGATCTTATTTACATGAGCATTTCGATAAATGTAGGAATAAGCTAGATACTGCGGTAAAGAAAATATAACACGTATAGAAACGAAACGTTCACCTTAGTCCAACAATAACAACATAAAATTGACACTCGAGGCTCTGGTATAAACCTTTGAAGGAAACCTAAAGTGAAGTGAAACTTTGAATTCGCGATCGTAACGCACAACGCTGCGATATGCGGTTCAACGCAGCGTACTGCGTTTGCTCTTCCCCGCTGACGCATACTGCGACGGAACAAAAGACCATTCTAGACGATTTTCCATACGATTATGTGTCCGACACCGCATGTCACATACCGCAGCGTTGTGCGTTACGGTCGCGAGACAAAAGCTTTAGTGGGAGTTTCACTTCTAGTTCGTATTTCGAGATAGGATAAGCCCGTCACTGGCCATGATACGCGTAATCTCATGGAAAAGGGTTCTGTGGTGAGACCACGGTCGTGACGTCTGCTTCCCTATTCAGAAGTTTCACCATCTTTCGATGGTAATAGTGTCTGTGGGAAATAATGAATCATGAAAAAAAACATTCTACATATTCTAGAAATTGGGTCAATATTAGAATGACATAATTTTTTTTTGTTAGCGTATCTGTACTAATAAATAATACTTATACCTTAATTATATTACGATCTAGCCACATAATTTCTAAAGAGACTTTTTAAGAGGAATTTTGAGACTTACCTGTCCTTTATTTCCCTTTGATTTTGCAAGTTTAAGATAAAGGGGGATTTGTATACTCCTAGGGGTATATTCATCCCCTTTGGGCTAAATTAGACCGCATTATTTAACCTTTACCTACTTATAATTTGAATTTGTTATAATGTTCACTGCTGATAAACTAAAAATAGAATATACATAATAATATAATTTATTTGTTTTAAGAGAAAAACATTATGTAAAAAGACGGTTTACCTAATAATGATAATTTTGATGCAGAAAATTGTCTTGTGTTTCATTTCGAGTCGGCAACGGAAGTACAGTCTTTTTTTTCTCACAAAATGTATAGACACTTACCTATATCAATGTTCTATACGACTCAGGGTACAAAGCCAGCCAATAAATTATGAGAAACCTTATTACAGCTATTACCTAAGTTATTAATACCTAAAACAGGTGTTACAAATGATTTAGCGTTGCTAAATCTGTTTACAGACCTTTTCGATTAACGTTCATAGGAAATAGAACACGTTAAATCTCAATTTATGGGACAGTTTTAGTGTATATTCTATTTATTTGTCATTGCATCTTTGTTTGTTTCTGCGAGAAGAACGGCAAGATTTTTAGTGCTGTCAAATTAGGTAAGTTTAGAAGAAAAAAAATGAATCGACTCATATTGGCGTCGAACAACTTTTCCGAAGAAATCAGCAATGTTAACGCGAAAAGTCGTTCCATAGATAAATGCTTTTGTCAAGTAGATATTGGGTTTGGTATGGAAAAGGCTCGAAACAGTAATTTTTTGTGATAGCACTTCAGTAGCGTTCTTTAGAAGCCTATCTTATTAGGTTAGCTGTTTTTTATGACTTTAGGCTTTACCATTTTGAATATAAAATCGTAGAAAGGTACATCACAATTTAAATTTTCTTTTTTATCTACTATCAAACACCTATTCTGTACTTTTCAAATAAAAAACAATACATAAGTTTCATTATCTTTAGAATCCTCACCATGCAGTTGGTGGATATTGTGTTCCAAATTATGGTTTCCAAACTCATAACTATGGCTTCTGTTATCTCTGCCAGTTTGTCCGTCCTTATGGCTACGTTTACTGTATAATTATTATCGTGTTGATTTACACTGCACCGTTTGCAGAATAAAACGGAGGTATTAAAACCTACCTTATTATAATAGCCGTAATAATCATAATTGTATCCACTTTTGACTGAAACGTCGTAAACAGTGGTTTATTTCAGTGCTAAAATGTAAAATGATTATTATGTTTGAATGAAAAGGCGGATAAAGATGCAAATCGTTGGTATAAAATGTTTTATATTCGGACATGATTAGAATAAATATTATTTACTAAAATAAATAAATATAGAGGAGAAGTGTGATATAATAGAATAGAAGATATAATAGAAGTGAGAAGTGAATAATGTTGACTGTATCGCTATAAATACAGAGGGCCTAGTACGCGTTTTGGTGTGTAAATCTGGTGTAAAACGTCTGACGCCCAAGTACACCAGTGGGCGCTGATTTGTATGGAGGCACTGAGCGGATTATTTGAGAAGCTTGGTCTACACCAAGCCCCGAGCTTCTCAAAGAATCCGCTCAGTGTCTTATGTGCTGGGAGGCAGACGTTTCACACCCACACTAAACACTGAAAACTCGTACTAGGCCCTCTTATTCCCAATACGTAAATCCATAGATAATTCTAATTTGGTACTAATCGGCAGTCAAGTAAAAAAACTTAACGAATCAAAGGTTAAATTCATCCAAGAAAAAACTAAAAAAATTGTTTTGTTTTTGCTGACGCTCCATTTCGGTAGCCTGCACTATTTCTGCATCAATTTAATGACGTCATAAATTTACACTTAATTGAACCTGCGCGTGCCTAGATACAATGCTATACCTTCCTACATAATGTATGGCCAATTATTTTTCAGTAGGGTTGACATAATAATTAGTCATTAATTTTGAGTAGGTACATTGAAAAATTCAGATTTTTTTTATGAATACTTGCAAATCCTTAGGTAGGCGGGTGGAGATATGATATGAGTGTCTTACTTAACAGACAATAGATATGCTTAAATTTTTTTGCCCAGACTAGAGCTAACGCGTTATCTACCTACATAACATAGTGCATAATCACGAGCTTTATACACTATGTTTTTTTAGAATTTAAAGAACTTTCGAAACAGAACACCGTGTATAAAATAGGTATATACGAACCCAATTAACAGTATATTTGTAAGGGTGCTTGTAATTTATTCCGCAATCTCTCGTGCAGATTATTTATATTAAAAGTGCACTAATGCCTCGCCATTTCTCTTCCAGGCTCCGGGTAATGGATCTCTGTTGGAATTGCAGATCACGACGCGGAGTTACTCTGCTTTGGAGTCTTTTCTTTGTTAGTATAGTCACGTATTCTTTTCTATTCTTTTTTTGATACACTCTATAATGTTGCATTTTTTATTGTAGTAGGAACTTTTTGTCAAAAAAGCAGCCTTAAGTTTTGTAGTCAAAATTAAACATTGAATAGTTTTTTTTCTTTTACATTGTGCGAAAGTTACTTTAACTGATTTAAAAAAGTTTATTTATTTATAAGGTCGATTACATTTTTTATAGCTCTTCGTGTAACTAGATAGATATATACAAAACCTTTGAGAGTAAAGTACTAATAGTTATAATATGCTAAATATAAGTGCAATATAAGAGAGAACGGACCAGTAGTGCAATATGAAAATAATAATGCGTACTATCACGTACTATGCAAATATGAAGAAAAAATCAATACAGGGTGGCTCATCATATATGCAGCATACTCGTATTTCATATAGATAAATGCATATTCACTAGAATTGCGTTCGCCAGACGCATTATACTATCTGCGCTGGCTTCCGATTTCAAATTCAATTCAACAAAATTGGATTTTATCTACATACAGGCACAGTATAGGAAAATGGTTCTTGCAGAGGCATAGGTGAAGTAACCTTTGTCATTTTATACTGATGAGTTCTTGGTTTTCTTTTTGATTATTTCCAAATACTCTAAGTGTGTTTTACTTGTATATATTATGCTTTTATTTACTTCTATTTAGCAATTTTTTTTTTTTTTTAATTATGATAAAATAAATGGAACCAGCTGATAGCTCACCTGATGTTAAGTAGTAACTTCTGCCTATAGCAATGCATTACCTCACAGAGCAAGTCCAATGAGGAGGTGCCCTGTAAGGCAATGCACTGCGTCCATCACTCTGAGACGTAAAGATTATTATCATTAGAAAGATTATTATTATTAGAGTTTTATGTTTGGTTTTAACTGTTGTTAGTCTCAAGCCACACAAGTTCTTCCTATTTGCTTAGGTTCTTGTCTACTGTATCTCGATTTATTGTACCGTGCAGTACAGACAGCTGTGCGATGATTGCTTCAAACTTGGTCCAAAACAGTCTCCAAATTCAGCGCCGAAATGAAGCAGACGTGTTCTGAATACGAGACAAAACTAAATTAAATGTTTGTTTAGAGCTCGACTTCGTATCCTGGATAACAGAATTTATGGGCTTGTTTTGTCTAAAAGCTCTTGAGTTTCAATAAGAGATTTTATGAGATTTGGCTCTCAAATATTGAGCATTTGCTCAGTTTTGGATTCTAGAACTACATTCAGTAGGTAATGTAAGTAGGTATGTTGTAACTTTTAACCTTTCCAACCTTAAAAGCTAGGTTTAGTTTTTCAAATAATCGGTTAGTACTAGAATTATGCATCGAGTTTCTAGATTTTTATATTAAACAGCTTCTTGAATATTCCACTGAAAATCTTGCAGACGCGTAAAGATAAAATAAATGGTCTTTTCTCGCGATTTGAAACTTTTCCGGCTGCAAAGAGTTACTTGGAGGAAAAGGATGGCTTGCAAGAGAAACTTTTCATCGCACAGAGCTCTAAGATGTCTTTATATTAGATGCGCTACCCGCAATTAATTGCAATATAAAAGTGAGGTAATTGCCAGACTTCTACTTTGTTTCACAGCGTCGTGGATGCACGTCACTAAGTCGGTCAAGTGTTTATTCCTTTGAGCAACAGGCATTGTCAGCTATTTTACGCATAATGTAACCATGATAGGATATGTTAGGTAAAATATTGTTACATTTAATGGTGTAGCGACACATGCGCATAGCCCGTCTATTGGTTTCATTGTCTATGATGCCAAATGACAGTTGGAGCAAAAAGATGGCTAGAACAAGTTTTCGCAACGGGCTGGCAAACTTGTTATTACAGAAAAGTTGCACTCTCAGATACTAATTTCCTGCTGAACTTATAGCTCAAATATTTCTTGTCGGGCACCACGTTCCTAGAAGCTTCTAGTTTCTAGTTACAGTTCTAATTAAAAAATAAGCGATGAAACTGCCTACTTTTTTTACAGTTTCAGTGTAATAAATTGTTAATTAAAATAGGTACAAATACACATTCTTTATTCTGTATAGTGTTACATGATATTTCGATTTACCCAGCCCAGATAAGTCCAGTTTAAAATTGCACACTGCAAAGGCCTCGGTTTTCTTTACGTTCACGCATTGACGAATAATTCAAAGTGATTCTTGTGGTGCTACGAATAAAAAACAATTTACATTGAATTACTAGAGCAGTTACAGTAGTGGAGAGTTTAGTTTTAGATCATACAATTCCTACATTACACAGTTGAGAGAAATAGAAGTTATTTAGTTTGCGTCCCAACCAAGTTTGAGCTAGCATAAAGCGAAACTTCCAGCTTCCATTGTGAATCCTACAGACAACACTAGTAGCGCCTTATAGCACCACATAACACCATTTATTGCTCACATAAATCCATATTTTCAGAATCAGAACAATGGACCGAGAATGGAGACAAACTTGCGAGCTGAACTAAGAAATATGAAGGACATTAACATTGGTACGTGCACTACGTATTTATTCAGTGCATTTTATTGTAAAACTTATCGAAGGTTTTATAAAAATGTATACTGGCGGTGGCTTCAAACGGCTGAGAAAATCAACGTACGGAAACTTTGAGCATAGCTAACTGGGATGTATAAAATTTAATTTAAAAAAGTGTGACTATAAACTAAAAATTTCAGAAATTTGAGGAAATTTTAACCGTAACCTATAGGAAATAGGTTTTGCTTAAATTTGTGCTCATACTATTTATCTACTTACATAGTCGGTAATGCTACTCGAATCCCTTGTCTTGAGACTGGGACTAGGTAATTTCATATTATTATTATACTTTGAAGTTGAAGTTGGGTTAAAAGTCTTACATAATCACGTCTCAGGTTTAACTCGAGCCTAACTTTAGGCCGAGCTTAGCTAGACCGGGTCTAAACCCTCGAAAAATCCAAGATAAATCGGATAACGTAATGACAGGGATAGATATTATATACTTTAACTTGTTATAGCAAGTTGGTATATAAAAGCTTAAGTTTTCCAGACCTGACAGTGCAGCGTGAAATTGCCCATGACATTTCCGGAGCGTATTTTCCATTTTCACAAAAACCCTCCAGTATTTAGGGGGTTATAGAATGCATCCGACATCGCCATTTGGAACGCGCCCAACTGCTTTCAGCTTCAATTAAAATGCGAATACTGAGAGCCTAGCTGAAAGAAAAGGGCTTGTTTCCGCTCCATTTAAATATCCCAAAGAATGATCTCCAACTTTTTATTTATCGTGCATTCGTGTCTATTCCTTTTAGGTTTCAAAACCCCTCCGACGTCCGAGAAATTAATCGTTTAGTTCGTAAGAATAGTAAAACGAACTAACTCGTTTTACTTTTAAAAATGTATTCGAATATTGCATTTTAGTTTTAGGATTGTGCACTGTACAATACTGCTTACAAAAACAAATGACACTCAAAATGTTTATAATTCAAAACTCTACTAGCAATAGTAGGTGTACCTATCTACCTATACCAAATAGGTAAGTTACATACCAAACAGAGTTACGCTCGGCGTGGCCCATTAATTGAGCACAAATACGCCGCTTGGGCTCCAGCCAATCTAATAATATATTGGTTGGCACGACTGCACCGTAATCTAGCGTTGAACGGAAATCATGGATGCAAACTATACTTTATTGTAGGCTTCGATATTCATGTTCTGTTTACTTTGTTCACTGTGTTCTTTGGGGCGACCACTAAAGGGTTTTTGGGTTTAAATTACAAATCAAATGGTCAAAAACTACCTATTAGGGTGAAAGGATTCAGAGCTTCACTATAGGGCCGATAAAATGTTTCGTAATTTTGGTTTCCTTTGTGATTTTTTAACATCTCATGCAGACTATTTAGCGGAACATTTTTTTGTGATGTTTTAAGTTTTGTTTTTGCTGTCTGTGTTTTTCATTGTACTGAAAAAAACATGTCATTCGTAAAAAGCACTGTTTTAGAATCCATTGTCTTTAGGATTCAGTTCATGGTTGGTTATGCCACAAATAATTCCCCTCTTATCTGTAGTTCTAGTGTAAGTGGATTCCATGCATTTGGCTCAGAAGGTGCTATCTAAGCGTTCCACATGACTTCCTGGGACAATACCCGGAATTACTGGCTTAGGCTAGAACGCAGGCTTTAGTTTTGTGCATTATCTAACGGCTTTAGATGTAGGTACATTAGTATCGGTAGACTAAGTTTACGTATAGTGTGATTTGATTTTGTTCTATTAGTTGCTTGATAGCTTTTCTCCTATTCAGAACTCCTGTTGCTATTTCTTGAGGAGATGATCTTGGAACTTTGTGTATTTTGTAAAGCATTTATTTCGCTCTAGAATTTTAGCAAGCCTACTTGAGTATTCTGGTCGGGAGTAGAAGCCTTGAATAAATTTGCCTCGCGGAACATCTTGCTTCGTAGATAATGTAATGAGGGTAAATTGTATTACCAACGCTGTTTTTTTCTCTCCTCCAAAACCTTGATGGAAAGTGCACATTCGTTACTCTCTGTACAACGTCGATTTGTACCGAGCTAGGTATGGACAAAACCGCTCCCTTGTCCCTCCTCGTCCCGCACTCCCCTGGCCCTGTGAGAAGGAAAGAGTCAGCAAGGTCTATTCAAATATCTCTAGTCTGTTCGCACCCCTCCCCATCCGCCAGCGCCTCGCAGTCTCGTTCATATTTCGGGTCCCTATTTTGCGCAGCATCCCGGGGTAGCCAATTGCAGTCGGTAGACATCGTAACGGCACATGCGCGGATTGTTACGCAGCAATTTCAACTCTAACAGTGGTGCTTAAAGCTGAATCTCCGTTGTATCGCCGAGGTGTGGTTAAGCTTTATAGAAGGTGGTCATTCTCGCCTTCCGAGCCCGGAATAGGGGTAGAGATTCAGTACAAGTAGCGTGTAGGGGCGCGGCTCGCCGCAAAGTTAGACGCAACTGAGCTCTGGCCGATGATGGCATTGCACGTTTTATTCAACTTAGAATTTTAAATTCACTTCTTCAGTACTGAACGGGAACGAAGCGGAACTTCCTAAGGTATGTGAAAATATTTTGAATTATTGATGGAAATATCGCGCAGTCTGTTCAGATTAACGTTCAAATAGGTAATTCGATTGTTTTCCGGCGCTCTCTATAGCCCTTACTTTTTCCTGCATGATCCATGACGCGTACAAGTGTTGTTGACTTGTTGTTTCACCCGGAATCAATTTGTGTCGCGTCTATTTTCCTTCAAAACTAGCGCGTTATTTTCTTATGAACTGCGCAATATTTCTAATTATTGTTGGTGATCTTTTTAACAGTTACAAGTAACAAAACGGAACCCTAATTTTCATTATTTGTCCAGCGTTGTAACAGGATTGTCCTTCGTTCGGAGTTCGCAGCGTCCGCAAAGGTGCAAAGAATCTTATTAGACTTCGTTGTTCATACTGGTCTGTTAGGATTGTTGAAAATGTTTTAGATTTGCTAGAATTTGGTTTTGTATAATATATTTACAGCGCTAAACAACGCACGCGTTTTGGGTATATTGAACATCGTGTCGACGGAAATGGCGCTGGCATTTTAGTTATAAGTAATCTTTATTTCCGAAGATGTGGGCATAACAGTTCTTATAAATATTTAAATAACTTATAAAGCTTATTACACTCTGCCTCGTCAAGGCGTGCAAAATTTTAATAATTAGGAAAAAGTAATTTCAATATATATTTTTTTAATTTTGATGACGAGATGTCGATTTCACTTTAAATTTTACATTCATAAAACTAGACAACTTACTAAAAAGAGTCAACTTCATAAACCTAGTTAAAAAGGTTAAATTGGCAGCAGTCTACTTTAAATTCATTTTGAACAAAACTAACACATTGAAGTCTATTTGAACAAAATAAGTTGATTAAATCTTATTTGTGGCACTTTTGGAGTAGGTACCACAACTAATGCCGGGTTCTTGTTAGATACACCCTAGCATTAATAAAATAGCCGCCACAGAAAACAGCTTGTTTCTACATGTAGCTTTAATATATAAAAACTATATAAGTAGTAGTTCGCCCTGAACTGAGATCTCAACATGTTCTAAAAAACTAATAGGCAAAGAATATTTATTTAATAATGGTTGAAATAAACTATGCAAATAGCTTTGATCACGCGATCTAGCTATTTACCAGTCTTGTTGGAACTGCAAAGTCATTGAAAGTCTATGAAATGGTAGCTTACGTTATACTGGTTTTATCACTTTTTCAATTTTCATTATATCTCAAAATCTACTCAACCTAAAACAAAACTAAAAACGGTTTATAAATACATATCTAAACAAATCTATCATAAAACACACCGCTTGATGATTTTGTACGAATTTATTTTTTTGCTCCCTTTTGGACCCTTATAAGTAATTTCACAACCCCTAAATCAATTTACCTCAAAATTATAACTAGTAAAACTTAAAAGTACCTACCTACTATCCGTAGACCTACCAAATTCTGCAAAGATATAAGCGGTTCGAATGTTATGACAACACATACATATAAAGCATATAGGTACGAAGATCTTAAGAGTCAAAGACTTTTTTAAATTACCACACCAGCAAAAGTAGTTTTAATTTCGCAATGTAAATTCACGGCACATTATAAAACGTACACAGATAAAATAAATATTCATAAAGCCTGCGTATCTCCTTTTTATAACATTTTATTGTACGAGCTATCCCAGGAGAGCCATATTTATGAAGCCGGCGCAAAACATAATAAGAACTGCAAACATTACTGCAAATAAGGATTTAGTCCCAGGTCCCAGAAGCGCTCCGGAATGTTCACTGAAATACGTGGGCAAATACATTTTATCTAATTGCAGCTTTTGTAATAAGTATTGTGTTATGAAAACATGGTCAAACTGAGTCAAAAGTTCATCCGCTTCTCATAATGCTATTTTTCATAACTTTTCTTTATATTCCGGTATACCTATCTATACAGGCCGGTTTTTTTTTAAAGAAGAAAGGGAATTACTTTCACAGATAATTATAAGAAATGTTTATAAGGTCATATAACTGATTGTGGGTACTTAACCACACTTAACTAAATAAAAATACCATTAAGGCGCCTACAAAGATAGCAAAAATTAAAAACAAAACTGAATTGTATTTTAGTTTTTGACAATTAAAAAAAAAAGGTTAAACAACAATCTTTTTAGTATTTTATACATGAACAAAAATATAAAAAAAAGTTAAACAGGTAAAAAATTGCTTTACCTTAATTAAAAGTAAATCTTAAAACGGCACCAGAAAAAGAATCAGATAAAATGGGACGTAATAAGGCTGGGGCAAACGGGGTAAATTGTTATTGTGGGGTGACCATACTTTGACTCTGGAACAAATTTTGAATCAAAATACTTATTTAATCACGTGTTGAATAGAGGATAATCATAAAGTCCACGTCAGCAAGGCTCTTTGATTAAAATACTTTTAACATTAAAATGTATTCCCTCATCTTCACGTTTGCGTGAACGTAGTCGACTCTCCCAATAGAGAATTACCGACCTATATGAAACTATATTATATGCTCTAAGTTACTATACATTTAATCTTCTGGTTAATTTATTAAAAAAACGGAACTAATTGCGTGCTTTGCAAGGGTTTCGATCTGCATAAACTTTGAAATTACATTTTTACTAACAATTTCAGTTCAGTCATTTACTTCCTCAGATTCAAATAGTACGTAACATTATTTACACCCCACTGCTCTTTAACTCATTGTAACTGTATCCAGCAAAAATAAAAGACTAAAAGAATTGCGTGTTTCGATTCGCATTAACAAATCTCGGACTCGGAAACAGCGAGCTTTATTGGCAAAATAGTTCAGCCATTTACTTCCTCATCTTCACGCTCGCGTGAACGTATAGTGTATTACCCGACTCTCCCGGCGGAGCACTATAATGAATAGCTGTGGTAATCGTGGCGAACGGGCTCTTTGTAATGTGGAAAACTATTTGCAATCGTACATAGAAGGTACTTCTGCGTGGTAATTCAAAGTTACTGTGGTATGATCCAACCATATAGTATGAGAGTACATAGTAATTGCTTTTCCCGAAACTATTTTGAATTATTGTGTTAGATTAAAACGTGTACCCACATAGTTTACACTACAGCGTTTTGATGTACTTACGAGTAAACTTCTTTGAATCGAACACAAAGCTTTTTGTTTTGTTTGCTGGAAAAAAACTCTTATTAGGGTTAACCTCGCCTTTGTTTGAACTTATTTGTCTATATTCTCTGTGTACAGAAAAGTTTAAGAATTCAATCGGACGAAGGCTAGTTTTATTCAACAGCGACAATTCACACTTTCGTGATGCAAAGACATCGTATAACCGTATAAGCGAAGAACATTTACACTGGTTTAATATTTTCATGAGTCTTAAAGATTGAACAACTCCTTTGTGGTTAGTATTATTGCTGAAACATTTCGTACTCAGTCCGGCATGATTCTCAATGGACTCGTAAGAAGATTATGAAACCTCTTTTTGGTTAGCATTCTTATTTAAAAAAGGAGTATGCAATATACCGTAATTTCTTTCTTAAACTTTTACACCACGACTCTCTGGTGCTGTTAATTGTTTTATATGCATGCTGACCATCCATTTGCCTGTTCTCGAAACACCTGACGAAGTCGACTGTAAAAATAGAATTGAATGCACTACTTTAGTTTGCCAGAACTTATTTAGCTTTAGAGTTTTTCGATAAAAGATCAGAGAACACAGATTTTTACACGTGCAAAAACACTATGATCCTTTTAGGTGAGTATTTGGCGTTTATTTTATAACCAGAGCATCATGTGCAGAGTAGTTTTCGTGAGAAAGGAATTTCGCACTCCTAGTACACACTAAAACTTTATATCCGCCGTAAAGCTCAGTAGGTATAAATTAAAGCTGTAACGCAAATGAAAATGAATAACTAATGAGCCACTCAACAGGTCTCACAGCGGGATCTTTTATTACAAGGTCCGTGTAAATTCGTTTCTACCCTCATTTTAAAACGAAACTCTGAAACAGATAATTAATTTCCCGTTGTATTGCCAAGTTATTATTGGGTTTTAACCTTGTAATTTCAACGATCTCCTCAAGTTTTGGAGAGCGTCAAATAAAATTTATTGCTTTTGGAGAAGTAATAATGATTGTTTTCACGTTTTACTGACGAGCTTCATAAACGAACTTTGCCGTCTCAACTCACCGTGCTTTATTACCAAGCAACAAAACAACTTTTCTTGACGAATTGTATTTTAACATTCCTATAATGTACGATCAGCTTAGTACCTACTGCTGGAGATACATAAATCGTGCACAGAATTTGTCCTCGCCCGCGGGCACACAATCTAATACGTATGCTAATTTATGATAGCTCTGGAATTATAGATGTCGCCCCGGGTGCGACCACCCCCTTCCGCCAGCCCTGGCGGCCGCCATCTTGGTTTTTGATTCAATACTAGACTATCTATCTAAACTATCCTTTATTCTGTGGATGGTGTAATTAAAATGCAGTAAACCTACGCTACAGTGCTAATGTCTTTTTAGTGGTCGTATTCATTGTTCTTTTACGGCTGGTTTTGAATAAAAGGGAAGTGCCAGACGGGAAGAGTCCTTATCTACCTAATACCTAAAGAGTGGGTTGTGTACGCGTAGGAATTTCGAATTAAATAGAACCCTTTCTTTCGTATTTGTTAGATGGGCTGAGCCGTCTGTTAGGTATTTGAACATAGCTCTTTTTCGAACGATCATTATTCGTTTTCAATAAATAACTTAGAAAAAGAAAATGCCGGGAGATTTAGGAGTGTACCTACTTCTTAAAACTGAATTGAATATTTGCCAAATTATTATTTTATTATAGTTTAGCCACCCAACCAAACAGTTACCAATTTAGTTTTTTTAATCTTATTTTTTTCTTTCTACCCATCGACCTTCTTCTTTTAAAATTTATTTTTAGCTATCTTGCTACATCTATTAGCCTTCAAATCGATAGTTTCCACTTCCAAGTAGGTAGGTACTATTTCGCTTCCCAACGAAAAAAATAATATTTTTAATAGGTCCGCCGTCAAGTTAGCAGTTTTGCACAAAGAGAAGTAGGTACGTTATGCAAATGCAATTTCAGCTAACGGCTCTCGACGGAATTCGGGTAAAGTCGGGGCTTTGGTGAGTGAAATAGCGATGTTGAATGTCGGAGAAAAACTATTTGTGAGCGGGGTTTTGAAAGATAAGGAAAAGAAATGGAAACTTCGAGACGGAATGTTTGCGAAATCTAGTTTGAAATATGTATAGAGAGCGAGATGACTTTTGTAGAATTTAGGTTTAATCTTCTAGTAAGAGTATTAATTCTGATTTTTTTTTTATTGCTAGGTAGGATACCTACTTAAAAATTTAATATTGTGCTCTAAGTGGGTTATCACGCGTGCTTAAAGTACTTAGCTGCATATGCAGAAGCTGGCTTATTTCCAGCCTAATTGGAGTTTACGAGCTATACGTAAGCGCTTGCAGTTTAGAGCTAAATTAGATGCAGGCGTTACAGCGGTTGTAGTTAACAGGAGCTTTTAAAACTATCATAATTGTAGTTATGAGGCTATGAGCATAATACATATTAACAGGTTTTTAAAGATAAGGATCATTTCAAAGGTAATGTGGTAGGTACCTACATTTTTTCTTCATCAAACTTACAATTAATAGTGAATATTCCGTTTTTAGTGAAACTTAAAAGGGCTTATACCTATCCCCTGTTAGGTAATAGAGGCTTACTGTAATATTTGTCACTTTTTAGACGAAGAGATTGCGACCACAGCAATCTGTCCATTAGATTTAGAACATACCTTATGATTTATATTGCACAGTAATGTACAAGCAAGTATGTACAAAAATAAGATGCCGAATAGTACAAAACGAAAAACTGCAGCTAAATTCCTAACAAAAATATTACTAAATTAATACGCTTTATCTTGGTTCAGAAAAAAAATCTGTTTTTCACAGCAGGAAATGGTAATTCTTTGCAAAAAATATAGTAGCAAAAAGGAACACAAGAATAAAGCCATAAAAACTAAAATACAAGTAAAACCCATGAGTTTTCTTCACGCTCGCTGCAACCTGTCTCCAACATTGGCCAGCACAAAATTGCCATTAAAACTTTTATTTGGCATCCCATTTAATTCCCTCCTGTTTAACTTTACCCTCTTGTTTAAAGAAAACTTCGCTTTTTTACTTTTCCTGATTGAGTTTTACTCTTCGCTAGCTTTTTAATTAAAATTGCTAGACATAGGATTGTCTTGGTAATTTTAAATGGCTTGAAAAGGGGTTTTTTAACTTCACTTTTCCTTTTAGTGTCTAATCCAAATTACTTTTATTTCGAGTCCTTTGTATTCTGTTCAACTGGGATTTTTTAAATATAATTATGCATATAAAAAAAATTAAGTGTGGTTATCAATGGGGGAGGATCTTGTCTTATCATATTTTCACTACCAATATCCAAATTACGAGCGTCTCGTTCTATCACGTACGACTTTTGTAGTCCATAAACTATGAAAATCTTCACGCCCAGTACATATTCAAGAGATGTACATATATGTACAGAGTGGGAGGGCCACTCTTTGCGATTGCTTATTGATCGACAACACTCTGTCAGAATGTTGTTCACACACCACATAATTATAATGCTTTATATAAAAAACTTTACGTGTTCTATTTTTATTTTAACACTTATGACATGAAGTCATAAGTTTTAAGGGTTTAAATTAAAATAATTTGTACGTTTTATTTCGGATAAGACCCTATTATGAACTTCTTTTACTAAAGATTTTTTCTGTCTACGATTTTATGTCTTTGAGCCCTACGTATGCTTTTTTGGTCAAACGTTGGAGAACTAAAAAGGCTATAGCAGCGTCCAACGTTTTTGAAATGTGCTCTTGCCAAGCTGGCACAATCGATAGGCACTAAAACCATCCTCCACAGGCCATGAAAATATAGATAAATCTCGTGCGGTCGCTGGCTGTGTGCCAGTACATTGTCCATAGGCGCCACTTAATTAAAGTAACGACTGGTACCCGATAGTAGGCCTAAGCGGATAATGCTTCAGTGTAATATTGGACGTGCCTGATCAATATATAAGGGGTATTCAGCTTTTATGAATTTTAAACTTGTTATAAAGAAAGTGATACATTTCTTGGTAGGACATTTAATATTATTCTACTCGGCATTTATGCTGAACTAAACATTCGATTTTTTTTTTAGCAAACACAACTAAGCTTTTCCTCTTTTTGGTATGTGTTCTTTCATTCTTCTCATTTCTTCTCATTCTTCTAAATAAACTAGAATTATTTGTACTCTATTACAACTTTTCAAAATATTGACTGCCATAGAAAAACGCAAACTCTCTGAAATAACTATTATATTGTCACCAAACGATTATCAAACTCATTTAAATTAGCCCTTTATACATACACATATAAAAAATTGGCAACTCTCATATTCAAATCACCAGCATATTGCCAGCCAGCGATTTAAAAATCCTATTCGAATTTTGCTAGCCCAACTACTGAATATTAAGTTTAACCACACTTGATTAATTAAAGTAACGAGTAGCGAAGCTCGGTAATAGCATCTGAAACGAGGGTGCTCCAAAACGGTAAATGTTTGATGAGAACATCGAGGCTCTATGGGTTTCGAAGGTCCACAAAAACAGTTCGTGCTGGTGACTTGTGGAAGGCGTGACCACATTCGCTGAGTAATGGATCGAATCAATTATAATGGAACTGACGTGACAGTTGTTACTGTGAACATGGTTCGGGGGTATGGGAAAATAATGCTAGTAAATATCGATGGCAGACTCGCGGTCACACCATCGTAGGACGTCTTTTTCCAACGAGGGATGATTTTCTCTTATTCACTTTTTAACATTCTCGGGTACCTTCCGATCTAAATAAGTAAGGGTTAAAACTTCTCTATTGTATCGTGTGTCGTCTAGTTAGATTTAAATAGCACCCGATAGATTTTTTAAGGATACTTTTTGGTATTTATAATTATCATCATAAACGTTTATTTGTACAATTTCTCATAAAAATAATATACATTCACGAAATTTCAACAATAACTATTATACATAGTTAATCTACCGTACAAATTAACGATTCAGCTTCAGGCAATAAAACCCACCCTGTATTACTGAATTCAAATTTTACACACCATATAATTAATTATTAATCTCAGAGCACATGTTGAAAGTTAGCTCGTTACCTAAAATGTTAAGAGGAAAGTTTTATAACGACATTAACTTTAATGCGACATCCCTACAATTGTTATAGTTATTAAGCCAGCCACTAGTCTTATTTTTCAGACTGTTTTAGATATTAGGGTTAGCTCAAAACAAAATAGCACCGTGATGCGTAATTATACACAATTGAATTTGTATCTAGTTGCGTAGTAAACAATTTCTTTATTGTATTGCGCGTCGCGTTTCATCTGGTCTAAACTCTTTTTTTCTCGCTTGCTATTGGTAGGTTATATAAATTATGCTATTAGAGGCTTTAAACTTTAAAATTACGAGTTTTACCTAGACGTTTTACGTAATCAACACTTTTCTGTGAATATAATTATCGGCTCAAGCCTTACTCGAGCCGTCTTTGCACGAGATTCTTCTTCTCTTCTTCTTCTTCACTTCAATAATGGCCCATTAGTGACCTCTGTCCGTCATTTCGACAGACAATTTTGCCAATGTCAAGTGATATAATTGTAATTATATAAGTCAAGTCAAGTCATTTGTCAAGTCGGCTGTCGTTTGTTTTGAAAAGAAAATTTTATTGTATTGTGTGGGTGCTGTCAGTGTATTGCTGACGACAGGCATGATACTGACAAAGTATGATTGAAGCATTTTGTATGAAACAATATACGTCTCAAACTAAAAATTGCTAGCAAATAAAGCTGTCAGTTTTGTTCAGAAACATTCGTTCAATATCTCAAAGTTCAAATATGGCCTTCAAATAAAATAAAGGTAAAAGTGAAATTGTTTTCTAGTCAGCTAATATTGAAACGTAACATTTGGTGCCTGGGGAAAATAGATGATATTAGATAAAACAACTACCGTACAGTAAATTGAACCTTAAGCTTCTGCTGCCAGAGTAGAAAATTGAAAACTCGAATCCATAAATAAATAGGTACTGGTGAAACAGAGGTATAACTTTGAGCTTTGAGTTGTAGGGTGTAA
Source organism: Eulithis prunata (assembly GCA_918843925.1). NCBI lineage: Eukaryota > Metazoa > Arthropoda > Insecta > Lepidoptera > Geometridae > Eulithis > Eulithis prunata. The sequence goes on along the minus strand of OU974016.1, from coordinate 6,824,187 downwards.
TGTTGAAAATTGAATTTTACATTATCATACGAGCAGCATAGCAGGAGGTTAATTAAACAAGGGGTGGGTAAATTGGATATTGTCGTTGGTTTTCGGTGAGCAAAACCATGATATTGCTAAAACAATATTGGGCTGTGTGTAAACTGCCTTATTTGAACGTTTTTATGTTCTCTGGGATGTTATTGCATGAGTGTAACCCAAATTTTGTGACCATTTGCAATGGATTCGTAGCATAGTTGATATACGAATTGGACTACTAAAACATTTTGCTAGCACACAGTTTTTAATGCCCAAGTCCGACAAGGAACCCTAGAGTTTTGCCATGTTTATCTCGAAGTATGATAAAAATTATGATAAAAAACAGAATAGGTACTAAATAATTTGCACGACAAAACCTTCGAGCGAGATATTCATTCAATTTAGGTATTTGATATTTTTAGGAGACAAATGGATAATTTTGATGGTTTGTGTGGTTGCATTTATACTGTTTTCCATTTTCAAACATACTTATCATCACGTTTTAGATATTACGGTACTAAAACGTACGGTATATTTCGTGCCGTCTGTAAACAAATTAATTTAACAGTCAAGCGGCACCACCAAACGACCTTTATCCAATTAATTAGTCTCCCTTCAAACCCCTAAAGTAGGCACTCTAGTTTATCGACGTGGCACAGCCGTAAACTTGCAATTCAAATATCCTAGTCAAACACAGATTTGCATGGACCCCTTTGTCCTTTGACACACAATTGGAAAATCAAATTATCTTCGTCATCATCTTTGGTAGTTCCACGAGTCTGTATTACTTTGATACCCTGATCTCCATGTCAAGCAAGTGAACGCAAAACTCACATACTTTTGTAAGAATCTGACGTGTTATTATATACATTTTTTCACACTGAAAATGAAATAAAATAATGCTTACAAAATGAAAGTCGTTAAGTTCCTAAATATATTCTTTTTTCCACAGAAATCTACTATTTCCACGAAATCTATAAAAATTTATAGCGCGTAACGAAAAGTTCAGCGTCTAAAAACATCCTTTCTTCATAATTACTTGAGAAAAACATCGTATTTTTCCAACATTATAAAATTTCAACAGCAATATCTCTTTCAGTTTGTTCGAGCACTTAGCAACGTCTGCTCAGCGTGCAAGATAAATGATGGCTGGAGGACACTACACAGAGACCAGAGGGGGGGAAACGGGATGAGGGGGGATTCTGTTCATTGTACCGTAGCACTAAGCTATAGATTACGTAGGGTATGTATAGAACCACCCCCCACTGAGCTATACCTAGATAGTTGGCTACGTTAATGGCGTAGACAGCCATTTGAAAAGGGAGGATTTACGTTCATCGCACTGTGCTTAAAGCTATTGAGGGCTAGACAGACAGACAGAACGGTTTTGTTAGGTATTCGAGATAATAGAAAAATTTTTTTTATTTAGTACACTAAGCTTCAGCGCCACTTTTTTCATAAGTTGCATTGCTTTTACACAGTTTTTGTTCATGTTAGAAAATCTAACCGATTTATTTTCGGCAATTATGGAGGTACCCTAAAACAAAAGCCAACGTAGTCATGAAATAGAATTCCCAGTTCACCCCACCGTGCTCTCACGTTAGTTCGAACCCAATCGCGCGAATTTTCTCAACCGATTAGTTTAGATTTATAAATGAACTTCAATGAAGGTTTCGGATTCGCTACTATTGGGGCACTTATCGTTTCACTAATGTTGTTTTCATTAATTAGTCTAATCCAAATTAGTTGGCATCGTTTCATGTTTTTGTAAACGGCTTTAGCGGTCGTATTGAAAGTGAAAATTGATTTTTGGTTTTCCTATTTTACCTTCGTTATACTCTATGGAATACTGTATTTTTTTTATTTATTTGAGCTTGAACGAATATGAAATCGCAATCTAGTTGAAATGAGCTCATTATTATTGATAATCAATAAGATTTGATAAACCCAGTGGAAAGTAAAAATAGTTCTCTAATAGCTTTCAAAGCGCATGGCTACAAGATTTCCTACATTTTCTTCGTAAGAAAATTAGTGCCTTCAGACAGCCTGATCCGAGATTAGTTCGTCCTAAGATAGATTAATGTTCCTCAGAAAAACTGTCTAGAATGTTCGATCGCGAGCTCCAATCTAGTGAAATTGATGAGTCAGATGGTACAAAAGCTCGCGGAAGACAATACAACCTTTCACCGTCTCCCTCTCGCAATTAAGTGAACCTTTTTGTTAGGGTTTCCTCCACTACATTATTCCGTGTTCCGTACAATGGAACGTGAATTGCGAAAATCGGCACAGATTATATTTTGTCTCGCGGGGATTCGCCGATTTGTGAGCCCTCACGCTGAAAGTTTTGTATTGTGCCGGTAATTGAATGTTGATTCGTTTTGGATGGATTAGTTTTGTTTGTTGAAAGAAACATTTTCTGTCTCTTTTTTTTTTTACTTTGCGACTACCGAGCGTAGTACTACCGATAAAAAACGTGGAACGATTGCAGTAGAATTCAATACTTATTGATCTGTTCTGACTCGATCGAGTAAATGCGTTATTTAAATAGTAATACAGATCTTATGAAAAGCTTATGCCAAACAGTAGGTCACTACAAGCTGCCTATGATTCAACAGAACTAAAATTTCATAATTTTTACTAGTCAACTTGGTGACGTAGGTATTTATTTCTGCCACCAAGCAGTGATGTATGCTTTGCCAAAGACAGGTATCAGCTTTACATTGGGTTGGCCATCTGCTTTTTTAAAAAAAACAAAAGTAGAATCAATTTGTAACTGCGAACAAAATAAATAAATATTTCACTAAACGGTTTAAACATTTTCCAATATCTCCGAAAAAAAGGTCGAAAATTGTAAACGACACGCACGGCCTTGCCAAGTGTGCGAATTGCAAAGTGATTGATTGCGTGTCACGTGGGCTTAACGAGATTTCCATATTAAACGCGGCTGCGGCCTGTCATGTTAATCACAAGCTTGAATTGAACATGTATGCTATATTAAAGGTACTCGTAGCTATTCAAATACGCGTAATTTAGGAAATGTTCATAGCTTTAGCAGAAGATAGTACGCCCTTTGTAAGACTTTCGACATTTTAGTACCTATATACTTTTATATCACACGGTGAATCGTCCTTTCTCTACTGAAAATTCCCATTCATCAAACCAAAAGCTAAACTTTTTACCATTACTAAACAAACAATAAAGTAATCTCGTTTTAACACATCCTTTTTTCACTTACAGGTCACAGAAGAATTTCTTCCGAAAATCCAGACCAGTGACTTCAATCAAGCATCTAAATTTTTTCTCATTTATCGCGTACTGACTTTATGACTAGGTCAAAGAAAATTTAAGTGCTTAGGTACATTCTACGGAATGCTTTGTGCCTAAATATTTTTTACTTATTACTTGTTTTATAGAATTTGGATAGAAAAAGCGAACACCAACTACAAAACTGCAGTTAGGTTAGTTAGTTAGTTAGTTTTATCAATATCTAGCCGATAAATTATCATTTAGAAATCAAGTCACATCTTACAAGACGTTTTGTCGTTAGTGTGCGCTATCGATAAGCTTCACTGGCGAAAGGACAACCTAATTGGCTTAAACTAAAGGTGATTATTGTATGGCAAAGGGGTTTGCACCAGCCAATGAGCACAGAAAACTGAAGAAAGAAAAGTAATGAAGATATCCATGGCACATTCGTGATCTACCCTGTAGATCCGGGCTTTTGTAGTTAATAGAAATCAGAAGCTCGTCTCTACAGGTATCTCACGGCTGGAAGACCTCGCTACTATCTTCGAAGAACGAAGAAATGAAAAGAAGAAGGAGAACTGCTATTTTAATAACTTATTAGTTTGTAAATATAGAAAAAAAAAGAACTTTTTCTATGTTATGTGGTTGTAGTTATTTCATATTATCTGGTTTGGTTTGAAATGTATCCATGTGTATAATGTGATATTGTCAAGAGTTTTTTGTGTCTTATTTTTTTTTCATGTTACGGAAAATATTGTTTTATTTCCCCTTTTTAATAAAATAAAAAAAATCCTGTGTACTTATTGCTTAAAAATATTAAATCATTATAGCTAGATACATTGTAATTGTTGTAGTAACCTATACAATAAAAAATAATGAGAAAGTAATACATACCTATAAAAAGATTCTGCTTAGATGAATCTGAAGAAACATAAAGGTACAAGACCTATAAGATTAGATTTCGCTTGTGTTTTCTTTGTTGGATATTCTAATAAAAAAGCCACCTAAAAATTATTTACTAGTGAACTATCAATTAATTTAAAAAAAATACGAGTAATACCTAGGTAGATGTGTATTTTACATCAGGTACCACTTATTATTTACAACATGGTACATTATTAATTTATACTAGGTATTCAAAGTCGCACACCAAAAGCAGGATTTTAAATATATTTGAATTAGTAGGTATTCACTCCCACTCTTTTGCTGTTACCAACCTTATGAGTAGGTCTGACTGTGTTAAGTTTACAGTCGAATACATAGATCTACAAAGACTGTGCATGTATCATTTTGCCAAACCACAAACATTGTTTTAAGTGCTGCTGAATCGTGGTCAGATTTTCTGGTTATAAATATCCTAGAATAACTTGAAATATCTTAGAAGCCTAAGAATATTGATCTTATTTACAAGTAATTAAGTTTCTTATTTGCATAAAGTAGTTCAACTCTAAAATCACTTTACATAAATCACCATAACCACGTGGCTGTGGTTGGTTTTTAGATCAAAAAAGGTAACATAGTCACGACGGATTTTTTAATAAAAAAAAGTAATGTAAAAATAAATAGGTATAATTAAAGTTCAATTTTCATACAAAAGACATGAACGCAGTTCTCATGCAACAACACGTAATGCCGTAGCATGCTACGGCGTAGCAAGCATTGACAGAAAATATATTTTTTTAAGTTTACCTATCTATGTAAGTATAATTGTACGTAGTATAAAAATCGTACGAGACAAAGAACGTACCTACTATACTAGGTACAACTTTGCAAAAAAAAGTAAAAAACTAGCCTAATTAAACAGTATAAAATTTTTGCCTTATATCATCCTGGAAAAAATCGCTTTCAGCGATAAGGCCGCCCATTGTACTATACAAAGTTAGTTTTAAGATTTGTACGTACCTAATTCTTGTGTGTACAATAAAGTATTATATATATATTTATACTAGTCTGATAAATAAAAAGTTGATTGTTCATTTACAAGTAAGTATCTAGTAACTAGTCCCAGTAGCTACATGGTAGATATCCCTTATCTTCGCACAAAGTGCTTTGCTTCCACCTTTATAATGCGAACTGCCAAGGAGTGGAACTCTCTGCCATCTTCAGTATTTCCTGAAAGATATAACTTTTTTTTTTTTTTTTTTTTCATACTTCTAAGTAGGCAAACAAGCGTACGGCCCGCCTGATGGGAAGCGGTTACCGTAGCCTATGGACGCCTGCAACACCAGAGGCATCACATGCGCGTTGCCGACCCTTGAAGAATTTATAACCTAGGAAATTTCAAGAAAAGAGTGTATAGATGGATTATATAGCTAAGCGTGCTCCACCTTAGGCTGCAGCTACACTTACCACCAGGTGTGCTGGCAGCTAAATGCTTAGCTATAGCTCATAAAAAAAAAGCTAACTAAAAGTGTATAACATACGTACCTAATAGTTTAATCGGTATGTTATATTATATAGATTTCATGTAGCTTGTGTAAGTATCTACCTGAAAAATTGTATTGTTTAGTTATGATAAAGTAATCAAAATAAATGTCTTATACTAACTACAATTGTGTTTAAATTTACTAAGTTCCTATATAAAGTACAATTAGGGTTTCTTATTGCCTATACCTAACTAACTACCTACTTTCTACGCAGTGGTAGATACTCATATGTTGTGCATACCTTGATCCTGTGTCCTATACCTACTAACAAGTAATAACTCGAAAATCTATACTTAGTTTAAATGTCTGTGCGACATTTGGGCTTGCATTAAAAATATCAAGTTGCACTCGAGCATAGAATTAGTGAATCTTTCCTCTGAAAAACTCTTGAGAAAACTGGAGGCATAGGTACCTTACGGGCCTAGTATTTGTTTTGTGGTCTAAATATTTTATAATTTTTGCTCAGCAACATGAAATGTATCTACAATTTCATAAATTGCAGCTGATCAGATTTCTGCACTTGCATATAAAAGATACTGTAAGCCGTAGCGTAATTTGTTACGTAGTAGGTACATACTATAAGGACACTACGCTAGTCGAGTTTTGAATTAGAAAATCTGAGGTGCGCAATTGGCTGCGCATGTCATAGAATAAATAATAAATATTCTGTATGTAACTTTTGAAATCAAAACTAGGAAATGAAAATGCATAAAAGACTTCATAAAGGGAGGCTTACCTACTCGTAAGCAAATGATGAAAAATAGGACATCATAACGAAAGTTTTGTAAAATCGTTATCACCGATTTTCAACATTGTAGAAAATGCGTCGCGTCTTGTTCTCCCTTTGGCTCCCCACATTTTTTTTATTGCTCTGTCGATAAAGCAGCTCATCAAAATCGCGACTTCTGTTGAGAATTAAGCGAACCTCTTTGGTCTCAATCTAGCAACTTAAAATATAGTTTTAGCTTAATCAGCTACTCGATACTAGATGGCGCTGTAAAAGCTCCGTTGAAATATTTCATGACGGTAGATGGCGTTGCAATGACTTTTGCGTGAACGTTCTGAAATGAGTGAGCAAATATTTTTACTTTTAATAATTATGTATAAAAATGTAACTTACTAATATAAAACAACTTTAGTATTTAGTATGTACAACATAGCTAAGATCGAGCCTTGTTCATAACATATTATAATATTACAGATTTGTATTTCATAACTTCTGGGTAGAATAGAGATTGCATTGGAAATGAACCCTACCATCTGATATTATGGTTCATTTTTGCGTGGCGCATACTTATATAGACCTTCTTATTTTCACGTCAGCATAAACAAAAATTATTGTTTGTGACTTTTCCAAGACTTAATGTCGACCGACTCAGTTGGGTCAACATTTTGAAGTACTGTTTCATGTGTATTTTGTAAATATTGTCATACTGTATTCGTTGTAATTTTCTTTGTGAGTAAAATATTTACCATAATATTATAGAATCTCATTCCCCTTGCACAGTACCTCATAGAATACAAAACAGTGAAGTTTTCCATTTCCTGACTTGCACTTCTTAATCAAAGTCACACCATCCAATATCCACTGTCTTCGAAACAAAGCAATTTCCAACTTTTAAGTGAATCGTCCACTCTAAAGTAGATGGGAAATTCGAATCGAAAACTTTAGCTAAGTAGGTACCAAGTAGGTGTATTAAATGTAAATAGGAAAGTTGTTTTCTTTACTTGTTCGTTCGTTTCGCTACAGCAAAAAGTTGTAAAATCCAGTAGAAAAAAAATTGTGCGTGATTTTTTGATCAACATTTTACAAAAAAACATAAACCACCAATGAATGTGACAAACGTCATCATCCGTCGTCACTCAAAAAAATGCCAATAAAGTCATTCATCAAAATTGTTGGATATCTACGACATACGACGTTTTTACAGGCGATACATTTTTTAAATTGAAATAGGTAGGCACTGTTTATTTTCCATCGTATATCTACTTAACTAAGTACTTACCTACAGAAATAAATAAAACGCGCTCACTGTCTAGGTATTTGTAAACACCAAGTTAATTTTGCCAGTTTTATGTGTGTAAATTGTAAAAAAAAATTAAGCACAATGGTTATTCTCATGCATCGAAAATGAATCTCTACCACATCCCAGGCAGATGCTCAATCATTTATTAAAAACAAAACTGTATTCGTAAAGATAACTCTTCGATGGCGAGAATTTGCAACACTTATACAACTGATTGATGTTCTTCATTTATCACTCCCCTCGTTGCCTTTCGAATGAAACTTTTTAAATGGGTCACAGGGTCCGATTGCCTTGAGTTTTGTATTTGAGTAATTAAAGGAGGATCGATATAGGATAGGAGCTTTGAATGATTCTGGAACCGGCTTTACGATTTTTGAGATTTTAAATCAACACTTGGCAAACGGGCCACCGATCACAGCCACCAGTGGCCCGCAACAGACATTTTGTACCCTTTTTCATTTTCCATGCATTTCGTAGAAACTCACCACATACATGTGGTCGGTGGCGACCACTAGCTACACCATGTGAAACTATGAAAAGTGAACCTACTCGGACTATAATTATTAATACCAATTATACTTACAAATTCATAATAATGAACCTCACTACAACACCCAGACTCTTAACGAATGCAAACCTCATAGAAAAAACTGTCATGTTACTAGCTCGTCGTTGCAGGAATCAAACCAGTACCTAATATCTCAGTTTTCCACTGTGCAGAGGTTCACAGAGGTCGTGATCTATATCTAACTTCAAAGCATTTGTAGGGAGTAGCTGTAGGTAATTGCTGAAAGGGCACAGTAGTCCAAATTCACAAGCAGTCCGGAACTTCTTTCAAAAGGCAAATAATGAAATGAAGCAAGGAGTACCATGAAAGGTTTTCGTAATGTCGACGGTGTACCGAGTGCCCTAGCTGCCAACTGAATCATTAATTTTGATTTTTTTCCGCTTAAATGTGTCTTTACAGACCTGTGGCAGTTGACGTACGAACTTATGTTGTACAGTTCGCAAAAAAGATATACCTACTCGTATGTAGGTAGTTTAATATTATTTTCGAGTTATTCCCATCTAGCCCACCAGCTGACCCACTGGTGGGCTTGATGGGAGTTAACCGTACCCTGATTACCGATCTCTGCTAGAACCTTCTTTCACTAAAACAAGTAAAATCTCATAACAGTCATATTTTCAATCCAAAGGAAAACAATGCATGAGACAAAATACATTATAGAATTTTTCATATTTTTTCATTATTGAACGGTGTAAATGGTTAGTATCTACTGAAAAAGCTTAACAAAGATTGCATTCACGTTAGGGCAGACTGGCGAAACTCTCGAACTAGACTCGTGCTTTCGATAAACGAACAATGTATGAAACGGGGGTCAAAATTTTAATCACGTTTCATACAAAACGTGATTTTCAGTGTGTAATTTTGGTAGATCCGCTTCTTTTTACGTAGGAACTACGAATTACATATTCTTTGCATTAGGGTGTATTCAAAATATTTTTTTTTATGCAACGTATGTTCAACGTAAGTGACTATTTCTTTGAAAGTTGCTTGCACCGCAAATGATGAAAATGTTTCTGCCAACTATACTACAATAATTACCAGTCCTCCAGTTCCGTGCAATGTCGCATCGCGTATCGAAAAACTTTTAATTTAGCCAAGCTCCATTGTAAGTCTTCTAAAAAGATTCAGTATTGTATGCATTTAACAAGGAGCTTCTGTGACATATATTAATGGATTTCCTACTATTTCTCGAGGATCGGCTTAGGTACCCGCGTCTTTGTTCCTTTTTAGTAATTTCTTACCGGAGTTTTAGGTATTGAAACAATGCCTTTGAGGGCTGACTCGTTGTGTGAACGAATGGCCTGATTTTTTTAGTACTATCCCTATACTAAACTTTTGAAGATACCTACCTATTTAATCAGGAGATAGTCAGAGGCGTACCTAATACGTCCTTATTCGCCACATAAGAATATTGCTTATAATGTGGATAGTAACCAGATTTCGTTCAGTTCAAACATTGCTTTTGATCTGACTAAAATGTATTCTGCAAAATGCTAAAACTAGATTTTTTTATGAAAAGTAGTGAAGGAACTAGCGGAAAAAAAATATGAGAGGACAATTCAAAATACGAAACATATTCTACAAAACTAAAAGAAAAGTTTAAAGTATTTTTTCTTCAAATCAAAATAAAATGACATTTTAATATAAAAACCCTTCGGCACTCTCAAAGCCCTCAATGACATTACTCCAATTGCCAATGTCTTTAGCGTCTCGCTCCGAACGCGCTGGCGGTGTTTTAAGAAATCCTCTGTTTCTATAAAACCATTTGTCACTGAAGACGAAGGTTTTGCGAGGACACGTCATTCAAGTGATGCAACTCAGTGTTAATGCAATTGTGAAACAAATTCAAGTAAATAACTTTTCTTCAGCACAGAGTATGCTACGGAAAAACTGGCAATACTGAAATCATTAAAATAATAGCTGGTTTGTTCTAAATATTTTTGATCTAGGCCAAAATGGCAGGTAATCAAATAAAAATTGCAGTTTTTTTAATTTACGTGAGACAGTAGGTATGACTTCACAAAATCCTGTCACAATGAGCATAACTGGGAAGCTTGGTTGGAAATGGATGTAAAGAATCAAAGCATAGGAACTGTGGTTATTATCGACGTTTTAAAAAATGAGTGGTGTAAGAGAACTTTTTCCTGACAATCTTATCAAGTCCCAAGTGGCGTTGTCTCTACTATTGTCAAGAATAGCTACTGTTTGGCTTCCGAAGCGCCGAAACACACCCTCGAGACCGATCTATCAAACGTCCAACTTCGATATTAAGTTTTGAGCGTTCCCTTCAAAAGAACGAAAGCGAATCATTCAATGTTTGAATTTGGAATTGAACGAAACGATTGTTTCGTCATACGATGCTCGGATTGTGTCAAAATATTTACGGTGATTCGTGCAATTTTCTAGGCAATCGATCTCGATCAAGCAGTAGAAAGTTAGCATCGCAGAACCGTGAAATTGGAGTTTATTTAAGAATAATGTAGCAGTCACTGATTTGATCGATTGGGTATTAGATGCAGATCGATTGTAGAAGAATGCGCTTTCATACTCTTTAAATTTTGCATGCGTTCGTTCACAATTTGTTAAAAATGTGTCTACATTACTAGGTACATATTTAAGTTTAATCTTAAGATTGTGCATTATTTTAAGTGTGGTAAAAGTTTAAATTTTCCGATAGAAATAGTAAAACTCAATGCGGAAATAAAAACTTGTACTTTTTTTATACAACTAAATGATGGAACAAACCAATACATAATATCCTATAATTTGAAATAAATCTTGAAAGCCTTATTTAAAATCTCGTAAATCTTCATATACCTAAACCTACCTCTTAAAAACGAATCTGCAATAAACACACACATAGCTATAACATACAGGCATGTGTTATAAATGGATTCGTCCATGCATTTTAAACAAAAATCGCCAGCGAATCACCCCATCGCTGGAGGGGTAATTCGCGAGATAGAGTGCGGAGTGACTAAGGGGTGAGATAAAAGGAATTTTATTCGAGATTTTCAGATAGCTCTTCTATGTTAAGTTATACATTGAAATGCAAATTCAAGGTTGATAAGAGATGTAAGATTCGGTGTTAGGACTTTTCTTTTGAAAATTTATAACACAACCTTTTTCCCAACAGATTTTAGGAGAATGCTAAGTCTAAGCGATAAAAAAATTTACCCTTTTATTCATAATCTCTTTAATCTCTCATTTTAGCAGGGCTTTAACGAAATAACTCTTGTCACTTGTATAAAGACGAAAAGAAATGACAGCAGATTTAACAGCCGTTTAAACTAGCGGAGCTTTAGAATAGCATGATAAGACAAGCAAGCAGGACAAGACCATTAGGTAGTAGTTTATAAAGTAAATTACAAAAAAAAGCCTTGGTAAGATCAAAGCTAAAGTAGTGAAACAAAAAACTAATATGTGAATGTGAGAGGTAATGTGAACTTCATTCTCCAGTAGGTATAAGTCATTCGATAAAGTTGCATAGGCACTCATTTTTCATATACAGTTACCTATTTTAGATCAACTCTACAAGAAAATAAATGAAATCCTGCTCTATATTGATTAACTGTACCGACCACCCACTCTCTGCCAAGTTTTCAAGGAAATCGTGTCCAATATCCAATCTAAGGGCGAAAGAGGAAAAAAATTGTACCACGACGCCAGCGTTGCACTGTCGCGACTGCTCACTGATTAATGAAAGACTGGCTCGCTCATCTGTGAACCACTCTATCTACCATTTACCTCTCAAGGTATAACCAACCTTCAGTATATAAAGATAAAACGCAAACTGCAATGCAGGAAACCTTCAGATAGGACGTTTATGTATGCAGCAGTTAAGAATACCAAACGTTTTCCCCTAGCGCTGTAACATTTGACGTTTTTGTGAGACGTATACACATAAAGATGGCAAAATATGAAGTCGAGGGAAAATAAGGCCATCTGAAGAGTAGCTATTTTAAGATTAAGTTAGGTACCTAAGTTCTTCCCTGATATTTTACTTATCAATTTTAGGAATATCAAAATAAAAAAAATAAGACGGCATATTCCCCACGGAAATAATTGTACAAAAAAACTATTATTTTTGGGAAACAAAGTACATTAGAAATATTAGCTGAGGCATCACAAAAAAGATTAAAACCTAGATTTTGTCTTTAATCCAAAAAGCTCGTGGTGTTATTCGGAGAGCGGGTGGGGGGAGGGAATGTGCTGTCAGCTGTCAAATGTCTGACATACGATGACGTGTGTTAAAAACTTGTGTGTGGCTTTGGGTGAACAGAATTTGTAGGCGAGTGGATTTTTGCGAGACCGAGTAATAATTATGAAAATGTAATGTGACATTCTCAAAAATTTGGAAGCAGGATAGTATTTACAAAAGCATAATGTCAGTTATTATGAGCCAGCACTTATAAGTCATTGGCAATGGATACGACCATGGAGTGTAGCTTCATCGCTTTTGAAAATTCTATGTTTTTTTTTATTTATATTGATTTTTTTTTTCATATTTCACTTGTATAATTTACTAGCTAACCTGTTTACCTACATTTTTATCAGTCAGAGTCAGGCTTAGAACTTATAATAACTAATAAAGCATCTGTGTGTCCATGTAGATTTGTATAACGTGTGTAACGTTTCACATAATGCTTACATATTTATGATGTGAAACCCAAAATAACTACCCCAGCACATTTTAAATTTACGTTTGTATGTACCGCATAAATTTTAGATTCAAACATGCTTCTGTGGCAGGGACAAATGCAAAAAAACGTCGGCACTCGACCCAACAAAGATAGGAAACGTAGCCCGCCATTAAAGAAAATTGGCTATCCGATCCCCTACCCATCAGGGATCTGCGAAATTCAAAATTATATGTTTTTGTCAGAAATACAGTTCACGAATGAAATAAATTCGAAGAATTTTGGCAGAGCAAGAACATTTAATTATGATTTGTATTTTGGAGCTTCTTTGATACTGTTTTTGGTTATTCTGGTCCAAAACAATATAATTTTTTTGTTGCCAAACGAAGAACGCCTTTTGTGGCGTTATGCCAACTCTATGAAAAGTAAAACTTGTCAGATTGCCTATGAAGGTATAGTTTTGTATGTTTAAAAAATACGACAGTTAAAATCAACCTATTTACTCCCATCAAATATCCTCACTGTATAAATACATTTCAAATGTAATAGAAAACAAAACAAAAACAAATAATACGATCAAAGTCAGCTAAATAGGTTTTTCTCCAGCTAAGAACCAAACGCTGAAATAACGTAAGAGGTGTTTAAAGAACAATATGAAATAAATCTAAAGTTCTAAAGACTACAGTTGAAAATGGTAGAGCAGCAGAGTAAGGAAATCCAAAGTTTGATTAAGGGCCTGTCGTATTGTTCATTAAACTTGGATTAAGTTTGCTCTGAAACAAGCTGGCAAACAGTTAAAGTTGTAAAAAACGATTGGGAAATAAACTTTACTGAAGAAAGTTTGTCTTTGAGCGTCTTCATTTACGTAGATTCTGGGTGATTATCAATGCAAAGTTCGGCGAAATAACTTTGCTGACAGACATTTAGTAAACACAGTAAATATATAAATATAAATATTATAAATAGTCACGGACACTTAACACAACGCCATCTAATCCCAAACTAAGCAAAGCTTGTACGATGGAAACTAGATGGCTGATAGAATACATACATACATTTTTTTTTTGTAAATACATACTTATAATACATAGTAACACCCAGACCCAGAAAAAACATCTATGTTTATAACACACAAATGTTTGTTCTCGGTGGGGATCGAACCCACGACCCACAGCACGGAAGGTAGAGCTACTACCGACTGAGCCATGACGCCCGTCAATGTGACAGTGAATGTGTACTCTCTAATTACTTGTTTGGTTTCAAACACCTATCAAATTACTACTAATATAAGTAACTTGACTACTTGACGAAGCACTTTACCGGAAGTTTTATTTTTGTACATATTAATGTTTTGGCCTTGAAGATTACTCTTAAAGAGTTCTAGTTGTCTCTGTTCTCAGTTTTCTTCTTGCATAAGATGGTGGGTGTCCAACCATCTCATTTCTAAGGTATCATACCCTCGAATTCATAAATGATTACAATTAAATTAATACAGGCACATGAGACTTCAAGATCTTTACGTCTCAGAGTGATGGACGCAGTGCATTTCCTTACAGGGCACGTCCTCATTGGACTTGCTTGGCAAGGTAATGCATTGTTATAGACAGAAGTTACCACTTAACATCAGGTGAGCTATCAGATTGTTCCATTAGTTTTATCATTAAAAAAAAGCTCTCAAACTCATGTAGGTATACCAGCACGTAATACCGCACCAAAAAGAAGCACACCTATTTATTGATTAAACAACCATTGATCGGGTGTTACCACCTTTTGTAGCTGCAGCCGGTTGGAAGTCATGATTCAGCAGATATCGTGGGATGACCGACATGACCGTGGTACTATTGTGACCGTCTAATTCAATAAAATCGCCGAGCATTCTTGTTTGTTTGTCGGCTCCCTTGTCGGACGCTATCGGTATTAGCGACTTATTACTGGCTTACTTCATGATAGGCACCGTGACTTGTCGATTGACTTTTGTTTTTGTTGCGAGCTTTGGTACCCGCATGAGCGCTTATAATGTTATGAACGCAATTTTACATCTCTGTGTTGAGTGTGTAATGTATGTGGAATCGGATGGGGGTGGCGAATACGAAAACACTTTGGATGATATTCTTATTTTATTTTTATAAATCTTTGCAACGCAGCTTCGTCGTAGCCGGTAGCCATCACTCCCATTCCTTTTAAAAATAAAGCATTCAATCATCTTTCAGTTCTTTTCACTCGATCCCAATCTTTCTACGTTCCATTTCACACACAAATCATACGTTCCGTTCCCTTTCATAAAATCAACTTCCTACATGTATGGACTTTCATGGGCAGTATCGGCACTGCTGGGGAGTTGAACGACATTGCAGTGATGTTGACGCAAAACGTCACTTTCAATATTATTATTTTTTTGACATCTGTTGTCACTACTACACAATATGATCTCTATGCTCAACAAATCACATAATGTTATATGTTTTTTTATCATCAATACTTTATGCAATTATTTTGAAAATTCGGTCTTCAATCATTTCTACTTACATCATGAGACAAGGACGAATTATTGTTATGAGAAGAACCTTAGTATAGTCTGCTAATATAGGCACTAGGTAGGTATATCTATTATGAGGTATGGGGTAACCTTTTTTCGGGGGTACATACTTGTAGAGTGCCCTCAACTTCTCTGCGTGGTTCCTTGGTACTCTTCAGCATCTGTAACCCTATACTTCTTTTAGACTTTAGACTGTATACACTCTTGTTCTTCAGGATGTCTGTACTAGATTATGGGTTAATTAGTCATACGGGCTATAGTTTTGCTTTCCCTATATTTTTTAGATCTCTTAAAATTACGTTTGTTTAAAAAAAGCTTCTCAAAGTTGCACTTTACCTATCACCGTCATATTATGGTGGCCGTTT
This sequence comes from Eulithis prunata, assembly GCA_918843925.1. Classification (NCBI taxonomy): domain Eukaryota; kingdom Metazoa; phylum Arthropoda; class Insecta; order Lepidoptera; family Geometridae; genus Eulithis; species Eulithis prunata. Next base: position 6,808,361 of record OU974016.1, on the reverse strand, counting down.
AGTGGAAATCGTCTGAGTACCAACTCACCTATCAAATGTCAGGATTATTGGAGATAACATACCTACATGGTATTGTTTACGGGTTCTATTGTTTTGTGCTATATTTAGATATCTTACAGATATTTTACTAATAAAAGACGCTTTATGTTTTTGAATAAAATGGTTTCTTTAAATATTGTATTTGGAAAGATGACTTTAGAAAACCCAAGTTTTTCAAATTAGTTATCGTAGTAAAAATAAATCCGTAGGTGAGTTCAGTACTGGTACATTACCTATCAAACATGAGTATTCGTACGAATAGCTAAATGTAGAGCAAGCGATGTATGTGAAAGTTTTCATTCATTGACTCTAAATTTCTGTTTCTTATCGTTTTGAAGTACAGAGAACAATTTAGCATCACCTACTTATAAAATCATATAAAATGACAATGACCATTAAATTGCATTTACATGGAGTGTATCAAAAACTATTAATTCTAACCTAATTATATCTCACTCGTCGTCCATTATAATAATGAAAAATAAAGGAAATTGCATATCAAATATTTAAAACAGCCGTGTCGTTACGAACAGAGACCATGTTCATTCTGTATTATTACTAAACAGCTTCTTAATCTCTATAATAAAATAAGCTCAGTATTAAACTCGCTCTCTTACACTCCAACGCAAAAGCTTATTTGGCAGAACGAGATGAACGTATAAAATACGACCAGCTTTGAATGATAACTTATACATCTATTTCATTTCGACCTACGTTGTACTGTGTAAGTGGAAAGGGGACCGTCGATGTTGCGGCTTGGTGCTTTTGTACAAAGCTGCAGGGGATAAAATACTGTAGTGTGAGGGGTTTAAAGCTCAGTTTAGAATGTGTGGTTGTGAATAAGACAGCTGAAGAACAGCTCCGCCTTAAAAATGGAAGGTGGTATGTAAAAATTGATGAACATGTATAGGAGTCCTTAAAGTGACAGAGTGCGCTGGCTTGTTGGGCAGTGTATATTGTCTCAAAATGTCGCTGCAGAAATGCGCGCGTTCGATACATTGTTTATGATTAAAATGTGATAAATCAAATTACTTTGCAATAACATTCAACATTCAAGTGTATAGAAGTGTATAAATAAAATAAGTGCTAGTGATTTTTGAGGTTATAACAATAATAATCAAGTGAGCAACTCAGTGCAGAATTATAACGAATTTAAGATAAACATTGTGGGTGAAATAAAAGATTATTGTGGAAGCTACAGAGAAAAGAAGCTAAGTACAAACTGAAATGACTCTATATTGACGTTAATTACGATGATAAAATAAAACTACACTAACTTTATTAATTTTTAAAGCAACGTACTTTGTATACGTGATCAAAAAGTAACTATAGGTTACTAAATTATGCAGACAGCATAATACTGTTACTAGATATTTTTTTTAAATATTTTCGTATCAAACTATAATCGTAGCAGAATTTGATGTCATTACGTCACTGTAGATGTTTCCTCGTATGCCTATAGATCAAGTAGAACCAATCCAAATCGATCTATGTACTGCGTAATAAGCCAGAATTAAAAAAAAAATGCTGCATCTTGGATGGCGGCCATATTAGGCGTGTTGTGTACAAGGTGATGCGCCAACTCAGCCACGCCCACCATGAGCTCCTTCCTCATGAACGGTGGGTACCAACCGCAGCCGGATCCCAAATTCCCACCCTCCGAGGAATACAGCCAGGCGGACTACATACCACCCGGGGAGTACTATCAACACCAGCATCTGCAGTACGGGTATCAACATCAGTACGCCCCGGTGCAGATAGGAACAGGGTACGGGTATGGAGGGTATTACCATCCTTTGCCGCAGCATCCACCAGTGGCGCCACCGCCGCGGCCGCCGGAAGCATCCCACCCATCTGACGCGGACCACGGCTACGTCCAGAACGAAGTAACTCCAGGTCTAGCTGAGCTGGGACTACGACTGGAGAGGCATATTGAAGAAGCAGCACCAGCAGGGAGGAAACTCCACGCGTTGGGAAGAGAAGGATCACCATCGGCTTCAGAACTGGACGAGGAGAGATTGCTGTTGGACAGTCCGCCCGTTGAAGACGATGATTCTTCGATCTGTTCTGAGAACAATGATAGGGTCATTTATCCGTGGATGAAGAAGATACATGTTGCTGGCGTATGTAAGTGTAAATCCATATATACTTAAAATGCATGCCAAATGTCATTAGTTGCATATTTTTATTCAAAATCAAGCTCAAAATTAGGTTGCAAAATGTAAAAATTTATAGAGCTAAGCAATAATCGGAAAACTTGTAAAATGTAATGTACGCGAGTGTACGTCCAAGCACAGAATCTCTCTTTTTGGTAAAATAACATTTCTTGGTTCTCAGAAACTATTGACTTTAGGCACATAGGTAGTTCTTTCACCAATATATTATGTTAAAAAAATTAAACTCAAATACAAAATGAAGAAACTAATCAAGACACCAGAAGGTATTCAAATTAGGATCCCTCGGTTTTTCCCGGCGGATGAAGTAGGTACGTGCAAGCCGTGGATCGAGCAACGAGTAGGGGCCAATTCCACTAAGAAACTTGTCATCTGAATCGTAACTGAACCGTAGCTTTTCATTTGTTTTTACGATATTTTGTGTTCTACTAGTAAACAACAATCCAGCTGCACAGTGACGTTTCAGTTAAGCTGAAGATCGATCAAGCTATATTTGGAACTAAGTAGAAAATGAACCATTGTAAATTAAAAGAATTGAGCTAGGCAAATGCTCGAATTGTAACCTGTTACATCACGCCTAGTAACACCAGTCGGATTAATTTCGTTTAGACTCAAATTATTCAACATTCAGAGAGTGTAGATATCAATTCAGGTTTTAATTTGAGTGCAAAATATTTTTTGTTACCATGGTTACCAGCTACCACAACACTGAGCATTTTTATCTCCCAAACGTGCGGTTGAGCCGATATTTGGCTGTAATTTCACTTTCTCATATAAAACACAAATTGATAGCTTTAACGCATCTCTTTCTGTATCGTAATTCAATCGGAATTGGTGTTGCAAAGATTACCTACTTCGCGGCATCGCAACGCCACCGCCCTGCTATTGAGTTGTCGCTGCCCTGCAGTGTAATTTAAACTCAAACCTCATTGTTCCAAAGTATAGAATTCATGCTATAATTCAACTCAATTTTAAAATTATAATTGACTCTGTATTGAAACTACAGACTGATTGCATGGTTTTGTTGTAATATTAAAAAAATGCATATTTTGTTAAAACATTTCTTGAAAATCAAGGTCCTTTCTTCGTCCAAGAGCTTAAATATTATTTCAATAGGCTCTTATGAACCCAAGACTAATAACACCACATTAATATCTCCTGATTCGCCATTGTTACACTACCGCAAAATGTTTTTAAATGTTCGCGGTGCGTCTAATAAAAGAATTAACAAATCACCACCCATCAATATCACTCGAGATGTTTTCGAATACTCGAGATACTTGAGGCGTGTGTCTTTTGAAGTGTTGTGACATTTTACTAATGTGTCGTCGTTATAAAGGTCCTTCTAAGACGCAAGGAGCCTCACCAACAATGGAAAACCCAACGCGGATGTTAATGAGCGTCATTTATTTTTATAACTTTCGAATGAGTTTGTGGTTGTGAATTTAGTTTGGAGATTATCGATAGTTTTGTGCATTGGTGTCTTTGATAAGCCGTCTTGAATGATTGTTGTCTATTGTTTATTTATGTTTATTTTCGTTGTATTGTTGCATTTGCTTTGTGAGTCGTCACAGTCTCTTTGATCTAATCTTCAGGATATAAAACTAAATAATACGAGTATAGAGATAATACGACAATCTATAAAATTTATATTAACAATTTTTTTTAGTTTTCACAAACAAACTTTTGCATTTACATGTAGATAGCAAACATTTAAATAATTTTTTTTTTTTTTTTTACAAAGATTTTTTTATACATGCGCAGCTAGCAAACGTAGCAACCAATTTTCAATTTTTTTCTCCAGAATCATGTTTATGGTGCACCGGCAATTTCAGTTCCTCTGAAACGTCTTTAAAGCCTGTTCAGCACTTGAGGCTGTGTTTTTTTTTCAAAGTCAAAGTCTATATTCTATAAAATCACAAGGACCTTTTAGAATCGCTTTATATCGTTCCCTGGTTTTATCATTGCTCCTAAAGTATAGTCACGTACACTATCATACCACGTACTCCATCATATTGCTACATTTTTCAGTCATTGGTAGTCGGTGGCAAGCACCAAGAGCGTTATTCCATACTGCAGCAGTGAATGGCAAAGAGTCAAAAGCCACCAGACCCGCTAACGGCCAACATTGTTGGTGAATCTAGTGTAGGTACTCATAATAGTCCCAGCAGTTTTCTTTACCTGGCTTAGTTGACTGACAGGCAGAAGCAGACAGAATTTTACTCAAAACTCTATGACTACAACGAATCAGATGAGTTACTCCGCTGCTACCAAATCTCACTGTCAAAAAATGTCCCGTAAATATAGATTATCGTAGCATAATAAAGAAATAAACATTTTCTTTTGTCTACACCACTGTCTCTACGTAATGACTTATAGATTTACTACAAGTTGTTAGCTAAGTACTTTTCTTACCATATCAATAAATGAAGTTCATTCCACGCATAGCATTTTGTAAGCAAATTATTTTGTATTCAAACATGATCAAGGTCAGTGACAGGTTTACAAAGGTGAGGCTCCAACGCTATCTCATATTAAAAAACCTTTATAATGAACACAACAGAATAACGTATTTGCATCGATTCATCAGGTCAAGAGCACCTCCGAACCGGTTTTTTGATCGATCATCAGGGAAAGTTATGACTGCCACTGTTTGTGACAAAGTTTTCTGAAGGTGTATTTTGAATTTTTCTTATCGTCACCTGTCATTTGAGCAGCATTTTTCACTGAGACACAATAGCTGTAGATGTACGTGGGTTAGTAATGAGGGACCACCGGGTGGGTCGATAGCAAGCGTCGATGGGATGGAGATTGTAAGATCGCTCATGAGACCACACGGTCGCAGGTAGCCGGTAATTCAATTCAGATTGTCATCGTCCTGATGACGTGATACCGGCTAACGAAGCGACCGGTAGCGGAGTAACGGGTTCCCGTGTTTTGCATCCGATGATGAATGCTGCTGTTCGGTCATCCATTATTTTTACGGCTTCTTGATTTTTAAAAGATTTGTACTAAATTTTATCGGATGTTGCACGGCTGACCATAATTAGGCTTCTTATATTTTCATGCAATGCTAGTTGATACGAAGCGATGAAGAATCACAGTTAGCCAACCGCATAATCATTCTGCGGGAGCATTTATTTCGCCAGATTAAAACCAGGTAGACTTCTGGTTGATACCCATTGGTTTCTTTATACCAAATACCCCAATCACTGTCGGCTGACCACTGAGAAAATCTCAGAGTGCTCCCTCCAACCGACCGCACATACCAACGCCGACGCCCAAACCGCATACACTCAAAGAATTTCTCGACGGACCTAGAGGTTTCGCTTTGTCTCTGTCTGATAATGGGATAGTCATAGTCATGTGTGATTTCGATTGTGTTTTCTATTCACAGGATTATTATATATTTTATTTATTCTTATAGGTTAGTAGAATCATGTTCTTAATATTTTTAAAATCACCTCATTTGTATTAGAAACTTCTATTTCTTCTATTAACATTAATTTTTATTACTTGATTCGTTTAATTGTACTTTTCTAGTGTAGCTTTTAGTACTAGTTTTATACTAAATAACAAAGTAGCCTAAGTTTTCTATAGAAATTGCGTACAAAGGCAATTTCCGTCGAAGGAAATTAAAAGAATTGATACAATTTCCCGACAGTGAGTCCATTTTTGTATGGAACGTATTATTAAAACATTTAATATAAATGAAATGTTACTCATGACCTCAAAATAAAATACGGATAGATGGTATAGAAATGTATTTACACACACGTTTCTATACCTACTTTGAACCAATAAAAAATAATAGGCCTTTACATCTATTGAAGATGATTTATACAGCGTCAGGAGGCAACCTATGCCTACACTTAACGGGACATTGTAGTAGAACCAATATATCAATATATATAAAACTCTTTTGAAGCTGACATAGAATCAACGCACAGCCTAAACTATAAGTCCTAGAGGTATGAAATTTGGAGGGTAGGATCCTTATATAGTGTAGAGGTGCACTAAGAAAGGAATTTAGAAAAGTCGCACCCTGAAGGGTCTAGAACGCGAGCAACGCCGCGGGCGACGGCTAGTTCTATATATTTGCACCAGGATAAAATTAATTGATGTTATGATATTTGTATGGACAAGAATATCATATGGGACATAGGTTATAAATGAGAGTCATAATAATATGCGGGTTGATTAAGTTACATGTTAATTACAGACCCACCTGTAGGATACTATCAAGCAAACTATTAACTACACATGCACTCTATCTCAATCAATAACCATAGTTAGACACTATAGGTACGTACGCCCGTCTGTACAACGATGTCTGAAAACGAACAGAAAGAGCCACAATTAATCAAAGTGAAAAACGAAGCCCATGCGCATGCAAGTGTAATTATTATGCACATTAATTAACACACGTAGCTGTGCTGCCTACTGTACCTATACTTATCTAGTTGCGACTACAATGTTTTAACCTCTCTAGGTGTATAAACGAACATACATAGTCATACGCAATGGATAAACTTGCACCCTACACTGTACTGTTTAAATTATTCAGAGTGCTGCCAGCACGCAATAAGCTACTGTACAGTTAGCAACCATGTTTACTTACTTTTAATATACGGTGCGATAGTGTGGGTAATATGAATTTATTATGAGCGTCGTCAAAACTTACAGTGCCTGGTGTATTTTCACTTTAATCACAGTGTTTTGCTTTGTTACAGCAAATGGACAATACCAACCTGGAATGGAACCGAAGCGACAACGCACAGCCTACACGCGACACCAAATACTAGAGCTGGAGAAAGAATTTCACTACAATAGGTACCTTACAAGAAGAAGACGAATAGAAATAGCCCACACTCTAGTCTTGTCAGAGAGACAAATCAAAATCTGGTTCCAGAACAGAAGAATGAAATGGAAGAAGGACAACAAACTGCCCAACACCAAAAACGTTAGAAGAAAAACTAATCCGGCCGGAGTGATCACGACGGCTAAGGGAGCACCAAAGAGTAGATCAAATAAGAATACAAATAACAATGATAAGAAGAAATCGAATAATAACGGACGGCCGGATAGTATAGAGAATGTCACGGATAACATCATGAATGACTTGCACTGTGTGGGAGGACAACAAAATATGTCACATGATCCAGCGATCAGTCCAATGTCTCACCCGGGGAATCAGTCGGGTGGGCATGGAATGACGCCACACCATTTACACATGATGGGACTGCACGGAGGCATGGACCCTGCAATGGTTGCCAACCTCTCCATGCATGGTTCCCCACTCCCTGGTTGCGGTACTGGCATTAACTCCGGCAACCAACCCGTTATTAAATCAGACTACGGTCTGACCGCCTTATAATCCTTAGACGTGTAAAGAAAAAACTATATTTTTAGCTATTGAACTTTTAAATTCGTACCATTCCTTTGTGTCGATAAAGTGTTTTAAATTGGTGATTTAAAAATAATTTAAGTCGTATTTTTAAGTTGTGTAAGTATTTTTAGATTTATCAGTCATAAATTTGATGTTTTTGTAGGTAGCGAACTCTACAATGTCAAAGGTGTGATTAATTAAGCGTGTAGGCTACTGAATTGTGTGTTGAATTTGTACGGTTTTCTTTAAAGTCATTGTCAGATGTACCTTTCTAGCTGCGATTTACTTAAACTGTGAACATTTTATATGAATCTTCAGTTTTGTAGTTACCACTTGAATGAAATTTAGCTATATCGGTGTGTATAATAGATATATTTGTATCTAATATGGTATAACTATCTACGTGTCTTATGGCAGGGTTATTTTTTGTATTTTTACAGTTATATACCAACATGAAAGTTTACTTCATTGCTTACTTACTTGTAATACCTATTATTACTTTTGTTACTTGCATACTTATTTTCTATGTTGACACCTATTTTCTTTATAATTTTGTCCCTAAAATTAGTATTATTATTATCTGTAGGAGTACCTACCTATATAAATACACTCTGATTAAATTATATGCAATGTATATACATAACGATAAATAGATAATCAATATAACACGTAATAACAGTATGTAAGAGACTTTATGTGATGTAGACAATGACTTAGGCTTAGGTACAAAATGTGAATTCTAATTTTAGAACGAGAAATTGTTTTGTAACTAAAATAGGAAAATCTGTGAATAAAAATTAATAAACATAGTAACGATTTCAATGCTTTCCAAGTTATTCATTGCCTTAAAATATTATAAATTAATATACGTAAAGCTTTTTTTTTTTATAATAATACTGAGTTTGGTAATGGCATTGTTCTATAAGAATTTGGTAGCACTGACTTTTTCAAAATAATCAAAGAAATGCTTAATCAAAGAATTAATAATGCAATTCAACATTACCTTACTCGTTAGACCGATGATAATAACAAAGGTGATAATTTGTGTTCTTTTTTTAATTTCTTCTTAGGGTTTTATCGCAAAGCGTTTACATCACCTTATTCTAAGCAACAGTAAACATAAATTTATATATAATAGGCCTTTACATCTATTGAAGATGATTTATACAGCGTCAGGAGGCAACCTATGCCCATGCTTAACGGGACTGTAGTGCCTGGGACAATGTTTTAGATGGAGTAGGCTAGCCAAGCACCTATGCCATCCTCTCAGCCTAGTCAGCCATATCCACAGGAAAGACAAGGTCAATACATGCGGAGCTGACTAAGCCTAGGGTTTCCTCACGATGTTTCCCTTCACCGTTATGTTTCGAAACCGAAACGAAAAATCCATTGATGCACGGTCGGGATTCGAACCCACGACCTTCGGATTGAAAGTCGAGGTGCAATCCCACTCGGCCACTACGGCTTTTTTAAACATAACAGCAACAAAAAAGTTATTTTTGTACTTTGTCCACATAGAAAGTGTACAGACAATACCTAGTAATTTATTTCCATTTCGCCTCACCGATCCGTACATCACCTACGCTCACAATATCCATTCGTAACTGGCATCGATATCATAACCTTGTGACATTCGTATCGAACGAAATGAAAGCAAAAATCGTAATGTATTCGTTCAATGGAGTTCATCAATCAACGTCAGCGGCTCATTGTGTGGCCGGCACGCAAGCTATCTCAAACTTTACTTTTGTACAGGCTATCGATCGTAAACCTCACAACGAACATCGACCGTGTTTTCATAATTTCATACTAAGGTTGGTGGTTTTTCTCTCTTGTCTAGATTGTTATAATTTCCATACAAATGCCATAAAATTCTCAGCTAAAAATCGGTTTATAGGATAGGATCACACTGCAGTTTTGAAGAATTTAATTTAGAAAACTTTAATTCTAAGAACGTTTCATTAAACATTTCTTTAGAATGAATAATCGTATCTTAATATTATAATTAGCCATATTACTTACATAGGGTTTTTTACCTAACTAAAGTGGTGGTTTTGATATGGTCAATCGAAATGATAATGGTCCTACAAAAAATGTAAAGATTTTTTTTTATAAAATTATTTAAATCTGCAGAGTAAACTGTATTTTTAGACTACTTAACTTTACCTTTACTTAATTACTCACATTTGTCTGCAGTAGACATAAACCAACCAATTAAGTTGAAAAACAGTCCTAAAATAGAAACAACCATTAGTCTAGAGCTGTTATGAAGTCCAAACCATTTGTCACTAAGTGAAAAGAATCCAATAGCAAAAACAGCAATGTCAAAAATTTTTAGATCTAAGAAATCTTTGAAAAGCACCGTCGCACGTCGCCAACAAACGTTTTTGCAAAGGCGTCAAAGGGTTAAATATTTTGCAAAAATTTTAGACAAAGGAGTGAATTGTCGTAAAATTTGTATGCAAATAACAGGATTACGCTACCGTACGCTTTTAAAGACATTATAGAAGGAAATGCCGATTGTAAATTATATTTGAAGGCATTATAAAGGTCTCTAGAGACTCTTTTGTCAATAGGATTAGTTGGTAGCTTATTTTACTTCTGACGCTTTGTGAAGATTTTTGTCACCTTAGTAACATGGTATAGTGAGCACATTTTAGTTGTATAATTTTATAATGTTAATAGTTTTACGTATATATAAACATCATGGCAGAGTCCATCAGACAGTGTCAAAACATAGTACCTCTATTTAATCTAAAAAGCCTGCCTTTCTATCATCAAAGAACATAAGACTTTTACTATCCAGAAAAGGTGTATGTTTCAAGTTAAAAAAATAGACCTAAGTATTTTGGGGCGCCCAATTTGGAGATACTGACAACTTTTTTGTGACTTTTGAAGAAACACCTTATTTTTCATTAATAATGCTTAAAGGGAGTATTTTAGGAGTCTGAATCAAAGTATTAGAGTTGCTGTGCTCATTGTTTCTAGAACATACGTACTAAATATTTTATTATGAAAACCATCTTCAACTAAACTAAGTTATTTATTCTACCCAATCTCCAAGACTTACCCAGTTTTACAAGTCATGGTGGACTATCCGTTTGCGAGTTCCGCAAACGCAAGTCACCGGCCCAGTCTGCACTTCCACGGCTCCCGAGGGACCTGGTGAGCCCACAGGACTCACCTGCCAAATGATCTCTGAAGCACCTTTTACTTACCGCCTTTTGTTTATAGCAGGCCTTTGGGGAGTCGCTTTGTCTTGGCTGGAGCCATGAAGAATACCAAAATATGTTTAGGTACTACGCACACAGTTCTATTTCTTTCGAAAATGTCAGAGTTGCTTTGGATTTTTCTTTTAATTTTTCAATCTAAACTAAATTTTTTATTGACGTACGAGTAGGTCTACTTAAGCTTGCTACCACACTAGTTGCTTGGTCAGCAACGTTTCATACTCACTGAAAAACTTATAACCCACACGTTTGCGGAAAACGCCTACAAAATACATGATAAGTGTTAAAAACTGCTAGGGTCCGTCACAAGGAAAGTGGCTTTAAAAAAAAGAGCTCAACTTACATTTTTCAAGAGTCAAAAGTTTCTATTTAACTACACGGTTGAAAAATTTGTACCCAACTCATATATGTACGTACTGATATTTACTGAAATGAGTTTCTAATTTAATTACTAAAATTATCTTCGTCGTTATAATTCGCCAATCTAATTCTCAAAAGCAAAAGCTGCTGATGCAACATTCGTGTTCCAGTCAGCAAGTTTCATCCGCTGAAGGGAGAAGTTTGAAGCCACGTCGCGGGGACGACAATTTCAATACATCTCGACTGAGTGCCCCGCGCACCCTACGTAAATATGGCTGGTGATGGCTGTGGTGCAAGTTGTAAGAGATTTGTTTCTAACTTTCAAACCTCTCACATTTGAAAAAAAATAATTGTGAAATGTAGAGTTTAGAAAGATTGTTGAGCTATCTATAAATCGTTTGCAACGGTTTGTAGTTTATTTTTTACGATCACCAAATGAACTATTCCAAATTTAGGCCCGTATACAGAAATCGTTACTCAAGCATAGATTTATGAAGAGATTTTACATGCATGAGACTTCACACTCTCAAGTGACGAAAGTATGTATAACTCCCCAGTGCATGCCACATAAGGCATGATGTCAGTAGACATGCTTTATGCATTATGATAGAAAGAGGCTCATCAGATGTTTCTCATCAAAAAGTCTGGCGACTAAGCGATCGCCTCAAAACCGTCCAAAGCAAAGTTCAAAAAAGTTCGAAAACCTATAGATCGCTCTCGCTTATACCTTACACTGCAATATCATAACTCTGCTTCAGAAGGGTGGCTCAAGACTGAGCGAATGTAATCCATACTTTACTCGAACTGAGAGCTGCTATCGTACGTGATACTACAGAATATTAGTACTACTACGAACGAAAGATGTAGGGTAAGTCGAAGATTTTTGGGGGACTACTGTAGGCATGCTTTGTTATAAGTGTTTTTAGATCAATTTGTATCGAAGTATAGTAATTTGATCAAAAAAAATGCTGATTCAAAAGCGTCTGAAATAGGGTAGACATTTCGCTTATTTCAACTAATTTGTACGCTTTTTTCGTAAAGTAGAAGTTTGGCTATAATGGTAGCTCTAAGTAAGTTAGTTTGAATAAAAAAAAGCAAGAACCCGTTTTAAAAAAAAACGCGACTCACATTTCTTTTTTGATAATTCTAAAGGAAAATTAATCAAAACAAATTTCGAAGTCTCGAGTATTTTAATAGTAGGTATTTCTCACAATACTTTATTAAATATCGAGATCAAAGTACACGTGATATTCAACCAATCACAGCCATGAGGAAAATACCTACTCTACTGAAACCAACAAAAGAAGTCTTCCCATGCCCTCAATACGAATCCGCACAACAGCCTCAAGTATAGCCCAGTCAGTCCTTTTATGCCCCACGGTATATAGCTACGTATACGACACGACACGTGTTGACGTGTGTGTGTTTGCTGGTGTGTGGGTTGATTTCCCGATGTCGACGGGTACGGCACTGCGGTACAGGAGAGGGTAAGTACAAACGTTTTATTTTTCTAAAGAAGATAATAATATGTTACTACATGCTACGTAGGTAGGTCTGCTAAGATTTTTTTGGAAATCTTTAGACAGTTTCTATGTCTAAAGATTTCCCAAATAAAAAATCCGTACATCATTGTGATTTTTTGTGGTAGCAAGCAAAAATGGTCTAGTTTAAGTATTAAAATTATGATTTTACCCACTGTTGCTTGTAACAAAACTTTAGCTGTTATTAGTTTAACGTTTTTTTTCAATCTGACGGTAGGTTTGACAATCTTGATAATCTGTTGCAGTTCAGTTGTAAACAAATGACTTGACTTGACTTATATTATTACAATTATATCACTTGACATTGGCAAAATTGTCTGTCGAAATGACGGACAGAGGCCATTAATGAAGAGAAGAAGAAGAACCCACCGTGTTGACATAAAAAGTAGAGTTATAACAATAGCTAATAACACCATAGTTAGTTGGAAACCGTGAGATTACAAGCGAGTTATGAGACTATACTGAAAGAAAAAAAACTAAATTCTTTACTATACTTTCTCACAGCCGTACCAAGCTGTCAGCCGCTACGTCCCAAGCTCACGCACACAAGCGCCAGTACACACTCACACATGCAAACCATGGGGTGCGCCGGGGTAGAGTGGGGACTGTATTAAGTTCTTTTCTTTTCACTAAAATAATTTCGGGGGTTGGTTTTAGTTGGATATTTTTTGTAAGGGTCGGATGCGCTTCTGAATATGTTCAATTTGAGAAATGGCTGCCAGAGGGTGCATTCGTTGAGATGTTTGTAATATATTGATTACATTTTTGATACATGTTTTATGTAGCGTAAAGAAATTGTGCAACCCCAAACTGAACAATACATTGCAGAGGAATAAAACTTTTTTTTTACTATAGAACAGAATTTAGACTAGAAATGTTATACTGACAACAAAACCAGAAAATGTTGTATTCGTTCATCTAGAAAATTCACGAATTATACTCTCTATTGCTCAGCTGTGGAATCCTTTAAACTTGACTAAATTTATATTTCTACATTTGTGGCAACTGCGTGTAACAGATACTTGTTTCAAAAATACAAAACTAATTATCATTATTCCAAAAGTTTTTCTTTTTTTTCACTAAAGAACAAACACAAATCTTCCAGCTGTCTATCTTATATAGGTAAAAAACGAAAAAACGAAACGAATTATAAAAAACGTTTAAGTATAAGTGAATGTATGTACCTATATATATGTGAGTGGTTGCTTACGATTTCTGATACTATCATTTTCGCTAAAATATTTATAATCAGAGTTTCTACCTGATACCGGGGTTAGGGGCGGCCACGAACCGACCTGTCAATCTTTTGTTAGATTAAAAACATCATCTCTGTTTTATACAGGATGTTCTTAAAATGTTAGCTGAAATAGGGCGATGCCACCCACGAGGATATATTTTACTTCTAAACAAAAGACAAAGGTAGTATTACTGCTAGTATTTTTTTTTATAAATTATAGATTAAAATCACATCATTTTGATGCTCGTGTAGGAGTTCAGGGCAAATAACTTAAAGATGGATGTTTAAAAAAAACGCTGAATTGTATATTAGTAAAAAATATTTTAAAGCACAGAACTCTTACAGCTTTGCTTAGAACTGTCAAGGAACTTACAAAATGAATAATTGTAATTTAATTAAATACTTTTAATTAATCTTTTTGACTTTGCGCTTGCATAAAACAATGATTAATCCAATCCATTAAATTGCAAATGGTTTTCACTTGTATCACGCTATTTCAAAAAAATTTAGGTGGTTTTTTCACCACAAATTTTGAAGTAGCATGATTCACGAACAACCTGTATATCAAAGATTTTAAGAGGATCAAGAAAATTATACTTTTTTAGAGTTCTCCGGCATGATTATAATGCGGTAGATAACGTTTGACGAAGGTCTGCCGGCCCTGACACCTTATGTTGGGTCTGTTTCTTCATACATAAAGAAAGCTTTTTTTTTTATTTAAAGTTCTACATTTAATTCTACTGAAAAATAGCTCTGGCATTATCTAAGTAATAATATGAATCATCATCATATCAACCTGTAGAAGACTAGACTGGATAGGCTGAGGGATAAAGTATAGGCAAAATATTAAAAGATTACTTTGAGACTTGACGTGACAACAGGCGTCACAGCTCTGCCTTTTGTACTGTGGGTCGTGGGTTCTATCTCCACTAAAAACAAACATATTTTCTGCTTGGTAAACACAGTTTTTTTATATGTTTATGTCGGGGTGTTAACATGTACATATTTATAAAAAAATAGATTTGTGTAGGTACCTTCTACTTATATCAGCAATCTAGGTATATCTCACTATATAGGTACGAGTAAGCTTGCTGGGTTTGGGATTAGAGGGCGTTGTGTGAAAATGCTCTTAAAAATTAAGGCCCATACGCCTTTACGTAGGGTTATAGCTGATTCGTACCTTCTATTGTTATGCTAATTTCAAATTTTCTTCCCGATTCGTGCCTTAAGTAGTACTGTTGTGTTATTCTGTGGCACAACGCATGTCAGTACAGTCGAAATAAAAAGCCATTTGTGAAGATAAAAATGTTTATTAAGCCCAAGTTTTTTTTTTTTTTTTTTAATAATAATAAAAATATTTATTTTCAATAAAATGGTTTACAAGCAAACTAAAATAAAGCACTTAAATTAAGTAGGTACTTGTTTATATGTATTTGTTGCTTAACCTTTGTGGAGTCTATACATTGACTCCTCGCTCTAACTAAGTAAAAACTTGTATGTAGATATAGGTTTATTTTATATAGGTGGGTAGTGTAGGTACCTAACCTACAATAACAACAGTTTAAACTAAAGACTGATTTAAAGTAACAAACAGATTAGTAGGTAAATTTTCTAGTATCTACCTACATCGTTTTATCATTTGAAATTATTAGTATTAAAGCTATTTCGTTAGTTAAACTACTTACTCATAGTATTTTTGTTTAATTTTTATTGAGCTTTTTACTGTCAACAATTAAGTATACTGTCTCAATTAAGTACAAGCTAAATATCTAGATGGAGTTTATATAGTCGGAACCCAAAGCTCTTTAGTTCCAATTCAATATAAACGTCTGATCAGTGACAATAATTAGGCAAGACGAATCTATCGTCAGCGTAACTTTATTGATACCCTAATCAACCATTTATACCTACACACACCTATAGCCTTTCTCAATTTTTGCTAGACTAAAAACAACTGTGTCTGCGTAAAGATAGAGTTTAAATCTGAATGCAGTTGGAGTTTCACGGCTGCTAAACGGCAGGTGCGTGAAAATGCTGAGTCAGCGCAGTGGCACCGGTAGTCGTAGTAGCGGGTTTGAGTCCCGATCACGATTTACATGTCAGTCGCGCCGCTTGATATCCGATTGTGTGCCAGTCACCCTCTCTTTATCTATGGAATACGATTATGGGTGCATAGATTTGTCGTAGAAGATGACACTTTTTTTAAATAAACAGTTGTATGGACTAGTTGGTTAGTACATTTTTATGGTGTATGCTGGTTGTGTCGAATGGTATCACATATATGTAAGTATTGAAACGATTTTGATAATCAACTCCGTTACTTAACTTAACACCTTAGTCCTCAGTGGATGTGCTCAGTGAGGCAATGGTTACCGCTTCAGGTGGGCCATTGGCTTGTTCCATCATTTATTCTTCTTTTTAAAAACCCATGGAGATGCCTGAGCCCAGGTTTTATAGATTACAGTATTAAATACTTGTAATAAGTAGCCATTGCTCCCTTATATGAAAACTTACAGTGCAATAACGTCCTAACTACGTAAAGCAGTTCTCAATTAGGTGCAATTCAAAGGAAGGAGGAGTTAAACTGGTGAATGGAATCCACTTCCTTCATGAAGACGGACATGTCAATTGAACCAATATACGATGAATGCGATGATTGTACGAATACATTGACACAACTCTTTGCAACAATAACAATAAGGGGTATTATTATACATAAGAATACCCCTTATTGTTATTCTTATAGTGTTATTGTTTATTGGAAATTACATTCAAATCAATTTTATAAATAACTAGCTGTCGCCCGTAGCTTAACTCGCGTGGTAGCAGCATACGTATTATTTGGTTAAAATCTTTGATCCTAATTTTAAACCCTTTAGGGTGCTACTTTTCAAAATTCCTTTCTTAGTGTACCCTACACTATATAAGGATACTACCCTCCAAATTTCATACCTCTAGGACTTATAGGCTGTGCGTTGATTGTCAGTCAGCTTCAAAAGAGTTTTATATATTCAAGTTCAAAAACGTAATAAAACAAAGACTTATTTCAAAAGCATACTATAAAATATCAGATTATTTAGAAGACAAACAAGCTTGGGACGAACTAGCTCTAACTCATCCAATAAAAAAATAAAAAAATTGTAATCATACCTAATCATACAAAACGTAATGACGATTCAAAGTGATCCGTGAGATTTTATTGAATAAAAGCTTTTTGACTTTGACTTTGACTTTGACTTTGACTTTAGAAGAAGATATCTTTGGCTTGATGGTCGTAGAAGTGTTTGCACGGATTTCCATAATAACAATCTAAGGGAATCTCAGATATATGTATAGCAATCGAGCTGATCAGTAAGAACTTTAAACTAAAAAAGAAATAATACCTATACATAAAAATAAAACTTAGGTATATCTAAGCTAGATAGCGTGATTTCGTTTACACTTTAGTTTTGAAAGTCACGTTACCAGTAGGTGGTAAGCAGGCATCGTATTTGTCTTCATTGAGCTGACATCTCAATGATGGTCAAGGATGGACCACAAATCTGACAAAAGTTTGTGTACACCAACAATTAACCACTTTTTCGGCGTATTCGTCGTTTGGTTTTGAAGGTATACTTATTTGTGAAATTCACATTGCCACAGCATGACCATAGTACCAGCCTACCCACAAAATGATATTTATGCTGAATCTTTGGCAATGTTTTTGCACACAACACTATAACACTGTGGTTTGCGATTTTTCATACATAACTTCAGTGATTTTGTCTTCAAAAATGTTGAAATGAGCAAGAAGTTGTTCGACGTAGCCGATTGCTAGAGTCTTGGAATATGTTTATATTCTAATTCTATGGTTACAGTAACCGCCCATTTATGTTGGTGAATGCGGTGGGAATGACTATAAATTCACAACAATAAAAAACTGACAGTGATGATCACAGTCATGTCCACAATGATGGATACTAAGCATTTAAATTAGCATTGAACCTGATTTACCAGCAATAAATAACTCAATTCAATCAGACTTCTGTGAGTTTTTTGACATGAGAGTATATATCTAGACTCTTGGTCACTTTCGTGATGCAAGGTAGAAACCTTGACATAGCTGCGGCCTGAAGAATACCATGAATCTGGACAGGTGGGTTAATAAAATGAATAAAGCCAAAAGTGGATGCAAAAAGCCCCCCTAAAATAGAGAATAGCATCTGAGGGAATAGGCTTAATGCTGCAAAGGGTTATGGTTATTACAAGCTGCCTGTAGGGATGATGAATCCACGACATAGGTAGGTAGGAGCTTTCGGGAGTGAAGAATTAAACGCCCAATGATTATTTTCACAATATATTTGTTAATATTTAGAGATACATAATAAACATGAATGATAGATACCACCGAACACCTATATATAGATACCGAGCAAACGATATGCAGATGACAGCAGGGTTCGCGCTATCATATTTGACATTTACATAGATTTGACGTTGACATACGCTGACGTCTGACAGGTGGCACGCAGTGTTGTGTATCATTCTTTAACAGGAAGACTTCCCCATACACTACTCAAGCCCATATTAATGAAGAGAAGAAGAAGAAGAAGTATGTAAGTACCCCATACACCACTCAAGCTCATAAAGTATATGCCTACCAATAACCAAATAAAAAATTGCAGACCAACAAAATACAAAATAGGAATACCCCTCCCACTGACCTAATTATTAGCTAAATCCTGCATCTGTTCCAATTCCCATCGAACTACAGTAAGTGTACGCGCACGTGCCCCATTACGTGCATCGTCATCGGCCAGTCATTACCAGGGGTCAACGGCCTGCTGATTACCTTTGAGCACGCCTTGTCGTTCATCATTAGCCTAGGTTAGGATGTTTGTAAACATTACACTCATTCAGTTCTTTATACCATGTGAGATGACCATGTAATTGGGTCAGATCAGAACTACCTACTAAGCAATTGCTCTGGGCGATGATGCAGCAGTTGGTTTGTTTGGTCGCAACTAGCGTAAGATACTGGAAAGTAAACGAATTCAACTAAGCATGTGTAAACAGTAAGTTTTTATTTTATTTATTTTATACTAGAATGCCATACTATGTCTGACTCTATCTTACTTACGGAATACATAGCACAAAATCAAAAAAGAAAAGAGAGGAAGTGAGTATTCGGAACATTTGGACTTTTTACCACACCCATGCATTTAACTTCTGATTGCTCAAAATAAGTAGCACATTGTATGTAGTTGAAGGTAGCTAAAAATATTGCAAAAACAAACTCTTTCAAAACTATCTTCAATTTTTAATTTAAAACATGCTTCAATATCAAACATTCAGATGCATTTATCAACAGTAGAACAAAATTCTGAATTTATAGCCTGTCAATTCAGCTATACAACCAATCAATTATCTGTAAATATTTATAAATTGTACAAATATTTTGTATATTATCACTAGAATGATGAACTTTAAAGTAATGAAAATGTAGAGTTTGTTTATCTATCAGTTTTACACAAAAAAACTGTACCTAGTAGTTGTATTTTGTAAGGTACCTACCAAATACTTAGATATTTCAGCAAAACTTTGGTAAGTAAAATATTCTTGCTGATCAAATACTAAATTCAAATTTATATTCCACGGGCCCCGTAAAGCCAAGTTGGTACTTTACAACCGATATTGCTCTAGAACACAATTTAATAGTACATTATGGTACTAGTGTGGTACATTGGTGATTACCGCCGAGGTGCCATTGAGACCCGAGCCGTAGGCGAGGGTCTTAAGAAAGCCGAGAACGGTAATCACCAATACACACGTGTATCATACGACGTTTTTCAACACACTTGTGAATAAAATAACTATAATTTCAACAGTGAAAACGCGTTGTGAAAAATGTTTCGCTATGGCGGGAAAAATTAATCAGTTTTCCTATGCGCGCGCATTGCGATCGGCCACAGACTAAAGGGATGAGGTTTTTTTTTAATTTATTTTCCGCGCTTAGGGCTTGCGCCTATTCTGCCACGTAAAAAATGGGGAATTTAAAGTTTTCTTTTATTACAGAGAAAACAAAAGTTATATTTGAGTGAAAGTTTTATTTATTAAACACGTACGAGTTAAAATTATCTATTTAAATAAGAAGTAGCATGAAATGAGCAAGCAATAGGAACATTCATTTATTTGTTCTATTGAACATGATTTTTTTGAATAAAAACTTTTTTACTAACAAAGCTACTCAACCAATAAAATTTAAAAAAAAAATCTATAACTCACTAGTGAGTTATAGCAATGAAAAAGTCACAGTTTGATTATGGGTATCATTATGTGCCTAATTGCGGTGACCATAGAGCCACTTTATGAGCAAGAGTGTTGAAAAATCATGAATGTATAAAAATGGCGTATTTAATTGAAAAATTACAATATGGCCATTTAATTTCACAATTTCTAGCGCCTGAAAGACAACTTGGCTTTGGAGGCAGGTGTAGCAAGGGCCAGTCGCTAGTCAGACTTTACGCGTACGCGCATTGACGGTTAATAAATCAAAGTGCATGCTCGTGCCTAAGTTTCTGCAGAGAATATATCAAATCAGCTTGGTGCCTCACGACTGCAGCTTTTGTTTCGAGATGAGCATGACTTCATATCCGTTAGCCTAGTTTTCTATTGTAAAGATTACTTTGTTGGAGCTAATAGAAAATGGATGTGTGAGACTGCTTGTGTATTACGTCATAAGCAAGCAAGCTCGTATTCTATGATAGATAGATATATTCTTTATTGCACACCAAGAAAAGAAGAAAAACAATAAAAGAGAAATAAGTTTTAAGTAAGGTATAATGGGCGGTCTTATCGCTATAAGCGATCTCTCCCAGACAACCTTTGGATGGACAGAAGCATGTTGATTAGGTAAGAACGGGGTGCACATAAAAATAAATACTTACATAAAGATGTTAATAATTTATTAGAATACCTATAGGTATAATATATCTACTTATGTACGTATGGGTTAGTGGCCAACTCGGAGACGGAGTTTTTAGGCCGCCTTAAGGTCTTCGTCATGGCTTAACGACTGCTAAAGCCGGAACCGACAGTTGATTTTTATTACGTCATGATTTGGAGATTCGGGGTTTTGTCAGAAATTTAAAAAAAATATATATTCAGGAGAATATTCAGAGGAATCTGGCAAGACCTTAGACATTTGATATACAGTGGCAATTTTAGCTCATCTGCACAAAACTAGATGACTCGTAAGTTCTGCTAACTTGTTATCTACTTATCTACCTAAAGTTGTCCAAGGTGCGGTGAACGGGATGCAAGAAAAAGATCTACAAATAGTATCACTTCACATAGATGAAGTGGCTATAGCTTGAGAGATCACTTCTTATTTGCCTATTTCACCATCTCATCAACGCTAAACAAGAACTATACTATACCTATTTCCGTCTGTAGTTTAGACTAAACCAGTTTAGACCAAAGAAATATTTTTACTTGAAGGATAGCGTTACTCAGAGATGGTGTGAAAAATACCAGCAGATAAGAGTACACCGTATTTTGTTTTTTGCACCAACAAGTTTCAAAGACCAAAAGCATATTTTATAGCTCAGTGACCAAAAGGCATAAACAAAAGGCTCTCTGAATTTAGTAACAGGTCTGAAGTTTTGAAGAAAACAAAACACACACGTTTAGCTTACGACTCTGAGTTACTTCTCTCTTCTCTACTACAACAGAAACGCGGGCCTGCGATTGGTTTCACCGTACACGGCCACAATCATCAATTACGGCCGATTGTAACGGAGATCAAAGCCGACCGACTCATGCGCAACGTGAATGTAAATTATGATATGCGTCGCGGAGATCGCGTGAAAATAAGGTATTGCTTGATGACAAGTTGAGATGGAGTGGGTGTCGCTGACTTGATGTTCTTCTCGTGGTAAGTAGGAGGTATGCGTGTAATTACTAGATATCTAGGTGCAATTCAAGGTTTTGTTTGCCATAGAAAGGACCATTGCTGGGAGCCAAAGAACTACAGCGCAGATCGCACCTATAAGTACTTTGAAGTATAAGGATGAGAAGTGTGAATACTGTGTGAGAAGAATTGAAAGCCAAATGCAGAGGCCCGTTTTGGGAGGAACCTACTCCAGCAGCGAGAAAACCGTGAATGTAGGCCTTTTTATCTTTTATATTTAAAGGGAAAATCACTTATTTTTCCAATAAAAACATTGTCCCTTTTTTGCATGATACCTATGGCGTTCCCGGAACATGACCGATGATCATGATCAAAATTTGTGACCAATCCGACGGAATTGTACCTGCCTTATCATTTGGTAATATTCCTGCAGATGGGTCCCAAGTTTTGGCCACAAACAATTGTACAATTCTGGCCCAATTCCGGCAAATTGGTCCCAAGTTGTGGTACAAACAGTATTCCTATAAAATCATACAGTGAGCAATACTATGACAAGATATTGCTTTACAGAACGAAATCCAACGGACTCATAATAAGCAAGATTTCCTAAGTTTAGGTACCTACAAGTTAGTTATAAGATTGTCCGTTCTTGCTTCAGACTATAAGAAAATCAATTTTCATTTCAGCTTATAGTCTCGGTAATTATATCTAGGAACACCATAATAAAGTCATTACACAAAGTAGCCATCGTCTTAATGGATAAATGCTCTTAAAAGTTAATCGATTTCCATAATTTTATGTTTTTCAGCGGTTTTGTAATGTTGATGAAGAGGTTAGAGTTTTTTAGTTTGTGTCAAAGATCACAGTAGATACCTAAATCAATACTGACTCTAAGAGTTGCACGTTAAAATATTATGCAAGAACATCATGCTCTGTGAGGGTATCGTTGTCTCATAAAAACATGAAACATGAAAACAGTTCAGAAAATCTGCCAGGCTTAAACGTGGCAGGTTTTCTGAACTGTTTTCATACTAAATCATAGGTATTCTGTGACTAAATAGTTACAAAAGCTTCTTCTTTTTGTATGTGTAGGTATACGAGCACGTCACTTGACATTATGCTGGGCAGCGAAAGCAGTTCAAATCTTTCTATACGGGGGCTACAGTCTGTGAGGATTTAAAACTGCTTATAATTTATTCAACAAAGCTAAAATAACACCCAATTGTTTCAAAATTGGAGCACAGCAGTGTTTCATAAATAGAACTTTGTCGTGTTCGATTCGAACAGAAAGTCGAGCACCAAAAATGTAATAGCTGTCACTGTCTGTGATTAATGCAATTAATCCCACAATAGCCACATCGGTTTGTTGTACACCGTTGGCCACTGAAACACTTGCTGGATAATTTAGAAATATTATAGGTTGAGTCATGATACTATATAGTATAGTATTATATGATCTGTGGTCATGATAAGTAGCAAATATCTCGAAAAAAAGATGATTGGGTTTAGTTAACTGCTCATTTCAAAGTACTGCACCAAAAATAATTGAACCTCTAAAACTATTATGGTTTTTGCTGTTTTTTCTTCATAGCTAATACTAACTCGTTGAAGCTAAAATATTTTTATGTTGGTTAAAAGTAAATTTTCAATGCACTTTATAATTAAGGTACGAACTTGTTGCAAAAAAAACAGTAAGATAATACATAAGTACGGTTATTTATTCCAGCAACCACTAGGCTTTTTGCTAGTGCCCTGTATGAAGATTGGAACCATAATTTCATAAACTGAATACTTACAGTTTAATATTTTTACATGAATCCACCTGAAATATAGAAGTTGCAAAAGCTAACAGAAAATACAGATGCGAATTGTGAGTATGTTTTATTTTTACTGACCAGTAAAATGTACTTACCTATTATTTTGTCCAACACAACACCGATAGATTCGACCGGCCAGTCGTACCCGTCCGATAGATTTCATAAATAACGAGTAGAATTTTTGTACATAGATTTATTACGTTCGCTGAGCGAAAATGGCTGGAGATTGTTTTTTCAATTTAACTGGGAACCCTGCTGTTTGACATGCCGCCCAGCGGGCGCGCCGAGCCTTCGCTGTCTGTACACGCCTTATCTACTAGTAAATAATAGTTGGAGGAAGGTAGGTGAACTTTGAAGGTAAGTTTTTCAATAAAGGTTGCAAGCACCACACTGGAATTTCAGCATTTAATTATTAAGCAGATAAATATCTGTAAGAAGAATCATACAGAACAAAAAGAACCCAGATCGTAGTTTCTTGTCCGTTCTTTTAGGCTCTGGTCGCGAGGAACTGGCACCTAGAATCATATAATTTATAAGATGATTCTAAATGAGTTTTTGTGTTTTTATTGAATAAAAGATTTTTGACTCCAGAATCACGATTCTGTACACGCTTCTACATGTAAAGTTAAAATGTTCCGTATTTTCCCACTACAATCAGATATTTAGTTTTTAGCCTGTCTTTAATCTATCTAAAACTTAGTAAACCTAGTAAAGTCTGTTTTACCTAGACTATCAGCTATTGTACGTAAGTTCTAAGAACAAATGAGACGCGGAAAATGTTCTGTTTACTGCGAAAACCGGTAAGCAATGGGCTAGGTACATTTTATGATCATTCTATATAGTAATAGCTACCAAGAAATAAACCGAGTAACAGGAGTAATCTTTTTTTTTTCTTTGTTCACGAACTGTATAATACAAGGTGAAGTGTTCAATTAGAAAGCAGTAGGTGTTATTTTCGTAAACTTATAATGCAATGTTGATAGCGAAATATTATTAATCGAAAAAATAAAACCATGAATAAATTACAATGATTATTTATTTTATAATTTACAAAGTGTAAGCAATTTGTTTGGCAAACACCTTAACGTTTGCTAATGTTGCACTAAGATTTCTTTAATTTGATTGTAGAATTATGATTGATGGTTTGTTTTCTTGCAAACAGGTGGACTAATGAAAGTTTTTAACGAAACAAATAAATTTACTTTTAAAAAATACTTCGAAAAAAAAGAAACAAGAAAATGTTCCACATAGGAAATAATGTAAAACTCAATGTAATAAAAACCAAGTTCTTTATTTGAAAATTATTAAAGAAAACCATCACGAAATTTAAAAGCTTTGTACCTTACCAGTAAAACCAACGACCAATAGCGTGCTCCTAAAAATCGATATCCATTCCATAATTAAATGTCACCAGCGACCTCGCTTACATTAAAAGCCTTTTATCAACAATATTTAATCCAATTAAAGGCACCTCTCAGCAGGTGAACCCTTGATGAATAAAACAAAAGTCGCCTGAACCAACCACTTACCACAGACCTCTAATTTTCACAACCTCTCGCTGGTACTGATATATTTTTGGGCATACTCGAGGGCTTAACTATGAATGGTCAGTGGACCACTCAACTGGACTTTAGGGATTTTGGTCGGAGGGTCATGGAAAAACAATAGTACTGTTAAGCCAGGGTTTAAAGCCTAATGGACTGACTGAATAGCACTTTAATTAATAACGTAGGGATACCTGGCTGGAAGTTGAAAGGGCTAAAAGCAAAGTTACTTTTGAACTTTTGTGAAATTAAAATTCAAGGGATATAAAAGAAAATTCTACAGCAGACTGTGTAATTTACATAAATTTTAATTTTTATTGGAGTGGAACAAATTAGAGTTCTTTTTAAAAGCATTTACATTCTACCTATGAAAAAACCGTACCAAAGCTTTTTATATGTAGAATGTAATGGCTTTTAGTACAAATAATTTTATCAATTCTAAAATTTCATGAATTTATGTGGAAAATAAAAAAGTATCAGTATTTTTGTAGTTATCTGAAAATAGTGACTCTGCAAAAGATACAATATTATTATCCCGCTTTCCCCTACGTTTCGCCTCGCGTCCATTTTGACTCACATTTTCTTGATCCCCTTTGGTCCCGTATAATGTCCCCTCTAGGGCCTACCCTTCGAAGGGAGTGTTGATTGGCACAGCTCCACTGGATTAGAAAGGGCAGTGATGACCACTCGGCCCTTTGGGACCTCTGGAATTAACAGTTGGATTGGGACCTTAGTTACTTTTGTAGATGGATTCATTTATATGCACGAGGGCTGAAGACTGTACAAAAATTGACAAAAGAAGCTTGTCAAAGTTTATTTTAAAAGAAAAAAAGGCAGGAATCACCATCAAGGTGGTAGTAAAAATATAACGCGCTGCCATAGTCGTCTGCAAAATGAAGCAAAATAACTCCATAACTCAGAAATAAAATTTAAATCTCAAGCGACACAATTCCATTGTATTTTCCAATATTTTTTTCTAAAAAACATCCGTCTGTCATCGGCGCCCTTCCATCCCACGTCAAGGAATAATGACATCGTTTTTGAAAACAAATCGATTAATTTCATTCGATTCGGACGCCAGCGCGCCGATTCGATTTCATCTTGGAATTTTTGGATTTGGAATTCTACAGTATTTTATGACGCGTGAAATTGTTCCGTCGATTCCAAAAAGGT
Source organism: Eulithis prunata (assembly GCA_918843925.1). Classification (NCBI taxonomy): domain Eukaryota; kingdom Metazoa; phylum Arthropoda; class Insecta; order Lepidoptera; family Geometridae; genus Eulithis; species Eulithis prunata. The sequence continues at coordinate 6,781,966 of OU974016.1, read as the reverse complement.
TTTTCCATTTTCACATCGACAATACAATTCGGTTTAGACGTTTGTTGTTAATGGTTCCTGTTGACGTTATACTTCTCACGATTAATTTAATTTAATTTTTGATGCACTTCACTAAACCTATCTTAAAAGATAGTGTATTAGTTGGAAATCTGTTGCCTCGTGTGCTGATACAGAAACCGTTACTCAAGCATATAATTGAGTAGAAACTTTCATACAAAAATGTATGCTTGACTCCAGTTTAGTGCTTGAACAGTAAATTAGCACCCGGGCCTTAGTATTAATCGATTAAAAACTTTTCAGCAATAGAAAATTACACAAACTAATAATATGAGTGCGTTCGTTGAAGTCTAAGATTTCATGTTTGTGTTTATATACTTGACTAAGTATAATTTGATGCAAGAATAAAACCTTGACTATAAAACTTCGTCAAAAACATTATATTTTTAGCATCACGTAAACAAAGACTAGTAATGAAACGTGTTATTTCTATTACTATTTCGGTCCTTCGGAACACAAAGCGGGTTGTGCAAATGATTAATAGATCCAAATGTCATATGGCATGGACGCAGTTCCTTCTCACATATTATTATTTCAAGAAATTCCACTCGAAACTCCTTTAGATTCTAAAGATATTCGGATGTAAAATATTATGTTCAGATTTTTCAGAATGGACTTTTGTTTAATAGTTTTTTAAGATTTTAAAAAACCTAGTGCCGAGTTTTTTTTCGTAAATACTAAAGTTTTTTGTGACGCAACAACTCAGTGACGACTCAATATAGATTTTTTTAAAGTACCTATTAACCATTTTTTTCAAAAACCTCTGATGTATGTAAACACTAACTGCCTATTTGACACTGGCAATGAGTATATTTCCGTGAATATTCCATTACAGCTGGTTTTCTCAGCATTCTCCATCCCTGTCTGAGAACACTGAGCCCCGAGTCTGTGCATTTGTTTTGACTTTTGACTCGAGTATAACAAATTTTGTTGAGAATTGCACAGTTCCCAAATCTCCCGCTAGAGGCGCTTATCCGGTTTTCATACAAAATTTCTTGCTTTGCGAATACGTTTGCGTGTGCTATACCTACTCGAGTCGAAAGTCAAAACAAATGCACAGTTTCGGGGCTCTAGCATTGACGCTACCTTAGAATATAAAATTTGATCATAATTATGAGGAGTTTTTTGGTACCTACAGTAGTTTTTTGTCATCCAAATCAAGGTTTCAATTTGTTGACCTACATTGTACCATCACATCATGGTACATGGTACCACGTTGTTTGAAAAATAGTGCGAATGAAAAAGGCGTAATTTTGGAGACAAAAGAAGCGCGTGGGCGATTTGAATGTTAAGACGATCATTAGTGAGCTATTGTGGGGAATGCCACGAGGCTTGACTGTGGTGCTCAATTTTAGAGCTTGAGTAACCTTAAAAAAGCTAGTTTGCCGTGGAGTGGCGCCTTTATCAAAAACTGATATAGACGAGGTTTTTCCACATACTTATAGCATGAATCGCTTCAAAAAAATGTCCTTAGAGTTAAGGTAGGCAACGCATCGATAGTGCTCCCCTAGTTTCGTCGGTGTTTCTAGGCGACGATGACCGCTTATCATCAGTTGGGCCGTATGTTAGTTTGTCTACTACTCACATCAAAAAAGATTACATTTTGGTTGTTCATTGGCTTCACTTACATCTAGTCAAAGAGACGCGTGACTCGAGGTCTGGTGATTATCTGGCCCAGCGTATTAGCATTCCTATTCAGCGCGAAAATGCAGCCAGTGTCTTGTCATCCTTCCGATTGGTACTGATTTGAACCTTGATCTATAAATCATTTGCAACAGTTTGTAGATAGCTCAACTGTTTCATGTGTATCCTATGCTACTTCCTACTAATATTATACACGCGAAAGCTACTAAGAATGTGTGTATGGATGTTAATTACTCTTTCACGCAAAAACTACTGATCCAATTTGAATGAAACTTGGAATATATACTGTAACTTGAATTAACACATAGGCTACTTTTTATCCCGGAAAATCAACGGGATCCAACGGGACGCGAACGAAGTCGGACGGAAGCTAGTTTTGTATATATTGTAAATACTTATCTCATCTCAATATATATAAAACTCTTTTGAAGCTGACAGAGAATCAACACACAGCCTAAACTATAAGTACTAGAGGTATGAAATTTGGAGGGTAGGTTCCTTATATAGTGTAGGGGCGCACTAAGAAAGGATTTTTGAAAAGTCACACTCTAACGCGAGCAACGCCGCGGGAGACGGCTAGTTAGTCATAATATTCTCATCACTTACTTGTTTCGATCATATTGAGAGCCACTGACCGATGATACCATTACTGTATCGGTAGGGAAGCAGTAACTGACCTACAATTCCTACAAAGCCTGATGACTTGCCAAATATTCTATTGTAACAACCGATACTGCCATAAATCAGGGAAAGAACACAAAAATGAATTTGGAACAAACAAACGGTAAATTGCAAAAGGGTTTTGAACGGTAGGTAGTTGCTAAAGAAAAGACTATTGTACTGCAACTTGATACTGTATTGTGTTGAGGCACAAAATAGTGTCTCATATCTTCAATTTATCATGAACTACTGTTTCTTTTATGCAAATTGTTTGGAATTTCGCACAGATGTCAAGTTTTGGGGTTAACTGTAAATAGTAATAATAGAACTCACAAGAAGTAGGAAAGTAGAGTACGGTAGGTAAAGATTTACAAGAAATCACAAATTCTAAATACTAACATAGAGAGGCCTAATGCCCAGCAGTAGGTACAGTCAGGGATGATCATGATGATGATTTGTTATATTTGAACTCGTACTACAAGCCAAATAGGCGGCTTTGATAATACGCCATTATTTTACAAATTGCTCGAAATACTGGCTTTTTGTGTAAGTGCCTATTTCACCATCTCATGATTAGGCTTAAATGTATAAACAAATAAATCTTACTCGGATTAAACTCTTGCGGATTGACAGGGGTTTTATGATTTTTAAAACTTAACATAATAATGATTTGAATAATAAAAAAGCATATAATTGAAAAGGAAACAAAAAAGGGTTTTCTTCATTTGTCAAGGTCATAATTGATCATAAAAAATAGCTAATTAGTAAATTCAGTTTGTAAACCGTTAATTTATTTTTCCCATAGAATAGGCTCCATATGGCGCTGTGAGCAAACTCTCACTGGTGACTACACTATAACTACCCCATATAACATGACAAAGCAATATTCTAACAATTCAATAACACATGCGGTTAACTAGATTAGGTTTTTAACTCGACATTTTAAAATGCTCTCAAACCGTACTTTGTGAGTAAGCAGCTGAATTAGTCAACCACGCTTTTAGTTTGTGTCTCAAACAATAAAGAATAACTGCCTGGTGACGGCGTAGCTACTAATAAAAAAAGTTACAACCAGAGATATTTTTGTGTCTATCACTGTTTAGCACCATCAAGCTTTGGTCTCGCGATCGTAACGCACAACGCTGCGGTATGCGGCTGCGTTGAGCCGCATACCGCAGCGTTGTGCGTCACGATCGCGAGGCCAAAGCTGTAGCTGCGTAGCGTTTCGTAGCACACGCTACGCCACATATTTTTCTACTATATTTTTTTCTCAAACATGCTTGGAAATTAGAGCATTATTTTAACAACCTTCTTCGAGATAAATCGAAAATGCAGTACTGGCCAAATACATGCGAGCAGCGGCCGGATAAAAATGTATGAAAATCCATTTCTGTCGTGTTTAGCGGCCAAATAAATTGCATACAAAACTCATACCTGTCGTGCTATTTAAAAACGGAACGATCTTTTACTGCATAACATGGCAACCAAGGAGATAACTTATCAAAGGTTTTATTCAAATTTCGAACAGGCTTTCAAATAGAAAGCTGATTATTTAAAAAAAAACAAATGAACACTGTTACTTCGTTATACGTCATTGATTTTGAAAAGTAATTGTATTTTCTACAAAAAAGTTTTGCCTAGGTACTTAGTTTTCATTTCCGCGCATTATTTGAGAAAAGTACTATACAAGACTTGGCCACAACTAGGCAATGATGGACTCACGTATGCCTCTTATGCTGGCCGCTGCAGTAATGTACTATTACATTAAGAATACATAAGAAAGTAAGTTTAGTTGTAAATATAAATAGAGTAAAATGCATAGATATATCGTTTTATTCACCACAGCTATGGTGTGTGCAGAACGTGCAGCGAAAAGTAGTGATTAATGATTATTCTGCCTGCGGCGAGCGCCGGTCGACGTCTGCGGGCTGGGCATAGAGTAGGTACAGCATAGGCAGAGGGTTGAGTTTCTCATTGTTTACCTACACAAACTATTTGGTATGAAGAGCTACGTGAGATTCATACTAAGTAGTTGGTAGATGCTGACCGTTTCCAGTATCTTCGGTGATGATGAATTTGATTAATGATTATAGGTAAAAAATACAAAAGATGTAATTAAAATAGACAGATTATTAAAAACATTTTTGTCCTCGTTCATTATATTTCAGAAAAAGTTAACATTTTTAGGCGGCTGATTAAGAGCACGTGAAATAAAAATTTTAAAAAATTGTTATTGTGTTTCCTATCACTACATTATGACTTTAAGTAGATACGTTAAAAAAAAGCAACAAGCCAGTCTTTGGATACTTCTGTACATTCTCCCAGTCAATACTCTATGGCTGTGGTATATAAATCGTTGCTCCAGGACTTGATTAAAAGTTGTGTGCAATGCTGCAATGGGAGTTCGATATGGAAACTGCATTATTACAGGTCTCTACAGGGCACTTTGAAAAATAATTGGAACTCCTTGCAGAGGCGCTTATCCATGTATTGTGTCCATATAAGTGATCATATTAGAAAGTGTGGGCATAGCCAGTAGGTACTTTTTTTTGAGTAGGAATGTAATGATGGTAAAAATCATAACCCTAAAATGAAACATTACGTTGGTAGAGTAAGTAACGTTATAGCGTTTACATAGAAAAAAATCTAAATTAAAACCGTATAATAAGTTAAGACTAACCCCCTATCTTATAAAAAGTTAGAGTAGACATTATGTCTTGTTTACCATACGTAATCAGGACATAATGTCTACTCTAACTTTTTATAAGATAGACCGTAAAACTTTAGTGAAATACGGTGTTTAGTAGGTAAGAATATTATCTGTGTCTGATACGTAAGTATACAAAATATTAGTTAAAATATTTACAAGATTCTATGTTCTGAAATATTAGTATAATGAACTAAAGTTGCGAATAGCAAAGCTCCAGACTTCATCACAAATCCAAAATAATACAAGCGATGAATGGGGAAAAGCAAGAAATACATGAAAAACAGATACCATCCCGGAAAATCTTATCCAACCACCTTTACTTGGTCTCTGTCTATATGAAGCTTTTATATTTTCTTCCTGGAAAAAAATAAGCGTAGGGGAAAACGGAGGTTCCAGTTAGCTGGCTGGTGTTTGTATCAAAGGAGATCGCAAAACATTTCTCGTAAGAAATTGCTTCGTTTTTATCAAAGGTTTTGCAAATGTCCACAACTTCTATTTCCGTAAATAGTAGTTTTTTTAATAGTAAACAAAATAGTGTTTTTATTTTGGTTCTGATTGTTCAAAATGCATTTTATTTAGTAAGTTAATTAAGGACTGAAAAACTACTAAGCTATCTACTGATTGGATCTAAAATAGTGCCAAAGGTATCTGAGGTATTGGTTTTTGAGATCGCGGTTTTATAAAGAGTAATATGTGCAGTGAGAACAGTGAAGAAAAACACCGTGTAGAATGTAGGGTTCAATATTCTGAGTCAAGATTTATCTTTCACGTATCTAGAAACACATCCTCAAAATTAATACAAAAATTGAAAATGTTTGCTATGTCAAGTTGCTATGTTAACTAAAGGTTAGTATGCACCGAGTGCACTTAATAATTAACAAATCATTGACAAAGAATATTTACCCTCAAGTTTCGTTCCGCCTTACCAAAGGACTCGCAGACAACTTTTTAATTAATAGATTCGAAGTCCTTTCAAAGACATGGTCGGAACTTTTCAAACGCAAAACGGCATGAATAATAGTTTTAAATGTATTTAAATATGCAGTTCATTAATAATAGTGATTTTTGACGTGGCCCTTCCGTCTGACATTGGCTCAGTTACACAATTTTTTGGATGGGGCTTTTGGTTTTTTTGATACTGAATGTGGAGCCTGCTTTTCATAAATGGGCCGGAGATAGACCCTTTTGTGATGATCGGATTAAAAGTTACTGACTTAAACCTTTGTATCGTCAGAAGTAGCAACCGAATAAACCTGGTTATCAGTAAACTCGGCGTAAAGCTCATTTGGCAAAATGAGCTTACGCCAGGTTTAAAAAAATTGGAATTTTCACACAACACCCTCTAGTCTCTTTTGTACTAAGGGAACTAGATGGCTAATAAAATAGTTTTATACATCTTTTCTTTGTAAATATGTACCTACTTATTACACACAGGCATAGATAAATCATCTGATTTGCAACACAAAAATATTTGTTCTCATAAGGATCGAACCCACGACCTACACGTAAGGCAGAAGTACTACCGAAATATGACGCCTGGCTTATCAACTAGAAATAACAATATCTCAGAGAATATATACTGTCCATATATACTACGACAAACACGGGTTTATAAGGATAAAAGAAAAAAATACATTTTGAATGAAAATACTTTATTTTGGTAAGTAATTGAGTGTAGTAAAGTAAATTAGGAACCTTCACTTCACCTGGACTTTAGCACACTATGGTAAGCTCCACTTCACGTAGAGTTGGTGATTAATAACACTCATTAGTTGGAAGGTGAGCCTCTACGCCAGATTTACACATGACAGCCCTACGCTAGTGCTTAGGAATTAGTGACGTAGGTAATCCACATTGTCTTGTAGGGAGAGCTGGAGGTGTGATGGATGTTGAAGAATTAACAGAATGAATACTTTGACCTTCAGAAACAGTGACCGTAGAACATAATGGTTTCAAAGTATAATAACTAACTGACCATGTTATTTCTATAAAAAAAAATCTATTGACATTGTTTTAATTAGGCACAATAGAAGAAATATTTGCGAAGATACGTTTGCGATTGTCACATTTATTCGTGATCAAGGCACTGTACTCTGTGAAGTAAGTCTGTATTTACGCAGTCTCATGTGGATGTACAGGAAGAGTAAACTCTTAATATCTAAAAGCTTATAAGTAATCTTCTCCGGATCTCCACACTGATACACCGACATGGCCACTTCCCTGAAAGCTGAAAGCTGAAAGGATGGAGGTCGGGCCAATTATGAAAATAGCGCACCTGCGCTTGTCAAACGCGGCCGCGGCTGCCAGCCAACTAGCCATTAATCTTCGCTCCTTGCGTTTATACATGCCTGGTACCCTGGTACCTGACTTCGTCGTGGAATAAGAGTCTATAGTATAGACACAGATAATATAATAATATACTAGTATAGTGAAGTAGAAACTTTTACTTAAAGAATTACCCCCTATAATATAAAAAGTTTGAGTAGACATTATGTCCTTATTACGTATGGTAAACAAGACATGATGTCTTCTCGAACTTTTTACAAGATAGACCATTAAAGTCTTCAGTAGAATGGAATGGCTTATAGATTACTAACCTACTGCTAATCCGCTTCGCAATGGAATAAGTGTCCAAGCTTAGAAGAATAAATGTTTTACTTTTATTTGAATGCCAAAACATCTCAACAACCTTCAATAAAATAAAGCCAGTGCCAGAGTCAAACTCTAGCATAACTGAAACGCGTAGGTAAAGGAATTTGGTAGATACCTATCGATATGGCATAAATATACCTATCCAAAAGCTGGTTACCTACCAAACAAAAAAAAAACATGTGTGCAATTCACACGTGGTAGAAGTGAAACCTTAAAAATTTTTGGCTTCAAGATATTGAGACGAATGTAAAATTTCATCAGGTAGGTAAACGTACGCTATGCAATGCAGTAAGTAGGTAGGTAAGTATAAAATATTGTAAGTAAAAATAAACATTCTACTTAAGTAGTCTATTGTGACTATACTTGAATCTGTGTCACTAGAAGCACCTCGGGAAGCTTGTACTAACTTTTAGATAATCTGTTACGCAAAATGTAAGTGTAATAGTAACTAGTAGCTCATCTGTCATCTGTCGATTTTTTCGTTTCATCGACTTTCAAATCACAGCGGTGTTAAAGAAGTTTTCACTACAAAAATACCTTTGAGTAATAAGGCATTTTCAAGGAGGATTTCAATTTTATTGCAGTTTTAAAACCACCACTGCCATCTATCGGCGAGTAGCATTCATGTTCAATGTGTTGAAAAGTCGACAGTTAGGCTTGGGCATGGCTTGGGGTTCTGTCGGTAATATTCGCTGCGCGCCATCTATCATCAAGTAGAAGTACTACTACACAAAGCTCACTTCCCCCCGCCTCACCTTAGCGAAGTATTGATTTTTGCCGCCATGAATGAATAGAACGCAAAATGTAGAGTCATAATTCTTGTAAGTTTTTCATTATTGCAGCAAAATGGTGGAACACTCCATTGGTTTGGTGAATTCGTATTGCTGTAGGTAGCCAGAGTTGAAGGCAAATATTATAATATCCCATGATTTTGTTAGTACCAATCCTACATGATAACATTTTTTTTGCTAGCGTCTTAGGTAAATGTACTCTACCTCGAAGGTTGTTAATTTATGTTCTGCTGGGCCTGTCAGGGCTTTAGTTAAACTAATATTATGTAGGTAGGTACCCATATCAAGTACCTAGGTACAAATAAAAAAACTAGATTATATGGAGCTATAAATTTAGTTTAGGTATATGTTTCTAGTTGTGCGAGTTCCCTAAATAATAATGTTAGGTAAGATGGCTGATAAAATGTACGTAGTAGCTAGGTACCTACATTTATTTATTTTTATAGGTTAAACTTACCCATCTAGCCAAGAATCATAATCATCCGATTGGTACTGATTTGGACCAGTTGAGCTATCTATAAATCGTTTGCAACGGTTTGTAGATAGCTCAACTGTTCCATGTGTATTTTGTAAATATTGTAAATATTGTAAATACTGTATTAGTTGTAATTTTCTTTGTGAATAAATAAAAAAAAAAAAAAAAAAAGAATCATAACTATGTATCCAATTCATCTGTATTTCATCAAACTATCCCTAAATGAAAACTAGATGTCGCTGCATCCTATATTATACCTAAAAAGGCAAAAACTTTTTCGGCTTTACAAGCTTCATAGGATAGTAGAGGTACCTACTAGTATAGAATATACTAAATGATATTTTGTTTTTAAAAAAATATCATAGTAGGTTTGCTTTTACCTACCACAGATAATGAAACTATAGCCAATCAATACGTACACTTTTGGTAACATTGATTCACGAAGCATGGAAAGGACTAATGGGAAATCAAATAAAAATATTTCAATCTCTTGGTATAAATATTTAATTGAAGTCGTTCAAAACACACGTAGTTACATTTAGTTTATTCAATTGTATAAAATTAATTAAGGTAGGCAGGCACTTAATTATCTACTTAAAATCATTTAATTTGATTTTGACTCCAGCAATAATCCTTAAGAATCTAAGTGAATCTTAAAAAACAACTTATATTATTAAATCTAAATATGATATAAAATGTAATGTGGTCTTAATTTATAAATTTCAATATTTTACATGTGAGTTTGTTTCAATAACCTTCTTTAAAAAACGGACTGAGTAAAATATAGAAAAAAAGTAGTTGTGGTTTTTAAATGCCTAAACTCATTCTAAGATAATAAAAAATACATATTCCTTATTGTACAACATAATAGGTAGATACTATTCTAATTATTATAAATTAACACTTTAATCATTAAAAAAAATAGAAGAAAATGTGATATGTATTATACATATATATAAAACTCTTTTGAAGCTGACTTAGAATCAACGCACAGCCTAAACTATAAGTCATAGAGGTATGAAATTTGGAGGGTAGTATCCTTATATAGTGTAAGGGTGCACTAAGTCGCATCCTTAAGAGTAGAACGCGAGCAACGCCGCGGGCGACGGCTAGTTTTACATATACTTAAACTTAAAGCTTTCTGAAAGTAACAAATCAACAGCAATACACAGGAAATGCAAGTGAATCGAATAAGTTGAACGATAGACTTGCATTGTGTGAAATAACTTACCGTGACTGTTTGCAGTCTTCTTACCTATCCATAGTAAGATACACTTAAAAATACTACCTTAAAAATCAATTTTAATTTCAAAGAACAAAGCTAAGCTTCAGATAATACAGTATTTACAAAATACACATAAAACAGTTGAGCTATCTACAAACCCTTGCAAATGATTTATAGATAGCTCAACTAAAAATACTGTACTAAAAACTATAATTTTAATCCTAGTTACAATACAATGGACTAATAAGTTAACTACCAACGAATTTATCATTTCTACTCTTTCATATATTTAATAATCTAAAAATATAAAACTCTTTTGAAGCTGACTGATAATCAACGCACAGCCTAAACTACAAGTCCTAGAGGTATAAAATTTGGAGGGTAGTATCCAATAGTGTAGGGGTGGACTAAGAAAGGAATTTTGAAAAGTCACAGTCTAAAGGGTCTAGAACGCGAGCAACGCCGCGGGCGACAGCTAGTATTTAAATATTATGTACTTAGTGCACCCGGGTGAATTACCCCAGGTGAATTAAGTATACCGCCTCAAAGTCAAAGTCAAAAAGCTTTTATTCAATAAAATCTCACTGATCACTTTGAATCGTCATTACGTTTTGTATGATTAGGTATGATTACAATTTTTTTTATTGGATGAGTTGGAGCTAGATTCGATTGTCCATCTTTTGATACCATCAGACAAATTCCTCACAATCAGTCAAATAATTACAATAAAAATATAGATGATCACCCCGCAGTAACTAAAGGCAAATACAGACTTAAACATGGGAACAAACAACTTTTGAATCATCATCAGCTTGGAAAATGTACTCTATTCGTAACATGTAAAGTTCTTTTTCTTGTGTCTTCTCTTGAGCAGGTCTTGTGGCGTCGTAGTGGTGCACCACACAAACCTCTCTAGAACCGAATTTGTCGCCTCACTTCAAACAAATTCGGATCTACAGGGTAGATGTAGGGCACTAATTTTGATGCCGAAGGCACCAAAATCTTGTTTTCTGTAAAAAAAATATATAATTAAAGCACATATTCTTTGAAAAAACAGTGTTTTTTTTAAAGTAGATAGTTTTTTTACGGTATTTAAAAGAATGAATTATAAATCTGGTTAAATAATATAACCAACAGGAGTGTAAATAGTAATGTTATTTTTAAATATTAAAATATATAATGATTTCATGTTTCAATACGAAAGATATAAACGCGCACGGTGCAAGAGTACATATTTTTTATGAAATTACTAAATTCATGAAATTTTCCACTTTAGTACTGCAATTTTTTTTTCTTAAATCTTTTTGAGTAGGTACTTGCATCATATTACCAAAACTCAATATTCTGAGTTACTTTTGAAGCATTTGAAATTTTTCTACTTATTTTTTTTATAGTATCTACTTGTTATTTCTTTCTTTTCGTACATTTTTGCTTTTATTCGTTATAGGTCATCCAATCTTGGGCAAAAGCCTCTAAGTTAAACGTTACTTTTATAAAAATAAGATTCTCAACCGTTTTTTTTTATGCATGATCTATCAAGAATGTTTTTTTTTAATCGTACCTACAATACCTATAAAATAATAAAGGAAAATAGAACTTCTCTGTATGAAGAATGTGGACCCAGCTCTTGTCAAATCTGAAAAAGAAACAAAAAATATGTGAGGTATCTTCAATGACACAAATTATTAGACCAAGGTTTTTGATGGCGCCTCAATACCGTGATTTTCGAGAGTCATCCATCACCATTCAGTGTTGTCATGTCAACGCGGTCTCTATCGATACTTAGCACCTTCGATTGGTAACTAACCGTAAAAATTCGGTACTAAAAACGTGATCAATCACATCGTCACAGTAAGTTAATCTGTTAGAGTAAACAATAAACATTCAAGACAGGTAAGGACACCCATGTTTGCTAAGTCTTACACAACGGTTATCCATAATAACTTGACAATGACAAAAAAAGTAAATATTTACTCGTTTTCTCTCTATGACAGGCAACTGTTACTAGACATTAGTAGACAAGACATGCTGTGGAAAGTGATAGAAGAGAAAGTAAAAAATTTTTAGGTATATTGATGAAAATTGCTAACAAGACAAAAATTACAAGTGTTTTAGATATTGTATGCTAAATAGCGTTAATTATCACAAAATAGCAGACGTATAAGTACACGTAATATTTTGAAGTTTTGGTTTCGATTCTAAAGATAATCAGCTGGTATCTAATAAAAGTATAAAGTATTCTATGTACAATAAAAAAAAATTGGAAGAAAATGAATAAAAAATTCAATAACCTAAAACGAGAGGGCGTTTTTCTTCTAGCAGTTTTTAGTAATACTAAAAATATGCCTAAAAAAAACACTAAGCTGTAACGGCTCTAGAAATTTTTCGGCTAGCACTATGAATAAATCAATATAAAATGTCAGTAATTTTAAATACGAGATAAGTTATAAAAAATATGCAAATCTTTACCTTTTTTATATCGATGCGCACTAGCTCTAATTATAAACCGCTCGTGTCTACGTTTTTTATCGTAATAGTGATACAAGTCTAAAATTAATCGCGATCTGTACATCGAACCGTCGCGTCACTACGTCTGCAAAGGCGATGTGATTCGCCAGAATCAGCCTTGGTCTAAAACGCCCGTCACAAGTACTGCAAGTAGGTCAGACACCGCGCATGCTCCGGACGCAGGCAATGAGCACCGCCCCCGGGACAATGAATGGCCCCCACTCAGCCAGTATACCCTGACCTCCCCTATTCGTATTAAATGAAATGCTTCCCGATTTTGTACCTAAGCGGCAGCTGGCGAAATCTGTTGCCACTAGTTGCTAAGCGATTTTGATTAGATCGAGGTATTGATTAGGTAATGGATGTTTTGAAGGTCTGCTAATGATTCTGGGTAAAAGTCTTCTAATTTGCAAAAAGAAAACCTCAGTCGAATCAATAACTTTTCTATTGTGCTAACACTGTAAAAAGTTTTTATTTCTTTGTCGGAAGTGATTCAAATTCAGGTTCCTTTTATGATTTATCAAGATTTGATTACCGAACCCACTAAAAATTTTATGAAACAAGAACCTACGTCGCTATTCTTTTTATGACCGTCGCGGGAATAATTTGAAATCGGAAGTGAAACTAAAAGTGAGTCCGTTTTACAGCGTATTAAAATCTATTCCAGCAAGTCTGCGCTCGTTTATGTTAAGGTAGGTAACCCATAACCAGTTTTTGGGAGCCAATGATCGCTTTATGATCTTCAAAAGCGAGACGATACGCAAATTTATATTTTACATCTATATTAACGACAGCGAAAATCTAAACTATGTTGGTAAAATTACTCTAGTAAAACAAAGGAACTGAGTTTCGAGCCACTGCAATAAATTTTATGCGCTCCAAATGTTCTGCGAAATTTACTTCAACCCTAGAAGCCTGCAGCGGTGACCTATATCTGCCAAATAAATCTCACTACGCGAACCGTTAACTTTATCTCCAAAATTTAATTTAAATTTAAACTCACCATTAATAGTAATAACGCGAAAGGCGATCCAAACTGAAGCGACTGAAAACAGAAACGAAATAAAATGAACACTTATAAATAAAACAGCGAGATGCGGTCACAACGAGAGACTGTGTGTATCTGATGTATCCCACACGATGTATCGCTAGCTATTGGTGATGAAAACTATTAGTAAGCTACTAATTGTACAGTAGCCTACATAGGCGGCGGTAATTGGCCCATTTACACATTTCGTTAGTTCGTTCTGCATAATTGTTGAATGTTTACACGGGAGATGAGAGAATGTGTGAGCCACGAGCACCATAAATTAGGAAATGGAATAATACTATGGCGAAAGAGGTTTTTACACTCTAATTGAAACAATTAATCACGAAGTCGACTGATTCATCATTCGAAAATACCGAAATAATTGAATCTTCTGCTTTACCTAACTCTATGTCACAATAAGTAGAATTACCCAGAGTTAGGTATTAGTCAGTAGCTTTAACAAATTTTACTCAGTCACCTTCAAATTTACACTTTAACAATTAAAAAAACCATGAACATAGGTCAGAATAACTAACATAGTAAAACTATTTAAAATCAAAGTAATATTTAAACAGTAAGATGAGTGACTACGAAGGCGTCATTTACATTTTGATTTGAATGATCATGAGACAATGGAGTTAGCTAGATTATTTAAACCGTTTGTACATGATTGCATGACAGACAATAGCTACTGGCATTTGAATTAATACTGGAGTTATATGGGTTTGATGATGTCATTTATCTGGTTGGAATGAAACTCATCAAACACTTTTTATTGGACTATTAAGCATTAGAATAATGAAAATCGGACATGTCTAGAAATGAACATCAATAAAATGCAAATTTTTGGATGTAGTGAATAAGGAAAGCAGAATCATCAACATAATCATCATTAACAGCCTGATTTTATCAACTGCTTGTTATTAAAGCCTTCCTAAAGTGACATCCGTTACATACAACCCATATAAAGCCCACGACTTTGACGATGTGGCCTGCCCATCCCGCTGCAGAACGGTATAACTAAAGACTATTTGCAAGATGAGGTGTTAAATATTTGAACACCAGAAGTGATGAGTAATGCCAGGAGGCCAGGAGCCTACGTCGAAGCGCTAATAAATGCTCAGAATGTACAGAACAATAATTAACTGGAATGCTTTGTAACGCCGAAAACAGAAACTATTGTTGAATACGGAGTTTTATGAGTCTGCTGGTATTTTTGTTTGAACAATACACAGGAACTGATATTTAAAAATAAACGATGAAAACGATTTTATGGAATCTGTAAGTCGGTATGGATTTTTTTCTATGAATGTTTTTATGTGAAAAGTTTATTTAATATTGGCATGTAATAGATATAAGTTCAAATTGTGATATTTTTATGTGCTCATAAAGAAAAAAAATGAATATTGCATACCTATTACCTAACATACATTGTGTGGCTCTGTAGATAGACAATCGATATTAAGAGAAATTTTAGTAGATTTTGTTTTTGGGTAGTTGCCAAAGCTTATAAATTTTGTACCATTCGATATTTCGAATGGTACAGTCGAATGTGATTAGAAAATTAATAACAATGCTTTAAAAAACAACGAACAAAGTGATTTTTTATAGATCTTGAGAAAAGTACCAAAATGTAAGGCTTACCTAATCGATAGTGACGCTCGTCAATTGCCAAAGTCCTTGAAGCGCGCCGTGCTTGTGCCTGAAACCATTTATATAACGAAAATGTATGCATCTGCTTTTAAAATAATATTTTATATATTTTTAGGACCATTTTAAAACAAAAAAGCAGGTTGCAGGCGAAACCGACCTTGTTCATCCTGCCTGATACGCGCCAAACTGCCGTTGACTTGACAGTCCTGACAAACATGGCTGCCACTGGCTCGTGTGAGAAGCGGAAATACACGAAATGCTACGAGTCAGAAAGGATAGAACAGTGCCGGTGTATATGTGCAAAAAAGAGACGGGTGACAGGTCCTGGTAGTTCGAACTTTTAGACAGGGATAACGGATACGCAATGTGAAGGGTGTGTGAACGAGTAAGAATATAGTCTAAACGGTTTTTAGGGTGGAGCTGTCTGGAGTTTCGGCGAGACGCGCAGATGGCAACAAAAAGGGACTAGCCAGGACTAAATTTTTGGGAATAAATTGAACGACATTTTTGCTTTAGGGTCAACCAGGACTCGGTGCAAGAATTGATGTGGAAATATTTGAGCAAACACTGGTTTAAGCATTAATATTTTTTTCTAACTTTAAGGCAAAAAAAAACAAAGATTTTTAATAAGAATCAAAAATCAACTGGCAATGTTCTTCAGCAATAGGTGATAGACTTCAACTGTTTGTAAAGTTTGAAGGAAAAAATATTCAAACCTATAAGTAGTACATAATATTTATCTTAAGACGACGAAACGCAAAGGCTAAGCGGCCTTGAATAACATCATCCAAAATCATCTTTTATAACAATGTACTATCTTAAATAACGTTCTCCACAGAAGCCTATCTTAATCAAACAATTTTATCGGAATAAGAGCAGGTGATAAACAATATGGGGTAATCTCGTTGATACGTTTTATAATCTAAATGCAAACATTTGATGTGGCAGCTTCCGTCGGACTAATCTTTATCTTGTTACGAGGATATTAATAAGGTTCATTTAAAATAAAAGTAAAATGAGTTATTCTAGTTGGCATACAAGACAGAGGAGGCTGGCATAACATGAAGGAGGGCTGGCTATATACTCAGCAGTGGGTGATACAGGGCTGAGATGATGATGATTCTAGTTGGCGGTATAGACAACTGTTTAACTATTCAGCGTTTATATTTTCAGATGAAATTATGTTTAGATATTGAGAAATATATTTTTCACTAGAACCTTTATACCAGGCCTTGCTTCTAGGGGAAAGCTTAAAAATATATTTATAGTTTTACTAAACAATTAAGGATAAGAAACTGAATTACAAACATCGCATGAACAAACCGAATAAATAGTATACTGGTTGGAAGATAGTTATGATAAGCCGATGCAGAGCTTCCCCAGACGCACGCAACAACCATAACTTATTTACCGTCTATGAACTTTGAAACATATAATGAAAATAACTTGAAGTAATAAAAATACATTAATTCATTATACAAGTTAGTCACGCGAATTCATCAATTTCATTTGTTTGCGCCATTTACTTTAAATGTTTTTACATGACAAGTTTTACCGAAAATTCAATTGAAAAATGTATAGGTACCTAAGTCATATCATAAAATATTTGTACGCGAACATACGAGGATATGATTGTTGCTGCGTTACGTAAACATAACGTAAGCCAAGAGTTTGACTTTACCACCTTGGTCCTTGACTACCAAAGGTTTCTAGGTGTATTTCGGGTACGTATACATTTACGATTGTCAAAATTTGTTCGTAACCTCATAAGCTGTGCGTCCACTCCATCAGTATTGGAACGTACAGAACATGTTGCTTTGCTTTGATTTCTATGGTGGTGTACTGTGTGCACTGGATTGGCATTTTTGCGCATACATCATTATAACCGACGTCGCCGCGTACGCTCGCGCCAATTCGGATGCAGTCGACGCAAGATTTTAATAGAAAAAAAGTATTTTAGCAATTTTGTGTGAAATACTTCCTTGAAATTCAAGAAAATTTATAACTACAACCTTGTTTTGCATTGTCCTCGGTTGCTTCTAAGTGTCGCGTCATAAATCATGCAGTCTTTTTATGCAATGAAAAAATGTCGGTACAACCAACCACAGAAATCACTGACAACGCTTTCTAAAAACAGCTAATATGAAATACCTACCCACATGACTAAAAATGTTCACTATAAATGTACCTACTAGAAAATGCATAGGTAGAGCAAACGGCCGAAATTACAACTTGATTTCTTTTTCTAACCTGATAGATGTGTTATAAAACTGTAATCTATTTTATGTATCATACTACTCAGTAGTATCATTGTAACTTTGTTTGCTCGGTATTATTTGGTTTTCGAACATAAGCCTCTCACTGCCATTGCATTATTACCTAAGTATGAACATTGTTGTGTGATTTTCTAAACTTGTTCTATTGCCTTCTTTGTAAAATATTCTGCAAGTATCCACTTTTTAAGTCTTAAGGTTAATATGGTTATGCATGTGGACTACTACCAGTCAGTCAAACAAAGTTTGTTTTATTTATGTTCTGAAGTACTTTTGTCGTTAACTGTACAGCTCAGTACCACGATACAAAGTCGTAAAACGAACAATTCTTGTCACGTAGTACCTCGGGTGCTAGTATGAACGATTCCTACACGGCATGTTTGTAAAACGAATACAGTTCGCGACATGACTTCCTATTTCCGGATGTTTTATGACAGGTGTCATCGGTAAAAGGGGAATTTTTAACTTTCTAGTTCTAACTGTTATATATATTGAAAGTTGTATATAAAGTTGTATATTGAAAGAAAAATATTTCTATGACTTGTTATAGTCTGGTTAGGTTTTTATTTTTACTGTGTTTTTTAGCTTTATGAGTAAAATAAGAATTGGTGCTGGGCTGGTAAGAATATGTATTCTTAAAAAAAACCTTGAAATGCTTATTTTTACATGAATTAGTTTTAGCTTATTTAAAGTATTGTACCAATCGCTTTTTACCTTATAATAGGTAGATATTATTAGCAAGGATCTGCATTCAAATTAT
The DNA here is from genome assembly GCA_918843925.1 of Eulithis prunata. Taxonomy (NCBI): domain Eukaryota; kingdom Metazoa; phylum Arthropoda; class Insecta; order Lepidoptera; family Geometridae; genus Eulithis; species Eulithis prunata. Next base: position 6,763,528 of record OU974016.1, on the reverse strand, counting down.
CCAATGTAAAAAAAATTAAAAAGGCTCATTTATATTCGAGTTTTTATAGTAACGAGTATACTATGCAAAGTTGGAAAATGGGTTTTCGCTGTAAACTACTACAAAATGCTAAGTAGGCAAGTACTTTCTTTTGTCGTATGTATATGAACTACAAGCAGCCAACGGTTTTGCCTAGGTTAATCTTAGTAGGTACATAATGGAGGTCAGAATAAAAAAAAAACCTGACGCATCAGATGATCATCAAAAATAGAAATGTTCTATTATGATAATACTTGCAATTAACCTGCTATGAATAACCCAATTTTAACCATAATGAAAGGGGCCTGACGAGATAGTGATGTGTTTGTCAAACGCCTTAACGATGAAGGGGAGTCGAAAGGTTAGAGTTTTGATATCGAACATTAGCATGCATAAAGGAGAAATCAGAATATTATCAGAAGCCCGGCTGGGTTCCGCACATGCGTAGAAGAGGCCACAATATCGACTGGCGAGACGCCACGCCTCTCCTCCCCCACGCCTCGCAGACTCCGCACCCTGATCACGTAAATAATACAATAAAATACCACCCGACTCGATTTGAATACCTACTCTGGTTCAGAAATCTAACATAAGCCTTGTTCAGACAGCACAAAATATACAAGTCCGCAATTCACCGGCATTGTGAAACTCTCGTCAACTGACAGAGTGACAATAACCTAAAATGGTCTGACAGCGCTATATTGATAGATTTTAAAATGCGCTTAGGTACTGCAGCAATAAAATCACTTATGGATTTCGTTGCGACAGATTTTTTAAAAACGCTAAATTGTCTTTTTATGGGCTATACAAAACTTATTTAAAGAAATGTGGCCCCTAATGCTAAGACTCACTAAGCCAAAATGTATTATGGTTAGTAAAATTATGGAAAAAAAACGTGCATTGATTAACAGTAAGTTAGAATAATGAAGGTTAAACTATACCAAAATGTATTGAGCTAAAGTTATTGATATCAAAGCTTATGATTTACTCGTCTGGCAACTATCCAAGTGTGGAGTAGACATTACCTAAAATGGTAAAGTCGTTGACATATCAACAGAGACACAAAATTGATCGTTCAAGATTTTGATAAAGACATAAATCAAAGGGTTTCAATCGTACTATAAATCGAAAGTACTATTTAAATCAAAATAAGCTATAAAGCCTTCTGGTAAGATCGGCGTAAGTGGAAGTCCGGATAAATCACGTAACTAAGCAATTATCATATAAAAATATCGCAGAATTGCTTGGCATCCGGACTTCCACTTACGCCGATCTTACCAGAAGACACCTTACAGAAAATACAACTTATATAGTAAAGCTTTAAACTAAATAATGCTAAATTCAGCTAAAAGATTGTGAACGCATGTGTTATTCGTAAGATAATATAAAATATTGAATGTTACGTAACAACATAAAAATAAAAGAAAGTGCGTTCATAATCACAAAATAATTTTGACGAAACAAAAGCCGATTATCTAAAACCTTTTTGAAGCACAAAATTCTAAATCCAAAAAATGTAATGGCGCTTACCAGGCGGGCGTCAGGGCGGCAGGCGGCTGCGCTTTGCGACGGCAGACGACATGCCCGCTACGTCACACCCGCACCCCGCCCTTCCCGATCCTACAGATTTGCCTACTCACCCCATGGTACGGTAGCTAGCTAGTTACTAGTAGCTAAGCTACCCGGGTTAAAAAGGTGCTATACGAGATATTTTTAGAACTGATTTGAAATTACGTAAAAGAGATATTGGACTAAAAAAAAAATTAGAAAACGCTAGAGACTAAAATACTCTACTTAGAACTCACGGGATTGACTGGCATTAAGATGGATATTTTTTGAAAAACTAAACTGTAAGAACTTCGAGAGTCTTGCCGTTAAAATAAATATATTCTATTTTTGATATTGTAAGTTACCTACACTGATTGCGTATAAAATAATCAATAAAGCAATAAGCACAGTTTTGGTTTCAAAACCATCAAGCCGAGAAATAAGTATATACGGCCCACCTGCTAGTAAATGGTTACAATAGCCTTTTTATAATAAGATAGAACCAAAATAAAATGAAATAATGAAAAATCTTTGATACAAAGTACACTTGGTTGGTTTACGTAACGCAATATCAATAAAAATATATCTATACATGTACGAAGAACAAACAAAAGTGGAATAAGTACGTATTTGACAATGAAACCGTTACCGTAGCTAGGCTTAGTGACGTAACCAACGACACTGCCCGAACTCAAAGGTGCGTTCACAATGACTCTGATGATTTTAATTTTTAACCCTTATTTTTTGCAGTCAGCAGAACTACTTACTACTAGTTACTTTCATGTTACGGCTCTTTAGCATCTTTTTTTATTCATAATCTGTTCTTATATGAAAATTCTTAGATAATTAATTATGTAGTATACCCCTACACTACTATAGAATCTTTTAAAACAAGATTTGTAAAAGAAGGTTCATCAAATGCCCTCATTATTATCACAATTTGTTGCAATTATGAAAGCTACAATTTGTAAATCAAATGGATAAGGATGTTAATAAAAAACTTGACGAACACGAGTTTTGACATTTTTTGAAACGACACATAGCACTTTGTTTTTAATAGTTTTTCTTGTGTTATTGTGGGTATTGTTGTTTAATTTTGGTGGAATTTTAAACAATAATACTTAGGTCGTAACATAAAGTGTGAGCCATTGGAATAAATGTGTGTAAAGTGGTTTTTCTGAATGTGAAAATTCGTGTTAGGTTTTGAAGGGAAAATCCACCATTTTCTTTTCAAAACAAACGACAGCCGACTTGACAAATGACTTGACTTGACTTATTTATTACAATTTTAACACTTGACATTGGCAAAATTGTCTGTCGAAATGACGGACACAGGCCATTATTGAAGAGAAGAAGAAAAAACTTGACAATGACAAAATCTGTGACACTGTTACGTTCTACTTTGTCACTTTGCTCGGTAGTGCTGTAAGATTGTCAGACGAATGACTTGACTTGACTAATATTATTTCAAATACTTGCACTTTGACACTGACAAAGTTGGCTGTCAAAATGACAAACAGAGGCCGTAAATAAGAGAAGAAGATTGCCAGACGACCACCACCACCATTTAGTAAATTGATAAAAAAAACTTTGTCACTCTCAGCGGTGACCACGGCCGGGTGTCGTCACCACGGCATGTCCATCCATTTATGTCTAACTAGCCGTCGCCGGCGGCGTTGCTCGCGTTCTAGACCCTTTAGAATGCGACTTTTCAAAATTCCTTTCTTAGTGCGCCCCTACACTATATATGGAACCTACCCTCCAAATTTCATACCTCTAGGATTTATAGTTTAGGCTGTGCGTTGATTCTCTTGCAGCTTCAAAAGAGTTTTATATATATTGATGATTGATTGATTGATGATAATGATAAACACTGCAATAAGTCATCCAGACATACAAAACCAAGAAAATACAATTAAAACGGGTAGTAAAATAAAAAAAAAAATTACAATGTTGAAATTGGTTTAAAACAAATGTCACGTCACGTTTAACTGTGACACTCGCGGTGTGACCATAGCCGGGTGTCATCAGTTGTCACGTCACCACGGCATGTTTGTCTGCCTACGTCCAACAAACACCGCCTCCCGCGGCACCCGAGCATAAATAATTAAATACCAAGGAATTTCAAATGCTATGCGTGGTAAAATAACAAAATATCGTCACTGACAAGATAGTTTTTTGACAAACGTCTTTAATTTTTTTTTTTTTTTTTTTTTTATATGGCTATCGTCCAGAGTTGGACATTTCTGCCAGCGTCACGTCATTGTCTTTAATTTTGTCACTCGCAGTATGACCACAGCACACGTTTTGATTTTTCACTTCGTTTAATTGGGAGGGCTGTTTCAGACGACCATTACAATTTTTTATTATATGTACAACAAAATAGACAAGCGGCCCGCCTGATAAGAAGCGGCGTAGGCTATGGACGCCTGCAACACCAGAGGCGCAACACGCGCGTTGGCGACCCTTGAAGAATTTAAAAACACCCTTTTTGAAGTGTCTCATACTGAGCCCGTAGTCTGAATTTTGTTTAGTTACTCGAAACGCATATCGAGAAGCGACATGCAATATATTTTGTATGAAAATCCGATAAACACTTCTTGCAGGAGATTTGCGAACGATTTTTATACAAAAACTGCTAATTTCTCGATTCTCGCTTGTCGCAAATGAACATAGCAAAACTTAGACTACGAAATTTGTAGTCACTAGGGAAAACGTCAGAAGGAACGTTATAATTTGAAAAAAAAAATACTTTGTCACTTGTCGCAGTGTGACCACGGCCGGGTGTCGTCACCACGGTATGTCCGTCCGCTTGTGTCCAACAAACACCGCCATATGGTATCCGAACGCTCTCAATGATGACTCAATACGTACCTACATGTACCTAATCTATTGTTGAATATCTATTGAACCGAGCTAAATGTATTACGATTAGCTTACTATTGTTTTATATCGTTGTTGATCAATAATATCAATATCCCCATTATAAATAAAAAATCTTTTTTTATTTCAGAGCCATTTTTAACAGGTCGATCAATGATCTTTGATCATCATCATCTCATCATCTTCCTACCCTTGTCCCACGCTAAGTGGGGTCGGTACAACATGTCTTCGTCTTCCACTCTCCTATATCAGATCAATGATCTTTGATCATTGGGTTTATTGGGTTTAATAATATATAAAAACTTTATTGACTAAAGGTAGAGCGTACAAAATTTTCATTTATATAAAACGAATTAAATATATTTAGACACTTTTGTACATGGTAAAACAATATGGGCTCCTTGGTTACAAAACTAAGTGGGAACCAGAAAAAAAAATGAAGAATTACCAATAATCGCTCAATAAGCTAAGCACCTAAAAAAAACTAGCGCTGTCATTATTTGACATTATACAAAACGGATAATCAAGTGATTTTTATGCAATTTTCAAAGGTACGAGACCATAACTCCATAATCCATGAGTTTTGCTTCGTGACCGTTATAAAAAGTTAAACCGACGTGCTTTGGTCGCCCCACGTCAATCAAACAGAGGATTATTTTGCTCGGACGCGGACGCTTCGAGCCAATCCCGCGTCACCCTTCCCCTATTGGTGAATTTAAAAAAGGAATTTCAATTTAATCCGTTCCCCTTCTGAATGTAACTGGCGGTTGTTTCAACGTTCTACGAGTAGTAGTTTTGAAACTAATCGTTCGTTAAAAAAAGGAGACTTGTTTTTGAATAAGTACTAATTAAATCATTCACTTGCACTTTTTTCAACATTTTCTTCAAAAGGTTTTAAGAAAAATAATTGACGGCCTTTATTTCGTTTATCCGTGAATTTAAAAAAACTTTCACAATTTAATTTTTAAGTAAATAAGTATAGAGTAGCATAAATTCCGTTTAGTTTTGCGTGTTTCGGATTCCGGGACTGGGTAGTGCAGAGGTTAAAATGTTTATACGGACCGGCAGTCTATGTGCCAAGATGTATGAACGTCAAAAATGTACATACTTTTTTTTTTAATTTAAATTTTTTAGTTATTCACGGACACTTAACACAAAGCCTTCTAGTCCCAAACTAAGCAAAGCTTGTACGATGGAAACTAGATGGCTGATAGAATACATACATACATATTTTTTTTGTAAATACATACTTGTAATACATAGAAACACCCAGACACAGAACAAACATCTATGTTTTACAACACACAAATGTTTGCTCTCGGTGGGGATCGAACCCACGACCCACAGCACTGAAAGCAGAGCTACTACCGACTGAGCCATGCCACCTGTCATCCGCATGGATTAGCTTTGCTAGAATTATTTTAATTATTTTGTTTTGAATTATAAAGGAAATCAGCAAACTGGCTCATCATGCAAGTATGCAGATACACAAGTTACTCAAGCATAGTAGAGATTTTATACAAAAATCTATGCTTGAGTCCGGATCAGGCTTGAAGAGTAAATCAGCATAATCGGACTTAATTACCGAAACTATTTAGGTAAATAATATAGTTTAGTATTAACTATATTATTATACTAAACTATATATAGTTTAGTATTTAACTGCCTAACTTAATACTTGTTAATAAAATATTATAAAAGTAAGTCAGCAGTTTAGGTAGGTACCCTCAGTACCTACTGTGTTGACTTGCTTACTAGGCTAAGTACATCTCGATTTAATTAACGGATTGTTGCTAGGCATATTTTTGTACTAATTTATAGTGTTCAATAACCATTATTGGTTTTTTTTTAGATAGTGCAGCGGTAAATGAAAACTAAATAATTAGGTACCTAGTACCTACCCAGTCAGAAAACTTCTAAAATATTAAAATAATTGGGTTAGGCCCGTTCTCACCCGGTCCCGTACTCACCCGGTCCGTTCTCCCCCGATTGGAATAAAATTGCTTAATTTTATATCGCAAAAAGAATGACGCACAAGGAATTTCACATCTAAAATCAAATCCCAGCAAAATGCGCAAGTCAAAAATTCGACGCAGGCCTCCTTTGTGGCAGCCATACTTTTATTGTCCTTTTTGGACGACCTTAGTAGAGAGCAACCCATTCATAGAAGTCAGGTATAAGGTCCGCAAGCAAATGTTTTTGTTCGGAAGTTAGAAATGCTCAGTTAGCTGATGGGATTATACAGGCTTATTTTTAAAAGATTTGGAGTAAATTGGATTGTGTGATGCAAAGTAGTTTATTTAAAATATTAGATTGGTTATTTATGTCTCAATTGTCGATTGGCAAGTTCAAAAACGTAATAAAACAAAGACTTATTTCAAAGGCATACTATAAAATATCAGATTATTTAGAAGACAAACAAGCTTGGGAAGAACTAGCTCCAACTCTACAATAAAAAAAAAAAAAAAATGTAATCATACCTAATCATACAAAACGTAATGACGATTCAAAGTGATCAGTGAGATTTTATTGAATAAAAGCTTTTTGACTTTGACTTTGACTTTGACTTTGACTTATTAGGTAGTTGATTATATTAAAAATGTTCTGTATTTTTGTTTTTTTTTTGCTGCATTTTTTATATTTTTGATTGACATGTCTCACTATACTTTATTTGTAATATACCTACCTCATGTTTCATTAACGGATATACTTTCAGACAAGTTCTATAAATTTTTTATCAAAATTAGTTCAGTAGTTTCGCAGTTAAATAAGAATAACGGGAAAAACCACTTCATTCACGTAAACGGCATTGCGTATTTTCGATCGATATAAGTCTCAACGAACTACCATCATCATCATCATCATCATTATTATTTGACGATGAAAGCGTATCAAACTGAAGTTGGTTTTTAAAGATTTTAAACTTATAAATAATATTAAAACAAATTAAATAAGTTCGTTATTACTAATTAAAATAATAAGTTACTTATTACCTATACTATTACTAGTATCTTATGATGTGGTGACGATGCGCGCGCCTTCGACGGGTGGCGTACGAACTAAACGAGTCGGCGCGCGCAGCTTTGACAACTCAGTCTGGAGAAATAATAATTGGAGTCGCATCTAGCCCCCACATCGTAAGCTCTGAACTGCTTTCGCTGCCCAGCATAATGTCAATCGACGTGGCTATCTCGCTTTGAAAGCCTTTTGTGTAAGGAAGACAACTATACAATTGCAGCCACAAATTGCATCAAAACGTTTGTACGTACCTTGTTACTTGCATTGCTCAGTTGGTAATGCTGTGTTCCCGAGGGTCTGAAGACAACTGGAAATTCTGAAAGGCACCTAAGTAGAAGTGCAGTCCAGTCCTAATGTCAAAAAAAAAAATACCTTCCACCGAGTATACACTTTGACATACTCAGGAATTTTGATCCTTGTAGGTAGGTACCTATATTAGTGTATGGAATAAATAGCATTTCTCCGCTTATATAAGTAGATATATTATTATATTTGTACTGTACAAGTTGGGGCTACAATGACACACAAATGATCATTATTTAATTCTTTCTTTCTTTTCTTATCATTCTTTAATTAATGTAATAGGTTATCCGTTTTAATTAAAGTAAAATAAATAAATTATTATTCGTATAACTTTGTCAAATTTCGAAAAAAGAATTATCTGGTGCTTGTAAATTATTTAAATTTTTGTTAGAATTTCACTAATAGACTATGGAAACAATAGTATTGTGAGTGTGCTTCTTAAGTAACCTCTTAGTTTGCAATTTTTTGCCTGAATTCTCGAAAAAAAAGGTAAGTACAGTACCTATCTGGTATTCATCATAAAAAGATAAATACTGTCAATTAGCTGGGTAAATATAGACGATATAGCTGTGAAAACCAGCGCAAATTTTTTATAATGTAATATCAAAATGTATCATTATAATTGTCGCCATTATAGCGCCACCCTGTATAGAGTAGAGCATCCAGTTTTAAACTAGACGCGCTCTACTTAAGTACCTACAAAACTTATTTAAATACTTACCTGCTACTTACCAGTCCTGTCTCGCCCTGATCTGCTAACATCGTAGGCTGCTCCGAAGTAGGTAGCTTTTTTCACCACTTCCTAAAATAAAAAAAAATACTTTAGATTCTGATTAATTTACCTACTACATGTGGGATGGTTGGTTGTCTCGTACGTAGCTTTCTTGGTTTCTATCCCAAAATCATACATTCATAGGATAATGATAATGTATTACAGTTTATTCTACAATATTATAGTTTTTTGGAAAATCCTAAAACACCGCACGCACGGGACAAGCTCAAAAAGCTCTATAATTTCTAGTTCACTAACAGACAATGCACGAAATTGGTAAAAGCGACAATGTGGCTTTGCGGTCGTTTCGAGAAGCTTTTTGTCAAAGCTTGAAATCGTGACGTAAGCTCTGAACTGTTTTACCGACGCAAAGCGCCTCCTAGCGGCGAGTAGCTGTACTACGTTAAAAGATTCTAGACAACCCCTCGCGGCGTGCGGGGGGCGCCCAGAGGGGCACCTGCCCGCCCGCTAATTAGATACCCACCTATTGATTATTTTTGTTCCCCTTAGAAAAAGTATGGGATGAACAAGCTAACAGGAAATGACTATTTTACTGTATGGACAAACAAGAACACAGTGAAAAGCACTTTACTAACAAGATTTATAAGTAGAAATATAAAGAAAAAGCTATAAAGAAAAACTCTAAATTACTCACCCCGTTTTCTGGCGTCCTCTCGGTGTCACGAAAAATCAATAATCTGACCAAGCCCCTTTTAAATGCAAAATATCTAAGTTTCCCATATTAAAAACACTATTACGATAGAAAACATTGCTTTATGAATCAAATTTGAAGTAAAAAACACTATTAACAGGGCAGAAACAATTCTAAAAATATATTTTTACAGCGAGCTCCTACAAGTGCTGCGCTGAAACCCAGTGTGCTGTCGGTGTGAAAAAAACTCGCACTCGAAAGAGAAGCGCTGCGACCGGAATGCTTTCGAACTAATCTTGTTATAATTTTGTTACCTCAATAAAAGCTTCATTTAGTTTGTACCAGATGGCGCTAGTTTCGATAGCGGCAAGTTGCAACACCTTTGTGTAGAACTTTACCTACATGATAAGTTCTGAAGTGCTTGTACAGATGTCACTATTGTAAAACACAGTTTATTGAAATAAAAGTGTCAAAGAGGGATAAGGCATAAAATATTACTATTTGAGGAAACTGTGCTTTTGAAGGTTTTCTAAATGTTTTAATTTTTAGTTTAAAAGTAGTTCGAACTATTATAAATTATCCAATGCATAGGTGCAATAAGGTGTCTTATATCGATAACTTTTTACATTTTCCCATTTTCAAAACATAGGTACATTCCTCGCGTAATATTAAGGTATGATTTCACACGACGAAGTCATTTTATTCAATATCCAGGTTCAAAACAGTATCTTATCAGCCGTCAGGCACATCATGCTTCGCAAAGTGCGTGTTATGACAAATGGTTCGTTGCATTGAACACACCTTAATGTTAAGGCACGATCCGATGTCCACAATCGTCCGACAGGGCAACATTAATAATATTAGTCATTGTGCTGTCATAATGTATCAGATATTCCTTGGAACTTTTAAAATAATCTTAGTATTTCTGAAGTTTGAATTTACTTTACAATTTAAATATTTAAAAAGGTTTTTACTGATTAATATATCCAGCAAAATTTCCTTTATTCTCTTAGGCACTACCGCTTGGCACTACCAGTAGAGTGAAGGGAAATTTTAATTTCCCGTGACACTACTATTCTTATTGGCTGACTAGCCGTCGCCCGCGGCGTTCCCTGCGTTCTACACTTTAGAGTGTGACGTTTCAAAATTCCTTTCTTAGTGCACCTCTACACTATGTAAGGATACTACCCTTCAAATGTCATATCTCTAGGACTTATAGTTTAGGCTGTGCGTTGATTCTCTGTCAGCTTCAAAAGAGTTTTATATATATTGACTAGCCGTCTCCCGCGGCGTTGCACGCGTTAGAGTGCGACTTTTCAAAATTCCTTTCTTAGTGCGCCCCTACACTATATAAGGAACCTACCCTCCAAATTTCATACCTCTAGGACTTATAGTTTAGGCTGTGCGTTGATTCTCTGTCAGCTTCAAAAGAGTTTTATATATATTGATGATATATTGACTAGCCGTCGCCCGCGGCGTTGCTCGCGTTCTACCCTTTAGAGTGTGACGTTTCAAAATTCCTTTCTTAGTGCACCCCTACACTACATAAGGATACTACCCTCCAAATTTCATACCTCTAGGACTTATAGTTTAGGCTGTGTGTTGATTCTCTGTCAGCTTTAAAAGAGTTTTATTATATAATATATTGATGACTAGTATATATTGATATATTGAATATTGATTAGACGCATTTAATAAAATCTTCCGTAAATTACCTCATGTTTTATACAATACACAGTAACAATCCAGTGACAGTTTTGAGCAAGATCAAAGACTCCATAACAGCAGAACGGCTGAAGAAAAGACCTCTACGAGTAGATAATAATGTTCAGATGGAAACCACTGCTAGTGGTTTACTAATAGTAGGTACTGATGAGCCTCTGAGTTGGTACGAGTAAAAGACGTCACTAGAGTTTTTTTTAACTTATCACCTCATTTTACAACCCACTGCCTACACCTACTTTTCTGGTTTCCACAGTTCACTGTGTAATTTTGAGTTTTTTTTTTTTTAGTTAGCGTACCTGTACTAATAAATAATACTTATACCCTAATTATATTACGATCTAGCCACGACGCTGGCTAATTAGTAATTTTACATTGACATAAATGTTTAGCATAATATAAACTAATCTAAGAATGTGTCCATTGGCACTATTCTTATTGTCTCTAATTACTTAAGGCGAAGACACTTTGTTGTTGTGTTCTTATTAGGTGGCACTAGTTTGCACTCACACTACATATCACTGTTTGGTTCACATTACACTAGCTCAAAAGGTTTTTGCCTTTTGAGCCTTCTTACAATGTTTGTGTTGTCGAGGAGCTGGATAGCCTCGACGTTGACGTGGTGGTGAAGTCTTTGTTCATGAGCTTCTGCGTGTTTTTGTATTTCTCTAACAACGAACTCTATATTAAGATCCCGATAATTTTGAGTGATGAAAAGTTTTCATAGTGAGGCACTTAGGCCCGTATGCTGATTTACTCCTCAAGCACTGATCCGGACTCAAGCATAGATTTTTGTATGAAAATGTCTACTTAAACATATGTGTAACGATTGAGTAACGATTTCTGTATCGGCATACGAATCTTAGATTATAATCAGCTAGGTAGCTACTGATCGAGGGCTCCGGCGTGGTCGTTTCGAGGTCCCAGGGTCCCTTGTCAAGCATCGAGGTCGGCCACCGGGGTGGTTTTAGTGGGTCGGTGAGTATCACCATCCCCACACTACCTTGCCGCATCCCTCAAATGCGGCAAAGGTGTCTGAGAGCAGATTTCCCGCCGTTAACAAAAAAAAAAAAAAGGTAGCTACTGATTAACCTAACGTACCTAACCTAAGTTATTTTTAAGTAAACAGGTGCTCAGGTATGGATAAACTTGAAATGTGAAAAGAAGCACATCCGAATAATAGCATCTAAAGCGTAGAAGCATAGCCTTCAAACGCCAAAACATTGCATATCGAATGATTTATAGGTCCAGCGTTCACGACCTACAAAACTAAGGTTGGCTCCACATTTTTCGACACTCTTTTGTTGCCAGCACGTGGTGGCGCCCCGGCTTCGGCTGTCATGTCATACTTTCATTAATCATCTCTCAATACTGCCATCAAATAGAGGCGTCTGAATGGCGCTACTAACATTCGATAACTTTCCTTTGGCAAAAATTATCAGTGATTCTGTAGGAAAGAATATTAAGGTGCGTATGTATGTACCTAGTGTACCTACAATTTTATATGGTTTAGGTAATTTTTTTGATTTAATACTTAATTACTGATGTTTACAGAAGAAAGTTAACTCTAGGAAGGTAATACCTATTATTGAAACAAATTTTATATCATCATAATTTATTTTATCATCTTCACCAATTTTCAAATTTATTACACTTTAATTACATTACAATAATTTAGATGATCAAGTAGCATACTCCTAGAAACTTCATTTAAATTGGAATGAACGATTAACATTATCGTAGGTATTACAAAAGAAATAACGTAACTTAAAATTTATAGACAATAATTTACAGGGATATTACAAACTGAAACAAATTCTATTGCACAGCATTTACATTCATACATGAGATGTTAGGTAAAATTTAAACATTTCAATTTGTAATTATTAGATAAATTGTAATATTATTATTTACAAACAATAAAATAAAACAACAAATGATTCAGACGAAGAAATTAACTGGTTGAAAAATAATAATTGAATGAAGAATTATCAAATTTCTGATGGTATTTTTCCACCTAAGAATTAACAATTTAACAAAATATCACAGTTGACCACGGCAAACTTTGTGACAGCAAAAAAATAATAAATATTATATTAGAATAAAAGTTATTAGTATCGTCGCGTCGTCATGATAGTAAAATTTTCTAAGAAAGAGATGAAATAAATATTGTGAAATTTTGAGATGAACGTAGTTTTTAAAGCAAGAGTAAAAATATTAAATCCTTAACTTTTAAGTACATTTACAAATACGACATGAAGACTTTATAAATAGACAGAAGAAGTCACAAGAAATATTGTATGGTATCTTTTGTGGAAACATCAAATACCCTATCGATTATGGATTACGAGATAACTAGTCCCAACTAATTTTAGACTGCATCTACTTATCAATTAATACCTAAATTTTGTATTTACAAACTAAGAACAGGAACATAAGACAGTTCTTGGGGAAGATTACTGAAATATATTAAAAATTTCATCGTAATTCTAAGACAATAAACTTATTTACAATAATAGGAAGGGCTTTACCTATTCACATTTCACTTACTTTACTGAGCTTATTTTCATAAATAGGTCACAGCTCTTACAAGCAGTATCTAAAATTGATATCGAATTATTGAACAATTCAAAACTTTGCAGGCGTAAGTACATTTTATTACCAATGGTGTTTGTTTGTATTCAAGAATCTCAGTAGATTATCGTTTGTCGTCTTTTTATATGTTATCTCAGTTTTTATGTCAATTTTAATGCTATCCCTGTACAATTCCGAATTTGTTATTTCTTATTTCAGTGATATTTCAATTTTTACACAAATTCATGTACTATTTTATGCTTATTTATTTGCAGTAGAATTTTACAACATTTTACAGTGAAATTAACTTGATTTTTACATTATCGGGAAAGGTTAATTTTTTAGCTTTAGAAATGAAAGTATGCAAATCAAATCGAATTACAGCTTATGACTAGGTATAATTTTTGTCTCTACATTCTCAACACCAATTTGTTTTCAACCATCGAAAACTTAATTCAATCAATGGACTATAAAGTATCGAACTACGTTAAGTTTAATTTAATACTTTTCACAATTCACGTGCTTTTATCAGTCACCACACCACACAACACCGTGTTGAAAAAACACTTTAGTCTTGAACGTCTTAACGTCACTATAACAACAATCAACGAAATTAAACTATGCAAAAATCGTTTTCCAAATTTTTCAAGCAGCGAATAACTGACCAGTCTGGTTGCTGTAACACCCCTATCACAGCATCTCTCAGTGTGATCAAAGATGCTACACACAACCCCGCGGGACGGGCGACTGTCTACATCAATAAATCAGTTATCCGCTGTTCGAAAAATTCCACTGATCCTATGCGGACAAATGCGCAAACTGGCTCGGGTGTAGGTCGAACTGGTATGGGTGGCCATACGGGTTCATGTGGTAGGGAACGATGTTCATTGACGCCATCTTATGCTCCTTCTTCCACTTCATGCGTCGGTTCTGAAACCAGATCTTGATCTGCCTCTCTGTAAGACAGAGTGCGTGTGCGATCTCGATCCTTCGCCTCCGCGTCAGGTACCTGTTGAAATGGAACTCCTTCTCCAGCTCGAGAGTCTGATATCGCGTGTATGACGTCCTCTGACGCTTTGTCTCGCCATTTGCGTTCACCGTACCTGAAAAAATAAAAAAACTTTCGTGACTAGCGTGACAAAGAAAACGCGATCCACATTCATTGCATAAGTTAGATAAGTATTATTCTGGTCACTACACGAGCGAGGCACGTTAATATTTAGATCTGAATGTTCGTTTGAGCGCCAATGAATAGTTGGCTCGATCAGCTCCGCGCCTTGCCACGCTTGCTCGATTGTGATGTACAGCTTGCGGCGACGCGCTCTCTGCAAGATTCTATTCAAAAATACAAACGCTATTGTGCAATTAATTTTAATTTATTTCCCTGAGCTGTCACATTTTTCTAATTTATATCTTGTATCTAGACTGCGACACCTTTTCTAATGATTGCTTTGGCACGTGTTTGTTCCTGTATGAGCTCACGGTGAGGCCAAGATAAACTTTGCGAGTCATTTGTGTTAGCGAGGTGCAATGGTTCGGATTAATTGTTGTTGTTTTAGTGTGTACCGGTATGACCGGAGACGGTTGTATAAACATTTGAGTCTGAAGCGTATGACCGTACATCAATATCAAAGGAGGGAGTGCCGTGATGGTACGGCATCTCTCGAGTCATGGGTTGCATGCCGCACCTGTCAGGGCTTGTCGACGGTACGGCCCACCGCTTGCTCGGCTTGGACGCCCGCCAGAGCTCTTGTGATAGATACGCACCCGTCTCGTGTGTGTCTACCAAATTAAACTGTACCATTTGTAACATTTCTTTAAGCAGCTCATACCACTAATGAGCTGGGCTCTGCATTATTGCTGACCCGAACTGAAGTGATGAGAGGTGTATATCATATGGAATTGTCATTGTCATTAATTCATCGCTGATACCAAAGGTAAAGAATTAATTCAACACAGCCACGTTCTTTCCTAAGCTGTCAGTTATCAATATCAACGTCAATAAAGATGTTTAAAAAATATAAATATTTGATAAAGTACGAGTTAAGAGTCGACAAGTAGCAACAGCAAAAACCCTACGGGATTGAAATGTTAGTGACAGCTTAATGCACAAACAACGGACAGACAGCATTATTTTAACATAATCCTTGTACAGAATTGAAACGAATGGTCACAATACGGTACAATTTGAATTTCAATATGAATACATGAACAGTTCAGATGATAAAGCGTTTACATCAAGCAGTGACAATTTAAATAATACCTATGACTACAGAAAATGTATACTCAAAATCAAGTGAACACCTTTAAATACTCATTTGTATATGTGACTGTAAAACCACATATTGAAAGATTAAAGTCTCAATAAGATTTCTATTCTATTTTAAGAGAGGGGACAACATTTCATCGACTGCTGCTCTTTAGAATAATATCAGCGATATTAGTTCTGCAAAGATAATCATTGGTTCTGGAGTATGTAATATTAATCTAGAAATAAATCAAATATTTGATACACCATAAAATTTGTACAAAATGACAAACATTTATTGTCCAAAGTAGGCTATTGTAGGTCACCATCCATTTATATTCAGTGGTCTAGACATATTGCATGGTCGAATTTAAAACGAATAGCATCGCATTATGCATGGATGAGACTTATATTTGAAATCTAAAACAGGCACTGTCTAGAGTTTAGAAACTGTTTTATTGAAACGTGATGATTTGGTGTAGGTTTGTCTGGTATACCTATTTCTTTTTAGGATGTCAAAAAATCACGATTTATGACGTATTTAAGAGTTTCTTCATAAGCTGTAATGATATTAATTCGTGCAGTGATTTTTATGTCCGGAATCCTTTTTTTCGCTGTAAGTTTCACTTTATTGACACATTTACAGTCCGAGGTCATGACGCAGACCCGGTAGCCAAGGTAATAAAATGGTAATAATCTTGGAAATGCCAACTTGCACAAACATATCATAGGTGGTTCTATAAAAAATATAGTATTTTGCGCTACAGCTATCAATCTTTACAGAATAATACAAATATTGCAGTGGATTACGAAAACTACCATGATGATAGTATCAAAACTCTTAAAGCTTTGCTCGCATGAACTTCCAACGTTCCCGCTAAAAAAAAAACATTTTTCGTCGTCGAGAATGCAAACTATCTCTGTACAAACTTTTGAAGAGATCGGTGTAGCATCAGCTTATCCATAATAATATACCAAACAGTTATTATGTACTTTTGCATTTAATATTGGAACTATTTTGGAACTAGCTTCTACCCGTGGCATTATCTGCGTCCCGTATGCTCCTGTTGATTTTTCGGGATAAAAAGTAGCTTATGTGTTAGGCCAGGTTACAAACGATATTATATATTTTCCAATCATCATCTTCCACAGCCCGACTTCATCCACTGCTGGGTATAGGCCTTTCTTTGTGTGTGTCAGTCTTAAAACGTCACGGTCGTGTACTAATCTCATCCAGTTATTGCCCGCGATGTTTGCCTTTGGGTTGTGACGGCAGAGATTCGTAGCGCTTTTTTTAAGTTTCATTCAAATCGGACCAGTAACTGCAGCGTTATTGAAATACAAACATCCAAGTATCTAAACTTTATCTGTTATAATGATAGCGACTATATTTGCGTGTATAAATGCGGAGTTATAGATGTCGCGCGGTCAGTTCGATCTTCCAGCTTATTTTTAGAGGTTATTTGAAATCTGTAAGATGAAGAATCAAGTGGTATTACAAATGATCCAACTGTTAATCACTTATGTCTATCTATCATCAAGATACTTAATCCAGTGTATACAACTTTAGATGCGCCAACATAAAAATGTTTTGCGATAAAACTTCAAAGAGTACATGACTAACGACATTAAGATGAAAACAGAATACATTCAATAAAAGTGTCTCGTATAATTTTATTGTCAGCATAGACTTTTGAATTGAATATTCCTGTGGATTCATTACGGTTTTTTATATTGTTGGAACTAGTACCTACCTTAATTAATAATTTTGTCTAGATCAAAGTGATAATATATTTTATTTAGAACAGCATGATACTTTAGATGCAACTATAAAAAAACTACTTAGTTGAATATTTTTATTACTAGGTATTATTACTGTCTAAAATATTTTGATGAATTCATACGTAAGCTTTGCCATTCCCCAGTTTGACTTGTTCGGTTAATGTGTATGTGGCGGAAATTCTGACTAATAAAATTTATTGGATACGCCTATATAGTCAGAATTCATCTGTTTAATTACAAGTAGGTATATTTAATTATAAAAGTAAAAGTATAATTTTATTTATTCACAAAGAAAATTACAACTAATACAGTATTTACAATATTTACAATATTTACAAAATACACATGAAACAGTTGAGCTATCTACAAACCGTTGCAAACGATTTATAGGTAGCTCAACTGGTCCAAATCAGTACCAATCGGAAAAGGAAAAATCTGTTTAATTGTCTATAACTACGTCATCTATAGGTCTACTAACTTTTTGGTAGTGTTACTTGAATCGATGTTATGTTTCCTATGAGATCAAACTTGAATCAAGGTTCTAAAATCAAAACTCGTAACTCTAATTATATAACGCTACCGATAAACATTTCTTCGCATTATTAATCAGCCTGTTGAAAATAATTTATGTTAAGAATGTGAAGATGCAGCTTTTATAAAATATCATTTAGGTAGATTATTTTAGATGATTATTTTTATTTTGTAACTTTTTTGTACAGCGTTTCAGTAAAATATAATCACCTTATCCTAGAAGAAGCTTAAACTATAGACCTTTATTTACAACACACCTATAAATTTTGCAGTATTTTTGAAGTTTGAAGGATATGTAGCTAGTACAATTTTAGTAGAAATAAAAAAACTGGTGAATTTTGCAAGAATACAACAGAAAAATTTTCCAACAAAAAGATATTTCCAAATTTACAGCAGCTGAATAGTAAAACCATTGGCTTCAGACATTTTCGGAGACATTCAAAATCTGAATATCTTATTTCAAGTCTCAAGATATTAAATCAGTTGCTAGGAGCTCCGATTGCTGCTGAATGTATAACATCTACCTATTACCCAAATGAGGGTTTTCTTAGATAGCGGTGCCATCAAAAAATTTATCGTAATAAAAATATATTCAGGTAATTGCGTTATATATAATATTTTGTATGTAGTGTATAATTTTTGATCAATAGAGATCAAACTAAACTAAAAACAGTGTTCAAAATGTTTGCAGAATTATATGAAGTCGTTGATGTTCTAGCGGTCAACAAAATAGCGGTGAACGCTACAGAAAAAATCAGTTTAACAGTCGGTGCATCGTCAAACAGGTCAAATATTTTACTGAAGATGAAAAACACATCAATCTTGAAATCTAATAGATGTCCTTTAAAATCACTTGATTTTCAAATTGAGTGGGATATCCAAATGGCACTTGTAAGGCCACGTTTGTATGTAACCAGCTGAATAACTTCTAACTGGTACTATGATAAAATATAGTCAGATACAGTAACATTTTACCTTATTATTTCAGTTATTTGAAGCCGTGCTTAAATAAGGAGGTGGTAAGGTATATTTGATGATTTTAAACAGTATAGACATTTGACAGAATACTTAGTTACGTCATTTTGTTTACTAAAAGGTAAATAAAAATAGTAAGGTAAATAATATATGACAAATTTAATTTTTTGAAACCACATGTAGCACTTTTATGTGAGCCATTGGAATAAATGTGTGTAAAGTGGTTTTTCTGAATGTGAAAATTCGTTTTCCTGTTTTGAAACAAACGACAGCCGACTTGACGAATTACTTGACTTGACTGATATTATTTCAAATACATCACTTGACACTGGCAAAATATAGGTAGAAAAGAAGAAGAAGAAAAAGAATAATAGTATTTTTTTTAAGTAAGATAAATAGCTTCTTTTGCAGCCTTATAGAAGCTTTGTCAGGAAAACTATTCTACGGTGAGTAAATCAAAATAAAAAATTGTACCTACTACACAAGTAATTACTGAAGCCGCTGTTAGAAGCCTTATAATTGCTTAAGTATACTATACTTTTATCATGTGAAGTTTTGATTATACACAGACATAGCTACTTATATTCTTTATTTGAAGTTTATTCAATTTGATATATTTCAATGATTTTTCACTTTATCAAAAATATTTTAACGCATACACGTCTTCCTGTAACAACAATATTTCATCACCTGCTGGGTATACAAATCTCCATATCTTTGACAAGATTGACTGTTGCAAGGTGGTATATATTCAAATAGTTTCTTGATTCTGTCCATCACTGTAATGAGAGGTCATAAATTAATAATATTTAGATCAGCTTGCCCATTGTATTACACAGTAGTTTAAGAAAATAACTATTGTATGGATCTTGTTGTGAAGTAGTGAATGCCTTGCACCATACTTAGACATGAGTTAAAGTTTAAGAATCTGTGCTGTAGTAGGTACGTAGGTAGCTGTTGAACTGTAATGCAGTATAGTTTATAAAGTCTTCCCCTCATTCTAACATACCTATATAGTTTTGAACCTAACTTACTATTTTCCCTAAGAGAATCGTTCGGTTCTTAACAGCTGCAGGGTTTAGTGGTGAACTGCGAATGCCCCGAATAGGAGCGACATCTACACAAGTGGCGATCACAATAGGCATTTCAGGCCGCAGTGATATCAAAGCCACAAAAAGCTAATAAAAAAAATAAAAAACTTTCTACATTATAATTAGGTTTACTGTGATAACTTGTACAATAAGATAAGTCTTATTGTACAAGTTATGACCAAGTCACAGTGAAGTAAGCTTCACTGTGACTTGGTCATAGCGCGAGGTTCAAAGCAAACGTTCACTATCTGTTCGTCATTTCATGATATAACCCCAGATTCAGAAGAGAATTTTGGTGATTGTTAGATATGTACTTGTAAAAATGTTGCTGTAGTATCTAGCAAAAATAATAAAGCATAGTTTAATTTAATGTGTTGACTGTACCCTGTAAAATGCTACAACTATAAGTTATGTTAATCACTATGGTTAATAGAGGCTCGGCGTAAACAGGCAGCTAATTTGTAGTGCCTCTAGCCTATCGCAGGTTTCCTTTAATGACTAGCTACTATACCTACTAGGTAGGTATTTGGTTCCACTTTTGTATTTTCTCTACTGACTATGAAGCAATTTCTTCATACAGGCTGCAGAAAAATTTCTTCGGCACTCATTCTTTTTTTTGTAAAATTGGTCTTTAAATTATTTTTACAATGATATGAAAAAATATTTTATTGATGTGACTTGGTTTTTGAAAATAATATACAGAGTTCATTGTATTTAATGTGATTGGCATAACACAAAGTATTGAAGCTGAAGACTTAGAGATTTGGATCTGACAAACCCAATAACAAACACCCTGCTCTAACATATCTATCCATTCATACTATATGAATGTAAACGCACTTGGCGGCCATTGCCCGCCTGATGCTTGGCCATCCAGCCGCGGCTACCGACATTTTGAAGACAAAATTAAGATCTCTGGCCGCCGAATTATCGCTACTTGGTCACCAAGTTCATATGTAGCCTAGTAAGAGTATGCGAAACATGCAACGTGATTCAATCCCTTCACAATTTATGGTCTATCTAGCTGTCGCTGAAATACCTACAACATACTTGCTTATTTAATAGTCTATTCTCTACAGCACGACGTGGGTCGAGTGGTATCGTTCCAAATGAATTATAGCGCCGAAGACTACGCACGCATGTTTCAAATTATGTCATCGCTGAGTCGCAAGATCGTGTTATGCTACCCAAATGTCAGTGGCTCCTCGTCAACGATGGTTATTATTTGGCTCGTTGCCTTACGTTATTAACTTTAACATCCAGTAGATATTAGTTAATCCGCTATAAATATTGAAAAAATAGAAATATATTTTGACTAGGTTCACCATGTGACTTTTTTAGCAATTGGTTTGTTGTTTTCGCCTTGTAGATCTTGCTGATTTGTTTTGAATAAAAAGTAGCCTGTAGTTTCATATTAATTTTGGTTACAAACTATTATACAGGCAGGTATTCTAGTTTTATCCAAACTGGATCATAAAGGTATACCAAGTATAAGTAAAATAAGATGAAATAAACGATTTGAATTATTTGTCATAGTGGGCTAACTGAATAAACTAAATCAATTATGTAGCGCCAAAATATAATTTCATTATGTAGGTAGATAATCAAACAGAATGGAGAAAGAAGAATCTGGCAGTGACCGCAACATAGTAATGAAACAGGTTGTTAAAAATCATAGTAGAAATATTTCAAGAAAGCATTTTACGTATCAATACCACGTATCTCTCAAGATGGAAGTCAAACACTATCCAAAGCAAAGATACAGACTCCGCCGATGCCTGGAGCGTGTAAGTGGATCAGATGATTGGCTCGGTTTGTGCACGAATCTGCCGCATTAAGAGTGGATATCTCACGTTTGAGGTGGAATCACGACGTGGAAATATTAAGGACACTAATATCTTGAACACATTTACATCACATCCAATAAATCTTTGCGCAACAGAAAATTCAACACTGAAAATATTTCTTTTTCAAAATCTTAATAATGTGTTGCATAAAACCTAGTAAACTGAGCATAAAACTAAAGAAACCGAATCATTTTGATTATGTCGAAGATTAACAGTTCACAAGCATTAAGTATTTTAAAAACTTGCCTGAGAAGAATAACGTTCTAGAAGACACTACAAAAGATGGAGTGAAGCCGGAGCCATCGCCTATACAGATGTTGAAAGGTTCAAGAAGTTAAGTAGACTTAATAAATGCAGCTTTATATCCAACGAAGGAATCCAAACTAATTAATAACTACGGACTTTATAAATTCAATAAGTAACATTATCGGTAACCGACTCAAATTGTGGCAGTTGCAAATTGCTGTAGCAGCCGCAAAATACTGTCGAATTTAAACAGTAATTTATCGATAGTCTAGATTATAGATTATTAATCGGTTTAAACCATTTATCAATATTATGAATATGTATTTTATGTCACTGTTGTTTACGTGTTTGTAGTTTAAAATCAGATCAGTTATCTCGAAGAATGATGGTCAATCTATCAATACTTAGCAGCAGTCGAACCGGTATCTCCGGCTATGCGTGGAAGTAAGTAAACCTTAGCATGGTAAATGGTATGTATGATTATTTGTGATTTATTGTCTTATGTCCTGGTGAGCGAACATTAGTCATAATTATGGACGTGAGCAAAAAGTGTCTTTTCTCTTTGCGCAAGTATTAATCTTACTGAATTTATCGATAGTGATATTGAGGTCACTCTTTCTTGTAAATGACCAAGGTGTGCGATAAATTTACAATGAAAAATCGTATAAGGATATTTTTTGACACCCTAAAAGGATGTAAGCAAGTACTTATTTAATAAAACAAAGCGATGCTTCACAGATCATTGCAACCAATATAAACAAAAAAAAAGTATGTAACTAATCTAACTTACCATACAAGTAGGTTACCTTACCTACATTAACAAACAATTTTGTGAACCAAAGAATTTTAAGAATTCTTTTGATGTTTTGAAAGAGACACAATAAATCAAAATTTTAAGATGACATAGACTAATTTATAAAACCAAAAGGCAACTTGGTTAATAAGTAAGTGAAAACCTGTGGTAAAAACGATAACCTTTATGGTATTTACCCATTGACCAAGTTGCTTTACCTACCTAGTGATGTTCCGTTACGATCGCTTCCTAAAATTGATCGCCTCACAATTACCGTGGACGCCGTGAGACCAGTAATAATTTAAAAAATATCGCCCAGTAAATGATGCCATAAATTAAATTTAATAATACGCACGCCCAACGCAAAGCTATCATGTGCGGAAAGCTAATTGAATATTAATTTCACAATAAATCTGGTCGAACCAGTCTTTGTATCGCCTTTAATTTATAACTTAACTTTTAAGTTTGGCAATAGTTTATCATTAATAGTTTTTTAATGTTCAATTTATTGGTCATCATCGTTAATTTGAATTTGTTCTTTCTTGTTTTGTCTCGTAATGTTTCTAGCCACACCTCTAGCGGCGAGCTCAACAAACACCTTCCGTTTCAGTTAATTTATTACTTATATCTCAGGCACAGCGCGGTCAGGGCACAAACACACGACATCTCAGACAATAAGACAAATCGACCGATTACGAGCACTACCTGCCCGCGGAGGGTCCGACCGATGCTAATTTCCAAAATAACTTTTTTTAAAACAATCACACGCTCCAGAAAGTAAAAGTATAATAGAAATTCTTCTCAAAGCGCGTTAATAGATTAATTACTGTGACATTTCTCTAAAGAAAGCCTTTTATACTTTCTTCCAAGTGCACAATGGTGAAGTTTTTTCATGCTTCACTCCGAACGAAGTGTAACGCTTTTGACCTTGCACCATTTTGCAACATTTGTTCATTTTCGCACAAAATGTGATTTATGTCACTCTGGGAGGCTACCTTTGTCGTTTCGAACCGAGTTTTGATAAAAAAGACCACTTGTGGTGTCGCAACAGAGAGTAAAAACTAAAGAATCGCATTGGCATCAACAAACAATGAACACTAATAATGAAACATTAGTAGGTATACGAATACTATTGTTGGTACAAACAATGATGACGTGAATGGTCGGAGTATAAAAACATCAGTGTACTGCGAATGTACCTACGCTAATAATCCAGAAATAGAGCATGATATCATAGCATCTAATTCAGCTGTGATCCTCAACTACATTGTTACAAGCAACAAATAGAAAGCTGGCCTTAAAAATCTAATAAAAGGGAGATGCGTTTGAACATTAATCTAAGACTAGATAAAGGCCACTACACACGGGTATTGTCGAAAGAAATCTCCATACAAAACATTACTCTCGCGTGTTGAGGGATTTATTCGACGGCCTGCGCCTGCGCGCCTCGGTATACTCTTTATTGTAGTGACACCAACTAATTTGTTGGTCGACTGATGAGCTGCACGGAATGGGGATTGTTTGTTCTCTATAACTTTATAATTTATGCTAACATTCAGTGTACTATTTGGCCCAGAGTAAATTGTAATTTGAAGAAAAAAAACCCAGTAGATTTTCGTAGATCAAGTAGAAGTTTTATCAGGAGTTCGTGGGGTTAATTTGTTTTTGTATACCTAAATGTATTTCATGTTTTTGATTTTGTAAAAAATACGCATGCCACATATTAAATGTGAATAACATTTAGGCCACGAGTCACAACCAGAATATACCTTACATCGTGGACATTCAGTTCAATGTTTTTAAACCAGAAAACTTATCCAAAAGTGACAGCAAATATTGCGCAGGCGCGTCTCTCTTTAGACATCTTGACAGCAGCAACGTGACATAATGTTAGGACAACATTAAATTATTTTAAATATTGCTAGATGATATTTTGATAGCCCTCAATTAATATAATTTTGTCGTTTTATTATCAGACGTGACGTTTTTGGCAAGTATTTGGACTACGCAGCATTCATTTTATTTAGGATATTTTGTTATTTTATTTGAAAAAATGTTTTAGTTTTGTTTATAATATTGTCCCATACACAAAACAGGTTGGAGTCTTGCGGCTACAAATTTATAGTGAATTATATAAAGATGGTGGCCCAACAATATAATTATATAGTAAGATTTAATAATATAGCCATTTCCACAACAATATGAAGCCCATGACAAGAGTAGAACATGACAAGTTAATGGAAAAGAAACAGTTTCTTCGTTTTTTTTATTGATAGTAACAAAGTTATTAAAACTCCAGCAAGTTTGGATCGACAACGATCTGTTAAATTAAACAACCAATGGAAAATAATAATTGTGCTCCGTAGTATATCTATGGAAAATCTACAACCCATACACATTGTTGAAGATGTTTGACGCTACTGAATATAATGTAATGAAAGTTTTGCCGAAATACACTACTAATCCTAAAGTAACGAGCGATAACATCAATCTTATTAATTAACTGCGCTAATGCCAAAGATCAGCCCCTGGACAGATGGAGACATAAAGATGCCAGACTGTTACATTGTTTATTTGCTTTGATAGACAGCATACCTGCGCCTCTACTCCGGAAAACTAGATTCGTAATGACATTTGTGTTACACTACGCGGCTGCCTTGAACGTTGACGCGGGCTCTTGCGAAAAGACAGCGTCACTGCGTGGTGTAACGCAAAACGATACAACAAACCTCCAAATATGAATTTTCATAGTAGCGTTTTTGTAGTTGGCTTGATTCGGCTTCCACACTCTAATATCCGCGTGCATGCTTTTAAACTTTTACACGGTGACTTTTTAGTATGAACTACATATTTTGTGCACATTACGCTAATCACGTCAAGATGAACTACACTACTACAATTCATTTTCTGGGAAAAAGAGGCAGAAAGTGTCTCTGTTCAGTTTTTAACCAACTTTACTATTCTTTTTCTGGAAGCTTCACGGGCTTGGTGTAACTTGAGGTTACTTTATATTCGTAATAAGAACATTTTCAATTTATTCACATTTAATATTAATCAAATTAACAGAACATATTATTCCGTAGATCCAAACGTCATTTTGATACAAAGCGTGTGGTCTCGATACAAGCCCATGACATTTCTAAATAAACTGATCATTCTGCATACAGTCCACCGCACCAGCGTCCGTGTTATAAATAGTAGACTTTATATCCAGAGTAATAAGATTCAAAGTGTCTATTGTATTTTGGCGTAGACTGTACAATGTGCACGGTATTTAGACGCATGTTCTTCACAAGATCTTGATACTGTTTGTACATATTTTGACTGGATGGAGTGACGAGTAAACTGTGTTTTATACGTACAATTTAGTTTTATAGAACACATATTTTGTAAACAATGTGAAAAATACTTGCATTGTGTTTTGTCTGCGTTGAATATAGAAAAATTCTTCGCCTACAAAATTACAGTTCGGTGATTAATTATAGAGGAGATCATTCAAGCTCCGTACAAATTTGGGGCTAAACCTACAAAATGCTGACTGATAATTCAGTCAGCACTTTTAGGTTAAACTTTTAGGTTTTAAATTTTAATGTAAGCAATGTCGTATTCTATTAGCAAGGATTTATGATGTTTTTTTTTTATACCATATGTAACTGTTTGACCACAATCTCACCTGATGATGATAAAAATCGTAAGAAATAAACATTTTATCCCAAATACCTACAATGGTCCTTTCAAAAATCAATGGGGCTGTAGATCTTTATGTACCATGCCAACTACCAACCTAATAAAAGAGAAACAGGCAATTTCTAATGATCCTTCAGCGAGTCGATAAGGCAGTATCTTGATGTATAGTATCGATACGTAAATGGCTAACCAATTAAAATGGCGGCGATGCCTTGTCATACCGTAATTGGTTAATTATTATTCAGTGTGGCTGGGCGTGGCTGCACATGCATTTCTGCATAGCTACGAGTGGCCCGAAGGATTCCTGGTTTTTGATAAGAACAGGTTTTTGCAATATGTTAGTCCTTTGCTTATTGCCTGGGGAGTTTTTGACGTGATTTGTATATAAATGGATAATTATTCAACGCAGAAGATGCGAAAAAAAATATTTTTTTTATATACAGTGACACATTCACAAGCTTTCAAGGGATACATTAATATTCTAAATTACTCTAATTTTTTAAAATTATTTGTGCAGGTCTTACCAATAAAGATTGTCCCAACTCCCACACACAATGGTCGGACACAAGCAGGGCTATAGTTTTTTGACACCTGTTTTTTACGCTTCATAATTAATTCTAAGCTTTCATCAAAGTGACGCATTACTAATAACCTATGTGAGATACATTATTACTATGACGAATGTGACTAGCCCTTAATGATAGAATAAGTAACAAGCGTAAGACTGCATTTATATAGAAAACAGGTTTGTAATTTTTCCAGAAAGCTCAAACAATATAAGCAGAGCTCTTTCCGCCTTCATTTGTTTATGATACAACCACACAACGTTAAAATAAAAATGTTTAAAAACCGATTCCATAAACATCGATGGTGAATTTGAAAAAAATGACTCGTTAAATATAAATAACATCACGGAGTTGTGTCCATTATCTATGATTTTGTTATTTGTTGACAGGCGTCATGGCTCAGTCGGTAGTAGCTCTGCCTTCCGTGCTGTGGGTCGTGGGTTCAATCCCCACCGAGAACAAACATTTGTCTGTTGTAAACATACCTAGATGTTTTTTTTTTGTTTAAAGTTATAAGTAAATAATATACTGCTATGCTATAAAAGTGATCAGTTCTTTACTGAAATATTTCGATTAACAGCTAACACTGTTGTAAATTATATAAATTAAAATATTTATATAACAATTTCAACCATATCTATGTGTTTTTTACTGGACTGAAGTCAACCTGCTTAATGTGTTATCTAAAATACCGCGTTGGTGTAAACCCAGGGGATCTTTAGGTGGCGGTGTTAATGTTCATTCAATTCCTAATTACTCTTTTATTATTCATTTTAAGCAACACTTGTCAGTTTTGAATAAGGGCTTATTGTGATAATTTATTCACCCTTAATGATAGAGCGATTACGAACCTATTGTCTTGAAGCTATCTTCATTTTGTAGTAAAAAAAGAAAACTTGCGGAACCGGTATCGTATTTTGCACAAGTTTTTTCAAATCAACCACTAATTATTAATAGACCTTTGATGAACGACAATTCTGAAAAAAACTAATTACCTAAAAAAATAAAAATAGTTAAAAAAAAACACAAAAATATTCGCCAACCATGATACTTTGATTTTCTAACTTTTTCCATTTACTATTAGTTTTGAAACGTCTGTTCCAACTTCCAACTAAAAGGTTCAAGAATCCCCAAGAAAAGCAAATGCCAGGAATTTCCAATCAATCATTCCATCAATCTGCTATTGGCGTTTTAATTGCACAGTGTTTATTGCGCTTTTAAAGCGAGGGAAGGAAAACGTACAATATTTTTTTCCATATCCATTAATATCTGTCGGTTTTGTTTCCTTTGCCCCAATGCGGTTGGGAACACCGCGCCTAGTGCCTGTGCTATACAAATAGCTTTTTAAATAATATTTTAAGTGCTGGACAATGAATATGTTTCTTTGTGGTTTTATTTTTTTATATAATTTTTTTGTTTTATTCGCAAAACACCTCTATCGCAAAACTCATCTGCTTCGTCATCATTTATACAGCAATATCTAGAAGCATTAGCCAAATGATAAGACAGTATCTGCATAGTAAAACTAAAATATAAAAAAAAAACATCGTAAGTATTATTTCTACAATTTTACTTTATTAAACAAAACAGAAGTTAAAACCAAATAGAAATAAACAACTAAGAAACCAGTTGTTCAATTTAAACAAGTATCAAGCTGCATCGGGGTTTTTAACAGTTCTAACCTAAAAACTAAGTCAAAACAGTAAACCTAACCTAAAACACCCCACGTATTGTATAAACATTCCGACAGAGGGTCATGACACGTCTTGGAGCCAGGAGTTCGACAGGAGCCGGTGACAGGGGTCGACGTGTTCACTTCATTAATTCTGGAACGATCAGAGCATGCTCGCTGACAAGTGAATTGTTGATGAAAAGTTGTCTCATCGAGATACGCTAGTGGCATATGTTTTTGCAACGAAGATAAGAATATTTACAACATTTACAGATGTACTAGTTGAATCATAAAGTAGCATTGATATTATGAATATCTTTGGTCTAGGACCAAACTTATAAAATAGATTAGGAGATGTTTAAGATGCTTGCAATAAACGTTGCAAAAAGTCATATTTTAAAGTGCAGGAGGGCTACTCTTGACCACCGCCGTTCCAAATTGGATCCGGATTTTGACAGATCTCGTGTCATTTTGTACTGAAAAATGACATTACTACTGTCAAATTCCGTGAATCCGGATTGGAACTGTGGTCGAGAGTAACCCACCTGTTTTCTAAAAAAACTAATAACGTTTGAGGCGTTCTACAAAAAGCACCAACCTTTAATATTTTGAATACCTACGTGGTATTCAAAATATTAAATTTGAAAAATGAAAGACGTAAGGCAAATTTTAAAAGTGGTTTTTGCTAAACAAAACTACTAAAAGAAATCAAATAAAAACCGAGTAGCGACTCGTATAGAAATCGTATTAAACTAGAACGCACACTATAAGGTCATAGAACCTCGAGGCTAGACTAACCGAGTAGTTAATTTTTAATCCCCTACAAAGCATGTTTCCAATCTAGATGCATTCGTACAGTTGCACAACTTTGACTCTTATTTTCTAAACAGTAAGGTTAAAGTTCTTAGTAGACTTTGCAATGAACGCATTGGTTATAGGAAGCAATTTTGTTATTTATAGAAAATTCAATCAGGTTGTGCCTAGACTTGTTTTCGCGCGAGTATGGTAGCGCGAGTAGGCTACTCGTTGTAACAAGCTGATTGTAAGATATTTTAAATTAAGTTTAGCTATCAGGATCTTTGTTAAGTTTTATAAGTAAACTGTGTATTTTCCATGGCAATGTAAAGTAATGTAAATAAAATCTGTTAACCGTTTCGGACAGTTGTGTCTGTTTTAGTATGGATTTCTGTAACAATAAAAACATGTTAAAAAAAACCAGATTGTAATAATTATGGTGCTGGTGTGTGGTCAATGTTTTAGACCAAAATGTACATGTTG
Organism: Eulithis prunata; assembly: GCA_918843925.1. Lineage (NCBI taxonomy): Eukaryota > Metazoa > Arthropoda > Insecta > Lepidoptera > Geometridae > Eulithis > Eulithis prunata. Next base: position 6,733,322 of record OU974016.1, on the reverse strand, counting down.
CTCAAGTGGATGTGCTCAGTTAGACAATTCAACATTATACACAGTGGTTATCACTTAAAATCAGGTTCTATAATTTAGTTTTAAAAAAATCTTACCTAATCGTAAAAAAAGTTTTTTTGTGAATAATTTATTTACATTAGGTATAAGAAAATAAAAATTATCGTATTACTAGGTAAGTTTTATAGGAATACAATTTATTTTAAAAGTATCTATTTTGGACTCTACCATTATATTTTATTCAACCATCTAAGTAAAAGGTTTACTGACATATAAAATATAGAATGTATGTTAAAAAAACGTCCGTAGAAAAACATAAAACAATAAAAAAATATTTTATTACGGAAGCTATCTTTCAAACAAAGTTCAAGACTATTTCCGCAGACTTCATCCACAAACTTTTAAATGATTTTTCTACAACAGTACTAAAAAATTCATACTATTGTAAAGTCAACTCTAAATCAAAAGGGTCAAAAGCTGAATTTGAATGTCTGGTTTTTGAGATAGATTGTTTTGGTATCGACAGGTTGCGGTAAAGGCGTCTTCAGACTATTTAAATTCCAGTGTGGTTCGTTGCTTGGATGGTTTATACGACGCCGTTAATTTAAGCGAAAATTAGGGACAAACGATATTGATTTTGCCCAAGTTTTGTACTGGAAATAGAAAAAATCTAAAACTTCAAACACCTTACAAACAAAATAATTTATAGATAAATGTTATTCAAATTAAACATGAATACAAATTGAATAAATATAACAATAAGACTAACAAAGATTAATTATATTTATCAAAGCGCGCTACAAGAATGGACTTAAAATAAACTCACCACAAAGACAGACACAATATCCTGGATTATTTATGATGTTATTAATAATATGAGTACTTATATGAAGCTAGTCTAGCCTTTCATCAGAAAAACAATGCCAGCTATAACAAACGCAAATGAAAAGCACCCGTGCACTGACAGATGTCACGATGACAGATACCATGACAGGTATTATTAATTTTGACATTACGTTGTCGTTATGGCATCGCAGCTCTTCCACTTCCACGTCATTAGTAAAATGAGGAATAGTCGAAATATTTATCAATGGCATAATCGATACAGAAACAATTATAACCACATCCATCAAAATTCTAAAATCGCTTAGAGTTCTCTTATTCATCCGATTATCGACTTTAACTCACACGTCGTTGAGTTCTATATCCATTGACAAGTAACTACCGTATCTGCGATAGCTTTTTCAATCTTATTCTGTCAAACGTAAAGTTGATTTTAGGTCGGATTTGGTAACAAAAGTACAGTATCGAGTAACATTAAAATTCTTATCTCTTTTCTGTCACACAGCGAGAACGTCAAAGTTCGAAGTGTAGAACTCACTGTAATTAATAGTCGATGATACGTAAGCATCGTAAACAAAAGCTTTGATAAATGGATTAGCGTCTGATACTAGATAATGCGACCTGTGGGTTGTAAATCGTGATTTTGTAAGGCGGTCAGTTTTTAGACGTTTTATAGGGACTTTCTTACACAAAAATGTAACAGCGAATGATGTTACAACGTTATGTAAGTAAATAGTAAGCTTTGTAGCGATTTCAAATATCGATGTTTTTTGTCTACAGCGCAGTTTTTTTTTATTTAAAATTAAAATAATACGTTGTTTACTTCTATGCTGAAAAACTTTTGCTTGTAATTTCAGCGACTGCCAATTTCTATCTTTTTTTTTTAATGATAAATTATGATAAAAGTAATGGAACAAGCTGATAGCTCACCTGATGTTAAGTGGTAACTTCTGCCTATAACAATCCATTACCTCACAGAGCAAGTCCAATGAGGACGTGCCCTGTAAGGCAATGCACTGCGTCCATCACTCTGTTTCACTGGTTTCGCCTAGCTATCCATGAAAATATAAGTGCATGTATTTAAGTAGGTGATTTTAAAAGTTCTAATAATAGTTAATGTTTTTTTTTCTTCAGTTAGAGAGACTGATGTATTTTGAACCGTTTCAGACACTTCAATGTCAATAAAAAAACAAAACACAGTCAAAAGATATTGTTCACAATTTGATACAGAACGGTGTCAGTTCAGTCAAATTCTTATATCATAACCACAGATTATATAAGAGCACAAACTAATGACATATTGCTGTCAAATTATTCCGATGTTAAAGCGTTACATACTTACACACTTTGTATAAAGTCCATCATTTGGAGTCGATTTAGCTTTTACTTATTAGTTACGATTGACTTAATAATATATTATTTTAGTGCGCAGACTTGAGTTACTTATTCCTTAAATATTATCATACAGCACAACAGAATGGTAATTTTTTTAATTAGCAAAAAAATAAAACTGTGTTTTTTTGTGATGAGTTCCAGTCAGTACCTTTAAATTTTACTAAATTTGATTGTACTCAAACACTTTCTTTTTTTTTTTGTCTTTTTAAGAAAACCAATCGAGATGCTCTCACATGAGTCACCGGTCAAAACTGTTTTACATAATACAAAATTATCGATTATACCTACGATCATAACTCGCGATCGAAACAACCTCAACACGTGTGGTTCCAAAATCAAATTAAAATCATGTTTGATAAGATCGTGTGGCGGTTATGGAAATTTATGACTATATTACCTGCGCGGGCGCAAGCGACCGACGAAACCGGGGTCGGAGTAGGGTTGCCATAGTTCTGAAAGTACTGGGACACATAAAAAGTATTTTGACGGGAGTTGTGGAAAAAAATGGTACATTGCTTATGTTGGTGTTTAGGCAAATTCTTGTATCACGAAGAATCGAACGTTACCAAAAAGTGCAAAAGTAAAAAGATTATTGGGGTTGTGTACACGGTTTTTTAATGACGTTCAAACGGATATCGACTTCCCCCTTTCTGCTTCCTGACTTCCAGTGACTTCCAGATATCTTTACTACTTTGTTTTTCTACCAGACTCACTGCATTTTAGCTGCACGCATATTAACCAGTTGGTTTTTAATAAGTGATAATGTCCTCCGGTAAGTATGGCTTCCCTACCACGCAATTATTTATGGACTCCGCAAATGATTATAGTTTACGAGCGTTCACTGGATACGCCTCTGGCTCTTTGGTAGGTCAGCTAATGTGCTGCAAAATTGTTGGCATTCTTTTATTATTTGGTTTTTTTACCTACTGACTCTATAACTAGACTGCCGTAGAGATGCTGCAACATTGTTTGATAATAAAGTGGGCGTAATGTAAAGAGTAAGTGGATTTTACTATAATATTATGATTCAAAATTTAAAATTTCAGTATATACAGTGCCTTCTGGTAAGATCGGCGTAATAGTAAGTCCGGATGCTAAGCAATTCAGCGATATATTTATATGATAATTGCTTAGTTACGTGATTTATCCGGACTTAATATTAGGCTGATCTTAACAGAAGGCACCTTAATTAAAAAAAATTATGACAATTTTTTTTTTTAATTATACATGCAAGTAGTTTGATATTGCAATTGATAATTTGGTTTTCTCTAACTTGAAACTACTCTACGTCTTCAAATCAATCATAGTAGAGCTTTTTACTGGATTTTTAATTTACCACTAAAAAGGTGTCTGCAACATTGAAATAGCATAATAAGTAGGTAACTGCAAGTTTTTTTTTATTTGATCCCAAGTGGATATTTTTTAAACATAAAAAAATTGCAAAACGAACATCACCTGTTTTAAATAATCAAAGTGAATTATGTTTACTAGAAAAAATGTTTTTAGCTCAAAGTAAAATAATAATAGAAATTGTGTTGGCCGCAAAAGAATCGATATAAATCAGGCAGATGACAATTTGAAGTGGTTAACCCACTAACTGTGACCATTTTAGATACCTTGATCAGATCTTGCTGAAGCTAAACCAGTTTTATTAGTTTCACCTTCGAACCTTATGACTAGCTACCTAAAGTCTAATTTCCTTTGACGCTGCGTGAGTTAGTGGGTGTTTGTACAAGTTTTTGAGTCAAAGGTAGAGATTTATGTTTTTATTTTAAAAGATTTAAGCGGTGTTGGTAGTAATGGTCGTTTTTTTAGTTTTGAGCATTAATGATTAGGTATTTAATGAGGTGGATAATCTTAATGTCTGTGGTGGGCGACTATTTATCTGAGATGCAAGAGGTGCGGGTTCAAAATCGGAAACAAAACTTTGCATAACAACTCCTGAATCTAGATTTTGTACTATTTATTAGGTTTTGAAGCTATTCGTAATATTGATACTTACAATAGAACATTTTAGTCTATGTAGTTTTTATCAAGTTTCAAAAAAGTAAGTACTTATAAAAATAGCTACGAGGCATTATTAAGGCGGCAATGGCACATTCCTTGTGGACCCAAAATACCATTTCATTCAATGTTTCCCTTCAATCCCCAAATTATACGAAACTCACCTGGCGCCACAAACCGTTCATGCCCCACTTCGTATACTTTACGATCTGCTAAAAGACCAAATTCGCTGTCCAAATTAACACGAAATAAAACCGAAATCGATCCGACAAAAAATAAGCGAAGGCAAGATAAAAGCTTTAAAAAAGGTCCACGTCAAAACATTTGATTGTATTAATATTTATAGGCATCGCCGCAGGAAAGCCGGCCACGAAAAAAAAATGTTTATCAGCCAGTTTAGCTTTTAAGGAAACCGCGGATCTTTTGAAAAAAGTTATTTATGACCACGAAAACAATTGTAGTGTTACCATTATTTCGCATTTGACAGCAATAACTGTATTATTTGAGTTTTTGCGTCGATGAAGACGTTCTTCATTTGGGTTGATTCAACAAAAGTCTCGTAGTTATTGTGTTATTGACTCGATTCACTCGAATTAATTCTTTTATTAAACTTTTTTTATTATTTGCAAAAAAGTATCGCGACTCTATTAAACGTACTGGCACCTAATAAAAAAATTAAAAATATACTTTCTACGTATCTATTTGTTCTTTTTTTGAATTTGCTTCAAGCTGCGTAGGATAGATGCAAATAGCTCTGCCAATTAATAAATTGCTAGTCGGATGTCCACTCATAGAGATGCAAAACTTGTTAAACGAATTGACAACTTGAATAATTGTCAATTATGTTCACAGTCTCGCACTTGCAATATGCATATTCCTTTATGCTAATTCTAAATGCAAATGCGGTTATGTATTATTGTATATGCAGAGGAATACATACTGATGTAAGTATGTAGCGTAAGATGAGCATAGCGAAATAAAACTGCAGCTGACCAACTCTATAAAATATTATTTTTTAATAGGTGCAAATAAATGAACTGTTTTATTTGGACGTAGTATTTAATATGCAGATACGAAAAAGTGTAAAATTTAATTTGATATACAATTTATTATTGATTAAAAAAAAAGGCAGTAGGTATCACGTTATTCTACGTATAAGGGTTAAAGGGCTTACTCTAACCCTAATACGTAGCAAAATATGATACTTGATTTCTGCCTTTATTTATTGCTATGCACACTAATGCACAATATGCATACTTATACACAGTATGCACACCAACATTTAATTTTATGTATGGCTGGTAAAATTTTATTTTAATTTTATTTTATTTTAATTCTTCTTTTGTATAAACTTCGTTTGGTATAGTAAAGTATTATGCGCTCTCGTATTATTTAACTCAGTTATTTGGAAGATCTATAAAGCTCTCTAGAGTTTTAAAAAATTTAAAGAGTTTTCGTATAACTGAATTAGCTGGGTCATTTGAGCTGTGGCAGGACACAGGATCTGTGGAGTTCTTATTTGAAGCTTAATCAGTGTCTGCCGGCGACACGGGTTATTGAAATGGAATTAAAACCGTTGGGAAATAATGCAGTGCCGTTCTGTATTTTAATTAAAAGACTTGGATGTATGGCTTAGACTAGTTTTCATAAATGGTGATAACAGCCACCCGTAATAAGTAGAGTGAATAAAATTAAAATTCATGCATACTGCCAAATACTCGAGACTGATAAAGTCTCTATCAGTTTTTATTTACTGTTTTGGCCCAGTTGAGCTATCTCTAAATCGTTTGCAACGGTTTGTACATAGCTCAACTGTTTCATGTGTATTTTGTAAATATTATAAATACTTTAAATACTGTATTAGTTGTAAATTTCTTTGTGAATAAAATGTTTTTATTAATATTATCTACTTGATTATTTAGATACGCACTTGGACCTCTTATAATGATTTACAAAGATTTGGTAGAGACGTTTTTGTTACACTGCGCAGGCGCCTCGTGCAATGATGCGGGCTCTTGCTACGAGTATGTCAAAGCGTCACTGCTCGGTGTAACAAGCGTTACTAGCAAATGTTAGTTAATTATTATTTGGAGTTGAAACACAGGTCCCTATCTGTACTTATTGAACAATTTTATTTACATGATTTATATCAGACCATATCTTTGACAAGCATAGCACTAGTTTTTAGTGCAATCATAGGTATGGTATTTAGAACCTGAAATTGACTTAGCCACTCAAAATTAAGAACTAAATTAGTTCATTTAATTAATAATAAAAAGCGTTAGTCAGTTTATTCACAAACAAAGTTATAACTGATACAGTATTTACAATATTCAAAATACATATTAATTTACAAAATAAACAAGTGTTTTATGTGCATTTTGTTGCTGAGCTATCCACAAACCGTTGCAAACGATTTATAGATAGCTCAAGTTTAATTAAATAACATTGAAAGAGAAGTTCCTTGAAAAGGTAAAAAGATAAAACGTGTTGTAAAGTGAGAATGACTAAAAAGTATTAATTATGAATTATTTATGGAAAGAAAACTCATCGTATGGTGCAATAACTCATTTAAGTGGACACAATATTAAATATTAATTGCAATAATGAGGTATAATGGCGGTTATTTCGAATATGGGCAACTCACCGATTATGGTGTAAAAACTGGGCACTTACGAAAATTATTGTACTGTTTAATAATCTGCTATTATTTTTATACGTACTTACACGTATAGGTTTATTTTGTAATTATAATATGGTGAAGGGTGTAACTCGTAAGCACCTAGTATCAAAAACTCAAATGGAATGTATAGAGTAAGAATATAGGCATGTGTAAAGTTTTTCTAGGTCTTACAAATAAATATAACAAAGTAAAACAATATGTTTTAAATAAGAATTTGAATTAACCAGAACTATTTACAAATGCTTCTTCGACCCAAGATTTTTCATCCCAGAACTTTTCTCCATTAGACTTTTTGAACTTTTTGATTTATACATCCTCTTTCATCTCACATTTACTTACTTCTATCTTAGATACTTTATAATCTTTTGTTTGTCTAGGTTAGTATGCTTTTTTTGGGCACGATTAAAGCCAATGCCAAGCCGACGCGTTCAACTCGCGTGTTTCGCATTTTTATAAGAAAAAGGCGCATTTTAATCCATACTTGTTTAAAACGTGTATTTATTAAGATTCAAGAGCTGATATAAAATAACACCTGACGTGTCATAGTACATTTTTTGTTTAATTTATAAGTTGGCGATACACCTGCGAAATTGAAGCAAAAGTTCAAAAACCAACGTGTAAATTATTATGTAAAACCTCATTTTTAATTTACGAACCATAAATTGATCAGACCATAAATAAAGGGGTTATTTAAAGGTGAACTAGATGAAAAATTGTAGTGATCCTTCCCTATATTTTATACTGGGTAAAAGTTGCCATCAATAATTGAAGTTGCGATCCCTAGAGACTGGGGTTTACCGACTAGTGGACGTGATGTGGAGTCAACTTTACCGGCGAGTTTTTCTCTAGTGTATAAACTTCTTCATTTTTCTATCAGTTAGATAATTTGAAGATTATTTTTGATTAGGACTAGTTGAGCTATCTATAAATCATTTGCAACAGTTTGTAGATAGCTCAACTGTTTCATGTCTATTTTGTAAATATGATGAATATTGTTAATATTACTTGTAATTTTCTTTGTGAATAAAAGTGTTTTGTTGATAATATGAAGAAATAGATAGAGATAATTTTTCTTGAAGTGGTTTATAGCATCAAGTAATATTATTTAATAGTTTTGTGTAATTGTGCATACATTTTGTGACATTATTATTTTGGTAGTAATTAGTTGAGTTCATGTTAATTTTAAATAATACAGTATTTTATCTACTTAATCTACTTATACCTAAAATTTAAACAACTGTTTGTTTCAGTTCCTTATTAAATTTTTACCAAACTGCAGGTAAAGTGCCATAAAACCCTATAACTATTTCTAACCTTTATAAATACCAGTCTCACATTCTTGCCACCTACACGGATCATAAGCCTGCTTTTGCAACACAATCCCACCAGTACCAAACCTTACATACACCCATACATATTATTATACAATATACAGAAGCAGGGTTTTAGAAAGGAGCTTCTGATTCTGCAAGATCATGGTCCGCCATTGCAAAACGGGTGGACCAACCGCGCCACGCTCACTAATCCCTTTACAAACTTTATTTTTTTTAGCCCCATTGGTTGGCAGACTGTTTTTTTTTATTTTTAATCCTTGCATATTAAAAAGGCATTGGAGGCGGTCTCTACGGCATTGCATCGCGATTTTATCGTGATCTCGATTCTTAGCTACAATTAATACGTGTCTCGTTCTGTTTAGATATAATTTATCACTGTTCGTGATTGCAAGAAGCTTAGGACTGTAGCTTTTGGGATTTCCACTTGCGTAATATTTTTACAACTAATAGTTAGTTAACTTCTAAATCTAGATTACGTTAAGGTAAATCATTTGGATAATTATTATTATCGTAGTCAAATGATTTTTATTGCATCAACCAGATTTACAAAACTTTCAAGTACCTAGCACTTATGGATATAGGTACATTTTTGCAATTATATTCACTCAGTTATAACAGTAAACTTAATGCAGGGGCCTTATGTATGGTTTTGTTTTGCGGACGGTTTCTTACCATTTGACTTATTGACCGAATTGTGCACAATGAATTCCAGCATTAGGCATAGCCTGTATTAAATTTCTTAATTTAATATTAATAATAATAAATAAATATTTAGGGACACTTAACACAACGCCTTCTAGTTCCAAACTAAGCAAAGCTTGTACGATGGAAACTAGATGTCTGATAGAATACACACTAACATATTTTTTTTGTAAATAAATGCATATAATACATAGAAACACCCAGACACAGAACAAACATCTATGTTTACAACACACAAATGTTTGTTCTCGGTAGGGATCGAACCCACGACCCACAGAACGGAAGGCAGAGCTACTACCGACTGAGCCATGACGCCTGTCTGTTTTGAATAAAAAAATTGCTCAAACTGCAGTTATTATTACAAAAGCCATTTAAAACACAACGAGCAAGAACAAGTGGTGAGTACACGATCATACCTTTAGCATAATATTATTTGAGTCATAATTTACCGTAGCTGTAGACTGACTTGATTTATTTACGAGCGAACACTCGACCACTAATCTTTACTGGAATTTAATTTGTTATTTATTTACTAATCGCTCTTAGGCCCGTATTCGCATTTACTTCTCAAGCACCGATCCTCAAGCATACATATTGTGTGAGAATCTCCACTCAAATCCATTCTTGAGTAACGATTTCTTTATCAGAATACGAAGCTTAGTGTGCCTCGGAACAGGTAGGGTTCGCATCTCATTTGGAAATCTGAGACAAATTATGTTGATTTAATGTGAATTCCTTCTTTATAAGGGCACGCTTGAACTGGAGTGACCGATGCTAATGTACTATTTGGATTTAAGTTATTAGTTTATTTTTTAGATGAATAGGTTCAAATAGATTAGAAAGAACGGTAACAGCAATAAAATAAACGTTCTTAATTTGAAAAAGTTTTAAGTAGCATCGTCTATGGAATGATTTTATTTACTCTACAAAATGTTTCACGTCAACTTATTAGTAACTTATTTTCTAGATCGACGTTTATATTATAATTATAGTATTCTCAAAAATAAGACTATGCCTAGGTAAATTTCTTATCTAGCTGTTACTTATAATCTAGGCCAGTATTCAGGCTAGGCTGTTAGCGTGCAATTTGGTACTATCGTATTTGGAAGTGAAGTTACAGATTTACTCGAAGTTAGTAAGGTTAGATTAAAAAAGAACGCAGATTTACTATGTAGGTTGGTTTCTGGTTTTGTTTTCAGTTTTTTTTTTACTTTTTCTTATAGACTCAACAAACAAATCTTAGACAAATCTTGTCACACAACAGATCTTTAATAATCTTTTATTCGGTCAATGTAGAGTTTTATCATTTTGTGGACTTGGTGACTTGTGTTCTATTATTTACATCGTTATTTTGCATGTTTTACATAAAGACTAACATATTTAACTTCAAAGATATACCCTAATTTGAATATTCAACTTCAATTGAAGTTTCCGAAGTATCTTCGCGAACTTAATAACTTAATACTCATATTCCCACTTCAGTGGTAGTATTGAATACTGAGTCGGTTGGCACGCACGGGGTGGTCGCAACCACCACCTGAGTTATGGCATCTAAACATGAAGGGTTGCAGGTGCCTTGCTTTCCAATTTTATTTGCATTTTAGGCTACTTAGAAGTTTTAAGGTTGAAATGTTTCTTGTATCAAAAAATGCGTTGTAAAAGGTTTCGAGGGCTTTAAGAACTTTATGTACTTACAACTAATTGTACTGCTAGCTCACGCATCACATGATTAAAAAATCATGTGATGACCAATACGAAGTGTTATTCGTAATAAAGGTGAGCTCCTGAAACTGTGAACTCCGCTATCTCTGCTTTTTTGTGTGAATTTACCCTTATTCTACAGTATGATCAAGCATCCCCTTAGATGTCATTTGTTTTATACTACTTATAACAAATGACAAACAGTTTTTTCCTCTGTAGAAAACTGTCAACACAATGACGTTTGAAACGCAATTAGAACTAAAGAAAAAACTGAACCAATTATATGCACTTGCACACAAGGTCGCGTCACATGGGATTTGTGTAAAAACAATACGTTTTCTTCGAAACAGTGGAACATCTGCGCTTGTCTTTATGCTGTCTTTATCTGAACATCTATACATGTGACAGCCGCTGTGACCGGCCTGTTTCACGCATGTCCCTCGTTTATTGTGCGCTGTATTTTTAATTTCTTTTGACTTTTGTCGAGTATTTTTGTAGTGGAATTTATATTTGCATCACTATATTTCATACTAATTTTAATCGTTTAGAACTCCTAAAGAGTTAAAAGGCTGACCGCAGCTGAATCCATCATATGATTTTAAAAATAAGTTCTTGAAGAATGCATACCTAATTCCTATTGAATGAAAGGTGTACGAAAGCAAATAAACCAAAGTCAAGCTTTTAAACTCCAATTTAAAATAGATTAACTCCCAAACAAGGCAATTCACGCCTAACACCAGAAGGTCAGGATCAGACAAATCAAACGTCACGATGATGAGGCATTTCTCCATCATTAGGAGGTCCAAGAAAAAAGTCTTCGTACGTTCAGTTGCAAGCGCCCGCCAACAAAGCCATTATGCCTTATTATGAGCACCATCCATCAGCCAACCATATCGATCCAACATTAATGCATGCTAACGCTTTATAAATAGTTATATAATTTGTTTTGTCTCCACCTCGTCCAATTGATGGATTGTTTTATTATCTATCGCGTTAAACTGTTTACGAAGGCGTGGTTGCGGTTACCGTTATTGGTTTTATACTTGAGGAAGTTGAATCATTCTTGATTTCACGCCTGCCAGTAAAAAAGTGTGAATTTACTTTTTTCCATCTGAGAAGAGCCCAACAGATGTTTTATTATGCCTAAGCTAAATTATAATGTTAAACTTGTGACTTACTTGTTCCAAGGTGCACTCGCTTCATCCAAGGATAAATCTGTGGAGGGTTCGACGTGTTGGCAGCAGATTTAGAGTTCTTCGAATTAGAACTATTGTTAGCCTCGTTGCTGTCGTTGCTAGATGTGCTGGATGCAGGGCTTGAGATGTTCTGGTTCACTACCGCCTTGTGTTCTACAGGAGATGCAATCGGTGTGGTCAACCCCAACTTAGTGCTCGTGCTTCCACTTGTCGGTCCAACACCAAACCCTGGCGAAGTTCTTCCCGGTCCAGAAGACGTAGACAAATCTTGCGGTGATGCAACACCAGTCGTTGAAGTTGTATCAGCGAATTTACAACTAGCCCCGGCAGCTTGACTCGCTGGTGTCGACATCAGATTAGGAGACAAGGCTCCAGGACTCGGGTTTGTGTGGTGCATATGAGTCGCTGCACTGCCAAGTCTCTGCGGATGTAGTTGGGTGTAATCTATCATTGACTGCGGCTGCATGTGAGTACCGGAGGCAGGTGTCCCGTACGGGTGTTGGGGGTAGTGGTGACCCACTTGCGGCGGCGAGTAGCAGGCATTTGGATATGCCGAGGCAGCTGTTGGGTTGTAGTAGTCTGCTCCGGGTGTAGGCAGCCCCGGATGCCCAGTTTGATCAACTGGCGTACCAGTGCGTCCGGGCGCCTGGTTTCCATAGCAAGAAGCAAGTGAGTTTACAAACTGGTAGGAACTCATCCCTGCGTTATAGTTTAGGTCGTTCATTTCAGATTTTTGTGTCCGTCCGTTTCTGGATCACTCGACACTTGTCATCTTAGACGAGCACTGAATGCTCTAGCTGGACATGTTAAGTGCTACTGATGCGAGGGCCTCCAATTGTCCCGGAGAGCGGTTGATTGATGGACCTGTGATAAAATGAGACACATTAGCTGGTCAAGAGTGTATTCTCGTTATTGGTGATAAATGTTCTTACGCGAGATTGTATCTAAATCGTTTGAAATTGTGTGGATTTTCGAGATCCAAATTACACAGCGTCGGCGGCGAGATTGAAATTATTTTAATGACCCTTGCTTGATAGTTCACGCACGACTAATCGTTTGCTTTGGTTTTATTAAATAAAAAGTTCTAGTTATTCACGATTAGAACTTATACCTTGCAAGCTATAACTTTGATGACATTGAAAGTTATTTAAATGAACATTTATTATTTAACCCGATTTTTTTTCTCTTTGAGTAAACTAATAAAAGACGTGACGGATTAACACAGGGGGTCTACTCTAAAACAATAAATTAATGCAAAGCCGTGACGTCCTAAAGCGTTGTACACATGTCAAGTCAAGTGCGGAAAAAACACTCTGCCACGTGGTTCGGCTATAAAAGTGTCCGTTGAGGTTTATGGGTGTAAGCGGTAGGCCGACTTCACGGATTTATGGTCTCACTCCAGTGCATACATCTTTACAAGCAAATTAGCAGTCATTGTGCACTCAGATTTATTTATACCGTTTACTCGGCGAATGATGAATGTGCGAATTTTTGTGCATCGCGTTATTTCGGAATCTGTAGCAGTGAATTATTTCAGTAAATATACATTATTTATCATAAATATTCAATGCAACGATGAGCAGTATCATCAAGATTTTAGTTCGACATTACAAGCGATGTTCGTTTACGAATTAACAGATTTATCTGCATTATTATGTAAATTAACTTCTAAGATATTTTTTTTAGTAACTAACCGTGTAGTGCTTTTAATGGTATATAGATACTGAAAACATTGTATGTAGCTTGATACACTTAGGAATACCTAACTCAAAAAATATTATTTTAACATCAAAGAAGCAAATCCTACAACCAACAGTTAACAGTCTTAAATAGGTAATGATTCTGAGTGCCAAAATTTTACCATTTATGACGCAGCTAATATTTTTATTCTGTGAAATCTAACTCTGTTACTACCTAAAATAATGCATCAACTAGGTATTAAATTCAGGTGCAAAACATGAAAAAACTGAATCTGAATTTGGTTACATGATCAATGTACCCGGTAGAAAACTTCCTACTTCGTTTTGAAATATTGTATTCAAGGCTATATTTTTTGCTAGAAATAATGTTCTTTATTTTTAGTAACTAATGTTTTTAGTAACATCACTTCACGAGTTGGTCCTAAAATGAATATTTACGAATGTTACGGGTATTTTAAACATTAAATATAATAAATGTTTACAATGAATGTTATTATTATGTAATTCGTTGTAATAGTTACATATTAATAATATTATATAATAAAGTTCATTCTGCTTCTAAGTTGACCTTCCGATCAAACTTCAGATAATTTTGGCGCTCAAGATCTCTTGACGATATCTACCAAGAGTGAGACACTGAAAGCATGGTCTTCAGATGTTTTTTCAGCAAAAACTTTATGTGGCAATATGTATTAAACATACACAATTCAATTTCTGTTATTAAGTGCACATATTAGGTCATCATCATCATGTGAGTCTGAAGAAATACACTCCGGCATATTATGCCTTCCCCATAGATGTCTAAAACTTTCCTTATATTTAAGGTAGGAGATAAGTAGCTCAATGTTAATCATAAGTTATGAAATGGTATGTAACCAATCTTCAATTTCAATTTCATTTATTTCACCACATTGACTGTCAATAACAAGAAATATCTTTTCAAGCATCCATATCACCTAAGGCCCGTATGCTGATTTACTGCTGATCCGGACTCAAGCATTAAATTTTTGTATGAAAATTTGTACTCAAATCTATATGCTTGAATAATTATCCGTATCGGTATATACGGGCCTTAATAGTAGAAGGATCACAAAGCATTTGTCTTTTAATTTTATTGTAAGTAACTGACGTTAAGATTAAGACGCATGTGTTCAGTTTATTTCAGTTTAGAATTTTTGTCACTCCCGTCCGGTCTACATTAAATGGCCCGAACAATTTCACTGCGTTTGTTTCTTTTTATTTATTTTTCTCCAGTTTATTCCCAGACATCCTTTGATGAGCGGTGCGGATGACTGCATTCATTTTAATTCGGTGTTTTGATGGTGTACCTATTTTTTTATTTGAATGATGTTTTATGGTTAAATTATTGCGCAGTTTTCATGCACCTTAGATTTAGATTTTTTAGGTCGTAAAATTAAGAAAACTTTTTATTGACTTACTTTAGAGTTTTTTTTCGTGGTTGCTCTTTTTTACTGAATAAAAGTTGTGCGGTTGGTTTTATTACGATGTATTATGTTTCACTGCCCATTCGCTTTGCGTTTGATCTCAAAACGGACACTTCAGATCTTCGAATAAAGCTTTAAAGCGAATTTAATAGTCGCTAATGCCAAAAGATCTCGGGATATAATAACATTTAATGTCCCGTATCAAGTGGACAGTTTGGATCCACAAAGTCCGTAGAGATTTACTGCGATACGCTTTGATTTTATAGTAAAGCGCCTTTTTAATTTATTTATGAGTTATTTCAATTATTTAATTCTATTATTATTAATACATTAATGGTTCTACCTTGTCGATTCAAATGTATTTCTGACTTTTTATGATGGTGTAGATTCATTTTTAACTAGTGTCATAAAGATCGTATTAGATACTTACTCCAATTAATAGCAATCAGCGGCAAACATAAAAATCACAACAGAAAATGTAGCAAATAAATCACAAACATCCCACAAGATCCATACACTTCACAAAAAAATATAACAGTTTATCTAAAATAGAAAACAAAAGATAGAGTAACTATAAGTAAAAAGATAGAGTAACTGTAAGATAGAAAACTTGTCCGAATTTCGAAGTTTTCTGGTCGCGGAAAACGGCTCGCTTTTCCCGGCGTTCGAGCGTGAGGGCAGCGCGCTTCTGACGATTAGGTGAGCGGTTGACGTGACGCGGCTTGAAGCGGGTAGGGCCGGGCCGAGAGGGGGGCGGGGCGCACCTGAGCCCGCCAAGCCACGTGGATCCGCGCCCGCTTCCGCTACCGCTACCTCTCGTGTCGCTTGCCTTTACAGTAGGACCGATTGATGTGGTGTTCTGAAACAGGTGAACGTTGATGTGATTTTCAGAGTGCATTTGAATCTTGATTGGTGTTTGTTATGTAGTTTCGTAAGAAATGATGAAAATAGTTTAAAATTTTACGAAGTTTGGTTAATTAAACTTCTGCAGTCATATTTAGTCATTTGTTTGTTATCAATCATTTTTACTCGTAAGTTTATTTTCTTTAGTAGTAGGGCCTAAAAAAGTTTTAGAAAATATTCTATTTAGATATGGCATTCCTTTAAAGTAAGTGTACTACTTTTTAGGAAAATTCTTTATACTTATTTACAAAAAATAGATTTTTTTATAAAAAAAATCTCTTTGAATTTAAAAGTTAGCACCATCTCTACATTACTTTCCACAGTCTCGCTCTACATTACAATTTAACAGACTAACGCATAATAAACGTTACTATATCAAAAACAGTATTATAACTCTCCATGTAGAGTACTTAGTACCAGTCTGAAGGAACGGACATGTCTCATGCATCAGCTGACAGGCTGACGTCTCTTGAGGGTTAAAAATGATTCCTACATCAGCTCCAGTAATACATGCAAATGCAGGGACTTTATGTTTTATAATTAAGGAAGTGTTTGAAATGCTCGTGAATGTGTGATAGAATCTGTTTTTAATATTTATTAAAATTGTTGTATTCAATGTTTTGTTTTTTTTACAGACTATATAGGATCTTCAACTGTTTTTGTTTTTACTAGCAAAGTTTAGTACTGTTGAATACACTGGGTATTCTGTAGTTGAAGCATGAATCGTCGTTAAAGAGTTGAGTGAAACAAGGTTTCAATATTCTGAGGATGAAACCTACTTATCGTAATGGGTCAAAAATCTTCCGAGTATCAACCAACCTGCTGCTAGTATTTACTATGTGTATCACGACGAATGTGCAATACCAAATGTCTCAAGGTATATTAACATCGTACCTATTTTTAAATAATAAAAAAAAACATTAGGAATTGGAAATAGTTTCTTCAATATCGCCCATAAGCTGGCTTGATTCAACTGTTGAAATAATTCATTTGACTAAGTGCGCTACTTACGATAGTCCAGCAGTGTTCATCTAGTTGCCATCTGCCCATTTTCTCACAGAATGACCTACGTTTTGCCAGTTCTAACACATCAGGTATACTTAGCAGCGCTTTTAAGATTGACATCGAATTTCTTCAGGAACATGGTCTGTAAGCTTGATACTACTAATTAATACTGATCTATCTGTGTTATTTTATATAGGTACTTCCTTCATGTAGACCAATTCATCATCATCAATACACAGCCTCTTGAGAGCCATTAAAACTTGGTACCGTACGCAGGTTAAAGTGAATAATTTACAAAAGGTATATCAGAACAAAAACTACTCTGTCATAATATCTCAAAATGTTTTTTATATAAAATTTATGAATGAGAACATTTTCAAGAGCTTGCTTGTAAAACTCATAATAAAATCCAAACTAATCCATGTAGTGTTAGTAAGCTCAGTAGTGAAATGATAGACATTCGTCAAACAAGCTTCCTGATGCGTCATTAAGTAAACTTAGTTAAATAAGGTTGAGTTAAGTTAATTAAGTGATAATTAACGTAATTCAACGTAGACTTAACAAAGTTTATTATAGTGGCTTATCAGCACATTTATTTATTATGGCATAATATCAAGTAAAATTGTATGTGAAGTAAGTGGCCATGGATTGTTCGTATCTTTTATACAATGATTTCAACTTTGAAAATACTTATTGATTTGCTTATTGATAGAAACATAACATCTGCGAAGTGGACTCCGTTGACTTTAGTGCTGTAGAGTAGAGATGGTTTTTTTTTATACAACTAAATAATGGAATAAGAAGATGGCTTACGCATGATGCTAGGTGGTAACCACTGCTAACGATGCATTGCTTTACTAAACACGTCTACTTAGGACGTGCTCTGTGATGCATTGCACTGCGTCACATAGACTTACTTCATGTCAGTCTTGATGTGATGGCCGGAACTGCTTTTGATTGTTTGCTGCTCGTTTGCTGTTACTCACCTGACGAGCTTTCCTAGCGTATGACAGGCACCTACTATAGTTAAAGTACTCAATGGCGTCCAAGAACTACGTCTGTGCGAAAATCTGAAAATGAAGTAAAGTTCGCTTTTCTGAGTGTCGTATGGCCCGTATTCTGAACCTGAGGTGTTTTTTTCATAGAGCATTTCATACTGTAGCATGTTATACCTAGGATACTACTTACCAATAAACCTCTTGTAATGTTTGTAATAATACCTAAGACTATGCAATTTTTTTTAATCTTAGTCATCATGGCCATGTTGTTTTGTTGTTGGGTGGTTGGTTGCCATTCTCAAACCTTTGTTCTGCACCGTATCTCTTTCTATTTTCTGGTGTCAGTTGACAGCGGTGGTTTCACGATATGAAGGCATGCAACGTTTCCGAGGACGACGTCATGGATAGGGCGAAGTGGAGGAAGGATGTGAGGAAGGCTTAACCCCACCACCATGTGGGACCAATAGTCGGGAAGAGAGAGAGAGAGAGTTGACAGCAGCTTCTTTAAAATACATGGCTTTCTTTACAGTTTTTATTTTATTTTTTACTAGAGTTTATCTGTCATGTCCTCTTCACCTTGCTTTGACTTTTAAACTAAACTGCTCCCTATATATCTTACCCTCTTCTTCAAACCTTCCAGATACCTTTATGTCCCATGGGCCATAAAATTTATTACAACTTAATAATGAACTAGTCACATGTTGCGAACACATAGCTTAAGCCACCTCGTGACTCCAAAATAATTTACGACCAAAGGGGATGTCTTTTATCTCTTTCCAAAATCATAGTGAAGAGAGAGTTGGATGACAAATATGTTTATTTAAAATTGGTTTATTGGTATTTAATTATGTTACTGGTTAGGGTTGAGAGTTATGGACGGTTTTGTTTTTTTTTATCTTTGGAATGCTAGATCCAGTTTGATAATGAGATTCTGGTAGGAATTTACCACCTGTTTTTAGAAAATTAATAAATCAATGCCTAGTTTTTTTTTAATCAATGCAAAAAAACACATTTTTCAGTTGATATTTACTATAATACTGTAATCTTTAATTAGGTACTTGCTTTAATAGGTATTTAAGTGTTTGATCAAAGTTTCAGTTTACTTTTCATAAGCTCTGTATAGGACCCAACTTTAATGAATATTTTATTTATCTTGTCTGGAATATTTAAAAAAATATATTTCAAAATTATGTTCTTTCCTTCGATCCATTTAAAAGCCTTCTTTTACGCTTTGATTTATTTGTAAAAAAAGGTCCATTTTGTTCTTATGAGAATCAAACCCACTACACGTCACCAATACCCATTAAATCTAGTTAGACCAGACTCTCCGCTGTTATTAGTTACTAGATCTGCGTTCGCAAACGTCGGCGTGTCTGACCTAATTCATTAGTTTTACATCTGAATTGACTATCGATTACCACAAATCCAATGTTTTGTTTCTGTATAAACAAAAGACCTGCTTATTTATAAACAAATGTCTATAATATATTCCGCAACTCCCGAGTCACGCTTTTCTTACCTCATCGTTTCGTGATTTCATATAATAATACATAATTACTTAAATGCAATAATTTGCAAATGAATAAAAAAATTTGCATGTAATCGTAATGGCAAAACTTTGCTGTCTTTGTCATGCAAGATGCTTTTGTATTGGAGTGAAGGAGACAGATTGCTTGTGGTGACGGCTTTGCAGTGAGGCATGCGTATTGCAGCGGCTGGGCGCGGCTGCCTGCGTGATTTCCTGCCCTCTGATTGGCTGAAATCTGGTAGTCTAGAGGGGTGTGAAGGTGGTTAAGAAACTTAGTTTTATAGTTGAAAACTTTTTGAAATTATACAAAATTTTCTTTTATATCCCTTGTTGTTTGGCGACGTGAATGGAATTTGGGTGACTTCGAAACAACGGCCGTTGCGTAACATAAAAAGGTGAGCTAGTGGAGGAAATTAGAGAACCTAGTGGTTATTTTTTTATTCTCTTAAAAGTCCTATTTAAGTTTTTATGATACAATAAATAATTTAGATAACAATTTGATTATTTATTTGTCAAAATACCTAATTGAATACAAAAAGAATATACAAATAAAAAACAAAAATAACAACTTAAAAACCACACAGGTTTTTTTTTTTTTTACTACCAATTTTTTATTTTCATGTTATTTTGTATACTTTTCAGTGGTGAACCTAGAATAAAGAATATTCTAGCTATCTATCTATAGTTGTTTGGTAGGTATATATATAAGAAGAGCTCAATAAAAATCCCATCAAAAATACTAACAAGATTACCAAAGCAATTTTTCTCCTTAGGTATTTTTCTAACAAGACCCTTTTACACTTGACTATTCATCACTAAAACCGAAATTACCTACCTAATCACTTCCTTGTAACTTCTTAGCAGTCACCATCATTATATAAGCCGGAAGACGTTTACTACTAGACACAGAGTTCTTCTGATCTTCACAATGTCTTTAGTCTATTGAGTGAAATTATAATTATGACATCTACCTACCTACCTATCTAACCTAGTAGCTACCTACCTAATGTAAGGCTATCGACGCTAAGACTCATGTAGCTTTATTCCTATAAACCTTGTGCTTTGTCCTTAGTGCTATAGAACAAAATAAGTTATTGTGTATTGTTAAGACAATAACGAAATTAAAAAAAAAAAAATGGTTCAAGGTTGGCATTTCAGGAATTTTTAACACTGCTACTATTTACGTGATCGTGCTTCGAATATAATATTAGATAAAATATTAACAAGCCAGCACTATATCCAGCTTTACTTATCTACTGAAAGGTTAAGGACAGGACAACACACTTATACTTCAATAATTTTTAACAGGTGTGTTTATAAATAAATACTTATATTATGCTAGTAATTATTATAATCCTTTGAAAACCTTTTCTTAAAAATTTTTGGACCAGGAATACTAAAAAAAATTTATCCTGGTACCTACATATTATGCTGCACATAGGCCCCCATGAGGAATACAGTTTTGTCGTTGCAAACATATTTTCGAAAAAATTAAATTTTTCAAGCTTTTTATCTAATACCTCCCTTTACTTCCAAAACAGAGTTATGTCAAAATATGTAAAAACAAACATAGCCTTCAAAATAATACGGTTGAGTTTCCTAAAGTTACAGATGGCGCTACTGAGCCACAACCTTAAGCCTGCTTTTGCAATCACCCAGAGATGGCGTCGCAGTGCTACGGCAACATTTTATGGTCAAGGGTGTATTACAGCCTTTTGCAGTAAGTACTCATGGATTCTTTTTTTTTTCTAGGTGCATAGGTGTACCGCAAATTAAGTCTAATATTTTCTTTATATTGCTATGTTAAATCAACTTTTGAAAAAATGTTCTGCAGTTACCTAGATACGCCATGTTTGCTAATTTTAAAATTTTTGTTTTATCAAAAGAAAACCGCACTTACCCAAGTATTCTTATTTTTTTCTAATATTAGGTCGTAAGGAGTGGTACATCAAAAGAGAGGCCTATATCCAGCAGTGGGTGAATTCAGGCTGTGGATGATGATGATGATTTAATTTTGTGAAATCCATGATGTACCTACACATTGTACACGACTGGATTTGAACCAGCAGCAACCGCGGCAAAACGCTCTCAAGTAAACGGTAGGTAAGTGTGAAATATTTTTTTTTATACTGAGGCATGAGTAGTAAGTACCTACATAATTACTTACTTCGCTGCTGTGAAGATGTAGCAAACCTAGAGGACAACAAATAAAAACTTACCTAGTTCATTTTATTACTTGTTTAGGTTTTTAAGGCCGGCAAGGAATCTGGCTAACTAACTTCATACGTTCTTGGTATTTCATACATTTCTGGCATATTCTGTAGCATCTATTGAGAACATATTCTCATGAAGATATCTGCTTGTTCTGTCACTTGTCTTAACAACTTAGCACTTTGTCTTGCTAAGTGGTATGGTAACCTCTGCCTATAAAAATGTATTGTCTCACTGACGCGTCCATTGAGAACGTGCCCTGTTAGGCATCGCACTCCATCGAACTTATCTAATCCAACGTGACTTGGAGAGCTAATCTTTTGTTTATTGACTTTAAAATTTACCTATCAACAATTTCCAGTGCCAATGCATCCCAGAAAGTAAGAGAGTGAACCATTAGTCAAAATGTCGCCCCTTGTCAGACTTGCCCTTTCGTTCTTACACTAATACAGCTAAACACCCGCACATTGACAGCGTGTGATGTTATTGACATTCCTTGCAAGAATTTCAGAGTTCGCTAAAATTGAAAAAAAAAGTATAAGTAGCTAATACTCAACCTCTTATCATCATCAATCATCATCATCATCAATCAATATATATAAAACTCTTTTGAAGCTGACTTAGAATCAACGCACAGCCTAAACTATAAGTCCTAGAGGTATGAAATTTGGAAGGTAGTATCCTTATGTAGTGTAGGGGTGCACTAAGAAAGGAATTTTCAAAAGTCACACTCTAAAGTGTCTAGAATGCGAGCAACGCCGCGGGCGACGGCTAGTTTTTCATATTCTTGGCGAGGCCAATGACGACTGCCGACCAATTGTAGGTGTATAAGTACTTATATTTTGAAATAATATCTGAATAAGTACCTACATATTTCTTTACAGTATTAGTAGATGTTTTGTAACAGCTCCATCTAACCCCAAACTAAGCTGAGAGTCAAATTTAAAATAAACAAAAATTATGTTTTATAATTTGTTCATCATAATTTTTTTTGCGTGAGAATTGAGCTCATTCTCTATAGAAAAATAGGTAAATTAGCTGAGCTGATTAAAAATAATGTTATTCCTAGATTGCATAAAAATTACTTTGTAGAATATGCTTTAGTCTAAACACCCTTTAAACCTTAAAGTAGTTAGTAAGTAATTCAGAAACTAGTTAAGAAGAACACTTGTGCTATAAAATCTCAGCTGATAGCAAAAATACGGGAAATTGGTATTGCTTAAAAAATAAGCAACTCCTTTTTGTATATAACTTTTTATTCAAACAAACGACTTTAATTATCATCTAATAAATACTAATCCCAGTCTTCGGCGTTTGTTGTATGAAAATTACCTGAAACAGACAAAAGAAACATTTAATTTTCTTCAAAATACAATTTTCTTTAAAGATTTTCTAATATTTTTTATTTGTACATCTCTGTAAAGTAGTGCGGAGTGAGTAGGTAAGTAAGAATTACTCAGTAGGTACTTAGTAAAAACTTCAAGAGCTTTTTCAACAAATAAAAGCTCTTCAAGAGAAGTTTCAAAAGAATTCCACTGAAAAGTGTTTTGTTTGCCCGTTAATCCTTATGTCCAACTTTATACAGCGTGCGGTATTTTTAACCCAAGAAACGTATTGAAAATGACATAATATGGTACTTTATTTTTATTTAAATTCTTTGTAATAATTATATAAACAAAACCCTCAAAAAACAACAATTCGTCACAAACTGTCTCAACTTGGCCCATATTGCTTGTAGAACAAAAATAATTACACTGAGAGCTGAGAGGCATGCGATGCGTCGCTCAAACAATGCTAACTTACATTTAGCTGTCAGTCAAAAACAATTTGGAATTCGTTGAACGTGGAGGGTCGGTCGGGTTTGTGGGAAAATTGGATCTCACTAGAGATGATAATACACATTCTGTTTCTGGAGCATATGTCTTGAGCGTGGAGTTTGATTTTGATAGCGCTGTAAAATTCGTATCGAAATGTTCAAGTGATCAAGACGCAAACATAATTTTTTTGACAGATATGTTTGCGGAGTTAATGAGTAAATAAGATTTTTTTGTAGGAGCTTCGAAATATTTATTCAATTTGAACAAAACACTGCGGTTTTTTATTGAATGGTTTATCATCCTAGGAGTACATTGCTGTTCATTGTAAGAGTTTTGATGTTGAGATTTAGGTATATTTTGTGACTCGTTCACGCTGGCATTGACTGACATTATTTAAATGTATCTTGAAATGAAAAGCTCGTGGCTTGCTACCAAGAATTTTTACGTACCATGTAATGATGGCAAATGTTAGTTAATTACTCCAGTTTTGATGAAGACTTAAAAATATGAACTTATTTATTAAATGTTGTAACAACTCTATATTTAAGGCAGTAGTTCCTTCCCGTTACAGCAACGGCTCGGTTGCTACCATCCATCATTTCCTCCATCCTCTCGGCGGGTTAAACACATAAGTGACATTGACGCCGATACCGACCACGTTACTTGCTCCCTGAAACCTTACAGAAATAATGAACATGTCTTAATACTCCAGAGCTCAAGATAAACTAGCCGGTCAATGTACATTTTTGTTCAGGCCGCGTCGATTTAGGTTAGGTTCAGGTAAATGACGTTATAATATGATTTTGGATTGGATTGTGACTGGCAGTCAAAACGTACGAAAGTATTTTTGACATTCTAAAATAAGTTTGAATTTTAAAAGTCACGCATTGTAAAAAGGATGTCATATTTAAAGTGGTTTTTTTGAATGTGAAAATTCGTGTTAGGTTTTGAAGAGAAAATCCACCATTTTCTTTTCAAAACAAACGACTGCCGACTTGACAAATGACTTGACTTGACTTATATTATTACAATTATATCACTTGATATTGGCAAAATTGTCTGTCGAAATGACGGACAGAGGCCATTAATGAAGAGAAGAAGAAGAACTAGGAAGTAACATTTTTGTTGCGTAGTTAAAAAAAACAAATAATTTGGCGAAGTAGGTACTGTTTTATTTATAGACCCTTTATTACTTTAAAATTATTCAGCGCAATTATTTACAAAAATGTTTTTATTCATCACTTAAAATTAAATTTATGTAACGACCTACCCAGGCCTAGTGGTGTTGTAAAAATTGCAGATATTCATAAAATTGAGTTATTATGAATTTCGCAAGGCGTCAAATTGCAGAATTATAATAAATGCTATTAAACGCTGCTATTATGTGGTCGCAGGCAAACGGTTGCACTGTGAGCTACAGCTAAACGTATGGAGAAGTAGTTTCACTGTGGTGGTTCACCCATACTAAAATGTAACCATACTGTGTATATGGACAGAAGCGTTATGAACCAACTTTATACCGAGGATCAAACCAAACCGAAGATTGAATGCAGGTGTACAGAGTCGAACCCTAATTGTTCGTTCATGCTGTGTTGGTTTGAAAGTATTTTATTTGCAGGCGAGTTGCTCTTGCTAGTACTATTTTTTGTCAAATATACTCGTTGTATTTTTTGTAGCGACTCAAAGTACCTAAGAGTACCGCTTAGTATTAGTGTAAAGGTATTGATGTATTGAAGGTTATTGAATTAATGGGCGTAAATATTAAAAACCTGAGAAATCCTTAAGAAACTTAAATGCCTAGCGGTGCAATCGTTGTCTCATAAAAACATGCTAGGTTTTCTGAACTGTTCTCGTACTAAATCATAGGTATTCTGTGGCTAAATACTGGCATTAGCGCATTTCGGCGCGTTTCTTGCTGTCAAAAGCTTCTTGTTTTCGTATATCTGTAGTCACGTCGCTTGACATAATGCTGGACAGCGAAAGCAGTTCAAAGTTTGCGATATGGGGGCAGAACATTCTGCTGCCATATTTTTTCTTTCTAGCCAGGCTAGATTGGCTTCCTGAAGCACCATGTTTTATGAAACCACTTGAGTTTTTTATTAAAGAGGTGTAAATTAGGTACCTATGGAGGGAGGTATTAACAAGTGCCCGAATGTTTGGAGCAACTATAATGTAGCATATTAAAAAGCTTTTTTTAAACTCGTATTTAAATACTCATATTAATGTTAGTTAATACTCATGTTAGTTTTCGGTTGGCTGGCAGACAATGCTTTCAACATTAAGTCCACCCTTTGTAACAAATTTATAATTTTGTGCACTAAAGTATTAAATAAAATAAATAAATTAATTACATGCAGTAGTTTGGTTCAAAGATAAAAAATTACACTACCAAGAATGTTTTCCAGCAGAAATTTTAATAGTCCCAGCATTGATCAGCTCAATCGGCAGCGGAGCGTTCTTGATAAATGATCGGAACACAATGCGTGCAGATTCTTTTGTTGAGCTTTTTGTATGGACACTGACGTGACGTGCCCGGGACGGGAAGGCTGAATGTGTGGGTGTAGTTAGTTGGTAGGTTGGCTCTGGCACAGATCATATTATTACAATACTTCTGGTTATTAAAGAGAGTACAGGCACAGACTAAATAATAGTATGTGGGGAACACGTACAAGTCAACGGTTGTAGATAGATCATGAATTTATATTTTTTTGAGTTTTTTTTTCAAAATAGTCATTTTTAAAACAGAATATTGAATTGATATAGTATGTTAATTTATTGAGTTTCAATTTTAATTCAATTCATTTATTTAAACCATAGGATCTTATAGAGAACACTTAGTTAGGTCAGTTTTTAAACAATTTGAAAATAATAATAATCATTAATTGAGAAGCGTATCATTTAATTGTTATCAAAACATACTTACTACATGCCTACTGAATTTTTTTTTTAGGCTATTTTCGACCACTGTCATGCATTAGATATAATTATATCTAGCCTTATTTTTTACAGAAATGCATTATGTATAAAAATATTGCTTGCTTTGAACATCAAACCAAGTTACACCTTTGATCCTTTTAAAACCGATATCATTTACGTGGCCCTCTTCAAAGAACGCGCTATCATCTACTTATCATTACTTATTATTTTCTGCCCCCACTTAGATGTTAATTGATCGTTACGTCTAATTATGTTGTAATTTATGTTTGTTGATATCGGTATGCTTTGATTGGAAGATGAAACAGAACATCTGTAGCTGATAAGGCAGATTTTCAGGTTTCAATACTGTAGTGAGTGTGTTGACTGATAAGGATTCATTCAGTGAGTAACAAATGTAGTGACTGGTATTATTATTATTATCAGCCAGTTTCATCCCACTGCAGGGCAAAGGCCTCCCTATCCCCCTTCCACCTCTCACGATCTAGTGCAGCTGCGAGCCAATCCTTCAAAAATGCGTCTAATTCGTCTCGCCATCTTAATCTGGGTCTGCCGCGTTGACGTTTACCACCATTGGGGGCCCATTCTGTTGTAGTTTTTGCCCAGAGATCGTCCGGCATGCGGCAGATATGCCCAGCCCAATTCCATTTCAGTCTAGCAGCTTTTTGAGTGACGTCAACGATTTGTGTTTTGGTGCGTAGTATTGTATTGCGGATGCGGTCGGTCAGCCTCACGCCAAGGATACTGCGCTCCATCGCTCGTTGACAAACCTCTAGATCGGACCTCTCTTTAGCCGTCAAAGACCAAGTCTGAGCGCCATATGTAAGGATGGGGAGAATGCATACGTCCATGAGCTTGCGTTTAAGAGAAAGAGGCAAGTCACCTTTCATAAGATCTTTCATAGCCCAATAGCTCCTCCAAGCGTTTTCGGTGCGTCTAGCAACTTCTTTTTCTTGTCTAGCCTGGAAGGAAACTATTTGGCCAAGGTATATGTAGTCATCGACGTATGCAATCTCCACACTGGTATAACAAGGTATAATAAAACTACTACCAAATAAGAAATAAACGTTCGGCAAGAGTGAATAAGTGTCTTCTAGACTGTCCTGCTTCATCGTCACTTACCATTTGGTGAGATTGTGGCCAAAGGACATTCTATATCATATAAAAAAAAACTTTATTTTTACGAAGCAGGAAGAAATAATAAACGTTCGGCAAGAGTGAATAGGTGTCTTCTAGACTTTCCTGCTTCATCGCCACTTACCACTACGTGATTGTGGTGTGGCCAAAGGAAATTCCATGTCATATCAAAATAAACTTTTTTTTTCACGAAGCTAAAAGACCACCTTCGGTTCTTACCCGCATCCCCAGACGGGTAGATGGTCGAAAGGTAGATGACTCAAAATCCTCATTGAAGTCAACGTACCTACATACTAATGCGTATTAAAACACCTAAAGCATGACTCAACCAAGTTGGTGCAAAGGTAAATACGATCGAGGTATTCAAATGTCCATTAAGAGGTTTCTTTGATCCTGCTTCAGTGAACCTACTTCGACGTCAGATTAATTAGGAATGCCATTCAATCATTTGGACGGACCAAGTTGGAGAACTTGGGGATTGTGAGAGAGTACCTAAAGAACGGTCACTGTTTTATGACGGCCGTATTTGACACTATCCATGCACGGAACTTAAAAGCCAAATTTGAAGCTTAACATTTCTGAAATACTAAAAAGAAACAAATTATTTATTTATATATTCATTTATAGACGAGCAGCTTTCGCTGTTAAATGTCTACGTCACACAGTGTTGAAATGTATTTTCTTTTAGTAACTTTTTTAATTAATATATTTCATTTTCAAGTTACCTACTTACAACCTACTTTTGTCATGCTTGTAGTTACGTGGCTAAGACTACAAGATATATTGTGTTTTGCAATCAAATGGCGGTGACTGTGTTTTACAAAATCAAGGTTTTAATTAATTCGGTTCTACTGGTAGTTTAAAAGATGCATACCAGGTTACCTACTCTAATACAGGATAAAGAGAATTTAGGGTTACCTATTGCTACTTTCAGGTAGGTATATATTTTTACATAAACAAAATTAATATGAATCTAGCGCCCAAATTTTGAACTACAGCTAATTTTGAATCTTTAGTTCAAACGAAAAAGCAAAATAATATTATTTTAATGTTATATTTTAAGATCTGGTATCTTTAGCTACAACGTAAGCATTTAGAGGTTAATAGAGTTTTTGGGTAAGAAATTACCTGGCTGCAAAAGGTCTAATAAAATTACAAATTCACTGCAAATTACTTATCACTTTACTTACCAAACTTTTATGACTGGTACCACTTTTAAATTAATTTTCTTTGCAGAAAGCTCAAAATAACAGAAAATATACACAAAATACGAACCAAACACAAGCAGCCATATTGGTTGAATGTCTACGCATGCGCAGTAGAACACACCCTTGGACAAAGGGATGGTATTCACTGGCTCTTTCCCTCCTGTAAGTTATACGTATATGTGTTCTCTTTCTGCAAGGTTCTATTGTTCAACTTTATTCAAAAGAACGGAGGGCTGACTTTCTAATGCAAGGGTCTTTCTGTACTGAAGTTAGCTGCGAATCAGATCAAGTTATAATTTTGCTTATTATTTGATTAGGTTCTAAATGAAACTGATAAATCAATATCATATTATAGTTTTTATATAACCTGTTAGTGCCTCTATTGATATGAATAGGTCGTGTAGTTTGTGTTTGTTTTATTTAGGTAGTCAATTTCTTTCTTATTTAAATTAATTTTAACTTACTCACTTATATATCAAAAAGTTTTTACACTGAAAGAATGAGTTGATATTACAATTCGTGTTACCTATTTAAAAAAAAATATTCATATTATATTATTTTTCTATTTACCTATGTTACTGAGCAAGTTAAAACGGGGCCTTTAGTTTTGACGATATTTCAAAAGAAAACTATTTACCTACCTGTAAATTATCAAGAGATCCATACTAACGGTGACACAGCAAATCCTAGACCGACAAAAGATACCAACACAGGTAGCTAAACTACATTACAAAGCACATTTCGATAAGCCGAGCAAAACCAATAAACAGTCAAAACATTTCAAAACGGCAAAACAAGCTTCCCTAGAGGCCTAGGTATTGACAGTATTTAGAACCCTTTGAACTATGCGAAAGGGTTCTGAACATTGTTTAGACATTCATTTTAAGCGGATCAACTTCGGAGTGGTTGACGTTTTCGGTTTGACTTTGAGTTTGACTGACGTGAGAATTCTAATTATGCAATTTCACCGGTTCTGTCTGCACGGAGCCTAATATTTTAACTTGTTATTAGGACACAAGATTTGACATTTTTTGAAACGACACCTAGCACTTTTATTTTAATAGTTTTACTTGTGTTATTGTGAGTATTGTTGTTTAATTTTGGTGGAGTTTTAACTAATAATACTTAGGTCGTAACATAAAGTGTGAGCCATTGGAATAAATGTGTGTAAAGTGGTTTTTCTGAATGTGAAAATTCGTGTTAGGTTTTGAAGAGAAAATCCACCATTTTCTTTTCAAAACAAACGACAGCCGACTTGACAAATGACTTGACTTATTTATTACAATTATAACACTTGACATTGGCAAAATTGTCTGTCGAAATGACGGACACAGGCCATTATTGAAAAGAAGAAGAAGAAGAAGAACTTGTTATTACTTTACATCGCAGTTTGCCATTTTTTTTATGATATCTCAACGAGGAATTAATTATCGGTTTTGAAATATATACCAAAATATATATTTATCTTCAGAAGGTATGTCTGAAAAATGTGTTTATTTAGTTGGTTTGATTACAAATTAATATGATTATTGTTTGGTATGCCTGATGATGATGAGTTTCTATGGAATCTGTTAGGCTTCTACTAGAAGATAATTTACCAGAAGACATTACTCAGTGCAAAGGATACTAGCTAGAATCAGACTTGTTCGACGCTATCGTATTCTATGAAGTAGTGATTGTAACAGAGCGTAAATTTAACATTATCTGAAGTACATTGCGCGTCAGCAATGGTCTCAACTTTAGAACGTTACATTGTCACGGCGCTATGTAACTCGGACAATACTATCTTTTCATATGTCAATGACTATCAGTAAAGCTACAGATGTATTTATACTCAGTCCTCTGTAGCTACTTCTTACTATGACGCCTCTGTGTTTTTTTTTTCATTTAAAGGTGTTTTTGATTAGTTTGGTACAAAACTCGAAAAAGTACTGCATCGGTTAATATTATATTCAAAAAACCTAACTTTGTAGGATATTAGTAAAGAAAATATGATGATGATTTGGAATCAAAACTCCTCTTTATTTATTAGCGCCCTTAGATTTGACTAGAGAAGTAAATAATATTTTTTATAAATAATCAACCTTACGAACTAATATACTTTTGGGAAAATAGCCTAAATAATTCAATAGGAACTATTATGAGTATGTACTTAAAATACAATATTTACAATTTATTGTAATTAAACTAAATCTCAATCAGATTATAAAAACTAAAGTTAGGTTATCAAAATTATGTAGAAAATTATTGGGTTGAGGTTGAGCTTATGCGGTTTGTATCGCTTCAAAAAGTCGCAGTATGTAAACAGTTTACAAATAAATGCACTAAAAATATTAAAAAATAACTTAAATTACTTAGGTACTATCTAGTTTGAGTTATGGATCACGATCACAAGTATTTCCGATTTGTATCAATACGAAATCAATAAATAATTTATCTACAAGACATTTGTAAACTGATATTCAAGGTCATATTTTCGGAGCCATACCTCCGTAATTTGGCATCATATAGTTCTGTGACATGTGTATAGTCATTTGTCCAATATTACCTAAAGCAGTGTTATTGTACGCCTGGTACTCAGGAACAGCTGGGTGCTGCCTATTATCCATAAACTCTGTCATGTTACCTAATTTTGTCACACTCTCATCTACAGCGTAAGGATCTGGAGACGTATTCAGCTTTCCATCTTTCTTTGCTTTCATCCGTCTGTTTTGAAACCAGATTTTGATCTGTCTTTCGGTCAGTCCTAGGGCGTGAGAAACTTCAATTCTTCTTCTCCTGGATAGGTACTTGTTGAAGTGGAACTCCTTTTCCAACTCCAGTGTTTGGAATCTTGTGTATGTTTGTCTCGTTCTTTTTGAACCTTCTTTTCTGTCTTCACCTAGAAAGAATAATAATGGTAAGTAAAGATTAAATTATTAAGCATCTAAAGAAATCCAAGTGCTAGTAAATCAACGATAGTCAGCTTATAAAAAAGATCTCACCATTAACACTCTTCATCCACGGATAGTATCCCTGTGCATCAGTGGTAGCGGCCATCTTGTTCTCAGCGTAATCCGTAGTGTCCCCGCCTGCTTCGACCCTCGTCATGTCCTGACAGGGTTCCGTCGGCTCCTGCGATGACGGTGCACCTTTGCTTGCAACCGCTCCACCCACGGCAACTTTCTTGACTGACGTTTGACTCTTATTCTCAAATCCACCGTGAAATTGCGACAAATTGCATTCTTTTTCAGTTGCCTCATTACTTTTTTCCCATTCGTTAATCTCTTCTTGGTTTAGAATCATGTGCATATCCTGCGCGTACGACTTATTTCGTTTGACAAAATATGGTGAGATCTTCTTGTTTTGCGGTTTTGATAAAAGCGCTCTTAAATTCGGAGAATCGTCTGTTTCAGGTAATTTGGCATTGCTTGTAGCACTTTGTGGTGAACCGTAACTGGTTTCAGGAATGCTGCACTGGCCGGGAGAGTTGATCGATCTTGCATCTTCGATCATCTCAGGACAATGTTGGTTCATTGGATGCATTCGTTGATCGTACCCAAAGTGTTCATAATGTTGTGAATAAAAATTCATTTCTCTCCATTTATTGATAGCATCAGCATTTGTATGGCTAGCCATATAATTATTGTGATAGTTTTGCCAATTACCTGGTTCTGCTTTAACAACTGCTTCCGTTTGATTTTGTCCGTACATTTTCTCGGGATATCCAGGACTGATCCCATTAGAATATTCAGAGTTTGGGGAGTAAAAATGATTTTGATAACCATTGTGGTAGTTTGGAAACATTGGGTATTGTTTGTGTCCGTAGTTTTTGACAGCACTTTGATTATTCACTTCTACATTGTTCCACATTTCACTGGCACGATTGGTAGTCGCGACTGAGGACATGTTATCAGTTTTTTAAGCACTATCACTTTCATGGATTTTAACACTCAACTGGACTGCGTGGGAGATGCTTCTCTTAGGTGGACTGCGAAACGAATGCAGTAAGTGCATACAGGCGGCACGTCCCTTACAAATGTAATACTTTTATGTGACCTAAAAAAAGTTTAGGGGTACTTTCAACAATAGCGTCGCCATTGTCCCTCTGCGAAGTTGTAAAACCGGGTGTTCCATCCCTGTCCTTTTCTGTTACAGGCCATCCAATGTTGTATGTTAGAAAGAGAGAGTTGTCAGTACAATTTTGGGGGAATATTTTGCAAATATTCTGTCGATGTTTACAATGCCAATATTTCCAATAGGTTGTAGCAGTGTGCGTGTGTAGGTACGGGTGATCATTGATTGCATTATGTTGGTGTGAGTTGTTAGAGAGGGTGGTATAGATTGATTTTATTCTATTATTGGTTTAGTGTAAAGCCGCGTATATGTGTCAGTGTGCTGCATTGGCGACAAAATGTTTATACAGGGTGGGGTACTTTTGACTTATTTTACTACAACTTTAAACTGATAAAAAAACGCATAACATACAAAAGGTCAAAAATAAATTCGAATTAAACAAAATAAAATAGATTACATTACCTAAGTATATAACATTTTTTATATGCTACAGTTTCGACCTGCACCTAAATAATCCTCTCAGCTTAGTCGGCCTTATCCACAGAAAAGACAAAGACTAAAGCCTGTTTTATAAAAAGTGGTTAATAAAATATGTCATGTCAATATGTCCTACTACTAACTTTTTATAAAAGTGATCCTAAGTCTATATTGTGGTTATTTGCTATTTAAGTGAAGCGGCTAACTCCTGCCGAATTCACAAATTTATTTATAAATTTGCAGTATAATATCATCTTTTTCATCTTTTGATCACGCTGTATAAGTGACGCACATAACTCATCGCGTGCAACAGTTCAATCGGGGTCGCGACAATAGCCCGGCATGAGCGCGCGCGCACCCGATGTCATCTCGCCTTAGATTAATTAACTACTGATATTACTTAGATTTTCTGCATGTAAGTAATACGATTTTGCCCGCAGTTTTAGTTGACCAATATTTAGTTTTACCGCGTGTTAAAAAAAATTTAAGGTTGAAAAAAATTTACAAACTGTCAATTCTGATATTTTATTATGAGATGAACAAACTGAGGGTAGGTCTATTCTTGGTAGAGTACCTACGCGGATTCCTCTCCTGGCAAAACTGTGTGTCGAAATGACGGATAGGGACCATACACGGAAGAAGAATAAAAGTTGCGTAGTCATTCTACATTCGCAATATTGAACATCCAATAGTTGAGTTCTGTACACACGACATACGCATTCCTTGTAACGCACCTCCCTATCAACGGCCTCACATCTGTCGAATAAGTGCACACCCACATTGCTATTGTTAGGACTCAGGTCACAAAAGTTTCGATACATGCATTTCCCGCTGTGATACGAAACATCTATTTCAAATCAGTTTTGGGTTAAAAGTTGATTAAGTATGATAAAAATAAATTTTCTGTAGGTTCTGTAGAATAACAAATTATATATATATTTTTATTTTTAAGTGTATTCGATACAATATACCTACTGTTCATTAAAAAAACTATTAGGATTGCTTCAATTAATAAGTACCTAGGTTCACTGTGTAATTCTATTCTATAGAACTTTCAAAAGTATATACAAAATATTGGGTTATAAAATCAAACAAATAAATATTTAATCATCAGATTAACCGTGTAGCCAAGCACTACAGCAAACCGATTGTAATTTAAAATAAAAAAAACTTTTATTTCAATTTCACACTGAATTCCAGATTCAATCGGACCCCAAGTTTTACTTATCATTGACAGAAGACCCAAAGTTATTCTAAAAACATTTTGAACTCTGCATTAATAACGTTATGATAGAGATTAGATCGCACGGGATATAAAAACACAGAACACCATTCATTGCTCTGTCAGTTCTAAAAGATTTCTGTTATGAGCTTTGCCGACTCTTATACGTATGACAATAAAGTTCATTTTCTTTGCGCAACGCCTTCAAAGTTCTCGTCACTCATACTATGCCGCTGACAATATGCAACCATTTATCTTCCGAAATCAATCGATGGCTTATTCAGAATATTGTATTTGGTTTTACCGCGGGGCTTTGGTTGATGTTTACTTTGGATCTTTTTCTCTAATTTATAGTTTTTGCGAAAAAATCCACATCTGTCACGTTGCAGTTGCTCTATGGCAAATACAAAAGGAACACCTATGAAACGTGCAAAGGTTTGCTTCACACTTGTCCTTTGACAAAATGCTATAGAAACCTGAATTTTTTTTTAAGAAACCAAACACAAAAATATCCAAAAACACCAATATTTTTCGAGATGTAATTAATTTTCGTAATAACACCTGGTCAAAATATAATTGCTATTTTGTTAAGATTTCATGAAAACTAGTATTAAAGCTGGTTTCGACCAAATAACGCTACTCTAGATTAAAACACTTCCGTCCTGTTTTTTTGAAATGTTTAAATTAGAAACGGATAGTATTTTAGCAGTATTTAGAGTTGGTCAAACCCGGCCTAAAAAAAATTCCGCTCAAATTATGTGGACTTCTTAAACCTCTGCTATTATTGACGATGATGATAAAAACTATTAAAAAAAATTACATGCAAGTAGCATAGAATTCCAAAATTTCATAAAAATATTTATCCATTTTACAAAACATATTTTGCACACAATATAAACTAACCTATAAATAACTTCTACCTACCTAAAACTATACCTACCAGGTACGGGAGTGTCTTACTGCCTGCCTACTTATACTACTCTGCTGTTCTTTTTATCAGTAGATACTTTTATTATGAGTACGGAAGGCGGCTTCTTGTAAAACAAGCATCTTTTCACCGTTTATTGGGGGTGTAAAACAATAAGGTGCTTTCGTCTAGTAATAATAGCGAGCTTTGAAAGCTCGGCAGCCGTCGTCATAAAATTAGTCTGCGCGTAGGTAACTATTGCGAATTTTCGGCCTCTTTTGAAAAGTTTAGGTACTAATACAATAATTTATTCATAGAAGCAAAACAAGTCAAATATATTTATCTATATAGTACAGTGATAATTATCACAAGAGTAATATTATCAAAGTGGTATTTAGCGTATTTCGATAATATAAAAATGTTAATAAACTAATTTAAAATTGATGTGGTTAAAAATACCTAGTTCAATTCGCTGTGAAAAAAACTTATGATAAGATGGATCATGTGAATGTATGGTTACCATGCCACTCAAAAATGCAAGATAACTTTGGTTAATAATTTGTGAGTTTCAATTTTACTAAAACTTTTTTGATTTTTTTTATTACATTTAACCAAATGATATTAAAAATTGTTATTCTTGGACAAGCATCTATGAGCGACATAGAATGCTTTCCTTGTACACAGAGAAACAAAAGATTCTGTTACGTTTCATGCCGAATTACCTATCCATTATCTTCTTCCATTATTTTGTCAACTGTCTACCTAACTGACAGTTAAAGTGGTAAAATCGAAGATTTATGACCCGTACGTAAAACGGAACCTCTAGATGTTAGTAGTAACTGTTGTGTAATCTATGGCTCAAAGTGAGTTTTGACTAAGAAGTACGGTTACTTAGTAAGAATTTTTAATGTACAATAAAAGTTATACCTAATGTTAAATGTATTTGGTACTAGAGTCACATTTGACACACGCATTTTGTTTCGACGACTGATACGTGATACCAGATAATACCATTTGGCAAGTTACCCACTTTAAAAGTGCTTTATTTGTCTCCGTTATTACGTCCTACAAGGACGTGCCGCGTAAAACATTGCACTGCCCGTTTAGCCCGTCCCCCTGAAACAGTCTTGTATCACAGTACCTACTTGATGGCACACAGCAATGCGAGCTTGCAATGTACCCGCATTTTTTTTTTTTTTATGTATTGTTCTACGTTACCATCGATTAATTTTACGTGCATGACATTATTTTATAGTTAAGTACAACTTATAAATTGTCTTTACTACCTACGTAGGGTTTACTATTGGAGCTTTCTATTTCGCAAAATTGAGACGGGTTTTTGACAAAAACTGCCGACTGTCTCAATTTTATGATACACCCTTCGTTTTTCGCAAAACTTCGCCAACACATTGTTTTGTACGCCCTTGACCAATATTTTACAAAAAGATCCAAACAAAGTAATTGGCTACGGGTATATGACAGTAAAAAAATAAAAAAGACATCTGACGATACCGGCTTCAAAAATATAACAATCGAGACAGTAAAATAAAAACAATGATTGTTTCTTTAAACGTATCTACCGACTTCTTTCATTTGTTTTTATCTCCTAGGCTATAAGTAAGTACAGTCCTGCTTCCGACACGGCTTTATAGCTCTGACATTGAATGGAGGGGATGTGGGTTGCTTTGCACAGCGAAAAAGGTTTAGGGGAAAAATAAATATAGTTGGATATTCCCCTCCACTTTCACTGAGAGCTACTAAACCATGTCGTGGCCTGTATAATTATAATAATAATTATGTAGGCTGTAAAAATTTAATATTCTTTCTTTGGTAGCTGAAATGCAAAGTATTTTTTTTTTTTAATTAATATATTGGGTATACATTTGAAACAACTGCTAATAATGATCTCTGGTAACATGCATTCGATAATAATAACGAACAATCGAATCGATTTGAACCATAGTTGTAACCAGTGCAGTTTGAATGTTGTATACTTCTGTAAGAATCGAGTCAAGTATTTGATAGAATTCGACTCGATTGAGATCAGCCTGCTAAGCTCTTTTGCAGTCATGAAAAAATCTCCATGCCAATTCGAACTCCGTCAGAGTTGTTTTACTTGTTACAATTTTAAACCACTACTTGTAACAGATGAAACAAACAATGTTAGAAAAATATTTTTTCGCTTTTCGCACGGAGCTGCCCCAAAGTTGTCCCTTGCACAATCATTAATCAGAGCTTCGATCCTGGACTCACAATAGGGAATGTTCTGAACGCCGCATACGAACCGTCGAATAACATTAATTACTCTTCTGTTGGCGTCATAGACGCGGAGGTGTTTAAATTGTAACTTTGACCGGAACTATATAGTCAAAGCTGTTTTAAAAATATTTCTAATAGGTACGGTCGAGAAAAAAAAATCCGAGGTGTCCAATCCAATTTAGAAAGGTAAAATTT
This sequence comes from Eulithis prunata, assembly GCA_918843925.1. Taxonomy (NCBI): domain Eukaryota; kingdom Metazoa; phylum Arthropoda; class Insecta; order Lepidoptera; family Geometridae; genus Eulithis; species Eulithis prunata. The sequence goes on along the minus strand of OU974016.1, from coordinate 6,695,465 downwards.
TTCTCACAGTTGACCGTTATTTTAGTAACTACTTAGGAAATTAAGATATTCTCAATGCAAGAGCAAGAGAAGTAAGTTTTATTCCTACCTAATTTTATAAGTTGTTACAAATTATTTCCGCAACAATATTCTCACATTAATATATTTTTTATCACTTTGACTCAATTACTGTGAACACACAAAAACTATAATATCATTAATTAACTTTTATAACTGAGAGCCAAATTAAATAAATTATTCTGGATGATAAATAATTTTTTTACTAGTATTTTACGCATTTGTGAAGCCATAAAAACGTATGCGAAAATACTTTTTAATTTTTACATTTTAAATTTAAAATAGTGTAAAACAATTCCAGGAACAGTAAATCACAATAGGAGTAGACGCGGACAGGCTGTGCGTGATTCTAAACAAAACACGGCGGCTGGTGAGCTTGGACGATCCAAGAAAAACACTGCACGACTGATTTACGAGACAATATCATTCGAGAAATGCGGCCAGAAATAAATAGTTGGAAAATGCTGGATTAACATACATTTGCATAAACTTGTTGGTGTTCCGAATAGTTCTGAGGATTTTTTTTTCTAAGTACCTACTAACACAGAAGACCTTGATTTCGAACATGTTTATTAGGAAATAAATAATTTTGTAATTGTATTTGTAAGTTTCAAGTTTCTTTGTTAATGGAGCTCTATGACTGTCAAAAGTGCAGCAGTTTTTATAAAATTTGTTACAGTCTTCTACTAAGAATGCAGATTATTGCAGATTTACTATTTTACAACGAAAAAAATATAGCTGTATGTAATATAAGGTATCTTCATACCTACTAAAAAAGCTTTCCTCCTATTTCAGTAAAATAAAGTTGTTCAGAATTTCAAAGGCCTTGAAGCTGAAAACATGACGAAGATGGATAGAAAAAATCGTATTGAAACATTCTACTTTTTTCCATATCGTAGCCATTTTGTGAATTACGATATCTATGGAGTAGAATTTTACAAAAATAATTTTTGAAATATAAACAGTTTAAGTCAGTAATAAAACAATGGATGAATTAAATCAGGTTTTTAGATCTTGAGAGAAAAAGAAGACTTGTTGAGATTTAAACCCCTGGTCTTCTATAAATAAATATTCTCGGTTTTTGGACTAGAAGGCGTTGTGCTTCTATGCACAACGCCTTCTAGTCCAAAAAACTAAATCCAATATACAAAATAATTTTGTTGATTTTTATCAGCGCTCCAGCCAAAGTTTTAAATTGTGCTCCTCTCCACACCATTTTCTGTTCATATCCTGGGGTCTGCAACGGTTGAGCGGCGTATGAAAATGATATAACTACATAGAAATACACTTAATGTTTCTTTTCCTCGACTTGGTGTCTTCATTTAGTTTCTGCAAAAGGATCAGGTAATCAATCATTGGATATGAAGACAGTATGTTTTACTTGTCTTGATAGGTAATGATTGATAAGTTCGTACTGACGTATTTTTCTTAGAAGCTTACAAATATTTTTCCGCTATAGTAGAAGATTATCTATAATGTTAGTAGTTTTATTTATGTTAGTTCAACTTAGATTCAATATTATTAGGTACTTACATATTCAAAGTCAAAGTCAAAGTCAATTTATTCAAGTCAAAGTCAAAATTATTAAAAGCAAACCTTGATAATCTTGCATCTAATTTAGATGACTAATACAGCGTCTAAGGTCATTTTTTACACATACCCGTAAGAACAGACGGTGCTTGGTTATTGGCCCACCATTTCACTCAGAAAAATATATGCATTTATGTAATTACTTGATTTTTGGTGTGGGAGAACCCTAACCCTGCCAACTGATAGGGGGGTGTGGAGTATCTAGTGTTGACAAAACGAAGGTGCTTTTTAACAGAAAACCATGAATGCTTAAGTATTTGAAATGCTTTGACCCAACTCTAAAGATCAATAACAAGCAACCGTTTAATTTTTGCGAACAAAGGCTTCGAAGTGGCACCACAAACACGGATTTCCAATTAAGGCTGGGCCTGATTGGCAGGTCGTTAGTCAACGCTGCACTCAATGTAGCTACGAGTAGCTCGCTGACTGATGGTTTCAATGTTACTACGTAGATTTGGAATTTCATTTCATATTGCAAATGAATTTTAAAACAAGATTTGCAGAAAAAGTACCTGAAATCACTACCTATAGTATTTAAGATAAGTATACATACAAAGGAATTGGTACAGACAGAGTCAATTCAAGTCACAATTTCAAGTCAAACTAGAAAAAGCTTAAATTGGTACCAAATCAGCTGAATCATACATGAAGGTCTCTATTTATGTTTTCAGAAAAAATTTTTTGCTCAGAATAATTTTATATTTTACAATAAAACTTGTGCAGTGGTAGGTAGGTTGTTTAGGGATATTAAAAAATTGTTCCGGCTAGCGTGTCTAATCTCTGGCAGCCGGTGTTTTACGCTCACTCCACTTTACCACGATTAGATTAGGTACGTCACGACATTCGAAAATGGAATGTTTGTCATATTCAAAAATAATAAACCATCGAATGCGATTTTTTTAATAATTTCAAAAGAGGAAGAGTTTTTCAAGTCAGTTGTGTATTTTTTTTTATTAAGTTTTAACTGTCGTACCTATGTAGGTAGGTACAATAACGGAGAGTGAAAAAAAAGACTACAAAACCAAATGATATCACTAATGTAGTAAAGTAATAATAAAACGTTCCTGACTTAAAAAGCAAAATCGTGATAAGCAATGTAGTCGTCCGCAGGTAAGCGCCATCTCTGAGAATTTCCCAATAGCAAAAGTTGTCAGAGACAATGGCGCCATCTATGAGTGCTACGCGGAACTGTTTTCATCCCCTTGTAGACAGGGGTTGCAAAAGAAAATCTGCAATAGCGCCACTTGCAAAATTTATAGAGTAGGTGGGTAGAGTACCTATCTATTAAATAACGTTAAGTTTACTGACCGTTTCTAGCTGTAAAATATTACAAAAGAATATTTACAACCATGTGGCTAGGTATAATAATTTTAAACAAATTTCAAATAATTTTACATTCAAAAGACGATACTGTGTTGTCGAATAAGTAGTTAGTAGTTACTTGAGACTAAGTAACGCCCCTGGTGGTTTTTAGAGTAAACATTTTTGATAAAGTCTGAGATGGGTGGGTACGTATTTTTACTATGCTGCCTAAAGGTGGTCTGAAAATGTCTTTACTGTAAAAAATTAAGTAAGTTAGTTTGTTTTATAAATCCTTTTATATAGTCATTAGATTACATTACACGGCCTCTTAAACAAGTTTCTTTTCTATATAATTCACGTGCTGCACGTTTTTTTAAAAATATAATTATAAATTCTTAATCAAAAGTATGGAACAGACGTCCTCAGCAGTTCCCGTCCAACAGTTCTCGAATTTAAATCACCGCGATGATGCAAGAAAGTTTCTAAATGGCTACCGAGCTAAGTTTAAGAGTTTTAATACGTTGTAATGTCTGAGATCTGTGGCGGTAACGAGGCCTCGTTAGCTGAAGACATGCTGACTTAACGAATTGTTTTCGAAAAATTTTTCGTACCTGTAGACTAAAACCCCAGTAGCTTAAAAATATCCCAAATTGAGTAGCATTTTTGTATCCGATAGATAGGTAATTTATTTTGTAATTTGAACGTAAAACCTTGTATAGTCTGCCATATCTTTTTTTTTCAGATAACACTCTCACTCGCGTCTTACCACAATGCTCAGTTAACTTGTGTTAGTAGTGACTAGTGTCTTCGTAGACCTGTCTCGCTCGGTTGATCTAGCTGCTTAGATTGTGCCCTTTCTATTTTTAAAATGATTTTGTTGTTAAGTACTTCAAGAAAAAAGCCTACCATGTCCAATACTGTTTGCTCAAAAGCTAAATAAAATTATAATACATAAATATTAATGATAGTGTTAGTAGAGTATCCTGAGCCAAATACTTACGCTACTTCAAAAACTTTGATTCTTCTTTAGATCTACGGAAAGATTTATCATAATATTTTATTCAATGAATAATGTAATAGGCTGTAATGCGAAACTAAAATTATGCTAAAACTTCACATATCCATGCGACATTTCTCATGACTCTCGTTAACTTGGGCCGACTTTTATATCGAAAATATTCAAGGTTTATATCAAATCTGAACTTTTTCTTTACGTGAATTTGGAAACAGAACAATTAAAATATATACCGCGTTTTGAAACAAAACACAGTGTAACTATTACAAGCTTACAGCTTAATAACAATAGCGGTATAAAACATAAGGGTTATAAAATACTCAGTTTTATTTGTTTTCATTTTCGAAATTTTAATCAAAGATCCAGAACATATTTGTATGAAATCTCAAAAAACAACTCTAATGGATGAAGCGATAATAACGTTTCTGTATGTGACAACTGCATTCTCGAACCTAAATTTTCGAGGAAAAACTTTATAACTACTAAAACTCAGACTCACCAATCAATAGTGTTGCTTTTTGATAAGTAAAACAAACATCTCAATACTGAAAGCACAGCCAGAGGTCCAATCCAAACATAACGACATACAGCTAGGTGAGGAAAAACCTCTGGAGAGCCAGCCGGGTACACCACAAATCGCTTAGTGTTACCCGCCCGGTCTAATGGCACGCCAATTAAAAGTTCCTTCCCCAGGCGAGAATCCTGATCTGCTGCTGTAAAACTGAACATCTGTGCCTTTAGCAAAGGTTTCTGTTACTGTGATAGTGACGCAACTCTGGAAAAAACAGGCAACTCTAGGTATGTGTCGTTGCACGTACAGAAAAATGAAACTCACCTAGTCATAGATCGTAGAATATGCTCAATGTAATAGATATATCCTAGAGAGGTGAGCTATTTGCTTGTTTCATATTCGCCTATTTGTGGCCATTAGATGGGCAGTGCAGAGAGATACACATTTTATATTTTATGTTGTCTTTTAATTACTCTGTGTATTTCATGTTTGTGCCCGTTTGTGTGTCATAAATAAATGTATTTTCTTTCTTTCTTTCTTTCTTTCATTATAATATTCTTTGCATATTTTGTTCTCGTGTGGATAAAAGCAGATTAGATGATCTCAAAAGTTAAACGTGCATACTGTATCGTATACTAGTCACGTACCGAGTTTACGATTCGATATAGTGTTAAAAACTAGTACTATGGGTACTGAAGAGCATAATGTAGTTTCGTTTGGTGATTAGCATTTTGATGTCGCGCCAAGATGTTCGCTTGTACCTTTGCTTTAGAATAATCATTATCATAACCATATTTTTATGTAAAGTATGCCACATCTGCCAACTTTTCATAGTTAAGGCTCCGTGTCCGGGAAACAGGAATGATCTAGTCTAAAACCTCAAAGTATGCTCTTCGGTAATATTGGGAGGTATCGTATAAGTGGCAGTTTGAAAATAGACAATTTCTGCTACCGCTGAAGACTCGTAGCAATTATACTTCGTAGCAGTTGTAGCTAAGCGTAGCACTACTAATAAGCAAGTCAGTTTCAACTCGATTCTCACTAGACACTATTAATTAAAGTCTAGCTATGAGTACATGTCAAAATTGTTACTCGGTTATTTTAAAGGCGTCTGTATCTGTCTGTAATAGTTTAATAAGATTTTTATTAGAATGTTTTTCATACACATTAGACACGTTACACCTCTAGATAATAACAGATTTACCTAAATATAACAAAGAAATTGGTTTCCGAAAAAATCTAGTTTTTGAGTAACTAAGCCAAGTGTAGTTTGGACAAGACAAGCTTACATCCTGACAAGAATGGAGTACTAACTATTGATTTTCATGAGAAATCTTCTTAGTGTTTTAGGAAATCTTTCATACCTTGGGATTAGAGATGTTATTTCATTAGATTTAAAAGGAACCTTACCCCTCTACATCCTCATTTGACATCGTCATGGCTAATTTAATAAACCCCTGTTTTTAAATCCAGCAGAACCTTTTTCGAGCTTCCCACAAACCTGGCTAAGTGGATTTCTCGGTTGTTTCGAGTTTGGCTAACGGCCGCGATGTCAACCCGTTAGTCCGTGTAGGGGTGGCGCAGTAATTAACACACTTACCAGCAAGGGCTTAGGACAGCCCTGAGAATTTAATTCATTTTTTTTATTAAATAAGTCAGGTATGCTTTCAAAAAGTTTATGACATGCTCTTGAAGTCTTTTTCTTAGGAGTTTTATTAGTTATTTGTGTTTTTAAAGATATGCGATATCTATCAAGCAAAGATTGAAATAGTAAGCGGTATATTTAGTTTTCTTTATAAGACATCATTTAAAAGTTACTGACCAACTGACAATCAACGAAGCCTGAACATTCAACTTGAAGGGAGTTTTTTTTTCTCTTGAAAAATAGAAAACTAAATAATGCTAGTTGCAGTAAAATAATTATTCCTGTTCCTGTAAACTGGATGAGAAGAGCCGAAGACCGGGCTCAGTGGCGCGTCTTGGGAGAGACCTACGTCCAGCAGTGGACCGATATAGGTTGATGATGATGATGATGATGATGTTATTATTCCTGAAATTCCCATATGTGTGCAGCGGAGCCGTAGGTACTTTATGATACATACCACAAACGAAGCCACGGGTATTTTACTACGTTGAAATCTATCAAATGAAATAAATGAGTATAAGATCCAATCAATCTATTTCTAGAACTGTTTCACGCAATAACAAGGAATACTGTTTTTACTAGAAGTAGCAGTTAGATATAATTACGCGGTGTCCATTACTGTAATGTTTTATAATCATAGGGCGATTTGTAATGGCTGTCCGATCGCAGTGAGGTGTGGAAACGGACCGTTTTGTGGTCCACGCTTTCAGTGGATGCATGGTCTAATTTACAAGCGGACGCGATTTAGGGTGTGGTGTAACTTATAAGTGAAAACGATTAAAGTTTTCAGCAGTGAGTTGAAAATTACTATTGTCCAGCCCAATCGCAGTATGTTATGAAAATGAACCTATTTGTGGTATTCGCTTTAAGTGGAAGCGTAGTCTATTTTAAAAGAGGATTTGTGTTTTAGCTACGAACTAGGTACCTTAGTACTTTGGCTGGACGCTTAACAATTGCGGAAAGGTGTGGAAATGAACTGTTTTGTGGTCTACTAAATAAAGTCTCGCTTTTCTATTATTGAACTCACCATGGTTTTTTTATTGTTTGTACCTACTTCTACGTATTTAACTATCCAGGCCGGCACATCAATGGTGAATGTGCTAGCTAGGGGAACGTCGTGTATGATTAGCTAGTTTAAAAAATAATTTGAATCTTTGTCCTTGTCTGCAAAAGCTTACAACTTGTACCATACCAACCAAGTACATTATTGTTAGGTATTGTCGATTACACTGATGACCAGTAGTCGTGCGGTTTAGAAATCGATTGAAGCTCATTCATTTAAATTTATTTCCTGTTCTTGCTCTTTTTGTAATTGGTTTATATTTATGAAAAAGGTCTTCAGATCATAATTTACCATAATAATGGTTTCTTTTTATAATAAATAATTAATTTAGAGTTAATTTTTTCAGTTTTTTCTGTTCTAGGATGCCATGAAAAAACTCACCTTTAAAAGTGTTGTAATAAATATCTCATACAGGTAGGTATTTTTTTTAACGGTATGGAATAAATAATAATCTGTATTTTATTAGGGTGATCGTAAAAAAAAATATTTGTGTGAAAACCAGTAGCAATATGAATAATTTTAAGATCCCATCATTCCATTGAAAATTGTCTGATTTGCATTATAATATTGAGCTTATATTTTCAAAACAGAAGCAGCTCCTAATTTAGAGAAGAATGTCTTCATTATCCTCATCGACGATCAAAATAATAACATAAAATTGCATCTTTTTGCATAATGATAATAGAATTTTTTCATGAATTTATTACGTTTTAATATTATTATCGACCGAATTGTAAAACTCTGATCAATATAATGACTCTATTATATTAGAATTGTATTTTTAAGAGGTTTATAAGTGCTAATATTCATTATTCATATTTTTCACTATCCTCCTAATATTATAAACGCGAAAGTTTGTGCGTATGGATGGATCTTTGTTACTCTTTCACGTAAAAACTACTGATTCGATTTGGATGAAACTTGGAATATATATTGTCCGTGACCTGGATTAACACATAGGCTAATTTTTATCCCGAAAAATCAACGGTATCTAACGGGACGCGAACGAAGTCACGGGCGGCAGCTTTTATAAAATAAATGTGTCCTTATCTCTGTAGGTAGTAAGAAATAAAATGACCGCGTGTTTCTGTTTATGTATAACAAAATACTCATTTCTAAACATTTTTGTTACAAAATCCACATGTATGCTTTATACATGTGAATTTGTTTTATACCACAATAAAAAAAAAATGGATATAAAAAAGTAAAAAAAATTTGATAGACTCCAAACTATTTTGGTGACATACATAGCCAAGATACATATTAGTGTAGACTTCAAATTACGGTAAAAGTTGACGCTAATGACTTTTAGGTAACGACCATTGGCCCACACTAATGATCAAACCGACCGGCCCACTTTTTTACCGACAATCTGTTTTGGTAATTTATTTTTTCTACGCGACTGTAAAAACTATAGGATTTATGTGTGAAGGATCAATGTTTTTACACACCCTTTATAAGATTTTGATGCGGAAAAACCAAAGCGGTATATACAAGGTGTAATAAGATTACCTACTCCTCAAAACTTCAGGGGGTTAAAGTACCCATCAATATGAACAACTTTTTCCATGAAACTATTAGTATTAGCGTGAAAAATATCAGCTTTTCCATACAAAAAACCTACTTCTCAATTTATGGAAAAACAGATTTAGTATCGTACTGACAACTCATAGTCCTACAGAAAAAATGCATAATCAGCGCATACGTCATAATGAGAAATAAACAAATTTTTTATTTCTATTTTACAACTATTTAATACCAGTTAGAAATAGTTTATTGCACCTTAAAAGCCTTCAGAGGTTTGGGTAAGTACTCACATTCGTCAGAATATACATATATACCGAGTAAACCCTTACAATATGTATTATGTATGTAATACATATTCGCAAAGTTTCATATTATGACAACTAAGAACAATGTCCTCGGTCAACAGTTCTTTGAAAATCTTAGGAGAAACTGCATTCTTTGCTACCGACCGTAAAAAAATACAAATTGTTCAAACGTCATTTGGATTCGTCATGCGTGCTGGGTGATTCGTCATCGTCACCCGGCTACTGCCTTTCTAATATTTGAATAGCTATTTAGTTTGAACTTTATACGGATAAATTATAAATAATAGCTAACCCATTATTTAATATAATATATCAAATCCAGTGCAGTGGCAAAACAGGTTTTCCGACAGATCACAAGGAAATACACATCTTACTGTAGGCGGTTCAAAAACAATACTATCATTTTACTTTTTAATTTTACATGCATGGTATCATCACTCTGAATACAGACAGCGAAGTACTATACTAAATTTTCTTACGATACTAAAAAGAAGTCAAAGTTTTTTTTTTTTTTAATGATAAAAGTAATGGATCAAGCTGATAGCTCACCTGATGTTAAGTAGTGACTTCTGCCTATAACAAAGCATTACCTCGCTGAGCAAGTCCAATGGGTACGTGCCCCGTAAGGCAATGCACTGCGTCCATCACTCTGAGACGTAAAGTAATTTAATAATTGTAAGTTAATTTTTCCCCTTCTCTATTAATAGCACTTCACACCAATTGTTCTCAAATTGCTAAAGTTATTAGTCAAAATCATATCGTAAATTATGATAACTCACAATTTATTCAAAAGAAACAAAGCCGTTATAAGCTTCAGGAGGTAGATTGCATTATAATAGCACATAATCTTAATGTATGAAATCGTTGAGATGACTGAATAGCATAGCACCAACTTAGCCGTAGGTCGTAGAAGCAGGTTGAAGTATGATGGAAGGTAGATGCTTTGATGTAGGTAGCACTGTAGAGTACCGTAAAACTATAGACAAGAAAGTCATAGTGGATGCTTTTGTAGTGGTAGCTATATATGACGTGACAGAAGAAGAATCCTGAAATTAAATCACTAAAGAAAGAAAGAGCCGTATAATTACAGAAGACATGATCTATTCTGTGCTTATAATATTTGTATGAAAATGATATCACGTGAACGAAGTCGTGTACACACAACTAGTACTTTATATTTTATAGCATGATGCTGTGATGATTTTATTTCCTCGTAATTTGTATCTTGAGGGGATTGAACTTTAGCAGGTATAGTTTAAGGCCTAACACTAAACCCATTTACTTTTTAAGCCAACTCTCTGATGCCTAGCGGTGCTCATGATATTACAAAGAGCAGCAGATAAATATTTTACAGAAGCTCCACTATTATTAAATCACTACAAAATAGCAGCACTGAAGAAATACGCTCAGGATTTAGGAAGTTATTTTGGACGTTTACCTGTCTTCCAAAATCAGATGCAAAGATAAAGTAAAAACGCTACGTTTTTGGAACATTTTAAACTAGTCTGCAGCTTCACTTTCCATCAGGTGAGCTGGCAGCCAAACGATTATTATAAAAAACTCAGTTAACCTGAGCTCCGTGGTTCCTCACGTTCATTCCATTTAGTCAACTGTTTGTTTACAATAGTCAAAGGTTTTGATGGCTTTATTCTGCGCTTTTTATTTACATACCTTGTGAAATTTTGCCTCATCTCGAGTTCCTACTCTATGACAGCTGCACCCTCTTTGAGCCCGACTCCTATACATCAGCGCTTACCCACGGCACTGATGAGAAGATGATGACCGTAATTTGCGACGCACCAAGACGTCTATGTCTCGTGTTTTTTCGTGCTCAGGTATCACCCGAGTACAAAATTACAAGTAATTTATCGCAAGCTACGTTGTGTACATTTAGACATGAATGTTTGATAAAGTTTGATGAGGTACGACGATGTCAGCGATAGATAAAGCTGGGCTTTGTACACTGTTATAAACGTAACTTGGCAATATTATGCTGTTTTTGCTATATTTTATAAATAAATACATTTTTTATATACCTTTAGAGGATATGTAATAAAAAAGTGTTTTCTATTAAGATTTGTTTGAATGATTTGTAAGCGCAAAATTACAAACCTACCAATATAACCTAGATCTTATTCATGAGAAAATACTTAGGTATATTTTCTCTATACATAATACTAGCTCACGAGTGAGCCAGCCACTAGACTTGATGAAAATAATCCATTTAAAATACCTAATTAGCATGTGTTTGAGCATATAGGGTTCAACCATTGGTTTCAACTGACTGTTTATTTTGTCTTTATTCTGTTTCCGACACGTCGATTTTGTGGTTTTGTACTATACTACACTGACCATAATGACCATCGCAAGGTAGGAATTGGATTCACGAAAAGTGAAGCTTATTTAGACCCTGCATAAGGTTTAATTTTCTTATAGTTTTATTCATTAACGATATTTTAATTGAGTCGATCCTGACACAGAGTAATGATTGGATGTTACATCGATTTATTTCGAGTTCTCGTTTCTGATTGGCGGTTGCGATAACTTTGTATCTATCAGTTAATGTTTTTATAATAGTTGTATAATACACAGATTTTTTAGTAAAATACGGACTCAGTAAAATCGACGATTTTTCATTTAAAGAGGCTTTTTGTAGGGATAAAAAGTACTTTCAATCTTCTCAACTGTTTTATTTCAGTTGTCAGATGAATTTTCTATGGCCTATTTATAAAAAATTATATCAAAATTTAATATTGATTACTTAAGTGTGTAACTCACATTAAAGTGCCTTAAATAACTGATCCTTGATGTGGGAAAAATTCTCCTTCAGAGTTGACTTAAAAAGGTATCAGCAAATATTTTTCAAAATCCATAGTAATCTATCATTTTCTCAACGTTTTCTTGAATAGTGTAAGAGCACTGTGCCCTTAATCCCTGGAGATTCGACCAGATTCGACCCTAATGAGCCTCTTCCTGACAAATGGATGTTCGACCCGCCCTCTATCGGTGATCAGCGAACTATCTTAACTTTATACTTAGATGAGTTTGTATTTACGAGTGAGTTCTGGTAGATTGTGGGACAAGTAAATAGAGGCATAATAATTTGCATGGTAAAAACAGTCTTTGGATCTAATATGGATCTTGGATCTGTATGACGTAGAGATGAAACTTCCAACTATTAAGGCTTCTACACCGGAAAGCCGTATGCAATAACTTTAGAAGTTTGAGTTTCTTAACTTGAACAAGCCTTACAGTTCAGTCTTCTGTAGGTTGTGGTCTGTTGTGGACCTAAAACTATACTAGAATGAATTATAAATGTTTGGTCAAATCTTGGTGTCATAGGAATTGTTTTCTATTAATTAAGAAGGAGAAGAAGGTTAATACTATAGGTATGCAGATCCTTCTGCAAAAGTGTAGTAGAAAAATCTACATAATCAAATACACAAGAACTCAAACTTAAATTGCAAACATCCGTTAGCACGTGAGAGTCGCGAAAATCTTAATTAACAGATAGGGGAGTGATCCATCTCCCGCCGTGATAAGAACCCTCCAGGTGATGATGGGAGATTCATTGATGCGTGATTGATGATGTTTTTCGCAGACTAAAGTTGGTTTTAAACGCATGCTAGTTTAGGCTATAGTCGGCCAAACAGGTGGCGAGCGATTAGGGGTTGAGTTTACATGAGTAATTATTTTTTTTGCATTTACGTAGACTAATTTATGCTGTCTTGCTAGAGTCACTTTTGTTTACTGAGTTACTTATAGGATTTTATAAAAAAAAAATTTGCTGCTTGCCTCTGTTGGTCGCATAGGGCGTATGTAGCCTTTTAGCTGGACATAATCGCGTTGATTATTAGGTGCATGAAATCAGATAAAAAAAGTAACAGTAATAGAAAGAGAAAAAACATTTTGTAATTTTGCCACTTTGTGACATTGTGAAATATTATGTAAACGACGTTCTAGTAAAAATGATCAAAAGAAATTCTTTTGAAACACGTATCACATTCTACGTTTTTAGACAGATTCCAACAAGAAACAAACGTTTATCTATTTAAAACTAACAACTTATAAATAAACTCTTCTCACAAGATTGAAAAAACATAAACCAAAATAGAAAATCCATAAAAATAGCGTCAGCACCAAACAAAAATATTTGATCCATGAAAAATTACAAAGAAAACATTCCGCCAAAATTAGGCAAGTTACATTAGGGTGAGTCTCTATAATTAAACATCAATACCGTTACAAAAAGTAAATAAACAGGGTATATGGGGGGTGAGGTGGGTGGGGGGGAGGTCTCGACTATGACTAATGCCTTGCGATCCGTCAGTGTCACTCGCGGCCTGTGGGGGCGCCTTACCAGGGACGGAGTCGGTCCTTCGGAATAACATTTTCTGTACACGATTTGTACAGCGTGAATTGATGTTGGTATATATGTAGCTTTCACTAGCCGGCGATAAATCATTGAATTTTTTGTTGGTAAACTATTTTCGTTGAAATTCTTTTGATAAACTCACTTTCTAGATGCAAAAACCGTTATTGACAGACAAATAATAGAACAAGGTTTTTTACTTTTTGGTGATAATCACTGTTAGTCATCGCAATGTTAAACTATATGCCTTTAGCTCTACACACAGTTTTAAAATTGTTAGTTATTTTTTCTAGGAAGATCATTCAGTCAATTTTTCTGTGACCTCGGTTTTTCTATACAACTCAAAGTCTTCCTTTGAGTTCTCATATCACCCCATCTCTGGGGTATACCGCCGGCACAATTAGATAAATACAAAAAAGAAACGAGTAATCCCGGTTGAAGCTGGGTGAAACTAGATTGCTTTTCGGAGGGGGTGGAGATAGAAAAATTTGCTGTCAAAAACAATTCAAAAAATTCGGTAGAGTTGGGCGAATTGGAAAATGAATAATATTTTTAGGGTAGCTAGTTTTTAGCAAGTATATTTTTCATAGTCAATGTGAAAGCATGTCCTTCTAATTTTAATATTCTGCAATTTGAAGAAGCATTGCTAAATTTATTGAAAAGCAGCAAAAATTTCAATGTTTGAGCATCGATTCTCTACTACTATGAAATATGATTGGTTTATAACATTTTAGACTTCATTTTACCCAGAGATATGATTATAAACATGTGCAAATTCTAAAAGAAAGGTTCTTTTCCAACATTTTCGAGCTTCCCGCAACATTTCCTACCTATTCATCAATTAAGCTTTACATAATTCATCGCAGAATTTAATATCGTATGCCGTATTCAACACGCAAGGCCCAATTACTTACAACGCTTTTTCTTTTTTGATTTCATCAAATTTATTTTGCTGGAACGAATGGACGATCGTTAATAGAACATTCACGCGGTACATGATGATTTTGCTGTACGACTGTGTTTGGTTGGATACAATATAGGGGGTTATTCCCATCGAGCCCATCGGCCGGCCCACTGGTGGGGCTAGACTTAAGAAAACTAAATGCTAGTGTTAAATTTTACAACCTAATAGGTTTAGCAGGTGTAGTATGCCTTCCATCAAAAACCGTAAACGAGATTTGAATTAGAGAATTAGATGCTCGCTACTTATATTATATATAAAAGTAAATTTTGAAGGTTCATTAAGTATTGTATATAATGAAAACTTACGTACATATGTATTCTTGGTATTATGACGAAATTACATTTATTGTTCGAAATTTATACACCTATTTGCAGTCTCGTATAAATGAAAGTATGAACTGATTAATTTGACGGTAGCAACATTTATTATGACCAATTCATTAAAATTATGTGTATTGAATAAACATGCTCACAATGAGATAAATAATTAAATTAATTAGTAACAGCGCAAATACACCAAGTTTTAATTCAATACCCATTCAGAGAAACTTTGACGATCAAAAATAAACCAACAAACATTCTTTTAAGTCTCATTTTTCATTGCAAAAATATTTTCGGAAGCTTACAAAATGAGATTTTGAGTGGACAAGCGCGAATGAACTTTACTTTGTGATGTTTAAGACTGATATTGCGTAATTTAACTGTAACAGAAGTTTTTGGAATCTGATCAGTGAAATTTGATACAAATTGAAACCTATTTCAATACTGTTACGGATCATTCTTGGTGAGGAAATTGTGAACATTTCCTCTCCCCTCCGCACTTCAGGCCCTTAGACAAATGACGTAGCATTTGTCCAAATGATGGCGCGGGCGGCGAAGAGAATGAATTTAAATTATCATTCAGTGGTACCAACATAACAGCAGTTACCTACCTTTATTCGGATATGTGTGGGTGCTCTCTGTTTAGGCTCCTCGTCAACATTGAATAAAAAAAAATATAATACAACATTTTTTAATCCATAAATACCTAAAAAGAAAGTAAATCAAATCGCGCGTTTCAAAACTGTTAAGTTCTTGGCACATTTTGTGTGTTACCAAGTAAAAAAAAACTCAACTCGAATGATATTATGTATACACTTATCTTATATCGCAACAAAACCCCATTTAGAAAGTGACAGATATTCAAAACCCACACCCGTTGTTGCCGTCGAATCAAAAAGGTTTCATCACATCGTGCCTTCAAATGGAGATATCTAGAATTAATCGGGCACTGAGGGCACACAAAGCCGTGAAATATGGCCTGCTCGTTGTTCACAATGGCTACGTCTTCATCATGGACCTATTGTTTTTTTAAGACACCATACGGATTGTTTCTGTGAGGTACGAACGTGTGGAAACTTGTTCTGTCTCTGTGGTGATTTGTCTATAAGTAGACACACGCACGTTTGCTAGTTGATATGAGAAATATCTGATGTTGAGATTCAATCAATTTTACTAACCTGTTTTACAAGAAAATAAATTTGGTAAACTAAAATGATTTGATTTCTACCGATTTTTTTTTTCATTTTTGAACCTCTTTTTTTATTTGCAGATTCTGACAAAATAAATAAGTTAGACTTTCAAATAACTAAAATTACCAAAAATATATAATCAATTCCAATTACATTCTCACCTTGTACTCGGATAGTTTTCCTTAATACAGTAACTCCATTGTAAACACAGGATAGGCAAAGGAAGTCTTAAAAAGTCCCCCATATCAGCGCGGCACACAATAGAACCATACGCGATTTATTCCCCGTTATCAATCTGCCGTGATGCCATCTGACGCTCACATTACTCAATTTCCTTTCACGGAAGGAGAGAAAAAATCGGTCTTAGGAATAGAGACGTGGAGGTTCGAAAGTGTATCTAAGTTGAAAATAGTTTTATTGTTATATAAAAGAAATTTTAATAAATATTGTAAACATTGTAAATACTGTATTAGTTGTAATTTTCATTGTGAATAAAATAAAAATAAATAAAAATATTGTATTATATTTACAGAAGCATAAATAGGTCAATCTTATTTCTGTCTAGAGTCTAGGCAAGCAAGACTTATCATCAAACAATAAGAAACGAAAATCATTTCAAAGTAATATGTAAAAATAAGTTTACTCGTTTTTCGTATGACAAGTATAAAGAGTTCCGGTTTAACCCCTAAAAGGTGCACTGGCATTAGTGCAAGAAGTTCAATGTAAGAAAATAAAACTACCTATAATAGGTATAAGCACTACGAAAAGTTTTACCATCAATCAATAATATAAAACTCTTTTGAAGCTGACTTAGAATCAACGCACAGCCTAAACTATAAGTCTTAGAGTATGAAATTTCGAGGGTAGTATCCTTATATTATAGTGTAGGGGTGCACTAAGAAAGGAATTTTGAAAAGTCACACTCTAAAGGGTCTAGAACGCGAGCAACGCCGCGGGCGTCGGCTAGTGAATGGATATTATAATTCACAACATTTTGTTTATTGTTAACTGCTATTCGATCTCCTAACAAAAAAGTAAATATAACAATTTAACCTATTTATAACCACAGAGGGTAATAAATAAAAAACAATTGCATTACATTACCATACTCACCTACTTTGAAAAGCTACGGCGTTATGCAAATAAACTAAATTGAATTACTGGAGTTAAATGTCGTATAAGATAAAAACGACGTCGCCATCTACAATCCAATGAGGAGACGCTGTATTAACATATTCAAACCTCTATTGAATATTTAGGACAACTAGGGTTACCAGAATAAAATAATACAAATTAAATTCCAAGCTACTAAAGATGACAAAGTGAAAGTGATGATGACAAAATAATAAAAATAAAAAGAGGTATTAAATGTCTTTTCAACCACAATAATTTCGCTTTTTGAAAAAAAAAGTTTTCACGGGCATAATCGCAAAATTCGGGATTGACAACCCTATACCTAGCAACCCTGGTCGGCTCTTCAGTCAGCCTTGTAGCACTAATGGAACCCACTATCTCGCGTCAAAACAAATAAAAAAAATAATGGGCTACGCCTTCTGAGGCTCTCACGGTAGATTTAATTGAGAAAACTTTTATTTTATTCCGCTTACAATAAACTTAAGGATTATTTTGCTTTTTGCGCTATCGACTCTTTGCGTGTTAAATGGCATTACAATGTAGTTTTTAGTAAAATAATAATAACCCTAAATAGGCTTCACAGTCGATAAAAAGCTGTAACAAAAATATTGACAGAAAACCGAGGTCAGAAACCCGGTTTTACGCCACTTTTAATTAATTAAAACCTCGTTCCTTATTTATATTCTGAGGGTTTTTGATATTGCTTCTTCATTTCGCTATATTGATTACTTTTCATCAAGATACAAGCAATTACGGCATCCCTAAGTACTTTTCCCGATTATCGCAACTCGCGCCTACAACGCCTTCGAACGGGCATGCAATTAAATTTCATGCCAACCGTATACAGCAACTTATTAAAAACCCATCCAATCATTTACTGCCTAAAGGTTTCTTGGATCGAAAACACTCTTGGTTCGTTCCACTTGGAACTGTATGAAAGCAGAATAATTTATGATGCTATGTGGTAACATTGTCAAAGGCACTACTACAGTGTCCCGTTAAGTGTTAGGCATAGGTTGCCTCCTGATGCTGTATAAATCATCTTCAATAAATTGTATATAAAGGCCTAATTGTTGTTGTATGAAGTGGTATTCCTAGATCGTATAAGATTTAAATCAGTGGAGATGCAAGAGATTGTCTTTTTAGATTGTAACAAAAAAGTTTTTTGAAACAAAATCCTAGAGGATTTATTTTAACGGTCAAAATATAAAAAAAACCTACGAAGTCATAAATTCCGTTTGCGTAGACTTTTCTTTGCTTCACACAAATGGTGAAATTTGTCTGGAAAATAAGTTTTAACATTACTATAACGAACCATTTCTTTAATCTGTAAATTAAAACAACTTCCAATAGCACATTTTTTTTATTTCTATCTGAGTATATGTAGGTACTTTTTTCCATTTATTCATAAGAAAATAGTTTTTTAGTGTCGCTAAAAGCTGTAAAAACTAATACTCACGCAGACACGGAGCTAAACGTAATGCACCCTGCGCTCCAGAAAGTTGAACGCGCAGTGGTTCCATGTTTGAGGCTGGAGGCGGATTTCGCAATCAACGAGTACCTGTTGTAAATAATTTATAATATAAATACGCTCTTCTTATTTTCAAACTTATATAACTATTGTATATTTTTTTTTCCGTGATATAGGAACACGATTTTAATTAAAAATATAATTTAAAAATATACCACTTAAGTCACCTACCTAGATTGTACAAATTTAATTAGAGTCACTCCCAAATAAATCCACGGCTAAACTAAACAAACGCATGTCATGAATAAACAACCGCTTGTTCGTATGTCCTGGATTAAAATTCAAATATTCTGACAAGTCAATCTACGGTCCCGGGCGGTCTCCGTCCCGACTGTCTGTGATGTCACAGTACAACTGCGAGCTGCAGACAAAACATGGGGACTTGGCAGCAGGTGGCAAAACTGGCAAGTTGAAATGAAATGAAATGAAATTTATTGAGATAACAACAGACATTATTACATTTTCAATATTGTAAATTGGTTAACAGTGTAGTGATTGGTTGGAAAACATTGATACCCAAACTAGGATTAACCTGTGTTATGGTATATCAATGCCCTCCGCAAAACAAATTTGGTTTTAAATTAGATGGTAGTATTTTAAACTTAAATTATGAAGTCAAATACATACAATTAATACATTTCCTAAGATAAGTTTATATATTTCCATTTTTATTTTAATAAAATGGGTATTGCATTGTTTTAATACATGAATTCATTTTTTTTAATGCAAGGCAAGTTATCGTTTGGTCGAGGAACTTAAAATCTTTTTATGCAGTGTTTTTAATATTGATATAGTGATTAAGAAAATTAGATGACTTTCTAGGGAGTAGGCATAATTTTAGTTCTTGGTGCGAGTTTTGTCTGAAATCCCCTTCGCAGGGGAAACTCGCAGGGGATTTCTGAAATCAGCTAAATGATTAAAGATTTTGATAGCTTCTAAGCAGATTCATTATAAAAAAAAAGATTGATTACAGAGTTGAAAGCTTTTAAAAGTTTATAATTATTAATTTATATCGTTGCTTATTTTTTTGTCATAAAATTATATTACGCAAAAAATATTTGTACTTATTCCAAAAAAACTAATACTAGGTATGCAGGAATATTTCACGGAGAGACTTCAAATGCCGCTCAACCTCTTTGATTTGTTTGAAACTTTTACGTGTACTACATTTTGAAGCACATACATAGACAGTGCATTTGCATATGTTTCAACGCCGGCGAACCTACGACTGGGTAGATTAATACAGTAATCCGTATCTTAGCTCTATCCTTTAGGCAAACCATGATTTATTCTCATAAATCAATTACTATTCTTATTAATAATTTTATTTAATTCAGTAATCAGTTTAAATGCTAAGTGCTAACGGTTAAATTAGTAATGATTTTTATTCGTGTCGATATAGGGTTAATTAATATCATTAACATCATTAAAATAAATAAATTTGGACATCCATAATCGCTTACCTAACCGGACTTTTAGCGGATAGTATAATAAAAACTCAACAAAAGAAAATTAATTAAAAAAGGAACAACTTTATTAACAAAAATTAAAACGTCAAAATCAAACACAAAAGACGCCATATTTGGTCGGCACATAGTCCTACACGCACCGCTAACAGAAAATAAGGGACACAGAAAGACAGGAAGGGTCTGTGCGAGAGAGACGCAAGCACAACACGCTCTCGAGAAAACGAGAGGGGGCTAGTGACGCGATGATTGAACGCGCCACAAGAAAAATGATCACCCGTCAAGCGGCGACTGAGAGAAACTACCCCTAGCAGGCGAGACAAGGCACAATATACTCTTGCTGTTAATGCAAGAGGGGGATGGAGTGAACCAAAATAGGGGTGACGTACAGTGATGGATTATGCTTTTCTCTCTAAAGAAGGGAGGGGCTCACAGGTCGTTATGGAAAAAGCTGAGGGTAGTGGGGACCGACATGTGTCGGAGACGCGGACCTAACCGATGGTGCCCTTAATTGATTTCAATGCTAATCAAAGGTTTGAATAACTTTGTTATTATTAAGCCTTTCATTTTGAATAACATCATCTTATAAGGTCTTTACTCAATCTTTATGTGTTGTCGATACTATTGAATCAATCAAGAAAATACTTGAACATTGAACAAACAATTCTTCATTTGGAGCAAATACAAACACGCAACCACCGACCAAACAAAATTTTTGTAGATAGAGTAAAGTATACCTACAATGATAAAATAATTAAAATACAATTATATGACGTTATTTTTTTTCAAAACAATAGCTTGAACCCTTAAAGTGCTGTCATAAATTCAAACCAAAACACTTGAACTAGACAGTTCCATCCAAATCTGTGAACAGAAACAATCAGGTGACAGTTTGAGATATGACATTTCGTAAAACAATAACGGGATCTCGCATAATAATGGAATGAAATATTTGTGGTAACAATTCATATTCTAACACTGGATTCAAGTTGACAATTTATTAATCAAACCGATTACCTCTCTTGCGAAGCCTGGCCTATTGTGAATATTGCAGTAAAAGCCAGAGTGGCGTAAATGAAAATTTCCGTTTTTTGCGCGGGACATTTTTTTTAATTCTGTTTCTCTATCTTGGTAGGTTCTTAGTGAAATAAATAGATACAAATACACTTTTTTGTTATTGTTACTAATATTACCTAATTGAAGTCATAGTTTTATATTTAAAAGCTTTCATAATAAGCCCCCGACACAGTTTAACAGCGTTTGGCTGTGCAAAGCACCTTCCAATTTCCCCTCCACCATGAGGGGACCTATACCTACTTTCCTGCCAAAAATTCAGTTTTCAATTCGTCGCTAGTTCACCCTTATTGCTCAGTACCGTAGTATTGTGAACCGAAACAATCCTATGAATAATTAAGGATTTAAATTTTAACACAACAAAGGTATAAAACAATAAACGCCCTTCGAAGTGGACAAAGGCATTTCTGTCAGTGGCATTTTGGCCCTCGGAGGATTTTAATTCGAGGGGTTGGCTGTGACGGGTTGATGGCTGACCGGGCGAATGCATAAGCGCGTTAAGAGGTGTTTCGACATTCGCTTACAATCTTGTAGTCACTTCATGTAACTTTATTTTCTTATATCAAACTATGTATCTATTTCCAGTTTGATGTATGATAAAATAGGGTAAAATTTACTATATAAATTATTTTGTTCGTCTAACTTAAACATTTTTAACGACAAGTGGGGTCATTATTGAAAAAATTTAGACGGTTTTTTTTTGCTATAAAATTTTATGGAAAATTTTTAAAGCATGTAGTTTTTTGTAAATAAAAACGTATAATCCAAAATGCCAATCCCACTACAAATTTTTCAAAACTTTAACTCTGAAACATTAAATTTTAAGTAGGGTTACATAACAATCTGCCACTGTTGGTTTGTAAAACAAATTAATTTAGACAAGAGGAAGATGTAAAAACTTCCAAACAGCAATTACGTTTTATTATACGCCATTAAATTAATCATCGGCGAAATAAATTTTTCATTTGAACAAATCACCGAGAGGCTGCTACAAATGTATTTGGGTCTTGATTGATAATTTAATGCTAGGAACGGGGATTTTCTTTTCTAGACACAGAAAAAGTACTGATGCCTTAAAAAATATTACCTATCAAGTAGGTACAGTCATCTACATTTTGCTAGGTACTACTTTCGTAGTGTAAATTTATTGTATTGTATATTTTAATTTTATTCAGTTAAAATGTATTTGCCTGGTTTGCTTATTAAAAAATGTTCAATTTTACAGGTTGCAAAATGTTTCTACCAAATATTGGAAATACATGAACGGCTAAATATAAATATGCCTAATGTGAAGGTATAATGGTTTTATTTATCAATGAATGTTCATATTGTATTCTTAGAGAAGCACTAAGTGAGACTCTAGTAGGTATTATTAGTGTTGCAATAATGTCAAAAAAAAATAATTATAAGCTACTATGGTCATAATTTAACCTAGTATGATTTTATAACATTTTGACATATTAATATGACTTGACAACTCGTCAAATACAAATTAAAGACACGCTTAGCGATGGTGGCGTCGCTTGCTTATTCTGTTTTCTAATGTCTCGTATCCATTGTCAAAAGAAAAATACAGTGAACGCATTGCATAATTGATTTGACGCTCATTGTTCATCCCGCACTCGTCTCATCAGCTATTCACGAAGAGCAAATTATGCTACCTAATTACAAGTGAATAGGCTAAGACAAAACAGTATTTATGTTCAGCGATTTATCAAACAATGCCTCTGTGTTTCGGGCAGAAAGAACTTTAAAATTTGGCTTGAAACGCATAGAAGTAATTAGCGTATGCATGTGACACCGCATCACTTATGGCTCTCATAGACAATGAGCTCAAATTCAGAAGTACAATAGACAATTGCTTTATGTATTTGTTAATGGGTATGAGAAATGGGATGTCCACTTGATGCTTATGAGTACGGCGCGCGTCGTTTCAATTAGGTAAAGGAAGTATACTTAATAGATTCTGTTAAATTAACACTATGGGATTCTCCTATGCCTAAATGATTTCAAAATTATTAATTAAAATACCTACTACTTATATGTAAAACATTTTTCATTTTCAATAATTTTAGAAAGGAGATTGCAAAAAGCGTCATCAATCTCAATGTTTTGATCTTATAGAAAATATTGCAACAATTTACAAGTGTGACAATATTTAATGACATGAAACTTCGGCGACACCGTAATCCATTATACATGAGCGTGCGATTATTTTGATGGATTCCATGAGAATATAAGCATCAGTACTCCCCTTAAATCTCGAAACCGAACAATGAGAACACGTGAGACTCCCTTAGAGAGCTCACCCCACCGAGGAAGGAGATGTAGAGAAAAATGCGTATTTATAGCAAATACTCGTACTCAAACAGACCTACATTGTGTACGAGTCAAATAAATGAGCCTCATTTTTCGTGGTGTCAAAAAAATCTGAATGGAAAAGAAAACGCGCAGCGAAAAAACCAGCAGGCTGCGGGCTTTTTATTTCGTTTAATGTAATACTGATTTGGGATGTTTCAGATTAATTGCGTCTTACCTGAGGTGGCGGCAAGGGTGACGCGACTGAAAGAGTTCTCCGACGCTGATCGATCGCTGACTGCGGATTGAAAGGAGCGACGTGAAAGGTAATTATTCATCCAGCGACTAGAATAGAACACTTTTGTACCTTTATCTCGAGCTTTTTTCACAAGTTTTGCGCGAAATTTGCAAGTAAATGGATGAAGTGACACGGTGATTTGTTCGGTGGACGAGTTCGACTTCCCATGAATGCATTCTATGATACTCTTATTTTGTTATGGTAATCACACGTTCTTGGAATAAATAAAAATTCTAAAAATCCAGATAACTATAAAAAAAAACGATCTGAGAAAATTCAAATATTCACAACGATGACGCGACCAATGAAGTGCTATCAAGTCTATCAAAAGTTTCAATACACAAGGTTGTGTCTTTTGTCTAACGTCATGGTTTTATGTCAGTGAGTAGGAGCAGCTACCGCTTCTAAAGTATGCAACAAAAACAAAACAAAGAAATATCGAAAAATGTGCGCCAAAAAAATTTGCATGCAAATTTCACAATAGGCGCCACAAAACCCGGAAGATTGCATAAAGACGGACAAAGAACTAGAAGCACATGTGATCCTGACCTGTTTTCAGTGCCCAAGGCCTAGTGCGGAGCCTTTTGTCTCAACGTCCTTTATGATTTATGATCTTTTTTGACGTTTATGACGCACGCCTCATTTGAATACCTCGACGTGTGCCCTGCACATTGAGATGCTCGCCCCACAAAGATCTTTTTTTCAAGAAAACATAAGCAATAGCCACGATTTTGCATCATAATGAACATTTGGTTACCAGATTAAGTCTCTATGAACCGAGACTCTACGTGTGTAAACAAAACTACAACAATAGCTCATTACCTTTACTCAAAAACATCTACACTATTTTGTTACAAAAGTTGAAAAACGCGAGTGTAATTTTAAAAAACACTTACATAACCGATGGCCAATCATGCACTATCCACAGCAAAAAGAGGACATTTTAAACATCAAAATGAAGTCTTCAAGCTGGTCGATGTTTTTGTAAAATTACAGGCAGCTAGGCGGCGAAAACTGGCAAATTATAGTCTGGAACCGCAGACATTGGCCGTAGCTGTGTTTACGGACCGAAACGATAGAGATCTTCGTGATTGCCGACTATTATTGTGGAGGACCCATTATGGTGACTAACTAAACGCTCGATTGTGCTTGGAAATGATACCTGAGAAAGGTGGTGAAGCTGAACTCTCGTTACTCAGTAATGTCCGCCGTTTAAGTGACCGTCGTACGAGAAGGTTAACGGGTTGGTAAAACTAAACATTATAAACTTTACTATAACACTATTTAAGTAAGTATCGTATCACAAACGATTTTCAAGAGGTTCTATTTACCTTTTCAACGAAAACAGCTCTAAATTCTGTAAAAAAATTTTACAGCTTGGGATTGACTTTTTAATACATTTCTAGAGAAATATACTTTTTAAATCGTGGTTTTGTCTGAGCAAGTTTGAGATCGCGTAAGCATTTTGCGGCAAAGAATATCGGTGAATGAGCCTCTTCATTATTCGAACTCTGAACACTAGTAGCTTTATTTAATGTGCCAATTTTATTTAACATGTTTTATCTTTAGACAGAAAACTAAAGTTTATTGCTACTTATACTAAGTAATAACCATTTTATTTAGTAAGTATAAAATATAATTTTATAGGTAGCTGTATCTATTTCATTACGTAGGAATAATAGTTAAAAAAATATTCTACGCTTACAAACAATAAAAGTTTGGGATTAGCCTTATAAGTATTACATTCACGAGTTGAAAAAAAAAATAGCAATTAGAAGAATTTAAACGTTATTTGGTTATCAACAAGGTAGCATTATCAATGATCATAATTATTTATCCAAATATTCCGAACCAAAATCATTGAGTATTGTGATCCCAAGCGTCTCAATACCCAAGTAACGAGTTGGCCATTAATATAGGGATGTATCGTCAGATAACTTTATTTTGGTAGCCGACTACTTTGTATGCGGCCGTCCATGCGTCCGTCATTACCAATTTACCAACTTATCTTTGCACAAAACCCTTGGATTTTCTACCCTATTTCTTACAACATACAGTGTAATAAAGAGGAAGGATTATCTTTGCAATCTTAGCCCTCTCGCTTTTATCTTATTGGTCAACCATTACTCCTAAATTTAAACTCTTCATTATAATGCCGTAGTGAGAAAAGTCGCGATAAAAGACTGGCACGAGAATAAAATATAGGTAATGAATTTTGATAAAGTTTATCGGATAAGATAGCTATGAAACATAATGAAGCTAGGCCTTGTTTGACGTATTCGAGTTAAATGTATATA
Organism: Eulithis prunata; assembly: GCA_918843925.1. Lineage (NCBI taxonomy): Eukaryota > Metazoa > Arthropoda > Insecta > Lepidoptera > Geometridae > Eulithis > Eulithis prunata. The sequence continues at coordinate 6,669,506 of OU974016.1, read as the reverse complement.
AAGGTATATAGTTGGACAGAAAGGTACATTTTATGTTAGGGGGACTTTATGTTACATGCCTAACTAGCTAGCTGTTTTGTTCCTACGTACGGAGGTTAATAATTTTTCATTATTTAGGTGTATTAGGTATTTCCACATGGAGTTTTATGGCATCTTCAAAAACTACAAATTCGGTATCACAATACAAAAATACAGCCGCATTTTTTTATGAATCGTTCATGTTTTTGCGTAGAGCAGACGCAGTGACCGTTTCATAACATTGTTACGAAAATCGTTACAATCTTCGCTCTATAGTTTGTTTATAACAACAGTAATTTGTGCCGTGCTGTTAAGAGTTTAGTATGTAATTGGTACAAGATTGTCCAGCCAAGCTATTTGAGGTTCAACTCAAGATCATCGATAGTACCTGAAAGCGATGGTGGTCTAAGATGTTTGTTTATTATTGAGAAACATGCATAAAACTATACACCTGGAATAAATACAGGTTGATTTGTAACTGGCAAGACAAAGCTAGGTATTCATATTTTAGCTTACTTTTACTAGGTATACCTACCTAACAAATTTGGTCTGAAAAAGGAATTCAGGCAAAAACGGTGTTACTTTCATCGAAATGCATGCGTTCAAAAAGTCTGAAGATAATAAAATTACAGTTGAGGAAGTGCGTTAATGTCAGATTATATAGGTTCAAACATTATCGTTCATTTGTCTCACATTTTTATACAACCAAAACGAGACAAAAACTTCTCAATTACTACCTACTTGATTGAGTATAGTAGGCGTGTTTGGCTCGTATTCATTGAGCATGCATTATTGATTAATGAGAACAATCACTTAAGTCACAATTACTTACTCGCTCTCAAGACGGATAATAATTACTCAATTTATAGCATACTTTGTTCAAAGTAGGTATTTTTATTAGTTCTTTTATGATGGGTGAATCGAATCATTTTACTTGTAATTCGATAGCTGAATTTGTTTATTTAGTTTTGAAAAACAAATAAAGAACAACACATGAAAATGGGTAAACAATGACCGATAAATAAAACAAGAAAAAAAACGAATTCTATTAGTTTAAAGTAGGTATACATTTGTACAACTTTCACCTTTTACGTAAGTTTTCACCTTCTAAATTTACTAGCGTCGATGAAATAAATAGAAAAAGCACTAAATGTATCAAGCCCCGATTGCTTCTTTCAAATCAAATCTCTCGATAACATTACCCAGCACTTAGTTTACGTAATAAGTCTTTCAAAAGCACGTTGCGTGGGCGGCAAAAACTCCCTTTGTTGCCGGCTGAGCGAGCTGATTTCTTAAATAATGTCGGCTGGAAATAGGGCTGGAAGTTCGAGCAAAAAAAAGCCGGAAAATACCACCACAATTCAATATTAAAATAATTAAAACGGCTGCCAAACTCACCACTGAAAAACCACTTTTAGTTGTAAAACGCTTGTTTATTATCACTTATCATGGATTATGTTGTCTGAACAACATAATCTCCATAATATATTTCATAATCACCAGGAGATGGTCCCGTATCCTTAGTTTTATTGCTCCCACTGAGTTATTCCCATCGAGCCCACCGGCTGGTCCACCAGTGGGCTCGATGGGAAAAAAAATGTCTACATTGCTTCGCTTGCTTGGGGCTTGCAATTATATGAGCAAAATAAAATCTGCACCACGAGTAGAGTTTCAGATAACCGTTTTGTTTTCTTTACCTATAGCAATAAGAATCATATTTATATGTGATCCTTACCTTATGTCAGCAGCTAATACGCTATGTTATTGCCACAGCATAATTATAGTTCATACTCACGATCACAAGTATTCTGTGCTGATGGTTGCTTACTTTAAAAATTCTGTCCGGATAACAAATGCCGGAATACGGTACAGCCTTATTGTAGGTAGGAGGGAACCACATAGCAGGCAGGCATAGGCGAGCTCCGGTGCAATCAGTCTTATTCCGCGCGGACGCGCCTCGATTAGTCAACGCCGCTTGCAGAGACAGTACCCTACTCCCCGTACCTCCTCTTGGGTATCGATTCGCGGTAATCGATTTCACTGTGCGGTGAAAACTATCGATTGTTTAATTAAATTTTTCTGTTTTGTTCGTTTTTTAGTAGGTACCTAACTTAGACACAGTTTCTTTAATTTGTCCTTTGTAAAAATCATTCAGTAAAGTAATTTTATTTTAAGTCCATAGCAGTCAGTAAATTAAACAAAGTACTTGCATAATTGTATAGTAGCTAAAGCCTGTATAGTAAAGGTATCATAATCTATAGATTATGATTCAGTTTATTCGGCTATCCTCTATAGGTATATATACCTACCTACCGGACGCGTAGAGATTGGTGCAAAAGCTGCGGAAAAAATGTAGGTGTAAATGTAATAAGTAATATGAATGTATGAGCTTTGTGTAAGTCATAAAGTATGACAACTGTACAGTGTAACAAGTTCACACACTCAATTTAAAGAAATATATGTCACTACGTCAGTTTTTATTTCCTACCCGCAATGATTTTTTATTACATAGAATATCCACCAAATATATTATGTAAGTAAAGTCACCCAAATGCTAAACTTTTAATTACTTTCAGATATATCGTACCAAATTCTTTTGCAACATCAAAAACAGATATAATCATATATCGCATAGCAACTGAAATTACGAGTGCGATCGATGCTGACAAATGGATTTCGTCACACGGGTTATACTTGTTTCAGGAATGCGAAAAACGAAATGTAAATACTGCGCGGCGCTGTAATAGTACTATTATTTATTTTGTGCCTGTATCTATTTTTAATTCCTGATTTATGTAAGAAAGAAGAATATTAAATCTATACTAGGTATTATAAAACTGTAAAAAAGCCAAAAACTTAAAAAAAAATAAACCATTTTGATTTCAAAAATCGAGTTTGTCTGTTTGTTTGTGTTTATTTTGCACGGATCACGCCTACACTACTGGACCAATTTCAATGAAACTTATACCATTCAGAAGCCCTTTTTCCGGATTGAAACATAGGGTATATTTTATTGAAATGAAAGACGTGAATTCTTAGATACAGCTTGACCTCTCTAAACCAAAAGCAGCCTTTGACAAGAGGTTCATCGTATGCTGGTTGAAGATATTTTTTGGTGGAAAGTTTTGCAAGTGTACGAAGTCGCGGGTATCAGCCAGTATATATACATCAAACTCCTAAAACTTCAGCTACCAATAAGGATTTTTTAAAACAAAAATATAGGGAGAGAAAGCTGTTTACAAATCAAATATAAAAAAACGAATCAGATAGACGCAAGTATGTCCGCAGCTTATATCAGTACACGGCGTCGGCACGCGGCATGCAATAGTTGAAACGCAATCCAATAGCATGCCATGGTACACTGCCAATCCAGTCACCGTTTTACCTTTATTTCTGAAATGTTAAGGCATAGTATTGTATAGCAAAATGTAGACCCGCATATGTGGCCCTTAGGGCGACCTCCCCTATTATTGGACAAAATTATTCCTGTCATGACCGACAAGTGATGCTGATGCTAATCATACTTCCTGGGTGTGATACGGATGTTTTGATGGAAACCATGTAATATTATTGTTGTTGTGTTTACAAATTTTTTTTCTTAGTCTATGGCTATAAAAAAAACTCAAAAACGATATAGTGGCCTTTGGTTTGCATTGGATCAAAAAAGCTAGGAATAAAATGATGAATAATGTAATGGACTTTTTGTTTACAAAGATATTAAAATACTTTGAACTTGAGTTGTATCCGCGTATCAGTTTTGTTTTATCAAATGGTTACAAGCTGCCCTTAATTTACTAAACAAGTAGACATACTTACTACGGGTAAAAAAACGATTTTATTGATATTCTAACTCAATAAGATTATCCGTAGATAAATAAAGTTTAAGTTATCCGTAGATAAATCCGTAGATAAATAAAGTTTTAGTTTAGGTTAAGCCTTACGTTTTATAACGCAAAAATCTGATAGAAAATCACTTTTTTATAACGAAAGCTCAAAGTGAACCACTACATAACGAACGCTTATCAAACCACCCGCAAAATAACTCAATACCAAACTAATACCATGCATTTCTGAAAGCATTAAACGGAGTGTCTGCACATAAAGTTGATAGGTATGCAATATGTTGGCTCGGCTCGTCAATGCGAGCGGTCTGAATGCCAATACTATGCTAGAATAAAACGAACTCATTGCTTTGATTTTCTTTGTAGTGGAACTATTCTAGAAATGTTATCTGGTTTAACGTGTGTTTTGTTTTATGAGATTTTTGTAAAAATAGTTTCAATCTGATAACAAAGTTGTTTTGAAGTTTTGAAATGCCCAAAGACGAGGGTTATTCCCAACGAGCCCACTATGCAAATGAGTGGGCTCGATGGGATTTTTTTCCCATCTGGCCCACTCGTGGGCTCGATGATGTCATGGCTAATTGGCTGGTATAAAAAGATCTACCATTCGAGAATATTATTTTTTTCTAAAAAAACTACACATCTGCTATGACTATATATCAGACTCTACCTAATCTCTCATAAAAAGAAAGAAAGAAGGCACAAGAAACGTTTTCAGTAGAGTCGATCGCAAACGTGTTTGTAAGGTTTAGACCATTTACATCAGCCCCCCAATCGTATGCTCTAAACTGCTTTCGCCTCCCAGCATAATGTCAAACGATGGCTACAGATATACGAAAAGAAGATGCTTTTGACAGCAAGAAACGCGCTGAAACGCGCCAATATCACTATTAAGTCACAGAATACCTATTATTTGGTATGAAAACAGTTTAGAAAACTGAGACTGACTTTTTATGAGACAACGATTGCACCGAAGGGTGGTCATTTACCTACTTGTTGCGTCACAGTTTGCTTTATTTTTTTTATTAGTTATTAAATGTTCAATTTTCACTTCTATAATAGTTTACAGTACTATTATTACCCCAAAAAATCGTTTGAACCTCACCCACAATATTTATAGATACTGATTAATGATATGGAAGTGAGACGGGGTCATGGTTCCGCCATGGTGAGGCCATGGTGTTGATTGATGGTGATACCAGCTATTTGGTAATGGTGTTTCAATGGAATTTAGCTACATTGTTCTTGGTACCCGCTGGGGGTCAGATGTTGGGGTACAAAACTACACTTGAGGTGGTAACTCTAATAATTCAAAAGAATAAGATGGAAAAAAAGAAATTGATAATATATCCTACTTACTGATATACTGATAAACATAATTTTAGTAAGTAATAATGAAATGAAATAATATTTTAATTGTAATCCCCAGATATTTCAAATTTTTTGGTAATAAAAATTTTTGAGGCTTTCAATAAGGAACGTTCAATGAAACATTACATAAAGGTACATGGCCACATTCACCAAAATTCTGTCCTAATTTTTTTTAATATTGAACACCTAAATAGTTGATAAGCTAAGTAACCCAAAACCATAGTAACTATAGCAGTCATAATATTTTATCAACAAACATTGCAAACAAAATATCTCACAACAAATCCGTGACTGAAGAACCTCACAAAATTAGATTAATGATTGAATCAATGGATACTTTGTTCGATGATATTCTCTTCCGACTCGAAACAATATCTCTTTCATAAAAGTTGCATCTGTTGCCCGTCAAGGAATTCAAGCACAACAAGATATGCTATGAAATCTTTTGTGTTACTTCACAAGTAACAGATAAAATAAATGCTAAAACAGTTTAATCAAACAACAGCATTTATTAAAAATCCTTTTAATAGAGAACACAAGGATTTATAAATTTTCTGCAAATCAATAAAAAGGTATATACCGTACAAACAATCTAGGTCATCTAAAAACGATTATCCTGAAAACCAGCATGCCTGTTTGATAGAAAATTTAATATTCTTTGATTAAATAGGTACAAGTAATCACTAGGTTACCATTCATGGTTACCAAAATATTAAACTTTTATAGATCATTGAGTTTTAATTTTGAGTATACTTCTACATAGGATTTTAAAATGTTGGAATATCATTATAATATCTATGCAAAACAAAAAAATACATTCTGTTATTTAAATCTGCTAGTAGGTATAGCATAGCTTTTGATACAGCACAAGCCCAACTGCAACTCATTATCGCTCGAGCTGCAATAACAGATGTTCTCCACGTTATTAATACGATACGAATTGCCTATTTATAGCAAGCTTTTTTTACATTGTACAAAATTAATGTATTTTTTGTATGTGCGAAAAGTACATTCCTTAAAAGGTTCTATATTATTATTTTATATAAAATATATAAAACTCTTTTGAAGGTGACAGAGAATCAACGCACTGCCTAAACCATAAGTCCTAGAGGTATGAAATTTGGAGGGTAGTATCCTTATAGCGTAGAGGTGCACTAAGAGAGGAATTTTGAAAAGTCGCACCCTAAAGGGTCTAAAACGCGAGCAACGCCAGGGCGACGGCTAGTTTTAAAATAAAACGTTTCTTTGCAAAAAAAAAATACTTTCAAACAATAAAACACATTAAAATGGGATAAGGAATTGCAATTTGTTAAAATTCAAACTATAAAAGTCACCTTTTAGCCGTAACCGTTACTAAACATTGCTAATTTTACAGGTACTTTCTATTTCAAAGGAAAGTGTTTACTGATTTACAACCGCATTAAGGGCACAAACGTTACACAAAGTTTTGGAATATTTTCTTTAAATAAAAAAAAAAGTAAAGATGTAAGAAATTCGCAATGCAAGCGAAAGTGCCGCTTTGTTACACTTTTGTACATTTTTGACCATTGTCCTTTAGACAATAGTGTAAAGGTGAATGACCTCCTGCGGCTTAATAGGTAGTTTTGCATATTATTCGCAACACAATAGTCTGGTTTCATTTTCTGTAATTTCAAAGTTAGTTTTGCTGTGTATTTTGGTGTGGCCAGTCAGTTGGTATAAAAATATTGAGTTTCAAGTGTGCTCGATAAAGATTACAGCTAATTATTTCAACTCATGCTAAAGACTAAGTGGTGGTGTGCGGTAAGTTCTGTTAAACTAAGTACTATTACTCAATAAACACGTAAGTTGTTAGGTAAATGTAATAGCGCGTGTACACTATGCCCATGCCACTGCCGGCATGAATGCCGCGATTAATTCCGGAATTATTGCCACAGCAACATCGCCAAGTTCATGCCCTAGCTCCTTGGTGAGAATAAAGGCGATGTTGCTGTGTCAATAAGTCCGCGGCATGAATGCCGGCAGCGGCAATGGCATAGTGTGAACGCGGTATAAGTCGGAACTGTGGAATTTGAAATATTAAGTGCTTATTTTGTTATATACCGTTTTTTTTTCAAAAACCCATAAATAAGCGACAGTCCTTTTCTCCATAACAAATTATTCAGATACCTACAGTATGTTCTAAAACGCGAATGATGGATGACATACAGCGGGATTCAATTTATATTCATTCACAAACCAGCACTTCAACATCGTAGACAGGCTCTTTGCGTTAGAAAGCTACACAATATATTTGAAAATAATAAATTTTATACCATAAACACCTTCGCTCGAAACGTGTACTTATAAATAACTTAAGAGAGATGTCAACACGGTATTTTTTGTTTTTTTTTTTGTTACATCGTGGCATCGGCAGGTAGGCATATAAAGCTTATTTATAAGGTGAAGTAATAATGGAATGTTGTGGTCGCGATGGTCGCGAGTGGGATCAGTTAAGGGGTGTTTTATTTATACATACAAAGTTACGGTAAAACCGTCTTTATTTACTTTGTTTTTTTATAGCGTGAACTCTTTTATTACTACTTACTTTAAATAAAAAAACAGGTCTAGTTTTAACGGCTCAGCTCTCACTAATGAATAAAAGTAAAAGAAGCTTAGAAAGCTAATGAATAACTTACTTAATGAAAAATATATAAAAATAGTTGTGGTAGGTATATCACTTCATTCAGATATGTATTATGTAAGGACACCCTGTATAACTAAGAGTATGATATCAAGGTTAGGCTTAGCGGAACACTCCACATGTGGTCAACCTTAATAAAGTGCGATGGCCTTATATAAAACGCCTATGTGAGACTGAGAGAGATGTAGGAGCTTAGCGGCCATGTTGTATTATGGATGCCTATCATATTTTGGACCCGCTCTGGACCGGATTATTCTTTTTTTTTCTTTTACGCCTCCATCTCTGAACCGGTCTCGTAGCGACGACCACCATTTATTGTAGATTAAAGAGGCTTGTTGTCTTAATTTTAAATCCTGCTTTAATTTATGGCCACGTATTAATGTACACTCTCCGCTATTTTTTCCACAAGATAGATATGTCGATGATTTCTTTATTTGTAGCTCTGACTCGACTTTGCCGTCATTAATTCTGTTGTAATAGTGCTGACTAATATTCGAGTGCTTTATTTAATGATTTGGCAATTAAATTAAACTGTTCCCATTGTGGTAGCTAAATTAAAATTTACTGCGTTGAGAGATTTAAGGCGGTGCTTTCCCTGTTGGAGACTTAAAGGTATATTTTTCATGTCATCGTTCAACTTGACACCTTCACTGTAGGTTTTCAATTAGTATCATGTCACGAGTAGATACTGAATTAAAATGATTACATCAGAACAATACCCGCTGCTACAATAACAAAGTTCGTTCAACTCAAACTAACGAATTAGTCATAAATTCGCTGTACAAAACACGAGTAAAATGACCAAGTGCAAAACTCGAATGTCCGAGTGAAAAAAATGACAGTGCGCCCGACCAAACCGAAGGACGGAGCAAAAAGCGCTGCCGGTGAAGAAATATGATTTACGACGTGAAAAATGTGGAAATACACGCAAAAAGGGAGAACGGTGAAAGCGCTGTTTCCACTAGACAAATTTATTAATCCTATCGGCTCGGCTGGATGTTGTGTCGATGTTGTTTCCATTTCAGGTAGTAAATAAAGACAATTAGGTACGTACATACCTATTTTTAAAAGAGTTTATCTTTAGCGATCATGAAAGTTGTAGAGACTAGAAACTAACCCGTTATTGTAAAAAAATGTTTTTTTGAGTAAATAATTTTAGTAAACCACTTTGTAATTTAGAAATAGTAAAAAATTACTAGAATATAGTGTTGCTCTCTTTAGTTAATCTTTATAGGCGTTATGGATAAAATCGTACTTACCTGTAATCGATGAGATAAAGAACCTCAAAATTACATCAAAGCTTCAAACCTTTCCCAATTGCGTCGTTTTCTTAGAATGAAAGAAGTTGAAACCTGAAAAAAAGAAACAAAATAAAATTATTCGAATCAAAAGCTATTCAGTCAAAGTACCTCCAATAATATTGAAAGTATGTAACTATATGGGCCATCCTGTACCTACCTATATAGGTAGTTAGCAAAATCTAAAAAAAAAAGAAAATTATTCGACTCAAAAACTGAGACAGTGTAACTCGCGAAATAAAGGCACAGTTTTGCAAAATCAGTTCAGTAACATACCTTGAAAGTCCCGCATACGTACACATTACTCAAAAATATCTTTTCATCTGCGATTCAAAATCAACAGCGGCCGGTGGCGCTGGTGGTATATAATTACGCTTCCATTCAATACAAACGGGTATCTTAATAGAGTGCTAAGAACGCTGCTGATCTTCGATACGGGTTAAACTGCAGTCTCATAAAAAGTGGTACCGTACATTATTTTGGATTATATACCGTAAGACGTAATGTAATCAAAAAAATTGACGGCGTCGAGCCTTAAAAAAATATTAATAGTAAGGTACTACTATTGAATACCCTTTTTACAAAAAGGATTCTAAAGTTAAGACAGAATTTTTGGAAAAAAGTATTAATTAGTAAAAAAATCGAGTAGTCTACTAAATCTCAGTAACTTATCAGCAACGTAGATAATTTCACGATTTTACTACAGCATATAGCCTGCAGTTTTGGCAGAGGTTTTAAGGCGTATAGTAATGTAAGACTTATTTAGGTTCAAAGGCCTTTATCGCAACGAGAAATTAATTCAAATATTTATACCTATACAAGTACTTTTGGAATAAACAGCAAAAAGTTACAAAACCTACAACGTCGCTCTGCTTATTGCGGTAATCATTATGAAGGCCATCGCTTTAGAGAAAATCTCACTTTTGAGACCGCTGTATGATTCAGAGTGTAAATTGCATAGGACTTGAAGGGTTGATTGTGAATTTAGTGTGTTGTAAATAAAAAAAAAATATTGACTTCTTTAGTGTTTTTATTTACAAATAATTTGAGCCCGGTGAATTAAAATGAATTTAGTGTTTTTTTTGCGTAACATCTCGCGCAATCCTCAATTCCCTCAAGTTTTTAGTATTTGGCTAACTAACCCAAAAATTGTATTTTTCTGCCATTCATGTTAATATTAGAGTTTAAAATGTATTTATTATTGCTTCTGGCTTTATTACTGCATTTTTCCAGTAGAGGAACTTAATTTCAATGTTTTTTTGATAACCTATACAAATTCTACCTACGTACCAATTTCATAATAAGGTAGTAAGCATCTATAGCTCTACATCCTAAGGCCGGGGCACATCCTCTGCTCCGCTGACAGATACGGGGACAGAGCGGATCTTAGGCGGAAATTAAAACTAATAATTCAAAAAGTTTCCACGCGACCGAGCCGCCGACGCAGATTTATGTTACAACCAGTCTTGTGAGTGCTTCCTATGTAGTTTCTGACCTGAAACGTTTAAAGGGTGTAATGATTTAAAATTAAATTCGTTATGTACGGTTTGTGCGTTATTCTTTTTTCCAATAATCGGAATGTACTGAATTTTTCATCAAACTTCACACTTTTACAAAGGTAATTGGTACTTGTTATGTAACAATTGGGTTATTTATTTTTTGTGACGATTACCTGGACCTATAAACTTGATATTTACTAATAAATCATTTGTATTTGTATTTTGATATTAAAATTTTATTTTATTTACAAGTGACATCAGATTTTGTCTCTTTAAAACAGTGTACTCGTACATGGTCATAACAATAGATATTAAACCTAAAGATAGCTTATAGAATATTATTTTCAGAAAATATATTTCCTCGCTTTCAGACCACCCTCTTCCGTTTACCTTCAAACTTTGCTTTTTGTTTCACAAAAGAGACGAACAACTTGTTAGCCGTGGTCCGCTTTTGTGGCGATTGTTTTAGATTGTTTTTCGTGAACCATAGCTATAGTTACGAGTATTAAAACCTTTTCAGAATGACTTGAAAAGGGGTGTGATTAGGTATTAAGATGTACCCTCTAGTTATACGTTACTCTTTCAGTTATGGGGCTCGATTGATTTAGTACATTTTTGGAAAACTTAACCCAGTTACATACACAAAAAAATCTCTTTTTCAGACAAACCAAATTTACAAATAGGTATAATATTCTATTTCTATTAGCTACCTAGTTTTTATATTAGGTACAAGCTCTGCTTAGTTTAGGAATAGAAGGCGTTGTGTGTAATGTCCATGAGTCTAAAAAACGGCTGTATTTTTCTTATATTATACAAAATCTGAACAAAAATCGAGTATTGGACAGAGATAAAACAGTCGACTTGTAAAGCTAGTTCCAGACACTGGAAAGTAACGTCCATGCATCCCGGTCCGCCGGGCTTACGATTGATGGTACGCGACCGTCGACGTATTGCACTCGTTATGCACCTAATGTCAATGCAATCCTGGCCGTCCAAGGAGTTTTATTTGCTACGAATTTATTGATGCCGAGTTGTACGGGCCAATTTTTACACGTGAAATGGACCTTTTTCTTTAAATCTCAAAAAGATACAAAACACTTTTGAAGCCAAAAAAATGTATATCTAACTATAAATTACCTAATTTGTATTAAGTTTACATTGTGTAGGTACAGTTTTTCTTTGTAGGTTATTCTATATTTCAGCCTCTTACAGTTATTGATTATCGAAAGTTGCTCTAAGCCATTTTATTCTTTTTTTCTTGAATTTCCATACATAATATAAAGCGGTTACCTATTACATAAAAATGGTTCACGTAGGTAGCAGCCCTGTTTATTATTTAGAATGTGTAGCGGCGGGGACCGAGTTGATGCTCGCTTCAAGTGGAAATCTTTTGGGATTACGCGCGCCCGCGCCCGTCAACCGACATGTTGAGATGCAGGCATACTTGGTTTTAACAATAATGCAAGCATTTTGACAACTAAACCAAACGTGATTATTGATTAGTTAGGTATCAGCTAAAAAACTGAACGCCTTGCCGGATTTAAAAAATATATTCAGAATATTTATTTAGTAACGAAAATCAAATGAAATTGAGTAAAAAAAGTAGACATAAAAAGCATTCAATAATAAGCGCACTTCAATACAATACTTACATAATACGTAACTTTTCAACACATTTGCTCATAAAGTGGCTCTATGGTCACTGCAATTAGGCACATAATGACACCCATAATCAAACTGTGACTTTTTCATTGCTATAACTCACAAGTGAGTTATAGATTTTTTTTTTGAATTTTATTGTTTGAGTTGCTTTGTTCTTAAAAAAGTTTTTATTCAAAAAAAAGATCGTGTTCAATAGAACAAATAAATTAATGTTCCTATTGCTTGCTCATTTCATGCAACTTCTTATTTAAATAGATAATTTTAACTCGTACGTGTTTAATAAATAAAACTTTCACTCAAATATAACTTTTGTTTTCTCTGTAATAAAAGAAAACTTTAAATTCCCCATTTTGTATGTGGCAGAATATACGCAAACCCTATGCGCGGAAAATAAAAAAAAAACCTCATCCCTTTAGTCTGTGGCCGATCGCAATGCGCGCGCATAGGAAAACTGATTAATTTTTCCCGCCTTAGCGAAACATTTTTCACAACTCGTTTTCACTGTTGAAATTATAGTTATTTTATTCACAAGTGTGTTGAAAAACGTCGTATGATACACGTGTGTATTGATGATTACCGTCCTCGGCTTTCTTAAGACCCTCGCCTACGGCTCGGGTCTCAATGGCACCTCGGCGGTAATCACCAATGTACCACACTAGTACCATAATGTACTATTATACACAGAGACTTGCAAAGTGACTATGGTAAAAAAATTTTTTTTGTTGTCATCATCATCAACCTATATCAGTCCACTGCTTGACGTAGGTCTCTCCCAAGACGCGCCACTGAGCCCGGTCTTCGGCTCTTCTCATCCAGTGTTTGCCAGCTACATTTCTCAGATCCTCGCCCCACCTTGCCGGAGGCCGTCCTACACTTTATTTTTATTGTATTTAACATTATTTTTTTGTGATAGAAAGCTATTTGTTTTCTGCATGATTTTATTTTTATATACCCCGGTGTGCCCACAACGCGACCATCTAGAGCGTGCGCTATGATGTACGAGAAGACGACGCCCGGCGAAACCTAAACCGAAGTAAAGCCTCCATCACGTCAAATGAATACTAAATCATGGACGCCATTTGTATTTCAATATCAATCCAGTGGTGCTCTTAAGGTCCACTAGGATCTTAAACCATTGCAGAAACCTTAGATAAGGATATTAACAAAAGTTTTTATGCGCCACATTAAAAACTCGTGATAAGCTGTTTTGTAAAAATCCACTTTGTCAATTTTGCCAAAATATTTTCAATTTTCAGTGATTTTCTTTTTGTTCTATGTATGTGAAATACTGAGTTGAAATAAGCAGTCAATTGCAAATCAAAAGTTACGCCTTGTGGTTATGACTTTCATTTTTATGACATTGTATTTCCGAAACCTAAGAAAGACGGTTAGATAGTTTTTATACACACTAGTACCTACTTACTACTTACCTAATTAGGTAGAGGGTAAAGTATTTTTACGTTAGAATTCTTTCACACAATAAAATCCCGTATACCACATTAGTCAAGGAAAATAAACCTTAGTGAGTCAGCTACTATTTTTTCTAGACGATTAGCGGATATTTCTCTCGAAATACCTACAGATCTTGCTCACAAAAACCTGTCGCTGATTGTCTACCTTACGTTATTTTGACCTCTAAACTATAAGAAATAAGGCTTAGTATTGATAAAATAGAAATACTTAGGTAACCATTGTAGTTGTGGTTATAGTAAGTGTGGGAACTAACAAGTCGCATCGACCCTCTAATGCTAAAACAAATGAATTGTTTCTTTTTTGCGTATTTTTAGAGAAACAGAAAAACTATATAAAACTCAAACCACCTATGTACCTACCTATGTGTTTTTAAGACATTAAACAAACGCTACTAGCCCCAAAATATTGAATATCAGCTCATCATTTATTAACCATTCTAAATTCCACTACCCTTTCTTACCGAATGTTTACGAAGGGGAGGCAGGGGTTTTTGGGCGCATCCTAACAATTTTTCTCATAAACCTAACATGACAGATTCGTACATTGATTGATCGGGCGAACCGAAGTGATCTGAGGGTGCCGTGATCTGAGGGAGAATTATAATTCTGAGGGTGTTGTCTTGCGCCTGTTGGTATTGGCTTAGGGGGCACTCACCGCACACTATTTCAAATATTAGCAGATTGGAAATTGTGATTCAGATTTTAGAATAAAATTATTTTTACATAGTAACCTACTATGTGGAGGAGCGAACCAAACCAACACGCTATAGGATCAAGACATCCTCTGTACGCAGGCAGGTTCACAGGTGGGCAATTTCGACCATGCTGCAATGCGGAACACATTTATTCATGTACATAGTAAGTACTTTATACAATTATTTTATTGATCATAGTGTATAAAGTTTCTGGAAAGACCGTATTGTTTATACGTTTTGTATGTGTATCACGGGTTTAGATCAGATGAAGAACAATATTACTTTTCTTGATATTGACTTTTACTGGATTTAAGCAGCGGAGCTCGCATTGCTGTGCTTCGGAATGGGCATAGGTATGCCGGTGCAATTACAAGCTCATGAGACCTGCTTGTTCCATCAAGTAATGTATAAAGAGAAATTATCCACAGTAGTAATAATTAGGTAATAACTTTCTATTTTTGACAACTTTTTTATGATGTTTGAAATAAAATCACAAGCGTTATTCGAAATGCACTCAGCGTCTTTGCCAGAATTAATGACAAAAGAATTTAGTAACCGAAATAACATTATACTTACGTAAGCTTCTTTAAATTCTTTCCCCTGAGCCTTCAGATGAAAATCTTCATTGGAACGAGGGCGAACTACCCTTGAAAAAATATAAAAAGTATTATTAAAGACGGAGACAGTTTGGACGCATTTGTAACTGTCACGGGCCCTATGATGAAAAATTAGTTCAGTCTTCGTGACAAAGGCGAGCTAAACCCACTATATCGCATTGTCCTTTTCTCTCTCACAATAAATAAGGTGTGAAAACGAGACGCGTACATCCTGCGTTTCCAATAGCAAATGACACAGATAGCTTAGGGATGACCGTAGGAGCGAACAGCAAGTTTTTGACAGCTCCCATTTATTGTGTATTGAATATCAATATAATTTCCGTGAGAGTCGATTTTTGTCGCATAGTGTGTCCCTCTGAGTCGAGCACACAGATTATGGCCAATAGCAAATATTGTGTATAGTGATTGATGGACACGTGCCCCACAGGATCAGTCCTTTCTTTGTTTATAGTTTATCTTAGCGAGATCGAAAGGAAAACAAATTTTTGCATGGGTATATTTTCGACAGATAGATTGATTGTCAGCAATTTTTTAGAGCAACATCAAGGCAGCCTCGTCCTTATAAATCTTCCCGTCGAATTCTTTTTTTTATATTTAGCTCGCATGACTATACATTATACTCGTACTTTCCACTACAAATGTTTCAATTTTGGCTGTAGTGGTAAAATCATAGAACTACCTACAAACTTGGGACAGAAGCAAAATGAATTGATGGCGTGGCACTCCAAGTATATCTCCAACACATTTAGTTGGAATAGTCTCGCTATTACTGGATAATCCCGTCCATTTGCGTGCGGGCGAGTGGATGAGATTATGTAACAAATGTCAATGTTAGTTCAAGGTTTGAATACTTTAGAAAGTTGATGTGAAATAATATCTAACTGTTTATTGTACCTACTAAATAAAAAAATTATTTTGTAAATCATCTTAAATGTAAACAAATTAATAGATCTTTTAACTTACATGTGGTGCTATTTACATAATTCATGCCTTTTCCAAATAAATAATTATTTGCTGATTTGTCATGATTTGCTAATGTTTATCTATACGTATCAGCATTTTTTATATCCTACTCTATATGCCTACGTTATACATGAGTAGAGATAATATATGGATGGGTTTCCTTAAATCACATAACCACAGATACGTAGCAAACGTCTTAAAATACCTTACAACCACATACCTCAAGTCATCGAAGAGGAATCACGCCGAGGTGACCGTCGCTGGACGCCGCAGGCAAATGACATGGAATTAGTTGGTAATGGCGCGACCATTCCACCTAACTGCCGGTGGCTGGACATACCTATATACAATTGATTATGCGGAACCCTTCTGTATTTTGAAGAAACTCTGCGCATGTTTGATGAAAACTCATTCATTGCATTCTGGTGAAAACAAATAGCATTTTATATCTGACATATACATTATATATATAAGTAAAATACAGACATATATATATATAGGTACTAGCTTCCGCCTGCGACTTTGTTCGCGTCCCATTGCATCCCGTTAATTTTCCGGGATAAAAAATATCCTATGTTACTTATATAATAATATGGTATATATACTTGCTCTGTGAGGTAATGCATTGTTATAGGCAGAAGTTACCACTTAACATCAGGTGAGCTATCAGCTTGTCCCATTACTTTTATCATTAAAAAAAAATGTTACTTCTAATACCTCCAAAAATATGTGAGCAAGGTTTCATGATGATCGGTTAAGTAGTTTTCGCGTGAAAGCGTAACAAACAAACTTACATTCACATTTATAATATTAATAGGATAAGTAAAAATAAACGGATAGACGAAACAGCAATAATAATGTTAATGCGTGTTCCTATTTGAAACCTATTTCTTTACTAAAACCTAAAAAAATAAAAAATACAGCGTGAAAATTGATTTAGTTTTTCATACAAAACTAGTATATTCAATTTTCTAAGATAAATGATGCAATTGAAAAACGTATAGTGAATTCGTGATTGATGTTTACATGTTTATTCCTAATTCAAAATTAAAATCTTACTTATCTTTTTGCAAGTCTCACAAGGTCTTAATCTTTAATTGAAATGCAAATAAAAAAAATATACGTATAACGATCATAATCGAATCAAACGCAAAAAGAGCACATTGTGAGAATCCCAGGTAATTAAACAGGAACCAAAATCTCTTTGATAAATAACTACGTTATTCTTATTTATCCACGTCAAATGTCGGCTTTTTATAAGACAGATCTGTCACAGATTATCTCTAGTTATTACTCATTCCTTTGGTCGACGCTCTATCTGACAGCTGTCTTAACCCTTTTTATCCAATGAGAATGTCATAGGCGCATTTACATTGAGTCGTTTTTTTTTCATCCCACTTTTGTAGGTATATTAAGCGTTTTTTTACTGCATTTTAATACCCGTTTGGTTACGTGTTTGAAGGTTAAGCAACTTAGCTTTTTAGCTTTTTTTTGTCATCCTTGTGTGAAAACTTCTGACGGCTTCTGACGACCTCATTTTGAAGGCAATTAAAGCAGACACACATTGAGCTACATACATATCGTTGCAGTTGGAATTTAGCTGAGATGTAATAAAAACTACAAATGGCGGTTTAGACAGCATTTTACCTCACTGACGGCTTCTGACGGCTTATAGGCGCATTTACATAGAGTAGTTTTTTTTCATCCCACTTTTGTAGGTATATTAAGCGTTTTTTATTGCATTTGAATATGAGTTTGGTTACGTGTTTGAAGGTTAAGCAACTTAGCTTTTCAGCTTTTTTTTGTCATCCTTGTGTGAAAACTAGTTTAGTCGTAACAATATCAGATGCTTCTAATTTATTATGTGTAAAGTTACATGTCTATTTATTAGCTGTTAATGGTTCCAATCTTTAAAACAAAAAATATTCGTGTAATAGAATATCAAATTTCAATTTTTATCTATTTACGATCTTTTAATTAATTACAGTCATAAAAATTACTCTCGAAGACACGAAATAGAAAGATAAAAACAAGAGTTACAAACAAAATAAACGATCTTATATTAATATATCATTTGTGTTGCTATCAATAAGGCGGTCAAATCTTAACATCTTCTTAACATCTCAATTTCTTGTATTGGAAATAACAATAATATTTCCTGAAACAGGATATTTATTAAAAACAAGGCGTTGATAAAGTAATTTTGTTTTAACCTTAACCATGTCTTTATGGAGTGGTCATTACTTAGCAATGGTACACGGCCCGCTCTGAGCAATGTCTGTGTATTAATCAAAATGCCATATTCTTATCTCGCTCTTTTTGTGCGCTCTCCCTTTCCGACTAGTCACGGATATCTCGTTTTTACACTGAACCCTGAAAGCATCGTAAGGTTAAACTGCGAGATAGAAAACTGATCCTTATCACACACAAGTTCAAGGTTAAAAATCTGATTTATGTTTTGCTCGTGTGTTACGTCAGTTGTCAGAGAAGGTTGGATACTCAGGTTCTGCAGTCTTACTCTCTTGAGACGAAATTCGGTCTTTTTTCGTCTCTCCATCAAGAAACCTTTTTTCGCTTTTTCAGAACAGACTCAGGAAAGTGTTCGTTCCTTTCGTCCATTTCTTACGCATTATCTCGTAATCATTAGTTTCTCCATTTCCTTGATAGAACAAAAGGTTTTTGGACAACTCTATTAAGTTGATAGATTGCTTTAGCACTTTTACGTGGATGTATCTTAACCTAATGTCCTTAATAGATTTGAAAGGCTTTTTTTGGTTTTTTTGTAAAAAAAATTATTATCTGTATTTATTAATCTGTAGTTTTAATCGCTTAAGCTATTACCTAGACTATATTTACCTAGACAAAATTTTAATAATCCTTAAACTTTTTTTATTAAAAAAAAATTACAAGCCTTAAAACTGAGGTGCATAAAATACCCGTACCCTATTTAAGGTTCATAATTTTGCTGTTTCAAAATTTTTGATATCAACCATAGGTATTATTCTCAACTTCTTCGATATTCATTAACTTACCTTTGCCATAACATACCTTAGGAGTTAGGTTTTCTAAACAGCGGCCACCGACATTATACGACCGTTTAGCATTATCAACATCATCGTGCTTCGGAGGGCACTTTAAACTGTCGGGTCCGGGCTCTACCAATCGTTAAGCTATGACGGAGGCCTTAAGGCTCCTAAAAACACCGTCACCAGAATTGGCTACTAACTTATATGTAAACATAGATGTTTGTTCTGTGTCTGGGTGTTTCTATGTATTATAAGTATGTATTTACAAAAAAAATGTATGTATGTATTCTATCAGCCATCTAGTTTTCATAGTACAAGCTTTGCTTAGTTTGGGACTAGAAGGCGTTGTGTTAAGTGTCCGTGAATATTTTTTTTTTTTTTTTTTATACGAGCTTCCTTATTTACATAATATGTGTACTAATAAACTCAATATAAGATCAAAATAGCTGCACCACAAGCTCTACATAGGTAAATATAATAACCGCTATGTTACAGCCATCTCATTTTATGGAACTGGAGGCCTACATCAAAACACCAATACTCCCCTCGCAGAACTTTATCGGAATTACACATTTATCAAGTTTGTTTGTCTTCGCAGTGTCACCGCCTGTCTGCGTGAGATGAAACATGCGCGGGACCACGTGTACTCTGTCTTGCTGAAACCGGGCGATAAAACCAAGGGAATTGGTAGTAGCAGGTACTATATGAACACAGAAAACTACTAATACTATTGGCATTTTTAAACCATCTACCACCAAGACGATGAATGGGTCGACTTTTTTCTATGTGATTCACTGATAAAAAAAATGTCATACCTACACTATTTCAGGCCACATAGGTTATAGTTCAACTTTTTTTATAGTACATACTTACATTTTGTATGGAACTAGCTGTCACCCGCGGCGTTGCTCGCGTTCTAGACCCTTTAGAGTGTAACCATTCAAAATTCCTTTCTTAGTCTACACTATAAGGATACTAACCCTCCAAATTTCATACCTCTAGGACTTATAGTTTAGGCTGTGCGTTGATTCTCAGTCAGCTTCAAAAGAGTTTTATATATTTAGATAATATATAATAAAAAGAAGAAGATAGCTGTTTTTTTTCGAACCTGATATAAAATAAATAAAAAATATGATAATATTATACCTAACCTAGTATTATTTCTCTTGCAGTGTCACTCTGAGCCTTGTCATTGTCTACGTGAGATGAATCACGTGGAACCACATGTATGCTGTCAACTTCTTCAGTGATACCTACTGCTGAAAGCGAAGGTGTTGAAAAGAGTTTTACAACTTGTTGGCTGGGTTTTATGCCTACTCTGTTATGTTTATAGATTTAATTATTTATAGGTTATATATATGAATGCCGAATAAATGCCGAAGTTCTAGAAAAACTAATAAAAATAGTGAAAAACTTTACTTATAAAATTTTGATTTTAGAAAACGTATGTAAAATACATTGCACATTGAATTAATAAATGCCTAGAATGAGAAATGTACTTACCTACTCCAATAAATGAATAAAATACTTCGAAAAAAAAAAAGCTTCTTATAAATCGGTAGTTTATTCTTGCAGCCACATACTGCCGTGCAAATCATAATCACAGTAAGTCGGATTTTTCACTTTTGAGAAAACGGCGATCAAAGTTTTTTTTATACTTTTTGCCGCTACTCCCGATGTATGAGGAATTATCAAAATGTTTTTTGTTTGCCAAGTGCGATTAAATTTACTTTATCTTTTGTATACATTATTTTTAAATTAACTAAAATATTTATTGATATAAACCTTAAAAATGTGATTATGACTAGGAGTAAAATAATTCGAAAAATATGTTTCCTTAGCATAAATACAGTAAGTATGTGACTTACTGTGAATATGATTGGGGAGAGAGACTTACTGTGATTATGCTTAGTGAGTAAGCTTAATATTAAGGAAGGGTGCAAAATTTCCTTCATTTTCTTAGTGACTTACTGCATTCAAAATTAAAATACTATCAAAAAAATCACATCATAAATGTGAAAGTTTATGAGTGTGGATTTATGTTTGTTTCTCTTTCACGTAAAAACTGCTGGTCGGATTTTGATGAAACTTAGCAGTGACATAGCTTATGTATTATAAAAATACATAATCTATAAGTTATAATCTAATAGTCAAGTAGGGTTAAAAAAAATGGTGTTACCTCATCCTGAGGTTATGAAATAAAATGTTACAAAATAAAGATAACACAAAGTGTATAATTTTTTTTTATAATTAACCGACTTCAAAAAAGGGTTTTGAGGATTCTTCTCGGAGGTTCTTAAGACATGCATGCTTTTAGGTGTTTTCTTTACCCATTGACTTCTGTCGATCTTTCAACGCCTTTTCTTCCGGTTTGTGTGAATGTTCTGTTAATTATCTACCTTAGTCCCATATAATTCTTTTTGATCAGAGCCACGAATTTTTCTCATCACTCTAGAGTAAACTTTTTTACAGAGTGCTTATGTAGTATATTTTTTGTGCATTTATGTATCAAAGTTTGATTTAAATTGAACCTGGTAGCGCTGCTAGGATCACCGAGAGCACCGACCACGGAGAGCAAGCATTTGTGTGGCAAACATGGACGTTTGTTCTGTGTCGGGTGTTTTTATGTATTATTAATACCTATGTATTAACAAAAAAATATATGTATGAGTATTCTATCAGCAATCTAGTTCGTATTACAAGCTTTGCTTAGTTTGGGACTTATTAATTAAAGTATTGTGTGCGTAAATGTAAGCCATACAGTAGAATACTAACTGCGTGCTCTACAAAGAGTTGCGTTTCTGTACTGACTGACGTTTACGTCCAGGTCTGCACCAGATAATATATCTGGTCAATTGGCTTTTAATCTACTGTGGTTACTTAAATTGATCAATTCTAATTCATGTTATTGCTTGCAAATTCTAGAAAAGATTTAGCTTTTTTTATTTATTACATCTTAAATAGCTATTAAAATTGTTTGCAAGAGTAAAAAAATAAAAGCGTCGATATATAGGCCAATATACGTTGATTATATCTAACGGAGTCTGAAAAGTAAATAATTGAAAATTTATTTTACTTGAAACTTTTTTTTTTTATAATTTTGTGTTAGACTACCGTATTTAGAGACAAATAAAACAAATAATTATTACCGCACACGTTCTACTCCCCGAGTGCCAGCGATTTCATTACTTCTTAGCACACCCCCTCCCCGCTATTCAGTTTTCTTTAGCAATTATTGCATTTGCTCTAGCTAGAACTACGCAAAAGTTACCTACGCATAAATACAGTAAGTTGTTATACGGTGACAATATCATGGCCAGGTAATTGCAAATAATTAATTCACGGCTCTAATAATAAGTACAGTAAGTATACCTACTATAATTATGCTATGTATTATTCAGATCATTTTTTAGGTGGCCCAAGGCATAAATACAGTAAGTCTGCTTACTGCCATTATGCTATTTTTTTTTTTTTTAATAAAATTCCTTTTACCAAACATATTAAAGGCAAGACGTGTTACTGCAGAAATGGTTGGGAAATAGTTTCAAATTATTGAAAATCCATGGTAAATTGAAACGTATGTCTACATCCTGTAATTATGACAAGTAAATCATTCTTCTAAACGAGACTTACTGTGATTATGCTTATTGAAACACGAGGTTCTAGGTCGAATTTCGATAATCTGAGTATACAGAAATGTAGATCTCGTTTCAAGGATTCCGAACATGTATCTAACTCAATACCGCCAAAAACCCGACTTACTGTGATTATGATTTGCGCGGCAGCATACTGGAATGTATGAATACAAAGTTTAGATCAATCAATATTATTAATCTGGGAAATCGCGGTAGGTACATGAGGGTGAACATTTGCATATAATGGGACAAAGATTCAACAGTCATTTGTCAAACTGTGACTGACAGCTGTTTGAGAGAAGGTGATAAAGTGTGTTTTATTTTTTAGTTCATAACAAAACTGTGAAACACTTAATCTAAAGGTTATCTAAAGAAATGAAATCAGTTTAAATAAAATTCTGGAAAAAGTTTTATTACCTAGAGATTATCTTTCAGTGTAGATTTTTTTCTAGGTACCTTGAGCAGGTATATCCATTTTACTAGTTATAATCATAGCAACTATAGATATGAATATAAAACTTTTTATAATATATTTACAAATCTGTATATAATGTCACAAAATAAATATTAAAACCATTAATAAAATATGTTCATTATTTACCTAGTACCTACCTACTTTTGAAATAATATAATTACTTTCGCACAAGGCAACAAAACAAGCATCCTGTAAAGTAGCCTCTGAATATACACTTTATAACTATACATATTATATACATACATAAATATATTCGGGAACCATTGTTGTCAATCAGTAGATAAACTACAATATTAATCAATGAAGACACAATACCACAGCTCACCAAATCATACGAGAATTCATACGACCAGCGAATCCAGACCTCCCAAATTCGATCTATAGCTTGGAGCTTTTATAGGTAGTATTGGAGGTGTGAAAGATATTTTTAGTTTGGTTGCCTTACGTTGCTTATAGGTTTAAAGTTATGCATTGATTGCAAGCTAGACTCAGAATAGAAAGGTCTTCAAATGGTGAACACAAACCAGAAGACGTTGCGTAGGATGACCCCGAAGATGAACCGATGGCTTTGTGCGCGCAAAATTTGTTGATCGAGAAAGCTTAGAAGCGTTCTCTTTGTAACATATAGGGGTTTATGTCTAGCAGTAGACTTCTACAGGCTGATGATGCTGTTGATAATTCAGTAGAAATGTTTACTTACTCCTACGTTCACAGTGAACTCGTCGACTCCCTCAAGAAACCGTTTGAGCAAGTGACAAATGTGTGTCCACATAAATCATGACCTTATTGGTGCACATCCGCTCGCCACCAGCTTCCCAACTACGCTTCAATCAGAAGGCAATGCAACACATTTTTCACTTAAAGTAAACTTATACATAGTTCAATATTTAGTTAGTTTAAAAACGTATTTAGATACATACATGTTTTTTTGAGAGATGAACTTTTTCTTAGGTCAGCAGGGATTTTATACTTACGACATACTTACGACGTCATATCTTGGCCAAACTGAGCTTAAGCCCTAGAGAGGTTTTACTCTCTGGAGTTTCACCAGGTGCGTTTTCGACGTCATTTTGACGTCATCCCTATTAGGCAAAAATATATGCCGAACTGGGCATAAGGCTTCTGTACTATTGGAGGCTCGATTCCAATCTCTGATGATGTATTTCAATTATTGATAAAAGCTCCGTATCATTTTCCACTCCTCAAACTTCTACCGTTGAGTTGGCTGATTTACCGTGCTTAGAAGGAGTCTGGACACACCAGCGTTTTCTTGGACGGTTGTGACATTAAGCTCCGACGACTCGCACTGACTCTATCCATAGACTACCTACAATGTGCGTTGGATTCAAGAAAAAAAATCATACTAATTCGTTATGATTTCTCTTACCAATATTACAAATTAGCGTAGGTATACTCATGTGTTTGGGTATGGAGAATTAATTGGTACTCATACATTATATTCAATCATTAAATTCAAGATGAAAATCAAGACGTCCTGTCATACTCATAAGCCAACAAATTAATTCACTATGCAAAGTCAAATCCAGTAAGACGATTAAATTTCTTCCCCACCATTTCACACCGTTAATCACGACCCTCGTGTTTATACTGAGAACAGCAAATAATTTCATTAGTCGATACCTAAATCCGCATTTACAGCAATAGGTATACCTGCAGACTTTGTACATAAGTAGGTAGGCATACATTTTCTTAGGGTGTTGAGTTACATCATCATAATTTTATTTAGAAATATTTTCTTAGTCTGATGCGGGGCGATTAGTGAGTATGGTTTAACTACATTGGGTTGTAGTCATAATCTTGTAAAACGTAAAACCTTATTCAGAGCAAAATGAACCATCTACCCACAAACTAACAAACTCTCCGTCCCCTATAAGCTTTTAGTGAAAGTCAGGAAACAAGTGACAGACGAAAAACTTATCTCCTATTGTGGCTGCATTGTGGCTCTTACATCGAACGGGATTGGCTTCCTGCTATCTCCGTAAAGGTTTCATACTTTTTAAATTGAGAATACTTTGTGGTAGTAAAATAAATACTTTTTAGTTAGCACGTGTTGTCATTCTTGATTTGAATATTGTTCTAAATTCAAAATCTGTGTTATCTTTTTCAAGTAGGTTAGATAATCAGTGAAAAAGTACCGTCTACACTTACCTACCAAACATTACCTGATTCGAAACCTTATGATTCGATTATCTGAAAATAAGATGATATTTTTAAAACTGGTATTTATTTCTAGTCACTGCCTTTTTAAGAGAAGTGATATGCGAAATGTGGTGAAAAAATTAGGTTGTCCTGATGAAGAGTGGTTTCTTGGTACAAAACAATCGATACCAAATGTTTGTAAATCATTGCATTGCGTCAATCGCTTTGAGACAAAAGGTGTGAAGTCTCAGGTGCCTGAATTTGCTTCAAGTAAGTATGAACGGGTTATAGTTTAGGTTGATATAACCGAATCGTATGATTTAGAATCAGGAGGCCAGGTCTACCCAAGCTATCTCTCGGATTATCTTTATTGAATTACCCCACGCTGGTCCCAGCACGACACTGCGTAGCTACGAGAATGAGCTCAGCGAGCGGGGATTCACATTTGTTATGTATTTGGATACCTACCGGAAATAGCGGCTTGAGTCACCCCTTGAAGAACTCATATACCTATAGGGTGTTAGCTTGGAAAAATGCAAATTAAAATCAAAAGTGACAATTGGGACAATTTTGTCCGTATATTTTGTCCGAATCGTCACTAAGTCAGAAAAACTTGGTCCTAGAGATCATAGTTATGAATCTACAGGGTTTTAAAAAATCTTCATAATCAGTAGGTGATCTCTGGGCCAAATAGAAACCCCCACCCGTAGTCTTTGTGCCAAAGTTCATTGAGAATATTGAATTAAAGTAACCAATCTGACAATGCCACATATGTTTTGTTGTTGTTATTATTTTATATAGAACAAATCAAAACTTTATTTTTTATTTTAAAAAGAGCTATGCTCAAACTCCTTGCTGTCACAGTTTTGTCAAGTGAGGTGATTTTTTACCACTAGCAATAAAATAAAATAATAATTACGTCGCGTTCGTTGTGTTTAGATTTTAACTTCGAGTAAACCAGTATTTTATGCTAAACCTCTATATTTCTAATAACAGCATAGTTTCTAGTGTCGACAGAATACGCAATGAGATCTTTCAAATCGGATATTAAGAGGATTTATAAATGCACTCATGCATAATAATATTTCTATTTCTATTTCTATTGTAGTTTGAGTTAAATGCTTTTGGATTAAACACAATAAGAGGCTTGTCGTGTTATACTGCAGGTTATTTCTACCTTTTAGGTCAGACTTCCTTCCTCCGAGTCCAGTTGTCTCAAGCTGTGCCACTGCTGGAACCGGAACTACCCGAATTACCGGGACTTTAAGATACCAAGTCCTACTCTATTTAAAAAAAATGTTAAGGCTAGTTACTTTATTCTTAGTCCTGGTTCTGTTTTTATATGCATTGATGTAGTGTTTTTATACTCGATTCATTATGTTAATCTTTTTTTCGTAACCTATTATTATGAATTATGATATGAAATCTAACAATTTCATATCATAATTCGATAAATTTAAATGTGCATATTATGATAATAAAAATGTTATACGACATCACGGCTAAGCCAATCTCCAGTGCATTAGTTCGATAGAGGTTTTCTTTAGCTAAAAGCTAAGCAGTACGAAAGGAGATACTGTAATAAATAAAATAAAGTGTTTATTCATGGTCAAACAACGCACTGAGCTAGAAAGTAAAACATTTGCACAACATCCCAATGACATTAAAAATCGTGACTCAGTTTGTATCAGCAGTGATACAAATGATGTGAACCGACCTTCACCCATCAAAAACTGACATCTGTCAGGATTGACTATTGTATTGTTTGACAACATGAATAGCACTAGTAAAAAGAATAAACCTTTTTGCTAAGAACCTTCAGGGATCTCTGGTATTGCTAACTACATAAGGTATGTACTTTGATAATTAATACATACTTGCTTTTATTTTGGCTAGGGACTTGACTAACTTTAGTTATTTGTCTGGGATAAAAAAATGATAGTTAACTAGATGAAATTTAGCTTAGCCCTTACTCATCAATTTGTGACAATCTCAATAGATATTTTCAATAAAAAAACTTTAAGTATTGGAATCATATTTTGAATCATTACTAGGTACCTACTTATATAATTTTTGTTTCAAATTTATCTTTTGCCGACGGCTTACAATTTTTGGATGCCGACGGAGTTCAAAAGAAGTAAGTATAATATTTTCCCCACACTACCTTGCCGCATCCCTCAAATGCGGCAAAGGTGTCTAAAAGCAGATTTCACCCCGTTAACAAAAAAAAAAAAGGCTAGCCCAGCACCTATACCATCCTGTCAGCCTAGTTAGTCATATCCATAGGAAAGACAAGGACGATACGTGCGGAGCTGACTAAGCCGAGGGTTTCCTCACGATGTATTCCTTCACCGTTTCATGTGTAACTTTGTAAATATTGTCAATACTGCATCAGTCGTTTTTTAACAAAAAATAGTAATTTTATTCATATTTACTTAACTCTTCATAATAATGATTTTGTCCGCATAATAATAACCCTAATTCATTTTCCCTCTTCTATAAAGACGTTGCTCGTCATTACGAACGACACCAAACTCTTGGCAGAGTTTCAAATAAATTTGACGCGCAGTACTAACTATTCACTATCTGTGGTCCAGGTAGGTAGACATGGGAAGTGACATTAGCTAAGTGATAAATATAACACCTACGATCAATTCTATGATAGCTCTTGAGTAGTCGTTCAAAGTTTAGCGACACCTTTAATTGGTTTTATGTAATAGAACGCTGTTAGACAATTGATAAATGTTTTATCCGATGAGTATTGCTATTAATAACAACCAAAATAATCGGAATAATTAGAATAATCAATTTATTGGTAAATTTGGTTAACAGTTCTAGTACATTTTTTGCATTTGTTTTTATTTTTCAGTTTTGCTATAGGTACTTTTATCGGCGAATATTACTGTAATACCCGTATAAATATTTGTGTATATATTTATACGGTACTAGCCGTCGCCCGCGGCGTTGCTCGCGTTCTACCCTTTAGAGTGTGACGTTTCGAAATTCCTTTCTTAGTGCGCCCCTACACTATATAAGGAACCTACCCTCCAAATTTCATACCTCTAGGACTTATAGTTTAGGCTGTGCGTAGATTCTCTGTCAGCTTCAAAAGAGTTTTATATATATTGAAAATGATAAATATCTACATATATTTATATAACGTTATTGTAAAAGCGTATTAACAAAGTGTTTACTGAAAATTTAAAATAACCTAAGTCGAGGTGTATAAACTTGAACTTTTTGCAAAAAAATAACAATCCAATGTAACATTAGTTCTTGAACCCATTCTGATGGTTCTTATAAATTATCATGCGCATGATGATTTTATAAATGCTGGATTCGAGTTATAATCATACTTATCAAGATCACACCTTCACAGTAACTGTAGGTACATTTATAAACAAGCTTCTGCCAACGGCTTTGCTTTCAATAAAAATACTGATACATACATCATAAGTATTTGCATTTTTAAACGTTTCCATAAATATAAATTGGGGTAATTATAACTTGGTCCATACTTAATTATTCAAGGTTTATTATATAATTGTATTTATTAATATTATTTGTATTATTAATATTATTTATTAATCTCGAAGGGTGATAGCTAAAAATCAGTGTTGCTCTCGAGCAATATTACACTGAGCTATAACCTGTTTGTCTACTGCAACACACACGATACGTACACACGTCCGAGAGACACAGGCAGGTAGTGTTCTTGTATTGTTTTATTGCTTTATAGTTTATATTTTAGTTTTAGTTATTACTTATGCAATAGTATTGCTTCCTGTTTATGTTATTAACTTTGATGTGTGTGTTTTAGTGACAAATAAACGTATTATCTATCTATCTAATAGACAAATTTCAAGAAAACAAAACTAAGTGTGTAAATTAACACGTGTCAGTAATGGACTTAAAAAACATTACTAAGGACGCATGCATACCTCTTTACTTTTAATAGCGTTTCAAGAGTAGATAAACCTAACTTGTGAAGCTTTAAGACACTAGACACTAATATAAATAATGTACTGTTTTATCACAAACTATGATCGTTCAAGGCATTTATAACATTTTCTTAGAATGTGAAGAACTACTTAAAAAAAATAAAAGTTGGTAATTAAAGTGGGTCTCTTAAAAATTTTTTGATATAAGACCGAAATATTAAAATTTAGGGTGTAAAGAACTAAAACATAAAAGTTGGTAAGTAAAGTGGACCACTTGGATACTTTGTTGATATAAAAGACCGAAATATTTAAATTTTATGAACGGACAAACATACTTTTCTGTTTGTAGGTATAGAAAAAGTAATTATAACAAAATTTGCAATATAATTTATAGCGACGCTTATAATAACTTCATCTTTGTACAAAAATGGTAACAATTATAACAATAATAGTAATAGGTAGGTATAGTAAAAAATGATGGATCATATAAATTGTAGAGTAGCAAATTGCTTATCCACAGGTTACTAATTAGTATGATGTGATGATGATTCACCGTCGCATTTTTAGTTTCCTCACGATGACTTCTTTAAGTAACTTAATTTTTTTTCCAATTTATTCAATGTCAGGAATAATTTTCATAAAGTAAGAGGTAGTTTCCTATAAAATTTGACAGTGAGGATGTATGAATGGATGTATGTAGGTATGTATGTTCCTCTTTCACACAAAAACTACTTATCCGATTTGGATGAAACTTGGAATATATATTGTCCGTGACCCATAACACATAGACTACTTTTTATCCCGGAAAATCAACGTGATCCAACGGGACGCGAACGAAGTCACGGGCGGAAGCTAGTTATACATATGCATAATGATGGATTAATAACAGTATTGGTGAAAATATTCATGTCCTTATTTTGCTTCGGCTTGCTGAAGTAACCAATTAGATTATTTATTCATATACTCGTATATATTAGATAGAGGGCGTTTTTCTAGATTATGTAAGTTACATAGTTACATTATTTAACAACCCAGACAGTTGACTGAGAATCAACGCACAGCCTAAACTATAAGTCCTAGAGGTATGAAATTTGGAGGGTAGTATCCTTATATAGTGTAGGGGTGCACTAAGAAAGGAATTTTGAAACGTCACACTCTAAAGGGTAGAACGCGAGCAACGCTGCGGGCGACGGCTAGTTTTTATATATTCGGTAAAATCATAAGGATTGTACTAACTTAATCTCTTCTGCTGGTAAATTATGTGAGCTTGGAATAGTTACACCGTGTTTTGTTTCTTACAACAAGCAGATTTAAATTCGATGGAAAAAAAACAAAACACGGTGTACCTAACCTTACATCGAGTTTATTAAAGAAATCTCTTTTTTTTAGCAAGACAGACGAAAGAGGATAGCTTCTTTTTGGTATCAGGACTATGTATTTATTTTAGTATTAGTAGAGCTCTTTGTGAGAGCTCGTCCGGGGAAGTACTACCACCGTACCTACCTATTTCTGCCGCCAAGCAGCGATGCTCGCATTGCTGTGTTCCGGTTTGAAGAGTAAGGGCGCCGGTGTAATTACAGGTACGTGAGACTTCAAGATCTTTACGTCTCGGAGTGATGGACGCAGTGCATTGCCTTACAGGGCACGTCGTCATTGGACTTGCTCTGTGAGGTAATGCATTGTTATAGGCAGAAGTTACTACTTAACATCAGTGAGCTATCAGCTTGTTCCATTACAAAGACCACAAAAAAAAATTACTTTATATGAATCTCCTTGGTTGCTTTTCCGTTGGTATTTTTGTGTACTTTATGAGAGCAAAATATTTTATGTCTAGAACTTTGAAAGTTTAGTGCTATCACGTCGGAATAACAGGCGTACCTAACCTTTTCTTTACCTACACCTAAAAAATTCAGGACGAAGACATCTGCAGATACCTTACTATATCTATACATACCTACAACTATAGGTCTTACTATACCTACCCCTAGGGTCTTTACGTGACGTAACAGCTCCCTCTACGCTATACCGTTCTGTTTCAAGTAGAGGTGATAATAAAATTGATTGAATAAGATAGATAGATATAACTTACCGTATATGGAAGAAGGACGGTTGCAGTTCAAACGGTGCCATCTTCAAATCAACGCCTGATGTGTATCCAGCGGCAACAAGTTTCTCCATTTGTGATTGAAATGAATATTGAGTTTTTGAAAATGTTTATACAGTTGTGTTGTTTTACTTGCTTTTTGTACTCTAATTATTTTAGAATGGTATGTAGAAGGTACCTAAACCTAACCAGCCTAAAGCGATGTAATTACATACTATTAAAACCACTACAAACTCTATTGTGTATAGATTATTTTAGGTATCTCATCATCAGCAACCTGAAGATGTCCACTGCTGGACGACATCTACGGCTATCTAGGTGTACCTACCTATTTTACATATTTTGTTATTGCATACCTACAAATTAATTTTTGATTAAACTTTTTTTCTTTTTTAATCATGGAAGTCAGCTAAAATAAACAGAACCTATACTTATTTAATGTAAAATAAATTAAAAAAAATTAAGATACCTAAAAATCTAAAAAGGTGCTATGAGGAAAAATGAGCTATAATTTGTTTTGGGTTTAAAATTACATATAAAAAAATATATAATTTTGGTTAATTTTGAAATTCGTTCTATCTAAGAACATGAAATTTACTATTTAACATAGAAAGTCTAGGAACAGTTCATCCATAATTTTCATCAAAAAGCCTTCAAATACCATCAAAACCGTAAAAGCTCTGCTGGCAAACCTCCGCGGTAGACTGTACACTTTAACAAATGACTTGGGCTGCGTCCGAGTGGCTCGCGTGGGAGGCAAGAGGCGGGCGCGCGGGGAGCGCCGCCCTAAACAAAATGGTGGCGGTTTGGGCGCCAATTTCAAACGAAGCCTTCTTGGATACAATTCAAATATTTACGCATTCTAGAGGTGTCTTGCACTTTCGATATAGTCACATTAAATACAACGTGGATTTTTTTCTTAGTCAAGTTTTATAATTAAGGTGATAAAAATAATAATTTGTAGAGCAACGCAGACGGAAATTTCATAAAATTTGAATTAAAATAAATTTGAACAGAGAATTAATAAATAATCTATGCAATGACATCCATTATCATCACTAAAGATAATGTGAGTAAGACACCATAGGAACAGTAATAAATCATTGATATCATTCATAAGTACCAAATCTGTGTCACACTAACACATAAATCATAACAGTCAGTAATAAAATCAAAATGTTATTATTTTGATTTCTCACTATCTCATCTTAGGTAATAAATTAAATTGATTCCTACAAAGCAACACCGACATTACATGAGAATCTATAAACAAATCGTTATTGCGATTTAAGAACCCATTTAAAAGCTATAAATTTTCCGATCCACACCAAATTAACCCCACTTTCAATACAATAAAGTCGATAATCGAATAGCGGTAAACCAAGCTATCATAAACTATTTTCAGTAACAGCTAAATGAAGAGGCAACTCTACCCTCCCGCTCTCGTGAACGGTAGAGTTAGTATGGTTGAGAGAGACAGAATATTTACGAGGTGTTTATATCGATACAGCGGCGTTGATTTAACCATTGCTTTGGTTTATTGCAGTCAATAAAATTGTACGTTATGAGGCAAGGTCGGAATTGAAAAATAGCCGTAGATTTATGCCTTTATCTTAGAACCAGTAACTTTTAACGTTTAAGAACGGTGTTATATCAAAATTCATCAACTAGTGTTGATTCTAATGAGTTTTGAAACAAATTATGTCAGTTATTTCAATTATGATTTATTGATTATCATTACGTCAAAATTTCTAGGGAAACAGAAGTCACATCTCAGTGGTTACAGCTCTGTCTTCCATGTTGTAAAAAGCAAGCAAGCTCGTATGAGCTAGTGGCCAACTCTGATGACGGAGTTTCCATGTTGTAGGTCGTGGGTTCGATCCCCACGTAGAATAAATTTTTGTGTGTGGCATTTGTGTCCGTTTATGTCTGGGTGATTTACAAAAAAAGATTTCCACCAAGTACCCTTAGTAGATACAAGTTTTACTTGACTTGAGACTAGAAAGAATTATTTCAAATATTTTTTTATGTTTTAAATTCTCACTTGCTACAACAATTTTCTGGTTAAAACTCGACACAAGATACTCAAACAGATTCATATTGGAATAAATTATAGTTATAAAAGGAAATAAATATTCTAACTAGAGCTTAAAATATTTGTATCCAGTTGGTGTGTTCATGAAACTGTATCATATAATATAGAGTACTTGTTAGA
This sequence comes from Eulithis prunata, assembly GCA_918843925.1. Lineage (NCBI taxonomy): Eukaryota > Metazoa > Arthropoda > Insecta > Lepidoptera > Geometridae > Eulithis > Eulithis prunata. Next base: position 6,635,851 of record OU974016.1, on the reverse strand, counting down.
GTATAGACACTAAATAGAAAGAAAAATTAATGATGTTGACATTATGTTCAATTGTCACTAACACGTAAGTGACTAGGTAGAACATCATCTGTTCGACCATGAACCCAATCTATATCAAGTGCAATGGCACATTGACGAAGCTCATAAATAACAGTTATCGTCTAAGGTTGAGACGAACGACAGACCAGCTCACCAAGACCTCACTGACGAATAAAACTCCCTATCGAGAGACAAGTGACCCAAGCTCCAGATTTATTGGTTTAGAAATTGATAAAGATTGGATTGTTTACATCCTCTTATACACCTAGACAAATATAGTACTTTGTAGAGTAACAGTGTTTTACGACCTTGTTCATACAATAATCAAATAATATAACTTCCGGGCATTACAAATGCGGTGTCATTTAAAAACCAGCAAAACCATAATTGCCTCAATTTTGAACTTGTCAAAATCGCATTAGTTCACCTTGCGGTAGAGCGATTTGCCTTCGCTCATTGGACGCGAAGGGATTATTAAAAACTCATTAGTGTGAAACACACCTAGAAGTGTATTTTTTATAGCTATGTAGCCTTCTTGGAAAAAAAGTAATTTGGAGATTTGTGCCGCGGGTGGGGCCGACCAATCAGTCGTGACTGACACGGAAGGAACCGAGTTCGTATCACGCGAATCATTATTTCTTCGTTAGGGAGAGGCATAATAGCGATATCTAAAAGCACGATCTGGAAAAGGCTTTTGTTTTCTAGGTATGGAGTGGAAAAAGAGATGGATGTTGTAACATTAAGAAACAGCTGGGAGACGTGGAAATAATGACGGCATTTTTGGTTTTCCTCATAGAAACATATTCAGTTCCAAGTGTGGTAAAGTGCTTATTTATAAATTTATGCTTGTCTATACCTACATATATCTATACCTTCACAATAACTGAACTGCCGTGATAGTTTCCTAACTGTAAAGACAATTCAGTTATCGTGTTAAAAGTATGTAAAAATTAAAAAATAAATAATTATGATTAAACTATTAGATAATAGTTATTTGTTATACAAGAGTGCAAAGTTGCTTTTTAACCGCGTGTTCAATTTTGATGACCGAGCAATCGAAGGATTCTAAAATTGAATCACGAGCGCAGCGAGTGATTCAAAATTAGAATCCTGAGCGTTAGCGAGGGAATCAAAAGAGCACGAGGTGAAAAATCTTTGCACTCGAGTGCAACACGTAACTTTTCATTCCACCTCAGCGAGGAAATGACTAAATGCAAAAAAAGCAAATTGAAAAAAGAACACCAAGAAGGTTCCGAGTCTGAGTTTTTAACAAATTAAAAAAAAGTTGTATGATATATTCGGCACCATAGAGGTAGCAGTAAATAGGTTTAATGTTTTTTTTAATTCACAAACTTAGTGCACACGATGTTCTAAATTCAATTTACTTTATCCTCTAGAGAATAAAAACGGCTTTTCCACTCAGATATTGAAGGTTAAAAATACTCTTTCCGAGATGGTGGGATGAAAATTACTATTACTACCTAAATTGTCATGTAATTAAGTATTCAATATTTACAAACATAAACTACTATTCTAAACAGGAGCCTTAAACAGTGGACTTTTGTTCACAAAATAATAAATAGGTAACAGCTAAGGATTACCACAATAAAAATCACTAGTACAATCATTATGCTTTATTAATTTCATGTATTTATATAAGTATTTATGACAATATCGTCTCGCCTAACCTTATTAAGTTACTAGTTATTCCATAAAGAATCGATAGGACATAATGGTAAATAAAATCGTTCAAATTAGGTTCCCATATTTTTCTCTACACACCTAATTTTATTGAAGTTTTAGGAAAGTTCTTAAAAATCCAATAAATCGAACTTAATTTAGTGATTAAACCTAATTTACTCAATTAAAATTTTAAAAATCAAACCAACGAAGGTTTCTATCTGGCGAGGGATTTTCGAATAGTTAAAAAGAAATTGCACTTGGAATAGGTACTAAAAAAGGTGCAACAACCAACAACTCATGAAAAATTGAATGATGATCATCATACTCTAAACAAATGAATGCCAAAGATACACAATACAATGACAAGACAATGCTTACTGCTAGAGAAATAAATTTACAACACAAACATGAGATACTTGAGCAAACTATCTAAAAATAATGTCAACAAAATGCATCCCAGACAGACAGCTATCGAGAACATCACCAAATAAGAGATAGATACAAGCGAACCTAATCAAGCGAATCAATAAATAAATTGAATATATCGACAATATACAATTATTACAATTTACATTTTACTTAACGAACACAGCACAAAAAATATTTATAAAACTGAGGCATTCTGGGCAAACCTGATTGTTCGATCTCAAAAACAAATTATCAACTGAAAAGAAAGTTTTCAGCCCGCGCCCATTTTCCTTTCCACAAACATGAAACCAGCTCATTGAGTTCTATAAAAAAAACATTTACTAGTTACAATCTATTTAACTATATTTATGAAAAAAATAATTTACACATAGTTTACACTATTATGAAAACGTATAACGTGTTTCCTGAATTTATTATTTTGGATGTACTCCAAAATTTCTAAATTATTATTATTTATCGCGTTACGAGTAAATATAATAATCGATATTTACGTATATCGGTTCCCTTATACAATGGTTTATAAAAATACGTTTTACGAAGGTTTGTTGATACTTAGATTAGCAATGATGCTAAGACGAGCTGCTGTGATCAAATCATACCAATATAAAAATATATTTAAAAAAAAAATCGGAAATTAAATAAACAATTTTTAAACCCCAGTTATTGAGGGTGTGTTGCGTGCAATAAACAAATTTTATTATAATTTATTATTATTATTATTTATTGAATATATGACGTAAGTATCTGTCATGTATATAGGTATGTATCGATTTTTTTCCAAAGAAATTTAATGGTGTTACAATCACAGAAACTCATCTATTGCAAAAAGATTCCATTTAAAACAAAAATTAAACATCCAGCAGTTTATTTCCTAACTTTGGTATACTGTGTACTTGTTATGTACTACATCCCACTAAGGCTCAGTAATAGAAATTAGACTTTACTTCCTCTGCATTTACAAGAATGAAGGTAACTTTTGTTTCATTACATACAGTATATTAACAATAGCTTTTATAACACTTTAAGTTCAAAATGTCTTTTAATTTCGTATTCTCCATTGAATGGCACACATTCAATTATTAGAAGTAGAAGTTATAAAAGTAGATATATGAATCCGATAATTTTCTAAATTATAAGCTTCACTCTCGTAACATTTTACAATATAGATTCCCTATTATGATTATTATCAGTATTTATTTACGTATATGTGTCGTCAAAATCGTATACATTGCACTTGTAACTGGCCTTTCCACGCTAAGAAATTTGCGCAGATTTTTTACAAACCAGCAAATAAAATTGCAAAAACACCTATCATGCAATATTCAAAACACAAAAACTGCTTATCAAATTAATCTCAGTTGAATTATTCACACTAAAACAATTGTACATTATAAAGTCTTAAATTATTATAGTGTATTTACAGAATAGTAAAAATAGCTTAATTTAAAATAAAACATCAAATAATATATTAAATAATAACAATATTATGGATACTAATTGCCTTCTTATCAATGGTTAATTATAAGAGGTCCTTATGGTTTTGTGATTTAAAATTATAAATGAAATTTCAAATTATCTTTTTATTTTGTGCTTGATACTGGAGTCTAATTTAAATCTTAAAAACAGTGGACGTCAATTGAATTACTCAAAAATTAAATAATTTACCATCTAGAATTTTTATTAAAAAAATAAATATTTTTACAAATAAATACATCAAGCACTACTTCAACTTTAAATACCGTTTTTTCAATGAAAATGGATTAATCAATTTAAAAGATCAAAATGAATCATCTATTAATCACATAAACATCGACGCAGTATTTTTATTATACATACTTAACTGCTTTTTTGGTAATTATTGGTATTGAGATTGTTTCTATAAATTAATTTATACTTAACAACTGTAAAAATCTCTTCATCACACTATCATTACTCTCGAAATCACTAGGTTACGTATTAGTTTATAATGTAATATTATCATGAAAAGTCCAACATACAATTTATACAAATTAAACTGTTCTAGTAACTTTAACTTTGAAACATATTGTTCCAGATTTATAGATATAATCGAGCATAAAATTTTACGCCACGATAAACGGAACCAAGAAAGAAAGCGATCGATCAATCTGGAACAGTAAGTCCGTGGTCACGAACGCAGGGACTAAATCAAGGGGCCTTATTGTGGCGAGGTCGGTGGACTAATGGTGTCTGGCTCGTCTCCAGAGCCAGGCTCGCCTTTGGTCTTGTTTTCCTTCTTCCACTTCATGCGTCGGTTCTGGAACCAGATCTTGATCTGCCTCTCTGTGAGGCACAGCGCATGCGCGATCTCAATCCTCCGTCTCCGCGTCAGGTACCGGTTGAAGTGGAACTCTTTCTCCAGCTCGAGGGTCTGGTATCGCGTGTACGTTTGCCGTCCACGCTTCCGTTCTGAAATGATACAATGAAAGTAATTAATATTATTTAGTAGAAATAAATAATTACAAACAGAGGCAGCCCTGACCAGTAGACGTTAAAAACTGCATAGGCATTTCTGATAAATGGTAGTTATTTGTAAAACGGCGAACACTCCGCGCGGAGTTAATTGAAAATTGTTTTGAGCTTATCAATTTGTTAATTGTTTTTGCTTGTTGGACATTTTTCTCAGCTGTCGCGGGTAGCAAAGTTTCATTGAGAACAAAATAAAGACTTGCTTTTGGACTAAGCGGCTGATCCAAAAGCAGTAATAAATTAAAATATAGGTACAAAATAAATCAGGCAATAAAATGAGTTGAGTTTGAATACAAAATTAATACACTTTGCTACCGGATTATTCATGCAGTCCTATTAAACAACTTTAGTTATTTATTTATTAAATCAACTAATTTACTTAATTATTATAAAGCATGTTAGTGACTCGTAAATGATAGCGTGTGTAATAAATATATATTGAGTATTTTGATAAATGTGTAGCTATTTTATTTATGTCATTTTAAGTATTTATCTATATAATATAATGGTTAACAATATAAAATATGATAAAAATTTGTATATTAAGGCGCAATTTTACCGCTACCGAAACCAATTAAAATAATTTAAGACGCCGCAAGCCTTTTTCATTTTGTAATCATTATTCTTCGAGGAAGATGCGAGCCTATTATACACGGTTTAGATGATGCTCCAGACTGTAATTTATTTTAATCAAAAAACGAACAAATCATTCAACAAAACTTAAAATTTCGATTATAATCGAATCATAGATCTAAAATTCTAGCAAAAAGTTAATTGTAGTGAATTTATGGAAATATAAATCTGAAATAGGTACTTTTCGGCTGAAGTGTTATTTAGAGTCAGCGGTACAAATTAAATGGTAAAGAAGAAACAAAGTAAAACTCCATTAACCCGAAAACCGTCATTAATTTATGAACAACACACCAATCGAAACTGAACAGTAGAAGTTGCGCAAATCTAAACAAAGCTAAAGTTGGTTGATTATTTTCGTTTGAACTGAAACACGCAAACTTTCTGTGCAAAATAAACACGCAAACTTTGAAAAATTTACTAACACGAAATGAGGGGATTATATAAGGAATGTGGTATCTTATAATAACGAAACAAAAGATGACAAATATAAATTGTAATAAACTATTATAGATTGTGCGAGAATTAATATGAACATTTGTGTTGAGCCTTGACAGTAGAATATAAAAGTCTCCATGTTTAGAGCTAGGGTTGCAGCAGCTGATTCAGAATTATCGCCCACTTGTTGCATAGGAAATTGATAACAAACTCGTCCCGGGGCTGGGTTTTGGGACGCATTCAAGAATGCAGATCTGGCTACCTTATTGTCCAGTGTACTTTTATCACATCAAAATATGCTTTCACTCGGTGTTTTGAAATTATAGTAACTAAAGACATTAAAAACTTGAAAGTATTTTTTTCAATTCATCATTTTGTAAAAGAAAAACATAATTCATAACAATGAGAAATAAATAATGAATCAATATCAAATCGTATTATACAGCAAATTAAGTATCAGAACGACCAAAGCAATTTCAGAAAAGTCAGTAGGTATGTGCATCAAATATCAGTAACAAAAATCAACAATTCAACAATTTCCCATCAAATGAGACCAAACGAAAGCGATCTACGTATTAGTGAATAGAAACTCAACTGAATTTGACTTCAAGACAAAGCGAATCGGCAATAAACGAATACAGCAGGTTAGTAAACAAAGACTTCAAACCGCTTTGAGCTTGAAAATTCTGAAACAAAACCGTTGCAATATAGCTCATGAAATCCCCTTCCAGCGGGTTTTATATATTACACTGGCGGTTTCATCGCACACTCAAATGCATAAAACATGATCCGACCGTCAGATTTAACCCGAACGTAATAAGAGCATTAGAGACGAGACTAGAGAAACGCCTCTAGTGTGGACGCTCCTTATTTTAATAGCGCTACTATTATTAGAGACTTCAGAATGTCAGTTGAGGGATTGTGATTTGTGTATCAAAGAGAAGAGATGAGTTATGTTTTTGATTAATTTCGCTGCCTGTACTCTTTAAAATGTTGATTTACATTTTTCTAATTTCTTCATTACGTACTAGGTATGTAATTAAATATGACAAGGATCTGTTTTTTTTTACTCCATTTATTTTCAAAGATTCTTTTCAGATTTTTAGACTTTTCAGACATTTCATCACTAGTTAATCTAGCCTTGCTTTTTTATTTAATTTTAAGAGCAAAATTTTTAATAGGTATAGATTTTTTATATTTTTGTACTTTTTACTTTGTAGGTACTTAATTTAATTAAAAATGAAAGAATTTTTTTAAAATGCAATTTTGTTTACAGAGTTGCGTGAAAGACGTCGCGTGTTGTTCGCTCGTGTGCACCGTCAAAATCGCAGCTTGAGCGTCGGGCGCAGCGCTGCATGTGTCGTCGGATGCTCGTAAATCATCGCGAGGGGAAATCAGGGCCGGCTTACTTTCTCAACGCAATACAACGGTCACGCGTGATGTGCTATCGATGTGTACAAGCCCTTAGATTACACTGATGAAGCTAGGGCTTCGTATTTTGATTTGTTTTTGTGATTCAATTGAAAGGTAACTAATGTGGCTGACTAAATGAACAATAATTACTTTGTATTCGTTTATTGCTTCGTTATTTTATATTTATTTCTGACTTTGGAAGACATTTGATGCCTGAAATTCTTGGCATAAATTCTGGCATAATTAATGCATGAAAACCAAATATTTCATGGATTATTTTTCTTGTTGTTTAGTAGTAGAGGTAAATTGACGAACCCATAATAAAGAGATAAAACGCTCAATAGCGCTACAAAAGTTGTTGAAGTCCCTCAAAATCAGCAAACAAAACCTTTGAAAATCCAAACACCTAGTTATAAGCATTTTGACATTTGCAGTTGCAATCCACAAGAATCGAGGTGAAGCTAATCCTCAGACCCTCAGGTCGGGCTCCATTTATCTGGATAAATTCGAGATAAAATATTGAGCGAAGTCGGCGCAACTATCTCAGATCGCATTTATACTGATTATTGTTACTGCAAAGTGAGAGGTCAACATTTGGAAAGGGTTGCGATCGAAATATTTAGAAGAGAAAAAAAGTTTCAGGATAGAAAACGTTGTTTTTTTATATCTCTTCAGACTTTATAAGTGTTGGGTATTGACGGTGATTTTTGCTTTGCGATTAAGTTCGATTGAGTCAATGGTCAATAAAAGGTACACAGTAAACAATGTTTCCTTTTAAAATAATGCAGTATAAAAAATAGTGTACATCGGCTCAAGCCTAAATACCAAATTCATCAAAGGATGACAAGTGAAAAGAGCTTTTAATTTAATTCGTTGCGGTATCGCGCCAGAGAACGAAAAAAAATATAGCAACAGCTTGGAGCGATATCGACAATCCATAATTCATGTCCTACAATTTCATACGAATGCGACCGCTCAAATCGTCATTTTTCTCCCCGAAGATATCAATCGAAACATAACTTTATTCATTGCTGCGTTGAGTGCAGAATGCCTTGTTGATCTTCCTTATTTATGACTTTTGGGTTCGGGATGTCCACTCAGTGTATTGCAACATCGTACACGGTATCAAACGGGTATTCAGATTAATGCAATTTCTCTTAAACGCTTACACGTCGTAAATAAAATTGGTGGTTTCTGAACTCTCGGAATCGAAGGTTGCTTTTTAAGTTTAATTGATATTGCAATTACCGAATAAATGAGTACCGGCGTTTTTATTATTTGGCATTCAAATTGATTGTAATTGAGCCATGTTGACAAAATGCAGTGATTCAATCAATCTTACTGCGGTTAAATTATAGTCTTGGTCTCGTGATCTTCAACTTCTCAATCAATTAATCACTTTTAGATAGAATAATGTGTTTGTATTTTGTACGTAGGCAATTATAGGTTCTATGTATTGTAAGTCCAAAAGTCAATTTAGTAGATAAGAGTTTTGATAATTTCAATTTGAAATATTGCATCTGACTTTAGGAATATTTTAGTAAATTATCACAAAAATACATTAGTAAATGTAATATAAAACAATTTTGTGTATAAAACACTGATAAAATCCATGGCGACCGAAGCACGATGGATAACAGAACACGCAAAACGATAATTATGGTGGTTCCATACATGATTTATGGGGAAATGCGTTGGCAGTAGTTTTTAATAATAATAATACCTTATAGATGACTGATAAGGTGTGCACGTGGAAAATAATAATTGGATTTGCATTGGCATTGATTTGACGACCTCAATGCCGTATTTAACTGGCATGACATCTGATTGCGGACTCAATTGACATTTTGACAGGCGTCATGGCTCAGTCGTGGTCGTGGGTTCGATCCCCACCGAGAACAAACATTTGTGTGTTGTAAACATAGATGTTTGTTCTGTGTCTGGGTGTTTCTATGTATTATACGAGTATGTATGTATTTACAAAAAAAATAAATGTTAGTATGTATTCTATCAGCCATCTAGTTTCCATCGTACAAGCTTTGCTTAGTTTGGGACTAGAAGGCGTTGTGTAGTGTCCGTGAATATTTATTTATTTATAAAAAAAAAACCTGAAATAGCATTAAGTACGGTTGGCAACATAAATTATTTGACAAATTGAATTTATAAATCCGTGAAACATTACCTATAAGTATCATTGATCATACTTATCAAAAAAAATTACTATAGATAGTCAGAGCAACCAAAACATTAGTTGGAGAGTCTTAACTTGTTAAATAACATAATTACGTTGCTGACTAGACATAGTTATTTATTCCAAGTTTAGGTGTAATAGTACTGAAAACTTCAGGTTTGATACCTACCCACAATATATCAATCACATTGTATGTTCAGGAGTAGGTATAATAAAAAAATGTCTTAGCAGTACCTTCTTATTGCCATAATTTAAAAATCCTTACGTAGACACAAACATCATTATGCGTAAGATACAAACAAAATGAAAGAACATGGCAGGTTTCCACTCTGACATTCATTAATCATTCCCTGGTCTGGGCGGGCCTTTAGATACTAACCTAATGACGGTAGATTCGTATATAAGTAGACAAGGAGTTCAGATCAAACAACCCACTATGGAGTGAACGAGGAATTTTTAATATTTAAATTTGTGTTTCAAAATCCAAAAGTCATTAGTATTTTCATAGCTATGAGATTATCATTGAAAGTTATCTCTATAGATATTATGCTTAGGTATATTTTGACAAAAAGCACGTCACATCAGCTAATCTGGCAGGGTTTTGAAATGAATTCTCCACGATGGCACACCGCCATCATTCAGTGTTTTGTTGACGCTGATTCCGCCGGGCTCCGCACCCGAAATGGAATGTTATTCACAGAAATTTCGCTTCGGCGTTACGCTAAAAATTACTCCAGCCCGCACGGGATTGAACCGAATTCCACCACAAAAAAGGTGTCAAATGAAATATTCAAATATATTTTAATATAATTCATGCGGCGGGCGTTTCATTTCTCTCCCTCGTAATGGAATGCTAAATTTTCGGGCGAACAAAAAATATATATTAATGCGCGTACCTAATAGCTTATACAAACTCGTTTGTTGGGGTATTGTTGTTCACAATGGGTGCCATAACTCCGCGTCGCAACCACGGCCGGTGACGTCTTTGTTAGGCCCTGAAAGCTTTGTTCTGTGCCCGGCTCCGCCTGTCAACACGGACCTACCCGACCTTTGCCTCGTACATCTACATACGCGGCTACAATCCGACGCTATCACCGAAAACAAAGGAAAACTATGACGACGCTTTATCCCCGAACGCACAACCCTATGATAATCTAGAAACTAATTATTTTTCGGTTTTGGGCTTGGCCTCACTAGTTTTTAATGGGCCGGACGATCGTTATGTCATTCCGAAAACGTTCCTCCAATTTTTCCATTACCAAATTAAAACCATTATTAAAAAGCCATCACATTTTCGAAATACGAAATATTTTTGTAGAATAACTGTTTTTTAAAGCTTTACTGTGTTTTTACACGACGAAACCTTCTCGTAATTACCTGTTTTGTTCTGGCTATTACTATAATTTGCTACAGTAAAAGCACGAATGAATATTTGAGAAGGCGATAGAATATGAGTAATTGCGTTGGATCACGAAGTGAAAAGTTATGAAAGGTGCCGGGGTGGGTGATTTTTCAACGCCTGACTGAAAGCGAAAATCTTAATGAAAAAGAAAATATTCAATCATTTTCTGCATGCCTTGATATACATAAAATACATAAAATATATTACATAAAATACCAACCACCTACATAACAAAGATTATTATGTTACTTGACTTTGAACATTACGCGAACTTTTGCTAGACTTTCACAAAATATATTATTGGCTAGAAGACTTGTGTGAGCCGAATAACCAAACATTTTTGGTAAAATCTTTGTACGAGTTCCATGCTATTTGTTTTCATAAATACAGTAGCGGTAGAATAAAGAAACCATGTAACAAAGCTTGAGCCACAGACACCTAAAAATTCATCCCAACGTAATACCACGCGGAACGCATTAGAGCTCCAAGATGAGCTTCGCCGCGGGACAGCTAGCCCCAGGGGGTTTCGGGGGATCCCCCCAAACGGGGGCCGATCTCCGCTCCAGAGAATATTTGACACGGGTCTGGCAGATAGACAGGCCGGTCATGTGTGATCCCCTGGCAGGAAGCGCGGCTTTTTTCCGCTGCTACATTGATGGCTACTCCCCCACAAGTACCCACGTAAGATACGTATGATTTATGTTCCCACTCGCACATGTGCAGCGGCGTTTTTTTTTATATTAACTCTAATGAATTTCCAGCGTTGATAGAAAACACATTCTTACGTCTTGTAATAGTTAATTAGCTTTTTCAGCTATTAGTTTTTTGCTTCTCAACGAGAAAATGAATTTTATCATGATTATTATCTATTATTATTCCGTAATATTTCCGTCCATTTCAATTTGAGTCGATTAGCGAACGAAAATGAAATTTTAATACCACATAATAAGTTAGGCTTCAGCGGCTTAGCGGTGGTCAAAGTTTGATTGGCGCGGTATCCCCACGTGTAATTAATGTTTATCAGCCTTTGCACGAGTAAGAAAAGGAACAACTTGAAGCGAGAAAGAGAGGAGTAGTCCCACAGTGTTGCCAGTTAATTGAACTCAAGTTACTTGGAAAGTAAAAAGACGTAGATCGGGAAATTATTGGTCTGAACTCGCAAACTTTGAAGGAGGGTTCAAAGGAACCCGGGATCTTTGTTATAGAGTGAACTTTGTTTCAAGTTGTGAAACAGTTGATCAATGTATTGTAGAGATTAATAAATCTTACATAGAATAGCTCGGAATTGTAAGCTTAGAGCCATGTACAGAGTGGTATACATAATTTGTGACAAAACTTATTCGGAAAGTTCTTTAAAAGTGACTGCGAGATGATTAAGGTTTTAGTCTATGTACTAATATTTTAAAGAGGAAAGATTTGTATGTATGTTTGTTCTTCTTTCACGCAAAAACTACTGATCCGATTTGGATGTAACTTGGAATATATATTTTCCGTGACCTGGATTAACATATAGGCTACTTTTTATCCCGGAAAATCAACGGGATCCAAAGGGACGCGAACGAAGTCGCGAGCGGAAGCTAGTCATCTATAAAAACCCCTTTAGATACTATGTTGTAAATTCGTAAAAATTGAGTAAGTGGACATTTAAAAAAAACTGTTATACTTAGAAATCAGCAGGTTTGGCAACTCTGGCAACTCTAAAACGCACACTATCAAAGCTCGTTTATGCATGAGTGATATTCTTTCAAAAAGAACTCGATGTTACACAGCTTCGATGTGTGCGAGATTTGGACACATATTAATGACACATACGAATGTGGGTGTGTGTGTAATTATAGTATGGTAATGTGTTTTTAATAAGTTATCCTACTTTTTTGTTCTTTTTTATACAAATCACTATGTGTAGATCAAGAATTGCAATATAATATTTGTATATTGTTTACGTAAGTAACTTACTTTTTTATTTAAGTCTCGGAGTCTTTATTGGAACTTTTGTTAGTAATTGCAATGCCACTATGTTTACTGAAGAATTAATGACTGTTCAAAGTTGTGATAGAAAATGACACGATAGAAAGAAAAAAAAAATTGCGAATCAATCGGTACCTAAAGTGGAATGATCATCAAAGCTCAAGAGCTTTTGATTATACCGCCATCTCTCGAAATACCTGTGAATCACTATCTAAACGGCTATCTATAGAGTTATTTAGTGTACCTTAGCAGAAGTTTTTATCTTTTGAGATTTTCACTATAAGATGGTTGTATAAAAATACTTCCCAGAATAAACATTTTTACTTTGTAAACCAATATCAAAAGAGGAAAACTTCATCCGTCAACGTCGCACACCGGGACAAACCGGAAAGCGAGTGGTGAACAGAATTAGAAATATATTTTTACAAGTCACACCACCCCTCTGAATGAAAAAAATCTTTATGCAAATAATAGCACGTGTAAATACAGGGGGATGTGAATCGCGTTGGATTGTGCTCATTTTATTTTGAAATATGTAAACAGTAGAATTTCTTGAAGATTTTTGACTGAGATTGAAATAAAATCAATTTGTATCTAGAGCCCACATAAATTTCAAAAAAATTTGGAAATAATTTATTATTATTATGTCTTTTTTTATACAAAAATCTCAGGGTTATGCAGATTTGGTTTCAACCAAAGCAAGTGAAATGTATAAGGCAAAAACAATTCCACAACTAAAACAACGTCGAAAACTCATTTACAAAACACGTTTATTACGAAGCGATTCGAGCTTTCAGCGGCAAGCGAGGGAAAATCAGCGGCAGGCAACAGAACAAATACTTGTATTCAATCATCGGGTTTTCACAAAGGCCTTGGGGCTGATAACTGAACAATGAAATGTAACAAGTCGTCTATCCGGCATTGTGTGCTTGGGAGGGTAAAGGGGGGTCGAGGCGGGCGGGGGGGGGATTTCCATTATATTTCCATTTCCACCTCGATTCTCATCGAGTTATCGCGGCCTACCTTTCAGACTAGTCTATCTTTCTATTCCGTTAGCCGTACGTCAAATGCCTTTGTATAGGAAATGAGATAGATGAGGAAATCCAAAGAATTGCCAACAGTTTTATCATTAGTTATTCAAAAGAAATTTTTAGCTTAGTCTAGGTTCATTTAGACAGCTCAGCCGGTATTAGATCTGCCTGCCGTGCTTGAGGTTGTGGGTTCGATCCCCACCAAGAACAAACATTGTGTGTTGGCAAACATAGATTTTTGTTGTGTCGGGGTGTTACTATGCATTACAAGGTAAGTATAATTTACAAAAGAAGTACCTACAACATTAGATAAGCAATCTAGTTCCTATATTACAAACTTTGCTTAGTTTGGGACTGGAGGGTATTGTGTGAAATATCTATGAGTATTGGTGATTTGAAAAATGAGCTTATTATACTACGTATCAAGTAAAATTAATGGAAACACACGTTTCTTATCAATTTCGGCTAATATACACAATTTCATTAGGATTCCGACAGCTGAACAAGTTTAACATCTCTATGAATCTTAAAAAACATACTTAAATATTGCCATTACTAAAAATAACATTTATTATTAGTACATAATCATTTGAGTCAGCGTCTACCAATGATTAATGATTTGTCTGCTGTACTTCGCGTTCTATTTTTGAACTTGGAGTTACTATTGGTTGGTTTTGTTTCAAAATGGCAGCCGATTTTCGAAGATAATTGATGATGGATTTCAAGTAGATACCGTTTTTTCGATAACAGTTTAGCTAAGTGCGAGTATTTGCTACTGAACGCTTTGAGTGGAATGCATTTTTCATACGCTAAATAGGTTTGGAACTTGTAATGCTTTTAGTCGAAGTTTTTGTAATATTTTTTGTAAGGTTTGTAAAGTTTCAAGATGTTTTGCTTTTTGTGACATATTACTAGTCTTTTTCAAACTTTTTTGTTTGACTGTTTTTGGTTAGGATCCCAGTTAATAAAAATCTCATAAAAAAAATCTAGTAAAAAAAAGACTCCGTTGAAATGCCAACAAAATCTTAATTACAGTTTTACTACAGAATTTCCCCTCAGATAGGCACAAACTGACACGAAAAACTAAGCTATACTTAGTTACAATTATTATTGTGATTTTGATAATGATTGATAAGCGATGTAAACTCCAGACATTGCTCAAAAACTATATTCGGATTTACAAAATCAACTAAATCGGCTTGTTCTATTTCTTCCTCATTAGAAAATGCCACACAGACGTACTCGAAACTAATCTAACAGGCGATTAATCTCTGTCCCATCAAAACGGAACTATCGAAGTTGAAAATTAATTAACTAGTAGCCAAGTCTGACTGGACTGGGAAGCAAGATCAAATTAGTAGTCCCATCCGGAAGAAAAGATAGAATCTCATGATTTTTGAAATTAGATCTTTCGATTGCTGGTACAAAAATAACATTATCAGCGTCAATACGGTGTGAAGGCATCCAGTACCTATATGGAATTAGCTCTCCGTCAATATCGTGTCGGTGTCGTGTTGGTTGACGCTTGGTTATGACAAAAAATCTTTGGAGCTTTACTTATATAAAACTAATTACACCACATTTACGCTGATGGGAAGTGATTTCGTAAATAAAGTTTTGTTCGCTCGTTTTAATTTCAAACCGAACCAAAATCACTTAATTAATGAAGAGATTAGTTTTATTGTTTCGAAATTATGTACCTTCCATAGCGAGTACGATCAGAAAGATGACTACCACCGTAATTTGCTGATGAGAAGATTAACTAATACGAAAGGAACCATCCAATTTATGATAAGGAAAAGATTCGTTGACCCCATTATACCTAACTGGGAAGACACTATACTTAGGTACCTACATCATCTCGAAAACTAGACAAGATAAAAATTTACTAGTTTGCAAATGATGCCTCAATGTCTAATGATTCTCAGATAAAACCAACTTTAATGAATTGTCTAGAAGGGTCTAGTATCCTTTAAAAAAAAACATATTTTTTCACATTAGTAATAATTATCCAAACGTTTGAAATAAGTAGGTATAGTTGGCCGAGATGACCAGCTAAACTCAACTAATAAAAAAGTGTTCTAGGAACAGTTACGCTATCTACAATCAGCCCTAGATACGGGTCATGACATGGGCTGGTAGTGCTAGAACTGTTCTAACTAGCTAGGCATTGTACACTGCCCACACGAAACGTATCAAGTCATAGAACAAAGAGTCATGGAAAGGATAATTGCACTATGATGATTATACGCTGTCATGTCGTGATGTATCAGAAAGTTTTGGTGAGTATTGATTAACATACCTGGTTTAACCCAGATGTATAAAAAGGATACCTTTCGAGGTGTTGTGACGTACTGTAAGTACTGATTGAACTCGAACACATTGGCAACAGGAGAGTACTTGTAGGTCGTTATAAACAACACAACACACTAGCAGCTATTCTATACTGAATTCATGAAGATAATAAAATACAGTTAAAAGTACCTCGAGCACTTATTAACAAAACTAACAAAAACACAGAACACACTGAATTTAAAACTTATAAAAACACCGCGACAACAGTAGCAACCGCTTACAAATTGCATGCAAAACTGAATGCCAAACTAAAACACCAGTAGCTGAAGAATGACCTCGCCAATTACAATGGAATCTCTAAATCAGGCAACGCGCCCATAAATTAAATCGCAGACAAATTCAAAAACAGTAGGAGACGGTAGCGCAACTTGAGGCTTCATTGTTCCCCTTCGGCGTCAGCTAAACAGAAGGTGAGGCTTTTGTATTGGAAGTTGTAAATTTTATGAAAAGTGAAATTCCTTTGAACGCCTCTTCGACCAATAAATAATCCTGGAACGGTATGAAGGGCATTGTTTCTGACTTTCATTGTTTCATCAATGCAAAGGGAAAGTGTTTTTGCAAATTGTTCAATTGGTTCGGCTACCTACGCACTCGCATTGTGCAAATTCTGGAATTCACTCTTGATTTTGAGTGTGCAAAAACAAATTTCAATTTGAAAATTCTTGTATAGGACAAAGAGACATAGAAGAACTTAGGATATATCAGACCCTCCACGGACACTTTTTACTTAAATTGTTAAATGACTTGATGTGCTAGAGAGCTTCTGAACTTTGTCATCAAGGTTAACTTATGGTTACTGGCTCAATTTTTGTGGACTGCAAAACTAATTAAGTACAGAAAATTCAAACTAGAACTTACCAAATTGACTTCTCATCCAGGGGTATAGTGGACTAGGCAGCGAGGCATTGGTGTTTGGCGGAGGCTGCTGAGGAGGGGGCTGCTGTGCGTGCATCGACTGCTGGTGCATTGGTGGCATCTGCGTCTGGTGCTGCATGTCGTCCACCGGGTACATAAGGTGCTGCTGGTGCGGCACACCGTGCTGCACCATATGCTGCTGAGGGTGCATGTGGTGTGGCATCTGTTGCGCTTGCTCCAGTGGCGGACTACCGGGCACACCGCCTGCCGTCGCCGCCGCCGCTTGCAGTTTACACGAAGTATACACTGCTGGCGCCGGGGGTTGATGGCCGTTCGGCGGACAGTACCCATCTGCCGCCTTAGGACCCATGTGTCCCATTTGGGACGGACTATCCGGCCGGTAACCGTTTTGCTCCATCTGCTGGTAGTACCCGAGCCGGTCGTATGGCGGAAACCTCGGGTAAGGCATACCAGGCGCTGGTTGCGCCGGGTAGTGGTGTTGTGCTGGCCTGAGCTGCTGGTCGCAGCTCTCCATTTCATGCCCTTGTTGCGGCACTGCACCGTAGTGCGCGTGCGCCTGCTGGTGTTCATGACCACCTCCGTTCCTCATGTCCGGCATGTATGCGTTGGAGAAGTAGGTCATGTTATCGCAGCTATTGGCGCTCATCGCGGGCCCGCAGCCCGCGCGGCTCGCGTCCGTATCTTCCGTTGCAGATTCTCGGCCCTAAGGCCGACACTATATCACAGTTTGGTCACAACACGGACACTTCCGATTCCATTCACTACGCGACGGGTTTGTGCTTGCGGTTCTCCGTTATATCACTGGCCGTTCACGCTGAGCCAACGGACGGTGTCTCCTCATCTGATCCTCAGTGAATCTGCAAAAAGAGGTTGTTGCACTTAGTGAATCTATAATTAAACATTGATCAGGTGAGAGGGCAGTCGATCGATCGATTGTTATTGTTGGCGTGCTCGCGGATACTAGCGGCGGAGTCATCGCGAGACTCCGATGTGACATAGACTGACACGTGGTGTGAGTTGGAACACACACGATGTCGTCAAACCTCATGTTCAGTAAACGCCTATTAGCGACAACCTGTCTGCGATACGAGCCCCTCGTTCCGCAAAGATAACTACGCGGTATATTCAAATGCCAAGATTGAAATCCGTCTTTGTCTGGCTGAAGGCATCAAGTCCTCATAAGCGAGACAGGAGATGAAATAGTGACACATCTCGAGATCGACATGTGGCTGACCTGGCGTCATACCCTCACCGTTTCCCAGCAGTTGATGGAGCATGAGTGACAACCGTGTCACTGCCCGGCGACATAACTTTACACGAACGTTAATTTGTGCCGTAAGTGAGGGACTCGTCGGAAAGACCGCTGCGTTATCGTTAGATCTGGTTTTATATGTTTAAAGCGGGGAAATTATACACTTTACGTGACAGCTACTAGACTTTACAAGAAGTGGATTTGCTTGGCAAAAAATACAACTCTTTGAAATTATAAAAATATTTCCACGTATAAGCTCGACATTCATTGCTCACTTACATCGCGATTTATTGGAATAACGTTTTGTTTTAGCCATAATACTTTGCATCTTTACAAAGTCACTTCAACAAGTTTTTGATATAGTTTGTTTAATGCATATAAAGAACAAAAAATCTTTACGATAGGTACAGAAATGTTGCCGCCCCTCTGAAGTTATTTCAAACCAAAAAGTTCAAGGTTCATTAGCAACAGTTAATGATGGCGGCGTCTGAAGAGTATGATGCAGATGCATGATATCTACATACATACAGAAACATCCAAAACCACCACTAGGTATTATGAATTTTGTCAAGTCAATCAAACGTGTTCTAATATGTTTTTATTGGATTACTTCTTATTTTTTTGTGATATTACCTACTACTTGTTACATTAAACTTGCGATACACTGGTTTTGTAAGTCTATATTTGTAGTTGTATTAATATCACCCACTTTACATTACAATAACACGTAGGACGAATATTTTCAACAAATAAATTAAAATTCAATGTAAAGCTGGAGACATCAAGGCTTTAATTAAATCTCAAAATGAATTTTGAGCATGGAGATACAGCCATTGTAAGGAATGCTCTGAAAATTTGCATGTATAGGGATGGACAATTTAAATTTACGATTTCACCGCCCCCAACGGTGCGACCCTCGCCTTTTTTAATTTTCAATTTCCATTTGCATTCTACCTACATACCTATAGGATAGGTGTATGATTGTAGATGAAAATAACTAGTAATATGAGCCATATCATGTTCACGACGTGAACGAACCCACGCGGAGTTTGTCATTAGGATTGTTTTTCCTTATACTATTGATCTTTTTTTCTTGCTGTTTATTCCACTTTCTATCAGCTAATCGAGTTTAAGTTATAACGGAAATCAAGCTTGAAATACCTAGGCTTGCTAAAAAACGAATTAAAAGATGAGATACCCGAACAAACTTTATCTAACCTAAAATATAATGAATTTGGAACGGAAAAATTTAAATTTAGATCGAGATTTGTTGTAGGTAAGTTACAGGTGTACAATGCCATAAAAACGTGTTCCAATTAAAACACTCAAATCTCTGCACGTAGTTCTAGCCGGCAATTACATTTTAGATAAAAATCTAAGAGATTGTAGTTCAAGGAATATGTCTTTAAACTGACCGACGGAATTAACAGGCCGACGTGCTTTTGATAATTTGATAACGGTGTGTATAAAGCGATGATTTATGTGATATTTTCACGAGAGAACCGGTTTGCTGAGTCACTGCTTCCCATGCCTTCCCATGATACTTTGTGTCTACGTCTGTGGTAATTAAAGACCAAGATTTCTTGGAACGTTCAAAGTTCAGGGTATTTTTTAAGTTCCCGTAAACTTGCCGAGGTCACTCTCAGAATAGTACATTATGGTACTAGTGTGGTACATTGGTGATTACCGCCGAGGTGCCATTGAGACCCGAGCCGTAGGCGAGGGTCTTAAGAAAGCCGAGAACGGTAATCACCAATACACACGTGTATCATACGACGTTTTTTAACACACTTGTGAATAAAATAACTATAATTTCAACAGTGAAAACGCGTTGTGAAAAATGTTTCGCTATGGCGGGAAAAATTAATCAGTTTTCCTATGCGCGCGCATTGCGATCGGCCACAGACTAAAGGGATGAGGTTTTTTTTTTATTTATTTTCCGCGCTTAGGGCTTGCGCATATTCTGCCACGTAAAAAATGGGGAATTTAAAGTTTTCTTTTATTACAGAGAAAACAAAAGTTATATTTGAGTGAAAGTTTTATTTATTAAACACGTACGAGTTAAAATTATCTATTTAAATAAGAAGTTGCATGAAATGAGCAAGCAATAGGAACATTCATTTATTTGTTATATTGAACACATTCTTTTTTTGAATAAAAACTTTTTTAGTAACAAAGCTACTCAACCAATAAAATTAAAAAAAAAATCTATAACTCACTAGTGAGTTATAGCAATGAAAAAGTCACAGTTTGATTATGAGTATCATTATGTGCCTAATTGCGGTGACCATAGAGCCACTTTATGAGCAAGTGTGTTGAAAATATATTGGTTTAACTATCCACGAACTCATTTTTACTTTGGATAATAGTACATTATGGTACAAGTGTGGTACATTGGTGATTATCGCCGAGGTGCCATTGAGACCCGAGCCGTAGGCGAGGGTCTTAAGAAAGCCGAGAACGGTAATCACCAATACACACGTGTATCATACGACGTTTTTCAACACACTTGTGAATAAAATAACAATAATTTCAACAGTGAAAACGCGTTGTGAAAAATGTTTCGCTATGGCGGGAAAAAATAATCAGTTTTCCTATGCGCGCGCATTGCGATCGGCCACAGACTAAAGGGATGAGGTTTTTTTTTTATTTATTTTCCGCGCTTAGGGCTTGCGCCTATTCTGCCACGTAAAAAATGGGGAATTTAAAGTTTTCTTTTATTACAGAGAAAACAAAAGTTATATTTGAGTGAAAGTTTTATTTATTAAACACGTACGAGTTAAAATTATCTATTTAAATAAGAAGTTGCATGAAATGAGCAAGCAATAGGAACATTCATTTATTTGTTCTATTGAACACGATCTTTTTTTTGAATAAAAACTTTTTTAGTAACAAAGCTACTCAACCAATAAAATTTAAAAAAAAAATCTATAACTCACTTGTGAGTTATAGCAATGAAAAAGTCACAGTTTGATTATGGGTGTCATTATGTGCCTAATTGCGGTGACCATAGAGCCACTTTATGAGCAAGTGTGTTGAAAAGTATTATTAAAGTTTTTCAGATTATGTACCTACTCTCTGTAGTCTATGTATTTGATAACTAATATGAATAAAAAGTGTGTAGAAAAATCCACTTAAAATTCTTTTTAGAATTGATGAAGATAATATTGTTCCAAAAATAATAAGGTGTTCATTATAATAATCTACTACCTATCACACTTGATGCATGTACTGCGGAAAGCTTACTCTAAATCTATGTAAAAAAATTACCCAGTAAATCATAAACAACAACTAACCATGAAAATTACGCTAAAAATTCGGTCACAGAAAATATTTTTTTTAATTTTAATATATAAATCAAACTAAAATACATAGTAATAGGACTGGGAACCGAATTAAAAAGAAAATTAATATGATTTCGCGTGTACGTGTCAGTAGCTGTTAATCAAACTGGCATCAAAGAGTTATATTTTGGGAATATTCCCAGCGTGAGTATTTATCATTCCTACTATTTGTCAATTAGAGCTATACTCGGAACAAAGTGGTTTGATTTACGCACAGACTATCGGTTCAGTACAGTAGCGTAAGAAAATATATTTCGGGCGTTTTAAATTGAAATTTATCTAGAAAATTATGTGCATCTATCTCTATGAAACTTTGTTTATTATAAGCGCATTGTAAATGTGCACATCTACTATTAATATCACTTATTGCTAAACTAATCAGGTGGCGATTAAATTAGTGTCACGGTCTTACTCACGTAATGATGCCAAATAAAATTTAAATAGACTCCTAAGTATTTTTGTAAAGTAAACAATTTTTTGTCTTTACCACTTAAGTATTCATTTGTTTATCATTCCTACCTCTACCCTTATGTTCTGCTAAAAATGCTCTACAAAGTACGGAAAACTTTGAGTGAATTTGAGACCACAGAAATCTGAAACATCACACTGACACTGCGTTGTGTTTGACGTTTGTACCATAGCAATAAAAATCTAATATTATAGTATTGTATTGTCTTACTTGACTCCATCGTACTTCTACCACATTGAGTTCATTGTTTCATAAGACTAATTGAAGGCACTTTTTATCCAAAGCTTCTTTTTTATAAATAAATAAATAAATATTCACGGACATTTAACGCAACGCCTTCTAGTCCCAAACTAAGCAAAGCTTGTACGATGGAAACTAGATGGCTGATGGAATACATACATAATTTTTTTTTCTAAATACATACTTAAAATACATAGAAACACTCAGACACACAACAAACATCTATGTTTACAACAGACAAATTTTAATGTTTGTTCTCGGTGGGGATCGAACCCTCGACCCACAGATATATTTATAGATTATAGATCCTTTCTATCAATTTCTAGGATGAATACTTATAAATACGTAGCAAAGCAGACTTTAATACTTCACCACCACTGGCTTCCGGCTTCCAAAGTGCCCTTTCACACGTCCCGGCAGCCTGGTAGCCAGTCCCGAGCACCTACCCAACCGCAGCAAAGTTTTCGGGCATTATCTTAAATTCACACGTACGACTTCATTTTCCCGACAAGCTCATACACTACACAGTCGTGTACACATTGTGAAAAGGGTTCACAGTGTACTTACAGTACCTACTTACATAAACCACACAGATCGCATAGCTGGTATCCTGACAGATATGACATGACAGCTGATCTATTATAGCGTGAACCAACATTTATCTAACTCGCCTTCCCTCTGATCTTACATATTACATGCGTTTGTTGTCTGACTAATCATTTAATTAGCTTGACACCTGTATCACAGCAAAAACAAAAAACTATACTATACGGGCTGTATAGTTTATATTATTTGAAAGAAAAACAATTGAACTTAAACCCGCGTCGACAGAGAAACTGTTAGTGAAGTATAAATATGATCAGAAATCATATAAAAATCCGAATCAGTGTCTAAGTAGTAAATTTTAGACTGGTCTGGTTCGTTAAGTTCTAGGACGGTGTAAGGCTATGTCTAGTCTCGTAAGTATGTGGGACTTTTGAAGCTTATTTCTTAGCACCTATAGTTTGGTTTAAATATAGTTAAAATTTTACATTTAATCAAGATGTTTTATGCAGCGTCTATGGAAGCGTATAAATGTAAGGATATATAATCCAAGTGACCCACTAGGATTACATCATATCTTTCCAGTATACGCTTCTTTGCAGGTACGAGTCTAGAAATAATTATTGTATATTTTTTTCTGTCCTTCTTTCATGTTTTTCTGCCTTGCCGATGTTTACTCCTTTTGTTCATTTATACTTAGCTATATTTTTATATTTATATAGGTACAGTAAAACTAGATGTAAGTATATAAATGCCGAAATAAATAAATAAAAAATCTGGTAGAGACAGTGTAGAGTCACTGTAATTTCGGCTTATTTCTCATGCAAACATTCAAATAGCATTTTTTACCCAACATTCCTTAGAGATTTGGCACACGTTACACGACCAAATTGGAAAGCCTCAACATTTTTACCATCATCAAAACTCTAACGACCCCTCTGTTCCGCGGCGCTAAGCGAGCCCTGAGTGAAATGCGATGTTCCTGCTAATTACAACGCCAACTTCTAAATTTAATCAGACAACTTTGTAATTTTCCCCGGCCCATAATTTTTCATGAGGTCCTTATGACGTCATTTTGTCATACAGCCTTTGTGACACAGATTAGCGAGCACTCAGTACGCAGTGAGTATCACTCACATAGAATAATAAACAGTCAGTGAGTGGAATAAAGTGAGATTACTTGTTGTAGTTAGTTTTAATTATAATGTAAGTAGGTTGGTGGTTGTCACGTATACACATACTTAGCATTAATTCTTGGAAAGTACAGAAGAAAAATTTAAGACTTACACCTCGGCAAAGAGGTATATTATACTAAGCAATTAAGCATGAATGCTTCATGGACATTATGTCTGCTAGGTACCTTAGATAATAACAGACAAACCAAAAGATGGTTTTATTTTCAACAGCATTTTCAGAGGAGCGTTCACCGATGTGGTTGGTTAGTAATCAGTCATGTTTGTAATAGGTACTTTAAAAATGTAATTTACCATCTATACTATATTATAAAACTGTAAAAAAGCCAAAAACTAAAATTCAAGATTATGGATAAACTAAATATGCAGATCTACTAAATAAACGATTCTGATTCTGAAAATCGAGTTTGTCTGTTTATTTGTAGATCACACCTTAACTACTGGACTAATTTCAACGAAACTTATACCATTCGGAAGCCCTTTTTCCGGATTTAAACACAGGCTATATTTTATTGAACTCAAAGACGCGGTATTTTAGATACAGCTTGGACTCTCTACACCAAAAGCAGCCATTTGCTACAAGGCTCATCGTATGCTGGTTGACAGATATTTTGGAGGAAAGTTTCGCACGCGTACGAATTCACGGGTATCAGCTAGTACTATAATATGGATATTTCCTAATAAAACATTAAAAAGTTCTCAACAAAAAGTTTTCATGTCACAAATACACTATTAAACGCTGTTATTTGGTTTATACTATGGTCAAGCAGACATCCAGCTAGGTGGTCCTACGTGTTACATAGGTGTATGCTCTAGCAGCCAGGAATCTGTTAATCAGAGCGTTGCAATCAATTACTGTTGGCGTAATCAAAATGCCTGGAATTCCGGGGCTTCAGACCATAGGGGCTCAGAGCTAAGCAAACTACAAAGCGTCATGGCTATTGTTGATTGGCGTTGCTTTCATCTACCATTTACATTGTCTGTTGTGATGATAATAATAAATAAATAAATAAATATAAATATTCATGGACATTTAACACAACGCTTTCTAGTCCCAAACTAAGCATAGCTTTTACTATGGGAACTAGATTGCTGATAGAATAATATAATCTAATCAACAGACATTTTATTTAATAAAAATTCTGCTCTCAAATTTCTGGATAAGTACGGAAAAATAACTCAAACCAATGATGTATACCTACTAGTAATACCAATTTTTCTCTTTTAGTAGGTAGAGTACCTATATTTTTTTCTGGATGACCTATTTTTAAATGTTTTATTTAATAAAAAAATCCTACCCTTAAATTTCCGAATAAGTACGCAAAAAGGACTCAAATTATGGTGATAGGTACTAGTACTTACAATTTATATCTTTTTAGTAGGTAGAGTTTTTTTTATGTACTTTTTTACAAAGCGGTTCAAAATATCGTAAGAAAATAGATAAAAGCTCAATATCGTGTACAAATTCAATAAAAGTTTGCCGTATCAACTAAATAGCCTATAATTTCATAATTACTACCTTCGACATCGCGTGGCAGTATTAATCAAATAATGTAAATTGAATTACTAATTACGCTAATTACAACTCGATTTTAATTTGCATCGTAATTGCTAGTTACTTACTAATAGAACATAAAATTACACATTTTACTGTGGTTTTAGAATGTTGAAGGCGGCTCTATGACTCTACATTTTAGTTCGGAATTTGTCCACCACAGCGCTAGCGTCGCTGCTGTAAGCATTTAATTAACATTGCCATCATACCAGCTAATTGTTTATCGCGTTGTGTTGATTTATCGCGAGATACAAATGCCGTCACCTTTGTAAGTGATTGGAACATGCACACGTAAGAACAATAACTGTGGGCGGAGCGGTCTACAATAAATGTGGGCGATACCAAGCTTGTTATTGGTAACCTGATAATTATTATCGTGATCAATCAATCGATGTGCAAATGACGCAATAAAAAACGCGAAGCAACTATAATTTATTCTGTACTACCTAATTAATTTTATAGTGTGAACAAGCGATGTATTCGTAAAAAGCGCCATCTTATTGATAATGATGGGAGTTTTATACAAAATCACGCCATCTAGTCGTTTTGTAATGAACTAAACTGAACGTAAGCTTACTATCTCGTCAGAATGGTTCGGAACGTTTGACTTGATGTGGGAGTTTCGGTACAGCCAGAAACAAAATGTATTTCGGTAGTATTTTTTTTATATTCACGATTCGTTGTTATCAAGGTACGAAATTATTGAATAGGGGTAGTAAAATACGAAACAGGAGCTAGAAATATTAATCTATGTTTTTAATACCTACTTAGTCACTTACAGATGAGATGAGTTTTAAAGATTAATACATGGGGCTTGCTCTAATCTTATGTTTTAGGTATATTGCCCTCAATGGCATCTCGCGTCTAAGGTATATCGATCAAAAGGTACCCTTTTTATGTGTCCCTTATTGTTTGTTACCGAACCGCTCGTCAGGGTTTCCGCGTCCGTTACAGGACTAAATGTAACCTACCTACTTAAACATGTTATCTAAGCATTTTTTAAAACGAAAACTGTACTGAAATTCAAACAAATATAAAACTAGGTACTCTACATTGATATTATGTTTGTGTATCTTTTTTCCAACTAAGTATAGTGATTATTACGCCTAAGTACAAATATGTTGTTGAAAATTCTTGTAGTTTATAGGTAAAATTATTGTAGATTTTCAAGCGTTATTTTTCTACTAATGGGTAAGTACCTACCTACTTAAAACATTAATTATTATTTTATAAACTATAAACATAACATAACTTTACTAAACGAGAGTATTTTACTACTGCTTCTGAGAGATGCATGGTAGGTCATTATGTGACCAAAACAGTCGACGGTTACCTAATCTGGTTAAGGGTTAATTGCCTACTAATAAATTCTTTGTAATAGTAACATGCAATAAGTACTTATTACATGTTCCATTACTGTTAAAATTTTCTATAAAAGCCTAGGCAACAATGATCCTTAATGATTTTGTGACTTATAAAAGTTTAATAATTTTACGTGTTTTCATTGTTTGTCATTGCAAATTGACATTTTGGAAAATGCCAAATATTTTGAAATGTTGCTTGGGGCGCGCATCCTCACAATCATCAAAAAAAGAGTTCACGCCAACACCGGATCCCAAACGGAGCCAGTCGGTGGAGGAGGTAGTAGCAGAAAGAAGCTGGTCGACCCGGATGAGTCGGTTCAACTCGTCATGGGGGAGCTGGTCGAGCCATTTCAGATCATCTGGAGCGACCTGGGGAAGTATCACCATACTTTTCAGCAACAGGTGGACAAGTAGGAGCCGATTGCACGTTAGCTCGATCATCAGCGTGTCATCATTGGGGAGCAGCGTGGACAGTGAAGGTGGTCACTGGGCGTCAGCGGAGTCATCTCCGATTCCGCCTCCAGCAACTCTTGGTCTTTGGGAGGTGCCGGCTGCTCCACCACCATCACCCGCAGATGAAAAATATCTGCAGGAAAAAGATTGGGAAATACCGGCAGCTCCGCCACCATCGCCAGCAGATCCAACGCTCAACATCTGCAAGCGAAGATACTTTTATTTTTAATGCAATGCCATCTTGGTGAGGATTTCCGGATTGAACTCACAACTTACAGCGTGGAAGGTAGAACTACACATACTGAGCTGCGACGCTTATGACAGCTCATTCAATAATAAAATGATAATTACATTGGGGCCTACTTTTAATTGCCTCTCAATTTATGTCCAAAGTTAATCACCGCTTAAAATATTGCTATCTCGTTTTAAATGTTTAGATAATGGCAGGAAGAATCTTAAACATTTTTTCCACAGTGTTTAATTTGCGAGAGAAAAACCATTTAAGTAAAATAACAAAACTTTTACACAAATTATTTATAATTTGCTGAGAAAAATAGTTCTTCATACCATTTTGCTTCATAAGGTAGGTACAGTTCCGTCATGTTACTCATTGCACTGACAGCTGAATAGTAAGTATAGGTATGCATAAAAAATATCATAATTGTAATAAAATATAAAATGTTTTACTCTAATTCTATAAATTATTTTTGACTATGCTTTAGCAAGGTTTCTCTACAACTAACTGCTGTCAACTAGAGGCTTTAGTAAAATTGAAAAGGTCATACAATATAGGATTTTCACAACACTAAACAAAACAAAGTTTATTGGTTTCGATTGATCATAATAAATGACAAAGGCAGGATCACCAGCTAAATGCTTTCAAGCGTAAATGTTTCAAAGGTAGTGAAGCGGCAATTCCGAACATAGATTATAGTAACTACACCTATCTACCTACTTCACTTGAAAAAGGTCAAATAGGAAAGCGAAACGTCTCTAATCTTATTAAAATTCTGTGCGCAGTCGTTTTCCCGCTACATTGAATAATATTGCGATGCATTCTGAATAACTAGAACAAAATTTTCCCTTTCTCTTATTCCAACTTAAGTTTATTACCTTAGGTACCTACTTTTAGTATTTGTTAAAGTAAGTAGGTATGACAATTAATTCATAATCATCAAGAAGGTAATTAGGGTTCAGAAACTAATTGCTGCATCTATAAATGATTTGTACATTGAGCATCAGAAGTAGGTAGGTAAGTTAAGTAAAAATTTTTTTCAAAATTTAAGAACTGTTTTCTGTTTTTTATCTAAATACTATTTTTAGGATAAAAGTTTCATATCTGAATCATAGTTGGATAAACAAAATTAACAGTGCCTAGTTTTTAGTTATAAAATGTATTAAAACTTCATCTCATCATCATTTACTAATAACGATGTGACTGTACCTAATAAAAAGACCCTGTGTTAATTAACGAAACTAGTTAATGTATAATTTTGAATGTGGATTTTTCACAATCACTTATTAAATAGGTAGGGTAGATAACTATTACAGTTAGGTAACAATTGTATAAAACTTAGATTCTTTAAAAAACAAACCGATATTTTAACAAAAATAATAGCTGAAGTGTAAAGCGGAAGCGTGACATGGCTCGGGTTAATTTACGCGCTGCGACTGGGCGGGCGGTATCTGAGAGCTTCCGCTCTGCAACCGGTAACGTAGTAACTGCCAGCTAATCTGTGCCGGTAGTCGCGATGAAAGTCATTCATCACAGTTCGGTCACAACATGCTACTATCGGTAAACGCTTTCAACGAGGGTTTGACATCGACATAGAAGTCATAATTTTGGCATGTGTTTATATTAGTTCCAGACATTTCTTTAAATAACTAGTAGATAACTAAGTATGGCAATTATTGATTCATCAGATTTAAGAGATAATTTCGAAGTAAGTTAGGCAGCGATCTAAGTTTGTAAAAAAAATATCAGTCATCATTGTCACATTATATTAAAAAAAAAAATATTACGAAAAAATTAACTTAATTATTTTTCTGTGAATGGTTTGAAATACCTAATTGTACTTACATGGAAAAAAAAAATAGTTAGTAAAGTAGGTAACAAAATAATTTGTATACTTAAATATTTTCATGCCGAATGTACTTATAGCCTACTTTTTAAGGGTAGTTAAGTACCTAAGTATCTATCTATTATTTTGAGCTAGCATAAAAAAAAAATTGTTCTTAGTACATAGTAATAAATCGTTAATAATATTATTTTTATTACAATTTTTGAAAATCATTTGTTTCTTTATTTTTAAATTTTGTGTTAAGCACCATCTGTAAACTTTACACTGAACTACTTCGGTAGGTACCCCAACTAATAACTTTTAAAACAGGAACGCCGACCTCTAGCGTCGAGTAGCTAAATTAATGTTAAAGAACTTATTGGAATCTTTTTTACAACAGATGGCTTTACGATACTTTTATTTGGTAATTAACATAATGATTTTTCTGTATTTGATAATTAAATAAATGCTAATAGAACTTAATGTAAAAGCGGTATTTTGTATTTGCAACCCAATAATTGAAATAATAAATGGATAAAATAAACAAAAAAAAATTACTTAGTTCTAAGGTAGGTCCATTTTTATTGTGGTTTATTACTCTAATAATGCTAAAAAGTTGATTGATAAGTTTGTAATTATTGCAATGTTGCAGTTTTGACAATGTCTAAGACGTCTAATAAGATTTCTTTCTAGTTAGACTAAATCACTTTTCTAACTAGAGAACCTACTTAAGCCCATAGTAAATGTAAGTAAACACACATCATAAACAGAGTTGTTTTATCAGAGCCACGGTGGCGCATCAAATTTTAATGCTGAGTTGGACGCCGTTTTGTGACGTCACGTCACATGGACTTGGTACTTTGAGGGAGACACACATTCATCATTATGCCCGATTATAGATTGAGGGATTCTATACTAAGATAAAGCTCATTTAGTTATATTATAATTATTTATTATAGTTTTAGCAATAGTAGGAATCGACTTCTTTTATTTCTGTTTTCTCTGTTGATATATTTATTGCTCATAATGTTACATATCACATCTACATGATAGCGCGTGCACACTATGCCCATGCTGCTGCCGGCATAAATGCCGCGATTAATTCCGGAATGATTGCCACAGCAACATCGCGTTTATTCTTATACCGCGTTCACACATGCTCATGCCGCTGCCAGAATTATTGCCACAGCAACATCGCCAAGTTCATGCTCTAGCTCCTTGGTGAGAATAAAGGCGATGTTTCTGTGGCAATAAGTCCGCGGCATGAATGCCGGCAGCGGCAATGGAATAGTGTGAACGCGGTATAACATATAAAAAAAATATATCCTTGGACATATCACGCAACGCTCTCTAGTCCCAAACTAAACGAAGCTTACTCCTCTGTAGTGTGTTCTTTTATAAAAAACCTGTTATATTCGTCAGAAATAAATGTATTTTAGTTTTATTCTATTACTCTACATTTTGTAGAGCAGATAAGATATCTCTAGAATTTACTCAGAAGCCATAGTTACTTTTATCTGGGTTTTTTGTGTCCTAGAACTTATCCCACTGCAATATTTAAGAAACTAGATTTCTTGTTTTACGCAGATTTGCATCTTCTGTCAGAAGTGATGATCACCCCTCCATCGTTTTCTTGACTCTGACCTCGTTAAATGAATTTTACATAGTAGGTATTATTTATTTACAAGGATCCATGTAGGTATTGTGTAAAACTGCAATGCTTTGATGGATCCAGATTGGCAGTTTCTTGTGCGTGACAACACCCTACCTTCATAGCTCAAAATATTAAACCTCCTTCATGGAAAGACTGGAAGAAGTGGGGTGACTTTACCAACCCTGATTTGTAGTAAATGTAGGTAAGCAAACACAAAACATTTAGTGCGTAAGTAATCAGAACTCTCAAATTTAGAATGACATCAATTCGTAAAAGGAAAGCCACGATAGGGATGGGATGAGTAACGCTGGCGAGTCTGTCGAGATTTTTTGCGCGATTTTTTCGACGTTATTATTATAAGAAAAAAATGCGGAGTCAGTAAAGCGGAACGTAGGGTGGGGGCTTGACGAGGGTTCCCCAGTTTGATTGAAGCGAGCAGGAGGGGGGCGGGGCGGTGACGTCATGCTCTCATAATAGGCCGTGGCGTGCAGTGATGGCCGCCGTTTATCAAGAACGAGTGTTAGCTTGCACTTGGACTATTTGAGTTGGTAATAGATCAATATTTTGCTGTGTGAAAACTGTGCGATTTGCAACTTCTATTCCTACGTTCGCGAGATCAAATTTTAGCTCACTCCTTGTCATTAGGATCACTCTTTGTGATTGTAAGACGTTTGAAGTGATTTTGTGAATTTATTGAATAAACTTCATTTTGATTTTACGGTATTAGAGAATGGTGCATAAACATTGGTGGTTAATAACCAGTTTACATTTTTATCTTGCTAAGAAAATGACAGTAGAATTACAGACTAGATACTAATGTCTGATATCATAACTAGAGTTTCACTACTTTAGTGAACATTCCTAAAAGATCCCTAATAAAATAGTTACTTACATAATATCTTGAAAAAATTTTTTGTCTAACCTTAAAATCACGCATCTTGTTGATACTGCGCTTAAAGTGTTTTACAGGTGTATCTATTTATTTATTTTCCATCAACCCTGTGTTACCTCAACCCCGTCCATATCTAGGTATATCTAAATACAACCATACGAGGTTTAATTATCTTTTCAGAATTGCTTCATTCAATGCGTACGATATATCATTATACGTTGAAAATATTCTGTCAGCTGTCATGCCTGTCATACATCAAGCGAGTGAACGTGCGTGAGGATGGGCGGAGCGGTTGCGTGCCATGGCGCAGTTACCGCGGTAGGTACCGGCACATCACTAGCGACGCCTCTTCGTTGCTTTAGCTTTGAAATGTTGGCAACGAAATTCAGAATATGTACATTTTTGCCACATTTTCAGTCATTCTTGATTTGATAACCCAAATTCTATACCTAAATCTATCTATACTGCATTTTTTCTTTGACTCAGTTTTGATGCGTAAAGCTGATGTAAAACGTCTGATGCATGTCAAGCTTCTATACACTCGAGAGCAAAGATCCCGGGTCAGCTATAAAAACTTGAATATCTTGGAGACCGTGAATAATAAATAATAAATATTCATGGACACTTAACACAACGCCTTCTAGTCCCAAACTAAGGAAAGCTTGTACGATGGAAACTAGATGGCTGATAGAATACATACATACATTTTTTTTTGTAAATACATACTTATAATACATAGAAACACCCAGACACAGAACAAACATCTATGTTTTACAACACACAAATGTTTGTTCTCGGTGGGGATCGAACCCACGACCCACAGCACGGTAGGCAGAGCTACTACCGGCTGAGCCATGACGCTTGTCAAATCTTAGCTTAGTTAATTTATGCAAGCTAGTAATAAAATAAAATTAAACATTATTAACTTTTATTGAATTAGATGGTATAATGTTGTGTATCAAACGCAATTTATCTTACTATAGTATGTAATATATATTATCAACTATGGAGATCTGAGCAGCGCCCCTAGCGGAAAATTTACATACGTGAACTTCGTAGTATTTTTGTAGTACCAGGCGTGTATGTAGAGAAGGTAAATAAGTAATCAGTATATATAGGTGTTACTATGTATTCTAAGTATGTATTTACAAAAAAAATATGTATGTATGTATTCTATCAGCCATCTAGTTTCCATCGTACAAGCTTTGCTTAGTTTGGGACTAGAAGGCGTTGTGTTAAGTGTCCGTGAATACTTATTATTATTATTATAATAGGTTTAGTATATAGGCAAATAGTAATAAAGGTTAGTATTCTCTCAGTAATCTAGTTCTTATTGTAAAAGCTTTGCTTAGTTTGAGACTAGAATGCGCTTTGTTAAATGTCCATGAATGTAAATAAGGTAGAATAGTACATTGAACAGAAATGTATCCGTTTATTTCCGGAACAAAACAGCACATTCTGTGTAAGCTCAACAAAAAATAATAAACCGATGTCTGTCTGTATGTCTACAGTGCTTATAAGCAGCTCTGTCTGCTGTATGTACCTACGCAGTACGGAGGAGTGATCTCCTTTGTTTTTCAGAACAATGGATTAAAATATATGAAGTAAAGGTTTTTGACACGTTTTATATGTATAATTATAAAAGTAAATGAATCTCCGTGCAGTTTGAGAAGTAAACGTAGATGCTTGTGTTTATTCAGTATTGCTTAGTCATCATATACTACCTTCATAAGAATGTATTAGCTGAATATGAATAACCAGCCGTCACCTGCGGCGTTGCTCGCGTTCTACCCTTTACAGTGTGATGTTTCAAAATTCCTTTCTTAGTGCACCCCTACACTATATAAGGATACTACCCTCCAAATTTCATACTTCTAGGACTTATAGTTTAGGCTATGCGTTGATTCTCTGTCAGCTTCAAAAGAGTTTTATATATACTGACTAGCCGTCTCCCGCGGCGTTGCTCGCGTTAGAGTGTGACTTTTCAAAATTCCTTTCTTAGTGCGCCCCAACACTATATAAGGAACCTACCTTCCAAATTTCATACCTCTAGGACTTATAGTTTAGGCTGTGCGTTGATTCTCTGTCAGCTTCAAAAGAGTTATATATATATTGATGATGATGATGATTGATTAAATTAAATTAAATTAAATTGATGATGAAACACAAGACTAAGTGCAAGACATGCAATCTGTAAAAAAAGTTGTAGAACGTAAACTGAGTAAGACGAATCAATACTCTACGCACAATGACGTTGTGCCAAATCACAAGAATATTTTGCTTCAAAATGAAAACCGTAGTAGTTTAACTCAAATTAAAATTGAAAATTAGTTATAAAAGTATGTTAATAATTGCTACATTTATTAAGTAGATGGTATGTCTGTTTGTACAGATGCGCGGCGGCATTGCAAACAATAGATACTAGATACCTACTTTATGAAGTAATGGTGACCTGAAAACTTAGATAATTAATTATTATCGAACCAAGCAAGGTAACCTTGAGAAAGAGCTGAACGAACAAGGTATTTTATTGAGGAGCAAAATGAGATATATGACAGTACGCACCAATCTGCAGTGAGAATTATTAAAGGGGAGAGGAGAGAGAAATAGTGTTGAACGCAGTGGAAGATAAATCCGCAAAGGTAACGTTTCTCAAGACAATGCGCTGGGTAAAGCTAAGTATACAGAGAGAAAGAGGGAAGAAAGGAGAAAGAAAAGCGAGAGAAGATAGTGTCAAACAACGTGGAATATGATAAAACCTAGATTTCAAACAAAATATTAATAAATCATCTACTAAGTACTAACATTGCACGATACGGTACAATTTGTAAGTCGAGTTCGCCTTATAATTTTTCTCAGCTTATAATTATTATTGTGCCAATTGCTACGAATAGTGCAGTTGGAACACTAGCTGCAATTTTAAACACGCTAGAAAGACTCATTCGAAAACTTGCGAGCGTGATATAAAATTGCAACAATTTTATGACAATATGAAAGTAAAAATATCTATACCAAAAATCAAAACCAATGTTTTTAGTGGCATCGACTAGCTGGTCTGCAGAATACCAGCGACTAGATTTTGATGACGCTGTACTGTGTGAAATGTCTACCAATATAAATTAAATATATTTATGTTTAGGTAAAAAACTATAGTAAGTGGTTATTCAATATAAACTATGTGTGTGTAAAATATTTTTTTTCTTCCAATATCTTTATTTTTATACAGCACCCCTTGTATTATATCTTTGAAGTTCTTTCCGTCCAAGGTTGTTTGGAAGAGATCGCTGCATAGCGATAAGACCGCCCATTGTACAATTAATTTAAGTTTTGTTTTTTATTTTATTGTAATTCCTAGGTTAAGGTGTGCAATAAAGTATTTTCTATTTTCTATCTATCTATCTTCTTCATACTCTATGACAAGATGGGTACTACATAGAGGGTGACCATTAAATATGAGAATGTCGTTGTTGTGAAAAAAACCTAAACTAATTAAACTAAACTAGATAGGTATGTAGCTAAAAAAACAAATTGGTTCATGAACATGATAACAGGATTCTAGGATCACCTTCAATCAGTCTACTATCAGATCAATAAAATCATACCCACATTGTATCAGCAATCTACTAGGTACAATCCAAAACGTGTTCCAAGAACATTTTAATTGACTCTCTTTCAAAACCGATGCCTAATTTACAACGGGTATAAATCATCACATCATGTATAAAATACCAAGACAGTCGCGCTCAAAAGTAACCAAATAATTTTTCCGTAAAGAAACGGACAAGAATCCACACGTACGTTTTATCGGACAATAAAGTTTTACCATTTATTTTAAAGAGTATACTGTTTACCTTAACCTTTACCTACCACATACCTTTCTGTTTATGTTTTAATACCTATAGTATGGACTATGGACACCATAAATAGAGAATTGGTTTTGACAAAAACGAGTGTTTACAAGTTTAGGTGTACCGTGTACCAAATCGTGATTATTGTACGACAAATACTTTCATAACATTGTGATATTTAGTAACATTATAGAATTTGGGTCTCCAGAGCTATAGAATGCTATCGAATGTGCCTGAACCAAGGATTTGGATGAGTTTTTCTAAAGTGTAAAACAATAAAAATGTCGCCGAAGATAATACCCAAACCAAGCTTGTTAACCAATATTTTGTCAATGTTTTCTAAAGTGTAAAAAGGTCGATGTGCACTGCCTTATAATTTTATTCGAACACTAGCCGTCACCCGCGGCGTTCCTCGCGTTCTACCCTTTAGAGTGTGACGTTTCAAAATTCCTTTCTTAGTGCACCCCTACACTATTTAAGAATACTACCCTCCAAATTTCATACCTCTAGGACTTATAGTTTAGGCTGTGCGTTGATTCTAAGTCAGCTTCAAAAGAGTTTTATATATATTGATTGTATTATAATTAAGTCATACTTTGGATGTTAGGCTGCAAAACCAAAAGTACTATAATATTAAGCTGTTGTAAAACAAGAGCACTTCTGGCAGCAACTGTACCAAGGATCATTCAGACATGTGGTAATCGAAGATCGAACAGATAAAAAACGAAAAAGCAAGGTTGATTATAGACCTGAGCAGCCTCCGGCGACTTGGCTAGAGGGTGGGTATTAGGCCAATTCGAGGATATAACTCATAAGTCATTCACGTTCTAACAATAGATAACTTGAATTTACTTAAGTGCTCATGAGTAAATGGTGAAGGTCTATTGCTTAGCTGTATATACAATTATGTATGGAGTTGGTATGACTCAGATAATAAATAAATTGAGGGCAAGATATATAAACATATGAAGTGGCCATTTTCTTAAGCTAGTGGTATTTTTTCCATTTATTACCAAATGACAAACCACGGTGGCTCTAACTACCTAGTTGGTCAGTTTGTATTTTTTTTTACTGACCATCTATCTTTTGTTAGTGATCTACTAGGAGATGTAAATTAAAGATTTATGAATGGGTATCATATTTATTCAACTTAGTGATGATATTTTAAAAGTGCAAAGCTTATTTTGCTCTTTTAGTGCACATATTTAAACTTACCTACACGCAAAAACATACGCAGAAAATTAGTATAAAATTTTCTGAAAATATTTTTTTAATTTACCGCAAATAACTTATCTGTAATATCAATGAATAAAAACAAGTAATTTACAGGTAACGAATTTATGAAAGTATTAATCGTTAATTAAAAATCATAATATTAGTGAATATTGTATTATTACCTGCATGGAATAATTATAACTAAAACAGAGTTTAATAAATAATGGTTTGACACAGTGACAACTAATTTATTTGCATCCATAATCAATAAAAATAATAATTCAAGTTTATTTATCTAAATAGGAAATTATTAACAAGTAGGGCAACATTGATTAATATTAAAAGTAAAACTCTATGTAGATCGGATGTTATAAAACTGAGTTGTAAATCAATTAATGAATGTCGAATGCAAATAAAACCAGTTTGTAACTGCTTCCAAATCTCAAATGATTTACTTAATATGCCTGCTAAGTTTATGTTGCTATGGTGTGGGGTAATAATTAGCTTTTTAGAACTTAGTAAGTAGTATATTGAATAGATTTTCTTTAGCAGCTTTAGTTGTTTTTCTTGGCTGTAAAGATTTTTTAAGTGTTAAACTACAAGAGTTGGCAACATTTTGTAAATCGAGTGCCACCCACGAATATGAAAGTGCTATAATATTTTTTTATTATTTTTTTGCAGTTTAATTATGAAGTGCGTTATAAAGTAGAAAACTACTAAATATCTTAATTATTATTTGATACTTTGTTTTGTGTCACAATCGTTAGAAATAGGTAGGTAAATTTTGAAGTTTTGACTATTTTGCATATTAATTTTGTAGGTACATATTGTTATAATTTAACTTTAGTTTATTAAAAAAAAACTTGTACAAAATATTTATTCTGCAATGAATTTGAAAACTTGATCGGCGCTTAACAAAGGATTACGAGAAAACTAAGGATTTAGTCACACTGAACGCACAAAACCAAATGCATAAACATGTTTTAAAATTCAGCGTGCTTACTTTTCTAACTACGCAACAATATTAAAAATTATATGGATTCAACATTTTTATGATCGAATATTATTATGTCAATAAAAAATATTTTAACTTTTAATTACTTTACTTTAGATGAAAATGATACATTACGTATTAAGTAAAAAACTAGCATAGGTAATAGTAACTTAACAAGTTCACAAAACAAAGGTTAAAAAGTTCAGTAGTCTTTCAAACCTATTCTCTACTTAGGTTTACTACTTATATTTAGAACTAGCCGTCGCCCGTGGCGTTGCTCGTGTTCTTTCGTGTGTGACGTTTCAAAATTTCTTTCTTAGTGCATACCTGTACAATATAAGGATACTACCCTCCAAATTTCATACCTCTAGGACTTATAGTTTAGGCTGTGCGTTGATTCTCAGTCAGCTTCAAAGTAGTTTTATATATAGTACCTACTGATGATTAGAATAAAACTATATGTTGTTAAACTTAAAAAAAAACTGAAATAAAGTACCTATACCATGAAGGGTTAACATTAAAAATGTGTACACACCGCTAGGTAAAATAAAATAAAAAAATAGCATTTTGATCTCACTGCCGATTGAACTTGGTGAATGAAATCGGATCACAAAAAGTAAAATGATACGTCGATACGCATGAAGAGGGTCTGGGACATTTGAATTTATAAGCAAACTGTTTATAATTCGGTACAGTGTGCGGTGACCCTTAAAGTGTCCTTGTCTTTACCCAACTCAAAGCTTCGGAGACGTTTGGACGTTCTACCTAATTAGTGATAGTTAGGTATACCTATATATAAGCTTTTAGTATGCTGCTACACATTCTTATGTACTACTAGCCGTCGCCCGCGGCGTTGCTCGCGTTCTACCCTTTAGAGTGTGACGTTTCAAAATTATTTTCTTAGTGCACCCCTACACTATATGAGGATACTACCCTCCAAATTTCATACCTCTAGGACTTATACATAGTTTAGGCTGTGCGTTGATTCTCTGTCAGCTTCAAAAGAGTTTTATATATATTGATGATTGATGATGATTGATGAAGATGATGATGATTATAATGTCAAAGTTTAGATATTTGGATGTTTGTGTTTCAATCACTCCGCAATTGCTGGTCAGATTCGGATGAAACTTGGAATGTATATTCTCGGTGGTAAATTTTTATGTCGGAAAATCAACAGGATAAAACGGGACGCGGACAAAATCGCGGGCGGAAGCTAGTGTTGAATAAAAATATAAAGTAGGAAGCTCTACACAGATTCAAACTTTTTGATTATTAATTAGTTATTTTATCATTATAATAGGTTCTTAGAAACAAAAGAACTTTAGCATAGATTTTTGACGTTTTGCATACTACTACAGAATGTTAACTTGACTTAGAGGGCTGGTGTCCATAAAACATGATTAATAATAATTTTCAGCCAATTTGTGTGTAATTATTTAGAAAAAACTACGTAAACTGTCCATAATTCCGCGTTCCATCAAAAAGGGAAGACCGCCTCAGTATTTTTATGAAACCGCATTTTCCTTACGTTGATAAATGGCTAAATAAAGATAATCACAAGTGAATTGCTGGTTTGACATGTGAAGCCGGCGTTATTAATGTGTATTATAGGGCTCGGGATACCCGCTCGTTTGTGAAGCGAATTTGTAAAATTATCGATCGATTTTTGAATATTAATCTCAAATGCGCCTGCTTGTTAGATTTTGACCTTTAGTTTTTTTTTTGGTTTTATCGATGTTGTCGATCTTGTATTCGATTTTTGAAGTTTGATTTGGCTCTTAAAGATTCACAAATCTAGATTTTTTGGTTTGCTTTACATCTGCATTATGTAAGTATATAATTTTTTTTTCATCCCACCATCTCGGAAAGAGTATTTTTTATCTTCAATATCTGAGTGGAAAAGCCGTTTTTATTCTCTAGAGGATAAAGTAAATTGAATTTAGAACATCGTGTGCACTAAGTTTGTGAATTAAAAAAAACATTAAACCTATTTACTGCTACCTCTATGGTGCCGAATATATCATACAACTTTTTTTAAATTTGTTAAAAACTCAGACTCGGAACCTTCTTGGTGTTCTTTTTTCAATTTGCTTTGTACGCGGTTCTTTACGCGGCATTTTTTCACGTCATTGTTAAACCTTATATTAAAAACAAGAAACTTGAAAACAGGTGAAAAAACTAAAATGAGTGATTCTAGCGACGAGGAAGTTTGTTTGACGCCAACAGAATTGACTGAAACTGTTAATAATGCGCAAATGAGCTTTCTCCCTCAACAATCACGCGAGAAGTATTTAAAACAGTACGATATGTTCAACACGTGGCGACTAGCAAAAGGAGCCAAAACTTTCTCAGAAAACGTTTTGCTGGCATATTTTATAGAATTATCCGAGAACAAGAAAGCAAGCACTCTATGGAGTACGTATTTGATGCTAAAAGCAACAATAAAGATGAAAAAAGACATACATATCGATACCTATCCTAAATTAGTGGCATTTTTAAAAAGAGCCTCATCTGGTCATCAACCAAAAAAATCGAAGGTTTTCACAGTATCTGATATTGAAAAGTTTCTTAACGAAGCACCCGATTCCGTATATTTGGCGGCAAAAGTAAGTCAGTTGCACATTCAGTATCTACTTAAGTATATTAATCTCAATTCAATAGTATACTAAGTAGATGTTGATAGGCATAATTATGCGTTCATATCAATTTTATTCATTTATCTACTACAATACTCTTTACGTTACAGGTTGTTCTTATTATTGGAATAAACGGAGCATGTCGAACTAATGAACTAACACAACTTAATGTCAAAAACATTGAGAAACATTCAGATGACTTACTATTAATTAATTTACCTAATACAAAGACAAAAAGAGACCGCAACTTCGTCATTCGCAAGGAATACGTAACGATTGTTGAGAAATATCAAGCCTTACGCCCGCCTAACACTCCAATCAATCGATTTTTTCTACAGTATCGCAATGGAAAGTGTGTTAAACAGCCTATGGGTACTAATAAAATTGGCAGTATCCCACGAGAAATAGCAACATTTCTTGAACTTCCAGAACCCCTGTTGTACACGGGTCATTGTTTCCGACGAACTTCAGCCACACTTTTGGCTGATTCCGGAGCTGATCTCCTGTCCCTTAAGCGCCACGGAGGCTGGAAGTCCAATGCAGTTGTAGAGGGATACATAGAGGATTCCATCCAAAATAAGTCTAAAATATGTGAAGGCATCGTAGGAGCCATTACACTGAAAGAGCCTCAATCGGATCCTTGGACTGGCCCTTCTACATCAAAAATAAGCCGTTATGAAACACCTAACCATCTCCCTCTCTCTCCAACATTCACGCCAAGGGAATCCGATGAATCGGTACAACTATTAAGTATGACAGATAGTTTACCGAAAAACAGTACACAAGTGACTAACACCAATATTACAGTACCAAACAAAAATATTACACTCAATTTAAATAACTGTAGCAACGTTACTTTAAAATTTTCTTAATTATACCTTATTTAGTTATAATTTAAAGATTATTCTGTAATACTTACCTGTCATAATGTAGTAATTAATACCTAAACTGAAATAAAAGTGTACCTATCTTGTGATTGTAAACGTTTTTTTTTTGCATTTAGTCATTTCCTCGCTGAGGTGGAATGAAAAGTTACGTGTTGCACTCGAGTGCAAAGATTTTTCACCTCGTGCTCTTTTGATTCCCTCGCTAACACTCAGGATTCTAATTTTGAATCACTCGCTGCGCTCGTGATTCAATTTTAGAATCCTTCGATTGCTCGGTCATCAAAATTGAACACTCGGTTAAAAAGCAACTTTGCACTCTTGTATAACAAATAACTATTAATATTTAGTCTAATTTAAGCTAGTGATACATTACGCATGTAACCACAAAGAGGTAGATAATATTTCCAATTTTGACGTTTACATGACCATCGAAAGTTAATTAAAATATTTAATGAGATGTCCATTCGGTTAGTGGGAGCCGATGACAACAACAAATGATATTAAATTAAAGATACACAAAGGTGGGCGTAATCATTTTGTCCGTTCAAATATTAAGATGACTATCAAATTAATCGAATAAGGCATTAAACTTGTAGTAGTAACTATTTATATTACTAATAGAGTAAACGTTTGGTAGCATAGGTCAAAAGCCTGTAATATATTGTGTAGTGTAGATAGATTAGATACATATCGTAGAGATGGGCTAGTGCTCTAAATCTTATCGATGAAAATTCGACTCGCGCATTTACTATCATTCGAACAATTACGCTGTCGAGCATTCCTAATTCGAAAAAAGCCGCCATGCACCATGAGATTTCTCTACTTGTCCGCATAGAAAGTCGTGCGCGTTCAGTCACGGCGCATTATCACATCATCCAAATCTCTGAGTCTAGTGCACATTAAAATCTTACATGCTGCTCGCTTTATTAAGAATAAAAAAAGCAGTTCGTCAGATGGTCAGTAGATAGCGGTGAAAGGGACCGTTAGAATAATAGCCACAAGAAAATCTCCGCCTAGCTTCATACTAAGGTGACCATGTGAATCAATTTATTGAGTTAGTTTTGACAGATTCTTGTCATTGACCTTTTGAATGATTTATTTGTCGTAGTTTTAATAATGTACTCTATTATAGTTACGTAAATACATATCTAATTAGAGTTGCCAGAGTTGTTTTTTCTATATTTTTAATAATCAGATGCATGTAATTTTTTTGCATTATATACACTTAAAAACACTTATAATAAATTTAGTTATCTTAATAATTAGTTAGTTGATAGCAGATTTGCATAGTTAGGGACTTAAAAGTGTTTTGTAAAATGTTCAATAATATTTTATGTAGAATACTTAGTGATTTTTTAAGTTGTTTATATTTTTCTTTATTTTCCTACCAGAATTATGAAAAAGATACGGATATAAAAAATTTTATTGGAGTTTTGCTGACGTTTACTTGGCCTGAAAATCCTCTTATTCTTAAAATCATTCTGGAAGTATGTAAAACTATTCCAATGAAGTACATTCGCACAGTAAATTTAAACACATGAAAAACATTATTGTTTATTCAATGAAACAAATTAATACAGTTCCACAAAAAAGCCCAATTCGAGCATGGTACACACGTGATAAGTAAACAGACAACACATGTTATCAGTAGTCACTTATGCAAAACATTTTGACTAATTTAATTATTTTTTTTAAATCGAGTTACCATACGACGGTTTTATTATTTATTTAGTTAAATGAGTTGATGTTGAAGTCCTTGGATATCACATGGACTTTGATCTCCAAAGTTTTTGGCATTGTCCACAAGAATTTTGCTATCTAGTTTGAACAGAGCAAAACTAGTAAAATTAGAACTAAATAACAAATTATAATACATACTTAGATAGCAAATAGATAGAAAAGCAAATAGATAAACAAAACAGTGTGCAAATTAAAAATATTTTTCCAAGCAAGTTAATGATTTTATGATCTTATGATCTTTTGTAGATGCAAACTATGAATTATTATGTTTTAATTATTTTTTTATCTAGCAGTAAGTACTTCATTAGCACGGTATTATAATTTATTTATATAAATATTAGTTCACCTAAACATAGATGAATATTCAAATATCTAAGGATTTAACGTTTTGGAAACGAGAAGTAAAAATGTTAGAAAAAATCTCGGATTACAAATGGCCGACCTTCGGGCGATACCTCGCTTCATCATCTACATGGACATCTCTATTTCGCTCTTTCTTCAGCTCATTTATCAGGATAACACAAAAATGTGATTAATGATCTAAAAGTCCCGAACATCCCCTTGGTACCTGTTTTCGGCTACTCCTACAAAAACTTGGGGTAGGTATATAAAGAGAACGCTTATTTGTTAACGTCTCAATTAATCTTATGCGTTTTTTTTAATACTGTAAATGCCGACACAGCTGTTTTGTTTCATTTGCATTTTTATATTTCCGTTTGTTATAACTTTTGTATAAGAAAGCAATAACCTTTCTAAATCTAGTTATTAATAAACTTTATTCACAAAAAATATTACAACTCATACAGTATAATTATTTACCATACCTATTCACAATAGATATTTACAAAATAAACTTGAATTAATATCGAAAATACTGAAAATTTAATCTTTTGTAATAATAATAAAATGAGTATAGATGCATAAAGCAATTTTATAAATATTTAGATGTCTATGTATAGAGGTCTAGACATTCAATCAAACTTTGAAAAATACTTCAATCATAATTAATTGATTAAATAATATTATTATGTTTTAGAAGTACCTATATTATTACTGGCTGGTAGTATGGGAAGCAGGCACCTATTAATCAAATTGTTTATTTTATCCATGTAAGTAATTAGTAAAAATGCTCATTTAGGCCTTAACTGATTACGTGAATAAAATAAACTATTTTTGTAAATATCTGTTGTCAAAGGGTCCGTTATTGTAATTAATTAAATACTTGTTAGTTTGTAATCAACATCAGAACTTCTATTTAGTTCTATGAGTTCTAATCATTAAAAACTTACCAGTGGTTTATCCAATAAGATTATCCAAATGTTTCCTTAGTATTTATCGTCACTGTCTTTAACACGTAATTTATCTTATTGAAGCAATAAAAAATCTACAAAAATAAATGCTCATAGCATTGAAATATCACTTAATTATCATTATTGTTTAATGTTTGTTTTTTTATTTAACCATTATTAGTACAAACTATTTGTCATTTATGTTTCGCTAAATTTAAATGTTCTGTTGTCATTGCCAACCACAAACTGTTTCCTATTTTTTTATACACTTTCTTTCCCCTCGAACTGATTTCAAACAAGGCGTATCTAATTGCGAACATCATAAATGATCCTTGAGATGGAGCATGTCACAAATCAATTGGCAATTTGGTAAGAATCCAACGCAAAATGACAA
The DNA here is from genome assembly GCA_918843925.1 of Eulithis prunata. Taxonomy (NCBI): domain Eukaryota; kingdom Metazoa; phylum Arthropoda; class Insecta; order Lepidoptera; family Geometridae; genus Eulithis; species Eulithis prunata. Next base: position 6,590,884 of record OU974016.1, on the reverse strand, counting down.
GTTCAAGTTCGCGCGAAAACTGTCCACACAAAATTCACAATCACAACATCGCGTTACCGTCACTGCACTATTGTCATTTCCGAACGTAAATAAACTGTCAAATATAACCACTAAAATTACATCGGTCGGCGTTTAATGAACGTCTGAACCCGCATTGAGCTAGCTGTCAAATCTACGAGCCGTCATAGTCCGCTGCCATGAGTGAGCTCGCACACATACACGCGGGCTCGTGTCCGCACGGCCACTAACACACTGGCAGTTTCCAGCGGAGCGCAAACGTACGGGCACCCGCACATTCAAAGCTCATGATTCATACATGAATCGCGTTTGTGTTGTGGCTGGTGGGAGTGCGAACTGCGAACATGCAGCGTGCTTTTAGCGCGGCCAGACGATATGATGCCTAACTGCAGAACGGAGTGAGGGCCGTGTAGGTTTTATAAAATGGTTGGTTATGCCGTGTCTATGTGGCCGATCACAATGAGAGATTAGCTGAATGCGTGTGAATGCATGTAGCGCGGTGCTACGGATCGGAAAACGCCGGGAAGAGTTTTGGTGTCGTCTGTACCACCTACATTTGATTGGAATAATACTTGCAATAATTTAGCCGTGATTTTCATCTAACTATAATCTTTTCAGTTTACAGGTATTATGCAAGTTATCTACGTGGTCTAAAAATACGTTTGCAAGGTACCTACTGAAATATCTTTTTAATCAATTTATGCAAATACATAGGTATATCATTATAATCAGAATGTACAAGATAAACGTTTGTTTCATCAATTTACATAATAAGGTATATATTTATTAAACTTGTCCAATCTCTATAGAACTAGTTGGCAATACAAGAAGTTTTGCCCTAAATTCATGGTCACCCTACGTTTTTATCGATTCAAGTCTACCTACGCAATAGGTACTAATGTTTTATTGTTATAATATTAAATTTATACTACCTTTTAACCTATAGTTTAAAATTTACGATTATTGAATGCGAAAAGCGGAAAATTGTTTTTGTGGAATATTTATAACATTTTTAAATTTACCCGGTTCATCAAATTTTTACGAGCAGCGTAGGTAGATTACTTTTAAATGTTTATCACAATTTAGGTAAATAAAACTTCTCACCGAGAGTAGTAAATGGATGCTTTAGTTAGTAAAGACCATTTTCAACTGACGACTCACACGTACAACCGCAGTAGTATTCACCACAGTATGTCCGTTGAATGTTGTGCGAAATTGAAAAACGACTTTATGCTAATCATGATTGAACTGAATATAGCGCGAGCACGCATCAACACAAACGATCACATCACTGCACACACAAATAGGGGGGGTTTCGTGAATCCAAATCTTAGAGTAAAGATTTTCTTTTTTCTTACCTGAAACAAAACAAAAAAAGATTATAGACGTTGAAATAGCACTGTAAAATAATTAGGTAATATTTAATTAATTTATAAGTTAATTTTATTTTAGTACGTAAGTAGAGTTTAAAAAGAAAATCCAACATATTAAATATTTTAAAATCATATTTTAATACATAGTATTTTTATCACTTAATTATTTTTCTTTATTTATGTAAACTGTTAATAAGGTAAGTCGATTTCGTAATCTTCAAATGATATCATCTAATTCAAAGCAAAGAATCATTTTAAAAATAGTAAATAAAAGTAAGTATCATTAGTGATATTATAGTTTGAAATCAGGAAATAATATTTTCAAAAAGTCGTTGCCTTCTATAATCTTTGAACTGTGGCTTTTACTATCTGCTTACGTAGGTATTGAAGATACAAAAGGGTCAGCAGAGTACGTTGTAAACGGTGCTTCATCTTTATTTTTTCTCTTTGCCTCATTTGTTTTTTTTTCAGAACTAATAAAAGAAACAGCTGAACAAATAAATGATTTCAAAGAATGTCAGTAATAAAAATAGTTTTCATCAACTTTTTGAACTGGTGTTATTTTTAATGAGAAAACTGAAATATCAATCTCAGGTCAGTTTCTCAAGGTCATGTTAGGATTGCGCTTCTGCTTAGAACATTTACAGTGGTAGGGTCAGAAGGATGATAACTGTGTCAGTCAATGCAGTATGAATAGACATTCTGTTGGTCAAGTTCATTTTGATTATCCAATTGAAGAGTTGGTATCGGCGGAACACAGGAAAAAATGCTCTACTTCTTCAAACCTCAAACAGAAATAAATGCTTTATTGAGAACTAGCTGTGCCCGCGATTTCGTCCGCGTGGAATAATGTCTTTGGGTGTCGCTTTTTTTCGGATAAAAATGTAGCCTATGTCCTTTCTCAGGCTCTAAACTATTTGTGTACCAAATTTGATTAAAATCGGTTCATTAATTTTGGCGTGAAAGCGCGACAGACAAACCAAATTACTTTCGCATTTATAATATCAGTTAGGATTCTAGAGTTACTTCCATTTGAACATGACTTCATTGAAGGAAACGTTGATTTTTTCAAATAACGAACAGATTTTTATTGGTAGGTATTTTTTCTTTGGCGTAGTAGGTATATCTTCTCTGATGAAACGTACACTACCTAGAGTTTTGATTCTAGTTTATTGTTTTGTTTCTGAGTAAGATTTCTATTATCTACTCTATTAATTTTTATAGTTTTTGATACTAGAGTTCTTTGTAGTTTAAATCAATTTGCAAGTTTGTAATTAATGACTGCTCAGAGTTGAACTTTCACCGCAAAAGCATAATTATTTTGAATATATATTCATAATTTATTATAATTAGTCTTATCTATAAAAAATAATAATTAATTAGATAAAAAGTTCCCAATGCATTTCGTAAACATAAGTTGAATGGAGTTTATAAAGGAATGAGTTATTGCATTTTCCTATCAGTGAGACGCTCCAGTTTAAAAATAAATAGATAAAATTCATAAACAACGAGGTGAATGATTTCAACGGTATGGCGGGAAGCGGGAGATATGTAAACAAAATTAAGTAAAAAAACAAAACACGAGAAAAAACATAAACTTTTACCTACCAGTACAGTTCTACTAAAACCTTTATTTTTTGAAAGAAGCTTATCATTTGCATTTCACGGTATCAAAACAACAATAGCAGGCAACGCGTTGATGAAGATGTTACATTTCCATAGGCCGAGTATCCACCGTGAAATTTTAGAAAAATAACCGACAGCTCTCTGTACGCCCTCGAAGAGTTATTACATTAATATATTTACCAAACACGCTCCTATTATTATGTTTTCATGTACTCGCTTGCGCATAAATTAAAAAAGTTGTCAGATTTTCTTTTGTCCCAACCCTTATTTGGTATTCATATTTGATACTTTGATAACACAAAGGGACGTGGAGTTTGAAGCGGTGTTTTGAAACGAAAACACAAAACGTCCGTAACTTACACGAGAAAAACCAGTTTCACGATCTTGCTAAAGAAACAAATTGTGAAAGAAGCAATCGCTCATTCCACGTTTCTAACTGTTTATCTGCAAACTATTATGGACTCTTGTACTTGAGGAATAAGCGTTTTATTCAAATGAAGGCGGTCCCATCACTTCAATTATGGTCATATTGAATGATATATGAGTTAAGTGAGGGATATCAAAGGGCGACGCGGGGCTGTTTATGAAATGTGAACTTTGAAATATGTACTATAACAGTGCACCCTTTTTTAATTTGTACTAAACTATAGACCGTAGCAAAATGGGGTCTCGAAAATATGATAGGGGTTTTTTTTGGTATTCGATGGATTGGCTGACATGCAGGCAAAGTATAATTTGTGACTACTTTGTTCGGAATTTTCGTATTTCTTATTGCTTCCGCAACAAATTTCGTGCGACCCAAAAGTCGAAATGATTGAACCTATCGGGCATTCGCCTGCAGCGGGCCGACTCCAATTTAGTTTTTCGGATTAGATACGGCGAACATAATAACATAATTGTTCTAATAACAGAGCGAACGGTGCGCCGTGCCTTATTCACTTTCCAAATTGGTTTATTTTTTACGTACTCTGTCTAGAACTATCATGATTTATTATAAAATTTTCGTGCAGGCAAATTACGGCCTCTTTTTCGGGAATGTGACTAATATCTGCTTTCTCGTTCTGGCAGGTGTAAAGCAGACTTCCTAGATAAAGACAAACAGATCCATTGTTTCCTTGAAAGCCTCTAGACATTACAGGAGAACCTGCAGATGAAATGATTTATTGTGCATTTCTAATTTACTCGTAAACTAATTAAGTAGATTGACTTATCTCATTAACAAACGTCAAATTTAAATTTTTTAAAACACCTATCATTGCTAGTTGGTATCTAAATCAAATTCAACAAAAAAAACAATAAAATTTGTCAAAGAAACTATTGCAGTAAATATTAAAAAATGGTGTATAGGTATAGTACATAATATTAAGTAGGTATTCATAAATGATGTAAAATTTACAAAAAAGATACCAAAATGCAGAAATTTTTAAACCTTGCTACAAGTAACTAAAAATACCTACAGTTGTCTGAAATAGTGCGACCGACAAATGTTCATGACAAGCGGTTGCATTATACATGAGACCTGCCACAGAGCCGCATTTACATATAAAAACTTACTTTTGAAACAATTCACCAACAAACAAAAGTAGCTGAGCATCTCTCTTGCTCGTTTCGCCAAATCAACAAACAAACGCTAGAGAAAAAAAAATCTTGCTTAATAGAAAACATACACGGAATGGCAGTCGATTCGTCACGTGATTTTTTGTTCAGAATTGACATTTTGATTATGTATAGCTGTAGAATGTTAATTTAAAGCATAAAAAACTCATTTTTACAGAACTGTACTAAACCGTCAAGTTTGTCTATGTCTAGAAAGCCAACAAGAATGGAAGATCAAAACCAAACCCAAACGAAAGTTGAAGATGATCATCTCAAAAGATCAACTTTACCATAAGTAGTTTTTTTTTATAATAAATTGAAAGAAATAATAGAATAACCAAAATTAGTTTCAAAATATTATGTACTGTATTAATTGTATTTCTTTTGGGAATAAAGTATGTGTTTCAAAATGACTTCTTTGAAACAAGCACGTGGTCGTCAATGTAAAATAAATAATAATATACTGAACAGTTGTCATGTTCAGCTACTTATGACGCTGACCGTAGAGAATAGAATTATAACCAGTTGCAACCGTTACATCATTAAAATCATTATTATTCTTTCTTACAATCACGCAAATAAATTCAGATTTATGTTTATTGCACCTAAGGTTGACACAAAATGGCATGATATTAGCCTAATTTAATTTATCTGTTGTGGCTATGAACTATCAGTATTAACGAGTGCTTCTCTCGATCGTATAACTATTAAAATAAAGCTGTTGGAAAGACATCGTTTTTTAAAAGCACCAAGGCTTGCATCATTGCAACAGCAACAATTTTGGTTAATATAAACGTCTACAACGCTAAGGGGGTTTGCATGAAATTAAGCTAGAAATATGTAAATAACACGTTATGTTCATGAATATTCGGATGGGGGGCGCCACCTCCGCAGATATCTCGCCTGGTGAAGCGGAAGAGACCTCCGACAAAGGACTGTGCGACAATGAGCTCGCTAGGGCTGATACGGGAGACAACTGTCAATGTCAAACTGACAGCATTAAGACGGAGCGCCTTTTGCATCTGCTATCGAACGTGGTATTGTAGAAAGTATTGTATGATCCATTGAAAAAAAGTTATACCTGAAACGACGCTCGCTCAATATTTTTAATTGCTGTCGCATATTAAACTGAAATCTAAAATCACTCCCAAATATTTTTGTATTTGGAAATAGAATATTTTGGAACTAAAACTACCCATATATATTTTTTTCTTTTACATTCAATAAAAAATTTAGAAGAGTCATAACGATGTAAATATGACACCCCAAATGAACTCAAACAATCCCCACAAAATGTAAATACTGCCATTGTTTTTTGCAATAAAATATTACAAAATTATGACGGTTGGGTTTAGACATGTCGCGTTTATTGTGGTTGATAAAGGAGTATTTAAATGAGTAACATACATCACACGAAGGATTTACTAGAAGTGACAACAATAGTATTTATGATGACTGGCTGTATAAATAGAGGTAGGTAGGTATTTTAAAGTTATTGTATAAAATAATATCTATTACACATATCATATTACGAGTCCGTGAAACTTTTACCCACGCCAGTAAGTATATTTTAAGAATATAAAGTGAATTTGAAGCTGCACTCAAAATATCTCCCAGAACACTCTTGCCCAGTTTCTAAATCCATTGCCTAAACAGATCCGACGAAATTCGCAATAATTTCCCCAGCAGTCACTGCAAACCGAATTCTAAAACTACATTTCCCCGTGAACAACAACACACAATAAACAAAAATAAACCGCTGTTGGCAACCCTGCTCTCTGCGTCCGACACAGCCGCCCGGACACGTTTCAGGATCATGAATTATGGCCCGGCCCGATGTGACTTTTCAATTTGAAATCATCAACCTGGAATTAATTTCATTTTTGAACCCCATTATTTCTGTTATCTACGTACAAAATCGCGCAATATGCGGAATTTACGTTATTGCCGCATCGACAAAAATATTTCGCGGTGACGGCATGCGATATTGGTGATTTCATTTCTCTTTTGTTTTTGTTTGAATGCGGATTATTGGATTTTAGCGGCTCGCTTTTGATTTTCTGCATTAAATAGTTGACCACTTTATTTTGTCGTTTAATTTGTCTGTCAGCTTACCAAACAGTCGTTTTATCTAATGTTAATGAGGTTTACACGTTGTAACTATATAATTGCGACTGCAAGCCTCATTAACCAACTAAAATATATATGCACACAAAGTGGTCCGTTCTTTATTTGAAAGTGTCCCAATCATTTAAAAATAACATGTTTTTCAATTGCAAAAATCGTAGATTACATTAAAAATATAAATGTTACACACAGAACATAAACTAAATCCATCACTAGAAGATTCAAAAAATAGTCTTCCGAGCGATTCATTTGTAAGTCACAAATCTGTCAGTAAAACCAACGTATCAGACCTATTCATAGTTTTCTCTTACGATATTGTTGGAAAATCAAGCTGAAATAGAAGAGTTTCCAATAAATTTCAGACTAAATCCACAGCTCTACATCAGCTGAATTACTGGTCATTTACATTTTTTTCATTGCAATAAGAGGGTGTTTAGATTTTTCACACTGTGTCTACGGGTCGATGACCTGAAATTCTTGCTATAATTTATAGATTCTTAATTTAAAGCGTCGCGGGCACGAGCAGTTTATCTACTGCTATTATTTTACTACTTCTAACAGTTTATTTTTTTAAGCCGGGTTTTAAACAGTGATATTGTTATGCAAACATAAATTAGCTTATATTGTCAGTATAATGATTATGATTAGCATAACTAAAGAATAAACATAACTTTCTTTAATTTGAAGACCACCAACGGTTTGAACTTAGAATCTTGGTACAGTAATACTCCCAGGCACACGAGTTATTTCGTGTACGAAGGCAAATTCTCAGGTCGTTTACTCGTACGTTCGTTATATCGAAGTGTCTTCCAAAAAGGCGCTCTCGAATCCCCAAAGAGGGACCTTATAACAAAGCTAATATTAGACAATCATTTCCTGTCAAAAGGAAGGTCCCGCCCCCCGCCTGACGGATCTCGGCGGGGAGAGGGTGGCTCGACGGAAAATACCACCTCGTCTCTCCAGATTTCCCACTCTCCGTGTTCGAGTGTGAATCTGAATTCTTATTTTTTGCTTTAGCGTGCCTTGATGAATGGATTTTTAATATCCACTTGCAGCTGTCTGGGTTCATGAAAAATGCTGACGCGTTTTTGTTCGGAGCGCCATGCGGCAAGTGTGAACCGAGGTTCTTGCGTGCTTTTCGCACTAAGCAGATAGGTAGTTTGAAAAATAAATGCTGTCATGTCGAAAGCATAGGAGACAGGCAACAAGACATCAGCATCCAGAGACGTCTCAATACATGTCGGGACTTACTTTGAGCAAAAAACTCTGCGGGCGATTCTCACGACTCTATTACCAGTCGGCCGCGGATAAATAAAACATGACGAGCCCTTCTCACATGTACGTATTGCTTATGTATGTGTTGCGGATGTTAACAGATCTCGATTCGGTTTCATGTGATTTGAGACGCTCTCTATTCGAGCCGGGTAACTGGAGCGGTACTCTTTAGCCGTCGAGATTTCGGTGAGACTGATTTTAACTGTGATTAATCGATGTAATTGCTGATATTTTAAATTCACTCGTATTAACTCTTTCTCCTCAGTAAAATTTCATCTCAAGTGCGATAAAAATAACGTAGATTTACTCAAAGTTAACTAAATATTTTTAAAGCAAATCAACTCACAATCTCGTCTCGCAAATGTCGCTAATAAAACGTCCAACTGATTGGTATTTAGAAATTCATTCTAACCACGCAAATTATTTTAAAGGCGGCATACGAGTGACTCGCTAATAGCTAGCGCAATCTAAGTTTATGCACCTTAACTGTTCAATGTGTGTGGCATGACCGGGCTGATAGCCGGACGAATCTTGCGCAGAGTACAATAAAAACGCGTGAGCATTGACGCTACATTAACGCGCTTGCCATAGTTGGCACCATACAAGCCCCGCCCGCTGGCAACCGTCGCACGTCGCTGACTCAATAGTGATGGATGGAACATCAATCTATCGATAGAAAGTTTTATCGATACCTGATTTGATGTTTCTGAACAATCATCAACTATTGTTTCATCGTAAGCACCTAAATTTTAAAGAGGTTTTTGTTTACTTTGTAATTGATCAATCATTGAAACATTTTGCCAGATTATTTATATACGATTGGTTGACCATGACCTAATAATGCAGTATTTGTAAGGTTTTTTTTAAACTAGTGGTTTTGCGAACTGAAGACCTCACCAGCACAAACTTTTTGCAGCAATTAATGTTTAATTTTGTCCAGATCGGTTGTAATATACGGCTTGTAGAGGAGTACCAACAAAATGACAGAGCGCCAAATTTTGCCAGATTTGATGCAAAGACGCTTCGCTCGCTTGGTCAACTAGTGGATATTTTTACTCATTTTACGTAGGTAATTACTTATAGATAATTAGCTGTGGAATGGTTTGAACAGCAAAACTAATGATCCGTGGAAAATCGAAAAATTAAGTAGGTACTCAGCAAACTATAAACTCATTTATCAAAGCCTTTTTATGCGAATTGCTTAATTATGTTGAAATGAATCAATCACTGCCACTTATAGTGTAAATAAAAATTGTAAGTAGCTTTATTGCATATTTAATTAAACAACGGAATATTATCAAGTGAACTAATTAGGGTATATTTTCTCATAATCTATATAACAAGGTTGCAGCAAAAAGTGAACTTGTTGTCACCTTTGGTGCTTAGAATGTGAGTAACGACTAATAGAATCGACGAGGTGAAAGAATGACATTAAGAGCAGCAAGAAAAGAAGGTAATTGTAGCAGGTGCGTATAAATAAGCAATAAAATGCAACTCACAGCGTTGTCCATGTCATAAGTTTCGCAGAAGACGCTCGCAGCGTCGATAGAAAAACTGGTGAACATAAAATACGCGACACGTCACTAGACACAGAAGGCACCGCGCTTGCGATACATTTTAATCGTTGTTCCAGACTTGTCCAACTACAGTGCAAGTGCAACCCAGAAATGTGTGGTGTGTGGATTCGACTAGAGATCATTTAATAACAAAATCAATTTTGTTCTTATCATAGATCTTGCATGGAACTCGTTTCGGATCAACATTGTTATTACGAGTATTATGTAAATAATTAAATAGCTATGTAACAAGTATCCTTCTTTTAACATATTAATTCTGTTATCTGAAACATTGTACAGCTGACGCAATATTTTTAAAAATTTCAGAGACAAGATAAATGTCTACATCGCTACGGAATTCGTATCACAATGGCCACCGCAAACCTGCCGATGATCCCTGGCACCGAACTAGAGCGGCTGTTCCTTAGCTTCACTCCACTTGGCACTCAATAACTTTTATGCGGTACCAGCCACCAAGTGGCAGAGTAATTTGTGTGATCTCCACGTTACAATGTTCATGATTGATTGGTTTTTAAAACGAAAGTTCTTAAGAAGATTGAGAGAGACGCAGATGAGATGCAGAATGAAAGATGTTTGGTGTAATAAATCGTAGTTTTGAAAAGCTTATTACTCTTCTGAGATAAAGATCTCCAAGTCTGCAACTGCTTAGGATTTTGTACTGATTAGATATTAATAGAAAGCTAAAATTTGTAAAATAGAGCCCTTATCTGTAAATGGCTGAGTATAATACTCAAAACTCTGAGTATAATACTCAAAGCTCACAATGTTCAAAGTAGCCGAAAGTTTGAAATGCTACCAGGCTGGCAGAAGTAGCGGGGAGTTTTCGTAACAATCCATTAAGTTCAGTACGAAGGATCTGTTATGACAGCAACATACAACCGGTGGCAGAGTGTGTTGACACAATGCGTTCAGTAGATGTAGTGGCAAGGAATATTTATTTATTTATAACATTGAGGGGCTGTAAATTAGCAGTGAATTTACGGCGCGCGGAGGAGTGATCTCAGTTTATTTTCGGTTCATGCGCATGATTTAAACAGTTCCCGAAGCATGACTGCGGCTCTTCAAATCAATGTGCACGGTAACTTGAGCTCAAACGTTATAGCTAAAGGTTCCAATAGCTGTATCATTCGGAATCAAAACTGGAAGAAAGTGATACTTTTGTGTAAAACTGAATGAAAGAAATGATTGGCTGAAAGTCACCGATAGTGGTCTGAACTACAATTTTATTTAAACACCTCAGAAAATGGAAACGTACCTAACCAACCTGTAATCTCAGCAAATTGGATCAATAAAATTGTAATTTGCAAAATATATTTATTAATACTTTCAAACATTTATAACCTTATATAAATCCACATAACAGCAGAATCGGTTTAAAAGGCGAAAAACCGTCATGAAGAGTAACTTGTCCGTAGATTTGTTCTTGTTTGCCGGTTCCGAGTATGAAAATGAATGCTGATTTAGCTCGAGAACTGAGGTTCTCTGTGATTTTATCTTCCATCCGATATAGTAATGCGTAGGTTGAACTTGAAGCACTAAGCTTTGAGATAACTTCATTTGGTTCAGTTTAATCTTTTTATTTTTATCTTGGGTCTATTGCATTATTACTTTCACTTTTATTGTTTGTATTGACATCTAAGAAGCTTATATTAAATTAGGTACTAGTTTTACCTTATCATGTCATTGTAGGTATATGCATATTATGCATATTCTTCCCACTTTTAATATGATAAGACTCATCGTCAGAGTGTGTAATTGTGTATCATGTGTCTTATCACGCTTCATTTGACGTTCCACTATATTTTTTATTTGCCCAGTTTCAAAATAGTTTAGTTTTGTTGAAGTTTTTCTTTATAATATACAGTAAAATGTTCGATTAAATTCGTAAATTGTTATTCATCTAAGCAAAAGCTTGTACATAATATCCACTGTATATTTAACTCGTAGTCACGAAAACAACATAGTTCCATTTAATATCATCTGGTGTACGTGATCCTTTGTATCTCTGAGCTCTCACGAGATATTCTTGCTACTGTGTTAATAGGCTTGGTTACTTCAGATTGTATCGTTTCTAGTTTACTCTTTTTAAATAACTGAAGTTTGTTTCTTTTCGGAGTATCGTAGCTGAGCCACCTGCATTGGTAGCTAGTACTTGATACAAAGTAGCAAGTTGGTTAGATATTCGACCGCCGCAAAGGTCTTCAACATAGTAATATACCTATTATTAAAGGTTCAAATTACTTTACTATTTCTGTAAGCCTTTTTTTTTGGGATACTCTTTCACTTAGGTAAGTACAATGTTTTTTTATATGAAAAAGTATTTATCGGCTGTTTTTAACGGTTTTATTACAGGTCTAATTAACCAAAAAACTACTCTTCAGTAGGTATTATATAGTAAATCGCATATTTTTATACTTACTTCATTTTAATAATATTTTTTAAATAGGTATACATAATTAGAAAGATTCTTCTATCGAAGAAAGGTTTAAAAACTTGCCCGTTTAAAACTGACCTTTGTTAACAACCTCATTAGTCCTAAGTTGCAACCCGACACAAGAATTTAAATGTGTCCGTAGAAAAAACTTAAATGATGAACTGAAGGTATGAAGCTATAAAACGCTGTATCAATAATTCAATGTCTTATTAACAAACATCAAGGTCCTTTTTGAAAATGCAAAACACGTTAATGATGACAAATGATCAAAATATACACTGCACTTTGAGCGAATGAGTAAATTAATAGTGATGTATGTCAATATAATTCGATGTAATGACGAATAGTGCGTGAACGTGTTTGACGTGCGAATTAGCGAAACAGCAGTTATGATAAAACTTCACCTGCCGCAACAGAGTTCAGTCTTTGCACACTTGAATGGTGTTCTATTGCATTTGGTTTGTATATTAGCTTAGATTCTAATCGCGACATCTGTATGCGAACTTAAAGGTCAAACTAGTTCTTTGTTAAAAAACATAAAATGGTGCTTTTAACTAATGCCTACAATCTACATACCGATAGAAACACATCTGCGAATACAAGAGGCATTGAACCTAAACCGTTGTTTTCTACCTTGCTTTTTGGCTGTGACCGATAAGAAAATACTTTGGTAATCATACGGGCCCGATAGCGGTTTTGCAATAGTATCGATTTAACAATAATGTCTTTGCACTGGTAAACATAAAAGAATATTCTAGCAAATTCTAGAGCGAGGCGCGAACACGCCGGCCAGTGACACGCTATCGTGGGGCCACGTTCGGAGGACATAAATCACCGACGCTGCTTGTTTTACCAATAAAATTGATTCTTTCGCGAATCTCGAGCAAGATGAGCGTAAACATTTCGAATTTTTCGTTCAACCTAAACGTGAAATTCAAAATGCATTTTAAATTTCGTTTCGATGACACCTTTAACGTATTGTTGTTGAACGATATGTAATTTATGAGGCAGATGGAATTTTTCACAAAAAATTCGTCATCAACGGATCACCAAATTTTATCGACAATACATTGCGCGATAAAAAACTTGTTTTGTGAATTGAAATTACATGGAAACGCATAAATCAAGTCATTCACCATTCACAATCGATATCAATAGCGTCGCATCACTAAATGGGCGATTTATCAGAGATACATATAACTATACGCGTGCCAAGCCCAACGCAACGTTTTGATAAGTGAAAAATCGTATCATCTATTGACAGATCACCCCTAAATCTGAAAAGATTTATCGATATAACAAATAATATGTAATCATTTTAATCAAATGATTTTGGTGTCCGCCTTGCTCAGTTGAATATCGGCTAATAGAATACCAAATAGCTATTTATTAAATGCGATCATACCCATATTATAATACATCTGCATACATAATGACTACAATTTGTGGTTGCAACAGTAATGTATGATAAATTGACTTTTTATTGATGCAAGAAGCGCGACATTTAGATTTTTAACCTTCACCAAAATACTCTTTTATTTTGTTAATGATAAAATATTATTTTTGATGACAATACTGTTGGAAAGAGCAGAGAAAATGTTTATTATTTATTATACGGAAAACAGAGCAAACTAACCAAAAGTGTCCGCGGCGCGGAAGCAGCGGGAAGAAACAAAACAAAACCAAGAAAATAGAATGACGTGTGTTTTGCGCTACTTTGTAACTAACTATACTTAGCTAAATCCCAGATCGTGCTATATCTAGCTATGATTGTTTTATTTTTAGGCTCTAATAAAGTGCAGGGATTCGTTTGAAGACCAATGTGTGATACTATATTTTTTAGTTGCACAAAGATCAATTATTGCATTGTCTCTATAATACTTTTAAGGGTGAATGTCAAGAAAAATCTTTTGAATTGCTTTTAATGCATACATTATCATCAAAATTCTTCAATAATTCTTCTTATCAATAATTCAAAATTATCATCGATAAAACACTCTCACTATTGGAACTTTTGACCCATCTCTACTTTCATACATTGCTAGAAAGAGACGCCAACACCCCAGCTAAAATGGAAAGCGTGACAGGAAAACGGGACAAAAAGACCGATGTGTAGGTACTTGCCCGGCAAAGCTTTCAAACCTTTAGGGGGTTGAATGGACGCAAGTAGCATCCACAGTGTTGGGAAAATAGTTCTGCTTGGCGATAGATTTAGAAGATTTTTTGTACACTGCAGCTGCTTCCGTTCTAGGAATTTGAATAGTTTCATAGTTCTCACCAGTTCAGTGACTTTTGAGGCAAAAAAGAATGTCTATCAAATGAACGTTACATTAGGATTGATAAATTTCAGTCGGTGTACCTAATGTACTTATCTTACCTACCTACTCTCATCTAAATGAACCAGATAAAACATCAGGGGGAAAAAAAGAAGTTGAAGTGTCAGAGATCTGGTTTCCTTCATAGTTGAACTAAAGGTTAGGTATAGTTGCTTGGCAGCAAAGTAGGTAACAACAGTAAAATAAAACAGAAAAGTATCTAAAAGCATTTCTGTCCGGTCAGCCATCATAAAAGTAGGTACACTAGCACGTACAGTCGACATAAAAAAATTATTAAATAAAAAAAAAGTACTTATGAAAGACAAGACGAAAATTCTTGGACTGTTATATATGTTATATATATATATATATGAGTTCTAAGTCAAAAGTTATATTTCTCAAATGGTTTTGATATTATACAGAAATGATGACAAAAAAAAATTGTCACAAATTATTAGGTAAGATGATGGATAGTCATAATAATATATTCAATAATATATAATGCATTAGCAGTTTATTTGTAGGAGATCATTGAAAGTAGGTATAAACAATTCATCAGTTTCCGACTGTCCAGACCAACTCGCAAAACATATGCGATCTTTTATTTCTCTCCTTTTTCCATTTCCACTAAAACGAAAGCGACTTTCCACAGCGACTTTTTCCTCTGAAAAGCGAGAAATTGTGGAAAAATAATAATAAAAACAATGAGCGGAGAGAAATGGAAATAAAAATTTGCTTTGTCATAAATCATGAAATGCTTCCGGGTGGTTGGTTTGTTACAAAGAAAGTTTGTATCAATGCAATGCCACGATGCTTTTACTCAACACAGAAATGAGAGAGACAGCTAATTAGTGAGATGCTTAGGTACCTGGCTGTGTTTGATACGATATAAATAAAATATTGGTTGATAGTTCACAAAGTAGCATAAATTCATCCAAACTACGCATTATGATCAAAGAAACATGATAAAACTAACTGGGTATTGTACTTTTTAATTTTATATGTTTATAAAATTACATCGTTATTAAACAAGCGTGCTTGGAGGCAAGAGGGCTGAGAGAGTCCGTGAGATCTTTGTAAAAAACTCGCATTTCACTAAACGCAGCAAACTCAATAAAAAAGAGGTTTTATACAGACTTTATACAAAGGACAGGACTTACAAGACAATGATTAAGGAAACCTCTCCGGAGTAAAGGAAATAGGCTTTCACAAATCGCTTTTTTGAGTAAACGGAACATCTTAAACCATGCAGCAGAAATCCCAAGCGTGGAGATTCCATTAAGGAAATCAAAAAGGTCTGCCTTCAGGCCGCGAGTATTTTCATTTAGCAAAAACAACCCATAAATTGTCATCTTAACGAGATTTTTGTTTTTGCCGTATTTGCCATTCGCACCCTAATGTGTTTAGTATCTAGTGGAGTAGTGACGCTCCCCTGTCAACGGTTCTCGTGAATAGAAATTAGGTTCTAAATGAACATTCCTTTTTACTCACGTGTTGATGATGAAAAATACCTGCTCGAGTGGTAAACCAATTAGACAACTCTATAGAGAACTCGTTGGTATAGAATCTATTACACAGAATGAATGAAATAACAAAGAGTTAAGATGAAATAAAATAAAAACATTCTGGCCAACTCTGCTAAATAAGTTGTAATGGTACCTTCAAGTCTCCGTCATGGCTTAAAGTCTACCACACCAACGAGAGGAACCATCAAAAACACGCGCTGTAATAAAAAACCACTAGAGCATTTGTTTCATAAACAAAGAAAATACTGAAGCTTGTACGCTAAACTATTAAGTGGTAGAAAACCATGGTTCCCTGGAAAAAGAATGTTACCACCGGCCAGCCAATCTTGTCTGGTGAGATCATAACTAATTTGGTCTTGTCTGTTCTGTTCTTCCGGTAATAGCTAGGTCACTAGATCGAGCCAAAATTGTCATTGACGTGAATTTATGGTTGGTACGCAAAGTTGAATACCTTGTTGAACCTTATCAGAACAAATCTACAAATTTTTGACACAAATACGTGTTTCTACTAATGCTGTCTATTTCCTTGTCAACTGGTTAATTTTCTAGCAAATTGGGCTTATCTATGTCATTTATCTAACTGTAGATAGACTGCTAAGCTAATTTATATGTCATCGATTTGAAAGTTCAAAATTCAACGGACACGGTAGCTAAGCAAGCAAGCAAGTAACTCTGGTCGCGGAGTTTTTAGGCCGCCTTAAGGCTTCCGTCGTGGCTTAACGACTGCTAAAGCCGGGACCGACAGTTTAACGTGCCCTCTAAAAGCTAAAAAGAGGAAACAAAAGACAAAACCGAACAGTAAAACTACACCAGACATTTATCTTACTATTTTGATCTATTCGTAGAATAGTATTCTTTGGCACGTCGCATGCGTGTCAGGATAGACAGACAGTGCGCGTGAGTGCGTGCAACCAGGATATTTATTGCACAAACAATGGCTACCATCATTTGAGGGTTAAACTGTTGAATTTTTGTTTATGGTTTTATAGGGTTCGATAAAAACGCACTCACGGCTGATACAAAGGTCCTATTAGTTTTACTAATTTGCAGGTGCTTTTTGCTATGCGTGCTTTGTATTTGTCTATGAACGGCTAAAAACTAACTAGTAAGGCCAGAAAAAAATACTTTAACTACTGTGTTATTATAAATATTGTGAGTTATTAGTACTGACGTTTAACTTTCTTGTAAAAAATTCGAATAAAAACTACTCTTTTTATTGGCAAAGGATCATATCTAGAGGAGATGTAAAACACAAAATAAAACGAAAAAATAATATTATTAAAGTAATACCTATACTAAATTTTGCAATCCAGCAAGTATCAATACAAACCAAAAACATAATCCTACCAGAAACTGTGAGTGAATATACCCCCGTATCATAATTAAAGTGCCGTTTCGCCGTCATAGCGTTACCGTTGCCCAAATTATCCCGGCGTCGTGTCATCTTGTCCCAATCCAATATGGCGCCATAAATCCTTAGGGGGACGCGGGGACGCCTAGAGGGGGTACGTCACTCAAACTTTCTGTGTGCTCCGTCTTACGCTTTCCAGTAGGGTACGAATGGACAGGCAAAGTGGTTTTTTTTGCCGGATGTGTAAGGGTTAAGCTTTTGTTTTTGTTTTCATTATATTCAGATTCTGTTGTTTTATATTTACAGATTTTTATAGTGTAGAGTAATTTTTTAAAGAGGTCAGAGGTTTTAGAGAAGGATTCTTCGTGGTAACTGATAAGTATTTTATACTAACTACCTAAGTAAGTTGTACTTACGATATCTGATTTTAATTCCGCTGTATACTCGTAGATGAACGTAGAGTAAAACAATATTTTTTACTTTGTTTACATATTTCTATATTTTCTATACCAACTTACATTTTTTTCATTAGTTTGGTTTCTGCCGACGCTACAAGTATCAAGGCGTGTTGGTCCGCTCCGAGGAATTCTCAGATAGAGTTCGAGCATCGGGATGAGTAATCTCTTTTGTTTTTCTGAAGCCGCCGTTTATCGGTTTTCTACACAGCAGCGTTTAAAATATAAACGAACCCTTAATTTTCTTTTCTTCATAAAACTTAGGTTTTATATCCGTAATGTGATATTTCACTAAAGCTACTCTATTTTTATTAATTTAAATAAACATTGTTTTAAACTAATTAATCTAAATCCTTACTATCTTACTCCTAGTTTCTTTTCTAATTTTCTATTTGGATATAATTATTAATAATAGTCTGACCACGCTTAGACTGCAGCACGTAAAATTACAGTCGAAAACAGGTTGGGTATCATCAAATGTGATTTCGATTAACTTAATCGAACTAGAGCATGTTGGAGTTATAGAGGGACCCCCACATACGGTAATCTTATTAATACTCGCGTGACCAGAGGCGATGTTACCTAGATATTGGTTTTCAATAAAGTGACCATCTATCAAGACGTCTTAGCGCGGCGGGGGACGCCTATATTAGAAACGTTCGTCAGAGTGTCTATACACAACACCCTAAGATTAAGTCAGTCTACCGCAGCGGTGGTGTGTGGAAAAATTTGCAAAATAAAATTGAAGATTTTTTTTTAATTATGAAGAAAACAAAAGCATTTGGTGGTTAAAAGTCGTTGGGTGCATGGTTTGCCTAAGATTTTTTGCTCTATAATTTTCAGGGCCCTGTGTTAGGTATGTCCAACAGTAAAAGTCTTACAAGTGAGGCAATGATGAACATTCTTCATTGGTGTTGCTATAAATATAAATATATTCACGGACACTTAACACAACGCCTTCTAGTCCCAAACTAAGCAAAGCTTGTACGATGGAAACTAGATGGCTGATAGAATACATACATACATTTTTTTTTTGTAAATACATACTTATAATACATAGAAACACCCAGACACAGAACAAACATCTATGTTTACAACACACAAATATTTGTTCTCAGTGGGGATCGAACCCACGACCCACAGCACGGAAGGCAGAGCTACTACCGACTGAGCCATGACGCCTGTCATCGTTAAATTATTTAATTAAAATTTGGATAGTTAAAAAAAACCTTGTGAAACTCATCTTTTATTTCATATAATTTAGGTAAGTATGTATGGTATACACAAAAAGATAAAAAGTCTTTGTTTGTTTAACAAGATTAGAATTTTAAATGAAGTAGGTAGGTAAGTTAAGTATACATAATAATTTTATTAAAAATTATAAAGCAATTGAATTTAATACTTAACAGAATAATAAAGTCTTTATAGTTAGAATCTAATGAAATATTATGTGAGCAAAAATGTGTTAGAATTAGATTGCGTGAAAAAGATTTTTATTATTGTTTTATAACAAAACATTGTAAAGCTTTGTTAAAGTAAAAATTGAACCTTATTCCCTCGAGTTACGTGTTAGTTTATCCGTATTTGTAAGTTGGTGCATCCGTATTCTGGAGCTCGCTGCGTTTACGACATAACGGTACGACTGCGGTCGAACTTTTCGGGTTTCGTCCAAGAATTAATTATGCAAACAAAAGCTTGCGTTATTGTTTCCTCTGATGCCCGGAACTGTTTGGACGTTTTGCGTAATTTCGGACAAAACATTGTAATAAGCCACATGTTCCGGCAAGATTTTTTGTAAACCTATGAAAATAATGCATATCGCAAACCCGCTTTTCAAAGCTAATTATGACAATACTTATTGTTTAAAAAAAACCTGAAGTTTGATGAATGGTAATTGTCGTTTGTTTTTTTTTTAAAAGAGCCAATACGTTTACTTTTTTTCTAAATCTTAGTTTAATAAAATAGACTCGTAGTACCTACTTTTCTAATGGGTGGATTGGTATAGTACCTATCTATAGGATCTTAAATCGAGCTACGCCTAACTCCGAAGACGAAATGTAAGGGGAACTTTGTGCTAATGCTCTGCTGGCGGCATTCCAGATCGGTAATAAGAAAAGTTAGGTTCGTTAGAATCGGAACGCAGTTGATTTGCACCACACAAGTTTAGTTACTATCGACGGTAGTTAAGTTACAGAGTATGACTTCAAAAAAAATTGTTCTCAATTATTTGATAGGAGGTAGGAATCTACAGTTTTATAATTATTTTGAAAATAATGGATGGCAAATAAAAAAATAATATCTTATCTAACGCTCAAAAATCCAAACTATCTCTAAAGTCGGCATTTGTAGCTTTCAAATGATTTATGGGCACAATAAAAATATGATTAGAATAGTCGGTATAGATAGAGACGTCACTCTGTGGGACGTTTATGGCCTCATTTGAACCAATTTGAGAGCGCTTCCTTGAACCATGACCGACCATTTTAAAAAGACCTCATTCAGACCAATTTATTAACAACCAATTCAAAATATTTTCTTCAAAATAAAGCGGCTCTTACTAAGCTGGTACGCTTAGTTTTTATTTAAAGCCCATGCCTACCTACTTGGTATCGTTGTGTTCGAAATTTAAAATTGGGAGCGACAACGACATCGTAAACTTTATTACCGTTGGTTGTGATGAGGCGTGTGAATTCTTAGTGGCCAGTTAACTTTACCACATTTATATTGTCTTTTGAATTTCGAACTATTTAAACGCAGTAAAATGTTTACAGTTCTTTTTTCTCTAATCTATACTATTATAAAACTGTATCATTTTTAAAAGTGATGATATTATTATCTGAGTGCGTACTAAAATAAGAGATGGCGGTGTTATAGAAAAAAGACCTAATATCTCAAATGTCAAAATGTGACATTGAGTGATTTGTAGCTAAGCTCCGCCTGTCCCGTGTTTCAAACATCACCGCTCCGGGCAGACAGCTGAGCTCTAAGCTTTGCAGGGTCGCAAGTGAGCTGCATACGCCGGTCTCTTTCGCACTTGCGGTACTCAACTATTTTGGTCTCATTACGGATAAGACTATACCTTTCTATAGGCGGAACTACCTATTCCTGAACTTTACCTGGATCGAGAAGCTTTTGTGTAAAAGTTCAACGGTTTTTTCGATGCAGCTTTTGGATTTTGTGCAAAGTTCGCGCATTGTTGGTTAAGAATAGTGACGTGTCCTTTACAAAAGTTGAGTTTAAAAGAATTTTCTTTGCAAGCTTCTACAGTTTTATAAAAATACTTGTAAATAAAATATTATACTTTTATACCTTTTAGAAGTCTGCAGTGAAATATGAACGATCCCGTACCTGAAAATAAAAAAAATAAAAATAATTAATTATACATACAAAGAAAAACTCATATTTAAATTGTAAACAATTAAGTAAGTACACAGACTAAATGGTAAGTAAAAAAAGTATAAAAAATCTAAAGTAGCTAACACATTACTAAAGCTACGCTATAATATATACGCTACTGAACAGTTGACGGTTCTCAATGGTCTATTAGGCATCTGGTTTGAATAAAACTGTGGCAACTTTATCAAAACTAAGTGTGTCAAAATGTTCTCATATAAATCAGAGAGGGCAATAACCTATCATGGGTGTATACGAGCACGTTAATTATCAATTAATGCTCATAACGGCATTTCAACTTTTTGACAATGCTATTGCTTGATAAAATATATGATGAAATATGGATAACCTGGTAGGTAATAGAAATACATCATATTGAAAGAATGTAAAAAAATATTTATTTATGCAAAGCCCTTAATGCCCTAATTATTAAGATTTAAAATACTTTCTACTCTTGCTTTTTGCACGCCAGGAAGACTGGTCTACAATGGTCTTAGCATTAAGTCCTAGCCTCCTTGTTTGTGTGAAATTTTAAAATAGCCCATTAAAATCAATTCAATGCACGATCCATGAAATAGTGCTGATCTAAATTTGATAAAATACTTTTTTTACGATCAAACTGTTGACGTTCTTGACTATAAAATTCTGTTGCCATCGAAAAACGAAATCGAAAGTTCGAAACAGATGCTCAAGGGGTCCCTCCACCGAAAGATATAAATAGCATCGCTTTAAGTGGCAAAGCGCGCCGACACAGACCCTCTTCCTATACTGATAACATCACATTAGGGCACTGTGGAGAGAATAAAATGCCCGCTACTGGTTTTTGTCATATTAAGCTATTACTTAGATGGATGATGGTTGAATGTCTTTATTCAAAAATATTGGCCTTGGCTTGATTTAACCGGTTTTATGATTTTGATGTTACGTTTTTACAATCCAAAAGTAGCATAAGCGTTGACATTGAGACTTTACGATGTTGTTAGTTTTACGTGGTTATACCTACTGATGTTTTTTTGATAATCATTAATTTGACAAAATGACGACCCCTAATTTAAAATAAAACAAAAAAATAATTTCTCAAAAGTGGTTTATACAAATAAAAAAATATGTAGTTTTTTTTTTTTTTATGATAAAAGTAATGGAACAAGCTGATAGCTCACCTGATGTTAAGTAGTAACTTCTGCCTATAATAATACATTACCTCACAGAGCAAGTCCAATGAGTTATTAATTTTTATTAAAAAAAAACAAGTTTTTTTTTTATGATAAAAGTAATGGAACAAACTGATAGCTCACCTGGTGTTAAGTGGTAACTTCTGCCTATAATAATGCATTACCTCACAGAGCAAGTCCAATGAGTTCTGATAAAAGCCTTCTTATGTAGGTACTTCAATTCTAATCCAACCCAAGCACTCGTGTAAAGGTAAGTAGATACAGAACTGACTTCAGCTTGGAGTGATTGCATCGCAAATGCGATAGCCCGCTATCGTATCCTGAATCTAACGAGGTTCGTAGTTTGTAGTGCGATTCGTGCGCGGATGTTTCAACGATTTGCTCAGTCAATTTTTTCTTGTCAATTAGCATTCAATCCGATGTTTGTAACGGAATTCTTCGTGTTAAAATTTTGAATTTCCTGCCTTGCTGAAT
Source organism: Eulithis prunata (assembly GCA_918843925.1). NCBI lineage: Eukaryota > Metazoa > Arthropoda > Insecta > Lepidoptera > Geometridae > Eulithis > Eulithis prunata. The sequence goes on along the minus strand of OU974016.1, from coordinate 6,568,172 downwards.
GGCATTGACGTAGGTATTTTTCACAATTCCTTCTTGCCTAATTATAAGTTGTCAATGGTATCTAAGGTGTTAAATACTTTTCTACTTTGAAAGCGATTCGAAAAAATATAAAAATGTTGCAATGCAAAGCTCGTTTATAAATAAACAGGCTCGCGTGTGTTGATAAAGTAAAGGTGAGCGCACACGAGTATATAAATAAGGCGTGGCGCACACTCGCATCTTATTTCCCGCGCGCCATTTCCGATGACGTCACTCGATACCCCGCCTGGGGTTAGCACTGCGTCGTGTACATCGTATGAAGATTTACTTGAAACTAGCTTTCTCGTACGCCTTTTCTCAGAAACCCACATGCTGTTGCAGTCACAAACTGGTTTTGAGGTAAGCAAAGCGAGCCACTTCATAGTTAAGTTATAATGACGAGCGAAGCAAGCAGCCCTTTTTCGAGCGAAGAGTCCAGTCATCTCTAACTATGAGATAGTAAAATACCTAATTAAAGCGAAAGAGTAACAAGGCATTTTACTACGTGACCTACAAGAAAGTAAAAGTAATTAAGTAATCTTAATATACGAACATCCTTTCCTATCCGCTTAATAGCTCATCAAAATTTACGATCTCCTTATTTTTACATTGTTATACATTATTTATCTGTAGGTCAGTAACTTTGAAAGCAAAAACTATTAAATAGGATCCAAGATTATAATGAAATAATCAACCCTTCTTGCTAACTCATTATGTTCATCTTTACGACTTTTGTATCAGTCCATCATGGAAGGCGGTAATTAATTGCTAATTCGTATATATTGCAAATTTAATGACATGGTTGTCGTCACATAAATTATATTAAAGTAGGCATTCCAAATAAAATATTTCAAAAGAGTAAAATATTAAACAAACATGGATAATATGAACCTTATATGTATAATTTCTTAAAGCTCTATATTTAAATTAAAAAAAACAACGCAATTTTACTAATTAATCTATTAAAAATGTAAAGTTACGAAATTCTGTAACATTGTATTCCATGCTGCAATCAATTTTCAAAAAATTTGATACTATGTTTTTTATTATGAAAGGTTCACTCAAATTTTTATTATGCCTATTGACAATATAGCAGGTGCTTTTCACCAGAACAAAGTATAAACTTTACGGTATTCTGTGAATAAACAATTTATTCGTATGCGTTGTCATAAATTTAAGTAAAAGGGCAAGAAATACATAAAAATTTATAAGTTCGAGAAAGGTTTCGATTTCAACTATAGGTCATAATAGATAATCATAAACAATAATTAATTTGGTTCTTATGAGGTGCATGCTAAAATTATATTAAAAGAAAAATGTAGTTAATTTATTGTGATAAGTAAGTATATTAAGTATAATAATGGGTTCATTTCAAGATTCAGCGCAAATTTAAAAAAAACAAACTTAAGTGCAGTGTAAGAAAATTGAAACGCAAAGGGTTAAAAAAACATTATGACATAAAACTATCTAGGAAAATCTGTCAGAACCCAGACACTGCACGCCAAAAGCAGACACAATAAACATCGCTCGTAAGCAAAGTAATGGAATTCCGGTGGATCCCAAAACCAGAACCCAAAAAACATAAAGACTAACGACCTTTGTTTATGGTGCCGCATACGATTCCAATCACTCAAAAAAATATAAGGCTACGTACACACCGTTTACTCAATTATATCGTGCGTGCGAACCCACCCCGCCTGTTCCTTGTATTAAGGTGAAACAATATAGGAAATTGCATTTGATATTAGACCCCACAGGGTGATTAGGGCGCCAATCTATTTTAATGTAGCCGTGTGATTGTCTTGTAAAAAGTTTTTTGTTTGAATCTAACCAAATTTGGGGTAGTTTCATGTTAAAGTTGATTTTCACCATATTAAAATCTTTCAGTGTGTAGTTAGGTACAAAAATTTAATACCTTATAAAGTCATTGTATAATGCAAAGTATTTTGCAAAAATATTTAAGCGTATCAAAAACAGTGTACCTACTTTTTTTCTTTTTTAATTTGTCTCACACTTTTATTTCAAAAATGTATAAAATTATACCTACAAAAGCAAAGTAAATAATGAATCATTATTTAATAAGCTAAAGTAGCAGTTTGATCCTAGCACCAAAGCGCCTTAGAATCCCTACTAAGTCCCCTACGCCCCAGAATTAGGGCAACTAATAGTGAATTCCCGTCACAGTCGATCCCCGGTTTTACTCCGTAGGCGTTAATACTAATACATTTCTAGTGGAGTGTCGACATGGGCCAAAAATCAGGACAGAACGTCCCGTCCTGCATAGTAATCAGGCAGAAACTTACCTCTTTTCACTTCTTCTTGAATCGATTCTCAACACCATGGCTCATTTTATATAAACTGTACGTTGAAAACATAATCATAATTTTTAAGTGAATATAATAAAGTAGTAAGTACTTATGTGTATTTTTTTACTAACTTAGTGATATACCATAAAATTTCTCCCTGATGATGTTTTAATGAGCTGAAATATGACTAAAAGGGATCATTTTTGATGAAAAAAATATAAACAAAATAAAAGTGTCCCGTTCTGCTTACTACTGGGACTAGAAGGCGTTGTATGAAATGACCATGAACATGTAATTATTTATTTAAAAGAAAAAAGGGTTCTTCTTCTTCTTTACCCTATATGGCCTGTGTCCGTCATTTCGACAGACAATTTTGCCAGTGTCAAGTGGTGAATTTTAAATTATATAAGTCAAGTTCGAAAAAAGGGTTGTTTTGATATCAAGATCCATACGCAGAGTGCAGAGTGTTTGTCAAATGAACTCTTGTCAGTTTTGAAACCTTTGGTTCCCTATAGATAATAAATCAAACTCTGTATTAAAAACCAATTTTTTTAAAGTTATGTATTACCATAAGTATAAGGAAGTTAGTTCAACGTTCCTACGTAAAATAGAATTAACTTTTTGTGCTCAAAAATGCTCGAATCATAAAAGTGGTTTTATTGTTTACAACGTAGTTTTATAACAGCTTAAAATTGTAACGCTTGACGAATCGAAATAACGTCTTCATTTTCGTAATTAATTTACAGGCAAATTAAATAACTGTTATGGGCCTGGTAACAAAAATATAATGAAAAAAAAATTAAGTTTTTTAATTAGATCAGCTGGGCAATCAAAATAAAATCTAGTTAAAGTATGATTGCAATTTGGTTAAGTCACAAGTTTGGCTGCCATTTTGTGACTTATGAAATTCGTACGAAATTACAATGATATTTTACTAGAGTTTATTATATGATTAATGATGCTGGAAATATCCCAAAAATACATCAATGCATTTAGCAAAACGCTAGTTTCTTAGAGATTATTATTTGCTGGCTCACAAAAGATGGTGACCCCACTAACAATACAGGTAGGACATACAAAATGGTTAGCGTGTCACAGAAGGAATTTCTGCCTGTAGTCACGCAACTAATTCCAAGTTGTCTACATACAAATAACATTATTACAAGACAATGTGGGTGAAGTTTGTCTGACCTATTTTATTTTAAGCTAATACGTTCTAACAAAGTTGCACAAATATCTACTTGATTAATTGTTATGTCATTCCAATCATTTCTGTCGAGTTAATGAGGTGGATGGACATGACATGTCAATGTCTATACTTTGATTTGTTTACATTTCAAAGGGAAGGTATGACGTTTTCAATTGTTTTGAGTTTCATTCATGGCTATGTTCGAAATTTAAAATAGGTATTGATATTTTTAAATATTATATCATTACTCGTTGCAAGCTGCACTGTGCACTTCTAGGCATAGAGAGATACTTGTATAAAGTACTTGCAAAGTAAGCCAAGTAAAAATGAGTATCAATTTACCTACATTGCTGGTAGACTAAACAATAATATTTAAAAAAAAAACATTTCTTCTTCAAACGATTTGGATATAAATTTTAAACTAAGGTTGAATAGTGTTCTCCTATTTTTATCCTATAGTCTATGGCGTTTATAAGATCTATATCCAGGTGATACTTTTTCATTTCCTTACAATATACAATACCAAAATGTCAAGTTAAATTTCGTATACGGACTCAAACTCCACAACTTTGATGTAAAGAATCCCTCGGCCTCCACGCGGGCCATTATATCCCACTTTACGACATACTACCGACCGACAACCGTTTATGCACTCGTAATACTAACCCTAATTGGCGTATTGAGATTACTGTGCAAAGTGTGCAACACGTTTATTTCGTCGTAAAGTCAATGATATAACGCGGGATAAGATAAGATAATTAAATAATAATTAAATACTTGGATCACTTTATATTAACACCTTGTAGTGTCATGATAAATTAAACGTTGAATGAGCTTACGTGTTAAAGGTGACAGTTTGCACCTAATTGGTTGTAAGTGTCAATTTGTTATTGATAAAAGTAAAAATTGAAAAAAATCTTACTAAAATGTTTTATAAGCGGTTTATGCAGTTGCTTTTATGAATATGAGTGTGGCAGAAGGAAAGCCGAAGAAGTTGTTGGATTGTATGAAAAACTAGCCGTCGCACGCGGCGTTGCTCGCGTTCTACCCTTTAGAGTGTGACGTTTCAAAATTCCTTTCTTACTGCACCCCTACACTATATAAGGTTACTACCCTCCAAATTTCATACCTCTAGGACTTATGGTTTAGGCTGTGCGTTGATTCTCTGTAAGCTTCAAAAGAGTTTTATATATATTGATGATGATGATGATTGATGATAGTGTGAATGAGGATTCAGAAGGCCTAGTACAAGTTTTGGTGTGTAAATCTGGTGTAAAACGTCTGACGTCCAGCACACCAGTGTGCGGTGATGTGGAGAAACTGAGCGGTTTCTTTGAGATACTTGAAATGCGAGTACGAGCTTGGTGTAGACCAACTGAGTTGACGAAATAATGAGTGAGTAGAAAAAAACATGTGCCTCTTATAGACAATTAAATCTCAAAATATTTTATACAAATCCAACTTCTATCAGGCTTGAAAAAAACAATTTAAACTTTCGATGTTCAAACAACGGACATTCTATCGGATCGGTCGCGTTTCAGAATGTCCGATTCTGTACAACAGTATTTTAATTACTTGTTTCGAATGATTTATTTCAGTGTGCAGACGCAAATGACACTCGGCGTAAATGCGGAAAATATTTTATTTTAATGCCAGTGAAGTTTTGATGCATTTCCTTTGAGAATTAAGTTCGTTTTTAAAGTTTATTTTGCAATTCTAATTCTACAGATACTTATTATTAAAAAGCTCTATGAAAACTACCATCCACCACCATGGTGACCATGGAAAAAAAAAAAAAGAAAACTAAGCTGTGTTTGGTATTTTTTACCTAGTATAGTTGAAAATTACTATAAAACATAAAGAAAGAGGTCAATATACCAATGACGCTTTGTCCAGTTTAGTTTCACCATACCACAGACCATACCTACTGATTTAGGTTTAATTATTGGATTGCATTTGGATATTTATAAATTCGGAAAGCGTAATGCTGCACGAATGAACGGCGCCTTCCTTGCAAATAAAGTATTCTAAATAATTCAATACAAATTGTTTCAATAAACACAAAAAATCTAGTTTTAGTAAAAGCGTGCGAAATGCGTTACCATTTCGAAAGTGTTTCGTACATGGAATTTTTATAAAAATTAAGTTTGGACACGGTCGGAAAGGAAATTGGACTAGAAAATAAAAACGAGGCCATGGCTCTAACGTTCTCAGAGGCTGTGAAGGTTGCACAACATGTTTTATATGCATGCTGATATGTAACTATATACGTGCCCAAATGTAGTCTTTAAAACAGCTACGTGTAAAGCCAGTATCAACTCTGAGTGTAGTCGAGATTCAAACTCAGTTTCACAAGGTTCTTTTTATTTAATAACTAGCTTTTGCCCGCGGTTTTTATGTAAAACTAGCAGTCGCCCGCGGCGTTGCTCGCGTTCTACCCTTTAGAGTGTGACGTTTCAAAATTCCTTTCTTAGTGCGCCCCTACACTATATAAAGATCCTACCTGTTTCATACCTCTAGGACTTATAGTTTAGGCTGTGCGTTGATTCTCTGTCAGCTTCAAAGAAGTTTTATATATATTGATAAAAAATTTAGGCGCATAATTTGATATCACCAACCATATTTATTAAATTGTCATCTAAAACGAACCACTACGAGTGATAAAATCACAAACATTACCGTCACTTCCAATGTAGCTTTTGCCTTGAAGATTTGGTAACAATCTTTGATAAATTTGAATAGATACCCAAAGTATTATAACAAAAAAAAACAGATATTTGTGTCCTCAGTCATGCTGATAATAATTCTATTAGTAAGGAAGGATTGAGAAAGTTGAATCAAGCTTAATTTTATCTGATGATCAATGTTTCCTTCAGTTTGGTGTTTGGTATCAACCTTGTTTCTGCGTTTTTGTTAGAATCACATATTTGCATAGGAATCAGAAATGAGATCATTTTATTTACATAAGTAGATGTATAAAAAACGCTAGAATTTATTGCTTCTATAGAATGAATGAATTCGTTCATTTAACTTTAGTTTTATTAGCCCGTTAAAATTAGTACAATCACTTTATTATAATAATAATTAAAATATTTTTGGGTTGTTATAAATAAAATTACAATACCACTTATTAATGATAGCCATCAATTATTTTTATTAAAAAATTATTTTTTAACATTTTACTATTGAAATTCTGGTGTAAGTGGCCAATTTTTTTTATTTTTTTAAAGGAATTTGAAGGTGAAATCTTCCACACCATAGAATTCTAAAATTGAATAAGACCCGCTTTCACCGACCACCTACAACAATGTCTAAAATGCCAACGCATCACATTTTGCGTTGTTCACGAAAATCGTGAACAAAAACATAACATAAAAAGTCTTGCGCAAGTCCATTCACTCGTGCTATTGTGAACATTTTCGGAACCTTGTAATTCTTTGTACCGTTAGACCCACGGGCATTCCGATAAAAACTAGACCATAGTTTCTTTTCTTTTGTGATGTACTGAACAAAAGGCGAATATGATTTAGTGGTCTCCTATTCTTTTATCTTTAGAGATACATCTTTTTAAACCAATTTACTAAGTACCCTGCAGTGTTTTACGAAATGTGATCGTAATTTTTTTTTATAGGTTTTTTGCTAATTGCATACGCACAAAAACTTGTGCACTAAAATGTGTGTTTAAAAAAGTTGAGATAATTCAAAATGCTTGGTACTCATGACTAATTGTAATCTCGTAAAAGATAAGGCGAATTTTTAATAAATCATCTTGATTTCTCGCATGTAGAATACTTCTATTTCAAACTGTTGCGAGTCTAAAACTTGTTTATTTGTAGTTGAGTTCACTTTTTTCACTGCTTCGGAAATTCCCATGAGTCTTAGCACCGCTAATGTAACATTAATCTGCAAATTAGGCAGTGTATATGTGAGAATTTCAAATTTATATGCATTTTACAAGAAGTACAGCCGTGTGACACGTTTGCGTCATTGTTAAAGCCGTTTTCTAGTTATTTATCACTAATGAAAAACAATTCTAGTAATTCAAAAAAGCTAAAATAAAACACGTTACGTTAATTGGCCGTGACAGTTGCGGGCTCATGAAACAATTCATTAACATGAAGGTAGCCTGAAATGTAAACTGAAAACGAGCGATTTATCAAACGAGCGAGCGGTGTGCATTCGAATTAGTTCGGCGCTTTCCGTGGCTCTATTCAAAACAATTGCAAAGCGTTCGATTTACGATCGGCATATGTAAGTTTCTAAATATAAATTGTTAGGCTCGCGACAAACAATTTGCGGATTGCGAGCGGCAAGACTTGTCGACCGGCACTCGCCTCTGCCACCTAGCGTGATTTAGGAGTTTGCTGTTGGACTTAAATCATAGTTGTGTCGTCTTTTAGACCGGAATACGTATGCTTTTTGCATTTACAAAGTCTGAACTGAATGTAGCCACCGTGCATTCACAACACTTAGCAAAGAATTATGGTTTGTTTTGGTTTTGTTTTGACGTCCACTATCCGATCATATTAGATTGATAGATTACCTATTACCTACCCGCGCCTATAAGACGATTATGTGTCGTTAATTTGCACTTTAGATGATAATAGTTTGTTAACATTAATTGGGCTATTAATATCAAAATTGATTAAAACATTAGTAAGTAATACAGTTGTAGCGTCTGGCAACAAAATGAATGATGAATGATGAATGTGTGGGTGTAAAAATATTATAGAATCATCTATTTGAGATAAAATAATTTATTCGCCACTAAAAACTGTGAATTACTCACCTATGAATCACTGTTGGTAATCTAAAGGCGGTATGAACAGCTTAAACTACAATCACATTGAAATACAAAACTGACCCTGTATAAATCTAACTAACAATTTTGTACTATAAAAAACTATCTGTCTACAAGAATATTTTGTACTGCTATAGTAAAAAAATCACTTTTCACTGCGTCTATGTAGTGGTCCAGGTAGGAGGAGGATTTGTCGAACTTATTCAGTTTTGGGGGGAGTGTCGCGCGTGGGGAAGCGCGTCAGGGTAGCGTTGGTCGCGTCTGATCGCGGGCGGGCATGGCGCTGACTGCGGGCATGGGCGGGCGGCGCGTCGGCCGACCGCGAGGCACTGCCGCCGTGACGCGGGGCGGCGACTCACCCAACACCATCTAGACGACGCCTGATTAAAAATTCTTGCCGAACTTTGTCGGGATAGCCCGGAGTTGGTAGGTTTTCTTTTGAACGCCTACGACAGCCATTTAGAAAAAGCTTTGTCATTTTTTGGTTAATTAAATTTTTCTACCGAAATTACCTAATTCAAAAATACCTAATTCAGTCGATTATTTTTGCCTCATATCTTTTGGTAAATAATTATTAGATTAGAAACTTATTGACAAATAGTTACAATTTACAAGTTAGCTATATACCTACTGAATTTGTCAGTACCTTTATAAGTACTGTATATACTTTTGTAACCAACTTCAAAAAGAAGAAGGTTGGATGCTGTATATTTTTATAGCTCAAGGTTAATGTTAAAGTAATCAAACGGTACAAAACCATGAAATACCACTCTGAATCTATAATTTTAAATTCCTCACACCAAAATTCCTTTCTCATACAATTAAATAAAGAACAAAGGCGTGTAACTTCCGTATACAAAACCCAACGGAATATTTTCTGCATTTTTGTTTAATGTAAAAATGTATTCGTCGAAGGCTTAGCACGTTTCGGTTTTGTACGTAAAACTACGTAATTTCTAGAAACGCGAGTTACACCCGATTGCCCCCACAACTTAAGTGCTGGTTGGATTAGAAACAGTCCCTATGTGTAGTCAAACCGCGTGTGCTGTAGAGAAATCATCATGATCATCATCTTGATCTATACTTTAACTACTTACTCACATAGTATCTGAAACTGGAATGTTATTCGATGATAAAAGATTATACGGTAAAAGATAATAAAGTCTATTTACAACGGGTTATTCCCATCGAGCCCACCGGCTGGCCCACTGGTGGGGTCGATGGGAAACCATGACTTACTTTTTTGGATCTCTAAAAGTTTACACAGTTTTCAAGAGTAAGGGAGAGCGGGTCAAAACCGTATTACTTGAGTTGGGTATCTCCATCTACGAGTACACCTGCATAAATATAATGAACTTACGCATTAGAGCAGGTATCATCATTCCCAACCTTCAAAAGTCCGTCGTTTTACACAGGACTGCTAGAACAGGTACCTATATCTAGCACATAAAGTTTCAATATCAATAAGACTATGAATACAGCCCGAGCGCCACCTACGGCGAGCACAAAGGACCCCTCTAATCGCCACCCCAGCCACCCCTGGCTACCCCGGAAAAGCGTGACGACCCACAAATATAATTTTAGGTAAAACTTTCCCCCGATTGTTATGGATGACTACCAAATTTCTGCATTAAATAGGTGAGGATGTAATTTTTCGCGTTTTTAGGGGATTATAAATATGCTGGGAGTCTGATGATTTATTATCTGTTTTTGAAGATTCAATATTTCGTTCTTTTATTACTCTTATAAAAGTACTCTAGCTCATCTAACATACTTGCTCTTTTATGTTAGAGATAATCTCCACTTAGAAAATATAAAAAAAACATGGCTCAAATCTAAACTATGTATTATAAATAGTTTTTATCGAAATGTTAGTTTTAGACATTCCCAAAAACTTTATAATGGAGTTTTTAAAATGCACAATAATCGTAAGAAACCCTGTCTGGCACAAGATTTGTTAATGTGCTTTATTTCACAGTAGGTGCAAACGAATGCCTTAATTCACTAACTGTTCATTAAACTGTGTCCAAAGACTGACAAGTAACGGTTGTAAAAATGTCAACAGACGAATGCTATCAATTTTAACCACCAATTAGTTATAGGTTACAACATTTTTTAAACTAAAAAATTCGACATAATTATTTGAATTTAGAAAGCAAATTAAATCACTTCTTCACACTTCACATAAATTTAATCACTTGAGTAGTTAAAATAATTAAAATATTAATAATGAGCGTGCTTAGATAAAGAAATACAGAGTTATACTAAGTAGAGTAAAGCTCTATAAAATGCATTTAAAACATGATGGACTACTTTGAAAATGTTGTTCTACAGAGTTGGTTTTATGCTTTTCTCTATCAAAAGCTTTACATAAAAATACAGTTTTGAAAAGCAAAAATTGAATTCAGAACGGAATAAACAACAAAATATGATAGTCATAGAGCAACACCAGTAACCGCGCGCCGGTCCGCTCACAAAATCGCGACACACTTTTAATTTATTTCGTCCACAAAAAGCTTTTTTGTGTTTTATTTTCATTTCAACGGAGACTTGCGCTGTAGCGGTATCTCTATTTTTATTTATTCCACTCTGCATTTTTTTTCTTTTTTTCAATTTCGCCGCGATCGACGCGGGACCAAGCGGAACGTAGACGGTTCTCATTTTGAATTGAATTCGTCTCCTCTTTGCATTTTTCTTTGGCGTTCCTATGTTACAATTCTAATTGGTACTGTTTGCATGATACCATTGTTCGTTTTGATTCTGAGGTTGTTATGTCAAGGAGAAATACGACAGAGGCTGGTCGATAAGGTTGCGTGATACTATCGCCTCTGAGTAAGTAAAAAGCTTTTTGCAAATTAGTATTTTTTTCCTTTCGTGCAGCATGGCCTAGTTTGATTTTAGATTAGAGTTGGCTGGCGTACAGTATCTTAGCAAACTTTAATAAATCAAACATTGGATTTCTGTAGGTAGCTACGTTGCTGTTTGTGAATTATTTATTACTCTACACTTCTCTGCATAATTTTTTTTTAATGGGTCTCTTTCTACACAGCGATTTTGCTACCGACTTAACTTTTTTAGTCAGTGCACAGATATTGGTTATGAAGACTATTAAAAAAAACATGTGTTAGAATTCACACGTGTTAGAAGTGAAACCTTCAAAAACCAATATGCAATACTTATTTAGTTAGAAAAGGTTATATGCTCATGTTGCCTAAATCAGAACTAGATGGCGCTGCTAAGTTTGGTCGGATCCTAGAACGCGCTATCGAAGTGTTTTGCGTTTTGTGGGGCTCGAACTGTCGCTTTTTCGTTTCATCGACTTTCAAATCACAACGATGCTAAAGAAGTTTTCACTTCAAAAATCACTGGTAAAAGCCATTGAGTAGCAATGTAAAAACATCCTTTATAAATAATGCAATAATTTAGAAGCCCCAAATTAAATGCATGATCAAAACGGGTGGTCTAATGAATACTGAAAGCAATCAAGTGGCGTTGCACCGTTTTGCATACAGACCGCGTTGTCACCGAACTGACATGAAGGGGCTTATCAATTCAATATTGAATTTTAATTTGTATATAATAATATATTTATGTCTACTCCATGGTTTTTCAAATACTTTGTTCTAATGTATCTTAGAATAGAATTGTCTTTGATACTTTTAATATACCTAAGTCATTTGAAATTTTCTGTAGAAAGATTAAGGGAGTTTTACCGCTTTAAATTTAAGATACACAGTAGCACATTTTACTGTTCTTTGAAAAAAAAAAAAAAAAACAAATGATAGCATATTTAACTATCATGTTCGGTAAGTATTAGCATTGGTAAGTATTTATTTCAGCGTCCCAAAAACGTTCATTGATAGTAACTACGAGGACACGATATCGACCTGATGAATATGTATTATGCAAGCAGGTGCGCCATCGAGCATGATTAAATAGGTGCCGCCAAAGATTTTTGTATCGATACATCGAGATATAGCGTAGTACGTGCGCGATGTTGACTCGATTACAAGGGAATTCAATGCCAACTATATGTAAAAAAGCCGGACTATCTTTTTATATAACCACTGCAGGAGTAAAGTTTCATTACAATGTAAAATCTGTAATGCTTTATCGATAAAAAAGTTAAAGTGATCGATATCAATCTCAAAAAAAGCAAGTGGCAATGGGTGTGCCATCTAGCTCAAAGAATCAATAACCACTAAGGAGTAAAATTCTATACAAATCGGAAAATTAATAAGTATAGGATGACCTATATTCTGCACTGTGGACATTTTGAAAATCACAGACAAGGCTGATTTTTTTTTTCTGAAAAATTTATGTAACTTATGGAGTTGCCGGTAGATTTCTTCAGGCTAAAATTACGTTGGCTGGCGAGCGGTGTGGCTGCTCAAATACAAAGAAAAAACTATTATCCAGATATTTTCAAGAAAAGAGTGAACACAGGTGCATGATTTGTAGGTGTTCTTCACCATAAAGGCTGCAGCTATACTTACCATTAGAATAATGTGCTGGCAGCCAAACGCTTAGCTATCCTTCATAATAAATAAAAAAAGTCGGAAAAACCACCAACTGATCACATCTCTCATAATAACTATTTTCATCAGTTACGACCATTTACGGAATAATGAAATGTTGTGGTAACAGCATGTACTAAAAAGAATTATTTCAATGTGCATTAATTAGAGTTATTGGTCCTAAGCATCAGTTAAACTGTGTTTATGCTCGCAAAAAGGGTCATTTTCTTCCATACTGGTAATTTGTTTAAAATAACAGCCTTTAGTTAAAACATTAATAGTTATTGGACCTTGTAATAGTCGATGTAACTTTCAAATGAATGTTTAAAACTTCATTAGAGTTGAATTTCTGTTGCAAAAGGTGATTGAGTACTCGTTTGAAATACGACGGTTGATTTAAAAAAAAACAGAAACAAATAAATAAAATATATTGCTCCTTGCATAATGAATGTTAAAGCATTTGTTTTAATGATAATATTGGTAAATAACAATAAATGTATATAATTATGGAAAAATATATTTCAATTAAATTTGGAGTCTATTATTCAATATTAAAATTCAAAATGACTACGTTGACTTAATTATATCGATAAGCGAACTAAGCAATGTGGTGATAACGTCAATTTCACTTTGGTAAGACACGTAAAAAGAAAAACAACACAGGATTGTTGAATTTGCATATTTATTTTTACTGGAACTGGTTTTTTAGATTAATTTTAACTTTTTAGTTCCTAAAAAAGATACTTATTCTATGGACTGGTTTAGCTTAACAGTTTTATTTTTTGTTTAGTAGGATTGACTTTTTAAATTATTCAAAATTTAAATATAGAAACGATATAAAATCTAAACTATAAAATCTAGAGAGCAGAAACACTAGAAAAGCTACTATTATTTCCGCTGCATTTCGAGTGCGTTCTGAATCCCGTACGTACCATAAATTAGCATTAATTATTAACCCGAAAAGTATCATGTGCTAGCATTCACATTGATCGTGGCTATGATAATGAAGAAATAACTAAAAGCTTGTCTATGACTCTATAATTTCATGAATTTGAATTTCGAACTAACAATCTGGCGGAAACAGAACGGAAATTAAAACATTCCGTTTTTGAATTTCAAATGCAATGCCACAAAAAAGTTTATAAAAGAAAGTTATGTGCAAGGTGACATGTTATGCGGCTTATTTCAGATTTTTCGTTTGAGATTGCTTAAATAGACTTGGATTTATGGACGGTGGAGTGCTATTTCCGTAGGACGAGTCGAGTTAGAGATTTATTTGAATTTGAAACATGGACCAAGATTGAATTATTATTTCACTGTTTTGTAGATTAAAAATAAAATTCCGACAATTTAACAAAAATGTTTCCAGCAATAAAAAAAATCTCAAAGCAGATACAATTAGTTCTCCACGAATTTCACCTTTTTTGTACGAAAACGTATTTTTCTCGCCTTTTAAGACCTTTGTTCGTAAAATAGATAAGTACTTAGCTCAGTATAGTCCGTAAGGCCCAGACGCGGTCGACGTAAATCTTTTCTTCTTTTTTCCGGAAAAGTGCAAGGGAGGGAAAACTAACAGGAAATAGGAGTGTGGGGTGTGCTTCTATTGTTACACTTGAGGTAACTAATTGTTTTTGCCAGGGATTGGTTCAGTAAATTGGTAAGACAGCCGTTTCTGTAATGGTTTTTTCGAATTTGATAAACTACCTACCCAAAAAGTTACCTAGCTATTATTAACACCATAATAACTTTGTAAGATCGCTTACTTTTCTCAGCTGTTAAACTGATTTAGTTTGAAAGATACACGTATGTAATATCCTACACATTGATAATTCACACCCACGAACAAGCGTCACAGACCATCAATTCAATTTAAAAATAGAACACAATAAATTCAGCCTACCTACCACCGACACCTAAAATAATAGAGACAATACCACCTCGCTTAAAAACTTTTTTGTCATCACATAAAGCTTTCGACACGACAGTAGGAATCCGAAGTCATAGATAAAATAATAGTACCTACTTCAAAGTGACGTAAATCACTAAGTTTAGAAAAAATCCAGCCGAAATAAAGAGCTCACGTGAAAGTTCAGAAATATCAGCGGTGAATATAATTATGGAAGCGAACACCCGCTGGTTTCCGGACTTCTAGACCCCCTACTACTGTAACTGTGGTTTGACTAAATTGGTGTGATGTGTAACGGGAAACACAGTACCTCTATCTATGCGTAAGGCTGCTTGTAGACATACATGCTTATTGTGAATTTCTTACTTTCGGATATAATGTATTACAATTTTTTGAAATGGCTAGGTAGCTGTTATATGTAGGTTGTTGATTATACTGAAGATCACACTCATTAGATGAGAACGGGCCCGGTGGTCTACATTTTGTACTGACTAGAATCTGACAAATGACTATCAAAATGATGTCAAGATGACAGTTTAGCTGTTATTGGTATAAGAAGAAGGACAATCAGGGGCCAGCCCTGAGTCTGTGCATTTGTTTTGACTTTCGACTCGATTCTAGCACACGCAAACGCTTTCGCAAAGCGAGAAATTTTGTATGAAACCCGGATAAGCGCCTCTAGCCTAGCGGGAGATTTGGGAATTGTGCCATTCCCTACAAAATGTCCCGCTTTGCGAATGCGTTTGCGTGTGCTATACTCGAGTCGAAAGTCAAAACAAATGCACAGCACGGGGCTCAGATGAGCGATGGTTGCTTGGAACTTGAAACCATTGGCTGCAGAAAATTGGTTACAGAAATGTATAGGGGAGGCTTACAATGTCTATTAGTGGAACTTTCATAGTTGAAATGATGATGTTAAAGTCTATAATTGATCGCGAACCGATGGTATCGGCAAACAGGGATCCTTAGCATTGTTATAAATAAAAGATAACTCTAAAGTCCTACCCGTGGAGTGACTTCGTGAATTGCAAATACCAACCGTGAACCGTCTAAGTAAATGTGTAAAGTTAGGCGCGAAACTTTGTTCCTTTTTCGAATTAAGTATCTAACCGTTTTCGTGCGAACTGTTTTAAAAACAATACTATTTAAAAAGATTCGATGTTTATCGCCGGTCGTATAAATGGTAATTAAAATAAGTAGGAAGCGCACAAAACCGGGTGTAAACTGTAGGCGCGGGCGCGACCGCAAGAACCATAAAATTATTTATGCCTATCCAGAGTAGGTCTGGATTCAGAGAAATCTACAGTTCTTTTGTTTAGATTATCATCTTCTAGTCGCCATGTTTTTATGCAGAGTACCTGTTTAGGCTGCTACACATTTTTAACGACTATTTTGATTGCATAATCGGTAGGTTATATCTGCTAAGTAATCTTCTGCTACATTTATAGACAAAAATATAAAAATTATTAAAAATAAATATTATAAACAAACAATTCCAAAAACGATACCATACATGTTGTATGATTACTCCCGAAAACTATGGGGTTAAAGTATTCATCAATATGACTTTTTGTATGGGATCAACAGTGTGAGCGTAAAATAAAAAAAAATGTATTCCATACGAAATACAAACACAGTTAAATAGTTATATATTCTTTGTTGCACACTAAGAAAAGAAGAAAAACAAAAGAGAAATAAGCTAGTTGTAACTAAATGGAAAATCTCTGTACCAAGGCTACTCTAGCCTAAGCTGTTATATTGTGCTAAAAAGGTTTCATCAATTTCACATACTGCCTACGTTGTAACCTATATACCCACTATTTAAATCTGAGTTCTAATTACTCACTCTACACTGACCCACGCATCTTATTCTAACAACCATTATTGAACGAAGTTAAATGTGTACCTAGAGTAATTGTTCACATAGAGTAATCTCTCTGTATCTATATCTATATCTCTATGTCTAAGTACTGGTGTTTTTTTTTTTTTCATATTGAAAAAAATATTATTATGGCAGTTAGCTTGTCTCCCAAAATTCATCTGTCAGGATCTGTAGGGCTACTCTTGACCCCCGCCGTTCCAAATTGGATCCGGATTTTGTGTCATTTTGTACTGAAAAATGACAGGACTTCTGTCAAAATCTATGGATCCACATAGGAACTGTGTTCGAGAGTAACCTACCAGGATGGAAATGAGTGCATTATGTAGTCGGCGTTAGGCTAACAGAATATTATGTAGGTAAGTTTTTTAAGTATTTAACTAAATTACAATGAAATTATAAGAAAGTAAGTATAATAGGTATCTATTTGGGTCTCATCCAAACCGGCTGCGCCAGTTGTCAAAAAAAGAAAAGAAAAATAGTTTCAAACAGATTCCAGACAATTTTAAGCCGTCTGCTAAAAGCTTTTAAAGTTTTTCTCTTGACAAAAAACATTCTGGACAAAAGAGGCAATATACGTAGATACTTTGGGTTCCTTGAGAGTAAAGTTAAATATCCATTTAAATCCTCAGTGTTGCCCGGGGGAAAACAGCGCTGCAGCAGTGAAAAGCGCTTTGTTGGAGTTTGTGCTGGGAAATTGGTTATAGATACGTACGTGTTTATGTACGTAGGCTATATGTAAAGACGCTTTATGATATATGTGGAAGGATTCACGTGGGACGTAAATGTGTATATTTTTTATATAAAATAGTCTTCAGCTTCTTAATGGAAACAATTTAGGAGTAAATAGGTATCATTGATATTCCTCACCCACCATTTAAACTGATGAAAATAAAAAACTGTTTGAATGATGATGTTTTTCATTGCCATTATTTTAATAATAGTACCTATATAAGTTGTTATTACATTATATTCGTCTTTGTTTTATTTACTTAAATAGTTCACTGCATCTTCTTTTGTTAGTTGACACTAACAATAGGTATACTAAAGGTACCTATGCCTACAGTAACTGTAGGCATACCCGTTGGTTTGGTTCAGCAATCGTTTGCCCATAAATCACACCAAAGCTATCAAAGAAAGCGCATCAAGCGACATCGAACGATACTCACCTCAGTACATAGCTTTGCCGACGACGGCACTAAATCAATACGAGCCATCACCCCCCACCCCTCCCACCCCCCCGCTTCAAGCCGATGCTTTCCCGCCGAAAGCAGCCACCACCCTTGAAAAGCTCGCGAGCTGAGCTCCTACTTCTGTTCGGCTTTGGAGGTGTAGCACGGACGAGACCTCTTGGGATTTGTTTCTGAACGATCCAATTGACAGTTCTCAATTTGAAATAGCCTTTTTAAGTTTTTGTGACTTGTGTGAGATATGTTCTCTTTTCTGTACATGCTCTTTTCTTTCATGTTATTACGTTCAAATCTTTAAAAGGCTATTTTTCCCACTTTTCAGTATTTTCAGTAGTTATTTTTTCTTAGTGAATATGATTTTTTCTAACTATACACGGGTTAGAAAAGACATATTCAAAACTAGTATTGAATGTTTTTTTAGTTATATTATTAATATGTATTGTAGAATATATTTACTTCTACTTTACCTAAATGTGCATTTCGTAATGACTGGCATGGAAACTACAGCTGCATTTTTGGTCAAAATACGTGACTTTTTAATAGGTAAGTATCTGTGAAGGGGTTTGTCTATTACTTGGCTTCTGCCGCGAAAGTACTAACTCCACTCGGTCACCGTATAATTATCGGTAATGTTTCTACTAAGCGACTATATAAATCAAACATGCGACGCTATTGTTCGATTCGTGTTAGATTGATAAGGTTATTCCCAAGTGTGAACGAGATAGATACTCATTCAATGCTTTCTATTCATAAGTGATAGTAGACGCAAAAATTGCACACAAATTAAACAGTGGCTTACTTGAAATAAAAACTGTAGATTTTCAGGATTAGAATGCTGAAGCTTTTGTTGGTTCTAATAAATGTCTTTTTAGGTATATTTGAGTTTTTAATTGAAATGGGATGTTTTATCTGCAAAATTTGCTTGTTCTGTATAGTTCAGTCACTGGAAGTAACACTCACCGGGAGCCCATCAAAAAGTTTTTGCGCGCTTTTACCCGTTAGAAAGCGATTTTCGTTCTATTTACATAACGTTTTAACCCTCTCTCAGTTTATTCGTTCTGGAAGTTCAATCCATTAAATATTTTTCTGAGCTTTCAAAACGCTTGCAAAGTTCTGAAAGAAAGCGAATATAACTCTGAAAGCACTGGTGGTGATAAGATTTTCCTAGCCAAAAGTAGCGTATCAAATGTATGTATATAAGTGATTAGTTCAGACTAATTTATTATATTCTACTACATGTCAAAGATACTACAACGTACCGTTACCAAGAATACGGATTGATTATTCTTAATATTTCTCGCTGAATCAAACAAAGATTACCTGAAACGAACAAAAGTTAATAAATAACAAGAGAACGATGTCAAGTTATAACTATTGCTCGATCCAGCTCTGCACTTATAATATCCTAAAATAACTAAGCACAGTTACTGATATGGCTAATAACTAACTGTTAGGAATATGTACAAGAAAATGATTGTACTTTTTAATCACAAATCGCTGGCGAAAACTATTCAAAATTTAAAACGGGCCCGCTCTGAATCCTCCGACAGGCAATAATGAAATAAGCGCAGGACAAATATAATAAATCTTAGTGCGAGACGCGAGGGCGGCGTCGACTTCCTCTTTCGATATTTGAATTTAATTTAGCGTTCGCATTGTTCCTTTTGTCAATTTAAGCGCAATTTTGAATATAGAACATATTTTTTTTATCAGATAGAGTGTAACTACCAGCACTAAACGTAATAATCAGTGCGTTCATTTGTTAGTTCAAAATTAAATTAAACTAAGTAAACAATAAAAAAGTAGCGATTCGCTTGTTGCATTTTTCTAAACCAACTAATTTGACAGCTCTAAAATTATAGCCGTCCTTGTCGTTTCAGTTTATGAGAAAGGGATGGCAACATTTTTAGTGCTGTCAAATTAGGTTAGTTAAAAAAAATGCAACAAGCGAATCGATACCATTACCTTTGTCTTTATGTACTAATAAAAAACTGTAAAAAAGCCAAAAACTTAATTTAAAGCTATGGATAAACTAAATATGCAGATTTACTAAATAAAACATTCTCGATTCCAAAAATCAAGTTTGTCTGTTTGTTCGCGGATACTGCCTTAACTGCTTGACCAATTTCAATGAAACTTATACCATTCAGAAGCCCTTTTTCCGGATTGAAACATAAGCTATATTTTTATTGAATTCAAAAACGTGGATGTTGTGGATAATTAGATACAGTTTGACCTCTCTAAAGCAAAAGCAGCCTTTGGCACGAGGTTCATCGTATGCTGGTGACAGGTGGTATCAGCTTGTTTAAAAATAAATTACATTTTATTGATGTTTTTATTGCAAAAAATCCTGATAACTACGAGTAAGGTAAACTTTCGCAAGCGATCGTGTTTTACGTGTTTACATCCTTCTACCTACATCTATACGATTTAAGCTCACGGTCTTGATAATAAAGCTTAGGACACAACAGGCTTGATGAACTTCGTAACCATTTAATTTTTACCATTTAGTAACCATTTTGATCAAATTAATTTTGACCTATTTTACAAGACATGCTATAAAATCACGCCTTTTTTAACACTTCTGCATTTAAAAACAATTATTAAAAATTTTAGTCTGAGTACGTTTAAGTACTCGCATAGGAACATGACTGTTTTATCTTGCATTCAATAGAATAAAAAAAGTTGGTAAGTAAGTATCCTTATTTACCTATATTGGCTGCATTATTTATTAGGTAATGGTTTCCAAAACCCAACACTCTATTACCGCGTTCACACTATGCCATTGCCGCTGCCGGCATGAATGCCGCGATTAATTCCGGAATGATTGCCACAGCAACATCGCCTTTATTCCTACACCGCGTTCACACATGCCCATGCCGCTGCCCGAATTATTGCCGCGATTAATTCCGGAATTATTGCCACAGCAACATCGCCAAGTTCATGCCCTAGCTCTTTGGTGAGAATAAAGGCGATGTTGCTGTGGCAATAATTCCGGAATTAATCGCGGCATTCATGCCGGGCATAGTGTGCACGCGCTATATGATATTAATATTTATCTGTATATTAGTAGTCTTCGTCAATATTTTGATACTCTACCTACACCAACTTGCTATACACGTTTATGATGCTCTCCAAACATAAAGATTTTTAAAACCCAACTAAAACGCTGGCTTGCCGAGAAAACATTCTAAAGCAATGATAGAATTTAAAAGTACTAAATAATCTACTTAACTGTATATTTACATGTTTCTAATTTGACCGACCTATAATGTAATATTATCAATAAATATCTATTTGTCTATTTATATGCACCAACACTAACGGGTATAACCAAAATATTGACGAAGAACTTTACTCAGTGTACCTCAAACTTTAATCTTGACTGCGATGATTATCAGATCCCCGCGTCAACATCTACATACCTACCTATAGGTTAAAAAGTAGTTACCTTTTATGTTACAGTACCTACATAGTAATAATAACTGCAGAATTTAAAATTTTACAGACCCAAAAGTATTGTGTTAACTGTGTCTCTATAAATCAAAATAAGCTTTATTTCGCTGGTATAACATTCAATTTGGCTAAGCTCAAAACACACTGCTTGGAAAATTGTGCCACTACTAACGTTGTTTGTTTACGGAAGATTTTGAGCTTTATTATCATTAGGCTATGATTGAATCTCGCTCTCATGTTTTCCAAATACTGAAACGTGGTTTGTACATAGCATCGGCTATGTTAACCTTCTGTATGTTGGCTATTTTTCTGTGCTTGTCTAGATAGTCTAAATCGTGACTTACACTCGTGGAGGCATTATAATTACGTAAGATTATACGGTAGATTAGTTACGCTTCGGTAATGATAGGACGATGTAAATCCGTGGTAAAAACGATTATAACATGTAGGCCCGTAATTTTAATGGGCGGTTTTAAATTGGCACAGTTTTATTTTTGTTTTATGTAACAGACAAATTAGACGGTTGAACTATTTTCGTACTTATTGATTTAAACGCATAACAAACCTAAGTCATAAAAATTTATGACTAAAATTTAAATTTTGAAAAATATATTTTTCAATTTAAAAATTTTAAACTGAGAGTTATTACGGTAAATAATAATACATAATTATGTAGTTAGTATTTACTACAGAAAAAGTTAAATTTACCATAGCATAGTAAATTTTAATAATAAAAAAAATAACTAGAGAATGAAAGAATCGACGAAATGAAAATACGTTTTCTTATTATACTACGAGTATATGAAACCCGAATAAAAACTAAATCTTAAAGGTTCAGTGTAACACAACCCGTATCCCTCCCAAACTGTCACAGAATCCAAAATGGTTCACAGTAGAGAAGTGACGTCGGTCGGCGGCAACGGAACACCGTGATGGGGTGACACACGCTGTTATTATTAGTTTTTTGTCCCCACTCCACCCGACTCCCCTCGTTAAACATTTCGGCCGCCATTCGCATAAGGATCACTTTTTGCCCGTTTTTTGTTCGAAACAGATACGACCGCTTTTTGTCTCAGTGTAACTCATACCTTTGATATCGAACCTCAGTCTCAGCACTTCATAAATTTCGCACGGAATAATTATCACATCGTTTCAACGGTATCACTCAATCGCTAAAGGATTGTTGTTATAAAAAGGTCATTGCTCTGCAAATATTAGGTAATTTATTTCCACCACATGTTTTGAGGAGCAATTTTTATCGTAAATCGATCAGCTGTTAGTGACACGTCCATTGAATTTTAATGGCGCTTACGCACAAAATAGTGACGTTTTTCGCGTAAACTTTGCAGCTTTTCGCATAAGCCCGTACGCGACGGAAGATAAACAAGCACTAAATTTAAAAGAGGACGATGACGATAAATTTGTAAGGTAGCCGAGACCTTGAAATCTTTTGTTTATAAACAGAGGGTGTTATGCAAGATGTCGTAAAGCTTGTAAGGTGAATTGTAAAGTTGCGTTTATGGTCGCATTATATGGACGGTGCGAGATAAAGCGTTTGTTTTGGGTCATAAATAAGACTGCAACAGGTACGGTGCCAACGGGACTCCACAATCACGCGTACACTTTCACTTTCGGTTATTATCTTCGTGCATTGATCTTTTCCAGTCTACCCACTAAATAAAGGACTATTTTTTTTACAAAGAAATTTGTTATTAACACAATTTTAAAGCTATATTTTTTAGCTTCCTGGCTACTCTACATTTTTACTACCCCATTTAAGTAGGTAGGAATGTATTCCGACAGAACTTTTATGAGTAAAATTTTCGAAAAACATTTGATATATTTTTTTGCACAAAACACTACTTTTGATCACCTATAGATCGATAAGAATAGTTACTAACGGTACAAAACTAAATCTACCCATCCGAAACAGTCCGTGACCCGTCAGGCCCACCTAGTGAAGAGGTCGTATGAATAATATTTGGGCGTAGAAAACGGGGCCAACGAATCGATATAGGTAATTATAGAGTGAAAATGTACCCCTCATAAATATTATATCCTTGCGGGCGCGGCCGGAATAGCCCATGGCATGGAATAAAGAATATGTCTGATCAGTTTTGTGTTCGATAATCTGAACTTTTTATGAAACTTAAAATGTCTGATTTGAAACACTGTTCCAAAAATTTTAACCTCGTATTACATATTTCTATCGAAATGTATTGCATTAGTTGGAGTTTCAATATTTTCTGTACTTATAAATTCTAAGGTTTACGAGTAGTTCTTCCTGGTTTTAGTTGTAAGAGATAATAAATAATAGAATAATTTACTGGGGCCTAATAAGAAACCCAGAAATTGATATAAAACATGAGTTGAATATTGTAAATTATAATGTAAAAACTAAAAGTTACGCTACGCTTGAATTTTCGAAAAAAATCTTAAACCGTCTGTCAAGCACATAAAATGGAAAATAAAACTATTTGGCACATCGTTATCGGGTTTATTAGCTTACAAATTGGCGTTTAATGGTTCATCATAATTTATTTACCGACTTTTAAGTTGCTGTTTCTTATTGAATGTTGCGTCTCATTAAACATTGCGAACTTTTTTTTTGTTTATCAATGAAGGAGGTCTTGATAAAAGTAGTGGGTTGGGAGAGGCAAAATATCGCGTGTAACGTGTTAGGTTGTTTTGATTCGAAACTTGGCTAACACCCCAGCACGCCTGAGTAATTTTACCGCAAGCAAGCATTTTCGGGCAAACACGCTGGTTCAATCTGAATAGAAAAATGATAAGGGCGAGTCCAAAAATACTATGTTAAAATAATTTCAAAACTTTTGTCTAATTTGCCTCACGCAACGTTCGCATGCCAACCGACAGTTACCCGTAGCTTAGATTAAACCAGTGCCTACTTCCACGAATCATATAAAAATTGACCATGAAATTTCCCTTTTGCTACGGAAATATAACATCTACTGACGTTTGATACAGTTCGTTAGTGTTTTTGTAATAGTTTAGACACAGAAAACAATATTTATCGATTTATTATTGACTATCCATAACCGATTTCAGGTTTTATGGCTCGTAAAAGTCCAATTTGGGTACGCCGGTGAGGATTCGTTTGAAATGAGTAGGTACTCTTTACAGAATCTGATGCAGTTATTACAACAACATCCGCAACTATTAATAACTTTGTAATCATCATCATCATCCACAGCCTGACTTTACCCACTGCTGGGTATAGGCCTCTCTTTGTCTGTGCCACTCCTCACGGTCCTGTGCTGATCTCATCCATGTCCTGCCCGCGATGTTTGCAACATCGTCTGCCCATCTCGCTGCTGGTCGACCGACGTTTCTGTGACTATAACTTTCTAATACACTTACAAAATTTCAACAACGCAATTACTTAAGCAAAATGTTTTATTTTAATTTTCGCATTCGTAAAAATTAAGACAATTCTCTAATTATTAGTTATCGCACCCGCATATCTTTAACAAGGGGTCAAACCATTTAAGAGGTAATATTGTCCAATGCAAAGGACAAAAAACAAAAAGAATTGCCCAGTTTAATCTATGAGGGTATTTTATAAACATCTGCTTGTAGGAATCCGACATGTCGCATCTGTTCTGGCGTCGAACTTTTTTCGAAATTTCCAATGCGCGTGAGCCGCCTTCCCGGCTAACGGCAGATGTTCCAGCATTTCGACCCAAGACAATCAAAAATACACCAAATAGGTACGAAATAAAGTCTGATATCAAACCGCGTATAAAAAAATATAAAAATACTTTCTAAGGAGTTGGATTATGATATTCGAATTTTGAATTTGGCGGCAATTGAGGGTTTCTAGCACCGATTACATAGATAACGGTACGGGTTATTATAAAGAACCTTCCAAATTCAACTTTTGAAAAATTATATCTCATTTGTTAAACGCGCAGAGGGAATTGTTTTAAAAGTTTGTGTCGTTTATTTTATTGCATTCAATTACCTAATAACTTAATTTCGTTGTGCTACTTAGAATAAATTAGACAGGAAGAAATATTTGAACTCCGCCCTTCAAGCGAACAATACAACACAATTTGGAAATAGAGTAGGGGTCCCTCGGGGTTTGTAGTAAGCTCCTTTCCCATAAATACAGAATCGACCACTTATATGCGGAAAAACGAAAAAAATATATACAAATTTATCTAAAACGCACCTTAAAACCATTGTACAAGAAAGGTTTTTCTTTGTAGAACTAGAATTCTCAATTTATTTCAAAACAAGGGGAATATATTCAGCAAAGTCAATCAAAGCGGAGCGCTTAAAAATTCGAACGATTTTAATCGAATTTGTTGAAAGTGTTTTGTAGATGCATCGCCTGGTTGTGATTTGTTACTGCTGAAGTAGTGCACGCCAGCTTTTTTAAACTAAAGAAGTATTGCGCTATCGTTTTTACGACGCCTTTCATAGCAAAAAAAGATAGGCATGAACTACTATTACAATATTTTATTTGAACACGACCCTTGTTTATACACATTTGTAAACAGTACGGAGAATTTCATTTTTTATTTATTTATTCTTTATTATTAATTTATTATTTTATTATTTGGTACGGAAAATTTAGCCAAATATTGCCATTTGTGTTCCAGCCCCCAAACAAGTATTTTAAATCAATAGTTTCACATGTCTGCCGAAGACTCATTCCTTTGACCCTCAAATTCAGTAATTTAACTTTTCCCCTCTGGATAGCATTTCATTTACCTCTTCAACCGATACGCAGCGTGGGACGAACTAATCTGGCACAGGATTGACATGGAGTCGCTTGATTATACTGCGATATATATATATGACTGCAATAAAACATAGCATGAAATTGCTTGAAAGCTCTATCGAATTTAGGCTTCCGACATCTTAGCTTACACTACGATATTATTATATCACGGAGTCTTTTATAGGTGGGGTCGACCGACACATTGTGTTTTTTTCTTCCACTCACTCTTAAATTTATCAATTCTGAGTCTACTCCTCTCATATTCACATAATCCAATAAATTTTTCTTCGGCCTTCTTCTATATCCTTACCTACCCAGCCTCAGTGATATGCTTAAATCTTTTAGTGACGTGTTACACTAATATATTTTCCTTTTAAAATTTAAGTTATTTTAGAATACATCTTAAATAGGCATTATTTTTATATACGCTGAGCTGTATATTTAAATAAATTAACATTAAGGGATATTTTTGATGAGAACATTCAGAAATAATTTAAACGGTTCATATAATTTTTATTTTTAGTTCAATCAGTTAATATTGAAATGAGTAGGTATGCGTTAATGCAAAAAAATATTGAAATCCGTGGGAACTGGAAACTCAATATTACAAAATGAAAAGAAACTGGTATTTCTACATTTGTATAAACTCACTGAATAGTAATGAAGTGGCTCGATGAAATGTTTGTATCGTGAATGAATACAATTGCTTATTTGACTTTATTCAGATACTGCTTTTCAAGGTTAGCATTTAGCCATGAATTGAACAACTGCTGATTGCTGATGTCTGGAGGGAGACGAACTACTTGCGTACCTATAGAATACAAGGTAATAAGACTACTCCCAAAAACTTCGAGTGCAAAGAAAAAATTGATTTTATTACGAGGGGTTAAGATATGTAATTCATTACTCGAGAATTCTAACAAACGTATTGGTGGATACACACGTACGTACATGCTCGTTGATTTTAGTCGATCTCGAGCAAGTGCAAACGTGTGACCATGTAAGTCTCAATACAAATGTTCGATGTGTATTGTATACGCAGGGTTGAGCATATTTGTAGATAGGCATGCTCGGATGAAACATGCTTATCGAGCGTGTACGTATGTGTACGTGTGTGTTGTGTCCACCATATCCTTAGAAAAAGTACTGAATCATTCATTTGCGAGGGCCTTTGCCTAATTCAACATGACAAAAAATAAACTTAGTCTAGAGTCTATTTTGTTAGACAGTTCTTCGAAGTACCATTACATACACGCAGAGTTTAACCGTTTTTATTTCCTTACAAAATTAGGTACCTAAATAGACGGACGGATCTTACGACGTTTCCGTCCGTCCGAGCGAAAAATTTTGTTGGGAATTGTCTCCCGCTAGAGGCGCTTATCCGGTTATCATACAATTTGCGAATGCATTTGCGTGTGCTATACTCGAGTCGAAAGTCAAAACAAATGCACAGACTCGGGACTGCAAAAAGTTATAGCGCAATCAGCAACTAGGTACATATTTGCTTCAGAGCCAGTCCATAGTTTTTCCAGTGCCGATAATTCCGTCCATTGATTCGTAACGCCTCCCGCGGCACGGTACAATGCTCGCGACTGAGCCCCGACATTTGCCATTGTTGTTCTGGTACGCTTTCAGCTATGTGTTATTTATGTCGAACCTGTGTTCTAGAACACACCCTCGTACCAATAGACGGTGGCAGTAATTCTTTTGATATCAAACTAAGGTTAAGCACGCTGAACATCAAATTACTATGTGGATATGCAAATAAGAATAAAGTTTAATTATATAATTAAATTAAATAAATTATCATTTAAGTTGTTTAACTAGTATAAAATATTCCAAAAATCTCCACTGAGAAATCCCCACAAGTAGGCATTTTGTTTATTTTTTCTACAGAAATCCCCACTGGTTTTTTAATAGGTATACAGAACAGTATTTTAGTAAAACTATAAAGTATGCTACTAGCATGGGTAAATGTTTTGATTACACTCTACTAGTGAAGTAGCAAGAAAGTACTCGGTCTAGTAAACAAATTGTGATTCTAACCATAGGTTTCATTTTAGTATCGTGTAATCCAAGTGTATTTTGTAAATATAATGAATATTTTAAATACTGAATTGTTCTTAATTTTGTTTGTGAATAAATGAAGCTTACCCATAGGTTAGGCCAAACCTACGACAAAGCAAACACTGAAGCACTATACGTCAGTTTTAGAAAATAAAACGTTAAACAGCTTCTATTGGTAAGGCTTACAGATTGAAGGAAGTCATGCTGTGAGGTTGTGAACTATTTACAGCGGTGGTAGTATTTTCTTCTCTTGCGGTAGCAGTGGAGCGTTTACTGGCTAAGAAGCATTTTACAATTAACTCTAGTAGATAGAAAACTCTTTATTGTACACTACATAAAGAAGTTACAGATTAAACACCAGAGTTCATAATTCTTAAGTGAAATACAGTGTGCGGCTTTATCAATATGAGTGATCTCTTTCAGGCTTCTAGTAGGTACCTAAGTGCCTTGTATTTTGTGCACTAGTTCAGTTCTATATTTTGTACTTAGATTAGATGACTATATTATAC
This sequence comes from Eulithis prunata, assembly GCA_918843925.1. NCBI lineage: Eukaryota > Metazoa > Arthropoda > Insecta > Lepidoptera > Geometridae > Eulithis > Eulithis prunata. The sequence continues at coordinate 6,539,584 of OU974016.1, read as the reverse complement.
TGAGTAAATCTGATTAAAAAATCTAAGAGTACTTAAATAAATAAATAAATAAATATAAATAAATATTCACGGACACTTAACACAACGCCTTCTAGTCCCAAACTAAGCAAAGCTTGTACGATGGAAACTAGATGGCTGATAGAATACATACATACATTTTTTTTTTTTTGTAAATACATACTTATAAATACATAGAAACACCCAGACACAGTATAAGTACTTACAAGTATAAGTAAGCTATTTTGCTGTATAAATCAAACTACATATTCATATTCAACCTACCCAGAAGTGGGGCACAGTAGGTACTAATACTAAAACTTCTAGATACTCATCATGCAAAATTTTAGGTCAGCGATGCACAAGATGCACATACCGATTTCTTTGTTCTAGAATGTTTTCTAAATTCAGTGATTTCTTTCTCTTTTTCAAACAGTACTTTTAACTTGTTCTAGCGTATCTAAAAACCTGAATTTTATACCATAAACGATGATTTGAAACACGAAAATAGAGATAAGTAAAGCGCTACTGTATAAAAATTAACATAATTGATATTAATTACACATCAAAACACAGATTCTGAAGATTTTACACTTTTGAATACCACCTATGTTATTACCTTTCTACATAATTATCGTACATACATCTGCTTGTAAGCTTACAACAGTATTTACCATGTAAATGTGCATGAATGTGGTAAAATAAATTCATATTAGATACATTAAAACTAGCTGAAGGCGATCTGTATAATATTATTGCGGAATTTACCTATCGAAAGTTTTTAATAACAATATTGCAATGCACATTTGTATAAATGCAGGTTTTGTGTGCTAAAAATCTTATAGTTGCATCGACACTTTCATAAAGTAGTATTTACACACTCATAAAAGTTAAATAATAGTTACACTGCGACGACTCGACCGCGTTGCGTAGACACTACGTTACCGGGAAGTGTAATAGCTCTACCACTATATACTAACTTAATTCGACACTATACAGCCACTTAGCAAACCATAACTTGTAAAAAAGTACGTAAGTAGGTATTATGTTTTAACTTGCCGTGTAACCCCTTGAACTACCCTTGAAAATATCGTCAAGGATTTTGATTACCAAGAGATTTGAGATACCTAGTGATTTTGTCTACCATACATAGTGATCATTACTATAGAATAGACTAACCCCCTGTCTTATAAAAAGTTAGAGTGGACATAATGTCCTGATTACGTATGGTAAACGAGACATAAAGTCTACTCTAACCTTTTATAAGATAGACCATAAGTGTTTGTAGGAATATCTCACGTTCAAACTTCAGAGATTTGATTATTGGCTAATGTTCATAATTTTCCTGTTTATATCCTTTACAGAATTTTCGCACCTGTTCACTCATATTTGGTGATGAAGGCGCGACTTCGTGCAGGTGTACGTGCAGGCTTGATTATGCAATCATCATCATCATCATCATCATTTCAGCCCGTTTGCACCGATTATGCAATAAAGTAAATTTAATTTTGCTCAGTATCTGAATGAAGGGCCCTTATTTCTAAGTGTGTACAGCCAACATTTACAAAGCTATGCATCTAAATAACCTTTATAGGGGTGAGAGGGTGACCAGTACATGATCGTTAGCTGGACTCGAGCACGGTTGTCGAAAATAAACAATTATTTCCCGTGCAGCCAGGGTTGCGGACTTGCGAATCTGTGGGGTGCCCCGGGTTCGAGAAAAAGAACGTAAATGCGAGGAGTGTAATTTTGGAACTTTCTCTATCTCAAATCGACACTTTTTCTGAGAGATTTAGATCTCTTAGAACCAAGGAAAATATTCTTCTGAAATTATCTTTATGTTTACCCATTACACATGAATTATTCCGGATCAGTGAATTAATCATTGTAAAGTCTTTTATTAATTATATACACTGCAGAGTAAAATGTGCTGATTTGCGTAAAATGTGTGTTGCTAAAATATTTGTACTGAATTTGATTGTATGTAGATTGTAGGTGCTTTTATTCACAAATGTTAATATTATCTCTAAGCAATACGACAGGCACATGAGACTTACCTAACACCTTTATGTCAGAGTGACAGTCACGTACGGGTATGTCTTCAATTTACCTACTCATTGTTATAAGCAGAGGTAACCGCTTAACATCAGGAGGGCTATACTTACTATCACAATATAACTTTTCTCATAAAAAATGAAAGCGCTCTACAATGACTTAATTTATTTTGTTTTATTAATGAAAATATCTGATTTCAGAAAATGCACGTTCACTGTTCTTCCGCTACAGCACCCAGCGCAGTAACCACTGACCCATGAAGGAAACAGAAAGGAAATTTTCTTCCAAAGGAAAATACGACAATATAAATAACTCGATCGGCCCCTACCTACCTACTACATCACCCAATGACAAAAGAGTTATCGGTGCGTTGAAAACAAAAATGGTTTGGTGATTTATAACAAAGGCTGGTATTAGTGTGATTCGGGGCTTGAACGCACCTAGGCAGAACCGCTGTTGCTAATAGGAAAACATTGACCTTTAGCATAGGTTTATTATAACTAAGAACAGGGATTTCTTATAAAGAAGCGCTCGTGGCGTAGCTTGCTTAGTCAATCTTCACAGATTATGTAAGTTAGGCAACGTTCTGCGCGGTCACTATTTGGATGGGTGATCGTTAGTGGTACATCTGAGTGTTTCCGTGCTATGGAGGGCACGTTAAACTGTCGGTACAGGTTTTATCATTTACCACGATAAAGGCCTTAAGGCGGCCTAAAAGGCTCTGTCACCAGAGTTAGCCACTAACTCAATACGAATTTTATAAAAAAGTATTTTTAGACTAGAATTTGAAAACTAAATAGTAGTTATGATGCAATTTGTATCTACTAAAAGACAAAAAAACTACCACAAATTAAAATAATTATGGTGGAGAATAATAATTGAGTTAGTATACAAGTCAAGCAAAATGACGCAGTGTGAGTAAGGCCGCGTCTAGACCAACGACAGTCGAAGGGTAGGCGCTGTTTACCCCAGAGATTTGTACACACCGCCTAATGAGAATAGACATTGATTTAAGACTTGTTCTTATGCTTTTGTGCGAAAGCTTTTAGCAATTACGTCATAATTCGTTTCGAGTTTTGGGTAAATTGAAAGTGGCGTACACAAATTCTCTGAGAACCTGCTCAGCTAACTTTGGAATTGATCATCTTGGAATTAATTTCCTAATGCAAAAACAATTTCTTAGATTTTTTCTTGTTCCAATATAACCCTAAAATGGGCACTAGGTCCAAGCGTGTTGATTGCCCGATAAAGACACAAAGGTTTCGCGTCCCGCACACAACTTGTACAACTAAGCAAACTCTCATGATTTATTCCCAAACAGGGTCCTATGACGTTTCCACGCCATAAATTCCAGCCCTCAAGGCATCTCAGTGCTTTATGAAGAGATCGACGACAGTGCGGATGTATGATCCGGGATACGGTCACAGTAGGGTACACACGGGCACACCCGGGTACGTACCCCCGGGTATGGTACGCTCGGGTACAGCAGGGTATAAATCTGGTGCATCCGGCCGGCCACCGCGCCGGTAGTGGCGACGATTATTCACCCAATATCGAGTTTTGGCTTCACTTGCTACCTAATCTTCGCTTTCGTCGATGTGAATTTATGGATGGAATTGTCATTTTTGCTTTTTGGTTGCCTATGTTAGATGATTTACTATTGTCAGTGAATGTAGCTACAAATACTGGACACAGGAACTTCCCGTAAAGCAAATGCTGCGAACAAAGTCTACCTTCTAATCTCAGCATTGCATACTATAATTTCATTAACTAAGAGCTCAAAATGCCGGTAGTAGAGGCAAAATCTAAATAAATAAAACTCTTTTGAAGCTGACTTAGAATCAACGCACAGCCTAAACTATAAGTCCTAGAGATATGAAATTTAGAGGGTATCTTTATATAGTGTAAGGGTGCGCTAAGAAAGGAATTTTGAAAAGTCACACTCTAAAGGGTCTAGAACGCGAGCAACGCCGCGGGCGACGGCTAGTGTATTCATATAATTATGGACAATTATAAAATTATGCTTGAAGTTATTTGAGTTAAATAACAAACTCGTTCAGCCACTAGCCTATTTAGTTAAATCTGATAGCATATAATCTTTAGATGCTTATTCAAGTATTTTGTGGATGAAAACGTCATTTTCGCCTAGAACTTACAAACTTTAACCGGCTACTCAATTATTTAGTTTAAGCTGTTCGCTTAGAATGTTCATCCGATGACTACACGAGTAAGCCAAAGCCTGATTCACCAGTACCCTAGCCGTGTAAGCCTAGTGCTTTGACCGTGCCGGCCTCGGATAGATAACTTGCAGAAACACGACCTACTATCTCCACACACCGTCGCACGAACCGTGAGCACGCAATTACTATAGATATTAATTTTGTATAGTTTCGAAAGGCCTCATTAGTGTGAAGGTTTATATTGCAAGGTACTGTCTAAGGAAATATTGTTACGGTGGAATTTAGCTTTATGGTGCAATTTGTATTAGACTACTTACAGTAGGTATTGCATATCCCGTTTTCTTTTGTTCTATGTTAAAAATTTCGACCGACAAAAAAACTAAAACAGCCAAATTCTCAATTAATAGATATTTTCGATTAAACCTACTCATTACAGAATGTTGTAGGAACATAATAAAACATTGCGATTGTGTCGTTTTGATAAGTAGGTATTTTTGTCAAAGCGTCAATTTGTTTTCGAGCCTTGTGATATGGAGGCATGAGTGTTTTTTCAACTAAAATATAGTCTTGAAAAATTCTGCCGTTTAAATTTATTTATTTCCTAAAATCACCTATTTTGTAAAATAAAAATGCAATTCACGTTTATCCCAGGTAAAGTCAAAACCGAAAGGAACAAAGAAATTGGGTCAACTAAGATTGAGTAATTTACAACCCTCCATTGTCAAGTCCGGTTATGCAACTGTCATCCAATGTCCAGGCAATTCCAGGAGTCAGGTACTCGCTAAATTTGCATGGAGTAAACTTTCACTTCTCTACTGTGAGGGTACAAAGTAACAATACATTGTTTGCAGTAACACCTTTTGTGCATAAATTGCTTTGTGTAGGTTGTGTATTGATAGGCGTAGAAGGTGTGTATTAGGCTTAGGTTGTTTTTATTGAAGGTAATTAAATTTCTCTGTTGATTTTTTGACTTTTTAAAATTACTAGTAGCAAATAGGTTTTTATAGAATGGACTGTTTGATAATTAAAGAAATATTATGCGAATAATATTATAGAGCAAAGCCTTCCAAAACAACACATAAATGCGTATCTTACTGATATTGTTTTCTTTCCTATAAGAATGCTTTTACACCTACCTATGTATTTTAAAAAACGCATTTCTTAGTAGCATAATCAGAGCACTCTAGCGGATGTAGAAGAATGTAAAAGCTCCAGGTTTAGAAACTCACACATTCTACAAACGCCATCTGCACAAAAAGACAGAAATCTTTTCATCCCTTACTCAACAACCCTCGGCTGCAAAACAAGAACCTTTACAACCCTGAACCACCCCAAATTGCGGCGTAAAAGCAAAACTTTTGCACCCTTCAATACTAGCGCCCTCTGTTAGACGGTGCAGGAATTTCGTGAAAGCTCGTAGTTCCGGTTAAATCCGCCGCAGCAGCACCATCGACAGAGCTTTTTAATGAAACGAAAAGTTTGGGGAAAAACGAGTTTTAGCGCAGTGGGATTTTGGTTGTGTTTCAAACGACGGGAAGATCGGTTGTTAGAGTATGCAAATTAACGCACCAGTACGTGGTAATTTATATGAAATGAATGACCACTTTGCGGCGCAGTGCATCCACATCGAACTGAGCGTTTATGGGGACCCTGACCTTATATTGCGTCAATTTATAGCATGGTAGCCGTTATACTATGCTTTACGTAACAGCTGTTTGGTTGTTTAGGTGACTTTGCGTGACCCTGTTTTACTTAGACTTTCTCTAGTCCAGTTGGAAAGTTAACCTACTAGTAATGAATTCGTTTACTGTGGTTTATTTTTACCGGACCTATCAAAACTCCTCTCAGTACATAAAAAGTATAGTTTTCTAAAACTCTGTGGCGATAGGTACAATTTAACAAATACAAAAGTGAAGTTTCAATCTCATTAAACTATCACTTCATCGATATTTTTTTAATATCGATACATTCCTTATCAAACCACTCTCATCCTTACACTGTAAACTCAAAAGCTCATTCGTACTACACCGAGCCGAGAACGGGCCGTATTTCTCATACAACTAACCTGAACTTTATCAGAAAGACAATAAAGCTGAAAATTGGCATGCGTATAATCATAACGGCAACGGCTGGACGGGGTCACTGACGAGTTCAGCCGAGCCGATATTCAGCTGTGTGCTCTTACAAATAAAGTTTAAATTCATCTAACTGTTTATACACCAGGCCTTATGGATATAGGAAGAATCCTTTAGAGGAAGTTCCATCAAGATGCGCTTGAAGGCTGCTGGCGCCGATGAAGATACATCGCTTATCGGACATTCCACTCTGAATAAAGACGTACAACAATATAGTGTTTATGAAAATAAACAGTAACGGATACATCTGAAGGGATGATTTATGACCAGCCGCGCCACGCCATTGCAAATTTGTATTTGCAAAAAGGCTATCTACTTTATTTATAAAAACAGAAAGCTTTGATATTGTTTAGCAATAGCTTTGCATCAATATTTTTGAGAAAAAAGTGTGGAAAGACCTTTGTAAAATATAAATAGGTATCTGGAAAAGTAAGGGTCAAGACACAATGATGTTGCAACAAAACGTCAATCTTAAAACTTAACGTAGCATATTGTCTCCTATCTTTGCAAGTATCTACAACGTAATGCGTTTAAGTTCTTACAGTGATTTATTTTATTTACATATATAATCCATAGTCGCATAGTCGAAATGTTCTAGATTTCCTATATTTAATATTATATAGGTTAAAAATACGATTGAATACCAACTTCACCTGGGTGCTAAATTACATATTAAAAACTCCAATTTGTCATTATTATTATAAATTAACTTCACGACACTAATTGGAAATGATAAGAATCGGATGAATTATCCAATTACCTACAATATTGTAAAGCCGTAATGACTATCAAAGTTGACGTCTCATTACTATTTAAAATCGTTATTGGACGTCAAAAAGAATAAAAGTTTCGATTAAACCTGTTCCAATAACAGAGTGACACCAAAAACATAAAACAAACAAACATACAAAATTAACTTTTTGTGCCGCGAATGTCACCTGCCCGGGCTACGTGTTGACGTGCACGTCACTTAAATTGGACAACTCCGCTATCGCTAAATAATTCCGAGAAATACTCCGCAGCAAAAAGTTGCTCTAAAAACGTGACAATTAATCCGTCGTTATTAGGTGTTGAAAGCAAAGAGACACTATAATAGCTGCTTTTTCAGGAACAATGAAGCGACTAGATTATCGTAGAAAAGGAACAATAGTGCGAATGTTACACTCGATATTACAATAATGGTATCGATTATAATTTGCGTGCGATGCGGCCCGAGATAGGAGCGGGGGCGACATGTAAGCGACAGGCGTTCGCAATCGGCGTCACGATCGACTCCGGCGCTGAACACAATGCTATCGTGGCGCTGCGATCGCGGACATGCCCTCTCGCGCCATTACGATTGGCTCTCCTGACGTGTGTACGCACCTTTACGGCGAGTGATTAGCTATTTTTTGCAACAACTCTATTTGAAAATGCATCGATATTATTTTCAAACACGCTCATGTAAATAATTATATCGGAAAGTGATTGAAAACTATGGCAACAACAGTTAATTTTATTTACGTAGCCTACTTGGCAACAAAGGTAAACTTTTGAACAAAGTACAAACAGAATCGCTCTGGTTTCGAACCAAATAAAATAAAGTGCTTGTAAAAAAGTATATTTACCATGATTTAATTTTGTGAGTTTCATTATTTCCCAACATTTCAAACACATTTTGTTACAGCAAACCAATAAGACATGGTAGGTACCTACCTAAAATCCTATTTTTAGCGCCTAAACAATTGAACAAGAATTTCATAGTTTAAATTGTTTCAAAATATTGAATAAAAAATGAAATTGTAAAGAGTATGGCATACTAATAAAGGCACTGGACTCAAATTGTATGTAAAACATATTCAATTCAACTCCAATCAAATTCCTAAAGCTCTGTGCCGCTAAGTAGAGTCTCATTCCCATGGCTCATTTTCTATTTAGCATTCGTAATTCAGTAGCTATAAAACGAACGTTCGTAGTTTTTAAGCCAAAAGCGGAAGCGGATATTACAAAATAAATACCGATATTTTACATACTTAAAAACTCCGTCACCAGAGTTGGCCACTAAGTCATACGAGCTTACTTTTACACACTTTATTGTTTTAAACTTGATGGGTACTTTGTTACAAAACTAAGAATATCATGGTTATGGTTGCCATGAAGTTCAGCAGATGTTTAACTCTAGATAATGACGTCAAAAACTTGTTAAACCAGGGGATGAAACAGGTGTTTGGCCGAGATATGACGTCATCTCTCTTAGGCCTAGAGCCTTATGACGAATCTCTGCTACTTCGGCATAAGGCTCCAGTAACACCATACCTATATTAAAACAGTGACTTTTAACATCACAATATCCTATTCATTTGTGTTAAATTCTGGCCAAACTCTCCTATATCATATTAAATAAAATTTGAGGTATAAAAAAATACTTTGCAGTATACCAGCCAAAAGCTTAGTACTTAACCCTTGACCAAGGTTGAACTGTCACCGGACCCGAAGAAGGTAGGAGCGAGTAATAAACGCGGGTCTGTCAATAAAAGTCACAGTCTGACTATACAAAAGTCGGCTCAAGCTAGCAGGTGTACCTGCCGTCCTAGCTTTCTAGGGCTTGCAGCCTAAAGCAAGCAGCTAAATAACTATTTGAAAAAATCACGTAGTGAGTTTGTACGCATTCAGATGCAAGGATAGTAATAAAAAAATATTAGATCTATAAATTATAAAGATAATTATGATAACATGTACGATTTGTGCCTAATAATGTGGCAAATTCCAGTTTTCCTTTGCGTCAGTCCCCTGCGTGGGGGATTTCTGGAACTTTTATCTGCCGGCAGGGGATAACTGGAATAAAATTCCAGAATTCCCCATAAGGGTCCATTTCTATGGACTAGGAAAATCTAAAAGAGTCTTCGAACGAACACCGAAGGTCTGTATGTGTTAATTTATTGCGATAACCCTACAAGATTGTAAAACATGCAGTATGCAAATTCACATCGCGAAGACGTAACCCGTCAGTGCTCTCATACCGAAACATTTACTTAGTTTATTGCGAAATCATTCAAAATTATAAATGCATTTCAATTTTATATGCTAGGTATAGTTAGTTAGTTAAGTATGTATATAGGCTGTCTAAAATAGTTTATTTTAATACTTACAAAAGAAACAATCTTGTAATGGGCTTTGCTTAATTGTTTTACCACTCGCTTTTTAAATTATAAGACGCATTCACATAAATAGGCTTTGGTCGAAGATATTGTGGTGGATGATGATGCTTTCCCACCTTACTCTCATTCCACCACAAGGCAGAACGAAAAGCGTGGGACAGCCTCCCACTTGATTCTCTGACGATATTGTCATCGCGGGAAGCAAGGATAGACAGAGCCCAAACTAGTTGTTTCTGGAAATTATCCAGCTGTAGACTTTTAACAGGCTTTATTGATAATAATGATGATGACTCTCAAGCACTGTGTTACATATTTAGTTTTTCCACAGTATCGAAATTTGCAAGTTCAATTGAATTATGAAGGATAGGATCTTATTGGAACGGTGGGTTTGATTGGTTCTATTGTGTCTATTTAGGTTATTATTTATAATACGAAAATTAGGATTTTACAAATAATCAAAAACTCGTTTCAAAGGCTTTAAACGCGTTACACTAATAAAACAAAAACCCTGCTGCAAATCAAGTGAAACGAATGTAACCACTGACTTGCTTCAGATACGGCGTGCACTGCCAATCAAATGCTTCCGGCCGTCGAATCTCTCCAGCGTCAATCTAACACAAAAGCCTACGAGGTGTTTAATGATGCAACAATTTGCATACGAACCTGTTACGAGGACTATTCTCACGTCTGTCTGTTTTACCATTTACAGACTAGTGTACACTTTGGTGTTATCTGTTGTTGCGTGGACATAACTCAATAGTTATGTACCCTGGTAGTAATTCAGATACGAGGCATAAGAGAATTAAACCACAGCGAAATTACGTTTTTACATATCAAAGCTTGTTAGAAAAAGTGTCTAGTACCCGTAATGATTAGTCCCTAGCGCGCTGCTATGGATTCGATACATAAAGAGGAAGCTCCTAGGTTTATCATCAATCATCTATTGTCATCATCAATCATCAATATATATAAAACTCTTTTGAAGCTGACAGAGAATCAACGCACAGCCTAAACTATAAGTCCTAGAGGTATGAAATTTGGAGGGTAATATCCTTATATAGTGTAGGGGTGCACTAAGAAAGGAATTTTGAAAGGGTAGAAGGCGAGCAACGCCGCGGGCGACGACTAGTAACTATATAAAACTAGTGTACCTATACCTAGAATGAAAACGCTGCTTAGTGTTTAATTTAAACTTAGACGGTCACAAGGACAAAACAGTACAAAGTTGTGGTGTATGGTCTGACATAATTTGCATCTTTAACATCATTACAGGAGACACGTAAAGACTATTCTCTTTTCACAGATACTTACTAACAATTTTTCAAATCCACAAGATAAAGTATTCAATTATTTATCCATATAACTTCCAAATTCGTAAGCATTTGGAAAGAATCGTCCGCATAGGCAGTTGAAAGTCCTACATTCTGTTTGTCAACTTACCATATAAAGACGACTTATTATCTATGGACTGCTGAACTCCAAGTATGGTTACCTGGAAAAGTAAAGAAATGGTTTTGTTATTCAACGGTTCGAATAATATTAAAATATAATACAAATAAAAAGAAAAGTTAATATTTCCTACTTAATTTAATAATGTAGATGAACTTCATGAAAATTCAATTATAAATTATAAAAAAATAATTCTCGTATCCTTAGATATTTAATTTAACCGCGACATTTATAAGACGCCGTGAACCACAATTAAATCCACATTTATCAGAACGAATAAATTTTAAAAAACAAAAGAAAACAGGTGAAAATTGGTTTTGATTGCAGGTTCTTTGAAAGAAGAAACAGTTGAAGAGATTAATCAATTAAGCGGTTTGTGCATGATTCGTCCCTGATGTCTGTATTCCGGCGCACGGGACGGCTAAACCCCGGGCGCGCAATCTGACATTTATGAGTGCCATAAAAACGCTCAAGTAGTGACTTTTACTACTTGTTTAGTGAACATAAATGTCTTTGCCTTGCCCGCGCAACATCGCCCGTATTTAAAAGCGCAGTTTCGTGCACAGTTTTGCTCCTTTTGCCTGTTTTTATTTACTGTTACTGTACTGTTATGCAACTGTATAATGCTTTGGTTACTTTTCGACGGCAATTTATCGGTGTCGTCTTTTGTCTTTATTTTAGCGAACATGTTTTTGTTTTGTGTTTTTCGGAAAATATTTCTGAATTGCCTCGCTTTGACAAATTGGTTGTTTGTTTTTATTTATTGCGTGAAATTCTTCCACTTTATTTGCACATGCTTTATGCTATGCTCGGAATTATTTTTTTGTGTACAAACACTGCTTTCTATGTAGCTTTGCGTAAGTACCTACCTAACTTTTTTACAATAAACCGTTCTTGTACCAAATACACAGTATATTTTTATCTAAAAATACTAGAAAATAAGTTTTATTAGTACCTACCTATATACGTATTTTACGTACCTACTTTTTACATAATTAACCATTGTACTTTTACTATCAACATCAATTGATGTAAATAAAGAAATAATAAATCAGAGTAATGACGACGTCGAACAGCGCTGTCGTGAATGTTTACTGAACTAATCTTGATAATGTTTTACAACACTCATAAAACTAATTAGCCAGGTATTTTATATGCAGGTGGCTGTGGTAGTAAGCATACTTATTACATCATTATACTTTTGAAAACATGCAGTAATGTTAATATAAATTTAATTGAATGACTGTATTATAGCCCTAAAATAAAAAAAAAACACATTTAATTTTTTGACTTTTATATTAATCAATTAACTCTAATTTTTCAAAATAAGAGTTGTATTTATTTTTAGAGCTAAGTTATTATTTTTTTTAAACATCTTGTAGGTACTTATATGTTTTAATAATATGTACCTAATTCTTTATTGCAGACACGCGGGGTCCATAGGCACAACTACAATTACAAATAAAATATGTAAACAACACAATATAAATGGTTTTAATGGTTTTAAAAGTTGAATAAAATACTTTTTAAATAACGACTTTCAAACAATCCATACAACCGCTTTCTTTGAGCATCGACATCCGCGTGAAAACCTATAACTCAACGTCAAATTCTAGGCCTTTTCAATTGCCTGTACTTATTCCTGTACATTCTTATTCTGATACCGTTTTCTGTCGAAGCGTTTTGCAAACACAGACGTCTCCGACCACCCAACGCCTTGCCTACATACCCGGTTTATAGCAAGCCTGTAGGTGAATAATAATGCAACTATGATCCAAGGCTAATACAATAGATGGTTTAATAGCTTTTTGCCCAAACCTGGCTAGAGCTGTGAAGTGTGAGCGTAGCATAAGCACCCTGGATTATGTCGAATCGAAAGTGTTTGGATGGCTAGTAAGTAAATTTGGATATATTTATTAAATCTATTAGTTTGTTCTTTTAATGGAATGGCAACATGAAAAAAGAAATAAGAAGAAGAAGATGCATTTTTTACGTGACGCCTCTGCCTAATCATTGTACGATTTTTTTAGAGACTTTATTCAGAATATTCACTAATAGGGCTAACTTACAAGGAAATAAATAAATAAATGAAAATAAGAACATTTTTAATTCTAACAGTTCTGGTAAATGTAACCCTCTCAATGCAATTTTAATGCATAAGCTCACTGAACTACGAGCAATAACTAGTCAATTTCAAAAGTCAGAGTAAGAACCTACTGACAGTACTTTGATATTTCAATATTGCATTGTGTTAAAGTAAAATTAGCTAAACTTTACCAAAACATTTTGCTAACGGAAAATGTAAAAATTTACTATTGATTTTTTAAAACTACCTACTTACTATTCAATACAAGTAAATAATGAATTTTTCAGTAGCGAATGATTTATAGATAGGTGCCTACAATAACATTCCTTTTATTCTATTGCTCATTTAACATTCAAATGAAACACCCCTAATACCAGCAAACGACAACTGTTTAAAAGACTGTTTCGACTTCAATGGTAATACATTCTTCTTCTTCTCTTCAATAATGGCCTGTGTCCGTCATTTCGACAGACAATTTTGCCAATGTCAAGTGTTAAAATTGATTTTTATTAGGCTTCAGAATGTCATTGAGCCTAGACTTCCAAAGTTCACTAACTTTAACCACTGCAGTACTAATACAAGACCTAGTTGGACCTGTTTATTATTCACAGTTCATTGTATCTATTGAACCAAAAGAAAGTTCCACATCCCTACTAAATATACCTGTTGTTTTCCTTTCAAATTAGACGATTAGGAGTCGAGGTATGATGCAAAATCTATTAAAGCTCGCTACGCATGGTCACCTATGGAGCTGATTTTTAATCGTATGTATGCAATACGCGATTCGCGGTGTCATTTTGCATATCAATGTGGTAGACGTTTTGATGATATAAGGTTTGTGCGCGGTGGACAGATTACGTGGGTTTGCCACGCGGGAATTCTGAAATGATTGGCGCGCGTGTGACCCGCTTTAGTCGTTTGTTTTTAATGATTTTGTTTTATTTTATTTTTATTGCAAGTGGCCAGTACCTGTAAAACTAAATTTCAAAACAAAAATGACGTTCAAAACTGACGAGAGAGACATAAACAAAACAAAACGCGATTTTGTTACCACGAGCAAAAACATCACACCTATTAAAAAAAAAACAGTGTTAACAGAATATGTAGGTACTTAGGTGGTTTGTCCACGGTACTTAGTTAAAAGCAGATTGAAAGTTGCGCATTAAGGTGTCACTACGTGTCCAACATCACGTTCGCCAATTTTCGAACGACTGCGAATTCGAGGTCTCTTCCGTGACGTAGGCTTGTTCTGTGGGTTTATGGTTTGCAAGCGGAAAGTGCTACAGTATCCTGTCTATTTACGCTATAGAAATGAAGGTTAGAAGAGTATCTATTTCAATTGGAGCAAATTTATCACGATACTAAATACTACCAGACCAGTCGAAATAAATAGTAGTTGACAGCAAACTGGCTTGGCGCCTGTTAGGTACCGATAGCATAGCCTGACAAATTGGTCTACATTACTAAATACGTGTCAAATTAGACATTGGCGTACTTTAAAACTTATTTGTAGATATTTTTGGCAGGGATGGGAGAACAGTTGGTCTGAAAAATTTATAATTTTAAATAAAATAGGTTGACACTTTCACAGGTGTCGCAGCTCAGTCGGTATATCTCTGCCTTCTGTGCTGAAGTCGTGGGTTCGATCCCCAGATCCCCACTGAGAACTAAAATTTGATGTGTGGCAAACTTCGATGTTTGGCGCCCAACTCAGCAGCTAGCTTTCTTTTGTTTTTGTTCAAAATGTCGATCGGCCTAACGTTAGGCCGCCCAATAATAGGCGGTCAAAATAGTCGCAGTGCTCAACTCAACAAACGTCAAGCCTTGAAGGAAAAACAAATGAGCTGTGGCTACCAAGCTGAACGTCGCGACTTGGGTGCAAAGTGCGCTTTCTGATACGATTGGATAAACAAAGCAGGGGCGCTTGCCAAATTGATATTCTAGAATCGGTAAGTAATAAAAGAAATAGAAAACTAATTAGAATGTAAAGAATGACATTTCCGAAAGTCATGTGACAATTCTTGTACACTAACGACAAAACAGGAAATATAAATAAGTATAGGAATAGTCACGTGATATATCTCGCAAAGAAGAGAAATAAAATTCCTATGCGTTTTTAATACTTTTATCGGTTGCAGAATGTCAAATGGATAGTTCCATACCACCACTTTTCCACGGCAGCCGTAAATCCAATTCTGCCGCTGATTTAAATGTTAATCAGCAAGTGTCGAAATTATTAATTGGGCCCGACACGCGGACGTTACGCATGCAGATTGCAATGCTAACGAACTATTAACTATTCATGTAAATTTAGATTTTGATGTATGGCTGCATGAAATTGACAATTTCGTGTTCAATAAAGATACATGCGCATTTGGTCGTGTAAACATGGACACGGGAGTAATCGTTGTCTTATAAAAGCCTGGCAGATTTTCTGAACTGCTTTCATACTAAATCATAGGTATTCTGTGACTAAATAGTGACAGTGTGTTTAAGCGTGTTTTTTGCCGTCAAAAGCTTCATTGTTTTCGTATATCTGTGGCAATATCGCTTGACATTATGCTAGGCAGCGAAAGCAGTTAAGAGCTTACAATACAGGGGCTGTAGATTTTAAATTTTAAACTTTTTTTGCAACTGCCGTGGCCACCTCTGGTCCCAGGGTTACAAAAACATTTTCAGCAGCAAAATACCTTGTGTTTGAGTTGTGAGAGAGGTCAGGAAACTTGCTAATTTACAGGTCTTTGGTTAGAAACCGTCCAAGCTTTTGCGTCATTTGCCGTTCGGCAGAACTGAATCTGATTCGTCAGCAATGATTTGTGTCACCGCCTTCTGCTGGAAGCGCGAAATATCATTCAAATTGATTTATTGTTGGCTGGTGTATGTATGAGTCATTGTAATTATTGAACATGTTCTTCATGGTTTCTCCGCAGCTAGGACGTTCGAGAATGGCATTGATATTTTCCACAAAAATACATTCTAAGACCAAGATGGTGCATGTATATAACCTTAGTCAATCGTCACCATTATTTGGATGGGTGGCCGTTAGTGGCATTGACATCTGAGCGCTTCCGTGCTTTGGAGGGCACGTTAAACTAATCGGTCCTGGCTCTAACAGTCGTTAAGCCATGACGGAGGCCTTAAGGCGGCGTGAAAACTCCGTCACCAGAGTAGGCCACTAACTCATAGGTAC
This sequence comes from Eulithis prunata, assembly GCA_918843925.1. Taxonomy (NCBI): domain Eukaryota; kingdom Metazoa; phylum Arthropoda; class Insecta; order Lepidoptera; family Geometridae; genus Eulithis; species Eulithis prunata. Next base: position 6,523,355 of record OU974016.1, on the reverse strand, counting down.
GAGCTTGCTTGTTTAGCCGTGGAATTTTTTCCTACCATTATCAACCATGGTATTGATATTAGATATTTTCCCCTTGACATACGTTCTCTGAATAAATGATTGATCCTTGATCCTTGTTAAAAAGAAAAACGTCTACGTAACAACTAATAGAATCACTGTATAATCACGAACCTTATTTTTTTTTGTGCAAGTATTGTTGTAAGTACTTATGTACTGCAACCTACAAGCCAAGCGAAAGTTCAAAATCACAATTTGGAAGCGACGCACTACAATCGATTTCCGTTCTCATCGACTATCGAATAGGTAAGTATGTTTAGTTTAAAATTCGAACATCGCCACTACCCAGTAAGGAGCACAAGGGGTCATAAAATATTATGAGTCTATTCTATTCGATACGTGATAACTCCTGGAGCAACTGTTCTTCGCATGTTAATGTAGGGTTAGCCCGGTCCTGATGCCAAGCTTCCGGGAAGCTATATGGCGATTCTCAGGATATTTGATATTTTGATGAGTGACGTAGGTACATATCACTTTTACCTAATTAAGCAATCGACATTCTACTCGATCTCAAAGACTAATGCAGTTCAAAACGAATCTTAACATTCTTAATCCAAATCGGACGTGGATCGCGGGATCGACTGCTTTGTAGATAATTAAGTATCTATGTATTTCATTATTTTAAGTATTTACAAAAAACTATGTATCTAGCTGCCATAAGACAAGCTTAGCTTAGTTTGGGACTAGATGGGGTTGTCTGAAATGTCTATGAATTTGGTAGGTTTGATTTTTTTTTAAATCTAGTACTAGACCGTGATAACTTTATCAATTGGCGATATAAAACTATACGCGTCTTCAATTTTAATTACCTTAGCCACGTGCTTGGTTCAATGGTTTCATAAAAAACAATGTCATATGTAGATCTTCTGATAAATATTTATTACGATAGAGCGGATGGACGGGACTAGAATACCTTTTAAAACGAACCGATGAAAAGCTTCCGTCTCAGAAACTTATCTCATAGAAGACTCGAGACTAAAGACTGTTTTTCCACAGTACCATCGACACGACATCTATACGATATCGAGGGCTAATTTAATCTTGTAGGTACATTTAGTACCTACTAGAGTACACGCTTTTACACCGTGGCGACACTGTAGTTCCAGCCATAAAGAAATATTTGAAATTGAAACAAATTGAAGTCGGTTTTTCTTGTTTTTTGAACTCTCCAACGTTAAAAGTTTACGTTGAGATAGAAGTAGCAATCAAAGTTATATAAGAATGGAAGCTGTAGGTACAACTAGTGCCTCAAAATAACCTCGCGTGTCTTACTAAATGCTTATTCACGGTAGGTATTGTCTAAGTGTAGCGTTGGAACAAAAAGTTACCACCGATTGAGAAACGAAAGTGGTGTTTTTAATACCACTTCCGTGGTGGTGGCGTTGTTTGTGTCTGTTTGTTTGTTATTGCCCTCGTAGCTCTGAAAGTAGGGCTTCGATTTGATTGTGGAGTTTTTTGCTAGAAAAGTGATTTATTTAGAATGGTTTTTAGCTTACTTGGTGAAAATTGGTGGAGCTGTATCCAAGTTTTTCAGCTCTGAAAATTAATCTCTGGGAATGTCAGGCACAATTGCAGTTTGAAACATTTCGTTTCTCTCAAAGTACTTATTAAGATTTGATGAACTGGAGTCCATACTCAAAGGTCTGATAATGACTAGCAATAATGAAGAGGATCTAAGAAGATTTTCATGGTTCAAGGATTTTCAAGTTTTTTTTTTAATTACTTTACCTATACTAAAATCAATTATTGAACAATTTATTCATTTTTCTGAGTACTCTGTAATATGTAGTAGGTCCTAGGTATTAAGAAATCAATTTAATCAATCAATTATAATCTATATTCTTTACACATCACAGAATATACAAGTGTTTGTTTATAATAATTACGAATTAACCAGTTTTTATTAAACCTTTTACTGGGAGGTTCGAACTTTAGCTGATAGGTACTTTGATCATTCTTGAGTGATATTTTTGCTGTGAAAAAACTACACACAAAAAAAATTCAGTTTTGTTTAAAAATGTTTTTGCTACTACTACCCTGGATTAGAACGTTTCCAGTCCACTGGCAGGCTTGCATATGTTCAAGTGATTTTTCACGGCTACGGAACCCATGTAACAAAGGGCACGCAGAACAGTGTCGCAATCACGATCCCCGATCACGACTGGTCCTTCTAGAATTTACTAACTCTACGTACGCTCCCGTACCCTGAAATATAAACCTTATAATATGCTAGTTAAGGTATGATATTATCGCAAAATAATTATGTATCAATTCGATTGAGATTTACACGGTCAAATTGAAGATAATGAACTCTAAAAGGAAGGTAATAAGGGTTGTTCGGTGAAAGATATAAATTGGTAAGATGGCAAAATGTCTCTAGACCGTGTCGCTACCAGCCTTAAATGCATTAAGTTTGTTTTAGAGATAATAATCGTTGCGAATGCGAATGCTTTGTTTCAAAGATAGAGTTGTTCCGGTTGATTTATTTTTGGTCAGCTACTATTGGACTTAAATAGTAGTAATGTTGAAATCATACATTTTACTGTGATATCGACTTCTTGGTGGCTGTCGCGATACTGTGTACCTAGAGTACTACCACCTATGTATTGTATTTTTACAAATGTATCATAAGATGATTGTTTGGTACCATAGTATGTAACAAGGCTGATAGTTTTGAAAAACAAAGACATGACATGTTTAAAAAGAATTCGTTTTATGCTTCAAAAATATTCAAGTACCTATCTAAAAAAATATGTATCAAGATCGGGATGTGAGTCCTAGAAAGGAGTTTTATTTAATAAAATATGTAGGTAGAGCCGACATTAGCGGCGTATTATGCTTAGGTTATACTTTGTTTGAGGTAAGTATTCATGTTCGAAAATTCTCAAACAAGTTTCGAGCACATTTTTTCTACGTTTACTATAAGGAAAAATATCAAAAAACATTCAACTAACCTGATTTTATTAAATAATTTGGAAAGCAGTGCGTGAGGTGCGTTCAGAAACTGCCGCGTATCACGCAAGTTTTGGGTATATCACAATTTTTTCTTTTCTATTTTACAAAGGAACTTACTTTTAGAATTTCAACTCTGTATATTACATAACAAAGGCTATAACCGTGCATCAATAAATTCAAATACCTACCATATTTGAAAGAATCTGGTTGTAGTTCGGAAACCTAATCAGTGTTTAGAAGCTGTCCTTCTAAGTTATGGCTTGGTCTATTCATAAATATAGAAAAAACATTCATGTAAGTAGACGTAACGTGGTACACACTATTTACTGACATACCTACCGACATATTAAGCTGAGTAGTTAAAAAATTTGTAGTTTTTTTTTTTTATACAATATAGGCAACCGTTTGACCACAATCTCACCTGATGTTAAGCAATGACGTGGTCGACGATGTAGCACGGTTACCTAGAAGATACCTATTCACTCTACTCTTGAAAACTTGTATGATGATGATCAGATGCTATTGCGATTTTTTTTTAAATCTGGTGAGAGTTTTTGGTCCTGCAGTAGTAATTCTGTCTCTCCATCAGCATTGCCGATATAAGATAGCTGATTAAAAAAAAAGGCATAAGCACCGTAGCAAGAAAGTTACACTTCACGATAATCCGACAGCGCTGACTTGTAGATGTAGCGCAGTGTAATGCTACGCTTACTAAAAATGAAAACCCAGTCTTTAGTTTAACATAGTCATAGTGATCCAATCCAAAAGTCATATCAAAGTCATATAACGAAGAGAGTTATGAATATGAGTGTGGCTGGGTATGCAAGTAGAGGAAGACCGAAGAAGAAGTGGTTGGATTGTGTGAAAGAGGATATGAATGTGAGAGGAGTAGATTCAGAATTGACGAATGATAGGAGTGAGTGGAAGAAGAAAACATGTTGTGCCGACCCCACCTAGCGTGGGATAAGGGCAGGGAAATGATGATGAGTGATCCAATCCAACTTAACAAAGTATTAGTCTTCAAGGAGTCACCTTGGGGAAAAACTAACAATGAAGTCGAACCAACTTTTGAAGCCATGGTGACTAATGTGACTATGTTGGTACTGTGTATTTTGGTAACAATCATAAAACATGTATCCCGTACCGGTCACATAACACGTCATGGGAAAAACAAACAGCCAAGTCCAAAAATTAAGTAAAATGAGACATGACAGTAAAATTAGATTAGAATAATGCGATTTAGGATATTATTTGTTTCAATTATAGAGATTAATATAGATGATAATTATGCCATTAGCAAATACACTGGTCCACAGGTGGGCGAGATGGGAAAAAAAATCCTAACGAGCCCACTATGTAATAGAGTGTGCTCGATGGGAATAATCCAATTTAGTTGACAATTAAATAAGTAAAATCTTCTGTGACAATGCAATAATATGGTGACAATGAGCTGATTTGATGATGGAGTCGAAAGGTTGCCCTGGGAGCTCTTTAATAAAACGATCCGACGCAACTCCATAGAGTTTGGTTTCGTTTGATTCGTCTTGCCAACAACTATGGTTCTATATAACCCAGGTTCTGATGATGGAACGGAATATGGTGTTTCATTTTTGTTTATCTCAAGTAAGTTTTGTACACATCTGTACACGGGTTTGAAATTAGACTATAGATTTTTTATTTAAATTAGTAATGGGCCCAGTCGGCTAAAGAAAAGTAATAAATTAAATGCATTAGGTCAACTGGCCCCGTAGCGTAGGGCCAGTTTTTTCCGGGGCCAGTCGACTAAAGAGCCGGCCATTCTGTAATTAAACGACTCAAAAATAAAAACTTATTTTTATAAAATTTGAAACAAACTAAAACCATTTTTATTCAAGACAAAATGATACAAAACACTGTCACTGTAACATCCCCACATCTTCCGAGTAGATATTTCTCCAAGGGGGAGGGGGTTGACATTGACAAATGGCTCGTAGCTGGCGCCCCCTAGCGGTGGCGCAATGAGTTATAGCCACCAATCGAGAGCGTTCGCGCCAGCGGCCATTTTTAATTTTAGGGGTAACTTACCCCTATTCGAGTATTATTATAAAGTGTGATGGACGATACATTATGGCGCATGGTGGTGACAGATTGAATTTAAATTAGTAATACCTAATAAGGTGTAAAAGTACATAATTACGATTATTTACAAAAAAATCTAAAGCTGATGCCTCTTTTAATTAAAAATAGTGTGCATAAAGGTACTTTGTGCGTAATAGTATTTAAAATAATTGTCTCGTAAACTAGCATTATGTAATAATATTGTTTCATGTACCTACATAATTTTAATGGCGCATAGTTATACACAAGACATTATAAATAAGAGAGTTCTTTTAGTTATTTTACAAGGTGAAGTAATTGCCTACACTTAGTAGGTAGTATTAAGTCACCCATAACAGAAAACTTCACAATGTTAATTTTATTGGCCTTATTGAATCAATTACAACTGCGAACGTGTAAATATTTGTAAAACTACCCATTACTACCACGTTTAAACGCATCGTAAAAACTAACGCGCTCATAATCGCCCATTAAACCAATTTGAAGCGTCGAACGTCAATGTTACCATAAATCACGCCCTCTAACGTTTTAATGCCGAACTATGGAACATTTGTCGCTCCTGTATCGTCTCAATCTCGCTCAGATGATGAACGACCACTTTTATTGCCTACACGCTTGTTTATTTACCGCTTTGTAATAGAATGTCAATAAACAACTTTGATAACCGAGAGGAGTAATAAAATAATAATAAAACACGACAGTTTTACGGTGGCGCTATCTCGCAGCAACTGGTGAAAGTTGTGTAACAGCGACATCTATCGCCGAATAGATGAACTTTTCAAATTTGGGAAGACTTTACCTTAATCTGACAGTGACGTCAGTAATGTATAAAACGAATGATCGCTAGACTAGGCTAGACGTTCGTAATTCTAGAAACATAGTTACAGTTCTTGACTGATAGCAAAAAATATAATTATTGTCTAGTTAACAAGCGGAGATCATTTATCACACGCTACAGTAGATCAATAATTCATTGATAATAACACAGAGGCACTGACGTAATTAGTGCAATTACTCGCCCACCCAGTAGACATTACCCCACACGGCTGATAGAATTATATCTTTAGTTGAACTTTACTATGAAAAGGTCTGTGATGTTTAGATTTCATACGGCCAACCTGACTTTAGTATTTTTGGATTTGAAACAAATTTAACTGGTAAAAAAAAATAACTTAGGGGTCAGAAAATGATGATTGGTTCTTGAATACCTAGATAGTACTTAAAATAAATTAATAGACATGATGAATAATTAAATTAACAATGGTGAAAACTAAATAATTTAAATTAGAATAAAATTCTGAAGCACTTTAGTTTTCGCCCGGTACTTATATAAATTAACGCAAAAGCGAAAAAAAATATTCATATAAACTTTATTCTAATCGGGGTAGAACGGACCGGGTGAATACGGGACCGGGTGAGAACGGGCCTAACCCAATTTAGTAGATACCTACTCATACTAGAACACAGAACTTACATAGAACTGCATTTATAGGCTATCATTTTGTTCTCTAGTAGGCATATGTGAAATATGCTAGAGTAGATTTAACATTTTGATGTCTTTCGAAACATCCCAACACTTTGACCCGGAAGAGCGTTTCCACACTACTACCGACACGACACCTACAAAACATCGTAAACCTAATGTCATTATTTAGCTGAACGCTTATACAACGTGTCAGCACGAAACTGACATTGTTCGAGTAAATGACGGGTCGGTATCGTGTAGGTGTCAGCAAACGACCAATGGTACATTTCAGACAAGCGAACAATTCAAATTGAATTAAAGGACGCACATATACAAGAACAATTACTAGGGCATTAGTTAGCGAAACAATTTGAGAGTTCATTATAAAGCATTGGCCCAACCCTTGGACCTTCTTGTTGGAATGTTCGGTATTAATGGCCATAAAAATATTTTGAATTTAGGCAACAAAACTATAGAAAATTTAATACTCAGTTATACACTCGAGTAACTAAATTCATCTTAAATCTGACCTAATCAATATTATATAAAACTCTTTTGAAGCTGACAGAGGATCAACGCACAGCCTAAACTATAAGTCTTTCAGGTATGAAATTTGGAGAGTAGTAGGTATCCTTATAGGTATACCCCCTATCTCATTAAAAGTTAGAGTAGACATTATGTCCTGATTACGTATGGTAAACAAGACATAATGTCTACTCTATCTTTTTATAAGATAGACCAATAGTGTATAGGGGTGCACTAAGAAAGGAATTTTGAAAAGTCACACTCTAAAGGGTCTGGAACGCGAGCAACGCCGCGGGCGACGGCTAGTAACATTATAAAATAATTATGCTTAAGTAACTTTCAAAACTTTTGAGTAATATCAAAAACGTTGAAAAGCTAATAAGTAAATGAAAAGTCTTATAAATAAAAACAGTAAAGTTAGTACATATAGGTACCTAACCTTTGTTGTACTTTTCACATTAATATAAGGTATGTACATTTTCTTATTTTTCTTGCAGACTCAGTATTAATTTATGTAAAAAAAATGTACAATAACACAAGGTCGCATGTAATTCTACCAGTTATTGTACATTATGTGGGAACAATTACACATCCATTAATCAGAGGAGGCCTCCAACAGTTTATTGCACCCGGCTTGTGGCAACCCTTCCTCCCTTGTGACACAGACCAGAATAAATAGCTGGTTTACTTTATATTTAAACATCAAGCAATAGTTCGTTGGAAGTGTAGTGGCAAATTATTGGGTTAGATTCACATAAATATATATTTTGCCACATTTATACATATATAATAATATTTAAGTTATTAAGTTGAATAGTCAGATCATTGCCAATTTATAAACTCGAAAGCATGTTTGTCAGCGTTTAACGTTTTTACGTCAGAACTGCTGAGCCCATTGGTATAAAACGTAATGATAGATGTATCTCGGAAGCCCTGTTGGTTGCTTATTTTATATTAATTGCATAAGCTGGTAATACTGTTATTTATTTAACAATGAAGTTGGAAACACTATTAAAAAATCAAATAATCTAGGCGTAACGTAATAATTTTTTTTGCTCTTTTTCCCTGACCAGAAAAGTAGGTCCAAACCATACACCCTCAATTGCAAAGGTCTCCACGTAACAAAACGTATTGCTGGATATACAAACAAAACTAAATACCCTAGAGTTTTACGAAAGTGTAGCTCAATAAAACACTAGCTGTTCCGCTATAAGCTGTGGCAGGCTGTAGGAAGGGTTGCCCACTTTGCCCAGCCTCCAAACACCCAACTTAGTTACAAGTTTACACTTGATTAGCCACGCTGACTTTCGACGAACTCTGAATGCGGCCGACTTTTAGGGATGAGTGTATGATTTATACGTACGAGATACTAGAATATTTATGAACATAGACAGTGGCTGATTTGGTTATGTTGCAACGGTTTTTTTATATTAACTGTGATAATCTCAATGAAGTTTTTTTTAATTTCTACAATGCTCATCAAAAATTTACACGAACAATAAACAAAAAATCTAACAAAACATTATTTTTGTAATTTCGAATATTTTTTTATTAGTTATGTTTTATAGTTTCAAAAGTTTTAGCTAGAATTTTAACTGTAACCACCTGTAGCTTATTTTAATATCTAATTCTTTGATAATAATAATATTATGATATCGTTATGAATAATGAATTGTGCTTACAATATAATTATTAAATAAGTAACTAAACTTTTAAACATAATTATATTTTTACTGTTTTATGATAGCTTAGCTACCAAAACTAAAGGTACATTTTAGAAAAGATGCCTCAAACAGGCACTGAATAATTATATTTACTCTCAGACCCTAAACAGTAAACAAAACACTATAACTCAATCGCGTTATTCTGTAACTGCGTTTTAAAGAGGCGACACAGCACCGGTGCGGACATTAATAATTTTGGCGCGAACAAATGACGTCCCTGATTAATGATTTACGTACCCAATTCCGTGTTGTCCGACGGACACTGTAGGGTTGACTGCATTATCGCATACTGTTTCACATTTTAGTTGGGTCTGGTAGACCTACCTCTGCTATTCACGGGTTTAATCGAATACAACCTAGACAAAATTAAAAGTTGTCATAATGACAGTTAGATGTACGTTCTACTTATGTGAACAGAGTTATGTGCAGTGCATCCTATAGTCAGCGATTTGTCTATAGAAAAACCGACTCAATAACTTTTAAATTTTGTGGCCCCGATGAACTTTTTATTTATTATTTTCAAATGTTATTTTGTCAAAACAAGGAAACCGTCTTTGTTGACACATATTAATTACGAATTAATTTCATCTACTATAAGTAGTTTTTCTTTAGTTTGTATTAGTCTTCCTACATTTAAGTACACCCATTGGTTTTACCTACACCATAGTTTATGAAATATATTATATAGATAGATATAGGAAGTAGAGAAAGGTATGGAACTGTGACGGTGGTCAGGTGGCAAGGGTCCTCTCGAAAGGACGCCAGCTAGACGCTTTGTGTGATTTATTGCGCCCTTATTGGTTTCCATTTTAATTCGGTGCCATGTTGCATGTATGCGCACAGAATTTGTATGTCAGTATACCTAAAATATTGAGTCATCAATACAAAAATATATTATTGATGTGAGTGTGTTGAATGAAATGTTGTAAGCTTTTGTTTTTTTAATTTGTATGCTCTCTTAACAATAGGGTTGTCATCAAATAAAGCAATAGAGCTTATTCTAAAACGACCTACATGTGACACAATTTACCCTTGAACCAATTTGATTACGCAACCATTTAAAATAACATTGCGGTCATCCATTTTTTCTATTCACTCTGAAGATTTACTTGCGGGATAAAATTGGCTCCCATTTAGCATCTGAACCGATATCACAATACCGACTGCCAGCCGATTTAAATTTATTTCGGACGTCGGTAACTTCCAATTTAAACCTCTTAATCCTCTATGATGTATGTCGGTATTCGGTGGGATTAAAAGTTCCACGGAAAATAACCGGGAAAACCTTTCCGGGGTCGGATTGACCCGGGCCAGGAACGGGATTAGGCGGCCGGGATTGGATATACATAAATCTTGCACCAGGCTTTACGGGGCGACGCAATTAAGCCTCCCGTGCTGATACGTCATTTTGACGGAACGGGGGCAATACTAATCAGATAACCTTAGTCATTAGTAAAAATATATAGCTTAGGTTATTCCTAAGCTAGAAGACAAAAATCTTTTATAGTCATGTTTTAACTCTAGTCAAGCAAAATGCCAATGGAATAAGAACTATGATATAATATTGATATGACTCACTTTTATGAACCGGGTTATCATGGTGAACGATATTGTGAAAAAAAAGTACAAAAGTTCACGCGATCGCTTCACTCAAACCACAGTAATTCGACTTTTAAAATTCAGCTACCGACGCTCAATGGTCGCGCTGTCGTCATAAATAATTCAATTTCATAGTAATAAAATACGCGTGACCACGACTCCGCGTGAAAACTTTTCAGCAATTACGAGTTGAATGTCGCAAAAAGCTGGATCCAACATGGGGTCTATGAGGCCCGGCGCGGCGTCGGTTCGTCGTATTTCATGCATCAGCTTGCAGGGAAGGGTTGCACCGATGACTTATAGTTTGTATTACGCTTCCGACACGGCAATCCAATCTGAATTGGGTTAGTTAATTTATAGCACAAGTTATTAATTTTTGCCAAAAATAGAAGTCTGTAACGTGAAGGATGAAATGTTGGTGGTGTAGAAAACAATTGTTGAGATATGCCTCATAGTTCTTGGTAAATGTCTTGTCACAGATAGGTAATGTTTGATTTCACGAAGCTGGCATCCCTAAAATATGTTTTGGTATGCGTTTGGTACGGAATTGACGCTATAAACTTTTTTGTTAGTTAAAATCGATAAATTGACATTCAATTATGTAATATAGAAAAATTAAGTTAGGTAATATGATGTAGAAAAAAAACGTTTTGAAAAGTGATAATAACTACAGCTAAAACGCAAAATAAAAGCAAGCTTAGGAGTGTAAAATCATTCCCCTTTTTCATTCAAATACTAAGAAATACTGATTATACCATAATTTAATTAATCCAATTAGATACGCCACTTTTAAACAATTAACTAGCGTTAATGCCATTAAACACCTAAACTATACCTACTTATTATTTGTTTTACTAAACATTGTGGTTGCTAACTGCTTTTATGCACGATAAGATTCAGTTACTTCACCAACTGTAATGATAAGCATTGACCAAGAAAACAATGGTTATACAATGTGTTTCTCTAAAGTTATCATCTATCTATCTTTAACCTATAATACTATTATAAAACTGTAAAAATGCTAAAACTAAAATTAAAGATAATGGATAAACTAAATATGCAGATTTACTAAATAAACGATTCTAATTACGAAAATTGAGTTTGTCTGTTTGTTTGTTCGCGGATCACGCCTAAACTACTGGACCAATTTCAACGAAACTTATACCATTTGAAAGCCCTTTTTTTCTAAAGAAACATAGGCTATATTTTATTAAAATAAAAGACGTGCATTCTTAGATTTAGCTTGAAGTCTCTGAACCAAAAGCATTTTGGTGGAAAGTTCCGCGTTTCGCACGCGTACCTACAAAGTCGCGGGTATCAGCTAGTTACAATAATAAAACTTTGAATTATCATTATAGAAGGGGTCTGGTTGATATAATCTTAAAACAATTTGTTATTAAATTAGACCAAACACGTGTTATTAATCACACCTTAAAAATTATTGTCTAGTCTGACTCCATACTTAGCTATCCGGATGTTCGAGCAGCCATTAAAATTAGGGATGGGCTAAAAATCCGTGACTAGGGCAGGGCCGCGCCCTTGTCCGAAAAAAGAAAGAAAAAAATACAATGAAACAGCCGGCCAATACAGATCAGATGAAATATTTCTCAATGTCCGAATATTGCACTTGCAACTCAATATTGAAATGGTTTTATTTTAAACTTAGCTTTAGGGCACGCGTCGTTTTAATTTTATTCGTGTAAAAGTTATGTACCTACTGAGTAGTCTTTTATGGAAACAAATAGTTTTTAAAATGCTGCCAAAAGTATATAATTGTACAATTAAAGTTACAAGTTACCTATGTAGTGGTCTTAAAATGAATAAAAAAATTAACGACAAGTGATCAGTAGGTATATAAAAAACGTAAGCTACAACATTTTCGAATGATTATCTGAAACATGCCATCCAAGAGCCTCACTCAAGACAAAAAAATCATATCAGTTTTAAAATATTTCCTACTCAGTTATCTACCTAATAACGGGTCCGAAATTAAAAACCAATTTGGTAACCGTTACTAATTTAGTCGGCGCGGCGCGGCATGGAGCCATGGAGCTCTCAATTGGGGAGGGGCGCGGCGGCGATCCCCGCGGGGTGTGGCGGGGGCCTAATCTAAAAGCTGTCAGTTGTGGGCAGCTGCGCTCGGTGTAAACCGAGCCTTAGGTGTATAATAACACTTTTCTAAATAAACTTTACAATTACTTTAAGTTTTTTTTTTCATCTTCTTCTATTTTTCTAAATACATTGCATATATAAAACTCTTTTGAAGCTGACTGACAATCAACGCACAGCCTAAAGTATGAGTCCTAGAGGTATGAAATCTGGAGGGTAGGATCCTTACATAGTGTAGGGGTGCACTAAGAAAGGAATTTTGAAAAGTGACACCCTAAAGGGTCTGAAATTAGGATTTAAGTTTTTAACCACATAATGCGTATGCTGCTACGACGCGAGCAAAACCGCGGGCGATAGCTAGTTTTGAATATTATTAGTGAAATTAAAGGATAATTTTCAATGTTCTATTTATGTTTTCTTGGTGTGCAATAAAGAATATATCTATCTATCTATCTATCTATCTATTTTTTTTATTATGAAATAGATTATATTTTAACTTGATTTTAACAAGGTTCAAACGACAACGACGCTACTTCTGACGCTAGAAGACATTCTTTGCCAAAATCCTGAAAGATAATTATTTTAATTGACACTATAATAAATAACAGCGCATTAAATTAAACGAGTTCCCGAACCGTAAAGTCCTAGTAATTACCTAACGCACCATGTCATTTTGATTTACCGAAGCCTCAGTAGATTACAAACCTCACACCAACTACACAGTCCACAGTCTCATTAGTTGATCTATTCGAGTCGGAAGGCAGAATTTATAATTCAAAAAAAGAACTATAAGTCACTGCCCACATACGGAATAGATTAAAATCTTTTTACACACCGTCTAATTCGTGCGCCTACGCGTTTTTTTTTTATTCGAAAATATGAACGCTCGAAAAAATTTGATAGTGCTTGCGTATTAGCATACGGTTTTTCCATTCGTGGCGACACTAATTCGGGATTGTCTAGTTTACGATATGTATTTGTGTTTGGTAGTCGAATCGTCCATAATTTGTAAGTTTTTATGATCAGATGTAATATAAACTTCTTGAGCGGTCCCCTAGGTGTCTGATATCAATATAGATGCTTATTTAAATAGTTTAAATGGATTTAAAAATGAGGTAAATATAGACCTTGAAGGTATATTTTACGTAGTTGATGGTACGGGCTCCACGATCCCCAAATATGTAGTCCATAGTTTAAATGGTTTTGGTTCGTTATATTTTGGGCTTAGTTTCATATTTTATTTATAAGTAGGTATATTCATTTTATGAATTTTCAACTATCAATTAATAATATTCTATTTATAAAATATCTGTTAAAGATATTTAAGGTTTCGGTGGTTTTTTTTTTACATAGTATTAATTTGATCAAATTGAAACAAGTTCAAATTTTATTCAAATGATAAATTAGAATCGATTTGTTTCGATGTAGGTACCTACTTACCTAATACTTTTTATAAATATTTATTAAAACTGGTTTCGTATGTTTTACGTTTTACCTACCTAATATTATTACATAAATAGATATTTGTGCTCTTAAGGGAGTTTTAGGAAAAAAAAAATTTGTTAAATGTTATTTTTAGGAACTAAAATTTAACAAAATATAGAAAAAGACTTATGACTAAGTATCAGTATATTTTTTTTAATAATTAGTATCTTCCTTTTTACTAAGTATCTATAATAAATAGGTATAATAACATCTTGCTTAGATTATCATAAATATGAAAGTAAAGATGTTTGAGTGTTTCTGTTCAATAACTGGGTCAATTTGAATTGAACTTGGAATAAAAACATCGTAAATCGTAACCTGATCCAACTGCACGTGGACAAAACCGCGGGCGGAAGCTACTTCATAACAAAATCAAGTATAAATGCTCATCGTTCAAAAATATAAAAGATCAGAAAACTTATCTGAACTAGTTTCGATTCGCATCCAAAGGCATCAGAGACTTTTAAAATAAGCCGATTATGCAAAACGCGCTTTGTGCATTTTGATAAAACAAACAAATCGGATTCAGAGATTAAGGTAACGATCATTGCTGCTAGCTATGATATATTTTATTGAGATAAATTTATTAAAGATGTAGAGTATTGTAGAAATAAATGCAGCATTAGAAAAGGAGTAATAATAAAAACTGATCGATTAAGTAATTTAATTTGAAACTTTTTTGCAGTAGGTATAGATAAAACAAGCTTTGTGTATGATACGAAAAGAATTCGACAGTAATGTAGTAAATGTAGATATGTAACACAAATTTGTTGCTCAAAATCCAGGCAGTTTTATAGAAATCAAGAGAAATTGCTCAAGGTGTTCTCAAAATACTTGCAAAAAAATTTATCAAAAAAAAATGATGTCGTAAACAGCATTCAAAACTTTAAAAAGCCGAAAGAGAAAAGTTTTATTATCGTATAGTAAGTCCACAGTTTAGGGGCTCTTTAAAATCCTTTGGCCGACATTTCAATAGAGAATAAAAAATAAACAATATAACAGAAATAAAAACTCACAAGGCTAGAAAGGAAGGTCGGACGGCCAAATGAAAGAAGTTAGTAAAAAAGTTTGACACATTTTTAGAAACATGGCAAGTATTCTCTCGCGAGGGTGATCGTAAATTTCTCTGCTAGCGTCAAGATGAGAAAGGGAACATCATTGTTGCAGATATTTGAGCACATTTGCGACTTAATAACAAACAAAAATTGCTGTATCCGGAACATGCCAATACTACTATGGTAATGCATTGTTATAGACAGAAGTTACTACTTAACATCAGGTGAGCTATCAGCTTGTTCCATTACTTTTATCCTAAAAAAAAAAACTCAAGAACCTTTACCTCTATCGATATTTTATACAATAAGTCATATCTGACTTTTAATTATATTTTACTTGTTTAGTTAATTGTGTATATTTGTTATTTCATACCATAGAATATGAAAACTATGTAGTTCAATTCACAACTAAAAAAAATTAAAAAATTACAACTGGTATATTATTTAAACAATACTTCATTGAATAAAATAAACTTCATTATCCTCTTATTTTCAAAAGGTGCGAGATTTCCTTGATACCTCTTAGCAATCAGTTTGTACCCTCGATATTTCCTTAGTAAAGAAAGAAGTGAGTTTCATTCTACTGAAGCACGATAAGAATTTCATTTCCTCGCCGCTGAGAGCACCGCTATCTAAGGAAGTCGCTGACTAAAATACCTAAGTGATAAACGCGGGATTCTGCACAGGTGGGACGCTGGAGGATTTAAACGGTGCTGGAGTTCAATATTTAATTGTAAGTATTTAATATAATATTTGCTTTATTTTTTACTGTTTCTTGATTGGTAGACATCATCAATCAATATCATCATCATCAATCAATACCTATATATAAAACTCTTTTGAAGCTGACTGAGAATCAACGCACAGCCTAAACTATAAGTCCTAGAGATATGAAATTTGGAGGGTAGTATCCTTATATAGTGTAGGGGTGCACTAAGAAAGGAATTTTGAAACATCACACTCTAAAGGGTAGAACGCGTGCAATGCCGCGGGCAACAGCTAGTTATTATATAAAACTCTTTTGAAGCTGACTGAGAATCAACGCACAGCCTAAACTATAAGTCCTAGAGGTATGAAATTTGGAGGGTAGTAGGTATCCTTATATAAAAAAGGAATTTTGAAAAGTCGCACCTTACAGGGTCTACAATTAAGCTCAAAGATTTTAACCAAATAATGCGTATACTGCTACCACGCGAGCAAAGCCGCGGGCGACAGCTAGTAGAAAATATAGCTGCGTCCGCAAAAGTTCACTTCGCATATCAATTCCGGGCCTTTAAGGTTATGATCGGTTTTTTAAATAAAAAAATGTATCCCAAACTATTCTTGTATGTTAATCTTTAATCTCTTCGATTACCTCTCCAATGAAGAATCTTATGATTTCAAAAGGTCAATGTTTGTTTAGACCAAAAAAAATAAGCCGGTTAAAAAAAAGAACTCAAATTCGAAGAATAACAAAACGGATTCCAAACCAGATTTGTTTTTATGAATTCCCAAAGCTAGGTCTGAAGTTTCGGTCGGCCTGTTTGTTAGAGAAAAAATCCAAATAAACCTTGTGATGGTGTTGATCCATATTGAACTTTGACCTAATAGATATAAGGATTGATATTGATTGATTGACTGTTCGTTTTGCAGCAGGGTTCCAGGGTCCGGATGACATCTTTTATCGTGATGCATTCCTCTGTATGGTTTTTATTCGATTTGTGCTGAGCTGAAAATCTCAGTTTACTTTTCGTAACATTAAAAACCTCTGATATTACCAAAATAGTAGGCATTTCTAAATTGTTCAATTCAACCGATGTTCGTTTTGACCGTTTACATTCAAATACTTGACAAAATTTACTACTACAAAATTTTGTTAGATATATTTTGGTTAAATAACAATACGGTCAGTAAATTTATTCTTCGCTTATCATAAAACTTGATTTAAATGCAAATTACACTGAGTGTTAATTGAATTAATCTAATTATTATCCAATTTGGATTGACCTATCTGTAAATTGTTTGCCGATACTTCGACTTGTTCACGTATATTTTTTAAATATTGTTGTTATTTTCTTTGTGAATAAATAAATTAAATTACTTACAATTAATCCTTCCAAAAACTGGATTAAAGTCGGTGAAATCACTCAAATAAATTTTGTAAAAGCCACTACACACCAACAAACAATCTTCAATATCACTGCAGCACTAACGAATTCCTTCAAGTTTCGTGTTAGACACTAAACTATATAAATAAAATTATCGGCAGGTTAATAATCCAAAACAATGATTATTATGTTCGCAATAAAATCGCTTCGGGTAATAAAGATCGAGTCGCGTCCACAACACCGATACGTATGGTCTATACAAATCCTTATTTACAACTGACACTGTTGTTCATACTATAACCACTATAACAGAATCGTGGTCTGCGCTCACATAGAGCGAAGGAATCTGCCGAAGTCGGAAAAAATGCGAGCGCTTCAATAAACGCCGCATCAAAACGCGATCCACAATTTTTTAACACTACTTCACAACCCTAGCATGTATACTCGACTGTAAAAAAAAAGTCACAAGGTAGGGGAAAAATTTCGTAAGCCATTATCCGACTCTATACAAAACTTTTGACACGAACACTTTGCGCTTGGGCACAGTCTATTTTAGTGAGGTGCGAGACGGCAATACTGAACTGTTGATTAATTTCTACGCGTGCGATGGAGACGGCTAGACGAAAGTGTGTCGCATTTGAATAAAGTTTAGGGGGACCAAAGAATCGTGAGCCGCGGGACGTCGAGTAGGTGGTGATAAAGCATTCGTAGCCAGCTCGTTCCCAAATCGAATACGATGAGTAATAATATTTAAAAAGCGAGATTTGTTACCTGTCGACCGCCGGGAGATAATGCCCAATGGTTTTTTGGAAGAAAAATACAATTAACTAGAGCGAGGGTATAAATCATTTGTGCACAGTGCGCGCTCAGGTTGTACAATTATGCGTCTTTGGTAAAAAAGGAAAGGTGACGCTAATAGAATTTTGTGGCTGCCCTTTTTTATGAATGACTGTAAAAAGAATAGATAATTGGATTATGACACCCTTATTTTTAAGTAAATACTAGTAATTTACGAATTTAAATTCACCATAGAAATTCTACAAAAATATTTTCGTATAATCCTTATGCAATATTAAATGTTCACATCGTGCAGGTAAGCCACAAAGTAACCTCATGAAAAATAATGGGATCGGATCTGCTCATTGTTTTAAACAACAATTTAATGCATCTCCCACGGAAATTACAGACATCGACATCAAACTTAAAAGCTTTTAAGTTTCATTGAAATAAGTACACAACAAGAGGTGAACACTCAATCGAGGTAATTTTAAAATTGCGACCTGCCTCAAGCCCCAATTACGGATATGGGACCGGGCACCTCGAAACTCGAAAGCAAGTGCGCCAATCGCGCTCGAAAATAGCTCGACAAGACCTTTTGGAAATTGTTGGACGAGCTTTCTGAATTGCAGCCTTCGAAACTAACTATTTAGCAATCTGCGTTACATCCGACAAATCGGGACTCGTACATTGCAAATTATGGACGCGACTACGAGAAAGCCTCGACTTGAAAATTGCTACAAGAACCGATCGGGAGGTCGTGCGCCGACTAATGAAGACGTTAAGCTAAATCGTGGCCGCCTTATAGAATGTTATGGTGTTTATATTGATTTTTATGTGAATATAATTTTATTACTGGCCGTAGGGTGCCGTGAAACTTACGACTTTTCTGTCAGTGAGGTTATAATGACTTTTAAGTTGAAAAGTACTTGAAAGGAAAGCTAAATCAGATTGAAAAACGAAGAGATATAAATTCAACGCATACAAAAAGTGGTGTCACAATAATCAACAGACGCAATTTAATTTAAGCGACATAAACACGGGCTATCTGGCACCGGCATCGATAGGGTGTTAAATGACAAAGTGCGGCCGAGAGAGAAAATGCTTTAAAACGATGTAATTTTTACTGTTTATCTTGGGATCTGCTGGAGATTTTGCATTAAAAATGCCTCCCGATGATCGTTTAACGTGCTTCGGATGCATGCTTGCGAATTGAACCACAGAGAGGTGAACCAATACACTGTCTTTAAATACTAAATAAAAAAAATTACATACTTATGTAAACGTAATTATAATCAATCTATGTTTAAATAAGATCTTTTAATTTTAAGAATAATTACAACTTGTATCTGCAACATAATTGCTACTTTGTAAGGAATAGCCAATAAAACAGACAGAATTTTGCTGAATAATTCATATTTTTTTTGCTCGCATGAGTGAAAACCTGAAACTCGCTAGTAAAACCAGTCTGTCTCTATCCGCGCGCGACATAAAGCTCTATGTAACATGAAATAAAACTCATCTACATAGTAAAGTAAAGAGTGTAAAGTTGGCAATTCGTTTCGGCCGCGACTACACAGCATTGATTAAAGCCTTTCGTACACGCTCTGAATATTCGCTTTTAATGAATACCCGGTTTTCCAATTAATTCTGATATTCGTATGTAATTTCGGTGAAATGCACAGATTTACATGTGCGCTAAATTAAAACTTATGATGATAGGTTACCAGCGGACGTCGAACCACAATTTTGCTGCAATGAAAAATAATGGTAGTGTCAATAATATTTAATATTACGATATTAATATTCAATTACAAACAAAATTGTTCTGTGCTACCTATTTCGGTTAATAATAGGGTATGATCATGCGATACGGAATAATACCGACTGGCCATATGCTTACAAAGATAGGGATGCTACACAAGAAATGTTTGCTGTAATTTTACGACGGTTTTTGTCAGTTTTGACACTTCTTAAAGGTACATTTTTTAATACTAATCAGAGAAAAATTAAAAACGAAACCAACAGCATAAAAACACCTAGAACAATAGAATACCTTAGATCTATAGTAAAACACCATAACCTAGAAAATATTTTCATATTTATGATTAAGTAATACGTGCGGAGCTAACTAAGCCGCGGGTTTCCTCACGATGTTTTCCTTCGCCGTAAAGCTCGTGTTAGTTTTCCGAATGAAAAATCCATTGATGCACGGCCGGGATTTGAACCCACGACCTATGGATATGGATATGGCTGACTACGCTGAGAAGATGGTATAGGTGCTATGGGCAAGCCTACTCCATCTAAACATTGTCCCAGGCACTACAGTGTCCCGTTAAGTGTAGGCATAGTTTGCCTCCTGACGCTGTATAAATCATCTTCAATAGATGTAAACATGTAAAGGCCTATTATACATATTATTATATATAATATGATTAAGTAAATATTATGTCCTGCAGTTTTAATCTAAACCTCACCTATTTTGTTTGAGTTGGTTTATAATTCGAGCCATCCTCAAAAACTACAAACTTTTTTTTAGTTTTTTTGTTAGCTTAAAGATTTTTAGTTGCACTGCCAATAAAACTACAGTTTCAGTTTTAGTACATAAATCACATAATAATTCTTTTTTCATAACAAATAAGGATATAAGTAAATCAATACTGCAACCGATATTAATACACGGTTATAATAAGATATCATCGATTGAACACACCTCTCGATGAAGATATTACATCGGACGGGCTTTGAGTTATTTCTGGATCGAGAGTGCATATCTTATACGCTTTGTTTAGATATCTATGTGGGGCTTACTTCAATTGAGAGATGAACAAATGCCGAGAGGGTTTTAAATATTTTCCGTCCGCCGACGGGGAAAATATTCTTGATTATAATTTTTTTTTAATGTTTTGCACTCATTGCTATATATATCTAAGGAACAAGATACAATTTTGGTTGGGTTTTTGTTTTGTCAGTTTTTTTTATTATTTAGTATTTCTTTAGTTACGACTTACGACCTTTAATGTTTTGATTGGTTATTTAATTAACTTGTAGCTAGGCAAAAACGTTGCGATCTGTACTCTTCATCAGGAGAAATTCTATATCTCGTCATCTCGCTCCACGCTCGGCGTTATAGCGTACTTTTAACCCCTAGTTTGATAATCTACTTTTCTTACTTATATAGGTTGCTGGTACATTTTCACTGAGAAAAACTAAAGGCGATGCTTCATATGAAAGCGATAATTCTTACCAATATCATTAATCGGACCACCTCATATTTCATAGTGCAATAAGCCACGGAACCCTCAAACGCTTTTGTAATCTAAATGACCGTTTTTAAAACTAATAAAAGAGCTCGTTCAAAATAGCCACCGAAATCTTTGAAGAGTTTCAAGTGGCTTATACACACTGACGAATTCAAAATACCTGTTTTGACGGTTTCCAATTTTTTCACGATTTCAGGCAAAAGGTGACTGTGTACCGCAAAACAATAACACATGATTAAATTAAACAGTCATGTTCTTTAGATTTTTTTAAATTTTTTTTTGTTATTCAAAATTTATTTTGATTTATTGTTATTTTTTACATTGATTATAAATGCCCTTAAATAAAAAAAACATTAAGCATTATAATTATATATTATAAATAAAATAATTATAAATATTCACGGACACTTAACACAACGCCTTCTAGTCCCAAACTTAGCAAAGCTTGTACGATGGAAACTAGATGGCTGATAGATATTATTATTAGAATGTTCATAATTACACAATGCATTTATTTTCACAGTTTTCTTAGTTATTTTTGTATCCAAATAGGTAAATAATAAGTTTTATTTCTTTTCAGTTTCAAACACCAGATTTTTTTTTCTTCTTCATTACATCCACCGAACAAACTCGAGGTTCGGTGCTGGGAGAACTCGTGTGATGCATTCGCTGGTGTGAACAAAACCTTATATTAACCGAATAGTTTCAAGAGTACGCTTGTTATCTTCTTCAAGAGCAGTGTTCTACTGGGTGGTTAATGATGTGCATCAATCAGCTCTGAACAAATACTGAGTCTATTTATAAGCGACTGAGTAAATGTGGTTTTGAATTCCATGTGTGTGTGTGTGCGATTATGTTGTGATTGGTTCATAGTTGGTTAGCTTTGACGTATACCCCTTTGCTACAGATCAATCGTTTGTACATACACCAATGAATCGCATAAAATTAAACAAAATTTCAAGAATTTCAGAACTGAAAAGTTTTACTAAATATCTAGTCGCGAATCTCCATGAATGAAAGTAACGTGTAAACCATAATAATTTAATTATTTTAATGTTTTTTATTAATTTTAACTACACATATTTGTTCAATAGTGAATCATATTCTGATTAATGATAAGATATATTTTCCGATTGAAATTGTGATGTTCAGAGTAGATGTTGTGTGATGATCAGTCATGTAGCCATCAACCTTCGGAGTAAACAGGCTGAGAAGAGTTCGAATACATTATTGAATCACTCGTTATACATAATTTACAGTTTGATAATATCGAAAATGGTTTCAGTTATCAAACAGCTAATAATAACGGGTATTCGTATTTGTCAGCACATTGATCTGACACAGCTTTGGTTACATACTATATACGTTGGTATAAAGTGTGTAATGTATATGTATACCTAGTGATTCAAAGCTCGTTTCATGCATATCCTATAGTTGTATAGGATATGCATGAAACGAGCTTTGAATCCAAATAAAACTTTTTTTAAACAAGTTACACTAAAGTTATTTCAAAACCGACTAAAACCTGCAGATTGACTGTAATTTTTCAGTGTATATTTTTCGGTCCAAAAACGCATTATAATTCATAAAATATTTCGTTTCCTGCGACCATCTTTATTCAATAACCCTATACATTGAGGTACAACTTTTACACAAGACCCTACGGGTGTTGCAATGGCCTTATAATTTTGCACTGATTACAAAGGGGAGCCGGCGGCCGCAATTTCGTCTTGTACCGATCGTGCTGTACATAAATTATCGGTTATTGATGAAGACATTAAGCTTAAACCGTAACTGTACAATTATAAAAATTCGGTTCGGATTGGAACAAGGGTTGTGCGGAAAACCTAAAGAATCTGAATCAAAAACTCGTCCTCAGACTATAAACGGTGAACTTGGAACAGTTGTAACCTTCGTTTATAGGTTTGTAGAAAGCCTAGGAAAATATAAAATTCTCAAAACGGAACTCAAAAGGTCAACCAAGCTTATTTTTAAGAAAAACAAACCATGTCACGAATTTTCGTTTTCCGTTATGCATGTCCGTCTTATTATGTCATTTCACCCAAAACGGCCCTACAATTCTTGTTCACCTCTCCGCAGAATTTCACCGACCTTCACAAAAACTGGACTTTTGCATCGGAATTGCTTCGAAGCAAAAAAACTTGAATTCTTTGCAAATGACGGTGACAGCCCTGCAAGGCAGCGGTAAAGCGGACCGATTCTCGAACCTACAAGTCCCTAATGCACATAAGGACAATCCACATTTTGATTTCCGATTTATTCCGACCAATGTTGAACTGCGAGTTTATTAATAAGTGATTGTTCTCGCGTCAGCTTTTGCACTTCGCTGTATTTTTAATGAGAGCTGGATTTTTGAGCCCCAATTTTTTATGAAGACATGTCATTCATGCAACTTGCTTCACCTAATTCTGATGGTAATTACTCCGGAACAAATAAGAGTAACCGCGAACCGTTGCTCGCAATTAGGGACACTGAAGTCTCACAGCTTCATTTCGCTCTATTGAACTCGAAGAATGTATTAATTAATAAAATCAGGTTTATTCTTCTCGAATGGTATTGAAAGAGTCTCAGTATGATTTATGGGTATCGCGCCTTCGTTTTAAATAAAACATCGCCGTGAGCTTTCAGCGTCTACGAATGAAAGTCACGATTGTAATTTCAAAACGTCGATACGGTTGTGTGATGATTTTATTCGTGTGTTATTTATTGCAGTAAATAAAGGAGGATTTGTGTCGTACACTTGACGTGGAGACGTTTTTCAAGTGGTGACTCGAGGGGTGACAGCATGGGAAGTATCGAATACATCTGTCTGTGGTCTGTGATCTCAATAGCGCGGTCTTATTCATGTGTTCGATAGAACGAAAGGGTCGGACAAGAGACAGGACAGGACAACTGGAAATAGATACATAGATACTTGTATTGAAAAATTTCAAAGCGACTCCGATTTCGCAATAGTGGACGGTTTACGCGTATTAGTGAAGATACTTTTGTACACATTAGGAATAGGACTAACGTCACCGACAGTGAAAAGACTGGAATAGATAGTGTTTATTAGGTACATTAAAGTTTGTAAACTCTGATAAACATTTTAATTTTTTTTACAATAAACAACGAAGCACCACAGCCGTAAAGTACTACTGTAATCATTGCTTTTGTTATTTTTAGAAGTTTACCATTTTGATAATTTTTTAAAATAAGTTTTTGTATCTCATGGTCCAAAATTTCTCTATAATTTATAATTAAAAATTGTATTAAAAGATAAAGTAAAAATTCATTTTCATCTACTACTTCTAGGTGCAGTTACATCTCTGTGAAAATTCGAATAGAAAAATATATTTTTTCATAGAATTGTGTGATTTTGAGTGAAAATACTTGAAAAACCTTGCTTATACCACTTTTTATGTTAAATACAAAACCATGGGCAAAGGTCGCCAGTCTGTATCACCCTAAGATTGTTTACGACCATCATTGTTTGTTTGCAGCCTCGCAGTACTATTGTGGCTTCGAACGGGCTATTATTTTATTGACTTCCTACCAGGACGGTTTATTGTACTGGGAAGTTTATTTGCTTGTTAGCTTTTGCAGGTAATTGTTTCGTAAGATGCGAATGAAGAGACTATTAATTGGCTGTGTACTGATCGAATAAAACTCAAATAAATAAAGAAATAACAAATATTAATTGACATATTAATCGCTTTCTTGTCCCAACTATAGGATACTAGATCACGGATAGAAAATATTTTTTTTTCTTCAATATTTACCTGATTACTCGTGTAAATTATGCAAATTAATGGGGCGGCCTATACATAAATATCTAATGCATTTTTGCAAGCTGATAATGTAAAAATCTACTATCAGAACATTTATATGTTGATGATTCTCCTAAAATGAGTAATCAAAGTCATAAATAATTCCAAAGCTATTAAAAGACGAGTGCTCGTCAATTGGCATTGCATTTCAACTGCAATGCCGAGAGTATGTGAGAAATCCCCACATTGAGCATTCGCTGTATGCGAGGGATGTCAACTCGACGTGTTCTAGTGAATAACAATCGAGGTAAGTTGGCAGTCGGCCGCGGTGATGAGGTGAAGCCCTACTACGAGAACGACTGAGTTACAACTGTGGTACTGGAATCGCAAAGGTTAACATACCAAAGTTATGGATCGAGCGCCAGGAGACCAAAAATAAAGACGGAAATTAGCCGATCAAATCACTAATCGGTGCTTTTGTCGCTGACAGTACATATTTCACTTCTGTTTGTATTGAAACGAATTTCGGGACGAAACCGTAATAGAAATTTTTGAAGTTGTTTCGTCCCAGTGGGACGAGATACCGGTAGTCCGAAACTAGGATAACTCTCCGAGATTGGCTCATCTCAAAAAAAATAATTAACCGCAAGTTTCTTACATTTCAAATATCGAAATAACGATCGGGTCTCACTCGACTCATAAGATTTTCGGAATGTCAAAGTGGTCGTTTCGTAGTCGAGAACCAATGGTACGGAAAGATCCAGCCAAGGACACCGTCCATTGGACAGTGATGCTGGTTGATCGGAGCCCTGGCAGCTGAGCACCATGTCCGGTACTTGATGGGAACCTCGTGATGTCATACGTTATGTCCTTATGTAGGCTTTAAGAGTTATGCTATTTACATAGCAAAACTCAAAGATCTAATCTATCGTTTGAACATGAAACATTATTTTTATCGACTAAAACAATGCAATCGATTGTAAAAAAATATTTTTCGTATTTTATTCAACTAAAAACTAAACTCGTGACAGGTGCTAAAATCTAAAATATATAGAAAAAGAATGAAGTAATATATCTTTGCCAATTATAGTTTTTCTCTAACTTTCCGATCGAAACCGGAAAAATCCATATATTTTTCATTCAAGACAGGTAATTTTAATGCATATTTAATGGGCAATTCTTGGCTTCAAATTCACTAAGATAAGGTACGGCTATAATGCATACAGTTTGCTCTCTCGCGTTATTTATCGCGTGATTTTTGGCAACACTACCTATGTTTTATGTGTGGCCATAGAATAAGCGAAATTTCTTTTTTTTGTTGAGCTTATCAGCTAAATAAGTACGTATCTCTAGCCAAGTTTAAATTCTATGTAACATACAATCGCTAGAAAATTGGAAAGTATCAAAAATGTAGGCGTATAACAAAAGAGTATGCGAGATTGATCGCATAAGGCGTTTTACCGAGGGCATTAGTGAGATAAGAACTTTGGCTCGGGTTGTTGCCAAAAAGCAGTACCTTGTAAAAACTGGCAGCTTTTAAACTCACAGACGTCATCAGTTCAAACTAGCCAATACTCTGCCGTGCTAAAAAAAAATAAAAATAACACTAAACCCAAACCGCTTGCGCTTGAACTCCGCTTACCGCTACCAGCGGTACCTATGACCCGACAATCCACTACTTTAGTTGGCTAGATGTGCAATCTTCATAATGCATGCTCTTTTGTGCAGAGCCGCGGGCTTTTGACGTATTCGCTGTGACGTTAGTATGATCAAGTGGTCATTACTAAGATAGAATTTACTTAGCGCTATCATTTGTTTGTGATTTGCTCTCTTGTGGTTTTCAAATTTTGCAATAACCTCTCGTTTTATCAAGGTAGGTTAATGTACAGTGTTTATTAGGTCACCGTTTTAGAGCGATTTACGGATTTTAGATTTTGAAAAATGATCTACATTTTATTTTACCTAGGGTTCGTGTGGATGGTTTAATGTTTTGACGAATACATTTTCTTCGAACAGGGACAATAAGAAGTACAATAATATGGTATCACATGGGTACTTACAATAATTAATTGTCGTCTATGTATTTGGAGAATTATTTTTCTTGTAATATTTTTGCAAATTTTGATGGCTTTGTGTAAAAATGTTTATGAATATATATTTTTTTACTTTAAGATCATTTTACTATTATCCTTGTATCATGGTCATGCACAGTTTTTTTTAACTATCAACCTAATTTATTTTCAAATTAGACTCAACGTATTTTGACATTTCTCAGATAACTGTCACGCTGTGATTTGTTTTATTAGAGTCGCTCTTGTACCAGCCCTTTTCGAATTTATAGAAATGTCAAAACACGTTGAAGAAATGACAGCTTTACAAACATTATGCAAAGTCCGCCTACCGTTAACCTTGTTAGTAGTGACATATTTATTAGAAAATATACTCACAAACATTGGACGCTTTTAACCTTTACAGACACTACGACGACATATTCGACATAAACCAGTTTGTTTACGTAGTTTTGAATTTTTTTATTATCAATATTTAGTTCAATAAAGTATTCTCAATAACAATTCATTATGAATTGACTTGGGTAAGTATATTTTTTTCCCTAACCTATTTCGTCCCACTGCTGGGCAAAGGTCTCCCCCAACATCTTCCACTTTTCTCTCTCCTGGGCCTCCTCTCTCTCTTGGGTAACTCTCTTGGGTATACTTAACATAAAAAAATTAGGATTTTTAATTATTAATTTGGTCTTTTGCAATGTTATTCGTTTACATTTAAGTTTCTGCTATAAATAGGTCTCAGTTTGTTAATAAAGAAAGTAGTTAAATGTCGTATCGTACCAGTATAGTATCATGTAAAAGCCCGTAGGTAGATGTTTGTTTCTCCTCTCGCCGGCATGGTACGTACCTGTAGACAAAAATATCAGTTTTAATATAAATAACTTATTATACTCACAGAATATTATTAAATCATGTAACACAAGTATCTAGTCTACAGGTACAGAATAATTCAATTATTTAAGTATACCTACTTAGGTACCTACCTACCTACACAACAAACCGAGAGTAGAAATGAGTATACTAATTCCACAGTGTTTTCATTTCATCCCATATATTTACCAATATAATCAATCCTATTAAAAAAACAGTTTCTTTATACGAACGTCATCATCATCATCAATATCATTCAGCCTGCAGAAGTGCTGAATGCTGAACTGCCTTATATTTCCAAAAAGAGCTATGTTGAAAAACTCGTTTTATCGCCTAACAGAGCAATACAACTGCGTTATTATTGATCTGATTTCCGTCAGCAAACCAGCTCAACCAGCCCGCTTCATTGAAAAACCTTCCATTGTGCTATGAAGTTATCATTTCAGCGGTCGTGTTTATGCCGCAGTGTGACAAGACTCTAATTTGGCGGGCACAGCTTGGTCACATCATGAATTATTCCGTCCAGCCATGTCCGGTCCGTAAAGACGCTTAATTGAGAGAGCATGTTTGTCGCATAACCGGCCGTGTGAACTTTTTCTGAATTTTAATTAAGCTACAAATTTTTAAAAACCTGTCTCCGCTGAAAATGGCAGACTAATTTAGCTAAATCTGAACTTGACCGTTACACACAGTCATAGATTTTAAAATCTTCGTCTTTGCTGTGTTTTGCTAAATTATTATTAAAGTTACACGTACTATGCTTTTGAAGCTATACCAGAGACAGTTGAAAAGGGTACCTAACCCTTTTTATGATGTCACTTCGTCTTTTTATGAAGCTGATAATTGACAGCAGTGACTTACCAAATGCTTGTCGTGGCATTTTTGTGAGTCACGTACTCCGGATAGAGATTGAGATACAGTCTATATTACAAAATTATTTACTGACTATCATTGATCTGATCAGCTGTTTTCGAAATCAGCAAAATAACGGATGTAATAAAACGGCAGCAGTTTCTTAAAAACATTCAAGCTTCGTAATGAACGCTTTGCTTTATATTTTTGTGTTTTTGTCAGTTGGTAGAATGGAAAAGAAAATATTACTGTTGACACCAGAGTATGGAGATGCTTACAGCATTCTAATTAGAGTTTCGACTTTATTTCAATGGATATGACATTTCCTTGAGGTTTTTTTGCATTAAACTGCACTTGCAAGTCAACCTATATCAATGTACCCAAATTTTTCATCACAACACAATAAAATACTAAAAATTCGCATCGTAAATAACGCCCAATATTGAGAGGACACATTTACTGGATGATTTATTTATGCTTTGTGATTAATGTTATGTTAAGCCGAAAATACTGATCGGACTAAGCAGCGAGCACGCCTACACATGGGGTCAACAATAAATCATATTGCGACATCTCAAAAATGCCAACTTCAAAAACATGCCCGTACAGTCCAGTACCGCACGCACCGATGATACTAAGACAAGAAAAACAAACCTAAAAATAAATTACTTTTGTATACCTTTCTTTCCCGTTGTTGGACGCCGAACAAGCTATAAATCACAGAAAGATAAGCATAAAAAGATTGTATGAGGTGGGTACACGGTAGAACTGAAGTTTTCGTATTTTTGTTATCTTGCGTCAAGCGGTGCCTACTAAAACACGACGCCCACATCTTTCCCCGAATCGTATAGACCAGGAATTCGGATGCCGCATAGATACCCACTCATTATAACAAGGTGTAGCCACATAGAATTCACTAAATCATTTTGCAAAAGACTTTCCATATTTTGCACATTTAATTTCTGGATGGAATGCGGATACAAGCAGGCACTAGGCATTACCATCTACGAAGAGTGGGTCAATAGAGGCTGCGTAAATTGTATGAACAGTCATGATGAAATTCCAGCAGGAAGCCTTAGGATTGTGTTTATATCAGCAGAAGCTATATAAGGGTTTTTTTCAAGTGTCTTCAAATTTACTGAAACCACAGCTAGAGCTTTTTGAGATGTATTTTATCAATCATGATGTCCAAAAGTAAGAGTCTTAATTCCCTGCTACAGGAGTGAGAGACGTATACGCAGGAGAGAGCAGGCAGCTGGTGCATTTTCGATGCAGATTCAATTTGCTTATCAAACAAAATCTGACTGTTTTGTCAAACAAAATCGACCGCTCGTGCCCCTGGTTTTGTAGGGAATGATGTTTTTTAAATAATTTATCTTATTGGCTATGTCTATCATATAGCTACTAGAAAATTCAGTACTTCAATATTTATTAGAGCTCTAAAAGTAGTCAAACGACCACCACTATTTGTCAATTCGAAAAAAGAAACAGTTCAAACTCAGCCAAAAGACACAGTCATATAGTTACACCATCTTATCTGTTCAGTTGACAGCGTCGCTAGTGTTGTTGTAGTATAACGTCGTTTGTATGACGCGACTGTAGTTCCAATTTTGGCCACCAGCGGGCCTAAGATGCGCACACGAGATATTTGTCATGTCGTTCTGTCAAAATTTAAGCATTTTGTACCAGTTTTTGAATTTTTGCATTATCTGTGGCAATGTTGTCGACAAAACGCGCCTTGAATCTTCAACTTTTGACATTTCTGCATGACTATTATCTCGTCCTCAGAGAGATACGACGACTAAGAAGTGCCAAAAGTGTACAATAACAAGGCGCGTTTTGTCGACAACATTACCACAGATAACGTAAAAGTTCAAAAACTAGTGCAAAATGCTTACATTTTGACAGACGACATGACAAAATATCTCGCGTGCGCATCTTAGGCCCGCCGAACAGTTAAGTTGGTGGCACTATACCGCATTAGATTTGCAAGATTGTATGAAGGTCAGGTCAGGTTCTGAGCAAAATGACTTTACAAAAATACACCTAGAGACACAATTTTATTAAAAACTCAAGTATTATCCATTTAAGGATACGATAAAAACATACTGCGGATAGTTTCTTGGAAAACAAAAACTGTTTGGCCAGTCGGAGTAATGAGACGAGATTGAAAACAGCTCTCTAACTACTAAATGCTACTTTTGAAGATTAGAAATAACAAAATCATTTTTTGGTTCTACAGAAATTTGTAAAATAAGAAAGAGCTCAACGAAAATACTAGCTCTGTTAGAGTACTTTAGATTTAATTTATAAGTAACTATTTTATCAAAATTTTATTATGAAGAAATGAACTATGAACTATCACATCTATAAATCACTCCCCACAAAATTTTCTCAGCAAAAATTCACCTTCCCGATCACCTGACCCAACAAATTGGCCACGCTACCGCAAGAGTCCACTTTGTCATTACCCACCTCCTACTGAGCAATTAGATTTGTTAGCTTGTAGTACCTACGGGGTACCATCACCCCGCCCAGCTCAACAACAGATGCTCGGACTAATAACCTCTCGAAGTTTCTCCCCTTGTCCTTACCCCAGCCTCCCTCAACTAAGATAGATGGCGCCACCATTCTTGCAATTTTCCTGTCGTATCTCGCCTCGTAAATTCCTAGTGATATATTGGTTCGGATCTCTCGCGATGCGACCAGGAGCATACTCGAAATATGATAAGAGTTATTTATTATTGTTCTTATTGGTTTTCTAAGGGGAGGTTGTTCTGTTATGTAATTGTTATGTAAGAGCTATTCTGTTTTTGAATAAATAGACAAAGTTCCTATCAGCAGTTAACCTCATACCTTTTCCAACAATATAATATAGAAAAATTTATATGTTTTCAAACATCTGCAAAACTTTTATCGGGATATCAAAACGCATTAGCGTTGACTAAATATTTAGAAAGAGGTGCCATACATTTTTCCCACCAAGTTCACTACCAACATTACAAAACAAATATTTCTACCAACAAATAAAACGAAGCGAAATTACTCGAAAGCAGAGCGTTCTCTAAATACCAACTGCAGAAGTGGATTAACAGAATCTTCGTTAATTTAACTTTGAGTTAAAAATATCTTTCTGCCGATTCCATATTCTAATGGCAATAAATTGATCCCAAGGGATATTGAGGACACCTTTTCTTGAAGTTTTCCGAAAGTGGTTTTAATCGTAAGTTGTCATCTGGAGCAGTTTTGTGGTTTCTAGGAGGGTTGACAGTTTGAAATTAAGTTTGTCTGGTTAATTTAGGTCGCGTACCCAAAGTATTTACACACATCCAAATTATGTTGTTGAAAAACTTGAAAAAAATAAATTTAAATCCTTTCTAAATGAAAGAAACTCTTATCTCATTGTGATACGGTCCATATTTTGCTTTACAGGTGGTATCAAGTTTGAGAATGACCTCAATGGTACCAATTTCTCCAGAAGTTACGAAACGTCGCGTCGTCATGTCTGTTTAGTAAAACAAAGTTGCTTGAAATGCTTTGTGTAACACAATAATCTTTGACCTCAGTCAAATGTCCAAGACAAAGCTGGTCCCGTTTTAATGCTATGAGGCTATAGAACTTTCGAGCCTCCCACTCGCTGTTGTAATGTAAACGGATATTTAAACTATTGGTGCCGATCGTAAAATACTAGCCAAAATGACGACATATGGCAGCATTTGTATGCGCATTTGACCGTTACTCTTTACAAAAAACGAATTCATTTAAATTTTTGAAGAATAATTTGTGATAAAAACAGTCGAACCTATTTTCAACACGTGATAAAACCTATTTCTCAATTATTTTGTCGAAGGTATACAAACAAATGGATGGAAGTACCCTCGCAGACGCCGGAAGTGAATAGAGTGTCGCTACCGGAAGTGTTATTGCCGGAACGACTACTTCCGGCCGTGTAGACTTCAGACTGTGATGGCGACTGTCTTCAATTTTTGAGACTATGTACCTGTTACACGGAAAATGTTTCGAAAACTGCTCTAAGGAAAGCAATATATTGTTTTTCCTTTTTAGCTGAGAAATAAGTTGGTTACTTTATTATAATAGAGTAGTTTTTTTTAGTTAGCAAGCAAGCTCGTATGAGTTAGTGGCCAACTCTGGTGACGAAATTTTTAGGCCGCCTTAAGGCCTCCATCGTGGCTTATATACACTTAGTCGTAATTTTTTATGTTGAAAGTACCACTACTACTGTCAAGTACCTACCGTTGAAAACATTTGAGTCAACTCAATGGGCAATCAACTCTACCTACAATTCTTAAATATTAAGTATAATTATGATGCAAGTATCACTGACAAAAACAGTAATTTGATACGACAAAAATTTTACTTTCTAATTCAATCTCTCTTGCAGAACGCACTGGAACGCATGACCTTAAGAACGCTTAGCGTTTTTAATATACCGCACCCTTTATATAGACCTTCCACACGTATTGGCACCGAGCGAGTAGTTTTGTATATGTCTGTTACCACTTACATGCATCCTGATGACATACCTACTAGGTATCCTAAAAAAACCGATTCATGAATAACCCAAACAGCTCCAATTATTTTTGGGAGATCTCTGTGGTGTCTATAATTGGAGCGACAATTGACACATTTTTTGTCAAAAACCATTGCTACTAGCAAACAAACCTTTTTTCCCGAATTGGTAATACTGTAATACTCTTAGAGATTTATTTATATTGGTCTTCTAAAGCTGAGCTAACTAAAATGATTGCTAAATCTGGTGTCATCTCATTTCGTTGTCATGCAAGTGACAATGATAAAGTATTTTTAAAGCCGCACTAAAATGACAGTTGAATATGAATAAAGGGGTTAGCCTTTACAGTGCTACAGAACAATATCAATCGACTGTACTCACAACGCGGAAACAGTTTTACCGAAAAACGACTAGCACTCTACCGTAGCGTCTGACAGCAAGTGTGGAAGCTCTATAATGGGCGTTTCGCCACCCTTTGCGGTGACATTTGAAATCCAACGCGCTATGAAAAAACAAAACTCGAAACATTATGCAAATGGCATTATGTCCGTATTTTTGTGCGTTTCGCCAAGTTTATGAGCCGAAAAAGGGTTGAGGGTTAAGACAATTTCTCTATTGAAAGCGGTTTCGATATTACATTGTTATGTAGTTTATGAAGGGGTAAATAAAGGGTTGAATTATAAATAAAAGATGTGAAGAGTGTCTAACGCGTTGACTGATTGAGTGAAGTGATACTTTAGTGTCCTTTATTTTATAGCGAAAAGGCTTGAACATTCCTAGAAGAGTATGAGGTCCAAATACAAGTGTGTTATAATAAAACTGATGTACGATGTAATAACTGAAGACTGATACTCCAGAGCTCTTCAATTTGTCGATTTTTTTGTCGATAAATTTAACGAAAATGGTTTTATAGACATAAGTAGTAATCATCTTCATGATTTTATCATCATCATCATGACAAATGAAAATCATGATAAATCATCTTCATAATCATGATTTTATAGACTTTAGGTGTATAAAATCATCTTAACATCATTCTTAGTGTGAAGGATCACACTGTTCAAATTTTCTAGAGCAAACTAGTATGTATACAATGTATAGGTCTATTTTAGTCAGTTCCCAATTTAAGACGAATGACGTGATCTCCCGTGTTATCACAAAACTGTGGATTCCATCAATTCGCAAACGAGTCTTGATATGTGGGTTCCTCAATTTGCTCCTATTGACGTCGGGAGCGATTGCATCTGTCTGCTTGTCGATTAATTTACCTACATTCAGGTCAGTCAACTTGCAAAAATAGGTCTTGACTACTAATAAAGGCCACAGGCAGCTAAAGCGTAGAGTCCATAGACGAAGTTT
Source organism: Eulithis prunata (assembly GCA_918843925.1). NCBI lineage: Eukaryota > Metazoa > Arthropoda > Insecta > Lepidoptera > Geometridae > Eulithis > Eulithis prunata. The sequence goes on along the minus strand of OU974016.1, from coordinate 6,488,709 downwards.
TGCTACTGTATCTCTCCCAACGTGCGACGTATAGGTACCTAAATGCGTCAGTAGAAAAACTATTTAGTAATATTTATTTCAATGATCATCGGCGACTCTTGCCGCCAATTTTTTTACGCTCGCCAATTTAGTAGCTCTAGCTGAGAAATGCTTTAGCAAGCAAGCAAGCTCGTATGAGTTAGTGGCCAACTCAGTTGACGGAGTTTTTAAGCCGCCTTAAGGCCTCCGTCACGGCTTAACGACTGCTAGAGAGTTTAACGTGCCTTTCGAAGCACGGAAGCGCTCAGATATAAATGCCACTAACGAACACCCATCGATATAGTGACCGCGCAGAACGGTGCTTAACTTAGATAAATCGGTGTAGATTGACTAAGAAAGCTACGCTACGCTTAATGCTTTAGCGGACCAATAGCTTAATAGTAACTATACTGTAGGTAGATGATTGTCCACAGTGTAAATGCGCATGCAGTGATGGCGCGATTTGTTTAAGTCAGTTCAACGCGCGTGCTCCTCGCGATAGATGGTCATATTGATTAATAGGTTCTAGTATACTATTTAAATATAAATGAGAACTAGATTCACTGCGAAATAGTATAATATAGTACGGACGTGCGTAAGGACAGTTCATACAAAGTATAGATTAAAATAAGATTATTTTTTCAGATCACATAAATAGCTAATCAAATAACTTCAAAGCAATTTCATTTATAGCCAGTATATTTTAGCATTAATTTATTTTTACTAATAAATACCAGCAATGAATATTTTTTAAAGAACATTTTGAATAAAAGAACTTTAATATAGATAATTATAATTTTATTTATAATGTTCAAACCAGATACAATTTGCTTTTCGTAGTGTAAACGTGCAATGGAAATTCAACCAGTCCACTGCGTCACAAAACTGGTTCGCAAATTGTACACAATGCAATATTTTTGCATCTGTCATCGCTCTCGTCCACTGTTGTCTAAAATCAAAATTATAATGCAATTTTAGTTAAACCAAAACACATTTACAGCTGACAGAATGAGTTATTTTCCGACTATAAATATATTCCGCGTGCTTGCTTACCTAATGACAAAATTCATGATATTTCAGCGAGTTTTAAAACGGATACTGTAGTACACTTCGGTGCAAAGTAAACAGACACATTTGTTGCAAGACGGGAGGATACACTGACGGGTATCTCGGGATTGTCAGAATTTTAAGTGGTTCTAAAAGGATCGCGCGAAGCTTCTGCATTATTTCAGTTTTGTTTTGGTTTTCACTTCCATTTGTGAAAATCGTGAGCGCGCTCATTTTGTAAAACATTTTCATTTGTTTAAAAGAGGGAAGACTAGAGTGAATTCAATTTCAGCATGATTTGACACGTCTTGATGGGTATTCATGAAAATTGTCTTTAATTTGTGAGTTTTGAGCACAATTTTGTTGATAAAATATTGCGCTATAAAGGATCGTACTTTCTAATCAACTATGTATTGTATCCAGACTTCCAACACATCATTTGCATATTCCAAGCACATGTGGTCATAAACAAAGGGTCGAACGGACCCTGTATTTAATTTTCATAAAACGAGTACCGTTTTAATATGTCTGCCGAGGAATAATATCCAACCCTTTCTATTTGAAATTGGCTGTGGATGGAACCACACAATTCATTATTAATAGTTTTACTCGTTATAAAAGCCTATATGCTTTATGAATATTTTAAAAGGGATGATTTCATTAAAAGTGATGAAACAAGTTTTTTTTCTAATTAAAAAAAACTGCTGAATAATAAAATCTTGACATGAACAATTGCTCATGTTACAAGCAAACTCGTATGAGTTAGTGGCCAACTCTGGGACGGAGTTTTTAGGCCGCCTTAAGGCCTCCGTCATGGCTTTAACGACGTCTAAAGCCGGGACCGACAGTTTAACGTGCCCTCCAAAGCACGGAAACGCTCAGATGTAAATGCCACTAACGGTCACCCATCCAAATAGTGACCGCGCAGAACGTCGCTTAACTTAGATATTCGGTGAAGATTGAGGATTGCTCATGTTGGATTCAAGTTACTTGGGATCAAACCCACGACCCACAGCACGGAAGGCAGAGCTACTACCGACTGAGCCATGACGCCTGGCAAACATGAAGAGTACTATAACTTCAATTCAATGAACATTAGTCTATTTAGTGTTTTAGACTAAATTGCAATGTACAAAACCAAAGTGCATCGATAAGCTAACCCACACACTATCAGTGTCTAGCGTCCGCGGGCAATGTGATTTATATGCAATACCTACAGTATTATAATATAAACCATATTACATTTATATTTTGCGGTTCCAATATTATTACAATGTTGTAAAAATACAGTTCGAAAAACAAAATACCTCCCAACAATTTTTTTTTTTTTATAAAATTCTAAAATTTAAATAGATAAGATAGGCACATAAAATTTTCTGAAAACCAAAAAAAAAAACTTTGCCCTACAAAATGGTGAATTTGTAAACCGTACCAATAATGTAGATGTTGTTGCAACTTTGGCTGGATCTAGTTATGTTTGGTTATGTTTTCTATTGTTTGAGCAAGGTAATGTTGAGTACGAACAATTCAATAACAGATTTAGAATGTTCAAACATAAATGTTATGCTATTTCATAGACTATGATTACTACCTACTATACGATTTTAAACATTTGCGACGGTAAACAGATATATGTTCTTATAGATGGTACATAGGTAGATATAAATGGTAGAAGATAGTAGATCTACCATTATCACCACCACCACGACTGTTTCATTGATAATACGAGTATAGTCGAAACGTTGCGAAAATAAAATACTAGTATTTAAATAACTATGTTTATAACGAGTATTATAAGTTAGTCTATGTTGTATAATGTTCTGTGGTCGGTTTTAACCATTTATTTTGGCAAAGCAAAAGATAAAATCTGGAGTGAAGGAAGTTTTTACATGCCAGGTGAAAATTTCCTGTTTCATATTTAAAGAGCCGTAAAATAGGTCATCTTTGATCACTAGGTACGAGTAGGTATATCAATGTTCCGTGTACCTATAATCTACTTTGCATTACCTACGATCGTAAACCTTCAGCACGCTCCACAAAACCAATTATGCTGTTCATTCAATAGCTATCTTATCTTAATGGGGCAAAGCACACAATTCTTTGCGTAAACGACAAATGCATTTTGTTGAAATTACGCCGGCCATGTAGGGCTGCCAACTAATGAGTGCTGCTAAGGACCGCCTTAGTTCGATGTAAATAAGGCTGGTTTTGGAATGAGCTGGAGGTTTATAAAGTTGTACTAAATTCTGGTGCATCTTTATCTTGAAGCCAGTCGGCCAATGCGTCCGTTAAATTTATTAACTGCGATACGCATTCAGTGTCGCGAACTAAAAGGTGACTTTAATTAATATTAATTATGGCCACACCTCTAATTAATGTAATTCGCGAGATAAACTGGCGTTTCGAGCCTTTGCTGGCAGGTTGAAGGGTTAGATAGGTTTTTTTGTAGGTATATAAATCCCTACATTTATAGGTAGTTTGATAGAGAGTATTTTCTTTTCATAAATAAGACAAATACCAGATTTTTTTTAATACCTTCAATTCAATGAGTAACAATTATTTTAATTTTATGATATTAACAATTATGTTCTAACATGCAATCAATAAAAAATAAAATCAATATTCAAATAAATTATTGAACTCGAAAAGAAATGATAATTTATCTCGTAGCGCATTCGGAATCATTTAATTAAAAACTACAAAATATAGCAACATGAATATCATTCAACAAAAATATTAATAACCATTATTAATTAAGTATGAAATTGAAATATTACATAAACCAAGTGTCCACTAAAGCAAAATAATACTCTGTACAACGCTTACAAAGAAACAAAAGTAGAAAAAAAAAGAGATGATTACATTTAATAATTATATCTATAGGCATATATTTCGAGCATGTAAAGTTTAATCAAACTATTACGCATCGTATTCCTCAACAGAAACAAGGTAATACGAACGCGGCAAGGAATTAATCAAAGTTTAAAACAATTCCATGTACCGAGACGGAGTGGGACGAGGTGGGAAGGACTCAGGGTTGCCAGAACCGTGCTAAACGTCAAATTTGACGAATTCTGTTCAAAAATTATAACAAGTGACTGTGTTAAGACGTGTTAAGAAGGGAAAAATAGGCTAGAGAAAAAAAATCTTTATTGTTTTAATTCTTTGTTTCAAACTGACACAATTTGGTGGGCTATATTCGCTATAAAAATCTGTAAAGTAAGTAGGACAACTTTATCTAAACTTAAGATTAAGCAACAAAAATGCACTAGACACCCAAAAATACTATACTTATAGCAACCAAGTTTTTTATACGAGTCGCGGGCAACTGAAATGGCAACCCTAAAAGTACAAAACAAGATGAACCAAGGTACCGCAACCCCAGATTAAAATGAAGTTACTGCGAAGCCGCAACGTATGAACATGTTGCGATGAAGTTCTATACCATCGATGTGCAGTCTTGTGCTTACGAGTTTTGTTTTTAATTATTACTGATACTACCTATTAATTTATTTTTATTAATAGTGATGGTGTAACTCACTGGTTAGATCAACATAAAAATTTAGTTTTATAATAATTTGTATGAATGTAGAATTTGTGAGTTGGTAAACTTAGTTTGAAAATTGCTTTACATGGCTATATTCACTATGTGCAAAGGATTTAATAAGAAGTACTTTAGAGTATTCGAGATTTCAACTAAATTATGAAACTGACACTCCAAGATGCAAGAAGTAGAATTTCCTCGAACATTTAGGTATTATCAGATTTGCAAGTTTCCACACATTTTCCATTTACCACTCAAGCTTCGGTTTAAAAAACAGGTGACTGTCGTAAAACACTGGCAAAATGAAAAACCCACCCTATACCATCGAAACTATGATGTAATTTTTTTTATTTTTTTACATTTTAAGCTATTACCTAGTCGGTATGATATTCTCAGCCTTTTAAAGATCTGTAGATAATTCAAAAACATCAATAACACTGAGAACTGGTTTGACTCATCAGTGTGATAAGTAAAAATAGTCTTCTGGGCGCCGATAATTCTTCGTTAGTGATTTTCTGATAACTACTAGATTTTGTAGTCCGAACTTATATCCTAATCGACGAAAGAAACAAGAGTAATAATTAAAGAATGTATGCAATTCTATACATAGATAATTGAATACCTTACTTTACGAGTACATAGAAAAAGAATTGATTTACCTAGTCAATATCATCGTACCAAACAGCAAGATAAACCAACAACAAAACGTCGTTTATAAAGACATCTTAAAGCCTGAACGCGAACAAGGCAGTGCGAAAGTAAATCACTCAGAAAGGCACAAGCACAGGCGCCGGACACTTGATAGTGCAAGCCTTGATGAAGTTGTAGGCGCACAGCTTAGCTTGAAATACGATCTTGATATTCAAATTTCATGCGAGTTTCGACATCAGCCATTTTCAGTGTGGTCTTAGTCATAGAGAATGTGAGTCTTAGAAAACTGAAATTTAATATTTTTGTTAATAATAACTTGGGATACATAAAGACTCAAAAAAGTATTACTTTAAGGGGATTTTGAGAAACTGAAAGAGACTTTTGATTCTACCCCGACTTGGTGTGACATTATGCTGAAAATGTATGCTTATACTGTAAAATTTTGGCTGACATCTTATAAGATACAAACAGTTTTGGCAATCTGATGGTGTAGCTAGATAATTTTTAAAGCTTCCAGTTATTACGGAGGTCCACCATGCTGTACGGGCTCGACATCGGATTAGTTACTGAATATAAAGTAAACGATGCTCCATCCCAATAACCAATCTGATGACGAATTTATATGACTTAGTCACGATTCGGACAAAATATACGGACAAAATTGTCCCAATTGTCACTTTTGATTTTAATCATTTTTGTTGTGACGATTCGGACAACATTAAAAACAGCTGCATTGTACAGTCAGGTAAACAATTTTTAAGCAAAATATGATATAGCTATTTAAAGTGCTTTGCGAGCGTGTGTCATGATTCAGTAGACCACTGTATTGTCTATGAGCTTAGTTTAGATGACTTAGTGACGATTCGGACAAAATATACGGACAAAATTGTCTCAATTGTCACTTTTGATTTTAATCATTTTTGTTGTGACGATACAGGATGCTGGTAATGTCAAATTTTGAAAATAGTCTTAAATATTTAAAAAAAATTACCTTAAAGAAATAAAAACCAGTTTTAGAGCGAACCATAATTATATACCCTGTTATTAATATCTGGTTTCAAAACAAGTTGTTAGCTGTTCTAAACTCATGTTTGTTTTATTCTGTTAGATGGACTCAATAGATCTAAAACTTATGAATTGATTAAGTTGCTAATAAATCTTATAAGGCCTTAAAATGTATTGCGATGTCAATTTAATTGCAAACCAAAGTAGGTGCGGTACGATTAAATCAAACAATACGCTTTTGTGACAGTAACTGTCAAATCCTTGTTTTGCTAATTAGAAACTTTATCAAGGTTTGGTTGTAAGTATGATTCAGTAATAAGTGCTTTTTTATTCGAATTTTGTGTCTCTTGCAATGATTTCAAGATTTATTACACTACGAGATCTTCTTCTATCTTCTTCTAAATATATAAAACTCTTTTGAAGCTGACTTAGAATCAACGCACAGCCTAAACTATATAGGTAAGTCCTAGAGGTATGAAATTTGGAGGGTAGTATCCTTATATAGTGTAGAGGTGCACTAAGAAAGGAATTTCGAAACGTCACACTCTAAAGGGTAGAACGCGAGCAACGCCTCGGGCGACGGCTAGTGTAACAATAACATAGTTTTATCCTTTTGTACACACATGGTTCAAAAGCTTAACAAAAAGTTCAGGATTTACTTTGTTAGATTTATTTATTTTTCAGACACTTATTCGAACCTAACATAATGTTCGGATTGTTCAGTTCTCTGTTCTAAGCACATTTAAAACAAAACACAAATCCAACAACTTTATAAAGGCACACGAGCAGCGCACATAAATATTACGCACTCGCTACGCTCAAATTTCGCCACCGTCTGCTTTATATTGATATATTGTATTGTTTATGGTACGGCCGAATCAAAACGTGATTTATTATACAACGCGCGCGTTGTTCGCGAGTAACTTTCGTATTTGGAAGGGTTATGGAGATAGAGTTTGACTGGATGCGGCGGAACTTGATTAATTGTGTTTTCCTGTGTTGCGGATTTTACTCGTATTTACTGGGGTAGAAACTGCAGCTGTCAGACATTTCTACTGACGTCGTCAATCACTAGGGTGCACGAATTTGCTGCTCGATTACACGATGATGGCGTCGTTGACTCTATTACAATCATATTAAAGTCTTTTTTATTAATAAATATTAGTATAAAAACTTTTTACTGTTTACGTGATATTTCTTTCTCATTATTTTGTATTTCAATACGAGAAAAAAGAAATGACATAACACTGGAAAAGTCAAACCTTTGGTTGTCTATTCCATCTACTTTATGCTCGTGGTAAGGATACATAGATGCCTGAGCCAGGGGAATAGTTGGGATGGGGGGTAAATTATAGCTTTCTATAACTATGAGTACTTTCGTACCATGTGTTAAACACACTGTTATTCAACATTCCATTTTCAAATGACGTATATTATTTACAGATTCAAGTTTTTGACAACCTTTTTGATGTTTTTGGCTAACTGACTGATGCAAAAGGTTCGACCAAGGTTAGACTCACGCAAGTTGCCTCAAACGTTTTAAATTTTTTGATAAATGTTTGTGTGTAAGTGTGCTAGTTTTACATGATACGGCAAAATAAGCGCCGCACGATGTACTCTCCCAATTTTCAAATAACCTTATTCAAACCCCTTTGAAACAAAACAAAAGTTGGCAATACTTAAAATGCCTATGATGAAAATGATATACGTTGCTTCTAAGCTATTCACACTAGAGTCAAGACTTTATGTGTTTGGACCTAGGGTTTCGAACATTCTACAAACCAGTACAATTTTGCATGAAAAAATTAAATTATACTTTAAAATCTAGGGACCTATGAAGTACCATATTACATTAAACATTAAAACTCCTTTTAGTAGTTTATTAAATAAACTGTTATTTATTTAACACTGTATTAGGCAACAAAATTTAGTGCTTAATTAATTAAATTTTGGTTAAGGCAATAAAATGAGGCATATTTTGTTAAGCTCGTAAACCTAGGGTCTTCAGCGCACGCTATTATACAGTTCCTTCTTGTTAAGACTAGTTTTAGTCTTGACTGGCCTAGCAGCTCAGTTGGTAGTAGCTTTGCTTTCTATGCTGTAGGTTCTAGGTTCGATTCCATCAAGAACATTTTTTAGTTATGCAAGTGCTAACTGGATTGTAAGGTAAGTATTTCGAGAAGTATTGCTAGAGGGAAGAAAGAGCTTTTTTTATGATGTCTTAGGAATCTCATATAGTATTTTTTAAACATGTTTTTAGAGGTAATTATAATAACGAAAAATTGTACAATATTTTTTTTTATATTTATGCCAGACAAAAAAAAAATTTATAATTTTGTGGTTTGAATATAAACAGTCAAGACTGTTTAGCTTTTTTGTTCATTTATGCAAATTTCATGTCCACAGGGCCAGCAGGGATGAACTTTACACTCAACCTGCAAAGTTTTAATGCATAAGCACTTTTGTTCCACTAGGGTTGGCACTTTGACACTTTCTACTCATTCGTTATAGCTTCATTCACTCAACACTTAGTTTTTCTATATAAATTCTTAAAAAGTTGAAGATAACTTCTATAGGATGCTGGGGAAGCTTGATCCCTTAAAATATTCGAATATAATCACCGATTAACTTTACATCCATTATAAGTTTCCGGCCTCCCCTAAACGCTACCATATTTCTTGAGGGGTCAGAGTGGATCCCAAACTTAAATGGCTCTCAATACGCCCCTGTCTCAAACATTCGCAATAGGGAGGGACAGATAGTGTCAAAAGATGATAAAAATATTATAAATAGCATTCTTTCCCTAATTTACTCTCTAAGTTGAATATAAATCCGCCACAGAAAAACTTATATTTACTTACGTCACCAATATTTTTATTTTGATACATATTATACAATATATACTAAAAAATTCATTAGTGGCATACAGAACGTGTTATATTCAATAAAAATACCTGCTATAAAAAATCATGTTTAAAAGGATTTTGTTATACACAGAGCTTAGAAACATGCAAGTATTTAGAACTTAATTTAGCTCACTGGCCGTATAAAAAAGACATAAACTGAAAGCAAAAATTATATAAAAATAACAAAACAGATTCAACCAGCATAGGTAAAGCGACATTTAAGTACATTAAAATCACATTAGTAAAGAGATCTCGGAGAGGGAACCACGAAATTATCTCATGAAGGAGAATATAAATTAATAAAATACTTTTTAAATTTAGCTTCTCATTTATGGGTGATAGAAAAAAAGTAAATTGTATGGAAGTTTAGATAAGAAATGCAGTTGAGTTGACGTAATTTATAAGGAGTATTATAACATTTAATATTTTATTCTTTAAATAAATTTAATGACATTAAAAAAAAATGATTTAGGATTTCGACGGCAATAATGATACTTACTCATATCTAACTGATTATTGAAATATTTTAATGAGATTTTTATTTATTTTGAAATTTATTTTCTTACGAAATCGTTGTAATCGTTCCATTCCTTGAAATAAAAAACAATATGAGTAAATTTGCTTTGAAAGCTTGAAAAAAATTTTTGGTTCAACCACAAATACGTAGGTCTGAAAGAAGTTTATCGTCTATGTGACACGATATCGTTTTAGCACATCCCAGCACAATATCAACATACAATGATAATCATCAACATAACGTTCCACGCTGCCGTCGTCCGCAATTTGCCCCGCCAAGGCACGTTTAATATTAGAAGTCCTGATTTATGCCCTGCCCATGTAATGAAGTGTCTCCACACTACAAACGTGTGTGCATTGCACTAATTCACTACCATAGATTAATAGGTTGCCAGGGTCGGGACTTCGAGCCAGCAGCGCTCGTGGAAAATTTCAGGGAATTTTTCGCTGAAGTTATGAACCTAGGTTTTGATATTGTTATGAGTTCTATACTGCCAGATTTGAACAACGGACTTTGAGCTTGGGTTTTGTCTGTTTGCATAAATATAAACTCACATTGGTCACATTTTTGTGACCACTATAACTTTTTCTTCGGCCTATTTTAAATACTATTTGAATAGTTATTTACTGTCGTGTCATATATTTCCCAAAGAAACTTATAAAAATAGTGTCTTGTAGTTAGTCGAAGATACTTTAAAAAAAACAACTTTCATCAAAATCTTCGCATAGAGTATTTCAAGAACAAAATAAAAATTACCCCAAAAACGTGACTCAAATCAAAAAACTCCGCCAACCGAAGAACTTTCAAGTAAACTTAAGGAAATTTTCAAGTAGTCTTGAGCTCAGTATTAAGGGTAGCATAATAAGGCTTTCTGGATTAGGAGTGTAGCTGTGAGTGTGAATAAGCCCAAGGGAAATCCTGGCTCGCAGCTTTCCTCTAATTTATTACTCCTCCAACGGCCAGTGGGCCTTTGTCACAGTGCTTTGTAAAAAGCTGGATAAGTTTACCAGCTCTACTGCCCTCTGCCTGGACAAAAGTTGCATGTACAATCAGTAGAGATAGGAAACGTCAAATATATATGCGAAGTCACGTGACATTTTTCTCGGAAGTCTCGGATTTGGATTAGTTTGAATATTGTAAAACTTGGCTAAGGTCATGAACCGACGGCCGTTTTTTAAAGTCGCGAGGAAATAGTTCTTTATGAAATGGAGCAGGTCTAGACTTTTACAGACTGATATAATAGTGGTCTATGATGATAACCTTATCTTCATAATCACATAATATAAGAAAAGAAAAAAAAACTCAAGTGTTTCTCGCTCTTTTTCTTAGTCTAAATGAAACATAGGAAACTAAGAATTAACCAATGATCAATAAAAAGAAAAAAAAGATAAATAGTGCGGAAAAAGCTTTTGCTAGTAATTTTAATACAAAAAATATATTATCAATTGATGGAGTGTACTAGCTATTAGCAAAGGCCATGCCATTGTATCGGATCTACCAGGAATGAGAAATATATTTCTGGATTAACATGTTCGCTACTTAAGTGGTAGGTAAGGTAATTAGTGCTAAGGTATTTTCGGATCGTTTGCTTTGGGTTTCTAAGGTAAAGGCACCAGAAATAAGTATCACCTAGTTTTTTATTATTTTATTTTCGTGTAGTATTTTTTTATTGTCACTTAATAACGATTGGCTTAGTCAGCTCCTTGTTCTTGTCCAGACCTTGTCTTTCCTATGGATATAGCTGACTAGGCTGAGATGCTGGTATAGATAGGTGCTGGGCAAGCCTAATCCATCTAAACATTGTACCAGGCACTACAGTGTCCCGTTAAGTGTAGGGATAGGTTGCCTCCTGACGCTGTATAAATCATCTTCAACAGATGTAAAAGTCTGAGTAATAACGATATTGTCTGAATGAAAAAAAAATCACACAAAAATTACAAGCTGGAATGGATTCGAACCCACGACCGTCGTTTTGGTACGAGAATGCTTTAGCCCGTTGCGATATCGATTTCGAATACCATCTGGCAAATAACTCATAGGGATGTACTCGAATAAAATGGTAGGTACTATTTACCCACAGGCATGAGGATTAATGTGAGAAACACGTTATTACTTATCAATTACTACTAAAACCTAAATCATAGCTGTAGAGTTATAAATTAACTTAGCGTCAAAGTAATATTAATACAATTATTTTATTTCCGCTTCACAAACTCACATGACTACCAATTTCTTCAATTTAAATCGTCTATGAACGCCGCTCGACTGAAGTCGCCCGCCACATTCCATACTTATCGGCGATGCAGACGCATTGTTAGAACGAGATAAAGTATACAGTCAAAAATCACATCCGACAAGGACGCAGGATATGAGCAAGGAGCGTTCGTTTTTTAAATAATTGAGCCTGGAATGACGATAGGCACCCGACAATTTGAAACATTTTATCGAGCTGACAACCCTAGCGCGGACAGTGGTCATTTAATTTGTTTCCTCCTTTGACTCATGTCGCAATAAAAAGTTGATATTGGATGCGCACACGCAGATAATCATTTGTAATTGATATTACGATGATCTTCATCCGAGCACTTACCCTACACCTTGCATTGTGCTATGCAAATATTAATCATGCAATTTTTTTACTATGTAAATTATAAATACTGTCACTTAACCCATTTTATGCACACTACTTTATCGATATTTTGTTATGAAACATAATTTATGTTTTACCGCAGTGACAACTTTGTCCGAGCCATCCAAAAAAACTATAAGATGATTTCAATATCTCACAATGTACCTACTTAATTCTTTAATCATATGAAAACCAAAGGTAAGGTTTCCGGCAAACAGATATAAATCAGTGAAATTCTATTTCAATTAGCGTAGGTACGTCGTTCCTAATTCAAACGCAGAACGCGCAGCCTATAATTACTGGGCAAGCGCTGATTGGCCAGCGGCGGCGGCGGCGTCGGCGCGAGCGCATAGCTTTATTTGCTTGCGCTATCTAAGCACTTGCAAGTCTATCTTTAAAGTGAGAGTAGCGCGACTGGCGACATCTTTTATCGGGCGCGCTCCTGTTGGTTTGTTTTCAAACTGAACCATATTGCGCCCGTAAATTACTGGGAGAGATTTGTTTCCATAGTTCTGCGGCGGCGATAGATCAGCGTTTGCCGGATGTTAGTTTATGTTGACGGTTGCTTTGTTCCGATTTCGCACTCGTTCGGCTTGGTTTTTTGGTTTTATACACAATTCGAGGGTAAAGTGTGGATCTGTGGAGAATTTGCGTACGATTTAAAGTCCGTTTTAAATGTTTATTCACGGTCTTATAGTCAAATAGATTGAGTAATATGTGTTCAATAAATCTCAATATATTGGAAGGTTTCGTATATTTTTATTTAATTCACAGTCATCTATTTTTAGAAGCTTTACAAACTAAACAAAGTTTAAAGCAATTATTATTATTATTCTGTAAAGTAAATCTTCAAGAACTTTATTGGACAACTTGCCAAAACCCAGACCAACTTCATCTCACATAAACTAAATTATCTCAATTGAAAAAAACTTATTGATAACTCTTTTATTCCCGTGAGGTCGGAACATCTTTACAGCAAAGCAGTTCCCGATCCTAAGCGATTCATACAACAAGAGCTGATAATACACCCAAAAATAAATTAAAACAAAAAAATGTTTGACAGTTACACATGTCCAGGAATTGTTTATTTATTACACACTTTGTTGCTTCCTGCTCCCCAATTAATTTACTAGGTCAGTTTACAAATTAACGGAGCCAGGAACTTACAGTATCCAGATTTATGACTTACAGTTGCATTTACTGGCCACATCAGCTAAGAATTTAAATACAATTTGTCAGTTGCCAGTTAAAAAATCTCCGTCATATCTGCTCTAAAAAGGTTTATTTTCTTTGATTTTCAAAAGCTAATTTTCCGCTGTGACAAAACTGTGTAGACGGTAGTTTATCATCTCTTTGAGTGGGTTTTGACAGCTCCAGATATATATTCCGGGGTCGGCACGACTGCGTAATGTTTTACGGTATGGGGCGAGACAATAATGGCTTGCTCATAACATTACTCGTCCACCCTTGTACCACGCAACGATTTTGTCTCCAGCGATTTGGATATTCGACGGGATTATATTGAAAGCGTGTCGACTTCTCTACGTCAGATTGTTCCACTGGATGTCTTGGTGCGGGGTCTTCAAGAGTATTTTGTTGTGAACATGTTATTTGCTTGGAAAGCGTACTAAAATCTTACTGAATTAATTTGTAAGTGTTTGCATTCTCTCACGTGCGTTGAACTTGATCTAAATTTAAAGTTTTTGGAATCAATCTTGCATTTCTCGGAAAGTGCATGAATTATTAAGTTCAGTAGAAGACCCCACTAATCAGTCAATGGGCCTCTGGTTACATGGACCTACCGATTTACATAGAATGAGCCGCGCGTGTCTCTAATTAGATGGTTCATGGTACTTGTAATGCATAAATCATCACTGTCTTAGTTGTATCAACTATGGAGTTACTAGCTGTGACCACAGAGTTACAGTGTATCAAAAATGAGGTCAAATAATTCTTATTGTGATTCCTAGACAATACTTTTTTAAAGGAAAAAAAAATTGATTGTCTGAAAAAAAAACTAGGTAAGTACGTAAGTACGTATTTTGTTTTTTGAATAATTATAATAACTTTCCTTACCTATCAAGTTTTTGTATAATAACACGATAGTAACACGTTTTTCATAGATTTTTTTTATATTTATCGTGTTATATCTAATTATAGCTATAATTTAACATAATAAGATCGTGTGCTATAAATAACAACAAAAATGCTAGTATGCTTTCAGATATTGTTTAAAAATCAGAGATTTCAGGAATTGACTAATCAAAATTTTTCATACCAAAAATAAATATTTGTTCAAACTCGACCTTACATTGAAATTTTGACCGACTTCGCATACATTTCGAGCATTTTAATTGGCTTGGCAACTATTTACTAAACAGTTACTGCTTTGACTTCTTACCATTCCAATCATCAAAATTTTCCAAGTCCTCAAATGTTTTTCTTTATGCCGAACATTTTTCGTACACAAAAACACAAGTCGAATACAGTTACATATTTTAATTACCTAACAAATCAAAATTATTCATACTCCTTTAGTTTTTATATTAATTATGCTTACTTCAAACTGAAAGGAGCTATGAACTTTAAGAAATAGCTAAATTACCTACATATTTGATGTATACTTTATGAACGTGGCTAACTACCACAAAATGGCTGCCAAAGTGAGTTAGCCTTATATTATTGAAAAATTATATATATTATTAAATAATATATCACTGATATTTTGAATAGACTTTACTAAGACAATAACTTCACAAACACTCTGACTGTGAACTATAACAAAAAGTTTTAATTTCGAATAAAAATTGAAGAATGGTCATTAAACTCTGAATAAAAGCACATAGTCAAACTTACTGACGTGCACTTCTTTTAGACTTGTGACTTGTTCATTTAAGTTGTTAAGGGTCACACAAAAACAATAAAGAAACAATTTGATTCATTAAAAACACTATGGGAAGTATGGAAACACTAAGGTGTTACGGTTTATTTATTTATTCATGAACGATGTTCTAAATATGGATAATAACTACCTTCTGGTGATCAAGCATGGTCTATTCAACACCTTATTACCCATCACCTCATAAATAGCGCTATTTATTTAAATTAGCCGTTATTACACAGTAGTTTAGACTAGGTTACTAGGGCTAGTCAGTGTTTGGGGGGTGACAAGCTCTCAGCGCAAATAATATGACATTCATAGCGTTAGCTAAAGTATAGCCTAGTCCATTGCGCGTCCACCACTGTTTGACTGCGGAACTTTGTAGCGTCACCACGCAGTGTAACATAATTATGCTAGCGTAACGATATGGTTGCGACTGTCTGATTTATTCATCTGTGTCTCAATTCTACAGAAAACTTGTCAGCTGAAAGGATTTACACCGTAGTTTTTCATCTATTTCGGGTTATCAAACTTGACAGCTCAAGCATAATTGAACAAATCTGAAAAAAACACAATTTTGTGTTGACTTTTTCTTTTTAGTTTTTCCATTCTCTATATTTATTTTATCTAACACTATATACTAGTTGGTTTATCACCGTACTAGTTATTAAATAAATATACAACCGAATAAATATTTTAAAATAACATTTTGTTCAATAGCAACACTAATAAATTAAAATTATTCCACGATCGCATACCATATGAAATCACATAAGGGCAAAAATCATTCCTTTACCTCAAAGAGACAAAGTGAATTCATGGCGCATTTAATTGAAGTACATGCGACGTGCCTCACTATTGTTTTTTAATTTGTGCTCGGCATCCTTTTAGCTATCAATCAAGTATGTAAGCTTGATCGACTTTGCCAGGTCCCTTCTCCTCACGGCCGATGAGACGCGAGGTCACTAGGAGTATTTTTTAATGCGTTTAGCACATTGCGCGTTGAGCTTTGATCAGTTTTAATCACGTAAATGATTAGAGAGCAATTTATGCTTAGCTTAAGATCATCTCTCAACTTTTCTTTGAATCCACGCAATAATTTCAAAACCAACGATGCTAGGTAAATAAAATTATGTCTGGTCTATTTTATGCAATCTATATTTGCAATTATAAATGTTTATATAAATGTAATTAAATATCAGATTTTAATGTGAAGGTAATATGTTAAGCAATAGTAGTGCTGATACCTAGTTAGATATAACACGTTTTATGCATTAGTTTCCTAAGAAACGTTGACCGTTTTATTATTGCTATTTAAATGGTTTTACGACTAAGTTAAGATATTGTTGAATTTCTTTCTGCTACCCAAACTATTGAAAAAAATAACAAAATATTATATAATGAATAATAAATCTTAAAAATCATATTCTTAAACATATCACACTATGCCCTCTAGTCTCAAACTAATCAAAGCTTGTACTATGAAACCTAGATTGCTGCAATAATTTATACACTCTTTTTTTTGTAAATACATCGTTATTTAGTACATATAAACACCCAGACGTAGAACAACTATCTATTTTGGCCACACATAAATGTTTATTTCTCAGTGGGAATAGGTTATTATTATCTATATTATTTCTGCATCAGTAAATACAGTTGTAACATTTTGAAGAATCAAAACTGTTTAAATCGATTCATCGATTCCCGACATGGATATTATTTTTATATCTTGATATAATATAATATTAGTTCTATATATTAGGTATGATTACAATTTAGTTCTTTATTATAGAAATAAAAATTTTAATTAGTCGATTTAACTCAAAGTAGTTACTAAAATTATTTAACGTAAACTTTAGGCACTGCAGTGATGATTAACTCTGTGGCATTATGTACTAAGATAATCTTATATATGGATAGTATATTATGCAACATTATATATATATGGTTCTTATTATAAAATACTACCTACTTCCTGTGCAAGTATTCGAACAAATACCTTTTGAATACCGAAAGGTTAGTTTAATGTATCGCAAAAATGTATTAATTTCGTAATGGCTGGTGGCATGCTAAAAGTAATTAGAGTCATGATAGTTATTAAAAAATAATTCACGTAAAGTAGTGATCATTCGCAAGACACTAAATAGCCGGTTCGTTATTTGAAAATAGTACTAATTGGTTGACTAAGAATTTATAATTTGTATTGTACATCTCATTACAGTACAATTTTAACGAATAATCTACGTTGTTTAATTAAACCACAAATTTGTTTGCTAAAGTATTAAATGATACAAAAAGAAAAACTTATAAGTATTTGTAGTGTATTTTTTTCGGAAACTATAATTTTTTAGGTTAACCGAGAATAATTGTTAAACATGTACCTATGTTTTATTATTATACAAATGATTGTTTTCAATTTATTTTATACGTTGTATAACCTAACTGTTAACTTGATATCGTTGTATAATCGAAAACGTTTAGCTACTCGCATTTTATATCTGCACCTTGCTCAAACAAAAACTCGAAACAATTACACCATCAATGAATACTGTCGTATCAAACCAATTGGGTGCCAATAAAATTGTAACACTAAATCATCACAGTTAGAGATTATATTGGATTGTAATGATATTGGTGCCGCTTATAAAACGGCATGTGGCATTCCGAGACTGGTTTCTTAGCACCGATGCATTTTCATGGAATAGCTCGCGTTTTTCCGACACCTTACAATTGCATGATACGTATTCTAGAAAGCAAGCTATGCTGTATTGGCCAAATTAACATTTATAATGAAGTTTATTGGTGTAAAAAGTGGCGGGTCAATGCACATGAAACAAAGGGTTTTAAATTGCACTTTTTGTTATAAATACTTTTCAAACAACATAAATTATGGCTATATCAGTCAGTTATATTATTATTCATATTAATTATCATTGGTTACCGTTGGTTGATGATAGCTACTCTGATAAGAAGATAAAACTTCTAATAAATAAATAAAAAGTATACTGGCTGACTCATATAAAATCATGGACAACGCACAAGTTAGGTACTGTTCATAGTTTCCTGAAGCAAACAAAGATTTTTTGAAGTAATTTACTTCATAAAAGTGAATTAGTGTGGTATTATTATTTAGTAAATACTAATGTTAGAGGACCTAATTTCATAGTTGCATCATGCATGTATTAATATTTTTCTTAAACCGTGCCTAATTTTATTTAAATCGCTTTAACTAAAGACATACCTATTATTAAAAATAATATCTTTCTAAGCATGAAGATGACTTGGGTTTCTAAAATTTACTTTTCTGAAAGCTGACAATGTCAGTGTTTACATTTAACCAAAGAAAGTTTTAAAGGTAGTGTCCACCAGACAATCAAGCTAGATAATTGTTTCAATTGAAAACTCCCAGGCCGTATAACTTAACCAACTGTAACCACACCTGCAAAACTTGGTTCCCACTTCAAGTTGAAGAATTTCCAACTCTTACTTGGTGCCGTCTCGTTAGCAGTTCCCCGCAAAACCTCCTCTTATTTATGCTTTTACTTTATTCCATTTGCGGCTTCTGCTAGTTTTAGTTCTTCGGATTATTTTTGTGAGTTTTAAAAGTTTGCTGCGCTTTCATGATAATGTCTATACTCGTATATTTGAGACAAAAAAACTCGGGTCATTGACCTTGATAATACTTTTGAAACTAAGTGTTTTGGACTTTTGAGAATAGAAGAACTTATTCCAAAGCGTATTATTAATTTAAAGTACTTTTAAGTACTTAGTTAAATTATAACCTAATAAAAAAATTTAATAAGGTAACCGCTGGCAACAATATTTACTACAAAGTTATAGAAAATTTGCATAGTTGTCATCAAAGATAGTTTAGATAACGATCGATTTATTAGTATTCAATAATTATTATAAATTATTCATGAGATTTATGAGATTATGTTAAATAAATTTTCGAATCTTCAAGAAAAATTTATCAAAGACATGACTCGTAGGTATCTAACATTGTTTAGTTAAAGAAAAAAAATGTCCGTCGCTATCTTATAAAATAAGTATAATATTACCGTAGTTAAATAACTAGTCAGACTAAAAACATGAGCGTGCAGAATAGTTTTTGTAGCATACTAACTAATACATACCTACTAATAACCTTTTATTCAAAACATTAATCAGAATTTTCCGATTCTATTGCAAACTGTTATACACGAGAGAATCCTTTGAAGTTGGTACTGTGTCGTTTAGAGGTTACTAGGCTCGCTTGGACCGGTTTATCACATGGTTGATACCACGTGCGGCCTCCAGAATAACTACCAATATCGGTATAGGTAATGCTATAGCCTGGTAGAGAGCATTTGCCTTTGAGTCGAATCGTAAATTTTGTAACTGTGTTTTCAAATTTAGCGTAATTTGTAAATAAAAAGATTTTTTTAAATTACTACAGTTTTAGCAATTTGTATACAAAAATAGGTTTTACAGAATCTCTTACCATTTAGATTTGTATTACTAGTGTTTTTTAGACCGAAGAAAAGTATATTATTTTATTATCATAGGAACCTAGAAATGTTGATTTAGAATTGTATTTTTGTAAAAATTTACAAGTTTTAGGTAGACAGTGCCTTATTGTGAAAATATATTCTCGTTACTAAATTTTATTTGCTTGGAATTGACGTGTACAAAATAACCGTGTATAAACATTTAGTTCATTTGTCCACTGTATGATACAGCTTGTAGTAAGAGCAGAGGTCAAACACGTCTGTGCTTAATTGTCCCACATTTCCACTGGCTCAGTTACTCAACTTACGTAGTTACTTAGAATTTAAGTACAGTTGCGCGTTTCACGCATGTTCAAACACAAAATTTACCTGATTTGAATAAATTTTTTCTCAATTCTCAAGGCTTTTGTGTAAATTTTGAAGTTTTTACTTCTTAAAAAGGTTAATAACAACTCGCATCATACGAAATTTTTATTTCATTGTTGAGTTTTGGTAAAAATTTTAACTTCATCTCGCAAGTTAAATAGCCAAGTAAAATGGACTTTTCATTCTAAGAGTATATTTTGATCAAACTCAGTAGCAGAAGTTCAAAAACAAGCCCCGAGGCGGGTGGCACGCACGGGGGTGGTTACACCCCTTCGAAAGTTATCGCATTATTCAAGCGAACGCGACTCTTGAGTAATTTTGAAATATTACAATTTTCAAGCTCGCGCCGCTCCACCGCACAAGGTTTCGACGGACTAGTACCTACCGAGTTACTCTGAAGTATTTATTACTCTGTAATTACTCGGTAGCTTTAGAAAAAACAACCACCACGATTAAGGGTAAAACTTTTTACTATATGAATGAAAAAGTAAAATACATAGAATACAAGGTATTACAATGACAAACAGAATACCTATAAGGATATTTACTAAAATCATACTATAAAAATATATATTCTATAAATTTAAATAAATAAATAAATATTCACGGACACTTAACACAACGCCTTCTAGTCCCAAACTAAGCAAAGCTTGTACGATGGAAAGTAGATGGCTGATATAATACATACATCCATTAATTTGTTTTATATGTATGAAGTATTTAATAGTGAATCACTTCACGATATAATAATATGCTGTTTTAATAATTTATTCCACTAATAAGCTTACAACTTTGAGGGTAGATGAACATTTTCATACAGTACAGGTAAAGGTACCCATATTATAGGTAAATGGACACTATTATTAAAATGTACTTTACTATGTTATAAATTGAGCATGTGATGCTATACTTTACAAAAATTAGGCTATGTCATGTACAGAAACAAATTATATCATTAGCGCCGGATGAATAAAGTATCCATTTCCGTTTTGCAAAGGAAACTATATAAAATGGAGGAGATTAAAACCAGATTAATAAATTCAAACGAGAAAACTTGACCAATTAACGAATGATATATATTTGTCAAACTACACCAATTACAACCTTTTAGTTTAAAAAAATTAGAACATCACAAAGCCCACCAGTGTTGTGTTAAATTTCACAAAAAAAAAAACTAAATTGTTTCACACTTAAGAATAAGAAATATGCAAAACAGTAGCAAGCAATATTTAAAACAAACAATATATTTGTTTGAAACAATAACAGTAGTCAAAATAAGAACATGTGCTAGTCATAAACCAACAGTTATTTAGTCTTAAGACTCATGAAAAAAACTACAAAATCACAGTAAAAAAAAACTTTTGTCCAAATTCCGTTATTATACTTTTGAGACCCGTTACGTCATAAATTTTCGTGCAAGTTGTGCAATTGAACAATACTGTATTATTGTATTGTTTTACACAAAAGCCTCGTGACAATGCACCTGCAAAAGAGCAGGTAGGCGATTATTATGTTAATTCTATTTGTAATTACAATGACTCTACTAGTCCAACGAATGTTTTGGGTATTGTGGTAGAGCCTCTAATACCGTAACACCTTGAGGTAATTTATTGGGTTCATAACAAAAGTTCGTTTCCGTGTTCTTTATCGTCAATTGCTTATCATTTGACAGTTAAATTTACTGCCTTTCAGTTAATAAAAAATAAACAAAGGAATCGCTGTTTTTGAACATTTTAACGCATTAACTTCACTAATGATGCTTTTCAATCATACAATTAGGATTTGTGCTAAACAAAATGATCTTTAAATTCAATTTAACAAAAGTTTTATGAATAAAAAAGTTTTACTCCATATTATCAGTAAATAAAAAAAGAGAAAACCAAGTTTTAATTATTCAATTAACACTATTTGTACTGGAAACAAGTTATTGAACAGATGCGGTGAGGTTTATGACGGCTAATAGACTTTATGGTTATTTTATTGACTTTAATGTTCTCTTGACTTCGTCGTTTACGACCATCTCATTCATTATCGAACCGACGAGGTCGTAACATTTGTGTAAATCATCGAGAATATGGATAAGTGAACGCTACTGAATCTACATTTTGAACGTCTCTACTTGCCACCAATTTATGTTCATTGAAAAATTTATTCATAATTTTCTGTCATCAAGCTTTTTGTCGCCAGCCAGTGAACACTTAGTCATTCCTTTTTTTTAAATACCTTCTGTGAGGTCCTATTCAGTCATTGTATAATTAGAACTAGGGAGTAAATATAGATGGAAGAGAACTCGTTCTGGATCGTATTGACGCACTTTTTACACAAATATTTTAACGTGTTACACGCATGAATAAAACAGATCTTTCCTGTTCACTATTATAAGAAGGTACATACACGTTATTAAATTATACAGCTTACGAAGTGTAATTAATCAGCATCATGTTTTTATCTCGACGCGTCAAGTAACATGAATTATAAAATTTTCGTGTCTGCTACTTTTTACGCAAGGTGCGGTGCGACACTTTTCGTGTTAAAAATGGTACAGTATAGGTAGAACAATGATGTAATAACATTTGGCATAAAGGAGAATCGGGCGCACGCGCGCAATTTATGACCCATCCGATAATTATGCGGATTCAAAGCTGAAACAGTGGTTTATGTTGAAGTTTACGGTTCTTTAGGCGATATTGCGTTTTGCTAGTCCGGGTTAAGGGCGATTTGGATGCAGCTGAGAGAGAAACAATCGGCTGCTTGGTTATTCCGCCACGCCATGCGCCGGTGGGATTCGCTGAGGTGACTGCAATTTGTCTCTGGCGACGTATTTCAAGTAGATTATGATCGTGTGTACGATCGATGTTTGCAAACATTACCTACACTACAGATGTTATTTTTTGCTTGCAAAGTGCGGGTGGTAAACATTTCACCTGTTACTTTGTGGTGTTTGACATGCCAATGATTTTTTGTTATAATTAAAATGTCAATTGCATCCGATCGATACGTGATCTGAATCGAGATGCAAATATAGAAGTGCTATATGTTCCTCTTTCCTTATTTTATATTTTACCAATTGTTTTCTTATTGAATCTTTAATCTTGTTAAATACTTTTTTTACCAAGAGCTCGTTACAAAAAAAAAATCAAACAACTTCAGTGGAAACTCTGCAAGTGAACTTAAATGAAGTACTTCATTTAGTACCTACGAATTTAACATAGAACCTCATTTTAGTCACATCAAAACTCGTTAAACTAGTCAATTTGATGCTGAACTAAAAAGTAAGTGAAAATATCACATCAAATTAGTGAAACTGACTTTATAGTTTATTCAACAATAACAAGTCTAACCGGCACAATTTCTACACGACTGTCACGGCAGTAAAAAAACTTATAATATTTTTATTTTCATATCCACAGACGTCATCGAAGCACAGTCATACTTGTTTAAGTAAATAAGTGATAAATAAACATGAACTTTAATCAAATTCGATGAGGCAGATGCGTGCGGCTTCTTTTTATGGGAATAACGAGTTGCGTGCAAGTCGCACTTGAATCTGCAAAAACAAAAGGACTGAATTCACTCTATGACTTAAGATTATAATATAAACGCAACGACTATTTCACGCTTGTATAAATTGTTAAATTTGTCTCTTGGATCAAGATTAAAAACAATTTTATTCATTCTTGTATCCGTTCAGATCGTGTTTGGTTTTTTCAGTCAACACTTTTCTTGTGAGATGACAACAGGTATTGATCTTAGTGTCTCGAATATGGAATAAAGTAACTGTTATTTCTTAACTAATGTTTACGGTTCTAACTTTTTTTTTTTTTTTTAATTAGTGTCGCACTGTGTTTGTGCATTTGCCATTGGTTCTAACTTCATTGTGAATAATAAAAAAACAGTTGACACTCAATTTGTTTTCTCAATTGTTTCACTGCATAACTGTCATTGAGAATATTAATATACAATAGGTTATTAGGTTATCATTTTTCACATGACTGTAATATTTTTATGCTTGTTTCACACTACCTTTATCACGTTATTTAATTACTTTTTACATAAAACCGCCTTAACTAGCACATGAAGTGTTGTGATCACTCTAGAAGTTTACTTAGTTAAAACAATGAATAGTGGGTAAATAAGCTGTTCTTCTTCTTTGCGCAGTGCAATGCATCACAGGGCACGTTCTCAGTAGATGTGCTCAGTGAGGCAATGCATCGTTATAGACAGTAAATACCAAGTGAGACTACTAAGGTGAAACATCGAATTGTTCAACCATTTTTACCATCTAGTTCCTATAGTAACAAGTTTTGCTTAGCTTGGGATTTGAGAGCGTTTTGTGATATGTCCAAGAATATTTATTTATATACTAGGTGCAGGCCGCGACTTCGTTCGCGTCCCGTTGGATCCCGTTAATTTTTCGGATTAAAAAGTAGCCTATGTGTTAATCCAGGTCACGGACAATAGGTATATACCTATTCCAAGTTTCATCCAAATCGGATAAGTAGTTTTTATGTGAAGGAGTAACAAACATCCATACATCCATACTTACAAACATTCGCGTTTATGATATTAGTAGGATTTAGTTGTATAAAAAATGGCAGAGAGTGAGTCACAACAACCTTGCAAAAGAGTAACATTACAGAATAACAAACAAAGATTGAGATCTAACACGGGTGATGGTAAATAAAACAAATATGGCGGCGTACTTGAGCTGAATTTCAAACAGTCTGCGCAAGCGCAAGAGCGGTCATTACGGTACTTAGAAACTACTTTTTCTACTTTACTTACTTGAGGAAGTGAAATCGGTGTGATAGGATTTTTAAATGGGATTAAAACTACTTTTTGTTGGGGACTTTCCACGTTTTGTTGGGATTATAACCACTTATAACTTAATTGAAATACTTTGCCTTATATACTTTTATACATTTAGTATGTATATAATGCAGAAATAGTTATATTACTTATATTTTGTTTAACCACACATCACTTTTATCCACCACGCATGTAAAACAGTGGACAATAGCTAGTTTTTAAAATATTGTGTGTGAAAAGATGCATTGGTACAACTTACACTCACACTCAGAGACGTACGTCTGACTGATAAAAATTGTGCCAACGTTAGTTTATTAACATCTCTTACCAATGAGTAATGACGAACAGTGACTTCGCTAACTTTGAGTAATACTTAAGTTTTAAGTGACATCTCTGAGTGCGGTAGGCAGACTTGTTCATGACTTTTATTATAATAAAAGGACAATGGTAATATTATTTATAAGTCATATAAGTACATAAAGTAAATGGGACGGATAAATAAGTTAATGAAAAATTTATTGTTTAAGTTACATTCAACTACATTATGTACTAATGATCATTAATTAAGCATAGGTCTTATTTATGATCATTATTACGATGTACAATAGCTTATTAAGTTACATATATACAAGAGATCATAATTATAAAAGTCATCATATAGAAGTCATAAAATTGGATGCCATTTTGTGACTTTTATGACATCCCAAAAAAATACCAATGATATATTAATATTTGAACTAGTGTTTATTAGGTAATGAAAAATCTAATTTTACTCAAAAGGCTCAAAAGATTTAAAATTAGATTTGCTACTGACATAATTAATGATAGTTATGAGTATTAAGTAGGTAGGTAAACGTAATATCTCTTAGTTTAACTTTTGTCTATTTTTAGCTTTTTAATATGTACATTTGCTGAACCAACCGAATAGTTTCTGCGGTTATAATTATTGTACTGTGTGTTCTTTATGGATATAATTTTAATTAAGTACTTAGCTTAAGATCTTTCCTACGCAATAAAATAATTTGACACATTTTAGAGTCATTCAGTTATAGGTAGATTTAGTTTTGAAGGTCATAAAATCTTTTTTTTTTTGACTCTTAGAGCTTGTCTTTTTAATTCTTATAATGTGTCAAATAAAATAAAAAAAAATGTGATTGAGTTGCAAATTGCATTTTTCGGTAACTCGGTTGGTATGTACTTAGTTGGTATACTTACTGGATTTATTGTTTATTTGTATACTTACGCTGGAAGATAATGACTTAAGGTGAATTGTAGTAGGTAGGTGGCATAATTGCTGTTTTCGTATTGCTAAACCTAAAATTGAAAAGTAAACAATTTAGGTGCCGCCGGCGCGAGAGTCAATAAAAAGCCGCTTAAAGCCGGCTAGGCTATTCATATCAATTCGTTGCTCCCTCGTGTTTCGCTCAAACCGTTTCCAAACGTTTATTATAGGATGTAAACAGTGTTCGCCGAAGTTTGTTCTACAAACAGACCTCGTACGGGACCCTCTGCTCCGCTCGGGGCGAACTTGGGAGCCGTAAATCGGCAATAAACTCACCTTAGGCCGCGGCTAGCCGACGGCTAACGCTCTCGCGCCATCCAAACTTCTTCACAAAACTCACAGCGTTCGAAAAGAGTTCCGTTTCACACCGTCAAGTCACGTGTCAGCGTTTTAGAAGTGGCATGAGCGCAATACGTAATGTGTCGGGCGCACGTGGTAAGTCAGGTGCGAGCCCGAGCACGTCGCGCGTTGTGTTGTTTATGGCGCGGTTACGCAACGCGTTGTCGCCGAGCCGCGCGTCAGGAGAATGTGGCGGGCGATGCTTTACGAGCGACGGCGCACCCCCCCGCCGGCGACGCCACACGCCGCGGCGCCGCACTAAATCGCACACCAAAAGGACACCACCCTCCCTTAATCCACCACCGCTGATGTCCTGAGACTTTAATCGAAACTATTAATCGGATAATCGGACGGTCCAGTCCGGTCCGCGCTACAATTGTATCGGCAGCGGTTGCCCACGGCCGATCTGAGCAAGTGCGCCGTCATAAAGTTTCTTGTATCGTTCGATGCACCAGACGTTGATGCCGGCACGAGCGCTCTGAAAGTGGCTCTACCTCTGGCGTTGCCGAGAAAGGCTTAGTTTGACACTTTTCAACAGAAACACCATTTGATTTCCAGACAGGTATTTTTATATGGTTTTATAGGTGGTTATGTTACAGCCAGCCTCAAAGTAATGTATTATTCCAAAAAAGTACACTGACTAGTTTGTAAAACTAGGGAACTTAATGTTTAGGAGCTTTTTAGAAAAGCAGTAACTAACATGATTTTTAAGCGGCTGGCATACTTTTGCCTAAAATATTATAACTTTATCATCACAAATAAAGTTTAGTATTAGCAGAGTCATAATAAGGGGTATTATTTCATACATTTTTGGCAATAGTAGGTACCTTCTTCCCTACCTGTTATTTTTTCTGTGAAATAATTAGCTGATTTTATTTTTACCTTAACATGGATGATTCCATAGAAAAAGTGGTTTTATTGGTGGGCACTTTAATTTAGAGAGGTCTTATTAAGCTCATCCAGTAGAATGTTATTATCTCATTCTAATAAAAATAATATGTTATGTGAATAATAAAAAGTAGCACATTCGCAACAAATGTTATTTAAGTTAGGTGTCAGGGATATTTAGTCAGCCTTATTCACAGAAAAAAGTATGAAACGACATTAAAATGTACAACTGATTTATTCCAAAGAAACCATAATTATCGTTTATCCTTTGCCAACAAACGAGCTGGT
This sequence comes from Eulithis prunata, assembly GCA_918843925.1. Taxonomy (NCBI): domain Eukaryota; kingdom Metazoa; phylum Arthropoda; class Insecta; order Lepidoptera; family Geometridae; genus Eulithis; species Eulithis prunata. The sequence goes on along the minus strand of OU974016.1, from coordinate 6,461,046 downwards.
GATTTTTTAATTCTAGTTTGACATCAATTATTGGTATTAGTTTTTGAGTCAGCTGAAAGTCATTGTTATGAAAATACCTATGCAATCTTGTTTATTTTTTACATTTTACACAAATTATTTTGTACATAATAAAATAGTTCAATTAACCATTCATATATGTAAATTGTCAATATTTTATATTTTACTCTATTGTGAATGTTTATATTATTATTTATATAAATTTTGATAGAAAATACAAAAATATTCTGATTAAAACTCCGTTTAAAAGCTTGACAAAGGTTATTGTATTTCAGATGAAATAGGTACACCACCAAAATTCTCAGAATATTACATGATGAAAGGGAGAGTTAATGTACCCATACAAACATCCAATGAGATATGATTATGCAAGCGCCATCTTGGTTTTTTCCACCAATAGGGTACGCGAGAGTTTTGGACGCTGTCAGTCTATTTGTAACTGTCGCCCTGAGTAGCCGCGCCAATGTGCTACATTAAGAGGAATTGTTGGTAGGTGTTTGATTTGTTTACCTATTTTTTATAGTTTTACAAAAGTATAAAAAAATATATTTCTATTTTTTATAGTTTTATTGGCCAACTGTTTCCATTTTTGTACCTAATCTATGTTATGTAATAAATAAATAAAATAATTTAATTGTAACATCTAAACCTTGTTAGAATACCTAAATGTTTAACTAAAAGTTTTTATCTGTTTTTTAAATAAAATATTTGTCATTATTCAAAGTGTTTCATTAAGATGGGTTTATGTAAAAAAATTCTAGACGGTGGATATCATAATATACTGAAGAGACACGATTTAGACTGAAGACAACGTGAAGTTTTTTTTAACGTTTTACACACCCCGGTAATAAAAATTTGTTCTTTTTGAAAACCACATACCGTTGCTTTTTTTAATGGCTAATTCAATGGTTCAAAGGGCAGTGCTTTTTTTGAAAATGAGTGGGTATGATTCCCGAGTCTTGTATAATATTTTTTTCAAAATGTATACATGACTCAAAACATCTCAACGAAATATCTTGTATAAATATTATTATGTAGGTATAAACCACGTACAGTTAACCCTTCATACCATTAGATAATTAAGTACCTATGGTATTGTACTCAAATTGCACTTCCTTTTTGAATGCTTAATTTTTAAATTAATATTATAGGTACACTAAATATTTTAAAGTTATTGAATAAAATAAATAATCATAGTTTTTATTAAGTTTTATTTCCATTAAAAACGTATTTTTTTTGAGTGTGGTTTAACACGTGTTTTAACAACGGCTGAAAATACTTTCAAACTTTTTAACAGTAAAGACAAAAAAATCAAATAAAATTTAAATATTGTTAATTTAAAATGTCGTATGAGCCAGCGGGGAATTCACTAGACGGACATGCTCGCGGACAGTCTGTACGGACATGTCTGTCGCCACAATACACTACACAGATTCATTAGACGGACATGCTCGCGGACAGTCTGGTACGGACATCAGATTGAATTCACTAGACGGGCAGTCTGTACGGACAAGTCTGTCGCCACAATACACTACTCAGACTCATCAGACGAACATGCTCGCGGACATGTCCGTACGGACATGTCCGTGTAGTGAATGTTCACCGCGGACCGTCTGCTCAGACCTGGATGTTGCGTTCACATTATGCCGCAGCCGGCAGGGACTTGGGCAGGGAAGTGGGCACGAGCATAGTGTGAACACGAACATGCCTCTGTCCCATCTCTCAGCCCAAATTCATGCCGTAGCTTCCTAGTGAGAATAAAGGCGATGTTGCTGTGGCAATAAGTCCGCGGCAATAATGCCCTACGGAGCTCCCTACGGAGCTCCTTCAGGCGTGAGCTGCGTAAAGTACAGTCTGTACGGACATCAGTCAACGAAAAAAGGACCTGCCCAAGTCCCTGCCGGCTGCGGTATAGTGTAAACGCAACATCAGGTCTGAGCAGACGGTCCGCGGTGAACATTCACGTACGAACATGTCCGTACGGACATGTGTGTCCGCGCGGACAAAATGAGATCACATGGACTAGCACACGGACTGTCTGCCGGACTGTCTGCGACGGTCCTACACTAGCGAACATTGCACAGACCTATAGCAGCGAGGTCCAACGGACATGATCGCGAGCATGTCCGCGAGCATGTCCGTCGGACTGTCTGGCGGACTGTCTGCGACGGTCCTACACTAGCGAACATTGCACAGACCTATAGTAGCGAGGTCCGACGGACATGCTCGCGGGCATGTCCGCGAGCATGTCCGTCTAGTGAATTCCCCGCTTAAATCGATCGATCGATAAGAAATGGTAGAGTAACATTCGTAGCATATCACCATCACATTTCGTTTGCCACATTCCTCTGCGCGTTTAAAGCATACCCCAAACAGCTGATTCCCCGGAATAGTCCGATCTCCTTTATCGTACTGTAAAACACGTAATAAAACAGAGAAAACTATAGTTTATGCGCTCCCTTGGTACCTCGCGGACGGCGTGCGTAACCTACATGCGGCCATTTCGAGATTTACGACCTGGGAATTGTGTGTTAGAAAGAGATAAAGCCATTAGACTCTTTACCGACGCCGAGTTTGAGCGTAGCGAGTCCGTTGATACTCCGAGAACAAGACTTGCATAGTACACACACAAAATCCAGACAAAACATTACAATATGTACTAAAATATCAAAACTCAGAGCTGCCTCAGTAACTGAAACTAGTAATTTCTACATCATTACATTTTTTCACTAAATGTTTTATCCAAAATACAATAAACCTTCTGATAACTCACCGCATACTATACCAACAAATCGCATACTAGCTCATTCCTCACGAATGTGTGCGTAAATTAAACTATCCGCATGGGACCGATGAGCGTTATAGCTTTCCCTTTTGTTTGGCTAAGTTATGGGTACGTTAGAGCGAGAGGTCGTAAATCGCGACGTGCGCTGTGACATGTTTATGGGCGGTGCGCGTGCCCGTGCAGTGGGACGCGGCAGTCGGAAGCATGGCGTCGTCGGCATCAGGTGCTCGTGAGATGGAACAAAACAATATTTTAAATAAGTATTTTTTAGAATAATACAATTTTTATTTAGCCTAAATCGTTCCACGGCTGGACATAGCTTCCCCGCAAAGACTTCCAATTTTTTCTGTCCCGAGCTTTTTCCCACCTTCCTCTTTCGAAGGCGTAATTAAAATTATAAATTAACATTAATTAATTACCCAAAGAGGATTTTGAAAATGAAGAATCTCAAAATCCTCTTGATTTTTAAATTTCGAAATAAAGTAGATTATAAGACAAAAAGTCTCATAATCCCCTTGAATGGGACAGTTCAAGAGGTATTATAAGACTAACCCGGAAAAAGTACTGAAGTACCTAATTTCAAACAACTACAAAGCTGTGACCTAACTAATTAATTAATAAAAAAAATTGGATAAAGTAAAAAAAATATTAATAATATTATAAGGTATCAAGAAATATTTTTTTAATAGTTATTACACGTAGAAAGCCACAGTACAGCGAAACCAGAAGTCGTAATGAGTAATAAATCTATCCGGGCGGATCATTCTACAGGTGGCGAGGTAACCCTGTCCTTAATGAGAGTTGCCCTACCGCTAATAAATTACACTGGCATACTTCGCGCCGAATTCTACTATCAAATTGTAGGGAGTTTGCGAAGTTGGGGAATGTTTGTATTGTGTTACAAAAAATTTTAGTAATAAACCACAGCATACCATCTATAAGTTTAGATCCAAATTCGAGTCCCGACACGGTTTAATAGCTCTGACTTAGAATGGTGCTTTGCAAAGCGAAAGAGATGAACATAGATATTCCCCTACACCTACGCTGAAATCTATTAAGCCGTGTCGGGAAGTATAACTAGCAACAACGATTGACAATCTTATAATCCAAATTGCATCTGTGCTTAAAAAAAAACTATTATTTAAAAAAAAAAAAATTGTATGGATACTTTCATGGAACTCTGAAATGCCTAATTGTTACTAAAACTATAAAAAATCTCAGGGATGGTACAAATATTTTTCCTTGATAGTTAGGTTCGAGGTCTACGAAAAATGTTAAGTTTTCATACAAAAGATTTCAACGCGTGCCCTCTACGGCGTAGATGAAAAAAATATAATTTAGAACTTACGCTACTCAATACAGCGCCTACAACTTTCAGCTGGTACAATTCAATTCATATTATGCCTTATTTACGCCTCTATAAAGCTCATTTTAAATTACTCTAGGTACATGTGTAAAGTTCAAATTAAGGGCATATTTTTTTAAGAAAAGTTAAATATTAACAGTGATATTTTTCTTTGTATTAAATTCCGTGCTAGAAATACATAAGAAAGAGGACAAATTACCCATGAAAATGCATATTCACGACTCTAATACACTTACGATTCTTGCTAATGTAGGTAGTTTTAAGCAGTAGTTTTTTTTTTTTCAATTTAAGTATTCATTAAATCTCGAGTAGAGTTTTAGTATTCGGGCGCTACTTCTTTTCATACTTCTCTATTTTAACATTAACTTTCATTAATATAAAAAAATAAAAAAGTGTACCCCTCGTAATAAATTATATCAACCAGATAATATGGCTTCTGATCTACAACTACTTACACCTAACTGTCCCAAAGCATAAATTCTGCGCCCTTGGTATTAAAGTAGATTTTTGACTGACATTTTTATACTAGGAATGTGAATTTGAAGGTTGTATACCTAATAGGGCTGTATGATCAGCAATTGTTTTGCAACTCACGATGCGCATGCGCATACCCAGTTTCATCATCCGGCATGCCAATGACTGTTGTTCTTTTTTGACCATTTCCTTATAATATAGACTATCATGGTCACGTTATTCATAGTTTCTATTCGCGACTTGTCTTACATCATCATCAAATAGATTAAAAAGGCCACTACTCTGCATGAACGAATAAACGCCCCTCATAGATTTTCAATGAGTTTGGGGATATCCACCACCATCATCATCATCATCATCACCAACCTATATCGGTCTACGGCTGGACGTAGGTCTCTCCCAAGACGCGCCACTGAGCCCGGTCTTCGGCTCTTCTCATCCAGTGTTTGCCAGCTACATGTCTCAGATCGCTACCCCACCTAGCCGGAAGGCGTCCTACACTACGCTTTCCTAAACGCGATCTCCACTCATATCCACCATACTGTATTTAAAATAGATAAACCAATCAAATATTTTCAGTATTCAGGCATGACAGGCGTCATGGCTCAGTCGGTAGTAGCTCTGCCTTCCGTGCTGTGTCGTGGGATCCCCACCAAGAACAAACATTTGTGTGTGGCTAACATAGAGTATGTTTCTTCTATGTTTGGGTGTTACATGTATCATTATGTATGTATTTTTCAATAAAAAAAATTGGAGTATTCTATCAGCAATCTAGTTCTCACAGCTTTGCTTAGTTTTGGACTAGAGAGCATTATGTTATTTTGTACAAAAAGATTTATTTGTTTATTTAATTGTACCCTTAATATTCATGCTATAAAAAACAAGTTTGTAATAAAACCGTATTATTTGGAAGAGCAACTAAAATAAACCACGTGACCCATAACAAATGCATGAAACGCAGTGCAAATAAATCAACAATCGTTGATATAGCACATCCGCAATTGTCATTCGCGTCCCAACTTCTAACGTGGTTTTACAAATTTTATGAAAATTAGCCGAATGTGAGCTGAATTTAAAATATTGAAGTGTATATTCCATTATGCAAATAAAATTGTGATTCAGTCACGCTGTCGTTAGTAGAGTAGGTAATATGTACCTGCAAAGAGATCCAGAACTTACTGAAAGGCGATCTCTCTTGATACTTTTTGCACGATTACAACAAAGTTTTACGAATTTTGTCAATGATTTTCATAATGAATAAATGTGCATCAAAGTTGCACTTTTAAAATAATTAAAAATATTGTATAGTTTGTTGCAAATTAGAACTCGTTTCAATTAAGTATTAAAAACTTTTTATATAAAAATGTACACAAGTATTCTATCAGCAATCTAGTTCCCATAGTACAAGCTTTGCTTAGTTTGGGTCTAAAGAACGCTGTGTAGTGTAATATGTCCAAGATTTTTTTTCTGATGATTATCCAACGTGGTAAGTAGTAACGAAAGAAGATAACAGGCCTTTTGTACGAAAAACTATCCCAAGTCAGCGTACTAGAATGAAATATCGTCTTTTATATTCGAGTATTATAAGTTGTGCGAATTTTCCTAGACAGAAATTACGGGAAATCTTTTCTCTTTAACAATAGGCTGAGTAATGTACAGAAAGCATAAATATTATTAATAACATTGTCCGCAACGTTCCGTACTGAAGTTTTATTCGACTACAATAGAAAAACCTTCGCTCCATGTAACCTATGCATTGCCATCTATCTTTTTCCACAAAAGCCGGACATTATTGTTCGGTCCAAACACTCCTAAATCTTCGGAAAAGTAATATATTTTCGTTTTGCCCACTGTGGTGCAGGGTACACATAGACGCCAGTCAGTACGCTCCGCTTCTTGTATCTACTAATGTTTTATACATTGCTAGTCTCCCTCTGTATTTTGGTGAATAAGTCGAGAGGAGCGGGCGATGGAAACACGCACAAATTTTTGTACGCTTACATCGTATTTTCGAAAATCCTTGCTGTTTCGTTTGGACCGTATCTTTCAGATTTACCAGTTGTGGAAACTGTATGTGACGATTCGGTAGAGCATTATCATCAATTTTATTTCAGTGGATATTTCTCTTTCTGTCCAGGGGTATAAGGTTTGCTTTCTGTTTTCGGTTGAAAAGTATGTGAGTCGTTAATCTTCTGGAATAGTTGGAGAATATTAGTGTGCAGCAGACAAACTTGCAAATGTGGATGAGTGTAAGCGTTATTAAGATTGGTGAATCATAAAGCCGACAATACCTCATTGTTTAGACATAAACCACTTAATTTATATCACATTTTGCTTGAGACAGTGGTACTTAGCAGAATTTGGCGTGGGAGGTAAAATCCAGAATTTCTAAGAACTGGCAGACGTACACTGATTTCGTATAAAATGACAATTTTTTTATTTTTACCTGTGAAACTATATATAAGTAAGATTAGAATAAAACAAGAAGACAAGAAAAGAAGAAAAGAAAGAGAAGAAGTATTATAAGTAACATTTTAAAATGAAAAGAAAACTAACTACCCAGTACTCATATTATTAAAAAAGTAGAGTTTTCTGTGTTTTGCGTAACACTTCTAGTACAGCTCAATATTTTGTCCTTGAAGACATTTCGATATTAAGGTTCAGATAAGCCATGAATATTAGCCTAAAGCTTGTACTTACTGAGTTGAAACTCTGGACGAGATGACGACACGCACATTCCTCACAAACAAAAGACTGCATGAAAATTAAAACCACAGTCCCTTTGGACCAGCTAAACAAGAAACAGGCCAAAGATAAACTGGTCCATTCCTCGTATTATGTAATGCACACGCGTAATTTGAGAATCAGGTTCGTAAAGCAGCGTCAAAATATGTAAAGATTTTTATCTTTCCCGTAAAATGGCTTGGGAAAAAACATAAAGAAGGTGGTGTCACCTGATCCTGACAGCTTAGATTTATAGCTCTCGGTGTGGCCGCGGCCTAAGGTCGAGGCCCAGAGTTATGACGCTCGCTTATAATTTAACTACAGTGACAGAAGAAGGAATAGTTGATCAACAGAAGAATCACTTATGGCGCGCACATTTGGGAGAGTCATGTGAGCAACTTTATCTGCAGGTTTGAATCCAGACCCTAAAAAATATCCAGGCAATGTTTTTTTTTTAACAATTTTGAAGTATTGTTTATTGAAAAGGTTTATTTAAAAAAAAGTACTTAGCTTGTTTCTTGTTCACAAACAAAGTTTCGAAAAAGTGTGAAAGCCAAATTGAGTTTCACAGCAGCGAATTACTCACTTCACTACAGTTATGGGCTTTAAGACGGTGCAATAAAGCTTGTTTTAAAATAAAAGCATTTGAAGAGAAACAACACTGATTCAACCAACAGTAGGGCTACCACGTGAAACCGGCAAACCTCAAAATCTTATCAGAACTGGTTTTACCATTCTTAGAAAATTAAATGGTCAGTCGGCGTCGCCCAGACATTCGAAATTTAATTTTACCTGTGAGAACTAAAACTCGTACTTTTCTGGGTCTGCGTAAGCAAATGTAGGTACATATAAATAAAATGTCAAAATTGTGTAAATGAGTCATCATCATTTTGAAGTAAAACAATAAAATATTCAAATACATAATGCGTGATTCATGTTGATAGTTCTGCCTCATTATAATTATCTACTACACATAAGAATGCTTATCGAAAAAAAACTAAAATGAAAACTGAAAAAAAATAGCGAGGACAAAATTCAAGTGACAAAATATGCGTAGTCTTCAAAAGTCTATAAGAATTGTCACCCTCAGCTCATGTGACAAGAATTAGTTTAAGATAATGGAATGAGTCAAATGTCAGTCTCCAGCTTTTGAATAATTTATTTATCTGATTCGTGGTGTATGTTGTTGAATTATTAAATATTTTGTTTTGTAAAACACCGCTGTTTAAATACTACGAATAATCAAGAGATACAAAAAGCAACCCAAACAATAAAGAATGAAATTATGTTTGTCTATGAAAAGAAAAGGAAAAATGTCTTCATTATTCTAAGACGCATTTTTAAATTAAGACAAAATGAGATCCCCAAAGCCTCTGCCAAATATCAAATTAAAAATAAACCTCCACTAAATTCTTCTCATTACAACCAAAAGACATTAGTAAAGGCGGGAAAAGAAATGCCTAGGCCTTCAAATATACCCCAGAATCGTGATACACTTCATCAAAAACGTGCTAACTCCACACAATCGTGCAAACGAAAACAAACTTTAATATACAGGTCGTAAAAATCATTTTATGTTCCAGGAAAAGTGAAAATACGTCGTTATTTTCGGTGAGTGTGGAAGCTCAAGTAAAGTGGAAAGAGTCCCCGAGAAAATTGGCACAAGTGGTTTTAGCCGGGACAGGCTCGCGCGGGCGGCGAGGGAGAGAGTACACGGGGTACCAGATACGACAGTGTGATTTGGAAAACAGATTGGAGCTTGATGCCTCGGTGAGGCAAATCCAATGCTTCTGCGAGTAAAATGTATTTACATGAATGTTTTCTCATGACCAAGACAGTACAATACCTATCCTGTAGCTCGCAGAACTGAGAGTCAATAGTTCTTAACGAACTATAAGGCGAAGTGTAATATGACCCGTTGGATTGACGACATTGTTAGATAGCGGGAAACCGGTGCATGGAGAAGACTCAGGATATTTTCTTTTTGGAAAATTTAGGAGGCTTATGTCCAGCAATGTACAGAAGTAGGTACAAGATAACTAAAAAAATTTATTCAGCATTTTAGTTTATTAACAATTTGTATGATGTAATAAACTTTAAATATTCACTGCCAAGCAATACAACACTTTTAATTAAAACATATAAATTTAAGTATTGAGAGAAGATAGCTTTTTACCACATGTTAGTCAGCGTAGGGTACAATTTACTATAATTATGTCATAAAGAATCATCATCATCATCATTATTATCCGAAGTCAGACTTCACTCACTGCTGGGTATTAGGCCGCTCTCTGTCTATGGCATAGACAAAATCTAATCTCATAAGGTATAGGAGCAAAAAATTAAAAAAAGTATTTTTTTCTATGATAATGTCTTATCTGACCGTATTATTCTTTGGCAGAAGTATAGGGGCGGCCGTCGAATGTTCGCCCAGAGATAGGACTCGCGACAAGATGTATTGCTGCTTACGAAAAATTTTCAACAGTCTTTATCGGATTGGCTTCGAACGGAAAATAAGAGGGGGCTGAGAAAATAAATGAACGTATAAATATCCCTATGACAATATACAGGTCAGCAATAGATATATTTCTTCAGATAACACATTATGAATGGAAAAACACAGGAAAAAAGGCGATCAATCGGGCTAAAGATAAAATAATGGATTGTTTTCTGATTTTACTTGAGCAAAGTTTCTGTAATTGTGTAAGTGTTTGATGTTTTGGGTGGTCTGTTGTATGATGGATGGAGTCAAATGATGCAATTTATGATATTTATTAAGTACTATGGCTTTTTATTTGCAAGGACTGTCTACTAACGCACCTACTACTCGTGAAGGTATGGTCGCTCAGAATAAAATTTAAAAATTATTGGATCGTTAAAGGTTAAAAAAAATCAGTGCAAGTAAATTAGACAGCAACTTTAAAAAAAAATTAAGAAAATAATTGACACTGTTTTTATAACAAACTAGCCGTCGCCCGCGGCGTTGCCCGCGTTCCACCCTTTAGGATGCGACTTTTCAAAATTCCTTTCTTAGTGCACCACTACGTTATATAAGGCTACTACCCTCCAAATTTCATACCTCTAGGACTTATAGTTTAGGCTGTGCGTTGATTCTCTGTCAGCTTCAAAAGAGTTTTATATATTTTGATTATAGATAATATATTATATATATAAATAATTTAAATAAACATAAATTATTTTTCATGAGTTCAATTCAATTAAAAACCAAATCACACATACCAGAAACGTGGATTTTTCTTTCAAAATTTATGTTCACGTTGTGCCACCAGAGGGCGCAAAGGGGGTAGGAGGGGGGTGCGACTTCATTTCGCTTGCGTCGTTTATCTTAAGGAACATAATTCAGGACCAAAGTCACTGTCAACTTATTCCTATTCTTCAGGCGAAGCGTAAAATTACTGTTTTTTTTTGGTTTGCTAATAGTACTTACTGACAAAACGTATATATACTAGAAACAATATATGTTTTTTATTATTTTCCCCAGTGAGTAGTATCTCAATAAATATAGTAAAAGAGGTTTGGTTGAGATTACATAAAAATCCGAAAATTTTATGACCGTCGATTATATTTCATTAAGAGAATTATCCCTCTGGTAATCTTAAATTGATTTAACTAAATTATCACTATACTTATAGTTGTCAGTTATGTTTAACGTGTTTAAATAATTGATACTTACCTAAATTAATTATCGAGCTATATCTACGAATAATGGCAATAATAATAATGGCGTACTAAAGAAGAGGCCTATACCCAGCAGTGGGTGCATACAGGCTGAATAGATAGATAGATAGATCTACGAATATTCTAAATCACAAAAGTATCTACATCTTACAGAAAATGGTCCAGCTGTTACAGCGTGCTATCACGCTAACTCTATAGTCACAACACAAGGCATCCAAATAATCTGAACATCAAACTGAAAATTCACATTTATAATTACTAAGTAGGTTAGTAATAAATCTTGAAACTAAGTGAAAAATACCAATCCATGAAATTCCCATTAATTTTCCCTTTGACTACACGGTGGTCAGTCATTGGCCTATTTCAAAGAACCACTTTGTCAAATTAAATGGGATAAGCTAATGCATAACTGAACCAAGAAAAAAGCTTTGACCCCATACGTGGTGCAGCTTTCTCGTTTTACGGTTTTGCTAAAAAGAGTCATGACTAAAGAGCTGACTTGGTGTGGTTGAAACCGTATCGTAAAGTTTATTAATATTAGATTAATCTGTATTAGTTCGCTGCCACTAAATAACAATTTTAGATTACATTGTTGCCCACTTATCTAATTGCTTCATTTAGATCTTAAATCAAAGACGATAAAAACGATTTTATAGTGATCATAATTATACGGTTGGATAACGGTTTGTAAACAAGATTTTTAGGTATATCAATGAATTGCGTTTGTTCCGTCCAGTGCTAATAGTAGTTCGATCATCGAACTGTATGGATAAAAATGTGGCGACTAGCCACAAGTAAGTAAACCGGGCTGACGCGATAGTTTTGTGTCCCGCGTCGCCAGTCGTCTCTCCCCGCTCGCACAGTATAAACATGTAGCTTCGTTGGTGAAATAAATAAGTAATTATGTTTAACACTGAAGTTTATCATTACACCCCGAAGAATAAGTATAAAGATTATAGAAGACTCCTCCACAACATATTATATTAAATTACCCCTAAAAAAATATTCCAGATAGTTAGACTGACTAATCGAACATTTTGGATACACAGATTTTAATTTGCAAGTATATTGCAACCGTTTTGCTAGTGACGCAGTAGTGACGTCACGCACAAACCATTCTTTACTTTCACCGTATTACGATACCAATACGTCATTTGACGCAATAACGGTCAAACGATAAATATCGCTTTGTGCAGACAACACGCGCAAAGTAATATATGAAGTTAAGAATAAATAGGCAATTTAGTACAGAACGCACGTCCTACCGAATATTGCCGAATGGCCGACGGAGAAAGCCGAATTTCCATACCGTATCGCGATTTGTGGGGTGCGTTTATGGGGTAAAAATTAAGTCGACGAATGTTCACGTGTTGATTCCCAATTGGATAGTGAGGATCCAGCAAGTTTTATGGAAATCGCTAAATGATTTGGTGGATGTGACAAACAACTTCTGTATCTATCTATAGGGTGTAAGAACATTATTCCGGAGCTACAAATTATTAGGACTCTACTAGGAAATACGAATAAATAATAATAATAAATATTCACGGATATTTAATATTTAACACAACGCCTTCTACTCCCAAACTAAGCAAAGCTTGTGGGTACAATGGGAACAAGATGTCTGATAGAATACATAAATACATTTTTTTTGGTAATTACGTACTACTTCTAATACCTATATAGAAACACCCAGACACAGAACAAACATGTATGTTGCACACACAAATGTTTGTTCTCGGTGGGGATCGAACCCACGACCTACAGCACGGAAGGCAGAGCTACTACCGACTGAGCCATGACGCCTGTGTGCCTGTGTGTGATATCGAATGATTATAAACAAACAAAATTAAAGGTCAATTATAAAAAAAATCACTTGTTTTGAGGTCACTTAGTTATGTTCCAAATTATACTAATATTATTGTAAACAATGCAGAACTTTTATAAATCACTTGGTGTTATGTACTTTGGTCTTGACTAGGCGTATGATAATGTAGGTAATAGTTATAGTAATACATTTATGCAATAGTAATTTTATATACAACTAGCCGTCGCCCGCGGCGTTGCTCGCGTTCTAGACCCTGTAGAGTGTGACTTTTCAAAATTCCTTTCTTAGTGCACCCCTACACCATATAAGGTTACTACCCTCCAAATTTCATACCTCTAGGACTTATAGTTTAGGCTGTGCGTTGATTCTTCTTCTGTCAGCTTCAAAAGAGTTTTATATATATTGATGATGATGATGATGATATGTTTACAGCTATGGCGCTTTTCTTTTACACCTAGTCTGGGACATTTCTGTTCTAAATCATGAAGCAGTGGTCCAGTAAATGACGTTTAGGCACAGTAATATTTATCTAATGTTTTTTGCGTGGTGTTAGGAGTGCAGATACAGTAGGCCAAATACGCTTTCATAACTAAAAACTTTTTAGCATATAATATTTAATTACTGACAACCACTTCAAATGTTAAAAATAACAAAATTACTCAAATAAAAGTTATCCAGTAATTAATTACTTGACAAATCACACGAGCGTGTAATTTTTCAGCAAGTCACGAATAAATCCGACAAAGTACAATCGTATGGAAAAAAGATCCGCGGGACTTGAATAAATTTCGCTGTAAAACCCGATAGAAATGAGAAAATTTCACGTTAAATCTTTCTAACAGGCCGATAGGTGGCGCTCTGGCTAAGCAGCGGGAAGACGCTTGGAAAACACATTTTAATAAGGGATGTAGTACCTACTTCAGTATCCAGGTAGTGTTGCTGTCTAGTCTTGATACTTGTGGAACGGTAGACGGTTCAGAATCGCAAGATTTGATCCTCGTGTTGAAACTTGTTATGTTTGATCATCTTTTTTTTTGGTGAAATTAAGTGTAGAAATTAGAAGTTTTCGTGGTCTCATACCGGTGTTTATCCGTCTAGAATATCTAATTACAACTAGATATTAGAAAAAAATCTCCATTTTTAGAACCCGTTGAGCCTCGTGTAGGTCCAATAAACAATTTTTAAATAATTATTAGAAATTGAATTTGTAAAATAATATTACTACCTTATTTGAGAAGTGCCTAGAGCTATATTCTAGGTAAATTAGGCTTTTAGCCTAAATCATTTAGGACCTAGGACTATTCTAACAGGACCTAAGAGTTCCAAGCATCAAAATCCCCACGCTCAATAAGGTTTTACCTCCATCGGGCGGGGGCGCCACGAGCGAAACGAAATGTGGCTTTAAAAATTTGGAACACAATCCTGCTATTTGTCTTTCGAACGTCTCTTATAAATCAAGGAATAAAGCAGCCAACAATGGTTTATGGGCGAAAAAAAGTACCTATATAAGACGGGGAAATAGCATACAGACCTTCACGCATTCATAATATATGTTAGTGTTGCGTAAGAACATTTGAAGTTCACTGTGATTCAGTGAAGGCTTAGCTCCTGTTAAGTTGACTAGGCATTCATTTCTTTTTCATTCAGCCTTTTTGTACAATTTTTCACTTTCCAAGTAGGTACCCATGCTTTTTTACAGGATCGAGCAAACTCGCATCGTAGTGGCCAACTCTGGTGACGAAGTTTTTAGGCCGCCTTAAGGCGTCCGTCATGGCTTAACGACTGCTAGAGCCGGAATCGTCAGTTTAACGTGCATTCCACAGCACGGAAGCGCTCAGATGTAAATGTCACTAGCAGACATACATCCAAATAGTGACCGCGCAGAACGTCGCTTATCTTAGAAAATCGGCGAAGATTGACTAAGCAAGCTACGCCAAGCGCTTCCACGGCATGAAGTTACCTAATTCTAGGTGATAAAGAATGTCATGCACGAATTTGTCATCCGTGCCTCTAACTAAAGAGTATATAGTTGGGTACCTACTTAGAGTTAGTAGTCCCTGAAAAAGAAAATGAAAAAAAATTCAGATCAATCTGTCGCCAGTACATAAGTACAGTACAATTGTTTTATCAGATTAACTCAGTGCCTAACACTTTGACTGTGGTCTGTGACATCATCTCGTAAATATTTGTAACGTCCAGTCCCTGAACTTCAGAGTGTCACTGATTGCTTGTAGGACGTGTAGTTGATAAGTAAATATTATATATAAAAGCCAGTAGAGATACATTCACCAAAGTATTTACAAATATAATTAGAGTGACTGAAATATCTAAGCAGGAATAGAATATTCTGATTAAAAAATTTAATGCACATTAAAAATAAATATTTCTCCGCCATTTTAATATCCACAGTCATTATTTAACACGTCAGATCCGTCCGCACTGTGCGACGCATTCGCAAAATTATTACCTTGTAAACTCACTATATCACGTTAAATTTACGACAACCTGAATATGATAGATTTTCAATCCAACCTCCATAATATACGGCGAAAAACCTCTGTCAAAATAGAGAAATAAATAAACTTGTGACAAGCAATTAATAACTCGTAAAACGTCAGTGTTAAAAAAAAATAGAATAAAAAGTGGCAAAAAACGTTCACAATGGCCTTAGAACGAGAGAGACGCGTGTAAAAACTCCGATATTGTCCATAAATTTAGACGAATTCAAAACAAATCGCCCTTATTCATTACACGTATGACTTATGGAGGCGAGATGCTGTTTTTAATAAACTTTTGTTATATAAAAGACACAAAGAATTCACACAAACAACTCTAGACTGGACAAAAGACGTCTGCTTCATTAGTCACGTTTCGGTTTGTTCAAAATATTTTCGATATGAAATACTGCCGCAAAAATTTTTTTCATCCGACAATTATATTTCACTAATAGAGCGTATCTAAAAAGTCGTAAATATGCAGTGTTTAGTGAATTTAATAATGGTTTTTTTTTATTAAAATACGCTATACAAAAAATGCCTATTCATCGTAAAATAAACTTTTAATTTATAGAATCATGACTTTTAATTTTATGCCGAGTGAATTCAAGAGCTGGTGACATTTTAATGTGTCAAAATAATATATTAACTACATAGGAGTTGATACATAAGCTGATAATCACTGAGTCCGATAAATCGTAATTTTAATGGTAGGAAATCTAAGAACCAATAAATTCGTGACCAGTTTTACCGTAAACATGCACATAAAATACATTTTTCCAAAAGATATCAACCCTAAACGAATGCAAATCGAATCAACCAACCCAAGCATTTTATTATCAGATACCACATAACGATACCTTCATCAGGGTTCCGTAAAACGTTATGGAACGTCGAACCGAGAAATAAATGGCTTTTAAAAGTGTGATCCAAGATGTACAAAAAGTGGGGAGGAAAAAGGGAAAAAAAGTGGAACGAAATGATAAATTTCCCATTGGAAGTGAAAAAGTGAGCAGTTATTTATGACGCTGGAGTGTATCGCGACCTCGGAGGATAAATTCACGAAAAGCTGGTTGTCATCGACTTATTTCTGAGTGCTTGCCTAATTATTTGTTTGGAAAACATGATAAAAGTGTAACATGGGCCCTATATGTTCTTTTTCCATGCCTATATGGTAAAAAAGTGGACATTGCTAAGCTTAAAGTATAAATTGGCATTCTATACACATGTACATTCGATGATTTTTTTGTTTTTCAAAATGCCCCAAAAACAGGCAAAGGCACCCTGCCTTGCCTGTTTTTCTGGGGCTTTTCAAAATCTGATACTGAGGTTTAGGTAATCAGCTCAACCCGCTTTCGGTGTTCTCTGCTAAAGGTCGGCTGTACATCAGATCTCTCGCCTGCATTCAAAAAGAGCGCTGCTGAGTTTTGACGCGAGATCAATGTACTAAATGTACTGACATGACGTCCTCTTTCTTTGTCCTGAAGTTCATTTTGTTTTGTTTATTTGCGCTTGATTACCTATATATTTTTCGATGATGTTTTTAGAAACTAACATCATATTTTTTAATAAACGAATTTGTCCACGTCACGAAAAGAATTATCTTGAGTCCTAGTGAAAAATATTTATTGAAATGCTCGTATGTTTTGATTGCCTTACTATAATATAGTTTTCTTGATTGTGTGTGATTTTTGTATAAACAAATTGTTATTATCAATTGCAGGCGCTGGAAAACATGGTTTCATTTCCAAAAGGCTACGAAACCACTCTTAGACAGCCCTCGTAAATTAATCACCAAGAATTATGCGCCAATCTCTCAGTCCACAAACCTTGCCTCCTTAGAAAGTAATTGAAAATACATTACGCAACCAAATTAAAGTGGGGAACTGGTACAAGTTGAGATGGGCTGGGCGTCAGGTGGGTCCGTGACACCCCCTCCCGCGAATGTTTGGCATAAAATATTACTTCAATTATTTACGCGAGAGATTTATGGCACTTGGAAAAGTGCGCCGCGAAAAAAGCCGAGCGACGTGTGCAAGAAAAGTGTTTTTCTTTCGGAACTTATAATGGGTATGGAGAAAGTTTTTTTTTGAATCTCTTTCCTATGGTAATTTGTTTTGGCTTGTTTAGGTAGTGTTGGTTATTGGTTTGTTTAATGAGCCGTGGAGAATTAATTTTGCTTTTTTATTAAACACAAAAAATCTAAAAATACGGCTTCATTATTACAAAAAAAATATATGAAAGTTTATTTAATTTGACATTAAAAATGTTACAAAATGGGTAGTTTTTGAATCCATGGGATCCCGAACTTGTATAAACATATAACATATATCAGTCATATAACAAATTTTCTATAGTTATTGTTTGTTACAATATTAATATAATTTTTTTACAAAAGTGCCATTAGAAAAAAAAACCGTTCGCATTTATTGAATATCTCCACATGTAAAATGTATAAATTAATTATTTTATTTATGTAAGTGTCAAAATAAAATAAATATTGAATGCAATAGCAAGCATTGATGATGATGATGATGTTGTACTCGTACTATTATGATTTTTACTCTTAATTCAAATAGAAAAGGAGAAGAATCTCAAAGCAAAAGTTGTCTAAATGAAATCAAAACAAAATGACGGAATACATCTTATCTTACAAAAGAGCAAGAGACGAACAAGTACTAAACAAACAAGAAAATGAACTCACAAACATTGTTAATAAGTACTAGTAGCATATCGCGTAAACGCTCCACGCATGTTTATTTTTCATTTACGAGCCCGCTTCGTGCAAACAGCCGTAAGTTATTGTACTATGGAAGTATATCTATGATAATTACGGAGATTTTTATTCAATTATAAGGAAAATGAGCGATTTTAGTGGCGATTTTTCCTTGTCTTTTACTATTTGGTATTCGTGATGGGCTTGTATATTCCTAGAATAAGAAAATTAGTGAAAAATTATACTTCAACTCGGGTTGTATGAATGTCTTGGTATGAGGCTTATCACCATAATATTTACCATTATTCACCAATTATTATCATTTGGAGTATTTATTTTACTTCTGCGTAGTTTTATATTTTTATCTTGTGTGTTACTTTTTTGGAATATTTTACAAGAATGTGTTTACAAGTTTGAGAATAATAATGATAGTTTTTTTAAGAAAACACTACAAAAACACTAGTCTTGTTTACTTAAATCTTTGACAAAATCCTTGGTACGTATTTACTATAGGCTAAGTATACCAGCTCAAACTTAGTTCTAGTGGTTTTTGATTGACACTCAAAAAAAAACTTGTAAGTAAACTTTTTTTTTAATCTATGAAATCTTCAAAATTTAAAATGTCCTCAAACATTACATAAAGGCACACGTAACTCCTGTCTTCACCGTCTGCGTGATAATCTTCAGTAAAAATTTAATTGAATCTCGCAAGAAAGAGCAGATGGGTCTTACGATGTGACCAATAAGTTCTGGACGCAAAAAATAAACGTTTTTCAAGTGGTTCAAGTGTAAATAGCGCTAGTTTTCTTCTGCATGGCTATTGGCTGTGATATGGAAAAGTTATAAAAAAATAATATATCTAAGTATGTTAACATGTCAAAAAATTAATCTCTAAAATTTAATGTCCTCTTATTTTAGAACTCAAAAAACAATTGTATAACCTCCAATCTTTGTTTGCTTTCAATAAAACTATTTATTTATTACAAAATTAAATTTATCATAAGATAAAAAAAAGTACCTGATAAATCAGATTTGACAAAGGATCCATACAAGGACCATAACTCTCCTTTCAAGAT
The DNA here is from genome assembly GCA_918843925.1 of Eulithis prunata. NCBI lineage: Eukaryota > Metazoa > Arthropoda > Insecta > Lepidoptera > Geometridae > Eulithis > Eulithis prunata. The sequence goes on along the minus strand of OU974016.1, from coordinate 6,441,865 downwards.
ATCCAAAATAACGAAACTCAACTAATCTTATTTTGGTTTAGTCGGGCAAGAAAAAGCTTCGCTGCTATCGTTTTTATCCGTCCAGACATTTAACCCCTCAACCACAGTCTACCCCAAACGGCGCTACTGTATTGCCTCGCGGAAATTCCGTGTATTCCCCTGAAGGGCATTTTTTCACTTTCCCGAAATATTGTTCATATTGTTTCAGAAGATTTTATGTTTTTGTTCGCATGATTGCAATCTGTTATTGTGATACTAATGTGTTCAGTGATGAGAAAATACGCAATTTTACTTCCTTATTTCAATTTTTTTATAATAATAGACAATAATAAAAAACGATGTTATTATTTTTTGAAGAAAATAATCAACATACAAAATTAAAGCATATTATTATCGCATATTTTTTTCATTTTTTTTCTGATAAAAGTAATGGAACAAGCTGATAGCTCACCTGATGTTAAGTGGTAACTTCTGCCTATAACAATGCATTACCTCACAGAGCAAGTCCAATGAGGACGCAATCAGAGACGTTCGTTAAGATATAATCATCGTTTAGCCTATTGATATTTTTTGCTAATAAGTTAAAACGTTAAAACCGTTATTTTTTAAACACTTACAAAAGCGTTGCCTTTCATTAAAAAGTCATACGTGTAGGTAAAGGGCCACTGTTGACAATTACGATAAGCATCAAAAAAAAGCTTTCCACGTTAAAGAGGCGAGTTACAAAAACTGTTCCGTGAGCTTAAATATAATTTGTTAATGATAAATAAACTCATAAATCGGCCTGGCGCGCGAGAATTTGTTTACAACAGATTCGCATTTAAGATATCGCAGCCTCTGCTTTTCCACAGTAACCCTGGATTATGCAGTGTCTCACCTTCTTAAAATGTAGGACTTTTAGTTAGCTTTTATTAATTGACATGCGTGTTACATAATTATCTAACAATAACAATAATATTCAAATATGTAAATAAATAAATATTCTTGGACATTACACACAATGCCATCTAGTCCCAAACTAAGCAGAACTTGTACTATGGGAACTACATTGCTAATACAATACTAATATATATTTTTTTGTAAATACATACTTATAATACACTAGCCGTCTCCCGCGGCGTTGCTCGCGTTAGAGTGCGACTTTTCAAAATTCCTTTCTTAGTGCGCACCTACACTATATAAGGAACCTACCCTCCAAATTTCATACCTCTATGACTTGTAGTTTAGACTGTGCGTTGATTCTATGTCAGCTTCAAAAGAGTTTTATATATATTGATGATGATGTACCTAACACCCAGACACAGAACAAACATCTATGTTTGCCACACACAAATGCTTGCTCTTGGTGGGGATCGAACCCATGACCCAAAGCACGGAAGGCACTACTACCGACTGAGCCATGACGCCTGTCAAACCAGTCATGTAAAAGCTGTTGCTTCTCCAAAAAATAAAAGTAACAGTTTATTGCAATAATTTACGGCGTTACTTTTTACACTCGAGAGCTATATAATAGTATTCACGATTTGCAGGATATGCAAGTTTTTTATAGATGACCCGGATTTTTTTCTCTCGACTGTATTAAGTACCTTATTATTCATTTACCTACTAACAAAGTGATTCTAGGCGACAAATAACTACTATCAGTTTTTCATAGCAACACGGTAGTAATATAATTAAATAGTTTTTTAGTTTAGGTAAGTATTCGTTCTAGTATTCAGGCATTGGATTTACTAAACGACTAAATGTAGAGGAACATTTTATTTAATGGTAAACTTTTTTTTTTATGATAAAAGTATTGGAACAAGCTGATAGCTCACCTGATGTTAAGAGGTAACTTCTGCCTATAACAATGCATTACGTCACAGAGCAAGTCCAATGAGGACGTGCCCTGTAAGGCAATGCACTGCGTCCATCACTTTGAGACGTAAATATCTTGAAGTCTCATGTGCCTGTAATTACACCGGCGCCCTTACCCTTCAAACCGGAACACAGCAATGCGAGCATCGCTGCTTAACTTAGAAATAATACAAAATAATGACTGTATTTGAGTTTTACAATGCCTCAGCCGCTTTGTCGCTAATCTCCTAACAACTTTGAAGCGAAAAATTTAAATCTACGAACGTTTGTTTGCGCGGGTAATGAAGAAAAACGCGCTTTTGTCGCTTGCTCTAACTTTGGTTTATCTTGTATGATTTATATGTAGATGCGAGTGTGGATAGTTTGTGTACAAAGTTGTTTTGAAATTTTTGCTACATTTATGCACTATTTATATTTTTTAAAGTTCATAATGCTTCTTATACTTAATTTTTTTGTAAACTCCTGGGCAAAGGCCTCGCTCTTACTTCTCCTCTCGTCACAGTATCTACTAAATAAGCCCAGTCATTGAAAACGTCAGTATCGTCCTTCCATAGATTTTTTGGTCTACCTAGGCGGGAGATTTCATCTCATCAAATTTTTCTGTTAGAGAAAATTTATTCATAAAAAGGTTTGTGACATTTTTCTTCTTCAGTAAATAGTTTCAGTCAGTACCAATACGACACAAAACCGTTAGAAATATTTTAACCCCTCAATATAGGGTCTACTCAAAACGCATCACCATTTGGAATTAGAGATTCCATCAAGACGAATAGCTCAGCATCGCAACGCCCTTAGGAAGGTATTATGCTAAAGCACGTACACGAATGTTTTCACGTCTACCCCCCATCTTGGGACCAACCCCAAAATATAATATATCCAGCAAACTTTACATATATTTGTACCGTAAATCCTCGTAATATATGGCTCTATTTTTGCTGCCGCTCTAAATTTAAGGCGGGACATAGGTATTTAATGAATGTTAATGTCAACTTGCATTTGCGGTTCGCATTGGTGTAATGTCGTCCTCTGTTTGTTGACGCGATGGTTCACGGGTTAAAAATAATGGTTTTGGTTTGAACATTTATAAATTGACTGAGACTAAACTGTCTGTAAAAATATTGAACGCAATGCTATATCATTCATTTGAAACTACAAAGAATTAAATAGTTTTGAAAATACTTTGCGCTAGTATAACAATTTTGGCAACCATGTTAATAAATATTTTCTTAGAAAACCCTGGTTTTGTAATTGTTATTGAAACAAAGCATAACGACGCAAAACATAAACCAATTAATGAGTTTCGGTGTCACAAATGGCTCATCTCACACCAACAAATTAGTATTATTCCAATTGCAGGCATAATTTATCACTAGTCTTACTTCTATAGCGCATGCGTCAATGTCGACTGATTTACACACAAAACACTACCCGATCTTATCCTGAGGACAGGGCGGTCTCATAAATAAATGAACTAATTCTAAGAGGCGACACTAAATAAATAGGTACCAGTTCGCTTTAAGTAGCAAGGTTTGGGTTAGTGTATCTTTAGAAGAGTAAACCGCTTCCAACGTATATGCATATAATATGTATATGCTTTTGCATCTAATGGATAGCTTTTCAGTCCGTTATAAGAAGAAAATATATGCATGTTATAACAACACGTTATAACGTTACAACATAATAAGCGCTGCTGTTTTAACACGTTCTACACTTCTACACACAATTTAAAAAAAAAGTTTTTCATAGCACTTACCGTTTCTACCTAAAGTTATATATAAAATCACAAAACAAAAATATAGGAAGCTAAATAAAAAAATAAACGTTTACTAAATAACGCGAAATCTGTGGTCTTACCGCATTTGACAAAGCGGATAAATTGATATTTATAAGTCGACGGGCCACGTTTAAAGGGATTCCCTTTATTGCTATCTGAAGGGATGAAGGGAAGATGACTGGTTCCTGTCCCGGGATATTATGATCTATACCTACTTGAAGCGAACGTCGAAGGTGTATTTATGAGTTCAGCGAAAAGAATTATCGGAGCCACCGGATGCTGGGGAGACGTTATTATCCATTTTATTGGTATAATATTTAATTTTGGACCCTTAATACTGAAGTAACCTCTTGTTGTGAAGGCTGCTACATATAAATTGGTAAATTATTTAGTGTGTGATGTAATGAATGTATTTTCAGAAAGAAACTTACCTAAGACTTATTTTTATGCTTAAAAATATAGTATTTTTTTTATCATGTAAGTAAAAAAAACGTCTGTAAATATTCATGAAAAAGCAATAAAGCTTTTAAGTATAAAGTAATACGCTAATTTTTGTATGCATAATAATAATAGCGGTAAAATTAACGTACATAGACGTTATATAAAAAAAACAATACTAATCAAAATGTGTAACTTTTCGTTCAGACATGCTAAATTACATTCCTGAACGAAAAGTTCCATGTCTGTTATAGGCGATTGCAGAATGTCAAAAAAGAGTACCTACTAATTTTACGCTAAAACTAATGAATATTTTGTGCATTGGCAGCATATTCCATCGGCTAAAAGCCACTGATAATAAATTATTGTGATCGGCTGCAAGTTTCAGGATGGGTCAGAGGTGGCCAGGGTGCGGGGCGGCAATTATCGAGGGAGAAGATGTAGAGACAATGGAAGTATCAGAGGTTCATTTCTAGTAAAAAAACCAGTGCGTGGTCCCTCCGCGCGGAAGAAGTTATACTTCGAGTGCCACGCATTCACTCTCGCTCTGTGTTTAATGTGAAATTAATTTACCTAGTATTTATTTTTATGTACTTAACCAATACCTACTTATTTAGTTAGAAAAGGTTTTATGCTCATGTTGCCTTAAATCAGAACTAGATGGCGCTGCTACGTTTGGTCGGATCCTAGAACGCGCTATCGAAGTGTTTTGGATTTTGTGTGGGTCTCCATAATGTGATCACTCTTGCTAGTCTCTGTCTCTTTCTATTCCCCCAAATATAAAGAGCCAGAGACTAACGCTTTCCGTTTAACGCAACCTTGTACTCTGTCAGTTGGAAGTCGCATTAGAATTGTAGCTTCAAAAATGTTGTCAGCTGAAACGCACCTTTTTCGCATTTATCTATTAAATTTGACAGCTAAAACGCAGCTCAATCGTAGTTTTTCATTTGTTTTTCGGCAATTTTTTTCTACTATGGTGAACAACCGTCTGCACAGTGACGCTGCACATAAACTGAAGTGTAATTGAACCATAGTTAGAACGACATAGAACGTTAACCATTGTAAATTAGTAGATTTGAGCCTCAATAAAGTAAACATTGATGGAAGCACTTTCTGTCAACATAGACAAATTTTCCAGGCGCTTTCAGTCACTATAGACAAATTTGGCAATTACTTTCAGTCAATTGCAGGCGCTTTCAGTCAACATAGACAAATTTTGCAGCCGCTTTCAGTCAACATAGACAAATTCTCCAGGCGCTTCCAGTCGCCCCTATTCTGCCCAGCAGCGTCACCCGCACACAGTAGATAAAGTAAGGCCGGAGGCTTCGTGTCACCCGGCTGATTTATGCAGCAACCCTTATCCAAGATTACGATGACCACTTGCTTAGCTATATGTATGTATACGCGGGCAATAACATTAAGAGCTTAAGTACAACAAAAGAGGAAGTAATTAAGGTTTTTGTAGCTTTTGATGGTAAACTTTTATGAAATTTCATCATTTCTCATGATTTCTAGCCAGAGCAGGAGCCTTCATCTCTACATAACATAGTGCTTAGTTAGCGAGGAACTGAATACAGTGACTAACCCGAAGTCTTGATCATTTATCATTGCACTTTGCAAAATGTTGAAATAGTGTACTAAAAATACCTGCTATATTTCCGACTATCTATATACAGTAGCAATATTTACTGTATTGTTGCTTTGTTAATCTAAGACTATACAATAAACATAAATACTAGTACGTTATTCTGATAAACATAATCAAATCAAATAATATAAGTAATCCCTAAAGATTTATAAATTATGAGATATAATTAAAAAAACAGATAAATCTAGTGTAAAATTAGTTTACACACTTGAGAACAAACCCTTTGATAACCATAATTAACCATGTGTCTTGAAAGTAAAGTTACTTACGTTAAGTTGTTGCATATATCATTCAATACATTTAGTAGATTTTTATGTGAGTATTTACAGTGCTCGCTATCGGTAATAAATTAGTCTATGAAGCACCGTTTTAAACAAGCGTTTTTTTAGGATTTGGATTTAGGATGTATTAGTACGAAAGATCAGATAAAAAACTCTACAATCTGAAAAGAAAGTTTCTGTTTTAGAAGCGATTTTTTTCTTTTAACTAAAGTTATGTAAGTTTACCATCCTGAGGCTTCATAGACAGTGTTGACCACCTACATTTAACAATAACATCGCACCTTAAAAACATAACTCCTAAACGAGAGCGAAATAAATTACGTACTTACTTCGGTAAGCCATATTAAGCGACCCCAATTAGCCAAGATGAGATATATGGATATAGAGTAGGCATATAAGGTACTTATATTTGTGTTAAGGGGGATCGATTCCCTTTAGCGGGCAGTGGTCAAGCATTAAAATATTAAGGGGCTGTAATCTACCATGATTGAATTTGCGTTTCCGTCGGCCTTGTGCACGCGCCCTATCCGAGCGTGATGTATCATTGGCTCCTACTACAAGCTCTTTTAAGTCAAACAAATAACTAGTGATAAAAAGAACAACATATTTGGTATCAACAAATGCTATTTTTTTTATATCAAAACTAGAAAGATTTTTTTAACTATCTATTTATTGACATAATATAAAATTACTTACTAAACTTTAACTTTTTTTTTTAACTTGATTTACATCAAGATTTTTTACATCAATTTACATTTTACAATATTATCAAGGTTAACTTTCAAAACACCCGACTAAGTAACTATAAAAATTCAAAATTGTATCAAAAGATGATTAGGTCCCGTCAAAAAACTATTTACATTGTTGTTGCTTAATTTCTGATGTTCTAAAGTTTCGTTATCAGAAATTAAGCAACATAGAAATCAATTGATATTTAACTTAAAACTGACCCTTTTTTTCAGTGAAGGACAAAAATGAGGCAATGAGTTCAATTCGACAACGCTTCGAGTTTCCATAGTAGCACCACAGCGTATGGAATAAATCTACAGGCTGTATACAAAGCGTGCGGAGTCCCGATAGCGCTGTATCTAACGCCGAGCCGCGGAGAGAAAATTAGCATTTTAATAAAATACACACCCTTTGAGCGCACCGTACATAAATCTAGATGGATCTCCGTAATCAAACATTAGTCTTACTTTGTGGATATGTAAACAGTTTATTTTGCTGCCTTCTCTTAGAAATAATCATGAAGGTTCATAGAATAGCATCAAGCAAAGTTGTCATTCTACGCTGAAGACGGAAAAGTGTGGGGTTCCGGCTAAGTTTTACATTTTACAATCGCTTGAGAACAAAAATAGTTTGAATTAGTGGTAGGTACTTCTATATGTTATGAATTAGTTATTGACCAAAAATCCCTAGAGCTATTGATTAAATGAAATTTCTTATAGTACAAATATAAAATCTAACGATGCTTGCGTACTAGCTAAGTGTTACTAAACTCGAGAGCCAAAATATTGGGTCATATATAAAAACTTGTAATTTAGAAACCATGAATGCTTAGTGAAATTATGCAAGATATATAAAAACTACTAAACAAGATATTACTGTCACATAAAATTTATTTCAGTTAGCACATTGTCATGGTTTCCAAGATATTAAAGCTTTTATAGATGACCCGGAATTTCTGATCTCAAGTGTATGTTTATTTGTTACACCGGTAGCTTGTTACATGTTAAAACAAATCAGATAATTCTCACGCGATCTCGATATTTGCGACGATTTGAAACAGAACAGGCTTTTTACTGCCTTCTTCGTGGGATGCTCTTCATCTTGATGGCTGATACCTCCAGCTAGATCCAACGCACTGCGGAATCCTTATATTTGTTGTGTTTTACGTAGATGGTTCACGCTGGTTGGTAATTGCACCACGCAATTAAAGAAAAGTATACTTAGAACTTGAAAAAACCGACTTAAATGTGACACAAGTTTATCATGAATGATGATGATGGTAGTTCATTGGGCTTGTTCTACTCTCAAACTACTGAACCTGTTTCGATAAAAAAATTATGGAATTAATCTGGAAGTAAAACTGAATACTTATGAAATTATTGTATTAAGATAAGAAATTGAAACGGCCAGGAAGACATCATCATCACAAACTTGACCAAGTTATTATTATGTATTACGTATATTACTACTGACCAGTCACCAGGCAAACCAGTCACCAAATTTCGGCCTACACGTCAGATTGAACGATTAAACAAGTAATTAAGTATCGACGCTCATTCTGTCTCGCTACTCTCAAATTTGCATGTTAAACGAAGTTTAACCTTTGCTTTTTGTTTTGCATCCCTTATTGAGATGCTTGCGTGCGTGCCTTGGGGACAAAAACCGCCATCTACCTTCAAAGATCTTTATGAACCTTAAGATCGTGTGGTAAAGTTCAAATTTGAGTTGTATGTGTGAAATGTGACGTGGTACAGAATTGATGGACTTTTTAATTGTGTTGTTAATGTCAGTGTTAAGGCGTAGAGATCGCTTGCTCAGATTGTGTGGTCGATTCGGTTTGCGTTCAGATTGAATAGTTTACGAGTATGTAGCGATCTGGTTTCTAGAATTTACGTTTAAGAATTGGGATTTTTTAGAACATTACAAAATGTAGGCACAGAATGCATAGTTAATGTTAAACAGCTGTTAATATCTATCTCAAATACTTATTTTTTTTGTCAAAACAAACGGGGCAAATTTATTTTTTTAATTGGTAGGTATAAATATCTTCATTGCCTTTGATTTTCGTTTCAACTGCCCTAAGCTCAATAAAATTTCCGTGCTCTAATACAAACTTTTGTTCTCAGTTTCCACGTTCGTTTCATCTGGCCTTTGTACGTACAGCCTTTAGTCATACATACCTATCCGTACCGAACTGAAAATAATCAAAACTTTGCTCATAAAAATCTAAAACAAAAATACATTATTCATACTCGCCTGTTCGTGTACATAAGTACCAGTTTATGTAGAGCTCCTGGTATTGTACCGCCAATAAAACAATAAAAGAGAATCAGAAGATTCGCGGTTCAGGTTATGTTGGATAGGTGAAACAACTCAAGCGGACAGCTAGAGCTAGTACGAAACTGTATGAAAATACATAAATATTATGTTTAGGGGACTTGTAATAAACGAAATATGGATTCTTATGGGTAAAGTTATGTCTACGTTAAAACTTAATAAAGATGAAACGCATTTAAGAGACCGGTAAGAATATTTACCATAATATTATGTCCGGGATTTTGCAGCTATTATGAAAACCTTGTAGCTATTAGTAAGTAAACTTTCACAGATAATATTTAGCTGAAACTAAGTACTTACATCAATATTGCAATGCTATTGCACAATATTATGAAAAGCACTATCAATTTATTGAAACTTCCCTATGATATCCCTATGATTGTGTGACTAAGCTAATGCCTATATTCTTAGTTTTTACTTCGAATAATCCTCGCCTCGACTCAACCTCGAAGTCATGTTTTGGTAGTCATTTTGACCACGAAAATAACCAAAACATAATGCTGAGGTCGAGTCGAGGAGAGCGCTTTTTCACAGTGGCACAAACGTGCCACTCCAACTTTGTTCGTGGTCAAACTCAAGATAGTTCATCACTATTTTCGTGAAAGTTAAGTTTGTAGCAAATTCTAGAAACTTCTATTTACAAAAACGTCGAAACGCGATAAAGCTTGTTACAGGAAACTCCCAGTTTATTATCAAACCATCACAAGTTAAGGCCATTACACACTGTCGAACGCTCTCGGTGGTGCGCAGAATCGGATTCGCAAGCACGTCCGCTGGCGTCTGCATTGCCGGTCGCAGATTTATTTGAACTCTATCAAAGAAAAAGTTGTAGCTCGCTGAGTTGCTGGCAACCTGCGAGACGCCACACACATACCCCTGGTTAAAGCTGTTTACAGATAGGACAAAACAATAACTAATGTTGTATTTAAACCAACATTTTTAATATAAACCTAAGTTTCATTACTAATTTTGGCTCTTGTGCCAAACCATGGAAATGATTTTGAAAAAGAAAAAATGAAAAAACGGTCCTAACAATCTTTTCTATATTCTAAAATAACAAAATATCATGTTAAAAGTCTTACAATAAATTGACCTACTTAGTGTGGCAACGTAACGTGTTAAGTGGCAACGCGTCGCCTAATAAAGCTGAAGCTAAAACTGAAAGCACAGGAACTTTTGATCTCGACTGTATATGTTAACGCCAACTTCATAACAATGACCTGCTGCTATGATCCGAGCGCAGGCCGTGGTCTTCAGCTCGGTGGCGCCCTCTCAGCAGCCATCTTGCACACATAATAACCACCGCGCTAGACGCACGTCCCTACCAATAATTTTTATATTTCTAAAATTTCAAATACCTAATGTAAATCAAGCTATTAAACGCATGTACCAATCCTCTCGAGTTATCATTTATCAACAGTATATTTTTAGCCAGTGTGTAGTCTTCTTTAGAAAACTTATCGTCTCTATTCTGGCATGCAAGCAACTGTTTAATACACTGTCAATTGCAACGTGGCCATTTGTCGTATTTAAGTGCTCTCCCCGTATTTTTGCTATAAAATATGGACTAACTGTAGCAGCGTTCTATCCCTTTTGTGGAAAATCTATGAAATATTAGTTCTCGAAAACAAACAGATCTTACCTAAGTGTTTTTGGAGATAATGATAGGGAATAGTTTTTTTTTGTTTTATAGTTTGAGCTTGTGACAAGTGCATTTTTTTAACATACATATGAACATTTTCTTTATCATATACTTGAAGCTTCTAGAAGTTGAGTTCAATAAGATAAAACTGGTTTTTGTAAAGGATCACTGTCGAAGAGTCTGTTATCACTCACTTACTCACTTATTTTAGGTAGGTATTGGTATAACTTCGGTTTTCATTCGATTATGTGCAATATTTGATGTTTTTTGGGGCACAGTGCCGGAGGCAAGAGGCCGGCGGCGGCGGCACATAATACTTAGGTATACCTAGTACTTTATTAAGCGGGGAAGAATTTTCGTAGTTAAGTTGGTATTTATTTTTTGTAATAAAATCTTGTAAATACTTATAATAATTTACGCTTTTTTTTGGAATGCCATGAAAGTCGTTACAGACCACTAATTATAGGTACTGCAATTTACTATTGCTTTTGCCTAGAATGATACTTATGCTCATGATATTTTATCGAACGCTTCGTAGCATAATATTTATTACCATGCAAAAGAAATAGTAAAACTGTGACAATGAATGTTATGAGACATGGACAATTCTCAAGTAATATGTATAGGTACCAAATTACTCAGAGAACTCTATAAATTACATAGCTACCTACATGTCAATTTTTAATCGGCTCACAGACTGCAGGGTAAACATGTTTACGCTGTATATTCAGGCTATAATTTTTATTTTCTACTCGAGATATTCTCCCTGCGTTGTAGCTTAGCTAGCCTGGATGTGAAAAAACTAGAAGAGGTCTCAAATTTTTATAAAACCAATATTGATTTTATACAAACTGTCAGCGAGAACAAAAAAACATTGAAACATTAGTCAGTGTAACTGGTTGGGTTAAAAGAAATATTTCTGGACATTACACACAACGCCTTCTAGCCTAAAACTAAGCAAAACTTGTAATATTGGAACTGGTTCGCTGATAGAATATTATATTATTATAGTTATATAAAGCTACATTACCACTCACTGACTGACTGACTCATTGACATGCCCTGAGAGACAGAAGGAGTGGAGCTACACCACAATAATGTTCTACGAAAATGTGTATCAACACCAAGTGAGTAGAGGAAAATTATAGCGGTTCTCGAAATCCAAGATGGCGCCGGTGTTGATTTGCGCGTTCGCAAACTATGACAGATAGAGGGCGTCCGAGCGTGTCATCCGACTGATTGTAGGTTGGGATTTTGGGAATCGGTGAAAAAAAAAAAAAAAACAAGATGGCGGCCGCGCAATTTTGATTTGAATTTTTCGACTTTTTAGGGTCGTCTTTGGCGGATTACTTTGTTTTACGAAACTCGCAAGTTGGCAACACCGAGTATAGGGGTGGGTAGCCTATATCCTTGAGATTTAGGAAAAATTATGACTTTACAAAAATCCAAGATGGCGGAGGCTGTGGCGGCCATTTTGTAAAAGTCATGGTTTTTGCTAAATTTTCAAAACCATTTTTATGTATGATGGCAACATTCTAGAGGGTTGAGTTGTACCGAGCGGTTGTGTGATTTGTTGAGGAGTGTTGCTTGGTTTAGAAATTTTCCCCATTTTTCGGGTAATTTCCGAGATTTTCCCCAAAAACATGAAAAGTAGAAATAATGACATTTTGAATAGAGACTTGGGCTGCATAGGAGCGTTGGCCTCCCCCGAATGACATTTGACCATTTTCGTAACTTTTGGTTGGCAACCCCGAGAGACTTGCAACTTTTTAGTTTTTGGGACTTTTTGACTTTGGCGGATTAATTTGTTCTACGAAACTCAAAAGCTGGCAACACCGATTATGCAGAACGATAGCCTATATCCTTGAGATTTCAGAAAAATTATGACTTTTCAAAAATCCAAGATGGCGGACGGCGTGGCGGCCATTTTGTAAAAAAGTTGCGATTTTCGAAAAAATCACGATTTTGAAACTGAAATATCGGGTAGTTGGCATCCCCCAATCGAGACGGAATGTATGGACCGGTTGTGTGGTTGGTAAAGGAGTGTTGCCTGGTTGAAAAATTTTCCCCATTTTTAGGGTAGTTTCCCCGCTTTCCCTCGGGAACGTGAAAAGTAGAAATAACGACATTTTGAATTAAAATTTCCACTAGCTGGCAAGATTGGGCCCACCCAAATGACATTTGATCATTTTCGTTCCCCGCAGCTGGCAACCCCGCATGCTAAAGGAGTTTGAATTTTTCAGTCAGACCCGACTTTGGCGACTTACTTTGTTCTACCAAGTTTAAGGTATGACTACCGTTCTTTCACTGACAGGTAGCTTGTATCCTGTATATTTCAGAAAAATTATGACATTTTAGAAATTCAAAATGGCCGCCGTGTCATTTCCGGTTTTCGAAACTTTAACCGATTGACTTCGTTCCAACGGGGTATCCGAAGGAGATTGAGTGGTTTAAATGAAATTTTCAACTTTTTTTCAATTTTGCTGCATTTTTACTGCAATAAGGGGTTGATATTCCAAGATGGCGGCCATGTAGATTTTTTTTGCGAAACTTTAACCGATTGACTTCGTTCCAACGGGGTATCCGAATGAGATTGAGGGGTTTATAGGAGTTAGTAGGGTTTTTAGGGGCTTTTGATAAAAATACGGCATAAAAAAAAGACGCGAGCTGCTTGCAGCTCGCGCGCAACGCAACCACTAGTCTACTTATATAAATGCTTTTTTAAAGCTGTGTTTGTGTCCCACGCTCATAGCAAGAAAGCCAAAGCTATGCCAACTTAACTGTGATGCCTGCCACTAAAATGTGTCCTATCAAGTCATATTACCTACTAGTTGTCGCCCGCGGCTTTGCTCGCGTGGCAGCAGCATACCATTATTTGGTTAAAATCTTTGATCGCAATTTTAGACCCTTTAAGGCGCGACTTCTCAAAATTTCTTTCTTAGTGCACCCCTACACTATTTAAGGACACTACCTTTCAAATTTCATACTTCTAGGACTTATAGTTTAGGCTGTGCGTTGATTGTCAGTCAGTTTCAAAACAGTTTTATATATAGTGATTGATGATTATGATGATGATGATGATATTATGTATTTTGCACCATCTAGTAAAACTCTAAAGTCCTATAGGGCACTGCGCGACGTATTTCAGCCGTTCCTCTCTAGAAATATATTCGTTTTCAGTGGCTCTTTTCATGAGCCTGAATGTAGACTGGTCTATTCATTCAGCAGGCGAATTTTTATGAGGATTTAACGCGGATTATATTTGCTTCTGTATTGGATAAATAACTTTGTATTGAATGTGGTTTGCATTGGAAAAGTTGCAGGTGTATAAAGTATGAGTTTAGTGAGAATCCTGTTATGAAACTTTATAAAATATTAGTAGCTTCTGCATGCAATAAAATGTAGCTAAATTATATACTCATAGGAGAAGTTATGTCTAAGGTTACATGTGAACTTAGTAACGAATAAACCACCAACCTCCAGCGAAAAGAGGTTGATTATAAATTCCGCTTTTTCTACCAGATAGAAGAGAGATAATCCAATAACATTACAATTTTTTTTATTCACATTTATAAAAGCTTACTATGTCTATGATCTAGGCCAATACTAGTGGTAAATGTAGCCATGTTGTAATTGCGCCTATAGCCCAATCTTTAGTAGAATCACTCCTATTTTGTTTGTACACAACAAACCATGCAAGTCAGCGGTGCCCAAGACCACAGAATAGGTATTCGAAGACATTAAACTGCAGTAAAGTAACCTCGTATTATGGCAAAACTATACTGTACTTAGTCAACATGCCAAGTTAGGTTAGCGAGTTCTGTGAGGTCAGAGTAACAGTGCTCAATGAATAGTTTGGCATTTTTTTTAATTTACACTGTACGCTGTGGTATATTCATACATTTGTTTTTTTTATTTATTCGGCTGCGTATTTTACTTTTTGTCTATGTTTATTTATCACTAAAGCTACCAAGGCTCCGCCTAATAGTAAAATGTTTGTTCTCAGTGTGGGGATCGAACCCACGAAAAGCAGAGCTAATACCGTCTGAACTGTGATGCCTTTTGACGTTCTTCTTCTTTGCTATTTTCCACGCACTTACAAAGTAAAGATTTGATATGAGGCCTCTTTTGAAAATAAAAAATTTAACCGAGAAGCCAATTATTTTACAACTAACAGAGACTCAATAATCAACACAAGCACAAAGCAATTACGCCTATTCAGCGTTCCCCATAAAACACCAAAAAGTATCGCGTCTCGCAAAGTTAATCACCAAAATGGGCCACCGGTGATTTGCTTAAAAAATTAACATTGCATTTGCTTCTAAATAAATTTAAAATTCGTCGCGTGATTTACGAGAAGAACCCCTGTAATTGTATCTGTTTCAACAAAGCGAACAAAGGGATTGGTCGTGATTAAAATATGTAGGCAGGACTGTTGATTATTTCTGAAAGGGTAGTCAGGAAGTTCCACAAAATATGGCGAATAAAGAAAAAACCTGAAAATTGTTGCTGTTTTGTAATTTTCATTGTTGTCTTTAAAAGCTTAGTTCTAAGAATAAAGCGCCAAAATGTCATATTTTTTAACATTTCATGAATAGTAATCATGTTTGCTTACAACTTGTATAGTATTGTTAAGTGACTAAAGTAAGAACCATACTTCTTACACTACATACTATTTTAAATTTAAACGTACAGTAAATAAGTGTTCATTGGAAAAATTTAAAAACTACCGACTTAAACAAAAGAATACGTAATACGTAATATTTGAACCATACACATACCTACCACTCTTTTTTCTACTTACCATTAACGTAAAACGTATGGTAAATTAGTGGAAAATTTGCTACCGACTTACACAAGAAAAAACAAAAACCTACATAATTTTTAATGAACTGTTTTAATTAACTTACGCTCAGACATGATAAAAAAGTTTTTACAGCATTTGCATAGCACATCATCTCTGAACGACATGCAAATTGTGGGCGAGGAAAATAAAAGATGATAACGTTTTTATAAAGTTCCGACAGGCGAGGGGATGTGCTCGTCAGGAGACTGTGTTTTAGACGATACGACATTTTTGTATGCGCCAATTACGTCGTTCAGATCGTGGGTCGATACGACATTTTTGTATGCGCCAATACGTCGTTTAGATTGTGGTTAGTCGATGGTGAAGTAGGCCTAAAATCGTTCTTTCTAGAATTTTATAGCAAGCAAGCTCGTATGAGTTAGTAGCCAACTCTGTCGACGAAGTTTTTAGGCCGCCTTAAGGCTTCCGTCATGCCTTAACGACTTCTAGAGCAGGTACCGACAGTTTAACGTGCCCTCTGAAGCACGGAAGCGCTCAGATGTAAATGTCACTAGCGGTCTCCCATCAAAATAGTGACCACGCAAAACTTAGATAATCAGTGAAGATTGACTAAGAATTCTATAGGGGTGACCTTTTTCCAGCAGGCGATATGATGATGATGATGATGAATACGCATCAAATGGTGAAAAGCAACATGACTATGTACTTCCGTGATACCGCGCAGTCTAGTTCAAAATATAAAAAAAAAACAATCTAGTTTCTATGGTATAAGCTTTGCTTAGTTTGAGACTAGAGGGCGCTGTGTAGTATGCCCATACAATATACATAATATATTTATTGTAGCCTTTCGCTTAGAGTTCTGTGGAGTCGATCCTAAGAAACCACAGTTTCATTCACAGTTGAAGTACCTACAAAAAATGTACGTCACCATCACATCAACCTGTAGAAGTATATTTCTGCCTCGCCATAGATTTAGGAAGAACCGATTTGAGCTTTCTTCATCAAGCAACTTCCCGCAGTCCTCATCATCGAATGGAGAGTTAGGAAAACTTTCCCCTCGACGCTTCGATGTACTCGTAATAGTAATAACTGAAGAGCATAAAGTCGTACGGTGTAAAGGTCTTTCAAATTTAGCATTCCAATGAGAGTCTAGCAAAGAAGTGACGATGAAAGAATAAAACACCAGATCGTGATGAATAATGAGTGAAAAATGTAAGCAAAATGACTCATACTTTTAAAATATTTGGCACATGAGATGAGAAAAAACATTGGATAGCATTGCTTTATGAAAGTTTCATGCTCTAATTTGATTTTAAACAGGTATTCAGTTTGTATGCCAAGAAAGTTTTTACTCTAAGAAACTATTTCAGCCAAATATTTTAGCCTCATTGAGAATATCTCACGTAATACTCTAAAGCCTAACAAAGTGCCGCAGACATCAATACCCGATAAATTAGAAAACTGAAACGACTTTTCGCGCAAAAAAGAAACGTTCCACTAAGCCTACAAGATGCATTGCCTCGAACGTGTCTGTGAAGGTAATTAGTGAAGATACTAATTTACATTTGTATTCAAAATTCGAGCGCTCTCTCGCCATTCTTCGTCTGTTTATTCTCATCTTTTTTGCAAAACGTACCGCACTGCTGTGTTTTTCGCGTAAAAAATTAGACAGCCGTAACAAATGTTTGGGGACATTGCCTAACAAACATCGGCCGGTAAACAACTTAGAATGTAATAAATAGAATTTGTTTTGTGCGTTTCATGTTGTTAATCTATAACAGTGAATGCTGACACAATTTTCGTGAGAATTTTTATTAATATCTATCAAATGAAGTCAGTTCATTGTGCGGGCTTTTTAAATTGCTTTTGTTAGTAAATCCGTTGTTTAGTTATATACTCTAGAAGCTGTGGATTTTATTACATAAAATATAATTGATATTTATGATAATAACGCTTAGTGGAAAAAAAACAGAGATAAAGATTCGGTTACCACGAAGAGTGCCAAAATTGAAGATAGTTTTGACGTAAGGAATAAGCCATAACCATGTCGAATCATGTTATTATCACATACTGCAGATATGTTAGCTAATGGTGATAAAAATATGATGGTGGTCAGCTTATGGCCTGGATTTGTCATAAGATCTCTAAAGTGGTTCAAAATCTAAATGTTCTAGTTATCTCTGTAAAGAGAAAATGTATGTAAAATGGACGGGTTAAACCCACAGTTACTGCAACTAGGTGAATATTTGAGTTGAATTTCAATCTTTACTTGGACGTACTCAGAACGGGCCCTTAGTTCCTTTTGCACCACAGACTGCAAACTGAACAAAAAAACTGCTTCCCTGCCCAAAGCGATAGAGATCAACTTATCAAACAAAAATATGTTTTGCAAAGGGTATGTATATAGTTCTTGATAAAATATTGACAATGGACCATACTTATAAAAGCTGAACAGTTAAACAGTTGATTATACTACTCCAT
The DNA here is from genome assembly GCA_918843925.1 of Eulithis prunata. Classification (NCBI taxonomy): domain Eukaryota; kingdom Metazoa; phylum Arthropoda; class Insecta; order Lepidoptera; family Geometridae; genus Eulithis; species Eulithis prunata. The sequence goes on along the minus strand of OU974016.1, from coordinate 6,423,871 downwards.
CTAAACATTGTCCCAGGCACTACAGTTCCCCATTAAGTGTGTAGGCATAGGTTGCTTCCTGACGCTGTATAAATCCTCTTCAATAGATGTAAAGGCTTATTTGTTTGATTAAACTTTAGCTGTCACTGTTTGACATTACCTGTTAGCTAAAGACAGCAATAATTTAATCAGCTGAATGGACACGAGTTTTGACATTTTTTGAAACGACACATAGCACTTTTATTTTAATAGTTTTTCTTGTGTTATTGTGAGTATTGTTGTTTAATTTTGGTGGAATTTTAACCAATAATACTTAGGTCGTAACATAAAGTGTGAGCCATTGGAATAAATGTGTGTAAAGTGGTTTTTCTGAATGTGAAAATTCGTGTTAGGTTTTGAAGAGAAAATCCACCATTTTCTTTTCAAAACAAACGACAGCCGACTTGACAAATGACTTGACTTGACTTATTTATTACAATTTTAACACTTGACATTGGCAAAATTGTCTGTCGAAATGACGGACACAGGCCATTATTGAAGAGAAGAAGAAGAATCAGCTGAATAAAGCAGCACGGGGGTCCAGGCTTACCATTAAATTGGTTGCACAAAGGACATGGCTTACTATTAAATTGGTTGCACCGGGTTACCATTAAATTGGTTGCACAGAGGTCCAGGCTTACCATTAAATTGGTTGCAAGGACAGGCTTACCATTAAATTGGTTGCACAGGCTTACCATTAAATTGGTTGCACAAAGGACATGGCTTACTATTAAATTGGTTGCACCGGGTTACCATTGAATGGGTTGCACACTGCACAGGCTTATTATGCAACGATTATAAGTAAGCAGGAATTTTCCAATATTTTTTTGTGTCCATCTATTGCTTCTCTTTTTCCATCACTTGCCCCATTTTCTTATACTGAGTCCATCACCAGCAGCGTCTACTTACAGATTCCACACATTTACTTATTTTAAGTCATTATGCTGTCCGTGACTAGGCCGCGTGTTTTTCCACTTTGTACTGTTTGCTGCTGTTCACCAACATATAAATAAACGGTTACTGTGACCATAGTTGTACCTCATAATATATCTCATAACATATAGGTAAGTACTCTAGTTAAGTTCTAGATATGAGAAAACTCTAGTTAAGTTCTAACTTGTCTTTCATAATAATGTGTTTTATCCAACTACGTAAAGCAAAAGGATGGTTATTAGTAACAGTCTATGTATTTGGATGTTTGTCTATTTCTTAGTATTCCTACACTCTTGAGGTTACACACTTAATTTTCACAAATTTAGATATGAAATTTTATTACAGTAAAAAAACTGTTGGTTCAAAAGCTTCGTCAGACTGGAATCTTAAAAAAAATTACTCATGGATATTTCACACTACGCCTTCTAGTCCCAACCTAAGCAGAGCTTATACGAGTACTAAAGGAACTGTATTACTGAGACAGTACTTATATATACTTTTTTTGTTACTACTTATAATGCATAGCAACACCCAGACACGGAACAAACATCCATGTTTGTCATCCATCACACAAATGTTAGTTCTTTGGATGGAACTCACAACCCACAGCACGGAAGGTACTGAGCTGTGACGCCGGTCAATATTACCAACTGAGCAATAACAAAAACATTTTATAAAATTGTTGGTCGACGTAACCTCACCTTATAAGAATAATAGGCACGATTTCTATGATAAAAGAGACGCTTTAATTATCCCTGTTAGATTTATTACATTCAGTTTGTTCTTTGATGTAACGAGAGTGTGTCAAGCGTACAGTATTAGGCAAAAAAATAGAACTAGCTACTTACGCTTGTCTAGTTCTTTCTAGGCGGGTTCTCAGGTCGCTAGAAAATAAAAAACGTTACAGCGTAGGTATACGGAAATACTCACGCTACTTATCGTTTGGGAAGTTAAAGTACTTTAACATGGCTAAGCCACTGATTTTGGCTTGGAAGTCGATAGAAAAGGCTTATTTCCAGCAGTGAACTTCCACAGTCTGATGATTATTATGATGGTAATAGATTGCGGACTCAAAGTACTTGTAGATAAAAAGTATGAAAAATCTTCATTATTTTTGAAATTTTAAATTTGAATGTGATGATTATGAATCAAACAAGTAATTTGGTACGTGGGTTACCATAAAACCTATTTGCTAGTCAAACCACAATGGATTTTAATCATAAACTATGACATTGCAATACAATATTAGCCAACATGACCAGTAATGAAAACATGTGGTTTTTAAAGCTGCATATTAATGTTAATGATGATAGTAGGCATTACTCAGTAAAGGCTAATCCACACCAAGGATAAAAATAAACAGGTATTGACACCTTAATAATAAAACTTTTAAATAACTTGAATAGGAATCTGGATCCAAAAGTATTTAGGCAGATCTCAATTCCTCAAAACAAGAACATTAGAGATGTAAAACGTAAATTGCGTAAATTTACGGTTTACTGTCAAAAATTTATTAAATTTGACAGACGGAAACTTAAATTCAGTTTTATTGTATGTGTATTTTATTATTTTAAATGTGGTTAGAGAAATCGGTAGGTATTGTTAATAAGTGTTGGCCTAGATTTGTAGAGCACTTGAAGATGAAAGCTGTAGCCACACTTACTGCTGCATGAGCGATAATCTGGTAGTTATCGCCAATAGTACGGGAGCTGACAGTAAAATTATATCAACGCTATCTGACACAAGGATAAGACCCATAGCAACAGGTCCTGAAATATGCTAACCTTCATAAAATTTGAAAGAACATACAATAATAATATAATATATACGATCAATTGATATTTTACTGTCGGATCCCGTACTATAAGCAGTAAGTGTGACTAAGGCATAACATAATTCGAAAATGATACGGCAAACCCATTACCAAAAGCACGTAAAATCCATTTCGCGTTTCATTTCAATTTTATTTAATTAAGAATTCCGTGGGTTCAGAATATCGAATGCGATATTCGGGCATAAATTGTTGAGTATACCTAGTTGAAAGTTTTCAAATGTTAATTATGTGGGTTGTTTTAGTATAGTATGAAATAGTCATGAACTGTAATGACTATTTTAGTATGTATCTTGCCTAAAAAAATATTTTAATAGCATTATTTTGTCAAATAAATGTTTACACCAGTCACCTATGTATTTAGTCAAAGTGGGATAGGTACTTACAAAACAAGTAAAATTTCTTTTTGGTAAGGTTAAGCCAACTTACACACTTGAACTTTGGAAACCCGAATTAAAACTAATCATGTACAAAACACTTCAAGGCGCGGTACCTACGTTAGTTCCATACTGAATCCACAACCTTGCTACACGTCTGGGCCAAAAACAATAGAATTACGTCAGTAGCGCCTACCGATAATCACGAGGATCAGTGCGGAAAATGAGAACCCACACGTTGCGTAAGCCTTGCCTTTTTGTGTCACACTGCGCGTCAGAAATAGTTCAACTGGCGATCGTTCCTGCGACACCGCGCAATGTAATTTGTACACGCTATCATTACATTTGTCAGATTTGTCCGTGCTTACAGAAGTCTTTATGCAGAGACGTGACCGATCAGCTATCAATATCAATCGGAAATCTAAATGTAACCTCACCTACCGCAGACAACTGTAAATCAGCGTACACGAAGATAAATGGACAAAGATGGACGTGTACAGTGTTTTGGGTATAGATGAAGGTACTGGCTTTTAGTTTGGACGCTGCACTTTGACCCCTACAGTTGATATCTCAGATTTAATATTGAATTACCTACATTTCACTGATAAGTTATTTTATTATATAAATGATATATGATACAAACTGAATTCGAGTCAAAAATAACGTATCAACAATCAACAAGATGCTTCCGGAGAGAGTATTACTCAACTCATGACTGCTCCTGCTCGACTTGGCGGGGGAGCTACCATGGCCTCAGTAAGATAAGATAGATGGAAGCTAGAAAACACATTGTTAAAAATTTACTGAAAAAAATATAAGAATGACAGTAGGACACAATTGGCAGCCTTAGCACTAAAAACCATCTCTTCCTGTCAACCTTGAGATAAACTGGACTTGACAAGAACCTGGCGCTTCTCACCGAAGAGCATAGGTAACTTTCTTTAAATAAAAAAGTATTTGTAGGTACAACCACGTACTTATCTTAAAAAAAATATCATATGCACGTTCAATACCTATTCGATCAAACCTACGATTAAATCAATCAATCGAAATGAGTTTTATCTACACATCTATGTTGAACACTGACTCAAAATAAATTAGCATTCTGTACCGGCATCAAAAAAACCATTTAGTATTCAATGCATGGTATTTTGAAGTACTGAATGATTGGCAGAGCATTAGGAAGGCGCAAAACTAAGTAGTAGTAAAATAAAACATGATGACCAGCTTGTAAAATTTAACTGAACAGGTTTGTCCACTGCTCGGTACAGATTTCTATGGAAACCTTAGAAAATATTGAACGAAACACGAGTTGTTATGACAATTGACTAAGAAACCAATTATGTATTATAAGTACCTATTTACAAAAAAATAATTGTATGTATTCTATCAGCCATTTAGTTTCCATAGTACAAGCTTTGCTTAGTTTGGGACTAGAAGGCTTTGTGTTAAGTGTCCGTGAATATTTATTTATTTATATAAGCAGCCAATGTGTCATTTATTAGCTATGCTATTCACAATTCCTAAAACTAAATATTGTTACGTAGGTATATACCTCTTACCTCAATACATACACATCCACATCACCAAAATTCATTACAGTGGATCAATAGGTACCAAAAAATCACTATCTCATTTACTCATTTCAAACTGAGATCACTTACTTAAGTTTCACTAACATGGTCCAGCAACAAGCAAAGTGACAATTGACTGTCAAATACTGACACTGACTTACTTTAGTAACAAGATTCATCTTTTGTGTTATCATCAGTGAAATAATGTACAATTACTAACAAAAGTACCTGCACATCACAGCTTTTCTAATTTAGTTTTGCGTCACCTCAAGTTAGCGGGTGGTAAATGGTAATATACTCGATAACAATATCTGTGGATAATCAGGACAAAGATTCACCACTTTATATTACTGTCTAAAAACGAACGTGTTTTAAACTGACATCTAATCCAGTGTAATAAAGACTAAAATAAAACCTAAGGTTTGTTTGAAGCGGTTTTTAAAAGGTGGTATACCTGTAAAGTAAGGTGAACAGCAATTTATTGTCGTCTTTGCGCTGCTATTGCGTAAATCATGCATTTATGACAGTTGGGAAAAAAGCTTTGTCTACCTTTGAAATCGTTTTGTGGTGTTTTATTGACGTAAACAAAGGATTTGGTAATTGTAAGAATATCCAGGTATAGGCCAGTCGTTTGCATGCACAAATAAGTAAAACAATTTTTTGCATATTTTTTTTGTTTTTGTTTTGTTTTCATACAAAAACAAACCGGAGCTATGGAAAACGGCTGTTTCGTGAAATAGCTAGATAAGTATGGTTGTGGAGAATGAAGAGTTTCAGCTGGAAATGCCGGTGCACCAGGCACTACATCAAGCCGCCAACCGCTCCAAATCGATAGCCGCTATACACAAAATTTTGCAAAAGAAGTCATACCCCAACCATAAAGGACCGATCTCAGATTACCAAAAATATTCTGAGGAATCTATATAATTTGAGGATGGCTAAAGATCAATAATAATTCTTGTCAATATTTTGTGAATGGTCTTTTGTACGCAAGTATTTATGTCAGAAATATCGAGTGCAAAACTCCTTTTAGCATTTCAGAAACTTGCAACAATTTATCAATACTGTCGCCACTATCAAAACAAAATTAATTGAATCTAAACGATAACCTTAAAACCAAGCTTTACCGGTGTTACGTTTATTAAATAAACTAAATCATACTGAAGTTAAAGACTTAATTAGCGAACGCGGCGGGGCGCACGCGTCTTTTATCTTATCTTGGCCTGCGCACGATTCGCGAGCAACGAAACACTGGTATTCTCTTTCGAAAGACAATTTTCAGTTAACTCCATCACAGTGACGAGAAATACTGTTTCAAACGTTGAACTTTCCTAATGTGCTTTCCTTACATCCGGGATTTTTTTTCTATACCTAAATGATGAAAATTATCAAGTCACTATTTTTTTATTCCACAAAACAGCTCATTTTGATTATGATTCTAAATAGAACATTATATTCATTGATAGGTAATTTTTTTTCTAAATCAAGGTCACTGAGGTCTCGCTAAGACTTGCTCTGTGCAATGATAAAAGGGCTTTTGAGCATTCAAAAATGTCTATCAGAATGAGTAGGAAGAGATCTCGTGGTCACTTTGACAAAATGTGAAATCCATCACACAACTTGCCCTTTATGACCGACTACAGATAGACGACCAACAGAAAATAATAGAGACGCACTGCTAGAACCTACTATTCTAAAAAGTCTCCCTTCTACTTAGAAACGCCTCTATAAACAACTTTAATTATTGCAATATTTCTACAAATAATGACAGTGAGCATACACCTATCACACCTTTTATTTTTGTAAAAGATAATTCTAGTTGTTTATCGAGGCGTTGCTAAGTAGAAGGGGGAAATTTCCAAAAGTGAGAGTAAGAGTTACCTACCAGTTATTTTTGTAAAAAAACACCTTGATATTTTTACAAAAATGAACTCTATTATTTATGTAAAAATGAAATAATAAATATTCAAACCACCACCTCCAAAAGATCTGAAAACTCAAGCTGCATGTTCTAGTATCCTACTGCGCAAGAGTTGCCTTGCCGATATAGCCGACACGAGGATTTATGCACACGGTACACGGCCCTGAATATTATAATCACAATACTTCTGTTTGTTAGGTATGCGTATTGCGTATGCTTTATGTATACCTAGCCTTAGGTATAGATCATAATTTGAGGATTGCAGAAGCCGCATGTGACCGTTCATTGCGTCATCGGTTTGTTTGAAAATTGTGTATCAGTTGACTTTGCTCAATATTAAGTTTGATGGAAAATAGGATCAAGATAAATAATTAAGACTTATGACTTAGAGATGTCTCACTGATTCGATGAAGCACCCACTTAGAATGATAACTTTAATGATGACCTTTGACATTCTTACCTTTAAAATCTTTACACGAGAAACAGCAGATTTTCTTGTTATTGCAATTCTAGCCTGAACCCAAGCACCAAGTAACATGAAGTTAGTACATATCGGAACTGGATCGGCTGGGTGGTGGGTCCCCAACTAATTAAGATAACTCAATATGTCTAGACGAAGTATGGCTGCGCGCACGCAAGATAACCGCTAGCGTTCAGCTTGTGAAACAAATTGTTTGATGTATGCTCTGCTCTGTTATTACTGACAGAGACTGACTGTAGTATGAATTTTTGAGCCGTAGGGACCTAAATAGGTTACAATTTTAGTGGTATACCTATTTATTTTCATGGTTTTTTTACATGGTACATTTTCGTGGAATAATGAAATTTAATATAAAAAAGAACCGAACGATCTTATAAAAAAAAAACAATGTTTGAGTTTTTTTTAGATTGTGGAAGATAAAAGTATTTCTACATTATAAGTAGGTACAATTAGCAACCGAAAACTACTAAAAGTTATCAAAATTTTTTTTTGAGATTTTAGAGATACGTTCTAAAACTACTTTAAAATGTCATAAAATAAATAAAAATGTATGTAGCTTCAAAATCCCTAATTAAGCAAGTAGTACCGAAACTCCGGTATCGTGGGCATCCTACCATCACGAGTATCCAACCTAATAAAGTCAAGTCTCACGTTCCTAATTAGACACTTAATTATAAGCCTTTCACGGGAGCCTTAATTCCGACATAAAATACTAACTAGTTGCCGTTTTTGACCGGATTTTGTTTCTAATTACGAGGATTTTGATAACAATTTGTATGACACCGTAAATAAGTGGCGGTAAAGTACGTTTTTGTTTGTAATCTAAGCCTTGAATATTATTAATAAAAAAATTAGCACAAATTATTAGACCGCATTGATCATTAATAAATTTTTGCACCCGTATTTTGAATTAATCTGAAAATCCTCGTTTTGATGACTACTATTAATATAATATGTCAATTAAATTTGAAACGTAAGTTACTTCTTATATAATAAAATCAATGTTTAAAATTAAAAAAAACTTCTACATAGTTTATAAAGAGGACAAGAACGAAGTCCCTAAGGCTAAGTGTGCACGCTCGAGCGACTATCTAAATAATAGGTAGTCCTCTCACAGATTATTTCACAGCTACTATATACAGACCAGGTGGACCACAGTCATTATTCTTACGGTAATCCGGGAATACACCTTGATTTATGGAGGACCTACAGACGGACAGCCAAATTTAGGTGTTTTATAAAAAATGGAGCTTACTTTCTTGAGTTATAAATAATGGTACAAATCCTAGGGTCGGAAAGGGCCGTGTGACCTTGTTCAAAAAATTTATGGGTAATTGTAGGTCTGTTTTATATCTGCTTATTAATTAACACTACAAACATCAGTGATTGCATCCAAAATTCCCAAATTCAGTATCTAAAAAATAAACACCTTAAATAAAAAATACTTATAAAAACAGCATTACGTCAGAAACACGAAAGCCTAGCCAAGTCAAATATTGTTTAGCATTTTTCAACGCATAGGTATGTTTGTGTTGTTCAAATAAATAAGGTCTAGAATCACGTGGCGTGGAGTATCGAAGCCCACATCCCGTGTTGGCCTCGCATGTACACTTCCTGTTTGGCACGACACCGTGGCTACTTTTCTCAATACCAGTGCTATTTTATTCCGTAGTAAGTGCGTGTTATTTTTGAACCGATAGTCAAGCTCAGCTGAACTCCCAATACCATGGTTATAGGTGCATATAGCGGACCAAAAATAGTAATGTGATGAACATAAATAGATTTGTAAGAGAACTACAAATGAAAATAGAGTCTTTGACCATTTTAAAGTAAGCCTGATACAACGAATATATTTTGGTCAATTTATTAAAGTAGTAAGACATAGTTTTCAGTAGTAAGCTGAACTTGAATTACCAATTACCAATAATGTGATAAAGTTACTATTTTAGAAGAAATTTGAGCTTTTATTACCTGTATCTCATAAAGTTACAATCTATTTTTAATCTACAAAATGTTAGAGGTTTAAGAAATAAAAGTACAAAATACAGTAACAGAATTTTATTTAATGCAGTTTCATCTCGCACTATAGCCGATATTGTACAAAAAAATTATAATATCGCTTCCGTTTAGAAGGTAATGATAGGTAATATAATAATATTACACAATTTTCCACACAATTACAATCAGAACACAAACATTTAATCATTTTCTAAACTAGATTTCTTCAAGTTTTAAGTATTCTCTTTCAGTTATTACTAATAATATTTTTACATTATAATAAATTGGGCCTACCTATTTACGTATGACAAATGCTTTCATTAAGGACAAATTTTACGTATAACATTCATGAGCACGATTCGAATTAAAATAAATTAACAATTTATTTCAAAGGTAAACTTATATTTCACAATAAAGCCAAAACATTGCGTGACGTAAGAAAACAAGTGTTCCAATTTCGAATTTTATAGAAATATATTATAATAAGTATTGCAAACCGACAAAGCCATAAATAAGACCGGTGATATTTACAATATTAACAAAAAAGTTTGTCAAGAAAATGATCAAGATCTTTCCTGTTTGGGCAATGATATTGGTCTTTAAAATAATGCAATAAATCATTTATTAATAAAAGGAACTTTAAAGAGGTACTAAGATGAGTCAATGATTCAAAAATCAAAAAGAATTTGGCACTTTTAAAGGCATAAAATATAAAACAGAAAAGATCATGATCACACAATTCCTTACATTACAGAAGAAAAAATTACGTATAAGTTTATAGGAATCCAAAAATATTACCACTACTGTATCTTAAAATAAATTATAATATTACTTAAATTTAATTAGCTATTCGTATACTGGGCACAACTAGTTTTGATTCATGTCATTTTAGTGACTATAGGTAATCTATTTGTCTAAGTAATAAGTTAAGCTATATACTAAGAATGGAATATTTCTTCAATATACTATAAAGCCTTTGAAAATTACGTATTTAGGTTACATAGCATGATGCAATGGATACGAACAGGAGTGGAACGTACAGTTCAGTGCTCCTGCCTTTTGTTTGCAATACACGCTAATAGTATACTTGAACATTTATTTGTGAACTATGACTTATATCACTTTCGTATAATAAGACGTATACAGACGTTGTACATCAGATTTCTGTTATAAATATATACTTCTAACTCTTAATTACTTATGTACATGATTCAATTTTGTTTGACACTTGCTGCGATGATGTGTGAATTTATTTTTACTTTACTTAGTTTTAGGTATAAACTGATGTTACTTTGAATTCTATAAGATTTGCAGTTTTTTCATCGCAGTCAATGTGATTTTCTTATACATTGTTTTTCTACAGATTACTAAATAACTTCTAACAATGAAAGAAATATCTAAGCTAGTACATCTATTTTGTATTTACTATTGACTGGTGGCAAGCTTGTATCGAGAGAGAGTCGAGGCATTTTTTTTTTTCAATTGTAAACGCTCTGTGTTGTATCAGGAGGCATCCAGTAGGAAATGGTTTTTCTATTCCACGCAGACATAGAGCTGAATGTAAATAAACGGGTAACCATAGAGCTGTAAAATCCCCCGCGATTCAACGCCGCGTTTGGGCAGATAAAGTGCGATTTCGAGTGAGCGATAGCGGGGCACGATTCGCACGATAAATAAAAACACAATTCCATTTGAAGCTCAGCGTTGCGGCGCGGCGGCCGCGTCCGTGTACCTCAGCAGGCGCTCAAGATTTATACACAGAGATGCGGAACAATATATCACGGTACAGAACAACGCGGGAACTCGACTCGACCTATTCCTAGCGCGGACCAGCCACCGTCCCGATGCAACACGATAGCAGATCAACCCGCCAGATAGCCGCGGCCTTCTCGACCGTGCCCTCCGACGATAACCGGCCGATGTCGCTCGATGCTCCTATCTGAACCATCGACACGTCACATTCCGCAAACATTAAGTAATTATTCATCTATTTATTTAGATCAACGTAATGTATTCGTACATAAGTCGAGCTAAGCGATAAATAAGCGAAGACCGAATCGCGTATTTTTCATCCGAGCTTCATATAATTTATAGCCGACGATGATATCGCGACTGGTTCTTTTATTTGTGAAATAGTGATACGTGGAGTGTGCTCGGTAAGCGTTACTAACGGGAAATTTTGACAATAAATCTTCGGGAGTCGATTGCCTAAGCGTTCGTGTGGGCCGATATAAAAATTTATTCGATAGTCGATTTTGATATCATGATTTCGCGACGTCACATCGCGATGGGGAGCGTTGTATGGTGCGAAGCGGATGTCCGTTACTCTAAGAAACGCATAGTTTTCAGGAGCATGCTAGTTTACTGATATTTACCTCTCTAACGATAAATATCGATAAACCCGACGGCCACCTGGAACAAAAGGAAAAGCGAAATTAATCAAAAGGCCAATGAACAAAAATAAAAATGCAAACAGCGTTTTCGGAGCAGGATAAAAATTTGCAAAGCAAAAGTGCGCCAATTCTATTTTTCTAGACTTAAATATCACAATCGTCTGAGTATAATATAATTATTCAAGATGACTCATATTTTAGAAGAGATTGCTTAGAAGGTATAATAACTCACATGAAGCTTACATTCTAAATCATCAGGTCAAAAATACGTTCTCACAAACAAGGGCGGACTTAAAATGCAAATAATTCGCGTTCGCCCCCTGGGCATGTTAAAACAAACTCAGCATTCTAACAGCTTTCCATTATTTATAGCTTACGCGCACGATACTGTTTTTTTATTTTTTTTCTTCAGTTCGAGTTAATTTCTAGCGTAATGCGTATTTGATAAAAGGCTGTATCTCTGGCAAGCAGGCTCCGTCGAGCCGGCTTCGAAATTAAGATGTAACATGATGCGAGAACGAGCAAGAGCTGCTAGATTTATTGCTATACCACTTTGCATATGCTGATTTACAAAGACATTGGAACTCGTATGGAGCTGTTTGTGGTGTGACAAATACTATTTTGGTATGACAAGGTTTATATTAGTTTATGAGTTAGTACCTGTTATTTTTATATAAATAATATATGCATAAAAATAATATAAGCACTGTTTTATTCGACAGCTTTAAGTAAAAATATAAATATAGAGAAAGAAAATACAAGGCAGAGGGGAATAGTTCATTATTTTCCAAAATGACATAGTAATTGATGTGACGTAAATAAACTAAACAATAATGAATAAAAAGCCAGAGAATAAAAACTAAAATAGATTTACTTATTCATTGTAATGATAAAGTAAACGTCTTCTTTATTGGTCATCATAAGCTTTAAGAATTGTCAGTCAAGTTTAGGCTGGCTTTTGAAGTTTCTTTAAAAAAAATTCAAAGCGAAGCAAGTCTGCTTTGCTTTGACATAAGAAATATACTAGAACAACAATCGATCGAATTTAAAGCTGGTTGTCAATACAAAAGACAAACCAACACCGTGTTTTGTTTTAGGCCACTATTTTATAGCCCAGTCGAATTAGATTAGAATTAGAATTAAGATTTGGCCCGGAAAAAAATTATAAGGCAGTCTAAATTTGTTTTTTTTATCAAACTTGCATTTATGTTAATAACAGGTTAAGATTTTAAGGTAAGATTTAAGCTGGTGTTTGTAAACTAACCAGATTAAAGATTTTCATGCGTTTATAATAAAAAAACTGGTAAACAGCACTATATAAATACACGGATGCTGATATAGCCCATTCGCGAGGCGGGCGCGAGAGGGACGACTGTCTGCTGGTCCGCAGTCAGCAGAAAGGAGCATATAACTGAAACGCTCGCACTTGCTACGCGTCTCGGGTCAGCTTTTGTATAACGCAGTTCTGCACTCTGCTTTAAATTGCTACACAATGAGTTCTGAATTCTATTTCTATTGTAATTAAGATTGTTTTGTTTTGGAATCTTGATTCCGTTTTGCATAACACTCTCCTCCTGTAGATTAGTTTTTTTTGTTTAACTGCTGAATAAAGTGAATTATTTAGTTATACTCGAACTTTTGGGGCATTAGGACATCATTGATGTTATTGTTTTTTCTTACAATATGTGGTATTTTTGGGAAAATCTATGTTCTATATTTCCCACTTATAAATAGCTATAAATGTTTAATCAAAAACCCTTTATTATAATTTTACTAGCTAAATTAAAACGTTAGAACAAAATTACAAAAAGCTGATAGAGTCGTCGATCTAGCCAGAGCGCGCACAAAAAGTCGGTGGTACTAAGTACTTATAGAATACATACTCCTCGTCCAAAGAACGTAATAAAGAAGGACGCCAACCGAATAATTGATACGATTATGTGGTACAGCTACTGTAAGAATGGCCTTAAGCTCGTTCAAGAGGATAATCTTTGTAGAAAAAAAATACGGTTAGGTGAAAAATCTGGTGGCTGGATGAAAAGGTAACTTATTGATTGGGCAGAAGAGAATTTTGAATTTTTTCATAGTATACTTAATTCGTTTGAGACTATCAGAAAAACAGTGCTTTCACCTCAAGTCTCGATATCAAGATAAGATCTTGCTGTAATTCAAATTTGAACCACCAATTTTACATTTATTTGGCAATCTTTGACTGACATTCGACCTCCCGAAAATCTAGTCTCATCTTGCCTGAGAAAATACTCACATCTTGACCGAGACCAATATGAAAGCACAGAACAATGGAAGAAGGGCGCTCCGTCAAGTGCGAGAGCCCATAAATCCAGTAGGACGCGCAATTTGTTGAATTACAGCATGCGCCAGCCAGCCACCGGGCCGACGCGAAATTAGCTCCCACAGAGATAAATTGACGGCGGCCCACTAAATAAATTATTTGGGAAAACCGAGAAAAAACGGGCGTCTTCTTGATAAGGGTTGCGGCGATATAATGAATATCGACCGAGTTTTGGATGTATGTAGAACTGGGCTTGGAACACACGCTTTTAGCAGGCCAGTAAGCTTTTAGCATAGGGAGCGCTCGTCGCATAGCTTGCTTAGTCAATCTTCACCGATTAACTAAGTTAAGCGACGTTCTGCCCGATTACTGTTTGGATGGGTGACCGTTAGTGGCATTTACATGCTTCGAAGGGCATGTAAAACTGTCGATCCCGGCTCTAGCAGTCGTTAATGACGGAGGCCTCAAGGTGGCCTGAAAACTATGTCAACAGAGTTGGCCACTAACTCCTACGAGCTTGCTTGCTAGCAGGCCAGTTCTACGGTAAAGAGGTGGAGTAATGACCAGTAGAGTCAATGAGGAGTGGTGGTAACAAGAAAAGGTCAAAGAACTTTCCTAAAAGATTCACTCCACAAAAGTGTCAGGCACGAATTGTGTTACCAAAGAAAAATACCTGTGTACCTAACTATATTCGGTATAGACAAAAGTCTTAGTAAAATACAATATATGGTTAAGGATGTATTTTGTAGATTTGGTAAGTCGTGAAATTCGGAAGACTAATTGACTATTTTTGACACCAAAACGATGTAAAGGGTTGCAACACCCTTTCTTTCAACGGGATTATTCTTAGTTGTATATTCGAGATTTAGGCGGCAATAAGAAAGACGCATAGGTGGGCTTAGAGGGGAGAGTGGCAAATTGTCTCAGATTCCAACCCCCAACCCCAGGATTTTATTACATTCGTTAACGCATAAAACATTAATGCACAACACTTTATTTATATGTTAATTTTTACACTTGTGGTGTGTTTCATGGCAATGTTTTGGCAAAACGACAAAATAGAAAACTGGTTTTTGATAAATTATTACTGTTACTGGTTTTTAATGAATTTTTAATTTAGTTGTGTTTAAAATTTAATAAAATTAAAGATTTTTTTCCTATTACATTTTTCTACTAAACACCTTCAAATAGTGGATGTTCTGAAGTCGGCTGTATTTTATCAAAATAAGAATGCATCAATAAATATTTCAAATCGGATTCGAGGGTTCCATTTTTAAAATCTACTCCGGGGACGCCCCCTGCGTACCTGAGCGGAGTGGCTATCAATTTCACCCTCGACGTATGCGGCCCTTGCGTGACGTGCTCCGAAATACGCCATTTCTGTTGTCTATTATCTGACCTGTACTTTTTTTTCTTAGAAACAGCGGCGTATGGTTTTCAAAATGGCGCAGGTAACAATTTGTTTGATGAAACTTTTCTTACGTAAAATTACTGAGAGCTTAAAATGATGCGTTTAATATTTAAGAAAAACAAAGAATGCATATTACATTAAGAGTACAAAATTGATGTTTTTTTTTAATCCAAATTAACGACACTGTAATAAAATATAATGTGGTGAAAAATATGAAAAAGGGTTTCTACACCATAAGAGATTTTTTTTTCATGCCGTACCACCCTCTGCCCGGAACATTAATCAGGATTTTGGACGGCACAGGCTAAAATTTTGGACGCTTTAAGCTGGGCGTAAATTTCCCAGAACATGACACACTGGAAAAAACGACTGAAAGTTATTCTAAACATTCGAAGAAAAAATGCTTTCATTATTTTCATTTACAGTGTATTTTTTTAAATACAAGAAACCACTCATCGATCATTTCTAGTAAAATGTATTGTGCTCACTGTTTAACCCAAATCGTGTATAATTTATTCGAATTTTTATATAAGAAGTTTTATGAACTCTTCAACTTTTAATACCTAACGGTGAAACACAGCTTGGTCCATTACCAAGTATGCATTATTCAAACTTCTAACCTACTCTGAGGGCTTTGCTCATAAATTCACATATCTCTTCCCGGGGCCAATTACATGGAAGTTTTTAAAAGCTAACCGTTAGTTGGCGCATGCGCGTTCTTGTCAAGTTGTCGCCATATTGAACTTTCACACTGGCAATATATTAATTTTATTTTTAGGCTCGACTAATGCGGTCGACGTGCTCAGACTAATCTTTTTTTCTCATTTATTTCTGTAACAGTTTGTAACACCACTATAATGGTGCGATGCATGGTTATTATTAGAACAAAGGTGTTATGCTTTAGAGCTCGGACAAATTCATTAAGTGCCCGCTCTATCATTTTATTTAAGATTCCTATAACCCGATGTCTAAAAATTTCAACAAAAACAATTTACAAGGCTACAGAAAGTTTAAAATAAAACCAGCAAAACTTACAACAATGCTATTTTTTGTTCAACAAAGCATTTTAAAATTAAATATAAATACATTCATAGCTAACTACTCCACGCACTGCTACCTACACAGTTATAAATTAAAACTCGTAGGAACTGGCAACAAAATCTGGCAAATATTGCGAGAAAAAAAACTATTTAATCCGAGTTTTGTAGGTTGGTGTAGTGTAATAAATCAGTGAGTCGTCGGCTTCGATGCCAAGGAAATAAGATGAGATCGAGATGCCAACATAGTATGTATAGAGGCTACGTCGACTATTACTATACAGCGCAACTGTATGAATAATTAAAAAGAAATAAATAACTCGTGAAAAAAAAACAAAGTATAAGTACCTAGAAAGTCAATAAGGAGTTATGACTCAACTCAAACTACACAGTTACCTACATGAGATTCAAACAGGCCTCAATAAAATTGTGTTTTTTTTAAACAACTAATTTGTATCATAGTATCTTTGATCTTTCGCATGAGACCAAGGACTTGGTATGCAATAAATTTCACAAAAATATTTGTCCAGTTAAATCAGACAAGAGTTTTGATAGCATAATTTAAAAGAATTTATGAGATAGATGCTTTTGTTATAAATCTTCTATTATCGGCTCTATTACATTAAAAATTCTATTCGTAGACCTTTTTCAAGTATCAAAAAAGTTTTTAATAATCCGTGAAAAAGTCGCGAGTGTATCTAGATCAAAACCAGCCAGTTTTGTTATTGATACTTCAAGTATTGAAATCTCATATTTCAGTGTAGTAACAAGTCCTGGGTCGGGTGCACACACCTCGTAAATCCTGGTATGATTTGTAATAAAACTTCGAGACGCCACGCTGACCAGCAGGCCAGTTCGACTTCAACAGGAGATCTTCTTTATAGAAATGTGTTATTTATTGAACAGCTTTTAGCAGTACCTTGTAGATTTTGTAGATAATGTAGAAATGCTCATGTTTTGTGAATAATATCTCTCACTTGGACGGAATAATCGGCGCGGGAAGTGGATGAAAGTACAATTTTTTTTAAGTATACATCATTTTCATCATCATCATCATCA
Organism: Eulithis prunata; assembly: GCA_918843925.1. Classification (NCBI taxonomy): domain Eukaryota; kingdom Metazoa; phylum Arthropoda; class Insecta; order Lepidoptera; family Geometridae; genus Eulithis; species Eulithis prunata. Next base: position 6,406,545 of record OU974016.1, on the reverse strand, counting down.
AGTGTACAAGGTGTTACATAATTACCCTATAAGCCCAAAGAGGGCATAATTAGACCGATCACTTGAGAAAAACACACAGAAGAACACCCACTCTTTGAACTTACAGGGTAATTATGTTACACCGTGTATAGGGAAGGTTCAGCGGTTGCTTCTACAGGCTAAGTATGATGATGATGAAATGAGATACTTACAGTGAACAACAAAAAATAACTATATCTCATCCTACACTAACAAAACACTCTCAGAAAAGATTAGATGATGCCTTCTATTACATTTAATCACGTGATCTGACGATAAACAATAATTCACGTATTATTTATGAAGGTCCTTTCACACTTTCTTTTTTCCTATTACTAAGAAAAATAACAGGTCGTGACCATACATCAACGACGATTCTCGTTACCGAAATCACGTTTATCATAGATCACATTTGTCTAAGGTTTTACCTTTACGTCGCACAACAAAAGACGCAAGTCACGTTTTCGTGAAACTGAATTTTCTGTCTTTTTTCTTGCATTAAAACGTTTATTTTTCCATGACAAGGTCAGATGTTATAAGACGGTGGAACGGAGTAGGTGCTATAGAGAAGAGTCGCGAGCCACACACGACGAATTACGAGCGAACCCGGGACGCGGGGTGAGTTATGCGACCGCGATATATAATATTTATGATAAATGTATTGTATTTGGTAAAATCTAGTTAAGTTTCGGAGATGTGTTTTGTTTTTTGGAACCATCATTAGGTTCCGTTCCACCATAAGTAGATGTTTAGGTTTCTACCTACGTAAATGTAAGTCGTTGTACTCTACCAACTATCCCACACTTAGATTGTTTGATTAATTGACTTATTCTAACCACATAAAAGTCATTATTATGTAAACTTTTGAATTTTTCCGATACACGTCATTAAAATATGCATTTAGAAGCTATAAGGCTCTTTTAGGTTATACTTAGCACCGTTGACAGGCGTCACAACTCGGTCAGTAATAGCTCCTGGGGTTATGGGTTCGATCTCAACTGAGAACAAACATTTGTCTTTGGCAAACAAAGATATTTGTTCTATGTCGGGGTGTTAGGTACTGTATTAATTGTAGGTACAGTTTCACATCAGTAGGGAAAAAAATTGTAGCACGGTCCTTCAAAGATGTTTTATTTATGACATGTCATGTCAATAATGAATCAGCACTCGAGTGTTTCAGCAAGTATATCTTCAAACATATTGTCAGAACATAAACATTGTTTTAACTTTTATGTTTTACAATTCAACTGTGCTTTCAGCGCCGCAAGATGGCGTCGCGACGCGATTTGTCAAAAGGGAAAACAAACAGCTCAGAAATAGTTCCAGTTGACAAGTTTATAGCGTGCCTCGCTCTCGACCCGCCTCTGTTACGAAATTATACTAACAGCTAAGGAATTTTATTCAACACCAAGCTTTTCCGCTCGCCTTCCTCACTGATTTACTGAACGTTTCTATTTCGGAGCTTTGAACGAAGCTATCACTTTATTTACTCCATCTAACAAAACGATTGGGTAGGCGATATTGCAAAGCTGTCAATCAATGCAATAAGCTGGAATTTGAATAAGTAAAAAAACAAAAGACACGCGTGTTTTATAAAACTTTTTTGTCAGGAACAAAACTTTGTCAAAAGCAAGTGAAGCATTCAACTAATTTACTAGTATGAGTGGTATAAGTAGCAGGTTGCTTGTTACGATAAAAAAACTGTGAATTGTTACTTACCTAAATTTTGGGGCTGGGAACCAAGTTATAAAACCACATGTTTTAATTTAATTTATAGCTCTTGTTACGAATACAAAATGTGAATAAAATTTATCATTGTTTTTTATTTTGTCTAAAGCCCACATAAATATTAGAAGCAAAAAATGTGTGCATTAGTCTTGACACTATTAATATTTAAGACTATAATTTAAGTAAAATTATCAATACTTCATAGAACCAGAAATGTGACGGTGTTAGCCTACACTGGTAGGTACTGTCTGCTATATGCTCTAAAATTCCAACTATCCACTAAATCTAGAAATCTGAGGGATACCTAAGTTAAACATTCTCATTGCCAGTGTTAAATAAAGTCTCGTTTCGTAGCTTACTTAGATAATCTTAACCGATAATCTACGTTAAGTCACGTTCTGTGCGGTCATTATTTGAATGGGTGACCGTTAGTGGCATTTACATCTGAGCGCTTCGGTGCTTCGGAGGGCACGTTAAACTTTCGGTCCCGGCTCTAGCAGTCGTTAAGCCACGACGGAGGCCTTAAGGCGGCCTAAAAACTCCGTCACCAGAGTTGGTCACTAGCTCATACGAGCTTGCTTTTTAATAAAGTCACAAATAAGTTTTTTTCAAAATTGGAAAACCAGAAATTCTATTCTTTTTCATTGTCTATTCTTAAGCACGTAGCCAAGTCGAGACACGTAACTAGTTCCTGCGGATATTTGTCTAAGCAGCGACGTCGGAAGAGGGATGTTGTAAGGCGGTCTGCAATATTGCGACTTCGCACACACCAGACAAAAATAAAACTGAACAAATATTCGTTTTGAATAAAAGATTTTTAGAATAGAAAAAAAATATTATAAAACGTTAATTCTAGTTATTAAGTAGGTACCTAGTCTAAAAAGGTTTTGTTTTTATAAGAAGGTGGATATACCGCTTCTATTCTAAGCTTGAATTATTAAAGGATTGATTTAAAAGCATTTAGTGGGTTTTTATAAAAAAATACTATGTAAATACGGATTTTATTTATCCCGCCACCTCATGCCAACTATGGTAAAGGTTTGAGTTCAAGACGATTCATAGTGATTATACTTACCTATTGGTTTTATTGAACTTAGTGTTCTGTTAAGTGTAGACATACGCTGCTTCCTGACGCTGTAAAAATCATTTTCGATAGGTGTAAAGGCCTATTAGTTTATTGAACAAAAATCATGACATTTTTAACTATTCATTCAGCATTAATACTTTAAAACAAATAGAGATAAAAATGTAATTAAGTACACAAAATTCAGATATGTTACTATTGCTGATCAGTTTTGTTTTGTGCTTCTATTGCGTCACTATTTATGAGCTACTTGGCGACAAGACACGGTGGTCACAGACAGATGCAAAAGGAAATTAAAACGATATTCGAATTCGCGCGTCTGCAGCGCCCTTCGAGGGTCGTACAACTTGCGCGGGTAACAGAGCAAGAAGAATAATACAAAATGTTTTTCATTTTCTTTATGTCACCCCCGGCAGTCGTAAAGGCATTAAGCGTGACCAAACTTTTGTTTGATACGAAAGATACAAGTATGAGCGCAATGTTTTACTGTACTAGCAAGTTTCCGACACGTCTAGATAACTAGAATAAGTACCTTTACTAGTAGACGTAGTTTAATGTGTTCTTTAGAACATTTAATAATATTTAAAAACTTATTGCCCATGATGAGAATAACTTAATTATTATGCTGTGGTTTTTGGCTGCTACTAGTCGAGTGCCAAAATAATCTCTAACGTCTTTAAAATAAAGAATAATATATTATGGTCTTTAGTAGGTACCTGTCCCGCAGCTATACGAAGGTATTTTACAAGGACCCATGTTATCGCTTCAGCAAACTTCGTCTGGGATTCATCATCTTCTAAACTAGTCTAAATATATAAAACTCTTTTGAAGCTGACTTAGAATCAACGCACAGCCTAAACTATAAGTCCTAGAGGTATGAAATTTGGAGGGTAGTATCCTTATATAGTGCAGGCGTGCACTAAGAAAGGATTTTTGAAAAGTCATACTGGTCTAGAACGCGAGCAACGCCGCGGGCGACAGCTAGTACCTATCAAATATTTTGCTATACTCAATATAAAAAAGCATAAGGTTTAGTCGAGTGCAAACTGCCCAAATTATAGCCAACCTCTTTATTAATTATTATTATAACTAAAGAGGTTAGATAAAATACTCTAACCCTCTCTAACTTCTGTTGTGCCCTTTGATGCGCCCTTTCCGCGACAGCATTTAGATTAATTTTTAAATGATTTAGTAGTAGGTAGGTATGTACAAAACATGAATGTGCAAAATCAGTAGGTACTAAATAGATATTAGACACTAAAACACAAGTTAAATCGCAGTGTGAACTGCAAAACTAAACTTAGGTACGTAGTGAACTCAAAATCACGTAAACACTTACGTACTAGAAAATTAACAGCTTCAATTACTTACAACTACCGGTGCACTATCGTAGTAAACTGGCACTACCTGTGGCTCTCTTAATGGCCCGGTAATATTATTTTACGACCATTTACCTTTGTAAACACGGATAAAAAGCTCGTACACGACCTTACGCCGAAAAAAAACGTCCCACAATTGCGTTAACGGCGATTCCTTTTTTTAAAATGAACGAAACTTTTTTGGAATACCTTTTTTCGAATTTGTCACGCAGCGTCCTGTTTTTGAATACGTCTGTTTGTCTTTTGTTTAGTATTTTTTATGATTTTTTTTTCAGATTTTGAATTTCGAATCTTTATTGTTTAAAAAGTACTCTTTTTGTAAGCATAATGTTTAGAGAAAGCTAGATTTTGAGTTATTACAGTTTTGTTTCTTCTAAGAAAGCATGGATGCAAGGTATCGTTCTAGGAAGTCGTCGACAGGATGGGAATGTGCCAAAAAGAGATAAAGTAGTTTTATTGATCTATACGGACGTTCGGGAGCGAGTGTGAGTTGAATGAAACGAAGATAACTTGCCGCCCCAAGTTTGCGCATCCTTTTTTCACTGGTGCATTTTTTGTATTGCCATCTCTTTCGGACCACGTGACCTAAGCAGGGTGTAACTCACCCTACGCCGGCCATAACTTACTCATAGCGATAGGAGGTACGCTCGCAAAAAAAATGTCTACGAATTTTTGACAATCTTTTCTTATCAACTTCTAAAGCTTTTTAGAGTTCATCAAATAAACACCCGTTGTGTTTATTTTATCAAGTAGATATGTAGTTTTATTAGGCTTTTAATTTTGAAAAATCTTTAGTATTTTTATTAAGTACCTAAACTAAGAATGTAGAAAGAGATAAAAAAAGTTTATACTAAATATTTTAAAAAATATTTTAAAAATTTCAACTTTCTAGTTTTTCTGATTTTTTTTAACTATTAAGGAATAACAAATGCAGCCTAAATGAAATAAAATTAGACTACAGTTATAATATAATGACCAAACCAGGAAATAACTTTTTATTTTGTGCCGTTCATCCCAAATGTGCATCCATAAATAACGCTCCTTCACTGTTTCTTTCTCTCTTGATTTATTTTTTGTCTTGTTCCTGCTTGGTTTATTAACTAGCTCAATACGCCTGGGGGTAATATCTACTTTGTTTTTGATAGAAAAATATATCAACGGTTGGTTCTATGTTGTATATTAGGTACAGTGATTAAATGTCAAAATATTAAATTGGAACTGTATTAACTCCACAAATGTAACTATATTGCATGAGTTTTATTCGTTCTGACCAGGGTTAATGCAAGCTACTTATGATAAATAAATAAATAAATAAATAAATATTCACGGACACTTAACACAACGCCTTCTAGTCCCAAACTAAGCAAAGCTTGTACGATGGAAACTAGATGGCTGATAGAATACATACATACATTTTTTTTTTGTAAATACATACTTATAATACATAGAAACACCCAGACATAGAACAAACATCTATGTTTTACAACACACAAAATGTTTGTTCTCGGTGGGGATCGAACCCACGACCCACATGATGATATAATGATGAGGAAGATAATAAATATATTAGTCTACAGTGTCTTATTAATACTAAGTGCTTATTAATCTATAGCAATAATACCAACCCACATGATAATATGACTTCCAAAAGTAATATTCACCAAAAAAAAAGTTCTTTAAAAAAGAATTCAATCTCAAAGTGTTAAAAACCAGTTCATTCATAATCTTCAAAGCCAGGTCTGTTAATAAAATCGGTTGTGAAGTGCACATCAACAATCACGGCAAGTGGTAACCGATCGTAAACGTCAAGTTAACGATGACGATCCTCGTAAAAGTGTCGTAAAACAAACAATTAACCGACGGTTCATATAATACTACGGGATAATACATTTTATGAATGTAAACAAATCATTTGGAGTCCGTAGGATTATCGCGTTTATGTAGACTTTTTGTGAATGAAACTGTTTTTAGTAGATACGGAAGGTATTTTTTATACAATATAGGCAACCGTTTGACCACAATCTTACCGTTAAGCAATGACGTGAGGTATACCAATGTGAGATTACATTTCCAAATAACTTTTAGCTATGTACCTAGTACCTATGTATGTATTTGTAGTACGTAATTATTTACTTTAATTTTATGTTAGATAGCAATATAAAGAAATAAAACGGCTATTGTATCATTATTAAGTATTTAATAGTGATATTATAGAATAAATAAATAAATAAATAATATTCATGGACATTTAACACAACGCCTTCTAGTCCCAAACTAAGCAAAGCTTGTACTATGGGAACTAGATTGCTGATAGAATACTTAGATACTTTTTTTTTTATGTAAATACATAATTATAATACATAGTAACACCCAGACACAGAACAAACATCTATGTTTGCCACACACAAATGTTTGTTCTTGGTGGGGATCGAACCCACGACCCACAGCACGGAAGGCAGAGCTACTACCAACTGAGCTATGACGCCTGTCACAATCATAATAATTATATTATACACAATGATACTAAAATGCCATATAATATAGGTACATTGGTTAAACTATTACCGCGTAGCGCCATCTACTAACGAATAGTGGAATAAATCGATAGAGCCAAATTTTGAGTTGTGACTCTTATTGAGACGCGTAAGAGCACACGTTTGTTATGTTTACACATAAAAATCATTAAGTTAATAAATATCTTCAAGTTAGAATAGCTACCTCACTTACTCACTCAAAAATAGGCACGTCTTTTGGTGTTTTATTAAAGAATTCCAAATGAAGACTACTTAAGTAGGTAGGTATAATAACACAAACCACATACATTGACATTCATCAATCTTTAGAAAACGACTCGATAAATTTACTAGAGTAATAAAATCTGTCAGCTACATACATTAGCAAACCGTTGAACTAGACACAGAGACGCCATTGGTTTTAATAAAACACGTGGTATTCACGTAATAAACCTCAGTAGGTACCTTAGTAACAATAAACCAATCTGGCTCCATCCACAGCTGATCCTGATTACCCACAAAACGACCGAACTCATAATTTTACAGCCAATTTACAAACAATAAAAGTCGGTCTCTTGTCTTACACGCCCATTCGCCCCAATATCTCCATATTCGACGAGCAACCGTAACTCGTAACTTTTATAACCCAATAAAACCATAACCTTCCTGAATCCTATGAGCTTGAATCGGTGCGGAGAACAGTAATATCTCAATACTCAGCCTATAGATGGCGCCCATCGTAACTCAAATTCCTAGCGCCATCTGACTTTATTTCGGTGAAGCTTTTTACGAGCTGTTAGAGGTCAGTGTCACGTCGTAAAGTTAATGTTTTATGAGATCGCTTGATGACGCTAGTATAGCGTTGCAGTATCAATTTTAGCTGATGTAAACCGATTGAAAAGCAAACAGTGAAATCATTTTGCATTTAAGTTAGTAATTAAATTAGATAGATCTGTTTCAATCAGAAAAAAAACTGTACAAATAAACAAGATAATCAAATTAGTATAACGTCAAAGCTCTAGAATAAAGAACCCCGTAAGTAGGTACTTTTAAAGCTTGATAGGGAACATAAAATAAAAGAGAATCCACAAAAGCAGGTAAATAGGTAACGAGAAACCAAAACAAGCACAAAATGAAGATTCAGCCAGTGTATTGTCGTGTTATATGAAGTGCCGGGCAATATACGGACTGTAAATTGCGTCGTAAACTTCTCTGAACGCCCGCGTGTCAGCAAGCTTTTTCAGTTTTTGCTCTTTGCCGTCGGTGTACGGTGGCGCTGTGACGATTTATGTTACACGCCATCTACCGACCGCTGCTTGAACGACTATGATGTAACTGTAAGTTTGTATGTAAGATTTGAAGATGTCGCTACCAATTTATTTATAGATGCTTGTGGACATTAGTACCTGTACTGCATTTTAATACGTGTTATTTCAGATTTATAACATAAAATATGAATAGTTTACCCGTAAAAATTTAGATAAGTTGAAGTAGGTACTCAATAAATAATAACACAATTACATAAAAAAATCACCGATGTGTACCTACGAAGATCTTAAAAAAAATACATACTAGTATATAATTAATTATTGGTTATAAAAATAAACTTGAATGCCCCAAATTCCCTAAATTGGTTATTATAGAGGTTAGGTACTTGTGCCAAAGTTCTGGAACATAAATTCAAACTAGAAAGTAACTCGATATCTAGGGGTAATTATAAAAGCGGGGAGAGTGACAAATCCCCGAATAAAACAACAAGGAAATAATTCCGGGCATAAATCGCCCTCTCGGTGTGAATAGAATAGCAATTATTTGGTTGAGTTGGTGCTCTTTCCCCTACCATAAACACGCGAACTTGAAACAAAGCGTTTCATTTCGTACATTGAGATGAATTCAAAACTTGCAAAAAAATGCACAAAATAACGACTTTACCTACTCAAAAATTGTCATTACGTTTTCTGTTATTTTAACGGGTTAGGTACCCTTTTTATTTGCATAACCCTTAAGGTACTTAGAAATCCGACTATCTGTTCGTCTAAGGCTAAGTTCGACTCACTCCAAAATAATGCTATTCTTTAGATTAAAATAGTTTACTTACTAGACGGATAGTAGCGGACGTCAAATAACGCTATTTGTCAGATAAAATCTATTCGAAATGTATTAGTATTGTAGATTTTATCTGACAAATAGCGTTATTTGGCGTTGATCAAACAAGGTCTAAGTATTTGATTCGGTTTGTGACTGTTTCTTTCTTTATTAGTTGTAATTTTCTATGTGAATAAATCGAGTTCATTAGTCTCTAAAATGATTATGGAAAATCGTATTAGGAGTGAAAATAAAGTGAGTTTTACAATCGAGTTAGAAACCGTAGTTGGTCTCTCCCATATGAACTTACGACCATTCTAACTTGATCCGCCCCACACCTTCTTTCCCAATAATCTTATGGGGTTTCACGGTAAAAATATTCTGCCAAGGGTCTTTTAAGAGTGGTGTTTTGTATACAAAACCCGTTATTTTGTTTAATTAACAATGTCACGTATTTTCTAAGGTCCGGTGACATTAATTTTACGTAGCATAGTTTTGTGATTGCGTTTTGGGCGTTGGAATAATTAATTTAAATATATTTTATTGTTTAGAGCTTAAATCTATGCTACTTTATCAAATATCGTACTATGCTTCTTTATACTGATTCAAATGCAAGATTTTTATGTAACTTGGAGCTGAAAAAATCCAGTTCACATAACCATTTACTCATAAAAAAATAGGTATTAAAAAAAAAGCTAAATTAAAATAAGGTCTTTGCTCTATGGGACACAATAAGCTTAAGTTATAATAAATATATTACTAGAAGCTTTCATCCTATATTCTACTGACCTATGCATGTAATGGTTTTATACAGGGTGTAACTGGAAGGGTGGATCATCGGTGGCAGATAAGTGTAGGTATGTTATGGGACTACTTTTTTATCTTGTTAGGAGGTAAGCAAAGCTACAGGCGGAAGGCAGTAAGTACACAAAGCTCAAAACATCTAGACTATTATAAATAAGAAACATTGGAACCCAATCTTTCACCGAACAATACATACGAAAATCCCAACTCGCCCTACTTTAATCAAACCCTTGAACAATACCGCGAAAAGGGAATTTCTGGAGCCATAAAGAACTTCAGATAAAGATAAATTAGTATCTCCAGAGACGAATGGGGGTCGGAGAGGAAAAAGTTGAGGGTTTAACCCTTTCCTATCTACCGCGGGGCGGAAAGTTCGATAGTGTTTTTATCCTTGTAAGTGTGTTTTTAGTGGGGTATTTAGGCGTGCAATGGGTGTCGAGTTAGGATACATCAAGTTGATCGGTCTAGCTATCTCTATCCATTGTACCAACACGACATTTTCGGTAGTGTACGTTTCTGTTTAGGGCCGAATAGCATGTAGAAATGAGATGTTAAACTGACACACGTAAATAAACTTACAAGAGCTTATGAAATACTAACAAGACTTTTATTTTCTAATAAGAGTTAAGGTAGTGAAAGGAAGATCTACTGAGAAACTTGAACGAGTTTATAAATTAACCGTTTTATACCTTAAGCAAATATCAGGGGATGTATGTAAAGAAGCATGATATAAAATATCATTAGAATGGGTAAGTCTCAAAATACTCCTGATTTCAAAAAGAACCAACGGGATTTTGATATACTTCAGTCAGTTCAGTCAAAATCCCCCTTTGGTAAAATATCACCGTAGTAATGACGTCAAAACTACGCAGCTGTATCCGATAACCTTTGGATTGGGTGTTTTTATCCTAAATGTCAAGGTGCTTTCTTTTCCAGTGACACGTCGCCGCATGGTTGTAACGAACTGGCTTCGATTTACCACGAACGACAAAGAGAAACGCTGTAGTATCTATTACTAAAAGGGTATGGGTCAAAATGTACTTCACACTCGTGTCAACATAATAAAGGCAACATTTTACTCGATTTTTTGAAATAGTGCGATTTTTAATAATTTCTCGAATGTTTTTGAGAATAAGGCTTCAGTCCAATCAGCTATGTAGTTTACAGTAGAAATGCAGGTGTAAGTTACAAACGTGCCCTGGCTACATAAATAGACTGAATTGGCATAAATCACGAAAAGCGCATGCGCAGTATAGCTTACACTCAATTAACTCAAGTTTCAATTAAAACGTTTGAAGATTTACTGTGTTTGTTTATTTATATAATTGAGGCAGGTAATTACTTACCCTTTAGGGTGCTTTATCAACTATTTCTAAAGGGATTTGATACGGTATAAAAGTAATAAGCGACCTTAAGTGCTATCAAAAGTAAAAGGCAAGCTTTTCGAAGACTTAATAATATATAATTTGTCATTGACAAATCTTTTTTTTTTCCGATAATTATTTTATTTTATAATTTTTTCTACATGTCAAATTAAATAATAACCAAAAAAAACACCCGCATTGGCGATGAATAATGACTTTAGTGACATTTTAGAAATAGTGTCACAACGCACTTATTCCGTACAACTCCATAGTTGCAACATCCGACCTCAGCCGAATCATAGCAATCATCTCATGATGCAATTAGGTAAGTAGCGGTCATGACTACCGCTCAACCTACCACTTGACTCCATCTTTGCATAAACACTACCACGCCCATCATGTCAACCAATATACACTTTTCAGGTATAATAAATGGTAATTTTATATTATATTCCTTCGACGGTCAACGTTTTCTCAGACTGAATATATTAATAATTAGTGAGCCGTGAGAAAATGTGGGAAATTATAGAGCTTTTATCTAGAGTCAAACTGGAAACTGTATTTACATGTGAGGGACACATAGTAGTCACTGTGGAAGGAAATTAAACAAAGAAAAAAATTACTAAAAAGGGGCCAATGCATTGGAGCGACAATCTGAAATTACAATCAAAATGACAGTATAGCGATCGGTTAACTATGATTTTGATTGAAATTTGTCAGACTTTGATAGTAACAAAGATAGGCAATCGGGCCGCTTATCTACTATATACGACCGGTATTGTTTTACCTAATGATATCGATGCAAGCAGTCTTTATCTAATGAATTAAAAAAAAAGGTAATCAGTAGTAAATTACTTGGTATTAAAAAAAAATGATTACTTATAACAAAAAAAGGTGAGTATAATAATCATTAAAGAGAGGATATAACAGTCAATAAAAGTAATAACTAAGATCCGACCCTTGTAAAATCCAAACACTAAGCACAACCAATAAAAGCGCAATAAACACATAATTTTGTTCAACGCCGAACTTCATAACCTACAAAATGACACATTCGGAATCGACGTCCAATCTATATGGTTTGACAACTGTCGTAAACCAATCAAATAAAAGTTGGAAGCGCGAACAAGCGGATAATGAACTTTTATTGGTCAGTTTTATAGCATCCCAGTGAGATTGTAAAACGTTGTAAATGGCTGGGTACATGACGCCCACTTGTGTAAAATGTTGGTAACCATTGGCATTGTTTATGAGAACTATGATTAGAAGCTACTTGAATTGAATGTGGTGACGTTTTTGTAGTGATTTTGAAGTATTCATTTTGCTGTTGCGCGAAGTAAGGATGCTTTTTCACCAGAGCTAGGCTTAGCTACGTTGCTAAGGATGTGTTTGTCATCTTCCAATATCATATAATATAAAAACAAACGATCTGTATTGGTGGATTTCAAATACATCTTTAGCAACGTAGCTTAGCTTAGCTTAGCTCTGCTTCAACAACGTTTGCAGTTACCCACGCTTATTTCATCTAAGAATACCTAAATACGTATGTTTATTATAGTTTTATATTTTACTAGCTGACCTGACAGACGTTGTTCTGTCATTCAAACTCTTACTGTCAACTGGCAGTTATTTCAATGAAAAAGGTTAAGGAACTTCACCCCCCCCCTCTTTCAACCCCTTAAAACCCTTTTTAGTAGCCTATGTCCTTTCTCAGGCTCTAGAATATATGTGTACCAAATTTCATTCAAATCAGTTCAGTAGTTTTGGCGTGAAAGCGAGACAGACAGACAGAGTTACTTTCGCATTTGTAATATTAGTATGGATTACCTACTTGTGATTACAATGTACTAATCTATTCTTCTGACAGCGTCTGCATTATAACTAAATAGATAAATACATTTTTGACGACAAGTATTTTTTTTGTAAGAAATCGGGCAACATTTGCAACGTATTAATTATATAGGTACCTACCTAAAGAACACAGTTTAAACTTAAATTTTAAGATTCCTATCGACTATTAGTGTCCCCTTATAAAGTTCGTAATGAAGTAACTTTACTGAAGCGGAGGTTCATTAAATACCAATCCATCTTAAACTATCTTCTCTTAACTACTGTTTCCTATCGATGATCAATTTCCACATAAAGGCTAGAGTACAACAATAATTTCAGTTTGAACATTATCGAGAGCAATTATAAAGCCTCTATTACATAGCTCCGGGTAGAGATAGTCGTTAGTTTATTGCGACTAGTGTAGTCCCGGCTTTATTGCTATATCCGTGACAATCGGGGGCGGATTCAGGGATAGTCTGCGGGGTGTATGATAGTAGATATTAGATTAGCTTCTAGATATGTAAAGAAGGTTGGTAGAGGATATAACAACTCGATCGTGTAGCACGAATCAAGCCCTTTTTTACATATCACTATAAGTATATGTCAAGTCATGTGAAACAAACGCTGGCTGGTATAAAAGCTGATTTAATTATATTTAACGATAATGCTATATAATATATTTTTCAATATCTAATAAGTATGTTGGTTATTGGTAGGTACCAAGAACCAACAAGCTGCGAGCGAAAGGCTAGTTCAAAAATAAAACAGCAGGCCTAGTACTTTCGTGCGCGAGTGTACCCATGCGCAAACACACCCCCTCCGCCTGTCTTCCCGCATTCTTTTACGTGACGCGTATACGTGACAAAAGTACTCTCAGGAAAGACAAAGAAGAGCATAACTAGACCAAGAAGTAACTTTTGACATTTCGGATTCCCCGCTCGCTATTGGTTGGTCTCGCAGAAAAGAAGTAACTAAATGCATGTAACATAAAAAGGTGTAACCTTAATTAACGCACCACAATATATGAAAACTCTTGAGTATTAGAGGTTTCAGTATAAAACTACTTAGGGGATGATACCCTTTACTTAACCCGTCCCTGACCCGCCTCCCGATGACAATTAATAACTGTTGGTAAGCGAATAATTCGTTAAACTCGTAAATTGAGAATCGCCCGTGCTGTATAAGGGTTAACTCGATTAACTGTTAGTATTGGGTTAGTTTATTGTGTAGTGTATTGAGATTATAATCAGTGTGTGTGGTCCATTACATACTATACGAATACGATTATCGATTTTGTTGCAGTAACATTGCTCAAGACTTTTCTTACTATATAAATAATATTGACCGTGCACACTAAGAAAGGAATTTCGAGAACTCACATCCGAAGGGGTCCAAAACCTAACATCACGCGGCTCTATAGTCTAGTATGTAGTTGAACTATGCTGCATGGCTTCCATTAAAAAAATGCTGAAAGAACTGTTGAGGATGCTTATAAAATAAAATTAATATAGTACGTAAAAAAAAATATATTCTTAGACTTATCACTCAACGCTCTCTAGTCCCGAACTAAGCAAAGCTTGTACTATGAAAACCTGATTGCTGATAGAATACTTACATAATTTTTTATTAGGTACATAATATACTTAGTTACATACTCGTACCTATATACAAAAGTCATAGCCTATTTATTAGGATCTACATAAAAATAGTCAGAAAATAGCATAGTAAACAGTACATAGACAGACAGTATACATAATATACATAACTTGTTACGTATAGAAAAGTAACTAAGTATATGGGATCGTGCTTCGATTGCATCGGCTAACCTGAACCTGCCCTGTCCCAGTATAACTGTTCAGGGTAACCTTCCTTTACAACTCCTGGGAACTTCGTTTTGCTATTGTTGAAATTTTATGGCAGGCGTCATAGCTCAGTCGGTAGTAGCTCTGCCTTCCAAGCTGTGGGTCGTGAGTTCGATCCCCACCGAGTACAAACAAACAGGTTTTGTTAGGTACCTACTCGAAGTGCTATGTGTTGTTTTGTATTTGCAGTGTATTGGTTGATTGCCGTAGGTACTAAAGGTGATGGTCGCTTACTCTATTATTATTGTATATTAGATTAGGCACATAATATTTTAAGCTGTTAGATTAAGTTTGTTGTAAAACGGAGCGCGTGTCGCAGAGGCTGTACGCCCCTTCATTCTAGGCACTCCTGAAAACCAGCGCTAAAGGAGCCATCGTGCACCTTTAGCATATGCTGAGTGAGTGCCTTTTTTACGCATCTATCTATAATTTGGTGTTTATTTAATTGTGTTTAAGTGTGTTTTTGCGTAAAATAAATGGTTTCTATTCTATTCTATTCTATTCTAAACATTTTGTGTGTAGCAAACATAGCGATTTGTTCTTTTATGTCTGGGTGTTACTTAGTATCTTAAATATGTACATATTTACAAAAAAAATTAGGCATATATGTATTCTATTCTATCAGCAATCTAGTTCCCATAGTACAAGTTTTGAAGTTTAGGACTAGAGAGCGTTGTGTGATTTTTCCCATAAAATTGAAAACAAGAAAGAAGTTTATATCAGCTGCTACTTTAAGCAAAGATTTAGATTAATTTATTGCTACCTACCTATCCCTTAATAATATATATTCGTTCTAAAGTAGCGTAAAATAATAGGCAACTCCTATTATTTTATTGCGAAAGATTAATAAAGAATATATTTTGATACGGAATTCTCGACGCGTGACCTTAACTCACACGTGCATTTTGCTTTATATCCTTAAGTATTTAATTAATTAGTATATTATATTTGCTTATTTTCTTCTAAATTATTATTTATGAAACTACATTCAATATTTAATAAATAAGTCTATCTTTAAATCGATTAAAAAGTTGTTATTAATCGATTGTATCTACCAGTCTCTTAAAAAATTCATTAAGATAAGTTTAATACTAGCTGTCACCCGCAGCTTTGTTCGCGTGGTAGCAGCATACGAATTATTTGGTTAAAATCTTTATATAAAAAAAAAAATCTTTACATAAATTTTTTCTGTATATAAGGATACTACCCTCCAAATTTCATACCTCTAGGACTTATAGTTTAGGCTGTGCGTTGATTCTCTGTCAGCTTCAAAAGAGTTTTATATATTTATATTGATGATGATGATGATGATGATGATTTAGAAAGAAGAAGACTAGCTTATCGATTAAAAGAAATTCATGTTTTGTTTTGCTGATCAAGACATAAAAGTGCCATAAGTTCATCACATCGCCATCATAATTCTGTAACGCTATTCAATCTAAGATTTATTCGTATGAAGGTACAAAGCAAGTTTGGTTCACTGCCATAACCACAGAATGAATGATGGTTTTTATGTACAGTTTCACTTCATCAAAATATTAATATATCGAAAACTAAACGGAAACTGAACTGACGGAGCTTGAGTTTTTGCATTTAGATCGACACCTGATTGGTAGATTCAGTTCGTAGTATTTAGTGCTACTGAATACTGAACCTTAACTCAGGATGATAAAGCTTATTTTACATTAAAAGCTCGGATCAAAGTGAAACAAGTCGTTGTTCTGCAACTCGTGCCGAGTAGCGCCTCTTTATAACAGAAGATCTTTCATCTTGCCCCACAACATCTGCCCGCAGATGCACCTTATTACAAAAGCAATAAAGTCCAATATGAACCAGCAGCTGATGTATTGCGGCATTATGATATATGCACTCTCATATAAGATACTTGGCCATGTAACCGGAGTTTTCTTATTACGAACAGGTCTTCAGAAGCTATATAAAATTGCATTATTTAAAAAGAGAATATCAATTAATTGAAATAAAAATAAAAACGTCACTATATAGGTTTATAGGCTTACATACGTGATGACAGTCAAATTGGTTGTGGGTTGGCGACGACCAATGGCGGTGCGACAAAAATGCAGTGATTGACAGACATAATCGATCTTCTGTCAATAATCACTTTTATGGGTGGTGCAATCAGGAAGTCGTACAAGTTGACTTTTTTATGGGACTGAAACTTGCCGAATGGGACACAGCAAGCAATGCAAGCGACATGTCAATGCTAATGACAAAAATATCAATGTATATTAACAACAAAAATGTATATTAAGTGATGTATCAGCGATCTAGTTTCCATAGAACCAGGTTTGCTTAGTTTGGGACTAGAGGGCGTAGTGTGACATGTCCATGAATATTTATTTATTATTTTATTTATTTAATGTTACTAAGAAGAAGTTGTGGTGTGGCACGTGTGGAAGACCCATTAATTCAATTTTTCATTACCTACATACAGGTGTAGTTTGAAAACGTCGATGGTTTCGTTTTCTTATTCGTGCTTTCGAACCACCCGCTGCGTCAAAAGTCGTCAATGTCTTAGTGTACAAAAGAATTCTTTATATTCAATCAATATAAAAACTTACTGAGTGTTTGTGTAAAAAAGTACATTGAAATTAAGGCTTTTACTAATGCATTGAGCTGAGAAAATAATAACTTTATATAATAAAAGACTTTTTTCTTAAACATACTTAAATTTTTGAACTCGTGATATCTTTCGAATGAAATGTCCGAATCAAATAGTTCAAAAAGTTATATAAAGATATTGAAGTAGTCTTCAGTATGAAGAAATTTATTTTGATAAGTAAAAATACCAAGGTACAAATAATATACTATGAAAATTAAATGTAGGTACAGCTTTGACTGTAAATATTACTTACTCAATTTTCAAACTAGTTAGTTTCCATTTAAGCTGATTCCTTTTAAAGAAGTTAATAGTCACACCTTAAATTATCTCTCTAAAAGGCTTCATAAGATAACCTATAACTAGTATACGGATTGAGTTCTCTCGACCGGTCTTTGAGAGGAGAATCTAAACGCCTATAGTTTTCTATGAAAATGACCTAAATAAACTAAATAAGGACTGTATTTACAACTTTTGATGCTATAGAATGACAAACATCATATAAATTGTTTGAAAATGGAACGCAGGTTTAGTTTGGGGCTATTTTCGTACTTATTCACAGATATTATTATTTACCAGTTAAACTAATGTGTTACTCAGTGTTTACGTTTTTAAATAAAACATCGGTGTAAAGCTGGATATTTGTGTTTCATTTGAATCACATTGAAACTAAACCGATTTGGATGAAACTTGGATTATTTATAGTTAAACCTGGATTAATACAAAGACTACTTTTAATCCAAGATCAACAGAATCAACCGGGACACGGACGAAGTCGCAGCTATTTTTTCTCCCATATAATCAATATGATTAAACGAGACGCGAACGAAGTTTTTTTTTTTTTTTTTTTTTTCTCGAACGGACTAAACGCGAACGAAGTCGCAAATGCTAGTTATTAACAAACTTTTGGCTTTGTCCATGTTTCGCTGTGAGATATAAAGGCAAGGAAAACTCTACCTTCAATATTCAAGTGGTTTTTTCACACCTTGTAAGCATTGAGGTTTTTGCGATGGCATCTGCCCATAATGGCCTTTAAAAAGAATGTTTTAATTAAGTGAGAAACATTGGATAGTCCTCATTACTCTTAATTGGGACTCTTTTGGTTTGCAGCTTACTGTAAACCTCTTATTATCATTTAAAATAATGAATACTTCAAAAACATGTTTAATATTACATTGGTGTAGAGTTGTAAGAGAAGTCAAAGCCGAAAGAGACTCCATTATTATTTTTTCTGGTGATCCATAGAGGTCTATTTCCAGCAGCAGACTTTATCAGGCTGATTAATCGGATTATGGTGATTATATAATTTAAATTTTGTAATAAAATATAGGAGAAATAATTGATATAAACTTTGTTAATAATATTTTTCAACCTGAAATTTGCTTATGAAATCAATCCTGGAAAACTCTGTTTCGAATGAGGCAAATTGAAGGTATTGAAGAATTTTAGATATACCACCCATTAGGTATTATTAAGCATGAGTTTTTAATCGAGTACCTAGAAATAGGTACCTATATAAAATAATAATGTCTATATAACCAGTTGTGTAATAAACAGGTATACAATTATTGTAATGTTCCTAATAAATTAAGTAAGTAGGTAGCTACCAACTTAATTTATAGTTTGTTCTGATTATATTATTTAAAGCAAGAAACAAACTCATTAAATTGCTGCCTTAAAAGCACCTACACGCTCATTTATAATTAATTAAGTCAAAATAATTTTATTGAAATGTGGACTTCGATATTGGAGGATATCGGTCAGCGAAATTAAGATATTTAAATATCGCCTCTCGATTCGCCAACATCTTAGTAACCAATAACTTTTCGTATCGATTTAAATAATTATCTGCTATCGATGTTTTGACAGGGCAGGGTCGTGGACCGCAAATGGCCGAATAACTGTACCGACAGCAAGACGAGTGGTCAAAAATTATTCACTCACTAATAATTTTTACTAAAAGTTTGTAGGTATGTAATAATGAAAAATGTTTTATATTTCAAACAATCTATTTCTTTCGAAAGAAAAACATGCACTTTATACGATCTATTTTTTTACTCACGCTTTTATGAAAAAGTGAAATAACAATCAATAAAATATCATTTGTGCATTAATCCGTGACTAAAAAGCTAACCTTACTTGGAACTCGGTTTTTCCCGAGCAGATGAAGCACTTATTTTAATAAGCTCATCAGTAATTTCTTATCACAAGATCGCTCTTCGTCTCTTCACTGCATTGTATAAGTAAGACTAGTGCTAGTGTTATATGATCTGTGGTAAGACACACCACTAAGCTGCTCGTTTGTAACTTACCTGTCTTAAACCAACTCGCAAAGTCTAGTTTTTATAGAAGTTAATAAATCCTAATACAAGTGTCAGTGAGTGCGAACCTCATTAAGTTTATTCAGTATCAATAAATTATTTAGGTGAGTTTTTTGCGAACTGTACGCATGGAATTTCATAGCGTGCTGCCATATTTGAAGACGAAGATCAAGTATTATTTCATGAAGTTCTTTAACCACTGGTCTTTCGAATAGAGTCATTATGCATACACGTTTGTATTTGCAAATAAGGGTGCTTATCATACAGACCACCGTTTAGATTCAAAGTATTTGCACAAAGCTTCGTGAGTTTTGAATATTTACTTGAAATGTCTAAGGCATTAGTTTCTAAATACCTGCACGGTATGATAATATAGTAGCTATGTAAACATACCCTGTCAAGTAAAAACAAACTACGCTTTGAAATATGTTTGTCAAGAAAGACTAAGTTGGTAAAGCTATAAGTTGTCTAGAACTCAGTGACGTGGTTTTATTACCTGTTGGCTTACGAGACATTTTGCTATTTATGATTTCATTAGGAGCTATGGTTAACGGATACACAGATACTGTAAACTAATGGTATCGTTGTTGATCTTAGAAACGATTAACATGAAAAATGCTATTATTATTGAAAACATTGCGATAATAGATTCCATAATAGCATTTAACACGATACGAGGGAGACGGTGGAGAATATTAACTACGGTAATAGAAGCGCCGACGGTAAATGAAAACATTTCAAAAAGGCTGCGCGCCGCATAAGTCGGTTGCGTTCAAAAATGGCATAGCAGTCAACCGGTGACGAGCGAGTCAGTTTTTCGCGACCGTCTCCACTTGATAAATAATGGCGGTGACTTTGACAAAAACTTACCTAGTCCTGTTCGGTGGCCGGCGGCCGCTCCCCAACTCCCCCGCGCCTTCCTCTCCATCGCCCCGCGGCCGACTCTCCTCCAAGCTTTTTCTGCCCATTCCACGGCGCCAGGGCATTCGCAAACACGCTTTCATCACGCACGATAAACCCTAACTATTTACACTACTACGCGCTAAATAATCTACTTATATTTATGGCAATTTGTTTAACTTCACCGACTATTAAAACTGCAGGAACACGATCACGTTTACACTATACTTATGCGAGAGTATTGGAGATTAGATGGCGCGGAAGGTTTTGTTCACACTGTCCGATATTACAATAGCGGAATTAATTTAACTTACGACATTTTATTTACTTAGCTTTAAGGGTACGAGACCGGGTCTCTTTGGTAGGCATATAATATTTTGTACAATGTAATTATACATAGTTCGAGTTACCGCCGACGCCACCGGGGCGCTGCGGTCGCACACAATGTTTAACGAACGCATTACAATACACCTACACTATTTTACACTGAAGAGATTTCTACAAATTGCACTGGTTTTCGAACGCGAACATCACGATATTACGCGCGTAAAATATACATTTAAAAAATCAATAAATCAACAAAAACAAAAAATCCGAAACACAAAATAATACGACCCGTTTCTATTCTAGCATTCAACAGTTTATTGTTCTCTTCGTTACAAAACTTCGTCTAATAATTAAATATAATCACAACAACCGAACAACACTTAATAACGAAAAAAAAATTCAAACAATTTACAAAGACAAAGCTAAAGAGTGTTCGACTGCGATTGCAATATCACTGTTCAACGAGAACTCGCGAGTGAACCAATACCGAGGTTCCTAATAATATCAGTGTTCCGGATGGCCCTGCGCGGCCTGCGCGGCCGCCGCCGCCGCAGCCTTCTGTGCCTGCGCCTGCTTCTCCTGCTCGTTCAACTCTTTTATAGCCTGAATCTCTTTCTTTAACTTCATCCTTCGATTTTGAAACCATATTTTGATTTGCCGCTCCGTGAGACATAACGCGTGCGCCATCTCGATGCGTCTCCTCCGCGTGAGGTAGTGGTTTGTGTGGAACTCCTTCTCTAACTCTAGCGTTTGATATCTAGTGTAAGTTTGCCTTCCCCGTCTTCTGAGGCCGTTCGCTCCTGAAACAAACAAAAACTTATCTTAATCGCTGGAAGATTGAAGTCAAGTGGTTTGTTAAAAAGGGTTGAATTGGTTGCGCAAACGCATCTGCTGCTACTTGAGAGGTTGAGAATTCAATGGGATCGGTTGTCTCGGCCGGCTTAGTTAAAATGACGTTACAATTGGCGGTGACGACGGCTTCATTTCGTTCAAACGTCGATGTTGATAAACGGCTGAGGTTCGCCTTTGAACATCCCGGCCGAGGGATAAATGCTAGCTCGCACACTTGATTAAGAAACATGAATAAGTGCCAAACATGAAATGCAAATTTGTTTAAATGCAGTCTTACGATTTAATCTTAGATTTTATCCTGATACGCGTTCATTAGTGTTACAAGATCATTTGGCGGCCATTGTAATAAATATTTTTTGAAGTCGGTACCTATTTCAGTCGGCTCCAGTATTCAAGTTGGCATGTGAAAGCCTGCATGCTACATTGCGTGTGCTTAAACTTTGGATTTTGAACGCACGCTGTGAGTTCCTTTTTTACTTTTTGGGCGCTGAGTGTTATTTATATAAAAATCGGGTTTCTTCCAATCAGCAAGTGCGTTAATTTAATGAATGGACGCAAGTTGGTTTTACTTATATAGGTATCTCTACACCGCACTACTTTTGAACCATATAGGAAAACTTAGGTATTTCTATATGTATCATGATAAATAAAAAAACTCTTATTAACATAGAACACAACAACATCACAAGCACCACTTCAAAAACCAATCATAATATACACGTCTAAGTGAAAACTAAAAAAACAAATCAGATAAGGAGTCAAACTTTAACACATTGCCATGTCTGTTATGTTTGGTATAGAAATAAAACCGTTTAGAGCTACACAGCACCAAGTAACTGGTTTGGACAAATTTAATGGCTTTATTATCTCAAGTATCGAGAACGGAGTGAGGAATTTAGCTTTCCACCGCATCATTTTACGAATCATTCCGATGGAACAGATTCTTACAAATACAATAATTGTATCATTGAATGTATAAGTAATCAGGCTTTTATTAAGGTCTAACAACGATATGTTAGAGGCAAAACTGAGCTTGTGTTACCCCGCGATAAAAAATACCTCAGGCATAAAAAAATTTAAAAGCTTTGAAAAAGGGTGATATTTAGAAGAATCTCATAGCCGGTACTGATTTAGCAACTGCGATTATTAAGCTATTTACAATTAAGTGTCTGATGGGCCCATTATATAGGTCCTCAAGAATGGATACAAAGTTGAAACAAAACGCGAAAGCAAGAGAGTTGACCAAAGTTCAAGTAAGTCATCTTAACCTGGTCATTCTAATCAGCAAGGGGAAAACCTCGTGGTCAATACAAGTGTAATTTTTTCTTTCACATAATTATTAATACATTTACAACGCTATAAAGGTATTTTACAATACTAGAGGTAGAGTTAATGAACGTTATTCTACGATATATTTAGTAACACAGCATCCTAAACACTAAATTCTTTTCATCTCGTACATCTTCAAGGGGAGTAAAGTGCACCTTTTTAATAATTAACAAAAATTCTTCCACAGAGTAGGTAGTGCCTGGTTAATTGAGTGACGCTAATTACCTAAAGCGTAAAAGCCTCTGAGAGGGTGCGCGATAAATATTGAGGGACCTCTCTTTATGTATTGCTGTTTAGAAGATTACTTTGTTATTTATTGTAATTAATGAGCTAGCAACGAAAATTGTACGTTTTATAAACTTATATTTGTATACCATGCTTTAATTACTAAATTGCATTGTTATATAAAAATACGTACGTAAAAAAACCATAGTTTTTTGTAACATTATTTATTTTTGAATTAATTTTTATTTGAAAAATGTATTAGTAAATGGCAAAATAAATAAATATCATTCATTTTACTACCAACACATCGCTGAAAATTTCATTAACTAAAATGCCCGATGAGTTAGTTGCGGTTAAAAATCAAAATCTTAACATTATCGACATCTGCGTCCCAGCAGTGGGAATACAGAACAATGATAAATAACTCAAGTGTTTTAATATCAGTTCTCAATTAATTTATCATACTGTAAGTGTTTACTTACTTCATTAAATATAACATTGACGAACGGTACGTTTTAAAGATAAGAAAATGGCTTTTGATACTGATTACAGAACAATTTACGAGTCAGACTTTAAGTTGAGGCTTTCACTTTCAAAACAATTTAAAATATAGGTACGAGTATGTCATGTGAGCAGAAAGGGGCAAACATTTGAGAAATATATTTTGCTCCTAGCTAAGCTATTACTTGCTTTTGTTTGGTTTATCTGTACCCGGCATAATATTTTTAGTACTCTAAAAAAAACAGGATAGAAAAAAGAGAGAAAAAATAAACATATTGACATAGGTATTAAGATTATTTTTGTTATTCATTTATGCATGATATTCTTAAATGTTCATAAATAAATACTATCCAAGAGGTACCAGATAAAGAAAAAGAAAATATAATAATTATTTATTGTGAAGCAGTTACGCCGCAATTAAAATTGGCTGGTCAGTAACCATTCAGTAAGAATGCTGCTCATAAACCTTCCCATGGCATTTACAATGTACTGATGTACACCAGCAGGGCAATTCTAGTAGGAATACCTATAAATTAAAGATTTACTTGAAAAGTCACAAAACACATTCTTATGAATAACTTACCTGTCTAACTGTAAATGACATACTAACAAAATTGTAATGAAATTTTTGCAAGATTATTGAGAGAATTGCCTTCTGACGTCTTCAGTCGGTTTGTATGCGAACATGGCAAGCCAACTGCTATGAGGTCTGGTGTCTCCGCTTTCTGATACTTTTCTTTTAAATCTAACCAATAGATTTTTCTAACCATATTGTGCTTAGAGCTCAAATGATGAAGGTTAAACCATTTACTTGCTTCTAGCTAATATTTTATAATACCAAGTTATGGGCATATAGCAATGTCCTTCCTAAAAGTTCGAGATAAAATGTCAATGCAAGCGTAAATTTGGTTTTAATTTATACAGTTTTATTAAAATTGAGGCAATGCACGAGAGTGGAGAATTAATGTAACACCACATGTGCAAACCAATTAGATCTCCAGAATTTCTGTCAATTAACGCTATATAAATTTGCCTCAAAATCCGGAGTACGCCGTAAAAGTAATAAACATGACACAAATGGCTTCATTAAGGCCATGGGCGGGGTTTGAGGCCTAGCAAAAAAGCGTGTAGTGGCACCAGAGGGTCTTAATATGTAAATAATGATGGTATGGTTTCCGTTATGCACGAAAAATGACATCTGTGTTGACGCACTTTGGGTTCCGGCGTGGGTGAGGCAACTCGAATTTCAGTTCAAGTTATGTCTCGACCGTTTTCATATCAGTATTTACAGCTCGTTTACGTTAAATTTGTATAAATAATGGTTTCGAAGATAAGAATCGATCTTGCTTGTGACAAGAAACCTCAGGCGTATTTTGTCAAGAAATTGTACCACACTTGCACCAAAATATATAGAAGACCTCCGTAATTTTCTCATAAGGCAGACCCAGATGCGGATTTATATACCTCGCTCAGTAGTTTCATAACAAAGAGAAAATTACTTTCACAAAAGAGCCAAATGATGAGGGGTTAAGAAAAAGAGTAATTGCAGCGGTTAAGCCCACATTAAGAGGTCTTAAAAGTAATTCAAGCGACAATGATAAAATTACAACTGTGTGATTTCAGCACGATCTTGATTGCATTCGAGAGTGGCCTGGGGCATGGACCCCGAAACAGGTCTCTTTCAAAAACCCGTTAAAGAGAACGTCAACATTTTCTGTGAAAAGAGATCGAAGGAAATTACAATAATCTGTACGAGAAAGACCGTACAGTTTCGAGGAAATCGAACCGCACAAGGTTCCCTTCACAAGTGTCGGGCGCAACCCGTTCTGCAACACGTGTCACAAAGTTACAAACAAAAGAAACTTGTCCAACTTCGCCCCCCGACAAAGGATTGCGCAAGTTACATTAGTCGTAAAGAATTTTGGACAAAGATCTATAGGCTGTAAACCGTCCGTAATTCACAATGCTCCCGCAATTGCGTAGAACATTCGCAACAACTGTTGTTTACTTCGATGTTTTAATTGTTTCTAATTCGTAAAACTTTTCACAGTTATTTACGGCTTTTGTTTGAACGGATCGGGTTGCTTTTGTATTTAGACTAGCACATGGTTGACGCTTTGAGCTTGTGGGAGCGGGTTTAATGACAAAAAACAAACTCTTCTGACAAAGTCATTCATTTGTTTTACAGATGGAAGATTAGAAGCATAATTATTATTACCCTACATTATTTTAAGATTGTGTCACCAAACTGAATATTATGTATGTAGTCTGTATTTCAGTAGAAGGCCCACTTAAAACGGATCACGTTCATGCCCACGCGCACAATTTTCTTCGATAAAATTATGTAAAGTAGAAATAATAGCGAGCTGGGCCTAATGAGCTGAATTAAGATAACATGGTGTTCTAAATTCACATAACAAGTTTTACCAGTCAATAAATGTGTCTAGGGCTCGTCCAGACAGGGCGAGGTTAGTCTAAGTCCTATAAGAGCCCAGTAATTTTCTGTTACAGGCCGTATGGAGGCCATTGTAGACAGCTTTAATTATACACCTGCGGCTGCACTTACGTGTTTATCTCGCAGTCATTATACTTACAAACAAAACTATTATCTAATTGGATTTATCACTTTAGGTTACTGAGTACAATGTGGTACAATGAAGGTGATGATGATGAAAGTAGCACATGTCAAATTTAAACTGCGTTTAAAATAATTATGCATGTAACATGTTGGGTAGCAAAATTGCCTAAAACAAAAAGGTTGCATAGGTCACGCCTTCGCCCTTATTCGCCTCCACCTCTGATGCATCATGTTCAATGCGAATTTACGTTGAATTATCATCTCATTACAAGTCAGGATTCAAGTTTTAATATCAACCGCTAATTTTCGTGCACCAAATTTCCTTATTACATATTCCAACGGAACATAATCACTCAAATTGGTAACACGAATTGCAAATTACAAAATTGGTATCAAAATGTTTAAGGCGTTGTCGAGATTCTCGTATGTACTGTACCTTCTGTACATTTAGTTATGTGATTATAATATACGGTAGGTGGAACAGGTAAGAGGACGCACCGATCTACCTGGGTGGTCCGAATGAAACTGACCGATTATGGAGTACATAAGCACATTCGTCGAGCTATGTATAATTGTATATCTACATCCACCGTTCATTTAAACTGGTGCGGTGAATGATAAACGGTTTCAATGCAGGTAGTAATTAAAGCATGTTCTTTCCATCTGTAGAGATTGCCCACGCATATGCAGACAAATATTTTAAATAAACTTTCTTGTACAAACTGAGCCCGTTTAATTTCTAAAAATCTATACCTACTATTAAAAAACTGTAAAAAAGCCAAAATATAATATTAAAGATGTGGATAAACTAAATATGCAGATCTACTAAATAAACGCTTCTGATTCCAAAAATCGAGTTTGTCTGTTTATCTGTTTGTTTGTTCGCGGATCACGCCTATACTACTGGACCAATTTCAATGAAACTTACATCATTCAGAAGCCATTTTTCTGGATTAAAACATAGGCTATATTTTATGGAAATGAAATACGTGGATTCTTAGATACAGCTTGACCTCTCTAAGCTAAAAGCCGCCTTTGGCACGAGGTTCATCGTATGCTGGTTGACAGATATTTTGGTGGAAAGTTTCACACGCGTACGAAGTCACGGGTATTAGCTAGTAAAAAAATAAAAATTTGGAGGATATGATGCTTTGAATTGGTAGGTTAGTATATTGACTGAGTGATAAAACATTAAATTGGTATGGATAATTAATATAAATTGAAAAATTTGAGCATACATAGAAAAAAGATGCAGCTTCACAAGAAGCATTTGTGAATACAGCTAGCAATGGAATGCCATCTTGTTTTCAAAAAGGCCTTATACAAAATGAATGTATTCAGTTAAAACCCTGCAGTAGTTTTTGCTACAAGCCACGCAGCTTTCTTACGGAAACAGCGCTAGAAATGCTAAAATATCTATTACCATTTTCAGCACTACGCTGAGGTAATTTTAATAGAGTTTCCAAAGCACCGCTTTAAGCGGTTGTCCGCTATCTTCAGCGCTGACTTCCAATCAGTCCACTAGATGTGTATCGACTTGAGCGTGCTTGTTATCTCAAAAACACAATATGAATAATACATTAGTTGACTGGTGGTGTACAGTGTACACTGGCTTAAATTGGCAAAGCTTAATTGACTAAAAGGTTCAAAATGAAACAGGACCGCCAAAATGAATTCGGTCTTAAACCGATATCAAGTTTTTATGCAACCACTATTATACGGATGGTAATGAATTACGTGTAAAAGTTGCTTTATAAAACTTTTATATTAATCAGTTACAAAACGTTATCACACCTTTCAAATTTTGTTCCAGTTTCCATCTATTACTAAATTGTATCAGGTAAATAAATCATTAAGATTTTATTTTTTAATTTCTTTTTATTTTATCATGATTAATTGTGCACAATAAAATTATATACTTCCCAACATAAATTTATTATGTTAATAATAACATACTTTAAGTAACTAATGATATTTAAACTCGATTCATTTATACCGATATCCCAATCAGTTAATTCATTGTACCAATATTTCGATAGAAATTTACATAAGAATTCAATAAAAATCAATTGAGCTATTATACTGTGTCAATTAAGTGATTATAATATTAAATAATCTGTCTGTTATTAAGCTTTTAGGCAACGACATCAACATTAAAAACCAACTTTCTTAATGAAACAACTTATAAAACTAAAACATAATAGAAAAAAATTAAGATTCGGACCATGTAATATTGTAAGTAGGTAGGTATGTGTTTAAAATTATCGAGAAAATAACAAATTAATTTTGCTAAGTATAGTGATAAATAATACTAACTCAACTGTGTACATAAGGCCACATACTTCATACAAAATTATAAGCATTATCCCCACGCGATGCAAAACCTTCAATCCTGTAATGTACTGATTACATTAGGTACCCGAAGACACTATTAAAATAATTACCCAGCATTACCCACATGCCACGAAAAGCGAAGCGACGTTTTACCGAGAAAATTATCATTTTCGAACAAAATGGCGTCGTCAACTGCATTTATTCGAACCGAGCCTCTAGACGATAATTTCGCGTAAACGTGAAATTGCCAAATGATGACCGAAATCGAGCGATAACTTATCGGAGTCAGAGGACTCATTTTATCTGCCCTTGTCACTGTGCTCGAGGCACAAGCTCAATCATATTTGACATTTCAATCTCACGAGATTACCGGATCTCTATACTGAAAAATTAAAGATCCCCCTACAATCGAAAGAACCCTTTTAAAATCGCTTTTCCATCCAATATTAGCTCGTAGATCAGGGTTGAACGCAATAAAAATTGGACATCCCGAGAGGATTAGACCAAACCCTGACGTATGTGACACGCGAAGCCTTGCCTATTCCTTTAAAAGGGGGAAGGCCATTTTATATGTTATTTAAAAAACAATTTTGTTGAGCATTTAAAACGACGTTGTCAAGAGACATTTTTATGGGACGTTCCTAATGGCACCGGATGACGGTTACGATGAATAATCAAGTAGCTCGAAATAAAGTGATTTATAAATCAATTATTGACACATTGAATGAGGTCACAATCCGAATAATTGGCACAATACTTCATTATTCAATAACATCTTTATCAATAGGCGTGTGCAATACACGCCAGATACAAATATTTATTCAAGCAAATAATTTTAACACAAAGCGTTAACAAGATGCAGCTGTTGCGATCTTTCAAACGGAGACCATTTTGAAAAACTCGTTAGTTTTCGAAAATAGATTATAAAGTGTCACTCCTTCCCCTATAAATCAGGCGTGATTAATGTATCCAAGTTTGGAGCCGGGCGCTGCGTGACGACCCGACTCCCTCATTGGGTGGCTTGGCCGCCATATTGCTCAGTGCTTGTACCTGTCAAACTTTGATATATCGCCTCTTGCTTTCTCTAGCGCGCCCTGTCTTATACCCAACTAAATTAAAACAGACTTGCCATCACGAAATCGCGATACACCTACTGTTACAAAAAACATTTCACGGGATATCTTTGGAAAATTGATTCTTTGTTCTGTGATGCGTAAAGTTATAGCACTACCGAGAAATAAAGCTTTTGATTTATATTTTGACACTTTGAGCCAAAACATTCGTGTTTTATTGTGGCTAATCGGTTATTTATTGTCATAATAAAAATTAAAAATATCTTTCAAGGGTGTCCAAATTGCTTTACTGAATATTTATTTTGAACGTTGGTATAGGTATAATGTTTATATTTATAAGAAAACAAAACTGTTTATCGCTAAGCATCCAGCAAACATGGTTACTAAACGTTATAACCACTAAGCATTTAGCAGTTACTAGACCACAAAGTAGGCGGGTATGCTTACCATCATTTGCGCGAAAATTCAACGCAAGGAAACTAGAACTCTATGTCTAGTGCAGACTATAAGTGCAGAAAATGACACGTATAATCAAGTACTAAAGTGCCCGCGCTATACGTAGAACTGACAATTTACCATTTAGCGTATCAGCTGGAATCGTACACCGATAGAAATCTTACCTACTCAATATCATGTTATTACGACAATTTTGCGTTTCATTGAGTAGGGATCGCACCAACAATTTCAAATAATACGTGGGTATGTAGATACCTATTAGTTATGTTGAGTATTTGAGATCAATCAAATATTGTGTAAGATTCCTTATTATAAAACTTGGCTTCCATATAGATTCCAGAAACGGTTAGGTTTAACTACTTAGGTATAGTTAAAAAAAATTACTTACAGATTTTAATAGATTAGAATAGTCGTCTAATTTCAATAAAATACTTAGTCGAACATAACAATCTATTTCATTTGTTTTTTTATAAGTCAATGAAAAAAAATGTTTTCTGATTTTCATTCCAACTGTACCCTTTCAGTGAGCGCAATGGTACTTGAAATAAAATCGCGGACTCGCCGGCCGTGCCTTATTAAATTGATAGCGGCCCGCCCGCGATCCATTACACAGAATTGCAACAAAACGACTGTTGACATAGGATATCATACCGCCCTGGACCGATCACGTAGGTGCAACTGGAAGATACTTGTTTTGATACAATTTTGTAACGAGAAACCATAACTTTTATTTCTTTTTCGTTTCATTGTTTTTGTAATGGTCATTTGGCGTGAAAATGTATGATATTATTGATTTGTAAAAACTTTTTATCTTATTTTTGTGTAAAATTTTAAATCAGTCAAGCTACTGGTACAAAAACTCCCACTAGTTCCTAACTAGAACTAGCAATGTAACTAGTAGGAATAAACAATTGAATTAATTGCAATTAGCATCAAATAAAATAAAAAAAAATAACAATTTTGATCCAAAAACAACAAGTATAGATAACATTAAGTCTAATAAAGATGTACTACTTAACAACAAAGCATTGCCCAAAAGAAGCAACAACAGAAACACATCTTCTCCCAAATGCCTATCTGAATTTGAAATTCCCAAACTTTAAATCCTCGAGCTTCCAAAATCCTTGGAAAATTTTAAACAGCGCAAAGTCACCTGCTAAGGAGTTGGTATTCAAAAGCTTCGGTGAACCAAGTTGGGCGTGGAACTGTAACTTAAGTTATGTTTAAGTTGGACTTAGGTAAAGAAACCGCAGCGCCGCACTGTCTGACGACTGACTTAAATCTTAACAATGTAAGGGCAATGCTATATACACACGACTTAGAAAAATGGTAACGATACAAGGTATGGGTAACTTAGCTATTCTCCAGATAGACCTTCAAAATATCTTGTAAGAGGATAGTGACTATCATAGGTGAATTCAAATGTTTTTTTGACACATTTTTATTTGTTAATTTTGAAGTAGGTAGTAACACCAAAGCTTCGACCGCCAATCTAAATTGTATTTAAAAACCGAAGTAAAATTAGTACTTTCCGAGATCAATTTGCACAGACTTGCCACATTAATTGTATACAGCTATGGTGAATACTTTTTACTAAGGGCCGGTTTTTTGATCCCTGGTTAACTCAACTAATTGTCAAATTTGGATCAACGAATAGTTAAATTTGCACCAAATTTGACTATTACTTGTGTTAACTAGGCATCAAAATACCGTCCCTTAGTTGGCATTCCATTAATGACAGGTTGCAAACGTCTAGTTATTCTACTAAATAGCCAGTTACACATCAGCTCTTACTATAATGCTATCTCTACAAAACGGGCAATAAAAATTTATGAGCTCGCAGTTACTTAATTATCTCAAAATGGCAGACTGGAGATGTACGGGTTTTTAACAGGTGATTTTCCTGGACTGTTGATTGACGGATAGCTATGAAATTATGCCTTGAAGATTGTATCAATATTAGCTCGATAAAGTGCAGCAGTTTATGTAATCTTTACAACAATTATTCTTTTGCTTTATAGATTTTAAATTTATGAACTTTGATTATTTTGATCTCTTTAAAAACTTGAAAAATTACACTTTTGAAGAAAGGTAACGATTTACAATTATTCATTTGGGTGTGTATACTGCCTTATGTAAATATTTTTGGTAAGGCGAGGATGCGGTGAAATTTAACGGCATTTTAAATAAATATCCCAGATTTGCAATTCCGAGCTCCTTAGCGGAGACATGCTTAGCGGTATTGTTCCGGAAAACAAAGGCAAGATGAACAAAATCTTTTTTAGAAACTTTCTTGCAGTAAGTATATTTTGGTCTGGTGACTTTCTAAATCTCAAAAATGTCAAAAATGTATAAAGAATCATAAAAGCACCTGTAAATTATTATCACTACCCTTCAATTTGGTATTTATACCTTTATTAGAGTAAGCTGGTTTATAGTCAGATGAACCTCAATAACCCAAATATTTATGACAAAAAATCTGAAATTCGAAACTAAAATCCAAATCAAATCATCTTGTCACTCCGCCAATAAACCTGCGCCCTAAAACCTGTGTCAATAGAGATAAAGGGAAACTAATATCAAAACAGGAGTAGGCACGTGATAAGAAAACATTTATTCCCTATGTTTAATGCATGATTTGTCATAATTCCCCATCCTCCCCCGACCGTTGTTTTGTTACTGCGAGGAAATGGGCGTTCATGATATATCGGTAGTCTTATTTATCTTGGATAGAAAAATGTAGGGGTAGGAAGTATTAGTATGTTTATTAGCGAGCGCAGCTAACGCAGAGTAATTGCAAATAATTTACACTTATACATCGGAGCTAAGTATGCACCTTGCTTCTACCACCTTCAACGTCTATTAGTTTATCAAGGTATCTCCATTACCACATTCAGTTCGTAGCAATAGAAAATTGAATGCAGAATTCAAATAAAATACCGACTGCAGTTTTTGTCCAAAATAATAAAACCCCCAATTCCCGCGAAACAGTATAAAATCGTCCCTGTGTTGCAACATTGCAGCAATAAAGCCGCGAATCAAAAGTTGGTACTAAATCACAATATGGCGTTCGCTGCCCCGTGTTTGCTCTCGCCCACATAATCCGTTCATACGCCGGTAAATCCATCCAGCAGTGTCGCGCACAACACTAAATCATCATAAGAGAATCTACATCATACGTATAGATACCACAAACACGTATTGCTTATTCGGTTTGGCAACATCGCTTACAGTTCCAAATTTATCACCACGGTTTAGTTACAACAACTTCATAAGCTCATTTATCGAAAATATCGGTCTCAGCACGCAAGTAAATTGCAGTTGAACATTTTTATTCGCAGAACTTTCGGAAACTAGTATTACCTGCATTCGGATTCATTATCGAATCGAATACCGAATGGAGTCGGTGAAAAATCCCACCGATTTATACCGTTTTTTTATTCGCTTTTTTATTCGATTTAAACGCGCCAGTTACTGAAAAAGTTTGCATCGTAATGCAATCCTGCGGCATTAGTTTTGCCGTATATCAGCGCTCTCGCTACTGCATAGCTTTGAGGGATTAATCTAGAGCGGTGCGAAGTGGAATGGACCTGTAAGTCCTATAACTTTAAAGTCGAGAGAAATTGCACAGTAGCTTATTGTTCTAGTAAAGCGATACGCTGGTTTTTGTACTGAATTTAGATAAGCAACTAATCCATAATGCATTATCGGGCTACTATTTGTTTGGC
Source organism: Eulithis prunata (assembly GCA_918843925.1). Taxonomy (NCBI): domain Eukaryota; kingdom Metazoa; phylum Arthropoda; class Insecta; order Lepidoptera; family Geometridae; genus Eulithis; species Eulithis prunata. The sequence continues at coordinate 6,372,634 of OU974016.1, read as the reverse complement.
ATCTACCCAAGTTAAGTAAAGTTGTACATGCAAGGTTTTCGTAAGCTTTTGGAGTGGGACTGTTGTACTATTGAGCGATTATGTTCAATTATTTTACAAGTCACAGAGTAGAAAAACCACGCGTATAAATGCAATATTTGTTTGTTGAACATCGAGTTGAGTGGTGTGCGTGTACCGTAGCCTGCAATTTGGCTTTTTCGCTCGATTTATGCGAATATCACCGACCCGCGGAAAGCGGACAAACAAGCGAAATTTGTTGTTGGTACAACGCTGTTTTTTAGTTCCCGAGGGGTTTATATCAGTCAGATGTCCGACCAAGGGTGCGTTAGTTAACCTTTGCTTTTCCAAATTTTGCTATAAGTTAGGTACTCCTAGTAACTTTTTTCTTGAAATGGAATCCATTACTCTGCAGACTTTACATTGTAGAGTAAGTAAACTAAGCCAACTTAACGTGAAAAAATAAATAATAGTTTTACTAATATACATACAAAGTATTTTGAAAATATGGCATTTATAATAACTGCATGTATAACAAGGACCAAAATATCATTGTGTGAGGACTAAAATTTGCCGTTGTCAGTACACACTTGACAAGCTTTCATGTCGTTCAGTCGTCACTCCATGGACAATGGTACCGCAGCTCGTTTACGTTTGTTAGGCCTGTCTGTCTGTATGTCCTGTTTATAGGACACTCTGAGATTCGAGATAGAACGCGCACGACCGCCAACGTCGAGCAAATTAGGAGCGGTGGACTGCGACTTGTACTTTTGTAAAAAGCAAAGAATGAAATCTAGGAAGTAATTTTCTTTGTTCATATGAGGAACTATAAATTTGATTATTCTAAAATATATAAACATAATGTGTGCATTTTAAGAACCTCGTCACAAAAAAATCTATGTTATCAACCAGCTATGATAAACATAGATATTTCCTTGACTTTTTGATTTTAATAATCATTTTCCTATCTTTCGAAATTTATATCTTTGTCGGTAAACAAATCACTGTATTGCACAAAAATAAACCAAATTGTATCTTCAATCATAGATACATAGCAATAGCTACGTGATTCATCGGAGAGACTTGTAAACAAAGCCGATATGAAATATAGGCTTCAACTGCGTTGTAAATATCAAGCAGGCTGTTTCAACATTACATTTCATTATACTCTGTCCTCTGTAGGGACTCTGATCTTTACATTGGACATTATGCATCAAATAGGAAGATAAGATTTGGATGGGAAAACAGAATTAAAAATTCCAAAGCCTGAAAAAAAAAGCTCATGTCCAGCATTGTTTTTAGCTATTTTAGTAGTAGTAGAGCTCTTTGTGAGAGCTCGTCCGGGAAAGTACTACTACCGTACCTATTTCTGCGGCCAACCAGTGATGCTCGCATTGCTGTGTTCCGGTTTGAAGGGTAAGGGCGCCGGTGTAATGACAGGCACATGAGACTTCAAGATCTTTACGTCTCAGAGTGATAGACGCAGTGCATTGCCTTACAAGGCACGTCCTCATTGGACTTGCTCTGTGAGGTAATGCATTGTTATAGGCAGAAGTTACCACTTAACATCAGGTGAGCTATCAGCTTGTTCTATTACTTTTATCATTAAAAAAAAAGCTATGATGATGAAATAGTTAAGTTAAGATTCGTTAAACCTAAAATAATAGAATCACAAATGTGACCTTTGATAGAGAAATATAAAGAAATGCTTCTTTCTTACTATTAAACCACGAAATCTAACTTTCGACATCTTTATCATCATCATTACGTTTTCCACTTTTTTGGTTGTAAATATTTATGGTCAAAATAACCATCGTATTTGTGGTCAAACGCATATTTTATTGGGTTTATCATTGCCTCTAAATTGATTCTAACTGACAATCTGTTACGTTACAGGTGCAGTGGGGTACACTGGTATTGACTCCATAGTATGCTTGTATAGTTGTACTACAGTAGGTGCTTGTACTATCGGTATCCGGTTCAGACGAGTACATTGTCGTAGACTGTATTAAAAAGCTGGCTTACTTGCATTGTATTTAACACTAGCCGTCGCCCGCGGCGTTGCTCGCGTTCTATACCCTTTAGAGTGTGACGTTTCAAAATTCCTTTCTTAGTGCACCCCTACAGTATATAAGGATACTACTCTCCAAATTTCATACCTCTAGGACTTATGGTTTAGGCTGTGCGTTGATTCTCTGTCAGCTTCAAAAGAGTTTTATATATATTGATGATAATTGATGATGATGATGAGTCTCAGCCTTTTTACTAGAATCAGCTACAAACATAGATAGATAGAAAATACTTTATTGCACACCCTTAACCTAGGGATTACAATAAAATTAAAACAAAATTTAAATTAATAGAACAAAGGGCGGTCTTATCGCTAATCAGCAAACAAACATACAAAGTATTGAAACTCCGTAGTCCCGTAAACATTACGTGCAATATTTAGATTCCAAAGCATCTTGAAGAATAGCTCTTAAAATTAACAAATTCAATTGTAGAGGGCAAGCTAGCAGATATTATGACTGGAGTATGAAACCAAATGCTAAAACGTAGGACAGATTCTCAATGAGCTTACAGCATCGTAAATATTGAACGATGGAGAAGACCAAATTGTTCTACCTATAAATCTATGAAAAAGACCTTTGCTCAATAACTATGTACGTTGATTTCACCTTCAAAAGACATCCTTCAAAAGTGCTATAAAATAGAACTAGCGTTTCTTGCCCTAAGCTGTTCCAAGTCCCGTGTCGCTATCCTATTCCTGTCTGAGCCCTGCGATACAGTAGCTTTTGTTGGGACATTAGATTTAGTCGAGAGAAATGCGCTTGGTTTTAGAATGTGCCAGACGGATTGTGGGAGAGATAAATATACTGCATTTGAATGAACTCTGTAAATAATGTAGTTTTTATCATTGGAAGGTGAAACATGTACATTTGTATTTGGCGCATATTTTGTGTTATTTAAGTTGAAACTTTACTTTAGAGTTACTTTACTCGAGTGTTGACTACGGAATCTAAAATTTTACTGAGCCCTTCTTTATTAAAAATATCGCACTAAATTTGCTAGTCATTTCCAAACTCTTTTATCCGTATACCTTGTGTTTATCTCTGTTAACAGCTTTTAAAAGAATAACTCAGTTCATCTTAGTTTATGCTAATTTCGTATTACTTTGAATTTTCTTCAGTTTTCACTATAAATACCATCTATATTTCAGCCCGCTGTGTTTAGTGGTTTTCAAGTCGTGCACTCACAACAAATACCCACTGGGACCCCCTCGAAAACCCATTACCTCCCATTATCAACATTCCATGAAAACTATGCATTAATTAAACAGATATGCTACTACGTATAAACCCGTCTGAATTTAGCCGTTGTTAATTTGTCACAGTGAATTAGCCACGGACGGGGTAACTGATAGCGTTAGCATGTTGCACCCTGTGCGACGCCAATATGCTCGTAAATGTCCTGGACAATTTAATGTATGGATTTATATATCTAGGTAAGTATAGTAAGTACCTATGTTTACGTATAATTTTATATGTATTGGTTTTTTTAATTGTATTTATTGTTGAATAATTAATTACCAACTAAAGTAAAAAAGTTGCATTTAACTATGCAGTTCATAAAATCTAATATTCTAGTCAGAGTATGTAAACAAAGATAGATAAGATAGGTAATAATTATCTGTCTTTAAAGTAAGATCAAATGAGCCATAAAACTAATAGTTTTACCACACAAACTAATCCGTCAATAGGATAAGATCATAAACACAATATCTATGCCGTCATAAAACTATTTCGTCTCGCAATTTGCAACCCAAAACAAACTAGAAAAACTAAAGAAAGTCGAAGACAAAGGAGTCCCGCTTCAAATACTGTTTTATTATGGAACAGTAACAATATAGAAACGGTACTATACTTTTTAACTTTTGTCCCAAGATAAAGGGAGAAAGTTGCGCAACGGTCAGCTTTCTAAACTATTGTCAGTGTGTTTCGTACAAAAACTCAGTTCCTTGAACAACTTTGAAAGGGGATTTGGAATTTCGCAAAAGTTGAGTTGTGGTCGGGGAGCGGTCACTATCATTCATCGAAAGACAAAAGTCTGTAGAGAAATGTGGATTGTGAACCCAGGTTCAAATGCAATGTGCTCATGATCGTTCTTGATTTACGAGACAGACTTGTATTCAATTATTATAATTTATGATTAAGATAAACGTACTCAAATATTATCAACCAATTCCTAACTTTATGATTCAACATTTTTTTAAACTTCAAATTAAAAACATTTATTTATTAATTATACTTTACACACACATTCTTGCTATTGTAGCTATTTTATTTTAATCAAAATTCTCGAAACCAAGAATGTCCGCTAGATATTATAAGTACGTATACCTAGTACTTTCTGTCGTGCTTGGGCGCGGTTAGAGAAGCTTGTTAGTGAACAATGCTGGGGACAGCCACGTTTGTGCCTGTATCTAGATATTTCTAGGTTTCCTTCCTTGCCACGTATGGGCAGAAAAGGTTGCAGTATTTCTTAGCGAGTTGCGATTTGAGTTTTGTTATAAACGTTCTGAAAAAAGTTGCAGCGCTCAAATCAATAGGACTCATTTCTTAGAAAGTTATTGTGACTTTGTTGCTGACGAATTCTGAACGTAATCTACAAAATTAACTCTAAAAACATGCTAGCTGAAAATATTCTTAAAAGTTCAGACAACAAAGCAAAATTAAAATATAAATCAACATTCAGATGAAGTCGTAAAATTGAACAAGACTTATGTTTTAGAGAAGGTATGGTCCCTAAACATTAATATTCAACGAATGTAGACGTTTACGTTTTTAACATGATGGCAATATAAACTGTATCAAGAGTCAAATGTTAGATCACTAGCAAACCAACTAGATAGAGGAATTACTCTTTGCGCATCAAAAAGTTAAGAAAAATATATACTAACTGTCAAGCTTGGTTTTTCGGTTTGTAATAGACCATTGAACCGAGCCCGACCATGAATCTATAAGATCAAGAAATCAATTTGATACGGTACAAATACAAAATAAGGCGTGAAGTGAACATCCGATCAAAATTCATTTATGTAAATATTTTTATGAACTTGTGTTACGCTCACGAATATCCTACTTTACATCTATTGGAAAGTGATCATACTTTTTACATTTACACACTCGAAAACTGTTATGAAGACTCCATAACTTTCAACTCGAAACTCGAGGACAGTCACAGATTTATAAATAGTAACTACGGTAGTGTACGGAAAATTTCCACCTAATAAAAGGCAATGCTACGTGTAGGGAACGTTAGACACGCAATTACGGAGCACCCAACCTAATAAGACCTCTGATACCCTTCGCAAAAGCTCGGAAAAGTGGAATCGTGGTACGATATATGGACCACTGCGGGTCTAGCTTGATCGGTGGAGGTAGAAGGTAAAGTTTCACGTTAATTAGTGCGTACCTCACGTGCTTGAGCGTGTATGTATGCGAGATTACTGTCTCCGGTTGCTTTAAATATTTCTTAGAAACATTCAAAGCTGTTGCCTAAATATTTTCGTCTTACCTAGAAATAAAGTGTCGAAATTGAGTGAGAGGTTACGGAATAATAAAATCACAGGATGTTTCTTGACATCATCCTCTTTAACTCCGTACCAAAAGATCCTAAAAGCCAAATGACACTCTAGCATACAGAGCAATAACAATCGATTATGACTCTTCAGCCACATGTCCCTTTCGCAAATCATTCTACTAGCAAGATGACCTATGAGCAAGTTGACATGATACAATTGGTTGATTTTAAATTTTCATGCCGAACTATTTATTTCAGGCCGATTTTAAATTTTTTTTGATCCGTTTTACTAAAGTTTTGTGCAATTCTCCAACATACCTACTAGTTGTAGGTATCTAGATAGCAAACGCATTGCCGTTAATACGAGAAGCAATTTGATGGGTAGATTAATGCGCGGAACAATTTATTGACAATTATCGTAACCAAACGTCCTGGGATCAATTAACACAAAGGCTCTATTGCAAATTAGACTAACTGAACAAAGAGGTAAGTCACACAGAATATCGGTTGTGAGTATCTGATCGACTTATAGTTCAAATTGTCGACAACAGGCTTACTTACTTAGGCTGTCATAGTCACGGCAGTCGATCTCGGATAATTTACAGTGTAAAATTCATCTGAAATCAATATTTTAATTGTATATACCTAATTAAAAAAAAATACAGTGAGACTGGTATACCTAGTTTTCTCACAGGCATCTTTCTTTTTTAAGTTTGACATAAATGTAACCATTGTTTTGTGGAGATAAGAGTCAATATGATAAGTAAATTTTTAGATGAACCCTTTGCTTCGACTTTACTATGATTAAGCGCGTATTTGTACCGGTAAGCGCTGATTTGTTTACCAGCGCTTAGAAAAGCCGGCTTTACACATAAATTGACTTCAACCGAACTCCTATCTAGACACCTATTAGATATTCTAGATTGCACCCGCGGGTTGCGCACAATACAATTTATTGGTAATGCTTATCTGCTAATGGTTTGATTGGTCGAGAAATTTAATGTTTGCAATATCAGTTAGATTGTTTAATGCATGCCAAAATAATTTTCTTGGCGCCACCGTATTATATAATCTGTGCCGCCGCTTAGTTTCTAAACAAAGGATTAGATTTAATCTCGAGTGTGATTGCAAGTGGGTAATGTTGCCGATCATTTACATATTGATGATCAGACCTATCAGTCATAAATCGATCAACCAAAGTTGTTGTGGTCCACCTGTTCATGTTTAGTCTATCTCGGTAAACCATGTGTACCTATATTACAGCCTTACAGGCTGTCTACCTCATTTTTGGCAAGTCATAAGCACTGACTGTAGTTCACCTCAGTTTACTTGGATTAACCATTGGCATTTTGACATTCCATTGCAATTTTCCTCACGTTTATCACGTTTTATTGCCAGTTAGTTCACCTTAAATTATTTAGGTGAACTATAGCTAGTTTTCATAACATTTTGTGATAAAAATAATATCAACCCGTCTAGTACCTACCTATACCGAATCACAGTCTTTGATTAATCTTTTTATTATTATACCACCCCAAAAGATTCATATCTCTTTACTATTTTTAACAATTTATTTCACTTCATTCTATCAACTGTATTTGCACTTGGTTTAATCAATAGATAGTAAAACATCCTGTTAATAAGCCTGTGTGATCAATCTACGCCCATCCCTAGGGGCATGTCGTAAACACGTCAGTTGGGCTACCACAAGGCTATAACACGTGTATTACCCTCAAGTTCAATCACAAATAGGCATTCAAACTAGTTGTACTACACTACAGCACTCATTGAGAAATTGTCACAGCACAGTTTGTACTACTGAATTTTCCTGCTGGTAGTACAAATAGTACAATAAAATTAGTGACATTGTGCTATCGCTAGAGAAGAGAAAATATGTATATTAAAACATATTAGGGGGATCTCACTAATTCTATACAATATTTTGGTAATTTCTATTTTCAAGTTATTTTACATCTTCGATTTGGCTATGGCTTTGGTTAAAGCAGTTGGGTAGTTTATCACCGAATAAACGAGTAAAGAAAACATCAATTTCTAAATTGGAAATTTTCCCAATACCATATAAAACTGTATAGTGGTTAAAGAAAAAATAATAATGAGCCAGATCTAAATATAAGTCTTAGCAATTGTTAGAAACAGAAAGCCACATTGCACAAGCACGTCCAACTAGATATCTAAGCGAGTGACACTTCATTAAAGAACAAAGCTATGCTGATAGCAGCTGATTCAGTCCATACTATGACAGAACAATAAGTTGTATGAGGACAAAAATAGCTTGATTTGCAGATTGTAAATGTATAATACTCAAATAAACATTACACATGCAGGTGAGTTAAACTTTTGTAATATTTATAAGATAAAAGGTATATCGAAAACGGTATTCTAAATTCCTTCTCCATTGTGATAAAAAATGAATAAGAGGTATGTATTTAGTTTTTGATGTTGACTAGAGAAATGTGAACCAGCTGTTTTACAAACTATAGCAAAAAGATGATGCTGCAACCATAGTTTATGGCGCACACGCAACCAATCCCTTTGTTAGTCTGTTAACAGGTGGGTATATGTTTAATAATTGAGTTTCATTTAATAGTAGCTAGTCTACACCATAATAGGCATGGGAAAATTTTATTCGGACTCCGCAGTGCCTTAACAGAATAAATTAATTTAAATAACAATTTTAAAAAGTTACCTATATCGATGAAAAATAAACTAGTACAGAAAGAAGGTAGGTAACTAAGTTTCTTCTGTGTTGAAAGTGTTCCCATAACACGACATGACGATCTAATGAACTTATCTTAATTCCAAATAAATCCACACGTTCATAAAAATTCAAGTGGAGAATTAATAAAGAGATAAATACATTTATGAGCAGCGGGAATGTGGGTCTGCCGTTACGGAGCCGGTTGCCTTTATGTGCATATCGAAGATGGATGGTGTATGGCGCAGCGAGCAAGGCGCGGGAGAGTTGCGGGAAGGGGGCACGCATGCCTCCCCCCCACCGCCCTGCCATAATGGCCGCGACCACTCCAGCCCCGTCAGACGACAAAAATGCCATAATAATGGCTCCTGAATAGTTTTTGCTGCACCCGTACCAAATACTCCACCAAACTCCCCGTACGTGACGACTCGCTGCTCATCTCTCTCTTATTGAGAAATTCGTCAGTTTTATTCCCTCACCAAAAAAATAAAGAGTCGCAAGCTCCGGAATCCGGTTGTGTCATTTCAAACACTTGATAAGTATCGCTTGAGCGGTTTTTTGGTACAGAATTTCAGCGGAACCCGATTTCGTTTAGTATTCGATGAATGCAGCGTTTTTATCCGAGTTTCAAGAAGGTATGGTCACCTTCAGGATGCTTTAATTGTGAACCAATAAGAAGTTTACTCTTTACGAAGTATAGACGCTCTCCTGTCTTCTGACAATGCCTTATTAAAAGGCGATCCAGTTTAAACCCAAAAAATAATGCTTTGATTTCGCCTGGAGCACTGGCTGAAGAATGTTAGCAAAACCTCTCGGGGTTCTCTGGCTCCGACTAGCTTGATCTGAATTCAATTCCTTGAATGTGGTTAGGGCCATAAAATATTTTTCGTAGTCAAACCAGACTGTTGAATTTAAAGACGGTGGATTCACAATTGACCGTGTTATTAAAACGCATTAGCAGACTCTAAATTGAATGGCTGAAAAGCTTAAATTCAAAGTCAAAAAACAGAGTAACGTCTTAAAAATTGAGTAAAGGCACGCTGGACTTTCTATGTCCCCTTATTAAAAGCAACGACCTGCCAATAATTGAGCAGAGTTATTATCGAAGCGGCATTATTGTACGTCACAAAGTGGACCAATTAAAAGTTTCCCCGAATGTTCGAACGAAACGTTCAGAATGATAGCACTGTCAATTATGCCTGCCTGCCGCGCAGCCTGTTCAGCCAATTATCAACCAGCCCTCCGATTGATAAAAAGAGTTCCGAAAAATTCGTCCAAACATATTCTGCTTATCTGGTGGACGGCGCGAGGCTGTTCCCAAAGGCCAATTTCAACCGCAGCACTATATACCTCCGATAATTTTAATTATAAAGAGCTCAAAAGTCAATCAGCTACTTGAAATGGCCCCGGTTTGCACCAAAAGCACCGACATAAAAATCAGTACGATGCGATAAAAATGAAACTTTTCACCGAGAATTTTATTTACGAGCGGAGGACGAGAGGAACTTCGAAAAAACTAAATCGCGCTTCATGTATGAACCATGACGTGGTTGCAAGAACAATCACCGCGAATAATTCATATTCCGAGCGCGCTGCAAATACCCAGCGTCAATTTAAGGTTCGCTTCTGTGCTTCTCTGGACTCAAAGTACTCGCAGAAATAATTGTACTTCGATTGTGCGAGAAAATGGTGCGTCATTACCGTTGCCCTTTTAGAGACTGTATAAATCGTAATTGGGGATGTGTTGGGAACGCTATCGCCGCATCGGTCGTGTCTAACGCTTCAGCAAAGGAGCTTAAGGAGCCCCTCGCCTATTTAAGTTCCCATTCGGCGTCTATTTGAAGGGGCGCGGAGCTCCGCGACACCTGTATGCGTTATTTTGTCGCATAAATTCTCGTCGATTCAGCCGCGAGGCGGCCCGTTCCCTTGGTTTATTGAACCCAGTTTCCAGATAAGGAGCTACCTAACACCAGTAAAAATATCCAATAATCTCTCATGAATTTTCTCCAGCTTATTTGCATTGGTGCCGAAGTTCGTGAGCTGGTCCGTGTTTCTCATGATTAATTCAATTCAAACCAAATCGCCCACAATACTTCTAATTAACCGCTGCCCCTTATACGGGTCTGAGATTGCAGTGAGGATTCTTCTTGCAAGATATCTATATTATACGTACAAGTTTAACTCGTTACATACAAAAACGAGAGGGTATGGTACAAACGGTGAGCTACTCCGAGAAGATAGTGAATTAGCACACACTAAAAGAATCTTGTGCATTCGCAGCTGCACTCCTTTAATGTCTATTTCCGTGCAGACGATGGAAATGTCGTCGGGTCTGGATAAACGGGTGCGCAGACGCAGGCAGGGGTGTGGGAGGGGGAAGCGAAGGCTCCTTGTAAAGCCTACCCGGACGCTGCACTCACGCACGCGAACACTTTATTACTGTAGCTGTAGGTATGAATCCAATACACACCCATTTCAATTACACCACGCGGTCTGATCTCGAATTAGAAAAGCTTTTTCAAATACGTTACGAGTTTTGTTTTTAAATAAACACCGCGACAGTTATAAATTAAGATTACCGAAAGTTTCCAAACATCAGTGATGCACGATCGATGGATATACACACACATTTTTGTAATGAAATCTTTTAAAAGCTCATAACTATTAGAAAAAAAACCACTTTGGCAGGGTATACGGAATTTATTTAACCACGTCTACCCCTATAAAAATTTACTTACTCTTTTTCCCGTAGAGAAACCTTCAAAGGTACTTAAGCATAATAAATATTAGCAAATAGGCACTTCGTATGTACTGCCGTAACGCACTAGCTTTTAAATGAATTGCTTCGCATAACAATAAAACGCGTATAGGCCCTTTCACACATTCTAATGTGCCCAATGCTCCTTCATTTGTCGGGGGCAAGCACGCAGAGGAAATATTTTTCCAAATCCATACTGCCTTAAGGATCTCATAAAGCAGTCGTTTTCCCCACGCGAAAGTATGGAAGTGAGATTTATTTCGGGGACTTTGGTCTAGAGCTCGGGGCTTTGCTATGATGAATTGACACTTTTTCAGCGGTACGCCTACAAATTTCAACTCCAATATACGCACTCGGAATGAACAATGAGAAGAGCTTTCCCGCAGTTATGGCTGAAACTTTTAATGTCTCCAATGAGGTAAGGCGCTCGTAAATATAACCATTTACGAGATTAGTGGCCCTTTTTGGGAGTTGCGTAACGCAGCATAAAGCTAATTATCTCGCGCGAAAAAAACCTTCTTTTATTTTATGAGAGACGTTTATATACAAATCGAGGTCATAAAACGCTTGTCTATTTTAATTTTACCTTATTACCTATACGACTTCAAGAGCCGTGTTGACGTGTACCTACTCGAGGAAACAAAAATGTGGGATGTTTATATAGCCGCCATGGCATCGCGTCACGAAATCTTCACCTGCATTTTTGCATAGCAAATGTTTCTATGATTCGTTGGTTCGGTTTTATCGCATAAGTAAAAAGCAAGTTCCTGATTTAGCATACCAACCTTTTTTCTGGCCAAAATATTTAAAAAGTTTCGTTAAGTTCTTTTTAATTTTAAATTTACTTACTATCAGACTCAATAATAAGCTTACAGATACGATACTCATAAAAATTTAACGAATACGGATGACTTCATTCAAACGCTGTAGGCAAACGTCTAAATTATAATAATAAGCGGGCGTGAGATCATCGGATAGCTTGTCTTAATAAAGCCATTATAAATATCTGATACCTCAGTGTAAGTCCACCCGTTCGGCGCCACATACCAAAGGGTAGTCGTATTATATTTCTGAGACCAGAATAATTATAAGGACTATCTACAATAACTTAATTAAAATTCATAGGTAAGTAGTTTTACTATATTGTTTGTCAAGTCATTGAAAAATCAAGTTATCATTTTTATGGGTTTCTAGAGGTATTCTTACTTTTTCTTTATATATATATGCGTAAACAACACTCGATGTATAATACTTCATTTCATCTTGTCCGAACACAGATTGACCTTGCATTGTTTCGAATATTACTCGTTTTATTTTCATCATCATGATTAATAGAGTTCAAGAAATGTGAATTATTTTTGTATTCTGTTATTCAGATCTCTAATATTAGCCAACACAATTTGAAGTGAGTCAAAGAAATAGAGTTGTTATATAAAATGAACATGGCAGACAATGCTTATTAAAATACCTATCAAGATAAAGTGGGCCCCATCAATTTAAATAGACCGGAAAGTCCGGTAACTAACAATAGTAGTCGCAGCCATATGAATACAACACAAATTTAATCAAAGAGAAATCTATTAGTAAAATGAGAAGTACGGAAGGGAGCGCACCTATACATATTCAACGAGGTACTGCATCACGAACGAACCAATTTATGCGGCGACTCCTGAGAGTATCTTACTTTTACCTCGGCCATATGTAAAACTGGAGTATTTCTTTGGTTTCATACAGCACCTAGATTTAAATGAGACTTATTTTTCTAATTCATTTTAAAAGTTCTAAACGATTTGTTTTCTACAGTAGAGGCATTAATAACTTAACACAATAATAAAAACTTTGAAGCTGACTGACAATTAATGCACCGCTTAAACTATAAGTCCTAGAGGTATGAAATTTGGAAACTATTGGAATAAATTTGGAATTAGGAATTTCGAAAAGTCGCACCCGAAGACCCTTGAAAAAAAGTATGCTCCTATCACGTGAGCAAAGCCGTGGGCGACGGCTAGTTCTGCTATAACAGTTCATTAAGTATTTGATGTTGACTCATAAATTTAAAGCGAAACGAATGTTCCTGAATAATGGTTTTCTGTAATCAATAAAGTATAATAAATTCCTAGTGAGGGTTTTCGCATGTGAATTAGTTATGTATATTATAAATAAAGTTTTTACTTCAACTGGTCAACTAGTTACACACAAAAGAGCATTTCATATGTGCAAGCCTGTGGAGCTGCCTGGTTTGGCCGCACAAGTTTCCTTTAAAGTATTAATCAAGAGACATGTCGCGTTTTTTCCATTCCTTTTTTATTTCGCAAGTGCATCTGCCCTTCTCCACCTCTATTAAGGCAGTATACCTTATACACTTTAACTTTATAAATTCTTCCTTCGTTGACTTACGATGTGCTAATTTTATGGTCTTTTGTATCGATATTATTGGAATGACATTTTGATGTACATACCTTTTAAAACACCCCTTTGAAACAAAAATGAAAACTAACTTTACAATATTATACCAAAGTGTATTTATCTCATACTTAGTTAGACTATTCATTAGTCATGTATCTAGTTCTTTTTCTGCTTTCATTTTGAACATCAATGAATTATTAATATTATCCACATCTAAATAGTATTCAACATTCTTTGTAATAAAAAGTTAATTTATTAATTTGGTAAGGTGTACCGCAAGGACCACCCATATCTTTCAAATTGTATATAACATACACTTCAAGGGAATATAAAAGGCATGCCGTGTATATCGTTAGTTTAACCATAAAAGGTACTTCAACAGATGCTATCGCTTTCAAAACGACTTTATCTAGTCACGTTGCGATGTACCGTTAGTTCGGGAAAACCGAGCGGACTGAAAGGTTTCCAATTTGTTACCTCGTGCTCTCTATGCAGAGTGAATTTGGAACACTTGAACTTCACATCCGGTAGTTAGAGTAGATAAATTATTTTGTCATCCCTTTTTTCAGTTATCCTTGCGAAATAGCATTATTTGTCAAAAATATTCTAAAACCTTTTTTTTTTTCACCGTCATATTTTCCTTATATATAAAACCCTGGTATCTGGAAGTAAATAAACAATATTAAACTCAACATCACACGATAAAAGAACTAAATCCCCAAAAATACAAATAGAACTCACATCGCATAAACAAATTTGTTTCAAAAGCTTCCTACAGAACTGGATGTGTCTTGTAGCGCCAGACAGACGGTACAACTCGGGATCGATGTCCCATTTGGGATCACGAGCCAGTGACGACAGAATTCATACTCTTTCCAATGTTAGATACATGTTATGAGATAACTGATAGTTCTATGCGCTTTGTGTTTTATTTTTTTTTTGATCGGGACTTATGTGATTTAATTTTTATTAATTTTTTATACAAGATTGAATTTGTCTTTATTGATGAGTTTGATGATAGTTAAAATTTGTATAAAGAAGGTTCTTCAGCGAAACTAGTGTATAAATACAATTATGGAATTAAAAAAATACATTGCTCAGTATAAAAACTAATCATCCTTTTCCTGCCCCTATCTCACGCCGGCACAACATGTTTTCTTCTTCCAAATACTCCTATTATTCGTCAACTCTGAACCTACTTCTCTCACATTCATATCCTCTTTCAGTCTTCTTTCAGGTCAGTATAAAAACTACGCGGGAAGTAATAATGTTCTACTATATAACTAATCTTCAAATTGATCAACAAACTTATCTGAATCATTCGAATACATTGTAGAATAAATTTTATCCGATAACTGCTACCAATATAACTGGCTTTGAACATATTTGAATATCTACTTGCGCATCGGCTGGCCATTGTTGGCCCGGTATGGAGTTAATTAAAGGGGGTAGAAAGATCTACAGGTATTTAGAGTGTAGCCGCTGGGAATAGGTAAGATTATTGAAGCTGAGGTGTTAAATAGTGAATTGGAAATTTGTGTAGAACTTATTAAAATTGTAAATCTTGTTGGTAAATTTCGTATAGAAATAAAGAATTTACGTGATGTTATATTTTGTTAAAATACAAGTACATACTTTAGGAAAGTAAGATAAGTAATTTTTTTACGTGTGAATTATAAAATTTATATAGATAAAACTAAAAGTTCAAAATACTATGCTGGTGGTAATTAATTCTCTCATGTTATATATTAAAGAGTTACTATAGTATTTCAAAATCAAATAATGAAATACATTATAGTATGTATTTCAGTTTGAAGCTATAAATTTGATGAACAGTTAAAGCTTAAAAAGATGAGACAGCTTATTTTTACCCTTATTCTAATTTCAATTGTATAAATTTCGTAGTGTACCTTATATACGAGGTATTCCTTTATAGTGTGGTATCAAGATGCACTATAACAAACATTTCGCTTCAGCCAAATGTTTATTTGTTCTCAAATTTGGCTGTAGGGAAATCAAGATGGTAAACTTGTGCTGGCGGTCACAACTACCACCTTTGG
The DNA here is from genome assembly GCA_918843925.1 of Eulithis prunata. NCBI lineage: Eukaryota > Metazoa > Arthropoda > Insecta > Lepidoptera > Geometridae > Eulithis > Eulithis prunata. The sequence goes on along the minus strand of OU974016.1, from coordinate 6,357,114 downwards.
GAATAACAAACCATATTTCCACAACAATGAGTACCTAGGTTTGTGAAATTCCGTGCTTTATTTACTTGCTTAGCAATACATTAGTCTGATGCATTTTTGTTTGTTTATTGAATATTGCTTTTCTTTATATGTATTTATTTAATTGTCTTATAATAATGTCTTGTAATTATTTTATACGAGCCTTCTTCATGTAGCTAAAATTGTATAAAATAAAATTTATTTGTTTACATTTTTGTTATATTAGTTCGCCTTCGATAATCATCGTAGGATTTTTACCAAATGAACATGCTTTCATTAAGAAATAATCTATGAGTTATTATTAGCAAACATAAATAAATATTTCAATAATGTTGAACGTTGATCGCAATTAAAATAGTATATTCTAATCCAATGTTCTACTAGGCAAGTTTTTTTATAGGTAGATACACCAGATATAATGAAATGTCTATGGTTTTTGAGACAAGCGACCAGCGATTTCAAAAATGTATACCGGTAAAACACGATCAAAGTGTATCATTACCGAAACGGAAACATGACGTAGCTAACTTTTTTGCTAAAAAGTTGTAGGAGGTAAGCTATCCTAGTAAGATGGTCTTTTTGCCAAAACCGATTGTATTTTTAGTTTATTTGAGAACTAAATGGTATAGCCACCTGGAAGAGGATAGTGACTGATGAGAGTCACGTACGTCATGACTCTCAGCCTTGCGGAACGCAACTGAAGATACAAAACGCTTTGCTTATGAACTTGCAGCTGTACAGAAGCGGCCGCGGAGTTTACTGCAGGGATATAAATTAAATGCTTACGTTTCGCTTGCCCCGCTCGCTAGTTTAATTAAGCGTACTCCTTTGTCTGTATGTGCGTAGACATTCAACATGTTTTGTTGTTGGACTGAGACGCATTGTCCCATTCGGCCATGCCTGATTGTAAGACCACGAAGCTGTGGTTTGCAGAACTATTGTAAGATGGACTTAAACAAAACCGGTCTTTGTTATTCAGCTGTGAATATATATCTTACGGGATCAAAATTAAGGGCTCTAATTTTTTTATATAAATTAAAATTATAGTCGGGTGTACACCGACGTGTACAAACACAGAAAACATAAAAAAAATATTCATATCCATTTCAGGCATAGTCGTCTAGTTCTAAACTAAGCAAAGCTTGTACGACGGGAACTAGATTGCTGATGGAATACATAATAATAAATGTCAACTGAAAAAAACTCAGACCATCCGTAGTGTATAATTTAAAGCAGAACTAAACATCGCGTCACATAAATTGCCTAAAACAAATTGCCAAAAAAATACTGTGTTAATTTGCGCCAACAATGTACAGGAGTACCAACATGACCGTGAGATTAAATTTTCAAACGTGTCACACTTGATTACCTTTTTTTGGAGAAAACTCCGTTTCATCATGTCCGAGCCATGTACTTTAATCTGGTAACATTAGATACGGTAAAAGTATTAATGAATATCTACCTGGTTTGTCGCCGAGCGCCTGATTGCGTCACTTTAGACTTGCAACACAATCGTCCAGTAACGGAGCTTTTTGAATACTAAAAAATACTTCTAATACATCCGCGACCCCGCGCTCTCGCAGGTATAAACCACTTTTTACGGGAACAATAGCTACTTTCTCTCCGACCATAACTCAAAAAACTTACTTTTTTGTTCGCGAACACAAGGACTCTCTCCGCACTTTGCGTGTAGTTATACAATTTGAAATACAAAATGTTAGTCGAACAACACCGATCGAGCTATCCGACCCTCATCACAATCGTGATGATACTGAAAACGGTACTCTTTTATCCAGAAATCTCTTTATTCAGAAAACGAAGTTAGTTAAGCTAACTTTTGTGACGTGTTTTTAGTTGGTCTTTTTGTGGCTCCATATGAGTATTCTAAGATACCCTTTCGAAGGACCCAAGAAAAAGGGTTGCGCTGTTCTCTCAAATCCTAAATGCGCAGGAGTGAGTGTGATGAAACGATTCTGTTAATGACCCCTCTGTTAGAACTGAGAACACGTTTGGGAATAATTTGAATACCGAAATGCAGATGGCTTCTTTTATCTGAGGGTCTTTGGGACCGCCAAACTACAAGTTAATTAAGGTATGCCCATCAATTAAATATTGGTTTTGATTGTTTTCATTCTGTATTATTGAGTTGTGCTCTTGATTTATGAATTAACTAAGTTTTTAATTAAGAGATACAGTGCTTTTGCAACCCACAGGCCATTTATTTGGTGTACTGTATATCATGTGCTTATCTGCAGTGTATTGAATCATTTATTGTATTGTATCACAAACGGAGGAAGTTTGCCGCTATCTTGGTACTTACGTGAGATAGCATGAGACAAATTTCCCCAATAACTTACAGCTATGGGATAAATCTTGCTGTAGTCATATCCCGCACATTCGACATTCGTATCTGGGACGATGCATTCGTTCAGCGAATGGATTCACTGAGCGAAACACCAAAATTTATTGGGTTAGTAGTTGCTGTAGGTCGATAAAACTACACACCGACAGCGAAACGCCGTAAGTCCATAAATCGTGTGGGAGATACTTACGACCTTAGGTCGGATGATGCAGAGTGAATTTTTCTACGATATCACTTGAAGGCTGTATGACTGAAAACTGCGCAGTGCAATCTTTTTTGCTCTTTCAATGGCGTTACTGCTAGGCGACATAAGGACGTTATAGTATAGAATTACCATATTTATTGCTTCTTCTTTATGACTTAGTCAATTTTACTTGGCCTGTTGGGTCCAATTCTGTAGCAGCAAGGAGTCTGCACACTGTCACTCAAAAAATACAGATACCAAATGGGTTTGGACTTGAGTCTGGACTACTCCTTTCAGACAGTTTCAATGATTTGTTCCTATGTACAAATTAATAATTAGGTATTTTTACCGTGTCAGAATCAGATTCGTTAGCTGTTTTGTTTTCTTAATCGGGTAATAACATTTGGCATTTATTGTTAAAAAAATTCTTCCGATGTTTCAATTTATGTAAAGTCTTGTTACTAAGTAGGTAAGTACCTAGAATATGTACCTACTTAATTTTTATCATTTATTTATTATGTCAGGCAAATTTTATTGTTATGTATATGCTAATGATACAAACAAGTTGCATGAAAATAGACTTCAAAGGGAGCTCGAACCTTGTTTTTCAGATTCAACTATTTTCATCATTCTGTCGGTGACTCAGGGTCACATATGTCTCATTCAATAAAGAACCCTATTGCCTTATGACAAAGTCTAATATCTTTTGAATTTCCCTACCCGCTTACTCATGTTTCTTTAAACCAAACTTACTGTTTTCCTGATTTTAACGGCCATCGTATTACCATTGAACATCAATGTAGAGTTTTAGGAGTCATACAAACCTGAAACAAAAGAAACAATATTGTTCACATCGTTCTAATAAAAAAGTGTCATTTTATTTTATCTATTCGAGCACATGCATATACGATTTCTAAAATAAACAATTGAATAGTGGAATAAAAAATAAATAGTATTTTAAATCAGCTCTCTGAGAGAGATTACAAATGGGTTCGCGACTGCTTGCTACCTGCCCTCGGCACATAGAGCGCACATACACGCGCTAAACGCCTCTGACGAAACCGGTCCGAAACGCCAGCCGCATACAAAATACTCCCGTTCCGACACATTCTCCGTCTTTCATCGACGCCAAAACATCACATAAATCTAACTCGCTCACTCACCCGAGCCAACTTCACGGCAGTCCAGCAGCCGGCCAATCACAGCGCGGCAAGCCAACGCCATATTGAATGGCGCGACTCCACTGCCCTCTCGCTGAACTAATGCGCAACGCGCTTTGTGTTTTCCTATTGTTTGTGCAAGTTATTCATTGTTTTTAACAGAAAAAACTGTTTATTTTACATTGAATCAGTGAATAATGTGGTGTTTTTGAGTTTTCAGATGTGTTTTATAAGTTTTTTGACGTAATTTGTGTGAAAATGTGGAATGTTAACAAAGGGACGCTACCGCTCCGTAACTAGGGCTACGTTTATGTTATGTTTGTTGGCTTGCCTACATTATATCAAAATAAACCAAAATTGTTGGAAAGCATTTTTTTGATAAAACCAGGTTAAGCACTTATTAGTTAAATATTTCATCCTAAATAATTAACCTATTTTTTAGTAGTGGTTTTCATATATTAGTATAATTACCTACTTAGTACAAAAAATGCTAGACGCGGTGTGATAGAAAGGTAAACACTAAAAACATACCGTAAGTACATGCAATTAATTTTTAAGTTTATTTTTATAAAAAGCCTCATAAAAGGTATGTTGTTGAAGATGCAAATCATGATAAAAATAAATAGGTTTCTTATCAGAAAATGTAATATTTTTTATCACATACTAAAGTATAATTTTAACTTGTTTATAACGTTAAAACATCTCTACACTACAATGTATTTTGGTGAAAATAAATGCATAAATAAATCTCTGCCAGTCCCGACGGAGATCCGACGGCGCATGCGCCAACAAAAATGGTGGTGAGAAAAAGAGCATGAAAGATTGATAGCAAAATTATTGATTTTTATAAAAAAATTATAAAATGTAGTAATTTTTTATGTTGATGTTTTTTATGTTGTTTTTATGAGGAGTATTTTTTCACCAGGTTTATACCCACCTTCAGTTTTTTTTATTTTAAGCTTTACTTTACCTAACCTCAACCTAATTAGGTAATTATTTTTTTAGTTTTATAGGAACTTGAAATATGAATTACCCTGTAAATTGTTACTTTTACTTTAGTACACTTAATCCTTTTTTAGTTAGAGTAGGTCAGCTATGTATATGTATTTATAATGTGTATAAAAAGTGTTTTAGGCAATAAAATTTAAAACAGTTCATCCATTTATTAAGTTTTTTATTAAAACAAATATTTTAAGTATTAACAAAAATATTTCTGTTTTGTATATAAGAATATGCTGAATTTTTTACTAAGAAAACAGATTAGAATACATTTTGATCTCATTTATTTTATGTAGACTCAATATTATAATTATGTATTAGCTAATGCCATCACTTATGATTTCAAATCAAACATTTCACATTATAACTTCCCAATAACTTAATTTCAGTAAGCATGTTATTTTGAACGTTTATAAGTATACAATTTTGAATTCTATATATTGCAGACATAGAACCTGAATTAGAATTTCAAAAGTGTATCACACGAGACAAACGCGTTGTTTTGTTCTATTATGTATATTTATAGCTTGTTTTCATTTCACTGGTTGAATGTTTCAGTTCAGAATTTATTCTATGCCATTGTTGCCAAAACGTTTAATTACAACATTCTTTACATAAACTAATGTTTATAAAGTAGGCGCGTATCTATTGGGTGCAATAAATCAGACTAGATTTAGCGACCGTTCGCATTGAGTTCAATTTATATGCGTAACTAGATAATTGTCAATAAGCACTGGGTTTCTGTAAGAATCAAAACATAATTTCATAAGTAATTGTTGTACTTTAATTAGCTTGTCTATAGTTAGCTATATAGGTACTTAGACCTACTGTAAAACAACTACATAGTGTAGCAGTAAAAAAACCGTGGTGAATCGTGGTGAACCGTGGTGAATATCATCTTCCTTAGTTTTGTGAGTTCTATGTATAGAACTCACAAAACATTAATTATTTATTTAATTTTGTTCCTAACAAAACATTTTGTTTAATTTACCTAATGTTTGTCAGAATACTATTCAGATTTTCCTGAACTGAAGAGTATTAAGGTGGGTAATAATCTTCTTTATGTCTTCCTTGACTCTTTAAGGCTAGTCTATGGTCGGTATTTACCAAGCTACAGTGCAACGTTTGCATTACAGAGATAAAATACGGTGCCAAGTCTTCCCCGGGCAAAAGAAGCGAAGCGAATGGGGAGATTTACTGTGAAAATTTTGGAAGTCAGCCGGGAATGCTATGTGGTAGTTTCATTAATCACGCTATAGAAAAATACCATCCACTTCCAACAAACTTTCCAACCGAATATTAGGTAAAGTTTTAAAAATATTTTATCTGAGACACAAGCTTAGAATAAATATAACTAAGTAGGTACATAAGGATAGTAAAGTATATACGTATTGTATTTTATAAACAAAATTAATCAAATTATTCTAATGTATGTTCCGTTCTAATTTAAACAAACGGGCCGGACCTAAGCCTACTTAAACAAATTTACAGCGATCGTTTCTTCCGAAGGTGACCCAAATTACCATGAAAAAAGTTTAACAGCCCTTTATTTCAGAACAAACAGAGGTAGCTGGTGGGAATCCCATGTAATCCCCGCCACTTATCACGCGTGCAAAATGCAAATTCGGTGCCGGCACACGCAGAATTAACGAAAACCAAACTGGACTGGGATGGCTACCAGCTATGCTACGTCACTGAAATTGTCAAAGTTTCCAACCAGCATTATCAAGGGATAAACAAGGTAATCTACGCCGAGAGTTTACATCGTTTACAAACTCACTATAAATTCACAGTAATTCGCCTATTTTAACCCGGGACACGTTCGCAATTTATTTTTCGGTTATTTATCATCCCCACTCCAGAGATCTCAGGAATCGTTATTTATTCTTCGAAACAGAAAGAAATGGCACGCAAATGTGATTTAAACAAGTGTTGTATTCTTTTGTTTTGTTGTTGTTTCAACCTGTTTTCATAACAGGAACATAACAGTTGCAGTTCTAACATGAGTTCTACATATTTCAATAGAAACAAAGGTGTTTTTATTGGAAATAAAAATATAATAGCTGTGATTATGGCAGTTAGCGTGCAAGTATACCAGGTTTTTAAAACTAGGAATTGTGATTTTATATATAGGTACATTTTTTAGTAGGTTTTCAGAAAAAAACTGGTACAAAAAGTACCTAACTGTACTAAAGTAGCTTACAATTATCTAAAAAAAGCATATAGGTAGATGGTTGTGTAATGTGTACCTATAATAATATTTTAAAATTACCTACAGTCAAGAAAAAAAACATTATTTTACCCTCCAAATTCGGTATAAATGTGAATCGTGTATAAAATACAGGCATATATATTATGTAAATAACTATTACATGAGTAAAGCTATGAAAATACATAATTTTTATATTTTTTATCCAAACTCTTATTTCATTCATTCATAGTGTGGCTTTACAAAATTATTCATAATCATAATTTAATTACTTATTACATAAAATATAAGCGTATTTACCTCAGTACAGCTTGTAAGTACTCATACAACTCGCATGTTCTATTACTTTTCAACACTCTGTTATGCAAATAGAGTCCCAATTACAGTGTAATGATGACGTAGAGGCGGCATTTGATATTTTGCTCGCAGCATTAATACAAGTCCGGCTAATCTGAAGCCGTTTTACCCAAATTGTGAGAATTTTTACATCATAAACAGGTTTTACTGAATTTTCAGCTTTACCGGCTTTAACAAGCATATGCCAGGCGAAACTATAAAAGAATATACAGCAGGTAACTACAATGGCGACAAAAATTTACACACGGGTAGAGCTACTTATTAGTATTCATAAAAAAATAATTAAAGTACAGTCAGCTGTATTAAAATGTGTACGATTCGTTACTTTCAAACTCGTGTCACCGTATTGCAATAGACATTTACAGGATGAAAACAAATAAATTATGAACACAGTTATTAATTTTACTTATTTATTTAGTATTGGGACCGTCAAAGTCCATAACAATGCTGCGGCCCTACATTGAAAATTACAAATTGTACACATTCTAGTGCAGCTGACTGTACTTGAATTATTTTTTTATGAATACTATTATGTATAGCTCTACCCGGGTGTCAATTTTTTGTCGCCATTGTAGATACATGCTGTATAGAGTCATCATGTTTCCTACTCTGTACGAGACATTACTAAAAACTGATAAGGTGTCAGTCACCTTTTACACGTACCTTCTTACTTTTGATGTTTCACATGGTCTATAATATTTCTTGTTGTTGTAAAGTTGATTGTGTTTCGTTATTATTTACTCACTTGTCATTCATAAGCTTGTGAAAAGTGACAGAGGCAACTAAATATAATAAGAAGAAGCGTCAGCACTGAAATCTGCTTTCGATGTAAATGCGATCCGTGTGAACGAAGCCACGGGCTTAGCGCTTGTTTGTGCCCCTAATACGGTATTAACACCTGCGCTTCAGAATTATGACGTGGATGAACGCGGGATGAGATTGTGCGTCAAAATTTACCAGCAAAATAAAAGCCAACATAATAATAAAACAAAGCTACAATATTCTTATCACTCACCTTTAGTTTAATGGAAATAATCTATGTATATAAAAAAATCAGCAAACAATATTTATACTAAAGAACTACATATTATAATATGTAGTTATAAAAATATTTGATTTTAAACTAATTTTCTATGATCCTACTTACAAAACAATTTGGCATCAGTACCTATAATGTGTACGGTCTAATGGGTTTGCTATTTTTTGTAGGTTAAGGGTTATTGTTAGTATTGAACAGTTATATCAAGTGTTGAAATATTATATTAATAAGCGAGTTCATAAATTAAGATATTCGATAAAAAGAGATTTTTATTATTTATTACAACATTAAATTAGACACATTACATGTTCGCTGGTTGGTTTTGTAAATGTTTATTATGAGAGCGTTTGAGTAAAATAGTAGGTCAAGTTATCCTCGAAAACAAGGAAGAAAAACATGAAAATAAAATGGGATAAAAACGGAATGCTGACTAATATGATTTTATCATTTGGAAGTTTTTGCTGTCGAGTCTTTTTTCGTATATGGAAATATTTATTTCAATTCACAAGACAAAAGTAGATATACTTTATTTACGGTTAATATAATAAGCTTAAAATTGTGTTCCTTTGTATGTTTGTTGAATTGATTTTGATCTAAAAACGGATATTACACGTACTTTTATCGGTGAAAAAACATTTCCTTTATTGATTTGTAAGTCACAAACAGAAATTTTAGTCAATATATAATTTTATTAGCAATATCAACCCACACGAAGTGAAATTACTTAGTATAAATTATTTTAAGCGAAAATGATACAAAGGCGTACCAAAACAAGTGCTACTTATGCAAAAGCACGCGACACCATTTATCTAAGCAGGCGCAGTATACGTATTTACAATATTTCTATTGCCACGATAAATATGTTGTGGTAAATTTCGTGGATTTACCCAGGTGAGGGCATATCTGCATATTTATGAAAGTCTCCTTAAGGGAAGCGTCTTAAAACGCCGGAAAATGTAAGAGTTTTTTTATCCTGCAAGTTTTAACAAGATCCACTTTATTTATTCTGCACTAGGGCGGGTATCTGGAGAGATTTAGTATAGGGAAGCGTGACTGATCGAGAAAACGAAAGGTTCTGAATTTGAATAAAGTTTCAGCCAATTTATCTTTTGAAAACCCTGTTTAAATCTGTAGCCGCGTCCCGTATTAAAACTATTCTGAATAATGAATATTGAACAATGTAACTCATGATTATATATTTGCTTGTTTTGATCAGTGTGAAGTACTTTCCAGAATATAAAATTTTAGAAAAAAAAGTGACAAAAAAAATTTGTGATTTTTTTAATAGGCTCTTTTAACGGATATGCTGTGGTATATGTATGTGGGTATAAATCATTATAAATTAAAAATAAATACTTACAGTTATCACATAGCGAAACAAAAAAGCTAAAAACTAACTTTAATGTGATTAGACTAAATATATTTTTATACCTAATTATAATTATGCGAATGAACATCAAACAATTTTCAATTAATTTTGGAATTAAGTATATATAATTTAAACATACCCATCATAACTTTACTTTAGATATGCCAAGGCAATTACTCATGAATTTATTCTATTAATGATAAAAACCTCTATTTTATAATTGGCTGAAATAACTAAGAAGATATTCAGCATTTAGAAAAATGTAACTTACAATGTGAAGAGATCATAGTATAATGTAAATAAAGAAAACAAGAACTGAGCCTTCATACTTGTGGTAATGATAGTAGAATCAGTATTTTTTAATTAGAAATGACATTTAATGTTTGAAACAATTTTTGTTTGTTTATAACTTATTGAAAAAAAAATCATATTATTTAAGCATAATACGTAAAACAAAAGGAAAAAAACAAACAAGGCCGGAATGAATAGTCAGTAATACCATAAATTATTGATTTTTATATTGTTATTCTACTAACTTAGTTATATTAATCCACTGGGTTACGGATATGAAGTTATTCATGCGTAAGCAAATAAATTAAATAGTAAATCAATGTCAAACCGACAACTGTCAACTGTCAAGCAAATTGTGAAGATGTAAACAAATGCCGCGTCCGCAAAATTATCGCTTACGTAACAAGCAATTAAACTAATATCAAATATATATGATATGTCTGTAAACATAAATCATGGCAATTAAGTTAACAATAAAACGTCAGTGGCGACCAAGTTGTCACAATTTTACTGACGTCCAAATTATTCAGACCTCTGGCAATAGAAAATGTGATTGGAATTGTCTAAAATGTAGAGATCTCTCAAATTGGTGGTACTATCAAAGTGCAAATCAGTCAAAGGTTGTAATGTCAACAATGTGATTTGATAAAGATGCGTTGACAGAGAAGCTTTCACAAGTCTTATCTTTGTATCTAAGCAGCCATTAACTGATACAGTGAAAATAGCCCCTTGTGGTCGTATAGTGAATCTATTGTTTTGACCTAACTTCTTATCTTCCACTACGTACTTATATATTATATATTTTTATTAATTTGAAAACGAATTATACCTGATCAACTAAAATATATAATATATGGTTGTGTATAGAATGTAGGGCAAGGTATACTATATTTTTTATATATACCTATATAATTATGATTTGACAAAGATAGAAGGATAAAAATATATAAGTAAGTCAATTATTTAAACGTCATGATGTGCCTTACTATCTTAATGAATATATCGTTTGAAATCTGACCACGTTTATAATTATCATCACGATTTATTGCTTGAGGCAAAGAGACTATAAATCAGTGGTTCTGATTATTTCTAGTTATCACGTAAAATACCGCTATAGTAACATAATACATTTTAGTTTTTGTCATCATCTACTTGATTTAGAACGAACTGCGTTGAATATAAAGTTTTATGTAGGTAGCGTACTTTTATAGTAAGTACGTAGGTAAGTTGTGAGGTACCAACGAAACACAGCAATATAATCATGATTCTAAACTAAATGAAGTTGTTGATAGCAAGTAAGCACTTATGAGTTAGTGGACAACTCTGGTGACGGAGTTTAGGCCGCCTTAAGGCCTCCATCGTGGCTTAACAACTGTTCTAGAGCTTAAGTTAAGTTGTTGATAAAAATGATACAAGCATTGCTATGTGTGTATCATTTTTGTATCACTAAGCTATAATAATATATAATGTTATGTACAAAGAACGCAGTCGCAAGATCAAGTTGATAATTTCTTAGTTTTCGCGTTCCAATTCAAATAAAAAATCTCTAGTTTATTATAACACCTAAAGAAAGATCCAACAAAAGAATTCATGCGAACAAAGAAGCCTCATTAAAACTGCAAGAGACGACTAACTAATTACCGCCGGTAACTAACTAAAGTTTTGACCGCGGATATAAACTAAATGAAGCGACAAGGTGCAAAATGATACCGGTTACTGAGCGGCTTCCGCATTCACTATTGTTTGATGGCGCTACCAACTACACCATCAGACAACCATAATATATATTATATTTTGACTTCAAATACGCCCGTGTCGATACAGAAGTAAATAATAATAAATTCTAATATATATTTTTACTATATTTTTTTGTTACTACAAATAGTCTGAATCTTCAAGGCAAGAATACATAAGTTTCTTCTAATCCATCTTGCTACATCATCGGCTTTATCGTCACTTACCATCAGGTGAGATTGAAGTCTAAAACCTTGAAAATGATGTAATGAACAAATCCATACTATTATCCTCACTTCCCATATAAAAAGGCATATCCGTTCTAAAAGAACTGAAAAAAAAAACATCCAAAAAGTAAGGCGAAGTAATGAGCTCTCATAAATAACCTCATGTTTAATTTATAAAGACTCAGTTGCATTTTTTGGCTTACACCAACTTTAGACTATTTACTGAGCTTAACTTAAGAGCTGAATATTCTGAATAAGCCTTTCAGAATGGGGTTAAGTTGCAGTATTCATAATTGGGTATGCCAACATTTGCTGCATAATTTTTAACAAAAAATAACTAAAAAATCAAAATTATTTAAAGATTTAGCCTGCGTTAAAAATTTATGAAAATTATGAATTCAATAATGTCAATAGAATATTATGCATACCTAAATGTTTATCGTATGAGTAAAATATTTACCTATTTCAATATTTATTATTAGTGGTAGAACTCAGCAGTTGATTTTAATTACATAATTAATGTCTACATTGTATTACATATTGATGACATCAATTAAAATGGCGGATTCCATTACTAACCATAAAACAAATCATTGGCACGGTCCATTTACGTGCTCAGAATCTGTCCGTAATCGTAAATAAGCTATAGAGATGTACCTGCTAACATGACTAACATTATAAATAATTAATTATGATTATATTATTGTTACAAACTTACTTAGATAACTTAAGTTAGTAAAATTATTAGAAATTTAGTAACTACAAGAAACAAAAGTTGTCAAAACTAGATTAGGTATGTTTGAAAAATTAGAAAGCGTTCAAAGCCTGCACTGTTTCTAAACCAGTCAGCCGTACAAAACTTAGCAATGGACCAACAGTTCAGCTAGAAAATATACTGTACTGAAAATGCTACGAGTTGCCTAAAATATTTAAAATATTCCAAGTACATCACTTACCGAATGGATGCAAAATGCAACACATGTCACTTATGTCGATATGTAGAACAGATTACGTATGAATTATGTAGAAACACACCAGCTGCTGGTGTTAGTTGGAACAGATACAAACACAATGAAGAATGCACCAGATCTGCAGCATACCTTTTATGTCGATAGGACTTTTATTGTACTATCAAAAACACTAGTAATTTTTTTATCATATATTTTTTATTCCTTATAACTTTTAATAATCAGTTACCTATAACTTTAGTAGACCAAAATATTATTAAATAGTAATATTAATAAACACTTTTACCTACTACTTAATTTATGAATATTATATGCAGTAAAATGATTTTAGCTCTAATTTTCAATGTTTTATAATTCTTTTTACAATTAGAATAACCTAATATTTCATACAAGCAAGTGTTTTCAGTTTCTAACATGTTTGTAAAAACTCTAATTTAAATTTTAATATAGCACATGTTCGTATATTCATACGTCACATCAATGCTTGTTTCCCTGGGTTATGTGCTCGCAATTTACGTCCCTCCCGGGAGACGAAGAGTAATGTCGGTGTGGGGAGAAAAAGTGCAAAAAATTCGCAACGACTCGGTCGACAAGTTCAGCCAATTATAACTGACAACCAGTGCAGGCGCGGCCTCCTTCTCCATAACAAGCTTTAGTACTTTACGAAACTTAAACCTTTATTATGCAATTTGTTTAACGTTTTTCAATAAAGGTTATGTTTTGACAGCTATTTTAGTAACTTCAAAACGCTGAACATTGCTCTATCTAAAAAATTTCAACAGTTTTTGTAGACAGTTATTGTAGTAAGCATTCAAATAGTTCTTAAAATTAATCCGGCCAGAGTGGGTAATTTCAATCACGGCCTTTCTGTACGCATTGCGCATCTTTGACTCAGTTCCAAAAACAAAATTAAAAATTCCTAATTCTCTTTTTAAATTTTTATCAACCGCCATCCGAGTTCATTACATACGTTTGAAAAGTTAAAAAGTGGTTTGGAATGATTCACGGCGTGCGATCCCAATGATATATTACAGCAGAGCTGGCACCATAAAGCAAAGCCTGTGGCAGAGCCGATACAACGATAGCGACACCGGCAACAGACAGACACCAGAGAACTGGACTCTCTTGGCATACACAGGATGATACATTTGAGAGTACAAAACTTAAATTTTATTGATGTTTTCTATGTACTGAATTACCGGTTGTCCGTATATAAAATATAAATACCTATTGGTTTAGTTACTGAAACAAAATTTTATTTATCAGTAGTTATATTTTATTGGTCAAAATTGTTAATGCTATCCGATTCTGACTTGATGATTGTACCTATATAAACAAAAAACAAATTGTTTCAAGTTACAAACAATAAACGGGGTAAAGATATGAGTACTGCCTTCTGTCATTTTTTATAACAACATAAAACATTATCTGATTTTATTCATTCACTATCTACTTAATAATGAAAAATATATTCTATTTAATTATGTGTAAAACTAAAAACATAATTATGATAAGATTCATGGGTTTTTTCAAGTATTACCAATACCATAGTTTTAAAAGTCCATTTAAACAAAATAATTAATAATGAAGCACACATTACGTGTGTAGATAATTAGATGTATTGGACAAGTGCCAAGTGAATGATAAACGTAACAGCTGCAAGGTAGAAATGGTGTGACAAAGTAGGCTATGAGTAATTATCATTATTTATCACGTAGTTTTATGACTAGTTTTAACTTCTGAAAAAGTATTTTTGGTATAATAAATTTTTTTGATCCTTAAATACGATTTGTTGATTTTTCATCATGAACAAAAATATATAAGTTTTCAACGTCATTTTCGAATTCTTAATTTAAAAGTAGATTAATAATACCTTGTATACTAAATAAATAATGCCTTGATAAAAAACTAATAGCTTAACATAAAGCCTCCTGTATACAACTCCCACATATTTTACTCACCAACACAGGGACGTAATGAAGCAATTATATATCGATATTTTTATGCATAAAATCCTTCGCGGATATCGGTTCAGTCTGCTTCAGAAATAAAACAAAGCAAGAGGTTATTGTTGGCGCGGGTAGGTGTGCTCGGTTATCGAGCTTTTAACCCGACGCGCGACACGTCGCGACATCCACAGGATTTATCGCCTCACTAGACCACTACTCATTCGAAAATCCCGAGGAATAAAATTTTAATAAAAAACCGAAATGATCGAACGGTTAAACCGATATTTTTACAGTAGTACTGGTTATAGTTTCACCTTAATTTTTTATACGAGTTAAAATGTCTTTTGGCCACAATCTCACTTGATAGTAACTTATATTATTTAAAATTAAGTCAACCTTTCTGCTTACTTGTAATTATTGATTCAATTTAAACTAGCAAATTGGCACCAACTTTATATCAGTTAGGAATTTCATTCATTTATCAATGATTAATATCGGCCAATTATCTCGTCACAATAACCATCCATAATGTAATTTTTTTCTTTCTCGTTTGTACTAGCCTCAAACCGTTGACTCACTTTCGCCACACAACGTCGCTAAACTTCTTTAGCGTGGTCCGTATAACCCGCTGCATACAATTACTGTTTTCTTGTCTTTTTCCATGGCAAGTGTTGATAACAGAAGAGATAAGGATGGCCTGTTGGATGGAGACGTCCGCGCGAGTGGTTTATGCTTGGCGCATGGACTGAGCTGTTACGTTCGTCATCCGCTCTCTACTTGCTGTGTGTGTTGAGGTTTATTTTAGGTCGAGCACACTGCTGTTTAGATTTTGAATGCATTTTACCATGTGAATTATCAATAACTTTTTAGACTTAACTTTGTAAGCAATCTTCAGAACGAGTGCTGTATCTATAGTCTTTTAGACATTGTTATTTGTTGTTTTAGTATTTTTAAAACAATAATTTAATGTATCTACTTTAACCCGATACTACACCCCCTTTTGTCCTAAGTATTAGATAGTGACGCTACTAAAATAGTAATAGCTACTTTATAATGTTAAAATCGCTTTATTTTTGTAACTTCGAATTGAAATACGAATAAGAACATTATATTTTAAATTTTGTCATTTGATGAGACATAAATTCGTGGATCCACTCTCTTTTGGTAATGTGAGGGATCACTAGCATAACCCCAAAAACTGCTGCTAACGGCCATGGTTAAAAAATGTCCGGTATGTGTGCGTGTAGCCAGTTCCTTGGGCGAGTTTGTTCAACCCGGGACTTCAGTTAACTCGTTCGCCTGGATTTATGTCAGGAACTTTCAGCTCACAGTTCCTTGCGACACTGACTTCCTTTCTGCAGCGATTGTTTCTAGAAAAATTCTTTCTTTCTTTTTAATTACCTTCGTTCTCAGTTTGTGTTTATGAGCTTTTTTGTTGGATGCATTTTTGATTCGCTTAAGTCTTATTTTTAATTAGTTCTTTAGCTTTGTTAAAATTACTGTGTTAATATATTTTTTCTGTACGTTTAAGCGTACAAAATATATACATATATATATTAGTATTTTTTACTTACAGGAAGGTCCCAACCTTGTTAAAATTGTTTGTTTTATCTTGTTACAGAAATATAGATATTTTTATTTCATTTTGAAGCGTTTATTGTGTCGTAAGGTTGTGTTTTTCAGAATACAGTATCTAGACCTGCATGAAAAAGTTACGCAAAAAAAAGGAAACATATATTATATATATAACAACATTATCGTTACACAAAAATTCAGAAAAAAATGAAAATGTAATTTATCAACTCGATCGCTAAAACTTTATCAGCGCTAAAAACAGTGATTGATCTGAACTGCTCCACTCTGCACATTACAAGCGAGTTCGACATAGGAAGGTCCAAGTTTTCTATTGATTGTACTCTTATCAGAGTAATTCCGAAATGGAATTGCCTCTAAAACACTCGTATAGCCATAAACCGGTCAGAAATCGATAGAGTTCCGTAAATGTTCGTAATATATGTGATAAAAAAAACTTAGGTACCAATATCCACACTTCCATTCATTCTGCTCTGATAAGATGGGCCGAATAGTGGCTGGACATTTATCTTAAAGATTAATGAGCCAATTTTCTTAGTTGGCTATAAAAAGAATCGCTAGGCCGACCTCGAAAGCCATCACAACCACTTACGGGTTAACTTTTGGTATAGTGATGTTCGGATTCCTTGCTGAATATCGAAACTGTATAATCTATTGCCGGATAGAGAGGAAAGTTATCGACAGTTTGTTACACAAACAAAACATGATGTGACTCGATGTCGTACATTTGTTGTTCTTCCGAACATCAAAATGATAATACAAAGCTCGCGAGAATATTGTTTAGTTTTAAAAATTAAACAAGTCAAAATATTAATGTTAACTTTCCCTTACGGGGATGTCCTTCCATGAATAAGGGAAGAAATTTTAAATTCAAAATAACAATTATACCTATGCACAATTTTTTTCTTCCCCCATCCCAAGGGCGGGATACAAGGAAACAAATTGGATTAGAGTGTCAAAGGTGAAATAAAAAACGCGCATATACTTTATCTTTCGCGTTGTCTGCGTTACATCAGCTGAAGTCACCAGGGTATCGACAAACACATTGTTCGTATCTGCAATCGTATGTATTACGAGATAAGGTCTAAAATGCGTTGCGATTGTTGTTTTGCAGCAGAAAATGTCACAAAACTGTTGTGTAATCGTATTTGCATTTAAAACGGTAAGTAAACATAGAGTTGAGTATTTTGTGAATGGACGAGCCGCTATTTTATGAGTCGTTTTATGACTTGTTAAGCGTAAGGATCGCTCGTAAAATAAATTGTTTGATGGTTAGTGGCGGTCTTGTCGTTTTATTCTTGTAAACTGGATTTTTCATTCATCTCGAAATACTACGCAATTTACACTAATGATACTATTGAATGGACTTCCTTACAATGTAGTGTACCTACTATGCTGCGTTAAAAATATCCGTAGTAATCTTGTATATATTGCCTTATTCTATCTAGATATAGCATAGCTCTACATATTTCAGGAATTTCAGATACACTCAAAGTAATTTAAAATGACAAAAGCCTTGTCTGTATCCAATAAATAGGTACTTTTGTTTTCGCCCACATAAATCCAGTACAACGCGGGACGCGCTAACTTATTTTTGTTCGGAGGTTGGCCAGGATAGATGGATCCAATTCCAAATTATGTCTATCTTGGGAATTAACGGTGGGATGGGGATTCCAGTTTATCCAAAAAAAGGGAGAGGTGAGAGGGGAGGGAGAAGTTATTTTAGAATTATGATTCCGGATGCGTTCGGCGCCGCGTGTTTCGCGCCTCGTTTCGTTGTAATATTCCGGTGCATTTGGTCAGAATTTATTGCGGGGAAGTTCAAATTTTATTGGTGATTGACTTTCGATAAAATTTACAGTGGCCATTGTATGCTTTATTTTTTTAACCTTGGTTTTTCGAGAGTTTATTTTTTTAACCTAGGTTTTTATTTTTATACATTTAAATTTCTCACTCGCTGTTAAAATAAATACCTTGGCTTTTTTTGACAATATCACTATAGTTATTTATCAGAAACTTAAAAATAGCATGAGTTTATTTACTGCCGAATCAAATTATTTCATTAAAAGTCTCTTGCGTCGTCTTGGAGATAAAACAGGTTCCTAAAATTAGAGTTATCTCAAGCCAAATTCAAAAACGCCCCGCAATCTAATTCACGTTTCGTGAAATTAAAACGTCTCGCCAAAAATGCGGTATATGTGTTTTAATGGGGTGTCACCAGGGTTCTTAAGTATTCCACGGGCCCACCCTATAATACCCAGTCTCCTTAGCCCGGCATGTCCTCCCCTTGATATATTGGTCCCAGTTCGTCGTACATAATTTTGCAGAGGGTGGTGCCACCCTCACTCCCTCTTGCTAGTGAAGCTATCTTTACAATACTAAGGTTTTGTTTATTGCGTTATAATGGATTTTAAACAGTAGATGAAAACCAATCTGATTCTTCAATAAACTAGGGTTGTCAATTACCTAGACAGCATAGACATTGTGGTCTATTCTATAGGTTTGAATTAAAACTCTGTTCTTACAATCAAAATTAATATAAAAAAATAGTATAAATAATTGTCTTTTATATTTTTGTAGATTAATCAAAAGGAAAATAGGTAAATAATGATTTTCAACGTCTTATCAACTATAATGACTATTTTTTTTTTAATTAAATTTTTTTAATTTTTGCAAGACGATCTTATTGAATAAATGCATCTACATTTATTTAGTTTTATATACTTAAGACTTAAACAGATTTAATATTATATCGTGAACGTAATAAAAGCTTACAACTTATTACACCATTCGACATGTTATGAAAAATTCAACAATACCTCGTACATAATCTATACACTTACGCGATATTCATTTATTGGCACACAGGACGATAGTCCATCACGACCGGCCACGTGCTCTCTTCAATAAGTAAGGTGAACAGAGGTTCGGAGCAAATTTGATCGCGATTGGGGAACAAATTAAAAAATATGAGTTCGGTCTACCAATTTTATGTCTCCGCTAAGAACTATGAATGATAAATAATAGTTCTGTTACATAATTTGTAAGGAAAGTGACGAAACAAGCTATTTACCCACACGTTGTTAATTATGTGTCAACAAGTGTGATATATAAAATTCTTTTAGTTGTAAAAATAAATAAAAACAACAATATTTAAAAGTTACAAACAATTTCAACTTCAAGTAATTTTGTGGGAAATATAGAAGTTTGCTCTGCGCAAAAGGCTCAACAAATATGAGGCAAAATATTATATTAGTCCATTAGTTAAATTAGGTAAGATTTCTCTCCCTCATCTTGGAAAGATATATTATCTTGTGTGTACTTGGTAGGGAGCCTTAATACCTTGCAATACATTGCGGTTAGAACATTTAATTTTGTGTGTTGGATAAATCTCAATTTCAGTTAATGTGTATGAAGAATCGTATAGCTAACAGAGTTAGGTTTGATTTGGATTTTGTTTGACACTTTTCATAATTCGTTTTATTTACAGTAGAAGGCATCTCTGTAAATTTTTCTTTGTTAATTTTATAGCATTAAGATTAGTTTATAATAAGTTATGAAAATATTATACCATCGACTACAATGTGTACACGATTCGAACACACCTGGTTTTTTTGTGTTATATTTCTTTAGCGTTGTTTATACCAAATTTACTGGTTGAATCTAGATTTTTATTAACTAGTATGAAATACTTTCAACTTTTAATCCCATCACCACTAGAATTTCCAACTGTTTATTATGGTACTTCATAATTCAAAAACAAAACTGTTCCAATTCAAATTTGATACCACGGGCTATTGAGTCATTAGAAAACAATATGGTCGTTGCACTGTAGATCACCATCGCCCACGTGCCTTCACCGCAACCGAGTTTTGTTTATGGTTACAATAACTACAATATAGGCTTCAGAGACTGTCGGTACCAGAGGAATAATTATTATTATTGTTGTCTTTAAGTTGGTACCTACATACAAAAATATAATGAAGTTTATTAGATTTTTTTTTTTTACATATTATCGTAAATGTGTAGCAGGATTCGAATATAAATATCTAAATTGACATAAAAGTTTCAAAAATTTAAGAGTTACTTTATCTAATGCCCAATTAAAATTTGACAGTCTACTGCATTTTTTATGCTATTTAAAAAAATAATAGGATTTAAGTCACGAAAGTGAAGTGGTAGGGAATAGGGATGTGACATAGAACCAAATTAAAATTATGTCGATGAGCAAAGTATCATAATAGTTTACAAAAAATACTTGCACACTACTGAAAACAGATAGTAGGTACCTATATAACTAACTAGCCGTCGCCCGCGGCGTTGCTCGCGTTCTAGACCCTTTAGGGTGCGACTTTTCAAAATTCCTTTCTAAGTGCACCCCTACACTATACCTATAAGGATACTATACCTTCCAAATTTCATACCTCTAGGACTTATGGTTTAGGCTGTGCGTTGATTATCAGTCAGCTTGAAAAGAGTTTTATATACCTATATTGATTATGATAATTTATTGTCAAGTTATAGGTAGGATAAGTAATTTTGGTTTTTGAATAAGCTTTAGAAGTTTAGTCTCTATTTGAATCGATTCTATAACTTTAAAACTGACAATAATAAGAAAAAACATCTTAAATTCTGTGATTTCAGAATTGACGTTGAACGTTTCACACCCCTAGTCTAAAGTAACTCCTCAGGCAAAGTTTAAGCACCAATTTGCGTCAGTAATTGCATTGTTACTGTGACAAGGCAAACTTCGCCACAGAATAAAATAGTAACGCTTTTATGAGTGTTATTACCCTGTCATTCGTTTACATCGAATTAATTTAAGGGAAAATTATTATATAGTTCATCTTTTAAGAACCTTTCTTTTCATAATAATTATCATTGTCTCTTCTTTTTTTGTCCGCTTGATCAGTAATAAAGCTGTTTTAAAAATATTGCAAGATTTTTAAATTCAACTCATAAATTTAAATTTAAATATGTCCACTGGAGCCCAAAATATATAGTTATAAAATAAAGCTCTACTGAAATCTCATTTATACGTTTGTTCATTAATGAGAATGATGATTTAATTAGTTATTTTTTCTTGCAGATTTTGGTGAATCGTTTTAAGAAAAAGATGACCATATCTATGGGTGGGCTTAAATGAAGTAAAAATAGAATACCATACAAATAAATATTGGAACAATATTTTGACTCAGGTAAATTTACTTTTAGGCAGATAGAATGTATGTAGGTATGTGTAGTGTATTATTTTAAATATATATGCTCGAAATATATCTAAATACCTATTGAAGTTAGCCAATTCTAAATGGCCTTAGCTATATTCCTATTGGTTCAGTTGCAATCAGAAAATAAACTATCCATCTTCAGAACTCGTCCAGAACATGCGTGCATAAGCTGACCAAGCATCTGATTTAATTATTAAACGTCTTTATTCCCCGTCGTGCAGGTTGCATGCCGGCACGCGGATGCGTACATGCCCTTAGCGTGTACCTTGGCATGTAGGTACTTTCATATGCCTTTATGATGAAACCTTTGGTATGTAAGTATCTACTTTATCATCCCATCCCATGAGTGGGGCTACTTTAAAACCCTTCATTTTATAGTAGTCTCTCTCCACACATGGTTTAGACAGTCTGTTTGTCTGCTGCTTGCTTTGTAGGACTTGGCTCTGGTAGGTATATTAATTACTTACGTATGCATATATTTAATTTATACAGTTTTGTAATTTAGATCAGACTCAACCCAATAAAGCATTGCCAGACTGTAAATCAAGGGCTTTGACTGTATATTATTTAATATTAAAGATCTTAAGGTAAACGGGCGGAGTGCCTGCAGTTCCGCGATAAGACGCCCAACCCTCCCCCTTTTGGGGGGTAGAAGACTTAAGAGGCCGCCATACTTCAAATTGCGTTTAAGTTAGATAGCTAGTTTGATAAATTGCCCCCCATTATTGCATATCAAATGGGGTCCCGATAAAATTGTCTTGGTGATAAAGTTGAGAGTTTTTTATTAGGGTAAGTTCAACTTACTTTAAATTCATGGTGTAGATTGTGGGCGTGATCGTATAATTAGGCGACTTACCTGCAAAAAAAAAACCACTTATTTCATCTCATTTTAAATCTGCAAAAATATGTTTTGAGTGTTGTGTAAGATAGTAAGTTTTTTTTTCATATTTCAGTCAATAAAACTCAAATAACAAAATGAAACAAACTCATAAACAATGAAGGGAACGAAATGCGAACGCAGCTACATCAGGGCAACGTAGCAAACACAGTGCGGTGAAACATTCATTCGATTACTCAGGACTACTCGATTAGTCGATGTATAATCGATAGACCGTAGGTAGGTACGCATGTGGTGCGTTTGATGTTTGAGCTACGAAATTCCATCGTGCGTTTTTATAGATTATCTTTTAAAAATTATAAAGGTTAGCTGCAGTATTCGTATGTCAGTGACAATCGATACTAACTACATAGAATCGAAAGATTATTCAACCCGATACACCGATTCAAAACGCATAATCGCCTGGAGCCGAACAGTATCGCCGCGTATAGATTAAACATTGGAGGCCAAATGAACGCACGATAATTTATCGTGCATACCCCCGTGTGTATTAGCTGTATCCGACTAATGCCGGCTTTCGATATTCGGCGTTCGGTCGCGATTCCATATTTACGATCGAGCGAGTCGCATTAGACTGTCCGCCCGTAGGTAAATTAGCACAGATGCTCGCCACTGTACAGTGATTCATTCCAAATTGGCTTTTCAGCAGGGAAAAAACGGACCGGATAGGGGGCTGCGGTAGACGCTATCTAGGGACCGGCTAAATAGCTTTTAAAGCGGTCTGCCTTTTGTTGTCTTTTAAAAAGATAGACAACTTTGTTACGGATAGTGTTGGGACTTTTACGATAAAACGTCAACTCAGAATTCATACTGAAAATGTTGTGAGTTTTACCAAAGATTCTAATACAAAACGAGGTGTGAAAACGCATTTGCAATTGAAAACGATAACTAATGAATTGTAAGCAATAAATAAATCACAATAAGTAATTAAACATCGTGTAATGCTATGGGCGTTGCCTTAGATTGGTGGTAGCAACGCCTGCGATTGCTATCAGAAAGGGCCACTTGAACGCGTGCTAGACTATCACATAAAGTAGGCAGCGAAATTGTATGATTTACAAAGTGCTAAGTGTTCGTTTTAACTTGTTCGCATAATATGGTAACTAAGGTTTTTGTTACAGCTTGAGTAATGGCATCGTGTTTCATTGAATGCGGAGGTTATAAAGTATCTGATGGAAATAGCTAAAGGAACCACAATTCGATAAATAATTAATAACAAATTCGTTGAAGTGACAGTAAGATGCACTAAAATTGTAATTTTTTAAATTTTTCGTGTAAGTATTCTGACAAAATAAGTTAAAGATGGCCGGAGTATACGCTGTTACGTTTTTATTTATATATTAGGTATAGATAGATGGATAAAAAGCGATGTTAAATATGTATTCACGCCGCAGTCGGTGAATTTAAATAAAACATATTTTGTTAAGATACACTCCCAAACCAAATTAACGACGATAGTTCATTTTTAATGACCTGAAAATGATAGTGATATACAAATGCAACATTTCCCAATAATGAACCGGTGAAATTACCTTTAGTATAAATAATCGGTGCCAAAGGGTGGCATCGATTCGATACTACTGCAAATCAACCCCCACAACCCCCCACCACGGGCTGTCGACTATAAATAAAATTCACGTTTTAACAATAAAATGCATTTTCCGCAAATGCTCCCAGTGAATTATTGTTCGGGCTTTACGAGCTTAAAATTATATGACCACGTGAAATTTTCGATCTCGATAATGCATCGGCCCAACACTATTTACAACACTGTACTTTTTAAATTAATACGATTTTAATTTTTACGACACCGCAATTTAAAGTCCATTTTCGTTAGTTTCCAATGCATGAAATACGATGAATTTTACACACATGTTTCCTTTATTTTTCCTTTACCATTAGTGATGGACCGGACCTTGGTCTGCAAGCTATGATAGAATTGCGTATGAGGGTTGCATTTTTTATGCGTTTTCCATCAAACCAATGCACCCTACTTCTCTCGAGGATCACGTACCAACCATAAAACCACATATAAAACAAATTCCACTGGGAAAATATGTTTTATTCGCAACAAAAATACATCACGCGACCACTTGATGGAAAACCAATAGCGTCCCTCCGGCACAGATGGCGACACAAGCGGAGATAGCAGAAAATATGAATTGTAGCATTCGATATTTGTCACTTGAATTACAACTCCCGGAGGACAGCCGGACACCCGGAATGGTCGAATTTCTACTCGCACCTCGTTTTACGGAATGATCTATTTTTTCGGGATTTCGACCGCTTTCGCCCAATGAGAGATCGATCTGTTTGTCACACAACCCGACCACCGAAACGAGAAAGCACATCTTCACTATTTTTGTGGAGAAAAGTTCTAGTGGTTTTGATTCGAAAAACAAATACAAGCAGGCAAAGTATAGTAGGCTATTAAAAATAATTGCAGTCTTCTTACTATGTAATTATTTCTAAACTAGCCGTCGCCCGCGGCGTTGCTCGCGTTCTACCCTTTAGAGTGTGACGTTTTGAAATTCCTTTCTAAGTGCACCCCTACACTAATAAGGATACCTACTACCCTCCAAATTTCATATCTCTAGGACTTATAGTTTAGGCTGTGCGTTGATTCTATGTCAGCTTCAAAAGAGTTTTATATATATTGATGATGATGATGATAGCCTAAAATAGATCTTGTTTACCTAACCTAAAATGGTAGCTTAACTGTACTTACTATACACACTATTTAACATTGGTCAATTTGGTCATCCTCGGCAAACCAAATATCCTATCAGTACACGCAGCATCAAATCTTTCAGTAGCAAGCAATAAGTAAACAAAATACGTAATAACGGCCAGTCACGCCAAGGAAACCAATTTGGGAGGTATTTGTAAACGTCAAATATGTTTGTGCGCACCTATTTATTGCTAGCATCCCTCACGTACGAGTAAATAACGGAGACACTGCGATAAAGTGAAAAGAGATACCAGAAATGTACGACCAACTTTGCCTTAAATCCCACCAAAGCTCAAACCAAATTGCCCTTTAATAGTGCACGATAAAGTTGCTTTTTGTTTGGGAAATTTACGATTTAAGGCAGGTTCCGTTAAGGGTGATGCGTATACAAGTGGAAAACTCAGTGCGCCACGTGCGAATGATTCACGATCATCCCTTAATTAAAGAAGATTTTAATTGTATCGGATGTCTGTGAAAGCGAAAATAATGCACTCCTAAATTGGGGCTGGTGTTCGAAAATTTATTTTCGTTTGTTAGAAATATTGCTTTGCGTGTTTTACGTCGGTAACCATCTTTGGAACGAGCTTCGTGCTAATGATTACAAAAATTGATGAAAATCTATTTTCTATGAAGCTATAAGTGAAACCAATACCTATTTTAAAAAGGCAGTAGGCAGTGCCTATGTTTAGAATATTCATCACTAATTATTCATTCTTTTAAAAAAGAAGTAGTACCACGCCTAATTTATGTTTCCATAATTATGTAATTTGAATTTGTAATTTTTGTAACTAAATTGAGTGATTAAAATACAAATCTCGTAAATAAACAAAACAGAAACTCAAAACACCATTAAATAAAGTAAATTCATTTTGCGTATAAAGTCAAGCTGCCGCCGACTTAAAATATCTTTCTTAATTACAAAAGCCTTTGTTGTACGTATCTGATCTATGTAAGTCAGGGAAATGCTTTAAAATAGCAACCCGACAAATACGTTACGGCTGAGTGAGATTAACCTATGAGATTTTGTAATAAAAATTAAGTTTTTAACACTTTCTCTGTCCTGTGAACCAGATGCGTCTCACAAAACGTGCTTTCAAAATACTTTACTATGACCACATGACATGTGTTTCACGAGACACAAACTAACTTTGTACTTGTCGATCGTTTTAAGTTGGTCATCATTTTGGAAAGACTTTGTACGATAGTCCTAGTTTTTAGGAATCTTGCTTCGCTGTCAAGAATTTCGACGAAAACGAATAAAATACAATAGTTTTATGAAAATAGCTGAAAAACCAAAGTAGTAGAACTTCAGTGTTTTTTATTGTCTTGTATCCCACGGCGTTATTCTTTTCTGTTTCGAAAATCAGAACCACCAATCGCATCTATGACAGAGGCAGTGTAACGTTCTAAGCTTGGAACTTCATTTGGTGTACAATAGAAGGCCCCGGTCCCACCGCCCCAGAGCGACACCGGATAAATTGACTTGCTTTAACTTGCGCCCACCCGCGGAAAATTGGGGAAAATCGATTTAAATATCTTAAATGTGACGGTTTATCTTGATCGCAACCCTTACATTTGGAGTTGGGATACTTTTTACACAATTGAAGCTAACTTTAGTGATAGGCCTGGCATGGGTGAAGAAAGACCGACCGTAGATAGAATTATGATAATGCTAAAAAATCATACATTAATATAGATTCTTTGAAATAACTAATCAAACAATAGCACTGTTTAGATAAAGTCATTTTTATTTATCGGGGCACAAAGTAACGAGTAATTATTATCGCTATTCTCTAAAAGCTTAGCATTGGTTTAGCTTGTGCAGTTTTTAATCAATCTTTAACTTACAAAGAAAATTACAACTAATACAGTATTTACAATATTCACAATATTTACAAAATACACATGGAACAGTTGAGCCATGTACAAACCGTTGCAAACGATTTATAGATAGCTCAACTGGTCCACTTAATTATCTTTAGCTTAACTTTCCAAATTGTTTTGTACAAATACTACTGCACTCACAAAATGCGACCTATAAGTCCTACATAAAATAAAATTATCTATGAATTTGATTACTGCAGAAGATTAATTAATAAAAGCTATTCCAAAGTTTCAAGCATGCATGTTGAATAATCAAGAGATGCCAATTAAATACAGCCTGAGAAGAAATGTACTAAAACCACAGACTATGTTCGCAAGCTTAGGAAGGCAAGGCAAGATCTAGATATCCTGCCTGTCCTGTGTTCCATTCTGATGAATCTTGCACGCGAAGTCAATTCTTGACTTGATTGGCGAGGTAGTTTTCTTAACGAATAAAATAAACTATCATTGACTGATCTTGATTTTTGAACTCTTTTTATATTTTAACGTCTATTGTTAGACTTATAGATTTTTTACCTTATAGTGTATAGGTATACCTATATTCTGGTGGTATAAATATACAAGTAATACGAGTATGTTTAGTAAAAAAATTTCAAACATTAAATTTGAGTTCCCAGGCTTTACATTTTATCAAGGAAAAACAACAGTTTCCATGCAGAGAAAGAAACTGTATAGTGAAAAAATTTAAAAACCCAAATTGATATGCCCAAAAGACCTCAAATCTAAGTAAGCCTTCACTTAACCTAATAGAATCACCTCGGATTGCTTTCCGATATTTACCGGTTGATTTTTCCCCTTGTGTCGTGATTCGGGAGTTACCCCGAAGAGGCGTGTACTGCCTCACTGTAATCGCCGGTAGGGTCGTGGGGACATGGCCTTTGTAATTAATCTGGACACTGTGAGGTGAGAGGAAACTACAGTTGCTGTGATAAAAATACATGGCAATTTCATCAGTTGATTACAAGTATACTTGGTCGATCAAAAAGGGCCTATATGAAGGTAGTATATGAAGTAATGTCGATTTGATGAAGTTGAAAATGTAATTAAACAAACTTACAGCCATCAAGTAGACCTACTTGAAGAAAGCTTGGTATACTTTCCTAGAATCTATTCAAGGTATCAAAATGTGGAAATCAAATTGATAACAAAAAGTAAAGATGAAGAAAAAAATATAACAAAAGTCTTATGAGTCATTGACGTCGATGCGATGTAAGAACCAATCCCAATATTCAACTGAGCAGTTAGTTTATTGAATTTATCATGCGCAAATATTTATAGATGGGGACGTAACAAGATAGGGTCACAACTTAAACCAAGAACAGTACCTATAGCACAAATTTTGTACGTTTGAAAGACGTTGAAAGCAAAGACGATGGTGCAACGAGTAAGATTAGACAGTAGTGTGGTTCAAAATATTAAATTTATCTTTTCTGCGCTTTTAAGATTGATAGCACTAGAAACTCGTGCTAAAAGAACAATGGAATAGATACATAGGTAAGTCACATAAATTGACATCGGTAGCAATCAGACAAATTGGTTCCTACCCTCTACAGAATTAATCTGATTGTAGGTTTTCTTAGCCAACCACTTAGTTGGTAAAATTATAGGCAAGAGGGAGCTGAGATAGTTTTTGATCTAAATTGTATAGTTTATTTGTGTATAACCTAAATATTGTAGTGTTTTTTGGTACTACGTTATACGTAATTACAAAATTTTGAAGCAGTGAGTACATGAAGAATACCTAGAAATCTTTGACGAAATAACCATTTTGAAATTTATTTATTTTTATAAATTATTAAATTAAATGAACAGATTGATACAAAATATTAAAACAACTAAGTAATTTAACTTTAACTGCCATTTAAATTACATTCTAATATGTTATGTTACATTCTCCATTATGTTTAAAAAAAGTAAAAACCAGACACCAAAACCAGAAAGTCACATTATTGGAACAAAGTCAGTTTTATTGGAAACATAAAATAATAAATCATAATTCTCTCAATTCATAACATTCTTCATAGACACAAAATTTTCAAGAGCAGCTGTGTAGTCTGAGATTTTTGTTCGCACAAGAATAAAACCCCTGTATTTTTACATGTAGTGGGTACGTGAATAAATATTCTACAAATCCACCTTTAAATAAACAGTATGGGGGATACCGTTTCTGCCTCATTCTAAGTAAACGATGCTTAAGATATTTATTGGGGGGATGAGTTTTTAGATATGGCATCGTATCTGTCTCAGTTTTTTACCATCAAACAAACAAGTATTGTGATATTGACAATGTATTTTATTGTATGTATTATTTTAATTCTAAAAGAAATATGTAATTTCACTTTTCTTGTTAACTTAACATAACACGTTTTGAGAGATTTATGTAATGTCCAAATATACATAAAAAAAAACAATAATTGTAAGTAAAATAAGATCACACGTTCCATGTAGTGAGATAAACTTATATTATGATGGCATCATAATGTACCTACCTATATTAAATTGCTAGATTATAAAAACTGTTAACACACAAAATAAAAAGAAATTTATAAAAAGCAACAATGTTAAATAATTTAAACATATTTACAACGGACAAATAACTTTACATTATCGGAAGCTGAATAAACTTACAAGAAAGCCCCATTATGAATAAAACACCACAAATCCCCCTCCGCACCAAACATTAATTACATCTGCTCAAGACTTAAATCCCTCTTGGAAAAACTGATTATCTAATTAGAAGAAAGCCTCTGTAAGAGTCTCTTGCAAGCTAATCACAAATTAATGGGGACTGCCGTGTCGCTGTGATGATAACTCCACACACCACCCCGCTGTGTTAGACTTGCGACACTCTAAAAACTCTTCACTGAAAACCTATCCCTATTCAACAGATTTTTAAGCTCAAAGTTGCAGGAATTTAGTGCAAAAATATAGCAACATTGCGGTTAGTTTTGATGTATCCAATGGAAAAGCAACGTTTGTACGATGACTATAAAGTTTCATTTCAATGCATGCTACTCACACGTTACAATTTAACGTGAGGTATTTGCGATAGATTAATTAATTGTCAGGCCAACTTGGACGACAGACTTCTTAGATCAATCAAATGGCGTTGTCGTGGTTAGTTACTATTCAATTGATAGCTCATAAGAGTCTTCTGAAGGACGGAAGTATGTCAATCCAACTATCGATTCATCCAAAATGTCTGTTGCTTACTGCTGGTGGTTTCTTATAAAATCAGACAAGCTTTTTCAACAACACTTCGAAGTGAAACTTTCTATGTGTAGCTACAACTATTACTCCTTCCATGTTTCACCCTGCTGCGTTAAGAACCTCATCAATTATGACGCAGCCACCCTCGCCTCGCTCGGCCTAGGTTTTGGCAACAAAACTGTTGCTGAATGAGTTTTGTAGATGGAAAATTCTAGGCTTTTGTTACGTTCTTTATTGTATTTCTGCGTTTTATGGACGGCTATGTAGGCTGTCTGGCTTATGAATGCAGATAGTCCTTTGTATATTTTAAAAAGATGAACGGAGCTTTCTGCTAAAATTTACCCAGTGATTATTTTATTTTATCAATCAATTATTTTATTATTAAATTTGGTTTTCACCGATTAAACCTAAACGTAGGTATAGCATCAAAACCGTTTTATATTGAGCTGTATGATGTTTATCGTCCTTGCTTCTTGTATAACAATAAACTACATGAAACCAACAATAAACTTTAAACTTACTGAAAGGTTTATGACGCATAAATCTAAAACTGGAGTAATTAATTCAAAACTTACCTAATAATGTTACGTTACATGCGACATTGAATTAGCATAATTAAACGGTCGATATATTTAAATTATATTATTTTATCTACAGAAGTTCTAATAACTAATGGCCTATGTAGTAGGTAATGCTTCCGGCTCCAAACCGCACTTGATTTGTTGTTCCGTCCCCGAGAGTTACTGGCTCAATGTTTGAAACATGGAACCGCCATATGGCGTCTCACACCCGGGTTTAGTAAATATAGAATAACTTAGCCCCACTTACACCAAATTGTTTGAAGAATGAAAACATTGGGACATATTATTATTTTTTAAACATACCTAATAGATTTTGTAGTTTTCATGTGTTTATAGAGAATTTGTAGAATCATGAAATATCTATGTTTACTTAATAAAATGAGAGAAACATATTACAGAGATGTCTTATTTTGTATATGGATCTTAGGAAAATCAGAATAACCCGCTACTAAAAATAACAGATTTTATTCAGCAGTCTACAATTTGAATGGTATCACCCTAAAGCGGGTCTTGTTGTTATGCCATGAATATAAATCGTGATGAATTCGTGGGAGGAGAGCAGGGCAAGGGAGAGAGAAGCCTCAAGGGCTTTTTACTTAAAAATAACTTTTGTCAGAGTAATTCAGAGGAGTCGCGCGATTTACGGCAAGGTGGTGTCACTCCGGTAATTAGTTTTTAACTAGTTGTGATAAGGGTCTACGGTGGTTTATGCCAGCTTTGTAATAAGTTTAAACAAACGACTGTGTTTAAAATAGCTTGCAATTCAAAACTTTTCAAAAAAATAAACAAAATAACGCACAAAACAAAAGAGTCCGGCGTTTCTCCTGATATGTCACAATATTTTCATTGTTACCATATTTCGCGCCTTGCGGCCCATCATACAACGGGGATAAAGTTTGATTTATGTATGCGAAAAAGAACTAAAAAGAAAGTTCTTCCCCGAAACTTCTTTTATTCTTGGAGAAAGTTGCGTAAAAAACTGGAGCCGCTTAGAAAAAAGCAATTTTCTAGCTCAGGTGTGTGAGATGTTTTTTATCTAACTTTGCATCCGAACCGTTTTGTTTATGACGGCATATTTTTTCCAAGTTTTTGAACATTTTATTATGTTGTAGTGCGAGTATACCTTTTTACCTTTTTAAGCTTTCAAACACCGACAAGAACAATTGTTGTTTTGTAAACTGCCATCCAAAAAACTAAGTCATAGCTACCTGTTTTAAATGAAATTGTGTCACAGCCGTTAAAAGTTTAAAAAGGTTTTTGTAATTGTTTAAAAATAAACGAGAGAAAGCTACATCGCATTTTAATGGACACGAAAAATATAATTTGAAATACTCTTTACGGTTAGCATAATGTAGCCAAGTGGGCCAAAAAATGGTTGTCACCGTCTGGCATAGTACATTAGCATGAAGGGTGTGAGGCAAGGAGGCTTTATCAGGAGGGCCTTTCCTTAGGGAGGGCCAAATAATGCGATATTGCTCGTTTGTGTGAGGCCCTATTTATCTATTAAAAAAAGTAAGATTTATGAGAGCGTATAGGAAACTTTAGGAAGTTTTTATGTTGTTCCACGGGGCTCGGAGCTAATATAAGAGATTGATGCGTGTTATTTTGCGGCTGGTATGGCCTTTTTATTTTTGTTAGGAGAAAACCGCCAGTGTCAAATTTTATCAAAAATTCAGAAAACATTAAGCGCTTGCAGTGATTTGGAGGTAATATTTATTCGTAGCCTTAACCAAGTAAGCTTTTATTTACTTAGTACTTCTTTCCATTTTTTAAGTTTACCCAACGAACTAGCTACACGTGGTCTGGTAACATTATTGAAATAGAAAATGAAGCAATATATCTTTGCCAACCACTCAACTGCCCAATCAATGACTCAGTATTCAATTACCAGTACCTATTAGAAACTTGCCATCAGCGGTAAACAAGAAGCCAGTTTAACAGTTAAGAATCTACGCACACTTATCCGGTTATACGCCTATATAAAGGGCGCGCCAGCTGCCGCCGCGCTGGTAGGGATTTTTAGAGTTGAAAGTACAAGTTAAAAGTATTCAGAGTATTTAATAGTTTTCCGACCGATATCGGTATTGTTTAATACCTATCTATGTATGAAAATAGTGATAGAACGAAACTTGAATTAAAATTTTATGATCTCATTTCCAATTTCGTTCATTCTCTATCACAGGAATCTTTAGAATAAAAACTTGAATGGAGACAGTTCAAACAAAACTATAAATACACGTGGTATTTGTGCGCTCGATCTAAGTTAGATGAACGCTCGGGCGCGTTCACACCAAGCTCACATTTGACGGCTTCAAGCCGCAAACTAAAGACCTTGTGAACATACCTTTACTTCTCTTCACTCAGCTCCTTGATAATATGCTCTGTAGCCGCAAAGATCGAAACCTATGAGCGTAATATGAACCTATATACCCTGAGTCTTTCTTGGTTCACAGAAATTCGTAGTGAGCCACAAACTGCGAGCGTAATGTGAATATGCCCTTGGCTCGCTTCACTCGTCTCGTTCATAATATGCTCTGTGGCCCAAAGACCGAAACATAATGAGCGTAATATGAACCTACCTTGAGTATTTCATCGTTCACGGAAAGTTGTAGTGAGCCACACACTAGGAGCGTAATGTGAACATGACCTTAGCTCGCTTCCCTCCCAGAGTCGTGACTCTCGTGACTCAGCTCAACAAGCCCTTGATCAGACAACAGTCATTATGACGGTTAACAGAACATTTTAATAAATTGACTCAAATTAGTGTAATCTGTTTCTTATCAACACGTTTTGGACACGGTTTCGATAACCACCTAAGTACTAGATTTTTCCTACATTTCCTATCTTGTTTTAGAATCAGTTAAGTTGATCTACTTTAGATAAAAATTATTTATTATTAGTTAATTTAATAATAACTTAAGTCACTTGGTACTATATTTTCTAGTAATCTTAGTATTAGCGTCAATTTTAGATGTCATTGAGTGTAACGCTAAGTGTAACAAGGCTAAAATAATATTTAGCTCCTGATCTTATTTTCAGGATTCAAATTATTTCGCAAGAATTTTAATTAGTTTTTTGCCCTCCAAAACATAATTGCCACCAAATTGAGTAAGATAGGTTATGGGCCACGCATTGTTGTCGCAATGACAAATAATGGCAGATAACCACAGTATCGGGTGTCGCCCGCGAATTTAGCACTATGTTTCGAGCCAATATTCGGAGTTGATAATAAACATACGTCATATGCATTTATGTATGTTTATGTACAAGTATGAATGGGATTATTTGCTTTTAGTAATATAAGCGTGCATATTGTAACAAAATAAACTTGGTATCGATTTGATTAACTTTTGGCAGTAGTATTTTGTTACTCATCGCCATTATTACACAGTCTTAGTAAATATTTAAAGACTACATTGTATACGTGGAGTATATCTAAAAGCCCCTAAAAGCACAGAATTAAAATAGAACTGATATTACGAATTTATGAAATTGCAGAGTAAATTTGATGACCAAAGATAAGTTACAGCGTAAAACATCAATCGAAAAAAAATTTACATTGTTGCCTACCGGCGCAACACAATGTTTCGCGCCAAGAGTAAACTTTGACAGATGTTGCGATGCTCCAGCTACTGTACTCCGTCGGGTTACCTAATAAATAATAGTCCCGTGAGTTAAGACCGCCCAGCGAGGAAGCAAGAGCTTGTTTACTGCGCAACCCCGCCAGTATTGTGGCCACCTACGCTATATATTTTGCTTAGCAATTTGCTCAGTTCACTCGGTGTCTAATAACCCTTTAATGAAGGCACTGCGATGTTAATATTATTTGTGTTGATAACAGGAGGGGGTTTTTATGAGAACTTTTACCGCGTGGCCTATCTATGATACATTACGCTCTATGACTGCGAATGAAATTTAGGAAGACGGTCCAAATTACCTGTAACAAAAAAAAAGAAAAAATAAAACAAACATTCTTTCGTATTTTAAAACACTAGTGATGGGACTCATGCCACGAAATATACTATCGATGATTAAACTGTCGATACTTTTTCTGTTATTGAAATAATTGATAAAATACTTACGTATTACCTACAACATCAATAAATTAATTAGACGCTTGTTTATTCGTAGTTTATTCTCAATTTTAAATCCAACGCCCTGTAATTGTATAATAGCGGGTCAATTATCGCATCTAAATAATGTAACGCAAATTAATTCAAACACGCGACCGATCAAACACTCGAGTGTCAATAATAACTCATTTGAATACAATCTGAACAAAATTAATTATCCGTTCATCTTGCACGAACTCAACGCATTGTAGATCTATGTAACTTTAGTTTTTAACCGCCACGCATTATATCACACAATTCTAATTATGTCCTATGCGACGGTAATAGACGTCCAAGTGGTTATGACAGTTTGAATAAATGTCTTATGCATAAGGCCCAGTATTCACTAATGATGACTGAATAAGAGAATAGAGCATGTTATGTGAATCACGTGGTTTAATAGTGGGGTGCTGTGCTGTGTTAAAATATATAGTAAATAAGCTTGATTTAAAAATAAGAATAATATTTTTTATTAAGTATTTTTTGCATAAATTTATGAAACTTTTGATTTTGGATTATAAAAAAAGTACCAAATTTTAATACTGTTACACATATAAAGTTAGGACTTTGGCAAACTGCTATAAATCAAGGGGCGTTATACGCCATGTTTCACATGTTCGATACCTCTCAGTCACGCAAACGTTATTTGTTATCATCTGTCTCGTTTTAACGCTGAGTTGGAGCTTTCAGAGACTCAAGGGAGGGGGGAACCTGTCTTGTCGTGACGTATTACTGTGTTGGCGCTCGGTGAGGTCGGACCTATTCTTGCTTGAAAGTGTTATAACTCTGTTTTATCTTTATTATGTTGCAAAATTTATAAATATTTTAATACAATTTTAACATAACAAACCAGTATGTGGTTTTTTATGAAAAAATGATCAGCTGTAATACAAATTGTAGTATAATAGAGAGTAGAAGC
This sequence comes from Eulithis prunata, assembly GCA_918843925.1. Lineage (NCBI taxonomy): Eukaryota > Metazoa > Arthropoda > Insecta > Lepidoptera > Geometridae > Eulithis > Eulithis prunata. Next base: position 6,321,092 of record OU974016.1, on the reverse strand, counting down.
GGCGACTAATGAAGTACTCGTTGTGAATATCGATATCGACACGAGTGCTAATTACTTAGCCGCGACACCGCACTAATGTATGCCAAGTAGGTTCTCAATGCAAATCGCAAGTTCGATTCTGGAATAGACAATGTGAACTGAAGTTTATTGGACCACCCGCAAATTCACTATGAACACTTATTAGAAGCGACTGGTTACTTATAAGAACTAAGACTAATAGAATATAACTTAGAATACTTATAGGTACTTAGAATATAAAAGTACATAAAACCTATTGGACAATAGCCCAATACTTATTATTATGTATTAATAAACTTGGTTCCAAGAAATATTTTTATTCAAGAAAGAATAGAAAATACTGGTTAGCGCTATTCCATAATGTATCATCTTACTTCATACATTTTATATTTGCACATAAATTACCTGTGGTGTGGCAAGCAGTCAATTGTAAAAGTGAATCACGTTTAGCGCGTGTTAGAATTATTAATTATTTTCTCAGTAACTCGTCATCATAAATAGATAAATCATACGCAACGTTATTCACTTTCGTTGATCGATATCAATCTCTTTACTTAGTGTGTTACTGTTGATGTATCGAACAATAAACAAAATGTTTTTTCTCTTGAGAATCGAATGTTTGGTTTGCTGCTGTTAATATTATGTTCTTATTTGTATCGGCTAATTCTTTGACCATTAAAGCTATTGCGTCCTTGTAGGACATCTTATTGGTCGGCAATAAATATAGCGTTATCTCCCGATATCGACCGCAGTCCGCACTGCGACCTACCCCCTACTCTAATGAATTACACAATGAACTCTCATCTAAATACAGAAAAAAGCTTTTAAAGGCACACATCAAAAATGCCCACAAAAGCCTACTAAGACAGGACTCGGAGATTTATGGAACTCCCTTTGTTAAATCACGTAATCTCCACGTGGAGCCGCGATATAAATGGAAGTAAATGAAAATAAATGTAGTTCCTCATTCTGTTGCTTGCCTATTTACATTGTGCCCGCACATAAATCAGTCTGTATTGAACGGTAATCTATTTTAAAAATTACCTGTTAAATCACATAAGGACAGATAACGCATTGTTTGGGGTATGTTTTGTATAAAAAAATGTTTGTCGGTCGCTGTGGTTGAGATTTAATGCTTTCAGGGTGGCATTTACATCACCGGGTCCTCTCATTTATAATGCGATACACGGCGTGGAATACATTAAACTGGCACAGATCCGATAAAACAAATTTTAAAGCTCATAATTAAAAATAGTATTTGTTTAGTGTTTCAATGACAAAAAAAATTGTCTTGAATTTATGTCGATATTGCTAGTGCGGCGAGTAGCTATTGAATTTAAATTAGGTACCTATAATTTATGGTCTCTGTTTTAGCATTAAGATACGTGTCTGCTACACCAAAAGCTTATTTGAAGTCACTTCCGTGTATAGCGGTAACATCTAACTAAATAAACTTCGTCTATTATAAAGTTTTAAATAGGTAGGTACATTTGAAAAAAAAATACAATTGTTTTATTATATTTTATTACGAAAATAAAATTAATGTAAAAGGAAAAATTAACTAGTTTAATAACCGAAACTCAAAACATAAGCAAATAAAAATAATTAGAGACATGACTTCCCGCAGTCGACGTCTGGACACCTCGTAAGTTTCGCCTACATACGCGAGGCGTCATGCAAATGCAATAAGAAATAAGAGGTGAAGAAAAAGAAGTGGTCCGCAGCGATAAATCGCTGGCAGATTTACCCGAAAGATGCTGATGCTGTGAGAATTCATTTTAGCGAAGCGGGATTTTTTTTTTTTCAATGGTATTTATTTGAAATCAAGCCAAAAAAAAATTTTTCGAGCAGCATATCATATCCGGTGTAAAACTGCTAAGAAACATTGTGAATAGTTTTTATCTTCGTCATACAATCTTAGCAACTACATTATAAAGAGACTGTATTTGTACTTTACCTGCAGCCGCACCTACTCAGATCGCTGTTCAACCATATCGAAAATCACACTGTGGTAGAGCCATTTATTCGGTTTATCGATACGTGACGCTGCAATTAGCACATCACTAGACAAAGCGCTCTCGGGTGCGAGCCCATAAATCATACAGATAGCATCTTCTACAAATTTGAATCGGATCTTATTTATGATTTGCCTTTTTCACGGCTACGTTTTAGGGAAAACTCCAATATAAATCACTGATAAATGGTTATTGGGTTTTGTACCTAATTCCAACTTTGTGGCCGCCCCCTCTGTATTCAAATGTTTACCAAACAAACTCATATTTAATTACTTTCCAATCGGCATATATCTGCCATCTCCGTGCAAAGTGTCTACTCTATTCATGTCTAATTAGAAAACATCTAAACTCAACCTTATTGGTGAAATAAGTAAAGGAAAACGGTCAAACTGGAGAGTTTTCCCACGGCCCTTCTCATTATTCCAACAACATAATAATAATAACAAAAGCATGTACAAACACCGTACTTGGTTAAACAGCAATCGCATAAACAAACCCCAACAATAAAGCGAAATAAACGCTCGAGCACGCCATCCAATCGCACCTTGAATCGCACATAAACCGATGAACACCAGTAGAATTGAATACACCTCTCTCAACAGGAGCATCCGAATATTGCATTCCCCACCGTACTCGGTCGGGTAATATCGGGCACGAGAGTAGACTTTGTTAGTGCTCATAAAATCGTTTACGAGCTGCCGAAGAACCCTCTTCAATAAACGTGCTATAAAAGTTCGGTTATACGGGGCTAGATGGCGGCACTAGTGGTCGCTTGAACGTTGCAACGATTTTACTGCCATCTATGAAGCTTTTTAAGCATTTAAGAGTGGAGAGAGAGATAGACTGAGTAGTATGAGGTAGCTCTTTCTTTTACACGACGACACGACGTTTGTTTTGAAACTATGTCTCATACTTAGTGTAGACGATTACTAACATTTTGATACCTATTTAATCTTGCCTATTTTGTTAATAGGTAGGTACTTAGCTATTGTTGAAGCCTGTTAACTTTTGAGCTAGATAAGTAGACAAATGGTTTTTTTTTTCAGAATGTTCCTATCAGTTTTAACGTTTTTCGGTAGGTACATAGACTCTTTAAATACTTTACTATAATATTCGATATGGCACGTGTAAAACGTAAGGACTGGTTCACATCAAACTTTAAATTTCGAACTGGAAGTGATGGACGGTTTTACGCGCATTACACCCGCCGGCCGCGGTAGGGTTGCCACCGAGTTGGAAAATTTTTATTTTCTGCCGTTTGTAATAATTTGTTGGACTTTTTGCGGCTGCAGGGAGGGTTTTAAGTGTTGCAAAAAATATTTCAAGAGTAGTTGAAGATCTGGCGTAAGATGTAAATAAAAAACTGATAAACTACGAATATGTATGTTAAAATACAAATACAGGGTGTCATAAGTGAACTCCTAAAAATTTCATAAGATTAAGGTACATACTTATCAACAGGGAATTAAACTTTTCCAATGAGACCATCAGTAGTAGCGTAAAAAATGGTGTTCCATACAAATTGGTATAGACTAATAGACCTACTTGACAAAATGTATGTAGGTAAACGCTGATGGTTGCATTATAATATTTTTTTTATTTACCTAATGATAAATACATAATATTATTATTTTTAGTAACAATAAATAAAAGTTAATAAAATAAGTAAAACATAAACATGTCCCTTACTCGTAGGGGATGATGACAACCCTATATACATTCGAAGGTGGTCTCATTAGATCACGCCCTTATATGATGTTTTGCTTTTTTCTCATATAAATTACAAGGCTTGCGCAAGGAACCAACCTTGGACCTCTTCCTTTCATCTTATACAGTTAAACGCTAGTAAAGTATCGTCTTGATCGCTAAAATGACGCTTGGAAAATCGCTTTAGCTCAGCGCAGCATTCAATATTTTAAATTGGGTATGAGAGAGACTTGGCTATCAATTACCTACAAAGCTTTTACATCCGCTATGCGATATAGACCCTTAAATACTTGGCCACTTGTACGCAAAGTAGAGTCAACAAAGTTTTATTTATTTAAAAATTTAATCAGTGTTAATTTCTAAAATGTTTACTAAAATATTGTGTTCACAAAATAAATCTCAATAAAATTGATCTCATCTTGAATAGCATCAGTTTAGAGTGCGTTTAGGTACAGTTAACAGAAAAAGTAATATCGAAACCAATGAATTAATAATTGAAACATTTAAAAATGAAGACTAACAGAATAACTAGAGACTAAAAGAATAACTAGAGACCTGTGTGCCAAATAAATTAATAAAAGTTTTCGTTTAAGTATAATCACTAAAGTATTTTTTTTTCATGTTTTCATTCAACTCGTTTAGTTATTTTACCTAAGTTTTTATTTAATTAGCACCATCTATCTTAGTACCTATTTTTTCATACAATTTATTTTTTTGTTAGCTTTACCATAACCGGTTTTGTCGTGGCATACCTATATTTTATACCTACCAACATCTGAATGCAGTATTATCTACCTTTTCATCAAAATACTTTGAATTGTTTTACCAATAGTTTGTTTTTGTTTTTATTTAAACAAATGAAGGATTTACGAACTGGCAAGTTGTTCGTTCATTTTCGCTCCAGGGTTCAACAAATTACCAATTTTAATATTGTAATGAGGTATCCCACCCATACGTTTAATACAACACAGGTGTAAGTAAATATAAAAAAATATTAATGCAAAAACCAAGTTTAAAAGACATTACAAATAATATTAAAATTAAATTAATGAAATCCCGCTACTACTATAAATAACAAATGTAAATGTTTGAATGTTTGTGTTTCAATCATGTTGCAACTACTGATCTGATTTAGATGAAACTTGGAATATGTGCATATATTTCGGCTATTTTTCTCGCAAAAAATCAACAGGACCAAACGGGACTCAGACGAAATTACGGGCGGAAGTCAGTTTTGTATAAAAAATGTATTACTTCCCATGTATTTTTTTTAATTTATTACTGTAAATATTTTCCTTCTGTTCCAATTTCAGTCATAATCAATTTAAAAGTATAAGTGAGCAATTGAATAGATATTTCAAGTACTAATTAAAACAAAGCAAGGTAAGAATTGAAATCACGGGAGCTTAACAAAAGGTTTAATCATCAGAATATCTACGAACAGACAGCAGACAGTGGTGTTTTGCGCAATTATACCGATACCAATCTGAACGCTACAGATATGAAGCATGCATTTCGTTTCGCCTGGTGTGGTGTCTGCTTTATGATTTATTGACGTTGGATTATCATTTTGACAGTTACTTTTATTCGTTTCTTTAGAATAAACACTGTGTTTATTCACTCAAATGGAAAGTTCACTACACAATAACTATCGCAGTATGTAAATTATTTATCTAAGTACTTACGGTTTTTTTTTACTTTACAAAACTCCAATAAAACAACCAAGGTCAATAGGTACGTGCGGAGCTGGCTAAGCAGCGTTTTTGTTTAGTTTGACTTTTTAAAGAAAACGGTGAACCCCCCTTAGGGTATTTCTGGAATTTTTTTCCAATTTTCTCCTGCTGGCAGTCAAAGGGGTCGCTAAGGAGATAATTGGACAAAAGTTCCAGAAATCCCCTACGCAGGAGACTCACGCAGGGGAAAACTGGAACGAGTCAAATTTCTGAAGCTGCAATAGAATTTATTTAAGGTATTTATTAGCAAAACACTATTTAACAATAACTCACTCAACATGCACTGTAGCTAATTGAAAGTGAAGTATGTGAAATATTTTGCACTGCGTTAATCTTCAAAAAATGTTGATTATTGATTTTTAATAGCTATCGTATAGAGTTATTAACTAGGACTCTGATATTACTGATTAATAGTCTGTTTTGTTTATGCACTTTGTAGTATAGTTTTTTTTTTTTTTTAATGATATAAGTACCGTTTTCTGTAGTTGGAGGAGGTAGAGCACACTTTCCCGTGTTAGTAATGAATCGTAAGCTCGCTTATGTGGGTTTTTTAGACTTTAGCAAAGACTTGAATGTTGATAAATAATATGAATTTTTGGTCAAAATTCAATCTAAGATTTAATAATTTTGTGCAGAGAACCTTAAATACGTATAATATATACTTAACCTATGCTTAATGTTAAGAAATAAAAGAGTATTTTGTTACCTTATTATATTAGTCCCCAAAAGGCACTTTGTTTTTCAGTTTAAATGGCACAGTAAAGTACCTAGATACTATTTATCATCTTTTAAACAGAAAAAAGTCATTGAAAATATAAAGCAATCAGTAAAAACGTTTTATCTATTGTATCATAAACGTTCAGTTTTTTGTAGTTGATAATGATCACCAGTTAACTATAGGCACGAACCTCAGTTTTTATTCCAACTCTGAACAGGTATGTAACAAAATCACGATACCTTCGATATCCGCTTATAATGCCATATCTCAGTTCTCCAAAACGTCCTATCAATAGAAATCCCTTAAAACCAAATTAAACCAATTGGCAACACCTTAAAGTCCATACTCCAATAAATAACATCTGATTTATGAAAATTTATCATACTCTTGAGGCTTAATTTTGAAATGATCCATTCTCATTTCTAGAAGGTAATACATGCGTTTTTAATGACACGGGATTTAAAGCCTTTTTAGTCAGGAAGTAAGTTGAAATTCAGTTAGTCGGATCGTGCGAAACAGACACATTGCTGGGGAACGTTGGAAGTGTGTCTGCGTATTGTTTTGATAAGCTGCAGAACGGGTTTGCTTGATTTATTCGCGGTATGATTTAATGCGAAGAAACTACTCGCCTTTGTATTGATGGATCTATTTTTAGTTCCTTTCAATAAACTGTTAAATTGTTCTCACTAGGCCTTTTAAAAACCTAAAACAGCTTACTGAAAAATTACTGTAATTTAGTGATTATTTCTAAAAGCAGGTGATCAGTGAAAGGAACAAGACAAGAATTAGGCTACGTGTACACCATGCATAATGGTAGCAATACATCCGCCGGTGTAAGCAATAATTATGGACTCCTCAATTAAATTATAATAGTGGGGTTGTATGTGCATTCGTTATTCTTAGATTGGCAGCCCTGTCGCTCCGGGCCAATGGGGACGTTGTAATGCGGCGCCTGAGTATGATCGCCCGCTGAGCTTACAGTGTTGCCAACTTGTAGAAATGGAAATCACTTGATAACCAAATCGGGCAGTGTCTGGTTTCAATATCAAAATCAATGAAATTAAACATCCTTCATATTTTATGCTTTCATGTCCATCTTAGCTCGAGATAACGCTGTAGGGTATAGAGTCTAGACTTATAAGCTGGTTTACATTAGAGACGTACTTAAATCAAATTAAATAAAAAAGGTAGACTTTTTTTTATATTGCTTAACTGAATCTGATGGCACAGGCACAAAAAAGAACCTAAGTATAAAAGACACATACATTTCGCGTACCTACAGGCGTTTATTCATGATAGGTTGACTGACATCCTACATTTCTAGCCAATCTAGTAACTGAATGAAAATCCGCATGCAGACACATGCCAACAACGCGCAATCATCTATCTATCACAGTCATCATGGTATGACGCAATATCTAAATCAAATCGTGTTTGGACTTCGAGCTCAATTTAACGGAAATAACCTATTTTGCCACACACCAACTGTAGCAAATTCGATTCGCCCATTCGAATACTATTATGAAAAACAGCGTCACAATTTTCCAACTGAATTCTATTATACTTACGTTTTCAGGGATTGCAGTACTTACGAACCAAGTAAGCATAGTAATAGAATTGGCACTGACTGAACCAATTTCTTTGATTCCAAATCCAATATTATTGAGTAACAGTCCCACAACACCGATGTGCCGTTATTTATGCCTTTTTTGTAAATTCGTACTTATACTATACACTGTAACAGCCAAACATAGAACCAACATCCATGTTTGCCATCACACAAATATTTGTTCTTGGTGCTGGGGACCGAACCCACAGCACGCCCTAACTTTACTTCATATTTTCACCTGAATCATTATTTTTATTAATTTATTTGACAATACTGTCAACTAATGTACAATCAGTAACAAGTGAATTAACAATTTCAGTTAAGCAGTTGTTTTTTTTTTGGGTCAGATGGTTATCTTAATTACATAAATCAACTACTGTTCATTGATTTCTTGTACAACAAATTGGTATATTATACCAAATTTCAAGTCAGTCATATCTAAAGTTACAAAATGTAACAATGATTGGGAACAGAAATTGATCGCTCTATATTTGTCGAAGTCATAAATTTCTGGTTGGTAGATATTTGCGTGTCTTTACTGGAAAATGTATTGCTTTTGCAAGGTCGACCACTGATAAATGCACACTAGTTAGGTTTCTGTGACTTCGTTTGGCGAAGTGAAGAAGGGTTTCCGAGAGATGTTTTCAAAAGACGAGTGAGTTCTTTCGGTGAGATCACGGTCAAACGCTTGCCTATAACTTGTATAGATAAACGAATACTTACTCAAAGATTTTACCTTCAGTTTAGAGTGTGTGACTACCTTTTGGACTCATAAAAACTCAGAAAAATGTATAGGTAGTATTATGCAAATTTTTCTTTATATTTTAATCATGGTCTACTCTTGTTTGAGTACCTACCCAAGACCATGCAATTTTCTATATTACATAATTAAAATTTAGGCAATTTATTGTTTTAGGAGCATGTTATAAACTCATCAATAAAATAAAGCTAATAATACCCAAAGGTTAGCTGGTAGAGAATGCTATTTTAGCATTAAGTTCGCCTGTATACACTACTTTAAGTTGTGCAATAAAGAATTTTCCATCTATCTGTCTATCTATCAATATTTAATAAAATAATGTTCATTGTAATATACTAAGTGCGAGCATACAGGGTAGTGGGTTCAGTAACCAGTAAGCTGCAATTTACTAGTGAATCAATATCGATGGAAATGCCACACGCAATTAGTTATTGATCAGTTATTTTGTTTTATGTAAACAAATGGCTGTTTGAAATAAACTAGCACACAAACTTACTGCATTGTAATAGAGCTCAAAATAAACAGCTTTTTTGTCACACTAACGAAAGCAGTGTAGTGTAGGACCTATAGATTTGTAGTTGAAAGTTTTATACCTACGTGTAGTTTGAACTGAATCTCTATGGTTTAAAAAATATTATTGCATTTTTACTCTTTGATTTTAAATGATGATTTTTTTAAATATTCAAAATCTGGTCTTCGTTACGTATTTAAATTTAAAGTCAAATACATATCAATATATTAAAAAAATACAATATATTTATTTACCTTGAGTATAATATTTTATTTACTGTAGTCTTATTAAATGCCCATACAGTAACTCAAAAAGATAACCCTTTACTCACCTTCCCTATTAGTTAGGAAATTGTGAATGGTGCAAATACACGCAATGTGGCTATCATCCTCTTGAAATTGTTTATTACATCAAATGTAAGATAATGGCGAAAACTGGAAGCAAATAACGGTGTAAGCAACTTTGATTGCTTACAACATATCGAATCAACCAATCTGCAATCGGATACGTTTTGATGTTACGTCATTTTATATGGCGCAGCCGGTACAATATGCCCCTAAAAAAACTCAAGGGGGATTTTGAGACTAATCCGGTAAAAGTAGCTTAGATAAGACTTCAACCTTATTAAAAAATAACAATTAAATAAATAAATAAATATAAATATTCACGGACACTTAACACAACGCCTTCTAGTCCCAAACTAAGCAAAGCTTGTACGATGGAAACTAGATGGCTGGTAAAATACATACATACATTTTTTTTTGTAAATACATAGGTACTTAAATTACATAGAAATAATACATAGATTGTTTTATTATTTTGACATTCATTGTAAATATGGTGATTTAATTAAAATTAATATTTCTAGACATCTGCAACTAATTTCGTAAAAAAACCTGCTCTGTCTGCACTATTATCTGAACATGATATTTTAAAACATATTAAAGGCGTGGTTCATATGTTATTGCTTATCTTATCAATTTATCAATTGAATAAATAGTATTTCGATTGGTGCATGATAATGTTGAATTTGTTCGACATAGATGTGATATGAAACAGTATCTGCATCGCTTGTCACACGAACTAACATCTCATTTTGAATGTATTTAATGAACACTGTCTATAGAAATTCTCGTGCGAGTATCTTGCCTACTAATAGAGCTCCTAATTGACCCATATCTGCCATGAAAAGCCCATTTCCACATAAAATTCATAATTGATAAAAGCATGCGGTCCTATGACGCATGAGACACGGCGATCTATACTGTTATTACACACGCGATCTCGATATAAAGACATAAATAACCAAACTCGTACTAGCCTAACATTTTTGTAGTATTCGGTTTGATTCAATAGATAGAAAAATAGTCGCGCTAACTTTTGGTAGGTAAGGAAAAATGCAAAACCAAGCAGATTAGTTTAAAAAAAAATAGTCTCAAGTTCATCGTGGTTGCATTTAAAACCATTTTGTTTGACTGCATCGTGCTCGCAATCGTATTAAAACACTACCTCATACTATTAATTAAGTACAATCATCATTGTTCGGAAGAAAAGTCACAGAAATTACAAGACATTTTTCTGAGCAAAATATCTGAAAGATTTGTGGTTCGTGTACAAAACTCGATTGAAATTCCAATGCACAAGTCTTTGAACGGAAATTGTTGTGGCAAAACGATCAGTTTTATTTTATTTTAAAATTGAATATTGAACGCGGTTTTATCGCAAGTATCAATGAATTCCTACTAGAGTAGATCAAACAATTTGCTTTTTATACTAAAAAATATAGAAGCTTGTAAAATTATTTCACAAAATAAAGAAAACTTGAGGTCAGTTGAGAACTTGAGGACGCTATGGAAATAAAACACAGAAAAAACAAATGTTTATTGATTACTTATACGTCAATAATAATAATTACTCGTACCTATGACAAAATATTTATAACAAAAATTACAAAGTTACAAAATTAGTCATAAATCGAAATCAATATAAAAATAACACTAATTTTACACACCTAAGTGCCATGAGAACCCACTTAAACATTTTATGTGTTATACTAAAAAAATAAAACTCAATATTGCACCTAAAATTCGCATACTTTACAAAAGTTGTTTCAAAACCGTCTGATGCTTTGGGAAACCTACCAGCTGTTACATTCTTCACAAAGTACGTGTTTTATCTCGTTTTATATTTCATCTAGTCTAGACGACACTTAAATAGCAGTCATAGGAAAAAGCAAACACGGAAATTAAGAGTATGTAATAAATGTATATCAAAACAGTTTAGCTTAGCACTAATATTATTTGAAAAAATACTTTGACAATTTACTGTATAATTTAGACTGCTTTCTATTGTAAAGTTCATTCAAAGTACTTTTATAATAATACAGAAAAGACAATTTATGACAATTCCATTAAAACATAATGTTTCCATTATTACTTTGTGTCACTAAAGTTACATTCTTAACCTTTCTTTTATGGGCGTATTACATTGAATAGGTACGTAAAAAAATCATTCGTAGGTATTTTACTAAAATAAGAATTTCGCTACAGTTGGGAAATGTGTAAATTGATCTAAGATAAGGCGTTGTGTTAAGACGTGTCCGTGAATATTTATTATTATTATTAATTATGTACTTAGAAACAAGCTTAATTAGCCTTATTTAAATAATTATTATCATGATAATATAATTAATTCATTGCTACAAATAATAACTCAAACAAATAATAGGTATAGTAACGTAATGAGGGACAGTAATATTAAATATAGACAAGTGTAAAAATACAATGAAGTACCTAAAACTAAATTTAAGTTTAAACAAAAATTTTGTCACAAAATTAAGAGAAATAAAAACTTTATCCATTGTAAAATATGACTATATTGTGAGGGAATACTATATTATAAAGTAACTATTTATGCACTCTGTTAGTAGACAATGTTTTGACCAGCCACCACTCATAACTTATGACCACACTAGTGCTAGCTGTTTTAGAACACAAAACCAGTTTTCACTATAGATAGCAGAAAATCTATTATGAATGTATATGCATATTTTAATACTATGTAAGTAACAATTAATTTTCTCTTTTTTACATTATGTGAGTTGAAACTATAGTAAATAAAAAATTAATAAGTAGGAACAACAAAAACTAAAAAGTCTGAACCAAAAAGTAAATGTCTAAATAGTAATATTGCTGCATACATTTAACGTAATAAAATAATGTGTAATAGTTTTAATTAGTTGCAATATATTATTATGTAAAGGAAACCGAAACACACCGCTCAAACCTTGTTGTAACGAAATAAGACAGTAAATTCGTCACGTATTTTATAGCCGAGCGTACGTTGTGGGTAATTTTTATTGAGTCCTTGAACTTGCACACTGTTTTGTCGGTCGATAATTCCTCGCGGCTTTATTACCTTTGAGATGAAGGGTTCTAGTCCGTATGTATATCGTATGCTCTTGTTTAGGATTTATAAGTCCAAAATATGGGTCAATATTTTGGTACTCTTTCCATATAAATATGCAGAATTGTTTGAATAATTCTATTCCGTATCAAAATTTGCGTTGTTTTTTATTTTGATTATTTTAACTAATTTATCAAAAGACTTAGTTAAATTTATTTAAATTTCCAATAAGGAGTGTCGTATTAATTTGTGATTTTTTTAATACTTTTTTTTCTTAGATAGGTTCTATGGTTTTTTTTGAGTTACTAAATAAATACTCTAGTTTTTTATCATCGTTTTCAATTTGTTGCGCAAGTGATAAAAGCATTGTACCTACTCAGCCTCAGGGTTGATGTAACGGTGGTCTGTCTTCGTGCCTCCTCAAATCGTCTGGCTCTAATTTACCGTTATAATCGAACTTAATTTTATTTTGATTTTAATCGAGATTTTGACTACTTTCATCAAAATGCTATCAAAAAAAATAGTTTATTCAACATAAAAATATTTTTATTTATTCATCTATTATGAGTTGGTTTTAAATTGGAAGTATTAAAGTGAATAAACAAAATTAAATGAAGTAACTTAAGACACCTTAAATTGTATTATCATACATTTTTAAAAGGTAAAGTAGACAGAACAACCTTGATCCGAGCAATAAAAACGAATCCGCAGACACAATAAATCTTTTTTTTTCTGTGCATAGAAGTTTTTGATGTATAAAAGTAGCACTAAACAAAAATAAGTACGCAATAAGTTGGTAAGACCCTTGGTATAACAATGGCAAATTACTGATCTTTGACATTACTGAACAATGGGGAGACGCAGCCAGAGATTTATTATGTGACGGTAATGTCATAGATTAGATAATTCTCCAATTACTAGATACGGCACTTGATTGGGTGACAATGTTTTGAGTGATCGCTAGTTAAGCCAATTAGATATTGTGATAGAGAGAGATTAATCTTCTGAATTTGTTAATCTACTATTAGAAACGGGACTCATTTTACAGATAAAAATATTGAAAATATTGCATTTATTGTTACTGGATTGCTGTAAACTTTTCAGTTGTAATTTTTAATCTAAGATGGCTGTTAAAAAGTTTGTAAAATAACACTTAAAGTCTTTGACGTATGCACAGATAGTATTTATGACGTGTCGGTTCTGTCACACTATATAGGATTCAATAATGTTGCGCGCACGCATCGACCCACGATCGAGTGACGGCCGAGCAAAGTACGAGTTGTGTGTGATTTATTGCAATTTGCATACGTTTGAATACAGGTTGTTAAAAGTTACAATATTACTGGAATCATCATCATCATCATCACCAATGTCTATAAAACTCTTTTGAAGCTGACTGATAATCAATGCACAGCCTAAACCATAAGTCCTAGAAGTATGAAATTTGGAGGGTATATAGTATCCTTATATAGTGTAGGGGTGCACTAAGAAAGGAATTTTGAAAAGTCACAGTCTGAAGGGTCTAGAACGCGAGCAACGCCGTGGGCGATGGCTAGTATCTTATATGTGTACTAAGGAGTACGGCCAGAGTATTTGGTAGCACCGGAAACTCGTCGGAAATGGTGCGAAACTGAAAAACAACGTAAGAGAATTTACAACGTCCTGTATGACACTTAGTCGTACCAGAATTAGTCTCGTTGTAAATTATTATATTTGCTTGAAGTTCTTTTATATTTATTAACTAGCCGTCGCCCGCGGCGTTGCTCGCGTTCTACCCTTTAGGATGCGTCTTTACAAAATTCCTTTTTTAGTGCACTTTTACACTAGGTATATAAGGATACTACCCTCCAAATTTCATACCTCTAGGACTTATAGTTTAGGCTGTGCGTTGATTCTAAGTCAGCTTCAAAAGAGTTTTATATATTTAGAAGATGTGATCAGAGCTAACTGCATCTTATTTTTATTTTTCCATCACTTTAGTTTTTTTTTAAACTGCATAAAGCAGTCATAGAAATTTGCCAATACAAAAACAGAAAAAAAATTGCTATATAAAAAAGTTTACTAATTAGGAACTTTTTGAAAAAATAACAAACTTACCACGTTCCCGGAATTTCATAAACCATTAGACATTGCTTTGAAAGAATTCCATTCATCCTTTAGTCACCTGTGGTCGTAAAAATTATGCAACTTTGGGTCATGGTAATAAAACAGTTAAAACTCAATAGCTTGTACCTGACTATAACAAAATCTTTATTGGTTTTGTTCATAACGGTTAACTTGCAACTAACTGGGTTGTGCAACGCAAACAGGTAATTTGAAGTTTTTGCTTTGGGAAATTCTTGTAGAAAGTTAGTTGCGCGATTGGTAAAGATCACATTAATAAATAATAAATAAATAAATATTCACGGACACTTAACACAACGCCTTCTAGTCCCAAACTAAGCAAAGCTTGTACGATGGAAACTAGATGGCTGATAGAATACATAATATATTAATATTAAGCTACTTTTACTACCTGCCTAAAACTTACCTATAGGTATAATTTATAATATAGATCAAGGTGAAGGTAAAAAAATATTGTCTAAATATAATTATGTATTTTGGTACGTAAAATTTTATAATGATCTTCTATGAAACTTTTCTGAAAATAATACCACTCACTGTAACAATGTTACTTTGAAATATTGTACAGAATACTGAAAAACAAATAAAAACGTATCTTAGTACCACAATTTTTCTTTATATTAAATACAAACGTGAAGGTTTATACTAAATGCATATTTTGTTGATCATGAGCAATACATATTATTTGCCTTTGAAGCGTATAATTTTATACACTGAATTAATTTTATATGCAATTCTAACTGTTTCAAGTTATCAAACAGCTGATGCTTTAGGGAGATAAAGATTTACTTACCTACTTTTGCTTACGTGCAATTTACCAATTATTTTTGTTTACTCCGTAATAAACAGAAGAGAAAATAAGAGACAGAAAAACTACTGTGTAGTTCTACAAATAAAAATATTTAGGCACATATACCTAATTTGGATATATGATGTGATATTATTAAACGATCTCAGTATTTTTTTATTTAGCGTTTATTTTTTTCTCGTTTCAATTTATGAAATCTTTCCCGTGTCGTTTAAATTAAATCGCAGTAACAATTTGTCGAATGGTAAAAAAGGTGTTTTCTTTGTAAATAAAATGTCGTATAACATCGTGATATGGCTGTGTCGGTGCCGCGTGCCCGTTCGAGCTGCTACAGCTTAGAATGAAACAGTTATATCAATCTATTTAAAACTAGCCGTCGCCCGCGGCGTTGCTCGCGTTCTACCCTTTAGAGTGTGACGTTTCAAAATTCCTTTCTTAGTGCACCCCTATACTATATAAGGATACTACCCTCCAAATTTCATATCTCTAGGACTTATAGTTTAGGCTATGCGTTGATTCTTAGTCAGCTTCAAAATAATTTATATATTTAAGAAGCTAGATGACTGGATGAGAAGAGCCGAACACCGGGCTCAATGCCGCGTCTTGGGAGAGACCTACGTCCAGCAGTGGACTAATATAGGTAGATGATGATGATTTAAAAATTTCAATCTTGGAATAACTTCTCGCAATTTTTTTTTTATAAATTATGACGTTCATTGTATCTTTCAGTGAATGTTTTATATGCCATTTTTAGTTGTTTAGAAAAAATATATAAGTAAAAAAAGTAAGAAATTTTTGTAAAGAGTAAGTATTTTCTGTAGATGTTTAAGTTTGGTTCTTATATTTTGTAAGCCAATACAAAAAAAATTGTACACGCCTTTTCTTTTTTACCTTTTTTGTTTGAATTTAGAATGTTTGAACCGTAACGAACATTCAACTAAAAAAATCATTACAATCTTATCAATCTTTATTCAAAATTGAAAGCTTCAAAACATTGCTCGTTTTGAAGCTCGAGACTATTTTTGTTGTTCGCTTGTGGAGTGAACAAGCTGTCTGTTACAAAAGCTGCGATTGGAGCTAACTCATAAAATGTTGATCGTAACTGCGTCTGCCTTACCATGCGACGGTTATACAGAGCCGAGCAGGTGTGAACATTATCTTAATTCAGTGCTACCTACAGACCGGGAGGTGTGTACCGACCTTTATTTTTGTAAATTGAAAATCTAAAGAACTTGATTTTGCGAGAATTTCTGTATAATAAAAATAATGGATACATTTATTTAACTAAATAGCATTTTCTTTTATAAATTTATGACTATTTATAATAATATATCAACATTTGTATGGTGCGTATTAGCACCAATTTAAAAGCTTTTATATAAACATATTTTTTCGTATAAATGAGTACTTTGCATATATTAATTTATTTAAACAATATCGCTTGATTATTCATACAATACTAATATGAAAGCCAATAAAAACGTTGAATGATTAGATGTAGAGTAGGTATTGCTTCAGTTTTTAGCGAGTAGGCTGTAATGGACCGAAGAGTTCCTGTTTAAAATAAATTACTAATTTATTCAAATTGGAGACAATCAATTTGGACTGGTTCGACTTAATGTTTGTTTCGCAGTAGCTTAAATAGGCTTATCTGTCTTAGTTTCCAACAGTTTATTTTCTTTACAAGGGTTATTCGTCATACAGCGTACCTATTTAGTAATAATATAGCTGATAAAGGTATGATTAACTTTACATTGTATTAGTTTGACATTGACAATAATAATTATGAACTTGTTATTCAAAAAAATCTTAGTCTATTATAAATAAGTTAGGTTTAATAAATACTAAAATGTACGATTTTGATATTCTTTACCCTGGTACCTATATTACTAGTAAAATGTCCGCGACTTCACTATATTTTTTATTTCTTACAACATTATAAAAATAAAAATAAAAATAAATATTCACGGACACTTAACACCGCGCCTTCTAGTCCCAAACTAAGCAAAGCTTGTACGATGGAAACTAGATGGCTGATAGAATACATACATAATTTTTTTTTTTTGTAAATACATACTTATAATACATAGAAACACCCAGACACAGAACAAACATCTATGTTTACAACACACAAATGTTTGTTCTCGGTGGGGATCGAACCCACGACCCACAGGACGGAAGGCAGAGGTACTACCGACTGAGCCATGACGCCTGTCATTGAGACATTGAGCATTCTTGTCATTTTTAGAGCATTGAGTTTTGAATTTGAGTCTTACTGTATCTACTTACTTTTACTAATAAATAAAAGTTACTACCTAATTACATGTGAAAACTTAACCGTCCTGTGGAGTAATGCTATTGTTTGGTAAGGTGCGTGCTTATCATCAGATAGGTTGTCTATTTGTCATATTCTGCCACTTTTTCTAATATAACCCTTTAAAGAGTTTCTACTTTCAGTGCTGTTTTTATGTTTATGTAAGTCAGTCAGTCAGAATACATTATGTATTTATTAACATAACTACAATGTTCTTTTACTTTGGTACCTAGTTTTTGCTGTCCCCCCACATTAAAATAATTGACAATAAGTGCATACACACATGCACTTATTGTCAATTACATCGCAAAGATTGATCAATTCTGATTTTGGTTAATAACAGGTTATTCCGCAGAAATACCATTAAATGTAGGTATGACCAGCGACACACATTTAAACTTAACTACATAAGTATCTAGACTCGGAGAATATCTTTTTAAACTCGGAAAAAGATAAATGGCCTTATTTTTTGTGATACCAAGTTTAATTAGTCACTATCTATTTAGTCTAGACATTCTACTTGTCACGTAAAAAACAAGTTTATTTAAGGATGCGTTATTTTAAGTCACCACCTTGCGTACGATTTCAAACTGCGGTCATAATATCGTCGGAATAAGGTTCAAACGGCACATGCTTTACCCGGGCGCTTGTGACCAATCCGGTGACAATTGAGTTTTATCTATTAGAAAAAATTTACCAAGTCTATAGAACTACCTACAAGTGGCTACTTATTTCGATAAAAATAATGCCTATAAGTACCAATTTTTTTACCCACCTTAACATAAAGTACCATTTTTTACTTTAATTAGTTATAAATATTGGTTTTATTTATAAATAATTTTGCTGCGGTATTCCTTTGCTTTAAGTTATTCGATCCAGCTAATATTATCAATAGGGTAATAACGTGGCGCAGCTTTATCCAGGGCAAGCGGGCGGCGACCTCCGCCCTTCCGGCCCGCTGACCCCACTGAAACTGAAACTAAAGCCTGTTTCAGACAGCTGAAGCTTCATGCATTTGGAACCAAAATTGCATGATTTTTTTGCCACTAATGAGGAGGTTTTTGGTCACTATCCTTTGATATTTTAGAAACTCCTAGTTTTGACAGGCGTCATGGCTCAGTCGGTAGTAGCTCTGCCTTCCGTGCTGTGGGTCGTGGGTTCGATCCCCACCGAGAGCAAACATTTGTGTGTTGTAAACATAGATGTTTGTTCTGTGTCTGGGTGTTTCTATGTATTATAAGTATGTATTTACAAAAAAAAAATATGTATGTATGTATTCTATCAGCCATCTAGTTTCCATAGTACAAGCTTTGCTTAGTTTGGGACTAGAAGGCGTTGTGTTAAGTGTCCGTGAATATTTATTTATTTATTAAAAAAAAAAAAAAAAAAAAAAACCTACTTATATTTTTTAGATAATAATATCATGAATTTAATTAAAAGATAAATATTTATAAGTAGTCTTACTTATTGTGGCGTTAACACTTAAATTTTATTTGTACAAAGTATTTTTTAATTTACATGTTAGAGAAAACCTAACAGCTTTGGAATACGTTGCTTAAAATCCTTAAAATGATGGAAAAATGTCATTCTGTGCTAAACTGATAAGAGGCAGTTCACACTGTAATTTGTCTCAGTACAAAATTTTGCAAAGGTAATAAATACCTTCAAGTGTATATTTTTGCGTGACCTTTATAAAACCGCTTAAAACTAAACATTATACTAAATTATTCATAGGACAATTATTTTACCCTACAAAATTGAATGTTTATACTAATTAACTATACCAGAGGCGTTATTGCACTTTTGCATTTATGCAAGTGCAGGTTTTTAAGCCTTGTAGTGTGGTTCTAGGAGCTTGTTTGGTTTAAGCCTCTTTTCGCCCGTCCGCCTTTGTAAAGACATATTTTTGGCGCGGCGTGCTTTTGCATTTATAGCCCGGTGCTTGACCTCTTAAAATTACTAAGTGACATAGTGAATGGTATTAGTATTACGAGGTTAGGAGTGCAGTTAAAAAAAGTACGGATTGGTAAACTAACTACACCATGTTAGGTAACAGTTATTATAAAATTTTTGTACATTTTCAAGAGAAATAAGTGACGCAGTGAAGACCTACATGTCTGATAATGTTTATGATTGTCTATCACTCACTGTATTATGATTTATTGAACACTAAAAACAGTTTATATTGCAATAATATAAAATAAAAACTCTAACTTTATGAATTCCATCTCCTCGTCCGAGTTATAAACAATAGAACATTTTTGGTCTTAAATAAACACTAAACAGTCAATTTTAGGAGCTCAATAACAGACAAAACAGACACAGGGTTATTTATTTTCATAATTATGCAGCACTGGTTCAGCGGACGTTATATTAAAACGCAGTCAGTGATTTTATTTTCCGTTGTAAACATGACGGTGATCCGCATTGTTCGCGCATGCATACAATACGAGTGCACTGAAGGAAACACTCATCTGAATTCTGCGCAAGCGCCGATGATTCCAACGTTCGTGATTCGCAAGCCAAACGCATCTTGTCTGATGCGTGTGAAAAGACATGTCTTTTAAAATGGCTGCTTCGCTGACAGCTGATTATGATGGACGGCACACGGATTTGTAGAAATCTCAGTGAAACGATGAGTTTTTGTTATACATTTTTCATTGTTATTCCTCAACACTCTGACTTAGAGAAAGCATCTACTAGATTCACTTATCTACATTGTTATTATGAGTGTTCACGGCTAGAACAATGAGCTGAGGTAAATGCTCTGATTCTGATTTCAAGGACGGTCACGTTGATCAAGCTGCCGTTTGGCATACCCGTCTAAATTGGCGAAACGTGCAGCGAATCGTATGCACTAACACTGATAAAACATCCAGCAAAGTATGGTAGGTCACTGCACAATTTGAATTCCTACCATGTCACTTTAACTTGGGTACTCTCGCTCTCGAACGTCTACCATATTCGGGATCTGAAGTTGCACTACAAGTTGAAAGGATACCGACATAGTTTGGTTCGATATCTTCATTCCGAAGGGTATCTAAATTATAATTTACGGTTCTATGGATGTGCGGTAAAAAGCGGTCTTCTATAATAGAAACGTCGTTTTTTTGCCCGCATGTAGCGTTTTACCGATAAGTTTTGAATTTTTTGGACCTTGACCATTAAAGTTGTACAGAACCGGGGCATTGTTGTTATCTCTTTCTTTAAAATATAATGCTAATGTTTCAACGATGAAGTAATAAATAAAAAACTAAGCAGTTAGTTTGGTAATTGTGTGAACTTCTAAATGGTAAACACAGAGATATTGTGGTAATAAATAATCTAGTTAAATTTAATTAAGGAAGTGCACGAATTAAAATAGTAATAAAATAAAAAGTATTACATTCATCAGAAATGAAGAAGTAACTGTCGAATTGCTAAAATAATTTTACGTAAATTGACAAGGACTAAGGTGAGCGTTTATTCATCAATGCGTGTGTCCCAACCTGGAGGGTTTATTAGTTAAGTATGTGGTGGGGCCATACATCATTGGCATTGACATCGGCGCCGGCGCAGCTCGGTCGATTCCTGCCGTGAATATTTTAATTTTATAACAATTCCTATTCTGTGACATTCCAAAATTCTGACCTCATTCTTTTTGCCAATAATTTGATTCAAATTAAACTTTTATCTTATACTTTCACTAAAAATATGAGAGTTAATTAGAATGGGAGCCTAACGTTTTATTCCTACTGAATGGGTGTGATAAAATTTATTGATGGTTACAACGAGAACCAAGTCCAATCAGAGATTGGCGGGACGAATCTACAGATTTGTTATGGCGTAGCAATACTCGTGATTGACCGGAGATAATTAAAAAGTAGCAAGAGTTCAATAAAACTAAGTAACGAGCAACATTAATATCCGTTTTTATTTTTCTTAGCGTTCCAAGAATTGCTAACGGATGACAAAAATTGTGAAGCAATAAGAAAAACCACATTTTTTTGGGATTTTTAGATAAAAAATAATAATTATGATTTTTAAGTCATGTTGCAAACTTTGACAATCAATTTATTTATTAAACTACCGATATCAAAGAAACTAGAAATGCAAGTCTCAAGCGCAACTTCAATGTTTTCAAAAAGAGCAGTTTTAATTTGGTATCACTATAAAAAAGATACATTACACAGTTAAACGCTACTTTCGGCACGAAGCCCTCTACATCAGGTCTAATAAGCTAAAACGTCCTATCATCCTTGGTTATTCTAAATTATACTTTATGGATAGTTCAATAAGGATTATTATATTAAAATGTTTTGATTCAACTTCTTTTTTTTAAAACAGTGCTTAAAGAAAAAAGGATTATTTTATATAAAAATAAGTAGTTTTTATAGTGCGACCAGAAAAAAATGTTAAATAAATCTACAAACTCTACATACAGTGTCTATTTATTAAAATATAATTACTTTATGAACATTTCCATCCAAGAGACCTTCATCTCAATTGGTAGGTAGTAACTATGCAAAAAAAGTCTGGCGATACATCAGCTAAATTTAAGGAGCGGTATCCACGGCGAAGCGACACTATAACTCTCACGAATAATACTCAAAGCTGTTTTTCTCGGCTAAACGCTACCGGTTTGATCTAGATAAGATAATTAATTGCTCGCCTTCTGCCATGTTTCTGAAGAGTTATGTTACCGAGTAATATTCCCAGTGGCGCATGAAGATAATTCCGGACCATGAAAATGCAAACTGCAATTCCAAAGTGTCAAGTTTTAGACTTTTTTTTCTAGAACTATCAACTCATATTTTTCTGTGTGCAATAAAGAATTTAAGAATTTAGGAACTTGATTGAGTGTTTGATTTATTAGTTTCCTATCTTCATAAATATCATTGTTTTATGAAAAATTTAAATTGGTATTGCACATTTTTCTCTATTATTATAAAGTTTCACTTTATTTTTAATAAGATAATTATTAGCACATATCAAATTATAAATAGAACCATAATATATTTATACATTTTGATGATGGATTACAATCTTTACACCGTTCTTATAGTACCTGTTTAGTGGATCGATCAAACAGCATTGTAACGTCGTGCTATGAAGCAAAGATTTATGAAGTTCTTACGCTAGTATTTGGCTCAATTTAAGTTATATACTTTATTAGATTTGTTGTTTTTATGACCTGTTAATTACATGTCGTACTAAATATTAATCATAGCCGATAACAAACAATAAATTTAGCTTATAAACAAATTGATATTCAGCAGTTATAATGTCTCTATTCCGTATATATTTTAGCATTATCTGAATAACTTATTTACTATAGCTATTTTTCTTTTCCAGGTTGAAAGATCTGCACTCTGCAATAACAGAAGATCGCACAGTACACGGGATTTTATATTTATCACTTCACAGTTGCACACCTTATGATCGATTTTATCCAAGATGGCCGACGGCGCGAGAGCAGGCGGGAAACGGCAACGGTGCACCCACCTCCTTTACCTTAACCGAGCCGTCAATCATTACAAAAACACTCATCCCATAAAACTATTTGGGAATGGCAGATAGACATTTTCGGCATTTTATTAGTGTTTAGATCACAAATACTTTTAGTAATAAGTAAAAATATTTTTTTGCTTGGTACGTCACTATTAGCAATTTTTTTTTAATCAAACGTGCGTGCGGACTCTTAGAGGGTTTGTGCTGGACTAAATGAACAAAAACATATTTTAATGGTTCTAAACGTATTCAAAACTGGCACCCATAAAACATCTCCCCCATTATTAGTTTATGGTTTGCGACTGTCGGGCTGTTATTGTTTTGTGTGTGTTTGTTTGTTTTGATTGTGTGCGGACAGACTAACCGACTTACTAATTTGGGATGTATTACAAAAAGTTGTTGGGAACCTTTTAATACAGGCAGCCAAGAGATTGCCTCTTTTGTATACTTTAAGTGTCAATAAAATATACTTTAATTTATGAGTGAGCATACTTACAATGTACAATTATTTATAAACTAATAACAATTGTTGCATAATTTCAATCAGTTAGTTTCCTTACTAAGGGATGATGTCAAATGATGACTAAGCTATTGTTAATTATCAGGCTTATTCAGTGTTTATAATTACTACATACCCCAAGTGTTAAACAGGTAGGTAAAGTAGGTTGCAGGAAGAAATAAAAAAACCTTAAAGTTTAATACTAATGCAGTTTCTATAGAGTTAGTAAAGTCAGGCTAATAATGTATACATTATCAGTAATGATAATGTCCAAATATACAATACAATATATGTGAGGTAATGCATTGTTATATGCAGAAGTTACCACTTAACATCAGGTGAGCTATCAGCTTGTTCCATTACTTTTATCATAAAAAAAAAACAAAGTTTAGCTAAGTGTAAGTATGCAAATAATCAAAATGTTTAATAACCAAAACCAAAAAAATACAAATATGATTTTATCAAATATTTAAAAAAAAAAATGTAGTAATAGGTACGCACATTTTTATCTTTACGTTCATATTGTGTCAAGTAGAGCCACTTTCGTAGCGATGCATAAACGTGTATGTCAAGCGCCCGCATTCCTTCGAACAATATATTTCATGGAAGCAGGTAGAGTACATAAAATGTAGTCTGTTTGTAAAAAATACTATAATGACAAAAATCACTTGTCATACTCTACTGCATAAGTAAGAGTATTAAAAATAATGCGTCAAGAGTAAGAGAAAGATTTATTAGGTATAAAAATATAATGTATTTAAGCTGTGTAAAAATTAACTATGAAAGGATTTTTTATATTATTGTAATTTCTCTTATTTTAGTGCATAAGTATTATGATAGGGTAAAGCTTGGACTGGCAAAATTCCATTACTTATATTTTTTTTATTAAACCATACATTACATTTTAATGCAGGGTATTTTTACCCCAGTTACTATTATTTTTGCTTAAGGTTCATACCTCATTATTGATTACAAATCTAATTTCCCTCCAAGACAGTACCTATCAATTTAAAATGTTTTTAGCCCTCGAGCAATCGAGTCGCCAATTTTGGAACCAGTTTAGAAATTATAGGGTCAGTCCTGTGCGGTTAGAAGGTACCGGTGCACTGCAGGATCAAGTTACAGTGAAATTAACTGGGAAAATTTTATATAAAAGCCAGCTCATTTTATTCAATTTCGAATTTATATCAAAAATATTGCAAGCTATGAAATTTTTGTACAAAAAGTTTTCTTAAAGGTTCAGGTTCTATTATGATAAAAAGACTAACAGGTACTTTACTTATCTAAGTAAATTCTTGGTTTTTTAACTATCAAACATATTTTTATCAGTTATTTCTTCGAAGCATATGAAAATACAATGATAATAAGTGCATCAGCACTTACATCCTTATCACAAAAGGGGCGTTCCATGCGTCATTGAACCATGCAGTAGAAACTTGACAGATACGAGTGTGACATACACTCTCAAGGATTTTCTGATCTTCGAATTTTTAATACATCCCACGTCCTTGTATTGTTTCGCAGTCGTGTTGCGTGAACTCCGAGTGAAATATGGCCGACAGTGAGAATACTTATTTTATTTTTTTAGTTTGCGTTCCTTAATTTTATCAAGTCTCATGAGTTATGAGAGGTGGACCACACGCGTTGCTTTAATTACGCGTTACTAATTTCTCAAAGAGGTAAGCTTTAACTGAAAAATTCTTTTGAATTTTACGTAAATTAAGAATTAAGTTGGCCGAATAGTCTATTTGTGTTGTGTTGAGGAAATAAAAATCCTACTAGAAAAAATATTCACATAAAAATCCAATTAGTCCATTTAATTTATAGTTTAGAAAATATCGTAATCAAAATATTTGTCCAACTGGATTTAATTTGTATTTTCACTTGGAGCGTCAAAGAGCTGTAAATGTTTCGACCGCAGGTCATTAATAACAGTCGGTAGTCGAGACGGACTTTCGAGAGTATCGTCGAGCGCGTAATCGAGTGGTCACTGTGATCATTTCTTTGGTCGGTGGCGCTCTTCAAGTTAATAATAATGCGCCCAAACTAGATCAGGCCGTTGACCCGCGGGCGGCGCGGGCGCGCACGAGTCCCGCCAACAGATGGAGCGTTAAAATGCCACTGAGCCTAAATCCCATGGACTTGTTTTTTTATGAAGCTTGCAAAATATTATTTTGCTGATAACTTGAATGACATTTAGGTAAGTGTTTGAGTAGTAAGTTCAATAAAACATAATTTGGAGACTTTATAATAAATTTTACCTATGTACTGTTTAATGAGTAATCTATATTAACAAATATAAAAATATAACTACGTAGCTTGTAATAGACCTTTTTTGGAAATTAATAAATTCATAGTTATGATTTCATAATTATGAATGGGTTAGATTTAAACTGTTATACGAAGTAGGTAATTATTTACCTCTAGGTTGAGCTATGTGACTTTAGCGGTGCAATTGGTGACTGAGATGGAAAAGATGCTAGTTTGGTTTTTGCGATGAGACAAATGTGCGCCGAAAATATTAATTTTTTGTTGAATAATTTTTTTCTTTATAACGAGACTTGTTGTAGGTAAGTAGCATAAAAAAAAAATTGTGTTGAGTCAGTGTAGATAAACAATTATTATAAATTTTGTTCTAAAAGCTTGAAAAATATATAAAATACATTCACAACACATCATTGAAAAAAAACATAATATCTTACACAAGTCTGAATTTATAATAGTGACAATGCAATGTAGAATGATTCAGGACGTAGGTATTTAGACTCGCGCGCCATTTTGGTTACCTAAACATATTAAGCTGGTAAAGTGTGAACAAATTTCAAGTAGGAGCACTTCTGCATTAAGTTATTAATATTTTTATAGCTCCTCTTTATGATAAGCGTCTATTAAAATTTTATGATACTTTTATTGTCACAAATTGATTATTTAGGCAAGTTTCCGAGATTTGATGACCGCAATAAAATCATGAATGGCACTTAAATCTGTCCTCACTAATAAGGTGCTAACGAGGGTCGTTCGTTTTATGTGCTTTTTATTGACACTTCAGTTGTCGGCTTTTCTTTACTTGCTACTGGCTTTTAGCGGTGGTTATGAGCCTCTTATTGGTATCTTACAAGACTTAACCAAGACTGGGATTTTGCCAGAGCTTTCATACCTGCGGCATTTTAGTGCAAGCAAATTATATAGAGTCGAGATGCAACCATCAAATTTTGATCTTCGGAGCACAGGTAGAGAGGTTACTCGTAATTGTTTTATGAATTGCCATGTTATTTTTTTCCTTCATTTTGATAATGTTTTTCGAAGAAATAATTTAAATAAATGCAACTGTACGTAGGTAAAGTGAAATGCATTATTACGTTGTGTTAAAAAAATATTTTTTCATAGATTTATCTAGAAATACCTACAGATGGGTAATAAGGGTGACTGACCTGCTATAGCCATCCATGGGTAGAATGTGTGATTGCTAGGTTGGTGTTGCACGGGTTGCGCTGCTGTTGCCGCGGATCCTGGCAAGGTGCACTGGTTCCCCCACGGCAGGGCTCGTCCAGGACTCGAAGACTCGCTGTATCTGGCTTCAGGGGTACAAGCAGCCGGCCTCACCAGGGCTCCCAGACCGGAGCCCCAGCCTTCTTTCCCTCCATAACCGTTCTGTTGCTCACCACCAGGTTTAGTGCAATCTGTCTTGGCATATTGCTGCTCTCCGGCATATAGTTTACAAGCGGCTGCCACTGACGCATCATACGGTGAGTCTTGCGGCCGTGGCTGGTGCAAACCATGTGGTTGGGCATACGACAGCCCAAGAGGAAACCCTCTGTATTGGTCTCCTCCAGCACCCCCTTGGTGCACCCCATGCGCCCCGTAGAAACCACCCTGCTCGAAGTAAGAGTTCATTCTGTCCAATCACCGTCACTAACGTCACTCAGTTAGAAAACTAGGAAGCACTTTATGTCATCGCAGCCTCACGCGCCGTGATAACGCGACCTCTGCCAATGTCACTCCAAATACGGACAATGTAATTTAATTTTATTAATTTTATTGCCTCTTAAACGTCACTCGAGCGTCATAATGGGCTTCGTTGGCGATAAAGGCCAGTTGACGTGTGTTTACTTTTTACGATTATTTTACGACTCGGGAGCGCGTGCCGCGGGTTTTACGACTTTTTAAGCGGTTTCGTCTGCGGCGCCAGTTTGTCTCACTGTGCCGGGTTAAGTGCGGGCGGATGTGTTTATATTTTTTTGAAAATTCAGATCGTCGTAGTGAGGATCGGAGCGTGCGACGCGAGCGAAGTTTTGTGTCGCGTGTAGCGAGAGCGCGCGGCTGTATGCCGTATGCGACCGGCGCGACTCGGCTCACGCAATCTACTGTCTGCGGCGCCGAGCCTGAGACACGCGCGCCGCCCCGCGCGCTGCCTGCGATCGCAACACCACCGATTGTTCCGTCCCCTTTTCGCTAATCACTATAAATATTATCAGTAACGTTCTCTTTTCCCTTTCTTATCACTCCTACAGAAGCACGTGGAGAACGTCAATTAGATGAGCTTGGAAAAACTCATCTATCGTGGTAAGTCCACGGTTAGTACGAGTTGACAACTTCAAAATACACAAAAGCGCTTTTAGAAATTGTTAATTTGTGTTATTTTAGTTCCGAATATATAAAAAATCTTTACATTATTGTTTACGCATAACAAACTAAAAGCCTATTCAAAAGAGGTAACAAAACCTCAATAAACGACAGCTACTGAAAAGTTAAGCCGCAAAAGTCGTAAACTCATAAACGTACAATTAGTGAAACGGGCCAGTGAAGAAAAGATTTTACAACCGCTCCTCAACCGTGCCACAATGAGCGCGGAGTATCGTAACAAGGTGCTGAATAGAGTGAGAAGTCGTAAAGATGATTATTATTTCTTCTACTACCTGTTTTTACGGGTGATGTTGCTGTTACGCTCGCTCGTTTGCATTTTGCGTTAGCTTGAAAGTGATGGGCTGTGATTCGTGGTGATGGTGCGGCCGGGGTGGAGGTGCGGAGTACATTGCTGTCTCTGTCTAGCGCAGTGTGGCGCGTGCAGTGGATACCGCACTATCGAAGGGTAAACAATAGCGCATTATCGCAAGAGCACTCAGTTCGCGCGTCCAAATGAAGTCATCAAACGAATGAATGGCTTTTAGTGCGGCCTACCAGACGTTCACATTTTTATTGTAACCTCTTTAAACAAATATTTGCCGATTAGGGAAGGGACATGACTGCTTTCATATTTTTTTTCTTTATTAGGTCAATTTAGGGTATTTTCACATTGTATGTTAATAGCAATCTGAATTATTTCTAATCTAGATAGGCTGATAGTATTTTTAGAATGATTTTGTTATAATTTTTTTTACTCAACAGTAATAAATAATAATCAATTACTTTGTTTGAAAAAAAAAACAATAGACGTGCGATAGTCTTTTTTAAGAAAAATAGAAACGTCAACAAAATTTAGCGTCAACGTTACAGTAATGTCATATTCAGTAGTGAACTGTGTAACCCATGGCTCTGTCGCTAGCGAATAAACAGTAGACTATGTAGGTACATGTACATAATCTAGGGCAGTCTAGTGTTTTCTGTGTCAAGTAAAAGTAAGCTGGGATGATGGTATAGGTCCTGGGAAAGACATCTAAAAATGTGCCAGGTACGATAGCGTCCCGTTCATCGAGGTATGAGTAAAAAGTGGCCGCTGCCGCCTGTATAAATAGTCTAGATTAAATGTAAAGGCCTGCTGCATGAGTAGCCTAAGCAAATGATCTGAACTGAAAATGACCAAAGGTTTATTGTAAAAATGGCACTAGGATCCGTTGCATTTAACGTCACATCATCAGTGGGCTCGCATGTGTTGCCTGACTTATCTTGTACGCAATATTTATATGGAGAAAAATAGTTTTCATTTCACTTGTGGGAAGTTATTTCTTTGCACACAAAAATTGCGAAACACTCTTCGCAGATCAACGAAATAAATTTCTGATTACAGAGTTCCTAAGTAATCTTACGGTCTGTTGGTTAAAGCCACATACTGGTTAAAATGGTAAGTTCTACACAAAAAGGCATACAATAAGTTTACCTTTCTCAACTGCGAAGCACCATCAGACTGCATCCAGAGAAGACAGCATAGCTGATAACTGGACTGATCCTCAGTTGAGTAGATAGAAAATGGATGTTTTTCAGTGGTCCTATACCTATACCCTTTTGCTAAACATACCGTAAGTTTAGCAAAAGGATATAGGTATCAATACCACTCGTAAATCAGATATAGAGATATGAATTAGTATGATAGTAAAATCGAATACAATCATATCGCAACATACCTAAAATTGGCTTCATCTCTGTCTGAAACTTCTCTCAACCTGTGTAAAAACAAATGTTTGAAGAATTTGACATAACAAAAGCAGCGAACTGTCTTATTGGGATTCTGATGCAGGCATTAATACATTCCTTTTAGAAGCCTTTTGAGTTACTTTCTAGTTAGTTCGCAAATGTGTTTTTCTATACCTGAAGAACCGAAAAGGTTGATTCAACATTATTTCAACCGATATTTAGAGTTAATATAGCCCCTACACTAATGATTTGTTAAATCAATCATCATATATATAAAACTCTTTTGAAGCTGACAGAGAATCAACGTACAGCCTAAACTATAAGTCCTACAGATATGAAATTTGTAGGATAGTATCCTTATATAGTGTAGAACTAAGAAAGGAATTTTGAAAAGTCACACTCGAACGCGAGCAACGCCGCTGGAGACGGCTAGTCAACTATAATTTGTCACGTTAGCTCAACTCATTTATAAGAGTTGAGTTAACATTAAAGGAACCAACATTTAGAAATTCAACAATTGGGTTTTTCAGTGGATTTTGGACTTATCTTTTATAAGTAAGTACATAAAGACCCTTCCTCAAAATGTCCTATTTTCATTTTTAAGTTATCAAATTTCTAGCCATTTTCAACAAGCTGCTTAGTTTTTATTTCTATTCTAGCTGCAGTATTTTACAAAAGTGGTTCTAAAACAGAGGTTGAGCTTTGACACCCACTCAAAGCTCTCAGCTACCGGTTTCTTATCGTACAAACCTCAAGAAAAACATTATGAACTCATTCAAATTCAAGCAACAGATGCCATTCGCAACTAGGGTATGTACCTACAGGTTTTAGCCGGACAAGATTTGCCAATGTCCGGTCAAAATGACTTACGAACTATCCAGTGGATTGACTAAATTGATAGACTTTCGTAAAACATCAAAGTTAAATTACATTATTTATATTTTAGATAATTATGTATTAATTTTATTCCGCCTTGTTGTGAGTAATATTATAATTTTATGGTCGTAATAACTGTAACATTACATAAGATAACGTATAAGACCAGAATATTCAAAAGAACACAAAGTAAAATGGATACTTTCGAAAACGTTTTTATTTGTATTGGGTTAGATGGGAGTTTAGTTCTAAACGGTTGATTACTTTTAGGCTATGATTTTTTTTCAGTAACGGTTAAGTTTGGATCCTAACAAAATGGGAAAATAGATAAAAATAAAAGTTGAAGCAATCCGTTTTTGGACGCAGGATTCTTAAGGTAGTTTTGTTGAGTATATTATACATACAATTCCAAAAAATCCTGCGTCTAAAAACGGATTTAAGCTAATTTAAAAACTACGAATGCTCAACACTCCGTCTTTTCTGACATCGCGTGGCATCACTAGGGGCGGCTTGCGTTTGCGCATGGCACGCTTTGCCTGGGCGCATCGTAAACACGATTTTTACGGCCGCTTCAATGCTCGTAAACGTCACGTGAATTGCGCCGTTTGTAGAAGTCCCAGTAAACACAGCGCCCGTTTATTTGTGTTGCCAGATTTTATTTGTTTTGTTAATTTTTGGTAATTTATCGACCGGGTAATTAATAAGAGGATTAGACCACACTTCATGAAATTTATATGTAGTAGTTATCCCTGAAAATGAAAAATACTCGTTATATGGACAACAATATATATTAGGTATAGAGATAGGTATCTAAATAAAATCATTATGAACCTTACCATATTTTCAGTATTTCAATAAAATTAAAATTCTGTATTTTGAATAGGTACATAAAGATGTAATATAGACAAATATTAAGGCACGCAATATATTTTACAGCTAAATAAAATAGATAAGTGCTAAGAAACCTTTTTTGATCTTATTCAATTCTCTCTACAAAATCTGCAAATCTCGAGGACATCCTAATTCTCAGGAATGGTCAATTCCGCCATTTCGGGTAGTTCGTACAAAATTGAGACCTCTGGCAACATTGTTTCTTAACCGCCTCTGGGGCTAAACCTCTATATAAATTCGAAACTTTATGGACGTAGGCGGCCGGAGCACGTGGATTGTTATTATGCCGTTCTTTGGACATTTATTGAACGATTATTGACTTGTTTAAAGTATCACCCGTTTAATAGAGATAAAGGAGTCATTGATAGTTTATTACTTCATCGTGTGAGGATATAACGAGTGGCCGATTTGTACCAGCAGCGTCTAGATGTCTGGTTTCACTCGAAGCTTGGTTTTATGACCGTAATTTTCCTTTTTATTGGGCCGAGATGCCCGGATTGATACAATCACTAGTTTGTAGTCTGTTAATTTATGGTCCAGTTGTTTATGAGGCTTGAGGGAATGCTTGCAATTTATAAACGTTTTCAGCTACTGTAGTAATAGAACTAGACTGATAAAATATATCTTCAATAAATAAAAAAAGTTGTAGTTTTTTTTATGTTTTCAATACCTACACGATTACTATCACCAATGTAGTTTATTTACTGCTGGAAAAAAGCTTTAGCTTTAGCAAAATAGAACTTTAAGTAGAGCATCTCCATCATCACCAAACTCTCGTAAAGTGTTGAAGCTCCACCTGCCGTCAGTTTTTTAAACTAAAAATTTTATGGCTTTTGAATAACTTACAGTCACTTTTTATTATTTTTTATGGAAACAAAGAGTTACAACAAAATAAAATCATTTATTAATATTCTAACATAGGTATAATTGTTTTGACAATTGTAATATCTGTCAATATTTTTAGGTAGGTACCTACTGCAAAGCTCTTTCAAGCTTTTAAAAACTTAGCAAAGCGCCATCTTACGATAAAACCTTGAAGCTATTGCGTAAGCTCAGAATCAAAAGCTCTGAATACACGGGGCAAGTAAGCTCCGTGTTTCCATAGACCTACTTACTCAAGAACTTTTTAAACTTAATGGGATTTATTTTTTAAATTTTTAATTTATATTATAAATGGAAAAAAATTGTGTCAACCAAATAACTGGATTCTTGTACTCTTTGACAAACCTTTTTACACTCTCTACTTGACTTTTTACATATATAAAAATGAAAATGAGGTTGATTACAAAAACACAAGGCATGTGCCTTCTGTGCACCAATATAAAACAAAAGCTCTCATGGTATTTGTGCGTAGTATTTCAATGTCAACCAAAATATTAAAATTATAACGCAAAGCTCAAAGACTCTGGATATCAAAACACGCGCCAAATCAAGAACCTCCTCATTTTTTAAGTCGGCTAGAACAGAATGAGTCAGATGTTTAGTGAAATCTACTTATAAATTAATCAAACACTCGGTTTTATTACAGTCGTAACATAACATAAGGTAACCTATTAACCTATTCGTATGAAAATGTGACACCCGAACAACATAAATGCCAATAGAAAAGCGATAACAAGAACATAAAAGCGAATTTTATAGCTTTATTCATCATCCGAGTAATACAAATTCATCAAGACACTTGTTAATCGTAAAATAAATCTTATTGCACAGTAAAATCATGTTTAAATTGACGACAAGCGTTTTATTTTCGTCATAACAATAAAATTTATTTTTATGAGCGTGGTTTAGTGTTTGTTTAAGCGCCACCTAGTTGTGGTGGGGAGAACTACGTCGTGTGGTGCTTGATACGCTACCGTGATTCGGGTTTTACGAGGTCGCAACCCTCAACTGAATGGATTCGTCGTAAATGTGGAATTGGTGATTTACTAAATTGTTATCACTACATTTTTGTAGAGATTGAAGCAGATTTAGTTTTTTTTCAACAGAGTTGAACATTATTTTAAAAATCTTTAGCAAGTAGCAGTGTGTAGGCGCTTGGTTATTTTTACTCTACTCTCTACTACCTCTTAGACGTTTCGCTACGTTTGCTACTGAATGTCTCTCCTATTTTGAAACAAACAAACGAAAGCCGACTTTACGAATGACTTGATTTGACTGATATTATTTCAAATATTTCACTTGACACTGGCAAAATTGTCTGTTGAAATGACGGACGGAGGCCATAAATAGAAGAAGAAGAAGAACCCAATGAAAATTACAAATGGTCATCAAAATACCTACTAAACTAAGGATAACAAAACACTTAGGTACCTACCTAAACTTACTAGGTAGTTTAGTTATTAGGTACAGTAGGTCCAATAGGTCCCCAGGCACTAGTCAGGTTCCTATTTAAATGGAAACGGGCTATTACTTTATAGATACCTAAATATTATGTTAATTTTATTGTCTGTGGTAGAATAATTTAAAAAAAAAATTATGATGATGATGAAAAATTAAATTATGTAAGATACACAAAAAGAAAGCTATTACTCGAGTTTAATTAAAACTCTAAGGTACAAAAATACAATCAAATATTATAAAATATTGTTTATTATTTCTAGGTTATCTAAGTAACCTAGGTTACCTACCATAATTATAATGTAGAAATAAATAGGAACACTTTTGTACTAAAAAAATTTTTACATAATTTTTAGGTAGGGAGCTAGTAACCTTTCTAAGTAATTTTCATTATTTTATGAATTAAACAAACACCCAAAAATTACTTTATCTCCATTCTCCTGCTTGCCAGAATGAAATGAATACCGGATGGCTTCTGCGTCACTGCACACATACAAGAAAATAATGTCCCCACGCACTTTACAGTGACATTAAAACTAAACAATCTTTGCATAATTGTCTCATTCACGCACGCGGTGTCGTAACGACCGTGCGATATAGCCCATCCTTTTCTAGCACGATCGTCAAAATGGCCTCCAAACGAGATATTTTGAAGGAACGACGCCAACTTTTGTTGTTGTAATGGGCGGAGCGTGCATGCACAGGGACGGATTCAATGGGACATTTACCTACTAGGATTTTTTTTAATAATATATTTTCTAATATTTTTAAATACTTATAATTTAATTGAAATATGTTTGCCCTGTAAAATTAAACATTTAACACAAAAAGACTGACTCGTCAAATTCATTCACTGCTTTTAGACAGTTAAACAAAATAAAACAAATAAAAACAAAACATGGTCAAAAGACTTGGTGCGCGTTGATGTCTTTTGTATGGCGGATTAAATATTTTTTTGGAAAAATTTATACTATGTTATTAATAATACATATTTAAAAACAATTATTTATAACACCACTGATGTCTTGTTTAATAACCCAACCAAATCTGAACTTAATTGTTCCCGTTCAAAATTTCCTCCTTCCTTTTTAGAAACAACAAACTGTATGTTTTTCTTATACTTAAAGATATTTTCACAATAACTAGCCGTTTCATCATACTAGTTCTCTTAATCGAAGCTCGAACAATTTAGTTAGATATTTCTTTATACCAAACAATCTCGTATACATTATAAAAAAAAAACAATTAATTAAAAGTGCTACGCCGTAGAGTTCCGGTGCTAGGACGATAGCTATTTATTTGTTTTTTGCTTAGATAATGTTAGGTACCTACTACTTACTGGTAAAAGTGCCAAATAGTACTGAAATAACTTTTATTTATTGGAAATATGTGCATGTCCTGGAAAGTGGAAAGTTTTAAGTAAAAAAAACTTCTTTTTTTTTTAATATATAGTATATTTTTATTTTTTTTATGTTCAACCAATTTTATTCCCGCATCAATAAATTTTTTGTTGATCTGCAATTATTTGTGTTTATATGACGGAATTATTAGAAGTACTGATGTCGACATATTTTTTTTAAATTTATGTGGCGTTGCTCGCGTTCTTAACCCTTTAGGGTGCGACTTTTCAAAATTCCTTTCTTAGTGCACCTCTACACTATAAGGATACTACCTTCCAAATTTCATACCTCTAGGACTTATGGTTTAGGCTGTGCATTGATTCTTTGTCAGCTTCAAAAGAGTTTAATTAGTATTTTACTAGTTTCACGTGTAATAATAATAAAAAGATGCATAGGCTGCGTGCATCCAAATGCGTCCCTGCAGACAGGAATTCGGATATGGCGACCAATGCGTTTCGCAACGAACCGTTCAATGTGATTTTAGCTATTTTAAATAGTTTTCTTTAACCCATTTCCATCAAAACTATGTTATAAAGTGTAGAATCCATCAGTGTACGTTTAGGAAAGTGTTAGTTTTCGTTGTGATTGTCCAAAACTCCACAAGAAACGAAAGCGTTCTGTTCCAACGCCATTCTGGTTCTGAGCATGTTGTCCTCGACAGTTGCTGTTGTATGAGTGAAAGCGATAGTGTTTCCGACTCTTTTACTCTCGCGTGAATGAGTCGCTTGATCTTGGGTGAGATAAAATCAAATTATAATTTTTAAAATGTATTTTTACTTAATGTTAATAAATTTAAATTGTACGAATGTATTTTTATTTTAAAGCCAGGAATTGGTTAAGATTGATATCAAACTAGCAAACTAGACAGAGTTTTTTGGCTATTTATTATCTATATCTTATAATAAATAGGTAATAAATTTAGTAATTTTATTGCATGCTATATTTTAGGAATAAAGTAGGTATCAAATTGCCTCACTGATTTAATCTTAGAACATGTCATCCAGTTTAAAATAATGTTTTGAATACTAACTTAATAAGTAAAGAATTAACTATTAAATAAATCAACCATTTGATTATTTTTTATTTAAAATATTGTATAACGTTAATATTCTGCAACATATTTATATAACACGGGCGTGTGAAATATTTTTATTGCTTTTCAATTATAATAATATAGCGTCAGAAGTCAATTTTCATCCATGTCTCACTTTTCTTAAAATAGTTATGGGTAAAAACTTATTGAAAACAACACCATAAATGTTATTTATTATAAACAGTTTAACCTATGTAATATATTTTTATATCTATTAAAATACATTAAATAAGGCGAAATGGGACGCAAAATGGCGCCAATAGTGTTTTGGCGTGTTTCGACCACACGGAAAATTATAAAATCTGCCAATGTAGCATATTTGGAAAAGACATTTGTGCATAAAATTACTAAAATTCAGTATTTTATACAGTATATATTCAGTATATATTTTAAATACTAAAATTCAGAACATTTTGTTTTTTCGGTGAGTATCGAGAATCAGTCCCCCTCGGAATAACATAGGTACCTACTAGTTGTAGTGTAGGACATCTAGTATAGACTTAAACGATATGCTCCAGTGCCTAGTATTATTCTAATCTTGAAATCAGATTGGATGTAGTTTTACAGCGAACCCTTCAAGCTCGCACAAATCTATACTACCTTTAAAAAAAGTTTCATAAAAAACCTGGATCTAAACTAAATAATGCCTAGGTAGGTACACTTAACAATACTTTACACCAAAAATTTTCGGAACAAAGTAATTGAAACTTTTTTAGTTTCAATTACTTTGTTTGGAACATTAAATCGGCGATCGTCGATTTAAACAAACAATTTTCCAATCGAAATAGGTTGTCCCAAACTGCCTACGGTGACTATCCCACTTCCAAATTAAAAATTGATTGGGCAATTTAAATTCGTAAACACGTCTACCGTTTCCCGGGTCCGTCGACAGATTACGTCATAGTTAGTTAGTGAAAGCGAGATTTCATAAGCTATGGGTATGTTTGTATGGTAACTAGCTGATATTTATGATACTTGTTATCGAACTTTTATGCAACTCTGATTTGAGAGATACGATCCCCAAAACAAAGAAAAATGCTGGTAAATTATACATTACATACCATTATAATGTTTTTTTAAACTTACAATTTATAATCTGAATTAGCTTAACTTTATTTTGTAAAGCAATTTAGTTTCTATTTATTTGTACCTACTACTTTATATATCTGTAAAAGTGTAAAATTATTGTCTATTCTTTGTATGCGGTTATCACTTTCATCACTCAAGTAAACCCACGAGTCGAAATTAGTTTATAATAAATAGTTAGTAGTTACAACATAAAACATCCAATAAATCTCGGTCTATACCAAAGCTCCAGCGCTATAATGAAGAAAAAAATGCATTTTCAGGGTCTTGGGTGCTTACTCCTTCATCGCTTCAGACGTAAATAAAATTATTTAGTGTTCGTATAAATATTTCGAAGTATCGGCTAGCACGTGCTTCGGCGCCGAGACGGGCTTGGCATTCAACTCTCGCGCAACAGTTTGTGTTCACACCATGGGGCTCGCTGCGTGATTGTTTTATGAACGTACGGTGCGTTCCAATCAAGTTCGTGGGCTCGACTGAGCATGAGTCCTATTAGTAGCTATAAGTCATCACACGCACCAGCATTTAGTTGTAAAATAATGATTTATGCTTGAAAGTATAACATTATATGTTATGTGACGACCTATTTTGTGGTCATATATTAAATTCTTATGTTATCTTTATGCTGTATGTATGTTACTTTTTATGGCACAAAATTAACGTTTTCTATTCTATATTTTATACTCTATTCTATTCTAGAGTGATCGAAAATATATGGATTAATATATGTAATAGTACCTATTGTCCTAGATTCTGATTAAATCACTATAATTTTACAACTAAAGCTAGTGGTAAATACGATGAAAATAAAAACTAGTAGATACAGAGCCCATTGTCTGAGTTTAGTTTTGTTAATCGAAACGAATATCGAAAAGTGACTTGCGAGATATATTGTATGATAACTTGTTATGAACTACATACAATACCTATTACTACTTATGTTTATATATACAGATATTAACTAGAATGTTAATTTAGGATAACCAAGGTTAAATTCGATATAAACCACGAGGAACGTTTCAATGTCGTTTCCATCGACTTCCTGCAGGTTTACCTACACACGATTTCGCTGCCGTATTTAGCCTCGGTAAGACTGGTTGGTCTGGTCACAAGACAAATATCTTATTTGCAAACAAATGAATAAACTAGCCATAGTTTGGCTGATTTAGTATTAGCTTAAGAAAAAATTAGCAATGCAAGCAAGCTCGTATGAGTCAACTCTGTTGACGGAGTTTTTAAGCCGCGTTAAGGCCTCCGTCACGACTTAACGACTGCTAGAGCCGGGATCGACAGATTAACGTGCCCTTCGAAGCACGGAAGCGCTCAGATGTAAATGCCACTAACGGTCACCCATCCAAATAGTCCAAATATTTTCACCCCCTGAAGTTACAGGGCACGTCCTCATTGGACTTGCTCTGTGCGGTAATGCATTGTTATAGGCAGAAGTTACTACTTAACATCTGGTGAGCTATCAGCTTGTTCCATTACTTTTATCATAAAGAAAGTAGTCTTATAACGCCCTGTTTATTGAGAATAAAAAAAACTGATTAGGTAATATATTTAGAAAAATATTCGGCCTATACACTGGTGAACTAAATTTTTTTGAGAAATTTTTTTAATAGCTCGAAACAAAACACGGAAGTTTTCTAACACTTTTCTATTTATCACCGTAAAATCACAATAATATCTCCTTTTAAGCATCTTGCTCATATTTACATACACTACAAAACTATCTCGGTTCTAGAAATATACTTCATACTTATCTAAGGATGTGTGTTCTCTATAGCACAATAGAA
The DNA here is from genome assembly GCA_918843925.1 of Eulithis prunata. Classification (NCBI taxonomy): domain Eukaryota; kingdom Metazoa; phylum Arthropoda; class Insecta; order Lepidoptera; family Geometridae; genus Eulithis; species Eulithis prunata. The sequence goes on along the minus strand of OU974016.1, from coordinate 6,281,551 downwards.
TCGTGGCTGTGTGATAATTTTGTATGGGACCACCGCCATTGTTTAGCTTTGTATGCTTTATGCCACTTGAATTTGTATAGAATTTACTATTCTGCTTCCTTATTCTAATTTCCATGATAAATCGCTAGAATTTGTTATTTGATTTATTTATAATATGAATTATTTTTTTATTTATTCATATTGCATACTTTTACTCCTCGTATCCACTATTATTTATTCAATTACCTATAATAGTACAAAGCTTATGGGACATTTAGTAGGTCAAAAAATCCCATAATGTTATTTTTGATGGATGATTCAATGTGCGTAAAAGTAATTAGTGAGAATTTGATGAGAAAAGTTAGGTAATCTGAAATTTTGACGCTGAATCCCCTGTAGTCAAATATATTTACTGAAAAATATGCGCACGTTAATATACACTGATTTATTTATTAATAATTAATTTTTATATATATTATGGTAAAAGGGATTATTTTTGGGTAAAATATTAGTTTAAAAAAATTTACCGCATGCACAAATTTTTTTACTACAAAAAGATATACTCATAAAATGTTGTCAATTGGATATTATGTAGGTATTTCAATTTGGAAACAGTTATTTTTTTTCGCTTACAAACGGTAGCTCTATGAAAAAATGTGTTCATATTGAAGAGTATTTCATCCCTAAGTTTACCTTTATACGTTTTTAGTAGTAGTCATACTCACTGTACACCTACTATAGACACTTATTTAAGTGTAAGATCCTTTTGGCTATGTAGAGGTTATAAAATACTTGTCACGGAGAGCAAAACGAAAGTCCGCCGGCGCCAAACGTGAAGCATCGTGTTGGCTGAAAATACTCACCCTAGCGCTACCGCGTTTGTAGTGGGTTTACATTTGGCTCTTTTGAAGTAGAATATTGATAGAAGTTTTGAAAAATATTACAAATAGGTTGAGTTTTATTAACATGAATTGAATAAGTGAGTGATTTTTTAGAATGACTGACACAAGTTTTATTATTTATTTGTACCTAAATAAAATATTCGGTCACGGTATCTAACTACATAGTTGGTATTTTTATAAGTAGCTAGTAGATATTTTGATGGTAAAATCTGATTCCGTATTCAAGTAGGTAATACCTACTTAATTATTTTTCTTCTTAGCTTTTAAAAAAGCAAAATAATATTATATTTCTCTTTAATTTATAATATATAAATACTAATAAATAACTAAGTAACTAGTTTTTAATTCCGTAATATTTTTGATAAGTGTTCAAATAAAATATGTTTTAATACACATTTTTATATATAATCTGATATAACATTATTATTATATTACTACATTGATTATTAATAGGTAAGGTAAGCAATTATAATAATATTAGTTTCATAAAAACACCAAACATAAAAAAATATTATGAACCAACCAGAACTATCTCACACAAAACGCGTGCAATCACTCCAATGCGTCCGCTCAAATAGTCGGCCATTTTGTCTGTGTGTAAGCCGTCCTTGCGGGGCCCCTCCCGCTGGCGTCGAGAGGGGGGTTATACAATCTTGGATCAATGTAAACTGGCCCATTTGCCGTTTGATTTTTACCTGTATTCCTTTGTTATAAGGTTGATAGTTGAGTTGGAGTTATAATGGTAGTATACGGGCTGTTTATGTAGCCGAAACTGCCGCTTCATACACCGACGGCGACACTGCCATCACTTTCATTATTATTGGGCGATTCACGACGTTTACTCTGCACTCGCCGAATCTCAGTTCCGTTGTTCAATTAAAGCATTTCTGATTGTTATTTTCCTTGTTTCCTTTCTTAGTTTGAACTTGAAACTATTCCACCTACTTACGTACATTAAATCCTCTTTAGTTTAGAAAGTATATAATTTGATTCGAATCAAAACAAATAATCTGCATAGTACCTTACTTTTGGCAGCTTCCAATTAATTAAGTGCGGAACCTTAAGAAGGCAGATATAGGTAAGTACCTACTTGCTTATTTTGATTCTAGTATTTAGGTAAAATTATTTTATTTAAACTAGAGCTAAGTATTTGGATAGTATTAAATTCAGACTCGACCTAAACATGTCGCAGTGCTCTTGCAGGGTCCACGTACTAACCCTAGAGTTATATTACACCTAAGCAATAAAATGTACATGACATGTAAGCAATGAATAAATGAAATGAAATGATACAGATTGGTAGGTAATTCAAAAAAAACCTTTTTACTCTGTCTGTCTGTTCTGTTTACCTATGCTAGCTACTTTTTTACTCACCACAGTATCCTCATAAGCGTACAAAATATTTTACGAAGTCCGATTACCACGTTACGAGGGAAACTACGACGCAGCGCGCCGTCCGGACCATTTTGGTTTTTGGCCAAACCAACATTTACTCCATTTACACTGCAAATGGCCCATCCTTATTAAATTTATACTGGGCACTGTTAAAATTTCAGTTGTTTAATTACTTGGAAGACCGTAATGGACACAGTGTGCGGAGGGAAATTAGGTGGTCAGACTCGAACGAAACTAGAAGTGCCTACATTGTTTATGTGCACATGGGATTGTACTGTAATAGGTATAGGAAGTGCTACCACCGTAACTATTTCTGCCGCCAAGCAGCGATGCTCGCATTGCTGTGTTCCGGTTTGAAGGGTAAGGGCGCCGGTGTAATTACAGGCACATGAGACTTCAAGATCTTTACGTCTCAGAGTGATGGACGCAGTGCATTGCCTTACAGGGCACGTCCTCATAGAACTTGCTCTGTGAGGTAATGCATTGTTATAGGCAGAAGTTACTACTTAACATCAGGTGAGCTATCAGCTTGTTCCATTACTATTATAATAAAAAAAAAGTGCCTTGCCTAGTACCTATCTACCTAAATAGTATTTTAATTTGAAATGCAATAATAAACACCGAAATATCGGCTGATACAAGAGAGTCATTAAAATACATGATGTACTAACCACATAACGTAGGATAAGGTAAGGGTAAGAAGAATAGACCATTACAACATCACATGTCAGGATTATTTGTAACAAAATGATTAATTAAATAAATAAATATCTAAAAAATGTCAGTCCCCTGATTGTTTATATTTTGATACCATCTAAATCCTGCAAATTACAATTAAAATATATCAAAAATGATAATTCAACAAACTAGTGACTGGTACTTACACTGAAATTTTAATTATAATTTGTCAGATTCTGACAGATAATGACGGTATCGAAAAATAGACAATCACCCCGACACGAGTTTTGTCATTTTTTGAAACGACACATAGCACTTTTATTTTAATAGTTTTTCTTGTGTTATTGTGGGTATTGTTGTTTAATTTTGGTGGAATTTTAACCAATAATACTTAGGTCGTAACATAAAGTGTGAGCCATTAGAATAAATGTGTGTAAAGTGGTTTTTCTGAATGTGAAAATTCGTGTTAGGTTTTGAAGAGAAAATCCACCATTTTCTTTTCAAAACAAACGACAGCCGACTTGACAAATGACTTGACTTATATTATTATCCCTTGACATTGGCAAAATTGTCTGTCGAAATGACGAACAGAGGCCATTAATGAAGAGAAAAAGAAGACTATCACCCCGCAGGTTTTATCAATATTTTTATTTTTGCGTGTGTTCATGAATAAGATGTTCTTTCATATTTTTCAGATACTACTCAATCTGGTTACCTGCCAAACACAAAGGCAATGAGAAAATGCAGTGATTAATGAAAAACATATCAAACAAACGGCTTTAGGGTATGATAATTGAAAATTCTCCTGATTCTCACGTGCACTGCATACTTAAACTGTCACTGCATTGTGTGGGAAACTTGTTAAACATGTATCTCTAACCAAATAATACCACAGTAGGATCACAGTTATGAGAGACTGTACATAACTCTACCTACAACGCATCTACAAATATGCCGCATCCTCTTATTTCTTAATTCTATGGCACGTCGCCAGGAGTAGCCAACATGTTGTATGGTGATTCGTTAAAAACTATGTTTGTATGTTTTTTGTATTCGGTGTGTCTACACAAATTATATTCAAACTATAGGTACCTACTTAATTTTATGTTTCCAAGACGATAAAAGTGTCTTCTAAGTGGAAGAACGTGCTACACTCCAGTAACAGTAATCAAGCGATGCTCTAATAGGCTCTAGGCTCTAATAATTCCGTTTACAAAACGGAGTTTTTTTTTAAATAAACCTAACTAAGTATAACAGATTCAAAATTTCAGCAAATTACCACAAAAACGACTGTCCAACGAAAACATCTCCGTCCCTCTCCCTCTAATGTTCCCTTAACCGTTGTTGAGACGTTCAGCGTTTTATGTTATGAGTGCGTCGTAAAATAAAAGTGCATCAAAACGAGCCTCCCGTTTGCATTGTCCGCGATTATTAACCAACAAATTGGGTATACCCTTGTTTTCATACCTTCGTCCGGTGATCCCGAACTCCCCAACTTGGCCGCGTTGGCGGGGTGTCTTTACGATTATTTAGTCGTAAAAATCAAAGTTATAGCCTATTTACAACCGTAAATGTATGTTAATCTTTGTTTTACGAGTGCTGTGGCTTATTATTTAATCGTTAATCAATTATCGCTTTAGGTTTGTGGAATACCGGTTTTATGCTTTTTAGAACACTTTGCTAAATTGTTGTTTGAGTGTTTGCTAGATTCCCTTTTGATAACGACTCTATACATTGTATAACTAACCATTTTCACCTAACCAAATATCTCTATGACAATTGTACTGGCTCTTTGGTGGGCCAGATGGGAAAAAAATCCCTTCGAGCCCACTATGCGAATGAGTGGACTCGATGGATTTTTTTTCCCATCCGGCCCACCAGTTGACCGGCCGGTGGACTCGATGGGAATAAGCCATTTGCCAACAGTCTTTACACAGAACACAATTTAGTTATTATTTATTATTCATAAACTTCTAAGCTGAAAATGTATGTGCAATGGTTTTCATAGACACCAACATTCTTAGTTAAACCTAAGTAGAAAAGTAAACAAAGCCTTCTGAAGATAGATATCAAGTTGTGGCTTGTTGAAAACAAACAAGCGCAAGGGTTTAGTATCCTTGTACTTAGCCCATACTTGGCTAAGGCTCTACCCACACCATAATTTTCTATTTCCTAGGTAGGTAGCAGATTCATGTTTTTTGACTAAATAAAATCTACCGTTTTTACTTGTAATAAAGCATAGTTAAGAATAATTTAATTATCAATGAGTTGTAATAATCTCGCTTTTTTTGAGACTGGCAACTTTATTGGACCGATTCAAAACGGCTTGATTGTCTATAGAGCCTTAATAATGTTTCACTGCGCTCTTTTTTATAGTAGTTATAGTAACAAGTATTGCCACAGTCAACAGTACAGTTACACAAAGAGTAAAGTTACCCTAAAGTATTTCTAACCTCAAACCAACTAGCTTTACGGTGTTACTTTGGTGGTTTACTGTATCTTTTGGGTCGTGTAATGGTCTCAATAAATTGCACCTCTGAGATACTGTGACATGTTTTATTTGGGAAGGGCTTTTCGTGTTTTCAAGTAGGTATCTTGGATTGCGAATAAACTTGTTGGTATAACCTTCAAGTTTTAGTTTTATTGTTTTATCGTCTGTTTGTTTATGCGATGTAAAATCAAAATGTAGAGCATAAAATCATTTATTTCTACACCTAAAATAAAAACTATACAATGTCACCCAAAAATGGAAAACAAAATCTTTAGATAATTTATGTAAAGTAACTGAATGCGTCGGTAAAATGTCACACTGAAAAAATAAAAATTAAAAAGTTGGATTCCCGGTGACGAATCAAAACAAAGAATTCAAAGTTGGAACACAAATCGGCTTGCATTTCGGTCACGTCCGTCGAGTCGTGACACACTGCGTGTCACGTTGAGATAAAACTCACTGTATAAAAGCTTATACATTAACCGATACGATAAAATGTTTTTTTTTTATTTGGGTCTCTAAAGGTTATGATTACTGGCCAGTAGGTATCAGTGGAACCATTGAGCATATAGATTTATTGAGCTGCTCGCCGCGAGCATTACGTTTTGTAACATGTGCTAAGCAAATGTAAATCTCTTCTTCTTTATAAGTAAATAAATAATTAAGCAGCAAACTTTCATAACACGTAATTTTAATGTAAGTTTAGTTTACAGACCATTTATTGACCAAAAAAAGTGAATAGAAAGTTATGATGCTATAGTTAAAAGTAGTCTAGCAGAATGTAAAATACTTTCTAGGGTTTGTTGTTTTATTTTAACTCTCAGTATTCGATCAGAAACATGATAGTAGTAACTCGAGTAACGATTTCAGTATGGTAAGTATAAGTACCTACCTACCTACTATTTAAATATTATATATTATATAAACTGTACATATTTACATAATAGGTACTATAACTAGCTACCTAACTAAAGGACTAAGGGTATGGGTCAGCCGAGTTCAGCGTGAAAATTATGAATATTTTTTCGTAGGTAAGTCAATCGTTTGAAATAAGATTTTTTGTTCCAAAAAAGGTAAATTATTAAAAATCAGCCTCTAAACGCGGATCTGAACATGAAACTACAACAAAAGAAATTCTTATCACGAAGAAACGCATAAATAACGTCGAAGCTAGACACAATAAGAAACAAAAATAAGTTGGCAATATTTTATTCCTGTGAGTTATTCTGCTATGAAGAAGTGGAGGCGCTATCAGACTCGAGGACCTACTAACTATTAGCAATTCTGTGGCACTATCTCTGCACGAGTACTAGCAACTGTATACTACTCTGTGGCACCAAACGCGAGGCTATAGTAACTATGTGTGGTTCTGTGGATCTCTGCAGGCGAGTGTATACTAACTACGTCTGGTTCTGCGGCACCCGGGTGCGAGGTTATAGTGACTATGCTTTGTTCTATGGCTGAGTTATTGCCGGAGAGTTCATATCGCTGGAAGTTGGGCGTATCTTGGAATGCAGTACTTGGTTGAAACTCAGAAGAAATAACTGTACGTTTGTCTGTTTGGTTGATATTAAAAGTCTAAATATTTGTATGATAAACATTTTGGCTTGTATTACTCTTGCGGATATGCGATGTAACAAGCAGATAGCCTACCTAATACTAAGTGATAATCTCTAGTTAAAAAAAACATTACCTCACAGAGTACGTCCACTGAGAACGTTCTTGTGGTGAAGCATCGTACTTCATCTATGACTATTTATTCATTTTCTAATATAGAATAATAAATTATATCAAGGAGTCATCCTTGATTTGTGTGGTAGCATAAAAAAACATGAGAGTCGTTGGATAAATTTGTATTTCAGATTTTCCAGCAAATACTAAGACTTATACAGTCGTTATCAAGCACTAAAAAATTATGGTAGATACATTATAAACTTAGAAATTATCCAAACACTCAACGATAGTTATTGACGGTTGAAACTTTTTCTTAAGTACCTACATAATAATCTATTCATAAGGTGCCACCATGCTTTCATTACAAAAGTGTTAATTTATTCAACACGAATAAGTACTCACATTGTTTCCAGAATTTCAACCAACGAGTAACTGTAGGTAAGCACTAGCACTGTTAATACCTATCTTAAATTTTATCTCATTTTTAATTTCTTGGACTGCTAGATCAAAGCAAGCGTACACTGGAACGGTTTTTTCAAGACTAAAATATCCCAACAACAAACCTTCACAAAAACAATAGTCTGAAACGTATACTTAACTTCGATAAAACAAAACAAAAACTCGGGATACAAAGCGATTGAGCTTTTGTTAATGCCGCGTTCGCAGTAGACCTCACAAAAACTTCCAAATTTAAAAAATATAACCCTTACACTGACAAAGAACCGGCCAGTTCTTTCTGGCCTTGAAAAAAAAACTATAAACTTTTTTAAATGTTCTAAAAAGGTTTTGCTCAGAACCCCGCAATGTTTCCTCTTGTTCCTTCACATTTTATTACACCGTAAACCACTAAAAAGTACGTTGTTACTGCAACACTAACAAAGGAGGATAGTGTTCCGGCCATTACAGTTTGTTACGAAACAAAGATAATTACAAAAGGTGAAATAAATAATTTTGAAAAGAAAGTCTTTCTCTCGTTATCTGTTGTCAAAATTACACAAACGTATAGAAATATTGTTTTGTTATGGTGATTACCCAGGTGAAATGTGACAATCGATTATTGGTATGAATTATGGATGACAAAAGATTATTTTTACAAAGAAAGTTTGATGTGGCAACTTTTACAGCTCAGTTTTGATTCTTCCGCTGGGAATAAAGTTTGTGCTGTAAAATAGTGGTAGAAAACTCGTTGAAATAACAAAAGTGTGTAAGTTATGGTTTAAAATTTAAAGTTCAACTCTATCACTTTCAGTAGGACTTAATGGCCTTCACTTTTGTGGTTTGGAAAATGTTTTTACCTGCTGAAAAACTACTAAACGGAGGACGACGGACTCATGGTCACACCAGTTTGCTACACCAGTGTGACTACGAGTAATTTATTTTACTCGTGGTTACACTACTCTGAAAAGGATCGCAATTGACTGAATAGTAGGTATGTAGTGAAGTGCCCGATAGATGAAATATTCCTAAAATATGGAGCCTCAAATTCCAAACGCTCAATAAACTAATGTAAGTAATCACCTGCCTATACCTTGCCTGTTAACATAATATCCAATAACACTTAGAATTTTCCCATGCCACTAGAAAACTTATCACTTTTTCTAAGTTCACAGACCTTGATAAAATAAATCCCGTACACCTGAATTATACATTTTGTATACATTTGCATATCTAGAACCCACCACGTATAGTCGTGCCCACAAAGCCTTCTAATGGACGGACAATTGACGCTACATTTCATAATTATCGCCTATTTGAGCGAACTATATCGGAAGCTTACTCCCAACACTGCTCTATATAGGGACAGTGTATTAGACACTCTTGAAATATGAAATTGCACAATAAAAATTCCAAATTTTCGATAAAAATAGTTAGGAATATAAATTGCCAATTCATTAGCATACAAAAATATTAAAACACGCGTTGGTAAGTAATTTATTGAAAAAATATTAATAAGAAGTGACAATTCTAACCTGTTAGTAAATGGCGTCTCGGTCCATGTGTCTTATAAATCTGTGATTTGTAGCAGGTCGAGTAGGTTTAACGCAATAATGTATTTCATTTCGTAGGTATATTTAGTTTTGAGTGCTTTATTTGTAGAAAGAATAAAAATTCACACGTTATGATGTTATGTTGGTTGACTTCTCCTTAGTATTATAAAATGTAAAATAATATTATAGGTCGTTTGATATCAATTTTCTTAAAAGCTCTACGAAATATTATTTCGTAGAGCTTTTAAGAATCTATTAACTACTTCAAAATATCTAGTCTATTTAGTTATTTTTTTGTTATTACTAGCCGTCGCCCGCGGCGTTGCTCGCGTTAGAGTGTGACTTTTCAAAATTCCTTTCTTAGTGCGCCCCTAGACTATATAAGGAACCTACCTTCCAAATTTCATACCTCTAAGACTTATAGTTTAGGCTGTGCGTTGATTCTCTGTCAGCTTCAAAAGAGTTTTATATATATTGATGATTGATGATGATGATGATTAATTTGGGGAGCTAATGCACAAACTTCGTTACAAATACTCCAAAGCGTCATTATCACGCGTTTGTTCGACGTATCAGGATCACAATACCGCTGCCAAATGCGATCGGAATTATGATCGGAGTCACTTTTAATGCACCATTACGGCTCTAATAGAGGATAATAGATGGCGCTGAACTACGAGCTGGCCAGCTCCCGTATTTATTTGGACAATATTACTCTGATCGTGTTTGCTATGATACATACAACGGGCTTGAAACTTGGCATACGTTTCTGACAGATTGCGCTGGCCAGAGTTCTCAGCGCAATTAAATACAATCTCAAACGTACGAGTATCTATCGGTAGATTACCCGAGATACACTGCGCGGCGACAGTACAACGTTCGGGATTCGAACTGGTGTTGACGCGCAATATGATTTGAATACGTTAGGTTTACGTAATGCTGCTGTCAGATTTGTCAGATGCCACCTTCACTGTCAAGCCAAATAGACAAGAATTGAATTGAAACGTAAGTATAACGTCACAGCGCGTATACTCGTATGCGCTAGCGTTACGATAAGTTTGCCACATTGCAAGTTACCACATTTTTACATGATCAAGGCACAGATTGGAAAAGGCACTCCTGTTGATTTAATGCCAAGACTATGTTAATTTTAAGACTGCAATATTTTTATTTTATCCTTATCTTTTTATCTTCTCGGCTCAAAAGTACAAGTACACACACAGTTGCATCTCGACTTTTATTGGTGTCACGAGAGTACTTGAGCCAGTATGACTATCATCCACTGACTTCAAGCTCACGCAGAACTTTCTTTTATTTAACAGACTGTCAAAACTTCATAAAATAAGTACTTTCTCAAATGTAGGTCATCATTCTGGTTTCTCTTGTTTGGGATAACGTAATATAAGTGGCTGAAGGTCTACGTAGCTGGATTGCTATTGCCTATGTAAATTTGCTTCCATAGGTAGGTTTCTCATGGGTCGGCTCATTACACTTAATTGGAGGGTCATTCGCGGACGGGCTTTAGGACTCTGATGGGCGGTTTTGGCCTAAAACGTTCGCATTAATGGCAGGACAAAAACTTAGGATTGGAAGTAAAAATTATACTAAATTAGTTTACGAACTTTTTTGCTGGATCTTGATAAGATTACTAATCCAGAAACACTGCTTCAGCTTTGCAAAAAAATATCTATCTACTCGACTTGTATACCGTGAAACAGTAGAAGAAAGGTTCTCAAATGGCAACCACGGATCGGAAATCTAAATGAAGGACAATCCACACAGTGAACAGACGACATTGAAACTTTCTCGAATTCTATCGGAGAGTCCTATGTTCAGAGCCCTGAGTCTATCTCGGTGTTGTGTTTTCTTGCTATTTTTGGCATTCGGAAACGGATTCGCAAAGTGAAAAATTTTGTATGAAAACCGGATAAGCGCCTCTAGCAGGAGATTTGGGAACTGTTTCTGCGAGTCTATAGACGTCAGATAGACTCGCAGAAACAGTAATAAAAATAGACAAAAATAGCAAGAAAACACAACACCGAGATAGACTCAGGGCTCTGTAGTGGACTTCTACAGACTGAGATAATGATGATGAAAATTATGAAGTTTTATACATTTCTTTGGATTTCAGTCTGAAAACTGAGCTGAGAATTTATTAACCGGTAGTGACTTAAACCATGTCCTCTGATGTTACAGATATTCCAAAACTGTGAGCTTTTTACAAACAATACTTTATAAATATTCTAGCTTGCCTTTGTAAGAGAAACAATCCCTCGCATTTCGCGCTCAAGCAACAAGGAAAACATGCAAGCATAGAAGGCTTTGTAAGAAGCCTTTTGTTCCCGAGAAACTCATTCTTCATTCAAAAGGGTGGCGCGTTAGAAAATTACCCGTAACGTACGGAGCAATGCTCATAATTGCATGTATTATGATACTAGGGGGCAGCACAGGTAAATTGATCCCTTTCAGTGCTATTACTACGATTTATAAGACATTTGAGCCTCTGAGATGGGAAGTGTGGCCCGTACTTAGGTGTAAAAGGTGTAAAGCACGCCTTAAATGAGGTTTAAATTATGATACGGTATGACTACATTTCATGAGCTTTAACCATTAAAACTGGGGTAGGTGTCCTTTATTATACTCTGTGGGTAAATCTCTCAGTTTAAAACCATGTTGAAACCCAAGTAATTTATCCATGTATGCAAAATTCATAATCTTTATTGTAAATACTAAAAAAAATATTTTCTAAAACTTTAAAAGAAAACTTCGCCGATTAATAGTGCTTACCGTAGTGTACTCTTAGCCAAAGTGTATGTCTTACCGGTGCACTGAAGTAAAACACATTGGCTGCACTCTAGACACTAGACAACCAAGTCGAATCCAGTCTTAATGGCCTCTCCATCTTCAGTCTCAGTCAGGCTTAAGTTGTCTCACAGATAAGTCTACAGCAGATAATTGAACTGGCTCCAATTAGCTACTGGTATTTTATTAATAAATCGGCCACTCTGTATTCAGCATTATATTGCTGGGTAACAAACAAACGAGAGCTGCAAAACCAATCAAGGCAGCGCGCAGTGAAATTAAAACCTGCCTCGCCAACTCGCAACAATTCGCAATAACCAATCTCTTATCTCCACATATCTCTATAGACCTTTTAACATAAACGAAACGGGCCGCGGGGCGGCGAACTAATCTCCATAAGTTTAATCCTTTAACCCTCGCCGTACCAGGAATCCAATCAAACAGTACAAGCTCGCCCCCCTTCCCCCGAGTTTTCATTCCCCCCACACCTCCGCGTCTCGCCTACGCAGCCTGTCCCGAGTAATTATCAAAGCTTTAATGACGTCATAAATCGAGTGTATAATCTAATCTGGAAAAGCCCCGGGCTCCAGCGCACGGCTTAATGGTGTGAAAGCTACCTTATCTCCTGCCATGTGTGAATAGAGCTTTAAACGCGGCCGCCTGAAAGCTCGCTTCGGGAAACTTTGGAAAAATATGTCGTAGAACATTCCAGATAAGAATGTGGGACGTGGAACGTTTTCAAGTTTAATAGAAAATCGAACATTATCGTAAAGGAGATGTCTTTGCTAACAAATTCTTTGGAAGTGTATCTTGTAAAGTAGGAACTGCTAAGTGCACTGAGAATTAATACGATGGAGCTTACGCATTAAGTTTTGAGCACTTTGTTTTTATCTTTTAAAATAGAAACTTCAACCTCTCACGTTTACCGTTATGCAGAAAAGTTAAAAAAGAAAAAAACTTAAATTGTATTATATTTCAATAAAAAATGCAAATCAATTTTTGAAAGTTTATCTCACGAGAATATTTTCGCTAACAAGATATCGAATGCACTCTGCAAAGGTCAATCACTCTGTATCTAATCGCTGATTGGAGTAATCTAGACTTCAGTGCCGCTGGTGTTCCGAAGAAATTATTAAATTTCACGCCAAATCTGATCTAACACCATCAAGCTTCGTAAACTATTTTACAATCGTCAATTCGTTACGTACAAACCAGTTACTTCAATCAACACTCGAGCATTTGAACATTCACTCGTAAAGGCATTTACACACGGTTCTTCTACAAGTTAGTATCTACGCATTATGCATACGTCTGTATGGCAGCGCTGTAGAGTCGTCAGACGACTACGAAGGTATTATACCAACAGTGGTTTTCAGTACCTATTTCACCATCTCTGTCTAACACTGTCCGTGAAATATAAATATTTCTTTGTTATTGGTTAATAAAAAGTAAAAGGAAGAAAATAATTTATTTATTAATGAATAAGGTTCATGTGATGGTGGAATAGGTTCTTAGTCAAACTATTAGATCTAAAAGTACAAATAAAAAAAAAACTGACATTTATCATCGACAGATTGAAAAAAACTGAGTAACGAATACTAAGGCGATTAAAATAGGTACTATATTGTGAGTCTCGGCTTTATATCCGATTAAAGTGTAAGATGATAGAGATTTCTAACGATTTGTTTAATTCGGTTTATATTCAATTCGATTTACAATCGATCGATTAGAATTGTGTTGTTTCTCACGTTTTTGTTTTTTAACATTGCGTGAAATTGATTCATCATAGTTGATAGGTTTTTGTGTGAACCCGTTGATTTAATAGTTGAAATGTAGCACAGAGATTCGGTAACATTTATAATTAAAATAAAAAAATATTCACGTCTACAACTTCCTTATATTTCCTTTACCGATTGAGAGCAATCAAAGAAATTTTGAAAGGATTATATTTTTTAAAACTCTAGGGAGGTTAATCAAGTAGGTAATGTTTTTTTTGTATAAGTACCCACCTACTTATGGAAACTCAACGTAAAATAAAAATAAGGCTCTTACATTATACTGGATGTTAAGTCTTTTAAGCCTATCCTAGATTATAAGCTCCTAACTCGTAATCACCGCGGGCCATTATCCCAAAATTCGTCTCTCGCTGCGATCTCCCGCTTAGAAGTATAATGAACGAATAAATAAATTGCGCCATATGAAATCCATATCACCCTTATGCCGTTCCTGCAAGGTTCAAAAGACAAGACACTTTTTCTCACAAGTCTACGGACCCAACTGCAAGGGGTAAGTGGATTTCTGTGTACATCGAATCTGTGCTTCAGTGTACAAACATTATCTATACTCTTGTTTCGTATCGTTTTGCTATAAATCTGTGCACGTCTGTACATAAAGCGTGCGGTACTTATTCACGGGAAAAGAAAATCGACGGTCACGTTACTAATAAATCCGTAGAGAAATGTGCTGGAGTAAGTCACTGTGAACAATCTGTTTAACCTTTCCTTGTTGTACATCGTCACCACTAAGAAATAATGGTTCTTGAATTTCAGTACTGAAAGACTTACAGTTTCTTACTCCGCTAAAAGTTAGATTAGTTTGAATACAAAAGATTAGGAACACATTTGAGTCCAAATGCGGAAGTGGACGATCGCAAACATGCGTAGCGTAATGCTCTAAAAAATTCAAAGGTTAAACCCACCGTGCTCTATTAAACAAATTAAGTACAAATAATTGCGTTAAGTATTCACAGTATTTGGTAGATAAGAGGCGACTACTTGCAATCTTTGAAGCAATAAATCTATGAAATAAGTTTACATATAAATTGTTTAAGGTTATTAAAGAGCCTAATTTTTGACGTTTGTTTATGAGTTTTCGGAAAACGTTTCATCACTCAATAAACATTGATGATATATGATTTTCTCTTTCATACATTAAATTCGATGTCGTAAATAAAGCCGATAACGCCGACAATGCGCTGACTTACCTTGGGTAAACACTCACTGCGTAAAAGAATCAATAATATTTAGAAAAATTGAAGTTTTGTAAAATATAACACATTTTGTCTAATTAATTTTGCTCAGACGTAATTTTCAACGTATTTTTTTTAAAGAATGATGAAATAAGTTTTTACTAAAATAATGCCTAAAATGTGATAATTTGTGTCTAAAAATGTGATAATTTCAGCCGTAATAGGATGTCATCTACAGATTTGCATAAGTAGACACTTTCTATAAAAAAATTAGAGTACTCGTGTATGGGCTATAATTAATAATAGAACCCATTAACACCGTCGTCCTTCTACTATTGGATGTTTTGTTGATCAGTTTACTACTAGATATATGTACAACTTTTTTTTTTTTAAATCTTTTATATTTTTTAATTGACATACTTTATTCACAAAAAAATTTCAACTAATACAGTATTTATAATATTCACAATATTTGCAAAACACACATGAAACAGTTGAGCCATCTTACTTAACTTGGCCTTCAGTTCATATTATTCAGTACTTACTACAAAATGTTAGAAGATTTTGAAAGAGTACCCCACTTCTTTGTTTACTACTTAGGGTATCTACGTATTTACAGATCCATTTATTTACAAACGTAGATTTGTGAAAAGCATGCCTTCTTCGCAGTGCGATAACCTCACATATCTCAAGCTAAAGTGCCACTCAAGGCTGTTTAAATTCGACAATCATTAATTGTGGTTCCGTTTACAATGTTTTGATATTAATGCTTTGCAGGAAGACGAAATGCTACTGAGGGTTATTATATAATAGCTTACAAAGTGATAAATATGTTTTTATTAATCGCCGTTCTAGTCTTCTTCTTAAGAAGAAGAAGAAGAAGCCGTCATTGCTTCACATCTCTAATCCGAGTAAGAAGAAAAATACGTTCTCTTACTTAATGGTTCATCTCATTTTGTTTACATAATGACAAAATTAAATATAATAGGCGGAATCTTTAAGCATTGTTTAAGTTGAGAAACGATTGTTAGACTATTAGTTATCTTGATTCATTAATGAAATCCCCTGTGGGTTTCCCCTGCAAAGGTGATTTCTGGAGTTTTTGTCCAAAAATTATCTTAGTGGTCACTGCGACTGCTGGCAAGGAATTTAGTGAGCTACTCACCAAACTGAGTGAGTGCCAGTGTGTAAGCACGTCCACCATTTTAGGCTTGCAAGTCTTACCTACAAAAAAGATGGTGGATTACTACCATAACACATACTGGCTAGTAAATTTGATGAGTTAGATATAATCACTCTCTCAGCATGGAAGCAACAAGGCGGAACGTTTGTCGATTAATCATTAAAATTCAAAGGAACATTGCGTAGCCACATTACTCAAGATTAGACCGTGGTAGGGGTCACGCCTTAAAAGCTAAGATTACGTAAACCAATATAAACAAGGCTCAATTCAGGCCACGTTTATATAGAAAGCGGAATGTCAACTCTATAACTCTACTTTTTTATGCAACTAAGTACCTAATAAACAGATGTGCCACGTGATGCTAAATGGTAATGCATTGACTCATGGAGCACGTCCACTGAAGTCATGCCATGGGATGTGATGCATTGCACACCTATCTATCTATCTATCTATCTATGATAAAAAATAAAATATTACATTAAAATTACCTTTAGGTCCAAACTAAGCAAAGCTATAGGAACTAGATTCCTAATAGAATACTATTTAACAATATTGAACAATAATAGGTGTTTTAAAATCTTTTTTCATTCGAAAAAAATTTACGACTAAAACAGTATTTACAATAGGTATAGGTTGCTAATGTATTTTAGGTAGGTACCTTATATGGACATTATGTGACTGCGTGAAAAAAATACCTTGACACTTACGTAAGTCCGCTTCACACCTAAATACGCCCACAGATAACGTGCGCCCGAGTGTTTAGTCATCTATTTAAAGAAAGAACACCATCAATTTCGATTCGGCATTATTTACTGGGCCTTACTCCTTACTAAGCAGGCACGAAACGGGTTCCTTAGCAATAAATCGAATCGAATGCCCGGAATAAATCTTTTGGATACCCGATAAGAATCAACGACTCACGCGACGCATTTTGTTTTGTACCTACCTATATACAGAACCAGGAAGAGTGGGTGTCGACGAACTTGGATGGACTAGTGGCTTCACGCGGCTGTTCACGTATGACAGGAAATACAGCTTTAAGTAAGTATTTTTTATGAATATTCATTTCGGCCATTGACCGATTTTTTTATACCAAAGGTAGACATTGCTTGAAATTAAATTTCCTGGTAATATGCATTGAGGAAGTATTACTAGCGTATAGAGAAGCTATACCAAACCAAAAACGTGTCGCAACTTGAGGCGAGCGCGCCCCGCCCAAAGACAAGTATTTGCTGCAGCGCTAAAAGATTAGATGTCGTCTAACCATACTATCAAAACATGCAGCGCTAGATCGCTAATAGAGTATAGTTTTCTCGCGACCAAAACGGCGTAAGCGCCGTGAATTTCGGGGCGCTTACGCGTTTCGTTCAACATAATGTAACAACATGTCGCTCTCATAGATTTTTTCACCGCAGAAGGGACACTTCAGACAGCTTTTGTACATACAAAACTGAATTTTAATGCAGTACCTATGAATATTATATTTCAAAACGTGAAAAAAATTACAGTAAATTAAAATGAATTGTTAAGCGTTTCAAATCATTGGTTTTAAAATAAATTGGTATGTTATACAAAAAGAAGGTACATACCTACATAGGTACCTATTTGCACTAACTAGACCCCACACCTTATCTCACTCTGCCATAGCATTAAAGAAATATAGGTATAGTAAAGCTTTATAATGACGATTTCAAAAGATAGCTACAGTACCTACTACATATTACTGATCAGACAGACGGCATAGGCCGAGTAATATGAGTTCAAAATAATTAGTTAAACCTTAGTCACCAACCCTTAGTAGGTATCCGAAACATCCCATCTGTACGATGCACTTTTCATAATCTATGATTTTCAAACAAAATGTCCGTACAATAGAAAATAATCTACAAAAAATAATTTTGGTTAGTTCTAGTTGATATTCTGTTTACTTACCGATGATAAGTCACGCCACTATCTTTTTTTTTCACAATCGATTGGTTTTTACACGTTTTTAAAACGCAAGACGGCATTTTGAATTACTTTTTATTCGCATGCGGTCACGATGGTTGTTGGCGAGCGACTAAATGAGTTGTTGCCGGTCGGCAACAACTCATGGCGCAAACTTGTTGTTCGCGGCGTCTGTTCCATACGCTAGTAATATTAATTCTATGGTAATATGCACGTTCAAAATTCTACGAAGTACGGATACAAAACAGAGACACAGACAGACGTGGGTTTTTTTATAAATAAACTTAAAAGATACTCATCGTTTCGTAAATAAATCGATGACTGAATTTTCCCATTATAAATTCGAAACTTAAACGAATTTCAAAATTTATGCTCACAAAATACTGACTGTGATTTATAGAACCCAGATTATGATGATATCTGATTATGATATAAATATTAAACAGAACTTTGGAGAAAATCTGGAGGCATATTTGCAATTCTTAAGCATTAGAAAAAGTCTCATATAAATGTTGACGACTTTAAAATGCTATTTGTCATCATACCAAAAATTAGACCAAGTTGAAGTAGCTCAAATGAGATTGTAAATTGGTAATTTTGATGAACGCAACCCAATTTGTTTGACCCAATATGAAATAATTTACTACCGAAAGTAGTAAGTTCTTACCAATCTTAAAAACGTGTAAAAAGGCTTGGTAATTGAGGCATTTACTGCGGCCAATCACCTAAAATTACCGGTTAAGAATTGAGAACTTTCCACGCTCGCCATCATTCAGTAGCGTTTTTAGTTGTTAGACCTCTTCAAAACAAAATGTTTAAAAAAAACTGAGTCGGAGTAATCAAGAAAAAGCGCTCTTATTACCGCACAAATATACAAGAGACAGGCAAATCCAGAAGACTGTCATCGACACGTGGTGACAGCGCGGCCTTCAGTAATGAAGAACGTGACAAAATAGTTGTACAGAGTGTAAAAGAATTGTACACGTAAATTTGAACGGAATGTTTGAACGATAATTCTTAATACCCCTAAAGAAGCAGAAAATTAAGGTTAATAACTTCAGTTAATTTTTAACAAATTATTATAACGTAGCATGAATCGCGACTTTATAATTTCTTTCTTCCTTAAAAAACTTAGGTTTGACATAATTATGTATATGTTTTGATTTACATACTTCCAAGTAGGTACCTTCAAATGTTCAGTAAATACCACTTTTCGAGCGCCAAGTACCCATTTACGAGTGTGCTAAAACAATGACAGGCGTCATGGCTCAGTCGGTATTAGCTCTGCCTTCCGTGCTGTGGGTCGTGGGTTCGATCCCCACTGAGAACAAACATTTGTGTGTTGTAAACATAGATGTTTGTTCTGTGTCTGGGTGTTATATGTATTATAAGTATGTATTTACAAAAAAAATGTATATTATGTATTCTATCAGCCATCTAGTTCCCATAGTACAAGCTTTGCTTAGTTTGGGACTAGAAGGCGTTGTGTTAAGTGTCCGTGAATATTTATATTTATTTATTTATTAATGAAAAAAAATTACAATTCATAAATTTTATCATCAGAGAAAAGAGACTTCGTCTCAATAATGAATATAGCTACTAGAGAAAGCAAGTCTATAGTGGTTTTTTCACACCCTGTATTAAACGTAACCTGTACTGTTGAATAATTCAAAGATGAAAATAGTCAAACTAGGTCACAAATTACAATGTGGCGTACATTAAATATCTAAATTATTGTTCCTTAGTTTTAGCGTGACAGATCGGCCTTGTAGGCAACGCGTCAGTTCCAATATTAGATGTTTTTACACAACTACCGACACGATACCTGCCTGAAATTGACGGAGAGCTAAGCGCAAACAGATCGAGTTCGAGACTATTCGAGTCGCACGTCAAGGCCAGCTTGACTGACAAGCATTGTATCTCGGACTATGGTAAATATATATATTTTTTTAATGAGCTATAGCTAAGCATTTGGCTGCCAGCACACCTGGTGGTAAGTGTAGCTGCAGCCTAGGGTGGAGCACGCTTACCCACCTATTCACTCTTTTCTTGAAAATTCCTAGGTTATATCTTTCAGGAAATACTGAAGATGGCAGAGAGTTCCACTCCTTCTCTATACTATACTATACTATACTATACTCTTACGTTTACGATTTTTCTTATTTAATTCGCACTAACGTTTGAATTTTACACCAAGTTGACACCAACAACGATATTTTTGTACGAGCTACAAGCGGTATCGTATATCGGTATCGTGTATCGTGTTTAGTTAGATTCGAATTCAAATTA
The DNA here is from genome assembly GCA_918843925.1 of Eulithis prunata. Classification (NCBI taxonomy): domain Eukaryota; kingdom Metazoa; phylum Arthropoda; class Insecta; order Lepidoptera; family Geometridae; genus Eulithis; species Eulithis prunata. The sequence continues at coordinate 6,261,255 of OU974016.1, read as the reverse complement.
AATCGATTCACGGTATAATCACAGTATAATTAAACAATTTAAACCTTTGCCACAGATATTTATTTGTCACTGGAACCTAAAACGGTTTTTGATAAGACAAAACTTATTTTAGGTTGGACTGGTATATTTTAACATAAAATAAAATGTAAATCTAGCAAGACAAATGCGTCATTCATTTTGTAAGTTTTATTTATAACAATAGACATAGATGAGTTCATCGTGTACATTTAGGCATTCCACTTAGAGCATCCTGTTTAGAGCACCTAGTTTTGGAGCACCAATTTTATAACGATAGCGTTGAATATTTTGATGAGTACGTATTAGAAGTGTAACTATAAAATTATATTAACAGGGTACTTACTCGCTAAAGCGTGAAGTTGTTATTTTCTACTATGTAATTTAATATTACGAGATGTATTTAATTAATTTAGTAACTATTAAGTAGTAATTTATGTTCCAAAAAGTTCAGTTTTAATCGATTATAATGAGTCTAGCATGATTATAAGATAAAAAACAACTTTGAATATTACAAGACCGAAATCGCAAAAAACCGGTTTTATATATAATTTATAGGTATTTTTGTAACTGAAGCAGATAAGTATTTTAATTGAATTTTGAATTGATTTTAAACACAATTTATTAGGTGTATTATATTACAACTACATGCATTTATTAACAAAAAATAACGTACATAATAATATTGTTACATAATTATGAGAACGATAATATTCATTTTGATATGACGTAAGCACGTACCAATAAGAGTAGTATCATCTGGTGCATAGCCGAATTGGCGGTCAATGACCCCTTAGGGAGTGTGTCGAGGCCGTTACAAACGTTTATCATTGCTTCAGTTCGTACTAGCAACCGCCCACAACTTCACTTGACTAAAATAATGTCGGTCAGAATATGAATCATTTGTACTAGAAGACCAAGGTTTAAGTAACCAACATGTTATTTTACTATAATTACCATCATGTAATTTGGATCAAGATAATAAAAAAATGGCATTATGATGTTTCCAAAAGGTCTACGGCGTAGGCTTTTCGTAGACTTTCGTAGAATCATCAGGTTTTTTTGTAAAAAAATTACAGTGATTATTTTACAAAAGTGTACATATATATCGCCAAATCTTTACGCGTTTCCAATGTACGCGTTTCCAATGTTTATACTTACTCAGTTTTTTTTTAATGGGCTCTGAATACTTGGCTTTCTGCCATCAGTGCGTGAGGTGAGATGGGGGATGGGAATGGAAATCAATACTAACTGCATACACTGCATTGCTTCAGAATAAATCAGCTGTGCTGTTCAGCTTGCCAAACATGGTCATGTTCAAATTTGAATTTAAAATCGATGAGCATACGTTTGCTTTTGGCCAGCTAGCTTTTCAATATGCTGGGGAATTAAAGGTTTCAACATGACTTCAGTGTACTGATAAAATTGAGTGAGCTTAAAATGATGTAGGTATCTATCATCCGTTCTGTGTCTGGGTACCACTATGGTACTATAAGTAGGTATGTATTTAAAAAACAAGAAGTTGGTATTCGAGCATTAATAGGTATTTTATCAACAATCTAGTTTCCGTAGTTCAAACTTCGCATGGGACTAGAATGAGTTGCGGGAAATGTCCATGAATATTTATTTATTTAAATGTATTACAGTATTTCATCATATTCGTTCGTTTTTTTTTTCTGAATAAGTTATAACTTGAATATCACTTGAAAAAGCAGAAACCTTTTTACAAAAAGTATCTCGATGTAAAATAATTTAGGTGACACGGTCAAAACACATCTAAATGAGAAGTAGAAACATAATAAAATGGCTGCTAAAATGAGAAAAAGGAATTCGAGTTCGCTGACCTACAAAAGGGGCGACAAAAAATCTCGATGTAAGAACAGCCCCAAATATAAAATAACCGAGAGATAATAATAGATGTCACTTTGACTGCCATTTTATGACCAAATCCCAATGATATTCCTCCTAGGTTGTGAGAAATGGTCATATTTATCAATCTCATAATTATTCAACTTATTTTAGACCTTAAATAAAAGAAACAATGATTTAGTGTGATTAATCGATGGTTTCATGGTTTCATGGTGGATCATGGTTTTGGTTAGTTACTATCCATAAAAGCTATGCATTGGTTTGTAAAAAGAAAATAGAAAATTGAACACATCAGAATCTTCTGTTAACTATCAACTCTCAGTAATTTGGTGAAAAAAAAACCCGCTATGATTAGGTTTAGTACTTAAAGTTTATTTGAATTTAAATTGTAATTAAAAAAAGGTCCAATAAAAAAATAACGAGTAGTCCAAGTAAAAAAACTTCAAATTCTTATTATGACGAACATTAAGCTACTTGCGTCGGTAAAAAATCGCACTAGCAGCCATATTTAAAACTGATGCCATGCAAATTACTCAGACGGCAGGCAATTACCAATACCTTGTGATAAATCGAACCGTATTTTATGTGTCAGTATCAAGTTAAGAAATAAATAACCGGTTTTGGGCGCAACCGTCCTTGTCTCACACCAAAACCACGTGTTATGCGTGAGTGAGATAGACAAGATGGATTGACCGTTCGGAAACCTGTTTATCATCAGGTTAAAATTGTTTTTTTTGCGATGCGGTAGGCGTCGATGGCTGGTTTTTATATTGTTCCTTGTATTTTGAAAGCATGGTTGCCATACATGGTTGATTTAATGCATGTGCTAAAGATAATATTTATTCCTGACCTTAAAATAAAGTAGGTGAACGGAGCACGCACATTTTAATTCGAGTCCTTTGAAATGTCATGTTGTAAAACTAACAAATGATAATAATTTTGTTTTCACGTTATCTTTGTTTATTTTATTACATAATTAAGCCAAATATGTACTTATGTATTTCTAAATTTCAAAGAACAATTTCCGTTACATATTTTTATTTTAATTGATGAGCAACATAAAAAGGTGGAATATTATGAGTCTATCTAAATAGCTATCTATATATCTATACTAGCCGTAGCCCGCGGCGTTGCTCGCGTTCTACCCTTTAGAGTGTGACGTTTCAAAGTTTTTTCGTAATGCACCCCTACACTATAATTATAAGGATACTACCCTCCAAATTTCATACCTCTAGGACTTATAGTTTAGGCTGTGCTTTGATTCTTAGTCAGCTTCAAAAGAGTTTTATATAATATATTGATGATGTTGATGATCATGATATTGGTAATATATGTTAAAGTGAACCTTTGCAATGTCCATCCTTAGTATCTAGCTAGACAAAAAGAAAGGTAGTTCTCTTATGGTATTTTACGATACAGAATGTAGTGTACCTTCAGACACATCATAACAATTAACTTCTTCAAGTCATCAGTTTATCCTATCAATAATTCAAAACTTGTCGCTTAAGGCAAACGGATGTCTCACTTTTTCTCTTCATCAGTCACGTTAGCGAGAACAAGACAACTGCCTCATTACAAATGTAAATTTTATCGATGCCATAAAGAATCGTAAGTACGTGAAGAATTAAGCGTGCACTTCTAGTTATGCAACGAGTTGAGTGTTTTTAAACTCGAGTTACTTGAGTCACAACTCAAGTTGACTCTACTCGATGCATGTACGACGCAAGTGATTAAAGAAATGTATGCCAGTTATTAACGTGCACATGAGTTACTTGATTTGTTAATGAAAACTATCGTTTGATTGTTCGAAATTCTAGCCGAACTTAACTCGACCCTAAAGTTGAGGTGTAGGGACACACAGGTTTAAGTCATAATATCATTTTGTTATTATTTTGTACCTACTTAAATTGGCCCCAAGAACCAGTAAAAACGTGGATTAAGTGAACTCGAGGTACAGAAAATTCAACTCGAGTTATTTGAGTTAGACTTTACTCACACATCATTATACACTTCGCAAGTCAGTTTCAATTATCATCGAATACAATGGTAAAAATGGTATTTGGTAAGTAATAAAGTATTGACGTTGTGACGAAATATGTAGCAGATGGTAGTATTTATTGACGAATTATTGAGAGGCCAACAACAACAGATGGATCCATGTATGGGTTAAGCAATTTATAAGGAGTTGTTTTTTCGTCAAAGGTGACAATATTGGAGGACGGGTAGGCATTTTTAGCAAGGGCTGGCATCGTAGATGCATTCTTTTGCTCAAAAAACTTATACAGTCAGTGCTTTCAATTATTTTAACCATTGTTTTTCCTCCGGCAAAGTGGGGCGACGATCTGCGAAATGTAGCTAGAAAATACTGGATGAGTACAGAAGAACGGGCTCAGTGGCCCGTCTTGGGAGATACCTTCGTCCAGCAGTGGACAGAACAGGATATAGTTTGATAAGATGATGATTATTCTTACTATTGTATTGCAAAAATACAGACAATAATCTAAACCCTACATCATCAATAGTCCAACAGGTCCAGTTTGGGTAACCTATAAAAGATCTAGCATGCAAACATAATTTCAAAGCCAATCCAGTTTACATTATCTCGTTTCAAGTTTAGCAAAACGAATCACTTAATTTTGAGTGGCAATGGTAGCCCTACGTTTACGCTGGGAATCAATGATCAGAGCCACACCATCGGCATTTCTCGAATGTTTCCATTTCTTTTGAAACGACCGCTTCGAGTTTCGACTTTATCTGAGTTAACGGGAAACTGGTCTTGCTTCTTATGAAGTTTTTGATGGTGCGGCTATGAAATAAGCGGACACTATTTTCTGCATACCACTTAAAACATATTATCTGATGATAATACTTTGAAAGTATCACTACTACTCGTAGCAGTTGGACTTAACAGGGACTCATCGAGAGCAAAGCACTACGAAAAAAAATTACGAATAGCTTTACAAAAAAAAAGCAATTTAAATTAAAATCGCACAGTAGTGTTTACAATTTTTTTTGTATTTCAAAATGAACGAAAAAAAGATTTAGTTTTTTACGAAAATCAATAGGTAAGCTTAGCTAGGAAGGTAAGCTTTTCTGCAAACTTAAATTATAATAAAGTATTTAAAATATTTATTTTTTATTTTGTTAGTCTTCCGTTTCATAGCCGTAGACAAAGACGTATTTGTTTCGAAAGTCTCAACGACAGTTTCAACTCCGATAAGGTTACAATTTAAGCTGGCCTTCTTGGCTGCGGTTGGGCCATAATTGTGTTTAAAAACATGCACGACTCGCTCACACTAATTAATGGGTAGTTACGAGGTTTTGATCGACCATAACCCATTGGAGTTTTATGGTATATTGAGTGATAACTCGCACGCATGGTTTAGAGCTCATAATTGGCTATAAAACCGATTGGAAGCTTGTAGCTTATTAATAGAGATTTAGATGAATGTTTTAGTAACGCGTAAAAGACGGGCCACACGCGAGTCGCACCACAAAATGCAGATGAGTGATCACAAATCTGACAGTCACCGCGTTACGTAAACCTAACGTAGCGGCACCGAGCAGTGTATCTCGGATACACTGGTGTTACGATACGTTTACGATTGTCACATTTATTCGTGATCAAGGCACAGAAATCTCAGTAAGAATAAATGTGACACTCGTAAGTGTGGTGACGCTACGAACCAAATGGTTTTGTTCCATCATCATCATCATCATCAATATATATAAAACTCTTTTGAAGCTGACATAGAATCAACGCACAGCCTAAACCATAAGTCCCAGAGGTATGAAATTTGGAGGGTAGGTTCCTTATACAGGGTGTTACCAGACCACTTCCGAAAACGAAAGGGGGAGCTACAGCACACCAAAACCCAACCAAACAAAAATCAGTTATCCTGAAAAATAATTATAGCCGGAGAAAACAATGTTTAAAGATTTGTATTTATTTCGCCAGCCCGCAATGTACGCATTCACGTAGGCAAGGTCGAGGCGTAGTACTATTATTTATTATGTGTCGTAAGTGCCTACTAACGTAGGTAGGTACTAACGTAGGTCGCTCGCACGTCGCGTACTTGAATGACCCGCGATGAACTCTCAGCTGTTCATGCTGTAGTAGACGTAATCTGCGTGCTGCGTGTACATTGCTGCTTTATTTATTTTATTTGTTTTTTTGCTTTTTTAAATGAGATAATTAGGTAGATATGTCTTATTATGTTGTACTGTGTGTATGTAACTAGAAAAAAAATTAAAAAGAGATAGTCAAGTCAATTTTTTTTTTCGCGATTTTTTTCGCTTAATGTTTTCAGTATCATGGTCTGATTGGAACCTCCAAGTTTTCGGAAGTGGTCTGGTAACACCCTGTATAGTGTAGGGGCGCACTAAGAAAGGAATTTTGAAAAGTCGCACTCTAAAGTGTCTAGAACGCGAGCAACGCCGCGGGCGACGGCTAGTCCAATATATGTGGGACATTTTAAAGTGAAAACAATATCAAACGAGCAAATGAATTACAATTTGTTCAATTGTTTTTCTAAAAAACAGTCAGTAACTAGCATGACATTAAAGAAATTATGAATACCTAAGGCAGTAAGAAGGAAAACCCATAAGTCATGATAAAGTAAGAACAACTTGGGTATTCCTATTTAATGCTGGTGGAGCCCAGCTTGAATTATTATGATAAAGTTCAGTAATATTTTACAGAACATGTCAGCCATACATTAAGATTACTGCGTACGAGTATATGGGTGTATTTTGTTTATATATTTTACACTACGTAGGCTATATTTGTATCAATTTATTAATACTCAAAAGTGTTTCTATATTTATAAATACATACAAAAGGAGTGATGCTCGAGCCTCTAGATCTAGATGAAGATAAGGCCAATTTTTAGTTCATTGAAAATTACGTCAAATAAGTCCAGTGGTGGCAATGTTATCAGAGCAGTGAACCAAAGCTACGGTGTCTGAAACATTCATTGAACCAAAACTGTTGGAGCTACTTCTACTTTTATGATGAGGATAATATAAAATATGTAAATTCCATTTTCACGTGGAGGGCTTTTAGAAGTTGACAAACTTTGTCGCATGCAGCGGTCACATTTGGCTTTTAAAAACGCGATAACGCAATTTTCACTTCTAAACTCTGCTTAAAATACGACCACATGATTATAAAGATATGGTAATATCTAATTTGTGTAGGCTATTATTGCGGGCAGGTGTAATTTAGTGGTTTTTATTAAGAACCCACATCGCGGACCAGTTTCGTAAAAAAAATAGGTTCGTAGTGTTTACTGTCATAAAAAATCGATTTGCCACTATTAAAATTCCCTAATCCGATAGCCGACCTGTTTTTGGAACCAAATACTATCCAAATAAAAATGTTAAACTAATAATTTATGATATTTTTATTCAAACAATCAATCTTTTATTTATATTAATATAAAAATACAGTACATTAAGTATAAGGATGTCGGAGTACCTAATTGAGAAAACAATACAAACCCTTTTTGAAGAAGTCTGAAAAAGAGTTCGTGTCTTTCCCTCAGGACGTACGAGTAGGAAGGGACTTAAAGTGTAACTAGAGTGTTGAGGTTCCGTGTGCTCGGCTAAAGGAATTAAAAACTCAGGCCTTATAGGTACAGTGCAATGGACAGACGGACGACTATACATTTTCTTGGAAAGCTATCAGTAAATGTTATGTCTAGAAGTAGACTTCTTCATGCTGATGACGAAGCTAGTATTGTACTAGTAGAAAAAAAAAACCTTGGATGCATAAACAAGCTCTCGATTCAGGTTAGTGCTAAATTTGAATAACGTGTGTATAAAATAGGTTCCATGAAGCGGTCTCCTAAAATGTGGGTTGTTACCTTCGGAAAGGTTTGATTAAGGCAACACATTTACAGAATTAGATATGGATTTGGCCCAACACCGAATACGAATGGTTAAAAACATGAGGTATTCCCATTATCGCACCCAGTTTGACAGCACTGATTATTACAGCACCTAAAGCATTCCACTTTTAAGTACATATCTGTGTTAAGCTTGGTGCTCTAAGTGGAATTTCTAGTTTTAATATTTGAAAATGCTTTGCCGGCGCCTTGTATGAAGTAACGTTTGAAAGAGTAAAGCACTAAGCTTAAGCTTTAGTTTATTTTTTTATTTTTTTAGTTCTGATTGATTTTTAATCAATCTGATTGATTTTTAATCAATCAGAACTTAAAAAGAACAGCGCAGGTGCTAAGCTTAAAAATCAATCAGTAAATGAACAGCGTAGGTGCGGTAATGATCGGTGCTGTGAATTTGGGTGCGGTAAGTGGAATGCCTCTAAAACAATTGGTTACCATTTTGATCACAAATTGTTATTAATTTGGTTTTGGCTTTGAATTTGTGTGACCAGTGTGGTGAAAGGATGAGAATTTAGTTCTGCCAAGACATTTTTTGATGCTCGGGATAACACACTAGTTTCGGAACACCCAGTATTGACAGTAGACAATATCGACGCCCGAAAAAACCTACGAAACCGTGATATGTCGCAGTAGGTAATCACAATACGCCTATACAGTGAATATCTGTAGAGCTTATACGAAAATTATTCATGAAACGACTGGCTATAGCCGCGAAAGCCTCTCCGCATGACGCCGGATAAACTCGGATGAATACATTTAAATAGAGAACGCGACACTACGGTAGATTTACTGCGGCGTAATGCGGAGGGATGGGGTCTTGTGGTCTTGGTCTTGTATTTTTGCTGCGTAAAAATAATTTCAAGACTTTCTACATAGGTTTGTTGCTATTCGTATGAAAATTTTTAAAGTAAGTACATACTAAGTCTCGTTGATAGGTAAATACAGTATTTTTTTTATAAAACATACTTTATTGTGCTCGGTAGGTTAACTTACAAATAATCTTGGTTTTTTTCCATTAATTTAACGTACCTAAAACAAAAAAAGCAATATTATGTATTTTTTTAATAAGGTTTGAATTATCCTTGGTATCTAAATCTATAATTAGGATTACAATCCTCCTTATCGCATTGTGCTCCAGGATCATGATTCATTTTTAAAACCACCTTCTTCCAGACACAGTCCCGCCAGCCACTTCTGTTTTTGGCAGAAATATATTTTAACAATACTGAATACTGAAAATATTCTACGAATAAATAAAAGCTACAGTACAGATCCTTCAAGACTTATTTTGCAAGACTGAGACCAAACTCGTATCTCCATCAAAGCAATACCATAAGTCCCATTACTCACGGAAATAACTCGTTTCAGATATAAATAGTGTTGGACATAGTTTAGTGTAGACTTGGCCATTAATCCAATGGACAAAAGGGTTTGTTAGTAGAGGCAGTAGTTATTTTCTACACTGTGGTAGTTCAGAGACTATGAATAGTGCTGCCCTAATATTCGTTGAAGCCGAAATTCGGTTTCACTAATTTGTCACTGATGAGCCGACTAAGTGGAAAACAATTTTGCGGCATATTGTCCAAAGATACTGTATGGTAACTACTACTATTGTATGGAGACTGTAAGATATATACTTAGGCCGGGTTTGACTAACTCCGAATAATGCTGAAGCATATAGCTTAGCTTCAAGATCTTTAGGTACGTCTCAGAGTGATGGACGCAGTGCATTGCCTTACAGGGCACGTCCTCATTGGACTTGCTCTGTGAGGTAATGCATTGTTATAGGCAGAAGTTACCGCTTAACATCAGGTGAGCTATCAGCTTGTTCCATTACATTTATCATAAAAATAAATAAAAAAAAAGCTTGTATAATAGCGTTATTTGAAGTTGCTGTCATCTCATTTGCAGTTGGTTGGTGAAATCTAAATTTTACAATAAGGAATTTTCTTTTGAGAGTCCTGTTTCCCAGTTTTTTTTCTGTTCAAAAGTCAATTCAGTGTAAATTTGAAAACTCTGTGTTCAGTTGGCCGAAAAGTTTGCCAAAGCTTACCGAATTTCTTGGACCATGTCTCTTGTCTGGTAGTTCAGAATCTATGAAGTACTGCCTTTAGTTACCCACGCGCAGTGCGCACGCGGCATTAGGTATAAAGCTATCAATAGTAAATAACCCAAGGTATTTATATCCGTAGTAAATCAGAGATGGAAAGATTAATGACGAAAAATGTTATAAGGATTTGAAAATCTTTTGATTATTTTGTACAAAATTTCGAATGAATTTTTTTTTTGAGATTTTATGGTAGGTACTTTTATTGCTTAAATCTATATACAAAAAAATACAATATTTTACTCCAAACGAGTATTGGTCATCTATTTTATTAAAAAAATGAATTATTTCATATTTCATTCTTGATTTTTTAAATATGTAGGTACCTATACATATTCATCCTAATACCTATTATTAGTTATAGTTGGTTTCCTAACTAAAAGCCTTTTTAAAAACAAATTATGATTATGACAGAAATTTTAAAGTGCTTATGACCTCAATGGATATTGTAACTAGAGTTATACGAGTACGAGTATATAGCATATAAATTATTAAAGTAGGTATAGTATAATTTTGGCACTAGGTTCCATAGTGACGCGCTATTTGGAAAATGACTTACTGCTTTGGCACAGAAACCACATTAAAATATTATGATAATATACTACTTAACACATTAATGACGATTTGGTTTATAAAACAAAATATTAGCATTCACATAACTGCTAATAATACTGACAGGATTTCCAAAAAAAAAAAAATAAGGTGTCAAGCACTTCTTTAGAGTGTAAGTTAAATTAAAGTTTATAAGCAGAAAGATTAATGAAAAGATAAAGGAATCAACATGAATACCTGCCAAGCAATTCGATTAAACAAAGGTGTACGCCCACTAAAGCAAAGCGTACGTACGATGTCAAGCGTAGCGCATCGCCCACTTATAAACACAAAATAATTAATTATTCCATTTTCAGTTCACCGTTATTCACACTCATTTTATACCAAATTTATGGTGGATCGTCAGATAAAAAGCTAAATAAATGGTTCTCCTACACAGAAAAATTCTAATTTGTATGCATAAATCATAATTATTAAAAATTCTAGCACAACGACTTTGTTGAAAACCCGCACCAAGTCCGGATAAGTGTAATATTCAGAGGGTGGATGTTATTTAAGTCAGTGAATCCTTTTGATCTGCATTATAAACGCGCAATGTATGATGATCATGCGTTCAACATGTTAACAGGTCCAAGTCACTGGTGAATTCAGAATCAACGTTTTCAAACGTTCTATTAAAATACGAGGTAAAAGGCCTTGTATTACACGTTACACGAAACCTAAAAGAAACTGTAATCAGTTTTAATGTATACTGACTTGTACTCATAGGTTGAATCAAGTCAACAAAGTCCATTTTTTGTACTATTAGAAACAAAAGAGACGGTAAATCAATTTCTGTATAAGTAATTATTTTACATTTACTAATGTAAAAATAACCAAGTGAAATATATTAAATAAGATATTTTTTTCTTTACTGTCAAGAAAGCAAAATGGGTAACAATTAAAAAAAATCATTTGTATAAAGCTAAAGGCTTTGCCACAGAATTATAATAAAGGCGGTTACCCCCTATTGATTTATTGATAGCTCTTCCACTTATTCCTTGTACCAAACGACACGCAGAACAAATGAAACTTGCGGAATTTATACGAGCTCGATTCAAGCACGTGTTTCGCGTATATTTCCAAGCTCTTTCCAGCATGTGCAATAGTATGAATGTCTATTTCAATGTGAGGCAGCATTCACTTGCAATTAACCTTTATGAATGCTTTTCTATTCTGTTTCACTTTCCATGAGGTTACTTTTGAAGTATTTGTATTTAAAAAATATATTCTTTATTCTATTATTCTTTATTGCACACAGAGAAACTTAACTTAAAACTTAAACTTAAAACATGTACATATAGGCGAGTTTAACCCTAAAAAGAGTTCTCTTCCAGCAAACCTTAGGATGAGAGATGGGAAAATGAAAGTGGGTACGTGTACAACACATATAGATAATATATTATTTATTGATAATATTTTTCACCAGCCTTAGAGAGAATTTTTTGTACGTACTTAGTTAGTGGATTACATAAAGGTACACTTTGTTTTAGGTACACGCTATGTTATAGGTACAGGCTAAGTTAAAAAAGTGTATTGTTTATGTTATTATATAAAAACCCTACAATTTCAATTTCCACCCTCCCTAAGCTAGAATGTTGTATAAAAATACCACGTAAACTGTAACTATTGCCACATGACCCCAAATGGGATTGTTGTGTCATCTAAATTTAGACCGGCAACGGAATTACACTGGCTACATTAATCTGCACATCACGTAGTGGCTCCGTGAGTGTCATGACCCGGGTGGACAGCAAAATGACCATTTTGAGACGGCATGTGTGTTCCGGAGTTATCATAGATCTGACCTTGAAAACGCGGTAGCAATACGTGAGAAACTCAGCGTTTTTATTGTTTGTTTTCTAAATGTCACTGCCTAACAATGGGCGTGTAGCTTTAGTAAAAATATTTGTAAGAAAAGTTTTTTTTTGTAAGTTATCTTGGAAACCTTGGATTATTTACATTGAAATTATTTAGGTATAACAGTAGCAGGCAGTTGTGTTCAAGAATAATACAATACACTTATAAATTACAATAATAACATTACTTTTATGTTATTTTTTTTTCTTAGAAAACTCTGGTTATTTACTTAGAAATATGAAGCAGTAATGTTCAAGAACAATAGTACATTATGGTACTAGTGTGGTACATTGGTGATTACCGCCGAGGTGCCATTGAGACCCGAACCGTAGGCGAGGGTCTTAAGAAAGCCGAGAACGGTAATCATCAATACACACGTGTATCATACGACGTTTTTCAACACACTTGTGAATAAAATAACAATAAAATAACTATAATTTCAACAGTGAAAACGCGTTGTGAAAAATGTTTCGCTATGGCGGGAAAAATTAATCAGTTTTCCTATGCGCGCGCATTGCGATCGGCCACAGACTAAAGGGATGAGGTTTTTTTTTTTATTTATTTTCCGCGCTTAGGGTTTGCGCCTATTCTGCCACGTAAAAAATGGGGAATTTAAAGTTTTCTTTTATTACAGAGAAAACAAAAGTTATATTTGAGCGAAAGTTTTATTTATTAAACACGTACGAGTTAAAATTATCTATTTAAATAAGAAGTTGCATGAAATAGGAACATTCATTTATTTGTTCTATTGAACACGATTTTTTTTGAATAAAAACTTTTTTAGTAGCAAAGCTACTCAACCAATAAAATTTAAAAAAAAATCTATAACTCACTAGTGAGTTATAGCAATGAAAAAGTCACAGTTTGATTATGGGTGTCATTATGTGCCTAATTGCGGTGACCATAGAGCCACTTTATGAGCAAGTGTGTTGAAAAATAATGTACAAACTAGTTACAATAATACAATTCATAAAACTAGGTAAAAATTAAAACCAAAGTTGTTTTCTTCGAGTAGCAATACTGTACCGTTTGTATTCAACAAAGCACTGGTTGAAATATCGTAAAATTTTATAAGTGGTTTAATTCAAATTCATATAATGCGCTAGCACGATGCAACTCACGTGTTCTAGGTATTTTTACTCAGAAAGTTGAAAATATGGCAGTTTATACAGACGAGAACCCCATTATTAGTGAGAACAAAAACATAAAAAATAAATAAAAATATGTATATACATAGACATTTCAGACAACGCCCTTTAGGTTAAAACTAGCTTGTAGTAGATAGTTTATTTATTTTTATAAATACTAACAAAGCATACTTTTTGTTTACAGTATGCATAAATGCATACCTATTATATTTTTTTTACTAAAATTTATTTTAAGCATAATGCATAATTATAGTTTTTGAATTTTAAGGAATAAATATTTTTATAAGAGTAAGTACTTCAAGAAATTCTGTATTTTATACTCCGCCATACTCATACTCTTTATTAATACTTGCAACTGCTTTTTAACAAATAACCACTAAGTTCTCTCACCATAATGTACAACAAAGGGTTACTCATTAAAGTTTCAACGTAACAATTAGACTAAAGGTTATCAATGTTGTTATTTTACGTTCTATCATGTTATTCTTCATTTTGATCAGCTGCTTGATATACAGTGTTTTTTCCATCGTCTGTATTTACACTGTAACCGACACGACACTTATAGGATATCGGTGGAGAGCTAGGTAATCAGAATAATCAATTTATTAGTAAATTTGGTTTACAGGTCATATGCAATAATATTCTAGTAAAGATTAAAATAAGTAGATATGAGAATTGTATACTTTAATCTCATATTTTTACTGCTAGGTACTTTCAAACCGGCTCGGCACCTACACTGATCACTTATTGTTCGAGCCACTAACAAATACAAAATCAGTTTATTGACATAATAAATAATATCCAAGTTTTTTTTTAATATTAAGACTATTCCACGTTTTTCTAAAATGGAATCGCGTAGGTGACGGAAATCTTCGTGGGCAAAATTTTGCTGCGGAAAATGTAATGCTTTGATATTTAATACCTATCATTCATTGTGGCTATCAACAGTGGCTTCTCCATAAGGTTTTTACAAAAAAATTCGATATCAGAGATGTCGTGTCGGTATTGACCAGAGTGCCAACGCCTATCTCGTGGCTCTTTCGTAACTAACGTACCGACTTGCACCGTAACATAAACTTGCCTTGTAATTTAATGCTCTTACTCCCGCGTCAACTCATAATTTTCAATTTGTGTCCACGACCCTCGTAAATAGTTCCAGCATACATCACTGCTCGCTCGAATCAAGGAGATATGAATGCAGTCACTAGTAAGCCTAAGCTATGTGGTTTTATTTTGTAACTACTTTTAGAGGCTTGACATTCTCAATCAAAGAGAGCTTAGTTTGATAGATTGATCAGAAATGCTAAAATAAAATTTACATAGTATCATCAAAAGAGTAATATAGGTATATATCTACAAGCATAACTTAAACGCAACTGACTACTAAATAAAGCAATTAACATGCACGTCAATTTAAATACGTAATTGGAGTGAAGTGTGAGTGTTTTACACGTTTTTTAGTATTTATCACTCGGGCGGTTGCACTAACGCTCAAACTATACGGACAACCTTACAAAATTCAAATATTTTATTTTAACTAGATTTTATTATTTAAATTAAAATAAATTTATTAACACTAAAACGTTGTTTAGCAAATTGTGTCTAAATTTTTACTACCTACATACCTTTATTAATCTGTCAAACAACTACATAGGTACAGTTTTATACACAATAGAGTGAACTTTACCTAAGAGACCGACCACTTAGTTTTCTCAAAAGTTTTCTTATTACTTAAGTCTATATCTGAAAGTTGAGCACTTACTTTAATTAAACGTCTCCCTGAAGCGCAACGCAATTACTTGGCCCGTGTAAATGCAAATAAGTTTAGAACACCCTGTTGTTTATGGGTTCTACTGTGACCGGTTACTCGACTGATATAATGAAATTAATTTATATCAGCTAGTGATAGCCCAAAAATCTAAAAAATTTGCTGTTTTGATATCATTTCAAGATCAATATCTCTTTTATGAACTTTGTAAATAACAGTTAATAAAAAATATAACACTAAGCAGTTTTAATTAGCGGTCAAGTGTCTAGACTAGACAGATTTTTATCTAGATTTAGCTTCCTAGATTTTACCATTTCGCTTGTGATTGATTTATAATATTTAAAAATATTCTATTTATGAATATAATTTTCAGTTAGAAAGAAAAACACCTTGATTTAATTTTGTAAGTCACATTTTTCCCAGCAGAGTTGCATGCGCCATGATCGCTGTTTTATTGCAAACAATACAACCATTCTCTATTCCGCGGGAGAATGAATTTAATTAATTAACAAAGAAAATTACAACTAATAGGTACAATTTTTACAAAATCCACATCAGTACCAATCGGATGCGTGCCCAAGACACTGGCTGCATTGCCGCGCTGAATGGCAATTCTGGGCCAGATAATCACCAGCCCTCGGGTCACACGTCGCTTCGACTAGACGCCCTGAAAGAATTTTGAAAATCCGGAGGGTCTCGGTATCCCACGGACCTAGTCTCTATTCCATGAATGCTAGAGTCTATATTATTCATTTACATTCAGTAGCTATATGATCCAAAACTAGTTACCCCTTCTGTATCATAAAGTCTGTGTCCGTCACGAAACTTCTAAATGAATAGTTCGTCCGCAAACTTCTTAAGTTATGGGAGCGTCCCATAAGTTTTACCACAACATAACTTTGGAAAGTTGGTCTGAAGTTAAAAGTTTTAGGAAGTTAGGAGCCTTACATGTCTCCTCGGTAATGAACGAGCCAAGTTGGTGACTTAAATTCATTAAGAGAAAAATAAGAATTACTTCTTTATTTCAGTAGGTATCTGAAATCGGCTTTATCTTAGTATTACTTTACCTGAGTATAATTTTCAAATTTATTTTATTAGGTATAGGAAAAGGATACGTACATAATACTTAAAATACCTATGTATAATTTTAATGCATAGGTATATAGTAATTTCAGGTAAAATTTCTTATTTTATTTAAAATCATAATTAGAAATTTTTTTTATTTACGAATTCGTTGTTACAATAAATCATAATAAGTACAGCTTTGCGCTGGAAACCAAAATGCACTACGTTCACTGCACGCAGAGATGTGGCTGCAATGGACGGCTTATTCCCAACGAGCCCACTATGCAAATGACCGGGCTCAATGTAATTTTTTTTCCCATCTGGCCCACCAGTGGGACGCACAGCTTTATAGTTAATTACATAAATGACAAAAAGACAATCAATATCAATTCTTTACTCTGCATTTCTAATGCCTATTAACTAATTTTAACAATAAAATATATCATACTGCGTTACAACTAATATTCATGATGTATGAATAAACACAGCAAATCATTATTTCTCATTCATTAAAACAAAATGCGCCACCTGTTTATCTTTCTCGATTTTTATCATAAAACAAAACACGTTACTAAATCATACGGCCAATGCCATGCGCATGCGCATGATTAAAAAGGTTCAAAGCCCTCAAGGCTGCGTGATCAAAAAGCAGTACTTTAGCAGAGCGACTGCGCAATCCATAACACTTGAGATACTACTCTGAAGCTTCCTTTAATTTGCGCTACCAGCTGTAGATTTATTAGTGCAAGTAAATGAATCAGTGCGTTCATAAGTTATTTTCGTACCCAGTGCCTGTAATGAGATAGAAAAACAAAGCTTTTAAAAATATCCGGGAGGTCTTTGACGCTTGCAGTGGTGTTTTCTTGACACATTTACAGTGTTGCTTTTGTTTATGCCAATGAAAAATCCGGAGAGATTACTTATACCTATACATATTTTTTGGTAGAGCTGAGAGAGTTTTGTGACAAGATTAATACTATTGTTAAAAGGAACAATTATTATAATGTGACTGCATAAGTAGTCACAGACAGTATACCTACAAATATCATGGCAAGGGTATAGGAAAAAATGCAGCTTTGGAACTGAAGTGCCTACTTTTTATAGCTTACTGCGTCATAACGTATATGATGGTAGTATACATCATTCATCAATGTTCAGTTTTATTTAACTTATATTATTGGCAATATCTATTTATTTACCTTTGGCACAGTATTTTTATCAGTAATTGGCCACACACGTAAAGTCTTACACCAGGTGATTGCAATACCAACGTATTTATTTTTTATAATTTATAGATACCGAAAGAAATGAAAAATACCAAAGTTTGTTTACTGCATAAGGTTGCATTTATTATTTTGCTTGTTCGAATTAAAATGTACTGCGGAAAATAACAACAATTTACGTTTTTTTCCGTAAGATCGCCAGGTGATCCAAAACGTATAGTAATACAAAGGTCCTATAGGTATTTTTAAAATGCGATCCTTTAATTAGTAGATACCATGACTAAATGGCTTCATGATTATTTTTGCAACTATAGGAACATTTTCACATACCTACCCGTCTTTAATGAAAAAAATACATAGACAATCTTATAGAGTTGACATGTGACTTCAATATGACTACCTCTTTGTTCATCGTACTCATAAACAAAAAGCATGATTGAAGTGAAAGATTTATTCGCATGATTGATAGTATTGTACAACTTTACTGGACTCAATGATAAGTTGACCTCTTGAATGAGGTAGGGCAAGTATTGACTTATGTGTGTGTATTAATTGTTTCATGTAGTCAGTCAATGATCTTCTGTAGTCTTAGTAAAACTTCTAGACAATTTTTTATCATCAACTTATTTATTCCTGATTAAATTGAATGTAAGCAGACTGACTCATACCAAATTTTTGTGATCCAAAAACGTATTTTTTTTTTCTATTCCTTTAGTAAAACGCGTACTAATACTCTGTGAATATTAGTGCAAGTAAAAGTAAAATTTTCGGAGGATCCGTTCTGTCCCACAAATTGAATTCGTGAACTCAAATTTACGATGCGCTCCATCTACTGACCAGCATATTTTTAATTATTTGATCAGGCACTGATAAATTTTATGCAATTGGCCGACCGCTGTTGTCTTGTAATTCGTTTTTACTGTCTGACACCTTTTGACAGTTTAAAATTATCATTTTTCATCACATAAGTTTTAGTTTTAAGTTTGTTTTTGTCTTTAGTTTTGTCTTTCTCTTTTATACTGTGATGTCCAAAGCAGATATCAATGTAATAATACTTTTGAGACACAAAAACTAAGAAACTTACGCTGGACTTGAGAAGACGATCAAAATCTAGTTCTTACATGGTCAATACAAAGGTAGGAAACCGCGGTTTATCAAACAAGACCGGTAAGCCAGCTATCCCAATCATCTCAATAGCGTAACTCAGGGATAGGTTTCCAGCGATAGGCGATAGGCAGCGGGTGGACGTTGACGTTTTTACTGCCAAAGATATCCCGATAAATTACGTGGAATTTGCTGGCATGTAGTGTGACCAGGTGTTTGAATTTTGATAGGATGTATCAAGTAACTCCTTACGCGAGATGGATGATATAACGTAACTTTTATACATGATCGAGATGGTATAAATGAATAAAATAAAGTTTTTCCCACTAAAATAACACAAAATATCATACTACGGTTTGTAATATTCCACAGTCATCAAGAATTTCATGCATTTTCACGAACCACATTATAAAAAGTAATTTACGGAGATGGCACTTGTAAATTATTTATTACTGGCAATGTTAATAAAATTCCTGCATATCGCAAAAAAGTGCTTACTCCAAACAGAATTAATGGGATAAATTGTAACTGGTAGATAACAAAGGGTTTTCTCTGTTTCCATGGTATACTAAAAGAGGCTTTCTGACGGCGATTTTCTGTAATTCGATATCGTAAAGTAAAAAATAAAAAACAGATAGAAGTATGTACTTATAAAAAAATCAAACTAGATTTTACAAAATTTTATAGGTTAATTTTTTTATTCATTTAAAACAGATGCATGTTTTTTTTTACAAATAATCAGAATATTTCCTTAATTCAAATCCGTATTATTTTATTATAAAATTTATGGAAAAAAATAAATTGGAAAATTCTCCAAAAACCTACAGGCTATTTTTCACTCCACCCGCGTGCCCGTGACACGGTGTACGGTATCAACAAAGTGTGCAATGGCGCGGAAATATCGCAACCTCTCCCGGGCAGACATTTCGTTCCTCCTCGCTAGCCACGCTCATTATCTGACGTTTGGAATGTTCCTTTGTTGGCTTTAAGTTGCTTTATTTACTCTGAGATGCGCTAGTGAAGTGGGAGTGTTTTGAAACCAAATCACAATTTTTTACATAATTATTGCATTGCGTGTTGCTGTAACAAATACATAGCATTATGTAAAAACATATTATTATTGCAGACACAATACTATTATAAATTATTGGACAATGTAAGTTTTTTTGAATACGCATAGAATAATAATTACAAACTAATACAACATTTGGGAACAGGACAATTGGACAATACGTATAGTTGGTTAATTTTCGGTTACCTATTGTTATAAAATTTGTGGGAGCAGTCAGCACGAGCCATCAAACTTACTACAATTCCACAAAACATTAAAATGTCATCAGAATTGGGGAATAAAATAAATAAATGATGACGTGATCATAATTCATTCCCCGCGCTTCCGAGCGGAGATGCGCAAACATCCGGTAGGGGAGACACCCTAGTCCTAGCGCCGCCGCCATCTTGAATTCGATTTTTGAATTTGAATTACATTATTTGGATGATATTATGATAATGGTATCTAAACTTTATAGACATGAAAGTGTTGTATAATAGTTTAATTTAGTTGCAAGTGTTCAATGAAAATTATTGATTTAAAATGTTCTTCGTGGGTGATTTGAACTTTTTTAAGGATATAATTATATTCTGTGCTTTTAGTGAGCACTACAGGCACTACATTGTCCCGTTAAGTGTAGGTATGGGTTGCCTCCTGACGCTGTATAAATCATTTTCAATAGATGTAAAGGCCTTATTTATTTATTTATTACTTGTTATTATATAATGTGAACAACATGAATCCTAATTTAAGATGGTTAATATGAAACACTAGTAAAATAATAATTTTTAAATGCCCAGTTTTATAACAAGAAATATTAGGATAAGTGTAATAATTGGTAATTTTACCGAGTACAAGCAATCCAACAACCTTTTTTAGCCCTTATCTTGATCTAATTTAATTTTCACTCTTGCCGAGTGCGTTCAACAAACGCGTGGGCTCCCACATTATTTAAAATTATGGACATCCTACTAACCACCATAGCTTGACCTATTTTGCGTCAACGATCGTTCGTGATTTCTATGGGAGAGATTTTTACAATAGAGTAGTGGGGGTCAGAGCCAAGTGGTCAAGTTGTAAATAAATAAATGAAGAACGCGGGTGTTGATTAAATTAAAGAGAAGGATTTATGTTTTTGTACCAATTTAGCGACGATGTGAAATGGCGACTGCATAGGGGCTGATTCATTTAAGTGGAAGTTACATGTTTTATTGTCTGTTTTGATGATTGCTTACTGTTTATACTGTAGAATCATTTATTTAATACGTGTAATGTTGGAGATTTCCTGTGCTTGATAAGATAAATAAATGCAAATAAATAGCTTGTTGTAATAATTTTGTTAAAAATAATCGTTCTGTCTAGAAATCTATGCGGGAGACCATACCTAGCTGCATGTACTTCTACAGGTTGATATAATTATAATGTTTATAAAATAATTGATACCTTTAATATTTATTTATATATTTAGCCGGACGTAAGATAGTTTTCGTTCTATCTTGATATTATTAGCAAAGCCCCGCAAAAACATCGATAAAAAAAACTTAATTAAAGTAAACGCAGAAAAAACTATTAATTATTTTTTTATACATTTTCTATACGCGTGCTTCCATCTATGTAACTGCTCGAGAACTACGTAGCTTGGAGGCTTTCATGCAATCAAATTGATGAAACACGAACCTGCGTGGCGCTGTAACCCGTTCAGGGACCACTGAAGGGTAATTTTTTATGAAACAATGAGTAAAATTACGTATTACTGCGCAGAACTGTTAGAAAATTAAGACAGGATTTTTCATAGTGATAATAATTTAGTAGTATCCGTTAGTTCAATTTTTTTTATTAAAAAGCATTGTTTTATTATATTTATGAAAACGATTAAACTTTTACAATTACATATATCTAAATCACGTTTTGAGCAAAATCTAGCTTTGATATTCGCCTAATTATTATAGGTACTAAAATAATCACTTTATTTATATAGGCTTAAAAAATACTTTTCTTGGATTAGGACACCTGATATTCTCAATTTATTTTGGTCGGAACGATTTACTATGCAATGATGGGTACTATGATTTAGTACAAATTTACTATGCAATGGTATACTATGATCCAGTACAAATTCTCCACGGGTATCTTAAATAGACCACAAAATGATTACCGTCCGTCGGTCCACCCCACTATCCCAAAGTGAGTGGTAGCATTGATAAGGCCAGCCCTCGGGTCAGGTCGCGAACAGTTCTCCAGATAAGTTTCGATTTAATACGTTAAAAGGTGCCCTCTAATGGGGTCATTCCCATTCGTTACGGGGCGACTGTACCGTTGAAGTTTACCGGATTAGTTTGGAGATCACTTCTGTGTTTTGTTGTATTTGCGTACGAGTTGCTAGATATAAAATATGAAGAGAAAATGTTACACAGCTTTGAAATAAGGAAATAAAATATTATTTTCAAGCAAGTGTATCAGTAGGTACCGGTAAGTATTTCAGTAGCAGTGCAACTTTTTGCGCATAAAGTAGGAAAAAAAAATCATGACAAAAATAGGGAATGTTTGAACCTAAAGATTTGAATTCGGAATGTCTATACCGACTGTGAGGGTAAATCTCAGCTGAAAATATTTTTATTGGGCATAACTGATTATTATTTGTATTATTTGATTAAGTATTTTATAATAATTGTAATATAAAGTTTACAAAATAGACATCAAAATGCCCTACTTATCTACGTCTAATGTTGTTGGTTGAAAGCTAATATAAGTCAAAATGGAGGCTTTAAATAAGCATTATAAAACTTTCTCATTTAGTCTGACTCTAAAATATTTGGATAAACTCATATATTTAATTTATATCAATATCCAACAAATTAGAACACAAAAACTCTAATAAATAAATTAAATATAAATAGTTTTAACGGTACAATGCATTTATAAACCGGTATTTTTACAAGAAATACAGTAATAGGCATTTTTGCATCTACCGAAACCGACCACTGTCACGATACTGGCATGCCAAACATACCGCCGAAAATATTTGTGTTGATGCTTACACAGTGTTCATAAAAGCATCCACAGTTAATTGCATTATTAGCTTATTTAATTTTACTAAGCTTGCACAAATAGTTTCTAAGATATTCAAGTTTTTACAGATGACCCGTAAATTTTGCTCTTGAATGTAGTATGAGATTAGGTCTCCGTCAATATCGTGTACGTGTCGTGTCGGTAGCAGTGTGAAATCAGCCAGCGATACACTCAACGGCTAATCTTTACGAGGCAACTTGTGTCAACTTTACGGCAAAACGGTTGCTAATAGCGAACACCGGACGGCAACCTCGCATTTACGTTTATAAAACGACCGATAAACTATCAAGCTCGAGTTTTGTTTTGAATTTACATGAAAATTGAAATTATAATAAAGCTTTTGATATATATCTTGATTATTCCTAACCAGTTCCTTGTATTAAACGGCTTGAACTGCTTACTAAAACAAAAAGAGTGTTCACAGACCAAGAATTGTATCACAGAAAATTTTAAACTACAAACTTTAGGATGGCACGATAATGACGTTTTGGTCTTAGACTGTAAGTTTTATTTAAGCAGCTGTGTAATAAATAAATAAATAAATGACTAAGGATGCCGAGATAGGTCAGAATATTACCCTTTCCTTTCTTGCAATGTGGTTGGCAAATTTATTGGAAAATACTAATAGAATATCTATTGTGTTTGGTTAGGTATATAAAAACTTTTACCTATGTTAAAACCAATTTTTTTTTAACTTGCACGTCCCGTTAGAAAAAAAATTAATTAAACAAATTAATATTAAATTATTTCTCATGGGTAATTTAAATAATACAATGGTTACTAGGTAGGTCTAATTAAGTTGCTTAAATTTAAATAACTAGTTTTATTTGAATTTTTTGCTATGGTAAAACACAATAGAGTTATTTTAAATTCTATTTAATTTAGCATTATAATTAAACTTTTAAATTAATTATTTACATGCCTGTTTCTACTCTGAATATTTATTATTTTAATGTAAAAAAATACGAGCATGAGGTGGATTTTATTTATTGCTTAGACTCCAACAAAACTTAGGTAAAGTTTCTATTTTCTGTTAAATTTTAGCCGGTTTTTTAAAGTAAGCATCTTTATTAAATATAGCGTCGTAAAAATTTATGTTTCATTATACAAAATAATTATTTGGCAGTGTAAAGAGACCACCCCGCGCCGTTTACGGTCGCGACAGCGTATTTTAATTAGCGATACACGGGAATGCTCTGAAACTCGCACTGAGCAGAAAAAATACATATTTTACAGTAGATAAACTATGACGCAAAGTCCAGAAAACATTAAAACAAAAATATTATTATGTTATATTAAATTACAACGCTGTGTTTGACAAAAGATATAATATAGCTTTCGTCTATGTTATATATTTTATTATTTCATTTAGTTCTGTAACTTGTTTGAGTGAGAACTCTCAGTAACAGACATTTCTATAATCAACGCACAGCCTTAAACTATCCTTTTATAGTATATAGGTGTGCACTAAGAAAGGAATTTTGAAAAGTACCCTAAAGGGTCTAAAATTAGGATCAAAGATTGTAACCAAATAATGCATGTATGCTGCTACCACGCGAGCAAGGCCGCAGGCGACAGCTAGTATGTAATATACATCTAATTTTAGAATTTTGCTATGTTTGGAGTCGTTATGAAATATATAGGATGCATCGAATCGCATATTTCATTGGAAACTTCAGGAACTTCATCCGAAAAAAAAACATAATACAGAGAGCTGTTATTAGTACCCACTGTAACTCTGGGTTTGCACATTGCCAGTTGCTGTACTGTTACTACTGTATTCTACTGTCTCGCATCTTTGTGTGGGCCCGTTTTGCAAAATTATAATCGCAGTTACACACTCGTGTGTAAAGAACCTTAAATGACAGCGTATGTGCCACGCGCTTTAATTAGAAATTAAAAGTTAAAAAGCTTGCTTGTATTTTAACGAACTTGTGCATTCTAAATAATTTAACTTTTGAGAAATTGTTTTGAATAAAAATGTTCTTAATTTCATTTGTCTATTTATTTCCATGAAAGTTAGCCATATTATCGAATATTCTGTCTCAAAAAAAATCTAATCGTACAATGGTTAGAGGTGTCACATCCAAGACGGCTTCTTTTTTCTTTTTTTCATGTTGCCATTTCATTACAGAAATATAGACAAAAAAGGTTTTGTTACTAAAGACATTTTTTTATAAGAAACTAGTCAAGATAGTAGTAGGTTTGTCAACTTTATATTAAATAATGTAAAGTAATTTATTGTAAAAAATAGTTGTAAAGGTTCCAAGGGTACCCTAAGCGATTATTACAGCAAGATCAAAATTACAAAGTGTAGTTGGAACGTTTAATTTGAAACTCGACAACCCTAATTAGAGGACCGAAAACTAATAAAAGATAACTCGAAAGTCATACCAAAGCCGCATTCATAAGGAAAAGTTTGATGATTAAAATTCCTATAACGAGTGCAAAGCATCTAAGTAGTATAATAAATACAAACCCTCCTGTACGGGGATAAAAATCTAAATAGCCGGATTAGAAAATAGTGAAATAATATTCCATGGCTTACTCGTACATTTGGATCAGAATGAATACCTAATGGTAATATAACTTATAATAACAAGAACAAATACATATTAACATGTAAGTAATGTAAAAATAAAGCGTTCTTTTAATACTTACATAATGTCAAAGTATTTAATTCAAAAATACTTTAGTAAGAAATAAAAGTATAAAAAAAACAAACTGAAAGCAAAGACACTTATAATCTAATCTGAAAAACCGGACAGTTACAGCTGAAACCAGATGCCAAGCCTCTATCTCTGGGCCCCTAATTTTCCTTGGACAGATTTAAGCGGCATAAATTCCTTCGCCTGAAAAGAAACTCCAAGAAAGAAGTGCTTGTACATTTTTACGGCCGAATCTCATTCGCCCCGAGTTGTCTCCTTTAAATTAAATTTTCACTCCTAATTTGAAAGTATAATGTCATTTCACTAGAATTTCGTTATTAAAAGTTTTAAATCATTCGGAAGTTTCTTTTTGTGCTCAGGCTGTTCGCAGTGAGGGTGGGTCCTTTTGATTCTTTAATCAAAATGGGATCATTTCTAGTGATTTTTTACGAGTGTGCCATTCTGGCGGCATCAAATTGTCATTAGCCACTTGCGTATCCGATATTGCTTTACTTTTGGAACTGCTGAGATTTTATGAAATATTCAATTTAAGTCGCTCCCTGTTTTTGTGCATTTTTTATGATCGCTACTATTCCGTACATAAAATTACATTAATCATATTTTTTTACAGAAAGAAAAAATTACAGTTATTGTCAAAAGGAGACTTTTGACAGTAACTGTTATCTTAGAACGTTTTATTTTGGTGTTTTTTTAGATCCAAAAAATTGTCTGTCGAAATGACGGTCAAAGGCCATTAATGAAGAGAAGAAGAGATCCAAAAGAGCAATTCTATCAGCAGTAGGTAAGTAATAAAAGAGTTAAATACAAAAACATCTAAAAATCTGTTTGTAAACTACAAAAAACTCACTAAAACAAAGCAAAACACAGCACGCTCGAAAATCCCGTTGTAAGTACAATCTAAACTTGCAAAGATACAACATCTGCCGATAAAACAAAAGGGTTGACGTTTGACAGTTGTAAAATGTCTCGTCATGTCACAGAATGGTCAATAAAATTCGTCTGGAGTCCTTGACACACAGACACACTGCAGACGGTTCTTTTATAGACCATAAACATTTTACTAGCACGACCTTGAATAGGGTTTGCAATGAGGTCGTTGCACTCGAGTTTATCGCTGTTTCGGAGTTATGATGAGAGGATACACGTGGTTGGGTTTATCTTGTGAAATATGTTAGTATAGAGTTGATTTTCGTTATAAATGCAATGTGTTATATCATTTTAAGATACAGATATTCTTTGAAACTATGAATATGCCTAAAATAATAAAGCAACGGTAAAATAATGTGCAATGAAGATGCTTTAAAAACTTACAACAAAAGCTTACATTTCTTTATAGATGGCTTTTAATGGTGTTGTTACCTTTTTTGAAATATATCAAAGAAAGTATCTTTACAAAGCATTATTGGCTCATAAACGCTTTAAAACCTCAAAGTCAAAATACCTGGCTATTGTAACACACTGTGCAAAATCGTAAACCCTTTTTACGGCCTTTTTAAGTAAAAAGTACCTGGCCAGTAAAAAATTTGCGAATCTGTCCAACAATAAAGAAATTAAAAACAATAAATTGTGCAACGTTTGCAATAGACGCTTTCCAAGAAATTGTTAAGATCTTTGCGTCAAAATAACGGACTTCAGGGAACAAAAGTTATTTTCAACGACAATAGAAGGGTTGTTTTTCTTTCGAAAGCCAATAAAGGGTTCGAGGGCCAGAACTGTTACCCTTTTGTCCATTGTCCTTTTTGGGCAATTTATTGCGCAAGTACGGTTGTATGAAATATTTCTTAGATTGCCATGGTGGATTGTTTTGTGCATTGTCCAGTGAAAAAAATCTTATGTTCAAATTTTGTAGAACTCCTTTTTAGTTTCCTTACTTATGCCGATTTGTGCTGACATAGTTTTGGATTATTTTAAAGTTGTGGCGCGTTTGTGTTATCTATCAGTTTTATTGTTTCTTGTGATGTGAATCATTCATTACCAAAGTTTTGCTGTGATACCACTTTCGTATCGTTACAATTACAACGCTTTACGGGTAAGGATTTTAGTAACGACTAAAGTAATAACTCTTGCTTTGTATTTTCTCAGTTTTATTTATTGAAAAAAATATGTATAAGGCAGGATTAATAAGCGTCGTTTCCAAAAAGAAATCAAAATCACATCTAAATTTAAAAATCCAATCTTGCCACGGAATCGGATCGCGTCCCGACATTCCTTTATCCTTCTTATCCCACAAGAAATAAATCGCATCGACCCATATAACTCTCTGTGACCATTAAAAAGATAAACAACTTAATATAGGCATAATAATAAACAAGACTGAGCCTTACCGTTCATAATTTTATTTATTCACGAAACCGTAAATATCTTCAGGAATAATTCCGGAGGTTCTTCGCGGGATTAAGGGGGAGGTTTGCCTCAGAAAATTATATTCGACTATAACAGTAACCATGCATCACCTGGAGGAAGCTTAATGTGACTTTTCGCAATCTCGAGGGCGAGAAGAGGCGGCGAGCGCAAATTACTTTTTCAAAGTATTTACATGCAAATAGAAGACGTTAGGAGTTAGAAGTTTGTGGCTAGACTTACACGCTGGAATAACATCTGAGTTATCTTTGAAATTTAGATAAAAAACGAATTGAAAAACTGGTAGAACTGTCTCTGAAATAATCACTAACTCGAACCACTTCATAAAAGAGAATTTATTTTCGATAAATTGGTTTTTCAAAATTTTTTAAGTTGTGAGATACTACATATTTCTACTAAAGATTAAAATGTTAGTGCTCGTACCCTACCGTACTTACTATACTTAAGTTTTGCAAAAATCAGCAAGAACTTGTTTTTACGAACGTTAACTTATTTAGGTACCTGTAGGTACCTACCTAATAGGGCCTGATTCTGTTGGTGCATTTTTCTAAACTAAATTAGTTTGACAGCACTAAAATGATAGCTGTCCTTGGCTGTCAAATCAGGTTAGTTTAATAAAATGTAACAACAGAATCGGGGGCATTGTCAAAAATATGGTAAATACACAACTTTAATTCGTTTTTAGTACTATGTTACGTATCTTATGTGTTAGTAAGTCTTATAAAGATATCTAAATTCTATTACATTAGCTCTCGAAATTCGCGATCAACCAAAATCTTAAAGGTGATATCGCATATAAAGCACGCCTTAGCTATAAACCTGATAATTATCATCCATTCTACTTATAAACTTTCATAACGGTCTATACGTCGACTTAGGTGGAGCCTACGAACTTTATAGAGCCAAAACCAGCTGGTTTGTTTGACGTCACACCGTGGAATGTAAATGGAAAGATATATCTACTTATCAAGTCAGATGATCCTCAGGCAATCCTCGTTGACCTAAAGCAAATCATTTTAAATCATGAATGCTTCTTGTTATGTTTGTAAACAATCTTAGGCCTTTACATCTATTGAAAATGATTTATACAGCGTCAGGAGGCAACCCTGGTAGTTCCTGGCACAATGTTTAGATGCCTACTTAAGTACTAAGCCTACTCCATCTATAAACATTGTAAATCAGCGTCACTGAATATACTAAAAATTTACATAAAACTCATAGAAATATTGTGCAATAATGTATCGTTTGTTATAAAATGCTCAACCTTATGTAATTAATTTCAAACCTGTTAGTAAATGCCTCCTTAATTTCTCGTCACAAATTATTCAAGTACCTATCTAATTAATTTGTAGATGTTGCCTCACGATGTTTTCTTTCACCGTTAAGGTATAGGCATAGGTGCTGGGCAAGCCTACTCCATCTAAACATTGTCCCAGGCACTACAGTGTCCCGTTAAGTGTAGGCATAGGTTGCCTCCTGACGCTGTATAAATCATCTTGAATAGATGTAAAGGCCTATTATTATTATTTTATGTTGCCTATAATCTCCGTAGTCATTGTGCAATCAATTTTGAACCATATCAAGCAGTTGATATGATGGAATAAAAATAATACTAGCTCTCGGACTTCTACTTTCGGTAGCTCCATGCCTTTTCCCCCTAAGGGGGAGCGCACACCCACCGTCTTATAATGGGCGTCTAAGAAAAACGGGTGCACGGCTCGGAATAGAAAACGCTCCTTTGGAAATAGCTTTCGTGGAAAGCTAGCGATTTATGCGAGCTACGGGATCTCGGGGAAATATCCAAGAGCGGATTTTTAATGGGGCCGTTGTTTCTGTTTTAAGCGTGGCGTGCGAATGGAATGCTAAGTTTCAGACGTGTGTTTTGTTTGTGATTTCAGGGCTTAGGTGGTGAAAGGTTCTAAAAGAAATAGTTCTTAGTGTAGTGCTCAATTTTGTAGGCGTACCTACGTTTTGACAAACAATTTTGTAGGTGTACGTTTTGCAAAGCAAAGAAACAAAAACTAGTAGAAATATGGACAAACTTTATTATTGCTCTAGCTAGATTATCATAGTGTTATATTTAGTGGTTACGATGCATATTTAAATATATAAAAAAACAAGACGAAATAAAAGATCAAGTCTTTTATAAATCAGATCAGGTATGTAACCTCAAAATAATAATACTTATAATTTTTGCCGCAAATTCCAGAGCACTAAATTAAGAAACACGTTAACCTAAAAAATTGCCTATTCAAAACCCATATAAAATTAAATAATTACACCAAAAAGGCGACAATAACTACCTTTTAACCCACACCAAGCCCTCATTAACATAAAGCAGGCTAAACATGAACATAGCCGCCTATCTCACGACTCCACGCGCGCTGCGTTTTTACTGCGTATTTACTGCGTATTACGAGCGTGATATTAGCGTCGTATTTCACTTATAATTCGCGTTTTGAAGAAGGGCGAGTGTGAGCGGTTTTATGGCTGGTGTGCTATGACCTTTATGACTTCGGATCTTATTACTATTTAGGTGTTGATAGTTTTATCTAACAGGCAGTTTAGAATTAAATGTCTGACTATTTTTATTACTAGATTCCATCACATTTTTAAGGATAATATTATCATGTATAATATTAGCACAAGTAATATTATTATTCTATTCGTCGTCTTGCTTAAATAGTCCCTATATCAGTAAAGTTTATTAAAATGTTTTTTTTATTTAATTGCTCTCGAGTAAGAGATAAAATCGTACAAAGAAGGAAAAAACAAAAAACAAAGCCGCCCATTGTAAGTCATTGTCAACAAAACTATTCTGAGACGACACCTATAATCAGAAACGTCATCTTTTATTGCCGGAAGAGATAAAAATGCCTAAAATAATGAACTAATAACATCGTCGGCGCTTAGGCCTAAGCGAAATATATTAGTAGGCAAGTAACACATCGTTCCGTCCGTATAATGAACATGGCTCCCTCTAGCAAGGCCATAAATCACCCCCTACCACCCCCCTTTCACCCCTCACTTCCCCTTAAAAAACCCCTCTTCCCCCGCTTAGAATGTTTCCAATTCATCACGAAACCCCGCCCTTGACAACTCTATATGAAGCCGCTTTGTCCCAAAAGTCCCTCACCGACTGTTCTTACAAACTTCTATACAAACCGACCAGAGATATTCCGACCGCTAGCGTCCACAAAGTTCATAGACGCTTTTGAGAGTAGTTTCTTCTAAAAGCGTTCAAAGAGTTTCTGGACGTAGAGTGTATTTTCTTGTAATGCCAACGCAGTTGTATGGCGGCCATTACAGATAAATTTTACCTTACCTTTATTTTTTAAAGCAGATTCAATGTTGTTTCGTTTCCACGAGTAGTGAACTTTACTGCTCTTGTTTGTATCTATGACATTAAATTTTAATTAAGGTAGTTAACATTATTATCACTTGAATATTTATGACATTTTTGTTTAAGGTTTTTGTTTATACCTACAGATTTAGCGTCAAAAATGTAGTGTACCTAGTATTTTTTTATAAGAGTTAGTTTTTCGTCTTGGTTATTTTATCACTAAAGCCAGGGCTCCGCCTAATAGTAGCAATGATACATCTGAATGATGTAGCAAAGTTAGACCAAGTTAGAGTTTATATACCTACTATATTTTGGGTTGGTTATGACTATAAACTGACTATGAAGTATTTTTATTTCGTAATAAAATACTTATACTCTCTAGACTTTGCAGGACCAGGGCTATTCATTTTCAAAATATTTACTAAAACCACCCAAACGCGTGCAAATTGCTATCCAAATACTAAAATTATAATTTTAAACTGTTATTCCCACTCGTAAATCTAACATGAAGCATAATGGCCTGAACATAACGTTCGTGTATTCTTAGATGTTATTGTAATTTTAGACGCGTGACCCTAGATTTATTATTATAATTACAAAAGTAAGGTATTTGCCTGACTTTTAGTTGCGCATCAAGCAGCGTTGAGGCTGCAAGTCACTACACTATCCGAAAGCATATTTCTTTCTAGCAGCAGGCGTCGCGGCAGCTATCACGGGGTTTTCTCATTTTCACTTTTCTAAGCTAACCTAATTTGAAAGCACTAAAAAAGGTGCCGTCTCTTTCATAAACTAAGACGACAGCGAATATAAATATAAAATCGATATAGAGCGATGGTGCAACAAAATAAGGATCACTGGTTATATAGATATATACGAGTACATCGGCATATAGGTAAAATAATATTAATTCGTTATTTGCAGTGATCCTGGCGTATATCGCGTCTACAAATAAAATGTCTTTGTTTGTAATAGCGCGGAACATTAAACTCATATAAATTAGTATTCATTGAAGCTATTAACCATGTTCTAGCTCCAACTGTTTAACTAAACATGAACTAACACTGCTTTCTGAATAAGTTACGATGCGAATGCTATGCTATTTTGACTGTATTTTTAAGCAGTTTTAATTAAAATGTTGCAAAAGTAATATTGACAAGCTCTGCTCGTAATTTATATAACAGGCGAAGAAGTACTACAGGTTCGATTTCTTTCTGTTGAGTTTGAAAAAAAAACCTATTAACAGGAAATAAACACACAAAGCTATTATACCTACTCGTTTTAATCAAGAGAGTTCTGTCCGAATCTTAAAAATACATACCAACCTAACAAATTCAGGACACTTTAATTGAAATAAAATTGTTTTATTTTGGTTTTCAGAGCTCATCAATTTATCCGCACCAAAGGAGGTCATACGTCCTCACAAATGAAGTGCCAGTGAGACACGCGAGAATGACTAAACAAAGAAATAAGGAACATGACAAAGTTGTATGACAAAACAAAGAAAGGATACCAAACGAGGATATTCCGCAGTTAATTTGAAAAGGTAAAGTAGATTATTTAAAAAGTGTATGTCACTGTATTTTTTTTCGAAATTGATATTTTAGCTTGAATATAAACTGTAATTAAATCTATAAGATTATATTTGAGTTCCGCGGTTCATTGATTATTGTGTTGATAGGAAATCAATATTTATTTGGAGTTAAATAAGACGGAGTAAAATTAATTAGTTGGGATACTAACTTAACTTTTCTTTTATTCTAAAAT
Organism: Eulithis prunata; assembly: GCA_918843925.1. Taxonomy (NCBI): domain Eukaryota; kingdom Metazoa; phylum Arthropoda; class Insecta; order Lepidoptera; family Geometridae; genus Eulithis; species Eulithis prunata. Next base: position 6,228,342 of record OU974016.1, on the reverse strand, counting down.
AACGTTAGTATTTCTAAATATGAATTCAACCACAAGATGGTGTGATGGTTTTGGTGGTTCTACACAGTACATATTTTATTATTACACTTCAAAAATACTTATTTCAATAAAATGTCAGATAAAAAAAATTGTTTAGACAAAGAAAGTCCATAAAAGAACAAAAACAACATAAAATAAGGAGAGGGAAGATTGCAATTATTCAGTCTGGGCGGATGCCGACGGCAAGTGACTGTGGACACAAAATGTGAGTTTGTAAGGAAAATAGGAAGAGAATAAATGGAATTTTACTGTCTATGTAGTGACAAAAAACATGGGCGAATAGAGGAAAACAATTCTGTATTCGTTTTTGTTTTCTTATTTTATTTGAGACACTCAACTAGTCTAGCTTTAATGAAATGGTAGTTCCATTTCTCTCTAAAAAAGTTATCCTATATTTTTATTCTATACAATAATTATACTTAAGCAACTGAGATTTTTTTTAAGAAATACCAGCAAATAAAAAAATATATAGGTGGGTATATTATTATGAATTTGAATACATGTAAATTAGGGATATCTATGAATAAATCTACCTAAAATAGCAAATACAATAACTACATACGAAACAAAAAAAATATTGCCAAAAATATAAACAATTTGAATTTACCTAATGGGTTGCTAATTTTGTCCTAATATAAATATCTATTATGAGTGTAAAATTTTTGAGGCGAATTGATTGATATAACATAAAAACTATAAAAAAACACTAGTTTTATGTACCTACACCTAGGACACTTGATGCAGACTTCACGAGCCTTCCCAAATAAAATGTAACATTAAGAATCGTTTCGAAAACACTTCCAGTAATGAGGCCGATCGTAAGTTCAACTGGTAAATTACGTAAATGCTATCTAGCGATTGTATGGTACAAGTTATATACAGAACCGGATTGTATACCTTCACGAAGAGTGTTTATCAATCGTATGAAGGAAGTACCTCAAAATAGTTTGTACTTATCTATTGCGGTTTGTTGTGAGAAATACAATTTATGTGTGTATGCGATATCCGTTTTTAAAACGAAGCCTGAGTTGCCGGACTAAAATGTATCAAGCAAGGTAAGTAGTGAAGACTAACCGCAACTTAGTTGTCGGTTAAGAGTTAAGTTTACAGTTTATTTTGTCTAGTAGAAGATGTTTTCAAAATTATCATACATTTTGATTGGCTAGTATAATGTTTTGCTGAATGTATGAGGCATCATCACCTTAATACTTTGAATTTAATGAATTTTATACCAAGCTAGGTATAGTAAGTAAACTTTTGAACCTATTTGATGATAAAATTGAATAGTTTGATGGTAAATCTAAGCTAATTGATGGAGCAGATTATAAATAAAGAAATATTCACGGACACGTAACACAACGCCTTCTAGTCCCAAATTAAGCAAAGCTTGTACAATGGAAACTAGATGGCTGATAGAGTACATACATACATTTTTTTTGTAAATACATACTTATAATACATAGAAACACCCAGACACAGAACAAACATCTACGAGTATGTTTACAACACACAAATATTTGTTCTCGGTGGGGATCGAACTCACGACCCACAGCACTATGAATCAGATACTCGATAATTTGATGTTTTTCTTATAGTTCTGTTCCGTTACCACAATCTGGGAGAATAATCAACCATTTATCAAGTATTCATATACAATACATAATATTATACCTGCTAGGAATAGGTTTGATATAGACTTACCCCCTATCTTATAAAAAGTTAGAGTAGACATTATGTCCTGATTACGTATGTTAAACAAGACATAATGTCTACCCTAACTTTTTATAAGATAGACCATTAGACTTTTTGGTGAATAAAGTGTCCCGCCCTTATTCCCGCGTACCGATCAACACTTGCACAGAGCTCTTGGAACAGTACCACAGCTAGAGTAGTTTATTTGCAATAAAGAAAGTGGAATCCCGGGTTTTGGTCCAATTACCGGGATATATACGGCAATCCCGGTGACGTGCTACCTAGCCCCGGGAACGCGACTCCCCGGATCCAAAGCAATTATACATATTGCAGCCTACCCGATTGTAGTAAATATCTGAAACGGCGAAAACTAGCGGTTGTTTTCGCGAAGTAAATCGCTGGTGGATTGAGTTATAATAAAAATAAAAATGGTAGTTTATACAATTGAAAAATAAAAAGACCTTAGCTGTTCTATAAAGATTGGCTCATTCATCGTTTACCATGGGTTTGTAAAACTGATAGTTTTATGTACACAAATATTGAATCTAGAATTTTATTCTTTAATAAGGTTTTAGTTGTCCTAAGAAACTTTGTCGTTAGATGGATTGAATTGTAATAAATTATTTATTAATATATTTTATTATATAACAAAATGTAATATTCGGTATATAATAAACCAAACAAAATATACTCTTTCCCTTCCATTTTATCCATGCTCTATTCCAAACTATTTCATGTACCGCCTGCTACTGAGACAACATCTTATTTTAACCGAAAAACAAATGAAAATCAATCCGACATCACCCACAAACGTCGTCAGGGCAATTCCGATCGTCATTTGGTCGGATCCGAGTTTAACCCCCCCAGCGGCAGTGGGGACACAGAGGCCCATGACACCCGCGGGACGAATACACTAGTTTCTTCAAGCATATCTTATTGCCCTTTTGTTGATACCCCGGGCCGTTAGTTTCATCGTCGGGAAGACCGTCCCAAGCAACCGTGAAGGGAGTTATGCTAAGATGTTGAATTTGTAATGCTTTTTCGGTAGTTGGTCAATGTCTCTCACATATTTTTTGTGCAGATACTTACGCTCAGAGCGAAGAAGAAACGATTGAGCCTGATTGAGGATGTCCTCAACTTTTTTTATACATGTGGTCAGCATTGAGGTTTAGGGAATTTGTATTTTACGTGCGTGGACGCAAGACAAACTAAATAATACATCTGACTTAGTTGGTTTAGTGATACGATATTGTTAAAACTCAAAAATTTAGTAAATATGCTACTAAAACCATAATTCAACCACAAAATACCTAATTTACTTACCTTACATAGTAAATGAACTACCTAATGAAATGAACTAACCAAGTACCTCCATAAAGTTAGTAAAATTGTACGAACAATTATTTGATTATAATATGCTACATACACAATACATACGAAATACAGGCTGTAAAAGTAGTTATGTCAACAACAGTCAGTAATAGCCAATTATATCGTTTTACGCGCGTGGATTATATATTTAGGAGCTCAGTTTCCACATTCACTGATAAATAAACATTATTCCAATTACGCAGCGAGTTTCCATCTGAGTCCAAGATTGCTAAAGGATTAAAACATGCAAATCAAACAAGCGAGAGGGAGCGACCCTTCTTGTCTTATTTATTCATCCGAGTTGGAAAAATGTTGTTTTGTTTACTCCCCTCCGGGGTCAGAAATGCGATACCTTAGCGAGATAGTTTTGCTTATTTTTGCAGGAACGTTTGAGTAGAGTAATATGAACTGCCTTGGAAAGTTTTTCTTGTTATTTGTTAAATGTAAGTAGGTACTGTCTTATTTTTCAAGCCTGAACTAAAAAAACTTATTTTACTAAGCCCTTCTGATACCCTCTACTAATGTTCTGTTTTCAAACACTGATACGGAACAATGGCGAGTAAAAAAAGAGCTCCGTCGATTTCTTTACCCTGAATAACCATAATTTGAACGATTTACAAACAAAACTAATAAATAGATTTCTAGGTGGTCAAGAAAAGTAGTCTATTTTATTTATCAGCGTCAGATAAGAGCAAATAAAGATATTTGTGTTTCAAGATTGAAACATTGGAGTAAAGATTGAGAGGCACTCTAGCTTTGCGACGAGTTATTTTACGGTCCAAGACAACACCACCGCTTCGAACAATGTAGACTACATTGTTGTATTTGCGTTTCGGTGACAATGGTTTTGATCGCATTTTTCTTATGAAGTAAAACATGTAGGTAACACGCACTCGCTTCTCGTTTTAAATTAAATAAAATGTTACAATTTCATTTGACAAATGGATACATTAGCAAATAAAACTGTTTTTATGAAACTTATACCATTCAGAAGTCCATTTTCCGGATTGAAACATTAGCTATATTTTATTGAAATCAAAGGCGTGGATTCTTAGATCCAGCTTGAACTCTCTAAACCAAAAGCAGCCATTTGCTACGAGGTTCATCGTCAGCTGGTTGACAGATATTTTGGGAATATTCGCATGCGTACGAAGTCGCGGGTATCAGCTAGTTATTTACATTTTTCTGATAAAAAAATACGTTTTTAAAAAACAAACTCTTGGAACAAAATTAAGCGGCGTAATTCCTTGCGGCATTCCCTAATTTTCTGTAGAGTTTGAGTGCCACTGGCAACCCACCCTCGCTACCCTTTTTAAGGGGATTTCTTTATGTTGTGAGAGCTCATTCATAGCGTCCATCAAGACTATTCCGAGCATCGTTACGGTCTCGGGAAATGTAGCGAAATCATCGCTTCACTGCCGCACGCCGCTCTGTACTACCGACATATTGTAGCTACCTAGCTGATATTGTAATAAGACGTTTCATTCAATTTGGAGTTTTAGGAAGAATTGGGGTTTGTGTGGTTTGCGATTGCAGGTTAGATTGGGGTGCATTTTGTCTAGAAAATTGTTATTGCATCATTAATATTTGAAATTTTCGGAAAGTATTTTTATTAGAAATCTCTAAAAGGGTTTCTATTAATCTCGAAATAAGGATACAACAAAAAAATAATATTTTCATAACAACATTTAAGTAAAAAAACTATACCTAGGTACTGTTATTTTTTCTTACTAAAAAGCAGTGTTTCACTCAAAAACTTTTCCTAGAAGGTAGTTTTTACCAAGAAATCGTTGTAAAATTCACCTCCAAGAAATAAAGGAACTCAAATACATTTAACTTATTAAAATCGAGCATTGAGTATTCCGCAGCCACGTCGAACAATGCTTGTGGACATTTTGTGGGGAGAAATTTTGTTTTAATAAAGGACGGCCGCAGCCGTCTATAATATTACGGGAACACCGACTAACGCTCTTTGATATTACACTGAAGCATTATTATGTGCTTAGGGTTGACAATCTCTGGGTTATGCTGTGTTTAAGATTAAATTGAGGTGTTGATGTTTTATTCTAAAAAAATATACTCCTTAGAGTGTAAAATTTTTGTCACCTACTTCTAACTTTGAGCAGAGACTTGAGCGCATTTTTTATAAAAAAAAACAAGCTTGTTATTTCTATCGTATTGTTTTGCTTGTCATTTTGGTCTTGGTGTACAATAAAATTATATAAATATTTATCTTCTTTGTAAATTGCTTTACACATATTTTGACTAGGATCCAAGTAGGTAGTTTTTTTGTGATTTATTTTTAGCCCGAATGAGACAAAATTTTGTAATAAATCGTCATAAAATTGGTCTAATTTTCTAAGCTCGTTTATTACAGTTGGTTCGTGCAAATATTTTTAGTTGTTTTCCAAATTATTGTCACGTAATAATGTCATGTTTATTAATTTACGAGATGTTTGCGTGTGGCGAGAATGTAATAAAATGAAGGTTATGTTTTCCATATCGCATACAAACGCGTATACGTGTTGGTTTGGTTACTTGAGAATCACAAGTTCTTAAACAAAGGATCTAAAGCCCGTATAAAGTGTATAATTGTTATATGTATTTTGGGATAACAAACCTATGTATCGCATGAAATTATTATTTAAATTTTATAAAAAACTCTCAATTTTTTTTCCTGCTTAGGTACAACCGATTTAGTATAAGTTTCATGACACCTACGTTAAAAATAATACAAACCAAACACAGTCAACCCTCAAATGAGGCCTAAAAACAAAATAATATACTGCAAGCCTGCGGGTCAAAACGACCAGCGTATGGGACAAAGCGAACGTAAGCAATTAAGATTGGCTACTCCCTAAGCAGTTAATCCGAAAATACGTGCGCTGGGTGTTTATTGACTGCCGTAGGCCGGGTTAGTTTGTTTTAGATAGGAATAGGGGTTTGGGTGGTAACTATCTATAGCTTAAATGTAATCTTAATGGAGTAAATGGGTGGTATATTATACTGTACAATATGGAATCCAGCGCAGGAAAATTTATTGCATTTCTGAAAGCTTAGTTTTAAATGAAAACCTGTAACTGTAGTTTTTGCCTTTAATTGTTGTTATAGAATTCAAATACTCAAATTAAAAAGGGTATTTATCTTCATGGGATCAAATAATTGAATAAAAAACAGTTGCAATACCATCTGTAAGTTCTATTTATTCATAAAAGTTGACCTAGTAAATTAAAATTAACTAAAAAGAAACTTAGACCGTCCACTTAGAAAGCTAACAAAATAGAACTCGGCGAAATTGTGAGTACCTAATAAGGGGTATAGAGTGGAGGTTCCAGCACGGCACGTCGGCTTTATGACCCGTTAGTGCTACTGAAATCAATAAAAGTACCGGAATGTACCGCACATGCGCAGTGGAATGCCGACTCAGCTATTCATTTTATAGCCACTTGTATCTGTATCTATGGCCATTTCGTACTTCAGTGCTGACGGAAAAAAAAAGGAAAATTAATTCGCGCGGTCGTTAATACCCAACGCGGCTTGTGTAGAGTTACTTTATGAATGTTATTAGATTTCATAAAGTGATGAGACACTTTAGATTCGTTTTTTATGAACTTGTTTTTTTCCATAAGCTACAACTTTTCAGTTGCCAGAAATACTTCAGGTCTCTTTTTAAGGCAACTTTAAATAAAACCTTTCTTTAAATTTATTTTCTGCCCACTACTTTCTATCGTACCTATATAAAATCTCAGGTGATTCAAATAGATCTTTGTTAGGTGATTTCTATCATTACTCAAAGGTAATCTTTAGAATTGGTCAAGAGATAAAATAGAGAAATTATCCTCAAACCACGACGAAGATGAAGCTCTAATAAATACAGAAACCCCTGAATGAATTTATTTTCATAAGACGACACGCGCACATACTATCCACCTACATTATTATTAATAACTCTCAGTAAGAAGCGGTTTCTATAACATATTTCACTCTCAAAATAACTATAAAACTCAAGCCAATTTAGAACCTATGCATTACAAAATAGGGTGTATGAAAAGGTAAACAGAAGTTGGTTTTTAAGAAATTATTTTGAGAATATTTTTATTTATTACACGGATATAATGGCCAGTAAATATGAATAGATGTGGCTTCAAGCTGTGATTAATGGAGCCTGCTTTCATACAATCTTGTATAACTAAACATTAGTTGTAATTTACAATGGAATGAAGACATTTCTGACCCCGCCCATTAAAACTAATTAGGTGTTTAATTTATAAAAACGTCGATTCAAAATTACCATTTTCAATTTATTGCTATCGAAACAATCTTTTGGATTTTTATAATGAAGCCACTGTTCTTGTAAGGAATTTTAAGTACAAAGCGTCTTATTTGAAAGATTTAAAATAAAGTTCTTAAACAGAATAAGTTTATTCATGCACCTATTCACGTCACCTCGTCTTCGGTCCCATAAATAAACCCTGAGCGAAATTTACTCTCTCAACGATTTACAAGCGACACTTTACGATGTTTTTATGAAGTGTTCGGCCATCAAATACATTTTATTATTAAATCACTACTCGGTTAACAATTTTCCAGCTATAAGCATCAGCTACAAAGCTGATATGGCCTTTAACGGCACGACAATTAATTAAAAAGGCATAAACGCCACTTTTATACACCGAGAGCCTATAAAGACTAACTTTTATGCGTCGTAAACGCGATTGTCTGCCGGCCCTGACGGCATCGACACTGCAGCCTTTGCGCCTTCAATACAACGAACGTGACCGGTATCTTCGGAATGTGAAGCCACGAATGTGCTGAGATTAGATAGAGCAAATAGAGATATTTTTAACAACTCTGAGTCAGTTAACTAATTAAATGAGATATACGATTTTAATGTCTCGCATACCAATTCAGAAAAATAAAACAAACATGACGGGATCTGAAAAATTTCAACATTCGAAAGCCAAAACACCTGAGCCAATACTTCAATGATGCAGCAACATTCTGTCATACTCTATTAATATCAAATACAAACACAAACTTAAGAACCTTGTACATGACGCATTGCCTCCTAATTCCAAAGGGCCATCCGAGATAAAAGAGCGACACGTCTTCCAGGACATAACATTAAATCAGAAAGATACTGAGAGAGCACAAACATCGCATAAAAGCCATTCCGATCAAAAGCTTAATGTCTCAGACGGAGAATAAAACAGATTTATTTGGACTCCCAAAGGAAACTTGGAATGAAAATTGTGAGATTTTTTAAATAAACCATTAGAGAAAAAGTTCCGGGCCATTTGAGGCGGTTTATTGTGCCACTATCGGGCGCCATTGTTGACTGCAACATTGCTCTACAAGCCTGGAGGTGAGCTCCATGGAAAAGACATTTTTGGTATTAAAAAAAACTTAAAATCTTATGAGTAATTTTATATTTATGTGTCAACTATAAGCTATTCTTCTTCCTGACTTTCTGACCTCTTTTTTTATCAATCAATTAAGTTCTTTGTTTTTTTTTTGCAAGGTTATCTTCAAAATATATAAAACTCTTTGGAAGTTGACTTAGAATCAACGCACAGCCTAAACCATAAGTCCTACAGGTATGAAATTTGGAGGGTGGTATCCTTATATAGTGTAAAAAAAAGGAATTTTGAAACGTCACACTCTAAAGGGTAGAACGCAAGCAACGCCGCGGGCAACGGCTAGTCTTTTATAAAAGATTTGACATACCTACAAGACTTTTATAAAAAAGTAGCTCAACGAAAATTCTGAATAATATTTAAAACAATTCTAGTTCTTTCTAGATCTAGGTTCCAACTCGCTAGTCAAGATTTGCCTTAAAATTATGTGTCTTCGGAATGGAGTGTTTGTAACCATTAATTTTTATATCCCGCTATATCTTTGATCTTTTTACTAGATAGGTGAATAATTTCTAAAAACATGAAAAATAAGCGATTTAATTACTCAATATACGTCTAATGAGGTAGTTATTTTAATGCAAATGTATAAAAGTAATCATGGGTTATCAGATCATAATTTTGATAAGCTTTTTAATAATTTAAATACTAATGTGGGAAATATATTAGTTTAGGGCTTGAGTAAAATGATATCGTTTTTGACGCTGTTATATTCACTATTTTCAACGAGTTTTTTGTTTCATTTACATGGTCGTTATTTGAATGATAATAAGGTTGTGGTTTCAAAAGCTCTAATTATTTTTAACTAACATTAGCTATTACAATTTTTTGTATTTAGAAAGTAAACTATAACTAATCAGTAGAAAAAGTGCAACAATGTACAAAAAGGTAAAAATAATCCAAAACTCTCCAAAACAAAAAACGCAAGAAATAAATCTTATTTTTGAAACGACCGATTTAATTTCGATGTATGTCGCATTTATTCGTAGAGTTCGGTATTTCAGGGGAGCCCCGGGCGCCAAGGGAGGTTGGGGTAAAGCAAACACAGGAAACGGATCTGAACTTTCCTGTCGAGCCGGCAAAAGGGAGATCGGATCCTAGTTAGGGTGACTGTAAAAGTCATCGGATATTTATTCATGTTTTTTAAGTTTTTTTTTCAGAATAAACGCGGATTTAAGCGGAATAGCAAACACACTAGAGTCACGACAGTTAATAAACTAAAAATTATATATTTGATCTCTAGATGTCTAATTTTTTCCATACTTTACTGGGTTGCAAAAGATCTTTCGTACGTTTAAATGTCTTTTGTTCTAATTTGTAAAAAATACTGTGAATTCTTTAAAAAACCATGTCCTACCTAACACTGAAGTGAGAAAATAAAGTTAAAAAAAAAAGCATATCCAGGTCTCCACTTTTCCTAAAACGATAGCCACCCTAAAGGCTCTCACTCTTGATATATTTATATGCATTAATACCGTTTTAAGGTCGTGAGATAAGCATAAATCCAGCTGTAGGCGGACCGCGATGTATCTACATTCCACTTTATTGTTACACCGTCATGTCAATATTTATGAACTTTGTCTGTGAATTTCATTGTTCTATGACGCTATGTGCTTAATTTTTGTGTTAGAAGTGCATAGGTACATATTTTGAAACTTACTTGGTAGCAATAACTTTGAAGATAATTGATAAAGATTTGAAGAAGTGCTTAGCCATAGCTCATAAAAAAAAAACAAAAAAAAAGATATAGTTTAATGAATAGCCGAATATTTCTATATTTGATTATCATCATCGATTTAGGAATATACTCGTAGGTCATAAATTCAAAATATTTTTTTAAAATTATCGATCAATTTTTGTAAGTAAAAATTTTAACGTGGATTTTTCTCTGCAACATAAAAAGCTGGGGATATTCCTCACATTTTGGTTATAAATTTTAAAACCAGTGGAATTAATAAAACAAGCGCTAAAATCTATAAAACACATGCTTGCAGAATGTTTTAAACATTTATTCAAGAATATAAGGAAAGCAATTTTGATGGTGGAACGGTACAACTGAAACGTTTGGTACATTACTTTTGATATGTACAGAAAGTGGCTTTACTTCTTGTGCAACAAGAGTTATAAAAAGTTTATATTGTAATTTCTTTCTTCAACCAAACAACCTGTAGATGAAACTAACGACATAATATATATTTATTGACTAACATTACATGCATAAAAAAATATACAAAAATCAATGAAAATTTTAGTTAAGAAGCTTTGAATAATTGTTGTATACCTCAGTGGGTAGTTTAATTTTTATTTGTGCAAGTAAAATTAACATAGTTTAAAGTAGAGCAACATCCAAACCGTTTATTTTTCTTTCTTGGTATGAGAAGACAAGGGAGACTCAAGTGAAATATGAATTCAGCGTCTTGGCAGTTCCCCGCACACGTTACTTGTTTATCCTTTTAAGGGAGAACTCTCATTTCACGCAACTGCTATGATTGCTGTATAATAGCCATTCTTGCTAGACCTTTGTTTCCCCTCTTTCTTTATCAAAGTCAAGACACAATTCGGGAAGTAGGACAAATCTGCAGATCTTGCTATAATGGTTGCACTGTTAAGCATTTTTGTAATGTTGCTTACGGATGAAAGCAGATTTTCGGGAACTGATTATGAGTGTAATGTGTTGTTACTATGTAGTTTGAGTATGTTTGGGCCTATATCGTGTTAGGTGTTCGTCGTTTTAGTAAAATAAAAAAACATAAAAAACACCTTTAAAAAACACTAAACCTAGTGTTATCGCATTAGCAAGAAGTTTTATGATACTTAGATATACCTACAACCATTAAATATTAGCAGATCAAGTAAGCTTTGTCCCGTCACAAGATTGAACTAGCACCTCGTGACTAAGCAGTTTTAAGGTTATTTCGTTAATTTTATCTCATATTCCATTTCGTCTTTTCAGGGCGCAGCAAAAAACAACAAGGTCCCAATGAAATCGCCATCTATGAGTGAAATGAAGGAACTACAAGATAGTAGAGCCACCATTATTGTGATACATATTGTGATAACTTTTTTTCTAACAATAGACAGAGACACAGTGCGAATACTCGTTGTACCACGTTTGTGTGAATGAGAAGAATCCCAAATCATGTACCATTACAAGTAAAAAACTCCATTATTAGTACTAAAAAACTTAGGAGTTTTTACTTCTATTTCAATACAAAATGTTAAAAATAATCATGTTAAAGGCAAGCCAAAGTAAATTAAAAAAGTATGTCATAACACGACATAGTTACGGTATTTTATGTATATGTTTTGCATGTTTTGGCACCGCGTCAACTATTTTTGGCTCGCCCACTTCATGGATGCAGCTATTTCAAATATATTTACCTTGTACTGCCTGTAAAAAGTTTATTTTATAAAGCCATGAGTTAATAGATACTGTGAAATAAAACAGCGACTTATCGTTAATTACAAACAAAGTTCAAGATATTGATTACAAAGAAATCTCAGGGATTAATTACCGTGTGGAAAAAATACCGTCACGATCATGATGAGAAAAAAACTAATTCAGCATGTAATTATGGAAGCTGTTGGTTCAAATTCTAATGAAACATTTCCATATTTTACACTAAGAAATATGTATATTTTTTTCCTGACCTAATATTTATGGTCGAACAAGCTGAATATGTTTTTAGTAAATTTTTTAATGCTAATGTTAAAAATATACAGATGACCTTATTTTAATGCACGCTAGTATAGTTTCTGCTAGAGTATTCGATTGATTGATTGATTGAGAGTGCCCACGTTGTTGGTAAATTAAATAATAACCTAAAGTTATTAGTAACCTAAAGTTGTTCCAACCGATACCAAAAAAGAAATAACACCGAAATTGAAAATATACCATTGTTATGTTATACGGAGGTTGTACGAGAAAAAGGCAATCTACATGGAGGGTTTGTACCGGACGCCCCGAGATGAGGAAATAAGAATTCATCCTTTCTCGCCCCGGGCGGGCAAGGAGGGTGGGGTAAGACGGACGACGCCATTCCAAAAACCCATTATACCAGCTCCAGAGCTGTTTTCTATCTCGGAAAGGACTGCCACCTTACCCCAACCTCCCCCGCACCCATCTTCGGGGATTCTCAACTTTGTTTATGAAAATTGCCCATTAAAGTGGCTATGAATGTAACGGTTTTGCCACTCGCGAAATTAATAAGGAAATTGATATAGATTTTTAGGTCCCTAAAGAGGCTTTGTAATACGTGCGTTGGTAATTGGAACTCGCTGTATAGCCTTATAAATTTTGTGACATACTTAGACCATTTGAAATATAGATCTTATTTGTCATGCAACAAAGTCTAAATCCGAGTGTTAAGACAGATAAGAGCTGGTGGTGAATGTGGTGATGGATAAGTTATGTTCATAGATACGTTTACTATATTTTTTTAAATAGGTTCACTAAGACTTTTGTATGTAACTTACATCATGTGAAAACAAAAAAAAAGTAGGTAAGTGTTTTTATTAATAAAAATATTGTCTGTAAAAATAATTTACCCAAACGGATCTTTGCGTTGGTTTAGAATTTAAATAAATAGTTAAAAATGATCCAAGGGATTTAATTTTTACCTTTAAAATATTCAAAAATTCGTTCCACGACGTTATTAAAATAGCAACTTTAAAATTGCTCTCGACAAGATTTACACGACTCTCCACTTCACCCCTAAGATGTAATGCGCACTTAGAAATTAAATTAAAAAACGAAATTATTACACTTGAACCAAAATTTAAATACACATTACTGTTCTACCCTCTTTATTGAGGACTCGAGCGTTTCTTCAGGCTTTTGTGAGTTCCATCCTTTTTTCGCATAGTGAAATTAGCTATGTGTGAACGGGAGGAGGGATATTTGCAGTTCCGCCTCGTAGCTCGATATAAAGAAAGATTATCCGAAGCCCCTAAGGAAGTTTGAAATTGCTATTGTAGCGAAAAGGATTATATGTTAGTGCTACGCCGTAGCGGGTCTACGCGGGTGGGTTCACTGAGATGAATTTGAAAAACCCCTTTGGTTTTTTGAATAAAGTATTGGTAGATATTTTAGGGTAGGACCTCTAAATATTATTATTCACATAAGCTGACATATTTCTAACGAAACACATTTATGTGCCTACTATACTTATAGCGAAAACAACACATTATTTCATTAGGCTAAGGCATGGCTTAGGTGCTGCAAATTGGCAATCCAAGTCACAAAAGTAGTTAAATTAATACTTAGTTGTACATGTAAACCAGTTTTCATATTAAAATAAGTAAATAAAATGATTGAACTTGTGTCAAAAATATATTGAGCTATTTTTGTAATTCCAATTTTCTACAACAAGCATTTTTAATTACAAATGAAAATAACAATCCAATTTGGAAAATATAAATACTAAATAAACAATACGATATCGTAACCGTGCGCCGTACAGGACCCTGATCCGTTTTAATCCGGTTTAAATCCGGGTAAAGTCCCCGGATCCGGTTGCCGGAGTATCGCGATATGCAGCCTAGCCGTACGGTGTTAATCCCTGTTTTAAATTCTGATAAAAGCCGTACCTGTAATGAACGGTATTCACTTGAGTTTGTGTTCAGCCTTTAAGTATTTAAGTATTTGCTCATATTCTTTGTTAGATGCTACACTAAACTAAAGATATCGTTTTCGAAGACATATTGTACTGTAAACAGCTAACTATTTATTTAGTGTGAGATCCTTCTTCTGAAGTGACTGACTGAGAGCCACAATAACTTAGTAATTTGAAGTAAAGTTTTAATTATCTGTGTATATATAGGGATAATTTTTGAACACCCAAAATTTGGCTCATTCTGACGAAAGGGCCACCCACACCCTTTTGTCAGAATAAGCCAAATTCTAGTTTTTAAATTAATGAGTAATTATTTGTTCAATAATTATTCTACAACTTTTATCTATACCTAACTCGTTTACTGTCGCTGTTCATTTGTTTATCTCGATATAAATGTCAATATAATTTTTATAAACATAGGTAAGTAAGTATTTCATGTTAGGTATGTACAATTGTACATAGTGATAGTGGAATCATTTAACTTACCATAATAACCCCTAGAAAAATTTAATATCCTACCCCAAAAATCACCAGGTTCATTATAAATTCGTATCTGACCATCACCGTTTCAAAGCACGCACACATAATCCAGCGTGCATAACAGGATCGAAAATGATACATAAATTGTCGAGACGGACTGTACGGTCGATTAAGCCTATTAACATGCCCGGGTCAGAGGGACCGGAGTGGGGGTTATGTTAGAACCGTTGGTTCACTGCTTCATGACGTCAGAGCTGTCTGTCTGAGTTTTATTTTGTTGATCGAAACGCATATCGAACGACTTGCAATGTATGAAACCCCGATAAACTGGTACAATTGACAACAATAATTAACATCACCAAGCAGTTAGCAAGTTCTTGTATAGTAGCTTATTATGGTTCCAATATTTTGAATGTTGCCCCTTTTAAACTAAATTTATATAGTAGATAAACATATAATATATATAACATCTAAACATGGTCCCAGGCACTACAGTGTCCCGTTAAAGTGTAGGCATAGGTTGCCTCCTGACGCTGTATAAAATCATCTTCAATAGATGTAAAGGCCTCTTATATATAGTAAAAAAACTGAAGTGAAGCAGCTACATCATCATACGCTATGTAAGAGGGACCGAGGCCCGAGCGTCCCTGTTCAATCAACAAACCCTTTCACTGCCGATGTCGCTGTAGATATAAATATGGTCATGGAAGCCGCGATAGATGGTTATGTGCTGCGTAATCTATTGTTTTGGAGGCGCTGCGTAAGGCTGGATTGAGAGAGAAATGGCATAAATTAATAGTAAATTTTAGTAAACCTTTGAATAAGCAATCTTTAATGAATAGCGGTACATAAGCAAAACGGTTTTAGATACCAAAATATAAATTCAAAAGAGTACTTGTACAATGAATGAGAGCGTAATTTTTTGTGGCACAAAATTTTTATTAACTTCGGTTGTAATGTCCTAAATATGTAGGTAGGTAATATCTATATTTTTTTAAATATTATTAGTCTATCGTTTAAAAAACATGGTTTGAAGACTTGTTTTAAGTTTTTGGAAGTAGTGCGATTGCAATCTGTAATAGATAAATCTAATCTGATCTACAAACCTTTAATTCGAATAAAATAAGTAAGTATTTATTTAATTAAAATTGTATAATAACAATTTTGTTCAGCACCTATGCAAATATTCTCCCTCTCGCATTACGCGCGCACATACATCGCGCTGTAACCCCCATTCCGGAAGCACAATAACTCCTACTTTCACAATATACAGCCACCTAACACAACCTCATTTTCTATCCGCAGTTAAAAACCACGCTCCCAATAAACCGGTCCGTGTGTATCAGGATTCATGATACTTCGCACCGCCCCTCAGAAATACGGTAATAGCGTACCACAATACCGTGCGCAATAAATACGTACAGCGACTACGTATACGCGGATGGCACAACACAACAGAGTACTAAAAATATTTGTTTTTGAAAAAAAAAAAAACTTTTTTTTTTGGTAAAAACCATCTGCGCTTGTGACTGTATACAGAATCGTTTAAAACCCAGTAGTATTGCAACTTTTGAAAAAAAAAAACCTTTCTTACATACAACTCGGTATTAACTATGCCTCTGTGGGGTCCGAAAACCTCTCTGCGCTTGCGTTTGTATGCAGAACTGTTGAACAGCTAGTAGTAGGTATTGCAGTCTTTGAAAAAATCTATTCTTACAACTCAGTTGGTATTAGCTTTTCCTTTGTGCTGTTCGATCCTCAATAAGAACAAACATTTGTGTGAGGCAAACATGGGTGTTTGTTCTATGTACTTAAGATGAAATTCGTCAAGGCTTTTGAAGATCTATGGAACATCTATTGCTCAAACGTTGTTTCACGGCACTGCAAAACTACCATCATACTTCAGCTCAAACCATTCTCAAAGAGAAAAAAACTACAAACCAAAAAAAAAATATTTTACAGGTCTTTCGTGTGACTTTAAAATAAAACGAAAACGTTATTCAGAGTTCTGAACTGTTAGTTATTCCAGCACCAAAGTCGCGTACGAACACAAATGTTGCTATTGTTTATACCGCATTAAATTGCTAGAATGTTGCCCGGTTATTGCCGAAAACGTATTTCGGTGCGCGTATCGTGTAACTTGTGGACGTGAGTTGTATTGCTACTGTAGTTTTGGTTCGTATTGTACTATAATCAATATTATGTTTATTGAAACTTGGTTTTGTGTTTATTGAAGTCTATTTTATGTTTCACATTAAAACATATTGTCGCAGATTTTGTAGCTATACGAAGTTAATAAGTTTATTCCGACTGCTGTCTTTAGTGATGACTAAAAACATATTATGATTTTTATTGAAATGAGTATAAATACTTTTTTAAAAGATGATAACTTGGGTAAGCTGTTAAAAAATAATACATTTCATGTTAAATTTTTCAATTTGTAGCTACTAAAAAGCATCACATCTAAAAAACTATTCCAAATACCTTCCTTTTTACACGTAAAATTTATCCAAACAAAACAGATGATCTCATTAAATAACCTAGAAGCTTCGAGGTCATTAGCAGATTAGTCCATTTCGTGACAAATATCCATTTATCAAGCATGCGTGCCAGTTTTGAAATACTCATTAAAATACTCCCAAATATATGGCTTTATTTATTTCTCCTGTCATAATCATGGCCGTAAATATGGTGCTTTATTACCTGATTCAAGAACCATTTTTAAGTTAGGTAAATTAATGAGTTCAGAGAAACTGGATCAACGAAATGTAAATTGAACTTCCTGCTTCCATAAACAACAAACTGTTTGTAATAAATACTTTTTCTTTTGTTTTATTTAAAAAACAAAACAGGATTATTTAGAAGAAATAAGACGTAGGTTTGTGTTTTTGTTTCATTTTAGGAAATTACAACTATAGTTTAAATTAAAAAAAATCCTATTATATTACGAGTATCTTATAAAATGTATAAATAAAAATGTGATGAAGTTGAGCAATTTTTTTTCCAAGTTTTTTTATTGAAACTCCAGCATCATAATTTAGTATCGTTGCGTGGCACATCAGTTTCACATTATCGCATACCTCTACACACGCATCATAGTATGTGACTACTCTACACATACTAAGTAAAGTCGATACATGATACGTAGGTGTGTATATGTATAGTCAGAGGGGTAAGCAGAAAAATCTATCAATCGTAACTGTATTGTAACGATAGCGTAGATATGCTTACATTGCGCGTTGCCGCTGTAACATTCGATAGTCAAGCTATTGTTGACGCGCAGTGTGAGTTCATTCAGGTAACGTGACGACTGGAATCTTTCGTGCTGAAATCTCACCTCGAATACCTATAGCAATAAAAGTTGTTGCCGAACCCATATGCCATAAGAAAAAGGAAGTTGCTACATAAACGCGTAGGCCTTATGGATAAAGCTGTATCGATAACGATGATCGGATACTGTGCCGCACCTTATTTCAATAACAAGGACTCATCACAAAGGAAACCTTATAGTTGTTTTACCTGAAGGTTACAAAGAACTGTTGTTGCTGGAAAACTGAAAACTGGGATGAACAACTTTTAGAGACGGGAAGTTAATCTATGTCATGATTGGAACAAAAAAATGAGGTGAATGTAACCTTTTTATAAGAAAACCAGTCAGCACAATTTTATTTACCTAATAGATTCAATATTTTTTGGGATCTATATAATAATATAATATAATATATATAATAATTGTAATTAAAATGATTCTATTTACATTCAACTTTGCATTTTCTTTTTGTTTCTGCAGCTACTAACACCTATTAATTAATACTTCATCCTCTATCATCAACCTTATTACTTCCTCAAGAATTTCGAGCGTCAGCTAAAAATTGTTGTAGGCTCCTGTCAAAGTCCGATGCAAAACAAGAAAAAAAATATTCCAGTACATAATTGTGTTGGAAAAAATATTATAACCTAGGCGAGGCTCATCTAGTCTTACAAGATGCGCGTGATCCCAACACGGCTCGTACGAGCGATGTTACGAAGCCCATAAAAGTAAAGCATTATTCAACAAGCATATAAAACGTCACATAGAATGCCTACTTGGAATAATTTTCGCCCGAACACCTAAAAAGCATTTACATGCATAATGTAGAGAATATAGAATTTATAGAAGTTCGTGGGTTTGATTAGATATGCAAAGAAAGATTTTGGGTATATTTGGATGTGGGTGTGATGTTTAAGTAGCATTTTGAGTTTTGACTACTTGATTACTACTTAAGGCTACTTTATTCGAGAAAAAAAATTATAGTAAACTAGCTTTCGCCCGCGACTTCGTTTGCGTCCCATTGGATCCCGTTAATTTTCCGGGATAAAAAGTATTCTATGTTACTTCTAATTCCTCCGAGAATATGTATACAAAGTTTCATGATGATCGGTTAAGTAGTTTTCGCGTGAAAGCGTAACAAACAAACTTACATTCACATTTATAATATTAGTAGGATTATTGACATTCATAAGTTTATACTAAATATGACTTCAGTTAGTACAAGTAACGCCATCTCTTGACGGGTCACTATTTTTTTGATTATTGATATCCACTTTTTTTGTCCTACTGAAACGGCCTCCTTTCCTTCTACACTTTGATTTCTGGCTTTAGAGATCTTCTGTTAGATCTAGTTACATAAATGATAGATCGTCCTGCCATCTTCTCCTGGGACTATCTACTACCGCAATGGTACATACAGCAACAATTGAACCTAGACTGGATTTATAAGTAGTAGAAGCTGAACGTTGCAATAGGAATCGTGAATCGTGTGATCCCGGAATATGTGTTTTTGTATGAGACGCGCTGAATACGGGCTGCGCGCTAACATGCACCTATTCGCATTCTTCATTTTCTCTTCATTGTTTGTATAAAGCGTAGCTATGATTATGTGGATGTATGACTTGACATGAAGCCGTGTGTACCAGTCTTGTGTGACTCAATCGGTTGTTAGGTTGTATTTTTTTAAATTTACAATACAAAAACAAAGCCCTAGCATCTGTAGTACAACACAAACCCATAAGGACACGAGACATGATCATCGCAGCGCCGGCGGTGCGTGAAACTGGCCGCGCTCCGTTACACACGGACATCTCTATACCTTTGATGCACTGTTATTGCTTATTGGTTGCTCTGTTTTGTTTGTAGAAATAATAATCTTTACTCTTACTTAGAAGCACCTCTCAGCTTAAACACTGCCTAAGATTCTCTCGTCACTATCTAAACAAAACGAGGTAGCAAGCAAATTCGTATGAGTTAGTGGTGAAATCTGGTGACGAAGTTTTTAGGCCAGTAAGTAAGTAGGTACAACTATGGGGATTAGACTTCTGATAAAAATACTCTAGTTTTTTTATAAGTAAATAATAAAAGTCGGCAGTCGTCAGACGATTAATATTATTAGCATTTCCTCCTTTCCGAGAAAAGAAAATCTTTGGTACACACAATACACATAATATCTATAATACTAGTAGTATCTACTCATACACACAGCTTCTCATTATACTTAGCTATTAAATTTCTACATCATCAATATATATAAAACTCTTTTGAAGCTGACTTAGAATCAACGCACAGCCTAAACCATAAGTCCCAGAGGTATGAAATTTGGAGGGTAGTATCCTTATATAGTGTAGAAGTGCACTAAGAAAGGAATTTTGAAAAGTCGCACCCTAAAGGGTCTAGAACGCGAGCAACGCCGCGTGCAACGGCTAGTCGTAGATAATAGAGAAATTAAAAATCAACCATTACATTCATACCACCCCCTGAGTGGTCATCTAAAAGCATATCCACACGTAACTGAAAGTTATAACTCAATAAGGGGTCACTTGGGAAATTCAACAGCTTTTGTATTTGCATGAGTGCTGACCCCTCTAAAATTGTTAATACCTCCCTATTCAGATGATATTTGCATGTTGCTCTCATCCATTGTTATCATGGGAATGGATGGTAGATAAACCAGTGTACATAGAGGGTGTCCAGTGTCCACTCTTGTTCTTTTAGGTACGACTGACCAGGGTTTTGGCATACCTTATGTACTATTTATTAAAACAAGTCTGAAGACGAGGCACCAATAAATCGGATAGATTTTTTTTAATAACGAATAAGCAAATTACTTTTAACCTCCAATATACGATAGGTAGATGAGTGTAGTAGACGTTTGCTCTATATTTGGGTGTTACTATGCGAATTTGAAATACAGTAATGCTAATAAGCAGTAGTACACTCGATAGCAAATTTTCCGGGTCATCTCTATAAACTTAAATATGTTGGAAACAATGAGTGCTTACTTAATGCGATTAAACATACGTAATTACGTTAGATACGAAATTTTTGCTCTCGGTTGTAGAATAAAAATAATGACTTAGTTTACTATTAATGAACCATGTAATGACGTAAGTAGGTATATCAAATTTTCTATACACATAGTTGTTGCTATCAGCGCCCTGAAAAAAACCATTAGGCCTAACATTTTTGTATTTTTACAAACGAATCTGAGGCTTCTCCTGTCACCGATTTCCCGTGGATATGCCAGTTGATTTCTTTTTTACTGAATCCTTTTTTTGAACAGAAAAAAGGTTATTAAAAAAACCTGTAACCTACTTTTGGAGCAAACCACAAACAGCAAAGTTCACCGCATAATTGCCATAATCGATACTCAAATTAAAAACACGTCTCGATTCGTATCGGCTCGGGTCGATACGTAACTTCCGTTTTCCGCAGCATTGGGCACAATTTGAAATATTTTAGTGCTGTTGTAACGACTTGATGGCTCTGCCGAGGGCCACTTATATATCTCTTTTATCTTTTGGCCCCCGCCCTTTGGCCTCGGGTGGAGTGCTCGTAGGGGATTTTTGAAAGTGTTTTGTTTGTTTTATGAAATTGGGAATCTGCCGCCAGCATCAGTAAGGTAGTCCCGTATACTGCTAAAATTTGCAGCATTCAGTAGGTAAATACTTATTTTTAATTTTAAACATGAATTAATATAAATTAATTCAGTGTGCCTTTTATCCAAGGCCTACCTCCTTCAGCATTTCCCACTGTGATCTCTCTTGAGCGCTCTCCTCCCATTAATGCCAGTTAGATGGGAAGAGCATCTGAAATTCACAGTTTGCGACTCCCATCTCCGTTGTTCTCCTTCACGACTTCTTTTGGCATGTAAGTTCCGATCAGTCACCACTTTGCTCTATTTATCACGTAAAGTACGTATCAAGTGACCTGTATATCTCCACTTCTGCTGGTCTATTTTGGTTATTATACTTATCAATACTTTTTCTCTAAAGAGAAGAGAGAAAAAGACTAAACCTACTTTACTAAAAAATACAAGGGAATAAATCTCCACCTATTTGTTATAGGCGATAGATTATGCAAGTACAGTAGCTAGGTATACAAAAGATATCTCGCGCAAGCTCCACTTCTAACAAAGGCCAACCAATAAAATATCGAACCCTAACACTAAAATGTCCAGGCCATAATTATGTCCTACAAACAAATACCTTCATAAACCTATCTGGTTGTCTTTATAAATCTGGAGGGCAAGATGGCTAAATCAAGCCGCTATCTGAATTGCGATCTGCTGTGTAGGCAGATGTTTTACCGTCGCGTTATGCGAAAACAAATGTTTTGATAGAGATTTTCTTTGTTTTTACTCGTGTTGGCGGAGAAGTTTATCTATATTATAGTAAATCAAATATTAGGGAATACCTACGTATAATAATAATACTTAGTAAATAGATAAGAGAAAAATAACAGGTTGCGTTACTGTAAATTTCACAAGAAAATAGATATTTTGAGTAAAACTTAAAACTAAATGTCAGACAGTACACCTACAATATTTTAAATTCTTATTTGATTATGAAACATGGACTTAAAATATTTTCTTCCTTTGTTCTAACTTTTTTTGTTAAATTGCTGGCGTTACTTTCACAACTCAAAATCTCATCAAAATCATACCAGATTCAAAAAAACGTCGGATAGACCTTTCGTAAAATTCCAAGTCTAATATTTAACGGCTGTAATATCCAGGTTTAGTAATATTAAAATACTTATACTAAGATGTAAATATAATATATAGGTA
The DNA here is from genome assembly GCA_918843925.1 of Eulithis prunata. Classification (NCBI taxonomy): domain Eukaryota; kingdom Metazoa; phylum Arthropoda; class Insecta; order Lepidoptera; family Geometridae; genus Eulithis; species Eulithis prunata. The sequence goes on along the minus strand of OU974016.1, from coordinate 6,205,629 downwards.
CTACATAGTCCATTTAGGTCAATATCAGATGTCCATTAATAATAGGGTTACCACCTCGTCCTCAACGTTCAAATGTATAATTCACGTCCAGTGAGTTCTATTAAATATGCATTTGTTCATGATATTAACATGTCATAAAGCTATTTTATTGCAAGCAACTGGTCCCAGACTTACTTTATTGCTAATATATTCATTATAACATACGTCTTTCCCAACATATTAAAATGTAAAATAAATAACTGAACAAAACACAGCCTATTTCTTTTCAAGCATAACTTAGAGAGAACAAAGCGATAATTCAGCCAAAACGAAATATAGCTACAGGGTTTTTTATTTTCGGTAACGTCTTGATTAAGTACGGACCACCTGCTTGGGCCCCGGACCTTTGAGGCGATAAATAAGTCGGGAAAAATATTAATGTTCACATAAAGATTATGTTGAAATCTAAGTAAGGGTTCTAAGATCGTTTTAGTTGCTATAAATTGGATGAATTGTACGAAACGCCTTTGTCTCTGCCGAAGATTGATTTTGAATGAGTTGATACTTGAAACTATTCCTGTTATAAGTCCTCGAAACGGATTACTTAGCCTAGTTTTGAACTGAATTTACCTGAGTAGAACTTGAACCCTTTCTAAATTATTTTGATAGAAGCTCAAGGTTTGTCGTGAATACAATTAGATAGATACCTAGGATTTTCAAATTGGCTTAGTAATTATGTTTGTAAAATAGTTTACCAATCATACTTTTTAATTTTATATTCTCTAACTCCACTAAATCAGATCTTAAGTATATTTATTTCGTATGATAAAGTCTGATACTTTTAGAATTTTGAAGAACAGTGAATCAAGTCAAGTTTTTATACAAACTAACATCAAAAGGATCCAACATTCCATTGCACTTTGTCGGGATCACAAAAGAAAGTTCCACGCTAATAATGAACGTGCAAAATTCATTTCACACACAAAAAGATAGCATTTTTTGTTCGACTTCATTGTGGTCGATTTTAAATTACCCAAATGCTACAATACCACTTCAGGTAAATAGGAAAGCAAAATGGCTTCCACTGAGACTCGTAAATCTTTTAAACATTTCTCCTTTATATCTAATCGCAAATTTATTGTTGCAAGGCTCGCTCTAGTACGAATTAATATTATTATATTGAGATCTCGAATTAAATTGGGGTCATTGTACAATGTACGAAATGGAATTTTATTTTTACAAGCACAGTGAGCGGTAATAAAGTGGTTTTTCTCTGCCGCATAATGTCTGTTGTAAATTGATTTTTATATTTTGTTTGACACAAATGATTGACATGAGAGCTTTTCGAGTGTTTGTCGCAGAGCTCAGTTTACGATCTAAACGACGCTTTTGATCGATAAATTTATCTGTTGTGAGGCATTTCGACAATTTTATGACTCATTTGGTGGTAGTTAATGTCGTTGTTGTAAAGGTGTTAAGTTACACCTTCCGATTGTAATGGAGCTAAATGTTCTATTTAGATAATTTTAAACTTTTTACAACACTTACAATTTTCTATCAAAATTTTAGCTATGGAAGACGTGTCCTTTCACAAATTAGTTTACTATCGAGTGGAATAAATGAAAGAAATATACTCAACCTATCAGAAAGCTTGCAATCTGTCAGTCTGTAAAAATAATTTCCTAGGTGACGATAGTGAACTTTGAAATACAAAATTAGTTTAGACGCATACACACAAATGCATACGCATAGATATGATATTTAATAATTACTTTATAAAGATTAATACTTGACTAAATATTTTTAATATTCAAACAAAAACGAACTTTTTGTTCAAAATGTTTCAACAGTAGCTGCTACGTATAAAAATATAATCACTGTTAATTAGTATCACTAATGTACTAGGGAACATATTCTAATCATTTGTATCTTTTTAATTAACAATAAAGCATATATAAAGCACAATAAGCAATTATAAAAAATTAGTTGCTAGTTTGTCATGATACGTAAACTAATCTGAGGTAACCTAATGTTATTTTTTTGTAAGACGAGAACGATATTTACCTACGGAAAAAGTTTTTGATAAAATTTGTATTGTACCTAGTCATGATTTCATTTGATTCGAATGTGAAATAATCTGGGCTTATTATGCCCATAGTACCTTTCCTAGAAATCTTGAAAAGTCAACTAATCGATGTAATTTTTTTTCCAGGTTGCGACTACTGTAGCATCCTCGACGAAGGCTTCTCGGCTAAAACATTACTCTTCCACGAAGCGCCGCCCAGCCTCCAAGCCTCTCTCCTATTGGTGGTCCACACTCCGCCCCACACACACCTACAATTATATTTATAATGCACACACTGAAATAATTTACATTTGAGCTGAATTTGTTACCATTGAGGGTAATTGAAAATTTGTTGTATTGACCCCCGCGAACGTTACAAATGGATACAGCCTTAAGTGATTAGTTTCTGCTATTTCTAACTCGTTCTGAAAGTGCCTGAATTGTTGCCAAAAATTATGTAATACCCCTGAAAGCCAACATTTTTATGCTCTGGATAATATGTTCTTGTTAGATTAACTTGCTCTTGTTTGAACTACAAGTTTACCAATGTTTTCCAATAAGATGTAAAAAACAAATGTAGGTCAACATAAGTCGAGAACTGCATCAAATATTTATAAATGAATCCAAACATACAAGAACAAACTGGACTGTGCTTGGCTCATTTCAAACGATGCAATCTTGCATTGAAATTTTATTTTAATATTTATCTAGAAATATTAAGGTTCTAAATAAATATCTTTACTACTTTTAGTTTAAGATTTACGAATTTAAGTACTTGCTGCATAGCGATAGGACAGCCCATTGTACAATTAATTTAAGTTTTGTTTTTTATTTTCTTGTAATCAATAGGTTAAGGTGTGCAATAAAGTATTTTCTATCTATCTATCTACTTAGCTTTATTTATTTATAAGTTTATAAATATATAAAATAAGTATAATATAAGAATAAATAAAGTGCATTATTGTTTTTCCCAGTTCTGATATTGCAATCCCATTCACAAATCTGTAAAACGCATCACATGTTCCTTACTATTCTTGACACAAATCATAAAAACCATTAAACATTTCCAGCTTTCACTTGACTCAAAACAAAGTAAGTAGCTACTATAAACACAGAGAATACTAATAAACCAACTGGCCTTTAATTGGTCCAGCGATATAGATTTTAATTGGTCGTAAATCGACGCGCGCCTTAATGGCCTTTATATGGAAGTAAACGAATAAATCTTGAATTAAATTAAGATTTTTCCAGCAGTATTGCAGTACGCGGCTTATCTGAGAAGTTTGTCTTAGATAGCCTTAATGGAAATATCGACTTTATGCCTTAATGATGAAAGCAAATTGATGAGTCTATATTTACCTATCTCGTATTGGCAAGAGCTGAGAAATGGTCGTGATTTAGCACTTTTTAATGCCATGAATATATAAATTTCGAACAAGAAAATAAATAGTAAACATTAGTTTCTAACAAGACTTTGTACAGAAGAACAAAATATTTAAGACTCTGAAGTTAGTAAATTTTTTTTTATTTCGAACTTAAATGCACCTTGCACATATTGCACATGTTGCAAAACGTTATCTTTAATTTACACATTGCATAAACTCTAGAGGACTGACAGACAAATTCTTTTATTTTGTAAGGACTTTGAGTCACTTAGCGACGACTCAAATTCCTTATACAAAATAAAATAATTTAAAGAAAAAATCCTAGAGGAGTCTAATAATTGGTTACCTTATGTCGATAACATCAAGATAATACAAAATAAATATGGCTAAAAATAAACATGAGACAACTAATAGTGATGGTTCTCTAAAAACATCCGAATCCACGTAAGTATTGATAAACGTCGATTATTACCAACAATTCCAGTTAGAATCCACATCTCCATTAAAACACATTTCTGCTAACTACGAACTGCAATTATGCAACAACAACTCATAGCCTCATTGGGACGGGATGCCTACTAGCATCTTAAAAAGGTCATTGTCACTGTGTTACTAATGAGTGTAATGATGAATGATTCTGTTGGCCTACTTCTACAGTAGAAGTAGGCCAACAGTATCATTCATCATTTAAACATGGACCACTTACTATTGTAGGTATTGATAATCTTCGTTCTCATCTAGTCTATTGTGATTTTTTTAGGTTAGGTATATTGTATGTGTATTAGTATATTTTGTAAGTAGGTAGGTTAAGTAGCTTCAAAGGCGTTTTTTTCCATAGAAACACGTGAAAAAATATATGAAACCATCATCTCCACACTACTCCCAGCTTAGTTGGTAGATAATGCTAAATAGCATTAAATGCCTGTGTATGTTTTTTTTAAGTGCAATAAGGAATTTTCTAATCTAATCTAATCGATCTCATACGCAAAATAACCAGTGCTAACCCTTTAAAAACTCGTATATCTTTCAGCACAGTCCAACACAGTCATATTTACCTCAACGCACGGAATCATCGTATATTTTTCTTACATCATTGACGGTTCCTGCTTAATGTTGATTCACTTATTAATGAAAACGTGAGATGTTGATATTTTTATGAAATCATCGTGAGAAAAATCGAGGTGATGTTATACTGTTTCCTTGGGGATAGATTTAGAATGCTTATCTTGTTTTGACTGGAAGTAAATGTTACGTAATAAAATGATTTTTAGATAAGGCTCATGATAGTTATTTTACAAAACTATGAATATACCTACTAACTTCAAAAAAGGAGTTTTGAATTCGGTTGTATGTTTTTTTTAACGTTTGTTACATCAAAACTCCTTTGAAAAATAATAATTGAAATACTAAATTATAGAGTGTTTTCTTTTTTTTTAATGCCATTGGTATCGATTCTCTGGTAGCATTTTTCTAAACTAAAGTAATTTGACAGCAGAAAAAATATTTCCGTCTTCTTCTCATAAATTGAAACACAATGACGGCTATAATTTAAGAGTTGTCAAATTAGGTAAGTTTAGAAAAATGCAACAGGAAAGCATTTATCTGCCTAGAAAAGAAAATTAATTCTGGAAGCAAGTATTTCTGGTTTTGCTACGGAAATCGAACTCGTCTTTATAATTACAGCTAGCGTCTTTCTCACCCACATTATTTCAAATATATCACTTGACACTGGCCAAATTGTCTGTCGAAATGACGGACAGAGGCCATTAATTTAGAGAAGAAGAAGAAGAAGAAGAAGTTGTCGTCGAAAGTATCTTCAAATCAAAACAAAATACAAGATTGAGCTGCCAGATAAAAACAATGGAACACCTAAGTATAGATTTTATCAAATAAAACAGCCATACACGTCCATCCCATAAAGGGGTAGCTAGAGACGATTTAATCAAGCGATAAAAATTGTCGGGAAGCTCCGCTAGATGGCGGCGCAAGATAAGCGCATGAGTAAATATCTCAAATAATAAGGTTTTGTGTGGGTACCTACAGAAGAACCTTTTTACCAGCCTTGTAGATTTTTTTAAATTATTTTGCTTTGCATTAACCCTTGCAAGTAATACTGATAGCTTGGTCAATTTGGTCATTCGTCAGTAACGCCGCTGTTGGTAAGAGTACCTACCTACTCTTGGTATGAGTCATTTGCACACTGATTATGAGATGTAATACGATGAGTAACCAAATATCTGCCGTTACTTGGAAAGGTTAATATTTATGCCCTAGGGTAAAAAAAAACAGTTTCGATGTAAAATATTTTTAGTAGCGAGCGGCATTTTCAAAGGATCAAAAATTAAAAACAACAAACCCTTTAAATGGCTTTATTGCACTAAAATACCATTTTTTTATTGCTCTAGTAGGTAGCTACGAAGAGTAGGTAGGTACCGTTGCGTAGTATGGTGAGCATTTTTGTAAAGAAATTGTCTTAGTTTCATATTTACTTTTGTAGAGTTAGTCTATTACTGGTCCACCATTTTAGTATTTTTCCAATAAAAAAATACCGTACTTTCAATTAATTTAATTTAATTTATGTTTGGTTGGTGTGAGAAGTGCTATAGTGAAATACATATATATAATATGTAAAGAATACTCGAGATGGGGTAGTAAGCCTGAAAAAATAAATGTAAGTAGTTACCTATTAAATAACATAACGTCTTCACGCAAAGCAGACATTTCAAAATGAACCTTGTGTGTATGGCATTAAGTACACTTTGAATGAATATAGCACCGTAGATAAAGAGGTCTCTACCTAGCGGCTGTAGTAGGTATACTCCATCGTTATTATTTTGACTTTACAAATTGTATCAATAAGGTCATTCCAATGCCTGAAAGTAAAGGAATACCAAATCAAGGTTTGAATATAATCAGATTATAATAAAGATAGCTAACAGTTATTTGTTTCTAGATCGTCATTTAGATTTTTAGGGAAGTATTAATTTTTCAAAACACGCTTGGCAGACAAGTAAAATATTACAATGGTTTTTGAACTAACATATAAAATATTTGATAAAAAAACACACGAAGTCAATACAACACCATCTATTAGAAAACCTCAAAATCAATTCAGTCACTAGCTGGTGAAAAAATAAACATTGCGTGTTCTGTTTTGCGTATTGCATCGCCATCTGTTAGCGTGCGTATGCACTAACCTGTTTGCTAGTTAGCAACGCATTCAATCCGCAAGTAGTGCTGAACTTTTTCGATAGATGCTGCTTAAATGAATTTGGAAAATTTGTTATTAAAAAAAATATTTAACACGTCTTTTGTTACAATTCTGTTAAAAATCAATAATTTTATTTTAATGTATTTGTACAATAAAAGTACTATTATTCTGTAAGTACGTCTGACTAAAGGGTAAGTCCGGGACAAATGGACATTTTTATAATTAAATAATAATATTAATACAACTAAAATAATTGACTAAGTCCAGGCAGACTCGAGATTCAAGCATAGACTTTTAGATAGTCTTTTATTGTAAAGTTTTAAATGTTTAGTCTCGTTCGATTCAGATTTGAGCTTGGTGTGTTATTGTTTGGCCATGCAATTCTCGTAAGTTTACTTACTAATTAATGTACCTGTTAAGTCAATATTTTTATGAAATGAAAAAAAAAATCACAAACTCTTGAAAATTTTACCCAGTAAAATCTTTATTAACTAACTAGATACCTCAGTAAAACGTTTCAAAACCAGACTCACCTATGCCCAAATTGATGTTTGTTTACATTGATGCAATAAAAATAGTTACGACGTGTTGAATAATCGTTTCCAGTTTGAGTGACCGTAAATTTGTGTATTTTTAAAGTGACGCTGTTTGGAGTCTATAAAAGTTTAACGATTGAGGGTGTACTAAAGTTACTTTTATGGCACTTGTTGGTTATTGTTATTGTTCATATCGTTTCATTGATTGCTATTCTTCCGGATCCGGATACATAGTTTTTTTTATCGTACCGTACGGCATACCTAATCATGAAATGAAGTAGAGCCAATACGTCAATTCGACTAGCGCATTTTCTATTATTTATCTTTGACTTTGAAAGTGGTTGAACAGATTTACCACACTAGTAGGGACTACTGTTTCGAACGCTTAAAAAAATTTTGGCTCAAAACATAGTGAGACATCGGATGCAGACGATTCTTAAATGAAGAAGTTATCTACTGCGTAGACTGTGGCTCATAATAAAAACACCCCTCATAATGAATTAGTCGAAGTTACCAAGTGATAGGTATCAGATCAGATAATATAATATTTGGTGAAACATGACATTTATCAGGTAGACATGTACTAAAATTCGAAACATTCTGTAAAAAAACACTTTGACGATGTAAATGGCTTAGACAAACAATCCATTATGTACCGACTTATTTTATTACCATTAGTGATTTATAGCCCTGATGTAGGTAAGCTTACACAATTTGGCTCAGGCCCATAAATAGACAAACGCCAAGAGGTTATTCCTAAAAAGTAATCTATCTCGAGACCTCACCACAATATCGGTTTCTGAACGATTAACAGAGGGCGTGCGTGCCCTTCGGTTTTACGACGAACTTTACGAGCTCGTAAACCCGGTCGTATAATGCCTATAATCTTTTCCTGTGAGCCTCTGCTTGCGTCCGATAGATGGCGCAAAACGTGAAAACAGAAATCACTGTAATCGAACCAAACGTTGAAGTTTTATTGTGAGTTCCGCTAATGTGGTGTGAAATTAATAGGTAGTAATGCTTTTATGGGTGCTTGGGAGGTTTATGGGGGCATAAAGTGCTGGCAGGTGGATTGTCAACTGTATTTGTTTTAAGTTGACCGCAGGTGCGCTATTGTTTGACAGCATTTATAACGTGAGGCATAAAAATATGAGATGTCATGCATAAGTAATGACCTACTTTTACAACCTTTGTGTAAGGTTGTATAACACTTTTGTATAGGGAAGTTTGTTATTGTCAAAAATCATACTGTCACGTTTTGACAAAACAATTTACTAATGACGTTTTTAATAAATCTTTGAGGAAACTATATAAATAAATCGAGTAGCTGTTACTGAAAGTATTGACGACGTATAATTATATGAATAATAGAAAAAAGAGTTTTCAAATTAGTACTGATGAAAACTCCGTGGTTCAATGATCTCAACCTTCCCCTATATCTATCAAGATTTAGGCCACAATTTTTGAGTTTTGAAATAGTTTGCGTTGCGTGTTGAACTAACCAGTGTTTTAGTGATTTTAAAAGCTGATGATGCTCTCTTTAGAACATCGACACTGTATTGAAAAGTCAGTTATAAAAAATATATTCTGCCTTAGAAAATAGGAAAGTCTTAAACTTTACAGTAGCTTCAGATTATCATGATGGTGATGATGATGTAAAAGCTCTTAATATTAAATATTAAATTAGACAAAATCGTTTCTTACAGAATTTTCCCAAAGTTTCTAAAAGCTGCATAAATTGCAGGCATATGTGCAATGAACATAACAATATATTCCGAGTAACACTTGTAATTTGCAATTTCTAACTCTGTCTAGACTGAAACTATTCCTAAATTACCCGCAATTATATATAGCTATCTCTTTTTTACCTACCATTAGAATTCAAGAAGGAAAGAGATGGTAGAAAAAGGGTACGCAGAAATCCCGACGATTTTCCATGCAATTGAATTGAATGCGTTATGATGTGACGATGTTAAAGATTTTTATCCCAATGCAGTTGTTTCATGAGTGTCTTAATCAGGATAAAGTAGTCCTAAGTATTTAAGTCTCTAGGAATAACTTAGTATATTTCATTTTGTAACGTAAATAAATAAAAGCTTTTTGTTATTTTATTTGTATAAAATTTTAGACAAAACTAATAACAAATTCCCTAAAAATTTAAACTGGATATTGAAACTAACCTAATTATTATTAATGAAACAAAAAAACAGTGGGTGCTTCTAATCATTTTCTAAAGACAAATCTAACTAACATATTTTTTCTTTGCGAATTGTTGTGAGTTCATTACAGAACCGAATATAAATACCTACTTGATAAGTTAAAAATTTATAATCGACGTATATTTCGTAGGTGTGTATCTCACCGCCTAGTGCGTATGTAGTCATAGTTTCCTACAGTGAAGTTATTCCCTGTGAAAGTGACAACAAGATTTACCCAGTTCTAAGTACTAAGTAAACATTTTTACCCAAGCCACTTAACGCTATACAACACCCTTTACAGATCATAATCTTTACGCGGGCAAACCAAACGGGACCTTTCACACCTTAACGAAATAGCGAATAAAATTTTATTAAAATTAAAAACGGAAAGTATTTGATAGCACGAAAATACATGTAAAACCCACGAGAGTTGAAACGTGGAATTTTCAGTGAAGCTTTAGCTCCTTGGACCTGTATTCTGTGAATTTAGCGACCGTTCATTTTTAATTTTTGATTTTTTAAAGAGTCAAAATGGTGTCTGCGGTGTCCGCATAGACGCAACAAGCTTATTACTTTGTGTACGAAACTAACGTGCCATTCTATAGAGCAATATACCTACCTAATACGAATGTTTTACGGTTTTTTGGCCAGGGCAATGGGCTTTAAATAATTTATCTATGGTTTAGTGTGACTAGATCCATAAAAAAAAAAAAATCGTATGGCGTGCGCACTGCGCATGTCACTGGGATGTTCCCTAAAAAGCTCAAATAAATACACGCTGTACTTCATTGCTATTTTTCTAGTGCAAATGATCATAGCCAAACTCACAAAATGCGCAATGAAACAAAAACTAAACCCGAATCTACTTTCGTCATTTTTGGTTTTTGCTTTTAGTGCATAAAAAAGATGATACACGATAGCATAGATGTTACTCTATTGCACACTTTGCATCATTTAATTTTATAAAATACTCCGAGTAAACTTACTTATTTAGAAATGCTTAATTAACGGCCGTAATATAACAGCCACCGTTTTTTAGAATATCGAGCTTAATGACGTCGGAAACAGCCCCCCTGAAAGTCACGATGTGTATTTGCATTATAGCAACATTAAATGCTATGGTATTAATATCGTGATAGCGCAAATACGTGACACCGTTTACGGTACAGTAGAAACAAAAGATTCTAATACCGGTCCGCCCATTTCGATCCGTAATGACATCGTGTTTCGAATTTGGAATCAAATGCAAGCTTCAGGACTTTAAACATTTTGAAAATAGAAACAAGTTTTGTGTTAAAGATCCAGTTTGATATTGGTACCGGACAGACAGTCATAACAGTTCTATTAATGTAGGTTTTAGCAACTAGGTACACCTACTTTAGTTGAGAAAAATATTGGCTTCAATATTCAACAGATCACGTTTTGAAGTAAATTGAACCCACACATTTTGTACCATTAACACTCACTATGCCACAAAAGTTTTTTATCTATTCGTATCTTTGAACACGCTTCTAGGCCATTTCACCGTGTTCAGTAATCACGTAAGTGTGAAAGGTTACCTCATTGTAACGTGCTACGGATTTCGTAGCTTCGCACGCCATCAAACACGATTCGTAGCAAATGTTACACTATTACCCATGTGACGATTATTTTGAAATGTTGCTTTTTACCAGTTGTGACGATTATTTTGAAATGTGGCTTTTTACCAGTTGTGACAATTATTTTTTACTTAGTTTTTTTTTACTTTTTGTGTCTAAACGGTGAGTTTGAAGTATAATTTGGCTTAGGTATTTTAAAGATAGTCCTCATTAGACTTAAGAGCGAGCCTACAGCACCTTATTTAGATAAAGGAATAATATTCAAATGAGGAAATTTCACTATCGTTATGGCAGAGCATCAGGGTCTATGCCAGCTAAGTACCTTAGAAGGATAGTTAATTTCCTTAAATTTCATTAGCAACTCTTCCAATTTGCATTCAAAATGTGCGCTCACGTACCTAGCCACCTATACAAATATATAAGTAGGTACCTTCTATAGTTAAGCAAAGAACCGTCCGAATACGCCATTATTTTAATACCCTTATCAAAAAACAAGGCACATTACAAAATGGCCGCCGTTTTCATGAGTTTTGCGCGGGAAAACGCTCGTGAGGCTGCCTGGAAAATTATAACAAAAGGCATCCAACGCTATCTTTCTAATTATAGTAAATCACCTTGCTACAGGCGAGATAAGGCTGTGTACGCTTGTGACAAAAAGTCTCAAAGCTTAGTACAAAGCGTGCACTTACGCCTTTTTGATTTCGATGCGGGAAATTTTCCGCGTTCTCAGAGGAAAAGGGGCATAACTCGAAAAGTGCTAAAAACGAGTTGAGGCATTTGTATTTAGAGAGGGATTGAGTCTGTTTTGGGAAGCGAGACAGGCATTATTTCGCGTGTTGTTGGATTGTTGTACGACCTTTCGGAATGGGGCATAGAACTCGTTCGATGAACGGTCCCTGGCGTTGTACAATTGCATTGGGAAGTATCACGTACTCGTACCGTATTTCGTACCAGAAATAAGTATTTAGCAAGATTTTTGTTAGAATACAGAGCATATCAATTTACCTTGATAGTTTAAAATATTTTCAAATAATTCCTTATTTTAAAAATGTAAGAGCATAGTGTTGTAACTCTTAAATAAAACAATTAGTGAGAAATTCAGTTTTAGCAAATCACCTTTATCTTTTTGGTACAGCACGAAACTTAATAAAACTTTACAGCCGTATCAGTTCAATAAATGTACGATGCACAGACACTAACACTTAAACATTCGCACCTGTACAACACATTCACCCTACGCACACAAATATCTACCAGCCAATATACCAAGATCCACCCCACTTCTCTCTTTCAAAGGCATCAGGAACTGGCAAGGGGATTTCTGTATATTATCACGGGTCTATGGTGATTGGGTAATGCTTGGAAGGCAACAGTACGTTTAGCGTGTTCCAGTAGGCTTGATGACCAAATAATGTGGCCATATCGTAGTTCTAAGCCATGCCTAAAATACGTGTGATTTCTGTTCCCAAATGAATTAAAACAAACACCCAGCTAAAGCTGAAAGATTTGGATGAGTGACGGCTAATAGTAAAACTATATGAGCTTGTACTTAAGCTTTTTATTTAATTAAAACAGATGCTAAACAAGAGCAGTGGTGTTTTATAACAGGCGTCATGGCTCAGTCGGTAGTAGCTCTGCCTTCCGTGCTGTGGGTCGTGGGTTCGATCCCCACCGAGAACAAACATTTGTGTGTTATAAACATGGATGTTTGTTCTGTGTCTGGGTGTTTCTATGTATTATATGTATGTATTACAAAAAAAATATGTATGTATGTATTCTAACAGCCATCTAGTTTCTATCGTACCAGCTTTGCTTAGTTTGGGACTAGAAGGCGTTGTGTTAAGTGTCCTTGAATATTGAATATCTAATTTAATATTTATTATATACTATTTATTTGGTTAAGTACAATTAAAAAATGACCTATAAACTACCACAGAGGCCAACAGCTGTGGTGACAGGCCGTTTTTTCGTCGTAACTTAACGACTGCTAGACCCGAGACCGATAGTTTATCGGGGCCTCCGAAGCACGGAAGCGCTCAGATGTAAATGCAACGGCCACTCATCCAAATAGTGCCCACGAAGAACGTCGCTTGCCAGCAACTCCACGAGCAGTTTATAGTAATCTAGTATTTAAAGTCCTATTTTTTAGTGCTGGCAGGTTTCTACAGGCTGGTAGTAATTATAGAACTACGGAGGAAAGTTGGCCAGCTTGAACAAAGTGACAAAACAAAGGCTATTTTAATTTGAGCTGCCAAGCTTAGCAAACTTGTACAATTAAGTACCACTGGAATGAGCATCCACATACAAGTAGAGACTACACTAGAGAGCTATAATTTGCGGGGAGCAGTTAACTGTACAATACTGTATACTGGTTGTGTGTTCGCGGCTGTACCGACTATCCACCACGTAATATTATCCAATTAATGCCAGGAATTTATGTATATGACTGTACATGCCCTAAGGTGTACTTTATTTAGGTTATAGTTAGTGATAGAAGAAAGGGCTTTGACTAACGATTGAATAAAAGGTCTACTAGTTAAAAAAATATGTAGGTAGTTTATTATTTGATAATAAATTATTTATTTTTGACAAAAAAATAATAAAGGTTTAGAAAATTATAGAGCGTGCTCTAAAAATTAGTAAATATCTAAACTAAAGTAAAAACTAAGAAACCGCGAAGTATTAAAATTCCAAACTGTGAGCTCAGTTTTAGCGTCATAGGTGTTGGGAGGGTAATGAAAACTAAACAAAGATAACGCTAAAAACTTTACCAATATTAATTTTAGGCGACACTTTCGCTTGGCTGGCTGTCTGATAAAACAGTTTTGCTCCCAACTTTTTACGTCCATACAGTCAAATCCACTCCAAAGTGTATAAAACTGCTACATTCCTGAAATTATTAGGACCATCTCAATAGGAAAAGGACAATTCGACCGTTTCTTTCAATATTCCTGTATTTTCCCTCAGAAAATGTAATCGACCGAAGACAGTAATATTACATTTTGTTATATAATAACGATTTTCCTTCCGAATAGCAATTCGTCGTTATTGGACGTAAAGTAAAAAGGAACGGTGGCTTCAGTTGAAACGAACATAGGTAATAATAATATAGTTATTGTTATACCTACCCTTAACCTAACCTCCGCACTACGAGATTGAATTTTGGGAGTGTAATGAAATGTATCGTGTTTAACGATTTACACTGCGCGGCGGGAACTTGGTTTCATGATTGAGCTCAGTGTTGTGAGTGCAATGGTTGGGTAATACAGCAGTTTGGTGAATGGTATAGTTGAATTCTTGAATAAGGTAGGTTTGCGCGCTCCGACCTGGCTTCTATCTGCAAAATCAATGTGGCTATTAGCAAGTTTTCGCGCAGTCGCATAACGTTCATGAAACGCTACCGGTCAAAATTGACTGGTTCACGTTGTGCTTTGCAGATACTCTTCACAATAAATTAAAATATTAGGCGGAAGTAATGGTAGAGGAAGTCGGATTTGTATCTCATATACAAATCGGGTATAACTCCACTTAGTAGTGGTGCTTGCTATGATTTTGAACACCCAATTTAATTTTAAAAAAGTAGTATTTCTGCTCACTGTTTTTGAGCGAACGAGCCAGTATCGATGATTCTATCTTTTACCTGCCATGTCAAGTTGTTTGCTTCGATAAAAATGCTAATATTTGTGCTACGTTAGCACTTTCCTCCTTTGTCCCAAATTGTGAGTGTTGTTACAAACTTGCTACGCAATTGCGAAAGTTTCTTCATGTCATATTTAGGGCGTGTTTGTACGAAAACTTATGTTTCAACCAATTGACTTACGTTTCAAAATGTTTTGTAAGTAGAGGATAAATTGTAGGATTCTCGGAGACTTTTGTAGGTTTACTTTACTTCTTTACCTACTAGTGTATTATCTGTAAAAACCTTTGTTTGAAATAAAATACCCTCGTTTCTCGAAGCATAGTAAAAGTACCTGAATCCATATGACGTATCTCTGATTCTATTTTTATTGTTGAGAATTTCAATAATTAAATAAGTAAAGGAAAGACAAAAAGTGTCTGTTTATTTAAAAAAATAAACAGTTTTGTTCTTTGCAAAAACAAGAAACACCAAAAGCTATTTTAAGCAGTTCATGTTTTTAAAATATCAGATTAGTTTAACTGTGCTGTATAATTAATTATGTAGATTAAGTTAATTTCTCTTGAATAACATTTAAATAAATTCTAGTAAAGTCAACAGCCGTTAGTGGATTCAAATAGAGAAGAATAACAAAGAAAAATTTGTAAGCTTTTTAAGTAATTAAATTTCATTATACCTACCTATCATTTAGTTACCTACTCGTGGTCACTGAAAATGAAATATTTACCATGCTTTTGTGAGTGTTATTAATTATTTTGTGAGTTCAAAAAAAATTATACTTAATGCGAAATACTAACTGAATTAATTTAAAAGCGATATTTTTGATGATCGGAATCCCAATTTTCTTTTAAACTCAAAATCTAGCAAAAGCTTAATTTTCAGCAAAAATAACTATACTCTACTATACTTTTCTTTTAAAATCCAAGCTGTGAAATTATTAAATGCAAACAAACTTTCAAGAAGCCACTAGAGACCTAAAACTTATTTCAAATGGCAAAATCAACGTATCTTCGCTTAAGTTGGGTGGCTGAAGGCTGTAAGAGGGATGAGGGCTGATAAACGCTCTTAAATCGATACTGCAGGGGCGCTTCTAGCGAAGTTCGGTACCTGTTTGCTTGTAGCTATAGCTCTGTAGACTGCCAAATGTACTGGTACAGTCAACATCAGAAGTTGATCACTGCCAATAACTTATAGTCTGTACGAGTAATTGGAACACAAATGAAGGTCTTCACATTTTGCGTATAATTGTTTGGAGCTTTGTGATTTCACCATTTATTTGCTAGTGTTGTTGACTGTACTTATTTTTGTAGCTTGGCGTATAATATAAGTCACTTATTTGTGGTTTTGGCGCTTGAATTATTTTTGTTAGTGAAATAAAATACCTAGTGAATCATGAAATTTGGAAATTGGAGTCCCTGGTAAAAATAGTTCAAACCAACTTTAAACAACATTATTGATTCATATATTACTGATAGAAGGAAAATAATATGAGCTAAAATTAGAAACGGATGACACGTATTAGGTACATAATTTTTTTTTAAATTCTTAAAACTATCTGCTGCTGCGAAATTTTTACGTAAACGTCTTGCTGTGTTCACAGTATGTACTCTACCGTTTTATATTTTAGTGATCATAAACTTATTTGTATAGTTTATCTAAATAAAAGTAAACCTTTTAAGTTTTCTTGTGAACGTAGTAGTTAGGTAGTTGTAAGGCTTTTTCTCTGTACCATTCATGCCCTTGTGGTACCTAGGTATAATAATATATCTAAACAAAATGTATTTTTAGGCTTAAACCCTATTTAAGTAAGTAGGTAAATGAAGGTCTATAAACTAAAATCTTATTGAAATCATGTCGACAATTTAATCAATAATTTGTCGCCGGAAGTTACCAAAAAAATTGGCAAAGCTTACAAAAATATTGATATGCAATACGTAGGTAATCCTGAAAAACCATCTATAGGTATTATTATTTTTGGTACCTTCACAATGAAACGAAACAATTTTCCCAGTAGAATAAAAGCAAAAAGGAAATAAAATAAAAGGAGTTTTCTATCGCATCCGGAGTAGTTTGCAAGCGGATCGCAGTCGCCATGTTCGATTCAGGCAAAGCCCTTATTACGTATCAAAATCTGTTTAGTGAACTGAATAAGCAAAATTACTTTAGTTTAACGATTTATATTTTATATGATATATAATTTAATATACGTGCATCAGAAAGTTACAAATAATAGAGTTTCTAATTTTATTGGTTTCATTGTAAAAATTCACCGACTTTTTACATTCACTTTTTTTAATCTCATTTTAATTTGAGATTTGCCATAAAAACCCTTTTTTTACTCAGTCGAGATAGTTTCAAAATTCCCTTTGAGCTGTCCCCTGAGGGTTTTGAGACTTTTGGTTTCCTATTCTTGTATTAACACTTACACTTCTTAAAAAATAAGCAAAAAAAAAAAGTAAGCATTATAATCACGAGAAAGAGAACGGACTTGCTCTGTGAGGTAATGCATTGTTGTAGGCAGAAGTTACTACTTAACATCAGGTGAGCTATTAGCTTGTTCCATTACTTTTATCATAAAAACAAAAGATATTCTGCAAATAAGCATACACCTTTACAATGCTGCTCCAATAAATCATACAACGTGAGTAGACTAATAAGATTAATCTTATTAGTATTCCGGTACCTGGTAATCAAATCTCACAGTTATTGCAGGCTGCCAATATTCAAGTCACTATATCGCGTACGTGGGTAGTAAAATTTTATGTTAGTTTGTTCTTAGTAACTAGAAGCTATTTTAGTAAGTGAACTTTATACTGCTCTGTTTTTTACATCACAATATTTAACTAATATTTTCTTTTCTGTTTCCTATAGATTTTTATATTTCTTTGGTAAAAACAGACTCAACACAACCTGTATTTTGCTAAAACTAAATAAAAAATTACTTAATTGTATAATAAGTAATTTACATTATAATTTTATTTTTGTTACACCTAAGTATGTAATTGCTTGATTAATATTTTTTTTTAAACATATTATTCTTATTATAATGCAACATAAAAACTGCAACCGCTGCCTATACTTGCTCGATATTTTGATGGCAATGAAAGATGTGATACTTAATAAGGGCTTCCTATGCAGAGTGGGAGCGTTAGTCCATGAAATTGGCCCAGTCTACCATCAGGGCGCATCGGCGCTTAATAGCCGACAAGTAGATGAGATTTTAGCCATTTTCATAAATAAAACAACGTAACTATATCTAAAAGTAAGCACTTAGAACTTAGTTGAATCAGTAATTTAATGCATAATAAAACACCGTTTTGGTACCTATTGATTACTAGGGTATTCTAAGTTCCTAACATCATCATCATCATTTCAGCCCGTTTGCACCCACTGCTGAGTATAGGCCTCCTCTTTATTACGCCATTCTTTTCGGTCCCTTGCGAGTCTTGTCCAGTGATTCCCAGCCAGTTCTACGATGTCATTTGACCATCGGGCGGTCGGTCTGCCTCTTGGTCTACGGGCATCCCTTGGCCACCATTCTGTGACCGCCTTCGTCCATCTCTCGTCTTCCCTTCTTGCCAGGTGTCCCGCCCATCTCCACTTCAGCTTCAGTTACTAACATAGGCTAAAAAATTCCCTAGGTACATCATGAAACGTATTAGACAGATTATCAGGGTCTACACAATCTACACATCCATTGGTACATCTTCATGGCATGTCTTGATCTTTGATAATAATGGGCTGGTCAGACAGACACGTACTTATAGGTTAGAAAATTATGCTCGGATGTATCCTAAAAATCAAAACTATTAAGAAGTAGAGAAATATTTCTATTTAGAAAGAATCTGATTCTGCTTTTATCATAATAAAAGAATCTAGGTTTCACTTATAGACGAAATAAAAGAACTAATTGAAAAACAATAATTCTTACCTCTACGGAACACAAAGCCTTTCATATCCATAGAAATAGCTTTTTTTAGAAGCCGCGGTAAATTATTCAATCGTTCAATCTAGATAAGGTCAATCGATTGTTTCCCATAACAGTTATACGACATAACAGCAACCGACTTTGTTTTGGTTGTAACAGCCATTTTAGCGACTTTTAAGTGCCATTAGAATTTGCCATGATTGTTCCCCAAAGATATCGGGCGCCATAAAGGTAATGTCAAAAGATACCACTCGAAAAAACTATCAACAAAAACTATAAAGGCAAAGTATTAGACGAAAGGTCGGGACAAAAAGTCGTATCGAGCCAGAATCGCCTAAACCCTTCGATAGCTCTTTCTTGCTTTTTGTTCAGGGGCGCGAGTGGATTGCTAAGCGATTTTCGGTTCAATGTTGGACGGTCCCACCTATTGTGAATTCCTTAGTCTGAAATTTATTTGACAGCTTCAGTATCTGTGGAGAATGGAAAATGGCAATGCATTATAGATATAACTCATGGTTTGTTTTTGGCGGGGATGCGACAAGCGTTATTGGTATTTAGGGGCATATAGCTATTAGGGACGATAATTTTTTGTTTTTGATTATTGAAACAAAAAAATGTCATAGAATAACTTGCCGACAACAAGTTTGTAAGATACTGTGGGAAATATTTCGAACGAAAAAAGTTCACCAACACGAACTGTTTAGTCTAACCTCATCATCTGAACTTTCTACTCCTATTCTAGGTTTTTCTTTTACAACTAAAGCTTACCTAATATTAGCTTTTTTTTGTGTTACCTAATTAAATAATAACCAACGAGCATTTGACTGTATATCAAATAGTCTAGCTTTATATAGTATAACTATAGCCGTCGCCCGCGGCGTTGCTCGCGTTCTAGACCCTTTAGAGTGTGACTTTTCAAAATTCCTTTCTTAGTACACCTCTCCACTATATAAGGATACTACCCTCCAAATCTCATAGGTTAATTTAATTTTTCAATTCTCTAGGACTAATAGGTAGTTTAGGCTGTGCGTTGATTATCAGTCAGTAGATGTCTCAAAACGAGATTTTTATCTATGAAATTGTGCAAATCAATTTGTTTAAGATCGAATTCAGTTTTATTACGTAATATATAAATAGGTACTCGTATGATGACTATCACCTTGATAGGTTAAGTTTATTTATTTAATTGTAAAAATATAAAAAATGTATAGGTACTTGGACTTTGAAATGAATTCTGACGGTTAACCTAGTGTTTTCTATTTTAATATTTAAGTTATCAGTACCCTTATAAATAATTGTTAAGAATTACAAGTCATTCTCATACCTTTCCAGGATTTTTTTTTTTATGATAAACGTAATGGAGCAAGCTCACCTGATGTTAAGTAGTAACTTCTGCCTATAACAATGCATTACCTCACAGAGCAAGTCCAATGAGGACGTGCCCTGTAAGGCAATGCACTGCGTCCATCACTCTGAGACGTAAAGATCTTGAAGTCTCATGTGCCTATAATTACACCGGCGCCCTTACCCTTCAAACCGGAACACAGCAATGCGAGCATCGCTGCTTGCTGCAGGATAAATTATCCTCAGCCTCCTCCACTGAATTTCCCCACTGCCAGTTGTCTTTTCATCGAGTTATCATTTTCCTTATCATAGAAGTAATACTTGTAGTACTTGACCACTTAAGCTACTTACCACAGTTATCTGGTTGGTACTCTTAGTGGCACCACACTGAAGCTTCAGTAGTTATAAATATACCTTTGCTAGAAGGATCATTTCTACATGATATAAAAACCAAGCTGTAAATTTTCCCGTTCTTCTAGGCTTTAGACGCATCACAAGGAAACTAACTGACATTGAGGTCCGTATGCTGATTCACAGTGCAACCACTGATCCAGACTCGAGCATAATTTTTTTAAAAATTATAATCGCTCAACGATTGAGCCCTGTCTAAAAAAATTTGCATAGATTTTTGTATCTCTACTCAAATCTATGCCTCACTTAATAAGATGATTCTAAAAGATCCTTGTGATTTTCCTGCATAAAACATAATTAACTTTGTCTTTGGTAGAAAAACCTAAGCACATTCAACGCCTGATACAAGATGATGTAAGTCCCGAGTGTACCACTTGAGGCAAAGTAGATGAAACTAAAAGGCGACTAAAATAACAAACATGACATGCATTCAGATAGGCGCCTTATTAACTTATGAATGATGTCTACAGCTTGTTCGTAAATAGACAGTAATTTATCTTCGTATAGGATGTGAAATGTTTTTGTTGTAGCTAGATTACTTTTTGGTATGTACTTTTACAATTTTCTTAGTAAAAGTTTTCTTACTTACTTTTCACCTATACTTTAACTATTGCCTTAAATTTCCAAATTGCGCTTCAGCGATACATTTCTAATTTTACAAATTTTAATTTAGGTAAAATATACGTTACTAGGAATTTATACACTACTAGCCGTCGCCCGCGGCGTTGCTCGCGTTCTAGATCCTTTAGAGTGCGACTTTTCAAAATTCCTTTCTTAGTGCGCCCCTACACAATATAAGGATACTACCCTCCAAATTTCATACCTCTAGGACTTATGGTTTAGGCTGTGCGTTGATTCTCTGTCAGCTTCAAAAGAGTTTTATATATATTGATGATGATGATGATGCCTTTTCTAACATTTATTTGACTATATTCTAGTTTAAGCTTTCCAACGGTTTCTTAAGTCTTGCGCTCATGCCCACGAGACGGTTTTAACACGGCCCGGTTTTTTACCGGCGCCCACTTTTTCGCGGGGAACCGGCGCTAGCGCCACCATGTGTGATTAGCTTCATTAGTGTCCCATACAATACTGACGACTTAATGTAGACCCGGTTTGACGCCGGGCTTAGCTTAAACCGTCTCGTGGGCATGAGCGCTTATCTGATGATATAACCCATTGCAAACTCACTTTTGAGGTTTAGTAGCTTTGTTCCATGAACGTATTTCCTCATATTCCAAGCTTCTTTAGAGGTCTCTTTCTATATAATAAAACGAGTTTTACCGCACCTGCCTAACAAATTTTAACTCTATCCGTCAAGCGGTTTAGGCTGTGCGTTGATGAGTCAGTGACTGAAAATCTACTTTATATAATGTAGGTACCTATAGGTATAAATTCCATGCTCTATCTTTTAAAAAATAATAGATTGAATGTATTCCTAACTGTAAGTCAGAGCCTTACCGCGCTCTGTCATATTTTATTAATATCTATTCTGTGGTTCTATATAACAACAGATAGAGAAAACAGCAAGGCTATAAGTCTCATCAGGAAATACACATAAAAATGAATTGCGACGCAACTCTAGTTTCCTCTGCAATGTTTTGTTTCACTATAACGCCCTTGGGAGATGTGAAGTATGGCCCCAAAGGGAAGGAGTAGGGAAGTCTGTAACAACAATACCCTTATTCTTTGTTTCATTTCGCATGATATAATTTCCTACTTGCTTTTAGGAAAATCGGTTTCCTCAGATTCTGTTTCTTGATATTGACTTCTGTATGATTCAAATATTCCTTTTGATTAATAATATTATATTCTATATAGAATTGGAAATCTGGTTTCAACAAAAAAACCAGAAAAACTCAGATCTTTAAACAAATATTTGTCTTGCTAGATGTTTAATGGTTATTATTATTATTTTGTATAGTACCTACCTAATTACTTTAAATAGCGGATAAGTATATGGTCAATTTGGAAAGGTTTACTACTAGGTGGTGTCGGAGTCTGTGTGATGATGATATTACTGATAATGTCAAGGTAACTTAAAGTGTGATTTTAGTACTAAAAATATAATAAAGGATACCGAAAGAAGAATTCAAAGTACCATTACATTTTATTAACTCTTTATTCTCTTGAACTTTTGAAATTAATATTACAATATTGAATGCGGGTTTCATACAATCACCCAACTATTTTGCTTATATACCACGACACAGTCACGTCTGATCGCATCCTTGGATGTTGACCACTTTAAGAAGGCTTTCGACGCTCTAAAATAATATAAAGAGACAGTTCAAGTTATGATGGTTGGATCAGTGTTGCGAGAAAACACTGCAATGACATTGCAGATTCACAACCTTCAGATATTACCAACCAAAATCTCTTAGCATCTCACAAACATTAATTTTCACCCGAACGCAATTAACTACAGGGTGTCTTATTATAGTGGACGCGAATCCCAAACACACGATCTTTCCAAATACGTCAAAAAATAAAACAAAAAATATAAACAAAAATAATGCGCCACATAAACTTTCACAACTATTTACAGTTACCTAATAATAAAACGACCTTTAATTACTATATTCAAAAATATAGATATAGGTACATAGATACAATACATAGCTACATTTATATTAGAGATAAAAATTGATCGATATTGATAAACTAATAGAACGGAAGTCTTGATAAAAGATAAACATTGATATAACTAAAACATTAACAAATATAACTGAAAGTTTACTAACAAAAGGTTTTTCGATTACAAATAGTTATTTAATGCATTATGTACGATACGTTAATTAATATTACTGATATTATATGCTGAGTTAGGTATGAAATACATACAGACTACAAAACACTATATGGCAAGACAGCATTACGAATGGAGGACGTATATAATCTATTTAGCAAATTGCTCATTGTTTCACATGAATTGTTCTTTACGACTCAGAAACAATAAAGTAAACCTGTCATAAATCAATGGACGTACATACCTACACACAAATATCGTTACTATGTTACAAGATTTACCTATTGTTAAAGAAGAAACTTAATGAGTAGTTGTAGTTACATTACAAAATTACTTCACAACATAAATTCGTTTTTGCACTTTCCCAAGAACACCGAAACAACTGAACAATAAAAATAAACAAATGAAAGCTCGAATAACAATTTAAGTTCGTATACACACTATGTGTCTCAAATCCAACACCATTGCTTCGTGTGTACGCCCCTCTTGGAAAGTCCCAGAGTAAAAACAAGCAGACTATAGAGTGTGAATGAAACTAAATTTTATTACAGCCAGTGTGAAATGTAGATAAGTTGTTAAATTTAAACTATCAAAGACGCGCTGTATAGTTTGCTCGATAATACCTTGAGAGGAAAATAATCTTAATAATTTTCAGACAATCAACCCCCACAACATTAAAATATTCAAGCAGTAAATTCAAATACTAACATCAGATTCTTAGTTTATTACGAGTTTCTACGATTATTACTACGCATTTTATAATTTATAAAGCCTACTTATAACGAAGTTACTTAAGTACATTTTGTTCGATTTTATTCTCGATTTGATTTAAAATTAAGATGGGATATTTATTACTAACGACAACCTTATTTTACGTACCTTATATGAGGAATATGGCTTGTATGGATTTTATTGCAGCGCGCATCTAGAACTGTATAATTGAAATATGTTTACTATCCAGGAAAAATATTATCCCTTAGTAAACAATGAATTTTGATTTGCATGACTTTATATAAATAAAGACGGTAGATCACAAAAAAAGATTTATATATTCAAAATTGCTATGACTGCGATTTACACATATTGACTTACATATTATATTATTATCTTGCTCTAATGATATCAAGACGATGGTGTAAAGAGCTAGGTAAATTATATTCCGAAGAATACAATGGACAGATATATGAAGAAGTGATACAAAAAATTAAGCGGAATAATCCAATTTACTTTATAGATCATCTATCATACTTTTATTTCTACCCTGACAATAATTTACGTATAATGGTGACTATAAATACTAATTTTACATAAGTTTTGATTTGATTACGTATAGAAATTGATTGGAAAGAAATTGATTGGTCGCGAGAAGAAGCGTTAAAACTTTATATATTTTGGCACAATATGGAATCGAAGCTAAATAGGTGTCAAAATATACTTAATGGTTTGTTGTGTTGCGTTACACTCATAATGTTTGGTAAATTATCTAAACGACAAATTTTTCGAATTTAGTTTTGCTCTTGCTCAAATTTCTGATCAGGTAAGTTTGATTGTGCAAATTATATTGTAAATATCGCTGGATACATAATTTTGTCGTTGTTTTGACTTCAAACCGCAAAAGAAAATCTCCCATTCATTCAAATAAGGAACTCAATTTTTCCTAATTAAAAGCGCGTGGCCACTGTTTATTTCAATAGCTTATAATGTTATAACCGTTTTATGCAATACCTAATTCTTAGCAATACTTCATACAAAGTCGAACCTATTTATCTATGTATATTACACTTAGACTACTCAATTTTAATTATTACGTGTAAAATTTATAATTAGTCACATTATTGTTAATTTTATTATATGTATCATAGTTACGTATATAATTTTGAACATCAGATGACTCGAGATTCGTGGACTTTTCCGCCTTAA
Source organism: Eulithis prunata (assembly GCA_918843925.1). Lineage (NCBI taxonomy): Eukaryota > Metazoa > Arthropoda > Insecta > Lepidoptera > Geometridae > Eulithis > Eulithis prunata. The sequence goes on along the minus strand of OU974016.1, from coordinate 6,180,671 downwards.
TGTAGTTCCATTCTACAACAGTATTAATTATTTACTTTGTTCGAATCTATTTCAATAAATATGGACACGGTATTTTTACTAGAACTATCAAAAAATACCTTTCTACATTTTAATTATTCCTGAAGAGAGAATGTACCATTAAAACATAACGTTAGTTATGACATACAGCTATCTCAATTGTACTTCAATACGTATTTTGTTTTTATTATTATTCTTAAGATTCTTACGACATTAGCTATGCAAGTTATAATGATGCTTGACATGTTAACTTTAGTTTTTTTCTACTAAATAAAAATGTTTTATATAAAACAATAACCATCGTTCCTATTGCTATTGAAATGAATTAAATTCTGACAAAAATAATAAAAGAAACCATTCCCAGTCAACTGATAAAATACAACAAATTTTCAATCATAAAAATATGACCACCAAAACATAACCAGTCCGCTATGAGCGAACAAATAAAATATACATCAAAATGTACATAATATAATATCTATTAATTAAAAAAATAATATAACATAATGGATTAAGAGTAAGTGGTAGCAATAAATACTATGAGATTCACAGATTTATAATCTTAACTAACAATACCGAAGTTCACTCGAGCTCCTTAACCTTAGAGCGATTACTAATTTTTGTAAATTTTAGTAAAAATATTATTGCAATACAAGGTGTGGTTATGGCAACAAAATAAATGCTTAAAGCACATCACCAGCTTGTCCACCCATCGATCGACACGGAGGCAAGTCCTTCGCACTAAAGGAACATTACAAAACAAATGTCACTCGGCGTCTCAACAACGAGACTCCAATCAGCCGCAAACATAAAACTAGTGGATACGAATCGACTATCGCCCGCAGGTCCCTGTGGACGCAACACTTCCATTCACACTATATGTTACAGAATCAGTCATGATCGCCTGTAAGGTGAGGAGACCTTACGCGGGGACTTTGTTCACTTTGAGAAGGTCGTTGGATCCTTTGTCGATGGGCATCTTCATCGGGTCATGGTGGTGGGTCACGTGGTGACCGTGATGCTGCCCTTCGAGCTTTGCCTGCTTTTCCTGTTGCTGCTGCTTCATTCTGTCTTGCTCCTCTCGCTCCCTGCGAGCCTGCTCGTTTATCTCTTTCACGGCTCGGAGTTCTTTCTTTAGTTTCATGCGTCGGTTCTGGAACCAGATTTTGATCTGTCTTTCGGTAAGGCAGAGCGCATGCGCGATCTCTATCCTGCGTCGACGCGTCAAGTAATGGTTGAAATGGAACTCCTTTTCGAGTTCTAATGTCTGGAACCTCGTGTATGTTTGCCTCCCTCGCCTTCGCGGGCATCCGTTTGGACCTGAAATCAAAGACAGATAAAATTAATATTCGCGTTAAACAACACGTAAAGTCCTACTTGTACCAGATTATTCACAATAAATTATATTTTACAGTTACATTAACGTTTCACGATCGATTTATTGCATCATATATCACAATACGGCAGCGTGGATTCGCGAGAGACTTCGAGTAAAAACCATTAAATTTCACTTTTATATCAGTTTAGATTTTATAGCCCATTAATATTTTAATGAGATGCTTAAGTTAATTCATGAATTACCAGCTACTGCGACCGATCTCATTAGGATGGATGTAGAGCGTAGAGTTTTTTGCCGAGCTTAAAATACCAGCGGCGTCTATGCCGTTTGTTTATAAAACGAGAAATGAGTTAAAAGCAATATAGTCAAAGAAGAAGAGTAACGGAAAGGGTTAGCAGCAAACGGTGCGCGAACAATAGTATCCTTCCAAAAAAATCAGTACAAAAAAATCAGGGATGCGTAAAGAAGGGTTGCGCAACTTTCTAATGCTTTGTAAGGTGTTCTTTTATACTTGTCGCCGTGAAGGCACATTCTAAGAATTTGTGAAAGTTCCTTAACCCTTCAAAAGTTTATACGTGGATATTGCTTAAGGAGAATTAACGGTTCACTTAACCTCGATTGCAGAGAGCGAATTTATCAGCATGCGTTCTCACAAGTCATATGCATGTAGGTATACATAGACGGGTAAATGCCGAGTCCCACAAAGCGATCGGGTCTCAGACCGGTTTTCGAGTCAGCCAATAAATAAGGTAAGATAAATGGCCTTCCCATTGCGTATAAAATTGATAGCGGGCCAACGGTGTTGGAATGCCCGGGTGTGTAGGCTGGACCTTAGTTACCTGTTCGAGTAAAAAGCTATAGATACGGCTAATGGATCGTTTTAATTGATGTCGTTGACACATTAAAATTGTGGACAGAGTAAGATATAAACCAAAACACATTACTTTGATAAATGCCTTTGCTAAGTTATTCAAATAGACAACATTTGAATTTCCATACATTTATAAAAAAATAAATTTACCTAAGCTACCTAGACTACTTATAAGATTTGCTTAGTATGATAAAATTGAACAAATTAAGGTGTAAATATTTTCATTTACAAACAAGTTTTAATCCAAATAAAAGAAAAATACTAAAATAATTTAAAAAGATATTGTGTGTGAATAATGTTTTAAGATTTGTGGTTTTAGTTGTAGTTTACAAGCAGTTGTAATAAGGAAAGTTAAAACAAAAGTTTACTTCGTTTTAAAATTAGAATAAGTGAGCTTACTGTACGAAACAATACAAATTGCCAATACTTTACCACTACAAAGTTAAAAGTACCTACCTATGCCAACAATAAATCAAATAACCCGTCCGAAAGACAGATGCTACATTTACATAAGCCGTAAATTACCAAAACGGCCTTTTTACTGCCGCAACAACATTTATGGTTCGTTCTTATTTCAACAAAAACTTAAAAACTGTTTAAATTCCAATAAAAAGAGAATGGAATAATTATACAAGTGCGGTTAGACGGAGATAACACAGATGCATAAGAAAGAGACAGCGATAACTATTCTAATTTTAAAAAGCAAAGATGGAACCTGAAACACAATACACGCATCCCAATAATGCTATTGAAGAGAGAGGCCATAAGTGATGTTTGTTGGCGCGTCAAATTCTACCTTCCGGTTTATAGGGTAGAGTCTAAATCCGTGCGATATAGGGGTTGCATGCGCCCTTTTTGCCAGATACATCGCGGCAGGTTAACCACCCTCCGTATGGTTGCCATGACAACGCACGTTAAGGCACCTCCCGTCAGCTGGCGACCATTATTCCCAACAGCATTGTCACGAAGAGGCTTTGCCATCACCTTTGTATGTACCTGTAGAGCTCATCTTTTTTAATGATAACTGCTTTACCTTTCCCATGAGATAAAGATCAGATTTGTAGCTCAGGATATAGTACATCACGTTCGCTTGCATTGTTTTATTGTAATTGACCGATCTGATAGCAGTTTGTTTATTTTAGTCAGTATATTTTTCTTCAAACGTAAAGGTTCGATTGGGGTACAAAGTCGTGGTAGTTCTTTCACTACGAAAAAGTTACAGATTTCAGTTCACTAGAAGCTCATCAAATTGCATTTTATTTTCATGAGTGACATTATTTTGCATTTCAATTTAAATATTGGCCGTAACATAATGAACGTATCAGATAAATATTATTAATAATTTTTTTTATCAGTGGAACAAGTTACAAGAGATATTTAAATCAATACGCACTGCTGCCACTGCGTTGCCGCAGTCATTCGTAAATAAGTGACCAACGGAATATTCCGAATTGCGTCTCCAATGTTTTATGAGAAATCGGTAAAAAGGGAGGATGACTTGTAAAGATACTGGCACAAACAATATATCCGAGAGCAAGGGCACTGCATTAATTAGTGTCGTACGTTGTGCCGACACCGGGATGAACACTGTTATTTATTCTGTGCGACCGGCCAGCCATAAACTAACTGCGACAAGACCTGCTTCTTACCCTCTCGCTTTTTTTCTCCGAAATAAATCTCACAGAATTCCGTCGCTTATTTATTATTTTATTTAACTCGCCCGCCTTTGTACCTAACCCGTTCCTTACTTTTTGATTAATACCCTGCTGCAATAAAGGTCTGATTGTGAATTATAACAGAATTTTGTCCAGTAAGAAGGTTATTTATGTAACGAATAAGCTGGTCACTGGACGGGTGAGATTTGTTAGGATCTTACGCTGGGAAAATATGGGGTAGGATTTGGAGATGCTGTATTTCTGTGGTAATGTTAAAGTAAGATAAATATGGGTTGAGGAGTGTATGGATTGAAAAATATAATTTAAATATGACTCATTTTTAGTCGTAAAAGGAACGTTATATGTAATTAATGGGTTGGAAGCTAGCGTAAAGCATATTATCAATTAAACATGCATTAACTTCTTAAAGGCTGAAAGCCGCGTGTCAGCGGCGCAACGTTTTATGGGATCGTAATTTGCAAATCGCCGTAAAGACTTGGGAGCTTGAGACGCCATCTTAAAATAGCTTGAGTATGAAGCTAATTATCATTGTTTTCTCGAGCTTGGTATGAGTACAGATCATATTTATAATACTATGAATGACGTTCGCTAAATAATTTTGAGATCATTTCGTACCCTACGCTTTTGCTACGGCGGCGACGCGTGTGAACGATCCAATGATAATTATGTCTATAGTAAACATGTCACTTCGAAATCTTCTCGCCTCTTTTTAACCTTGAACATGGTAATATTTGTCTACATAATTATATTTAGAAAGAAAGAAAGAAATAAATTATTTATTTGCGTCCTAGAAACAAGTACAAAATTAAATTATAAATTTATTATTATTAATTTAAATTATTATACCTATATACCTACTCACATAAAATATTTATATACCTATTAGTAATTTTTTTTTTATAACTAATAGTCGTTAGAAAATTGACTCAAATATAAGTACCTAGTAACTTCTTTTATTTTCACAAGACACTCAAATCTCTCACTAAAAACTCATTTTGTTTCGGTTAACAAGTTAAAATTGAAATAGTTCACGGCGTGGGTAGTAAAATTTAAGCTGTATAAAGTACCAATACAGCACATTATTTAGAAGCTATACAGTAAATAATATGATCATAGATATGAATATGAACGAACACCCGCTGATTTAAAAATGCATTCACGGGGAAGCGATTATACACACACTCGACTGGGCATTCTAATAGCTCATGGTTTCTTTTGTAAATAACTTGAATTTTGTATATTACACCTTTCCAAAAACTAAAAAGAAAGCAAAGCTATAGTACTTGCCTATGAACGTGAACACGAAACACATCATCCAATTAAAAAAAAATGTAGTCATACCTAATCATACACAACGTAATGACGATTCAAAGTGATTAGTAAGATTTTATTTCCCATAAGTAATACATTTCACTTACATGAGAAATTATAACTAAAAAGTAATTCGCTGGATTTTATCGAATAAATGCCTTTTTTTTACTTTTACTCAAATTTTTGAGGTGTTTCGTGTTCACGTTCATACTTCAAACTCAAACTGTCACTTTTCACATAGATCACTCTGTTCGTTCAGGCATGTGTTAGTATTCAATGTCACGAGCGGAGTTACGTCACAGCAATTTATTTTTATTTTTAAGTGTTTCTAATCGGAGTGGAACAAAAACCGCTGTTTCCAGATGATTTAGTAGGTCTAAACTATTTGTATGATTAAAATGAATGAGTTATGTCAGAGATAAGACTTGTTTACAATTCTATGCGAATTAACGTTGTTAAGTTTATAGTAGCAGCGTTTGCAGCTCAAACAATTGAAATGCTTTTTTTTTCCGTCTTAATCACAGTTGCAAAAGATTTATACCTAAATAGCTAAACTGATATCACACCGATCGGAAGCATCTCTAAGTCTGACTGTATTGTCAAGTGTCCGGTATTGATGTCCCTTGGCGCGAAAATCAGCTGAAAAATACTCGAATAAATACACTTATATTCCTATTGGTTCATAGAAAACTTTCCATAGAGATTTTCCCAGTCTCTTCTCTGAATTCGCAAGCAAAAGCTCTTGTATTCCAACTAGGACAACTAAGCATTTGATTTTACTATGATCATGTGAACGCAGCTCTATATCTAAGTTACTGGCGCCGCCATCGTGCATATTGATCAGACACCAATGTCCTACGAGTATTGATTTGTATGACTGCACATGCGTTGAAATTATTACCTATCAGTTTTCGAATTTACTGGGGGAATTATTTGTGCCAAGAGATTTATTAAAGAGGTTATTTTACTGTGAGATAGACTTTCTTACGCGCATGAAGGTTTTATGTGGTTTTCTTTACCCGGTGACTTATTCCACAGATTATAAATAAAACTTCTTTTTTCTTTTTTTTTCTTCTTTTAATTATTTTTCTAAACCCATTCGGATCACGGATTTTGATGTCAAATATAGTAAGTAAGATTTCCAATTTAAGATTCCGATTCACAATTTACAATCTAAAATTTAAAAATAACTACAAGTAATTTTATAACATATTTACAAACGTTTCATCTATGAATATTAATCTTTTATTAGAAATAACAATCGTTATGCAATATTATAGAAGAATCCTCAACAAAGCTACCAAGGTTGAAAGAAAGCAGTGGCTATTTTTAGTTGACTAGCTTCTGTAGGTAAGAACTAGTTTAGGTCACCATGGATGACTCTTTAACTCTGTTAAATCATCACTACGTTATTCTGCACCGAGGTTGTGAGGACATTGGCTTCATTCCAGGGTTGTCAGTTTCAAATCATAATTCTTGCCAATATGATAAGGTTATGTATTTATGTTATATCCATAGCTGAGTAAACACAGTTAGAGAAATGTATGTCAAAAAAATGGGAATACACATCATCATCAATATCATCATCATCAATCATCAATCAATCAATATATATAAAACTCTTTTGAAGCTGACAGAGAATCAACGCACAGCCGAAACTATAAGCCCTACAGGGATGAAATTTGGAGGGTAGTATCCTTATGTAGTGTAAGGGTGCACTAAGAAAGGAATTTTGAAAAGTCGCACTCTAAAGGGTGTAGAACGCGAGCAACGCCGCGGGCGACGGCTAGTAAATATATAAAACTCTTTTGAATCTGACACAGAATCAACGCACAGCCTAAACTATATAAGTCCTAAAGGGATGAAATTTGGAGGGTGGTATCCTTATGTAGTGTAAGGGTGCACTAAGAAAGGAATTTTGAAAAGTCGCACTCTAAAGGGTCTAGAACGCGAGCAACGCCGCGGGCGACGGCTAGTATGCTTATGAAAGATGAATCTCGTGAAAGTGTAGTTAACGGAAGGCAGCCGTTTAAGTATACGACAATAACCACAAGTGTAAATACTTGTGTCGCGTAATCGTGACTCATTGAGGATAACTGAGTATGCAAACTTTCAATATATTGACGTTTTATAATTGATTTCTAGAACTAAAGTACCTAACCCAGTGGTTTTCCTTGCTGATTATGTAGGTAGTATTTAATAAGTATTTGTTAATTAGCTAGTCAATTTATTGCAAATAGGTTTATGGTTATGTTATACCTGATTGTATAGTCAATAAGTCATCAGTTAGCCGTTAAAAGATATTGAATTGCTTGTAAACTAGTGCTTTGTAATAAATAAAGCTGTAAACTCAACAGAAAACCTTAGTTGCGATGTACAAATTTTACAATCAAACATTCTAGAGTGAGGGATACGTATAAATGCACATTTACAATTTTTATTATCAAGCGTTTGCACATCCCTATCTTTCCGTTGAGACGGAGACGTACGAGTACATTCAGTGGCATTTAAGAAGAACGATCTGATCTGGAGTTGGCGCGCCACAATGACGTCACAAATAAATTCATTCAACCCACAGTTGTAGCTATCGTGGCGCTGCCTAGTTGCTCTTACAAAATATTTAGAGTTGAGTATTTAGCGCGGTAAATAGCAAAATGGCTACTGGTAAGACGTTGTCGACTGACCGCTTTCGTGTTTTGACGAGCACGTAAGAGGGCATAAAAAAATGAAGTCATTTAAATCGTAGTCTAGACTTTTGGTAACTACAATTTTATTGTCCGTTTGATAAGCTCTTAGAAAACGAGCTACGCTACGTATAGTCGGCAGGTGGTTGTTTCAAATATATGAATTTACCTAAACGAGTGCTATTTGCAGCTGTCACGTAAAATATGTCAAGGATTGCTAGAGGTTATGTGATTGATAAAGATAATACGCAAGTCGATGAAATGAAATTCTTTTAGCTGAATTGTAACCTCTTTAGTATTTTGTCAAAAGATCAAAAAGTACTTAAAACACAGCCTTTTTCTAGAGCCTTAAAAATGTTTTTTTATACACTGGTTGTGTGAAACTGAAATTTAGAAACATCTAAAACGTAAAACGATTCTCAATAGTTCTTGTAAAACTGAATAAATGATTATTGACTAGATCTACGTTAGTACAGATACGAGTATATTTCAAAATCACCCTTATGTTTTAAATATAGATAACCTATATGTTTGCCACGCGGCTTAATTCCTTATTACAATATGCATGACTTTTTTTTATTCGGTACCTACCACACAAGCAAAGCCGCGGGGAGGTACTTATTTATTGATACAATGTTCAAAGGTACGCCAACGTTCAAACACAAACAGTAATCAAGAGTTACGAGTATGTATCGATTATGCATTCAATTATACGTATTTATTATGTACGCGTATACGAGAGAGCAATTAACTGATAATTAATTGAAAGTTTACCTATTAAAGGCTATAACAGCTTTTTAGTATGTTTATAGAGTAGTAAATTGCATAATTAATTATGTTCTTAGGTCACTTTATTTGCTAACCCTATACGCGCGACAGGCAGCGAATGTCTACATTGTCTGTTAAGGTATGAATGTGACCTCTATTTAGTAAATCTTGTTACTCAATACTTGTTAATGTACTTTTAATAAACAAGCGAGCAGAGATTTTTTTAAATTAGTTATTATAATAAATAGAGCAGCAATTAATTACATTACAGTTATCAGTTACAATTTTACGTAATAGTATCGAAATTGGTAAATTCAATGTGAAAATTTGCCTACTGGCACATACGACATTATGCGCCTAGGACGACTCGGTTGCATTGCGGGATGTAGTGCAGTGCTTCCACACTAACTACCACAGACAAGGTGGATTTAATGCATAGACAAAGTTCAATGACCTCTCTTTTACAGATTTCGTAGTTTTAATACACCTACAAAAATCATAGTTGAAAACTGAAAAATGGTAAAAGAAATCATAAGGATAATGCCCTCTTTTAGTACACTAAAATATATTATATATATTTTATACGAAGGTCGTGGGTTCGAATCCCGGGCGTGCATCAATGGATTTTTCGTTTCGGAAAATTTATATGCGCATTAACATGAGCTTGACGGTGAAGGAAAACATCGTGAGGAAACATCGTGAGGTGCTTAGTCAGCTCCGCACGTATGGACCTTGTCTTTCCTGTGGATATGGCTGACTATGCTGAGAGGATGGTATAGCTGCTAGGCTAGCCTACTCCATCTAAACATTGTCCCAGGCACTACAGTGTACCGTTAAGTGTAGGCATAGGTTGCCTCCTGACGCTGTATAAATCATCTTCAATAGATGTAAAGGCCTATTATTATTATTATTTTTAGTACACTAAATTTAAAAGTTATTAGATGACACACCCTGTAACGTGTATATATACTTCTTAACGTACCTCAGAAATTATGAGCGGCAATGATATCGTTACGGTACATTTATAAACATTGATATAGGTACTTATATAAAACTATTTGTAGGTATAATAATATTACAGTAAATTATGGAACCGCTACTACGTTGTGACATAGATTAATTATAAATGGTTATAATAATAATTTATTATGGAAACTAGCTGTCACCCGTGACTTTATCTGTATAAGTTTCGTTTATTGGTAAAACATTGTGGGGTAGGTTATGCTTAGTACACCTACGTTTTATTATATTTTAGTTCAATTTATTGTTCAAAAATGATATAAATATGTAGATTCGTTTCGATACGCCGTTTCGATACCCTAAAAAGATTTGATATCTGTGCTATGGGTGATCAATGTGATCATGACAGATCCTGTTCTTGTAGTAGTGTCACGAGAAAAGCTTATTGACCCGTGACACTATCGGTACTGTCAAGAGAAAGAAAATTTTAATAACTACTAGGTTAGCTTAGCATTAGCAGTAGTGTCGATAATGAAAAACACTATCGAAAATCCCTATTTGAAAATCTTCAATGCAAGTTCCAACTTTCTTGTAAATCTGCGAGTCAGTCAAGACTTGCACTTTTTTAGATGTAGATGGATGACATTATGCAAGATAAAATGGGTCAAAATGATAACTCGAAGACTTTATTGTTCAATTTAATTAGCTTGAATGATTCCATTATTTTACTTTACCTATCCATTACTTTGGAATGTAAGTTTTTAATATTTATAATGAAATTTTTTCAGGTAGACGTCAAAAATAGTATCATTTTATTTATTTGAACCCTAAATGTTGATCAAGTAGTAGCCTATTTGTATCAAATATATTTTTGCGTTATATACATTTATCTAAAACCCTCATTTTGCTTGTCTACTTATTTTTCAATCTCGCTAACACAAGACAGTCATTCACTAACAATTTGTAAATTTCTATTATAAATAGACGGCCACACGCGTGCCCACCCATTGCTAGTGTTCCCTGAGCACAAGTTTCTAGCACTATCAATAACTTTTATTTTGTTTACCTTATGATTTCACTGATAAGTTTTTCCCACACTTTTCTCGTTTCATAACTCGATAAAAACTTCTCACTTCTAGATTTTTTCACTGATTAAGTATTATTTTAGATCAATACAGTTTATTAGTTATTCTGTGACTGTAAATTAAAATCATTTATATAGTGTAAAACAAGCAAACAAGAAAACATGCTTTCATCAGCTTTCATATTAAGAATATAGTAAGGGCGCTGTCAAAATGTGGTGCTTAGTGCACGCACTTACCTATCTGGTAATAAGCTTCAAATTTGTATCACCAAACATCACACGAAACTTTCTCCAAAGCGTTTTCTAATACAAAATCTCCTTCGACAAAGATCATTATTATACTGACGTATAGATCTGACACTCCGTACTTGGACTTCAAAGGCTTCAATAGACGCACTAACATATAGATCTAACACTCCGTATTTGAGAAGGTAAAGATGTAGGGAATTCTTCGTACTTTCCGCTGAGCAATCTCAAAAACCATTAAGATCATTGTCTTGGGTAATAAAAACGCTCTCGGTAGCTGACCCGAACGAGGTTTCTTGCATTTATGACGATAATACAAAGCATACGGAATATGTCGTGGATATTGCAGCTTATTTGAACCGGCTGTGTGACTTCTATCTATACTATTATAAAACTGTAAAAAAGCCATAAACTAAAATTAAAAATATGCGAAAACTAAATATGCAGTTCTACCAAATAAACCATCCTGATTTAAAAATCGAATTGGTCTGTTTGTTTGTTGGTTTGTTCGCTGATCACGCCTAAACTACTGGACCAATTTCAATAAAACTTATACCATTCAGAAGCCCATTTTCGGATTGAAACATAGGCTATATTTTATTGAAATGAAAGACGTGGATTCTTAGATACAGCTTGACCTCTCTAAACCCAAAGCCGCCCTTGGCACGAGGTTCATCGTATGCTGGTTGACAGATATTTTGGTGGAAAGTTTCGCACGCGTACGAAGTCGCGGGTATCAGCTAGTTGTAGAATATTTTCATTTAAGCTTAAGAAGCATCTTAAGCTCATAGTAGTTTGTCAGCTGTAGTTTCAAAGCTATGACAAATCGGAAATGGTTACACAAAGACAGGATTCGTATACACTTTATCGATTTACTGCGAAACAGCGCTACACGAACGAATCCCTAGCAAGTCTATCAACTGCTTGAACTAGAGTTGAGAGCAAAATTGGTAAACTTCATCGGGGACAGGCCAGTATGGGGTCCGGCCAGACTAACCAAAAAATTCTGGGTCATCTATAAAAACTTAAATATCGCAGAAACCATGAATGCTGGCTTAGTGAAATTAATTGTGTTTAAAATACAGTTTATTAATCCGTAATTAAATAAAAGTTATTGTAAAATTTCATTATTAGCTTGCATAATTTCTCTAAGGTGTATGTCACTTGTATATCACCTCTACTAGAAACGAAAGTATCACTGGGACGACCGGTTTTTGGATATAAGCATAGAGAAAAGTATTCCTGATTGGAATGCAGGCAGCTTAACGTATTAAGGAGTTATAGACGATAGCGGTTTTAAGGAAATGTTTACTTACTACAAATACTTACCTATTTGTCAGGATAGGTAAGAGAAGCTATTAAGATTTATTGAATAGAAACTAAATTGGACACAAAAATACTATCTAAGTATTCTTCATCATCATCGTCATAAGCAACTTGTAACCCACTGCTGGGCATATGCCTCCCTCAAACGCCACTCGTGCATGTCTATTTTGGGCTTTTTGCATACAGATCTTTTTTTGTACGGCAACGATATCATCCAACTATCTAGCTGTTGGTTTGCCAAGGCCCCTCTTGTGTCTCCTAGACCACCAAGTATTCGTCTATACCCAGTGACAGGAGTAAAAACTCTATGTTTGATTTTATGCCTTTTTGTCCTTCATGCTATTTCAGTGCCATCATTTCTGATTTGAAGTTTGTTTCGAAAATAGTATCTAGTAAGTTATTATATAATTGTAAGTGTAGGCTGCCAGTAGAATTTTTATGTAAATAAGTTTTATTAATGTACAAACACAGTGAAAAGTAAAATTGTGAATGGCAATGCGTATTTTCATTTCACGCAACGTAGAGTCGAATGAACAAGTTAATCGTATACAATACGGCACTATGTTGATACCATTATTTTAAATGCAGCATAATAAGGTGTTTAATGATAACCAAATGTTCTTAGAAATCACAAATAATATGCTAATTATTCTACCCAATTTCAGTAGGTACATGTAAATTCATATATATTAATTGTATAATTAATTCGAAGCGCAATTAAAGCAATTACTGTTACAATTTATTTACACTTGGCATTGTTTTAATCTAAAAATAAAAATACAAATCCACGCCAAAGTGTAGTGCAAGTTATAATTATATCGCTTGAAAGCGTCCGAGTCTGAGAGTGCAATTATACAAACTCTGCACAGGATATGCAACTACTCGAAAGCCCAAAACGTCCCACGCAGGAAAATAAACCTATAGTGTTCTACTTCTATTATTCTCCATTCTATGCTCTACTCCACAGAACTGAAGGTCCATTTTGCAGGCTCGAATAGCAAACTTTCAGGCAGGATTTCCCTCTCGGCTTTGTCTGAAATATACGTTGGTGACACAAATAAAGTGAGTGCGGTCCGCCGCCCACCACATAGACATTAATTCAGTTTGCCTCTGATGTTTTAATTAAAAACTTTTTGCATTCCTGCGGCTTGAGTTCAAGTTTCAAAGTCATATCAATACTAACGTGGATAGTGTGGATACACATTGAGAACAAAGTTACGGATAGAATCTACTTACAACACCTTTTCGTCGTCAATATTTATATAAGAGCCCACGTGTTAATAATATAACAGGATGTTTAAAACACCAAATTGCTCCGCTAAGTACGCACTTCATTTCCTATAAGTTATTATTTGTAAGTATTTAAGTTAGATAAGCCCGGTTGAGAACAGAGCGGTACTTTGATAGTATGTTAGAATGAATCGGTTGTATATTCTCGGAGAAAGCTGTTTTATTTTTGAGAATGACTCCATCCGTCACCGATAATGCCAGGCGTCACTATAAACTGTAATGAAGGTTGTTAAGGATTATGTCGGATTTTGAGTAAACTATTAAATATTGTTTTTAAACTACCAGGTGATCAGATTGAATCTGAATGGGTATCACTGATTATTATGAACAATAAAAGTTTCTCCTATTTTTGTTTTAATTTTGTAGAGTTGTTCTGACTGTCATTATTCATCGCTAAAATGACAAGTATTTTTGCATAAAATATCAAAATTCTGCATAGATTTGTCATTATCATTCATAACAATATTAACAGAGTTATAAAAACGATTAAGAGCTTGTCTTTTTTTGTCAATTTATTTAAAACTGTATTTGTTATTAGTATACTCATTTGGTTTCTATTTTACTTACCTAACGATTAAGCAAAAAGTGGTTTTTATGAATCTGTGATTCTATAAATTAAAACTAAGTAGCAATAAATGTGCTTCAAAAGCATTGATATTCGTAATTTAAATTATAAGATTACCAGTTAAATACAAACGATTCTGTAAAATCCTCAAAAACTTATGAGTCAGGGATAAAGCGCGGAGCAAGCAGTTATTTCAGAACGTGTCAACTATGCGTCAAACGAACAACAGTCTTATTGTATTCGATACAGAGTACATAACATAAAGCCGAGGTAGGTACACTAGGTATATCGGTCGCACAATAAAGGAGCTTTTAAAAACATCGAGGTATCTCATCGACTATAGACGGTCGAGTTACGTTATGTTTTGAAAGCGCATAGACCTATTACGATTACAGTTCCAACGAAGTGTCGACTTCGGGTTACGTTTTACACTGTCATTTGAATCTCGCGCTCGGATGTTTGGTCCGAAACGCTCGTTCATTAGCATTTTATGACTGATACGACCGATAAAAGTGTAATAAGACGCATTCAGAGGGACATACGGTGTGATAGACGTCCACCGGCCCGTTGGCACACACTATAGGAAGTTGCCAGTTGCCACGTTATGGACTATACTCACTCAAATCGATACAATTTCATTCACTGAATGAACAATATTGTGCGTTTGAAATGATGCCGTTTCTGTTTGTTTCATGTTGCCAAGGTGTTCGGAATTTCGGTAGAGATGACTCATTTTAACCAACATTGTAAAATAAAATTAGACTGTAAAAAATACACACAAGCAAATTATGTCACAAGTACAAGGTAATTTGGTTATTGTGTAAATGAACATGAAATTCAAATTGCTATAAAATCGCTCGACAGCTCCCTGGGTGCATGTTGCACCGTTATTGCTTCATCGTGTTGAATTAGTAACACGTATAGTGCCGATGGTCTTACAGCTCGTTTGACATGAAACGTTTCAAGCTACAGGAAGTATTTTTTCACCTCTGGAACAGCACTGGTAAAGCTATTCTTTTTAAAATTCACACTAATGAGAACTAACAAAAACGTCTTAACAAAAAGAAGGACGAATTATATTTAAAGTCTATAGATCTGTTACCTAAAGTTTAATACAAACAGGTGAAAGGTTTCGTGTCCCATCTGTCGTCTGGACCAATTGTCCACGCTTTGATCCCCCCATGAGCACATTGGACACCCTAGACATAAAATCAAGCATCCAGAGGTAGTAAACTTTTTTTAGATCTCTCCCAACAAAACTCGAATAATAAAAGTAATTGGAGTCCATTCATATTAATAGACATTTACGATGCCTTCACCATAAAACAGAGATTGTCATCGCCTTACGCAATTGCGTACCTAGGTATTAATTTTTGTTTGCTGAATAGGTTTTATTGCCGATAAATCATTAACACCGGATACGTTGTAAATGTTGAGTATTCGCTGTATTTCATTGAAATTGGCACGATCCACATTTAAATATAGACAAGGGTGTCGATTGTAGTTTTAGAGTTTCAATTTGTGACGGTTACTGCTGCATCTGTCTTGCGATAATAAAATCAGTTTGCGTCTTCATAGCAATCAGTCTCGTTATTAGAAATAAGTTCTATAAAGTAGTATATCTGTACATCGTTTTCCTGATCACAGATAAATATAAAAGGCATTAGGCCCAGCAGCTGTCGCTCCTTAGGGACTCTCGCAATTTTCTTACCCTTAGTTTAATTCGATTCCCGAAAGGTTTTCCTCCGTATTTATTATTATATAACTTTATTAACGTTTTGTTTCTCAGTAAGATTTGTGCGAGTTGTTTTACGCGATAGTTTAATGTTATTTTACGTCTTGTTTTATATTTGAAAGCTAATAAAATATGCACCTGTCTAATAAATTTCATTGCAAACGTGTTGCGATAACAGGGTTTGGCTCTTTCATCGTATATTATGTTTGTGGGTGGAAAACTTAGTAGTTTTCTGTTTGGAGTTGAAAAATTATAGTGACCTCTAGCCTAAAGCTCACTAAAACATAAACAGGTTTAGAACGATGGTGGGCAGATTATATGAATAATTTTTAGATTGACAAGTTATGTGATGCCATTAGTCAAGTTCATCAATATTCCAAAATGCGGTGGTGAACATGGGACTTTTTTTTTTTTAATATGATAAAAGTAATGGAACAAGCTGATAGCTCACCTGATGTTAAGTAGTAACTTCTGCCTATAACAATGCATTACCTCACAGAGAAAGTCCAATGAGGACGTGCCCTGTAAGGCAATGCACCGCGTTCATCACTCTGAGACGTAAAGATCTTGAAGTCTCATGTGCCTGTAATTACACCGGCGCCCTTACCCTTCAAACCGGAACACAGCAATGCGAGCATCACTGCTTGGCGGCAGAAATAGGTACGGTGGTAGTACTTCCCCGGACGAGCTCTCACAAAGAGCTCTACTACAGGGACTGTTAGAGAGCTACACACAGTAGCCACAGCTTCAACAGTTGTTAAAATGAACTTCTTTGGAGTAAAACTACGTCACATACCCACCTCTGTGTATTTGCCTATTTTAAATTTAAAATAACTAACTTTTGTGGAAACATGATTATAAGAACTGCCTGCCCTCTGAGTGTCCCATTCCGATAAAATTTTTGACAAATTACAATTTTTGCGGAATCTAAATTCCGCAAAAATTAATCCGAGAAGTAAATTGTTATTTGAGTTGCAATTTGTCAAATTCTAATATATTCCTACGGTATCAAAAGATAGAAAATCACCCGCGCGGATTTCTCATAAGGTGTTTGCAAACCATAAAAATAAACAACTCTAATAAAATACGTGAAAGCGTATCAAATCGGCACCTAATCTAATTACAGAGTAAACCTGAGCGTTATACCTAATACCAGCCCTCTCTCAATGTTTATATCAGCAATATTCAACTCGCAGACGCAATATCGTAACGCAATTTAAAACGAATTAGTTCACCCCTGTCGAGATCCAAATTTGAATACTGAATGCCCCCGTCTAAAGCCTACGCCAAAACAGAGGGAAGAACATCGCAATATTTTATAATTTCGCATTTCCCCAGCGTAGAGATAATATTTTTTTAGAATAGGCACCCTAATGTACGGTAATGGTCTAGGTGGAGAGCTCTTGCGAAAAATGGCAGCTTTTATCTCAGAAAAAATTGGCTTTTTGTCTGATAGTGTTAAGGAATGGGTATTAGCGTAATGGCGGAGGATCGTACTTTGCTGATAGATACTCGCTAACCAAAAGGTTTGGGTGAAACCAACTTTGTGGGTATCTATATCAGTTTTTATTCGAACCCAAAAAAGGCTTTAGAACTATCTGTGAACTTCCTTGTAAACCAATCAAATATTTTTTTGTATTCCACTAAACTCTCCATTTCATTAACATATTCCTGCCAACATGTCCCTTCCCTACTGTTTTTGTTATAAAAAATTGTACTTATTCATTCATGTATTTACCTATCTAATCAGCAAAATGTATCATACAATTAATTATCAAGTTATTATATCGCGTGCGTTTGCCAAAACGGTCAAGTCAAACGTACAAGTACAATCGATTCCACAAATTCTGTGACAGATTTATTTAACGACACACAGTTTATTTCATAAAAGTGATTTGATGGCTTGAATTATTCAAGGATAAAATTCAAATTACGAAACTGATCCCGAAAACAGATGCCTAAACCACACCACCCTTGGACAAAAATGGCGGCCGGACAGGGAGGAGCAGCCGCATGGAGGGTTAAAAGGGTGAAAACACGGGGTTGCAGACATGCAAATTTGATTCGCCCGATGCAACGCAGGCGGTCGCCGCCTCCCGTGCTTGTTAGCCACTATTATGCCAATGTACACTTATTAATTCAACCATATAATTTATGGGTTTGCTATAAGCGGCCACTGCTGGGTGCATAAATTGTTTTAATTGAAAGTTAATGCGGGTGATCCGTAGATAGAACTGCAATCCTATAGATAAATTCTGATTTATTTATATTGAAAATTTTTCGTAGAAAATAGGGACTCAAATTTGCAAAAAAATTATAGCATTTCATATAAGTAAAGTGCTTCAGCTTTGCTATTTGCTTTTCACACGATAGCGCCATGGGAAACAATAATACAAACCATTATCTTTTTGCTCAATCGTAATTGAACGCAGTAATAAGCAAAGAAAATGAATTTGAAAAGTTTAACGATGTTAGAAAAACCGATGATTTACATGCTTTTAAAATGCAAATAAGCTAACTTTACGTGTATGAAAATATTCAAGAGGAGTTACGGCAAGAAACATACTATGGGTGTTTCTACGCCATTTTAAAGGTAAAAACCAATACAATCAAGAGTATTCAGATATCTTCATAGATCTTGGGTAGGTAAACAAAGATCTTAGAAGAGGTCTACCGCGTGTAAAAATGATTTTACTAAAATAGATTTGAACATAATACTATGTACAATATTTATAAAAAAAAACTAGTACCTACTTAATAAATTAAGCACACACTACAGTATGTTCTAAAATAAACAAGTAAACTAAACTCCAGCTCATTTTAAAATTTCAAACACTTAAAGTTGACTCCACGCTAGCGTTCATAGGCACTTCGTAATAGTCAGTTAAGGGTGTTTTAATTAGAGAGGCCCTATTCCAAGGGTATAATGTGCCTTTACTCGCTCGGTCGTGTGCTTGTAAACTATGATAGGGCCGCGTAACGCTCAACTTGTACCTTTAAAGGGACAGTTTCATATTGTTCATATTACCGTGCTAAATGCCTACGCCGATTATCCACTTAGCTATAGTAGTAACGCTTACCGAGGTCTAGTGATCCGTAACGTTTTGACCCAGGATACTCTTAGGTCGGTTATGTTCTAGGAAGGTTTAAGTCATTTTGGTTTGGTTAAGATTGGTGATTTGTATACCACACCGAGTTCAAGTCTAGTCCGAATGAACACAAAACTATTCAAAGAAATTTTTTTTGTAATTTCAAAAAGTACAAACAGGGACTGAAGGTTTGTGGTATATGAAATTTGTGATAACTGTACTTAATTTTAGAGAAGTTATTGGTAACAACCAAAAGTAGAAGACATTCCAATTCATCCGAAATGCTCCATATAAATTCAGAGGGTACATTTAATAAGACAGAAAATATCTAAGAGCAATTAAGGGGTCTTTATAACTCAAGAATGCTTAGAATGCTTAAATATCTCCTCCCTCCCCAGCCTCCCCTCGTTATAAGAGTGATTAAATTAAGCCTCACGCATTCTAACTGCTTCTATGAACGATCACCATTTGTAATGCTATAATAATTAAAATATGATATCTATTCAAGAAAAAAATATATATAATGCTATTCTTGAATAAAAAAAATATTATACCTAGTTTAAAAACTCCATCACCAGAGTTGGCGACCCACTAACTCATACAAGCTTGATTGCTTATGCCCAGTTTCATTTCGTAAAATGAGGTGGTAGATACACTATAGTAAAGATTTTGCAAGCCGCTCGAAAGAGCTGAAGTAGTATTAGGCTAGTCATCATGTCTGCGCTGCGCATGTCAGTTGAACTGTGGGTTTAGCTACTGATTGATGCTCTGAACTAGCGAGAAAGCAATGCGGTTAGCCAAACTAGGATGACTGAATGATCTTTAATAGATTTGTCTGAGGTCTGAGTAGTCACGTGATTGCAAGACTTGCAAGAATAACGAAAGACTATTGCTCGGCAGAACTCAAACTCACATGTTCAAAATTATGCCAAAATAAGCCCAAAAGTGAAATTTCGTGCACCTACCATCAGTAGCATTAAGGGCCGCTATATTCATAAAGGTACACGTGAAACTGCCCAACATACAGTTATGTTAATGCCCAACCTCCCTCACCGGCTGAAAAAGATAGGATTGCAAATTTTCGTCGGACAATTTATGATGGTTAAGCCCGAGGGGGCGTGGGGGAATAGACCTATTGGCATTTGGGTGAGCTAGCCGAGCTCGTTGTCGGTCAAAATGACCCTAAACATTTTATTTCGTAGCATCGCTATTCGCGTAACGTGGTAGAATGGCGTCGACTAATCTTGAGCCTCCATTTAAGGGGTGTTTTTGCGAGTTTTTCGTATAAATATAGCTGGAGATTACACACGTACGGGCGTTGGATGGTAGATTCAGGCAGGATTTAGTTGCATGTTGGGTAGTTCTTGCTAATTTGGAAATGTTTTACTGGAGGGTTAGGATTTGTGTGACGTTATAGTTCGACGGAAAACAGATAGTTTTCCACTGTGGAAATGCTAGAAAACTTTATCTGGGTTAAGTTGGTTATGACTGCGACTTGACCATATTTTGTCAATATGACCCATGCATGGTTTTTTGTAAATTTTGTCAATAAGGTTTTTGGTAGAAAAATAAAGTGTTCTATTTTACCTTAATGTGTGTTTATTTGTAGGAAGATATCTGCTTGTATAATAAACTTAGTAAAATAAATTAATCTTACCATACGAAGTATTCATCTAGTACTAACGACTTATGTACTAGAACTTTCTAAACAACATAATCATTAGGCTGCGCACAGACAGCATGAAATCGTATTTTCTAACGTCGAATTCCAATTTATAACCAATCGATTAGCAACAGAGAGCTTTGTTAAATTGAAGTGCTACTGATTGGATTAACAAACGATGTAGGCAAGCCCCTATTGCTTCCGTAAGTAATGAAATAAACGAAGATAAAGGTAGAATTGCACTAGAGAAACTTAACCCTCAACATACGCTGTTGGGTACTTTGTACCCATTAATTTATTTGATTAACAGATTTAAGGAATTTCAAATTACAAATCCAGATTTTTAAAAGGATGTACACAATAAGGTATTTATCTGTATTCCCACGTCGATATCTCCCAAATGTAAATATGACACCCCATAAACTGAATGTTTTATCGGCTACCACTGCCATTCCAATTTATTCTGGTCATTTTTGTCTACGAGGGTGACCAATTTTTAGGGGTGAATTTATGGGCTTTATGTCTTTTTTGGTGCTAATAACACCTTGATCGGTGTGACCAGTGTAACTAGAGCTGTTTATTAATTTATGTTTACTTAAAGTTACAAAGTTGCATCAGAACAATAATGCTATGTAAATATAAAAACAATTTAGTCAATGTTTTCGTTATCTAGTTTAATTATACTCTCAAATAAATGAATTAACAACGTCGTTCCTAAAACCTAATCCTGTAATAAGTTTTAATACAACGTATAGCTAATAACTTAGTACCGAGTATTTATCAAGCAGACACGGATCGATATCGTTTAGCACCCGCTCTCCCGCATTGTAATCCGTTGTTTAGGGTACAAACAAACAAAATATTCCGATCTCGTACAGAAGTAACGCCCTACGCTGCCGGCCCCCGCTATTTATACCACTGTTATTGGCACTTCTTCAATGTCAGTCGCACCCTGTGCTTGTCCCCTGATCCCTTAAACCTCTGATGCCCCTCCGGATCCCTTCGACATACATTACACAACACCACCCGAATGCTAACGCCAATGCTGAATTATACCAATTTCGAAAAGTTACAATTTTACACTTGCCAATTTTTATATAATAGGGTTAAGGGTGCGTTGCTTTAAGAATTAACACCTCAGCGCGTGCGATTTCAAATTGCAGTCATTGCGTCGTCGAAATAAAGTTTGAAATCGCACGCGCGTTGCAATGGCACTTGCGACCACTGCGCCAAGTGTGAATTAGTAGTTTTTTTGATGATACTTTGTAAACTAAAGATAATTAAAAAAATCAGATTAGGGCATCGCTCAAGCAAATATTGTTATAGCTGTATTTATCTAGTTTTCAACCTGTCTTCGAAATCCAGACTCAAACCCAAACTTAAAAAGTTAGAGATAACTTAGCTTGAACAGAGTCTTACTGAAAACTTGTCGTCCGTGACGTAGATACTCATCGTAATGTAAACAAGGACTTTATCGCGGTTCAGATGCGATTCAGTATCCGGTCGGCGTCGGTACAAGAAGCATGTAAGTACCGGCATCGTTTAGAAATAATAATTATCGTATTCATTACTAGCTGATACCCGCGACTTCGTACGCGTGCTAAACTTTCCACCAAAATATCTGTCAACCAGATTACGATGAACCTCGTAGCAAATGGCTGCTTTTGGTCTAGAGAGTTCAAGCTGTAAGAATCCACGTTATTGATTTCAATAAAATATAGCCTATGTTTCAATCTGGAAAAAAGCTTCTGAATGGTATAAGTTTCGTTAAAATTGGTCCAGTAGTTTTTGCGTGATCCAGAAACAAACAAACAAAAAAACAGACAAACTCGATTTTCGGAATCAGAATCGTTTATTTAGTAGATCTGCATATTTAGTTTATCCATATCTTTAATTTAAGTTTTCTTTTTACAGTTTTATAATAGTATAGAAGGGTCAGTGAGATCCATTGATGTTAAAAATGTTTATTTCATCGATTCATCAAACCGAGGTTTTTGAGATTTCAGATGTATGCGTAACACTTTGCTGGGTGATTGAGTTGTAGCATGCGCCTGAGTTGGTACTATTCTGATGAAATACGCATCGGGGCGTAAATCATACGTCGGGGGAGAACGGACCGGGTGAGTACGGGACCGGGTGTGAACGGGCCTAACCCAATCATGCGTCGGGATACAAATCACGATCATAGATTGGATTGTTTCTGTGGAATTCGCTAAAAGCTTTATTGTTATAGAATCTTTAATCAGTCTTTAGTACCTATATAGGTAATCTATTTTTTTTGTACTTTATAATTACAGTAAGTTGATGAATGTAACGTGACGTCATAAAATACTTAGTATAGCGTGTATATCCATGAATGGAGTAATTTCAATTACTCGTGTAAGGTGGCTTTAAGTGTGGGTGGCAACAGTCGCAATTACCTACCAATTCTTAATTACAATTTTCAAAACTTCATTTGCATAAACATAAACCGCTGGCAGAACGAGCGAGGCCTAGATTCTGCGATTCCAAGAATAATAAATAATATATACCTAGATGTGAAACTCCTAAAGTTTGTTAACCCAAATTTAGACCTACTGCCTTTCTATATTTTTTTATAGTCCTGTTGACATTTTACAATCGCTAGAGAACAGAAAACTAATATAACGAATGAAAGTACTTATTTACGGAAATTAAAGTCACGTGACACGTTACATCATTTAAGTTATTTTAACTTGGGTAGATTTTTTTCCGTTTATATTTAGTATAAACTAGTAGCTCGTTTTGATGAAGTAGTAGTTCAATCATTACAGTTATACTGTACGTGCCACAAAGCACGAAGGCTCGACACATCGTTCACACTAAATTGAAATAATCCCGTGATAGCACGACACAGTCTGACGATGACGCAATGAACGTGTCAGTAATAATAATGTAATTATTTTAAGTGTCTAACACATAAAGAAAAAAAGATTTCTATAACCTAAAGATTTGGTTTTGTTAAATCTCCAATAGCATAAATACTGCCTTTAGTTACTAACAAGTAACCACCACGGTATGATATCTCACATTATCCATATTCACTGAATTTAGTAGAAAAATTGCAAAAGTCTGTGCAAAAGTCAGATGTTTGAACGCAGTTTTCTTAAACTTTCTCAGATCATATTAAAAGCTTATAAGCTTTTATAGGAAATATTTTTATTTTGCCTTTACAATATTGTACACCACTTAAATATTATTAGACCTTGTGTAATCTAAGTTGTATGTTAAAACTAACAGGAGTTTAGTTTCTATACTACTCTGTTATTAGCTGTAATGATACACGGAACGGATACGGAGTAGCCAAATGCTAGATAGAGCAATTCATTTTTATTTGATGAGTTTAGTCACAGTATGGGTAGATCGTTTATCAAGCTTGCAGTTTCTAATTAATTTGTGTATCTTTTTTTGTTTTAATGTGCATGAAGTTCGTATAAAAATGGATATTGATTAACAAAACATTTTTTTTTGTAAAGCTCGATGCAGATTTTGTTACAAAGAAAAAGACAACACAATTCGTTCGGCTTATACCAAAGGAAGGACATTCAAGTCAACATTTCCCGTTTGCAATTTAACTTCTATGCAATAAATAAACGTTTTAATCGCTATTTTGTGGTAATTAAGTTACATGAAATGAATTTAAATATGCCTCAATTGGAAATTATTTCTAGAAACAAAATCAAATAGCTTTCCATCCTTTTAAGACATTTTATTATTTTGGTATTCTTGATGTAATAGTATGAAGAAAGTAATTGATTAAGGTGATAGAGAGCGTCTAATTCAAAATTAAACACCATTTTGCCATCCAAAACAAAATTTATAGCAGTAGATTCAAATGTAAACTTTCGCGGCTCGCTCCGCTCATTGCTATGTATTTTGTATTGCTTTTCATCTTGCGCTTGCGCGTATAATTCTCTTTATTCTCAGACATACAAGAAACATTTTGAAACTTCTGAATATGCGTCTACATAAAGAATTTTCAGATTTGATCTAAACAATCTCTACCTAAAAGAAAGTTTTGAAAATTATAGCATTATGGTTCGTGTGTGGCTTTCGTAAATACCTTATTCGCATGGAAAACTATTTGTTATGGGATAGTTATTTTTACGGAACGAGCGAGTGGACGGTTTTCATGGTGTGAAAATATCATAAAAATATTTCAGTTTGTTGTTTGTAAGTTTCGAATCCTAGATTGTGTAAGAAGTTATTTAGCGTAAAACTTATAATAATTCTAGTAAAATAGAGTCACCTGAGAGGTTTAGAAACTCATGCAAAACGTTGATTTTTTTTTAGACTAGACAGTCGATTCGCACACGGTTTATGAAAAAAAATTACTGAAGAAAAGTTTTTATTTACCGATCTACTTTTACTTCTTGTGTTTTACTTTCTTTTTCTTCAGCGTGTTCCTAAATTAATGCCAAAGCCATATAAAAATTCCACAACTAGCTTACGTGCAGTTCAAAGTCCATTGCTTTAATAAAAACAATGTTACCTACCTACAAATATCGCAACCTGATCTGAACAATGCCGTTCCTTTATCAAGTCCCATAGTATGGCTTTACATGAGACGTCCTCTACCCTCATCAATGAAAACATGTTGAACCTTACCTCTTGGTAATACAATTGAGAATCGAATAGAAGACTCCACCGCTGTACATCAAGATCACTATCAAAGATTTACACGACGCTTTTGACCGAGATTGTATCTTTCAGATTAATGCGACGAGCCTCAATGAGGTAAACAGATTGTAGGTAACACTACCGACAATATACCTTCTAGACATTCTATCTTGTTAAATTTTTTGGTATATCTTTTTTTATAAAACATCAAATAACTTGTTATTTTGTACCTATCTAAAAATAATTTTGTACGAACATAATTATGATTTGTTATGTTTCTAATTAAAATAAAAAACTATTTGAATAATATGCTTTAACATTTGAATGTATTAGGTACATTAATCATGTTAATTATCATAGTTGCCTACAACGGAGAACCGGTAAAATTATTCATAGAGTACCTAATGACCCACAAATGTACCTACACAATAATTTTCATTAGTTTTACAACAATCAAACAAGATAACAAATTAATTTTTAAGATTTTTTCATAAAAAAAGGATGGTTATAATTTTTTGCACTAACTTGTCTCGTCTGTTTTTAGTCTGAAAAAGACAGCCTTTGAAGTAGGCGAGTGCATTAGTTAGACGATTACATATCTACGAATTTGCAAGTTATATTAATGATCATTAACAACATATTGTAGGTAAGACCACTGCTGGCCTACCCTGTTAGATAAAAGATACGATTATGGGACTTCTCTATCAACCGACTGACTACCCGCGGTCTTTACAATAAATGTTGTCGTTAGTATTAATGATAAATGAAACCTCATTTATTTTATAACATAAAAATTAAATGCATTTCTCTTATCATAATTTTTATTATAAAACGAAAGCAAAGGCTAGCACGGGAGCCAGTTATAACGCAAAGTAAACAGTTCTAAAATTAATACGTGCCTCAGACATTTTTCCTTGAATATTGATTATGTATTAACTACCAATAACCATTCTATACGACTTTGAATGTGATTTTTATGTACCGATTCATCGGCGCGGAAAGTGTTAAGTTGATACTAAATATCTGCAGACTCCAAATAGGTGAAGATATTACTCATATTCAAAATTGATTGAAAAATTCACTGGAATAAGTAGGAAATATAAGTTTGCGGTTTTATTTTTGTATTTTACCTGAAATGGATGATTTTGCTAAATAACTTGTCAAAATATCTATGTTAGTTGTAAGTTAGGTCGATTAGTCAGTAGTGTATAATATTATGATAGGTACAGAGTTTAACTAAAACTAGTGAGTCAAGTAACAGAACGATCTTGAAACAAATAGCTTATAGCCATTTTACTGTATAAAAGGTTGGTGTAAACTGCAATATCTGAATAAAACAAAGCAACAGCAGAGCTTAAGTCTAAGTTCTATCCAGCTGCTGGAGCTATTTGCGAATGGCCGTAAATCTCCAGTAAGCGTGTCGCCACACTCGCCGGCTTCCTCGAACGTGTGTAATGCGCAGCTCTGGTCAGCGAGCCAATTTGTTTTTATTGAGACTACCCCCAAGTTATGCAAACCGTTCGGAAACGCTGAGCCCGCTGTAAACAAACCTAAAGCGACCAACTCATATCGGCACTCAACCTAAAGCTCACATTGGCAGCTCGCAGCTCTTCATAAACTGGACTCAGGGACCGTGGCTACCTTTAATCTCGAAGCGAATGTTTTCACAAGCGCCAGAGTTTCAGAGGCCGCGGTCAGACGTGTGTAAACAATACACTACGTTAATAGAGATATAAATTGTAAGCATTCCATTTAATCCCTTTGAAATCAACACTTATACGTTACGTAAGCGCTTATCGAACAGAACAGGTCCAGTTGGCGTAATATTTTGCAAAGGTTTACCCAAAACCTCAGATGTAAGTCCTAAACTAACTCGTAAATTGTGTAGTTAACAAAGTCGGCTATAGCGTCAAATATGCAAAATAAACGGTGTAGAGCGTAGTTAGCATTAGTTAGTGGCTCAAATTTGGTGCAGACGAATAAAATAAAATGGTGGAGTTCGACTGGCAGACATGGTATCAATATTAGCATAACGTACTTGGCAGAAGCCATGCAGAGTGGGTTAAGGGTGATTTAGACAACGCGTTCTATTTATCTAAATATTATTTTAAGTTTGTGTTCAATCTTGATTGCACTTTTGCTAATTATTAATTTGCCTAACTAAAAAAATGTGTTCAAACTTGAATACAAGAATATCTCTTCAAAACTTAAATAGAAATATTAGAATCTTTAACAAAATGCTCAATAAAATCCATCAGATAATAACATCTATTTTCAAAATGTAGAGCAGTGTACAAGACAACGGTAAAGCTGAATACAACAATGAAAATACAAGGTACAAATAACCAGAGAACTGAATTCCAAGTGCGCCTATGAGACGCAATGCAGTTGCCCCCTAACCGAAGCTTTCTCAAAGTTCGTCGGACTATCGAACAATGGCTGCGTGCGCATTCTCGAAGCTATTGAGTCACGTCGCGCTGAGAAATGTAGGCACTAATAACATTCTATATAATAACTAGTGGAACTTACTAAAGAGGAACAGACAACTGAATCTACAAGACATGTCTTATATAAAAACTACTAGATATAGTGCTAAATTGCGATATACAGACTATTTTTTAGCATGGAAGTGACACATGTCTAGCAAAGTTGAGATTTTACAATTGCTATTGCATAAAAAATAATAGTCCATGTATTTTGATTTGTTTGTATTCTGGGTGGCAAAGCTGAATAGAAAAAGAGTTTTATAGTTCAGAAAAAAGGTTAAAGTTCTAACCAAAAAAATATATTTTAAAGTCATGACGAACGTGTGGTACGATAAAGTTTACACCCACTCAATAAAGAACTTCAATGTATATTCCGATGTTTGTATTGATCTATAATGGTATACTAAAATTGAGACTTGTGTACCTCGAAGTTAGCTATAGAGCCAAATGGGTAACTGCTTTAATAGTTCTTTATTTCTTTAGCAAACAGACTCTTGACTGTTTAAATAAAACTAGACACTTGGTACTATATAGAAAGTTTACCAGTTGGTATTTTATGTTGGAATAACCCTGATTCGGTTGTTTTTAGTAATTAATACTTTTGTATGTTTTTGATTCCGTATTTTTTTTAGTTAGTAATATTATTTTATCTGATCCTATTATCATCTAAGTATTAAAATAATTTTCTGTATCTGAGTACAAAAAATGGGAGACTGCCACTTTACTATTAAACTAACTACAAAAGTCGAATTATTCGTTGTTGTATACAACTTTAAATTATTTGACAATTAGGTAGGTACTTGCAACACAAGAAATGAATGGACAACGTAAACATTTGCATAACAACATTTTTAATTGAGTTGTTGGTTATCCACTGAAAAGGTTAACTACTACAACAATAGTAGGTATTTGAAACACAATGGATTGTTATGTAAAACTTGGAAGAGTATATTTAGATACTCGTAAAATTTTTGTAATAGCATTTACCTAAGTACTTTGATTTGAACTATTGATATAATTTCTGTTTTTAAAATAAGTTTTAACATTTACAACTAAATGAGGACAAGCCGATGACCCATCTGATGTTTTGTGGTGACTAGTTACGAAACTAAATGCTTTTTGAAGGTTGTGCTGACAAAATAAAAAAATGTAATATTTCGCAGAAGCTTTTAAAATATGACTCAAAGATACAAATTTTATACTTAAATGATTAATTTATGAAATAAAAAAATTAATACCAGTGAGAATTCCAGAAAGTGTTAGTTCTCAAGTAATAGGAGGAAAATGACAGTGTAAATATCTTGTTAGTAGAACACGCCATTTATAAGGTCTCATTGTAATTTTTGCAATATAATCCAAGAATAAACCAATGATGTAATAAAGAAAAGGATCAACAAACAAAACCTTGAAACAGTGGGCATAAGTACCAAGATTACATTCAATTGTCTTGATCGCCCTTCCTAATGAACGCACAAGCTGCGTGTGCGCACAAATACATACGAACTGCGTTTGTGTGCCGCTGAACTGTGTGTGTGTGTATGAAGGGGAACCTTATGATGTGAATAACGATGACACAGACATTCATCAAATGATCTTGAAATTTCAATAAAATGAAGTTGATTGTGATAGCTCGTTGGATTTTATCATAGATTTTTTTTACTATCACGGGTTGTTTGGCACTGGATTCTTCAAACTTTTTGTATTTTTTTAAAGTAAGTACATATTTTGTTACCAAAAGAATTTATCAAAATACTTTTTTGCTGTAAGCATAATGATAAACATTTGCAAGACATTACATAGAAATCGTGTGGTAGATGCCATACGCTCAGAACTCGGAGGCAGAAACGAGACATTATCTAGTGTTAGTAAGATACATAAGAGTTCAGTTTATCCATATCTGATAAGCTATTTAAAAGAAATTCCCGGCTGCAACACCGATAAACATTGCGTAACTATTTTTAAAACCATAGCTGTCATTTGAAACATGACTGCTATCAAAAATTAAGCTTAAAATACAAGGGGTCACAAAGATCTAAAATAAATCATTAACCGAAATTTCTTTCAGAAAATGAGCTGCTGGTCGTAAATCAACGGTTCGTTTCCTCAACTCTTTACTTTTTTAATGACTTCAGAATGTTCGTCTGTCACCGAGGACTGCATAGTGGCTCAGATGTCGTCCCAGCTGTTTCTATGACAGTCACGTAACACAATGTGTTCGTAGTTTGTACTACGCCACGGGCCTGGCTCGTTAAATTTTTATTGCCACAAGGTCGCCACTTTATGGTCATTCTCAGCACTTATTGTTCGCGGACAAACTTTTTTACTACCGCCAATCACTTATTACGGCAGAGTTACGATTGACAGTGATTAAACGTTAATTGTTACGATGCTATAAAACGATTAAAAAAAGAAAATTTGTTATGATTACTTCGGATTGACGATAAAATACTGAGAGCAAAGTTTCTGGTGTGCATTTACTAGGAGACGCATATAAATAAATTTGGTATGCGATGGATTTATGCGTAGAAACGTATCTCATATTTTATGCGATTCTTGAGCGTGCTCAGTGTATCGTGCGGGCACAAACGTCATTGTAGTTTATTATATTGGATAGGTATTCGGCCGTCACCGTATGATAACAAACGATGTTTTGACTGCGTTTTTGGCGATATCGACTTTCGTTCGCCGCAAAGAGCTTGTAATAAAGCAATTTGCGAGGGCCAGCATAACAATGGGCGCTGTTCTAAGCTTGTTTTAAAGCTTTCGACACCGTGATTTAAAACCCTTTGATTTTTACTTTATTTGTAAACATCTTAGCAGTACAAAGGATTGCTGTGTTTGCGCAAAAAGTTGAGTTTGCGCAACTTTTACCGTACCCCTTTTGTTTAGAGTTTGAAAATATTCGGACAATAAAGTAGAAAGTCTGTTGTCTCAAAAGATGAATGCTGATGAAACTTACCTTACGTACCTATTATGGGTACCTACCTACTTAATTGCACAATTTAAATGAAACTTGGTCGTGTAGTGAAACAAACGGTTTTTTTAATGATTTGTTCAAGCATTGATAAAAGTCAGTGTTTGAAGGGTCATTTTAGTCCAAGGACTCGACTGGAAAATAAGTTAATTCTACAATTTTTACGTCATATTAATTGAGTAGATCTAGAATTAAACGAAAATACAGTAGTTTTCGTTCTAAAACTTGTTAAAATCATTATTTTGGGACAAAATCGGCAATCCTTTTTTATCATTGTTGCAATTTTTTTACCTTAATTTTGGTTTCCAGAACCGATGACCTACAATTCGCCTTTTGTTCTGGTGAAAGTCTCTATTGATTGTTTTTGAACCCCTTTCGTCACTTTTTGCAAAAAATACAATAGAAGATTTTTTGCGCAGTGTTTGCAAAATAATTGTTAAGAACAACAAACTTTACCATTGATCGTAAAGTAAGGGTTAAAAAACCTTAAAACGTGATATACGATGCAAGAAATCTCAGGTAGCAGATAGAAAGTTTTAAAGTTAACAATTACCTTTGTAGCTAGTAGTTTCTAAAAAACCTATTGATTTACCTGAAAATTTACACGTAAAGGTAAACAGTTTTCATACCATGGAACTAAATTCATAAAAACAATAAAATTTCTAGATTTCAAAAATAAATTTTGCAGGTATTTATGAAAATAATTAATAAAAATTGTTTACCAAATAAAATGATGTTATATTATACATTGCAATAATTCACAAAGCCATGTCAAATGAAAAATTATTGCAACAGAAAGGTTCAAAGGTTTTGCTTCGATTGTACACAGACTTGCGACCAGTTACAATCTAGAACACAACATTGTCTGCGACTTTTTGTCGAATATAATTTTTGCCATCTGATTATAGTCCAAATATTTCTCGACTGGTACATAGATAAAGGCTTATGAAACATTGGGACTTCTAAGGCTCAAACTAATATAAAGTAATACGTACACAACTGGATTTACAAAAAGCTGAGTAATATCCTCTTTACTGAATGTTTTTTTCTAAATTTTGATTTGGCGAAGAGGATGGTTAGTTTAAATTATATCCCGTAAATTGGACTTATACGTATGCGTGACCATATAGAATTATCAGCAGTTCAATGTAAAGTATTTTTAGATGCGTTTTTTTTTAATTAAATGTCAATGTCGCGGATAAAAGTCGCATGTCTGTAGACTCATCTACCAAAACCAAATATACCTGCTTAAAACTAAAAGAAAATAAATTTGAAACGATAAATACCATTGAACTCACCGCAGACCACGCGGTCGAAGGGGCTCATCCAATCTGGAAATGGAAAATCTATTATCAATCGTATTGAAGTTCTTTGTTTGGGCCAGTTGCATGCAACATAGACGAAATTCTAGAAAGAAAAATACATGCTTAATAATAAAACTCGTAGGCAGATCTAGGAAAATAAGCTAAAAGTATTTTGTAACTTAATAATAATATTTGTAATAGTAAGTAAGTATCTAACTATTATTTGTTTATTATTTATTTTGCATAATAATATGTTATTTTTATAAATAAAACCTGAGACGCGCCTGACTGCTGGTTTTTAAAAAAATTACATTTTTTAAATTAAACAAATAAATTATCGAAAATCTAAAATAAACTATTATTTTAATAAATAATTACGTTCTGAATGATAAAAAAATAGCTGTTGGTCGGTTCGTGGTTTCTTAGCTGGCCGGTACTGGTAGTACGTTCATACTCGTGGGTTCACAAAGCCAACGGCTTACAATTACTCTAGCAATTACTGGTTAATTACCTTTTCTATTGATTCCAAAGCCGATTTTACGAGTAGAGCATACCTACGTTTACTTTTAATTGCATTTAATCTGTTAAACTACCAGTTCTTTGGTTTTATTGCCACAAAGCAACACTGTTGATAGGTTAAATCGAAATGCTGGTGTATAGTTTTTGTGAGATTTGACTTCTGTTTTTGGTAATACTTTTACACAGTTTTTTTATTATTACTATTATAAATAGAAGGTAAAGATAATGAACATATTTTGAATTAACTTTTTAGGTGCAATATCTTCCATTTAATTTGAATTATATTATCAATCACTTTATAACTACTTCGACGGAAAGAAATGTAAGCTGCCATTTTAAAATCGTATCAGTTTAGTGATCTATATTTCACCAGTGAATTTGCAACCATAATTAGAAAAACATGTTCTGTTTCCCGTTTCTTGGCAATATTCACCGATCGGAAACATTCAAAATTGTATCGAATGAGTACAATCGTTAATTACTTGAATAAAAAATCAATTATACGTTTTCGTGTGTCGTATACTCGCGATTCGATACTCCATCGTTCAGATAACAAGCTTTGAATAAAAAAATATCAGGAAAATTACAAAAAAAATGACTTTACCATCCTCTACCCGAAATGGAAAGGTTAAGAGTGCCGTATCGGAACCATATTTTACTGACAAAAGATAATGTTGTTATTCGTTTTAACTTTATTTTTAGGGTATCAGCACAACAGTTTTTAATCGGGAAACATGTCGAATTAATTCAGTAAAGAACCATAGGCATAAATAAAAGTGCCTAGAGATTAAGATGGTCTGATTAACAATGGATGTTTCAATTCAAAAGAGAGCAAAGAATAAACCAACAACTGATTTGAGTGCAACTTTTTTACCTTTCTGTTAAAACAAAAGAAACGAGTGTTTAATTAATAGCTACAAATAGCAATCAATAGCTTAAAGGGCATTTGATGGCATGTGGGTTCCGATTGTTGAAGGCG
The DNA here is from genome assembly GCA_918843925.1 of Eulithis prunata. Classification (NCBI taxonomy): domain Eukaryota; kingdom Metazoa; phylum Arthropoda; class Insecta; order Lepidoptera; family Geometridae; genus Eulithis; species Eulithis prunata. The sequence goes on along the minus strand of OU974016.1, from coordinate 6,147,146 downwards.
CCTTGTGATTGGTTGGATGCGACGGCCATGTTTGATCCGCGCATGCGCCCGGCCGCATCGCACACATGTGACTGGTGTGCTCTTCCTTTTGTCGACCACAATACATTAGGTGCGATTTATGACACTGAATATCGAGTATGATGTGTCAAATAATTCACTGTTATTCATAAGATATGAATCGCCCAAAAGCAAAAATGTTTGTTTAGCTCTATCTTTATTATAATAATAAATATAAAAAAAACACTTCAAGAGAAGTGTAGACTTGGTAACAAATCCTTTAAACCGTCTGATACGATTGTAAAAAGCGCATAAAATAGCTAAGTCGTTAACCATACGAGTGTTTTAAACACATTTTAATTTGGCAACACACCGCTAAAAGAATAACAAACACCAAATCGCACATTGAAAAGTTCATTCAAACTAAAATGCGAGTAGTGTTTGAACGTAATACGCCATTTCTGCTGTCAAATTGTTGTAGAATGTAGTGTGTTACGACGAATAAATGTCGGCTCACTGACAACTCCGCCATTTTATTTCGGTTTGCGCACGCGCAGAAACACCTATCATGCTATTTTTGTACTCCCGAGACGGATTCTCGCTTCTATTACATCGGACATTTTTATAAGCCAACATTGCCAACAAATCACTAAAATAGTCCATTCCTAAACAAAACAAGATGATTATGGCCCATTTTAAATAATTTTCGTGATTTACGTCGGAGGTGGCTTTGATAACCAGATTTTTTTGTCGCTATGTCATCTTTATTCATTGCAAGCATGTGCCAGCAAGGTCGGTTTGTTTCTTGACATTGTTAATCTTTGTGATTCAAGAATGAGAACAGATTTATCGTGAATTAGCTGCTTGACTGTTAATGTACAATCAATATTTTTAACTTCGGCCTTTTAAATTGAAATAACACAAATCAAACTAAAAATATTCGTTAGTCATATGCAACTTCTGTTATCTATCTCCTGCTCACTTAAATATCAATAAAACTATGATCACTATTAATCCATCATGACTATCACGTAAAAATATACCTACCGTATAATCAATAATCTCAATACATTAGTTAACCTTATAAATGCTGATAGCTGATTGCAGGGTCATAAAATGGCAGATAAAAATTATATTGTACTATTGTATGCTAAGTGTACAGGTACTTAGTTCAGTAATGGTCTGCCTTTTTTGTGTACTAAATAGACCTCACAGATGAAAACTGTGCGTTAGGTATCTATTCCTTTGTAGATAACTGATCATACTGTACATTATGTTAAGTTATACAAGTTTTTAGTGACCACAGAAAAGAGGGGACTCTTTTGACACTTTTGAGCACTTTGACAGGCGTCATGGCTCAGTCGGTAGTAGCTCTGCCTTCCGTGCTGTGGGTCGTGGGTTCGATCCCCACCGAGAACAAACATTTGTGTGTTGTAAACATAGAAGTTTGTTCTGCGTCTGGGTGTTTCTATGTATTATAAGTATTTACTTATAAAAAAGAAAATGTATGTATGTATTCTATCAGCCATCTAGTTTCCATCGTACAAGCTTTGCTTAGTTTGGGACTAGAAGGCGTTGTGTTAAGTGTCCGTGAATATTTATTATTTTAACACAGGTTAGATCAACTTAAAAGAAGAAATCCCAACCCAAATAGTTAAAAACCTGTGTCTTACAATAAAAACAATTTTGATTTTGATTTGATTTGATCAACCTTTGATTAAGAAGAATTTTTTTGTAAGCATTTTTAGATGAGTTAATTCACTTCTTATACCTAAATCTACTTTCTAAACTGTGCGTAATAAAATGTTGAATGTCAAACTATAAAATTAAATTTATTGTTCTTAAATTCATGAACGATTCAATTATGTAGATCAAATATTATTAACGATGGATAATAAAAATATTTATAATATTAAGATATCTAACAGAAAACGGTTTTGTTAAGTGTTTGCTATTAGTTAACTATATTCAGCTTTACTTTACAGAATAATGATTCTCTAATTTTAAAATTTATTAAAAAAAATGTATTTTATGCCAATAATAATAATAATGGCATCTTATTAAAAAAAACTAGGCACGGTAACCTATTGTATTGATTTATTGTTGAGTAATGAGTATATTGAGTATACTGCCTACTAAAATGTTAATCAATAAGAATCATAACAACCTATAACACCTATGACTGGCTAACCATGAGAGGTATTCAACGACTTTAATAATAAGTGGATTTCCATGAGATAATACGAGAAAATGAAAAAGTCTTCGAATTTCCCGTCGGCACTGGTACGCGGCGGCGGCGGCGCTGTTGGTCGGCGAAAAAAAGTAATTACGCTGTAATGATTCAAGAATTAAAAATTTACTAGCTGATTATTCGCCAATTACCTAGTTTATTGCTTATATTGGGTGAAATTAACCAAATAACGATTATTATCCAATAAAATAGCAATCTGAAACTTTATTATGTACATAAATGGGCTATTAGAATGATTCATTGTCGATAAAAACAATAACAGTGTTTTTATTGTATTTATATAGCCGTTATTGAATTATTTTATTGTTATATAATTGCCTTGTAGGTATAATTAGGTTTTAATTTGCAAAAAGTAAATAGATGAATACATAATTCTAATTAGAATAACACGAACCGGCTTGTTTGGCTATGCTGCTGTAATTAGTAATATTATTTTATTATTAATAATCAAAATTTATTAATTACCCTTTTTTATTATTCAATTAAATAATATACTTATTTTAAACAGCTTTCAGCCATTTTATCTAACAAAACTACTAAGCAAACTTAATGGATTGATAAACTGCAGACAAAAAAATGAAGGTCAAAAGGAAGCACCCATTAAAAAATATTGATTTCAAAACAAATAAAAAACGTTATATTATTAGCCTATGTAATAAAAATGTATAAAATCGATCTATTTTTTGATAAGCAACATTTTCTATTTTTCTTTTCAGAACATCTATACATCGTTTACAAACAAAACAGCATGCAGACATAACGGAAAACATTTACCAGTGATGGACATCCAAGGATACCGCGGTATGTCAGGCAGGGGTTGAGCTGAAGGTTGTGAGCAAGCCGCTCCCATAGCGTCCACTGATGCTGCCGATGCCGCCGAGGCTGCTGATGCTGCTGCTTGGTGGTAAAACTGAGCAGCCGCCGCCATGCTGGCCGAAGCAGCCGACACGGCTGCGCCTCCATTGTGCTGACCAAGTGCGTAATTCACCATCGGATCACCGCCCACAGCTGTCGGGTACCGGCAGCTCTTGTCATCCGCAGACAAAGCTCCACCAGCCGAGAACGGGACCGTCCCTCCGAACTGCTGGTGATGCGACACGTATGGATACATCCTCGCCGGCGCCCCTGGTGACGCCGAAGACGAGGACGAAGACCGCTGAGGGCTTCCAGCGCCCGGTGAGCCAGCTCCCAAAGCCGCTGCCCCCAGTCCGCCTGACAGCGAACTCGACAGCGACGTCGACAGCGACGACGACAACGAAGAAGAAAGCGACGCCTCTATAGGCGACGCCCCAGCACCCGCGAACAAATTCTGGTGATGGAACTGCTGGTGATATTTCGGGAGCATGCTATCGATGATAAACTTGGAACTCATCGCTCGGCGGCGACGCGGCGCGCGACGATCGCCTCGCGGGAGATGCGTTTATCGCCGGCGATTCGGATCGATTCTCGCGCGTGCACCTCTACTATGGCCGCGGATCGTTTATGACCCGCGTATGAGGCTCTACGACTCCGAATTCCCCGTCGTGGCGAGCGTTACCGCTGCCGCGCGCCGCGTTCGAGACGGCAAAACATGCCACGTGCGTGCGAGCGAGACGCAGATATAAAGTGGAGCGACCCGCCGGAACCCTCTCCGTCTCATTAATTCCTACCTGCGTGGCTTATATTAGAAAGAGATAAAAGCTATTCGCTAACGACCATTCTGACGGCCATTGTTCGTAATGGCGCCTGGTTCCGCGCTTCCCCGCGCCGACGTCGTCTACGCCAATAGTGATCCGGTGCAGAACATTCACCGCCAATCACAAACCATTCCGGCACTTCTTGCTGTCAAAATGAATGGTTTCAGACCACATCGCAGTACAAAATAATCAATTTTTGTTTTTGTAGCAACGCAATCAACACTTTATAAATTTAAATTTAATGGTGCTGAAAAGTTTAAATCAATCCTGTAAGATTAAACACAATGCATCAAAATCACAAAGCTGTATGCATAACAACCAAGTACTCAAAAATTTGGCATGATTAATGTATTGTTTATAAAAAATATTTAATACTTTGTAAATTTTATTAAGATTTTTGTTAAGCTAATAATAATATTTTTTGATAAAGTATGAATTACAACGTTTAATTGAACTTTTTAAATGATATTAATTTCTTAAGTATTTTGCTTTAACTAACCTGTAGGAACCTAAGTAACGCATTGTTATGTATTAAAACAATTCCACTCATATTATTCGTCTAAGTATTATATTATTCACTGCAGATATCCATTATTTTACAATTTACAATTACAATTACCTATTTGACTATAGAATTATAATTTTAAAGAGAAATTTAGAAAACTCTTTTAGTGTTAAGCTCGCCTATGTACAATGTTCATGTCTGCTTTTCTGTTATTTTATTGATTAAGTTCATTGTGCGCAATAACGATTGTAAATGACAGTAGTTTTCTTTTATACTCAATTTTAAAGTTTTCATTTTGCATTTACTAACACAATACGTCATACTATACCTAGGTATATTAAATTAGGTACCTGCTTACTTATCTAACACTAATAGATAATAGTTTATTTAATAAAGTGTTAAAAATTAACTCAGTACGTAATAAATCATTAGTGGCGAGATCGGTAAGATTGGAAAGAAAAAAAATATTATAAAAAGTTTTGATTTATCTTGTTAAAATGTTTACTGGATTCGAATAAGAAAGTTCTAAGTTTGAAACAAGAATTAATATCGAATAAAAAGAATAGCACACTGCTGCATACAGCCGGCCACGTGAACCGACGAGTATTATCGCTCTCATTCCAACAGCTCATTCCATCTCTATCGCACTTTTCATTCATCCTCAGTCGTCGTAACCACAGCGAGCACATGTGCAATAAGAATCTTTACGACTATTAAAATAAAACCTTTTATTGCCTGAGAGGTTTATTTATTTAATACACTTTTGATTGTTACGCGTGTTTAGTGCATGGTTTTTATAGGCTTAAGTTGTCTTTTCAGCTTTATCAGGTCGGTGGTACGACGGTGTGGCAGTAGAGCATTGCATAAGTATTGGTTTTATGTTGTTATTGTGATGTTCTCGGCATAAACGTATGGAATGCATGATATGGACACTTGAGGTCGTTTTTGCCGCGATAAACACGATTTTAGTGGTTAATTTTTAATGAGGTTAACGGAGGAATAGGTTATTGATTATTAAAATTATTGCAGGGTCGTAATGTTATCAATTATGCATTAGTATTACATAATAACGTAAACAAAGTTAATTTAAATACTTTATAATACTTTCAATGTTTGCGAATTTGCTACAGTATTATATATTTAAATTACATAAAGATTAACCCCATTGCATTCAAATTATAATTTTGAGACTTAATAATGATCTAAACTAATCAACCTAAACCTAATAACGATTCAAACTAAAACTTGTACCTAGTCATAATCAACTTGACATAACTCTACGCCACAATGATAACTCTTTTTAGGTAAAACTAATTTTAGGGCCTATATTGAATCCTAAATTGAGCGGGGAATTCACTAGACGGACATGTTCGCGGACATGCTCGCGAGCATGTCCGTCGGACCTCGCTACTATACCTAGATCTGTGCAATGTTCGTTAGTGTAGGACCGTCGCAGACAGTCCGGCAGACAGTCCGTGTTCTGGTCCGACGGACATGCTCGCGAGCACGTCCGTCTAATGAATCTGTGTAGTGTATTGTGGCGACAGACATGTCCGTACAGACTGTCCGCGAGCATGTCCGTCTAATGAATCTGTGTAGTGTATTGTGGCGACAGACATGTCCGTACAGACTGTCCGCGAGCATGTCCGTCTAATGAATCTGTGTAGTGTATTGTGGCGACAGACATGTCCGTACAGACTGTCCGCGAGCATGTCCGTCTAATGAATCTGTGTAGTGTATTGTGGCGACAGACATGTCCGTACAGACTGTCCGCGAGCATGTCCGTCTAATGAATCTGTGTAGTGTATTGTGGCGACAGACATGTCCGTACAGACTGTCCGCGAGCATGTCCGTCTAATGAATCTGTGTAGTGTATTGTGGCGACAGACATGTCCGTACAGACTGTCCGCGAGCATGTCCGTCTAATGAATCTGTGTAGTGTATTGTGGCGACAGACATGTCCGTACAGACTGTCCGCGAGCATGTCCGTCTAATGAATCTGTGTAGTGTATTGTGGCGACAGACATGTCCGTACAGACTGTCCGCGAGCATGTCCGTCTAGTGAATTCCCCGCTTTAAAAGTAAATCATTTCTTCTTGAATGATGCTCTAAGACCAGGAGACAAAGCAGCTTATAGGTACTTGCCCAACGGCGACATTGCAAAGTTCACGTAGTGGGTCGGTGGATAAGGCTCAAAATCGTTTACCTCAAAAGCATAAGGAGCAAACATCCTTTGGTATGACCACCTCACACTGATGATATGAACGAACCACGGTAAATTCAAAGTGATACGTCATTAAAAAGCGTCTCGAAACTTAAGCCCATTTTACTATAAGTATTGGTATTCCACGAAAACTTTTTCAGAAATGCAATCCATTGCTTTTTGTATCAGAGAAGTCGAAAAGGAAATAACTGTGTAGGTAACTAATAATGAAGAATATGTTACGAAAGATACAGAAGAAGAGAAAAAACCTGATATAGCTGATGCTGCAGACCTGCCACAAACTTTAAAGCAAAAAGTTGAAAAAAAAAATACGAAATACAAAATGTTTTATTTCGTTAACTTAGGAATAATATAGTATTGACAGTGGTTGGATACCTCTTTTTAAATATGTTTGTTTCATTGATAATTTTAATCCTTAAGAAAAATACTTAACCTTCAAATTTTTACAACACAGTAGGTAATCTTAGTAGTAAAAGCCAAATCTAAAGGAATATAACCTACTTGATGTAAATAACAAACCTAAAACATAAGAAATCTGCAGCAAAAACTCAGTATCACGAGCGAAAAATGATGCATCGCCCATCTTCCCCTTTTTATGGCGAATGTAACATTATGCAAGCCACAAAGTCTCAGGTGGGTGGAGCAAGAGTCCATCGTAAAAGTTCCCCGACTCTTCTTAAAATTTACAACTATCGCTCGCAAGATTTAACGATCAGTTTATAGATACAACGCTTTTAAATTCGATATAAACTTGCTTTGTCTCAATGAAACAACCATCAAAATGACAAATGTGGTTTTTATATAGATTTATTGGGTCGTTGTGGTCATTTCTTTTAATGTTATTATCATCTGTTGCGTCTGTGTTTCTTGTCTTCTTTGATGTATCGGGACTTTGACTGTCTCTGTGACAGATATTTTACAGATCGTAAATGGTACTCCCAAAATCTTCAAGGGGATCATTGTTTTGACTCTCATGAATATGAGGTCAGATATTTTTTCTGATGTTAGCAAAAACCTTATTGTTGACATTTTACAGAAGCCAATGTTCTGGGTGAAATATACTACCTATATTTTTTATTCCCTTAGTTTTTACCACGTGTTTAGCTTAGTACATAACTATATTTTGTACAGTAGATTAAAAAAAAATAATGTATAGTGCTAGGAAAAAAATTTTTTTTCTTAATATAGAGTTTATAAAAAGATGTACTTACCTACTTCAGTTTTCAGAGGTGGTTTTTTTCACTCTGCAATTTTTTTTTATATCACTTACCCTGCAATTTTCAACCAAATTCTCTGGCAGTTTAAGTCCAGTTAAAAGACTGGAACGGCCTTTGAAGTGAGCTCCAATTGGTGTTATGCTTTGATCACAAGATTGATGCCAATAAAAGCTTTTCTCAGTCTTGTAAACTCCAACAGGATTCTGTTTTACATGATTGAACTTCTTATGAGAGCGCTTTTTATTAGGATTACCAACTTTGAATTATTTGGCAATTATTGAATTATTTAAAAAAGTAAGTAAAATTTGAGAAAAAACAGTAAGATTACTAGACAGTAACGTTAGTATTCGCTCTTATTTTAAAGTTATTAGTTTTAGTGTCTTCTTCATGATCCATTATTTTTCCTTGCAGAAATGTGTCTTCAATTGTTCTTTTCAGTTGTAATTTTTTTCATAGAATTATGCTATTCTTTGTAAAAAGTAGTAAAAGTTCTCGCTTGTTTTCGTTTGTTAATAGCGAGTCATGCTTTATTCCGTCACCTCGTCTCAAATAAGACCATCTCATTAGACCTCTGAAGCTCAAAGCGACCCAAACAACCCGAGGCTAAGTTAACTTGGTCATGCTGGCACGTGGACGTGATGCGATGACTTACCCTGATTGTGTTTTCACCTGAAAAGAAAAATAAATGGTTAGACTTTAGGTTCTTTGATTACCCAATTAAATGGAAAATTTATAGGAGCATCGAAATTAATTATGTAAATGAGCATAATGATGCAAATTTGAAACCAAACTTTGCAGAAGCAGACGACTCTAGAGACTAGTACCTAAATGTTACAGGTTTAATAATTATTACAATGTCGCATTATTATATTCTTAGCACTATTTCTTTGAACACCAAAATTAGGTATCCACAAAGTGCACCAGGTTTTAGAGCACCCATTAGTAGAGCTCTTATTATAATTTCAGAAAGAGCCACTAACTATTTCCTTAGTGCAATTATTTACAAAAAATGTAATGAGAAATTATTAAACTATCGACCATTACTTCGGCTATCTCACAGCTCAGAATTAAGGATTTTCATTCATACTTATACATCGATTTCGGCTGCACTGGGTCAGTTACTTTTAAATAAATAGTAACTAAATGATATTCCTTATAAAACTAAAATTATCCTTTACTCATCCAACTCAAAGGTTCTTTCTAATTCCAAAGCATTGTTCTTATTATAAAATTATTATAAACGGGCTTCATTGTTACGCAATTCAAGCGTGCTTCAGAGGACTGCATCCTTTAGCGAGGGGGTGAGGGGATGAGGCGAAGCTGGAAAAATTGCACATAAATATTGAAGCTGCCACTTACACGTGCGCCCGCCGCCAGTGCTATGTTAACGTGGATAAGATATCACAGTGCCAGACACTGGAAAATACGTTGCTTCAAACTGTACTGACTCGTCGTAAACTCAAATAAGAATTGGACAGTTTAACAGTTCTTACAAAAAAAATCTAAGTTTATTATTTAAATTATATAATTTAAAATCTTTCAAAATTAAAAAAAAACCATCATAACGCCTTCTCTTTGCATGATTTATTATGTACCTTTACTTGTGACTTTTTGACTCAAGACAATTGTAACAAATCAATCTAAATTAACCATCCAAGGTTTTATCCAAGCATTTTATGCTTAAGGATGAGCTTAGTGGCACTTTTGTGATAATCTTAGTGACCTTGGAATGCTTCAGTTATTTTACTAATTTAAATTTTCACATGTTAATTTGTTCATTTTTCCTATCACTATATAAGCGGTAGTAAACTTTAAATACACATCGGTGCTCAAAAAAGTCTTGTATTCAAACCATAAAATAATGTAAAACAAACTTTATTATTAAGTTACTTTGGAAAACTTATAGTTAAAGCGTTACTGATGAAAACCTTTAAACTTAAAAAAAACTAAAAAGACTGGGTCGCGCCACATCCATACTATGCTATCCGCAGCGCGATGCGAGCCCTCCTTCTTTTTCTTGTAGCAAATTTCGCAACAATCTCACTTATTATGCCACACAAATTTCCGCTCCTGCCCGCCTCTAGACGCGAAATTAAAATTTCCTACTCACCCCCTGCTTGTATACGATACGACTGAATGGCTTAATAAATATTGCTACTTAAGAACCTTTAGTAGGTAAGTTATCTTATGGTATTTCTGGATGAAAAATGCAAGAAGAAAAAACAATGAGCTTGAGTACTTTTAGGATGGTAAAACCGAAAAAGTTATCATTATGTAAGACTATGTATTCTACAACGTTGTTCAATATTTGCAATATTATAGGTATACTCTCGATCTTCGGCCGATTTATGAGTTTCAGGTGGAACTTTTTCAAGTTTTGATGACTTTTGTAATAGACTATTTTTTTTTATATTCTTGGACATATCACACAACTACTACATATTGGTTGGAGTGACCGTTTTCCTAGCAGCCTTTGGATCTATTTTCAGATAAGCTCGCTATAATGTCAATTAAATTACTTAGTGCTACTAGCTGGAATAGGAAGAAAACGTTTATGGAAATAACCTAAACATCTATAAAAACCCCAAAAACATTATAAAAGCTCCTTGAAAAATCACTTTCAAGAATGGTGTGGTGTAATATTTGCTGTTCAAAGTATTCCAAATAGATGTAATAAGTAAACCAAGTATTAAAAGCCAGTTTTCTAAGAACATTACACCAAAACAATATCTTCTAACTGTCCATTCCGCCAACGGCACACCGCAATATTATTCAAATAAAAACAATTTCAATTTGTTCCCAAATTGAAACAGAGCTCGCGGCATGTTATTACATCTGGGCGGAGGTTAGCAGCGGTAGATAGAGCGTGTAAAGTGCCTATAGAGTCTACCCTCCCTGCCCTCACTGCCTATAACACCAGCATTGAGCTTCCCTCAAAAGCTTTCCAGATCGTCTCAAAGGCGTTAAGGCATGTTTGTAGACTTATAACTGCACGGTTGCAGCATAGATAGATAGATAGATAGAAAACTCTTTATTGTACACCACTTTTACAGAAATTATAAAATAAACACAGAGTTCATTATTTTTATGTGAAGTACAATGGGCGGCCTTATCGCTATGAGCGATCTCTTCCAGGCAACCTTTACCCAGCTTCCAGCAACCAGCATAGCTAGATTACAAAATTAAATGTCAGTAATGAAAAATTTTTAAATGTATATAATATTTATACAAGAACGGCTCGTTAATCTTCTACATTTTTTATTTGCATTTTTTATTGATTACTGACAACGTCGGTGATTGCTACACAGGTAACCTGCTTGCATTCATTTAAAATTGAAATTTTACCAGAGTACCTACCACTGTTTTCATTTTTTACTTTCACCAATTATTTTTCGAAATGCATTTTTTTGCTTTATAAGTAAGATACTGTAGCAGAAGTAAGTTGAATCATTCAAAAAATGGGGTCTAAACGTTTTTTCCTCATATCCTGTGCGATGTTTCAACAATTATGATACTATACGTAGACAAAACATTTTTGTAAGTAGAAAAGCTTCCAAAGCTTCCTCTACCTAACTTTGTGATAGCGACATCTCTGTTTTTGGGAATGAACTATTTAGAGTGAAACGTAGTCAAGTGTTCGTCAAGGAGTCAAGAGCCAACGAGGTGGATAGCTTCTTACATTTTATTTTTAAAGGTGTGTAGTCAAATGAGGTTCATTATTAGATGATAAAAAATTACATACTTAAATTTTCAGCTATGCATTACATTGTAGGTATCTACTTAAAAATATATTTTATTTCAGTATATTTTATGCTAGGGTGATATTGATAACGCCATCTCTGAGAGGGTGAAAGGACTAAAAACCGAAAGGGTTTATAGTATGCACTTTGTGAACTGCATTTATGCGCCCTCAAGCGAAGGTTTTCGAAATGTGATAATCCATAAAACGAAAAAGTTGTAGTTCGAATAGGTTCTATACGTAGTTACTAAATATATTATCTACTAATTACTAAAGTACTTAAATAGTTTTTGTGTTAAAATACGCTCTTCTTACTTTGGTAGTATTCCAATTTTAGCATGACGAATAAAAAAATCTTTATTATTTTTTTAAGGTTGACTCACACACCGTCTATCAAATTACTAATTACCCGTTCAGTTCAAGCTTCTGTTTGGAACTTTACATTACAAAAGAGTAACTGATGCTACCGTAATTGACGGGGATTTTAATTGACCGTAAAGGAATTTAATGAGACGTTATAACCTGTTAAATCTTTTATTTTTATCTAGGTAAGTATTACGTTTTTATAAATATGTAATATTAATTTTGGTTCAACAAAAAATTGTGCGTAGATAGATACACGTTGCACAAAAAATTTCTACTTGTCTTATTCATGCACTTATTCATGATTCATTGTTTTTGCAAAAACCAAAAATATATACATAATTTTTAAACCAAGAATTGTTTATAGTGACCACAATATTACCGTTCGAAATATAAACATTCTAACTTTGTCAACGCAAAAGCAAAATTTAAACCAATACAGTTGAACTTTAACCAACTTAAGTAATATAAAAAGTAATCCACGAAATCATTTAATATCTCTAGTGAACAAAGGATGAAAACAAAAGGATTAAGAACACCTCTTAAAAGAAAAACAACGTAACACTTCGACTAGAACACGTAGATACCTAAACTTTAACCATTTCGAGTAAACCTATATCATATTGGCTGAATAATGGATCAATTCAAATAAATTCTAATTCGTAATTTCTTGTAGTCTATTTGTATGTGGAAACTTTTAATTGGCCTTCAGTGTAATGTAATTTGTCTATCTTCCTACTGTATAAATACCTAGCTGTTAGTTTTCCAAAAAATATTAATATAAAATAAATTCTCACGTCCTATTTTGATTAAGTGTTATATAAAACCCCGCTTTAAGACTGCATAATGATACCTACCGCAGATACTTTATATTTGGACCTTATAATTTTTTTCACACGCAACAATTTGGAATTTGTATCACGTAAATTTTCCGCTTGAAAGGGAAATCCCTATTGTCATTCCGTACGCACGATCCGCTTCCTCACGAACACGTGTTTGTATCTATTTATATGTATATGCGAGTATTTATTTCTGTCACGCTATTCTGAATTTGAATTCCGAATTTTCATAGTTCGGTTTGGTTGGGAGCACGGGAAACCAATAGTGACTCAATTGTTATGAATTTATTTGACAATGGCACGTTAGAAGTTGTTCCTTTATGGCGCTGATTTATTTTTAATGTTCTTTTGTTGCGTAAGTTTTCTAGGAGCAACTTGCTTGACGAAATAGTACTAAGTATATAATTTTATGTAATACTATAGCAGCTCGTCTTGGCTTCAAACGGGTATTTAACCAAAAAATCTTAGGTAAGGAATTTTTGTGTTATATTTTACACCTTGGATTACATTGTTGGAGTTTAAGTAAGGATCCTTGATTTTTTTTGAAGATATAATATGACCTAGGTCATGTGAGGATAGTGTAGTTTCCCAACGGTGAATTTTTTTTTCAAATCGGTCCATTACTTTCGTACCTTATTCAATGCAAACAAACAATCAAATCTTGCCTCTTTATAATATTAGTAAAGTAAAGATGTCTCAAAATAAAACATCTTATCTAATCTTCACAGTATATCTAAATAAGAAAACTTGCTTAATCTAGTCATTAATTAATTGAAAAATTTAATTTAAAAGTATGATTTGTTAAATAAATTATTAATATAATATTACTGTTGGTTTCGAACTTCACCGGACATAGTAAATATGGACTTCTATGACGTCTACGTGCGTATAATATTGTACTTAGCTCTCAGTACATAATTAAGTAGACGCAATATAACTGCTAATAGAGATAACCGTTCCGTTCATTATTTACATACATGGTTGAGTCAAAATAACTTAACTTATGCAATATTATTTATCTCTATTTAAACAATTTCAAGAAAATATTAAAAAGCCGCAAAATAAAAATATTTTAAATAATTTAGGATAGATAAGTTAAAAGTTTAAAATAACTATTAAAAATAAACCGTTTAAACTCAGTTCATAAATAGAAAAATAATTTATTCGTATACCTAACGGAATATAATAAAATAGTAGTTAACTAAGGTTTACCTCTTCTACCTAAAAGTACCTACAACTACATACTGTGTTGCGAAAGGGACTAAAAGTGGTCGTCACGACAACCTTATTACGTCTCTACAAAATGATAGCAATGGGACTCATAGAGACTGATGGCTTACGTTTTCTTTTGTTTATGCCAAGCTTGAAAAAAATAGACAGGTTCTGGTTTCTATGACAAGTAGGTGTTTGGAGTAACATAAGTATATAATAAAACAAGTTTATTTTGGTTTAAATATTATGCCACTGACATAAAATGCAAGAAGTAAAAAAAAATGTAATATAATTGGATTTATTATCCGATGTCAACATTGTTGCACTAAATTACTGTACTGAGTACTGTAACTGTACTATTTATGAGTTTCTTTTGGTTATTATCACTAATAAAATGGCCAGTTATCGTCACGTTTACAATGATCTCTTCTCACAAATTACTGTCTTCAGCACTTTTTATCTCTACTTTGTAATATGACAATAAAAAATACTTTAGACGCAGTCTGCACTGCAAGTTCAGGATAATAGTAGATCAGATACTTTTTTTTTTATTTCATTGATGTTTATGCTGTTTTACGTGGGTTTTTAAAAACTAACGTGATAGATCTAAAGGGTTATGTACCTACAAAAAATAACATTATTTGACCACAAAAAAGAAACTAGCTATATAATATAATGATTTGGTAGTACAAAAAACGTTCAAATATCTAGGTATACATAGATTAGATGCTGATTTTATGCCTACCAAAGGGTTTACACTTTGAAAAAACAATTGGATCATATTGTGATTTTGAAATATACACACACCTTAAAGATTTAAGTCATACTGACAGATTATTAATAGTATTAAAAAATAAGTAGCATTTGTGTTCTCATAGCAGCAGAATGTGAAACTTAATAGGTCCGCATATTTGTCACCCCTTGCAGACGGGGGTTGCAGACAGGGGTGGCGCATTGTATTGCAAATACCGTCTGTCCCCAAAGATGGGGCTACTGTATTTTGCTACACAGTAGCTAGTTCACCTTTTGGTGGCTAGATGGAGCTAAAACTAACTTATTTGCACAATACATTTGCATACAGTAACTTTAAAAAAAAAAAAATGTGCGAAAACTAACTGCTTTTCTACCTATTTGTATATTATGTATACCTATAGGTCGTGTCACAGATTGTATGATTGTAATAAAAAAACTTAATATATTTTAAAAATTTTTAGTTGGCGGGACGATCTCGACGTTCACATGAGAGAGTGGTGGAACAACGCCAACGACCGGGACCAGTGGATAACTTTGGGGGAGACCTTTGCCCAGCAGTAGGACACAATAGGTTAAATAAAAAAATATTTTAAAAATAAATATGAAGTTTATTTTGTTTAATTTAGGTAAATATACAGATAGTTAGTCAATAAACTAAACAGGAATAGTAGAAGCACAGCATTTGTGTATTTTAAAAACGCTGTGTATTCTTACTTATTTGACTTTGTTTTGTTGTGTTTGGCTCTTTTCATAATTACCTGCTATCAACACCGTTATAATTACGTGAACAATGCTACGCTCAGGTACCGTAATTACGTAGTACAATAACAAAATTGTACAATTTGTTTCAATAGTAACTGTTTCTTACGTAAAAGGGTTCATCGTAAGTATATTCTTACGTAAGTGTTGCTTTTTTGTTTATTGACGTGTAGCGGTTCATTTTGGCTAGAACATCGTTTTATTCTTCAATAATTATTATGTGCAATTTTGTAGTTATTAAATTAAAAATCATTTGTATATTTACAGGCAAATATAATACGGTATATTTGGCAGAATATTAGTAGTAGTAGACATCAAAACTAATTTTAAATAGTTCATAGATAATTTGCATAGGTAATTAGTTTTGGCCTGCCTATAAAACGACAAAACCAAAAAAAAAACTAAAAATTTAGTAATGACTTTCAGAAACTTCGCAAGAAACGATTTTAAATAACTTATACCTTATCAAAAATTGCACTTGTCACATTTTTCAAAGAAACCCTAATTATGTAGTACGATGTTGCTATGTTGATACTAAATTTATCACCAAAATAGCACTACTTTTTATCTATATAGTTCAGTAAAGGTTTTTTACTGCCATTTTATCACATTTTGTGATTGTATACTATCTCTCAGTAATAAAAACTTAATTAAAGCTATTTTAATGTTGAAATAATACAATCAGTTAGTTGTTATATAATATTTGCGATATATTTAGGTTTTATTGCAACGTAAATTAATATAAGTATCCATAAAAGCTTATCAAGTCGTAAATACAGTATTTTATAGACGATTTGATTGAGTGTTACGCATAACAAGGAATTATATTTAATTTAACGCAATTTAAATGTAGTTAAATATATATATAGCTACTCATTCAAGAACCAACTAATTTGTTATTCTGATTAGTCAATACGTTTTTAACATTGATCTAAGCATTAAAACCAGTTTTTGAGTGATAAGTATTGTGTAAAACATCGAAATATATACTTACCTGTAGAGTTTAAATGGTGTTACCACACCCAGAATTCATAATATCAGTATCTACAAGTTTGAAACAAAGTTGCTAACTGCTTTTAAACCTGCCCTTTAAAGTCTCAAGTACCAACATTGCTTGGTTGCGCTATACTAGAGACGTGGACAATGCAAGAAAATTGCACAAGGACAACTATAAAACCCAATATCGCCCAACCCTTTGAGGTGTTGGTAATAAATATTTTATTGCGTTCTAAACTTGAACCTTACTACAATTCGAAAAGAGTTCTTTTTAAACAGTGAGGCTGTAGCGTTTACACGCGTAACTGTAAAAGTAATTATATAACAAAGGGATGAAGTAAAAGCAATCATTACAGGTAATGAAGGTAAAATAGACACCTCAGTTTAAGTTCGATTGCTAAAGTGTACAGCGGATGACGCGTGTATTTTTTAAACTATCCGTTAGTTAAAAGTGAAGTGACCAACGTTATCAAATTGAATATCGATAGAGGTGTAAGTTTTGGTTGGTAACGGTACTTTAGTCAGTTATTTTATCGTTATTAAGCTAGTTTATTAATTTATGCCGCCCGTGGTTAAAATAAAAATAATTGAATGAATCCGGTCGAAAACAAATTGATTCGTCTATTAAAAAAAGTCTTATATATGTTAAGGGAAACATCGTGAGGAAGATTAGTACTCTGTCAGGCTCTGTCAGAATCTAAGTATAAAAAAAAAGCTTTTGTGACAGAATAAATTAGTATGTTTTATTAGTACTTCACACAGAATAGGTATAGTTAGTTGGTTTAGTACTAAAAATACAGATTGTGAGTTCCTACATGAGCACTTGTAGCATTTCCTTTTTTTTTTTTTATGATAAAAGTAATTGAACAAGTTGATAGCTCACTTGATGTTAAGTAGTAACTTCTGCCTATAACAATGCATTACCTCACAGAGCAAGTCCAATGAGGACGTGCCCTGTAAGGCAATGCACTGCGTCCATCACTCTGAGACGTAAAGATCTTGAAGTCTCATGTGCCTGTAATTACACCGGCGCCCTTACCCTTCAAACCGGAACACAGCAATGCAAGCATCGCTGCTTAGATATAAAACGAACATATTTTTTTGCGGGTGTAGTGTATAACTAATGTAAACTTGAATCAAAGCACTCAAACTGGTTTGGACGACTTTTAGATCGAAACTACCAAAAAAGTCAACTTTATAATAGTCTCGAGCAATGACAAAACGTGGCGCCAAATTGTGAATAAATCAAATATGGGTATCAGTCAGGATTATATAGCGATACTAGCTGATACCCGCGACTTCGGACGCGTGCGAAACTTTCCACCAAAATATCTGTCAACCGCTTACGATGAACCTCGTAGCAAATGGCTGCTTTTGGTTTAGAGAGTTCAAGCTATATCTAAGAATCCGGAAAAAGGGCTTCCGAATTATATAAGTTTCGTTGAAATTGGTCCAGTAGTTATGGCGTGACCCGCGAACAAACAAACAGGCAGATTTTCGGAATCAGAATCGTTTATTTAGTAGAAGAAGATCCGCTTATTTAGTTTATCCGTACCTTTAATTTTAGTTTTTGGCTTTTTTACAGTTTTATAATAGCACTAGCCATCGCCCGCGGCGTTGCTCGCGTTCTACCCTTTAGAGTGTGACGTTTCAAAATTCCTTTCTTAGTGCACCCCTACACTTTAAAAGGATACTACCCTCCAAATTTCATACCTCTAGGACTTATAGTTTAGTCTGTGCGTTGTTTCTAAGTCAGCTTCAAAAGAGTTTTATATTATATTGATGATAGACCTAATATCATTTGATATAAGTACCTACCTAATATCTTCCACGCGTGGCAGCTCGCAGTTGCAAATATATAGTTTTTAGTAATCTCAGCAGACATCAAAGAACTGGCATTGCTTTTTTATTTATTTTTGTTCATTACAGCCATTAATATTTATTATAGTACCATCTAATAGCATCTAAAATAACATAAACTGTTAAGACGCTATTGATTCATCATCATCATCAATCTATATTGGTCTTTGCTGGACGTAGGTGTCTCCCAAGACGCGCCATTGAGCTTGGTCTTCGGCTTTTTTTATCCGGTGTTTGCTACATTTCGCAGATTGTCGCTCCTCTTAGCCGAAGGGCGTCGTAATCTCCACTAGAGTTACTGTTGAATTGAATAAAATGGTCATTTACCACTACCTACTGTATTTATTCTGGATTTACTTATACAGAGCTAGTGACACATCTTTCTTTGTCTCTGTTTACAAGTTAAACCTTCACCAGCATCTATGGGTGACACAACTTGACCAGCCTTATCCACAAAAATTCGCCATACCCACGTTTTTCTTCACGGTTCGTGTTACTATCATGAATATCAAAATGCAACAAAGTTAAACTAGCACATTAACCAATTTGTACTAGCATTTTCTTACCAATTATGTACTGATCAAAATGTGAATACTCTTCCAAGTTCTTTCGCGGTTAACTGTCTCGTAAAACTTTTTATGACTCGCACATACACATTTTTATAGCTATAAATCAAAATTAATACATATTATTAACAAAACACGGCAAGGGTTAGTCCCAAGTAAATAATTTTATGACACTTTACGACCTTCGAATTGTCTCGTGCGAATTTTATTAGTGCAGTGAATCATGCGCTTGTTATAATATGTGAGGGTTTACATATTAATACTGAGTAATAACCATCTTACAAACCTACGATAACATATGTTTTTTTCTATTAATCGAAGTAGGTATAGTAGAACTAATCGCATGGTACTAATATATTACATACTATATAATACCTACTATCTGTATTATTTACAATTTAAAAAGTAATTGTAGAATCATAGACAAGAAATCACTCTCAAATGACTTTAACCTAGTTTTAATGAAGCCCGTTTCCTCTCGCATTTGATAAAAGTACTCTAAAAATAATATAAAACATTGTTGTTATCGATCAAAGTAATAAATCGTGTATTACTCAATGATTTGTGTCATAGTAGGCGCCTTTCAATTAACTTATAGATGTAAAAGTCCAGGCAGACTCCGGCAACATTATGACGCGATAACCGACCATTAAACTGTCTAAAAATAAATTCTACGGTCATTCACAGGAATCACAGGTCAAGTAAAACATGTGTGGAAAACTTGTTTCCTTTATTTTAAACCTTGAG
This sequence comes from Eulithis prunata, assembly GCA_918843925.1. NCBI lineage: Eukaryota > Metazoa > Arthropoda > Insecta > Lepidoptera > Geometridae > Eulithis > Eulithis prunata. The sequence continues at coordinate 6,127,442 of OU974016.1, read as the reverse complement.
AGCCACACACAAGGTTGGTAATGCAAATGCAGTGGAAACACGGCAGAGGACAGTTTGCAGTTTGGCGCCTGCTGAACTATTTTCAGTGTTGCTGCTATGAGATATGCATTCACAGAATGCTGAATAAAATCAGCAAAATTTTTTTTTATAGTAAAAAGTAACTCCTAACTTCTAGTAACAGGCACGGTAGCCATTTTTTCAAATATTTTGAGACTAAATTTTTGAAGAGGTTTACTACTGACTGGCTCCTTGTCCTTAATCATTTTTTCCTCCACCTCCGTTTAAAGCACTGAATTTAATTAATATTAATTTTATATTATAATTAATTTAATAGATTTAACTAAAAAATCGATTAGTTTTTTGCAAAATTCAAACCCAGGCGTAAGGATCATAAGACAAGTTGCCACCACTAGTCCAGTGGTTATAGGGAGTGTCTTGTCATCTGGCCCCACCCGGAATACGCCTAGTGACGACGCCATGAATGCTCTTGAGGCAGGTCAATCATTCATTTGAACGATGGGACCGGCAGCGTAGATCTTATCAAGTATACTGAATGAAACTGACACAGTTTTGTACCAAACTTTAGCAAAAATCTAGGACAATTCAACCAAACAAAACGCCAAGAGCCCTTATATTTTTAGGCGTGATTCAAGTTTTATTATTTGATCAGTCAATAAAGTTAAGGAGAAATTACGATGAAAATAACGGCACGTTTGATGTCTGCAGATATGCGTACCTTATACTAAAATATGACTCATTTATCAAGGCTTTAAATACTCGATAATCACACATTCCTGCATGTGGAATTAAAACAAGGCATTGTAAGGCAGCGCTAACAAAGAAAAATTAGATTTGGAATTATCACATGCTCCTAGATAAGTTCTTAGATTTTTTATTAATCAAGATGGATCCTAAAATATCCTTAAAAATCATGATTACCAAGATCAAGATTGATTAGATTGAGGTACTCTTCTGTCGCTCGCCACGGCAGAAGAGCATCCATGAGGATTTCTCAACGTTAAAAAAAAAAAAAAAAAAAAGAAAGTTAACATTTGAGGTTCCTTATTATCCGAAAGCCTTCATTACCAAGATCTAATTCAAGTTTAAGATTAACACATAGAAATAGATTATGAAATATTTGAGGCTCCTAAGATATTCTTAAATACCTATCTTGGTCAAAAATCTTGATTAAAATGAAGTAGATTACATTTTTTTATCGGTTAGACACAGTTCGGTAAGAAAGTCAGACCAGAAAAAAGTCCCGTAGTTTTTTTTTCAATAAATTTGGCACCAAGTTGTAAAGCAAAATGTTAAGTGAGATTCTCACCATATCCATAAGGATGAAAATCTTACTTAGAATTTGTCTTGTTCAAGACAAGCTATTAAGTGAAAACTTAGCCGTAGGTAGCAAATTTTCTCGTTACTAGTTTTCGCATTCTGGCGTCGATGGTGAAAACCAATTTAAAGTTTTCGTCGGACTGCCAAAGCTCTTGAAGTTAAACCGTAGCCGGTGGCTGGTTTTTTTACTTATTTTACGACAGCCCTTTACGATCGTCGGCCATGATGCGAAAGGCAGGGTACCTACTGTCGGCAATCATATTTTATGAGAAAGAGTTTTTGAGCTAACTTGCGAATTCCCTATATTTTATAGCCTGCGTTTAGCGATAGCTCAGATGAGGTAACGAGGTTATTTCTGTTACTAGATATTTTATTTTCTAGTATTTTAGTGTCTATTGTTTTCTATGACTCCTAAACTATGTATACAATTGACTCTAAATGTTATGTGTAGACCCTTAAAAATATAAATAGCAGCTATAATATTTGAAAGGTTCTGCATGAACTATCCTATGCTACTAGCATTAAGTAGGTACCTATACATAATAACAATACATAATGTGAATGTTTAGATGGTTGGTTTGGATGCTTATATGTTTGCATTTCAATCACGCTACAATTAACAGAAGCAATTTGGATGAAACTTTGAATATTATATTAATATGTTCGTTACCTAGACTAGCAGGATGCGGACGAAGTCACAAGTATTACCTATAGCAACGAAGAAAAAAATTTACTTTCATGAAAAACCTATTTTTTTTTAAATTATGGCACAGTCCGTCTTTAGGGTTTATTATTTCACAAAAATAATACACTTGGAAAAGGTGATATTCGTTATTTTAGTTTAAAAGAAATAAAACTGATTTCGCAAACAAAACAAAGCAAAGGGTACATTGCAATTACAATCAATAAACTCAAAAACGGAGTCAATAAATCTTTCAATTTAAATTTCGATTGAGCTAACGAACCGAAGTTCATTGGTTTGGATCACAATAAGATGGATTCGGCAGTAAACAGCGTATTTTATAGCAACGTCAAGTCCTTTGTCTAGAATAATTCGCAATTTTAAGACGTGAAACTGTAGAGCGATCTTTGATAAGTTCAGCTATCAATTATTATAAGTAACACTTTTTTTTTTTACAACTACGGCTTTGAGTAGGCTTTGTATATTGCTATGTACTGTAAGTCAACAATGTACTATGTACAGTATTACTGTTATTTTTAACTGACTTCAAAACAGGAGAAGGTTTTCAATTCGACTGTATGTTTTTTTGTATGTATAGGTATGATCGCGTAACATAACGCGATCATTCTGCCAGTAATGAATCGATTTTGATCACTCTTTTTTGTTTCGTAGATCATATTTCAGAAGGTAGTCCCATATACGTTCTATCATTTGTGGCAGTTAAATATGAATATCTAAAAAAAAGCCGCGCCATTCACATACACGACGTTGCGTGTTTTGTTTTTCTGTAACTTTTCAATGGTGTTTACGATCAATAAAACAATTCCAATAAACTGCCATCATCATAATCTGATGATGAAGCCTCAAAATTGAAGTCTGATTTTTTAGTTTTTTAACTCATTATTATTATGATAACATTTTTTAGTTACGTCCTTGTACATACGCTCATAATGCGTTTAATATTAGATCAAAATATAATAATAGATGATAAATAATAATTAACGATAAGGGCGATCCTATAGGGCGATTGAAATTATTGCTCCATTGTGGCTCTATTTTAGGGCAGTTTGACGTCACAATCACTTCAACAACAATAATATCTAAGGCTTGGATTACACATGATATTAAAAACATGTACCTATGCTATTAGTAGTTTTCTCAGTTACCGCACGCTCTTCGAGTGTGTACAGTCAGTATCAGAAGTTGAGCTCTTATCAGAATTTCAATATTGTGTACTGTTAATGTAACTGTAATCATATTTTTGTATCAAAATGGAAAGTTCCTAGTTTTCAGTCATTAAATGTATTATTTGAGACTTTATTCAATTACCATACGTCAGTAAGTAGCAGACAAATAGGCACACGACTCACCTAATAGTAAGTGGTCACCGTCGCCTAGATACACCGACAATACTAAGAACATCTTCTTCTTCTCTAAATATATAAAACTCTTTTGAAGCTGACTTAGAATCAACGCAGAGCCTTAACTATAAGTCCTAGTGGTATGATATTTATAGAGTATATAGTATCCTTATATAGTGTAGGGATGCACTAAGAAAGGAATTTTGAAAAGTCACACTCTAAAGGGTCTAGAACGCGAGCAACGCCGCGGGCGACGGATAGTTTATACATAAAGTCCATTCAACCTTAAAGAGTAGCAAATACGAATTTTAATAACAAAATCTAACTGGTCGTAAATGTCGTAATGTACCTAAACAGCTGGCTATTTACAATTACAAGTCATAAAGGGGAGATGGGACGATAGCAGATCAGGTACACACATACACTTCATGCCTGATTAACTACGTAAATGATTGTTCTCATTTACATAATACAAGGAATCGCGGTTTGGGCATAGAGTACAAAATAAAACTATATAAAAGGATGTTTCACTCTAATGTACTAAATTAAGTTAGATCTACATCACGAAAGCAGTGTCGCATTTTATATAATGCACGTTGGTATTTCACAAAAAAAATCATGGTGAGATACTCAACCCCGATTTGCAAGTAACAATTTGATTTGGTTATACAGACTACATTGAACCTAAAATGAGCGTGATAGAGTTTATTTTAAATTGAAAGTAGATTTTGAGTAACACAAGCAATGAGATCTGAACAATGTGGGCCCGGTTCAGCCATTTATTTATTCATAAGCAGGCATGGGAGTGGACGCACGTGGTGGAAACGACTAGACGGGTTAAAAAAATGATATTGCACGAACATGGTAGGTATACTCTAGGGATTTTAGGGATATAAATTATCAATTTACTGAAACAGAGTTGAATTTATTTAATAATTATTGATTTATTCCTTTTTGTAATCGCACTTAGGCTGCAAACGCCCTTAGTGGCTAGAATTGCGATCAGAAGACAAAAAAAAATGTTTGCCCCCATATCGCAAGCTCTGAACTGCGTTCGCTGCCCAGCATAATGTTAAGTGACGCGGCGTGGCTACAAATATACGAAAACAAGAAGCCTTTGACGGCAAAAAACGCGATGAAACGCGCTAATGTTACTATTTAGTCGCAGAATACCAATGATTTAGTATGAAAACAGTTCAGAAAACCTGCCAAGCTTAAACCTGAAGGCCTAGTACGAGTTTTCAGTGTTTAGTGTGAGTGTGAAACGTCTGACACTGATCGGATTCTTTGAGAAGCTCGACATGCGAGTACGGGCTTAGTGTAGACCAAGCTTCTCAAAAATCCGCTCAGTGTCTCCATACAAATCAGCGCCCACTGGTGTGCTGGGCGTTAGACGTTTTACACCAGATTTACACACCAAAACTTATACTAGACCCTCTGGTAGGTTTTCATAAGGCAACTATACACACACCACCGTAGTTAGTTTTTTTTAACTACGAAAAAATCTAGTTGAATTTTACAAACCCAGAACGTTTTTCACTTCTAAAACACCATTTGTAAACAAGACAATGCGTGCTCTACGAAAAGGCATCACGTAACTCATCACCACAACTACATCCGTAAACCGTCAATTATCTATAATTAGAAAAGTTTTGACTACCGGTTAAACGACCCGTAGATACGTACTACGGACTAATGGTAATCAGTTAACTTTAAACGTGGTTCGTGCAACGTAACAACGATCGAAGCGATTTGGTCCAAATTAATAGCTCGCCAACTTTCTAGACGACATTTTGTTGGAAACAGGGTCTCTTGTTTACATATTTATGGAATAGAATAGTAGGCAGAGTTCGATGTAAAATAACGCAGTTTTACTTGATCTTATGTAGTGCAAAATTAAAGTTATAGAACATTTTTCGTTTCAACGTAAACATTGATGGCTGGTTCTTTTCTGCCTCGTACGTGTAAGTTGTGGAATGAACTTCCCTCTGCGGTTTTCCCGCGGAGTTTCGAGATGGGGTCCTTCAAAAGGCGGGTTTATCTCCTCTTAAAAGGCCGGCAGCGCACTAGCATCACCTCTGGTGTTGCAGGTGTCCATGGGTGGCGATGACTACTTTCCATCAGGTGGCCCGCCAGTTCGTCTGCCAGTTATGACATAAAAAAAAAACTACTGTGATTTAGTTTCTTTATACAACGAATAGGTCTTTTAAATATATATATCTACTAATTAACTTACTATTTATTTTATAGAATATTGCTTTTCAAGAGTAAATAGAGTCTAGATCTAGTCTAGGCTTAGAATTTTTGTAAATATTATTTAAGCTAATTTTAGTCAATAAAATGCGAGTGTACCTTAGAAATGAACTTATTCCAAAAAGTAATTGCAAGTGACAGAAATATAATCAAAATTCAGCACTATAATCTGCCAAACTTTTCCCATTTGGGAGATCTAAAAATTAAGATCCCGAGAAGGGGATTCAAATGGCTAAATTTGGCGAAAATTCCCGAAGCAAAGACACCAATTTACATAGGAATTTCAATTAACTAAATTTATAGAAAAGTTAATGAAAGTCATACTGTTACACCATAGATAGGTACTCGTAGCATATTAATTTTGGGTAGGTATTTTAATTAGCTTAAAATATTTTTTTTACCTTCGCATAATATTGTGAACTTGATATTATGGAATAACAAAATAATAAATTATATCAATGGCTTAATTATGTATAATTTTCCATTCATTTATTTTAAACAGAGATTATTAATTTCGGTCGTAATATTATAACATAGTTTTTAGAATACTATTATGAGGGTAGGTAACACGTGAAACTTGAATATTTTCGACATTGAAATCTTTTCTTTACTTTTTGTAAGATAAGTACAATAGCTGCTTAAATTTTTATATAATGTTACTATTATTTATTCAATAAATTTTAGCTTTTAGCTTTTTTACAGTTAAATAATAGTATAGAAAAGATAAAGTATTAATATGATAATATTGTATATAAAAAAAAATGATTAAAACGTCATCATTAATTATGTTAGTACCTACGAGTATATGCCAGTGTTAAATCAATAAACATGATGATGAATACGATTGCTATATTTAGCACAATATCTTTTATATTTTAATATAAATCCTATCGTTCTTCGAGGCCATTTAAATAAAAACGCATGAAAACTGTCCAGTAGAGTTTACCAGGACGCAAAAACAAAATTAAGCAATTTCTGATAAAATTTATTACTTCATTACTCGTGTGAGTCTCATAAAATGGTTTGTTATCCGAAAAAATGTGTTTACGTAAAAGGAAAACAATTTTAATTAAAAGAAGCTACCTGTGCCTTTTATGCTAGTACGAATTTACAAAGAATTAACTGGGTATACGGTACAAGCCGTCGCCCTCGGCTTTGCTCGCGTGGTGTCAGCATACAAACAGTTTTAATATTTTTTTAAATTCTGAATCACGTGTCGAGTAAATTTATTTGAGGAATCTATGTACCAATTTTCAAGGGACTTCGGGTGCGACATTTCAAAATTCCTTTCTTAGGTTGCAGAACTATACCAGCTGTTTCCAACAAGGTTTCAAGTTTTTTTATACTTCACTTAATTAGGATTTAAGGATGACGCATGTAGGAAATACATTCGTGAGCAAAATAATCATTATTGAATTTTTGCCACAAAAAATTGCCGTACGAAAAAATACCTAAATACTGTTAAACATGAGAGATCTTCCAGTCTATGGTTATTCCATAAACAGTTGTGATAATGTTTATGCATAACACTCGTTCGTAATGCTCTTAGTAGTTTGCCAACACAAGTAACCCTCAATTTAAGTTTATGCTTAGTTAGAAATGGTATTGTCGTCACGAAAACTGTTCTGGAACAGTTAAAGTTGAAATTAAATAAATTTTTGGATGTTTCAGCATAAGTTTGACATCAAAAAACAAAACATGCAGAATTAAAAATAGATTTTTAGCTGTAAACGTGATAAAGTTCTTTGTGACCAAAACCACCCCTTTTATACCAGCAAAACGTATTCTGAAACACGTATAATTTTCTACGGAGAAAGAAGGTTGCCTTTGCAAAAATGTCCCATTAGTAAGCGGTCAACCACTTTTCTCCTCGCCTATACAAGGGGTGAGACGTCGCAGCGTCATATTGCTGTGACAGCTTTTCAAATACATATATCCATGTTTAGTTCCAGACTTCGTGATTACTCCCTAATACAACAGTGTAACGCCTAAATACTGAAACGTTACTAATAATTAATTTTGTTAAAGTTGCCTTGTATCCTTTTTACTTTACCTTTAGTAAGAAATCCCAATAATATAAGCATGAACTACGAGTATCATGCTTAAATGAGTAGCAAGCAAGCAAGCTCGTATGAGTTAGTGGCCAACTCTATTGACGGAGTTTTTAGGCCGCCTTAAGGCCTCCGTCATGGCTTAACGACTGCTAGAGACCGACAGTTTAACGTGCCCTCCGAAGCACGGAAGCTTAAATGAGTGATTAAAAATAAGGGGATATAATGTTTATTTCATAGTTTTTACCAGCGTATCCAAAAAATTATTATAATAGCCTAGAGAAACTAAACGATTCACTAACTACCAATTATTCGGCTCGTTAATATTTAGTATGTAATATAAATCAAAGTTAAAGATAAATTATTTAAATAGTGTCAATATCAAACTGGTTTTTATTATATTTTAAATCAGATTAAATATTGATGTTGATATCTGGAAATCAGATAGTATCTTAATAAATTCTGTTAAAACTTTCTAAATAATAATGTAAAATTATTATTTATTTATCTGTGAAATTGATATATACAAAAATGTGAAACTAAAAACCCCAGCATTTAATAATTCACCAACATTTTAGTAGAATACTCGAATAAACTGTACATATTGGACGCAGGTAAAATATACAACAGATAAATAATATCTACAAAAATATAGAACAATGAAAAAATTTTCCACAACTTATATTTTTATACTTTAAACGTAAAGAATTTAAAGATAAATTGTGAGGAAATCTACAACTTTCTTACTTGATTTGCATCCTCTCAGCTGTTTCGTCTGTGACCCATTTTGTTTGTGTGTCGTATTGGTAAGTTGAATTCTAGGTCACTTCAATGAGCCAGTAAACACGTCGCGAGAGTAACTAATCCTCCGATGCTCGTGACGAAATATTTTACAGAAAAAAGGTATTGTTCGATTTTTTTTTAATTTATGGCGCAATAAGGAAGTGAAATACTTTGACGAAAGGGTTGAATGCTTTATTGTTTCTTTTTTAAAACTGTCGTTCATGTTTGTCTCATTGTTGTGCAGCTATTGTCTGGATAGAACTTTTAGTATTTGTTTTTATAATTTTTTGAAGTTTTTTGTTTATTTTTATTGCTGTGACATTTTTTGTAAGAATGTTTTGCATTTGACTTCCGCAGTCAAAAGTTTTTAGATGGGTTTAATAAATCCAAATGTACCTAACTTACCTACCTATATATTTTTTTAATAAGTTTAGTCTGTTTTTAAAATCAACTTCAAGTATTGTTTTTTTTTAAAGTGTCGCACCTGTTTGTATATTACAATAAAATAAACAAAATTATCGATAAATAAAGATAATCCGTTAAAATTAGTTTAGTTCACGTTCTTGAGTAGATACTAGACAGTGTTGATGTAATGACGTCAATTTGAATTAATTTATTAGACACATTAATTCATAGTATCTATTTGACCTATATTTCGTAGATATTGTAGCAATGCGTAACGTAGCGTAGCCTTAAATTTTATATTCATTTCACCAAAACACTGTGATGAGTTTTTAGTTTACAAATTCAATTCGATAACCGTATTTTTTAGTATACTCGCGTGGTAATTATCTAGTTACTCGTACCTAGTTAGTTTTTTAAGCAGATACGAAATAATTCTTGTGGTTCTTTCTGAAGTTGATTTTATCTTGGGCAGACTCAAAATTAAACAGACGTACGAATCTAAAATTTACAAATCGACTGTATCCTCCATCCACGCGCAAACTGCAAAGCACAATTAGGTACAGTCATGCAGACACAGACTGATCCCAATTTCATATACCTAGCTATTATACCTATATACGTGTCAATTTGAGCCGGGACCCACGTTCAATTGCAAAGGACATCGCAATTGCATCCGCATTGTACCTCGGATACTGTACCTACGTTATTATTGTGCTCTACACTACTAAGCTACTACAAACCGTATTGTCGTGACCATACGGTTGAATGTCCGCTGTAACGTTTTCAAATTAAGTTTACGTATAGTGCATTTAGGCAGTATATCAGGCTATTACTGGTGATTGTGGACGCTGTGTGCATTGATTAAGGAAGGTCGTTGGTACATTGTTGTTTGTGGAGATGCAAGATGGTTCCCGAACCTGTAGGTGTACTAAGTTTGGATTCCTATAGTAAGTTCTGTAGAGAAAAGTGAAAGACGAATAGCAAAACTTAAGTCAACGAGTTTAGGATGAAAGTTATTTACGACGATTTGAATCTAATTGATTAGCTTGGAAATCGACTTTTCATATAACGTATATTTTTCTCAAATATTTGACAAACTTGCCAATAATTTGACAATATAAATATATAATATCAAAATGGATCCTACTATAAATGCTACAGTATTTATTATATGATCTGTAATGCTACTAATAATCTCTTCAAGTGGTGAGAGTCTAAAATATAAAACCGTCTCGAGGCAGCCCTGTATGTATAAGATAATCATAAACAATTCTCTCCCTTAGAAAACAAAAGACAGGTGAATCATAGAGGTGCATATTAGTATTAGAAACTAATATTCACCTATACTTAGAAAACACATTTTACATGCTACTGTTTACCACCAACAGTGTCACGTGCACTACCAGGACAACATTCTGAAACGTGTCGACCACCTCACAAGTGCCATTTAACAATTGTAATTAAACTTCGCGTGAGCAGATATATTATGAATCAACAGGAGATGAGGTGAATACTTGATTTGCGTTGCGTCTCGGGTGTCTTGAGCCCTGAGACCCTAAGACTTGACAAACTTAATGCTCGAGAGCCCTGTTATCCTTAGGGGTCTTCTTATTTTTGTTGGGGGTGTTCGGTGGCCAGGGTTATCTCCAATTCGCCCATGTCAGTGTTTTTCTGAGAGGTCTGGAGTAACAAAAGAAGCCGTAGCAAAGTTGACAGTCTAGAATTGCACTAGTAACCGTAAAATACCAATTTTGCTGCAGGAGTAGAAAACGTAGAAACTGTAGTCGAGAGTCCCTTTTTTATTTAACTTTTTTAAAGTAAAATATACTCTTATAAATCTCCAGATAGGTGCGCGATCAACTGCACTCTTTGTGCTTTGATATAGGTATCTACAGTAGTATTGGTCCGCCAAAAATGCGTTGACAACTCAATCTCAATGGGTTTGAGGTGAAATGTCGGGATAACTGAAACTCTTTGAAGAAGAGATCTTTGAGAAAGATTTACGTGTGTTCACAGTGGGACAATAGTGTTAATAATAAATTAAATGAACTCACAATGATCTATTAGATAGGATATTGCATGTTCTATTCTATTTGTATTCAGCACCATACAATTCATAATAGCGAACCTACTACTAGATTATCTGTATACCTAGAACTTTGTCTGCGTTCCTTATTGCCACAGGGATGCTTATTCAGTAGGATATGTTCATATAGACGTATATTCTGCAGTTCTGAAAATTAAGTAAACTGTTTATATTTACACAACAAGAGATTTAGATCCTTAGCTCTTCATATAGTCAGCCAAAGACTTTTTTATCATCTTACTGCACCTTGTTCTGCGGATGGAAATGAATGAAAATATTTGTTCTAGCTTTTTGTTAGAAGTATCATCAGTCGCTCGTCAGTATTTTTATGCGTTGCTTACGCATCTTTCACTTTACATTGTATCTAATACTAATACAATTCACATTACTGTGTGTTGCGTTGTGATGTGGTGCATCTGATTCATACAAAAGGCGCCCAACTCACGTGGGTCTAACTAAGTATAACAAACAGCGTTTGAACAATAAAATAATCTCGGCGAAGCATGAAGATTGAAACATCTGAAATGATAGGTCATTCTAAGGCCAGTTTCTCTTGACCACTGTTATGTGCTGGCCTTACAAGAGTATGAATACTGTTGGTAGGGTCTTACTCTACAGCATTCTCTACATTTTTCAACCTGTGGTGATTTCTATACAAATGAAGAACGCAGAAGTAAAATACCTATTCCTACTTCTAGGTTCCTTATTGGTTGTATAGAATCCAATGCACGTCACGTTGGACAGTACTTTATAACACGAAATTAATATTTCCAACTCATGCTGTCCTGGCGCCCTTTAGAATCATCTTGACGTAATCGTCTCTACGCGGTATATTTTATTAATGGAATTGCAACGAGTTCTCACAATAATGTATGAAATGGTGTTTATATCGGTGAGTTGCAACTGGGAATAAAAAGCAGCAGTCAGCAGTCGGTTCACTGCAAGTTTATTGCTTCTTAATAGCGATTGTACTGATTTATGTTGGGTTTTCTTAATGCAAATGCAGACAGGCCCTTAGTTGTTGTTTTAACTGTGTTTTCATTTGACGTTAGTTTTTATTGAAGATGGTTTTCAACTGCGTAAAGAACACGTCATTTGTAAATACAGATACACCTAAGTACAGTTTTTTGGAAGCTAGTGATGTGGGACACTTAAATGCACTTTGAGATGCCTGCCTATACAAGTAACATTAACTTGTTATGTAAGAACATAGTTGTTTAATAATATAAAATATTTAATAATACTCGATGATTTGATTATTTTTGTAGCACAAAAATAATTCTAAAGTAAAGAAACCCATTCACTGCTAAATAGTTAAAATAAACTTCTGAAAGCCTTTATAAATAACACTTTTATGAAGCCTCCCAATTATATTAAGGAGAAAAGAGCAACTTTTAAGAAAACTGAGCTTGCTCTGAAAACTCCGTAAGCTAGCATTAACGTCGAAATAAAGAAAATTCTCAATTGACTGCAAAAATTGATTACAATGTCGTCTAGACAAATAACAAGAAACGATTCTGGAAAGTTTTCTTTATCCAACTTATACCTAATTACATAGAAGTCACCTCCATAGAGGATGATTTTCCTATAAACCCATGAATATTCACCTAAGCTCAACAGTTTTCTACGAACAATTAATATTCAACTATTCAGCGACTTAGACGAAGGTACACTTTTATACATACAAAACATTGGCTTATCCTACGGACGGAAGCCCCCCCCACTCTGAGATCCGACTCACATTGTGATGTAAATGAGTCTGCTGTCTGCTTCCAAATTACCCCTATGGTCAAGCGGGAGTCGACCGTAGACCGGACATTAGAACCCTTCATTTTAAAACAAACCTATACGAATCTAACCTCTGCACGCTAAACGCGAAAAGTCATAATCGCTTGAGAGTGTGGAGACGTCACCTCGGTACAGTTAAACGCATATTTCATAGCAGATATAGTGTTATGAGAGCTGGTTAATGGTAGTACGAGTGTAGGGATGGTGGAGCAATTGTGTGGACAATAATCAAGGATAATGCGTATAATAACGAGATGGGATAATGTCTTGCGATTTTGTTGATGCGTGTACTTCAACTGTCATATGTGACGCAGTTAGATGTGGTCTATGAAATTATAACTGACTAATTTTTGCCTGTGGCTTAGTCCAGATATTTTTTATGCATAATTCATGCTCTGTGAGGCTTTTGCTGTAAAATTTTTCCATAAAAACAGTAGTTTTTAGTTTTTGTCTAAGTTTCGGTTTTAGCTAGATAGATTAACTAATAATAAATAGTTTACTGAAAAAAACTGCTGAATATTAAACATTCAGAGCCTCAACATTTTAATTGGACACAGTCATCTACGCACTTCAAAACACGGGCTCCTCAGTTTCTCTCCAAGAAGTTAATGGCCCACGCAGAATTGAATAAACTTTGTACTAGTACCCTTTTTGTACTAACAAGAGGCCACCTGGTCGAATCTCAAACATACCTACTTTATCCTGCAATCATTGTGATGATGGTGGTCACGTAATGGCAACAACTTCACAAATGGTGCTCGTAAGTTTTAGAAATTATGCATTTCAACACAGTTTCCCCTCTCGGCATAAGCGGTTCCCGAGGGGCAAGTCAATATATTTTAAGTTAAATGGCGTCAAGTATGTACTGACCTCTTTACTGTAATGCGCAGCCAGAATTGTTGAATTTTCTTTGCGAGTGTACTTATTTGATAAATGATCATTTTATTCATAAAAACCGTGGTAAGTCTAGAGTAAAAATGAGGTTATAATATTTTTTAATTTTAATGAGATTTATTTATTTAGAAATAGAAATTATGTTTAGTTATATTTTCTAATTATAATATTAACCAAAAATAGGTATTGTTACTGTTGATTCAGCATCTTTCACGAACAATGGTATGCGCAAAATGTACTCAGCCAGTACCTAATGTAGACGGCTAAAGTGACCATCTTTTATAACCCTTGCAGTAGCTAAAGCGTATCGGTTCCCGCAAAAGTGTTTGATCAGACTATGCTGTGACGCTCAGTCGATACAATACAAAAAGGCGTTTATGACCATGAGAATAGATCATATATTCCAAAACATGTTTCTCTTCGGGTTAACAAGAGTAGCTTGATTTCAGAGGGCAAATAATGTTCACTCTGACTTTTATGTTTCGTTGTAAAATGTGATACATTATAATAATCTAGGGTTTATTCCAATAGCAGATTATAATTCTATACATATTAAGTGGGATAATAGTTGAAAGGACTTAAGTTTTCTAACATAAGTTGGTTCATAGTTTTCCAGAATAATCAAGTTATTAGAAATGATTCGGAGTTTTTGTTCGTAACTGTATAAACAAAACAACAAAGGAATAGAGCGATACTTATTTATACCTTCAAGTTTCTAGTTTAAACGAGGTGTTTAGCCCAGACGCTCTCCCTAGAGCCCGAGAACACTCGAAGCTTCTTCGCAATTTAACGAAATGCACACACCCATTGTCTGTAGGTACCATCCGCATATTCCATAACCAAGCTATCCTGAACCGCTGTACTATAACAAGTATTATAATAAACGCGCTTGAAACCACCGTTGAAAGATCTTTATTAAATGGTCAAGTGAGACGGAAATAACTAGACAGACAGCGACTAAATTAGAATATTCTCTAGAGCTTTAAGCTGCCGCTAATGTGTTTAAGGGCTGGGTTTTGCTACGATTGAAACTTAATTTTGCTTCAATATAACTGAATATTTTGTAAGCTCTAGTCGCTTTTAGTGCATTTACATTCATCAATTTACTCGTTCAAACTAGTGTGAAAGAGCAGTGTTAGTCTTCGTCCGTCGCGAAATTAACGATTTCGTAATTAGAATTACCTACAGCAAAGTGATAGATCTATCTATTGGGTTTCTTACCTACTATCATATTGTAGGACGCCCTCCGGCAAGGTGGGGCGACGATCTGAGAGATGTAGCTGGCAAACACTGGATGAGAAGAGCCAAAGACCGAGACCTACGTCCAGCAGTGCCTGATATAGGTTGACGATGATGATGATGATGATCGTATTGACCGTATATAACATCGCATCTGCCACCATACTGGCGAATATCTCGGAAGAAATTTCCATTCGCATAATTTTTTTTTCTATGACTGTTACTTGACTAATTAAATGGCTCTCATAAATTGGATCAGACTTAAAAGGACATAGCTCTATACAATCAACTCGGTGTTCCCAACTAAACCTGTTATGCAAAACTACAATCTGCCGCATAAATACTTGAACATACTACTCGCTAAGTAATTATTTTTGTAGTTTCATTTGCGGCCAGCTCAAAGATAATCATACTATTTCATTACGCTTTTACCAATAAATAGGTAGTAATATGAGAATCCGTAGTCAAGGAATTGTGCTATCAGATAGTGTTATTTTTTTATCTTGTAAAAGTAGTATATAATGGTGTTAATGTCTTGAGTTTTCCGTACGCTCTAAACGTTCGTTAACTGAATTTATTGGCACGTTGCAACGCAATACGAAAGTTCTCTAAGTACTTTATGCGTAATTTAATGTATTTATGCAGTAATATGTAAGTCGTTGGTATTTCTTAGTCAACTGTACTTAGTTTTATTTAGTTTGTCAACTTTTATTTGCTAAATTTCTTTTCATCAAAATAAATTATTGGGATTGAATAAAATAATTAGGCAAAAAAGTGTTGATGCAGACTTAAAAAAATACGCAATAGCCAGTGAAGGGCAACCATGTGACCATGTGACATGCTTCCAAGACTAAAAACGAACAATATTGTGACCCTTCCTGAGTCCAGGTCTGGTTTATTGCGAGGGAGGCGGTCGTGGTGGCAATATTAAGAAATTTATTGGTGCAAATAAGTAAATAATTTACAGGTGGATTAAGTGGAAGGGCAAGTTTATTAAAATTTTGGTAGACAAGTAAATAGGCCTTACATCAGTGTAAGCACTTGTACTAGACTATTTTCTGAAACGTAGCGGATTAGAGAAAGGTTTTTAAAAAAATAATTGGGAAGAAAAATTACATATTATTATTTAAGTTTGTTACCTATATAATAATATATTTTTTGGTAAACAAATAATATTCACAAATATTAAGTACCTATGGTAAGAATGTTTTTAGAATATAATTAATATAAAAATAAAACTAACTATATTGTTATGAAACGTTCATCTCATAAGTTTTCAACATTTTTGACGTATATTTTACTGACTTCTATAAGACTTTACCTAAAATGTTACCATACATATTACTGTCCAGTTCCAGACACAAAAATAATGTCGAATCTTGCAAACAGTCTTGCTTTAGGAAATATTACTCTTGTCCTAGTTAATAACTCGCTGCTTATAATACCACTAAGGAACTATCAACTTGAAATGTTGCAACATGCATGTAATTACCACTTATCGATCTCTCCAGTAGGCTGTACCTTATGAAGACAGCACTAAAACAGATATTACTAGCCTGAACTTTAGCTATCCAATTATGGACGTTCAACGCCCATCAAACTTAATGCCTAGCTCATAATTCTTCAGGAAAAAGCATGTACAGTTACCGTCAAAATTTATATACAGCTAAAGTTACAGTAATATTAAAAAACTAGCCGTCGCCCACGGCGTTCCTTGCCTTCTAGACCCTTTAGAGTGTGACTTTTCAAAATTTCTTTCTCAGTGCACCCCTACACTATATAAGGATACTACCCTCTAAATTTCATACCTCTAGGACTTATGGTTTAGGCTGTGCGTTGATTCTCTGTCAGTTTCAAAACAGTTTTATATATATTGATGATGATTGATAATAATAAAAAACTTTATTAAGTACAATTTACAGTTACGTAAGAAACAGGCAAATATCCTGTAAACGGCGGTCCTATCGCATAGTACGATTTCATCCAGCCGACCTTTAAAGAAAACTAAAACTATTTAAGAATAGTAGCTTCTATTTTTAAAATGAGCAAAAGTGATTCTACTGTAACACCACAATTATACGAAGATAATGTTATTATAATTTTTTTATCCAATGGTATTCTTAATAACGGTATTTATACCTTTACAAAGTCATCAAATTAGTTTATTTACAAAAAACTAGGTTGTTTTTATAAAAATATTATAACTAATGTCAGTAGTGCAACAAACTTTTTACAGTAAATGAAAAACAACATCATTTTTCTACCACTTAGATAAAGTGCAGTCGTACATTTGACTTTTCTGCGAGTTTACGATAGTCTTGCACTTTATGTCAAAAATTTTAAAGATACTTCAGTTATCGACTGTACCACCAAGTTAACTAACATGCGAACTATCCGCTACAATAGTTCGAACAATAACCTCTTTCTTCCTCAGGTACTTACATCATTTTACGGCCGCGAATTTTATCTCGTTGCTACAACGCTGAAAATAAACACAAAATATTAACATAAAATTTACATTCCCTGAAACATTATCACGCGCGATTCTCGACTTTATTACGTAGACAATAATGGAACTGGTATGTGTGGTTTGTTGGGTGCTGTAAAGTATCAGGCAAACATAGGGTCCCAATGTATAATAATATGAGCTGGCAGTTTTACATCACGTCTACTACGCAAAATGATAAACGAACGTCCGTTATTTCATTTGGAGTTTCAAAGTAACAAAGCAGTGTAACTCAAATTTCACTAGTAAATCTTTTTAGCACACTATCTTTTTTGCACATACTTGTAGAATAAAATTCATACAGAATGGAGCATGGCTTAAGCATAAATCTTTTTCTTTAAGTCATATTATAATCTTGAGAAGTTGAAGGTCTGAAGGAGGTGGGGAGTACAACCACGATTTAAAAATCCAATCATGATTCATCACCGCTATCTAGCACCATATTTCAAAGACTATTACGCATTTTCAAGACGGGAAGCCTCCAAATCCTGTGGCAGTAATAGCTTATTGTGTAACGACAATTCTCCGGAAAAATATTCCATCAAAATTATATTCAAGCCTATTTAAGAGTAAACACAAGGAAACAAGGGACACCCTCATCCAACTTCCACCATCACCACGCAAAAGGAAGCCTACTTAATTTAAAGATATCGCGCCTATCAAAACAGCCATTATAGCATCCCCTCAACAAGGCATGTTAAATACTTGAATACTAACAGCCTACTTTTGATTTTTCAACAATGGTAGGTAGTTCCGATCGATCCAGGACCCCACAGTTCCGGTCGGGGCAAAAATCCACGTTTTTAAATCCCTAAGCCGACCAGCGTAAGTTACGACCCTACGGTTCATGCGAGGTAGAAAGTAGAATAGAGGTGGGACTGGAAGCAGCAGCGATGCGGATCTCGGTAAATTGGATACGTTATCTGCAGCAGGTAGCTACAAACTAATTGTGTATTCTTTCCTCGCTCCGACGTCCTTAATCTGCCCTGTTTGCCCCATTCGCCCCCACCCCTTTCCCCCCACAAGCCGCGTCTCAACTAAGCGGAAAGTTTTAAAACGCTGTATTTATGCAGATTTCAAAGTCAGTTGCTTTTATTGCGCGAATTAGGTAGATAAGGTGATTACGGTGGCGTCGGAAAATTTATCTTTTTAATTAAAGATTCGATTTGTTCCGTTTCAATTGTTATCGGTAGAATCCTTTTAAAGTATTCTTGTTTCAACTAGGGGATGCAGGAAATAGGTAAATATTTTCGATCGCCGGTTTTGATACAAGCAACTCACACCTAAAGAAAAGCAAATTATCAGATAACATCAAAAATGGGTCTCGTTTCTGTGAAATACAAAACAAAATTGTCTTTGACTAAACAAAGTGTTAATTCCAAAGGATTACATCCATTCTTGCGCGTGCGGGAACAGTAATTTGATGGCGTATAAAATTAACAAGTAAATCGCCACAATGCATGTGAGATAATCCACCTCGGTAGGTAGATTATAACGAACCAAACCCACATAATGCGGTAGGACCCAATATCTGAGGCGGCTGTAGTGAGAAGGAAATTGCTCGGGAAGAATTTGCATTTTTATTGAAATTTCCACTCTTGGTCGCGGATGAAACTATGTCTCTAAATACGTACCTTAAGCTTTGTATAAGCGCGTCTGTTTGTGTGCCCTCTCTGTTTGCTGAGCATGTGTGGGAGCTCGCGGGTGGCATAGAGACGTGACTTCTCGCCAAAATTATATCGATAAAGCGAGTATAATTATACCGCATCACAGCTGTAACAATCTCCGGATACTTTAGTGCAATAAATTAATATTTTATGTGACTTTTATTGACTTGACGATCGTTTGAGACATTTTCAATCCGACCGGATAAAAATATCCAAATCTCGCTTAGCTAATTCTAAATGACAGTGATACTGTACAGGTTTATGCTAGTTGATAATTTGTTGTCGATAAAGAGTAACATCACTTATGTGGCGGTCGGCAGACAATTGCTACACGACTCTGTACGTATACGTAGTTGACTTTAGGGAAGGGATCATAATAGGGAATTTTCTCTGGCAAATATGCGCACAGTATCCGATACCCTTTTCACTTGTATTGTTTTTATTTTCCAACCCTAATGAAAGAACTTGCCTTGTCTGTATTGCAATTTCAATATATTGGCTTAGTGGCATTTTTTTGCCACGTACACTCTGTGTTTGGGAATGGTTTTCATATAAAATCGTAGATATTTGTGTATTGGGAATAGACTGCTCTTCATAAAAATAACAGTAGGATTTTCCCTGTTACTTTTAAATAAAAATGCAAAAAAATGTTGAAATTGTCACAACTATAACTTTTTTTTGTTCAGAAACTCCAGAGTTTCTAGAAGCTATTAATAAATAATAAAAGTCGTGACTTTTATTTTTAAAACTGAATGTTGACATTGTTCTCGAAAACAGTGAATCATCATGAAAAGATTTACGTTCACACAAAGACACGAAAAATACCTAAGCGTTTTTCGTTCATCAGCTGTAAATGTCTTCACAAATTGGTCATAAATTTATGCTCTATTAAAATTTACTACCCTAGAAACGTTTATTGTTACATTAGGTACGTAACTTGGTAACCCTTTCAACGACATAAAACAATGCAAACAAAAAATATATCACAAGTTACACAACACCTAGATATAAAGCTTAGATTCGCGTGACAAAAGCTGAGTCAATTTTATGACACAAAGGGCAGTGTTTTACGGCTTTTTATCGAATCGAAGAAATTCTCTAGAACAAACAAAATATGTGTACGTTCTATACAGAGCTAATTTGAATGACTATTACGTGATAAGATCAAAATTTTTTGGGGCTCCAAGTTTCAGGAAAGACACGCGCTGTGTTATTTTAGTTATTTAATAAGGGTTCATTCTTATTAAGTAACTTTTTTACTGCACGAAACTTAGCTCTTGTTTGTTTGCTGGTAGACCCTTGGAAATTGTAATTGCAGCTCTTCCTCAGTATGACTTAAATAGAATCGTGTAATTTCAACATGATCTTATTAACAATAGCCATAGTTAAACAATTTTCTATTTTTATTTGTAGAAAAGCAAATTCTTTTCGTAATTATTCCAAAATTTTATTTATTGGGTGAGGTTTTATGACTGCTTATGCTAAATTTTGCAATTAACATGGATGCTTAACCAATTATCTTTTTACAACGTGTGAATGTAGATTTAGTGTACTCCTACTTTATTCTTGACGGTCATTAAACTTTGAAGAGCTGCCATAAAACCAACCAGTATGCTTGATCAAAGGATAACTGTAAGGAATCAAGTTCACCAACAAATGTTCTGTGTCTGGGTGTTTCTATATTATAAGTATGTATTTACAAAAAAAAATATGTTTTCTATCAGCCATCTAGTTTCCATCGTACAAGCTTTGCTTAGTTTGGGACTAGAAGGCGTTGTGTTAAGTGTTCGTGAATATTTATTTATTTAAATAACCGGCTGCTTAACCACACCACAATCTTGATAAATAATTATAATTTCCACACGTACATAGATTCATTATTATGCCGGAACTCTCAATTAAATAAAACACTTGTTTCTGATAGTGCAAATTTTTAAACCACCTAAATAAAAAAAATGTTTTTACTTAAAAAAAATCAGACCCATAACTACTCGTATAATATAATCGGTATAAAAGGTTGATTATTGTGACCATCTAACTTATGAGGTCAGCCGGCACTGAGCATTTTTACTATTAATCGGTGGTTATTGTGTTGGTGAACTATGTGAACCAGTGAGCCGAGTGCCATATAAATATGACAGTATTTAACTGTAGCAAAAACATGGTTGCTGCGTTCCAAATGAGTACAAAATAGTTTTATTTTAGTGAACATCTCAACTGCAACACATAACATTCCTTATTATATCAAAAATAAAGTTACAAATCTAATAACCCTTTTAAAAAAACTGGCAGAAAATGATATTGTGAATTTAATAGTTAGTTAGTTTCATTCTTGGAAAGAAGGACAAACTATTTAACACCTATTTAACTATTTCGTAACTTTTTTCTTATTTTAAAGTTTATCGATCAACAGATTTTTTTTTATTGTAATTTTAGATTTTTTTTAATATTACAGGAAAAGTTTTAAGCTTTTGTCTTTTATGTAGACTACTGCAAAATACTAGCTAGTGTTAAAAGCAATTAAGTACCTTTCCTTATTCAAGATAAAGCAAACACCGCACTGAGGAGATAAAGAGGAGAAATCGACCGCAACTATATAAAGGTTTGCAGCGATAAAAATACTGTGTTTATTTGCACGTCCTACATCAGCTCCCTTATCCTGGAAAAGTGACTCAATTACTTCAATATACTCATTCTAAATGAGTTCACAAGCCGATAGCTATACGATCCATTTTCCAATGATAAAACAATATCAACAATGATGTTTTAAAAATAACAGCAGCTTGAACTTACATTCCACTGTATCAGTAAATTCAGATCCCTATCTCAGGCAATTTTTTTCCTAAAAACGTGATTTAAAGTGGCTATTATTCCTTTTAATTTGATAGCCCGCTAATGGATTTTATCGTTTAATAAACACAGGTGTTTTCTAACAGATGAGAAGCTAAAATTGTATACGATAATGCATCAATATTTATTTTAAGAAATAGATACGAATTGTTTTCGTACTGTGACCATGCGTCTACATTTTCGTTCTTCTATGTGCATTTATTTCTGTAGCTCTTACGGACTCCGTAATGTATAAACAAAGCTATATTTACAATTATTTACGTTTTCCAAATGTAGGTAAGCTATTCTTGTGCTGTTGTATTTTCGTGTTACGAATCGGATAATTCTGATATGAATACAATCGATTTACGTCCTTTTCGCCCCTCGTAAAAATGTGCATTGCAGCTACCATAAAGTAATCTAGTTTACTATTACAAAATGCTCTTTAGATATGGACTGCATAATGCTTCTCTCTTCCCCTTTCCATGTTTTTACATGAGAAGGACAGAGACAAACCCATTCCGTAAATTCAAGGTTCGACTATGTCGCATATTTTAAAGGTGATATGGCAACAGTCACGATGCTTGAAATTTTCTATTAATTGACTTTTTTAGTACTTTTTGTCGATGTCATTCTATGGCTTAACGTGATTTCGTATCTATATTGTCATGTAAATGATTGTTTGTTTGACATTGTTTGGAGCTTTTATTACTGGTAAAAGGATAAAAGTCTACAATGGAATATGGATTTGATTTTAGAGTAATTTTCAGTCATTTACTTTTGGAGTACGGATTGACGTTGTTGGATTATCAGTATTTAGTTCAAAACGTTATTTAGGGAGTTTATTTACGTCGTCGACGCAAGTTCATTTCAATGATGGTTTGAATGTACACTCATTTGTTTTTATTTCGCACATAAAAGGCAATAAACGCCTATAAACAGCGTTTGAATTGGATGCGAAATGTATGCTAATGTCGCCGCCGCGCCGATATAATTGGCAACACTTCCTTTAACTAAAGTGTCCTTCGATAAATAGGCGGACGTGCCGGTTAAAACAACCACCAATTCCACAGCGACATGAAAAATTCAATACATCGATACCCATAGAATGAAAGTGAAAAAAAAAACGAAAACAATAACGAAGATTTGATCAGTATTCAGTCCGCGACGCTTCTGTCCACAGCTGGGATATTTGGCAAGGGGACAAGTCCTGATCCGGTACCACAAGATCTCGACGCCACAGTAACTTCACGTCAAACACTGCCGCTGTTGACGGCGAATCTTTACAGCGCAACTAACGACTTACATTATGTAAAGCATCAGCGTCAGCAGACTGAAATAAAATTGGGATATTTTGAGCGCACTGATTTATTTAGCTGTGGGAAGATTCTGTAAATTAACTCGATCACATCTCGTCTAGTTTGCGGTCAATGATTGCGAATAAAATACTCGAATTAATAAAACACAATGCACTAACAGTTTAAACTGAATGAATAAGACGCTCGTTTGTTATGCACTTAAAATTTGCTCGTACAGTGTCGAGTATCCGAACTAATCATGCCAATAAAGAGTCTCGTGCGTCGCTTCTACTGTCGTAAATTGTGTCATTACTGTGAGAGCGACAATTCGGTCAAATACCTGTGTTTTAAATCAGATGCAATGTATTCGGGCGATTTGTTTGGCCAAAACGGCTCCTTTGTTAGATCTAATAAATAATTTATCGGTTGGACGGCCCGTGAATTTACGCTCTGCTGAACTACTGTAAACACGTATATGGTAGCTACTTCATGATTTACGAGGCAATTTCAAGTGGATAAAATGCTGATATTGAACTCGTGATAAACGCTCTACATTTAGAATGCATATAAAATTATTTACATTTAGCCACCTTCTTATCTCATTACTGCGACCTACAAAAGTATCGATTAAAATAATCCTCTAGTATTATTGGGTTATTCCCATCCAGCCCACCGGTAGGCTCACTGGTGGGGCTGATGGAAAGAAATATGTAATCCCAACGAGCCCACTACGCAAATGAGTGAGCTCGATCTGTTTTTTTTTCCACCTGGCCCACCAGTGGGCTCGTAATACACTTAAGTGTTTATTTTTCATTTGTATCTATTACCTATTATAGCAATATTACTCGTTTATAGTTTATTGAGAAAACAAAGAGTATTATTGATATTTAAATTTCAATGCAAAAACATATTATATTTACGATCATGAAGTGCCTTTTAAAGTATTTACCTAGGCATTTGTAAAGAAGCAAATTGCGCTTACATCCCACGATAATGCATCCTTATATTACAACAGTAGTATAACTACAAAATGTTTTTTATTTAGCGCACAAAATAGTTTCAATAGCAGATGAAAAAAACAGCTACGGGCACTATCGTGGTGCTTTAGTCGAAAGGTTTAGGGGTAGATCAAGTTACCTCTACTATCTACGTCACCTCGACAGGGTGTATCAGCGTTCAAAGTTATCGAGGGTACCGACTGCACGACATAACTCACAAAACTTATCGCTTTACGTTTTCAAACATTTCACCGAGATAGTATCTTGTCATCGTGCCTTTGATATTTCTTTGTATCTTTGTTTCTTTGTAGACTAGAATCGTCAACCTACATCTAAGAGTTCGGCGACCCCCAAGGCCGGAATCCGTCATCCTCAGTTCAAGGTCACCTCGCACTCATGTCACTACGTCACACGTCACACGTATCTGCATCTTTGATCGTCTACATTGATACCACACACCCCGATTGCCGACTCTATTCCCTTGGATTAAGCGTGGTTCAAAAATAGTAGGTGCAATGACCTCGTTCGTTCAACGCGGTTTGGCTTCAAGATGTTACTTTCGTTGGTATTTTGGTGCTGATTATGTTAGGTATGGTTATGGATATGTAGGTAAATAGTTTGGAAGAAACAGAAACGTAAACGTTGTACCTATTGTAAAGTGAATCAATAAAAAATAACAAATCTGGAATTTAAAAAAAACATTGGTGCTCGTATTGGTTCAGATGCAGAACACAAAAGCAATGAGCAGCAAATAATATTTAAGGGTAATTTTCAAATTTCGAATAGCGAAAAATAAAAGCTATCTACATACTAATGCAACAAAACCTCAGTGATTAGTCTAGCAGTAAATGTTATCAGTAAAACTTGTTCCACCCACTTGACTTTACAAGGCGGCAATACGACGACCCCACTCTCACACATGGCGAACCTTACCCCATAACGTTTCACCAAAGATATCGATCTGTAGTATACCGGAACAAGTAGCGCAACTTCAATATTGTGTAGGAAATGAATTCTACTCACACAGACACAGACAGCCATGTTATGATTGCATGTGGCATGAGTATAAAAAGTAGTAAAAATTAGTATAAATATGGTTATTCTACAAAACTGTAAAAAAACGAGAAAATAAAGTAAAATGTAATATTTTTTACCTAATAATGTTTTTGATTTAAGTACTGGTAGCACTAGTGACATGACTGTTTGCTTTTAAAACCAACAATGTTTGTTGCATCTATAGTACCTACTGAAAACACTACAGAAAATATATTGGCAGGCCTATTAATTATACTTATAATATTTACTAAATCCTATTTCTTATTATAAACGCGAAAGTTAGTGGGGATGTATGTTCCTTTTTCACGCAAAAACTACTAATCCGATTTCAATGAAACTTGGAATATATATTGTCCGTGACCTGGATTAACACATAGAAGTTAGAACGCACGGGACGCAAACGAATTCGCGAGCGGAAGCGAATATTTAATATTATTACACCATGTAAGTAAAACAAAATTTCCTAACAGTAATATTTATTAAATTGTAATGGGGTGGATTATCAATTAATTACACACAGTAATCATGATCAATAATTTACACAGCAAAGTAAAAAAACCAGCTCTATAAAAAAATTACTTTTGTGGTCTACAAAATAGTATTTCATAAATTCCAAACCAATCGCAACTTAAGTCTTTTGCAGTTGCGGTACTGATTTCAAATTTTACTATGTCGAACGTATTTCATCGATTACTTTCTGATAGTGAACACTTTAACCTTTTTAATTTTTCTCTAGCTGATAAAATTTATATACTATTTTGAAGCTTTTCAGTTTTTTTAATAGATTTAGAATTTTTACAAGTTGTTGTTATTTACAATATCCAGCTAAAAGTAGTTAATGTTCTTTATTATCAATTTTTTATTTTATGGCGTTATAAATAAAGTTAACTGGAAAAGTTTTCAAATTTCCAATACAAGTAAACTCAATGTAAAATTAAAAATATAAATTTGCGATTTTATATTATTAACTGTTTCATACTGGACCAATGTCTGAACTAATCACATAAATAAAAGGGCACGGCAGATGTTGCACACCCTCGCGCTTTTATTTTAATTTCATATTTTATATTCCCAATTTACTAAAACTTTATAAAGAATAATAAACACTTTTCGACAAATATACGATACCAGTTATTCAAGAGCAGTTTTTAAAAGTCTTTTTACAATTTGGATTTAAAATACGACAGAAAGTAAAAGCAATGCTTATTCGAAGAAATTGTATACAACTAAATACCCATCAATAGAGTTACTGGTACAGTTAAGAACAAATTCGTGTTTTGTGTACTCTGGATTTCTTTTCAGTACTTTATTGAAACAAGTCGAATAAAAGATTTCGCTCTCAACTTTACAACCAACATAAATTTGGGGCACGAGAGTCGGAACTGTAGTCGACGAACTTACAGAGTCGTTTTTTGATTAAGGCTTTTTTTTGATAATAACGTCTGTACAAGTTATGAATATGACGATAGTATAATGGTTGAGACATTGAATGTATAGTTAACGATATTAAAATGAGAGTTTTTGACAGTTTAAATATCTACGATGAAAAATTTATTAAGAAATTTCAGGGAGGCTCGACAAAAATACTCATTTTGATACATTTTATATAATTCATGGTCAACTTATTTAATTAATGGGATCGAGTCGTAGTGTCCTTTATTTTCTATTTTAATGTATGTTAAGCTTATTTGAATACCGTTACAGTAGTAAATTTAATCTAGTTTTAATTAATGTGGGTATTTTTCCTTGAGCGTTTTAGTTTTATAAATTATAGATTTTTAGTAACTTGTTTCTAATTAACTACATATTTCATATTAATTTTAACGCATAGCTTAATTCATAATTTATTATAATAAATAGTTATTACGATAAAAGTAAAAACTAAAAATACAAAACTGCACGTAAAACAATTTGGTTACAATATTGCACAAACTTACCTTACGGCTATTACCTACCCTTAGTACATTTAAAATACAAAGCCTGCAAAGGTAGACGCATAAATTCCTTTCAGAGCCCCATCTAGTCATGTTTGTTATGAAGGCAACCTTAATAATAAATTATTTTACGTACCTATTTTGTTGTTTTATAAAAAACAGAACTTGTAGGAACGTACAATAATTTAAAAAAAAAACTCATTCAATATGCGAGTCTATTTTTTTAAACGTATTGACCTTGTCTTTTCTTTGGATATGGCTGATTAGGCTAAGAGGATGGTATATAGGTGCTGGGCAAGCCTACTCTATCTAAAGATTGTCCCAGGCACTAGTGTCCCGTTAAGTGTATGCATAGGTTGCCTCCTGACGTGGTATAAACCATCTTCAATAGATTTTAAATTTTACAATATACCATAAGAGGAGTTAAAAAATTAAAACCAGTTTAATGGCACAGCTAAATTTAGGATTAAATAGACTACAAAGATCAACAGGCAATTAAAATCTTTCGAACCTATCACTGCTTCACTTGAATTTTAAATGATCCCCCTTGCCCGATTAGGGTGCATCCTAAAAGCTTCCAAAGCGATAATTCACAACGCAAGAATGCGGGCCGGCGAGCTTAGGCGCGTGTTTGAATACGCAAAGTTACTAACGCAGTTACAATAGACTTTATTGCGTAGTGATAGGTGATAAATTTGCGTGATGGGAGGGATGGATAGGTTGCCAGTCAGTAGCAATGGAGGACTGTCATGGCGCGGTTGACGTCACTCAGCCAATGAGCGTGTGGCGAGACGCGACTGCAGCGCCACAACATGGCTGCCGTCGGCTCTCTACCGCCGCTTTTGTTGTGTTTAGGCCTAGGGTTAAAAAGAAATCATTAAAAATATCACACAAAGCTACTAATAAAATCATTTTATTGCTTAGTAATGTATTAATTAGGTTAGTCATTGTTTTTAATGTGTAATTTGTCGCATTAATGCAGAGAAAACTGTGAAAAGCCGGCGTTGTTATGTTATTGTTGGGTGAGTTTATTTATTTATTTTCAATTTATTTGCAGTTTTTATTATTGAGATCAGTTTTAAGTGCTTTTATTATTATATTCGTTTTATTTACTGAGACATAAATAGTTTTAAAAGTCTAATAAGAAGTCGTATTGTTTTTTTCTTGTTTTGTAAATTATTTACCTAAGTTTTATATGTTTCAAAACTAGACGTACCTCATAGATAATGTAAATCACTTAATTAAATACTTTTTTAAAATATATATAGTCTAAGTAGGTAGGTAATTAAAATATCTTTGTTAAGAGGTGGTACTATCAAAGTGTCCACCTCTTGTCCTGCCTTCTTATAAATATAAACGATGTGTTTGCTAATGCATTTAATTAAGTAAAGTGGTGATTTGTATGATGGATACTTAACTTAACAGGTAGGTGCTAATTTGTTTAACACTTCACATAGAAGTACCTCCTAAGAGAAAACCTACTAAATGTACCTTCTAATAGGTAAAATACTTGCATATACAATGCATACACTATGAACAATGTAGGTAGGTACGTACAGATATCTAATTATTCCACCATTACGCAATTTAATTGTTTTATCTTTTAAAAATAACAGATTTGGTGCTTACATTACATACTACGAGTATACTTACCTATATATACCTACTAACTACTTTTTATAATAACAACGTCTTAGGTTATGATATGAGTAAATTAAGCTTCAATTTCTTGATACTTTCTTGAATAAGGTCATGATCAAAGCATTTATTGTTAACTAGCCGTCGCCCGCGCGTTGCTCGCGTTCTGAATAGACCCTTTAGAGTGTGACTTTTCAAAATTCCTTTCTTAGTGCACACTACACTATATAAGGATACTACCCTCCAAATTTCATACCTCTAGGACTTATAGTTTAGGCTGTGCGTTGATTCTCTGTCAGCTGATGATGTGTTCAAGGCAAAGTTATTTGACAAGGATTCAGAGTTATTTAAAGTGCTTGAGATGAATTAAATTAAATCAAATGCTTTTTACAGCAAATTAAAAGAAATTTACAAATAAATTGTAATATAATTTGCAATTTACTTTATTTACTTACTCATTTATATACACTGCAGGCATAATACATAATTTATGTTTCCATAACACACATCTTAGACTTATTTGAGTTAACAACACATCAGATTTCCGCAAATTTGAAATCACAAACTCGACCACAAACCGCAAGGTATTTTTAGAACATCAATATTCCACTCACAACATTCGCTTATTCCGCCACTGAGTACGTTCACAGTCATATCTCCATTATTACTATTACAAATGGGAATATAAAAATAAATCTTAATTTTTTGCTTGCAGGGCTGCGTGTGGTGCCACCCCATTTTTTCTCAGTCCCACCCCTAGTTGAGGCAATCTGGTCATTTGGATGTGAGCTACGAGACAGTGAGTATAAGGAGTATAGTTTGTGTTGTTCCATAGATGCTGCAGCAGTTTCTGAGGATGTGTTTTAAGTCGCCTACTTAATGTACTGAGTCGTACGGCTGGTGATCGCTGAATTTAGTAGATCATTTTGTAAGTAGGTATACCTACATGATGTAAAAAAGTTATTCGCCAAAAGTTTAGATCACGTTTCTCGATAAATGTTTATTTAAAAAGTAAATATGTAATTATAATGTTAGTGAATAGGGACGAGTATCAGCGAACATTTTTATTAAAAAAAAATCAACAAAGGAAATCATCGTACTGTAGTCTGTGGTGTAAATGTGTAATCAACTCCAAAAGTACTGAACTGTTTTTTCTGTAGATGATTAGTATAACTACAAAGTAGAGACTGATTATTATTATGTATCACTAGCCTTCGCCCGCAGCGTTGCTCGCGTTTTACCCTTTAGAGTGTAACGTTTCAAAATGATTTTCTTAGTGCACCCCTATACTATATAAGGATACTACCCTCTAAATTTCATACCTCTAGGACTTATAGTTTAGGCTGTGCGTTGATTCTAAGTCAGCTTCAAAAGTGTTTTATATATTTAGAAGATGATCTTTGCCTATTTATTCTCCACAACACATAAAATAAATAAATATGCAGGGTATATAGCAAACAACAATATAAAAATATAGACAAAAGACCATAAATAAAAATATAAATGTATTTTTTTGATGTTGGCATAAAAAAATTAGCACCATGGTTTTGAAATCTAAACAGTCAATGACACAATTGGCAGATAGTCATGTTTAACGTAGGTCATGTTCATATGACGTGACCCAGTGGCATTACAACTCTGGTCATTGTAAGGGCTGTTTCACGGTTGCAATTATACGCAATTATTTCAAGCTTAGCTCAAATTCTGGCACTCATCGTATTTCACCGGCATAAAGTTGATCAAACAAAGTGAACTTGATCAGATTCTGAACGCTTGATTTTTAACGTTCAGACCTAACATCTGGCCTATCAGTGAACCAGTTTGAACTAGTTCAAGAGATGTCAGCTGTTCACTATTGCGGGGCAAATTGAAGAAAACTTTTACTGCATGTAATATTAGGTACTTCTTCTAAGCTGTGACCACATTTCAGAGTTACGTTCTATGTCTGTTTCGTGAATGCGATCAAACTGTATCAGGTGTAATAGGTGTAAAATAAAACGGTTAAAATCAACATTTTGAACTCGATCAGGTTAAGCTTAGTTTTATGGATCTAGATTTAAGCAGCAATAGTAATATTGACGCAAAAATATGAAGTAGGTACATATAGTATGAAGAGTTAATGACATTTTCAAATTTTTTATTTAGTTATATTAACTCCAACAACTCTTAAAAATGGTTTATGGTGAGTAAGTTTTGAGTCTGTTTATCAAACTTATTTCCCTTTGGCCAAAGGTTAAAAACAATAGTCGGAATATAAATACACTACACTAGTACTTTTTTATCATGAATATCAGTAACTAAGACCGTTCTAAGTACTATTCCACAACACCTAGGTCTGGAACAAACGTTTTCAGATCACGCAAACATGTCCGCCGTGGGAATTGAATCCACACCATCTGCGTTTCAGTCGACTAGTCACCGGCTGCACCAAACGATTGCCATGTCTGTCAAAAAACAGATTATAATTAAATTGATTTTAATATTTGTGTTTTATTTTTCAGGTTTTTTTCTGGTTTAATAAAAATGACTCACAAGAGACCTTTCAAAAGGTTCACTTTACTCTTTATTAGTTTAGTTTTGGAAAATGCGAGAAGAAACCAGTGTGCTTGACTGTACTTTAAAACTACGTTCGATTTTTCAAACTCATTTACTTACACGAGCATACTTAATTTAGATAGATAAACTCTTTATTGTAAACAAAGAAGAAACCATTTAAGACCTTGATTACAATGGGTGGCTTTATTGCTATAAGCGACTTCTTCCAGACCATCTCATTTAATATTTTTGCTTCATCTACTCTCACAGTATTCTACTTTTTTTTTATGTTAAAAGTAATGGAACAAGCCTATAGCTCACCTAATGTTAAGTGGTAACTTCTGCCTATAACGATGCATTACCTCACAGAGCAAGTCCAATGAGGACGTGCCCTGTAAGGCAATTCACTGCGTCCATCACTCTAAGACGTAAAGATCTAGAAGTCTCATACTTTACCTACTTAAATACCATTGAATAATAACTGTCACTAATGTATTTACCTTTTCAACCTCACTGCACCTCACCATATCAAATAACTTAAACACCGTTATAAATAACCCTGGTTGTTAGACAAAAGCATAAAACCAAACGTTTATTACCTCTATTCTTTGCCTACTATACAATCTATAGCTGTAGGTACCTTTTGTGCTTAACCCTTTCTTGCGCAATTATACGCAAAGTACAGTTAAGGTGAAACTGTAATTACCGCGACAAAATAAGCTTATTGAGTTTCGAACAAATAGATATCCCATGGCGAATACAATTTGACGCAATATCGGTCGACTTCACAGACTCAGTTTTTGTAGAAAACCGGTTACCGGCGCTTGTTCTTGAAAACTGAGTCGAATGAAGGTGAGCATTTTTGTGTTATTTTTGGTTTTAGTTCCTAAAAGCGGGATGTAAAATGCAAACAAATCATCGTAAAACCTTATGAAAATATTTTCTTTGATATTATAAAAGTCTTATGGTTACAGGGGGTTATGGTTACAGAAAATTGTTCGGAAGTCTACTAATAATGAGTCTACTTCATAGACTGAGGTTTTATAAAAAGCCAGTTAACAAAACTTGTTTTTTAAATTTTTGCAGAGTTCATAAAAGTTTATTGACTGTCCTAGTTTATGAAATAAAATAAAAATGCATTTGTTCAATAAAAACTTTTGAGTCCGAGTGAATGAGTCCATTTTTTGTTCTTATAACAGTGATTTTGGACCGCTATAATGCAGTATAGTTTTATTCAAAAGCTGAATTTTTATAGAAAAAAGGAAATCAGCGTTTGTTTTTAAAATCTGAGTCAAATCAAAAGATTTTTGTGCAACGTAAAATATAAATAAAAGTTTTATCTTTAAACACACATTTTGCCTGTTTATGCTCCGTGTAATTAAAAGATTAAAATCTAGTAATTAACACTATCAACATTAAAAACGAGATGAGAGGACGAGCAACATATTTTTTTTCTTCAGTTTTATGATCATTTCTATATAATTAGCATAATTATCAACATGTAGAAGTCCTTATATTCGTTCGATAGATTTCTAGAAGGAACGATATTGGTCTATCTCTATCTAGTGACTTTCTGCTTATCTTTAAGGTCACTTTTGCCTAGCTCAGGAGTCAGGTACTTTATATAGGACGTTTACAAATACCTAATAATTGTGAATAAGTTCGTTTATCAGATACCACATTGTAAAAAAACTTTTTTACAATATATCTTATCAATAAAGCTATTTATACTTAACCTTGAAAACCTAAAAACCTTTCTTGGTTTTATGTTCTAGTTACTAAGAAACATACTGATAATTGCAAAGTAATTAACTTTGTGTAGTCACATCCAATAGAAACAGAATTTCGACAAATTGGAAAATTGGATCGTTTTAAAGTCGTTATAGGTATGTAAAAAATAACATGTACTGCAAACGTTTTAATGCCTTTTCACATGCACACGGTTTAAAAGGAACTGGGTTTTATTACTAGATACTATAAGGTTTTGACAAAATGACATTATTTATATTATAACATAAAATAATTACATATTATGGCTTATTTATTAAAAGTTTTATAAATAGACTTAGCTACTTCAACAAAACAAGAGAATCCTTACTTTTTTCAAATAGTTTAATTCTTTATGAAACCAATTCATTAAGATAATTATCTACAATACATTGACCTATTAAAAAACAAATGTTAAAAAGGTTCATTAAATAAAGTTATATAATTTAATTACTTCAAAAATATACTTATCCTCTCTGCTACACCGTAGCATGCTACGACGTAGCCAGTAGGGATATTCCGAAAATATAGTTAATCAATATCCCTATTATCCCCTAGTAGGGATATTGATTACCTACCTAATTACCTGTATTTTTTAATATAAACATAAAAGTATTGATTTCAATTAATAAATAATAAAAAAAATTGAAGCAGACTATTTTGAAAAATAAAATCTAAAAATAACCCTTTATTTAATAGCGGGTGGAGCTATTTGGTACATAAAAGAATAAAAAGTTCTTAACATTTATTAAATACAAGACAGTCTTATTTCTATTAAACAATGACTACCTATTATTGATACTGTGATCCCATTTATAGTTATTACAATAAATATATAGAGATTATTCTGCGAAAGTAATGTTTCTAAATATAGCGAAGGTTATTTCATATCGCTAAGATAGACATCTTAGTAGTTTCATAGAGATGGCCCTATTGTCTCGAAAATAAACTATCCCTCAAGGGATATATCAATCAGCTGTTTGATATATTAGTAGCAAAGCTAAAAAATAAATAGCTAGAAACTAGGAACATAAAGTTAATTATATTTCATGAATATCAACTCTAATCGGATATCCATCTTCAATGGATATGCTCGGTGTGGCAATGCATTGCAATTTGCTACCGAGGTTACCGGTTCACATCAGGTAAGGCATCTGCGTGTTCCATCACTTACCATAAAAAAATAAATGTTAATTACAAAATATACTCATATTTTTTGAAGTCGGGTTAATACAACTTTATTATCTATCTGTATAAATTTACCTTTATGTTTACCTCCACTTAAGTTTCTTATAACATGGTACAAAAATATTATAACATAGCACATAAATTGCTACAATCTTATCCTAAGTCCGGGCCAACCCGACCGGTGGTATTAAAAACTGCAGAGAGTTGCCGCAGGACGGAGGGCGCAATCACCGGGATAAGGGAAACAGGTGGCGTCCAGCAAGTTATATCGACTTTTTTATCAGCAACCACACATGCCTATATTCTAATAAGCTGGCGCACGCCTATCTAAATGTATGTAAATACCCATAATGTCAACCGTCGCGGGGCCTAAACAAACTATCAAAAAACATTACGGGGTGCAAATAACAACGATCATGGCGTAGGTATGTAATGAAAATCTTGCATCGGTCGAGCGGCGCGCGCCGACTGGGTGAGGGCGGCAATCGATGGCGGGCCGGGAGCGCGCCCCGACGCCCAGACCGGCAGACGCCCGCCGACGCCGACCCTGCTCACACGTCCCTCCGACTCGCGCAACCCTATCCGTCATCCGTCAATGTTTACTTACCGGACGACGCGAACAGCTGACCGACCGGACCGGTAAGTCACGTGCTTCTTATTCCCGCGCGCTAACATCCGCGTGACGGCGCGCCGACCTCTCCTCGGCATCTCTCCTACTGAATATTTTGACGCATAGACAACTTTGTGCAACGGAATCAATAATGCAGGCCCGGTGTGACGTTCGCGTCGTAAATTACGAATATAATACCCCCTTACGCCCTTTCATGTCGCTCTATTCAATCCCTCGTGCATACAGAAATTCTTTAGTTATCTTTACGAGTGGTGGTCGAACTTTTGTAATTTATCCCTTTTTTGTGCAACAATAGGCAGTGGACAAAGGGCTCTGCTGGTGACTGTTGCTCGAAGGACAGGCTGTAAAAAACGGAGGTCCTTAGCTACCAGTTTGTGTTTGCAAAAATAATTTTGCAAACCAATCGCGTGAATTCGCAACTCTGTGCGGATTTTCATTGGTCTACGGAGACAATAGATTTCAAGTCAAATGATGGGCACGACCGCTGAAAAGGTTACATATTTACGGTAGCACATAACTTTACTGTTTTACTGTTAGCGTTACGGTAGCTGAACTTATGTGCTATCAGTGTTACCCTTTTCGATTTGAAGACCCTGGCGTGTTGTAAATCGGTTGCTTTATTTTATAGGTGGTGTTCCCAAAGGAGCGGGGAGTACGGGCCGTGAGTTACATCGGTTGGTGAGCTTTTAGGATATTGCGATGAACTTCGATATGGTGTGAGAAAGTCACATTTGAATCGTAACCTATTGACTTTTACGTTGCCCTAATAAAATCGTGCTAAACTAAATCACAAAAGTAAAATCTGGTGCGTTTCTTGCTTCAAAACTTCATCTTCTTTTTCAGGTACTGGGTGATAGAAGAGAAGATAACGTGTCGCCTTCTGTACGTATACTGAATGTATCCTGAGTGCAGTATTCTTTCCGGTATACCTTCAGTATACGTAACAGAGGATGACACTGGTCAACGAT
Source organism: Eulithis prunata (assembly GCA_918843925.1). Classification (NCBI taxonomy): domain Eukaryota; kingdom Metazoa; phylum Arthropoda; class Insecta; order Lepidoptera; family Geometridae; genus Eulithis; species Eulithis prunata. The sequence goes on along the minus strand of OU974016.1, from coordinate 6,091,547 downwards.
GCAGCCAGAACTCAAGAACTCTGCAGATCTTCTTCATCCCGTTTAAACTGTTAAAAAAATATGCTTAGATCTAGGTTTATATATCATCATATATGTAATAAAATTTAAGTTCGATTACTTTTAGAATACTTAATTTCTACTTACATTTATATACCTATGTACATCGAAAAATAAAAATAAAGTTTTTGTAAACATTGTAATAAGCAAGTAAACTAATTTATAAAATGCAGAACTCAGATTGGTTAAGCAGAATTGTGTTAACATTAATTATTACATAGAATGATGTCATAATTTTATTTAAATTTATTAAATTCAATAAAAAATAGACTGAAAAACTTTTTCATTCACCCCTCTACTAATAAAAGTTCTTAGATCTAAGAGTTTAGGTATTAATAGAATCCGAGTCTAGCTAGGTTGTATAAGTACGGTCAGAATAAATTTACTAGCAATATACTCCTTAACAACATGAATTTAGATCACATTTTACCAGGTTTAGGTATCTTTGAACTTAAGAAGACTTGAAAAAAATAATTAAATTCCTAAAAGTCTAATAAAGGTCTAGACAGACACCTTGGTTTAAAGCTAGTTAGGTTAACTAATAAAATTTGAATTTTAGACAAACCGTACTGAACTTGTACCACTAGAAGTATTCTAGACTATATTAAAACTTTGAGATGAGACCTTCACACTCAGACCCAAAAAATAGTAAAAGATCATACCAACATTCGTCTCGTGTTAGGAATCGAACCCACACTTTTCACGTCTCAATCATCCATTACGCTGAAAAGGTGTATAAAGTGGGACGAATAAAATGGTTGAACAATGAACATCTGGCGGTAGATCCATGAGACCCAATAAAGAGGTAAGTTCACATTCAGCTGGTTTGATAACTCCAGGTGATGCAGGTCCAAGGTTCCGAGAAGGCAAGTTATTTTGCAGCTGTACAGGCTTAGTGGCTGTCAGATGACTATCATAATAAAAAAGAAGAAGACCATGATCATAGCAGACCACAAAGTTCTTGTAGGTTTTAGATTTGTTAGTTCGTCTATGTTCGATAACTTTAGATTCCAAATTTCAGAAAAATGTTAGTTGGAGATTAGAAAGTTTTTTTTTTTAAATCTATTTTAAATGCCTATGTCTAGCTGTGGACTTCTATGATGTGATGATGACGATCCATGGTTACGACCAGAACTACAGGCAGGAGTTTTTACACATTAGGTTCATTCGAAAATGTATAATAATCAGAGATAATATTAAATTCCTCATTGGCAACCATCTAACAAAAATGTTCTAAGACCTCACCTATCAGGCACACCGCAAAAGACTGCAAAAGTAAGTATCTTTGATAAAAAAAAAGAAGGTCAATGGAAAAAGCACAAAATCGTTCTTCCTAGAAATATTGAGAGGCCAAGTCTAGCAGGGAACATTCTCAGACTGATAAAATTGTCTAATTCTGATACTATGAGTTTTTCGACACAATTGCACTGATCGCTGATTTGTTAATCAACACCTTGATTCTTTTTTTAATTATTCTCATAGTACCAAGATTTAGACAATCATGGGGCTGCATTGGATTTCTTCAGACTGATGATGATGATGAACAAGTAGAAATAGATCCTATTTCAAAAATTTTATTCAAGATAGGACCTAAAATAAAATACCAGCGTTTGCAAAGAGGCAAGTTGAATCTCCACCCAAAAACCACCTACATTATAGCATGAATATTCTAAGGCGGTGGATACCGGCAATCTTCAGTTTATAGCTTTTAAATAGCTTCCTACGGGCGTATTTAAACTGCCAACGACACGACATTTGCACGATATCGTGAGAAGCTAATCTATAGACTTTCACCCCGACTCGGCGACGCCAACGATTTTTTTTTTCGAGTAACTGTCATGATTGAATCGGTATCGTGTCGTGACAATGTGCAAAGGCTCGAAACGTGAGCCAAGTTATACTCAGCGAGGAATTAAAGTTGCATTATATTTGAGAGGAAAAGCTTGGCTTAAGTTTTGAGCTACATTTCTACTGATGGATGGAATATGGTAGTATGTAATATTAGCCGAAAAATTCACTCAATAAAGTAAATAAATATAAATACTTGCATGTATTTTAAAAAGAAATAGGAAACTCGGCGGGAATGTCAAAATAAAAGTTTAGAATGTTGTTTCAACTTATTTTGTGATAGTGAAATTTTAATTCAATATTACCTACTGCCTATCTAATAACAGGAAAAATAGTAATAAATTAAGTTTTCTACAGAATTCTAGTTTTAAGCGAAAGTTAGGTTTCTAATAGACCTACATTTTTTTATAGTTTCTAAACTGTAGTTTTTTCTGACAAGCGCCATCTATGCAATAACAGCTGAACTTTTTAGCTAATGTAGAAATTAGTTGGGCCTTTGAAGATCTCAAGGTATCGAGACAGTGCAGTTTTCATTAATTTCAAAGAGATAAAGGTAAAATATTATATTCAAAATTAAATAAACTTTATGTGAACTTCAATTTAAAACGACAGTTTAGTATTTTGGTTTCTTCTAGTAAGAATTAGAACATAATTATTTAAGTCTTGTGTACAGATTTTCTAAATATAAAAATACCAACAAAATGATCCTTGATTGTATTTTGTTTATTATCCTTTATTATAAAAATGGTGACGAATGAGTGAAAAATAATTATTTTATAACTAACAGTAGTTTATTAACTTGATTTTTATAATAAAAATTGAGCAAACTCACAATGTAGAGCATAAATATTGCTCTACACAATTTTTTTTGTTGGTCTTTGGTGCAGTACTGGGAAATAACAATACCCCTTTGTTTTACTAGTGAAAGTTGGTCAAACCCTTCCGCGTTGAAGGTATAACCAGGAAGAGACGAAACTGGAACAAAAAAGAGAAAGTCAACCCTAAGGTAAACAAAAAATACACTATTTTGTGAAATTGACCAATGGGAGCGCTCTAAAAACTTTCTAATTTTTATTTGGAATTAGTCCGCACTTTGCTCTACCATTTGCACGGTAGCTTCAGACAAGTTGTCTTCAAAATTATATTCCTTTTGCTAACAAGTACAAGTTCTTTGGTGACTTATGATACAAAAGTAAACTGCTCACCAAGAAAAATAAGTGATTGTGATTTGTGATAATAAAAAAATTGGGTCTACTAAAAAAGTTATAAAGTTGAATTCCCAGCAGATATCGAAGGAAGTTTCTGAATAAAAAATGCTCCCTGAAAACAAACATCAGCAGTATTAAAAGTACTGATATCATAATACCCAATTGTCCCATACAAACTGGTAAGTTTTTACTACTGAACTTTTTATACCATAACTCTACATAGCGAAGTTTCCAACTCTACATAAATTTTCCCTACACCCTGACGTATTTAAGGTACTTCCTAAATACCCCGAGCTATATAGGTCAGACCTGCCATATACCCGTAGCGTACTATATCTTGTTCGACTCAACGGTTCCAACAAGACCACTTGCTCTTAGCGAGTTTTATGCCAACCCTACATGTTGGCACACAGCCATAGTGAGAGCGACAATCACGAAAATCCGGATTCAGCATCGCAATATCCCGAGTAGGAAAGAGACAGCTGTGGTGATGATTGCTCTGCTTTGAAACTCGAGTATCGAGCGGAATGTTGTCATGGTAACAGACAATGGATTTTGGGTGCATAATATTTTAGGCTGCGTTGGGGTGAGGGGGGCGGGTAGGGGTAGCGAGAGAGTGGCGGCCATCTTTAAAATTATATTTCCAGTTTGGACGAACTCCTTTGATTCCAGTTACTACTTTTCTCGCTGTGTAGAAATCTGTAGGATACGCTAAGGATGGTTCGCAGATAAAACACGCTTTACCATTCACAGTGTTTTTTTGAACAGTGACAGAGTGACTTTATCATCATCATCATCAACAGTATGATGATGAAGATGATTTGGTTTACAAATTTTATAATGCTTTACATGCAATCCTGTGTTTTTTTTATTTTACTAAATGTGGTAGTGGCGCTATCCAAAATGTAACCTTAGATTATTATTTTTTTATTTATAAAAATGTATAGCCATATCAAAATATTATTTAAAAAAACATAAAAATACAGAAAAAAATCACAGTTTCAAATAGAAAGGTACTTCTTAAAAACAAAAACTAAGAGAAAGGTATTGATTTACATAATAATATGTAAGCATATGAATTTGAGTAGCCCGCGGCGTAAAATAAAAAAAATCTATAGGTAAAAACCAAATCACACGTTTTATTATTCCTATATAGTATTTCTACACTTATATAGAACTACTTATCTTTTACAAACATGAAACTAAATTCAAAACCATGTTTTATCTGAAAACTCTTCGCATACAAACTCAATACACAGAGAGGCTGTCTGTGGCTCAGATTCCCCTCGTAAAGCCTCCGATTAATGCCGACTCTCCCCGGCTCGATTAAGCGATACTCTACAGTTCCACCTGTACCCTTAACACCGAAGTTTCTGATGTTTTCGAACTTCTATCGCGTACGAGAAAATTTTACTTGTATTTTGTATGATTTCAAACTATGCATTGAGAGTATTTCTAGTAAAAACACAATTGGTATTTTTATGACATCTCAATAAAGGCAACATTATTTTTGCTAAATTATATTATGATGTGAGTTCAAAGAAAAGATGAAATTCACATTTTTTTTTATCTTAGCAAATAATTGTCTTCGCAACTTCTGATTTTTTCTTCGAGTAAATAAAAAAAATGTGCGCAGGATTCGCTTTTGGTTTGATAACGTTAAAAAGTATTTCAGAAAGTACGAGTATGTTTCACTCTTACCATAATTTTCTTAGCTTATTTATAAATGTTAATACTTAGTAGCCATTTGAGCTTTTTGTCCAATAGCGAAATGTTCATGAACATTTATTTATTTGCAAATGTTGTAAGTTTTAGGATTTTACTCTCAATATAGTTTTCTTAAATTTGACCTTTTAGATGTTTGAATTATCTACCTATTGGGTACATACATTCGAATCACAATTATTCAGATAGATTCAGATAGGTAATCATAATTAACATAGTTTGTTTAAAAACTTGACCAACCTTACACTCCATAAAATCCAGTATAGTTCCCATCTGCAACAAATAAAAATATTATTTTAATAACTGAATATACCATAAAATATAACAAAGAAAAATTTTCTACAAATTTCACATAAAACCATTTAAAAATTACAAAAAGTACAAATAGTTTTCGGTTTAACTTCAACGAGTTTTCGGCTATAATCACCAATTTTGGACTGTTTATCTATACCACTGTGCAAAGACGTCTAGACGGCCCGCCCGGTCAAAGGCCCGGACGAAAGGGCATAGCAAAATTGAAAAGAAAATACCCCTTGTAATGTAAATTCTCTATTTTTCGCGACTCGAAATGAAATTGGAAACCACCCTAATGTATTTTGGTTAGTGAGTTGCCCTGTAAATGGACTATTTGTGTGAAAAATAATGGCTCACATTTTGACTATAGAAACTAGAAGTATGTACTTATTAGGTGGATAAATAAATTAACAGTGTATAAATTCATTGGTATAACATGTGAGGTTCTCATTACTTTAAAAAAAAAGTTATAAAACTTAATAAGTCAAGCAACAAATATATCTGTAGGCCTGTCTATAATAAATTTATTACCAAATATGTACCTTCCAATCCAGTTCCTTTTAACGAGTTTTTAATCTTCTATTAATTCAGTTCTTTAGATAACTATAAAATTTTATCATGCAATATAAATAGATAATTTTCTCTTTACTTGTATAGGAATGAAGTTAATGTAGTACAAATATTAAGCATGAAACTAGCATCTGTTTATGTTTTAACCTTGACAACTGACATGTTGCCTTTTTTACTAGTCTCCGGTTAAATTCGGTACGAGCATGAACTTAGTTTCGCAGAAAATAATAGGTTTTCACTCTTTATTGCTTTTTTTGGTTGGAAATTATAAAACTATATTGCAAAAATTTTAAGATGAATAATAATCATCTTTAGTTCAAGCCTTAATTTTAGTTAAGTTTAAAAAACTTTTTAATTACTAAATAACATGGGATGTGGTTTGTAATTTCTTAAGAATTAAACTAAGTTTTAAGTTAAATAAGTGCGCTTTTTAATCTTGAAAGCGGTACAATTTTCCAGCCCTTCCCTTTTATCACCAGTCCCATTCGAAAGATCCCAGAGATATTCTTAAAAGCATCGGACTGACGTAATATTTGATTCTAAGTTTTAAGTTAAATAAGTGCGCTTTTTAATCTTGAAAGCGATACAATTTTCCAGCCCTTCCCTTTTATCACCAGTCCCATTCGAAAGATCCCAGAGATATTCTTAAAAGCATCGGACTGACGTAATATTTGATTCTTGACCTCTAGCTGACTTAACCCCAGCAATTTTCTTTCCCTTTGGAACCCACGGTGAAATAGACTATTCTGCAAAATTTGTGTTGGTCGTTTCTTGTTAAAATAATAGGTATACTTACTTATATCTGGGTTGTTCTACGTCACTTTGCTTAATAATATAAAACACATATTTTTTTATCCTGTTTACGTAACTCAAGATTTATTTTCACGAAAATTATGTTTTACAAACATATTTGCCATATGTTTTTGACCATTTTTTTGTTCGATGTTGTAAACTCTAAATTTAAATGTGTGATTTTAGCCCTTGGGCGTAAAAACATCTTTTAAATTTCACTTCAGCATTATCCTCTACTCTTTTGCCTATGTAAAAGAAAAACGAAAAAATCCATGCAGATAAGTAATTTATTCGGAGTGGGGACTTGTACGACCCCTGGGGCCTAACTCGGAAAATATGTTTTAGATAATACCATTCTTACGGATCAGTTTGTGGCACCTGATGCCAACGTTTTTGTAACTTTCGAAGGGATGGAGCGAGATTTTTTTAATTTGGTAGGATTATGTTACTAAACTCTTCTCTGCCATGTTCAATATTCAAGAATTTACTATGGTACTTATTCAAAATGCTTTATTAAAATCCATATCTCCCTAGATAGAGAGATTCTATTTTGATAAAGATTTTTCCTTATTTTAAAAATTGTGCTGCAATGCATACAAAATGAGATGAATTTGTGGAACGCGTCCAAGAAAATGTGGTTCATTTTAAACGAGTTTTTTAGTCACGGTTAGATTTTAGGTTTTATAAAATGCATGCCAAATAACCTAAAACGTTTCTCATAATACAAGTTAACGTAGAACTATTTGGCGCCAAGTTTTATAAATTTCTTGGGAAATCTTTTTAGTCTAAATTAGAAAAGCAAAAAGTGGTATATTGAAAAAATGCTTGAGAGCTTATATTACTATTGAAAAAAATAAACATTGAGTATTATAGAGATCATACAAGGTGTCCCAGAACTAGTATGTAAAGCCTAAATTGGTTGATTCAGACCATGAAAATGAATATCTAAGTAAGTAAAATTTCTAAGCAATCTAAATATTATTTGCGTAATTTGAAAAAACTTAGAACATACTTTGTTGCATATATCTTTAATGAAAACCATTAAATTCATAAAATTGGTTAAAATATTTACATAGGTATTGAGAATCACCTTCGGGATAACTTACTAGTTCCGGGATACCCTGTATAAATATAATTGTTTTTATTTCTTTAATTACTAATACCAGAACACTTGGTTTATATTTATGAATAAAAGGGTTGGCGCTACATTTATTTCCTAATAATTTAAGTTGCCACCTGTTTTGTGTTGTGCAATTTAAACTCAGCCAGCCTTCTTAATAAACAGGGTGGTTGCTAACCGACCTATGAAACAGCAGAGCGTGTACCTAATTATGTTAATTGCAAAATTAAGTAAACAACCACATTTTGGAGGGCTCTTGTGCATAAGTCTAATAAAAAGACTACATACAACTTAAGTAATAGTACATTATGGTACTAGTGTGCAATGAAAAAGTCACAGTTTGATTATGGGTGTCATTCTGTGCCTAATTGCGGTGACCATAGAGCCACTTTATGAGCAAGTGTGTTGAAAAAGGATTTTTACTGTGCCTAAGAATTACTATGAGCCATTTTACTCTCTTTTCCTTGCATGTAGATGGGTATAAGAGTAGAGAAAGGCCAAAGAAAATATGGATGGATTGCGTGAAAAATGACATGGGTAAGAAAGGAGTGACAACTGAAATGAGGGCTGATAGAAGAGCATGGAAGAAAAACACATGTTGTGCCAACCCCACATAGAGTAGGAGAAGGGCAAGGAGATGATGATGATGATGATGAAAATCCTAAGCTATGCAACAACGTTTGTAAAACGTGACTATACGCATTAGTATGGAATAGTCGTTCGACGTTGCTCATTCGATTCGTGGAACCATAATGCTCTGTCTAAAGGATGTTTGTTATGCTCTGTCTAGGATTTTTTGAATGTCGGCGACAGACGTGACATTTGGATGGCACACTGGAAATTCTTCTTGAATTATTTATAAATTAGATTTTTAGTAAGGCTTGGATCGCTTCTTTTTCACTGCTCAAAGTTGAACAGTTAGGACATAGTTTGTATTACCGAACATTTTTTATGCTTTATAGCTCAACTAATTGATGTATTTATAAGTGCAGTAAGACTTTGCATCTAACAAGAACTTTCAAAAACTTTTCAAAGTTAAATTTCACTTTTTACATATTCTATTTATGCAGGTTTTGTATTGATGATGATGATGATAATCAAAGCCTTTTCAGCTACTGGGTTATTTGCGGTTTTATTTATTACGGTTTCCAAAACTTTACCAATAAAATACCTAAGTTTCGTTTCATATTGCGAGGGGCGACCCTAACTAAATTGAAAGAGTTCAACCCATTCGAGACGAGGACTACCGATCGGGACGCACCCTACTTTTTGATAAATAAGTTATTTATTAATGCAAACACAATGACTTTTTTTAATGTTATAGGTAGCAATGACAATCTTTTTGAACAAGCAGCTAACTACCTTTTTTTAAACGATGTTTGTATTATAATAATAATATTATTTTGTGAATGTGAAAAAACGGTAAAATTATATTTTTGATGATATTTCTCTTATTAAAATTTTTAAACCCTCATTCAGTATCACACTATTAAATACACAGCACATTTCTGGCAATCTAACACACTCAAAATAAAATAATCAATAAAACCATCAACGTACGACAAACATACAACTTTGGTTGATTTACGAAAATAATTTCGTTCTGAACAGTAAATTTGCAATTTCCTCGACAAATGCCAATTTCATTAAAAGCGTTGATAAATTTATCGATATTTCTTTGAACCTCAAAAGAATATAATTACAGGGTTTATGATTTTCCATGACAACTTATTTTCTTAATGCTGTATTGGCCAATCGTATTATAGCAAAATTATGATTTCGTGCGGACAATTCGCGTGTTTTGAATTTTTCAAATTATTGTTTGTTTTGTTCCATGTTGTAAATACAGTGTGGGTTGAATAGTTAAACATAGGTCTGAAGACCATCTCATTCAAAACATAGACGAAGCGAGGCGATATGAAACATTGTAGCGACAGCAAAAAAATATACTAATAAAAAGCACCAAAAAAAACTAGGTAACCTACTTTGTGTCAATTTAAATTTTTGGTTTATTTCCAATCATTTACAGAATTAACTGAATAATAAAAAAAGCGTGTCAAAGTAAAATGCTTCTCCATCAACCTTCATAATTATTTTCGCGTGAGCGCTCTCAAATCCGTGTTTGTCATTTCGCCCTTTACGCTCCATTTTGAGCATAACTGCCTCAGTAAAGAGCAATGAATATTAAATTATCTAAATGTCACATGCAGACGGTATTTTGAAAGGGCAGACTGTACCTCCTATATTAGCTTCCGGCGAAAATGGCTGCTGGCACGAGACGGTGCATATCATCGAGCTTAGTGTATTGCTTTCATTACACAAACCTACTGCAAAGGATGTATTTTACAGTGTCTGACGTTTCGCCTTTACTGTTTACGTTGCACAAAATTGGTATTCAGTGAAGTTTTTTACCTATCGCGAATTTATGTATCATTTTAAAAGAACATTTACTTCAATAAAAAAAAAATCCTATAGAACCATCATAACCTTCTATGGCAAAATTAAGTAAATGAAATTTGAAATTTGCGCAGTAAAAAAACAAACACAAAAAATTATTATGCCAAAAATAAATTGCTACGAAATTTGCTACGAGATGCTACGCCGCCGTAGCACTAATCATAATACTACAGTTTTTTGTAGATTTTTTGTATTTTTTTTTGTTTACAGCTTAATTAATACCTTAAACTTTATTGCTGACGCTACCTTAAACCCTGCCGATGGATATCACAGATAACAACTATCAACACAAATTGTAACCCTTGTTTCATCCGCCAAATTGGTTGCATTTCCACACAAATTTTAACACAAACCATTGTGAGCACACCCTATTGTACTATTTGTAGCTATCTGCTACTGAAGTGTTAAATAGAAATTGACTTAATTTGCTGCCAGAGACACGAAAATTCCGCGCATTTTGTACGTGCCACCCCAAAAATAACGTCATACTTTCATATTCTTTCGGATTGTTTCATCGGATCAGTAAATTCATAATGCATGAAATCAGATTTACTGCCTTCATGTTGTACTGTTCACAAGGTAATTTGAACGTGATACCACACCATAAATATTTCAACAGCGGGTAATTAAAAAATCAACGCGTGCACGTAAAAGCGCTCTGTCCAACAACACCAAAGCACCTTCTCGTAAAATCTTACTCATCGAAGAAAACCATAAAGCTAAGAAAACAAACACAGTAAAAAAAACTATCATGCTCCAACATCGATACCATTTAAATAATTATAAAATAGCGGACAAAGTCAAGGCTCTTGAAGAACCACTTTCGGTAGCCGCCATGCCACCTCGTCAAATAGAAATTTAACTTTATCACCCATAAAATAAAGTTTGATTTACAGTAACACGTTTGGAGTATATACGGTTTTTTGTGGTTACTTGAGGCACGGGTTGATGACAGCGCGACCACAAGAATCGCTACAGTGAATAATCGCTGCACGTTTTATAGGTCGTAATTGTTGTCATAAAATGGTAACAAAAATGTGTTTTTACCATCGGCACGAGAGCTCGGTTTATTTTCCCATAAAGTGATCGTTGCAACTTGCAGTGATCGCCGTGGGAAACCACTTTAATGACACTTTAATTGATTTAGCTAGTTTTACGTGTGTTTTTAATACTTAAGTGGGTAGTTCGCGATCGGTAGCGGAAAGTTAAATTTCGTATAAAAAAAGCTTTCAAATTAAACGTTTAATATACGATTGAGGTTTTAATAAAGTTACTGAGAAGTAATCTGCGGAATTTTGAATACACAACACAGCGAGGTATTTTAATTAAACACACCATATAAGTACATGAAATAATACGCAGCGTCAGGGAATATGTTAGCATATTTAATTAGGGTATACGAGACGTGTCATCTTTAAGGTATTTTATCAGAGTTATATTTCAAACGAGGTACATTATTTACGTTAATTATAATATACTTGACAAAAAAAGGTCAGCCTATTAATAGTAAATTACTCTGAGTATTCGTAGGAAGTTGAAAATCTGTGGAGTGATCACCGATATTGTTAGCATTTTGTTATCAGTCAGTAACATAATGTCAATGTGACAAATATTAATATCTACACTGACGGGCTCCAACTCAAAGACGGCAGCGACTTTGAGCGGTTACCGCTTTCGCCCGCAACTTCGTCTGCGCCCCGTTTGATCCTGGTGATTTTTTAAAATAAAAAATAACATATGTGTTAACCCAGGATATGAACTAAATATTTATATAATCCAAATTTCATCAAAATCAGACCAGCAGTTTCAGCGTGATTGAAACACGTGATCTAAACTTTCTTGTTTATAATATTAGTGGAATGGGATATTATTATTGTTATTAACTACTGATAATTGCAATCAAGTTACATAATGTAATATCGTAAGAACAATAAATTGTACGAAATATCTATATATAAAAAAACTCTTTTGAAGCTGACTGACATTTAACGCACAGCCTAAACTATAAGTCCTAGAGGTATGAAGAGGGTAGTATCCTTATATAGTGTAGGGGTGTACTAAGAAAGGAATTTTAAAAAGTCGTGTAGGGTCAAAGTTTTAACCAAATAATGCGTATGCTGCTAACACGCGAGCAAAGCCGCGGGCGACAGCTAGTATGTAATAAGAATGACCTTTTTAGTATACTGTTAACACCCAACTAGGTAAATACAATCGAAACATAGAAAAGCTTTTCGTTGTACCACAGTGGACATACTGTTACAAAGTTTGTTGATCTGATATTGGGTAAGTTACCTTGCCAGTTATGTTATAAGTTATTAATGAATTCGATTCAAACGTGACTTTACACCCACGCACTGGGCGTTGTCTACGTGTGCTGCGAACAAGTGTTTGTTTGAATATCAGAATACCACAGGTACTTACAAACAGCTAAGATACTCCATCAGAATGTGAAAAAAAGCTCGCTTACGCACACACGATAAAATTAGTAATTCCCATCGAGCCCACTGGCCGGCCCACTGGTGGGCCAGATGAGAAAAAAAATTCGCGTCGAGCCCACTCATTTGCATAGTGGGCTCGTTGGGATTTTTTTTCCTATCTGGTCCACCAGTGGTACAATTATCATAGAGTTATCTCCATAAAATTCACAGGGTAAATACACCGATGAAACGAGGAAGTTTTTGAAATACTTTGATGCTTCAAGTGGAACTTGATACATTTGATTTTAGCTAGCGAATTTCAGACTAATGAGATATCATAGAGTTTATAAATGTTACGTAAAATCACGTCTGAAGCACACTGGACACACTGGAAAATCTTATAGGCAACAGAATACATGCCTTATACAGCAGAATTTTATAGATCATGCAAATACTTATGGCTTATTCCCATCCGGCCCACCAGTGGGCCGGCCGGTGGGCTCGATGGGAATAAGCCATATTTATCCCGCTGTGGTAATTGAAATTTTACCTATCGGATTTCAGTCAGAAAATGACAAGCGTTAAAATAATGACAATCATTCTTTGTCTTGTATATTTCTGAAAACGTCTGATTTTAATAAACATTTTTGCATAGTCTACTTTATTTATGGATATAACTAAATGCTGGTGGTGAATATTACGACACTACCAAATATTTTCTATAAATTAAAGCGCTACCGAAAAGACACTTTTACTGGTTTAATAGTTTATTCGGATGGAGGTTCTAGAGTGATCTGGCTCTCCCAGCTGTGCGGGATATTTTCCAATTGGTAGGCGTAGTTCGACGTCCGTCCTCGAAGCCCCGGGCGCCGACTGACTCACCGACCGCAGCCGATTGTTCGACAGTAAACGTCACTCGAATCGGTAACTCAACAATTTTATCACCGCCTTTAATAATATATGGGGCGTTGCGTAATTCTACCTTAGCTTTACCATGCGAATGTCAGTGCAAATATTGACTAAACCCTCGCAACTGAATCCTGAATCAGTCGTAGATTTTGTTCACTGCAGTGTGAAAACTGACGACCCAAAATCTATTTCGTCGGATGCGGTTTGTTGAAACAGAAGACTCGCTCCAACTGATGCGTTGAAGTTCATAAATTAAAAAGACGCGAACGTAAATATTATCGGTCGTTTATCCGACGAGTTCCCAAATGCAACTTGGCATTTTTTTATACTATAAACAATTCCCCGCGATCGTTAACAAGAAAGATGAGCTCTAACAGCTTCAGTTTATGGTCAGTAAAGTAGCCGGCACGTGTCATGTTTTGCACGACACTTGAACAAACCGAGATTAATTTTAGACTGAAGGGAAATGGTATCTACAGCGATAAAATAAATTCTTTTTCTGAACAGGTGGAGCAAACGTCTGAACCATTCGACATAACAGTTTCATAAACCATTTGGCCTACTCTCATAACTCTAGTGTAATTTATAATGCACGGAAAGTGATTTTGGAAATAAATGGCTGTCAGCAAACAAATTATTTCACACGTAATAAAATCAGAGGTTAAAGACCTCTTTGTCATTTAGAAACAGTCGTCCTGAGTCCTATCGATGCACTCGTGTCGTCGAACTCTCACAAGAGAATTCACGACTACTAAACAAGCGTCATCTACATCTGTTACTTGCGCGAGTATTATTAAAAGAAAGCTAGATGAGTTCAGGAACTCTTGTAACCATATTGATAATGAGTGTAATGAGTGTAGAATAAGAGAACTTTTACATAATTTTCTCTCTATTTACTTTAAAGAGGTTTTTCATCTTAACGTATTTAAATAGTAGGTACCGAGATTCAACATTGGAGAGAGCGCAGGTACGCAGTCAGATAACCAACTTTATAAATAGGTAAAGAGCGTAAATAGAAGCGGTTGTATCGGCTTCGAGCCGCTACCAATCGATACGCAATATCCGCGACCCATCAGGCAACAAATCCCAACACATCACAAAGAAAACCCAATCTTATTTCCTAAATGTTAGCATCCATTTTCCGCTGCCATGAAAACGTAGATTGTTTTCCTTACCTCTAAAGGAATGAAGACGGAAGCGCACATACTTGTGTGGATATGTGTGTATGGGTAGTTAAAAGTTAAATACCAAACATGTTCTCGTATTATTGGATCTTTTCTTAATCAAACTAATGGAGACTGCTAGGTTTAGGGTCGGTAATGTTCCTTGGATACGGATTGGTTAGTAATTCAGGTGGAAATCGAGCAATTTATCGATTGAAGTAAGGTACAATTAGAGATTGATGTTTTGTTTTGAATGTGAGTTTTATAAAGTGATGATCGTATTTTGAAGTGAGTTTACTAGTTAAACTAGTTTCTGAAACGACTGCTTAAAGTCGGAATTGGAACGTAGGTAAAGGTGTCTGCATGGTAATAAGTTTTACAAATTTTCTAACAATTTTTATAAATTTGGTTACGGCTCGCTGATATTTAATCTATGGGAATTTTTGGGTTAACTTCAGTGTACCAATTAAGTTGGTATTCTTTATTCACTCTCATTATTTTTAATTTCGACTCTTTATTTAAATTAATGTGACTATTTTAGTAGGTATTAATATATTCATTTTGTTTGACATTTATTTAGTTTGTACATTTTCAAATAATGCTATAAATCAAGTTAGCTCTCTAGATTTTTTTAAAATAAATTTGCAAGTACAATGTTCATTAAAAACCTGTTAATCTTGAAATATCCAAGAAATACGTGACGCTGTCCAAATATGCCGAAATATCTTTGTAAATTCCTCGGCGACCGGCGGCCCGTTATGGGTAAAGTTTTAAATAAGCTTGGACAAGTTTTTAAATAAAATCTTAAAGTTTTATCTCTAACTTTAGACGCACCTATTTGGCGACGAACTTCAATCACTTTCGTAGAATACATTTTGTAAGTAACTGTAACTGAAAGATAATATAATAAAATCACATCTTTGTCTGCAAATTTGAAACATATTTTTTGTAAATTACTATCAAAAAAATTTTTCGTAATCAGTAATGCATGTGAGCCTTTATTCTTACTTCTTTTATGCTAAAAAATGCTATATTAACAAGTTCTAGTATAAAAGTAGCAAATAAATACTTTGAGAGGAAAATAACCTCAACACTGTCTATCAATACTATCAAAGAGTTAACGCTGTCTATCAATACTATCAAAGAGTTTTATTACCCAAACCAGTACCTACCATCAATTTTCTAAAAAAGAATAACGAATAAAATCAATTTTCTAATCCTTCTGCAGGCTCTAACTAGGAATCTTCAATTTAATTTTTACGACCAAACCTAAATCTTTCCTCTATAATTATAATTAAATATTTCGATCAGTAGAATACCGACGGTCATTTATTGTGCCGTGTTAAAATGTGCACGAGAATTACAATTCTTTTACGACCGAAGTTTTATAGCATTTTTATGGTTTTACAATTGCTTTCGGTTGACAATCCGATCCCTGTAAGTTCTAGCAATATTATGTGTGTGAAGAATATTAAAATGCTAATATGAAGTTAAATTTTACTATATTTTTATAATAATCCCACCTACATGTTTTAAAATACCTACTTTACAGGAAATTGTTATGTTGTTAAATGATAATGAAATATATGATTGTTTTTTGTAAAAATATTTTTGTATTTCTTTGCACATAAAAATGTAATTCAGCATCAAATACTTAGAAAAAAGCAGTATCGATACTCCAAACGTTAACAAGGTTTATGTCTTATAAGCTAATATCTACAAGGTAACTCAATTATCAAAGTATACCTTCACAGTATTTTACGTAGATCCTCATCTAAAAATTCATTAAACACACAAGGGCCTATTTGTATAATCGACAGATTAGTAACACGTGTCCACGTGGATTTTGTCCGTTATTTATCGTGCACAAAATATTCCACCGTTCCCGACTTTTCACATTTTTTTTTATCCAATATACACAATCAGTGCCGCCTCATCACTTATGAAAAATCGTTTCTTTCAGAGTCCTCTATAAAAAGCTCATTCCAAATTAAAATTAAGGTCTAGCGTAACCGACGAAGAGGATCTTATATTTTCATCACACTTTCCAAAGCAAACTGAACTCTAATTCAAGTCGAGTAAAAGCAATTTTGCTTGTATGTTTATGTATTTACGACCTACTTAGAAATACTAGTTGTCAAAATAACTGGTTGTTTTTCAAGATCCATTTGTATGGTGAGCCGCACTAGCTCTAAATTATAGATGTTAGAACAACAAAACATGCCGGTATTTTAGTCGTGTTAGATAAAGTGTTAATAGGAAAATATAGCCGTATGTTGTATAACCCAGCGTTTTTATGTGCATTTAGCTAAAATAAGCCGAGTAAAAATACTGCAGATTATTTTTCAAGCACAAATTTACCGTAAAATTTTCGTTGAAGAAGCTATATTAATTAACGTTGGGAATATGCGTTTTAAAACCAGTTAAAGATTTTTTTATTCGATTAGCAAGCGATCCGGTTTTGATAAAACTGATAGCTTATAGAAACGAAACTCGATAGCTAATGCAAGTAATTTCTAGGAATCAAATCTCATTATTGGCTTGGTTGTAAATAAACGCACACATCTACGCGCTCAACGCAGGTACATAGCACACCTCTGAAAGTCCATTAACATCAAGTGTTATAGAGGCCGTATCTGGAACCCTGGGCCACTCAGATAGCCCTGCGCCTTCCATTAAAAGAAACCATAAAGTTACATTATTATGTGTTAATAATTTCAAGAGAAAGAACGCCCTTTCAAGGAACCCTGCGGCAGATTAAAAATTCATATTCATGTAGTAAATATTTCATGTAAACTGTACCCGCGGAGATTTGTGTTTGGATATTGAGAAATGAAATGGGGTTTCGCCTTATCGGGCTCGCTTCTTCAGTAGCTTAATTTGGAGCTCGCGTGTGAAGGCCGTTTCGTCATATTTCGAGTTTAAATAAATTGAGAAACTCTCAACAAACTTTTTTGTTTGTACAACCCTAAAAGGTTCAGTGATATTTTGTGTAAATGTTATTTAAAAAACCTCCAAAGGCATTCAATAAACATTCAAAAATTGAGTAGTTTACATTACGTGCCTAAAACCAATGTACCTAATTATAATTACAGTAGCTTTTCCGTGCCAAGGTTAATAAATAGGGTATAATAAACAACAATTTGCTTCAATAGATTGCGTAGCTTGCGTTATGGTTATGAGTATAAATATAAAGAGCATTTTTTATGCGGAAGGCAAGCAAATTATATTTAGCCGCATCTACCTACGTATGCGGTGCCGGGCAGGGATTGAAGGCGTTTACTCCGACCCGTCTCGTAAAATCAGTATCTAACTACTCTGCATAATATCAGACCTGTTTTGAACCGAACCGAACACACATGAAGCCCGTAGGTATTTCAAAAGATTAAGATTACGTTTGACACGTTATCAGAGTAGATAAAATGTGCAAATACCAAACCCATTTGGTATCTTTTACCGTGAAATATCATTACTTGGTACTCAACGGCCTCAGATAAGGGCGGTGTGCTCTTTGGAATTATTTTAATTTACGCATTTTTTGTGCAAATTATAAAATTAAGCGCTTAAGTGTAATGAAATAAGCCATTTTAACGAAGAAATGGATCCTAATCTTACTTTTTAACTTTCCTCTTCAAGAATAAGATACTTTTGTTTATGATGTTTATACCCCTTTTTTTGTTTACACAATCTAAAAATTGTATTTTATTTGCTTTTGTTATCGAGTTTTTGAATTTATAACATCTTTTGAATAAAAAAAATATTGCTCATTCTAGTTATCCCTCTAATCTTAAAATTAATCAACATTTAAAATAGAATAGCAAGCCTAATTTTCACTAAAATAAAAACACTACCCGTCTGAGCAACACTTGACAAAACCATTTTAGGTGACATTCAAGTTATCCCTAATCTCTCTATTTGTATTTCCTCTGTCTTACTTCGGCTTTAAAAGTTACGAGATAAGGCTCAAAGTCCTTTGGTGCTACGAATCGAGAAAGTATAGGTACCATTGTTTTCTTTTATTCGCTAGGTAGATGTGAAAGTTCGGGACGAAGCAATTCCCGTTCCCTCTCGGTGGGTCGGGGATGGCTTTCGGGACGGTTAGCGTTTTTTAGTTATTTTTAGAAATGCTTTTACCCTTTTAAAAGGGTGATTTCAGACGATAGCATTTTCTTGGGTAATATTGGTGTTTTGAACGTAGGATTTTTGTTATGTTTTGGACTCACACGCGCGTGTCTATTGCGTCATTACACTGTTGGTAGCGCAGCACGTAGTGAAAAAAATAGAAAGAAAAAAGAATAATGTAACTTAATACTTGTAAGTAAACACGTGTATATTTCAGTTAATAGAGAGTTGTGAACAAAATAATTTATGTAAAGCTTTAGTAATCAATTCAGAATGAATTCTCAACCAATAAAGCTAATGTGAGTAAGCACAACATTACATACATCACCGGTGTTATTCCGATACGAAAGTCGAAAGCGATATCCCCCCAAGCCTACCCCGTAAGTTATGCCCAAAGAGCCAATGTTTACCGCCAATCAAGTGTCGTACTTTACTACCCACAGTCGACGGTAACTTACGACAGCGGGTAGGACTCTGGCTAATGAGACAGCAATATCAAAGTAGCCCGTTTTCTGTCAAATACTCTTTACTGGAAATTCGTTTTGTTTATGCCAACTCGCGAATGTTTTTTTTTAAAGCTTGACAGTTCATAAAAGTTCTTTTGTTTATTTAAAACGAACATTCTCATCAAAGAGGCCGCTGAAATGTTTTTAATAACATGCACATAAGTTTTCCGGTCAAAGGAGTTTATTTACCTAACGTTTTTGTTTCTCGCAAAACCTACATTATAAATTGGTTGGGTTTGTATAAGAAATTCAGCCCTTTCAACCTAAATAGTTTATAAGAAATGAAGGGGATGTTGGGTTCAGATAGGTTCAGAAATGGGTTTCTTTTTGTATCAGCAGTACTTTTCAGAAAATCTCATGCATACACACACAGTACACACCGTAGATGCCTTAAATTTCGAAGTACATAAATGTTAATTGTGCCTGATCAATTCACATAATTAAATTCAAACAGTGCAGACCAGCGCAGTGAGCCGCGATGCCATACGTAAGTCCTAAGACTATGCTGGCGAGAGAAGCAAGCCGCTACATGTAATAAAAAAATATTTTCAGCTTATTGGGCTTTTTCATTTAGTCTACGGATGATGATACTCCCGGTCACCACTATTTAGTTCTTTAAACAAATATAGATGTACCTACTTAACTACTTAAATATATACTTTTACGAGACCAACTAGCTATCCCGAGGCTGGTAAATAGAGAATGTAGCTTACCACTAAATCAATTGATACATTTCATTCGATCAGATAATTGCAATAAAATTGAGTGTTGATGACATAACACAGTGCAGTCTTGAGACTTAACCTATGAACTTTAATGGAAGATAAATTCTTAGGACGCGACTTTTTGTCGCATGGTTTTGATTTTGATCGAAATTTACAGAAAGTAATAAGTATCTATATCAGTAGCTATACCTATAACCTGAAAACGTTTTTGAGTATTTTAATATGAACTTGGTACGGTAAGCCAAGTATAGCTTAATAAAATACTAATTCGACTAGTTTTTCATAGAAATTATTATAAAATGTTATAAATGTTTCCAGAAACTTATTGTTATATTATCTAAAATGCCTTTTTATTTGTATATTTTGTCTGTCATCGCTATAGCTACAATACACAAAGAAAGGTCAATTTTTATTGTAGAGCATTTTCAATACACAAATAACATAATACATTAATTACATTAAAGAAAGGTCAGTAGAGTCGCGACCTCCACTAAACAATCATACACACTAACAAATAAATTGATTCTGTCGTTGAAAACAAATCAATCTGCTATCTATAGTACTTTATGTCTACTGGGATCATTTTATGATATTTATACGAAAATTGGTAGTAAATATTCTTATTAATGTGTTTTCGTGTCAATTAATTTCAAACACCAATGAGTTTAAAAGGTAATAAAGTTATTTGTGTATGAATGAAATATTTCAATTAAAACGGCACAACTACCAAATACACCGCCATAAATTATAAAAAAAAATTTATATAAATACTTATCTGCCTTACCACTGTTTTTTTATTAATGAGTAATGCCAAACTGTAAGAAGGCTAGTTTTTACTGTCATTTATTCTGCGTTGTATAAATTCAGGTTAGAAGTGTCTTATCTGTAGTAATTAAATGAGCCTTGATTATGTAATCTATTAGGCGATGACCAAGTTTAATATGTAATTTTATGTATATAATCTCATATAATTGAACTAAAAAGGTTAGTAGCACACTACACGGGTGGGCGGACTATCGCTTATACATACTTATCACGTGCCAAAACCATTCCGGTGACAATAAAGACATCACATAAAATTCAAAGTCAATTCAGCTTCTTATTTTGACAGGCGAGCTAACTTAACTAAACTCGATTGTGTTTTGTTTTTTAAATTAGGTACTTATCATGGCGTGATTATTTAAAATGAATATGAAAAGAAATTCGGTAGTTTCATAATGGACGGTTTTTGAAACCAGAGACTTGTTTTCGTTAAGTTTAAGACAGTTATTATAGGGACTATAGGAACAGTTATGATTATATCTGAACAACAAATTACAAAGTATGAGTTTTCCGCCAAAAAGTTCTCAGCACAAAACCTTGAGATCAAACTTCGCTAGCTTATGTCTCGGGCGCAAATTTTGTTTCCCAAGAGAGCTTGTTATCATATAAAATATACAAAGAGCCGGCTTAAGAATTTTCAGTGACAAAATAAATGCATAGAAAAATTCTTTCTTGTTATAGGAAATGCGGAGGGATGGGATCACACGTCGCGCCTGCCTACATATTTTATTGGCCCTGGATGGAACACACGAGAAAATTTGCCTGGAATACATGCATGGATACATCTGAGGATATTATGTTGAAAATATTTGAAGATAGACTTGTAAGTACACGTAGTGTTCTGCAATTTTAGGCGCGCCCGATCCGCGCCCGATCCGCGCCCGACCAGCACGCGTCCTGTATGTTTTGGACCTAGGAATATTGTTTACATAAAATTTTGAATTTTGTCACACTATAGATATAGTAGGTACAGATAATCTAAAATCAGTAAACTTTTAAAGATCTAATAATTATCTATATCAAATACCTATCTGAATAGTGTTGCATTTCATAAATGATAAAAATATATTTTGAAGAAGAATACAATATTGTATTCCTTAAGGCAGCTATGGATACTGGAGATAACAGTTAGAGATAGGTTTCAATGACACAGTTATGGATGACAGATAGCTAGCTTTTCGATAGGAAGATAAAGTAAACAAATTGTCACCTCGCCTACAAAAATGTCCCGATCTACCCCTTGTGCACGAACCCTAGTACTTTATAGTCGGTGCGGTATTCCCTAAATACACTTCAGTTCCCGACCGGCATATATAATACGTGCCTACCTATATTTATTGTATATCCTTTCCATTCGGTACACATCAGGTATGTTTAGACGAATTCTCTAGCCGATATCTCGTGTAGGTAAATAGGTAGTTTCGTTTCAAACTCTTGAAGCGTAAATCTGGAAATTGTTGTTAGAATATTTTATTTTTGTAAATACATACCTACTTATAATACTAAAAAACATCTAAGTATGTTGTAAAATTTTTACTTTTTGAAGAAGTTGTGAATATAAAATTAAAAACCATGTGTGTTCAAAAGTAAATTAAAAGTTTAATTAGGGTTTATAATATCGCTTTAACTACGCAATGTTCAGCTTATCACGGATTCGTGGATAATTAAAATATTTAAATAGACGCGGAGGCGTGATTAAGTACAACAACTGGCTGTTACTGTGGCACATTTAGCGTATCGAGCCGTTGACTACTCCGAGGATTGTTTGACTGACAAGCGATTTACAGAGAAATCTACCTTGCTCGGCGGCAGAGATTGTAGTTATTAGCTTGTATTTACTGTTCTACATATTTTCACGCTCTAGAAAACCTTTCAAAATAAAAAGTTATAATCAAATTATAAAAAGCTTGCCACTATACTTTTTACCCACACGAAACTATCTAATAAAATCTAGTAGTTTATTTTGCGTCTGAGCAAATTTTATCATGCGCATTATGTAAAATTTACTAAATTTCAGTGATCAAGCATTTTAAAATAGAGTAAAAAACCATATTTCCGTGATATGCGATACCAATAGACGCTACGTATACACCTTATAAGATTATATCAAGCCTTTCAAAGAGGTGGGGGTTATGATACTATGGAGTTCATAATTCTCACCTTTTACCAACTTTATTATTCCAACGCCTTAATTAGCAAATTTATGAAATAATTGCATGTAATAAGAAATTTAATACTTTTATTTATGAAAACTTTACTATGATTTAATTAACTATTCAGTAGCCATGAAGATAACTTTAACTAACTGTGAACAAACATAGATACTAAAAAAAATATTTATGTATGTGTATAAATATATTAGTAGAAATTAAAATGAAGAACTAAACAGTAACACCTAATTTACCTGAAATAGAAATGTGCGAAATAAAATTTATGATTAGTACAGTCAACATAAAAAGTAATACCTAATGATGATTAGAAAAAGCAGATTCGGGCTGAAAACTAGCGAGTTTTATATTCTGTATAAATACATAAGCTAACTGTACAGTCAGCGTCAGAAATTGACTTTGCAGAGTTTTAAAATAGTTTTTTTTGCCGTAATAATAAAGGTACTTTTTCAACATAAGGCAGAGTTTTAACTTCATAGTAATTTTTGCAAGAGAAACAGTAAAATTATAAGTTTTTAGTTATATAAAAACTGATATTATGACACAAGTAAACTAGACAAAACACGAGCAATACTAAGTTTAACTTATGCCTGTATACTAAATAAACGTGACCTGTTAAGATCTACAACAGTGATGTATGGTGATTTCCATCACTGGTGAAGATCTAAATCAGCCACCGTTTAAAACACCATCTAGAAATACGTGAGTTAGATAAATCTTATTGCATACTTTAGTCGGATTTTAAACGGCTTAGTGCGTACGTTTGGTACAAGGTTTTTTGAATAAGAATTGATATAAAATTTTGTAAATTTTTGTCACAAAATAATCCAATTAGTAATTTGTTCATCATTCGCTATCAATATTCTTAAGAAATCACGATACTGCCATAGACATCTTGCATTTTGTTTAATTGGTATGCATCGATACTATCAAAAGTATCGAAACTTCACATCGTTATTGACAAATAGTATCGAAACGATTGAAAGTATCGATGCATACCCTAAATACTCTTCTACAGCCTAAATTTAACCGTCCTACATAAAAGTAGAGATAAACTGGGTCAGTGCTAAGCAGAAGGCTCAATTGCTTATGTTTCCTTATAACTTTTCTTATTTCAGATACCCGCGCGTCGTGTAAGGACTTCAAGCACTCTCATCAACATATTTAACACAGCCTACCCAACAATAAATTTAGTTTATTCTCATTGCAAATATGAGGAGGCTTCAATATTTTCATAGTTTTATAGTAGGTTGGAGAGCCCTGCCAACTTAATATTATATCCCTGTACGTACTATTGATATACGTTATTTGGGACATACATAGCTGAAGCTCCTCTCTGGATTAAAATAATTCCTGTCCCTGTTTGATTTTATCTATTAGTAAGAGATAGCAACAGTTTAAACGTTTATCTTTTGACAGATTTGTTATAAGTAAGGCCTTTTTTATCTCACTCCTAAAACAGCTGTTATTAGGTTCATAAAATAATGTGAGTGCATTCGTGAGAATCTTTTTTAAAATAACAGTTATTTTTGTATGTTGTGATATTCAAATTGTTTTAATTAATGTTGTATTAAGTGTTGTTATTTATTAATAGTGATGTAGTGTTTTTAATCAGTTAAAATATGCATAAAGTTATTAATTTCCTGTTTAAATATCAACTTCGATTAAACGGTTATTTACTGTTATGTATTTTATTTCCCTTCTCAAGTAATAAATGTAATATATTGTGTAACAAGATACGTGGACCATTCTTAAAGTACCTACTTAACTACTCCTAGATATCTCAGTACATTTTTGATTTTCAGTCATAATAATTGAGAACGTGTGAATGAAAATGAATTGTCAGTACAAATCAATTTTATTATGAGTAGGTATCTTTTTATTCAATAACTATTTCATAAATTGTATACCAAATTAGTAAAATCAAGGACTAACAATGAATTTCAGATAACGGGCGGACAGCATAATACAATAAATAATAT
Source organism: Eulithis prunata (assembly GCA_918843925.1). NCBI lineage: Eukaryota > Metazoa > Arthropoda > Insecta > Lepidoptera > Geometridae > Eulithis > Eulithis prunata. The sequence continues at coordinate 6,066,662 of OU974016.1, read as the reverse complement.
ATTATTTCTTAATAATATCCAAAACGAAGACGAGTGGATTTTCATGTGGGTACTTTTATGAAGTCATAATACTAAAGAAGTCAAACAATATTCACACTCCTTCTATGTCAAAATAAAATTAGGTTATTTTTTTTAGTTTTTGATTTTGATTTTCTATGTAAATATGTACAGTACCTACAATGATAACAAAAAGTTTGAAGCTTATTTTATTTCTTAACAATTTTCTCCTGAAGCACAGAATAGGTAAAGTAAGTGCTCTAGAAGGTTGCACTACATTTTCAAAGTATATTTTCTACTTATATGTATGTACTTTACGTGGGTTATTTGCCGATCCAATGGCACAGCAATATACGAAACTCGACAAAACGCAAGTTTAAATTGTTCGTTTTACGATTATTGCGTACTTCGATAGTAGGTATCTTTTGAATACGAATTCGCAACTTCAGCGTTCTCACGCAAACGTGAATACAAGCTGAAATTATCCTTATTTTCTGCGCAGCACAGCTGATATTTATATACAGTAGAACAGCAGTTTAATAAAGGCTTGTTACATACGAAGTTTCCAGTAATTTTACATGATAGTAAAAATAATATTTTAAGGGTATCTGTCTACATTTTCTGTTGTCCTAGTGTTTATGCTACGATTTTATTTTCAAGTAGCATTCCGATTCCTTGTTGGACAATGTAATGATCATAGAATTTACCATCCTACCTATTTCTTACTTACCTCTGCTTATTAGGATACAAATAGACACAACACAATCATCTTATTTTTTTTCTCTATTGTTACTAGTAATTCCTCACGACTAACAAATATGCCTTTTGTTGACCAAAAGGCATATTTGTTAGTCGTGAGGAATAGTAAAATTCTGTTATTTCCAAGATTGATATACCTTGCTGCATTTAAAAAAATTGAAAATTATTTTTTTATCTTTGTTACATAGTGAACTTTGATTCATAAAAATAGATTAGTCTCTCAAATGAGTTGCTAGATCATTTTATATTAAACTCATGATTTCATCGTCTACCTACATCGGTAAACATTTCTTTTAAATCTTTTCTAAAATCTTATTCCAGTTACAGAGAAAGTCCGTTGCTGAAAGGCAACGCACTGCGGCTATCCTTCAAACCGGAACACAACAATGCGAGCACACTTCTTGGCAGGACTATACAGCAGATTAAAGCGAACGCCAAAAGAATTGTAATCCACGTCATAATTGCAAATGAGACTGCTATCCTTAGTTGATGAATTGTCGATTGATTGCCAAACAGTTCCATTGGCAAGTGCGCAAAGGTTATATTGGATTCTTGGCATCCGCATTATACACAGAATTGAGATATTCATGACGCAGAGTCCACGGTAGGATGTTGCCCTCACGATAGGTAAACATAGTAAACTAAACCTGCAACAGTAGCGCAATATTATGATGAAACGAGCTTTCCTGAAGCAAAGTTTGATTTATATTATACAGCCTTCACCGAAGACCCTAAAATTAGTAGTAGTAGTTATAGTAGTAGGTACCTATAATGCATCTGGACGAGATGAAGTTCATTTCCTGTAGTTTTTCATAGTCTGTGTAGTTTGGTTTCATATTTTACACATGATAGGTGTGGTACCAACACATAGTAGAGTTTTTTTTATCAAATAATGCTTATCTATTCAAATGATTTTCAATCTTTTCTTATTTTGTTCGTATTTCAAACAATGCATCGATTATCTATTTGACAGCACTAAAATGTTGTCGTCACTTTCATACACTGAAATGACAAGGACGGCTATAATTTTACAGCTGTCAAATTATGCCAGAAAATCGGTACATAACAGTGTGTGAATTTAGCTACTAGCTTATATACATTAAAAAAAAAACTACACTAGGTCTAACTTTTGCGGCGTAAGTGAGTTACTAGGTTTTAGTTGTACTATGCTAGAAAGCAGTTGCCCCCATCGTAGATTTTATCCAACTAGTCACGTATCCGTGATAAAAATAGCACCTCTCTACGATTATGTAATAGTAATAACGTAGCATTTAATTGTTTTTAAACTGAGATAAGCTTTAGAAATCACCGCGTAAATCTAAATAATTAAATATTTAAACTAATGTTATGAAGAACTATGTGAAGATTAATAAATAATAGTTTCACTGTTTATCTAAATTTTAAATCTTTTTTTTTAATATTCCGGCAGTTATTTAAATTTTGTAAACATAATACGTATACTAACAGTTATAAACAAGCACTAATGTTTTTGATAATTTTATCAAACATACGAGATAGATTTTTTTAATTTTGCCACTTTTATGTCTATAGTATCGCTAAGTTGAAATACATAATAAATCGTAATTAGTATAATTAATATATGCCTTGTTATTTTAGATGTCAATTATTATTATTTTCTACTCTTGAAAAACACTAGATAAACGTAATATAATTATGTAATGTAATTATTCTTTTTTAATATTTATAATTTCATAATCCATAAACTTTATTATCGTTGTACCTACTTACTATGTTCGTTTATTACCACATCTAAATTTTAGGTCTGTACCTACTATTTGTACTACATAACGGTATTTTTGTATCCGGAAACACAAACGTCGGTACAAAAATCCATATTCTAAAAACAGTTTTGAGGAGGAAATCATTCGCACAACCTGCATGTTAAATATCAGAATTATCAGCTTCATTATCATACGAGACAAAACTTTCACGTTTATAATTTAAATACCAAATGAAACTACATACAAGTGTTTAATCAATCCACTAGCTTATGAGTAGCGAAGCCTGGACTCCAAATTGATTGCCAAGTAAGTAAACTTAACCGAGTATGTCGTTGATGTGGTGATACTGACCATAATAACCGATCATACCCACCTATTTAATGTTACGGTTCACATAAACCACAGTCAAATTATGATAGCTGCTTAAGTGTTGAAGCTGAAACCCGAAACTTCAGAAGTGTGACGCATGAATTGCAGAGCCCCGAGTCTGCGCTTTTGTTTTGACTTTTGACTCGAGTATAGCACACCCAAACGCATTCGCAAAGCAAGACATTTTGTATGAAAGAAGGATAAGCGCCTCTACCGGGAGATTTAAGAATTGTGCAATTCCTAACAAAATTTCTCGCTTTGCGAATGCGTTTGCGTGTGCTATACTCAAATCGAAAGTCAAAACAAATGCACAGACTCGGGGCTCTGCTATACCAAACGTGGGAATGTCCTTTAATGGCGGCTTATTATTGAAGAATATAAAAAGGCTGGGATAGATTTATTTCCAAAAGCAAGTTAGCTACTATACAAATATAAATAATTAAAAAATACTTAATAAAATGTTGAAAAACTAATACATTTTTAACAATTTGTGTTTGTTACGATCAAATCCACACACTTGACATATCGAAGGAGAGCCTCCGGTATAAGGTGAACAAGCTGTACTTATAGTAGCTTTGTATAAACGGTGCATGGATACAATGTTGCCATAAGCAATCGATTTCGTCATTTGGAACGCTTAAATCGATTTACCAGACTAGAAGCGAGTAAGTATAATCGGAAAGAATCGTTTTTATAGTCGATTGACTACCACCAATATAAATGATGGTAATGGTAGATTGAATTAATTTTTATATAAGTACTTAGGCAGGGCACTTCAGGTGGCATGGAAGAAGTATGAAGAAATTATTCCACATTCAAAATATTTTTTATAAAATATTGAACACCTGCCTATGTGGTAGGTATAGCTGATGTAACAGCCGATGTGGGTTTGGTTCCGAGGCAGAATAGGTACATTTGTGTTTGCAATTTTATGTTTTTGTCAGTAATACTATGCGTGGTTTGCTAGTACATAAGTAAGTTTCTTGTCAAATAAAAAGGTATAAGTAATCCGTGTTGTTTTTAAATATTTATTTTTGTTTAGGTTAAGCAATAAATAATAACAGTTACTAAGTTGGTATCTCTTAAATAAAAAATAAAGAACCTGCTCCATTAAGAGTTTTTATCGAAATTATAGATATTATTTTAATAAAATAGTCATCGAGTTGTGAATAATATTTGTATTATTTAGGTAAATGGGTATAAGTTATAATCCAGAAGCCATTTTGAGCATCAACATTTTTGTAGGTACTTAATTCCTTTAAAGTCGGTTTGATTCATTAGTAAATACCAATGTATCTTCAGTTTCAACAAATAATGATTTTTTTATTATTTTATTTAGCTAGAAAAAAATAGTCGGCTGCGACCGGAAACGGACAATCGGACGGACAAAGTCACACCATCATAAGGGTTCCGTTACATGATTTGGAACCCTAAAAAGCTGTAATTGTCTCCCAGCTTGGATCTCGTGGCTGCCGTTCGTGAGCGTTACAAAGAAGGGCTTGTTATTTTGAACCTTATTTCAGCGCTATTACGAGTGTAATTTGAAATCACACGTGTCGATATTTTATTTTGGGTGCTACTCTTACCTGTAATGAACTCATTGACCTAGATATAAATATTTGGGAAAATTGAGCATAAGGATTGTACTGATCACTATCAGTCGGGTTTCCACTTGCTAAGAGAAAGGCTTATAAAATTGGGTCAATATTATACGCAAATGAAACTCAACTAAGTTGGTAACTACTTATAGGTACCTACAATTACAGAAAAGCTTATTTTTAAGAGTAACATTTTAGTCAGTTAGTAACTAAAGTCAATATGATTTTTTTTACTCATTTGTGTCAAACAATCATACAACATTTTTAACTCTAATTACATAATGTATAGGTTTATGCCAATCTAAGATATTATTATGTATTTCTTTAGGGTTCTTAGATAGGAACTTATATACCTAGTAAAATACCTACTAGGGTAGATAACGAAATAATAACAGGCATATTAGACTTATTAACATTTTTACGTCTCACAGTGATGAACGCAGTGCATTGTCTCACAAGACACGTCCTTATTAAACGTGCTCTGTGAATTGTACTTACAACAACAAAAAAATAGATTTTTAAGTTAACAAATTATAAATTATTAGTGACGTCAAAGAATTCCAATCACAAAGATTCTTATAAATTAAATCTTAGTCAGATCAAGTAAGAAGCTTGCTCGTAACAATCGCGCCCATTCCTTTTCAGAGGATTGTTAGAAACCCAATTCCATTAAGACCCCATTATTAACAGCTGACTTCCTCTAGAATTTAGAGCAGGTTGTCATCCCGCCATCTAGCGGACAGCGGCTGCACTACGTTACGAACCAGCGCCCTCTGCAAGCAACACTGTGAATACGTAAACACGCACTACTACATTGACACGTGCTGCAGCTCGCTCTCTCGCATACGTAATGAGAGAGATAAGAGAACCACCCAAGATGTCTTCTAAATTGGCTTTTTAAAATGCGTGTTGTTGATTGGTCAACGTGGGAGAGACGGAACTAGTATTTTCCTGATCACGCCAATCGAACACCGGCTGCCGACCGAGTGATAACCGCCATTCTATTTTAGGTGTGGCTCTGCCTAAGAACCTCCTTTATATTCCTGACGTATGCAGTCATTTGAGTTATGGATTATGGCGTAAGACTACGTGTATTTATAAGAAATCTGCTGAATTTCTTTTGGCTACAATATTTTGAGAGAAAACATAATGCTGAGTGATCAGTAGGTAGGTAGTAAAAATGTCGATGGTATTTTTATATCTGCAGCACTTACATAATATATAAATAGGTACCTACTATTTTATAAAAATTGCGTTATCCTCAAACCAAGACGTTTGTTTGAATGATTTAGGTAAAAAAGACAAAAATGTAGACGTATGAAAAAAATTAGTCAGAAACATTTTGGGATTACAACAGGTTATTTTACTCTTATGCCATTAATAACCAGCAGATAAGTAGGTACTTTAACAATTATCTTCTAAAAATAACAAAAATTTTAGTGTAGCAGAAAATTTTGGCACTTACTACAGATAGCAAAATTAAATAATAGATAGAATACATTAAAAAATGCTTACCTATTCTGAAAATTCTTCTAACGAGCAAGAAAAAAATTCAGACGAATTAAAATTAAAGGAAAACTTGAAGGAAGCAATTTGTAAAAGAATAAAATGAAAACTGGGAGAGCCAAGAAGAAAATAAATTCATAAACTCACCGACATTAGGAGGAAGGTACAGCCGCGAACAAAAATTATAATAAGATGGGCAGACCGTACCTGTGAAGGCATCCATGTCATTAACATTTAGGCAGGTACAGTCACGATGAAATTATGTTTCGAAATAGAAATAATTTTAGTAGGTACCTACTCTGTTTTAACAAAATAAACAACTTGTTAGTGATCCAGGTAAATATTATGAAAAGTGACCTTGATGTAAAAATAGAAAAGACAAGAAACATTAAAAAGTTACCATCATTAATTTGAGGTATAAAGTTTAGTTTTATTCCCCGTTTACGGCCGAAAAAAATAACCCCGTGGGAATTTTACTACAAGAAGTCAAGTGGCGCTTCGAACGTCACGTCGTTAAACTGTAGCTGAATGAAACATCGCCCATAATTGGCACATTAAAACGTCGGCCATTGACAAAATTTTATTGACACACTGTAAGGATAACACACAACAGGTGACCGTAGGTTTTTACGAGCAAAGTCGGGCGCGTGCCTCGTCATAAAACAACGTTCAAATCGTAAAATCGTAAGAGCTGCTTAAATTGCCCCTAATAGAACATTATAGTTGTCTCAATGACGTTTTTAGTTTTATGTGATTTTGTATAAGTAAGCGCCACTATAAAATGATGTGACATAGCTACAAACACCAATAAAATTAATAATTATAATTTTACTGCCTAGACAGACTGCAGACAATGTAGACAACAAACAAGATAAGAAAACAGTCGTATTAGTGTTAAAAGTAACACTTTTCATATTACTTCACTTTTCACTTTTCAATATCATTTAATTTTCCTCTCTAAATAAACAAATAAGTAAAATGCTGTATGCATAGAAAGTTACCAACATGCTATACATAAAAATCTATATTCAAAACGCAATTATTTTGTAAGCGACTGTACCGACCTTTCTGCCCGTTGCGCTGTGATCCGGCAAAAGGAAGATATTTGATACCTTATTTAGGTCTGTATACCTTCAGATGTAGTTACTTCGTAGCCGCCTTGGACTTGCTACGTTACTAATTTACATTACTTTTGTAAAATGTATAAGGCTCCGTGTTTTCTTAGAAACTAGTTTTTTTTGCATTAATAAAATACCTTTTTACTGACTGGAGTTTTACTTTTTAACTCTGTTTTACGACTGAGGATAATAGCGCCGTATTTATGTGATATCATTTTCTTTATTTTTCACTAAAACAAATATCGAATAGATTATTTAATATCATATATGTACTATGTATGTATACATAAATTATATTGATTCGATTCTAATCTATTTAGTATTATGGTACTGATATTATACAGTTTGAGCCACTACTAGTTGTTTTAATATTGGTTTTTTAGAATATCAATTAAATATTTCACAGAACATTTTATTGTATTTTATGAATTATTTATTCCTTTAAAATCCTATTTTGTTTTCAATAAATCTGACGTAGTTATTTCGAAAATACCACGCTTTTTATTTTGCACTGACGAGCATTATCAAATTCGATCGTAAGAAACAAAACACGGTGTAACTATTTCTATCTTATGTTCAGTTTATTGGTAACTTAAGTACAGAAAGAAGCAATCTATTCAAAAACAGTTCAGCTCAGCGGAAAGTTAACAAGATGGGGCCGAAGCGGGCTCTAGGGTCCACTCGCCACCGTGTCGATACTTGTATACTGGAAATAAGAACTTACAGTTTATCTTTGTTGCACGTCATCCATTTTCTCTGTGCATCTGTAACAAGAAAAATAAAGCTTTAGAATTTTGTATAGGAAGTTTTTTTGTCCTATAATTTTTAGCCTCGTCTGTATTTTTTTTTTCGGTTCTAATATTATTTCGTTTTAATATTTTGGTGAAAGCATTTACGTACCAGTATTTACCATTTAGGTACAGTATGTATGACACACAAGACGGGTTGCAACATTGCGTTGCACGTTGTCAGTAATTTTAAAACACCTAAAAGTATACCTAACTATCAATCTATTTTAAATAAAACAATAAACTGAAATCCAATATTTCAAACCAAAGACTGAAACTGTTAGCATAACTGTTTTTTTTAAGTTACCTATCTTATCTCCATCTTGCTAGCTTACGGATCGTGCTATAAGATAGCGACGAACGAGTTTTGCTGTTTGATTAAAAAGAAAACTATTTTCACAATGTTTATACTAAACATTTTAAACTAAAATTCTTACTTTGATATCAATAAATTAAACGAAGTATGTAGTTTAAGATTTTTTTTCACTCTACAGAAAACTAAAGTAACAAAATAACGCATTCTCGACAACATTCTAAATCTTTTAACATTCTATTTCTATTCTAAACCAGAATAGATCCACGGAAACGTGTCCCAAACCAACACAAACTCACCTCTTAGTAGGTGCTTAGTCAGGTTCGTCGCCCTCTCTATTTTATGTGTTTCAGATACATAATTATTGATAATGTGTAACGTAGATGGCATGTTTTTAAGCACGTTATGAGTTTAGAAATAATTTTAGTACCGTTTTAGACATATCTAATAGATTAAAAACACACCGATAATTTTTGTAGAGCGTCGGCGTCGCTTTGTCGTAGAGACGCGCGTTATAGCGCCTTGACGACGCTTGGGAAAACAGTAAGATAAATGCTAAGGCTGTATAAGCTTGCGCTTCTAATACACGCTTTGAAGATCATCTAAACGTAGCCTTAGTAAGCTCAGAAAACGATGATAAACAATCGAAAGATCGAAGAGTAGCTAGCGGTGAGTGAGACATACTTAAATCTCTATCTATACCTTTGTTAAGATATTCAAAACTCAGTACAGCAGTAAAAGTGTATATTACCACTGTATTCTGAATATGTATAGTCTGTAAACACGTGCAACTCGTCATATCCATCGAGACGAATGTTTACAATGCAGCAAACAGAAGGATTCCGTCCAGATACAGCATAACACCTCATCACCTGGGCTCGTCTTCAAGCAGTAAAACCCGTCTGCTGCTCGTCTACGGCATTTACGACCAAACGATACGTATAAAAATAACAATCTTCCGCTATTATTACAAATGATACACACTTTACGAGCGCGAATATTTACGTTTTTATTTCAAACGTTTATGGCTTGTTGTGCAACTTAATAGCGCACTTGAACTTCGGGCTAGTGACACCGTTTGATCCAAATCGCGTTTTATTGTTCTACTCAATGGACGGACGTTGTTTTACGAGCGTGTCGTAATCTGTGACGTTATAAGTCGGTGTACTACGGACTCGTGACTCATTCGAATGCGCTAAACTTTCCATTTTGTACCGTTCAACTCATAGTTGCACGTGATGTGTGACTAGCAATAAAGTTGTCGATATAACTAACCTACTTTCATTACAAATTGAAAAATCTGGCACATAACCCACAATTTTTCTCAACATTGATAAGAGCTGACTATCTTTATTTTCCTCTAGCTTAAAAAAAACCACTTCCTTTTCTGTGGCATGATCACGATAGTTCTATCAAGCGGTAAAGGCAGAAGCAAATTTATTTCAGGTGCCGTCCCTCGCTCGTTTAGACGAGTTTACCCTCTTTGTGTAGCCTATTTGTATCCGGTCAAATCGAAAAACGATAAGTCGAACACGTCAGCTCCGTCTCGCTTATCTTTCTTTAAAACATCGTCCCCAAAGGTGCCTTTGGATAAACTATAGAGAGGGAAAATAGTGTCAAGACGCTCAGACCCCGAAATTTGCATTATATTACGCTTTCATATTTCCAAGGTGAACCTTTCTGGGGACAAATAATAGGTGGAGTGCATCTGGGTCCACATTAAGGGACATCTTTCTATTCGCTTCCAGCTTTCGTAAATATTTTTGTTATTGGCCTGTGCCTCCCTCACAGCGTTCGTGTTTTCCGATGTTTGTACCTGCTCTATTAGGGAATTGGATAAGTAACCCATACATTATTTATTGATAGACGGATAGTCTTTTCTACCTTTAATACAGTATTGAAATTGTTTAGGTATGAATGCTCTGAAGATATAAACATTTTCTCTAGAAAGTTTTGTATATTATGTTTGGTTTTATAAATGTTTTATATTTTTCGGATGATTTTCTCTCAATGTGGGCAGATGTTACAAAAGAAATCGACTAAAAGAGGGCGGTGACCACAGATTTTACAAATAAATTCAGTATTAAACGAGTGCCCGTCAAAGCTTAAATTCGTAGAACGGGCCTACCCCAGATATCCTTAAAAATATGTAAAGATTTTCGTTCAAATATTTTTAATCAAACCAAACTCTCTCGATACATAAAATGCAATATTAACACCATTTTTGCATTACGTGTAGCGCCAAATACTTGCAAATGGGCGAATAAATCGTGTACATTATGTGACAGCCCCCGTGTGACCTTACCGAGTATCTCGGCTTTCGGATCGGCTTATAAAATTCAACGTTCATTAGCCACTTTTTTGTTCATTCGTATTTTTAAGCAGGTTTTACATGATGGGGCGCCGAGATTGCGACAGAAAAGAGGAGTGGACTGACAGAAAAAAAATGCTGTTTTGCATAACATTACCTTTTGCATATTCTTTCTACATAAGTATATTATTATTATATTTTTATACTGTTTTAAAAAGAGCCAAGAATATAAGGTAGAAAATTTATGTAGATTAGGTACTCAACTAATGAGGTTGTACCGTCGCTACCTAAATTTCAGTGAATTTTATTCAGAAGATCGCCCTTCCCTGTTTTTCTATGTATGTTTTAGTCAAATAGACCCACCTTAAATACAGCGCTCTCTATTTCAACGTAATTGGATTCTGACGAGCTTTAATTAACGAACTCCCCAGAATATCTCAATCGGACCTCAAGATAATTGGAATGACGGTGGGTTATCTTACTGTCCACCACTGGACCGGTACCGAAGAATAAACTCAACATGTTTATGAGAGGTAGTTTCGGCATATTTACGAAACGGGTTCCATGACCCAAGGCTTACTGAACGTCAGATTTAGTAAATAAAACTAGTATCGAATGTTGCGCACGCCCACAAACCATTGACTTTGTAATCTTTTTGAGATTATCCACATAGGGCTTCACGTAAATGACGTTATTTTGTAATGTTACGATTGGGTACAGTGTCTGCCTACGCTGCGTTTATTTACTTTTCTCGCTCTGAGCAATACTACTATATCATAACTAAATTGTTGGCTAACATGCCACTTGAGGTACCATATTCAATTACCCATATAAGACTTTTTTGGCTCTACGAATAGACCAATGAAGATATTATTTATTTGCTTTACAAAGAAAATAAATACCTATATTATACAAATGTATATAAGTATGTACATATTTACAAAAAATAGTATCTAAGTATTCTATCAGCAATCTAGTTTCTACAGTACTAGTTTTGTTTAGTCTGGGACTAGAGGACGTTGTGTGAAATGTTCAAGAATATTATTATTATTCATAAAATTGCGATTACCTATAGGTAATGATTTGAAACTCAGAATTTATCACATTTAGATAAGATTCTTGTTTCATAAATGTCGATTTAATTTATCTTATTATAGCAGAAACAAAAGGTTTTCAATTGAAATAAATGTATTTTTATAAAAATACTTGTGACGGTGACATAAACACTGGTCCAAATGTCCTGCTGCGAAAATTATTTTTAGAATTTTATTTGCGAAATTTATGGCCTTGATTTTAATTATTTTTTACATTATATTACCTATATAAAAAATATAAGAAATTATATATGTGTTAAATTTAAAGATGTGTATCTAATGGATAAACTATATTTACTATGTACCTAAATAGGTATAATTTAAAACCATACAAATTTTGACGTTGCAGGAGTAAAACGATTAATACTTTTCATAGTTTTTTTTTTATTCTAAGTTTGAATAATTTTTTTTGCAATCGTTACACTTGGTTGCAGGAAATGCAACAACATGGCAAAAATATACTACATTCTCATGCCGTAGATCAACCCCTCCAGAATAGGGGTATACACCTCGCGTTGAAAGCTTTTTCCAATTATTGCTAGAGGGTTGGATTGAGCAAGTCTGTGCGCTTTGATTTTCTTTGCTAACAGTAAAAGCATGTGAATTGGTATCATTTTAACTTTCTACAGAGGCAGATGAAAGCTTTTTGAAATTCTTTCAGAAATATTATGTGATTTAGATTCAGAAGTTTTCGTTTAACATGAGTTTTAACTTATTAAGAAAATCTTTACCTTTTTTACTTAAAATACTTGGCATTTTATAACACTAATAAGTCTGAAAGCTGTTTTTATACAAAATTAAGCTTTACGAATATTATAATAAGTTTTTATGTTAAGACCAACGGCAAGTATGTTGTTCTAAATTCTAAATCCAGCACATTATAATGGTTTCAAATAAATTATTTTCAGTCATAAACAACGGTAGTTTCAGCTAACAAGATCGAAAGCTCAAAGGGCAGCTTGTTAGTTGAATCTAAAAACAATGGCGCCTTCAGTTTGAAATGTAACAAGGTACCTTATTATTTGTTTCTATATTAAAACATAGAAGAACTCGTGTTGGCGCGGAGCCAATTAGTTCGGAGCAGGCGCCCGTAGTGGTTACGAATTTTACTAGGTAGAGGGAACCACCATGTAGAACTTTGTAGGTATAATCTGAATTTCTAGCATCGGGAGTTACCTTCATTTTAAAATTATTGGTTATCGTACATTGCTTTATAAAAACTGTCTAGCAAATGATCAAATTTAATTTCCACGCGCGATTGGGATCAAACTTTATGAATATTTTAAAGAATTTCGAGCTACAAATTTTATAAAATACCGCACACATAATTCTTAAGTTTGATATACGCACTCCATCTATAGATTCAATAGAGTACACCCTATAATGATGGTATAGATTTTACGAGAGTGAGTAGTTGTAAGTACAAGCCAACTTCATTGATCTATTTTGAATGTGTTTTCGTAGTATACGAGTATTATGCTCATCTCAAGATTCAGAGCATATTCTGGGTCGTGATTATAAATCAAACCTTTATTGTACAGATCGAGTCCGTAAGAACCCTACCATTAGATACTCAATATCACAAACAATCTGGAGATGCAAAAGTTTCCTCGCATTGCTTAGAGAACTTACGGAAGTATATAAATAACTAATCATTACTAAGTCTTCTTTTCTGTGAGTCTGATGTATTGGCCGCCCTCCAATTTGGCAGCGGGATCCTACGACAGAACTGGCGCGGCAATCCAATATTTTATACCTATTCTACGCGGACACAGACACACAAGTTCTTCAAAAAATAATCTACCTAATTAGATTTTATAAATTCGAGCCACATGTCATGCTTGGCAAACATTAATAGGTTATAATTTTCAAAATTTCGTTTCATGTGTAACTAACCCACATTTAAGATTGACTCTCAACTGAAAAATGTATGTCTAACATTAATAAATTCATGTTTTTATTGAGTAAACTGGTGGAATGCTTCTCTATGATCTTAACGCTGGTCTTATTAATTTTGATGCAATCTCATTAGGAATCACGCCACAGTGCCTACGAAAGAAATCGTAAAATATTTTTTGAAAATTTTACAAAATATTTCCATAATTTATTCTATAATAATTTAAAGAAAAGATTCTTCTCGTAGATAACGAAGGGAGGAGCCCTCTTGCGTATTTCAGCCGCCAAAACGGTTCTGGTGCAAAATAATTGGTTTCGACCCGAAGGGAAGGAAAGCCGACTTAATTACAGGCACATGGGACTTCCTCTGAATCTCAGGGACTGTGACGACCCCAATTAAATACAGACCACGAACACAGCGTCCAAAAACTACGATAAACCAACATAAATCGAAATCATCATAGCTATTAAGAAAATACCTATCATTTTTCGAAAGTAATATGGCTGTTATTTATTCTAAGTAAAAGAAACGGACGATACTTAACCCCACAACCACAATTCTATAATAATAAAATATTAATTTTAATGACATTAAAACATGAGTTCAAAACCAATAACAATCAATTTAACTTCAAATTATTTGCATTCATTACACTCATATAACATGGCTTTGGTCATAAAATCTTTAATTTATACGAGTACACGCATGCGTACATAATTGGGACCTGGTGGGTAGGTACTTTGTCCTTTACCTGAGCCCACTACCAATCGATTCGACAAATTAAGGGCATGTCTGCGTGGGTCACGTATTTATAAACACAAATTACTTCAATTGTTCTCACAGAAATCAGGAGCTTTTCTAGTTCCCATGATAGGACAAGAGGATAATACTAAGTAGATCATTCTAGAATATATTGGCTTTAGAGGGCACCCTTTTTAGTATTTTAGCCTGGCGGTTTAAGATTAGGTATATTAGTTTATGGTTATCAGGAGATACCAGTTTAAAAAAAAACCCACTAAACTTACAAAGTCGCAGGCTCACGCAGGAAATTTACTACGACATGTAACTGATAAAAGTTAGTACATAACCACACTGCATTTGAGAGTGGTGTAAAGTACTTTACGGACACATTTGGTTCGATAAAAAGTATATTTAGATAAGAAGTTGAAGGTCCATTACGTTATTATTTATTATCGTTGAGCACTGGTTATTTGGATTGTGCTTGCCAAGTCACACTATATGGAGACCATAGTTTCATGTAATGGAATGCGTATGTCCCCCAATCTCTAATTTATTCAACAGACAAGTTATCAATTCCGACAACCACAAAATCTTGAACATATCGACGCAAACAAACACGAGCGACACGAGAGATAAAAATCAAGAAATATCTCTATCGTGCCATTTCTATTCTTTCCTGGTTTCATATGTAAATGGTGTGCAAATTCTTGTTTATTTTGCACTTTATTGACTGACAATAAAATAATAAAAGAAAAATATATGTATTAACTCTACCGTAAGATAACGAAGAAAAAACAAATTATGCAAGTAAATTAAATAGGTATTATTTACCTCTTTTTGAAATCACGTTTCCAAATCATGGCTGCATTTAATGCGTCTTTTAACCAAAGTTATCTATTCCGATAAAGTTCGAACACATTTTAAATAACACTGTTTTTCTGTTATCAAAAAACTTTGCTTTTAGTTTTAACCGACTCACTGCAGTACATTCCGAGAATGACTGGAAGCAATGTCTATCACTTGCAAAGTTTATGCTCCACACGTAAAAAACACTTAGCATTCATACGAACAAAAGTTGCGTAACAATCAATTGTTTTCAACATCAAAAAACACCTTGCGCTGTTTGGTTCCTTCCTATTGTCGCTTTTATAAAGAAACTGAAAGTGTATTGTTCGATCATTGTAAAGTTCACTTTTTGCCGAGTGTTGGTCATAAAAATTTAGAGCATAAACAAAAAAGTTTTACCAAACCCTTCCGCGTTGCAACAATTGCGCGAGAAGGTATCCCAGTATGAAATTACAGGTGAAATAGTAAAGATGCTTCGTGCACATTGTGATAATCGTATTTCATTGTCTTTGGTATTTTTTTAATCGTTTTCTTTTATCTAGAATCATTGATTTATTACGGTGGTCAGTGAGAGTGGAGAGAGTATAATGCAAGGTATGGTTTTGGTTCGTAAATCTTTAATTTGTTTTTATTTCTTTCGCTGTGTTCAACACAGCTGGTTTGATGCAGAGGTGGAATTGTATAGTTTTTTTCTTGTCTGATACGCTTTTCTTGTAATATGTATATGTGTTCGTAAATTAAACTTAGTATCTAACACTGTAGTCTAATAGCTTCTTAAACGCTTTAACTAGTTAAGCATCAGGGAACACGTACCTATAGCTTTTGCTTGCATTCATTCATGTATACGCAGAATGGCAAATAAAAGTTTCTGTTTTATAAACTGTCCTAGAAATAAATACCTAAACCATGGCACACCTATGGTTAACATTAATCTTAAAGCCAGTTTGTGAAACGTAATATTGAGTCTTTTAATTTAACTAAAACCAAATAGTAAAAAATTATAAAAATACTATACATATTAAATAATTATATAGATAGGTACTCATTTGCTCGTTATTTCAGACTTGCTTTGTAACCAATATATATTTCGCATTGATAGTATCCCTCTGCAATAACTAGGAACTGTCGAAATAAAATTCTATGCTCAGCGAAAAATAGCCAAACTCTGATAAAAATACATAAGTAACAATAACAGAAAAATTGTCGAAGCGTGCGAAAAAGTATACAAGCGATATTTCGTGTACGTGCTTCTTTGTAGACGGCAGAGACAATCGCTAGAAACAACTCGTAATTTTATATCGACGAGTTATTTACTCGGTTATACCCCTACGTTTGTTCCATACAACCATTTGTACGTATTTGCAGAGTCTGTAGCACAATATTTGTGAAACGTGTCAAACGTTGCACTAAATGGAACGTATCTACGCGTGACACGTTGCCTACACTGTTATTATTATCCTGCCTTTTTCTTCGGTGTAATAAAGAGTTGATTACACCAAGACGCGGCAGCAATTGACATTTAGGCTACGCAATAGTGTCTGTGGGGTGCCGATAGTACAATTTAGGTGTGTTGACATGTGGCCTGATACAACAATGTTTCCACCCCGCAACGAAATTAAATATACCAAAGTAAAGAGAAGTAATTCAGAATCCAACGTCTTATCAAATTCCTACAGCGTGTTTACTTGTATTTTCTACGGCCTAAGTTATGTAGTTATTGTGCAGTAAGATTGGGTATTTATTCTATTCGTTTGCGTAGACATTGGCTTGTCAAATAAATAAGCGTTTGGACTGGTACGAAACGGAAACAAGAGGTTGGTAACCGCTTATCTAATGATAACGACACGCGACAAGCGGACGCGTTGCGTTTCAAACGTTTTACGTGACTGTAAGGAACCACAATGAATAAGTAAACTACCAGTAGTAAAATGTACCAAAAAGAATTATCTAGATAGACATTTAGATAGTCTTTATGCCAAGCGAAAATGTGTCATTTCAAAAGATTAATCTGCAGCCCAGAATTTGGCTCTCTCGCATTCCCCTAAAAGTCCAATATACTTGTAATGATTAAAATTCAGAAGTAAAATTTTGAGTTTCGGTTACATATTCACAATGTTCTGAAAGATAAGAACCGCGAAAGTTTTTTGAAAAACAAAACTTTGAAGTAAGCCAAAAATGCAAATAGACCCTCTCAAAATTGAGCAGGGATTCAAACTTTTACCAACCAGTCCCTGATCTTATGGTGTTATTTATAAAAGTAGCAATCACCGCACTGGAGCGCTTAGATTGTGAACTCTAAAAGCCTGAAATCAAAGTTACTTTTTCCTTAGATCCGGTATTCTTTTAAGATGCTGCTTGTGAGAAGAAGTGGTGTAAAATATGACAGTATTTGCGGAGCGACATGCACAGCGGCGTTCGAAAATTCGTGAACCTCAATTTAACGTAGGATTTGTGATAATATGCGAATTGGATATGAAGGCGAGATAAGGTGGTCTTCCCAGAACCGTTTCGGAGTTAAGAGCCAAAGTTTTGATAACGGGCTTTTAGTTCGGGGCTGCGGCTAATCAAAACTGAGGGAAACTTCAGGAATGTACCAATCTCACAGATCACGCGTGACTTGCTTTATATTTTAACGAAATAACTTTAGCAGATTAGAAGTTATTTGATTAAATATAAGATATTAATTCAGTACAATTAAAATAATAGAATTTGAAACGTTCTACATTTCATTTTGTGGAGGATATTCACTTCAAATTTTTATTTAACAGTAACATTTATTGTTGGCCGCATATTTTATATCATAATTTTTTTTAAACTGTGTCGTGTGTGAAACATTTAATCTATAACCTGTCATATTTAAAATAAACGACGCCAAGAACTCGATGAAAAACGGGTATAATACAAAAATCGTGAAAAAAATAGCAGCAAATTATGTGAATATTTTCAACCGTGTCGTAATTGCAGTTTTTCGATTAAATCTCCTGTCATCTTTTTATGAATTATAGTCTAAATGAAAAACATAAAAGACCCAGGTAGAGTGTTGAACTCAATATAACAGCCAAAAAACGTTTTTACATAATTATACATTTCGTCCGTATCACAGGTTTCGCTTTATACCTTCTGTCATATTTTTATGAATTATATCTCAAATATTGGCTAAGACAAAGTAGATGAAACGTGCATGTAGGTAAGCGGTCTCTTTTCAAACCTTCGCCATAAAATGTATGATAGATGTTGACATCGGCAATCCCTCGCGTGTTTCTACCGTACCGTCCCCACTGAGGGCTGAGCTGCGCCGACCAATCTAATAATAACCCCCACCCGCCCCGCAATCCTTCACTAAATCCTACAATAATCCCGAAATAAGGGCGCCTTCAAAGGCCAATCTAAATTGGGCGAATGTATCAGTCCATCAGAACAGGGTTCGGTGTACTCGGCACTATGTTTAAGATCGAACTTCGATCGAATATGATTTAAAAATGGCCGTCTGTTTTTTACTCTATTTTCTACAAGCAAAATAACTTGAATCTCACAAGATACACGAACAAAGGTGCGTTTTATACCTCTTTACGTGTAGTAACTAGAATGTCTTATTTTTTTTCAAAGTGGTTAACGTGATTAGATTCAAGTAACGAGCTGAATTAAAATAATTATGATAGCTTATAAAACGTTTTCTTTAATATTTTTCTAAATTGTAATAACTTTATACCCTTTATAAATAAGGTGAGGTTATTAGGTAAAATCGGATCATATCAGATTATTTTACATTTAAATGCATCGCAATATTAAAATTCCGTTAAAAACCTCTCAGCGTGAAGCGAAAATTATCCGATACTTTTAAGATACAAGGAAATTTGCAAAACAACGCCTACTCACCGGTTTTTACCAGCGCCAACCGCTAGTTTTCTAAAGCTCATAAATATTATTGACAGTGTTTCGTGACGAATGTTAATCTTATTGTTTTTAATGATCAAAAAAGTTTTTATCAACAATTAAAATCAGCTAGTTACGAGTACAAAACGAAGACGATACGCCGATATGTTGATTTGTTAAAAGTATTTTGACTATATTTTTAAGAGTTTAAGTTTAGTATATCCTATTTTAGATTTTATAATATCAGACGATATGTATAGATATGATTAGAGCCCTACCACTCTTGTACATGCAAGATATCATACAGGTTTACTGTCAAAAACTATTTTTCACCTGTTTTCATCGTAAATGCAGCCAGTACCTTTTTTCAGGGCCACCTGCTTGACATGAACATACAAAGTTAATTTTACGACCAGTTAAAGCAATTGTATTGCAAATAAATTCACAGTTTTTATCTTACGCATCGAATTAATTCTGATCTTTTCCATTTGATTTTCTTGGTAACGTGAGTAGGTATCGTGTTCATGTTAATTTGAAAATATCAGCGTGTGAACATTGCTTGTTATGGAACGTAAATGAGTTTGTTTCTCGGACTGTTTTTTTATCACAATTGAACATCAAAATATTTGCAATAAATAATTTGTAATGAGGAGATAGGATCAAGTAAAACTAGACTTATTTGAAGGAGAATTAGAAAAACGTACAAACGTCTTGAGAGTATCAATTTATCTGAAGGCAATGAGACGGAAAAGTAATAGGTACTACTCAATGCTACCCTTATTCATTACAAGGTTCCGGGATCGACCGAGTTCGGGTCCTTTCGTAATGTGATGGAAGAAAGGACGGAATGAAGAAAAACTAGTTGGGAAAATGGAGAGATCGATTTGAAATACCAAATTATCTTAATGTTGATTAAGTTTTCATTTATATTAACTGTATTATAGGTAAGTAAGTCATCATTCATCTGGTATGAGAAAAAAGTTAAGACACTTAGAATAAGTACTTCATGTATTGCAATAACCTATTGTCTCAAATTCATTGTAAGTTATATCTTCGTATGTAGATAAAGGTAGAATATTGACCACGTGAAAGTTTTTGTTCTTTATGCATTTAAAGTGGTACCTACTCAACTTTTTTACATTTTTGATAAATTTTATTTTAACCAAGACATAGATAAAATTAAGAATATTTCAAGAACGTAATCCTTTTTAATTATTTCTTAGCGAACAAAAACAGGCAATTCAGCGACTGATCCACGAGTCTCGTTCTCGTTTCAGCTTTCTATCTTGTAAAGATACCAATTTCATTAACTTGAGATGGATTTAATCTCGACCAAAAGCCGAGTGTAGCCTCAAGAGGCCCAAAATTAATTTTAAGAACAGAACAACAAGAGGCTAACCCTTTATTAACCAGTACATTGTATCTTGAGAAAATGAGCTTTCTGTGTTCAGTAATAAGGGTTACATGATAGCGGTTGGGAAGCATGTTTTATGTTTGTAGTGGGTGTAGACTAGGTATTGATTGTGGGCAAGGAACAGATGGCCCGGACCAGCGTATGCTTTATCAAGACATTACGGCACTGAAATTGTTTTTGGCTAATTATTTTGTTAATCATCGCCTGTTCCGACGAAAGTTGTTTCAGGTCCGTTTAATTTGCTGGGTGCAGGAAATCAAGTAATTTTGCAAGTAATTATCCGTGTTTATTACGCAAATTTCCTTACTGGTACATGCTGATAAAACTTCTATACAATAGCAACATTTTAACAAACATTATTTCGTTTAATTTCTTGACGAAATACCTGGAATTTTCAGTTGAAGAAAACATTTTGTGTTTCCTTTGTTATATAAAAGAAATGCAAATAGAGGGTAGAGCGATAAAGAGTAGGTCCCTCAAACGTTCAGCAACTTTTCAAGACATTCTGTGTAAAGTTCGCCGTTTTCCTCCGTAGGTAGAGCAACTAGACGAAGTATAAAGCCGTTTTACACTAAACAGTTGAAATAAACGGACTTGGTAGTAAACTTGTAGCTACTTCTTTAAATATAAAGGTTAGAATGATTTTAGCCATTTTGTCCAAACGGTGTGTAGAAATGGTCTTATTATTCACTCTACTCATCCTTAGTAGGTACTAATTTAAAATGTAACATAATTGCAAATTAGCTTAATAGCCTTAGATGTAATGTCATTATTTACATGCTAATGTTAGTTATTATAAAGCTCTTGTTTAAGTAGATCACACTAGAATTTTTATCTTATTTTACTTAAGAAAATAACTGAATTTGATAGATAGGTAATGGTTTATATAATATATTATATTGTATGCTGGAAGATATTTTCTTTTACTTATAAACTGCAAAGTTTTTAGTGGACAAAGTGGTTATTCGCTAGCTACAAACGATAAAACTTTTTTTTTTATTTTGACACCTGCTACGGCGTAGCTATGGGAGCTCGTTTATGTCTTTTTAGCCAACTTCTAAAAAGAAAGAGGTTATTTTGTACATTTTTATTTGCATTATCTACTTACATAGGTAGGTATTGTTTTTTATTATTGGTTAATTTTCAAGCTGTATTGTCCAATATTTGGAACAATTTTTTTCAAAATTTAATTTTGCAATACGCTCGTTGTCTATGACTTGTACCAAACTGTTCGTCTAAAGCCACTCAGACCTGTTTAGCGGTACGTACGAGAGGGTTCAAATACCTTCAAGGGTTCCGCATGTATACCCAATGTACCGTACCGTCTGGACGTTCTTAATAAAAGCTACATTTAGGAGGTAGGTGCTGAGCGAAAACAACTCCGGTTTGGAAATTCGTGGAAATCATTTTTTGGGTCTTAGGTGGCAAAAAGGAAAAAGGGTTTCCTATTCTCAGTGTTATTTCAATAAATTTTCTACATTGTATCTCTCAGCACAACTTCCAACATCTAATTAATAAGCAGACCAAGAAGAATTTATAGAAATAAGTAATACGTTGGGTTCAATATTTAACTCAACTACCTAATAAAAATAAGATAAGAAGAAACTGAGCTTAGGTATGATTTGCACAGAAAGATTTACAAATTGTATTTAAAATATTTTATTTAGCTTAAACCAGTAGCCATAACATTATATCAGACCTATCGTCCCATTAAATCTGAAAATTTTGTCCGCAATTAAACAATATTATCAGAAATTATTGCATTATTAGGTAAATTAAATTATAATTAGAAATCAATATGTAAAGTTAATCGACTGTTATAAATAGTTTTAATAACTATTTATAATTATTAGTATATACTTTACTAATGCATTATTTATGCTCCTGGGATAAAAAATGCGTGCCTATTTTTGAAATAATTTCATAATTATATTATTACTTACTATAAAAATGTTTAGGCTTTGAAATTCTTACATTTTAAATTTGGTTTATTTAAATAAACGAAAGATTACTACAGAGTTTGTGGGTATCGTAGGTACATAAAGCTTGATTTTGCACTAAGGTGCAATAAATTATATTTTTTTATAATAATGGTAATTTATTCTAAAGTTCTGGCGGATTTTTGTAATACTTAAAAGGTTATTCAAAATAATGTATCGTAAAGTAATACATAAAAAAGTAAGGAGCAAAGTAAAGAGCTATCCAGATGCCGACGGCCGCGTTCGCAAATGAAGAAGCGGCGGAATTTTTTGAAACATATCTAGTTAGATCATGAAACATGAAATTGCAACATTTATTTCTATGATAAGTTTATGTGGACGTAGATTAAAAAATAATGCTAGAATTGGTACTAACCGGCATATTAATTTACGCCACTAATACGACATTATTGATATTTTACTAATCGAACTGTCCATAGTCTGTATCCTAACCAAACTTTGATATTGTAGACACGTGTGCGTTAATCATACAATCAGTAGAATTAGCGAAACAGAACACGTTCGAACCAAATGCAGCTCGAGACGATATCGCAAATCGAACGCTCTCTCCATCAAAATCTCATCTTGTCTGAAGACACTCGTTTGAACAAAGATTCAATGTCATTTTGGAATATAGAATCGAGATTTAGTAAATTTGGGAATTCGCATGCAGATCTGGAGCGGTCTTCGCTGTAGCTCAGCTCAGTGCAACCTTCGCTAAGTCTCGCGTAATGAAGGTAGTGCAACCCTCTAGGGGTTACACCCCCCTCGGGAGGGTCGGATGTTTGTTTGTTACGGAACAAACACCCAGGAAGCGAAACTTTAGCTTATTTTGGTGGGTTCATAAGTAGATATTTCATGAAACAATGTTTGTTCGTCCCATCTAAAACGAGGCAGGTTTAAGGGATTAATTTTAACCCGAGCTCTGGGCACCATTTGTAACAAACTGACTTCATAATTCGTCTAAATTTTGGGTAGACTTATCAAAGGTTGGTAGCTAAAACAAATAAATTTGGGGTTTGAAGTGAACACAAATTATGCTCGCCTCATTCGTTTTTATGGCTTTCAACGACTTTGATGTAAGCTTTTAGGTGACTAAAACCTGATTTTAGTTCATTTTCGTTTGGAGATAACATTGTTGTTATGATTGTAGCCCATAACATAAAAAGGTAAATGGTTAAAATTGGATACTTTATTCAAGCACTTTTTTGACACAACATAAAATCTTTTTTGATTGTAAAAACTGATTGTGGAAGCTTAAAAACCTTTTTAAATGAGCACTTATTAAAATGTAATGTGGTTTTTTAACCAAAACCCAAAAAAAATACAAAAATTCTTCCGTTTTTCAATGCGATTTCGTGATGGTTATGTTTCTGTGTCATGCAGCTTATGAGCACCAAATACACAGTGGGTATAGTAAAGATCCTAAAACTAAAATTTTATATTATTGTTGTTTGACGTAAGGGCCATTTTCGTTCATCCATGTCTTTAAAATTTATGAAACTGTATCTATGGTCTGGACGTTCAAGTGTGTATCATTCTGTTAGGCGCCGAACTCAAGATAAATTCTAACTTATTTAAATATAGTTCCCACAGTCGGATTGAAAATAACTCATGAAGAAGATAGGTAGATTTACATTTTTTATAATTTACTTGTAACTTTGAACTCCAGAGTTTCTTTTGATAAAATAAATTTAATACAAAAAAATATTATCAATTCAACAAACCAAACCCAACCTTAAATCAATCACAGTAAAGCTGAGAATTCCCAATACTCAAGCACCTATTATGATTTTGATTGACTTTTGAATGAAATTGTTCAAGGAATTCTATCTATTCTATTGAGTAGAAACATTCATCACAAATCTTAGTTTTACATTCAATAAATTCATCTTGATCCCACGTGTTAAACTTCAGCACGCGTTGAGAAAATTCTATTAGCACGACTATTGATTGAAGATATCCTATGTTTAGAAAACAAGGTATAGAATACACCAAGCCGAAAGATGTTATTTAAATATGAACTCTTCTGCCTTTGAAATAGAGATGCGAACTGGAAACTTGAAAGGGGATGAAAGTAGAACCCGAACACTGATGGCTTCAATCAACGCTGAGAAGAAGCGAGGAGTAACAATTTTTTTTTCAAAGTGAACGATGTTGATATAAAGCAATCCATTTGCATAACCTTATTATAACGTAATATATTTTTACGTTAAATTGGCTCCGTGTTTTCAGCCTTTGCGTTAGATGAAGCTCTTCAAACAGATGAAAAAATTTTGTCTACACATGTTGGTAGTTTTTTTTGTATGCTTCATTATATTCTTGATAACAGATTTTGGTTTGGAAATAATATTACCAAAATTTGCGTAACGCTCAGTAACATTTGGTTGCCAAAATCGAAAGATTGCATGGTTATGCATGATTTTGGTTACCAGGAAGGTTAGATGATGATAATATTCATGAAAAAATTTAGTCAAATATAAACTGCGAGGCCACGAGGTCCCGAAAAAGGAGCGCGCATGCGTCAACAGTCAAAGATAATAAAGATAATCTATATTCGCAGTAGGAAAATCGACTATGTAATGCTCAA
This sequence comes from Eulithis prunata, assembly GCA_918843925.1. Classification (NCBI taxonomy): domain Eukaryota; kingdom Metazoa; phylum Arthropoda; class Insecta; order Lepidoptera; family Geometridae; genus Eulithis; species Eulithis prunata. The sequence goes on along the minus strand of OU974016.1, from coordinate 6,041,727 downwards.
GGAAAATATATAAGGTTTGCCATCAGCAGTCGCTATCTTTGTTCGTGGTATATACCCCGGGCCATTGCGTTTGTACCCTACATTACAGAGCCAAATGATTTCCTGTGCTGTGCACAAAATATTATCGACCACGCGACAATCCTGTTTACTAACAAAATAAGATGGGTCGTAGCACGCAGGCGCGGCTGCCGACGCTCCGGATAGATGCCCAGCCCAGCCACCCTTGGTTATGCAACACTATTTGATCTAGAAACGCCGGGAAAAATGTTGGTCTCAACAAAGAAATATACTCTCGAAACACTCGCTAATACAAAAAATCTACTTTCAGAATAGACCCCCGGTAGTAGAACTCAATTAGATTGCGTAATAGAGCAAAGGCTAGAATTCCAATTTCATTACTCTTATTAGACAGAAAGTGGGTACAATTCGATTCAATTTGCTGGACTACCAAAAAATATATTTAGGCAATAGTTTCATTGCGAATACTTTTAGAAATAATAAATCCAGTAGTACCTAGGTAATTTCCTAAAATAATCGAGTGACGTTTTTGTATTCCATAAAAGTTCATGTTTTCTACGTGTTCAAATTCCAAATCAACTGTGTGGTCTCTTAAAATATTTTTTGTGAACATGGCTTAAGGCTTATTTTGGTTATACGTACCATTCAGTTATCCGATGAGATAAGACTTCAATATCTCGTATGAATTCGTATTCAAATTTATTCCAGTCAAGATCTTGTAAGACGGCTACATTCTTGTGGAATTATAGTTTCAGTTAAAAATGTTTCTAAGTAGTGAAATTAGAAAGTTGGGAGAGATTGTTGGTGACAAATACGGGAAGCTATTACGTAGCAGCCTAACGCCATCTATCCAAAATCGACGGAGGCTTTTCTTTACCGCATCGAATGCTTCGGGACTATGGTGCCTTATTTTATTATTATTGTAGGATTTAGTTTGTTCGAAAAATTTAGTTTTTTGTTTTGATAGAAATTTTGTGGTTTGCAGTCTATTTAGTCTAATAAAGGTCTTGTCAACATGTTTATAATAAAATATTTGAATAATATTGGTTATCTTGCAAGTTATTTATGATTACGACGTTTCATGTAAAAACTTTTTTTGGTTAATTTTTTTGATAAAATATACAATTTAATTTTAATATATAAAAACAATAACAATTATCAAGGTAAAATCCCAAAAAGTATAATAAAAGTGTTTTCGTGACTAAACCATTTCCATAGGTACAATATCTTCATCATCATCGTACACTTATTTAATGTGTGTAGGATTCAATTTATTTCAATATATGGATTTAAAGTATTAATAATATCTTTACTTTTTAGCAAGAATACTTAAATAAATAAAAAAATATGCTAATTTTTTAGAACATTTTTAGAGTGAAAATGATTGAGCTTAATAGCTAACGTATTCAATATACATTGTAAAAACGATGTAAGAGTTAATTTTCTTGTTTATTTAGTCAATACATAATAAAACATTGTCATAGTTATACTTACACTGACTGCCAAATAAATTACTTACAAAAACCCAAATGCTTCTAAAAACTATTTAGGTAGGTTTTATTGTATTAGTAAAATAAAATAAACGTTTCATTCTTAAACAAAAGCTAAACAGTTTTTTATGTGCAAATTATTAAAGGAAATAGAAGGTATGTATCTTTTTTTATTAACAAAATAAATATGCTTTGATTTTATAACTTTGTATATATTTCTTAATAAATATAAAAACAAGAGTTAAAGAATTAGCTGTAATATTTTCTGGTTCGCAATAGTTTTATAAGCAGATACTACTTCTTTTGTAAAATATTATTGCCATCTATTTTAGATAAATTATTAATCAAGTACACCTATATATCCAAAAATATTCATTTTCTGGCCTTTACTGCAATTATATCAAATAACTTTGAGACGTAAAAAAGTAATGAGTGTTTAGGGAAGATTTTCACTTATATTCTATTTATTTTAATTCAATTTTCAAAAAAAATCGAATTCATACTAAAATATACTCAAATATTCTGGTCATAGTCCCGAAGCATTCGGTGGAAACTCGTTTCCCCCTGTGAAGCCTTATTGAAGGACGTACCAGCCTATTTAATACCTGTCTCTTTTTCCTGATGCAATTTAGCACATGCATGAAAGAGACATACGACGTTACGTAATTCAACCGAGGCCCTTCGACTTCCTGTGGATTAATGAGTTTTTATATACGTACCTACGCAGTGGAATATGTAGGGTTTCTTAATTAGATGGTTGATATCGGTCCCGTCTATGTACTGGTATATAAGGCGTATCCAGATAGATACGTAAGGTAGAAAGCTATTAGGGAAATTTATTGGGTTAGTATTTTAGGCGGGCTCTTTTTGGTTTGAATATTTAATTGCACTTTGGGTCGACGGTGCCGGCTCCGTAATGACGCGTGGAATATTATTTTCAAAAATATGACAGCTGAGATCAGATTAAAATAACAAAACGCATGATTTCAATTCTAATCTGATGGATATAATTGAAACGTATATAAATTCGTTAATTTACAATTATATGAGTTGTAATTATTTGGGCTGTGTGAGAAGGAAAATGTTTTAATTCAGTCTCCGGTTTTGGGAATTTTAAATTTAGTTATTTTGATGTTATTTGATAGTTTTAATCAGTGTCAAGCCACTCGTGAAATGATATAGTTATAAGGGAAGACATTTTTTTAATAACTCAAAATGAATTTTATTATTTGTATATTTACATAAAGTAACTAGGTATATAATTTATCGATAGAATGGCTTTTATGTATCTACGCATTTAACTATAACATGAAATTGTCAATTATTATTGTTGGAAGCAAAAAGTAAAAGACTTCTGTTTATAACTCTGTGTACCTGGATAGCCATTTTTTTAGTAAAAACATAAATATTTTGATTTACTTAAATCATAAGCCATTTATTTTGGTAATCAACATTAACTTGCTACGAGTACGTTAAAAATAATTAAGTTACTTATAACTGATTCTCAGAATCAGTTATAAACTTGATGGTACGATACACTGTCATTATTTGAACTCAAAACGAATGCAACTTAATCCTTATCTAAGTGAAAACCTGGTATATAAGACACATTTGCGCAAAAAGCGGGTTTTATCACCAGACCCGGTAAAGATACATATATACCTACTATCATATCAAAATATGCTACTAACTGATAGTCTTTAATTCAAACAGGTTAATAAAACATGGTTTTATTATTAGGTATATTTTATACATGGTTCAATGCAAGAAATCCTGTAGGCTGATAACCTATCTATGGTTGAGCAAATTTTTATTTGAAGTCTTCCAAGCACTTTTTAATATTAAAATATTTTGGACTACTATATCTGTTTTTATTAGACATCTAGCTAGAGTTGTCTTTCTTCTTCTTCTTTTTCTTGTGGCAAGGGCTGCCACAAATTTGCCAATGTCAGTGTTTATTTGCGTTTACTTGTTTACTAATCTTTTAACAAAAGGCGGAGATCTGAGTAGGTAACTTATGAAAAATGACCGGTGAATGAGGGTTTCTTCTTCGTGTCAAAAGTCCTCTTTGGTTCTTTATGAGCTCAGGAAGAAAATTAATGATAGTAAATAGTCCGAAACTACACTTAGAAGTAAAAAAAGTAACAAAGTTGCTCAGTGCCACCTTGTTTCTGTATAAATGCGGTGTACTGGTTCAATTTCAAGTAATTTAGTGTCTCCTTCGAAAGAGTAATGACCGATAAAGCCAAGCCCGGTTCGATATGGTACACAATTTCCCTTTACGGAATGCAATGTAATATCTACCGAAATATAATACACCTACTTTTACAGTGGGTGTACTATAAAAAGGTCCAATTTTTTAGATACTTTATTTGTTTCAAAGTCATAATAATCAGAAGATATGATGACATATTTATTTAGCGTGAACTTACAAAAATAAATTCAACGGTTATGATATTTATTTGGCGTGAACATAAGAAATAAATTCAACTTTTATCATATTTTTTCAGGTAGGTTTCATTTTACAATGTTTTTCAACTCAAGGTTTAATAAGGTCTCAGTTTCAAAGTTGGTTACTTTAGTTTTTATCTGAAACTAGCCGTCGCCCGCGACGTTGCTCGTGTTCTACCTTTTAGAGTGTGACGTTTCAAAATTCCTTTCTTATTGCATCCCTAAACTATTTAAGGATACTACCCTCCAAATTTCATACCTCTAGGACTTATAGTTTAGGCTGTGCGTTGATTCTAAGTCAGCTTCAAAAGAGTTTTATATATTTAGAAGATAGATAGTGACATCCTCATTCAATTAATACGAGGTAACGCTTAACAAATATTTTCGAGTGAAACCCAACCCTAGTACATAGGTTTAGTTGAGTAGGTACACACAGAGATTGAGTAGGTAGGTACAGATACGTTATATGCTTAAAATAATGATACCTTTCAACTTACCTAATTAGCATATCTTTTAACATCTACATCGAAAAACATAATGAGGTTATTTTTATCTCAATATCAAGGGAAAAAAGAAATGAGAAATTCTACCTTTTGATAGTGACCGCGGTATTTTTAAAATGTCTAAATTATTCTGATTGAGTCGTGTAGCGTAGGCGGGGTATATTGGGTGGCCAAGATTGACTACCAACTTTCGGCTATTATCATGGCACATTTACAAATGCTGCAACCAATTAAAAAGTTGCATAGACTTCAACAAAGAACAAACTCCAACGCACTTCTTCAAGTTTAAAAATTACAAACCTATACTCTTCTAATTGCAATGTGCCATAGCAAAGCCGCAAACTGGAATGCTAATTTTTAAAGAAAAGCTATTCATGCCGTACTGTATGTTTTCAATTAAAAATGTATCGAGAATTCCCCGTAAATTTGGAAATAAGAATTTATCTTGCATGTAGTAAACTAATTTACATAGAATCTTAAATAATTGAGATACCTTACTTTAAATAAGTGTTATTAATAATACAATGTATGATATTACATTCCACTACATATTACTAACTAGTTATACCTAATATATTTTATGGTATTACAGAATGTTGAAATAAGATATCAGTTATTTTGACTATTCATTGAAATAGTAATCGTATTAACAAAACTGATTCAGAAAATAACCTTTTCGTTGTTGTTATTTTGTTTGATAGTATAAATGAAATATAATACGTATTTCTAAACATTGTAGTTTAGACTAAATAAATAAGTACTTAGGTACCTATTTATTTTAGACTAAAATGTATTAGAAGTGTGTGCGTATTCTGTTTTATCTTTAGTATCAAATAAGTAAGTACCTATTTATTTATGAAATAGTACTTAATATGTAAATTATTTAGTTTAAAATTTAGAATTCTAAAGTAAATTCAAGCTAATTTAAAACAACATTATTATTTGTAATGAAACATTATTTAGTACAACTAGTAAATAAGTTACTTCTAAACAAAACATTGATTACAACTATAAATACTAAGTATATATATTATATATATCTAATTTTATTGTATTTAGAGATAACCAATTTATCTAGTTATTTTTAACCATTTGTCTGACTTTAGTCTAGTCATAATAATATAAATATCTTTATATACTCACCTGTAAACCTGTTAATCCAATAAAACTACTCGTTATTTATGTAACAGTTATTTGAAATAACTGATATTACAACATAAATCATCAATATATATAAAACTCTTTTGAAGCTGACAGAGAATCAACGCACAGCCTAAACTATAAGTCCTAGAGGTATGAAATTTGGAGGGTAGTATCTTTATATAGGGTAGAGGTGCACTAAGAGATAAATTTTTAAAAGTCGCACCCTAAAGGGTCTAGAACGCGAGCAACGCCGCGGGCGACGGCTACTAAACTATAACGGTAATAGCAAAATGACACAGAGACAGCTATTTATTGAGCAAGTTTGTATATTTTGTTTGAAAATTGAGTTTATGAAATATACTGGTAGATAAGAGGTTATTTTCAAACACGCATCTTTATAAACAATTATTTCTTTTAAATTTAAGTAAAAAAATAATAAATATTGACGTAATGTTTGATCACAAAATATGTTGTCTCTTGAGCTAGTTATAAAAACTGTGTTACAGGAGCAAAAAGCGTAAATAAATAGTTATATTTAGTTTTTTAGCTAATTTTAATTAAGTAATTAATAATAGTGTGATGATAATGAAATATATAACAAGATTTAATTTAATTTTTAAAATTTGGAAAATGCCTCTTGCACTGCTATCGCATCATAGTCATCATCAGCTAGGTTCATGTCGACTGTACCTTCTAGATGTGTGATAGTTTTCTTAGCCTGAATAAAATGTTAAGAAGAAATTCTGAAAATGCACGCTGAAATTTTCAGTGTTGATTTACGTTGACATAGTTGGCGTCCATTCAATTTTCAGGCAAGCGCACGCTACGAGTAACATTCTTGAAGACTCATACCTAATCGATTTTTCAGGTCATATCATTTTGACCTGAAACTTAGCAAAATTTCGAAAAATCTACAAAAGTCTGACACTGTTTACAAGATTCCACGTAATTTTTTTCTTCATCTTACATCAATCTTTGATACTCAAGTTTAATAGTTTTCTCTGCACTGAAGTTCTAAATAGGTTCTAAAATTTACAATATATTAAAGCACCGCAAATCGAGTGTATTCGTTTGTCGCTAGATTTAAATAATCACAATTATTATTAAGATCAATGCATTACTCAAAAGTGTGCTCCTTAACTCAATGATAGTTGCCAAAGTGACCAGGGCGGTGAAAAGTTTAAAGCAACCTAGCCTTACTTACAAACGTTCCTTCAATTTGAGCTCCCGGCTAAGTTATTGCCATCTCTTACCAAGAGGAAATGAAATCTAGTGACAGTGTTAGTTTTAACTTATGTTTAGTATTGAAAGTTTTTATTCAGTGTTCATAAGTATGTCCGCTAATCTAAGTTATAAACCTACTAGACATAAAACGTAAGGAGAAAGTCTAGAAAAAAATAGAGTATTATTTACTGTCTAGTTGGCGCGTAACCCTCTTGGCTACAATCTAAGAATACTGACGAGGTCAAACTACTAAGAGGGAAAAATACTATTGTTGTTTGTGTAACTGTCGCTGACTCAAATGTCAGAGACCCACTAACTACCTACTTTATATCAGAGCTAATAAAACTTACGTAGATAGGTATGAGATATTCTAAACAGTAATTTAGATTATTCTCTAAAAATTAAGCGAGAAAATAATTAAATGATAGCTGTGAAACTCTTTTTAGATCTAAAAAACTGACGCATGAAAAAATTCTGAAGAATCAAGATCTTTGGAACGCATTCTAAAAAACAACTGAAAAATACATTCAAATTGAAATGATAGATGTGAAATTCTTTTTGCGATATCATTATGCGGGACGAATGACGCGCAAAATGTTTATTTTTCGACCTTCAAAAGTTCAAACAAGAGGCCGGCAAACGCCAATAACGAGCACCTGCTGCCACGGTTCATCGCGATAATATTGCTAGCCTAGGTTTCGCTCTCACTCTCACATGTGGGACCACTTAGTACCAGGCATACAGTAAACAGTTATTCCACCAGGCGTGTAGAAGTGTAACTCGTGTATTTACGCGCGTGCCTGAAATCCATGTAAAGGAAAGCAATAGTTTTTTCAATACTGGCCTTGAAAATATGTTTAGTAGCGATTAAAAGCGCTATAATTTGAATGAATCACATTTGCATTTAGAACTCCAGTTGCATGAACAAATGGTACTATTTCATAACATAGTAATTTAAAAGTATTCTGCCAGTAACCTTGTTTTCATATTACAAGCATTACTAAGTTTGGGACTAGAGGGCGCTGTGTGAAATGTCCATGAATATTTATTTTATTTAGTGTAGTTTTGTAACGAGTTTCTTTTCTACAAGCATTGGCAAGAGTAATATCATAGTGCAGACTCCAATCCCCCTGTCTGGAGTCAATGAACTCAACTAATCTCATTGTAGGCCAGCTTACAAAAACGGTCCGTTTCACGCAGAAATAACATCAGAAGTTAGACAAAGTTCATTAAGAATGGAACGTAATTTCGCGCCATAACAGCTACTAAAATGCGTGATGCAATCAGATGTTCGAGTCGAGGCTCGTCGTAGGCCGTTGACCGAGTTCGTAGGGTAATAAAATGCAATGACATAAGAGCCACACGCTGACGTGACACCGCTGAGTGTCAATGTCCATGTTTTAAAAAATCCCACAGATAAATAGCTTAATTTAAATTCAAAACTAATGAGATTTCGTACGTGGGAGGAATTAGCTTAATTAAAAAATTATACATGATATATTTCCCGCGTAAAATCTCATTCATTGTTTTATTTTAGGATCATTTCTATGCGCGTTTTGATTTATGCAAGGATGTCTACGTCATTGCATATTATACATTAAACTACTAACAAACCAGTCTTTGAAATGCTAATTACTACCTCCTACGCATTCAAAATAATAAACCAGAACAAATTTGTAATATCCGTTGGTTTTTTAGCAACCTTTATTGTATGAACCACGTGTATAAGAACATAAAGCGTTATTAGCTTAATTAATATTTTTTATAAGACGAAATTATGTCGTAAATTAATAATGTTTACTAAATTGTAACTAATAATTATATATTAATTAAAAATTTTTGTGATGTAGACAAGTCATCTCTGAATTATCTGTTATGTACATAATAGGATCTGGTAACTCCAAAAATATCGTAATTTTTTTGCAAACTAATTTGTTTAAATAATCGTTTTATTATTTAAGCATTACTCAATCACTTAATCTTAATTTAGTCAAGGTCCTGTTTAAAAGTCAATGTCTAAAATACAATCGTCATATAGACACAAAAATGTTACTCAAATATCTTGGTTTGACTTTCACAAAATATAGTATGTAAGTACACATTTACACATACATTTGTAAGACGATTAGGTACATGCCTGATTCTAGATCAAAATGGGAGCATTTCAGTGTTACAGAATGAAATTTAAAGGTAACTTTAATATTTAAAAAGACTGGCTCTCATCCTAAAGTAAAATTTCTCCTATTTATAAAGTATGTCCTATAAGACGAAACTTTAAAATATTATTAACTATTAAAGTAAGCCAAGTTTGGCTACGGCTTTTTTCAGAAGCTTCGTAACATCGTTGTTCAGCAGTGTTTAGCTAGATGTCGCTACAAGTTCCAAAGTTGAAACAAAGTTTTTGCAAGTGTGCGTAAAACTCACGTGGCATGACGCCGCGCACACTACTAAGCCAAACTCTTGTTGTATACAAATCGCACACATTGAGCCTTGTATGAACGCGTAGCAACGCTGTGTTGTTACACAAGACGCCTACACAGAGTTTACGTAGCTTACGAACACATGCAAACCTGTATAAGTAAACACGTATCGGTTACAGTGTTTGTGTGCGTAAAAGCCTGTACGTTTTATAAATGAGTATCATGCACACTTGGACGTTGTAAGTACGGTAAACTTTGAAAACTTATGTGCGTTGGATAGATGGCGCGAGCATGCGCGATTCTAGTAAATAATGTGATTGTGATATTATCATATTGACTTATAAAATACCTACAGTAAATATCTTAGTGTTATGCTTAGGTATGTACGATTGTGATGTGTATACTTGCCTACTTACTTAAATATATATGACGTGATAAACTTACTAAAGCTAAACAGACCTACATATTCAAAGTTTTTAATATGTAAAGTATGTAATGTGAGTTCTTGTCTACATCTTAATTATCTACATAACAAACTAGTTACCAAGTACTCATTGCTTATTCTTGCGTTTATGAATTCCAAAAACTGAAAATCATTTTTGTGTTAAAATCCAATTCAACAAAAAAATATTTTCTTATCACCAAAAATCAATAGAACAAGTTCCTGTATTGAGACTACTGATAATAGTAATACTGCTTTTTATAATATAAAATAATCATAGATAACAATTTTATTCGAAACTTAGCCACGTGCAAAATGAATATAATAAGTATCAACATTAGATTAGGTATACATGGTGGTAGTCATGGAAAACTTTTTAAAATATCTGTCAAAAAGTATTGCTTATAAAGTTTGATAAAAAAACAGCCCCAAAAAAATCACAAGTATTTTCTACCTGATTTGTAATCTTCAAGATTCAAAAACATGCAAGGTGTTTGTCATTTGAAAAACAAATATAGCATCTTTTAACCATATTCTAACATTGTAAAGAAGAAAAAAAAACACTAGCGACATGCAACAGCATCGACGGTTATCCCAAGTATCACACAAACAGGCTTTCTAAAACCAAACAAAAAAATGTGTTTGTCGCCGCAGCCATTTTGTGAAATCATATTGATTGGATAAAAAATCTATTGTGACCGACCAACCGTTCCCTATTGGCCCACTTTTTTTGATGAGGGTGGCACAATAGGGTTAGCTTTCCCCTTTTTGGGGCGCTTTTAAATATGAATTCCACGCTTCAATTTGTGCAGACGTGTCAGATGCTGAGTTCGGAAATTCTGTTAATTGAAAATATGCAAATACGGACCGTTTTATCTGAGACGTTGATGAACTTTTTTTTCTATACTCAGGTGGTTTGAAATGTGAAAGATTTGGTGTCAGTTTTGGGTTTTTTACTATGTTTTTATCCATAATTAATTATGTACCTACTTATACTTATAATAATTATTTTAAACTATTTTTTTATAAATGTTTTAATATATTTAGTTGTAAGCATAGTTTTTAAGGACGTTCAAATCGCTCTAAACTCGTACATATTCTTGTTAAAATATGTACTTAATTTAAAACCAATTGCACTTGTCTTTCGTGCCCTATTTCACGCCACGACGCCCGTCATCAAAAAGACCTCGCACTAAAAGATGTGATGCTTCAATTGCATAGTAGAGTCAATTTAAGTCAGTAATACAGATGTAGAGTCGTTTATTGCCCTTCCAGACGGCTAGGAATGATCTACACAACAAGCTATAATTTTAATGCGTCTGGGACGCTAAGAATTTCATAAAATACCCTTTGATAGTCTTGTCTCTGAAAGTTAACAAAGCATTATTTTCTAGAATTTAGTTTTGAGCTTGGGATTTGAAAAACAAAAGATACCTACTTAGACTAATAAGCAGATGCCGATACAAAGGTAAATGAACTGAATGCTCAAATTTCTGAATACACGATGCACATGTAGGTAAAAGAAATTATATCACCATCATCAGCCTAATGAAGTCTACTGTCTTAATAGTGAATTTTATTTTTTTTATTTTTTATAGCATTAAAAAAAAATCTAAAATGTATATAGCCTGATAAATTAGAACATAATAATATCAACTTTTTTAATTATATTTTTTTAAAACACGCCTCTCTCATATCCACTCAAGAGCAAAAATTCCGGGTCACCTATAAAACGTATGAAGACTACCTTAGTGAAATTATGCAAGCTGATAATGCAATTAAATAACTACTTTTATAAGGAGTATCAAACTGTCTATTAAACACATTATATTGCAAGGCGTGGTAATATTGCAAGGCGTAAATATCCACGAAGAATAATTTTAAGCCTTCTCCATCTATAGACTTCTAGTGATTTAAAATGTCGTTGATCTAAAACCTGAGGCAGAAAAAAGATATCCAACAAAACCTTGTAAAAGATCACCAAAACTCGAGAAAAAAACAGAGCACTTACTACGTGAAACCTGATGTAACAGTACCCGTAAGCTGTATAGGCACTGTATGTTACGCGTGTCTACAAATCATGGTGCCAGAGGTACCCGTTAAGAGCAAGCGAGCGTTTATCTTATCCAAGAAAGTAAGGGCCTGTACAGATAGGACAAAATTATTATTCTTACGTTTCTTGGTTTGTGTCTCTTTTTGCGCCAGTTGTACGCTGACATGGCCATTTATAAACAAGTTAAATAGAAGACACAGCTTATTCCAAATTTTAAGAAATGTGTCAGTTAAAAAACTGATTTGTATTTTTTGAATACAAGAAAACTTGATACTCATAATTGTGAGGAATAGATTATAACTAAAACGTAACATAAATTAATTCATTAACACAGAACGTTTAAAATATTTTGGCACCATTTTAAATTATTTGACTGAAAACCAAACTATTCTATATAATTTTGAAATTCCTCACAGAAACTAGATTATTTTCGAAAGAGCCTTACATCAAAAAAACATAAGCTATCCACACTTATTTTCCCCCGTGTATCTTCAAAGTCCCGCCGTGAACGAATCCCATGAGATCATGTGTAAAGTCCCTACTCTATAGCTGCATTACCGTCGGCATATCTCGACTTGAGACCATCGGACGACGGAGTGCACTTACCAAACAATGTCTTGGCGCATCGGGATGACAGCGGCATATTTATCGCATCAATTTAGAATGTATAGTGTATACCTAGCCTTATAACAAGATATTTTACTAGGTAAGAGAAAAAGGTTGAGACGTTTTTGAAATAGTCGTACATGACATAATTTATAATAAAGTATTGTAGGCGACGCCTTATTTTATAATATTTCTTATCTATGATTCTATGAATGTAAAAAAAGTAAGAAAAAAAAAGAGAATTGTCAATGGTTTTATGTGTTTTTTTTTCTGTGTTCTCTGCTGCACAATATGGACGCTTGGTTGTGCAATAATTCTAATCAATTTTTTTTTAATTCAAATAAACAATAATTGTGCTAAAAGTATTTTGGTTTTTACAAATAAAAGTTGCCACTTCGCCGGAGCTCAGCTACAGTATAGTATAAAACGTACTAAAAATATGTTTAGGAAGAGTTTTTGAACAGTATTTCTAACAGACTTGTTTTTTTAAAATAACCAAAAAACTGAAGTTCTATAAACTACAATTACTAGGTAAATTTATGCAAAAAAAAGAGTCTAATCAGGTGGGTTGAAGATAACAAAATACTTAATTATTCTCACACGGCCTGAATATGCTGAGTTTATGAAAGTGCGAACAATAGACACACGCGTTGCCGAAAATACCAGGCACGTTTTAATCCTTCGTGGTTTAGATAATACGCCTTTACATGGATGTGATAAAGTATAGAGTCTCTAATCTATTTTTTTTTTTTACTTTGTTAATTGGTGAAAATTGTTTAGAACCATGTGTATTTACTCATATTAAAGCTATAATAATGTAAGTAGATTGTGTAGACATAAAAATATATTTAGCAAAAAGTACTTGATAATTTTTATTTAACAATTATTAGGTAAATAGATAGCAAGTGGATATATAACCGAAATTTAGATTTAAATTAAAGTGCTTCATAAATAAAAAGAATTAAAGAAACCATGGTAAGTTTCTAAGTTATATCGTTTTTTTTTTCATATCCAAAAAAACACTAATTAACTTTTCTGAAGTCAAACGAAATGAAAAGTTGTTAAAACCGATTTTTTCTATGAACTCAAACAAAATGTTGGTAAAAATCCTTTTTTTCCTACATCGATGTTCAAATACAAAGCTTTTAAAGGGCGAACGGTAATCAAACGGGGAAGAAGGAGCACCGCAATCTGGGCCGTCTTAAGCCAAAAAACCCTTTAAGCTTGTCTCAGCTGTGTAGGGTTACGGCTTTTTCTATTTAGGCAAGTAAAATTCAGTGTCAGTACTAGTATAGTAATAGTACCTATTATATGATCTGTGGTACCGGTTACTTAAACCTTTACCTTAACTATGCCTAATTTTTATGAGGGAATATAGTAAGTAAATTTTTCGTTCGATACTTTTTTATATCAATGAATTTTCTTTTTTGTAAAATATTGTCAAAAATTTTAACTGTAAACCAAGACTATTCCAGTAGTAAAATTTACATCTCAGAGTCACAAAATTATAAAAATAAAAATCGTTGACTTTGTTTCAAAACTTAAAGCAACTTGATTAAAACAAAACAAAGAGAAGTCCAACTCAAAAAGTTCCCAACGGAAATTACAGTGATGTTTATTATACAAGCCATGTGAGGTTGAAGCTTCAAAATAGGGACAATGTTTAAGCTGAGGCCTACCACACGTCCAACACCTTGCAGACTGCGATATATTCAACGTTCTACAACCCCCCAGCCGTCAGTGACAAACAGTTCTTGCTACAATGGTTACTGATGCAGATATCTGAGGCTGTCAGCGCGTGTAGAAGATCCTTTAGGGTGGATAATTTCCCTTCTCCCAATGTTTTCCCCGGCTTACCCGGGCCTTCAGGCGTAATGTAGGCTTTTGTTTAAGAAATTGGGAAAAGGTTGTACTTTCCTCATCACTATCTTTACCTGACGTGCTACATAAATAACGAATATAGAAATGAAACAAAATGAAAATAATATTGAACTCTTTTAATATTAGATAGATAGATAACACTTTATTGTACACAGAACAATTTTTTAGAGACTAACTTATATAATACGATAAAATACAATGGGCGGCCTTATTGCTGAAAGTGATTTTTTCCAGGCAATTATATTGTGGTTATTTTATACAGCTTTTTATTAACTGCAGCGTCACTGTGGACGATAGTGCTAACTAAAAACCAAAAAAGTATGCAGTAATATTGATTTATAAAAATATTTTTCAAATGCCTTTTGGTAGTAGAATTGAGCTTCAACCCAGAAAACATTTTACCAGTAAATATTAAAAAAATATTTTCAACCAGATCATGAAGTTAGATCACAATTACTCCAACTGTATTCGTTCATCAAGATTACTATCAATTAAGGCGCACATATGAATATAAAACGACGTTTAACATTGCTCATTGCCCGTTGATTATTTAAATGCTAATTAAAAAAGATTGCCCTAAATTGCTAGTGATACGTGTTTTGGAGAAAAACGCGTCCCAATGTAGCTGTAGTTACGGCAAACTTCAAGTGGACATAAATAAGGGTCGCCGTTCAGCGGTTCCATCTCTACGGGTGGCGTGTACAAATTTACAATACAGACACAAGTAACATTTCACCATAATAGGTTGAAGATAGAGCTGCATTTCCTTTGAAATAATTTTGAGTAAAATACAGAGACAAAAACTTTACTTATTCAACTCTTAACAGAGGGTATAAGGACGGTTTTGGGATGGCAAAGGTTTCACTTCAAAGACGAAATTTCTTTGTGAGACTGTAGTGTCGCAACATCAGTTTTTGGAACTTGGATTAAATAAATTCTTGCGAGAGTCATTTGTTTAAAATTGCGAATCAAATCTGTATGTAATGGTTGTCTTTTCCGATAAATTAATATTCAAATTGTTGAGGACGAAATATTTTCATACTAATCGGGAATTTGTTGCGAATGCTCTCGCAAAGCAAATAAAAATAAAAGTCGTATTTTTGTACAATGTTCCTCGTTTGAAATGTTTACGCTGACGCGTTGTAATTACTGCGGTGTCAACAACAACATTCACCTCGTGTTCGTCAGCCTATTCCATTCCGTCAACATTTTCCTTTATGGTTTCATCCACCCATCGACTTTCAATTTCTGAGTCACATGCGATGGTCCCCGGCGTGCGATATGCGAAGATAACAGACCGAAATAGAATCCATTTGGGAGACCTTCTCACCTTAATACAGCTTAAGAGATTTCACCTTGTCCGTTCCATTTCATACATAACCACTCGGATCACGTAAAATGTAACTCTATACAAGACGCTATGGTTCGCTCAGATGGTTTTTCTTTCCTCCATTTGCTGGCCCAAGAGACTTATTATGCTGTGTACACGAGATACGAGGAATATTTTGCCCAAATATAATCAGGGAACGAGTCCAAACATTGTTCTTGTTTTTATTCAATGTTATATGAAAGATATTGGGACGTTCGAGGCATTGGAATGCAAATATTTGGCTTCATATTAGATCGGCTCGGATCAATACTTCGAAGATAGAAGACGTAGACCGCAAAATGGGTTTTGGTTTTCAATAATATTAACATAAAGCCACAACGCTTGATATCGGAGACATCTTGCATTTGAATGTTTTGGCTTCTAAATCCCATACTGAGAATATTGAATAGCCTGGAGAGAAAATAAGTATCCAAGGCAAATGCGATATTTGCGTGCCAACATTTTTTATGTTCTAACTTTTAAAATCACCTTTTTCGTAAAACCATAAAGGTTATGTATGCATTGTAAACTTAGTACAAATAAGAATGAAAACAATTTTTCGAACATAGAATTATCTAGGCACACATATTTTGTATGTAGCCTAAGAAGATATATTTTTGCTAGATAATTTATTTCGTTCGGCAAACACCATATTCCCGTGTAAACAAGGTACACACGAGTCGCTGGAGCTTCAATAATATAAAACATATGCTATATCCCACCTATATTTGTGCTCTCCCTACACCCACCTCGTGTCGTGTCTCGAAAATGTTTTGCATTTTATATGAACTAGTTTGGGTTATTTTGTTGGGAGGATTCGTATATTTGAAGGTTTTTGCATGAAAATAGTTTATACTGCTTAGTTTTTTCTGAGTAATAACGATATTCGTATTTAAAATAACTTGTAGAATAGTGACCCATCCTAAAATAGTAAGCCCCAAAATAGATACTTAAATAAAAAAACACATTTAAAACTAGGTACCTATGTAAAATTAGGAAAAAATTATTATGCATATTTTTTTTATTTATATTTTTTGGTTCTAGAGAAAGAAAACGAATGTAAAAAATATGACCGCAAAGCTTAATTCAATGTAAAAATATGATATCACATCCTTGGAAAATTAATTATTCCATTGTTCTCGAACAATAGAACTATTTATTTAGAATCCGTCTTTCCTTGTTGGATGCACATAAATATAATTAATAATAAAAATTCATAGTTCACAGGGAACGGATACCAAAGGTCACGTACGCGCCCAATCGTCTTCTCCGAATTACTCCTGCTAACGAATACCATAGAGTTATGAAAGGAACTGATGTGGTATTGTTTATTACAACACAAAAACTGAAAATGAATACAAAAGTATTACTTAAGTTCAGTTCACTTCAACAATATTACTAGTATCCTATTTTTTTTCTAACAATCAAATTTTTTACAAAATTTTTATATAATTTACATCTCCCTTATAAATTATGTACTTAACAGCTATGAAATATAATGGCACAAGCTTTTCCGGTGAATTGACCAAAAACTAGTGTAGTAATTTTATTCACTGTCATTTGTATTGTCTCAAGAGGTGAAAAAACTGCACAGATTATATTATTATTTAGTGAGTTTTCTATCAATTTATAAGTCAAATGACTTTATTTACATCAAGACACGACAGTCCCAACGACGCTATAAACCTAACAAGCAAGTCTATAAAGAGTTGTTATTCTTTGACACCGGCTACCATTGGAATCGAACGATCGAACTATACAAGAGATAACAATCCTTATCTCAAGATATCTGCCGATATTTTTATTATGAGTCGACCAAATTGACATGTATAAATAAAATGTTGATTTCTTTATTATTTACTTAAATAATTACATCTCGATAAATGAGAGTTTATGTTTTTGAGGGTAGGTGCTATTATTTTAAAGGTTGGTATTAAGTATCATGTTACAATATTCTCTCTTGTGACTTCATACGACACGTCTTGCGTTCATGTTCTATTTTAAGTCAACTATTATTTTATGCATGAGTTCGCAAAAGCCCCGGAAAATATTCATAATGATGCCACTCGGCCAAATTATAATAAATATCAGCGGCAGAGATGAAGACGCTGGCACGAACACTAGTCGTAGTCGCCAAAGTTACATTATCATAAAGATATTCAATGTTTATGAAAATAATGGCGAACTATGAATTATCGGCGTATTTTTGTCCCAGTTTTCCTGTTTTATCTTACACAAAACGCAAATACTTTCAAAATATTTTCCGTATTTTCTTTGAGAGTATTCCTTAAACTCTCTTTTTAGAATCCGCCATCCAGCGGTGCAGAACATTTTGGTCTCAGCGAGTCTCAAGTGCACCTAAGCGGTCGTGAACTTTCCCAGCTCGAATATTTAGAAAACCGAATAGCTTTTCTTTGAAGAGAGCCTTAGAAAAATACATTGGGCAGGTAAATCTTATCTAAGCAAATGACCTTTCCGTATTTGTCTAGTTTCTGTTTTATTTTATACGGTTTACTTCACCGGGTATACATTTAGTTTAGCAGACCTTACAATATGTATGCAAATTCGAAATACCTTCATAGTTTGAGGATGGGATCTTTACTTACTTTGTAGAGGGATAGTGTCATTACTAACAGTACAGTACCTCAATAACATTCCCACCTAATATCCAGTCTTTAAATACCGTGCTCACTGCGTAATGGCCACGCGGTACAAATTTATCTGTCATTGACACTGGCATGCCGGTTCTGTCGTCAGGTGAGGCCGCCATTGTTACCTGTCGTCTCCCTCCCCCCCGCCATTGACATGCAAATGAAATGAGCCACGGTGGACCCAATGTTATTTATCTCTGATTGGCTCCGTTTATTCCGCATTGACAGACAGGTTCCAATTCCGTTCGGAACTGTCGTGGTGTGTTTACATAAATTAAGATAAAATGTTAATGAGTGCACTCTTGAAGCGAATCTAATAAATATCATACGAAATGTTTATAATTTTGCGTTGATAACATCAATGGCGCTCATCAGATCCAATGCAAAAATATAATAGTCATCATCAACACCATATTTTAAGTATTTTACCACCACTGCTTGATGTTGATCTTTTTTATCTTTGACCAAGTTCATTTTTTTTAATAGTTATAACAAAAATTCACAACTCGATCAAAACAATAGTAATAGATACAAAAACCTGTATATATATAGCACGTTTACCTACATACATAGGTATACTCATACCTACTGTTTTGTAAGCAGAAAATTTAATCAAGGTGTATGTGTTTGTATGGTGGGTTGTCTATTGAGCATTCTAAGTAATTAGGTTAATTAGACAGAACGCACATTGTGTGTATAGCTACTGTGTATGTTAGTAGATACGTACTAATTATACCTTCTACTTACTTCTACTGGTAGGGAAAATGTAGCGATCACTAATAATTATTAGGTACATTTTGTTCTAAGGAATCAAAGTTTGAGTAGATTAATTAGAAAAGTATATTTTTTTAGCGCGTACTATTAAGTTTCGGGAAGGTTTCCTCAAAAAATCTTAGTAAGACTAAGATTTTGTGTCGCTGTTTAAGGGCACAATCAGAACCACGTACAAGAATTGAAAAGAAAATTGATATTGAACAATTAACAGTTACCTAAGTACTACATGTTCAATTATTCAATTTAAGTGTACGTACAATATCATACAACGAGTAGTAAGTATATAGATATTTTCTTAGGTATTCATATTATGTAACAGTTTAAATATCAAGCAAAGCTTTAATGTCAGTCGCCAATATAAAATAAACAAAGTACCTTATATAAATAAAATAAATAAAATAATGCTTTGAGATCCCAAACCTTTCGGGTAGTTTGACAAGTAGGTATCACTAATCCGAATAACAGAACAGAGTAGAAATGTAGAAAGTTCCATAATGTAGTTACTTGGGCTGCCTCTCAAAATCGATAGATGGACGAGCCCGCTTATCCCATAGAATAAACAATAGTTTTATAGAGACACGTCACTTTGACGCAAGCAAGATCAACTCTATAATACAAAAAAAATACTCTCTCTAAAACTTAGCGATTGTATTTGAACCCTTCCATTTGAACAAATCAATATGCAGAAAAACCTTATTTTCCGAACAGTATACATTCCAAGCAAAACTGAATTATACGCCATCGTCATAGAGCGCATCTTACTTTGAATACCAATGCCTCAACATTTAGAAGCCTCTACCCTATTTAGATACCAGTCGGTGTTTTCTCTATTTCTGGTTATTTCTTTTGAATTCCAAGTTTCTTTTATAAAGTCGAATAATTATCCCATGTTTTGAAATTATTCCAGAATTTTCAAGAATCAATTTCTACAATAAAATTTACAATGCAAGTATTGAATGTAACCTTTGAAATAAAGTTTGCCGCTGAGTTTATGTACGAGTGGCATGTAAATTGCTAATTTGATTTTATAATAATTTTTTTTGGTAGTTGAGGCGACAACAAGACCTCAATACAATAAAATAAGATTTTACACAAGAAAAATTCACAATTGAAAATATTTAAAAATAAAAAAATTACCTAAAGATCAGATACAAATTTCAAGTTCAAAGGCAAACTGGACCACTAACTCTAAAGTCCAACTTGGTGTAACTAACTTAGAGCTCAACTAAGTACCTAAATTTTTTTATCATACTGAAATAATAATAAATGTAGCTTTAGCATAATCACATTAGTAGGTAAGAATTAAATGACTGTATCAAACCTCAGAATACCTATTCGTATAATTGGAGTGAATGAATGAATGAATGAAAACGCTTTATTGTACATAAATAACACCGAAACATATTCCTATGATATATACAAAACGGGTTGCATTAAATGTACAATGAGCGGCCTTATCGCTAAATAGCGATCTTTTCCAGGCAACCTTTGGATGGAGAGGATTTGAATAAATTTAGAGAAGGGGTCGGGGTGCAAACCTAGTATAGTGTTCAACCTAGATGAATTTAGGACACTGTAATTCATAAATATGTGATGATGATGACGATTGTCAACCCTTGGAGACACCATAGGTCAAAGTATGTTCAGAATCGCCACATCATTGGGTAGTTTGTACGCGCGTTGGGTACAAAAGTGCCAAATTTTGGGGGATTGAAATGACTATTTTTCGCAAGTCACGTATTGGTTCAGGCTTATCCGGGTGTTAGGTTTGATGATAATAAGTGATACCACCAAATATGGCTGCCACAATCTTAGTGTTCCTAGATACGACAATAGAAAAAAAAACTATTACTTACCTATACGAGGCACTCCTGAAAACCAGCGCTAAAGGAGCCACCGTGCACCTTTAGCATTTGCTGAGCGGGTATTTTTTTACACATCTGTTCTTTTTAATTTAATGTTTGTTATATTGTGTCTTTGTATGTGCTTTTGCGTAAAATAGATAATTTTTATTCTATTCTATATTAATTTGTTTGTTGGCAAGTATATATGTTTGTTTCTATGTCTGGGTTTAATTATAAGTATATTTACTTATTTACAAAAAAAAAATTAGTATTAGCTCAGCAATCTAGTTCCCAGCTTTGATTCGTTTTGGTGTGATGCAAAAATGAAATTTTTATTTGTCTGTTATATCACTTGTAGAAGTTTTTTTTTTAGCCAGAATTTAATAAATTTGTATTATTACTAGATATGAATAAATAAATTAGTGCCACACCCTTAATTGCCTTCAGTCCAAGACTTTACCAAGGTTATTTTATGGCAATAGGTAAGTTTTATAAATATTATAATTATGTTAAATAAGAAGCGATTATAATATTTGATTTTAAAAGATAACGTAACATGTGACACTAATTATTACAAAATATCGTTGTTTATTTATTGTTTTTATTGGGTACGCATTTTCTAATAAGGATGTAATGTTAATTTATAAAGTAGGTACCTATTCAATGTTGAACCCGATGATAATTACGCCTCTACTTGGCGGCGTCTTGGGTCAAAAAGTATAGTAATAGGTACCAATAGGTCATAGTATCTATTTTCGAAAAAAAAATCTTTTTATTTTATTTCATTTTTTTCATTTGGTCTTTTGTCTTGAGTATTATATAAAACTTTAAAAATGCTCCAGGCCTTTTCAAATATTTCCACAACTAGCCGTCGCCCGCGGCTTTGCTCGCGTGGTAGCAGCATACGCATTATTTGGTTAAAATATTTGATCCTAATTTTAGACCCTTTTGGGTGCGACTTTTCGAGAAAATCCCTTTCTTAGTGCACCCCTACACTATATAAAGATACTACCCTCCAAATTTCATACCTCTAGGACTTATAGTATTAGTTTGTGCGTTGATTCTCAGTCAGCTTCAAAAGAGTTATAAATATTTAGAAAGATAAGCCACATCCAGTTTTTGCATATCCTAGACAACAAGCATTCACGAGGCGTCCTCACAGAGTCAATATCAATAAATGGGAAGCCGGGAAATTGGATGTGTTGCCCGACCGACACTGTACGTAATAAGATAGTAATGAGACTCGCCACTCATAAAAATATGTACGGCTCCTGTCTATGACTAAATATTTAACAAACTAAAGAATTTAACCTGGGATCTAATAACTGCAAAATACAGGGTTTTATTCGCAAGCTTGCAACACTTGGTACACAAAATAAAACTAGTCTAAAGTAATAGACCTAAGTATCTGTCGTAAAATGGATCTCTTAGCATAATATTAGTCGGTAGCGTCTTCCGTCAATGACGTTCGGTGTTGCCACAAACAGCAACAAAAACACCAGTATGCGGGAAAATTCCAGTCGCGGAATTTTAAACCTTATTTCGTTCGATTTACATTTCAGATACCTACATTAGAAAAGTGATTAAGTTACGGTATGCAGCACTAATGGCCACCACGCTTAGCAGTCGAGTTATCATACTAATATAATTTAATATAAAGCGGTGTAATTTCTGTACGTGTAAACTGACCTTTAGCATTATGAGAACGTGATAGTAAAAACAGTATGGATACGGTTTTTCTAAACTTTTTCTCATGAATTTTTTTTTACGTTTAACTTTTTGCTGCAGCGTATAAACGTCTACGTCGTGCTTTATGAAAACGTATACCTCGATATTTGGACTTGTGGTATTTACGGGTTATTCTTACGGATATTACTACAACTAGTTTTTACCTTAACTTTTTTGTTGGGAACTTAATGAGATTATTTAAAAATGATTTACGAATAAACTTAAATACCTCTTTGTTAATCAATGAACATCAACAAATCAAAAATAATTAGTTATTAAAATTCCCAAAATATCAATCGTCAAAAAATCTTTGCTGGATATTTAACCTTGCACATGCCATACCTACTAAAAAAGTCTCATAATTCATAGACTAAATAAGTCATTAATTAAGACATATTTTAACTCATCATCATCTTAACGCATAACCGAATACTATCAAATGTATTTTATACATATAAAAATACTAGCTGGTGCTCGCAATTTCGTCAACGCAGGATTAGAAGAGCAATTTGCTATGCGAAATCTTCTAGGCGCTTTGAAGAGTTCGCGTCCCGTTGATTTTCCAGGATAAAAAGTAGCCTATGTGTTAATCCAAGCCACGGACAATATATATTTTAAGTTTCATCTAAATCGGATCAGTACTTTTTGCGTGGAGGAGGACCAAACATACATCCATACAAACTTTCGCGTTTATAATATTATAGTAGGATGTACCATTTTACTTTCAATTATTAAAAGAGTGGGATGTTGATTTCTAGGTTCTAGACGATATACCTTTGATGTGAAGCTTTTTAAGAATTCATTACTAACTTTCCGCTTCTGAATTCATCGGTCGTAGAACCTTATTCTCTGACGATTTGGATTCAAAGGCACGTACCTTTAGGCACACGGGTACTGTATAAATTTGGATAGGGTCTGTCTAGGAAGAAAATCTTTTGTTATTCGGTATGAATAAGTTTGATCACGATTGGTAGAAGTTCTATAGATTGGTGCGTAAAAAACTATTTTCTATAATATGTACAATGTCAGAATTTAAATCTTAATAAACAACATAATAAATAAAAAAGTTTTAAGTAGGTATCAGATCCACGTAAAATTCATTTTTTTTTTCAATGTATCAGATCCAGGTAAAATAAATTATTTTTTTCAATGTAATATTTACTTTCTGTTTTAAAAATGTGTTTTTTAACCCTGTTTGTTGCTACATGCATAAGTACTCGCATTAGTTTTTTTGTTATTTTATTCCGAAACTAAATAGGCAGTCATTTAAACTAGTTTTTGGGTACGAACGTGTTAAACTCACTAAATTACATAACATCGTAACCTTGTCCTTGCCGCACTCGTGCAGAGTTAAATTAACTGCGAAGCTTTTGAGTACAAACCAAAAAATAAAAAATTACATTACTGACTTATTATTCAAATATTTACCTATATAAATGATTAAATTAATTTCATAATAATTTTGCCGACAGTAAGACTTTGTAAAGTTCATAAAAATCTAAATATTTTTATCAAACTCTCATCAAATCTGTGAAATAGGTACGTTCCCATGCAAGAAACTCCAACTACATTAATAGAGCTATTATCTCAATAGGAAAATGTACAGAACATTCATTTTACATTTTATTGCAAAACGTCAAAAACGCTACTCACAATCCAATCAACGTCCACTCCTCTAATTAATTCCAGTATCTGTAACAAAAAATCACAGAGTTAATTAATTCAGAACTATTTGATTCGACCAAATTGTTGGTTGCATCAGCCTACAAAGATTGATTTGACATTGACACGGCGCGCATGCGTATTGCCCTAATTTGGTACCGGGAGCGACCACACGTCAGATAGAAAGATGCATATGATGATGAGTGAGATAGAGATGGTTGTTGGGAGCACAACGACGTCTAGAAATAAGTGTGGGATAGTATCATGGCCGACGCATCTGCATGCATTTGAAGAAGTGATATGGGATGCGGCAGTACGATCCCGCTGGGATCCTATTTTCTATTCAGGTTAATATTAGTATTCTAAAAGTGTACTTATTAAAATCTGGAGGCATTTTTTCAATCTCAAATTCGACTTAGCTTGTTTTTCTCAAAGGTCAAGACACGGCATTTGTTCAAAATCGATATTTCTTTGGTGCGTGTTACTATTGATATGAGAAGTCTCGGGTTATTCTCACGCGTGCAAGTTATCAGTTCATTGAACCTGAAAATCAATGGCCACCGAAAATTGTCGCCTCGAATCGAAAAAATACGTGTTTTATATTCATAAAAATATAACAAGCCAAATTGTTTGACTAACTTAATCAAACGCTAATTATTAGGAGGCGGAATGAATAATTTACATTTTTTTGAATACATAACGAGTCAAGTTCATTTTAGTTATGATTATGCATATGTATTCTGATGAGAAAAAAAATTAGAATACCTTTGTGGGTTGAAAAAGCAAGTAGGATTACAGGTTTAAGCAGATATTTTGTATTTAAATTTAGGTATATAAAACGATTTACATGTTGATCTGATGATAATTTAAAGTAGATTTCGTTAGAAAGGCAACTGGCTTCGAGAATCACGTAAAGACATGGAGTTTGAAGTCAAAATGATAAAGATTTACATAATTTGATAGTTCTAAATGAGTTGTGACTATTGAAGAATATTATCTGAGGTTTTGTTCGTTAGATTACTTATTCCCGACTGCTACATCACCAATTTAAATAAATACATTAGTATTTAAATTATATTATTTACTTAAAAAATATTAAGCAATCCGGTTTTGGATTCTCTAAACGGAGACTTCTCTTTAGAATTATAATAGACAATGAACTTTATTGAAAAATTATTCCATAGATATTATTCGTCAGAACTTTTAATTAATTTGTTCCAGCTCTTTAATTATGAGACACAAACACACCCCGTGAAGAGTCAAAGCGGCTAATCGCCTCAATTTGACTTCGCAAAATAAAACTTTAAACAGATTAAACTGTAACGAGGGTCGCGGGGTAAGGGGTGAGGCTGGCGGGGCAAGGGGTACAATTATCTCGTCCTATTTTCCCTACTAATTTCACGTTAGGTCCGCCCTTGAAAGGGTCGAGCAGACGCGCGGTCAAAAATCGCACATGGATTTTTTGCGTTCATTTTTATGAA
Source organism: Eulithis prunata (assembly GCA_918843925.1). NCBI lineage: Eukaryota > Metazoa > Arthropoda > Insecta > Lepidoptera > Geometridae > Eulithis > Eulithis prunata. Next base: position 6,015,987 of record OU974016.1, on the reverse strand, counting down.
CACTATTTTATTTGATTGAGGTCGGGTTTCGGAGATGAGAATTAAGTTAACGCGGCCTGATGTGTAATTGTTAACCTGTCTGTGGTTTAGGCTTTTTATTTATAAGACGGATCCTGATTATTGAATTGATCTCAGTAACTGATTAGAAAAATAATCATCTTGATACTTTCTTAATTTTTAATTATGTCGCTCGTTTGTTAAAATCGGAATAAGCATTTATATACAAAGGAGAAAACACCTAGAAATTCACGAAGCGAAAATAATCACAGTAAAAGGTTTCAACTATTTCTTCGACGATCTTATTAAACGCGATAGGAAACATCAATACTAAATTACTTTTGGCTAATTAAAAACCCACAATGCTTCAATATCAGCCTAGATTTAAAGATAGCAGCTTATGTCAACTGACTACCTCAAAGATGTAATAAAAAACGTAAAGACGCTGTCGTAAAATAATACAGCTTTATAAGAGCTTTTGACGTGATCATCAATATGTCTGTGGATATAAAAATAATGGGAAGTCCCTGTTCGTACCCGTGAGCAGTTTCATTGTATTGTTCATGCTTTCATAGCCCATCAAAGCAATAGTAATTGTTACTCTGTTTACCGATTACCCGATTTATTTGTTTGTTCGAAGTTTAAAGCAAAACAAAGCAATAAATGTAAACAAGGGTGAAATCTTCGTTCTTTTCTTTTAATCCGTCAGAAATATCAGAGCAAGAGTTGTAACATTTGCATAGGAATTGACTAAGTTGATATCACTGAGCTTTATTATAGGAATGCTCGATAAACACCCAATTTTGTTTTATGTTGTGCGTTCCTTAGAGAGTTGAGATTTTGGACTGTGCTTTAAAGTTAGGTAGAATGATATTTTTTTGTTTTGTTTGGAGTAGGTAAGCTATTCCTTGAGAAACCTTTGCCAAATTACTAAAATGAAGCAGATATCTAAAACAAAATACTATATGTAGGATATACTATAGAAACTTCTAATAAAACTACTACTCTTATCGTAATCGTATATTATACCTAGTCTAATTCTTTTTATTGTGTGACTGTCTAAGAAAAAACTAAATTATTTACTAGGGTTGACGCTTTTGTTAACTACATAAAAGCAATATAAACCCCAATAATCATTTTTTTTACCAAGTTTTGTTATGCGAAGTGTTATGACCCTAACCGTACTCCATCATATTTCTGACAAAAAATAATCGTAGTTCCTTTGTTTCATAATTTTCCGTGGACCATTATTTCGAGGATAGAGATACATTTCCGCGTCCGTTAGTTACGGTTCGCTTCTACCGAAAAATACACATACGAGCAACTAATGCAGGCCCCGTATTGCAAGCTCTGAACTGCTTTCGCTGCCTAGCATAATGTCAAGTGACGTGGCTACAAATAAACACGAAGCTTTTGACGGCAACAAACGCGCTGAAATGCTCTAATGTCACTATTTAATCACAGAATACCTATGATTTAGTATGAAAACAGTTCAGAAAACCTGCCAGGCTTAAGCAAGGCAGCACACCGATCGCGCTGCTGATCACTAGCATATACATCGAGGTTTAAAGTTTTGGTATATTGAAATAAACGCTGTTTTCATAGTTTTATTCGGGTAGCACTACGAAAACCCTAAAGTGGTTTTTATTTCAATGAACTGATTGTCTTAGGAGCGTAATATTGAGGTTTGTATTGGTGGCTCGAATTATGTGCTCTCAAGTGTAATAGGTAGGGAATATTGTGTAAAGCCACAGAAAGCATATTAGTTACTAAAACGTGGGAGGTCTATAGCTTGATTATGTTAACTTGCGTCTTACTAAAAGTTTCTGTCTATTCAGATTCTTGCCTTGCAGCAACATGCCGATGAAGAAATTATTTTTGAATTTTAATTAGAAATGTCAGATCAAGTTGTCAGATTCACATTCTTTTTGAATATAAACTATCTTGAAAAACTGGTATGATACCTCTCTATTTAAATCATACCAGCTGTGGGAATGGCAGTTGTTATTTCTTAGAAATTTCACACAACGCCCTCTAGTCTCAAACTAAGTCCCATATTCGTTCCATGGGAACTAGGTTTGACATTTTTTTAAATACTCATATAAACTAGGTTTTTTTAAACATAATTCTATAAAAATGCCCTATAAATAAGTTTACATGTATTAATGATTCAGATATCTCAGAATGTACATATAAAAATCATTGAATAGTACACACAAACAAAACTAAACAAAAAACATTGACTCCTCCACTCATACAAATTCAGTTATTAATAAAGACAAAAAAAACCTGACCAGCGTGATCATGTTCATATTATATGCAATCAATATCAGAATCTTTTCAATAGGTTCCTATAATTTACTAGTGGTATGCCTATGCCTTTGTTTGTTGATGTTATTTCCTACGCAGCTTGAGCCCTTAACCTTTAGGGGTGGAATTTCTGAAATTGCTTTCTTAGTTCGCCTCTTAAATTTCTTTCTTAGTTTTTATACACGGTGTAATAAGACTACTCCCAAAATGTTTGAGAATGTAAAGTGTTAACGTTAAAATCTGATGTTTTATACATTTTTACCAAATAGTTGTTAGCATTTTGCAATTTATATGAAACAGCTCGGGTCTTACTCCTCTGCATTCACAACACAATTGGGAATGCTGGAACATTGCTGTCACCAGCCCAAAGTAGTTTTCCGTTACTTTAAGGTTGTTGGGCTGGTTGGGAGACAGTGCCTAACACATCTTAACGCGGGACGTCATCAGTCCAGTGGGGCTATAGGATGCGCACGCGAGATATTAGCCAATTCGTTCTGTCAAAATGAAAGCATTTTGAACCAGTTCTTACACTATTGCATTATTTGTGGTAATGTTGTCAAGAATCTTATTCCCCCACCACGAATTCGAATTAGATGGAAAAGTTCATTTTTGCTCCCACACTGTCGGTTTCATAGAAAAAGTTGTGCATATTGATTGGTACTTTATCCCCCTGAAGTTTTCAGAAGTGGCCCCATTACACCCCGTATAGAAACTAACTTTCCTGAACATTTCATACCAACATTGGTCACAATTTTGTTTGACTATCAGTCAGTTAGATATGTAAGTTTTATATACATATAAAGAAGATTTAATATGCTAATATGTAATCTCTTTGTTTCAGATTGCTTTAGAGTTCCGCTCCCATCGGATTACCATGTTTTTCTAATCTACATTCCTGATACAGAGTTTTCGTGACTGGCATCCAAGAAAGCTCATTTTGGGAGGTCCAAATGAAGATTAAAACATTGGTACATAATTTAGACATAATATATGTGACAGACAATTTGTCGCCCGATAAGATTGTTTTCCTTTGGCTTTCTTGATTTGTCGCATTTCATTAAGAAAAGTAGTTTTCTTCTGAGAATTCAGGTCGATATTGATATTAGGAAAAATGTAGTGTTCCGTTCAAACATGCTGTACAATATCTTTTCCTAGCCAACTATTCTGTAACTATTAAGTTCACAAAACTTTTTTATGTATAAACTAAAGGTTACACATAAGTACGACCGTTAATATAGTCTACAACGGTATCTATTTAGTTTTTATGGCTATTTTGTTTTGTATAAGTATGTTTTTAGAGCTACAATGTATCTAGCTGCTAATCTATTACTAAAACTAATGAATAAAGTCATTATGTACGTAGGTACGAATAAAAGTGTACCATAAACAAATTTTTATTATGTTCCATCCTGTCAAATAAAAGAATTGTAGAAGCTTAAAATTCGTTGTAACTTAAGTCTACGAATACTTCTTATCACCTGCCCACACCTGCCTAATTAAGACACAAATACAGAATAACCCCGTTTTACATAATAATTACTTTAATTTCCATAAGTTAATCAAAGCAGAAATTCTAAGCTTTTTATGTCAAATATCTGAGTTTTTTTTTGTAAAAAAAAATCTTGTCGAACTAGTGAAGTATTTTAATGTCATTGCATTTATAATCTGCCGCTTTGACTAAATTGTCATTTTATAGTCTTCTTCTTCTTCTTATTTATGGCCTATACCCGTCTGTACAATACGATAAAACTACAGCAAACGCTCTAAAGGAATAACTGACGCAATTTGAAGATAAGACTTCTTACAGCTATAGACTCAGAATCTGTGTACCAAGATAATCTATGCTTATTTCTTTGTGTTGTAGGACATCTTTACAGTACATTAGAGAAAAATGGATCTTACTAATAATAACATAGCTTACCGCTTTTAAGTAATGATAATATTTAAGTGATACTTCTAAGTGCGGCTGTTAGTTTTAAACTTTCAGCTAAATAAACAGGCAGTTTTGTATTACGCCTATGCAAATTCAGACCAATGTACAGTCAACATCAAAAGCAGATCATTTTTTCAAAATTTTAAAATTCTATTCTGTTTGTTCTAATTATGATTTTTTACTTACTTTTTTATCCTAAATAATATATTAAATGGCAGAGTTTTTACTTTTTAATCATCAAGCCTCACCCTAAAAATATGGTGAGTTCTTACCCTCTTATTAATACTTAAATGTCATTTTAGCGCGGCTTTAAAAAATGCTCTATCATTGTCACTTGCATGACAGCAAAAAGAGATGGCAAGAGATTTAGCAATCATTTTAGTTAGCTCAGCTTTAGAAGATCAATATGAACATACCCCTTAGTTTTCAGTCATTGTTCTTTTTTAAACTTTGACTCATCATCGTTTACGAATGATGCTGACTGTACCGGGCTATTCTCCAGAATATTCATACAGAGACCTGGCAATTCAAGAAATTCCAACTTTGGAGTTCTGTTTTATAGTCAAGGGAACAAAAGGGTGGTTTATCTCAGCCGTTAGCATAAGTTTCAAGTATTTGCATTGAAGGCCCGGGTGAGGCTTTATGATAAAGAGTGGATAATTGTGGCGTGTACATTGGTCGGTCTGTTCACAAGTTTGCTCGTTGCTTTTTGCACAGCGTTTCGCGTGCCGCAATGTGTGAGCGACAGCGTCGCGAATATTGATAAAAAACGATTTAAATCAAATAGTTTTGTTTCGATGTCTTAGTGTCCTGGATGAAACTGGTGAAACTGGATGGATTTTTTTTTTATTTCTTATTGGTGCCAATACAATAGTTAAAATGTACAATAAAATATTAATTTACACAAAAGATTTGACAGAAGCTCGTAGCATTTTTTTAAAAGGTTATTTACAAGCACCGTAGCTTTCACTTTCAACAAAAAAAAAACAAATTACTCCTAAAACGTTTCACTTTTTTGTATTCATAAAAAGGAAACAATAAAAGTTTACAAACAGGTAAACATTATTCTAAAAGGTGTTTAAATTTTTACTGTCATCCGTAGCTACTGTTTTCTGTGTTCATTGTCTTATGGGATTTTTATTGTATAGATTTTTTTACAGGTGTTTTACTATTTGGTATCTGTTTATTGTGATTCAAAGGCTTTAGATTTTACCGACTTTACCTTACTTTCACTTTGAAATTGTGAAGATGATAATAAATTTACGAAAAAATTGTGTGTTTTCTTGTTGTCTACCCACCAACACCCACACGTTGCATTCTACAGATATAATAATATAAATAATCAATACTTATGCTGATACTGATAAAGAAGAACTGGTTATTGAATTTATTTAAAATACTGGTGGTCTTGTGGTTTTGTACTCTTGCAACCACGCATACTCATAATTTACTTAGGGATCTTCTTATCTTAAACGATATAGGTAAGGGATTACACTACACAATATGCATAAGGAAATCCGTAGAAGAGTTCCAAGGTCTCAGACAAAACTCTGAGAATCAGCAAGTAGAAGTGGCAGTAGCCGCATGTAAATCTGACAACAAAATCTCGAATGGTGACTACGAACTGGAAAGAAGAGTGTTAGACGGCCCCCCAGCCGGTAGACCAATGAGGCGATTACATTGAAAGAATTCTAAAAAAACGGTGGATAGAGAAATTATTTTTTCTGAATATCTCATATTATATTTAAATATTTTTTATAAAAGACGCCTTTGGTCATAATTTCAAGCCACACCTTTACCAAAGAATCATTAGAGTAAGTAGGAAGCCTGCCTATAAAGCGAGTTTTTAGTTGCTAGTCGAGTCCTCCCGGAAAACAAAATAACAGAGAAGCCCGACTCTACCACAGTACACCATATCAATTTACGACTACTAAATATTACAGGCACATGAGATTTCAAGATCTTTACGTCTCAGAGTGATGGACGCAGTGCATTGCCTTACAGGGCACGTCCTCATTGGACTTGCTCTGTGAGGTAATGCATTGTTATAGGCAGAAGTTAGAACTTAACATCAGGTGAGCTATAAGCTTGTTCCATTTCATTTAACATTAAAAAAAAATGACTTAACTTTTCATAACTATATCTCTCCATTATTTGTTTGCAAGCTATAATAACATCATGATTATCATTTTATAAGCGTCGCTAAGGTACATGAGTTACTGAATAGTAATGTTACACTGTCCTACCCATGCCATAGAGTAATATTATCCCGTTAGCTGAGTCCCGTGGGGTTATTTGTCGCGTGATTAGCATTATTAGAACGTTTTGGCAACGCTGTATTTCCCCAAGAAATTTTTAAAAGTTTTTTATTACTTAGGTAAGTACCTACTGTACAAAAATGAAAAGAAATAAGTTTTGCCGAAAAAATATTCTAAAATTAAATTAAGCAAGCCAAGACGTTTCTTATCCCAGCTTTGATAATCACTGGTAGATAGGAAGGTGTTCGGGTTTTTGCATACAAATGCCTGATTGAAAAAGCAATTGGAAGTTTCTGCGTAGGATAATTTTGGTTTGATCAAGAATGTTACAAAATGGACGATGGAATGGAGCACCTAATGAGGTCCGATATTTTATTCAAATTTCCAAGTTCTTTTTGTATTTTGAATGAATTTCGTTTACTTCATACCAAACGGGACTAGAATGTGACTTTATACTTTTAGCTTTTATTTCTATAACAATAATAGCAGTCAAGCCAAAACTTTTATATAAATAGTTTTGTACATTGTAATCCGAATCCATGATCACATGCCACTAAACCATCAACCTCACTTGTTTTGAATTACAACCAAATGAATAAATCAAAATAACTACTGACAATATTTGACACCCACCGATCACAAAAAAAATGTACGCAACAAACTTTCCCAATAAAAACTTCACAAAAATGTGAGCGACGAGGTAATTTACAAAGCAATTCAACTAGGTCTAAGGTACAACATGAAAACACGTAAATTATTCACGTTCATTTGAAGGGTAAGTCTAAAATACATGCCGTGCCCCGCAACCGTAGAACCCGAGATGAAATATTGCTTCAGTCGAAAAACACGACACACGTTTTTTGCTACGTTTTGCTGTTACTACGATGTAAACTCACGCTATTTTCACGGTAACTTTGGGGAAAATATTACGGTAAATAATTTAATTTTACGGATTTTGCTCGGGTTAGTGAGGAAGTTGGTGGTTTAGGTTTCTTTAGAAAAACTTATCGTCAACCGCTAAATCCGGCCTTATTAAGTTATTTTGTTATGTCAATTGTTATATTTTGAAAATATAAAATATAATATCAGGCATAGTCAATACATGAAAACTAAAGAATTTAGAATAAACATTGTAGGTATCCAGATGGAAAACATTTTAGAAAATACAAACAAGTTTCCGACAACAACTGCCCTCATCCGACCTCCTCCAATTTCCCAAGAACTTTTCCGAAGGCTTTTAATAAAACAAACAGCCAGAGAACCCGAATTCGTATCTACAAATATAGCAAAAATATCAGACATTTTCGTCGAAGGAGGCAAAACTATTCCCCCTGATACAAATTTCACGAGGACCAAATACATTTTGCATGGAATAGCTTGAGCGAAACTTCGGGGCGTCCTTCAGACGATATTTTCCAACTATTTTTATAAAAATATTTTGCAGCTGTCGATTTTCGCAAAACTTGATGTCGGCTATGCAGATGTAGGCTTGAGCAAGTTTTTTTTATCTTCAAGACTTTCATTATCATTTGACCTTTATGACGATGGTCTCATTAAATTGTAAGGTGTTTAGGTTCCCATATTGGAATTCGTCTTAGCTTCTGGTGCCAACGCTAGGTGTTTGAAACAATTAAGAATGCAAATAAACTCATATCAATAAAACTTACTTGTCATCGGTATTGAAATATTTTAAATTCTTTAAAAAAATCAATATGAGAAATAATGTATTGTTTAATTTTCTAAAGTAGGTATTTGATTTCACTTACACGATCATTCATGATCTCACGATAATCGAAAACCATTATATAAAGAGATATAAAGTAGCTTTTCTGATTGGAATCTGCCACAGCAGTAATTTATGGTATTAGTATGTATTTTTTTGTAATATTGTATAATTATATCCAGAGCAGATACACTAATTAAGGTTGGTATTCATTAGATATGGCAGATTGGATTGCAAATCGATGCTAATGAATCTGATTTATGTACATTGATTACATTGCCTTCCTAATCGATATTCACGTACCTACGTATTGTAAATTATCATCAGTATTTTGCGATGAAGGTTTTGGTGATATTGGTAAGATACTTGATAATATCTAATCAATAATCTAGTGCAAGTAAAATTTTTCATAGTCAGTCCAACCAAATTCATTTTGTTCAATAAAAGTTTTAGACAGTTTTTTGTTCAGCTTTTGCTCACTGATCACTTTGCATCCTCATCAGGTTTTGTCGTTTTTCTTATTTCATTATTTCTAGTTTGTACCTACCTACTTTTATTTTAATATGATGACTAAGATGGTCTGCTGAGTTGTGACTAATTACAAAAAGGGCAACCGATTTGGACATAATTATTTTGTTTATGTATTAATGTTTTCAACTGCAGATGGCGTCTTTGCCATCAGTTCGTAGTTAAAAAATGGCCATGACCTTCGCACAGCCCACAATAAAATTACTCGTAGCCAAAGTTGGGTAAATAGCTCATTCAAGAAGAAACATTTTTGGTATGTACGATTGTATGTAGAGTTACCAAATAAAAATGAGCGAACAAAGTACAAAAATAAAAAGTGACGTTACATTTTGTTACATGACAATAATCTTCATGATGAAAAGTGCAATACGCAATCCGGATAATGAAGTTTCATACAAATATTCCATAAATCGTACAATGTTGCAACGAAGACTTGTTTATGGTGCCGACAGATTGTAATAAGTTAAATTAAATTAAGAAATTTATTGGTTCATTCGCTCAGCATCGGCATCCAGAACATTTGGCACGAACTGCGATGCTACATTTATCTGAGTCTTTTCAACGACATGTGCTTTTCGTAATTGATGCAGTATTCTGGGTATATACGGAGATGTCGTGTGGACCACCCAAAAGATTTTATCACGTGTAAACTGGACTGAGTATTCCAGTTCCCTACGTTGTTTTTGTAATGAAGGTTTGGGATGGAAATAAGTTTTATCTCGGTAATTCTTTTGGTGTGGGCTGCAAAAGCATTTATTATGTTTGACTGATAAGTTGATGAAATTACCGTCCAAAAAGAGTTTTTACTCTAAACTTTATCGTCAGAATTAGGTACTTTTGGCACCACGGTCTGACGCATTTTATTCGTTGCAACTTGGGTTACAAATACCAACTAATAATGTTCAAAAGTATATGACTGGAAACTCGTGCTGCCAACTTGTAGGCTCCAATTTAAATAAAAAAAAGATTTTCACTAAGTTGAGATAAAATGACGTCACTTTGGTCAACTAAACTGGAGCTTATTGATGATGGAACAATACCGGTACCTACTCCTATATTAAAACACCATTCGGTGAAATTCTGTTAAGCTACGAAAAACATTTGGTACAATTTTTTTTTCGCAAGCATAAGTTGTAAACCTACAAAAAGATTTACAACAAAAACTATGTTACCTATCCATATTTTAAACAAAGACACATTTTTACAAAATACAAATCCTTATCAAACGCTACCAAAAAATAAGCAGCCTAAATTATAAAAGAGAGCCACGTAGAGGATGTTCCGTTGTTGTTCGTACAAATTGGGCGCCTGTCTACCGCCTACATTCGCATATTGGCTGATATTGCGCGCACATCCGTGCCGCCGAATACATTTGCAAAGAAGGATAACTGCATGATAGAGTTGTGACACGCATTCAGAGAATAAAATTTGGTGACCATTTTAAGTCACAAAGCCTTTTCTGTTGTATTGACAATTTTCACTATAGGAACACGTCCAAATATTATAATCGGCACACGCCCTCATTGACAAATATATACAGTTATACTTACTTACTTACTTATCTACCTACACACTACTATTCAAAATTTTTAAACAGAAAATCGTAATAATAAGCAATTAGTTATTCAGATGACTAGATTTTTTGCACAGTATCTAGTGTATGTTTTAGTCTGGAAGCGGAAGTATTTTAGCATACCTACTTACAAAACCTCTGTTTTATATCATGGCTTGCGCACGACCTTGCGCAGACATGGCGTGTAGGTAACGCCCATAAAGCCAATGATATTCACAGATGGAAGCAAAGAAGCGTGTGTCTGAGTCATTCCAATGCTAGGTGGCAACAGACAAACATACCACCGTAACAAACGTATAACTTCCATTCACTAGTTTTAGTCCAGTAAAAAGGACCGAATGATCTGTTTTCTCTCAAGCCGCGCATCCCTAGCACGTAGGTGACGCCCATCAAAACAAATGACATCCGAAGATGAAAGCAAAAGATGGAAGCGTGTTTTTCTTCTGGTTGGTATGAGAATTATAGGTTTTCTTTTTCCTTGCTTTTAGATATACAGGATAATGTTATGTCAAGAATTCAGTGGCGCATTTGAATGATCGATGTGAATTTGTTATGAACTGGCTTCTGTCTGCAGGTTTGCTTGATGTATTTTGATTTTGATTTCCATGAATATTTTTGTCAATAATTTTGTACAAGTAATTGTCTGTACATGAATACATTTTGTACCCACTGCACGTAGAGCTATTTTCGTGATAGGATTAACTTTGTCTGTATTATTTCAAAGAGGAGCGATGAGGTAAGTCCTAGTGTCGGTAGTCATGAAGAGTCATATTGACCAGACAAATTAAAAATACACGGCTTACGTCTCATGGGTTAACGTTTGACATTCACGATTGATGTGTTTACTTATCAACGTGCAAATCTAAAATAAAGTCTGCAATTTTCTTAATCTTACAAAGCATATTTTTATTACAGTTGTAGCACGAAAATAAAATGAAAAGAAAATAAACATAGTGTTATTTAATCAAACAATTTACAGTCTACACGATGACTCCAGCCAAATTACTTATTCTAGTCTAGGCACCAACAAAAAATCATACATAGTTTTATTCCTCCGAGAATTTTGGATTTCAAACAGGTTCGTACGGGACGGCGGGAATTGGCCAGACTAAAATAACGGACGAACGTGTCTTGAAGCCGTAAGGAATTATTTTGAAGCCCAGCCCACACTCACGATACAAAGCTGAGAGAAACCAGCGGTGCATGAGCTGCAACGGTGCTTCTTAATTACAAGTAAAATTAAATTTGTTTGGTGAACGAAAGAAAGAAATAAAAGTGGGAAAGTTTTGTTTTACTTGGTCCTTGTAGTGCATCCAATACTTTTTAAAGTTTACTGCATTACTAATAATATAATTATTACTTTACTTTAAAGTATAACCGGTGTGTACACGGTTGAACTTTTTACTGATACGCATGGTTACTGCATGGTTACTGATAGTTTAATAATACTCGTACAGCTCGAACTTCACAAATTTCTAAGAACCGAGTTATTTAGCCAGCAATATTATAGTGCTAATGATTAGAAACACTGTAGCTTAAAACCGTATTATATTCTGTGTTCGAAATATGTATTTTGACGTAACATTCTATAATATTTACTTTGAGAAATATTGGCTCAAGCTAGCCTTAACCCAACTAGTATCGGACATGCCACTTATACTGACTTTTATTCGCTTATTTAGGAATATATTGAATATTTCCGTAGACAAATTATCTCATGAATGATAAAAAATCTCTTCTAAAAACCAAAATTCCAGGCACTTTGCTTATCTTTGTACGCTTGTGTATTCATAAATATGCCTACACATCCATCCATTTGCGTCGCTCAATCTTGCCAGCAAGCTAAGCTGCGGTACCATAGATGTGCCATCAGCTTCAAATTTGAAATTGGAACGAATGGAAGACCCCGGTAATGGAGCAAGTTAGATGAGAGCGGGTAGCGAAAGGGGGCTTCGGTAGGGCTGCCAGCTAAGTGTGTCTAGTAACGTTTTTTTGACGATAGATAGATAGACGATATTTTGTTTTATCAATACAAATAAAAATTACTGACTGGGTACTTAATACTAAAGTGAGCTATACTGAATTAATGCTGATTCAACGCCATAATTGCACAAAAAAATAATGCTACATTGCCTTGGAATAAACTAATAGCGAGTATGTGCATATATTGTATTTTTAGAACTATAAAGCGAGTACCGACGCGACGAAGCAGTTAAACACGCCGTATGAGATTCAAAATTTTTATTGTTCTTCGAAGATTTATGATTTTAGGCCTACATCAGCACTTCTTCTATCAGTGGACTTCTTCTATCACATGGTGATCAATAAGTAGAATGAAGTATTTTATTTTCATAGAATTTAGTGTGAGTTGGTAACCCTGGCTACGGATGACTTCACTCTCTATCGGCGTTCCGCAGTGAGATGGCAAAACTTCAACTTTGACTGAATTCTCCGCCTAGGTTTAGGTTGAAAGGATATTTTATACAAAAATAGGTTTCCATCAAGCTTTTTAATTAAAACTTTGCGAACAAAGCCGATTTCACAAAATCTTATTTAGCAAGTTCAAATTTTTGTTTAAAACTTAGATTTATTTTCACTTTTTCTTAGTTATGTTCGGTTACAATTAAACTAATTATAGGTATATACGTCACCAAATTTTTTTTAAAAAAGCTAAATGACATTCATTTGGATGCATATAATCGAAAATATTATAAGATAGGTATTATATTGAAAATTAAAACTTTCGAAAAAAAATTAAATTGATAATGATAAGTAACTTATTTTCAATTTTTGATCCGGGTTATAATTTAATTTTTTTTTATTTAAAAATTACTTTGATTTCTTTTTTGTTTAATAATAATTGAACCCTATCAAGTCATGATAAAGAATATATTTATTCATTCATAATCTGATATTAAGCACTGCAGAATACAGTTTTTTCTCACGATGCTTTTATTGGCCATTCCTTTTTACATAATAATTTATATGTATTTATGTACTGTAAAATGATTCAAGTGGATAAAAATAAACATTAGTAAATTTATGAAACAAGCTATCATCGAACTAATAACTCTATTGAAAGGAAAAGTTATTACTTCAAGAGCGCCACTTGACAAGGCATAAAAGTTTATGGGTATTTTAAATCTTAACCTGAATTCTAATTTATCAACGTCATAACTTTAATATGTTCATTAAGTACCTAATTTTTGACAACATTAAAAATTTACCTTTCCCACTCGTCTACACATACTAGTAAGTATGCTAAAAGTAAGTTGACAGTTAAATATGAAGAGTAAATTCTGTGATTTAGAATTTACGTAGGTATTACAAAAGTATTATTATAAGCTTATGGAATTACTTAGATATGACTGCGTAAGAGTACCCAAGTGTCGGTGTTGAATGTGTTGATCTATATTCAACACAATATCTAATCTAAAGTCTAGTCTATCTAGTTTTGTAGATAAAATATAAAGATCTCTAAAGCCAGGCTTATACGAAAATATTGAACCTCATTCTCTCTCAAAATCCAATAAGCCGTTGAGTTCAACCAACCAGAGCATCCTCATCTAATAAGAAAACTAATTTAAAACTTTCCCAGTGCACAGCAGCGCCAAATGCCTAAAGTTGAAATCACCAGATCCGAACCTTTGGAACAGCGCCACCCCGCGGCGAACAGCCGAAGCTTTTCAATGGTTGTTTTTACGACTTTACCCCATCCCTGTGTGCGTGAAAGCTTTACGCACACTCACGCACCGTTAAAGCTTACTTTTGTGCGTGTGGGGCTTTTATGTGTTGATGTTCCATGTAATAGGTTGCGTTGATGATTCCGTTCCATGGTATTTATCTATTGGTTGGATAGATGGCATTGCGTGTCGCGTTCGCGCCCACACTGCCTTTCGTCAAACACTCACCGTATTATATTGGCTGGATTTTCACGCGTTTTACGTCTACACAGTCCGGGTCACACGTGCCACTAGTAGGTAGAACAAATATAGACACCCGGCACTGTCTGAATTCAATTAAAAAGACGTGCTGACCACCGCGAGGTTTTCTCATAACTGTGCTAAAAATGCATGATTTTCTTTCATTTCCACAGTAACACACCGCGAAGAAATGTGGAGCGAAACTGCATTGGCTATTGTTTAGTTTGCCAATTTATACGGGTCGGTTACACTAGCGACTTTTATTGATACATTACCGATAAAACAGTCTTAATGGGTTTTTGCGTGGCCTTAATAGCTTTGTGCTGAGATTTTAACTTTGACTACTAGGTCACTCACAGTCAGTAATGCTACTGATAATTTGCCTGCATATTAATAGGTATTTAAATTAAAATAATACCTACTTTAAAAAGTGTTTTCAAGGTTTACAATCTAGATTAGGTATAATAAATACCAAAAAGCTGGTATATAAATATGAATCTTTATGATAATTAATTAATAGATAAGAGATGCATAGGTATTGGTACCTTTACGAAACTCACAGAGCTCTTTACATCATCGCTTGGAATTTTTAATTTAGATTTTTATTTCTTTTTACGTATTTCAGAAGGTAAACACTTCATTCAGCTCAGTTTTTTTTAATATTTGTATTATTCAATATTGTTAGCTTTAGGATTTGACATATTTTATGAATAAATACCTATAAGTATAACTGTAAGGCATTTGAACAAAAGAAAAAAACCGTTTCAAGTTTTCAACGATATAAAAAGAATATTGTTCATTTGAAAAAGCTTCTCTTTTGCTTTGAAGGTCCTATAGGTGTCAATTTAAAAAAAAATATGGTAGCTTAGCAACCATTATTTTTTGGAAAACCGTCTTGCATCAACTTTAAAATTATTTAACAAAGTTGCTGCACTACAGCACTTGTTTTCTCATGCATAGATAATAAAACTTTTGCCTTATAATCATGAGTATATTTCTTCTTGAGAAGTTACCAGATTTAAAAAATTGAGAGAAAATGACTCTACCAAAGTACAGACACAAGTTTTTAATCAACATTCAATCTCAAATCCCGATTGCTTCATTTCCCAGAGATCTTGATTATTCACAACACAATGGGTTTTCTTATCAATCCTGTTATCAGGTTTAATGTGCGTAGAAAGTTTGAAATATCAGCTGCCCTATTTTGTTATCAGCAAGCGGCCTGAAATGTTATTGTGTTAGTTAAGCCGACTGTGAGATGAATAAAGGCTTACTTTAGAAAATAGAGGCTGATAGTGGAATTGACTTCTGAGTAATTGTTAGATTGATGATTACTTTGAATAGTTAACAGAACAATCTGTTTACTTATTTGTTGTATATTTACCGTTCATAGAATGTTTACATATTTATCTATTTTATAGATCCAAAAAGGCTTGTTCATGTTCAATTAATTTTAGTTTGATATAATTTAGGTAACATTTATGGAACTCTTTGTTCCAAAACTATGAGTTAATTTTCCAAGCTACAGCAAAAAATATATGAAATTGACAGCTAAGATGCTTATATAAAAAAAACTATGCTATTTGATGCACTAAAATAGTCACGTATACCACTTTGCTGCAATGATTTTTATAGCATTAAAGCCCATCTATTTGTATACTGTGTTCATTTTGTGCAATAAAGAGTTACTATAGAGTTAAATAGAGTTAATAAGTAAAGAGTTAAATAATAAATAATCATTGTTGCATAAGGTCATTTTGCTGCAATTGTGGCATAAATCTTAAAATTTTAATCGATAAATACAGACACACGCTACCTATAAAACAATTAAAATTTACAACCAAAACACCTCCTTACACGTAAACCTCCGGGTCATCGCTGCGACCTCCACCTCAGCTGATCGCAGCCGTTAAAATCTTTACGGCCTATGACGTCACAGTCTTTTTTCTCCAAATGATTTACAACCCATAAACCTTCGCAGTAACTGTACCGATTGTTCAATACAGTTCTGACCGCAATGTTTAAACCCTTTCTAGGTAAGCACCGTTAATTTTTTTCCAACTGCTTTTAAAGGTTTTTGCTCTACTTTTCGTAGGAAGTCGTTAATAATATGCAAAAAAGGGTTAGCTGAAGACAATGAGACTATTGTATTTTAGGTGATTTTGTATGGATATTGTCCTTTGCGCAATGTGCGTTGGTGATGCAAATTGCTCTGTTTCTATTCTATTATGCTTCAGTTTTGTGTGGGGTAGGTTATTGCACTGCACAGTAATCACATCTGCATTTATTTGTAGAGAATACAATCTCGGAGCTGCACTCAATATTTTGTCTGTGCATTGTAAAATTTTAATAAGAGTAGCTAGTTGCTGTAACTAAGCTACGTTAAGTTATTTTGTTGTAGCTGAAAATAAGATAAACAAACAATTTAATGCATAAAAAATTCGAACAAACCAGACCATCACAAAGATAGATAACACTTTATGATACACAAGAACAATGTTTTAGAGACTAACTTATATAATACGATAGGTAAAGTAAAGTAGGTAAGTAAGTAAGTATTATTAAATAAAATAGAGTTTAATTTTATTTTATTTGCACAATACCTACCACATAATTTTTTCGTCTTCCAAGAAGAAAATTGTATTCAGAGTTCATCAATAAAAATACAATAAAAATCAAAATTACATGATAAAAATACACAAGGGATGCAATTAGGAGTCGCTGTAATATTTATAGGAAAGAAAACATAGGGGAGTTTCCAATATAATTGGCCGTAAAACAAGGTTATTGCAAGTAAACGGAAAATATATTTCTTTGCGTTCTATGGTTTATTTCTTGATAATCTGAATTATGACAGAAAATTACTTTTTAACGAAGTGCTGACAGATTTTATATGACTGCACTGCAGTAGGTATAATTAAAACATACTATACACGCATTAACGTCGGACTAAGTACCTAAGTATGCGGTCTTAAAATAAATCTTTAGGATTTTGTTAAGCAAATATTTTTTACACCAGTTTTTTTATAATGCTTTTCCCTATTTGTTCACTAAAAACATAACGTTACGGCTAGTACCGTATTTACATGTTTTTTAATGATAATATGATGGAACTGGTTTGCTAATATTATTTACACACAAAAATGTAATGTAGCAATTTATTTTACTTCGTTTTACTAAATCCTTATAAAATCATCATACCTATTATGAAAGAAAAAACAACTTTTCTGTTTTCTACTTTTTGATTATCTTCATGACACATTCTTTACAGCACTTGCCACAAAATTTTTAAATTTTCGATCAAAACTAATCCTCATTAAAATAATATTGAAATTTGAAAAGTATAATTCAATAATAACACGAATAGGTAGCTAATTTAACTTCTAAAATACCTACAATCTACATAAATATCGAATATTTTTATCAATTTATTAGATGATTTAATGTCGATTTCTAATATAATGTATGATGGAATTCCACACCCAACAGTAAGATACTGATACCTATCAATAACGTCCTGCGTCGAATCAAAATACCGAAGCCATTTGATTCGAATTGAATAAGCGTGGGTGCTATGATATCTTTTGGTCAAAAGTATTTGACACATTTATTGTAAGAATTCCGTAAGAGCGTGGTAGAGTATATTGAACTCTCAATCACCTACCACACTTTAGTATAAATAAAATTTATATTATGAATACAGAACTAATCTGAGAGAATGTCTACTGTGGCTGCAGTTACAAATATGGCTGCCATTTTGTTACGTGTATGACGACATCCCATCAAAATGTCAATTATTCAAAAAAATTAAAAAAACAAAAAGCTTATACGATGTAAAATATCACATTTGTATTATTGTTTAGATTAGAAAATTCTTTATTGCACTTTTAATAAAAATCGTACAGAGCCCCTGTATTGTTTAGTTAAAGTTTCATCAAAATTAGGTAATTTGCTAGAGCGTGGTAGAGTCACAAATATTTGAAAATACAATACTAAAGTAGAACTATTCGATTACATGTTCAAAAACAAACCTTTAATTAAGGTAGACATTTATGAGGTTTATATAGGTCGTAAAATATAGAGCGTACGTTTGTTTTGGCTATACCTTCCTTCCGTATCTCTTACGTAGCGTACTGAAGATATATTTTTTGTTACTCTAAATATACATGCGTAGTGTCTGCTCATAAATCATGTACTCGTTACAATTTATGGGTTTGGTCGGGCGTACCGCGATCGAGCTTTAATTTTAGGCAATGACTCAGTGATAAGCGAGGATACCGTAGTCCCGTAGTAGTAAACTTTTGAACAAAGCTTCTGAAATGTCATTTCTCTCAATAACTTCAAACTGCGCAAGAGATGACATGACTAATGACTAAGTCAAACTCATTTCGTTTTTATATTATTTAATTTTAAAAAGATTTTTTTTATTATCAAAGATTTCATAACCGTTGATACCTATATTTTTACTCCAGTCACGTATGTTTCTACAACAGGCGCCAAAATTTATTTTTTACAGCCCAAAATCTCTTGTAAATTGGCACTAAAAGTCAGAAATCTGAGTATTCATTGACAATCAGCGTCAACTCTATGATCATTAAACGTATTTTCAAAAACATGGACTAGTAGACGGTTGAAATATACGCGGGAGAAAAAAATAAGTGTCTTTTTACATGTTATTTTTTTATTGGGAAATATATTCAAATCTTATCTTTTGCTCGCAGCAATGTCTGATTTAAATTAAGTTAAGTCTTGATTTCATTTAATTTGGGACGTAACTCGGTTTAATCCACTTTATGTCAACTACAAGTGTCATAGAAACTTTCACCGCTTAGTTTGTGTAATAAAACCCCTACCTAATCGCTTTCAAGGGCCTTAAGCGGCCATGACCCGTCCTGAGTGTCGGTCTGAGGATATAACATTGCGATTGGATGCATAAGTACAATCATACGAAAAATGTGACGAGTTTTGTTCAGTTTTTAGTATTTTTAACAGGGTTATTTGAGGTCAATACACGCTGAAACATCGTACGAGCCAGACGGGTATAAAAATGTAATGTGATATATAAACATGACGTATGACATATTTTGAATCACGAATTGGTACCAAATCCCCACACGTGTATTACTATAATAATCGATAATGAAACGTTCAAACGTACAAAATATTATAAGAGTAATTAAAAATTAAAAACATTAAAAAGCAGAACCTTTATGGAATTTCATAATAACAGAACCCGCAGTTAATTACCTTGACGAACATTATTTTTAATATTACTAGCAATATGAATAGACTACAATCTAAACAGAAAACTCAACGTTTGACGAACCCGGTATCGGGACTAAATATTAAATGACGATAAAAGTGACAAGATTATACCTACGATTGCATTAAACTGTGATGTTTACTGGTACGTTTGAATTGAACCGGTATAGTTACTGTGACATAACCTGTTGTAGATTATATTGAAACTCAGGTGGTGCTCTCGAATGGAAGGTACATAATTCCAATGCTTTTACCTCAAGCATGCATGGAGATTGCCTTCAATGGTGGTTTTCTGACTGCTATCGATACGACATCTACACGATATCGGCGGAGAGCGAATACCTTCTTCTTCTAACTTATGAGCTCAGCTCTTGTCGGTGTAATTAAGTCAGCTCTCGCCATTTGTCCCTTTCCAGGGCAGCTTCCTCCTAGACGACATGATAGCGATATATTCTTTCAGTTGGCTCACATAGCTTTTACGCGGTCTTTCTCTTCCTCTCTGACCTTCTAAAACAAAATTTTTAGTGCCAGCGTCAACACGGTGAGTAAGCGTCTGATACCAAATGTACTACCTTTTCTTATAATGTCGATGTTGGCACCAAATTTTTGTTCAAACCATTGATGTCGGTCTCGTGTATCGGCTAATGTACAAACGCCCAATGGCGGCGGAACGAAGCTACGTTTACATATGAAGCTTTTATGCCATGCCTTAGGGACATTTTGAACAGACATGGCTGAGTTGATGTTAACTAATGAGTAAGATTGTGAGACTTGGTTTTGACTTTGTTCTGGAACAAGGGAGGTAATATTTTGCCATTATTCCGTTGGTTCTTATAATAGTAGGTACTATAACGTACCACCACGTATACGTATAGGTATACGTGGTGGTACAAACATAAAAAAAGACACACAGTATTATACATAAGAGTGAAATAAAAAAGTAAAATTAATATTATTCTTAACTCTTGAGGACGATGCCATCTGTCAGATAATAATATTAAATTTCTCATAATTAGTGATGTTATAGTATCGATAATTTGAGTTGGAAATCGTCTGTGCTTATTAATGGTTTTATGAAGGTTTGTAGGTATCGAATTGCATGGTCTAAAATTTAACTTTAGCTCTATCAATACATATTTTTTATTGGCAAAATAAAGTTGTCTTTTTGTATATATTAAAAATGTGTCTTAAAAGAGAAAAGATCAAGAAAATGTATACTAAATTCTAAAACTTTAGTACCTATATCAACCTACACGCAATCATTATATTGTATACTGTAAATACATTAGGTACCCATCGAAAAGAATCCTAAAAAAAGCAGACAAATTTAAGATATAATCCATGAGTCATTTGAATATTGAGCGGGAACGTTTCGACATCGAACATTTACATACAAACTTTCTTTTCAAATACACTTCGATAAAATTCCTTTATGATTCGAATCAAAATTTATTCACTTCGCTTTGAAATTCGATAATCCCAAATAGTTGAGCCAAAATCAACTCATACAAAATACGTAAGTTACTATCTGATTCTTGTTCAAACGACGTCGCCTGGTTCATTAAAAATAACATGCTCGATTTTAGACTTTACGATGGTTATGAATAAAGTTGATATTTGAGTTCGGGGTTGGGGTAAGGGTGGGATAATGGGGTCATTTGGCCGAAGCGACGTGTAATGTAGCTACATAGGCACAGAGGTGTAGAGGCGTGTACCCAAAGTGCTGGAAAATTGGCTTCATATATTTGTCAAGGATACGTACAACTTTGATCATATTTTTTTGAAGTTATACTTCTAATGCGACTTCCAACAAGGTTGCGTTAAACGGGAAGCGTTAGTCTCTGTCTCTTTCTATTCCCGCGAATAAAAAGAGACAAAGACTAGCGAGAGTGATCACATACGAAGACTCCCACAAAACGCAAAACACTTATTGGATATGTACATAAAATTAAATACATACTAAATTAATTTCGCACATTAAACACAGAGCGAGAGTGAATGCGCGGCACTCGAAGTAAATCTTCTTCCGCGCGGAGGAACTCCACGCACTGGTTTTTTTTTTCAAAAGCACTTTTGATAATGCTTACCAAATGCTTACTTACGATGATATTTTCAGCTAGATTTTTCTTTACTTGTAATTTACATAGTCTCCATTCCTGGTTAATAATAAACTCTATTATAAACTTGGAAATGTTACATCGAACTATTCCAAGCTTATATCCAGTTTATTTATAACAAGGTACTCAAGAATTTTAGGATATTTAGTAAATCTCATATTACTCGTAAATATTACAAGCTTCATTATTATATGTTACAAGCTTGGCTTCGTTTGGGGCTAGATTGCGTTATTTGAAACTAAAAGTTCCTATCTCATCTTTTTTGAGTTTTAAATTAAAATTTATCAGCACTTAGGTATTAGTTTTAGTATCCCTTTCTTGTACTCCTCATTTTCCTATATTGGTCGGGCCGCCATAATACCCTGGAGGCCCGGACCATAAGCCGGATGGACGGACCCGATCAACTAATGACGACCTACAATACCTTGCTAAGAAACTGTCACCGTTTTTTAAAAAATCTTAAAATTGTATAATCTGTTGTAGAATGAGTGATGAGGAATGAATGTTTGTGCTATGAGAAATAAAATTGCCGCATCCAACGAAAAAGTTTTTGTTATTTCATATCCCGACCAATGTTGTAGGTATTTATTTAACTTATAACTGTTTGTGTGACTGTTGCAATGCCACTAGTATTATAGATAAATATAAGGTTAGTAAAAAAATACAGCCAAGTTAGTTGATTAAACTTTCATTCGTCGATGTATTTTTTTTTCCTTTTACTTATTAAATCTTAAGATTGCGATTTAGTCTGTAAGAACGTCATATAACGTCTGCAACTTTGTGGAAATACATAGCTTAAGAATTCACATAGTGGATAAGGTTGGGTTATCGATGGGAACTGTTTTATGCATCCCTTTTGAAGATTAATGAATTAGTTTATACCTTTTAGCATAATGTGTAGGTATTATGTCTATTACGAGAGTATAAACCTACACAGATAAAGAAAATTATCATCGTAATTTCAGGCATGACATGTAGGACCCATAAAATTTCAAAGCAAGTGATCTTGTACGGTTTGTTCCAATATTTTAACTCACTTCAAAAAAGGACGCGGTTTTCAATTCGTTTGTATTTTTTTTACGATTTTTTAAAAAAGTTTGTAAGCATATTATTATTTTGCTATATCAACTTTTTGTACTTACTAACGCAAACATGATAAACAGGGGTCGTCTATTACCGAGCCCGTATCTCAATACCCATAGAAAAAGTATTTTCGATACTGCCAAATCAACATTTTCCTCTTTCGTCGAAGAATTTTCACGAGTAAATTTTATACCGCCCGCCTTGCTAAAACCCTCTATTGGATAAAATGGAGCGTACCCGAGTTCTTTGCCAAGTATTTTCTGTTTTCAACAAAAATAAACCGAAAACAGAGCAAAGGAATTACGACTCTACCGTTGTTTTGCTTCAAACCCTTTCAATGCAAAATAGGCACTATCGCTTTTTAATCTTTATTTATTTTTATTTTAAATATTTTATTACACGAATGGTAAAAAATCGCATATTCCTGAAAATATGACAATTGATTTTGAACTTTCATCTCCTCGCTTTAAGTTTCAATAACTGATTACTGAGTATAATTTCACGAAGGCTTTCTACAAGAACTGTTACTTTTCTTGTGCGCTAAAATTAAATCAGAAACGTACAACTATTTCGTATTCTAGGGCCGTGCTCTGAATACCCGTGTCCCAGAGTTTTGTGCCAAACCCGTATGAAGCAAAGTTTATTGAATAAGTACCCAGGTTTACGGGCCTGTTTAATTAAGTGGTCTGATTAACTTCATATTGGCCTGGTTATATCAGAGTTTCAGCTACTTTTAACAGTGTTTTGAGGAGTTAGAATCAAATGGTTGGCATTCTAACTTAGCACGTAAATGTTGGTTACTAGTTTTTAGTGCGGAAAACTAGATGATTTTCCAGGAAGTCGAGGTGAGCATAGGTGTTATGAATTATCTTCTCAGTACGTCTTTGCTCATATTAAGACTGCATTTTGAGCATTGTTAAACTAATTTAATTCCTAATATGATCACAAATTGTTTGTGAAGTTAGAAGTCCAATTATATCCAAACCAATGATCATTTCACACGTTCTTTGAATAAAAGTAAGAAAGTAATAATGTGTTACTTTTTATTTTCAGAAACCTTCTGAATAAAACAACAAAAAACAAGGTGATAAAATAATGAAACTTTATTTTTTATTTTTAAGCTGCGAGCACAAATCTACAACTCAATAATCCCTCCGCGTCATTGACCAATTAGAGGGAAGTAACCAGAGCAACGCACACATCGTAAATTGGGCACGCACAAACACAGTTAATGAGTGTCAACACTTGTCGCGTCCAATAGGGATCGAACTTGTCCTGATTGTTTGAACATGGAACTCTGTGTATTTGCTCATGTTGAGTGCTGGATGGTCAAGGGTACTTCACAAACTGATAACAAAACTTTTTGGACATTTACACAGTTTTGTTTTAGAAAATGGTGACGGACGGAACAAACATCGGTCCGTGACACGGAATACATTACCTCACAGATCACGTCCAGCAACGACGTGACTTCGGTCATAATAAAAATAACCCTTATGAAATCCGGTTTCTATCTGCCATTAGTTCCCAAAACTAAAACAAGACATAATAAGGCCACTGTTAGACGGCGTGAAACTTTCGTACGTCTATCGTGCGGTTATCGCGCGATTCCTATGTCCATATTTTACTTCATTACATACCTACTAGGCAAACAGGAGGTACTCATTGAATTTGAAACGAATTTACTGAGTGAGTAGAGCGTATTTTTCTTTAGCAGAGCAATTTGTAAACAAACGGCTATCGTGCACAGAAATTCACGTTAAATAAACTTGCTTTGAAGAAGTTATTATATATTTTATATATATATATTTTTATATATGTATATATATACTTTATAAACAATACTTTACTTTTCAGTGGACGGAAAATATTTTTGTGCAAGATTAGATATTTATGAATAACAATGGAGCACACCGATTCATTCAAAAATAAATCCGTCACACTGTCCTTGCCCAAGATTAAACAAACTTGTTTATGTTCATCCTTGTTTTGTATTCACGTTCCGTCTCCAAACTGGTTTATTTCACTTGATTTTCATTCTCCTACATAATTTATGCCAACAATATTTTACGGTTTCAATGTACACATTTGACTGCAGATTAAATAAACAGAACATTCGCAACGAAACTACCGACTTTCATCCAGTTCTTAGAACTTTCTAGACTCAACATGATGTTTGTTCAGAATCTGCAGTCCAACTTTAAATTTTATAACCATTCTGTACAGAGCTCTCGTAATTAAGAGGTTACTCTGCAATTGTACGGGCACTCGAATGATTCGCGAGGAAAGGTGGGTCTCTTGTAAATGGTTGTGTATCTTGAAAAGCATCAGTTGGACAAACACGGGGGGGGTGGGAAGCAATGGAAGGGGGGTGGTGTTTACTACGCTCTAGGGAGGTGCGCGGAGAAATGAAATTGGCAGATATTTCGGCGCTGTGACACACACGTGTAGGTAAGCTTCGTATGCAATGAAAGTTTTGCGAGGTTTTTCCACTTTCGACACGAGATGAATAAAGTAAAAGAGGTATATAGGTACAACCTACGTTTATATTTATGTCGGAAATGAAAAAGAACCCTTGCGTTATGCCGCTCCGGAGCACTTACCTACATAAGTAAATAGGAAAATGTAATAACACCGGCCCGAAAACAAGCTACTTTTGTTCGTCGTAGTACCAAGTACCAACAAGCACGCCAATGTAAGTGTTTTTTTTGCTGTAGCTCTGGCGTGTTGTTTTGATTTATTTACGAGTAGGCTTCTTTGGATATAATAATATTATTCTCATCTAAAAAAACTGTGATCGTGTAAAAGTAAGCAACAAAGTTGGTATTTTCGTACGAAAGCGCGATGCCAATGAAAATAATAGTCGTGTTTGTGCGCCCTAAGAGGGATTGCTCTCGAACTTTGACACATCCAATATAAAACTTCTATAAAAATATTCTGCTATAAGAAAATTTGTTCGAGCAACTTTTGTAAGTTGGTACTTATTATTCGCCGTAAAAGTAAGCCTTCGTTACTGAACAAAAGTAATACCATGGACTTTTTCAAGTGTTTTCCAACACTTTTAATAAAACTATATCTGAAGAAATAACGAGTAGAGTTTTATAAAGATTCAACAATTTTACGCGTTTTAGATTGGCGTGAAGTAATTGAAATGATACAATCAAATTATAAAGCACCCGGCTTTACTAAAAACTTAATGAACTTAATGATTATTTTTCAACACTTGGTTCTACCTTGGTTCTACATAGAATGCCTTACATATTGTTGGTACCCACTAATCTAATAACGTTTATTTTTCAAAAACAAACCTTACTGGTGCATGAACAAACTTCATATTAGTAAATCAGATGCCAATAAATAATCAACAGTAATTTACTAAAGGTTTGTATGAAAAATAAATACAGGATGAAAATAGGTTAGCAACATAATGTAGGTATATATCTGTACCTATAAAGGTAAATTTAACCCACAGCCTACACGTATACAAAAACATTGCATGTCAAGTCTATATGTGGCCGGAATATTATTTTCTTTACGAAACCCGGCGCTCATTACGCCGTTCTGTATGCTCTCATTATACCGCTCTATAAGCGTGGCATGTCGGTAATGAGCTCGATACGCTTCGCCTACGGTCACAGAGACCCGGAGACCCTAATTTCAAGGGAGCGTGACAAGCCCGGGTTCCATGGCGATCTATCTATTATTCCAGGGTTGCCTGTAACTAGGGTAAATTGCAGGGTTGGCATGAAAATATAATTTTTAATCTCTATGCTGGTATCATTATAATCTTGGCCCAAAATTCACTGGTAAACCCCACTACACTCTGCAGACGCCTTAATATAATTTTACACTGTTTTTTTATAAAAAAAAGAATACGAGTAAGTAAATCAGTTTTAAAATAAACAAAACTAGCGAAGCAAAAGTTATATCACTCAGACAGAAGACATTAAGCTGGGTATAAGCTAGGTGTATTAACAGACAAAGAACCGTCTGTATCTCGAAAGCTGGGACATTATACCTACCTACGTAGATAGGTATAATCAGTTCGTACAATATGTACCTGAGATATCAACGGACACAGCTGTCATTTGAGAACAATAGCAATAACACTCAAGATATTCTATACATGGGAAGAACATTTCAAAACGTCTCCAAACCGTTTGACAATCAAACAGAATGCTCACACCAGTGGGCTCATTTCCTTTTTGTTGCGTAGAGCGTTGCTCATTTACATAAATTTACCTATTGTTATTCCCGGTACGGCTTCCATCTCTGAGACAAATGAGATCTCGCACAAACTTATTCGTAAAGGAAATTTTGTTATACGACGGAGCGGGCGCCGTATCGGAAACGAGTTAAATAACAGAGGCTCTTTTGTTTTGTTTTAAAGCCTCGAGGAAAATAACAAGCAGGCGGAATATTGATGAGGTCGGCTGGTAGATTGGATTCCAAGGAGATTGTATTTTATATTTGCATAAGCGTTTTAGCGGCCATCTCAGCTCTCATGCCCAATAGGGAGTCTCCTTTCAAACTAGTGTTTTTTAACCGTCCCAAATATTTTTTGTATATGTTCGATTTTTGTTGCTAACATCTCATATTTCGCTTTACATAATCTTTGTTTGACTGTTTAAAAGTTTTCTTTCCCGCAGTATTTGTTTTTTCAAAGATTTTTTTATTTGACTCATAAAATAGTAGAAGGAAAATAAAGCTCCTTTTCCACTAAACGCTCTAACCCAATTTATCTTTTTAATAAACCACGTATCAAAACCTATCAGAGCTGAGATAACGTCGGTATTGGAGTAGTAAAGTAAATGAGACCTTTTCGGCACAGCTGCACGTATGGAAGCTACGCGCGGCACGCCACAGGGCAATTCTAAACAGTTACGCAACTTCAACTAAACGAGCTTTAAATACCAGCCTCCTTGTTCTTTCATATTCTACTAGCTGTCGCCCGCGGCGTTGCTCGCGTTCTACCCTTTAGAGTGTGACGTTTCAAAATTCCTTTCTGAGTGCACCCCTACATTTATTTATGGATAGGTACTACCCTCCAAATTTTATACCTCTAGGACTTATAGTTTAGGCTGTGCGTTGATTTTCTGTCAGCTTCCAAAGAGTTCTTTATATTTAGAAGATAACTGCAATAAAATAAAACTACGAATCTATGCATGGAAATTATATTTTTAACATCACGCAAGTATTGCTCTAAATTGTTTTGACCCTTCTAGTGATTGTAAATGTCCGAATCCGGTCACAATTAATAAGGTACTATTCTTAACAAAAAAGGATGATTTCTGCTATATGTTTATTTTGCACAAAAGTTCTAACCGTGTTCTGCTCTAACCTCAAATAACATAAAAGCTCCTCATTTATAACTGTTTACTACACCAGCATTCCGACTGATTCTTGAACTTCATCTTGTACAAAGTTATTTTTAAGATTTGTACGTACCTTACTCTTGTGTACAATAAAGTATTATCTATCTATCTATCTATCTTGTTTACGCATAAAAATAGCATCAGCAGTTCGTTATTTACATGATCTACTAATTTTCATGAAAATATAATCAACCTGTGACATTTTTTTGTTTATTACTATTGAAAGTTTAATCAATAGATGATTAGACTGATTTATCAAGTAGACCAACTAGTTTCGCTACACTGTGCCTTATAGAAGCAACCCACAGTCGGGTTTAGTCGTACGGAAACCGTTCTGATAAGGCATGATATGAATTCGGATTTAGGACTTGTCTTTTACTAGTATTTTATATTTGCCGTGGGAATTCTGCTGAAATATATTGGATCTAGTAATTTTACCAAAAAAAAATAAAATAATATTCAGAAACTAAAAATATTGGTATTTAAAATATCAGTATAATAAAAATACCCAGTAAAGTTTTGCTTCAAAGAAATTGAAATAAAATGTATTGATGATGATGATGTCTTCCTGGCCGGTTTCGGCTACCGCGATATTGTTGCTGCTTTATGCCTATGATGGGCTCTAAGGTGACTTGAATAGGCAATACAATGTGCAAAATGTGTGTATTCTAAATACATCATTATAAAACGAATATATAATGCATCATATATGTAGTTTTTAACTTACCACTATATGAGGTAAAGTGGGCGTGGCTTCCTAAACCCTACCCAATACGTACACCTTCGAGAAAAAAACCTACTACGAAAAAAAGTACCTATTACGAAAAAAAGCATAAAGGTTTTTCTAAATACTGTTTATGTTTCTGTATTTTCAGTTTTGGTGCATTGCTGTATACAGCTTAAAACACACTAGCTTCGTCCGTAGAGTATTTTGGACGAAACATCGACAAGTTAATGAAAGGCATTTGTATGTAACGGACTTGAGCAAGCTTCCTCTTGGGTCCGATAATGGTAAGTATTGCATATTGTGATAGCAAGTGACTCAGTTGCTTTGTTACTAACGAGTGACTGACAATAGTACATTATGGTACTAGTGTGGAACATTGGTGATTACCGCCGAGGTGCCATTGAGACCCGAGCCGTAGGCGAGGGTCTTAAGAAAGCCGAGAACGGTAATCACCAATACACACGTGTATCATACGACGTTTTTCAACACACTTGTGAATAAAATAACAATAAAATTACTATAATTTCAACAGTGAAAACGCGTTGTGAAAAATGTTTCGCTATGGCGGGAAAAAATAATCAGTTTTCCTATGCGCGCGCATTGCGATCGGCCACAGACTAAAGGGATGAGGTTTTTTTTTTATTTATTTTCCGCGCTTAGGGTTTGCGCCTATTCTGCCACGTAAAAAATGGGGAATTTAAAGTTTTCTTTTATAACAGAGAATACAAAAGTTATATTTGAGTGAAAGTTTTATTTATTAATACACGTACGAGTTAAAATTATCTATTTAAATAAGAAGTTGCATGAAATGAGCAAGCAATAGGAACATTCATTTATTTGTTCTATTGAACACGATCTTTTTTTTGAATAAAAACTTTTTTAGTAACAAAGCTAATCAACCAATAAAATTAAAAAAAAAAATCTATAACTCACTAGTGAGTTATAGCATATGAAAAAGTCACAGTTTGATTATGGGTGTCATTATGTGCCTAATTGCGGTGACCATAGAGCCACTTTATGAGCAAGTGTGTTGAAAAACTTTTTTAATTGGCAATGTTTTATAGATTGGTTTTTGTTTTTGACTACTTGATTATTGTACAAAAAAATGGTGTCATAAAGAATTTTGAGCAGAGTAGACTGTATTATAAGGTGATGAATATAATGTGTTATAGAAGAAAAAATTAAATCGAGTTTTTAACAGTTTTCATTGTTCAAACATTGCAAGATGATGCTGTTCTATATCAACGAAGGAATGTTTTGGCTGCAAAAAGTATCTCATGACACCCTTCACTATACCTAACTGTTAATTATAGCCTATAGCGTGATCAACTTATCGCCCAAGTTTCAAAAAATAAAAATCTCAACTTATATCCATATTCTGATGGACGTAAGTGTTCAAAACGCGTCACTGAGCGCAATCTTCGGCCTTTACTAAGCATAGTTTTTTATTCATTTACATAGAGTAATAACTTCATAGCATTACAATCAGTTTCAAAGCAACTGCCAACTAAAATGTGTATCAGCATCTCTAATAAGACCCCAGTCATTCCAGCACAAACGGCCGCCCGCACCGTTCGCCCGAGAGGTGGCCATTTGGCTCTCGAATACTCCGTAAACCCTGCACAGTTTTCAGCCAAACTCGAGAACAGCATTTTAGCCTAGCGTCGTAAAAGAAAGGATCTCACGATCTCGGTACCGAGGCGACTAGCGACATCTAAATTCAAATTTTTCCTTCTCGGAGCCTTACGACCTATCTGCATAAAGAGATGAATGTTATTTTATAACGAAAACTATCTTTAAAAAGACTATAGATTTGGCTACGCCCAAGGTCAAAATAAGGGTTATAATAACAAAAATAATTATTATTAAAGCACTTATTTAAAGTTAATTAATCTGGTTTACTAATAGTAAAACGTTGTTGATTTTTTTTCTGGTAGTAGGTACCTATTGTGTTTGTTATACTCTGTTTTATACACTTTAGTCTTTGCTGTAGGCCGAGTTTTTATTATGGCATACATCAGTAATATGGCGCTGCTTGCCGTGATGAAGGAGGATGTCATGTGTCAAGTTGACATCCTGACATGACATCCATGCCTTTAAGCTGTCTAGCTTTTGACGTGATGGATTGCCTATTGCAAGATTATGCACAGGACCACAGAATATATTATGTAATAGTATAGGGTTTGTACATTATGTACAAAATAAATAATATAATATATCATGTATATAAAACTCTTTTGAAGCTGACAGAGAATCAACGCACAGCCTAAACTATAAGTCTTAGAGGTATGAAATTTGGAAGGTAGTATCCTTATGTAGTGTAGGGGTGCACTAAGAAAGGAATTTTGAAACGTCACACTCTAAAGGCTAGAACGCGGGCAACGCCACGGGCAACGGCTAGTATATTATATTATTATATAAAAAATAAATATACTGATCATAATTTATTAACACTCTGTGGCAGTAAGAAGTTTTGATACTCTGTGGGCATGGTTTTCATAAATAAACAAACCATAGTCAAGTGTACAGCTTTATTTAAAACGATTAACTACTTAATTGATATTCAGATAATCTTAAAAACAAGACAGCACAGTTTTGTTTTTATTTGTTTAAATATAAATTATAAAAGGTTAAATTAAAAATTAAAAACTGCCAACTGTCTCTTTGTTTATATTCATAGCAATTTAATGTAAGCAAATCAGTCGTTAAAATTTAATTTTATCGATTATCATCTCATTTGCAAAACATCGAAGTCTTAACGCATACAATGTCGAGTGGTTACCCACTCATTGGATGAAGTCATAGTATTTATGCCTACAAAATGACCACTTTGAACTGTCCGACGAATTAAATCTTGCTACATTGTTGTATTTAAGGCGCCATGGGACTGAATTAACTAGGCCCTGTACCCTTAATGAATTATTAATATGCCTTTACCTACTAATTACCCATACATATTCTTAGCATGAATAAGAATAAACCTGTAAGTAGTCTGGCAACTAAATCGTCAAATTGACAAGTAACATTATGAATAAAACATCGTTAATTGAAATGAAGACGTTATTGTAATGCGGAGACGGGATTTCTTAGATCGTAAATAAATAATTTGGTGTCAATAAACTCGATCCTCACAGAAGTAAGTACCCTTATAGTAAAGCTAAGGAAGTGTTATAGTAAGTAGGTAAGTACATTTGATGGAACTAGGTTAATCACGTCAGGATTTACAAAGATGATAATTTAGCAGGCGCCATATAATTTCATGGCGAAATCTCTTCACTTTTTCTTGTGGCCAAATCTCTGAAGTTTCCAAGCAGAGGCATTGTGAATAGACCCGTAAAACAACGAACAACCATTCATTTAGGGATCTCAAAGTTACGTCAGCGGCTTATGAATAAAGAGGGGTCGCCTGCCGGAAAAATGAGGGGTTATTCAAAAGGAAAAGTTTTTTTACGGAAGAAAAGAAGAGTAAGCGCAGGATTATCGTCCATTCGCTGACAAGAGTTTTGTGGAACTTGCGGCCGAGTTATAAGGACAGGATTTTTATTATCGCTTACTGAAAATGTTAGGGCAAGTGATAAGAAAAAACAATTATCGCTAGGCTCTTTCGAGGCGCCTTTGTGCCTGAAAAGAGTGAACAATAACAAGTCAAATATAAGTATGAACAATAACTGTCGTAAATACTTCCTAATGAGGTAGTAGTAAATTATTTTGTCTATATTCTTCTTTATAAAACTATCTTCATTGTTTATGGCTAACGATAACCTCAACCCTTGCTCATAGAGCGTTACTAAAATAATAGTTCTGAATTTGAACCAGCTACTTCCGCCTACACGCGTAGTTCTCACGAAGCCTACAGGATGATTATAATCATTCCTCCATGTGGTCGAACAATTCGTTCCAAGACATTACCGAAGGAGGCGGGATGAAATCCCGGGAACGAGACACCATCTCCGTCTCAGCGTGAAATTGTGAAATTACCGGGCTAAGGACAAACCCTGCAGAGAGATGATTAAGGTAAAACGTGAGAAAATAATAGGGTAGTTTTATATTCGGAATCCTACAAATTTTGGTCTCAAAATTAATAAGATTAAGTAACTCAACGATTTTAACTCCAGCAGGTATTATTGAACTTCAGTGAAATGAGGGTACATTGTGAAAATCTAGTAAAATTGCAATGCCATAAAATCGAAAAAAACTGAGTTACAGTAATTCAAAAGAAGTAGGTCTAGTTACACTTTTTTTCATAGATTTTTGTGATTACGCAACCGTAACTAAACTCCAAGATAATGCTGCTCCGTGAAATCTTCTACAATGTCCTGAGAAATGGCGTTTCAGATAAAAGAAAATGTCTTAAACTGAGGAATTTTGCTGCAGAGAAAGTAGGTAGATAATAAGGAAAGTGAGATGTAAGCTTTCTTTTTCTTTATTTTTTTCTTGGAAGCTTGGATACGCAAGGTCACGTGAAGAGCGGTGCCAAAAAAGGTTTTATTTTTTTCCATGTAATTAATTCAAAATTGGAACGGTTTCGAGTAGCTTTGTTTGCGACCAGTATCAAATAGCTTTTGTCTTTCGTTTTCATGGCTAGGTTAACTGACACGCATGTCTTATAGTATACCATACCTAGTACCTACCCAATGTTTGGTAGAGTGGGTCCACATCAAAATTTATTGATGAGATCTAAAGGGTCAAAATGTACCTCACCCAGACAGATGAAGGTTTAATCAGGGTTTAGTTCTAAATTAATTCATGAACTAAACGAAGGATTAGATTAGGGTTGTCCCATCATTCGTTGATTGGGTTTCTGATACGTGCCTATCAAAATAAGACTGAACATTTTGATCTAATATACACATTTTTTATTACATAATCATATCATAACTTGACTTAAAAAAATGGAATCTGATTATGATCTGATCACATCCTTAGCTCAAGTGGATAATAAAATAGAGATATTTAAAAATGGAATTTAAATGTTCATTGAATTTATCTTAAGATCACTATGTACTAAGCAACTGGTCCGTAAGTAAAGTAACCTTGTCTTCATTTATGTGAACATTGATGATAAAATCAAGTTACTTGAAGGTATCTCGATATTTTATGCCACATATCGAAATAATTCAGTAAGACAGAGCGAGCGTTATCAAAATTCAATATCTTTATTTTGCGCTGGAAAAGGACGGTGCAGGCATAGCCCGACTAATCTCGATTGTACAAAGTTGCGACTCAATTCATAACATCTTGGTTCTACGTTGACAGACTGTAAAACATTTTCAGGGACTTTGAGCTTTGTCACATGGTATTTAAAGGAGGAAATAGGTTGTGGTTAGAATGTTGGATACGTCATGTAGGGTTAGAAACAAGGATCTCATTCGGTATAAGCTGTTCGTTACAATGTAGAGTCAGCACAATAAACCGTCGGCACACTGGCGAGAATTGGACATTTACATATCATAATTACCGCGATAATTGTACATGAAACTTTAATTAATTTAATGTTATTTTAATCTATCCTACCGCAGTGAATGTATTTCAAATATTTTTGGCTCAATAACAGTTTTGTAAAAATTTTTTTTTTTTAAATAACTGAGGAAATACTCAAATTGTTTTTGATTTAGAACATCAAAACCATTTTTATTTATCACTCAAAACCATTTTTATTTATCACTCAAAAACTAAAAATATAGGTACCTATTGATGTCTAGATGAAAGCAATAAAGCTTTCAAATAAGGCTTTTGTGTACGTATGCCCTATTACGTATAATATTTAAAGGTAAAGTATTTTTTTATTCATCTATATTATTTAAAATACCTAGTTATAATCTGGCTAATTTGATTTATCACAGGAGAGTACTTATTAAAAAAACAGTAATTCGACAAATAAGTAGGTCGAATTAAAACTATTTGACGTACTTACTATCACACAAACGGTACAGTCATGAACACTAGTTATTCGAACATCGGATCTCAGTGACGAATAAATCAAGCGCGTGATCGCGCCGCCCCTCCCGACCCGTTTCCAAAATGGCCGACACTCTGTCAGCTTTTTTTTGCAGTCCAACCATTTTGTCGCGCTCATTCTTTTTTCATCACATTCCTTAACATCATAACGAGGATTTGTGGGTGGTTATTCAAATGTAACGCGCTTTTAAGTGGAATTTATGTGTAAAGAATGAAAATATTTTCTGATTTTTTGATAACAATACAATTTGATTAGTTTTGTTGAAATAGTTTTTTGAAAATTATACTGTATATTATTTTCTTAAATATGATTTTGCGGTCATGTATATATCTAGTTCAAATATAAAAATAATTGTAAGATTTTAGATAAAGGAACGACTGATTATAAAATTTTGTAAATATATGTATAAACAGGTGCTCTGCTCTATATTAAGTAAGCTATAATAATAATTATATCTGCACCTAACAAAACTTGGTCTTTTTAGGAAGGTGCGCGCCTACGTTGTTTTAATATCTCCTTTATCTTCTGAAAGGATAATATTTGACTTTACTCTGTACAAGACGCCTTGTTCCATCTTTACGATTTGGGTTAAGTTCGTTCCGAAAGGATTAAGGCGGCTCTTAATCCAGCGCTCCCGGGCCGAAATAAATTTTACGTTTTGAGAAGCTTATGATGAAAAACTTGAGACGTACGGCGCATAAGCTCACTCCAAATTTAAAGCTATATTCAGAATAATACAACTTTTGAAATATAATCGTGTCGAATATAAAGTTAATAGTATGAACGCAAGTGTACCTACTTCACAGTAAGCTACAATGTGATTTGCCGCGCAGCTACCCACACGAAATAAAACAGACTGGTGAAATTATTCTGTATTTCGTATTTGCAACTGAACTTTAAATTCATCTGCATTTTATGCGTCGACAGTATTTGCGCCAGCATTAATTGCTACACAATTTACTCTGCAAATTATACCTGTAAAGCGTACAGCGAAAATAAAGGCTGCACGACGCACGATATAATTGGAGGTAAATGTGTCGATATTTTGTTTTATTTTCAGCTTCAATTTCATTTATTTTCCGCAACCCGCCTCCAGCTGAATGGAAGGTAATTGTAGGCTACAACAACGGGTTTGCTTCAGGGAATAATTGTACAAACACAGAAAAGCCTCTGGGAGTGTTTACGTCAGACTGCGTCGAGCCGTTTACGGAGCCTGCGCGCTGCCTAATGCTGGACCGACGACGGAAATTATCTACGTAACGAGTTTCGTAAAAGTGGAGATGCTAACTAATGAGGCTATTGGGTCCCTCGGTTTGTTGTGCGAATATTTTTATAGGGCATAACTTTAATTTTGAGTAAGGGCGGTTAATTTTAATGGTTGTGCTAGACCGTGTTCGACAAAGCGCCGTAAACCAATGAATGCTAAAAGGGTTGGGTGTAATGTGAAAGCGTACTCACCGATCCAGGAGCTCTGCGGGCGTCACATGGGGCTCGAGGCCGGGACTCGGGACACATGTCATGCACGTCACTGAATATTTAAAATAATGAAAAGCCCGGGGCCTTGGGGCGTTCCCTGTTAAAAATGCACTGCACTAGGATTTTACTGCGGCCGTGCAGGTTGGTCGAACAAAAATTCTCATGAGCAGACTAACAGTCTCGTAAAGGAGGTGGTTCCTGAACAGTACTTGGAAATAAACGGCATCGGTCAGAACGCGTTGGTGAACGGACACTCAAACCGAAGTATCTACAATGCTCTAAACTAAATTACAACAATTTTACAGACTTCTTCCCGCCCAACGAACCTAAAGCTATCGCATTTTTAAGCTTCTGGTTTTCAGCGCACTTAGAAAAAATACTATAGGTATATCTATTTAACGTGTATGCACCTACGCTGCTGGGTATAGAAAAAATACAGGTTTTATTTTTCATGCTAAGATCCTAATTCAGTATAATTACTTATTTGATAGCAGCTGATAAGAAGCTTATCAAGATAAATACCTACATTAGGAAACTTTTTATTCACTACTAGCATTGACTACTAGTGTTTATACTTCAGCAATAAAAATTAATCAACTTTTTAACTAAAAAGCAACATCTACCAAGTACTAGTACCTTCTCTAAATAAAGTTCGCAATAAAACAACGATACGAAATTAGAACACTTTTCTACTCCGATCTAATTATACGTACTAATTAGTTCACTATGTCTAGACAAGTGCCAATCAAAAAAACTAAAATCGAAAACAAAACAAATGAACAGCGATGAAAAGCGCTGTCTCGTCTCAATAGCCTTGTCATTCCAGCCTCGTGTTTTTTTTTTTGTTTTTTTGCTTAAAACTTATTGCAATAACTAAATATTCATGGACATTGCACACCACACTTTTTAGTCTCAAATTAATCTAGTGTACCTACTATGGGAACTAGATTGCTAAACGAATACTTAAATACGATTTTTTGTAAATAATTGTCCCAAAGAAAGAGGCTTATTACGTTATAACCTCCAAAAAGAAGCAAGGGGGTGAGGGGAGGGGGTATTGGAAAGCTGCAATGTACCGAAACGTTAATTGAATTCGGTTCTCCCAGATTAGTCCCTGCCATGCGCCATTTGAATAATTCTGTCGTTGATTTTGGACGAAAAAGTTTTATACTTTTTTTTATTTTCTGGTATGTTGATGGCGGCTATCTGTTCGGTAGTGTAAGTAATGGTGAAATGCGTTTGTAAGAATATTTTGAGATGTATTTTTATGGGGTTTTCAATTAGGTTTTAACAAAGATTTTTGACTAGAGAAGTAATAAAAAGTCATATTATTAGGTAGGTATATTTTTTCTGCAATTTTTTTATTTATTTTGTGTTAGATCTTATAATTAATTTTTGAAACTATCATGTTTAGCAACATAAAAATATAGTGATTTTATTTTAATAATTATTATAAAGAGGTACCTTAACTAACCATTGTATTCTATTAAAACTTTTACACGTCATCATCATTATCAGCTTATAGAAATCCACTGTTGGACATAGGCTTCAAATCAAAAGTTTCACATGTAGGTAAAATTTAAATATTGAGGCGAGTGTCCTATCTGTGCAAGAGTTGTTTGATTCGTTGCCTATCGTTCGGATTCGGTCGATACCTACAATGTAATCCCGAAAGCTCATTTGGTTAACTATCAGCATTACCATATAAATGTTGCATTAATGTATTTATTTCTATACAGCCATCTTGGACGTTTTTTACGAGAAACTTCAGTTGATAGAAAATAGCGCGATGTTTCTTTTAATACTTGATATAATTGGATGTTTTTTCAAATACGCACTTTATTTTGTAACAATAAAGTTGAGAAAAAAATGTTAATTATTTTTTACTTGTTAATGGGCTATATCTGTTACAAATAAAAACGATTATCATGCACACAATCATAGTAGGAACCTGTCAGAGTAAGAAAGTAATATCTACAAAAAAAAATACAGATTCATATAATATAATGTATGTTATATATTTATCTCTTATTAAAAATAGAGACAGTATTATCTCATTAGATTGAAAAACTGATAGCAGATCATGTGGTATTATTTTTTATTGTTAAATCTTTTTTGCATACAAATTATGTAAACCTATTTACAGGTCACTTATCCTTGAACTTTAAACAAAGTTCTATAGCATAAAGCTTATTTTTAGTTTTTTATTCTTTTATTTATTTGATTCGGCTAAACCAATCATAAAACCTATTAGACCTATTACTAAAAACGTATTAGAAAGAGAAGCTAAGAAGCAATCATATATTATTTTAAACAAGCTTCCGCCCGTGACTTCGTTCGCGTCCCGTTGGATCCCGATGATTTTCCGGGATAAAAAGTAACCTATGTGTTAATCCAAGTCACGAACAATATATATTCCAAGTTTCATTCAAATCGGATCAGTAGTTTTTACGTGAAAGAGTAACAAACATGCATCCATCCATGCTCACAAACTTTCGCGTTTTTAATATTCTTAGGTTTAGGATAATACGTGCGTGTTTTCTGATTAAAACCCCCAAATAAGAAACAAATTGATTAAAGACGAGTAAAACTAAAAATAAACATAGCTACGTTTGTATTGCAATGAATCCGAAACGCGGACTCTTAATATAAAGCTTACGGCAAATTGGGTTCATTGCGCGTTTGCACACTGGCCGATACCGACAGCGACACGATATATACCGATGATGTCAATGGGACCAAGATATCAGTATCACGACACGGTGCGTACGAAAACGAGCCAACTCTACAAATTACTTGACTGATTATTTTAAACAATTCACTAGATACTGGAAAAGTTAACTGTCGAAATGACGAACAGAGGCCATATTAAAAAGAAGAAGTATACATTTTAGCTCTCCGCCGATATCGTGCAGGTGTCGTGTCGGTGGCAGTGTGAAAGCGTCCATTCTGTGGTAGCGAACATTATTTCTGCATAATCAGATCGGGGCATCGTTTCCATGCAAATACATAGGACGTTACCATAAATGAATTTCAATAATTTTATGAAAGACGCTGTTGACTTCGGGATTCAAATGTTGCCATTGAAAAGTAAGGTTTGTATTCAACTTGCAATTTACTTAATGAAACCACAATTATTGTAAAGCATTTTAAAGTATGCTTATATAGTTTTGGTAGCGCTTATTTTAAGACGTAAATTTCAGAAAAATAAAAAAATCTGCTAGGTTGCCTTGCTATTCTTGTTTTGTTCATTACTTAAATAAAGCTCATTTAAGCAAGCCACCATGCAAGGTGTATCTAACGAGAGAACAAAATAAGTCATTAGTCAAAGAAAATCCCATAAAACCCCGCGTCGAGTAATGAGTGTAAAGCCTTCGAAGCGATAATGAAAAGGAGTTGAAACGTTGACGGAGTTGATATACGGTGAGCAAACGCGTGCTGACTTTCAAGTATTGGATCGTACGTTTCGTGAACGGTGCAAGTGATGGACTTTCAGCAGGTTGGAACAAAAAATTAAGAAAAAGTTTCAACGATCGAAAAAACCGCTAAAAAGTGTTTTTGAATGTTACTTTGACGAATGTTTATTACGATATGGATACTCTTAAGCTTAAGCAATTTAAGAAACTTTTTATTCCAGTCATGTAAAGAACCGCAGTTTAAAATGACCTGCGTGTTTAAGTCAGTAACTAAACAACAGCGGTGATAACATGGTGGTTCCTAGTCTCGGAAACCAAGATCTTCTTTGAATCGCTGCACCATAGAAGTAAGATTAAAAAAATCTACTGTGGAAAAGAAAGAGTAGTACTAGTTCAAACTCTCACAATATTGTTTTGGATATTTTTTTCCTGAAACTTCTAAAAACATGTTGAAATGTGAGAGATGTGATAACACATAATATTAGTATTTGGTTGTACTGTGGTTGTACTTACTTAATTTGAAAAAAATCGGTGCCATCTATTTTAAAACGGGTAGTATTTAACGTACATCAGAAAAATCATCGAAATCATTTTCTCGAAAATCACAGTGGCTGCTACTAGCAACTCCAATCAAATGGTATGAAAAATTACTGTTGCTGACTGCTAATAGCTAGAACTTCATGTGTTCGTGCCTTTCCTTACAGCCCTTATATCGCAAGCTTTGAACTGCTTTCGCTGCCCAGCATTATGTCAAACAACGTAGCTACAGATATACGACAACGAGAAGCTTTTGACGGCACAAAACGCGCTAATGTCACTATTTATTCACAGAATACCTATGATTTAGTATGAAACAGTTCAGAAAACCTGCCAAGCTTAAACCTGACAGGTTTTTATGAGATAACGATTGCCCCCCAGTCAGTAAATTTGTCATAATTTATCGCTTCCGCTTGTAACTTTATATGGAAACACAAAAGCTGTTCATACGTGGAATTTTTACGTAAGCTCGACTACCTTACACTACCTACGCATGAAAGCATTGATTTCGTCAGCATTGGAATGGTTCGGTGATGTGATATCTTTCCGTCTACGTGGATTAAAATAAAGATTGAATTCAGAGATATTTACTTGATTTTCTAGACGATACGTATTAGAAAGTATATGTAGAATAAATGTATGTCTAACTTTATTTTATTCTGCAAGAGGTTTCGTCTGCTTTGTATCCGTTAAGCATAATCATAGAATGTGATATTATTTCTATTATACTGCATAGAAATATACCATTTATTATTCATTTGCTTTAGTACCTATCACGTAGTTTTAAAGACGATTCTAAATGACCCTTGTGATTTTACTGGATACAAATTTGACTACTTTTGGTTGTTAATTTCGCAACTACTACATATATCTTAGTTATATTTTAAATTTTTAATTGAATTGAACACGTAAAAAAGCTTCCTAATATAAATGCACTGTTAATACTTAAATATCCTGTATTTTTTAGTTTCAACACACGAAACCGTTGAAACGCTAGTCCAACGTTCTGAATTTTCTGAATTTCAAAATAGATATATCTCGAAGTTTTATTTTTATACTCGGTTGTGATGAGCGTTCATCACGTAGTACACTCGAGAGCAAAAAGTCCGGGTTATCTATAAAACCTTAATATCTTGGAAACCACGAATGCTAGTTTAGTGAAATTATGCAAACTAATTGCAATTAAACAATTACTTTTACTGAATAAAGCAGTATTGAACTATCTATCAAACACAATTCTGAAACTAGTTTTTATAGATGACCCGGAATTTTTGCTCGTGACTATACCTAGATATCTAAGAAAGAGTCAGTCTGTCGCCGCTACCAATCTAAATAATTGACCCCCTGTCCGTCCGTCTGTACAATTTCTTAGCCAGACTAAAAGGGAATGGAGACTACCTTCGTAAGTTCATTATTACGCAATATGCAATGATTATTGAGTTGTAAACAATCACAGGTTGTAAACGTAATTTTTGCAATGTTTCAATCATTAAGAACACGTTCATAATTACTTAATTAACTATTTTATGTTCTGTGACCTACTGGTTTTGAGACATAATTAAGATACTTGTTTTTTTAAATAAAAATTACAATACATACGATGACCAATTTCAAAAGTCATGTCACAAGAAAAATAAACTCATGAATAGATGAAGTGAACGAGAATTTTAGAACTTTTTTTCATCATCATTATCGTCATCCACAGCCCGACTTCACCCACCGCTGAGTATAGGCCTCCCTTTGTTTGTGCCACTCCTCACGGTCCTGTGCTGATCTCATCCACGTCCTGCCCGCGATGTTTGAACTTTTTTTAGTTGACTAGAAAAATAGGAGTTTTTTTACGCTGAAATATCGTCTCCATACCATCCATTTCTAGAGTATAACACTAAAGGGTGAAAGCAAGAAGTAAAAAGAGGAAAAAAGTGTATTATTAGTCTCTTACCGAAATGGAATTGGAACATTTCGCGCAGAAATTTCCAGAAAGTATTCACTTAGCTAAGGGTATCCATCACACTTTAATAGGTACGTTTACCTCCCCAATTTAATTGAATTTCTTGTAAATAATAAGTGAAGGAAACTGTAAATATTTCATTTTCTTTAGACGAATACTCTGTCCATAGTTTTAAACTATTTTTTTTACAGATTGAACTAAATAAGTTAAATTTAATGAACTCAATAGTAAAATATGTATAGATCTAATTTTTTTGTAAAATGAACCAATTTTGAAGTAGTGTAAGCAATTTTATTCAATTTATTTACCTTGTGTGAGATTGGATCAATCAATTTGCTAAGGCAGTTTAACAAGTAACAATCATAAAACTGCCTCTTCATAGCTCGTATTAGTCATGACTACGTAGTAAGCAAAAGTACGATGGTAGATTCTTAAATGAAGTCAAAGTTTTGAGTTTTCAATGAAAATTGTTTAAAAAGCGGATGGTCTTTCAAATAAATAATTTTTTTAATGATTCTCTACAAAAGACTTTTGTAATACAGTGAATTTACATAATGAAGTTTATTTTATAGATAAAGTACTATTATTATGATTGGGTTCTAAATTAAAAACGATACATAACCGCAGGTGTGAAGCGACAAGTGGTAATCAATTCGAACCCACCCCATTTCGTCATAATCTCGCTGTCAAACATCAAATCCAGTTTTTATGACATCACAGCCGTTAATATCCAACCAATAGCAGCGACTTTTTTAAAAATCGAACATTCAAACTTCTATAATGAAGACCTTATTTTTATACTATCTTTGACGATGCCGACGATGAATGGCGTAGGTAAAATAATAGCACTGGCTTGGATGGGCCAAGCTTCATTGTATGCCCATCCTGAGGGAGAAGTTACGACCGTGACAGGTGTGATGCCGAATTAACTTCTTATATAAAGTCTCTTTTTATACAACACCGACGGCTTAATGAGGCCGAGGGATCATGGTAATGAAACGCGAGGTGTCTCGGACTTTTCTTCAGCCGACCTCTTCCCCTCCGTTAATTAAGACCTTTTTGGGGGGATTAAAACTGAATCTCGTACTATCTCTAAAGCTATTCTCATCAAATTTATAATTGAACGACCAACCTGCGCGAGAGATTTCATCAACACTAAGCCGGTACCTGTAACAGAAATAACAAATTTAAATAACAGAAATTCTATTCGGGCGCTGAGTTAATAATATGGAAAATCAGTGTCACAGTAAATTAAGTTGAATGCCTAAAAAGAACGCTCCGAAAACTCGTTCCCTTTTCGAATTTTCGATTGGTCCGTTATCTGATGGGTGGTCGTTGAACTTTTCGAGATTTTAAAATAAGAATGTGACACGCTGTGGGCTGTTTGAGGGTACTCGTATGACGGAGCATGTTTCACTCAATCAAAACAACGGATGCATTGTGAAAGGAGTCGATGACCTTCAAAGACAGGCAGAGATATGTAATGTATACTTGTGCTTGTATCATCAATATTCATGATACGATGCTACAAGGAGAATAGAAACTTAACTCGTGGGCGTTACTGACTACCTGCATGTTATCGTCAGATCAATATGTTCTGCTTCATATTATAAGTTCCAAAATGAATATATTTAAAAGCGTTGGTTGAAACTGCATGTGACGGAATTGGATAATGCCAACAACATACTAATTTCAGGTTGAAATGTCGACTTTATCCATATGAATGTTTCTTATTGAGTTTTTATAATTTCAAATATACGCGTTTTCGAATATCATATTTTTTTCTTGGTTTGAATCTGGTCTTATATAAAACATTTATAATTTTTTATTGTTTTATACACTTTAACAGTATAGACATATACGAATACTAACAATATAGGTTATATACGAGAAGAATAGGCACCTACAATTACTTGACAACTCAAAAAGATCCTTGGGAATTTACAAAAACAAAATTTGTCTGATCAAAAGATAATTTGACTTTTACTTTGGGTATTATTTCTTATTATAATATGCTCAACCACAGTCAATTTTGAATTTAAAACTCTCGTACACAAA
Source organism: Eulithis prunata (assembly GCA_918843925.1). Classification (NCBI taxonomy): domain Eukaryota; kingdom Metazoa; phylum Arthropoda; class Insecta; order Lepidoptera; family Geometridae; genus Eulithis; species Eulithis prunata. The sequence continues at coordinate 5,971,781 of OU974016.1, read as the reverse complement.
TTATTCTCTTTACTTCAATGTAAAATACATAAAATCAACGAGCAGTTTGCAGTCGGAAACCAGAATACTCCATTCAATTAATTAATTTATTGACATTGTTATTCATACTAAAAATTATTGTAAAAAGAGACTGCGCATACAAAGCTGAAAATGTAACACTTCTCTATATATATACAGATAATTTTGTCTGTACGAACCTAAAATGATTCTATATATAAGTCAGTTATTCTGTTGTTATGCCAAATATGCTTTGAATTAAATGAGTAGGCAGACATATAATAAATACTTAGTTTTATAAATATTTAGTACATTTAATTTTGTTTAAGGTAAATAATGTTATATTCAATGCTTATTAAATGATGTTATGTGCTACTGAGCGCTTTGGTGTATAATAAGTAATGACATATATTAAGTATACAATATATAAGTTATTTTCAGATTTTTGACTTAGTTACTTTGTTAATTTAAGATTTGCTTATTTTGTTTGTTTTTTTAAGAATATTTTTAGGTTTGCGCCTATTGTATCTGTCATACGATTAAATTAATTAATTAATTAAGTAAGTATAATAGTGACATGTTCAAATTATTATTAAGTTAATGAACTAGACATTCAATGGTCCTGTGAAAGTTCAAAGACTGTGAATATTAATTAATTTATCATCTTGGACATTATGTATCCGGGTATCAGTATCTCTGTGACACAGTTTTGATGTATGTTGATGAACACAAATTAATTTTAAAATTAATGTGGCAGACCAATTATGATTAAGCTAAATTATCGTCTACGGTTTTCACACTTGCCCTATTTTCAAACGGTTTTACGTTCAAACGAAATACATGGAAGAGCTGTAGATCACTTGGTGGTCATGCAAGTCGCGGTAGCCAGGTCACCGGCTAAAGATCTTTGTTTGTTAAATGTTGGTCGCCACAGCCAGGCGGAAGAAAACTGTTCAGCATAATATTTAGTTGACTATTCTCTTAGTTCATCAAGTAAACTATGAACCGGTTAAGGAGATTAAAATTAACCACCATTTGCGCTACCATTCGACGTACATATACTGTGAGTCTGGACCTACACAATAAATACTAATTGAATTGCACTTCAATAGAATGTCATCTCAGCAAACCCAAAGGGAAGTGACATTCCTATGCCAAGGGAACACGTTCCTTTTCTCCTCCCGCGGGCACAGCCGCGGGGTAATATATGCATTCATGTGTGCCATCGTGTGCAGACGCGTGAGACCAATGACACTTTAAGTACAATGGACCTAGCATTTTATATACTAGCAGTACCATTCGGCACTTTTGATATGTCATCATTGATACGCTTATCAGTAAATTCGTTTTCAATGTATTTGACTATCGTTTTACATTGTAGTTCGTAAAAATTTTTTATAGAACAGGTTATATGATACCTAAATCAATTAATTTGGTTATTTAAATTAAAGCCGATTTAAATAACAATAAGTTCAGTGTGGTGAGAGAGTTACGTGACAACTTGACCGCAAAGAGTATGTATACCGTATTGCCGCGTAGTACAACTACTGTAAATTGCCAATGAACTGATAGGTGTGTAAATCGGATCTATGCAGAATTTTTCCGTCTTGTGTACCGAACGCCTACACAGTGTGCAAAACAATTGCGTGAGGTGCAAGAGAATTTTCTTATACTATGTCACATAAACAAAACAACAATCTTCAGTTTATAGCTGAAAGAAATTGAAAGCCCGCTGGTAGACAATTGCTGTGTATCGGTTTCCTATTAAAATTTATAGGTAAATTTTCCGTCGTTTGTGCGTTTCATTCAATACCCTGTGTTGTTGTAAATATCATTTTATGGATTCCAGGGTTGAGTTTGAAGTACGAATCACAAAAGAGACTATTGTTATTTTGATAAAATATGATGAGATAAGATAAGATAATGTTTATTTGCAAGAATATATGTTACAGATTAGGTCTTAAGTGTAGAAATAGTGCATTATATTGTACCTAATGGGAATTATATTCTACTTATGGAAGCTATGCCTTACAAAAATCATGAAAGTAAGTTTTATAAAAACAGTGTTTTTTATATTTTGAAACAACCAGCTAGGTACGTGCGTTCATTGCTCAATTTATAAATTTAAGCGTATTTATTTTTAAATTATTGTACAAAATATATAGCAGCTGAATATAAATTGTTTGAATTAAATAATCTGCCTACTTTCCTTTGTCACGTAAGCGTACCAATCGTACTAAAAACGAATGTTTATTTGTGGAAATGTTGATATTTTTAAACATACCCATATAATTTAAAGATAAAGATAAAGATAAAGATAATTTATTTGTAAAAACATGTGTAAAATATGGATGTTGTAGGTACATAAATTGACACAACATGTCTTGCCGATTTTGGCGTGCAAATAGAGATGACTCAAAATGTCGAAGTAATGCGAAAAAAGAAATACATATTATAACTAACTACCTATATCTTAGAGCGGGAGCTTAATACTAACAAAATCATCTCAAATAATTGTTTTAAAAGCTGAAGAATTTCATTATAAACAGAAAAACCAATCTCACAAACACTTGATTATGCTCATATTTTTTTTAGATCATAATTATAACAACTATAATATATTTTATGCTGTCACAAGCTTACAGCAGGCTCCTATTCTAGTCAGTACCTACAAAGTATTGATTGGCTGAGCGCGGTGGGACCGAGTCACCCATCTCGATACTATTTTTGATATTTCGTTCGAACCGGTGATGTTATTGAGAACAGTCAAACAGCTATATATATGTACTATTTATATTTTTTATAGTGAACTCGGTTCGGTTACGCAAGGGTTAAATGAGTAAAATCTTTAGATAAATGGTAGCCAGCGTCCGTGTTCACAATTGCTTGCTATCTTGAGCCATTATCTCGATCAGTAGAGAAGTCTTTAATATGACTATGGAACTTTATTAGTTAATTATAAGGGTTATAAAGTTTTTATGAATAATTATAATTGCCGAAGCAAATAGTGACACTTTTGGCTTTTCATATAATATGAGACCTGACATTGTTAAACATTTTTATTTTTTAATATTATTTATGTATGTCTATATAATAATTATGATCTTTCTGAATTAATTTACTTTACACATCTACATCTTCATTATTTATATGTTCATTTTTTTCAATTGAATAATCTATATGCCCTTAAATCAAAAAATGCAAAGGTAAATATTCTTAAATGCTGACTGTACAAACGAGGACTACATTTCATTTGACGATAATACCTACTGGTATACGTAAATACAGTTTTTAATTCCTATAGTGAGTTGCTAAGCTATCGATAAAAAAATCTAGTAAGGTAGTAAACTAATCGAGGCAGCCGGTGTAACAGGGTCTTTATCAAACTGTATCAAGGTAAAGAGTGTGGTAAATAATGGTACCTGCAGACTTACATTGACCTTTATATAAAGTATCTATGTTCTATTGAATTCTTTGAAATTCATACATTCAATCGCATAAATTGAGAAAAATATAATCTTTTTAATTTATATAACATAATTGGATTAAAATAGAATTGAAACAAATAGATAATATATAATATTCAATATTTTTAATGGTTTTTATCTTCCTATGTAAAAATGATAGATATTTAAACGATATTGTTTCCAGAATTATTATAATAAAATAAAATGGTGAGGTGTATCCATCTTAATCTTTCGGATTATTACTTTTATATTACAAAATGTTAATAAATTTTAGTTTGTCTGCTGATTTAAATAAATTCCCAATTGAATTAAAAGCTAGCATCCCGCCAGTTACAAAGAAATTCTAAATTATTTGACACTTGTTACTAATTTCACTTCATTAGTAAGCAAATTCTAAATAAAAATATATTTATCACATACATCTTGAATTTTACGGTTATTATTGAGATTATATTCATAATTTGTATTATTTTTTTGCTTTTATAAAATCTAAAAAACACGTTTTACATGTTGGGTACCTACCGTTATTTAAACCTTTGGATTTTCAGCAAAGTTGCATTATCTTTTAGATATTTTATTTAAGACGATATGAATTTCGATATGATTTTTTTTCTACGACGTTTGATTGCTTGAACTTATGAATATAAATTGACAAAACATAGACATGTACCTATATCAATAGTAAAGTTTTACAGGATAATTTTCAAATAAAATAAAGTTCAATTAGCATTTTGACTGACAAGGTTATTCAATGTGTTTGTTTTCAGATAGTCCCAAATAACCTAAAAAACTTATCTATAGTATTTCACTCTTCAAAATCTTTGTCTTTTATTATTACTAGGCTTCGAACCAATAGCGGAAGCATATAGACACTGCTGGTTAGCAATAACAATAATGTGGGTGCGGATCTGGGCGACCTGCCAGCCACTATCGATCCATGTCAGCCCACCTCACCAACTTATCCTGACCCCCCAATATACATCCCAAACCCCCCTTTTTAAGCAATCAGCATGCGAGAACGGGGGACGAGGTGGCGCAGCGTTATCTGGTCCTGCAGATGTACAAGTAGGTCAGAGGGAAAATTTACAAACACTACTCCCGTGGATTTTTTTTTGTAAAAGAGGGAATGATTTCCGGGTCAATGCAAATGAGGCTGTTTATCCGATCGAGTGAGAGGGATCATGGTTTGATTGCTAGATAGTAAAAAAACACAAGAGATTTCGCGAGGTTTACTTAAAAAACATTCTTTAGACGCTTGTTTCCTTTACGATTACACTTGTTTTCTTGAACTTTGACAAGAATACCTATCAAAGTTCGTAATGTTGTTTACGAACTAGTGTTCTTAGAAAGTTGAATTCAGAGCCCAAATAAATTGGGTTGGATGTTTTACTACCTTTTAAAAAAAGAATAGCAAGTCTAATAAAAAAATAAAAGACGAATTAAGAATAAAAGACGAACATTTTTCAGTACATGTAGATGAAGATATTTAAAAAATTCACACTGCAAACGATACGACGCCTACACAATGAGTAATATAAAATCATACAATTAGCACTGCTTTCACAGCGAGTCAGCGTCAACAGCGATACTTTTATTAAATCCCTGACATCGGTATCGTGTCGATGTCGGACAGTGAACAAACACCGATGTCACAAAATATATTACATATCTTCAATTTCTCCATAGCAAGATTGTTTCTGAAGACCCTTACCCAATCTACAAAAACTGCTCCACTTACATAACAAAATATTTTCCTACCTCAATAAAGCCAACTCTCAAGTAGGTACCTCTAGTCTTATTTTCGGGATAACGTCAAGTTTTACTCGGGATAAGTCTACCTATCCAATCCTGTACCTACTTACTTAACTGTCCATCTTTGGAAGACCCATAAAAAAGTTCCGGATTTACTTATTTGAGCTCTATTCTTTAGCTTCGTGGGAGAATTGAAGTGTCAAGTTATGGTGGGCAAGTTAAGGCACTGGAAGGGCCGTGGGTCGACAATCAAGTGGAGTCGAGATAAAATATTTAAAGGTCACCTTTAGGCCTTTCTACTCCGTTGAAACTTAAACGATTTAAATTCTTGAGTGTGTGCTTTGTGCACGATTTTGGGAACGCTTGAAAGTTGAATAGTATATTTTAAAATATGTTTGCCACTTGAAGTGATGGGGAAACTAATCATTTTGGATGACAAAATTATGCTAAGTATCTACTAGTAAAAAGGAACGCATGGATAAGATTTTGTAGGCATTAAATTTGTATAAAAATATAATGACTGATTCCGTACAATATTAATATGAATATTTGGTAGGTTGGAATACTAATACCAACCTACCAAATAGACGAATAATTTTTTTTTTTAATATCTAACTATAGATACCTAAAAAAATTGAATATTTTTTCTATTAAAAAGCCGTGAGACGAATTTATTTATGAAACTTTAATACTATTGTAGTGTTATGCTACCATTTTTTCATGAAACGAAAAAGCTCAGGTTAAACTAACATCAAATAACTGGTTACAACATCGTGAAAGAAACGGTTTATGTCTTTAAGTAAACAAATTAGACGCATACCCAAATTGTGTCAAGTTTCATAACTTGTTAGAAGCACGCTAGGGTCGTTGCTACTTTAATACTTATTTAGTTTCCTTCTTACACAAAACACATCACACAAAAATGTTGGTAACACAACTGACTGACCTATTTCCGTAAACCATACTTATATACCAACCTTAATCTGAAGAATGAGTACTTTAGAACCAATACGGGTTTTGTATGTAAATACATTTATCTAAATGGTTTGTTTTTTGACGCGCGCTAGAAATTAGCACGTAAATTGGTTAAAAAATAAGTAACGCGGCACATTTTTAAATTACAAAGCCAATTAGGCATTGAACTACATACGTACATGAAGAATTCAAATTTCTGTGTACCAAAAGAAGTAATATTACGTTGACTCTAGTTTCCCTTTATATTTTCAATGCAATGCCTAGCCGAAAAAAGGTTCACAGGCAAAGTGTTCCTTTGATATCGAAATGTGAGCTTTTTGCAGTTGTGATAAGAGTTGGTTGGTGTGCATTTCAGTATTTTTGAGGTTGGGTTTCCTTGCGTTGTGTAGGCGAGTTAGTCCAATGGCCGACGGCACGCCATATCGCGTGAGAGGGCAGAGCCCTTCGTATCCAGTTCCTACTTGTACCTATACATGGCAACAAATAACATTGTATGTAATAACTGGAAAATTAGCCCGTTAATTGTGGATTACCAACATTGAAATCCTTCGTTTAATAATTGGTCTTAAACAAGACAGGATAATAATTCAACTAGACCTAGTACTACAACCTTCCTAGAACATTTGTATTCATAAAGTTAATGGACAATAATCATCGTAGGCGTTTGCCACACAGACAACTTGCTTAATATTCAGCATAAGGTACGCCTGTATTTGGTAAGGATTTTGGCGAACAATGGTGTCAACAGTCAATCAGCTTGCCTATATTTAGAACTTACTTGGGTCTAGCGTGTGGTACGTGTTTTTTCATAGTATTTTATAGTAGTACAACCGGAAGTCATTGTAAGTAAATTCTGAAGATAAAGTTTTAAAAATGTTTTAGTACCAAAAAGTAATAACAGCTTTGATTTAACTTTTTGAAATATAATAAACTAAAGTTTTTATAAGTATAATGTATTTTTTGTTTGTAAATAAACTGTAGTTTAAGCTATATGAAAAGTCAAAGTCAAAATGCTTTTATTCAATAAAAATCTCACCGATTACTTTGTATCGTCAAAGGAAAATAATGCTGTTTGGTTTGATTACTTATCAGCGGTATAATATTGTATTTATTCAACTTAGAGATGTATAAATCATTATAAAAAGTACATCAAATGATAATTATGAATGATATAATATGTAGGTAGTTGTTATGCAACTCTATCTTTGCAAAGTGACTTTATCAATTTTATTTGAAAATACTTACCAACACCAGATAAATCTGAACATTGTTTATCAATTAAATAATATGACACTTTGATAATAACATCATGAATTATTTCACCAATCACGTAACACATTTTTATTGTAGCACTATCACTTTTATTCACCGAAGATTCAAACGAAACTCATTCACAATTTTCAACTTACATTAAAAATTAATTACGCACGCAAGACTATACTGTTATAGTGAAAAATAACAACTGGTTAGAACTTTAGTCGCAATACCGTTGGCTTATTTTTTTATAGAGCATTAGTTTGACGTAACTATTGTAATTTATATTGCCCTATTAAACGATTTCTTGTGTTATTGTAACTGTTACCCTTTTGCATAAAAAAGGTAAGGTTTTAACAATGGGTTTTTGCTCTAGTTTTTAAGTTGGACCGCAAATGCAAAACAATGCGTGTAGTCGTCTTTAACACGGCTTTTAGAAGACGCTGGTCATTTAGTAAAAAAATAATGGTTACTACGCGTCATAATTGATGTAGTTTTTGCATAAGTGTTTTTTGTGGCGTTGATTTTGTTAGTTTTTGTGACGGACGTTCAACATTTTACTGTCAAATTTTTGCTTTATCTATCCGTTAAAAAAGATAAAATACCATTAATTTAAATATGTTTAATTATTATGATTTTTGATTTACCTAGTATTAGTTTAGTAATATAATAGAATTTCATCGTAGTGACTGTACTAAATTTGATGCGAGTTCAAAGCAATAGTATAAGAACCGAATAAAGCATTATTTATATTTGTGACTAGCCGTCGCCTGCGGCGTTGCTCGCGTTTTACCCTTTAAAGTGTGACGTTTTAAAATTCCTTTCTTAGTGCACCCCTACTATATAACTACTATATAAGGATACTACCTTCCAAATTTCATACCTCTAGGACTTATAGTTTAGGCTATGCGTTGATTCTCAATCAGCTTCAAAAGAGTTTTATTTTGTGATTTTTGGTCCAAATATAAAACTAAGTTAAACAGTCAACTCCCTTGTATACACTTTTACAGAATAATATAATTCAATCCATGTACTGTATAAATAAATAAAAATAAAACAATATACAAGGACATTTATTTTTTAGACCCGAATAATTCCATAATAATCATATGACTATTGTAAATACTGCAATTTTCTCTGTTAATAAATTTTTCATAAAAAACAATTAGTACATCAACCGTCATAAAATTATTAACCCTTGTAGTTGAAGGTCTGACTTTAAAAAACTATTAACTAAGACATGAAATAAGACTGTGACTTATTAACTACCAAGGTAAAATAATTCAATTAGAATAATTAAGTATAACAAGTCATGTAGAGTTGACGTTTAATTTTTTTATCAGTTTTTGAAACACCTATATACAGGGTGTTACCAGACCACTTCCGAAAACGAAAGGGGGAGCTACAGCACACCAAAACCCAACCAAAAAAAAAATCAGTTATCCTGAAAAATAATTATAGCCGGAGAAAACAATGTTTAAAGATTTGTATTTATTTCGCCAGCCCGCAATGTACGCATTCACGTAGGTAAGGTCGAGGCGTAGTACTATTATTTATTCTGTGTCGTAAGTGCCTACTAACGTAGGTAGGTACTAACGTAGGTCGCTCGCACGTCGCGTACTTGAATGACCCGCGATGAACTCTCAGCTGTTCATGCTGTAGTAGACGTAATCTGCGTGCTGCGTGTACATTGCTGCTTTATTTATTTTATTTGTTTTTTTGTTTTTTTAAATGAGATAATTAGGTAGATATGTCTTATTATGTTGTACTGTGTGTATGTAACTAGAAAAAAAATTAAAAAGAGATAGTCAAGTAAATTTTTTTTTTCGCGATTTTTTTCGCTTAATGTTTTCAGTATCATGGTCTGATTGGAACCTCCAAGTTTTCGGAAGTGGTCTGGTAACACCCTGTATAATTCGTAACAAAATATTTTTAATAAAATAAAAAGTAGGATTTTTTCGGAGGCATTTTATACAGTCTAATAACTAAATATAGCGACACTGGTCATGGCGTCTCCATGGTGTGTGCGTTACATATTTTATTAATCCCTGAGAGTCTCTTAATCCAGTCGGTCTAGGTATGTAACCTACTTTACGACGCGAAAATAAAAAAGTTTTCAAAATTGGATTTTGTCCCCCCTCGCTCCACACTTCATACCCCTCTTATCCCTTTCAGATAGTTTGTATGTGTGTGTCTGTATTTACTTACGGAGGGGAGAGCTTTCGCGTGTGGGTGCTATAACTAAGTTCTGCCACTCGACACTAGATGGCGCTGTTACGGATAACTTTTTAGCTATCCAGTGAAAAGTTTAATAGTATTTTAATATTATTTCATAGGTAAAAAGTATAGTATTTAATAAAATAAAAAAACACGATTTTAAATAACTTATTTGTTCTATTCTTTTCCACAGATAGTGGTGCCACTGACTTGACGGAAAACGCCGGAACTAATATAAAGCCCCTCGACGCGTGTTGTTGGATTGACTAGTTACTCCCAAGGCAATAAAAGCTTAGCGACACGGCGTTAAGGACTTTTTTAGTAAGCGATTTTCGTCGCTTGTGATGTTTTTTCATAGAGCTAAATTGGAAAAAGTTGTACTCTAAGATAGGAATAAACTTTACAGAGACTGAAAAGTTTTCTATATCAACTTTTATAGGAAATTATTGTCTTAATTAAATATTGTTCTGGTTACAATTTTTAATATGCCCAAAACATTTTGTAGTAAATAATTTGTTGAAATCACTTTGGGCTCTACATTTATTTGTTACGCTTGTATACTACTTTTTAAAATCTTTTCCATTTTTTTTACGGGTTTATAGCTATTTATAATAGAAATTAATTAATGCTAAAAGCAAAGCATTAATAAATAAATGTAAAAAAACATATGGTAGAGTTACTTTCATATCCTGTTTGAGACAGTAATTTTCTAATATTAGATTAAAAAAATGGACCAGTACTTACAGATCTAAATCGATTTTAAACATACTAACAACTCATGTGAATCAGTGTAAACTATATTGTATGACTTTTATTTTATAGACAAAAATATCATCAGTGTTGCAAATAAAATAATGAAGTCTGTTTTTATACCGTCTAGTATCTTGTTGTCTGTCTCTTATAATTATTATAACACTTTGCATGCCTCTATTTTATTATTGCAATATTCTGTGATTCGGTGTATATGATGTTAGGGACTCAAATAAATAAATAAACACTATAAAACTAGACTAAAGCGGGGAATTCACTAGACGGACATGCTCGCGGACATGCTCGCGAGCATGTCCGCGAGCGCGAGCTGCCCAAGTCCCTGCCGGCTGCGGCATAATGTGAACGCAACATCAGGTCTGAGCAGGCGGTCCGCGGTGAACATTCACGTACGAACATGTCCGTACGGACATGTGACCGCGAGCATGTCCGTCTGATGAGTCTGTGTAGTGTATTGTGGCGACAGACATGTCTGTACAGACTGTCCGCGAGCATGTCCGTCTAGTGAATTCAAACTGATGTCTGTACAGACTGTCCGCGAGCATGTCCGTCTAGTGAATTCCCTAGACGGACATGCTAGCGGACAGTCTGTACGGACATGTCTGTCGCCACAATACACTACACAGATTCATTAGACGGACATGCTCGCGGACATTCTGTAACTTTTGCGTTTGTAATATTGGTACGAGTAGGAAGGATGAAGTTCTGAGGAAAAGTTGATGAGAGATGAGCTGATGGTGTCGTTCGGTCACTCTGTAGCCACCATAACAAGTGGGATTAAATAATCTATTGTATTCCTAGTAAGTGTTTAAGAAATACAAGGTGAAAAGATTGCTTCTTAAAACTAATAACTTAAGGGTATAATTCATATTGGTCTTCTCTGAGCTAAAAAATGATTGCTAAATCTGTTGTCATCTCTTTTGTCTGTTATGCAAGTGACTATAAAAAATTAGTTTCTTGACATGGTAATAGTTTTTATATTTTTTTTTTATGTTAAAAGTAATAGAACAAGCTGATAGCTCACCTGATGTTAAGTGGTAACTTCTGCCTATCTTCTAAATATTAATAAAAATGGAAGTGGTGGTATAAAATTGATGCTCTTCTGTATCCGTCCGTTTGTTTGTTGATCTGTGCTCTCGTAGCTTCAAAAATAGGGTTCCGATTTGAATGCTCTTTTTTTGTAAGAAAGATGATTTATCTGGGATGTTTAGTGAAAATTGGTGAAGCTATTTCCAAATTATGAGAATATTCATAAGCTCTGAAAACTTTTTTTCATGCATATTTGCAGTTTAAAACATTTAGTTCATCCTAAATCCAAATGTATTCAGATTCGATGAACTGGAGTCCATACTCCAAGGTCTGATAATGACTAGCAATGATGAAGAGGATATAAGAAGACCCCCAAACGTTCAGCTGTAATATTAACTTGTTACCAGTTGAGCTATCTACAAATCGTTTGCAACGGTTTGTAGATAGCTCAACTGTTTCATGTGTATTTTGTAAATATTGTAAATTACTTGTTATCATAAAACAATCTTGTAAAGAAGTGAACTTCTACAGACTGATATGATGATAATGAACCGTTGTTTTACGCTTCAATACGTCATTAGCATGGTTAACGTATCCACGCAGGGGTCTGTCGTAAAACTAACAAGGCAATAAAACCTAAGAAAAAATGCAATTTATTAACTACCACCGCGAAATTATTAGATAACTAGCTTTCGCCCGCGACTTCGTTTGCGTCCCATTGGATCCTGTTTATTTTCTAGGATAAAAAGTTGCCTACGTATGTATGTATTAATCCGGGTCACGGACAATATATATTCCAAGTTATATCTAAACCAGATCAGTAGTTTTTGCGTGAAAGATTAACAAACATACATACATACATGCATCCTTACAAACCCTCGCATTTATAATATTAATAGCATTTAATAGCGATGCGTATTGCTTAAGTTTTATTATTATATACCTACCTAGATCATAAACGTAAACGTTTGCATACGTTACAATAATATTCAAAGAAAAACTAAAAATACTTCATTGTGCTGCCATAGCTGACGTTTTTTAATAATAACTTGATTTAATAAATTGTTATGGCAAACAGCGTTGCTATTTTCTTTTCTAAACGGGTCCTGAGATCTGATCACAAGACAATTAAGAATCGGTTGTCATTCTGGTACCTGGATCAGTGGCCATAGAGTTGGGATAATAATTATGTTTCCCTTTGCAACAGTTAAGGTTATATTCAGTTCTGACTATGGTTCGATTGATCTACAGCGGTAAGTAAAATTCTCGTTAGTACAACGGATTGGTAACAAAGAGCTTTAATAACACTGCTTTCAAAGCACTCAATAAACAAAAATGTTAATTTGTAACTTGGTGATTTTTTTTTTGATAGACAGTTTAGTATTTTATAATTAAATAAAAGTAGTTAGTTATATTGCACTATAAGCTTTCATAATTACAATAAGTTTCCATTTATTGTTACCAAGATATTCAAGTTTTTATAGTGCACCCGGAATTTTTGCCTTCAAGACAAGTGTAGAATTCTTGGAGAAAATAATAAAATTTTTTAGCGAAATAATCACTTTTTTTTAACTCTCATAACACTGCTCCACATCAATTTTGAAGAGAGTGTATTTAGAAAAACTAGCATTTATTTGTTTTTTAAAAGAAGTTAAATGCCTATCTACGATTAGAAACTACAATGAATATTTTGTATATTTAGGTACATACAAAAGTCTTTCACTTCTGAAGCTGACTGTACTAACCAATTTCTAATAGGCAATTAAATGCGACACAAAGGTATTTCTTACTTATTATATTTTTATCACCTCTACTTGCACCCTAGTAAGTAAATAATTTAAAATATACCAATTTCTATGTAGGTACCTATAAATAAATAAATAAATAAATAAATATTCACGGACACTTAACACAACGCCTTCTAGTCCCAAACTAAGCAAAGCTTGTACGATGGAAACTAGATGGCTGATAGAATACATACATACATTTTTTTTTTGTAAATACATACTTATAATACATAGAAACACCCAGACACAGTTAATTTAGTCTAAAATTATCCTACAAGACAAGCATACATTTTTCTTTAAATAAATCCAAATTCGAAGTTATATTCCATACATCCCGCCATAATCCTGCCTTCTGTGATAGTATAAATGTACCACGCTCCGCCTATTTCATCATGGTGGGACTTTATAATATTAACATCTCTCCAAACTGTCACTTGAGACATCTGTTTATCTCTAGTCAAACGAGATATCTACATGTAACAAAACACGCAGCAAAGCAGGATGCCAGTACCTGTGCGAGGGAGATAAACATATTTTATACTGCACTCGTAGCACTGCTACGAAACAGTAAAATAATTTGAATTCATTGCAACTGCAACCTTAAGGCGTGAGTGGAAGGGTTCGTTTTCAATTGCAAATGTACAATGCGTGTATCATTGGAATTCTGACAAGTGAGACAAGGATAGACGCGTTCCAAACGCGAGGTGAAAAGAAAGAGCAATATAAGAATTCACTGGCCATGTTGCAATAAAGTTCCATAGAATCGTCAGTTACTAAGTTTGCAGGGTGTTTAAAAGATGGCGCCACGGAAATGTTTTTGCACAAATTGGTGTATTATAAAATAAGTTTTCTTTATTTATATCGGGATAATTGGTGAGTACTGAGTAAGGTTCTACAAAACATAACGTGGATAATATTAATAACTTTTTAACAATGGTAATTTCATTTAAAGAAATGGTATAGTTAAATAAGTACTTGAAATAACCTCAAAATTACCGCAAATGTTGAGCCATATATTTTTTTTATATTTTGAAATAGGTACAAAGTTATAAGAGAAAGCTTTCTATAAATAAAGTCCAATTAACAAGAAAAAAACAAGAAAGTCAATATGAATTAAGTATTGCGCGGTAAAGACTAGTCGCGAGGAACCGGCACCTAGACTCATGTGGTATATAAGACGATTCTAAATGATCATAAGTGATTTTACTGCATAAAAGACTTTTTACTTTGACTTTAATTAAACCAGTCTTTTTTTCAGAAGTAATCTGATTTTCTTTAGTGAGCAAGTAAATTTACTTGTACGAAAGAAAAATATCAACAATTTTACGGAATTTTCATTCCCTAGATGCCCATTTTCTTCAACTTCCGTGTCACTCGCCGGCAAGAAAACGAGCAGTTCACATGCAAACGAGGCAGCTTTCGTAGCAAATTAGCAGCAGTTCTATTTTTAAACGAATGACAGCGATGTTCCAACTTTGAATATTCAAATTTAGTACTCACATTTGTTTTGTGCCAGCTCTGGAAACGTCAAACTTGTCAGAAAACACGTCGCGTGCTCACGAAACGACGCGACCGGTGACGTCCGCGTCACTACACCGACGACAACCGATTTAACCTTGATTTTACACGGAAAACAGCGTACATTTACACAAAAATCACCATCATATTTCGGTAAAAGTACGGAGCGAACCGAGATGTGTCGTCCGTGGCCGCGTTCGCATCTAAACGGCCCGAGTTTTATGTTAGATTACAGACGTAACTTTTATAGATCCTCGGTGCTATATAACGTGGTGGGCGGGTTTAGGGGAGTGAGGACCTTGCGTGGAAGGTAGAGAGGCTATAATAGCTTGTCGGGTTCGTTGCACGGGTGTCATTAAATGTCGCGCGACGAGGGGAGAGGCGGGGAGGTGAGCGAGTAAAGTTTTGGGTATTGATTGAATATGAGCCGGATTAGTGGCTAATGATCAACAATTGGGTGTTGCGCCTTAATTGACGCTGGGTCCTATCGGCGCAGTGGGGGAGCTTTTGTATTTTATTTATAATCTGTGGTGGGCGATGAACGCTGATAGGAAGAGAAAGTTTCCAAAGAAACGATCAACAAAACTCATCGCTTGCTTGTTACTTGTTTTCGTTGGCGGGTTTAGAGGCAGCCCGACTACTTACAAAACTATGTTATATACAGTCAATTAAAAAATATTTATGCATATCTAAATCCCTAATATGGAAGCAAAGCACAATACGTCACCTATCTTAAAATCAGCGGAGTCTAATTTCATTTTATTTTCGGTGAAACTGCGCAGTGAATTTTAAAAGAACAAACATCCACAACAGATCTTAAATTTACATAACCAACGATGCTTTACTGAAAGAATAGAATAGATATGTAGAGTAGATAAAGCAGTGTGAACGTAAACATAAACACTAGCATTCTTGCATGGAATGTGCGACATGGTTTCACGTCCACAAAGTTGTTTATACTATGACATAGTTGCATGATAGAGTACGTACTATTCTCGCGAAGGTTGTTTGTGACTATATTTAAATAGGTTAGCAACCTTGTAAGGCTGTTCTATGACATAATCACAAAAAACTGTTGTTTCGAGACAGCTTTTTCGCAAAACTAATATTAGGACTTTTTAAATAGATCGTTTGAATTGTGCAGTAACGAAGGCTTGAGTACATTTTTGGTTTGATTTCTATCTTTATCATCAGCTTAAAAATTAATAGTTAGAATAGTGACTCTATCAGTAATTTATTTATTCTGTACTATGAATGAAGTCAATGGAAAATTGCAAGGAATATTAAAAGAAAAATTAACTTGCCATGAATTTTTTATAATAATAACTCGTTTTAAAACATATACCCATGACTACAAATTAATTGAGTAAGCATTCGTGTTTTTAATACTTGAGTTGGTGCGTAAAAAAATATTGAACCAGTATCGTAATGCTATCTTCTTGGAAATTGTGTAGGTTGGTATTAATACTGATAATGTACCTAAAAACCTAATAATAAGGATCAAATTGGCAGTACACTACACAATTACTGTCATGCTATTATACATTGGGAGCCAATCGAGCAACTTTCACACGAATCGGATCGATCGAAACAATTTTCAATTTATATGCCGAGCACACCTTTAGGTACACTGAAGGACAAAATGTTGACCACTCTTTTACACTGACGAGCGATTGTCACACAAGATAATATGCTGATATAAAACATTGCATTGCATTGTTGACTTTATAAAGTCAACGTTGAACGTTGTCCGATTACAAATGAATACATGAATACCCACTAATTTTGTACCCACTTAGTGAAAAATTTATATTACCTACCTTTTCTTTAGCAATTTTTTTTTTAATACTACTAGCTGATGAGACGAGCAGATGGAAAACCTGATGTTCAGTGGTAACCATCACCTATAGCAAAGCATTGCCTCGTAGTCATGCATGATAGAAACGTGCCCTACGATGCACTGCCTCTGTTTTTAATTGTATAGTAAAAACAGGGATGGTTATAGCTTATTATTTTGTCCTTCAGTATACCTTGAAATTTCCGGGTAATTTCCTTGAAAATGGATACCCTACCACACCCACGTCGTTCCTCATACACACATGTAAAGGTAGTGTATGTACTTCACACCTACGTTTTGAAATCTGCCTGGAGCGACCAATCTTACCTACTTGAGGACGGTTTCAGAATAACAAAACGCAGTTTTCAAAGAGCTCTGAAGGGTATACGTGCTGATACAAGTATCTAAAGTTCTTGGATATGTTGAAATGTGACTTTTTTAGTTGACAATATTTATAATATAGAAGACTGGTAAGGAAATATAGATTTTAAGTAATACCCAAAAGGTGTCGCATTGCTTGCATTGCGTTTGAGAACTCACACACTTTTTGCTTACCTACTAAAGTTGGTATGTCATTTAAAACATTGGCTTTCAGAATAGGCCCAAAAATTTTGTTTCTAGAAAGCTTGGGGAGGTTTATGTCGAGCAGTGGACTTCTTCAGGCTGATATGATGATGGTGGCACTAAAGAAAATATTTCATCTAAAGTAACGGAAGCACTTCCTTTTACTACCAGACATTCCTACCCAAATTAGGTATAAACACTCGACACATTTTAATAAAATTCAACCCTTCGAGGAAGATTCCGCTTCGCCGCAGAATGCCACCATTAAAGGGGTCTTAGACTAGTCCGGGGTTAGTTCCCTCGAAGGTATTACCAAAAACAAAGAGCTCAGCAGACGGGAGGTGGGGGGAAAGGGTGGGGGTAGGATGGTAGTAACAGTTTTACGATGGGATGTGCGGATTGCTCATGCGCGTTGCACGTTTGCTATTTGCATCAGATTATCGACGGTCGGGATGTCCGGTTTGCAGGTGTGTGTCTGCCTTTACGGCGGACTTTTTAAAAGGTTGTACGGGAGACGGCTTATAAGTAAACGGTGGATTTTATAAAGGTTGCTTGAGACGGTTTTCACACTGAAAAAATAGTTGAAAGCTCGATGGATTTATTTGTAGGTTTTACACACACGTATTATGTATTTATTAATGTGAAAAAGTAGAGTTTAATAAAAAAATATATTTCAGTTTTGGAGAAAATATAAGTATTCAGTTAGTAGGTATAGTGAATTCTATCGTATCATAAAGAAAAACAAATAAGCTTCTAATTTGTAGTTCCCGCCCCACTAGACGTATGAATTCTAGGTAAATAAGTTATAGTAGTATTTCTAGATACAGAATTAGTTTAGCTAGAGTCTAGCTAGGCTAGACTATACTCAAGACCACGATTAAACTTGTAAGCACTTAAAAGCTCAAATGTATCTGTGTGCTCGTTAAAGATATCTTGGCATCCCAGATGGTAGTAAAGTCTAGACTGCAAAGCGACTGTGGTATTCATACCAATCTTATTTAAATTATTCAATTAAGCACACAAGATTAATAGGGTTGACCATTCCTACTTACTAAACCATACACACATAAAATTCGATTTTTTATCGAATTCAGGCAAAGTTAAATACAAAACGCTTTTATTCGATACAATCTCACAGATCACTTTGAATCTTCATAAGGTTTTGTATGATTAAGGTATGATTATATATTTTATTGAATGAGTTGAAGCTAGTTCGTACCAAGCTGGTTCGTCTTCTAAATAATGAGATATTAAAAAAAATAGGTGACAATTAGAAAAAAATTAGTATCTCGAGTAGCAAAATAAACGTTTGTTACAGGACTTGCAAGTTTGTATATGGCAGGGATAAATCTCTTTACCACGTTTTTTTCACACCAAAGTGATCAAAATGATCTTTGTACGTATGATAATATATATAAATGTCATTTCCGAATGTGCAGTTATATTATACAACCATACTATTTTATAATTAAAACATATTTTCTTTTGTTTTTTAATAGGAGCTCTATTGTGAAACAATTGAACACGCTGAATGCTATGTCAAAACAATTGAATAAACTATGAAATATAGACATACGCAATGAGATAATAGATACAGATGGGAAATATATCGACTCGTCCAATGAGTGTATATTAAAATTTAAATTGATATAAAACATTGAAGTAGTTTTATTTCAATACAATGGGCACAGTTGTTTAATAAATCTTCATAATCAGCTCAATATTTTACAACAGATACTTATATAATTATTATTCTTTTTTACTACTGTATGATAAAGATCAATGCGCAAAGCTAAATATATAAAACTAAAAAATAAAATCTACACCTCAACACCTTATTAAAAGGTACACAATATATATTGTAGACTGTAGAGAAAAAAAAACAAGATTTCTTTTTAAGTACTCAATTCGTTACACCTACGGTAATGTTGTTATACCTACTGGAATTTTACCAAAGTATATACCTACTAGGTTGAGTTATTTTCTGCGGGTTAGTATTGATTGACCCCATGCTGGCTTGTCCCCGAGGTTGATTACCGAATAGTTGCTACGTCGTCAATGGACGGTACAACAGCAGACACAAGTCTGCTCACAAACCAGCTTATTTATATGAGAGCGAAGTAAGTAGTTTAGAGATAACCCTGCAGTATATTTTATTCATAAGCCTTACATTTTATCCCTAAGAAAACAATATAGAATACAAAGCAGACAAAAGGATAAAGAGATCACATTTCAAAGTATATAGTTTCATGTAAATCCTATGATAGTGACTGGATATATGAAATCTACATTCTGGACTCGGCAATACTGTGTTACATAGTAAGTAGGGTTGTCAACCTTACGGACATGACCTTTTTTGGCATATTCAAAAAAATCACAATCGGTTATAGTATCAGATGGCATAAAACAGTGGTAGTAGTTATTTTTTCAAGCTTACAGACTCAGTTAAAAGTTTCACTCAGCCATCAGCACTCATCAGCAGTTAATTCATCTTAGCGTAGTATCATCCACTGCTGGGTATTCGCCTCTTTCTTATTATTCCAGCCTTCTCTGGCTTATACGTCATTCAACTCAATTGTCAGTTAGTTACTTATCAATTTATTGTGGAGTGTCTGACAACCCTAATGTATTTTAAGTGGCTAGTAAATGTCAGATGTTGAATCTTGGAGTGACATTTAGATCTTTAGGTATGCTATTTTGAATCCTATTTAGTGCGTTTATTTGGAACTATCTTAAGTAAAGGCTATGATTAGCATTCGTATCTATATAGGTAGGTACGGCACGCGCATCAAGTTTGTCAGAAATTTTATTATCTAGAAAGATTACACTAAAACCATAAATGTGAGGTAAAAATAAATTAATGCCCACTATGAATACTTTGCTACAGAAAACAACACTATCTAAATTGAATGAGGTTTTAATTTGAGAACTCATAATACATAACGCACATATCAGAAGACCTACTCAGACCTACTCAAGAAATTTTAGCAGATCAAGCAAAATACAAAATTAAATTATAAAATGTAAGAAACGAAATTAAACAGCAAATCAAGCATGAACAAATGAAAATGATAAAAAAACAAACGAAGTAATGAACATACACACTTAAACAAAATACGCAGTAAACAACTAAATTGCATAAGTAGACACACAAGAACAACGTAAGACTTGTTTATAAATTAACAGGTGGGCTAAAACATTTCTCAATACAATAACTTACCTACTAGCTCTGCAATGCAGCCTACCCACATAGGTACCTACTTGCAACAATGTTGCCAAACTATAATAATAAAACCAGTTTCAAGTACCCATATACGTAGGTACTGAAACATCTGCACTTTGAATTAAATGCTAATGTTGTAAAGGTCAGTTTATATACTTAAGTACATAACTAGCAATGGCTCTCGTATTATCACAGCGCATGGCAATGTGTTATGTTTGTATTAAGTAGTTAAGTTTGTGAGTAAAATTCGTGACTTTATTATTAGGTCTGAGGAGATAAAAACCTGAAGACCTAAAGAGATACAGCCGAGTTTTTCATACACGAGATATGAGATACTAGCTTCCGCCCGCGTTCCGTTGGATACTGTTGAATTTTTGGAATAAAATGTAACCAAAAAAAAAAAGTAATTCATTAAAAAATAATTTATAAATTAATTAATTTATTCAGTATTCAAGTAAAAAGTAATTCATCAATGTTACGAATAATATTCCAAGTTTCATCTAAATTGGCTACAGCGTTGTTAACCAACAAACATGCTAACATCAAAACTTTCACATTTATAATATTAGTAGGATTAATGTTAAGAAACTATGAATATTGAATTTGAAATATTTGCACTAAAAACCCTTTATTTTTATTGCACACTTTTGACACACGACTTTTTCACACTAAACAGACACTGTATAACATAGTTTTCATAACTGACTCTACTTTTTCAGAGATAAGCTACCATCACAGTGTAAGTCAAAACACATTTTGAGTCAGAAATCGGCATAAGTCAAACTGTTTACAAACAATTTGCATGAGAATAGTCATTTATTGTTCCAACGGGTTAAAAAGAACTCGACCTACTTTCTAAATGTATCCCTTTGTATTGGAACTCTCCGATAAAAAAGGATACAAAAAATTTAGAGCTTTATTATTGTACGGAAGCAATTTTAGATTGCATAAACTAAACTAGGTTGCTATGTATGTATGTAGGTATATGCACCAACATTATAATAACATCAACTCTTTTCCCCATATTATGTGGCTGGCGCACTGGCATGATGACTAAAAGATACATGTAATAAGTTGCTCAAATGAAATATATACACCTAGCAGTCGCACTCAAAGATTTAGGTATGACAAAATATATTAAATGTCTATTGACATCTTTTAGAAAACAGTACCCTTTAATTATGGGGGCACTTAGTTTTATTCTTCAAATGCACCTTGAATTGTAAACTTGTAAAAAAGATAATAACATACGCTAATTATAAGTAATATGTACTTATATTACATATTATATTGTATATTGCTTATAATTATATTGTATTCTATCAGCCATCTAGTTCCCATAGTACAAACTTTGCTTAGTTTAGGACTAGAAGGCGTTGTGTTAAATATCCGTGAATTTATTTATTATTTATTTATATAAAAATAAACATAACAACTCCTTTCTTACTAGTGCTCACAAATAGTTTATTTACTAATTAATAAGCTAAATATACTTCTAAATAACTAAGTAATAAATAAGGAAAAGCTGTGGTAAAATTCAAAGCAACTTTACAACATATAATATTCCAGACCAATTACACAAATGCCATCTTCCTAAGTTCCTACATTTTCTACTCGCCTACATCTTGGGTGGGCACACACGCACATGTTATAAGAAGTTTTACATCAAGTAATTTACATATAAATGGGTGCTCGTTGAAACACTGGTTGGTATACAGAGGGTAAAAAGAGAACCTTTGATTTATAGATATTTTGATTGGCTCGATCAATCAACAAACACAGAAACAGTCATTGTCATCATCATAATTCATGTAAGCTCTGAAAAAACTGAAACTGATAGCTGAATTAATGATTTAAACATTAAAGTAAACCTATTTGTAACGTTCTTTATACACTAATCATGCATTGTTTTTTTTTTTACATTAGTGTCTGTGGATAGATTTTTTTTTTGTTTCTTATTTTATAATCTTGAGGTATTGAGGAAGTCATTTTGTCTAGGTACCCTACTATCTAATAGGGTAGTTGTGTCATAATTTTTTGAGAGCTAGCGTTTTACAACTTGTAGGCTCGGGTATATTCACTCGTGGGGAAAATTGTATAAAAAGTCTGTATAAGATTATACTACCTAGCTACATTTCATTTATAGTTTTTTGAAAGCTGAATTTAAGTGAAATTTATCCCCGCAGAAGCAAGCGTATTTTTTTGTTGATGTGTTGTTTGAGTTGTAAAATGGCACACACACTTCTCAAATGTGAATTAGCAAAAAAATATTAAACTACATGAAGGTAGGTACTAAACAGAAAAGGTTTATGGATAAAAATAAAAATTTCAAGTAAAAAAGTCCAAAAGCAAAATACTCAAAACTATGTATTATTTATTTATTCGTGTATAATGAATATTTATGTTTTGAATCTTGTTCAATTTTAAGCTAGGAATGCACCATCAATTCTTATCTTTTTTCATCGACAACCTTCTTTCGGACTACAGATTAGGCGTTTGTACACTGCCCGACCCGACATCTACACGATACGTCACTGTCTACAACAAAAACATTTTTGTCAGCGCCGACACAGTGTGGCACATAAAAACGTCCAGTACTTAATGGATGACATGAGTTTAATAATAGGTGAGGTAATGGTCAAACGGTTACCTACGTTGTATAAAAAAAGCTCCGACAATATCGTGTAGGTGTCGTGTCGTCTGCAGTGTGAAGAAAGTCATTGAATGGCATTTTTATGCAAATAGCTGAACATTGAACAGCCTTGCTTTGCCATCAACTAGAAAAAGACAATAACCCTATCGAATGTTTGAATGTAGGTATAGTTTTCGACTTCGATGCTCGTTGTTATGATAATTTTGTGAAAGTTGTGTCCCTTTGAAGATTCAATATTTTTTTAGGATTTGGGATTGACTTATTGACTTCTCCCCGCAGTAGACCTAAGTAATATAAGAATGAAAAATATAGAGTACTTTAATAACTAGTAGGTATACTAACTTAAAATATATGTATTTGTTTTATAGGATGGTACAAATAAAGTGAAGATATTGTTGTCTAGTAACTGTTTAATTGAATGAAACGCTCCTCAAATCGATTTTATGGTTTCCTCGACTCAATATCGATTAAAACATTGTGTATCGAACTTGGCCTGCTCGATAACGGGGTGATTGAACGGAGCTCTTATCTCGCTCAATCACCGCACTTCAGTGCACTGACTCACAAGCAAGTGCTTTATAGTTATTTCAACTAACTAGCTCTAGAAATCTGAATCATAGTTTGTTTTGATATAAACATACGAGAACTAATGGTCCATCACGTAGAGCATAATATTTACATACTTTGTTTGGTCGCTCAATAATATAAATACGATTATTTACTTTAGTGTCGATTGAGTTTTTCATTATGCTTTTTTGGCTCATTCCAGCTTTCCCCTGCGTCAGTCTCCTTTGTAGAGGAGTTCTGGAGGTTTAGTCCAAAAATTCTCCTAGCAACCCCTAAGATTGCCGGCAGGAGAAAATTTTAAGTACCTGACAGAGCCCCCTGATCACAAGTAGTTACCTTAGCTTATAGGTAGGACCTGAAACATCAGAGAATACAAACGCGCATTGCTTGTCTTTGAGAGAAAAAAATCCGAATGCTCTTATCGAAGAAGAACATAGAGTAATATATAGTTTGTAAAGAAAACTTCAGCAAAATCATCTCACGATCTGAACGTTTGCTAAAGCTAAATAAATGGAGCTTGTGTTGCAGTAGCTCTCTTCTCATATATTTTTTACTTATTTTATTTGGTAATTACAATATAATACATACCTGTGTGCACGCTAAATATTAATGTATTTTAAATAACAACTAAAAACTAAGTTCCTAACAATATAGTGTACGAATATAACCATATAAAAACTATCGTGGAGTTTTAAAATAACTCCAAACACAATCTTCATCTTCTCGCTGTAAGTTATTGGTCCAATGTATACCACACATTATGCAGCTACGTTAGAGGTTATCTACACAACCGGTTTGTGACTGCCTTCAGTGTTTGTGAGTCAACCATGGAGAGTTCACGCGTCCAAGGCACACAGTTTCAAAGATAACACACTCATAGGTATGTATACTGCGCCTGGCAATGTGTTAGTATGACCATGTGTAGGGAAGCCACGAAAACAGTTGACTGTGTAAACAAAATTCGAACTCCGAACGGTCTGAAGTCTGCTACATTGCCAGTGACATGATATGCAGATTAGTAGCGGGTACTCACGTGCCTCCCAGCAACAAGTCCTCGTGATAACACCGGTATCGCACAATGCACCATGTCCTTCCGTCTTGACACTATCACTCGCGTATCTACTCGCGAATGACTGATTTTTTTCTCACGTAACGGCCCATTAAACTTGTAGATTTCTATCTCGCTCTCCGACCCGATAGCGTTAAGAAGCGAGACAAAGAAAGGCTGTGGTTTATAGGTTGTTGATAGAATTGGTATCCGCTCAGTAACGTGCCGCGGTGTGTTGCATATTTTTATAGGAGGTGACTTTGTATGGAGGGGCGCGGTGTTGAAAAAAATCATGGCTGGCGGTAGTGAACTTTGTTTTTTGAAGTTTGCATAGCTAAATTAAACATAATTAATTATACTTTAAGAGCTTTCTAAAAAAAAATACTACTTACTTAATTTAAGTGAACAAAATAATGTGATAATTTTTTTTTATCAATCCTGCTAAATACTTATTAGTAGGTTATTTGTGCATTTACATTGGTTTAATCACAACTTAATTTATGATTTAATAAATAAAAATACAATTTAATACAAACATATATATTACCCACACCGTTCAAAGCGCGTCGTAGCAAGTACTACGCTCGTAGCAAAACCGTAGACCTGTCTACGAGTTTTGACAAATCTGTCATTTTATTCAAATACCACTACGTCTACACAAGGTCACTTCGCGCGGAAGTATACCACTAAAGATGTTTAGGCAATATAGGCGTCGCCCCAAGCGCAGTCGTACGTTCATCTTGTTTTATACCACCGCCAGCATTGGAGAGCAGAACATCAAACGACGTTATAGCCCCCGGACGTGCCGGGCGCTCCGACTGAGCGAAAGGGATGGAAACACGAAAGAAGGGAGATTTTGCAGTTCCAATACATTTATTATTCGCTACACAAACAAACATCCAGATCGAATATGGGAGATCAAGTTTCGCTGAGATCAAAGTTTTGCAGAACTTTTTATTTGACTCTAAATGACGCCGCTCTACTTTGATGCTTTGGAGGAAACTATTTTGTTGGCAGACGAAACTGTAACTCTTTATTTGGTGTTATTCTTATTCAATATAATCAAGAAATGAGATTTACACTCTCGTTTCTGAATGTTTACCTTATTTCATACATTTTTTCATTTAAATCCTTTGAAAAACCAAATTTGTAAAAATGTAGCCCTAAGTTAATCGCCAAGCATAGAATATTTCTTGAATATAATCACAAAAATGTTTAAGAAACAAGCTCTTTTTCACAGAAAAAAAGTAAATTTTCACATGCGACAAATTGGGGAAACCGTTTATCAGATAACGTAATTATGTATAGCGTTACGGGACACCTCGCCTCACTCAGCGTAATTGAGTGAACCCTCCCCCTCTCTCCTCCTATTAGGCAAATCGAATCTCCCCCCTCTTTCCCGGGATGCCCGGGATAGGTATGTGAACGAGCTTGAACAGTTCATTTAGAACAGCTGGATTACGCGACAATGTTTTTATATAAATTATTTGTTAGCATAACAATTTTTTCTCGCAGAAACTAAAAGTAGGATATTTTGCGCATAATTTTGATGGTTTTAAACTTTTAGTGAATATTAAAAACAAAGCATACTGCAATTCAAGTTAGATTGCCAAGTTTCAAGGCTGGGAACACATACTTCTACATAAATTTCCATGCATTTTGTAAATCCTTAGCAAGGCCGACGTTTATTTCATCCTGACATAAAGTTTATGCCACATTTTGACCTTCTAAAAAAACACGGAATAATGTTCGCAGAATGCCGCCTCTAACCTTATATTTATAGAGTAAATTTTAACTGTATGGTCGTAGAAAACTAAGCTTAAATCCAAAGATAAACCTAAAACTTTAAACTAGTTAAGAAATTAATCAAGGTGTAACTGGATTGTGACTTGTTATTGGATGTGATTAGCTGTTACTTTCATTTGCTGTGTCTTGGCTCCGCACCAAGGATTCAATTTGCGTTGAATGTAAATAAAACGAACGCGAGTTGCGTCGAGGTATGTGGATTTACTGAATGGTATAAGAATTTTAGAGCTCAAATGTATGAAGCGACCTAACTATAACCAGACCAGGATTGTACTTAGTATCGCTGTAGATACTTTTCAAGCAAAAGCTGGAAGATAAAAGAGTGAGTACCGCGTGTGGAATTGCACACTGCAAAAACGTAAGAAATCATGATGCTATGTCCATTTTTATTCCCTTAATAAAGTTGGTTGAATGGGTTAAAACGACGTATTCGATTTTCAAATACCCTTGTGCTTTTTATGATATCAGCCAAACAGGAAATACGACCTTTGGCCACTCGTCGAGCTGCTAATGCGTTAAAGCTCTTTGGATATTTTAAGCTATCAACACTTGTCTTATCTACGCGTTTGAATACATAATATTCAAAACCTAATGAGTTAGGTACTTTGCAGTAAATAAAGTAAATTTTTAACTGTTACTAATATGCTCAAGATATAAAAAAAAAATCATCAAAATCGACTCACAATTGATGAATTTTTTTTTTGTCTTCCATATTTTAAACGAGTTTTGAACCAGAAGTAGTGATAAAATAACCCTTTCTGTATCGGAGAAATCAGCGCAAAATAAAAAAATATTTAACAGTCTAACTGTCCGATTTATTACACTTACCTTTGGGACTTTAACACGAGTGTATTCGTAGTAAAACATCTGACGATATTTTCAACTATTGGGTATACGAACTAGTATAATCGTTGCTACGAGTATGATTGTAGTTACCAGAAAACATGTTTACAGTCAGCAAAAAATCGTTCTAAATACCTTAAAAAGTAGTATCTTGAAGTGAAATATAATATGGAATGTGCGTTCAAAAAGACTCTTTCAACTCAATTCAATTCAAAACACATCAAGCGCCGTTACTGTGGAACATATAATAATATACCGCAGATCTCATAAAAGGAAATTCTCTAGATATAAACTAGGCTCAAGTGGATCCGACTCCGAAGCTAACACACCCATAACCCTAAACAACTGATTTCATTGCGTGCATTAATTCACCAATACATTGCCGACTTACTTTGTAGTTCAAGATATCTGGAAAAAAAATATCAATGAGAAAAGTAATGAATTTTATACAGATAGCGAGCCAATAGGAACAAGTTCTACTTTTAAACTTTGAGCATCCAGTAAGATTGACCTTTCGTTTCAATCATTTTATAGTTGTGCTGGAAGGCAAGATAGGCCAGATTATGATGGTGGAGTAGTATAAAGTTGTCTCGGATCGGTTCATCTATATGCTAATCAGGGAGGAGGCGGCAGACTCGAAAATAACCGGTAGATCCTTACCGCATACCACACTCGAGTTACTTTGTTGTTAATCTCGGGTTATTGGGACTGGGTTTGATATAATTTCCTTCACGTATTAAATGTGTTATATCGTAAGCTGGGTAATAAGTTTGGCTTATTATGTAGCAGACTCAACAGTAGATATACCTAGAGTATTATTTCCAACTTATCTTTTTTTGTTGGTCTGTGAACGTTTTCTTTCGTTCTTATCCTATCTAGAATATATTTACAGAGAAAAAGAATAATTAATATGCCATTTTTACATTGTCATGGATCTCGTGGATCTGTTCTAAGGCCCCTACTAAAACGAGGGGTGTGATTTTGACGTCGCGTGTTCATTCAGGCGATTGTTTTTATATTTAGTTGCGTCTACAAATAAAGATTTCAGAAGATTATTTAGTAAGTATTGGCATTTCAGTAATTTGGAACCAACTCTAAAAAAATGTTTCCAATATAATTGGATTTTGTGCCTGCCTACGTAGTTCTAATCAACACATCACAAATCGCTGAGTGATTTTAACTTGCTTCTAACTCCAAGTCAGTTTTCGTTTCTCTGTCACTAGATGGCGTTACCTTACCTACTCGAAAACTTCGTAGCATTGTATAGGTAGGTTGGGTTCTTATTTTATATTAATTTGATTAGTAAAATAATACATTTAATACACTATTTTGATAATAGTAAGCTAAAATCAGAATAGAGAAAATATACCAGGCAGTACTAATCTCAAGAAGTTCTCAAAAAGCTTACCTACTTGAGAAGCAGTAGATTATTAGACAGTTAGTAAGATCAGTAAGAACTGCAATTTGTAAGCAACAAACCTCGATTCTATAGCAGCTATCTAGGTATAGCTTTACCTTCAATTTATTATCATTCAAAAACAGAGCAGCATGTCAAAGATAGATTGAATTCTTTAACGGACCTCAGAATTTTGTTTAGATCTCCTGTAGTAGCGAGCAACGAACCAGTTGAGACGCACAAAGTGTAGGTTCGTTTCTTGAGGCGGGACTGCTGAACCAATTCTTGCATGATTTGTAAAATATTTGTTCTCAATCCGGATGGTACTCAATGGTACCTACCTACTAGTTTACGATATCCAGAAAATTGAGTATCCCTACTTTCCTACCCACTTATAACTTATCTACCTACCGAGTACGTCGTATGTGACCAACTTATTTTAATTTTCCTTTAAGGCACATTTACTTTAGAAAACCAATTCCACCACGATGGTTTTATGCAGTACTAGCCGTCGCCCGCGGCGTTGCTCGCGTTCTACCCTTTAGAGTGTGACGTTTCAAAATTCCTTTCTTAGTGCACCTCTACACTATATAGGTAAAGATACTACCCTCCAAATTTCATACCTCTAGGACTTATAGTTTAGGCTATGCATTGAGTCTCTGTCAGCTTCAAAAGAGTTTTATATATATTGATGATAATCAATCTAATAATAACTTCCTTTTTTAATCCTAAGCCGGTGCGTTTCAAATGTTAATCCTCGAAAGGTTAACAATAATTACAACGGAACCAATTTTGTTGTATTCATGACCTATACAGGATGAAACGTAATAAACAAAATTGATCATTCTGAAAAATCACGTGGCCTATGTTCAGCAGTGGACGTCCTATGGCTATAATAATGATGATGATGACAGGGTCGAAAACTGAAGGGATTATAGAGAAGGTAATTGCTATTAATAATAATTATTTAGTCACAGAAAGCTTAGTATTATGATTTTTAAAAGTAGTTTCATAAATGTGCAATAAAGTGACTTCAAACTTTAGTTGATTTGCAAGGAAAGCACCCGATTATAGGGGTTAGTCTGGCCTGTCCCCGATGTTGATTACTGAATAGTTACTAAAGCCACTTCCTACTTCAGTAGTCACTCATCGAAATGTAGGTACCTTAATGTACGTTCTCATTACATTTTTAATTGTACTAGCGAAGCAAATAAAAAAGGTATGAATGCAGTTTGATTTACTTTAATAAACAAAGGAAAGTTTTCATAGCCAAAGTAGGTAGGTATGCAAAAAATATTTGTGGTAGGTAGTTTTTGCTGTGTCCGTTCGTCTTTACTAGTCTGTATTTATTAAAATTACCATTCCTTGATCAATAATTTTGAATTCTATGCCGACGTTGATAAGAATCACTATTACTAAGTCAGTAGTTAAAACGCTTGGTTGGCTATTATCAAATTCTGATTCCAAACTGTATAAGGTCAAATAGGTAGATGAAGTTGAGTATACCAACCTTGTTCTCAAGCGACGGGTCATCTTCACTGGAATGTCGAGCTTAACAGCATATTAATTAAGCATACTTTTGAATGAACTACCAAAATACTGTCGTGCGCTACAACTGCGCGGTAGCTACCTGTCGTAGACCCAAAAAAAACTCGCCACGTGACTTGTAAGCCAAGCCTTAACCCACAGATTACCATCACAGCTACTATGGTACCATTTCATCAGCAGTGACTGACAAACTAATCTTCGGTAAACGTAAGTGGTTCATTTCATTCTACTGTCTGGACAATAGGGATAGATTATAGTCGAAAGTCGATTACAGTCGAAAGCAAAGAATCCGGCTCATCTATAAAAACTTGAATATTGTGAAAATCATGAATACAAGTGAAATAAATTTTATTGTGTTTGATACACATAATTTTAATATTCCTTAATTAAATCAAAGTAACTGTTTAATAACATTATTGGCTTGCATTAGTTCACTAAGCTAGCATTCATGGTTTCCAATATATTCAAGTTTTTATAGATGATTCAGAAATTCCTGTTTACTAAGCTATAAGGGTTGGAGACGTTAAATAAATTATTTAAATTATTTTTATTAAGAAATAATGCAGATTTCATAAAAGTTAAAACCAAAAGGTAAAAAAAAAGTAACCAGGACACGACGAAGTATTTAATTTTTCCCCTTTCATACATTTTTTTCTAAATTCGTCATAAAACTGTCGAGAGCACATTCATGTTTAATAATACATTAATCTTAACAAAACCTCATATTTCTGGCGTGATTAACTACTTTAATTAATCTGTACAATATAATTACGAGACCTTTATATTATTACAATAATAGGTAGGGCTCTATATGTAGATACTACTGAAACTGCTGTATATAATATTAGTTCATAAGAGAAGCGAAAATGTATATATCTGAAAAGCAATGATACTTTTTTAGTACATTTTTGCAACATCTAAGTTTACAAAACAGTATTAAGTACTTCACAGGACCAAAAAGTTCTTCAATGGCTTTAAATATACAAAAACAATTTAAGTTTTAGCATGACTGTTTCACAGGATGTAACCTCTTGTCTATTTTTACTTCCGTCTAAGGTAAGAAAACATCATTGTATTTTCAATTACATAGAAATTCGGTCGTCTAGACGAGGTCACCATTTTGTACAAAACCCCTATTTTTATTACTATAAAGTATTTTACGGGACAATACAGATTTAAGAATAGAATGAGTAAACTACTAAGTTTACAATAGAAACATTCATTAGGTACATACCTAGATAAATATTAAATGTAAATAGCTAGATATTACAAAGTACTCTAAAGACCAAGATGATTCACAATTAAGATCTCTAGGAAATACCATGACAATAATATTATACACGTACCTATAGTACATTATTCGTTCGATGTAGAGCGTGATACAATTATTTAATAGATTGTAGTTTTACTCCTGTATAAAAATAAATAATAAAATATTCAACTAAAACAAAAATAAAAGTAATAGACAGGCTAAAGCGAACAGTATGATCATTAGGACAAAATTAATGCACTCGCCCATTATTTACCTAATTAATTGATTATAACATCAACTTCAATATCAAAAGTCATAACAGTAACTTAATGTATTATTCTACTGGAACCGAGTTAAAGCTTTGTCAGAAATCCATAATTTATAATAACAAAATTTACGAATTATGCAAGAAATTAAACAGTAATAAATATTTGATCATAATCTGATTTCAATAACTGCTAATGTACTTACATTTACTAGAAAAATATGACATGTTGATGGTAGTAGTATGACTAAACCGCTAATGTTTGCACTTCATCTAATTCATATAAATATCGTACCTACAACTTGCGAAAAGGTATCTCTAACTGCCACCAAAGCAACCAGTCATTCAACAATTTGGTAACGAAAATAAAAGAGTAACTGATTATGACTAATCCACCTTCAAACAGCGATACGAATACAACAATAAGCAGTCTCACAAAATATTTTACAAAATTTTCCAATAAACTATCTAGAAACTATAAATGTATCGGTGACATCTCCAAATCTTGAAATTCGTATTTAAAAAGACTTTTAAATACATATTCAGCGCTATTATCTAGATATCAATAATATCAGGAATCGTTAACTACTCATTTACTTAGTCTCGTTAAAATTACAGAACACTATCGTAAATTAATACTATACACAAATAGACAACACAATAATCTTAGTATGAGATTCTCTGGGACTCGGCGCGCACGGCGCAAACGGAGCGTCCACGCGATTACGTACGGGTATAGCAACACGCTCGTAGAGTCTGTCAGGAAACCATCCGGATGGAAATCCTCACGAAACCTTAAGTACAACCACAATCCTCACATTGTCCCTTGGAACTATCCTGCTCGTTTCGATTTAACTGGCTATACCGTGGTGAAGAGGGTAAGTCCCAGAGAAGGGCGCGGGTCACTGATGGTGTTTAGTTGGCGGGGCGTGGTGCAGCGCGACGTGGTGCGGCGCGTGGTGGTGCCCGGCGTGGTGGTTGTGGTTGTTCGCATTCGAATTATTGTTGTTGTTCTGCGCGGCTTGCGCTGCTTGCCGCTGCGAGTTCTTCTTGTTCTTCATTCGTCTGTTCTGAAACCATATTTTCACTTGTCGCTCTGTCAGGTTTAGGTTCCGCGCGAGTTCCCACCTTTTCTGTTTTGAGACATACGCGTTGAAGAGGAACTCTTTCTCTAGTTCGAGAGTTTGAAACTTAGAGTAGGGCTTGCGCTTTTTGCGAACCGTCACTTGGCCGGTCCAATCGAGCGGGTTTGAAGACCCGCAGCCGACTCCCACGCCGACTGACATTGATAGGGAACCTGCACAAATAAAACGTAATTTACTAACTGCGAGTGCAATGTTTTAAATTCTGGCACAACATGGCATATTAACAAACTATGCAAAACAATGTCAAACGCGTAAATAATCCCTTGGCACGAATACACATGTTTCAAATATCAAAGCAGCTATTTACATGGACATTTTATTTGAGTCGCGACACAATACTATACGCAGAGAAATACAAATATGACTCAGTCGGCTTCCATTTGACATATTTCCAAGACCTCTGTGTGTCGCTCGGCAGCGCGTTAATTAGGTTGCATGCAGCACTTTGCAAGCTGCGTGGCCACAATGCATTATATTTTTAACTACGAGCTATTTCCACGTCGCCTTCATAGAAACAATTGTGGGCCGGCACGGTGCGTTAGAAGTAGCATATAGCGCTATTTATGCGACCGGTCCTTTTGATGAGATCACTGACGATAAAGTTTGTATGCGGCCCACGATATTCTCAATAGCCGATGCGTGCAGCAAACTGAACCATTTCCTATTATTCAAAACGGTGCTCTTATGAACGTTGAACGGTGTTGAGAAATAGATGCCTCATTGTCTAGCGGATGGATGCAATGACTCGTGTCGTAACAATTGCTTTCTGTGACAAAATAAACTGCAGTGTTTTACCGGGTAAGCATTACAAAATACTATTTCATAAGTGCTAAGTATAATATTTTTGGTTATATAATATGCTGTTATCGACAATGTTATCTAAGTAATTAGATACCTATTAAATTTAAGGTTAATAAATTTTTATGTTCTTAAATAAAATTACTATTGTATCTGATTTCGTTTTTGCATATACCTAATATAATATTTTATTTATTTACAAATGTGTTTTTTTTTTTTTTTTTTTTTTTTATTCTTTATTGTACACAGATAAACTTAATTTAAAACATGTACATACAGGCGAGCTTAACCCTAAAAAGACTTTATGTATGTAGATTGTAGATCTATCTACATATTTATCAAATAGACTTACTTGTGTAAAGCATATCGTTCATTTATTTGTTTATATTCAGCTAAGCAGAGTTCGTAAAACTGCCCTACCGCAATATTTAATATCGCCTACGCGTGTCAACCCCACTTTTTATGCAATCTACGTTTTTACTATTTACTACAACATCTTACTTTTTTGTTAAGAAGTTTCAATTTACCATGACTAGTTTTGTGTTTTTATAAAGTTAAAAGTTATTAGTACGTCGGTAGGTAAACAAAATAGTTCATAACCATTATTTTTTTTAGTCTGTATCATCCCTCTGCAGGGCAAAGGTCTCCCTCTCTTTTTTCCACACGTCTCGATCTTTGGCCACAGTGGGCCAGTACTTTATTACAAATTTTAATTATAAAAAATAGTGCGTTACCTATTACAATATTTTTTTATATTGTTATAGGTAACCTAAGCCCCCCCATTAACTTTTTTTTGACACTATTAAAATCTGAAAAATTATAATCAAATGATATTTCATTGAATCAGTGACCGATAACTGGCGTTTTAATTGTAATTTGTCAGATTCTGCTGATAAGTAGTATCTAAATATAGACAATCAGAGAACAGAAGCTGTAATCATTTTACTTTGAAAACAGTTTTTAACTTTGCTACCACGTAAATGTACAAAATATCTTCCAAGCTGTTTATTTTTAGAAACAAAAGGCAGTTGTTTAAAAAGAGCATAATGACAAGTAGAGTTGTCAATTATGAGGGAATAGGTAGCGATCAGTGGTCATAAAAATGCGGGTTCTCTTCGACCATAAAACTTTACCCACCCGACAGCGAGCTTAGTCTATTTCGTAGGCCAAGTTTTCTTTAGGGTTGGACAATTTACCCTAAACACTTAACTCAAGACAATAAGGTCCAAATTTGAAGAAACATATTTTGTAAATTGGAAAAGTTTTTGAAAACCCTAAAATAGGTCTTCTTTTGAAATAAATTCTTTGCCAATACTGAAAACAATTATGAACGCTCTTAATCACGTAGCACAGTAAGAAGAATCATAAACGCATCGTGAAGTCGCGCTTAGTATCAAGCACTAGTAGTTAATGGGAGGTAGTAACTAATGGAGCTATTCCACAAACCGTTTAGTCGTTTACTAAGCCATAAATGTACAAATCAAAGTCAATGTCAACCTCAGGTGGGCTGTAAACACACAATCATAAAGTGACGCGAACACTCGTATAACTTTTTCAACAATTGTTTCCTTTTAATGGGCCATTATATGCGCGTTTTACGCAAAATTATGTCAAGTTACACCTCTGCTGTAACAGAGGCGCGATAAACCCATCTTTATGGGTTGGCGATCGAAAGTGAACTAGCGCTTAGCGGTTTATGAATGAAGCCTTTTTATTACTCTCTTATTGACACGCCGGTTGTAGTTCAGTAATTACGAGCTTCTATCGCGATTCGGGAAAACATGGAACCAGTATTATTGCACGTGTGACGCTTTGCTTTTATGATTCACTAGCCGTCGCACGCGGCGTTGCTCGCGTTCCAGACCCTTTAGGGTGTGACTTTTCAAAATTCCTTTCTTAGTGCACCCCTACACTATATAAGGATACGACCCTAAAAATTTCATACCTCTAAGACTTATAGTTTAGGCTGTGCGTTGATTCTCTGTCCGCTTCAAAAGAGTTTTATATATATTGATGATGATGATGATATATGATATATATATTGAAATTGATTGATGATGATAAAAATATGATAAGAATCTGCTAGGCCGTCCGAATGACATGCACGGGCCTACGAGACCATGGTGGCCGGTAGCAAGTCTGGTTTCATCGTCTTATCGACCTATAATATGTTTATTGCTGCAATATTTCGTTAACAACCACTACACAATCAGTTTATTGTCTTAACGCTCAGGTATCGTGTTTATTTATTAGTTATACATTTTTATTGGTTGCTTTATTTTACGTAAACTTTAATTTACTGTCGGTTGTATAGAGTTTTACATTGCCTATAAAAAGGTGCTTATGGTTCGTTTTTAAACATTTTGTAGCACGTGTTTCGTTCATTCATCAAATTTATGGTGTTCTGTGGGAAAATGTTTTGATTTGTGCGTTCGGAGGCTTGGTATCGACGTTTTGCATCAAATTAACTTACCTTTGTAGTTTTTTTATATTACTTTACAAGTACTTACAGTGATATTACTTTTTGGTCATTTTTCATGGAGCTCTACTTCACATACACCTCTACCTCTTTTCTTGTTATAAGTTTTGTATCCAGCCGCTTTATACGATTAGCGCTTAGAACAATGATGTATAGAGTAAAACCTATTCAAAATAACCTTATTGGACTCTCCTAGATCAGTACCAATACTTACCATTACTATTACGAATATTACCTAGAGCGTTATGATCAGCTACATGAAACATCTTTATATCAGTTGATCTGATGAACTATGAACCTGCAATAGGAGAACCTGAAAAACCAGTGTATTCGTGCCAATCAGTTCACTTCGATAAGATAAAGCAATGCAGTCAGCCATGATAGTGTGCATCGAACTGTTGATATGACACCCACATAGAGCTCGCAGCGGGGGGCATCTGTGTGTGCGTGCTCCACACATACATAGCCCGCGCCTGTGTGAGTGCGCCACGCGCCATCTAGTGGCAAGTGGCGCTCCACCGACCGGTCAAGGTTGACAAACTCATAGGAAATAATTATTTACAAATTAACTTTATCAGCTTCAGCACGACAGGACTCCGACTGTAAACGTTGAAAAAATGAAAAGTTTAATAAGTCTCTAGTAAGATTTCCTAAACCTGAAGTTCACGTTTCCGGGTACGAAACTTATCTGTTTATAAACGAAAAATGTTATGCCGCACAAAGTGTTTGGCTCTCGATAAGTTTCTTAGATTACAAACAGCTTGACCGGACGTCAGAAAACGTAAGCACCAGATTCTAGGAAGTTCCATAAATAATGTATGCGTAATACTAACCGGGTAAGGAGCCTGGAGGCGGGTAGGGCGCGCTGGACACCGACTCTGGAGCGTAGTTCCGGAGGCCGTACGCGTCGTGCGAGAAGCCGGACGCCTCGGAGACCGCGGTGCGCCGCTCCTCGCCCCCCACGTACGACAGCGGCTGGTCCCCTCGTGGTGCGCCGTATGGGTAGTTCCAGCACGGCTGCGAGAACCCTTGGTGGCAGCCTCCGTCAGCGTAGGGCTTGTACTCGCCACTGCCCGCTGGCCAGAAGGGCAGCGTTGACTTGCGCTCTCGCTCCACGGGCAGGTTGTAGTATGTGGGTGCTGCGGGGTACTGGTGCTCGAAGGAGGGCGGCGCATCGGGTGGGTAGCCCCAGGGCTGCTGCGCGTGCCGGATGACACCCGGCTCGGGGTCGTACCGTTTGGCCGGGATGTGCAACGGCGGCTGAGGTGGGTTGGAGCCGACGCTGGCCGGCGAGGCGCTGGAGGCGGAGGGCGGCGCAGCAGCGGGTGCAGCCGGCGGAGAGCCACCGGGCGGCGACGCGTGCGCCTCCTCGTAGAGCGCGCCGCCGACCCCGTTCATCATGGTCCACCACGCCGGGCCGGCCGAGTGCCCGGAGGCGGGCGCTGGCGACGCGGCCACCGCGTCGCAGGGCGCGCCGAGGCCCCCGACATGGTTGTCAGGGTACAGGGTGGCGGCCGGGCAAGCCACGGGGGATCGGGAGAGTCGCGGCCGGTTCACGCGCGTCGCGGGCACATTGCACCGCGATAACACGCGTCCCACACGCCGCAGCGGCACATGAAAATTAAAACGCGAGCCCGATTTAGAGCCGGCCGGACGAGAGCTGACCGCGGCGGAAACTCGATGGAATCTTCGCCCGCTCGAAGGAAAATTTCAAAACTGGAGTCGGTGGGTTCGTCGAACGGTCACTGATATGATAACGTAACCTCAGGAAAGTCAAGTCCATTAACTGCGAAAAGTCTGTAAACTGGCGAAAATAGTTTTTGGTTGTGCACAAAAGTTATGAAAAGTCGGTTTTAGCGGTAGTCGATGACGCAACAGTTTTTTTTTATTTTGTTGATTTGAGTGAGCGCGGATATTTTGTTGTCGCGAGTCGTATGTCGAGCGACGGGCGAGTGGAGTACGCGAGGCGCGCGATCTGCGGCGCGGTCGAGCGCGGAGTGGCGGCGCGTGTGTCGGTGTGCCGGCCGCGCACACATGCGCGCATCCGCGAGCGGACATCTAGTGTCGGGCGGCGGAACTAGCGCCGCGCGCCGACCCAACACAGGCACGCTATGTTCTCGTAGGCGGGCGGATAGCGAACAAACAATCACGATTGTTTAGTTTCAAGTTATTTTTAAAAGCACTTTCCGTTCGGTTTCTAACCTCGCATTATATTTTAGAACTACCAAACTACTACTTTATACTTTTTTTTTAGGAACACGAATACCTTAGTATCTGAATACCTAGGTCATTTCTGAAATAATTTCAGTAGCGACCTATGATTTATGTACCTAGAGACAATTATTGTCTCTACATAAATCATTAAAATATTAAAGTGACCAGATTTGTCAGAGACTATCTCATAAAACGATTAATGTCACTTTCCGTAAGTTTTCGTACAAACCGAGTAATAACCGCCTACGCGGCTCAAAGGGTTGTGGAAAGGCGCGGGTGCGTAGTAAAGCGATTAATGGAGGCAAAATAGCTATAAACGGCCGTTTAACCAAACTGCAAGCGTCACTCGACCATCGGTACCAATAAAAAACGCGAGACTTTATGACGGCAACTCACATTTTATTGTGAGTATAAACTTAATTTTATCGTCTGTTAATTTCACCACAAATAATGCTAGTACCTACTAGATTAAATTATGTAATTTTATGGCTATTGTCGAAGGCAAGGCCGTTGGGATTCCATAAATTTAGTTGAGTTCGATGCCTTTTTTGCACTTGAATTTTTTTTTCTATTAATTACAAAACCGTTATCTGTAATTTTGAATTAGCTAGATTAAAATAATTTTTTAGTCGCGTCACTCAAAACTTCTCTACATTTTTAAATGATTTATTTAATTCAACTTTTTTATTACTTTAACAAAGTTATGACAATGTAAAAAGATCAATTTGAGGTCATTTGTCAAGATACAGGTAACACTTTGACTGATGCAAGTAGACCCATCCCCTTTGCACCCTTCTTTCATTTTGTATGAACGGAACAATGCGTCGTACAACCAATAAATTTGCTTACAATTCACACCTCTGGGTACTTGTTTACACAAGACACGGTAATAAAATATATCAGCCGAACAAAGGAAAAACATACTCGTACATAGGCGCTAAATCTTGTTAACATGCCAACTTAACATGGCATTATGTTAATAGTAACCGAATTGTCAAAATAATTCTCGATCGTAAGGTGGTTGTTCTAAAAGAGAACAGCGATTTGATATTTATTTATAGTTAAATTTCTTAATAATTTAAATCAAATTGTATTAAAAAATTTAATCAAATTTATAAATTTTTATTATTAAACTCAAAAATTTAATGAATTTTCTACTAAATTTTCTACTAAATATTTAAACGGCTATTCTAAAATCAGAACGAAATGAAAATTCTAAGCCTCAGGTTCAATGTGTTGAGTTATAGACTCAGACATTTAAGTGAAATATGAATATTGAACACAAAATAATTATTCATAATTATTTGTGAATTTTGGATCATTGACCAAAATAACGGTATAAAACGCTTCTCGCTTACAATACGGCTGCATAACATTATAACAAACACTGTAGGTACGTACCTAATTTCCCACACTAACAGTGTCGCGAACTAGTAATTGGTGTACTACAAAGGATACGGTTCAAGAATGGCAGCAATAAATTCGCTACGACTGTGAACGTGTCAACAAAACTAATAACATGGATTATTCCGTCGCTTTGTAATTTAAAATTAAGGATTTGTATTTGATTTACACTGGACTAATATCGAGTCAAGGTTGGCTTTTGATATTTTTTGGACGGACTGCAAAAAAAAATTCAGGTTAAATTTTTCGCTATTACTATTTTACTTTAAATCGATTTTATTACTGTTTGAGATGAGTGGAGTACGATTTGAATACTTATCAGTCGATTTGTATTCAACATAGCATAAAAGAGAGCAAAGACCGTGTAATCTTGGAAATAACAGTGAGACGAAGCGAGAAAGCATGTTATAGCGCAGACGACACGTTCCATTTAAAATCCTTATGTATTTCTAACAGCCAAGACGGACATATCTCTGTCACGAGAAAGATAAACACATAAACAAATCCCAAAAGGAAAGTAACATTATCTACAGCGCACAAACAGACGTGTTGAATGACAGAAACAAACATTGGAACAAGTGCGCGCCTGTATAGTGCCTCTATATCTATTCTATAGGATGAACTCAGAGTAGGTATGGGGTTCAATATAAACTAAGACTTAATAGTATACCTACATTATGTACTATTTTTACTTCGCACAAAACTGACCGTGAAAAACATACGGGGCAGTAATAAATTTGAAAAACGTTTTGCAAATATGTGATACATTGACTACTGTTATTTTTTATTCAAATTTTCTGTGATAAAATTATAAAGAATGTTATTGTGCTTTCTTTTGTATGTTTATCTTGCTATTTAGCTCAATGTTTTACGAGTGTGGGCAGACGAGACAGACGCCCCGCACTGCGTTCGTCCACGGTCCATCTATAAATATTTACGTTAGGAAACTCTCCAGGCCAATGGTCGGCCATGTAAACGTGGATAAGTCACATTTACATAGAAACAAGAATGCCTACAAAATAATTATACCGCAACAAATCTCTTCACAAATAAACCACTGTAAGTAATTTTTTTTTTTTTTTTTTTTTAAGTTTGATTTAAATCCCTAATCCCTTCAACATTGATCATAGACGTTAGCAAAATGATTTTTTTCCATCTTGAACTAATTTCTAAGGAAAATGAGAAGATGACAACTCAGCTGGAGGATAGCAGTGAAACCGGTTCGTCGTTCTGTTGTTACGAAAAATATGTAAAATAAGCATCAGCCGGCTACAACCTGCTTTTGATATAAACTGTGGCGTAAAAGTGAGCTTTCTTATCTCGAACATGTGCGCGGGAGTTGCGCAAACGGCTGCGTTGCTAACGTGAAAATCAGAAATAAATAGCTTGTAGATAAAAGAGATTGGGTTTTTGAAGTAGAGCGAGGTTTCAGACGCATTTTCTGATTCGATTATTTTTGAGCTGAATTTATCGAAGAAATACCTACATGAACCATTACTTTACTATACCTTTAGATTTTTTGTTTACTTATCACATCGACTTTGATGTATCTTAAATGTCTTCTATTAGTACCTATCTGAATGAAAATATCCATATTCTTGAGTCAAAATATATAGAGCTCTTGATTTCAAACCTAAACCGAGCAGACTAATCTCTGATCATTTCCAAAAATTAGTGTAAGCTGCACCTAAAGTTTATAATACATTAAATTGAACTCTAGTTTACGATCATATTAATCAGACATATACAAATACAAAAACATTTATTGCATCAGTAGGTATAAAAGGTACATAGTTATAATTGTGTTTAGAATGTAAATCCGTCTTTGGCTATCTGCTTTAAAATTAAGATTTACCATTATTATTCTTAAGAGCTGTGGATTTTATTACTCAATAAAATAAATAAATAAATAAATAATTAAAAAGTAACATCAAAGAGGGCAAAAGGGGTAATTTCAACAAAACTCTACATTTAAGAAGACGTAAACTAACGTGTAAGACTCAACATTTTACTTGAATATTCAGCTTCGTCATACGAGTTTGAAACTCATCCTATACCATCAGCGTTTTTGTACACTTTGGTGCATTTAACTGTAGCAACTACCGTTGATCGAAGAACCAATTGAGGTTAAGAGACCCGCTTTACGAAGGCAGTCGAAGCTAAATTGCAGGAATTTCGATTCTCGTAATTGAGCTTTAGCGCTCTCTCTCTACCGGTTTATAAGACGTAGAAAGAGATGCAAGATACATTCTTGTGATTTTTTTTGCAGTTTGAAACAAGTTTTTGTGATTTTCAGTGACCGTTCGAGGAGTATAGGTAACTTGTAGGTATATATAAAATAGAATAGATGGTTTTTAGGTAATAGTCTTACCTATATAAATAAATGTACTTATAGGTACATACGGTTTTTGTAGGTAGGTGAGTGCATAAAAACTTATCGTGGT
Source organism: Eulithis prunata (assembly GCA_918843925.1). Lineage (NCBI taxonomy): Eukaryota > Metazoa > Arthropoda > Insecta > Lepidoptera > Geometridae > Eulithis > Eulithis prunata. The sequence goes on along the minus strand of OU974016.1, from coordinate 5,929,531 downwards.
AAGCTTTTATAACTCTTAACAAAACAATGTATAGGTATTAAAAAGTAGTTTAAGCTGAGTTAACTTTTATACCATTAATGTTAAAAAAACTTTTCTCAATATTCACCTTGTCGTAAACTCGCGAGCGACGACTGCGTAAAAGGGCAGGGCAACCTGCAACAAATAATTCAATTTAAATAGGTAATTACGGTAATTTGTCCTCAATTACAAACATCTGCTTGGAAGAAAATGGCAGTAGAATGTGCGCGCTGAAAAGGGCGTGTGTAATTGCGAGCAAAATAAATGAACTTTCTATTCCTACCGGTAGTTTCAACTTTGTTTTCTAATAAAGTTGAAGAATTCGTCAAATATGGTTCTGTTACAAGTTCTGCATTGGTTTGGTTCCTAAAGCAAAATAATGATAGGGCTCTTACTCACAGAAAATAATTTAAAAGTTATCAAGATATGAACAACAAATTACCAAGATGGGTGATTTTATAAAATCATTTTGTAGCTTTAATTTTGCTACATAAATAGAGTCTTTTGTAAATACTGTGATACTGCGCTGCAGTCGTAATTTTCTTTATGAATTAATATAATATTACTAGTTATTGATATAAATATTATTTGATGAAGAAAAAGTTTATGTATATTTTAATATTGTTTTTTTGTTGTACCTAACTAAATCTGAGTTTTCATTACCTACACTACAATACTTCGACATAATTAGCTAGAAACGAGGTTAGGTGTGGCCAATCAGAGAGCAGTAAAACCTTATTGGACACGAATCTGTTTTTAACATGTTAATTTGTGGTAATTGCTTGGTCCTACGTTGACTATAAACTATATTCTTTACGATACTATACATTCAGCTTAATACTTGTCCAGTTTTGAAATTGGGTTTGCTATAAAATTATTGTTTTTTATTTACAATTACGTATATTTTTATTTTTTCGGCACGGACATTTTCAATATAACATTGTAGTGAGCTAGAGGCTTTCATTGCAGTAGTGTTTATTAATAGCACATCACACTTCAGCTAAGTCAATGCGTGACTAACAAGGGGACCCCACTTAAATCATCGCTGCTCATTAAACTTTGAACACAAGCCAGCTTATTTATAAACCCGACCCACAAACATCTCATACCGTACATTGGTACAATTTTATATCCTACTAGAAAATAAATTATAAGTAAATCCTTCCTAACTCATTCGATATGGTGGGTAGTCACGAAGTTTACATAAAATAGGTGATTTGCGCCGAATGCCACAAGGTTTTTTTCCAAATTTCTTAAGGGGAGCGCCCGTCCGTTGAAAAAACATGTTTACAAGACTTTTTGGTTATTTTGTACGTATTCTGAAGTCGTAAAATTCGGTTTAGTGTACGTCGGCAATTCATTAGGTTTAAGGTTTGCTTACATAATTTAGTATGTTACACATTCTAAGTAAGATATTTTCTTTTAACGTAATTTACTTTCGCAAACGAAAATCTTTGCCAAGTCTCGACATAAACCTTGGTTTGAATGGATCAAGCAAGAACCAACGCTAATTTGAAAACTTTCTAAATTCGGCGTTCGTCTAACTCCTCGACAAGTTAGATTAATCCGTTGCTTTATCTTTTTTCCTCCTTCGTCAAGTGCGAGTAAATAGAGCTAAAGAACTATGGCTGAGGCCACTCGACTTGACATTTACGACTCAATCCCGAAACATAGGTTGCTGGTACCGGCAGACGGTTGCGCCTATCTCCAAATTAATTAGACCTACCCTCTTGCGCATAAACACACCCAAGGTGACTCGCATAAGGACCAGCTTATTCTGGTGGGTTTTATTTTGGACAGTCGTAGTGACAGGACTCGTTTGGCTGGTTATTACAGACTGTCAAGTTATGTTATCTGTGCCGCGAGTTATCGAAATATTTCTCTCACGGTTGACTAAGTAAAACTTTAGGTACAGTTTAAAGAAAGTACATGGTTGATTTTTACACCAGTTCATTTAAACAAATTTTGTTTTTTCATGTTTTATTCCTGGGGTTTAATCCAAAAAGGCACTACCAGTAGAGTAACAAAACTCTCTCTAGGAGAGAAGACGGTGTCCCATATCGATTTCAACATGTTGTTTTGCTAAAAGATACAACACAGTAACGATATCTTTATACAGGGGGAGGGTTTGTCCGAGAGGTTAATGGCGCGAAAACTGACTGGATCATATCCCTGAGTTTACGACACGAGAAAACGGCCGATTCATTTGCAATTCTAAATGCGACTTAGCGACGGCCCAAATCGGAGATGTCAAAACAACTACAAAACGAAGTACTATGTATAACTTTATCAAGCGGTTTCACTCGACTTTAGCTATTAAATATCCAAAATTATGCAAAATTTGATTCATATACTCGTACATCCTATTTAATAAATCTGGCATAAATTCTTTGCATAGAAAGTGCTGCCATCTGCGTTCAGGTTCAGTTATCAGGTAACTGATGATCTGAACTGTGGTTTCTTCGAAAAAAAATATTAGCAACTGGTAATAAAAATCAGTTTGTTAATCAATGCATCAATGTCAAATTCTGATTCACAATACCATCAACCACGTTTAAAGGAAAATTTCAAGGAAATAAGACGTACCTGCCTATACAGGATCTGTAAGTACTGATTAAAGATAAGCCCACGGTCAATGTACCTATTCAGTGTGTGATATGTATACGCTTATACAATTTTATTTCGTGCCGGATCCCAATAGTTTGGCTACCTAAAGCGATAGTCCGGTGGTCCCGACTATTTGCTATTCCAATCACTCACATACACAGCCAAGGACAAACTGTGATTCGTAATCGCTACCCGGGCCGGAATAGATTGTTCGTCCGATACAAGTATCGATCGATGCATTAGAATTTAGAATAGATGTCTTTTGACTATGACACCGGGTTGCGTGGAACGGTTTTCATGCGTAGAACAAATTCTGTCAAGGAAACTTTACTGGGCAATACCTATGTAAATTTATTGGCGGATTCGTAACGAGTAAACGTCTTGGTACCTTTCGCATTTGATTGGGTATGCAATGTAAAAATTGAAGAGAATGGGAATATAAACGGAAAGGTATACCTACCTCTAAAAGTTTTATGTTTATGCTTCTGAAAGCTGAATTGAAATAGTTCAACTATACAAAAACATGGTATAAACATGAATATAAACTATTTTGAACTCCACGTGGAAGTTTTGTCCGAAAAAGTCGTAAAATTTGGAACTCAGGCACTTTATTAAGCAAAAAATAAACAGTTTTACCCTTAAATTAAAACGTTGACGTGAAAAACACAATCGCAACTGTGTTGTGACTTGGATTAAAGTATAATTTGCGAAACTATAAATTAAAAGTTAAGAATTAGTATGACAGCGGGCGAGTCAAAAGAATTTTATACTTTGCAGGTGGCGACGGCTTAAGACTTTTGTATGCAGACTCTAATCTAATCAAAATTTAATCTCACCAAATACAAAATGCCTTGAACCTGTTAAATACGACAGCCAACAAATTACCAATCTTTTTTAATAAAGTAGCGTTGACCAAACAACCGATTATTTCCGAATCGATTACGATTTTTACTTGAAAATGAATTTACCTGCGAGGTTAGTTTCTGATGTGTATCTAACCGTGGCATACAAATCATATATGTAGTATGTCAGAGTAATGATTATAACGATTAAAACGACAAGCAGTTACAATCAGTTACATGCAATAAAAATGTAAATCATATACTGTGGGCGGCTTAAGCGACTCACGTTTTGTCGTGAATGCACATACGAATTATATTACAACAACAATATATTTATATAGAATTAAAATTAAAATGTGTATAATATTATTCACTGTCGATTTCTTTAATTTACAAAATTTCACGGATCAGGACAACAAATCCATACTGGTTCAAAATGGTTTCACACCTTTTATTTAAATAATACTTAAACTATTTCATATTATAAAATTAAGGAAGTTATATAATACAGCGTGAAATAAGATGCATTAATTTATAAACTAGAAGGAAACCCTTTTATCAAAAACCATTTGACTTTACTAAGCTCTAAGCTGCAAGCAAAGAGTGACATTATATAGAACAAAATAAAGTTCAAATTCAAACCTTAGTATCATGTTCTGTGTGGCGTCGCCGCCTCACCTGTTAGTAAGGTCGACCGCGTGGGAGCCGCGCCCGAACCTTACCAGCTACACGCCTGTAACAAACAAAATAGTTCTTTATAATACATTCTAGTGAACTAGTAGAGTTGATGGTGCTATGAGATTCGTGAAACTAGTCTTGAAAATTACTGTTTATACCCTAAAGACGATGCAACATTTTTTATAAAACAGTTGTAAAAGTCACATACGCCTTCGTGTTGACTTTCATACTTCATCTTATAAGGCAATATTTATGTTTTCCCTGTATCAAGATTGCAAGGAGAAAGCCCACGCCGTCGTCGCCGGTTTTCATTAAAGTCTCGGCACTCAAAATCCGTTTTGTGCAGATACGACATTTTACAGCCGACGCGTACACATTACACTAGCCCATTTGCCATACCGATCACATTTATTTTCATTAAACTAAAGGTCAGTGTATATGACTTTGTAAAATCAATATAAAAGGCTTCGATTCTTGATGTTACATTGTAGACATTGTTGCTCAAATAGCTACGATAAATTGGTACATACATTTATAGAAGTTTACAGCGTAGTTAAACTTTAAAAAATTATAAGTTCTCTTTCTGCTGGTTTTATAGGACACGTATGTTATGGATATTTACTGGAGCGTTTTCAGATAAAAAGTGTCATTGGAAACAATATTTTCTTTATTCTACTTTGTAAAACAAGGAGAAGCTTTATTTGAGTCTCATCATAACCATAAATTAAACAGAATTAAGGTTACATACAAGTTTTGGTAGTAACATACATAATTACAAAAAAAAACAAAGTGACGGTATACGTAACATTATATAAAACGAATTATTAATAAAATATAAAAATATGTTTCTTAAAGTACCTAGTACAGCGTATTTGCATTCCGATAATGATGTCGACAGATTCGACAGCTCCTGCTGTGAACTGTAAAGTAGATTTCTTTCATTTTTATAGAATCTTTATTATTCAGAAGCCGGGCCCCTGAACTGAGTATAGGCAGTTACCACTTAACATCAGGTAGACCATCCGCTTGTTCCATTATTTAGTTGTATAAAATAAAATCCTTATCTGATAAATACATTTTTCATATTTATATGCTTTTTGTGTTCAGAAAATTGTTACGGCTTATCTACTTACCAGCTAAATAAATATCTCCCAACAATAAGCTAAAATAAATTAAGAAAATGGAATGCACAAACCATGTCTTGGAAAAACCCCGACCCCACATACTCTAAGTATAGGTATACTTAAGCAAAACGGGTTCTATCGATTCACTACGGGGCTTCCATTAGCAGGGTTAGGAAATGGGTGCGAGCCTTGAGCCTTTCTACTAGAGAGCTGCAGAAATCGCAGCATTATGCCCACAAGAGCTAAAGGAAATAGGGCATTGCTGGTATATGCCATAAAACTAAATAAGTTAAAAATGTTACAGATAACATTGCATACAATGAAAAATTTTAAAGTTATTAACTTGGAGTAAAAAAATTTTTTTGTGGTGCACAAAATAAGCCGGGGAGTACTTTCTAGAGTACAACTGTTTTATATTTCAATCCACATTATTCTTGATCATTCATATTTTGTTACTTTTTCTTTTAAAATATAAACGGATGGATGTTAAAATATTCGTTTGAAATTATTTTGTTTTAAATGATCACGCATGATTTAAACTCTATCGATTGCTATAATAAAAAGTAGTTCCAGATGTGATAAGTGATATTGTATAGTACATTTTGCTATAATATAAGCCAGTGATGCCTTATCTCCTCTATTTTTATTGTTCGCTCCACTTAAGCTACAAGTATAAGATTGAAAACTGTTTGCAATATTTCCCCTTAATTTGTCCGGACATTTTTTCTCCGGTAATAAAATATTTACGGGGCTCCGATGAATTCGAGAGCGTCCTCCATCTTCCACTTGGACGAATTAATTCATTTTCATGAACAAATATAAATATTGAATATTTATACGAACGTTTGTTTATGGCGTTGTTTTCGATTCGATATATAGGAAAGAACATAAGTGATTTTGTAATCTGATAAAAGATTTTAGAGGAAAAAGATTTTTTTAGTGTTGTGTGAATAATATAAATAAATCTTTTTATAGTTAACATAGCCGTCTAAAAAGCCCCAAACTAAGTAAATCTATACTAATACGCTTAAACAAAAATCAGATGCAATGTTAACTTAAGTTATACATATTTTTTACAATACTTTAGGGAGTATTATTTTTCAAAGGTTCAGTAAATTGTGATTCATAATTTAGTAACTAAAAATTCTCAGTAAGAAACCTATAAAAACCTAAGCACGTAGTTACTTGCCATATAACTATAACCTCACCGTACTTATAGCGAGATGTTGCAAAAACTCAGTGCATCGGTCTCGGGTTCTCAGAAGTGCAATATCAGAGATCTTTCTGTGGACGTTACTGCACGCGGATGTGACGATTTACTTACAGATACGACTTGTATGTACAGATTTACATTTAAAACTTGTTACAAACCCACTGCTTACCTATTAAAGGGAACCTTCAATGCCTTTGTCGGGCAGCTATGAAAAGTTTATGTAAGTATTAAGAGCTTTTACTATCTTTGTTAAAACGTTATGTCTACCAAATAATATTCATTGTAACAATTATATAATGTTTATATACTAAATTAATATATCATTGTAATGAATCTGCCTAATAGTTTCCTTATACAATACTGTTTTAATATAAATATTTTACTGTCTCGCTTTTATTTCGTGTTTTTGTGTAATAATTTTACAGTAACACAATAGTTGACTCTGCTGAAGTGAGGTTTGTCACGCCAAAGCAAGTCACGCAATAGGTTTCTTCAAAGCGTTATTTCTTTATAAAAACTTTTTTATTATAACGACTTATAATAGAGTATTTCTTAAATAGGTTTACTTCTTGTATAATAATTCTTTTAATTAAAAGAGAGACTATTTTCTTATTTCTTTGGATAAATTCTTTAACTTACAGATTCTCGTGTGTTTTATATCCTGTTTATTATTATATGAAAACTAAATAACGTTAGAGATGATCAGATCTAAGTACGGACATAGTTATCCAAGAAATATTTTCCTGTATTAAAAAACATCAATATTTCCGACTAACGAATTTATTCATCACAAAATGATAAAAATACTGCAGATAAAATTTAGGCGCGTTTAAATAAGAAGAGTATTAGGTTCTCTCAAAAATATTATCTTTTATATCTAACAGCACTCGTCTCTCATGTTTCGCGAAAGCGTTTTAGCATAAAAATGTAAATGTGAAAAGTGACAGTACAGTGTGAGAAAAAAGTTGCAGAATATATTTCTGAAAAAATATCTATTGCACGCGCGGATAAATACTATTGAAAAAGAAAGCATTGGATATTTCTTTTATTTATTTTAATGACAGTTTTATTAAAGGCACGAATGAAAATCAAGGAACTATGATATAAAATACTACCCATGTTAGAAACCAACTTGCTTTTGCAAGCTAATATGGTAGCATTCTAGTTATGTGACCAAAATAATCCCGTTTTTTTTTAAGTTTTAAAATAAACACTACAGTTTAAACTTCTAAGACCGAGATATAATTAAATAATCACTTTTTTAGTTCCAAGAGTACTTATAAAAAACCAAGCACAGTATTTTTGAAACAACTGTACCAACATTGACATGTTAGATAGTACATGCAAGTGCATCAAGCCAGTCTTTATGGTTGAATGTCATAATTTAGGGAGCGACAAGTCTCTTTGTTTTGCCCGCTTTACGACTTTATAGCGAGACTTGCAATCTGATACCTTAGGCTTCATGCTCGTGCATATTGTCATTGTGCATATTTTATGCATAAATGTACATTTACAATTAGATAAAAGTTATTACGTAGCATAGTGAAAACTTGACTGACATTTTCATTAACTTTGCTAAATTCTGTTACTTTCTATCATAATTAGTTTTTTTGTGATTTCAAATCTTTCCTAAACAGGTATGATAAAGTAACAGAATTTAGCAAAATTATTTGCGAAGTTATTGTTTGATGAGTCAAGTTAGGTTAGTCAAACTTGAGTGCGTATAGTGAGCACTGAAGTGTAACATCTGTAGCATGGAAAACTACAATAAATATTTCCAAAGTTGTATATATATATGAAGACCAACATATTGCATTGGATAAATCCTACGTGAGGGGACTCGGCAATGATACTAATCCCAGGACATGTGTGTCTTATGGACTTTTATTAAAGCAACTTAGGAAAACAATATCTAACTTATAAGCTCGACCACTAATGGAATTAAGAAAATGCAGGAAAGTATAGTAAATACTAATACATTGAATTTCATAAACCCTGTGCTAGCGATTCCTATTTTGTATTTCATGATACCTACTTATTGTAAGTACAGAAATACGCTCGCTCCTTTTAATTAGTGAACGCATAAAGCATTTTTATTTTCACCGTTTCAAAATACCCTTGTTATACATCTGCCCTGAAAATTATTTCAGTCGGGGCTCTAATTCTGGTACATTTGCGATGAGCTTAGCAAGAACGAGAAAGCGGCGCGCTTTTCATCTTTGAAGCGCAACATTTACATTTTCGTCTCATTTATTTGCTATTTCGGGCCACCTTCCCCCCCTTTTCCCACTCCCTCCCATCGCCCTTACTCCAATGAACAAGTCTCAGCGTGCGTCAGAGAGCAAAATTGGGAAGGAACGCTCTATAAAGTCTAATTAAGTTTGAAGTGAATGCACAAATGTAAGGAAATATAAAAATGTCTATAATAAAGGAGAATTTATTTTTCGGCACCTCGGGTATTCATGAGAGAATTTAAACGAGAAATGTTTGCGGTTGCGACTGTTCACAATAAGTTTATTATTTTATTTCGGCTGTGTCAGTATGCTTTCGTGGCTTATCTTCTGAATAAAAATGTACTGTTGTCAGCATAAATGCAATATGATTCAATTGAATTTACGAGCGCAAGTTTTTGGCAGCTACTTTATTTGTTAGATCACAGACGCCCTATAGATTTGCTCAATAAAGTTTCTATTTTATCGTTTGATTATTCATTAATCGCTTAGCTTTGGATAAAAGACAAGTAGTAAAAATCCTTTTAAATAATCGTAAATCTTTTTCGTTTTGGATATAAATCAGAACAGAAATTTTAACACTTCGGTAAGAAGGAAACGAGGTGGCGCATGATCGGAATGTAATTGCCTTATTCCGGTTTTTATTAAGATATTTTACGAAGAAAAACCATAGGTTTATTATTCAGCGGTCGTCTCGCATAAAAATAATGCGTCCCTTACGCAAACCTTTTGTCTTCGGGGCGACGCTTCTATTATAGAAATTGTTTGGTCCCCCCTTACTTCACCCCCCTTCGTTTGACATTCGAGGCTTGCATTTGGGCAGGATGCAACTGTGCTCCGTGATTGAATTATCAAAATAGGGGGATTCTAATTAGATTTTACCTACTTACGCCACTTCCTTTGCAGTCATGTAGGTTTATCTAAGTTTATATATTACTCAGTATAATGTAGTGTGTAGCAACTTAGTAGTACTTAAATTGAATAATTCAGTTAAAAATAGTGATTGTAACACATTGAAAAATAAATAAGAATAATGAATAAAAGACATTTATTTGTGACAAACAAGGTAGAATACAAAGAGAACACACAACAGAAAAGAGGTAAAGAGTAGTAGAAATAGCACAGATAACAATGATGACGGATACAGACAGATTGATTGAGACTAATGCTAGAGCTACAAACGAAACTATTACAGTGCTAAAATTAAAATTAAGCGAATGTGTGTTCCGCCAAGTCCACGCTAAATCATACCTGAAAATTTTATATTCATGAAAATATTGTTCAAAGCGTTCAAAGGAAATAAAATAAAAATTATTATTTTCTAAATCAAAACTTGAATGTCACTTTGTCATAGCCAGTCGTAAGGGTAGCACACACGACCGATTACCGATAGAAAAGTAAGGATAGCGAACCGGGTTCCCGATAGAAATACAAGGAAGGCCCGGAACAAACCCGGAATATAAATCGCCTTGTTATATTTCCCGGGACATTGTGATTCATGAAGTTTGTAGACCCTGACAGTTTAATTTCACGGATATACAGGCACAAAGTTTTAGATTATACAATGTTATGTAGGTACACTAGGTAATCACATAGAAATGTTAGGTATATAATATAGTAATGTCATGTAACACCATAATATGCTTAACTAATCGTGTAAGAATACAGAAAGTCTACCTATGTATATATTATAATTATAATGTATTTATTGAAAACAATATGGTCGAAAAAGTCATAACTTTTTGTACCTACGAGTGTATAACGAGGTTCCTGTGTCACTTGGAATTAATTACTTATTTTTGTTATAAAACTATAGAAAAGTAGAGACTTATAAATACAAAATGAACATAGAGCTTTTTATATGCCATAAGTAGCCTTTAAAAAAAAACATTCAAAAGTCATAAAAAATAAATTTACGTTCAAAATATTGTTCAAAATGTAATCTCATACTCTGTGTGATAATCGAGAGAGTTGAGATCAACAAAAAAACTGCCTACAAAATGTGCCGAAGTTTTATTCAAACCGGTGTCAAAGCGAAACTCAAGTTATTAACATTCGTATGTAAATCGGCCGTTTTCTGCAGAGCATCGTCAGCGAAGACTTTATATCGAGATACGGCTAAGTAGAAGTAAAATGAGTTTATTTTTACAGGCTGTAATCATCTTGACTGCAAAAATTTCATGTTAATTATTTTGATGATACCTATTTCTGCCGCCAAGAAGCGATGCTCGCATTGCTGTGTTCCGGTTTGAACGGTAAAGGCGCCGGTGTAATTACAGGCACATGAGACTTCAAGATCTTTACGTCTCAGAGTGATGGACGTAGTGCATTGCCTTACAGGGCACGTCCTCATTGGACTTGCTCTGTGAGGAAATGCATTGTTATAGGCAGTAGTTACTACTTAACATCAGGTGAGCTATAAGCTTGTTCCATTAGGTACTTTTATCATTAAAAAAAAAAAGATAATACATATTCGTACTTTACTTACGTACCTACCAATACAATTTTTTTATCTAAGTGTTTTTTTATTGGCATTTGTTAGTTGACTCCTTTGCATAACACAATTACATTTAAAAAAGGTTTAAACATTGATACTGACCGTTTTGAACAGAACTTTTCAAATTTCGAACTTTCGCCTCATTTGAATAATCTTTCTAAACGTCAATAGGGATCACATCAATTGTCTCTGTCAACAATACAATAACAAAAGAAGAAAGGAGTACATTGCGTAACATCGAACAAAAGGTCGCAATATGAATATGAATGGGTTGTTTGCCGAATTACGAGCGATGACAATGAAGAAGAAAGCACTTTGTTTCTTTTTAGGGTAGCGGTCCGATATAGTGCAGATGAAACCCTACAAGTTTTATAAGCCTACGCAGTACCGTTGTCCGTCCATCTGTCCGTTGGTCATAAACACAGATTTTTATAACTATTATTATTTATTAATATTTTTAATATTCATTGATACAGGCAACCTCAACTTCAACTTCTCGGTTAATAGCTTTAGCAACTTTTTGTCAACATTTTACTATCAGCTAATGTTAAATCTGTCAAATGACAGTCGAAAATCATAATTTGACACACAAACGCCTAGTACCAAAGACTTCTGGTTCTAATCTTTGATACTAGGCGAGGCTAATCAGAAGTTAAATCAATGATATTGCTCTTTTAAGTTGTATTATTGAATATACGGAACCCTTAGTTAGCAGTAAGACATTTCTGACCTAACCTTTACTTGATATCCGCTCTCGTGATATAATACGATTTAGATACCATGCCTAGGCTAAAATATAAAAAATAATTTAAGATTTCTGAGCTGTCTCAATACCAATGATTTAAGTTTCTTTTTTTTTCAGTAATCTCATTTTTAGCGTCATCTAAAACAGGCACAGTTTGAAATGTGCCTCTTTTCGTCTCGTGACATTTTCTAAAATAAAGGTAAGAGAGGGTCTAAATACCCACGTAGACAACATCTCAACGAGTTTCCTCAATTATTTTGCCAAATATTTATTAAATTACGCGGGTAAGGGAGTAACTCTGAAAAGGTCCACGCATGCGCGGGCTGCTCCGACAATACGAAGAATGTGTAGGTTAGGTTTCATTAAAACTTTATTTAACTGAAAACTACTGTATAATTCTATTTTATATTTATCTCAAAATCAAAACACATGTTGAAAAGAGTGTCTAATCTAATAATGTATGTGATTTTGAAATTGAAATTGCGAAAAAAATAAAACTATTTTCATTTAGTTTTAATTTTGAAGATAAAAGTCTATTTTTGAATTATAATTCCTTCGTTTTGTTATAGTTATTTTCTAACCTTGCTATATTCCAAAGGAATGCGAAAAACATGAAAATGTTACGTAGGTAGGTACATGTTATTGAAATCCCAGCCAAAAACATCACAGCCATAGCTTCCAACTCGTCCGGAAACGTTATCTCAGTAGAAACTAAACAACTCACTCTGAACGAATGGCTATTTTTAAATAAAAGAGGCCTAACTACCATTGAGCTCAAGGGAATATGAACTCTAATATAAAGCACAAAGGCCTAGCGTACTTTGACTAATAAAATTGAGTTGTGTCTGTGTTACATAATGCAGAAGTCTTTCTGGATCAGTATAACCTCAATGCTACGAGTTAACTAGATACCGCAAAGCTGAGACTATTCAAATAACTCGCAGAATAACCTATCTTATCCACGAACCGTATTTTACCCTAAAATGTTGCCAGCGTCGAAGGATAAAATCATCTTATTTCCTTAATTTATGGGACGAAAGAACTTCAATAATGTTTATAAATGTGCTGAATCGGTGAGCAGCGAAAACGATAAATCTTCAAGTCTATACTTTTAAAAATAAACGATGAGATTGCAATTCAGCGTAAACCTCGATGGCAATGCTCTTTTGACTTTTATTGAAAGAAAAGTCGTATAATGAAGTACTTGTTTACTTATCAGCAACTGAAAATAACAAAAAGTTGGAAATTATTTTGGAAAACCCCATGGACTCTGCTGAAGTAAAAATGACCTCATAGGTAGATTAATAACAATAAATAGTTAGTCTTATAAAATTAAGTAGTCGAATAATTAAAATAGAGTTAGAAACGCTTTTTATAATTTATGACTTAGTAATTTTAATGTCTTAATTTAATTCATATTAATAAAATATAATAAGTAGGTATTTAAAAAGTTTCAATCTTAATTTAATAAACAGTTTATATTGGTTTATTCAATAACCAATCTTTGACAATATAGGTAGCGGCCATGTTGCTTTTTTGACCAATGGAAGCGCCTCTTGCAAGTAAATCCAAGATGGCGGCCGATATCTACCTACTTCTCTGTGTCATTCCCTATTATTAACCCGTGGAGGATGGTCTTGAGTCAGGTAAAGGCGTTGCTTTGTGTGTATTTTTTATTGTCACGTTTTGTCACTTTTCTGAATATTTTTTTATAATTCACAAGGCACGCTTAATACTAGCTATAGGATTAAAAAAGAAACTAATAGTTCTGTTCTAAGCTCTTGGTCTCCTAATTGCTTTTCGATTTAAATTCAAGTGTCGAAGGCAAGTATGCTAATAGTATCTGTGACGAAAATGTGAGAACAGATGTTTGGGTTGAATGAACTTGGAACATGCGTTCACGCATCCAATCCTTAGGGTTTATTTATAGCTCCTACATGTCAATCTAAAGCTTTGTAGGTATTCTTAATTAAGCAGCAACTTTTTTCATCAATTGACAATGCGATAATAATTTTTACGAGCAAACAATGTCATTTTATGGCAATTAAAATGTCGTAAATTTTAATAGTATTAAATTAAGTTTATGTTACCAATCAAACGTTTCAACAAACATAAATCAATTTCCTCGTATTTTGTAAACTTTATGATTACTTAATTGCAATAAAGTTATATAATGTGTCTTTATTATGTACTATACTAGCTTTTGAAATGAATATAACTATGTAGCTATGTTTCAAAATAAAAACAACTAAAGTATTCTCCAAGACAAATTATTTCACAGAATAACTCTGGATTGTAGAAATACATGCCTCAATGATTATAATTTGCTGGTCTTTATTTTCTTTACTCTATTATTTTACCGCCAGTAATGATAGAGTCTGAACTCTGCAGTAAGGACGGTTGGCAAAACAAAAATAAATGAGTAGGAACAAAATTTTAATAGTACCTAGGTCAATTAAATGTTTTCACGCGTAAAAAGGAAATAGATACAGAAAAGGTGTGAACAAAAAATAATAGATATCTAGTGTAAGAGCAGAATCAAAAAGTGGTAGTAATTGAAAGTAAGGCGTTAAAAAAGCATAATTTAATTATTATAGTTTCTTAAAGTTATTCTAATAAAGTTAAAACCTTAGTGAATTATGCTCACTGTTTTCCCGTCGCTACATTTTTGCAATGCACGAGGGATGATAGTAGGTAATTTGAGTAAATTACGTGACTGAAAAAATTCCTTACGGCATCTGGGGTCTCTTAGAAAAACTTTCGAAAAATATTAAGGCGATCTCATTTCTGTTTTTTAAGTTTTTTTTTAAACTATAAGTACACAGACTAGCTTACGTCCGCATCTGATGGAAAGCGGCTACCGTATTTAGTTTTGGAAATCAGATGTTACAATTTTCATGTCAATATAAGTAGGTAAGTTAGTAGTACGACGGCAATTTTTCTTATACCTACCTTAGTAGGTACGTATAAGTAGCCAACTATCGCTCATGAGCGGGACATCTAAAACGCTTTTAGCCTTTGTAGTAAAATGCCTAACATGGATGTCTAAAAAGTAATCTACCTAAAATAAATACTGAAAGCTTTTACTAGCTCCGTTTTTCTTAAATTGGAAACTCCTACTGATCGAATCTACTGTTCAACTTGGACTGTAAAAACTTTCTTTGTTACCCAGATGTTATCGGATAAACTCTTTCATTGAACTTGCTAAGGGGAAATAGATGACGGGTACAGAACAATTTAAAGATACAAAAGGAAAAGTTTGAAAAGGTATCCTTATCCGTCGTGGTATTCAAACTTTTTGTTTTTGAGATAAGTCCTTATCTTTTTTTTATTTTGTCACTGTTTTTCTCACAGCTAAACAGTAAATAATAAAATTTTACTCTGTTTTCACACCAAAATAAGTTCGTTTCTTGAGGCTAGTACTTACTTGCAATTGTACTTTTATGAAACCTGTTTGGTAAAGGACTGGTGCTTGGATAGATTTAGAAAAAAACCTGCTTTACAAGTCACCAGTGGTTCCCTTTCCACAGACTGTGCTTACAATGATTAACTTACAGCTTTACGCCGCTTAATTTAAAACCATAGAATAAAAATAATTTTAATTTTATATTAACACAATGATTTTTTAATATTATTTTTGAATAACTGTAATTTGAAAGGCCAAAACAAAGCCTGAATAAGTTTGTAGGGAGTACCTACTAAGGTACTCAGAATAATGTAGGTACCTATAACTAGTTATATGTGAACAGATGTTGTTTATAAGTAAATTAATTGAAAAGGTCTACTTCGAATAATGATCTTTTTTGAATTGGAACGATAATGAATCCACCTGCGCGTATGAATAAGGAATTCGCGGCGGAGCGACAATAACAAAATATCCTCCCGGGGATCCAATTAAAACGTTATATCCGCAGAATTCCACGGGGTCGAGAACTTTACGAATACCTCCCGAGTTTAGTACAGATAGCAAAATTTTATGCAAAGCTGCAAAATGTTCCGTCAAGAATCAGATTTTTTGAAGATTGCGAATTTTAAATAAGTAAACGGTCTGCACTAATAATATTTTTTTATATGTAAATAATTTGAGTTTACTTTAAAGTTTTGTCAGCGTTTGGTAAAATAGCATATTTTCAAAAATAATAAATTAATTAATAAAAAAGTTATTTTAGCTGGTTAGTTTTGAAGGATTTAAATTCATTCATTCAAGAATAAAAATCTAATAAAGTCAAAATACTATGAACAGGCTCAATTCGTTTTGTACTAACCTATGAGTTATATACCTATTATACCATTATTATCATCTGATAATGTAGTATTATGCTGTCGGTACCCGAGATTAATTGCTTCACTCGCATACTTAGAATATTTCTCTTAGAATAATCTCTCAGGCAACGTCTTTCTTCAAGGAATGCCAAGTTTCGTACTCCAAAACCGAATTCTTATCTTATATTACTTACTCTGTACACTAATTATATTATTTTTAAAGTAGATTTTTTACAAATCCATCGGAGTGGGAT
Source organism: Eulithis prunata (assembly GCA_918843925.1). Lineage (NCBI taxonomy): Eukaryota > Metazoa > Arthropoda > Insecta > Lepidoptera > Geometridae > Eulithis > Eulithis prunata. The sequence continues at coordinate 5,913,059 of OU974016.1, read as the reverse complement.
TTTTACAGCCGAGTAAGAATTTTTAAGTACATATTCTATTAGTTTTATACTACATTAGGTTTTCAATATTAATTGAATAGGTAGTTGTTTACCCATTGTAACCTATAAGTAATAGGCAAGTACTTAACAAAGTTGTAATTGTTTTTTTTTACAAAACAATAATTAAAAAACTCCCAATATTCACATTATTAAGTGTAGTTTTGAGTTATGTCAATTTTGACTACTATAGTAGTTTTCATAATAAGTATAGGTAACCCCCTGCGGCAAGAAAGACACATCTCAAAATCCGTCCGGCGGAGCAAGGCGCACGCTCTAATATTTATAAATAATAACATAAAACAATATAGCAATGGCTCTTAGAGCTACATAAATCGCGCCCCGAGAATAAATGGATTACTTGTGTACGCGGTGCGCCATCTAGCATGGGGAGCGCGAAACTACATGAACGCAGTTACACCGGTATGCGAGATATCAAACTTAACTGTCGTAAGTGGAAAAGAAATTCGTATACCTACTGTATTTTTTGTAGAGAATATATCCCTCAGTTTTTAAAATTGGCTGGAGTGGTTTTGAATTGTTCATGATAATAATAATAATGCCAGCTCAAAAATAATTATTTTTAGGAACTAATTTAAGTACCTACGTAGACCAATAAAATAAAGAATAAAGACAACATTTGAAAAAATTATGCATTTATGCTTTTATGAGATGCAAAAGATTGTAAAATAAAAACCGAAAAGTATAAGGCAATAGATACTGGCATTTATTAGGTAAGCAATTAATTGTTTTCATTTGTAGATAGATAGCCTCAAGACTACAATGTATAGATAAGGTTAATGCTTAAAGTAAAGACAACTTTAGCAAAATATGTTTCTTAAAGTATCTAATCAATATTTTCATCATGGTTTCAGTTCGGTGTGACCGTGGTTCATGAGTTAGTGTTATTGCGCGGATTTTCCCGCTTCCGTACACGCATTCACTTACACCCCACTTATTGTGGGTAGTCGTAAAAATCTGAAGGAATTATTTTAATAAATTGATTGCGTTCTCAAAACATCTTTGTCCCCTCTCTTAAAGATTTGTTTGGAATATTTTATCTGGAGTTTTATGACAACTTTCTTTAATTTATGGCATTTTTTCTTTAAATGCAATCTGACTTTAAAACAGACAAAATGGTTTTTAATGTATACGGAAGCCATAGTTAAATAGAAACAAATATAAAAAAATATAGGATTAAACATAACTTACCTAGGTACCTAATAAAGAATCAGCCTTTTACGAAAATATAAACTCAAAAACTAGAGGTTCTATGAAAAATTAGAAATCTATGGAAATAGTAACACTTGGCCAACTCATCAAAATTTGTAAGTAACATTTTACATTGCGCGGCCGAATTATACGTCGTGCGCAGCCTCATAAAGAGCTACTTCGTTGGCACGCAGTGTAACTCAAAAATTATAACCGAACCTTCATTTCGTGGTAAGTACCCCAGACAATAAAAGTACAGAGAAGCCTCCAAACTTGTTTTAAGTACGTCTTGTTACGCACTGAGGTTAAAAATAATTACTATCCAGAAAAGAAAAAAACCTAGCTAAATAGCTACCGACAGTAACTTAAATGCAGTTAACAGTGAGTCAGAACTCGCTACGCGGGTGTTCCCTTAAGTAAGTTATGTCCGTCTGCCTGACTTTACTACCTCATTAGTACTAATAAGTCTGTGAACTTTGCGAAGTCTGTGGTTTCAAGAGTGAGTAGTTTCGGTGAGATTTATTGATTGGTAAGAAAATTACTACTCAATGTTATGTTTTCAACACTTATTTAGTTTACACTGGTACTAGCTTTCTGTTGTGCATTTTTGAGATGTGTCAGTATTCAATATATTATTAAAAAGAAACATCTATTGCGTAAAGTAGAAGTCTTATTAGCGTTGAACTTTATTTTAAAGGTACAAGTCGAATTTGCAAAAGAAGACGGCTAGAAGTCAAACGACCCAATTCTAATAGTAGGTATAGTCGAATAGTAAAAGTCTATAGTCTAATAATTATATATCCAAAATTTAAAAATAAATAGATCTAATCAGTCTGGACATAACATTGGGGAGTATAACAATAGTTTTGATAATCTGAGGGTAATACGAAGAGACAGACGTAGAAAATAGTTTCAAAAAGAAACAGACCGAAATACAGAATAACTTTTATGACGTACCTTCTAAGGCTTAATTTCCATCGCCACCGGTGTTTTTCAAGACGCGTCGTGGCGCTACACCGATAGCACATACAAAACAATTCGACGCTAAAACTTTTGTGATTTTCATCAAAATACATTAAAATCATTTTTCTTAGCACAGCACTACTTTCACGTGTAAAATCTTAAGGCAAACTGGCAATCTGTCACAGAGCTTTCTCTTTGCACGTCGAAAAAAGTAATTTGAATTTAGAATAGAAAATTGGGTCAAATTGTCTTTCTTAGAAATGCTTGTGCACTTTAGCAGCTTTCGGGTTCGGGCTGATTGTTTAAAGTTATTGTTCCAAATTCAAATTAGGTTTGTGCAAGCCTCATTTCCATTTTTGAATTGTTTTGTTTTGTGCAAACTCTTTTTGTGCTAGTAAATAATTCAGAGTAATACTTCTATAGGAATTTATTAAAAGTTTTTTTTTAATTTCTGTTATCTATACCTAGGTACGTACGTATACTTTTTAATTTTTGTATTTGCATCGTATTTATGTCGTTATGGCTTTGGTTAAGTATGTAACTCTCTAGTTAGGTAGGTGTAGGTAGCTACTCTACTGCTCTACCTCTGTTCAGTACGAATTATTATTTATAATTATTACTGCCTATTTATTATTACTATAAATATTTCATGACAGTCAGTTAAAAGAAATAAAACTACGAAGAGCCTGCAGCTAAGAAGTTAACTCTACATTCTCCTATTTGAAAAGAGTGCCATCTATCGAGATGTAGGTGAACTTTTATGAACTTGAAGCTTTAAAGCTCACGTTTGCGCATGACAGAATGAATTCTGAATAAAGATGTAGGTTCTTGTAGATAGCATCTCGTTTGAAGTAAAGAAAAAATATGTTGTGTAAATATAAAAGGAGAATAAGATAGGTAGAGGTAGGTACTACCTAGCATTATACATTTAATATTTTAGTAAGTACATTGCTTACTACATAAAGAATATCTTATAATCTCATTATAAATAATTTATTTTAAAAAGAAGTTAATAATAAACTAGATACCTACCTAGCACGCCTATAATATTCTTTAAAATACCTCTCTTTCAATTTTACCATTAAGATAATTCTAGATGAAAAAAAAACTATGGTTAGATTTGTTTTTTTACGAGACGAGGAAAATACGGTATCGCTAAAATGTTGTTCTTCTTATGAAATAAATAAAGTATGAAAAGCGCCCTCTGTACTGTTATATCTGAAGCATGTCGTTTTGTCAAAGTCAGGGGTGCCCAACTTTAGGAGCGGAAGAGTATAATTTTTTTTTTAATATTCATTTCATTCTACTACGTATGCCTAAACTGTGATGTTATTTAAACTTACCCCTGTCTCACTTCCATAAAAACAACAAACAAAGAAATGTAAAAAAACACTAGAAATAACCATATACCATAAAGATAAATATTGAAGTCAGTATGGAAAGGTTTACTTATCATTTTTTGTTTCATTCTTTACCGTGAATAGGTATAAAACAAAATAATCTCGTCTTTCATTATTGTAATTAGCATAATAAACTGTTTCAATTAGAGTAAAATAAATAAACAAACGTCCGTTTTGTAAACTTTTGTTATTTTTGTATCATAATAATATTATGTATCCAAATTGGATTAACTAACATGGATTTTGGGAAAACTTTAAATCATTAAGTCCAATTTAATACCAGCATTTGACAACGAAAATGTTGGTGATACCTGTAAGGGAACATCCTCTGTATCAATATGAGGATACACACGCACACATAAGCAATCTTAACTTGTGTGCTTTAGAATTTCAACAGGCCATTGCCACGCCGTCCTTTCGACGCCATGTTAGTTGGTTTTCTATCTCCCTCGCTCTAAGCTGATCTTTTATTGGTCAAATGAGACAAGTTATTCTACCTATCTCTTTTTAGTACAGCAAGATGATCACAGCGTGACGTCTCTCCATTTGAGGGGATTGGAAAAATAAAAAAGTAAAAAGCTCGGCTGGTTTTTTTTCTGGTGCATTTGAGCGGACATTATTGGAATAAGTATTTTGATAATCGTTGAAAATGGCCGAACAAATACTTGCCTCATATTCTATGGGTGTGGTTTATAAACCGGATTGGATCTACATAAACGTATTCGTATACCTACTCCCAACTTTTTGGATCGAATGAAATGATTTGGCGTTCAGTACTAAGGATGATTTTACAATAAATTGCAGCTGATTTTGCATATTATTGTACTTACTTATTTATTAGCTTACCTTTTAGGCAACGTTCTTTTAAACGTTCAAAGGACCTTGCTTTCTTCATACCATCTTGATGAGATCTGAAACAATTTAAAAACATTGATTTATTATTTTATTTTATATAAAAAAAGCGGAACAAGCAGATGTTCCACATAATATATAATTCAAGATCTTTACGTCTCAGAGTGATGGACGCAGTGCATTGCCTTACAGGGCACGTCCTCATTGGACTTGCTCTGTGAGGTAATGCATTGTTATAGGCAGACGTTACTACTTAACATCAGGTGAGCTATGAGCTTGTTCCATTACTTTTATTATTAAAAAATATATATATATAGGTATGTATTATCCAAATTTTTTATTCTGTACCCATTATTAAATCAGTTTTTTTAGTTAGTTTATATTTTTCTAAATACTTGCCTTTTCCAAGGCTCCTAATAGAAACTATATTCGAGACTCAAGCATTGATTTGAGTTACCTACATGTACCTACCTATCTAGTTACAACTATCAAAAAAATCTATGAATTTATGAAATGTTATTTTAAGCATTTATTACTATTAATTAGTACCTATAAATAGTAGATCCTAGCAATTAATTTTTTTGTGACCTCGTTTAAATAATTATTAGGTATTTATTATTGCCATAAACGTAAACTTGCAAAAGTAAATTATGATTCAAGTGCACGAATATCATGTGAAAGAAGCATTGAATTCAAAATACCTTGATGCGTGTGTTCAAAACTGTACCTACCGTGAGCCAAGTTATGATGTTCCGTAAAATGGATGTTACTCACGAAAGTAATGATTTATAGGTTGGTATGGAACTTATTAGATACCTATAGTTATATTAGTAACCTTAAGTAGGTCATAGCATAACTGTTATGCTATGACCTACTTAAGATACCTATTGAAAGTTTCCGTGAAAATACAAAAACAAATATTGTTGCTTGTCGTATTTAAAGTCTTTACATTAGGACACACGATCTAAAACCTAAAATTCAAAATTACAACACAAAAATAAATTAGTATTATAAATGAGGGTTAAATTTTTGGTGCTAATCAAATTCAAGACTTAAGTAACTAAAATGTATTATTATGTAATAAATACACCCTATTTTTTTTTTAAACGTATCTCGAGATCTGATGATAGAATTTTCCGTGATCGAGTTCTGCTTCAATCTGGTTATACTATTAGATGTGGTTTGAATATCCCGTTTCACTTTCAGAAGTGTCTGCTTGAATTTAGCTTAAGTTTATTATACTTACGTAGGATAAGTAGCGTATACTGCAGTGCAGTAACATAGAATATTTACAACCAGTCATATGAGATAATCTTTACTCAAGGCATGCCGGTCCGAGAGACTCCTTTATAGCGGCTTAAGCAAATTTTAATGGCGCTGAATTTACGGCGTTGAGATATGCCACAGGTTACGTGGAGCTTTGTAAAGAGAAAGTCAATGAAAGATTACTGCGTAGCATGACTTAGTGACGATTCGGACAAAATATACGGACAAAATTGTCCCAATTGTCACTTTTGATTTTAATCATTTTTGTTGTGACGATTCGGACAACATCAAATTAAGGAAGCCATTGAGTACAGTCAGGAAAAAAAATGTTAAGCAAAATATGATATAGCTATTTAAATTGCTTTGCGAGCGTGTGGTTAGGTACATTAAGGTGGTTCGATTTCCATACTAATGTATGTTACCAATTTTTGGGAAATTATATTATCATACCTAACAAGCAATTTTTATTTCTTTCTTAGCATTGTGCGAGGAAAAACAACCAATCATATGACTTCATTTGTCGCAGTAATATCTGTTGGTTTATTTCCTCGCACATTACATATATCTGCCGCACAGATCTCTGGTAGATTCGCTAAAATTATTCTGCAGAGAAAATAAATTAGGTATGAGTGACTCTATGTTCGGTCTTACAGACCGACTGATATAAATTGTATGTTAATTTGGAATTTACCTATATCTAAAAGTAAAGAAAATGCGTATTGTCTCTACCAACGTCAGTGATACATCTTTACTCTTTAGTGATGTTGACTGCTCAAAGGCCACCAACTTGATTATTGCTTGTATTTTACTAAACTGTGCTGTTTTAGTGGTGATAAGTATGTACTTACGTTCATTTCCGTTCATCCCACTTATATCTAAGAACCATTCTGCCAATAGACAAGACAAGTTCAATGTTTACCCTGATTATTTAATTTTTTTGATGTAGGAAAATTTCTAAATGAACAAAAAATACTTCACTGTCCATAAACATGAAACATAAACGTTATAATGTAAACTTACAAGAAACGATGTGAAAATTGCTACGTTAAAACCATTTACAGCGCCATTACAGGTCAATAATTATATGCGATTCAAACCTAAGTCGATCTACAAATATATGTATAGGGCACACTGTGTTAGCTTTCTAATGATAACTATTGATCAATCCTTTTTGAAAAACCCCATCCCCTTAATTTAAAGTTCTTAAGTCTCCAAGTTTTTTTAAAGTGCTTAATATGCTTTTATTTATTTTTTTAGTAATATTCCTAGTTTTATCTCAGCTTGTATCTAAAACGGTATGCTCAATCAAGCTTGTCACAAAAACAAGTGAGCATCAGTGTATATGTGTAGGCTATACATGTGATTGATACGCAATAAACCGAATTTATTACGAGACCGCTATAAACTGAACCCGAACGTCTAATCATCTATTAATCGCAATCTAACACATCAACACTATCAAATAATACTTGAAAGAACAAGCGATAAACTTTATTGTGAGTAACGAGTTATGTTTTTTGTAAGTACTACTTTTCACTCAATATCACGATCTCATTGCGATAAAAACGATAATGGTGTCGATTCTTTTGCGACATTTTTCTAAACTAACCTAATTTGACAGCGCTAAAATTATAGCTGTGACTGTTACTTCAGTATTATTTATTTTTTATTTTTTTTATGATAAAAGTAATCGAACAAGCTGATAGCTCACCTGATGTTAAGTGGTAACTTCTTCCTATAACAATGCATTACCTCACACAGCAAGTCCAATGAGTATATGACAAGAGAAAGGCAAGTTTTTTAGTGCTGCCAAACTACTAGTACACCAATAGCGCTATGACAGAGCGTAGTACATAGTCCATAATTATTATTTCACATCGGTTTTTTATTTAATGATTCTAGCCAGTGAGCAATTAGTCCTATGCAGTATTTATTTGTAATTATTCCACTGCCTACAAAGCGCGCTCTTTAGCCTTTACGTCACATTTTTCCAACAGCAGCCTTTACCAAGCGTGACAAAAAAAGTAGTAAATAAAAATAAAAATCTTACGGAAGGAGAAACAATGCCTTAACCTACCGCAAAAATTATGCTCAACATTTCTGTGTATCGCATCGTAGCATAGCATAGTGGATCGTAAAGCTATGGCCGTTGAACTTTAAATCGGTTGATTACGGTTTTTTAATGGTTCAATGCAAATATAGTCAATTCATTGTTGGTTTAGCCATTGTTTCTATAGGCTGCATGCTTTAATGCGAGGCGTGCTGCTACGGTAAATTCTTAATGATTTCCTATACTTCTATACTTGCTTTGTTTACCATGTTTGTGTAAACAGAAACCGGTATACACTACTTAGTATGCGTTTTATAAAATTTCATTGCAATGAAATGGGATTTAGAGTTAATGATTTTGCCAAAAAAATGTCTAAAACTTATAAAATTAATCTAGTTTACTTAGATGCACGAACGAAAACATTTAAGAAACAGCTCCTTACAGTAAAATTATGACCCTCGCTTCTAGTAATAAAATCGTATTGTAAACTAATACGATCATATCCCAGCCAATAATTCAAATCAAGTTGGTGTGTCGAGTCATAAATATCGAGCAGTGAGATAGATGACCGTAAGATACGTAATGTACCATTCAAAGGCTATTCGTATCGAGATCGCCCAAACACCGGTTGTTTGGTGATGTTGTAAATCAAATCATCAATTATCGACAATCGTTTACACTTGTGATGCCGCCGTGTAAACAATTCGAACATTAAAACTGGCTACGTTTTACGACTATTCAATTTGGGGGAAAATCGATTTTATTCGCTCGGTTTTAAATCGAATCGCGGGTAAAATCGCGTAAGAGGTTACGCTGTATTTTTTTATGCGGAAGTGGCCGACGTATACGAGTAGAACTAGGAAGACAGTCGTGTAAACAAAGATCTTCAGACAGTTTGTTAACCTTAAGTTCATTGTAAATTATACATGTAGCAATCCTATGAAATAGGTATGGTTTTACCATAGCCAAACCCTACTGCAATATGCATCTAAGATCGATTTGCAACATAATCGAGTTACCTAATATCGATTTCTTACTACGCTGTTACACAAAATATCAAAAAGCTTTAAAGAAGCAATAGAATATAATACTGTTTCCGTAGTAGAAAGACAGAAGGATAACGATTCAAAGCACATATTTTAATTTTTTTTTATTTTTTTTTTATTTTTTTTAATTTACACGGACACTTAACACAACGCCTTCTAGTCCCAAACTAAGCAAAGCTTGTACGATGGAAACTAGATGGCTGATAGAATACACACATACATATTTTTTTTTGTAAATACATACTTATAATACATAGAAACACCCATATGTTATTTACGATCAAACTCTAGCCCTTCGTGTCGGTTTTGTGACTGGCTTAGATATGGAGACGCAGACAGTAGCAATTTACATAACTTACCTCCAATCAAACCGCCGTTATCCTGATGAAAATACGACACAGCACCAATCAAAGTTTGTTAGCTCCAGACCACGTAAAATCACTCTCAATCCATTCTGGAGTGCGACCACCGGAGTCATCAGGCCAACTGAGCATCGTCCTATACAATTGTGTCACATACGAGTACATTCCACTAACAAAACACTAACAAATTGATATGTTTATCTACGGAGGACTATAAACTCATTCAAGACCCACCCTTTATTGAAGGGATCCACCCTTCTGATTCAAAAAATTGCAAAATATTACATAAATAATAAAAAGTCCGCTCCCCTATCTGTCCCCTATCTCTGATATAATTTTGGCTAACTCATAGTTCCGGGGAAATGTTCCGTGAAGATACTTTGAAATTTAAATTCCTGGTATACATTATTCATGAAGGTTTTCCCATAAAACTGTCCTTACATGAGAACTAAAATCTTTGGGAGCATCGTTATGAATACAACAGCCTACCGAACGAAGTTTATTTTCTTTAGATTATCTACTTTTAAGATACTGGAAATTATCACGCCAAACAAGTTTTAAGCAAGAAAAATTTCTATACATACCTTAAAAAAATAGTCAATGGATTTTCTCTGAAATTACAAATTTTAAAAATACCTTATTATAATTAAGTAACTTTAATTAAGTCTAATTTATGACTACAAAACCCCTTACATCGTTTTTCACACTCCCACAAGCGCCACCCCTTCTCATTCGAGACAACCCTAAAATGTGCGACATGGTTATTAAAAAGCAAAAAGCTAAGTGGAATAGGGGTGTTCTGTCTTTTAATTTGGTATGATGGGAAAACTTTTGATTAGTTCCAGAATGGGTTAGGTATCTTCTGAATTGCCATGTAATATGGGTTTAGTTCGATAATATGTAGTTATCTATTACTATAAAATATAAAATGTTTTATCATAACTCCTAATATAAAGGAACGTACCTTTTCATCTTACTTTTGTGGTGCAATCACGATACTAAAACGTTGATACGACACTTGGTTTTTAAAAACTCGTTCTTTTACTTTGGTATTTTTTTACAGAATACATAAAGTGTATTTCATAAATAAAAACAGAATGTTTAATAAAAACAGGCCAACTTTCAGCATTTTTCATATTGTGAAAACCACACCACTGAAGTGTGAGATGCTAAGTAGTGTTTGTTCAACAACACTAAGGTATTTTTTATAGCGTAAGTTTTCTTACAGAAGGGATCCTCACTCCTCTAATACCACTCACAAACTAAACTTTACAATCAATTTACTAGGTATTACAAAATGGCCGCGTATTTAAATTTGAATAATTATCACAGGGCACTCGCGTGTGACAAAATGAAGCCAGAGCCTTGAAGCTGTCACATGAATTTATTTCTTGTTGTAATTAAAAATACAGAAAATAAAACCCGTTCATAAATTAGGAAAATGTTGTAATTACGAAGCTTTTGTGTAACTAACAGAATAAATTTATAACTTCCTCAAAAGCTTTAAAACGCAAGAAATTATAATATCGTGTATGACATAGCATTAAAGAATTTTATTTTGCTATTGATTTAAAAATCAAATTTTTAACGGAAAACTGTCTAGTATAGTCCCAAGTTTCATGTTAAGTATGGAATTCAATCAAAGTATCGTTTAAACTTTTCTTTCATTAAGTTCATGCTTAAATTATTGCCATCTCTTTGTAATAGTTACGGTAAAAATGAGACGAGTAGGTACGGACAATTTTAAGTAATTTTTTGAGTGCCAAGTAGGTAACGTTTAATTTTTATACGTTATACGTTATTAGGCTATAGATGGCTATAGGTTTATACGTCCCAGAGCCCGTAGTCTGTGCATTTGTCTGACTTTCGACTAGAGTATAGCACACGCAAATGCATTCGCAAAGCGAGAAATTTTGTATGAAAACCGGATAAGCGCCTCTAGCGGGAGATTTGGGAATTGTGTAATTCCCAACCAAATGACTCGCTTTGCGAATACGTTTGCGTGTGCTATACTCGAGTCGAAAGTCAGACAAATGCACAGACTACGGGCTCAGTTGCCGAGCAAAATACGTAGATACGTGTGAATGCTACCATACATGCTCGCTCATACACTTCGCACAACACTACTGTAGAAATACCATTTCAATTTACGTCAGCGCACAAAATATTTCCCTTTTCAAATAATTATAACAATCCGTTGCCGTCATCATAGTTCCTGAAGTACGAAGGGATACTGAGAGGATAGCAGCTCTATATTTAAACAGTGTTTTTGTTTCCCCGGTTAGTTGTTGGAGCACTAATTCTGTAGTTTACGACTGCGCCTGCCAGATCAGGCGGGCACAGATGCCGCTCCCACGCCTAAGGGCCATTCCACACTAACAGGGCTTTGTACTTGGGTTTACTTGATTTTCAAACTAGTCTGGAAACGACAAATCTCATTGTTTTTTAATTCTTCTTTGTCGTATCACTCTTGTCAGAATGGTCGTGGTCGTCATGTTGGAGCAGTGGCCTTTCTTACAATTTTCCGCCATTCTTTCCGAACTGCTGTTCTTCTGGCACATTCGTTCAGAGGAACATCAATTGCAGCCTTGACTTGATCCGTCCATCTCATCGATGATCGCCTGGATTTTAATAGCTATCTAGAGTTACTTATCATTAAAATCATGGGCCTAAAGGTCGTTCCTAAAATCTATATCTGCTTTTATCATTGAGCTAAAAATACAAAGGACTTGTAATTTCATTACAAAAAACGCCAAGATTTTGGCACTTACACCATGTCACGTTTTTACGCGTCAGTGGCATGTTTGTCGTGCAATGCAGATTTGCACTCTTGCTCTACACTCTATGCCCAGTGATGAAACCATTAATATTTAACTAAAAATTGTGCTCACGCCCTCGTCTGAAAACCGAATGTACTGTTCTGTTTTCAGAGCGCCAATGCAAAGTCCATTGTATAGAATGTCGTTGGGTTTTGCTCTACCACCATTACAACGCGGCTTTTGTTTCTCATATCCCAACATTTAGATTCATTTTATAAAAAAAAATATATATAAAAAAAAAATTTTACTAGTGGGCCAGAACACTGCGCTAAAAGCTTTAGATCCATAAGTGCAAGCACAAGTATGGTTGCTTGCTTGCAAGTTGCTAGGTATGTTTTGGTCGTGCTTTTTATTCGTTAGCAAGTACCAAGTTTCGATGTGTGCAAGCCTTTACTTTCTTTACGCCGCCGTCGGTTCTGTTTAGCCAACCATGCTAGGAATATCGAGTCGAATAATTTATCGTTATGAATATCTAGAGAAAATGTTTGGACTTTTGATAAATTTTTATAAAGACCACTTCACCATGAATTTAAGTGGATAGTCGTGTGTTGAGATAAGTAGAGATTAGTTAGCTTTAAATAAGTTTTGAATACTTACGTAAGATTACCCAGGCAGCGTCTACAGGAAGCATGGGTAAAAAGTAACCTCTGACTGTAAATCATTATTGATTAGATGCAAGTCTTCAATAATTTTATTTCACTCCTGTATTTTATACAGTTCATATTTATACTAAATATTTTATGTCAGTTTAAAAATATTATAAAACAAGCTTCCAAACTTGGCGTGGGAGGACAAGAACTAGCTTTTACAAAAAGAACTTTATTTATGTAGATTTTAAACAATGCACCTTGAATTTGATTATAAATAATAAAGTTCTATAAAATGTCGGGTCGCGATTGTATTAGGTAAAATATGAATCCTTGAATTTAATCTAATGGAAGACATAAAAATTGTGACGAAAATATATCAATATCCTTGAAATTTATATCATTAATACTTTTTTTTTTTTTTTAAACTTATAAAACACAACAATACTCAACTTTACGTTTTAAGTTTGAAACTAAAACTAATACAGTTATTACTTTAGACTTCAAAAGAGTTGAAACACTTAAAAAGAAAAACCATTTCCCAGAACATAATTATTATAGACTAATTATTCATAATTCCATTTACAACCACATTTGGTATGAATAATTATGGCGAAAGGCAATTCGAGTTTTATACTTCTTAAAGTAGGCACGAGTCTTATAATGCAAGCTAGCTATCTGTTATAAATCTTAGCTTTTTATGTACTATTAAAACGGTTTTATTAGTTATTAACACGTGTTAAGCGGCTAAACACTGAACATTTGTAGAAAACTACGATCATTAACGTACGTGTGATACCCTATTAGATTACCGCTGTAAAAACCGATTATGATAAACTAGCCGTCGCCCGCGGCGTTGCTCGCGTTCTACCCTTTAGAGTGTGACGTTTTAAAATTCCTTTCTTAGTGCACCCCTACACCATATAAGGATACTACCCTCCAAATTTCATACCTCTAGGACTTATAGTTTAGGCTGTGCGTTGATTCTATGTCAGCTTCAAAAGAGTTTTATATATATTGATGATGATAACTACTACTGGAATGCTCTTAAATTAGGATTAAAAAGGCATAACACTTACTGAAAAATGGAAAATGAGTATACTGTTTTTTGACTACTGATTTTCTATTTTTATAAGCGGTTTAAAAGCAGTGTAGCAAGCAAATTGTCTCAGAGTGATGGACACAGTGCATTGCCTTACAGGGCATGCCCTCATTGGACTTGCTCTGTGAGGTAATGCATTGTTATAGGCAGAAGTTACCACTTAACATCAGGTGAGCTATCAGCTTGTTTCATTACTTTTAACATATTAAAAAAAAAAGCTTTTTCGTATAGTGAATAGAGACTACCTCTGCCGTAACTTTGTATTACCTTACAAAGTAAACACACCACCTGCTCTATTACTAGATGTTTTTTACTATACATTTTTTTACATTAAGTAGCATACTCACTGTAGTAGGCGGATATTTATGTATACACAAGTACACAATATGTTGTTGAATTGAAACGGCCTCGACAAAAACCTTGTATGAACAGAATACTTCCTATGTCTATGCCGGATACTTGTCATTAATAACATAAATAAGCGGACATGAATAAACTTTCTAGTATGTATGTCGAAAATAATATAGAACGACTGCCTAAAAGTTAGAAACTTGGTTTGTAAAGCTCTAAATAAAGTGAACAATTGCGAGTTTGTATGAGTTCGTGGCCAATTCTGGAGCTTCAGTCGTGCCTTAACGACTGCTAAAGCCGTGCTCTCCGAAGCATGGAAGCACTCAAATGTAAATGACGCTAGCGGTTACCCATCTAAATAGTGACCATGCAAAACGTCACTTAAATAATCAGTGAAGATTGGGTGAGCAGTGAGCAAGCCACGCGCGCTTTTTTAGTTCTTTATGAACAAAGTGATCGATGTGAAAAAAATACTCGTTCGTTATTACCCCGATGGACAATTAGTAGCAAATTAAGGCTAATAACCAGCAGCATAAATCAATTATTCATTTCAAACACTCATCGACTTTTAAATCGTAATAAAATGCACAAACGGCAGTCAATTTATTTATTGCCCTTAAGTTGTAAAACGATATTACACGCCATAATGACGTGTGTTATTGGCATTTATTTCACCCATTTTACCATCAATGACCACATAATCAAAAGTTTATGTTCATTGTTTATTATTCAAATTAGCTATTCAAACATTATTTTTTATTGTAGTCGTAGGCTTATATTTTTGAAGACTTTAATGCATACTACATCATACAAAATATTTCTCACGGTTTTTAAACTCAGTTCTTAGTTTGCAACGCATTTAACACGTTATATACTGCCCATTACGTATATACATAAAATGAACGAGTTTCGCAAGAAACGGTCGGCAACATTGTTGTCCGATGCCACATGCACCAGACCGTATAAATTTGCTCTTGATTTATTTATTACGCACAGAATGTCAACAATACGACCTTTTTAAAAGTGAAAAGGATTGTTCGCTAAAGGGTGTCCGAGTAGACTCCGCTGTATTGTGTACGCTCCCTTATGCAAATCAGTACGCTGAAACCGAAAGTGACAATAACAAAAGCGCAAAACTTGCGCAACCTTTACATAAATTATCGACACGCATTATAAAAATTAGGAGCGCCTTTGCAATGATTTTCTGAAACCAGTTTAAACTGAACAAAAAAAAACAATTATCACCCGCATTGTCTCGGTCCTTCGCTTGTTATAGCACTGTTTCCATCAAAGGATACAATTTGCATAATTTTGTTATCACTCTCTTTAGTTCAATATTTTGTGTTTGTGGTGAAGCAGCTTTCGTTTTTAGCTTTTACGTTGTTTATAGTAACTATTCGGAGTTCGTACGCAGCGGTTCAGTGCGTGATTTCTGGTAATTTAGCAAAGTTATGACTTGGGAGAGCGAACGTGGAAATATACCGTAAATGGCGGCCGTGTCGTACATATTCCAATAGCACGTTACTAGTTGTTCTGATTTATATTCAGGTGTGTTCGTGTTGCCAGATAGTTAAGTTTTTACTGTCACGATAGAGAGGGTCGCTCGGCTGTACCGGTTGTTCGATATAAGTAGAGGCGACGACAGGCGACGACGCGGTATCAGCTATGTATCTACTCACAGGCTATCTTGTATATGTAAGTGTCACGTTTAGAGCCCTATTTATTGCTTTTTGGTTGCGTACAGGTATAAAACTATTCAAATATGGAGAGATTTCAACACTCGTGAGAATGTTTGAAAGGTTTTGATAAGTCGACGATAAACTCTGTTGAAACACTTTACATATTTTTGCTTACTAACCTATTGGGTATTGTAAAAGTATTACTGTAATATCACAGCATTTATTTATGCAAAAAATATGAGGTAAGCTCTATACTTTCGATGCACATAAATAATACCCACATGGTCTATCCCTTTTAGTGTCTGTAGATTTCTTATTGCAACTTACTTTAAGTTATGCTTATACTTATACAATACGTTTAGAACTTGGTGGTGAACCAGACCGTAATATTCTGGAATCAATGAAAACTTTAGGCAGAACAGAAAAAACTAGCAACATCCACAAAAAACCTGCAGCCGACACCCGAATTCCATCTTATAAATTTAAACCGCGCCATTAAGCCCGAAAGTTTCAGTCAAAATTTACGACATAGAAAACCGACCTATCATAAATCGTGACTACCCGCACAAACAAAATTTTGATTTATCGTCTCACTTATAGAGATATGTCTATGTAGTGCAATTAGATGGGTGCGGGTAATGATTTATGTTGATTCAGAGTAATCATGCCGGGACAGGCTGTGATCCGGTCGAGTAATTCTATTTTATGACATCCCCTGATGAATAACCGCGTGCGGTTTGTCGCCATTTTGTATTGAGTAGCTATTGCGGTCGGAATCAGCTGAATTGAGACATTCGCTTAGACAAAGATGTAGATGTGCAGAAACCTTACAATCAATACGCACCCTTGTTTTATTTCCCGGACAGTAATTAAGTTTTCAAAATTATTATGAATATTACCTACTCTTTCTTACATACACACACAGTTCTTTTTGTAATTGAAGGCAATAATTCAATCATTATGAGCAATTTTAAAAACATAATTAGTAATTGTTGAAACGTAATTAGTAATTGTTTCATCTTGATGGGCAATTACTCTCCATGTTTTTGTTGTACAATCTTTATTAAACCGAGTATTACACAATATTTCTACCGTTTTCTTACGCAGTTGAATATACCTAGAGATTTTAATTTAACGCTTGATTACATTTCATTAGCGGGCATTATTGTGTTGTAACACGTATTTCTATTGCTATCAAACCAATTTTTATCGCTATCAAACCAATTTCTCTGTTTAATTACTGTAACCATTCTATAAACAAACCACATAGCCAATTATAACTGCATTATGAATTTTTTCGGATGAATTATGAGAAATAATGAAAATTTACTATCGTTATCAGAAAATAAATTAAATTTTATACCTACTTATTATTTTCAAATGTATTTGGCATGGCATACACTGTATGACAGAGATTATAAATTAATATTGTAGATTATTTAAAATTAATTTTAATTTTGTACCATGTCATTATTTACGGAATTATAATTGTAAATCGACGTTCTTCGTCTTGCTTAACCTAATAGTTTTATGTATTCATTAAATAAAAATAATATAACTTATTTTTTTAGATTTGGTTTGTTTTGACAGCTCAAATAATTTCTTAGCTTGAACGAATTAATTCGTCCAAGTTTCTTAGATAACAATGGATTATTCCCGTCGAGCCCACCGGCTGGCCCACTGTTAGGGCCGAACAATTCTAAACATCATTAAGTCTCGAACGAAAGTAATTTTTTTTTAAATAATTTTCGTAATCCATTATTTATTTAAGATTTCCAATAAAAAAAGCTTTATTTTAATAATCCACACTTCCATGCATATTATGTATTTGGTTCTATCTAATTTCACTTACCTAGATACGCGTTCAACTCACAGTAAAGTGAAATAGTCTTTCTCAATAAAGTAGTTGGGCAAAAGAGTGGTCATCACGAAAGCCATCTTGACGGCTAATCCAAAGTAATTGACTCAAGCCGAGAAAGCTATAAATGCTTATTGACTCAACCCATAAACACAATTAATCTAGTGTTTAATGTATAAATCTCTATAGTACTACGTAATGGACAAAGTGTAGTTTCCGCAAACATATACCCGTATCTTGCCACTTTCTCTTCTTAGGTATTTACTTGTGTAATAATAACATAAATCAAAATTATTTCCAACAAGGACTGAAAATGAATAATGTTATATTAAAGAACATCAGTTGGTTTTTTAACAGACATTTTTATATCCCACGTCTAGAGTTATTTATTAATAAATAATTCATTTTATCTGTACTTTTACTGTTAATTATATAAAGTGGTTTTACTTAAGTGTACTTTTTTTATATTTTCGATACGGTGCGTTTTAATGAATAATTTCAACAAAATGGGAATTTGGTTTTAACTATAGACCATTATTTTTTCACCTTTGTTCGTAGTTTTGTCAAAATTTTAACCGATTTGGGGTGGATTGCAGCCGAGAACGAGTACCGACGAAGCTCTCAAGCCATAAATAAGTCTGGCATTTTGAGAACCTTGCCTAGAATTTTACGTGCATTGGCAAATACTTAGGTACAATGCGACAATAAACTCTACTTAAACGCAAATGTTCTAAATAAAGGTCACTGCTATTGTAAATTAAACTTTACGGCTTATAAGGAACGGTTTGATTTCGTTTAAAGCTAGCTCGCAATGTGGTCTTGTTGCAATGGCGAGTCGCGATTTGAAAACAGATTTATGATCGGCAACGATAACGGGCTTGCGATAAAAATTTTACCATTCCAAGGTAGGTATGCACTGAGCAGAAAATATCTCATTCTGAGTCAGGCGAAATCAAGTTTGCAACATAAAATATTAAAAGTTTTATATACCTGCATGCTTAGTATGTATAAATAACTCTACTTATTGAATACTTAAATATTGAATTTAAAACCAGCTCTCCCAAATTTTATTTATGAAATTCCCAGCTGATTTAGTTGTACAGAAAAAACTGCTAAAGTTTTAGTAAAATAAAGCTACTTTATGTGTACACTAGCGGTTGCCCGCGGCGTTGCTCGCGTTCTACCCTTTAGAGTGTGACGTTTCAAAATTCCTCTCTTAATGCACCCCTACACTATATAAGGATCCTACCCTCCTAATTTCATACCTCTAGGACTTATAGTTTAGGCTGTGCGTTGATTCTCTGTCAGCTTCAAAAGAGTTTTATATATATTGATGATGATGATGATGATGATCATTATTGAATATGGTGTACATTATTATTCACTAGTAAAACAACATTTACTTATCAATGTCGGTATTGTCGGTAGGTGAGGTTGCTAATCAGGAATGTATTTTCAAAAGCGTGTCACACGAAGTATTACTTCAATCGAGATCACGAATTTTAGTCGTGGTGATTGAAGTAGATAACATTCGACACACTAGATCACGATCATTTCTTTCCCTGAAATAACGGCGTCCGCTTAATACCATCCGTAATATTCAATAAACATTTATTTATAGAAATGAATTGCATTTCCATGAACTTTATTGACTCAAATTCAAATAAAATTATCCATCCTACTAAATACTGTAGAATTTTCACATCAAAATAATTGCATTACGTTTGTCTATGTCCTAACAGTATCAAGATTACTTCAGGCACTCGTTTCTTTGAAAACATTAAAAACACCTCTTTTACAGTCAATATTATTTCTCTTTTACAAATACCAAAATAAAATCATTCGAAATATGAAAATATTTGAAAACCACGCGCTTGGTCTCTTGATAGAGTCTGATATATAGAGTCGTACAAAAAAGTCGCTATAACTACCATAAAATTGTACGAAATATAGGTAGCTATAAATAAAGCAGATGAAAGGCCACCAACAAGATCGTGGATTTACAGCAAAGCCGCGTTTTAGAGTTAGTCATTCAATGCACACAGAGAAAGTTATTGAAACAAACTTCTGATGTCCACATCACCAATGGTTTAATTGTAAACTTATCCTCCTCCTCCTTCAATCGTATTCCTCATATTTGAGGGTCGTGACCACCTCCAGTCATTACCCTCTTCTTGACGATGGTCCGCCTTTGGTTTCTACCCCCGTTTAGTTGTAGGGCATCCTGGATGGATGTGTCGAGTGTAAACTTTTATAATTAATAGTATAAACTTATATATATTATGAAAACAAAATTACTACAAAAATTTGGAGCTTATTGGATGCCAGTTTAACCATACACAATTCTAAGTAATTTTCCTAGTGCAAAACAAGGACTTCAGACGAGTTGAGTTACACAATTTGATTGCTACCTATGGTATATGGCCCTCCGGCAAGGTGGAGCGACGATCTGAGAAATGTAGCTGGCAAACACTGGATGAGAAGAGCCGAAGACCGGCTTCAGTGGCGGGTCTTGGGAGAGACCTTCGTCCAGCAGTGAACCGATATAGGTTGATGATGATGATGATATGGCATCAGTGGTAGCCAATAGTGAAATCCACTATTGGACACATGTACGAGTACATAATGTGTTTCAATACAGATGGCGAGCGCTGCCGCCGCCGCCGGCGCATGTTTGTGAAGATATAATATTTCACAATACCCGAATGTTAAGCTCCTTTTCTTTATACTGTAGGATGATCTGACAACAACCTAAGACCTACGCAATAAATGATTATCCACTTAGCGCCTATGTCCTTTGCTGATAAAAGCCCATTTGCCGCAACCTTGCATTTTAATGACCCTATTAATAAAGAAACTTAGATTATAAATAGGTGTAAGGACAATAGAGAGATAGTCGGTGCTTGGAAATAAATCATGTACGTTTTGCAATGCAAAAACCCTGCTCTAAAGTATAATACGAGTAGAAAATTTATGTAAACGTTATACAGTCACATAAAAGTTAAAATGTTAGTCAGTAAAAACATTAAACTATGAAATTCAATTCACAAGCCGGTAAATAATTTAAAAGGCTGTAAAAATTACTCACTGCCAATCCATAAATCTCCTAATTCTTCTGGCACAATAACTAAGTCATAATTTTATATGAAGTTATAAACATAACATGAGGCACTTATGATTTCAACGTCCAAGACCTGCGATAAGGGGTTGATGACGTCGCCGTACAGCGTGCTCAAACCGCGAGAGTGCTTTCCAAATGTTCGTTTTATACGTTCGATTATTCGAAATATGAAAGGAGTATGGAATCAGATGCCGCCATGTTGGCTAAGCGTGCGTAAGCGCCTACACACCGCGAACACTGCGAAATTACAGGCCGCTCGCTCACGATCGCTGGCGCGTTTAAAAATAAAATAAACTTAAAACAACGTCATATTGTGCACGTGTGTGCGAGCAGGCCGGTATTTTATTTATAGGCTAGTAGCTATGTAAATATATCGAACGGCCGTCTCCAGTTTAGTATTTCTTGTGGTTTTTGTAACGTCTCAATTTGGCTGGTTTGGACCTCAGTCTACCTAGATTGGGCTTACGATTCACTTACTAAAAAGCTTCT
Source organism: Eulithis prunata (assembly GCA_918843925.1). NCBI lineage: Eukaryota > Metazoa > Arthropoda > Insecta > Lepidoptera > Geometridae > Eulithis > Eulithis prunata. The sequence continues at coordinate 5,891,866 of OU974016.1, read as the reverse complement.
TGGAGTAACCGGGCGCATCTTAAACTAGCAATAGAGTTTGAAAGTTGTGGAAATGATTACTGAGATTCTGGTATGAAGTTACCTTGGTAGGTATTTCAAAATGCAAAATCTACTTTACTACCGATGGTGTAGTTTTTTGTCACAAGAATTCTAAGCCAATTTAATTGTTCCGCTTACTTTCACATTTTAAACTAAACTAATTGATTATAAAATTTATTATTCGGGTTTTAGTAAAATGCAAATACCTAAGGAATAGGAGTTAAACTATTTAAACACGATTAAAAACCGGTAGTTGGATAATTTAAATAATTATCATAGACGAAAATAAAACGTTGGATGAATAATTAATTAATTTAATGTTATTTACCCTATGATAGGTTAACTAAAATAAAAGAAATGTCTACTGACAGAATAACTGAATTTATTAAATTAGTAGTAAAGCCCACCAAAAAACAGCGAGTTGACTAATTTATTAAACTTAGCATACAGTAAGTAGGAAATTCTATTTTTATTTAAAAAAATGTTTTTCTTTCAAACAAGAGAGTATCAAAATATGATTTTCTTATACCAAACAAGAAAGTTATACCTTTAATAAGGTTTATAAAACTTAGTCCAGACATGGTATAATCCGAACCAGATATTGCAAGGCGTATTTCAAGCGCGGGCGGCGGTCGTCGACCTCGGCTCCCCACGCTACTCCCAGGGTTGTCAGATTGTAAGGAAAATGTTCTTACGATCGCAATATTTTCACTTGAATAGAATTATCAATAATAATGGGTATTTTTTGTATGGAAATCTCGTTATTTTTCATTTTATAAGTAGTACCTATTGAATATTCGTAGCACGTCCGTAGAGGGTCTACGGTAACCAAATTTTTTTTTTCTTTATAACTTTATATTTACGTAACTAGCCGTCGTCCGCAGCGTTGCTCGCGTTCTAGACCCTTTAGAGTGTTACTTTTCAAAATTCCTTTCTTAGTGCACCTCTACACAATATAAGGATACTACCCTCCAAATTTCATAACTATAGGACTTATAGTTTAGGCTGTGCGTTGGTTCTCAGTCAGCTTCAAAAGAGTTTTATATATTTAGAAGATTATTCATTTCATAATGATAGTGTCACTTATATATCATTATTTATTTATATAGGTACTTATTGCTATAGGTGCAAATTCTATTTTATTTTAAATAATAATGTGACTAATTCTATCATTTATATTTCCAAAGTATGAAATCAAGTCTATTATCTAATATAACCTCAGTGTTTTCTAAATAATTATTAATTTTTTTTTTCAATTTAATAATATGATATGTAAAATCTTTACCAGCCCTGCCAGATCTCAGCGTCCGCTTTTTAATTTTACTCCTCAGTCCTGTATAAACACACCCTTAAATGTACAGTTACCATCGTACATACCATACTTATCTTAACAGTAATTTCAGTACGAATCGCTCGTAAAACAGCTTACGATATGAATAATCTCATGTGAAGTCCTTAACTTCGAACATTATTCGAATTGGGATTAATTGGATTGAGCCGGTTGAGATTCGGTATCGATTCGATCTACTCACAGTATAAGTACAGTACCTACCTAGAATCAGCAACCTATTCGTTTACTTAGTTGTTTATAGTTGTTTCTCTAAAATAAAACTGAATATAATGGGGCTGCGTTCTCGTAAACTTCGTAGGTAAAGTAATTATCAGAATGAAGAAATCATGAACGCAAAAACACTTTTTTTTTGGTCACTTGATTCCTCTCCCCGTATACCAATAAATTAAAAAAAAGGGCGACATTTTTCTATATATAATAATAATAATAATAAATATTCACGGACACTTAACACAACGCCTTCTAGCCCAAACTAAGCAAAGCTTGTACGATGGAAACTAGATGGCTGATAGAATACATACATACATTTTTTTTTATAAACTTCATAAACGGTGTAAAAACTTGTGTAAATTTTTCACCTGTCTCCAATTTGATAACAATCTTGGAACCTATAAATTCTGTCTTTCAAGACAAAACAACTTAATTATTATTATTATTATAGCCTTTATGATTCCTTGAATAATAATTATGCAAACATTCATTTTTAACAAAACAAAATTACTTATTGGCTATGGTTGCTGTTATTTAGTATATTAAAATTAACTTTTTTATTCAGGCAAAAAAAACAACAAATACAAAAACTATTCTATATGTTTTGCTAGGCTGTATTTCACTTACAATTGTATTGCACCTTTATCCCTTGAAACATTTTGTAAATATAATCTTAAAAATGTTTTTGTTCAGAGATTTTATCTCACCGTATTTTGTACTGTACCTACCTATCTGTAGACATAGACAAGACAATGTTTCTAAAGGGGAGGGAGAAGACCCCCGCCCTTCGAAAACAATAAATATGTCAGTGGGGGTATTACAAGACGCTAAGACGTGACTCCGTCTTAACTAGGGATGTTTAAGACATTATTTTCCAAACACTATCAAAAAAAAAAAACATATAAATATCGTGTTCCATTTAAATGTAAGAAGCATCAACGTATTTTCTCCGATGGGTTTGATTTTTTATTTAAAAAACATACTGTTGTATGTTTAAGATCTTATTATATGCTTAGAAAATTATATTGCTTATTATTTGATATATAGTAGCCTTGTGCATTTTGAATTTTAACTGACTTCAAGCAGCAGTCATTTTATGTATGTCTAAAAAATAATTCATCATCATCATCACTTCAGCCCAGTTGCAGCCACTTCTGAGTATAGACTTCCATGTTATTTCTTAATTCTTTTTAAACCTTTGCGATAGCCATTACAAAAAAAATACTGTTCCAAATAAAATAATGTCGGAAACGTAACATTCCCATCCCTAGTCTCAACTTCTAAGTAAATTATTACACTGCAACTTTCCCGATGAGTCCGCTCCTAATAACTTTTAACTTTTTATTGCCGTGTAGGATTAAACGAAGGATGGTTTTATTTTGTTTATGTTTGGGATGGGATGAGTTTTATAAAAATAATCCGACTTTTTTGTGAGCGTCCCTGAGTAATAAGCAGGTAAAATAGATCAAGCTTATCTCGTTGGGTTTTTAGAAACTGAAATATTTTTAACTTATTTTAAAACCAAATAATTTTATACCGGCAACGTATTAACTGAAAAAAGTTGTAGTAAATTATCAAGACTTCAAAAGTAAAATACAATCTCCTGCTTTCGCTAGACATTTTAAAAAAAACCTAGACTTTCTTGGAGCATCACAGTTCTTCATTTGTTTCTTTTACGGTCAGCAGATAATGTTTCCATCTACTCAAATAACCATTCTTCCCACATAAACTGAAGCTCTAAACTCAGTCCATTCTATTCAAGTATTTAACCCGGAGAAAACACTTAAACAAACATTGTATCTTAAAGCAAACAAAACAAGGCGAAAAAATCAGGAAAAAGCGAAAAAGAAAAACGACGTCGCCATAAAAGAAAGAGCAGAGTTGGCGAGTGTTTTGCGGGCGCTCGCTCAGCGGTACGCGATTGGGCCATCGCCCCCCCTCCGACCTCCCACCTCCTCTTCCCCCCCGGGCCGTAACTCACTGTTCACTTGTTTTACGGCCACCATTTTGTGACGTTAGCTCGCTCGGCAGCCCGCGCTAATCCATACTAGTGAGTTGGCGCGCGTGTGCGTGACCCAGTCTCTCTGTGTTGGTAGCGTGACGTAATCTCGCTGCAGATAGTAATGGACGAAGACCGTACTATCACGGTTGTTATTTATGATAACTATTTGATGCCCTTACTATATTTTTAAATCTCTAAATTTTAATAAGTACACGGAACTTCTCTGAGAGTTTTTGATAGTAAAAGTATTTTGAAAAGCTTTCCAAAACTATATTATTCACAAAAATAAAATAATTCAGACTCAAAAAATGGCATTGAGTATTCAATCTTTCCTAGACGATTTTCATTTGGGTTATTTCCATCGAGCCCATCGGCTAGCCCACTGGTGGGGCCGATGGGAAAAAAAATTATTTCATTCATTTGCAAATGAGTGGGCTCGATGGGATTTGTTTTTCCCATCTGCCCCAACAGTGGGCTTCAAAGTGAATTTTACATAATTTAAGTATGTATGTTTTGTTTCCATATAACATCCCGCGCCTATAAAATATAGGTACTTTACTTATCTGTACTACATACCCAGCTATACGTAGCTAGCTATACCATCCATTAGTCCGTCGTCATTAACTCCCGCTGCGAGTCCCATCCATAGATGCATGAGCCGTAATGACGTATCAGCTGATCTTTACGTCTTAATCCGTATCATTACGCCCCCTAACGAGGGTAGATGGTAGATTTAATTAAAATTTCGTGAAGAGCCTTGGAGATGAGGAATTTAGAAATCAGTCAGGAATTTTGTATGAAAATATACAAAACCTTATAAGACTTTATGCTAAACAAGACCAGTCAAGTGCGAATGGATTTGAAATTTTGGTTTTCCAACCAAAACTGTTTTCTGTTTTTATTTTAAAATTTTCAAAATGACTTCGTTTTATTTTTCCTATAAAAATCAGGTGTTCTTCTATAACATAATAATATAATAACATATTTTCGAAATTTTTCGCTTCATACAATTTATTTTTAAACCAACAAGTATCATTCTCTCCCTGTCCATATTTTGTAACTATTACAATATACAATGACCAAACCATAATGTTTCTTCACAGCCCACCCATTAGTGGAATGTATAACGAGCTCCCGGTGGGTGCCCGTCTAATGAGGTTCCATGATGGCACGTCGCACGACTATCTAGGTACTTAGAGGGTGTAAGAGGGTCTCAGCACTTAGAGAGGGGCTTAGGTACTTGAGATTGCTTCTCTTGACTATGCAGTGGTTTGCTTTTAAGTAAAACCAGATGGTACGTTTTAGTTTTGGGAAGTAAATTATGACATGTTTTCATATTAATTTTTATAAATTAATATACCTACAATTAGTTTACAAAAAAAAAATGTAGTATGTAAACCAACTTTTTAAATTTTTAAGCATCTATGCTAAAAGGTTTTAACGAAGTAGTCAGAGACACGTCCAAATACAAGTACTTATTTATATTGCACTCGCTATAGTGAAGGCTTTCACTAGTTTGGTCACACCAAAAAAATATTCACTTCGGAAAACTTTGGAGTATATGAATAATTATTACACGCCTTTTCGGAACTTTCGTTAAATTGAAGCAATGAATGGTTATGTTAATAGCATTGTTCATTTTATTGAGTTTAATTATTGTTTACGCCTAAACGGTTTTACGGCTGTGATTGTTTACAGAAACAAACCTTTGTGATTATGGAAATTAAAATATTGAACTCTAATAGAAAAAAAAATATTAGCATAAGAAATAAAACAATACAAATTCTAAATGCAAGTTAATATGCGGGTCGACCATTGAGTCGAGTGAAATGTGGTTTAGCCGTGGAATAAAATAGAACATTCTTCTTCTAATACCCCAAAACTTAAAATTTTACGTCCCATAATTCAAAGTTTTTACTATACCGTCACCTGAGAGATTGATGACTTTCAGAGCACCCATCTTAAAATATCAGCTCAAAGTTGGAGAGGGGAAAACGGTACCATATGTTTTCAATAGATTTGGTCTTCGCAATGTATTAAATTTAAACGATTATGAACCTTATTGCTTACGAAAAGTGGAAATGTTTCAGCTGCGTTTCCACGTTGGTCCACCTTTGAGGTGTCATCTGAAGTGTCGATACATTTCACAATTGTCGTAAAGTCTGTAGACGGAAGGGGAGGGCCGTAAAATTATCATTTTATGCCGTTCGACGACTGAAATGACACAGGAATGCTGTAAAACTGATTTATTGGATACATCCCGAGAGTCACATGCTGAATTTTTGATGAGACCTTTGTTTTGAGATAACAGGGCTAATTTAAAACAAGCTAGAGATATGGGAGAACAGTTTTTACACTACTAATCATGTTAGCTTACCACTTCTAACACAATTAACAATCATACTTATCCTACAACAATCATACTATACGGTTAGAGAAATCTTTTTAAAACACTTAATTTTTGAATAATTATTGTGCTAGCTTAGTAAAATTATTATGTAGGTATTTTTTTTATTATTATTCTGCCATTTAAATAAGTGGAAGCCTCGTATCTCGTAGATTCTAATTACCTGAACCCATGTAAGTCGCATTAAGTAGTCCTTCGTCCAGTAATTTGAGCAATTTGATTAGTTCGGTCCGCCACCAAATTTTATGGCCCTATATTTCCTGATTAGGACCGCTGTGCCGTCGTACGCCTGTCACGGCCCTCCTATAAACGGATCATTGGTAATAAATACCGTATAGGTAAAATACCTATAGGTCGTCTGTGTCAAAGAAGTAAGTGGGTTTATTTTATTTCGAGCCCACGGGCCGGCCCACTGGTGGGCCAACTAAATTTTGCAACGCCGATAAGTTTACATTATTTTAAAAAAATATGGGTGAAAATTTTAAGAGTGGCATTTGAGTAATATTTGAGTTGTGTTCTGAGTGGCGATTCAGAATACGTGTACCACAGAACGCCACAAAAATACAACTAGAAAGAAGCAGTAGCAAATACGTGTCGTAAACAGTATCTGCTTATTACAGAATAGCCACTAAACATAATCCGTACGAACTAAACTCCTATTTTACAAGCCATAAAACAGACTGTGAATACCTACTCATTCACATCAAAATGACCTATAAAAATCGCATAATCAATTTGTTGGTAAATAATAGCGTGCAAATGGTGCAAATTAAAGTTCGGTTCGCATTGCGCCTTGGTTTTTTTCACCACGAAACTGGGCAACCTAACTTTTTAAAGTTTTTTGGCTAATGAATTCTTTAGCTGGTCTCCAACTCGTAATAGCTAAGATATAAACAGATGAAATTGAATGTCTGAAATTATTATATTTATTTAGGTTTAACATAATTTTATATGATTTACATTTATATAGATAATTTTTTTTTGTATTTAGTCAATAGGTCACTGTTATATTGGCTGACAGAGATAGCTGAAGTCACGGCGAACAATATTTCATTCACAAAACAGAGAACATAGCATTTTTTTTATTGATTTGAATCTATGATCTTTAATTGGAAAAACTATAATATTATTGACGTTTGGTCTACTACTTGGTAACTAATATTTTAGCGATTTAGTCCAGTACCCATTTTAAAACTATATTGTGTGGTGTGTACAGGACTTTATTCATAATGAGAGTATGAGAAATGCATTGAGTCGACCTCTCGACGCGAAAAACGTGTTAAAACAAACAGAGCTGTAAAAATAAATCTAACTGCCTATAAAACTGCCATAACTATCACTTAAACACCATTGTACTGCGACGCTATTTATTTATCTCAATAGCGCAAAACGTAAACTTTTGCGTGAATACTTCACTATAGTTTTATAAACTAAGTAATTTGAAAGAAGCCTATTTAAAAAAGAAGTACTTATACTAAATTATTTTTCTAATTCTCGTGCGATCTTTAAATCTCGAAAGTATAGAGATTGAGGAATAGCCAAAAGATAAATTATCATAGCCAGACAAGTAGACAAATTATCTAAGATAGTTATTATAAATAATTGGATAATATTATAAAACCAGCAGCTGGCCGACCAGATTTACATTGATCGACGCTTCATGCTATAATGAATTATCTGCGAACGGTCAACAACTTCATCGTGATTACATCGCAACTGCATCACAGAATCTTAAAAATTTGAAAAAATCTCCAGGAAAAGTGTAAATGCCGTAAAAAAATACTACAGGAACAAGTCATAGGAATTCCGTGTGCAAAAGATACCACTGTATGATAATCATGTAGGTACTATGAGTAACTAATTTATTTTTTTTTTTTTTTTTTTTTTTTTTTTTTTTTTTTTTTTTTTTTTTTTTTTTTTTTTTTTTTTTTTTTTTTTTTTTAATTCTTTATTTCAGACTACACAGGTCCATACAAAATTAAAATTAAAATTAAACTAAAATTACACAAGAAGGTGAGAGCCTCATTTGGCTAGTCTAGACACTACAAATTAAACAACTAAATTAAACAACACTACAAATTAAACAACGAAATAAATGTACTCTAAATTAAATGAGATCAAAGAACAATAATTACATAGGTATAACTAACTTAATCCAGTGAATGAAAATTGGACAGTCGACCTTGACCGCAATTAATTTCAAAATGCCATTAGGGCTGTTCCTAATGCGCCCGAGTAGCGAGGCTATTCTCTTTCGCCTAATCGCCTGAAAGCCGTCAGTTCTCGCGTCTGCAAACATACCAGACGCGCTGCAGAATCGAGGTAGCCCTAATAGCATTCTGAAAATATTATTATATTGAACGCGAAGAGCGCTGATTGATCTTTGAGTGTATTGAACCCATAGGCTGCTGGTATAAAAACACTGGCAATACGCTTTGAACAGAGTGATTTTAGCTTCTACAGAGCAGTGAGAAAACCTACGTGCTATCATATTCCCTCTTACCGCCAGCGCTCTTCGTTCCCTTTCTATATCGGCATCATCCTTTAGGTCACTAGTTACTATATGCCCAAGATACTTAAATTGTTTAACAACATTCAGTGATGTGCCATAAAGTTTTACAGGAGGTACATTATCAGGAGTTTTATTGTTACCCGTAATAATTAAAATCTCGCTTTTCTTAACATTATATCTAAGGCCATGTCTTTCTGCGTATGATTCACATAGTGAAACCAATTTCCTAAGTCCGCTGACCGAGGGACTCAACAGGACCATGTCGTCCGCGTAGCTTATGTTGTTGATCATTGTCCCATCAATGGAACAGCCGACATTTGTCCTATTCAATTCCTCAATCAGTTCATTTATATAAAGGTTGAACAAGGTAGGAGATGTCAACCCACCCTGCCGAACACCACATTCTAAGTTGTACTTTTCTGATAGTTCATTACCCCATTTGACAGAGTTTACCTGATTTGCGTACCAGAACTTGAAAACATTTAATAGCTCTTCAGGCAGCAACCCTTCCAGTTTTTTCCATAAAATAGGATACGACACCCTATCAAACGCCTTGGACAGATCAAGAAAGCACGCATACACTGGAGTTTTTCTTGTAGTATAATATTTAACAGTATGTTTTAGACTAAGAATAGCACTTTCCGTGGCAACGCCCTTGCGAAAACCAAATTGGGCATCATTAATTTGTACGGTTCTTTTAAGGTGAGAATTAATTAAACTATCTAGTACTTTGGCGAGTATAGTAGCTAAGGATATGGGTCTATAATTTTCTTTATCGGAAACATCACCGGTCCTGTTCTTTACTATGGGTATAACTATTGTATTTATTAGATCAGGTGGAAGGTAAGTATGCTTTATACAAAAAGAGTAGAACATAGCAAGAACACGAGGCAAATGGCTACCAGCAAACTGTAAATGTTCTATGCTAAGTCCATCATGTCCAGGGGACTTGCCTCTCTTCATCATTTTTAAAGTTTTCGCTACTTCTTTAGCAGTGATTCTGAGAATATTATTATGGTTACCAAGTTTAGCACCATCAGTACTACTATTTACAATTAATTTACTATGGTCCTCTGCTGATAGTGGAAGAGCTAAGGCGGGAACTCTAAAGTGCTCTTTAAAGAGCTCAGCGATACCACCGGCACTATTTATTCCATTTACGCTCACTGGAATACCAGGCCTACCATTCAGCTCAGCAGTGGACTTCCAGAACTGTCCAAAGTCTTTCTTTTTATGAAGTGAAGCTAGTATATCCATACGTATTTGGTCTTGATTTGAAGTACACCATTTAAGTTTTGACTTGAAGATTTTACGGTCTCGAACCATAATTACAAAAGATGGACCATGAGAAGGTTTGCCGCTGTCAAGCCAAACCTGGAAACTAAGTCTGGCATTCCTATGAGCCTCTTGAACGTGAAGGTTCCACCCTGTGACGTTACGTTTCTTTTTACTATTAATGACCTGGTTTTTATTACATGTATCTTGAGAGGCTTTAATTAGACAATCGGTTATGCTTTTATACAAACTATCAATGACAATTCTATGGTCTACCTCATTACAAAAGTTAAGATCACAGCAGTTTGAAAACTCTGGAGGGAAATTTATCTCGCGAAGTTGACTTTTACAAATGTTATAGTAGCGATTTTCCTGATCTAAGTCTCTATTACCCCACAATATTTTATTACAGAAAAAAGATGAATTAATAGTTTTTGGTCTAATAAATTCTAAATTACACACCATTTCAATCGGAAAATGGTCTGACCAGAGGACATCATATCGAACCTTCACCTCCACAACAGATTTCCATGCAGCTCTAGTAACTATCAAATGGTCAAGCCAACTTCGTGTACCATGTGCTTCGCTGACAAAAGTAAACGCTCCCGACTGTACACCTAGCTTATCTACATCCGCACAAACCCATTCTTGTTCCTCACAAAAACTAGTTAGCTCGTTACCGAACATTTGACCTGGATGAGCATTAAAATCTCCTAAAATATACACTGCTTCTATGTCATTGTTTTCAATTATGGCACGAATATTACCTAAGCAGTCTGTAAAACTTAATAAATTATCATTCGAATCGGTTGGCATATAAACACTAAATACTAAAAATGCACGACCACTCACTGAAACTTTAATCGCCACTACCCTATTGTTATCACAATGTATCACAGTGACGTCTTGAAAAACACTTTTCTTCCATAAAAGTGCCACCCCACCATACGGCCTACCACGGAGAACCCCCGCACCGATATCAATGGCCGATACACCAGTATACCCAAAGTCACGATCTATACTACCTAATATTGGTATGTCAAACGGGTACAACCAAGTCTCTTGCAACGCCACAAAATCTGCGCTTTTACACAGATTCCTCACGCACTCCATCGATCTTTTAACCGACTTGCAGTTAAAACTTACGAACTTAAAGTTTTGATTACATGATGTATACATCATTAAAAATCTTTACTGGAGTCTGTCTCAGTATTCGGGCACCGAAAATCTATAAATTTCCGAAAAGTTATGCCTTCAGGCCATAGCTTATCGTCCAAGAATTTTTCCGTCTTACCCTGTGAAATCCACAATTTAAAAGCATTGTGTTCCTTCATCTTGCTACTTTTCATTTTCATCAAAGTAACCGTTTCATTTGTTTTTGATTTAATATACTCTATGATATCATTTTCTGTTGTCTCCTTATGTACATTCGAGATAAATACCGGAACCTTGGTTTCTGCCGCTTTAAATTTACCCGTTTCGTTTTGGGCTTTACCCTGCTGCCCAGCAAATCTGTTTCTCAAACGTTTTCTTTGTACCTGTATCCATTCATCAGATGGTTTAGTCTGCTTCCACTCACCATGACTACCAACTACCTCCGCCATCTTAAAATTCTGCATATTTTTGACTTCTCTAACAAGCGGTACTAGCGTGGGGGTGACTAATCCCTCACCTAGTTGCTTAATTTCACTCGGATGCGTTAACTTGACCGGGGTGTCTAGTGTTGATGGGCCGATTGGGAACGTGCCACTAGAGTCGCGCGACGAGAGTGGAGTGAGCGAGATAGGGATGCTATCGCAATGCGATCCGTTCGTTCGGTCCTTGTCGGGTGAATGAACTTTCTCTTTTTTCCCGCGCTTTGGCTTGACTTTTCTAATAAAATTGTCTGCATCGTTTTGGTTAACACATCTTGACGCATTTGACGTTGTACTTGTACTTGACTGCAATGTTGGTATGGCAGTGGATAAACCCATAGAGTTTGGAACTTTTGAAGAGTTCAGTAATTCTTCAAGTTGGGTTTTCATGACATACGACTCTTTAATGAACTTTATATCCTCCTGTACCAAAAGTAAGTCCTTGAGTAGACGCGTTGCATCCAAATGATCAAACAAAACCGGTGGTAATTTAAAAAGGTCTTTAGCCACAAATATGGGAATTATCTCTGGATCCGTTTCCTTGAATACCTGTATGATGTCCTGTAGGTCTTTTTGAATTTTACCATCCACTTTTTTTCTCGTTATCTTCCGTTTTGAAGTCGGAATCGACGCAAATAGCAACACTTTGGAAGCATCAACATCCTCCGTAGTAAATGCTGTACTACAAATCCTGATTAGGCTTTCATTGTCCATTACTTCAATTTTATTCTGTATAAAGGACAGAATTTCACTAATAACAATATTGCACGAGTTACATTTCAGCACGTTTACCGTCATTTTCGCGGCGAGTACGCTCTTTGCGACCGTTCAAATTGGCGCGCAAACACAACTAAGCACTACCATAATTTATTCCCTGCTGGGCCAAACGGTCAATAAACAACTAATCTCCGGCTCTTAATCTGCTTGACACTGAATAGGTATTAAAATTGTTGGCGAGTCACTAATTACCTAGCTATAACTTCGATTTCACCTAGGTAATAAGAAGTAGTTGTGCTGCTGTGATACCAGTTTTAATAGTTCTTCTATTCTAAAAAGCATCATCATAACTATCATCATCACATCAGCCTGTAGAAGTCTGGCTGCTGGACAAAGGTCTCAACCTGGAATTTATTTAAAAAAAATCCAGAAAAGACGCTTGTCCATTCATTGACTTTCCGCTACCGAATGTCATCAGTCCATCAAGTAGGAGCTGTTCTACTTTTCGCGTTCTGGTTTGCGGTGCAAGAAGTGTTCAGCGTGTTTGAAAATTTTGCTTGTGACCGCTAGTTGTGAAGACAAGGGGTACTTCTGTTCATAGCCATACACACACAGTCGAGACCATACGGCCAACGTTTTATTAACCATTTTGATAGATCCTTCACACATTTTTTTTTTAATTTTGTGAGTAGTTCCCAGCAATATATTGAATTATAAAACTCTTGCTAATAAAAATTTTATATCAGAACTGCTGGCGTCTGCATTTTTATATTAAGAGCTAGACAAATAAATTTTAAATGGAGCTGATTCTAAGTTCAAAAACACAGGGCAAGCTAATTAAACCGTTGAAAATATGCACTATCACAATCACCAAAAAAAAATTGTGTGGTTTTAGTAAATATCAGCGATTTAGGTAAAGTAAAGGTTAATGTCAATGTCTCGAAATAAAGGTAGTGTAACTTTATACGAAGCTGCTGTATCATGCAGTTCAATAAAACGAGTCGACTCATATAGATAGGAGGTTTATTTCGTCTCTCGTCCCGCGCCGACCTAACGCAACAATAATAAACACTGTTTATTAGACATCTCGCCACGAGGTGTTATCGACTTCAATTAAATATCATTTTTATTGACAATTGCTGGAAACGCCCCGCGGCCACTTTATTTTCATTTAGCATATTTTATACACCACTTCAAATTTTACGACCGACCGGACAATGTATTAAAATATATAAAATATTTACCAATTTTAATCCATTATCACCCCGACTGTCAATCCATTAATCTGAAAAAAGGAAAACAGAATTATTATAACAATAAAATAGTAAAGTTAATAGTGACAAGATTTATGATTCACAAATCTAACACAAAGAACTTCTATAAGAGTAAAAGAAGTGTTGATACCATTATTTATTTAATCGCTAAGAAAGCATCGCGATCCATAAAATGGGATGTGAGCCGCGGCCTCGCAACAATGAATAAGAAAAAAAAATACGCCAAGCAAAACGGAGATCACTTTTCTTCAATGGTTACTTTATATGCAAATTCTTGGTAATAAAACTGGGAACCCTTCTCTCCTAGCTTTACATAAAGAGCGCAAGTCTCGAATCCTACGTTTTATGTATTCGCGAATCGAAGCTGTTTTATTGGCATCGACTATCGATTCGATTCGCCCGCATTCGAGAATTCGGAAGTAATGCGGGCTATTTCCAGTTTTCGTCTGCTTAAGTCGTGCCTATTCGATCGCAATCAAAATTTCATTGCCTCGGATAAAGCTTTATTTATATGCAGTTTCTTGAGCAAATTGACTTGAATCTAAGTTTAAATCTAAATTTACTCAGATGGAATAACCACTGGCATACTTATTATGCTTTTGGTTTCAATAATTAAGTTGAACAGACCACATTTATTTGTCTGAAGCGTTATATCTCCAAACTCTAAACTTTTGCTAAAAAATAATGTTTGCCTATCAATCAGCAGAATTTTTTGTTTAAATTATATTATCTCTTTTATTTGCAAAATTAACCACAGAGCCACAAGAACCAAGACGTCGCAGCAGACTAAGAGCAAGATGGCGAGATGAAATAGATAAATACCAGCCCGAATGGATCATCACAGAATTGGATCGCACAACGTGGAGGGAAGGGGGGCAAGCCTTTGCCCAGCAGTGGGACATCGAAGGCTCATAATAATAATTTGCAAAATTAAATGCAGTTGGACAAGAAAAAAGAACACTCAATACCTGTTTAAAAGTATTATCAATGGTTTTCTATATTATGAATAATTCTTAGGTTTCACACATGTATAATGTTTAAAAGAGTAAAAAAGTGACTTCAATACCCAGCGAACTTTTAGAAACTGTGAAAAAGCTAAGCCCTCAAAGCACTTTGCTTATCTATGTACAAGTACATTTACAGAGGTCGTATATTCTGAGCTAAGAGATTACATTCTCCAGAGATGGTAAGGGCAAAGCACGCATATACTCCGACAAGGATCTTATATTTCCATAAAACGTACATTTTACGACACACCTACGAATGCGACACTCCATCTAACATGCTTCCTGCAGTGACCGAAAATTTTGAAACTATAATTATGAATCTTTAGTCTAAAAAACATTTCTGTATTACTATTTGATAAAAAAACAGATTTTTATTTTACTGTGGGAAAAAAAACATACAAGCGCGAGTTAAGGCTCTGGACTAATGGGTTCCGTAGCAACATAAACGTTTTCTAGGAAATTGTCATTTTCGTGGAAACAACTAAAAATAAATGCTAGTGAAAAAAAATGTAGAAAAGGAAATAAAATACACTTTACGAAAACACGTTTTTTAATTTTTTTATGTTTCAAAATTTCACCACACGCCTACCTGTTTTCATTTTATGCCGTATATTTTTGTCCGCTGAATAAGATGTTGTAAAATAACATTTAGTACCCTCTAAAAATTTGACATGTCGAATCGAACTAATTAAAATGGAACATAAACTTAAAATACAACCAGGATAAACAAGAAAACTAAGAAAGCACATTAACTCTTTCACCACATCACAAATTAGAATTATGTCACAGCAAACGCCAAAGCCCAAGCGGTTCCGTATGATCTAGTTTACGACTCCAGCTTTAATAAAAATATCTAATAACATTCCGACATCATGTTCCACATTACCTATTGCGTTCATAACAAACGCACATCCTACCAAACCATAAACAAGATAAAACTATCTTCCTATCAAATTACTCTTACGATTTTTTTCCCGACCCAATCTCCTAAGTTATTACACATAATTTGAGAGATCGCTACATATTTTATATTCTCAATAAGCATGTAACTAGAACCGTGTTGGCTCCACTATAAACTTCATAACAAACTGCCACACAAGGCCATATCTTGTGTATATTATGAGCTTTTTCGTTTAAGCCGGAGAGTGGATATCGACTAAGAAACGTTGTGTAAGGTTTTCACAAGTAATGAAAAAGCAATTCTACCCCTAAAATTATAGAGTACTATTTTGTCCATCGCTTGATTTGGTCGTTCGATGTAAAGGAAGAGAAGGAGGAACCGCCTTTTGGATGTTTTACTTAACTGTTAATAACTTGGAGGTGTAGATATAAAAGCCGACTTACTCGTCTTTACACATATTATTTTAAGAAATCCTCGCTTTATTTTTAATGCAGCATATTTTCTCATTTAGGTGAAGTCGTCTTGCTTCAAAAATACTACCAACATTTTGTGTAAGTAGCAAAAATAACATACACAGTTACATAAGTAAAGAATACTAAGTATTTGTGTTCTGAATATATTCTTTGTGGAACGTGGTTTTCAGTGAAATAGATAAACTTGATGTAAGTTCAGGATTATTTCAGTATGTTTATTTATTCAAAACTTTATTCAACTTCCCGTACTTTCATTACTGTTTTCAAGAAGTGCTCTAAACTAGTTTTAATGATCAGGTAAGTAAGTTTAAGGGGGGTACCTAAAAACTTCGCTCTATAATCTTCCCACTGAAGTGCATCACTTACCAACTAAACTCTACATAATCTACAATGATAGAAACATGCCTTTGCATCTTATCTAATTGATTGATAAAGCGACAGGGGCCTCTTTTACCCATTCCTATAAACAGAATGCTGCAGGGCCTAGAACATTTTTAAATAGAGTAAGTAGGATAGCCAACGGTACTAGTATAGTACTTGATGATCTGTGCCAAAGGTAAGTCACTTGAAATCATCTTGCATTGAAAAATTATCTTTATTGCATTCTATTTACTTCTAAAATGGCTAATATAATTATTATTATACGAAGGAATTGAAATAAATTTTTACGCTCGCTACGATTTTTGCCTTCAAGTTTCGTATCTGTAGAGTGGAGTTTTGCAAGCTTTGTAACCTACCCCCCATTCTCATTACGACAATGTTGCCAGAACATCTAAATTACCTATTGAAACAGCTGTCCAACTGAGTTATAGTAACATAAATTCATCAGATACGCCCTCGAGAAAAGTGTCTGTCTGAGCTTCGATATCCACTACGATAATTAGATTTTTGAACAAGCAACTTTGATAAAGAAATCAAAAAACTCTATACTTAAAGTGGATAGTTTGATAAATAGTAAAAGTTTCTTTACCGTGCAAAAAGATTGGAGTCATTTTTAAATTTTATTTATGTAGTATGATAAGAAAAAAAAGTTATATTTAAGGTAGGTAGTATGTATATATTCATACACCTACGCATATGTTTGTAGCATGTTCCAAGAACCTAAAAAGGCAAACAAAACCTCGACTAAGGCATTTCTGAATAAAAAGTATCAGATTATGTTAATGCGCAGGCCGTTTCATTACCGGTTCCAATGCGATTGCGTTGTGACAGGCAATTTTGTCTTCGATTTTATTGGAGCTTTATTTTCCATGTTACTTATATCCAAGCTATATAGAGCTATGTATACTGTAGGTATAGTACATTTATGTGTATGTACTATAATCAAAATGTGTTCATGTTTGCGGTCACGATACTGCGTTGCCAGAATGTTGTTGGCGGGTTTCAGAGTAATATTTTAGGATATTGATTGAGTCTGCAAATATCGCTCATTTCTAAACCCAACAAACATGTTTACGTATAACAATGAGCTGTTGATCTATAACAGTGAGGAGGTATAGGTATAGTGGCAAGTCATTCGGGTCGGTCCGGACTGAGTCACGTTCGCATCGACGTTAGCATTTCTTTTGTGAACGCCCCGAATTGCCGACATAAAACTCCGAGACCTGCTTTTCTACGTGATATTTTACTGCTCATATTTCTCGATATATTCTTATCAGCACCGGTCGAGCTAGACCCGTCCCTTTTCATTTCGGCAAAGGAAAATCGTAAAAATGTACCCAGTTTCGTGTATAAACTTTCTGAGTTTTGTAATTAATGTTGCAAGGAGATATCGTTGGGAAAAGTTTTTTCATCGCGTTTGGCGAAGGCGGTGCCGTAATGAGCGCTCCCGCGGCGTTATATCGTAAAAACACCGTACAACTTAATAAATAAAAGTTGGGATTCGTGAAGATTTATCACGAGGCTCATATTGCGATTCGTGACTTCGAGCCTGAGGCGTGTTTTTGCTTTACAAGGATAAGGCAGTAAAAATAGAGACATAATCATAGAGCGGTTTGCGGTTCGCCTCGCATATCACAAAAAGTCTCTGTTTGAAATATTTTGACATTTCTTGGTAGGCGCGCCTGCGTCTGAAAGATGTTTTGAATACGCGGGTGTCCCTTCGTGGAAGCAACTGTTATTTATCGCGTTTGTTTTGGTGGTTCATTTTTCCCCAATTTTGAAATGATATCTTGATTTACCTTGGATTAAAAAAATCATTTTTATTCGTTGATTTTTATCTAAAAGAATGAGGGAGTCAAGTGTGAGTTATACTCGCACATTAAGTTTTCCGTACATGGTTATTTTCACTGTCTTATGGAAACATTATTATCAAAGTATTTTGTATATGTATTAACAGTAGAAGCACACATGTAGCAGTTATTACACAAACTGGATTAAGATTGTTGCTCGTTTAGCGGTAACCTTTGCCTGTAAAAGTGTATTGCCTACTCAATCACGCCCGTAGAAGACTTGCTTTGTGTGTATAGCACCGAGTCCATAATTATTTACAGTATTGCGTAGTTAAACGTGTGCAGTTTACGTGACGAGTTGCCAGCTAAAAAAAGGCTGTTACTTGTATTTTTTTTACTACCACGGAATCCTAAAACCCATTTGTATTTATGTGTCACCTAACCTGCCTGTAGTAAGTTTAAAATTCCGTATCTCGTACATTCATCCCACGTACCGGGTCTCAGGTGGTATCAGGAGAAACACGGCAGTCCGTTTTATTGTTATTCCCACTCTACGAATTGAATTTGAAACAAGCGAGTGTTGCGGCGATCAATACTATACCTACCTACTGGTGGCACCGCTGGTATACTTTTTCAAAGTAATACTTTTTATTTCTTTTTAAAAAATACAGGGTAAAACTAGAAGATACGGGAATAGAAAAGGTTCACAACAATCTTTACATAGACAATAGAAAATTCACGCAAAGCTTTTCCAGTTGAACTATGTGGAACTACAGATTACACCGACCACTATCCATAATCAAGCAATTGTTGTTCTTGTTAGGTGTGGATGGAAGTTGAATTCACAAGAGTTTTTTTTATTTTGGGTTATTTTGTCATTGAAAAAGTTTGCAAGATCGATATAGAACTATATTGTTTAGCAGATCCAAGATTTTTGTTCAAAATGAATGTTTCGTGGTTATTTCGCTGAATTTTAATTTAGTTCTCTCTGCTCGGCTCCGAGGGTATTATCTACGGCGTTTTATCTCCAATGTAATCTTGTTAAGAGGCCCCCCCTTCTCGGCGGAAAGCAATAACGCTGAAATCCCCGCTTTCGGAGCTTCTGACTAAGCCACGTATTACAGAGGAATTTTATCTAGATTAGGTTACACCTTTATAAGTAGGCACCAACTTTACATACCGAATTATCCTACTAATATTATAAACGCGAAAGTTTGTAAGTATGGATGGATGGATGGATGTTTGTTACTCTTTCACGTAAAAACTTATCCGATTTGAATGAAACTTGGAATATATACTTTTCTTGACCTGGATTAACACATAGGCTACTTTTTATCCCGAAAAATTAACGGGATCCAACGGGACGCGAACGAAGTCGCGGGCGGCACCTAGTTAGTAAATATCAAGAACCATTTCATACTAACGGTGATCTAATAAACCGCGGTGTGTTAGTACTTAAGTTATTAGTATTGTAACTTTGCCTTGGTTTTAGCCATGTTTGGTGAGAATTGGTGAAGCTGCCTCCAAGTTATGAGGATATTATTCATCTCTGAAAACCAATTTAAAAAAAAAAAATCTAGTATAATTTTTACATCACGTGATCTCAGTTTGAGGCTAACTACTAGTTTATTAAGTGCCTACTACGGACGTTAGGTACTATGTAAATTGATACGATGTAAATTTTTTTTTTAGAGTTGCTCTTTAGTTTTATTGCAGTCCTAGCGTGGTTAGACTCTTCTGTCGAATCCCAGTCAATCCATACTGATTATTGACATTCTTCTTCCTGCAACTTTTTTTCTTGCTCTATGACACGAGTAGCTTCAGTGTCACCTTGACAGGTAACTCTTACAAAGTCAGTGGTTTATTATTGTTCTAGTTATTCAGTTTTTTGTATGGTTTTATATTTATAGTTTTACGTTTTAGTTTATCCACGATGCCATTAAAATTACCCGAGCTGGAGAAGTGTTGCTGGTGTGTCACTGATTTGAAAACAGCTGCTGCGATTATTGCAGTGTTTGGTATTGTTAGTATTTACTAATCTAGATAAATATATCGATAATAACGTGATATCGAGTGGACATAGCACTCAACTCATTGATATATTCGAGAGGCAAATAACTTATACAACGTTGTACTTAGATCAACATAGCTTGTATATGTGACCACTTAGGATAGGTAATCTTAACTGCATCAACTGCCTTGATGCAGTTTTGGTATTATGTATATTAATTTCAACAAAACACAAGACAGAGGAGGCTGGCATAACATGAAGGAGGCCTATACCCAGCAGTGGGTGATACCAAGCTGAGATGATGATGATGATATCAATTTGTCGTAGAAAAACTTTCAAGTACAACTTTTTTCAAAAATGAAATCATATCAACCCTTCGTATAAAGTTCACTATAGACTTCAGAAATCGAAAAAAGGTGTATTTCCTAAATGTGTTATTTATGAAAACGCGCAAAATGTGTTATTTTAGGTATTAAAATTACATTCGTTTTTTAACCCACTTCATAAAACAAGGAGGTTCTCAATTCGACTGGATGTTATTTTTTTCAGGTAACAAGTCCAGCGCTGTCATGGGCGGTGGTGAGACACTCGTACGTGATACGGGTTTCATGTTATGTTACTACCGCAGCGAACCGACCAGACATCGTAGATATAAATCTAAATAACATTGTGAGTATTGCTTCACGTTTAGTGAGCACGAGTGATAGTTATACGCCGTCGCTCTGCTCGAGCCTACCTGACCCGGAGCTTTAACATCTCGCGTTCTTAATACCACTACCATCGTCTGCATACCATCAGCCGATCCCGGAACCTTTAAAATATACAGTACTACTTATAACATCACATCATATTTTGTTCAAGAAAAAGCTTCATTCAAATGTTTTACAAACTCATTTTATGGTAACATTGGGACTACTAACAACATTATGAATTATGTGTTCAACTTTTGGTCTTGCTGTCGTACTTATTAATTCTTAGCTTCTTATTTAAATTATAATATACGAAATAGGTAAAAGTTGTGCAGTAGGATAGTAATTATCTTATCTCGTTACAGTTGAGTTTTGGTTTCGGTGCCAACGCAGGGCTTGGCCCATCGTGCCTTGGTCCCACCAAAAATCCAACAACAAAAATAACAAACAACAACAACAATAACAACAACAACAACAAAAATAAAACCGAAACTATGCTCCGAGACAGACAAGACCCCGACTCATCCCCATTTGTAGCAGCAGTCAAGTACATCGGTTGGATTGTCCTTACAGCTGATGTAATATTTCTATGCTGCAGTGTAAATTTCTTGTATAGAATTTTTCACGTGAGTAATGTTTCCTCCAAAACCTCAATCAAAACTCAAGGGAGACAATGAGAATCGGTCGAAAAATACTTTGTTCCTAATTCAGACTTCCTTAACCTTCAGCTAGCCTCACCTAGCTGAAGGTTAAGGAAGTCTGAAGAACCGAAGGTCGGGCTCAATGGCTCGTCTTGGGAGAGACCTATCTCCAGCAATGGGCCAATACCTATAGGTCGATGTTGATGATGATGATGACTTGAGTAAAATAAAAGCATATGACCCTGAGAATCTATTCCTTTATTTTTACTTGTAAGTCTTGTAACAGATAACAGTCACAAACATAAAGAAAAATTATTATTTTTTCAGGAACCGATGAAAAAAGCTACAAAAGCGTTCATATGGTCTTGTATCATTTCAATAACTCTATCATTTATATACGGATTGCTGTATATATCCGCTTGTGTATCAATAGGTGGATCATTTCCTATATTCGAATTGGTATTTTCTTTGTTTGATTTATTTTGTAAGTATTTTTTGTTTGTTTTATTTTATGATTTGCATATAAAATAATAATAATAATAGAGCAAGCAATAATAATTGCGTATTGATATCGTGTGAAGATATTTTTATAACATGATACAAAAACTGCATTTACTATGTACATTATTAAATTTTTAGTGTATAGTAAATGCACTTATCTATTGGGTAATAGGACAAAGTTATTAGTTACATGAGATAGTTTAGATATTAGTTTTATTTCAGTTTGGATATTGTGGATTTACTTCGTCTTTATCATACATAGTTTCATAAAACACCGAGTTGATCACAGAGATAATAACAATACAACGCAATATTTTGAAAACATGTCTATGCTGCAATACGTGATAGAAAAACTTCTAACACTTGTTTATGGGTACGATTCATGATATTTATATTTTATATTTCAGTGTGGACCTACTTTTTAATAGTAGTTCGTTCCTACAGACGCAAGTCTTCGCAATGAAGTTTTAAATAAGCTAAACTGGAGATGAAGATGTAATGAAAACGAATGGCAAAACATGTTTGTGATAGCAACGATAAGCAACGTCAAGTGTGAGTGTGATGTTTTAATATATTTCTTAAAGTTTTGTTAATAAAAACTGAATATAATATATATGACATATTTTTTATTGTATGTGTTAATCCATGTAGTTATTTTACCTACGAGTACCTTCTAAAAAAAAGTCATATGAGACTACACTCTGTACACTGTACATACTGTCACAAACATTATTATACTTAAAACCGAACAACGACTATGATGATGATGACTGATTATGATAAAATTTATTGAGAATTCATGTCTAGTCAACTGATAATATCACTGTCTCGATGACAAGTAAATATACTTCTTCTTCTTCTTTACCCTATTAGGCCTGTGTCCGTCATTTCGACAGACAATTTTGCCAGTGTCAAGTGATGAGTTTTAAATAATATAAGTCAAGTCAAGTCATTGTCAAGTCGGCTGTCATTTGTTATGAAGAGAAAATGGTGGATTTTCTCTTCAAAACCTGGAACGAATTTTCACATTCAGAGAAACCATTTTACGCACATTTATTCCAATGGCTCACACTTTATGTTATGACCTAAGTATTATTCTTTAAAATTCCACCAAAATTAAACAACAATACTCACAATAACACAAGAAAAAGTATTCAAATAAAAGTGCTTTAAGTTGTTCCAAAAAATGACAAAACTCGACCCCAACCGACGAATGACTTGACTTGACTTTCATCACTTGACACTGGCAAAATTGTCTATCGAAATGACGGACACAGGCCATATAGGGTAAAGAAGAAGAAGAAGAAGGAACAGCCTGAAACTATCGAATCAAAATAAAAACATAAAAACAATAAGCATTGATAATCGCTTAGAAGAACTAATTCCTATCTTCCTTTCTATCTTTCTATGTGTAGCATAGCATAGATATCACCAGGAAAATGGGGGGAATGTTTGACTTTCTGCCTAAGGTGGACCGTTGTTGCTACTGCACCAGAAAACTAAAAGTGGCTTGTTTACTCATTGATATCTGGAGTATGGTAAGGCTCTATACTGTATTCTATTATTATAACTAGCTGATACTCGTGACTTCGTAGGTACACGTGCGAAACTTTCCATTAAAATATCTGTCAAGCAACATACGATGAACCTCGTAGCAAATGACTGGTTTTGATTTAGAGAGTTCAAGCTCTATCTAAGCATCCACGTCTTTGATTTCAATAACATATAGCCTATGTTTCAATCCGGAAAAAGGGCTTCCGAATGGTGCAAGTTTCGTTGAAATTGGTTCAGTAGTTAAGGCGTGATCCGGAAACAGACAAACTCAATTTTCGTAATCAGGATCGTTTATTTAGTAAATCTGCATAATTCGTTTATCCGTATCTTTAATTTTATGTTTTGGGTATTTTATAGTTTTATAATAGTATAGATAGATAGATTAAGTGCTCCGGGAACTATAATTACTCAGTAAATTTTGTTTCTTCTTATTTTGATAAGCTCCAACAGGAGTGGACACTATTGGGAGTGGACTTATGTAAGTCGTATCTTAAGTCGTCCACAACCACCACCAAGTGAACCTGAAGATTGGCTTAGATGTGCTCAGCTTAGATGTGGCTCAGGTTGCACTGTTTTTCTATTTGTTTTACATATGATTGTTGGCGGGGTAACGTTACCCAGTCAGTTACATTGCTCCAGTAGACTAGATTACTTCAACTTCTTAAGCCTTGGTCTCGCGATCGTAACGCACAACGCAGCGGTATGCAGCATGCAGCGCCGGACACATAATTGTATGGAAAACGTCTAGTATAGTCTTTTGTTACGTCGCAGTCTGCGTCAGCGGCGTGGAGCAAATACGCGGTACTCTGCTTTGTGCGTTACGATCGCGAGGCCAAGGCTTTAGGTGTATCCAAACTCTACCTACTAACTCAAGTTTTTTACTATCAAAATACGTCATGTTACTTTGATTCAAAGCTAAAAACCAAAATTATTCTACCTAGCGTGCAATTTAGTTGCCATTTTATTGCTCGTTTTCCTTGTATTGAAAATTGTAGGTACTTCCTACTAATATTATAAATGTGAATTTAAGTTTGTTTGTTACGCTTTCACGCGAAAACTACTTTACCGATCATCATGAAACTTTGTACACATTTTTTTGGAGGTATTAGAAGTAACATAGGATACTTTTTATCCCGGAAAATTAACGGGATCCAATGGGACGCGAACGAAGTCACGGGGAAGCTAGTATGTTGTAATTCTTTTTTTCAGTTTGCGACATGTCAAGAGATTAGAATACTACTCTGGCCATCCTGTGAAAACCAGTACGAATCATCGTCTGGCAGAATGCATGGTCCGCTCACAGTCGTCAAATGGATGCTGTTTGGGGTGAACCTGTTTCTGCTTGCCAGCAGCTTTGCTTATCTCCTGGGAATTTTTATGGTAAGAATATTTTGATTATCCTTTTCTTATCAGCTAAAATTTGAGTAAGTTTGATATCCAAGTTTGTTGGAATGTTTAGTTGATCTACAAAATTAATCTTGTTTGCTCAGCTGTTAGTATATGCTCTGCCTTCTGTGTGTGTGTCGTGGGTTCGATCCCCACTAAGAACAAACATTTGTGCGTGGCAAACATACATGTTTGTTCTATGTCTGGTTGTTACTATGTATTAAGAGTATGTATTTACAAAAAATATATACATATAAGTATTCTATCAGCAATCTAATTCCCATAGTACAAGCTCTGCTTAGTTTGGGCTTAGAGTGCGTTGTGTGAAATGTCCTAAGATATTACTTATTTATACATTCTGTCTTCTAAAGATAATCTAATGTTGATTTTATTTTCAGTCGTTCCCCATAACAGCAGACGTGTTCATATGTTTTGGGATCTTATCTTTAGTTCTAGCGATGGTTTTTGCTGTGATGATAGCGGTTCAAATGGTATTCGCGAAATGTACCAACGCAAGTGATGTTCTATCTTTAATTCTGTTTGTTTTATGTACGTTTTTTTTCTATATTACGATTAACCTACACATAGATTAGAAGTATTTTGTGGCCTAAAATAAGTAGATTTCTAGTAAAATAGACCTCGAACCTTCATCTTTCTTTTTGCAAAATCAAACATCATTGTCAGCAGCAACACGCGTACCTTTCCTTAGAACCTTAGAAATTATTTTAAGATCCCTATAATTTAGTAATTCTATAACATATTTTTTTGTTTCAGTGTGGAGTTATTTTATCATTATAGTTAATTCCTACAGAGACAACATGTAACTCGTTTTGATACTGTTTATTAATTAAAAGTGATAATTATCAATTAATTGTGTTCATTTTAGCTTTTATAACTGGCTTATCTGAAATAACAAAGCAAAAGTTAAAATATACAAAATAAAAATTAGGTTACTAGGTACCTACCTACTGGCGAGAAAAAACAGCTAAACTCCGTGAATTATTCTGTGGCTGAGAATAATAAACTCTTCTGTAAAAGTAGTTTCTATTTGAAAGCATGGAGTTTTCAGCTCTATGCTTTCCACAGATCTATTTTCCTTCTGCTATGTTTGTTATCTATAGTCTTCAATGTTTTCAATTTTTTGTTCATAGAGGAATACTTAAGCATGTTTTCTTGTTTTCTTCTGATATTTTTACGAAAACATTTTGATCACTTCGATAAATATATTTATAGAAATGGGTATATTAGACCAACTCCCGACGGTTGATAATTGTTTTTGTTGTATAAATCTCAAAGTGGCAACTATTCTCATCGCTCTACTTGGCATTGTAAGTTGTAAAATAACTTCCCATCTTTCTCGTTTAGTTCTTTATTTTGTAAGTGCCACAAGAATTGGTTTCACACATCGTATCTTTTGCTTAAAATTTCACAACTTTATCTGCATGATAAACTTTCTTTGCCATTACAAAACATAAAAAAAGGAAAGACTGCAGGGTAACAGGAGGCAGGGGGGTAAAATGTAAGACCTTATTAATTGTCTTAGATTTTACCTACTCAAGAATCTACTTCCACTTATAGAAACCTCTTGTATGAAAAAAGCACAAATGGAAAGACTTAATACCACGGATAAACAAAGCAATGAGAATGTTATATGTCATACTACCTACTATGTCGTTAGTCCATAATCGATAAGGTAGGGAAGATAAGTCCTTATAGTATTTGTATAAAAAACGAGACGTTTTAGAAAAGGGTAAGTCAAAGGAAACCAAAAACAATGATGAAGTCCCTGGATATTTACTTACTGCTATGAGAAACAGACATGCTTTTATCTATATAAGTGTATATTTTTTCAGTGTTCTCTGGGAATTGGTATCCACTCATCCTACAGCCGTGAATGTCGTGATGAGAGTCAATTGCAGGATTTCATGGGCTATTTCTTGTTCATTTTTGTTGCCATACAAATTATGGTCCTCCTCACCAGCATTATACTGATTTATGGAGTTATAGCGGTGAGATTTAACATTTTGTCTGTCCATTGCAGCATTATAGCAATGTGTTTTAGTAGTTTTAACACAAGTAGGTATTATAAGCATCCGTAATGATAGCATAACCATTATCTGATAATGCAGGAAAGAAAGATCTGTGGTGGACGACGAAGCACACTTAGTGAATTTATTTTCCGTTCATTGAACCGTAGCTTAGCATCTGGAAGATACTCAATGGAATAGCACTACTAGTTGTACAGAATTCTGCTATGTCCAATATTTTTACTCAACTTTTTCTTTTCTTTTTTTAGGGAAAACCAAACACAGCAACATGGTTCATGTACACGGTGCTGGTATCTATCGCCGCATATCTGGTGTACTTCATCATTTCACTGATATCTGGTATAAATAGTAGCGAATGTCCGTTCCCCTTATCAAATGTTATCTCAGCTGCCATCTGTGTTTTTTGTAAGTTATTGAGCCATCATCTTCTTTGCCTCCAATGCCATCTTTTGTGCGGTCAACGCTAGTTTTCGTACATTTCTATCAGTAAATAATCTCTGCTCACGGCAAAGTCATTTTGTGTTTACCGCTTGTTTCTTGCATATAACCAAGATAAGGTGATTACCAAAACGAGTTGGTTATCTGTGAAGACTTTTTCGCCAGCATAACTGGTTATTTTTGCTTTGTTTTTTAGGCTTTGCATTAATATATTCCTAATTCACTTGCAGCCTATTAATTCGTGTTTTCTTTTGTTTCAGTTTGGGTATACTTTGTGATTGTCGTTAAAAGTTATCAATCGGAAATGTGAAATGACTAAAGTGTAGTAATCTTGAAATGTCGTATATTATTCCCAACAAGTAACACCAGCGTCACAATGTGGCTGGTTGCGATTTTTTACCAAAACGAATCACTTTTATATAATATATTTATAATCCCTGTGTAACTCGCTGCGGTAACTTTTTGAGAACTATACAAAAATGTAATTTATGATAAAATTAAGTAACTGAAATAAAATAAATGTGCTTGGATAAAGTTTTTATTGTTGTTTATCCTCGTATAGTATGTCATTTTGTAAAACCAAATACCTAATTCAAAGATTTGATTTAGGTAGAACAACACCACGATGAATGTAAGATTCACCACACCATGATCTACCTTGATGCCATAAGATTCTGTATCACTCAGAATTTATCAAAAAATAATAATAGCACTTTTTAAGTATCTATACTTATTACATTAGTACACACGTATTGTTTTACTAATAGTTCAGAGTTTCTTTTAAATATTATTTGTTCCCATCTTAAAAGAAGGGATAATAAATTCTCTCCCTAAACAATCTCACAGATAGTGTCTTGGTTTAATTAAGGTTCCGTAGGCTTTGTCAAAGCGGCCGCTTCTCATTAACTGAGGGTCCCGCATCAGCGTTAATGTCATTCCATCTGAGGATTTAATTATGGCGACCCACCACCGAGCGAAAAGGGTTACATGCCTCTTGGAATGAACTTTGGGACCCTCTTGGATAACTATCTAAGGCTGTAGTTCACCAATATATAACCGGTCGTTTAAGTACAGATAAGCGTAACCGATTTCAAGGATATACTTTTTCGATTCCATGATTTCTGAGGCTTATGGTTAGCGTAGGTAATCCTGACGTTAAGTATTGAATAGTGATTTATGAAAGTTACCACTAGTAGCATGCACACCAGTAGCAACTAACTGTAACTACGTACTGGAAGACGTCCTCCAAATTAAAAGGCTGATGGACTTTGACAGCAGTGGACTTTTCCAGGCTGATATGATGATGGTGAATTCTTTACATTTTTTTTATCACTCAATGAAAGTCTGGTCACCACGGAAAATCTCCTAACTGAATTATCCTCTTGGAAACTACGAAAACATGGAACCTTTCTTTACTTTCTCGTATCCCGATGGACAAGTAAAAAGCAAAAGGAAAATAGACATACCTACAGTAACTAAGAGTCCCTACTATAGGTATTTCCCTCGGAGCAGTTTTACGACTTCGGATCTTGGAGCACGTGACGGGAACGGTGAATCGTGCCTTTCGAATTCTGGAACACAGGATTCCTTGAATAATAATTGAAGCAGATAGTTTTTGTTCTTTAAGAACGATTCATTTCTTCAAAAGTGTTCCACGACATCTTGTTGGACGTGATTGTAGCTTTGCCGAAGAAAATTATAACAATAGACTGACTGCTGAGTGTTATGACAATACCATTATTATTTTTTTGCTAATCCCTTTTAGCAAACCTTAAAACGATAGGTAGGTGATAGGTATTTTTGAGTAATTAAAAAGGAATGTCTGTTTAAAATACTAAAAATGCTTCAGTAAAATAATGTATCTAACCTAGGTATTTTAAAAAGATAATTAGAACTTAGGTACTTAGTAGGTTAGGTACCTATAAGAATTAAATATAATCCTAAAATAATCTATAAAAACAGCCAAATTATTCAGAAAATATGATGATATTAAAGCTGGTATTACAAACAAAAGGACCAGTAGATCCCTATAACTCTGAAGGACGCCAAAGGTCTCTGGCTGTCCCTCGGGAGTTATTCATAACGGACATAAAACCACCCTCACTGTGATATAAGAAAATATTATACTTGCAAAGAAAAGATGGGCCTGTACAAACATTTTCGTTATTAGGTTTTGGAACAAAAACCTTTGATCATAAAATTTGATTTTATTTTATTTATTTAATGAGGATTGCCAACAAAAGATACAAAAATAACAAATTATCAGCTCAATATTACAAATCCAGCGAGCCCTCTTACTAAAGTGAGTCTAAATATATAAGCTATTTTTTTTAACTAAATCTCTGCTAAGTTCATTCTTTCTGTGATTTAACAAATAAAATATTTTTCTTTATATCTTTTCGTTCAACAATACCTACAAAACTGGGATCCTTGCTAGGTAAGCATAATACCCATAAGGGTATGAATCTAATTATTTAACCTAAATACTGTCGGATGTAGCTGTCAGCAAAACATTTTGTAGTAACCTTGAAAAACGGTACGGTAAGTTACTAACCAGCAATAAATCACCGAGAATATAATTAGGTATACTAATAATTTTACAAGAGATTTTAGATAAATTAGGCTTACCCAGGTGATTTATATTATTGCAATGAAAGTATTGGAGCGTGCGGCGTGCATCTTTACTTTCTATTATTAGGTATAAATAGTATTAGAGAAGCCCACAAGGTTTTTACCATTTCCCTTCATTTACTTTCGGGTGAAATTAATAGTATAAAGTCATCTAATGCTTGTCAGAGTTACTGCATTAACTGGCGAAGAGCAGAAGGGCAAAGAAGAGAAATAAAAATGCTGGGTCTACTATTTACAAAATTATTCAGGTATTGATAAAAAAAAGCCAGGAAACAATTTTGTATGACCCTCGGCTTCGCCTATTGCCAATTGAAGTTTGCTTTCATTAAAATAAGTAGGTAGGTAACCTACCAGTTGCTTTAAGGTATTTTTACATTATTAAAGGTTAAATCTTTTTTGCACCCAACATAGATAATTGAGAATCAAAAAATATAGGTAAGATTTAATTCTCTTCTGCATTGGCTCTCCGAGATAACTACCTTCTAATTCGACCAATGAAAGAACAGCGCCATCTATTCGCTAATCGAGTTAAAACCTAAAGTGTAGAGCGCATGCTCAAACAAAAATGGCCGCCAAGATCGATAGGATGCCACCCTACCTCACCCTACTCTCATCATTATCACCGTCCAAAGAAAAGTAATCTTTATGTGTATCGCAATAAGATCTATAGGAAACAATAGATAAATCTTCACTGTATCTTTTGTTTGCATACCTATTCATAGCTATGGTGGATCTTTTGGTAGTGAGGCAGAAATTATTGGTACGGAGGGGTGAGTAAGCTAAAAGCTTTGGGGCACTTATTTCGGGGTAGGTGTATGGAAGAAAATGTTTAGGTAAGTAGATAGTGTAGATAAGATACCCTACTAAGTACACATTAGTCTTGGCACAGATTATATATAATACTATACTAGGTCTTGGTATGTTTTTTATACAAAACATTTTTGTTTAGGTTAATGCGCTAAAATTATAGACTGTGCTAAAACTACTAGAGAAACTATTAATAGAAAGTCACAGTATTTACAAAACTGAAACTCATTAGCTCATTAGAAGCTTAATTGTTCAGTAAAAGGAGAGAATAAGATGATGATGACGTTTATCGTAATAACTATATGGTAGTACACATTAACTTATGAACAAGTTCTAAGATACTTAATAGCTAAAATGTATTTTTATTTTTATACCTTTGCTTTTGATTACCCATACTTTATTAGGGCTAGGTAGGCAAAACCACATAGTTTATCGAAATCTCAAAAATAATAACTTTACATTACTTATGTGGTAGGTACTTTCAAGTTCAATATGCAAGTTACATAAAAAAACAGTTTCTAAAATAAAAAAATGCTTTTTATTCTGAATTCGTAGCGTAAGCTCCCGAAACGCTACGGGCCGTAGCATCTCGCAGCTGGTCAAAACAGCGCCATCTCTTAGAAAGTGGTGACACTTTCTCTTAATTTTTAGTGGCGGTACTAGCGACATCTCTTTGAAATGTGGTTAACTATTTTGTCATGTAGCAGACAAGACAGTGTAAAAGTACCTATCAACTAAAATAAACTTTAGGGTTCTGTTTTCAAAGCAGGGTGCAAGTCAATGTAGTTACGAAATGTTGGGATAGATGTCAGAAAAATCAATCTTTTTTAATGCGTGAATAAAATATAAAATTTATTGTAGTAGGTAATGGCGCATGGCGTAAATAATATAATAAAAGTTTTGTTAGCTTTATAGGTAAAATATACTCTAAGTTATAATAACTTAATCATAAACCATATGATTAAGTTATGAGTTAGAGTATATCATATTATATATATTTTGAGTATATTATATATACATAGTTTTATAAACATGGATGAAATTCCTTGAGTGTAAACTGAAGCATTAACAAAATATTTTTTACACTAAGTAACTACCTATATATACCAGGTAAGGTACTCAGTAAAACAGCTATTATTAAAACCAGGTAAAATTTCAGCAAATGACCAAAAAAACTAAAAAAAAATTATCACAATAAAAAAGTTGAGTCACAAAAAGCAACCTATACATACATACCTACCTACTAGCATCTACTAGTAAGTTGATACTACCTACACACAATGCACAGCACACCCAACAATTTTGTAGGGGATAAATGTATCGCGTCAAAACGTCAAATAATTCACAAGGTTGCCTAGCAACCTACAAGAATTCTAAAATTAAACGTTCATCGCCAAATCTCATTGGCTGAATTAGGCGCCATTTGCCAAGGGCCGGTGTCTTTACGCCCCGCCCACACTCACCGCCGAAATGTTCCCGCCTCAGTACCACTGCCATGTTGGTTACTGTCACATTTTGACATCTAGGGCGGAGCGTGAGGTGTAACGCGACCGAATTGAGAACTCGGAGCTTGGATTTGACTTTCAACTGATAAGCTTGCGTTTTAATTTGGTCGGGTAGTCTAAGATACGATGTTAGCGAGACTTTCAAGAGCTACCATTTTTGTGCTTATCGTATTCGGAACATGATTGGAATAAGCCAAGGACCGGAAGACTGTTGGGAAGAGACGAGGGTCGGATGTGCGGTGCATGTTTTATTTTTAAACTCTTCGCCATGTTTGGTTGTGACATCAGAGCCCGAGACAGAGTTTTGTTTTGTTGATCGAAAAGAATATCTTTATAAAAGAATATTTTATTATATTTTATATGAAAATCCGCTAAGCGCCTCTAGCGGGAGATTGCAAACTATTTTTCTCCATACAAAAACTGCGAGTTTCTCGATTCGCTTTCGAACATAACAAAACTCCGTGTCTGGCTCTGGATTCGGCTTAAACTTACATCATCATCATTTTAAGCGTAGAACGACCACAACTGCTAAATATTTTCCGCTTCCATATTCAGAGCACTTTTTATGTGAATCAGTATTTAGTTCAAATGATTTTATTTTGCTCATTTTATTTACCTCCCCAAGCAAGCAGATCAATGTAGACACGTTTTCCCATCGACCCCATTTGTGGGTCAGATGGGAAAAAAATCCCATCAAGCCCACTCATCTCAGCTCATAGGAAATTTTGTTTCCCATCTGATCCACCAGTTATTTAGCCGGTGGACTCGATGGGATTAACCCAATGTTATGTACCTACTCTACTTTATACCTACCTAGGTCTTAGGCTACCTAGTTACAAAGGTACCTACTTCCTTATGACAACTTTATGTCCATTAAAACAGCATTAAAACTAACTAGACGTCTTATTTTACCTGCACTTACTACCATATAGGTACCTATTAATCCCTGTTAAGTATCTCCCTAAATTATCGCCAGCTTAACCGGCAACAAGTCACAGAATAAATGCTAGTTTCTATAACAAAGCCACAGAGTACGTCGTAGTTACTGCGGCTGACTCACAGAGTACATAATAGTTGTTAAGTGTAAACGGCACAGAATAAATAGTAGTTAGTAGAGTATTTACAGTGTACTTGTAAGTTTACGAGGAATAACATGCCCCTGAAGCCGTACACGCGATTTATAGACTCAAAAGTTCATAACTTCATGCTTATTTGAAAATAGCTGGTACACTTTTGCTGTGCTTACAAAGAAAATACTTTATCAATTTTTAAAGGTGGTCCAACACAGAGCATGTAGTACTTTGAATAAAATCTGTAATTATGTATTGAAGTCAATAGAAATAATAACTAATTAGATAGTGTCCTAAGTATTTTGACTGAAAAATTGCAATTAACTATTAAAATTAATACTAGTAACTATTTTCAAACAAAAAATTAAAAAATCTTTTAAATTAATAAAAAGACAAAGAAGTGAGCTATCTACAAACCGTTGCAAACGATTTATAGATAGCTCAACAGGTTCAAATCAGTACCAAGTGGAAGCGTGCCCAAGACACTGGCTGCGTTACCGCGCTGAATAGCAATGCTGATACGCCGGCCCAGATTCAAATTGGCTCTACCAAAGTTTACAAAACAATAATAATGACTGGAAAAAGATTGATAGAATTCAATTCCATTTCAATTTATCAAGAAGAAACTTACAAGAAACACATGATAGGTAAGTTATAAATACAATCATACAATCAATATATATAAAACTCTTTTGAAGCTGACAGAGAATCAACGCACAGGCTAAACCATAAGTCCTAAAGGTATGAAATTTGGATGGTAGTATCCTTATGTAGTGTAGGGGTGCACTAAGAAAGGAATTTTGAAACGTCACACTCTAAAGGGTAGAACGCGAGCAACGCCGCGGGCGACGGCTAGTGATAAATATAATCAGATAAAGGATGAAATAAAATGGCATGGACCACTTTGTATCGTTATAAACTCTGAAACGAATCCTTTCATGTTTATATCCAGAAACTCTACGTGGATTTCAGTGAAACCCATCGCTGCCCTACCACCAACAACAGTTCTCTAGCAATTACATACAAACATACGTATACAGTAGCCCGCGTCGGTCGTCCAACTTAATTTCCCGCTTAGTTAAGTTTACTGCCCACCGCTGATTGGATATTGATTAGACTCGTGGTTTCACTGTTTTTTAATCGAGATTCTTTTCAAAACATCTTGTACTTTACACTCACTACATTAATGTAATTACCTATAGTTTATTGCGACTATTGATTAAATAAAACAACGATTTCTTCGAATGAAAGAGTGGAATAGCTATAAAAAAAATTATGCTTCGGTATAACTTGGTTTTGTGTATTTAAGTTTTGTTTTTCGATTTTATTGACACTGATTTATATCCTGCTACCTTTATTTAACGTAAACGAATTTGGCATTACTATACTATAGCTATAGGGCACATTTGTTATACAAGAGTGCAAAGTTGCTTTTTAACCGCGTGTTCAATTTTGATGACCGAGCAATCGAAGGATTCTAAAATTGAATCACGAGCGCAGCGAGTGATTCAAAATAAGAATCCTGAGCGTTAGCGAGGGAATCAAAAGAGCACGAGGTGAAAAATCTTTGCACTCGAGTGCAACACGTAACTTTTCATTCCACCTCAGCGAGGAAATGACTAATTTGCGCATTATTAACAGTTTCAGTCAATTCTGTTGGCGTCAAACAAACTTCCTCGTCGCTAGAATCACTCATTTTAGTTTTTTCACTTGTTTTCAAGTTTCTTGTTTTTAATATAAGGTTTAACAATGACGTGAAAAAATGCCGCGTAAAGAACCGCGTACAAAGCAAATTGAAAAAAGAACACCAAGAAGGTTCCGAGTCTGAGTTTTTAACAAATTAAAAAAATGTTGTATGATATATTCGGCACCATAGAGGTAGCACAAACTTAGTGCACACGATGTTCTAAATTCAAGTTACTTTATTATCTAGAGAATAAAAACGGCTTTTCCACTCAGATATTGAAGATTAAAATACTCTTTCCGAGATGGTGGGATGAAAAAGCTGTTTTTTTCGTTTTAGTTTATGAGAAAAAGACTGCGACTGTAATTCTGGCAAATTACAGAAACTGAAACAACAGAATTGCTACCACTTACTGGTAGGTATTAGATTATCTAGCCGGGCAAAACTCTCGAACTAGACTCGTACTTTGGAAAAACGAACAATGTATGAAATGGAGGTCAAAATTTGAAGTGCGTTTCATAAACAAGACGAGATTTTAAGTACATATATAATTTTGGTAGAATACTACACATTCTTTGATATTATCCATGATCATTGCAGACTCTAGAGGCATGTATCTACTTACGGCTAAAATCAGGTGTCGCTCGATAGTACCTAAGGTTTATATCCTAGTTATGTACTTGGCTTTATGTAACATCGTTGGTC
This sequence comes from Eulithis prunata, assembly GCA_918843925.1. Lineage (NCBI taxonomy): Eukaryota > Metazoa > Arthropoda > Insecta > Lepidoptera > Geometridae > Eulithis > Eulithis prunata. Next base: position 5,856,223 of record OU974016.1, on the reverse strand, counting down.
TTTATGCAAGATTGCTTAGAAATAGATAAGTAAATACATAATTAGATAAATAAAACGTTTATTTTTACTCACACGCAGGTAGAGTTAAATAATTAACAAAAGGAGCAGCATAAAAACGAACAATAGCAAAATAAATAATGTTTTCTAAGTGGTATGACATTAATGAACATGAGTCAGTATTCAACTTTTTTAGTTATACATAGGTATACGTAGGTATTAAGTCCTTGGTACTGTACGTTTTCATTGAAAACATTTACACTAAAACCTTCACAACACAATCGATTTGTTTTTACAATCAAGAAAGTCCTTAAAACAATCTGCACAAGATTTAAAATATCAAACATGCACAAGGTTTGACGGTGGAAACGCAAATCGATATCTTCACAGATTTGTGCATGTTATATTGTGAATGATTTTTAGTGGAAACCCACGGTTAGGTACCCCTATCCTGTGTTGTGTCTTGTAGCGTCAGTTACGTATTCCACTTTTCCTGTGGTTCAACATAAAGTTGAGCGATACGTTTGTCCTATGTTGTGACGAATATCACTTTAAGCTTGGTCACTCTAAATCTGCTATACATTTAGCTGTAGGCAGATTTTACAACACTGTCTAGTGTGTATATTTTACCGTTAAATAAATAACATCAATCAGAATTCAAATTCAGAATGATTCAGAATTAAATAATTCATATTCAAAACGACCAAAGCGTTTGAATATAAAACTGTAACAATAACAACAAATCGTAAACTCTACACACTCAAGCAGACGTTTAAAATTGACCTCCCGTCTTTAAGATGAGTTTACTACCTATGTTGCTCAACCAGCGGGGCTTTCTCGTACTAATCCACTACTTGGGTGTCTAGTTTTATGTTGATGTCTTTGAATCCACTCACATTCTACCCAACAAATACCATAGCTTCAAGATGGACCTTATCTGTATCACGGCAAAGATGAATTTTAAACTTGTTTTCGCGTCTCGTGAACACGTGGGTGAATCGAGATTCTAAGCTATTATGAGTTTACGGCCAGTGTCATTCATTTAGCGAATCACGCGTGATGGATGGATGGAATAAAAACGAGGTACTGGGACATTTTATCAGTATGAGAGAATTCAATTTGCATTTTGATTAGTACGTAGCAGCGCGTGATAGTTGTAATAGAACTGGCATACATAGATTCAATTAAAACTATCAGAATGTTGAATAGCATGGCTTATGCTAATGATATTTTAATAAATGCCGTTGTAAAATTCTAATAATCCAATTTACTTGTACATGATCTCCCAATAAGTAATGATAAGCGGAAAGTGAAAGAAAGCATCTCAAAGGATACCTACCCACCCAAATAAAAATATGCAACAAATACAGCCTATCTACGATGAAGTAGGTATTTTTGCAAGTTATAATATAGGTAGGTAATTTATTTTCGTGGAAGAAAATCTCGGTGAAGTAGTAGGTGACTAGGTAAAGTATTTGCGTCACCAACAGGCATATTACAGATCAATGAATGCAATTGAGTTTGAAAATGTACAAAAAAGCAGCCAAATTTAAAAATTATTACACTAACATTTTCATTTTGCAACACATCGGTGACCGCTCTTCATTATGTCAGTTATATCTATTTGTTAGCGAAATTCTTGGCATGGTCTTGTATCCTCTTGTGCCTATTGCATGAAGTAAAATGATGGAAATAAGCAGAAGTCTCGATGTATATTTAAATTTTCATAATTTTGCTTGATTTCGTTTCCAAACCAAATTTTTGAAGTACAAAACCAACTAACAATATTAAAGTATGTTTAAAAAGTACTGATCAAAATGGGAGTTAAAAAAAAACAAAAACGACAACATATTAAAAAACATGCGCCCCTTGATTTGCTACCTCTTACACTTCCGCTTCATTTTATTTAGGACATCCTGTACCGCACCGTTGATGTTTTAGTTATATCGTGATTTGGATTTACGCATGATAAAAAAGTTAAACCTGAATTGTTCTTCAACCTCGTTGTTTTTGTGGAATTGGTTAAAAAATACCAAAATGTCTAAAAAAGAACTTTGTGACAAATTCAAGGTAGCGCGTTGATGTCTTTTCTATGAAAAATTATCAAATAAGTTGAAACCTAAGTTGTTGCTATGATATACAGTTTTTAACATTTTCATGTAAATAACAGCTGAGTGCTGTATGATGAATAAACTGAATGTTTTTTATATCCTAACTAGCTCCCGCCCGCGACTTCGTTCGAGTCCCTTTGGATCCCGTTGATCTTCCGGGATAAAAAGTAGCCTATGTGTTAATCTAGGTCACATACAATATATATTCCAAGTTTTATTCCAAATCGGATCAGTAGTTTTTACGTGAAAGAGGAACAAACATCCATCCATACAGCCTTACAAACTTTTGCGTTTATAATATTAGTAGGATAGGATATAAGACGAGTCTTTTGTGGAAGTTTAAGTATTTTTATGATGAAATATACTTATATTTTTAGCAAACTTACCATAAAATATAATACAAAGTGCTGCAATATTTCAAAACCAAGTTTCCGTCGGCATTTGATACGAACAATATTCAGCATAACTCAATTTAATTTCATTACTATCTTATTACAACAAATTAGATGCTTGAAACACGTATGCAAATTGTAAATACCTAAATTATTAATTATTTAAAAGCATTAAATGAATGCACAAAATAAAAATATTATTCTACAGATTTATTAACATTATTGTACCTAATTAAATATACCTAATTACATTATTTTTATTTTGTTTAGTTTTTTTGGTGTTGATAGAATCTCCAGTTCAGTGATAGAGGTGCTTACCAACTTAAACTTGTGTTATAATCATAAGAATGTATTTGTCAAAGTTTCTTCTCACTGCATCTTTGGTTTATTTTCTAAAACGTTAGCATAAATTCAAACACAAACCACATATAAAAATGGTATACCTAGGTATAATTTACTATAACTACTTCTACAACTGTTAGTACTACTATACTACTATTCTTCTAATATTCCAGTTAAATCCAATCAGATTTTGACGCCGTAAGTAAATGTCTAGTTGAATTCGAAACGATTTATGTTGGCAATTATTTTTTAATTTATTGCGTTTGTAATGAATGTTATTGTAGTCAGAGATGCGGAAGTATACCAACGCTATGCTTACAATGCAAGACGAACACCAACAGTCTCACATTAAACTCACGGCTAAGGCCAACGATAAACAATCACGAGAGAAATCCTCAAGAAACACAAGTCCTTAGCTGAACCGAAGTCACAGACCAACAAAAGGGCTCACTTCACAACTTTTCTGTTTGTCTACAAACAAGCAGCATTCAAAAGCAATTACCACTTACCTGCGACACGCGATCACAGATTTATAGTCGATAAACTAGTATCATCACTTTTACAGTGTTGTAAATTAATTATGTGCACTACGGTTCGAGTGGGCATACGGCCTCGCGCGGCGGAGTTGACGAACGGTATGGCGGCAAGGCGGGCGGAGCCTCGCCAGCCGGGCCCGGCTCCACATGCTGCGCTGACTCGCTGACGAAGGCTCGCGCGCATCTTGCCCCGGGAAACATCGACCCCTTATTTCTTCAGCTTTTTTTTTATTATTTACGCATCGTTTGCAGGTAATGACGCTTTGTGCTTCCAGTTATTGACTATTATCGACGTTTGGAATCGATGAGTAATTTTAAATTGATGGAATAATTTTAATTTGAGAACCTGATGTTCAGGTAGCCGGTCGTAAAGAGCAATCTCAAAACACGAGAGCAAATTCACTTATTCATTTCGCTTTGGTTTTATTTGATTGGAATTCATAAAAAAATGTTTAATTGAATTAGGTTTATAAAACACCTAGTTTTACTGTGTGAAAGCAATAAATATAAGCTATTAGTAAAAACGTGTTTTAAATTAAAAATTATTTGCCACCTCCATGTAGGCAACTTTTGAAAGTCCTCAAGGATGTTTGGTGCCAACTTTTATAATTAGTACCTACAAGCTACCTACCTTGGTTTAACCTGAATGTACCTTAGTTATAAAAATCAGTTCCGGTTTCAAAATACAAGTATTTTCGTTCCCGTTATAAAAATAAAGTACACGCAATTAAGTTATATTTATTTAAATAATCTGATAACGATATTTAAAAGTAGGCTCCACATATCGTAGAGTAAATAAAGTACAGAGCGACAAAAATTGCTTTGAGAAGTGAAATTATAGAACTCAGACCAAACTGTCAAGTCTGATGTCAAATTTTGAGTCAAAACTGATGGCATTACTATAGTTTTTCGTTGATAGAATATGTCAAAAAATATACGCTTAAGACTCAATTCCGGAACTTAGAACATACAGTAAAGTAACAGATAAAAAAAAATATTGCTTGTGCAACATTATCCCGGTTATTAATAAACTGGATGAAAGCTAGGAATAGTTACACCGTCTTATGTCTCATTCGATCAAATTTTAATTTGCTTGTCAATCAAAAGACAAAACACGGTGTAACAATCTTACGAGGTATCTCAGTGAATGTGATTTTGTTTTATTCTTCGTTGATCATACTGTTCATACGTTAAATTCAGTAAGGCTTGAGTACCCATAGCCAGTTTTATATCTCTCGACTCCAATAGAATGCTCTCCGCGTAATGACCACACGCAGAATCGTCAGGGTTTTATAGCACTCTGTTGTTTCATTTAAATTGTATATTTAATGTGTATACAATACGTTTGTTTAATTAATGGAATAAAATAAGAAAGTCGAGTTTGCGTTCGGCTTTCTTTGAAACTGTGTTTGGAACTACTAGATTTATGTTTTTATAATTTGTGACAATTATAACGATCTTAAGACCAACGCATTGGAACGCACTCTCGAAGAAAAGGTCCACGAAGCCATACAGGTTGCCGGTAGCAGTCAAGAAAAGGGTTATCCATGCAGGGAGTCTCAGCAGTAAGGCGTACGATGCAAGGAGGAGGTACATAAGTAAGTGTGTTTATATACCAAACATTTAAAAAAGTCTATCTGTGGATTGAAAATTAGTGTTATTTACAACTTTTTTATGTTTATTAAAACTTAATTAAAAAAATGCACTTCGGGTCCACCATACACCTGGCCCCTGGGGGTAAGGTGGGACGAAACTATACCACTATATGTATAGAGATGTGACCTAAGGACTATAATAAATAAATTAAAATACAAATTAAAGTATGTACCTAAATGAAATCAATAAATTAATAACAAATTCTACGTGTACCTACCTAAACTCTGCTTGAAACTGTATTTTGTTCTCAGATTTTTATTCTAAGAGATTGTTCGCAAAATAAAATGCGTTTGTTACTTACTGAATTTAACTCATTAATTCAGCTCAATGCCGTGCAATGTTTTTCATAATGTAATGATGAAGGTTTTCAACGAAAAGATTTTTATCTTTTACGCGGTAAAACCTCTTAGATGGTGTTTATTCACTTTTAATGGTGAGCTTTGTTATAATGGTTTAATGATGAACCCACTGTTCAGTTAATTATTTTATAGGTGTGTTTCAAGCCAACAAAATTATTTTAGTGTACAATTATTTTGCCACCAAGTTTTTGTAGCTCCATAATGTTTGTTTTCAAATAAGCTAGGTTACAAACTGGCAAATGCGCTTTTTTACAGTTCTCGGTTGCTGTTTTGGCAAGTAACAATAATTTAAGTTTTCGAACAAATTGTTGCTATAACACACCCGTTAACTGTGTGCAAATGTAGAAGTACCACGCACTACAACATGAACCATGACTAAATTGACTAAGTAATAAGTACCTATAGACTTCTTAGTTGTAAATTTTTCTATCCTATGGCAGCCACATAGATCATGCCTGGGTTTGATCCAATTTACTTGAGCGTATTTGGCTACCACTATTCACATGAACGAGGTCGCGAACGGGCAGTTAGTACAATGTATTAATAAAAAGTACGGAAGTTTAACCCAGGGTTTGTTATATCTAGTTGTACTGTGCATCGTCAGCAAGCGAAGCGAGCGCGTGCTACATTCCTGTTATGTTGACTTGGTGAGCCGACACAGAGCTTGCGGACCTACGGGGTACCGATAGAAAAACAATAAAACCTGGAATCGTAACAACATTTTCTTAAGTAGGTAAGTAGTATGAGAATAAATACTCATTGCAAGTGTTGCAAGTTGCAACCCTTCTATAATTATTAGAGGATAGAAAACGTCAAAAATATATGTAATGACAAAACACATGAAACAAAAGTCAAGCGACTTAGGAAGGATAACTTATTGAAGGATAACTTATGGGTCAAAACGAAAGACATCTACAAAAATACTTTTCACATCGAGCGGTGTGTCTACTTTTAATGATCAAGTAACTTTTGAACTAAAAACTGTTTTATCTGACAGGGCACATGCGTTTTAAGACTATTAAAAGAACTAAGTATTAAACTTTTATTAGAATAGAATAGAAAATATTTATTTTGTTATTTTTATAAATACACACGACAATATTATAAAATTGAAACTTAAAATTAAATTAAAATAACAAAACTGGCCACCACTCAGCATGGTGCCAGGGCAGGATATGTGAATACCCTGCCCAGGCGCTGGTTTTCAGAACAATAGTTTTTTTTAAATACATAATTAACACTTATGCATCAAAAACACAATAGTTAGTTTGCTATCTGTACCTAGTCTCTGTGAGGCGATGGCCCGGCTGTTTGCAAAGTGCACCGCTAATTGCAGACCAACGTCGCACCTCCATCGGACGGTAATGGCGTACATTACAAGCGGGAGTCAATACCTACCTGTTAGGTCACTATGCTGTAGGAAGTGTCTTACGATACAAAGTATTTTTATCTCAGTACACCAACACTTTAACTAGGCGTTTGAAGGCTGGTAAATATACTTAACCAATTTATCAGGTTTTTAACCAAATAATGAAAATTTAATAAATAAATAAATAAATATTCATGGACACTTAACACAACGCCTTCTAGTCCCAAACTAAGCATAGCTTGTACGATGGAAACTAGATGGCTGATAGAATACACAATGTAATAAAATGTAATGTAATGTAATGTGATGATTTTGACTAATTGCCTATCTCAATTTTTTTTTTCTTAAAATTCCTTCATTATTGACATTGTCAAAACCATCATTTATCAGCATTATCGTAATTGGCAGAGAAACCTACTTATACAGTTAAGTATACGCTTTTTTGGTATTTTATGAAGATAACAGTATTGCAAGCCTTTGCAAAATCTACGGAGCAGCATTTGCGAAGACCATCTCACATTTAATACAATCCGTAATTCAGTGATTCGCCTCACCCGTTCCCAATCCCAAGTAATTTTGTACGAAGTGGATTGTTTTTCCTCGGTCCCCGATTGGATTTATCTCAAGTTTTATGTCGTCTCGCATCCCTGTCGTAAACTTTTATACCGACCAGCTACTGCTAGCTATATACAAACGTATGGAGATTCGGTGACATTCTTAGAATGTTTGGAATGTTTTTGATCTAAAAATGTCATGTCTATAAAGTTTGGGATTAGATTTTATTACTTACAGCCTATTTTAACGTATCGATGCGTAGTTATTATGCTGTGAGTCATTCATTACTTGGTCAACAATATATGTATTTTTGTAATGCAGACAGCATTCCGGCAAAGAAAAGTAAGGCCCACTAACTTGTAAGCAGTTACTTTATCCAAGAAATACGGTTCTGCAACTGATTCCTCGCTGCCAACTTATCTTGCGTAGTTTTATTAGGCATTTATTTTGTAAGTTCCTACTGATTGAGTAATTATTCCTCAATTTCCTTTGTGGATAATGCTTATTTATTTTATGCAGTACTTACGAATACATGACTTTTTAAAATGGCCTACGGCAATCAGAAAACTTAGACATTTTAGACAAGCATTAGTAGCATTTTCATCCAGACATTACTTAACACTAGTAGGTACTCAATAAGTAAGTACCTAGTAATACAATACTAAGTAATGTTGTTCAATTAAACCAAACAAAACGCACTTCGCTGTGTAGTAATAAAATTGTTCATTATGATCAAATCATAAATGTGAAAATATTGACAAAGCACTCTTACTTTACTATCTTCAGTTAGTTAACACCACCGCATTAAATTTCCGCTGTATCCAAAATATCTAATATCCGTACAATATTTGTTTTTAACACCCGTCACAGTTTCAACAAGCTCAAAGGTGCCGAAAACTGCGAAAAGGGTTGTTCTCAATAACAAAAGCGTTCGGTAGCGCTTGTAAAAACATCTTTTGCATCTTGTAACGTAAATATTTGTTTCGACAATAGAAAAAACTGTTCTAAGGAAGCGTGAAGGCCCACAATGTGTCTCCAGTTGGCTTTCACTCTCAATTTGCATTTTATTTATTTTCGGAAACCCTTTTATAATGCTACTGGTGATTTGCATAACACTGGTGTAAACAATAAGGATTGTTTGTGCGCTAAAAGTGAAAACAACGCTGAAGGCTACCGTTAAAGCTTGGAGTCAGTTGAAGTTTCGATTTCTGTCGCTTTGCACGTCAAAAGCTCTATCAAATCCTTAGAAACTAGTAATGGAATAATAGGTCTATCTCTTTTTACCATCAACAGAGAACCGTGCGAGTGTTTGAAACAAAATGCGAAAAGTATAATATTGAGATCCTAGAATTGAAACATAACGTCCTCAAGGATGTATGATATAACATAGAGATTCGGTCCGAAGGGTAAGTTGTCGTTAGACATGCTTTAGTTTACTTAAATTTTGTTATAATACGAGTATTTGTAGCACTTGCTTTTGCATAAAAGTAGGCAGTACCAGTATTATATGATGAATGAATGAATGAATGAAAATGCTTTATTGTACGTATTGTATATGATCTGTGGCACTCAGTTTGTTTGCTATTATTTTTAGTTAAGTTGATTGCATCATGTCCACGTTATTATTCACACAGACTTTCCCTTTTATAATCTTCAAGTCCGGTGGGAGGAAAATATCAATACTGTTACTTTCGTAATCGAAATCAAATCGATCAGCTGATAGTAATATCGGTGTTTTATGATGCGTCTATAACTTCACAAATTAGTCAAACGTTAACTCCGGCTGAATTGCCTTCGGGTGCAATAAACGCTGACCGGATAATCTGAATGCAATTTAAAAACTATTTTTATTCGATATTAGATCATATTGACCGAGCACAAAGCTCAAAGTTAGTTCTATGTTTTTTTGAAGGATATGGCGTTTCGGCTTCGTTCGTAAAACAAGCTGAGGATCTGTTAATAAGTCAGATACACACGGTGTGTTTGCATGTGTTGTTACATCACTTGGCTCGGCTTAGCGTGTCTGAGTTCCAATATTGGGAGTATGCTTTAGTCTGGTGTTTGCCCTCAAATATTAGGATATTGTTCACATTCGAGCGACTTGTCGGCGACTATTGAGGCACTTCGCGGTTACGTGAAGGTGTCAATAATCAGACGGTTAACTGTTAGCTCAGAGTAAACAAGTTCAAAATCTATAGTATTTTTATTATCAATTCTTTTATGTTGCCAATACTTAGTTTGAGTTGTAAAATATTTTTATAGTATGACATCCATGTTTTTTCTGGATTCACTCGGATAATTTACTCTGTTGGTTGTTTGTTTACTGGCATTATAATTTGAGAGGACAATAATGCTCCTGTTTCCTGTTCAAAATTCAGTGAACCCTTCTGATTAGCTATTATTATTAAACAAACAGCCCTTTCCTTACCCAGTCGCCGTAACACCAAAATTCCATGATTACTCCAATTAAATATTAACGTTCTTTTAAAAGTGAACTGTGGAACTGTGAAACCAGGTCAGGGGTCCAGGGGCCATAAAGCCTGTTTTAAATTCCAAGTCAGCTGTGCCGTCGAATAGATGCGGTTTCGTTTATTGAGGCTCATATAACTGCGGCCAGCTCTCGGCCACGACCAGTTAGTTCGATTTCAAACACAACGGTGATAAGTCAGTTTTCACTGCGAAATGTGTAGTGGAATAAAGTGTTATTGTCCAAAGTGAGAAGCTTATTCGACCCTCAACTATTCAAATAAGTGTTTCTTCTCCATCATTTTGCTGTAAGTCAGTAAACAGGTGAGATAACTCTTAAAAAGAGTAGATTCTGTGATTAGTTAGTACAAACAAAATCGGTCAGTAACTGCCCTTAAAAAACTTAATAGTAATCTTTGATGAGGTAACTAGTATATTGAAGTGTTGTGACTTGTGTTACTTGTTCTTTCTTGATCACCTTGCGCTAGCGCAATAGCTAGACATAGTCTGTAAAACCAAGTGACCGTTGAAGAAAGACCCGTTTGAACAGCAAAGTTAACTTTTGTTCCCGGTTTCTTATGGCATGAAATAACTGGTTATTCTCTCTAAGCCTGAATCTACCAGTTTGTGAATGTTGAATTAGTACCTTGAGCGTTAGTCTAGCGTTCTCATTTGGCCTAAAAGGTTTTATAAATATACTTTCCTTGTTAATGCTACAAAGTGCTGTGGGTTACCCAGCTTAGGTGCTTAGGCGCAAGTCCAACTAAGAGCTGGTTCAATTCCTGAAGCGGGACGTAATATGCAAGAATGATCTAAAAGTAAAATGTTTGTTCTGGGTCTGAGATTTTGTAGTTTTTGCAGTTTTGATTGAAAACGTTATAGAAGTCGGTATAAAAAGAGCTCACAACTTTAAACATTATCAGGACATTTTATTTAGGAAGAAGCTATGTATTTATTAAAGTCGATGTAAACTAATAGTTACACCGTGTTCGGTCTTTTGCATTTACAAGCAGGTTCAAAATCGATTGTAAGAGATAAAACACGGTGCAACTATTTCAAGATTACATCGAGTTTATTAATAACAGGGTAAAGTAAAATCACAAAAAATAGGACTTTCAGGACAATACTTAAAGTTATTACTTTAACTACTGATTCACATAATAGTATAATATAGTGTAGGTATAGTATACACTACCTACTTATCATAAAACTTGTTTGCCTCGACGCAAGTGACGTCATAGAAACCGCGTGGAAACCTCTGTGCCTGTTTCAGAAAGCATTATTCTTCTTCTTTTATTAATGGCCTCTGTCCGTTATTTCAACAGACAATTTTTCCAGTGTCAAATGAACTATACATATTAGCAAAGCATTTTGTCTTTAGAGTTTGATTTTGATTTTCTATAGTAGAGGGATAATATTGGTAACACGGTTGTAATCTGTGTTTTTTTTTTTTTCAAAATTACCATGTATTTATAGGAAATGTAGAGTCCTCAAGGCAGCATTTACTTAAAAAACTTGTCACAACTTACTCTTTAGTTTATAAATATTGCTACATGAGTTACCAAACTGTAGAGTTACCAAAGAAGAAAGTTCCCAAACTCAAGTGCTCGCATGATGGCGACGCAACATGTGCAACCAATGGCGTCGGTTATCCACTTGAGTGCATTTTCATGTATCTGAGATGCGGTTGTGCACTTCTCAAGGAACCGAGGCCGGTTCTTGAAGTATTCTTTTTTTTGCTCGTACGTATATTATGTAGTTTACGAAGCTGTTTCTCTTTTATATAAAAAAAAAACTGAATGACTAGTTATTTACTTCACTGATTTAAAAAATCTGTTTAGTTAGTAAGTTGTTCATTCAGGAATTTCGATTTATTTTATTGTGTATTCGCATTTATTGTGTGAAGCACTCGTTACGTAGCTTGCTAAGCCAATCTTCACTGATTGTGTAAGTTAAGCAACGTTCTGTGCGGTCAATATTTGGATGGGTGACCGTTAGTGGCATTTACATCTGAGCGCTTCCGTGCTTCGGAGGGCACGTTAAACTGTCGGTTCCGGCTCTTAGTAGTCGTTAATCAACGACGGAGGCCTTAAGGCGGTCTAAAAACTCCGTCACCACTGCAGAGTTAGCCACTAAACTCATACGAGCTTGCTTGCTTGTATTGTGTATTCATATTGTTTTGTTCTAAATATCACCCAAAATTTTACTATGAGCGATACATATTTTACTTAGTTATTCTGTTCGTTGAAGTTATTCCAAAATTTGGGTTTAGAACCCACTTGTATTTGTAACCGTTACATCACAGTAGGCAAAGTTTTCAATTTACTTTATTTTCAACGTTTACTTGAGAACTTGTATTTTTGCGTTAGGTGACAATTTTCACAGTATTTTGAAGAAATACGTGTGTTTGTATGTTATTGTGTCATGTTAAACAGAAGCACGACTGCAGCATAACAATTTTTTACGACTATAAAACAGTGTTTTTCAATACGATCTACTTGCAAATCTTATTTTGGTACCTTTTACTATTAAAATAAAGGAAGGTTATTTGGCACTCATAAAAAAACTAAGTTTCTTAATCCAGATTCAGTTGTTTAATGTTCTTAAACTAACCTAATTTGACAGCTCTAATATTTTTGCCATTTCTTATTCATGAACTGAAACGATAAAGAAAGCCTTAATTTAGAAAAATGCACGAAAAGAATTAGGCCCATTGTCGTCGACCGAAAACCCATAGACATAATTCTTCAAAATGAAACAACTCAACAGAATATTACATGCATGAACCTTCGACCTTCTAAAAATAATATTTTATTCAAGCGTCGGGTGGGGTATAATACTGATGGTATCTCATTTTAATCTGGGTGGATATTTTTAAGTCGATAAATTTGGCTGTCAGGGCACATGTGTGTAGGTTCGAAGATAAGGCTTCCCGCCTCTCCGGCATAAGCCATCGTAAAATATTATCCCGGCGAAGACATTTATAGCCGGTTTGAGATAGGTACCGTGGAATCATTTTTTTAGCTGCGCATTTTACATGGCTCTCAAAAATGGGCCTCTTATATCCAAGATCACAGATAGGTATGTAAATTTTTAGCTTATGGTAGAGTCGGTTAATTAAATTCAAGTTTATTGGTTTTATTTCAGTTTTAAAACCTATAAAAGTAAGAAGTACATAATCTATTTGAGTATCAATGATTGCGGCCATACGATCAGATGTCTTTTTACTTGAGCAAGAAAAACTCAACATTATTAGCTCGATAAAAGCAGTCGTAAATCTTAAAAAAACTATAACAAAAGTCAATTTTATAAAAAAAAATACCTAATTATTTACTTTAAAATCGAATCATACGTAAAACAGTGTACAATACTTAGTTTTATTATATTTTTCAGACCGCTCAACACCAAACCCCGAGTGAAAATCGCAGAGTAACATTATTTTGATAAATTGCACCAAATAATGTCATCATCTTTTTCCTACGGGTGCATTCACACAAGCCATCATTTGAACCGTAAACTGACGCTAATGTCCCGTAATACATCGCTCTATATCTTTATTAACAATTCCGTCGATAGATTCCATTGAAAAAGCTTTATGCTCAAAGTTACGACGTCCTTATACTTTCCTTTTATCCGAAACTATTTTTCTGAAAACGCTGTTTTCTTTGTGATTTTATACGCCATATTTTTATTGACTCCGTATATTATGTGACGCTACAAAGTTGCAAAAAATATAGAATAAAAAACGTTTGAGCACATTCACCGCTTGAGGCGGTAGATATAAATCAATTTCATTGCAAAGTTCTCGCTTTTTGTTCGTCTTAAAAAGGATTTCTTAGCATATTTTACTGCCATATATTTCATAAATATAAGTGTGAGATAAAGCGTGAAGGATTTACTTACAATGTAACTACAGTACGCTTGCAAATAGACACTGTAAGTATCCAGTAAGGAACCCTCTATACAAAAAGCACAAGGCCATTTTTAAGATTGGGTTTTCAAAGTTAGAAACACAATTTACTTTTCAACACACTTGCTCATAAAGTGGCTCTATGGTCACCGCAATTAGGCACATAATGATACCCATAATCAAACTGTGACTTTTTCATTGCTATAACTCACTAGTGAGTTATAGCAATGAAAAAGTCACAGTTGAAAAACTCACTAGTGAGTTATAGATTTTTTTTTTAATTTTATTGGTTGAGTAGCTTTGTTACTAAAAAAGTTTTTATTCAAAAAAAAGATCGTGTTCAATAGAACAAATAAATGAATGTTCCTATTGCTTGCTCATTTCATGCAACTTCTTATTTAAATAGATAATTTTAACTCGTACGTGTTTAATAAATAAAACTTTCACTCAAATATAACTTTTGTTTTCTCTGTAATAAAAGAAAACTTTAAATTCCCCATTTTTTACGTGGCAGAATAGGCGCAAGCCCTAAGCGCGGAAAATAAATAAAAAAAAAACCTCATCCCTTTAGTCTGTGGCCGATCGCAATGCGCGCGCATAGGAAAACTGATTAATTTTTCCCGCTATAGTGAAACATTTTTCACAACGCGTTTTCACTGTTGAAATTATAGTTATTTTATTGTTATTTTATTCACAAGTGTGTTGAAAAACGTCGTATGATACACGTGTGTATTGATGATTACCGTTCTCGGCTTTCTTAAGACCTTCGCCTACGGCTCGGGTCTCAATGGCACCTCGGCGGTGATCACCAATGTACCACACTAGTACCATAATGTACTATTGTAGATGCATATAAAGAAGCATTATAAAAATCTCAAAGTCTTTACATATTTTTGCGTAGACTTGTACCTTCAAGCAGGCCCTTATGTACAGTCGCGCACAAAAAACATGAAGCTATAGCATAAGCTATGGATCGATAGCGGGCGTGGTGGGGCGAAGATTTATATTTTTCAATATTGTGTGAGAACGCGAGGGTCTGGCTCATTTACCGAGACAGACGCTCAAGTGGACCTTATTTATGAAGATACGGTTTAATTTATTTCATTTTCGTAGAAAGTACTTTGAGGTTTTTAAACGTTTAAATGATAAAAAGAGTACAAAATTTAAGTTAAAAATAATAATACGTAAAAAAAAATTTATTAAACTTAAAAGCAAAATTTTGTCTCAGTTACTTTTCCGGGGTACTTTTTATATGAAGGAGAGAAAAATTGAAGTGACCTTTAAACACCAAATTGTTCAATCCCACGACGGTTATCGTACTCATTGCCCTATAAACTCATTAAGCCACATAACCGACCAATCGAGGTTTCCAATCATGAAATTAAAATAACGTCCCCTTTATAGCCAGCCGTTACGAGCTGCGAAAAAAGGGGGCATAAATAAAAAAGGGGGTATAAATAACACACCTTCGTTGCACGCTAGCGGTTGGCGATACAGTCGATGGGACAAGTGAGTTGGGATAAATAAGGAAGATGTCGTGAAATATTTGGTAGGAAAAATTTATTTGCTGCAAGAATTTTCTTTTTCAATGATTCAAGTACACTTGTGCTTTGAACTTTTAAAATTCGAAACTACGGCTGACTGTGACATTTCAAAGCATTTTCAGATACTTTTGTTAGTAACTGTACATTGTACAATCGTAAATTACTCGCTTATGGCCGCGTGCGATCAATACCATTCATTAGGGAAAAATGTATCGATACGAACATTCTGACGGTCGTTTGCGGTTTCGAAGAGCTTTTTGGAGTCGGGCATAAATAACGAGAAACGAGCTGTCATCTTCCAGGTATTTTGGTTTTCTCGGCCTTTGTTGGGGTAAAAATTAGTTTTAAGACTGCATTTGGTATATAATACTCGTAAGTACAAGAGTGAAGATGAAACAGGCATAGTGTGTACATTTGACGTTTTCTGCGAAGTCACGTCAATTTTGTGCGGAGAAATTATCAGTTTGCCAACTACCCGCTAGGGGCGCTGCTCAATCTCTATACATAAATTTGAATGGATCAGTTTTTTCCAGTAAATACGTAATGTAAACAAAATACTGTGTAAACAGTTCTATTAATCCAAATGTACCCAACTAATGAATTAAATAGTTCACGCCATTCATATGGGAAGGGAAAAGCCCCTCGCAAGAAAAATCTATTCAGTTTTTCCTTCTTGTTTATACTAACCAAGTGCAGTGACAAGTTAATGTTGTCCTGGTACTCGGTACGTTTAAACACAGCATATTGTGCTCGGCCGAAAAAATATTTCCTCCCTGGACATGTAATTATGTACTACGTACAAACTTAGTGGAAAATCCAGTGTTTTTAGTCGAGTGCTTGCGTGCTTGGTACATACGAGTCACCTTTGATGTTAGACATAAAAAGAAAAAACAATTTTATATAAACTATGTCACTAGCACAAACACCTGCCAGCTTACCTAGCTACCTACTCAATCCACTCATCTCATTTTTCTTTCTGTGTAATTTTTGTTTCTTTGTAGTGTTGTTAGTTTGGTTTTGTAGGTGTATTTTGTGTGTTACTTTATAAGCAAATAAATGCCAGTCTATGTCTATGTCTATGTCTACTAGCTAGCGTAAATAAGACCGCAGGCTATTTAACTGTATTCTATATAATCTATGAGAACTCAAACGTAGAACCCAAAAGTAACGTAATCTTCTTCGTTTTAATGTCAGTTTCAAAGGGGAGCGCCCACATAAGAGCAGTTAGGTTGAACTTAGGGGAGATAAAGGGGTTTCTTAGGAGAGGGACCGATTATGCGGCATATTACGCTCAAACTGTACCTACTTGTAACTTGATAGAGAGACAATGTAAAATACAGATCCAGAGAGCCTTAATCTAGCTATAAGACTTTTTTTTTTTTAAGCTTAAGCCTCTTAGCCTCTCTAGTAATAAAATTATACCTATATTGTGAGTGCTTTGAATTTTCTACTAATTATTGTATTGTTTTATGAAAATAAGGAAATAAATAAGGTCACTCGTGCGAGTCTGAAACGTCAGAAGTTATTTCATCTGCCATGCGACGATGTGGCGATGAATGTCCTGGAGTTTTGACATTTTTTGAAACGACACATAGCATTTTTATTTCAATAGTTTTTCTTGTGTTATTGTGAGTATTGTTGTTTAATTTTGGTGGAATTTTAACCAATAATACTTAGGTCGTAACATAAAGTGTGAGCCATTGGAATAAATGTGTGTAAAGTGGTTTTTCTGAATGTGAAAATTCGTGTTAGGTTTTGAAGAGAAAATCCACCATTTTCTTTTCAAAACAAACGACAGCCGACTTGACAAATGACTTGACTTGACTTATTTATTACAATTTTATCACTTGACATTGGCAAAATTGTCTGTCGAAATGACGGACACAGGCCATTACTGAAGAGAAGAAGAAGATGAATGTCCTAGAAACTTGCAAATTATACTTTTTTCATTAAAAATGTTTGCTTCGACATGTCGTTTGAAAATTGGAATTCCTCTACAATGCCCTCATTTGCATATTATGACACAAAAAGACGGCAAAGAACGAGATAAAGGTCGTTGGCATTGCGGCCCTCTCATTGTATCCACCAATTAACTTGAACAGAAAGTGAAACTCTGGCTTTAGACTGACGTTTTTTCCTGTACATTTACATATTTATTGGGGCACATTTTATGGCGCAGAAAAAAAAGCAAAGCTCGTTTAATGGACAAAAAGGGTGGCCTCCGTGTATTTATTCTGTCGCATCGGATCCTTTTTTACGTGCCAGTGAACGTGACTTTTTTTGCCACCAACCGTAGAACATTTGGCGAGGTACCTACTTTGCATAAAAATATTGGATCGTAAAGTCTATGTTGCGGGACGCATGTGTCGCAAGAAAAATACTGAAATTGCTGAAAATAAGGTTTTACGAGCGCGTTCGATCCAGATTAAGATATGAATGATGGATTTGATTTTGTTGTAGCACCTGCCGCGTTAGGATTTGTGGAATATTTTAAAAGCTATAGCGTATTCATATCAAAATACATTAAATTGTTGTTTTCTACAAAGCCGTTTAGCTAAATATTGTAGTCATCGCTAGCTTTGCCCCTACTTATATTTTTAGATATACCTATAAATAAAAAGGCGTGCCTAAGCCTGTTTTATGAATTCCAAAGGTTAATAGCAACAAAAACTTTAGAAGATTAATTTTATCTGAGCTGCACTGTTGCATTAAGAAATAATTAAAAACTAAGATCGTAAATAAACGTAGGGATCGTAATTTACTTATCGAGAAGATAACTTACCGTACTTTATAAACCATACCTAGATCTACTAAATTAGCAATGCAAATTCTGTAAATTATTCATACCAAAAACCACATTCAAACGTGAACTGGCTTCGAAGGAAAGACTTAAAATAAGGATTAAGGATTACTTACCAATCTTACGTATACTGTCTTCATAAATAACAGCCTGGCATTAAGAAACCACAGCTAAATGAGAACAGCCAGTTCACTCCTACAGATAAAAACCAAACAGCAAAGTAGGACGATGGCGCTCTTGCTTTAACTTGCTCGGCAACATGAATTACGCCTATTTCACCATCTCATGATGCAACTATTCCTGGTAGTGCCACGGGAAATAATATTTCCTGTCAAACTTCTGGCAACAGTGTAGTGTCACTGGAAATGTACTTTTACCCGACGCACTACTAGTAGTGTCACGGGAAAGTAAAATTTCCCTTCACTCTACTAGTAGTCCCAAGCGGTAGTGCCTAAGAAAATAAAGGGTTATAAATATCTCTTCTTCTTCTTTACCCTGTATGGCCTGTGTCCGTCATATCGACAGACAGTTTTGCCAGTGTCAAGTGGTGAATTTTAAATAATATAAGTCAAGTCAAGTCTTTCTCAAGTCGGCTGTCGTTTGTTTTAAAAAGAAAATGGTGGACTTTCTCTTAAAACCTGAAACGATTTTTCACATTCAGAAAAACCATTTTACACACATTTATTCCAATGGCTCACACTTTATGTTACGACCTAAGTATTATTGGTTAAAATTCCACCAAAATTAAACAATAATATACTCACAATAACACAAAAAAACAATTAAATAAAAATGCTATGTGTTGTTTCAAAAAATGTGAAAACTCGAATCCTTATAAATATCTCTGTCTTTTCTTTAAACTTGTCAAAGACAAAGATGGATATATTTTTATTTGACAGTTAGCGTCATGTGGAGATGGAAATAAAACGTGACATTGGCGAAATTGCGGGCAACACTGCAAAGGCCATAGACAAGATTTGAATTGAATTGGAAATAAAACATTTGAAGATGTGTGTTTTGAAAATGTTTATGAACAAGAATAACTTGAAATATGTACTTCTCTATGCGTTATTTTAAACTTTTCCAAAAGTGAATCACTAGTTCAAACAAACTATGTTTATTCAGAATAACAGCAATTTTAACTACGAAATTCACTTTCCCTAGTTTGCGCACAAAATTAGTGCCCTTGCTTGAAAGCAACAGCTTGAAACTGGCCTAGAGAGCTTCCTTATTCATGAAGAAAACACAGTACTGATTACAACGGGACTTCAAGCTATTTTTGAGCACTTTCAGAATATTTCACGGGTTCATAACTAGAAAAAAAAACTCCAGAGTGTATTATTAGAATATTATCTTACCAACCTTGGTATAGAACAATCTAGCTAGTATAAACTGAACATTCTTCTAGAAAAAAAAACCATTTTGCTTTGAACGCCAAAAGTAAGAAATTTTAGACAGGCGTCATGGCTCAGTCGGTAGTAGGTCTGCCTTCCGTGCTGTGGGTCGTGGGTTCGATCCCCACCGAGAACAAACATTTTTGTGTTGTAAACATAGATGTTTGTTCTGTGTCTGGGTGTTTTTATGTATTATAAGTATGTATTTACAAAAAAAATGTATGTATGTATTCAATCAGCCATCTAGTTTCCATCGTACAAGCTTTGCTTAGTTTGGGACTAGAAGGCGTTGTGTTAAGTGTCCGTGAATATTTATTATTATTGTTATTTATATTAATAAGCTTTCAATTAAAAAAAACACTGTTACAATTTTTTTTTATTGCATTCCAATCGCAACTCTTTGTTAGTTTGAATACTTAGATATTAAAAAAATATCAGCACGTAGCATGCTGTTTTTTTTCAGAATAGAAAAACGCTATAGATCCACGTCATAGCAGATTAATTATATTAGTTCATCATCATCATCCACAGCCCGACTTCACCCACTGCTTGTATAGGCCTCCCTTTGTTTGTGCCACTCTCCAGTTACTAACAGACAAACAGACCAACTCGATTTTCGGAATCAGAATCGTTTATTTAGTAGACCTGCATTTGTAGTTTAGTTTAGTGTATCCATATTTTAGTTTTTAGCTTTTTTACAGTTTTATAATTAGTAGGTATAGATAAATTATTAATATATTAGTTAAAATTGTTTCCAGTGATTTTTTTATAAACTTGTGTCTATGATAATAATATATTATTTTAACTAGAAATGTTCCATTTATATGTTTCTTTACTGCTAAATTCTGAAAGCTTCTTTGTGAATAAGATGACTTAGTCCTAGCATTAAGTAGCATTACCTTCCTCCTTTCCCGTTAATCTCAAACATTTACACCGGCAATATACCGAGGCACTCGAGATGCACCTAGTAAATCATCAAAGCAGTAAACCAACTGTTTAGTGCATCGTATATGAATGAGTATGGTTGTCACATAAGGTAACGTAACTAAAAACACTGTGATATATTTCTGAAAAGATTTTGATAAATACGTGTGTGTGATTGGCGCAGAATTGGAAAGAATGGCGTGACAAAGAGGGGCCTATTCATTTAAGATACAATTTAGGCTTACAGTTACCGGACCAAAGCGCCTAAACCTTAAGAGCTAAACTTATGTCATACAATGCATTATTATTAGTGTAATTACAGGCACATGAGACTTCAAGATCTTTACGTCTCAGAGTAATGGACGCAGTGCATTGCCTTACAGGGCACGTCCTCATTGGACTTGCTCTGTGAGGTAATGCATTGTTATAGGCAGGGGTTACCACTTAACATCAGGTGAGCTATCAGCCTGTTCCATTACTTTTATCAAAAAAAAATAAAAGAATAAAAAATGCATGCAAGGTCATTATTATACCCAACAGTGGGTGAGCATAGGCTGATTAGATAGATAGCAAGCTCGTATGAGTTAGTGGCCAACTCTGGTGAGGGAGTTTTTAGGCCGCCTTAAGGCCTCCGTCGTGGCTAAGACATATTAGATAGGTATATAGAGGTGTCGCATCATTGTTTTCGTATCTGAGTTTTTTTTATGCAAACTACTGATATAACGCACAAAAATTATTTTTAGTATTATATCATGTACTAGCCGTTGCCCGCGGCGTTGCTCGCATTCTACCCTTTAGAGTGTGACGTTTCAAAATTCCTTTCTCAGTGCATCCCTACACTATATAAGGGTACTTACTACTCTCCAAATTTCATAACTCTAGGACTTATGGTTTATTCTAAGTCAGATTCAAAAGAGTTTTATATACATTGATCAAGATTATATAGAGTCAATTTCCTAAGAATCGAAACATACAGGCTGGTTTTAAGTTTTAGACACACTCAGAAAAATTGCAACGATTTTCCTTGTCCATGGGAAGGTTTCGTTTATGTTAGTTTGGTGACAACCCTATTATTAAAAGTATGGCCTTAAGTATTGTTAGCTTTAAACTTGTAATATTGTAACTGAATCCTTAGACCTATCTTTATCTAAAATGCTTTTAAAATGCTAAGACGTCTTCTATCTTTGACATTAGCCATAAAATATGTGGTGTAGCAACTTGTGTAGTGTATAGAAAGCTTTAACTTCACAGTGGGCTAAAGTTTCTATCGAATATAATTGAGGAATAAAAGCTTGATATATAGGTAGGTCACAATCGTTTTATTGTATACGATTCTGTATCATAAAATAAGTAAAAGTAAGCAGAAACAGGGGGTAATCGTTATCTCATAAATACCTGCTAGGTTTAAGCCTGACAGGTTTTCTGAACTGTTTTCATACTAAATCATAGGTACTCTGTGACTAAATAATGATATTAGCGCGTTTCAGCGCGTTTTTGACGTCAAAAGCTTCTTGTTTTCGTATATCTGTGGCAGCGTCGCTTGACATCATGAACTAAGACAATAAACGCTGGGCAGCGAAAGCAGTTCAGAGCTTACGATACGGGGGCAATACCTTATATTTTTTTCTTTTGAGATAACTTGAAGGGTGCTAAAGAGTCTGTCCTCTCTAAAATCTATAGCCCCCATATCTATAGCATTAGTCAAAGTATCTAAGTGCCAAGTATAGGGTTGTCTAAACAGATATACTGTAGTGATTTGTAAGCAATATGTCGTAAAACTGTCTGGAAGATGTCTGACCGATTTATAGCTGTTATGGACATGTCAGGTACCTTGTATTACTCATTGCGATGTTATTCCAAATCCTGTTAAAATATCGTCTTAAGGTGTAAATGGAAATCGTCTAAAAATTAAGTAAAAAAAGTCACGGGCGTAGCTACTTTGAGTTAGATATTTATTAATATATCCAACTCGATAAAGCCCTTTTCTAGTTTAGACGTCTTTAGAAATAACTATTACATTTTATAGAACCTAGATAATGAAGTAGGTAGGTAAATTTTTGAAAGGTACACTACACATACCTACTTACATAACACGAATTTATTTATTAGCATTTATGTATTTTGTAGTGACATTTTTGATGCGAAGGAAAGCTCTATAGAAGATAATAGTACTAACTAAATTCCACTTTACAAAATTAAATTCAAGCTACATTCCTGATTGTTCATTAACCAGTGGATTAGATTCGGATTATTTACGAGCAAGTCCAAAATGTACGGAATTTAATTTCATTAGGGATTTTAGTGGCACCATGTTGTCACCCGCTGCGCGAAGGCAGGCGAACCGGCGTATTTCAACCAGCTGTCAGCCGCCCACCAATCAGACGCAAGGAACGCGTTCCAACTTTAAAAATGTTAAAGATAATTTCATTGTATATTATTTTGTGACAGGTCGTTATTTTGAAATTTTATCGGTTCTAATATTTCTTGGGATATCTTTGGATATTTTTGTGTAGGTCGGGTTCGAAACCTTTTGTTGTTCGACTCTTATCTGCCTACGTTTTTTATTTTTATCCTTTTTACATAAAAATGTAAAAACCACACCTAGCCGTTTTGGTTTCAATAAAACTGGGTCAAACAAAGAACATTATCGTTAAAATTTTCCTCGTCTATGTACAAGCAAGGACTGCCTACCACCTACTTAGGTAATATTCCATCCAAAGTTAACTACTAAAAACTTCCATAAAACAACAATTTCCAACGGGCCATTTCACGCGGGAAAAACAGCATCCCGGTAATGGGGGAATATCCCCCCTACCACCCGGGGGGGCCCAAAGTGAGGCCTGCTTTATGTCCCGGAATTACGACTTAGACGTTTCAAACAATAACTGGGACTATAAATACGACCCGATTCCTTTACGCGTCACTGCGCAGATTGTTTTCCTTCTTTTCTCCCGAATTTCTTTCGTCATGTCTGGGTAGAAGTGTTTTTAGAACACTTCTAGCAGATATGACAAAGTGTTTACTTGTATACAAAAAGAATATAATGGGTGTAAAAATATTACTAGCGTAAACATAATGAAAACTCATTTTAGTTCTTGCATAAATGACACTGAAAAAAACTGTGAGATTTAGGAAATGATACATTTCCTTCCATTAGCTGTTCATATTCATGGACTGAATCACCCTGTTAAGGCTTAACATACTAGTTTCGGGACACCCTATATAAAGTGAGATTCCATTTTTTAAGTGTTAATGATTTGGTACTAGAAGTAAGATTTGTAATTTTTACCTCAGCCACAATCGAAATATAATAATTATGATGAATATTGACCCCTACTTTTTAAAATGGCCGATGTTATTTATCTGTGGCATTTGTAATAATAGATGGGTAGAACCTTCCGTGTAGTTTTTATTTAAGAAGATGAATGCATTTATTTAAATAAAAAATTAACGATATGAAACGGTTGGGACCAGTCACAGATAAGATGGATGAAATGAAAATGATGTTTATATTTGCCAAACACATAACAGGATGTTATCGTTAAATGTTGTCAATATTAACAATAACAAAAATCTTTTTTTTTCTCTAAACTTGTACCTATAAGTACCTGCGTAAATTATTCCACGCTATAATTCATTAAATTGCTGTGGAAAAATTGTTCTTGTGATTTTTTTATCATAGATCATGATTATGTACGTAGGTACTTAATATTTTAATACTTATTATATAATTTTTACTTTACGAACGCCGATTTTAAGGTTTAATCGTATAAAAATTAATAATAAATACTATGATTTTTTACTCAAAGCACGTAGGTATTCTTTTTAAAATCGCTATAGAATCTCTGGAATTTTCCATTTTCCCGTGACCTCAACTCACCGGCTTCTAATCTAGAAACCCTAATAAAAACGTAAGGTAATAAAAACGTGCATTTTCACGTTCATCGTAAAAATATGATAACGCTCACGTACCCGCCTCACTACGGTGTTACGGTGCGAACCGTGAACTGGGTTTAGGATTTTGTACAGAGTGATTCACTTGTACCGTATCACAGATCATATAATACGAACGTACATACGAAAAATGTAATTAAAAACTAAAAAAAAAAAAAACTTTCAAACCCTACTAATCCCCGCAGACACAGTGCTCCTTCAAACCAGCCGGGACCTTACTTGTACAGCGGAGCAATGTCGATTTCTTTCAACAAAGTCCTTCGCAGAAACACACACAGCTTTTGTATTGATAGGAAAGTTGGGATATTAGGCGCAATGCGTGTGTCCCTGAATTAGTTCGTGCTCAGTGAATCAACCTGTATATGAGTATTTACGGTAACTACGAGTTATATACGAAATTCCGAGATAAAGTTGGCTAATTAGGCATATTTTTAAAACAAAGAATTTTTATGTCGGTATAAAATATTATAATAGCGGACCTCCCACTCGACTGGAAATGCCTACCAAAACCTAAATTATTATAATTATATATCTAAGTACTAAATTATTATAATTATATTCTACACACGAATACATATTATAAATAAATAAATGAATTCTTCAATTCACTATCGCTGTCATTTTAGCGGGGCTTTATGCTCTGTCATTGTCACTTTGCACTGCCATGACAGGCAACGGAAAGAGATGACAACAGGACACGAGTTTTGACATTTTTTGAAACGACACATAGCACTTTTATTTTAATAGTTTTTCTTGTGTTATTGTGAGTATTGTTGTTTAATTTTGGTGGAATTTAAACCAATAATACTTAGGTCGTAACATAAAGTGTGAGCCATTGGAATAAATGTGTGTAAAGTGGTTTTTCTGAATGTGAAAATTCGTGTTAGGTTTTGAAGAGAAAATCCACCATTTTCTTTTCAAAACAAACGACAGCCGACTTGACAAATGACTTGACTTGACTTATTTATTACAATTTTAACACTTGACATTGGCAAAATTGTCTGTCGAAATGACGGACACAGGCCATTATGGAAGAGAAGAAGAAGAAGAGATGACAACAAAAGCTCCCAATTGAAAATAGCCCTTAAAATCCCTAAGCCTATGAGTAGTTCAAACATTTCCTAAAATCCCTTTGAGTGTATATTTTGCGTAAGTGTTAGGTAATTTTCACATGCGCCCCTTGTCAGCAAGCGCCTAGGCACCCCTCCATAAAGGTGGATTAATACAGCCAAAAGCCCAACTTACTTAATAAATATAAAAGCCTTCTCCGCCCGCGCTCGTAAACTCCCCAATGTGCTTCTCCAAGATTACTTATATCGCGGCCAGTTGATCCAGACCCCCCCTTTTCATTATACGCCCTGAAAAACCTCAGTGGAAGGGACGTTGAAGGTTCCGCGCACGCTGGTTTTGCCATTATCAGCTCTATGTAGATTGCAGGCCCGCGCTGCTTTCTCAAGATAAGGTTTTATGGATGCCTCGAAGAAAGGATAATGTTCTGTTTTAATGTACAGAGGAACTTGGAACGTTCCAGTTTCGCTGTAAAGATAGATAGCACTACAGTTTTATATATGTAGTCAGTTGGTCCTTTGTTATTTTATAAGGCTTATTTTAAGCAGACGATGTGTCAAATGCTATGTGAGTACAAACCAACCATTGCAAAAAAAGTTACTTGTTGTTGGGTAGTAGTACTTCTATTCTGTACCTAGTACCTATATCCTGTAGTATAGAAGTCTTTCTCAAGCAGTTGGACAGTAATACATGCATGTGACTGTAAAATGTAGTAGAAATATTCAAATTAAAGTTTTTTTTTTAATAATACCTTCTCAACCTCTTTGCCACGTGCCTCATAAATCGAAAGCTCTAATATAGGAGGCAGTAAAATTAGTCAAGTTAACAAAACGGTGCGATCGATTAGCACGTAAGGTTTAATTGACAAACTCATTTGTCCAACTCGTTATATCACGTACAATATTGTGTGGGTGGATCTTTGTAAGTGAATAATAGAACTACCAATCAATACTGTTGACAATAAACATATTTGTAGAAATCTCCTTTAGAAAGAGCAACAATTTACAGTGCCTAATACCCAATTATTTATCTGTTTTGTATAATATCTATTGGTTGCAGAACAGCGAGATCCCATCACTCCAATGAACCGTTATCTCGTGTAAGCTTGAAATTAATTACACCGTGTTTTGTCACATTCGATCAAAATCAATACAAAAGACAAAACACTATTCCAAGCTTACATAAAAAATAAACCTAAAGCCGGGCATACAATAGGGGACAAATGTCCCACGACATGTATCGGCGACATGTCAAGCGAAGCCGGCCGATTTCGCCTGACCTATATGGCGACACCGCGCGACCTATGTCCGCAGCGACGTCAGACGAAGATGCGATGTTGCCAGACATGTCGCGAGATGTCCGGCAACGTCGTGCTACCTCACCCAACGTCGCTGGCGACACGTGTCGCGCAATGTTGCCAGACATGTCGACCAAAGTCCGGCAACGTCGCGCTACTTCACCCAACGTCGCTGGCGACACGTGTCGCAGGACATTTGTCCCCTAGTGTATCCCAGGCTTTATAGTGCACTTACTGTAGATTAATCTGCTGAAAAAATATTTCACAATTCATCACAATCAGTAAGAGATTACAGAGCCTGATGAAATGAGTCAGAGAGCGTCATAGAGGTTATTTTCCTAAAATCGCATCCGGCGCTGGATATGCATGAATTTATAGGATTACATTCTACGTCTCTTAATATCTTCCTGTTCCTCTATGCAAATCTACCGACCCTATCTATTCAATTATGCTGGGTCTATGGCTAATAAATAATTTCTTACATTTCAGTGCGCGGCCGGCGGTATGACGTACACACTACATACAAAGTTGCGGGGTAATTTATGAGCACGTTTACAGCCATGGACCAAGTTTGCACATGCGCACTGAAGTCGGGACGTGTATTGGAGCCATAAATATCCACTAACCCCAAAGGGTCAGGTATCTACAGACGCTCTAGCATAAATTAAAGTTTTTTAAAAGGTAAACGGAATTTAGTTAAAGTTTTGTTATTCAGTGATTGGTCATTAGGGTCTGTCTTGTTGAAAACAAAAATCATTAGAATGCCTTACTTATTATCCGAATGATGAAGATATCAATCATCATCATCAATATCAATATAATTATATAAAACTCTTTTGAAGCTGACAGGGTCAACGCACAGCCTAAACTATAAGTCCTATTAGAGGTATGAAATTTGGAGGGTAGTATCCTTATACAGTGTAGGGGTGCACTAAGAAAGGAATTTAGAAACGTCACACTCTAAAGGGTAGAACGCGAGCAACGCCGCGGGCGATGGCTAGTTATTTCATATTTGCAAGCATTTTGACACTCGTTTTAGACCAATAGGTAGTACAGTTATGGTGACGGCTGGTTTTTTTTTTGTACGTAAATGTTACAAGCCACAAAGTATAGATTCACGGTTGATCATCTCCAACGTGAGAACAACGGCGATTATTTCAATTAATCTTAGCAGTAGTAGAGAAATCACCATAAAAACAACACTTAATTTCAGCGCACAATTACGACACCATTAAAGGGTGGTTGCCTAGTCTCGGCATTACATTAACTCTACGCACACCGTGCTAAGGCTCTGTTCACACAGCTGCGACAATTTACAGCAGAAATTATGCAGCTCTGTTACAATACTCTAGGCTAGGTGTACAAGTATTTTATTTTGACGTAGTCGTAGCGCAACAATAACGCTACGCACGGCCACGTGCTTTTTAATTTGGTTTCATTTTCATTTTGTAAAATGTGTAAATTTATTGGCCACGCAGTGTAACTTACATACCACTATCTTACTTTTTTTTTGCAGTAGCTGTACCTCTAGTCTTACACTCAGCCATGCATTTTTCTAAAATCTTTATAGGGATTGCTTGTCACCATACAACGGTACTTATCCGCCACTGCTTTTAGAGCCGCTCGATACACTAACTAGCTCACGTTCTGCTCTTAGAAGCCGGCGCGTCGTAAAAATAAGGCTAAAGATTGAAAAATAAAACAAAAAAATCCTTTTGCGGCAGTCGATAGTAAGGCGTGGTCACAGTGAAGACGATGGGCGGTAGCGGGTACTCACGCGATGTAGGAAGAATATAATCCATATTTTATTACAAACCCACTGTATCGCATAATAATTTGATACACATTTTCTTAATTTCACAGTAAAACACCGTCGACGGCTGAAGGAGCAGTTATGGTGAAAAGTGCAGTGCAAGATCCTCCCATCAGATGAAAAGACCACTAGATAGCAGTCTCAATCAGTCACGCTGAAAATGTAGAGGCTTATGTTTGTAAATGGATGTCATACGGTGATGTACGCCGTCACACAACTCACCTACAATAATGTTCAAAAATGAGATCTTTCCAAACCAAAGGCACTGAATCGTTGTTGGGAACATTTTTTTTTATTTTCTTTGTTCTATGTTCGAGAATAAAACACTCAATAATTTTTTTTCTGAAATGAAAGCGGTGTTTCTGTTAGAAAATTATATTTTGTGGTCACAGAGGTTTGTTTTACAAATTGTGGCAATTTCAGTTGTGGTGAATCTGGTGATGGTAAGAGTACTAAATGATAGTTTCCACATCGTAAAATATTATCCTATTTCTAACCTAAACAATTTTATAAATTAGGTATTGTACTTATTTTCAAAACTGTAGTTTCACCATCAAGTGTAATTAATGGTAATGAATTTCAAAAACATTGATTGTCATTTTTACAATATCAGTCAAAGTCAAAGTCAAAGTCAAAAAGCTTTTATTCAATAAAATCTCACTGATCACTTTGAATCGTCATTACGTTTTGTATGATTAGGTATGATTACAATTTATTTATTTTTTTATTGGATGAGTTGGAGCTAGTTCGTCCCAAGCTTGTTTGTCTTCTAAATAATCTGATATTTTATAGTATGCTTTTGAAATAAGTCTTTGTTTTATTACGTTTTTGAACTTGCCAATCGACAATTGAGACACATCACTTGGGTTTTTGTTAAAGAAGCGTACACATTGCCCTTTGAAAGATTTACACACATTAAAACTAGCCGCTAACACCTACACAGTACCTACTATCCCCTACTTCAATTTTAAATAATTTGGGTAATGCTAAGGTTGTAAAAAATACGATCAAAGTTTTTGATGTCCATTACTAATCTTTCTTCGGCTTTAAACTCTTTTGTTACTCTTAATTAATTAGTTACTACAATAGCAACAATTACAGTCATTTACATGATGATCCACACAACAAGGTATCTATACTTTATTTAATAACTAAAAGCCCGCATTGCTTAATAAGCTAAATAGTTAAAATATAGGCAGGTTCCTACATTATTGGACCCCATGTGTACTTAATCTAGAGGAGTAATTAATGCACACGTGTCATTTTAATCACCTCGCTCTCTTAGGGATTAATTTTATGATCAGGGTACCTATAAATATGTATGAGCTTAAGACTTCTATGTATGTATTAATCAATGTCTTCTTCTTCTTCTAATTTAAGAACTAAGATCTTGTCAGCTGAATGTGAATAGAGTAGTCTTAGATGCATTAGTTTCTCTCTTAAGTGAAACCTTTTCGTTTTAGATAAAAATATGTAGATCACAAATTTTATTAATGCTGAATAATATAAAACATACTACAGTCGATTTTTTCGTAGGTTTTATAGCTCAAAATGATTCGTGTCGTTCGGGGGTGCGTCGTGGGCCGTCACTCATTACTTTGCCAAACTTGGCTGACGCACCACAGTAGGTATTGTATATCCAAAAAAAAGTGCAAATTGTTTGAAGGCAAAGATAAATAATTGTTTTTTTTTTGTATGCCACGACTGTTTTTTGTATACCTAGGTATAATAAAATATGTAAGAAATAAAAACAGTTGAGTTTATTTTAAAAATTGGGGGTTTTTATGTAATGATCTGCCAACAACGTTCGCAATAAAATGTAATTCAATTAATTCAAAGTGTTCCTAAGTAATTGAATGTAGGGGTGTAACTTCCCCTACTTGGCAAATATAAACACAAAATATGTGTGCACTTTGATATATGGTACGTATTTGTTTATTTTACCGCAGGAGATATTTTATTACACCTCTACTTCTCACCACTGAATTAATTTAAATTGCAAATTAAAATGAAGTTATGTTGTATGGCCATAAATAAAATTAAGCTCGAATATGTAATTGAATATAATATTATAATTTAATCATTTCTAAGATTAACATAGGTATCTACCAGTTAATATAATAAGCATGATAAAAAATCATTCAAACATGTTTTCTGAACAAAAAAACGATTTTCAAGTTTATTTTGCGTCAATCTTCGAATCACGTCTCAGTCTCTAACCAGCCAGTATTTTTTCTATGCGTGCTGTGATTTTATTTTTGCGAATTTACCCTCTAATGCGATCAAATGGCAAGAAGTTATGATTTCGATAACGAGAGCTATAACTGTTGGCAGGAAACACTTGAGTGCTTTTTCCAAAGGGTGGTTTTCAACGGTAGAACTGAACACAATGGCTGAAGAAAAAAGTAGTTTGAAAGTTATAGCTGGTTTCAGAACAATAAATATGCATGTACCTAATGCATGAGTCGTTGGTCAAACTGAGAATTTTAAATCCGAGAATTCGCGGCAAAAATGATGTCACTGTATAAATACAATTTTTTTTTTTTATCTTAGCATTTTAAAGTTCATTCTGGTAATGGTTAGGTTAGGTTATACCATAACTACTATAACAATTTTTATTTGTTGTAAGTGTGAACTATCGTTGGTATTATAGCAATATTTTTTTATATCACGAATCAATTTAAATCAGTATATTTCAGAAATCCCCACTGAGAAGTCCCTACCAGTGGGGGATTTCAGTTTTTTAATCTATCCTTGTGTGTGGGCCTGGGTGGACTTTCAGAGATTTAACAACCGTCGGCGAGTGGCGGCGCCAACGCGCGACGCCCGATTAGTAGATAAAGAAAAATTATTCTTTGAAATTGCTTCAAGAATCGCCACAATATGTATAGTCTTTGCCAAACATTCAGCAGAGTTCATGTCTAATTCCTATCTGTACCCTCAACACTCATCTCTTTCACTCCTACCCCATTAGAAATATTCGTCTCTCTCGCACACTGTCATAAAACATGGCGGATGCTGTGACGGGAGGGGTTGTTTTTCAGAGGGTGAGTTAGGGTAGAAATTTTGAGTGAAATCACGAGAACTCGATCGAGTATTAGGGATGAAATGAAGTCATGAGTCACACATTTTGGCAAAATAAATAACACCTAGATGATTTAAAAACATAATTAAATAATTATAATATATTACATACATAATATAAAAAAAGAAAAATATGATCTAACATAACAGTTACTCACTATCACTATGTTTAATAATTTCAGGATACCTATAAGCAATTAACTCATTCAAAGTAGCGCAGATTAGTATTTTAACTGTAATAAAATTTTAAATAAGTAAAGCTGTTGATTAAAAAATATGCGGTTAAGTAGGTACATACAATTCAGTCACTATTTTGATTATTAGGTTCAGAACTTTACCGCTTGTAAAAAACTCTCTACGTGTCTAGAGGTTTTTTTATCGACAATTTCTGTAGCCTTCTTCGTGTTCAATGAACGCACTCGTTGTAGTGGCTATCTCCAGCAATTTGGTGGCTATTTTCACAATTGTTGTAGAACTTCCATGGTACCAGCACCTAATAGCGGCATGTTCATCCACTGTACTACTAAGACTAGACTGGTGGGTGTTGTTATGTATCCTTGGGTTGCACCGTCGCTCGACCATATTCTGTAAAAAGAAATAAAATTTAAATAAAACCACATTTTGTTTTATTTTTGACTGGCCGTTACTGACGCACTAAATTAGCTCTTAGCTACCCATATCCATACTGAGTAGAAAAATGCATGAGTTAGTCTATCTTATGCACAAATTGCACAAAAATTATCTCGAGAGCTCGTAGCGATTTTTTACTCAGGTCTCTCGAATTCATAAACGATGTAATAATGGCTCTTCTAGTGAGGTGAATAGAGGCCTGCGCTAGGCGTTAGTTGAAACAATTTGGCGAGCTGTTCAACATCTATTTATGAATTCGGTAAGTGTAGTCTTACTAAAAAATGGAAAATAAATAGCACAAAATACCAACTGCTTCACTCTATTTGCAAGGTTTATGAAAGGACTCCACGCGGACAAAGCCACGAGCACTTAAACCAGTCTCTTATAATTATTACTTTGATAGGGTGCGCTAAGTATATTGCAGGTAGTAAACAGCCAGTGAACTCTCAAGTTCCATTACCGGCCATTTCCCCCTCCCCCTCTTTCACCCCCCTACTGGCCCTAACTCACACAGCAGCCGTGTAATTACTCTGCTGAAACTAATCGTAAAATTCCTGTACTAATCATGCTTTGGGTAGTTCTCTCCGGGTTATTCGAAAGTTTGCTGTAGTGGTAAGTTTAGTCTCGGCTTAGCTTCGCTCCCTCGTTTTATTGGTGTAAAGTACGTACAAAGAGAAGAAATAAGAACGTATTTTACTTAATACCTATAAGTAGTTATAGTAAGTATTATTTATAGTAAGTACCTACTCATTTTGTACAATAAATACGTAGAGGTAAGACATGGTTCTACAAAAGAGCTTGCGTTCCACACATTTGCGCTTGGGAGCAAGAGCAGCAGCGCCTCTAGTGGGCTATTTTGGCAATTGTAAAGGGCATTTTTTACTACTAGATTCTAGCCCATGGAATAACAATAATGCCTTC
The DNA here is from genome assembly GCA_918843925.1 of Eulithis prunata. NCBI lineage: Eukaryota > Metazoa > Arthropoda > Insecta > Lepidoptera > Geometridae > Eulithis > Eulithis prunata. The sequence continues at coordinate 5,823,101 of OU974016.1, read as the reverse complement.
AATTGTAAGGCCAATTAGGCATGGTATGGGTAGATAGTGAAGGTACACATAAGTATGATGATGTCACCAAAACAAACTATTCAAACTAATTCCTTATTTAAATGAGGTCAATTAACATGGGACCTCCCTCGCCCTCAGTCCGAGAGAGGGACCTCTAATGTGATTAAACAAGGGTTAGTTCCGAATTTCCACCCAGCATATCTAATGCGGGCTGTTGGTCGAAAATCTCGTTTCTGAGATTTATCTTACTGAGGTAGGTAGGTATTCTAGAATCAAAATAGTTCATTACCTAACTATCAGTTTGTTAGTTTTTATTAATAAACTTTCAATGATAAAGAAAGCCTCTCAGCATAACCAATGGCGGGCCATCAGCTTGTTCCATTACGTGTTCTCGTAAAAAATAGTTTGAAAAAAGTAAATTAATTACAGTACCTACCTAGTTTGGTTGATTGTCTTCATAGGCACCTTGGACGAATTGGTCCAAGATACATACCCAGCAAAATAATAATTGACGTTTTATCTACAGCACCATCTATTGCAGTTCATTCGAACTAAGTATGAAGAGTACCTTACTATAGCGCCATCTACTATCTAAATAAGTAACCCAATTGTAAGGTGAGCTTTCAAACCTCCATTTAGTTTACCTTTTTTTACCACTGAGATTTAGATGGCGCTGTTACACACTTTTTGAAAATTAAATTTAAGAGGGAAACTGGTTGCAATAGTAAATTGTACCTGTCTTCACCCAGCTAGGAAATACTATTCTAAAATATTTGTAATAAATATGTGCGTAGGTATATGAAATAAACGAATTTATTTATTTGAGAAAATACCTAAACATCTAGGTAGGTATAGGTGCGTGCGTATGTCTTACATAAAAATAAAGGTTCCTTTTTTTTAGTGACTGGCTTGTATAATGTTTAAATCAATGATCTTTTACGTAACAATGCTTTTGTAGACCTTTATTTGTGTCATAAACTTATTTCAACAATGAATGGTGATTATCGAAAGGCATAAAACCATAAAAGGGTTGAATAAACCTTTGTTGACAGAGAAGAATACCAAATGGGAGACGCGGCGCGGGGGCGGATTCAGTAAAATTGTTTTTATGTGGTAGATACCTACTGAAAATAATAGTTTGTATCTATTTAAGAATTAATAATTTGTAAGACATTTTTTTGATTAGTAAGATAATATCTGAAACATGTTAAAGTACCTATCTAATAAATGTAAAAAGTACTTTTCACGTACAAAAGACATAAACGCGCACTTATTTAAATGCTACTTATTTTTAAGCACATTTTGATCATTAATAAATCCGTTTCTAAGACATAGTAGTTTTATTTTAGGTTTAAAACTTGAGTGTACGTCTTTTTATTTCTGTCAGATCCTGATAGTGGCCTCATTAATGCGTATGCGCATATTACGCATCAATAAGAAAAGCTTCTATCTCTGTGCATTTTCTATAATCGTACGCGTTATATTATTTTTCAAATGTACTTAGTTTTCTGTAAGTAGCCCTTAGTATATCCCTGTCATGCCTGCTATGTTGAGCTTCAAAAGTTCCACATTGAGGTAGGTGCTACATCGAAAACCCATACGCAATTCAACATCAGTCGTCAATGTGCAGTGTTAAACCATGGCATGGCCAATTTACGTTGTAAATATAGTACCTAATATAGGCAGTAAGCGCCTACCATCATACCCAATGCCGTAGGTACTTATATGTGAGATGAGTGCATCTGAGTGTAGTGTCGTGTCAATAAACAATGTGAGATATGTGAGCTACAACAGTAATATACAGAGCTTTATAGTATTTTCCATAATAATTTGTATTTCCACATCCACACATATTTTGCCATTGTTTTCGACTGACAGGTCTCGCTGCCGGAGTGCCGTCGCTCGTCGTGTTATTTTCAAAACAATACCTACAATGACCTACATACATACAACCTTATATGTTGCTGAAATCTTGGTAAGACTTCCTACTAAAGCGGCAACAGACGGCAACAAACTATGTTACTTTGATTGAACCAAGACAATATTGGGGAGACTTGGAGGTCGTGATAGTGATGTCCCTGTTTTTATGTTTCCTTTCCAAAAACAAGCCAAAGCACTACTGTATGTATAGGTAGGTATTCTGTCTAGTTGAGGTTTGGCATCCTATAGCTGAAAAAACACGTAGCTATTAGGCCGTGTGCCTTTTACATTTAAAATTAGAAACAGTGGTTTATTCACAAAGAAAATACTAAAATACAGTATTTAGGTACTACAATATTTACGAAATACACATGAAACAGTTGAGCTATCTACAAACCTTTTACATTAGATTTCGTTAGTATTTTCTTTTTGGATGTCCTAAAAAATAAAATAAGTAGGTAATCCACAATCGAGTTTGAAAAGCCTTTACGGCGTAGAAGGAGTTACGTACTCTCTCAAAATATTTAACTTACTGCTACGTATCTTTCGTTACCAAGCAAGCAAGCAACGCTAAAAAGTATCTTTATTGTTCACCTATGTTTACCTACCTATCGTATTTATGTTCCCGAAATCCCGATAGGTATATCTAAAGTCTAATAACAAAAACAAATTGAAAAACAAAACCGAAAACACTCCGAACTGACTATCTTGAAACGAAGAAATACGGACTGGCGGCCATATTTGTAGGAAAGGGGATAGGGGAACATTGATGTTCCGAATAGCACTGAATCATTCAAAATCGCATGCGCGCGCTCTCCCAAAAGGAAAGCGCGGTGAAATCGACGAATAGGAATCGTTCTTTCCAGCGGCCATTGCAATAAAGGCGGGAGCGTACGTCAAAAGAGTGGAAGAAATAAAATTAATGCTTAGCAAGCATTCTATATCCCATCGCCAGCTGTAACGACTTGCGGCCTTATTCATAAACGTTGCTTTATACATCGGATTGAGATGCTGCTATCTCTTACTAAAAGGCAATGTCAAAAAGAGACCGCGTTAAAGATATACAGGTGCCAATTATCGTTCATAAGTATGGCCAACGCTGGTTCTTCAAGAGTTCCACTTACAACACGTTTCACCAAATCTCTAGATCACAAATAGTTAAAAATTTTAAAGGTAATAGGAAAGCCAGATACCTACCTAGCTTCGCATGCAAACTTTAGCTAGGTAGGTATCTATTGAAAAAATAAACTTCATTCACAAACACAATGACGACTACCTACCTACCTAATACAGTATTTACAATACTCACAATATTTACAAAATACACATGAAATAGTTGAGCTACCTATCTACAAGCCGCTGCAAACGATTTATAGATAGCTCAACTGTTCCATATCAGTACCAACCTCCCAGTCGTGACCAAGAAACTGGCTGTATTGTTGCGCTGAATAGCAATGCTGATACGCTGGACCAGATAATTACCAACCCTCGGGTCACGCGTCGCTTCGGCTAGATGCCCTGAAAGAGTTTTGAAAAACTATTGATTAAATTCAAAGCAAAAAGCCTATTGCAAATCTACTGAGCTCATTATTCCATCACATATTATTCACGTCGACAATGATTTAATTATAATTAATTCACTATAGCTATGTTTATGCATAAATACCATTTCATTTTGAATTAGGTCTATAAGGCCACGGATTCGAAGAAGCTATTTATTAATTTATTTTGGCTTCATTAAGCTGGATTTTTTATTTTTTATACAATACAGGTACAACCGCTTTACCACTATCTATCTATGTAGAAAGTTTAACCTAGAAGATACGTCCTATTCACTGTAGATACTCTTGAAATCTAAGATTAGACAATATGTAAGAAAAAAAATCTAAAAAGTCACCCAAAGATAACCCCTAAAGATAAAACGCAACAATTTTTTATGACCGAATGTCTTCATCTTATCTAAGGTAGCCGTATCTAAATAAAAGGTATATATATACCTAAATAAAATAGGGACTCTTCAGAAAAAAAAAACCACGTATTGATCTGACCACTGGTAATTGACCGAAAGTTGACTGAAGTCACTTAATTAAAAATTGGAAGGCATTGTAGGTAAAAATTGGTAAATATTTTGTAGTGTTCCGTATACTTAGAGTACCTAACTTATATACCTAAGTTACAGTACAGAGCCTGTCCACAGACGGTAATCTGAGCGTTCACTATAAGTCATCAAAACCTTATGGCAAGACCAATATTTCAAAATGCAATCACTTAGACGCTTTATATCTCTTCATAGCTTAGTTTCAGAGCTGATCATCATCAATTTCTCTACCAAAAACAGCCAAGGACCGGTTTATCATTCAGCTTTTATATAAAAAACCTCACTGATCTTAAGAGATGTTACATTTACAGTTGAAATGCGGAAACCCGAAACCTAAAACCAAACCAGTATCAGAAACTAAATGAGCTTTGACTATATAATGTTGGTGCCACTATCTACTTAAAAGATCTATAGGTACTTCATTCATAGCAGCTAGCTTCCACCAGCGACTTCGTTCGCGTCCCGTTGGATCCCGTTGATTTTCCGGGATAAAAAGTAGCCATATGTGTTAATCCAGGTCGCGGATAATAATATTTTAAGTATGATCCAAATCGGATCAGTAGTTTTTGCGTGAAAGAGTAACAAACATCCATACGTCCATACAAACTTTCGCGTTTATAATATTAGTAGGATTTTTTCCGTTGACTAGAATATATTGAAATCCATGACAACATTGCCCGTAGACCATGAGGCAGACCACCCGCCCGATGGTCAAATGACATCGTAGAACTGGCTGGGAATCACTGGACAAGACTCGCAAGGGACCGAAAAGAATGGTGTAATAAAGAGGAGGCCTAATACTCAGCAGTGGGTGCAAACGGGCTGAAATGATGATGATGATGACAACATTGACAACAGATAAGTACTTTGCTGTGAGTTCCTATGTAGGAATTTCGTTGAATATCATAAAAAAATGTGTTGGTTGCATCAAAGTATACGTACATTTAATACCACCATGTGCCGCTTTGTCACAACACGGCCAAACAACCTTGATTTATGATATCGTAAATCTTAAATTAGCTCTGTGCATTACAGTCTAGTTTACGACACCATCCTAAGCAAAGCTAATCAGAACCCTGATTCTAAACAGCTCGATTCAACTGACTTACTGCCATATTTGTGTTTGATTCGAGTAGAGAATATAAAGAAGACTAACAAAAGATTTCGACCTGCTAAGTCTGAACCGAGAATTTTGAATTTTAGTTTAAACTTGAGCAGAGAACCTAAGGCACAACCAGGTTAAGGCTTTGAAATGGGCGTCCTATTTAAAATGATAACCTTGCAAGAAAGCGCCAAAACCCAACGTTGCTGGAGAATATATTTCAAGAAACCTTCGTTTCTGATAAACTCGCAGTGGGCTAAAGCCTACCTCCTCCTAAAATTTGGTACAACAATGCATTTGTAAAAGTACCTTGCCTACCGGTAAGCCGAATCAAGCTGCCACGAATCGGGTTCCCACCAACGGATCGATACATTTTCCCATCTCGATGTCCCCCTGCAAATTTTATATAATTTTATATAGAGTCGTAATTTTATGTAATTTACAACACAAACCCATGGGGGATGTAATGGGAAAGCCGTCGTAATGTAATAAACGAAATTGCATTGTTGAATTTGCTAGATACAAAATGGAATATTGCTAGGGTAGGAATTTACTACGCTACGATACTTAAATGACTAAAATATTTTGAATGCAACATCAGCCTATACTATTCTACCTACAACCGCTAAAAAATAGGAGACAGATTGAAATGTTTGGAAATGGCTTATATTGAAACTATCGGCAAATAGACGCACATGCACGGCAAAATTAATACTTGGGGAGCAATCGTTGTCTCATGAAAAGTTTTTTGGTTTTCGGAACTGTTTTCATACTAAAACATAGAGGTACCTATTCTGTGACTAAATAGTGGCGTTCCAGTGCGTTTTTGCCGTCAAAAACTTCTTGTTTTCGTATATCTGTAGCCACGTCGCTTGACATTATGCGGCAGCGAAAGCAGTTCAGAGCTTACGATATGGGGGCTGGTAAGCATTCCACCTATCCGCACCATTTTGACTCTACATTTTTATATAAAGTTGAGTAGGTACATAGAAGTACCTCTGTGCCTACCACTTCACGTAAGAATAATGAACTCTGTGGTTATTTTATAATTTCCGTAAAAGCGGTGTACAATAAAAAGTTTTCTATCTATCTATCTACCTATATCTGTGTAAGTGCTATGTATCTACAAGGCTCTAGTAAATGCAGTTTTTATTGAACCGTATAAATAATTGAGGTAGACGGTAGCACGTCCGCAATAAAAATAAAAAAGCTATATCGTTGGCCACGATAAAAAGTGGGCGCAAATAAACTGAGTTAGTATTTTCTTGGTTATTTAATAAGTACCTAAGTAATATAACTACCAAGAACTGACGACGGCGGTTCGTAATTGTAACGCAATAGTTCACTTTGAAATTTGTCGATCTATCTAGTCTTTTCGTAGCAAAGTCCATGAGTGATAATGTGGGCCAATGATATTTTATGTGTAGGAGAATTTTGAGTTCTAAATCGCAAACATGGTAGGTATAAGTATCAGCTAAATATTTTTAGAAAACTTATGAGGTAGCCATTGAGAAACCTCACAAAAAAATTAAAATGTAATTTTACATGGAAAAAAAGTAGAGTAAGGTATCCCGACAAAAACATTTAGAGCGTACAAATATGTCAAGGTGTCTGTTAGAATAGAAGAAATGAGATAAGAACGGGGGACACGAGTTCTGACCTTTTTTGAAACGACACATAGCACTTTTATTTTAATAGTTTTTCTTGTGTTATTGTTAGTATTGTTGTTTAATTTTGGTGGAATTTTAACCAATAATACTTAGGTCGTAACATAAAGTGTGAGCCATTGGAATAAATGTGTGTAAAGGGGTTTTTCTGAATGTGAAAATTCGTGTTAGGTTTTGAAGAGAAAATCCACCATTTTCTTTTCAAAACAAACGACAGCCGACTTGACAAATGACTTAACTTGACTTATTTATTACAATTTTAACACTTGACATTGGCAAAATTGTCTGTCGAAATGACGGACACAGGCCATTACTGAAGAGAAGAAGAAGAAGATAAGAACGGGTGCCAAGTTCCAAAGCAATCCTATTGGCATTTACTGGTCAAGCCACAGAAAAAATAAAGCTCAAGCACTGATATGTAGGGCTACTCTTGACCCCCGCCGTTCCAAATTGGCTCCGGATTTTGACAGATTTTGTGTCATTTTGTACTGAAAAATGACAGGACTTCTGTCAAAATCTATGGATCCAGATTGGAACTGTGTTCGAGGGTAACCCACATGGACTCAAGCTCTAGATTTTTGTATTATAAAATCTACTCAAATCTATGCTTGAGTAGGTAACGAATTCTCTAGGAGAAAATGACAATACTTACGATGGCCTTAGTGTCAACTTAAGGCGAATCGGGATGTTTGAATATTTTGTACGTACGAGTATAGCACATAACTTTCGAACCGCTTATTCGGTCTGCATTTTTTCAAATTCGTTCTCGCACTATTTGCTAACCTACAAATTCAATTTGGTAGGTCGACAGATAGGTAGTACAGCCATAGTTAACTCTTTGGTCTGCCAAGTTTGGTTCATAGTTATAAGGGTCAGAAACAGTGCAAAAAAAATAAAGATGAGTTCTCATGAATTCTTTGTAAGCTCGATGGGCTCGAGTTTTAGGTGGCTGAAGTGTTTAGCTGAGGTTGTATTTAGTTACCTATACAAGTAACTATACATAATATAAACAATGAACTCTACGGCTCTACCAAAATATTTTATCAAAGAATGATTCCACCGTTGAGGCCATAAATAACTCACGACAAACAATCTCCTAATCCAATTTGGTTCCGAATTTTACGACAACGCCTGGTGCGTCTAGTATTATGCAAGCTGTGCAATTTTCTTCCTAAAATTTATTCTTTTTTTATGGGCGTCTACTTGAGTAATGAAAAACTATAAAAGTGCCAGTGTGGGGATAAAACGAGGGTCGTTTGGACCTTCCATTTTTATTATGGCCCGACGAATGGCGTAGCTCTATTTTTACAACCCCGCCAATTTCATGAGCTGCACTAAAAGATGGGAATGGCGTACGCGTTGAGTTACTTGTACTGTAGGTACGTACCTTGTACGGTAGGTATGTAGGCAAAACACTGAAAGCCTCAAGATGCGCATAGGTAAATATAGACTTTCGTCTTCTTGACTCAAGACACAGATCAGAACCAACTAGGTAGTCAAGACAAGACGAAGGTCTTCTTGTTTTGCCAGTGATACCTAGGGACCTAGGTACATAATAAGTGATGAAATAATGGTATTTAGGTATTTATTTTTATTTTATTTTTAAAAGAAAGGATACCCAGCGCCGTTTTGCTCTACACAATTCAAGGTACCTAGGTATACATAGGTACCTAGGTAGGTACCTACCTATTAAGTGTTCCCATAATTAAAATGTACCTAATTACTACCTACCAAGGGTAGTCCATTAGAATATATCCAAAGGAAATAGTACATTACTGCAGCGGCCAGCATAAGAAGCAAGATGGATGAACGTGCAAATGTGGGCCGAGTCGAAGACGAGGCACACATACAAATAATGCGCGGAAATTAAAACTAAGTACCTAGGCAAAACTTTTTAGTTGAAAATTTAATTACTTTTCAAAATCAATAACGAACAACGAAGTTACAGTGTTCAGTTTTTTTTTCATTAGTCAGCTTTCTATTTGAAAGCCTGTTCGAAATTTGAATAAAACCTTTGATAAGACAAGTTACCTCCTTGGTTGACATGTTATGGAGTAAATGATCGTTCCATTTTTAAATTACACGACAGTTATGAGTTTTGTATGTAATTTATTTGGCTGCTAAACACGCCAGCAATGGATTTTCATAAATTTTTATCTGGCCGCTGCTCGCATGTATTTGGCCAGTACCTACTGCATTTTCGATTTATCTCGAAGAAGGTTGTCAAAATAATGCTCTAATTTCCAAGCATGTTTGAGAAAATGGATTTTCATACATTTCCAAGCATGTTTGAAAAAAAGTAGGTAATATTTATAAAAGCTTAAGAGTCCACCCGAAATTTTTAACGCCTAAATTTTTTACCTTTATTTTTCTATAAAGTAGGTACCTACCTACCTACATGCTCACAAGTAAGATCTAAAACTATTCCAAATTTCAAGTCAATAGCTTTAATAGTTTCTGAGATAGGTAATAAGGTTTGTGTTGTGAGTTGTGTTGTGACAGACGGACAAAGTCGCACGTCGTCGTATGGGTTTCGCAACCCTACGAGATAGAAACCCTAAAAAATTTTTTTTAAACAAACTCAAAAGGCACTCTCTTTAAAGTATGAAACAAAATACAAAACACCTGCGTGGTGAACTTCTTAGACCAACTTTATTCTTCTTCTTCTTTTAAACCTCTATGGCCTATGTCCGTCATTTCGACAGACAATTTCGCCAGTGTCAAGTAATAAATTTGAAATAATATAAGTCAAGTCTTCGTCAAGTCGGCTGTCGTTTGTTTTGAAGAGAAAATGGTGGATTTTCTCTTCAAAACCTGAAACGAATTTTCACATTCAGAGAAACCACTTTACACACATTTATTCCAATGGCTCACACTTTATGTTAAAACCTAAGTGTTATTCTTTAAAATTCCACCAAAATTAAACAACAATACTCACACAAGAAAAACTATTAAAATAAAAGTGCTACCTATAAAAGTTGTTTCAAAAAATGACAAAACTCGAATCCAGAAACTTTAATAACATTGCTCTATCTCTATCCGTCAAATCATTGGCGTGTGCACGAACACTTTGACAATTGAATGCTACGATTAACGCTTAACGTTTAACGTTTAACGCTGTCAGTTGGAAGTCGCATTAGAATTAGTTTATCTTCAAAAATATTCATGTGTATATGATAGCTATTAATTTCAAGTTTACATCTGCAATCTGCATCGAGATGACATCGAGTTTTTTAGCGCTACCTTGTTTCATCTGGTAGAACTTCATCAAAACAAAGCACTAACGGATAAATAGATGGCGCTGACATGTAAGACATGTATTACTGATATTACTCTATTATTAGTATTAAATGATCTGTGATATAAAGTACTAAATAATAATTAAATACCTAATAATTTTAGTTCAGACTTTTGCACAGAACTTTTGGTACACTTTGGCTGGGCAAGGCGCTGGCGTTGACTTTTGAAAACCTGTACAGCAGTCAACTCCAATAAAATCTAGCAGCTTCGCTAGAGTGCTAGGAGTGTGGCGCGTAGGCGCCACCATCGAGTTTCATTTTATTTTAGGTTATTTCGTAAGTTTGCTAGAAAACGGAGCAGTAGTCAAGTCGTTAGAGGACTGAAATTAATAAATAAATATCAATATACATTTGTACTTATTTGAGCACTGGTGGTATAGTTAGTAATAACCCTGCTTTGATCCTGATTTCTCAGCCTTTCAACAAAAATATCTAAAAAAAAAAACAATAAACCAGTTTTTTGAGCTTGACGTTGACTGTACCACTGCACAATATAGACAAAGGTTGTCTATGGTTCATTACGCGTTTCGTTTCCTGTGTTCCTATTGGCTGTTCTTGGAAATCTTGTTTAGCTAACCAATATGGCGTCTTTTGTGTTATGAGATGACAACATCGCAGTTTGTGTCCTATTTGTCAATAGGTAACGATAAATTAATCGTAAATCTTTCTACTTCACAGATTCAAAGAGTTTTGGTAATTATAATGCGTGTCGATGCTACGTGACACGCCACTTGTTTGAATTATACATTTCTAATGCGTTTTACGAGCACTGTGCTTGCGTAAAAATGGCGGGCGTGTTATCTTCCTGGGTAGTGTTTTCGTTTCATTCACTGAATGAAGCAATGTTTTGAAATGTGTTCTCGATAAGTCGTGGAGTAATAAGAATACAATAACGTTCAAGGACGAAATGTGCAGTTTCCCTTGACACTTGAAGGCATTTTGAAGTGTTGGTGCAGTTGTCATCTGATGAGAATAGCAGAATGTCTCGTTGGGGCAGGGGCCGTAGCGGCAGCGTGGCCGTACCGCTTGACAGTGCCCTATTTAGGGAGAACAGTAATTGTCCCACAGCTGCCCGGTCTGCAGGGACCGTGGGCAAATGGGGTATCACTAGTTTCACGTCAATCAGGAGCGCACCTTACGGTAAGATCGTCTTCTAAGCTGTTGCAGCATATAGTCGTAAGGTCATGCATTTTGATAAGCACCCTATTTGGAGTTCAAAAGTACATAATATACACAATCATTTAAATTATGACAATAACTGAAAGTGTCCTAAATAATGAAAGTGAAAGTTCTCGTAGCTTGGCTTTATTTACTTACCATGTTGCAGTGATTTACATAAATGATGCTTAACTATGTTTCAAAAATTACAAAGAAGATAATAATATTAGTACCTATAGTGAATGAGCAATGTTTTTTTTTCAGCATATGCAAATAATGTTATAAAAAAGCCTGTACAAGACCAGAATAGTCCTCTGACCGTACCAGCAGTAGAAACAGAGCAACCTCCACCAAAACCTAAGAAATTTTTTAAATCACGAAATGCTGAAGCATACCCACCAGTACCACAAATTACGTATGCACCACCAGTGTCCGCAGCTCCACTATCCCCTGAGCATAACAGTAGAGAAAAGAAAAATAGCAAGAGGAGTAAAATTTACAATAGAGACTCTTCATCGCCAGAAATTCCCTGGCGTGGTTCCTCTGAGAAATCCAAGACGAAGAAAAGTGTTGCTACAAAGGCTGCCAGAAAGGAAGATGCACTAGATCCCAATCTAAAACCTCCAAATAAAAGATATCTTGTGCGTAACCGTGATAAAGTAATCAATTATGCTGAAGATGGCAGCAATAGCCCTATACCTGATTTTAGTCGATATGATCCTCTTCCTCCGCCTAAACTATCAACCCAAATATACTCTCCTAAAATACCTTCCCCTAAAGTACTATCACCAAAAGCAAGTCCTGTTATTTCAAGTCCAATGTCTACAAAAATGGATGCTCCAAGTCCTTCTACAAGTAAAGACTCTAATGAGGAACGAAAGCCACCACCTATAGTACTCAGGATATCTAAAGGTACTTCAAGAATTGTAAGCACAGATTCCAATGAAGGATTTACTTCACCTGGATCGGACAGACATTCATCTCTTGATACACATTCTGATATTGGACCTGATCCTATCAAGAAAAGTCCCGCTGTTGAGCCAATCTGTTCACCAAAGCATGAGGGTCTAAAGATTACAATTAAATGTCCAGGTTTAACTGATATCAAAAAAGAAAAAAAAAAGGATAAAAAAGAGCACAAAGCTCACAGGCGTCATCACAAAAATAGTGATGATGAACCTCTAAAAAGGCCATCTTCACCTACTCCAGGCTCAGACGCTTATGATTTGTACAAAACTCTGGCTTCGCCTAGTTATGAATCAGAAAAAGAATGTAAGACCAAGCCAGCTGCAGTAGATGATATTGAATCTCAGCTTGCAAGACTGGATTCTACTGGTCCATCACATAAATCTCCAAGGTTAGAAGCGAATGAGCCTCAGCCGGAACCCAAACCACCAGAGACCTCAGGAAGGTCCAGAAGAAATAGACCAAACATAAATTACAGTGAAACTGATGATTATTTGGATGCCCTTACTAAATCAAAAGCTTTGCCCAAACTAGTTATAAAAACTGTAAGTGACCTAAAAAGAGAAACAAGAAAAGGAAAGAAGAGGCATGAACCTTCTGAGACTTCAGTGACTTCTGTGATCATATCACCTAAACATGATCCAGTTCATAAGCTTGTGAGCCATCTAGAGAATGATGACTTGATAGATATTCTGTCTGGTAGTGATACCCATAAAAAAGAAGAAACTTACAGAAAACCACATAAAAAGCAAAAACATAGGCACATCAAACATTCAAGTCCTGAGCAAGAGGTAGTGCAAGAAGAGACCAACAAGGTTCCAAGTGTACTCCCTGAAAGTGATAACATGGAACTCCCTAGTGATGTCAATGAAGATATGAATCATGATGATGCTATGGAGCCAGAATCAAATACAAATGAAACTCAAGGTTACCTCCAGGCAAACACACAGTCATCTGATTCCGCCTACAATAGCTGTCCAAATGAAAATTATGAAGAAGATTCTCAAAAGAATTCACAAGATGATGTGTTCAAACCGCCTTTACTAAGCACCGACAATCATTTAGAAGATAAACCAAGTGTCAAATTGGTGATAACAAAGAAGAAAGGTTCAATATTTAAGAGTAAGTCATTGGTGAATGATAATCCATCACCCTTGCCTGCGAGAAAGAGACGTCATCTATACAAACATGAATGGGCAAATGATGTAAGTGTAATCTTATTACAACTTTAAGTATAAATTGCATAAAATTAAACAGTTATCATTTGCTTAACAAAGTAGAGTTTGGGTTTATTTTGACTCAGTATACCTATTACGGAGTGGGTGACTCACTCTCGGTGTTGTGCAGAAGAAATCAATAATAATTACCTAAATAACCTAGACTCCTCACCCAGTGACCTTCATAACCACAACAGTCATTACTGTCTTGGCTAGCTTTCATTTATTGATTTCTTATCACACTAATGTTTTTAGTATGTACTATATTCAGCAAGGTTAAAATCATGGGTTGTCAGTCACCTATGCAATGATTTTTCATTCGAGAAACAACCAGCAAACTTTCTGTATTATCATAATTTTTACTAAGTGATTCCCGTCTTGGTCCTCAACAATCAATTTAATTATTTTTAGGGCAAACATAAATGTAATTTACAGAAAGGAAATGAGACTCCCAGACCAGAACCAGCAGAAACTCCAGCAATATCACCGAATCCAGTAACTGAGGTTTCAGAAGAGTTGACCAAGGTGACACGATACCGAGCACCGGACCCTATAGTGGATAATCCAGCAGAAACTATCAAACCTTACACTAGTGTCAAGTGCACTAAGGAGGCTAAAGAGGTATGTTTTATCATTTGTACTATACATTTGTATGAAATGATTATGGCTTAGGATTGATTGTAAAGCTGATCAAACAAACATAGCAACTATACTCTTTACCATCTTTTGTTGGCCATCTAAAATAAATAAATCCATTGCATTCAGAAGTCCAAAGGTTAACCTCTTTGTAAGCATTGATACCAATTTTTTATACAAAGAATGATTCAATGATATAGTGCGGGAATAAGATTTGCACTGATGTCCCTTGTTGAGGTCTATTTGTAACAAATTATTTTCTGCTTTTAGTATTATACCGTTGTAAGAAATGTGAAGAAGGCACATCAAATACAAGAAATTGGAGAGTTTCAAGAGTTCAATGATGATGTGGAATACCTCCTCGATACATTACAGGTAAAGTGTTATTCTTTATGAGCAGATTTTAGTTTTTTTTAATTATTTCTGATATTTTTTCATTTTAAACACAGTTTGAGGCTAGTTGGTAGGCATGTGCTAAATGTAATATTGGATGTACCTCTGTCAAATTCCTGCCAGAATCTTCTTTGTAGTCGCACATAGCTGTTTGTGTCTATTTTATTTCGATTTATTATTTACAGGATACCAACCCAATATCGACGCGTTGTCTGTCCGCGATCACGCTGGCGAGCAAATGCACGGCGCCTGCTTTTCGCATGCATTTGCGAGCGCACGGCACTGTTCAGAAGTTTTTCAGCGCGCTTCACGACGCCACCAACGACCAGGTACTTACAATACTAGGTATTATGTATCTAAGGGATAATTGATCATTATCATATCGCCATCGAAAATGGGTAAAGTTAAATAAAATAACAACATATTGGTGGTACGTGTTAATACTGGATTGTAATCCTGATATCGTGATGGATCGCGGATTTCATAGGCTTCCGTATACGACGCGACAATATCACGATCCTGTCGGAGAGGGTGTGAACTGTGGGTATTCATTCAAGGAATAGAAAAATGGAATCATTTCACTTATGGACAAATGCAGAAATTCTGCTGATTTGATTGGCCACCTCTTACCATTGGATACTGATGAACATCAACAGAACTAACTTCAATCGTAGAATTCGAGTATTCAGGTGTGTGTGTGTACATATTTGTCATGAATACTTTTTCAGAGCCTGGGACTTTGTACGGCGACGGTAATGTTTGTACTGTCACAAGACCGCCTCAATATGGACCTAGATCGAGAATCCTTAGAGCTTATGCTGAACCTACTCGAATCAGATGCATCACATAAGTGAGTACCTTACTGCTATTTTGAAATAATATAAAATTAAAAACGTATTCACGCTTGGGTATACTTTTTCGTTCTTATGAAAAGGTCACGCAGTTAGTAAACGCATACCTGTATGCCGTATGGTGGTCATGGTCAACTTTAAAAGACATCAAGTATATTGTTTCGAATTGTGCATGTCATATAAAAACATGTGACTATTTCGTAACTAACTTGACTACTTCCACTTATGTTTTTGTTCGTGCCTTATCTGTAATTGTTATGAAGCGATCCTAATATTATTTCATGTTTTCATTAGAAACGCCCTTGACGATTGCGGCTTGACATCTATCCAACTAACCAAGACTCAAGATAGGGTTCGCGAGCTGTGCGCCGAAATCAAGAGCCAGGGGAAAGCTCAGCACTTAGACCTTGATAATATCACGGTAAGTTGATGTCACAAACATAAAGGAAAGGTCTATCTCTTTTTGTGTATTTACAGTTAGTTGTCATTGATATAGCCAGACCATTCCTTTTATAGAAAAGCATTGAAACTATTAAATAATGTGGGTAGTAAAGGTTCAATCTCGTTGGTAGACTAGTATTTTTTGTATCGTGGTAATCTTAATATCTGATAGCTTCAACTCATCCTACTAGTGTAATGACAAGTGACAGAACTGATACATGACGGTCTACGAATTTCGAAAGTTTTAAGCTAATATCTCAATTTCATAGAAACCGTTCCGTTTGGTCGTGAAACGTAACAAATAGATACAACACTTTTGCATCTATAAAATACCCATCTGTGTTTAAAACGCATATTAATATTTCCCAGGTCGGCCATCTAGCAATGGAAACGTTACTATCCCTAACATCAAAACGCGCCGGTGAATGGTTCAAGGAAGAGCTTCGGAACCTAGGAGGGGTGGATCACATAGTTCGTACTATTCACGACTGCGCCGGTCGGCTCGAGACGCCGGCCGCGAGTTGGACGGAGCCCGATATCGATGTGCTGAGGAAAGCTGATCGCTGTATGCGGGTGCTTGAGAATGTATGTAACATTCATGTACTAAGCAGTGTCTAGTAGGTTAAACAGAATCAGATAAAAACAGGTCTTGTTTCTTTCTATACAGGGTTCTGAACTAATTGACAAGGGGATATGTCATATTAAAAGTTTTATATAGTACGAAATATAGTTTTTTCCACGATACTAGTTTGTATATAGATGCTCCAAAGTAATTTTGTAATTAAATGAAGGCTAATTTATTTTTACTGTTCTAAGTAAAGGTCCATTTAATGTTCTAGTTTATTTATACGGGTTTACTCTTCACAGGTGACACAGCAAAACGAAGACAACCAACTATACCTAGTGAATGGAACGTTAGGCTGCGCGCGCACTGTGGTCGGCTTACTGCGGCGGTGCGCGGGCGAAGCGTGCCTCAACAGCCCGCTTCGCACCGCACTACTGGACGCAGCGCTGCCGGCTATCAAAGTGCTGGTCAATCTATCGCATTCCTTCAGATCTAACGAAGGTAAAGAACCAGCCCATTGGGTCACCACAAACATCTATTGAGGCAAGTCTGTCAAGTGAGACTACCAAGCTGCGAAATAAGTCGGAGTTGTGGATTTGAAGTGGCCAATGTGTTCGTAATAATCGACTCATATTCTGTAAGACAGTCGTATGTGGGACTGAAAGGGTTGAAAGGGTCAGTACTTTAGCTTCTAGAAGTTATCTACTGCGGAGTTTGACGTAGTGAGAAGTATCAAACTCTGATCGATATTGTGGAAACAAATAGCCAAAACAATTGCGTTTTCCGATCACAAAATTGCATAAAAGCACATCGTAGTCTCACACAAGCGGAGCTAAAAATATCTAACAATTCCAAAATGATTTCATTCATTTATTTCAGTGTCAATTGGCGCTCAAGTTGTTGGCGATCAAGCGTCGCTAATGGAGATATGCCTTATCCTTCTAAACAATCAAGGAACATTTATACCTGACAACAGAAACTTCGAATTCAGTGTTTGTGTAAGTATTTCAGATTTTATAATGATTCATGCATAAGCTAGTTCGGCGGATGTGGCTAGAACATTACTAGAAGATGTCACAAGATATCATACAAAACAAATATGATTTCCATCGCTGCTTTTGTACTGCAAATACTTACAATCAAACAAAAATTCTATGAATTTTTGAATTTGAGATGGTAAAAGTATTGAGTAATTTGAGTATGGATCTTCTGAAAATCTATTGGAAGTCCTATATCTAGCAGTGAACTTCTTAGGGCTGTGATAATGATAAGTCAGTACGATAATTCAGCAAATACCTACGCATTGTGAAAATCTTAAGTACTTAATAATCAAATTACTTCCAGGTGCTACTACTTCTCATCAATCTTGTACAAAACAACGACGTGAACACACAAAGGCTACTTAGCGTGCGGATACGAGTTGACCACGATGATGATGTCATATCCCGGAGTCTGCCTTCGTTAGACCTCATTTCTGATTTGTTCTACAAACGAGAAGACTTAGCCAGGTATGCTTTCTTCTACGCAAACCGATTCATAGAATTATTATTCTATAAAAAAATGTCTCAATATTACATAAGTGATTCAATCATATCGTAACAGCTAAACTGATTTTTAAGAAATATTGAAATAATTAAATTCCTACCGATTTTTTAAAGAAAACACCCTCAATCATCATTTACTTGAAGTTCATTTCACACCTGTGAACAATTACTCACCTAATTTACCTAATTCCGAAAGCCGGTTCACATTCGAATCCGCGAATCACGTCATTTGCATTTGCCACCATTAGATAAAGATCTATCAATCTCGCCTTGCGATCGTCATTGCTATAAATAGCGCGTTTTTGTATCCACAGGGCAGGTCATTCACCTTGGATGTTTAGAGAAAGTACATTCTGATCACGTGGACAAAATTATGCGATGTTCATACGCTTAAAAATGCGCGGGAGTTTTGAATGCTTATTGCTTAGTACTAATATTCAGTAGGTACTGAAATAGTTCAATTCCAGCTGCTAAAATACATTAGATTTACTTTTATTTAGACATTCAATTTTGATACACTTCTCGCGTACAGAAAACGGTAATAATACGTTATTGTAACAAGCAAATTTTACAAAAAAAATCAAATCCCTTACTATAAAAATCTTCTTAGATACTCCTCATCATTGCTTGTCATTTTGTCATCATCAGACCTTGAAGTATGGGCTCCAGTTCATCAAAACATAACAGTTCATCAAATCTTAATAGTTTGAGATAAACGAAATGTTTCAAACTGCAATTATGCCCGAGATATCCTCATAATTTAGAAACCACCAATATTCACCAAACATGGCTAAGATCAATCCCAGATAAACCACCCCTCTTATAAACCGCATTCAAATCGGAGCCCTACTTTCGGACTTACAGGGCATAACTTACAGGACTAAAAATATTTTTTAATATTTTACAGACGGGCTGAAGAAAATACAGACGCGCTGCTGGACGGCGAGAAAGAAAGTGGCGATCGCGTCAACAAGAAGCAATCTCAAGACGATATTGATGAAACTGTCGCTAAATGTAAGTATTTTCACATTCTAAGTCGCTATCATCATATCTGTTTGTATATGTCCACTACTGGACATAGGCAATTTCCAGAAAGAACAATACTTGCATTCACCGAGTTTCATGTTAAATTTTGTGTCGTCAAAACATTTTGTATTGTAATTGTATTTTGTATCTTCCATTGCAGTGTTAGCGCGAGCGGGCACTCACATGGAGCACACGATGGTCGGCGCGTACATTGCGCTCCTACTGGGCCACATGGCGGTGGTATCGCCCGCGCACGCCGCAACGGTCAGAACGCGCGTACCTTCCTACGCACCTCTGCTGCCCACGCTGAAGAAATACTACACTTTCCTGTCGCTTACTGCTAGCGTGAGTATTGACTTCAATTCAAACTTGTCTGGTTTACCATAGTTTTTTACTTTCTCATAAGAAAATGCTTACCGTTATTGTTTGAACTTCAATAAACAACTGAATGGTTGTGAGACTGGGCGAACATTTTAGTTCCTTCCTTCAGTCATTTGATGAGCCGCATGAGCCACATAAGTGATCGGTCGCTTACGTATCGTTTGAGACATAAATTTGTTATCTCAATGTTTAA
Organism: Eulithis prunata; assembly: GCA_918843925.1. Classification (NCBI taxonomy): domain Eukaryota; kingdom Metazoa; phylum Arthropoda; class Insecta; order Lepidoptera; family Geometridae; genus Eulithis; species Eulithis prunata. The sequence continues at coordinate 5,803,644 of OU974016.1, read as the reverse complement.
ATAGATCAAGGATTACAAATTGATTCACGTGACTTTGCGGAAGTTCAACACAAAAGTGGAGCGGATTTTAAGCGTGCTGATTGGTGGAATAACACTAATAAAAGGCCAAGGGAGCTGCCATGTTTAAATTGCGGCATTTCTTTCTATCATTATACCTACAGTTGTAATATTACTAGCGTTTTTAATAAGTCACGGTACTGACTAAAAGTTGTTACTAGCTCTAAGTTTTTACAAATAAAGCACTGTGTGTCCTATAATGACATCAAGATCTGAACAGGATTCGAATACATTCTGCAAGTATAGAACTTTCTTCTATTTCTTACCATTCATTTGATTTACTCTGAAGTATCTTGAGTACTAAAAAGATCAGAGAGTCTGTAGAGCATAACAGACCTGAGCTATTTATTTTATGTTTATACTTAAAAATTTAAAAAACCTAATAAACTATGGATTGATTCTGAGAAACTTAGTGTGAAATGAGTGAAGAATGATGCATGCAGTACTTCCCCGGACAAACCAAATAGTATTAGTTTGTCTGGGGAAGTACTACCTCCGTACCTATTTCTGCCGCTACGCAGTGATGCTCGCACTGTTGTGTTCCGGTTTGAAGGGTATGGATGGGTGCCACATGAGACTTAACACCTTCAGAGTAACGGACGCAATGCATTGTCTCACAGTCCACGTCCTCAATAGACTGGCTCTGTGAAGTATGCATCTGCTTGATCCAAGAGTTATTAGACTATGAGTAGGATGATAACTTAATAATCTATGCATTCCAGGGTGAAGCTCCAATAGTAGCGCATGTGAAAGCCACGCATCGGATAATTCAGTTCATGGAAACAAGCGACAAAGAACTAGAAGCTCCAATCCAACCGACTGCGCCATACACCGCGACACCCTACCAGGCACATTACTACCAAACATCTCCATCAGATATGCCTCAAGACATGTCACTAAACAGTTTGAATCAGTACAACTATAGCACCTCCAGTTCCGATAGAATGTCATCTTCAATGGAAGCTGATGGTTACCGCTGAACAGACGCTCCAGTTTATAAGACCAGTCGCATATTCTTGTAACCGTAAAATATGTATGCTGAATTTTAAATCGTGGACTGATTGCGTTGATGTTGTGAAACTTTTCAATCAAGCTCTATCAAAAAATTTATTTATTAGTCTCGGTTCAAACTTGCAGCTTACTAGTCTATGGGCCTGTTTCACCACATTCAGCACTTTAGGCGCTATTCAGATGGTGCATTTTTCTAAACTAATTTGAAATAAAACAGAATAAGGGGCACTATCAAAGACAAATATGAACATAAATGAATCTAAAGTAGAGACGAAGATAATTCTATGTATCTAACGAAATAGGCATTTAAACCCGCGCCGTACGACGCCCGCATAGATTAAAAACATAAGATCAAGTCCACTGCGGGTCAACTGGGTATAAAAAAAATGCATGGAGGGTTTTTCGGCTCATATCAAGACCATTTCAAAGTATCACTGTGACTGGCCTATTCCGTGGCAATGTGTCTCGACTCTTCGGATATTGTACTCTATTTACACAAAATGAAATTAAGTTGTATGGTTTAAATCAAATGAGTATGTTGAGCAATAATTTAGTTGACTGACTTAGGGTAGCATGAAGTTCCAATAAACACTTTTATTCGTGTTGGGATTTCGTACCATCATATGTATTTGTAACTTGTTATAACTTATAAATTATATCAAACTCGTCAAAACGTATAAATGAACTAGGTTACGTAGTTTTATTTGATGACTGGAGCGTTTGTTTCTAAAATATCAAAAAGGTCAGTTCTCGTATTAAGATTGTAAATACGCGTTCCCTTTTAATCCTTGTAAAAACACCATTTAGCAATAGATTTATGAATGCCATTTATACTAATTGTAACCTAAATATAGGTGGTGGTTGTATGATGCACAGCTGTTAGATATCTCTTCTTCTCTTTGTAATATTATCTCTTCCTTCTAATAATCTGTGTAAATATATAACTGTTATTTGAGTTGATGCGGTATGGTTTATGAAGTCTTAATTAAATTGAGATATTCCGAGTTTAAGCCAATGAACTGGCAATATAAAAGTGCAAAAATATGTAAGGTATGTAAGTGTAAAATAGATATCGTATCCTTTTTATGTGAATATTGTCTTGCACTTTTTGTATTATACAGCTCCGAGAGGGTTACAAATTATATTTAGAGTATTGTTCTATCGAGGCACAATTCTTTACTGTAAATATATTTTAGCTAGTGGCGTTAGTTCGGTATTCGTTGGTTGAAGTTAGTGTAGTTATGGTTAAATTGACCGAATATTATGAGATTTGTTTACGCGTAGTGCTGGGCTAGTCTCGCTGCTGGTAATAGAATTATTGATCAAATTATATTTGTACGTGAAGGATTCAAACACCAAGATATTTTTTTGTCAAGTTTTGTGGAGATAGCTTCTATGCATGTTGCAACAATGATTTTAATAAAGTCAATCATGTCATGTTATTTATAAATCTATTTAAAACGAACATTGTGATTTCATTTCATTGTACCTCGCTCAGCAGCTCGCTGAAAAGATGTTCCTTCAGGTCCAATTTGAATGGAAATTAATTGAAAACTAGACGCTTTATTAGACTACAAATATCTCCAAAAAGCTTGTCGAAAAATCATACATGTGGATTCCGCGCACCAAAGTTCCAATGAAAATGTAACAAGCGTAGTTTTAGTAATTTTACGAGAAAAATGTGCTAAGTAACCGATAATAGCAGTGTGAATATTGAAAAAAAAAATGCGAAACGAGTTATTGCGTTGTGCCTCGCCAAATCAGAAAGCGTTGAACTTGTAATTTTAGTGTGTGTGCTCGCCCACTGTTAGTTAACAACAAACGAGAGAAATTATGTATGCTTAGATTAGATAAACGTAACTTAGGACTATCTCCGATTTTGGGATCGATAGAAATGAGTTACATTCAGATTTGCACGATTTTTTACAATCATGTGAAGGGATGTACTCTAAACCAAATAGGTAATAAATACTAATGTTATAGTGTTTTTCCTCGCACTAATTGTCTTCGAATGTTTATGAATCCGGTCACTTTTCAGTGTCGTGATCACGAATGAATGTAACAATCGTAAACGTATGGTAAGGCTAGCGTATCTGAGATACACTGCGCGGTGGCGCTATAACGTTCGAAAGTCGGGCTGACGTTGACGCTCAATATTAATTTAATTTAGCTTCTTTATTCAGACAAATTGGTCCAAGGTGTTAGAAAATATGACTCGAATATGTTAGGTTTACGTAACGCGGCGACTGTCAGATTTTGTCGTGATCAGTGATCACTGATAAACTATATTTTGTCACAAATATCACATTGGTCAGTTTGTGGCTGTACTCGCTGGAAGACTGATTGGTATAATTTTATTGTGAGACTCTACTAACGTTAATTCACTTGACCTATGAATAAAAATGGATTGTAACGCAATATTTAGTGTTACTAGTTCCAAGTGAGATCTTGTAAAAATATTGTTCACACACTGACCGATGGCTGATAAAAAAACATATTGGAATAGTTACGGCAAATTACTTACGTTAATGCACTTTAGATGTTACTTTATAAAAATTGTATTAAAATGAAATTTAATTTTTATATTGGTTTGGTACTGGTAAATTGTTTTACAGGTTTTAGTTACTAATGAATTATTTACAAAGAATGAAACGGTTGCGTGTGCTAACATAGTGTTACTTAGGGTTGATGCGCTTTACTATAAGGCATTATAAAGGCTGCGTTTGTACGATCAATAATACATTTTCACCAAATAATATCAAAAGAAATAGTTTTGTAGTATTAGTATTCTCTTTCTTGTTGGTAGCGGTCAGTGCATATTGATCACGTGAACACAGCCTACAGTAGATAGTATAATCAGATTATATTTTTTATTTCTTTTATAACTAGATAACTTAGCACGTCGATTCAACGGGGCTTTACTAAAGAGTACACAGAGTTTGTTACCGTATAACACTTTCAGACAGCTTTACTTATTTGTAAGTCCTTTACGTTGAAATAGTACTGATTAGGTAAAGTTTAATGTAGAATTATTGAAATCATTTCAAGTGTCTTGGATTTTATTGATTAGTTCGTGGATACATAGACGATGCTTAGTTTAGCACGTTCCAACGCTCTACCGTCTGGTTGCATACACGTAGATGTCAAAGGCTGCTATATAAGTGCTATGGTCGAATACTCAAACGCCACTCAAACCCCACTCAATTTAAGTCACGCTTAAATTATTGTCATCTCTTAGAAATGAGTAATGTCAAACAGAGGCAGAGCAATTTTAAGTGGTGCTCAAATTTGAATGACGTTTCAGTATTCCAGCCCTAGCGTGTGTAAATAATCGCAGATCTTACTCGCTGCGGGTACGTGCGTGAGCTGCCTGAATGATAAAACCTTGATTACATCACCCAGCACTGAGTAACGTTTATGTACTTACAGAGACGCGGTCAAGTTAGTCTCGCCATTGTGCCTACTTGTTACGTGTAACGGTGCGTGCTGCTCGCCACGTCTTTGTATCCCGACCTAGAACTAGATTGTTTATTGTACAGCTATGATTATATTATATTGCCTATAAATTTTATATTTACGTAATTTATTGACTCGTTTTTTGTAAAATTAAGCATAGTAGCTCTTGCATTTCGTTTGGAGTTTCGACTTATATCACACTGTGTTTGATAAAATTGTTGATTTAGATCACGAGAGTTTGATATCTTGGGAAATTATTATTGTATGTAACGTGTAATTATGTTATAAAGTATTACGTGTAATTATTAAAAGAAGACAATTTAATTGTTATGTTTTATTTATTCACCTCGATAGCTATAAAATAATATGTAGGTAGTAAATTGATACAGTATGAGGGCTGCATAACATTAAAAAGTAGAAAAGCTACATTAATTTACCGTAATAGATTTGAAAGACGATTTAAAAATAGTCCAGCCAAAAACAGCCACTATCGACCTATCGATTAGGCCCTTATCCGCACTGCTAGGTACAAACATTTCAACTATAAATAATGGATAGGTAAGTTCGGAAAAAGTATCTAATAATCACTTTTCAGTGTCGTGATCACGAATAAATGTAACAAGTCCGGAAAAAGTATCTAATAAAATTCAGGTACTTTACCATGATTCACGATCAATTAACTAGGATCAAGAACAATTCTAAAATAAAACTATCTATACTAAATTCTTCCATCTCGTATGATTCACTGATGCTTCATATTCTGTCGACGGCTTCCACACGGGCGATGGCTGGTGCTCGAATCTCTTGCCAGTCGCCAGCCTCGGTAAATCGCTTGTTGACAGTCATCAACTGCTCGAAGTTAGCCTTCGCCAGCTTGTGCTTGTTAACAACCTTCTGTACCAACTCCTCATCATACACCTCCTCAGGCCTTTCTAGCTTCAGATGAGCTTTCATTTCTGGAACGGTTACAAGGAAACAGTTCCACGGAGACCAGTCTTCATTCACGTGCCAACGGCACAATCTCAGCTCTGTGACGTCATTACACTCGCTGATTGCCGAGTGCGTGTGCCACAGTTTCTCCACAATGAAGAACACGTCCTTCTCCTGTAAAACAAAAGCTAAAGATCCCCAGCATTTGCGACGACGCTCATCCCGTTGCACTGCTCTAAGAATAAACTTGTAAGGAGTCATATCTATCCAGCTGCGCTCCGTCACGTCCTTCCAAGAACACGACTTGCAAATCAGGAAGCCGCTCATCTTTGCGTTCAGCGGGAAATCAATGTACGGTTTCACCTGATGGCACAGCTCGCACAGGTGGAGACGGCTGTTCTCCATCCTCCTGTACTCTCGCCACTCGTTACATTTCGTGACACCAGAGTTGAGCTCTGAAGTTTGGATCAGTCGAAACACGCTCGCAGCTGTTCGACGTCTCAAGAATTCAAGCTGGTAGTCATTGCACCTTCTCACTACAAGGTCGCACTCCCTATCGAGGAGTGTTATAATTTCTTCTGCAAGAGGATGCCGAAATTCTTGTAACGCAAACTTCATGTCGACCAGAAGCTCCATACGCTCTTTCACGTTCATATCGTCACGAAGAAAGGAATTATAAAGCTCCTTTAGTTTTCTCGCCTTTTGTATTTCAATAGTCTCCATTGTAATAAGCTTGCCGTCGCGACCGTACCAAGCAACAGGCTTAGAAATTTCTTCTAAAAATCGTTTTTCTTTTATTTTCTTACCGTCTTCCTTCACTTTGACTCTGTAAGCTTCGATACATCTGAGAAGCTCAACTTCCTTGTCGAGTAGCAATGTGAACTCTGCTATTTTTGGACCTTTTGCGTGTAACCTTGATATCCGTGCTATTTCAGCGTGCTTCCAACGATCAACCTGGAAAAATACAAATTATAATAGTTAGGTATAGGTACCACTAGAGTAGAAACATAACAGGGTTGGTAAATTCGTTAGTTACCATAGCGTAGAGTTGATCAAAGTCCTCACGCGTCTTAGGAAATGTTTTGGTAACCAAGTCCCTGCGGAGGCGTCTTTCCATTGCCTCTCGTTCAAGTCTGTCTTCTTCCTTCATTCTTGCTATTCTTTCCCTGAAAGCATTCAACTGGTAAATAACACAAGATCTACCTAGACCCCTAGATTAGTAATCTAGTCTTAGGTAAATTCATGTTACGGATTAATTTTATTTGAGGACCATAATATACCGACAAAGGCTAAAAAAATAAGAGTGATTCTGAATTCATCAAATATCATAGTTTCGTAACCTACATGCATTCCTTTAGCCATCTTTCGATTTTCTGTCGGAATTGGTGATGCCTGAAAGCTCTTTGGATGATGGTGGCATAGTGGATGTGGTTCAGTCGCTTGATCATTTCCTCGTAGGTCTCGTAAGGCTTAGGCACCACGATTCTATCAGTCACGTTGGGAATGAACACTTGGACGCTGCTCATTTGTGTCGCACGACTGTAGGTTGTATCCTGAAAAGTTAGTAGGTAAGTAGTTATATTTTAATTTCATTTACGTTCAGGTTTTTTCTTCATACGTAGATCGATTTGAGATTTATGAACCAAGTTAGAGGTGCTAGGCTGGTTTCGTAAAAAGTCGTATTTCTTAGAGTTGTGGATTTTGTTTGATAAATAAAATAAATAAATAAAGTCATATGTATAAAATAACTATTAGTGTTTTTTTAATTCGGAAAGCAAGTGAATAAATGATCATAGGTAGGTTAGGGTTTTCTCACGTAAATCTTTTCTCGTTCCTCAGCAGTTTGAGTGTCTCTACATGTTTTCTTCTCTGGCGGTAATTTTTCAGGCTTCTGTGGTGTTTGTGTGTAAGCATGATGGTAAACAGCACCTGAAAAGATACACCAGCAGTAAAGTTTCACCTTTTTTTTCCTGTTTTCAAGAATTTGTATTGGAATTGTTAAGTGTTCAGTATTTTTAAAGTTTCTTGTCTTACAACACTAAACGATGTCCTAATAAAACATGATGTCAAAGTTTTGATATACCTGTATGAACATTTCTATACCCTCCTAGATATGGCTTTTCCATTGGTTCAGAGAATATTTCAACGTTGATTTGTTTGAGCGTGCCTCCAAACGGCACCATTACACTCAATACATCGTTCACTGGATTTTCTTTGTAAAGTTTATTTAGATTAAATTTAAAGTTATTTTTCGCCAGAAGCTCAACCTCCACTATTCCGTACTTGTCATAGTCCAAGTCCATCAGAGCCATCCGATCTTTAAGAGGATGTTCTCCTCTCAGTAAGACCAAATTATCCGGGTCGGTTCCAAACAGTTCCCCTAAATTCTTCTTTATTTCGTGCACCTTCATAATAGAATGGTATGATCGCGTGAATATTCCATTTTGGTTCCGTATCCTGAATTTGATCGCGATAAAAGGCATCGTTTTCTTTTTAGGAATAACTGCGTGAAGGAGCTCATGGACATAGGATTCTATTGGGATCGACGATAGTGCGAAATCCTCTGAATCTTTAGTAAACACGTCGATAGTCAAGTTGCCTAGAGGGTCCGCTTTCAGTTCCGACAGTAAACTAGTTTCCTTGAGCACAGTGCGATTCTTTGTCAGTAATAAATTATTATTTGACACAGAAAGTAATTTCGCAAGTTTGCGTTTCACGAATTTTACTGGGGTATTTGCGGGGAAGACTTTATTGAACACTTGGTTGGGGTGCAGTGGGGATTTGAAAGTAATAAGTATGTGGCTGATGGGGCATTTGTATTGCTCGAGGTCTCGGGCACACGGAGCTGTCTGGTACCGTGATTTGCTCTCGTCTCCTTGAGGCGAGGACATGCGTTTATAAGGCGGTGCTGTGAGCAACTTCTCTCGCCCTAGTTCGCACTGACATGCTACCACTCCCTTCAAACAGTCTGGATTTGGCGCAATCCCTATTGTTCTCGGATTCATTGTTACTAACAAAATAAACGTCGATAGCACCCAGAAACACTTTTCTATACGTTACATAAAAATTGATTAAAAATAATTACAAAATCTAGATTTCCCGCACTGGCTTTGCACTGACTGACTGATTAAATTACAATGTTTACTTTGCTTAGAAACGGTTGCTTAGTGACGTTTGTTTCAGCCATCAGTCAATCGTTTGTATAAAAAGGTTGGTTTACAAAACGAGCATGGAGGTCATTGTACTGAGAGAGTAAACATAATAATATGATTTTTTTACGACATGGAATTGCTACAATCGAGTCTATCTACGGCATGTCTACGGCGTAGCTGCTCTACGAAAGCGCGTGCTACGCGCCTTCTCTTTCAATTATCTTTAGTTTAAAAAATAGAAATAAAAAAAATATCTGTAGGTAGGTACTAGGTGTACTTATATTTGCACTTGTATAAAACACTCTGGTAGGTATAAAATAATGCATACTTGTAGTTGAAAAAGGAGTAACCTTATTATAAATGTTGCAGGTGTATCTTTCAAAAGGTTTGCTAGCTAGAACATTGTTAGTTTCAGCCGGGAAGTAAAGCTTCTAGGCGTTGTTTTGTTTATACAAGACTGAATTAACCACTAAGCTTTTAAAAACTAAACCCCTTTGAAGAATTTTATAAAAGATTCTTTAGTCTTGTGCATCCAACGTTTTAATAGGTAATTTCTGTATGAAGTTATTTTCTTTGTAAGTTCAGATCTAAAAATAATTATATTTTTATGTGGTCTCAAGCTATCCGTGGTTATTAAAATGTAATTCGTATGCGTGTAGGTGCGGCGTATTAAGGGAAGTAAAATATTATCGATAGCTATAACGCAAACATAAGTAGGTGGTTGATAGTTAATAAAAATTGAGAAAACAATAAAATTACAGCGCAATAAAAGAGCGAATGCGCTGGCGAAGCTGGCGTGATATTAAATTCCTCCGAAAACATAAAAATGATTTTTGATCGTAAAACTATAATTTACAGACGTAAAAATGCGCTGAGTTATATGTTACGCTGTGTCTGAGACTCGGGCAAGGATATTGCTTCCCATTCGTGTATGGCACTTATTGGTTATTCGTCGCAGGCTATAATAAGCTGTTTACTTACTCGGGATCGGTGATAAAAGGATTTATAGAGATCTCTAGATGATCGGTCTCATACTACACCTAGCCTTTCACTCGGTACGCTACTCGCTAGAACAAATAGCCTATTTTTTACGATTCCGAATACCAGATTTCTAAAATTCTCTATACTGACGCTTTAGTTAGAACTCATAATGCATTCAGCCAATTCCGACGTATTTGAATATAGTGTGCCAAGCAGGACTCTTATCTAGTGTGTGTTAGCAGTGTTAGTGAGCATCGAATAACCCTGTCCACTATTGCGTCAGTGTGCGTTCTGTAAACACGTGTTTTAATCAAGCCTGTTGCTTCGTTTCCGTTTGCTGCGGCCACTAGCCGCTGCGCAAAGAAAAACTTTGCATGCGTTTTATTACGACGGATACGAACCGGCCGCAGGGCTTAATTTCGACGACCTGCCTCGCTTTAATTGTTTTATTCGGTAAACAGATAACTGAGCGACGACAATATTTGTTCAAAGGGATCCGTGCAATCGTTCATCTTGCACACGAGCTTTCCGGGTTTCAATTAATAGTAGTCGACTGCGTAGAGTTGTTATATGATGCCTTACTTATACATTGGCTGACTCTGGCAAATTGCTCGCTCGGTTAACCGCTGTTCTGTTTTTTGATTATCTCTTATTAAGTAAAATAAAGAAACAATGTGGTTGAATGAAACATTACGGTCACTATTACAGTGGCGCCGTTGGGCTGGCAATTTGTCACGTGTGGAATACTTATTGCATAAATGTACATGTGCCAAATGTAATGTTTGGCCGTGCCTCTGTCTACCTCGTAATCGTTGAGAGATAAAAGATCTGAAGCAACGAGATATCTGGAGGGACGTAAAACCTAGAGCTTACAATTGTGAGCCTTTTCTATCTTCCAGTGTACGAAGTATAAATGTAATATAAGAATCGATAGAAAAAAACTGATAAACTTACCGCACTGCTAAACAGCAGCTGAACACAGAACACACCATTCATTGTGTTAGTTATTTTGCATCCAGGTCTTCTTCTTTATTGTTCTTATGAAACTGCAATTAGTTATTCAGTTCATATCTTCATATTAGCAATATTAGTCAGTGGTATTGTATTGACGTTTCAAGTAGTTGCAACAATAAATCAGACTACAATAAAAACTGAAATAACCAGGCTATTTACATAAAGTGACCCCGGCAGACTATTCATCACAATTTTCATTGCCGTGTCAGTTCCAAAACGCGCAATCTTCCCGTTTCATTCGCGATAATCGAGCCACACAATTTTACTGCGCTCGCGGGCTCGGGTGGGTACAGAGAAGGGGGACCGTTTCATTCGATTAAAGCCCACTGTACTCGGAAATTATCAAACGAAACGCACCAACAACTCACCCGTCCGTGAGAGCCTCTACTACATTAATAGTTTTTGTTCCCCAACTCGCACGTTTCGTCGCAGAAAGGTAAAGTGTATTGGTTCTTTTTTCACGAGTCGCTTGTCGACACCTCTCATTTTCGTATACTCCGAATTCAATATTGAGCTCGTTTCATGCAAATAGCGCGTCTACTTTTGTGTAGCCCATCCTTTGCATTTGTGATGGATAAAATTGTCAAAGTTGCATCGTACATGGTGTTTTTGTTCGTTAGCATTACTTTAATATTCTAACACAAACCGAATTCCCAGAATGTTTTAAACTAGTTATTAAAATAGAAAAGTATAAAAGTTTCAGAGAAAACTCATTGAGGTTTACCTAATAGATTATAAACATAGCATAATCTATTGATGATCGAGATAAGCGCATAATCTATTGAGTGAAAGTTGATTCTACCTTTTTTATTGCAATAAGTTGAAACAAGGTCACTGGTTAATTTAGGTCACCTGCAGAATACCTTGATACCTAAAACTATAACTTGTGTTAATATTTTTATAGTGTTGCATATTTTTTTAATAGACTTAATAAAAAAGAATGAATTTCAAAATATAAATATTTTTCTGATAGGTAAATAAACCGACAATGTGAGATTCAAACTTGAGGGTTAGTCCATAGTGCAGTAAATTTTCTGATTGTGGAAAAAATGCGTTCTATTTTTATTTACTCGTGTGTAAAATACATTTGGGTCTGTCCTTAATAAAATGATTATAAGCCATCCATCTTAGTTATTCTCTAAGAATATCTACCGGGTCTGGTGATTACAGTGTGGCTCCTTCATATTTTAGCTAGTAGGTAAGTGAAATTAAACTTATGAATCAGTAAAATCGGACTTAGATACAGCCCAACGTAAAATAAAACGTTTGCACCACAAATTCAATAAAACACACGCTCAAACTATGTACCTACCTACAAAATATTCAGTTTGTTCCCAATGTTTGTTCAGATTTCCCAATCGCACCTCGTGTTAATTTGTTTGTACAAATTTTACTGCCCGCAATCGATTCGATTAAAATTTAGTTCTATGTTTCATTCAACTTTTAGTGCTCACAAAAAATAGACACATCCTTTCCTATTGCAACTTTCGATTGATAAAAAAGTACTTTTTTTTATTCTAAACTTAATTAACAAATAAATTTCTAAATATATACGAAAGGATATTTCATGTAGGAATATATCTTATACTAAGATACAAACGTAATTGAAAGTATAATGTCGTTCGATACATCTCTTAAAAAAATAACAGACTCAATTGACTCATTTATGGTTTACGGATCTTTGAATTAGCCTTTTTGTTAAAATAGATAATAGTCAAACCACTTTTTGACCTGAATAGATTCTAAAAAACAGTAACATAAGATTTAAATAAGGTTGTGTTAAATGTCCATGAATATTTATATTTATTATTATTATTTTATTATTTAAGTTGTGGGACTGAAAGGGCTTGTTTAGTTATTTTTATTTACCTCAGTTTCGTATTTCAGAAAATACTAAGATGTCCTGACTTAGGAAGCTTTGTGACCCGTGGTAGGTTAATTTATTCTCAAATGTTTTGTTAATTATTAACCATTGACACTCTTCGTAATACAAATGAAGTGTGCTTATGTAGCTACATGACTGCAAACATGAATAATTGTAATAAGTACTGAATTTGAAACAGCATAATGTTAATGAAGTTGATTAGCGTGCATTCGATCGGAGAGTTACAAACATGTAAAGTTTGACCACACCATATCTGCAGCAGAAGCAATATGCAACCCTAAAAATTTCTATAACTTTTTTTAGGGTAACTTTCGTTTTCATTGTTTGTTATATTATCTTCGTCGCAATACAGACAAAGCGTCAAACCATAGGATTCAAATTCTGCAGACTTAGGGAGGCCAGATTCTATCTGTTTGCACACCGTACATACCTTCATCAAACGTACATGTCTATTTGATCAGTACTTCAGTCATTGATTAAATGCTGTGTCCAGTGTTTTAAAACACATATATTATACATACAAAGCACCAGAGGCAACATTACGGTGAAGGAAAACATCGCGAGGAAACCTTTTTTGTCACTTTCGCAGCAGTAATATTGCTCAATTTTGAAGGGGTTGGTAATTAATTTGTCATCCGATTTTTCACGACTACCCTCTAATGTGGATCGTGGGCTATGCACCGCCGCCCTTTTACCTTTACCTTTACAGTTACACCCCACAAATAGTACTAATAGAGTTGAATATTAGCAATATTAAACCGCATACCTACATTATTCCAATAAAATAACCAAAACTAGGGTTTTATACGAGTATTCATGACCGTTAATTTGTTTGATTGTTTATTCTGGTACTCGTTCAGAAGCTGATAATAAATACTGAGGACATTATAATGCGTATGGTGTAGTTTTATGTACTGATGTACTATGCAAATTGAATCTAAACTCAAACATACTACTGTTATCGTTTTATCTAAACAAATATAATTAAAAATCTATCTTCAAGAATGATTACTCTATGAATGACTTACTTTTGCTCACGACTTCGTCCGCGTCCCGTTTGATACTGTTGATTTTCCGGGATAAAAAGTAGCCCATGTCTTAATCCAGGTTACGAACTACATAATTATATATATCCCAAATTTTATCCAAATCGCAAACATCCAAACAACTAAACTTAGGCATTTATAACATGGCATGGTAACTTCACGCCATGTTATGAAAATGTAACATCATAAACGAAATTCGGTAAAACAAACAACACCGTCAATAGTATAATGATCATTATCCATTTACAAGTCCATAATTATATTAAAATCAACGCAAGCACAATTCCGACATGTAAACGTTAACCGACATTTATTTTAGGCTAGAACTGAACGACGAAATATTAATTTGCTGGACAATATTAAATGGGTTATTATTTTTCAGTAGTGCTACACAACTTAGAACCTATATATAACGCTGAGTTTTATGAGCCGCGCCGCCGCAAGTTCAATAAGAACAAGGGTCATTTTGAAACGCTTTATACTTACCAGAGTGTGTTAATTCGTCCAAGCTGCTAGGTGAAAATGTGCCGAATCTCAGCGACCTAGTTTAGACTAGACAGTAGGTACAGATAGAGTACGGATATCGCTGAGTTAATATAACTAACGGGTCTTCTGACAAAATTTCACCACCCTCTGTGGAACTGAGGGGAAGCTCTGTAGTGTGCGGTACTGTAGCGAGTTGAAAGCATCAATCGGACTATCATTAGCTGTATTTAGCCTTTCGCCAACTGCGGTTATCACTATCAGTCAATTTGTCGAGCGCATTCCACGAGCACTCACCGTGCCAAATGTACCATTTTATTATTTATAAAATTAATACCATTCGCAAAAACAACGTTCGATGTATCGACAGAAGATATCACAGTTCCTAATTTCGCAGGACAGACTCTTATCACTCAATGGTTTTGTACGTGGCCAGACGAATGCCCAGGGGTGCAGATAATAATGTTTTTCAGTCGTCTTATTCACTAAAACGTATACAGTTTTGGTTAAATTGTTTGGTTTGCCAGTTCAATGAATTTCAGAAATAAGGACGGACTAATCCAGTTCAATGCTGTCTAGTAGGTAGGTAAGGTACATTCATGTTTTAATTCCATCGCCTGTAAATGTGACAATCGTAAACGTATTCGTCGTAATGCTAGCGTATCTGAGATACACTGCGCGGTGACGCTACAACGTTTGACAGTCGAGCTGGCGTTGACGCGCAATATGACTCGATTGCGTTCCGTTTACGTAACGGTGACTGTCAGATTTGTTCGTGATCTCAGAAGTACCTTTTTCATCGACTCTACCAACCGAAAGTTTACATTAAAATATGCGATATAAAGCTTATTTTACACTGCAAATTGATTTTGAGTGACCACGTCTGACATCGATGCTGAGTGCATGCGTCCATCTTTTATTCGATTATCGAGTGGATATTACTGATGGTCGATGCCGCGTAATATATTCTAAGCGGTTTGGGCAGTGCATTGCTTTGGTATTCACCCCTTTATTGATACAAACCTGTGATGGCATCGACTTGAAAATTAATTTAAAAAAAAAAAACCATAGTAGGTAAGCAAGGCACACTATTGATACAATCCGACAAAATCGTTATACCGATAGATTACTAAAATCATCGATAGTCATGCGCAGTGCTACGCTTGTGCTACGAACGTGCTACGAAAAAGCACAATACCCACTTCTAAGTTTTCAAGAATCTTTGATGGGAAGATAACCTAATAAACTGCTCAAGGTAATATAAATTGGAATGTGTGCGTGATTCAGCTCACTTTAGAACCGTCATATCCGAGTTCATCACATATGCATATTACGGCATAACTAGGGGAGTTTTATTGCGCCACGGACAGACGTGGCCAAGGATTCGGATCTCTCTCAGAGGGTAAATACAACAGTGCGCTGATTTTATCTGAACCATAAGTATTATGGGAACACACACATACATACATAGTTGGCGTATAAGTTATTCTAAAATAAGGTACTAAGCTCTTGATTATAAGTTACTTTCTAAACCTATTCCCTCTATTCTATATTTTTGTTGATATGAAAAAAAAAACCGAAGCGCCGCCTTCGGAAAACCTGGATTTCTTGTTTGTTTATTATTTTAGTAAAAACTATGCTCTAACTGGTAAATGTATTATTTCTCATCTCGCTCTATAGGTACTATTATATAATTTCTCTCCGAGTTTCAGGTTCTCTGCAATATTATTATATGCCTAAGCGAGTACTTTAATATACTACCTTTATGACACACCCGCTGGATGTTAATTCCGTTTGAGAATGTGAATATTTTTCACTAGGTTTTATTTCAGAATAAATGTTGGTTGGGAATAAAAAATGTACAAACACAATTTAATATCTATATGACGTATGTATATTTGAAATAAAATAAAATCAATAACAATGATTAGTCCCAATTGAAGAATCTTCCATATCATTAGTATGCAGTATAAAAAGTTTTAAAAAAATTGAGTAAAGTACCTCTATCGCGTAAAAAATAAAGGTAGCACTTTGTGCACACGAGTATGTGCGAGTAGAAATTCCAATTGCGTACTTTTAATTTAGTAGTTTTGCATTCGCCAAGGAAAAATACAACAAAGGAATCCGATTAAAAATTTTGACATAATAAAGTTGGTTCTGAAACAAGAAATTAGCTGCCAATTGCATCGAACACACTATTATAAAGTTAGGCCATTGTTTTACCGTTTTTAGATGCTTGAACGAAGCTGAAACTACGGGTTTCTGTTCAATTACCTACTGTTGGTGTGAAACCATGCCCCTTTTTTGACCTTTAATTAAAAGCTGCAGTGATTTATTTGACGAATACCTAGATCATAAATATAGCCAAAGTTTTATTTCGATACCAAAAATAAAATTGAGTTTCACAGTCACCTCTGTGTTCACTTTGTGTTCACCTCAGTAGGTAATAATTTGTTTAGATTATATTATAATGCACGTCAGTAGTATTGTATACGAGAAAGGAGAAAAAGAAAACAAGATTTTTCAACGAGACAAAAGAACATATTTTCAAAGGGCGCTAAAGTATTGTTCAGGTGATATCACACCGACAATGCGTGCATTATGGATATTTATAGAGTACTGCTCCGAACTCTTTGGGCTGTTCACACGTGCCGGCGCTTCGCTGAAAACCGCAAGAGATCGAAAAAAACGTAGATATAAAATCCTGGACAAACTGCTCAACGAACTTTGCTATCGGTACGTGTGAAAACCTCTGAGCCTTGGGATATTCTATATAGCCTTCAAGCTTTGTGAAATAAGCTGCCTACGACAGAACAATATAATAATGTTTTTTAAAACGTATTATTTATATTTCACACGTTATCAACGTCTTCATTGGCCTTTACATCCCTAAATTATCTAAACCTACATCTAAATTGTAGCCTTACCTATGTTAAAATAGACACTTATTTCGTGGCAGCAAAATTGTGGAAGTATCTGTGCGGTCTCGATTCCAAGGCCTCTCTAGATATAGTTTGGTTTCGGTCAGCAGCTTTAACCAATATCAGATTAAAACACCGTTTCCATAGACAAATTCTTCTTTTTACGGTTTATTAAATTTGCAGACCTAAAGGCTATTGACAAAGAGGGATAGAGCTACAAACATATTAGCATACGCGGGTAATGCCTGGTCAAACCGACGCAGGGCCGCGCGTGCCCCGAGCGCCTCTGCGGGGATCTCTGTCGCGCTGTATTGTACGATTTCCAACCAGTTTCATGGGCATAACAACTGGAATGGAATTATGACGGTACATAACAAAACAACCTTCATTTTGATGTTACTATTGCATCGGGAGAGCAGTGATTTGATGAAAGAGCAAATAAAACAGCAATTTTCTGAATTTGGAAATTATTGTCTCTAACTACACTTTTTATAGAATTTGTATTCCTGTATTATAACTTATTTATGTATAAGCTATGAATCTATGCTATGTGAATATTTAGGAAAAAAATATAATTTTAACCATGAAAAATTACTGTCTTTCATCTACTCAGATTTCTCTATTTTTTGAGATTTTATTTAAGTTTTCATTTAACCGCCTAACATCAGGTGAGCCATCGCCTTGTTCCATAAAGTATTTGTATAGTGCGAAATGTTGACATACATTCACGATTGAGGAAATACAGTCGAGAGCACAAATTACGGGTCATTTATAAAAAATGAAGTTAATAATTATCCTCGAAATTATCACTTAGTGAAATTTATAAATTAATTAAAGAAAAATAATTGCTTAATTGAATTATTACTGTGCATAATTTCACTAGCATTCATGATTTCCAAGAGATTCAAGTTATTATAGATGATCTGGATTTGTTTCTCTCGAGTGTATTATGTGATTTAGTTATGTTGATGGTTGTGTTGCATGACAAAACCTCAGTGAATATACAAGCAATTATGTAAATTACATTGTCCTTTTCAACAATTAGACAAGTACAGGAGGGTTTAATCCTAGTTAAGCAAACAATCAAACAGCCATTAATTAATACGAACAGAACATTGTTGCAGTTCGCACAACTATTTCAAAGTCCGTGTAATTGTTGAGCTCAGAGGTAAATTCTGAGGATTCAAAGGAAAATACCCAGAACTGAAATGTAAGTGATCACTGGTGAAAGTATTCTGTTCAGGGTTGTCCGACAAAAGTTTTCAAATTGTTTTTACTTGATTTTTATAAATACACTCGAAATCGGAAACATCATTCTCAAGAACAATAAAAGATTTTTTAATATATGAGTTATTGTTATAGAGTAATTTCACCAGATAGGAAACGATAGTTGGCAACCCTACCCTGAGTTTGAAGAGGAAACGATCACCGAAGCGGAAAATCCTGCATTACACGCCTTCCGGAACGCACCCTTTCACTCCAAAGTAGTTTCGGAATCCGAGAAATACAACAGTAATCTGCAATACCGTACAATACTTTTGCAGATCTCTATGAAATGCGGTACCTAACTACAAGCGCACATAAAAATGCACGTGTTTACGGACCCCGCAGGCCAATATGCTGCAGACTGATTGCTTCTTTACTGTTACACGATAAATGTTTTTATTAGATGCTCATAAAATGTGCCCGGACTGCGAGACCCAGTAGCCAATAAGGACGACAAATACAGCTTAAATTATAGAACTCGCTCAAAGTTCTGTAAATCTCTGAAGTGCATGATATAATACCTAGTTAGTTGTGAAAGAAGGAATGTGGCGAAAGGATCAAAATACAAACTGTAGAAATACAGAGGCGTTATTTGCGTTCGCAGTCTCGATGTTATTATGAGAACAAGAGGATGTATACTTTTACAGGGGACTTTTAAGACACCGATCTAGATTTACTTTTTATTTACCTACCTATAATGTTTGAAACTACCCTGTAACTAACAAAATAATAGCCGCTTTTAGATCCACTCTACCTGTACAAAGTGGTTTCATCTTAATGTTGCTTCCGAGATAACCTTTATAAAATAAATTTAAACGAGTACATAAAAAAACTCATTACTTAAAGCGTATGTTGCTTGTATTCCCATTCCTGTTCACTCGTTTCTTATTGTTTATCGAATTCATAAAATTGGTGCAAAAAGTTCACGCGGCTGGTTGCCTGAACCGCCGAACCGTTCAAATCGTTTAGTAAACAACGAATAGGTCGTGTACAACTGAGGTACAACAGTTTTAATCGAATGGAAACGGAACAAAGTGAAAATGTACACCTCAATTATTCCAACAGTCGCTTGTGGACAAATAACCATATGCCGACTAGACCGCTTGCCAATGTTTCGAACGGGCCGCACAAAGTTTTTGAACCTGTGTGGTATTCATTTCGAAAGTCCTTCCCTGGCTATAATCGTTTTGTGTATTCCTAACTATTCTAAGTAGGTTTGCCTTTCATAGTTTTGGTAAAATAACTGCTGACGTTTTATTCAAGGAAGTTTATTTTCTGATAAACAAATAAATCCTAAAGCCAAAAAACACATTTTCAGAAATAATCTACCTAGATGCTAAAGTAAAGACTGGAGGTGTTCTAAGATTTGTAAGTTACAGCTCTTAATTGCTTCCAATGAAATTAGTGCCGGTGTTGAAATTGAAAAAGTTAATGGATTCCTAATCGAATCTTTTATAGGTCCGTCCACCTCAGCGACGGAACGGGTTTCTGTATCTCCTATTTTACGGATAAGACTACTTTAATTTTTATATTACATGCAAACATTTATAATGGTTTAATAAAAATATGTTTAATGACCTAGGGTTTCTGACCTTAGAGGATCCAGGAACGGCAGCCATCTCCTCAAATATCTGGTGGTGCAATATTTATAAAATCAGCAATTATTAAAATATAAAAATATTTTTTTAAATATTTAAAAAGAGCTAGTTTATAAAAACCGTTAAAGGCATGTATGTGCAAACATATTATGATGGTTTGTCTCCTACTTTTCTACGTAGATTATGAAATTCCAATAAAAACCAGTCTCAATACACAAGGCTTAGAACAGACTACATAAACCGAACTCAATAAAACATAGAGTCCGGACTGAAGCTGTCCCAATAAAATACAAATGCTTTCGATTGAAATGCAGGACCATTGCCACTGTTTACTTGGTACCGGCCCCGATAACTAAGATTGCTTTTTTCTCCGATCACTTGTAAAGTAACTGCGTAAATTAAAAATTGTTTATTATACTTTGAATTCTTATGAAACTGAGGGCAATTATTACGCGACTCTTTTGTGCCACGAAGTTATTGCAGTGAGATTAATCTCGAGCAAATGAATTTAGATCGCTGTCATTCCGATATTTTAAAAACTATGCACGCCAGCTTTTTGATGTACAAAGTGCTTCGTAACTCATTACCACTAAAAAAGAACGAATATTGAATGGCCTAACACCGTTTGTAGTGACCCAGTTTAATTATTCGTGGGTGTATTTTATTGTGATAATCAATAGGACCATCGGACAGGTTACAACTGCCAGATGTATGAACTTTTTACCGTTGCTATCTTAGTCATAAATCACTCACAAGTTAGATCATCATCATCATTATCATCCGTAGCCCGACTTCACCTACTGCTGGCCATAGGCTTGTGCCACAAGTTGGATACGTCTCAAAAAAGATTTCACAAGTAGTGAATATCCAAAAAAAATATATTGAATATCCTTGAAAATCAAATATTGAGCGGGTGCTAATGTATCATTATGATAAATGATTTTTTTAATTACGCACACGTCAAATGTAAGAAATGCGTAAACACCCATAGCGAATGTATTACACCCATACAAACACGTAGTTTGCGATAACAGTTAATTAATAACCGATCACAGCGAACTCACAATGACTCGTACTACGCTTAGTGTTAGTCAGATCGACTGCAAACATGAAGCTATCGTTATGTAAGTACATTTTGTCTTAAATAATAATTATTGTTAAGTATGCGATACACTTCTGTAAAATACTTAGGTAACTATTTATATGAATCATCCATTTGAAGGCTTGTGGTTTTTCTGAGTTTCGAGAAATCAGTTTTGTTTGTAAAATTAACTTTTACTTATAGGTACTTACCTAATTTCTCCAATTCCTTTTCTCCAGTTTTCATCGTATTGACTACCAGTATAACGAGGCAACAAGACAGCACAGAAACATTAAACGAGACTCTGGATAGATTGATAAAACAAACAAACAAAGATCACAGTGAAAAGAATGACTCAGATTTGCACACGAATAAGAACAACTCCCAAGTAATTTACCTTAAATCACCGGAGAGCCGTAGACAATTAGAAAAAAATAGTAACACAAAAGAAACGAACATCCAGATCGAAGATGGTAACCTAGTCAACATTATCGATATTTTACATGCATTAGGCTTGAGAGACTCGAAATCTGAAGACAAAGGTGACAAAAGCAACAATTTTAAAGAAATAACTTTCACGGTAGAAGATAATGCAAAACCCACTAACTCTGATACTGGCGGGGTACAAAAGCTGTTAGGACAGTTGATATCCAAGTCTGGATCGTCTGAACCGTCAGTAAGTGAAAGTTCAGTAGATGCTACAGTGACCAGCGGCTCTGAATCAGGAATAAACTTACTTCATAAATATCCTGAAATCATAATTGACAAGATCATTCATCAAAGCGATAAAAACCAAGCTGAAAAGGTTACTGAAAATAAAGCAGTGACTGAAAACGAAATTGATAAAACTGCTGAAAACCAGAACTCCTTAAAGATTGCGCAAGAATTAAAAACATTATTGTTAGAACTTCAAAAGATGAAAGCAGAAACTGCGAGTAACATTGATCTAACGATAAATCATCAAAATATGCCACAAGACACCGAATCAAATCCTCAAGATGACATTACACAGCAGTGTGGCAACGCAATTGTGCAGTATCAACTTCCGTGTAAAAGTGTGCTGTTGAATAAACTAACTGGTTATCAAGACTCACTTAGGTCTGGTGGTCCAGATCTTGATGCAAGCCTACAGTTAAATATATGGGGAGCGCGTAATACAAGGCGAAATGCACTAATAGGTATTTCGAGGATACAGAAACTGAAACGCATTCAATTTATTACGCAATTAATCAATAACATGATGTCTAAGTTTGTCTATCGTCCGTTATACGGTTATTTCTAGCTCTTTATTCATTGAGTTTTCGTGTAAGTTTTCATGCTCATTTAAAAATTGATTGTGAGACTGCAATGTAAATACTATTGTCCAGCCAGCCGCGGAGAGACTTGTAATTGTTAGTGCAACAGACATATTCCTAGAATTCAATTAAATGTTTTTGAGAGGACGCAACGCAAGGTAAATTTCGCTTGTTCATAATCAGTCACCCACAGCTAGTTAGCGAAGTTGTGACTCTGAACACAAAGAAGCTATCCGCAATTCGCAGTCTAACTAGTGAGCAAACACGATCAACCGAAGTCCAAACTGCGCTCAAAGATCTAGTTAGCTGCGGGACTGTGCAGGCATGTTTGCTGACGTGTTGTGCTCCCAATGAGCAACAAGGAGGTGTAATACTTGTTTAATATGTGGTTGATGTTCTGAATTAATTAAACAATCGGCGCTGTTCGCGGAATATCGGTGCTTTCTACAGATGCTTTGAAGCAAGCGCAGCCGTCACTCAACGACGATATTGCACTCCGACTTACAAAGCTGCCAATGTTCTTTATTTCCTTATTTTGTATTCAGTTGTGTTGTAGTGTGAGCACATTTTCGTGAGACTTGTTAATAAGTTAGCGCTTTATGGTAGCAGGGCGTCGGATTGGCACATGTTGCCTCCGGATGGCAGAAAATGGGGTTCTGCATTTTGGAAAAACGATTTTTTTTTGTAAATTAAATTAAAATATTTTTTTATTTAAATACTTTGGTAAACCTAGTATTCTGACTCAGCAGACATTGAGTGAACCGAAACTAGTTGAAAATCTAAGAAATATTATGAATCCAATGCATTCCTGGTTCAACCCTTCAGCCCCGCATCGATATTGTAAGCTGTAGATAGATAAATAGATCCATAAGCGTCCATTATAACAACTTCGTACTCAGTCCGAGGTAATCCTTGAGCGCATATTTTCACCTCGCGTGATAATCTCTAAAAGCTTTCAATAGCGTTTCACGTATAGAAAAGTTACGGTGAAATGTTTGAAACTCCTCACGGGCAAGCGAGAAGTTGCTATGTTAATGTATTTTCTCTTTGTATCAGGTCTGTCTGCTTGTTAAATACATACGCTTATGCGCTTAAAAGTTCATCATGTTGTGTATCGTGTTATTATTTTCATCTCGGGTGTTAGATCAAGGGTGTTTTTAATCTTATTTTATTTAAGTAGTTCAGCGGTTTATTTTTGTTCAAATATGTTCTTCTATTATTATGTGTAGAAAACAATATGTTAGCTCACAGTAGTTCCCTATCATAAAAAAGCAGTTGTGTGACACGGGAAAATCAGTTAACTTGGATCTCTAATGACTTGCATCTATTTATATCAAAGAAATCCACTTAGCGCGACGTACGGCTTATATCTCAGACCCGGTATTAGAAGATATTTAATATAAATAAAAATAAAATGTGGTACTAAGCTTCCGACTTCGTTGCGGTGATAGAATAATAATGAGCTCAATAATCCTAGCAAAGGAACAAGGTAAACATTTGTTTAGATACGTGCGTGGGGATAAGGCCTCGACACACTGATTCCGGCTTCGGTACGGCAGTGGTAGGTACACCGCTGTGAATATACAATGCATACTGCATAATATATTCATTGTCAATTACGATCAAATAAATATGCACTCAAGCTTACTCGTGGAAAAAACCAATTATTTTTTGGAGTACTAGGTTCATCACTCCTTTGCGCAGAATGCGGGCTTTTTTTTAGTCTACTATAAGATGTTCGAATATAACAATCAAGTGCGCTGATTAATTCCCGCTACGTGTAGTGATACGCTGTACCAGATGAGACAGCAAAACGCAGCCGCCTCGCAGTCAATATGCCGCCTTTAAGAAACTTAAACAAATCCAATTTATTTCCCATTTCCTCACTTCATGAAAACTTAAATATGTTCGCAAGGTAAACCACTCTGAAAGCAATCCTTTGATCGCGCTTATCTTTATGCAAATCCGAATCAAATTTTGATAGCACACCTCATGCTTCATGTTTGAAAAATATTCAACGATATTGCCTATTAGGTAGATATGAGGCCGAATTTGTTGAAAAATCTTCCCAACAAAGTACTGTCGCGTACACAGATTTTAATGCAGTATTTTGAATGAACAGTTCAAACATCCGCCCTACTCAATCTACTGATATCTGAAAATAAAAGCAAGTTTGAGATAAAGAAAATTGTCTGCTTATCTTATCCATAAGGAACGGCGAGTTCGCAAGGATTTTAATAAGAATTCAAACAGAACAGGTTACACTGGAGAAACTTAATACGGATAAGCGAACTGAATCGGGAAGACATCATTTCATTACCTCCTATCGCATCTGTTTAGACAAAGCGCATTTCCTGTTGTGTCCTGCTGCATTGGGTATTACGCAAACGAATACCTACCCGAGGTGAGTGGAACGTATTTCAAGTAGGTACAGCTTTTTTGTAGAGAATATCGAGACTCAGATAGTCTCGTCTCATCAGCGTAGGCGACTTATCAGAGTAGGTATACAACAAAAACGTCTTCGTGCAGCACGGTTTGCTATAGATTGTTCGACTGAGATGTCCCTACTCGTATCTGAGGGCTTCATCCCAGACGGCCACGGTTTCGGACGACCACGCTCTGAAAATACCCAACAAAAATTTCCGGCTGGACATGGTTTACTTAAGTTCATACATAAAGAGTGGTGCTGGTACGATTTCGGCCGGGGCGGGCCAAAATGTTTAATGATCCTCAAAGAATGATTTGGTCCCAATCGGTTTGTTTCGGTACTATGGTCTATGACATCAGTAGGTAAGTACTGTGTAGAAATGGTCTCATCACGATCAACATTTCTCTATTTCAAAGAGTATGGAGAAAACATGAGAGTACAATAATTGCAACTGAAATCCGTCTACGAGATTTAATATGTTCCACGCAGTAGGTAGACGAATATTTTTCATTCATAACAGGAGTCTGAGCCACTTCAAGTTGAGATTGTGAAGACGAATTAACTTCAAAAAGTAGTTCGGCATCCTGTTATACATACGAGTACACTTCTCCCTGAACGGAATCACAAAGAGCAAAACATTAACACGAGCTAGTTACTTATTTGAAAAGCTATCGTGAAGTTCTCTGGAGTTTTATATGACGCCAATTTTAACGAACTCCACTTGGAGTTCTTGGAGAAGATTTTTTTGTGACAAACGTTTTAATTTACTTATTCTGAAAATACCTTTACCTTTCTGAATAAACAATTAGCAAAATCAGATGGAAAGATGATATCGGTTGTGCAAAAACGTGTGAGGTACGCAATGTTACTCTTAATGTGTACTAGGTACCTACCTATGTAATCAAAATTCAACATATTCATTAGATAATCAGTGGTGTAAAGCGCCTCTGCCCTTTGTCACTGTGCTGGTTGTGGTTTCTGCAGGTGTTGACGCGGACGTTGCGTCTAGGAACGTAAAAGAATATCACTTCATTCATCTTCATTGGGTAAAGAACTAAAGAGCTATATTATGTGGTAACATGTTTTTAGACAAACAATAAATATATTCGATACCCTAACTACCAGGAATACACAGATTGGAAAAGATAAAGAACTGGTATTTATTTCACGAAGTTCAAAGTGCAAGAGCTGGAAAACTTAGCTTGAAATTCATGAAGTTTTATGAGTAAAAATCGCACTTTTTTTTCGCCGAGGAAATAGAGAAGATGCGCACAGACTTTTATTTTTTAAAGAGGGCATATTCTTAGTACCTTGTTCGAAGGTGAGCTCGGGTTACGTTTGTTTTACAACACTTTTATATACAAGGCACTAACGTGTTGTAGCGCTGCGCTGGTTGAGAGGAAAAGAAAGCACGGTACCTACCGGTTTATGTCTGCGGGCGCTCTGACTATACTCGTATCTATACTTGGTGGGTATTCACCGAAATAATTAAAAGTTTTTACGACTTCCCCGAGTATGGTGTAAAAGGAACCAAAGCGACGTATTGCATGAGAATTTGGTGTCCTGAAGTTAGATACTAAATTATAAATGCATTGGATGGTAAAACGATTAAAGCTTATTTTCTTTTTATTGAGCTTCACGCAGTTCGTATTTGTATTGTAATTATATCTCTTTCGCTAACTCAGCGCAAGTAAATTCTCTAAGATTTTTATACTGGAACAAACATTGTTATGCAATGAGTTAGATAAGTCGATCAATCTTGAAAAAATGTATAAAACAGATAAAATTAACGTGAACATCTGAAGTTGTAGTTTGATGGTTTCCCTATGTACATATCTACCATTCATATTGGGCTCGCGTTTGACCACTCGCTCTCTACCAGACGTTTTTGAATCGTGTGGCTTCGTAGCCTTAGCACCAGTTTTTGGCATCATCAAATATTTATGTCGATTATTCAATAATCCCTTGCCAAATATCAATCAGTGGTGTTAAGCAAAACTAAGCTATGAAAATAAAGGATTATTATCATTACCCGT
Source organism: Eulithis prunata (assembly GCA_918843925.1). Taxonomy (NCBI): domain Eukaryota; kingdom Metazoa; phylum Arthropoda; class Insecta; order Lepidoptera; family Geometridae; genus Eulithis; species Eulithis prunata. The sequence goes on along the minus strand of OU974016.1, from coordinate 5,777,004 downwards.
GGATATCAAACACATCCTAAGCAACATAGTTTAGCTCTGATGGAAAGGCACCTTGATGTGAGCGTGTAGGTATTTTGGCACTGTGATATCGACGAAATTGATTGGTTTTGTTACTAAGCCGAGTACATATCGTTGTGTCGTACGTATTTGGTCACGTCAGAACTACAATAAGGGTGTTGAATTTATACATTTCGTTAGATTCAAAAATTTGCTTTTTGTTTTTAAATATAAGAACTACACTGAAAAAAAAGAATTCTCCTTGGAAGAATAAATCTATTGGTCAAGAATAATAATGATTTATATATGGCCTAAACAATGTTTACTTGAATTTAGCATATTATTGTTTTGATTTGGCTGTTTCATTCTGAGAATATCATTTTTTATTTAAGAATAAAATATTGTTGTCATTAGTAATAGTTTCAAATACATTTAATGTCTCATCACAAGAATATCCATTATTCTTCGTATAAAATAATTATGATGTCTTTCATATAGCATTATTAACAAATTTCTAAGTAAATAATATTCTTGGAATAAAACAATTTCTACTTTTAATGATGATCATACTGTTTTAATTTAATAATTCTTAGTTTTATTTAAAGTTTATGTTTTCTCAGATAGATCAGAATCATTCTTGATATGAGAATACTATGTCTCGTTATTAGAGTTACTATGTTTTCATCGAAAAAAACTTATTTTTAATTAAATAAAATCTATTTTTCAATTGAAATAGCCCATTCTCAATGAAAGACAATTAATCTTTTGGTTTTAAGACTCCATTTTCTTGCAACAATTTTAATTCTATCTTTATTCAATAAAATCTAATTTCATATCAAGTATAGCTAATTGTTGGTTGAATTAAATGTATTCTTTATTATAGTATTATGAGTTTTAAGTTGAAAACTCATATTCTTCTTTTAATAATATTCTATCTTCATTCAATAAAATCTAATTTCATATCAAGTATAGCTAATTGTTGGTTGAATTAAATGTATTCTTCATTATAGTATTACGAGTTTTAAAGTTGAAAACTCATATTCTTCTTTTAATAATATTCTATCTTCATTCAATAAAATCTAATTTCATATCAAGTATAGCTAATTGTTGGTTGAATTAAATGTATTCTTCATTATAGTATTACGAGTTTTAAGTTGAAAACTCATATTCTTCTTTTAATAATATTCTATCTTCATTCAATAAAATCTAATTTCATATCAAGTATAGCTAATTGTTAGTTGAATTAAATGTATTCTTCAATATAGTATTATGAGTTTTAATTTGAAAACTCGTATTCTTCTTTTAATAATAAATGTAGTCTTCATTCAATAAAACTTTGTTTCATTTCAATGATATAAGTCCTCTTAATTTGAACTATTATCGATTCTTAACCTGAGAGATTGTAGTTTGTTCTATGAGAATATAATTTCTTGTAGGTAAGATCGTCGTGTCTTCATTTAATAGAGTTTTGTCTTGATTTAATGCTATCAAATGCTCATTCTAAAACAAACTATTCTCAATGCAAGATATTGTGTGTATCACCTTGAAACAGTGTTAGATTTAATTGAAAATGTAATTTCTTGATTTGAAGAAGATTTAGTCTTCTTTGCTCCATACAAACTTAAAGATGTTGACATCTTCAAAATCAGTGAATCATTTCCTACGAAACTTTATAAAGTTTTATAGGAATCAGTTCACTAGTTTCGAAGAAAGTTTGTATGGAGCCGAGAAGAATAAACACGGACAATATTTCTTCAGTTAAGCATTCAACTTTCATAATTTGGTCAGATTTCTAACCCCCCGCAGACGCATGCTAAATTATTATTATGATAATCGAATACCTGCTCTAAAGATAAAAAAATGACTATCAACTCAAGAAATTACAGAGGGTTACATTAAAATAGTATGCTTAGTAAATCGCATTACATAAATACCTAAGACACAATTTCTGTCATTGACAATAATAGGTAGGTATATGACAAAGTCAAAAAATGTTAACAATTCAAGAAATTACAATCTCATAAGTCTAGGTAAATTTAGAACAATTAAAATACCGTAAAACGTTAGAATCATTTATTTTACAGTAGATACCAAGCGACACAAGTAGGACAAGTAGAACAAGTAGGACCAAACGACACATACACAGTGTAATCAACCAATTTGGATGGGATGAAGTACAAAATAGACATTTCATTTTATATAAACGAGAATTTGGACGTAGGTAGTGTAGTACTTGTGATATCGGTGAAGGCACCGACCGTTTCAATCCTATTCATATCTATTATTATATTTATACCTTATCGTTTAATTCCTAGTTCGTTAAATTTCCCATTTATATAAAATTAGTGTTTACTTAATTAAAGCCCTAACTTAAATTACTTAAAATTAAACTTAAAGCCTTAAGTCACCTTAACAGGTTAACAACATTTAAAATACAATATAGAAGTTAAAAAGAATATCAAATTTTAAAACTGGTTACAGCAATAATCTACTACTTACGTAACTATTAACATAATTATAACTTAACCTAACCAATTGGAACTCCATGTCGGTACCTTTTTATAACTATAATGCAGGCAGCGTGCCTAAGTGTATAGATAATGTTAAAAATGTACTCACTTATTTGCAATATAGGTAAATATATGTCGAATTATTATGTCAGTTAGCTGATTCTTGTGTTTATTGCTCAATGTGTTGTTCACTTCATACTGTTTTAACACAGACTTTCCACAAGGTGATGTTGTTAAAAGGGTTTTCAGCTCAAAATGTGGTAGTTTAGGCTTCACCGCAAAGAGATCATCAATATGAATGTTGTCCACATCAATATCTGACATTCCCTCATCAAAAGTGGTATTTGTTACAGTATCGGTCTGGAAAAAAAAAACTTTGTAAGAAACTAGGCAAGTTAAAATGACCATAATATTTATAAAATAATTTATAAGGTGTTAAATTAATAATATGAATTCAAAAATATATTATGTAGTAAAAATATATTAGGTACTTCCCCGGACAAACTATTTCACAAGAAACTCTACTACTAACAAAATGATAATAAATACCTATTATATTATTTATCTACCTATATACCTATGAGAAATAATTAATAAAATATTATAATGTGAAAAGAAATAGTTTCCCGGTTCCAGACAGCAACAACAAACTCAGCCAGCCTTGCTAATCCCACCCATTGCTGGACCCATCTGTGAATAGACCTTCTATGGTAGCTGAATTGGTCTAGGTCCTGATGCATATTGGTTGGCATACTGTACAAGTTTACCTATATACCTTATTGTTTTATTTTTCTGTTATGTACAAATCATACGCTCAGCGATCACTTCCTCCTCGTGCTTCTACTAAAATGAATAACATAATATCCAACAGTCACATACATAGGTTATGCCCCACACTAGGATTCCCTGTGTTGTGGGTGTCAGGAAGGAAGAGTACTATGGCATCACAATACCCAGACTCGGAACAAATATCTGCAGATCATGCAAACATTTGTCCCACAGCGGGAATCGAACCTGCCACCTCTTGTGTTTCAGCCAGCAACTTGCCCACTGAGCACGATGGTTTGCCTACATGACGGTCAAATACAAACATTAGAAATATCAATAGGTAGTTAGGTAGATAGGTACATACCATAGAAGTAAGATGCTCTTGAATTTTGTTTTTAATTTTGATTCGTAATCCTATAGTTGGACACAGTTCCTTTAGGAGGTCCCCGTCAATTAAATCTTTGCAGTGTTCTAATGTTATGCAATTATCTGTAACGATGAAATCATAAAGTAATAAAACCAAGAATATGGAATGTCGATGTGATAATGGAAGATTCTTCCAAATAAAATCCCAGTAGGACTTAGAATACCTAGATGAAATACCTACCTACTTAGTGCTTGGTTAATTCAGTAGGTACGTCTACCTACTTTGAAGATAGGGTTATAAACCTACTTACTACGTTTAACAAAGCAAACCAATTACCTACCTACCTACTCTGTAGGTAAGTACATAATACAGGTAGATCAGACATGTGGCAGGTAGGTACCTATCTACCTACCCACTCTGTAGGCGGGAATAGTTATAACCTAGGAAATACCTATATTATTTCATATAGGTAACCTAAGGTGCTTAGCACATTAGGTATTAAGACACGAACACAAGACAAGAAAAATTTTGTATGACAAAAGAAATGGCCTAGGTACCTAACATGATTTTACACCTGATGTCTTCCTGGCCGGTTTCGGCACAATGTAACCTATTTGTGAAATTGGCGCATGCAAATCACGATCATTATGCTGTGCCGGCAGCTACCTACATTATCTAAAATATATAGGTAATACTTAGTTTACATACCAGTAAATGTTTTTCTGACATCAGAGGGAATTTCTCATGCAGCTAGTAGATCTTCCATTATTCTTCCCGCCCGACAGTAGTCGTAATACGCGTGCGCGACGTGGAACCGTATAAAAAAGTACTCTGTGGGTGGAACGATTGCCAGTGTTGCCAGATTATGATGGAAATTAACTTCCTATCAAATTGTGGTTTTATATTATTTTTAATATTATTATACTAAAAAAATCGTAGAATGACGGTATAGTGATAGAATAGTACATTATACTTTGTAGGTAGGTACTTATGGGTTAGGAGCTTTACGACTACATCTCTATTTGACTAGGCAGAAGATATGACTAGATCGCTTTAAGACTAAATCGCGATATGACTATATCGCGTTGGGGTTAAATAGCTGTTCGACCATATATGCTTACGTCCGTTTACGGACTCTAACCTACCATACCAACACGTATACAAATTTCATCCACAAACGCTAGTGGCCGCTACAGCCGGGTTGGTTACTGACTTCACAGTTTCACAGCTGTAGTAGGTATGACATTTAATGTCATACCTACTACTGTATAACTGTGTACAAACGAGATATTTGGAAAGGTCGATTTTTGTGACCTTTGACCTTGAGATTTTAATGGACGCCAAGACCCTACCATAAATATGTAGGTTTTTTGATAACTTTTATGAGGTCAAGATACAAATTTATACGAGTTTATAGCTGGTTATCTCAAATTCAGAGATTCTTAACTAATTTTAACTAATTTGACTGGACTATTAACACAGTCATCATAACACCCAACAGTCATACAGGAACATAGGTAGTTCTGTTCTGACCCCACACTAGGATTCCCTGTGTCGTAGGTATCAGAAACTACAAGTACCTACTAAGGTACCACAACACCCATAGCCGGGACAAATATCTGCAGACCAAGCTAAACATAATTTAATGTCCCATGGCGAGAATTGAACCCGCAACCTCTTGCGTCTCCGAGCCACCGAGGGCGTAAAGCCGAGGGGTTAAAATAAGAATGTTTAATTGTTCATAGTATTATTTGGAATGAAATATTTAGTTGTCGTAGACAGGTAGGTAGTGATCTCTATACCTATCAACGGGTTTCTAAATCTATTAAATTTTCAAGTAACACTCTTGCAAAACCAACCTTCTAAAAGACTTCTACACTCTACAGGCTGATGGTGTTGATGACCTTAGTATTCTTCTTTGGTTGGACGTACTACTAAGTACATCATTACTATTACCACTTATTTAGGTAATCACCTATACTTTTTACAGTGGCAACATTGCGTGCGAAAAAAAATAACTTGGAAGAAAAATACCTATTTCTTGAAATAAGACAATTATTCTTATTTCTTTTGACTCTGGTTTCTGGTCCGCGCCACCAAACAAGTCTCGCTGAAAATTATGCTCAGCTTACTTACAATACGATGCTATTTTGCAAAAAGATGTTGACTCGATGTTGAAAAAACATCGATGTTTCTAACCGATGCATCGGAAAATATTGATGCAAATAGGTGTCATCAATATTAGCTCAATATTTTTATTGGCGAGTGCTATATCGAAATACGAAATTCAAAGAGAATAGACGGACACCTATGTGTGCGTTTTATGTACCGTTGTGCATTGTTGTGCATTTGTGTGCGAAAACGTATATACCTAGCTGCTTCATAATCTATGAGTCGAACTGCTTGCTATATCCAATGCAATAGGTAGGTACCTACGAGTACCTACTTATTAGTTTTATTTTCGAGTTTAGTTTCAGAAAACTTTGAGAAATACCTACCTACCTAATAATGGTAGGTTTTAATGGATGATTTCCACCTAATGATCTGAGTCAGATCATTGATTGGAAAGTTCCATAGTATTTAGGGTAGGCGATAGGTATGTATGGTAGGTAGGCTGGTAGGTAGGTACCTTACCTACCGAATCGTCTCGGTACGAAATATTATTAGTGAGACTTAACCTCTAGCTCCTAAACGAAACAAAGATGGATTTGAAACACACACAAATAAAATGTGTACCTACCTATACCTACCTACTTTTGTAGGTAAGTACCTAGATTGTTTGCCCATAAACTAATTTTGTGGTTCAGGTAAGACTGGTAGGTACCTACTTAGCTAGATAGCGGTATCGATTAGGTATCGATACGATTTGCAAAGTTTATTGCAACCATTGTAAAGAAAATATTTGAGTTTTACTAACCACCGACCGAAAAACTAAAGGGGTGTTCTATGTTTGACAGCGTTTGTCACCGCATGTCATATTCCGCAGCGTTGTGCGTTACGATCGCGAGGTCAAAGCTTGCTTGACGGCGTTCGTAAAAAAGATGATTTATCTTGGATCTTGGTGAAGCCGTTTCCAAGTTATGAGGTTATTTATCAGCTTTGAAAACCAATTTTGAGGAATTTCAGGCATAATTTTATCGGGAACATCACGAGATCTCAGTTTGGGGCGAACTACTAGTAATATCTACCCCTACCTACTTATCTAGTTAAGTAGGTAGGTAGAAAAATAATAGTAGAAAAATATTCTTGAACGAAAACAGTATGATCTTTGTTGAAGCTCAATTCCCTGTTAAGCCAAGTAAAATAACGTTTTGGTTCTAGCATAACGGTTCTCCATTTAAAACGTCTACATTCTTAATGTTACAATTAATTTTTTAACTTATTTTCTGTAATGAAGAATCAGTTACTTTATACGAGAATTATGTTGTTTTAGTATAAGAAATTGTAAGATTTTTCTGACGAGACAACACACGTCTTAGATAAAGTATGCTGATTCTTCTTGGAATACTTTTAATATTCATAACTTGAATATTCGTGTTATTTTTATTTCAATAATATAATGCTTGATGTGAGTATCTGTATATTCTTTAGTGAAGAATACATTGACTTTATTTAAAACTGAAAAATATTCTTGAACGAAAACAGTATGATCTTTGTTGAAGCTCAATTCCCTGTTAAGCCGAGTAAAATAACGTTTTGGTTCTAGCATAACGGTTCTCCATTTAAAACGTCTACATTCTTAATGTCACAATTTTTTTTAAACATATTTTCTGTATTGAAGAATCAGTTACTTTATACGAGAATTTTGTTGTTTTAGTATAAGAAATTGTAAGATTTTTCTGACGAGACAACACACGTCTTAGATAAAGTATGCTGATTCTTCTTGGAATACTTTTAATATTCATAACTTGAATATTCGTGTTATTTTTATTTCAATAATATAATGCTTGATGTGAGTATCTGTATATTCTTTAGTGAAGAATACATTGACTTTATTTAAAACTGAAAAATATTCTTGAACGAAAACAGTATGATCTTTGTTGAAGCTCAATTCCCTGTTAAGCCGAGTAAAATAACGTTTTGGTTCTAGCATAACGGTTCTCCATTTAAAACGTCTACATTCTTAATGTCACAATTTTTTTTAAACATATTTTCTGTATTGAAGAATCAGTTACTTTATACGAGAATTTTGTTGTTTTAGTATAAGAAATTGTAAGATTTTTCTGACGAGACAACACACGTCTTAGATAAAGTATGCTGATTCTTCTTGGAATACTTTTAATATTCATAACTTGAATATTCGTGTTATTTTTATTTCAATAATATAATGCTTGATGTGAGTATCTGTATATTCTTTAGTGAAGAATACATTGACTTTATTTAAAACTGAAAAATATTCTTGAACGAAAACAGTATGATCTTTGTTGAAGCTCAATTCCCTGTTAAGCCGAGTAAAATAACGTTTTGGTTCTAGCATAACGGTTCTCCATTTAAAACGTCTACATTCTTGATGTCCCATTTTTTTTAAAACATATTTTCTGCATTCAAGAGTCAGTTACTATATACGAGAATTTTGTTGTTTTTGTATAAGAAGTTTTAAAGATTTTTTTGACGAGACAACACACATCTTAGGTAAAGCATGCTGATTCTTCTTGGAATACTTTCAGTTTTCATAACTTGAATATTCTTGTTATTTTTATTTCAAGAATATAATGCTTGATGTGAGTATCTGTATAATCTTTAGTGAAGAAAAATTTACTTCATGTAAAAAAACATTGATTTAAGAATATTATTTTATTTTCTTAGCAATTATTTTATCATTAAGAATAGTATTATTTCAGACCAAGAAACAATAATTTTAAATGACTGATTTTAATTTCAACATTCTGAAATTCTTAAGGGAATGAAATTGTATTCTTGAAGAAAAACTAAAATTTTTATTGAATTAATACTTTGACAGTTTCTTGAACGAACACCACAAAGTATTGAACCAAGCATCCGATTCTTGGTTTTAGTATATATAATGAGAATAAATTATTTTTAATGCAAGAATAGTGTATTTCTTACGTGGAGAATACTGTTTAAAGTTAAGATAATATTGACTTACATTTAAACAATAATTTTGAGAATAATGGTTGTTTTGGTTTAAGTAAATATGTATATTTTTTTTTTTCCGTGTAGGTATGAAACCTATTGATAAATATTGTATGTAAATTGTGTTGCGATTGTTGATTTTTAAATTGTAAGTAGTTAAGTATTCATATAAAGGCATGATCGTTTTTTCACAACCTTCACTTTGTTGATTTTATCTTTGATTTTTATAATTATACTGTTAGTTATTAACGAAAATTTTATGCTCGGATACCAGTGTCAAAAAAGATATGTTAAAGCTAGATATCACTATCATCATCTCCTTGCCCTTGTCCCACTTTATGTGGGGTCGGCACAACATGTGTTTTTCCTCCATGCTCTTCTATCAGCCGTCATCTCAGTTGTCACTCCTTTCTTACCCATGTCATCTTTCACGCAATCCATCCATCTTTTCTTTGGTCTACCTCTACTCTTATACCCATCTACATTCATATTCATATATCTCTTCTTGTTACATGCCATTATTCCCTCCGCATAACATGACCATACAATGCTAACCATGCTAGACATCACTAGTATTTTTGAAAAAAATATATGCTATATGTACGTTGGTACATTCATATAAGTACCTACAGATGATGTGTAGTGCGGTCCGATGCAAATGCACACCGAACAAATTTTAATAAATCGCGTAAATATGCATAGAGAACCAATTTTCGTTTGGGACCATGAGTTCATATCAATTTCACCGTCGGTTTTTGCAAAATACCTTTTGGAAACGATGAGCGAGTAATTCTATCAGTTACTTGCTACAGAATATTTAGTGCTTAATGGTTGAATGGTGGTAATGAATGGTCTGGGTAAAAGTTATATGGGTAAAAGAAATATTTGAGTAGAGATTCTCAGAAAATTTACTGCTTGAGACCAGATCAGTGCTTGAAGCAGAAAATGCGAATACGGCTTTAGATCAACTTCAAGAGTGAAAAACCTAACTGTACATTTCTACCAAAAAACATTCACAATAAAACATGCACAAGCACAACTCTGTAAAAATCGATTTGCATTTCCACCGCCAACCCTTTTGCGTGTTTGACGTTTTGAATCCGGTGCATATTTTTTTAAGGATTTTCTTGATTGTAAAAATAAATTGATTGTAAGGATTGTGTTGTGAAGTTTTACAACACTATAACAATAAAACTTCCAACCAAAATTTAAAATACTACCTTCAAAACCAGAAACGAAATTTTTGAAGAAAATATGCGGTCAAACAGCCAGTCATAAGTCGTTATATGGACATTAATACCAAGACAGGTACCACATGCTGGTGATGTACGTGGTGAACGGGTCGTGGAAATAACGGCTAGTGCACAACGTCAATCTAATTAAAAGATTGACTTACAATTTTATAAAAAAGAAAAAAATAATATGACGTCTGTCCTCTCGGTATCTTACTAGTTCAATAAGTAAGTAAAATAATTATGTTATGTTTGTGATTCCAAGTCCCGGTTTTTAAAACGGTGACCAAATAAAAAATTTGCTAATCTAATGTTAATCTAAAAAATTACTAATCTAATCTGGTTATCTAAAAATGGATTACGCAAAAAAATTTAACCTCTTGACTGATTAGGTATAATAATTATTTAAGTTTTATTTTTCAATAGGAAATTCTATTCATTAAACAATATCTACCCTACAATTACCATATGATACAGTTTGATAATGCGTTATCGTCAAAATATCGACATGCACATACTTTCGTGATCCGTGAGCCGTGTAACTTCGGCAATTCAATCATTCCTCGGCTTGACATTGACAAAATAGGTCGTGTCAGTAAGCCATCAATTGCAACCTACGATCACATTACATCACATGGAGCCGGTATTCATTTCAATAGCACTAAATACGTTATCATGTGCGTTTGAACCGGAATAGTCAAACTTAAGGTCTCAAAAAAAGGTCCAAAAGAACTTTTTCACTGAATAATGAAATGTAACTTTAAAGTAACTTTTTCTAAACACACAATTTTTCCATTGGTTATTACAAACTTTTGCAGTAGAATTAAAATATACGAAATTAAAGTTATCGAAAGTTTCGCCGGGCTGTAGGTACTTCGCAGATTCGGATACGGATTTCATAATAGTATAAGTTAGGGCTATATTTGATATATTTTATTCTGTGGCAGCCGTAAAGTGCTCTTTCATTATCACTTGCATGGCATCGAAAAGAAATAAAAACCTCAGTGACCAACATGATTATAATGGAAAAAAAAAATCTCAGAAAGTTCTCGCGTGTGCTCTTGCCCTTACAGGGATGCTTCCCATAGTTTACGACATTAGTGACGTGCTCGCGTTTTCCATATAATTTTCCTTGCCACTTTACAGCGTCGTTTTAGCCCATCGTAAAGACTTTTAATTATATCTGACTATGCGAAATTTGACCTGAGCGTTTAATCTTGGAGTAATACTCTTACGTTTTTTTTTATTTTTGTCTGGTTCAGTGGGTACAGTTTACATCAGGACAAAAAAAAACTAAATATTAAAACTAAACAATCTACAGATGATAAACCACAACTACATATTTGGACTATCTTGTTAACTACAAAAAAAATTAACAGCTTTTTTGAAGTTAGCTCTGTAAAAACTTTCGAGTGTAGTTGTAGAAGGGTTTTCTAGAGACACTTGTAATAAAAAAGGCTAAAAATGCGCCTGAAAGAATACCAAGGTTTATAACACATATTTCTCGTCAAACCTTCACTTTTTCTGTCCGTGATTCTCACTCCTGCACTTATTACAATGTCTTTTTACTTATTAGTCTTCTTTCTCTACCTGTACCAGGAATAACCGAGTTCATACCAATATTTCCATTGTTCTACTCCCGGCTCAATGCACTCCGATATAGAAACCTTATGCATTCTTCGCGCGCTGTTTAAGGAGACCGTTCTGCTTAATGCTCTTTGTTTAAAGGTACTGTAAACTATACGTTTTAGATGAGGAACGTTTTATGTATCTGATTTAAAGGCGCGATTTGTTTTGGAGTTGTTTTGACGTGGTTTTAAAGACGGGTTTTTGAAATCAGTTTAGGTTAGGTGTTCCTGTAGTAGCTGTGTAGCTGTGCAACCTTAAACAAATACTAGTAGGTATTAATAATAATGATAATATGCCTTTACATCTATTGAAGATGATTTATACAGCGTCAGGAGGCAACCCATACACTTAACGCGGGACACTGTAGTGCCTGGGACAATGTTTAGATGGAGTAGGCTTGCCCAGCACCTAAACCATCCTTTCAGCCTAGTCAGCCATATCCACAGGAAAGACACCGTCACTACGTGCGGAGCTGACTAAGCCGCGGGTTTCCTCACCATGTTTTCCTTCACCGTTTAAGCTCGTGTTAATGCGCATATACATTTTACGAACGAAAAAACAATTGATGCACGGCCGAGATTCGAACCCATGACCCATCGAAAGTCGAGGTGCAATCCCACTCGGCCAACACGGCTCTATGAGTAGGTATTAGCTGTGTTAGGAATTCATTTTTTTCCGCTCTAAAAGATAAATCAAAGCAACGTTGCACGAGCCGATTATAAAGTTGAGTTTGGAATCGGAATGAGAGCAAAAAGCTTATTGTCGCGTTCACGCTTTGAAGTTGACTGTTGCACAATAACTTCCTGTGCTATTCCAGGTATTTTGTTGAACACTCATCTGACTTATTATTATACTAGCTGATACCCGCGACCACGTACGCGTGCGAAACTTGTGACCAAAATATCTACCAGCATACGATGAACCTCGTAGGAAATGCTATTTTTGGTTTAGAGAGTTCAAGCTGTATCTAAGAATCCACGTCTTTGATTTCAATAAAATATAGCCTATGTTTCAATCCGGAAAAAAGGTTTCTAAAGTTTCATTGAAATTGGACCAGTAGTTAAGGCATGATCCGCGAACAAACAAACAGACAAACTCGATTTTCGGCATGCAGAATCCTTTATTTAGTAGATCTGCATATTTAGTTTATTCATATCTTTAATTTTATTAAAAATATTGTACATACAGTTAGCATCAGAAGTGGATACATTTTTCATAATTATTATTTCAAGTTGCCTAGCTATATTTTCGAACTTGGAAAAAGATAATAATTAATTGCAAGTAATAAAAAAAGTTACTTGGTCTTACCATCACTTACTTCTGATATTACTCATAACTGTACCTACTTGTAATGGGTAAAATGATAATTTTAAATAGCGAATTTTATTTTCAAGGATGGAAAACTCGTAGGACTAATGATCATGAAATTAATGACCAATATACTTGAGTCCTTTGCCGGAGCCGTCCAAATACGAGTGGCTACATTACATACAGCAATCTCTACCCAACACCGTGAACTAACTAAATAGAAACTAAAGAAGCCGGGCGCAAGCTGAGAAGCAATCAACGTTTCTTAGATAAGTGTAAGTGTAAACAAGACTGTTTTAACGAACGTGTTTCCATTGAAAACACACAAACTAGCATTGCTCTTTCAAATAAACTAGAAAATGCTAGAAGAGCCCGGTTGATCCAATTAGAAGCGTGTTTACATAACGAGACATTTACAGGTGCGCTCTACCGATAACTCCATCGCATCTGCGTAGAGTATAAACTTTTAATTGCAACGGGCGACACTGAATGATCCATAAATGTGTTACTCCAATATCACGTATAGTACTAAAACTGACAGTCGCAACTCAATGCTACTTGATAGAAGGACAAGCTCCATGAGACAACATCGTACCTACTATTATATTACACACGTTCGTCCCACTGAGCATGTTGGTGAAACTATCAGGAAAAAAAACTACTTCCCATTCGTCCTACTAGTGACGGCTCAATGGGACGAAGGAGAAAGAACGGAAAAGCCTATAAGTGTCAGTGAACGAAGTGGACCGAAATCGTTGAATTCTTCAAATATGAAAACCTTTTACAGCTTACCTTGCATATAGGTGGACAATGTGAAATGAAATAGACAAGAATAGAGTTTCTATTCTATACGCTAGTATTATTGGTGTGCTACGGCGCGTAGACGCTGTAGCCGATCTGCGGCGTAGCATCTCCTACGAAGAATGTATTTATGAAGATATTGAAATAAGATTAGTAGTTTGATTTTTGTAATGATCAAGAAAGCGGAATACGTAAACGTGTGCTATCCTTTTTAATTATTGTAGTTATTTATATGTTTAGATTAATTAGTGTACCTATAAGTGGATAATAGACATGCAAGTCAAAGCTTATAAGCATATGTAGTAGGTATAAGTCATGTCTCTGACCTTTTGTATGCAATACCACAGATCATATAATACGCAATACACCACTTATAAAGACCTAGTATATTATCATTGCGTTGATTGCTACTAACGTAACTTTTTCATATATTTAAATGCACAGATAGTTAAAGCTCAGTCTGATAAAGTAAATTGACGTGTAAGTGGCTCGCGTTCCCTCCTAATATGAAGTACAGTAGGCGTTAGAACAGAGATTCCGACTCGAAGGCAGTGTTGCCAACTTTCTAAATTTGGTTGGATTAGCCACTTTATAACTAATTATCTGACAATTTCTTTATTTGAGTAATATCTACCTAGATGCCTATATATTCGGTAAGTATGGTAACATTAATGGCTTAGGAATAATACTAAAACATGGAATTTTTTAAAAATATTTCATTTTAATAAGAATAACAAAGTTCGTAGTAGGATGAGACAATCGATTTTTAAATTTTTCTGTTGCGTTGCAAAACTGAAGTCTCTAAAAAAATACAATGAAAAAAAAATTGAGTTTGTTTATTTTCTTCTGGTAAAGACATGCGTTGTAGGAAGAATGTAGCGTATAAACGCCGTGAGCTGGCAATAGTCGGAGCTCATTACTGATACTACTCGCTTGGCGCCGGCGGTAAACAATCCAATTTTATGGTCTAATTTGAACTAGAATTTTAAATGTCGCTCAAATCTAATAAAGTCAAATTAGAATCCAATGTAGTGCTCGAGTGGCCATGGAGTTAGTGCACTCTAATTTGTAACCTTATTTCAGTTAATTATGAATACGCTGGTGTTCCGCAATTACCAACTTTGTTCGAAAATCTTTATTTATTCATTAAAACTACACTGATGCTTTAACTTTAACATTTTTTAAAGAAAAATTACGGAATAATAATAATGAAGAATATGACTTTTAGGATATTCTAAGAAAATCCCAATCATATTTTGACTAAATTTTAAAAAGAGAATTACTAATTTGATTTTGAGCAGATATGCTACCAACGTATAATAATTACATTATCACACGGAGTTTGTCTTTAGTATTTTCTCAATTGTAACGCCATTTACAGTTACAGAGCTAATTTCCACATTTCCGACTGGTTCCAATCTGGGCCTCTACTCCGAAAAATTACTAACGAAGATTCAGTAGGGTTTGTGTTACACTACGCGGCCGCCTTGTGTGTTGATGCTGTTTCTTGCGAAGTGATAGCGTTACTGTGCCGTGTAATCCAAAACGGTACGGCGATTGAACATTAATTTTCGTAGTAGCTACTCTGCTTCGCGCCAAAACTTCGTTTCGCTCTCTGGGTAGCAACTCTATTAATTGGGAAATTGAAATCCTTTTACAGCCAATGAAAGACTTGTCAGGAAGGTTGAAGTGCTATTTTAAATTTTGTAGGATATTGAAAAGGGTTAGGAAATTATATTTTTGGGATTCCAATACTTGTCATTGATGTTTTCGAATGTGACTTTTCAGAGCGGTGTAGGGTTTTAGGTAACCTGTACCACAGATCATAATACTACTCTGTACTGTTGTAAGAAGGTAGGGTAAAAGTAAATCAGAAAATTACCTACCTAAACCATATCTCTCCGGCAGTCATCGACTTGTGATGTCAACTGTACAACCATATTGCCATGAAATTAAACCTCATTTTGAACTGACAGTCATCAACTTCTGCTGCTGACTGTACAATCAAGCTCGTTCATAATAGCCGTACTACTCCCCAGGGTGTCTGTACAGTACCTGCGTGGTTTCCCACGAATGGTTTTCCGATGTTATTATCTAGCTGATAGCTGGTCATTCATTACTGAACTATTGTTTGTAATGTCAACTTTTATTACACGATTTACATAGGTCAAAGTTGAACTATAGAATTCCTATCTCGACTCGATTTCCGGTGCCGGTAAACGAACACAGGAGGAGGGGAAGGGAGGAACTTAATAACCAGTTCTGTAGACATTTATAGGAGTTCACGTGACTTTTTTTTCGGAGATATCACGAAAACATTGATTTTTATAGATTTTTTAGTGTCTAGTCTTTTAGAATAGGGAGGCAGTTATTATTTTACAAAACTAACCACTCATGAAAAATTAGACGATGTTTTGATGTGCGCCGGCGACTATGCCCAGAGAACCGCTCAAGCATTTAACAGGATTACAATCGTAAGCCATTTTATTACTCTTTGCTTCGGAAAATATTAAAAACAGGGCTTGAAATAATTAATTAAGAGGTACTTCCATAGCTAGGTATTGTTTTATATTTTTGGTGAAACAGGCAAAAATAAACATGGCGGATTTGCTCGAGCTTCTGAACATCTAACCTGTCGATCTCAAAAAATAATACAGCATTTGACAATGCTGCATATTCATTTTGAAGATGAAAGCACCCCTTTCAAATCTCGATAAAAATTGATAGCCATTACTCGATTACAGTAGCATTCGCCAAAAACAATACATCTCATCAACATCGCAAACACGGTATTACGAGGTAAGAGAGACGCCACACGGGCGCTGCGACGTCGCAACGCAGTGACTTCAACGCAATGAGTGCCACACGAGCGCTGCAACGACGCAACGCAACGCAGCTTTCTCCGACGTCGCAGTGACGACGGAGATGTAGGTGTATATATTGTATGAAGTTTTTGAACGACAATGGAGTCAAATAAACGTGTTCTGTTGCTGCTTTTATTGCGCCACCGGCGAAAAAAACTTCGCAGTACGAGATTATAAGTATATTCTATATTCTACGGGTGTATTTGCAGCGACGACGACGACGCAGCGCAGCGGAAACACCCGTGTGGCATCTCTCTAACGTGATCGAATCGAGGTGCGTAATCATCCAAATAGGATTGTCGTTTTCCAATTAGTGACGCGTCGATCGAAACCTCTCTCTGTGACAGCCGACAGCCCCTTCTCGGATCATGCCGCTGCGATGCTATAAAGAATTATTTAACAATTTGACCTATATTAATGCATAATTTATTCACAAAGAAAATTACAACTAATACAGTATTTACAATATTTACAAAATAGCTAGCAAACCACTGGATCTTTTGACCTATGTTTAGGTCACAAGATCATAAACCCAGTTATTAATTTTTTCGAGCAGGAGTTAGTTGAGACCTCTCGTGGTGCCAATTGCCAGCTCCTTATCGGATCATTCTTATGCTGAGCTATGAAAGAAATCATTTAATAATTTGACCTATATTTAGGTCACAAAATCATCTTCAACTTAGTAATTTTTTATTAAGCCCACCCAGATCTTTGTACCGTACAAAGATCTGGTGGGCTTAATTAAAATTATTTAGCTTCTTTGATGTACGCATTTATTTCTTTGCATGAATTTTATGTTACATGCGTAAGCGTAAACAGATAAGAAACTGATTCTCGCCGTTTTTTCTGTAATTTTACTGAAAATAAATAAGCATTACCTACTAAAAAGAACATTCATAAAAAAGAATTCACCTGAGAAATATGGAGTTACATTAAACTATTCTGAATCCAAAAAAGGCAGTCACAGTAGAAACCAATCTTTATAACCGTTAGATGCAGAATCATCAAACACAATCGTAGAGCATGTGTAGAGCGCCTACGACGTAGAAGCCGGCGTAGGCCGCGGGCGTCGATCGCAGCCTAATTTGAGCCGGTAATAACCGCTCTCATGCGGACATCACATCCAGAATCTTTGTGGGAACCGTGCGTGCGTTACCCATCATCGGAGTTTCAATAGGGTTGCCACATAACCTCTATTTATATACCAAAACTGTAGAAGGCTACCTAGATTGATGTAGATGGTGAAATAGTAAAGAAATCTAAAAATTCAAATTCCGAGAAGCCAGAGGTCACGGGGATAATACACCAAAATATGAACTGTATCACAAGGAGAACAAAGCCGTTTATCTATCGCTTGTTTGGCCGCCTAGCGCGCATGTAAGCTTATCAGATAAAAGCTACGTTTAGTGTAGCCATGTACCATGCCACATATACAAAGTAGGACTACACTGGTTACTTTATAACAATTGCTGTTAATTTTTATAAATAAATACGGTTTACGTACATTTCTCGATATTTCAGTAAAGTTGCATGCGCCATGATCACGAGTCGAACTTACAAATCATGGTAAATATTTCGTTTAGCACAGTGATTGATTTACCTAACGTAGCTTATAAAAAAATAGGCTTAGGCTTGCGACAGCCCTGGCGGTTTATGAATAGAAGGATGTTTGTTATTGTAGTGCGAATCTAAAATCAATGACAATGTATCGACGTTGACGAGATATTGCTTGTGGAAGTTCAATTTTGAGCTTTGGATGCTTTGGGGCTCGACAAATATCGAGGACAACGATTTGCTGTTCATTTCCCCGTCCGTGCTTATGATGAGGCTGAACAAAGCGTCGTGACGTGACGATGAAATTACCCGACTTTGGATGAGATTATGAAATCGTAGGGAATATATTTCTGTGACATTTTGATTTTATCGATATTTTTTTCTAAGGAAAATTAGGTCTCTGTATTAAAACTAGAGATAACCTTAATTAAGAAACACTTATAAGATTAAATTCGCTTTAGATACGGCCTATATCGACCTAGTTATCAAACGCTGTAACTTAAAAGCCAGACGTCACACGCCGTCTTTCATAACTCATTCCTTTTACGCCCCAGAATGTCCCACATTATCCGCTTTGAGATCAGTTTACGCACCGTCAATTTTCTTTATGGAAATCACGGATTTCTCGACGTAAGTATTACCAGGTATTCACACCAGCCATAGAGCAGGGAAAGCGTCTCGTTGCGGTGTGCTATTGAAATATAGTACAAGTACAAACCCAAAGCCTTTTTATGAGAATCACTTTGAATCGTCTTAAAAAGTAGGTTAAAATGTAAGGCAGTTTCACAAAAACCAGTCATAAAGTCAAGAAAAGTTTTACAAACATTCATATATGTTTTAAATACAGAGATAGTAGGTATAGAGAGAAAATTTAAGCAATAATGTTAGAACAATTTTATATTAATCAAATAGGTGAATGCTTGTAATAAGGTGACTTTTTTATTTAGATAAAAAAGGTGATCCAAATTCTGTTCTAAAGATGAACAATTTTGTCTGTATTTACTCTGCGGTAGCTTCCAAGGTAAATCAAGCTTCGATTCAATAGATACCCTCAACAACATAATGAATTTCGGCGTGGGTAGACACGTTATCTACATTAAGGCTGTAAACACACTTGGCGGCAATAATAATAATAATATAATTCATTTATTTTCTCATCACAAAAAAAAAGCAATGTTGCGGCGGCGGTGACGGGCGGCCGCCAAGTTTTTTGTTTTCCCTACAAACTGTCAGAATTACGTTGCAACCGTAGCTGCCGCTTAGCCGCCTTGTTGCTGTGACAACTGATATTTTAAAGGGAAAATGAAGTAGGTACCTACTCTAATCGGTGCGCCGAGTTGGCTGCCGCGACTTAGCCGCAATTGTGTGTTTGCAGCCTAACTTCGACGATTTTACATAATATATTTCATACATTATGTAGGTACCTATAAGGCTTTTGTTTCTGTTTAACCTTGTAACACAGTTGACATGTGCTTAAACGTGCTTCAAACAACATGCAGTCAATAGTCATTAGCTAGCTGTAACTCCATGAATTGTTAATATTGTATGTACCACACTGCTAACTACTAGTTAAAAAAACTAGTCAAAACTAAATTGTAAATAATATTCGACACCAAGTCTAGCATATACTATACTAAACGCAATGCATGATACTGGCTGTACGTACACCTACCTACCTCTCTTTTTAGTCAAATATTTACCACGAATTTCTTACACACAATTACAAACCCTATACGTATTTTAAAGATGCACTGTGTAAGATAAGCAAACACATTACGAAATATTCAGTAAGTTCATCTCTATGTTGTTGTTTACCCGACCGGTAGTCATTTCCATTCATGAGCTTTATTGAGGCTAAATTTCAAATATTGTGAAATTTTTATTTCTAAAGCTTCTGATAACCAAAGAACAATCAAAATGTGTCTTAAAAGACCAGAAGACCATGCACACAATTGATAAGTCAATTCCCATCCAAATGAAAGTTCTTATTTTCTTTTTTTATTTGCATTTAGTTCCTTGAGTGCGAAACCTAATACTGTAACTTAGAAAGTAGTGAACTTCTGATGATAAGTAAAGTACAAGCACTTCTCTGCCGTAAACAAAATGTATTTATAGTCTGCGCTATTTCTATTTAGATTTTTAAAATAAATCCAGTCCGTTATTCAAATAACATATTTCCATTTCCCTGACTTTCCAGTACAGTAAGCCAATTAAATTAACATGCCAATCAAATTAAAACTAACGACATCGGGAAAAAAACTAGTATTCAGCACGATGTAACATTTCTATCGTTTTCCGCCAATTTTGCCATCGAGATGGTGAGATTCGGTCACAGAAGTTAACCAAATATTTTATTGGTGCATACTCGCAGAGCGTACAGTAACGTGGAAACCTCAAATGGTTCTCATGCACGGTTGTGATTGCTATAGGTATAGGTTTAACGTGCAAGACAATGAAACAGTCTAATAGTGGTTGGTGTGAGCAGAAACACCAACGTGGTAAGAGTGAACTGCAATCCTGATATAGACATAATTCCTGTCGAGTTGTCAAAGTAAGAAAACATGACTGATGTAATGACTCAATTGGTGTTTTGTCAAAGAAATTTATTTTGTGCAAATTTTTATGCTTCTAAAAATATTTTAACTGAAACTTTTTTCAGATTTTTTTGGCTCGATAGAAACAGATTATTTCATAAATACCTTTGAGCTAGTCTGATGAATTATAAGAAGAGAGAGACGCTAGGCGCGCGTCGGCGGGCGGTCACCGTGGCGACGGCTCGTAGGCGGGCCCGCCCAGCAGCCGAGCCAGGTTATCATGTAAGAAGCCGATACAAAAACAACATTATCATTACTTATTGCTTTAGTTTGTGTACCGCTTGTCTCACCGGCGGCGGGGCGTCGCTCATCTCTGATATCAACCAATCTTCCAAAAACGTTTTCAAAAAGTAGAAGATAATCGTTCAATTTTAAATCTGTTTGATCAGGTGTGTAATTGGAAATCACAGTAAATGTAAGTTTGGGAAGTTAACGGAACAATTAGGGCGGGAAAGTGAGGCACTCGGCGAGTGGGCGGCGCTGCAGTCTCGCTTGCACAAATGCACCACCCCCAGAGGCATGCGAGGCGATGCAGTCCGCGTTGTCGAGCCGTGGCCGAAGCTCGCACCTAGCGCCCGCTCCGTCTCGCCGCGACATTACGCGCCCTGTAACCTTCTACCAGGCTACCAGCACTGACAAGGAGGTGAGCCCTTACAATCTCTATTCTCCGCCTTTTCGCACCCCTGTGAGCTTCTTATATCCATCTCTCTCGTTGAGCTGCTCAAAGTTGAAATGGTTTTCCCTTTTATCGCTGGAATGTGGGAAACCGGGTTTCAGTACCCCAACTCTCTCTTTCAATTTGTAAACGCTTCATGATTATTATTGTAAGGTGACGCGTGAAGCGCGAAAAGGTTAGAGAGCGGAGATTTATGATGGTACATACACGATTTCTCCAGTGTCTTCTTTTCAGCTTTTTTTTTTTTATTGTTTTGGTAGGTAATCCCTTTCCAATTCAGATTATTTAAATTTGTATCGACCTAAGTAAATTCGTAACAGTTAAGAACGATATGTAACACTACCTTCACCCGCGACTTCGTATGCGTCTCGTTTGATTCTGTTGATAGCGTGATTGAAACACAAACGTCCAAACATTTAAACTTTCATATTCATAAATACTTTGTAGGCAGTAAGACTTTTTGAAGTAAACTCTTGAAATTACTTCCGGTTTCCACAAAAAATGGTATTGTTGCTCATTGTTACGTTACGTATCAAGGCGGGTGGCGCGACGTGTTTAGTTTCAGGCACTTTTCCGCGTCACATTTTTTTGTACACTTTATGAACTTGAACTTCATCGTTATTTTTTAGGTAACGGGCACGTTGGTTTTGTAAGGTTGAGTAAAGTACGTTTTATAATTGAAATGATCATATTGGTAATATGAAAAATGTGTAATGAAAAAATAACAAATTACTTAAATTACCCAAAATTTTTCATTTGCGGACTGATAACCGTCGGAAGCTGCAAAAGGTTAAATGGTGACGAGGGAGTGCAATCACGTTTGCAATAATGAACATGGAAATTGTCCTGAAAACTGTGGGATGTCTCCCCTAAGTCAATGCCAACTAGTACCAGGAGATCAGAAATAGCAAGAAGGTCCTGTTACAGTGCCGGCGGAGGTGGGGTTGCCCCCACACGCAACGCCGCCGCTCCGCGCCTACCCCTGACCGCAAGCACAAATGAAAATCAGTTTTTCTCTCACCCGTCGATAGTTTAAAATTAAACGTCATTCTGGCTGCGGTTAACACTTAATTTGTGCAACGCATAATGTTATTACTTCACAATTCAATTTATTAAATCCGTGATACGATTGTTGTGATAATAATCTGGGCTCTTAATGAAATTAATATCCGATGATATTCCGGAAAAACAAATCACTTTTGGTTTGATGGGTTTAATTCGTGTTTCGATAATTAGAGTAGGCAGAGATTATTATGATGTACTAGTGGAAAACCTACGAGTTTTATCACGCAAAGTTATTTTTCTCAAAAATATAGCAACCTGGCTAAATATTTTTGAGCATTACAATGACGTTAGGTTAGGTAGTCATAATTTTCATACAGCTTAGGTTATTTCGCTATTTCCATCATCAACGTCTGTTTCATTTTAAACACTTACCTACACAAAGCGGAAGAAGTATCGCAAATAATCGCAATATAAGTAGAACAGAAACTTTAAAATTGTAAAACTAAAACCTAAGGGTCTAAGCTCTTGATGCGCTGCTGGACAGTTTGGCTCAGACT
Organism: Eulithis prunata; assembly: GCA_918843925.1. Lineage (NCBI taxonomy): Eukaryota > Metazoa > Arthropoda > Insecta > Lepidoptera > Geometridae > Eulithis > Eulithis prunata. The sequence continues at coordinate 5,754,048 of OU974016.1, read as the reverse complement.
CAAACCTAACCCCTATTACTGTAATTTCTAAAACTGAATTTAAAAAACTGTAAAGAAATTTCTTTGTCCCAGACGTTCAGCTAAGTGTACGTAGGACCATTTATACTGACTGGACTAAGTACCATGATTTTTCATAGTAAAATAGGTTGTTATGCCTCGAAAAAGAAAAATATTTTTCGTCTGAAACAATTAAGTACAACACGTTTATTGTACCTACCTACATTTTAAAAAGCATCTCAGGAGACCTAAGTGGATCGCTTTTATATTATTTTATTAAATCAATACACATTAAACCTTTTACAAAATTGCGTGGGTACATAAGTCTCGGTATAAAAATTAAATTGTCTGGCGTTTCATCTCAGTCAAAGCAAGTTGTGTTTACAGGTGAGTCCTGTTTCTTAGTACTTTAGCAATGTTTTTATTAGGCCAGTAATCAGATTTTTATTTAGTAAGCATTTAAAAATATAACTACTATAGTTTCTGAATATAATAAATTCAAACTCTACTAGGCGATACCCCTAAATCCTAAGCCATTTTAAACTTTTTAAACACCTTGATTTAAGTAAAGCAAAAAAATTTCGTGTTTTTATTACAAGTTTAACTTATTTTTCATCCCACCATCTCGGAAAGAGTATTTTTAATCTTCAATATCTGAGTGGAAAAGCCGTTTTTATTCTCTAGAGGATAAAGTAAATTGAATTTAGAACATCGTGTGCACTAAGTTTGTGAATTAAAAAAAACATTAAACCTATTTACTGCTACCTCTATGGTGCCGAATATATCATGCAACTTTTTTTTAATTTGTTAAAAACTCAGACTCGGAACCTTCTTGGTGTTCTTTTTTCAATTAGCTTTTTTTGCATTTAGTCATTTCCTCGCTGAGGTGGAATGAAAAGTTACGTGTTGCACTCGAGTGTAAAGATTTTTCACCTCGTGCTCTTTTGATTCCCTCGCTAACACTCAGGATTCTAATTTTGAATCACTCGCTGCGCTCGTGATTCAATTTTAGAATCCTTCGATTGCTCGGTCATCAAAATTGAACACTCGGTTAAAAAGCAACTTTGCACTCTTGTATAACAAATAACTATTATTAGTTATTTTCATCACTTGCGTTTGATCAACTGAAATAAGAAGTGATTTTTCAATCTCAAATAAGAAATATTTTGTTTAATGTTTTTATATGGTTTTCCATGTTAATGTTTAAAAGTTTTATTTTAGTCAATAACATTTAAAAAAATACAAAAAATAACTATTTTAAATGCATAAGGAAAAAATATTCGGTTCCAAGAGATATAATATATACTTACCATTTAATCGGTTAACCGTTTAGCTGCGTGTGCAATTGCACAGTGACGAACAAAAGTAATTCTTTGTAAATTACTTATATTGGCCTCACATGTTCCTTCCCATACTTATACAATATTCATAGGATCCAGCCTATGTCGTGAATAAATGATTTACAACTTTATTTCTAGTTGAAAGTGTATCATATCTGACCTTAAAATTTAAGTGAATTCGAAGAACATATAAAACATAGTTTAGAATCTATTTGTTGATTGCATTCTGTGAGTACCTAATCGTTTCAGAAAAGTTTACGACACTGGTATTTTAGCCCACTGTATTTTTAACCACGGACAGGCCACAGGCGTTAGATACGTATGAAAGTTTATTTGAAAGATTAATAAATAAGAACTAGTCAAGCGTGTACTGTCGGGTATCTCATAAGGTTCCGCAGTCGTCCTATCGTTCTCTTTTATTTTGACGTCGTTTCGTGAACGTAGAAATCAAAGCTTTTTTTTTAAACAGTGTATACCGTTTGTCTATATGTGACGTATCCCGGATAAGTAACTAAACAAAATTCGGTATAATTTAGCACAGAGATTTTGCATTCTGATAATTGAATTGAAGAAACCAACTGAACTGTAAAATTTACCTTTTTCTGTAATTTAAGTAAAGTGTGGTTTCGGTTGCAAATATTCCTTACCTAAAAGTCATTGTCGAAAGCTAATTATTTCGTTTCCTACTCAGTAGAGTACATTTGATAGTAGTTTTTACTGTAAGAATCATTGAAATATCATTCAAATGTCATGGCGGCTTGTGAAGAAAAAATAATATGTTAATGTTACCAATGTATGTTTTAAAAACCATATCCTGGTGGATTAAATTAATAAGCACCTACAAATTTTTAAGCTTTATGAATAAAAGTATGTCGCATAAACAAAAACTTTGAAGTACATGTTAGGTAACAAATAATAAGTAGGAATTTATGGAGAATTTAAGACGTTTATTCTTACGAATTCTAGATTTATTCTAAGTAAGTAGTGCGCGCGCGCGCACTGCTAGACGGTTTTTGGGTCAGTGTCGGCCGCTCTTCTTGAAAGCCTGTCCAGAGCTCGCTGCGCCCTCCGCGCCCGTACCCCGCACTTCGCGCCAGGCGATGTGCGTGTGTGGGTGCAGTGGCACGCGAATGAGGCGTGTACATCTTCGGCGGCCTTGAAAGACTTCTTTCAAGTTAAAGTTTTTCTGGATCCTTGTCCTGTGGGTCAAGGTCAGCTTCAGTTGGGAGAAGGCAGACCTTGTTGACGGCGCGTCGTTCTATGCCTCGGTATGTGAGGAAGTCTGCCACCCTGCAGATGCCATCGGTGCCAGGGTAAAGGCGCTCGGCTTTACCGATTCTCCATTTGAGGGGGGGGAGGCCTTCTTCCTTGAATACGACCAGATCGCCGACTTTAATGTTGAAGGTGTGAGTGCGCCCTTTGTAGCGCTGTTGTAATTCAGATAGGTACTCGTTTCTCCATCGGGCCCAGAACTGAAGGCGCAGTCCCTCGACCATCCGGTATCGGCAGCGAATTCGTGTCTTCACGTCGGGCGCCGGGGGTGATGGCAGCGACGTCAGTGGCCGCCCAATGAGGAAGTGCCCTGGGGTGAGAGAGGAAAGGTCGCTTGGGTCAGATGTCAAAGGAGTTAAGGGTCGGGAGTTGAGGATCGCTTCGATTTGCGTAAAGAGCGTACTCAACTCCTCGAAAGTTAAGGTAGCGTTTCCTGCTATGCGCTTTAAGTGATGCTTTGCGCTTTTAATGCCTGCTTCCCAGAGACCTCCTAGTGAGGGTGAATAAGGGGGATTGAAAGTGAATTTAATGCCTTCATTTGCGGAAAAATCCTTAAGATTACGAAGACTTGACCGCAATACCCTACCTAATTCATTATTTGCCCCGACAAAGTTTTTACCGTTGTCACAACAAATGTTATCAGGCTTGCCTCTTCTAGCGATAAAGCGTTTTAGGCTCGCGATGAAGGCTTGAGTGCTGAGGTCACTGACCGTTTCTAAATGGACCGCTTTAGTAGAAAAACAAACGAATAAACATAGGTAACATTTTGTTATTTTGTTACCACGGCCAATTTTGCTAGATAATGTGAACGGACCAGCGAAATCTACTCCACAAGTTTGAAAGGGATAAAATGGTGAAACCCTGTTTGAAGGCAGGTTTCCCATGAATGGATTTATGGTTTTTGCATTGAATCTAGTACAAATAATACATTTGCGAACAGTGTTCCGTGCCACGTTTCTTCCACCTACTGGCCAATATTGATCTCTAAATGAACTAAGCAACAACTGAGGTCCAGCGTGGAAGAGACGAAGGTGTTCAGAACGCATGAGTATCTTTGTGAAATGATGTTTGCCATCAAGTAAGGCAGGATGTTTTTGTTCAAAATTAAGAATGCTACTATTATGAAGTCGACCTCCTACTCGCAAAATTCCGCTATTGTCAATAAAGGGAGCCAACTGTAAAATAGGGCATTTAGGTTTAAGTTTATTTCCTTTCAGTAAAGTATTTATTTCTAACGAATATGACTCTAATTGACATTGTTTTATCAAGAACTCACGAGAATTGTCAATTTCGTTGTTCAGCAGTACTGAGTTATTTTTAGTTTTAGTTTTACAATTACTTATGAATCTAAAAACGTATGCGTAAATTCTTATCAATCTATTCGGATTTGAATACTTAGCAAATTCTACGAAGTTAGTTGTATCTACTATGTTATGAACTTTAACAGTATTTTTTACTTCCGGTAACTCGATTTTAATGTTCGGTGCTTGTGGCCACTCCTTTTCCTGACTTGAGAGGAAGGAAGGTCCACGCCACCACAAATCAGAATTAGATAGCGTGCTAGGTTCTATACCTCGAGAAGCCATGTCGGCTGGATTAATGTTCGTAGGTACATATCTCCACGATGATGAAGAGTGAGTAGTTAGCTCACGAATCTCGCTAACACGATTACATACAAATGATTTTAGAAGTTTAGGTTGTGTTTTAATCCACGCTAATGTTATGGTGGAGTCAGACCAGTAATATTTACGATCAAGGTTGCAGCGGAGTGCGTCTGTCGCCTTAGCTGTGAGACGAGCTCCGAGAAGTGCCGCGCATAGCTCAAGACGCGGTATTGTAAGGGGCTTTATAGGCGAGACTCGAGTCTTCGCGCAAAGCAAGTTTGTTGTTATGTTATCAGAAATATCTACAGTTCTTAGGTATACACATGCCGCATAGGCATTTTGAGATGCATCTACGAAGCAGTGAAGCTCTGTCGTGACAGGTGAATCACTGAGTGTGAACCTAGGTATAGATACTGTAAGTAGAGAATCAAGAGAACTAATCATTTTTTGCCATACCTTTTTTATGTTGGCTGGGACTGCATCGTCCCACTCAAGCTTGACTAACCATAACTTTTGAAGCAATATTTTTAAAGCAATAGTGCAGGGACCTAGCAAACCAAGGGGGTCAAAAATTTTGCTAGTGTTTGATAATATTTGTCTCTTTGTAACTTTTTGTAGATCATGATCTATATTTATGGCAAATCGTAAAGTATCGGTGTCTGGTGCCCACAGGACCCCTAAAACACTGGATTCATTGTTAAGATTAAGACATTGATTTTCCGTTACTTCCTGGAAAATCTGAGGACAATTTGTACGGAACTTATGAATTGGTAAGCACGCTGAGTTGAGTACTTCGGTGACCTTGCTGTAAATATGACGTAACTCTTCCTCGTTAGACGCGCCTGTTAATAAATCGTCAATGTAAAAGTCCTTTTGAATCACCTTTGAGACAACTGGATCATCGCACTCTAACGCTAGCTGTTTGAGACATCTCGTGCTTAAGAATGGGGCCGAAGCTGTCCCATATGTTACAGTCTGGAGTTGAAGAGTAGTAAGAGGGTCATACTTATTATCTCGCCAAAGAATAAGTTGCAAATGCCTTTGCGCAGGATTTAAAGATATTTGACGGTAAAAATTTTGAATGTCACCTGTTAGGACGAACTTATGTTGTCGAAAGCGAATTAAGATATTGAACAAGTCGTCTTGCACTACAGGGCCAATGAACTGTATGTCATTTAAAGATTTCTTTGATGAAGTTTTGGCAGAACCATCAAAAACTACACGAAGTTTTGTGGTTTCGCTTTTTGTTCTGATAACTGAATGATGAGGCAAATAATAACCAAACTTTGGCCTATCTACTTTAGATAAATGACCTAGTTGATCATATTCTTTTATGAATTTAGAGTATTGTATTTTATGCTCAGGAGAAATATCAAGTTTTTTCTCAAGATTGAAAAATCGCTTTTCGGCCATGATGTATGAACTACCTAGTGCTTGCTCTGGGGGTTCCCGAAAAGGAATTTTTACACAAAATCTACCGTTAGCTAAACGTTTCGTGTTTTCAAGAAAATGTTGTTCGCAAAATTCGTCCTCAGGTGACATAGTGAGTTCTGAAAATGGTATTTCCTCAAGGCTCCAGAACTTCGTTAAGCTATCACTTATTTCTTTGGTGAAATTGCAATGAACAACGTTAGGTTTTTTATAATGATGACTATGAAGAGGACCTGCCACTAGCCAACCTAATTTTGACTCTTGAAGAATGGGCTTACAACGTCCTAGTCTGATCTGATTTGAAGAGATCACGTCGAAGAAGACCTCCGCACCTAGGAGCATGTCAACTTCGGAAGGAAGATGAAACTTTGGATCCGCCAATTGAATGTTTGGTAAATCAAGTTCAGTTATGTTTATTGGCGCGTTGGGTAAGTAGCCGGTTATTTGAGGCACTACATACAATTTAAGACAGACTTCAAAAGGCTGCGTAAGCGACTGTATTGATAACTTGCAGCTGTCTGTTATTGAAACGCGTGAGTTATTTATGCCAGATATAGTTAAAGAATCTGTTTTTTGACTGAAGATACCTATTTTACGTTGAAGGGCTTCAGTTATGAAAGATGATTGACTTCCCGAGTCAAGAAGAGCGCGAGCAAGGAAAGTTTTGTTACTGTTTGGGTCAATGACCCTGACCAAGGCAGTGCACAATAGAACTTGATCAGTCGTTTGAGCGGAAAGCGACACTGAGCTCACTGGAATCGACTTGGATTCCACGGCAGTATCACTTACTGTGGGGGAGTGCAAGAGCGTATTATGTTTTTGCCCACACTCCCTACAGGTACCTATCAGACGGCAGTCTTCTACAACGTGACCTCTTCGTAGACAGTTCGAGCAAAGGTTTAATTTTACGACTTCGCGTAACCGAACTTCAAGAGATAAGTCTTTAAAGGCGTTGCAATCTACTATTCTGTGCTGAAGCTTGCACATTGGACAAGTTAAGATATTAGGTTTTGGTTTAGAGCCGGAGGAAGTTACGAAGCTCTTAGAGTTTTTTGATTGAAATAAAGTTTTATGAACATTGTGTTCTGGTTTCTTTTGATCCCTATCCCTTACTACTTTAGGTTCAGGTTTAGGTACATCATTACGATTGATAGACATGGTTTCAAGAATGTCCGCGCGATTGCGTAAGAATTGAGTTAAATCGGATAACGATGGCAAGTCGGATAAAGTATGTTTAAACTCCTCCCACTTTCTAGAAGTAACTAAATCTAATTTTGAGCATATAATAAAGTTAATGAGAACATCCCATTTATCGATTGGTTGACCTAAGTTCTCAAGAGCCCTTAAATTCTTTAAGAAGTGATCGATTAAATAACGAATTGCTTTATGAGACTCACGGGCTAAAGGATCCATGTTAAATAATGCTTTTAAGTGATTATTGATAAGAACCTTTTTGTTATCGTAACGTTCGCACATGAGATTCCAAGCCATAGCGTAATTCTTCGAAGTGAACTCAATTGATTTTATGACAATGGTTGCACTTCCCTCTAAAGATGATCGTAAGTAATGGAATTTATTTATGTCTGATATAGATTCATTTTGATTAATCAAAGACTCAAACGTATCCCTAAATTCAAGCCACTTTAAGTAATTACCGTCAAAAGTAGGTAGCTTGATCGTAGGTAACTTAATCGCGTGATTATGATCATGACTATTGCAAACAGACCTACAAGAGTGATTGCTACTATCTTTATGCTGAGTCTGTACATTAGAGAAGGACTCAATCAGATCCTGAGTCTGTGATATCAAGAGAAAGAACTTATCCTCCATTTCCTCACGTTCGCTAGAATCGACATTGAAAGTTTCTAATTTAATTTCTATTTCCTCAAAATCTGAAAACATGGTTAGTACCTTGCTTAAACGAAATGACAATTCCTTAATCTGTACACTGTTAATATCTTCTAATTTTAAAGTTAGTATTGTAGATACGTAATTTTCAAATCTAGTAAGACGTCCCTTTATTGACCTTCGCATATTTATCAACTTCTTTGCCTCGCTAGAATCGCTAGAAGAACCTTCACCCTCAACCTTCTTGAGGTGATCACCGGTCGACGTCATGTCAGGATTAAATACAAAACGTTTCACAAAATTTAAAATAATGATTTTAAGATAAAACTACGGGGCTGAAATGAATTAAATAAAGAATTTGTGCATCAAACCAGCGTTGAAGCGGCGATCAAATCTTCGTAGACACGGTGCCAGCACGTGGCAGAAGGCACGTCATGCACGGCACAGTGTTCAAGGCGCGTCAAGGCAGCGAGAGCCGCGCGCCGCCAGCTCAGCGTGGCGGCAACAGCAGCGGTGTGGTCAGCCACACGCAAAGCGTGCTTCAGTCCTGGAATTGACAGGGCATCCACGGAAATAGCGTACGAAATATTCCTGATTTTATGTTTTATGCAGGAAAAAGAAATATTTTATTTTTAGCAAAAGGGCATGAAACGAAAATGAATCAAGGCTAAAGAATTCAAGACAGAGAAATATGGATGAACTTAGGTACAACCTATTTTGATAAAAAACTTTTTTTTTATTTAAATTATGCTAGCTGAAAAATAATTAATTTATAATGAAGATTAACCACCTATTTCATCAATTCAGCATAATTAAGGCGTAAATATTGAATGATGAACAATATTTTAATGAATTACGTCGTCATTGCTAAGCGCAGCGCAATAAAACAAAATGGCGCATCAGCATAATGTATGAAAGGCGAAGGAATGCACAGCTGTGCGATGGGTAGATAACGCCTCGGTGAATTAGGTATCGCAAGCAAGCGGCGAAATGAAAACACTGCGTTTATGCACTTACGAAATATAAAGCTAAATCACCAAATAAAGACACATACATTACACACGTTGGCATTCATAAGGAAAAGAAATTATTTCTATTCCGTTACAAATACCAGCGCGTGGCAAAAGAAATGCTACTGTACTTACTCAGAGAATAAGCTCGCTCCGATACAGATCGAAGGAGGTATTTTTTAGGTAAAGGATGGATAAGGAAAGCACAACTTAACTGGACGTTGATCTTGACACGTAGTTTGGCCTTCTAGGCCGGCTGCGTACTCTTGCCCGGTCTCGTGCCCCACGTTGGGAACTTTGTTAGGTAACAAATAATAAGTAGGAATTTATGGAGAATTTAAGACGTTTATTCTTACGAATTCTAGATTTATTCTAAGTAAGTAGTGCGCGCGCGCGCACTGCTAGACGGTTTTTGGGTCAGTGTCGGCCGCTCTTCTTGAAAGCCTGTCCAGAGCTCGCAGCGCCCTCCGCGCCCGTACCCCGCACTTCGCGCCAGGCGATGTGCGTGTGTGGGTGCAGTGGCACGCGAATGAGGCGTGTACAGTACAAAACTAATAAAACGATCTTTAAAAATATTACTCGGATAACGGAACTCTAAAAAGGATTCTGATGGTTTTACAGCTTGGATGCAAAACATCGTAATGTAAGTGCCTACTCGGCATCGTGGAGCCGGAATACGGTACCTTTGAGACCAAAGTGACACTACTTTAAACTGTTTGAGGTTATAATTTTGTGTCTTTTGTCTCAAAAATAATCACACTGATGGTACAATAGGAGAGTCACGTATTTTATCCACCTTTTGCATCTTTCTCTATCTTTATATTGTTATTTTTGTATTAGGTATTTGTATCGAAAGCGTGAGGTGTTTTTATAGGTAAGAAAATAATGGAGTTTTTCAAAAATATGATAAATGGCGTGCTAATCAATAGGCACGATACATACCTAACAAGAAACACAGTATCTGTCAATGGTATTTTGAAAATGTAGAAAACAATAAATTTTTAACAAAGAAGACGATTTTTTTTAAACGGTTCCTATTTGCAGATTGTTGTCCTTTACTCAATTATCTCTTATCCTCTGCATTAATTCCTCGTAGTTTTGCAAGCTTTTTAAAGTAATTCACTCTCGCAGGTATAATGAAATGCACGAGTGTGGACACTCGTCGCTTATTAGCTAATTAAATTGAAGCTTATAGATTAATCTCATCAGTAAATCGGATCGCGGTCATAATTGGTTGTTCTCTTAATTTTAAAATAGCATTTGAGTAATCCTTATAATTAGCGAGGTGTTATTTCAACAAGGTTCACTTTGCATAAAACTGTATTGTTTTTTAATTCAATTTATTTATTGTTTTTAAAACGGATATAAAAGAATTTAGAGTATTTTGTTGTTAAGGAAATTATAATTCCAAATAAATACTAATAATAACACAATAACAACCGAAATTGGCTAAAAAAAATTATGAAAAAAATTGTCTCACCACTGGAATCTATCCCGCACTTCTCGTGTACCTCTTAGAAGTGCACCAAAGACTAATTAACCATTTAAATACTTATAAAGTCGTATATGTAACATTTTATATGCACCGTGGTAAAAACACCGTTTAACTTTAATTTATGTATAATCTTTCGTCAAATGTAAATCTTCAGATTACGAAATTTCCTCAGAAAACTTTAAGTCAGGTGTAGTGAGCATAGACCTTAGTATGAAATAGCAATTACTTAAACAGCTGATTAAAGATAGTACAGAGTATATATTAGTACATAGTTTATATTACAATTTTATTAGAATATAGAAAGTGATAAAGGAAAAGTGTTCCAAAACCATAGAATAGACAGGTGTAGCTAAAACCCAGAGTTATTTTCGTTGGTATACCTAAATTAGGTTGACCATGAAAATAGTATCATTGCGGGCCTTCGTTGCTGTTGCACTACTACAGAGTTTATCGAGATTAGCATAATAGATTGTTTCATGAATTTTGTAAATGCGCCCCTTTGCGCCCGTCTGACGCCGCGTCATGTAGGGCTGCCAACAACAAAAAATTACATAATTTTTATTGTTTCATCAAGCGAAACATGTCTGTCGCCCCGACTTAGGATCTCGCAATATTCCCAAAAAATATAACGCAAAAAATTTTTTTTTTAACAATGGTTTTGATAAATAAAATATTTACTGCCCGATGTGGGACGAATTTTCTTCTAAGCGTAGCATTTTGTAATGTTTAGGTTTGAAGTCTAACTATTTTCACACAAGTATTTTTTACTTATGACGGCCAAGTATTATTCATTACCAACAATGTTTTATTAGATTTTAGGTATCTTTCTTAACTATGATATAATTTCTGTTTCTGTAAAGCCATTATTCGCAGTGGTTTCCTCGCCTTTACATAAAGCCTGTAATGCACCTAAATGTATGGTTGGCACGCGACCGGCCACTTGGCAGCCCTGGATCAATCGCAACCTGCCCGTAGCGTCACGACCACGGATCAAAGTTTTACAGGCCAAAACTTTGCTTCAATTAAATCGATCCCCATTCGATCCCAAGAGGCACTCACTTACAAAAAGGTTTCTAGAATTTTCCTATCTAGCTGCTTACCGATAAATCTTCGATAGTGCGAGCAACCTTGTTAGGCTTGTTAGGGCACGGAGAAAATGAATACCTACAGTTTTTCCAGTAGTCGCACATCTTGACTTGCTTTATCTTATTAGAACTTTTTTTATAAAAGTATTTAATTGGACAAGCATTAGAACTACCTGCAATGCATTGTTCACCGAACATGTCCACTGAGAACGTTACCTCTGAAACATCACACTTTTAGTGCATCTAGAAAACCAAATAATGGGTGACCTAAAATCTTGGCCACCGGGATAGTCAAAACAATATTGTACAAATTAAGATAGTCACTACTAAAAAACGTAAAAGACCTTGCCCTATTGGCCTGTCTTTAATAATATAGTGATTCTTCGTAACCGATACTAGGCCATTCTACAGTAAACGCCTGTAAATGTCTTTGGTATTGATTGTTCTCTATAAATATCTCCTATTTGAAACGCAAAACCGAGCCTCCTAATTATTCGGAAATACTAAGAAAAAGGTTGGCTATAGCGTTTGAAAACTTCTCTTTTGTTTGTACTGTTGAAAACATGGCACCTCTTGTAACAAAATCGCATCGCAAAAGCCCGAATTTGGAGAAAACAATATGCAAACAAAACTACACAAAATAAAGACTCGAATAGAAAATTAGAGTTCTTTCCCAGCACATGTGACAGCTCACTAGCCAATGAAATAAGGGATAGATTAGATCCCGTATTATTCCTTTGGTGAGGATGATAACGAGTGGCTATGGTTACCCACGACAATGTATATCTATACGGTCAGAATCAATAAAGTGACTGCTCAGTAGAGATAAACTATGGAGCTGAATATCGTTTTTATCTGCACCGCATTGGTCTTCTTTTAAGGATGCTTCCACGTTTTTTATATCGAGCGTGTCGAAAAAATCATAATCAAAGAGTTGAAAACAAAATGAAGTGTTCATTTTGTTCAACTCTTTGATTATTTTTATTAGTATAATATTTCCACTACATTTTTTTTCCCATCGCTTCGCACGTTCACTAAGCGACACACGTACAAAGACAGGGAAAACTTACAGCTGGTGTATATGTTCTGCAGCGATATATTCGCAAAACCTAGTCAGGGTACAATCGAGAGAAAATGCTCAGAGAGAGAAATGTAGTCTGTGTGTAATCGGCTTTACTTCCCTCTCACCTACCGTGGTCACCTCTATAGATGCTTTTGTATACGGCTTCTTTGAACAAGGATCTATAAAATACTCTTATATTTTCCGCGAGTTTAAAGCAATGCTAAGTAACTATAATTTTTCGTATAGGCAAGACTCACAGTGAAACTGTCAAATCTAAGACATCAAATTACTATGGTTAGTTACTAGGCATAGGTAGGTACGTTATACTTGACGCTTCGCAGTCACATGTTAATACCGCATTTTGGCTAAGTCTCAGAATGGCTAAGTGTAGATTGCAAATGAATTGAAAAGTGACTTGGAAATAACAAGAGCGACTGAGGCGTGAAATTGGAAATTCTAACTAAGTAGCTCATTCCAAAGTTGTTGTCAATAAAAAAATACATTAGTGCACTTTAATCAACTAGATTAGATTATGTCACCATTATTTTAACGAAAAATTACTTATACGAACTTGTAGTAAGTATAGTAACTTGTTGATACCCTTTAGACGGTAAATATCCCCTTAGATCTGTCGGTACCCTATATTATTTAGGCTGTCCAAGGGTTAGTTAAAAGCATATCCAACTAAAAATAAATAATCAGTGAGATAAATGATTTCAGTGATTATCTTCGTAGGTACGCATGTTCTCTTTATCGTGTAGATTAGATTAGAAAATTATTTATTGCACTTTAAAAAAATCGTACAGAGGCGAGTTTAATGCTACATATTTAGCATTATCTACCAACTAACCTGGGCATAGTGTCGTGTAGGTATTATTATTATGATTTTTTAACTTACCCAATTAATCTTAAATAGGGTTATGGATCTAGTAAATATATCTATCAAACTTTTCCCGCAGTTTGACCTACATCACATTTTGAATCGTAACAATAAAGGTCATAATAGTAGGTCCTATAGGTATACGTTCGATGCACACAATAAACACTATGAATTGCGTTTTATTGAATTCTCGCGTCACAATTTCCACCCCGGGGATGCTTTACAGGGGCTTACAGTAGGTCGATCGGGTACCAGGCGAGCATGAGCGAGGGAGAGGTGACCGGGATGGAAACAGGAACAAGTGACGACCCTGGCTTACACGCGCCGCTCTACAGCTAGACTACAGAGTGCATAATATAGTTACATTGCACCGACGAAGGCTGAACTTTACACCGAGCGGTGTATATGAGCTTCCTATTAGAAATCACAGGCTTTGAGGTCTTACGTAATAAAAGGGATCGGAATGCGGTTCGAGTGCTTTTAAACTTGGTTGGTAGAACGTTTCTAGTTTTTGATTTGCAGTAAATATAGGGCAATTATGACTGGGTTACAACTCAATGGTAGTTCTGGTCTTTGGTGCTGTATGATTTGACTCCCACCTATTGACTGACGTTGGTGCGATGAATATTATAGATTTTGTTTGATTTCTTTGTGTGGGTGTTTGAAATTATACAGTACCTCTATTACGAACAAATCTGACAGTCGCCGCGTTAACGTATTCGAGTTATATTGCGCGTCAATGCCAGCTCGACGGCCAACCGTTGTAGTGTCACCAGGCAGTGTATCTCGGATACGCTCGCATTACGATACGTTTGCGATTGTCACATTTATTCGTGATCAAGGCACTGGAGTCAATTTGCCGTCTAACCTAAGCTGCCCTAATGCTTAGTAAGTAGGTACTCAATTAATATAATTGTAGGAACTAGGTAGTCATCCAGTTTGCGGCGCAAGCTTTGCTTAGTTTGGGGCTAGAAGGCACTGTAAAAGTCGATCAATATTTTTATTATTAGGTATTTGAATTCAAACTGTTGCATTGGGAACGCTCAAACATTTTGGATATGACCTAAATTCATTTTTGCATAGCCCTCTAGCTAGATATGATATTATTTAGCTTGTAGTTATAAAACTCTCCGTGTTTTGTTATATTAAGTAGAAGCTTACCGACTCTACTTAATATAACAAAGCTCTTAAGGCCTGTCTTTTAGAGCCATTCCCAATTTTTTTAATGTAAGTACATGGCGGTTCCCACTACAATAACATTATACAAAGAAGACTCTGAACGATCACTGTACATTATTTTTTATGACAAACATTTGAAATCAAGCTTGGTTGCATACATAGAACCTTAATAGAACCTACTTTCTTTGGCGTTGATTCTGATCGCTATCGTATACTGAACGATAAATATTGAGTTCGGCCGTTAGAGAGCTGGGTTACAGGGTAAGGGCTATTTCGGGTAACTTAAAATGTCCGCCAGTTTAACATATCTACGAGTATTCTGTGCCGCCAACTAAGTTTACCTACGTCTTGCCAACTTGCTTTTATGAACTTACATAAGAGTAGGAGTCGCACGGACTTTCTGCAGCCAGATGGCTTAAAAATTCAGGCTTGAATCGGATGTGTGACAAATCTATTTGTAACCGTATCATAAGTTAGCCTCGTTTTAATACCGTCCAGACATCATTATGCATTTAAGAGGCAAACTAGCACGCTTTAAATAAATACAGTCAAGTGCGAGCAAGACTCGCGTTCTGGGTGTTCCATACGGTTTAAGGCTTCACTTCATCATGCGCAGTTTGAGGCTTCACCTACTCTGTAGTAGTTTTTGATATAGATTTTTTTATACGTAGGTTACTTAACGACCATAATATTTTGGTGTACGGTACCCTAATAGTTCACATTTACCTACTATCTAGCAATAAATATTTGGTGATATCGTTTCTTTTGAAAATAAAAAGAGACCTCTTTTACAAAATAATTTTTTAATGCAATTTTAAAAAAGAAAAATGATACCCAACAATATGGATGGACCAAACTGGCACTCATATTCTCAGAACATTTATTTAATATTTCCGAAGCAAATTGATATAAACGTTTTGTGAAGCGAAGAGAAAACTTACTTGGAGTTTATGAAGTTACAGTTTCAACTTTGTTTGTACGTCGCGGCGGCGGAGGCGCTATAATCGTGGCTAGAGGTTGCATGTGTATCAATTATTTATTGGTCTTTATTGTACTTATTTATTTACTAACCGGTTTGTGCTCCTTTTTTTATTTTTCTTCTAAATAATACTCCTCCACGCAACAACATAGGAACCGGTTCTTCTCATAGCATAATGAAAAGACAAACTTCTTTTCATACGTTTCAGTAATTTTAAAAATTGTATCTTATAGTATTCAGAAAAACTTCTGTTTTTTTATGAAAATGATAACACACAAACAAAGTTGCAAGCATTTCACCAGTAAATTCGTGAAATCAGTGACAAAATGAACCGAAGTTGAATTTGTTGTATCGCTCGCTACCAGGAGCGAGCGGTGGGACTTCGATTTCTACAGCTGGATATTTTTTTTGCACATTTTATTTTTGCTAATTTTGTTTGGGTGATTTTTGCTAATTTTGTTTGGGTGCTAAATGAGATACTAGTAGTTTTGATTATAACCACACAATAGAATGCTTATCGGTTATGATCAGGACAAGCTTTTTCGGTGTTTATTAGCTTAAAACTAATCCACGTTTATTTGTAAGAGACGATTCGAGCGTGTAATAAATCACAATAAATAATAACAGCATATTGTGAGGGGCAAACACTTGTTGCTACATTACATTATTTGCTACATCAGCCATAACGTAGGTATGGAACGTCTTGAAAGACTTATTGCGACACGAGCAATTTAGCTACTTGTAGAAGAACATGCTATGTCAACTATACACTGGTTGGTATTCTAGCATGAGTAGGCTTGCAATTTGACCTTAGCGACCTTACCGACCTTTATCTACTACACCACTTGGATACTATATGCATAGTAACTATGTTAGTTTAAAATCAAAAATAGTGAACAAAAGTTAATGGGGTTTTGAAGAGTTTAAAAATAAATTAAAATGGAAATGATTTTGTTTTTTCAAGTTTTCATAATATTTTTTTGTATGTAAGAAATAAAATGAATAAGAACGATATATTACAAGAACATTTTAGAACTTCTTGTGTTACCGAGATCCCGAAACCATGGTAAAAGTATTATATTAGAACTAAATCATTCTGCACAAAACACTAATCCGTGCTCTGATTACGATAGCTTCAACAATTAGATGCTAAGTTATAGAATTGCATTCAAACCACCGTCCTTCCTTCTCATCTACGAGTACAGATACCTACTGCCCAATATCTCTCGGTCATCGCGCAGCCCCTTGACGTTACATGTGCTCCAGTGACCCATGCATTTGCCATGTTAATGTTACGTAAACATACGTAGTCCGTCGGTCTGTACACCTCCCCGTGTGGATGTAAATCGAATCTCCAGGTCTCTCTCTAAGGGATTGGTAAAAAAGACAATACGCATAACATATTATTCAAATAGTGGAGTATATAATTTAAATTTAAAAATATTTCTAAATATTTTTGTTACTTAGGTACCACTGCGTACCTATAACCCCTATAATGACTAATAATTGTGGATAAGGTTTCGTAGCGTACCCTAGGTGTATAGAAGCAGTCGCAACTACAGATAGGTAAATTATAAAGTTACCTTGAAAAAAGTTATGTTCAACTAGCCGTCGCCCGCGGCGTTGCTCGCGTTCTACCCTTTAGAGTGTGACGTTTCAAAATTCCTTTCTTAGTGCACCCCTATACACTATATAAGGAAACTGCCCTCCAAATTTTATCCCTCTAGGACTTATAGTTTAGGCTGTGCGTTGATTCTCTGTCAGCTTCAAAAGAGTTTTATATATATTGATGATAAAAAATTATTTGTTTTCATAATATTTTTATGACCAACCGAATACCCCCTTTATATAATGTGCATAATATTATGTTTTGTTAGACTCTATATCACACGGGAACTACATACTAGTATTATAAATGCGACAGCATATTCCAGCAGCTTCTATCGCATGGACAAAAACTAGCCTCCATCCAGGTCGATATGCTGTCTATTCCAATTTTATCCAAATCGATGGGTTACGTACAAAGCGACGACGACGTCGTGATTGAGTCACATCGCTGCACACATCCAAAAATAGGTAGATACAAAGGTATATGACTTCATAATCAGAATTTATATTACATTGTGTTATCCAATCATATTGATAGTTTTTCACGGCCAAGCGGATCTAACCTAATCTCGTACAAATTCATGAAAACCAACCTATTCTTTTTATGAAGGTTGAATTTTAAATTCAAATCGATGAATCGAGCTTCCGTTTTGTTCCTTTTTCACAGTGCCGCTAATAAAATAATACACTGACCGTGTATATGCATGTAGGTGAACCATCATTCTTGACTGGAAGACCGGTAACTTGGAGCTCATTCGAAACTTAAATTAGCAGTCTTGCATCCATGGTAGTTTTACCCTGCATACCATAATAATAGTCAAATCACTGTTTCCTCACTTGGAATATGTTGTATAACTTCCTGTAAACTTCATATTTGAGTAGGTAACCTCAACAATGTTTCGATGCCACGCAATCTTCGTTCAAAGTTCGTAAGAATGTGGCCAAGATATAGAATTTGACGGTCGCGGCTTGCGTCCAACACGCAAGTCAACTTTACGTAAACTACAAACTTGTGCGCAAGTTGTCTCGTCGTGTTGATTATCGATTAACATTCTTACAAAGTTATGAAGATAAGTGACATTAATGAATATGCGTGAAGGTACATAGTGTACACACTGCCTCTTAGAATAAGTTAAGTATATTATTGGTTCCCGTTGCTGGTTAGATACCTATAGTTTTACAAGCGATGCAACCGGTACGGCGTCCGTTTTAACCTGGAATAAAAAAAGATTGAGAAAAAGGAATTAATTTATTCGTTGCGAAGGGTTTCAATCCTTGTGATTTTCTGAAGGGAAACTCTGATTGCAACTGTATAAATAAAATGTTGACAGCCCTGTAGCCAAAGTAGCTTTATAAAATGACCTAAATTCCACCTCAGCTGTACCTAGCAGTACTTACAAAAACCCTACCGTGTATTACACAAGTCGTTTGTTACCTCTAAAAAGCCGCCAGTCTACTAAGCTCTAACTGATCTGCATTCTAAATTAACTTTACGTAAACCGTGGTTAGGATCGCTATCAGATCAGCTGGTTCAACATTTTTTTTTCGAACATAGTAATGGACTAGGCAAGGCACTAACTACCTACCTTAGGGTAGCCGTCTTATAACACACACACAGAATATAGAAGCTCTAACAAGTCATAGAATGTATCAAATGGAAAATGCTGTAAAATTCGTAAGCGACCCCTAGTTGCTCGCCGCTTATTTGACCGTGAAGTGAGCGCGTACCTATGCTAATGCATCTGACGAATTTTACAGCCACCTCACAACGCTACCGAACAAATTAAACTGTAAAGTGCACGACCGGATCGAAGAGAAGTCACTTAATTTTATTTATTTACAAAACCTTCAAACTTAAAATTTTAACCATTTTTGAATAAATAATAGACTTATTTTGTGCAACGATATCGCTTGACTGCGTTTGACAGACTGGATTAAACTTAGCTTTGATGGTCTCTTCACAAATCGAAGACATATCAAGTGCAATTACAAACTTGTGCGGCGATACGCCTTCATTTACACCAAAGTTTGAGTCCGCTCGCTGGTGTTCAATGGTGTTAAGAAGTCCGTCACTAACAAAAACCGGAAAAAATCAGTATTTTTGAAGATTTATAAGTAGGTATTTTACGTGTCCGCTTTACGTGTCTCTACCCCAATTCCTTCTAACGGCCATTTAAGAAACTTCGAATAACGTAATAAGCTACCAATTCTATCCGCGAGTTAGACTTCCGAAGTCGAATCGGTAGAACGATTTTGCTCATATGATTTACACAAACTCTGCCAACTATACTTATCCTTTTTGTAAAGTAAGCCAAGTAGCTGAGATCCTTCATGGCATATAAATCTCATGCAGTAACAATTCACTGTTCGTTGGTCGTGATAATCTGCTTGGTTTTGCAGGAGTTGGAACCCTATGATTATTACATAGCCGCCTCTTTTGGGCACAAAATATTATTACAAAGTGTGAGAATTGAGATTTTGGAATTGTAAGTAGGTACTTACTATGTACCCACTCCTCATGAACTGAATAAACCTACTACTATTTAAGTAATCTGTGGTAAACGGTGTTGATGCCACAATTTATAAATTAGTCCTTAAGAAACCACATTATTTATATGTATTGAGGTACTGTTTGTTTACCCGAAAAAAAAAAAGTGTGGGTTCGGTTTGTGTGAGGTCTGGACCTTATGCTGGGTGTTTAATATTTATTTATTCTTGTCACCACCGGGTTTTCTAACTTAGCATTTATCAAATAACTGCAGTACTGCTAGATATCGGCATCACACCAGGTAAGATTTGCAATGTTTAAATCATGTAATTTAATCAAGCTCAGGTTGCTAGCAAGAAACACACATGACCACGTCAATTACCACTCTAAAAATGGCATATTATAACAGTTTCTTGGCACTATACAAAGAACTAGCAAAAAAATTACATGAACCATGAGTTTTCTGCCTGTGATCAATATATTTGACCGAACGAGAAATAGTTATGAAAAATGCAATAATAATATCGCTGCTAGCCAACAAAACTTCAGCAAACCACCGTTCAAAAGGCTCTAAATGAATTGTTTCTCACGTGGTCAGTCCATACGTGTTCGTTAGCCGACAGCACCTAATTGTCGATTGACAATAGCACGTAGGTACTTGTAGCAAGTTGCTTACCGTTCCGCAAAATACATGGCAGCTTTATTAGAGCTAGTTCGCTATACGTAAGGATATTGCAATAGCGCTATATTTCTTGAAACTTGAAAACTATAGCAGGTGGATAGAATAATGGTTTTCGTGAGCCAAATGCATCTTGTCGGATCAGGGGTGAGAATTATCAATCATCAATCATCATCATCATCAATATATATAAAACTCTTTTGAAGCTGACAGAGAATCAACGCACAGCCTAAACCATAAGTACTAGAGATATGAAATTTGGAGGGTAGTATCCTTATATAGTGTAGAGGTGTAGAGAAAGGAATTTTGAAAAGTCGCACCCTAAAGGGTCTATAACGCGAGCAACGCCGCGGGCGACGCCTAGTTTGTTTATATGAAGAAAATCTGTGATCAATTCTTTGCATAAACGCGAATGCATTCTTAAAATTCCACTCATAAGACGATGCCCAAACTGGAATTTGAGATGTGTAAAAGTAATTCAAAGGAAGACGCAAAAGTTCATTACGACACTGGAATTTACGACTCAAAAAGTACACAATATAAATGCTAAATGGTCTCTAGGTAGAGTTCAACTGTGTTAGCTACTTGTATAAAACTATATTTTTTAATCTATGGAATTGAATTTCCGTTTCAACTGTAAGTAGATAGAGATCTCAATACTCGTATAAAATGTCTAGGTACAGTGAGAAACTAGAACTTATTTGGCATCGTGAAACAACAGTCAAGTTCGTCTTCCGGAAATCCGAATAAGAGGGCTGCTAAAGGCAAAGCGCAGGGTAAACAAGAAATCTGAGTCGTTCACAAACTTTCCAAGGTTCTTTTACATCGGGGTGTTTACTTTTATCGCTTTTGCTTGTGTGAACTTGAAGCCAGCGTTTGAAACCTACGCTTTTCATCATCGATCCGAGTTTTGCTGACTGAAAGAGTTATTTCAAAATAATAATTATTTACTCCTTTTAGATATCAATAATAGCTAATTTAATTTCAAAGAGTAATGTATCCATCGCATCAAGTAGGTAATCAGACAGAGTTGTGTGACCTAAATTACGATGTAATTGTTACAAACATAAGGTAAATACAGATCCAGCACTAGAAGGTGGTGGATCATACATATATAGCTACTACATAACACACTCAACGCTAATCTTCAATTGCGCAAGATTTTGATTCTGTCAAAAACGGTAGCTGATTTTGTCGTCCTAATGATAAAAAAAGAGTTTGATATTAGCTTGTTAATCGTTTTTAAATGAAGCCGACAGACTGAATATTCGCCGTTTTTTACAACCAACTGCCAGCGTCAAGTTTAAAGTAAACGTCATGACCAGCTCTAAGGGAGCTCCAGTAAATAAATAAGCTGAAGCCTGTCCTTAATCGGAGATCGAAGGCGGTCGAGCTGCCGCCGGTACAATTCAATCTACTTACAAAATAAAGATAATCTCAAAGATAATGCTCGACTTGGGAAAAATACGTTAGAGCCAGTTTACTTAGTAAATTATGACGAGATTTTTTTTTTTTTTATGGCTGAAAACTAGACACTTCATTTGTTTTGCAATATGAAAAGAAAATCAGCGAAGAATGGCATTTGTTTTTCTGAAAGTGATTTATTTCTTATGCTAGTGGTTTTACTTGCGTAATGCGATATCTGAACCAAGAAAAAACATCCTACACACTCACATGAAAGAGGTAGTATTACTTTCAGTGTCTTATTTATAAAACAAAACCAAAAATAATTCCGATGTAGAAGTAGGAGTCTTACCCCCTATCTTATAAAAAGTTAGAGTAGACATTATGTCTTGTTTACCATACGTAATCAGGACATAATGTCTACTCTAACTTTTTATAAGATAGACCGTTAGTTTTTAAAAACACAAAACATAGAGAGTTCCCACATTTTTTGTGTACCAAAAACTTTGAATTTTGTTGATAAGTGTGGCTAAAAATTAAAAAAGTGTTAGATAACGGACGCCGCTTTACTGAAAAATGGTACCTACTCTATAAATGAGTTATCGTATTGAGGTCAAACGAAAAACATAACTGTGTAAATATTACGGCTGTAAAGGCCTAAAAGCTCGGAGCTATAAGTGTATGGAGCATACGTTATTGAGGTATGACCATGAACAAGTTGATAAGATATATTTTAGCATTATGCGATGGCATCGTCGGGATACCTTCAATGCTTCTACTCATTGAATTTGTTCGTTTTATGGATCTGCGAACTTGACATTTGTTATTGCAATCTGACACACTCATAAGTAGAGTAACACTTCAGTAGCAGAGTTTTTGTTGATACGCAATATAACTATACTTCGTTATTGTACTAATGAAAGTGTAAAGTTCTAAGTGGATCCACTTCAACCTATACCTTCTACAAAAATTCAAAACTTTTTTTCGAAAACATTCTATTTGAGCGAATCGTGAGGTTTGTTCACGTAGAACTAGCTAAAATTATAAAAACGTCGTAACGTAAACTATTGTTTAGAAATCGATTTTTTTTACACTCAAAAAGAACGTAGCATATACAACATAATAAGTACAATACGAATGATTATACAGTGTTAACAGGGCTTCACCTCAACTGTTTAAATGAATAGATTTTTGGGTTCAGTGTGTACACTGTACAAGTAATTATTACTCTAAGGGCAAGTCTCTTTGCGTCTGTCTGGCGGCCGTAAAAACCAGCTAGTTAGAGTTTACACAAACACTAGAGCTTGTTAACTGTAACTCAACTTGTTAATATTGTTGCGAATGCAGTTACCGTTTGTCACAACTCACAATTGAAACTTTTCTGGGATGTTCGCCGAATTTTGTGTGGACTTGCGTAGAACGATTGGAACAGACTGGCAAAACTCTCGAACTAGACTCGTGCTTTCGAAAAACGAACAATGTATGAAACGGGGGTCAAAATTTGAATCACGTTTCATACAAAACGAGATTTTCAGTGTGTAGTTTTGGTAGAATGGAAGTCCCGCTTCTTCTTACGTAGGAACTACGTATTACATATTCTTTGGATTGGAATGTGTACCTACGAGATATCCTCACTGTCGTCATGCAGAAGTATGTTCTTAGTTCAGTTGTTATTTATACAGGTCAGTGGATAGCCTGTATTGATCGAAAATGTATAATCTCTTTTTGACAAAAACTATCGAACTATTATTAAGTATAAATAAATACTTTCATAGATGCGTGGAACGCCTTAGGTCACATCTCTAATAGTGGTATGGTTTCGTCCCACCCTACCCCCAGGGGTATGAACTAAGAAGGAAATTAAGAAGAGAGGTAAAACAAAACACGGTCAAATATAAATACTCCCAGAAGAAATACACAACGGTTGCCAGTTTGGTGTCAATTAATGTCGGAAACTACCGATTGCCTAGATTTTACGAGCTTTTAGGTACATGTCCGAGGGCCTGAGTGGTGGTGTATCTGTCGTGAAACGTTACATGCTACACACTTCAAATAGCACTCATAGAGTAGCTTCCTCGGTCGTTCAGAACAGATATTACTTTAGGCAACGTTCAGCTAGGTCACCATTAGGATGGATGACCACTACTATGTTAGGTAACTACATTCTTACAGCCTCTACACGCTGAAAATTTTATCTGTTATATGTTATTTATTTTACAGCAATATTGCAACTAGAAAACTACGAAGTAATGGCACGTTTAAACGTTTTTTTTTAATCATTCTAACTAAGTATTTTGGAATAGAAACTTGACTTATTTGAATAGAATACCTAATTTAGAAACAGTCACCATTTTGGAGCCTTACCAAATTCAAAAATTATATACATCCCATTTTTACATTGGAGAAAAGTTACAGAGAGATGTTTGGTTCTGGCAAGAATCCAGTTACATTGATATTTACAGAGCGCACCAGATATGTGAGACGCTTCTGCTGCAGAAATGTACACAGTATAGTTTGCGATAAAACTAAAAGAGAGAGGATCAGTTCTCTTAATAGAATCTACTGCAAATATCACTGGGATTTGGTTGGGATGTCATAATATATGTGACATAGCAACAATACACCAGTGATGGTACTTTACTATATTTAACAAGAGAATTAACCCCTCAGGGTGCAATAATACGCACTTCAAACACGAGACTCACAAATATAAAAGAAATTAACCTATTTTATTTATAGCGGGTTCTTGGAAAGTTTATTATATCTTATCAAAGTAACATTCTGCAGACTATAGCAATATCAAAAAGCTTTACTTATTATAAGTACCAAAAATGTTAGCTACCTACAGAAAATTAATTCAGTTTAATGTCCAAGAATATTTATTTGTTTATTAGTTTTTTTATATTCACCTTAAAAACTATTGCATTCGGAATCTCTATTCACTACTTTTTATTTTATTTAGAATCACAAAATCCACAGATCTTAAAGGCGAATTGTTTAGCATCTTAAAGATAAACCTAACATCCAATAACGGATTTACTTTATATAAAAAGTAACTAACAAGTAACGTACTAAAACTTAGGAACTTAAAAATCAATGCACTTCATGGAAATATAGGGTGTCAATAATATCAAACAGCGGGATAGGGTGGCTGCAACGATTTTTGTTTCTAGGGGCGCTGTGGGAGGGTGGCGCTATAAAATTGAAAGTTCTAGGGCACGGGCGCAATTAGATAACTGGAAGTAATACCGAGTATGGCGACGTGGTCGTAATATCAATTTTCATTTTACAGGTCAAGTTATCGGTCAGATTATTAGCTTTGATTACAAAAACAAAATAGAAATGATTCAATAGACGCTGTGTAAAGAAATACATTTTCATAGAAACCTAGCTCGCAAAAGCTTCAACGGAATGGTTCTACTTATTAGAGAAAAATTAATGTACGGTTGCTTAGAAAATATCAAATCAATTACTAATTGAGTCGTACGCCCCACTGCGTTGGCTTACATTACTTAATAAATCCAGAAACGTAGCTATAAAGTCGTTAACTTTGCTTTTGCTATAAGAGAAAGTCAAGACCTCCTAGCAGAGGTTTTCATTTTAACTCAAGTTTGCGGAGGTGCTTTGTGACTCTACTCCCGTTTGCTGTGTGTTGTAAATGTTACCCCACAGGCAACTAAAGTGGTCTTTTGTCTCAATAATAAGCCTTCTCTGTAAGCAATCTTTGAGAACCGACGCGAAGTTGAGCTGCCGAATCCGTGGTTAATAATAATTAAATGCATCGATCTGTCCTATCTTTTCCGGCTAAACGCGTTTTCCAGTCTGCCACGTCTGTAAATTGTTCATATAGATTCGAAGCCTGTGTCATTTGTATGTGTGCATGGTTAACGACGCTTGTCTGTGTAGTAAAGTCCGTATAAGTTCGTAGAAATTGTGGTAGTGTGAATATTGTGAAAGCTTCTATCTCTGTGGGAGTGCGGCACGTGTAAACGCCACCACCCCTTCAATCGTGAACTCCTGGTACTCCGCTCTCTCCGCTGTAAACGATCTAGTTTGCGAGAACTTTGAAGCGGAAAATTTATCTGACAAGCAAACGAAGGGTACATAAAATGTTTTGATAACTATAATGAGGTGTTTGCATTTATCTAGTGAAAAACTTGACGGTTGCCTCTTTTGCAAAATACAAGTTAGAGTCCTTTACAATAAACACTGTTATATTATGTGAAATGGCTGTGTATTGTGCAATACTTACCTACTACGGATGCTGGGGCTAAGGGTGCTCTAAACCCAGGTTGATATGTGTGTAAGTTAGGTCTGCAATCAAGCCTCTTCACGGATGACCATGACCGCGGTTACAGCTTGCTTATACGAGCGCTCTACGTTAAACCCAAGCCAAAATGCCAGGATCGCTACGGCGCGACGCGCTATCCCACTTCGTAGCCTTTATATTCACACAGCAAACACGTCTATCCCTTGATTAGCGCGATTCAGTTCCTTATTACGTCGGCACAAGTCATTAATCCGAATGCACCAGCTAATTCCGTCGTTGGAAGATGGATATAATTGACATGCTTGATTGGCATTTCGATTGATGCTCGATGAATCAGTTCATCAGAGATTACTGATTACTAACTACATATTTACAAAATATTATAGATTACTAACTACATATTTACAAAATATTATAAGTAATAATAAATATTATCACGTAATAGTCATAGTAAGATGTGATTTTAAGGTTGATATTTGGAAGTCTAATTTTCTTATACAAATCTCATTAGTTGCATGCTGGTAAGCAGATTTTAATACAGGGCAGCAGACTGCAGACTTTACATATAGAAAATGTTATTGCTTTGAAATTAACAGGGTAATTCACACAACTGTGACCCTTGGCGTGGAATAGTAATGCATAGAATCGGAACTTTGCGATGTGTCCCCTTCTCTACACTAGCACGCGTTACGACGCGGATGCCGATTGGCAGTATTTCTACAGACGCACCAAAGGTTATGCGGTTAGTTTCAGTTGGGTTGAGTTTCATATCTAGCCACACTGGGTGCTAGGTTACGTAATTGCTGTTTCCGCTACGCTGCAATTCTGGGTGTCGTTTTGTGTTCCGTTTCAAAGCCGTATTACATGAGGCACTTTTAAAATAAATATTTATTAAATGGAAAAGTTTTTATATGTTTTGTAAAAAAACTAGCACGTAACTAGTTTGTCCTCACTAAGTAAATCAAAAACTTACAACCTTTCTTATTTTAATGCAATGACATGTATTTTAAGATAACGCTGTTTTCTACACACTATGTTTTCATTTGTGTGTAGCAAACATAGATGTTTTTTTTTATACTCTTGTGTTAATATGCACTAGGTATATGTATTTATCTATTGATTAATTCCCATTTATAGCTTTTCTTAGTTGGAGACGTGTGGTGTGAAATGGAAATGTCCATGAATATTTAATTATTGATTGTTATGAAACTGGAGTATTTAGTTTATGTTTTGCGGTAATGAACCAAACCTATTTACAGTGAATTAAATAGTTATGTTGTTAACCTAACAGTTAGTTATTAATAGATGTCATTGAGTGTTGGTAATGTAAGAGAAATTAATCGGTTCTAGCAAAGCTATTATAGGATGGCAATTAGGTACCTTTGAAGATATCATGCGAATGAATACGTACCTACTATATGTGTTGTAATTTCGCATGGCAACTAATTATCAATGTTTTTCGACATAAGTAGTTGGCCTTCTCGAGATTTTTAAGATAAATAGAAATATTTATCTCTATGGATGAACAATTTGAACAAGTTTGACAATGTTTGACAATTTGAACAAGTTTCTGAGACTTGGTCCACATTACGGTTGTGAATTCTGCGTCACCATACCTACTCGTGAAACCAGATAAGTATTTATTTTATGTTGAAGTAAAATTTGAAAAAAGAATATCGAAACCTTTCAAAAATTATACCTAAGCAGGATGAAGAGGTTTTATTATGATTATTTTACTAAAAACAGGAAGTAAGAAACTACTTAACTAAATAAAATAGGACATGTTTTGTCGTTTTTGTGCATTTTTTAGACGAAGTAAGAATAAAACTATCAGCTTTCATGCGTTCCAGACTGCTAGGTTACAGCTCAGACGTTATTCACTTTAGGGACGTGCTAAATTTAGTTCCTAACCGACGAACTGAGAGCTGATTTTTTGAATCGAAGCCAAAGAGGCCGATTGTTACGAGTACTTTACATTTACAAGACGCGCGCTGAATTAAATAGTATACTTACCTAGTGTTGCCAATTTAAAATTCCAGTGCTACTCGTTCGACAAAAAATACGTGAATTTCAAAATTGAATTGGCAAAATAGTAAAAATATAGCCTAGTAGAGAAAGTGTTTCATGCCGACCTTTTCGATGATCTTTTCGGAATCGAAATTTGGAAACACATTTTTAAATTTGACTAATTAATTTAAAACCACATAATTTTATTGAGGGTTAAATCACGCCATAAACATAGTAGCTAAAGCTTATAATTCAAATAAATCAGATCATTTAATCGAATACAATTATTTTAATGACCTAAAAGCACTAAAAGCAGGAAGTATGTAAGTACCTAAATAAAATATTAAATAAATAATAGCAGCGTGTAATCTGGCAACCCCACTATCGATGCAAAATGCATTATTATTCCCTCATATTTTGCAATAGGATAATTACAACATTTATCCATTGCCTACCCTGCACCGACTTCTATAGCTAGATAGGTAAAGTGGCCGTTGCGTTGACGTCCACCCTAACCACTGATGCGAGTCATCGCCTCTGTCTGACATGTGAACCCGCCCTTACTTAGTTCTAGGTGGTTCTAGTGCTATGCCTAGAAAGCTGCTAACAAAAGTCAGAACTACACTTTATCTTAATTTCCTTTTATCGCTTGTTTTTTGTCGTGGATGGAGTTTTGGAAATTTCAAAATAAATATTTTATCTTTTTGCAAGCCATTTTTTTGGACACCGTCTTAGCCAGTTAGCCACCTGCTACGCCAAAGAAGTTGGTTAACACTACCTCTTTTACGATTCTCTAACAGGTTCACAGAGAGCCGAGAGTAGGGTGCTCTTGTAAATACAATATACTCTGTATCTAACATGATTTTCAGCATTTTGCTTCCATCTATAACGAAGTTATTGAGGTTGGAAATTTGCCTCTGAGTTGCTCAGGGAAAAGGTGCCCGTTCATTTTGAGTGTCGCGCCACCCAACGCACTGCCACATTTTCCGTACAGCATGACCAAAATCCAACTGATAGGTCTTTTATTTATGACTTTATTATCCTTTACAAATGATTATTGAGTAAGATCATTTCCACTAACAATAAGATTATTTACGAATGCATTTATTTTGTCTTCAATGTTCAAGCTTGGTTTTTCAGACCCGATTCTATACAACGTAATTTTTTACGGTCATCATATAACTGTGACCGTTTCTTGGGAAATACAGGTTTCCGATAGGTGATATGTAAAGAATGAGGTGCATTCTACTGTATAATGCGACCATGCCGACCATGGCCGCCATGGCTACCATGACTACGTTAGAACTAGCTTAAGTATGTAAAGGGATATTCGTCGACCGCCTAGCTTAGTTAGAATAAAGCTATGCCTTTGATGCTATAGGTTGTGAGCTCGACTCCCTTTCAAACTTACTTGTACTCTTTCTATAGGGTTTCTATAAAAATACTAACCGTCGCCCGCGGCGTTGCTCGCGTTCTACCCTTTAGAGTGCAATGTGATGTTTCAAAATTCCTTTCTTAGTGCACCCCTACACTATATAAGGAAACTATGCCCTCCAAATTTTATACCTCTAGGACTTATAGTTTAGGCTGTGTGTTGATTCTAAGCCAGCTTCAAAAGAGTTTTATATATATTGATGATGATGATGATGTCAAAATTGGTTTACCTTGGGCTAGATGGCATTGTATGAAATTCTGCTGATATTTACTATATTGCTCTAATCTACGAGTAGTTAGTAAGTAGCTATCTACATGAGAAGCTTTTACTCGATCCTCCAAAAATCATTAAAAAAATTAAAGAGCCATGATACGAGCGGAATATTTAAGTACAAACTATTACGAAAGCTGTGTGCACATGCACAAGCATTGATTTCCTTTAGTTGGCCAATCAGGATATACCCTCCGATGAAATCAGTATCCCGAAGTCGCGTTATCAACTTCTGCAGTTCGTTTGTTGCAATTGGAAGCTGCGACAAAGGAATTCGCAATAGAATTAACAAAGTCTGGATGGTCAGTTGTGTACACTGTACAGTACTCTGAGCACTAGTTAGTAGCTAACTGAGAGGTAATTCTCATAATAAAATCTAGTAAAAATATCATTGCTATTTAGTACTGCTTTTACTCATAGCATCCCAATAAAATCTCTCTCATATTTTGCGAAATGTACTGATGATACCGGGCCATAATAACGGGTGTAAAATTGCTACTAAAAAAGAAGGACAATTTATTATATTAATATATTCAACATTATTATATTATCTTTTAGGGTTGTCTGACAAAACTATACCCTGAATTCCTGCCAAATACTATAGGTTAGGAAGGAGACAGCAAAACGCCAAACAAACCAAAATTCAGTTAAACATTCATTTTATTTATTAAAAACTTGATAATAAATCAGGTTTTTTGGATCAGGAAGCTCCGGTTTTAATCTAATGATTGCTATTTAACATTTTAGTGTACTTTTTATACGCCTTTTTCTTTTTTCTATGGCAATAGTTTCGTGACTAGGCATAAATCTTAGAAGAGGCTTAGTAGTAGATTTCAATGATGATGAACCAGCTTCCTATAGCCCTAAAAAAACTAGTGCCAGAAGAAAACTATTACCATTTCGCTCACGTACCAGATAGTTACATCAATTTGACCACATCGACTCGTCCACTTCAGTCTGTAGGATTTAATACTATCATCAAGATTTGCATGTCACAGGAGTACCCCAAGGCAATGTATTAGGTATGTATCAGATTGTATTGTGACTCAATCTACCTGGATACATTAAATTACGCTAGCTATTGGTAAAGGAGATCCTAATTGTTATAATTGGTTCACAATTTCCGTGTTTATTAACGTACTTCAGCCTACAAAAGATTATTTTTAAAACAAAGGCCTACAGGCGATATTTTAGTATTTCTTGTACATATTAAAATCAACAATACTTAAAACCATGCTTATTATTGCACGTATTTATTGTTTACCTCACGACGAATTGTACCTAAATACAAGGTTGGTAATTTGAGCATCTTTTTATGCGTGAAATAGGAAGCACATAAGTTGTGGCAGCTCTGATTTCAAAATACCAAACAAAATGTATAGTTTCTTAAAAAGTAATGCTCAATCTTTGCAGATTTTGCCAAAATGTCAGTACCTAAGGTTGGACCTAAGGTACATCTGATGTTGTTATTCTTGTGTAAAATACGAAACGTATCAAACTGTTTAATGATATGCGAACATATCCATCTCGTTCAATTTTGACTGGAGGCTGAATCCGTACAGCCTTTGTATCGTTGGCATGCAGAGGTTGGTCAGATAATTGACCATTTAGCGTGTACCCGGGTTACAGGTACGGATTCGTAGCCTTGAGCGGTGTGGAGCCATCAACAAGGGACACATCCACAGATTTGCATAACAAAGAACATCTGTCGAGCCCGCTGGTTGTGTTTGTGTAACATTGGATTTGTATCATGAATGTGGCTGCATGACTCGTGCCGAATTAGGTATACAAATAAATAGTCGATTATCGAATCACGTGCATCTATGTCTAATTAGATAAATAGATACCTAAGTCTAGCTTTAGCGTACCAGCAGATGAAACAAAGCCTGAAAAATAAGAGAATAGTAGTTTAACATTTTGTAAGTGGTAGATAACTAGTTCGTAGAGCGATCAGCCATAATTAAAAATACCTAGATTGGTATTTATAGCATTAACAAAAGAATCAGCAATACTGCGAGCAATAATGTTCTTGGTGCTTTGATACAACTAATATGTGTAATTTTTCCATGCGATAGATAGGTAATAGGGCAATTTTAACAAGTCGATAACTGTCGACATGTGTTCATGACGGTAAATAATACGTCACAACTTCATAATTTTACAAAATGTATAGCTTCAAGAAGTTTCAGGTCTATTTTCTGTCTTTTTTCCTTATACGCATAGGACTACGACTGTGGCAACGGCCACTGCCACCGCCCGACCCAGATCAGACAGAATTTTTGAACTAGCAAAGAGGAGTAGTAATAAAATTATGGATCAAATACGATGTACTTCATAGTTTACTCTGTCGCCTAGTGCGCTTGCAGCACTACGTGGAAACCGTTATCTTTCTATTGTTCACTGATTTTAGTGTTATGTTTTACAAATGCATTATTTAAAACGACTGCACGGTACCGACACGTTGTAATCTAACCACTTATATCCAGCCCGACAAAGGAAGGGATGATAGGGAATGTTAATATTGTAATTTTATGCAACTCTGTTTTGGTGAAGTGAACTTTTTAAAACTAGAATATAAAAACTTAGCTAAATATCTATTGTTTAGATAGGTATAGGTTTTGTTAGCCTGGGCCGATTCTAGACTATACTACTTGTCATAGTTTAAAATGTAGTAGGTAATTGAAAGTTTACTTAATTTGCTCATTTTACAAAAAAAAAGCGTGTAGGTAACAAATTTTTTTTTTTTAGTTATACAGGGTGTTACCAGACCACTTCCGAAAACGAAAGGGGGAGCTACAGCACACCAAAATCCAACCAAAAAAAAATCAGTTATCCTGAAAAATAATTATAGCCGGAGAAAACAATGTTTAAAGATTTGTATTTATTTCGCCAGCCCGCAATGTACGCATTCACGTAGGTAAGGTCGAGGCGTAGTACTATTATTTATTCTGTGTCGTAAGTGCCTACTAACGTAGGTAGGTACTAACGTAGGTCGCTCGCACGTCGCGTACTTGAATGACCCGCGATGAACGCTCAGCTGTTCATGCTGTAGTAGACGTAATATGCGTGCTGCGTGTACATTGCTGCTTTATTTATTTTATTTGTTTTTTTGCTTTTTTAAATGAGATAATTAGGTAGATATGTCTTATTATGTTGTACTGTGTGTATGTAACTAGAAAAAAAAAAAAAAAGAGATAGTCAAGTCAATTTTTTTTTCGCGATTTTTTTCGCTTAATGTTTTCAGTATCATGGTCTAATTGGAACCTCCAAGTTTTCGGAAGTGGTCTGGTAACACCCTGTATGATGTCTTATTTTAATAATTCTTCCTTCATACAATTTATAAAAAAAGAGTTATTCTAACTTCGGACTAACGGTATCTCAATAACTTCAATTTTATTAATATTTCTCTTACTAATCAAACTTTTATTTTAATTTATTTTTCTGATCGTAAAACCTTAAACTAAGTAAAACTCGAGTTCAAAAAAACGGCCTAAATGGATCAAAATACGGCCTCATAAGCTTTACTTTTCTTTTGATAGGTTTTTAGTTCGGTATCATACCATTCCAGATTTTCAGAGTATATCACTCTCACAATAACTTTGAATAAAAAACGTTTATTCGCAATGGTGTTAATTAAGAGCTTGCATGGGGTGTGAATTGTCAATTAAACCCACAGTGGCAGTGATATCAGTCCGTAATGTAAATTGTTATTTTTGTCACGTATGCACACTGCAAAAGCCGTAGCTATTTATACTGTACTTATGTTGCTCTATAGAACTTAGAAACACGTTCTTTATTAGGTACAACCACAGATCATAAAATACTAAGTAAGTGTACGTACAATGAATACATAATTTTAATGAGTAATCTGATAAATCGTTTACTTAGTAACTAAAATAACAGTTGAAAGTTTCTCAGCTGCTACGGCGTAGCTGCTACGATGACTAGCTACGCCAACTTTTTACAGAATGGATCCAAAGTTTTTTACAGTTTGTAGTTAGCGCAATGCAAGTAGCAATATCTATTTTCGAGATCATTGGTGCATGTCACTATAACAAAAATTACGTATTTGATTCAAAAATCTATGTAAATAAATATTTAATAAGATTACTTACCTAGGCACCTTTATGACTCCAATCCACAGAGAAAATAAAAACCCACATGAAAATAAAGTACCATTGTATTGAATAAATGATATCTTTTTAAATGAAAGCACGCCAATTCATAAAAATGAGCTGTGTTTTCACTGTCAAATTACAATGGAGTTATTTTGTAACAATGGAACAAATTGACCGAGGCTCGACCGACGAGACAATAGACACAATCATGATTCCAGTTTGTCGGTGCACAACGCACCTGAAAATCAATTATCAGAAATCAGTGATGGATTAGATTACACGGGCTTTCTAACAAAATCTAAATTTTATTACCCATTGTGGATATCCACAGAGAACCACTCAAGAAAAATATAGAACCTAAAAAAATCGTAGACACCAATTAACAGAGCGTCATGTCATTCATCGGGATTCGCTATAGACTTTTTTAATGAAGACAATCTCTTGGGTGTCCAATAATAAACCATGTTTCAAATAGAAAATATAATAAGTATCCAGTGTTGGGTAATCCAATCGTGTTGATCGGTTCTCTTAATTTTCTAACAGAGTAAGCATTCGTTCAACCGATCAATTACTAGTTGATACCTTGGGTTTCATCGTAACTCTAAGTATATAAAAAATTAGTTGTAAACAATGATCTTGTTGTTAAGAAAACTTTTTATTCTTTCAGATAAACAGCACGTGAAACGTCTCCTAGGAAACGTAAGTAGATCCCAGACACTGTTGCATACATTGAAACACACCTTGCATCATGTTATATTCAACACTGAACATACTTCATCAGTTTAACAAAACCATATAATACTGAAGCACACAAAACTACTTTTCATTCAAACTATGCAGAAACACGCAAACAAACTCTGACTCCAAGTTAAGCGTGGACGTCACTAAGGGGAACTACAACACGAAAGTTGCACTTGTGTGTCCACTGTTTTACATCAAAACACGCACATCGATGAAAGAGCAGCACTTTTCATGACACACACTTATTTCATCCTACATTTGTTTGAGTAACCGAATATTACTCTTCGTCTAGCATGCTCTCCTAATACTTGATGTAACTCGTCGCACGACCGAGACAAGAGCTACTTGTCTCTATTACGTAAACGCAAACCACACACGCACACAGCCATAGGTACACCCTCATTCTAATTCATGACCCTTCACTTCAGTGAGTACCTACTACTGAAATTCACAGGTTAATCAGCCGCATACCAAAATTATCAGCGTGCAGCCCAGGTAATCGGTACTGATTGACTGCAAACCAAGAGGAACGGATGAATTTAACTACCAAGGGTAAGCCAAACTATCATTACCTAACTATTCATAGTATTTCATAAATAACTGTATAACTATAACTAAGTTTTATTTAAGCTATGATTACGATACTACGATAAGATAACTTTTCAACGTGATCTCGATCTTTTTTTTTATAAATGTAAATATACAAATAAAATACTCTCAGAGTTTTTTAAAAGCGATGGATTCAACAGATCGCGTATTTAAAAGTTAGTAATTACAATTTGTGGCAGCAAAGTAGTGAAAACAAACATGAGAGGTCAAAGTCAAAGTGAAATGTTATTTATTCCATCATTTAGAAGGATCATTTTTAAGTCGAGCTATGCGTCAACTTGAAGAAAGGAGAGGCGTCCAGTTTGAGACCATACTCAATACTATGTAAGCTCAATACTAATTTTAAAGGATGCGAAAAGACTGCTCCCGAAAACATTAAAGAGATGTTCAGTTACTAAATAAAAAAACAAACAAAAATCTGTTAATTTTGGCGTCATAATATTACCCATTTTATACACTGAACATCCATTGACCTTATTAAGTTTTCTCTTTAGGCATTTACCTACTGTACCTCAGTTTTCGGAAGAAATCTTATTACTTAAATAGAGTTTAATCATTTTGGTACAGTCAGCATGAAAAAATAATGACTCTGTCAGAACGAATAATTTTGAATTTCTCAATGGTTTGAGCAGTCTCGACTTTACAATCACATTATAACAATGAACTTTTCTTTTATCTAATTTAAAGTTTTTAAATAATCACGTTTTTCACGATGGCTGCATCACCTATTAGAGTTAGTTATTCGGCTTTACATAATTCATACCTAAGTCCTGTAAACCAAAGCTTTAGTTAAACAATAGCTATGTAACACAAAGGTTGTAAAAAAATAGTAAGTTTATCTACCTAATTACTAGCCACTGAAAAAGTAGATTACTTATCCAAATCTCTTTTTAAAACCCTTTTGACTTAGGTGAGAAGCGTAGTTAGACGTATGACAGATACCTACATTTTATTAGTGACTGAAATGATCAATCTAAACTAAAATGTTCATCAGAGCATCTTATTAAAGTATGTAAATGGAATGGTACAAGATATAACTTCTTGGAAATTAAGTCATATACCTAATAAGAACTTTTTTCTGATATTCGATAGTACAGGATAGGTAAATATAAAAAGTATAGTAAGTATCAAAAGGTTGATGACTTTTAGAACTAAAACAATTTAACAAGGTTTTTTTTATAATTATGATAAATTTTACCAAAAATATATAGGTACCTAGTTGGCATATTCTGAGAACATTTTTTTGAGATCTTCATCTACTTTTGGCGCTGACTGTACTAAGTTAGAATAAAGAACTTAGGCATGTAAGCAATAATACTTCTTCCTTTCAGCTTCTGAACCTGTTTATGTAATATGCAGATGTTTTAATAAAGTTTTATAAAAGAAACCGCCGTACTATAGCTAGCCCAGTGAAATGCTATGGTGGCAATTCGATGGTGGGGATTCTATTCCAGGTGAGTATGAACTGTACCTCTATCACGAACAAATCTGACAGTCGCCGCGTTAACGTATTCGAGTTATATTGCGCGTCAATGCCAGCTAGACGGCCAACCGTTGTAGTGTCACCGCGCAGTGTATCTCGGATACGCTAGCGTTACGATACGATACGTTTGCGACTGTCACATTTATTCATGATCAGGGCACTGGTATTGGGCCTTTTCCTGTTAATCTGTGGCATTTTCAATGCCGATGACACGAGGCGATAGAGAGTTATTTTCATACATTTTGTAGGTACTACACGCTTTCACATTGGTCCATTCTGCAGATATACTTAGGTGGAACCATGGAGATGGATGGAGAAGAAACCGGTCTTAAAGAGCTCCTAAAATAACCCGAAAGAACATTCAGGTAAAATAAGCAATGAACGCCCACTTACAGTAAAAAAAGTTCAGTAATCCGACGTAATTGGCACAAAAACACAGAAAACCGACGAATATCAACTATTGATAGGGACCTAAATGATCGAAGACCGTTTTGTGGTCGATAGGCAATGTTAAATTCATAAGTTTCACGAGGTTACATTCCTAATCGAAATCGACCACGTTGTCGTCGGTTAAAACGTTACGGAGACATGACTAACTCATGTCGGGAGCTTTTGGCTTTCTGTAAAACGGTTAAGTTGAAGCATAGTCGCGATAAGAACGCAGTGGCTCAATCCAGTTTTCCCTGCGTGAGTCTCCTGCGTGGGGAACTTTAGTCCAATAATCCCCTTAGCGACACCTGTGACTGCCGGAGGGGAAAAAAGTGGCGACAGGGCCTTAATTTTTTGACCGCTAATAGGGTGCTTTTCCACTAGAGCTAAGAAAAGCTACATTGCTAAAGATAATATTATGTTTGAGATCCACCAATAAATCCCTGGTGGATTTCAAACACATCACAATGTAGCCAACGTAGTTTAGCTTAGCTCAGAGCCTGTAGTCTGTGCATTTGTTTTACTTTCGACTCGATTATAGCACACGCAAACGCATTCGCAAAGCGAGAAATTTTGTTGGGAATAGCACAATTCCAAAATCTTCCGCTAGAGGCGCTTATCCGGGTATCATACAAAATTTCTCGCTTTGCGAATGCGTTTGCGTGTGCTACACTCGACTCGAAAGTAAAACAAATGCACAGACTTGGGCTCTGGTAAAAAAAAGCACTCTTACTGCCTTGGCGTATTATTTATCTAGTACCTTGAAAGGATATAGGTATTACCTACCACAGATCATTATGTATTACTTATCCACTCAGCAAAATATTTTTCCTAAACTCTTTCAAATCAGGATAAGTTGGGTAATAATATGTGTATTCATAAAATTTTCTGCAAAAATATGTGCATACTCTGATAATATCCTATCTATCTATCTATTCAGCCTGTATGCACCCCTGCTGGGTATAGGCCTCGTCTTTAGTACGCCAGTCTCTCCGGTCCTGTGCGAGTCTTCTCCATAATATCCTGAAAACAATAAAATGTAGGTAGCTACTAACTACCATGCGATAGCGCTAAAAAGCGTCGATTCACAGAATATCTAAGTAGAGCCTCGTTATTTCGAAAAGATAGTTGGTAAAGGGTATAAAATCAAAGGTGACAAAGTAGGGCTGACCTACTTATTTTATTTTATACGATACTACTCAGATATCACAAGGTTTTATTGATCGAGAGACCTTTTTAGTAAATATTTATTCACAAAGAAAATTACGACTAATAAATAGTATTTACAATATTTAACAAAATACACTTGAACCAGTTGAGCTATCCGCTGCATACCGTTGCAAATTAGGTAGACCATTTGTAATTTTAACAATAATTATGTAAACTAGGTACTATTTTGGGAAATAAATGAATTTGTAACTTTAGTAAGTAGGTAGGTTCACTGGGTATGATGTTTTCTTTAGTTTAAATTTATTTTATCCTTTTATAAGTGGTAAATAGTGATAGTAAAAAACCTATAAGAAGTACCTATATTTGAATATCAAACATAACTAGAACCACTTTTTCATGGAAAGAAGTCGACGATCGATGTAATAATGTTACCTATATACTGATACAAAGGGCGCTATGTGAATTGCCTGTTACTACTTTACCTTATTACCGGAGAAGCCTCTCCGTTCATTTTTATTGAACTATCGACTGTAGGACCGCTCGATAAATACCTAATCATTGGAAGAGATGACGTCACATTTACATCTTGTGTGAATTTACCTTTTAGCTTGAAAAATAAGTTTTATTGGGTGGTTGACTGCTGTCGAATGCCGTGGCACATTTCTTCAATTAAAATAATTGAACTTAAAAAAGTCGTAGAAAATTATTTGTCCTATAGGTATCGAAAATCACATCCCTTTGGGATAACATATACAAGTCCCGTGACACCCAGTAGGTAGGTATAGTTGTATAGTTGTAGTAGGGCCTTATAATTATTATTATTATTACGTTGGTAAGATCGGCCTAATATTAAGTCCGGATAAATCACGTAGCTAAGCAATTATCATATAAAAATATCGCTGAATTGCTTGGCATCCGGACTTACTATTAGGCCGATCTTACCAGAAGGCACTGTATATTATAATGTAAAAATTTTACGTTGGTATACTATAGTTTAAAGAACTAGATAAGTAATTAAAACAAAAACAAATGTAAAACTAATATTATTTTATTTTACAGGTTTTTGGATCACAGCAAGCGAGCGACCTTGCATTGCGATTTAACTAATCACGCTATCTGAACACACAATCACATATCACCCACACACAGCAATACCATTTAGAGCTACATTTTACAATTTAGTAAAATCAAGCAATGGAACATATTCTTTAGCTATCATTATTAGCACTGGCTGCTTGGAAGGTCCACTGCTTGTAGTATTCCATAGGTTTCCAAGACAAAATGTTCATTAACCATCTCTACCACAAACTCCCGGCGACCACTTTAAAAACTATCGGTTCATCTGGCTCGGTAACTTCCTTTAAAAATATGACTCTACTGCCAAAAAAGGAATAAACTTAAGTATTTCTTGATAGTAGGTCTTAACTGTGCGATGCCGACGTTACTTGCCAGCCAACATTTCAACAATTTTATGAATATTTAGATTATCTAGACTCCTAGAACTTTACCGGTTATAACCTTTCTGATCAGCTATGATAATTCAGACATTAAATTTTATGGTTCATCAATAATAGTCATCATCAAGTTTGATAATTCTATGCTTAGTCAATTTAGAAAGTAATGAGAGTTTCTACATATTATATACCCTATATACCTACACGATTTTGAAATTTATAAAAAATTAGAGATAAATAAAAAAAAAAAAATTATAATTACTATATAATGTCCCTGTTTCATGTCCTTCTCAAAGCTAAAAGATGTCTCAAGATAGCGGTACCGTGAGAAAGCGCTAATTATTGATGAACTTCATAAAGATGGCAGCACTACCGCTGATCCCCTTCTACTATGCCTAGTACAATCGCAGACGGAACAGATTTAAAATAATTTTCCCTTTAGTAAGCCCTGACTTGCCAATTACGGCCAATAAACAAGAATTTGCATACTTAGTAGGTAAGAAATAGGTTGCTGTTTTATTTCAACGCCATCGCCGTTTGATAATTTATTTGTGTTTCCGTACCTTCATAATTTCAAATCATAAATTAGAAGAATCTTTACTGTGGTCGAATCATTATAATGAACTAGCTCACTTTAATCTAAGCATCATGCTATTTCCACCAGATCACAAGACAAAAAGCTTTACCTTTATATTTTTAACAAAATCATTAGATCAACCCGTAAGTAGGTACCCCCTGCGTCCCCAAAAATCAATCTGAGCTGCACTACATATCTACCTGCCTAGGTACTTTCAAATTACCAACACAGTAATGTACCTACAATACAGACTCATACTCGTACCAGTATCTACGTAGGTATTCCTAGAACTCATACAGCCATCGGAGACTGCTATAGGTGCTTACCTTTATCACACAGATATACAATTATACATACCTAATCAGTTGTCCCATACACAGCACACAAACAAACTGATTACCTACAGACGCTGCATTGCGAATGAGTTTCTTCGAATAATCTGTCTACAGAGCTCCAAGGACCATCACAATGAAGAAAAACACCACCTACACATATTTTACCAAATTTCGAACTAAGCGCAAGCCCATGCGAAATTTATTTTATTCCAGATACAATGACACGGTAAGTCTGTTTCATGTAAACGTTGATTATTTTAAGCTCGTATGCTAAGCTCAAGTCTAGAATCGAGAGCGTTTATAAACTGTCAAAAAATCTGTGGCGGAGTGGTTTCAGCTTAGAGCAGTGACCGTAATATAGCGGTTGTAACGTTAGGTAATTAAAATTAGAAACTAATATAGTGCGTCAGCACCTTCATTGCGTTAAAACCAATATTACGGCTGCTATCGTACTGTCACCAGTTCATAGAAACCGCACACCAGTTTTCTCAAATACCAAGGCAGGTAGGTACATAATTATGAAAAACTCAAGGCATCTTTATTGTAGTAATATAACCTTTAGGTAGATAGGTAGTGTAGGTACGTAGCTGGCATCCAGTAGGTACCTAGTAGAACACCTAAATAAGATAAAAATGATAGGTATAGAGTGACAACGCCAGGCGCATCAAACTAGTCTAACTAGTACGAACTAGATTCCCTAATTCATAGCTTATATTACCTTCAAACTTGGCCTTCGGAGTATATTGGCCGCGATAAAAAATGTGTCGCGTCGCAGTTGCGTCCGCTCATTGTACCTATACCTACTACCTACCACGTGCCCGCTGATGAGCACAACTCGCTCCAAGTCGTCGGTGTTATTTGCAGCATAATTTACATAGAGATAGATCAGAGTCCCGTGGGCCGCGCACCCGTTGAATTTCTATTGTTTAGATTGGAAAACTAAGTGCACCGCGCTGGTCGACTTTCCACTCACGTCATTATTAGATTGCAGGTTGATGTCGTCACCTGAAAACTAGGTATATACAGGATATTGGCACAGTTAGAGTAGGTATTCTGCAGGGATTTTATCTGCTCTAACAAAATCATTTATATCCCACATTGGTATCGATCGATTCTCTTGTTGCATTTTTCTAAATTATCAGCTCTAAAATTATAGCCATCTTTGTCATTTCAGTTTTTGAGAAAGGGACGGCAAAAAGTCTAGCTGCAAAGGGTCTAATAATATATGCGCTACGCAGTTAAAAGAATTAGGTATATACCTACCATAGGTAAGTATACTAATTCTCTTTCTCAAATATAGGTAAACCACATCAAAATACCGTGTTTTTATAAACCTAAACCTAACTACCTACTTAGAATCATTATAAAGATTCTATTAGGTTTATGTTTGTAGGCTTCACATTGAAATCCAGGATAAACGCAATTTTCGAGAAGCGTAGCGTAGATAAACATCGATGGGGCTGAGAACGAATCGATTACCTAATGGTGTTGTGTGACCACCCGGCCCCGTGGAGATTGACTCATTTGCACTGCATTACATTACCGAGTGACACGGACAGCCACTCTCATCATCGTGGTAATGAACAGATTGTTCACAATACGACGCAAAATTCCAATCTGATTGCTATCTCTGC
Organism: Eulithis prunata; assembly: GCA_918843925.1. Taxonomy (NCBI): domain Eukaryota; kingdom Metazoa; phylum Arthropoda; class Insecta; order Lepidoptera; family Geometridae; genus Eulithis; species Eulithis prunata. The sequence continues at coordinate 5,712,154 of OU974016.1, read as the reverse complement.
TCCGATCCGCTCTGCACCGTTCAACTGACCTTACTGGTTTTATTATAAAGGTTTTGGTACCACTTTTGACTGCTTGGTTTTGGGTACCTATCAAGCTTTGGTTTGCTTTGTCCTGCTGAAAAATAACAAACACTAACGTGCGAATCCGTATCAGTTGGTGGAAGTGTGCTCTACCTATTAATTTCTAGAGCGTCTATGCTGTATAAGTTGTAATTTAATGGTTCCTCAACCTAGTCAATGACCTCACGCAAATTGATGAAAAAATAGCAGTGATCTATATTAATGATGACCGTACATAAAAACTATTACGAGACATTCCTTCATGGTATTCTTTAAAAATAATTTTATGGAGGTAGGTAGGTAAATAGGTAGGTACCTTGATTTGATTTTTTTAATATATAAGTATAAACAAGTAGGTACCTAGGTACTTAGTTACTTCCAGGGTTCCTATACTTCCTATTATAGTGTTCATTTCATCCAGGCTATAATGACTGAAATTCCATGGAGATCTGATACCTACCATTAATACGGGCTCTTCTAATGTTCAGTTGTGCGTTCCCAGAGACAGACTTCCTAGTACTAGTGGATCCAGGGGGGATAGGAGGGGCAAGGCCCCCTCCCCCAAACCCCTCAAAAGTTCCGAGTTTACTGAAAGTTGGATAAGAGTTCTTTCAGAAAAAACTGTAATAGCTGTCTCTAAACCCCTCCAAATCTAAAATGGTGTGTAAAGCCCTGGCAAACTGAAATTCTGAATCCGCCACTGTGCTACCCAGCATTGCTACCGGGGCTCCAGTATCAAACTAGACCTCATTCTAATACTATACACTACACTTAGGTACTACATCTAAACACTCCTAGGAGATAAAGCGATGCACAAACGCTTGAGTAGTGGTAGGCTTGAGGTCTTCGCAAATGACAAGTTGACAAGTAGATGCCTGGTAGAGTTGGTAGAGCAACGTAGGAGTGGGTTCCTAGAGGTATACCTATGAAATACATGTTGTCTCTTGGACGAATTAACACACGTTTGTCTCTAAGGTAATGCGAACCTACTTGAAATATATCTAGAGTAGGTAAGTACTTGTCAGAGTTAGTGCCAGTTTCACCATCTCATGATTAGGTACCTATACGCTAACCGTTACATAAATATTTGCGCCCCTACTAAAATTTATAACAATAGAATAACAGGCCCTGGGGCCTATTTCTTAACGTAGAGAACCTATTTCTGATTTTAGGGGTATTACATGGTATTTCTATTATTCTTCCGAGATTTCTAGCACTGACTGTACTAAATATTGTCTAGTCTGACAGACAGGAAAGTATGCAACATATAACTAGGTCTGTACCTAGTACCTAGGCATAGGCTTACCTACTTACTTACGGTGGAGCACGTGGTCACGTAGTCATTGGCTTGGCTCCTCATAATTTTTAGTATAGGTATGCTAGATAGAAAAAGCTAGGTTGTAGATAAGTACCTACTAAAAAACTAAATTAGGTGGTAGGAACCTACACCAACTGCCAAATAATAAAATATTGCTAACTAGTTACTATCATTACCACCCACTCTAAGGCAAGGGGTTAACGATCTTCACTTCCAAATGGCTACCGGTAGCGCCACCTCTTTGAAAATGGTAACAGTTAAAGAACCACTGGATTACAGTAGAGAAATGTAGATGGCGTTAGGTGTTTATCAAAGCAAGCCAAACATGTGCGAATTTTTTGATAATAATGTCAAGGCCATTATTCAAAAACCTAATTCCTTTATTATTGGTTAGGAATAACATTGTATTTTGTTATCAGGAGTTATAAAATGATAATTCAAAACAACAACTTCATGAATGACAATTCAAAAAGCACTGGGACTGTTTCCGCAAAACATAACCTCTGTATTAGTTTAACTGATTTTAATAAAAACAACGGCTTATTTGTAGTCTAAACGTTTTTGAACTATTACAATTGAACACACGTTTAATCTGTTCAAACGATTGCTAGGAAAAAGCGACTATACCTTTAGTTTTATCGAAAATAATTTTGCACATCTTAAAATTTCGCGCCATAAAGTGAGAAACGCATGAAGTTCGCGTTGCGAATCTGGCCGATTGATGTGAAAGATATTCCGAAGGCCGTGAGTGAACACGGAAATCGAGATGTGTGTGTGGTCAAAAAGACAGTGCAAGGTAGGGGTCGGGTGGCGTTTGTGATGGCAAAATTTTTGCAAATGGTGAGTTAGGAAATAATGAATCGATGTGTCTCAGAATTGAATTGTTTGAGTGCTAGTGATTTATTGTGAGTTTCAGTAAAAAATGTGTTTGCTTCATTATAAATTTCTTTTATTACTGTGATATGGGGACGGCAAATGGCGCTACGAATAGCCAAAGTTGACACAACTACGCGGTTATTTAACCCAAACATCGGTAGATGCTTCTATCTATGCTTGCGGCATGATCTGTGATACACAACAAATAGTGGTGCATTCTAAAAATCCTGAATAGACGCGTGTGGAACTAGCAACTGGGACATCCAAGTTGGCGATTATAACGGTGTCAGCATGTTGCGATTTTTTTGGCCAGGCCAGCGGTACTACTTTTTTAAACTCGTTTATAGAGGCGGCTAGAGGTTTCCGTGTCCCGTAGGGTCGGTGGCCCCGCGATCCGTCTTCTGGAGCTAAATTACATAATGTGTATGTGTTGTTTGGAGCATGCAACAAGTAGATATGTGTCGGCGGGCTAACTGTCAATGTGGAGTACAGTAAGCTCGATGCCCGCGGCCCCCATTAATTCGAGCGGCTGATGTCACTTATCTCCGCTCTCCTATCTAGGCCCTATGGCCGCCAATTTTTTGCACATGCCTAGTATCTCAATGTAAATTTGATAACCGGCGCACGTCTCTAATTACCACTTGTTTAAATACTAAGTGCTACAAATTTAGGTTCGTTTTCGGTTGTCTTCACAAATTTTAAATATTACTGCTCTAAGATAGCCTTGAGTTTGCATTTCATGTGTGTTTTTTCATGGTAACGAGTCTATAATGTGTTTATTTATGTGCCTGTGTTTGCAGCACGGTCACTGACATTAGCTCCTACAATGGACCAGCAATTCTGCTTACGCTGGAACAACCATCCAAACAATTTGACTGATGTTCTCGCCAGCCTGCTACAAAGAGAGGCCCTTTGCGATGTCACACTTGCCTGCGATGGAGAAACTGTTAAGGTGAGTACACTTTCTTATTATCTACGTAGAAAACTATTGTGGACTCAAAAGCATTCTCAATCAGTTAATCATCCACCTACATCTAGTTGGGGGTTTTTCAGGATTCATGAATGAAACTGTGCATATCTTTATAATAATTATCTAAGAAATCATTATTTCTTTACATAATACATCATAAAATTTAGATAAATTGTCCTAGATTATTTTTGTATGATCATTAAAAAGTTATGTCACATTGTAGGAAGTGTATGTAAATATTGACATTCAGCTTGCATGCGAGTGCAAGTGTTTACTGTTATGCCACAACAAAATGCAATATAGTAAACAAACATGAGTAATACAATATAATAATATAACACTTATCAATGGCACAGTTTTAAATAATCATTGAATACTTTTGGCATTGCCGATTTAATTACTTATCTTACAGTTATATCAAAATACAAAATATTTTGTCATTTGAATTAAGTTTTGTGGTTATCTGAATGTTTTCGCAACATAATACTCGGATAAGCTGCAGTAAATCCAAGCGAATGTTATTTGTTTTATTTAGGTTTGTACTTAATACTTAATTCCACAGTCAGTATAAAATGTTATACCTATTATTATCTAGTTGAATAGATAGTAGACAGTAGCAACACTATTTATGACTTTTATGAAATCCCGCTCGATTAAAATGTTATACCTATTATTATCTAGTTGAATAGATAGTAGACAGTAGCAACACTATTTATGACTTTTATGAAATCCCGCTCGATTCTATCTTTTGGGGTGTTATAAATATCTTTGTGATTATTCTTACTACAATGCAGGAATACAGTTTATTAAATACAATTAAAAACACTATTTATTTATCATCATTAGGTACTTAGAAGACCTTGGTACCCTAGTCAAGGTTCATTTAAAATCATTCTAATATTTGCTATTTTAAGCAAGGTCATTCTTGTACACACAAATCACAATTCCTTAGACTACCTATTATCAGTTTTAAATGTTTTTGGGAGCCTAAATGAGTTACAATTCAAATGCAAAGCAATGTAGTTTAAGTGACAAGTTGAGTGTTAGTGAATTGTTTTTATTTATGCAGTTTTAAAATAAGTTATAGAGCCCTACTACATATATAATTACTTAGTTATGTTGTAAAAGAAATGGACTTTATTATGTTAGTTTGTTTTATAGCTATTTTAATATCACCAAGCAGATTAAAATAGTTAAATCTGGTGCTACTCGAGTTCCAAGACTTGATTCAAAGTACCTAATAAAAATTATATGTTTATACCTACCTACATTCCTTTAAATTCAACATCTAAGGTCAATAACTTACGAATCTACTTCTAAGCCATTTATATTCAACAATTAACTAAGAAAGCCAAAACTTTTATGCTAATAAAATGCAATTTGTTTTGTAGGTTGAAAGGAGTCTGCAAAAGACTGCATATATTTTAACTTTCTAATTTTTATAGCTGCTGTTAAGCAGGTTTTAGGGTCTACATTCTAGATCTAGACAGCTACATAGCAGTTATTCCTTGTATCTTTAAAGCTGCTCTTACACAGGCAACTAAAAATTGTTCTATTCTGGGAAATATTTGCACTATTCTAGGCAATATGACGTTAAATTAGGTATGCATTTTTTTTTCTTATTTTTTAATTCTAACCATATTAGACATCATTTGAAGATTTGAATACAAAAAAAGCGGTATGCAATTTTTTTTCTTATTTTAGAATTCTAACCATATTAGACATCATTTGAAGATTTGAATACAAAAAAAGCTACCGCACTTAAAGACGTTCATAGGCTTAATTCGACTGACTGTTTTGAAGGGTTCAATGAAAAATATGTTGTTCTTTGATATTTTATTTCTACCGAAATATATTTCGGTGGTGCACCGATTTTATTTATTTAGAAAACTTACGTAGGTACTTCGTAGGTTAGAACTGACGGAAGTCGAAGAACGAAGTCTCACCATGAAGTGTCTTAAAAAGTAAACTTTTGGTATCGAATCGAAACTTTTTTATATCTCAATGCGCACGCGCATTTAAAGTATAATTTTCAGTTTTCTTGTGTTTCTGTTTGCTTACAAAAAATTACGAAATATAGTTTTGGCTTGTGGCTTATTTTAGCTAATTAATAATACAGATTTGTTTACTGTGATATTTAGTTACTGTGCTGATTAAAACAAGGGGTCTTAGCAAAGTTTCGTAAGAAATCGTAAGGAATCACGGGGGTTGTAACTTGTAATATGTATATTGGTACATATTGTAATTAAATTGTACATATTGTGACATGCAAGGTTTGTGTGTCTGATGATCTGCACAGATAATGAAGAAATAGAACTTATATAGAACGTATCATATTAGAGTATGTATTTTGTTGTCAAAGGCTTTTAAATAATTGTATAATTAACTTACATAACTTGAAATAGATAAAGGCCAATCACACCAAGTTAGAAGAACGTGTGGGAGTGAAAGTTTTACCTAAAAGCTTTGAAAAGAAAGTTCGGTAGGAATGTCTGATGGATATTCTTATGCATATAGTTCTATCATGCAATGCTATCTGCATCTGGTTGCCCTAGTGAAAGGATTGGCTATAAGAATAATATTAGAAATAAATAAACACAAGCAGGTATTTTTCAAATTTTTATAGAGTTCGCGCAAATATGTTTCGATTGAGGTTCTTGTTATTGTAAGGATAAGAATCTGGTTACCTACTTCCATGTTGTCCATACATATTTGTTACACATGTTTGGCATAATAACCCTCGAAAACTTATTTTCATCTGCAAAATATACCTACCTACCTAGATATTTTCCACAAAAGTTATGGAAATTCAAAAAGAAGTTGCCAAATTCTAGCCTTCGGTTGGAATACTAACTAAACTTAGTAAATAGGTAACACATAATAAAAACTAGACTCAAATTAGTTCCTAGTCTTAACGTATTTGAATAACAATAACATTGCCAAAATTCTAGTATTTAACTACGTCTAAAAGAATAGACAAGACCTTCACGGAGCTTTGCATTAGTTCTTGTTCGAAATAAAAGTCTTCTGTCATTGCCAAAACACTATGTCCTAGTGTTTATAATTCTCTTTGCTTCGACCCACATACAGCTCAGTACGCCTAATATGCATTTCCTAGTTCTCAATATTTAATCCATAAATACCAAACTGCCTTCATCCTGCGGCTTCTATCGCGTGATAGAAAGTTGCCTATTTAGGATGATACAACATTATGTCTATTCCAATTTTGATTACAGAAAAAATTATAGTCTCAGTACCTACGTGATTTTCTGCAAATTGGCGCAACTGTTACAGCGTAATTGGACCTCAATCATCTAAACCTTTTTTGTTGTTCATCCAGGAAAATATAATGTAAAAGTCACATTCTTCATCTGGAATACATGATCAATGTTGGTATTAAGAAGTTTATATACGACTCATTGAATGGGTTTATGGTTGTGTTCTTTTGTTTTAGGCACACCAAACGATATTATCCGCGTGTTCACCGTACTTCGAGACGATATTCCTGCAGAACAATCATCCACATCCGATAATATTTTTAAAAGATGTTCGCTACTCAGAGATGAAATCATTATTAGATTTCATGTATAAGGTATCCTTTGCAGTTCTTATCTAACATGTAGATATTATTTATTCTATGATTAGGTTAGAACATTTTAGTTACTGTATGTTGAAATTTCAGGGCGAAGTGAATGTTGGCCAAAATATGCTACCGATGTTCCTAAAAACTGCTGAAAGCTTACAAGTTAGAGGTTTGACAGAAAACAATACATTAAATCCTAAGGTGAGTCTCTATTTCGTCTTTTTGGTGTTTTTTGTTCTAGTTACCTAAATTTCAGTTCTGGCACAGACTACCTAATGTACCTACTAACGTTCTGGTTCAAATTGAGAATGCGTATTTTGCGTCTCGCATTATTATTTCAATAACACCTGAACAGTGAACAGCCTATAATATTATTACTATTTTACATTGAATTTAGAACAACAAATACCTAATGTAAAGAGCTGTTTGTTCAATGCGTAAAAATCCTGGTTTGTTATCTTCTTAGAGTTATCATAAAAGTGCTATACCTATTTTTTTTATTATAAAACCCGTGTAACTTTTTGCGGAATAACTGCAAATCGCAGGGCCGTTAATTCAGAACCGAAAGCTGCATACTGCAAATCTAACGGGTTTTCGCATTCACTGGGAAGAACGGTGGATGCTATTCGTCAACGGATCTCTTTATATCTTATGATCGATCACGGTTAAATTGCACCTGTCAATAATGAGCCGTGATCTAACCACCCAATTTCATCTAGTTTAATTAATTTATTGCGGAATAGAAGCAATTCATATCGCCCTAAAGCTTTTAATATTTGCAAAAGTAACGGGTTTTAGCACTCGCTTCATACTGTAAGCGATCGCTAGCGCGGAAAACGATTAATAAGCCCCGTTTAAAATCTTGCGCGTTCATAAGTTTTTATTACGAAACATGTCTAGCCGAAAAAATAATATCAGTAACCAGTTGATTATGCGCTATATACTTAAATAAAAATGTTGACCTATAATTTGTATGCGTAGGACAAAGCAACTTTTTTCTAGACGTTTTTAAATTCATCATCATATTAGCCTGTATTAATTTGCTGGACATAGGCCTCTTCCATAATATTATATTTTCGGAAAGAACGATCTCTGGCCTTTCCAGTTAAAGGACATTACTGAGAATATTATTTACGCGACAAAGGCATGAGTGGCGTTTGTAGGAGGAGGCTTATACCCAGCAGTGATCAGATGATGATTCATTTACGCACGCAAATTCATAGCTATGCGCACGCGGTCGTATCCATTTTCGATATATCCGGAGTAACAAAATAATATAGACGATTAGGGCATTAAAACTAAGGGTTCCAAACAAACTATGTTTTTTTTAAAGATAATATCTTCTTATCTAGGGATTTCAAAACTGCCAGAATAGTCTGAAGAGCAACTACAACACAGTCATTGGCGATCTTACGAAATAAATTTCCTAATAATACTCTAAAACTTACGTTTCGCTAAAATCCATTAAATCTACAATCAACGATAAGCAATATTTGATCCAAAACATTATCTCCCAGGGTTACCAAAGTAGTTCTAACGGAGCGCTGCCTTTACAGTCTGAAGAGCGACCAACTCCGTCAGTGAGCGCGGAGAATCTCTCAAGATCAGAGTCCTTTGCGACCCCGCCGGCGGCACATTGCCCGCCCGCGCCGCATACGCCTTTGCCGCCCGCGCAGCCGTTGCCGCCGCATCCGACGCATCCGCCGCATCACGCCTTGCCGCCTGAGAAGAGACGGAGGAAGAACTCAACTGTGCCTAGAGATGATATGGACTTGTATAATCGCCATTATGAGGTACATCCGTCGGCTAGTTTATGGGGTGTACAAGAATATAGCAGGCCGGATACTTTAGCGCCTTCTTTTATCCATTATTGGTGCGACTTCTTTTTTTTATGGTTGTTGGCATTAGGTAACAGATTTAAGATTGGATTAGAAAGTCGCGTAGGACATTTATGTCCCTTCTATTGAGAACAGTACTTTCTGATTATATTTGCACAGCGAAATTTTTTATAATTTTCCCAACATTTTGAATCTAGGTCAAATGATCTGAGCTTAATCCGAGCCCAAAACGGTTACTATTTTAGCATAAATTAATGTGTGCGCTGCTTTCCTTGGAAACAGTAGTAGAATATTTAAAAACACGATTACTAATGAATTAATGATTATAACGGGTGTACCTCTTAAACGGTTCACGTTTCTAATCAACAATTTTTTAGTCTGATAGTAATTAGAATTTTCATTAACTTAACACCCTACTAATCGTATTTAGTCTTCAGCGGTTAACCCTTCAGCGCTTACAAAGTCCAGCGACGTTCGTCCGAAATTACAACAGTAGTTAAGCTCATTACTAAAATAGATTCTACTGCAGGGTCACCTAATAAAAGGTGGTAAGGGTGGTTCGTGCTCTGGTTCTGAGCCGTCAACACCGCCTCCTGCACACGCGCCACAACGAGTCGTTCGCTCTCCATTAGTGAAGCAAGAACGAGAGGACTACCCACCGCCCGCTGCACCTATACACCCCCCGCACTTCGATCAACACATACAGGTGAGACTACTACCATCCCATTCTATCTCGCAGGCGTCACGAATCGTTCACTCTTTGGTGAAGCAAGAACGAGAGGATTACCCGCGCCCCGCACTTCAAATAACACCTACAGGTAAGAGACTATTCCACCATCCCATTAGAATGGGATGGTGGAATAGCTCGCAGGCGTCACGAGTCATTCATTCTTTGGTGAAGCAAGAACGATAGGACTTCCTGCTTCCCGCTTTTCTTTTCGACCAATACAGACAGGTAAGAGATTGCTCTTCTATCTCTCGCGCAGGAGTTACATATCGTTCACTCTTTGGTCAAGCTAGAACGATAGGATTACCGTGCCTTTACACTCCTACATTTCATCATATTTCTCTGTAAAATCACAGATGATCATCAAATGATCCGCCTTTGATCGTAATCTCAAAACCTCTCATTTATCGACAAACTGACACTTCATTAGTCATTTCATAGATCTTAATTTCAGAAGACGTAAAGCAAACATTTTTAATACAATGATGAGGTGAATAACCGTCTATCTTGATTCTATACATAGTTATGAAATACCGTGTGCATAAATTAGGGTATTCAAAGTTAAGAAGCTAGGTAGTAGAGGCCGAATATCTATTTAGAACGCGTGCGCATAACAGCGCTAATTACTATTCATATTTTCAAGAGTCGTAGTCTTGCGTCTTCCCTAAATGCGTCTCAAGCCTAAAGTATGTCAGGCTATAAAATGACTTATAAACGGTGCGTTCTAATTACACATCCGCTGTCTTTCCGATTTTAAAAAGACGTGGTACCGTCAATCAACTTTCACATCTCTTCGGTCGATCTTTTTCTTCTGTTTTTCATCTATCGATTGCATAACTGTGTCAACAACCTGTCGACAGGAAGGAAATGATCTGCCTGAATAATTAAAAAGATTTGATGACGTTATTGTAAAGCAGATCCTTTCCTTCTTTGTTGGCAGAAGAATACGGCTGGTGTGAACGACGCGAGGCATTCCGTCGAAGATTCATTGGACCTCCGCCCAAACCGGCCGCAAGACACCATACTCGGTTCCATACTTACTACCCCCCAGCAAACGATAGAATTTGGGAAACAAATCTCTCTTACTACTAAAAAGGGAGGGAAATTCCGCTCGAACTGGCTAGAATCATACCCTTGGCTTAAATACGATGACACGAGAAACATAATGTTTTGCATGTACTGCAGAAAATGGTCTCATGAATTAGCCGTTAATAGATCGTCGTTTATAGAAGGCAACGCGAACTTTAGATTGGAAATAGTAAATCATCACGATAAATGCAAATCTCATAAGTTTTGTAGTGACCGCGAACACGCACAGAATATGTAAACGTGAATCACCATAAGCCGTGCTCGATTTCTTACTAATCTGTCGAATTTCATGCTGTCTCTCTATTGTTACGAAAACTGCTCATTTTTAAAGGTCCAAAAATATAGATCCCTCTATAAGAAGTGTTTTTACTAACACAGTTATGTATAGTATTGATAAGATAGTAATAGTCATGTGTGTCAAAAAGATTACTTAACTTATTTTCTGTGATAAAACAAACCATAAACAAATAGATCTCATACAATTAATCCGTAATACTAACATACTTACACTTTTGTATGTATCAATTAGAAATTCAAAATTCGTAATCTGATTAATGGAAACCAGTGGAAAAATAATAATACGATATGACAAGCTCACATTAGTATTTTTTAATTTGCCTAGAATATTAGACTGTACTTTTAAGTACCTAATTATGCAACCGGACCCAGAGCTATTTAAATATATCTATATGTACACGTATAAGATACATAATAAATAGGTGTGTTAGAAGTGGCAGTAGTATAACTCTCTTGCATTTATTTTGCATTTATTGTAGGTATATACTTAGACTTTTTTTAGTAATATTCTTCTATTCGCGAAGAAAATTAAGACTAACATAGCATTTACAACATTCACAATATTTACAAAATACACATGAAACAGTTATTTTTATATTGTTATTTATTTTATGCGACATATTCGAGAGGGTTCGGATTTAAAATGAAAAATGTTGTGTAATTCGTCTTGCGTATTTATTTATGAAATAAATAACATTCATAAGTTATCTAACATTTCTTTTTTCACACTACCTACTTAATTTCCTATCGAAATAACTAGTATTAAGAAGAAACGAGCTAGGTCTCAGAAAAAGCGGCAAGATACGTTAGTATACAGTTATAAAAGGCAATGACCTTGAGTTAGCTCATCTGAAATTTCTATGCCTAGAGTCTTAAGGTGGGTGTATACAATGTTCCAGGCAATGGGAATGACAGAAATGGCGTCAATGCTAACTCAACATCAGCTCGGCAACGATTGCAACGACGGCGACCAGATCTTACAGCCACAACCGGACCAGACAGACACCATAGATGGTGAGTGCTTATACCCGTTACTAAATGACCACCAACCTACAGTGTTCATGTTTCAGTCAAGCGGAAAGCGCTCGCACGAATGAATTTCCTCGCAATTACACAAAAAACTAAGTACTTAGGTACAAGTTTTAATCTCGTCTACTGTTACGAGTATTAATCAATGTGGAGATGCGCGTGCGCATGTGCTACATTCGTGTTTGAACGCTATCCGATTCAAAAATGGCCTTCAAGGTCCAGAATTTTGCATTTCAAATCAGCAGAGAACTTATACAGTTGGTGGTCGTTGAATTATTTTATCTCCTTTTGTAGTATTTTGTCACTTCTGAGACCAGATCAAGGTGTTGGAATGTTTTGTTTTGAACTCACAATTGGCAAGAACTTCTAAGTAAACATACATTTGGAACGGACTGGTACAAACACATGTGAATTCATTTTGAAGAAAACTTATCAAAGAGTTATTGAAACCAATGTGTGCAAGTGTGTTGTATTGTATAGTTCCAAATTGTATTGTTACATTTTATTTAATTTGCATTGATCCTCTTAGTGTGTAAATAATATCTAGCAATAAATTTGAACTTATTTTAGACGAAATATTCGAATAAGGTGCGTTTTTAATAAAATTTGTGAATTATTGCTAGATATTGTCTGGTCGCCACCACAGCCGCATGACGTAGGCACAGAGCCGCATGATGTTGTTCGCTTATTCATAATCCACCCTAATTTGCACTATCATAACCGCTTTTCAATCTTTACTTTACGCTTACTACGATTTCAGTTTTTATTATAATGAAGAATCGGTGTCATAAGATTTCGTATTGGTAATGATTTGGCGCCCCTGAGGGACATAGGTCGTGCAGTGTTTACTTTTTTGATTACCGACTTTAATTTGATAAGTTCCGTAGTTAAGATACGATGTAACATAAGCAACTGTAAATTCGAACTTCCTCCCAACGTTTGACGAGTGTTTTCTAGATGTAAGACTGCATGTAAGGATTGTTAGCGGTAGGTCCGGTGTGATCGTGGGTTTGAGTATCGGTTCGTTAGTTTTCAGCTATAAGGGTTGCAACGCTACGTTTGTATTTGAAAGGCCAGCATGCTATTGACGTCGCCGCTGTAAACAAATTGCATATCTTGCAGGTGAAAACGAAGAGAATATAAAACCGCGGTACCCGCTCAGCCAGAAACTAGCCAATGTCGAGAACATAGTTAAGTCGTTCGGTTTAGCGCTCAGTCAGAGTTCGAGCAGCGTCCCGGAGCCGTGTAATATATGCGGGAAACTTGTTAATAATAAGAAAAAACATATGAAGTCGCACAATCCGGAACAGCACAGGTGCCCGCTCTGTCCGATCACGCTGACTCGCGCTGATAACTTGAAAAGACATCTCCGCATGAAACACTGCTCTGCGTTGATGTCCGATAATTTTGCTAATATCAAGGCCAAATATGAGTTGACTTAATTCCAAATTTAGGGTTAGGTTAGCTAGGTTTTTCAACGTAGGTAATCTTAAATTAATACGCTTGTTTTGGGATTAGTAACAGTTAGTTAGATTAAAATCTCAGTTTCGTGTTGTAAAAATCTGCGTCTCTCCTCTAACAGGTCTTCACGCACTAACATGACTAACCTTCTCCATAGGCAATTTAACACGAACTTCTCTCTAATTGGTACTAACAATTACCATTTTATAATTTTAGTCATAAGGTGTGTGGTGTGATTTTGTTTGTTTTATTTAACGTTCTGTAAAAAAATTGTTAACAATGAAAAGCGAATTTTTCGTTTGAATTTTCTAATGAACTTTGAGATTTTGAGTCGCCCAGCATAAAAGCTTATCTCGTTCTTAATCGTAAAAATAACATCTTCTACAAAAAAGTAGATGTGAGATTTTTACTAGATCAGTTGTGTGTGATGTCTTACGCCACTATTAGTATAATAATATTACGATGCGATGCTAGATCTAGTTCTAGTGGAACAAGTCGTTTTCGTTAGTAACTCAAAGCAATAATTTTAGTAGGTTTTTTTTTTTAAATCTCTTAGTACAGAACGCTGATAATTTACTGTCCCAGTAGTGTATCAAAACCATATTTTTTGCTTCGCTATAGTCGAGCAAAAATACAAATACTGCAAAAAAAATGCAGTTTGGATGTAATAATGGTACTTTGGGCTGTGGTTCCACTTGATCTGTAATCAGAAAAAAAAATGTTATGTAAAAGTTATGCTTTATGCTGGACGGGAAGTCGTAACTTATGTTTTAAATTAATACAATTTCGCTTTTACATTTTTAACGTTTCTTCTCATTAATATACAAATATTGTGATACATTTTAATTGTTAATGTATTGATTATGTACCTGTCGCCTCAGCTTTTGCTGATTACGAGTTATTTAGGATATAACCACCTCGACTGAAACTACATTTTTGAAAATATTAGCCAAGTAATTTTAGTCTTCTGAATTCACATGAATACTAAAGTATTGGCAAGTCTAAACTTAGTGTCAGTTCAGGATTGTTATTATTTTGACAAGTTGCCCCTACTCAAATAACTAGATCCTGGATTTGCAATAGAAAAAATACTTTTGATAATAGTTGGTCATTTGACCCGATCCTGAAAAAGGAATAATAATTGAAATCTCTTAAAAATTACATAGTAAAAACGGATTTTTGTGGCTCTGAAGTCTGAGAATCTGTCTCTGTTGCGCATGCACATTTCGCGAAACTTGAGCGAGATAGAACGAGTACAACTATAGAGCCACAAAGATCCACCCTGTAGTCAGTTGAGGTGTTTATAAAACGAACAGATCGTGTACATACTATCAGTCCACATAAGTATTAAATCAAAATGATCTCGTATTGTTCCTGGTAGATGAATTACGAAAGCAGTAATCACAGTTGATGATTTCTATGACTGATAATAATTTTCTTTTGTGATTAATTAACTTTTAACATTAATTTATTTCTCGTACACAAACATTCAACTGTGTGAGTTAATTGTTACTGTGTGTTTGTTGCAAATATAATATACCTTTATTTATACCTACCACTTTTCTTTTCATTTCATCCTCTTCTGCTTTATTTATTTATGTATAGCAGACCTATTTCTCTCTTTACGAATCGCCTTCCGCATACAGGCTTGGTGACAGTTATAACAAAATTACATGCAAAAATAATAAACACGAAAGATAACAAACACCATTTCTTCCGTATCATTGATTCATTTCTGCATGAATCTCCATTGAATCTACTATTTTGTTGACAATTAATTATTTCATAATTTTGATTTCAAATATTTTGAATTTTGTATTCGGTAATAACGCTTCTATTTAAATAGTGCTAGGAGAGCATAGTACAGCGTTAACAGTACCCAATATCCAAGCTTTAAATAGTGCTAAAATTGGACTTTGAATCTGTTACTCCTTGAATATGTAAAACTGTGATTGTATTTACAAGTTGTGTATCATGCTGCCGTGGGTTGGGGTTGTGGCCAGAGAGAGAGAGTGTGTAGGGGGGGAGGGCAGGAGTCGAGTGCGAGCGAGAGGGTCGGAGTGAGTTTGGCATGGCTGGTTGCAGGCTCGAAGGGCTGGCACATGCGGCTGACGTTCGAGCGTGTGGCGGGCGCACTGAACCTGCACCGCTGCAAGCTGTGCGGCAAGGTGGTGACACACATCAGGAACCACTACCACGTGCACTTCCCGGGCCGGTTCGAGTGTCCCCTGTGCCGTGCTACGTACACGCGCTCCGACAACCTGCGTACACACTGCAAGTTCAAGCATCCCGCGTACAACCCTGACACGCGCAAGTTCGAGCCAGTCCCGCCGGCCGCGCCGCCGCCATTGTTCGCGAACCACTTGGACGCGCATGCTACCTACGACTGATCCGCCGTGTACTGGCCGTGCATAGTCGACGCTCCGTGAGCGCGACACTCGACCAGCATTATACTATACCTAACAGACTAGCTCGGTGCGGTGGTGATGTGACCGTCTCGCCTCCTAAACCCGCTTCCTAATTAGGATTAAGCTGAAGTGCTATTACTTAACGGGCCTTTATCGAGCGGCCGACTCGCATTAGTATTGTCTCGGTTGTGCGTTTGACTTGCCCCGGTGGGATCTTTTGTAAGAATCCGCATCAGGAATGTGTATACCTATTGTGTCAATGTTACTGAAGTGATGACTCGAAGCGTTTATAGATAGATAAGCTAATTTTTTTTTCTATACCAATCGCTATACGGGAACGGGCAAAAGCAATAATATGAAGTTAATTTAATAATTACCATATTATTTTTATATAATATCGATAGGAATGTTAAGATAATTATGAATACCTATACATTGAATCTAGTAGCGGTGCGACCGTGAAGCGATGCTGGCTATTAGCAATAGCCCGGTACGGGCTCACACTTTCTTGTTATATTTATTCATTAGATAGGAAATTATGAGTTTCCTGTAGCTAATTGTATTTACGTTATTATGTTTAATCCTATGGTTGGAATGGAATGACATCGGCGAAAAGATATTTGGGGACTGGCAAGAGATTGTGATCTGTCGTGAGTCAACGACATATAAATATTGACTGAATCTCAGTGTAGATGCATTTGTAACTCTATGAGGCCTTTGCAGGATGGATAATTATTAAGGATTTGTGATGTTTTAAAGGATAGCGCCTAAGGAAACATACGAAAAGATTTTTTATACTAGACTAGTTGATCTATTTACGGAGATTTTTTTATACTTAGAAATATTATATTTGTCTGATTTCATATACTTTTATATTTATATAACTTTATAATATGTTTTATTTGTGTTGTTTGTTTTGATTCATCTAAGTAACATTGATTTGATTTTATAATGAGTTGATTTTGATAATAATATTATGTTTTATGATGGCGCAGTGTTGAGTGAGATGTTAGTTATATATAATATATATTATTGTGTATGTAGGCGTGGCGTGGACTTTAGTTTATTGATGATGAGTTGTGTTATGTGTAACGGGACGCTGTGGGCCGAACCGTGGCTCGCCCGGTCTCGTGTGATCGGTGCTTGAGGTCAAACACCTCCTTCAATCTATTTATGTAAGATACGGTGCGATAAAACGTTTCGAGGTTACGCATTTACTAACTAATATTGGCATTCTACGATTGGGACTAACCTAGCGTTTACCTATGTATTTTTCAATTAATGTTTAAGATTGTTACATTTTTAGCTAAACTTTTAGAGTGGTACGGTAACCGAATTGTGATAAAATGGAATGGTGCTAGAACCAGAGTGTTAACGCGCTACGATTCGACTCCTATTATATATAAATGTTAAAATGGTTAGTAACAATAAAGGTAAGGCGCCTAGCATCCGGTCGCAAGTCGCAAGTCGCAATCACCTGTCTGATCAACGAACAATACCTACGCATGGATCGTGCGAGCCTAGAGATTACAGTATCACTCGACATTTTATCTTCATTTTTTCCCGAGATCTAAAATTTACTAATACATAAATAATTAATAATTACCTGTAAGAGACAATTTATATGAATCTGATCCTTGCCTACCAAATATGAGACGAGAAGAGTGAGTAAGAGAGAGCAGAGCATACTATACCTAGTGAACCCGAGAGTTCCCTCACTTTGTTGTGGCGTTAGTGCTGTTTGTTAGCTGTGAAAATGCAATTCCACTTGTGCAATTTTTGAAATAGTCATAACTCATACTTAGCTAGATTATACAATTGTCTATTGAATACATAAGTATAGGGGCCCACTTAATGAAATAAGCACGAGCTCCTACGTCCCTCTAACGATAGTCACCAAACATAATTCTTCCACAAAGATTTTTATATTTACTTTAAGACAAAGATTTTTATACTTAATCGTAACATGTGGGCGCTTATTATTTGATAGCATTTCATACTCAGTGCAATATTACTAGTTATTAAATTACGTAACCAAACTAAAGGATATTTTAAAATATATATTACGGTAATTAATAATATCAGGAAGAGAGTAACTACCTATTTGTATTTACACATAAGTGAACTACTCCTAATTATTATTTCTACTTAGTGAAATACAGTCCGCTTGGGTTACGGTGATGTACAGGTTTTATAGCTGGTAATATTATTAAGATTAGCTTGTTTACCTCTGCCAATCGTAAAGTTATGTACTATTTAATAATTTATTGTCGCGCAAGTTATCGTGTATTGTTGAAATAGATCATAGCTATCCGATACGGGTCTAAATAGCCCACAGTCCGGGCATCAATGAATCAATTAATTGTCGTGTCGTGAGGGCCTCCCGACGTCCGCTCATTGCAATGTCGTGCGAGTCTGCCTTGCCTACCCCTGCGAGTTACTTTCACTCAAATAATAATGGGCTAGTGTCAGGCGCGTTGGTCGATAAAATCGATACTGTATCGATCGATCGATACAATATGTTCGTCATCCATTTCCACGATTTGCAAATCGTCAATCCTAAGTCGAGGGGGCTGTAGTAACAGAAGAGCATTATGTTCGCGCTTGGCATTCAACCGTGTCAGTCGCTTCATCTAATCATAAATGCATTTTATATTACTATCACTCGAGACCAATTTTAAACATTGAATTTGCTATAGCAAATCGATTGAATAGATCATAGAATATTATTTTAGATATTTTAGGTTAGGCTACTATGATAGTGTCTGGCCAGAATATTTTGGAGTATCACATCGTTTGGCTCAGAAAATATCTACACTTTGATCTCTTTTCAGCTTTCAAAAAGTATGCAACTTAATAATTTTTAATAATGGTGACCATTTTGGACTTAATTGAAAGCTAACTTTATGCCATATGGAATTTAAACATAAGGTTAACGAATTTCTAAATTTAGTCTTATGAAATTGAGGTCTTGTAGACCTAGTCACTTATTTGGCCAATCTATTGAATATTCCAATTTATTGTATATTAAAATTTACATAATTGTATCACAAGGATGTGAACTTATCACTTGAATCAATGGAGTGCAGGACGAGCTAAGGTTATTTTCAGGATAGCGATGGTCTAGTTATGTTTATTTTGTTCTTTAACATTAGCCAATTTGTTATAGTGACGTATATCACAATAGTGTAATACTAATAGAGGGGGTGTCAAATCGCGTACCTATCATCCGACTTTACTATTTAGTCCTGTTATATTATTACATGAAATTTTATGAACCATTTGTTGTTTATCAATATTTAGTTTTGATGTCTTGGTTTGATGCCTCCGTTAAAGTTTAATTTAAATAATTTTGTTTTATGCAAGCAGTTAATGCAATTTTTATTTTCACATTGTTTGATGTTATGTAATGCAATTTTAACATGTTGCAAACTCCTGCATTTATCTGTTGTATTTATTACTAATTTTTACATTAAATTGTGGTTACAAATGTGTAGTTTCAGTTGTCCCACCCACCGAAATCGCATTATGTCCGTTGCACGGCTGTTCGCTGTCATTTAGGTGTTGTATCTAGTTGTAAGTGGGGCTTGCGTACGGCGCGCTGCAATCGGGTAATGTTGCAGAGCGCGCGATGCGACACGGCGGTGGCGGTGGCGGTGGCGGGGGCTCGCAGTACTCGTACCACAGCATGTTCGTGGCGGCGGCAGAGAGCGCAGCCTTGTGGCGATGCAAGTCTTGTGGCAAGGAGGTCTCCAACCGCTGGCATCACTACCACTCTCACACGGCGCAGCGCAGCCTGTGCCCCTACTGCCCGGCCACCTACAGCCGCATCGACACACTACGCTCGCATCTGCGCCTCAAACATGCCCAGATGGTTGTCAAGCACTAAACCATCACAAACGTCACCCGACACAAACGTACCAAGCTCCGGCTAGTTTTTATAACACAAACGTATCAAACATCCGATCTAGGACCTTCTGATTCCGTACTTTCGTGTACAAAACAAACTCTGGTTAGTTTTCTATCTAATTATAAATGTGCGTTCTCGTACAAAGCACGCATTCACCATTAATTGGTTTTTCTAAAGCCAATCGACTTTGTATGAGATCGCACCGTAGGTTTTCATGCATCAGCCACAAATGTGCGATGTCAGACACATTGCTATATTAACCACCACAAACGTCACCCGACACAACAAACTGACGTACGAAAATTCCGAATTTCCGATGAGTGTACTATTAGCGCCACTCACTACCCTCTAACATCTAATGGACCATGAAACGATTGCTATTCTCTTTATAACAGGCAATATCTAAGCTAGCCACTTCAAAAAAATAGTTCGTCGTTCTTGTTACTATACTTACAAAAACATAAAAAATCTACGATTCTTATCTACGGACTCAATTCTTTTAAAAGGTGCTGGTGCCACTTAGGGTACAGTTTTAAAATCTATATCTGTAAAAGGTCTCATGATTACCCATATAGACACGAATCACACGTCAGTTAATTTGTGTCGGGTAATTACCCGATCCCGACCTTGCACTGTCAATAATGTATAAAGCATGTCTATAAACGTGTGTTTGATGTAGGTAGTCGTACCATTTTAACGCACTTTTTGTGCATTTATTATTATTTAATGTATTATTATACAAGTAATTTACCAGGGTAATTTTAATGGTGTAACAAGACATGATAATGTAGCCCCGCGTAATACTCTCAGTTTAGCGCTAGGCGTTATGTTAGCCTAACTTGCTGCTTGAAATGTATCCCATCGTATATTCTGGGGTTCTATGTAACGTAGGATGTTGTTAGACGATGTTTTTAAATGTTGGATGTTATTTGCGATAAGTGAGTGTATGCCACGCCAAAGATATATCTAGGCATTTGTGCTTCTTTTAGAACTAATGTCCACCACCTTGCACTATGGCGATCGGTCAATGCCGAAATGAGATCGTCTATGATAATCGCAGTCATAGTAGCCGATTAGCCCAGGGTGCAAGGACCAATGGATATTCGTTAGTTTATCTAAATGGAGTGTTGTTTCTGTTTATTTGCTTGCGCTTATACTCGTAATATAAAATTAAGAGACCGAGACTGAATTGGCAACAGCTTGTGATGATGCTACAAGAATGGAAAAGCGATGTGACTGTAAATATACTGTATATAATTTGACGTACGTTTTTAATGTGGTATAGGAAAAATCTGGGACTTATTACGTGTTCAAAATTCCAATTATATACGACACGATTAAATACGATTAGCTGTCAGTAACGTGAACTTCGAAATTATATTTTTGTATAAAATATTTGTCTGCATAAGCATTCTAATATGTAAATGTTAATATAATTATGTAACTTATCGAAGTATTTAACATTTTCATTGATCATTAAGTTAGGTAAATGTTAGATACAGATCTAATATAAGTTGGTGTTTATTGTTCTTTAATCATATTGCTTACCAAGTTTAACAGATAGGAATCTAAATATGATAGTATTTTTATTAATTTATACCACCTGTTAGTAAAGGCATAACGGTATAAAAAAGCTAAGAACTTATTACGTAGCGGAAACGGGGTTCACCATTTAATGCAAAAATATACAATCTTTGCTAAAAGTATGAACCATTCATTTCAAATTGTTTGGAAATATAAGTCAACAGTTTGAATTTGTCGCATCAATGTCTGGGCTACCCAGTAGCAGTAGTGAACACCCAGTGAACGAAATCTACTAAAAGCTCGTTAGCGGTGGTCGTCACGATTTATATTTTAAAATATCAAACTGTCTAGTCAGCCGAGTTACTGAAACAGCAATTTATTCTTTTAAAATTTTCTAATTCCCTGTAAGTTCAGCCAAAATTATATTTAGTATTTACGAATTTAACAAAACATTAACATAAGTATTAGAAACATTGTCTTAGGTTCAAATGGACCAAACTTAACGGTCCATTCTTCATTATTAAATCACTTAAACATTGTAAATTATTATAAATTTCATAATTATTGTGAGGTTAATACTTTTCTATATATATCGAACCACATTATTGAAATAATCGCCTATTTGTATTATTCAATGTTATAGTTTAGACAAGTAAATTAGAATAGTTATAATTCGGTCTCGCTATCGATTGATATTATAGCATTTATAAATGTTTTTGACGTCTAGCTACTATAGTTTCTCTATATTTGTGCTTCGGAACATTAAACTTGATGTCAATAATATTCTTTACGCCAATAATATTCGTACGCTGAGTTTTAAGTGTTGTCGATGAGTACATTCGGTATATCTAAGTCGTAGATGTCCCATCGAACTTTTGCTTTGAACCTAGCTGTACCTAAACATGTGTCAAACACAATTTGAAAATCATCACTTCTTGCTCACTCTTTATAATCAATGTTTTCTTCGACATAATCATTAGATTTTAAGAAATAATTGAATTTTCAGGCTGTAAATAAATTCACTGTATCAATTTATTCAGAGTTTTCATTGTAGATGTTTAGAATAAAAATAGGATGAAGTTCGGGATTCAAATAATTTATTAGGTAAGGTTCTATAACCTAATGACATGCATAAAAAAATTACAATGTAAAAATAGCTACCTATACCTAACAATATCACTGAAATTTTATACCAATCGTTTAGTAGGCACAAACAAATAAGAGTACTTTTGATGTGGTAACTACTAACTGCCAACCGACGATAAGTATCAATAAATATTCTACACCTAAACTATATTTAGTTCAACAAATCAAGCACAATAAAAAACTTATGAACTGAATTAAACATGGCAAAATATGGCACGTTTAATTCTCAAGCATACATACATCATGCAATCTACATCCACCTGATCTTTGCTACTTAAAAATATCTACATTTATCAATAAGCCAAAGATATTATTATCAATTATTGCTTACCCGACCAATCATGAGTATGTAGGTAAGTATACTTATGTAATTAAAATATTTTAGACCTTACCACGAAACCGGAATATAAGAATGGACATCTAAAATTTTGTGGTCATCTGTATATACTCGTAGGTACCTATTTAGAATGTTTGTAACTTTTAAACATAGGTAAGTTAGATTTTTACATTTTGGTTTCGCAGTAAAAACTCTAATCATAATCATAAACGCTGAAATAATTATAATAAACAATTAATCGTATACTAAAAAGATTATTACCTAAATGGTGACCAGAATCTAATTCAACCACAAAAATTAGGTAGGTATCACATTGAAGCAAGATATTTTACCTATATCGAATGTTGCTATATTAAATAAACTGCTATGCATGAATGGAATCACTAGGTTAGGATACCTACCTGATGGTCGAATCCTGATCGTTCGGTCAGTTATGCCGATTCAATTACCAATTAAGCCGCAAGTGACCAAAAAAGAAAGTTTCGTCGTCTATTGCAACACTGATTCACCTCTACAATACTCTACATATTATTATATTTTAGGTATGTAGGTATGTACTAGAAATTCCAGACACAATAGATTTTTAATCGTTCCGGGGTGATTCTCGACTGAGCAGATCATAAGAATATCTTGTCTTGTTTTTAGCAGATTTGATAATAAATATAATAATAATAAATATTCACGAACACTTAACACAACGCCTTCTAGTCCCAAACTAAGCAAAGCTTGTACGATGGAAACTAGATGGCTGATAGAATATGTACATACATACATTTTTTTTTTGTAAATACATAATGGATAATAATTCTTAACTAAATGGCAACTATTATACAAAGTGACTCAGCATATCGATGCGACGCGACCCACTGGCCGATTTTTCGATTTGAGGTGACTTTTAGAATAACTTCTTACCTACCATCATCACTTCTTATCTACTAGTAAACACATCAAGGCAACCGATTGAAACCTCTGAACTATCACAGTTTACAAAAGCTTACAACTACAAATTATGCAAGTTGGCAAAAATGTGGGTGAGGAGCTTCTTTACGAATTGCAATTATGTAGGTCCTAATTAAGATTTTCAGCTCTAATAATAATTGCAACCGTGAATGAGCGCAAGGTCCTACAAGACCAAGTTGCGAAATGCTATGACACTGGCCAATTCGAAATGCAACAAACCATGTGAGAACACTTTATTTGTTTTTATTCTACAATCCTTCGTCTGCATAGAAAAAAGTCCTAATATCATGGAAGGTCAAAAAGCCTTAAAAAGGAGAGCCTTAGAAATTTTCAAGAAAACATTGCTTTGTTCCTCTTTTGCGTCTGCTGTTTTCAGTTTTTTCTCTTCATGGTTCGTTGCATTAAAAATCTTGTCATATTAATCATCGTTTAGTCTTTCAACTTTTCCACTATCACCGGGCGTTTCCACAATAACACTAGCTTCACTCACTGTGTTCCTCTGATTCTTTATTGAGGTTTCATTGCTGTCTGATTCTTCAGATTCTTCCTCATCTTCATCAGAATCTTCCTTTTCAGAAGAATCTTGTTTGTTTTTCTTCTTCTTATTGAACTCTTCTTCCATTTCTTTGAATTTCAATGTCAGGTATCTGTAAAGTAAAATACAATGTTTAATCCGCTCACTTATTTTGAACTCTTGTGGCTAAGGTGTTTTAGCTGATTTTCTTCGCCAACTTAGCAGTTAGCTTACTTGACCCTCGTTTCTTGGTCATGCGTATTAGGTTACTGTATTTTAAAAAGGGAAAGGAAACTTAGCTGAGTTGATACTGGACACCTACTTATACGTTTTTTGTAATTATAAGTTTACTATAGTTTTATTTTATCAAAAGGCAGTCACTTCCTAATTCCACATACAGCTGGGACCCGGCACCGATTTCTTCCGTAGCGGCAAAAGCCGATTATTATGACGTAGGTCAGCATAGCAGCTATGTATGTATTATACGTACTTGTCTACCAGCGGACCACTATAATCTTCGGGGAACTTCGGCGTATGCGGCAGAATATATTTGTACAGGCTCTCGTTGAGGACGTAAAGCTGCGTGGTAGAGGCGCATCGCACATTGAACCACCAGTCGCAAGTCAGACCAGCTTGGGAGAATATCGTCCCGTTCGGGCAGAGGAATGAAGCCTGCCCGCCGTTGAGATCGCAGTAATGCCACACCTGGAATATCAAAATAGAAGGCTTAGGGAAAAATAGAGAAGTGAAAAATAAGTCGGTGATATGAATTGATACGGTGGAGTAAAAACATTCAAATACTCGTAAGTAGGTAGGTACGATCATTAAAATAGCTCGAGTCTCTTTATCCACGGAAGTCTCTGTAGTTGATAACTTTTGGAATGTTATACAGGGTGTTACCAGACCACTTCCGAAAACTTGGAGGTTCCAATCAGACCATGATACTGAAAACATTAAGCGAAAAAAATCGCGAAAAAAAAAATTTACTTGACTATCTCTTTTTTTTTTTTTTCTAGTTACATACACACAGTACAACATAATAAGACATATCTACCTAATTATCTCATTTAAAAAAGCAAAAAAACAAATAAAATAAATAAAGCAGCAATGTACACGCAGCACGCAGATTACGTCTACTACAGCATGAACAGCTGAGAGTTCATCGCGGGTCATTCAAGTACGCGACGTGCGAGCGACCTACGTTAGTACCTACCCACGTTAGTAGGCACTTACGACACAGAATAAATAATAGTACTACGCATCGACCTTACCTACGTGAATGCGTACATTGCGGGCTGGCGAAATAAATACAAATCTTTAAACATTGTTTTCTCCGGCTATAATTATTTTTCAGGATAACTGATTTTTTTTTGGTTGGGTTTTGGTGTGCTGTAGCTCCCCCTTTCGTTTTCGGAAGTGGTCTGGTAACACCCTGTATAGGTGAGTAAGTACCAGGTAGAATAGAATAACAGAGACCTAAGATACTGCTAAAACTTTGCTAGGTGTAAATAAACCTATAGTACAGAACAACTAATTTACTAGCATACCTATAGTGTGTGGGTAATTAGATATACCTAGTTAGGTAGGTACATAATGCCTAATAATATCAACATAGTATTAAATTGTTTACTTTCTGATATTATACTTTATTCAGCGGTATCGATACGAATATGGTATGTTTGTAGAGACCGCTAGTCAAATCGAGGCACATTTTACCGCTCGCTTAAGTCCATTGGTACCTACTTTGTAATCTTTTTTTTCTACAATCCAGTCAGAGCCAGTTTTATTTTATTATGCATTCAAGAAACACAGGAAATCAAATCGAAAGTCGAACATGGTCATTGACCATTTAAAGACACATCATTTATGGGGTGAATTATCGATTACAAAATGCAAGCGATACGCCTGCCTGCAGTTTGTTGACCTACTCTTCTGTTATCAGTTGGATTACCTCACATCGGACACCAAATGACGTGCCCAGTAGAGCATCGTAGGTACTGTGTCCATCACTATGAGACGTTAAATATTCTCATGGCATCCATGCACTTCAAACCGAAAAACAACAATTCCAGGCGTCTTAACGGCATTAAAGGTGTAGTAGTTGTATGCCCTGGACGAGCTCTGAAAAAGCCCTACCTATAACTACCAAAATGACTGTGATCAGTCCTCACCTGACAACGGGTTTCAGTATCCGCGAAGAATCCTTTGTAGCGCTGAGTTTTGCAGTCAAATTTGGTTGGAGGAATGGTGGTGAGCACGGGATAATCGACACCCGGACGACCTGGGGTGCCACCTTCATCGTCTGACGTCACTGGCAACGGAAACTGCTGGCTGGTGACACCGCTGTTAGGGTGATCTGGAGTACACATGGTAAGATGAATATTACTTCTCATATCAAACATCGTAAACCTGTATACTGTGAAATATAAAATCGCGTCATGAGGTACAGGTTATCTTCTTCAAACGCATACCTATTTTTCCACCAACTCAGCATTTCACTATCAAATACTATATAGGGTGCCTAATTAACTAGGTACCTAAGTAAATCCGGGAACTCACCATCTAAATGTTGAGATGGAGTATCAACATCAGCAAGATAGTGTTCTTCGTTCAATTCTGGATCACTAAGTTCTGGGTTATGAGATTCTACAATGTTTCCTAATTTATTCAGCTCAACTACCACTTTAGCAGCGATGAAAGGCTTTGGTGTACTCAGCACTAGTCCAGCCGCTTCGCTGGGGTGTTCTTCAGACTTGAGAACATTCAAAACTTGAAGCAGTGTTCTGATTGAGGATGCGACGTTTTCTTTTGTGATCGTCTTGGGAATAGATTTGTTTATTTGTAGCGAATTCAACAGAGATGACAAAGTGACTTGGTTTGATGTAGGTTGCTTTGTATTGTATTGTGGCGGTTGCTCTACCGCATATTGATAGTAGTTGGGTTTATTAAATGCTACTGGTTCTTCAGGAACTGGCTCAATAAATTGAGGTTGTTTTTCTATCTTAACGTTTTGTATTTCAGGGGACTCTGGTTGTGTAGAGGAGTAAATATTTGCCTCCGTTGTGTATTCTGCAGGAGTGGCGATGGGTCTGAATCCGCTCTCCACAACCGGTTCCACTACTATTGGTTGAGGGCGCTGTTTCTCGTAGTAACTCTCTGATACAATTGACGGCTGTTTTCTTACATGCTGAGTATTCTCATAAAAAACATGGGGCCGAACCGGCCTCGGCTTAACGTGAAGCTCCTTCGGTACCAACACAGTAGAAACCACAACAGGCGTGCGTACTTCATAAATATTTTCTTTCTGGGATGTTACTTTAATAGGTGGCGTTTGCTCATAGGGAACTAACCTATACTTTGGAGCTTGCTCTTTTTCAGGGAGATAGTATCGTATATTTGGGCTGTTCTCGTTGTACAAGTTCAAGAAAGGTTTCCTAGTCGATGATATAAATGTAGCGCCTGATTTGACAGTTTGTTTTGGAGTAAATCTTCCTTGGTTATAGTCAGCATGGAAAGACACATCGGATAGAAAGGGGTTGGTATTAGGGGATACTTTTATGGGAGTCTGATAGACTGGGACGCCATCCTTGTAGAATATTTTTGTTGGATTTGATGAAGCTATATTATATTGAGTGAGTCTATTCCCTTGAAATCTGGGAATATTTCGTTGTGAGGAGTAGTAAATTTTTTTAGGCTGTCTTTGAATTGAATGCTCTACATCTTTTGCTTCTATTATCTGAGCCTTTTCAACCTCGACGTTTCTTGTGCTGTCCGTTGTAGGTGTCGCTATATCGTTCGCGTAATAGAATGTCATATAAGGTATCAGTCTTCTGTATCTCTCATTCAAAGCTAGCTTTGTGGAATTTATAACGTTGGTTATATTCCGACTTTTCTCATAATTGCTTATTGTTGTGGTCTCTCCTCTTGACGTCATTGGTACGAATCCTTTCTGTACATCAACCATCATCCCTCCTATCATTTTGACCTTCGGACTATTTCCATTTGGTGATATAGAGATCGATGTTGCAATAGCTGGTAAAACTGTAACAAAAGGAATGTGTTTATTAATTACAGAGTTAGACTATAAAAGTACCTATAAGTGTATTACTTAAAACATTTTAACTGGCTACTTGAACCGTGGTATAATTTCTCATGTACCGACCTACGTAAAGACAATGAACCTCGAGGCCACTGCTTTTCAACTTGACATTGAACTGATTTACTATTTTCATGTAACTGCTTATTTATGTAGATACCGGACAAAAGATTCCGTATCTCAACAGGAAAAAGTTGAATACATATTGGATCACTTTATTGGCCGTCTGACTCTTCATCCATAACGAATAAAGGTACCTTTTTGAAAAGTAGATCATTATAATGGTTCCTTTATGATTAGTATAATAATTTAATGATTTGATGATGTAATAATTTTGTAAAGATAATTATGGACCTCAGAATAGAATACGACAGGTAGAGACGCATATTACATTAGTTAAACTGCTCCCTACTGAATTAGCATTGTAGCAGTTTAAAAATGAAATGTGTTTCTGCTATCCTTAGAACGGGCATAAACTTATAAAAACTACCTAATGGATATCTTTGGCTACATCATCAGGGTCTGTTTACTTTCACAATCTAAAATACCTTTTACAGGTAAAGGACCTAGACATGTACCTACTAGACTAAAGCAATGTTATGAAATTGAACATTCGAAGCCTTGGGTTTTGTAGTCAATTTTTTTAGTTATACGTGTTTTAGTCTTGATTTTTTTCTGTTACCTGCAAGTATATTATTTTATATAGATTATGTCTTATAATGATCAGACTTATTAGTATTTTAGTGTAATTAGGTATTATATTCGGATATAATATAATGAGTTTCTTTTTTACACTACTTAGAGATAAATAAATTATAATTGCAATTAAACGTATAACGAAGACACAAGTTACCCAATCGCACTTATGGTTGTAACCAATAAATTCATACTACGCCAAGCGCAGTGCGCACGCACAGCATGTATCCAAGCTATCAGAGATCACTTGATTTAAATAACTAATTAATGGGAACCCTACCAACGACATTCACTCTTGGAGAGTTGGGTAACTATTTGGGTTAAAAACAATGTTATTTCAAACATAATGATGGTCCAGTTTAGGGTCACCAATGGGGATTTGCAGTCTTTTTGTCATCTCGCTAATTTAGTCTATAGTTTTCAGCACTTTCTTGCCTGCTCTTTACGGATTTAATTGAGTTATTCTGTGGTCTGGTTAAGTTAGCAATCAGAGCGTCTTAAGAGTCATCAGCATCGTCAGTAGTGAGATGTCCTTTGTTGGATAAGTTTATGAATGTCTTTTGTGTATATATTTAATGGAGTCTTAAGTAAAATAGCACAATTAGATCGCTTCAATTAATCGTTTAAATAGGTTTGCCTTTGAAGCTATGGATAAGAAGTGATTCAAATGTTCCCACATTATCCGTATATGGCACGATAACTCTATTAATTCTTGCAGCTATTTATGAATTAGATTGGTGATAAAAAAAAACAAAAATACAAGATGGAGTAGCGTTTCGCGCCTTGAACTTTTGAAGTCACATTTACGTCGTTGGGTGGTCTATCTTTCTTGTCTGTGTTACTACGAGCAGGTATAGTAGGTCACACATCTTCAGAAATAGGGTATTAATTAGTCAAAGGCTTTGAAGTTTCGTTCTTTCCAAACCGGTAGTTTCTTGGTTTTCTTAAAAACCTGTACCTACCTACAAGATAGCTGATTCTAGACGTCGACATGTTAGTAGGTAAGTATACACGTCCGCGTACAGACCGGATACCTAAACACATTTATATTGAACCATATGTCAAACAACGTGTAATATTTAGAAAGGCTGGATCGTGAGTCGAAAACGGGCGAAACCTTGGAGAAGTGACTGGCTCAGATAAAAGATCCGCATCCTGGCTGTTCTGTATCACGAGTTTGCTACCTCCAAGTATTATAATTGTACCTACCTCATTATAACTAGCCACTTATTTTTTACAGACGAAAATTTACCTATTTAGCGTTTTGTGTAACGTTTTTACGGAATCCCTATGTCCTTACGTCTTAACTTTAGATTTTTTCAAGAATCCCGTTTTTAGGTACATCTAGTGCATGTGGAAACGCGAGTAAAATACCCGAGACTCAGATCAGACATAACCTTGGTTCACAGCCACAAAGATCCATTGTGAATACTGTATTTAATTTGAATCCACCAATGTCTCTAAAAATACAATGACTAATAAAGAGTCTAGTGTGGCACCTTCTAATTATCTTTTTAGCAGGTGTTATTCACCACGCTTACGTAAAATAAAGCTACAAAGCTGAACAAAGTGATTTTTCTTTGTTAATATGGTGCGGTTCCGGTAAATCCCTTCATTCAGTCACACCTTGACCCCATGGGTAAATTGACAACGCCCTTTCAAGCCGATGATCGGAACATTCAACACAACAGTCGTCGACACGACTTCAAAGTTCAGCTGAGGTCCTTATAAGTCATCGAGATAATAAATCACCGATTGTACAAACAACTATAATAAGACTATAGAACTGCTGGTAACCCATACAAAATCCAACCACCACAATTGTGATAAACCGCTGTTGGCCCTATATTTCCACAAATGAACTCTTATCGGTTTTGCAGGCATTTTGCATCCAGGTATGTATTACCCTGTAAAGCAAAGATGCTGTTGGTGGTCTGCCGAGGCCTTTCATGTGTCCTGCCCTTCATAATATCGTGGTGAAATCTTGATGCCCTGAAAATATGTTCGACATAATGCAAACAAACATTGCAAAGATCGCTTTTGCAATGTCGACAATTGGATAATAACCACGCAGATCGACAAATCCTTTATAATTCCCACGGAGGCAGCATGACTATTCATGGATGCTGTAGTCATTTGTATTGCAAATCCTAACCTATGCGTAATGCAGCGGTGTAAACAATTGAAGCTGGATTATTCAGTAGACAATGAACCACGATTTGAGTCGACAATGCCAATATCGACTGACCTCGTACCGTGAGATCGGTTAACTAGATCATTATTAAAACGTTTAGTCCCCAGAGGGGCATACTACCTACTTCCGCGAACGCGCCTCTGTACGAACCTTTGGCATACGGGTATGAACTAAGTATATCCCATATTGAGCCAGTCAAACACAAGTATAAGAATGAGAGTATCTCTCATAAATAAGTATTCAGTATTACATGCTAAGGCCAAAAACACATGTTCTCGTCAAGCAGAGCACCTAATAACAACCTATTCTTAAACTTCATGGCCCTTCAAGATCAAGACCTGTAGGTATAGGTAGTTTATTACTCTATAGTTCTCCCTGACATGACTGTGGAAGCTAATAGCGAGTGTTATTTTTGTGTCGTGATCGTGAATGGCGGAATCGGACCATTTGCGCCGATTATTAAGAGCCCAGGCAAGGTCTACGCTACCTATGCTATAAAAATTATTCGATCGGTCACAATACCGATCATGTTTCACGGCTCAGTTTTTGTGTCATATGAACGCACAAGGACATAATAGACTGCATTGGTGTACCTTACGTAATTTTATGTAGAGTAGATTCGCATATAGGTAGGTGTATAAAATAAACTGCGCTGGACTAATATTGCAATAGGTACCTAGTAAGTAACATACTCATGATGCATTCGGGAAAAGTTGTAAAAAATATTTTTGTGATGCTTAAAGGCTAATTTAAAAGTTCAATTCATATGATTGTACAGGTTGGTTCCAGCATCATCCGTCTTCGAATAAACCCATGGTCAATAAACAGGAAGTAAGTAGCTTCCGCCACGTAACTAGTTTTCACATTCTCACAAAAGACAATACCTAAATGGGTCGTAATATTAGGCAACTCGTGTCACCCGCATCACGCCTGACGGTCACGCAGCGCTTCGCGGGACGCGCACAATGCGGGCTTAGATCACAGATTGCTCAAATTACCCACTGAATATGACTCTACCTACACTAGCATTTTAAATATACAGTATTTTTAAATCATGAATTTCATTTTAAGGAGAAGGTAGAAGCAATTTTATGAGTCCGACTGAAGAGAAACGAAAGCAGTGAAAAGTCACGTACCTAAGTTATCACGAAGTAACATTGCACGACCGTTAGTTACTTAGGTAATGATTGTATACTTAATAGTAAAGGTACCTACACCTTCACATCCGCTAAGCTAAGGTATCAAGCGAGTACACTGCCAGAATGAAACTCTAATAATAACCGAATGGTTTATTTATACTACCAATTTTACTAACTATGAATTCAACTATATTTTTTGAACTAAAGACTGTCATGATTAATTACTACAAAAATTTTAGTAGGTGCCTGTCTACCTACAAGCTTTTATGAGTCTACAGGAAGCATGACAGACAAATCAGAGCTGTTTAATTGTACAGAACCGCATTATCAAGATTTTTATTTGTAGTAACTCGTGCATATTAAAATTACATCCTGTACTATGCAGTCTGGTAATAAAACATCAGTTTCCTATTGAGAAATGGCATCTATCGCCACGAGACTTCCATAAACCGTAGAGTTGTGTACTTGCGTAGTTACGCACAGTAATGAGCGGAGAGATTACCTTGCACACCTTCATGAGACAACATTACGCGGTATTACGGCATGTCAAGTGGCACATTAGCATAGATCTGCCGAAACTCCGAGAAAGTGTTATTGAAGTGAAAGCGAATCGCGGCTACAGTACGACAGACAAAACGGCTATTACATAAATGGGGTCTTGTTTACGAATTAAGTGAGATTGTGTGGAACCGCAAGTGGTCAAGCAACGATATCGGTTTCTAACTGAGCAGAACAATGGATTGGTGTCAAGCATTGTGTATCTCTAACACGTTGTCATCGGCCATGTTAAAAATGCTTTGGTTAACAGAACCCGGAGTTCTCTTCCAAAACATACTAGTTAAACCTACCTAGTTTATTAGTACCTAACTATATAGAGTTGTATACAGACTAAGCGAGGCTCCTATATATTTCGTAGATTGAATTAATACGAAAAATATATAAACCCGCACACGTTTATCCTTTCAAAATCAACCAACTTAATCCCTACTTTCGGAAAGTACAAGAAGTTAAAAATATCGCGCTGCTGAAGGATCAGAAAACGTAGAAGCCAACTCTAGTCGAGTTGGCTTATGTTGAGTAGTGTAGGTAGAGTCTACTTATGTGAATACACTTATAAGAGGAATCTGATTTCAACTTATCTGTATTTTGCATCAGATTCTAAGCTCCATCTGATACTTAGTAATGCAATTTACCGAAACAGCGAGCCGAATTGAACTCCTTTCTAGTTTTCCATGTGGAGTCGTCCTATTGCATACAAAGTAGCTCAGTATAGCTCGCTGAGTACGTTCCTATCTCAGCATCTGTTGCTTTGAAAATGCAAACAATATACCCATCTACAGTCGAGAGCAAACTTTCCGGATCGTGTATAAAAAAAATATTGTGAAAATCATAAATGCTGGCTTACTGAATTAAATTGTGTTTGATAGTTTAATAGGTACGTAGTTCATATTGAGCCTGAACTTTTCGGCAGTGATCATATTTCACCCGGTAGAGATAAAATACATTATTCAGATAAAATCCACGAACACTTGAACTGGTTTCTTCTCTATTTGCAATACACTGTTTATCTATGTGGAAATTGCTAATCATATTTCAATAAGTATGCAAAATGCCGCAATAAACCAATCTATAGCTAAATTAGCTGTGATGAAACCCATTAGTAAACGGATAGTCTTCCACATTCTCTTCCACAAGTTATTGTATCGGAGAACTGGGTCAAGAATACCTACCACACATCTTCATGCATTGTGTTCTTTTACTTACTGTGAGCTGTGAGTTTGTTTCATATCAGGAGTAATTGCTCTATTATTTCAATGGTATAATAACTGGTCCAGCGTGAGACAGTAGGTATATGTTTTGAAAGCATCAGACCAGACAGGTGTTCTTTTATCCTAATTGCTTTTAATTGATAGGTGCAAGTCCGACAATACAGCTCACCGTTCTTCGCTCTAATAACTCCATTGTTTATGGTGTTGAAACCCCATTACGAGATGACTTTTAAAAAGCCAAATGAATTATTGATATAATCCATCTGTATCGTATTACGAATATCTTTTTAATACATTAGAAAGGGCCACTCACCTAACTTTGAGTGTCGATAGAGCGATACAACCTAAATGCTTAGAAACTTGACTTGTTTACATATATTTACTAACTGTAAAGAATTTTAAGAAATTGCTCTACATTAATAGTCCCATCCAGGATCCAATCGTAATTTTTAGCAAGTACTTCACAACCAAGATGTGCAAGTAACTGGCTTATATCCTTAGAAAGGCTTAGATACTAGAGTAAAAGGTATGCTAGCTAGGCTAGACCGGAAAATATTTTAGCTTGTAATCATTCACTTCACACCAAGGTTTATATCAGACATCGCAGGGTACCGCTTACCTTCTGTTGCAATCCAGCCATACTTAGTAGGGCACTCCACAAGTCTACCTGTCACCACTTTATTAATAGCACTGTATTTTCTGAGTGCTTTTCACTAGTTCTAAATCGCGCTATTAATTTAATTATGAGCGAGCATCAAAGAGTTGGAACTTGGAACCGATACGAATGGAGATAACAGAGAGAGGCCTTTTCCCAGTACTTAGATAGAAATCGTTTATTTGCTCTATCACTAACTTTACAAGTAAATCAGGTAGATCGTGGTAACGATGCAATTTGTAAAGTTTATCTCGGCCATAGTTGAATAACTGTTTCCGTGTGTTTTATTTTCCTTTTTGCCAACATCGCGAGGTCTATGTTTGAGGCGAACTATTAGCTATAATTCGATACTAATGTGTTTTTATAATAGCGATCTAACGCGTAAAAACATATTAGCGTCGAATTAAATTGCATAAACTGACGCTGACTGATTAATCATCTTTATTAAAACTTTTGCAACTTATCGAATTATAATATCCGTAAACTAGTGCATGGCCCGTGCCATCGTTTGTGTCGCTTGGTGTCATTTACTAAGTTGTAGACTTTACTATGTTAATTTCATCCGCCGTTTATTACTATTTATGTATTTGATCATAAAACGGAATTCAAGGTTTATTTCGAAAACGGTTTTTGTTTTGTAAAGGTGGTTTTAGTCTTGGTGTTACAGATAACACCAAGTTCATCATAACCGAATATATGCTAACGTTTATTTGATAGTCAGTCTGACGTCAGATTTTATATAATTTAGATTAGGCACCATCTGGTTCTAAGTGGGCTACAATCACCAAGCTACTGCATAGGGTAGGGTTTCTTATATTTCGAAAGAAGATCATCGCTGAACCTAATAGTAGGTATAATTCAACCATTGCTTGAAGATTGATTAGGTAATAATCAAAAGCAGAGAAGAAGAAGAAGAGTCTTTCTCTAAGCTTTTCAATGCATCAAAATAAATAAAACCATGAAATTATATAATTTATATTTGATGATCTATGATCGTTATTACTTATGAATAAAGATGAGGAGGTTTACGTTTGATTGAACTAATAAGACATCTTAATCAGCTAACGAAGTCTGGCTTCCACTATTAAGCTCGTAAAAATTATGATTATTATCGCAATAAATTATCATCAGCATAACACACGCAATAAACCTACTTTGTTAATGAATTATGATTCGGTACTTAACCATAGAAAAAATATTACGAGTACTAGGTACCTACGGTTCAAGAATTCAAAGTAACGCGTAAAAAGTATAGCAACTTATTAATGGAAAAGCGTATTATCTGCACATGTTTCAATTTTATTATTCATTTATTACAAATTGTTGGTTTTGAACTATCAAGAAGGTAAACACAGGAATTTTCGTGTTTCTATTGAAAAGCCAAAGAAAGTCCAAACCCACATTTATTAGGGTCGTGTTCACTAGCTCTAAAAAGTAAAAACTCAGCGTGACTCAAGCATATTTGAGTACCTAACATACCACCTACAAACTTTCGTAGAAAACTGCCAAAAACAGACATACTTGAGTATTTTGTCGCACACTAGCACTTCTCAGACACTTGAAACAAGGCACACACACACGTATGACAACGCAACCACAACCAAAGTTTTTATTTGTCCCCACAATGCCGAAAGATGCATTCTGTGTCAACTAACACATTGCACACTAATTAGTTGCTTTAATTACTACTTGGTTACAATAGAAGTTGTGCGTGTAACAGTACGTTTTGTACCAGTCAAGGTGATGTGATGTTTGTTTACGTACCACTTATGGGTACAGTAAGCCACAGATGAAGAGTTGCGGCTTGCGACTCAATTTTGGTTTACTTATAGCTACCTACCTACCTACCTAATCTAGTAACTACCTACCTAATGTAAGGCTATCGACGCTAAGACTCACGTAGCATTATTCATATAAACCTTGTGGTTTCCTTAGTGCTATAGTACAAAATAAGTCATTATGTATTTTTAAAACAATAAAGAAATAAATAAAAAAAGTATTTTTGATAACTCTGGCTGAAATCTATTTTACGAATAAATATAAAAGTGGCTTTTGAAAAGAACTGTGCTAAGGCACTAAACAGTGAAGGAAGAAAGCAATGGCCTAACCTAATAATTGCAATAATTCTATCTTCTGCATTTTTTTGGAAATTTTTTTCTCGGTTTACCGTGACGGAAAGACAATAGCTTGATTATACTAAGTTCTGGCGATATACAGAGATATACTTATTGTAATAGGCAGAGAAAATATCGTTTCCTCTGCTTGTCTATGACCTTCTTTTTTTGATGAAAAATTGAGTTGCAGTACCGTGATTTTGGAGCGATTTAGTGACCTTTTCTAACCGACAAAGTATTTGATTGGCAAGACTTTCATTTAGATAAAAAATTAAAGGATGTAAAACAGGTTATAGATATGTAAAAGTAAATGAAACGCGACATGTCTTAAAATATTATCGTTTAAACTGCGTCGCCTTCCGGACTTCGATAGAACGTTTTCGCTTTATTAAAATAAAGCTATAATTTCTTCTTTCTTTATTACAATATTAAAATTTATTAGATTAAATATTAAAAATATCTAAATAAAATGTAGAACAGATTCGGGGTTTCCGTATAGTTTTTCTTCGTCATTAACTAGCACAAAATACCTATACCGTATGCGGCTTCATGATAAAAGTGCAAATGACATTACTCACTGACCCAAGGTATTAGCACAGATTATATAATACTCTAGTGTAGTGTTAGTATAGTATGTAGTATGATCTGTGTTGCTTAGCTATACAGTTATCGCGTCTTGGCCGTAGGGCCAAGAGTTGATATTTTGTAATTGAGCCAGTGTTGCGTCACAAAGCCATCGACATGCGGAAGCGAGAGCATGCAAAGCCCAGCCATTTCGATTTTAATATCGAGTATCGACTTGCCGACTAGGTACTGTATTTAACCTGCTCAAAATAATAATATACAAACTTACTTGATCTTTGTCAAAAAAAAAAATCTCCCTTGTGGTCCCTTATAACTTTACAACCTCTTGACTGATTTAACTCATTTCATTTTGCCGTATGGCAAGTGGCTAGGTTTGCAAGGATAATGAGTTCAAAAGTTATGTTCGAATAAACATACAAACGAGTAAAACGCTGATTTGCCCAAGTTGACACTAAGATCTGTGTTCGCTTCGCTCACTCGATCGAAGATTTGAAATCAAAGATTGACTTTTTTTAAATAAATTAATGATGTAAAAACTAATAGATACAGACATTTTGGCTATTATAGTAAATCTTTCTCATTGAAGCACCTCTAAAACAATATTATAAATGCAGCATTAATAATTGTTTATAGCCACTTATATGGCTCTCTTATTGCTGTCACATTATTAACATCTTTAACCAGGTTATATGCAATATACTATTATATAAAAACTATTATGCATCTGTTTAAAATATGATGTCGGTATGTAATTAATGGAACAACCGCGACTGCCCTTCTTCCTCTTCTAAACAAAGCTCCTCTAATTTTTCAAAGTGCATTCCACAATGAGAAAACTTTCCAAAATATCATGCTGTTTCTTATTGTCAGTCAGTAATAAATCCTAATTTTATATGCATAATTTATTTAAATTATTGGTATGCTTGGGTACCGCCGAGGTCGAAGGTCGGACTGCACGCGTCCATGCTGGACGGTAGAGAAAGCGTGCCATCGACAACATAGTTTACTTATACTTACGTACCTACCAGCTTCACAGTGACCAATGCGCACCTACCTATAATTTATCCACATTATAACCGTCAGTCATGCAAAGTTTCCGATCAATAAAAGTATCCCGGAAACAGCTATCTCATTCTGTTCAAGACGAGAACTAGCTTATGTAGGTACGTGTGTCCGTTCTCAGGATGAGAATAATAAACTTGATTTCAGCATACCCAAGGAAGTATATACTTTCCTATTTCATCCGGTACATATCCGGTGTAATTCTAGTAAAGCTTGTATGCTACAAGTTTCCTCAAGTCTAAATCCAAACTCAAGCATAGGTTTTTAGGCAAACTTCCAACAATCTCTCAAAGTATCTACCTCAATGTCATTCTTTTATTTCGAAGAGCTTTAGCCAGGAGTAAAAGATATAAATAAAATTAGGCTTATAGGTACGTCAACTGTATGATAATGTTCATAATAGGTAAACCCTACCTATAAGAATACAATTATCAGGTTTTTTTGACAAATTAGTGCGTAATAAACAAGGTTAAAGTTAAGTTTTTTTCTATTACATAAACAGTTCAGTGCCGGAACCAAAGTAGGCAAATAATTTGTTCTCAGTAAGCCAAGTGGAACATGAGCATCGACTGGCCCATAGTTGGTGAAGTAGCACATCCACTTATTACATATTGCTACTCAGTTATGCTGATAACATGTAACCTTCTACAAACTGTAACCAATGCGTTAACCGACCGTTCAACGACTTTAGCCCAACTGAACATAATCTTTAATCATTCATATTAATCGAAAAGGCCGATGTTAGCCATTGAGAGTATGCATGTATAAATGTACCTAATATGTGCTTAAGAAGGTAACGCATTAGCGTGCCTGAGTACGCCTTTATTTGGAAAGCCTTGTCGAATGAATAATCAAAAACTTCCGAAAAAGATTTCGATATTTGAAAACTCCTTGGAAAGTTTCCGAAAGGCTTTCCGAATGAATCAGAATAGATGTCTAACTTATTTGTGGTGCATGGCATGGCATCGAATAGGTACCCTAGTCGAATGTGACGTCACTTCTACTTTATCATACATTTTTATTTCTGGTATACGTACTTATTTATCTATACGACAGTGTGTCATTTTTTCGATGGTTAAAGTAACCGCCTATTAAAATTATAAATCAGAGCTAGTTTTAAAAATCAACTGTGTAACTATTCAGCGTTTATATGTAGGTATACCCCTTGGTTTTGAACAGTGTTACTAAACACATGCGTAATTAATTGTAGTTATAATCACTAACTTACCTACTTTTTACACTAGATTAATGCAAGAATGTTTACTGTGCTAGATAACTTATGTACTAACAAGATATAACATTATACAATGTAGTACTTAACATCCTTTATCTACATATGTAGTAGATAGAATGCTTCATTTGCTTGAAGAAGTTAAAGACAAGTAGAATATTTCGGAATCTACTCGTACCGGTTTCAAATCATTTATTAAGACGGTTAAGCTGATAACATATACGTACTCAAGTTAGATATTCAATCATAGGTACAACATAGACAGTTTTTTATGAAAATATCTAAATCCATAGGTACTTGAGTTTGAATTTTTTGATCAAATACGGCCCTAACCTTAAAAGTTATTGTTTCGTCCCAGTGATGGTAGTTGATGGTATTTTGTGTTTCATACCACAATTTCTCACCAAAAATATGCGTATTATTTAGGTTTTACCCCGAGAAATGCATCAACCTTGTGTTGTGTCTCGTGTGACTAAGTATACAGTAAGGTTTCGAAGCCAAAATAGCGATAGATTATCATAAAATGAACCCATTTCTTTAGGCGCATTTCTCATAAAAAAAGACATCAACGCGCTCATAGTGCATTTGTTGTTTTGTGGAGAACTTGCAAGTAGCAAGTTTTAGCATGAACGCCCTAGACTCCTTTTGCAATTTGTCTGTCTCTGTTTCAGTCAAAGAACAGAAAGGAATGAAGTATAATTATTCTTCTTTCCTCTTTTGTTGCGTGATTTTTGTTCTTTACGTAGACCTCAAGGGTAAGGTCAACTGCTTGCGTCCATTTCCAAAGTTATTGCAATTTTATACTTAAAATTGTAAAAGGTGAAGAGGATTGGATACCTATCTGTGTGAGGTCATCAAGTTATGCAAAAATTATTAAAATATATATTTTACCAAATTATACGCGGTGGAGCATTATTTATTAATTCATGGGTTATATTTTAATACTTTTTTGGTAGTAATGGGTCGTTTGACTCGTCTAAAATACTTATCTAGATATCTTTGTTAAAATATGACTAAGGTACTAAGGTAATCCTTATTTAAACATCAACAAAGTAAGAACTATATTATGAAAATTTAAAACCACTAATCAATAGTCTAATACTGACATCTTCTTAAGTTACTAACAATTTTAGCGTTTATTTTACAAAGAAAAGTTATAATAAGTAGATACATGCAGGTATTTACGATATTACCAAAACGATTTGCAGATAGCTCAACTGATTATTTTTTTAACCACTTCATTAAATATTTTTTTCTTAATTATTTCATAACTACCTATAAGTAAATGAAACACTAAAAAGAATAACACGTTCTTTACTTACTTAATTCCACCAATACCTACTTAAATATATACATATATTTATTATTGACTATTTCTTACTACAGACAGACAGACAGACAGACAGACTGAAAAGACACTACCCACGAAATATTAAAAAGTAATTACACAAAATTGCAAAAAGGGGTCGAGTTAGCCGTTTCCGGTTATCGTGTCCTACATCCGAAGGTTGAATCGCCTGACGACGTTATAATTAGGATTTCTCCTGTTCCATTCCCACAGAGACCGCTGCCGCGGTCCTGATCTAGTGTTCATCACTGCATTGCTTTAGAGCAATGATTAGTAATACATCTGAATGATTAGCCAAATTAGACCAGCTTGGCTAGACTGGCTTACCTCGGAGGACTGACCCCGATGGATAAGGGATTTTGCATCTTAATAACCCAAGCACGCGCGAAAACTTTGTAAGCGCGTTCTAGAACTTAACACAGATTAGTTGGTAGTTTCTATGAATAATTGCTAAAATCGTTACATGAGACAGACACTTATTTTTGTTTTTCTCGTGAAAATTAAATGGAATAAAAATAGAAAAAGTGGGTTTTCAAAAATAAATGCTAGTTTCGAACCCTCGACCTTGCACGACAAAATGTACGAAAAGAGAAACTATGAAGGTCACCTTTGAATGGCGAGCCCTTGGGTTGGGACGGTAGGTACTCACAACAGCATCATATCAGTGGCGTGGCGACTACCCGGCAAAACGCAAGAATATCAAAACTCGGGTACCTATCTAATAAAGATGCAATTCCCGAATTCCCGTAGCAGCGAGAAAACCATGCTTTGAATATTCTGCTACTTAATCTGTATTGAATTAAGTCACCAGAGGTGGGCCATCTTCTTGTTCCATCACTAATTTCCATAAAAGTAAATAAAAAATACTCTTTTAAATAACCCAGGAAATGTCTTTACTTGGTGTCATCAGGACTACTTATACTCGTACCTACTTATACAATTTCTTTTAAAATATTTTGCGAACAGAAAACATACCTAGTGCTTGTTTGATTGTAGCCAATTATCGACTAGTGAAACTTAATATTGTGATGTAACGATCTAACTGTCTGCATAACTTGATATACATAATTGACCAACGTACCAATTTGCACTGCGTGAATTTTTATTAGTAGGTATTCGTTTTTATAAAATCTTAATGAAAATCTCCTGTCGGAGTACAATCAGCCAGCATCAGGAGTATTTTTATGACGGTAACTAAACTACACTCATGCTGCAGATGATATAATACTAATACTAGGTACCTACTTTTACAGGGTATTTAAAAACCCCGGTATAGGTGGTATAGGTATAGCCAAGTAATCTCTAGTAAAACAGATTATAAAGTAAGTAGTCGAAGGTAGTAACTGAATATCAATGTATGGGATTTCGAAATAGTTTTTTATGTATAACAAAAGAAGGTACGAAATGGCCATAACCCAGTCAATCGAATGATGAATGACAACACAACACTTAGATACCTATATTATTTGGTATAACCGAAGCTTGTGAGGCCTAAGTACCTTTACCTCCAGGGTCTAAAACTGCACCAGTTGGCCTCTTCATTCAAACTTATCCGTATCTACCCCGTACTAAGTACACTCGTAGAGACTATAAATATGGAAGCAATAATAATTCCTGAAATATGCTATCTAAAGACGTTATTTCATGTTTCTAAATAAATTTTTTAGGTTTTTTGCAATTTGAACACCAGTCGTTTATGAAGATTGTGTCTACCTAAATGTTTGAGATAACTAATTGCGGAAATAGAAATGCACGCAAGAGAGAGCTATTAAGCTTACGGACAATAAGAAAAACAATTTCCTTGTTTTAGAAATGTCCATCAAGCAACTAATGTGTGCGGTGGTGCGGCGATTAGTGACTTTTCTTTTGCTTTTACTCTACTAGTTAAATAGCGTTCTGATAATTGAACACCATTTTAAGCATTTTTTTATACGAGTATATTACATGCCTGAGGTATAAAAGTAATATTTGCAGGCTTTTCGTTTACTTTCTTAGTAATTTGAGCTTTTTCGAAATAATTTAGATTTCATTATTTTACAAGACAAACCAACAAGCCAATTCAAAATCGCACGTCGTAAATAATCGTAATATTTCCAATCAACCTTGTGTTAATTTTCACCTATTAGATTGCGGTGTACGCTATTTCAAAAAAGAAAAAAAAAACTATGTATGTACGTAGGTACATACCTATACGTATTTTATACCGTCTCGTTCTACATTTTATTAAAACGCAAACAAAACGTGATTAACATTTCAACAGCAAAAATAAAACAGAACAGTAAATTGCGAGACTCGTGTTTCGTAAAAAAAAGGTATTTAAAGTGAAGGTACCTACGAACAGATCGTGTTCATACTTAAATGCATAATGTTTTCATCAAAACGTCATCAAGTTTACTATGTAGGTTTGTGATGAAGACAACGCCGCAGACCTCTTAAGACTCAGGGCAGGAGGAAGTGATAGCAACATTCAAAACGAGAAATTTAGCGGAACCGGCTAAGATGCAAGAGGTGGGTTTGCCTTTTTTGACACGAAAAATCTTTCAGGATCTGAGTATTTTGCTCTAGGTCTAGATACGTGGTATATGTTACTTATAGTGTAGACTCTACACTGTAGAAGCTGCAGTGATTTTTCAAATTTTGTACCTACATTCAAAGATTCTGAAACTAGAAAAAATACTGTATTCTGTGAAAAAACTATTAGGTCTATTGCATGTAGCACTAACGAAGGTTAAATGCCTAGAACGTTAATTAGCTTATAACTATGCGGCACGGCAAACGCGTAAACTACCATTATTACTTATTTTCCCACAAAGACATTGGCATTGAGGCGATGAAGCTGAATGTAAGATATACCTACTTTACAAATATCAACATACCTATTAGTACTAGTAGGTAGGTATAGTATTATACGATCTGTGTTATTAGTATATTTTTGTATACGTCGTAACAGACCATATTAAAATTCCCTTCGAGAAAAACCTACCAAATTATTACGTAACTTATTCTTGTTAGCATACCAATAACCATATACCTACCGTATATGAGGCCAATGGTTAAGCAAGTTAAATAATAAGCGATAAAATAAATATTAATAAAATGCTTCACCGTGGCATCATTAAAAACACCTAGCTTGATTCCAGCTATGATAAATAATGTAAGAAATTACAGAATTATATTTATTGCAATA
This sequence comes from Eulithis prunata, assembly GCA_918843925.1. NCBI lineage: Eukaryota > Metazoa > Arthropoda > Insecta > Lepidoptera > Geometridae > Eulithis > Eulithis prunata. Next base: position 5,668,031 of record OU974016.1, on the reverse strand, counting down.
ATATTTTGTACGTATCATGTAAGTACTGTTGTAATTTCTAACTTCCTACCTATTTTCTGTTTTATTTTAGCGTTCCAAATATCTGCTCTTATTTTTTAAATATTTGTTTGACAGATCTATGTTATTATGCCGTTGTTATAAAAAGTTTTTGGCAATGCAACGCAGACAAAGCTCTACATACTTATAGACCTTATTAAAAAACACAAATCTTATTCATCAGTCTGCGTGATCCTAGTAACCTAGCTCAATAGTTTCGTACCTAGTTTCGTACTGTAATCTGTAGCGTTTACGTTTTGTACTCTTGCTGAAGCTCATATTGTTTTAGTTTCATTTTTACTCAGAAAAACTGACCTTAGTGCAAAATTTTCTTTATGAATTTTATTTGACTGTTTCCAAACTACTTACCGCATACTATAAGCGCTAAAAACTCCATTGTAAACAAATAATTCATGTTTTGATTCACGAAAATCCCGACATTCGCACTGATGATACTGTGTGAACACGAATGATTTCCCGCGTAAATATACGCGCAACCGAAACAGCGCGTGCGTGTGGCGCGCAACGCGAAACAAATGAGCTGCGTGACTTGACTTGACTCAAGCAAGTTACAACTGTCAAGTCGCGATAACATTCAGGCAGCAGGAACTACCTAAAAGGTACGAAAAGCGGAACCCTATTTCCAAGCCCATACTGCTGTGCTGATGGACATCTTTCTGTCTGTAACTTTTATAGGTAATAGAACAATCTATGGTGCGCTACCGGATTCAAACCCACGAATAATGAAACTGTGTCGCTACTAATACCATAAACTACCGGTGCTCTTCGAGTGAAAACCACAGATCATATTATATTAGGCGTCATGGCTCAGTCGGCAGTAGCTTTGCCTTCCGTGCTGTTGGTCGTGGGTTCGATCCCCACCGAGAACAAACATTTGTGTGTTGTAAACATAGATGTTTGTTCTGTGTCTGGGTGTTTCTATGTATTATAAGTATGTATTTACAAAAAAAAATGTATGTATGTATTCTATCAGCCATTTAGTTTCCATCGTACAAGCTTTGCTTAGTTTGGGACTAGAAGGCGTTGTGTTAAGTGACCGTGAATATTTATTTTATTTATTTATTTATTTATACTATACTATCGTGAAAACGAATAGTATACATATAGGACAGTATAGAGCTTAAATAGAAGTTTATAAGATGTTCCTTGCTCCACCCTGGTTCTTCCATCATCGATCACCAGACCTTTTTAAGGCAACCTTCATAAAAACTTTCTAAATACTTCATAATTAAGTTCCGTCACAACTCACTATCGTCTATAGCACAATGTACATGGTAAAAACTTCGCTTATTATCACTAATTCCCACGGCTGATGTTTGCGTACAGTTAGCAATTCATATCGGCCCTTGGACATGAATCAGCATTGTTTTGTTTTAGCATAGAATGGTAGGGACCGTGGCGGCGTGGGAACACTGCCTCAGAGAGTATCTAGTTAGTTGGTAATATTGATTCCGTATTTCATTATTACTTTCACAAAAAAAATAAACAGAAATTCACGACTTTAATTATATGTTGACTAAAGGATCTGGGGCAAATGGGCTGGAGCCCAGGTCCCACTTTTTTTTTTAAACTTGCAATGATCGAACTTTGTTAGTTATAAAACACTTACAATGCAGTTTAATGTAACAATGTCATTATAGGAATTAGACGTTTTACTTCGAAAAATGCGTCTTTTTTTAATGTTGGTTGTCGTATTTATAGGTGTTTACGTCAAAATAATGACTTTATTTAGCGTTTTCGTGACTGCTACTGCCTAATAGATTATGATAAAACCAACAAAAGTTATAAATAACAAAATTAATCTAAAAAATTAACTAAATGTATGCAAATCGGGACCTGAAATGCCCCAACTCCTTTGAGACTGAACCTTGAGAGCCTTTGGATTTTCGTGCCACATTCAGCCTAGTCGGAATACTGACAGAAGACATAGCATAAAACACTGATTTTAAGAAATATTTCCAGAACTATTTTGTAAGACAACAGTGCTACTGTGGTGCTACGACGTAGCGTCGAACAAAGGAAGGTTGCTACGAGCGCTACGCAGTGCTACGAAGCGTGGCCGAGAGAGGAACAAATTAGAATCATTATGATTTTATTTGTGTGTCTTGTAGGTTGATATTAAATTCAATTCGAAGGTGCCTATCGTTTTATTAGAGCCAGCGGTTTAGTTGTGTTTTGCAGTAACATTTTTTTCGGGCTTCAAAAATGCTTTTTTGAATTTAGAGATGAAAATCATAATCTTATCTCTTGTGAGTTTACTAATATATGAAATCTGTATCATAATAACCTAAGTACCATTTTGTATTGAAACTAACGCAATTTGATCGTGGTCCGTGTTAGCGATGTGAAATAAAAACGATGATTATCGCATTAGAAGCGCCTTCTTTTAGTAAATAGCATAATCAAATCATGACTATGTTTGATCGTCACAGAATACGCTCTCTATATTTTCTTCACCATCACTTTACCACCTACAAATTAAATAGGTATAATGTAAAGACGGGTCGTTGTTAGCCCGCTAAGCAAGCTTGATGAAGACTTAGTGCGGGTGCTGTATTAATTAATTATGTACTTTATCATTAAGAGTTTTTATAACATCCCAAAAGTTATGAGTCGAACAGGACATACTACTCGTATCATCTAAAATGTACATCATTAGAAGTTATTCGTCTCCATCCCTAACCCTAATCATGCTCGGCTCAACTTTAAAAATCATTAGGATTTTCTATAGTAAAAAAATACTTTACAATAAAATAGGAGGAGGCTTTTTGTAAGGATTTATTATAGCATTCTGTATGGAAGCGTTTTATGATGAGTAGAACTGAAGTGCCTAAAAAATACCGTTGCAGGTTTTTTAGCTGACATATCTGTTGGTTGCCAACATCCTAATATAAGGATAGTCCCCAATAGCCTACAGGTACTATATTTTTACTCTGTGGTAACGTCCTATTCCACTCTAGGACCACGCCTTTCTCTCCCCTATAGCAAAACTATATTTATCATCATCATATTTCTATTTTATCTATCAGGGGATGGAAAGGTGATGGAACTTACTTTTTATTAATGGTTTAGTTTCTTTTTCATCATCGTTAACAAGACGTGAACACGTCCAAACTTTATTTTCTAAAAAGCTTTATTTTACAAAAGGCAAAAAATTAATGGCTCAACATTAGCTCCTAATCCTAACCTAACTTAACTATTTACAGGAATATTTCGTCAACAAGTTGCTTGTCTATGACCCTGTGAGGCTTTGGTCTTGATGACTTCCTCCTTCGTCGGTACAGGCGTGCGTTCAGTTGATACAGTGCTGGGGACAATGCACATCGCACGTTGAACCACCAGTCGCATGACGCAACTCCTTGGGAGAACACGGTGCCGTTTGGGCAGAGGAAGGACGCTTGGCGACCATCAATGTCGCAGTAATGCCATGCTGGAATGCAAATGTATTTGTAAGTATGTACCTAAGCATGCACAAAATCGTGGAAAATGTCAGACATGCAAAGTCATAGGCACTAGGGTATCGTCAGTTGGAGTTTTGTTTTCATTACTTTGTAGATTTACGGCATAATTACCTATACAAAGGTAGAGACATCGTGGTAAAAATTTAACTTATAATTTGTGAAACAAGTCAGAAATTAAAATTGCTGATGACATGAATTTATTAAACACTCTGGTTCCCATCAAGCTCTTATTTTATGAATGACCTTAGCATAATCTAATTGAGGAGCCTATTGTGTTAGTGATCCACTGCATTATGTGGAAAACGTGTCATCGGTATTAATAAACGTACGCATTGCAAAAGGTCAATAAGTAGGTACTTCAATGCCATACAACTAGAACGAGTGTTAAAATTCTTTTGACTTGAATAGTTTCCTAACACTTTTGCAATCAATCGCGAGGCTCTTGCAGAAAATAAACAATTATTAATTATTCACGAAACGCATAATTACTGTCTCTTCAGGGACTGAATAACAAGCATTACCCAAACAGTTGTTAATTGAGTACTTATACCCATATTGCATGCAAGAGTAGACGCACATGTTTATTACGACCATTCTCAATGAATATTGAGAATCTACTAATTTAGCCTTACTTAATGAACTAGGTGCGAGAAGCCAGAGATAATTTGGTAATCTAAGGCCGATGCATAACATTTAAATAACTTTGGTAAAACTCATCCAAATACCGGCACGAAACCGATAGATTAATATCAATAAAAGGCGGATCTCACGTTTTAAGTCAATATTTCATGACCAGCGCATCTTCCGGGTTACTTTTTGTTGTAATTAATTGAGCTCACTCTTCTGTAAGGTCAAATAAATTATCAGTATCCAAAGGTTATCCAAAACGCGAGTAGGCGGGATTACACAATGGAAACACTAAGATGACTCCCTCCTACACAATCAATTTAGACTTTTGTTTATTTCAAGCTAAACGTTATGGGCATGTTTAGAAGTTTCATCGCAATAAAATGAAGCATAAAAAACCTGATACCTGCTCCTAATCCTCCATATAATAGAGGGGCTCAAGATTTATTAAATTCGGTCATAATTTCGGCTCATCTTTGACATTAGCGTGGGTAGGATGTGGATTGTAGGTACCTATAGATTATTCGCAGAGCAAATCATTTTGTTATGGTCTTTGGCAACCCAGAACATAAGAACCTAATTTAGATAGGTACCTCAGTTCCAAGGAATTTCAGAATTGAAAAAACTAAGGCAAGACAATATATTTAGTAACATCCTTTTGTGAATTTGAAGTTGTTTAAAAATTATAACATTAAAACAAACATCATAACCTTGGCATCAATTACTTAAAAGCAATAAAGATTACAAAAAGCGAAGGCCTTTTCTAAGGACCATCGGCTCAAACGGCTACCAAACTAAAACAGGATGTTCTAATAAAAAAAAATTACCGAACTAAAACCACTATGTCATTTAGAACCTTCGCTGCCAACACTAAGATTTATTTTTGTAATACTTTATTGCACAAAATTATAAATTTGTTACAAAGGGTGGACTTAATGCTAAAAGCATTGTCTGCCAGCCAACCCAAACTAAGATAAAATGATACAAAGAATGAATAGAAACACCATGTCTAATAACCGTAGTTGTACCTTGGCATCGTGTCTCCATATCAGCGAAAAAGCCTGGATAGGGTTGCTCATCGCAGTAGAAGTTGGTGTACGGAACTGCGCCGAGCAGTGGGTAGTCTGTCCCTGGTTTCCCTGGAAATGCATAAAATGATCATTGAATAAGGTTTCACTTTGTCAGCATTTACATTCGTACGCTACAAGTTTGCTCCAATGCAGTCTGAATCGGCACTCAAGCATAGATTTTTTTATCGTGCTCAGTGAATAACGGTATTGCTGGTAGCAACTCGTGCATCGTACAAAACTGTCACCAAGTCTACGCCAGAGCAAAATACGAGCTTCAGTTAGTTTCGCATTTTCAGTGTAGATTAGAAAAAACACTGAGCCGCATATTTTTCGACAGTAAAAACGAGCTTAGTGAGTACTAAACAGTACTTCCATAAAGCCTAACGGCAGTATGGCAATATTCTGTGGTTAATTCTTCTACTCAATTTTGTTTTCCTAGACCATTGTACCATTGTACAGGTTTTAAAATAAGTGTTACGTAACATAAAGTCCTGTCATAGAGTTGCATGATCAACAGATATCAAAATTAATTTTTATGTTGTTGCGTGAAGTCTCGCTGAAACAGGTAATAGGAAACTATTTTTTCCGACAAGCGTGATGAGCCAAGATTAAAAATAAAGATTACATGCATGCTTTACATTTAATTTTATTACGTAGCGGCACAGTACCAGCTAAAATGTATAAAGTGAAAAATAAAATGAGACGATCCAGTGTAGTGGAAGCGCGTTGAAGTCTTTTGTATGAAGTTATGAGTTTGTATGTGTGTTCGATTGCATTTTCTTAGATCGGTAACAAAATAACTTCACATTTTTTTTATTAATTAAGACCGTAGCCTAACAGCAAGGTACTTTTTCAAAAGGATTAAAAGGGGAAATGTTTGAGGAGTTTGTGCACCAATAATTGTATAAAGTAGTCTTTTTTTTTAATTATTGTTATTAGATACGATCGATAGGATGAGTTCTGATAATGGACTGCAACCTCATTATATTTGTCCTTTAGCTACAAACTAAATTAGCTTTGCACCCGGGTTATATGACTCATACACTATTGTCTTGAGAAACTTGCGTGTAAATCTGAACTTTGTGCCATAATTGACCTAATAAATAACCTCAGAGATCTGAACTCGGTTTTCTGTTGTTAGTTACTGATAGCAATCCAAGGTTCATTTATTAATAGTAATTACAGGCCTAGATTTTGAAGTAATTACACAATAGGTTAAGTTATGGGGCTTTTACAGTAGAACTAGATAGGCAGACCTTATTGTAATTCAAGAGATCAACCAGTAGGTAAGTCAAAGGTTCAATGATCAAATACTGACTACTGATTCGAATTGAGTGAGTCGTGCCATAATAATCATCCATTGATCACGAACAATGTCAGTACAGTAGATGTACTTTGCCTGCAGCTAGCTTAGCTAGGTACCTATTTACCTATAAGGAAAGTTCGCCTGCAGTCGTAATGACCACTTTCACTCAGACTAACCTTTATTATGCATAGGTCGTAGAGATTATTAGATACAGTTGGATTAACGAATTTATAGGATATTGTAATCAATAATTACAGGTTCTAATAATTACTGTCTGTTCATAGCCTCATAAATTCAAATTACCTATTTTGACTGTCATATTAAATCATCTCTTGATAAACGCCTATATTATGACGAAAATAAATATCTACGAAAATATTTTAGTACCTCCATTATATTTACTTTAATATCTACAAGCGGAATTATTACAAAATATTCTTTCTAAATTCAATAAATGATAGCCAACGGCAATAAACTGCCGCTAGCGATGCAGTCACCTTTGACTCTCACTAATTCCTGGTGCAGTGATGATGGTGCGTTTTCAGAATAATAGCCTATTTCTAAGAGTAGGCCCACGAGATTGCCTAATAACTTCCAGTGTAGGGTGCGCTATCAGAAAAATTACAACCGTTACTAAAAAAATACAAGCACTTAGTAAATAAAAATATGTATACTTTCTGGTATTTTAGCTGTGTTTCAAAAGTGTATAGGCAGTAGATAAGCCCTTAATAAGATTAATAGTAAGGATGAAACGCACCGGGTTTTGTCAAACTGACGATATTTTAGAGAATATCATCAAGGAACTGTGACCCACAGTACATTATAGTACATACTTACATCACCTTACTCACAGATATTGCATCTTGTAAACCAGCTATGTCAGTATAGAATGCATGTCATCTTCACATTCTACAGTAAGGTATTTAATTGCACATTGGGTCTGTAACCAACTTAAGTTTGTTTAAGTCGTAAATATTTACAGCGTTTCGCCATCTTCTGTGACATAACCCTTACACATAACTACTATTTACTTAGTATGTGTAATTCATTGTTTTTAAGTAATTATCTATTTGCATAATATTTGCAATTTCAGAGCTTTAGGTATAACTACTATCTAGCTACCTGAATTTTTAAGGCTTGGTAAATGTTAAAATATGAGCGTTCTATTATTGCATGATAAGTCAAAGTTACAAGGTGCCTAATTTGCTTTAGGTATTTTCTGAGAACAAAAACAGATGGAAGAATACCTAGTAGTAGATATTTGCTTACTTGAAGTTAAATGTAGGTGTGTAAATGAATGTTTTGTGTAACTCAATCACGGCCTGATCATTAGCACTAGCCTAGAATATTGTAAGATTTTTTTTCAAAGCGCCATGCGAGCAAAACTACTATTCATCAATATCAATGTCAATATTACTGACTTTATTGAAAGAATCCTTACACTACTTCCTATATCAATTAGAATGCAACTGCGACAATGTAGATAATTCGTATCGGAAACATTTTATTGTAAGGTCTTCTTCGTTATGTAAGATGCTAAGTTATTTGGCCATAACTTCCAAACGGAGTAGGTACAAGACAAACAAGGTCGACATTAGACTTATGTAATAATTTGAGACGAGCCGTAGCGACGATAACAAATATGGGTTCATTGACAATGAAAAAATCTTTTATTCTCGCACAAAATATATCTTCAACCTACTAAAAAAACTATTCTATAATTTAGCTCTAATTTCAACGGTCTGTAGGTATTTAGGTAATTGGTTCTCTCATTCCCTCATTGTTAAGAATCGTGACTCTGTGTAAAAAGGCTCCAAGTCTTTTTTTTAATGTTATTGTAACGATATAATTTGCTCAGAAAATTGCCAGTAGAATAAGCTAAGGAAGGTTCCAATATGTTCCGCGGTACCTATGGAGGATTTGCATTTCTGCATGATTATTTAGGTAGGAGTTATTTGATACCTACGTAAATCTAACACGAAATTGAAAATGGTCATGTTGGACATCTTCCAAATACAAACCGGTTTGACGCTCCTCACAGTTCGAGAAGTCACTATAAAAATAAAACCAGCCCATTGCCTATGTTTAAAATTACATCATTATGTCGAAAGAAGCAGACTTGAAGCACTTAGATTAAATAAAAGTTGATGTAAAAACAAACACTTAGATACCTGTATAAAAAACTTGAAGGCTAAAAGTATTTTTATATGAAAAAGCATAAAAAAGTGATGAAACAAGTGCTGATATCAATGCTATGTCCAATGAGAAATGACCAGCACTCAGAAAATCTTCAGAAAGATCTTACTTGCTTATTACGATATCAAAACGGTTAGCATTGAAAAGGACATAACATGTGATGTAACTACGGACAACGTGCTATTGCTCAAAAGTTGTAGTTGTCCGTACTCAACACATACACTAGCTCATACATGTTATGCATAAGTCATATAAGTAGATACGTCTAGAGGTAGGTAAGGTACTGGTTTACTGCCAATAGGATTTAGTTAGGACTTCACATTAGTAGTTCCAACGAGTAGGTAATCCACCTTCACCATCGCCGTAGTAATAATTATCCAGTAAGTAATAGTGAAATTACAATTTAGTCCTGATAATTTAAAAAGGTTTGAAGAAGTTAATCACTGAATATAATGGATACCTACCTATAAGTAACTTCCATTCATTTTCAGGGCCGACTTTTAGTCATTTTGGTATCCATGCATGCAACTGCGGTCTGTGGCCTTCATAATTCGTCCATCTAGGAGGGGGAATTTATGAATTACAATGTAAAAATGTTGCAGCAGAAGTTTATGCCAAATGTATGCTAGCTAGGCATGGTATGTAAGCTCTGCCTAGCCAGCACCGTTATCTTTATCATTAATAATACGCGTATGACCACAGAATGGCGCAAGAAGTTTATGTCGCAACTGTACGAGGTTGTGACGACGGTACGCCTAACCTGCCTAAATACAGGAACGACGCACTTACTAACCAAGGCAATATTCTAATAACATTATATTCAGCTTCAATGGTAAATAAGTACTAAAAATATGTTATACTAGCCGTATCCCGCGGCGTTGCTCGCGTTCTACCCTTTAGAGTGTGACGTTTCAAAATTCCTTTCTTAGTGCACCCCTACACTATATAAGGATACTACCCTCCAAATTTCATACCCTCTAGGACTTATAGTTTAGGCTGTGCGTTGATTCTCTGTCAGCTTTAAAAGAGAGGCATATTCGCCTAAAAAATATTCAAAAATTCGTTTCGGTCATGTATATCATCATAAAACATGTGAAGATGTCTCAGATTGTATTCTCTTAGTGCGATTTTATCCATAATAATCAAATTAGTTGCCAGTTAAATACGTGAATTGCCCGAGGTGTTTTGGACCGCAATCCATAAAATTTTTAACGCAATAACATTATTTTAATAACTATGTTGTGAATTTGTGATGCGATGAGGTACCGCAATCTAACTTAATTTCTCATTATTTCATCGACTTATGAGTTTATAACTATAGGAATCATGTTATAATACTATAGGTAGGCAAACCATCTCTCTACGTGGTGCCCTTGTGCTGTACTTGAGGGCACAAGGGCGTGATTTTGTTTGACAAGCAAAATGAAAAATCACTTTATAACACTACCTATGTAAAAAACTTTTGAATTGCGTAGGTACAATACTTTTGCATAAAATGGTAGGTAAAGTCCCATAAAAACGTCTTCGCTGGACTTGCAGGTACCTACTATACCTAGATATTTTGAGCTCATCGCAGTCAAACAAGTTTGCAATTTTTTTTAAACAAGTTGGAATCATTACTTGAACCCAATAAAACCATGTAAATACTTGATTTACGACTAGCCGACCGACCGCTGTCTGTAACCTCTACCATTTTATAATTAGTCGAAAGAAGAGCTTCGTTTATTTTTTAGAAAGAAACTAAGAGATAAAAAAAAATATTGTGACATCAAACAATAATTACAGCTTCAGAAACACACATTGAGTCCTCGAAGAAATAAACGTAATGTAATATGACCTTGCTACTAGCAAAGTCATATCATCTATATTTTACTCGCGTTCTAGACCCTTTAAAGTGCGACTTTTCAAAATTCCTTAGTACACCTCTACACTATATTAAGATACTACTCTCCAAATTTCATACCTCTAGGACTTATGGTTTAGGCTGTGCGTTGATTCTCTGTCAGCTTCAAAAGAGTTCTATATATATTGATGATGATAATGTACTCTCAGGTTACCAAGGTTTCTGTATACTATTTCGTTACAGTCATGAGTTTGGACAATTTATAAGCCCTTATGTTTCTTCCATTAAAATATCAGTATTTATAGTACATGGCATCACTATACCTACATTTATTATAGAACATACAAAACCTGTTATTTTTAAATAACATTGAGAAAGGTCCGATAATGTAAACACGTGAAACCTTGCGTGAAATAAACACCTTCAAACTAAAATGGAGCAAAAAACAACAGTTTTCAAGGGGTACAAGCAGTGAGTTTCCTGCATGTTTCCTGCCACTATAAATACTTGCATCTCAAGTGTTGAATGACTGCAGTCTTGTATGCTCACACGACTGCCTTCAAGGCGACCTCACGTCGAGTGCAGATACAGAATGTCATGGTGATTCGCTCGAAACGAACGTGGTCTTATACGTAAATTTCACATTACAATTAGAAGTTCTAAATGCATAAATAAACCTATTTACATCACTGAAACAGATTGATCAACAAAAAGATCGTAGAAGACGAAGTCAACATCAATCATTGTTTTCGAGCCTATCTTTAATAAAAATCTTGTTATTACACCTTCAATTCGTCATGGTAAAATTTGTAGGTAGGTACCCAATTTGATTGTGTGGGCTAGAAGTTTTCTCGACAAACTGAAGATACGATACGAGTTACAACCGACTCTGAGTCAGTTTCATAAAAACGTGATGTGAAGTCTATTTATCATCTTTTTTTCGTGGTCTACCATAAATCTATTTACTAATTGGCGTTACATAAGTAATGTGGACATTATACCTATTTAATTCGTCCAATCAAGCAGATGCATAAAGTAATTATGAAATAGGATAGTTAAAAGCGCCAATTAGAACTGTTAATTTTAAATATTTTTCAACACACTTGCTCATAAAGTGGCTCTATGGTCACTGCAATTAGGCACATAATGACACCCATAATCAAACTGTGACTTTTTCATTGCTATAACTCACTAGTGAGATATAGATTTTTTTTTTGAATTTTATTGGTTGAGTTGCTTTGTTCTTAAAAAAGTTTTTATTCAAAAAAAAGATCGTGTTCAATAGAACAAATAAATTAATGTTCCTATTGCTTGCTCATTTCATGCAACTTCTTATTTAAATAGATAATTTTAACTCGTACGTGTTTAATAAAGAAAACTTTCACTCAAATATAACTTTTGTTTTCTCTGTAATAAAAGAAAACTTTAAATTCCCCATTTTGTACGTGGCAGAATATACGCAAACCCTATGCGCGGAAAATAAAAAAAAAACCTCATCCCTTTAGTCTGTGGCCGATCGCAATGCGCGCGCATAGGAAAACTGATTAATTTTTCCAGCCATAGCGAAACATTTTTCACAACTCGTTTTCACTGTTGAAATTATAGTTATTTTATTCACAAGTGTGTTGAAAAACGTCGTATGATACACGTGTGTATTGATGATTACCGTCCTCGGCTCTCTTAAGACCCTCGTCTACGGCTCGGGTCTCAATGGCACCTCGGCGGTAATCACCAATGTACCACACTAGTACCATAATGTACTATAATTGGGTAGTTATGTTATACTACTTATACAGACAAGAGCTGTGCAAATGGGTAGATGGAACCCGTAAAATTGGTCCAACGCTGGCCACCAGCCGTAGAATGAACGCTTACCTTCTCCTAGGAGGAACTATATCAATTTGAAAGGACCAAACGGTCGCCAGACGCTTTATTGCTGAAGCATTCAAAAGTCTTCTTTTACACATTTTGATGACAATCAAATGAAGTCTGACCCGAGTAGGTAGACTGGAAGTCTCTATATCTGTGTAGATTTTGGGACTGCCTTTTCAAGGCTACTGAAGGCGTGACGAATCCAACCTTGTATGGTCTCATGCTTTGTCTGGCTCTGTATTTTGTATGATACATAACTCTTAATTGCGCCAACAATCGTACATTATGGACGAGGTCGGTATCGCACTGCTTCGGGCTGCACGCTCCTGGCGATGTCGAGCGATTGTGAAACTTATTAGCATAGCTGATGAAAGTAGAAGGGGAAGGTTTGATATATTGAACTGCTTTGCACCAAACTTGTATGTTTCTGTAATTCAACAACGAAATAGCACCATGGATTTTACCTTACAAAAACGACCACCTATTCTTCGGCTTTAAGGCTTCAGAATTCGCGGATTCGGTAAAGCATGTGTTAGTGTAGTGTACCTAATGAATAGAAAAAGGATTTGTCAACGAATTTTACACGGGGTCTTATTGACATTCGACCCGTCATTATAACTTGACCCTGCTGCTTGTAATAATATTCTGTGATAGAAGTAGGTGCTTGCTAGTTAATACCTGTCTTAGGAACTATATAAACACTAACATTCTTCAGCTGTTTCGAAATTGCCAAACACTAATTTGTATTTTATATGTCAAGTATAGTTCATAGGTGATGGCACGATCTTATTTATGTTATGATTGATTGTATCAGATCAAGTTTTTGCGAGCATGTATTAATTTTAATAGGCTTATGTACAGTGTCGTGCTATAGGTAAATAGGTCAGCTGTTAGCTGGCTGTAGGTTTATTTTGCCTATTGCCTAGGTACATCCGTATATTTGATAATCCGAAAGAGATCGGTAATCGAACCTCATAATATATAACTTTTATAGTGACTTGAACAAATTTTATTCAGTTTCCCGATTTAGTCGACAATAATTTTATTTTTTATTTTTGTTTTTTGACAAATGTTTTAGTTGAAATGTTTAGAACGGCACCTTGTACCTACTTCCTAAGCTTATATCGTCTCTGATGGGTGGATGACACGAAATGTTGTAAATGTTAGGTACCCACGTTTGGCAGGGTCACCAAATTAATTGGTAGGTATGAGGATTCACTCAACCAATAAAATTATATGCACAACCGTCTTGATTGGTTTGAAAATTCTCTAACATTTTAATTTAAAGATGCTGCATGCCGGTTTTGAGATGAGATCCGTAAACATGTCAATCTAGTTTTAGATCGAGGTCAAAGCCAGAATCATTTGACTGTGTTGTGTTGTGACTTGTAATAAATACAAAATATAAAATTGAATAACATTGTTTCTTTGTCCTCCGCGCGTCCTCTTTATGAACGAACCAGCGATAAATAAGTCAGAGTTATCTTTTAGCTCATCGTCTGAAAGTAAGTACCTAGGTACCTACCTAAAGTACGTAGGGAAGGGACGTACGTACTGCACAAACACAGGTCTAAGTAAGAACTTTGCTTCGTGGAAAGGGTATGGATGGAATGCTTGATAGAAAATTGCACAAACTCTCAATGCAAACATCGCAATACGTTCTGCCGTAGTTATGCGAAGACAGATAGGTAGGTACTAAAACAGTTGGTCAATATTCGACTCATTTACGTACAGTCAACATCATTTGATGATGAAATAAACTGTCCAGTATGTTAAAAAATATTTTATTTTAGTTATATAGGTACCTACCATATCTCTGCCAGAGTAGTAGTTTTTAATCTAACGATTAGTGCCAATTAATAACTTATTTTTAAATCCTAAAACAGTGATCTGCTTAGGTACCTACTTCAGTAAGTTGCGGGCTGAACACGGTAAGGTACAAAATAAACTTATTCTTTTAACAGAAAGATTATCGGGTTCTGTGTTACGGATTCTAGTTAGAAGCAAACTACATTGATACCTACATTATTAATTTTACTTTGACTTTGACTTTAAATGTTATCATAGGTAGTATACCTAGGTAGGTACCTATGTAATGTATGTAGCAGCATCATTGACGATGAAAAGTGTTGGTATAACATCACGCGATCTTGGTAACTAAGGAGGAAGCAACTGAAGGTAGATAATTTACTCACCCGGTATAGCCATGCCTAGTTCCAAGTACTCCTTGACGGAAGGACTGAGGAACGCTGGCGGCGCTGGCGCTGAGTCTGGCTCCGGATCCGGAGCGTCTAGGGCTTGAGCAGGCTCCCGCGACACCGCGCTTTCAGCCCGAACTCTCTTCGAGCGGGCTCCAGTTTCTGAACCGCCTGCAAACATAAAAAAATCCTCCAATTTCACACAAACCCTAAAACGCGGTCTTACCGCCAAGTAGCAGAAGCAGATTTGATCATACTTTTTACAACCTTAGCATTACCCAAAGTTTTGCCATCATCACTATCAGCATCACATCACAGATGAGCTTTAGACTAAAAAAAGGAACTACCTACCTAGGCAAGTGTAGTTTATGATTCAATGAGTGCGTGCCGCGCAGTGCTCTCGTCTCGCGACCGGACGTCTACACCGGTAGCAGTTAATGTAAAAAAAAAACTAATTTTTATAAAATAAACAATATTACCTAGGTACAAAAGTTCTTTAGAAAGCTCTTTAGGTAAGGTCTAGGTACATAATAACACTAGTTAGATGAATCATCCTAGGTAGGTACCTACCTATGTTTACAAAACGTTACGTAGGTACCTACCTGCCTACCTAGGTACTTTTCTAGCTGGTTTAGTTGGTTGGTTGGAACTGCTTTTCTCCTTGATTACCTACGAGATAAGTAGGTATACCTAACCTACCTAGGTATTGTCTACCTAATTTTTAAATGAAAATTGAGTTTTAAGGATCTTAGGAAAGTAGGTAGGTTGAAAACTTAAAAAAGATCCTGAAAACTCAATATTCATTTAGTTTTCTTTGAAAAACTGTGTGAGCTTTTCATACAATTTCAAGCCTTATACTAATAGGTATTGCTTACCAGTGACCGACAGCGATATCATCACAATAAATCCAAACACATTAAATCCGTTCATCTCGAATGCGTTAGTAATGTCTCCACATCAACATTCATTCACAACAATGCATATTTTAAAAATATGAAACAAATCAAAAAGCTCCAGCCGGCATTGAAAAGATTCGAAGGTGAATAATGGATTAAGATTTGAATTTCGAAAATGTGCTTTATGACTTGGCAGATAAGGAACAAGCACGGTGGTAGCGCAAGTGTGGTTTTATTGCATAATCGCGGCACAGAACTCGCGTGCGCCGTCGGAAACACTCGATCGCGTAATGCTCGAGCCTCGAGCTCATGCCTAAATGGATGTTTTCATGCACACAGTCCATACATAGGTACCTACCTAGTTCTGATGACTGAGCATGACCTCCAAAGTTCCACTAAATAAAGATGGCTCTATCACGATTCACGCACGACCCTAGAATAGGTACCTACATAGGTAGTAGGTACACCTTTAGCAAACTTTTAGGTACAGAGGTACAGTACATACGCAACTAACAAGGGTTATTTAGGTTGATCTTTTATCATTAGATTTTTTTTTACCATAGTAGGTACTTAAGGTAGGTATAAATAACTCTATGGAATATACCTACAACATTTTGCGACTGCATATTATTTGACTTATCTTGCTGACTGTACAAAAACAAGCCTCACGCCTCTAATAAAATTGGCGATGAATCTAGCGCCCCTAGCGCCATTTGGATTTCAGGATGCAACAGTGGCAGCACTGCTGTCACACAGTATTGTCAAGAGTGGCCACTATTAGGTGTTCAATTCAATTCTTGTCTATGGCCTTTGCAGTGTTGCCCGCAATTTCGTCGCTGTGACACGAGTTTTGACATTTTTTTAAACGACACATAGGTAGCACTTTTATTTTAATAGTTTTTCTTGTGTTATTGTGAGTATTGTTGTTTAATTTTGGTGGAATTTTAACCAATAATACTTAGGTCGTAACATAAAGTGTGAGCCATTGGAATAAATGTGTGTAAAGTGGTTTTTCTGAATGTGAAAATTCGTGTTAGGATTTGAAGAGAAAATCCACCATTTTCTCTTCAAAACAAACGACAGCCGACTTGACGTAGACTTGACTTGACTTATATTATTTAAAATAACTCACTTGACACTGGCAAAATTGTCTGTCGAAATGACGGACACAGGCCATATAGGTTAAAAGAAGAAGAGAAGAGAAGAAGTAGGTGTTCGGTGTACATGGTGCTGTTATTTAATCAACATAAACGAGATTTTTTCATCCGTCGCATAGATACGAGCTGTTTCTGAAAATCGATTTAAACACGTAATTTATATAATCGATATACTAAAAATCTATTAATATTACTATAAAAATCGAATATAAGAAAATATTAATCGATTTAAAAAAATCGATTATTTTTTAACATCATGATGCTGCTACTCACTGTCACTCTTCTGTACCTAGTATAATAAAATTCGTACGTACCTACCTTACCTATGCTTAAGTCTTCGATGTAGGTAAATTTGCTGCTAGCTGCTACATACCTACTTATCTTTTTAGTAGGATATTTTTTGTGTCAATATTCTGTGCGTGCATCGACCTTGTACGTGCCTACTTATGAATCATCAAGTATGTACCAAGGTTTATCAATTAGCTTCACCTGTACGTACAAACGGTAACTATATTTATTTTTGTAAATAAGTCTCCTCTAGCTAGACACAGAGAGATGTACCACCGTTAAATTACTTTTTTTAACTTTTTTGATTTACCTAAGTAGAATAAAAAACAGATTCTATTTTTAAAAAAGTCTTCCGATTTTTCTGTAACTTTTCTGACTCTTATATCATAGAATATATTATTATAGAATCCGTTGTGTGCTAAAGATTTTTTTTTTCTGTGTTCCTGTGTTTTAAAGTTTCGATCTGGCAACACTGCGTACAAGTTTTCCTGGCCTTAGCCTTGGCAAAAAGACAAGCCTCCAGCGCCAGTGAAAAAGACGCCGGACGCCACGGGCCAGAACCAGCCAGTCCAGCCAGAACAGGAAAAAAAAGAAAAAAAAGTTTTCTTGTTTTCTTTTCTACCATTTTCTACTTTGTTTGGTTTTCTAGTAGGTTTGCTACTAGGGATTTTGCGGCTATACGGCTCTTCAAGTACATTAAAGTAACTAGTAAAAAGCTTGTGAAAGTAAAACGATAAACTGCAACTGCGTAACTGCCTAGTCTGCCTACATACATTGTTACCTACACCCTACCCAGGTAATATCAGGGGTACGGTACATAACCTACCTACATATTTTTTTATAGTTTTATTATTTAATACCCACCCGGCCGTTTTTTGCATTCTCTTTGCCTGGCCGGTTAGATTGTTGTAAAACGACCGACGAGAGCTTTGGTACAATACAAATCAATGTTTGCTGACTTTACGAGATGGACGACAAAATTCGAAAAAGTTGTCCAAATTGCTGTCAACTATATCACATAAAACGTAAGTTTATTTTGTTTTAAAAAACGAAAGTAGGTCTTATCCACAACTACCTAGGTATCCGAAAATATTTTCTGCTATCGGTTGGATCCAAAGGCGGGATGTCCAAAGGACCCCACCCAGAAGCTCCGGGTCTATCCAAGGATGGATTATAAAAATAAAAATAAAAAAGCCTTTATTTCTACTACTTAACATAGGTATAGGTAAACTAACTAGGTACTTCACTCTTATTTCTACTCTTATTACTATCATTAAACTATTTCCTCATTTAAACTAACTTCAGCAGTAGTCGCCTCAGCGGCGTAGGCCTCCCCTAAAATCCTCCATTCGTCCCTTTCCCTCGCCTTTCTCATCCAATCCGGTCCATGTCTTTGCGTGAAGATGTCCCTCCACCTCCTTCTTGGTCTTCCTTGTTTCCGTTTCCCTTCTCGTGGCAACCACTCTGTCACACGTTTTGTCCACCTTGCGTTTTCTAATCTACAGATGTGGCCTGCCCACTTCCATTTTAGCCCTCTTATCTTCCTCTTTACATCTATTATTTTGGTTCTTTTTCTTATAGTAAGGTTCGGGATTCGGTCTGATAGTTTTAGTCCCAACATACTCCGTTCCATTTTTCTTTGACAGATTGCTAGTTTTTCTTCGTCTTCTTTCCGTAGAGCCCAAGTTTGGCAACCGTAGGTAAGACATGGCATTATCGCTATATCGAATACTTTCTTCTTTATACTTATTTTAATTTCTTTATTCTTCATTATTTCTTTTAGACCCCAGTACTTATTCCACGCCAGAGCAATCCTTCGTTGTATGTCTTTTTCGGTAGAGCCCTCCTTCATCCTTCCTTCCTTCGTTTGAAGGATGGATTATAAACCCAAAAACCGCTACCCCCCCCGAGCCACCAAATTAAAATCGACCTTTGGAATTGGCCAGTCTTAAATCAAAGCCACCAGCAGGGTGTATCAACAGAATTTGTTCAGCACTTTGGTTAGCCAATTATTTTCATAAAATACTTCCAGAACTATCATCCTGCCTGAAAGGCAATTTACCGCTGTTCCTATCATGCGGTCATTCTATTTGCGAGAACTGCGTCAGAAGCCTTACAAAGTTCCAAGAGCCTATTGAATGCAAAGTATGCCTCCGTTGCATGGATATGAAGGCGGGAGATCTATTGACACTGGCTCATGACAAAGATAATCTGTATCGGATTTTCCCGGTCAATTATCAACTGCTCGGAGAGCTTACCCTACAGTTAATGGTATTATAAAATTATTATTGTTATTAAATTAATTAATTTATATAATAATATATAATCATTTACTTATATAATAATTTATAAATTAAGTTATTAAATTTGGAGAAATGTGCAGAAAACTTTGCTGTACATTTCATAATAAACATTTTTTTTTATAATCAGTTAATAACAATTACAATTTTTGAAAATTCTAGTAATCCACAGCATGTGTGATAAGTGTGTGTGTGATAGTAAGATTTTAAAAATATACTGTTTTTCAGCACAACAATGTCAAGCATGAACAATCAATAGAGGAATGCTTCATCGATGTTCAAGCCCTATTGTCTCAACAGGATTGCACAACAGGTTAACTATTAAACTCACTTTTGTTTAAGTAATACTATTCCATATCATCATGTAACAAACTTTCCAGAGAATGTTTAATAATCATTTGATCAATTTTGTTTAAACTCCAGGCTGGGTAATAAAATTGTCTTCATTTTTGCAGATAAATGCGTTGAATGTCACCATGTGACAAAAAAAATGTGCAAGCAATGTGATACTGCATTGTGTGAGACTTGCTTTAACAAAACGCACAAGAACTTTGTGATTTTTAAAAATCATGCACTTCAGAAAATAGGTTTGTATTCTGCTCGTACCTAAAATACATTATCGAGTAAACATTTTAAACATTTAGAGATTTTCATACAAAAATCTATACTTGAGTCCAGTCCATCTATACTTGCTTGAGCAGTAAATCACCATTATGGACCTAAGTGTTGAGTCGGACAAATTAGGGTTGTATTTTTATTAGAGCACAGCTTTTGAACTACTTGTCTGACCTTCATAAAAGTTTATTAATTTACGGATTCTTTAAATTTTACTGGTAAATCTGTCAAAGGTTTGTAAACTAATAAGGGTCCAAAAGGGATTTAGAAAAACCTAGTGGGGTTTCATATATGTAACATATGCATTGTTATAGGCAGAAGTTACTACTTAACATCAGGTGAGCTATAAGCTTGATCAATTACTTTAATCATAAAAAAAAATTACTTAGTGAAAATTGTAAAGTTGAGTTTATTAAAACTCCAATTTTGAGAATGTTTATTCTTTCAGCTACAACTCCGGAAACGAACAACCATTGTAAAATACACGATGATAAGCAGCTTGATTACTACTGCACTGATTGTTCCAAAGCCATTTGCATGGACTGCTTGCTAGTTGGCAGTGACAAATCTTGCAAGGACCACAATTTGAAATCTACTTCTGAAATCGTGAGGAATCTTACCGAATCCATAAATTAGAATTCATCAATGGGTTTCCTTTAGAGGAGTATTCAGGCCCTGCGCTAGAATAATGCGATACAGCTGTTTAGCCTCTGTTTATGAATTTGGGGGCTAATTTAGTTTACATATGCAGAGTGAAATACCGTTACCAGTCATGGTCTATGCAGTTATTGCATTTTTTATATAATAGATTATTTATGCATTATCTCAGTTGCCAATATCTAAAGCTCAGATATTGGCAATAGATATAAAAATAACTGCAACTCTTTGCACATAATCATCATCATCATCATCTTAGCCCGGTATCACCCACTGCTGGGTACAGGCCTCCTTCATGTTATGCCAGCCTCCTCTGTCTAGTGCATGCCGCAACCAGGTGTTTCCTGCGACCTTTACGATGTCGTCGACCCATCGCGCTTTGATCGCGCTTTCGGACGACTCAGATTCCTTCGGCCTGATTTGCACATAATATGTAACATAAATATATGAATCCTAAATACTTTTACAGAATGACGCGCACATGGAGCAAATAATCAATATTCAACCGAAAGTTGATGAAATATTTAGAAGGCTCTCCAAAACTGCTGTGGTAAGCTACACTTTTTGTTTACAATTCACTTCAAGGGCATGATTGTCTTCTTGTAATCTCTTCTCATAAATGACTATTCTGTTTTATACCATGAACTTGACTTTCAAACAAGCTTATAAAACCTACTAGCTGTCCATCCCGGCTTCGCACGGGTATTTTAAAATTACAAAAATTTCTTAGGGTAAGGAATTTTTATGTAATTTTTTTTACATTATTGGAGTTTTGCTAAAGATCCCTAATTTTTTTTAAATATGATATAGCCTAATTAGTCACCCGGGGGAGCTTCCCAATGGTGAAAGAATTTTTCAAATCGGTCCAGTAGTTTCGGAGCCTATTCAATGCAAAAAAACAAACAATCAAATCTTTCCGCTATATAATATTAGTATAGATTGGTTACCTACTAAAATGTTACTTTTCTGCAGGACATAGGCCAATTGCTTTATAACATTGAAAATGAAACTGGACCAAAATCAGAAGTGACACAAATCATAGCCGATATCGAACAGCACTTCTCAAAGCTCTGTTCCATAGTACAGAAGCATAAACAAGAAACTATTGAAATTGTGACTAAAGTGAAGTCAGCTGAAAAGGAATCTCTATTAAAAGCTAAGAATGACGTTTTTGAAGCTATGAAAAAGGCTAAAGATATCACTAAAATGATCAATTCAGCGGCTGATACAACCATGTTCAAACAGGTACAAGTGTAATAAAACACACTACTCACAAACAAAAAAGCAAACTGGCCGAGAATGGCGGAATGGCAATTAGTAGGTATTTTATACAAATGATAGTAACAATAATATTTGTTTTTGATATCCATTAACAGATGAACCTGTCGGTACTTCTAGAAGATGCGAAGAAGATCACAGAAGCGCCTTGGTACTTGCTAAAGGAAGAAGATAACAACAATGCCCTCAAGTAAGTTCTCAAAACTCTTCTATGTGCGTCAACGAACCGCATGCTCGGCCTTTGGGCTTGTAGGGGTTTTAACTTTTTATATATAGCTATATAGATAGCTTTTTGTTTAATTAATGAATGTAATTTAAGAAAGTATTACTTCATCAGGATGAAAGTAAACGAAGATCTGACAGAACTAATAAGTGACTACATCAACCTAGACGGAAATGCCACATCGGTTTACAAGCTGCGGAAGCCCGAGGAACTAGACGAGGGCGTGGAAATACCACCAGCGCCGGCCATGCCCGTGTTCCCGCCGCAAATGCCTCGAGGTACCCTCGCTTATCATCATCATGTCTGTACATACATGTCCACTGCTGAACATAAGCCATACAAATACAAAAATAACGATTTTGGGCCTTCTTCATACATTGACTTCCCGCTCATTCATAGTTTTTTTTCAATTCGGTTCATAAATGACGGAGTTATGACGTAACAATACAGCCGAATCGAGAACCTCCTTTTTTGAAGTCGGTTAAAAACTTGTGCACTTTTTAGATGTGAGGCAGTTGAAAAAAGCTAAAGAAGCTCCACCACCGAAGCCAAAACCGAAAGAGGTACACCAAAAGCCGATGACTTTCTTCACGCAAGCGCCTAACTATCGCAGCAAGAGTGCTTCTGTCAATTCACTCAACTCATGCAGCAGTGGCTCTTCTAAACAGAGCTACATACAAAGTAAGTCAAAATTGATTTCTTTTATTATTTTTACTAAGAAAAACTGTTACTAAACCAGTTTTCCAAACTCTGTATCCCATTTTTAAAGCATTTCACCCAGTTCAATGATGTGTAACTTGATTTCAGGTGAATCATACTCAGGAGTACCTCATGTTAAACCGTACATGGAAAATCAAGAACCACAACCGTTGTATGAAGGTAAAATTCTATTTACACATTTTTTTTAATAAAAATCCTACTAATCCTTTGAAAATAAATGAAAGACAACACTAATTGAGTTACAATGCTGGGAATTTATGTTTATCACTAGACCATCATTTTTCTAATGGCTGAACCCAGTATTCCAAATTCGGTATGTAAGGTAGAGCTATACATTTTTTGACAAAATGAATAAGTATTATATAAAGGCCTTTATTAGGGCAAAACCAATGAATATTGGGAATCATCATAAATAGTTACCTAGTACATGTAAGTATTTGTGTTTTAGGCTGTCAAGAACTAATCTACATGTCACACATCGATGACCCTCACAACTTCTATGTCCAACGAGCCAGTGATCAAAAGTTGGTCAAAGAATTACTGAGAGAGTACCGAAACGCTGTCTCCATGCCCAAACCCTTGCTGTGTCATGTTGCTGAAGGTAAGTCATTTTTATACATTTCTTTAACCTTTTGGATATTTGTTTTAACCCTTTCCGCGTTTTTAATCTTTTTCATCTTGCATTTGTTTTTGTGTAGGTGCAAAGAAGTACCTGTTGCAACATAGAATAAATAAAAACTCTCCATAACACGAAAAACTGGTATTCGTACCTTCTGTAACATGATGTATATCTCTTTAGGTCAATAACAGTATGCTGTGACAATACTGAGAAATATTCTGCGCGATCATCATTCTTCAAACCAATGTTTTTACCAAATAGAGACCTTATTTTGTACCCAATAGTACCTATCTTAAGCTGTATAAAATACAATACAATAAAGCTAACGTATCAGTCTCACTACTCCACTGCAGAACTTCGCGCGTACGTACGTCGGACGCTACCCATACATTTACGATTTTCACATTCCTGCTGACCCCTGTTAGTCATCAAGTTTCTGCTTTGCAGGCAAAATATATTTGGCGTTCAACAAAGTAGACAATCTCTGGCAAAGGTGTCGCGTCATTGGCACTGACACGAAGGATAAGAATCAGCCAAAGTTCATCGTCTACTGTTTTGATTTTGGCAGCATTCAGACAGTTCATATCAACAAGTAAGTGTAAACAAAGTTAATATATTTGCACAATTTACACAACGCCCTCTAATCTCTAGTTCCTAGTATTATTAGTTGCGTTTTATACATTGCATGTGTTATTGTAAATCTTTGTAAGTGAAAATGAATAAATTAATTTATTACTTTAGCGACCATGTTTGCAATTTGAAAAGTCATTAGCAAAATGAGATTAACTTCAGATAATCAATGCCCTCTTCCTCTGACCGTAGATGCGATACTTTAAGGCGTTTTATAACTGTAAAAAACGGTTATAATTAGTATGGTAAGAACCTTTTGTTAGAGGTATCGACCTCTATAGTAACTTTGACAAGTTTATAAAGAAGAAAAAGAATATTTTGTTTTAGTGTTGTCAACTTTTGGTTCTACTGAATAAAACGCTATAATTGTGATAAAATGCTTCTTTACTTTAACATCTTTTTTTAAATTAGAAGGTTTAAAGTATAATATTGGAATTATGCAAACCATAAGCCTACTCCATCTAAAACATTGTCCCAGACACTACAGTGTGTCGTTAAGTGTAGGCATAAGTTGCCTCCTGACGCTGTATAAATCATCTTCAATAGATGTAAAGGCCTATTATTATTAAGTATTTATCTTTGTATTTTTTTATCAGTCTGCGTCTACTGCCACCTGCAAAATGGTACACTCCGCCACCATTGGCCATAAACTGTACGCTGGCGAATTGTGAGCCAATCAACGGAGAGTGGATGGGCGACGATTCTATCCTCATCCAAAACATTATTGACAAGTAAGCGTAATACATTAATAGAGTTCTGATCCGTAGGGTACCGGAACCCTTAATGGTGCTTTGTCCGTCCGTCCGTCTGTCACGGCTAATCTCAGTAACTTTTGCTATAGATATGTGTAATAGTTTTAAAACTTGGATGGGAAAAAAGGCCGTGCAGCTATGCTTGGTTATCTTATTTGATGACATGGACTACACGTGCCAAAATATTGGACGAATTGCTAAAATACAAGCTGGGCCGGAATCTTGAAATCTTAATACATAGTTCATTTGTTGAATGGAACTTCAGCATTTGTAAAAGAACGGGCAAGAAACTACCGCCTGGTTCCTAACGCTTTTTGTATGATCCTTATCATACAAAAAGCGTTAGGACCGTGGTAGTTTCTTGCCCGTTCTTTTAGGCTCTAGGCGCTCAGAACTGGCACCTAGCATCACCTGGTCTATATTATAAGCGACTAGGTGCCGCTCACGACTTCGTTCGCGTCCCGTTGGATCCTGTTAATTTTTCGGGATAAAAAGTAGCCTATGTTTTAATCCAAGTCACGGACAATATACATATATTCCAAGTTTCATCCAAATCGGATTAGTAGTTTTTACATGAATGAGTAGGTAACAAACATCCATCCATCCATACTTACAAAACTTTCGCGTTTATACTATTAAAGTAGGATTCTAAAATGTTCCTTATGGTTTTACTGAATACAAAATATTTAAATTTGGAGCCTTTTGTTTGTAAATTAATACACAAGCTAGTCGTTAAACTCTGTTGTTGTGGACTTTTAGTAAGCAAGCCGTTATCCACGTCCGTCGCATTATCGAGTCTGGTGGCGGTATAAAGCTAGAGTGTGACGTCACCACGTTTGAAGACAAAGTCAGTCTAGCGCACGCTCTCGAGTTCCATGAAAGAGCTAAGATGCCTAATCCGAAACTAAGAGTAAGTAACGAACTGAATAACTCAGTTTTTCATGTATACTAATAATAAATTACGGTCTTCAATACTTCCTTTCGATCAAACCCTGGTCGAGGGTTCAAACCCGGTCGGTCACCAATGGATTTTTCTTTTCGGGATGCCAGTGCTCTCAAGCGCGGCTTATTCAGCTTTACACATATTAACCATGTCTTTCGTAAGGCCGATTAGATTGAGAGGTTGGTATACTCCATCTAAATCATGTCCCAGGTACTAAAGCGTCCTTTTCATAGGGTATGGATATAAAGTGACCCCTGACGTGAATAATCTTGATAGTGTTGTTCAAAAAGTATTTGTAGGTAAATGAAATAGGAAATTCTTGGACGTACCTCTGATTGATTCCCCCTCTTTCAATAATCTTGAGTAATATGATGCATTCTTCACTTTCAGTATCCGTTTATAAACAGCGTCGGTGAAAAACCCAAGATATTTACAAGCAACAATGATTTCAAGCCTAAATCAATAGACGACGTACATCTTACACACATAATTAACCCTGACAAGTTTTTTGTCCGCAAAGTAAGTAAAACTATAATAATATGCAGTTTTGTTGTGAATAGTTACATGAAATAGGTAACATTACAAAGTTGTAATTTTTTTAGTGTCAACATGAACGCGATTTCTATGGTCTTACGGAAGAACTTAATCAGGAATATAGTTTGAGTCTTGATACTGGGAAAATATTTCTTCCTGAAATCGGTAAGTGATTTACTTGCAGAAAATTTTATCACTCTGCGAAATAAGTCAAAGTGAAGTCAGGAATAACCCCCTATCTTATAAAAAGTTAGAGTAGACATTATGTCCTGATTACGTATGTTAAACAAGACATAATGTCTACTCTAACTTTTTATAAGATAGACCCATGCGGTCATATTCCAGAACGGGGACTAAAGAAAGTCACAGTTGTATAAACCTTGACGTTTAAACGGTGACTTTCTTTAGTCCCCGTTCTGGAATAAGACCTAAGTTCATGTCTACTCTAAATTTTTATAAGATAGACCACAAGTCTCATGTGCCTGTAATAGAACTAACAAACTTTTTATATTAGATGACAAAACCTTTATCATTGCTTGTCATACAGGAATGGCGTGCGTAGTGAACACAGAGAAGTACAGAAACGTTCCAGAAAGCAATACGTGCTTGAGTGATGATTGCACGTGGGCTCGCTGCGTGATCACTGAAATAGGACTGCGCGGCCGAATTAGAGTACAACTTGTAGACTGGGGCTCGCATTTGTTCGTGCATTGGACTTCACTGCGGGCTATACAGCCAAGATTTACTACGCTGCGCGCATTGGTGAGCTTTATCAATACGAAACTACGACTTGTAATGGCGTCGACGCCAATACATTTATTTGACTCTACATATAGAGTAGTATACTTCGATCCTGACCACAAATATTTATAAATAAGTCGCCTAAAAAAAAATTTAAATTGTTAACAGGCCACAGAATGCCACTTGGCTGGCATTACGCCCCTCAATAAAAAGTGGAGCCCGACCTCGGTAGCTTTACTCAAAAAGTATCAGAACCACACCATTGAAATGCAAGTAGAAGACAGTCGCAACCGCGGTTCCATTGGAGTCAGTCTGTTCGACAAATCTGATGAAGAAAATGTTGTATGCATCAACAATGAAATGGTTATATACAAATTTGCCATCACATTCGGGTAAGAATCTATTTTCAATTAACTCTCTTTTAAATATTAAAAACCATTAATATTATAAAAAAGTTCAGTTGAGTAAAAAGTGTAATGTTTTTACAGAATGTTCAATTTCAATAGAAACCAGGATCTGAAGGGCCAATCTTTTCAATACAAATCACCCCTCGATAAACCAGTACAAACCAAAAAAAAGGATAAAATAAAAATTCTTAAAAGAGAAGCAGCAAAGAAGATCGAAGACGAAGATTTAGTTGCGAAGGACAAAGGTCCATTACGACTGGAAGCTAAAGTGGTGCAATACGTCTCACCATCGATCCTCTACGTGTGGCTGGTGCACCAACAGAAGATGTTCAATGAAATGTTTGAAAACATTCAAAAGTTTTATTCAAACGAGAAGGTTGAAGGGAAGGCTGACTGGCGGGTCGGGGACAGGTGCTGCACCACTTGCATCCAGTCACAGACCTGGAGGCGTGCCACTATTCTAGAACTAACCGGTGACAACGCCAAGGTGTTCTACTCTGACTTCGCGAGCGTAGAAACTGTACCGACGTCTAATCTGAAGGAGCTAACTACCGAGTTTGCGTCCATCGGCGTGGCTGCCATCAAATGTCATTTATGTGGAGTCATGCCAGCTATCGGTGACGAGTGGCCTTCCATCACCAAGGAGTTTCTTAAGGAACTCTTAGACGCCTACCAACGTGTGTTCATAACGAAACTGGGCAACTTCAAGGATAACAGTATGCCGATCGAAATCTGGGTGTACCACACTATTCAGGGAGGCGCTTTGGAACCTGACAAATCCGAGTGGCGCTGTCTCAATAAGAAAATAATAGAACAAGGACTGGGCATCCCGATCAAGTCTGAGCAGGTTATTACTTTGAAGCAATAAAATTGTATATCTCTTCAATATTTTAGAATATACAAGTTTATTTTGGAATAAAAAATACCCTTTACCCGTATGTGTCGTAAATAAAAAGTATTCTATTCTATTCTTTACTATATTATTGCGATATATTTTTATTTTTCCTTTTTCAATTTCAGATTGATGTGGACAATGATGATGCAAACGAAACAGGGGAAGAAGAAACGCTCTCGTTTCTGAATGTGACCGGATCCGTCAGAGAATGGCTGCAGTTAGAACCGATGCCTACAAAACCTCTGATCACAAAGATAGATACGGAAAGCGCTTCAGGATCGTCTACAGTCCTTGAATACGAAGACTCCACTGAACCAGAAACGATCGACTTCAAAACAAATAGCATATTCGTATCAGAGTGGTTGCCGCCGGAACCTTTTCAAAGCAGTGAATTTACAGCATTAGCAACGTACGTATCAAATCAATCCGGTTTTCTTTATCGTAGACTTGCTTTCTTCCGAATAAACATAAAGAAAACCAAATAATAAAGATTGCTAATAGTTTGGAATTTAATTTATTTTTGATTGCCTGCAGGTTTGTCGACAATGAGGGCGTTATCTATTTACACGACGTTGCACAAGAAGGTACGTTTGATCTCATTCGCAATGCGCTAAACGTGCGCTATCACGATCCCGACCAGAAGGCTAAGTACATGAAGTGGAGCATTGGAGAGCCTTGCATCGCCCTCTACCATTATGACAACAGTTTCTATAGAGGTAAAGTGATGGAGGTTAACAAAGTAACCTCCAACTGTTTAGTGCACTACATTGATTACGGCAATGAAGAAGTGTGCTCATTCGCCAACATGAGGAAAAGCATAGCCTTGCACCAAATACCGATCCAAGCGCACAAATGCCGATTCAATCGTATCCAACCGATAGGTAAGCAGTGGGAGAGACAAACATTAGACTACATACATAAGTTGATTGTAGAGAAACACTGCTATGTTAAACTATCAGGAAGTACGGTAAACGGTGTTACACCAATAGATATGAAATACGATAAACTGTGGATAAACGATCATTTAGTGGATTTTGACTTGGCTAGATACAGAGAGGGTTGCAAAGCAATCGATCGACAGTTTGCAGCCGCGACTAGCAGTAAACTCGAGTACACAATGGATGTCGCCGCAGCTATGGACAGCGATGGTGGACCTGATTTCATCGTTGAAAATGTTGACGACAGCGAACCAGATTTCTTAGTAGAAGATGAAAATAACAGCAATGAATCAAATGAAAGTGACGAAGAAGACGGACAAGATTCGTTTGATTTAACCTCCATTAGAGGCAAAGATTGGAACATAATAGTTGCAGATGCAGAGCAAGACGAAAAAAGTGACGTTATTACTGGAAAAGATATTACATTCCCTAAACACCCAGACAATGAATTTAAGTGCAACATTACAATGATAAATGACCTGAAAATATTTCCACTTAGCGTGATCCACGATGCAGAAACCAGTATGGTGTACGAGGAAATGTTCCGTGAGATACAAGAGGAAGGAGAGAACATGCCGCCTCTAAACGGTATTTTTAAAAACAAAGCGTGTCTCGCACTATTCGAGGAAGACAAGAAGTGGTACAGAGCACTCATCATGGAATACAGCGCGATTCAGAGTCGTATTCGAGTGAGGTATGTTGACTACGGTAACGTTGAACTCATTTCATTATCGGACGCCCGAGAAATACACGAGGAATGGGTTAATTTGCCGCCGCTTACCGTAGCTGCAAAACTACACGGGGTTGAAGTAAATCCCAAAATGGATGTTGATGTTATTTCAAAAGAGTTTTCTGAAGTATTTCTGGAGAAGGGGCCGTTTGATGCTAAAATCATAAGCAATGTTGAGTTTACGCCAACCGTAGAATTGCGATATTCTAACAACGATTTGGTCTATGAGAAACTTATTGAGAATGGAGTGTTTTTGAAATGTGCAGCAAAAGATTAATTTTATTGACTGAATTAGAAGCTGTGCCAATTATGTAGGTTATAAGTTTGTTCCTGAAGTTTACTTGGTAATAGTCTTATAGGGTCTTTGTTTTATATTATCCATTAGTTGACCATTTTCGCCGCTTTAAAGCGGAGTACATTTAACGTTTATTCTAAAGATATCGTACCACCACATCCAAGATATTATCGTTGCATTATAATAAGAAAACAATGTGATTTAATTGATAAGAACTATACCATACTTATTCCATTTATGTTTCTTTTAGGGTAATTCTGTAAGCAAACTAAGAAGAAAGTTATTTGGTTTTGATAGTTTTTGGTTCAGTAATAAGAATACTGCCAGATAAACTATTAACTTCAGGCTATTAAAGAAAGTTATGTTATTACATTAGCATAAATATTTTATTGTTTAAGATATTCTCTATTAGTATTAGTATTACCTGCCTTCTTCAAAGTAGTAAAATAAAAAACGCTGGATAAAAGCGTAAACTGTTAAAGAATGAGATAATAATAGGTAGAAAATCTATTCTTGCAATCTTTATTTGCAGTTGATTGTTTTATCTCATGTTATACCTGATTAGCTCTTAATTTCGTTCAAAATAATACATTTTTTCTAGTATAATGCTTGGTGTATTTATTGTAGTCAAATAATATTTTGCTAATGCTAAGCTAGAAACGAGTGGGATTGTACCTCGACTTTCGATCCGAAGGTCGTGGGTTCAAATCCCGGTCGTGCATCAATGGATTTTTCGTTCGGGAAATTTATATGCGCATTAACACGAGCTTTACGGTGAAGGAAAACATCGTGAGGAAACCCGCGGCTTAGTTAGCTCTGCACGTATTGACCTTGTCTTTCCTGTAGTTATGGCTGACTGGCTGAGAGGATAGTATAGTTGCTGGGCAAGCCTACTCCATATAAACATTCTCCCAGACACTACAGGTGTCCCGTTAAGTGTAGGCATAGGTTGCCTCCTGACGCTGTATAAATCATCTTCAATAGATGTAAAGGCCTATTATAAGGTAGAAAGTCTGTTTTTTGTGCATTTAGGTACAAATTCATAGGATTCATTCAAAAAAATACTAAGTTTTTTCTTTCAAACACCGAAAAACATTACGTAATATTTATGATACTAAACTTACTAGGGTATTATATTAGGTACCTTACCTATATGGTATTAATATGTACCTACGTAGGTACCTATTTCTCTGATATGGTATGATGAAATAAATCAATAATGATTTTTATGTAAAGATCATTATTGATGAATGGAAGTGGTTAAAAGTTACTAGGATTCTGCGTAGGACAAATTGCCACAAGTCGCATGGGAGCTCCTGTACCCTGAGCTATTTTCATCGGCATTACTAAGGCAGTACATCCGCAATCTGAAAAAAAAAACTTCATTTTAATGTTCTCATTTAGTAAGACCGCAAAATATAACGTCTTGCGTGTAACCACAATTGTGCCTAAATTGCTAGGTAGTTCATCTAATTGTAAAATAAAAGGCCCAATTTCGGTACAAATGACGTTCGGGGTCATCTTCGACAGGAGAGATGAGATCAGGGGGTAACAAGTTCCATACCTACCTATAGGTACTAATATAGTATTATACGATCTGTGCTAATAGGTATATTCTACAACATACCTTTCAAAAAATTGGTTCCTTATCTAGTTAATATAAATTGTTTTGCTTACCCGGTACACGGCGGATTAGATTAACATTCTCCATGTTGTACAATCCTGCATTGGCAAGTATTCTGTGCACAGGGAAGTCTGTCGAAGAACCGGGGTCCATAGACGCTACGTCCACACCAACGCCGACAATGTTTTTGTAAGCGGTTGTTATCCATTCTGCCACTTCTGCGCTGAGCCCTATATAAAAAAAAACATGTTAGAAAGTAGGAATTTTATTCGCATCATAAAATAAATAACTCCTTGGTTGGTTACTTTCGTATATATAGGTACATATATGCATATTTTAGCGGCATGAAGTGTTCTTTCAGTTTTTCAAATTTGTTGGAAACAACATTGAAATGTTCGAAAGAAGTGTAGCATAGTCAAGGCAAGTCAAGGTTTCGGATAGGTTAGGTAGGGCCAGTTTAATCAATAGGGTGGACTTACCGGGAAAATTTAATGTTTTCTTTTCTTCATTCAAGCCCAAGTACTTCTTTGTGTTGTTAAAGTACTTGCTCCATCCAAACTTGAAAATAAGTACACACGGCTGTCCAAGATTGTCATTCAAAATGTAATCCAAATGATGTTTATACAACACGAAGTTAGGATCATCGTTTACTTTAGAGCTGATGTCCGCAATGATTACTGAAATTATAGGGATACCTAGTACTTACAACTGGTGGTTTGTAAACAGTTGGTACCTATATTTGTAAAAGACACTATACGCTAATTAGGCATATTGAGACTGATTAAACTTATATATGTATAGCGCTTCACTGCGCATAACACTAGCGTTCACCCATACAAATCAACGCTGTGTTGTGTATCCTAAGTCCATGATAATAAATTAAGTGGGAAATAATTTATAGTGAGGATAAGCGGTACCTAGCACTAGCTCCGTTGCATACTCACAAGGGACTATTAACTTAGTAAGCGGAATCTCTCCTACATGTTTCCCAGTGGAAGAGAAGTGATATGGTGCGTCTAGATGTGTACCGCCATGCTCCCCTGCAGCGAATTCATTTGCCGCATACCTGCATCACAGATCAATTTAATCTTGCGTAAAATCATCCGAAGCAACGTCTGAGTCTTCTATGAGTCAGGTGTAAATCTTTTTAGGCCTAAAAGCGTTGGCGAGACGACGATCTCAACCACTTTATTGTACGAAATATACGTAAAATTTTTACACAAAAGGTGGACTTTAATGCATTGTCTGCGTGTCAACCCAGCGTGTGACAGTACAGAAAATAATAATCATAAAACTATCCTAATCTAATGAGATGGTGGGCGGAGGCCCAGATTTAGTTAAAGAAAGAAGCATAAAAGAGCGCCCACGTATCAAAATGACCGTAAAATATATGTAAGTAAGTGAGGGAGTAAAATATATATACAAGTAAGTAGGTAGGCACCTAAGTATACCTACTAACCAAGGTACCTGAAACTTACCATGATCCGTTTTCACCTGAGAACTGTTCCGTCTTTTTAGTAAATTCAAATCGTTGCACTCCGGGCCAATAAACCGTTAAATTATCGAACGGGTGTGTCAAATCTATGAATTCATAGTTTAAACCACTAAATAATTCTTTATTCAAATTCACACTAATAACATATGAAAAAGATAATATGAAAAAGAAAAAGGTAAGAAACGCGACTGATTGTAAAACCATCGTTGAATGCGTCCGTCTGTTTTAACGTTATCTTTGAAACTGGTTTTTTGCAGGCAGCCGGCAACTCTAGGCACAGAATATTAGTAGGTACCTAGGTACAAACAAGTAGGTAGTCTAGGTAGAGATGATATGAGTAGGTTGGGTACGTAGGTATAGGTACCTAGGTATACTTACCTAGTGTGGGTCAGATGTTATGAGTGGATGTTATTGTTCTATTGTGGCGCGGCGGCGCGGCGGGGGCGTAGAAAAAGTGTAAAGGGGCAATGCGCTGCGCCGCCGTTTTATGATAGGTAGGTAGGTATGTGTACTCCTATCTAAATGCTACCTACAACCTATTAGTTAATACATATAGGTAGATAGGTACCTAGCTACATACTCGTTGATACCTAGTCGGTTCCACTTCCACTGTCTATATTTAGGTCTTAACTCAGAATGCTCCATTAGCAGTATTGAACTTTAACGTCATTATCTCATTAAAGAACGCTGTACCACAGAATATTAGTACAAGTAGCTGTACATAATTTATTTAGGTAAGTACCTACCTAGGTAGCTATAATATAACCTCCTGACTAGGATATAGGTGTTCGGTGGTGACACTTTATGAAGGCCCGTAGTATGCCCTTATGCTGCTAGAGAAATAGGTAGGTACCTACTCCGTACGCTCCGATTCTGACGCAATGGACGCAACAAATAAAGGATGATTCACATTGGGGATTATTACAATAAACCTAATAAATACACCCACACAGCCCGCTCGCCTTTTTTTTTTTTTTTTTTTTTTGAGCTGGGAAAATGCATGACGCATCCCCCCTCCACTAGAGAGCATGAAGGGGGGTATGTGGGACTCCCCGGCCCCCTCACAAGGCCGGTATACCCACTAAAAACCCAGCGGCGCTCCTGCGTCGTCTTAGTGGGGGGGGGACTGGGAAACCGGCAGAGCCTTTACGTCCAGTCCCCCGCCGACGAAGCCCGCCATTACAGCGGGGCCCGCACGCCCCTCCCCTTGCAGGGTGGGGCCTGGGAACGGCAAGCGGCTCGGCCGTTCCCGTCCGCTGGTGGCGAATGTCTGCTATGCGGGGCCGGTGCTCTACTGCGGTCCCGCCATTCGCCACCATGCGTCAGAGCGGCGCGGGACAGTTCCGCGTCGTCCCGCGCGCTCTTCCCCGCTCGGGGGCCTAAGGCCCCCGTCGTCCGGGCCACCAAACAAGGGGGCCCGGACCCACCTGGGTAGACCGAAGTCTACCCTGCCTCATCACGCAGTGCCCTCTGCTTATCAGAGGGACACGCGGAGAGGCCCACCGTGCCGGGTTACTGGCCACCATGAAACACGTCCACAGTACTCTGCGGGCGTGTTTCATGGTGTTTCCAGGGTGCACCGCGTGGAGGTTACCCGGCCTAGCACCCCAGCCCGGTCGCCTGGTCTAACGTGAATGGAATGACTGGCCCGGCCGGCGGCCCACGGTGGACGTGTCCCGTCCCGGCCGAGGCCGCCCGGACCGGTCGCGACACGGTGTAGCGTGAATCATCCTTCTTACTTCTTCGAATGTTCGAAGCCCCTTGGCTAACAAAGAGAATGCAATTGGCTAAGAGAAAAGCATCGTGCGACGCCAATAACGAAAGAAAAAAAAATCTTAAAAAAGAAAAGCATCCATCCAGCACTAGAATAAAATTTCGCTTATATCCACAAAGCTCTTTTTTCTTCGCTCCTTTAAAACCATACCGCCTAGTCTAACGTTGTTATTTCCCGTTAGACAAACTTTTGTGTCCGCCGTCCGCCATTTTGTATGTAGAAATAAAACTGCCCTTTGTTTTCTTTCCTTTCTGTGAAACGAAATATTCAAATAAAATAGGAATATGTCTTTACTGAAAAAAACTAGGAACGATGCCATCAAAGCTGCTGTTTGTTCATATCTAGAGCGCCGCAATTATCCCGTAAGTAAGCATGTAGACAACTATTTCAGATTTGTACATTTTGTACTTGTACCTACCTGTAAACCTATCCACAATAACATTCTGTGGGTTTACTCAAATAACTACGTGCGGTAGAGTCATTGCAACAATCGATATTCACTATTATAAGATTGGTCAGAGCTCTAAAGTAAGAATACAATTTTTTTCCTTTACTAACCTACCTGCCACCGAGCCGTCCTGTCATCCAGCCATAATCGTGTGAACTCATCATCATCATCATCCACAGCCTGACTTCACCCACTGCTGGATATAGGCCTCTCTTTTTTGGGTAACACTCCTAACGACCCTGTGCCAGTCTCATAAAATTTTTGCCTGCTATGACAGCAATATCATCTGCCTATTTTGCTGCAGGATGACCGACATTTCGGTAACCGGTTCTTGGACGCCATTCAGTTAGCGCCTTACTCCACCTGTCATCACCTCGAGTCGCCAGGTGTCCTGCCCAACTCCATTATAGTTCCGTTATGTGATTCCCAACGTCTTTGACCTTTGTTTGTTAATCTTGTGAACTTTAGGAATCCAAAAATAAATTCCTGCTAACCTAGTTGTTTTTTTCAGGACACAGATATATTTAATAGTAAGAATTCACTAAGCCAAAGCGCTGAGCAGATGGCTGTTACAACCATAGTCCAATGTGAAGCCAGTCGAGCCAATTCTATACTGTTTTCATCCATTAACAATGATTCTGCACAATATGACATTCAGTACACCAGGTATTTACCTACAGATCTTTTTTAGTAATAAGACCACTGACGTCTCTTTTTGTTTGTTTTATTTCGACGCAGGATTCGAAGTGCAATTTGTTATGGGAAATCTTCTAGGCGTTTCTGAAGATTTCGCGTCCTGTGTATTTTCCGGGATAAAAAGTAGCCTGTGTTGATCCTGGTCACGGGCAATATATATTCCAAGTTTCATCCAAATCGGCTCAGTAATTTTTGCGTGAAGGAGGAACAAACATACATCCTTACAAACTTTCGCGTTTATAATATTAAGTAGGATTTTAATCATCACCTCAGTCTGTTAGTGCTTATTAAACTCATAATAAACTCGTTTATAATTTCAGACTAGTCAACTTTATAAAGGATATCAAAGATGAAAAAGTAAAAGGTGAATTACTAGGGTTATTGAGCCCGTTGCTTTGCCACATGTACCTGGAGATGCTTCGTGGTGGACATGGGGGTGCTGCTCAGGTGTTCTTGAAAAGACATTCAGCGACTCTCCCTCAAAAAGATCTATCGTTCCATCAGCACATCGACAACCTTCCCTCTGCATTATACCGACCAAACAGCCTGGAGCAGCTATTCAATTCATTGCAAAATGGGACAATAGATAATGAGTCAACATCTGAAAATGATTACATTAATCAGATCCTTGATAATATTGGCACTGTATTCACACTACAGGAGATTGAGGCAAAACCGAACATAGCTGCCTTCAGGTAGGTGCTGGAAAACTAAATGCTTATTTAAAGTTTTTGTTAAAATACACTACAAAGTAATCACTATAATTTTGCATGCATTAATCTTGTTAGATAATTTATACATACCCATTATGCGTATAAATATGTATTAATGAGAAATAAGTATTATTAATTAAGTATTAAAACCGACATGTTATTTATGCAATTAATATTTGGAAATAAATGCTTTATTATAGTTATAGGTATCATAATGGTGTCAATCCATACCTACCTCCAGTTATGTTATGTCTGTAGCGACTAGGGGCTAGTATGAATTAAATATGAGTCTACATTTCAGATCAAATAAATATGACATTTTTCTATCACAAGATGCACTAAACATGCTAAAAGCTTATCTAGCTAAACATGGTCATGTTCTTCTGATACAAGTTCTGCAGACATGGATTCACATTGATGTTAATGATGATGCAAAGGTTAAGAAAGTAAGTTATAATAAGTATATTTTTCTGAATAAGCGACAATAAAATAAAACCATCTTAGGCACCCAACAGGGCTTGGATGACTGCTACCTGTTGGACGGACATCTACGCCGAACTGGTACTCATTTGGTATCGATATAAATTGTAGTGATACATTTTGAAAGGTCCTACTGATAACACAGAACCAGTTCTTTCACTAGTACCTATTAGTTCTAAAATATCGATAGTGCATTGTATAAACCGGTTCTTCAAAGCATAATAT
This sequence comes from Eulithis prunata, assembly GCA_918843925.1. Classification (NCBI taxonomy): domain Eukaryota; kingdom Metazoa; phylum Arthropoda; class Insecta; order Lepidoptera; family Geometridae; genus Eulithis; species Eulithis prunata. The sequence goes on along the minus strand of OU974016.1, from coordinate 5,630,328 downwards.
CGATATTAGCACGGCTGGACATGAGCGCGGCACTGTAGCGCTGCAAACATGCGAGTTGGCTATGCAGCGAGAACTGAAATGAAATACCGGTACTTGGACATTGAATAACAATAGGTAGGAAGGAGCGATACATAAGAATAAAAATGAAAAAATAACGTGATCTATTTATCGCTACGTAATTTTTGTACCGGCCGTGGTACAGGTTTCTGAGTAGGTACCAAAGTCCTGGCACCAAAGTATAAAATTACACTAAAATGTATTTCTTTCTCAGGATGATGATGAGGAAGAAACGGTAGAAGATACAAAATTTAAAATCTATTCAAACAACTATGACTATTTCAAAGAAGAAGCTAAAGGTAAGCTCACACATGCGTCATCATAAATATCTTTCGTAGAGTAGATAGATAGAGAATACTTTACTAATAAACATAGTTAGTAAGTACAGGAAACAACCACTTAACCCTATAATATACAATGGGCGGTCTTATCGCTAAACAGTACGTCCGTCTTGTTCGCACATCAAGTTTTTCCCACGCTTATATCCAATTATTTTTTTATGACAGTTTTAATGCATAACACTCAATAGTTAGACGTTTCATACAAATATCGGCTTGTTCCATAATTGTATTGTATGAACTGAGAACACGAGCTAGGATTTGAGCTGAGAAGTAAAGATCTCTTTTTTTTCCAGTTGCCTTCGCGAAGTGTAATGTAACGAACGGCGAATGTGAAACTACGAAGTATCAAACAGTGGACAAAGAACTGAGTGATTTGCAAGATGCCATCAAAGGCGTACGAGACTCCCATGCTCCACTCAAACTGTATAAAGTAGCTGTGCCGGACACTCAGTAAGACAAATTTTATATTACAAACTAGCCGTCGCCCGCGGCGTTGCTCGCGTTCTAAACCCTTTAGAGTGTGACTCTTCAAAATTCGTTTCTTAGTGCACCCCTACACTATATAAGGATACTACCCTCCAAATTTCATACCTCTAGGACTTATGGTTTAGGCTGTGCGTTGATTATCAGTCAGCTTCAAAAGAGTTTTAATATATTTAGAAGATTTGTTATTACTCGTATTAAATTTTTTGTGTTTTCTAAACCATCCAAGTGCTGAATATCAGTCCTGCTCCTAAAAGGTACTGTGGAAACAAATAACCTCGATTTAATTTGTGGCTTGATATTTTTTTTTTTTTCAGTTTAATATGTGCCAAAACAGATCCTAACTGCAACATGCTAGTTGGAGGATTTAGCAACTCTGAAATAAGACTGTGGGATCTCGGACAGAAGAATATCAAAAAGAGAGTCAATAAGAACATATCAGAAATAGAACTGCAATGTAATATGCCGGATGGTGAACCACCAGAGGATACTTCTTTGTAAGTTTACATACACATACAATTTCCTTAGTAATTTACTCATTTAAATCATCGTTTTGTTTACAGTGATTATACTTGCTGTATTTGTCCTTTAAGATGATATTCGGAAGCACGATGAATAATTGGCGAGGCGTTTAATAGTAGTTCTACGCAGAGTAAAATAAAGTATGATAAAGAGCTGTAAAAACGAACTGACTCGACCTGCTTTCAACATCGTCGGCTTTTTTTTTTAAATTATTTAGTACGTAGTAGGTACTTATAAATTATTTAGGAAAATGTTTTCTAGGTATCTATACCACGACTTAACCAGTTTGCGTGGTGTTTCGTTACAGGCAAATAGGGGCCGGCCTAGCACTGAGAGGTCACTCGGGACCAGTCCACGCTGTCAGTGTGTTACCACAGGAAGGTAGGTGTTCAATTTCATTTATTGCTAAAATAGATAGATAGAAAATACTTTATTGCACACCTTAACCTAAGAATTACAATAAAATAAAAAACAAAACTTAAATTAATTGTACAATGGGACAAATAGATACGGATAAATAATTACAGATTTCACACAGGGCCATTGCCATTTAGTCCTAAACCACATACATCAATTTCTATTATGTAGTTTTTGTTTCACAAATGAAACAATGTTAAATGCATAGGTGCAAAAACGAACAAACCTTTTCAAGCACACAAATACGTTATTCCTGAGTGAGAATCGAACCTACAACCCACTTCCATGTTCACCACATCAAATGTTGGTCCCAATTGGAAATGAAGTCCCTAGCGGGCAAAGCTACCAAGTACCAAGGGTGCTGTGCATTTTGTCACTGACTTAACTAGATGATGAAATACATCCTTTTACATTTCATAGGTCTGCTACTCTCAGTGTCTGAAGACAACACAATGCGAGCTTGGAGATTGTCAGATTACTCGTGCGCTGCTATTTACAAGTAAGCGATATATTGCATGTATGTACTAGTTCTAAAGGAGAGCACCGGTGGTCTTGTGGTAGCAAGCAACCCCGCCTTCAGATCATAATTAAAAAAAAAAAAACTATTAGCTGATGAAACAAGCAGATGGCCCACCTGATGTTAAGTGGTATCCATCACCTATAGCAAAACATTGCTTCGTAGTCATGCACGATAGAAACGTGCCCTACGATGCACTGCCCCGCGTCCATCAACTTGAGGCAAACAGGTGTTAAGCCTCATGTGCCTGTAATTACACCGGCGACCACACTCTTCAAACCGAAACACAGCAACGCTGCTTGGCGGCAGAAAAAGGCATGGTGGTAGTACTTCCCCGGACGAGCCCTTCACAAAGAGCTCTACTACTCTTAATTAAGGTCTTGGGTGCAAATTCGGTTGTGTACCAATGCATTTTCTGTTTGGATATGTGTGCAATGACAGTGATCTCGAACTCCTTACGTATTGACGTTATCTTTCCTGTGGATAAGGTTTTGAAGATGGTATAGGTGCTGGGCACGCCTACTCTATCTATAACTATGTAACTATGCCCCTATAGGCATGGATATAAGGTGACCCCTGATTGAAACTCAAACACCTAAATTATCACATTTTTTTGAACGTTTGGCTACTCTTTCATAGACAATTCGCTAGGGTGCTCAAACTATGCCTGCTGGCTGTTTTATCTAAAAACTGTTTTTCAGAGGACACAGCTACCCAATATGGTGTATGGACGTGTCAGCCAGCGGGTTATTCGTCGCTACAGGCTCTAACGATAAAACTGTTAAACTGTGGTCGTTAAACAGAACATTCCCAGCTAGATTATTTGTGGGTCACACGTCTGATGTAACGGTAAGTTTTGTTATTCAATATTTTTTTGGCTTATCCTCATCAGTGAATACTGGATACACAAATTACACAATACTACCAAATGACATTATGTTGGAACAAGTATTTTCAAATACTGCCAAAACAGAGAAGGTAGTAGGTAAAGTGCTATGTCATTGTAGTATTGTGCACCTATGATGTACTAGCCGTCGCCCGCGGCGTTGCTCGCGTTCTACCCTTTAGAGTGTGACATTTCAAAATTCCTTTCTTAGTGCACCCCTACACTATATAAGGATACTACCCTTCAAATTTCATACCTCAAGGACTTATAGTTTAGGCAGTGCGTTGATTCTCAGTCAGCTTCAAAAAAGTTTTATATATATAGATAATTTAGTTTTTTTTTGACGGTCTTAGTAGGTAGGTATACCAATGACATTCTAGAATCTAGATTTTCCAGATTAATGTCTTCACGTTTTTTTGCGTCTCATACCGCCGATCTCACTCAAAAGGTCGTCAATGTATTTTGCAGTGCGTAAAGTTTCATCCGAACGAGGCGTACCTCGCGACGGGCAGCGCGGACCGCAGCGTGCGCATGTGGACGGTGTGCGACGCGCGGCTCGTGCGCGTGCTGTGGCACCGACACCTCGTGCGCACGCTCGCCTTCTCGCCCACCGGCGAGTTCCTAGCGAGTGCCGGTAACTGTTGCATATTAATTATAAGCCGCAATTTTAATGTATTTACTAGCTTCTGTCCGCGACTTCATCCACGTCGCGTTTTAATATGTTGATCTTCCGGGATAAAAAGTAGCCCATGTGTTTATCCAGGTTACAAACTATTAAGTGAGTAAATAGTTAAACAGTTGACGAATTCCACTTTTGGGCACCAAAAAGATGCGCACCAAGAACTTCGGTACCTACGCTATTCCATTTTGCGCACCAAGCTTAAAATCGATTAGTGCGCAAAGTGGAAGCATTTTTTATATTTAAAACTATTCCATGCTTCAAACGGCTTGAAAGTCCACCTCTGTAACTTACAGCTTATAAATTTTTTAAGGTGATGACAAGAAGATAAAAGTGTGGGATCTAGCTGCTTCATCGTGCATCCACGAATACAAAGGTCATCACGGCAAGGTCACAGCGTTAGACTGGTCTTCCGTCGGAAAAGCTAGTCTAACGAATAGAATAGTGACAGATGCTACTGAACTTGAAAACTCGCTTCTATGTTCTGCGGGAATGGACGGCATCGTCAGAATTGTGTGGGACAGCCACAGTAAGAATAAGTAAGTTTTATCTCTTGGCGAGTGAGACAGAATTTAATGAGCTGTGGAAAATTACATTCTATTGAAATTCCAAGGTACAAAGATAGCTACCTACGCCATCGGTTTAACCCACGTACACGTGGGTAAAAAAACGTACGTGGCCGTAAGGTTGCTCAAGTCTGATCGAAGACTAAACCTTAGTAAGATACTTAGTAAAAAACATAATATCAGTAAAAACTGTTTGCACATCTATGCTCGAGTGCAATTTAAGTCAATAGAATAACGCCTTGGATTGGAGTAATCTGTAATCTTATTTTATTATGAATACATTTAATTTGAATTTGAGTCCAATTCTAAGCAATCCAACATGGATTGCTTAGAATGGGATTCAGTTTTACTGATATAATAATAATTGTTGATTGACTCTGACTTCCGAATAAGGACTGCTTTTTGTCTGAACCATTGGACCATGCAAATCTAATACATGGCTATTTCTTTCACAGGCAATTATCCAGTCAAGATGTCCTATCATCAACATACAACACAAAGTGCTCTTATTTGGTGGATGTGCAAGTTCACCCAGAATGGGTAGTGGCTATTGGGACTAAAAGATAACCATTAAGAATGCTCAACTTTATTAAAATAAGTAACATAACAGGCAACTGGGTTTTTTTTTTCTTAAAAGAATACCATGATATACACACAAGTCTTCTGTATAAAGTCTAGGTATTTAAATTAGTACAATCAAAATAAATCATGATTTCAGGAGGACAATCCTCTTAAATTTTTTTAAAGAAATTCGTCATTGTAGATTGTTTTCCTTTTTGTGGAGGGGAAATTTTTTTCTTTGTATTTTTCGCTTTCTTCCCCTTAGCAGGTGGAGAAACTTCAGTCTTTATTTTGTTCAATTTCTCTGTATTTTCTTTCTCAAGCTTAGAATCAGGCTGTTTGTCTACAACTTCATCTTCTGAACAGCTTTCATAAACTTCCTCCTTCCTAGTTAAGACATAACCATCTTCATCTGTATAGGTCTTATCCACAACTTTTCTTCTCTTCTTAGGGTTGAGAATGCCTGATGTTATCTTAACAGTGTTGGCTAATGGTGTAGGGGGTATCTCATCATCAGATTCTTGGGGGGTAGGTTTATCATCTGCAAATGGGTCCTCCTCACTCTCACTGTCGGAAACATGCAATACTCTTTTGCGTTTCTTATCTACCTTTGCAGTCTTTTTGATTTTACTGAGTGAACTGGACTTCTTTGATGAGCCTTTAGAAGCACTTGCTGGTTCTTCTTTTATTTTTTTATCTGGTACTTCAACATCAACATCCATTTCCTCAATTTTACCTCCATTTTTCTCCTCTGATGTGGTTGCCTTTTCCAGACCATTTATCTTTACCGGTTTAGTTAGCTTTATAGTAGGGGCACTGTTTGCTTTGGAGAAAAACCCTCCAATCCCTTTTGTAGGTTTTTTTCCTTGATTGTTGGATATTTTACCATTAGAGGTACTTGATGTAGAATTTGCATCTTTTCTAGGAGAAATTGTCTCTGATTTTACTGAGGGTTCTGACTTTGCAGCACGTGCTTTTACAATGGAACTATCATTACCATTTTGAATGGTATACCCAGGCTTTACTTTTTTCTGTGGAGCTGTTGTTAGCTGGGCATCAACAGTGGCCACACTTTTCGATTTCAGTGATCCTATTTCATCTAATGACCTCTTGGTACAGGAATTACTTTTGACCAAGCCGGTACATAATGGGAAATCTTCAAATCTATTTACGGACACAATTGCAGCATTATCTACACCAGATGATCCCTGGTTCACGCTGTAAATGTGGTGAAAAAAGACAGTCCTGAACTTTGTTCTTTCCGTGTCCAGATCTGTCTCTGAACAAACCAAAGTTCTCGCAGTACGATCGTTTAGTAATCCTGATATGATAAAGCTTATGTTTAGGGAGATATCGGGTTGTTTTTCTTTGATTTCTTCCACAACTAATCCCAGTAATGCTTTTGATTCATTGACATGGATGCAGAGTTCCTTGCTTAGTGAAACGTATGTAACTAACTTTTGTTCGTCTAAAATAAGTTCTTTCACTGATTTTAGATTTGCCATTTCATGAATATTTTGATCAGTACATACCTCGGAGAATATTTTCAGAACAATCTCGCACTTTTTCCGTTTCTTGTTTTGATTTTTTGACAGACAAAACAACTTCAACTTCTTGGTTTGTGGCTTTTGTGTAGGGATGGGTAAAAAATATCGACATATCAAAATATCGATATTTTTTCAGAAAAATATCGATACTAATCAGCGATATTTTTTCCCGCGATATATCAATTTTCGATATTTATTTTCAGATATCAAAATCGATATATTTTTAAAGCTCTGCTGTCTGCTCATGCGTCACATCATGATTTTGACCAATCCGATTTCTTAAATTTAGAAAATATGCAGTAGGCTGTATGGGTTTAGATTCTTTGCTTCAAACACAAACAAAAATTACTCTCTATGACTTGCTTGTCTATGACAATGACATTGCTTGTTGGTTTGGTTGGTACCACTGCACTAGACTTTGCTTTAAAATTTAGATAATTTAGGCAATTTTTATAAATAATTGCAAATTGGGCAAAAAATATCGATATATCGAAATATCGATATTTCTTGGGTGATATATATCGATATATTTGAAAAATATCGATACGATAAATATCGATGTTTTTTTTCCATTTGCCCATCCCTACTTTTGTGGCTAGTTGTCACAATTCTGCCAGTGACAGACAAAACAGTGTAGTGAAACTGATTGACAGTGAAAAATCTGCGAAAAGTGACTTTGACATACATAAAAAGAAAAAAAATTTTTTTTTATACATTCCATTCGATCTGTCTATCTTTGTCTCGTCCTAGTAATCTGTCTGTGGTCTCGTCGTCTCTCTCACAAAGTCACAAACTCGCTTTTTAGCTAGGTATTGGCTATGTACAGATTTATTTTTGTTTTAGAACCACTGTTCTATTTTGGGAAAAAGCGTTTTTACATATTTACCTAGTTATTTATTGTGTAAAAGAAAACCTCAAGAAATAAGTAACAACACCGCTGGTATGTAAATAATTTTTAGTTAGTCTATTTTGATACCATTACATCATTCGTTGTCCTGCGACAATTTACTAGTTATTTAGGTGTTTGAGTATCATTTTATTCTTCTTTTCGACAGAAGTTTACTTGAAGAACACATAGATAAAAGATAGTATCCGTTTGAAGTGAAATAATGCCAGGGTAAGCTACATCTGCTAGAGCAGCTATGTGGGAGTGGTTAACCTATTGGTAGATTGGTACCTATTTTCTACCTACTCATTCTCATGAACCTTCATTATTGTTGTACGCTAAAAACCCCACATCATCAAATTAATAACTTCACTAGGTACTCTACCTACTAATGGTTCACTAGGCAATGTTTTTGGTAGTAGGTATCTACTTAGAGACCATAATTTATAAATGGACCTTTTCTGTTTTTTTGTTCTTTGCATTTAAAACAGTACCTACCTATAGACAGAGTAGGTCCTCACAGTAAGTATAAGTACATAAAAAACTAGCTATCTAAAGTGCTAGAACAAATTATAGTCCAACTAGGCATAAGTCATTGCTTACTTAATATTCACTGAGTAATAACAATTCATACCCTATAGAACATTGTTCATCTCTAACTGAAACATTTTCCTGTTGTTGCAAAAAACAGGATTTTTCCTTAAAGCACTGCTCAAAAACTAAATACATCATCAATAATTAGAATAATGTAATCCTAAAAAGACTCAAATCACTTACAGATTAGCAACAATGTCTCTTGACAACATGTTTTGTACCCGTTGTGGGGATGGGTTTGAGACAAACGAGAAGATTGTGAACTCTAATGGAGAGCTTTGGCATACAAATTGCTTTGTGTAAGTACAAATATATATACAAAAAATATGTTAAGAAACCTTCAATAGTATTTTTATAAATAAGTTAGTAGGTACCTAGGTTTTTAATCTTGGATTCTATTCAGCAAAATGTTTTTCAGATGTGCCCAATGTTTCCGTGTGTTCCCCGATGGACTTTTCTATGAGTTTGAAGGGAGGAAGTATTGTGAGCGCGATTTTCAGGTCCTGTTTGCACCATGCTGCGGCAAATGTGGTGAATATTTATAACAATTTATTGTGACTGTCTTTTAATATTAACTATGTCCATCGAATAATCGCTTATTCCATTTGCATAAGTAGACACTAAAAGACAGGAACAAGGTACCTAATACTTGAAAAATTTTACTTTTTCTGTTAACACGTATGGTTCGTGTACTTTCAGGCGAGTTCGTGATCGGACGCGTTATAAAGGCGATGAACGCCAACTGGCACCCCGCGTGCTTCCGCTGCGAAGAATGTAGCACGGAGCTTGCTGATGCAGGGTTCATCAAACATGGTGGGCGAGCGCTCTGTCACTCGTGCAACGCTAGGATCAAGGCAGATGGGCTACAGAACTACATGTGCCATAAGTGCCAGTAAGTAATTTAGTAGTTCACCAAAGGATTCGTGACTGCTTTCGTAGGTATTCAATGACTGCTTTCGTAGTGCAAACTCTATTCTGTGAGCGAGTGGTGGTAGCAAAGTAATAAGTGCATACTAATTCACGCGATAAAACATGCACTACAGAACAATGGTTTTGTACATATACTACGCGGAAACACACGCAACATTTTACGAACATTTCAATATCCATAAGTAACACTTCTCTTATGTCCCCAGTGGTGTTATAGACGGTGAGCCGCTACGTTATCGCGGCGAAGTGTACCACGGGTATCACTTCACGTGCGCCACTTGCAGTGTGGAACTCGACCACACTGCACGCGAGGTCAAGAACCGGCCCGGATACGCAGCCAATGACGTGGTGAAGTACTATATTATTTACCAACTATAAACACTTCAAAATGAAGCTCAAATTCCATGAGTCGTTGCAGCTGTTTCCAAGTTGCGAGGATATTAACATTGAAACCCAGCTTTGAGGCATGATTGCAATTTGAAACATTTGGTTTATTTTGAAGCATTCAAAAACAAACTGGGATTCATCATGATCAAGACGATCTATGAATTTTTTCATAGTGTGAGGTAATTTATATATAACTTGCAAATATTCAAAGAATAAATAAATATTCTTGGACATTTCACACAACACCCTCTAGTCCCAAACTAAGTAAAGCTTGTACTGTGGGAACCAGATTTTTTTGTGTAAATACGTACTTATATTATTGACGTCTAAGCTCTATTTCCAGAACAATCTTTTCTGCCTGCGTTGCCACGACAAGATGGGCATTCCGATTTGCGGCGCGTGCCGCCGACCGATTGAGGAGCGCATTGTCACTGCGCTGGGCAAGCATTGGCATGTTGAGGTAATGTACTAAATCAATGCTTTTACTATTTTATGAAGCCTTATCTAAAAACTTGTGACCGTCGAAACGGTGGAAATAAATTGACCCCAATTTTCAGCATTTCGTGTGCGCTAAATGCGAGAAGCCGTTCCACGGACACCGTCACTACGAGAAGAAAGGTCTGGCGTACTGCGAACAACATTACCACCAGCTGTTCGGAAACCTGTGCTATGTCTGCAACCAGGTCATTGCAGGAGATGGTAAGGCTTTCACACATAGATAAACCCAGCTATAATTTATTTACTCTTTGATGAACTGGTGTGCATACATTTTAAGGTCTGATTATGACCAGCAATTATGAAGAGGATCTAGAGAGATTTTCATGGTTGAGGGTTAACATTTTTGTAATATTCACCGGTTAATTAATGTTCTTTAGTGTAAAGTCACAACAATAAATATTCATGGACATTTAAAACAACGCCTTCTCGTCCCAAACTAATCATAGCTTGTACTATGGGAACTAGATTGCTGTGCTGATAGAATATTAATATACTTTGTTTTTGTAAATAAATACACACAATAATCAAATTTCGTTTCCACAGTATTCACGGCGTTGAACAAAGCTTGGTGCGTGCACCACTTTGCGTGCGCTGTATGCGATGCGCCTCTGAGCACTCGCAGTAAGTTCTATGAGTATGATGAAAGACCTGCCTGTCGCCGCTGTTACGAGAAGTTTCCATCGGAACTGCGCCGTAGGCTGCGCAGGGCCCATCATTATACTGTGCGACGCTAGACAGCAAAAACCATAAACTAGAAGAGAAAGTGTTGTCTAAGCTTTTAAAAAATAAACACCCAACAGTCACATACTCAGGTCAAACAGTCACATGCACAGATTCAACAGTCACATACCGAGGTCTAGCAGTTAATTAAACAGTCATATACACTACACAGACCTAACAGTCGACACGTAATCACACAGATCCATAATCACACAATGGTGACATTGAGTCAGAGAGACTGATTTAGTAACCATAAACTATTATAAGGTGGGAAGACGAGAAAGAGTTGAAAAAACCTCAAAAGATACAAAAATAGCAAACACCCAAACATAGATTCAACAGTCACATACTCAGAGCCAACAGTCACACAACGACCAAACAGGTCGCATACCCGGTAGAGTTCCAAAAACAAGAACAACCGTTTATTAGACGACGACGTGCTAGAATTAAATATAAGTAAATTGTTATAATGAGAAAATTATTAAACTGAGTAATATAGTTTGTATGCCATTTATTACAATATTTTAATGAATACTATATTTTTACTAATTTTTCTACTTAGGTAAGCTTATTTCATATTTTTTTCGAATGCTACTGTTAGTAGTCACCTCGAATAAACCTGAATTCGACTCGACCTAGAAGTCGTCCTTTGGTTGTTTTTGTGGTTAAAATTACTACCAAAAGACGATTCAGGTCGAGGCGAGAATTATTCGAAATAACAACTCAGAATATGGGCATACGGCCCTGAGCAAAAGAGGATACTTGGGATTGTGAATGTGTTAAAAGTAATAAAATAAACAGTTTCATGTTTTTTCAAAACACATTTTGTAATTTTTTTGAAGGTCTAATTTTGCTCAGGGAGGCGCCCTAAAATACATTGCCATTTATGTGTGTCGTACGTAAAAACGTTATATTTTATCATTGTTTATTTTATAACAAGGAACTAACACGGCATTATTGACTCTTCAGGAATCTCAGCGAATCTTTGTCATTCTGAAGTTTACAACTCTACGATATGCGTATCGGTTTTTATCAATGATTTTTTTACATAATGTATGGAATTTGCGCTCTTACAAATAATAAGCGCTAAATAAAATAAATGTGCCTTAGATCAAGTTGCCTGTTATTTATAGTAATTACTATGGTGCTGTTTTATAAATCTCTATACGGCAATTAATGTAATGTTAAATGTATTACTAAAGTCTTAACAAAATAAAATATAAGTAAGGAAATAAATGTACCTAACTAATCAATTTGTTTTATTTTTTATTTTAGTACCTACTACCTACATGGTTACCTACCTGTAGGTAAATCTTTTTCTTTGCCACGTAAGTCTGGCGCACTCTGCACTAAAAACGAAGCAAGTAGGTAGGTCAGTTATTTTATATACCTGACTAGCTGATACCCGCGACTTCGTACGCATGTGAAACTTTTCACCAAAATATCTGTCAACCAGCATACGATGAACCTCGTGCCAAAGGCGGCTTTTGGCTTAGAGAGGTCAAGCTGTATCTAAGAATCCACGTCTATCATTTCAATAAAATATAGCATATGTTTCAATCCGGAAAAGGGCTTCCGAATGGTATAAGTTTCATTGAAATTGGTCCAGTAGTTGAGGCGTGATCCGCGAACAAACAAACAGACAAACTCTATTTTTGAAATCAGAATCGTTTATTTAGTAACAGTACGGCCGGCGGATCTAGACCGGTCTGAAGTTGCGCTTTCGGAAATTGTGCGCAGGTACAGGCGAGTACCTAAAACCTAAGTACCCTAAAAGTGACTACTGCGCAGCGTTCCGAACGAACTTAACGCCGGTCTAGATCCGCCGGCCGTACTGTAGAACTGCATATTATTTTTGGCTTTTTTATTAGTATAGATGCAAGTAGTAGAAGTAGGTAGATACACAAACTGCCATGACGTGGTCGCACGTAACAAACACGTACAAGACAAGCGAGGGTATGTTCACACCACACAGCAGTGGCCCATTTTATAATACATAACACGTTTGCTATATTTATGACCCCCAAAACTTTAAAACCCCGCTTGACAGATTTAGCTCAAAATTATCTTATCTAATCTATTAATTTAATAATAATAATTATTAATTTAATATATCCGTATTATTCTATTTTAAGGGTGGTTCAAATAAAAATTAATAGGTGAGGCAGGGAATGTTTTTATTGACCTTTACGTTTATAACTAGTAGAAGTAAAATCTGATAAAGATTGTATGGCTTTTCATTACACAGCAAAATATTGCAACTTATTTGAAAACAGCGAGCGGTACACACACTTGCAACAATAACTCTTAAATACTTTTAACAATTCTGAATATATTCAATAGGTAGTAATTTTTTATACACGATTGCAAATAAATAACATTATTTCGATATTCTAACAAACTATAACTAAATCAACACTATTTTACACATACACAGTACCTAATCAATTAGACCTTGTGATACATATTAGTTAGATAAAAGGTTTGTGAGTGTGACAGAACATATTATACTATCAAACACTTTGGTTAGAACTTATTCGAAGTTTTAAAGTTCTATGCAGTCCTTTTCCAAGGACTAGAATGAGTAATAGGATAACTTAATTATCTTTCTTCATTCTGGTGCTGGTCATACGGTAAATAATGGAGTCCCTGCCAGGGTCCATGTCGACCAAAGCGTACACGATGGCAACCAGAGTAAACGAGAAGACGACGCCGAACCACAGAATTATGTTGAAAATGGCGGCGTAGTCGGCAGAGTACCCATCATCGCTGTGTTCAGTGGCAGATGGCTGAAATAAAAAGAAATAATTATCTTATTGATCGAGTGAGCGAAGCGAACGAAGATCTTAGTGACAACTTGGGCAAAAATGCTTTGTATGTATGTATGTTTGTTCGTCGAGATCTTTTGAACCGCTTATCCGATCTTCACAGAATTTGGTAGGTATACGGATAGTACTCTTAAGTTTTGCTGGTTTGAAAAATAAAGTAAATCGGAACTGAACCCGAACTGAGATCTCGTGGTCGGTCAAGAGGTTGTAAAGGTACGAGGGTCCAAACGAAGGCCGATAAATGATAGTTTTTACAACAACTCCAAAACTTTTTCACCTAGAATAAAAATAGGACCGGTTTTGGAATGTCTAAGCAAAGCCCTATCATATGACACCCCACTTGATATTTTTGTACGACTTTTTTTTTTATTCCGTTTGGACCCTCGTATCGTTACAACCTCTTGACCGACCACGAGATCTCAGTTCGGGGCGAACTACTAGTTGTTAATATTATAAATGCGAAAGTTTGTAAGGATGTATTATATGGGTGTATGTTTGTTCCTTTTTCACGCAAAAACTACTGATCCGATTTGGATAAAACTTCGAATATATATAGTCCGTGACCTGTATTAACACATAGCATACTTTTTATCCCATAAAATCAACGGGATCCAACGGGACGCGAACGAAATCGCGGGCGGAAGCGAGTTAGAAATAAATTCAGTTGCCTAAAACTACCAAACATAACAATACTCCTACCATACTACACATTTACCATGCTATTGGTATGTGAAACTGTATGTTCTATCGCCTAACAAATGTGATGGATGATTGCTAGGCCATAATTTTTCTATTTCCTATATTTTTTTTAATAAAGCAACATAACAATTACATAGTGAATTCTTAATTAACAAGTCTACAAATAATGCACTTTACCATCTATCTCAACTATAAAGACTAATGTCTAAGTCTAGAAGATAACTATTTAATCTCACTTCTGGTTCCGGCTCCGGCTCGTTAGGAGTTTCACCCTTGTCATAAAACAAATACAAATTAACATGGCGGCCACATTTAGCTGCATCAGTAGCATACGTTTAGATTATATTGTGCTACTAAGTCCGGTTTCGGTTTTTATAAGGGAGTGTTATTACTAAAACCGTGCACTTCGACGCATATTATGATTATAAATAAATAATTTTTAAGATAGTTCGAATAAAGTTTAGAACAGTATTATCTACTAAATAGTGATTATCAGACGATGCTACAAAACGTTTGCTAGGAACCGGGCATTAGTTATGGAAACTCATACGTAGTGGCTGGAGTGACTGCCGCCACCTATCACGCAAAAAGGGCCCATCTGTGGCCTAGTTGAGGAAACAAGTTCGCCGACAATTAGTAACAAGTATGGACTCATGATATTTTGATGTGTGACTTGTCCATTACACATTTGTAAATTTTATGTCCGAATACGGAAACGTCACTTCAATTTAAACACCACTTAAAATTGCCCTGCTTTAAGATGGCAAAAGTTTAAAAGCGTTCCAGTACTGGGGTGTAACTCACGTCTGCAGCTTAGGAGTAAAACTTACAAGTGTATGGGCGGATTAGGAGTAATAAAATTACTTACGTCCCGACGTGTTGAGCGCGGAACACGCTGGCGTGTGTGTGCAATATCTGTGGTCACGGCTGTCACCAGAACCGATCCATCGTAGGCCTTCACGAATGACGCTGTCAAGTCCTCCAAGGCTTCACCTACAAGCGTTTTTTATAGAAATAAACTGTTGGATAGCCGATAGAAATACATTCATACAAATAAATAAATAAATATTCTTAGACATTACACACAGCCCCCCCTCCCCCCCCCCTGTATCGTTCTAGTCCCTTTTTTACTTCATAGGCAAAGATCTTTTATAGTAAGAACCTACCCAAAAACCCATTGAAAACTATTAGAAATTCAGTCTATATCTATCTATATTGCAGTCTAAAATCTAGTAGGTAGGTACATAGGACGGGAAGTGTGTCGGTAACTTACCAAGAAGTTTCTTAGCCTCCTTCGTAGCGAGGGAGTTTGGGCCATGAAAGTCTGACAGTAGATGAAGAGAGCGGAATCGGAAGTTGTAGAAGTCAACCGCATTATCTGGAGTTAGAGTCTTGACCTGTATACAGAAAAAAATATGTATAATTATACTTTCCCGCCTCAGCAGGAAAACGACAAAATACGCGAAAAATAATAACATTTGTTGTAGCGCCAATAATTATTCTTTTATAATGAGAGCTGCCAAGTAGTAAAACTCTTTACTGTCGTCAGTATTTCCTAGAAAAACTAATTTATTCTGATGGGAATACCATCTAGTAGGTATTATCTACGTCAAGGTTTCTCAAACTTGTAGCCCCACATACCCCCGTAAAGTCCCCCCAGACGACAGCAACTTTTTATTTAACAAAAAGTTAACAAATAGAAATATGTACAAAATTTACCTAAACTAGGGTTCAAAATAATGTGATGGGCTTGTTTTTTTATCAGAGATTGAGTCGATTTTAAGAGTGATTTTGTTAATTTTTTTCCCAGCCATCAAGCAGCTGCCATTTGTTACGTAAATCTTGTCGCAAACCCCCTACCGTCAAATGTCGAACCACGAAGCGTTCGCGTACTCCACTTTGAGTAACGCTGATCTACGTTACCTTCTCATGAATGGCTTTCAAAGCTTCAAGTTCGTTCAAAAACTGGAAGTCTTCTTCAATCGTGGGCTTCAAGTGTTGTAGCGACTGTTTATGTACTTTTGGGACTTGTATTTTTCCAAATATATTATCATATGCTGTGAGCTGAAATATCAGTTTTATACACTTAAAATATGCAGAAAGGTAATGTATGCTTTTGTATTAAATAAACAGTCATCAGGCCATATTGAAATGTTCCTAATGACACTTCTTACTATTATCTATTACTAGATGGTGCCTGCGACATCGTTAACGCAGGATTAGAAGTGCAATTTGCTATGCGAAATCTTCTACGCGTTTCTGAAGAGTTTGCGTCCCGTTGATTTTCCGGGATAAAAAGTAGCCTATGGTTAATCCATCCATATATATTCCAAGTTTCATCCAAATCGGATCAATAGGTTTTGCGTGACAGAGGAACAACATACCTACATACTTCCTTACAAACTTTCGCATTTATAATATTTGTAGGATTTTAACCTTTCAATTAAAGAGCTAGCCAGATCATTACCATACCCTTGGTTATTATTGTATTAAAAAAAATAAGTAGTAACTATTATATACCTCATTTGGATCTGACAGATTTATATTAACAAGTCTGTTATCGCCATTAGGAAATCTCTGCTTAATCCTGTGTTCGACTTGATTGAAGGTGGCTGGCTCATACTCATCTACTATCAACTGATAGTTCTTTGATTTTAGATCACCCTGTAGAGATAACCAATAATTATAATAGGAGTAAGGTAAGACGAGTTTTTAGCAAACCTTTATGATGTTAAAAAAAAATCTCTACATAATAAAATGTTAGCCAAATGAAGAACATTTTAGGGTTTGTTAAAAGACATCGCTTTAATAATCAGTGTTTTTGATAAACCTCTAAACGCAATGGTATCTATCAGAGTTTAAGGAGTAATAGTAAATGTTTTTAAAACTATCTGACCTTGATGGGGTAGAATCAGACTACATTCCAAAAACAACTGAAAATTGAAATATCCGGTCGAATACATTTTGTAAAACAAAGACACACTACCTATTTTATTTATATAGACATACTTACAGCATTGCCAAGGCTTGACACACCATCAATATACACCTCTACCACTGCTTCTGGTGTGTTGAAAGGGTCGACAATAACAAGACCATTCCATTCTGAATTCTGGAACAAACTCTTTCTTTACATATAAGTTATAAACTTTCAAAAAACAACCTCCTTATTACACCACCACATTTGGGTTGGTTGGCAGACAATGCTTTCAGCATGAAGTCAACGCTTTGTAACAAATTTATAATTTTGTGCAATAAAGTAAAAGTAAAATATAATAAAAAAAGAGAGTCATAAAGTACCTTCTTCATACATTACAGTCATATAAAGTAAAATGACTAAATTATCATAGCTAGATATATACAAAAATCAAGGAGCACACATGCAGTATTTTCAGACACCACTGGGTGTGGAGAATTTGATTTTTTCTCTAAACGTGACTATTTGAATCATGCTGTCTAAACACATACCTCTTCTACAGATAGTCCTAGAGCTGCAGAGTATATTTCTTTCACAATACTTTCAGGAGCCTTATTAGATCCTATGAATTTCAAGGAGTTTGGGGACTGAAGTATGCTGAGTTCGCCAGAGGCATTGAGGCCTAAAACAGTGTACTGGTCAAAAAATATCTAGTAAAGTAAATTAAAAACAATCTTCTATAATTCTACATTACTTACCAAATATCGACGAAGCAATAGAAATCCAAAAAAGAGCCGTATTCACAGCCATTTTGATAGAAAATAAATTTCTTTCGCGAATGACTAAATTCGTCACTGTCAGTCATATGATTTCAGTGTTGCCAAATTTGCAAGCTGCAAGCATAGACACTAGACAGGTAGCAGACAGGGCTTCAAGGCAGGGGCCAAAGAATTTCATTGACCATAGCCAATAACATCAGGGGCCGAAGATTTTTAATAAACTGCCGAACTGAGCAAAAGGCCCGGACGTATGACTCGAAAAAAGACGGAGACCACCTTGTCTGTGCGGAGACGGAGATCACAATAGTTATTTGTTATACAAGAGTGCAAAGTTGCTTTTTAACCGCGTGTTCAATTTTGATGACCGAGCAATCGAAGGATTCTAAAATTGAATCACGAGCGCAGCGAGTGATTCAAAATTAGAATCCTGAGTGTTAGCGAGGGAATCAAAAGAGCACGAGGTGAAAAATCTTTGCACTCGAGTGCAACACGTAACTTTTCATTCCACCTCAGCGAGGAAATGACTAAATGCAAAAAAAGCAAATTGAAAAAAGAACACCAAGAAGGTTCCGAGTCTGAGTTTTTAACAAATTAAAAAAAAGTTGTATGATATATTCGGCACCATAGAGGTAGCAGTAAATAGGTTTAATGTTTTTTTTAATTCACAAACTTAGTGCACACGATGTTCTAAATTCAATTTACTTTATCCTCTAGAGAATAAAAACGGCTTTTCCACTCAGATATTGAAGATTAAAAATACTCTTTCCGAGATGGTGGGATGAAAAGTATATTGTTTCGGGTGTCTTCTTCTTCTTCCTGCCCTTATCCCACTAGGTGGGGTCGGCACAACATGTCCTTTTCTTCCATTCTCCCCTATCATCCGTCATCTCAGTGTTCACTCCTCTCCTATGCATATCATCTCTCGATTTTGGTTTCGGGTGTAAATTGTATAAATGTCATGTAAATGTAAACGTCATGTAAAAGCTAAATGACGCATGACTTGACTTGACTGCTATTAAAAAGAACAAGAAGTTGAAGCAAACTGTGTTTACTGGTGTTTACAAAGGTATAGCAGAGCAGGTGTTCGGTGGGTATAGCTGGGTAATACGTAAAGTAAAACTAAACCGCTTTTTATTCTATTTCGTTCTATTTCGACCAAACCAACAATTACCAGATTCACAAATAAAAACCCTATTTGGTTAAATGCTCAGCTCAGTGCCACAAACTAAAGAACTATGCTAATTATGTAGATTGTAATAGTACCTATCTATCAATCAATGCCAGCAAATGCCGCATCTAAAACGATTTTATCAAACCCTAACGATAGGGCTTCAGCGATAGGTATTGTCGCTCGGTCGGTGTCAAGCGCAAAGACCATAATGCCTCATAATAGAAAATCCATTGCCATAAGTATTAGTAACGATTTATTCCCCAGGGAAATTGATATTGAAGTATGTCTAAAAACTCTTAAAATATTCCAAAAAATAGAAGGAGATGTAAGCTGTGTCGTATGGGATGCTGCTTTAGTTCTTGCCAAATATTTAGAAACCATGAGCAGTAAAAAATCCGAGTTTCTGAGTGGTACTAAAGTTTTAGAATTAGGTTCAGGGCTAGGAGTTGTTGGTCTCACTGCAGCAACTCTTGGGTAAGTTGTAAAATGTTTTATAAAATAAAATAGATACCCACCTACTTTTTGTATCACTTATAATATTTTATTGGTTTTACAGGGCTCAAGTTACTTTGACGGACTTACCTGAAGCCCTATCTTTACTTCGTTTAAATATAAATGAAAATAAACAAAAAGTTTCAAGTATGGGAGGATATGCTATAGCAGAATCATTGGTTTGGGGAGATAATAACTCTGAACTTGTTAAAGAAGTGTATGACATTGTGGTTCTTGCTGACTGCATTTACTATGAAGAAGTATGTACAGATTACCTACTAACATGCTACTAACTGTGTTCACTAAATTGTATACTAAGATTTAAACCACAGTGTTGTGGTCCTAACAGGTTTTAATTAAGTAAATACCTACATAACTATGTATTTTGTACCTACCTACTTACCTTGTTTAGAATATTTTGTTCTTAATTTTCAGGCTATAGATCCTTTGATGGAAACCATAACACAACTAACTAACACTGCCACCAAAAACCCAACTATTTACCTTACTCAAGAAATGAGAGATTCAGATTTACAGAAAAGACTATGGGAGTTGTTTTACAAGAAGATTTCAGATAATTACTTAATTGAGAAAATTCCTGAAGAACAGCAGCATTCAAACTTTAGGAGCCCAGATATTATTTTATTGAAGATCAATAAAAAGAACTAAAAATCCTCAACCTTTTTTTTTGTACACCTACCACTATCTAAGTTAATTTGGCCAACCCTTTAAGAGTATTTTTTCTCTGGTTAAAATTCTTATGGTTTTTCTATAATGTGCTTTTAGTCAAAAATGCAGATGAAACCGGAAATGAAATTATACACCCCGGAAGTTAAAATAAATGGCCGCTGCCCGGCACATAGCACTACCTTCAGGCCGGTCACTCTAATAATAATATTAAAATTACTCATTATGTCTAGGAAGCGTAGGTTCAAATTTGAATGTAGTAAAATGAATCAATAATTTTGGGATGTATTTGAAATTATTCATTATATCTAGCAAGCGTAGATTCAAATTTCAATGCAGTCAAGTGAATAATAAAAATATTAATTATATTACATAGTCTATGATTAATCATAAGTTGATAATACATATTAAGAGATAATAAAAATATTCGATCACCTCCATTTTTTTTATCGAATAATAGTAATAATAGTTTTTTTATTAGCTGTTTTTATTGGTTGGAAGAAATATTATACACCTCTAATTCACAGAATAGAATACGTACCATAATATATGTTTGTTTCCCAGATGAATCTAGATAATTGCTGTGGTCTGTGGTTGTGCTGTGGCTTCGAAGAAAGAAATTCTGTGTTACTATGGGTTCCGTTCTCTCCAAGATGAGGTCTACACACAAAACATGCACCACTTGGGCACATGTAAAAACATAATTGTTTTAGCATTTTGAGAAGTAGATAAAAACCAGATTTTTCTAATTTTGGCATGTTTTGGAAAAAACGTATTAATTTTGCCATGACAGATGGCAGCACTGGCCAAAAACTGTACGCCCAAGCCCAAATCACTCGAATCCCGACCCATCGACCCATGTTTCAAATTAAATATTTCATTTGACACTGGCAAAAGATGAATGAAATGAGGACCGACGGACTGACGCTTGACCAAAGACCTTGTACTTATAACATAATAATATAATACGTTATAAGTACAAGGTCTTTGCGCTTGACTGACGGACAGAGACAGAGGGGCACCCGCTTTTAAGCACCGACCGAACACCTACAGAGTAGAGTGAATGATTGATATCTTAGCTAAGATGAGGGGATGACTGAATTTTGAACAATGAACTTTTCTTCATACTTTATCAGGCATGAGACTGTCTAGTGTTATGTCACTTTGATCATTTTCGCCAAACGAAAGTAATAACTAGGCGTATTTAGAAGTTCATTGATTTTACATTTACATAGTCTATGATTAATCATATTATTATTATGTTAATAAGTGATAATAAAAATATTCGATCACCTCCATTTTTTTTATCGAATGATAGTGATATATTTTTTATTGGTTGAAAGAAATATTATACACCTCTCTCTCTACTACAGAGGGGGAGGGGCCATAAATAAAAGAAGATGGAGTTTAGGTTAGGTAATTTGTTCACTTCGTTTTTCTATCCTTTCAAAAGATTCTTTTGAATCACTGATTTGTATGTATTTTTTGTTCACTTCTATCTAGGCGCAAAAAAATGAAGTAGGTATGTACAAACTTACCTACTTATGCTCCATCTCACGTGACTTGACTGTTTGTTGTGTTAAAAACTATAGATAACCTATGCTACAAAGCCAAACTTCCAAAGCCCGTAATCTACTCACAAGAGGTAAATACATACCTGCCTAGCTAAATATAGTATTTGATTTGATTACAAAAGTTTCCTATCAACAACTAAATACCTACCTACCTACCGTAGTGTATAACATCACTGGTGTTTGAGTTATAGGCCGCCAAAGAGTGTAAGCCGCTGTGTAAACTATTGCATGGTACGTTTATTTATTACCTATCTACTCACTGTTTTCATTGATTGAAACGCAGAATTTCAACCCGCGTGTTACTTTGGCCGTGAATGATATAATTTGAAGATTGATAGACTTGTCTGTCTGTATTGTAAGTACCTACCTACCTTCTAACCACTGCTCTGAATAGGCTACGTCCAGGCAAGGCAATACATATTTACATAGTCATGGCTCTGCCGATATTAGGTCTGCCATCCATGCTGTGGGACATGGGTTTGATCCCCACTAAGAACAAACATAATAAAATATTATTTTACTATGTATTTAAATGTATGTATTTACATAAAACATATTTATCAGCATTCTAGTTTCCATATAGTAGGTCGGTACAAGCATTGCTTAGTTTGGGACTAGTGTGTTGTGTGAAATGTCCATAAATATTTATTTTTATTGGTAATTTATTATAACTGTATTGCATTGTCTTTTTAGTTAGTAAAGTTCTGAAAGTGTTAGTAAAATAAATCATTTCCTAGCTTTACTTTTGTTTGAATAGCATAGTTGAATTAATTTTATTATACCTAATCCTAGGTTAGAAAAAAAAATTGCATTTAGTAGGTACCTACTTAAAGTTATGTGCCTAACATTATTAATTAAGTTTAAGCGCCCAAAACATCATTTGCAATACCTAAAAAAAAGGGTTTTAAAGTGTCTCCTACTGTCAAAACCAAAATGTAACAATTATGCAAATAAACATCTTCTATCCTAGTAATCTTCTAATAGGCACTCAGCTTTTGGGAGGTTTTTTAAGAATCATTTAAAATATCTTTTTTTTTAATCAACAGCTATCATTATAGGACCAAGTACTTACACTTTTTTACAATGCATTTAAACAGGTAAACCCTTGGCAGGTTAATAGTCAGGGCACATGCAAATGCTAATATTCGTCTCATGTCCTGCCTTGGAATAGCAGATATTTGTACATTATTCAAATATGCATTGTTCTAAGGCTGCCTTCACACTTGTAGGTTTTACTAACCTAATAAACAAGTTTAAGGGTGGTTTGAGTCAAATTGTGTCACCTACAATGTCTTTTTTGGATTTGGGTTCTGTTCATGGTGTTGTAACATCTAACACTTTATAGCTCAGGCAATGATGGACAATATTCATATATTTAGACAAAAACATGACATTTCAAATGAATAGAATTTAAATGTGTGTTTAGAGTTAATTAATAAAAATGAAACCAGACACCTACTGCACCTACTTACCTTTTATTTACATATGTATACATATTGTTTTTTTTTATTTTGCAGAATGAGTAGCAATACTGCGAAAGGGATCAAACACAATGGAAAATCTTCCTGCATAGATGATCCTTGGGAAACTTGTGATTCCACGTCACATCCAGGGCTTAAGTTTTATCTAAACCAACGGACCGGCATCAAAGTGTGGAATATTACTGAATCTGAGGTATGTACTTTATTTTATTTTATTTATTAGGGTAAACAAACAGTTACAAAGTTAACTTTAATAAATTAATTAAAATAGTATTAATAAGCAGTTAACATCATACATGTTTCATGTGTATTTGGTAAATATTGTGAATATTGTCAATACTGTATTAGTTATAATTTTCTTTGTGAATAAATTTTATACATACTTAATCTAATAATAATGTATCTAGCTTTTTACTCTTTTATACTAAAGTTAGTTTTAACATGTATTCAGGACAGGAAAACAGATTTATCTAATTATTTCACAATACTTATATACAGATATCATTTGCTGAGAAAGCAGATCAAGAGGGTCCAGAGCCACAGAAGCGCCCAACAATGAATCACTCAAATAATGAAAGAATATGTAACAACCAGATTATCAACAACCAGTTTTCAAACCAACTTGCCAATTTGCTGGTGAACACTGTTCCTGTCTGCTCATTCAATATCCTGGAGAATCCGCTGAACCAACCGCCACAGATGCAACCGCAACAGTCATATACATTAGTACCAACTGCTGTGGTTGAAGCTTACCAAAGACTTCTACCACTACCTAACAATCTACAAAATGCCAGTCTGCCAATGTCATTTAACACAAATCATAACCCTTTACAAAATGCTACTTTGCCAATAGCTTACAACACAAATCCTAACACTTCACAAAATACCGACCTACCAATGGCTTTCAACAGAAATCAACCTGAACGAAACCATCCAATGAGTAGGTCGATGTTGCAAAGTAGAGGGAAAAGTCATTCCAAATGGAGGAGAAACAATGAGTATGACCAAAAAAGACAAGAGAGACATTTTGACCTGAGAAGAAAGTTAGTGAGACGAAGAAGTTTCAACAAGAGTAAGTAGATTGATACTACATATTTTAATTGTTTTTACAACTAGTGCAACTTGGCCTCTGACCTTCACTATGCTAAATATCTTCACCACCACTGGTGTTTTGGTCAGGTTTGACCCATGACTTGACACCCCACACTTTGCAGTGTAGGGAGCTGTTTTTAGGTACTTATTCTATACTATAATGTACTGTGTATTGATGCATGCATATTTTTTTTGCTTACAGCATGTATTGGAAATAATGTTATTATAAATGAACCAAACACGAAGAAGGAAAATAACTGGGTATGTAAATATCAAATCTGAATATTAGTCCACTAATTAGTTACCTACCTAATTATAGTGAATGGTAACCAGTATTTTTTATATTTTACTATAAGTAACCTATACTGTTCCACTGCTGGGCAAAGGTCTCCCCATAGACTTTCAGTTCTAGTCCTCAAGTTCTGGCAAGTTTTCATTTACAGTTTATCTGACCCACTATGTTATACCTAACCTAAGCCTTTATAGTTTGTGCGCGTATTGCCACAATTGCCACTGTGTTTTAGTATAAAATAAACTACATATTACCTATATTTCTTTATTACAGAATAACCCAAACTGGGAAAACACTACAGTTCAAATGAGTTTAACACCACTGAAGTTATTGACATCTTCAGACTCTGATTCAGATAAATGGTACATAGTAGTGGACACAGGTGTTATACTAAACAATTATAACTACATGAATGATATGGCTACTGCAGGTTAGTGTTTATAAAACATATATCATAAGCTCCGCAAGAAATTTTTAGCAGCTTTTGTATTTACATCTTATCAAATAAATTTGTCTGAGATAATGAGACACGAGAAAAAAAACTTTTCCATATATTAAAATAACTCTAGCAATGGTTTAGTAAGTACTATTTCAATACCTACTTACGATCAAAAAACTGTCTCAGATCCTGATTGTCACTTGTTGGTGCCTCATCATGTAATGTCGGAGCTCCAGTCACACGTGGTTCAAAGCAGCAATGTTCAAGCCCGAAGGATCCTACGATTCCTCACTCAGCAAATTGAATCAGGACTGGTTGTATTGGGTAAGTTTTTTTATGTCTTTGTCAAGGCTTATTTACATTTTCAAGTTCTAGTATGAAGAGGAAGCTTACCTACATTCTATACCTACTCTTTAACTTGCAGGTGATAAAGTAACAGGCGAAAGCGCTTCTGACATGACTATCAGGACATGTACCAACTTAGTTTCACAAAACACCAAGGTTGTCCTCGTGTCGAATGATCCAAAAATCGTAAATTATAAAATTATTTCGAAAAATGTTCATGTATTTACTATGCAGGAAATAAAAGATATATTAGCAAACCGACCGGTCAAAATACCTAGGGAAAATTCTCCCACACTTGCCATTAAAATCGTTGTGCCAAATAATTGCGAAGAATCAAACCGAGCCACGCAGGAAGCGTTTGAACCTCTCGTAACTTTCGATGCAACTGAACGCGCTAGAGATACCTCTGGAATGACTCTTCGAACAATGTTCTATTCAGCTGAAAACACCCGAGATACAAATAGGCCTTCCCAAGACATTTTTGATTCGGTTGAATCGGCTGAAGATACACGAGATAACCCTGGAACATCTTTTGGCATAATCGTTGATTCAACCGAACGTACTAATGATACTGAAGATATCTATAAAACAACATCTAATAGAAATACAGATTCAACAATCGCTGATCATGATGCTACAAATATCACAGAAACGCATGATCAAAGCACTATGGATTCAACTCAGTTTGCTAATGATACTCGACGTATCCCTAGAACGCCTTCTCGTAGTATCTTTGATTCAATTGAACGTACTAATGATATCCGAGATAACTCTGAATCTGAAGCGCTTTCCCATAAAACCTTTGGTTTATCTAAACAAGCGAATATTGCTCAAGATGTTTTTGAAACTAATTTTCGAGTAAACGCTAACAAAAATAAACTTCCGAATGATTTTCAAGATATCCCTAAGACGTGTTCTCGACAAATGTTTGATACAACTGAGTACACAAATGATACCCGAGACATCCCTGAAGCGGTTTCCCACAGAATGCTTGGTTCAACTGAACAAGCTAATGTTCGAGACATCTCTAAATATAATCTTAGAAGTTCTGTTGATTCAACTAAAATCGCTAATGATGACCGAGGTAAAACTGAAGTCAATTCGCGAGGAACATTTGGATCGACAAAACTTACTAATGAATATCGAGATATTTGTGAAACGACTGGTCAAGGAGTCATTAATTCCAGTAATGCCCAAGATATTTCTGGAACGCCGTCTCGAAGGATCGTTGATTCAACTGAACTGGATAATGACACGCGAACAAAAAGATCTAACGATAGTTGGAATCAAAATCTTCCTAAATCAGCGATACCCACCAAAGATCGCACAAAGAAGACATTAGAAACACAATTTGTGGATAAGTCTGAATCAGTTTGCTACCAAAGTCGTCCTAAATCAGTTCCGGAAACAGGTAAAGACCTCTCTGATACTGGTGGAACTATTGAGGGTCATAGAGGTTTGAAAAGTTTTGACCAAAGTCCTACGAAAATTTCTGATTTGAGCTCTCCATACTCGTCGCCAAGCAGTCACATAAGCCTAGATACCATAGGAGTGAACAGAATCATATCAATGAAAGGACTTAAACACCAGCCCGCGAGTATCACGTCCAACAAAAGTCAAACTTCAAGAAAAAGTTTAGGATTTATGCCACAGGCCATAAACCCCATGTCATACAGACCATCCTTGTCCAGGTCAACGAGTTGTGAGAACGATAAAAACAGTGAAGCAAGTGTGGTTAAAAGAAAAAAAGTTGTTCCCTATGATGTGATCGTGGAAGAAACATCTACATCGGGAGTGGTCAGTGATAGCTCTCGTTCAGAAACGGCAAAGAACTCCGTACAAAATGACGTGAAAAAAGTAGCCCGAAGATCTATTTTCATGTATGAAGTCGCCTGTCAAAGCATGGCAGATGTTCTGAGGACGAGGTTCGATGAATGGCTGTTTCGTTTTGTTCAAATAATGGAAGATGTTTTGAGAGTAAAGCTGCAAGAAAAACTACCTTTGGATGATAAAAAATATCCCGCTCCAAGGGATTTACAGGAAGCTACAACATGGATTATAAATAAGTACACCAAAAACTTCAACATTGTGAACGCTGCTAACAATCTGTCGTTTATTCTTTACAAAGCGGGCGATGAGAATGGTAAGCTTACTCTCCATATTATCATAGTTTACCGCATTCAACATAGCTCACTCGACCGATTGAATAATCGCAAAAAGTAATTTTGTACCATTCCCCCTCTAAAAAGCTTATTTTATTCACTGAAAACAGTGAATAAAATAGTATATTATTTCATTACAAGTGCGGAATGGCTGTCATTGCAAAGAGTTCCGACAAATGTCTACCCGAGCCGAGGCGCAGCCGAAGGCGAGGGTTGACAGTCGGAACAAGTTGCAATGACGGTTCCGCACGTGTACTGAACGACTATTTTTAATACAGTTGCGAAAAAATTAAGCAATTTAATAAAATAATTAAAAACACAGTAAACTCAACTAACTAATTTCTGAAAAATGGCGCCAACCGTAGAATATAAGCAGTGATTTTTTTTTCTTCACAGTTTATTCTGGTAGGCAAAGGGAACTATGCCTATATAGCCAAATCTTCAGTAGAATTTTTTTTATTGATATGAAATGAAAATTAAATTTAATGAGATGAAATTAAACCTAACCTAGCTCATTCAATCAAATCATTAAATCTGATATTGAAACAAATTAGTAGCTTCTTTTTAGAAATATACGTATTTGCATGAATAAATAAATATCATAAAAAATATCATAATAATCATAAAAAGTTCAATGAATTTTTTTAGTAAAAACTTCATGGTTGGTTTTTCTTTTTAATAGACATTATTTTGACAGTTGGGAAAGAGAACGCACTAGTTCGGGAAAGGTAAAAAAAAAGCACGAGTATGTAATAGCCCACATCCCGAACGCTATACGTCCCTGTAATACGCCACTTTTTGAGCAACTGTATTAATAAGCACTTTTACTTACTGTTTTGGTGTTTGAATTTAGAACACATCAATATATTCCACCTACATCTCAATGCAATACATGCCTTGCGCAAAAAATTCTCGATACAAACTTCTTTTGCAAAGAATACTCAACATACAAACTCCTTGTGCAAATAACTCTTCGAAATTTGATTGGTCGACATTTACGATATGGAGTTTAGCATTAGGATAAAACTTACGTCTTTCTTTTTCTCGTAGTCATGGTATGAAGTATAGTATGCAACTCTTGGATAAAACGTATTTCTATCGAGGGCCATGAATCTCTCGCGTCATTCAGGATTCTAACACTTGAATCATAGAATCCTTCACTTGCTCGTGATTAATCTAGGGCCCTCGCTTGAAATCCGTCTTTTATTCACTAATTGCATAATATCATCATCATCATCAATCAATATCATCATCAATATATATAAAACTCTTTTGAAGCTGACATAGAATCAACGCACAGCCTAAACTACAAGTCCTAGAGGTATGAAATTTGGAGGGTAGTATCCTTATATAGTGTAGGGGTGCACTAAGAAAATAATTTTGAAAAGTCACACTCTAAAGGGTCTAGAACGCGAGCAACGCCGCGGGAAACGGCTAGTACTATTATACAGTAGTTTTTTTGGCATTTTTCAGGGAAGCCATCCCTGCCAGTTGCAGCAATTTTTTTACGGCTGATGATATTGATTTTATTATTTCAGGAAAAATCGCTGACAACATTGAGCCCTCTGATTACATGGAAATGTACAGTTACGGCGTGTTTTTGGTTGAAACATTCCAGGTAGGTACTTGAACCTTTTTGATTTTAGTCATAACCCACCACGTAACTTTATTCTTATCTGTACCGCATTACACCTAGTTTACTAAGTACTAACCTTCGTACGCAGATTTTCGCACTAGGTATATTTTTGTTTATTTTGAGCAAGTGTTTTTCGTTTTCATGTCTTTTTAAACTCTCGTCACTTTTATTTCGACGAAAAGAGAGATAACAGTAGAGATTCAGCGTAAGTATGCTCGAAATAAGATAATACATTGTATAAATAAAAAATAAAAATGCCTATTGCAGGATATGAATGCAGAATGTCAGGGAAAGGATTGCAAAAAGGACAAAATAAAAAGAAAGGAGGACAAGGCAGATTCGTGCAGCTGTTATGAAGTCAACACCGCTTCTGAATCACTGAAAAAACTGCTGTACGATATCCATAACACGTACCAAGAGATTTTGGTCGATCATCCACGTGATCTATCCATGGAAAACCCAAGTGAGTTTTGAACGACTGATCAGACCAACACTTTCAGCCAATTTGACAACATACAATGTTCAGAGAATATGTATCTTTAAGAAACTTACTACTTGATATTAACTGGGATAGGGTCAAAGATTGCCCAGATCTATGTACAACATACGAGAGCGTTTTCACGCGATTGGCATCGATGTGATAGTCTTGACATGTTTTTACAGTCGATAAAAGCAGAAAAAAATTGCTTTGGACGACCCCCCACAAGATTGAAAAAGTAAAGCCCCAAAATACACAGAGCGCGTGATCATATGATCCACCTGATGTTAAGTAACAACCTCTGCCTATAACAATGC
This sequence comes from Eulithis prunata, assembly GCA_918843925.1. Taxonomy (NCBI): domain Eukaryota; kingdom Metazoa; phylum Arthropoda; class Insecta; order Lepidoptera; family Geometridae; genus Eulithis; species Eulithis prunata. The sequence continues at coordinate 5,600,348 of OU974016.1, read as the reverse complement.
AGTGCTTCACTGAGTTCATCCACTGAGGGCGTGCCCTATGACGTATCGCACTGCGTCCATTATTCTGAGACGTATATAACCGGAACAAAACAATACGAGCATTGCTACTTGGCGGAAATAAGTACGGGGAGGTGTACTTTTTCAGACCAGCTTATTCACAAAAAGCTGTACTAAGCTACTAAATTATCAAAAATTTGGCGTAAGTATACATAAACTTTTTGATTTTCAGATAGTTATACATATGATTTCAACATAAATACAAATGAAGAATGCATGCAAGATGTTGAAGAATTATATGATCCATACTATGATGAGCACGAGGCAGCCATTAAGGAACCTGACGACATGGAAAGTTCATATTATGGTGAAGCGCCGTGTGACGAACACGCGAGCAACTCATATAACCTAAGATCTCAAAAACGGAAATCTCAAAGTGTCAGTGAAGTACTCTTACCTTATTGATCGAGTGAGCGAAGCGAACGAGATCTTAGTGACAACTTGGACAAAAATGCTTTGTATATTTGTATGTTTGTTCGACGAGATCTTTTGAACCGCTTATCCGATCTTCACCGAATTTGGTGGGTATACGGATAGTACTCTTAAGTTTTACTGGTTTGTTAAATGAAGTAAATCGGTCAAGGGGTCGTGAAGTTATGAGGGTCCAAAGGGAGTAAAAAAGTACAATAATATCAAGTGGGGTGTCATATGATAGGGTTTTGTTTAGACATTCCAAAACCGTTTTTATTTTGATTCTAGGTCTAATAGATTTTGAGTTGTTGTAAAAATTATAAAATTAGCAAACCCAGTATAACGTGAGCTACCATATCTTGGAGTTTCAATGATTTTGTAGTTCAAGTAAGACTGGTACATAGATAGACGGCGATTTCGAAGCGATTTGCAAAGTTTATTACAACCATTGGTCAATAAAAATTGTTTGGGGTTTATTAACCTCCGAACATCACGAGATCTCAGTTTGGGGGCGAACTACTAGTACAATGTCTGACTGGCGTGTTATTTTCAGGCTGAAGGTGATGTGTCTCTGGAAGAAACTGTCGTCGAAAAGGGCACTGAATCATCATTTTTCGAAAGCCTACACCTACAAAAGACTCTCCACAAAAATAACAATGGCAATAACTTGAAAAATGCTGACCAACAAAATTCGCAGAAAAATAAAACTTCAATAAATGTACCTGAACAAATACAAAGCGCTAATAAGCGAGAGGAAAAAGATCCAACTCTACATAATCTTCAAATTCATTTTAGTAAAAACGAATTGAAAAATTCTACGTTCCAATCGACAGTGGTATGTAATTTCACTGTAAATCCTGATATTGAAAGAAAAGTGAAGGCGAAGCTGAATCAAAAAGAATTTGGAGATGAAAATAATGGTGATGATGAAGATACTGATAAACGAATAATTGATGAAAAGCGAACAGAAAACGACCGTAAAACGTGTGAACTCAGCAGTGAAATACCGAGCGAAGCAAACGATAACTTTACGTATTACATGGCATTGATGGCGCGTAGTTTTCTACACATTTTTGAGCATATCAAATCATTGTGGTTGGTACATTACTTTGTCTTTTATTAAATTACATTATTTTTACACTTTCGGGTAGATACTAGGATTACAAGTATCGTATGCTATTTCAGTCATTTTCACCGTCTTTAAACCGAAAGACAAAACAAGCTTTGTTTCTTTTAGTGTAATCAAAAAAAAGACCGATAGTGTTTGTCTACGCAACGAAATATTGTCTTGGGCGCTCGCAGCATAATTATCCAAGTTTTATCGAAATTGTAGCAGAAGTTCTGGCTTTATGAATCACAAACATCAGATTTATCTCATTTAAACTAAGAAATGTGATTGTTTGGTGTGTATTTATTATTGTTTTGTTTTCCAGTGCCGAATATATTAACGCAAATAAAAAATCCGACGTGTGCACTGTAAATGAACTACACCACAAACTGCATAAGGAATACATCACTATGTACGAAATCCACCACGCACTAAATAGGTATAATTGAATTGAGTATTTCATTTTCACTTTACTCTCTTTGAACTTTCTCATTGAAAGCAAAAGTAATAGTAAATTCGCTCATCTACTGGATTGATCTGTGATAAGTAGGTTCTTTCTCTCACTGTTTTTAATTTAACACAGATAAAGAATCCGCCACACGACATACTCGTAATAACACATAATTATAATAATGTTTCACACCAGAGGTGTTAATTACTTGGTAGTAAAAAAATTTAAATACGGAATTAGTGTTTTTCGTGAATCCAACAGGATCAGTAGATTTGTTTTAAGTCTTATTATGAAATCATTTCGATATTAGTTTAAACTGGTATTAAAACAGAGCTTTTCTTTTCAGTATCCTCAACAGAGAGCTTTATAATATGGACGAAAATATCCAGACGCTATTGAAAATGGCAAATCAGGGTGATAAAATTATTCCTAATGACGAACTTTGCTTGCAGTATAGGTAAGCACATTTTTTCTCTTGCGCGTTTCGCATGAGCGCCGTAGAGACAACGTTTATATACTGAAGAGAAGATAAATTCATAGTTCACTCCTTTCTTTTGTTAGACTAAAGAAACTTGAGACCACTTTCTATTTACCTAACCGTGGAAGCTCCAACTAAACAAATTCCTAAATTTATAAGTACAATGTATCTGAAGAACCATAGTCCTGTACCAACCATAAACCTTTATTATGAAAACTAATTTAGATTAATTACAAATGTTTACTTAAAGTTGGATAACTGGAATATTTTTCATTTTCTAGGAATCTCATTACCAAATGCAAGAAAACAACCGAAGAATATCTCGTTATAATACGGCGCATACTAAAATTGGGGCGGGATGATTTGAATAAAACTGTAATGTGATATTAAGTAGTGGCTTCATATTTATAAGTAGATATTATTTTTTTAAACCTCGATATGTCCGTATACTTTCATGTTTGTAAAAACATAATGCATGCACTCTTTTAAACTAATTTCCGATTATTGTTGTACATAATTTGTTGTTCTCTTAATTAAGGTTAGTGTTAGTTTTATAAGTCATGAATACAGTCGTGGTAAACCAATAAGAACTGTATATCTAAGTATTTAAGTTTCCTTCAATACTCTGATATTTGTTTTTTTTTTTAGATTATCTAAGAAATGCAAATAAATTAGTGTTACAATCTGTAAAGGACACTTATCGCCTAGTTAATATCACAATGCCTTGGCAGTTAGTAGTCCATTTCATAATATAAGACATAATAGTAATTCAGTATTTGAATACAAAAACCAATTGGGTGTGTAACTAAATTTTAAAAAAAAAGTACCAAGCGGTATAGCAGCTAATCTATGTATACGTATAAGAAAGTTTTAAGATTATGCATGATTTAAACTACATCATTTATATAAAAAAAATGTTTTTATTACAAACATTGTAAAGTAATACTAATAATATTACCAATATAGAAAACAAGTCATAGCACAGAATAAATACAACTAGTACAGTAATTGGCACCTTTGAATTTGTATCTCCTTTGCACTCATAACGCTTTGGTCAGTTATGTATCTCTAATGTTATCGATGGTAAACGTAACAAAATTGGAAGGAAGGAGCTTTCAAGGCGACAGCAGCAGTTCAAGTACTTGGAATTATATAGAGTTGTTGATACCAAGCATACTGGTTTACGTTTATAAAATGTAACATCTCTAGATTAAATATCGTACTCACGCGTTCGTATTTCCGAAAATAGATGTGATCGTAGAAATAACTGTTGGTACCTATTGGTGAAGAAGTAAGATCTTTCAGTGTAATATTACTGGCATGTGTGCAAGAAGTACCACAGTCATAACAACGATTTAATTTTGCACATCTTATTCGATCCTTTGATTAATAAACTCGCAACATTATATTAAGATATCAGACCCTTACATAACAGACTTGGACGAATTGATAACAAACCTTAAATATAAAACACTACATAATAAAAAAATAATCTTAACACCTAACAGCTCATAGTGACTAGAACTAAATACTAAATTAAAACTAGTTAAATCCTCTTCCTTCCACCATGCACGTCGCGCAATATCTTGGGAATTGTAAGACAGATAGCAAGAAATCCGTCAGTCCCTGAAATAATCAATATCACTGCTAATGAGTTATGTAATTATCTAGTGATCTCGTTGGTGAACGATATTAGCAGTTAGCTTCTAATTTGTTTCTAAATACTAGGATGCTATAAAAATTCTAATTTGTTTGTTTTATGTACCTACCTATTTTGATTCGGTTTTGGTAAATATTTTAGTTTTCGTGATAGCCACTAGGTGCGAAAGGTTTCGGATTCTTTTGCCTGTAGTTGTTTGTGCTGTAATAATTGAATTACTACGGGGTTCCGCACGTAGTCTCTTTTCGGGGTCTGGTACCCGGTAGTATCATTTCTTGTGTTCACGTTATGGAAATGTAACATTTGGTGACATGCTTGCGCGTGCGCATATAGAAAGTTTTCTTACCGATAACCCTGATATGCATACTGTGAAAGGTAAGATAAGAATGTAGAATCCAGCTGCAAAGAACGCCACTGAGAATCCGATGAAAATCAGGACTAGGAGCCAAATGATTGAGAATATCACGTTCCCCATATTCTGGAATGATAAAACAATTTAGCAACTGCAATTTTAATTATATTGACCACATGCTTTGTGATCAAAATTCATACGTTTATCTAGCTAGGGTTTGGCTATATTATTCTGTGGCTATTTTATATATATATTATTGCCCTATTAGGCAATAATACAATAACAGATCCAAAAATGTCTACTTATTTATAAAATGAGACCCAGACAAACGGTCAATTGGTCTATAGTAAAACTAACCGTTAGCAATGTGTAATGTAGCCTTGACTGTCCGTTAGAAGAAGGACGTGCTTGGAATTTACTCGCAAACCACTACCTACTAGATCTAGACTTCCATTACAACACACCACAAAACTAAGTATTTCAGGGTAAAAGCTATAATTGTGAGCACACCTGCCTTGTTAGGGTAATTTATAAATGCAAGAGTTTGTTATCAGGAAAATTTTGGCTTACATTATGTAATTTTTTTACACACTGGTAGATTTTGATAACAGATCTTGTTATCATCCAGTTATGTACACATACGTATACCTACTACCTTAGCATGTGACACTAATTCACGTGTCTACATATTTTATGCGTTGGTGATAATTTTTCGAGTTTGCGCTTCTAATAGCCATTGAGCCATTGCATGCGTAACGGCATAGGTAGGTACCTACTTATCATAAAGGAAAAAACATCAATAATTTAGGTATAGTAATGTCCAGACGATAACTGTGATCGACGTGGTCGTATGTTAGACTAGCTGATACCCGTGACTTCGTACGCGTGCGAAACTTGCCACCAAAATATCTGTCAACCAGCTTTAGGATGAACCTCGTGCTAATGGCTGCTTTTGGTTTAGAGAGGTCAAGCTGTATCTAAGAATCCACATATTTGATTTCAATAATATAGGCCTACCTATATAGCCTATGTTTCAATCCGGAAAAAGGGCTTCTAAATGGTATAAGTTTCATTGAAATTGGTCCAGTAGTTTAGGCGTGATCCGCGAACAAACAAACAGACAAACTCTATTTTCGGAATCAGAATCGTTTATTTAGTGGATCTGCATAGGTATTTCGTTTATCCATATCTTTAATTTTAGTTTTTGGCTTTTTTACAGTTTTATAATAGTATAGATATAGGAGGTATAGATAGATGATTTCAGTTTCTTGTTTCATACGTTTTAGAGCGTGACTTATCAGTAGTCGATTATACATTAGAACAAGTAACCATGTTAGGTATTCCTAATCCAAATACGAGTAGGTGGGGTGGGTTAGAGTTTAGATAAGCAAAGTAGGTAGGTTGCACCTATCAGCAGCGCACCAAACCTGTCTACTAAATTTTATCGTTTTAGGTACTACCTACTACATGTTCTATGACTTTATCTAATCGATTTTGTACCTATCTGAGAGTTTACGCTTTTTTTTTAGATACGTAGTATACGTATACTTTCATACCTGATGAAGGAACCTATAATTATAGGTATTAGTTCCGCTGCCCAATGTGAAAGTATAGAAAAAGTTATACTGCACGTAGGTACCTACCTACTCACATTTAAATTATATTTTACTCCTGTGTAAAAAGAATATTAGACTAGTACCTACCTATATGACACATTATATTTAATTTTACTCATAGATCTAATCTAGTAGGTGTCGAAACGAGGGTGTGTGGGTGAGTAGTAGGTATAGTATAATACTTTACACACTCATACACACTGGCACGGCTGGCACCTTACGAAACCGTATGTAGTATAAACTGGTGCCCCTAATAAAATAATAGGAAAGTAATATGTACCTACTTATGTAAATGATACCGGTATAACTCATCTGGCTTCACATCACCTATAGAAACGATCGTTCTATTCAAAACCAGTTGGGCGTCATCAATGCATGGGTCATTGAATTCATTAAATTTTTTGGAAGTTTACCAGTTTACCTACTCATGACATTCGATACCGTTATCCTTATCCAAAATGAACGATAAAATAGGTAAAACTATAAACTTTGGTCAAGGCTGCAGAATGTTATAGCTAGGTACCTAAAACTAGAAGATTGTTTGTACCTACAAATTACCACAGAATACCTGATGTACTAACTAGTACTTACTACTACCTACTATCACTAGCCAAAAACTCCATACATGTGCACAATATCGGGAATCGAACCTGCAGCGCTCGTGTCTCCGCCGTAGTATACCATGCCTACCGAATATTGTGGCTGAACGGACTTTATTCGTTTGTCGCGCCTTATCTATCATCCTCCACCCTAACATTTCTAACGTTGCTCTATTTTATAATATTTTTCCACGTTTAAGTAGATACCTAGGTAGTGCAATAAAGTTAATAGTAAGTAGGTACCTAGGTACATTAAAAATGAATTATTACGCGATAGCATCATCTTTAGGTAGTATTGGTACACACACCTACCTACGCGTTGGATGAATAGTCTGTGTTGCCTTTGTTTGACTTATCTATTTATTTTGAAATACTTTAATAGGTAGGTACCTACCTCATAAAATGTCATAGAACTACATATAAGTAACCTACCTACTTAAACAGTTACTGTTATGTTACTTAATTATGAAGTTTATGCTAATAACCAAAACCGGACGTTATAGCTATAGCTACTAGGTATAGTTTCGGGTAGGCGAAATTAATAGGTTGGAAGCATTGAATTACTATTACTAGCGTACTACGCTAGTAATAGTACCTCAATGGTTGGAAGATATAGGAACATACCGGTGGTTATAGAAGCGATATGAAAACACAAACACGCGTTGGTCGTCTTGCCTGGACACTTTCCACTACTAGACTGACGGCGCGGCGTAGGTGCACGACGACGATGACGAAGCTAGGTACTCGGACTACTTAAACCTTTAGGTACCTAATAAACCTTGAGTAAGAATGCACTGCTCATAGCATTCCCTTATGGACTGGGTGACGCTGAATGGGTGAGTAAGACCTATGCGTGTACTGTGTAGGCATGTAGGTAGGTGTAAGATTAAGAGTACCTAACTCTTGACGTAAACTACCTAGAAGCCTACCAGCTACCTTACCTACTACTTCTTCTTCTTCTATACCTATATGGCCTCTGTCCATCATTTCGACAGACAATTTTGATAGTGTCAAGTGATGAATTTGAAATAGGAGTTTTCACATTCAGAAAAACCACTACACACATTTATTCCAATGGGTCACACTTTATGTTACGACCTAAGTATTATTGGTTAAAAATTAAACAATAATACTCACAATAACACAAGAAAAACGATAAGAAAAACGAGAAAGAAATAATCTAAGTTGTTGTTTTGTTTCAAAAAAAGTCAAAACTCGAATCTTCACTCTTCTTCTTTTTCTTCTTCTCTTCAGTAATGGCCTGTGTCCGTCATTTCGACAGACAATTTTGCCAATGTCAAGTGTTAAAATTGTAATAAATAAGTCAAGTCAAGTCATTTGTCAAGTCGGCTGTCGTTTGTTTAGAACAGAAAATGGTGGATTTTCTCTTCAAAACCTAACACGAATTTTCACATTCAGAAAAACCACTTTACACACATTTATTCCAATGGCTCACACTTTATGTTACGACCTAAGTATTATTGGTTAAAATTCCACCAAAATTAAACAACAATACTCACAATAACTCAAGAAAAACTATTAAAATAAAAGTGCTATGTGTCGTTTCAAAAAATGTCAAAACTCGTGTCCCACTCTTCTTCTTCTTCTCTTCGTTAATGACCTCTGTCCGTCATTTCGACAGACAATTTTGCCAATGTCAAGTGATATAAACACCATTTGACACTGGCAAAATTGTCTGTCGAAATGACGGACACAGGGCATATGGGTTTAAAAGAAGAAGAAGAACGGAAACCTTAAGAAAAACCAAAACAAAGCGGAATTCAACAAAACAAAGTAGGTAAAAAGGGACGATAGGATTATAGGACTATAGGTGTTCGGTGAAGAGGGAAGTTCAAGTCGGTTCGAATAATTCATACGATACAAAAATGGCTGGTTACTTCGAGGAGATGGGATGGAGAGAGCTGCAAGATGGAGAGAGTCCTGACCATTTACTGCATATGGCTAGATTTTTGCTAGATTTCGGACTTCACGATGATAACTTTACTGGAGAATGGCCCAGGTTTGTTCACATTTAAACCTACATTTATTGAATATTCATCACGCAAAAAGGGCCCATTTAGGGCCTAGTTGCGGAAACAAGTCCGCGGAACAAGTAAATAACAAGTATTCATCTTAGCCCTACTGGGTAACGAAGGCGTTATTGTACATGAAATAGTCCTCGCATCGACTTTGACATCACTATAAAGAATACCATTACCACTATGTACCTACTACGTTACGTTACGTGGTACACACACAGTAAAGTTGACCACTATGACTATATATCTAACTTTCTATGTTTTATTATTTTTGTTTATTGTTTATTTCAGATTGCCTCCTCCAGCATCCCAAGAAGCTGTGAACAATCTACCTGTTGTCACCATTACAGACGTGCATGATGATAAAAACTGTCCCATTTGTCTTAAAGTATTCAAAACTGGAGAGGAGGTGAAACAGATGCCTTGCCAACATGCCTTCCATTCTGTTTGCATATTGACTTGGCTGGGGAAGGTGAGCTCTCTTCTTATTTTGCAGTTTTCTTTCATATTTTTTTTATTGTAATGATATGGCTGTCTTTTAAAATATCTACCAAGGAGTGGAACTCCTTGCCGGCGTTTGTGTTTCCGAATACTTATAATTTGAATGTTTTCAAGAAGATAGTGAATAGGTAGGTACCTTCTAGGCAAATGTGCTAAACTGTTGACCACATCATCGCTTAACATCAGGTGAGATCGTGGTCAAATGTTTGCCTATAATGTGAATAAAAAATTTGCATCTCTTTCAAATAAACAATTATGTAGGTATTCTTAATCCAGGGTCCAGTTACTGGATTCATCTTATAGAAGGTCCACTAGTCAAAGAGAGTCAGTCTGTTACCTATCATTACAGAATTTACAGATACAAATTATTTAATTATACTCTTTTGCTTTTCAGACAAACTCTTGCCCATTCTGCAGACTTGAATTACCAACAGACAATGAAGCTTATGAAGCATTCAAAAAAGAAAAGAAGCGTGCAGTGCAAAGAAAAGAAGATTTAGAAATACTACATGATTCTATGTTTAGTTAATGCACCACACATGAGGTAGGGTAACGGGTTCCAAATAGTTATTGGCAATTTTGGTGTACAATACTAATTAGTTTTTAATTAAAAAAAAAAAAGAATAAAAAAAAAAAAAAAAAAAAAAAAAGATGGTATTTGGTATAATATTATAAATGTTTTTATAAATTCTATGTTTATGTTGGATTTAAAGCGATCAGTGATATTTTCAGTATCTAATTAAAATGATTCATTTGTGAAATGAAAACCTATATTTTATTGATTACTATCAATCAGTATAAAGTTTGCCATTTTTACTCTAAGATAAAAAATCGCGATGCATTCATTTGAAAGTTTGTAGCATTCAATTGGTACTCTGTATTCCTAACCCTAGTTGGTTACAAAGTGATTCTGATATAGGTAATACTATTTCATTATGTATTGTTAATTAACTCATGTATGTTATAATGAGTGTTTCCCAACTTTAGTTACATATATCTATTTGGCGTAGGTATTATATGATCTGTGATTAGGCTAAATTGTATCTGTGGCTTTTTCACAAACCAACTAGATCTCCAAATTCAAACAACTTTCCAACTGTTTTGACAGTGTCATAAATAGGGCACAAAATCAAATTAAATGTGAAAAAAAATATTAAAATTTTGTATAAAAATAAAGAAGAAAAAATAAATACATAATAAAAATGAATAAGAAAAAACCGTAAGTAATTCTATACATTTATTAGTTTAATCTTTTATCTCGCTTCTATTTCACTGGATATCATTGTTTACAGAAATTGTAAGTGCCCTCCGAAACTACAGAAAGCTTGTAAACATGCAAAGGTTACTGATTGTAAGGATGTTGCAGAAATCATTGAGGCTCTTACTTTTGATGATGAAAGTAAGTTTATTTTTACACTGGAGTTTTGGAATTATGTACTTACTTATACCTAAATTATATGTCAGTTTCCGGTTTCGTAAATAATTTACATATGTATCTAGAAACCAATCCCTTTATTCTAAAGAGATGTAGCAAGTTGTTCAGTTCAGCTGGATGAGTATGTTACCTACCGACAATTTTAGTGCAAACAAATTCGTAAAAATGCTTTTAGGTAGGTATATGCTTTGAATTTCAGGTTCAAGGAAAGGAAAACGATCAAAACCACCAAAATTTAGGATGAAACCGTTTAAGCCACGTCATTACAAAGATACATGTGTGCCCATGGTCCCTTCTATGCATACAAGGTAAGTTTGTGTTTATATCACTACGTAGTATAAAACGAAGTCGCTTCTCGCTGTCTGTCTGTATGTCTCTCTTAGATTTTTAAAACTACGCAACGGATTTTGATGCGGTTTTTTTAAATAGATAACAGTGATTCAAGAGGAAGGGTTATATGTATAAGTATAATACATGCATAATATAGTAGAGAAACACTGATAATTTTAGCGGTTTCTAATGTGATGTCGTAAATAAACACATTTTTTGCACTTACATTGCAAACGAGATAGATCGAAATAAATATATGTATAAAGTAGTTTTATAAACTTCGTGACGGTCATAAGCTTCATGGAGCACGCGTGCATGATGTTATCATTAACTAGCTTCCGCGCGCGACTTCGTTCGCGTCCCGTTGGATCCCGTGGATTTTCCGGATTAAAAAGTAGCCTAGGTGTTAATTCAGGTCACGGACAATATATATTCCAAGTTTCATCCAAATCGGATCCAGTAGTTTTTGTGTGAAAGAATAACTAACATACATACATCCCTACAAGCTATCGCGTTTATAATATTAGTCGGATTTTAGAAAATGGACACTGCAACTTTTTAAAAGGTCCCTGTGTGACCATAAAAATATTTTCAGCAAAGACTTTATGATTGTAAATGTTTCAGGTTACGATATATCGGCCATTGTGCAGTAGAGCCCCCCAAAGCTTCTGGAGCCAGGTTAGTATAGATCGGTATTTATACAAGTAGGTATGTATAACACATCCGCCAGATTCCACATTCGTCAGATCATTTATTTATTCCACATTCGTCAGTTTTTTTTTACCTCTGACGAAACGATGATTCCTCGTTCGTCAGATTCTATTAGGACAAATCCGCCTGATTTCATATTCGTCAGATTTTTTTACCTCCGACGAAACGACGAATGCTCATTCGACAGATTCCATTATTAATCATCCTGATGTTGTTATTTATTTACTACTAGGTGCCGCCCGCGACTTCGTTGGCGTCCCGTTGGATCCCGTTGATTTTTCGGGATAAAAAGTAGCCTATGTGTTAATCCAGGTCACGGACAATATATATTCCAAGTTTCATCCAAATCGGATCAGTAGTTTTTACGTGAAAGAGTAACAAACATCCATCCATCCATCCATACTTACAAACTTTCGCGTTTATAATATTAGTAGGATTGTGGGGTCCAGAACTAGTAAAGTCCTGCTGGTCGATATATTGTAACATTCCAGACGTGCGTACGGCAGTTTCGATTTCAACTCGTCATCCGACGATGATACTACCAGCGGCATCTTGCGTACGGGAAAGAAACAAAAATATCGAAAGCGAGTGCGCTATTTCGATCTGCTACCCGGCGATATAATGTTGCCGACCCCCGTTCCTGTCATAAAACACACGGCTTCTGATAAATCTATACTGAATGTGAGTAAAAACAAATGCCTTTGTTTTACCTGCTCTTGTTTATTGTCATATAGAGAAAGAAAGGTCAATAGAAATCCCAACGGAAGGAACGAAAGCTTTACACTTAGGTAAGCCGGCCCGTAGATCTCAAATATACTTAACAGATATCATAGTGTCTGGAAACTCAATGAAATGCTCAAACTCGAGACTCAGAAGTGTTTTAGAATTTTGATTACAGATTCGTTTTATTTTTTCTTAGGTTGCGAGTCCCAAAACGAGCGGTGATGTTATACAAGCTCAAAGAGCAACTGTCAAGCCAGGTGAAGTGAGGCCGCCGTTGCCAGCCAAGTCAGGACACGAGTAAGTACTCCTTAATAACTAAACTAAATCTTGATTGCTGCAAGCAAAATGTGTGTTTACAAGAAACTTTCCTCAAGTTTGCATGAGTATGTAGCTCTTAACGTCTTAGTTTGCCTGGATTTGGAAATTTCGGGACTTCTAGTTTAAAGAACCAGGATTTTCGTGACTTGGTTAGAAAGACTGTTTTTCGGTTCTGACCGAAAACGAAGGAAGTTATAACTTTCTGTTACCTAAAGAATGATCATATTATAAGTTATAAATCGTCATTTATAATATGGATGATGTAGTACCTACTCGTAGGCCAGTAGGTAGTGTCCTAAACAGCACCTAGTACCTAGATCGTCACAGGCTCGACAACATGCGGTGTGTACAGGCGGCACGTCCACTCGCGCCCGTGGCTCTCGTAGTACTGGCGCACCGCCCTACTTCACTCGCCTGCCCGAGACCGTGGGTTGTATTAGTTAGGTCTAACACAAACACTACAGATGACACAAAACTTTCTTTCTGTTTTAGGCTTTTCAAACCACACAGTGGGGTAGTCATTAATCGTGACAAGGAGTTCGTTCCAGATGTTGTTAATGCTCCCGGACCACGAAATATCCCAGGGTATGTTTCTGTACATAACTATTGACTACTGAAAAAAACAATTACGTTCATAATATTTAACGTACCTTGACTGTCCTTTAGCCTACTAACTTGATAACCAAAAGATGTGTATTTTGTAGATGTGGATTACACTCGTATTTATTTTTTTAATTAAGTTTTTTGGACGTATCTTGTCTCTGACTGTCCTTTAGTCACTCTACTAACTTGAGAACCAAAAGATCTGAAGGAGGTTGATGTGTATTTCATCCGTATTTACTTTTTTAATTAGTTTTTTAGAAGTACCTTGCCTCTGACTGTCTTTTAGTCACTCTACTAACTTGAATACCAAAATATTTGAGGGTGTTTTATTGGATTACATTCGTATTTGTTTTTTTAATTAAGTTCTTGTCACGAAGCACTATAAGTAAATTATTAGGTCAGGGCCATAACCTAAAAGCTTAGCTTATATTGAGGCTAGATGAAGTGAGTATACAATTTGCACTATAATAATTGTTTTTATGATTTCAGCAAAAAAACTAAAGGAAAGCCTTGCAATAAGGGAAGGTAAGTCCGAATGTCAGCTATGTGTAGTCGTGAAACACTCATAATATATGTCATATCACTATTTTTCTTTTTATTGATAAAACGAATAAGTACCTTACTTGTATCAATGCGCGGGTCAATACGCACTCAAATATGCTAAATAGACGGTGGTGACATTGAGGGCCTGATTTTTTAAATATAAGTACCTACCTAGCTAACAATTTTTTTTTTTTAGAGTTTGTCGGAAAAAATCCTGCAAAAGAAAAAAAAGTCGGTAAGTAAAATTCGAGATGTGGCTTTGTTATTGTAAAAAGTACAGATTGATACATTTAAATGTTTCTTTATAGCAAACACGCAGCTATGAAAAAGAAAGGAAAGGGGAAAAGGTACGACTTTATTTTCTGCTGTCGAATTAGATTTGCTTAGAAAAATGCAACAACAGAATCTATACCATTATCTTTTGAAATTAACTCATGCGGCCGACTATCTAGGGCCCTATTTATAATAGCTGAATAGTAATCTAGCTCTATCACTGTTTGACATAACGTGCTAGTAAGAGACAGCAATAATTTTAATCTATTTTCTTCTCTAAATATATAAAACTCTTTTGAAGCTGACTGATAATCAACGCACAGCCTAAACTATAAGGCCTAGAGGTATTAAATTTGGAGGGTAGTATCCTTATACATATAGTGTAGGGGTGCACTAAGAAAGGAATTTTAAAAAGTGACACTCTAAAGGGTCTAGAACGCGAGCAACGCCGCGGGCGACGGCTAGTCGCTGAATAAAGTTATAAGTAAATAAGCAGGCTAATCTTTTGTGTTGACATATCCCAGGTCGCGGTCTGATTTACCATACACTACCTTGGGAGTGACAGATGGAAAGCCCCGAGCGAGAGGCACGCAGAAACATTTGAAAGATGATGATTCCATCTGTGGCCTGGATGAGATACCGAAACCTGAACATGTTAGTATTCTGATTTACATCCACCCACTTTCAGCTCTTACGTCTTCTTCTTTCGAGTCAATTGGCTATGACTTTAAATTAGAAGGGGCCAGTAAGGGGCGACTTCAGTACCCCGCTCCGTTGTCTCTTGTGTACAGGTGGTTGGACAGAGAGAACAAGAAAGCAGGAGAAAGAAATTTCTTAGTTAACAGTCACCGTTATATCAAATTGTCGGAGCAGAAACGGAAAAAAAGTACTTGTCGTTTTAAAAAAAACCGGTTTTTAGAAAGAACCGGTTTTCGGTTTTTAACTATGGGTCTATGACGTCGTAAACTTTCTTGTAGCTTAGAAATTAAAAATGCCGAAATAGAACAGTAGGTCACCTGTGAATACTTGGGTGGGTGCTTCTGCAAATATTAGTTAACAATCACCGTTATAAATATCAAATTGGCAGAGTAGCAGCATCGGAAAAAAATCTTTTCGATTTAGAAAAAACCCGGTTTCAGAAAAAAAACCCGGTTGAACTGAAACCCGGTTTTTTTCTGAAACAGGGTTTCAGTTTATATGGAGAGCAGAAAGCATTTTGAAAATCATAATCTGTACATTATTAGAGATAATTAACTTAAGTCTTGATGTTTATTCTAGGTGCATATTCCAGCAGATCTGAAAAGAGGCACATTACAAACACATTCTCTGACAGTGATACCTTGCACTAAGGAGAAAAAACCTGAGATCCACTACGGTATACTTACGGGATCCTTCAACATGTATGATACCAAATTCAGTACGTATTTTCACATTTTTCTTTTGTATTAAAAAAAAATGGTTGCTATTTTTTTTACAATGGTAGTATGCTTCAAGAGAAAAAGTACGAAGAATTCTACGAATAAAGTAATGCATATATCTGCTATTTTCGTCTACGTAAAGAAACACGAACTTTAATATTTTATTTAATCTAGAGCTGCTAAAACTATAATTTATTTTTTATTTTTTATATGGTATGGATTCTCTAAACGAAATCAATCACATTACAATATTTAATATTAAACAATTTCTAATAAGTACTTAGTCTTATGTAGTCGATTGAACAAACCTGCTAATAAAAAAGCATACAACTAGTGTTATTACCACAGGTGGAAGGTCGAAAGGCCGTCAAGCTCTAACAATGTCAGTGATGGCGTACTGCCTCGCGTTTCACTACCATCCGAAGCAGTGGACTATGAAACTGGTGGATAATCTAGTTGACGCTGGTGACCAATGGTACATGTACCCAAGATAAGAAAGATAAGATTGCCACACTTTTTTAATCCATAGGTTGAACATCATTGTGTTCGAATCGACTCTACAACCTTAATTGGAAGATCACTAGACAAATGGTGCCAAAAAGTATGTTTTCAAATTAAATATTGCGTCGTCTCGGACTAATAATGATGTTTTGAATTTTTTTGAATGAAAATACTATGAATTTCGCATACCTATATTTACAATACATGTAGGTATTCTTAATTTCGTATCGAAGCGCTTCACCAATGCAAAATCCTTATCTGCGCGGTCACTGTTTGGATGGGTGACCACTAGTGGCATTAATAACGTGCCCTCCGAAGGGCACGTTAAACTGTCGGTCCCAGCTCTAGCAGTCGTTAAGCCACGACGGAGCCTTAAGGCGGCCTAAAAACTCCGTCACCAGAGTTGCCACTAACTCATACGAGCTTGCTTAACTCGTTTTGATTGATGCCGACAAAAGCAAGATGATAATTAAGTTTCTCCTTAGGTACATCCAATGCCTAGAAAAGGTTCACGACCACTCCGCCGTGCAAGGCATGTGCGAAGTTCTACCTTTCGGCAAGAAACAAACTCTAGTTCTCAACGGAAAGAGAATGCAGGTTCTGTTGGGAGAGCCAGATATTGTGGGATACACTATGTCCTTAGACCCAACTGTTTATAACCTCTGTCGAGGGCTAAAGGCCTTTTTTAAAGATAATCGGGCTGGGGTTATGCTTTCGAGGTGAGTGCAACATTATAGTTTGCTATTTAAAATCAACATAGGATTTAGATATGAGCAAGATACATTATGATAGTAGGTAGAGCTTCAAAAAAATTAAGAGGTTTTTAAATCAGAACATACGGCAAGTAATGTTTAAATTGTGTATTCATTCAATCAGTCAGTTTTTACATAAATTTAGATATTTTGAGCATCTGAAAGAAAGGTTTTGGTATTTATTCTTTCAGAGTGCTGAAAGTAGTGATATGGAAAGACAAAGTTTGTTATTACATATTCGATCCAGCCGGCAGAGACTCTCGAGCCTATTCTAACTTCTCTAACGGCTGCGCAGCTCTTGTCAATATCAAAGATCTGGAATCCGTCGCAGAAGTGCTTTTAGCTCGCAGCGTTTTGGAAGACCAAAAGTTCGTCCTAGCCCCCGTCAAAGTCCTGAAAATGATCGATGAAAAATGCGACGAAGATTTCGAATCGGATAAAGAACTCACCCAAGCTGAGAAAGCAATGATGGGCTACAGAATCCTAAACGAAAACTGTGCGATTGTCAACGCTAATATGCATTTAGGTGATCGATGCTTCGAAGACTGCAAGTTTAGACAAGCCCTGCCTATAGCGATAGTCGCTATGACGTACGCGAAAATATCACCCCCCAATACTTGGTTCACGAAAACTCTAGACAAAGTTCTGCGTTTAGGGAATAAATTGTTTATGGATTGCTTGCACCCGAAAGTAATGATAGACATGTCTGTTGATAATATTCCCAATGAGATCACAGTCGGTCCATACGCGTGTGAAATTATAATCTACCGCGAGAGGGTCAAAGGCCAGCTTTTTACTACAAAAGAGTGCTTGTTCAATATAAGAACAGGCTTAGAAGATTTTTTTAGTCATGAATACAATAGCGGTATTCTCGACTTCAATAACTATGTTTTGGCCGTTTGGAGACAGAAGGATATGTTTTATCTATTCGATCCTTACCCTCGGACGAACGACGGACTGAGATCTGTGAAAGTTGGTAAAGCGTGTTGCTGGATGTTGTTGAACTCTAATACAATGGCGGAGGTGTTTACTAAGAACTGGGACTACTTGCCGACGACTACGCAGTTTTATATCCACGCTTTCAAAGTATTAAAGCTGAAGAAAAAAGAGCCTAAGGTAATCTTACTTCAGCATACCATTTAGTACAAAATAACGACAGGCGTAACTTTGTATATATAAAGTCCATTTTAAGAATTAAATAGACACAGCATTTCTTTTGGTGATATTTTGACTTAATCCTCACCATTTTTGTCGTAAAATAAAACTTTGTTTTGTTTTTACATGTTTGTGTTGTGATTTTAGCAAATAGTTTGCACTCTAAGCGACGAGCAACTACCGGGAGCGCGTGGTAAAGGCAAGAGGAAAGTGTTGCCCATGAGCCAACTAGCGCAAGGCGACGGAAAGGAAATGTTCCACGATGTACTACCGGATGATACTTTGGAAGAAAGGCCTACTGGGGTAACTTACCTTAGATCTAAAAAATAGATAATAGACAATTTTTTTTGTATTAATTGAAGTGGTCTTATTATAATAAAGTGATTCTAATAGCTTCAATATCGATAATACACGCCTTATTCACAGCCACAACCGGACGAAGAACAGATGGGCGATATCATATCGTTGGTGGACAGTATTCAAGAAGACTATTTACCACCGATACCTCTGCGTTATAAGAAGATGCCGCCGGAACCTCTCGAACCGAGAGTCTGTAAGTTATTATTATTATTCGTGAAATGTTTGTGTGTATTCTGAGATAATGGAGGATTTTTTGCGTCGCACTGAGCTGCAAACGTGCGAGCTGGCAACGCAGCGAGAACTAAAATGAAATACCGGTACTTTAAGCTTGCTTGAATAACGATACGCAAGAATAAAAGCAATAGCTTACTTACCGCTACGTACCTATTGCTCTTTTAGGTACGGTGAAGCGCTCGTGACGTAGCTTGCTTAGTCCAATCTTCACATATTTATCTAAGTTAAGCGATGTTCTGTCCGGTCACTATATGGATGGGTGACCGTTAGTGGCGTTTACATCTGAGCGTTTCCGTGCTTCGGAAGGCACGTTAAACTGTCGGTCCCGAATCTAGCAGTCGTTAAGCCATGACGGAGGCCTTAAGACGGCCTAAAAACTCCGCTAATAGAGTTGGCTACTAACTCATACGAGCTTGCTTGAGTTACCGGTAGCAAGCCCTGGTAGTAAAATTAGACCTTGTGCTCATTATTCAGTGTTTCAGCGATCTAATTCCCATAAATAAATAAAATAAATATAAATAAATATTCACGGACACTTAACACAACGCCTTCTAGTCCCAAACTAAACAAAGCTTGTACGATGGAAACTAGATGGCTGATAGAATATAATACATACTTATAATACATAGAAACACCCATAGTACAAACTCTGCTTAGTTTGGGACTAGAGGGCGTTGTGTGTAATGTCCAAGGATATTTATCTATTTATCATTGTGTTATTGCAAATAAACCTGATATCATTTGATTTGTGCAGTAAACCTGGACTCGCCGACGGTGTCAGTAACGCAAGTAGTACCTCCGTGGCCGAAACCTAGAGACAAGTCGAACGAGCCGCCGGAACCGGATCCAGATCCGGAACCAACCCCACCCCCCACTCCACCACCACCAGTCGTGAGTCCATCCCTTCTAGAATATAGATATATCATGTAATACAAATCATGGATTCGTAGTTGGAAGGCGACCATGAACAGAAGACGGAGGGTAGGACGCCTCTACTCGATGGACTAAACTGCATTGGTAAGATTGCGCGAAATCGTTCTACACTTCATCTTTCGGTTGGCGGTTGCCATTCGATAACTTTAGTCGTTCATTCCACTCGACACCACCAGAACGACACCACCGGTGGTGTTCAAAGTTCTTTCAAAAAGTTATTTTATTTGCGTCCCGTTAACCTTGTCCATGTCCACCCTGTACTTTCCATTGTCAAATTGACATCACTAATAGTCGGTAGTGACGAACGGAATAGTAATTTCAAACGACACCACCGGTGGTGTCGATTGGAATACCCCACTTCAGCTCGTCAGTCGGTTGTTAGTTCTATTCGCAGAACAACCGACTAGCCTAACTTCTAACCTTCTTGACTAATGAAGATTTCCATCATTTTATTACCACTTTTACTTGTTATTCATAAAATAAACTCGTCTATTTCAGATCCCTGAAGGAGCCGAGGAAGAAGTAAGTAAATACATATATGTATTTTGATTTAGAGATTATTCATTTAGTTAGATGTCTTCACGAAGAAGTGATCCTTCTGTGATTATTTAAATACTCGGTGGCAAAAATAAAAACGAAGTTTACTTCTTTTTCCATTCAAATGATCTTCAAACCAAATTGCTTCAGGAGGAAGAAGCAGCAGAAGAAGAAGAAGACGAAGATACGATAAAGCGTAAGAAAGAAGAAGCGGAGAGACTGAAAGCGGAAGAAGAGGAAGCCAGACGAAAAGCGGAGGAGTTACCGCCGGCACTGCCGCCGCCGCCGCCATCGCCGCAGCCCTCGCTAAAGGAAGTGCCGGTAAACATCTAGCAGGAGATAAAATGTAATCATACCTAATCATACACAACCTAAAAACAATTCAAAGTTATCAGTGAGATTTTCTATACTACTAGCCGTCGCCCGCGGCGTTGCTCGAGTTCTACCCTTTAGGATGCGACTTTTAAAAATTGCTTTCTTAGTGCACCCTTACACTATGTATAAGGATAATACCCTCCTAATTTCGTACCTCTAGGACTTATGGTTTAGGCTGTGCCTTGATTCTATGTCAGCTTCAAAGAGTTTTATATTATTGATGATGACATAATAATATTATGAAGATGACTTTTTCTAAACAAACCTATTTAATTTGACAGAACTAAAATATAACGTTTTTGTATTCAGTTCATGAGAAAGTGACCGCAACATTTTTAGTACTGTCAAAAAAGGTTAGGTACCTAGTTTAGAAAAATGCAACTACAGAATCGGCACCAATGATTAGCAACCAACTTCCTAAACTACTTAAGTTCTTTCAAATTTCAGCTAGCGCCAATCCAAGTTGCCGAGGATGAGGTCCAAACTCTACCACCGGTCAACGTCGACCGGCGCATACTACTCACAGAGGACGCCCGATACAGATTCAAACTACGACAACTCCGAAAGAAAATGACCCCGCCACTTGACGAAGCTCAGTTAGAAACTACGCCGTCCGAAGAACTAGCAAAATTAAGCAATTTCAAGGAACTACCTGACAACACTGAAATAGTTCGAGGCACGTCAGCAGTCACAGAAAGCAACGCAGTCGATATTCTCCCGTTCACTGCGATAATGGCGATTGTGACGTCATACAAGTATTCTATAAACACGTGGGCGCCTGGAATAGTAAACTTTGTCGTGGACACGGCGAAGAAACTGTATCAGAATAAACAGGAGAAGTTTCAGTTGGCACCAGTGCATATTATACCGAAGATTGCGATTGGACATCAGGTTACCGCTTTTGCTTTTGTTTTTCGCTCCTCGCGTCAACTACAGTTGCTACAACATTTTATTATTTTCCAGGCTTACAAGGCAAATATTGACGTGGTGGGCGAAGGCGCCACCTGGCAGCTTGAAGACGTACTATCCAGAAAGTTCCTAACAAAATACGATAGAGGGATGATCACAACATCCAACTATAGTTGCGCGTTTTTCAAAAGAAACGGCCTCTACTACTTGTTCGATGGCAGCCCTTGCACCGCTATGGGGTTGCGAGACGAGCTTAATAAGGGAAAGGGGTGCTTTCTTCGGTTTCGTAACTTACATGATCTTGTTACCAGGTACCTACCTACAGTAATCTATTAGTTACCTAAGTGTTGCATTAGTTTCGCATTTAAAAGCGTACCTGTTAGTAAGCCTAGGACTAGGTACACATGGCATCCGAAACGGCATACTAGGTAGTAAAATAACTTGTATAACGACGAAACTGTGAATCAAAATTCATAACCGGTTATTGAAAGAATCGTGTTATTCAAGCCTTTGTATCTTTTTTCCTCAGAATATTGTACAACAAAGACGGCAAAACCGAAGACCAGCAATTCATTTTGAGCAGAATCTTGGTAAGGAGACTGTTACAGGAGCCTCGGACAAAATTACCAGAAGATTACGACTATGACACTGGATTACCAAAGTCTAAGAAATCTAGACCTTCGATCGTGTCATCTAGTAAATCCGATAAAAGGAGCTCAATAGACATTGAGGAACCCAAGAGTCAAACTATTGTAGGATATCAGCAGGTCGATGGAATTTACAGAATCGAGGGAACTACTTCGCTAAAAGACAGAAAAGCAAATTCAGACGTAAAACCGTGCCACTTCGTCAGTCTTATAGCTATGCTTATGGCAGCCATGCACCCCATCAGGACGTGGGACCACGTCATGATAGACACGTGCATAGAAAAAGGCCTCGAAATACACGAAAAGGCAACTAACCTCAGTGTCTGCGAAAAAAGGGTCATCAAAAACGTTATACTAGACGGCAAATTCATCAACATCAATATCAAGAAAATTATCGTCGTGAACGAAAATCCAGAAAAGAAATTGGAGCAGTATTTGAAAGCTGTGCTGCGTAGATTGCGCTATGTGATCATTCGATTCCCGCAGTGTAGTATGGTTATATGCCAAACTGAGGGGTATTATCATCTATTCGATCCGTACCCGCCACCGTGCGAAGATCCGCCCAAAAAAGATGAATCTGATAAGGAATCTGAGAAGCAAGACAAAAAAGACAAGAAAAAGGAAGAAAAACCACCTCCCAGCAAGAAATCTGGCGGCTGCGTAGCAACCTGGACTCTCTACCGCTCAATGGACTCTATTATACGCAGAATAAAGAAAGTCGTTTGCGCAAAAACTGCTGATACTCCCGAATTCTATACCTTCGAACTAACCTCCGTGAAGACTGCACCGCGACACTCCGCTCTGAATTACAGACTGAGCCCATTGTTTAAGCCCGACGACAACCCGAACTTACCATATTTAAAACGCAGAAAGTTGCGCCCGATTGTCGATGAGAAAATGTATTGGCTCAATATAGAAGCTATACCGTGGTCCAGAATGAATCCCGTTAACGACTTGGGTTTCGAGAGAAAGACTCCTCGTGCCATGTGGAAAGATTGGGACATTGAGTTTCCTGGTGATTTATATTCTCTCTGGGGTTCAGTTCACCCGTTGGACAAGAAGTTCGACGAAGCACATCGCGGGAAACAATACCTCGCAACCAGCGTTGTCGGCCTTGTCATGACCCAAGCGTGTAACCTCAGCGCCTGGACGGGCAGTTTCTTAGATGGAATTGTGAACGCTGGGGATCGATATCACAAAAAATGCATCAATAAAATAGGAGATAAGAAGAATTATGAAATAGGCGTGCAAGATTTGGACTCAAAGTTTGACGACATGTTTCCGTTCTCGTTCTCAGTAAAGTTCGATAAGATTATATTTGGATTTGTGTATAACATGTTTCCGGATCGTTTCAATTTGAGCAAGGCGATGGCGTACTTTTTTGAAAAGAACAATTTGGGATTACTGACGAGCCCCACGAAAAATTTGTCTTTCGGAAGAGCTGGTGCTTCTTACTTCTTGTATGACTGTCAGAGTTATGGGGCGCCGGTGTTCTGCCCTGGCCAAGGTGCCTCGTACATGTTGAAATGCGAGAGTTTAAACAGGCTCATTTACTGCACGACATTAGCTTTGAATGTTAGAAGACATGGCCAACAATTCCACTTGTATAGTGTAGTGGTTTCTCTTTCGGAACGATCAAAATAAACGTGGTCACTATTTATATTTACGCCCTTCTTTTATTTCTACAAACAGTACCTCTAGATAGCCCTAGTAGTACCTCTAGATCTAAAACATTTTTGTCGTGTAGATCCCGAAAAAAGGAATCAGTTAGGTATCTCTCGTATCTCAGTAAGGGCATTCGCCGGTGCTGTTGCTGTGTGCGTGGTAGGGTACCTACCCGCGTACCTTTATGGCATCAGGCAGACGTCTACAATGAATGCAATTTGACTTTTGAATATTTAGGGTATCTGATCTGATTTCAAACACGCCCTACAGGTATTGAGGTTCCTATGCAGTTATTTCATTTGGTGTGATTTTGTTAAAACTCTTGGCATTATGCACATAGCAGCCTGGCCATCTGGAAAATCTAGATCAGTGTGACATGCCAACAGACTACTAGTTTTATGTCGTCATAGCAATAGTCTTAGCCCCAATAATAACTATTAGCCTGAACATACTGATGGTGGTACTCATATCCCTGTGCAAACTCTTTCATAAGATCCCTACTGCTAAGTTCTGCATGGGTAAAAATTTAATGGGATTTTGTAAGCCAAACATAACAGTCATTTTCATGAATGATTTTATTGTAACTGTAAAAACCTTATACATAATGTAGGTACTGATAAATCAAAATATTAGCATTTCACTCAAGGCTTCACTCAAGATCAGGAAGATTCTCATCATCGGAGTCTTCTTCTAAGTCATCGAAGTTTGGTTTAGCAGCTGCTGGATCACCAGCACCTGTTCCAAGGCCACCCATTGATCTCAGCATTTCATCGATGTCATAGTTATTAGATTTGCCATCTTCTTCAACATCGTCTTCATCTGTCCATTTGTTGAAGTCAATCTTTAGATAATGTGGCTTCTTTTTATCCTTTGTGAGAGAGGGCCAGTACGATGCGTCCTTCTTCTCTTTGCGAAGTATCATTTCTATACATCTACCTTTATTGATGAAGGCGCTAGTTTCGGGAACTACGGCATCGTATAGCTGTATGGTTACTTCGTGAACTTTATTATCTTGGGCATTGACACCTTTGAAATAGACTGATTCTTTTTCAATTTTGATATTCGGATCTTTAGACTCGATGCTAAACGTGAGGAATACGTCTTCCTTGCGCTGGGCCCATAGAACGGGAGGAGGCACTGCGATTTCGTTGGACATGATCAATCAAAGTCGTATGCTTTTGAGAGAAAGGTACTGCTCTTGAGATAATGACTCACTTCAATTCCAATCAATTTTAGTAGACTAGATTCACAATTTGCAATGTAACTCACGAAAATTCGCTGTTTGACACCGCTGTCTCGCCGAATCGCCACAATTTTTCTGGAAAATGGATGGATGGACGCAGTGATGCCATCTCTGAAATTTTATTTTCCACCATTGTCTGTAAAAACTCCTTAAATTCAACTATTACTATTAATATTAGTAAACATATTTTAGACGTGTAGACTTAAAAAAAAAATCAGAACAAAACCTTTACAATATACAATCCTTACAATCGATTTGATTTTACAATCAAGAAAATCGTTATAACATTATGCTCAAGAATCAAAATGTCAAACATGCACATGGTTTGGCGGTGGAAACGCTAATCGATATCTTCACAGAGTTGTGCTGTGCATGTTTTATTGTGAATGTTTTTTGGTGGAACCCACCGTTATAACGGTAGCAATTTTGTTGTTTCAATTTTCCAAGCTAAACTAACCTATTCCTAGAAATGATGCCGTCCTCTTTTTATATACTGAAACGACAAGGACAGCTATAATTTTGGTGCTGTCAAGTTAAGTTACTTTCAGAAAATGCAACAGCAGAATCTACATTATCATAGTCATACATACAATGCAGACGTTTTAGAGAAAGCATCTTTCGTCATCAGAAAACAGTCTTTTTTCTTGGTAACAGTACATAGCAGCTATAAGTAGCTGATATAAGATTATAATAAAAATAATGTTAAAAAAAGTTTAGGAGTAAAAAAAACTTTGGTAATAATTTTTACCCACAACTTCAAAGTTCCTTCTGTCTCTGCACAGTAGGTACCTACACTAGTTCACATAGCAGTGAATAAATACCTCCTTTAAAATTTAATTGTATTGTTATGTACCTAGTTAAATTAACCCTAAATCAGTTACTTTATGCCTAAATCTAGGGTAAATAAGCATAATCGGGTACCACACTGTCGAGGATAGCACAGACAGAAAATCAATAAAATGACTTCCGGTTGCCACATTAGAACACTGGCAAAAAACGCGTTTGCTTTGTCTATGCTATCCAGTTAACCATCTCGTCCTTCCATCCATGTTCCATCCAGTCTCACTGTTTACAGGTATAAACTTTTTCTGGTCTATGGTCTATAGAACATAGAAAAAGAAAAAAGTGACATTTCGCGAGTTAATCGCGGTGATAATCGCTCTCCTTCGCCTTCGCGATTTGTTTCGAATTTGTTTCTCTCATTAATTTGATTTGCTTTCCATTGCTCTAATGCAAAGAAAATTACAAAATATTTTGTGATTTCTATGAAAATGGCTAAAAAACCAGGAAAAATATACTTAGGATATGAAGAAGAGACCATTACTGAGAAAAATTTGACTCTGTTGAACTACACAGTGAATAAAATCGGCGGACTCCCAGTAAGTCGCACTATAGGTTCATGGACGTTGTTCTACGACTATTGTTTTGTGATGAAAATAATAAATTTATATTTATTTGTTTAGAACTGGCCGCCTATTGAGAACGTCCAGTTTCCTTCGAAATGTCCCCTGTGCAGTTTACATAGGCTGTTGGTCGTCCAGTGCTATGCCCCTCTCGAAATTTCAATATATCATCGCTCGCTATATGTCTTCGCGTGTATCAACCCTAACTGTTGGAACCAATCTGAGAGGTAACTACTACTAATTTTTGGTTGGTGAGACCCTCTCGATTTGACGCGTTTACGCCATTGAAAGGCCGGGACATCAGAGGTTAAATATATCCAGCTAAATTACTATTACTAAATCAATACCTACCTTGTACCTTTCCGTTTCAGCTGGCTCTGTGTCCGAAGCCAATATATTGACCAATCTAGGGCAGAGGGAGGTTCCATTGTGTCTATTCCAAGTCCTGGTACAAACCTTCCTTGGTGTGACGGAGCTGATGACTGGGATGAGAATGACAATGGTGATACAGCAAATGGGAATATAATGAGTGTGGATAATGCATCCTGCCATCAAAATAACGCTTTGCATAGGTGAGTTATAACCACTAACCGCAATGCTTCCAATTATATATATTTAGGTCAGTTGTGCTATCTATAGGTAGGTGTTTAAATTGTTTGCGGATTTTATGACATCATTTTGTTCATAATTTTAATTTATAAAATTTACAATATTATACACCCAGAGCATAGAGCAATGAGACATTCTACTTGTTTATTCCCCAACTTGTGACAACTGTGTAGGTATATTGAATGAGATTTTCTATTGGGTCAAGAATCAAGCTGTTCATAAAATAAGCTAGCAAATGATTTTTAAATTGCAGGAGCTCTGATGATGATGAAAGTAACTCATATGAATTAGAATCAGTTGAACAGGCACTGGGAAATCTGCAAGTTTTTGATGCTCACAACGCCAACATGTCTCCTGTTCAAGGTAGGTACTAGTATGACTGTTTTTTATAATGAAAATTATTAAACACGAGTTTGTAGACAACATGTAAAATTACTCCCACTAAACTAATACCTATGATCTTTACAGTAAGTTGATGTAGCTTTTTCCAAAAAATATGTACTAAGTCAGTAAGTCTATACCGAAAATAAAGTTGTGTTCTTCTTCATGAGCCTTTGTTGAAACAAATTTTTCTTTTTTGAGAATATTTTTTTATTTTTCCATCAAGCAGATGGCCCAACTGATGTAGAGTAGTGACCTTTGCCTACAACAACGAATTTCCTCACTTAGCACATCCAAGGCAGTCCTTTAACAAGCATATTTTTTTAGGAGCCGTAGGTGCAATAGGTGTTCCGGTAGCTGCAGCAGAGTTAGAAGGTGGGGACGAACCTGGGCTAGTAACTGTTGATACTCCCACAAATCCATCTAAAGATATTGAACAACTACTAAACCAGGTAAGGAGCATTTTAGGCTCTAAGGCCATCTATGCTTATTTACTGCTCAATCACTGATCCGGACTCAAGCATAGATTTTTGTATGATAATTTCTACTCAAATCTATGCTTGAGGAACGAATTCTCCATCAGCGTACAGGCCTGAGTAATGTTTATGAGAAATAGTAATAGAACAAGCATATGGTTTGAGCAGTTTAAAGTGCAACAATTGCTTTACTGCACAGTGAACACGTTCACATCCACCCAAGACATGCCCTATGGCATCACACTGCATCCATCTCCTGGACATGGCACCTATATTCTTCACACAGCAACGCAAGCACTATTATTCGGCAGTTGTTTGCAGTGCCTTGTAAGAAAGTTTAAATTAAAAGATTCAAGCAGTACCGAAGTTCTAAAAATATTGGTGGTCTTTCAGACTGCTGAACTACCACAAGACATGAGGAGTCGCCTGATGTGTGCCCCTCTGCAATTCCTTCCCAAGTTTATCTATGTTGAAGAGGAATGGAAAAAGACTGGCAATAGCGATGAAAAGATTGCTGAGCTGCTTAGTAAATACAAGAAAGAAAATGGTAAGAAATACAAGAAATTCTAGCTGGTTACATCTTCCCAACTGTCCGGTTTGAGCACAAAGAGGCATGGTTCCATAGTCCTACAGATAGTCCACCAAAAAGGGTGGTACTGTCATAACCAGTTTATGACAGTACCACCCTTTTTGGTGGCACTAAAATTGTGCTTGCAAGTGCACATAGTCAAAAATCAAAAACTCTAGGATATAAAAAGAAATGGTTATTTTCAGATATAGAGCCTTGCGCCGAAAGATTGGGAGGCGGTGGTGGCGAAGACGACGTTTATGAGGAAGCTGCGCCATTGCACGGAGACAGACTGTTCCATGCCTTCATCACTCGCTTGAGGAATAATCCTGGACAGATCCTCAGGTAGAATTCATTTTTTTTTCCTTGAAGACCAACAGCCCCTAAGCACTGCATAACCTACTTAAAATTAAGTGGCGGATGTTTTCATGGTTTTGCGTCAGACATAGCATGCTTTTCTGCATTATTTTCTCAGTAGGTATTCTTTATCATTATTGTAAATCTTTGTATTTTTTCAGATATTCTCGGGAGGAGCCTCCGATCCTCGGCGCTCCGATTCCTACCTCTGCCACAACACCAGACAAGCCACTAATACCTACATCATGCTCCCGTTGCGGTTCACACCTCATTTGCGAGTTACAACTTGTCCCGGAATTCGCAGAAACCCTGAAAGTACTACCACATAACATCTCGTTATCGCATCTGCACTTCTTATCAGTTCTTATATTCACGTGCGCGCAGAGTTGTTGGCAACCATCCGATTCCTTGGTGAAGGAGACCGTTGTCTTTCAACATGAGGTATTGTAAGTCACTATGCAATATTTTTGAGAAGGTTTACTCAATGTGGAAATGACATTCATTGGTAGGATACACCTACTTCATAACAACTTAAATGAATTAAATAGCTATTGCTAGAGGAGTAATGAAACTACACACGTTTTGTGTATGGGTAAGAATGACAACCCTGTAATGAAACAAATGAAGTTCCACATTGAACTTGAGTTGTGAAAATGGTGTGCAAGGACGTGGATTATGTGGGACAAAGTAAGACTCTTATGTACATATTCTGTGACATGAATAAAGGAAAGAGTGATTACGGTAACAACAGAGTGGACAGAAGAGAAAAAATGTGCCCGCACCACATAAGTCAGTAAGTAGGTAAGTTCTTATGAATTAGTGGTCAGCTCAGCTCTGGTAAAATAAAGTTGGTTTAAAATGATGATGGTCGAAATTCTAGACTAAGATTTATCTACTTTGATGTAAGTTTAATCAGTAATGTGAACTCACTAATTTTAAAATAACATTCCTGTTGTACAATAAGTCTTCCAACGTTTTCACTCGCATTTCACACTTTATATTTAGGTATGAGGTTTTATTCAAAGATAAATTCCATAGTAAGTAAATTTTACTCCACATTTTTCTCTAGTAGTAGTTATGTGGTCAATTTCGACTGTTGAGTTTTTATGTGTCTTGGTACATCAGAATGTTGTTGGAAAAGAACCATGTCAAACTGAGTATGTATAGTTGTTTTTATGGATTTTAAGAAGGCGTGTCCAGTGACCTTTTTGTCTCCGATAATAATGTAAGTCTTGAGTCTTGTGAAATCTATGAACTATACTTACGTACATAAGTTTGTTAAAATGACAAGTTGAATGTGCAATACAGTATCAAATCATTGTTAGTTTAAATTTTAGTTTGACATAGGAGTTAAAGTAAAAAGAACTGAATTGGTATGTTTATTGAATAGAATGTCCATTACTACTAACTGCCATGTAGTCAATAAGTTTACCTTAGAATGTACGAGTATTTCATGACATAAAAGTGAGTAGGTATATGGCATAGTAAATGCATTATCTTGTGCACCCTTGAAATGCATTGTTTTGAGTAGTCAATTTGGTAAAATTTGACAAACGATAAGTAAAAATAGTCTCTTTTACATAGGGTTTACTAAAGGTATTAAAATGCATCGTTTTGAGTAGTCAATTTGGTAAAATTTGGCAAATGATAAGTAAAAATAGTCTCTTCTATTATGTTTTACAAAAGGTAGCCACATAGTACCCTAAATTATGAACCCGGTTTGGAATCACTCAACATTTCGGTTCCACTTTCATTGCCTGTTAAGGAATTGAACTCATTTACTAGTCATTACAGTGGACTGATATATGTTGTTGATGATGATGATGACTAGTCGTTTTTGTTTTGATCACTACAACCTGGGCATCTTGAAGACTTGAGATTGGGGTAAAATTTTAATATTACTATTTTACTAATTTCAAGAAGGGTGCACAACTAGACTATACTTTTAAGAACTAGTCATTAGTAATATTCTGGTTTTCAAGCTGTTAACATTAATCAACTAGCTAGCTAGAGGAACAAAGCTTATATCTGTGTAGGTATAGGATACTACATTATATTAGATATTTTTGGCGTGTCTTAGAGCCAATAGTAATTATAGATTCTTACATCATGTTTTAATCTTTCCACTTACTAGGTGTAGCCTAGGTTAATTTAAATATATTTTGATGTAGACTACTTCAAAATGTTTGAAGCTTATAAAAGCACGCGGTTGAAATTGTTATTAAACTTACAAGTAATTGTTTTTTTTCTGTTTATTTCGTGTTGAACTTTTTGGATGTTTTCGCAATACCTTGAAGTAGTGCTGTGATGTCTTTATTAATAGGGTTTTACTGTATTTATTAGATACTAAGTATCATTACCGGTCCATGAATGTTTTAAGTAAAAGTTTTGAAATCAATTAAATATCTTACATAACATTGAACAATGGCTATTTCTTTTATCTAGTTCAATTATTAAGTTTTATAAATCGTTTATTGCGTCTGTTTTAGTATTTTTTCGCTCGATCACAACATTGTAGCCCGATTTATTGAGATAGTGAATCAAATTTATTTTTTCTAGTTTTTTGGCCAGATCCTTGAAAAGTAGACGCGAGGTTAAATAGCAAATGTTGCATAATAAGGATTTACATAGAAAAGAGTTCTACTTAAAAGTATAATTTGACCTAATAACCTTCTTAAAGATTTGCAAACTTCGCTGATTTTGGTTAGATTATCCTCTTAAATTATCATTTACCGTATAGGGCTCGGTCATTGCCCAAGCATTGTGACGATTTGATGTCTGTGTGGGCGATCCAAGACGTAATAGTATTTTGTTTTTGGGACCTCAGTCAGAAAACGACCACACTCCAACGATATTGTATCGAGAGCTTTTGAGCTAAGTATTTGAACTATGAAACCAAGACGAGTTCATGAGTTCATTTTTTTACTGGTGAGTCTTTTCTAACTGTTCCTACTCTCTGTATATCCCTTAATTCTTTTAAGGACCAGTGTTACCTGTGTCTCAGAGGACCAGAGTTAATAGTGAATATCGCCCCATTTTGGTGGTATTATTATAGGTTTCTCTTGAGGTACTCGTGCCTATTAACCTAAGTTTAGTACAAAATAAATATTTTTGCATTTGTATGTACTGTAAATATTTGTTCAAAGACGTAAAGTTTCCCTGCAGATTTGTCTGATGGTCCCGCTAGAAGCAGTGACCGTGCCTATATGCCCCACGAACAAAATAGCGCCCCATCGGCGGATAGCGAATTGGAATTACGGCAACGCGCGGACGCTGGGTGCATTTTACGATCTGCTTGCACCAAACAGTTTACAGTTTCAAGACTACCAAGATGGACCGCAACGTCCGCAAAATGATTTGGTGGAGAAACCGCAGGAGGACGACCCTGATGATTGCGGGGAGATAGACGATTACGACGAGAATGATCTGAGCTCAAGTAGGTGGTTGAAACTTTATAGGCTAGTAGTGTTGGTTTACTCGCAACCACGTAACCAAACTACAGTACTGTCCAATAATAAAATAGGCAGCTGTATGTGTAATATGTGTATGTAGGTACCTACTCCAGACAATATTTCCGGTTTGGTATTTGCCAAAAGTTTTTATATACAACTTTCAAGAAGAGACAATGTACGAGTGATGTTATAAAAATTCTCATTTTTGATGGTTTCTTTTGTCGTATAGTCACACCACAAGTTCAACGTAGACGAAGCCAAGACAAGACATTCTTTCCTGGTCAGTACAGACCGCCACAGAATTATCCCCCGCGGCCACCTCAAAGGCCTCAGAGACCGCAAAGGCCTCAATTCCCCAACTACGGCCCTCCAAGGCCGCCATATTGGTCGGGCGGGTTTTTCGGCGCAAATGATTATAGACCACCGCTACAGCAATATCCGACAGGTAAACAAAATACTAGGTACTTATATTTTACAGTTCACGATTTATTTTATATTTGATTTATAGCTGTTGCAGAGTACCTAGGTACAAATAAAAAAAAATTATACCTTAATTTGAGTCAGCGTACGGGACTCAAACTGAACTACATTGTTTCGCTCTATTTATAATATTTGCATAGATAATCTCTGACCTTGTAGTAATTACTATGTATTGTTTAAGCAAACCTATTTTTTATTCCTTTATTTGAGACTGCAGGTAATATTTTTTTTACAGATAACATCAAACCGATTCACGAGAGTTCAGAAGACTTTCACCAGCCGTATAATCCGAGTCTGGTGGGCGGTCCCTCAGGCCACATCATAGGCGTATCGCCGGCGAGACCCACAACAACAGACTTTGAAGCTACCACAAACAGGCCTTTTCCCCCAAATCGAACTCCAAGAAGTCACTCTGAAAGAACTACTTCCAGGCCTTACTATCCGAGTAGAGTTCCACCATCAACCCAACGGCCTGTTATCGCGTATCCCGTCAGAGGCCAACGACCACGTATCATGAGCAATGACGGCATATTCGGATCATTCGTTGATTTATTATTCAAATAAATAATTCAAAACTTTTTTGCGTATTTCATTGTAGTATTTACCTAGGTCACTGTTTTAACCTTTCCAATGTCGAACGTAGTTCGGTGTAGCTGTCTTCACATTTCACCTTCTATTGTTCGTGTCAACGTATTATCGCGAAAATACCATTGCAACCTTTGAATCCATGCTATTTAGTCATGATCCTTACGTAAGTTGAGACGAGCAAGACGTACAACTATCAGATGGCAGTAGGCAGTGCTCCCACGACGCAATGCGCAAATTGTTGCTATTTTAATAGAAACCTCGTGACAAAATTTTAATAGATCCGCTTAGTTTTCCCGTACCTACCTAATTAAACTATTTCCTTAATTAGTGGAATATAATATCATGTGCGTATTGTTCGTGCGGTTTACATTGTATTCAGTGCTTCGGAAAGGCACATGTGTTTAGTCGGTAAAAGTTTTGTAAAGTGACAAAATGAAGAAACTTTTAGTATGGATCACTTCTGTGTGTATATTAGCGGAGGCAGTGAATTTAACGGAGTTTCATGTGTGTGGGAATCAGTACTTACCATGCTATTCTGTTCTGTATCCGAGAGGTAGGTCACCGTTATTTGGAAGAATTCCGTTCGGTTTTTAAAATAGTAGGAACATGTTAGTGAAATAAATGAGAAATGCACTTAATTATAGGTATACCTAATTGGTGTAAAAGTAAATAAATATTTTGTAAATTCCACATAATTATGAAATGTGCAAAATTATGAGGAAAATTATTTAAAATATCAACTCTGTTTTGAACATTGGTTTTGCGTAAGGAGGTACAATTATAATTATATTATTGTTAACATCAAATTCAGGTAAATAGGTAGGTACTATTCAACTTACTACACAGGAAAAAAGGTATTTTACTCAGGATGATTCAGAATGTACAGTTACCTATCGTCCAATGAGCGCTAGCAAATAGCGAATGAACAATTTTAGGCAGTACCTACTCAGAAGCAGAAAAATTACCTAAATAACTTTTTCATTGCATATCTGTCGAAATGTCTATCGAGATCTGAGCAAGTTTTTCATTTGCACATTGTAGAGTACAATCCATACAAAGCGGCAGTACGTAAATGTTCACTGATGCGACAGAAGGCCCATGGGTACTTACAAGTACGCCCAGGTGTCCATCTGTTTTACCAACTCTACTACGCTAATGGAACTAAAGCTGGCGCCGCTGACAAACCTCTAATCATTTGGATACAAGGAGGTCCAGGGTTCGCGGCCAGTGGAATAGGAAACTTCGCTGAAATAGGCCCTTTGGATATGGATTTTAGGCCGCGAAATCATACTTGGGTAAGAACAAATCTGGGAACTTCGTGGACTAAACGAGCGAATTTTTATTCTATCCCCGCTCTATCCAATTCCCTTTGCGCGTAAACATAAACAGTGTGACAAATAATGCTCTAGTTTCTATTAAGAAAAACGGAAATTGATAGAGCAGGAGTATAATGAGCATTCGCTTGTGAACACATTACACTCTTTTTACTAAAAATAACACACTGAGGTGAAAGTGTAAACTGTTTCAGGTAAAAAAAAGAAATGTGCTGCTAATAGACCACCCTGTGGGATCCGGGTTCAGCTATGCCGTGAACGATTCATTAATGGCGAAGACTGACCGAGAAATTGGTAAAATTATATCTTATTCCTTTATCTCTGAACTAAGGCATTAGTGGTACAGTCAACATCATTAGAAAATGATGATAAGGTAGTGTCAGAAATGTTTTGTGACTGAATTTTTTTTCTTTTTAATTTAAAGTTTCTATCTATTATAATTTGATTTACTACTTTCAAGGCAGAGTTAAGATGAGAAAAGTAGTATAAGATGAAAAAGAGCGTAGAGTTACTTCTTATGCTGACTGTACCGTACTTAAATGATCTAACAAAAACTTTGGTAACAAGAAAGATTTCCCTTTGACACGCGTATCCATTTATATGACAGTAACATGCCATCAGCATAAAAAAGTTGTAAAAGACATTAAACAACGGAACTTTATTAATCCAAGGTTATTTTTTACAGCAATAGACCTTTCAAAAGCCATAAAATTGTTCCTTAGGAGACGATCTGAATTTCAAAAAACACCTGCATACATCATAGGTCAGAGTTACGGTGGAAAAATTACTCCCAGGCTGGCACTTTACTTGTACACGGTAAGTTTTACTAATATTACTTTTGTGGTGTTAGAAGTTCAACCTTCTTTTCGAAAAACAATTCCTATACCGTTTTTTTAACATGCTAAAAACTGTCCCGGTACAAAATGGAGGATTAAATAAATTGGAGTAGTTTGACCTCTTATCAAACTTAGTAGCGAGAGCTTTCCAAATTATACTTACTAATGTAATTGGAGTTTTAAAACAGGACTGTGTGCGGAAGTTCTTTCTAATACACATTGACAGGCGTCATGGCTCAGTCGGTAGTAGCTCTGCCTTCCGTGCTGTGGGTCGTGGGTTCGATCCCCACCGAGAACAAACATTTGTGTGTGGCAAACATTATGTTTGTTCTGTGTCTGGGTGTTACTATGTATTTACAAAAATAAATGTATATGTGTATCCTATCAGCCATCTAGTTCCCATAGTACAAGCTTTGCTTAGTTTTATTTATTTATTTTATTTTATTTAAATAAGAAAGTATAATTGTACTAAGCTCACAGACCAATGACTGAAACTATGTTTGTTTGCTACAGGCGATTCAAAACAAAAATCTGGAGATGAACTTTCAAGGTATAGCGATCGGTGGTGGATGGGTGAACCCAAAAGAGAGCACATTGGTGCAACCCGATTTCTTATATCATGCAGTGAGTAAAATTCATTCCGTGACCGTTCCGAATTCAACTTTATTTATTTACTAGCCGTCTCCCGCGGCGTTGCTCGCGTTAGAGTGTGACTTTTCAAAATTCCTTTCTTAGTGCGCCCCTACACTATATAAGGAACCAATTTTCCAAATTTCATACCTCTAGGACTTGTAGTTTAGGCTGCGCGTTGATTCTAAGTCAGCTTCAAAAGAGTTTTATATATATTGATGATGATGATTGATGATGATTTAAAAAAATTTCACACAAACAAGTAGTGCTAGGAGGACTTAATGCTAAGAGCATTGTCTACCAGTCTTCCTGGGCGTGCAAAAAGGTGGTGTGGCGTGTTTTTATAGGTACCAAACAAGTTGTATAGGTACCAAACAAGTTGTATATATACGAGAAATTATAAAACTACTAGGTAATATTATATATATCTACGTACATACTGAAGAATTTAAAATATGCATACCTAAGATACATCATTGTATCAATACATACGCCTTTCATGTGATTCTAAGGTGATTTAAAAAAAAAATTGTTCCAGGGAGTGATCGATCGAGATTTATATCTAGTATCCAAAAATATATCGTTACGGTTAGCGAAGGTTATCGACAGCGGATCATACCTCAATGCAGCCATGTTAGACAGTCTCCTCTTTCAAACTATCAACAAAGATCGCTATATAAACTTCAACAACGTCAACGCAGAAAGTCCGTACCAAGCTTTAGAGTATTTGAACGCGAAAATGAATTTATACGTGAAGCCGACTTTGCGAAATGTTGACCAATCGCGACACTGGAAATATTTGTCCAGCAAAGCTTACCATTCTTTGAAGAGAAACTTTGTGATACCGAGTTTTTCATTCCGTAAGTAGATTGTCTATTTGAATGCAGATGGCGCTACACATTATTGTAATCGATGATCTGTTAAAAAAAATTTAAAATATCTTTTTCAGTGGAAAAACTTTTGGACAATTCGGATCTGAAAATCGTTGTGTACAATGGCAATTGGGACATAATCACTCCTATAGCAGGTAAAGTAGCATTACTAAGTCCACCCTTTGTAACAAATTTATAATTTTGTGCAATAAAGGATTAAATAAATAAATAAATACTAAATACATAAAATTGTCAATTGCACTAGATTTGGTTTTGCCTCAAAATACTATCCAATACTCATTCAACTATAAAACAAAAAGGGCTCTTATTTATTTACTAGTTTTTTAAGTATAGGTAGGTACTTCATTTTCTCCTATGCACTAATAGTATTTTATTTATAGGTACATCAAACTGGGTCCATAAGTTACGCTGGCAAGGCGCGGATAACTTCTCAAAGGCTTCGAGAATTTCAATAAATGGAAACAGAAACGGCTTTTACAAACAATGGAAACAATTTAGTTTCTGGACCGTGTTTGGGGCTGGTCACTGGGTAAGATAATTTTCAATTACAATGAATATAAAATAGGAGACGCCAATCTCTAGCGATACACGATTTGAGTTAGTTTTTTTTAAATAAAATAATTATGTTTTCTAAATAGTATTTTCGAAAAATAATGCTGTTTCGTGTTGAGCTTGGCGACTTCTTTGAGCTTTGCTTTTAAATTATTAATCTCAGTGGGCTCCATAGTTCCCAAACTCATGATTGTGTTCTTTGTCTATAGGTACCAGAAGATAACCCAGAAGCTATGGAACATATACTGCAATATTTGACATCAAACGACATCGATTTAAGTTTAATATTTAATCCATCGAATTGGTGACCTACGAACTGCTTGCATTAAGGAGTCACGAACAAATCTGACAGTCGCCGCGTAAGCGTATTCGAGTTATATTGCGCGGCAATGCCAGCTCGACTGCCAACCGTTGTAGTGTCACCGCGCAGTGTATCTCGGATACGCTAGCGTTACGATACGTTTGCGATTGTCACATTTATTCGTGATCAAGGCACAGGTTGGGTCACCATGTTTAAGTAACCAAACATATCATTTCAGTTCATAATATTGATAGTCTTTGAACTACAGTACCAATACCTAGTCAGTCCATAGAGTTGGTTAATATCGTACTTTCCCTTACTTAAAATTAAACAAGTAGGTAATTAATAATTTTTTTGTATTTGTTTTAAAACGTCATAATAATTAATTATGTATTATAACATATTGTATTTACAGCGTAATTCAATAACAATTATAATATTTGATTATACATTTACACTCAATTCCTACAATTTTATCTAAGCACCACACTACATTAGCAAACTAACACTTATTTATAAAAGCAAAATATACATCGTGCTTCAAAGTTTATATGGATTTTGCAAGAGGTTCATTTGACCACCAAGACAAACAGTTGTGGTTAGAACTTGGAACTCCGTATCTGATTTTTATATTTGCATACTTAAATTTTTGTTTATTTCCTAGACAACCCTATGTTAATCAACAAATTCACATAACAATTATACTCTACCTACGTCATTCAAGTACCTACTTTAGGGTTGTCACAACTTATGCAATATATTACGTTATTTGTTTAAAAAAACTAATAAATTTTCTAAACCTGACACATTTTTCACTAATTTCTATGAAAATGAAACGTCAGAGTTGATTACGAAGACTGGCCATTTGTATGAGTAAGTACTCATCGTTGTTTCATCATAAATATGGTGTGTAGGGGTCAATGCACTTTATGATATTACCTGATTGTCAATTAGTTTTACTTTTTTTACGTGGTGTAAATAAAATATGTACTTACTTAAAAGTATTGCATTTTTGATTTATTATTTTATATAGTTATCTTGCTGGCGTTTTTGGCAGTAGCTACATATAAAATATTATTGGAATGCCAGACACTATCTTATAGATGCGACGCAGATCAATTACTTCAGTCTTAAATCCTTTTTTGTTAATTCCATTAGGATGGTATATTTTCAACACGTCTGAATTTATTTTTACGAAATAATGCTGTGATCTTTATCGGTTGTTTGACAAACCAAAAAATTTCAATCCAGTTATGTCTTACTGTGACTATGTCTTAGAAAATGTAAAACCACAAGCTAGATTTAACTTTCAGTTACCTTTCCAAATCTAAATTAGTTTCGATTATGATCTGGCTAGACTGTATAGAATCAAAATATAAAATGTGAATTATTAAAACAAATACATACTACGTCAGTCTCACTTCTGCGTAACACGCGTCGCAAACTCGAACGGGCTTGGTATTGCCAGCTAATGCAACCGATTTGTCGCTGCAAGCTGCGCAGAAAATGTGGCCACACCGACGGCAGTGGTGCTGAAATATAAATTGGCAAATCATAAATAGGAATAAATGCACGATTACAGATATCTACAGACAGACAGGAGTGTCCCTCAAACTTGATTATTCGACACTTTTAGATAAGGTAACCTATTTTTTTTTATTTAACCTAAATCGTCCCACTGCTGGGCAAAGGTCTCCCTCAAAGACTTCCAATGTTGTCTGCCCCGGTTAAAAACCAATCTCGGTAACTTGGTGAAAGTTAAATATTAAAAAATGTTGACAGTGCCAATAGCATTACTAGTCTCTGCTGCAACTGCCCTTAATTTTTTTTTATAATTCCAAAATGGTGGTGTATTACCACAATAATCTTACATAGTTAGCTGTGTTTAGCTAAAAATTTATACTAAGGATTGTTCAAAGTTTATTAAGAGGATTACACACCTTCCGCCTTGCGATAGTAAACTCCTTAATGCAAGCAGTACAATTCACAGCATCTTTATCGCTGGTCCAAGTGGGCGTGTCATCTGTTGTAGAAGCTTTTGCCTCTCGCTCTAACAACTCTGCAAGCTGTAGTTTGTTCTCGCTCAGTGTTGCGCCGACCTCTTCTAACGTTTTTTGAGCGTCAATATACTGTGTCCTTAGTAGGTGTTGCTCTTCTTGTAGTGAGAGATATTTCTAGAAGAAATTAGTGTGTGAGTTTTTTTGAAAACTGTTCGATTCCCTCGGTAAGACTAATGATCGCCAAATATTTGTAACTAGCGGTTGCCCGCGGCTTTGCTCGCTTCGTATCAACATACAAACAGTTTTGAAAAGTTTAGTTAGTTTAGTTTGAGTAGTTTAAGCTGTGCGTTGATTGTCAGTCAGCTTCAAAAGAGTTTCATATATTTAGAAGATTCATGTTTAGTTATGACCCTGTTAAAACTCAATGACTGTGGCGGCCTTTGATGGTTGATTGTAACAAGATCAAGCTCGTTAAAACTACTCAATTACTATTTATGGATTTGAAAACATTTCCGTGTAGAACTGTCAACGACACCCTTTACTAAGAAGAAATTAAAAAAAAAAAAATGCGTAACCCCCTCACAATTTAGCAGTTTTATAAAATAGTTTGTCAATTAATCAAAAGAAATTGCGTCAGAATAAGTATCTACGTACTCTAGTCACGGACACGAATCTTACCTGTCCTATTGATTTCAATGATTCAATTTCTTGAGTCAGCATTGATATTTTATCGCGATCCCGCACCATTGATTCCTGTAAAATCAAAAATTTAGTATATTAAATCGAATTACAGTCACGACAGAATCAGTATTACTTTTATTGAAACATCGAGATAAACAGAAGCCAGAAGCTCATGATTTTAGACAAAATTACCTATATCGCAAATAGTCGCGTAAAC
This sequence comes from Eulithis prunata, assembly GCA_918843925.1. Lineage (NCBI taxonomy): Eukaryota > Metazoa > Arthropoda > Insecta > Lepidoptera > Geometridae > Eulithis > Eulithis prunata. The sequence goes on along the minus strand of OU974016.1, from coordinate 5,559,653 downwards.
CCTACCGTATATGCTCGTGTATAGTTCAATAATGTCTGAGACATGTAGAAATATAGCAAGCAATTTCCATCTCCTAAACATTCTAAGTTGTCCGATTTATCCACAGTAAAGGCACGATCACTAAGGTAGTTTTCTTGCAATGCTAATAAAACCAGCACGGGTACAATATTGTTGGTAGAAAAACATTTGACGCGCGTCGTAAAACCAACGAGCAGAGAGGCCCATACTTTTGTACTAATAGGTACTCGTATATTTGGTCATTGTACCGGAAAGATCGCCATATTTTTAATGATTCCGGATGTGTTCTGCCAGTGAATACATGACCTTCTGATCCAATTTTGGAGTTTAATTTAGCAAGTTTTCGATAAAACATTTGATTCGAGTTCTGTCATTTTTAGGGGAAACATCAGCATTTTTATTTAATTGTTTTTCTTGCGTTATTGTTTAATTTTGGTTGAATTTTAACCAATAATACTTGCGGTCGTAGCATAAAGTGTGAGCCATTGAAATAAAAGTGTGTAAAGTGGCTTTCCTGATATGAAAGAATTCGTTTTCAAGTTTTGAAGGAAAAATATCCACCAGCTTTTAAAACAAAAGATAGCCGACTTGACGAAAGACTTATCTGATATTATTATAATATTTCACTCGACACTGGCAAAATTGTGTGTCGACATGACGGACAGAGGCCATAGATAGAAGAAGAAGAAGATAAAACATTTACCTGTAAAGATATCCTCCATTCGCTTTCGATTCTGATATCGCTTTCAGCCGCAACGGCTCGCTTCTCTGCATTCGTTGCTTTTTGACCGAGCGACCGTGCACTTTCTTCCAATTCCTTCCTAGCCATTCTATCTTCCTGTAATCTGTTGTAGGTACGAATTTTATTTATAAAGTGTAGTTTTAAGGGCAAACTGTGTACCCTCTTGGATCGCGGGTTCGAATCCCCATCGATATGAGAACCTAGCCTTCGATGATTTTTTTCTGTCGTTTTTTTAATATTAGGTTATTTAAAAGGTACCTACTCTATCGGTAATCTACCTTTTTAAGAGTGTCTCAAGCGGGATAAATAACTCGTACTGTCAACCAATCTGAATTGTGCGCACTATTGCTGAATCTTCAAACTAATGAGTAAAGCTCTTTCTTCTTTAGTCTTAACGCATTGTGTTATTGGTTTCGTTTGAAAAGGTTCTTCCGATTACATTTTAGATTGGTTGACTGTATCTCTAGTCAAAAACAAATGACAGCCGACAGCAGATATAGAATTTGATGTTAGTTACGTTCATAGCGTTAGACTAGCTCGAAACTAGAAAGTAAAATACGTCTCGGGCTGATGACAGTGAGGATGGTTGGCTTTTTAGCAGCATAGGTTTACAAGTTGATGAGAAATATAAGGATAATAGGCGACAAGGTTCGTATTTCTAGTGCTCAAGATTCATTTTCAGTGAATAAATATGAGCTTTTAACCTTCTCTAGTAACTGCTCTCCTGGGTGCCGCCACGCGCCGGTGCAATTCAGAAAATACGTAAAAAATGGAACCGTAGCATTTCTAAAGGTTAGGATTCCGTAATGAAACTGGCATAAAAGTACTTTATTGTAAACGAAGCACATGTAAACTGAGAGTCTAGTAGACATTTGGATAATATGGATTTGAATTTTTTTCTCCGTTCATAAAATTCAGCGCACGCTGGCGCCACACACTGAACCGCTTTTATACACCAAACTCTTAATAGACTCTCTGTTGATAACATGTTTCGTAGAAAAGTGAGTTAATAAAAAGCACTATCTACTAGGGGAAATGAAAACGTTAAAATATATTAATTTGCCGACCGTTTTGCATAATGGATGGAGTAGTTATGGATTTTAAATATGACTATTAATACTTGTACTAATACTAGGCATCCGAAGAAGTGTGCGAGACTACAAAACGTACTTGTTAACTTTTGTAACTATACTTCAACCAAAATGAACCTTTTTCATTTCATTTATATAAGTTCTTCTGTGCTATTAGAGAAATAATCTATACAAAAAGTGTCGACACCTAGAATCTCCTAGTACCTATATAAGACGATTCTAACAGATTCTTGTGATTTTACTGAATAAATGACTTTGAAAGTAAAAGATCACCAAAATGTTTTGCTGGCCGACGGTGGTTATTTTCTCTGTTGGTTTCTAAGATTCTGGGAGTTGTTATAAACACCCTGTATAAGTAGACTATTGATGTAATGTGAAGATATGTTATCTACATTATTTTGCCATAGAAGACGGTTTTCGTATGGGCGTTTAGGTCGTGGCATTCGATTGATAATGGATTGATAATGGCAAACCTACACAACAAACAAAAATAAAATTGTGGTTCCAATAAAATACAATATGCGACTGAAATCATTTATTTTAGGCTTTACATAGCTACCGCCTTGGATTACAAAACTATTCGAGTTAAAATATACATTTCATGCTACTCTTGCTAGCATTTAAATTTGGATACAATAAATAATGTCTTTTTAATAGCAATTCACGAGATCATTGTCCGCAGCAATACATATATTACAGTCTTTAGTACTTTGATATCACTAGAGTAGGTTACAATTCAACCAGAATAACTCTAAAAAACTAACTAATTATAATTACGAGACAACAATAAGAGTTACATATCGCTTAGATAAACTAACTTGATCAAGAGATCCTAAAAATCAGCAAATAAACCTAAATAAACTTAACAATTCGAATATAACTTGATTTTACTTTTGACGACAGCAAGTAAGCCAAAGCAACAATAGCGTCACAATCTAAGGTTGCGCTTTCAATTTTTTTTTTGGAAAATACTTTATTCAATTTAGTTTACAATCTATGTTCATTGTGACGGTTTGCCAATATCGAGCGAGTAACGATTGCCGTATCATTGCAAGCGGTGCATTGCACACACTTAAGTGCGAATTAGTATTGATATGTCAAGCGAATACAATAACGGCATAGCGCACTATTCTAGGCACTCTGTTGCTAAGGTAAACGCACATTAGTCAGCATCGAACGCATCAAACTCGAAGTGCGTCTAATGTAACTGTAGCAATTGAATTTCCATTCATTTGCAGTCAAACCCTTACCAAATCGGTATTACCTTTGTGCAATGATTTCTAAAATCTTGGCGCGATCCGTCCGATGCGTTCAATGCGGGCCTGATGACGTTTTCCTTTATGGAGGGCGAAAGCCCGCGTATTGTGACGTCATAGTATAAAACGAAACCTACTTTTCATCGAGTTGATGTATCGTGCTGCCCATTGACTCAGTCTTTGCTTCCAATTTGGCTATTAGCTCTGTTTTATGTTTCAAGGAACTTTCACATTCCTAAAACAAGGCCAATACATTTTAGCTAAGTAATATTATAATTCTTACGAGGTATTTGTTAGTAAAGCGATTAAATGCAACCAGATTAAATGCAACAATAACAAGCATTATTATGTCGCCCATCTGCAATGTTAATATAGTAGTTTTGTTTTTTAAGTTATTATACTATAAAGTTGGAAGAGAAATATATTTAACCATTATATTATCCTCGATATTAGCATAGAATACAATATAATAATTAAATGTCAGTAATATATTACTATACTTTATTATTATGAGGAAATACAACCCGTAACGAATGTAAAAATCGACATTGAACTATTTATATTAATTTGAAACTTCACTAGGTACTTTTCATTCTTCTAATTGACCAAGAGGCTTTATATCCTTGCTAGTGCTTTTACGAAAGGGTGGTATTTCCTGGAGATTCAGTTTCTTATGAGGCGGGCCTTCGTCTTTGGACTTTGTACCCTTTTGTGCGTTTTGTGCCCTGAATTTTTCAATTTTTTCTCCTAGGTTATGCTCGTTGGTAGTGGGGGACCTAAGGGCTTTGACCAGCTCGTGCTCTGGTCCTAGGAAGTGGTTATATTTCTCGAGGTTAGTCAGAATTTTGCCAATTTGTTCGGCTTTCACTTGAAGCCTCGACACCATTTCTCCCTTCTGCGTCAGCTCCATCTCGCATTCCTTCCGTGCGACAGACGCGGCATTGTGAACACCAATATGTTAGTATATGATACAATACATAAACAATAAATACAAGTACATACGAAATAAGTTATGCCAAGCGATGACGAAACAGAACAAAGGATAATCAGTAGATGTGCTCAAAACTATTAATTTATAAAGGTGCATGGGCGTCGCACGTTGTAGGTACAATTGAGTCAGATAAGCGCCCACTGGCAATGAGCGGCCTTCACGGGACATTGCCTTTATATTCTCCTTGACAGATCACAAAAAAGATTCTAACTACCGTGTGAACTTGAAAACATTGGGACGAAACATTGTCAGAGTGGAACAAAGTTGAAAGTAACATACAAGCTTAGAGATGTTAGCCAACGGACCGTAAAGCACTTAGGAAATTACTATTGCTGCAATCTTTGACGTGAGTCAATGATCAGACACAGTATACTGATATAACCAGTATTTCAAATGCAAATAACGTGTACTAAGAAGAGTCACTTATATTATACAAATGACTCGAAATAATGAGCAACTACTATAGTTACTTTTTGTGCGTTAGTACGGAACCGAGCGATAGTCGAAGTTTGTATTTACTGGTTTTCCGATACTGTGCTATGAAAATGTGCAAGAAGTTTAAAAGGGTACAAAATCGAGACAATCACAACATAAAAACGAAGCATGCATCAACTCACCTGTAGTTTTTTGTACATTTCCAAGTTAATTAACTTAATGTCGTCTAGCTGTCTTCTCAACGATATAATCGTGTCCTGTTTATCGTGGATATCTTTTTCGAGCAATTTCATTGCTACCTCCATTTCAGCTTTCAGCGACATCTGAAAACGTACAACATAACATAACAAAATATGTAGTATTTTTCAGTTCTGTTATCTACGTGACCAGTTCTTAGGGAAACCTACGTAACCAGTTTGCCATATCACAGACATGATTAAACGTAAGTTTTTTTCCTAAGATGAGAGTCAGTGTAAGAATTTACTGTGGATTAGGCATGAAAAATTGTAAAGATTTGTGATAAGCTGAATTTGAATGTGAAACCATGAAACTAAAATAATAATAAATAGCTTATTTACAAAAAAACAATTTCAACATGTACTTAGGTACTCGGGAATTCGAGGTACGAGTAGGTTTATAAATAGGTCACTAGGTATAAAAGTGATCACTTTTACTTTAGATAACAATTAACAGTGGTACAACAATATAGAGTAGGTGAATAAGATAACACACGATTAAAATATAGCCCTTTCACTGTTTGACATTCCCTATTGGAAAGTGGTCATGTAAATATGGCCTTTATACCTACACGTAATAAGAGTTAAGACCAATCTTGATAACTTCTGGGAGTTACATGAGTACATTAACGACAGGCGTCATGGCTTAGTTGGTAGTAGCTCTGCCTTCCGTGCTGTCGGTCGTAGGTTCGATCCCCACCAAGAACATTTGTGCGTGGCAAACATAGATGTTTGTTCTGTGTCTGGGTGTTACTATGTATAATAAGTATGTGTTTACAAAAAAAAATGTATATAAGTATTATATCAGCAATCTAATTCCCATAGTACGTATGCTCTGCTAGTTGGGACTAGAGGGAGTTGTGTGTAATGTCCAAGAGTATTTATTATTTATTTATTGATATTAACCCCCCTATCTGTATAATACAAATGCTGTCACACTAAAAAGTTTGTTTACCTGCAAATCCAATTCTCTTTGTAACTCATTGTTTCGCTTTCTCTCTTCATCTAGTAATTTTGCAACTTCTCCCTCCTTATCTGTCCTAGACTTATCAGATGTTGTACTTTTAACACTTCGTTTTTCCTGAAAGTAAAAATGACTCGTTTGTTTGTTACAAATTAATTACAGTTTTTAAGACAGTAAAATAGCGCTGATAAAGAGTTATTTACGAGTTTATTAAAACTCCAAGTAAAAGTATAAAATTGCTATATTTTTCTGCAATGAAGTGTTAAATAAATAAAACTATTACACGTTTAACTTAAAAAAAAAACTTAGGATTACACCAAAAAAGTGTAATCCTTATCTAACAAACTGAATGATTAATAACGGAAATGTCTATTTGACATGACAAAATATCAATGCTGATAAAAATTCACGGAAATAAATTAATAATATTTCTGATACAGTAAATAAAATCATGTTAATATTGAGCTAATCAGGTTTATAACATTTAAAAAAATCTTACCTCTTCTTCAGATTGAAGTTCCGTCACCTTCATCCTAGTATCTTTGGTTATATCCTGACCTGCAAAAATAGCACGTGTTCAAACATAAATAAACACAACAGACGCGGAGACAGAATGTATATTTAAACACTGAAATAACTCACAAGATATGAACCTTATCGATCTACTCCTAGATTTTGACGTTGAATTTCCCATTAGTCGTTTTATTGTATCGCATAACGGTTTAAAATAACTGTTATTCGGATATAAATATGGGATTGAGTGACGCGTGCGACACGATAGGCATTCTAATGCAAACTGAGCGGTACAATGGAAGGAATTAGGTAAGTACCTATCTACTTAGATAGTGAAGTGAAGTGAACTGACTCATCAATGCAAGGTGTTTTATCTAGTGACATAATACGCGATTTCGTCAAGTAAACAGAAATGGCCGTGACTTGTAGATTGTGTTCAACCGAAAATGTGATATCTGTCTCGAATAAAAATAGCTCAGTCCGAGAGAACGAGAAAGTTATTTCCCACGCTGGCAATATTTTACACGCTATTTCAGTCTAGATATAAGAACATCAACGACATAGCAATAAATTAAACTATAAACTATAGAATTGATGATTGTTTTTCAATGCATTTTATTAAAAAAATTGGATCTGAGAGCTTCAATTGTATAAAACAATTTTCATGTTTTACAGCACGTACGTACAGTCAGCATCAAAGCTGATAAAACATTTTTATCCATTACTAGCCGTCGTCGCCCGCAGCATCGCTCGCGTTATTTCTAATTCCTTTCTGTGTGCACCCATACAAAGGATACTACCCTCCAAATTTCATACCTCTAGGACTTATAGTTTAAGCTGTGCGTTGATTGTCAGTCAGCCTCAAAAGAGTTTTATATATTAGAGATATTGGATCTGAGGGCTTCAATTATATATAAACAATGTTTATGTTTTAGAGCATGTACGTACAATCAGCTTCAAAAGCTGATATAACATTTTTATTCATCATTAGTGAAAATTATGTTACTAGCAGATACTTTCAAAAATTGTATCATATTTTCAGAATTTCAAACTTACCCAGTGCATGCTTCAATTGATTGTTTTCCTCGACAAGAGAAATCATGGTGTTCTTGGATATGGCCAAGTCTTCCTTCATCAGAGCGTTTGTCGTGGTCAGACCTTCCACTTTCGCTTGTAAGTTAGCCACCGTAGCACTGTAAAGAATAACCTTAATTATAAACGATGCATAGATTCCTAAATATTAGACGATAAATATTTGTTTTATAATCAATTGTATTAGTATTGGTATTTGTAATGTTTTGTCCAATGAGAGACAAAAACGTTCTAACACAAATATTATCTTATATTAGGAGATAGGTATATTTTTTTTACAGTTAATCCAGCAATTTTTTTTGGATGAGCTTTTATAATTGTACGCATAATGCGACTATCAGCACAGAATAAGTAATAGTACAAGTGCTATTATTGCCTGTTACATTTTTAAAAGATCACCATACCTAACCGGAAACTACTCTATTTATTTGTCACCCAAAAGATATGCAGATGAAATTACATGAACTTAAATGTATCACATTTTATACGCCTATAATAAAAATTTAAAGCAACAGATAATTACATCGAATAACGAGCAATGATCTTGTTACATAGAGTGTAAAAACACAATCTCACGACTTTAACTAGAACAAATAAAGCTCACTTTCTTTTAATTTCTCCCGTGTGAGACTATCTAGCTAGATGTAGTGTATAATAATAGCCACGCTAGAGGCTTCGTTCATTTAGGTACAATCCTACATAAACTAACCATTTTAGTTATTAAGTAGTTCTAACTATAGGTATTTTTATTTCTATAACTATTTTATTTTTGTACATTCGAAATAGATTTAAACTGTTGGTTCAATTTTAAGCTTGTAACATACATTTTAAGCTTGTAACACATGTTTATTTTTTACTGTGTACATATATGTACACAGTTAAAAAATAAACATAATCTTTATTTTTAAACGAGTGGCCAGTGTTGATCACAATAACCTTGGTAAAAAGAATTGGTATTGAATATACCTAAATACCCAGTCTTAGATCGATTCGTACTTTCACCACTACTGTAATTATAACCCAGTAATGAGTGTATTACACTATAAGGTGCATCGGTGGACTAGTTGCGGAAAAAAATCTGTAATGAAGGTCAAGCAGTGGACTTCTACAGGCTGGTATGCTGTTTTTTCATAACATACTTGAGGTGTCGATTCAGCTCCTCGATATAGTTCTTCTGGTCGAGCATAGTGTTGATGTGACGTTGCTTCGGCTCCGGGTTCGCGTTGCCATTGCCAGCGAGGTCGTTCGAAGAGTTACTGCCTCGGAGGTAAAGGGAGAAGTCAATTACACCTTGCTGGCTGTCCAAATCCTCCTCCTAAAGATACGAGTTTTTTTTTTATTTTTTAAAGGGTCTGAGACAAGTTGTATTGATTTTGTTAAAGACATTTTGCCGGATTTTAAGATCTATTACCTTGACACAGAGATTGCAGTCGACAACATTGAGTCCAACAAGAAGACCAGTGATGATAACCGCCTCTTCGTTGAGCATCAGCGAGTGAGGCTCAAAGTACTCCTCGAGCGTGTCTTCACGATGTTCTAGAAGAAGCCTCATGTAATCGGCTAGACGCTTCTGCATCAAGGCTAATCTTAGCCAAGCACGAGCGCGACCCATCGCCGTCCTACAAGAATAGTTTTTTAAGACTCCTATCTACTACTACTACTACTCTACTACTAATGTTATACTACTACTGTTTACTGTTTGTCTACTGTTATAGACGGAAGAGACCATCGAAAACTGCCGCTCCAATGTTAGTCATTCAAAATGAAATGTTATTTATACCTAATATCATCTAATAAATCTAGCGAAGCGTTCGTGGCTAGGCTTGCTTAAGCAATCTTCACTGATTATCTAAGTTAAGCGACGTTCTGCGCGGTCACTATTTGGATGGGTGACCGTTAGTGGCATTTATATCTGAGCGCTTCCGTGCTTCGGAGGGCACGTTAAACTGTCGGTCCCGGCTCTAGCAGTCGTTAAGCCACGATGGAGATCTTAAGGCGGCCTAAAAACTCCGTCACCAGAGTAGGCCACTAACTCATACGAGTATGCTTTGCTTGCTTATCATCTAATACCTATCACAAGGATTTTGAAACTTCCGGCTTCAACGTGAAGTAAACGCGGTGGAGTTTGCAGTTTTGGACTGGATAATTTTGAAATAACAATGACGCAAAAATGACACAGAACACAAAAAACGTCGCAGTTTTACTAGTTGGAAAATAAAACCAGCTTACGGTACATTTTATTGAATACAATAGCCTGTTCATGGAGTATATTATAAAAAGATGATGACTCATATTATCTACCTAATTTGTGGTTAAATTACGCATGGAACTAATATTGATAAAGTATGATCCAAAGACCTTCTACTCCTAACAAAGAGGCTGTTGCCCAATAACTTGTACTGTCTAGCAAGCTGAATGTAACCCACTTATTAATGAACGACTTCCTATGTTTTATTGATGTATTATCTCGGTTGGAAAATTCAAGCGAATTCGGTCTTACTTGACAGTCGGAAGATCTCGAACGCTGGCTGTAATGTCGGCCGCTTCCGGCGAATATTTTTCGACCATTTGAAGGATATCCCAGAGTTCCTTTTTGGGCCCGAGCAGTCCCTGAAAACGTCCTCTATGTAAACAATGTGTCGGTAACATTTTCTCTTTGACATGCAAATCCAATTAGAGTTACGTTATCGTACGTTTGTGTAAACTGTAATGAGTACCTCCTACGGATGCAGTAAGTAGGCACATACTATGTATACCTAACTACTAGGTAACATCCATGCTCAATATCCGTTTTGTTCTACCTATTTGCTAAAAATTAAAATATTTACCTAAAAGTCTTTTGAAAACTTAATTGTTATGTAAATATTGAGTTTACCTTCTTAGGTTTGAGTCCATGACGCATAACATGCTCGAGTACGATGAAGAAATGATGTAACGGAAGATGGTCGCTATCCAGCATACGGCCATAGCGCAGCGACTGCTCAATAAGCTCCTTCACAATCAACTTGGAGATGTTCACAAGATTGCTACGCTCTATAACCACCGGGTCACGAGCTAAAACAATGATACAAAACTCGGTTTTGCGCATAGAACCGTAACTTACCAAAATAAACTAATCGAATTACCCATCAAAGAATGCATAGGATCGTCAGGAGAGGTGACCGCACCGTCCGATGTGCGAATGTAAGAGTCCTGCATAGCATCCATGTCGTGCAACTCCTTCAAACACAGCCACTCTCCGTCTACCGAGACCCTGAAGTTGCACAGGTAGATGGTATCCTGCGCGCCGGCCATGTCGCCCTCCGTGTTGTCGCCCTGCTGTTGGATGGCCGATGGAAGCCCCAACTCAGGTAAGGGATTAACCCCGTGTAACGCGGTTAGAGAACGCATAATAAACCAGCAAAAAAACGATCAAGCGAAAACAGTAAAACACTTCCCTTAATCGTGATCACCCGTTTGTAATCATTTCGAAAATTCACCGCAAACAAGACGTTTCAACTGGTTGCAACCGAAAACTTTCACTTGTAACCCGTAAAATCCCTAAAATAGCGTAAAACTAGACAATACGCCGCAGAAATTATCGTGAGCGCACGGTTTTTCCAGCCTTCAAATATTGATTTTCCCGTAGAGTACTACTACTGATGCTGTGGGAAGGGTGGACTCGGTTGGGGTACGAAATCAATACTTTAGTCGCCGTTGCGTCTGGGTGCTGCCATCTGTGTCACTTTGGTGGAACTTGCTTCCTAGTAAAAATGGTAGGTACCTTACCTACTAAACTACCTATCTAAACCTTAGCTATGTTTTTAGTAGAGATTTTTTAAATAAGACAATGTGGTAGGTACTTAGTTCATTATTTACTTGATTTTGAATAAACTTATGGTTTACAGTTTAAGATAACTTAAGAAATGTTTTGCTCATAAGACAGGCCTTAAAATTTCAAGACACATCAACCCAAAGGGAGATAGAAAATAAGTGAATTCTATTGGTAGGTACACAATATTCTTTAGAAAATAAATAAAATCTAGTTTTCATAAGTTAAAAACTTAAAAGCCAGAATTACCGCTGTATACATTACCTACATTGGTCAACTTAATGCTTTAAGTGATAAGTAGGTACTTTTGGCCTTGTCTTTGTGATAATAATGATGGTTTTATTTTAAACACAGGCTCATATTTGTTCAATTAAGAGAACAGAGAACATATTCATTGATCATGAAAATAGGTAATTAGATAATATGTTTTCAGGTTATAGTATATAAATCATTATCATTTCCACCATCTATAATTTTTATGATTAAATGAATTGTCAATTTCCTAGTGAACTTATTGATTCAGCCCCCCTATAAAAAAGTGGACATCTAACCGAAACATTGGTCCTTTCTAATTAGGTTTTTTCATGTTACATCAGTAAAATAGAATTTTAGTCAATATTTAAACCTGGCCAGAAACAATCTAGCAATTCTTTTCTCTCTGCTCAACAGTCGATTGCTACTCTACAAACATCGCTGATGTGTAAGATTGTACAGAACTTAAAAAAACTTTTTTACTTTTAAATTAACTTTTAACCATAGGTAAGTTACAAATTTTTAGGTACTAACTAATTTACACAACCAACTTACGAGGCTATTGTTTAACTATGTCTGAAAGGACCTTACTCCGGGCGCATGTTGGTCAAATTTGCATATAAATCTACTAGGTACTTTATAAACTTAAACTATTATAATTTTTTCGATTTTTATTATTACACATCCAAACGAGTTTATCTAGTGGAGTTCATTGCTTAGGTAGGCACCTACCTACTTATTATGTGGTGGGCACGAATGGAAGTTGTAGGTATACAGGCGTTTCATAGTATTATAGTCCGGCTAATTTATCTCTTATTTATTAAAATGCAAGACAGATAGGTACTTACATTTGGTGGTGTAGTAATATGATTTATCCGGTCTTGATATCAATAGCTCTGGCCATCTGTCCTCCTTGTTTGATGTAACGGATGGAGATCTATCAAAGAAATTGAACTTCATAGATGATGATGAAGTCGCTGGGGACACGTCCGCCTCATTATCTTTGGAGTTAGACATAGTAAAAACATTTATTTACAATTTTTCAGTTCTTTCGGACACGAATTCGCACAATTTCAACAACAAAAAAGTAAACGCGTCAACTAAACCACAACTGTCAATAGTTTCTGACTTTGACATTGATGACAGACACCAGTAGTTGTGCACGTTTACGAAGTATGATTTGACACATGTGGTTTTAAACTTTTATATATCTTTGCGTTATGTTTAAAAACATTAGGGTGCATGTGCATTAATATAAATAGATAATAACTAGTTTTGTATGAACGTTTACGTAAGTGTTATTCTTTTTGTTTTTGAACTGAAGTTTCTAATATAATATTATCAACAATCTTCGTAAATAAACCATTTTTATAAAAAGGTTCCACGAAATGTTCATAGATGGCGTAAGTAGGTATGTAAATATTGAGGGGTAGGTAGAACCAAAAGGTAGAGCAAAGTAGAGTAGGGAGCAAAGAACACTGTTACGTTCTAATTAAAAATACACCCTACTATTTGATCAGGAAATTCTTAATGTAAAAGAAACCTACTGTGTTGATCTAAAATAATAGGAACCTACATTGTTTATGATAGTTTAGGTAGATAGGTACTAGTTTCCTATTTAGAAAGGTATGAGTGAAACAGGTAGGTAGGTAGGCAGGCCCCTGAGAAGCCGAGGAATAGGTTCCTCGGCTTCTCAGGGGAAAGTACATATCTACGTACCTCTTTGTTAAACCATGGTTAAACCTATCAACCTTTTGCACTTAACTAGTTACTGTCTATAGCTGTCACGTGGCAAGGTTGTCACTTATAAATAAAATAGTGCCTATATGTACCTACATGTCGGAAAGTTATCCAAAAACATAGAAAAAAAATACTCTCAAGTATACTTAGGATTACAGATATGAACTTTCAATTCACGCCAGTACTACCTCCATTAAAAGTTCTTGTTGTAAATCCACTCTCGCCGGCTGCCCAGTTAACCATCGTCAAAATAATGTCTGGTGCGGTTTTTGGGAGCACCCAGCTGATTGATCTTATCCTCTTGGTCTATTCTAACGAAAAATCCACGGCTGAAAACTTTAGAATGGAACTGAAATGCTGTTCATTCTCGTGTATGAACACTATTGAAGTTTCTTCAGATTTACCCAGGTAATCTTAGCAAGTTCAGATATAGGCTCTGTTCTATGTTACTTAGCAGCTGTATACATAGTCATGTCGATAGAAGTGTACCTAGTTGGATTTAGGAAGTTAAGGCATATGATACCCATGTAGGGAACTAATACTGTCTTTATTAATCCTACTAAGTTCTCGAATGACATCACAAACCGGAAGACAACGCGTGGGTCGGTTGTGATGGACCAACGACGACACGTGTAGATCACGGGAGGTCGATAGATGGAGAAGGCCTATGTTCAGCATTGGACCTTTTTAGGCTCACGTAGGTAGGTACATCTCATCTTCATATTTTTTCAGTATTTCAGATGCCGACGTGTTTTGCTTTATCACCAACTTTAGGAATCCCAACTGTTTAGATTTTGAAAACATTGATAACGACACGTTTGACACACTCTATTTGATTATTAAAATTGCAAATAGCTTATCGAAGCCTTTAATAGAGGAACCTGAAGTGGTAACATTGAATCTAAAAAAGAAGAAGGGTAAGGTTGAGCTTAAGCCAAGAAAACCGATCATATTTGCTGATGGTTTGGTAACGATGGATATTTTAATGACGCTGTCTCAGAACATGGCTAGAGATGTTTTTTTTTGTCCAACGCCTCTGCCGGCACTAGCTAAGTATGTTTTGGGAGAGTATTTGAAGGTTGGTACCTGACATAAGTAACGCACCTGATATAAAGAGACGGATTTCTGATAGGTAATCGGGCTACCCAGGGCTGGGTAGCTTCAGTATTTTTAACTTCATCCAACAAATCATTATTAAGATCAGTCTAAAGAAGTCCACTGCTGATAGATCTCTGAAGATCCCCAAGAAGAACGATTTGAGCTTTCCTCTTCCTGCGATCTAAAAATGTCTTGTCTCCATCTCTTGGTTCTTGGTTACCATTCCGTTTATTGCATTCCTCAGTTGTTGTTGAATTGAATAGGACTTGATAAGTATTTCTATTTCTAGGTTCAATGTAATGTAATAAATGATGTGTTGGTATGGGCTGCAAACGACGAAATCTTCCATATTGAAATTGAGAAGCCACTGATTATACACGATAGAGTTGGCGACGGAACGAAATGTGATTGGAATATGGTTGGAGAAGATCTATTGCAGTCGTTTAATTTAGACCACACGCAATTCAGTGAGTCGTGGCTGAAAAAGGAATACATTGAAAAGGTTTCTAGTGTAATTGTTTTATTCTGTCACCTCAATTTAGGAAGCTAATAAAAATCCAAAAAGAAACCAGGAATCACAATAATGGCAAAGGTGACCTACGTAACATTCTGCATCGTCTCTATTTGGGTGGGTGATTGTTATGGCTAGTAGAAATTTACATATTCATATACATAGACAGGCGTCATGGCTCAGTCGGTAGTACCTCTGCCTTCCGTGCTGTGGGTCGTGGGTTCGATCCCCACCGAGAACAAACATAATTTGTGTGTTGTAAACATAGATGTTTGTTCTGTGTCTGGGTGTTTATATGTATTATAAGTATGTATTTACAAAAAAAAAATGTATGTATGTATTCTATCAGCCATCTAGTTTCCATCGTACAAGCATTGCTTAGTTTGGGACTAGAAGGCGTTGTGTTAAGTGTCCGTGAATATTTATTATTATTATTATTATTATTTATTATATAAGAGGTTTCGTTCTTAAAAGGGTAAGAACGTAAAGTTCTTGGTAATGCCTCTAGCAGTCCCTCCCTAAAACCTTGTTACCAGAGTTAGGCACTAGCTGATACAACCCTCCGTATTTTATTAAACCATTTTTCATTTATAATAGAAAAAGTATGATGAATTACGAAACTATTTTCTGGATGTAAAAATCTTGTATTTCGTAGAGCATCTGTTGACCGTGTAGTTATAATTATGTGGCCAGTAAAGATAGGTACGATACCAATATTTGCTAACAATAAAATGTAATATTTTCGTATGCTTAAAATCTCTTTTTATCAATGCTACGTACTAATTAATAATTATTGTAACTTTAACTTTCGTAGATTATAGCAAAGCATTCGACAGCATTAGCCATAATTCTATCTGGAACGCACTGGTGTCATTCAACGTTGAACCTAAATACATAAACATTCTGAAATGCATAATATATAAAAACAGCACAAGTAAGGTAAAACTAGAAAAGAGAGGAGAAGAGATCAAGATAGAAAGAGGAGTTAGACAAGGGGACCCACTATCACCAAAACTTTTTATTTCTGTACTAGAAAACATATTTCGAAACCTAAATTGGGAAGGAAAAGGCATAAAAGTGAACGGCTGTCATTTCAATCACCTTAGATTTGCAGACGACATAGCGTTATTGGCGGAATCTCCTGTTGAACTGGAAGAACTAATTTGCACACTCGACCAAGCAAGTTCTAAAGTGGGCTTAGAAATGAATGCAGCCAAAACAAAGTTAATGACGAATAGCCTAAAAATACCTGTGAGAGCGAGAGGAAATGCCATAGAATATGTTGACAGCTACATATATTTAGGGAAGCAGCTATCATTTGCCAAAGCAAGCAACGAAGAAGAAATAGAAAGGAGAGCTGCGATAACGTGGAAGAAGTTCTGGTCCCTTAAAGAAATCCTAAAAGGAAACTACAGTTTAAGCCTGAAAAAAATTGTGATTGAAACCTCTCTCTTACCTTGTTTGCTGTACGGCTGCCAAACATGGGTCTTTACAAACAAAACAAAACTGAAAATAAGAACAACACAGAGAGCAATGGAAAGAAGTATACTAAAGATCAGAAAAATACACAAAATAAAAAGCGATATAATAAGACAAAAAAACTAAACTAACCGATGCAGTAACGCAAGCACTAAAAATGAAATGGCAATGGGCCGGTCATGTATCTCGTTACACAGACAACAGATGGACGATCCAAACTACGAGATGGATAGGCCCAAAAGGCAAAAGAAACGTAGGCCGGCCAAATAGGCGGTGGGCAGATGATATAACGTCTATAGCTGGAGAAGACTGGATCAATGCAGGAAAGAATAGGGAGACATGGAAGCAGCTGGAGGAGGCCTTCACCCAAGGAGGGGTCCTTATTTGAAAAAGCACTATACTACACGTTCAAAAATCGAATACTACTAAATTAATAATTTTCTACTTACTTTCACTTTTCTACACAATGTTTTTTTAGAAATAAGGAAATATACGGCTTTTTTATTTTATTTATTTATTTATAACTTTCGTAGAACCACCGTAGACCTCGTAGCAGGTTTCGTAGCATTCATAGCTTTTTGAAAATAAAAGGATTTTCCCCCGACTACTGTTTTCCCATGCAAGACAAACAAAACACGGTAGTCTCGGTAAAATGGTGTATTACCGGGTGTAATGTAGTAACATTACAGGTTCTGTCATCCGCATCAAAAAATCCCTACGGCTGCATATACAGAGCGTCTGAATTTGCCAAAAGTCTGCAAACGGTTTGGGAGGCTCGTTTAAAAGGAGACAGAATGAAGGTCTATTGCAGCTTGGGTATCATTAGCGACGGCTCCTTGGGGACTATAAAAGGTACATAAATATTTTTTTACTGCAAGTAAACCACACTCTTCCATTTAAAAAGATTAATACAGCGAATTCTACCCGTTTTTTTCACTTTCAAGTACTGACATAATTATTGTGAATAAAATAAGTATTTGAACATTTGCATTGTGTAGGCTTCTGTAAGAACCTTCTAAAGATATTTGATGGATCATTTAGATGTAGGAACTAACGTCTAAGCTATTGTCTATACGTGGAAATCAAACCCTCACTATCATCATAGCAGCTTGGAAAGTGTATACAGGTTTCCGGAAATATTGATGCTAAGAGATAATCCTTCTCTATTTACTGACTTCAAGCGATCTTCAATCTCCTTGTATATTATGCTGCTTATTATCAAGCGGATAATTGGTAATTTTTTTAAATGTATTTTGTGTAGGATATCCGTATGTATTACCGTTGGTGTTAATGGAAGATAACTGGAGCGTTAATAAACGTTTTGAAGAAACTCCCCATCTGCGGCAGGAAATCAAGAGAATCAACAAGGCTGCTAAAGATCATCATCAGAAGGTAAGTACCTACTGTAAACAGAATTCTCTAGAATATTGTAATTATTCTAGAGCAGCTTGTATTGGTATTTTACAAGTCGCTACTGTACTTATAAGCGTGTAAATCAACCATACTAGAGAATTATTATTTCAGTTGATACCGTACTGCAAGAAGTTTCTAGAAGATAACGTTATCAATCAAGCCTTCATTCCTGACGATGACAGTGGGTCAGTTTATTCCTTGATTGAGTACAACAGTAGTCACTCTATTCAAGCTTGAAACTTGTTATTCTTAACACAGTTTTAATAAATAATATATATTGTTATCGTACCTACCTGCCTGTCTTTTCAAGTTCACATATACAATTGCTGAAAAAAAAGGAAACATAATAGTACATTATGGTACTAGTGTGTATCATTGGTGATTACCGCCGAGGTGCCATTGAGACCCGAGCCGTAGGCGAGGGTCTTAAGAAAGCCGAGAACGGTAATCACCAATACACACGTGTATCATACGACGTTTTTCAACACACTTGTGAATAAAATAACTATAAATTCAACAGTGAAAACGCGTTGTGAAAAATGTTTCGCTATGGCGGGAAAAATTAATCAGTTTTCCTATGCGCGCGCATTGCGATCGGCCACAGACTAAAGGGATGAGGTTTTTTTTTTATTTATTTTCCGCGCTTAGGGTTTGCGTATATTCTGCCACGTAAAAAATGGGGAATTTAAAGTTTTCTTTTGTTACAGAGAAAACAAAAGTTATATTTGAGTGAAAGTTTTATTTATTAAACACGTACGAGTTAAAATTATCTATTTAAATAAGAAGTTGCATGAAATAGGAACATTCATTTATTTGTTCTATTGAACACGATCTTTTTTTTGAATAAAAACTTTTTTAGTAACAAAGATACTCGACCAATAAAATTTAAAAAAAAATCTATAACGCACTAGTGAGTTATAGCAATGAAAAAGTCACAGTTTGATTATGGGTGTCATTATGTGCCTAATTGCGGTGACCATAGAGCCACTTTATGAGCAAGTGTGTTGAAAAATACTTTATTTTTACATGAGGTACTTAGAACCGTTGTGTAAAAGATGTCACTTCCTCGCCGACACGCTTAGCCGGGAAGTACCGAAGTACAAATAAAAGCACATTTACCCAGCGATTAATATTCGACGGACCTCGGTCTCCGACGCCGGACCGCATCGTTTGTTTAACCTCTTCTGTCAATTTGATTTCAAACCTCGGGGGTATGTAATTTCCATTACGAAGGCCAGACGCTTTGTTTATATACGGTTGGCTCAATAAGACCACTGGGTTTCTCCGTTTCATATACTATGAAAATCCTACGTACATTTTCGTCCTGTTTTGCATCAAAGAATCACTGTGGTTTTAATGTCTTTCGAAAGCTGATTCTTTTCTTAATTGAAATGCTTTTCTTTGTAGGGTAATGTATAGTGTTGCATTATGGTAAATAGGTGCATTTACTTTAGATAGTGAAAATACTTTAGAACAGCAACTGTGTCTTCTCAAGTTTTGTCAAACCTTTGTAAAGTTATAAAAACTTTATCCGAGAGCATTTTAATCTGGATGTGTCCTTGCGTCGGACTAAAAAAACACTCTTGACAACTTAATCGATGTTTTAAAAACTTAAAAAGCTGAGCTCAAAATTTCAGTAGGTACCTATTATGCGTTGTGTGTTGTATAGAAAACATAAAATCCGTTTTGGCGGGTCACAACATCTGACCAACAAACAGGTTTTAAGTTTGTTAAGTACAAATATATCACATTAGATTGTCACTTTTTCTACTAAAGAAAATGATATCAAAAAACCCTTATTTGATGTACTAGGTCTGAATAGACTTAGAGATACTATTGCCTATCAGTGAGAAAGAGTGTATTGTTTTAATTTTGTAATGTACACTCGTAATACTAAATGTTTTAGGTAAGGCAAGGTTTGTGTAGCCTGAAGCTATTCAGAGCTTGCTGGTGAGGGA
Organism: Eulithis prunata; assembly: GCA_918843925.1. Lineage (NCBI taxonomy): Eukaryota > Metazoa > Arthropoda > Insecta > Lepidoptera > Geometridae > Eulithis > Eulithis prunata. The sequence goes on along the minus strand of OU974016.1, from coordinate 5,540,053 downwards.
ATTCGAATCAAACTCGTCTCATTAGCTGGTAAAGGAAAACTTGGATTAGTTGACCAACTCGTAGTTGTGAAATGAACGTGTGCGTTGGTCATGCCAGAACTGTGGCACAACTTTCCTATTTAATGTTTAAATGTCTACTTTATTACTGGAACTTTTATAGCAAAATACACGCCTTTATTATCCTGATTTTGATGCATATATTTTGGTCAAATTTCTAGTATCATGAGATGCTATTTTAATTCTATAGATTATGCGATGCAGCATCAACTTTTAATCTCAGGCCCTATTTAGTAAGTACTGTTTTAACTTCTGATATGTTTTAAAAGGAAAATACTGATCATCACTGGTTATCTAACATTCGGCTGTAGCTTTGGTAGTTTGGTAGCTCTCTTATGAAATAGAAAAAAGATGTTTAGAGTGGTGAGCTGACTCATCCTTATTATAATTTATCATTCATCTTTTATTTTCGACACAAGCTATTATGAATTTAGTAAGTTAAATCAAATTAACTAAAAATTATAAAGATTTAAAAAATATAGTGTTAATAGTGGATAAAATGGCTGAAATAACGTCAGTTAAACTCATGAAAAGAATATTAACTGCAGCATTTATCCAGCAGAGGCGGCCACCACACCTTGTCGAGATATACGATTTCCGCAGGCAATGACTTGAAAACAAATCTAGAGGGTACCTTTTGCGAGCACGTATAGAACGTTTAACTTCTAATGCTTTTAAATAGCGACGCATAAATCTATTTACAGAACGTTTTGGTCCGAATCGTAGCAGGTAGGAAACTTCATTAATGTTGTTTAGTTTAATAGCATGGCGATCAGCCTAATGAAGCCTTATTTGATCGTGTAGTCTTATCCAAAGATTGTTTATTAATATCATATATTCGATTCTTTATTAAAAAAAAAACAAGCCTATTTACAGTCAAATGAGATCTACGCCAAAAATAACTGTTTCTAACCTCTATAACTGTATCTGTCTTCAGCTCTAGCTTGATTCTTGGACTTATTGACTTTTTTTTCTGGCTTAATTTCCAGAGATTTGGTCGAATGGCTCACGCTAGCACCGTAACATTAACGCTGCCCCAGGGAAATATCTCTCTGTTTTGTAGCATTTTTTAAATGTCTCTACAGTCGCTTATCCTCCGAATTTGCGGTGGATCGTATTAGTCTTGCTTAATTAAACTATTAATCTGATTAAGTCATCAGTGAACCTAAGATACAATTTTCTTTAACAAAGTAACCTTGCGTCTAGCTAAGTAAACAATTTATCCCACTGATTTCCTTTCTCTTCTTCTGAGTCACGTTTTGCTTGCTAAAGCATTTTTAGCTTTGCGAACCGGAAAAACTTCAGTAAAAAAATCTGTAATGATCACACCATGAAACTAAGAATAATTCATGAAAGGTTTAATGGAGTAATAACGTTCTAATCCTATACCATAAAGTGGGTTCCTAAGGCGTAGCTGTGGGTCGAAAAATTTGTTTAAAAATTCAATACCGTCTATAAGAAACTCGTTGTGCGAATGCAACGGCCTGCGAACATTCCCATTTTCCTTTAATAACATGGGTGAAATTGCTCGATTAGTGCGGAAGGGGATACCTACCTGCTTTCTCAAGCCTTCGACTGCTATCCGCGGACCTTGGGAATTTACTTAACTGGCATATTTTAAAGGTTTCGTTTAAAACCGAAAAAGTGATTACTATATTTTTTCAGAAAATACATAATATAAATAGGTCGTCCCTTCCACTTACAGCTGATTTTACTTATCCTTAGGCATTTGGATTATGAAAACTAATGACGGTATGTAATAGTATAGTATTGTATAATATTTTTTATTTTGATATATAATAGTTTTTTTATCGATAGGCTTATACAGCAGCGTAAATGAATTACAAATTCCAAAAAAAGGGGAACCCCGGGAGAGTTTAAGTGGTGCGCGGGTATTGGAGTTCTCGTTAATTATTAAAGTCCATCAGTATGACACGGCCTTTTAATCTTTTGTTACGAGAAAATACAGTTATCTTCGACGGATTTCGTAAAAAAGTTAGAGCTTATGATTCATAATTTTTATTTCACAAAAAGTGTGCATCATAGTATGCGCATAACTCTAATTAACACGATTATTCATTCAAGTTTACTACTCCCGGGAAAGGGAAACTTTATGAGAGTACGAGTTATATTGTTTTAATATTTTTAAATATTATTTAATTGCGTTATTTTAAATATTTTTACAAATTGTTATGATTCCGTACAAGAAAGTGTTCAAAACACCGCATTTTTTGCTAAAATTGTGTTTAAAGAAAAATGTGGGAGTTAGTTGGATTAAAAGCATTCAATTTAAATAGGTATCCCCGACCTTTGTCCAGTGAGTTCCCGTCGGCATCCGGCCGTGAAATTTCATTTAATCGTCGGAGAGAAGTGCGTCTTGGCTAATGCAGATTGCGAAGCTCGCCTCCGGGTCCCGGTTAATTTATGGCTCAACAAATTTTTATTCTTTCTTGAACTGCTCAATTGCCCATTTTTTTCTCGAGTTAATAAGTTGCCTCTTTGGAATTCGTCGCTTATGCAAACAAAGATACCCTCCTGAAGGGTATCATGATCAATAATTCGTTTGACTTAGGTTTCTTTATTCAGACCCCGTTGATTCAGCGAAATTATCTCAAACCAGCAAGAGGAAGAAGATTGTAACGAAAGTTATCATTTATGCAGGATTTAAAACATTACGGCTGCGTTCAAGTCTCTAATTTAAAATTCAGCGGAATGTAAATTGCCATTAATCGATCCTCCGTTATTGTTAAGTCCCGCGTGGTGGGAATTTAACATAATTATAATACAAAGTCACGTACTTCCCAGCGATGTCAATGGCTAAGCCAAGATTACCTTTAATGATCACTCTGCTGTCTTAGATGTCATGACTATCCATGATTATCAGGAGAATGAATGTTTCAATCACTCTGTCGATTTATTGCAGCGATTTACTATGAGTTGGTACACATTGGTACATCTACATTATTTTATATGTAACAAAGATCCAATCTACAAAGTGATAAAATGTTTTCTCTATAAAGACTGCTCGATTACTTAAAGAAAAAAATCTAAGGGGATTTATATCGCCATCGCGTGCGTACCTATATCTCTTACGAAGACTTGATGTGTGAATAGAAAGTACCTACCACTTGACAATAAAAAACACGAGTTGTGTTTTGTGTCCCCGCGGTACCGGTGACCTTTTCTTGTTGACATCTTTATCGAACGATTTTCGAGATGTGGAGGCGTGGAAAAGTTAAATAAATCCAAGGAGAACATTAGATAAGAAAATGGCTTTTGTAATGTCTTCGGGACGCCCGTAAATGCAACCGATGTGCCATAGATATCTGTCGGGAACGTACGAGAATTCAAACTTTGTTTCCGTTTGTTTTTAATGGTTCAGGCGATATTTTATGTATTAGATTTATTGTTCTTTTTCTGTTTTTAGCTTACTTTTGAAATATTTATTATTTAATTTAATTCAGGTAATATCGTTGTTTGTAACGGTTGTATATATTTAAGCACTTCATGTTTTTTGGTACCTTCGTTTTTCTATAAAACAAGTTTTCTAATATTACAAAAAATCCTAAAAACTAAAAAAAAACTATAAAATTAAAAACTCGTTGTAACCATCCATCCAGAAATATTTTACTATGTGCAATGCGCATGGCACAGTCGAATTGCAATGAACTCGCGAGTACAATGATGGAGCTATAAAACAACAGTGCCGGACATGCATCGTGGATAAATCACGTACATTTGTATCTACAACACACGCCGGACAGGAGACGAACCCGGCAATTCGATGTTTTCATTGTGCATTTGTTGCGTACACAGCGACGCGCACACATGATTTGTTGACGCTGAATTTTGGTGCGGTCGGATTAGTTCCACTGATATCCTGAATTCAATTCCATTTTGAGCTTAATCTGTTATTCATTGGCACTGTAAAAATAATAGTCCTATTATGCCATCTCTGTTTTAACGCTTACTCGTGTGTTGGTAAGTTTTGTAGGTACCGTCTTAAAACAAAACCTCTTTTAACGTATAATACCAAACAAAAAGGTAAAAACATGCATACATAAACAATAGTAAACATATAGGCAAAGCACTCAACACCAAGTCACACATAAAATATGTGACTTTAAAAATATGTTCTATTTTCTTAGCAGGTGCTAAACATAGCGCAGGAAACAGCCATCACACTTTTATGCTTAAATAAGTATTCTTTTAGAGCTGGAATGAGATTTTACGACAATCCTTCGGGAATTCGTAACCAAAAAAGTTTAAGGGTCCGTTCACACAGACCGGCTCGGAGAGGAGAGCAGAGAGATCACGTTGAAAACAGAGTTTTTAGTATTTATAGTAAGGTTTATTTTTGCATGTGCTTTGCTTTTGTCATTAAGAATGCTTGAACGCGCTTGGTGTGAAATAAAGAGAGGAGTCTGGCTCCGATCGCGTACTTTTTCTCGTTCGCGCAGCCGATTCCGAGCGCATCCGCTTTCAGATCGCTTCAAGCCGGTCTATGTGAAATAGTTGGCGGCTCCGCTCCGACTAACTCCAAGCGTATACGATCCGGTCTGTGTGAAAAGAAAAATGCGCGCCGATGCTCTCCGAACCGGTCTGTGTGAACGGACCCTAATACAGATTATCACGCCAGAGAAGCCACAAGCTATTTTTCCTAACTGAAATGCCGTTATTTTCTAAATCGGATTGTGAATTCTTGAGTGCTATGAAAGAGTAATTTGTGACAACTTTATTTAGTGTAAGCTTTACATGAAAATCTTTTTAGAACACAGTAAATTATCTTATAGGGACCTTCATTTAGCAGTGGAACGATATCACTATAATTACTAACTCACTGATAGGTACCTACTCCTCTTTTGTGTTCTTGTATCCGCTGTGGGACTTGTATCTTTACTACTGTTGAAAATGATAAGTAGGTACACTGCTGGTGGGGGCCACTATAACCGATAAATTAATTGTAATAGTGTATTGTATTTGATAAGTGACTTAATTACATTGAGCAGTACATATTTTTTAAAATAAATAAATACTTTGTTCTGGAATAAAAACTGCACAATGCACTCGGCACAGAAGTACTTAAGTCACTTTTGCGCTACATCCAGCAGTTTAATCGCGCAGTTCATTTCTTCCAAACACCAAAATATTAATCTGGAACCTTATACTAAACTTAACTAACTTACACCTATTCGAACAGTACAGCCAAAACTGTGTCACCTAGAACAGCGCTAAGGTCTTAGAACCAGTATAAGGCCAATTATCGAAGAAGTGTCTGCCTGGTAATATATCCATCACATTCATAGTATGTGATCTATCGCTAAGCATGCAGCTAGCAGTAGCGAATTTATGGGCAATCTTCGTCAACGTCAAGCGGTGTTGACGGGCTCAGCCTTCCCTTGGTTATTATTCAGCGATGATACGTATCGTGTGCAATACCCCTATATCTGACGACAATATTGCACGAGCTGAGGGAATTAATAATTAATCTGTCGTATACTTCGATTAGTATTTGCTTGTAATACTGTGGTACTTAGTTCATGTGATCCAGGAGTTATTAGCATTAGTAAAAGTAATAAGAAGCTTTAGTTAGACTGGTGTTGGTTTTTCTATGACTATCATTGACTTACTCAACCTACAATAATATCGTAATGGCGTATGAAGACATGTACTATAAGTAAGTACCTGCACTATAAATACGCTACGCCGTAGCTTCATTTATTTTAAGAGAAACACTTCATAGGTAAACCAATGAGACTCACGAGTCAATGTTCCCTTTCCCAAAGCGTTCGCAGAAATCACTTCAGGCAGCATGTGCCAGAGATCAAGTTATATTGGTGGATTTGGCTGCCCGGTAGCAATACGTCTCATCTGTCTAGTTAGGTACAGCTTATCGAGTAGTCCACACTCGCCCGGCCACATGCTAACTGAAACTGATTTATGAGATCTATGATCGTTTATTCAACAGCGGCCTGTATTGTTTATTAATTGGTACAACCACTATGCATGATTAGCCGCATGAATTCTCCCTAATCACTATTTTTTTGTCCCATAAAATCATTATAAGAATATATTTTGGACGTAGCTCGTCTACGCCTCGTAGAGGTCTACGACGCGTAGAATTTTTTTTGTCCAACAAATCTTACTACATGGATACATTTGTACATGCCCCGGCGATTTGTTTGCTCATTCCATATCTTTTTGTGGCTGTCTGAATGAATACCGTTCATTTCGTCAATCTGCACTCAAACATATGAGCGGTAATAAATTAGGATTCAAACTATTGAAAAGCAGATACCAAGTAATATACCGTAAGTAAGTAAGTAGCGGTTTGCCAAACAATCTGATTAACACGGAACACTTCAGCTTCAATATCACTTGTGTAATTAATTTCACTGCATGGAACATTGCAATGACTCTATAAACATTAATTGTCAGTAATTGAATTTATTTTGTTTTATTTAACTTGTTTAAATGTCCATACATAATTATGTGAGTAAGAGATATTTAACGGGTATTACAGTATCACCATACCGTGTAGAAGTAGTCACACACACACACACACCCTCACACCCTCATTTTCTTAAAGACCCATAGGGGTCTTAACAAACATGATAAAAAATATAGCCTTTTAATATTACAATGCACAATTATATTTTAACAGAGAAAGAAATGGAAAAAGTAAGAGTTTTTTTGCTTACCACGAGCCTGTTCTCCCACCAGTGTGCCAAGTGGCATTCATTAATTCAATTCATGTGCGCATTTCTCTCCACCACTCGTACAGCGTGGAAGCACACGAGGAATGCCATTTTTATTTTTTTGAGATTATAATACGAGTACTTCATACCGATAAATTATTCAGTTAACTTACTTCCGCTAGCAAATGTGGTTCTGTGGCGCCTTAAACACCTTACTTCGGTTTCAACCGAAGTAAGGTGCTTTTATGCTTAATCAGCTGCAAAGGCATTTTGAAATAAACAACTTACTTGACAATAAACAATTCGGTTTTACAAAGGGTCGCTCAACCACCGACGCGGGTGTTGAGTTAATATCACATATTTTTGAAAATTGGGAGCAGTCACATGACGCCTTGGGCATTTTTTGTGACCTATCTAAGGCGTTTGATTGCGTGCACCATGAAACGTTAGTCAGGAAACTAAACCACTATGGTGTGAAAGGGGTTGCTCTTGAACTTCTTAATTCTTACTTAAGTAACAGAATTCAAAGAGTTGATGTTAATGGAAAACGTTCTCCGGGGTCAGTGGTAAAAATGGGTGTACCACAAGGATCAATACTAGGACCGTTTTTGTTTTTAATTTACATTAACGATCTACCACGAGTAGTTAGAAACGACCATGAGATTGTACTGTTTGCAGATGACACTTCACTTGTATTTAAAGTGAAACGACGACAAACTAATTATGACGATGTAAATAATGCAATCTCTAAGGTTGTAAACTGGTTTAATGTAAACAATTTATTACTAAATGAAAAGAAAACGAAATGTATTCGGTTTATTCTACCAAACGTCAAACAAACAAATGCTAATGTAAAAATCAAGGAAAATAATATAGATCTCGTGGACACCACAGTATTTTTAGGCATAACTCTAGATAATAAACTTCAATGGGGCCCACACATAGATAAATTGTCGAAGAGACTTAGTTCTGCGGCATACGCAGTCAAAAAGATCCGCTTCCTTACAGATGTGGAAACCGCAAGACTAGTCTACTTCAGCTACTTTCATAGCATTATGTCGTACGGCATTTTGTTGTGGGGTAGTGCTGCAGATATAAACACCATATTTGTGTTGCAGAAGAGGGCTATTCGTGCAATTTATAACATGGGTCCCAGAGAATCACTAAGAAATAAGTTTAAAGAAATAAATATAATGACAGTACCTTGCCAGTACATCTATGAAAACTTATTGTATGTTCAAAAAAATATAAATCTATTCAACAAAAAAAGTGATAATCATAATGTTAACACTAGAAACAAAGACAAACTCGCTGTTCCCACCACTAGGCTCTCAAAAATTAGTAAATCTTTCAAAGGGCAATGTGTACGCTTCTTTAACAAAATCCCAAGTGATGTGTCTCAATTGTCGATTGGCAAGTTCAAAAACGTAATAAAACAAAGACTTATTTCAAAAGCATACTATAAAATATCAGATTATTTAGAAGACAAACAAGCTTGGGACGAACTAGCTCCAACTCATCCAATAAAAAAAAAAAAAATATTGTAATCATACCTAATCATACAAAACGTAATGACGATTCAAAGTGATCAGTGAGATTTTATTGAATAAAAGCTTTTTGACTTTGACTTTGACTTATTTTTTTGGTTTTTATAAGCTTTTTAATCGTATTTTTCTATTCATAGGCTGGACGCTAGAGAGTAAAAAGAGTAAAAATGTTGATGCTGAGTAAAAAGTACTTTTGAATACGTGATTCCCCTTTTTAGGGTTCCGTTATCATAAAGTGACAACAGGGAACGTAACAGAGATATTTTAATCGTAATAGTTGATTATGCGTTTTACCAACGCCTCTATCACAAACAACCGAAAATCAACAGTGAGGCATACATTTTTCTATGCTACAATTTGTGCTGTGCGGTACCTTACGTAACTCTCGGTTTACGGGCCCGACTCACAGATGACCGGTTTTATACATATCGGTCATTTATTAAAATAATCCTAAAAAGGATTCTGAAATATTACAAAGAATAATAGTCAAAGATTTCAATCGGCTTTGACCAATGTTTTTCGTCAGCAACCTTTGTAGGTAGAAGGTATGCGTAATCGGCCGTCCACGGACGCTCTTTCTTTCCAACTTGTTATTGTACTGTCCAGTGTTCACTACCTACAACACTCTTAATGTTTTTTTTTCGGACAGTGCGACAGTGAATACCAGTGCCTTCAACGATTTTTTATGACAAGTCAGAAACATGTTATTATATACGACTACGTACCATAACTATTATGCAGGACTTCAGGACTGTCATCATCATAATTATATTAGCTTGTAAAACTCCACTGCTGTACATATGCAGCATATACTCTGAGCATTTGCTCGTAGTTCCATCCCATAACCAATTTCTTCATTCATAAACTTCCCGGAATGTGGTTGGTGAATCGCGTCGAGGACCAAAACTCTGATCTAGTTCAAATACGTCAGATTCTGGATTAGTCAGAAATCAAAAATTAGGCAATTTCAGTTCTCTTTCATCGTGACTAATCAATCCAATAGGTAACCGATTAAAGATGCGTTGGACAGATTTTAAGTTATTTTCCTTGCGGTTTGGGTGGCCTATTCAATCCTTTATGATAAAATATTCTAACAGCGAAAAACTCTAGTGGATACAAGAACAATCTTAGAGCACTAAAGTATTCCCAATGTGAAAGTCATTCGATTAAATGTGTGTGAAATGATCCGAAAAGAAAATTGCAACAAGGGTTGTGGAAAGGTGCTATTTGATTTTGATTCGACTTTAATAAAACTTAAGTACGGATGGAGGAGGCGTTAGCAGGTATATTGTTTACTAGCTTCTGCCCATGGCTTTGCTCGCGTGGTGCACTGATAATAATATCACTGTATTTCAGCCTCTTTAGCTATTTCAAGATTCTACAATCGATATCGATAGAATAATCTGACAAGGAAAGAAAAAAAAAACAATCAAAAATTAACATTTATTTTAAAAATAACATAAAACACGTATTTAAGTAAACATTATTATAAAATACCAAACAGTAAACAACTAAGTATAATTAAAACTTGTACCTACATAGTACAAATATTAATTTAACTGAATAGTGGTTTTCCCTTTATTGCTCCCAATTTTACCTTAATAAGTGAGTGGGCTCATTATTGAATTCAAATTACTATTATGAGTTTAATAACGACCATTGGAAGTGATAATAAACAAAATAACGTTATTTTACATGTAAAAGCCAAGCCTGGTGGCCCAACTATTTGTTCCTGTATTTTATTATTTCTCATAGAAAACTTATTAATAAACCCACAGACACATTTATGATGGAATTTCTGTTATTATTTAAATATTTCTTTTGGAGTAAGGATAAAAACGTGACACAATAAAGCAGCAATCCACAAAATTCAATCATCATAGATTATTTTATTCATTTCAACTCCCGAAGGTATGGAAGAAATCACGCGGTTGAAATCACAAACAACAGCTGTTAGATTTACGGCTGGATACCGAACGGCTATTACTCCAGAGTCCAGACGCAACAGAAATCTCTATTTCAAATGAATCGATTGTAACTAAACACTGGAAAATAAAATCCCTCTGGAGTCGTTCAGCTAGGGATGGGCAATGGGCAAGTGAGCGTGTGTGGCACACATGTAAGTAATCCAGTAATTACCTCAGTCCAGAGAGGCTCCGTTTTCATTGCTCGTAAAGCCGGATGGTTCTACAACAGCGCTGGACCCTCCATTGCACTATAAAGTGCCGGATAATAGGGATTACTTCACTCTCATGCGCTAGATTTAACTTTGATACCATTTTGAACGTTTAAAATAAACTAATAATTCACGCAAATTTTCCATTTGGTGCTTGTGGTATACTTGAGCTAGACGCAGTTTAAGTTTAAGCTCTGTGGGCAACTTAAACTTTAACTACGTTATAATTTTCAAAACACTAGGAATATTTTTTATATTATTGCCTCGTCTACTTTATGATAGCAATATTTCTGCGTGTTTTTTTCATGATTTGGATTTGAAGCTTAGTGTGGTTAAATTTTATAGATGTCTCTTCATACTATCATATTTTGATTAAAGTTTGTGAATAGTAGCATATGCACAAAAAAGTCATGAGCCGCTTAAAACAAATTCGTTTGGGTAAGTTTTTCCACTTTTTGAGAATACTTCAAAAATATTGATCGCTATGGATTCGGTTGCAATATAGGTAAAGATAAATCCCCGTGTACCGGGATTTGGAACTTTACTGTTGTTCAGAGATCAGCACGTGAAGGATGAAGGTGCGACGCCAACTTCCACGGAGATAAAACTTGTTTGTTAGTTTATGCCTCGGCATTAAACAGAGTTGGGCGCGCGCCGCGGACGTTCAGCTTATCAGATCATGAAACACGGCGATCAAGTACAAACGCTGAAAAATTTAACTTTTTCTTTTCTTTGGGATTTACATCTGCAAAAAAGATACGGAGGCAGCGAGGCACAAGTTAAGACACATTAGATATGGTTGTAAATCTTAAAGTATAGTCTTAAAAAAAAAGTTATAACGGAATTTTGAAAACAAACATTTTTACAGCATACAACATTTTAGTATTGTGTAGTGTAGTTTAGAAATTCGACAAGAGTTTTAGTTATTAATTGGACTAAAAGTAAACAACACGATGAAGACCTAATTTAAATATATTAAGCCTATTTAAGCTTTCAAGGATATAAGAGAATGTTCTTCGTTTATCCAGGTATAATTTGGTCAATAGCAATTGATCACGTTCACTCTTGTGGTTCGCTTAAAGCTATTTCTGCTTAATCACCATCCAGTCAGTTCAAAGTGTGATTAGAAATTAGTGTTTGAGGTAAAATTAGCTTGTGAGTTTATACGGGCATGTCTATTGCAGTGTTTGGAACAGGTCAGGACAGGCGCCGACCGCAGTTCGCGCTAGCCGCATTGACTGCATCCAACTGGTTTCCCGACGGACTGACACAGGAAATTAATATAAATTCCTATCGCATAAACTGGGAACGGGAGCAGTGTGCTGTCACGCAGACAGTGATGAGGCCTATTGTGCAAAAGTGATTCAATCAGACCACACTTCCACGGTTAATTCACGTTAGTTTAGATTCCAATGCCGTGCCAACTGCCTAATTATATTATCTGTATTCTGAAATAAATCGCGAGGAGTGGAAGGATGGGAGGTGAGGCCTTTGCCCTGCAGTGGGAAAACCACGGCTGAAAAATAAATAATTATAAAATAAGTTCTCGGTTCACGGCATAGAAACTAGTCTAAAGCATTACCCATACCTACTGCGGTGCGAAAAGTTACAACTCCATGGTTTAGTTCAATAATCGGTTTATGGATATAGTTTATTACATACTTGCTTCTTGATGTTGAAAATTCTCATTAAAAGATGGTATATCAGCGTTACGTAGATACATGGTTACTTTGCATGTGACTGTGAAGGTATATATTTCTTATTGCGAGCACTTTACATGGAAGTCCCGCCTACTAAGAGGCAATTCTATCTCACAAAAGAGAAGGAATTGCTTTCACCTACGAAATGAAACAGTCGCTTTGTCGATTTTGCGGGGTTCTCTGTAACGACACCTTTATTGAAAACGTACTGTGTGTGTTTCGTGATCCTTTTTACGAGAGATGCGTACGTGTTTAGGTCGTGGCATTTATTATGTAGGAGTTTGTAAGGTGCTATGACATACGTTGAATAAAAAAATGCGAAAATTCCTTTGACCCCCAAGAGCGGCAACAAGCTTCAAACTACGATTGCGTACACGATGTTACATACGACGTGTAAACAACGTGTTCGTAACATCATAATCATTTCGAGACATAAAGTTTATAAGATGCTAACTCTTCTTGAAACTTTTCCGTGTTAAATAGTACGGAGCGAAGCTAAACATTTTCTCTAAGCGTTTATTGGCTTGTTTAACTTTGTCTTTTAATGTCTTGAGGTGTCGTATTTTAAAGTCGTTGTAATTGACTTCCCTCGGCACGAAGTTAGGCATGGTTAACTGGAAGACTCTGGGAAACCTTTGTAGCATGCCAGGCGAACTTGGCACACTTTACTTTTCGATTTAAAATCTAAACTGATTTATCTTTTATAGACATAATGAGTAAAATATGGTCCTGTCAAGTACTAAGATTACCCCTTATTGTATACAAGGGATGTAGGGTTCATAACCATCGATGGGTATCGCGTAAGCCAAAGGGTACAGAGTTTTTAAATTAGATTTGACCATCCGAAAATTTAAATCCTTAATCGGGGACATTAGCGTGAGTAACGGCGCCCGTAGGTCGAGACCATCAAAGTCTCGCTTATTGTTACGCCACGGCCGTGTAAAAAAGATTAGCACATTTACCGTTAACGATCCCGAAAACAGGGCCACATCAGACAGCAAGGTCCCGGCGAAATAAAACGAAATAGCAATAAAAGTAAATAGACGCGCCGCCCCGCCGCCGCCGCTCGCCCGGCCGGCCGCTCTACGTGCCGGATTAAATCAAACGTTATTCGTCTTAGCAAATTACGGTTCATGTTTTTGTACATTCCCAAGACTTGATGCGCGGAAACGTAAGCCGGGTGGAAAGTAGATTTAAATGCAATTTATGAAATGCTGCCGAATTAAATTGTGCTACTTTGCTTTGATAATTCGATTTGTGGAATGCGTTGAAGTCTTTAATAAATAAATGAAATCTTTTATTTGAAGCATAGCTAAGGTATGGTTAACCTATGGTTAGCAAAACATCATATATCTGTATGGATAGATGTTAGTATGGATAATATAAAAACAATGAAAATGAAACATAATCAAAAAAATAAACAAAAAGTATTACTATTAAAAATCCGGATAAGCGCCTCTAGCAGGAGATTTGGGAACTATCCGGTTTTCATACAAAATTGTTCGCTTTGCGAATCCGTTTCCAAAAATAGCAAGAAAACACAACACGGACATAGACTCAGGGCTCTGATATAAATGTTCCAAGTTTAATTATATTCAGGCATCCGGCGTATTTCGAGTGCATGAAAGTGTTGGAATTTTCTAGTTTTACTTAAAATAAAAAAAAAAATTATCATCCGATTTTTCAGTTTTGTGTAAAAGTAGCTTGTAATGTTTTTACAATACAACCATAAAATTTGACGGCATCGCGACGACGGACAAGTTTCTTACAGCGCACCTATTGAAAGACTTTGCAACACAAAATGAACCATTGTACGTGCTCGGTACGTAACTTCCGTCGACTAAGGTTTATACGTTGCGTTTAAGTCGCGAACAATATTAAAGCCGCGATAAACTTAAAAACAAGTTAAATCCGGCTTGCGGTAGACGCCACCTTCATCCTGGTCCCGGCAATCTGCCTGCAATGCCGTCGAATTAGTCTACTTTAGCCGGTGCGCTATTAGCATTTATTTTCACCTTTATTGTTTATTTAAGTAACGTATATAAAAAAAACATTTAAATACAGTAAAGATTAAAAATTCCGGGTCATCTTTAAAAACTTGAATGTCACGGAAACGATGACTGAAACCAATTTTTAGGTCACCCAATAAACTCGGCACCCAACTAAATTAAGAACACATTGATTTGAAAAGCATCTACATATTGCAGTGGTTCAACTTACACTGTAGAAAACCAAGCGTGAAGTCAGGTGAGAAACGCTCACAAAACTCGAACGCTCGTAAGTTTTCGACCAGACATTTGTTTTTAAGGGTTGCAGTCTGTCTGAAGTTACAGGTGATACCTCTGCTGAAGCCCCGGGAAGTTTGTTCGTAAGTATGAGCCGAATTACAAAGTTTATCTTGCTGCACTCTCCATTGAGAAGTTGCCTTGCTGATGTTTGCAGGGAGACAATGAGTTTGTCTTGCTACTTCAATATGCGTTTCTGACTGCGTTCACTTTGAACTGTTCCAACTTTTGAACTGCTACGTTTTTATTTTTTTATTACAGTTTCTTTAGTTTGTATTGTGATGATTGATACAAAATAATGTACGAGTACACCTACTGACGTCATTAGAAATGATTGAGATTATTATATTGTGTAAACGATTCTAATTAGTTGATAGTTACCTACTAAGAAAATCATTTAACAGAAGAAACAGCTCTAAAATCTTTTATGCATCGTGGCACCTTCATAACCGACCAGATTTTAATGAAAAAAGTTCTCGACAAAGACATTTTAAATGCAAAATAAAAGTCTTCTATAGTAAAGTTGGAACAGAGGTTTGCACTGAATGGCTTTAATTGTTTTAAAGCTTCTAATATAGATTGTAATGTCTATGAACCTCATGAACTGAACACTATTGGATCAAGTGTAAAACTTTGTTATTAAAAATAAATGTTCTTAAACGACGTAACATCTTTATGTATCAGTGTTGGACGCTGAGTGATGATATACATTATAGAGACTTATATAATATAGGCATATTATACTTAGAGACAGTAGTTTTGAAGCACTTTCATTGAATACGCGCTATGATACATAAAAAATCATTGAATACGCGTGATATTACAGCACTACGTTACGAAGACAGTATTTTGTCAGTAAGCCAAAACTAATCTGACAGTTATCGATACGTTACAAACCGTGGTCGGTATAGTGTGTGAAAACGCGGTTCGTTGAATTTCCGATTGCATTATGGCTCAGCGGACCACAGTCGCTAGACATTACTAAAGCCATTACCTTATCTAAAGTCCCTCTCGGATTTATTTAGTTTTCCCTCGCCGCATGTTATCGAAAACCGCTCGATAAAGTTGTCAACAGGAATGGATCTGGAGCCAATTTGAGAGAACGCTCTGCAAAAAAGGAAACGACTTTTTTTTGATTCTACGTGCCTGATTAAGTTACCGCAGATGTTACTCTGGATACTTTTATTTTTATTACGGCAGATGCTTATAAAATATCTATAAAGTTCGAGGAAGTTTAAAATCAAATTGGTTTACTAGCTGGATTTTGTGGTGAATTTTCATTTGTTTTTATTGCCTACTTTACATTTAATTCGCTACAAGTACCTCGCTAAATACACCCGTAATTCCATGTGGTTTTATATCTGTATAATATTGTTTGTTATTCCTACCTGCTTATCAATAAATAAGATGGTGAAAGATTTAGCAGTTATTTAGCTAGTAGAGCCCTCAGAGACCAATATGAATAAATAACTATGAGTTGACAACTACCAAAAAGCAGGTCCTTTTACCCAAAAGGCCATGAATTAAATATCTTGTTATCAACCAACTCAATATTTCGTGGGCTAGTTACAAAAGGTATTTCTTTAAAGATTCTCTGAAGTCAAAAGTTGTAGAGTAGGTACGTAGGTTCAAACTTTAATCCTCTTTACAAACTTTGTTCTCTCCACCTCTGTGCTATCGAAAATTCTTAGCACTTATTTCAACGCTTCCTTCTAAATAGTCTTGGAAATTATTATTTCAAAAGGAATATTTATAAAGGTAAACTTCTAAGAACATTTCGTGTCTAGTCACAGCCCGACTATTACATAACATAACTAGCCGTCGCCCGCGGCGTTGCTCGCGTTCTAGTGTGACTTTTCAAAATTCCTTTCTTAGTGCACTCTTACACTATATAAGGATACTACCCTTCAAGTTTTATACCTCTAGGACTTATCGTTTAGGCTGTGCGTTGATTCTCTGTCAGCTTCAAAAGAGTTTTATATATATTGATTTTCTTACCAGTATGTATACAACAACGAGTAGTGACAATATACCTCCCAATAAATAGAGGCAGTTGTGGGCTGATAGCCTTCATAGAACAGTTAACTAGCTTTCGCTCACTGCATTTGGGTCCAGCAGATGGCGCTACAGCGCTCTCGTATTTCCGATTGAAGCCATTTATGTGCTAATTGCGGTTTGAGTACTAAGTTTTGAACGATGTTTTGGATTAGGTACCTACAATATCTACACAAATCGATGAAAGTAATGTACTTCTTCAAAATCAATTATCTATTTATATTTTCTTCAGAATCAAACCACTGATTTTCAGAAATCTTGACCTTTGTTATACTTATCACATCGTTTCTTTATTCGATCTTCTTCCACAGTACTTTTTTAATAATATTCGTTCATAAATAAAAAGAAATTGTAGATATCTAGCAAATAGTAAACTTTCCAGCTCGTTTGCAGTATCCACCAATTGAAGAGACATTAGTTCACGCTGAGGGAACATTAGTCAACATGCGAGAATTTACGTGAAAAAGCTACCAGTTTACGTTACGTAAAGCGACCGTACAAAATCTTTTTGCGTAAACTTACCAAAACGTTTTT
The DNA here is from genome assembly GCA_918843925.1 of Eulithis prunata. Classification (NCBI taxonomy): domain Eukaryota; kingdom Metazoa; phylum Arthropoda; class Insecta; order Lepidoptera; family Geometridae; genus Eulithis; species Eulithis prunata. The sequence continues at coordinate 5,523,001 of OU974016.1, read as the reverse complement.
AAACTGTTAGGAGATATTGGCGGTCTCCGACGCCACCACGTTTTACAACTGCTTCTCTGGATATCTCTTTGACTAATAAATAATGTTGCTCACTTGAAGGAGACACTCGTTAGCAGTTGCTGTGCATGCCAGTTGCTAGAAATGTAAGTCTGTAACATAAAAATTTAGACATCATAATCGTCTCCATATTATTTGGTTTTATATTGTATACAACGTAACAAGCATTTGTACCGGTTATCAAATGTTTAATATACATAAACAAGCTTAATCTTTCTATCTTTCACCAGATCTTTCTATTTCAGCAACAATCGAACCCGCTTTTTTCTCAAACTGGATGCTTGATAGAGTATTCATTTATCAGGAGTAAAAATGTTTTATTAGTAGGTCTCTCTCTTTGTCGATTCCTCACTGTTGAGGGTCGACCTCTCTATAAGACCTTTTTTGATTATGTTTTTCCAGTTTTGCATGGGTTGCCTTATGGAGTTGAGTATCAAGGTTAATGGACACTGGTATATCCAGCCAGCTCATGGGGCTGCGTTTTCTGGATCTTCGTCCATTGACTTTCCTTGAGACAGCCTTTCGAGGATGCCTGGGCTGCGTTTAAAAATGTGTGACGTACGCTGATTCTAGCAAAAGTAGAAGGTAATAGACGTTATTATGTAATTCTAACAAATTAAAGCAGCAAACAGGAAATTGTTTAAATCGATAAAATGTAAACGAATTCATAAATATAAGATAAACGTGGATGAATCCAAGAAGAAACGTTTCAAAGGAGAAAAGTATTGAATAAATAAAGAAATCGACACGTTTTTGCGAAGTCTCAATTTGTATATCAAAATTTTATTCATGTTCGCATGGAGGGGACCGCTTCAAAGAAAACGACATATGGACAAACGCCGGGTGGAGAAGCATTGTTATTATTATTCTTAAAATTATTGTTGGTTTTCTTTCTATTAGTTTACAGAAAATGAATAGGTAGTTACACATAACGAGCGAATCGATAATTCGTGATTGATGACACAGTTCCACTAGGAACGTGAACAGATTAAAAACTTTCTTCACGTCTCTCGGAGCTGTAAGCTTTCTGTCATAAGACAAGTAAAAGCTCAAGTTGGAAAGCGGATTAGGCCCCTTAAGTTTGTTGCGAGGTAAAGTAATATTCTTGAAGACAACAAAAAGAAAATCCCCAACTTACAGTCCACCCTGAATATTAACCGATGACATCTCTGATTGTTCAATGTTTTGATGTTTCTGAAAACTTGGATAGGTATATTTTTCTTTGTTAAATAAATAACATTTACCATCATAGAAAATGACAGCTCTATATAGAAATTGGAGCCCATAGATTTATTGTCTAATACTAAAATGCCTTGTGGTATTGTTTTGTAATTCAAGTCTCTAGATATCTTTTCTATAACCTAAGGTGTTTTTTTCAGTAATATAACCTTACCACGTACATACCGAGCCATCTACCGGACCGTACCCAAGTTAAGTCGTGTTATGAGGATCATAACATATGCATCACGGGCGACGGAATGAGCTCAGGGAATACCTAGCCTCTTGTAAGGATCACGTTACCAACACCATCCTCTGAAACGAAGCACCCACCGGGTGGTTATTCAAGAAAATATCACAAGAGGACAGTGAAACTATTCACAACACTGTACCTACGTAAGCCTTTTTATCTGAGGGGGTACTCTCTGAGGGTACGGGAATCCGTGCCCTGTTCTTATAATTTCCTTGAATGGTGAACATTTGATTTAAGTACCGTCCCAGAGCTAAAAACGACTCTCCGGAGACCGCCCCGACTATTTCCTTTGTTTTTGTGCCGTTTTTTAACAACTTTTTCTCAAAAGGATTCGCTAAGAGGGCGGCACGAAAGCGCGCGTTTAGAGCAAATCCTGTGATTAGAGTCAAGCGATTGACGTTCCCGCTGGATTACGTCGCAAGATTAATGGTAACGATCGAATGGTAATTACGGAAATTAAACGTGTAACTTATGCAAATGGTAACCAATGAACTTAAACTTCTAAACTAATAGTCCAGGAGATCGAATCATCTAAAAGTTCATTGAGAAGTTAAATATAAGGGTCCTATTGAATCATACTTACGAGGCATTTATGATATTCTATGGTTACAGTTGGTTCCACTATCTACTCGTGTGTACTATGTATGAAGGCTAAGCTAGCTAAGCAAGTAAAATATCTTTGTGTAATATAAAAGAAATATAAGAATGGATTCGTTTGATTGTCATGTCACTGTTCGTCACTCAAACCAGTTTAGATCTGTTGGTCCAGACGAGAAATAAAAAAAGTAAAATTGAAACGTACCCTCAGTTCAGTAGACTATCAAAACGACAATAAAACACTCCACAAAACCTGTCCGGTTTTTCGAGGTGCAGCTAACAAAGCTCTGCTGAACGGAGCAACTGCACATTCAGCATAAACCGAGCTCACAGGCGAAAACAGCACTATGAGGAAGTTGCCTAGTTAACCTGCATTGCAATCCTCGATCCATTAGGCACCTACATTAAACACTTGCACTGAGATTTATGATAAAAAAATAGATTCACTAATTTATGCACGAAATTGACATGGCAGAGATATTCTCAGATTCAAGGCTCGTTCAAACGTTATATTTGGCACATGCCCACGTTATAGAGATAAAGTAAACGATAGCGCTTACATTTTGTGCTAAGATCGTAGCAAAATCTAGAGTAAATCATCTAGAATAATACAGTAGAAACTTATCTGGATTTCAGAAACTAAAAATCATAAAAATACGTTACTAATTAAATAAATTGCTTTTGTTTTTCCTGTGTTGGTTTTGAAATAGAACACTTCTAAAGAGCAAAGTGTGCAAGCTGCTGAGAAGTCAGCACACAGCTTAGCGTTTTCTCAGCATCATGTCATCACGCTCTAGTAACTCCGTGGCCAGTGTGTCTGCACGATAAAGCCCTAAGATTTATAGTCAGTACTCAAAGTTTGTTTCATGTATTTACTGTGGCCGGCCAAAGATACCATTATTATTGTCAGCGCCGAACCATGCCAAGATTTCCTGGGACCAAATGATTGTTTAAATTAAATCATAATATACACTCGTGAGAGATAATTTTGGGTCATTTATAAATCCTGAATATCATGGAAACCATGAATGCTAGCTTAGTAAAATAAATTGTGTTTAATATACAGTTTAATACTCCATAATTAAATAAAATTAATTGTTTGAAATTAATTAGCTTGTATGGTCTCCACGATATTCAAGTTTTTATAGATGACCCGGAGTTTTTGATCTCGATTGTATTTTGTGTATCGTGGTTGTTTTATAATATTTACCAGTCGAATGAAAATAGCGTATCTGATATGTTTTAACAACATAATATTTTGATTATCAATGATAAATGAGTCCAATTATCATGTCAATGGAAGTTTAGTCCAATATAATTTAAAGTTCATTAAGTTAGACACCATAGCCCAGATTGTCTTTGTAGGGTATGAAACTTATTTTAAAAAAAAGTCGATAGGTACTTACTTTCTTAAATGAATAAGAACTCACCACCACCACTCCACTCACCACCCTCGGTAGCTAATATCATCATCATCATCATCAATATATATAAAACTCTTTTGAAGCTGACAGAGAATCAACGCACAGCCTAAACTATAAGTCCTAGAGGTATGAAATTTGAAGGGTAGTATCCTTATATAGTGTAGGGGTGCACTAAGAAAGAAATTTTGAAAAGTCGCACTCTAAAGGGTCTAGAACGCGAGCAACGCCGCGGGCGACGGCTAGTATACTATATAAACCGTAAATTACAGTTTTTATGTAAATATATGTACTTACGTAGACGAATACTTACTTAGTCTTCTTTGTGTAGGTAGCATGTGTTTATTAGTGGGTGTTGGCATGTCTACGCGTGCTGGCCCAGATATTCTGATAGCATGATGCCAGTGCTCACGTTCATGGTCTACTGATTACTGTTCATCGAACTACTCATCGAAAGCGGCTCGATGGTCTGAAATGTTCTGATTGGATCATGAAAATATCAACAATGTCTATTAATTTTTGGTGAATACCCTAGTTTAGTGTTTCGGTCCAGTTTTGGAAAAACCGAATGCTTATTTTCATTTATTTACTTTTAAAATAAATATAACAAGTATGACATACTTGGTAGGGATGCTCTCTTGCGAGCTAAGCTTGGCCTGAAATAGATTCGTTGTAAATCTTTTTTTATGTTTTTGCTTTAAATCTGTTGCTATTTGTGTCAGGTGCTCCATTTTTCTATATTCGTATTTTACTTTAGCTACAAATAAAACATTTACAAAGACTAGCCTGTACTTCAATAAATTAATGGGTGCATTTGTATAGCTTCAAAAAGAATGAAAATAAACAATCAAAACAAATCATTTACAAAAATATTGTAATTATAATCAATAATCAATCGTATTTTATTCTAAAATAAATTATGTTTATACCTGCAACCGCGTTATTGGGCGAATTCTAATATCGAAATACCAATAAGATTTGCAATCTACGCAAGCAGTTGCTCACACTCGAGTAGACGTAGCAACGTTCGTAGAACTGGCTACGAAACTTGCTACGAAGCTACGGGTAGGTACGTACGTGATGCTGACTACGAATAGATATCAAAATAATATCGAAACTTAACTAAAATAACGGTATTGGGAATTTTGGTAGATCATCATCATCATACCGGCTTGTAGAAGTCCACGCTAGATATAGGTAGATAAGTCAGTAAAAAGTTCTTTCTATTAAATCTTTTCTCTTCTTTTCTTTTCTTTTCTTTTCTTTTCAAAAAGTTGGTTATCATTTTGAGGTTGCTATGTTATCAGGTTATTTTATAGGCAAACTTCTGTATTTTAAAAACATGTGGTTTGTAGGTATTTATAATTGAGTAAGGTTTTAAAAATTTAAGATTTTTTGTTATTTATTGTTCTGACATTTTCAAAGTACAATAGGTGCAAAAAATCTTTGCGTCAAATATTTCATTCTTAGAAAACCATTTATCATTCCTTTGATATTAAAGTGGTGGCACAATGAAAATGTAAGTCAAATGAAAGAGAGATCTCCAAATCTGCTTTATTGTTTTCTATGTAAAGTTAATATTGTTATGTAGGTACTTGCTGATATTGCTGTATGTTGGTGTACCCGCACTAATCAGTCTGGAAATAAATGTCGTGTCGATTACTTCGTAGTTTACTTTTATTCCAAAAAGTAGTTATAATACAGACCAAATATACTTCCCATAACAAACATTGAGCCACCTTTAATGTCATTTTACTACTACTTGTACTATCATTTAAATCTAGACTAGAGCTGAAAAACAAAAAGCACTATTCTATCGAGCGTTGTTTAATTGCTACCTACATTCTTAGTTGTTACCAATAATCAAGTAATTTTGAACTACTTACCAACAGTACGATTTTAATATCCAGTCGAGGTTAGGATTATTCGAGGTAAATAAAAATGGGCCTAAGTTTTGGAAAAAAATAAATTATGCTTTGATGACGAATGAAAAATGTGTAGGTGGCAATATTCGTTTATTTTAGTTATTTTACTAATTTCTAATATTCGGACTATTAATCTTGTCACGAAGTTCTATTGCGAGATTATAAAAAATTAAATAATACTCAAGTATTTTGGTAGAGCAGCACATTGTATTTGTGCATAACTATTAGTACAACTGACTGTATACCACATTCGTGTTCTCACAGAAGTGCAGTTGCTCTCACTGCTCTAATTTCACAAAGATATTCCGTGAGCGTCTGAATTTGCGCACTCATTGCATTTTGCTTGATTTTAGTTACTATTTTGGCAGCGTGAAGCTTCACATTGTGTGAGAACGATAATATCATTCTCAGCATGATTATGTGCCTGATAGTTAACATGTAGAAAATATAACTATTAACTAACATACTAAAAAGTGTTATTCAATACGAGGCTTGACTTACTTACCAACTGTATCACACACATAGACGTCTTTTTCTTGTCATGCTTTTCCAAACTTTGTTTCAGTTTAGGGCAAATGAACTACTTCAACAAAATTTAGATACGCATCATAAAGAGTGTATAAAACGGTAAGTATGCATAGTTAATAATTACCTAGTTGATAAAACAACTTTTACTGTGGTTATGTTCGAAATCATAATTCAGCAATGCTATTAGTCTAATAGGCACCTGGACCTCACGCTTGCACAAAAGCCAGGTAATAACTTAACGAAGACATTTTATGAAAATTCTCCAGCGCAAGTATGAAATGAATGCTCTAGTTCTATCATAAATCACACGTTTTAATGGTTATTTATTCTGAGTTCGATTGGAGCGATGGCAATCAGTGAGGATACTATTTTTATGGCCTGTACCGGATGCGCCATAAAGAGAAGCATAAAATCAGTAAGCCTGAAGGAGAAATATAAAAGTAAATAACACTTAGATTGGAGATTTAGGCATCGCGCGGGCGGCGAGGCTCCTCGACTCTTCGACTCGTCGCTCCAATGAGCCGTTTACTCGGAAACTCACACTAACGGTCACCTGTACTTCGTGTTATTTACAACCAGCTCTCCGAATGACTTTCAACAAAATAGAAGGTATTACGTAGAGTCGAACCCTTTGTAAAGTTTATGAGATCGTTACCGTTAAATGGAATGATATAGTTTTAAAACCACTTAACCTCCTTTTAATGTTTATGATTATGTTTTATGGACTGCTAAAGCGTCCGTTAATTTTATTATGAAAATAACTTATTTGATATTTAATACCTACGATATTGTGTCGTCCGTCCAACCGATTGTGAATATCGATGTCTCCTCTGTCATTGGCATTCCCAGCGTCCGTAATGGTTCGTTAATTCTAATGCCGCGCAACGTCCTCTCGCCGGTCGGGTAAATGATTTTATTGTTTTGACATATACATACATTGCGGGACTCATCTTAAGCTTACTGATAAGGTACAACAAGTACCTACTAAATAGAGGCATGCTAAACTTATTGGTAGGACTTTAAAACTCATATCGTTTATGGCTAATCTAAAATTATCAGTATGTATGTGGAAGTGAAGTATTTTGTGAAGCTGCTATTACAAAGTTAATGAATAACTAATCCGTTTTCGTGTCCTTGAATAATCAATTGAAACTTGATGCTCAATAATCAGTAACGCTTAATGTAAGCTATTACGTGTCAGAGTATATTGGTATTACAACCTAATAAACCCCATACGCAACGTTATACATACATCAGGGGTGTAACTCAGGTAGCAACTTGGTCCAACTTTATATATACATAGTGGTGTGAGCATTAACCGATCATGTTCCCGGGGTCGATGTCAAAGACGCGTAGATAAAGTCGCCACACGGATCACCTTGTACCTAGCTACCTACATCAATCAACTTGACATGACTCCAGTTGTTCGCCCAAATGGATTATAGGAAGTCGACGCCCCAAGGCTGGTTTATCCAGTAGGAAATCTTCATGTAAACACTGCGCTTAAACGTCTAGATAAAATCTTGACAAGCCTCGCGGGTTTATGTTGGCAAATAGTTGTGCGTGAGTTTCTTGAGATCCATGTTTGTCACGTTCAGGCATGTGTTTTCATACTGAAGATGTGTTTGGTTTTATTAAACTGTGACGCGCGCGAGTGAGTTTCAGATTTGAGTCCCGTCACTTATGTGTAAACATTATTTGGCAAAGTGATGCGGTGACATGGCTAACTTTTGCGAAGGATATCCTTACATGACCTCTTTCGGCATGAGCGGTAAAAGGTTCTTGTAGTTATTCAAAGTCATAATTAAAAAGGTTTGAACCTTTTGGAATACGATTTCAGAGCGTTTTAGTTTGATGGCTTTTTCATTCTAGTCGACAAGTAAATCGTAATATTGCTTTGTAAACAGCAGACTTAAATTAAATCTAAGCGTATTTATCTGGTTATTTAGATGGAGAGTTATTTACTAGATCATTAGTGATCCACTTTGTGTCTAAGAATCCCGAACACGTTTCAAGACGGCACTCGATGGAGCCTCGAATTTTAGGTCAACCAATTATCATAATAAAGTGGCACATTTCCTCTATAAAGTGGAGTCTTGTTATTATACTGACAATCACAAATTATTCAGCTTGAGGTAAAGCTTGAGGATAAATTCAACAGTCAGGTAAGATTTGCAAATCATAAAGTTCCATTAACTCTTAGCGATATTTTAGGGGCGTGAGGCTGTAAAGAATAATTTAAGCGATGTTGAGGTACCTGGCCTGTTATTGGATTACGATGCTTTTAGGTTTTTGAAATATAATTTCTTATTCAAGCTATAACCTACTACAGTGTCGCCAACTCTACTAGTATTAGTATCCATTTACCTGCGGGCTGTTTGCAACATATCAAAGTAAAACACACATACGCGTACTTAGTGTAGTTAGATGTAGATGTTGTCACAGTAAACGTTAATATTGCAATGTAGCTGCGATGTATTGGCAATTATTTATGCAGTTTGCACACATTAATCGGCGAAGCATTACCTGTCCGATGTTATGTGTGCATTAGTCAAATCCTGAGCTGTTAAGGATCAAGGATTAGGTTCTGTATTACAAACGACCTGCATACAACTAGCATCTGAACATTCTACAAGCAGAACACCTGTGTACATAAAATATGAATTATGGATTTTATCAGCAGCACGTCTCTTGTCAACAACACTTCTTAAATATTATGTACGGCTCTGAGACGTCATTGTTTTGGAAGCCAAAAATTTATACGATTTAATTTAAAACTTGGTATTACCTACAAGAACATGCATGTTGCTGTTAAGATCGGTGATTGCACTACTATTCATGCATTTTATCTGCTATCTATTTCGATAACTAACAGTTTAGCTTCGTTTAACTAACATTGTTATAATTCTATCAATGTTATAATTCTATTTACAATGTGTTGTGTTTTTTACATCGAGACGAGATCGAATTTTTATTTTCGTTACTCTTTATTACATGAAATGAGTTTCTGATCAAACTCCAATGAAAGTTCTAATTAACCTGTACCTATTCAAAAGGGTCGAGGTGCTGAGAAACTTGCAATGACTTGCAAATACCGCCGAATTTGAAATATGCCAAGGAATATTTATTGGTCTAATTAAATGAATTATTACGAGAAACCCTGTTTATTGAAAACTGAGCGCGTAATCTGTTCTTTGTTTAGGCTGTGCAAAACAAATGTTTACCAGCCAGGGTTTACATTTTTAGAATTGTTTGCTCGCATACAGCTTATTTCAATCGTGTGTTTGGTGTGGCTTTGTTGAATCACCAATTATCTCTGGTTTATGTAGGTATTTACAGCATAAACATGAATTCCATCATTTAATTGTACCTATAAAAAATCTAATTATTATAGTTTATTTAATCCCTTTTGATGTATACCTTGTTCTTATGTTTGTTATATTGGACAGTATTCCCGTCGCTTATTTTTACGATTTACTACTGTACCAATCACTGAGGTGGTTTATCTAATATTATTCATATCATTTTTATCCCACATGTCTTCGGTTACCGCTGCTCGGGATATTGAGTCCTGGATTAAGCAAACATACCTAACCTAATACTAGAAAGTAGCGTTAGCGCTCCGTCTCAAATAAAACGACTTGAACGAAAAATTCTTTCCAGTAGATTCTCTCGATATTTCCAATCGAACCCCTTTTCTGGGAATCGAGAAATCGAGAAATTTGTTTTTTGCTTTGCATCAATAACCTGTTAGTGCACAATGGACATTCAACGAGGGTCAAGTGGCCACGAGGGAGAAATTTAATTTGCTGCCGGGATCCCTCGAGTTTCTGCCGCTTTCGACTTAATTATTTTCCCATCTATGAATCATAATCCGATTTCATTTATACCACCTACTTTTTTAGTATGCAAAGCGATGCTCTTTAATCTACACCCATCATTTAGTAAGATAAAAGATAAGTACAGAAATAGATTGATCCTCACAATCAACACCCGAATACTGAAGCGACTACTCTGCTATTTTACATTATCCGTTGGGCATAAATTAATTCCAAGAAGCGGTTCACTATTCACGTTTAAAACACTAGATTATTTACTGATATTTACTTTATACTTTATCCAACGTCTTGTTTAAAAGCAGATGTGTCAAAAGGTAGATAACAAGAGGTTTTTACGGCGATCGCCAGCAATAAAAGTGACCCAAAAAGTGATCATGCGGAATCAGAGCCCAACGGTTGTTTGAAATTCTCACGCTAACACATCGATGCGTTCCGTGCAAACGCGTTGGAAAATAGTAGGTAAAAATATTCATGTCTATGTCGAACAAAAACCAAGCTTAGAATTTCTACATGCTCTTGTTTTTAATTTTTGGTTCCATTACTTTTATGTACTTATTCGAATCAGGTTGTTTCATGTTTTAAAAGCATTTCATTGTTCGAAGCGTGCAATGTAGTTACGTCGAGAAAATGGAATAGTGCATTTCGCTTCCTGTGCCTTGGGCTGCAAATGAAATGGTTACGGAGAGATTTTTATGTTTTCATTGTTTTCTAGGTTGAATTGAATGTTTTCCACCTTTAGACTAGCTTCTCATTATGATACTGCTTTACTAAGCTTGTTAAAATGCTCTTTTAAACCTCTTATTTCAATAAGTTTTTTTTTAATTAGCTCCGGGTTTCTTCCGCATTATTAATGAGGTTGATTTTAAGATAAAAACTATTAAAACAATCTCTTGGCAGTTATACATTCCAAAATGTATGGAAATGAAATCAAGACACTTTTATTGCTAGCACAAACTGTACGTTTACAAACAGCCTAACTTTAGTTTGGCAAAAAACCTAGATCTCCATAGATCGTCGTGAGCACAAAAGTTCCATTTTACTTCGAGATGGATGGTCGGATTCTGAATACGCTACGAGTATTTCAGATTTACAAAAAGATTTGACGTATTCTTGTTTTCGTTGTTACATCAATCACGGCCAACATTCTCGGCGTCACTTGTGATGTGAGGCATAAATAAAGGCACTGAAGGCTTCCGACATTCTCCGTATTGATGTATTCACAACGCAAACCGGTTCTACTTATTGTCAGAGGCTCCGTGAGACACCCTGAAAGGATACATTATGCAGTGTGATACTGATCCCTATTTTGTTGTTGGATATTTTTAGGAAATCTTTAAGAAGTTTATAAGGCTCTTTTATGTTTTCTGATCTGACAGAGTTAGGTATTGGATAAGTGTTTGAATGGCAGTTTTTTTGTTTTCTGTGCTTAGTATATTAATTACACTAGGTAATTTAATAACCAAATACTTACTCATCATTACGATGTTTTATCTTATTAAAAAAAAAAAACCGTTTCCTGGTCGCAAATCTTACAGAACAACCAATTGAATTGAATCTTGCTATGACTGAACAACAAATTATAATTAAATAATTTAAGAAGTAAGAATTCATTTAGGGGGTTCAGAAAGTTTACACCATTTTCATCCTTATTGCTCACAAATACTTTTTAAGATTTTCAGCAACTTTTGACCATGTAATAAAATAATACAACTTAAACTGGAATCCATGAAGCATTATTTTGGTCTACAACATGAAGTTAACTTTTTAATCTAGCTGGTTTATTTCCGTATGTGTCAGGAAAATTGATTGACAAACACAGCCGACTTGACAAATGACTTGACTTGACTTGATATTATTACAATTATATCACTTGACATAGGCAAAATTGTCTATCAAAATGACGGACTGAGGCCATTAATGAAGAGAAGAAGAAGAAGATTGACAAACAGAGCAACAAAGTCTAATAAAATTCTGAAAACAAGGCAGACACGTGCCGAAATAGAGCAATTTTCCGCGAAAAGAAATGTCACAACTCATTGAGTCGTTTATAACTCATGCAGTGTTATTGGTCCGTAGGAGGCAAAGTAAAAAATAAAACTGTTTTATCCGGCGTGCTCAAAAATGCTTTTACGTGTTCACACGACAGCGTTCAATTGGATTTTATTACAGTATGCATTAACACGGTTTCGGGTGTATCGCTTGTTGATTGAGAACGCAATAACCACGCTCCATCGTGCGTGGCGCTAAAGCGGATTGTTTAGGTATTTTGTGGTGTAATGTTATTTTATTGCCAGTTTGCGGGTCCGTATAGAGACACATTTCGTATGATTCAGTGAAAACGTTTACGCACACAATTTAGACTAAACTACATGACGTGAATGACAACTAGTTTTCGTACCCTGTATTTAGCTTAGAGTGCAAATTGTAGCCCTCACTGTAGTGTATTCAGTTACCGTTTAGGATAGTTTTCTATATAATAAAAAATCTGGGTTTAGGTTGGAAATAGTATATAAGTTAGTTTTCACTCTTTCAAACATTAATTTACTCTAAGCACTCTTAAGGAAACATGTAGGTACCTATTTCTAATAAAAAAAATGTTTTATAATACCAAACCTTTGTTGGCATTTTGCGTATGTAAAAGCGTGTGTTTATTGGATTAGTCCCAATGAATATTATATTGCTGGGTTTATTCAAAAGGGTGGCGGTGCGGTGCGGTTTTATTTATTGGACTTGCATGGACTTAGCTTCAGCTCATATCACGTTATGAACATATATGAGTAAATACGAACTTTGGGGCTTCGTAACAATGAAAATGTCACTTTATGAAATGGGACAGGCTGTTGATTAATGGAGTTTGAGTACCGCATGGTGGAGCCCTTCTTACTTGTTTATTCATCATGCAGTACACACCGCGTTGTTTTCATATTATCAACAAAAATCTGGTTTATAAATATTATTAGCCTGTTTTTACTTTACTGCTTTATTGCTGACGAATTATATTCATTGGTATAAGTAGTATTTACTCATTTACGGCGCATCACATAGTGGGTAATTAATTTCTAGTTACTTTCATACTAATAAAAGTAGGATCGCGTACCGTCTAAATAGTGTAAAATGACAGATCCTGAGAAATAAAGGTACCATTCAACCCCTGTTAATGTAAACTGTACCTGCCTTTAATTTTCCGGGTAGGGTTAAAACTCGGGACCTCTAGGGTAAAACTTATTATTTATGGATTCTTCTGTACGAAATTAAATTCTTCTTCTTGGCCAACCTTGACATCGCAGCAATTGTCTTGTCGGAGATCATATACAGTGTCTCGGCACTAGGAGGTCCCCGCGGGATAAGATACCAGCTCCTAGACACCCGGTATATCACGAATAAGCAATATATCCGATCGTTTAATCACAGATAATTTAATCAGGGCGCCTCCCAAATAGTACAGTAGTAATAAATGTCGCACGATAACAATGCGATAGACAGTTTATGAAACAGCGGCTCCCTTGATAAATGACTGCTTGGTTCCAAGCGGACACAGAAATTTATGCATACCCGTCATCGGCAGGATTACAATGCCTTATAAAATATACAACGAAACTATAAATCACTTCATGTATTTTCTAAAAGGTAGAGCGACCTAGCGCACCAACATAGACAAATTGAGTAGGTACCTTGTAAGTTATACACTTTTCCTGTACCTACATGGATTTACTCTTCAAGCTCCTTATGCATCTTCTGTGACGTGCGAATGTAAAATCAAATATAACAAACACTCTGTTATTAATAAACTCGTGTAAGCTAGGAATAGCTACACCGTGTTTTGTTTCTTTTGATCGAATTTGCATCTGCTTCTCAATGCAAAAGGGAAAACATGGTTTAACTATTCCACGCTTACATCAAGTTTATAACAATACGGTTACTGGTTTGACAAATACTTGAAATAAATATAGGTATTTACTATAACCCATATAGTAAATACCTATATTTATAATACCTATAAGTATGTAGTAGACTTTGGTACGTGTGTTTTACAAGACCAAGACATTAAAGTATACAAAAAGAGAAGCTTTTAATAAAGTGTGTTTGTGTTGGTAAGTCCTCAAGTTACCCTTCGCCGAGATAAAATCAATCGTTTTCATGGAAACTTTCGTCGCGTCGCATGATTCGAGAGCAAACCCGTCCTATCCGTCGTATTTGTTTGGATATTTCGGAAATCCTGAATCGTTCGTTTTTATAAGGCACGTACTCGTAACTCCAAATTAAAAACGTTCAGTAAATATTTTGAAAGGTTGCTTCAGTTGGAATTGTATTTCGATATGACGCAGCGCACCATTGAGACTGATGTTTAAATAGGCTGCTAATCCCACCAATATTGAAATATCTCCGACAATATTCAGCTGGCGAACCGTGATCCGTTTTTATTAAAACGGCGATATGAGATGACAGAAAAAAGAACTCTAGTTTTGCGACACTGGTAACAAGCAGATTTCATCGTTGGTACTGGTTTATCTCAGTAAGAATATGTTATGTTTTTTTTTGCGATGTTAGCTTAGAATAGATGCACCGTGTTTTGTCTTTTGCATTGACAAGAAGATTCAAATTCGATCGAAAGAGGCAAAACACGGTGTAACTATTCCACACTTACATCGAGTTTAATAATCATTTATTTGGTATTTTTTTTATTACACGTCAGAACAAATTAATTAATTAATGATACCGTAAACAATAGAATAATACTTTTATACATTTATATACCTACCTATTTTACAATTATGTTTTTCCGATGAACTCCTCGTTTATGTATTACATTAGAACTCTATATTCTAAAGCTTCATAGAATATTGATAAAAATACCAGACATAAATTAAGCCACCTTTACTATGCAATTACAAGCCTTATAGAAGTGAAACTAAGTGAATGTAGGAGCGCATGACTATCCATTACGTTTATAATAGCCGTGTGGCTTATTACCTGGCTTTTATTACTCAGGGACTTATGAAAAGTCTCACGTGCCACTCGTAGCATGAGACTTTGAAGCTTCCATCATCACAAGGTTTTGAAGGTGGCTCTTGAATTACTTATTTTCTAACCGAGTTTCACAAAAGTTGGTAATTAAGGTGGACGTGTTTTTTTTTTCTATACCTACTAGGAAACCATTTTTATTGCTTTTTCTTTAATTCTCTTTACTGGGATCACAGAATAGATATACCTAGTACCTACTACATTTGGATGTAGAAAATGATATTATTATCCCCAAGTTACATACTTTTCCAGTTTTACCAAAAGTCATTTGAGTAACTTTTAAAAACAGCATGATAATAATATGCCATCGCGGTTCGTCGGTAAATATTTAGAATTATTTTAACTATTGCATTAAACACCATGTTTGTTTGATGTCAAATCATGACCTAATGTTAGCTTAAAGGAGCATTTCATAAATTCAAAACATTTTTACGCCTGTTACAGTAAAAATTTCGTAGTTTAGTTAAAACACTCAAATGGTAGGTATCCATTTCAGTTTTTGTGGGTATATTTTTTGGAACTAAATGCAAGTGCACATCCCTTGATGCTTATTTATAGTCAGTGCTTAAGCCTCCTCGGCTATTAAGCAGTTTAACTAGTGTTCCATTTTCTATACAAATTGGTAAATGAAAGTTTTATAAAAAATATGATCTGTCTTCTTCACTACATCTTACAGACGGTAAAAATAATAATGAGAGTTGTATGTCTGTCCGGCAGTTTTGTAGGTAGGTTTGTATAAATGTGGAGCCTAGGAGTATTATATCGACTCTGTGGCCCAGGACCAAACTACAGAATAATAACTAAAGTACCTAACTTAAAAAAAAACATCTGCTTTCTACACCTTCATTCAGTAGGTACACACCTTGGTATCAGTAGTACGGAACCAAGAAAACAATTTAACAAACACAACTTAAAATTATAAGTTTAAAAATTATATTTTGCTATCTGAATAGTGTAGAGTTGAAGTCTTTTCGGCTTCGGTTTTAGAGGAAATCTAAAATAGCTGGGAGTTTCGGCTTACCGATACCCGAGTTGGGTTCCGTACCATAAGCCGGTCCGAAATGGTAACTGAAAAATAAAACCACGGGAGCGCTTTCTTTGTTAAACTTGGGGCGCTACTTCCAGCGTCTTGTGTTATTCAAGTACCTATAATACACAATATTGCACTTGATACCTACATTTTTCATTACGTCTCTGAGACGAAATCATAAATAATGTTCATTAAAATAATTATCTATTGATTTACAAATACTTATCACTCATAAACCGCATTATAGTGTTTTATTTTTTAGCCTCTTGGATGCAACTACTTCAACAAGATGCATTATTTGCTACCAATTTAGTAAAACTTCATTAAAATTGGGAAAGATCCGTTACCTGTTAAAATATAAAGACTGGCTGCTAGTCGCACCCCACCCTAAGCCGCGTGCTCTCCAAGTTTAAGAAGTGGGACTCTTCTTTGAACCACCACCTTATTAACGATAACACTGGCTTGCTTGCTTTGTGCAACTCTATTTACGCGGGCTGGACCAAACGCTCCGCTCGAGCACCGCGTCTCAGATTCAGTTTTAAAAATCACGACTTAGGTACGCCTTGGTGCGCATAACGTTACTCCATGCATAAACTATAAAGTTGAAGATTAATTTTTTGCGAGTGATATCGAATAGGTACACTCATGTTTAGTACTCGTCTGAGTTTCATTTTAAAAATCTGATCAAATACTTATTGAGAATCATAGCGAATCCGCTAAGGGCGCTTATAGTGATTTCATGCACTGAAATTCAAACTTAATCCTTGATTTTCAGAAATGAAACCAAATAAAAGTCAGACTCGGCACTTTGAGGGTTAATTCTCTTATTACTGGGATGCCATAAAAATCACTGGCTACCATTTTGTGACTTATATTATGACACACCTACAAAATTGCAAATATATTTCTAAATACTAAGAGAATTTTCTCTCTGTTCGCAAATAGGACGTATAAAATGAAACAACAGAACATGACACTATATTAATAAACTGAAGCTGATTGCTGCTCTACATAAAATGTAGATCTAGTTTATTGTTTCCATGCGAACAAATGAAACATGCTGTTGCAAATAAACAAACAGCCGTAAAGTTCAGAGTTGTGTTTTAGAGCTAAGAGTACTTCTTACACTATTAAAGTAGTAGAGTAGGTACAAGTTAGTAGCTGTGAATCAGTTCTTAGAAATTGAAGGTTTACCTAATCTTTTTAAAATGTGTTTTGGTCTTAAGTACTTTATTTACACTAAATAATGCTTATTATTTACTGTCGCCCGCGGCTTTGCTCGCGTGGTAGCAGCATACGCATTATTTGTTTAACATCTTTGATCCTAATTTTAGACCCTTTAGGGTGCGACTTTTCAAAATTCCTTTCTTAGTGCATCCCTACACTATATGAGGATACTACCCTCCAAATTTCATACCTCTAGGACTATTAGTTTAGGCTGTGCGGTGAGTGTCAGTTAGCTTCAAATAGTTTTATATATTTAGAAAACATGTTTTACATGACACATAGAATATATACTTACTAAGATATATACTTAATCTTGAGTTTTTTTCATACAACTAAATGATGGAACAAGCCGAGAGTCCACCTGATGTTAAGTGATTAACCACTGCCTATAACGATGCATTGCCTGAGCATATTCTCTGAGGACGTGCCCTGTGATGCATTGCAATTTGCACTGCGCCCATCACTCTTGGACAACCACTGTATTTAATAGATTACAAGACAAAAACAAAACATTCTATCTGTTTGCGAAGTCAGCGAATGCACTATTTTGTTCCTGCCATTACAAAAAGCGCAACTGAGAGGAAGTTATTATTATAATGGTGGACTGCGACGATTTTAAAAATGTTGGTGTTGCTTTCATCATTAATGTGATGTAAAATACTATTCTTCATCTGATAGGAAACAGGAGAAGTATAATAAATGCAGCAGCCTTTTTCGGAAAGTTTTTTCTCACACTTATTTTTCTGTTTTCAGTATGATTGTAGGGATCCTGTTTTTCACCAGAGTTGGCCACTAACTCATACGAGTTCACTTGCTTGCTTATGTTTTTCAAATAAAATACTTATCACACACGAACATTATAAAAGGTAAGTAGGTAGGTACAGATGTACAACTTTCTGTTCAGTATATTATGTATACACTGCGGGCTTTCAACAAGGCTAATCTAACTAGACCTCTAGGTTTGGTACCAAATCAAATCAAATTCACGAAAACAAATTCAATTTTGCTACCAACTTACCTACCCTAAACAATTTGAAAACACGCTTCAATGAAACAAAGCACAATTTATTGTAAACTACCTAGTGTAACTCAAAAACAAAATAATGAAAATAGTCGTCAGGAATGTTTTTGTGCTACATTACGAGTGCGAACACAGTTGGATGAAATTTCATTTTCAGTTTGTAAACTCATTTGTTCTGATGTATTTCGTCGAACTTGGTATTTTCCTAATTTCCTGGTAAATATTACATACATATTTTAATAAATAATCAGATACGATCGAAATATGAACATAATATTGTGTTGTGTCGTTTGAAACCATTGTTTGCCGTATTACCCGGCCGTAGATAAATCCTTGTAAACAAAATTGTAACTGTCATCGGTATCGTACTTTATGATTGGAAAGCTAAAGCCGAATTCATACCGTACGAAATTGACCGCTTACCCTTTTCAAGTGGTCGTATACTTGAGCGTAATTGTAAAGGTGCCGGCTGTTCTGTAACATTGAAGCGTAATGTAACATCCAAGCTTAGAAGCACAAGATTTTTGCTTCACTTACTTGTAAACACCTTTTTTTACAATGCAGTTAAGTAATACATTTTTATTTTTATTCTTACGAATATACCTAATATGCGATAGATCTTTGCGTTTAGCTCTATCCATTTGTTCAAATCATCACATAAGTGACACTTTTGTAGGTAAAGTTAGATTTTGCTAGCATTCAGTTATTCGTCTTGTCACACGTTACGTTACATAAAAATACTTATTATCCATATCTGTTTTTGACAGAGATATTTATGTTATAACTAACGGGTAGCATAATCATGGTGAAAAAGGCACTTATTTTTCTAAGGTTACACACAATGTTACAAGTCAATCACCTCCTTAACAACTCTAAAACACCCAAATCCATTAAAGCCGTTGGACAATGACAACGGCGCGCCTATTATTATATTTTATTTTCCTTCGCGTCTCCTTATTATTTTTACCCTTTTATTTATTTGAGGACGCATTGGCTATAAAACGGAAATGTTTCTTGCCTTATTGAACATTTGAGATACTTGTGTTTTATAGGAACTTTGCAAGTGATATTCTATTCATACAATGATAAGTAGCATCAAGCTCAGCTGAGGCCATTTCTCTACCATACAGAGAACTTAATTTAGGATTGTTTTTTTTATTCTCATTTACGCTTAGTTTGAAGTTCGTATAGGTACCTGTTTCTTTCTTTTTTCATTGTTCTATTTTCGTGTACTACGAGGAATACGTATTGTTTTTGTAAAGTTGATTTCACCACAGATTTTTCCAGCACACAAGCCGGAAAATTTTAATGGAAACACAATCCCAATTTACAGCGATTGCCTGATAAGTACAGAGACACAGCAAATTGATAGCTTATTTTATAGTAATAGCACATCGCTGGCAAGCGCTATTTATATTTTATGTCCATATACTTAGGTTTAATGAACTTGATTTAAATTAGCACTGTCGCTGTTTGTCGACGAGAGATAGACTGTTTTTTTTAAACTAACTTTATTTGGTTTTACGACTTGGCAAACTTCTCCACAACCTTTTAGTTTTATAGCCATTTTTATAAAATACGTACGTATGGTAAAAATGATATTTCAAGATAAAACTCACGTTTTCTTATCCAAGAAAATATATGAGTGAGTACATAAACGTACATAAATCCACTTTTTTACCATATTTCTTGACTGGAACTATCGTCGAAGTTATTTTAGCATTTTCAAGCAACTCGATTCTGTCAGACTGAGTTTCATACTTGAGTGGGTGTCTTATTTTTATGTGCACCGGTATACCCGTGGCGCGGACTGCTAGTTCCACGGAACCTACTGCATTTTGCATAAAATCGATACAACATCATAGGGCGCTTCTAACAATGTGAATAGGATGAATTTGTTATCAAATAAATAATAATAAAAATAATGTTTATTGGGCACTATAGGTAAATTAGTATAAAAACATGCCTAGCAACAATCATAGCGAAGTACTTATTCTAGTAGGCAAGTCATCATAGTAGGTACTGAGGGTACCTACCTTAACTGCTGACCTGCTTATATAATATTTTATCAACTAGTATTAGGTAAGTTAGGCAGTTAAATACCAAACTATATTAGGTTAGGAGCGTCAAGAACCGGACTAGATTATCTGTATCCCGGTTCTTTGCGTCTTCCGGCGGACAAAAGGTTAAGGTAAGGTTCATAGAATCAATTCAAATGTAGGTAGCATAATTATTGTATGTGATAAAGATTAGATGTAATTAGTTATATTTTCTGAAGAGATAAGTCGGGAAAGATGATGTGGGTTTGGTTTAGGAGAAAATTAATGATACGTAGTATAGGTTTTTATTTTTGAACTGCAAGTAGCTCCTCGGTGTCATTGTATGACAATTTATGAAGCCAGTTCTTTACGGCCTGTTTGCAATTTAATAAGTTTAGTGCTGTGATGTTCAAGCGTTTATTTATTTTATTGTAAAGATGAACAGAGAGAAAATCAAACTGATGCTGCATAAAGTTTGTACGGCGTGTTATGTTAATTATCTTATTTCTTCTTTTTTTTCGTACGTGAGTGGGATGTATGGGGATATTTGTGTGGGTTCTTAAAACAGTACGAAGAATGTAGAGTTGTCGGATAGTTAGTAGATTGGAGGCCTGATAAAGGTCCCTGGTCGAATGACGGAATTTTTTGAAGGTCATTGTTTTGATCACTGATCGTTGAGCTCTCTCCACAGGCAACATATGGGTTTTATACGCGCCACCCCATGCAGTTATACAGTATGTTTGTACTGACTGGCATATTGATATATAGACTGAGATCAGCAGGTCGGGTTCCAGAGCATGCCTCAGATTTTTGAATATCCACGTGAGTTTACGTATACGTGAAGATAGAAGTGAAATATGTGGGACCCAGGTAAGGCGCTCATCTAGCAATATGCCTAGATATTTCAGCGATGTCGTCCTCTTTATTGTTGGGCAGTTACATGTGCTGGAGGGGTTGTCGTGACAAGAATGAGCTTTGAGATGGAAGGATTGTGGTGGGGCATTGTTGGATCTGATAGCAAAAGCTATGTATTGTGTTTTGTCAGTATTTAAGGTTAATAGATTTGTGTCAAGCCAATGTTTGATTCTAGCCAGGCCCGTCTCCGCCGCGTGGTAGGCCAAGTGCCAAGTCTCCTCCTGAAAAATGATTGCCGTGTCGTCCGCATAGGCAAATATATTTGCGTTTGGAATTACCATATTACATAGGTCATTAATATAGATCAGGAAGAGACTCGGCCCTAGGATACTTCCCTGCGGGACGCCGTAGGTGATTTCTGCTTCTGTGCTTTGGTGGTCGTTAATTTTAACTCTTTGCGTTCTCCGATTTAGAAAGTCAGAGAACAAAGTAAGGCAGTTTCCTCTCACTCCTATTGCGTGTAGCTTGTCAACAAGCTTGGGGATTGCAACAGTGTCGAAGGCCTTAGCCAAGTCGAGAAAGACTCCAATGCATTTACTCTTCCTGTCCAAGGCTTCCGACACAGTATGGCAAAGATTCATAACCGCATCCTCCGTCGACCTAGCGGCTCGAAAACCATATTGTTCATTTGCCAAAAGGTTGTATTTATTTAGGAACGACATGAGTCTTGTGTTTAATAGCTTTTCAAAGATTTTGGATAGGGCTGGTAAGATTGAGATAGGCCTATAATTACTGACTATATGCTTATTTCCACTCTTATGTATTGGGAGTATGACTGACTTTTTAAAAGCTAAGGGAAAAGTTCCTTTCTCTATACATAAGTTAAGTAATTTAGTTAGCGGTGTAGATATTAAGTGTCGAGCATCTTTGAGAAACCTCGAAGGGATCCCGTCCCACCCGGTAGCAGAGTCTGTTTTAAGACCCATAATTAATGCTTCGATTTCTGATTCATCAGTGGGTAATATGACAAGTGAGTTAGAAGTTGTTTTATAAGAATGTGTCTGCGTTGATAAGGTATTAGTGTTGTTGTTTCCAAGTATTTTATTTGCTAGTTCGCTCCCAATGGTAGCGAAGTAATCGTTCACATGATTAACTGATTCTTGAGGGGAAGACTTCGTTAGTAGAAGTTCATGGGGGGGATTTTCATTTTTGGAAGAATATGAAATTTGTTTTATTGCTTTCCACGTTGCTTTGGGAGAATGTAGGTTTTTTTCTATGTAGGATTTATTGTGATTGTTTTTAGCTGTAAATAGTATTTGCGAACATTTTTTATGGTATCTGAGGTAAGTAGTTTTAAGTATAATATTTTTAGGATTAAGTTTATATTGTGTGTGGAGTTTATCTTTATTTCTGATACATCTTAGTATGCCAGGTGTGATCCATGGTTTGACAGTTCTATTCTTTTTGGGAATTAAAATTTGTTTGGTGCAAGATTTGATAGCATTTGATATAGCCATAACAAAGAGATCTGTGGCTTTGTCTGCATCATCCTCCTCAAACAAACTGTCAAAATCAATGAGCTTCACCTGTTCTAGGACTGCTGGCCAGTTGGTTTTAGTGCGGTATCTTTTTGTATTTATAGAAGGTTTTTGTTTGTTAATAGATAGAATAACGGGTAGGTGATCTGTGATTTGTGTGTCAACAACTGCAACAAACGATGGAAATTTAGTTTTTAAGAAAATATGATCTAGGCAGTTGCTCTCACGCGTGGGGAGGGTATGCCCAGGAAGAAGGCCCAGTTCCGCTGTTAAGTTTAGATAAGCATTAACTTTAGCATCCATAGCATTATTTTTTATATCTAGGTTTATATCACCTGTAACGACAATGTTAGGGAAAAAGTTTAGCGATGTTACAATTACTTCCAATGCAGTTAGAAAGTCGTCGATATGTTGCATAGAGGGCGATCTATATATACACACAATTGCCGTGTCTGAATTTAATTTGATAACGAGAAAGTCCGCGCTCGCTGATAAAGTTTCTTCAACAGAGTGGGTTATTTCTTCCGAAATATAAGCCACCACTCCGCTGTTTTGGTTACGGTAGTTGCTAGTGAAAACTGATATATAACCTTCTAGGGTGGGTACGTTTTTATCAGCGTGAAGCCAACATTCTGTTAATATGATTAAATCAAGTTTGAATTTTAGTCTAGATAATAGAACTTCAAGAGCTGACAAATTTTTATATATACTTCGAATGTTTAAAGTCATTAATTTAAAACTGTTCTTCGTGGTACCGATGTGTGAGACGCATACCTCCGTGTTACATGAGATTGAAGTTGCAATCGTCAGCTCGTCAAGATCGTGGATTACATTATTACACGCCACTAGTAACAGTATAAGCGGGGGGGGAAGAGACCTGGGAGCCATGGAATGTGTTAAAAGTACGATAGTGTAGTGTAAATGTTATAACATGTGTACGTTTTGGTTGTAAATAAGGTTTTGAGTTGTAAAATTTGTATATATAGAATTTTTCAGTGAAATAATTGCTCGGTGATGGAGTTTTATGAATAGGACGGTATACTACGCGTAAGAAGGAAGCGCTAATCGTAAACAACTTGAAGTTCAAGGTCATCGCCCATTGAGTCCTTATTACACTATTCCTGCGGTAGTATGGTTTCGTCATAGGGATAAGTATGTAGTGTTGTGAGTTGTGATTGTTAGAAGACCGGTGCATGTAAATGTTTGGGTTATGTGAATTAACATTATTAGTGTTTATTGTGCGATAGTTAACTTTAGTGTGTGATGTTTTGTGGTAACAGATTCGCTTCCATACTACATATAGAAGTAAGGTTATGATAATATATGGTAAGTTATATAATAATAATACTATGCTATGGTGATAGGTTAAATAGTAGTAGTTATGCAGGTGACTCAGTGAGTAATTACATGTTACATTATGTAATGCTAGATACGAACTATGTCAGACCGAAGTTTGTAAGACCTCAAGTTGGCCTTCATCCTTGATGACTATTGCGGGGGATCCTTCTGTTTTCCGGATGTAGATTTTTCCGTTTGCAGGCCAGCAGAACCTGATTTTTCCGGCCTTCAGCAGCTGCCTTCCCACGTAGTATAAGCGCCTAGCTTTTTGGGTCAGGTGTTCGCCTATGTAGATGGGTCCAGACTCGTTCACCATACCTAGGTGCTGGCAGCTCAACTTGGTTCTTGGGTGGTTGGAGTTGTGGTTTTTAGCAGCTTTAAGCAGGTTGTGCCTACTTACGACATTATTTAGCTCAGCCACGACGGTCTGTCTGCCGTCTCTGATTGATGCCCACCGGTAGGCATCCCGGACCTCGAGGCCTTCTATTTTGAGGGACTTGCACTCAACCTCCTTGATAATGCTGTTATTCGTGAATATTCATGCAAAGTTATACAAAAATTGAATTTCTAGCAGCTAACTAACTTCCAAACAAGTAATGTAAATAACCCTGAATTTATTTCAAGTCTTATGTTGTGGAAACACCGGGAAGAGAAAGGAGTTACAGCACAAGATAGAATCAAAATTTATTTGACTTTTTCCAGGTTTTACGAAAATGTTAAGTTTATACAAGACTGTGTAGTATTGTGATAACAGGCAACGAGGGGGTAATAGCGCAAGGTATTAATTAATATTTATGCATAGGATTGTTTTTCTCTTGCCTTATAAATATTATAGAAGAGGTAGACCGCAGAAGCTTCTCTAATTTGCAGCTTTAAACTCGTTGAAATAATATGGCCCTTTAATTACAGGCTGCATGTACAGTCAGTATCAGAAGTAGAACACTTTTTCAGGATTTTATAATGATTGATTATGCGCTCTATCATTTTTCACCTTACTAGGTACTTTATGGATAAAACTTTTATTTATTAATTTAAGTAATGGAAATATAAAATAAAAATAACAATATTTCAGTTATAAAACATTTTTAACATTTTCTCGTCATCATTTATTAATGTGGACTGCGCTGTGGAAACGTGTTTATTAAGGAAGGGACGCGAGTAAACGAAGCAGAAGTTTGTAGAGCACATAAAATCTCGGCATATGTCGGTGCAAACGATGCATGAGCCGCGCGTCCGTCAGAGCGCCGACAAGTTTTGAATAGGCGATGCTCGAAGCCCTCAGCTGAATTTTACGCCAGTTTTAAAATTCGGTCGCTGCTGGCGAGGCTATATTCCAGCTCGTCAGGTCGCCATGCCTCTTGGTAGTAAGTGCATTAAAGTGTCTGCGGGCCCCGGGCTGGCCAGGTACCGCTTCCGCGCCCATTATTTTATGCAAAATAAGCTCGAGTACGAGAAGTGTAATAATTTTGTGAACAATAGAGCCTTGGTCCCTTTCATCTGTCGTTTTACTACACTGTAGTGGCAAAAATTTTGAAATATTTATTCTCAACTGCAATGTATGCTCACTTTTCTACGTGTCACAGTTAATTTTTGTTTATGTTTGAAATTGAGCTTTTGATCTAAATAAATAATAATTAGTAGGTAAATAACGTTTAATAATTTCAAAGTGAATATTTTGTTAATTGGGTTTTCCATAAATCATTTTTTAAATACCTACATTTAAAAACTAACCAAGAGATGCCACTATAGAGGATTAAGTGAATTATTTCTTGCTAAAGACCGTAACTCAAGTGCCTAAGTATGCTATGGACAATTAAATAAAAATTAAGTTTTTATAAAACATGGTTTATTTCTTACATAAACAGCTAATTGCAACGACGTTCATATTTCCTTTCGAGATATGTTAATTTACAAGTCAACAGAAGTATCTAGATTTTTATTTACATTAACACTTTAGAAGACGGATTATGGATTTTCCAAGTTATTATTATATAATAATTATTATACCTATTTTAGTTTCATAAAACTAAAGCCGGATGGCACAACAAAAAAGTATAGATATCTACAAATACACAAGATACATAACTAGCTACATTTATTTATACAAAGCACGTCATATTGTCTTTATTGCAGAATATAAACAAATTATTCATTTTAATGTAATTATTACCATTCTGTACAAAGAGTTTAGATATTTACCTATTAGTTATCTGGTAACAATAACATGTTATCTTATTAAGAACGTAATTATTTATGCTCAATGTTTATTTTATGTAACGGTTCTTTTAAAAAGCGTGGTAGTTTTGTCAATGTTCAGAATATGTCAATTAGTAGTTAAGCATAACACGTGAGGACCAAAGATCACGTCAATTCCCATTTGCATATCATACAGTAAGTTAATAAATAATGCCAGCTAGACAATTTTATATTTATTATTATTATATGTAGGTATTTAACACGTTTATTGCCCGAGTTATTTCATATAAACCGCAAAATAGCCACAATTTATCTTAAAATTCATTACTACAGGTAGTAAAGTTCAAATTTGCTTACCTAAGGCCAATTGCATTGTTCTCAACATTCGCGTGCTAATCACGTTAACCCCAAACAATGCAATAAAGCTATTTGTAGCTACAGCATAACGACTAATAACTCTACAAATTACGCAAGATATGGCACATTAACCGTAAAAACCTATCAGTCTTTTAACAAGAATATTTACATGTTTTATTATTTAGAAATAGAACAGAAACAGGATAATTATTTTTCAACATAAGCTCAAAATTTATGGCTTTATCAGAATGAAGGTGGTCAGTAATAAGGGCACATTTAGCTGAAGTGACGGTTACGATAAATGCATCAGATAGTGTCTATCAGATGAAAAAAACAATTGGAAAAATAACAAGTACTTAGTTTGATATGAACCACCTTGAGTACTAGGAATGTTGCTCTAGAAAATATCAGTATCTAAATTATTAAATTAAGCACAAAAATTGTCTAGTATTGGCACTGTGATGTTACTGTCAGAAAGTTCGGTTGTCAGCTGGAGACTAAAACAGCAGCCAAAATGATGAGTAGGGCACCCCTTGATGTGGACGAATCGGACGATTGGGTCGACTCATAATCTGAACAATATTTAATAGGTTAGTAGCCAATAAAAAAAATAGAATACCTACGCGTAAGTGGGTAACTATTACTTCATTAAATCAATAGTAGTTCTTATACTTAAAAATAAAATATTGGTAATTTTTTACAAATAAAATGTGTCAGGTATAAGTATGGTTTTATGAAAAAAAACTGGTGCTACTTTTATTACATTGACAGTAAAATATATTACGCCAGTGTTAATAATTTACAAAACATTTATGAAAAAAGCCTTCCTACGCAATACCTCCCGATCACAAGCAAAGAAAAAGTTGTAAGCTCGTAAACAATAATTAAAAAGGACTTACCGACGTCTTTCCATTCTTCCACTTCGTAATCACCTATAACTCTATTCTCAGCCGAACCGTCCCGCCAGCGATTTTTATGTTTACCTGACAGAAATAAGGTTTATAAGATAAAAATGTATCTCTAGTGAAACACGACGTCGACGTGGAAAATGATTGCGTCATAAAATTTTCTTACACGCTGCTAAGGGCCCGTGAACGTAGGCTTTCAAGTGTGAACCAAACATATGACGTCGTAAAGAAAACCCAAATCTATAACAATAACGCGGTACATTGGGAGTCAAAGCGCAAACAAAATCGCTTTTCCCACAGTAATATTAATAACGATCCAATTGTATGGAAGCATTGGGTTGTGCCGGCAAAACCAATAAATACAAAATCCACCATCGACCTTTCGCACCGGGAGCTGAAGGAGAGCCGATGAATGTATAAAAGGCACGTGGCAGTGGCAACTTTCCATTCCTATTGAATTTCTAATCGTGGTTTAGGTGCCAAAACTCCGGCTGCAGACCGAACCGACTCGATCATCAAAAATTAATTCAGATATTTGCAACAGATCGTCCCTGGAACAGTTTAATTTTAAACTTTATGCCGGTGTTCGGGGCTATAGTTGTTTTGTTCTCAGAGCTTTCGTAAAAGCAATTAGAGTGAAATACATTTTGTTTGAATAGGCCTTATTATAATTAGAGTTTTAAATGAGCAAAGTTATGTTATACCTTTTTTCCTTTGAGGGAATGTAGCGACGTAGTTTACTGTGGTACTGATTGTGGATGGCGCTGGTATTTCTGTAAAGGAATCCTACTTTGTAAAGTTTTATAATGTTAGCAATAACTAAGTACCTATCAATGCTTGTTTAGTATATTTTACAGACACTACCAAATAATACCTTTACAGTTATGCCTAAGTTCGTAAAAGCTTAGCTTTGTTTTCGTTATGTTGAGTCAAACTATACTAAAACTTTCTAAAAACATCTCGTTGTTATCTACAAAAAAAATATTACTGCTTTACTTGATCAAATTAAACATATCTACGAAAATTAACCCTGCATAACACCCTCATAACTTGCCCTATTTCATAAAGAAATATCTACCTGAAGCCCCCAAAAACTAATAATTCAAGAGCTCTCCCAGTATTTATGTCACGGCGGTAAATTGGCATAAAACTCAATGTAGCGTGTCTCCTATGATAGAGAATACCTACTATTCGCGGCACATAACCGTCTACTTAATATGGGTGGGAATAATCTGGTAGATGTACCGTCAAGGCGGATGAGGCCATCTGTCTCTCCGAGGGAGTTCTTTGCGACACATCGGTACGACGAGAAGTCTCGGGGCGACACTTTACGTATGGTTAGCTTCATTTTTCTGCTGTAGCTCTCGTCGCTGAGGGAGGTCATGTATTTGTTTCCTAAGAAGGTGTAAAGATTTTAAAAACAAATCAGTCTTTTGCACGAAGAATCATACGGTAAAGTTAAAAAGCATGCATGTGAATCTCTCTCTGGTTATAAATTACCAGATATAATCATGTCGCCTCTGTCCGTGGTCCAGTAGTTTATAGAGGATGGATACGCCTCGGTGTGGCACTCCAATGTCACGTCCTGTCCGATGTAGGCCGCTTCCAGTTGGTTCGGTATCGACAGCATCGGCGGAACTGTGCAAAGTTTTGCTAATAAAATAACATGAATAGACATCGTGTCGCGTGCGTGTGTTATGTTATGTTTGCTGAACTATTAATAAATAACAAAGACAATAGTTAAAATCCGTGCCAAGCGCGTACTGGCACGTATTTTACGCACGCACACACCGCTGTGAAAAATGTGCCGATTCACAAAAAGTTTGTTGTTATGTTCTTTTATTAGGTGGACTCGTAAATAATAACACAGACGACCATTTTTATTAAGTTTAATCCCTTATCACCCTGATGTAAAATACCCATATGCATATATAAGGCTTTAATACCAAGACCCGAGCTGGTGTTGAACCGGTAACTCTAACGTAAGAACCACATTAAGCTTTCCAGCGAGTGTTCGCATGTTGATGGGAAATTTAAGATAACAAATTATGTAGTTCCATATAAGTACCCGACCCCTGTTCAGCATAAGGAGAGGAAGTGGAGAGATTATGAATGAATGGAGTCCGGGAACGAGACACGGATTCAGAATAATAACTGTACCATAAAGATTTTGTCTTCAGCGAGTAAAGTAGAGAACTCCACAACTCCACAGTGAAAACTGACGGTGAATTCATAAGGCAACTTGCTGGTTAATCGAGTGAAAGTTACGCGATCGTTTTACGTAAGAAATGAAGAGACTATGAAACGTGCTGATATACTGAATGTGAATTAAGCAGAAAGAAAGCGTCTCATTGGTTTTCGAGGCGGGCCAGGCCCGGCGGCGGCGCGGCCTGAAAGATAGTATCGCCATTATCGCGTCCGTGCCGTATTCACGTCAGCATAATGCTCTAATTGGGTGCAATTACGGTCGATCCGGCGGAAGGCGCCTCCCGTCAGGTAGAGACGCCGTGTCCTCGTAAATACTAGTTAACGACGCTCACCCAGAGAAAAATAATATTTCTCAGCGCTGACTCCCGACTAAAGAAAACGGCGACGCGGAATGCTCACGTACTTGCGAACGAAGAATTTGAGGCCAAGTTAACGGACCGGGAGAAATGTGCTAGCGTTTTCTTTCTCTCTGATGAGGAAATGATATCGAGTGTGAGGGCAATTTGCGCGGGTGTCTTAAACGACAAACTGCGTGTGATTGGTGGCTTTTACTGTTCCTTTATTTATCAAGATTTGGTTAAAGCAACTCATAGGCTTACTTAATATTATTTAATCGCTAGTAGAATAACTTTTCAAGAGCTATTTTTGAAAAAATATTGTTGGTAAGCTGCTATACATGTTGATTTTCTACGTGGGCAGGTATTTACGCATTATAAGTATACCTACTATCAATCGAATCTTAGTTTGAGGTAAGTTAAATCGTTATTTAATAACGTTTCAAAGTCACAAAATGTAATATATCAATGTCGAAATCGTAAATTGGAGTAAAAATATTCTATAAATAGCGTATCTTATACAAGATTACAAAATTATGATGATTAATCGTATAACATCGTAGAGGTACATATTTGGCAAAAAATATAAAACTTGTATATTTGGATCGTAATTATACCTGCTTATTGCTACGAGTACGCAGTGCTCCAAAAGCCAATTTTAATTAATTTAAAATGTCGAATCATATATTTACTATATTTGATTTTTATTAAATAAGCAATACCAATAGCACACATAATATACCTTGGAAAAAAACCATTAAAAATTGGTACAGTTACCATGTATCAGTATTGTTTTTTTTTTATAAAACTAAATTATGGAACAAGCCGAGTTATTATCACTAGGTATATATATTTTTTGTTCCGATTCTGACGTCACCGCCATGGTATTCACATGATTGCAGATAGCTTTACAGAAGATCATAGTTATTAAATTATAGAACACAATTGTACAAAAACAGTTCAAGAGTTTTCAGATCATATAAACTTCCATGTCGGTAATGTTTTTAGCTGTTATTAAATTTGCCCCGGGAAACTGCAAACGAACATCGGATTACCCGTAATAAAGTAGTGTATTATTTCATGGCTTTCCGCTTATTTTCCAATCTATCTGAGTAGATTCTAAGTACTTATTCTAATTCAGCTTAATGGAGGCTCCAGCAATAACGAATACAGAGAATAGAAGTCCATTAGGAAACAAAGGGTTCGATGGATTTGCCTTAAAATATTATAAAGTCTATTAAAAGTAATTTTTCGATATTTTTATAAGCTGCTTGTTCTCGCACTTGTAACGGTCCAAGGTCATCCACATTTTGAACCGTCAGATCACAATTAATTAAAGTTTGAGTCGTAGGTGGATGTTTGATTAGTTGGTTAAAGCGCCATCTTGTAGTTTGCAAATGCGTCATAATACGCTATGCGGGTCTATCAGCGGCAAATTGTCTTACGTGAACCGTTGTTCAATTGAGGGGATACAATGCCATCTGGTGGTTGGCAGGGATACGTTATGGAGCGCCGGCAGTCTGTTTTATTGAAGCCAAACGAACAAAGGTGAGACCAACTATTCGCTAAACTAGGGAAGCTAAAAAAAGGGGCGTGGGAATCGAACTGTTTCAACAAATAGAGTTGGGACAAACATTGTTTTGGTGATAATGGTAATTGTATCATTTCATTCGCAACAAATGATATCACACTATTGTATTATCTTCGAATTTCACTTGAAATATTACAGTATTATTATTACTACTTGTGTTTTTGTTAAGAATAATAACAATTTGATAATCATTACATGAATAGTGAGATATAATATGATGGCGTTAAAGTTATAGAAATAATAAACTTGGTTTCTCGTTTGAATAAAATATAGAGATATATTTATCCGACTAAACACAGAACAGAGCAAGTCGCAGTGGAAGGAAGATATTAACCATGCATAATGAGATGTTTGGTTTGGTCGAGTAAAATGTAATGATATCTACAGTACGGGGTCGGATATCATTTCATGTAATGGGTCAATAGGACATCTCTATTTGAAATTCTTCTAGAAGTTTAGGGAGGGGTTGGTCGTGCATGGGTATAAAAGCTGGAACATTTCGTCAACAATTTAGTTTATTATTGTTCGGGAAAAAGTGACAAAGTTGTAGGTACCACAGGAAGAAACCTCGGTAAGTAAACCTTCCTTATTTCCTCTCATTACGGCCAAGACACCTTTAGCCTTAAACAGATATGTGAGCCTGCTTATCTGGTAATGAGAAAATCCCAGTACCTGCATACATTGCACGACGTATGCATACCCTATATCCTACCCAATTTCCGTCTGTTGTCTTAGGTCTCATGATAACAGATATCCTTATTTATCTATATATTTCACATTATATATTCATATAGATAGGGCTAGGATACACATTCATGTTAGGCATCACATCTTTAGGGTGTATTTCACGTCGGGTTCAGAACTGTAGATAAAATTAGGTAGATACGTCTGTTTGTACTCCCGAGCGCATAAAGAGTCACTCGGCGAGTCAAATACTTAGCACTAGGAATTCTACAGTAGGTATAATTAGTTAGATACGTATAGTTTTGGTATTCCTGTGTGCACGTTAAGACACACAGAGGGTTCAAAACTGTTAAGTAGAAATGGATAAATACGATTCCTTGTATTCCCGTGTGCATATAGTGTCACACGACGAATCAAGTACATAACATTAGGAATTTTTATAGTAAATAGGAGTAAATAAATAGGTATAGCTAGTTAGAAACGTTCAGATATTGTATTTCCGTGCGTATCTACATTGCGTCACACGCGTATTTAGTGCTGGCTCATTTTTATATTAGGTTTAGGTATTCCGAAGAATAAACTAAAATCAAGATATAGAATCTACGCTGTGTTCCCTAAATGAATTTG
This sequence comes from Eulithis prunata, assembly GCA_918843925.1. Taxonomy (NCBI): domain Eukaryota; kingdom Metazoa; phylum Arthropoda; class Insecta; order Lepidoptera; family Geometridae; genus Eulithis; species Eulithis prunata. The sequence continues at coordinate 5,490,187 of OU974016.1, read as the reverse complement.
ATTTAGAATGCGTAATATATTTTAAAAGCATACGTACTTTATTAATCTTCAATTCTTATTGTTCATTTTCTATCTGGTTTTATCTTCTTATTTGGATTAAACTATATTAAACTATATTTATTGATTACCTAAGCTTTCTAAATACCTATCTCCTTTTACTTCGAGTAGGCATGTGTAGGTAGTAAATAGGTAATTCTCCACTATTATACCTTGAGAAAATTAAATTATTAGGATCTTTTAGAAACTTACTTCACTAACTTGATTAATTATTTTTCTTCATTTTTAGATTCAATAGTAGATAGGATCACTAGTTAATTACGGCTACCTTTTACCCTTTTTCAACGTATTTACTTATAAAGTGATTTGTCTATACACAAATAGGTACCTACATTTTGTTATGTCCGATCATACATTCCTATGATTTTGATAGTACATCTACTTATTTCCCTAGAAACTTATTCTGCTACCTAGGTTGTTTAATCTTTCTTGTTTAAATACACGAGTAAATAAGTCCGATATTTACTTAGAGATGGTTACTTTCATTTATATACTACATATTTTGCAAAGTAGGTTAAAGGTAGATAACTACATACTACACTTTTTCTTACATACTAACAACTTTGATAATTCTGTTAGTTACTTCCGATCTAGATTAAAAGATCTATTTACATTGATTTACTTCAACATAAAGTAGTTTATTTTATTACCAAGTTTATTTATTCATTATAAGGCTTGGAACCTTAGCTTTGAACTTAAACTTTGAATTTTGAACTCTGAACCTTAGATCTAGTGTTTTACAAACCTAAGCTTTGACATTATAACTTTGAAACTTTTGAAGATCTAATAATTTTTATAACTTTCGGATATTGAGCTTGGATTGAACAAAAACTTACACAATATATAGGTAGACGTATTTCCATAACAGATTAATTTTATCAAATGACTTTTAATAATCAACTTTGAATTAAATCATAGTTGTTCAACTATAAAAAGGTTCCGGAAACACAACTAGATGTCACCCCAAAAGTTGTACCGATTGTGGATCGCGCTGACGAAAACGCGCGGTCTACGATGGGTTCAAATAGAGATAATTAGTTTTAACTGAACATTAAACCGAACTGTATGTACCATTACACAGTCTCTGGGCAATAAATATATTTAGTATTATGCCTCGGTATTTTTGATATCAGATTCCTATCCTCACTGGATCTGTATCCTGTGCGCAAGTTGTACAATAGTAAAGTCACTTAATAAATCTAATGGTAATATTTATTGTACTATCGAGACGGCCGAGTAGCTCTCTCTTATATATTACAATTTCAGTAATTTAATTATTAAATTTAAATGGAACTTTTATTCCTTTTGTTTAAAGTCTTATATAGACTATTTGCTTTAAAAGTGACACTTAACTTCAACCTTTGTCATTTGCTGACCTGTCTGAGTGTTTTCCTCAAACTATATATTTGAAGGAATAGCTATTAAGAAAAGTTGTAATTCTATTAAGGTCCGTATTTGATATAATTGATCTTACTCAAGAGCGTGTGTCTCATAGTTAATCTAATCTTATGGAAAAGAGAAGTTAGCTATCATCAATGAGTTATATAGATCTTTTATATCTGGTCTGATGCCTGGTAATTATCATGACGTATGTTTGGTCTATCTAGCTAGACAATTCTAATGTCGAAGTATCCTAGGCTGATTCAAGCTAGGGTATCTTTATATAGCTATATTTATGACCTTACCTACTTCTTTGACCTTGTAGCTTAGATTTTGGCTATCTGGATAAATTAGATTGAGTAAACCATAAACTAAGAAGGTTGTTTAAAATTAGATTCATGTTAGAAGTGGCTCTAACAAGCTGCCTTAGGAGCAGCATACGTTTAATTGCATGAGACTGCTTTGGCTTTGAGTAACTAAAGTTATTTAAAGAGAATTTAGTTTCATGATCTTTATATCCATAGTAACACTGATGTAGGATTGGATTTAGTGAAATGGTAAAATAGGTTTTATTCATTTTTCTATTTCGAATCACACATCCGATAAAGTAATGTGTGCTATGAAGAGGAGGTTATTACGATTACATGTGTATTACATGTATGCGTAGTTTGGTGACGATGACCACTGACTGGTGCGGATGGCGGGGCACATGAAGGAAGTCTTGATATAGCAATATCAACTTCATAAGTACACAATTTAGTATTCTTCTAGTAACAAACTTATAATAAATTAACATTCTATGGAACTTTAGAATCATTTAAATATATTCGATGATAGCTCTTTTAAGTAGATTTCTTCAGAAGAAATATAGCATTATTATTTACACTATATTTAACTCCAACAAAATCAAATAGATTACAATTCTGTTCATATTCCGCTGTCTAAAGTTTGTACTAGATAAAACAATTGACGTTTAGATCTTCAATTTATGGTTATTTACTATTAGCAACGTTCGGATAGATAAAAAGAATTAGGATAAATAGGAAAACCTTAATTTAGTATTAGGTAGATTCATGCATTAAATAAAAGAAGTCTCAACATAATTCCTTTAAAGATTCTGCGTGTTACCATCGGATCACAAACATAGGGCGTCCTAATCACAACCACTATACGATCACAAGGCCATATTTATTTATAAGTTTAATTAGTTTTAAGTTCATATGTAGGTTATATTTTTATAATAGGTAGGGGGGGGTTGTTACACACTTCATAGATCATTAATAGCTGAGAATAAGATACGGGGAAGTTGTTTTAAAGCTTGGGTGTCCCGCTGCGGGCAAACACTTGACGACACTTTTGAATTAATATATTGCTCTGTGAATTGCCAATAGGGACATATTTTATTTCGACTTACTGTAATATTGTTTTTATTTGTTGTGTACCTGCGTGTTTTAGTAGCAGGGAGATGGTAATATTCCCTTTACACCATTATCCTTCATCACAAAAAGTCAAGTTTGTTTTTCAGTATTCAAGGGACATAACTATTAGCTAGGTACTTACATTGGACCATAAGAACAACTCGTTTGCTGATCGAAGGCGGAACACCGTTGGAGGCTATGCACAAGTATGCGCCCATATGGAGACGAGACACTTTAGATATTGTCAAGTTTTCGCCGTCTACCACATTCACTGAAAAAGAAAATGCCGTTCAACATTTCTCGCTCAAATAATGGAAATGGAATGTTTTACGAAAAACACTTTCAATTGTTATGATAAAATAACAAAGATTGAAATCAATAAATGCAGCAAAAACTGAGCGCAATTTATTGTTATAGGATAACGGAAACGATAAATTGATTAAAAATGATTGTCAAGAGGTGAAACAATTCATTCCAGTTATCGTTGGCTCTATTGTTTATTCAATAGCTTAAAATATTTCTGTGCAATTTACTTGTATTGTACGGAACAATCGAGTAAAATTTGTTGTCGTTTCGCCGGAAGATTCCTTTTGCGGACCATTTGATTCGAAGGTTTATTCAATCTATATTTTCGTGTTCAAATGCTTGCTTCGACCCGAACCAAGATAAACTTTTGTTTATATCAAATACCATCCTTTCCATAAAGAGTTGGAGCTTATCGGCATTTAATTGAACTAATAAGAAGCTACATTTAGCTTTCAAAGCGAGCAATATAGCGAACAGAAAACAGACTTTCTCAAAGTACCTATCGTTGTGTTCGAAATAATTCTCAAATCGTAACATTTTAGAGCGACGAGCGGACGATCGATTTGTTCGCAGTTGGACCCGAGTCCGTTCCAGTCCATTTCTCGCTCTAGAGATTTCTTTCAAGTGTTTTGTTTCTTTGTGAGAGCGTCAACATAATGAGCATCCGGGAACAATGTTTTGACCGGATATTTATAAGAGTAAATAATTCATGTTAGAAGAGAAAGTTGACGGCACTTCTGTGATTGTTGCTCAACAAATAATGACAAGTACCGGGAATCGGCGATTGAGGTTCAATACCGATGTCATGATTGTTCACATCATTCAAACTTCTGAAGTAGATTCATACTACAATGTGGGGTAAAAGATGAAAAAACACGGGAAATAATAAAAGATAAACTATGACAGATTGATCAGAGAGCACAATATGTTTGCCATTATCAATATCTCATTGGGTATTCTTCAACATGGTAGATCAATATTTGTAGTAATGTATGTACATTTTCTATGCCATTTGGAGCTAGTTTTCGATCATAACGGGGCCAATTTACTAATCTAAAATTCAAGAGCTGAGAGCTTCTAGTCATTTAGAAGTTCTTCTGGAAGTGCACTCAAGATTACTGCACAAATTTTAAAGGTACTATTAGTCTAAATAATTTTAAGTCTTACCCGATTCCCCGTTACAGTTAAACTCTTGTCCATCCTCCCTTCTCCACATCACATACGGCTCTGGGTAGCCCGTTGCTCTGCAAACCATTGTGACATTGGTTCCTTCTCGTACCACCATGTCCGTTGACGTCATGTTATCGATAATAACAGGAGGCACTAAAATGTGTAGCAATATTTTGTGTGTATAGTAATATTTTATGATGAGATTATTAGTTGAAAAGAAGTTGTAAAATTTAAATGCACTCAAGAACATTTGAATTCTGCAAATCTTACAAGATAGTAACAAATATAAAAAAATAGCGGGTTTACATTTTTTTTTGTTTGTTCTCCAACTTTGCAATTTAAGCTCTTATGTTCATCACTTAAGCTAGTATTCTGACGTACTTCGTGCTGTATGCGGTACTACACTAGGTATAGGTGTAAGATGGCCTTAGTTTGGCAACTGATGCTTGAGTTGTTTGAATTTGCAAGTCCTACAACACATGAAGTATGTGTATCTAAGATTTGATGTACCTTGATGTAGCTTTGAATTTACTTAGAACGTTCTAGAATAGCTAGCTATTTCGTAAGCTTAAATAAGCTATAGTAACACATAGGTCCTATAAGCTTTCATAGTAAATTTAGGTTAATTTTATAGGTATCTTGTGCTATACCACGCCACTTCTTGAAAAAATACTCACCGACGACCTGTAGATAGCCTTTCCTGGAGCGCATGGGGTCAGTGTTGACCTGACACATGTACCAGCCTCGGTCCACCTCCTGCACACTCTTGATGTGCAGGTACCACGAGCGGTGGTCGTTGTACGACAGGCTGATGCGCGCGTTCTGCGTTATTATGTTGTGGTGAATGCTGAGGATCGTCTGAGTATCCACTCGTACCCACGCCACCTGCACAAACATTATCGCGCACATTTTAACAAAGTTTCACACTGAAGGCTATGTAAAACAAACTGAAACTTTAAAATTCCTGAATGGAAGTTTACCCTCTTAATCTCGACCATAATGGTACTAAAACCCGTTCTACCTCATCCCGTATAAATCTCAGCGCACTACACAGCACTCCGATTTCGCTAACTAGCCGTCCTGCATGATTAATATCTGGCGAATCGTGCATTCTGAGCAAAGTGATATTAAGTTGGCTTGTTAAAACTTTACCCCGTGCACCGCACGAATGAAGTTGTATGAAGTTCCGTGCCACGTATCCGTTCATAGAATTATATTGTGGTCGTTCATCACAGGATTTGACACGTCATTCTCAGCGCTTGTATAGGATGCGGGTTGTTTGTTTTCTTAATTGAAGATAAGGCTTACCCTTTTTGGGTGGACAATGAAAAATTGCCGTCGTTATAAACTTTCGTGTAAAGTTGCAAAGCCACTTTGAGCTTAGTTGTTTTTGAATGTAATTCTGTTTTCCGTTGTGAGTTTGGCACAGGCAAATTATTCGATTATTGAGGAGAGAAACCATTTTCCATGCCAATAAATTGAATGTTCAGTTTGCGAGTGGGGTTGCGGATATGTAGGTACCTTGTATCCGCGCAGATCTTCAACGACGCAGGCGAGCAGCGCGTCGCGGCCCACGGTGACGGTCACGTTTGGCACCGGCTCCACGAAGCGCGGGTACAACGACTCTGCAACAATCCCATCATATTATTTTGTCTGAAGATTTGTTATTTTCAAAGGGCTTTCGGAATACAATACGAGTAGCATAACTTTTTTTTCTAAGAACCGTAACGATCAATACATTTTATTATTTATCTATATTATTGTGTAGTATAGTGGAAGTATATTAATAAAAATAATAATAAATATTCACGGACACTTAACACAACGCCTTCTAGTCCCAAACTAAGCAAAGCTTGTACGATGGAAACTAGATGGCTGATAGAATACACACATACATTTTTATTCATTATAACAATTAAAAAACTTCCATTACATTTAGACTGTCATATATTATATCAAAATTTTATGTGCCGTAAGTTATTTATACAAACTAACGCAAGTAATAGTTACCTATAGTCCTGAACCTGATACCTATAGCTTATTCCGATATATACTGGTGGTGTGTTTTCGTTCCTACAACAATCAATGGCGTGTACATTTCATTCGACCCAACTACCGACATCGACACCTATGCATCATTGCCTTCACAGTTCAGTCAGCCATTCGTGAGTTGCGGTCATTTCTATGCGAAAGGGAACCTCAACCTATTTACTGTTATGCGTTCCATCAACGCGCTCATTAATTCAGTGCCCGGCTTTCAGACAATGAGTTCTCTCTTTGATTTGTCATATCAATTACTTTGGTTGATTTTTTATTGGCTTTAATAAAGATTAAAGTTATGAGTTATGAGACACTCCAATGAACTAATCTATTATAAACTATTGATATTTGATATAGGTTAAACTATTGATATTCAAAATACCTAGGTATGTACTGATCGACATTATTATGTGCTTGATTCAATTTGCTCTGTCGGTTTCATGTTTAGGTCGTTAATACGGTATGTAAGACGTTGTTTGCTCGTATAAGCATAATAACCGCGACGCGAGAGAGTAATTTTATCTTTTGAGAGACAGTAAAGTAAGGATTATAAAAGTGTTCGGTGTCGTAATGTTTATTTGTTTCCCCACTCAACCCACCACTTTTCGTGAATTATTAATAAGTCAGTGGAGTTTTGGCACTTGCACAAACAAACAACGCAGCCGACCGGTTATGAAACAATGCAGAAGACTCGGCTAGCTTGTTTACATAAAAGTTAAATATTATAGATTACGCTGCAGTACCTTGCTTTAGGTATACATATAGCGATCCGGAAACCGCAAGATATTGGTGAAACTATCTCGCTGTAGTGTTCAGATCAGCGGTTGAGGTCAGCCGCATAGTGGCCTTTGTAACCTCGCCGCTGTTCCGCTATGAATGAATATACAATACATTATTGTGTAATAGCGTCACTTTATAAAAATAGGCTGTTCATAGTGTTCATGGCTTTATAATGCAATACGTGTTGATGTCAATGTTCTGATTGCAACATTTTATGGGCTAAACAACCTGAAACATGGGAAAATATCCGCGAATGATTGATGAGTGAGAACGCGAATAGCTAGAACAAATCCATCGCGACCATCAATCTTGAGTTCGGTATGGCCTCCCTGCGAGCGACGTCACCGCCTAATGAAAGAAGAGCTTACCGAGCACGTATAAACAATCGGAAAATGTTGTTTCTAATATCCCCGCAAGATAGATGGCCCGTGAAATGTGCTCTCGGTATGTACGGGATAAAGTTCCACGGTATAAGTGACTTTTCTTTTTTACTCGAGAGAAGTAAAATTGAATGCAAATCGACGAAGTTTTTGCTGAGAAATTTAGTTGTTTGCTTTTGATGCTGAAAGAATAATTTGTTTTTTGTTTAAAAATGTCTCGGTTTCCGATCGTCTATTGTTTCGTTTAACGATTGTGAATAAGGTTACAGTTCGAAGTATTATTTTGGATAAATTAATAGACACCTTGATTATTTTCCCTTTACTTAACTCTTTCAAACATTTTGTTCCCATTGTCTACTTACATAACTTAGGTTTGTGTGTGTCTCAGAATACAAGGTTCTATATTCCGAGGTGTGTTCACGCTTAGGTGATAAACCGCAATGCTTATTTAGAGACAAATGGTGGCCAGAGTTGGCTGCGAAGTTACAATAAGTAATGGCAACTAATTTGCCATCTTATTAAGCAAATATAAGTAGAACCGTTGTCCTATTATAGATAAACGTATTCTGATATAAAACTTCTTTAGTTTATCATTTAATATTTGTAAGTAAGTAATCCTTGTTGAGTTTTTTTACTTCTTTTGTTAGTATGGGTAAAATTCTTCACTGTGACACTTATGACACTTATGAGTTTCAAGAGTATTGCTTATTATCCAGTTGGGCAGCTTATTTAGTATTATAAAAATAACTAGTAGGTATAACTACCTAACTATTGTTACCAAAATATTGAGACCCGCGTTGGACCTGCATTCCAAAACAGTGCTCAAGCATGGGTTGAGACAACAGTTTACCATTTTGGACAATTCAATTAAAAACTGTAAAAAAAATATCTATTCTTTTGGGGATTCAGTTTATATTATCATCGGATGATTATATCAGAATTTATATAATCAGAATCATTAAAAAATAAAGGTTTGTAAATACATATATAAAAAAATGTATTCTGGAATAGGTACATCATTGTGTGAAAAAGTAACAAAAAAGTGTCCCCTGACGTTGAATAAATCATCTTGGTGTGTTGCAAAAAACCGTCACAGAATCTATAGTAGTGTGTTAATAATGTAGCCAGGCGTTAATGAGACAGCGGAATTACTTAGCCACTCGAAATATGATTGCGGTTGGGTCGCTCATCAGCCGTAAGTGTTTACGGATGCACGTGACGTCACTCCAGCACCCGGCCCACTTGTATTTACCTAATTGGCACAGTACGCCGTGACAAAAGTCCACGTTGGACCCCCTCAGCCAAATTAGATTCCCAGGCCACCCCGCTCGTGACCACTGGGACACTCACCGCCACTTTACTTACCTCTTTCACCGTAAATTGACTTTCCACTAATTGATATACGCGCCAAAGACCGGCGATTAGTCTTTTTGGATTTCATTAGTCAAATGGTGCTTGTTTTTTAGATTCGGCGATGTGAACTCAGGGCATATTGTGGATTCGATAGATTTGCTATAGGACAGAAGTAGGTACAGGTGTAGATAAAATAGCAAGTGAAACTAAAATATTGCATTTGTTGTGTTTGAATTAAAATAGCACGTAATTCTGGGATTTGTTGTAGATAGCAACACGATATTTTGACGTTTTTGCTCTTGACTGTACAATTGACGTCTGTAAGCACGCGCATGGCCAAAATACTCTACGTCGAGTGAGTTCGGAAGACGTATGGCAGGAATATTTTTTTAAATATTATTCTTACTGCACAGTATACCGTAGACTGACAAAAGATTTAAAAAATTAAGTTACTACCCAATCGAATTTCGAAACAATAAAACGGCACGAGTAGTACTAAAATAAAACCGATTGTAGCAAATTCGAGTTGGCTCGTCTCATGGCGGCTTCGCTGCGGCTCCGGGTATTCATGAGTATCGATTTTATGCAAAATGCAACAAGATTCACTTGAACATGTCGACTATACCATACGTATTGTGTGAACCGTCTATCTAACAATTATATCGGTATACGGCCGTGTAAGCAAGGAAACTGTGTAGGGGAATGGAGCGAATACCTACAGCCTAGCAATATTGCAGTGTGTGGAAAGCGTGTATTAACAGAAACACGGCACACAATTAGCGGTTAGGTCTAGCGAGTGTCTCGTCTGCCTATACAACTTCAGAAAGGGATGCCAATCCGAAATCAGCCTAATTTTGGTTCTGTCGATCGTACCGTGTACACAGGATGAGCAAACAGCTAATGAGAATTTTGGTTTGTTAAGTAATTAGAAGTTAGCACGTTGTTCGTTCCAATTTAAACTGATAAATTTGTTAGTACATAAAATTTGTATTCTAGTTGCCTATTTAAGCTGGTAATAATAACGTTGAAGTATTTAATAAGTTTTCTTAAATGCTTCTAAGTAGGTATGATATAAAATAATGTAGTCTACATATTATTATCTCACGAGTTACGAGTGTTTGAAGGTTTCAAGTGTATTACCAAATGGCGAATAATTATAACGCTTATAATAATTTTGTATAGCTCGTTAAGCGTAGAACAATAGCTTGTAACTAGCTGCTCGTAATTATATGAAAGCCAATTTACGTTATAATGCTCGCTGAAGACGCTCAAATTAACGCGTGTGATCATCCTGAAGATAAAAACAAGGATCGCGAGAACAAGCATATTACTTGTAATTGAATCTATAACATTGAAAATGTTGTCGGAGAGATTTGCTTATGCTCTGATATGATAATTAAGTAGAATGGCTGGTATGAAAATAATGCATCTAATGGGAAACCGGTTCAAAAGTTTTTGATAGAAACAGGCTTCTTGTATCAACCTTTTCTTCTTATCTTACTGCCAAAGAAGGAGTTACATTTTTCTATATTATATAATTTTGTATTAATGATGCTTCTCGTAGCGTGCTCTACGTATACTCGTAGCTCTTGCTACGTTACTCGCTACGCCCGCCGTAGCAGATCTACGATAATAATGATCACCACAATCGCTCATTTCTACTTTTTAATTTTGAAGTAAGTTCTTTTAAAAGAATAAAACTTAGTTTGTTTTTTATAAAAACATGATATGAAAAAAAATTACTACCATAAAAAAATCTACTAAAATTTAAACAGTCGAAGTTTGTGTTGACTACTTCTCTTATTTGGCCTTGTGTTTAAGCCTTAGGGAGAATAAATCAGTAAATTGTTTGGACAGACTTTCAATTATAACTTCGAAGATTTGAGCAATGCAAGTTTGGAACCATAACATAGATGTCTTGGGGGATTTTATTCGAACAGGATTTGCTGAAATAATATCAATCAACCTTTTTTTACCATTTTTTACGTTTGCCAGAAAAAAACATTGTTGAAGAGATTTGAGAATAGGATACAGAGGTTCCATAAAATATAAGTGACTCCTTTGAACTTTACGAAAATAAAAAAAATACAAATTGTTACATACTCCAAACAACATTAGTAAAATATCAATAAATACCGTCTATATTTTGTAAAGAAATTCTTCACATCAATGCTTCTCAAGTATCGATACACCATAGTACCAAAGGATCGAAGTAATGATCTTCCATACCCACCTGATCTTAAATGGTAACAACTACCTACAACAATGAATTGCATCATTTGCGTCACGTCCATTCAGGACGTGCCCTGTGGTGTATTGCACTAAGTGGCTACAGTGTAGAGTCTATTTTTCCTATTAGTTTTTACGTCCCAAAGAATAACAAATAAAGAATCGGATGGAATATCCCCCGTATGAGGGTTATAAAAATATGTGGAGGACGGGGTATATTGCTGCTATAAATCAGCAGTGGCGTGGTGTCGCGTGTCGTCTGCTCCGTGCCACGGCGTGTCGCGACACCGCAATGTACATAAACATCGCTTTGCTCACCTTATCGCCTCACACATATCTCTGATCAATCGGCATTATCCACGGGTTATTCCCATCGAGCTGACTGGCTAGCCCTCTAGGAAAAAAAATATCATCGAGCACATTCATTTGCATGTTGGGCTCGTTGGGCCCCCATCTGGCTCACCAGTGAGCGAACTGGTGGGCTCGATGACAATAACCCGTGAATAATACCGATTGATCAGAGACATGTGATGCCTTCATCACATGTCTCTGATCAATCGGATGCAAGGTTCACCACTGCCGTACAGCCAATAGCCTTCTATTGGCTGTACGGCAGTGGTGAACCTTGCATCCACATAATGTCCCAGGTCAGAGTCCCGTACCTATATAGAGACATTGAAAAAAAAAGCTCTTGGCGCTGTTGCATAAATCATCTTAATACAACAAGTATGCTCTAGGACTATCTAAGACGTGTTGTGAATGAGCACATAATTTACGAAATAAAGAGCTGCGTGTACCGTACGTAGAATCACGTCACGCCTCTTTCCTTAGGGAGTAAGCGAAGGCCTCTGATTTCTACTTCCTACAACCCTGACATTCCTAACACGCTTCATTTACTCTCTCATAATGTCTTTCATACTGCATGTTGTTGGCTCACGATACTACTGTGTATTGCAAATTACACAAAAAAATATTATTTTTGGAATATTTATTAACATTTATTTGGAACCCATTCACAGTCAACACGAAACTTGAAAAAGAAACAAACATCTTGATTTGATGTCCCGATGTATAAAAAAAAATTGACAAACATGCCGTGTCGTTGTCGTTACAGTCTAGCCCAGACAGACACGAAACGTAAGTTTTCTTGTTTGTAAAAGAAAACATGCAATTTGTTTGATATCTGAACATTTTATTATAAAGACTTGGAAAGAAGTACATGTATTTGTAACATAAATATCACATAATAGATTAACAAAATTTCCCCCTATTTCTGTGACCCGTTTATTTTATTTAATAATAGCTACTAAACTTTTTAGTTAAGTTTGTTTCCTGTCCCGAAAAACTCGAAGGAAACAGATTTAAACAAATTCAGATTAAGAGGACAATGTTTGTGACAGTCAACACTTTGTGTTCGAATTGTCTCAACAAAATCTCGGATTCAACAAACATTAGTACAGATTGACTTGCCAGATTCGTGAGAGTATAAAAATGTAGTAAAACGTGGAGCAAAGAGCTAGTGCGAGTGATTGGCAACTGTTTCTGGCTCGTATTGCTAGATTGGAAACGCAGGCGAGTTGCCTGTCGCCAAAAATAATTTTCTGCTAGCGTTTTTCATACCTTTAGAAAAAAAAAGATTTTAGTTTTTTCTATCAAAGGCGTAAAACGTAATAAAAAAATTGTTCTAAGCTAAGTACAGGCTCGGACCACGGTGTGACACGCGAAATGGCAAAGTGGACTGCGCGAGCAAGATTCACTTGCTTACATTTGCATCATGACCGAACACCGCCTAGCCACGCAGTTGAACCGTAAATAAAATGGTATTGTGGCGCGGAAACCGCACATCGAAAAACCGGGGACGTCGCGTAAAATGCTACCGGTGCCGGCATTGGCATAGACACCGAGAAATATGGCCAAACGTTCTGCACATACAAAATAAGGCACTATAGTAGATGCCGTGTCGACTGGTACCTAGGTCACCACCGTGAGTTTTCAAGACGTATTTATTACTGATAATGGTAATTATAACAAATCTTGTTATGCTTTTGGCTTTTTATTTTATTGAATTTGGATTAACCACATTGTTTTAGAAAACAGCATTATATTATAGTAGTTTTTACATCTGTTGTAAATAATTATTTTGACTCTAGTCATTGAAGTTACTATCAAGTAAGTAGTGCACTAGTAGTTTGCACATTCAATACAAAAAATATTATCATAACTGCAGCTTCACTCAGCTGTATGGATGAGTAATTTCAAAAGGTTGTTGAAGAAGAGCTCTGTATTTCATATTCCCGTAATGCCAGTTACGTAGCAGCTGACTCGCGGGCAACTAGCATAAACTTTAAGTAAGAGAAAATTTGCTTCGAAATATTCCTCGGGTCGAAAGGACCGTGCGCTGCAAATAAGGATGCTTTATGTACCCGGATTTCTTTTAAAAATAAACAGCACACGTCGAACTACGCTCACGGGCTTAATCAAAATTAGTTTTAAAGTCAGCGAAGGTACGGATAGTGAAACGTTTTCGCTATGCCATCTTGTTGAGAATTCATTTATAGACCGATCGTTTTCAGACACACTAGTATTTTCTGAGCTCTTCACGGATTAACCCCAATACTGCCTGCTACAGTGCTGCTCGATTTCAAACTTATAAGATGGTTTTGCTTGACCGAGACATTTCCTATTTGCGGTTTTTAATAACTTTTAACGTTTGCATATTTAATAACAAAAATATTAATAAGCATTAATAATTAAGTTATTTATTTAATAACCTTAGCATGGAAAAAATATAAAAAGAAATGATTAACTTTGGCATTAGTTTTTTTGATATTTTTAGCAAATGTTTTTATAAAAAAAATGTACTCAAAATTGTTATATCTTTCGCCTTAATTCATTCACTGGACAAACAAATTATATTTATTTAATCAATGCTAGCGGAATTTGAAATCAAAAGCAATCTGCTTACTCGGAAACGTGAAAGGAGATGGATGACAAGGAAAATACGCGAGAAAATTCAAAAGGAAAGCAAGGTGGAGAGGGCGCAGAAAATTGGCTTCATTAGATAGAGGTGGAGGGTACGTTATTGGTCGACACACTGCACAGAAAGATAAAACATGAGGCTAGTTTATTTATCCTCATGATATTACTTTTTATAACTAATGTGTTTGTGTTACATCCCCCCATATAACATCGAGTAAGAGAAATTTGGTGTCTATGCTATTCATGAAGCTTTATTTCATTGCCTTTGTCGTTTCTTGGCTGCATGATTTCCTTAAATAGATTCTTATAAATACCATCTGCTTTTTCCTTAATCTCCTTTTTTGTCACTGGCCAAGTGGACATTTATATGTATCCCGTTAAAAGCGTCTTTGATGTCTTCTTCCAAACTTTTTCATATTGTTGTAGTGAATGTTAAAATTGTAAAATCTTTTGTTTCACTCGCTGCAACACTCTATTCTACGATTAAAACTGCACGCACGAAACACAAACATATCTCCTGTATGTCACCACAGAGTCGTGGCTTGGCGCTGATATTCCAGTGTTGCCACAGCACACCATCCAAATTTCATACCTCAAACACTGATTCTACTGAACTAAGTAAGCTAGTTTACATTAGAAAACAATGTTCAATGTTTCCGTGGCACATTGTTAAAAATACAATACTGCTTTGTTGTGATGTGAAGCATTTTTCAAGCTTTTGTCTATTTTATAAATATACTCTGGCAAAGCTATTTTGGGTTGATGAATATTTGATTTATTACTCGAAGTTTTCTTTGAAGTATTCATTATTCAATTAAGCAAGTGTATGCATGATCTGAAAATATTTGATTTTGGTCCGACACCCATGATTGGCACCGATAGCGAAACTAGCTTAAATACTAATAAAAATACAAACAGTATTTTGTAAACACTCCGAAATCATATTTTTCAGCGAACAACTTTCTCTATTAATCACCACATAACTTTCTAATATGCATGGAAAATGCGGTTAAATCGTTCAAGGTTCCACAAAATTGTTCTGGTAATAAAGTTTGAAAACGTATCCTTTTCTTCTGTATACATTTCGAACCCGATGTTATAATAATTATTATTATGTGAGCATTCAACTTCGGTGCTTGGAAAGACGAGTGCTTAACTTTTCTGCGAAGTATTTTATGATATGTAGTGCGAAGAGTAAACAAGAAAGTTTTATATAGCGGCAACATAGCTCGAGCGAGGTTTGTTTATGTGGCAATTGGCGCTGAAATGAACCGGTACTTTCTAGGTACAAGTTTCCAGCAAAGGCGCTCCCTAGTTGAGGAACAAATTGAAGCATTGCGCCGACAACTACCAAATCATCATACACAAGGTAAGTCGCGAGTTCCATCGCGCTCAAAGTTCAATCCAACTTTGATGATAGTTCTGGATTGCGGTCAGGATGCGGGGGATTACGAGATGGATAGTTTATGGATCAATATCGCTGTTACTTAACAAGATAACTAGATCTCAAATATGTACAAGCATTACTTCTGATACGAGTTGGCTGTTGTTTAATGCGTTCTGAGACGGAACACAAATTGTAGGAGACGTTTGACCTACTTGGATGTTGATAGCTATTTAATAGAGCATTCAGACGTGCTCAATGGCTTAACGGCTATATAATTGCGTATTATTATGTATTGAATAGTGATACAACACTATCCAATTACTGATTCAAATCTCGTGCCGCACTTTGATCATCAAATCCTGCTAAGCTCTCCTTTCGAACCTTCTATTGATCAAATTGAAAACATAGATTTGACTAGAATAAGCTTTTCAGTGCGTATTTGTAGGTACGAGTATCTGATATTTTCACGATTGTTCTCGGAGCAGAAGGAATGTGGAATGCATTGTCGTGACATTCTTGCACACGACTCTGGAGAGAACGTCCTCATTCATGTTTAGAACAGATTCTCAAGAGATTGTTTCTTTCACATGTTTTACTTTGTTTTGATATGATGCTGTTTATTGAAATTGTATTAATTCGCCAGTCTTTTTTATGTGTTGATCGAGTTTTAAACCTAAAGTTCAAATTCGTTAAAAATGCATATGTTATATCTGCTTTAATACGTTTCTTACCAATAAATCCAGCGTAAGCTAGGAATAAGAGTGGATATACTATGTTTTGGCTCTTTTGATAAAATTCGAAATCAATTTTATTGCAAATAAAATAGATAGAACAAGATTGCACTGTTCCCAGATTACACCGTTCGGCTCTTTATTTATTCCTTACAAACAAATTGATTTAAAATGATGATACACACGGACAAAAATATAAAAAAAAGGATTGACGACGCGTGGATTAATTGGATTTTAGTGAGTTGATATTGAATCGAAATTCAATAACTCTTTTGAATACCCACAACTCATCCGGCAAAAGCTAATCCTCTGAATAATAGCAGCATAGATATCAACGTTGGGCAGGCGTGACGGGAAAATATGCCAATTGTTTTTACTTTAACAATTTCCACATTGAAATACGAATTACGAAGCGGCTCTTTATTAATTGCCTTTGAATTTAACGTACGTTTGATAAGGCTTATTGTTGACGGGAAGATGTTCAACTTAATTATTTTATCGTATTGACTCAGCGAAGTAAAAGTGACAGAACTTTTGAAAGTCCTTTACTTATAAACCGTAGCTTCAGATTATAATTACTTTATTGATAATGTTCATAATTTTTCATTCAAAAGAGATGGCAATTACATTATCAATCATCTGTGTGATAAAGATACATGTTAGTTCTGTGGGTGTATAATTATATTTATCGTAGTTTTTGTCACAAAAAAGTACGTTTAAAAGTATTATCTTAGTTTGACAGCTCATGTAGTTTATTTTAATAAAATAAGAATAAAAGGTAGAGAAATTCAAAATATAGACAGAATAATCATAAATTACTACCAAAAATAAAACTTAAAAACCAATGCGCATCCACAAAAAATCAAGCAATTCAAAAGTATTTGCATGCATGAATTATTCATGAAAATGATTCATGTTGCTTCTAATTAATATTTATTTACTACGTAGATTTTATTCCCAATGGCTATTTTTACTAAAAACATTAGCATCAATGCAAAACAAATGAATGCAGTAAGTTACAAGTGCAATAACTATTGTGGCAAAGCAATTGTACAATATTTTTTTAATAACACAAAAATTACTTTAAATTAATATGCGATTAATTTACTACTAACTAGGCAGCCGACGAACACATGCCGTAAACTACTTAGTTCTAATGATTATACCCGGCACATGTTTACACAAGCTACTTTTTTACTAGTTACTATATAATACCTACTGCGAATTATAATTCGATGTAACTTTTATAATTATCTTAAAGTTACTTACCATCAGTCGATGCCACGGAACTGCCTAATATAAATAGTAATAGTACAGGTGTCACCGCCGCACACGGAACTAATCTTTGTCCGATCATGATGCCAAATTAGTTTACCCCAGTGACATCGTAACTTTCTCAAGAATTACAGGTGCGTCAATAAAAGTGCCATAACTGTCAGTGGGGTAACAAAGTTCGCTCATTCATACGCCATCGGTATCGGGCCGATTAAATATTCATCGGAAGGTGAATCGAATGGGGTATTCGGGTCGGAGGACCGAGAGCGGCGGGGTCGCTGCGAGCCCGCGGCGCGCCGTTTGCGTACTGCCCGCTCTACGCTACGCGAGCCGCCGCCGCCGCGCTTTGTCTACGAGACGCTACGCCGCCGGCGGCGCTTGCGTAGCCCCGCCTGCCGCCTCGCCAGACCATCAAACGACAGAACATTACCAGTATTTGTAACAGTTTGCGTCAAATTGATATAAATGGAGACGGTTTTAATAAAGTGTAATTGACTTTTGCCGACTTTGCGTCGCATTAATTTGGACCACGCTGAAGCGCCTTGGGCAGGTGCGCCGCTAAATACCACCGGGGTAACTTTGCCTTCTGCTATGAATAATCTTAAATTTAAATGAATGATAATTATGATGAGTTTTTAAGTAAGCTCTGATATCTCCGAAAATAATAAGAGTCGGAAATTCAGATTTCTCAAAGCTCCGGGAATTAGTACTCTTAACCGTAAATCTACAAAAATTAAGATTTGTAACAACTACACAATTGCATTATTTTATCAATGAGTACACGTATAAAAAACATATTAGAATCTTCTATATTTGACCTAACTATTACAGCAATATTGATTTCTAAAATGGTTTGTTTTCATAACTTATTAATTGATAATACCCATAAGAAGGATTATCGTTTACCTTGTACTGCGTATAAACAATTTGCCAGAATTATGATCATTACCCGCGTACATAATGAATAGAAGGGCATGGTCCCATAGCGACAAACAAGTGCGTCTAATTAACGGTAGCTTTAGAGATTAACCAGATTTACCTTAATATTATCAGTATGCTCCAGCCTCGCGAACCCAATAGGCATGCATAATTAATTGTAATATGTTAAATACAGTCACCGGGCTGATCTAATATGCTGCTGGCTCACTGTGTATTTTCGACGAACAGAATTTTAAATTTTATTTGTTTTTGAATCGAACTACGGGTGCGTGCAATGACGTCATTTGTGTTCTATGAGTACAGTCAGCGTTAGAAGTAGGTCATGTTTTCAGGATTTGAAAATTATTGATTATTGGCTCTAATCATAGTTTTTCAACATTATTTTTAAGAGTTTTTACTTCTCAATTATGGTTGGAAAAGGAAAATGAAATATTTGTAATTTTCAGTCACAAAACATTTTTGAACACAAAATACGAGTACCTATATGAAATATCAAGGTGAGGCAACAAGAATCAGTACTTGAAGTTAAATAACAAAAACTATGAATAAATAAATACCTACTGGTGAGCGATTCGCACAGATCCATCTAGCCTAAGTAAAGCTTGTACAAAAAAGAATCTGTACATGTGAGCGTCCGAAGTATCTTTGTTTTTTCACTATTTGGGATTGGAACCATGGACCCCTCAAAACAAAGCCGATTGCTCCACTGCAAAACGACAAAAAACATTGCCGAAAGTGTCAGAAACATAATCAGCTTACTGAAACTGAAAAGGCTCAAAGAGAAAGCCAAAAAAAGTGTGTTGAAAGAATTCAATGCATTTTATCATGTATTTTTACTGCCTGTGGACAATAAATTTAAGTAACTGTGAGATATTTTCATAGGGTTTGTGGAAATTTTCTCATGAATATGCTTCATTTTACGTTGTGTTAATTGTAATAAATAATATTTATACTTTATCTAGCAGGTGCACCTAACTCCGTTGTTGTGCATCTTAATTATAATTACCTAGACTCGAGACTTTAATTGTATTCTTACTATATTCGCTTTCGAGCCAAGTAAATACGAGTAGATGCAAGCAGTATCTTCCTAACTTCGTAAATATCCTCGTACGGTAATAAATAGGCAACATTGATTGTTCAATGTGACTATTTATACAGTCCCAATTTATAGGAGGCTTATTCCGTACAGACAAAGGATTTATACATACCGGGAACAAACCTTAATGTTATTATTATTATTATCATATAAACATATTTTTGGCTTTTTTCTAAACTGTTTTGAAACAATTCAATTCCATGCAGCTGCTTAGAGCGTAGTTTTTCATAGAAATAAATAAAATTTTGAAGATAGGCTTGAGTATCTATATAAGACTATTACGTAGAAATTAATGAATTCATAACGGCTAGGCTCGTGTATAAAACCAAATTTTTCTCTGTTGCCAGTATTCCATTATTTTGTAATATAAATTACATCACCTTAATAAACCTTCGATTTGGAAGCTTGCCACTAATAGTATTGCCGAGGAAATAAACAGGCGCGAGGACGATAAGCGCCGGCAGAAGCCCCGCCTTCGGAGGGATCCAAGCTCACGAACCCTTTTTCCTTCTTCCCAAATCGTCAGGGATTAAGCCAGAAGAGCTCGCACCTTTTCGCCAATATTTTTTTGTGGTTTAACCGCCGGTAAACCGCTATGATACAAAGTGTTTTCCTCCCGATCAATAGGTCTCTCGAAAGATATAACATTTCGGCACAACTCTCATAGACACTTCGATTAAGAACGGGTTTTAAGGAGACAGAAAAGGGATTTGGGTGCAAATGAGATTTTCGTGTTTTGCCAAATGGAAAAAAATATTAAATGAGGCCCATCATTTAGATGAAAACTTGGGATTAAGTCTGATGTTATGATGTTGAAAGGTTTATTACTTATAGAGCTAAATATTTTTTCTTTAAATAAAATTATGGAGGCAAATTCATATTACTTTATACAAAATAGAGCACAAAACTGTAGCCATGGAGTAGGTTCCTTATACAGTTTTCTCTCTGAACATAAATACATATTTTATAGTTAAGAGTAAAATTAACTTAAAGTTTAAGGTTCTAGCTGTGAGATTGTGCCATTGCTACACTGAATATTATTTTGTTTGTTTTTGATGTCGAATAAAATTATTGCATTGTAAACATTTTGAGAAAATCTTTTTACACGCGGGCTAGAAGAACGTTAAAGTTTGTTCGTTTCAAATTCAATATATTATGGCGAGCGTGCTCCCGCTCAGCCGACACCGAAACTCACTCGAGCGCGCCTCACAGAAAATTTATTGTTTTTCTAAGAAAATTTTCTTCGCACGACCCTACATTTGTGAAGTCTCCAAAAAAGTGATACAGAACATAGACAAATTAAATAACACCTAAGAACTGTAGTTGCATTGATTTCTTGATATTATTTGTATCTTATCTATATCTTAGAAATGTTACGTATAATTGAGAATTAATTATACCTATATCTCTGAAAGTAGTCCTAAGAGCCATCCGGCATTCCATACAAACCAACTGGTTTAACTACCTAGTGCCACTTCTAAAGTAGCTACCACGTTTATATTAGGTACCTATGTGGTGGCCCTGTCAAGAAACTACCCTACTACAGCTAGGGCGGGGTGCGAGGACGTGGATAGCTTGGGACAAAGAGTGACTATTATGTACGTATCACTTATTACTATTCTGTGCCTGAATGTTAATATTTTTAACAATTAATTTACGGTAACGTTTACTTGCGTTACTTTTATAATTTTATCACAGACCAAATCTGTTCTAAGTGCCTACTGAAAATTAAATGAAATCTCTAGAACCACTTAAAGCCGTCTAAAAATTGGAGAATTTAAGATCTTGGTTTGATTTGTTAGTAAAAAGCCTCAAAGCAATAAATGCGAAATAAGTAAATGCGTAAAGAGTGGTGAAAAACTCGAACTTTGTTGGCACAAGGCGATTAGGAAGAATAAGTTGTCGCATGCCTATCGACTCATACCCCATATGGTAGCATCTTATCGTCTTTTTTAACTTGTCTTTCATGTTTTTATGTATGAGATAGAAATAATTATTTATTTGACCATGTTTCATTCAATCTAGCATTGTGTCTATTATTATGATGTGATTTGTAGTGAGCATATTCTATTGGGCTCATAAGCATAAAAGCTTCTATATTTTTTTTAATTTTGCTATATTTACGTGTTAGTTAAGTACCTGTTTTAAGTTTACCTGTTTAATAGGCCCCAGATTCTTTATTCATGAAATCCAAAGAATAATAAAATGCCGTTACAAAATGCAAACATAAACCCAGCCCGCGAACAAAGGGAAAATAATGATAAAGCACAAAATTAATCGCAAAAGAAGTTAGATTTATCGCATTTAAAAGAAATCAGCGAAAGTGCTCCGTAAAACTTTTATTTCGTGATCACAAACTGAAACTTGTACATTTAAGTTTGAAAAAATGAGAATCATTCTACTAAAGTAAGATAATCAATTGTAAAAAGAAAGTTGAGAAGTAAAAAAAAAATATTGTTTCACCAAAGTTCTTGTCTTTCTGAAGCGGCGCTTGACTTTTTTTATGAAGGTCAAATTAATCATTGTTATCTTGGCTTTATTTTTCAGCCTTTAGAGCACGTTACTTGAAATGAAATTGAGGTCAAACACGACTTAGAACTTTATTGAGTCAATTGCAAAAAGTATTCTGCAAATATTATATTTTGACCAAAATTTTAAGTCTGTATTTACACACTCAGAGATCATTGACCGTATGCACTAAACACCCTAAGCGTATATTCACGTCAAACACTCATATGCCATAATTGCATACTTATCTCCCAGACTCCAGAAAATTTTGGTTTATCTAGTTGTATACAAAGCAATTAATTTAATCAAAATACGTTGCTCTCGTTCGGCGTCCCCTTAACATTCTGAAAGGTCTATACACCTGTCCGTCTGTTTTGGTAATTAGATTAGGAATAATAGGGCGATAGGCGAGCGGCTATAGAGGTGATGAGACTATTGTTTGGTTTATTAAATGGGCATTAGGCCTCGTGTATACTAATGCTGATATTTACCAGCGATTGCTGGTGGCAAATCATTCCTGAAATCCCCAGCAAAAAATCCGTACAGTTGGCAATTTTTAGTTTTTTACTGTAGTGGTGATTTTGACTTCTTACTCCGATATTCCCATAAAGTAATTTGATCAGTATTTTGGTGGCCTGTTTGGATCAGTTATTTTACTGTAAAGTTTCGATTTATATCTTATAAAATCTCACGCTCAAAAAAACAAAACTAGAAATCACTAGATCACTAACAAAACGTATCAAACGTAAATAATGTAAACTACTCGGTAGCTGGTAGAAAAGTTCCTGTCGTTTCTATGCTGATGCTTTCAACCTGTCACTATGTCAACTAAGTGCCTTGTTGAAATCTTTGAATACACACACGATCACTCGTATTCACTTCGCATGCTCTGCAAAGTGTATCTGACTGACACTGGAAATGTGAATATTTTTGTCCCTGTAATGTGTGGCTCAATCATGCCAAAAAGAACTAGTCCAGGTGAGGTTTAGCGAGGTTTGGGGAGTATCTGCATGGTATACATCCAGTACAGCTCTAGCAGAAACTGTTTGTTTATGAAACAGGCACTAATGAAGCTATCAAAAAAAAATTACTTACTTTTTAGTCGGCATCATTACACAGTGGTATGCTGACGTTCTATTCCAGCCACTTATGATTCATAGGTCGGTAAGTGAGGTTCCAAAGCACGAGCAACCACAAAATGGAACATATTTTTTATAAAATGAAGTGCGTTTGGGGTTATAGAAGGGATTCGATGGTGCCTTGGCTAAGCAAGAGCGGAAGCGGAAGCGGGCATGCCTACCGATAACGTCTGTGACCCCAAACGATCAATCTCTTGACTATTACGATGCTTTAGCGCCTTGATGTATTGTTTCAGCCTCAATAAAGTTTTGATGAATTTTCGTGTTCTCCCTCGGCCTTTGTTGAAAATGAGGCGTCGGATATTGATGAAGACGGAGGAACAACGATCCCGTGATTATTTAAAACTTAAATTGCACTTTATGTTAAACTAGCCGTCGCCCGCGGCGTTGTTCGGGTTCTTGACCTTTTAGAGTGTGACGTTTCAAAATTCCTTTCTTAGTGCACCCCTACACACTATATAGGGATACTACCCTCCAAATTTAATACCTCTAGGACTTATAGTTTAGGGTGTGCACTGATTGTTAGTCAGCTTCAAAGAGTTTTATATATTTAAAAGAAGATAATGCATAGGTATTATAAAATAATATTAACATTATGCAGGTATACATTAAGTTTGATGGAGTTGCTCAAAAGTTGCTCGTAAGTGTTGCAATGCATCTTGTTTAATGTAGTTTCGTTGATTCCTTAGGTGCCAACATCTTATAGTTCGTAGAGTCAGCAAGGGAACTATAAACATGGCAACATTCTAAAACGTCATTATTTTCATTTACCTCTATAACCGCAAACAGAAGTAATCCGAAAAGCAAATAAACTTGTCGACTCATATCTCCGGATATGAGTTCAGGAGAGCAGACGCAGATTTAATTTGACTCTAGCATAACAAATTACATCCTGCGAAAAAGCAGAGACACATGTGAAAATCCGGCAGCGCTTTAGACGGCGAAGTCGCTTCGTGCGCTACTGCTTGCGATAATATTTCATTCGTGCGCCATGATTCGCAGCTTAAGCGCGATAGGGAAATCGTAAATTCAAGGGAAAGAATTTTCTTTATGGTCTCCTAAAAAGTTTCCACACAAGCACGTATCTGGGCACAAGAGGCAGCAGCAAATGGCACCGAATTGTAATATCATCCGTTCTGTAGACACCCCTACTTTTCAAATTTTCTTTTACAATGCGACGAGGTAATATGCGTTTTATTGGATCGTTTTTCTTTTGAAATAAAATGAAATTGTTGTTATAAGAAAAACGTTTTTGCCAAATGCCGTTGGCTTTTCATACGAACGTGTTTTGTGTAATTCGAATGAAAAAGCATTTATCGGAGCTACAAAGGTGCTCATTCTGCGTAGGTATTGTTATATTAACTTATATTATAAGACCAGAGTATTTCACTTCAAACAGTCTTCAAGTATCGCAGTACGTGCATACTGAATAGAATATAGTTAATTGAAGAAATAAGTATGTACTTATTACTTTATAGCGTTAGTAAAGTTTTTGTTTGTATTCGTTTACTCGCAGTTCACAGTACCTATGGAGAACAATGATTTTCCATGGAGGAAAAGGTTTTTGAATAAAAACGTGACGTTTGAAAAGGGAGCTAGTTCGCGCCGTCCAATCCGTTGTAGTATGCGGTTATGCGCGCCTGACAGTTCCACGATCTGTTGTGGGCTAGCATACGATAGACTTTTGAATAGAGCCTTTGTTTCACAACGAAAAAATATTTACGGTAAAACTTTGAAGATAACAATGCAGCAACCTAGCTAGGTAATATTATTACACGCGGAAATTGAATTGTCCAATGTTTACGATTCGAAATTGCGATCCTAGATTTTGTTAGCTGAAAGTAGATTGGTTTGTCTTGATTCAAAATTATACCTAGCTACATTAAAATTAGTAATAAGAATGAATACAGTTATAACATTGTTTTCAAGAGCGACAAGGTGTCCATGGAAAAGAAAATCTTGGATGGGAATGCTTCTCCAGATTTATGGAGGGAAGTCAATCCAGACAGGCGTCATGGCTCAGTCGGTAGTAGCTCTGCCTTCCGTGCTGTGGGTCGTGGGTTCGATCCCCACCGAGAACAAACATTTGTGTGTTGTAAACATAGATGTTTGTTCTGTGTCTGGGTGTTTCTATGTATTATAAGTATGTATTTACAAAAAAAAAGTATGTATGTATTCTATCAGCCATCTAGTTTCCATCGTACAAGCTTTGCTTAGTTTGGGACTAGAAGGCGTTTTGTTAGGTGTCCGTGAATATTTATTATTATTTATTGGAACTTTTGCAAATTTAACTTTCTTTTGAACGTCAAGATTGTCTTTTCCAGCGCTGCAACGCAACGTCTTCTTATCTGGCCGGTTTGGCCAGGCCAATTCCATTTTCTACTGTCTTCACACTTCTTTGATGTAGAAACATCAATTATTTATGTAATTATAATAAAACATTATAGTATCCGAGGTAGTCCGAGAGTGGTTCTCAATATTTATTTAAATTTAGTATTTAACTCGTGTAGTATCGGACACATTCTCATGATCATAACTTTTACCCAAAGCAGAACACCACATTTTTAATGCATGAAAGCTGAAATAATTTGGTTGTTCATTTTATTTCACACGCGGGTAATATCGTGATTGATTTCGAGGCCGGCCCTAACGATACATGAAATATTCTGATTCATTAAATCACGCGCGGGAATGGAGAGTTCGCGAGAGCCCTCCAATCACGGCTCAATAAATATAATATGATGTTCGTTTAAATTAATAACATCCTAAGTATGGAAATCTGTTAGTTGCATTGCCCTTTTTGAGAGTGTTGGAACGCGAAACGTGAACTACTTCTTTATTTGTAGGGCCTAAAGTTTTTATTCAGCGAGCACAGCAGAGGTTTTATCTACCTATACTAAGGTGCTAAAGAATCTGAAGTACTTATAGCATAGCAGTAGCAAATGTACATTTATTTGTAAAAAAGATGATGTAAAAAATACAATAAATATCGTACCATTTAAAGTACCGCTATCGGGTCTACGGAGAGCAACCTTCTCTTAAAATTGTATTGAAAGAAGCGATACAGCGAAAACGAATTTATAATACCTATTTTTATCGTGAACCAGTGCTCGAGTCTCAGAACTCAAATTTACAATTCAATAGAAACTGCACAAGGCTTTGCATGCCAATACGTCCATTTGGTGCACATGCGATCGACTTCCCATTTGAAAGATGAATGAAATCATTCAGATGGGAAATTCGTTCATTCGAATACCACATGTTTATACCTTCGCGGTGTTAAACTTATGCATCAGATTTGAGAGAAGAGGTGTAAAGTGAAGAAGGTGAAGTGAAATCAGAATAGTCAATTCGGTTACGGGGCAGTGGACGGCAATTGCCATGATGCCATTATTCAATCGAAAAGATATATCTCACCAGTGGCTCCCGAACTGGAGCGTAGCGATAGCTGGCTCCGCAAAAGTTGGCACGGATGGCTGCCGAGACCACTGCCAATTTCCATTAGCCCATCATCCAAAACGAAAAAATGCATAGACGATCATTTTTTCATTCAATTAAAATTGGCTGCTAACCAAAACGGAATGCCATTTTTGCCGGTTGGTATGTGACCATCAGTGTCGGTTTCCTCCGCATATTGCGTTCCATCCGCTGCTCATACGTTTGGTTTCAGTTGTGTGTAAAAACAACCATAGCAGTTGGCACCTTTTCTGTTCTAAGGATCACTTTCAAACGCCTAACCGCAACGTACACAGAGAATAAAGTGACAGGAAAATATCACACTTCCCCTAACGAACACACTTTACTCCAACAATAAAATGTAGATTTGCAAAATTGCTTCAATATACTTAGCGTACTGATTACCGGAGTCATATCCACGGCAGCAAAATCCATAAGCTTTCAATATCGCAAAGTTAACTCGGTTTTTGTTCCCAGTGGTTGCCCGATCTGAATATCAAAAATGCGAAAACGCTCGTCAATATCCAAGACACGTATATCGGGACCCTATCACTGCGCTCTTTACTTACTTGCTTGGCGCCATCTGCACATTCCCGCCTAATCCACTACCATATTTTGATTATATAAAAATAGAGCACGCGTTGCCTTTTCTCTGTTATATTTCGAGTATGTAACTTATGCTAGAAGTTAGCAACTTTTTCATTGTCTTTGACTGTTCATCATGACTTGGTTTCTTAGACCTTAAATCGTTTGTAAAAAGCGTTATAATAAAAACTGAATGAGCAT
Source organism: Eulithis prunata (assembly GCA_918843925.1). Lineage (NCBI taxonomy): Eukaryota > Metazoa > Arthropoda > Insecta > Lepidoptera > Geometridae > Eulithis > Eulithis prunata. Next base: position 5,462,778 of record OU974016.1, on the reverse strand, counting down.
TTTCAATATTTATTTTAAGAAAAATGTCACTGTCTGCTCTAAGAATTGGACGTAATACTCAAGAAGATTGGCACACCGGAGGGGGCCTTAATGGCCTCTTGACTGATCCTCACGGGTGCTCCAGGTCACTTCGTTACTGGGATTGTACTGTACGCCTTCATGTACCTACCTGCTATGAATAATCTTAAGGAAACTCGAATAATTTGAAAGCAACTATATTGCAAGTACACGTACGAATTGCATGAGCGAAGGCTGGCACCAGCTCGCAAACTTGCTCATAGGATTCACTTGATGACACATCGATTTTTGTGATAGAGTAAAAACTTATTTGTTACTAATTGAGCTTTTCATTTTGAAAGCTTCCTAGGTAAATAAAATCAAACTAAGAAAACACACATATATTTTATGTCTTGATTGTATTTGGTAGGTACTTACTTGTCTTGTATGTTCTACAAGTTTGAATTTAGATTAAGGTTAGAATTTGCAATCAGCAGTAATAATACTCTACAAAGTTACAGATCTTAATGGCTTTTAGAAAAAATTCAACTCCACTTCAGTGTTTCATTACTTTGCAACTTTGTCAGAATCCTAACAAAAGTCTTTGACGAGGGCGGTAGGTGGTGTACATTGTATTATAAAATTTCTTCATACTTTTGTGAATAAAACTGATTGTGAAATTGAGAATGTTACGAGACTTTGGTTTGTACTTGGGTTACGTATCACCACATTATTTTCAATAATTATTATGATTTCAAGACTTACAAATCCAAATAGGTATTTGCCAGTGGAATGGATGAAATTAAATATCAACTTTTTTTATAGATCGTTGAATCAAGTCTGTGGCTTATAGTAATGACTGTTCGTTTCTGAACTTTAAAATTTGAATTTACATAAAATGTTATACGTAAGCGCCATAATAGCATGCTTAAAACAGAAGTCTTTCACCCCACTTTGTTTTTCTACAAACGATGAGTCACCTTACTATGATATAGCATGATAAAAGTTTAACGGCCCCCCAGTTATGCCAAATTACAAATATCTGTAGGTACGTGAGTATTATATACAAAAACGCTTGGAGCCGACCAATCCGTAACTTTTCTGTAAGTTCTTCCGTGTGTAATATGCTTATTAGGTGCCGAGATTAACTTAGTATTTAAGGCGTAACAAGAGTTTCAATACACGGACTTGAATTTGTCGACCATCGCTGGTTCAGCACCCAGGGTTTAACTAGAGCTTTACACAGACGACGCATGAGTTAGTAGAGTACCATGTCCACTCGTGTCGTGCATGGACGGTATACGTTTTATCACCACTAGGACACTTGTTTGTAGTGTCCACGGAGATTGAATTAGGTGTGTGGCAGTATCGCAGGGTTTTAATTGAATTTTGTATACATATTAGCTAGCCGGTTGTGTGAGTGCAAACGGGGGAAGCCGAAACTAGTCGGGTAATTGGTACTATCGACGATTTGTTAGTAGGTAGTTTTAAGTTTTACTATTCTCAAAACCTGGACTTGTTTTATTACTATGGTGGTCTTGTTTGACATTTTTGAATGGTGCTAGAATCAGGCAGGTTTTTTAGAGCATAAAAGAAGACTAGAAAATTAAATTGTAAACGCCGCCCATATTAAAAATGATGGATACGATGAATATTTTTATACCTTATGATTGTAACTAATATTTTATTTCAATAATTTTTACAGTGAAAAATAATAAGCAATGAATGTTAATTTTTTTTACTCTTGTGGTTACTTAATTAAGCGCTGAGATTAAATTTGTAAAATTTCAGTAAAACGCTGGCGTACACCGATAATTTTACGAAACGATCGTCATTAGTTGTATGTATTTAGTTTTAAATGTAATAAAGCTTGTGTGTGCGTCACTGAAGCTTTAAAAAGCTTATAATATGTTTACTATTTCTATGCATATAGCATCGAATTACTGCATATAACAGAGCATGACGTAACAGGCCTTAATACGAGTAAAGTTTGGATCGTTTAAGCGCGCCTATGTCTATTAAACAACTTTATTACGTTGGTAAATATTATAGATTGTTCGAAAACTTTGTGCGTTAACTAGCTAAGATATTACAAAGTTAAACTTTACTGCCGATTTACAGCCACTATTCAGATATTATTAATTTTGAATGTAATCAAATTTAATGCTCTGTATGGAGATGAAATACAATATGGTGAGGTTGTGTAAACCACCCAACTAATAAACAATATTGGTCCTATATCGCTTCGGCCGTTATAGCAGGATATTAATTTTCACTGTATTTATTATACAAAGCTAGGATATAGGTAAACATTTTAAAAATTGAATTGGAAAATGTAGTGGGTTAGCTTTGGCTTATGATAAAATATCTACCAAAGTGATAATCACTTGCATTGAGCTACAGAAGTTAGTACATTTTTTTGTGTAATATAATAATAACTAGGTAGGTATGTAAGCATTTGAATTTGCTCTATTTCTCCGAAAAATATCAAAGTTTACGTCATGGAATCGCAAGTTAAATAATGTGAACTCCTGACAGACATCTGAGCCTCTTATCTAGCGAGTGTGGTATCAACCTGAAATTACTAATTAATGAGGACTCAACGCTACTGTATGCGCTGAAATATTTAGATAGTTTCGAGGATCGTTGGCTTTGCTCTGCTCACACTTTGAATTTTAAAACATAAATGTCTTGAGATCTAGCTTAAAGTTATTTAATGTTAAGTATCTCACCGGCGTACCTATATGGGTTTGGCTATAAACATTTTATTTTTTGATGGATTCGAGAGAAACTTTTACATCAATTTTATTATAAGACAAGAAACATTTCTCTCAAAGTTTCTTAACTGATAGAAAGTGCATAGTTGCGTGAAACGTGAAATACATTGTTCCATTTTGTAGCGCACACAAAACTCTACTCATTTATCATGAAACTTTCACAAAATGAATGATAACTACTTCATCTGATGCATACCTACCAGGTGCTATTCGTACATTCCGACAAGTCAACCACATCTTTATTCGAATATGACTCTTATAATAATGAGAATAAAACGTAGGTATTTGATAATGTTGGAAATTCTACACAGCAATACTGGGAACTTTTAATGAGGCAAATACAGTCTTACATCGATTGCATTTCGATGATAAAAGTTGAGCTCTACAGTCGCAATGAAGATAAAACTTCAAATGAGATCGTAGAGCTGTATCGGTCGCAGTAAAACTAGACTAGGAATTGCAGTAGAGAGGTGTGTTAGGGAAACTGTACGTATTTTTCATTGAAAGTTCGCTGTTTCAAAGTTTTACTTTTTCAACAGTTTAGGATTTGCACGGTGTAAATATAAAGATATATGGTATTTGGCAGCGATGTTGATACCTTTTGCAGCATAGTCATTGGAGCTACGCTTTCTGAATTCAGTGTTAGTTTTACGGCACGGCATGCGGGATGCGAGGTATAATTAGAGCATTACGCACGCCGGGTTCGAGCACAAAACTATCGGCACAATGTAAATTGGCCTGTGGATGGGCGCTCGCATCTCAATAGGCCATAAACAACGCAACCGTGAATACAAATCGAATATTAGAGCGAGCGTACAACATTATCGCCGGCATATGATGTGGGAGATCATTGCCTGATCACATACTGTCACTTTGTGTACCTTGGCTCGAGTTGTATCAACAATAATTAGGTATTTTACACATGTAATTAGTATATTTGAAGTTCTACGTATAGAACTATCAAAGTGCTGAGTATATAAAAGAACCTTTTTCAGGTCCAACCTCTTTGATAGGAATTGAATGAATACAGATTTGCTCTACGGACAAAATATATCGCCCTGTATTTTGTCTTGGGAATAACATCGTCGATTTTCAAAAAATATACATTGTACTTTATGCTTTTTTCATCATGCTTGCAACGTAGAGTTAATTAAGTGTTCCAATGAGAAAAACATCTTGCACAGCATATCTACACGTGCCTACATAGTATTAAATTGAGATGTACAAAAAGCTGATTTTGCGTCAAAGACGCTGTAGTAACTAGACATAAAGCTGACGTTGAAATGTTTTTACTATAGGTATTTACATAATCATTAATACCAAGGATTCAATAAGTAATAGTGATGAATTTTTTCATACAGATAACTAGCATTAATATCTATGTTTTATGGTTCATGATTATTATGAAAAACACAGCTTAGTTTGAGGCTAGATTGTGTAAAACGTCCACGAATATGACATAATAGCAAAAAGCTTTATTGTACATCACGAGGACAAAACAAACTAAACCGTAGATAGATGTATTTTTTGTGAAGCACATAATAGGTGGTTTTAACGCTATGAGCGATATCTTCCAGTCGCATTACAATAGCACTGATATTAAAATAATACATTTATATATTAAAATGTTCTCTAAGATCCCGTTGTAAAATCTTCCGTGCAAGAATCGCACATCATATTCCGTCGAGAGAAAACAGATGGTGGGATTTCATTACAATATCTCAACGGTGCGGAAGAAGAATCGCAGCCGGGACTTGTAATGTTCTACATTATACAAGACGTATGGATATCCGCTTTTACATTTTGGTAAGATTTTATTTAAACAATAATACCTACATTCAAAATTAAAGAATTTATTTAATAACCGCTTGACATTACAGATACAATTAAAAAAATTGCTTCGTGCCCCGACATACCGGAGGTTAACTTATATAACTCTACGAGCCGTCGCCCGCGGCGTTGCTCGCGTTCTACATACCCTATAGGGTGTGACTTTTCAAAATTCCTTTCTTATTGCACCCCTACACTATATAAGGATACTACCCTCCAAATTTCATACCTCTAGGAACTATACTTTAGGCTGTGCGTTGATTCTAAGTCAGCTTCAAAAGGGTTTTATATATATTGATGATGATGATATTAGTCAACTACATTTTATAAAAAGTTACCCATCTCCTAGATAGAAGAAGTAGTCTGATAAATTTCCATGCCAGCTGCAGGTACCTAGGCATAAAATAAAATAATTTATGTACCTACTCATCTACTTTTCTAAATCAGTCTGGAGGCTATATGAACTTCGCCTGTATGTACATGTTTTAAGTTTAAGTTTTAAGTTAAGTTTATCTGTGTACAATAAAGAATAAAGAACTTGCGCTCATTATTAGTAACTCGAAATTTTTAAAAATGTCGAGCCGGCAGTCCGAGACAAATCCAAACCTTTTATGTACGTGCCTAAGCTGTAGAGTAGTTAGTAATTCATATATGAAATATTCCGAGCATTGCTTACGGCAAACGTAAGTAAGAACGGATTTGTTTTTTACTTGTCTTATTAATACTAACTAACTCGACTTTATCAATATGTCGTACTTATTGATAAAGTCGACTTAGTTATGAGACACTTAAAGGCCTTCTCTCCTTAGATTCTCAAATGAAAATTATATTAAACGTGATAACTAATTTCTCTACAGAGTTTTCTCTTGAAGTCCAAAGTTATTAATTAGGGAAAGTCTTATTTGACCTATTTTGTTTTGACAAATAGTACCTAATCATAATAAAACATTATAATACGACAAATTAGAATATTTACATAAAAGAAGCTTAAGTAACACAAGCTATGTAGAAAAAGAAGACTGAAATTACGGGTTATCCAAATCAATCACTTGAAAAGTACGGACTAGTTAACTAAATGTAGATTAGGATAAAGATCTCGCTTTATAGCTTCGACTTAACTAGTTGTTACTCACGACTTCTTGCGCATGTAACTTTATGACGCTTGTTCGATTGGACCCTAATACATTTTAACTCATGTCCATTTTAACCATTGCACATTTTGACGCTTATACTTTTTCTCATAGACAGCCGGTGAATATAAACATTTTGACCCTTGCACATTCCAACCGTTGAACATTTTGTCACGTTAACTACCCAGTCCCGGAATCGTTTTGAATATCAAGTTTCAAACAAAATAATAAACGATTGGATTATCAGTAAAACTATGCTATGAATTTTTGCAGTGTTTTTGAGACTATATTTAAAAAATATTAGTTTGTTTTGAAGAAAATTGAATATATTGGAGTTGCTGATGCTGTGTGTGTGGTAACAGATTTTTTTCCCTATAATTATATAAAGTTCTTTCAAATTGTCACGGTCTGTAATTTGGCTTCCACGAGCTCACATTTCTTAATTAGTATTCATTTTGTTGTACGAAATTTTACCTTTCAAGAACAAACAAAGCCGCTTGTCCGTCTTTATTATTAAGTTTAAATTATAGTCATTAACTAACGAGAAAACGAGCGGAGCCTCTCAATTTGCTTCAGGTTTTAAAGATAAGGTTTTGAGTTTCCACAAAGTTTTGTGAAATTTTAAGCCTCAAAACAATTTACTTCTAATATTTACAAAACATTGTTGAAACTAAATTGCCTAAATGTTTCACGGTCTTTGTGATTATGGAATTGTTAACTGCAAGGCTTTTATTAGGATGTTTTTAATAAAACACAATACTCTGATAACAATATTAAATAAGAACAAGACACTCCAATTTTAAACATTTACAGCCAGTAATTTTACAATTTTTAAATGTATACCTATATATAGTTCCGTTTTAGGTACATAACATTCTGATTAACTCAGACAAGCTCCTACAACAACTGGACCTACTAGCTATTTAATAATTCGGCCCTACGCACCACGGATCGAACCAGCACCAATGACACATCCAAACAGTGACACCGCGCACCATAGAACGTCGAAAAAATATAAAGGATCATCAAGTTTGCCCTTCTAAATTCCTCAACGTGTTTTTTTCACATGAAATAATTTAATGATCCCTTTATTTTAATTAGAAATTGTACGTGCGGCAGTAACATGGACCGTAACGAAGCAAGATAGGTATAAAGTGATGACTTATTCTGCACAAAATGAAATGCCCACCGCAAATGCCCTAAAGGTTGAGGAAGATAACAATAAAAGTAAATGGGTTAGTTGGTTCCGATACATTAATCAGAATCGTAAAAAGGAACGACATTGATCCCTCTATTAAGGCCCGTGTGCGTCCCAACACTCGCAGAATTCAGATCTGTTTAAATTGAAATGATTAGCACCTAGATGAAAGTGAACAGTCAAGCAGTTTTTGCCGGTCTCACACTCGCACATTAGCATTTCCGAGCTCGGCTCCCGCAAACGCACGGCAATACGGCCCCTTTTTATTTATGTAAACGTGGAAATGTAAATTAATTTTCCCGTTTATGATATGAGACTTTTTGGCGGCAGCGTTGGCTAAATTACTTTACTACACGCTAGTAGAACGCGTCGCTTATGAGATGTAACGTGTCGATTTCAATTGGGTACGAGCAAGAAAATTAACTAAATATGTATGCATTGCATATACGCATACGAAGAAATTATTGAATTGTATAGTGCAAACAATATAATATATTTATAGTAGCAAACACTTCCAATTTTCTATTTTATCAAAATGAAGGAATATAACGTTGTATTTACGCATACAAACTTATGTTTTTATAGATCTAAGTATTATAATACATGCTATAAATAGTTGGTGTAAGTTTAGTAAGTATTTTCGTGTGAATTTGTATTTGACGGCCCGTCTAAAAAATATAAGAAACAATCTGTGACATCAAACAGTAAAAGAACACTATAAAATACCATGAATTTTTGATGAACATAATAGACTCATGATTGTATCCTTAAAAAATAAATTGAGTAGCATAGAATCGCATGGCCCGCGCCCTCCAACTTTGCTAATATGTGCCCAACCTCTGTCATCTTCTGAAATAATGGTGGTAATATTTGAAAACTTTCCGGAGGCAGGCCATTCTAATACCGTAAAGAATTTTGCTTACAGTCATAACCGCAAAGTCTTTAAACTTCTTAAATCATTGGACTGCGTTTAATAGTATAAACGTTTTCTAACGTAAATAAAATAAATAACTTCGTCTCCTTAGAAAATTCAACTTTCTAGCTTTATGTTTTGTTCTAGTGAAATTAAATATAACCCTGTTGTTTTAACAAATTTACTAGAAATAACGAATATAAAGCTTTGAAATGCGGAAAAATTGTATTGTGAATTTGTGACACACAAAGCGCAATGTGTTGATTGGTTGATTATACAAAAAGCTGAATAAAAAAATGTTTACTTGTCACTGGGATCGGCAAAGCGTAATGAAGTCGGGCTCAGCCAGTGGTGTTAATAAGTGCGATCATTTTTTACCGGGCTTCCGAGTGAGGTTTTGCAAAGCCAAAACAATAAATCACTGGTGAGGCGCGGGTTGCGGCTTATTATTTCGGGCCATACACCAGCGGTCTTTTCTGCTAACTAACCAACGCTCAGCGGAATGATATTTTTTCTTCGCTTTGCGAGTAATCCTGGCCCTCCCTCGGACCTCTCCACTGTTATTAATTAACCCGCCGGATGTAGAGCGTCCGTGACACGTCTAGAAAATAATCGCAATGACCGGGTGAGTCACGAGTGAGTTTCTCTAGTCGTTTGATTAATTAGTTTCATACAAACAACAAATGGAACGAGGAGAAAAACGCCTCGGCATTAACCAGCCAATGATTGGTCACATCTTGTATAGGCTTCTACCAGCTATGTGAACAAACAACTGTGTATATAATTCGATAGGTACATGTGTATGTTTATTTGGTAACTTTACTAAAGTTAATGTAATTTTGCGGTTCTGTAATTGGTATGCCCATTACGCATCCGATATGAGGCGTGCTATTAATTTGCAGTACCTAGTGTTGTTTACAATCGTCAGTTATTTATTTATAGGAAAACCGACAGCACATAACATAGATTAGGTACAAAAATGGAAACAGTTGGCCAATAAAAGGTTTTCACGAGTAGAAAAGAAATAGTTATTATAATAGTTCCATGCAAAGATATTCCTGTGTGATAAATGTGATAATACAATACTAAACTCGCCAGCGTACTTTCCCAAGATGACGGTAGAAACTTGAAAGTATTCTTCCTTTTGCCAATGCGCTCTACTAAATCACTCAGACGTACTACGCGTCTTGGTGTCATTAAGTAGGCCCAGTTTTTTAAACTTCAGTCTAGATTATCAAGAATAGATTTGGAAATCGATTCGCTATTTCAGCTAAGGTAAGACGAACAAAACCAATATATTTTCCGACACTTGAGCTCTCAGGTAATTGTGGCAGAAAGTTTTCGAACGCGCGCGAAATATTGATGAGGAGGCACTCTGTTCGTGCCTTGCGGTCTATCTCACACGCTCAGTAGAGGTATAGGCATGTTATTGTTTTGTGTGTGACAAAGCTTTAAATATTTTTAAGGGCACCTTCAAACTAATCAAAATCAGTTTTACCTAAATCAAAAGGCTAACCAAACTCTTCATTAAAATAATTATACAATATCAAACTGAAACAGGTAAAAGCAATTAAAATATTTCCGACCGAAATGAGAAACTTTCTATTCTAAACAGAGGTGATTTCGGTAGTTTAGATCAAAATGATAAAAGCGAAAACCGAAACGGTAAATTATGGGCACGATTCAAAGGGTCGAAGGTTTTTATTATTCTGCATACAATTCCATTTTCCTATCACAAATTATCCCAACGGTGAGCGTATATAACGTGGAGAAAAATCTTTTCTGGGTTGAAAATTGATTTGGATTTGTATGCATTCACCTAAGAATCATAATGTTGCATTGGAATTCAGACAAAAGAAAATGATAGCTATCAAATTCCGTTAGTGAATAATAATTTTCGAATACCTAATTATTTTGGTAACAAATAGAAGGAAATGGAGGGAGGTCTAGATTTACATAGCTGTCACAAGTCACTCTTCGAAATGAACAATGGAGGTAAATTTAATTATCAAATAAATGTCCAAACTGGACAACTGAATGGAGAGGTGAAACTAATTTCAATTACCTACATCAAATGTTAGTCTAGGTAGATTCATTTATTTAGGAACTTAATGAAGTAACTTGGTTAAATACTTAATTTACTTCAGGTAGTCCTTTTGGAATGGGAAAACATTTCTTCAGGAGGGTATATTGCAAAAACAGACTGAATATAATTTAATTTTGGTATCTCAAGGTATAATCCTATTTTAGGCCTAGAATAATATGGTACCTAAATAGGACTAGTAGACTAAATAAATGGGATAAGTAAGACTGAAAATAAAATAAGAGATACGGTTTCCGCCTTTGAAGGAGATGGTGAGGGAAAGCGGAAAGTTTTGGTTTTGGAAAAGACTACTTTCATTTGCATTGAGATGATATTAAGTTAGTATACCATGGAAAAAATTGACATGAACTGGTAAAGTCTATTATAAGAAAAAAAAATTATATCCCCTCGAACACTGATTTTTCCTAATAAAATATTATAGTCGACTTTCATTTTCTTTTTAAAAGTATGAGAATATGGTTTGAGTTAAGATCATTGCAATGGAAAATGTAATAATTTTTTTTTCAAAGCTTTGTGAAATAAAAAAAAAGTACAGACGTAGAATTATTTGAAACAAAACTTTACCTCGACATCATCTTTCCTTGGAAGCGTCTCGTGATGTTGTTACCTCAATTAAATTAAGCATTTAAACTTATAACAAAAGTTTTCGTAACGAGATTCGTGTAAAGGTTATGGGAATGGCTATATTGGTATACTTGTTCATATATTAACTTGTTTACGCGTGTGCCATAAGTAGTTTCCATACCCAGGATTATTGAGACTAAATAAAAAAAAAATACTCCACTCACCTGAGCTTCTGCATTTTGATTAAAAACAAAAAAGCATCTGATCTCTACCTACTTACATATAGTATTGTCGGTTGTAGTTACTCACGTAGTCAGTTTGAATAATTTTGCCTAAACACAAGTTGTTTCCCGGCGAAGGGAAGCGTTTCGGATCAAACGTCACCCGAGGGCGCTACAAATCATTCGGCAAAAACCTGTTGTAGGTAATTTCGGACGATCTTGGCCTGTCGATAGGGTTACTAGGTAAGAAAACGGTAAAGCCGGATGTATTCTTAATATAGCCGTATAACAATCAACTGTAATGTAAATTATCTCACCCTTTTACTTGCCTTGGAAAGATTACATTACTGCAAAACACATGTTCTGGTCTCGCCTGATAAACCAGTTTTCGAACTAAAATGCATTATTGCGTTGAGTCATTGATTTTTCCTGCAGTTTGCGGTCTGTAGTCGCAATCAGAAGCCTGTAAAAATAATGCCCATTGTAATCGCTCATCAGTGATCTTGGGTTTACACTACTGGGGTTATTCCCAACACAGCCGTAGGTTATTCGGCCACTCTTGCCGATACTAGAGATAAGCGGCCCTACAAATTGAGATAGCCCACAAACGCCAATATTTCAACGGAGTATTTATTGCCAATATCTATTGATATGAATGATCACTTAATCATGCCGAAATGCTCAGTTTTGTTTTTGTTTACGTTTGGGCAGAGTTTAGAGTGGGGTGCGTTTTAAAACTGTTAGTTCTAAAACAAGCACTTACTGGGGTTGTTTAGGGTTAACGGGGCTTAACAAAGGTAAATAATCAAGAATCATTTGAGTAAACTAGTCGTCGCCCGCGGCTTTTCTCGCATGGTAGCAGCATACAATCAGTTTTGAAAATTTTTAAAAGTCTTGAATCACGTGACGAGTTGACGAGACAATTTATTTGAGGATTTGTAAGGGTCTTCGGGTGCAACTTTTCAAAATTCCTTTCTTAGTGTACTTCTACACTATATAAGGATACTACCTTCCAAATTTCATACCTCTAGGACTTTTAGTCAGCTTCATAAGAGTTTTATATATTTAGAAGAAGATAGATATAATCGACGTTCTTTTGTTTAGAACAATAAAATAAACAAGCCTGTGTGTAATTAAAACAAAACACAAACACGCGAATGGTAAGTATAGATTGGTTATGGGTTGTTCACAGTTATTCATAATGTAAGTGCCATTCTATATTATTTAAAGTTAAACGCAAACTGAAACGCGAATATTTAAAGCAAATAAAGCGGCTTACACACGAAATGTCATATCCAAAGCTTACGCGTTTTATCTCGGGATTAAAGGCAGGGGGTAAAAAAAGAACTTCTGAAAACTCAAGTCTAAAGCCACAGAATGTTTAATCTGTAGGTGCAAATAAGTCAACATAATTATGAACTACAAATTGGTTTTGCCCGGGATGCAATTTAGCTATTTAATTATATACCCATAGTTCTGAAAGATATTCAGTTTGGGCAGTTTCTGGTCACGTCATGCTGTTTCGCAAAAAATGGTATTGACAAGTGGTGACAACAAATCATGTACTCAAAAATCATATGTTATTATTTTTAATTCAGAAAACTAAATTTTAAAGCTGGCAGCATTATATTTTTGTTTTTTTTCTTATGGTAATCGATCGAGGAACACGTGGGTAAAGTATTCAGAAGTAGTCCTATAACACCCGGTATACCTTGCCTAATTTTGTGACTTTGTTTTACACGGTGACACTTTATTTGTATGTGTTCAGGTGTGAAGATTTTGTAAGTAAAGGTTACATAAATCAAATCATAATGAATAATTGCTTAATGAATTGTACGGTTGGTGGGGGTGTTTTCACGCCACCCTTTTGCTTACCTATAGTTTAGCACATGCCAAATATGTGATTTGTCACCACTTTTTTTATTTTTCTCTTAGTGTAAAAAATATGAATAGACGCTCAGCTATACTACAGTTCACTCTTTTCTCAAACTTTTTTAGATTATATGACCAAATGTAATGTTTAGACGTACCTGTAATATAATATATTTTTTCTGAGAATGTGTTCAATGCATGCGTATCTACTTACTAAATTTGAGAATGAATTCCTCAAGATTAAAATTCTAAATAGATTTTTTATTTGATTCCCTCAATTTAATAATTATTATTAAATTGAGGGAATGAAAAAAAATCTATTTAGAATTTTAATCTTTTTTTATCCTAGCATAAAATCTCGGTTATTTTCAACTTGTTTTGGATTGAAATGAAAATGGCACCGTCAAGTTTAGTTTTCCCAGATCCTAAAAGACCGTAGATTAACTAGTAGAAAAGTTTCACAACCTACTTGAGATATTAGATACTCCAAAGGCTTTGCCCAGACAAGTTTTCTACATCAATCTACACTTCTTGAACTTCCTAGTTAGACGATGTAAGATCTGTTAAACCACTAGCACAGTAAAATTAGGTATTACAACAGTTTTGAGACATTTCTTTTAGATAATTTTCATTGACAAATTTTTTAGAGTAAAAAGTAGCGATTAAATAATTATGTAGGTAATCAAAATAAACATAACTCATAGTAGGTACCTATGCTCTACATATTTAAATTTTTTTTATCTACTTCCTTCTCTTTTCCTATTTTATAAAGATTATTAAAAGGTACCCGGATTTAGGTCACAATTTAAGCTCCCGCTTTTATTAAATCCGAGTTTTGTTACAAACTGTTATTCCAACCTCGAGATGGTCAAATCACTGCTTCCATACAACTCCGGATGTCAAAACACGAATGCTACTCAATATTATGAATAATCAAATTACGCAGAATATTGAGATAATAACAATAATGCACTAACATTGTAAGCCGTCCAGCTCACAAGTAAATCGATTACGAAACTTTGCGTAGAGCAGAGCTCTCGTATGAAGCTGACAACAATAAACAACGATCTATTTCAATTTATGAAATTTACGACGCTGATTATTAATATTTAGCCCAATATTTTATTAGGTCTTATAATTAGAACCTAGGCATTTCTATTTAGTAGACATTCTAGTCACCAACTTGAGTGAGTTCCAGAAACTGAGCGCTAAATATAAATATGTTTTTAGAAACCCGAATGTATAAATCGGGGTTTCATACAAAAAATACCTTTTAATTTTGAGAATTAAACCAAATAAAACTTAGACTTAGATTGTTTTTTTGGCTAAAAAGTTTTATAACCAACAACAATTGGCAATACTTAAGCTTTTTTCAGTTTTCGGAAGTTTTTCAAAGAACGAAGCGTAAAAATTGCAGGCCGCGATGACTCCGCTCTTTAGTTTTTGTTCAAATTGCAATTAGTGAAGAGTTTGCGAATCCTCGTCGTGTCAGAGATTGATGACAATGGAAATTTTATACATCGTTAGTCAAGACCGTGTTATGAGCGGGCTTTTGCAGTAATCCTATCCTTCCAGGTCCCGAAACTCACGTGTTTTTCGTCGCAGAGGCCAGAAGGTTAAGCCCGTTGAACCACATTTATAATCCTCCGCGTCCATTACAGTTACACGGATTTTTGTTTCGGTTGAACAGATCTACAATTCACATTCGTGCTGTTCAGTAACCGATAATCGGTTATTAAAAACGGTAGACTATATCACCAAATTTAAAATAAAAAAGGTGCCCCAAAATAGCGTTCATTTGCAAGCAATTCGCCTGTAAAAATAACTACTTACACGAATGGTTATTACAATCAATTTTTATACCGCGGATGGGCGTTATTGAGCCGGACTGCGGACTCGGGCTCATTCGTTTGTGTTTATCAGCAGGAAAACCGATAACTCTCATTCCGCTCGGTGTGACGCAATGCAGAGATTAAAGGCTTACACTCGTAGCGCCGTGGATATGGAACCGGCTAGATCCAATATGAGCCCAGCCTGACGTGCATCAGCCCCGCATGTCAATATAAAGGGGTTATTTTGACGGCCCGCTACTTACTAAAGCTATTAATCCGAAATTGGAACACATTTAGAGACGAGAAATGTTATTATGGTGTATGGCGGTACATTATGGGTCTGTAACAAATCCTTTTAATAGAGAATGAAAACAGACGCGTAAATCTTGGCTGTTCGGCCGGCTGACATACTGTTACAGGCAGTTAATCCGCTGATCCGGGTCGCGAGCTCCTGGATCAGCTGACATCGGGGGAATTCAGCCTCCTTTGTGGATCTGCGTTACATCGTCACATCATTATGCGAAATACCTTCGGGATTGGAATCAGGTAATTGCGGTTGTAAAAATAACGCTATGTCACAAAAAAAACAACGCAAGTGTTTGGTTAGGTAATGTTAAATTTCCGGTAAAAATGAGAATTGATTATGCCTGTATGTACCCATCTGATACCATATTCTAAATGATTGACTATATAAAATCGTTGAATCTTGGACACCAATAAGTTTCAAGGAAACATTAATCTACCGTCCCGAGGAATACTTGTAAGCCTATTTAATTTTCATAAAATAGTAAGTAATATTGCTTTAAAATTATTATTTATCCAAGTGATCGGTGAAGCTGAAGTAAGCAGTCACCGAGTGGCGCGGCACGGTGCGAGAAAATCAACAAAGTTTATTTTGTCAACGTTAAAGCGAGTACAATTTATTGCCACTGATATTGTCACAGTTCAGAGTAATAAGCATAATGGGTGAAATCTGTTGTGTGCTGATAACATGATGGAGTACACCCTTGCGTAGACCCCTACAAATCTTAATTAATTGGAGCTGGTTTTTTTCAGACATTATTTTACTCGTCAGTTATTTTTACTTAAAGTATTTTGAAGTATTAGTATTTTTTTTTGTATATTATAACAAATGATAACTATTCGGTGAAGGTAAATTCTCTATCATTTCATTTCAAAGATAAAAGAGAACAAAAGGAGAAGTAATAAAAAAGAATCACATAGAAAATGTAACTGGCAAAGTGTTTCAGACGTTTCGGTAAGTGCACGAACAATCTTTTAATTTAGTTAATTGCTAGTCACAGTGAAGAGGGCCGAGTTGTTCTTGAGAGATCACGAACGTCTTTATCCAATTTATTTAACGATGGAGTCTCATTAGGGACGGACTCTCGGCCGCTCCGACTGTTGGCTACCTCTGCGACTGCCTCTGCATCTCGTTAGCCTCGTAAGGAGCCACGGAATGTGCTCGGCGAATGTCTTCCAACCATAAACATCTTCTCGACGTTTGCCGGGACATTTTGTTACGTGATACTGAACTTGTGTAGACGGGCTATTTATTCGAGCTTGCTATCTCGAGTCGGGTTTTCTTGGCTCAGATTTAATACAAAAACAAATAGATAATTTACTTACTGTCAAAATAAATAAAATAATTGCTTAGCAAAAGGTACCAAGAACTGGTTCAGGTAGAGATAAAACGTGCACGTTTAAACAACATGGATCTTAAAGAAATATCACTAAAATAAAGTTATATCTCAGCGAATATCTCGTGTCGCCGCGTGCTCGTGACAATGTGATATAGACAATGCCTTAGAAAAGGGTAATGCTACATTCACATCCTTCAGGTTTGTGAGCAGGCAAGTAACTTGTAAGTTCGCTTTATGACCCAGTGACCGTAAAGCTACAAAGCGAGCGAAAAGGAGGCAAGTCCAGCGATGTGAACGGCCCATACAGACAATGCTTCGGGAAAGGGTAAGCTACATCGTCCTCACGTCCCTGAAATATGATTTCGATAAGTCGGGAGCTATTGGACAGGGTTCTTTTTATAAAGTAGTTTATTTTACACATGCTTTAGTCACGTTATTTATGTTGCTTGATTTGCTTTTAGAAGAGAGCACGATGCGGCAATTTCTTTTATAACTGTTGTTCAGAGAAGTAGTTATTTCGCAGTGTAATTGTGCATTGTGCACGTAATTTAACTGTAGTCACTGATAACTTTATGCTGCATAGAACAATACCCGTGGAGAAATTACGTCTCAGCAGGAGTTGTGATTAACTCGACTAAGTAGAACTGACGTTATTGAACGGCGGCTGTGGCAGACGGCTGATCCCACGGGTTACGCTCTGAATGCCCTAAGTGTTACCAATACCTTCATAATAATAAATGACCATCTTGCAAAGCTGCGATTAACTCATTATCACAGACCAAATACTTCAAATAAAGGCGGAGCGGAGGAGATATCGAACGGCTGTCATTACGGCAAAGGAATAACGTTATTAATCACTCGATATGATGCCGAGAAAAATAATATCGTCACATGCTCTTGACACCGCGAGATTAACACGTCCGTTCTCGATTGCGATCTAGCGAGCTATTTATTTTTCATACTTAGTTACGGAGAATGGACCACTGGTTTAGAAAAATGTGTGGCACGATGCGTGTTATAAAAAATATACACAAAATATATGAAAGATCATTGCACAAAATTACGCTATTATGTCATGAATGCAAACACAAAATCGACGAGCAAAATTAATTATCCGCTTGGCAAGTCTACGCTATCGAACGGCATGGCAGATATAAAATTACCAATTAGCCTTGGAATTACGTAGTCAAAGGACGCAATTTACTGAAAATAGAGATAACCCGACGCCTTCCGGGGTTGATAGAAGTAGTTGAAAGTAGACTTTACATTGTTGTGAATATTTATGAACGTTCAGATATTGTAAGTCAGTGAAACTTCAGTGCGGCCTTCATGCAATGGGTGGCGTTAGCCTATTGTGTAGGTATCCCAGCGCAGAGTGGTGAAATGCGAAGAGTTGCCACAACAACTCTGGACTTGCATATTTATGAGTGTACTTCGAAAGACTTGAGTGATGAGAAAATAAAAGTAAATAGCCGTTGCACTGTTGTTTGTTACTTTACAAGAGAGAGGAATAAAATGAACTGTATTTTAAATCATGAAATGTGTTTTATTGTTATACCGGTTTGAAGAGAAAAAAATATTTACTTATTTTTCTACTACTTTTTCAACATTCTGTCAGTCACTTTAACTAATTCTGAAAGCGATATATTATATTTTTCGATGAATCCATTAGAATACCTATTGCTGATATATCAATATCGTATATTGATATTATTATGAGCAATAGGTATTCTAATCGTACAATCGTTAAATATCGCATTACACTAAATGAAACCGTTATAATCTAGTTCTACAAAAATATGTGTTATAAAAAATATCTTTAAAGTTCACAGATTTTATTATTAAAAAGCACCATACATCTGCAATTTCAAAATAATACTACAATTGTACAAAATGTCAAATCATAACCAGACAATATTGCATTCCGGTTGTCTCTGAGGTAAAAGCTCAAGTATAATGTATTCTTCAAAATTGTAATATCATTTACCATTTTAAAACTTTCTGAGGAATAAAAAAAAAAGTGGAATGCTTGTGCTGTCAGTTAATTTCTAAAATAATTCCATATTACTTATAATATTATAAACGCGAAAGTTTGTAAGGATGTATGATGTATGATGTTTGTTTGTTCCTCTTTCACGCAAAAACGAATGATCCGATTTGGATGAAACTTGGAATATATATATTGCCCATGACCTGGACTTACACATAGGCTACTTTTCAACGGGGTCAAACGGATGCGAACAAAGTCGCGGGCTGAAGCTAGTTTGAAATAAATGTAAACCTACTTTTACCTGAAGTGTAATCAGGTAAACTAATTTAATTTATTTGTCACTAAGTAGTAGGATTCAAATCCACACAAACTAAAAATTGCTAATTTTAACGAAACTTAGAAAAAAAATTCTCTATACAATGCTCTCGGTGGGAATCGAACTCACAACCTTCAGCGCAAAAGGCAGAGCTACTACCAACTGAGTTGTGAGTTCTATAAAAAGAGAGTTCAATTATGATACCTGGATCAGAATCACGCAGTTACCTTCTCGCTGAGTATTATAAGCTACCGCTCCGATTATCTACTAACAGTTCTTTGTCTTCAGTGATAAAAAATAAGTGACTTAAAATTGCATATTGCAGTCAGCTTCTTAAGACCTTTATATTTTCTCAGAGTTTGACCACGCTACGTTTGCAATCGCGTGTGAATGAGCAAAACCGCAAAAAAAATTAAAATTATATATTATAATTTTACCTTATTAACCAATATAGATTTTGTGTTAAATAGGTTGTCAAATCGTTTTTTTCGGTACAATGTTTCCAACAAAATTCTTATATTTCTTTTTAAATCTGCCATATTTTAAGTGCTGCATGCTTCGCGTGGCCAGACTCTGCCACTTATCACCGCTGCGTATTTCACGCCTCACTTAGCCAAGATCTCAATTTTACGAAGTGTTTATATCAACCTACTTTGATCTGAGTTACTGTAAGTTGAATTTCGGATCGTTGAATAATTTTTGAACAAAATGGTTTTTTTACATTTAGTAGACCATACTTTCACTTCAATCTCATCTGATGGTAAGTGAAGATGAAGCCGACAGTGAGTCAAGATGGTCTAGAAAACACCTATTCAAAAGATTCAAAGAAAGACAGATACCGGTAAGAGGTTCGCATGAATGAATACTGCTAGGTTTTATTTTAGTATACTTTACTTCAGTGAAAACATTACGAAAGATTTTAGAAGTATCGGTACAAATTAGATTGTGCCGACCCCACTTAAGGTGGGATGATGGCAGGGACATTATAATAAAGTAGCTAAATACCAGATAAATACTGACTTACATATTAAATACGTCATATACTTACCTGACTACTACAGAAATGTGTATAATGTGTGGCTTGTCCGTTTATTATTTCAAGTTTCTTAGTACATCACGAAATAAACAAATCTACCTATTCAACTTATATAATCACTAGCTTCCGCCCGCGACTTCGTTCGCGTCCCGTTGGATCCCGTTGATTTTCCGGGATAAAAAGTATCCTTCTTCTAATACCTCCAAGAATATGTGTACAAAGTTTCATGGTGATCGGTTAAGTAGTTTTCGCGTGAAAGCGTAACAAACAAACTTACATTCACATTTATAATATTAGTATGATTTAAAAAAAGCAACAACAAAAAGAAATCAGAGAATTTGTCATTTAAATAATTTGGAAAGAATTTTCGGGCTTAATTTGCATAAATTACTGGCGTGGACGTCGGAATGACGAGGTTTTGCACAATTTTGTTGACAAAATAAAATAAATATCATCAAAGTTTATGTACCTAATTGATTTTACTTCACGTCCTTAAGAGCTCTTGCAGACAACAAACTTTCTGAATATACTAGCTGATACCCACAACTTCGTATGCGTGCGACACTTTACACCAAAATATCTTTCAACCAGTATATGATGAACCTCGTGTCAAAGGCGACTTTTGGTTAAGAGAGGTCAAGCTGTATCTAAGAATCCACGTCTTTCATTTTAATCAAATATAGCCTATGTTTCAATCCGGAAAAAGGGCTTCCGAATGGTATAAGTTTCATTGAAATTGGTCCAGTAGTTTAGGCGTGATCCGCGAACAAACAGACAGACAGACAAACTCGATTTTCGGAATCTGAATCGTTTATTTAGTAGATCTGCATATTTAGTTTATATGGGTAAATTTAAATTTTAGTTTTTGGTTTTTTTTACAGTTTTATAATAGTATAGATAGATAGATACATTCCAAGACATGTCTGTGTGTTACTAAGTATTTTATGAATGTATATAAAAAAACAAAAAAAAATGTATATATTATGTATTCTATCAGCAACCTAGTTCCCATAGTACAAGCTCTGCTTATTTTGGAACTAGAGGGCGTTGTGTGTAATGTCCAAGGATATTTATTTATTACTAGTCGTCACCCGCGGCGTTGCTCGCGTCCTAGACCATTAATTAGAGTGTGACTTTTCAAAATTCCTTTCTTAGTGCACCCCTACACTGCATAAGGATACTACCTTCCAAATTTCAAACCTGTAGGACTTATAGTTTAGGCTGTGCGTTGATTATCAGTCAGCTTTAAAAGAGTTTTATATATATTGATTATTAATATTGATGATGATTATTATCAAGACAGAGACAAAGACGCATCATCAAGGCATCGATCTCCAGTAATCACGATACCGCTTAAACACCTTCCGAATTCATGACGCGTGCGTTCTCCCAAACTTTTTACGGCTATCACAACGGTTTTTGATCCCTCCGTGCCGGCGAGTCACCTTACACTCTCACCCCCACGTTTATTAACCGCTAAATGATAATAGCTGCTCGTGGAATCGTTATCAAGAATTTATTCTGAGCTCTTATTATAATCCAGCTCAAAATAGACTTAAAAGGCCTTATAAAACAAATAAACTGGAAATATTCTTGAAGTTTAGTTTGTCTTTTATGTAATTGAGACAGTTTATTTGATTAAAAATAACTTTGATACTATTTTAGGAGTATATTTCACTGTATTCCAAAATGTATGTAACGTTCTATATAATTATGCCGGGAAGTTATTATTAGTTATGGTTTATTTTCGTTCATTTGTTATTGTAACGGACATTGATGATTGTTAAATACTTAAAATGTTCAGCGTACACGCGGAACCATAATATTGATACCCATCTATTAACTTATCATTTACATTACATCGAAGCTTTTACTTTCCAACTAAAGGTCGTTGTGATAAATGGGGTAATTGGAGCACTTTTAAGGTCGACAAATTGACATTTTCTTGTAAACTCCAACCCATTAGTTTGTACGTAGGTGAGTAGATTTGAGGTAAACAAGATTTCTCGTTGATCCAACTATGGCGTAGTATATCTACGGCGTAGCACATCTACGGCGTAGCAGCACTACGAGTTTTATCGCATTATAGAAATGTGGACCGAAACCGAACACACGAAGACAAAATACCTTTGTACGTTTCTTATTGACATCTTATAGACTTTGTTGATTTGCTATTATTTACTTTAATAATATACACTCAAGAGCAATTATTCCAGGTCATCTATAAAAACTTGAATATCGTGTAAGCCATGAATGGTAGCTTAGTGAAATAAATTGTGCTTGATAGGTAGTTTAATACTCTTTAATTCAATAAAAGTCATTGTTAAATTACATTATTGGCTTGCTTGATTCAGCTAGTTTTCGTAAATTTCAAGATATTCAAGTTTTTATAGGTGACCTATTACCATCCTCTCAAGTGCTGGACAAGCCTACTCCATCTAAAACACTGTCCCAGGCACTACAGTGTCTCGTTATGTGTAGGCATAGGTTGCCTCCTATGACGCTATATAAATCATCTTCAATAGATGTAAAGGCCTATTATTATTATTATAGGTGACCTGGAATTTTGCCTCTCGAGTGTAGATTTACTAACCAATTTTAAAAAATAGTAACGGGCTGAATTATTACTTCTACTATTAAGAATGTATACATAACTAAGATCCATACGCACTCTATTCACCCCTATATAACCTGGTACAGAAAATATTTACCCAGCTCTTATACCATGCTCTGAGTCGGTCGATTTAATTCGACGAGAAAACATGGTCTATAAAGAGCTAAATCAGCTACGGTTTACTACGAACGATAAATAAATGCATTACTATAAAAGCAGAGTCCGATAAAATGAAAAGTTGTATTTTATCGCATTGCGTCGAACAACTCAAGTGTACTAGTTAAACAGCCACCCCACTTATATAAGTCTTGATCTACTTAATATACTCGTAAGTTTTGATCTAGTTCCACTCCGTACGATACAAAAACTTAACTCGGAACTTTACTGCACTACATTCGATATAATGCGATATCGAGAGAATTGCGAGGAAGTTTGTCGGGAAAGTTAAACAGTAGACTTATGAAGAGTCCTTATTGTGAGCCTCAAAACCGCAACCACTCGTTGGTGCCGACTTCATATCTGAGGGTGTAATCCACACAAAGATTTGCGAAGGTTCACTACTGATATTAGAAATACACTGCGCGGTTTTCTTGTGCATTACGTGTGGCTTTCCCGCATCGCCAGGCAATGTAAATCATTTTATAAATATGAATTTTTGTTTCTAATTTTGTATAGTAGATACCTTAGTTTTATCTTGCCGCTAGCGTGAGATACTAATTATGCAAACTTAAGCGGTAAAGTTTAACAAATCGGGAACTTATACGGGATAAATTGTCACGCGCTCCTCTTAAATAGTTCGCTGACACTTTATTAAGGTTTGCTTATGGTTTGTTTTGTTTATTTTTCATACTAGTGTAGTTGAGAATAGACAAATAATCAAAATATATTGAAACTAGCCGTCGCCCACGGCGTTGCTCGCGTTTAGAGTGTGACGTTTCAAAATTCCTTTCTTAGTGCACTCCTAAACTATATATTATAAGGATACTACCCTCCAAATTTCATACGTCTAGGACTTATAGTTTAGGCTGTGCGTTGATTCTCAGTCAGCTTCAAAAGAGTTTTATATATATTGATGATGATGATGATGATGATGATAGTTCGTTTTGAACGAAGAGTTGCGTGATCATTTCATACATTTTAAACATTTTCTATATGCTCTAGCGTTTATTCTCTTTTCAAGGAGGCTGTACTTATGCTACAGAACTAATATAAAGTGGTGGATATTTTACGCATTTAGTATAATTATATGTTTTTTTAATACCATAGCTGGCAGACGAGCAGGCGGGAACAGTTCACCGAACTGCAGATCAGTACCAAAATACTGACTATTCTGCCCAAGTTACTTATATCTTGTGCAGAATAGTCGGTATTTTGGTATTAGTAATGTGCAGTCTTGCTAGTGCTTACACTAGCAAGACTGCAAATTACTTCTTTTTTCGGTAGGTATTTTGCATGGATAGTACAGAAACATGTAACTTACATACGTGTGTATACTATTTAAATAAAAATTATACGATACAGTCTATTGCAAAATGCACGCTAAAAATAATATCACAATGAACTTCAGTAAAATAACGTCAATAAGTATTTCAAACAATAAACTGATGATAAAAAAGACGTGAAATCCATACAAGAGTTGATAAAAACGTGCGTGTGTAAACTAATTTGACAGAGATCGTAATAAAAATTTACATAATGCGAGATGGTCTCCCCAAGAAAACACAAACGACGCGAATTTTATTTTCATGCTCACATTTGCGCAATTTGTATACAGAATGTAAATTAGAAGCGCCTTATTTCAGGCAACGGGCGTCAGGTTATTTGGCTCAGTGTCGCAATGTCGCTTCACAAATAAAAATATACTTACAGAAACAATTCTCTTAATTGAAGAAAGTCAATTTAAAGTTTCGATCCAATGACATTATTCACTAAGCATAATAATAATAAATAGGCCTTTAAATCTATTAAAGATGATTTATACAGCGTCAGGAGGCAACCTATGCCTACATTTAACGGTACACTGATTCACTAAGCATAACGCAAAAAATAAAAAATAGTGCGAGGAGTCCTTCCGCGCGGAAGAAGTGAAACTTCGAGTGCCACGCATTCACTCTCGCTCTGTCTCTTTCTATTCCCCCTCCCTGGGGAGGGGGAAAAGAAAGTGGGAACGCTCCTGGGAGCGTTAAACGTTTAGCGCAACCTTGTTGGAAGTCGCATTAGAAGTTTCACTTTAATATTTCCTTCCGTTGTTTTCACGTTAACTTTCTACGTTTGTCAGTAGCAGTTTGTAACATGCTGTAATGTAGAACAAAAATGTGCACATCCTCGTCTGATCACAGTTTCCTTCTTCTTTGTCGTATCACTCTTGGCAGAGTGGTCGTGGTCGTCATATTGGAGCAGTGGCCCGTCTTACAATCTTCCGCCATTCTTCCCGAACCGCTGCTTTTCTGGCACATTCGTTCAGAGGAACATCAATTGCAGCCTTGACTTGGTCCGTCCATCCCATCGGTGATCAGCCGCGCGCTCTTCTGCTCTCGAACTTTTCCTCACAGTTTTACCGTTCCATTTTCAGGACGCTCATACAAAATGCGTTGTATAAAATGTTAGTCAATAAATATCGTATTCTCACATATAAATTGTAGTAGAGTTCTTTCATAACTCAATTGTATTGCTAAAAATTCATTAGAATTTTTAATAATTATATTTGACAGTTAGGTGCATTTTACAACGCCCTTAGTCACATTCGCTATCAAATTGCTTTGCCCTAATGAAATTGTTATGACAAATTTTAATATTACCTAGAGCTCATTTTTCTCAAAGCGCTTTTCTCGGTATTCTTACGTACATTATGTTAATGATGATTTTATTAAACTCGTTTCTTTCTGCTTTTACTTGTTTTTATTTGCAAGTTTATTTTTCATGAATTTGTTTCACGATTGTTCGAAGTTTGAAGAGTTTTTAAGATGCATTTAAAATATCCTTAGAAAAAATCTACAGATAAAAATAAGAGGTAAATAAGACAAGTAAGTATTTACAAAAAAAACAATATTTAATACAGAAACCATTTTATTTACCATATTGGTGACACAACGCTTCATACTTACTAACATCATAAATTACTAACATGAAACTTTTGGAGGTTCATTATTCTGAGCTGTCTAGACCTAGATCTATTCAGCTTTTATAAGTATTTTTTTTCCAGCCGACGGTTGGTAGGTAGACTAGTCGGCCGACTGGTTGGTAGACTAGTTGGAAGACTGGTCGGCCATCTGGTTGGTAGACTAGTAGGTCGACTGGTCGGTAGACTAGTTGGTAGACTAGTTGGCAGACTAGTCGGCCCACTGGTTGGTCGACTAGTCGGCAGACTGGTTGGTAGACTGGTTGGTAGACTAGTCAGCCGACTGGTTGGTAGACTAGTCAGCCGACTGGTTGGTAGACTAGTTGGCCGACTGGTTGCAGACTAGTCGGCCGACTGGTTGGTCGACAAGTCGGCAGACTGGTTGGTAGACTAGTCGGCCAACTGGTTGGTAGACTAGTCGGCCGACTGGTTGGTAGACTGGTTGGTAGACTAGTCGGCAGACTGGTTGGTAGACTAGTTGGAGTACTGGTCGGCCAACTGGTCGGTAGATTAGTCGGCCGACTGGTTGGTAGACTAGAAAGCCGACTGGTCGGTATACTAGTCGGCCGACTGGTTGGTAGACTAGTTGATAGACTTATCAGCCGACTGGTTGGTACACTAGTCGGTCGACTGGTTGGTAGATTAGTTGGCAGACTAGTCGGCCAACTGGTTGGTAGATAAGTCGGCCGACTGGTTGGTAGACTAGTTGGTAGACTAGTTGGCAGACTAGTCGGCCGACTGGTTTGTCGACTGGTCGGCCAACTGCTCGGTAGACTAGTCGGCCAACTGGTTGGTTGACTGGTTGGTAGACTAGTCAACAGACTGGTCGGCCAACTGGTCTTTAGACTAGTCGGCCGACTGGTTGGTAGACTAGTCGGCCGACTGGTTGGTAGACTAGTCGGTCGACTGGTTGGTAGACTAGTCAACAGACTGGTCGGCCAACTGGTCTTTAGACTAGTCGGCCGACTGGTTGGTAGACTAGTAGGTCGACTGGTTGGTAGACTAGTTGGTAGACTAGTTGGCAGACTAGTCGGCCGACTGGTTGGTCGACTAGTCGGCAGACTGGTTGGTAGACTGGTTGGTAGACTAGTCGGCCGACTGGTTGGTAGACTAGTCGGCCGACTGGTTGGTAGACTAGTCGGCCGACTGGTTGGTAGACTAGTAGGTCGACTGGTTGGTAGCTAATCGGCAGACTGGTTGGTAGACTGGTTGGTAGACTAGTCGGCCGACTGGTTGGTAGACTAGTCAGCCGACTGGTTGGTAGACTAGTCGGCCAACTGGTTGGTCGACAAGTCGGCAGACTGGTTGCTAGACTGGTTGGTAGAGTGGTTGGTAGACTAGTCGGCCGACTGGTTGGTTGACTGGTTGGTAGACTAGTCAGCCGACTGGTTGGTCGACTAGTCGGCAGACTAGTCGGCCAACTGGTCTTTAGACTAGTCGGCCGACTGGTTGGTAGACTAGTAGGTAGACTGGTTGGTAGAGTGGTTGGTAGACTAGTCGGCCGACTGGTTGGTTGACTGGTTGGTAGACTAGTCAGCCGACTGGTTGGTCGACTAGTCGGCAGACTAGTCGGCCAACTGGTCTTTAGACTAGTCGGCCGACTGGTTGGTAGACTAGTAGGTCGACTGGTTGGTAGACTAGTTGGTAGACTAGTTGGCAGACTAGTCGGCCGACTGGTTGGTCGACTAGTCGGTCGACTGGTTGGTAGACTAGTCAACAGACTGGTCGGCCAACTGGTCTTTAGACTAGTCGGCCGACTGTTTGGTAGACTAGTTGGCAGACTAGTCGGCCAACTGGTTGGTAGACTGGTTGGTAGACTAGTCGGCCGACTGGTTGGTAGACTAGTCGGTCGACTGGTTGGTAGACTAGTCAACAGACTGGCCGGCCAACTGGTCTTTAGACTAGTCGGCCAACTGGTCGGTAGATTAGTCGGCCGACTGGTTGGTAGACTAGAGAGCCGACTGGTCGGTATACTAGTCGGCCGACTGGTTGCTAGACTAGTCGGCCGACTGGTTGGTAGACTAGTTGGCAGACTGGGTGGTAGACTAGTTGGTAGACTAGTTGGCAGACTAGTCGGCAGACTGGTTGGTAGACTGGTTGGTAGACTAGTCGGCCGACTGGTTGGTAGACTAGTCGGTCGACTGGTTGGTAGACTAGTCAACAGACTGGTCGGCCAACTGGTCTTTAGACTAGTCGGCCGACTGGTTGGTAGACTAGTAGGTCGACTGGTTGGTCGACTAGTCGGCAGACTGGTTGGTAGACTAGTCGGCCGACTGGTTGGTAGACTAGTCGGCCGACTGGTTGGTAGACTAGTCGGCCGACTGGTTGGTAGACTAGTAGGTCGACTGGTTGGTAGACTAGTTGGTAGACTAGTTGGCAGACTAGTCTGGTTGGTAGACTGGTTGGTAGACAGGTTGGTAGACTATTTGGCAGACTAGTCGGCCGACCGGTTGGTAGACTAATCGGCCGACTGGTTGGTTGACTGGTTGGTAGACTAGTCGGCCAACTGGTTGGTAGACTAGTCGGCAGACTGGTTGGTAGACTAGTCGGTCGACTGTTTGGTAGACTGGTTGGTAGACTAGTCGGCCGACTGGTTGGTCGACAAGTCGGCAGACTGGTTGCTAGACTGGTTGGTAGAGTGGTTGGTAGACTAGTCGGCCGACTGGTTGGTTGACTGGTTGGTAGATTAGTCGGCCGACTGGTTGGTAGACTAGTTGGTAGACTAGTTGGTAGACTAGTTGGTAGACTAGTTGGTTTGTCGACTGGTCGGCCAACTGCTCGGGAGACTAGTCGGCCAACTGGTTGGTTGACTGGTTGGGGACTAGTTGGTGGACTAGTCAGCTGACTGGTTGGTAGACTAGTTGGCAGACTAGTCGGTAGACTAGTTGGCAGACTAGTCGGTAGACTAGTTGGCCGACTGGTTGGTAGACTAGTCGGCAGACTGGTTGGTAGACTAGTCGGTTGACTGGTTGGTAGACTAGTCGGCCGACTGGTTGGTAGACTAGTTGGTAGACTAGTTGGTAGACTAGTTGGTAGACTAGTTGGCAGACTGGTTTGTCGACTGGTCGGCCAACTGCTCGGGAGACTAGTCGGCCAACTGGTTGGTTGACTGGTTGGGGACTAGTTGGTGGACTAGTCAGCTGACTGGTTGGTAGACTAGTTGGCAGACTAGTCGGTAGACTAGTTGGCCGACTGGTTGGTAGACTAGTCGGCAGACTGGTTGGTAGACTGGTTGGTAGAGTGGTTGGTAGACTAGTCGGCCGACTGATTGGTTGACTGGTTGGTAGACTAGTCAGCCGACTGATTAGTCGACTAGTCGGCAGACTAGTCGGCCAACTGGTCTTTAGGCTAGTCGGCCGACTGGTTGGTAGACTAGTAGGTCGAGTGGTTGGTAGACTAGTTGGTAGACTAGTTGGCAGACTAGTCGGCCGACTGGTTGGTCGACTAGTCGGCAGACTGGTTGGTAGACTGGTTGGTAGACTAGTCGGCCGACTGGTTGGTCGACTAGTCGGCAGACTGGTTGGTAGACTGGTTGGTAGACTAGTCGGCCGACTGGTTGGTCGACAAGTCGGCAGACTGGTTGCTAGACTGGTTGGTAGAGTGGTTGGTAGACTAGTCGGCCGACTGGTTGGTTGACTGGTTGGTAGACTAGTCAGCCGACTGGTTGGTCGACTAGTCGGCAGACTAGTCGGCAGACTAGTCGGCCGACCGGTTGGTAGACTAGTCGGCCGACTGGTTGGTTGACTGGTTGGTAGACTAGTCGGCCAACTGGTTGGTAGACTAGTCGGCAGACTGGTTGGTAGACTAGTCGGTTGACTGGTTGGTAGACTAGTCAGCCGACTGGTTAGTAGACTATACATAAAACACACAAATAGTTGCGACATTGAGTTGCGTCATCAATGATGAAGCTGTATCAAATTGAAGTCGGTTTTTTTAAGTTGTTATTTAAACTTATTAATTATAGATTGATTTGATGATCACAGTATAGTAAACTTACCGTGACAGGTGGCAAGTCCTTATTCATGCACCAGCAACTCTAATCGAAACGCGAGTTGATTACTGGAACTGAGTAACAGTAATTAAACAGGAACGCTAATTAAATTGAGATCCGACAGAAATAATTTGCGGTTACTCGAACAAAATTAATCCAACCCGGGGTGGGTGCACTTAATACCCAGGCGCCTACTTTTACGGTGCGACTGTAAATCTGGGTTTAAAAACAATTCAATTCTTATGAATTACAAATTTATAATAAACTAGCTGGTATCCGCGAATTCATCTGCGCAGGATTAGAAGTGCAAATTGTTTTGGGAAATCTTCTAGGCGTTTCTCAAGAGTTCGCGTCCCGTTTGATCCCGTTGATTTCCGGGATAAAAGATTAAAAGTAGCCTATGTGTTAATCCAGATCACAGACAATATTCCAAGTTTCATCCAAAGCGGATCAGTAGTTTTAGGGGAAAGAGAAACAAACATCTATACATACATCCATATATCCTTAAAGAAACTTTCACGTAAGAATATCAATCATATTAGTACGAAGTTTAGGATACGGTTATTCACTTTAACTATACATTTTTAAATCAATGAAATGACCACTTTGAATTTTAGAACAAAAAAGCAATTGAAGCTAAATAAACCACATACACGTATTGACATTTATACAGAATTGCACAATAAAAATTAAAAATAAAGTTTATAAGTAAAATAATACAGTAAATAATAGTTTTATATCAAATGGGAAAACTAAAATTGAAAACGACAAATACGACGATTCTGCCTCAACAATATGATGGATAGTAAACAAGAAATGCACTGAACGGAAATAAACTTAGCTAACTTCGGTTTATACGATTCAAGCTGAGAAATAAGCTTATTTATGAAAACGGGCAGCGTTTGGCGTAAGTGAGTCGATTCAATAATAGACTTGAATGTGTCTGAAAACTGATTGTAACTGAGTTCAGTCTGAAATAGAATTAAAATGAAATGTTGTCGTGTATCAAACGCAACTGATGATAATAAACATAGTTTATTAATGCCGGTAGTTTAGAACCTACCCCACTGCTGGCTTTTTTTATAATATACTTGCTTCCGCCCGCGACGTCGTTCGCGTCCCGTTGGATCCCGTTATTTTCCTGCATAAAAAATAGCCTATTTGCGTATGTACGTACAGACCATTTTATCCATATACGCGGGTCACCAAGGCATTATTAAGAAAAAAACCAGATGATTAATAGTAAAGTCATTTAAATCCCAACATTGAATACTTAAACTTGTTAAATGTTTCAAAATGTGTGCCTGGACTTTTTATCTTGAAAAGGAAAAACAGATTTTGGTACGCGACTCACGCGTTCAGCTCGTTTGTGAAAGTAACAATGTTGAGTGGGAAAAGAGTTAAAAAGCTGGTACCCTCGTATTCACTAGGAACTGACCAGGGTTGCTAAATATTCAAAACAAACTTAGCTTCATTATGACAGTAGTGAAGTTTGAAATAAAACTTGGATCCTGACTTCAAAAAAAGCGTGTTAAAGGTATCGCCACATCGTTCTTGTAAAGATGGTTCTAGATTTTTATAATTTATCTTTTTAACCGAGTTCAAAGAAGTAAGAGATTTATGTTTAAGCCTCAAAACTGACAATGTCAAATTAACGGTGATCAATTTCAGCACCAAAATTGATAAACGATAATAATATTATTTGACTATTATAATATCATTACATCAAAAATAGTTATTTTAGGATTGTCATTCATTCTAGGCACTCCTGAAAACCAGCGCTAAAGGAGCCACCGTGCACCTTTAGCATTTGCTGAGCGAGTACCCTTTTTACGCATCATTCTCTGCATTTTAAAGCTTATTTAGTTGTATCTTTGTATGTGTTTTTGCGTAAAATAAATAATTTTTATTTCTATTTCTATTCAAAAGTTTTTCTTTTCTTCTTTTATTTATGGTCCGTCATTTTGACAGAAACAATGTCACCCAAATTTTATATGACATCCAATTAACAGACCCCACAATCTTACACAATGACGCCCCGTCGCGTCGGCCCATAATAGATTTTCAGATTACTGAGGTAGAAAGCAGTTTTATTCAAAGCAAATTAGTTTTTAAACGATAGTACCTATCTGTTTCACAAAATGAAAGGTGAACGGTCATCGTTAAATATTTCATAGATTCTTCGTAGAAGGACCGCTTACCTCAAACAGTTCGCCCACACTCGCCCACGCTTGCCCAATGTGCTGAAACCTTTAGGACACAAAAACCTCTGATGCACCTTTTCTCAATCTTTAAATTAATAAATGAATGGATACTTAGGATGTGTGTGTAATAATGGAACTAGCTACAACTCATCCAATAAAAAAAAAATTTAATCATACCTAATCATACAAAACGTAATGACGATTCAAAGTGATCAGTGAGATTTTATTGAATAAAAGCTTTTTGACTTTGACTTTGTATATGTATAAGACTATAACGTAAAGTTTTTAATTATAAAACCTCAACATGCTGCATAATTATTCACTTGTATCTACACTGTTTTATTTGCTCTTTGGTTAATTACTCTATAGTACCTACTCTTATCTTTATCTTCACATTTCATTTGAATTTAAACTAAACGATATAAGTGAAAAATTTGAATGCGCAATAGTCCTTATTTTGGGGACGCCAGTGCCTTAACCGGACAGGTATCATGGACACAAACAATTGGAGCTTATGGAAATCAGGGTCTGCAGTATTTTACCGGATTATATACTTGCAATTAGTGCTGTCCCTGCCGCCCCAGCTAGTTTATCGTAAGGTCTTAGACTTAATTAAAACATCTTACTTTGAGCAACCTACTGAACTATACACGTAGACGACGGTACATCCTGTGAAGGTACTGCAAATTAAATTAGGTCAAGCTTGCACCGAAACGACGCTGTCTGTTAACAAGAACAGACTTAGTTTAATTAAAACACGTCGGTTTTATAACTATAAATTGTTTGTACTCAATCGGTTTTACACAATTATTGCTAGAGAATACGAAATATCAAAAATTTATAGGCATAGGCCGGAATACTGAAACGTCACTCACGAAGCACCACTTAAAATTGCTCTGCCTCTGTTTGACATTACTCATTTGTAAGAGATAGCAATAACTTAAGCGTGAACTTAATTTAAGTGGCGTTTGAGTATTCGGCCATAGTCACGTGCCTTTTTGTTCAGTTAATATTGTCGTTTCCGGTATAATCTTATAAGTTTCATATTTTCTAGCGACTGTAGAATGTCAACTTGGATAGCAAGAACCACCCATATGTTACATGTGTGTGTACCTGTTTGTTACAGATACAGGTTATTGATGTACAAGTAGATAGCAGTTTCCGAAGTTGAATGAGTCGTTTACTTCGCTGAACTCTTAGATATTGGTCACATTATGGTTCCAATAGTGCAAGGAATAAAGTTTGAAGTCGAAAGATATTAGCATTATTGTAATCACTGCCAGGGGACCGGATCCACGCGGCTTTAGAACGTGCAGTTCAACTCTTGAAGTCACTCTGAATAGAAATTCGAATTAAAACGCTCATTTATAAAGACTAATTGACATTTGGCTTTTTTCCATGATTCCCAATGGTACAACAAATACGCAAAACCATTATCATCATCGCCACCATCAGCTTTATTTTTATTGGTGTTAAAAGTTACACTATTTCGTTTTCATGCAAGTGTACAATAACAAAATATTATATAGAGTCGCTATAAAATGACATGGAATAATTAAAAAGAGCGATAACTCTTAGCAAACTGACAGTAGTAATAACATTTAATCAAATAAGTCTCTCCAACATTTTTATATTTCAATAGCGGGAAAAGAACAGATCAGAAACAATAATCTCATTGATAGATTAAAAAGCTAATGGATATCGGCTCGTAGACTAATCTCGTAAAAGCTTGTCTTAGATATATTTTTTTTCAGCCACACCTTTTCTATAGAATTTGTCCATATTATTTCGAACGTATTTAGACCTATGTGTACAAAATGTACGACAAAACAAGTAAAAACTTCAAAAACAATAAATAAAAAGAAATTCGATAAATTCAATGTGTCTATAAATCTGTGCGCTTACAGAATGTTATTATAGCGATAAGATTACAGGCAGTTTTGACAAAGCCATTGTTTCATGAAGATTGCTGCTTATCATCCTGAAATTAGATGGAACATCTACAGTCAGTCGTCATATATTCATCGCGTATTAATTAAACTAATTTTGCTTCAGCTTGATGAAATAGTTGTCTATCAGTTAAATTGAGGCCAAGGCTTACTCTAATCGTTTCTGCAATAGTACATTATGGTACTAGTGTGGTACATTGGTGATTACCGCCGAGGTGCCATTGAGACCCGAGCCGTAGGCGAGGGTCTTAAGAGAGCCGAGAACGGTAATCACCAATACACACGTGTATCATACGACGTTTTTCAACACACTTGTGAATAAAATAACAATAAAATAACTATAATTTCAACAGTGAAAACGCGTTTTGAAAAATGTTTCGCTATGGCGGGAAAAATTAATCAGTTTTCCTATGCGCGCGCATTGCGATCGGCCACAGACTAAAGGGATGAGGTTTTTTTTTTTATTTATTGTCCGCGCTTAGGGCTTGCGCCTATTCTGCCACGTAAAAATGGGGAATTTAAAGTTTTCTTTTATTACAGAGAAAACAAAAGTTTTATTTGAGTGAAAGTATTATTTATTAATCACGTACGAGTTAAAATTATCTATTTAAATAAGAAGTTGCATGAAATGAGCAAGCAATAGGAACATTCATTTATTTGTTCTATTGAACACGATCTTTTTCTTGAATAAAAACTTTTATAGTAACTCAACCAATAAAATTTAAAAAAAAATCTATAATTCACTAGTGAGTTATAGCAATGAAAAAGTCACAGTTTGATTATGGGTATCATTATGTGCCTAATTGCGGTGACCATAGAGCCACTTTATGAGCAAGTGTGTTGAAAATCATATTACTGTGTTATTAAAGTTATTATAGAGCGGCAAAGAAATTGCTTCTCTTTGCGAACTGAATTATAAAGCTTTTTTTTAGCTCTTTTAAATATCTGTTTGTTTGTGCTGATAATAAAATGAATTAAAGGAATAATATGATGCTGGTTTACTCTTGTGAGCCTGAAATAAATAAATTTTATTTTTAATTTTTATTTTGGTAGAACTGTGTCAGAAGTGATCTATGTTTAGAACAAAAAGAGTTTTTCTTGGAAGCATCTCTTTTTTGAGATAAATATAAATAACTTACACACTTAAATTTAACATTTTAACAAAAAAAAACGTAGGGTTAAGCCAGGCATGTAACTTCTCTAAATTATTTATTACTATTATTATATTCAGCCCTCTGTGTCCCAGTGCATAAGGCCACCCCCATTCCTTCCACTTCTCTAAAACATCATAATGTAAATAAGTACCTAATTATGAAACATGTTAGTAGAAATAAATAACCTACTTGTTGCTGAGCAGTAGTTAATATTCGAATAAACCCAGCTGCGGCCAGCAAGTCCGAATTTGTTAATTGTGGCAGTAACATAACGTTGGGTAGGTACGTGACTGCAATACGCTCGAAAGTGCCTACTTTGTAGTCATATTTATAACCATTTGCAAATTTTGGTTTTGTGAACTCGAACGCTATTGAACACTGTTTATCTAGGAATAGAATCTGTATTAACACTCTTATTACTAACCTATTTGACTCGTGATTAAGTAATCGTTGATGGAATGTTTTTGAAGCCTTTGGAAGAAGATGGTAGCGAAAAATTTGGATAGGGAGAACTAGATTTGCTTAGCAGTCTTATTAACACTAGTAAATAATATTTTTTTATAATAATCCGCTTAATGTCATGTGGTAATCGCTATCTATGATAACTTCACTGATCACGTACACAGAGGACATATACCCTGTGCGGCATTGCAATGCGTTCATTATGCATTATTTTATAGCTGATTTTAATGTCACCTTTTTTCTTGACATGCAAGTGTCAATGAAATTGTAAGTGGCTTGGGGATTGTATTTTATTGTCATGGCATTGGTTCGGACTACTCATGTGTTTCTCTTAATTTATCAAATTGATTGGGTCGCATTTGTAGGAGTAAATTTTTGGTAGAGTCACTTGAAAACGACAAAAGATTAGAAATCTGAACCTTTCAGTATGAAAATATAAGTATTATTATTTTGTATCCAACTCGTATGTGGCTTTTATTAAATTTTCATACACACAGCCGATGTAATGGAAACGAATGTGCCAAGGTGTTTATATTGCAAAGGAATAAAAACTGTTTTTCTGTAAGAAAGTAACAATGCCGACATGGCATTCCGCCAAAGCTAAATTAGATAATGGAGTTTGCGT
This sequence comes from Eulithis prunata, assembly GCA_918843925.1. Taxonomy (NCBI): domain Eukaryota; kingdom Metazoa; phylum Arthropoda; class Insecta; order Lepidoptera; family Geometridae; genus Eulithis; species Eulithis prunata. Next base: position 5,427,238 of record OU974016.1, on the reverse strand, counting down.
GCAAAAATATAGGAAACCGAGAACAAAGACAAATGAGCTCGAAATAAAATAACTGGTGAGATTGAGGTTGCCCCCTACGCTTCGTCGCGACGCCACGTGTCTTCAATGGCCTACTATTCCAACACCAAGATATACTGGGGAAATGTAACGACTTAAAATTGGAAAGGACTAAGAAGCTGGTTTAGCTATAACACCGATTTATTTGTAATACTTTTTACCAAATATTTAACTTAGCTAAACATAACATAAAAATTACCTAGCAACAAAATTATGGAATTTATATTTTAAGAAGCTTAAATTGTACATCGAGTCACGTGTCTAAATCATTCTCGTTTTTTTTTATTTTCAATTTGATTAAAATTACCGATGGCTTTGTATTTTACAATATTTGCTGTATGCAGTTAGTAACTACTGATGTATTTAGTAACACACTAGTTAAAATTTAACTGTATAATCCACATGTAAAACTAAACTACATATATACCACTCACTACTTAGAAAGCATGTACTTATAATGAAAGCAAAGTAGCGTGAAACAAAACAGTAAATAAAACTTACCGAACCATGAAATTCATTACACTATTCAAGTTAAAGAACATAAAAAAAATAAGAATTTAGGAAACCAACGTAAGGAAACCATTATTTTTCGTTATGTCATTTTACATTTCACCATTTGGACACTAATCATACCTCATTATTTCGAATAATCTGATGAACTTTGAAGTCTCAAGAATAACAGTATTATTTTTCAATCCAAAGGTCATCAAGTTTCCTGTTTCGTCGGAAGGTATCTTTGGAATTCGTTATTTTGAGTACGAATGTCCATTAGTTAATTGAGCCGTATTTTCCTTCTGGGATTGTTTTCAGTTGGAAAAGAACGTGAAAATTCGTGGATGTGTTTTGTTGTTTTTAAAAACTAAGATGACTTACTTAGGCTGGCTGATGTTGGCTGTAGTAGGTGCGTTTCACTTACTACAGAAATTTTGTGATAGTTGGTACTGAAATAATATACTTACACTTGTTTTTTCATATTTATAAAACGTTTGATTACTCGCTTATTTAAATTAGAAGCTTGGTAACCCTTACAATTTTTTGTCAAAAACTTTTATTTACCCTACAATGCTAATTTAAACGATTCATTTGTTTCAATAACAAATCATGATTATGATTTTATAACATGCGCGGGTAAAAACCGACTGGACTAAATAATAACGTCGTGGTGCTGGCAACGATGATTTATTATATCGCTTTCCTCGACCGCCCGAATAAACCACATGAAAAATGATCTCGGTTATTGCTAGCAGCAACTCTGCAGTTGACGCTTTGTTTAAGCACAAATGACTCGCACTATGAAATTGTTATTTTACTTGCCTTAAGTTTTTACCAGATTGTGGAGCGAGTGCGCTCATGACAGTCCCGCCGGAGGCCGCCACCTCCGTACTCCTCCCACGATTTGATAAATAGTCACTCTCATACGTCATTGTTCTATTTCTCCAGCACGATCCAAACCTTTCTATCCGCAAACGAAAACACACATTAGCATAAAGCTGATACTGTTGAATGCTCTTTTTTTGCGGAGACCTTTCTAATTGTCACTTCGCTCTAAAAGGAGAGTGCGAAATGGTTGTGATAAGGGTTTCTTTTCTCGGTGCCGGAAATTAATTGTCACCGAACGGAAAATAGGGCGAAAGTCCAATTAATTATTAGTCACTTCATTTATTTAACCCGCCTGCGCGGAGCTTCTTTTTGATATTAATGTCCCAAGTGCCAGACTAATCTCGGGTCCCCTTAAAATGTAAAGGTGGACGCTTTCTTTCTTGTAATTTTATAAACGAGTTTGCAAAGAGTGATAATTTACCATCGCAAAGGAGCTCAAACCTTATTTACAAACAACATTACAATAAAAACAGGTTTCCCGTCACTATACATAATCACGCCGTGCACAAACAAAAGGTCTTAAGGTTAACTTTTGTATCTACTAAAAGTTTGCTTTAAAATTGGCAAAAGTTTGAATGAAGTGACTTAGCTAACTCACGGCGCTTTATGCCGTCAGCTGCGGTGATCCCACCGCCTCCCTAATGTAACGAAATAAAAATCATATTATTTATAGCTGTCTACAGAACAAACTGACATGAATAAAGCACATTGATTCAAATTTTCTAAATCTTATATAATTTCATGAGTAGTTAAAGATAAAGGTTTGCGTATCTCATTTAATAAATTAACAAAAAAAAACACCGTATCACTAGGTTTACGTAAGGCTTAACTTTTGGTAAATGTTGGTAAAGTCACTAAATTGATTGCTCGCCGGCAATGTTTTCGCTCCTTACGTGTCCAAACAGCAGCCTAACAAGCCACTCAATATAATTGCAGCGTGAATGGTTGCGAGAGATAAGACGGAACGGTATTTGTTTTCATTACAGCCAGTAATATTTACAGAGGGCACGGATGCATGTATCCGTCCAAAGGAGTCTGTCGAGTTCGCAAACAAAATGACATTAGCATTGCCTTAATCGACACCACGGGAGCTGTGCCCTGAACACCCGACGAGCGACTCGAGCGAGACTCGCTCCAGGAGCAATTTTCTTGTTTTGACAATTGCACACAATTTGAATACTGCCATCAGTATTCACTGCTTGGTACCAGTGATTATTTAAATTTCTTACCTCGACACAAACAGAAACCTAATCTCTTTTGTTTGCCAATTAATTTAGTTGAGGGCTAGTTCTCTGAATAAAGTTTTGTAAAAATATAATTGGGATTTTATTGAGATGTCAAATAAAATGAAAGCAAGTGGCAGCCAGAGGAATTTTTATGACATCCCAATAAAATCGCAATACAGTTTTGATAGATTTTATTAAGAGAATTATACGAACAAACCTAGAAATCAGAAGAGAGGGTTCTTCTGATTTCTAGGTTTGTTCGTATAATACACATTGTGGGACTTCACAGAATGTATGATAAAATGCGAATGTTTCGAGAATCACTTATTTTATTTCAATTTCCGTAGAATTTCCTTAAATTGAATAATACTTCACCTGTAAAAGCTACGAATGGCAACTACGAAGTGTGTATTTTTTATGATATACCTACCTAACACTACCAAGGTATAGTATCTTATTTTAGAGTCAAAGATTTTAGAGGTAAAATTGAAGTACCTTAGTAGTGTTGGTAGTTTTATAAGTTTAACAGTAGGCCATACCCTATACATAGTACAAAAGAAATGCCTTCCAAAATATTCTTATACTTGAGAAGCATTAATATTGTAGGATCATATGCTGCTAACCACGTTATGGATGCACTATTTTAAGAATTAGAACCTCAGCATATGCAATTTCAAACTACGGTCATAAGATCACTGGAATAAAGTTTGAAACCGCATGCGCTTTGCCGTGGTGCTTGCGACATTTAAAAAATGTGAACTAATAGTTTTTTGATGATAATTATTGTAGCGACATTTAGCAGGAATAGTGTAAAAAGTTGAATACCTAAAGTTACGCAAACTAAACGCTCGTTTTCGAAATCGTTCAAGCATAATTTGAGTAGAGGTGCTCAGCTCATACAGGTAAAAAAATCGATGCTTGATTCCGGATAATTGCTTAAACTGTAAATGTGAATACCACCCTACGAGAAGGTAATACAAAACTTACCTCATTGCAGTCTATACCACTTCCGTTCGGACGGCATACAAAGTTTTCCAATGAAAATGTTAGCTGAACAGAAATCGATGAATTTTATATTTCTTGACTTTAGTGTTGACTTCTAATACTTCGGGATAAACAGCCCCTGCGAGGGAGACCTTTGCTTCCCCTAATATTATTTGATTTTGCGTGTGTGCGTTTGTACACAGATGGAAACTTTGAACTGATTTACATTCTCCCTTTTGTTTTTCTTTGTTTCAATATTTAAGAAAGAAACACTTTTTAGGCTTGGCTTACTCTTACATAGTCCCACTGCTGAGCGAAACTTTTACCTAGAGACTTACATAATTACGAGAGAGAAAAAGAATTAACAACAATTACAAATCCTGTGGCACCTGTAAGTAGCTTAGTGGTACCCAGTGTATTCTCCACTCAGACTATAAATAAAGCTCGGGTCCAAATATCCAACGAACTAATTGCCACCACCTAATCCACTAAAGTAAAATGAGGTCGGAATTTTAAGTCTGTTTGTATCTGGCCAAGTGATTTGAATCGCTACTTAAAACTTCGGGATTATGAAGATATTTTGATTTGGAGAGAGTAACGGCTGTCTGAATTTGCTTCTAACCACTCAGGTAAGTGGATGAATATTTCATTTTATTTATTTAACCTAGACTTTGGAATTGCATATACATTACTAAAGTTACTATTTATTCATCAAATAAATATATCTACTTCAAGTACATAATAGTAAACGTTTGTAGGTACTGGCTTTCTAGATATCTGTTTTGTTTATGATTATAATTACCTATGTTCTCACACATACATTTTGCGCTCTATCGTTACTGAGAGTTAACTCTCTAAAGCTATTTTTATAATCTGTCTGATAACTTTCATCAAAAAGCGGAACCAATTTAACTTTAAACAAATCACTGAGGTACCTATTCTAGAACGGCAGTTCCATATGTGTAGATCCCTGCGGCTCACTAGACATACGTGCCGGGCACTGGCCGGTTCAGAGACGGTATAAATAGAACACCGCCAGCTAACTCCGATTAATCAAGGTAACCACCACCTGCCACCTGAGAGCTCCAGCAGACCAAGCCAATGCAAGCAAAAACATTATCCTACATTACGTAGGTGACGCCACATAACAAATTTCACCAGCTTTTTCGCGTCGACTCACGTTCTTGAAAAATACTGTGGAACAAAAACGGCTGAGGTCACAATTTTCTCGTTTGAGAATAAGATAACTGTGTTTTCGTACATCTTTTGAGTTATTTTCACACTCGTATTCTTGTTTCATTTAAAAAATACGTACATTATTATTATGACGTATTTCTGACACTTTTATAAGATCTCAAAAACCTTTAAAAGCAGCTCTGTTTACCTTGGGATTAGAACCATGACCCTTTAGTAATAATTATGTAAATAATTTTGTAACTTATTTAGCGTAGGTATTTATAAAAAATTGATAAAATATAAGGAAATTAATGAAAAGCTTCAGTAGTTAAAAGCTCCTTTAGTTTCTTTATAAGGTCGTGGCGTAGGAGTCGCCTGCGATGTAAGGCTTCAATTAATCAGTACTGCGGTCTTCAAGTAGTCAAATACACACATTACACTCGTGTTAATTAATTCTAATAGACCAGTATTATAATTAATGAAAACCGCCAGTTTATTGCCTTTAGGGCAGGATTAATACCGTAATGGAAGCGCTCAGACAATAAAGGATTGAGCTTTTTGCTTCCAGATTTTTTACTATTTGTCTTGGCATAAACACACTGGTTCATCTTGTTATACTTAATACGTATTATATCAAAATCCTCTTTCTATCTTCGCAACAATGTTGGTATTTCGTTAATCCTTTTATATTTATACCTATTAAGTAGGTATCCCGCGAGTTATGAATATTTAAGAAACGCAAAAAAAAATAAGCAGAAATTAAAAAACCTCAAGGTGAAATATGAAATAAACGAACATAAAGCAAGCTTTGGTAGGTATAAGTTATAGTTGACTGTAATTCTAGTTTTTTTTTTTAAATCAAATATCGTATTTTATAAAAGGCACCGCAGAACGAACAATTTTCCATTGGTCACTGACATTTCATAAAGAATCGTATATCGTTGTATTGTTGTAGTATCCCCAGCTGATTTAGAGCCGGCAAGTTTGGTATCGCGCGACTTTCGTGAGTATAAATAAATAGGTTGGGGAGGTTTGGCCTCGCTGGGGCGATTCATCACGTGGACCACCTGTGACTGCACTCTTACCACGGACCACGCTTCCAATTAGATACGAAAAGGTGTGACTAGGCTATAAATTATAATCGTTTTTGATCTATGGAAACTTGCTGTAATCAATTGCATGATTATTTTTATTGAACATTTTGGTGGATACTTGATAGCATGCTGGTTATTACAACCCGTGCATGTATGTAATAACAGAACACATCAGCCGAAATGCCATAATATAGTCGGTTGCAGAAAAAATTGCACGTGGAGACTGCCTAACGTTAAAACTGAGCACTCCTCTCTTTGCTTTTGCTTGGCGTTGACGCACAGCTGTATTTACCAAAAGGATTTTGGTTTGTATAAGAATAAAATTTCGCTTTGAATGATTTCAGTAACTTTTAGTTTATACCATAAATCCATACACAAATATGAATCCAAAGATACACAGCTCAGACTTGAGCCCTTTGTGTCCATTTGCATTTCTGCAGCGGCAGAGCAGACGCTCGTAAATAATCCTTCGGACCTGAAAAACGTTTCAGTGAATCCAATAAAATACGTATCCGCAGAGACTACGCCGCAGCGAGCTCGTTACCACGCCTAGACGATTTATCGAGATTTGAACACTGAAATATTGTAGGTGTTCCATTTTAAACTCTTCTATGATATATTAAAGTGTGTAAGCCTCAGAAAAGATTTTTAGCGCCGTCATTGTTGGGCCTCATACACCATTATTCTCTCGCCTGATTCATGCGGGGCTCGTCTTACTGACTTAGCTTTTTTTGTTGACGTAAGGTTTTCCTTACAGGAGATTTTAAGTGTGTGACCAGTTGACCATATTCAGCAGGACGCTGTAAAATATTCCGTTTAAAATTATAGGGGTACCGGGCTGCAGCTGGCATTACAAGCAAGTGAGACCTCAGAATTACATACGCCAAGAAATAACATGTTGGGCACGATCCAGGTTGCCAATATGCTCCAAGGTATACTAAAGACTTGCAATTGTACTTGGCAAAGGTTTCCAAATCTTCACCATCACCATTCCCAAAAAATTAACATCATTTCGGCCGTAGAACATCTACTGGCTACATGTTATGCCTCTCATAGATCGAATTGCACCTAACTGCTCCCAAAAACAAGAAAACTAAAAAATACAAATATAAAAATAATTTACTAAACCACTTTATTTTTAAAAGGCTTATCTGGTTACTTATCAAAAAATTATTTAAACTTGCAAATAGTAAAATGGACTACATGCTACATAATATGTTGCTATACTGCTGTCAGAGAAAAACAACCGTGCAAGGCTGTGACGTAAGGAGGCTTTACTACAACATGTAAAACAAATCGCAAAGAATGAAGCTGTGAAATATAATGTAATTTAGTCTGTCTCGCATATTAGTTTGTAAGGTGTACCTACGTACAATAAAGTATTTTCATTCATTCATTCATTCATAATATCGTATGAGATAATTAAGCCATAGTCATTATCAATGTCTCGATACGCTGATGCAGGAGCATCAATTTGATCGCTATAGACGTGAGTTTAGATTACTTTTACGTTTACATTACTTTTGACTCAAAGTATCTTGGAAAAAAGTTATGTTTGAAACAAAAACAACCGCTATAATGTCCCTAATAACATCAACATCAAAAGTTTCGAGTCACGGCATAAAAGAAAATTGCACTTTTTCTTGTTCCAATGTCAGTGAGGACGAGTTGGTCTAATTTGACAGTTTAACGACTACCGAACCACGGCCACGGCTAGCTCGAAAATGGAGCGAATGCGCAACGTAAATGTATTTCTACCGGGCTCTAAATAAACGTTATTTAAGAGCTTATTTACATTTCGTATCGAAGCGAGCATTTTCCTGCAGTGTTGTATAAAATTTGCACCACGTACGAGCGAAATTTGTCCTGCTTAATCTTCATTATGAATGTGAAATCCGTTCATTGCCCGAGGCACTCCCATTTCATGTGACAGGACACAATGTACTAGAGATAAGGAGGCCCTTTCCAAGCCACTGGCTCTATTGTCAATCTCTTACGCAGCTTGCCATGTTAAAAGGAGCGATGTGATACCTAAAGCATTCAAAGTCACTGATTAAACCCGAAAGAAAAATTGTGGCTTGTAATCTTTTCAAAAAAATGTAGTCAATCTTTCAAATAAAATGGTCAATAGTATACTTGATGTAACAGGAAAATAGATAAAATAAAAGTTAGAAAGCATAGTTCTTCTTTAGTGAAAATAGCTTCCTTTAGATAGAGAAAACGTATAATGGAATGCAATAACTCTTGACCGGGTGTGCGAAGAAATAACACAGTGTCATATTTCACAACCCTCCAACATTTTTATAAAAGCGGACCATCTGCTTTTGACCCCTCATTCTTTTTGTTTCACGAATTATTTCTGTATAAGTAAAATATTAGATTTCAGCGTCTACAAGTTTTCCTCAACACGTTTCACTTCGATTCATATTAAAATAATCTGAAAATCATGTGTTCCTCGCATTAATAAAAAAATTCATGTCCTAATCTCACAAGTCCTCTCTCATCCTAAGGTTTGCCGGAAGAGAACTCTTTTTAGGGTTAAGCTCGCCTATATGTACATGTTTTAAATTTTAAGTTAAGTTTCTCAGTGTACAATACGATTACTCTCTGTAGATCTAGTGATCAAGATCCAATTGGTTCTATTGAGAACTTTTTTCCCAATAAATCTATTTTAAAAAACTACGTCACAAATTGGATCTATTGCATCTACTTAGAAAATGACTAGATCCATATTGGTTTCATTAAAGAATAAAGAAGAAGTTTTCTGGTAAACTGGTAAGTTAATAGCCTCCTTTTTTCTAAGTTAGTCAACGTTTTAGACACGCATCTCCGGAAACCCATACGCAATTTACACACTCGTATCTTGTACGTTAACTGACCTCTCTTTAACCCTCATAGGACATTTTCCACAATCAGCATACCTATCTAGTTTGCCCAGTCCCCAATTTGACAGTACTATTGAGTTAGTTACTCAACCGGTCAAGAGTTATTTTCGAATCATTTTAATTCGAAACGTTTCAATGCATGAATGAAAGCGTAAAGTCGTCGCAAACATTGCAATTTTGAGTTGAACTGCTCGATGTAATTCCAATTAACTGTGTACTCAGTTGATAAACCGATTTGTAGTTTGACTAAATAAGCAGGCGTCCATGTTCCGATAAATACGTTTGAGTATTATATTGGACTCTGTTTGAAAATGATCTTCATTGTTCAGGTTGAAAATGAGTTTATTTCATTCGACGAGAAAAATCTCAATATAAGGCCAAGAGTTTCTTGTGTCCATAAAAACTTCTGTGGGGTGAACGTGTAAGGAATAAGCGTCACTGGGAGCCGGGGTGACTGCGGTCATTCCGCTAAACGAAGATCAGAATCGCAAACTGTTAGCATAGAGATTGCGATCGAATGAAAGCCGCCCCAAGTATTCCATCCCGAAATCGAGGGGCTCCGAATATTGCGGCCGCCCGATACAGCCCTTTTTTGACTTTACCGACATTCTTCTACGGCACTAAGCCGCCCTTTGACTTTCCTTACGCTTTAAAATGGCCCCACATTTTATAAATTTACATAAAGGTGGGTAAGCGTTCGTGTAGCGTTTACGCTTTTATTTCCATCAATTCAGTTGGTTTTGAATTATTAGCCTGTCAAATGATAAGTAACCGCAGCCGAACCATTCAAACTACACAATAGAAAATAACATATTTTACTGAAAAACGAACGCAGTCGAATTGTTCCAATTCATTGATGTTTTTGTGCTAAGAAAAACATTCTTTGTAATTTGATCGATGGCCTCTTGTCCATTAGGGACCTTTTAAAAGTTGTCGTTTGATTTCATTGTGTGCTTCAACAATGATCATGTCATTTTTCTTCAGAAAACTTTCAGGAGGCGCTATCATTAACAATGCAAATGTTTTGATTTATTTTATTTATCAGAGTGATGTTGATTGTTTGAGACAGTACGAAGTGTGACGTGACTCGGTGTTTCATAAATTGGCTTAGAAGAGTGCTCTGATATTTTATTTACGGTTTGCTTTTCCTGCGATGTGATGGAAATCAGATAGTAGATACAAGATTGGGCTGTGCCGCGTTTTGCGATGGCGGAGGCGTTGAGGTTGCAGAAGGTGCCAATATATTTCCTGACGGTTGAACGGTCAGGTAATTGTGGCTGAAACTTATCTCAAGGGGCGGACGTGAGCGGAATACTAAAACTTTTGCAGCTCTTGCGCAAATTGCAAACTCTGTTTCTCTTGCATCTCCGTCAAAAGACGAGTTATTGTTTGTTCAATTTAATTATATTTCAATTTAAAACCTGCAAAATACGATGTTATTGAGTTTTACTAAACTTTGATTGCTTGTTATCGTGGTATGTCTAGAGACATTTATTTGAAAAAGTCTTTCAATTAATGTTCGTACAACTTTTATGCTTCAAGGTATTGCATAGCCAGCGTTAATTATGACATTTTCTGAAGTAACCGACGGCAAACTTGCTATGCAGATGTTATTTTTATTTTCTTCACTAGCAAGTTTCTCAGTGGGAGTCCGAGTACAGTATCAAAGGTTGGAACCGTCGGATCTCACTGACATAGACTTTGTTCAAGTTATTTACTTTGGAGCAAGCTCATTAGCTAAATTACCCTGCTTTATTGAATGAGTAATCAAAAGTGCACGGGAAGAGCGATGAGGTACTTAGCGAACGTTGCATCAGGTTTTTTAATTGCAAATAATGTTGCGTGGTTAAATGTTATTTTACTGTTAGCTTTAAATTTTATCAAAATGTATATTATGTGTGCGTCATACCTACTACGTACATGTACAGGTACCAAAAATTCAGCAACTTATACGTTAATCAGGAAAATTACGTAATTTAAATTACTGGTTAAATTAATTGAATGCGACAAGGTTATGAGAAACTGTGATATAAATGCAAACGTAGCGTGAAAATACTCTCGCCATGTGAAAAGTTTTTGTTGCTTTTGCAAACCGTCAACACCTAACACCCTAATTAAAATCTGGCGAGATTCTGAATTGGTTGAGCAGAGATTTAAAAGAGTTACATTTTTGTGGTGTCCGCTTCAGTTGGTATTCTTTTTTTCCTTTTAATGTGCGTTATATATTGTCTATTGTAGACCTACAGGATGTAACAAAAAACCCTGTCAGATTCATTAAATGCGTATTTTCACATAGAAATTAAAGTTGGAGAAATACCTATCCAATAATTATCTGCAATAAATTGAAACTTATCAGAGTTTTAATATCATTAAAAATGTTGTACAATTTTATTATTGAATAGTAGGGCTTATTAACCAAATACTTAGTGACTTACAGAAGTGCTTACCTACATGAAATGTTAAACTCATAAGTCTGAAAAAGTGCAATACTTCATTAAGCTGACTGTACCAAAGAAAAATCAGACAATTAGATACTTTTTGCTTGTCATTTATAAATAAATAATTTATTTATGGACATCTCATGAATAGGCATGGAATATACGATCACGGGCATCTTACAAAAACAGCTTAGGTACAAAACCGATGTGCGGTTATACCATGACAGCTGAGCTCTTAGGTGATTGTGGCGGAAACTTTTATCGGATGCCGAACGTGAGCGAAATGGCGATTCCCGTGAGTTCACCTGCACGTTCACCTAGATTACTGGAAGTGGTCTGTTGATGGAACTTTTTTAATACTGAATATAGGTACATTTAATGCTTCCATGTGGTAATTAAGTGGTTACAAAGTATGTAGATATCACACATGAACCCTGTTTAGGTGTATTGCAACAGGAAAGTAGGCAGACCGAGGTTTCAATATCTAATTTAAAATAATATCTATAAGATTGAGGTAGATTTATAATTATATTATGCGCAATGTACTAATTTCAATTTTTACTTAGTAAGGCCTGATTTACTGCTCAAGCACTGGTTCGGACTTAAGCATAGATATTTATAAAAACCTCTACTCAAATCTTTCCTGGAGTAACGATTTCTGTATCAGCATACTACTACTATATACTACTATATACTATACTTAATACTGTAGTTATACAGGTTGACCTTATGCCTATTTTTTTTCGAAATCGGATAAATTCTCTAGAAGGTCTGCAATGATGTTAATCTAATTTATTTTATCAAAATACTGAATATTCCAAAGGGAAAATTCCAAAATGTCCGCAAGATCAAATCACTCCATCATCAATTAGGTACAAAGCAACGTAGCATCATTAATTATTCAATTTATTGATGGGCCGTCGCCTTTTCCGCCTGCTGAAAAATCTAACAAATTCAACATTATTGCTTAATTGAATTCACTAGAGCATGGGATTGTCTATTTGTATCTGAAGAAACTTTATCGTTCGGCTTAATTAGTATGTACTTAAGTAGATTGTTGTTTGCTGGACTTTTTTATAACGAACTCTTTTGTTAATAAAAATAATAAATGACTCAAAATATCGCTTTAAAATTGTTTTCTTTAATTACTTTCCTGATTATTGACTACTAAGTTACATAGTTTCCGCTCTGTAGGTTTACAATGTTAGAAGTAGGTATCATCTAAAATACAGGTGGTGTTGAAAATTGTTTAATAAAAACGATTCGATAAGTTCAGTCAAGCAAACTGCACCACGAGCCATAAAGAGAGATAAATGAGCTGGTATTATGAGAAAAATGGCACTATCCAGTGGATTTACCTCTCCAACAGCTTTTAGCTTCCCACACCAAAACACGAAGGTTTACTATCAATAACGCGTCATTTTATCCCATAAAGCGTAAGCCCCATGAACAATGAAGACAACTGAATTATTGCGTTACTATCACCAGCTGTTACGGCGCACTTTATGTCATTATGTTCGTAGCGCAGTTTACGAACCAATATGCTGACCAACCAATCTGATTACGCAAAAGTTTCATAGTAAATCGATACGCTAGTTTATACTTTGATGTAAACGTTATTTCACTGTAATTGAGTAATGAGTTTTTATTTACAGTACCTACTACTTGTAAATGGCCAATAAAACCAATAAAACTCTATATTTTTGAACTAACACTGGAGTTCATTTACGGACAGTAAAGGTTATTTACGATGAATGCAACATTGCGTCTCGCAGTGATAAAAAGTAGAATCCTATCACACTAACTAATATTTGATAGTATACTAGGTATGTGCAAATACCTGCACATAAAATGAGTTAGTGTTTTAATTTGAAAAGGTTCGAGCGCATTTTGAACAATTTATTGTAAATCGCTATACCTACCCCAAAGAGAAGCGAATTTCCAGGATGCAAGTACGGCCCGGTTGAATGTACGGCTCTCGCGGTGCAGGGTAACCTGAGTGAGACGTAGGTAAGGGTGTTCTCTTTCGATCGCAGAGCTTCAAGATATCTGTAATGGCCACTCGAGCTCTCTGTTCAACCGTTATTCTGAGCAAATCTTCCATATTGCGGCCACCCGACGCTCAATCAATACTGTGCAGTGCAACCGTTTTGTTGTTGGCTTTTCATTTTGAATTTGTTTACAGTTGTAACGACTATGGTTCGGAGATTGTTCGCAACTTGTTTGAGAGCGGTTTGAGATTTATACCAATTTGGTTTCTGAGAAAATGTTTTTGGTCAAAAATTTAGAAAATAGTTTTGTATGAGGCTGCAATGTAATAAAATAAAGGTCTCAATAACTGTGGTGCCCTATAATTATGGGAACACTCTGTCGAAATTCTCTGTAAATTACTCTTGAACTGTATAGTGTAAACCCGTGTTGGGTATCATAGCGTATAAAATAAAAATAAAATAAAACTATTATGTTGTTCTAACTGATGTGAATTAAAAGCGTTACCAGTTGTTTATACGTAGGTACATATTTAAAAAAAATATAGGTTCAGTTAATAAAATTATATAAATAATATTGTGAATCTGGAGATCATGGTACAATTTATCGTTCGGCTTCGAATAGTAAAACAGTAGAACTCTGCTAATGTACTAATGGTTCCCGTAAAGAAAAGTTATGATAACCAGAAGCTCGTATCGGAGTCTGCTTTATTTTCCACTTCAAAAATATTGCCTCACTACATTGTTCACTCTGATAACGTAATTTCATCGTATTTTACACATTTTCGTAGCTTTCCGGGACAATTTTTCGTTGTACACAAGATAATCAAATTATACTTACTTTTTTGTTATGCAGAGTTTACTTATTTTTTTTACTGATGTGGTTTATGATCGTCATAGATCATAAATATAAATAGATCATAAATAATTTAAAATGTACAACTAGGGGGGACTTAAACTAAATAGGTATTATTATGTAGGTATTTTTTTCTCAAATGTAGCTTATTCTACTTTCGTGGAACATCTAGATACTCTGGTGTTGACTGGGGAATGTCGGAGGACAATACAAAAGATATTTATAAAGTGCAGGCCAAAAACTAATTAATATAAAACGGTGTGTTTATATCAAACATCAATAAGCTTTTTGCCTCGATGTTGGGGTAAAGGCAAGGCGGTGTTGGATTAAGTAGGCCGTTACAGAGTGTAGAAAGAGACGCGGCGAGGTGAATAATTGCGGCAATCACTGCCAGACTGAGCCATGATCAACTGGGATAAGCAAATCTGGGATCACTCTTCACTGCTAGGTTAGGTAAACTGTTTGAGAGCTGAAACTTATATACCTACCTACCTATAAGAATGTAACTATTGCAAAATAAGGCCACTTTCATCATCGTTGAGTTAACTTTATAACAAAGTAAAGAAGTAAACATTTGACAGGCGTCATGGCTCAGTCGGTAGTAGCTCTGCCTCCCGTGCTGTGGGTCGTGGGTTCGATCCCCACCGAGAACAAACATTTGTGTGTTGTAAAAAACATAGATGTTAGTTCTGTGTCTGGGTGTTTCTATGTATTATAAGTATGTATTTACAAAAAAAAATGTATGTATGTATTCTATCAGCCATCTAGTTTCCATCGTACAAGCTTTGCTTAGTTTGGGACTAGAAGGCGTTGTGTTAAGTGTCGGTGAATATTTATTTATTTATTTATTTATTTATTTACATTACACCATTACACGTCAAATTCATTGAAAAAACTCTACTTACATAATATAGAGCCTAAGAATTCTGACAAATGCGGAGTTATTATTAGTTCCATTGAAACTCAACTATGCATTTCTTGGTGCAGTTAGTATGCTACTTACTAACGATAGTTTAGAGGATAGTTTGAAGTACATTCATCTTGTTACGAACTAACTGCGCCGTGTATCCGGACACAGGAGTCAGGCCGTTTTTATGGGGCAAAGTTGCCGGAACAATGCCTTGGAATGTGCGAAGTAAACACTTAACTGCAGGTTTGCTTGTCGTAATGCAGTGCAAGTTTCACCGCACACTCGACCAGGGCGCGGAACTGAGACCGCTCAAAGTTTTATAGTTGCAGTTTTAATGTGAACTAAGCTCCGTCGGTCGCTCCGTTGACTTGGTGAGGGTTGACGCTCCAGCTTCGAGCTCGTCGTTGCCATCTCGCGGATCAAATTATAATTTTTTTCTACCTATTTCCGTAGACGATACGCAGCCACTACGGAAATTAGTTTCGAAAGCTGACTCGGTTTGTCAAACAGTTTTACAACTTTATAATTTGTTATTTTTCTCGTCATCGCAACACTGTTTAGCTCTGTACAGTACATACCTACTTCTTACATAGTGAACACATATTTTATTCATGGTCTCAGTTTAAGAATTTCAGCCTGCAGTGGTTGGTTAGATTAAATCCACTGCATAAGATGATTTTAAAGTACCCCAATATAAATAGTGAATGTTCTCGTAACGGGCGCTTGAGTTAGGAAAGTTGGAAAGTAAATGGTATTAGCATCGTCTAATCACTACCAGGGGAGCTTTCCGTCTAGTACTGCAAACTGGGTACCGGCTTCGGAGCCGTTCCCGTACACTTGCTTGCCCGTTCTGGGAGCCTTCGTGAATGCAAATAAGCATTAGGAACGCCTTTACAACATTGAGACGCTCTTTATTGGGCCTGTTCGGGCATATAAACCGGCGCGGCTCAAACACTCACTCCACGCACCACCCCGTACACGCCCTCTTACCTTTAAATAATGAAAATAGAAACTCGAAAAGAACTCCGATGAGAGGGAATCTTATCGCAGACGAGGTAGGTAAAAATCAAGAAATGCAAATTTAACGGGAAAGGCGAACTTAAGCGGAGCTGTAAATGTAATTAGATTTTCGAGTTTACAAAGACAAGAGCGCTCAGGTTGGTAGATTTACTGCTGGCTGGGCTGACCCGCTCCCCCGGAGGACGATAAATGAGATGCCGCGAGGTAGCGATACTAATTATCCTATAGGTAGACGCGTACGCCGTCCACGTTCGCTCTAAATCTTGTTAGCGGTCGGAGGTGCAATTGTGATAAATGCACTTGCTTCGAAAATTTAGAGCTGCCCGCGCAATAAAGGTTAATCTTAATTTATGCATTCGTCTACCTGCTACAGTGCGCTTAAGTTTACATTGTTAAATACATTTTACCTTCTTGGGAAATAAATAAGTTTCATACTTTCAGTCCAGGTTAGCTCTCGCATTTTTCTAGTAAAAAATTTTAGAGATCAACAAAATAATAAGTGATTTTTTAAAACCCAACTGTAGTCGAATAGTGTCATTGGATCGTATCACGTAGATATTACTAAAACCAATCCAGAAATAAATTGGAATTGAACGAACTCTATACTGAAACTATAATAATATTACTATGCATTTCAGATTTAGTCACAGTTTCATTAGTCGTTTCATGTTCTTAATAGGCATTTATTTAAACTAGTTTTGTCCACAGTTTGGTAATAATATGTAATATCAGTAGGTACATTCAGGTAATTATTTTCTATGATGATTAAAATTATAGTACAAATGTTTATTCCACTCCATCTGTATATTTCTCATATTTTAGGCAGATAGGTACCTAAACTAAGTTCAACAAAGAAAACATTACGAAGTGAGTACACCTGCAGTAAGTAAATAATTCAAATGATGAGGGTGTATAGATAAGAAATTGGCACGGTGGATTTCTTTTTACACTAATGTCTAACAACATTTAAACTTACAATACAAACAGTGCGGAGGTCCACACTGTCGCTTATATTATTTCTTATAATATAGCAAACGCTACCAAGATATAATTGTACAAACATTATGTCAGGATTTTCCGGTAGATGTTAAATGTTGGCAGCACAGTAAACAAGGCTTGCGGGTGGAAGGCATTAGACTTGAATAATTGCAGCAATCGCTTGATGGTGACTGACAAACATACGGTTGCTGAACATGCAGTTTCAAAATAAATAATCAAAGATCAATGTCGTAAGTTTATAACTGGCATTCTGGTTTTTACGAGTTGCGAGTTTATTACGAGTGTGCCTAACAGCGAACCCTAAAATGCTTGTTATTAGTAATTTTGAAGTTCTACAATTAATTCACAGGTTTTAGTTTTATTAAAATTGCAAAAATCCGATGTACCTATAGGGTATAATTTTGCCAATTTCAAATATTATTACTTTAGTGATTTAGATTAAATTTAGATGCATTATTTATAACTTTAGATGTAATATAGTAAACAAAGACGAGTTCCCACAATAACCCCTTTGCCACTATGAATAATTTATACTAAAACAATTATTAAGTGTATGTTTGTAATCCAATTAGATGGCAAACTAATACGGGATGACGGGACCCTATTATAAGTTCATGGTGTATCACTGGGATCTGTATTTGACTAACTTTGGCGTTTATGAACCGAGAGTAAGCCGATATTTAGTTCACGGGCAATATGATTCCATTCAGCTAGATTGTTGCTATTGTGTCGCGTGCAAAATAGTCTGACTGACCTCGAGTCAGAAAATATGATTCCATCAATCAATTATTGACCATATTTGATTGATGAAATCAGAATTTTATTGATTCCCTTATCAATTGGGCCTAGGTATACTTTTTATTTGAGTTTAAGATTTACGCTTAGTACTTATCTATATGATTTATCTAGCTAGTGAATTGTTTTAGCTGACTTTTTGCGATAAAATGATTTCCAACCATTACTTCAAACAATCATTATCTCTTAATTCTACATTCAGGTACTTTGTGGAGAGGTTTTGTGAGGTTTTCATAAAATATCACAAGTTCGAGTACTCTATAGTAATTTTAGTAATTTGGTTAGACAGTTCGCTGGTAAAACAAGGAGACTACAGAGCCTGCACTGCCCTGCGGTTACCACATCCAGACAGTTTATTAGGATTTACGAGTTATGTACATAGGCATGATTGTATACAGGGTGTTACCAGACCACTTCCGAAAACTTGGAGGTTCCAATCAGACCATGATACTGAAAACATTAAGCAAAAAAAATCGCGAAAAAAAAAAATGACTTGACTATCTCTTTTTAATTTTTTTTCTAGTTACATACATACAGTACAACATAATAAGACATATCTACCTAATTATCTCATTTAAAAAAGCAAAAAAACAAATAAAATGAATAAAGCAGCAATGTACACGCAACACGCAGATTACGTCTACTACAGCATGAACAGCTGAGAGTTCATCGCGGGTCATTCAAGTACGCGACGTGCGAGCGACCTACGTTAGTACCTACCTACGTTAGTAGGCACTTACGACACAGAATAAATAATAGTACTACGCCTCGACCTTACCTACGTGAATGCGTACATTGCGGGCTGGTGAAATAAATACAAATCTTTAAACATTGTTTTCTCCGGCTATAATTATTTTTCAGGATAACTGTTTTTTTTTTGGTTGGGTTTTGGTGTGCTGTAGCTCCCCCTTTCGTTTTGGGAAGTGGTCTGGTAACACCCTGTATAGGTACGCGGCTCTAAGCAAATATAACAATTTTTACTTTACACGTCTCTGTGTTTCAGTTCTATATATTTACTAAATCAATTTTCTCAATAGCAGTACCAATTTTTGACAGTACTATATATCTCTTGATGTAGACTCTTGTGACAGACTAGTATATCTCTTGGAATGTAGATATATTGCTTTAAATTCGGTAAGACTTAAATAAAATATCTCAATATTTGTGTGAATACAACTCAATACAGGTAAAATCACATTACGAGCTATTGAAAATCTGAAAACAATTTTATTATGAAAACTAACGAAACATCGTATTGAAATAATATAGAAGACTGCGCACGGTGTATGCGATTTCCAATTATCGATGTGCCCTGACTGTTCCGACGGTATTGCAATCCGTATGACGAGAAATATTTCGCTTTCCTCGTACCTGGGGTTCGTAGAAATATCTACCGAATATATACACGGTGTAACGTAATTACCCTATAAGTCAAAAAGTGGGGTATTTTACAGGTCATGGCGAACAGTGTTTGTTCTACGACTTTTGAGATTTCGAAGTTTTTCATTCACGAAATGAGCTCGTAACTTTTACTCAAAATGTACCTACACACATCATGCGTGTGCGTGCGACGCAGTAGGATGGTACCTACATGTGCAATTGTGCATGTTTGTGTATGTGTACGGGTTTACGCAAATAGTAACCAAACACTTAAGGGTTTTCGCAAATGTCTAAACTAATAAAAGTTGTACTTTGTATGGAATTTCAATTACGTTTTATTGGCTCTTTGCACATGTCCAAGCACTAAGGTGGTCGGTCTGATTACGCCCCCTTTGAGCTTATAGGGTAATTATGTTACACCTTGTATATTATAGTAAGTCGCGCATGCTGTGTTCTAATCTTACTGTATTTTCCTGGTAAAATAAGAAATTGAAATTGAAGTCCTAGGGTTGATGTTTTGAATTTTGCTCTCTAGTACGCTGAAAAAAGTTTTAAGAAAAAAGTTTCTTGTGGTTTATCTACTTTATCAAATTAGTAAATTTGTATGAAGTTTCTAAATAACTGTACCTACAATTTTTATTATTTTAAAAACAGAAATACTTTTTTTTAGTAAACCAGGATTGGATTGTATTTAGCGAGCTAACACAGATATAAAACTTGCTGCAAGTCTTTCCAAGTTTAGCGAAATAGCGTTATGAATATTCACAAACGCCCTGGGATTTCTCACGTGCAGAAACTTCTTTTAATAGCATGCTAAGTGCCGGCGAGTGGGATATATTTCTTTGTTTCAAATTAAATTTGCTACAATTTGTTGTGTTCAGTTGGATAAAGTACCTACCTAAGGTATAAAAACACGATTATGTAGGTAGGTAGTATTGGCAAAGAATACATTTTCATATAAACAAGAATGATGTCTAGTTTTTGGGAGTAAAATGTTATTTTACACTTTTAAGAACACCATAATTTTTTTTGTAACTGATGCTAAATAATAGTTTTTTGAACTTTAATATAACTTATTTCAGATATGTAAGTTTTTTTGCTGTGCTATAAAAACAGCCATATCCATAGACAAGGTAGAGGTTAGTAAAAGTGGAGCGATCAAGGCGTCGAAATCGCATTAACTTTGGCGAGCGTCAATAATGCCGGTTATTAAACTTTATAGACTCCTTAAATTATTAGAACACCATTATGTTAACAAACTAACGAATTTCTTTATAAGGAAAATCGCTCGCGAGACGCCCACGAACTTGGCTCATAACAGGGAATGTTCCAATATTTTACAAGCCTAAACGATTTTTTCTCGGTAAAGTTAAAAAGTTTACTCTTCGGCTCTAAATTATTTTTAATACGCTGTAAAATATTGAAATCACTTTGTGTCCGTGTTTTTATAGCGACGTAAAAACAAATAGGTGTCCATTTATTCGTTCGTACCAACGTACGTACACAAAGTTACACTAATCCGGCAATAGCATTCACCCTTTCATTGGGAATCGTGAATCAATGAAATGGAAGTTCACGTTTAAGTGAGAGTCGCACAATTAATCCGTTTGCTTTTCAATTTTAGTCCTTCTTTTTTCGTGGGCAAAATATGTAGAGAATGGCTGGCGGCGTAGTAAGCCATCGCTTCAATTAATAAATGAAATAATAAACCATAGTGACAATACTATACACAGAAATGTCGCCACGAAAAAATGCGCTTATATTTTGTGAATGCAGAGGTATGAACAATGCCGTTTCTCGATAATAAGAATGACAAACAAACGGACATCTAAAAATAATGTAAAGTTCCTTTCTTTGCATTAGTTTCGAGCGCCTCGTAAATATATGAAACCATGTTAATAAAATATGTAGAGCAAAACCTAGAACTATTTTGACTTCCACTCTTTTGACTCAAAATAAGTTTTGAAAAAAAAAGCCAAAAGCTCGCTTTGTCACCATCATTATTTTAGTCAGTAGAAGTCATAGGCCTCATAGATATAAAAAAAAACGATTCTGAGCCTTCTGTACCTACGAGTACCTGTCATCTATCTATGTTATATTTCGGTTATACATATAACACACCACATTATTATTAGGTCTTCTAATTTAAAAGCTAGGCTCTTATCGGAGTTTCGCGGAAGAATGCTAACGCGGACTCGCGTCCCCCGGTAAAAATGCCCGAAGGACCCTGAGGTTTTAGTCAGTACAGTCTGACATAACCTACTGGTCTAACAAGCAATAGGTATCCATGATGGATTTCCTCACGTAAAAAAAAAAAAGAAAAAAAAAGGCTCTTATCGTAGTACCTTATAATTGCAACTCTCGCCAGGTCGTCCGGTGTTTCTTTTCAAGGCAGCCTCAACATGACCGTAATCTTTGCTCTTACTTGGCTCATAATAAGCTGTATTCGCCTTCCTCTCCTTCTTTCTACATTACCTTCAAGTCATTTCATATAGGTACACATTGAACACAGGTAAATAAAACCAGTTTTTTTCCAGTACCTATGCTTTACAATGTGGAATAGAATAGAATGTACTTATTTTGTTATTTTACAAAGGTTATGTATATAAAAAATAACAACCAAAACTCACTAGCTAAGTGTGGAAACATTCAATCATGGGGCACTGCACTGTATTGAAACAATGAAAATTCGGGTTTTTGCAAAATGCAACTTGACGCCAAGTACCGATTGATGAGTTTCGCACGAAATAGTCGGTCGAATTGGACTTGGTAATCCGATTTCACTGCAATTGCTTTTATTAATGCAATGGTATAGAGGTACAGTAAGTTTATTACTAGTTTTTATTGCAAAAAATAGGTAGGTATTCGGAAGTAAAACTTGTTCAGTCAAACTCTTCTCTGCTTCAAACATGTAAAATTTTCTTAATCTTGTACGATAGACAACACTTTTTAAAAAAAGTTTTTTAAACATTCAAAATGAGTATTTTATTTATTATAAAGTACCTGCAAAACAACAGAGTGCCTTATTTATAAATTGCACACAATTAGCAAAATCAAGATGTCTGGCATTTCAAGTTATATTTTGATATCTCTCTTAGATTCGCAGAAGTTTAATTTAAATGGTATTTAACTATCGAACCAGCGATTGAGACGCGCATGATATGATAAAAACTTTGCTATGTGTCACGTTGTTTCACTCTTGATTGCTAATCGTAGCAGTTAAGATTTCACTTTAAATACTACAAAAAATATTTGTGATTGATCAGGAAAAACCATTGGTTTGTCTGTATTAAGTCAGGGTTTCCTATCTACTCTCATTACTTGATGGTTTTGATGTTTCCTAAAGATGTTTTTGGAAAGCTGGTTGGTAGAAAGGTGTTGGGTAGGTTATAATAGGTAGGTGTACATTCAAGCCGTCAATAACGCCGTCTCCACAGACCAGCGCTAAAGTCTCTTTGAATAACGAAGGGGCCCTTTTATGCGGAAGCCAGCAATGAAAGGAAACCACTTTTTTTAAATGATGAGGTCTATTTTGAATATGCAGAGACTTTCGCATCATTCAACATCATTAGAAATAAGAGCGTAGACTTGAATACGTTTTTAATCAATGGAAAGAGCGACGGTTCTCAACTTTCAAACATTCCACGCTTTTCATTACCTACGGGCAAAGACAATTTATTTTTGATACATCGCTCGTATTTTTTGTCGTCACTCAAAAATTAAGTTCGTTTGTCATTGAAATACTGACAAAAATAACTTGTCTGATAACTTTATGCTCAAGTTTATACTTACTGTAATTTTAATGAGTACACAGAACAAAGTCAAGTCTAAGTACGCGAACGCCTACCAAGGTATACACAAGTAAATTGACAGGCTGCTGTTCTTGATAATGAGAGTATAATTTGAGGAAAATATACTTAAGAACTTCGGATACCAGGGCCTCATTAAAACGAGGAGTGTTTTAAATAAAGTGCTGAGCCATAAAATCAAGTAGGCTTGAGCGGTCCGTTGAATATCTGACACGTAACTAATTTCCACTATATTTTAATCCAGCGAAGTACAAAGGAGTCCAATTTACATAAACCTCTGGCTGTTTGTTTCATGCGAGGACTGTATCCGCTTTACTCTGGACTGTTTTGTACTCAATTTATCTGCTTGCACGGCTAGCGTTGCGATTGTGGATGCAATGCCTACGTAACGTGGATTTGTCATAATAATTACAGCGCAATGTCAATATTGTAACATATCGCATCGCACTGCTCGACAGCTGCTGATAACAATAGTAAATCTGTCACAGTTTCAGAACTACCTGAAATATTATAGAGTACGATAGCAGCTAGCATTGATTTCAACCACTTTTTTGTAGTAAATGGAGCTTCGATTTTGTACTCAGAAATAGACAGACAGAGGTTCTTATTTAATTTAGCAGATCTAACTACCATAAAGGTGCTTTTCCACTAGAGCAAAGCTAAACTACGTTGCTAAGGAGGTGTTTGATATCCACTAATAAACGATGCATATTGATGGATATCAAACATATTCTCAGAATCGTAGCTTTAGTATAAAATAAACATTCGTTTTCACGTGCCTATTTACCTTTTTTTTGCTCTACATAGCTATACTCGTGAACAAGACTCTGCCGAATACGAAAAACCAATATAATTTATCTGAGACTAATGTGTGATTTGCAGGAAATATTCCAAGAGAAAATAAAATTGTTTTCCCAGGCTCTATAAATAGCGCATTTAAATCAAGGCCTTGGAGGTCGGCCAAGTGCAAGCGGTCGGCAATGGACGCTCCTTCGTTATGCCGGTGCATTTGTCCACTTTACTCGCTTACAGGGGCAAACAAGCTCACTCGACGATCAGAATGCCAATGTTTTAAATTTAATCACATGAGTACTATCGTTGGTCGATACAGAGTTGAATGAACTGCTTTGTAAATGCCTTTGCCACGGTAAAATTTGAAGATATCCTTTGAAAAAAGATTTTGCTTACAGTGTGATGTAACGACTGAATAAATCAAATAAATTATAAGTAGACTGGTTTTACTCGACCAAATAAACAATCGATATATTATGTATAAGTTTACAAGAAGACGGTGGTTAGAGAAGTTCTAATGGTTCAACCTGTAATTCTATGAGGGAAGGCCTTGTTATGTCCAGACTGATAATAATGATGATTATATAATAAACACGCGGGGTTTCATTTGATATAATATCCACATTATCCACTAATCTATACTTATACTTACCCTTAGGTGCCTATAACGAACCGGAATGTTTGGATACCAGTTTCACCAATTACCAAACAAGATCTGTACCTACATCAGTTTGTGTGTATTTGCCTGTTCCGGTTTATTTAAGCCAGTGCATAGCGTGGCATAGCTACAATTCACGCGATGCTGTCATCTGCAGTAAAGATTTCAATTCGCAGGATCACTGGTTGTATGTCAGCACCAGTTAGCACAACGTAGATACTTACTTAAATGAACGTTAGACAAATTCTGACAGGTGGACGTTTGCATGGATTCAAAAAAACACAATTGAATGGGATGATACCGTTTTCGTACAGACACTTTCAACTTTGTATGCACTACAATATATTTTCGGCGTTCAACTAAGTTAATTCACGTAGCCATGTGGAATAAGTATACTATATACCTGTCTTTCGCTATGATTTTTTTATCTATTTCACTTTTATATATCCTTAAAGGTAGAGATTGCCTATTGTAGTACTGGATTATTTATTTACAGGTGTAGGGAATAAAACTAACCATCAAAATATAACAAGGAAAGTTACTGAGTTAGCTCTTTCAATAAAAAACAGGCATTTCTGTAATCCGCTAAATACCATAAATCTATGTACTATCGATCCAACAAATCTCAGCAACGAACAAGTTGTAAATCAACTTGTGAAATAAGACAACATTATGTTTGCTCGGAGGCAAAAGTTGGCAACATATTGAGCCTCGGTTGTTCTCAATAACATCAGTTATGGGTTTGTTGTCCTACATGAGGATTTCCTCTTAGTTTCATGAGGCTATTATGTAAGCTGGGGCCGCCATGTCTGGCATTTTTTGCCATATTTCAGAATATCCCGCCTTCATTAGAATATAGAGAGCTATCTCAATTATCTCTTGATTTGTGGTTTCTTAAATCAAAAGATAAAGTACGAAATTATATTATGGCAATAATAACTCCCTTTCGAAGGGTATCGTAAAACCATACTTATAGAATATAATTTAAGCCTTGGAGTAATATTAAATTCTTGATAATCAAAATATACCTAAGGTAGTGGAAGTAGAAGAGGAATATAGTTTTCCTTTAAAATTTGGGAAATTATTTTCCTAGTACCTACTAACAGACCTTTTGACCGCGATGGCCTAAGAGAACGGGTACGATGTGGGTTAGCTCCAAGACTCGGTTACGCTGATGCGTGTTTGTGGTGACCACATACATTGTTCTTTGCAATTTATGTAGCGGGTGACGCTGAAATATACGGCTTTGTAAACGTTATCTAATCTAAAGCTGCGAAAATTAAAATTTTACAAAGAGTTATTTTTTAAATGCCTCCGTATCTTAAATAGAACAAAGGCAATAAATATAAGTAAGGTAAGGGTCTAAGTCACACCCTTGTAATACATACGAATGTGTTTTGCGATTGCATTATAAGGTCGTAACAGGGGAGTCACGCATTTCTCACTAAATCCAAGCAAGCCAGTACACGCAGTTAGTGTCCGTGACGAGCGCCGAGCGCAAACGAATAGCATCGCATTTTTCTCGCAAACTCCGCGTCGCCTTGTAATAAAACATTCATGAATTCAGAATGTTACTACTGAGTACCCATTGCGTGGATGGGGCTGTGATTCCTTGGAAATTTGAAAGATACGGCCGCTTCAAGTGTCGATTTGTTGCCGAACGTATTGCTTTTACGTCTGTGTACACAATTTGCTTCTTTGCGTCATAAAGTAATATTTTGTTATATTTTTGTGTTTTGCCTCTTTTTACAGTTTTCATTTAAATATAAATCACATCAAATACGCAAAAAATATTGAAAATTATGTTACTTAGGTACGCGATGCACAATTGCAGTTTTACGATATTATAAACGTGCAAGCAAAGTTTTTTAGAACAAGTCGAGCAAAGAATAAAAGGCAATTGTGGAGCGAGCCAATAAAAGGAAAACTTTGTAGATGGTCGCATAGCTGAGCTGTGTTTCCAACATCTATGGCGGGATTGCTCCGTCGCCGGCGGCGCCGCCACGCACCAGCCGGCGTGGCGTGACGCGCCGGAAGTACGGGAACTAGGTATGCTATGCGCGGCGCGCGGCGCGACGACGGAATGCGGACAATTTCACAAAAGCCCACCGAGTGAGAGGTACGCCGTGATAACCGTGAAAGCTAATAAATTCGCGCGGGAGGTGACAAAACAAAAAGCCTATTATTTCGTATTAGTCCACGTTTTATTCGTGGAAATTTCGTCGCGTTTATTTTTGTAGCTTTGTTCGCCCGGGTAGGGTATCTCAAAGAGGCTTTTATTTAACGACTTACGGTCACTATTGAGAAAGAAATTTACTTAGGCCTCCCTATCTTACCTTTACATATGTTCTCAATAAACACGTGTAACTCAACAGCTGTAACGTGATGAATGATGATTACTGACATATCTACAATACCTAGGTAATTCTTTAATTTCTAAAGTTTAGGGAAAAAAATTAACTACTTGACTCATTGTTTTATTCAACTGCATTCTTACTTAGTTTAATAGTTACCATTCAAATATTATGCAATTTACAAAAACCGTAAAAATCGTTTTCTTAAATTTGTAAAAAAACAAAAATCCCGATAAATGTAAATATATAGAAATTAGATTTGTGTTTTCTGATCCATCTGCGGTGCCATCTTGCATAAATATAACGGACGGACTTGGAAAATAATAAAATAAGGGAGATAAGGTTTTCGTCTGTTCCAACCAAAACAACGAAATCTTGTTGGAAGCATTTTATTTTTCATTTTCCTCAAGCCAAATATGGATGTATTATAGATAAGTGAATTGAGTAACGTTAGCCTAATTCTATGAGAGTTGAGGCTTATGCTAGATTTGAATTAACACTTTAAAGAAATAATGGCAAGGTATTACAAAACATTGAGGTATATTGAAAGGTCAGATTTATATATTTATGTAAGGATGTGAACAGTAAGAAGTAGAAACCTATATACGTACGTACCTAATCGTAACTGACAGATGCTTTTCTTAAGAATCGTTTTTTACTTATTCATCTAAAAGTATGTACCACGGCAGCTCATATTTTGATAGCTGAATTCGAAATATTCGACGCAATCTTACACGAATGCACAACGAAAGCAAAAAACATACTGTTTTCCAAACACAAAAAAGTCACCCAAAACACGACGGAAGATTAAAACAAAACTATAAAACAACGAGGGGAACAAAATAATAAAATAAAAATAGGTTATAGCGTAGCAAGTTTGCTCGGCCAGCGAAGCGGTAAGAGGAACCAATTTCTGAGCCGATGCGGAGCGTTTTGTTGGAAATAGCTTTCCTTCAATCTGCATTTTCTTGCTGATTTACCAACTTTCATCCAGAGCCTGGACGGGAAGTTTGGAAAGAGTCAGGCCTGTATTCAGGAGAGGGCTACCAACAACAAATGTACTACTAGCTTCCGCCGGTGACTTCATCCGCGTCCCATTCGCGCTGTTAGTTTTTCAAGATAAAAAGCCTATGTGTTAATCCAGGGTATAAACTATATATATTCCAAGATTCATTCAAATTTGACCATAACTTACAGTGTGATTAAAACACAAACAGCCGCATACATCTAAACTTTGATATTTTAATAGTAGTATATACTTTAGGGTTAGGATAAACGCGTGGGCGTAATTTTATGATAGTAGGCAGTAAGTTTTAAGTACCAGAAAGTTTAAAAATTTAAGTTGGATTACAAAGTAAATAACTTTTACCTTAGCTGCAGCAGGATAACATTTACTATAGGATTTATTAAAAGGGTCGCTGCTAAAATATTTTTTAAATTTTCATGAAACCCTGGACAGGATTATCCTGGTTACAGCCTCGTGATACCTAAATATGGAACTTCCGCAGTCACATTACAATATTATTAAACTAGATAGACTGTCTTGTCTATGTTCATAATAAATAATGCACTACTTACGCGTTGAAACAACTTGCCATTACTACAGAAGACGGCTATTCTTAGAACAGTTCCTCGCTTAACTCGCCTTTGTATCAAGAACAGAATTTTATTTACGTGTAATGATAAAATATTTTTATGAGAAGCTTTTGAAAGCCAAAGCTTATTCGTCAAATAGATGATTGTCGAGGATTTGATTTGACGTTAGGGCATAAAGTATTGTACACCTAATGTAAGTGAATACTTTTTTTAAGTTCCTTCCCTTCCAGTTAAAGCGTAATATGTGATATTATATTACGTAATTACAATTTTTAAAACTCCATCGACGCAGTTAGAGTCTATAAGAATAAATTCTGAAAAGTAATCTTCTAGCGGCGACTGTACTTTGGGCTTCAGACTCGTACTTCCGCTATGAAATAGTGCCTGTTTCTTACAAGATTGAGATGCCCCGGCAAAATTAAGAAGACTCCTAAACAACCCCGTGTCATAATAAATGGCTAGTGACACGTATTGAGTCGAGCACTACACTCGTAAAGTCCAGAGTTCGATTACACACCCGACCGGGTCGCAGTGAATTAACTACAAACGGACCCAACTATACGTGAGCGGAATATTTACAAAATATCTTCTAGCCACCTATCTCTGCGCACAGAAAGGGATAATGAATATTATTTTTTCTGTCACAGCAATAAGCTCTTGAATCTAAGTGTCTCTTTGAGCAGGTTACGGTTTGTGTTGGTTGTTGTTTCTGATGCAATGCTAGTTAGCTAGCTTTGTTTGACGTCACAGATGCTTCACAGAGGGGCTTGATACATACTTATAAGCAGGTACTCTAATTTGGTAAGGCTTTTTATATTTTTTTATTATGTAAAATATTGTCTTTGTTTAAATAAAGTTTTAAATATATATTATATTTTTTTCTATTATCAATACGTGAGTGTTTTTTCTATATTGTAGATGGGAACGTCTTAAGGGATCCAGAACATAGGACATATACCAATATTAGAAGGCGCGAGTATTTCACTAGTCAACAGAAAATTCTTTGTTAGGTAGAAGCAAATAAATCTATACTATCCGAGTAAGTAAACAGGCGTCATGGCTCAGTCGGTAGTAGCTCTGCCTTTCGTGCTGTGGGTCGTGGGTTCGATCCCCACCGAGAACAAACATTTGTGTGTTGTAAACATAGATGTTTGTTCTATGTCTGCATGGGTGCTTCTAAGTATTATAAGTATGCATTTACAAAAAAAAATATGTATGTATTCTATCAGCCATCTAGTTACCATCGTACAAGCTTTCCTTAGTTTGGGACTAGAAGGCGTTGTGTTACGTGTCCGTGAATATAAAAAAAAATCTAAAAAATAAAAAAAAGTATGCGAATCGCACAAGTACTAATCAAAATAAAATTGAGACCTAAATAACCTCAATCCCTAATAAAAACACGATTTTATAATCACGACACTTATTCGCAAACCACTTCCCATGGTAAATCAGCTAATGGAGTGTACGTGATGTGAATCCTGTCGTAGCTAAATTAAAACAGCTAATTTGTTGTGTTCGTAATTTTATTTCAGTTTAATGATAGGATATTTTGATAAAAACTAAGAACCCTTTGTAATCTTTTGAACACAAAATGATCTTCTTTCGGTCTTTTTACCTTTAAGAAACGAAAAAAGCTTCTTGCAATACAGCATTAAATAACAGAATTCATGACGTTATACTGTTATGAAATACTATTTTTTATGAAACTTTATAAAATGCAATGATGCTACCAATGCAAAATCTTCAATAACGAGCGTACCAGTGTAACAGCCATTTAAAATGTTTAAACACTGGCAAAAAGCAATACTTACCTGTTTATATGTCGCTTTACAAAAAATACTTTTATTTTTGATCAACATGTAACTCTACTTTAGGTTTTTTTCATTAGCAAAGTGGCTTTTTGTGGCCTAATAGGTCATGTTAGTTCGTAAGTTTTGCAATTTTGTGTTTTTTTTTCTTATGGCAAGTCAAGTTTTATGTTTTGCTCTAGATCGTACGGAAACGAACGTAGGTATAGGTCCTGACACAGTTTTATAGCTCTGACCTTGAATGCGCCGAAGTTGAATTTTATTTCGGCTGCGAAAAGCACCCTCCCATCTTTTCTTCATTCGAGGTCTGAGCCATTAAACCGTGTCGGGACCTATAGCTTTCAAATTGTCAACGCTGAACACAGATTGTTCAGCCAGACTTCTACCGGCTGATGGTGATGACAGCTCGAGCAGCATTGGCACAATAAGCGTTTGACTGAGCGCCCGATCGCACTATAACTAGATTAGAATCAGCCAACTTAGTAGAGGCTTTCAATGCATTCGCTATCTGCGTTCCCTGATGTGTAATTTTGATTACACCTCAGAAATGGACTGACGTTTTGTAGGTTTATTTACAACTAGCTTGCACCGCGTTTTACCTATCTCAATTTCAAGAGTTACACGTAGAGTTATATTTTCACGCGATATAATTATGTATGTACAATTAGCATCAGTAATAGATCAAATTTCAGGATTTCAATAGACGGGAGGTAACCTATAGTAAAAAAAAATCTACTGTAATTCAAGTTATGGCGACTAAGCTATAGAAAATAGCTACATAACATAGGCATAACGTGCGAGTTGTTCCAGTTACATCATGCAAAGCCGAAACATAACCAAAATGAAACTAAAACATTGCGATATGTATCATATATTTTACGAAGATTACAACTAATACAGTATTTACAATATTTACAATATTTACAAAATACACATGGAACAGTTGAGCCATCTACAAACCGTTGCAAACGATTTATAGATAACTCAACTGGTCCAAATCAGTACCAATCGGAAATTATTAGGAAGATCATTGCAATCTCAATTCGTTATTCCATATTCTCCTCCGAGAACTGATCCAAAATCAAACTACAACGAGAACTCATCACCCAACTTTGTTAGAAAAGTTCCGACAATTTGCCAACAAGCAATTAATTTGAACTACCGTTGCATTGACTGCATCGCAAAACAAGTTGGAAAGGCTGACGCGGACTGGTCGTAACAAAAGTCGTTATCCCACATTTTGGACGTTACTCCCATTCTCCCCACCTAATGATACCAGATAATGCAAAAGTACAAAAACTGGTACAAAATGCTTACATTTTGACAGAACGACATGATAAATATCTCGCGTGCACATCATAGGCCCGCAGGTTTGTCTTTCTAATTATCTATTACTGTCCCAATGGGCGTCACTGCAGAATAACAATCACTATAAGCTGACCATGGCCTTATAGAATTTGTTTCGTTATGTAAAAAACGATGTTCAAAATACAGAATTATCATGGTATGCGTAGAGTGGAGAAAGTCGTTGCGTTTTTTTTCACAATTTATTTATTTCCGTAGTGGGGACACGCTCTCGCAACTAGTGGGACAAACTAGGTTGGGAGGATGGGAATAACCCAATTTCTGGGTCAATAAACTGCGAGACGACAGCGGCGCGACTCCGTGGCGGCTGAGGCTGCCAGATGACCTAGGAACTAGACTCACGATGATAACTCACTTCATTTGCTTAAACTCATTTCACGAATACTAAGCCACTTTTGGCAGTCACATTCCAAAATACTCACATCACATAAAATCACATCCTACATTAGAATACGAGTAAATATATAAAAATAAGAAGATATGGGTATTAATTATTCAATATTTCGAACTCTAAGTAAAAAATCTTGTAGGAATCTGAAACGCCATAATAAATTGGCATCGAGGTCATGAGTTTTTGATAAGATAACCCGGGGTAGGTATGCTGAGGTGTTACATCTGCCATATATCTATAATGTGCTTTCGCATAAGATGTTTTCTATAAAACAGTTACAGTATCAATAAAATAAACAAAAATATTACGACGCACTATATACATACTTATTCATAGCCAATAGATTTCAGTTAAAAAAGGTGAAGTCTTTTAAAAAAATGTAGTAAGAACAAAAGATGGGGCAGTAAAAATTCACAAGCTTTTTTTCCATTAACTGTAGCTTCGTAGCAAAATTCTACGAAGTGCTACGCTGCGTGCTTACTATACAATATACTATACGCAGTGGTGGTACCTGGTAGTGCTACGAATATATTTATCAAGTTTAAGATAGCGCTGTAATTGTTATTGCATCTCTCGGAGTGGTGGATGCACTGTAGTGTGTCACATTACACGTCGTGAGGTAATGCATTGTTACAGGCGGAGGTAACCACATACCATCAGGTGAGCTATCTTGTTCCATCATCTCTGAATAAATATCTATATTCTAGGTTTTGCCATAGCGTTGTATTCAGTCAGTAATATAAAAACTACATCCATGTTATTTCGGTTTTTCTCTATTTTACTGCCTTAGCAAAACCCGAGATATGATGTAAATTCAATGTAATTTCTTGTAATGTTACTCATTTCATGAAAACCAACACCAACCCAAAGCGGTAAAATATTTTATTACACACAAACCTTTCCCAGCACGAGGAAAACGACCAATATCGTGAAAATATATAGGTACTCGTATTACCGGCTGTATCGAGAAACATCTTATTGAGCGATTTTCCAACCGAAATGGCAAAATCACTTTGACAGGCTCGATGCTAAGATATCTCGCATAAATATCTCACAAACTGGTAAACTTTCTTCTTTTCTGTGTACGTTAGATCCTACAAAACAAATAATTCCTAAACGAAACTACAGTATTACTAAAATATGCTTAAAATAACGAACCAAATACCTTTGCCAGGTTTTCTAATGATAAACGGAACTGTCGTTGTTGCTAGCTTTCTAGATTAGTATTAAAAAACTACTCAGCAAATAACTGCTTATTAAAATATTTCAACACTGCAGCGTTGAAAAATTTGTGTCCAGCGCTAGGTTAATAATATTCTGTGTTTTGGAAATGTCCTTTGTTTATTCCAAAATTTATCTTTATATTTTTTTCAATATAGTTGCTTGAAAAGTGATATAACGAAGCTAGTAGGTATACATTACATATACATCTATAGTAATATCTATTGTGCACTTCTTTATTTATATCATATCTTTTAAACATGCGTATTATGCAACTTTCTTTACGGTTTAGTTTTAATTTCTATTTGGGAAAGAGTTTATTACGAAGGAGTTCTCTGCTTCTTTAAGCAGCATAAATAATTACCCATAGGTACTTGCCACCCAAAGTGATATCACGTTCTGTCCGTCTGTCCTAATTCTACTGAATGTAAATACGTTGCAGTTGTAGTACTTATCAGGGTAGGAACGTCTCTTGGGTTGCCCATAACACTGATACTTTCATACATGACGAGAACTCTAGAGATCCGAGCACACAAGGGGCCAGTTGCACTTAAGAACAACATTATTGCTATGCAGTGGTCTAGAGTAGCTGTAGACTAGTGTCTGGGGTGTCGCGACACTATTATGCTCGTGATACCGCAATAAAGATACACATTATCTTCTCAGACACCCGTTATAGTGATATTATACAGAGAACTTGCAGATTCAGATGTTTTGCTAGGTATAAACTGTAGAGCTCGTCTCAGAACGCAGTAAGGTGCAGCAGACGATAAAATATCTGATCCATCTCAAGTAAAGTTGTAGAGTGTGCTCAGAGATAGCGGTATAAAAACTTAATTTTAATTATTTCTTCAAATCATGAGTATTTAAAATCTTCTAAATATATAAAACTCTTTTGAAGCTGACTGAGAATCAACGCACAGCCTAAACTATAAGTACTAGAGTTATGAAATTTGGAGGGTAATATAATGTAGAGGTGCACTAAGAAAGGAATTTTGAAAAGTCACACTCTAAGGGGCCAAGAACGCGAGCAACGCCGCGGGCGACGGCTAGTAATAAATAAAATACCCATTAGTAAGAACAAAAGGGCAGAAAATTTAAAGAACTCATGTGAAAAAGATTATTAATTTTTTTATGCACGAAGTGAGCCAACCTTAAATGAACGGTCTCAATATCCTTTTTTCAGGAAGGACAATCCCGAATAATTTACCCGCAATTGCTACAAAAGGTTGACGTTTAATAATAACAAAATATGGCCACGATAAGTACCGAGTTTTATAAACGAGTTATGCTTTCCAGCTTTGTTTTTCATGCATCAATTTCTGTTTGTTTGATTTAAATTAGGCCATTCCAATTTAAGCCCTGTAAACAATACAGTTATGATATTATACACGTTGCTTGTTTCATCCTTGTTACTATAATAATGCTAACGAGTATTTATGAACTCTATTTTTGTCTGTAGTCTTGTGTTTGAGTAAAAACCTCCTTGACTTAGGAACATCCAACTAATGACATTATAAGAGTTTCAGGAAATCTGGTTAAATAAAAGTTTTGAGCTACTAGATGACTTCCGTTAATCTGCGAAGCACATTTTTGCTTAATGCTTCCTATTTTAGTATATTGTACTGGCTCACTTAGTGGAGTTCTTTGTAGAAGGGCCTTTACGGAAAGAAGAAAATCTCCCATGGCCGGTTAAATAAGAATACAAAGTAAGTATGTACTCTATCAACAATAAATAAAAACAATTCACCATCCGACCGGCATGCCGCGGCATCGCGTCATTTCTTCCGGTTTTCGTCTTTTGTCTTATTTTATTAGCCGTTACTCAGTCCCAGCGATAAAGGCTAGCGAGACGGCTTGTCTGCCTGTTCCCGGTTTCTCGGACTTGTTTATCTGGCTGGGGGTAGTTAGCGCGGCGGAGTGGCGCGATGGCCCGATGGGCATGGGGCGCCCCGCGGCAGTGCCTCCGCAGTCCGCCCGAGCGATGGGACGCGACCGCCTCCACGCGCGCACCCTCTCGCTATCTCTCGCGCGACACAGGTGAACGTCAACTTAACAAAAAAACAACATCTAATGTGACCACAGCAAAATGACTGTTTTTATACGTTTATACTGTGTTATATGGGCGTCGATACTCACTTGCTGCACCACGACAGGTAAGTTTATAGTGCAATTAGCATATATATAGAGTTTGCCGGCAACTTGTAAAAACTTTTGTGCTCGAAAATTGGAAATTTGTTTTAACAGCGTAACGAAAACAACGGGTTCAGCGATCGGCTTTATGAATGAACTTTGAACTTTATTTGAATGAATTTAATCGAATCATCTTAGTGATCAAAAATTTACAAATAAAAAAAAATGTAACCCAAAAACCGTTACATACGCACTGTCCTGTCTTTTAATATAAATTTAGCATTTATTTTTATAACATATATCTAAGTATCGTACCTAAGTATTTGCAAGTATCATTAGATTTGTTAAAAAAAAAACAGATTAGCACAACCTTTGAACCCGCCAGGTTTGATAAGAGTTGAGTAAATTAGTGTGGCATAGTATTATATGATCTGTGGTATGGAAGATTTAGATCATTCTATATTTCTAGATGTAGTATTCAAAACTTTGCTTTATTATTTTATTTCGGTAACGATAACTAGCATAGTAGGTGTACAAATAGGTATAGTTTTGGTCTATATATCAAATAAACCATCTATAATTTTATCTGTCTACTATTTTATTTATATGAAAATTACAGTTTCTATGTCTAGCCTACATTGGTGTGTAATTAATAATCTATTATTATAGAAATTGCTCGACATTGGAATATAAATGCTAGGGTCTAGTCAAGCCTCTTGAATATATAATTAGTTGAAATGAAAACTTCACTGTCCCTCAAAATCTGATCGATGCAAACTAATCCGAGGTCAAGAACTGAATAAGTTAAAGGATCAAATGAAAATCTTGTGGTGATATCTATCACTGAATAATTCTGGCATCTTCTATCCTAATTTTGATAGCGTTTCAATTTATTCAAATTTTTTTATTTATTTCTCTCTCAAAGCTATTAGTACTATTAGTGTGGTGGCACTTAGATACATAACTCTATATATGATTATTTGTATGATATAATTAGTGTACATTGTGTTGGTGTTCAATTAAATAAATAAATAAGTACAGAAAAATTATAGATCTAGGTCCCTTCTCTCGGAAGAGTTAAACAAAGTATATCCTAATCATAATAGTAGGTAACCTAAATCTAACTAAACTCTGTTATGATTTGAGAGCTGGTGCCCAAAAGGTTTTAAAATAAAACCCTGCAACGCGGGTCACCAGAGAAAGGGCGGTAATTTTTTTAGCACTGTCAAAACAGAATCGACACCTTTGACTCCTAGTCAACAGCTGATTTTAGTCAAAAATAATACAAATATCATAATGTTATGTTCCCTAAGTAATTTCGTGATATAACAATATCAAAGTGCCTTTGTTAATAGGATTGAGGATTTTGTGATCTTAAAAATACACCGCGTTCTCTCGCCTCAACCATCGGAAGTCGGAAGATACCTAAGCTTCTTCAAGTTCAAGATTTATTCAGAGGGTCTGGCGTGAGACGAACACTCGTGTTTCTATAACATAATTCAGTTAACAAGGGGAAGAATCGTAGACGGAGAGCCAGCGCTTTTTGTTCTACCTCATGCTATTAAAAAGGCACAATTCTTGAGGAATACTACATAATCTAACTTAGTATTACCTTATCATGGTTAGTAGTTCTTCGATGAGATAAAACAACGCGTCACATGTATGTATGTTGATTATGTTATTCCATGTTTCTAGACTAACCTAATTTGACAGCACCAAACATGCTGTCGTCTCTTTCTCAAAAACTGAAACGAGAAAGACGGCTATAGTTTTGGCGCTGTCAAATTAAGTTAGTTTAGTAAAATGCACCAACAGAATCGACACCGTTCTTTTAGATTTCTTACAACAATTTACGCCTGAAGTCACTACGTGCTGTAATATATAAATGCATGAGTAAAAAGAAGGGTAGGTACATTTGTTTGTGAAAACCTGTAAGGTGCACATTTAATAGATTTTCCCTACAAACGAAAGTCAATGGTTCCAATATTCATCGATGTGAGACTTTACCAATATGACGTAAGGAAATTGGCACTGGCTTTGAGTCTATAAGACGGTGACGCATCGGAGGATATCTTTACGGATATCCGTGGGCACCCCAGTTTGACAGTTATCGATGTGTTGAACCAACGACGATAAACACAAAGACTATGAGTAATGCATTTTGGGAAACTTGGCTATGTCTTTGGGATATTAACATACATATTAGGATGAGAATGTTGACGATACTAAATAATTTGACTGATTTAGTTTATCTTCGTTTGGTATCAAGTGTGTCAAGCGGTAGAGTCGTGGTTTGAAGGTTTCGATACTTTAAGAGACCCTTCAGGCTATGATATTATATCTGTGTGAACTTTTATAAGTACCTAGTATTGTTACAGTTACTCCATGTATACCTAATACTCAATTATTCTTAACAATACGCAAAATCTTCAAAGCAAACATTTAGAAACAAAAAGTATCGCAATGTAATTTCATCAAATTATTTCCCTAACTTCGTCTATTAATTCAATAAAAATTACGAAAACTGAATTTGTCTTTTACATCGTCAAGTAAAAGAAGATCTCTCTTAAATTGGTTATAAGGTTGTGAAACTTTTTTCATAAATCACTCTCCTTAATAACTTGGGTTTGTCTTTAAATTATGATTGAAATTATTTGGAAGACATCTTTCTTTTGTAGAGAATTTGTAATTAAATCACTAAGCATAAATTAATTCTTCCTTATTTTATACTAATCTAGATTGAAAATGCCTCCTTTACAATCTTTTTTTGATATAGGTATAAAAAAAACTTGTTCTTCTTTTTTCTTTAGGTCAAAACTCGAAAATGGCGGCAAAATGTTGGCAAGTAGTTCACAAAACTACGTCAAATGGACAAAGCAGAAATAATCGTACCACTTGGTGAACTTCGTTCAACTTCAATATGAAAATTATAAAATCGTTTTAGTTACATACAAAAGCAAAACATATTTTTTTGCGGTTGTAATTAATTATGAAATAGGTTCACGATCTGCTTTAAAGTATTATTGCATGAATCACCTGCTATTTTCTATAAAAGCTTAATAAATAAACACTGTTCTATCGCATTTTATATTCACTTTTTAATATTTTCTGATCATAAATATCCTGAGAGTTAAGAATCAACATTTCAGATATACTTTTTTCAATATCGTAGAAAGTCCAAAATGTATATTTTGACCCGTGTTTTATGATGATAGGGATGAGATGAGATAACGATAGGGTTGAGAGGTTAATTTTGAAAACTAAAACAGTAGGGCTTACTCTTGACCATCCGGATTTTGACAGATTTCGTGTCATTTTGTACTGAAAAATGACATTACTTCTGTCAAGTTCCGTGAATCCGGATTGGAACTGTGGTCGAGAGTAACCCACCAGGCCTCGACTTCGAAAATTCATATGTCACAAAAGTTGCAGTTTGTTAATGACCCAAATGCGTTGAATTTAATATAGGGAAGTGTGTTTATAATCAAGTTACGTACACTGAGATGGGTATAGGACGTGAACGGGTTGCGAACACGGTCAGAATTCAATCCACTTATGGGCAACTTGGCAATTTGGCTGGAAGCGCTATGTTTATCCTCGTGACCCCACACCATTGAGACTTGAGAAGAGGGACTCGCACACAGAATCAAGAAATGGAGAAGATGGCACTATATTTACATACCTGTGACTAGTTATGCTTAATTTTATAGGTCCTACCTATTTTATATATTAAGCTGATATTAAAATAGATATATTAAAATATATTAAGATGTGCCCGTGAAAAGCGACCTTTAGCAGTTTACCTAAATCCAAGTATTTAACTTTTAAAAACGAAATCAATTATTATTTTGGGATAAAAATATTTTCACATCATACGAATTAGTTCTAGACAAAAATAAGAATACTACGAGTAAGTATTTTGTTATAGACACGGCGCACGGTCTGTAGCAATTAACGAAAATGGCCACCCTTCTACATGGTAGGAGGTAAAGATCAGTAGGGCTACTCTCGACCACCGCCGTTCCAGATTGGATCCGGATTTTGACAGATTTAGTGTCATTTTGTACTGAAAAATGACAGGACTTCTGTCAAAATCTATGGATCCGAATTGGAACTGTGTTCGAGAGTAACCCACCAGTTCAAGGCCCTCAATTACATTACCACCGTTGAAAGTTTAAAAAGTATACGTTCGTACATCGTCGCCGCATCCATCAAGCATGGGTGAGCGTCGATTATTCATCCACGTGCCGATAATGGAACAATCCTGTCGTTGCCGCGAAGTGGGCCTGTCAACGCTAGTGGTAATGGCATACGATCAGCGACAAAAACCTCTGCTTGATGCCAGAGAGACACAAAGACAGTTCTATTTTAAATCTATGAAAATACTCCGATATTTTTCTTTGGTTCCGTTTTTTTTCCTTTTCCTAAGATGTTGCTTAGTGAAGAACCACGTTCCATTACTAAAAAATTGCAACATCACGTTTTTGTTTCTTTTCTTTCTGCGTAAAACTAGGCTTAAACTAGGCTTACGCAAAAAGAAAAGTTCCATTATTGAATTTACGTGTGTTTATTTCGTCATAAATTTTATTGAAGAAGAAAACCATGTTTGTTGTGATAACCAAAGTTTTATTTTAATGATAATAAAATTGCATTTCATTTTCATCGTAAAACTAGACGTTGATTGGTGATGTGAACTACCTACTCAAGTTCTATTCGGGAGGCACCAGCCTAAGCACCTGTTCAGGTACCTAATTATTTCAACGATGCACGGTTAGATATAGCAGTTACAACATTAACATTAATTTAATTTGTCTACAAATTGCCTCCAATAACTGTTGCTGTTGGGGAGGTAGGAAATTTCTATTACCTATCCAAGATGATGGTTATGATTATTACAATAACCTAATCTTTAAGAAATGTAAAAGTAAATTACTAAATATAATGCAATGTCGGTTATGAAACTGAATAAATAAATATTCACGGACACTTAACACAACGCCTACTAGTCCCAAACTAAGCAAAGCTTGTACGATGGAAACTAGATGGCTGATAGAATATATACATACAATTTTTTTTTGTAAATACATACTTATAATACATAGAAACACCCAGACACAGAACAAACATCTATGTTTACAATACACAAATGTTTGTTCTCAGTGGGGATCGAACCCACGACCCACAGCACGGAAGTCAGAGCTACTACCGACTGAGCCATGACGCCTGTCATTGGACTGATAGTCATAATTAATCGTAAAGTTCTATGCTGAAGGCCATATTCTACTAAACTCATCCAGTAATTGTTTTCTTAAACTTTGCGCGAAAACAGATGCCAGTTTCCACTGTGGTTTATATCATACAACTTTGCAAAGCATGCGAAGACAAGTTCTTTGACATTACCCACGTGTACCGTGTGATAACGTGTTAGATACAAAGATATTCTGTTACATTGTCATATTCAAAAACAAAGTAATTTATTGTAAGTTTCCAACTTTGTTTTGCAGGTTTTATTCACTTTATCATTGTCGCTGCTACTTAGATTAATCTTTTAATGGTTGTAGTTTTTCAACTA
The DNA here is from genome assembly GCA_918843925.1 of Eulithis prunata. Lineage (NCBI taxonomy): Eukaryota > Metazoa > Arthropoda > Insecta > Lepidoptera > Geometridae > Eulithis > Eulithis prunata. Next base: position 5,386,351 of record OU974016.1, on the reverse strand, counting down.
TCGTTACATAAGTGTTTAAATCTCATAGCTAAGTTTAGAAAAATGTTGTCATTCTTTGCTTGAAGAAAGATTACAGAAGAAAGAAGAAGAAGAAAGAAGAAGCTTTGAAAGAAGTAAACTTCTTTTACTTTGTCACACTCTGTTCGAAGAAAAGTATCGTAGGGCATATTTGTAGTGGATGGATTATGAATTGTCAAGTTCAAGGCATTTTCATATGAAAATTATATACTCATTACTTAGATTCTAATATAATAAAATATATAATTGTAACTAGTTTTTTACGTAATTGCTAAAATTTTGGGAGCTGTGGTTTGGACAGCTACCTACTAATTATTACCATTGTTAGTCACACATAAAGTGCTACATATGAATAACTTATTAAAACACACGTGTTTCTAGATCACATATAAAAACAGCATGTGTATAATTATAAGAAAACTTGACCAATTTTAGTCAATTTACTAAATACGTTGACTACCAGCTATTTAGAGAAAATTTCTTCCAATTATAGTCCCAAATAACTTCAATTACTTTAACAATCAGTGAAACTTGTGCCAGTACGTAGATGATTTGATAATTTTGGGTCAATTAGGTCAATTATTAAGTTAGTTCGTATGAATTAGGCGCCCACTTAGCTCATAGGTGTATTGATGACTTAAGTTCGTAATGTGCTAAGATACCTATAACAACTTTTGGTGTGATGAAAGTTTTTAGACCATCCCACCTAAAATATGAACCATGACTTGAATTATTTAACCAATGGAATAAAGGTTTCATATACCTTGTTAAAAGAACACCTGGAACCATTAGGAAAAGTAACTTTTCCCTTCCATTATGGTTGTGACTGATCGAGATGTAGATGATCTGGAAGTCTTTAATGTCTTTTTACTTTAGTGTTTATGCTAATAGTTAGTGGTCACTTATCGTCGGTCTAAGACAGCACGAGCAAGTACTAGAAGTAACAGTTGTACAGTAATTCTGTGGTATAAAATGATTTGGAAAATAATATTATTTTTAGGTTTTCGTTCAGTTCCTGTTTAGTAAAACATGAGTAAAATTCACAACTGTAAAATTATGCACGACGTCATACTACAGAAGTTTAACGTAATTTAAGAGAAGTTTAGCTTTTACCAACTCATAACTGAATAAATTATAATTTATTTGAGTGCATCACGTTTATTAGAATCTAGCTTCAACTTTGCTCTACAAAGTTTGCTTCGTTTGCTATGAATTAGTAATTTCAAAACAGAAAAGTATCCAAAACACGAAGATGAAAATAAAAGTCTGTAAATGTGAACGTTTTAGTCTAACCATAAAGAGGATCTTCATTGAAGTTCTTAGCTCGTTAAGCTCTTGTTAAATTATTGCCCGCGGTAGAGCTCCATGTATTGCACGTACCCGCTGTGCACTATAAAATAATTTGAAACTGCTGTTTCATACTCGCCGGCTTATGGAAATTAAAAATATTACTCCAACCAGATATTAAAGCATACGTTTTAATTTCAGGTCGGGAATTACCTAGCGGGCAAAATGTAGTGTCTGTAGCACCCATAGAAGTTCCTGATGGTACGTATGCTTTTTTACTGGATGATATTAAAATAACGCACGCACTGTCGGTTTATTCTTATTGTATTCTTGTACGTATCTGACCTCTTTTAAAGCGAGAAGTTAAATATAAATGTAAAGAAAGTTTAAACTGTAGTTTGTTAAGTTCATATGAATACTCTTATGACTCGCTGGGGATTGCTGGACGCGAGCTTGCAAAAGATAAGAGAGGATTGTGGGTTGGGTAAGGATAGCGTATATTTTTTTACCTTATTACCAAACGGGCGAGCTGGGAGGGTTTGTTATACACGCTTTTTCAAACACACACAATATTCTTTTGGCTTGACCAGTTTCGATCGTAAAATATGAAAGGATTTTAGTTTAGGTTAGCAACATAGATATTTGAAAGCAAGATTTATGTAGATTACGTAAAATCGCAGGTGTTAATATAAGCTTTGGGTACAATAACAGCTGTTGGTACAATACCCTATTAAAAGTTAAAAAATCTAAGAAAAACATCTGCTTCATTATAACTAATTAAAAATGCCCTTAAACACTTTGCTGGCCCAAAACGGTCTGTTTATTGCCAAATAAACTTTAATTTATGCGTCTGGTTTAAAGCACTTTAGTTTTCTTTTATTGAGGTGGGCGGCTTATTACGCTTCGAGAGTGCACCTGTGGCCCAATAAAGGTACTCGTATAATTTGCAACGTGAATAAAAAACATAATCTCTGTAAGTTATGGATCAGACAAATTGTAAGGTAATATCTTGGTAAGATTACTTTTGAAAATTTCAAAGCACCGTAAACAAATCGTATAAAATTGATCGCGGGAAAAGATTTTTCCTAAAGTTGGAAAGCATTCTTAACATTGTGCCTTCTATACGTTATTTTCGCCGGTGAAGGAGCGATACCGCGACAAACCGCTATTTGTCGTGGGTGAGCCGTGTATAAATCACACAGCCCTACCGCTAGGGCTGGCTCGCGTTCGCACGGACAGTTCAATATGTATCACTTCCGGTACGGGTTAAAAAGGTCCTTATAGCAAATTCCATTTGCCAGATTTTGCAAATCTTCGTTCCTTGAATTTCCGGACGGATTTAGCTGCTTACGCTTGCATTTGCACGTTTCTTGGTAAACATGACGTAGATGAATGTTTCTGGAATTTAGTTTCTTCTCGTCCTGTTTCAAATAATCCTGCTTTACTTACCTTGGTTCATGAAGCTGTGTAAAATGTCTAATTTAAAGACTGAGTTTTTTAATTTATATTACAGTCCTTGTTCTTAAAATCGTATATTTTACCGAATTATTTATTGGTCTGAATAAATACTCAAAAGAACCGCTGAATAAATGCCTTGCCCAAATACATCGATCATATTAATTGTCAACATTATATATCATAAAACTACAAAGTTACAATAAATCAGATTGAGTGTAAGTACAAAATAAATAAACCGTACAATATTGCCGGAGATTTAATAGCTCGGAAATTCAATAGGTCAATTCAATATTTTCCGTGTCAACAACGTACCAACCCTACCTATTGTGTTCACAGAATTCAATATTTTTAAATAAAATTATTACCTCGTAATTCTTTTCCTGCCCACCCAATGCTGGTTACGAGTACCTATTAACCATTTTCACATACCACAATGATTTTTACCGCAAGCTTGATTTTTTGCTCGTAGTTTAGTTAGTACCTGATTACCGAATTCAAATGAGGAAACTTTGATAGTAAGAATAGAAAGAGTATAAAATAAAAACTGAGCGAGCTACCGTGTTATGATATCGTAAAACGGAAGCAATGGATGAAAGTTCGGAGTGTTAATTAACTATAGCCATAGCTGGCGCTGTTTGGCAGCCCTAGAGCGATCGTTCCGCCGCCGCCGGCAGACACGACGGCACCGCTCGTCATGTTTGCGACTCTTTCCACTCGTTCAGAACTTTCATAACCCGTAAACATGTTTACCCCTCAGTAACGATAACCCATAAATACTATCAGCCTGTTAATTTCCCACTCCTGGAACCTTGTCCTACTTTTTGATTAGCAATTAAAAACTTTGGTATATACAGGGTGTAATTAGATTACTTCAGAAAACTTTAGCAGACCAGACCTTGTTTGTCAATCGATTACAAGTTAAAATAAATTGATAAATTGAACGAAAATTTTGTTTTATGGTGGGTGTAATGGTTTTTCACTTTAATTTGTGTTTTTGATAGGCTTTTGTTATTCGTGACCGTGAGAAGACTCTTTATAGCTAGATCATTACAATAATGTTTAACCTCACGCTGTTGCATCATCATCTCTTAAAAACACATGCCAGAAGGGTCAATGACCGCGAGCCACCATATTTTATTCTAGAGCTATTGTTGCACCCCCGGAATCAGAACAGGCGACCTTCAGATCGAACGGCGAGACCACGCACCGCACTATCTCTGATCTCATTCAATTACTCTAGGATAAAACGAATTAGTCACAGATACGATATAAGTAATAGACGAAAAAAAGCCCTGGACTGATGTTATAAATGTGACGGGAAGGTTGTCGATGGAAATGACACAAAACCTACCAGCTTTTAACGTTACTTTAGGCAACAGAAAGTTACGTTCAAACGTTACGTTTGTTTTTTATGGAAATGTACAGGAGAGTTTTTTTTATCAAGCAGCGCTTTAGGCTGTCATGAATAAGATGATAATGTTACAATAGTTTTTTTTTTCGCAGAATCCATGTACCCGAGGTTTGCTGAACCCATACCAAATGTCACAGTAACAGTTGGGAGAGACGCTCTGCTGGCGTGTGTCGTCGATAACTTGAGAGGATTCAAAGTAAGAACTATTTGCGTCAGTAATAAAACTTTCTTGCTTTTTAGAATTGGTATATCCATTGCATTTAGGGAGGTTTGATACTTATTGTCTGTTCCTAGAACACATGTTGTTTAAAGACATATGTTTATTAAGCCCACCCTGTATTTCTCAGTGCCGTAACGTAACATTATGCAGATCGATATTGAAATTCAAATTAAATCGAAAACAAGAAAATCTTGTCATTACTTTGAGTTTAATAAGTTCAATAAAAGCGCGCAAAAGCTTTTTTGCCTTTTTAACCAGCTTACCTGTTTTTTTTTAATGTATAGATATACAAAACAGTACCATACTCGTATTTCTAGCTTTTTAGTTTTCAAATCTGTTATTTTAGAACCAAATTTTGTACTATTGAATCTACTTCTACTAATCTGATTCATTTATTTCAGTAAGTTTTTTTGATATTACTTGATATTTTGTGCCTAACCGTGACTTATTCTGGTTAAATAAAATGTACTTTCTTTCTATCAACTCTATATGAAACCTTGCATTACCTAAATAATGATTATATAAGTGGTTCAGGTACACGATACCTCTTGATTATCTTAATTAACTGCCACCCTAATCCTGAATATCCGTATACATAATCATTTTCAACTCGATACTTGAGAGTTTGAATGCCTAACCAACTTTATTGGCCCAATTCTCACTCCATCCAATTTAGTTATCTTCGATTGACATCAATTAGAAGGGACAGTTTGCCGTTGAAGTTACGTAATTGCATGTCTTGTTCTAAACTAGTAGATTCGCACCAATCAATAAAGACAATGGGGTCCAAAATGTATAATTAACAGTAGGTACCTATCTACTGACCACATTGTGTGAGTGACGGCCAATACTGCCTTGAGTTTTTATAAAGAAAGGCTATTTAAATAGCACTTATAACTTTAATGTTTTTGATCGACGTATGTTGACGAAGGGTTGTTTAGACCTCGTAAAATGTTTTATGTTTACATATGCTATGAATAAAATTTAAGAATTAATAACTTTATAAGTTCTAGCAGCTTTACTTGTATGGTCATCATCATCACATCAGCCTGTAGAAGTCCACTGCTTGACATAAGCTTGAATGGTACCAACATTTTAATAGAAGTAAATTTTAGTTTACTAACTAAATGTCTATCTAGGTATAGCAAGTGTAATTCAAATCAGTTGCCTACTGTTTTTTATAGTAGGTAATCTTTACAGAATCTTTTATTATAGTAATTTTTTAGGTGGCATGGGTGCGAATGGACACACAGACAATCCTCAGCATTCACCACAACATAATAACGCAGAACGCGCGCATCAGCCTGTCGTACAACGACCACCGCTCGTGGTACCTGCACATCAAGAGTGTGCAGGAGGTGGACCGAGGCTGGTACATGTGTCAGGTCAACACTGACCCCATGCGCTCCAGGAAAGGCTATCTACAGGTCGTCGGTGAGTTTAGCTGACTTCCGAAACAGAGTTGACTACTAGAACGCAACCGGTGCTAGTTGAATTTCCGGGGATATATAGGGTCCCTAGCCAAGTTGGCAGTTTACAATCGCTAGATAATAATAAAAAACAGGTCTTAGCATTTTATCTAGATCTAGATAGATGATCTATATAATGTATGAGGCCACTTTTTGCCCTTGCCCCGATGAACGGGACGCTGCAGTACCTACCTGTTTTTATATGGAGTAGGCTTGCTCAGCATCTATACTATACCATCTTCCCAGGGCAGTTGACCTTACTAACAAGAAATACATTACGTTAGGTAATAAATGTGTGGAAATTACAAATTTGACCGAAAAGTCACATGACCCTTACATTGGTTTTTTATTCTCTAGGGGATGTCAACGTTTTAAAAGAGGTTGGTAAGGTCTTTACAGCTTCTGTTACCTCTACTCGTAGTCTCGTATAGAGAGAATTCTATTGTAGAGTCAGAACTAATTGGTACTTGGGTTGTTGACAGAATGCGCTTCGTGGAAATCACTCTACCGTAACTTGTCTTTGTGTACGTAGGATCAGTTTGACTTGCACTATATTAAACTAATATTTCATATGAGCTATTAGCCAACTCGAGGTGACGGAATACGAAAACCAGCCAAGAATGTAGTACTCGTTATACAAAAACTATGGCAGGATTTTTTTTTTGTTCCGTCTCCCTTCAGTGTACACCATACAAAAACAAAAGAAAGCTACTTATGAAGCTTTCAATTATCGTAAGTAGCTATCCACTAATTGTCTATTTTGTTGTGAGGCAGTGCCACCATCAATCATCGATAACATGACGTCTACGGACATGGTGGTGCGCGAAGGGTCCGACGTGACCTTGGTGTGTCGCGCCTCGGGCTACCCCGAGCCCTATGTCATGTGGCGACGGGAAGATGGACAAGACTTCAATTATAATGGCGAATCAGGTGAGATTAGAAATGTTATGAAGTGTGAAGCCCGTTATACGCTGGTTTACTATTCAAGCATTGATCTGGACTCAAGCATAGATTTTTGTATGAAAATCTCTACTCAAATCGATGCTTCAGTAGGGGTTTGAGGGTTGTGTTGGATTGGAGCACTATAATAATTCTATAGGAATTATATTCATTGTTTGCTATTTATTTCAATTGTCTACATGGTTTTACTATTGAACGCCTGTCAGACTATGCAAGTACACTCGGGAACAAAAAGTCTGGGTCATCTATAAAACCTTTAATAATGTTAATTGTGAAGTTATACAATGTTTACTTCAATTAAACATATTATATTAACTTAACTGTCTATCTTAATAGGGCTTTACCTACATAAATGCTAGTATAGTGAAATATATAAAGTTCAATATACTAGCATTCATGTAGGTAAAGCCCTTTTTTAAGATATATAATGGTTCTAAGGATTATTTTATCTTTTAGAGGGATTACGTAACTATAAGGCTATAAGCATCACGTTTGTCCTGCGATCCTTTTTGATGTAGGCGTAGCATAGTTCGCTTACGTTAATAAAAGGAGTTCTATTCCAAACCTATTCATATGCCCAAAAAGTTCGTCTAAAATGAAATTCCAGTTTGATAAGGTTCGTTTAATTGTTTAAATATGTCCTATTTGAAAAGTGATTATGGATTTTGAAATAGTTTCATGATTTATAAAAGCAAAAAAATGTCAAAGGTCAAAGTTGTGGGATATAAAGCTCTTTTTAACTACGTACTCTTGAATGAGACTCGGGACATTTTCGCAATGCCAGCGACACGACACCTACACGATATCGTGGGGAGCTAATTTCATAAAAGTACTACTACGCTAGACGCTTTCGCACCGTGTCGTGCAATCTAATCTTCTAAATATACAAAACTCTTTTGAAGCTGACAGAGAATCAACGCACGGCCTAAACTATAAGTCCTAGAGGTATGAAATTTGGAGGGTAGTATCCATATGTAGTGTAGGGGTGCACTAAGAAAGGAATTTTGAAACGTCACACTCTAAAGGGTAGAACGCGAGCAACGCCGCGGGTGACGGCTAGTTCTCATAATATAAGCGTAGCGTGAAATGTCCACGAATATATTTTTATACATTCACATTTGTAATTTGACAGTGAGCGTAGTTGATGGAGAGACGCTGACAATCGGGAAGGTGTCTCGATTACATATGGGCGCGTACTTGTGTATCGCATCTAACGGGGTACCACCTTCCATTAGCAAACGGATTATGCTAATGGTTCAATGTGAGTATTCTGTTGTTTTTCAAGATGTATTGTAAATATTGATAATGTATTGTTCAGAAGAGAATCAAATAAATTTTTGCTGATTATGCAACGCTAATTAATATTAGGTAGGTATGTTCACATATCTGACCACGAATCTAGATCATATGAAATAATTGCAATGTTTTTAATGTTATAATGTAATTTATTTTGTGAATTTACTAAATAAAATAAAAAAATATAAAATTGGTTGTTTGGACCACCATAATCCCGTTGGCCAAAACAACCAATTTTATATATACAAGCTTTTTACAAGCTTTTTTTTGCATTTTTATAAGATTTATTTCCGGATTAGTCATCATTGGGTCTATCATTAATGAATATGTAAACCAAAAGTGTTATTTCGAATAAATCACATCAATAGTTCATAACTCTTTTACCTTAAAAAACTAGACAATTTAAATAACACACACATAACCAAACTCAAATAAATACTTGAACTTATTTATTAGCCACAATTTTTGCAAGGAAAATTCACAGACAATATCTACACCGTATGCATGAATTTTTTCTTGCATACAACAATGGCGGCGTGGTGTCAGCTTACAAAGTTGATACAAATTGACAACACAATGGGAACGACATGCCCATAATGATGCAAAATTACCTATAATGTAGTCTACATTTTAAAGTGGTAGCATTATACTTGGACTCCTTGTATTATATCGATCTGTATCAATGTGTGCCGATGTTCTAGTTCACGACGCTATCTATTCATCAAAGTCGGTCATGTAAGTTTTTAAGTCCACGTTCGTCTCGGCGTCTTACTTATGAAGTTCTAGAGTCTGATTAATGCTATAAGTGTACATGCATACTAGAGAAGTTTTATTTGTATTGATAGCACCAACTAAATTGGATCGCAAACTACACATGTGCCAGATAGTTGAACCTGCATGATCGTCTAAACACGAGCCCAGAAAATAAGATTTTAATATTTCCATGAAAAGTAAGGATCACCTTGATAATCTCTCAGAAACTTTCTAAAAGTGCGATCGTTTATGGCCGTTGTAAGCACATAAGAGATCTTTACAAAGATTAGTTCACGAAAGTCAAGAACACTTTAAGACGCCCCTATTACTCATACGAACAAAGTTCGCCTCTTTATAAGATTAGTAGATGAAGAGTACTCACTCACTGAAGTAAACAATGCGTCTTTTCTCCTCCGCACACAAGCTTTAGGGGGCAAACAAACGTAGCGATTGTGGCCGCTTTTGCTTTTCTTTTGTCTTAAGACCAGCTTTGTTTATTAGGAGCTTAGGTTTTATAAAAGAACGTCAAAGCAGAATTTTAAAGACAATCCGCTCTTATACTGTGTACATACTCAGTTCAATTTGTCTTTTTTGCCATCAACTAACTAGCTAGACTAAGACTTTTAGCAAAAATGTGCTGAGAAGAAATACGAAGCAACTATAATTCCTTTTTATATTGGGCTTTCTTTGTTTATAAACAGTTGAGTGGTATTGTTTAGTTACTGGACGAACCACTAATCAAAAGCACATAAAAATATTTATCAATACAGACTAACTATTGTACCTCATTACCTGAAAAAAATACAGCCAAATTGAGAAGCTCCTCTTTTTTTGCTGTTGGTTAATAATGGATCGGTGTAGAAATTATTTCTAATCATCACTTTTTGTGTTTATTTAAGTAAAGTTTTTTTTTCAAATTTTTTTTTTATGTAGGTAGGTACTTAAGTATTTTCTATTTTGTTGTACCTACTGAATATTGTCGAATGATCATTGTATTTTCTATATTATATGTACTAGAACTTTACTATATTATGGATCTGCAATAATCTGCATGGTGATTGATGTCGACTTCAATAGTTCCACCGATGCTGTCGATCCCCAACCAACTGGAAGGCGCCTACATCGGCCAGGACGTAACTCTCGAGTGCCACACCGAGGCCTACCCCTCTTCGATAAACTACTGGACCACGGATAGAGGAGACATGATCATTTCCGGTGAGACTTATACAACATTTGGGGTCTCTAAGTCGTTACTTTTGCTTCGCTGAGCACGCAAAGAAGGGGAAACTTTACAAATTCGTGTTTTTACGACACGCTATGATTCACGGAGTTATAGGCTTACGGATAGGGTTGCCATTTTGGTTAAAAGCCACAGGGTAGCTTCAAATAGAGCTTTTGAAAAGCGTGAGGGAAAATATAGCTCATAACATCGTTGGAGAAAGATTGATATTGTGATACGCCTTCCGAATCACTTCGTTCCTTGTTGATAAACTGAAAGGCTTTTTTTGTTGAAATGTTTTAGGTTCGCTTGATAAATACAAAAGACGCCAAGCATTTCACTGTTGTAGCATCCCATTTCCTGGTCGGTTTTTTTTTTGAGTTTTTTGTAGGTATCTACTTTAATAGTACCTAACTACATTGCCATTTTATAGGTAAGTATATTAAGTATAGACAGATATGACGTATCTTTGGTAAATGCTTACTTCTTGTTGAATATTATGATGAAAACTGCCAGTAGCATTCATTAGTGAAAACTATTGTACAAATTGTCAATTTTGCGAAGCAAGCCTGTCAACCTGTCACATGTAACGTAACGTAACATACCACCACCAAGCTTTATTATCACTGATTCTAATCAACTAACTAATAACATCAAACTATCGAGTTTAGGCCCGAACAGAACAGAATATTGAACACACATTTATCATTTTCACATAAATAACATGTGTTCCTGTCTGCTTCGGCATCGTTCCATTCGATCATTGATTTATTACTTCATAATGAAAATAGTTTCTGTTGTGTCGGAGCAAACGAATGAGGTGAATTCAAATTCCTGATTATATTCGAACTCGTTCTAGCACGTATCGGAAACAAATATTTAATTAAATACCTCTCTTAATTCAAATACAGCTGAATTAACAGAACATAGACAATCAAACAGTAAATTCAATTCTGAGATCCAGAGAAAGGAGTTGGGGCATTTCAGGTCCCGAATTGCACACATTTAGTAAATTTTTTAGATAATTTTTTTTATTTATAACTTTTGTGGGTTTTACCATAATCTATTATGCAGTAGCAGTCACGAAAACGCAAAATAAAGTTATTATTTTGACTTAAACAACACCTATAAATACGACAAACAACATTGAAAAAGACGCATTTTTCGAAGTAAAATGCGTCTAACTAATGATTCCCGCTGCTTTATAATGACATTGTTACATTTTTTTAAACTGCATTGTAAGTGTTTTGTAATAAACAAAGTTCGATCATTGCAAGTTTAAAAAAAATGTGGGTCCTGGGCTCTGGCCAATTTGCTCCAGATCCTTTTGGTCTGTTTAGTTCTGAGAATTAAATTATAATTAAATTATATGGGCTTTTTCAGTTTAATTTTCGTTTGGGTCCTAAGGCAGATAGGTATCTTATTTAAGTAGAAATGGAAATTGTAGGTGGAAAATACGAGGCATTCCCGATGGACAGCGGCTACAACAAGTTTATGATGCTCAAGATACGGAACATCACGAAGGACGACTTTGGCTTTTATAAGTGCATCGCTAAGAACTCTCTTGGGGAAACCGACGGCATCATCAAACTAGATGGTAACGAATTTATCTTACTGCATTAAAGTATCTTAATCAGCCGTGATATTATAATAATGTTTTTTTTTTTCTCCCACAAAGCATAATTATACAAACAAGTACAAGATAAGGATTAGGTACTAACTTTGTGAGAGACTGGTGCCTGATGTAGATTCGTGAGATTCGTGATACTGATTAAGATACTTAAAATGGGCCAATTAGAGCATCATCAGTAGTAGTGGATGTAGTAGTAGTCCATAGTGGATGCGACTTCGCCTCCAAGGTCGTTTTCGTCCGGTTTGGCTCAGGTCGTACTTAAGCTAATTGATTTTTTAATCAGAAAGGGTAAAGAAGAAAACATCGTTGAAAAAACCAGTAAGCTTCAAAAGCTCCGAATTATTAATTCTCCTTGGGAATTACAGATATGTAAGCCTAACTTATTAAATTTGTATGTCCAACTATGTAAGAGAAAAATCTCTAAAGAGTTGATAGGTTGTAATTACTTTACTTGAATGAACATATATTTTTTTTACAGAAATACCAGCTCCACCATCTGCATTTACAACCACACAAAAGTCAATATTGGATAACCAGACAATCAGAAAAAAAGGTACGAGTTGACGATAAATAGGTAATCCTATATTATGCATGAAATACTTACGCATTTTCGTTTCCATTTTAGCTTATCTTACTAGAAAAATATGATTGCAGGACTACCGCAAGTTGTGCAAAGTAGTGATGCCGTCAGCTCGAATTTTCAAGGTGAAGCTTATGGTGAGCAAATACGAGACTTTGGTAAGCAAAATAACAGGGTTACCTACGTGACAAGAATCTGCATGTTTACAAATAAATTCACAGTATTTTTATTTGGAAACAAAGCGCGATTTAAACGCGTGTTATAAATAAATGGATTTTCTATTTATCTCTGTTAAAATATCGTAACTTAGTTTTGTTTTATAAAGGAGGTTCTTTTCACATTTTCATTTCACAAATTTCCAGAAAAATTGTTTAAAGTTCCGACTATGGTGTTTTCGTATTATGTACCTACCCAATATTTAAAGATTTTTATTTTTTTTTCAGATTTTGATGACGATAGCAGTACAGCGTCACAGCAGTCACATCTAAGCAATGCGTTAGTTTTCTTACTAACATGTATTGTGATATTAAATGTATAAGTATAATTTTTGATATCAATATTTTTCATATCCAACGAGTTGTTTCACAGATTGCTGTTCTTATTTATTCATAATTCAATTTTAGACCAGACAATAAAATATTTGCTTTATTTGTTACTAGTAACGAACGTTTCAGTATTTGTTTAATAAAATAAAAATACAATTACCACAAGATTTGTTACTTTGAAATAGTATAGTGTTTGTTTAGACTGTCCTGTACTGTACATGTCACTTACGAGTAGCTTTGGTCATGCTTTTGTTCGAAAATGTCTTTCTGTTTGTAGATTCTAGTCTTTGTAATATACCTAAATGTAATCTAGTATTCTGTAACTAGACGCTTTAGACTGTAAAGTATAACTATTCAATGTGTTGACTTTTTTCTACAGCATCTTTTAAAACGCCTAATTAGAAATCTTTTTTGTACCCCTTACGTGAGATGAGTTATAAACGAATCCATATCAAAATCATTTTATGGAAAAATTTGCATCTTTACAGATGCATATCAAAATTTTTCCATAAAATGATTTTCTATACACTATAGCGTGCTATAGCATAGCAACTAATACATAATAGCGCCCTGAACGCTGTCTAGCTAGACTATCACCTTTCATTTAGGCTGTTGTCGAACGAGAATAGGTAGTTTTTTTATCCCGTATAAACCATTTCACGTATTTCAAAAGGGGTGATCTCTGTCCAATTACGTGTATGTAGTCTCTTGAAGATAAAAAAGGGAGTAGTTGTATACTTTCTACAATGAAAATACGTAGAAAACGTATAGGCTTAGTAAAGTAAATAGTATTTAATGTGAATTTATCATGCTTTTGTTCCTTTAAATCTATCGTACATTAAATGATTTGTTAAGTTTTTAATTTTTTATTACCTGTAATATATTTAAATAGGTAAACAAAAAATTGTTTTATACCAGTTCATTTTGTGTACTTGCTACGAAACTGCCAAATAAATGTGCAAATTAAATGAAGCTTATCAAAATTTTGTTTTACTAAAAATAAATCTGGAAATATTGTAGGTACATTTTTTTAATTTTTTTTATGAATCACTTTTATGTTTAAATATTAAGAACCTTCGGATGACAAAGATACGCTTTTATGAAAAAAAGCGTATCTTTGTCCTTTCTTCCTGAATAAATGAAGACCATTTTCTTTAAACTCTTTCTAAACCCTGCTGATTGCGATAATTTATCTTTTCCTTTATCTCAAATCAATTCAGTTCTAAGATGTTAAATAAGAATATTATTCTTAATTACTGCGATTATTCGTTTTTTATAGCCTAAGTCAGCCATCTATAAAAAGAATAGCAAATAGTCGATTCCGAAGGTCGGATAGGCTCTCTACTGAACACATAATATTATTTCTAGAACCCGAAACATAAAATGAAATGGCCTCTAAGGGCATGTTTATTTGTTTTCTTTATTGTCAACTCCAAGACACTAACATAGACTTTATTCCTTTAACATCGACATTATTAAAATATATGTAACTTCCTTGGAAAGTTTTTCTTGAGAGTTTTGTTAAATTGAGTCACGAATGAGGTTATGTGTATCCTACCTATCCTAAACAAGATTATTTGAATTGAATGTTGACTATTTATTGTTGACAGAACTTGTAGATTAAATTGTGTAAATAGTAATAAGTAGCATTGGTGCTACCCAATTCAAACAATAAGATTAAAACCTCGATTTCATCATACTTTAATATTATAAATGTGAATGTAAGTTGGTTTGTTACGCTTTCACGCGAAAACTACTTAACCGATCATCATGAAACTTTGTACACATATTTTTGGAGGTATTAGAAGTAACATAGGAAACTTTTTATCCCGGAAAATCAACGGGATCCAACGAGACGCGAACGAAGTCGCGGGTGGAAGCTAGTTATAATATATTCTACCGTAGTTTTTTGTGATGAGTTTTTTGTTCTGTGAAACTTCGTCCCTAATTACTAAGTTCACAGAACACGTGTACCTATCTGGCTTTATCACTGCAAAAATATACCAAAAACTACTATGTCGTATGGTAGGATCAGAACCCTTGGCGTGCGGGTACGACTGGCAACTTTTTTACTGTGACAGTTGCAACGTAGACAGTTTTCAAAACAGGAAAACAAAAGCATGCCGTTTGCCGAGTGCCGTTTTTCGAGTGCCGTTTTTTGTTTGAGATATTGAGTAGGTTACAGTACAATGGACTCTATAAAAACGTTTTGAAAGTAGGTTTTGCTTTTTACTTAGGGCATTGAGTAGGTACGTTCATAGTATAAGTAGCCTTTAGCACAGATCATATAATACTATACCTTTTAGTTTAATTAAATCTATAAAAAACAATAGATCAGTGCAAAATATCAATGCTTCAACTAGGTACTTGCCATCTCTCGACAGAGAGTAACAGCAGGCTAATTTTATTTGTGTTTATTGCTTACGCTTATAAGTTTATTATTTGGTTAAGTACCTAAACTAAAACCGTTTCTTTAAAAAAATCTTAGTGGTTGGCAAGGTATTTATTTTAAAAATGAATAGCTACGAATTTGAGAGCATTGAAAGCGAGCTCAACTCTCTACAAACCGATTATCTCTATTCATTTCGTGCACAACATTTACACCGCAAACGCCGGGAGCCCGACAGAGACGAGGCAAAACCACTGCAACCTCGCATAGAAACGTGCACCATTCAACATTAATACATAACGTGGCACAATCTTAGTGCAACTGCCCTTTACTGTCCAATCGATACCTTACCGACTATTATTTATTCTGTGACCTTACTTAGTAATTTACTGCACTAGAGTTTTACGCTCCTGAATTTTCTATTGCGCCAAGTGAAGGCAATCTCGCCGGGAGTGCAATGTGATAGCGCGCTATTTTTCAGTGGCCGAGCTTCTAGTAAAATGCAGCCGTATCAAATGGTTTGATTTTCAGACTTTATTGGTCTTTTGGCAGGATATTGTACTGACGCGGTCAGTTCTCAGACAGTAATAATGTGGATGAATGCGCTTCGGTATACCTATAGATAGCTATATACACAACAATCGCAAACACAACAATGGTTTTATTATGATAAATAGCTACTCCACGATCAATCGCTACTATATGATATACATAGTAGGGGATATACATAATATTATATACTTAGGGATATTTCATATTGGTCTTCTAAAGCTGAGCTAGCTGAAATAATTGCTAAATCTGTTGTCATCTCTTTAGGTACGTAATATTTTTTAAAGCCGCGCTAATATAACAGTTGAATATGAATAAAGGGGTGAGTTTAGATACATGAATTTGAAGTCGTATTTAAGAAGAATTTTCTAAAGGATGTGATTCTATATAATTGGTTTATGGTGCATGTGTTACTTTTATTATCATCAATAGTAGGTATATATAAAACTCTTTTGAAGCTGACAGAGAATCAACGCACAGCCTAAACTATAAGTCCTAGAGGTATGAAATTTGGAGGATAGGTTCCTTATAGTGTAAGGGCGCACTAAGAAAGGAATTTTGAAAAGTCGCACTCTAAAGGGTCTAGAACGCGAGCAACGCCGCGGGCGACGGTTAGTTACCTATATTATTTTTCCCGTGCGTAAATAATTACTAGCGCCACATGAAGCCAGTGCATGTGACTGCAGCAAAATAAATATTTGCTTTTTATTAAAAGTCTGTTAATTAAATTACGATATAAGTATTTTTTCAACACACTTGCTCATAAAGTGGCTCTATGGTCACCGCAATTAGGCACATAATGACACCCATAATCAAACTGTGACTTTTTCATTGCTATTTAATTTATTAATATATTAATTAGATTTTTTTTTTTAAATTTTATTGGTTGAGTAGCTTTCTTACTAAAAAAGTTTTTATTCAAAAAAAAGATCGTGTTCAATAGAACAAATAAATGAATGTTCCTATTGCTTGCTCATTTCATGCAACTTCTTATTTAAATAGATAATTTTAACTCGTACGTGTTTAATAAATAAAACTTTCACTCAAATATAACTTTTGTTTTCTCTGTAATAAAAGAAAACTTTAAATTCCCCATTTTTACGTGGCAGAATAGGCGCAAACCCTAAGCGCGGAAAATAAATAAAAAAAAAACCTCATCCCTTTAGTCTGTGGCCGATCGCAATGCGCGCGCATAGGAAAACTGATTAATTTTTCCCGCCATAGCAAAACATTTTTCACAACGCGTTTTCACTGTTGAAATTATTGTTATTTTATTCACAAGTGTGTTGAAAAACGTCGTATGATACACGTGTGTATTGGTGATTACCGTTCTCGGCTTTCTTAAGACCCTCGCCTACGGCTCGGGTCTCAATGGCACCTCGGCGGTAATCACCAATGTACCACACTTGTACCATAATGTACTATACATTGCGTACTTTATTATGTTATCAACTTATTACTCTGTTATGTCTTCATTGTTTTATGGCCTCAGTTATATTAAAAATGTCAATAGTACCTTGGAAGACAAACTATGTAAACATGAGACTAGATAATTTGCATCAGAGTAGTCAAGAACGAAAAATCTGGGTTATGTTATCTATAAACACTTGAATATCGTGGAAACCATGGATGCCACCTTAATAAAATGAATTGTGTTTGATAGAGAATAGCTTGCATAATAATATATCATCAACATCATCGTTTTACCAAAGGAGTTGCGGCATTTCAGGTCCCGATTTGCATACATTTTGCTCACATAATTTTTGTTATTAAGTACGAGTCGTTTTAGAAGGTAAAAAAATTAAGGAATGGAAACAATTGTTTTGCTGTGTCAAACACTGTCTTTTTGTGTGATACCCAATAATCGTAGAACTTTATTATTTGTATGCTCTTGTTCACCCTGACAGGTAGGTTCTTCTTCTTCTTCTCTTCATTAATGGCCTCGGTCCATCATTTCGACAGACAATTTTGCCAATGTCAAGTGATATAATTGTAATAATATAAGTCAAGTCATTTGTCAAGTCGGCTGTCGTTTGTTTTGAAAAGAAAATGGTGGATTTTCTCTTCAAAACCTAACTTGAATTTTCACATTCAGAAAAACCACTTTACACACATTTATTCCAATGGCTCACACTTTATGTTACGACCTAAGTATTATTGGTTAAAATTCCACCAAAATTAAACAAAAATACTCACAATAACACAAGAAAAACTATTAAAATAAAAGTGCTATGTGTCGTTTCAAAAAATGTCAAAACTCGTGTTCGACAGGTAGGTTTGAGGTATGTCTTTTTCAACCTGTCAGGTTGAAAAGGAACAACCTCTCATTGATTTAGCTCATAAAAAGAAATTACAATTTGTGTTTATATTGAACTACCTATATACCATACCTAGTATAGAATTATATGATCTGTGGCTATACATAAAAATCATAATTATGGTTCGAAAGTGGTGAAATTCACCTTAATAAGTGGTATGGTGTACATAACCCTTTAAAACGAAAAGTAATAACAACAGCTCATTAAAGATAAGAAGGGCTTCATTCCATATACATTGACGCAATCGCCTTTTGTTTACGGGTTCATCTCAATATATCGATGGAAATAAATTGGCCAAGGTTCTGGACAAAATTTGTTGTATTACCGTTTAACGTATTGTTATAAAGGTATAAAAACAGTGCCAGTATAATAATATGCAGCGTAAAAGGTATATAACAGACACCATCAGGCTAAAATTACTGTCTACAGCCAAATTGTAGAAATCATTAAACCTCATTTGACGAGTTCCTTGTTGAATTTCTCATTTAACTCCATTTTTCAGCTCTTCTTAAAGTAAAGGTGGTGAAATTTAAAACAAATACTTAGATACATATTACATGTACAAATGGATGTAGGTACATGTATGAAATAGGACAGCAGGTGTGCTTTTTTTGTGATGGGAGCCGACCCTAAGAAGAACGTTGACTTGTATGAAGTGATTATAGACTTTAAACTGCTACTTAGTTAATTTTTATCACTTACAGCTGTATTCAGAGATGTACGTTTAATGCTAATCAACTCTTATGGTTTTATTCATACCTACTGTCTTTTAAAGCTACGCTCTCAAATATAGCTGCTAAAGTTGCCATCTATTTTCGTTGTCATGTCGAAAATTGGCTATGCAGGCTACACCCCGAGCTCTTTGAATTATGAATTATTACGAATATAATATAAAGAAGGGATTAGGTTTATTGATGTATCTTACTATAATGAATCTGACAAAGACACCGCTAATAAGTAATATGTAATGTTTAAGTGACGTCTTTGAGTGCGGCAGCTAGTGAGTGAGTAGTGCTAGTGTATTACTCATTGCGATAGCTGACGACAAAAGGTGATATAAGCGCGTAACTCAGTGGTAATAGCGCATAGTTTCACTGAGTCACTCACTAGCTCACCTAGCTTACATAGGTACTTACTGATAAATTGTCTATCCTCCAAAAACTTAAAAATGAGTACTCCTAACAGTAAATATTATTTTCACGGCAAAGAAGCGCGAGTGCCAGCACATTTGAATTTTGGAAAATATATGCTTGACCGACTGAGGACCAAAAAAGACGAAATAGCATTGGTAAGAAATATATATTTCACTAGCCGTCGCCCGCGGCGTTGCTCGCGTTCTAGACACTTTAGGGTGCGACTTTTCAAAATTCTTTTCTTAGTGCGCACCTACACTATATAAGGAACCTACCCTCCAAATTTCATACCTCTAGGACTTATAGTTTAGGCTGTGCGTTGATTCTCTGTCAGCTTCAAAAGAGTTTTATATATATTGATTATACGTATACATATCTTATTCGGTAAAATAGACGCAATTTAATTCGGTCGATTCTGAAGTAAAATAACAGCAGTAAAAATACAATTTTCCGTTCAGGAGAACATCGATACGAAGGAAAAGCTATCTTACAAGGAATTCACACAGTGCGCCGTGAATCTTTCCGCCTCGCTGGCAAAGCTGGGGGTCGGCAAAGGGGATACTGTCGCCGTCGGTTGCGAAAAACGCAATGAATTCATGCCTACGCTTCTCGCAATTGTCTTCACGGGAGCTAAGTATACTCCGTTTCCCTTAAATTGTGGAAGAGGTAAGTCTGTCTATGTTTTAATACACAGCTTGTGACCTCAACTTACCCAGTTTCAACCAACAAAAAATTATATATAAATAGAATTTTATTATTTCAGGCACGTTAGGTTAGAAAACATTGTAAATAGACCATTGCAAAAAAAAATGATTAAAACAATACTATATGCCAAAAATACCTAGTAGGACCTTAATGTTATGCTATAGTTAACTACCTATTATGTGGTTTGAACAAACATACGTCGATCCGCTCGAGTTAGATATTATTTAAAAGGTTTATTCTTGCTCTATTGATAAATCCAATATTTTGTCATTTTCAGGTGCGTTTAAACACAAACTAAACATAACGCAACCAAAATACTTTATCTGCTCGAAACAATTTTGGACTGTAAACAAAGACATTTTAAAAGAGATTGAATCTATCAAAGTTTTCCTTACATACGATGATCCATTTGAGTCTATACCTTCGATAAAGGATTTGATTGCGCAAAATGGGGATGTTGATGTGGAGTTCTTTGAACCTGCTCCAGTGCACGGACAGACAGACGTTGCGGCTATTTTGTATTCATCTGGTACAACGGGATTAGCGAAAGGAGTTGAACTGACACATTTAAACTGTATACTCAATAGTTTACCCGAAGAGTAAGTATTCAAATTTATGATTTAAAAGACTTGCAAAGTACTAAAAAAAGAAAGCTTAGAAAAATTCATCAGAAAGTTAAACCATTCGCTTTTTGGAACGAAATACTTGCTAACTGTTTACATGATGTTTAATAATATAATTTCTTTTCATATTTTAGTTTCTCTGATCCAAGAATCCAAATAGCTTTTGTGTCTGGGGAGTGGTATCACAACTACGATTCATTTTTGACGTACAAGTTCCTGACAATGGGTAAGACAATTATTTACCCAGAAGAAATGAACACGAAGGCAATCTTACGAAGCGTTGATCAGTATAAGGTAACCACTGCGGTTCTTAAAATATTTAAAAACGAATTATTATTTTTAGCCAGTTTCATCCCACTGCAGGGCAAAGGCCTCCCTATATCCCCCTTCCACCTCTCACGATCTAGGGCAGCTGCGGGCCAATCCTTCAAAAATGCGTCTAATTCGTCTCGCCATCGTTTACCACCATTGGGGGCCCATTCTGTTGTGATTTTTGCCCAGAGATCGTCCGGCATGCGGCAGATATGCCCAGCCCAATTCCATTTCAGTCTAGCAGCTTTTTGAGTGTCGTCAACGATTTGTGTTTTTTTTTTGTTAAAAACTAATGGTCTTATAAAAAGTTACATTACCTAGTAATGATTGTCTTGATTACTGAGATAACTACGATAAGCCGTCATATGCGCACTTAGTCGAACACAAACAGTCAAACTCAATAGTTCTGAAATAAAATTACTTAAATTACAGGCAAACATTGTATTCGCGATGCCATCGCTCATCACTTATATATCAAAGGAAGATGATCTTGACAAATACAACCTGGATTCTCTTAAAATAATGTACTCAAGATCATGCCCTCTCCATAAAAAGACGATTGAACAAGTAAAACAAAGGTAAGAAGGTACAAGATAGAGGATGCCTCCTGTTTTATTAGATAGTTATGTTTGTGGCTTGAGCTTTACGTTATTTTAATATGCAATGAAGAACAAAAGCCACAAACTTATAGAGATATAAATACTCAAGTTTAATTTTATTATGCACTTAATGAAATTTCCGGATACTTATATATGTAAAAGTCTTGTTCTTCTTGGTATTCAAAATCCATGGAAATGTAGGTAGAGAGCTAGCCGAGGCAATCCTAATTATTTTAGTTAATTTTATCGTCAGTTTAAAATACCTAAATCTTATAAAAATACCAGCACACCCTTTTTGAATTGTAAAACATTTTTCGTGTATACTATTCTTTTACCACATATTTTCAAACCACTGAAAGGTTCCCAAAACTCGAAAACATTTTGCAAGGGTATGGCATGACAGAAGCAGGTGAACTGACTTCGGAAAGTTGGGGTCATCAAGGTCCAAAGCCCGGAAGCGTCGGAAAGGCATCCCCAGGGATCACTTTAAAGGTAAACCACAGGTTTCAAATAGCGTTTTTGCTTCAAATGCGAGTAGTGATTTTTTGCAACTCAAACTTTTTTTTGCAAAGACATTAAATTTTCTTCAGTAGTTTAAAAAAATTGGGTTTACCTATATTTTCCGTAATTCTACACTTTGTCCTAATCTAAATTTATTCTCAGATTTCAGATCTAGAAACCCGTAAAAGTGTGGGTCCGAATGAACAAGGCGAAATTTGTCTAAAGGGTCCGGTCCTTATGAAGGGTTATGTAGGAATGGACCTTTCAAATTACTCGGACGACGAAGGTTTCTTCAGGACTGGTGATCTTGGCTATTACGACGAAGATGAGTACTTCTACATCGTTGGGAGGCTCAAAGACGTAGTTTTGTATAACGGTTGCAACGTGAGTTTTTACATTTTAGGTATTATTTCTGCCGATAGGCTTGTGAATGTGTGAAAACCTCACGGTCCGTCGGGCACTTTTACCGGGGGACGCGAGTGCGCGTTAGCATTCTTCCGCGAAGTGGTAACAACCCTGCCTTTCAATTTAAGTCATTTTCCAAATTTAGACCATACATCAACTTTTAAACCTTATATTTTGGATTACGAAGAGGAAAGTAAACTTAATTGTAAATACTAGATTCCCCCGCTGGAGTTGGAAACACTACTGCAAATGCACCCTGGAGTAAAAGAAGCCTGTGTAGTGGGACAACCTATCCCAGTTCTCGGAGAAATACCCACTGCTTTTGTAGTGCGCCAGCCCGGCTCTGATGTTACTGAGCAAGAACTAGTGGATTTGGTCAATAGAGATGTAAGTTTTGCAACTTTCCTTGAAACTATCGTTTTTTTGGAGCGAGATTGACTGCATTTGTTTTTTGGTTAGCAATTTTATAAAATGACACATGGACAGGAAACTTTTAAGCTTTTTCTTATTTGTGACATTGGGTGCCCCAAAAACCCACTTAAAATGTCGCTACGATAAAATTACCAAGCAGCGATCAGTGGTCGCCATTTCCACCGCAGAAACGTCACGCCACTGCGTAGAGCCACTTGCATAATGTAAACACGCATTAGCCACAGTTTGTATTCCAAACGTTTTTAGGTCACGCCGAACATGCAATTAAGAGGTGGAGTAAAGTTTATTGAGGAAATGCCGAAGAACCCGAGAGGAAAGATTTTAAAGCAACAGCTAAAGGATATGTTGCTTGAA
Organism: Eulithis prunata; assembly: GCA_918843925.1. Classification (NCBI taxonomy): domain Eukaryota; kingdom Metazoa; phylum Arthropoda; class Insecta; order Lepidoptera; family Geometridae; genus Eulithis; species Eulithis prunata. The sequence continues at coordinate 5,363,182 of OU974016.1, read as the reverse complement.
ATGTGATGGAATAATCGTGGGGGCCGTTTGCTTCGATAAGTTATCTACAAGTAGAAATCACTCACAAAAATGTTGTGTGATCTTGTTTAGCATTCTGATAAAAAGTACATGTATGCTGCATGCTTCTGTTAAAAAGAGATCTATATTTTTTCTTCCGTAAATCATAAATAAATATTTATTTTGTACTGTTTATTTAATTTCCTACAATACTTTTTTATGTGACATAACGCAGAATAACAAACGCTACACTAATTCAGTTAAATAAAGGTATATTTCCAAGTAGAAATGATGAAAAAGTATAAAACCACCCCTCACTCTAATCTTATTCCTGGGATGTCTTTATTAATTCAGTATGATTTAGATTATCATAATTCCTTACCTTCTGCTTAAATTACTTTGTAATAGGACAAAATGCTTGGCTTATTCGGCTTGGGCTGTTCCTTTGAATTTGTCATGAAATTTAGCCACGCAGTTTTATTACTTACGTTTTTACGATTCTAAAAATGTTCAAATAAATTCTCAAAAGGTAACTCCAGGTAATACGTAAAACTAACGAATCTATGTTAGTACATGCCTGTTTTATGACACTACATCGTGCATTAGTATTACGCATATGTAAACGATAGAATAATAGTACCTAATTCCAGATCCAATTTATTAAACGGCAGGAAGATAATTTTCTTTTTAATTCACGCCATATCATTTGCATTGACACTTTTCTAAAGTGGAACTCGTTTGCCATTTAAATTGACTACCTCGGAGCAATTTCGCTCGTGGTCTCTCGTAGAATGGTCCCTGCGGCCTGTAATAGGTTTCTTAAAAGAAAATCGAGTTAAGCACGGAGTGATTGACTTAATTGTAGAAAACTTTATTTCTTAGATTACTTAGTATTGCTTAAATTCATCCAAACTAAATTACTTTAGTGCTGGGTCTACGAAATTATTGCAATCGCTGTCGATTTGGCGTATAGAACAAAATCACTGCTCCAAACGACCAATACTAAGAACGATAACGATAATTCAGATACCTAAACATACGTTATACAGATCGAGTTACTGAGACCCCTGAAAGTAATTTTATCGTAACGTAAATGTCAAGTTGATTTCATCAGTATCTACACTTAACTCCACGGCTAAATAAAATAAATAACAAATGTCTGCGAGCGCTCCGAAATAAACTTAGTTTAAAGCAACAACGTCCTGAAATTATCAAAGATCAGCAACTTTTCGACGACCAAATATTTGAAAAGCGTAAAATAGACGAGAAAGTTCATTAAATGTTGCCACTTCGAAAATTGAATCGTTTAATCGTGGCAAGTCAAGTGGGGCTGTGAAAATAGCGACATAGTGCCGGATGCAAATAGTCGTCGGTGACTTCTGTTGACACACATTATTCCTTGCATAAAATAGCTTTTGGCAGGTTCACTTGTTTTTACAATGACACAAGAGGCGCGTTCATATTTTGTGTACAAAAAAAAACTGTTGACTCTACCATGAGATACAATGAATCTTTTTTTAAATATTTAACAATCTCTTCATTCTTTACAGTACAAAGTTTTACTCCTTAAAAATATATCGAACGTTAAAATAAATTTTGGAAAGCCGTGTGTGTTACATTCTTCGAATGTTGTTTGTTTTCCGAGTAGACGCCGTTTCCATGGCCTATCAAAACGCATTGGTAGGGAGCTCGTAATTGCGTCAGAGTACCTTTGATACTCCGTGGAAATAGAGCAATTAAGTCCCTCCAGCTGAAGAGTTTCCTTGATTTTTTATTACTTTCCACCCTTCGTGTACCTACATGTTTTAATGGCGGCGAACAGCAAACACGCTCGCCGCTAATTAGACTTTTGCATACCATCTATTTTTTGCCATTTCACAGAGTTTATAACACATCATTACCTAGGAATTTAACTAAACGAAAAATGGAAAAACGAAGCATTCCAAAAGTAACGATTTATTACATTATTTTTTATTTCTTCATTACTGCAAACTTGCCATACTTATTTTTATATTGAACTAAGCTTTCTGCACTAAGAAAATGCACAAAAAAATTTAAGCGTAAGTAAAATTATATACACTGTAAAAGTTACGAGTGGATTCGAATCCCGCGTCCCGTCAAGTTTCAGACATACAACATTAGACAGAGGGGCGATTCTGTTGTTCAAGTTTTCTAAACTAACCTAATTTGACAGTTAAAATCGTCATTTTCTTTTCAGTTCATGAGAAAGGGACGACATCATTATTAGTGCTGTTAAATTAGGTGCTGGTACGAGTAGTTTAGTAAAATTCAAGCAGTATCAATACCAGTGCTTGGGTATCGCTTTACTAAAATATACACGCCAGAGAACAGTGGGTCTGACTCGGCAGCACACAGGCTCTATTTTAATAAGCTCTTAGTAAAAAGGTTGAGCTTCACGCAAACTTTATAAAATTATCTATATCTTGGAAAAACATTGAGTAAAAAGATGCAAAATAAAGACCATTCAAACGTTTTATTTCTACTTATAAAATAAAAAAACAAAAGAACTCACCCTAAAAAAAACAGTGTAGCTAAAAGGTCACAAGAACTGTTGAGTGTGCCCAGGTTACCCATATAGTACCCATTACACATAGTACCCATCATATAAGCGGTATATAAGTATTATTTTGAATTGTGCGCAGTTAGGTAAATGTTCACTTTGCAAAACATTGGTGGATATGGTTTTTGAATAGGTAACGAATACAAATTAGAATTTACCGTGTAATTACAAACCGCATTGAATATTAAAATAATCCTGTTGCTTCAACGGTTGGTTTTCGATTAATTGTTTAATAATGCTGTATGATTCGAGCAAGGTTTTGGACTTTACGTACGAACGTTTGACAATGATAATAATAATGAGAACACTATTGCAAAATTTATATTTATCGTAAAACTATTTATTTACGTTATATAGGTAAACGAGTATATAAATTAGACCATAAGATGTATGTCGTTGTAAAATATTATAGATCTTTACATCAAAAGGTTAGGCTTTAATTGCAAAACCACTAGATGCAAGAAAATTGCCAAAAAGAAAAAAAAAATCGGTTAAGAGTTAATAAAGTCGCAATTTATTAACTCTTAACTTTCCTCTACCTTGCTTAAATGAAACAGCCGTTCTAAACTACGTTTTACAACACTGTAAAACACATTATACTCAATCTGCACCACGTAACCGCTCCAGGTGAATGCTTAAATCCCTCTAAACTAGACGTAACCCCATTCTCAGGCAGATAGCGTCATACGACCGGTCATTTAAGCTACGTTCAATTAACTAAGTAGTCTCTTAATGTGGACATCACAATCTGAATAAGTAAATGTAATAAAGTAAAGCCTTTGAGCTCCACAGCGCTCTGGATTTAACGGCTTCCTAACGTATAATAGATGCCGACATGGCTACAGCTATTTAGTTTGTTTTGAAAACATATTTCGTGATTGTTTTCTTTTAATATTTATGATGAATACAAATATGATAGCCCGAAGTAATTAATTTTTGGGAAATACTACAGAAGGAGTCTAAAGCCAACACGCCGTGGCGTAAAATATACTTTGTTGCTATCGTTTAGTTATTTTAGACTGTTTACTATTCTGGTCGATAAACGAGGTTCATAAGCTGACTACAATTTTGAGTAGGTAGGTACTTATAAAATCGAACTGCTGATGACACTGAGTAAATATTTTATTTAAAATGAGGACACAGAAAACCGATTTATCAACTTTTAGTCAATTTAAACGCCCTAAAGATTTTGATCGATGGCAAATATTATGACACCGACGATAGCGATGCTCCGTGCTCACTCATATTGCACCTTCAGGCGAAATCTTTTTGGTGCTATTTTATTTATTGGTAGAAGTAGTGATGACGATTTCTTACAGAGGATTTCTGAAATATATATCGTTTTTTTTTCCTATGTGCAGATGAATTATACAAAAAGTGCATGGTTAATAGCCTTAACGTGACGCTATCGAACCACTTTACTGTAAATTATGTATAAAAGAATATTATCATTTTATTATTGTTTGCTGCACTTATTAGCTATTAATATTAATGAACTGCACATACACTGCGCTTTGTTCTTACCGTGGTTCGAACATACCTAATGAGCCGTGAGCCAAGCCCTGGCATCATTGCTTCGAGTTGCTAGGGAGGTGATAGAACCACTTTGTCTCTGAAAGAAGTTATTTGGTGAAAAATAAAATTATCATTGAAATTATCATTTTCAGTTTTGTCAACACAATCACCGCCCGTGCTCATGTAAACTTCGCCGGGAGTGGTCTCATTTAAATGGGTTACATAATTATAGGTTTCAATAAATAAATTGAGCATGATGTACTTATCTACCAGTGACCCTGCAGTCACTATTATGTAACACCCCTCAGACATGCTCACTCATTTTAGTCTTGGACGAAATTTTAGTCAATAAGTAATGTGCAAGAAAAGGTTTGTTTAAAAATAATTTCAAGTAAACTATCGATAATACGTTACATCCCTGATGGAAACCACAATATGCTAGCACCAGTATCGTATGGGGAGGCTCAGATCAATTAGGGAGAAAATTTAATGCAATATTGGAGATAGGTAATGATTTTTGTTCTCGGCGATGTAAGGAAGATTGGTAAGTTTAATATGTATATTAATTGCTGACTTAATAATCACTGAAATGCCAGATGCATACTCAGAGGTGTTATTTCTATAGTTTTACATAAGTGCTAAAAAGTTTTAGTATAAAAGCGATATCAAAATTAAAACATATTTGCAGAAATAATTTAGATAATTGCTATGGTCTATGACAGGCATAAATATAATATAGCCTACCTTTTAAATTTTGTACCTATGCCGTGCTAAGTATAGGCATAGGTAAATAATCGCTACCAAAGATGTCGGTATTCGTCTCCAAAACACTGACTGTATAGCAGGAGCATATAGGAATACTTGTCACGAGTTTTATATGTTCAAGTTAAGTTTAGATATAAAAATGCTTATGGCTGCTCTTAAAGCTGGATGCATTTTGTTAAAACCATGGCGCAACCTCGTCGCCATATATTTTGTTCACAGATCATTGACCACAGATGATCGATTAACACTTGAACAAGTTTTAAGTGCAGATAAAGTTTGTCCGCTTAGTTTAGAAGTGCTAAGTAAAACTCCCAGAGTAAGGAAAGACCAAGAGAAGTCATCCATCAAATAGTTGCAAGCTTGTTAAAATAACAAGGTCGGTAGTCGGTACCTAATCATGAAACTCCGCTTGGTTAGGAAGCTCTACTGAAAACAAATGAACGATTTATCATTTTGTATATTGGTCGGTTAATTACTTAGTCAATGTACTTATTAAGGTTAATAAATTTTAATAAAGAAGCTTTTTAATCCCCAACCGAAAAAGGAAGGTTTATTATAAGTTTGATGGTGTTGTGCGTCTGTCTGTTTGTTGCCACGTAGCTCCAAAAGTAAAACTTCGATTTAAATGCCGATTTTTATAAGAAAGCTGGTTAATCTGGAATGGTTTTAGCCATGTTTGGTGAAAATTGGTGCAGCCGTTTGTATTTGTCGAACTGCAGTCCTTACTCTAAGATCTGATGATGATCAGCAATGATGATGAGGATCTAAGGAGTATTTAATGGATTTTTTAATCTAGGTATGTTAAATAAACTTGTAATAAAATAAATGTTATTGTAAAAGCTGAAATCACATGGGTAATATTTACGTAAATACTTAAGAAATAAGAAACATTTATTGTAGAACTGTGTACAATAAATGTTTCTTAGGAGATCTTAGCATAAAATAGTTTCAACAGCCTACCCATTCCGGGCGTACAATATATTAACCACATAATACTATCTTAACTATCTAATAACGTATTATAGTAATCTTATTAATGTAAATAACGCTCTATAACGCTACGGCAATTTTTATTTGTTTTCATACAAAGTTACTTAGCTATTTTCTTGAAACTACATATACACAACTTGACCTTTACAAACCCGGCTTAGTTCAGGATGAGTCAACTTATCAAGGACCTGTTTAATGTTTTGACGTTGTCCATTGTGAATTACCGCTGGTTGCTAGTGGACAGGGGTCTCTGATTTATAGGAGGTCTTTGATAACGAGAGGCCAAAGGCCGACTTACTTAAACCTCGAGGATTCCACGAAGACGTCTCGGTTATTACAGCTCTACGCAAAGCTTGCGTTGGTAAATAAATATAAAAAATGGATAATCACTCGGAAATGTTAAATGGAACAAATAAGGCTTTATAAATATTTCTTCCTGCTTTTGTCAGATTCAGGACCCGTGTCGGTGTGAAATTCATTTGTATTTGCACAAGAAAATCTTCACAAGAAATCTTAAAAATAACAAGGAAAAAGTAGGTAGGACCGTATGAGAGGAAGCGTGCTCGCTGTACATTACACTCGCATCCACCGCTCTAAGCCCAGCAATTTGGAAGACAAATTCCTAAGACAACGGTTTGTTTTAGTAAAATAGTGCAAAGAAGGCTCGAGAGGAAATCACTGCAGAGATATCACAATGTGAGTATTATGATGCAACTCACGCCGGAGCTCTGTCTCGTTACTAATTAATTGGATTACGCATCCTCCAGCCATTATACGAGATGAAGGCTATTTGGTGAATGGATTTTGCACGCGCCACAGCGCAAACTCGGTCTGTTCTCTAATAAACGAAATTAAAATGAGATGCGGGAACGAATCATCTCTATAAATTCACACCTATCATAACAATCTCGACCGTTTAACTTGAATTATCTCATTACCCTCCCATCATAAACACCTTGAAAATATTTCCCAGACGTGGAGAGTCCGCTGGAACGGGCGCAATATCGAGTCTATTATTTCATTCGGCGTAATGGTGTGGCAGTGAAATAGGGCAAAGGACGAATAAACGGGACCCTGGAAATGAAGACGCCGTTTGTTCATAACCAGCTCGTTAATTCCATTATTACAAGTCAGAGGAGCGAGCGGGCTGGTAACAGATGTGCCACTTGACTCGACAATCTGCAGAGCAGACTTTTCATAGATTTCAACATCATTAAATTTTTAGTGGCTCCATTAGACGTAAAAATAGTACGGGATTTGAGCGAAGCGCACAAAGAATAGAGAATACTCTATCTGTAGGTATTCAGTATTCAGCGTCCTTAAAATTCACGCTGAAAATACTGAAAAGATTTACGATGACGCCGATTAAAATGAAAATGTTTTCTTATTATGGCTTCTCTTTCTTATTTCCTAGATAAATAAAATAAAATAGCATATATTTCCTCATACCTACATTGGTTGAACATATTTTAAGATTTTTTTTTTATATATATGGAATTAATTATTGAAATATTTATAATTCTCATTACCAGTACCTACTCTACATGGTTCTTAGAGCACTACAAAACATAAAGTAAAATAATTACAATTAGTAGGGTCATTATTGAAGTTGAGAGTATTACAACAGATATTTGTACTAAAAGCTATGCTAATATAATAAAAAAACAATACAAAAAATACCGCGGCTATGGTGAAGTTCAGTAAATTTATTAACTTAAATAAATAGCGCACCAAGGAATCGATAGAGCCTCGGGATAGAGTCACTAAAATATCGCATTAACATCTTTTTAATTGCAGCAGTTGTAAACGGCGTTTACGGCCCGAAAGTAACTTGCAATAACTCCGACATCATACTTCGGTCAAAGTGAATAATAACTAAAGTCCGATATAGCTTAGCTTCAACAAAAACTAGTCAACATTTACCAAAAAAAAACATCCAAAAGCTATCTGCAGGCTATGCTATGATATTAGCTCTCCGACTATATGTGTAACTAGCCGTCGCCCGCGGCGTTGCTTGCGTTATGCCCTTTAGAGTGTGACGTTTCAAAATTCCTTTCTTAGTGCACCCCTACACTATATAAGGATACTGCCCTCCAAATTTCATACCTCTAGGACTTATAGTTTAGGCTGTGCGTTGATTCTAAGTCAGCTTCATAAGAGTTTTATTTTGTCTATGTCAAAAAGTCATGATCTAAAACACCACCTCAAGATCATACTTTCCCTAGCTGTTCTTATAATTCACTGTAGTAATTACTGTAGCATGATACCATCAGCCCTAATGATTTAACAAAAGAGCTATTTGACCTCAGCGTAACGCAAGGCGATTAAATTGATTAATAAAGTATACCTTCATCACTTGCAAGTCTTTTTTCCACAGATAATTACTTAGAAACCTGAGTTGTAGAAGATTTATGTTAAAAATGGTTTACCTAGGCACCTTATCTACTAAAATTGATTATAACTTTTATAAACTGCAGTCGCACTATATTGCAGAATTTTTTAGAATTAAATTTTAAATAATACAGCTTCTTTTTTAATTACGGAGATTTTGGAATGTTATTTAGAATCTTGGGTGTTGCTCTCAGAACAAAGACATGTTGTTTTAGCATTTATCATATTATTATTTTGAAAGTGGAATCGGCGTTCCCTTGCAAACGCGTGCTTGCTTCGGCATTCAAAGAAAACCTACTTGTATTAGTTGTATAATTATCGATCAAATTATTGAGATTTGCCCTAAGCTCATGAAATATACTATTAGTAGAATAAGAATCGGTGTCTAAAGCTTAGAGCACGATCTTCATTTGACATCCCAGTCAAATTAGGCGCTATGAGCCATCGACTGGTCACGTCTACCGTTTATGCGAAATCGATTCGAACGTTTTATGTGACGTTTCTGTCGAATTTAATAGCCCCAAGATGACTGGACGAGGAGCAATAAACCGAAATAAGTATTCTAACACATTGGCCGATAAAACTTTATTCCCTTACTTATACTAGCTTATACTACTCCTTATATCCGTACGAGTATAATTTTTATACATATCTAATTTTTATGATGATTTTAATAAATAGATAGAAAACTATACCTACCTACATACATATTATACTAACCTAAATATAATTTTTTTCAAATAATTAATTACAGCCAATAAATTGCAACAAAACTACTATTAGTCCACCATTACCTTCCCCTCCTTGAGTGTCCACTGCAAACCACACCGGTGCTAAAAGAAGATTGTGGCCAAAATAAGCCATAAGACTGTGATATTTCAATCCAATAAGTTGGATAGTTTGATAAATAATTCAGCAAGTTGTAACAGGTAAGTGGCACTCGCGCGTTACGGTCGCCCGGAGAGTCGGCGCGGCTGCTTCGCACTCCGGAGGGTGAAATCACAGCACTTTTATTTCACCAAATTAATTTTTAATTCTACGGTACGCCGCCTGCGCTGAGATAGCCTACATCCAATAAAACACCCACGTTACTAACAACGGTAATAACGACGCACAGTCTTAAAATACGTTGCCCACAATTTGTGCTAGATTCGGACATGTGTAATTTAATAAATTCCGTTGGTTTAAGCCCCTATGTTCGGTTTCAAATGGAACCCTTTTCATTTTAACTGCCTGATAAAGCTTATCCAGACGTCATAAAATATGCCCTCAGAGTACAAAAGACAGACGCATAAAGGTTGAATGTAACTAGTAGGAGAAAGGTTTAGCTGTGTGTCTGCGAAGATTTAGTCAAACTGATGGATTAGGTCGCAAGGTTCGGGTCGTATGTCACACACAGCGCCAACCCCGAGGGACGATATCCCGCGGGCGACGATAGATAAGCTCATAATTTATGCATTGAATATACACCAAGCTGCTTTAATTATTTAACACTATGAACGTAAGTGATCCGATATGTGAAGAAAATGTTATTTCCGTAATGCACGCCTCGTAGCAGCCTGTAAGAATAAAGCGAAATAAATAAATAAATATCTATCTTTAAAATCGTAGTTTACAAATGTAAGTAATCCTCGATTAAAACCAGAAAATTAAAATTAATGAGACGTCCGTAATCTAGTGAATTCGATGCAGTTACCTCGTAAGTGGCGGTCTCGATGTAATTCAGCTCGGCTCGGATTATCCCGTGCCGATACGTAATTTAGTGGAAAAGGTTGCGACCCTGCTAGTTTGTATTACCCCGACAGTGATATAGGGTATTAAGTTCCCTTCCCTGTCTCCCTTAACGCGTAAACAAGACAGAACCTTTCTGCGTATCGCCCTCACAAAGGTTAATAATTTAAGAGACTAAGCGGGAAAAGGTTTCCGCCTATTTTCTACTTAGACTAAAATGGTTTTGTTCCCATTGCCATTGCAATCCTAATGAATTATTTATCATTGGACTATGGAAATAGGTAGCAGTTTCGTCAATACCGGTACGTTACTATAGAGCGGCTAATCCTACAATCGAAGTTGCAGCTTCCGTGGAAAAAATGCTTCTATGTATTCAGCAGAAACACCTGGTACTGGGTACCTACCAGTTGTTTGTGACCTCGTCCAGACAAACTTGAACTAAAGTGAAGATTTCGGAAAAAATAATGAGGATTCTGGAATATATCCAACAAAAAGGTGAAGTTGGTTTTTCTTTCTTTATTCAACCAGTCCCAGTTTTATTATACTAAAGTAGAACCTACTTCATTGATCAAAAAGCAAATCGACTTTTTTTTAAACACTAGGAAATGATAGGAATGAATCATAATATTTCTTTCCACACAAATTACCTCTGATTCACATCTCACCCTCCTGACACAAAACAATGAAATCCTCCCTTCATAAATAATTAATAGAGTTCGTAAATTATACTAGTCGATGTTACTTAGTGCCGATGTGCTTCATTATTTTAACATAGAATGTATCACATAAGAGTATGGATAACGAAGCGTAATCCGATTTGCAAATTCGATAAGTTAGGCGAAAGCGCGTGGACACGTCCCGAATAAAGCCCGGTTTGATCCTATTAACGCACGGCTAACGGGCAGGATCTTGTGACAACGTCAGTTGATCCTTGTATGGACCCGCCAAAGGATTTATCTCATTCCATTATGTTCAAAGCTTTTCCGATCGTATTTAAAAACTCGCAGTCTTGTCGGAGCCGGGTAGGCGTGTAATCTCTACACACGTTTGTTTATTTTTATCGATGGAATGCCAGCTCCCGAACGAGCGATACGATCGGATCAAATGAGGTTATTTATCGTTCTGCGAGTCGATAGCGCGACATTCACGTGTTATGTCTATTGTTTATTTATTGTCTCTCGGCGAGCGTGAATGCTTTCGGATCACGCCGCAGCGTACGCGTGATCACACGCAACTCTACAATTTACTGTTTTAGTACTATGCAAACAAAGAACCCACACTCTTTTCAAAGTAGGATTTTATACTAAAAATACAATGAATAAAAGAAACCATTCAAAGGTTTAGTGTGAGACAATTTCAAGAAAATGTTGTAACTTTTATGACGCTGCTCTATTTTTTTTTTATTGAAAAATATTTTGTCAAGCCTTAAAAGCATTTAAAAATATGCCATAGTATTACTATTAATAACAGCATCAGCATCAAATGTTTGCCGTTAAAAGCATTTTCCATCCAATAATAGTAAAGTGGACTTTCATTATTATGTACCTAATAGGGTTGTGCTTTGTTTGCATTGTATATTTTTTATAGCACGTTGACTTCTACGGAATTTCAAATTTAAATTAGAATTTACTTAAGGATAAGAATAAGAATAATTTATTGTTTAACTGTGTACATAAAGAAAATTGTATATTTTACTTTGCTATAATATTGTAGCAATATACACAATAATATTATTGGTAATTTTATGGCTGTTTTGGCAGCCCTATATAAAGTGGAACCTCAGTGATGTAAATGGTAGGTAAAGCATAGTGGCCGTTTACATGAATAAAATGGCTGACAGATAATGAATCATGTCCAATTACCGTGTTAACGAACGACTTTTCAGGTGAAATATTTCAGAGTTTAAAAGTTGATAAATTGTGTATTTTATTAAATAATTTACTGTCATTATTAACTGTACTGAATAATGGGATCATTTGATTATCTTAATTAATGTATGAGTGAATACGATAGGTATGATGGTATACCTATCTAATTAGTGTAGTGTTCGAAATTCAAATGTCAGATAAGCTGCCTACTTAAGCTGACATTTTACAATCCCTAAAGAAAAAAAAACTTTGCTCAAATGACACTTCTTGTAGACTTGATCACGAATAAATGTTACAATCGTAAACGTATCGTAACGCTAGCGTAACCAAGATATACTGCGCGGTGGCACTGTGCTGTGCTGCGAATGCTGGTTTAAATGGTTTAAGGACTTTTCAGTCTCTGTTTATGAATAAGGTTAGTCACGTGACCATTCTCATACATTCTTCTCATCGTAGAATGCCAATTGATAATAGAGAAGCAGATATTTTTACCCAAACAAAAATGTTCAGTGAACTTAACTACCAATTAATTTGAGATCTTGAAGAAAGATCGTATCAAATACAAATCCGATGTGTTAATTCAGCGAGTTCAATAACGTAAATAAACTTTGGCTATTATCGCGTCAGAATAGCTGTTTAACGAGAGGGTTGCCCAATGAATGGAGATTAAACAAGACGATACGCAAACCTTCTCGATTACTTTATGAAATTAGTTAGAGCGCTGCGCTCGGGGGTTTACTTGAGGATGCTCGTCAACTGTGCTCTGAAACTAATGATTCGCATTTAATTTCATCTTATATATTATAAAAAATATATATAAAACTCTTTTGAAGCTGACTGATAATCAACGCACAGCCTAAACTATAAGTCCTAGAGGTATGAAATTTGGAGGGTAGTATCCTATCCATACATAGTGTAGGAGTGCACTAAGAAAGGAATTTTGAAAAGTCGCACCCTAAAAGGTCTATAATTAGGATCAAAGATTTTAACCAAATAACCATGCGAGCAAAGCCGCGGGCGACAGCTAGTTTGAACATATTTTTCTATAATTTGAAAACAGTTTCTGATGGTCACTTCACGTGAGTGATTATTATTGTCATGATATTATTTTGTTTTTATTTTTAACACCGAGTTAAAAATGAGATGTATATAAAACATAAGTATGTAATAAATGATTTTCAATAAATATTAAGTAAGTATGTTACTGGACCAATTTACGTCATTTATTAAAAGCTGTTTGTATTGAATTAACTAATGTGTGTAACAACTAGTGCAATAAAGTCACTGATTTATTTTCATTTACACCCTCCTCACAAACAAACACCCGCCTACATTAGTATGTATGTACCTACTATGTGTCGAAGAGTATGCTCGAGTATTATACGTAACAATTACCTATATGGACGCAAATATACAACATCTTCATAAAATCACTAACTCATACGAGCTTGCTTGCATAATCATATCAATTGAAACCCACTGGTAGGGACTTCTTAGTGGGGATTTCTGGAATATATCATTATATTGTCTCGGTTCTTCATTGTCAGTATGAATGAGGGTGTAATTACATACTACACTAGCCGTCGCCCGCGGCGTTGCTCGCGTTCTACCCTTTAGAGTGTGACGTTTCAAAATTCCTTTCTTAGTGCACCCCTATACTACATAAGGATACTACCCTCCAAATTTCATACCTCTAGGACTTATAGTTTAGGCTGTGCGTTGATTCTAAGTCAGCTTCAAAAGAGATAGATAGATAGATAGATAGATAGATATATTCTTTATTGCACAGCAAGAAAAGAAGAAAAGCAATACAAGAGAAATAAGTTTACAAAGAGTTTTATATATATATTGATTATATTCAAAAGCTTAAAGTAAATTAAAAATTATTTAATATAAATGTTACTTATGTATGTGTAAATAAGTGTCAGTCAACTATAATAAAAAAAACTAATACTTAAATAATACTTGGCTAATTGTTGACAAACAGCAATCAGCCTTTGAGTAAAGGTTATATTTATTTATTTGACGTTTGTGTCTCTACGCTGAATGGTCCAAGGATAAAACCAACACACGCAAGTCGCAAACAATGTTGCAATAGCAATCCACTTCAATTATTAGTATGCTTACACGACGCCGACGGACGTGTGGTTTACACAAACGTAGTTCGTAGAAATCAAGTAGGTACCTACGTCTTACGCGATAGAACAATTTTGGTAGTCTATATTGCAATGGTTTGACACTAGATTTTCTATAGTAATGCCAAGCGCTTGGCCTAAGAAAATGAAGGGAAAAAACCGTAGCTAACATCGACAGCTTATTTTTACCCGACTACGGGGAAGCAAACAAGAGAGTGTATTTTTATAAAATTATTTATTTAATAGACAATAAATAGTGCAGAGTTTATTACAAAGTAGCAATTTGAGATGAGAGTAAATTTTTGTTTTATACGTTTTAGAGCGTGATGTTTTTTAGAGCGTGCGCGTGACTTCTTTTTTTTACAAATTATCTAGGGCCTAATAGTTGGCAAGCAAGCAAGCTCGTATGAGTTAGTGGCCAACTCTGTTGACGGAGTTTTTAGGCTGCCTTAACGCCTCCGTCATGGCTCAACGACTGCTAGAGCCGGGGCCGACAGTTTAACGTGCCCTCCGAAGCACGGAACCGCTCAGATATAAATATTTTTTACTTTTGAAGTACATCCGGTTCTGTCTTTCACCATACATTGTAAACCATTGTAAAGTAAAGTATGTAGATAGTAAAGCGGCTAATTATATAGAAGGTTGCGGCGGCACCTCATTCTTTATGCATGCAGCCCGCTTTAATGCCTTCATTACCAGTTTAAAGTATTAAGCAAACTTCGGGAGACGACTCGCTGAGATTTGTTTAAGTGGTCGAACGTTCTCTCTGAAATTGTTCAGCGGAAATACTGCAAAACAATTTCCTTTTGTGGTGAATCAACAAAGATCCAGTCGCTGGATTAAACCTTCTTGACATGGACGGATTCGACCTTTTGTTTGAGTTTGTTTTCTTTGTTCTCAAATACAATTCCCGTATGAAAGTAGTCAAAATAAAGTTCCGCGTTTTTCGTGGTGTCATAACAATAAAAGAAAATTATTCTTATAAACTGCAGTTATGATTCTATCGGAAACGATTATATTAAAGAAACCTACATTGATTGGTTCAAATCAAAAAGGTCATCACTTTAGATTATTTACAAAGACATATCTACAAAGGTCAAAATTGAGTTTAAAAGTTGGCAAAGAACATCTTAGTCGGTGCGGCGTAGAAGCTCGTAGAGGCTCGTAGACGCGCTACGCTGCTTTGCCTACGCAGCCTCTACGATAAATGTGAAACGTTTTGCGTTGTGCTATTGACAAATGGTCCCTTTCACGGGCCCTAAGCACAAGTCTGACTAATCTGCATTGAAAATGCCCCACCCACACACGCAATGATTCGATTAATTTGTGTGTTAACTTTAATGATACTTTAAGACACGGAGTCATTGCTCCAAAGGGGTGGTTTTTCTCCCTTCGAACAGCAATTGGGAAGTGTTAATGGACCGGTATTACTACCATGCTTATGACTTTCATTAGCACGAAGCCGCGAAAGATTCATGTAGGGACGTGCCTTTATTATAAACGACGTGATTGTTTTGAAAATGGCGTCAAATATTGTACCTTGCAGGCCAAGGTGGGGTGATTTGATAAGTGTGCTAAGCAGACCGATGATGACGTCATTAAAGACCACGATTACCATGGAGTTTATAAAAGAAATGGCGCTATTTTTCATTTTACTATGTAGTTTCATACGTTTTTGTTAATCTTAACAATAGGTTATACTGAAAACGAAACCTTAACTATTGATTTGAACCGTTCTATGTCTATTGATTTAGCTCTCAATTCTCAAAGTAATTGCTTATCCTAGAATTCAATTTAGCTATAGGTTATCTAAGTATCAATTCTAAGCTTATTTAATCTACAAAAAGCCGATCAAGTAACTGAACTAGGTTGTCATCGTCTATTTTAGATGTGAGCCAATAAGGGTAGCTATGTTAGTTTAAGTAGTACAGGGCACGTTTTAGTGTTTGTGCTCAGTAAGGCAATGCATCGTTATAGGCAGTGGTTATCACTTAGCATCAGATGGGCCTTCGGCTTGTTCCATCATTTAGTTGTATATAGAACATTTTTTTTTATCAAGAGGGGTATATTCATATTGGTCTTCTAAAATTGAGCCAAATAAAATGATTCCTAAATCTGTTGTCATCTATTTTCGTTGTCATGCAAGTGACAATGATAGAGCATTTTTTAAAGCCACGGTAAAATGACAGTTGAATATGAATAAAAGGGTAAGTACCTATCTACCTAAATTAGGGGGAGACCTTTGGTAACGAGACGAAATAGGTATTAGTTAGTATTAATGGTGGTTTTTGCACAAGACTTATTTAATAACATCAGTGCCACTAGTTTGAAGTAAAATAGTCTACAGTCGCGATAAACTCGCTATAAAGATGAACACTAAAAGTTTTATGAATGATGCAAAAGTGTCGCGTGTTACGCTGTAAGGTAAAATATAACACGAATAAGTTATTCTAGTTTCTGACTATCTATATCTCATCCCTCTTAATCGTTTGAAAACCACAATAAACATGGCATGCATATCTAGACATAAAATTATAGAAAAGTTATCGGCCGTTCGAGTTTCGCTGGATTGTAGGTATTCTTAGCTCGGCCGCTAGAGGAGCCTGGTTACTGTGACATCATACAAAAACACTCGATTGTAATTCGGACTCGGTACTGCGTTAGTAAAACCATGTAAAACGCACAAAACACATTGCATGTTACCAAAACAAACAACATTGATGGGCAGCTACAACACGATTTTAATTCGTATAAATTGAGCAAAGCTGCTTTATAATAGATTTAGCTGGCTTTGCAACTACTGTATATCGGGATTGTGGCTATGCAAAACCAATACTGTTGCCAATTAGTCAGCTTTTGTAGCCGCAAACTAACTAATTTCATATCCATGTGGATCACTAAAAACACAAGAGCTAAAACCATTTCAAGAATACCCAGAGCAAGTATCTATTCAGACTGCAAAGTGGACAGTATTTTCTCTTGGTTTTTTATCTTGAAATTGCTGACCAGTGCAACGGTCGACGACAGACGGTCGCGCCCGAAGACGTACCTACATAAATCTATCTGCTATGAAACAAAGTGGATTAAACTAGGTAAGTACATAATCTTGCTTTTTTGAAAAACGTTTTGTTTACCTAGTTTTGTACGTCTTAAAGTAAAAACTCAAAGATTAATAAGTTGGGTAGGTAACATTCGTAAAAATATATTAGCTAAGCGCGTGTCGTGTCACGCAACTAACTTTGATACGCATCACGATTTTAGCACCGTGAAGACACTAAAATGTTTTTTCAACATTTTGCGAGAGAAACTGTTTTTTACCGTGATTCTCATGACTTACGGATTGACAAACAGCAGTCGTCGAAACTATAAGGTTTCCTTATCGAACTTTAGGGACCCCAAAAAGTGAGTGCGGGAGAACTTGGTTTTCTGTGCGCTCTCGTAATTTATGTATGACGGCGCAAATGCCAATTTATTGCTGAGTAATGGCACCGTTTGGAGATCTGCAAATGGGCTAGTCGAGTAAGAAGAGAAATGGTTCGAAACGTGCGCTGCTAAATGTATTTATAATTTATTTATCGTCCATGTAACAAATCCGAAGCGTTATCGCAAGAATTGTTCTTGCCATCCCAGTACAGTACAAATCTTGGGCATGAATAATGAGAACGAAACCAAATAATCTCTGTTTATGACAGAGAGCGAGCTCTATATTTCTTAGAAATTAAACAATTCGGGTGTAAAATGTTTAATTTATTTATATTGCATGATTTTAGCTTGAAAATATATAAGTCCAAAATATAAGCATGTAGGTAGTAGAAGTAAAACTTGCGTAAGTAGATGTTTTGAATGAATGAACCAGTGTAGAGTCTGGCGTAATATCTTAATTTTAGTTTACTATAAAACAAATAGAAACCTGTGAACTCCTATCCAGACTAAAACAAGAATACACTCGTGAAACCACAGTTTTCCCGTTTTTACAAACCCTGTTTTAAACTAAACCGGGAGCAATAAGATAATTTGTATCTTTGTACGTAAGTACCTAGGTACCTACTAAAATTGGTCTCTAAAGTAAGAGACCTAATTATTTGAATTTTTAATAAGTAAATTAAGTAACTGGAAGTTTTTAATCCCTAGTAAGTAAATCCCTCCTTCACAACACAAAAAATATTTATCCAACGATCTAAGATTACGGTTTATTTATCTTGTAGATAACCACGAAGCAATTTATCCGCTTAAATGAAGTTTCAAATTTTGATACGACCCTTGCCCGCGCCCTTTGAACTGAGTGGTCGAATACAAATTACTTTTTCCAAAATTAATTTGACTCAAACACTCGGCTATTGTACAAGTAAATTAATTTAGTGCATATTAAATTTAGGATTAGCAATGCTCAAAAAATGCGAGAACAGAATTGGGGACAATGAAAGATAGCGCTACATGTATATTATTATAGTATACCCCTATTTCTTTTCGTAGACTTTGCTGCCTGCGTCTTTGCTACGAGCTGCTCCGAAATTTCTACGAAACCTCGGTCTTGCTGCCTACGGTAAAACTAAAAAAAAAGTGCTATTCCAACACTAAAAAAATCACAAAGATTTTTATAACATCTCAAAAATTTGAATCGAGCGGATCGTGGGTTCAAATCCCGTTTGATTCATAAAATGGTATAAAAGTATTCATTTTTTAAATTCAACCAATTACCTACATTTCTTTTCGCAGTAAGGTTTTGCTTTTTCAATTAGCTTACAAGACGAATAGAAAAGCTGGTTACGTCAGCAAAAACTTACAAATTACTTAATTCCTTTTGTTGCTGACTCTTCTGTCTCTTTGTGCCGAAATTGCTGACGTTGCTAGTAGGTACGTAAGGGTAGGTATTACAATGGAGTAACAATGAGTCTCATTTAATCTAACTTTCTTTTCCCCTTAGCAAGCAAACAGGAAAACTCGCCACGCCCACTCCGAGAAAACGCGACGAACGATAATTAATTAGCGAGTTTCATTATTGTGATTGTAACGAGTTTTGTAAGAATTTCTTGAACAATTTTATTACGAAAACATCAATGTGCTTAGAAGTAGGTATCACAGTTTGCCTCTTGATACAGGTAGGTAGGTAGGTACCTACCGACCTGTATCAACAATTTGAAGCAGTCTACATAAAAACAGGGATCGGATTTCCTATAATCTATACAAGACTTTAAAATCATAATTGAAAGATTTTCAGTAGGTACCTACCTATTCTTATTTGACAAATTCAAATTCAAATTGTATAATCCACATACCTAGATGCTTAGATTAATAACACTGTAGGTGTTATTATTCTAAGCCTAGATGTTACCTTAGCAGTGGGCCCAAAACGATAACTCTATTACTACATGCTGCAAGCGCTTTATCGCTGTATTTTTTAAAACTCACACCACACATCCATACATCTTTACAAACTTTCGCGTTTATAATAATAGATAGGATTAATATAGGATTCCAACACAGAGGCCTATATGTTACGAAAATTGTACCTATGACAATTGCACAGCAGGATCCCTCACCTTTATTGAACAACAAAAACTATTTTCAACTGCAGCTGAACAGTGCAATTATTCACGTGGAGGAGTGCAAGCCACAGCAATTAGGTAGTAGGTACGAATATTCGCATGGCTTTTTGAACAATGGATACAACGGTGACACTCGAGAACCGCGAAGCGTCGCGTCTCGTAACAAAAGCACAGACAAAATGCACACTGCCTGGTGAAGCATAAAACAAACAAAACTAACGCTTGCGGTTCCATCGAATTTTTCATGTATTTTATTCGGTAGGGTACCTACCTACATACAACTTGGTCTGGTAAATCTAATACTTTGAAACATGGACTAGGTACCTAAATATATTTTTAATCACACTGACTAATACAATTTTGTTGACTAAGGAAAAAAGGCTTCGTTCGTGGCAAGAGGAGTAAAGGCAAGATCGGCCGAGTAACGTGTCCCGTGTGTTAATTCGTCCTTGGTTCAATGGTAAGAAAAACAGTTAGGAAATTAATAAGTAAAGTCGTACGAATTTACCAAAAAAATTTGAAGAATATTTACATTAAAAAAAAAAATAAGTTAAACATTTCGTTTTGACCGGATTCTCATGAGCATTGACAAACCCGGTCAACTTTGGAGCGCTGTAACAGCGTTTTAAATGAATGAAATTAAAAAAATTACAGGGAAAATTTTTCCTCAAAAGATCATCTACAAGATTGGTCTGAGATATTTTTTTTGTAAAATGTATAAAAAAAATAAGTTATAGAGCAAAAAATAAAATTTTTATGAAAATTTTCTCTCACTTTTTTGCTTATAACTTCTTTAATTTTTAATTTAGGGCAAAAAGTTGTATGAACATATTTGTAGGCAAAACAATTTGCTACAAATTATATCTGGCAGAATTTTTTGTAAGACGTATTAGTTTCCGAGATATCGCGAAAAGTGTTTTGACCCCTTTTTTCAAGATGGCGGCCGGGGACAAGGGTGGTGACCCCACAAACTTGAGGTTAAGCTTCTATTGACCCCCACACATGTCCCAAAAATAAAATTGCGTCCTCTAAAAAATGCAATATTCGGTCCTTAAATTGTAACAGTCTGAACACATAGTAATAGCTAGATCTTCTTCTTCTTCTCTTCGTTAATGGCCTCTGTCCTATAGGTGTTTAATATTTCCTTCAACTAATAAAAAAAACGAATAAAAAAAAATAACACAATCATTCGTTAAAAAAATGGAGGTGATCGAATATTTTTAATAACACATGTTATTTTCAAGACAACGTATGTAGGTAATATTTTTATTATTCACTTTACTGCATTGAAATTTGAACCTACGCTTGCTAGATATAATGAGTAATTTTAAACTCATCACGAAAATTATTCTTTCATTTTACTGCATTGAAATTTGAATCTACGCTTCCTAGATATAATGAGTAATTTCATATTTTCATTAGAGTAACCAGCCTGAAGGTGGTGCTATGTGCTGGGAAGCGGCCGTTTATTTTAACTTCCGGGGTGTTTAATTTATTTTCCGGTTTCATCTGCATTTTTGACTGTGTACTCTATTATCTATAACATAAAGCTCCATATAGAATGAACCACTACTTACGATAATTAAGTCGTTTAGTGTATATTTAACAACATTGATCTGCATTCAATTGTATGCTTTAAGTTGGTTAAAATAAAACACAATATAATTTTTATCCAAGGATCATGAATACAATTGTTATTTTTGGCAAATTGAATGAATGACAATGATTGAATGAATGAGACCTAAGAGACGAAAATTTATTTAGACTTGCGATTTGCATTTTTGCGCCATCGTTAGATGGAAGAAAGTGTTTGTTTCGAAGTCATATTATGTGAAAAATGCCAAGAATAAGTTCGGATATATGGAACCATTTCGATCAATGTGCGCGCCGATGCGCCGGTACATTAGAATAGAATAGAATAGAATAATTTTTGGCAATAAAAACTATTCTATTCTATTCTATTCTAATGTACAGGCGCGGCGACGGCGGCGTCGCAAAGTTGGCTACCTGCAAATACTGCAAGAAAAAGTTTTAATTTTATTGAAATATGAAAAGTAAACCTGCGTAGGATGCCCTTATATTTCTTATCTGTGGACCGCTCGTGTGAATGGTGAATGTTTTTGTCTATGAAAAATTGTCTGTGCTCGCTCTCTGCTAATATCAATCATTCACTCATGCGTGTAAATAAATTTATCTAAGCGAGTTTATCGAATATTTATTCAAATAAAATTAATCATTAAAAATAACGATATATTTTTTTATCGTTATAACATTAACTAATAAAAAAAATTAACCGATATTGACACCTCTACTCTGTCCGTCAAAATAGCTAGATCAAGCCACATCTACATTGTGTCAACGTCAAAATATCAATGTTTGTTTCGGTCATTCATCATTCCCGATCATCGTTCCCGATGGTCAATTCAATTCAATCTCATTTCATTCACATAACAAAAAAAAAAACAAACAGAAACAAACAAACGAAACGAAGAAACAAAATACTTGCGCTACAAATCACATAGAAAATCTTATTGAAACTATATTAACTCCATCTTCAGATTATCTACAAGGTGAGGTTAATTTAGTGGTGTTTCACAGTCAAAAGCGTGCATTGATTGATTGTGGTAGGTATTTAAAAAACATCCATGCTCGATTCCCGCTCGATTTGGTTTCCCTAGGTATTAACTAGGCAAAGTTCTAGATAAGTTGGTACCTATACGCAGCTGGGTTCGGTTGTAGAGTTTTCGTTCAAGTGATTCGGTTACCCCTGAAGAGGTTACTTAGACCTCACAAATTTATTTACTTTCCATGAAAAATATTCAGCGTATGTTTACTCTATTAGGTACTGTTTTCCTCTTTCAATACGTCTCTCTGAATCAACGCCATTGGCAGGCAGCTTTGTAAGAATTTTATATTTTATTCCACTGTATAATTTAATCACCCACAATAGTATATTTCCTTGAAATATATTTAAAAATACCAGAACTACATAATATTTACCATTATTTTTGCAGATTTCAACTTCACATGCTTATAAATTAAGTGAAATAGATTACCTACTAGTGTGATAAGCGTAACTTAATGGTAGGTTAAATTTTGACCTGTCGAAGAAACGGTGTAAGAAAATAACCGGTTTCACCTACAACTGAACTATGGCTGTGCCTAAGATAAAGTGGACTATAGAGGAAATTGACTACTTTGTATACCTCTATAAAAATCATGAATGCTTATGGAATATCAATAAAAGTTCATACACGAATAAATCATTACGAGCAGCTGCATTTGCTGATATTGAGACAAAAATGAAGCAAAACAAAAGTTTTGATACATTGGGAGTTGATGAAATTAAAGAAAAAATAAACAATCTACTGACTACATATTGCAACCTAAGAAACACATACAAATACTCTTCATTTTGCCCTTCAGAACATGCAGGAAAATGGTACAAACATATGGATTTTATTGTTCAAAATTCAGGCATATTAAGTAATATGGACAATACTAATTCGGTAAGTACACATCTGTTATTTTTTTTGTAGCTCTTTAATGGTCTTATCCATATTATAGTCAGTAAAGGTGAGGATTGTGGACCAAATCTATTGCCATCACTTTGTACTAGCGTGAAAGGTACAAAGATTTGTGTAATCATTTTATAAGTATAGCAAAAGCATGGAGTGAATATCAAGCTTGTATGAATCTTAGTACCTACTTAGAGCTTGTCTTTCTATTTTCAGTATCCCATGCCGTTAACTAAAAAAGCAAAGACAACAGGTACAGCATCAACTTCAACAACTTGTGATATTGAACATGAAGTTATTGATTTAGAATTACCCCCACAGATATCGTACCAAGCTAACAATAAAAATACTGTTTCTGTGCGTTCACTTAAACTTAAAAGTCGCATAGCAATTATGAATGTCCTAAAAAAACTTTACATGGAAAATGTATGTCCTAGTTATCATATTGTTTATGATATACTTAAGAAAGTAATACAAAACAGTGATCCATACCTTACAAGCAATGTTGAAGGATTTAAACATGAAATGACCAAACTTGGATACATTTCTAAAGAAATCATAGAAGGAAAGAAGATAATAATGGAAAATGCAGAACAGAGGTTTAAACGTTATCTTTATTTAGATAAAATAGTTAAAGTAAGGGCAAATCAGAATAAACCAATAGTATACATAGATGAAAGAGTAATAAATACACAATTAAGATATGAAAGGTTTCAAGGTGTTCTACCCCCTGAATCTACTATATTTTTCCATGCAGTTTCCAAAGATGGTATGATAAATGGATTATTCAGCAATAGCGCAACTGAAGAAGATTTCAGCAAGTGGATCAGAGATATACTTATAAATTTGTTAAAGACCCCTTCCGTAATTGTTATGGACAACAATCCTATTCATGGGGCGATGATTAACAAATGTGCAATCACAAGATATAGCACAAAATATGAAATGCTTGAATGGCTGATTGCAAACAATGTGCCTTGCAGCAATAACACTTCACGACCTCTGTTGTTTGAACTCATAAGTAGGAACAAAAGCAATAATAGCGAATATAAGATTGACTCAATAATTAAATCCCATGGTCACGAAGTTCTACGGCTACCAGATAGTTTTCCTGAATTAAACATGACTGATGTATTATGGGATACCATTTCTGAAAATAACTCTACAATAATGAAGTCAAAAACAGTTTTACTGGCTTCGCCTCAAGTCCTTCATAATATGATTATAGAAAGCATTCTACCTTCCATTTCTAAAAAGAAATGGAATGAGCTGGAAAGGACATTGATAATGAATGAAAATGAAATTCATAGTATTGATGTTGCAGTGGAAAAAATCGTAGAGAGTTACGTGTTTATGTGATTAAAGTGAGTAATCTTTTTATTTAGATATAAGTACCTAGGTACCTCGAACAGTAAACACTGCAACTTTATTGAAATGCTATTTATATTTTTATTTAATAAAATAATAATAAAGTACCTAAGCACCTAATCTGTCAAAATAATTAATTTGTTTTATATTTTAATACCTAGAAAGTTAGAACAATCTTTTTAAGTAGGTACAGTACAAGTAGGTATGACTATAGACGTACAGCAGCATTCAAAATACGACGACTCATAATAAAAGATGACGTATCAAAATTTGTTTTATATTATGTACCTACCTAGGTATGTAATATAATAGCTTAGATAAAATAAATATGATAGAAGTAAATCAAATATGTAGTAAACAGATAAACGAGTTCTGATGCCGACTGTACTTGCAAGCGGTAGGTACACTCGCAACTTGCACTGCTAATACGGTTTGTTGACATTATTTTTAATGAATTTCATAGCGAATCAAAGCACGGCATTCTTAAGTGGGTACCTGCAAATGAAATTCAATGCAATCAACACCATGCGCTCTTTGGTCAACCACAGTCCAAAACTATGGCTTCTTATAACAGTTAAGTATTTTGAAATATACCTACCTACTGCTCTTACCTACTGGGGAAGATTTTAACCAATGTTTCTGTTCGCAGGTCATAATAGATTTGTCAAATGCATTTCCAAATATGTCTGGCAATAAAAAATGTAAGTTAAAATGTAGTTAGGTACCTACCCATCCGACTGTTAGATTGAAAGTACCCATTCTACTCTACCCAGAAATCCTAGCTTGAGGATTACACCCCCAGGACCAGCCAGCGGGCTCAACGGGCATTTGTAAGCCTCTGTTCGATCTACAAGAATCACCTAGGTAGATACCTACCTTTCTAACGTAGTACCTAGCTACATAATGAGCGCTCTTTCAGTAAATCTTCGGATCGGATTCGATTTGACGCAAGGAGAGAATGGGGCACCTTCACTAAGAATAAGAGACTTTGAAGGTAAAGTTCATTTATTTGCCTAGAGTAGGATCACTAACCACAGGCATCTGTAATTTCCAGTTGCGAGTACCTAGTACCTACCCCTACCGCCAGAGGCAGGCCAACATCTAAGTAATAAAGCATAAAACTGATCTAACAGACTCATCCGAGAATTCCGAGGTCAAACCAAGAGCAGCAGATGAAGAACCTGACAAAGCTAAGACTAGTCCATCAATCCGGGCAGAATATGACAGTGAAAGCTCAGAGGTCACCAACAACGTGGCAGCCCGCTTAGGATCAAGCTCTAGCAAGGAACAGGATCGATCCGACGAAGCTAAATCTGATGATTACGACAGTGATGGTAGGACTTTCCAATTAAATTTTTTCAACAGCTAGGTAGGGGAGACTGGGGACACTTGATCCCCTTTTCCTAGGTAGGTAGTAGTACCAAGTACCTAGGTACCACCACAACACACGGTTCATTAGGTAGGTAGATACCACACACAGCACTTACATGATGAAAGATGGTTTGTTTCAGACTCCGATAGAAGATTAAGCACGAGAGGGCTTGTCCCAGAAGAATATGAGCCAGAAGGTTAACAATATTATTTTTTATAGTTTTTGCCATGTCTTTGCGCCAGTTTGAAACAGGCATAGGACCAAAGTGGACCTATACTCGCTTATGCCAGTGGATGATTCTGGCCACTAGGTTGTGCCTAAGCTGTAAGCACAACCTAGTGGCCAAAATCACGGACAGAACTAATTGGTTGCTTGCAATAAACCTGATATCGTGGTGGTCGACCGGTCTCAGCGCAAGGCGAGATGATGAGACGAGAATCTCGTGAAGGTTGAGAAGGAAACGCCTAATAAGTAGCTAGGTAATAGGTACCTTGGCTTGGACTATGAGGTAACCGTTGATTCGACGATCATTGTCCCGTCCCGAGAGTCGTTTTGGTGAACGGCCATAATAGTGATCGGTAGGTAGTGTAGTAGATACTTCTCTACGTAAGTAGGTATTATGTTACAATTTTTCCTACAGAAAATGCCAGAATTCATGCAAAATATGAAGAGTCTTCAGAATCAGATTTTGATCGTAAGTTTTTACTACTTGTGTACCTAGGTCTGTATACCTACCTACTTAGGTATTTTTACAAAAAATAAAAATAAATTTAGTTATGTACCTAGGTACCTACCTACTTAATCCAGTAGGTGGTAGGTAGGTAGGTACGGGTACGGACCTAGGTAGGTACCTACCTACCTAGGTACTTATCTGTCGAAAATATTAAGTAGGTGCCTACCTACTACCTTCCTACTTTACTTACCTACTTACATGCAGGTCCTCGTTATCGTGGCAAAAGGAACATAAGCTTAAAAGGGCTACTGGAGAATTTGAAGAAGAAAAGTAAGTACGTACCTAGTACCTAGGTAGGTTACCTACCTACTATCTAGGTACCTACCTATGCTACATTACATACCTACACTTGATTGTACATAATAGGTAAGGTACCTTGGTAGGTAGGTATATTATCCAACCTAGGCACCTACCAACATTACCAACATAGACATGGGAAACTTTTTTTTTTTTTTTGCGCTGGGAAAATGCATGACGCATCCCCCCTCCACTAGAGAGTATGAAGGGGGGTATGTCGGACTCCCCGGCCTCCCGCAAGGCCGGTATACCTACTAAAAACCCAGCGGCGCTCCTGCGTCGTCTTAGTGGGGGGGACTGGGAAACCGGCAGAGCCTTTACGTCCAGTCCCCTGCCGACGAAGCCCGCCATTACAGCGGGGCCCGAACGCCCCTCCCCTTGCAGGGTGGGGCCTGGGAACGGCAAGCGGCTCGGCCGTTCCCGTCCGCAGGTGGCGAATGATTGCAATGCGGGGCCGGTGCTCTACTGCGGCCCCGCCATTCGCCACCATGCGTCAGAGCGGCGCGGGACAGTTCCGCGTCGTCCCGCGCGCTCTTCCCCGCTCGGGGGCCTAAGGCCCCCCCACGAAGCGGCGCAGGAGAATTCCGCGTCCTCCCGCGCGCGCTTCGCCGCCTCCTCTGGGACCGCTCGTCCCCCACGAAGTGGCAGCGCGGGAGAGTTTCGCGTCCTCCCGCGCGCGCTTCGCCGCCCCCTTCTGGGACCAGGTCCCAGAAGATCGTCCGGGCCACCAAACAAGGGGGCCCGGACCCACCTGGGTAGACCGAAGTCTACCCTGCCTCAGCACGCAGTGCCCTCTGCTTATCAGAGGGACACGCGGAGAGGCCCACCGTGCCGGGTTACTGGCCACCATGAAACACGTCCACAGTACTCTGCGGGCGTGTTTCATGGTGTTTCCAGGGTGCACCGCGTGGAGGTTACCCGGCCTAGCACCCCCAGACATGGGTACCTACCCTAACTAATCTGCCGTCCATTATTTGTTACAGGTAGAGAGTTTTTCAGATCTCAAAGAAAACACGATGTTACGGTACAACGTTAATCATCCAGATTAAAATTTACAGTTCACTCTCATTTTTAATTTACCTACCGTCTTACCTACCGTACTACCTTGGTAAATAATTTACCTAGGTACCTACAGCACCTACCGATACAATGTACTTAGTAGGTAATAAAATAGACCTAGGGACTATGCGTCCTAATAATTTGCTAAATAAACGACTTTCGAGCAATCTTGAGGGGTACTAGCCAAAGAATATATTGTAATACGTAGTTCCTACGTAAGAAAAAGCGGGACTCCCATTCTGCCAAAATTACACTGAAAATCTCGTTTTGTACGAAACGTGATTCAAATTTTTACCCCCGTTTCATACATTGTTAGTTTTTCGAAAGCACTAGTCTAGTTCGAGAGGGGTTGTCTGGCACTAGCTAGGTACTTCACCCGGACGAGCACCTGTCTACCACTTCGAGTATTCGAAGGTCTACCTAGGTCTCTATGAAATTGTAGGTATGGGTAAAGTACCTATGGCATGGCGGCCACAGATAAACAAGGCGGCTTAACTTGCAGCTCTGCCGGTCCATATCACTTCCTATGTCTATGGCAGGTGTAATGTAAATCAAATAGTGATGTAACGAATTAAGTTTTTTGAACTCGAGTTATTTGAGTAGAACTGTATTGTTTCGAGCTGACTCAATTTTAATTTATTCAGATAAAATAACAACAGAACAGTTTCCATGGCGTTATTCTACTCAACATTAAATTAAACTAAGAACATTAAAACATAATTTCTTAAGAAAACCGAGAGCATAAGCGTGAGGATTGAGTAAAATTCAAATAAAAAAATAAAAAAAAGATCAAGAATTTTTTTTATTTGACTCATTTGCAACCCAACTCGAGCTCGAGTAAAATAACTCGATTCACTCGAACGTCACTAACCTCAAACCAAACGTCAGTCAAGTCAAACAAAGTCGTCGCGTCAAAATAAACTCGATTCGATTGGGCGAAGTAGTTTTGCGAAGCAGCGAGGTTTATTTACTAAAGTAGGTATAAATAAAACCGTTCTACTGTGTTGTACCTTGCTGATGTTGTATTGCTTAAAAGTAGGCATACACCTACCTAACTTGTGTTGTGTTGTTGGACATTGTTTTTCTCATTGACTACGAAAACACTGAATGAAATAAACTGTTTGTTTTCATCCAGAATTAACAATAAATTGAGTTGATTTCGTTTATTGTATTGGAGAGATCACTATGGAAGGTGGTGAATGGAGGAAAAGTATAGTAAACCAGCTACAAAGTCGAAATAGATATGAGACGGCTGCATTTCAGGACATTATTTCATTTCGTAAGTACCTACCTAACCTATCTCCTAAGCTCTCGTGAAATTAAACTACCATCAAAATTATAGATCAGTGGTTTTAATAGATATGTATGTACTTACCTTATAATAATATAAAACATCCAAAAGTAATTTGGTTATGATAAACAGCTGGTGTATGGCTGGATGTGCAGGTGAATTGGCATAAACAAATAATTAATCAGTAGGTTAGTAAATAAGCCTATTGTTTCCTGCTCTCTACATTTATACTCGGAGTTGTTATCACAATACAAGGTTGTAACCTAAGCCACCTAACTAGCAGATAAAGGGATGAAAAATATTCTTTACACAGTTTACACTTTGTAAAGTGTGCATTTGTATGACCCGCCTAAAGACCACATTATTACTCATTATTGTAATGAACTGAACCAATAGACTACGAGTATGCTTTTAGTGCTTGACCGACGGTAAGTGCTGACATTGATTGAACTGAACATGGCTATATCAATGAAAATGTATGAATGTGTACCGTGCACTGATATATAATGTATAGACTTACAGTGAGCGCGTACCATATGCGATCACCGTCTTTGAGCACTAAATTCGTAAAAGTGAAAGAAGTGGCCCTTGACACTAGATAAATTATCTCGATTAGATGCGAAGGCTGGTTTTTATTTATGTAATGTTTTTTTTTTTTTTTTTTTTTTTTTCCTATTGTAATCTGCGATCAGTCTTCAGACTATGAGCAGGTTTGGTGTTAGCAGTCAGGCATTTAGGATGGGAGATTTATGTAATGTAATGTAATTATTTGTTTCCCATTTCAGAGAGCAGATTATTTGACAATGTAAACACATTGAAGAATGAAAACTTACAGCTGCAACTGGTTAATGAGAGGATCCGATACACTGGTGCTGAAAATGTGGTTTCTGGAGGTAGGTACTTACTTCTTATACAACTTCCTTTATTTCATGGATTCTAGCGGCACTAGTATTGAGCTAGAGTTTAGTGCAATTCTACTTATAGAACAATATAGAAATTGGAGTAAGATTTAAAAATGTCTTGTTGTAGAGACATATATCTTTCTTTCATAGAAAAGTTAACTAACTAAAATAGCTAGTAGATCTTAAATATTTATAAAAAAAATCCAACATTTAGATGTTGAATGATACTTTATTGATATTGAGTAGATGGGTATTTCACCATATTAGGTCTAAATGACATTTAAAACCAACATCGAGTTTGATATTCTATTTTTACAATCCTATTTACATAATTGCCTACCATATAAGTTCAATTCACTCAAGTTTTTGATAATAATAATGTCTGATGTATTTTATGATACAAAATCTTTTTTTGTGTGCTGTCTACATATTATTAGTTGAGATAATCCATCTCAGTTATCTCTTTATCAGAGTTACGTCTCTAATATAGAGTAGGCAAGTAAATCAATTTATTGCCTGCCTGAGATAAGAAACTGCTGTTGTTTGGGGCAATACTTAGTCACTCACCACTGCCTAAACTCGAGCACTTCTTATCTTGATTGTTGAACATGTGTATATTTTATTGTTCTTTATTATTGTGACATCTAAAAATGAACAATTTCTTTTGATTCTACTAAATCTCCCTGGAAGAAAAGATAAGCACAGGATTAATGATATTAATTTACTAATCTTGTAGCAACAGTTTTAGTGAGTACTGTCAAATTAGTTTAGTGAAATGAAACAACAGAATCGGAGACCCTTACATGCATACCTGAAAAAGAATCTGCCATACAAAATACTTACTTACATGCTATAAATGTATGAAACAGCAGATTTTTTCGCGCTGACACTGTTAAGTAGCTAATTCCATAGGAAAAGTGGTTCATTATGTCCTTTTAAACACTGTATGCTTTTCAACAGGTGAACCTGCTGTGTATGTCTGTATGATGATGATGATCTCGAAGGTTTTGTCCTATCATATAGTTGTATAATAAAATATGATTTCTTTATTTAAGGTAGCAATAGCAATGAAAGGGTGCAAGCCTTGGAGCAGAAGCTTTTAATGCAACAAGAAGAATTGACATCACTGCATAGGCGTCGCGGAGAAAATACTCAACAAATACTAAGTCTGAATGAAAAAGTGCACGATTTAGAAAAACAACTACAAGCTAAAGATATTTTGTAAGTATAAAATCTATTTAAACAAAAGTTATCCCAGTATTAGAGTTGAACTCACGATCGGCTTTCAATGCCACTACTTTTACGTTATTAAATAGTGGAAACTAAAAAATCACATCGTTCAGTGTTCGAATCGGAAGTAGGCTCATGGGTATTTTCAGTTGTAGTTACAAAAAAAAGAATAAAATATTCTAAATAAACTTATATATATAACGATCTATCGTTATATATAACGATTTCCAAGCAGGGTTGACCATATCTATATCCTCTCAAATCATTTGATGGTTGAATGAATCGAATAAGTCAAAGCAAAGAAGCTATAAGCATGTCCAGTCTGTGTCCATCCAAACATTACATTGGAGATAAAATGATTTTTTATTTTAGAATTTCAGAAAACACGGCAATTATAGCTTCATTGAGAGCAGAAATTCAGATGTACGAGACAAACATGACAGAACTACAAAATCTAAATCAGATGTTGAGAGATGAACATCAGGCATTACAAATTGCGTTTGCAGCTATAGAAGAAAAATTGAGGAAAGCGCAGGTACATATTTTTATGATCTTAATTGAATTATTTCATAGTTACTAGATCTCTGTTTATTTTGTTTAAGTATAAATGGAATGCGGGGACCTCGTTTTGGTAGACAGTAGTATAACGAACTTTTAAAATTTTTTAGATCTTTTTTTGACACCTTATGTTACACATTATTGGAGTTTTAGAAAGGAAATTAAAAAAATATATAATATAGCCTATGTCACCTGGGGGAAGTGTAGCTTCTCAACCATGAAATAATTTTTCAAATCGGTCAGTTTCAATGCAAACATACAATGAAATCTTACTTCTTTATAATATTTATTAGTATATAGTAGATGAACGAAAAACCGAGCGTCACGGCAGAGCTCTACGTCCAGCAGCGGACATACGTTGATAATGATGATGATGTCATGTTTGACAACCGAGTAAACATCTCGTTCATAATTAATAAACTAGATTATTAAACTGATCGTTACGGGTATGCTGATTCATTCGGAAAGCCTTTTCAGATTGACCCTACTGGTTAGACAGAACTGTAAAATATATGGACTCAGTTTATGTACCTTGGTGGCAAATTGAAATTGCACAAGTTCCTATTGAACCAGTTTAAATTGTGATAAAATATCATTAGCGATACTCGTTACGGAACATAGTTTGTCATTAGTAACATACGAGAGACACCGGCGGCGCCGCATTATTGTATTGTATAAAATAAGACATGACATTACCAAGATAACCATATTTACCATACAATTACAGAATAATCCTTTATTTATTTATTTTACATAATGTATTTAAAATTCCACAGTGTAGATTACTGATGTACACTGGAATATTGTAACCATAGAATATAGATTTTTCTGCAGCTTCATAAAATCTATTGTAATCTCTTTTTTAGAAAGTTCCATGACCTGTTTTTTTGTCATAAAATCGGAACAGACAATACGAGCCTGTACCTAGGTGCGTTTGTTTATACTAGCTTTAATATATTTGGCATAGTTATGCTTGGTGAGGATTATAGTACAGTTTATACGCCGGAACTTAAAATTTTTATAGCATCATTTAAAATTTGGCTAAGCTCCAAGCTGATTTCAGTTTTTCTTATCATATTCAGCGTGTTGAAATTTTTTTCTATCTCAAATGATTGCTGACTCATCTAGATTGAAATCTTCCATTAGCACGACATGACAATTACGCTGATGTGTCTCGATGCCGGACATTTACGCGTGAATAAAATTACTCAACTTAATTAAAAGTAGACACATTTTACCACACGCTTTTACCTTGTAATAAAAACACTATGTAGGAATATTTTACGATGTTCACGTGATAACAGTTTTGTGTGTAGCTTTTAGCTGTCTGGAATAACTAGCAACACTTACGTTCAGTCGGCTATGAAGTTCTGCTAGGCAGGTCGCGAATTTTCACTCTCAATAATTTATTTTATTTATCACAATGAAAAGGATTTTCAGAAAGGTGATGTGACTTTTATTTTTATTGCAAGTACAAGCTGTAAAAAACAATAATGTAATAATTTATTTGTGTTTAATTTTAGGATGAAAACAGGTCTTTAGTGGATAGATTGATAAAGTACAAAGCTAAGGATGCCGACAAAATGAATGAAGAAAATGAACATTTCCTCAAGTAAGTGGTAACGCAGTTTTTACTTGTATGTTGTTTAGACACTAAAGAGTTAGCATGTCTTTTGCAGTTTTCAAGGTATTTGTGATAATTTAAATAAAAAGAGGCATCCAGAGGTCAAATTCATATTCAATATCACATTCAAAATGTGGTGCTATGCAACATGTTTAATTTTAAATAGTTATTTTCGGGGCATTTGGTCGATAGTCATTGTTTTGCTTGTAAGTAGTTGCGATGAGTTTAGTGAATGTTGCTGCTATTTAGTAAACTGCACACTAGCAAAATGTATTTGTCATGAATTCCATCTGTCGCTTGTCCTATTTTTAAATATTTCTTGCGAATCGGAGTGCAAATTTGTGCTTGCGATATGCAAAAACGATGCACTGATAAAAATCACGGACACATATTAGAAAATCTGAGATGTGGAGTAGCAAGTGATCCGAAAAAGTGTACCAAGATTTAGTCTAAGCAAAATACGGTTGGCATTCGTGACAAATGGGCCCGTGCACATTAGATATAATGTTATAGTTGTGTAGTCCTAGCCTAAGTGTTGTTTAATTGTTTGGGTTCTGTCTGCGCGACTCGGTTCTGAGCTGGCATAGAAGTACCCTGATAGCTGTGTTTTGCTTCTTTTTTGTTTATTTTGTTCAACAGGCCAGGGAACCCTACCGCGTTTTTCATCAACACGTTTGGTAGAGTTAGTTTCGGGTGAGTTTGACATAACCAGACGATGTGGTGGTTTGAGCATTGTGCCGTTCATAAAATTGAACACATACCTCTTCATGAAAGTGGACCATCTATGTCTTAACTGCACTCTGAAACTGACTCATATTGTTCCTTATTCTTTTATCTAAATTCGGAAATTTCTATGTTTGTTTTGTTTGAGTTTGAATTCTTTTACTAATTTTGTAACATGATTGAATCGAATGGGAAACATTTAACGAAACTGTGTTGCGTTTGAACTTACTATTATTTCACTTGTTGTTTGTGCATGTTCAGTTAAAATACAATCATTATTTAAGTAGGTACCTACCTAGTTTCTCTGACGAATGTTGTATCCAAATTTTTTTCCCTATAAACTTAACTAAGTTTGTATAACAAACTGACTATTTAGGTCTCTGATTTAAAATACTTAGGTATGAATAATACGAACCTCAATGGGAAATTAATCTCATGCTAAATTCATAAACATGCCGCGGTACTTACCTATGCGTACGATTCATTAATATCACTCGTTATTAAAATAAACAAATAGTTACTTTTAAATAGAAGTGTGGCGCAAAATGGCGTTGATATATTTATGTAATCGCTGGTGTTTACGTAATTTTGTTTGTGGAAGGTCACCGGTCGAGCCCATCGATATCTAAGTAATAATGACTCACAATTTTTTATGGCATATTTATTAAGTTCAAGGTTTTGGTATAGTTTATTCAGTTTACATATTCACTGGAGCCATTTATTGCATGTTATAGATAATGCAAATAAACACGATGAACGATTAGGACGCTAAGAATATGAATATTTTGCACCTCTGGCTCTGTATATATAACTAAAGCAAAAGTCAGCAGATAAAAGTCCATAGAAGCTTCTATAGCGGAGTTTTGGGGAATATTTGGTGCATGTGTGGTATCATAATGTGAACATCATCGGGACGCTTCGGCGGTGACGCTTACGAAGCATTGGTAAACTAATGGTAAAGAAAATGATGAATGTGAAGAGGTAATGTGGGTATCTTTTGCAGAAAGAAAACTGACAAACTGAAGAAAGATCTAGAAGAAGCAGCTAGAGAAGGCAGCAGTCGGAGTAGTGTGGGCTCGGGTGGCTCTGAGGAAAAGATTATGGATTCGATGCCTTACTACGCGACTTCACTTCCGTCCAAAGTAGCCTTAAGATTTGTGAGTAACCTTCTTATCGAACATTCATACTTCCAACCTGTAAAAATATTGAGAAAAGTAACTTTATTATTGAGCGCTCATACAATACTTTTACATACAATACCTTTAAAAATATTGAGAAAAACGTTGGTGTGTGTTGAATCTTTTCGCGGTGAAATGGGTTGGCTATCTGCTGTGAAAATATGCTGGCTTGTGTGAAATGGCCTAATTGTTTGACATGCCTATGAATCTGGTAATAGATAATTATAAGAAGCACGTGTGAACATTTTTCATGGTTATCTGTCTAGGCAACTCTGACAAATATTGTAAATATTGTATGTACTGCTTACTTTTGGTATAAGCTTCTAAAAGTTAGGTATTCACTGTCCATCCAAACCAATAAAAACGAAAATACATTTTATTTGCGGCCGTCATAACTCAGGCGTGAGATGTTGCGTGTTTGTTTTCACATCAAACCATTCAATAAAATCATCCCGTTTCATCCAAACTAAATCTATGAAGCTCTTCAATTTTATTATACAACTTGTTGAAGACGATTTACAGTGACAGCTGAATAATTACGGAACTCTTTGCAATGACAGCCTTTCCGCACTTGTAATGAAATATACTATTAATTCTTTTGTGTGTTAGTGATACGATTTTGTTTTGTAGGACGCTCATGATGGTGAAGTAAACGCGGTCAAATGGAGTCCAACAGACCGATTAGTGGCGACGGGGGGCGCTGATAGAAAAGTCAAACTATGGGACGTATCAAAATGTAAGTTTACTTCGGATTTCGACAAAAATTAATAAAAATTCGGAGTTCAAGAAAAATCGTAATCAAACCCACCAGTATTGATTTATAGATCGTTTGACAGAAAAGTGAAAATACAAAAACTAAATGATCTTGTTCATTCATTACGAACCGATTGATTTAGTGCAAATTCGTGGCGACCAACATTTTAATATTGGTTTTTAGCAAACCGTTGATACAATAAAATTCGTCATAAACTGAGATTTTGAAGGCAGTTTCATTCTCAGGTTTCTCTAATAAGTTTAATATGTTCCTACCAAAAATATTAAGTGAACTTGTTGTTTTCCAGGTGTAGTGGAAAGTAAAGGAACATTAGTGGGTTCGAACGCGGGTGTAATGTCCGTGGACTTTGATTCGACGGGCGCTTACATCGTTGGTGCTTCGAATGACTTCGCAAGTCGCGTCTGGACTGTGGGCGACCAGAGATTACGGGTAAGCTGAACGAAAAACGAGTTACAAAAACAGAGTTTTAGGAGTTTTTTTGGAAAGGTGTTATGGAAGCATCAATTTACACACCTGCAGTTATCTCTGTCTATTACGAACAGAGTATTAAGTACCTCGCAGAACACGTCCATTGAAGACATTCCAAGTAAGGCATCACGTTGATCACTAATCTCTAGTTATTTTGTACTCACGAAAAGGGTATTTTTTTTGCTTCAGTTAAAGCGCCATCTGTTTGTGTAACCTACAAGCTATTCCATAAGTCGCACACTGCACTCTTACGAGTATAACCTCCGCTGCTTATACAAAGGCAAACTGGCTAAAGTCTGGTTCTGGACCTACATAAACACACCAGATGGCGTCTTGTGTCATTGAAAAAAAATACGAGTAATCCCATCTCAGTTTTATGATATAATTCTTAAACTAACAAATAAATCAACACGCAATAAATTAGCAGTAAAAGATACGGCAATTCAAAACAAACATGAAGCTATTTACATCAAACGTTTTGGACGTTTATTTCGGTCATCCATTAACAGAATGTTTTCTCTCATCTGCGGAAAAGTATAATTTAAAAGCGAAGTAATAAAGTCATTCATGTTTTGGGATAAGTGGTTTCTAAACGCGTCATTTACTGTGCAATCATGGTGACTTCTGCTATTTGTTTGATTTCTTTTCAGGGGTCTGTGTCTAGATACTAATACGGGATCATTACTAAGCCTACGCCGCGCAAACTGTCCTAATTGCCTGTCTCCTTTTGTTAATGTTTTTGTCCTGACGCAGGCTGCGACGTAACAAAAGACCATACTAGACGTTCTCCATACAATTATGTGTCCGGCGCTGCATGCTGCACACCGCAGCGTTGTGCGTTACGATCGCGAGACCAAGGCTATATCAGTCGCTCTGTAAATCTGAAGTTTTTGTATAGTGGACGTTCTGCGGCATGATGGCATAAGGAAGTAAAGTCCTGTGATTCGTAATTGCAATAATGTAATGTCAGTACGGGTCACGAGCGCTTAGGTATCTATTATTAGCGAATGGTTACCGTTCGTGCTCGCTTTGATCACTTCCGACAGTTCAGACACTGCGTTCATCCTATTTAAGCCAATATCCACCAACACAAATCGCTGGTTATTATATTACGTAGGAATACATCAACAGGCGGGTCTGATGACGCGATCTTACGTTTGAAAATTTGCATTGAATCGTTCTGGCCGTCAGACAGATCAAGCAGTGATAAGATAGAGTAAGTTCAAAAAAAATGCTGGTGAAAAACAAAACCGAACTTAATCGTTGATTTAATGTGTTGGTGAACACAAACCTTAGTACCTTTAAAAACAATCACGATTATAATCTGAGACAGTGAGTCCCGACCCTACATTGGTATAACTAGTTTTTGATAGATTTTTATCGTTATAAAAGTTGGAGAATGTAAAGTAAATTATTGTATTTTTATAAATCCTTTGGTTTATTGTTTGCGAGAGTGAATTAAACGCACAATAAATTACTCAATTTTATATTAAGTTTACTCTAAGGGTTTATAAATATATTCGAAACATTAAAGGAACTTCAAAACTATCATCGTCTAGTCTAGATCTAGAAAATTACAATGATGTTACAAATATTACTGCAAAGTATATAAATGAAATCAGAACATATTTTCATGTTCCGATGTTCGATATCATTCGAATACCCTCAATCCAAGTAAACAAGCTAAGTGTTCCAATGGACCAGTTAATGGGGATGGTGAAAGGTCTTCCCACGTAAAATACAAAACCACTATCGCATCAAATGTAAATATCATATTGATAATATCACGGCTCAATATCTATAAGTGATGCTGTTCGCGTGCCGCCCACGTTAATGTATATTTTGCTCTCATCATGAATCCTTATTCAAACATACAATCAGGATCTGAACGTCAACAAATTGGAGAGGCCGCCCACTCATTTGCTGACCCGACATTGCATTGAAGTAACTGGAACGAACGGTTAAGTAAATTTTGTGCGTACTTATTTAGCGAGAGCGAGTGCAATTTTCTTTTTTATCTCGATAATGACAATCTTTTTTGCTGGTTATTTTGTGATTTCGAAAAATCTCCTGCGTATTTCTAGTAACATACTGACTTACTTATTTGCTGCAGATTTAGTTAAATAAAATTTAAGGTCTATTCCATGTCGCTCTATCTTCAAGTATTTTAAAGGAAACTGAAGGATACTTCGAAATAAATACAAAATATTTTAAGTTGATATCTAAAGCTGCACTTGAACCACGGCGATAATATCTAATGCACTAAAACTTTATTGAACAAACGACCCCGTGCTCTTTTGTCGTTACAAATATCGCACAGAAAAACAAATAGTGAATAGAAAACAAGAATTTAGTTTAAGCGTTCTTTTACGTCTTATTGGGTATAAAAACTTGAAGGGAAAAAAAGATGAAACGTAAACACTGAAAATAAAGTTACGACTAAAAAACAATGTAGTAACAAAGAATTTATTCGCGTCGTAAATAGGTAAATGTTTCTCGTAAAACTGACAAGTTGCTACATCCATTCCCATTTTAGTTCCACGTTAAGCGCATCTCAGTTTATTTTCGCTTTGCGAGCCTCTGCGTGACCGCGATCAGTCAGGACCGATCCCGATGCAAATAACTGCTCAAATTGCGACGCCAATATCCGTAACCGGCGCCAACCAATCGACTTGTAATGACCCGAAATCGAAGCCGTAAGCAAAGTACTAAGTACACCGGATGTTCGTATCTCCTATTGACGTCAAATCACGTTTCAGAACACGGAAGTGTACGTTATCATCTGTCTCAGAGTCAATTCAAACAAATTGGTTTAAAAAGGAAATTGAAATGGGATTAAAATAAATAAAAATAAACTATGACTATAAAATGTTGCTAAAGTGATTCAGGCTAAAGTTAACGTCTTTTTCTGTTTCGCTGTTTATTTTGTGTCTGAAGAAAAGGCTGTAATTATTTGCTTGAGGACAAAATTTTATCTGGTTTATGTTCACACTACAAAGTGTTTTTTTCCATATACGGTTGACAGTGTCTCCTGTCACGAAGTAAATTGCTGTCATCAGTTTCTATGGGTTATTTAATATACTTTTTTATTTAACTGGCTAAAAACGTGTGCTGCACGATTACTGGTAATCTGTTTGTGTAGGTTCCTTTTTGTTACTCCATTTTGGCATTTTTTTATTTTTCATGCTGATGCACAAAATTAACTGTGAAAAAAAATGTAGTCGAAGTAGTCAGAAAATAATTAACTACATCCATGTCTCACTTTTAATCGAACTTTGGAAATGGTTATTTTTTTTTATAAAATGCTGAGGTATGCATTCCGAACGGTTGATATGTAGATGGACCAAGATAATTTCATTCGGAAGCAGCTAATAGGCACATCCGGAATAGTTTCACCAGAACATAAATTCTCGATGTTATCTTAGAGACATGCATTTTGTGGATCACCGTTAGGTACTTTTAAATGATAGTCATATTATTATTGTGTATTAGAAACTGCAGGTTTTCTTGCAAGTTCTTCTTCTTCTTTTAAACCTATATGGCCTGTGTCCGTCATTTCGACAGACAATTATGCCCGTGTCAAGTGATAAATTTGAAATAATATAAGTCAAGTCTTCGTCAAGTCGGCTGTCGTTTGTTTTGAAGAGAAAATCGTGGATTTTCTCTCCAAAACCTGGAACGAATTTTCACATTCAGAGAAACCACTTTACACACATTTATTGCAATGGCTCACACTTTATGTTAAGACCTAAGTATTAGTGTTTAAAATTCTACCAAAATTAAACAACAATACTTACAAAAACACACGAAAAACTATTAAAATAAAAGTGCTACATTTATGTTGTTTCAAAAAATGTCAAAACTCGAATTCTTCTTGCATGTTGTATTAAATTAACTCGCTAAGTGTCAACTGCACTGGCCAACAACACGCTTTGACACAAATAACAGACTACGGTAAACATATTGATTTTCTCGACAGTTCTAACCAAACTTACGTGGAATACCAAAGGAAACCTTTCTCTAAAATATTCAAGCAGAAGGCTACCATTGTCATCGTTTACTTTCCTTTCCAAACGAAAGTGCGTCCTAGTTCGTATTATAAAGGTTCAGCCAATGCACATCTTCTATCACAATGCTACGTGTTATATTCATTCCATCGCAACTTAATTCAAACTTTGTCAATGCATTTTTCGTTAGCCCCGGTCTTATCTGCGTTCCATTAGAGTGATATAGGTAGATATCTATAAATCAAGTTGATCGAATAATTATGGGCTTTGAAGGTGCGAGATTAAATCATCACTATTCGTTCTTTAGATTTGGAGTAAGATAACAAATAAAGTCCGATGTTTATCGAACACCTACTTACCATAACTAGCCTTATTCGGAAAAGGACATTCCTTATTGGGATTGAACGGGTACTAAGCTCTACTGCTGCATCCGCTCCACTGGTTCGATTCTTAGCTGACACTGGGCACAGCACTTTTTCCATGCAATTTCTTAGATCCGGTGGTCTCCATCAATTCACTTTTATGAATATTTCATATTTATTGTAAACAACTTTTCCCTACAATGTTGTATTCAGTGCCTATTTTATAGGCGTATGAAGATTGCTGCTATTGTCAAAGTGCAAAATTGTTGGAACATCCGCCCATGTTGTTTCATCGTGACAGGCGGAAACTCATGTTGCATTACAATTTGTGTTTTATTATTTGAGGAGGCTATCTACGTGTGTTGTTTCTTTCAAAATCTTTATTTTTACCTAAAAAATATACGCAAGAGTTACTGCAATTTCAACATGCCGTGAGGTAAATTTTAACGCATCGGGCGACCTTTACTAGGCCCTCGTTCACATTTAATTATGCAACGATTCATACATTTTATAGTTGCTTAGTTTTCTATTTTTAAGACGAAACAATGATCTGCTTTGCAGCTCTTGAACCAGTTATTGTTTACCTATCTTAGAGCTACTGAATATGTGAGTATCATACATAATCATGAAAAACTGCTATGCGCGTTGCGCACTGCTAACAATGTACTTTAGGACTTCAAAAATCTTAAACTTTTAAGGTTACCTGCATTTACCTTATTACCTTAGCTTTGGTATGCTACTTTTAAGCTTTTTTATTGTAAACTGTATCTAAGTGATTATTTTCTATGTCCGTTCTGTATTTTCTGTGTGTATGTCAAATAAACTATCTATCTATCATTCGCAAGTAAACTGCGCTCAAAACAATAAGAATCTAACAGAAAATTTATATTTATATAACCTAACCTACGAATCCTATAATAAATTAATGCCAGTGCTTACCATAAATAACTTTATTCGAATCATTCGTATGTTACTATACAGATAAAAGTCACAAATACCTGTCACTGTTTTAGGTAACTTGCATACGTTCAGGCATGCACCGGCATTTTTTTTTTCAATACCGTCTGCAATCTAAATCTCAAGAAACACTAGTCTGAGACGTAT
The DNA here is from genome assembly GCA_918843925.1 of Eulithis prunata. Lineage (NCBI taxonomy): Eukaryota > Metazoa > Arthropoda > Insecta > Lepidoptera > Geometridae > Eulithis > Eulithis prunata. The sequence goes on along the minus strand of OU974016.1, from coordinate 5,321,094 downwards.
TCTTTGTTGCATGGCTACTAATGGTCGCGTTTGCGAAGTCGGCACGTGTGTACTGTCGCGTGCCGACTCGCAGATACTATCTCGGCCACGAATGCGACTTGAGCTTTGCCCCTTCACACGTGATTGCGCGAACCTAACTAAAGATCCCATCGCATTGATGTGTGCCGTGTCTCGAACACGGACTGGTCAATGCGGCATGCGGTCCTTTCTACAGCCGTGCAAATATTTGCACGCTTTTAAAATACCTACATTTATTACGCGCGCTTTAACAGTTTCAGCTGAAACAAACTGAGATTACTGTCTACCTATCTTGGACTTAAGGTTATACAGTGCAGTGATGAATGAAACAAAACATATTTTTCATATTTTATTTGTAAGAAATGTCAATTTGGACGGAAATAGTTTAAAATACTGCTGAGACGCACAGTACTTTATTTACATTATTTTATTTTTTAAACCGCTACTCCTTCTTGTCTTCGTAAACATGTCATTGAGCTTTTGTAAAGATGACAAATGTATATTGGTTTTACTTTAAAAAATTAAATAGTTATACATATTTCATTGATAAATTATAAAAAGGATCTATCCTAAATTAAATAAATTACGATGTCGGGACAGCCGTCAAACCAACGTTTCTTGACTTAGGTCGCACGTTCGGTTATCTACTTAAGGTACTGAAATGTTAATTTTACTTATCACTATATCATTAAAATCAGGCTTACTCTACTATAAGAGAATATGGTACAATACGGAATCGGAGATTGCAAACGAACGTCCGATCGTAAAGTCAACGAATGAGCGACTTGATCTTGATAACGAGCCACGGCCGCTGTCCCGCTGACGACGCCGGAGACGGGGACAAGCGAGCGATCTCATGCATTCACACATTCAAATGTCATCTGTCGACGACTTCTCGCATCCATCCACAGTCGCGCACGCTCTTGTGGTCGTCCCCGTGTCCGTGCCGCGCGCGTCCGCGCCTCTCGCCCGTACTCAGCGTATGGCGCAGAAACGTTCCGACTATCAATAATAACCTCCGTCGGTGCCCTGCATTCTGCGAAGGCTAGACGTGATCGTCGATGGAGTACTTCACCTTCTTCGCGGACGAGGCTTCGACTAAGGTTTTTAAACTAACGAAATAAACTACTATTGCGGACGTCGATCACGTGGGCACACCTTCCATTCAGAAGTGCCTCTGGTGCGCACGGGAAAAACTGGCATCGTAGACTTTGCAGAGAGCGGAGGGTGCGTTCGGTCCGGGAAGGAGTTCGGCAGCCTTAGCGGCCGCGCGTCGGCGCTGCCAACTGCAGGTCCACGCGGCGAGAACGACTAGCTGAGCCGCGAGGAAGGCGGCGGCCGCGAGCATCGCTCCGGCGGCGTTGACACACGTCGCGTCACTTTCCCTGATGTACACTGAATCTTCGGTCACGTTCTTAGCCCGTTGCTTGTCAAAGCCGAATTTATCCGTGATCTGGATGGTCTGCACTAGCAGCATGTCGTCGGTGGGTGCGGCAGGGGTGGAACGTCTCTTCCTACGTCCGTAAGACATGACGGAGCGGAGTTCGTTCGGCCCACCGTCGCACTGTACGGGCTCGCAAGTCGGCATGCAGGGAGTCACCAGGGCGCGGAATTGTACAACCTCCGATGAAGGGAACTTGAACGCGTCGAAGGTGGATAGCAGCATCTATAAAATAAACGCAATGAATATAACCTGGCTCTCTATTTCCAGTCTAAATTACTAGCTTACCAACTTCTATAAATGTCATTGGTAATGTATATCGTATATGTAATGAAGAATATTTTACTGCCACTACCAGCTCACATAGATTTTACGTGAACAAGACTAGTCTGATTTACGATGAACATTTGATGTATTTTACCTTTCCACTCGGAGCCGCCTTGTACAAAGGACCCATAATGAAGTGTTCTGTGGGGCAACCGTCACTGTCGATAAGAGTAATTTCGCTGGAGTCGACACCGTCCATAGCAACAAGTTCTCGTACGAAGATTTCGAAAGGTGAGTTCGGGTCCATGATCTCGAATCGTAAAGCCTGTTGATGAAAGTACGGTTAGAACAAACTCGCTGATAGAAGAAAATTCGAAAATCACAATCAAAGCGAGACTTACCAAGGGATCTCCGACCTCAGCCGATGAGATGGTATCGTCACCATTCCTGTCTGTAATCCTCATCGCTACATTGGGAGAGTCGACGATGACCTCTTCTGAGATACCGGTCTGGATATCTCCATGGATTCCGAGGTCGACCTCATTGGCCACTGTTTTGTTGGTCAAATCGTATTGGCAAGTAACTGCTAAACCAAGATCGGAAGATGTGACGATGGTATCGTGATGTTGAATAACGACATCGTTAAGGTATCTGGGAATAGATTTTATGAATTGTTATTGGTTTCCGATTAAATAAATGGTTTAGATAAACTTTAATTGTAAGATGATTATTCACCTTCCGAGTCCGTTTTGTTTCACATTGCATTCGATGTTGTTGTAACCCATGTGAAGTTCGAACTCAAGACTTTGTTTGACATCGACGACGCAAGAGTTTGGACTGCCCTTAGCGTAGATCTTGCCATCGAACAACTTGGAAGTTTGAATTTTGGCAACCATGTCGCCGGATCTGCAGTCGATGGATACATTATAGCAGGAAGATAGCTCGTAAGTGGCAGCTTCCGGAACTTCCAAATAAGGATCCTGAAATTAAACCAGTATTCATTAACGATGCCAATTTTATATGAGAAATTATTATTATCTCAAATACAAGGAACATTTGTTACCTGAATGTCGGCAAGTGTAGCCCTAGAGTGGTGAGACAGTCGGCACACATGATCACCGGTGTCGCCATGATCGTAAGAATGACAACGGAACGGTGAGTTTAGGCACAGTTCACGGCATTCCTCAATAGTCTGAACGTCTTGATAAACGGAATCCACCGTTTTTAGAATGCGCCCACCCATCTTTTTGAACTCGCATAACTTGGTCGGCTCTTCGACGCAATTGTTTTCCAGATAGTCCGTGTCTGCAAAAAGTAGGAATGTTGTTATGCCGAACTAAAAATAGGCTTGATTAATGAAATGTGTGATCTAATTGTACCTTCGTTAGGCTGGAATGCATTGGTTCCCGCCAAAGTAATACGGTCCATGTTCGACAGCACGCACTCCCCAGTTTTATTGTTGTAGTTCGCCGATCTGCAACAATGTTCACGCGGTTTAACAGCAGCCATGTTTTTGTTTTCTTTTTTCATTGTGTGAACTTTCCCAAGGAGTTAACGTGGAGTTAACCTCTTTATACAAATCGCGGCATGTTGCTACGTCATTTACATGATGTTAGAGTTATTAACTATGTTTTATTTCCTATTTTCTCCTTGTAGAAGTTATTATGTTAATTAAAAGTACATGAAAATTAAAAAAAAACCTGATTAATTAAGGTATCAAAAACGCTGTTCCGCCTACCTATGTCCCCTTAGACAGAAAAAACTATTTGTAATAATAAAAGTAAGATCTTTATAATCGGTGTGAGAGTAAAATTTTTGTTTTTAACTTTTAATTTCGGCATTGCATTGGCACGACCTCTCTCAATGATTTTACCACTGACATTTAAAATTTGAGGTCAGTGGTTTGCTTTTATCTTTGCATATAATGTACCGCTCTATGCGATGTTTGTCGGTTTGTCGATCGTATTGCCTGCGACTTCCGAAATCGAAATTTAGATCTTTGTTACCTTATTATATAAATCCCTTATTCAATCGTATCATGACATTTGTTTGTTTTAATTCAATGATATCAATACATTCTTAACGTCTATATAATTATTTATAGCATACATCACGTTCAAAACGTTTAATTATTGTTTATTTATTTATCTATTATAACCATTTATAACATCATGTTAGAGATGATGACACTGTTGCCGTATATAACGGGGCCTAGGGACTTGCAAGAAACATTTAGCTTTATGATTGCCAGTATTCCGCTACTGGACGGGCCGTTGTATTCATTATAATACTACTACCAGTAGCTGAGATGCGTCGTCTTCATCGCATAATAATTACACCAACCACCTGCAATTTGCCAGGTTGTAATATCTTCCTCGTGTGCACACATACAACAAAAAGCTACCTTATTATACAGCGGAACTTTATGTACTTTCTATATTGACAGGAGAGCAACAATTTCTGAACCAAGTTTACATTATTTTACTCTGGAATAAATGCATTCTGCGTCTACATTAAGTATCATAAAGCGACAGCCTTGGTGGTCTCAGTTGGCAAAGAATGGACCATTTATGATCTATAATTTGTATATTACTTGTAATTTAATGTCTTAGATCTCCCGATATGCCCTTAAGCATAGCTAAATACAGATAGAAACTAATGGTTTGTGTTGCATTGTGTTTATTTGTATTGTTTTAGTCAGCTTTAAGATTTGCAATTTAACTGTGTCGGTAAAAAAATCTGAGACTCGTTTAAATTGATCTTCCATAGAATAACTGGTATGAGAAAATGATGAAGTTACCGTGAAATTTCAGTTAGAAGTAACATAGTATTTTGAGAAGAAAGTAGGAAGGGATTAGGCCTTAAAAATGCAGCGCTGGTGCCACGGCCGGGAAATATTTGCCAAATGTCGTGACCGCCGAGGATCGCGATGTGCGCCGCCCGGGGTGCGCTGCAACCTGCCTCAATGGAGATACCAACACGTGAACCCAACGGTACAAGTGTCGAAGCTAAATCGCGCATTCCTCACCCGTCATCGACGTGAACAAATCCAGCTATAAGTTAGCACAAAGATATTCAAAAAAGCTCGGAATCGTTGGTATAAATATGTTTGAAATAGACTAACGATCGAGCATGCTGAAGCAACTTTCTCCTTGTAGCTTGTCATTTTCAAAATGGGCCTGGTTCGCAATGGCACATGGACAGGTCCACATTTTGTATTCCAAACAGTTCCAAACAATACAATGGATTGCATGGTTGTTTTTGGATTGAAGTCAAAATTTATGAGGAAAGGGTAGGAATGGGAAATGTTCACGAATTTGCAATTCAGTAACCTGGTCGGACGCACGTACCGCACGGATTCAGAAGCAAATTAGCGCTACAAAGGCGAGATCGTTTGTGCACCGCGCTATCTTGACCCGAACACGCCAACGGAACTACGTGTATCGAATGTGAGTCGCAGACACTATTTATGTTAATGGTAGCAAAAACCTTACAAGGAAATAAACACAATAGGACAGTCGTGTCTCGCTACATTAGACGCCCGAGACATAAGCTGTGCAATTGCCCTCTGTTTTGTATATAATGCTCGTTGGCAGAATTCTGTAACGCAACGGATAACAGGAAGAGGCCGTGACATAATCTACTGAAAGCGGCAAAGATGTACCGCGGGTTTACACCATTGGTAACTAGAACCGAACTGTCTTCGTTACCGGGATTGTATGTATGTATATTAAGCTGATATACACTTGCTTTTAATGAGACTGTTTGTGCGACTTTAACATGGTTACCGTGGAGTTGTTATCGTAGAAAAGGAAAAGCTATAGTACGTGAGTAGTGCCTAATAAGCAATGATTCACTAACGCTAGGGATGTAACTGTATTCGTTGAGCACAATGCTGAATCAGTCACTGAATGATAGCATCGGTTTGAAGGGAATAGAACCATGACCTTATACAACGTCTGTGTTCACGTCTTGTTAGTGCAATTGTGATGGTTAGTATCAGTGTTAGTATGCTAACGCTCAGAATTATGAGTAGGTTCTTTGTTGTCTCTCTACAATCTATTACTACTCGAAATCGACATGACATATTTGCTACAACACATCCTGGTATAGTACTTTTAAGTATTGAATAGCAGCAAGTAATCAATAAAGTTATCTCAGTACTTCGGGATCACTGAACTGCATGAGCATATTATAATAGTTGATAAATCAAGGTGGTATGTAATTCCTTTGACAGTTTTAATTAAAGTGCCTGCAGGTCGACTGTAATTAACGTTTCTCGTTTCACAAAGCTGCGTCCTAAATTTTACCTCTAACAATGGCTAGTATGTTAATTGCTTATTTTTTAATGCGCTTAGGCGCTCATTTCATAGAGTATTCCGTTTTATTGTTTGGTTAGTAAATAAACGTAAACAGCAAGTATATATTGCAAGTACTAATACTGTTTAAATGAGTGGATAGTCGCACAGGGGTCGCGTCGAGGGCAACAGAGCTTGCGGGTCATTCATGTTTCACTCCGCCCATACCGCGCTCCACTTTGTGCATTTCTTCGAAGCCGATGTTTTAATTTATTAATACCACAAACACTTCCTCATCCACTACAAATGCAAACGTCTTAGGCTATTTTCAAGATTTTCATAAACGAATTAGGATAATACTGTCAGAATTTCCTTTTTCTTTGTCTTTACAATGATTATTGGTACGTCTTAAATTTTTACACTGCATATAATACATATTTATATATATAATGTACTCGCTCATTTTTAAAAAATTTTTTTTTAGCCTGTTGTTGTGGTGGCACTTAGATATATAACTCTATAAATGATTACTTATATGATATAATTAGTGTATATTGTGTTAGTGTTCAAATAAATAAATAAATTTGAAGTTACTGCGTTATTTAAGACGATTGTTACTCGAGTTGATTGGTTTTCGTTTACATTTGTTATTTCGAATTGGATAAACGTGATTCGACTTTGTCCTGGAAGTGGACAGAAAATCGGGAATAGAAATGATTTCAATAATTCCCACCACTTCCTTTTATTGTGGTTTGGAGCCGATGCATAAATTCAGCTTTTATGCTCATGAGAAAAAATGACGACTTTAGCACCCATTGTCCTGTCTATTTATTGCATCTGAGTAACGAATGGTTATCAATAAAACTACGACATTCGTGTTCGGGCGAAATAACTTTGAATTCTAGCAATGGTTTTCTTCTATGGTACTTTCAGTACATGCAAATCTTGTACAACATATACTAACTAACATCTTTTATATTGAAACGCTTAATTTATCAGACATAAGAAACACGAAGTTGACTAGACGTCATAAAGCAGTTGATGTCGCTGTACTAACCTGCAAACAAACTCGTTTTCACCGAGGCAAAGGTCGAGACACATCTGCCTGGAGCCGACTACATGGGTCTTCTTGGCCTGAGCTTTGAGGTTGTAACCGCGGACTCTGTCGAAGCACCAAGCTCGCTCGCACGGCCTCACGCCGAGACACGACTTTTGCGCGTAGATTGTGAACACGGGGAACTGAGACTTTGTGAGTGCACCTGCGGACAAAAATAACAAAATAACCGTTTTGCTCAATGTGGTTGTAATACTATTTCTAAACGATTAAGTTTGTTCTCTACTGCTTTGATATTTTCCATTTTGTTAAGAGCTCACAGACGCTACTGTAATAGAAAATATCTTAATATATACCATGTGGATATTTTCAAAACAAAAATACATTTCAAAAGGGTGTTCTGCTCGCCATAAAATACCAAATGTCATTATTAAATTGTTAATGCTTTAACGCACGTGTTCTGGGTAAAAGGCGTTCAACCTTAGCGAATTTGAAAGTCTGCTTAGCCTCGGCCTAGCGATTTGTAGCTCAGTAATTTGATCTCAACGCAGCTTCTTCGAATAGAAGCTTCAAACGATATCTTGATTTGATATAGCACTAACCAGTTGTTTTTACTTCTTAATGCCTCATTGTAAGCAATTATTATGGGATTTAATTTTATAACCCTGCGTCTAATAAAGCTATTAAGTTTCCGACGGGCGTTTCAAATACATAGAGATGCTACTTACATTGTGATGATTACAATTAACTCACAAAAAAGCCACTACAATTGGTTGGCGCTTGTTATTATGTTCAAATCATCGACCGCAAACGATTCATAATTATGAGGTCAAGGCGTGTTCCACTAACGCGCGCTTTAATACAGACGACGGTGATGTTTTCCTTTTCACGGTGAGAGTATTTTTTTCCCAATATGGTCTGATGACTGGGCACTCATGCCGTTATTGACATTCAAATGATGTGTAGAGCAAAAAAGTCGGAACGCTTCGCTTGTGAGCTCACACCTCTATGTCGGACAAACGAGAGTATTGACGCCATTACTGTGCCACCTGCTATGTGTCCCAGTTAGCGCATGCATCTATTTGTGCCGTTATTGTTAGTTTTTTACCCCGGTGTTTATTATAATTCTCTTCATGGTATCGATCGATTGAGTCGTTCCAAATAATTTTTATTATAGGCACTGATTCATACGTTATTAAGACGTCAGTTTTCATTAGCGCACAAAGTGGTGCTTAGATAAAACATTGACGGTGCAGATAAGATCAAGTGTTATTTCCGGCGCGTTATAAGATCGCGATTATAGTTTCTTTGCCGTGTAAGGACTAGATAGACTTCCTAGTAGGATTGCATCTGGTAGGTACAGGTTCCCTTAATTGAATTGAATGCAACTCACCGGGCAACTGGTCAGCGTCTGAACTGAAGAGCACGCAGAGTCCTGTCTCGTAGTTGACGGCGCGACAGGTGTCGTTGGCCTGGCATTGCTCGAGGCAGTCGGTCAGCATCAGCGTGCCGGGGATGTCGTCCAGTATGTGCGAGGGCGCAGAGAACACGTATCTGCACAACAAACATAATACTAAACACAACTTGCAACATTTATCTTGCGATAGAAATTTTTACGTTTGTCACAATAGAAAATTATAAAATTAGTGACTCCACCCACTGTTTTCTACCCCCAACTTTGGGATTATAAGTGTACTTAAAACGAAAACCAGAGATATAATCAATATCAAAATACTCTCTGGTACTGAGAAAGGCTTCTGATTTATCGCAAGAAGCTGCGAGGGCTGGGACGATTGATCCCCGCGATATCTTCTAGTCGCTTAAGAACGGCGCTTGTTAAATCACTTTCCTCAACTATCTCACGAGCGATGTCGGATCTTGATAGCATCATTTCTTGTCCAGTTACTCAGACTTAATTATTTTAATTACTTTTGCAAATTATCGGTCACTACTCTGCTGATTCTATAATAGTTGTTATTACGACATTTTATGCTGGTTGGCAATTGGAATACCGAAGTAATCATCGCAAAGATAATTCTATAAACTTACCCAGTGACAAGCTCGAATCCAATCATCTCAGAATCGCATTCTTCTAGTGAGTTAGCGGGTGCTGATGGCGCTGACGCTCCACTAGGTGCGGAGGGCGGAATGCTTTCTGATGCCGTCTCGGGAACTGGTGCTGGTTCTTCAGGATCGGCAAGGGCGGTATCTTCAGATTCCTCTGGATCCGCGTTCTCCAGTTTTTCGGACGCAGGCGGTGGTGCTCCTGGATTTTGGTAGTCCTGTGGCGCTGCAACCACAACGGGCTCGGGTGACCCTGACTCCACAGCTAGGTTGTCCTGGGGCGGTGCATCCACGGCTGATCGCAACGTCCCCTCAAACTTTTTTGCCGCATCTGCCGCGCACGCTACTAACACTAAACTAAGTAGCAGCCGCATTGTGTTTTCTGATAGGGGCCGTGGCAACATTCGTTATCTGTAACAAAAGAAAAATATTGATTGAAGAAGCTTTATTGGCAATTTAAACAAGTTAATTGCATGGGAAGCTTCAGATTTATTGGCATACGTAAACTGATCGACTATGCACGCAATGCAACTGACTCTTTATAGGTGTAGAGTAGTTGAGTATTTTACCGACTGGCGCCTTCGTTGGTGTAGCGATGGGTATATTAAGATATACGTATAATGACAGGTACCCAGCAATAGAATGTGTTGTCTTGGTGACAAGTATACTCTTATCTTCGCCAGCATTAATCTATCAGTATCAGCACGCCTGGGCTCTTGTCGCCATTTTACCGCCATTGCACTTTATCTAAAATTTCCACTTCGCGATGATCTTGTTCGTCGATATTACACTCTACTATAGTGAGTTTATTTAACGGTTTGACAGCTACATCTGCGGCGTCTATCTGTAGTATTTCTTGTAATATTATCTTATTTAAATGGCGTTAGTTCTGTCTTTTACGGCTTAAGTTTCGCACTGCACTCATAAATCTTATCTGTTAGATTTAGTGCCTGTATTATACAAGACCCTCGCCCGTGAATCATATGAATATGATAACATACGTAAGCGATTATAAGCACTACATGAGTATAATTGCATTATGAAAATTATTACAGAACTAGCTTTTCATTTGTTTTTGTTTGGTTATTCGCTAAATTAGGTTCATTCGCTTCATAAAGTACTATGTAGCTGTTTTGCAAAAAAACATGAAGCTGCTTCGCTGCAAAAACTAATTGAGGAAAAGTTTCTATAGGTATTCAATTATTAAAGACCGTTCAAAGCTTCAGACACTTTAGAGAAAACCAATCAAATAACCTCCTATCAGCAATAGAAGTTTATAATGAAAACTAATTTCGTGAAATAGCACAGAGTAAGTGTACGTGAATGTTTTGTAGAGTACCAACAATAAAATAGTAAATAGGATGCTGCTTTGGGGTCGAACTACACACATACCTGCATGCTTCTGCATACCCATACTTAATTTAGGGCCCAGGCCCGTTCTCACCCGGTCCCGTACTCACCCGGTTTGTTCAACAGTGTTTTTACAAATACACATACAAATACTACTCAACACTGATAAAGGATGAAATGCTATAGATTTTGACCCTTACGCCTGGATCACGTTCAACGCACAATGTTCGAGTAACGGTCGCGTCTCGTCGCGTCCACTTCGTGGTCAACGGTACTACTTATTTCTATTTTATTGTAAAAATGTATTGGACATGCTTCGGAGAGAAATAACAAATTGTTTATTATGAGCCTTTCAACGATATCATCCGGAACGTATTGTGAGTTTTATATTGCTTTTGTAGTTCAACAATATAAATAATATATTTTTCAATTTAGCTACTATACATATATCATTAGACAAAACGAGTGCAATAAAAAAATACTGTTCTATTTAAAATTAATGATTAGCACTAGCACAGATCATAATAATATGAAAAATGCATATATCATAAAATAATTAGTATACTGTTATATCCACTCTCAACACATCACTTACTACACCAAGCTTACACCGAGTTTATTAATAACAGGAACATTGTTTAATGCGTTTAAACGTGTTAAATTTCTAATTGAGGCCTCATGAAATCTAATCACGATCCAAACTAACGCTTACCTTGTGCTTGTATGAATAATTAACAGAAATCAGTTATTAGAACTATTTTCGATGCATTGTTCCGCACCCTCCGGGTCTTATCCTGCGCTTATGAATTAATAAGTGTTTGTACACCTGATATTCACCATTACGCGTATACTTAATTGATCAGTATTACAAATCTCCATTTTGTACTCTTTTCTGAAACTACGCGTAAGAATTGTATTATTACTTTATTCGTGTTACATCTGGCTCTTGAGTGTTATGAGTCCTCTTTTAAATGGTTATCAAATCAATTTAACTAACAAACCGTCTCGAATACTGTGGGAACGATATAAAACGAATTTACTAAATTATATTTATTTTATTAAATAAGTAAATATACTATGGAAACTAGATTTATACTAGACACACACAAATATGGGACGCTAATGTGCCATTTATGTGCTAAATACATATAATCTATAGATGTATGTTTGATATATGGAATATATGTTTGATAGGTCGCGATTACCACAGTACTTTTTTTGGTTTATTGTGTCGTAGATGATCAACTGAACTTTATATAGAAAAACTACCACGGATTGATGCGGCTGATTGAATTTACACTGGATGGAATAATAATTATTCATGTTATTACACGGTGCCGACAGCCTCGGCTAGACCGAAGCAAACGCATGTTGAATGATATACACCGCCCAAGGAAACCTAATTCATTTCATGCGTCGCGTCTGCAGTCGCTCAAGGCCTGATAGTAATTTGATCTGCACATCTATTTGAAATTAAATTACTCGTACATGAACGTCTATCTGTCACATACGTCGTATATACTGCATTTTTCTTTTTAACTAAAATAAATTAAATTGGCTTCTACAACGTTTAATCTTGCTAAAATAGGAATCTGTATGCTGAGAAAATACTATTGCAACAAATATCACAATAGCACTAGTCGGATGTTCAATGCATAAATTACTTCTAACGCTCAAAAAGTTATTTAAAGTTTCTAAGCCTTTATTGCTGTGGCAGAATATTTAAAGCTTATTAGCCTCACAACAATTGCGATATATTACACAAGCTTATTCATTTGAAGAAAATAAAACGTGAAAACCAAAATGACGTGAAAAATTAATCCGTGCAAAATATCCAACAATTTTCTAGTAAACATTACGGATGGTTGCCAACTTTGCCAGGGTAAGTGTTATTTGTCACAGTCTCTTCTCTCGTGGCAAAGTTCAAGCAGGAAAGTATTAATAAATAAGCCCAGGCGTCGCAGTCAATGGCTCGAAATAACAGGAGTGCCGATGTAAAGGACCTTAAGGGCATTTAAGGCTGGCGCATGTCCTTTTTAGGCTAAAACTACACTGCAGGTGGTTACATGCAACTTACGATAAGTTATCTGTAAAACAAGCAAAGTGTCAGCGCGGTTATATATATTTTTTCTGAGAAATGCAGGTGGTATAAAAAGTGTGTTGTTGAATCGATCGTTCGAATATATTCTTGAGTTTTTAAGACTGTAAGATTACTGGTTAAAGTTCACGTATTCCCAACAATAACAAAGCCAAAGAACAGTAGCTTTTCTACAAGTCTTGGAGTAATCTTCATGGAACTTACTGCCCATTTGAAACAACGATCAGATAAATGGTATCATAGATTACCTAGTACCTTGTTTGTTGTCAAGATTACTCAACATAACACTCATTGCCGAAGATATCGGTCGATTTGGGATTCTTGTAGCTCATCACAATAATGTGTTGACCTGTATGCAAAGGTCTTGAGTCAGCAGCGTATTACAGAGTTAGCTTTCTTCAAGTAGGTCGGTTGTGTGCATGAGAACTTTACAATGCCTTGTGATTCTGTCTTGCACACTAACAGTATGTTATTTAGCGGCATTATAGGTGTATGATTGTAAAGCATTCAATCGATAAGGACCTGCTTTAACGGTTTGGATTTTGTAATTTTATACGTAAGATAATTTTTACGAGCTATATCTTAGTATCCCTATGGCGGTGGAAAAAATACCGTACAAAAATAAACATCGCGATTAACGGGGATTAGGTAATTTATTCAATGCAGTTATGTTCGACTTGAATTGAAATATAGTCACTTGGATATTTTTTAATCCTTTCCCATTTATTTAGCTGAGTTTATTCAATGACATTAAAATGTAATCTGAGTAGCACGTTTTCGCTGTTCACTTGAAATAGTCAGGATGAAGATAATTACTATACAATACAGTCGTACCAGCAACAAGTTTTTTACAAAAATAACACTTTCGAGCATTTTAAAAAATTCATCACGATTCGCGACTTACATTTACACTATTAAAAACCGGCACGGTAGTGTATGTGTACGTTTTCGTACGTTCGAGTCTCACGGTGGACACATAAAGATCCGAACGTGCTGGGCCGGGCCCAGCTTGCCATCAGATGGGGTCAGCGCATTCAATGAGCCGGATGCCACCAACCTGCTATTTACGTTTCGCCATACCGGGACTGGTTGGCACACTGGAGTAGTCTTCCTTTTCTTATATCTAAGTATTCGCTGTGCTTCTACCCTGTATCCGATTTTTGTATCAGTTTGTTTACAATGCGTTACAAACTAATAATTTTATTTCATATTTTTTTAAACCTTGAACCGGGCTGTAAGTGTCAGTGTGTGTTAATACGAGTAGGTACTGTAAGTCGTAATTGCAAGTTCCCGTCTGAATTTTGTAACATTTAGCTTTTCTCGAAAACGTATAGGTACTGTGAATGTAAATATGTAAGTAATCAAACTGGTGAAAAAGTATTTTAGAATATAGGTTTATATTTGAAGATTTAATAAGAACGAAGAAGGGATAAAGCTATGTTCGGAATCCATACAATGAAGTTTAATGTTGTAATAAAATGTTACTGAACCTAACGTAAAACTGTTTATGTGCATAATTCGCCTAGTTATCGCTGAAGCTGTAATAAAAATACCGCTATTAATAATTGCACTTATCTACTATTTATTATATTTATCTTCGACGACGCTATATTTAAATTATAGTTAGGTAGTTAGTTACCTTCTACATTCGGTCATCAAATACCAAAGAGGTTTTATTTAAGAGTTTAATCCTCTGCTTCTACCTATACGTGTGTTTCCATTACCTAAATCTTCTTATTTAAATCCAATCGTAAGATTGACGGCGCGGCGGCGTTTAAAAATACTACAATCATAAATTGCACGCTTAATATTTAACGGACTTAAATGCAGCTTTATAAAAGACCACCAAGATTTCTTTCGAAAACAGGATTTTAAGTAAATAAAGTCAACTTCAACTTATATGGCAAATAAATACTGTCTACCAATTGATTGTTTTGACAAAGTCGGCAGTAAGACGAAGTTGTGTAATATGTTAAATAAGAGTAAAAAATAAAATCGGTTGTATAAGATGACTAGAAATAAATAAATCCATTTTCCTACATTTTTCCAATACCGCCTTATATATTTCACGCTTGCAAGGTAATAATTGCTAACGATCCAGTACAGCAGTTATTGTAGACACCGTGTTGTGCTTCTTCTTGTCCGTCTATATATGATATTTAAATGGTAATTTGGTAATTTCTTCCATATACGCATATCAAATGAACTAGCAAGTTGCGTAAATAGGTCTGGTTTTTAAGGTTCTGTGTCGACAGGATGTGAGGGAACTAAGCAGATTGTTCAAGATGTTATTTTCGTGTTTTTACTATGAAATGGTTCGGAGCTCTTATACATTTGTTCAACTCGCACTTAGCTGCTTTTTTTTTATAAATTACCGGACCGACTCCATTTGTATTAGTCGCGAAGAAGAGCCAGTGATTATTTACAAAGTAGTTTTACTCCTTAGGCATTGCACAGGCCATAATGATCACAAGTATACGTATAGTAGATAAATAGAAGTAAAAGATGATACGAATGTCTTATGTTTATTTTTAATTCCCAACCGTAAAACGCAAGAGGTGTTATAAGATAGACAGCGTTGTGTGTCTTATCTGTTTCTTTATTTTCATGCTTGGTGGAGGCAATGCATTGTTTTAGGTTCTAAATGATCCTTGTGATTTAACTGAATAAAAGGTTTTTGACGTACCTCCGTATACTGAAACGTTACTCAAAATTTAAACATTGCTTTGCCATCTTTATAACACGCTTCGATCAAAAACCTTTTAAAAAAATCCTATTTAAGTTATGTTATCATAAAAAATAATTGTTTGACTTTTGATTATGGTAATATAACATGACTCTAAGACATTACCATCAAAATAACGACGTCATTTGAATAACATTATTGCATGCGATGCGTACAACTTCGCATGGCTGACGCCGCTGTAACAAATAATTGGCTTATTATCTTTGAAAGGTATACAATACTATCCAAGATGGCAGTAGCAGATGTAAATATTAAACTAGAAGAGATCTAGACTGGATATGAATGATGTCCTCAGCAGGAGGTCAGTGGGTTGATGCGCCAGCTGCGAGACCCTGCGCGATTTACATTAATGAGAGAATCTCGATTTCTCTAGTCTCGATCGGTACAACACAACCCGCTACTGCCTACGTGACTCGTAATCTTATCCATTCTGTAAATTGTAAACGCAAATTAAAGTTCTAGAAACAACATAGAAGCACGTCTCGGTAGCGTAGCAAATCTAAAACTATTGCACTATTTGCAACCAAATGAATGCCCTATTTGTAAGGTTTCTTAGTACTGTATCCATCACTTTCAATACATACATCAAGTTCGTAGATTGTGTAATCTATTACATTGTTGGCGCGTGGAGTATCCCGCCGCGTTCCTCGCAACATTTGAAAAATCTAACCACTTTCTATGACGTTGCTCTGGGCGGAGCATTCCAGTGGACAGGTGGAAATTGCATCGCTATTATTACCGTCTCTTTCATTTGTTTCATTTTGTGGTTGAAGAACCAGTGCATGATCATTGGAATACAATTACCTACACTGCTATAAATCATTAGAATAAAATCAGTACGTAAAAGCTGGACAAAAAATCCTAGCCAGAATGCGATGAGAATTGTTTCTCAGTTTTCCGACCTGACTTTTACTTAAAACCCAAACCATTTGCCCAATTATTATTTATTTTTACAATAATAAAAATTGGAAAATACACACGTGCACTTACAGCACACGTTGTAAGTGATAGATCTAGACACAGAATGTACAAAACGATTTAAAATGATTGTGATCATAGGAGTAGATCACAAGATGCCCAAGCACTACGGTCACAGCAAGGAACTCGTAACAAAAGTTCAAATGCGTCTGAAACAATGGCCCGAACGTGCTGTCTGAAAGGCAATATATTATGCGCCCTCGCATCAAAATAATAATACGTGCAATTGCCAACATATCATTGTCCGTACCTGCATGATTTTCTAACAAACTTTCTGCGAAAAAATCATTCAATCGTGTGCGAAACGACTCTACTAATGACCTGTGCAGTACAAAACGTGCGATTTCAAACTTGCAGTGTAGCTAGTTTTCTCCGCGATTAATCATGCTAACTCAATGAGGGATCAAGGTCTAAGTCCTATAATTTTGTAGCATTGTTCACGGCAGCATGGGCTCGGAGCACAATCAAAAGTAGGTTTTCGGTGCACGAGTTGCATCCGCGACCGCGTCTGCCGAGACTTTCTTTCAGTCTGCTTTTTATGCAAATAACTTTGTCCTCAGCTGTGAAATTAAATTAAGCTTCGTAATAATGGCTCCTTACGTACAGTGGGTCGCAATTACGTTTTGCTTGTACTAGTAACTATGGCCTTGTGAAGTTGTGATGAGCTGGATGAGAGCGTTGCGGTCACGGGCGCATTATCGGCTGCGACGCAATTTCGTTTCTATTTATGTCCACATCATCCTTTGTGGTGCTGTGTGCAATTACATTCACTTTTCCTTTACCTTTGATTACTTTCGAGGCGTTTGTTCTTTTTTATGATCATTTATTTTATAACCTAATGATACCATATTGCTGTGGTTTCACGCTCGGGTATAATGTGGTCTTTAAATTAAAAAATATAATATTCTGTACTTGGTAATGAAACGTCATGTTTTCTATTGTTCGCAGGGATGAATAGATCTCATAAAGTAAATTGATTTCACTCACATCAATTTTAACTCTGATGGCGGTGCTCGCACCCAGTAATTGAATGTGCTCGAGATTTTTTTTTTGTAAATTATTTATTTTTTGATAGGCACGCCCTACATTATTTTGAACCGTTATACAATTTATGCTGTAGTAAACAAATAGAAAAGTGTTCTAATTTAATCAAATGTTAACTATGAAACCTAGCTTTTGAAAACATCCACATACACTCGAAACTTTGATGAGAATTAACTAACATATTAGAGCTATTTTCTAAGGGAAGGCTAACAATTGTTTGTTAACCTTATTCGACGTTCCATTCAGCCAGATAAGGCATACACGAGTACTTACAAATGCGCCATACAGAGCTATGTTAATGAAGGTCTAGTGTTTTCTGCTAATTCGTGTGCAAGCTAATATATATTCCTTACGAATAAGTTTGCGTAGGCCACTAAGCCTGAATTCTGTTTATCTTTCGTTATCGAAATCTTGAGTATTGCTTTGTTATTCATGTTCTGTCAAAAAAGATTGCAAATCTTTGGAATGTCATGTTGCTTAAGCGAGCTAATTGTCTCATTCTTTTCAATCACAGGGAGAGGAATAGCGCCGAAGAGGTGCGTAAGTTTGGTTTTATATACTGGTTTACACCCTGTCATTTCCATGTAGGGAGTATATCACCTGTTCCTCAAGTTATCTCGTCGGGACCGGTTTGATCTGCCTGACGTATACGCATCATTACTCGAGGTCGGTCGGTACCCTTCTGACGTCATCAATGCGTAATTTTCATAACGCTTATTATAATTACGCCTAATTTCTATTGTTACCATTATTTTAACAGTTATAGGAATAATGACTGTTCCGTTAATCATTATAATAGGTCCGTTTTAAATAGGTTTATTATTTGTATACTGTTACATTCATATTTTACTGTCAAGCGCTAATAACTACCATAACCCGATATTATTAGGTATCTTTAGACCTAGAATAATGAAGAGATTTTGCAGTAGTACTTTTTAGAATATGTTGAATATTTCTAATGTAAACAAAACCACAAGATACAGATAGAAAATCATAAAAGATCATAATAGAAAACAAGTAAATCGAGAGAAAGTAATCTCCTTATTGATTGACGTAAAACATCAGTAATCTAACCTGCGCTTGCAGTGAAATTTAGATTTTCTCTTCATATAACTGAAATAAACGTTTATAATAGAAATACCGGTAAGTTGCGATGCCTCAGGCTTTTGCCTCAACTTTTGATTTTCGCTATCTTATCTGATTTACTTTCTATCATCGGATTTACATCTTGGATTTACCTTCTTTTTAACCTAGGGTTTTACGAGTATGATAGTCAAGTCTGAATTAGGCTGTCTTGTGCGTCTCGATCTAATTTCAAGTTTATCACTGAAAATACACTTGTCCGCCAAGCAATATTGCAAGCGGCGCTATAAAACATTATACGCGTAAGTCGGCATTTATAGCCTTTAATGCTATAAAATGTATTAAATGGATGTAGTAAAAGAACATGTCGTTCCAATTCTACGTTACTTTCGCTGACGTGACTGATTTACATTCGACCTATCGGCGGTTGATATCAAAGATGCTCAAAGATGCCAATTATTAGCAAAGCGAATTCTTCAAAAATTTTACGCTTTTACGCGCTATCGTATGTGTTAAACAAATGATCGTTTTAACATGTAAATTGAGATAACTGTGGATTAGACTGGTTTTTATAACAGTTACCGCGTCTTCCAGATTTAAGCTTGGTTGGTTATATATTTTGTCGAATTCATATTACGCAAATGATACGGTCCGTTTGGAGGGCGTCACTGCGGCTTCGGTCGTGCTGTAACGGCATCATCAATCATCTGTAATTTGATTTCTATGTTCAATTATTGCGTTCGCGGAGGTCGAGCCGGTCGCACTCGCTACACCGTACCCATGCATTTGGTTCCCTAGACAGACATACTCAATGGAATAACGCAAATATTGCAGTGTCCTACCGTTCATTAACCTAAGTGCCTATTTGTTTTTGTCATTGAGACGTTCCCTGTACACGTCCATAACTCTCTTTGGGTTCGGTTTGTAGGCCATGGAATAGTACCCACGCTGAATACGACACCTCGTCGTAAATAGTAATAGGAATTTCTTGCGAGATTTAAGAAGAATAGATTAGTAATGTGTGATGAGATGACTTTGACATGTTTATTATAAAATAACTTTATAGGCGCTTATTTAATATTTACCTCCCGTTTTACTGTTTAGCTTCATTATAAGACTTCTGCAGAAGTTTGGTTTTTTTGATAGCTCTAACAAAAGATCTCAACGCGCTCGATCTATCGCTTTTATCATGCAAAATTGCTTTTTTATTGTTTTGATTGACTGTATTGTTTGTGAATTTAAAAAAAATCCTATCTGAATTATAGGCGATTGAGAGGCGTCCACTTGACGAGAATCGTTAGTATCTTTTTATTTTCGGTCGACGGGTATTGTCAAATAACTTCTCAAAAATGTGCAAAAAAAAAACTTAAAGCACATATTTTGGTCAGAAAACTTGTTTGGATCAAAATGTTATTTTTGGTGAACCTTTGCATTGTTGTTTTCTAAAGCGTGAAGATTTGCGATTTTGCATAATTACATTCAGTGATCTTAAAAATATTGAAATGTACCGTAAATAAATTCGGATTCGCAACTGACAAAAAGGTATTGTCGTGCCTAACGACGGTGTGGTACAATGAAGTGCGCCGTGACGCGGGCGCGAGAGTCGCGACATGATAATCACAAGTAGCGCATGACAGCGGCGACGCACGCGCGACTGTCACGATCCTATCGCCGGGACCACCGCGCAGATACCCCGCCCCGGGTGACATCGCTCACACCAAAGCTCAGACATGCTGCCTCTATTACATACATTGCTATTGCTACTCTATACATTGTGTTTTATTTAGTTGCATGTTTGAGTAGGATTTTAAAAGTGTTTTATGGTTATTGGGCAATTAGGTATAAATAATTGGACATTTCACACACCGCCCTCGTGTGAAGTTACGTGTAGAATTTGAACTGTATTTAAAAGTTATGTAGTTCTAACCAATGTTACAATGTTTTATTGTTATACTTTTTTTTATTACAGAACCAAAGATTTTTCTAATTAAAAAAAACAAGGAATTTCCTAGAATGCTAGTTCTCAATAAATAACAAAATAGCGATTTACTTACAAAAAGTTTGTTTTGATGAGTTTTGTTTGTGATTGTACATCTGACCTGCTTTATTTGGAAACTAGTTGCTACTGAAGCCTGTCACCAATCTCTCCTAACTAGGCAATACCTACATCGCGTCGCATCCATCACGACTTTTTGACGTGAAGTTGACTACATCGCATTTGAGGACACGTGGGTTAGCGGCGATCGCTAACGACGTGCTCATACATGTAGTACAAATATTGTTTTTGCTATTACAACATAGTGTTACTTTGGTGTTATTCACCCTAGATGCTAGTCCCGTATCTAGAGTCTCGTTTTGTAGAATAATTAGCAAGGCAATATATTCGGGCACGAAGCATTTGCATTGTGTATAATTCTACACTTCGTTAGTTTGTACAATTTTTAACAAATGTTTTGGTGATCAGAATTGTTGAAATGAAATGTAAAATTAAATAGTTTGTTATGCGTTTAGCTTTACTACACATTGTATTGCATGTAACTTGTAGCGACTTTAAAGGAAACTCCAACTTGCGTATTTTTTCTTTTTCATGAAGTCCTGAACCAAAAAAGTGCCTATAATCAGCTGTCTCGTTATTTAGTTCTGATTATACAGTTTCGGTCCATTTTTATAAAAACGGGACAGAATCACTCACTCCGGCGTCTGTCACAAAAAAATCAATATGAAAGGGACATCTTTTGTTCGGAGTTCGGTCTCAATCAACGTTTCGGTTTTTTTTCTTCGATATAAATTGACGATGATAAAAACTAGAACTTGGGACTTTTATATTTTTATTTTGCTGTAGTTTGGGCCAACGTAGCGCTACGTAGAATAACGGATACCTACACTGTTATTGCACGGTGAATCGCAAATTGCTTGATCTCGTAGAAATTGTCATTGATTGCGGAAAAATTGTTCTAGTTACTAATTACAAAAAGACATACGTTTCAGATTGAGTTGCGATTTCTCCCAGAAAATAGTTTGCTTTCTTATATTAAAAGTTTGTGCGTGGCTAAGATAATCTCACATGGGTATTTTAGGTTGCTATAGTTACGATAAAGCAAGCAAAAAGCTAATATTACAAAACAATAACCCTAGATCAAGGTCTAAGCAAGATCTCCGCTGGTCTGCTTGCTATCGTACTCAACACGAATAAACTTTGATTCTCCGCGCGGCTATCGCTCTACCCGCAAGCGCGATCGGGCCTCTACGGCAGCTCCAAGTATGAACTAGTAAATAGAATATGGTATCGTGCCAGTGATACATCCTACGATACCGTATGAAATATGAATGAGGAACCCCGGTGATTTATGAAGTGCTATCGTAGAGCATAGAACCGATGCAAATTGAAAACCAAATAACAATTAAGATTGAAACTACTCTTTCATCTATCAAGCGATGATTAAATAGTACCTTAGCCAGCAGATTGGTTCAGTCCGCCTACTTAACCTTCCGTAATGATGTTTGGGAAATTAGATCATCAATTTTTCAATTTCAAAGAGTTATGATTAGAAATGAGCGTTGCCGTCTCGTGTTCCAACATGTATGATGGGCGACCGCAAGGAAATCTAAAGCTCACCGTAATGACCGGCGACTTGCACGTGATAGATTCGATTTACAGGTTTGCTTCAATCTTCGCAGCAGTAGGTACATGCGGTAAATTGCATTGCGGCTTTACCAGTGTCAGCAGCGTCTTAGGGCATACTTGAATCAATACCTATTGCAGGAGGGGTGCGAAATTATGAATTTCTTTTGTGCGCGATTTTAATCTCGTTTTTAATCTTGATTGATTATAAAAGTAAAATAGGACTCATGATCTACAACTTAGCACCCTATCGCGAAATCTAATTTCTACGTCCAAGCGCGATTTACATATGCGTGATTTCTTTTATAGCCTTTGGAAAATTGTTTACTCGTATTGAAATGAAAAATACCAACTCCGAATGACGCTTACATAAAATACTATCCGTCTCTACGTTATTCGGAGTTGTCCGAACCAGGTCTGAATATGTTATTGACGATAAATCATTTTCAGTGTCATTGTACCCAAAGCGCTTATAAACATTATCGTTACAGATATTATCTGTTAAATTATGCATTGGTTTCGATTTATCGAACGTTTTCAATTTCCCGCGATCATTGCGCAACCACGTCGGAGCCTCAAGAGTGCATTTATCACTAGCATTTCTCTGTCATATTCGATTTAATAGTTGTTTGAACGACCGTTACGGCCGACCGGAATCGGTATTAGTAAAGCGGCCCTGTAACGTATTCTATGTAGATGCAATCAGTTACTTGTGAGATGCGCAATGACGAAATTACATCGGTGCCTACTAATTGATGCTACCTACTCGCAGTATGCGACCGGTTTCAGGGTAACGGACTCTGGACAAACTCGAATGAAACATATTCATATTTATCGTCAATCAACAAAAACATTCATCATCATTTATTTTGATGGTCAAAAAACAGTTTTTCTTAAGTCGATAATAGATTGATTGTTGCTTGAAGTTTTGATCATTTATTTAAATCTGGTATTGGTGGTTCTGTTATTTTTGTAGACATTTGTAATACCAGTTGTGATAGTGCAGTGTTTAATCAGAAATAAATAATGTGTTTGGTCGTAAGATCTATGTAAAGGGCAGTGAAGTAATGAATAGTGCCATGACTTCACATGCGAAACATCGGCATTGAACCAGTGTCGGCGGTGGCATGTTTATTTCTCGCCCGTCGTGTTTTATGCACTTGTAGTGCCCTTACTCTTTGATCCATTCTAATCTTTAATTTAATTTTAATCTTCAAGCGAAACGCACAATTAAAGTTTTATGGCAAAGAGGAATTGCAGGGTAGAGTAGCTAATGAATCAAATAGCCTGAAAATAATAGGCAATTAAAAAGCACCGTATGTGTATGTATATGAGGTTATCAGAGATCTAAACAAGCTCATACGTGTTGATGAGAAAAATATAAAATTATTTATGTAATTTTTTGCCATTTCACAAAGCGTTATTGCTTAGGTACTTGTTTAAATATATTTTTAGCTTACAAATTGGTGAAATTAATATAACCCTGTGTATGTGTCTATAGAAATAACACTCCACTCGAAATGCAACAACCCGTTTCGCTCTCATCTTGGCGCATCGTCTATTGCCGTAGAGTTTGGGCACGTTTCGTAGGCGGGCCGCACTTTGCGGGTTCGATTCAGAAAGGGCGGGCAGACGCTGCCGGCGGCACACACGAACCGCCTCGCCCGGCGCTATTGTTACAACTCCTACAATTAAAACCTACTTTACGATCCCCCTCCAACTACTAATGAAACGGAAAATCGTATTTCAATAGTCTGTATCGTGATCTTCTGCGCATTGTATTGATTTGATCTTTTATTCTGTTTATGAGCAAATTGATTATCATAACATTGTAATATTTAATTTGGAGATTTAGCGATTATTGCAAGTGCATCTATCAAAACAGCCTGTTACACCATTTTTCTACCAAACATTTGAAAGTCTTAAATAAGTCATATTTAGTTTATTACCAAGGTTACTAGTAAAATAAATAGCGATCACAATAATGATTGTGTCATGTTACCGTTATAGCCGGGCTGTCACCGGTCGGGAGCACCATGCAAATCCAAGACGCGAACCGCAGTCATCTTCGCCGCATTAAGCTAATATGTAATTGATTGGTTCCTGGTGTACGGGAGAGGCGATGCACTCCTGTCCCACTGATGGCGGATGCAAAAACGCTAATGTTATAACGGTGATACGTGTCTTCCGGCACGCAATGCGTCTTTAGATGTATAGGCCCCGACACGGTTTAATAGCTCTCGGCGAAAATGGAGGGGAATATCTATATAAGTATATTTTTCTATCCTATTTCTAGTAATATCTTTCAATGCGGTAAGCACCCTCCCACTTCCCCTCAATTCAAGATCAGAGGTATTAAACCGTGTCGAAACCAGTACTACCTACTGCTCAGTATGCTCACCCCCCACCTTTTGGTTCACGATATTAAACGGTCGCTTTTAATCGAAGTGATACCAATCACGTGGCCTACATTTTGTCCGATGCATATTCTATCAGCATTGCATACTAATAGACACGTGCCTATACGTTTAAAATACGATGTTAATCAACCTCCGATCCCCGCCTCTAATGTGAGATAAAAAATAGAGCACTTAGTCAAGTTAAAAGGTGCTAAAAGTAAACACACAATGTAGGTCGAGATCAACTGATTGCGTTCATATGCACATGTTAACCGTTAACTTGTTGCTCATTCATGTAAAACATGGACGTACAAATTAAAAGCCTATCAGTTATATTCATATTTTTTACAATCAAACTGTCAGTTGGTTCAAACGTGTAACAAGTAAAAGCGACACGCCTCTTTTATAAATAAACAAGAACTAATTTATGCTTTAAAATAATCAACAACCAACTCAACTTATTTTAGTTTTCAATGATTAATGATACTAATCAATAGTATTCTTTTATATTAATGCGTAAGCAAACACATCATACGCTTATTAGGTGTATGAAACGATATTCTTTGTATTATTAAGATCTTTTGCATAGTTTTGTTTGTCTTTGTGCCCATTATTTGGATGCTCTACAATGTAATCGGCGGAAGCGGTTCCGTTGCTTGTGGGAGGCTCATTGAGGATTTGGTTTGATTGTTGCTCCATTTCACAGGTCTTTATCGTCTTTATCTTAAGAAAACGCTTTCAATTCTGGAACGTGTCGACTCTTAAGATTTATATGAGAACACTGTAATGTGCATGTATAAAGCGATGCTACTTTTTAAAACAGATTCAACGTCATGCCATCATAAAGTTCTTAGCTTAAATGATTATTTCCTGACCCGTTAATCGGCACTCAGATGTTTACTTACGAGCCTCTTAAGAGATCATCGTTTCGCTACTCATCATGATACTGTGGTATTGGGCTAATCTTGCTTAGAATGACCCAATACTACGGTATCCACAATATGTTTATAATATTTTGCTAATAAAATCAACAAGCTATGAAATGTACCGACAGTAAATAAATATTATGACCTCTGTGGGTATCATCATGACATAGTTGCCCTTGTCGACTCGATAAACTTCAGTCTATCTACCCACATCCAGCAAAATTTCCTCGTACAAAGTAACTTCTTTCTTGTCTATTCAAACGCAAGTTTTTATGGTGTTATGGTGGTAGTTTACCGGAACAAGCTCGCACATAATCTAAGTGGAGCGATATATTGCGCACGGTGAGACGCGAATTATGTCGGCGCAGCGAGTGAATCCCGTTGGTGCGGACGCCATTACCGCCCACTGCATCGCGCACGCGTAGAAAAACCGACCCCGGTATAAAGATGTCGCGCACAGATAGCATTGGATGGACACTTGACATCACCGCCTCCACTCCGTCCTCGACATGTTTATCTGCCAAATCGAGAGCTTACTGCGAATATCCAATTATGCCTTTACAGATCCCGACTTGCGATCATATTTAATGCCCAGTGAATACCTGCGTTGCATGCATTTGACCCGCTCGCCAACGCGCATAGACGCAGGTTTTCGAGCTACGATCGTAAAAATGAGCAAACGTGAAAAACTTTGAGTCGGCTACTTTTGTAACCAAACGACTTTAATCTTATGTCCAGTTAATGCGGCATTTAAACCACCGTTAAATAACATGTTTAGCTAAGTTAACTATCGTATGATACAATCTTCCACATTATAAGCATTCAGTTATGTAGCCGGAAAATAACGACTCAGTATACGAGTAATGTCATTTTTCTCGCACGTATGTCGCTGCACGTAGCTGAAGACGCGTGCGGACGCTGCTTAATCGTACGTTGTAATTGAGAGCACCGAACAAATTCTTGAAACCTCATAACAAGACTTTACGGGAAAAGCTTAAACAAATGCAATTTTTATTCACAGAAGTTCTTCCACGGCGTCAAAAAAATTGTTCATTGCTTTCTGTAAAAGCCGAAACAACAAATAATTGTAAAACACAGTAAATTGAGAATTATAAGTGCTTCGGACCGGGTGGTCCGGACGCTTTAAGACATCTAATTGGACCTGCGCTAATCTCAAACGTTTGTAATCAACATAAATACAGCACTCTGATGAAACAGATCCAACTGTCAAGTATGCGTAATGACTAAAAGTAATTTCCTTTTCTGTTATAAAGCCCTATCACATCAAACGTGAAGATTTTCAAGATGTAGATAATGACGTTTCATGGGCTATCTTCGTCAGCGTCCAATATCGTCAGTAAAGCTCGATATCTCACAATGCGAGGGTTAAAGGTAAAAAGCTATATTTTCGATCTCATATACAGATTGGTCGCTTTCCATTGTCAATTAAAAGCCTCTGGCTAAGAATCTGACCGCCCTTTGCTTGTCCTATAGTGCAGCCGTCGCTTCCCGATGCCATTTGCCTCAGGGTGGATATCGCTCGGACATTTCCTGTACCTAGTATTCGCATGCCTGCATTTAGTTATTCTTAACTTATTCAGAACGCACTCTCCGTTAGTATGCGGGTTTGCTGAGATTTGTTTCATAATCTTGATTACTTATCATCCAATCAACGACGCGATTTGAATACTGTAAGCTTTGTATTCTAATTGTATTCTAACGTACTGAGATATCCGCTTTTATACAGTGCCGCCTTGATATACAGGAAATTACAGTCTAAACTAAACCAATTTTACTGTGATATAAAATGCTCTGATATTAAATAAATTGCGTTTATCCGTATGTAAAATTGCCCGGTTCTCTAATGACAGTATCTAAATCGTAGAGACGTAGAATGTTACGTGCCAATGCTTAGTGTCCGCGACCACGTCGTCGCACCGCTTAACTGCGAAAGTGATGCTACGATAATTTATCAGTTAGCTGACAACAAGCTATTTAGATTCATATTCATTTTATCTCGTAAGAAATCATTTTTGTTACGAGTATCTTCGCCGTACATCAATCTAAAACAATCGCAAACAGTTTTATTGGAACTTCCTATTCATTCCAGGCTCTAGTGCTGAACTGAAATAATGTAAACAGCGCATAAGTCTGGGAAATATTGAGTTATTATCGTTAATCGAATAATCTTTGTAAGCATCAAGGCGAACTGAATGTTTCATAATCATATGCATCTTCTGTCTGATTAGTACGACTATATACTTTTCATGACTAGATTATACGTGGCTTGTACATACATATAATTTTATAGTTACAAATTGTGACAAGAGTCAGTATTTTTAGTGTTCTGGTCACTTATTTCTATATAAAGATGTACCTTTAACTTTTATGAACGGTAAAAATGACAAGATAATTAACGTAATACTTAAACCGGTACCTACCACGAAACCCTTAAACATTTTTTTCATGAAATTACCGCATTCAGTGTTCCGCTCTCATGTTGTAAGTTACTAAAACTGGTTGTTTTGTTATTATTATGACCGCACTTGTATTTTATTTATTCAATAAACTCTTAAAAGCTTGTCTTCTTAAGTTCATTAAGTAATAAATTGACCATAATATCACGTAATTGCTATTGTAAAAATGTTTTTTATATTAAAACGCAACTGTTTTAAATATTTTTTACATTTTAATATCGTGAGTTTTAAACGTATGTATTTCATTTCAACCTTACTTAAAAATCATGAACACTTTTTCAGTTTTCAGAGCTTGCTATAATATTTAGTTTTTTTCTTGTTTACAAATAAACGAATATAATGAGTAACGCGCCTCTAAGTACGTACGTAATAGAACTTTTGGTTGGTGAGTAGGTTATTTATACCCGCAACTAACTGTATCGTTCGCACTTCGTTGATTTTAAGCCTGTTATTTTTGAGTGTCTAATGCTCTTTTTTTCGTATCATTATCAAGTCATCCAAAAGTTTTAAAAGTATACGTGAGTAAATTCTGTTCTTCGCAATGTTCTCATTATTTATTTAGCTAGAATATGTTAAAACCTAAGGCTTCATAAATATTAAATTCAATTACTTAGCCGTACTTACATGTAATGTAGACTAATTTTATAATGCGAGCAATAATGGATATTATAGTAGAACAATTCCCCGGTCGGCATAGGAGACGTGTTATTTTCCTTGCATTTGCTCTAAGTGCTTCCTCAACGGCTAATAAGACATAATGACGTGTTATTTCTGAAGATTCACGAATTCCTATCGTAGAAGAGTAAGGTGCGCTAGGTGACTGACCTGTGAGCTTCGTAACCACCGCCGCCGCCCGCAACCGCCACCGCCACTCCTGTGATCAAAAGAAAAAAATCTTAATTACATAGTTTACACATGATTGTAACTCAATTACGCCTAACTGAATTATAGGCAGGTGGGTTTTAATCACGTGTTTCGTGCGAGAACAAGTGACGACGCAAGCGCACGCTCGCTCCCTCGACGATTGAAGAACACTCTAGCTACTTCCCTATATCAACATGTAATTACGTTTGCGCAAGAATTTTCCGTATCTAAAATAAACTTCAAATAAATAAACCTATTAGTGAAGCTACACTGCTAATGCTTCTTTGACTAAACACGATTGATATATAGGAGAATATACTGAGAGTGCAGCTCGCTAAGCAACGATGCGTAAGGTATTGCTGTAACATAGAAATATACATAATTTACGACTGCTTGTGTGCTGCACTATTAATGCTTCAACACTATATCACCTAATGCCCCTGGTAGCATTACAACTTGTTAGCGAGCCGCGTTATAAATTAGAACCTGGTTCGAAATGTGAAATAGGTACTAGACTAAGCTATATCAATTAGAGAATCAAGACGAACCCCGACGGTGATCACTCTGAAGGTTGTAAAATAAAACACTGATCGTCTAACGAGTCGTCGAATGAATGAGATGGACTGTTGTATAACCTTTTATAACTCCAGCGTGGGGTCCCATTACAAAAGGTAATTATTCTATTCTAATTTATTTATTAAATGCCTTGAGATGTAAATTGCTTTGAGATGGTTGTACACTGGATTTTGTTTATATTTTCTACTTGTAGCGGCTTGAAATGATTTTGCAATATAAGATGTGTGTGTGTATACTACACACTATTTTGCTTTCGAGACATTTTTTTTCGATCCTGTTAAAATCAACATACCTAAATATAAATACCTAAGCACACGGTCTTAGAAATGCACAGTAGTTTTAAATTCAAAAGTGTTTTGTTTCTGTAACTCGCGCGCTGGTATCTATTTTATTCAAATTCTTTCGTTTCGTATTCTCACGGGAAATAGTAACTGAAATCTAAACATTAACTGTACTTATCTTGACCGCTCTTCGCACGACATTAGAATTAATTATGTGAAAACAGACTCAACTAATTGTAGACGACATAATACATCTTCCTTCTTAGAGAAAAAAAAAATAACGCAGTTTTTTTTAACCACAACACACTGGCACTACTAATTACTAGTGTTCTTGATTTGTTTCAGGTAATTTACTGATTTTTTGAAACGCTATCTGAACGCAGTAAGTGATAAACTAAATGCTAGATTACTAGTAGACCAGTATTTTTTTTCCTAGCATACAATTAAGTATCAACTTCTGCATGTGATTAAAATTCGAGCGTTCGAGATCCTTCACGATAAATCTTTATAAATATTCTAACTCAATCAAACTCTACTCATGCAAAAAGTATTGTTTGACATGTAACAAGTATAAAACACTGAAAAAAACGGCTTATCTTTTTCCACTTCAATTCTAATTAAAGTACAGTAACCCATCAAAACATTGAAATGAATACTTCACTTGGCATACCGCACGTCAATTAGATAATACAGTCCACTTATCTTATGCCAACTCAATTTTCTCAATCTGTTCCATTAATCAAGTTACGGCACCTACATGTTACGTCATTGGCCCTGTCGCTATCCCACGGTTCGACGAGTCGGTGGCATCGATCGGCAGAAAAAGTCGCCGATCAGTCAGTACTATCAACTGTGCTACAGCACAAAACTAGCTGGCTCACTCGTAAGATCTAAATTATAGAATTTCTACACGTCTACAGAACTGCCAGTAGGTCGTGGCTGCTGCTAAGCGACCAAGTGACTTCGTGACACCTGTAATTATTCAGTCGCTTTCCATGTCGCCTGTATAAATTATTTTAAAACCTACTTTTCAGCGTCTTCTGCACTATTTTTGCTCTCGCATCACTTCGTATTCACTTTGGTCGTATCCGTTTGAAGAAAGATCATATTCAGAGATTTGAAGTCATGGATGAGTTGGGTCAGAATATGATGTTTTTATTTAATTCAAGTCCTCTAATTTACAGCAAATTTAAAGTATATTTATGTGATAATTCTTATGCATATGTGGTTTAAAATATACGGCACACATAGGTAATTTTAATCGCTGCTGTTGTATGAATTGAACTAACTGTTCCTTTACGATCTGTGACTGATTCTTGTGATCGTTGAACCTTAAACGAACCGACTCCCATAGATAGTTTTATAGTCGAGCAAACACTTGTGTATCTCTTTCTCGACTCGTGTACAATTGCAATTTCACAGTCAAATAACAGAAACAGACATCCGAGATCCATATACGCAAATATACCGATATGTGTGCAGCGCTACATATTCTAATGAGAGCTCTACCAATCTTGCATACTAAAAGTAAATGCATTAACTGGTTGAAATATATATTTTTACTGCGCACTGTTACGTCTATGATATTTTTATTGCTTATCATAGCGTAATTGCAGGAAAATGGCAGTCAAAGTCAAGACTGTGAAGTTATTACCTCTTAGAGGTACTAGGATATGAATGATGGCTACTTGACTTACCTATTTTACTTTACTGCTCTTATTTTACTTCGATATTGCTCTAAACTTACCTAATCATGTTCATATGAACTAGTTCAGTCTAGATATTTACGAGTATATTGATGAATCAAGTATATATTATCTATCTATATACTCTACAATGTATATTTTTTTGCTCACTTTGTTGCTGTCCATCAGTAGCAGTGTATCTTTAGTTAGTTGTTTTTTGTTCACCCCGCGATTATTTGTTTAGACTGAACGGCATGATACATATCAGTAAGTTTTTGTGTGTTTAGATGGTATCATCTTACTATTAATTCTGACATATTGTGTTTAATAAACACTTCGGTTTCTAGATTAAAACTAGATAGCCTGTCTGTCCATTTAAGACTTCCGCTGTGTTTATTAAAGACGAGTCATTGTTTTTAATTTATTAAAGCTAATAATTATTATTGGTGATTCTCGTAAATTTTACAAGAGGTTGAAGTGCTAAGACCTAACAAACTATAATTAGCTTAGTTTAACTGATAGATGTAGTTCAGAATGCCGTTATCCTCCAGTTAGTACAAAGGGTTCGTAGAACTAGTTCGTCTACCGTTTCGTCTGCATTAGGCTGACGGATAAATTACAGCGTTGATAATTGAAGGTGCATCGGTGGCTGACGCTGGGTTTGCTCCGGACGCCTCGGTCACGCTACCCGAGCATCCGTCAACGTCACGCCTCCCGAGCAATATTCTCACGGGCGATACAAGGAAACGTTTTTATCAGCTGCACCGCATACCTACGTACAGCCACCATTACCGAAGATGCCTCTCGCGAACCACCAATGTACGTGCGATTTAATCAGTTAAACTAGTTTAATCTCCAACTGTAAATTTGCATTAGATAACGGCAGCTGAACTAAGAACAGGGATACTTGCTTTAGTATTCGTGCTCTTCCTTTTATCTGGGTGTAATTATGTGTACTCGCGCCGGTTCCGCATTGAATTCTTTAAGGTGAATAAGTAGCGGCGATCTCTTAAAGAACGCAACATTTTCTCTACATTATCGATACAATCACTGAGGGAAATTTCTATTGTTCAATAGATAGGCATCTTTCACCGATATCCTTTCACAGAAAGGAAGTGGGGTCGACAACCTGTTCATATTGACTCATCTCGCAAAGGCACGTGCCTAAACACACAAAACGTGCATGTCTATGCTTCTTTTATTTTACACGCACTTATTTGCTGAAACTCAGACATTAACATTTCTTTAGTTATCCTGACTTATTGAAACTGCAAAAATGTTTTAAGCTGTCCAACCCGGCACACTAAAGAGTAATAGATTCTCACCAAAAAGCTCAAGATAGGCGCGCACTGATATGATCGTCTTGCAATATTACGAGGTGTCTAATACCTTGCTCCCACTCACCCACGCAGACTGTGCTACTGCCTCGCGCATTCAAGCATAAATATCAACGTCTGATCCTGTCACTGAAAACTCGATAACTCGGTGGCAGGTAAACGGTTCAATCTTGACGCAACATGCACCTTAGAAACGCATAAAGCACGTTTAGACAATAGAGAAATAAACTATGTTACACCCCCACTAAATACGTTTCTTTTTTTATGATTTTGTTTATCATGGAAAATGCGCTGTTATTTCACTATTGAATTCTATAAAAATTGTCTGCATCAAAGGTGAACGCACCTAACTCGAAAAGAAGCTATCCGATGTTTGTTTGGCTGTAACTTTTGTATAATTCGATTAAATTTCGTAAGTCGGCCATCGACCTGCATTGGCTCGCGTCGGGCACGACTCTGTTTTGGAAGCGAACTACGTGATACCACGCACCTTTCGCAGCCACCGTTCCACTGGACTGCATTGCTATTGGAAGATTTCACACTGATAGAAAACGTGATGGTGCCTCGAGCCACTACGATTCCGAATTTCGTTATGTGGTTTACCATGATGACTTTATTAAGAGTTTACTTTCAAAACTTGGGAAACTTTAGCCGAGACTCGTAATTTTCAACCAAAAGTATTGTAATCTTGAATAAAAAGTAGATCGATTAATTTTGTAGAGTTTTGTAGAGCATAAATGAAAGACACTAATTCCCCGTGCTGAACTCAAAACAATAAAGAACAAACCATAAAAAAAGCAACGAGAACAGCTAGATCTGCTAACCTGTAGACCGTAAAATCCTCTATTACTGCCATTGAATTAACGTCGGCGCCGCCGCCGGTGCGGTGTTTTGGTCGCTCTATCGTAACTGTGACCTTGCATTTTCCGTATATCCCCTGTAGAGACCACCGAAGATAGTAAAGTGACATTATTTACATTTTCTGCAGCGACTCGCTCCTGTTAAAGCTGAATATGGAGCTAACAGAGATTATGAACCATGGTAGGGCTCCTAATTGACAGATCACAGCGTAAACTGTCGACTATGGTCGGACTTTTACACCGTAATCGCCTTATTCTGGTTAACTGTATCGCTAGCGTAAAACACGGACCGCCTGCCGCAAGGTGCTACCGCAAGAGGAAGTGACTACTTCCATCGATGTCACAACTAATTTTCCACGGGAACAGCATCTCACTCGACCGGAACTGTACTTCCAAAATCACATGTGAAAGTAAATCTCCCAAAGAAAATGCGACGGCGACTGGTTCGGCTTTCCCGTTTAAGATTCCGGTCGCGGAGTTGTTTCTGTGTCATCTCTTTTCGAGATATTTGCCGTGTCGGTTGCTAAGTGAAACCGTCGCGTCGCGAGCATTTTATTGTCTTCGATGCGAGCCGTTTCGGCTCTTGTTCGGGATCTTACTGTCACAGCCATTATAATAATAATTCAGCCTGAATGTGGAAGTATACAAAGACTGTTTTGTGCACGCTATTAATATTTATGAGTAAGTGCCTATTTTCGAGACACGTGGGTCGGTAGATACGCACATTACGGCCGCACTGCCCCGTCGGTCTAATTGGAAGTATGTGGGCGCGAATTTGTTTCAGTCAGACCAAAATACCTTATTCGTATTCATAAATTAGACAGTTTATAATTGTTTATCAAATTGCTCATCCTTTCCCACCTACATTGATGTGCGCGTTATTGGGTTAACCTTATTATTCGCAGCTTCAGTTACATAATGTTAAATACATTGAAGATACTAATCCTACTTTCTCTTAACTAGTTTCTTGAGGCCACTACAAGAAAGTAAAACCCCGCTATGTGAGCGCTCGCCCCGTGTCCTGTTGACACACAAATTGCTATGATAAATTATTCTGGGATACTCATTTTCAAGGTGCCATCTATATTTACCATATTTTTTGTGATGTAGCATAATTTTTTTATTAATAACTTATTTTGCTAACCAAATAAACAAGCTTTCGCGATTCGAATCTAAAATTGTTAAACGATATTGTATTTATTTCAAGAAACTGTTCTGATCTAATTTATCATATAAAGGTAATTATGTGTTGCATTTTAACGTTAAAAAGCTAGCCTTTTAAGGCGTCGTCGGCACGACCCCAATCTTGAACATGTTCTCGCATGGTCGACGTATATGTGGAACGCGGGAACGGTAGTTTAACCGTGGACGGTATGGCAACTTGCTCTGTCCTGCCCCTGACACTTGGCCCTTTGCATGTTTGTATATCATAGCGCATGCTTCTCCATTTATACAAATACGTTTTAGTTTAATCTCACGTTACCGTCTAACATTTAGTTGCACTCCGTAATGTTGGTCCATAAACGTAACAGCGAAATACATTCGCTTGTCCCAGCTCAGACAGAATACATTTCTATTGTAAAATGTTAATGTTCGTTTATTGCGGTTTACGAAGGCAGTGTATTGTCATAGGTTAAACTAAAAATAACAACATAAACGGAATAGAATCAACAGGCGACCACGCTATGTCTTTGGACAGGGTACATAGTTGACACACTTTCAGGAGGTCTCATTTACAGCGGCGACGTCACGTTTCCCGTGTTTGGAATTGTTTATTGAAGTCATGTTGTGACCTTAACATTGTGTTTTAAGATTGTCTCGTCAGTGGTCCGCACACTGACATTTCAATAGGGAAGGTGAGCCAGGGTCGCGCGTGAGCCCAGACACGACGAGAAGCATACGACACCCACTGGCTTACACCCCTGCGCCTTAGCCCTTCACAGCAGACTGTCAAAGTCACTTAGTTTTCATCATAACCCATACCTACTTGCTAAGAGTTGCCCGTTCGTAGTATCGAACGTCGCGTAAATCACACTGTATCGGACCTCGTGACCCAGACGAACCGAGAGAATACTTCATCGTTTGGATAAAGCCATAAAATATGAACACTATTCTGAACATCGACGCCCCCTGGCGGCATATTACGGGACAATGGGATTAATTTTGTGTTATTCTCAAGTTTTTCAGCGTTTCTCGAACTACCAACGGTACCTTATCAAGCGTTAATATTGACTTTAATTTGCATGTAGTATTTTCTCGTCGCAGCTTTGATAGTGAGTGCTCACGATTTAACGCTAGTATTAATGCATTATTCAGCGGGCTTTTCATTAGACTGTCGCTATCGGCGCGGATCGCGCTCTCGTTAAAATGTACGGATGGCATGACAGCTGCTAGTATTGGACAGCTTGCCATCCGCTGACTATCTCACAGCTCAAACTCAAATCACTCTGCTGCTTATTTACATTTTCCACTATTCAGAGTATAAAGTAGGATATTCCGACTACAGTCATGTTTTTTGTCGATCAATGGGCGCTGCTGCCTAACGTTTCATCAACATTGAAGTTTTATAACAAAGTGTTCTAGCAAGCCTACAGTTGCGGATTAAAGCGTTATGTGACACGGTATGACATGGTCCCAGAATTACAAGAATGCTAGTATCTTTTTAATTGTTCGCTCTTGTCCTCGAAAGCAATGGCGCAGGAATTGCTCGTATGTAATGAAGAGATGTGTTTAGCAAAGCAAGGAGCCTTATTAACAGTCTTGTTTGTAGCTTAACCTGTTTGAAGTAAACTGGTGCGGCTAGTATGGACAGGTTTATCAACCTCACATATGATACAAACTCGCGGATGTGGTATACTTCTGATATTATTTGGGACAGCTCTACTTACGCCGTTCTACTTTGAATTTAATATAATATGATGAATATTCGAATCGCATCAGTCGAATAGCGAAAATAACGCATATCATCAATCATGTAGAAGACACTG
The DNA here is from genome assembly GCA_918843925.1 of Eulithis prunata. Classification (NCBI taxonomy): domain Eukaryota; kingdom Metazoa; phylum Arthropoda; class Insecta; order Lepidoptera; family Geometridae; genus Eulithis; species Eulithis prunata. Next base: position 5,284,639 of record OU974016.1, on the reverse strand, counting down.
CACTAGATTCAATATACACCTGCCTATCAGAAGCTTTCTGTGGAGAGCCTGCAGCTTTCTTATTACCTTCGGATGTTAGCGCGTTGGCTATTCTATGTTGTAGTCCAACACCTGCAACAAGCAAAAAGGAAGAGATTAATTACAATTAATGTATACTTAGATATTCACAGAGTGACACTTTTACATATTTGATTTACTTATTAGTATTTTACCACCTTACTAATTTACAATATCTTCACATTTCACGGTTCTTTCGTCTTTAACTTATATGTAAGATAAAGTAAACTACTAAAGAAACTAAAAAATATTTTTAATCTACGAATGACATTTTTATAGACCCATAATCAAAAAGATAGTTTCAGTAGCAGAATCGCTGATGCAATAGTCTGCATGTTATAAGCTTCAATATAAAATTATTATGACGACTAAATTACAGCTCTTAGCTAAATTATTCCGCCTGCATACATTAATAACGTCTATTCTGAGTGAGTCAGGAGGAAATGTCGTTGCTATGTGACAAGTGTGAACGTCCGCTGACGCCTTGATCTTGCATACGGACGTCGCGACACTTGTAAACAAAACGTTACACTGACCGGGTTAACGTTGAATGGTAAATGTGCACGGAGTTTCGCTGAGGAAAAATATGCCATTGATGCAGCCAGCGTGCGTGCCTCGGATAACGGTCAACGCGAGCCGAATAAGTGGTTTAGCATCGTACGTGGAATGATAATGTATGAGCGAGACTTGTCACGCGATTGTGCGGCCCTGTCACTACCAGACGAGGTTCATAGACCCACTTTCTAACCGCGTGTCCTTGAACCAGTGCGTTTATGATCTTGATTTCGATACGACTTGCGATTTGCATATGTGCGTTTCGTATCGACATGTGTATGCCTCTATCAACGTTTAATGCGTCTGCAATTCAAATAAGCTGATCACATATTGGTAGAGCTAATAATAAACTTATCTTGTAATTGAGTATAACTTGGTTAGTTTGTAGTCGATAACTGTTGGGTGATTGTCGGCGTCTACGGAGGTACAATGAGCCGCTAACGAGATCTAGCAGTGTTTCAACAGACGGCCGACGCCCCATCGCCTGCGGAACACCTCAATCCGTACTTTGCTCTGGCATCGCTCTCGGCCTCGGAGCCTGATCGCATCCTAAACGCAATAAAGCTTTGAGCTAGCTCACGTTTCTGCAATGTCTACCCTTTATCACCCCTCCCGAATGCCTGCGATCTTAAGCGTATTTTAATAGCTGACTAAATAAACTTCCACCTGGGCCGGTCGTCCCGTAATGGGCTTACCATGCAAATGCCTGAGTTCACTTACCGTTACACCGATACCGCCGGTAAACAGCCCTGCGAAATAAAGAAAGGCAATAATCGCAAACAGGAAATCCGATCGCGCCGAAGGCATGCGGTGCAATGCGGCCAGCTCTGGGAACTAGTCGAGCTTTAAATGTACATAACTACATGCTCGAAGACATGAACAACATACTGCTTGATCCTGCTAAGCGTTAAGTCAAAAAACTTGAATGTCTCGAAGAAAGTGGCCACACGGGTCCCTGGGTGCGATCCTATCTAAGATCGAATGAGGTAAGTTGTCAGTGAACTTAATGGGCTGAGTGGGGATTTGAAGTTCCCTTTCGTGATATGTCGAAGCGCTTTCCCTGTCGCGACTCTACTCTCTGACATTTGCACTCTTCCTTTCTACATCGCATTCCGTATGCGGTGTTACCATTATCTCTTTCTATCTGTTCATAGTTTAGATTTCAGATTAAGTTATGATAAATAGATCCCTTATTTTTCCTAAAATCATTTTTAGGGAAATAAAAAAGTCAGTTTCTTTATGATTGACAAAATATACTAATTTTTTACTAGTAATAGGCTGGTAGGTTTTAAATAGTACGCGTTGCTTCATCACTGTGGATCCGACTAGTTATAAAATTTAGAATATACAGTTCAAGCGAAAGATCTGAAATATTTTTATTGCCAGTCTAAAAGCTATCATGTCTCAGGTAAACAACTATTACGAAATGAGATAAACAATTTTCTCACGTCCGCATTGAGATCGAGTTAGGCGACGACGATAACCTTTGCAAAAAGTAAGTTTGAAATCTAATAGACTTTGTGGCAAGCCGGTTATTTGTATTATTTTTTAGTTTCGCTGAGGAGAAATGCTATGTAACGCTCGCGAACGAAGACGAAACAACCTGACATTACAGTAATAACACCGAACCGCCCTTCTGTCATTACTCCGTACACTTTCCTCGGGTAACTAAGCATCAAATGCATTTTATTTTTAAAGGCTATTTCTTCATAAATGCAATTTCGTTGGATGTTCATTCCGTGCCTTAGTCGTGTCATCATCATCTATGTTTACTTAGTACTTCATAATGAGCTGCGAGATGCGCATTGTTCGCGGTTGATTAAGCCACATTCAATTAAGTTTAACTACCGCGTATACTGGTTATGACAGGGAGTGAGTGCAGGTCGATGCTATAGCCTGCAGAGAAGCAGCGACGCGTGACAGAACAGGTCTAGTTTGAGGACAAGCACGGAGTCTTTACGCAGCCACCGCTCGTTGACTTGTCGAGACCTGACGATTACTCCTCGCTGATTATGATGGTGCCACCATTTCATTAGTCTGAACCCGTTCGGCTTCAATCTCGGTTAAAGTTAATACGTCGTTTTAGTTCTAATAAGAACGTTCTACAAACTAGGAGCTAGAAGCCTTTAAAATAATTCAAAGCTCTCGTATATGCATCAGATTATTCGAGTACAGAGAAAATGTTCATACAGATGAACTTGATGGCCGGCTGTCCCCGCTTATGGGTGGCTGCATCGTCCTAACTGTATAGCTAACTCGTTGCATTTTTGAATATGTAATTGTAGCTAGGTTCGATACCTGACTCCTATTTTGAATTGAATAGGGTATGACGCAGTGGACGGCAATCTATCGGATGTCAATCATGAACCAGTCGGACGTGAATGCTGCTGAATAGAGAACTTCTAATCATATTTGTAGACGCATACCAAACAAGAGTCACTTGCGTCATTAGTATTCAACGACAGAGCAGATAATTAGCTTGCTATCATAATACAATGAGTAGGATCCGGAAGACGGCTGTAAAGTAATGCTAATATCAGTAAAAAATACTTCAGGGGCTACTTAGTAACCAAAAATGGAACTTTGTATTTAAGATTCTACTGGGTTCGGAGTTCTGCTGATTTTAAGGTAGGTACTTAATTTTTTTTACTGTTAGGGAAATTAAATATTTCAAGTCCATTTTATAAAAGGTTCATGTAGTTTGCGCATTTATGCTCATAAGTCGGATTGTGAGAAATTATTGTAAAATCATTTTTCCATTTCAATACGCGTCAAAAATGAAATCATATCTCAATATGAAAGCAGAATTATGACCGGAACTAGTAATTCTCGCAGACGCCCTAGGTGTTACGTAATTGCAAGAATGCAGACATTCTGCCTGTGGTCGTTGTTCCTAAGGCATGTGAACTGTATTTATTGTAATTACGGCCGCTGACTCCGTCCATCGGCCATCGATGAGAACGGGAGCGCGCCCGGCGCTGATAGCATCGTGACTGACTCCAATTATCCTGGAGTCACTTGCACTTTTGAACGTGTAATTCTATCTACAATTTCCTTATTACTTGTTGTGAAATCATACATGATTACTAAGATCGAGCTTTCAATCATTACATTCCTTTTACGATTATTTAATACAAAGACGTCCGTGCGGAGAGCACTCTGGAAGCGGCTCGTATTGTTATTTAAAACGAGCACCCGCAGGTCCGCTGCTGCAAACTATTAGAGTAATCAACACATTTATCAGACGGCATTAATTGGAGTGCCATTGGCAATAGTCTAGCGATTAATGCACGCGATCGCTTTTAAGTTGGTCTGTTTGCGTTATTTGCCAGTATCGCGCGCGGAATCGTAACCTCTTCCCACATAATTGGCGTGTGGGCGCGGCGGTGGCGGTATTCCGATCGCCGCCCACCGGCGACGAAGCGACGACGATTAGATAGCCTGCACCGACACCCGCGACCCGGAGAATCCGAGGATCGGGGGGTCCGAACCATCTTGGATCTCTGACCCGAGCCATGCTCGTAATTCGACGCTAACGACGCAACAGGTGTTGAAAGGTCCTCTGAAATTGCGTCGTTACCTCTCCCTTTACCGCTTTTAACGAACGCGAAGTTATTTTATCGTGATTATTCATGATTTTTATCATTATTTTGTAAACTGAATGATTATGCCGACTAGATCATCTATCTAGATGACCAGACCAGGAAAGTAAAACTTCTTGGAGTTTATTCTAGCTACAAGTATCAGAATACTTATACCACAGTTGATTTAAGTGGTAGCACTTAAATCAACTGAAGAATTTCACTTTTCATAAAATATTGTGATAAATTCACTTGCCTGGTGGATACTTCACGCACAATCTGTTTGTCTTCCGAGTGTAGTGTAGATAAGGCCGCCGAGTCTGGCCCCAATGGCCCGCGCGGATCGGCACGCTCGCGACAATCTGCGAACCTGGCTCTCATTAGCGATAAGATGTGGCACTCGGTGGCTCGTTACGCAAGACGAGACGGTTCATTAATTGCGTATTGTCTAAGCTCCCGCGGTCATCTCGCCGATCGTTCGACCGATCTCACGACGTTCCCATTTCCGCCCACTCCGCGACCGACCCGAGCCCCATAATGCGGACCTCTCATATATGGACATCGTTAATAATAGGTAATACATTGTGAAAATTAATCGGAAGCATCGATGATAGGCGTGCACGTTTATGCCGCCAGGATAAACACAGATAATCGCGAACACCGTTACCTTGATTTAGGGCATCAGTTCCGATCCGACGCAGCTTGTGCATATCGGCCGCGGCTAATTAAATATTTTGTTAAAAAAATATATTTCATTTCACAGTAAAACGTAAAGTTATGTTCATAAAAGATGAACGACATCCTGTAACTAGCTAAAAGCATGAATATAATAATGTTCCATTCATAAATGTTAGCAATAATAATGATTAACGCGGGCTGGTTTAGTGCGTACATACGCGGTTCTTTCTTAGAACGTCTCTGTAATTTCAGCCTTTACCACTCCAAGAACTCTCGGTAATTATTCTAACCTTGCAATCCATTTTCTAGTTAGCGTGGTGAAAAATACCCTGCGGCTTTTACTTTACCACTGTGTTTGGTTCTTATAACTTTTCCTCGTTTGCAAAGCTTTGATTTTAATGGTTAAGGCAGGTGAGGCGTGTATCTCGGTAGAAACGTCTATAAATCAAGGAATGCGTCGCATTCTTTATCGCCGCGCACAATATGGTAGACGTTAATTGACGAAACAGACAGTGGTGGTGTGCTGGCTGGTGCACAGCTGATTTATGCGCGCAAATCGTAGCACAATTTGCATTGGATCTATGTAAAGCGCCCACTCGGCCACTCGTTAGAGTGATCGCAACTAGCCCGACACACTCCCATCCGTCTCTCAATCGTCACGACAAAGCACTGGAATGTTTACTTTATCTTGTTCGGTTCTGTCGTAATGTAAAAACGTGTAAACAATATATTACTAGAAAAATATATTTATAAACTGTCATAAACAGACTGCGTGCGTATGCATCCTCAAGTGCTACAACAAAGGATCGTGTAAATAATAGTCGCAGTAAAACGGCTGTGATAACGAAATTAATTGCTTCTCATGCTAATGAGCGAAGGATATCAGATTAAACGGACCCTTATAAAATTTACACATTGTTCAGACCACAGTGGTTAAATACAAATCTGTGCTTATGGTGTGTAATTTAATGCATTGATAAAAGCGATTGCTCGGCCGCGGTTAACACGTTTCCTGAGAGGGCCAGCAGCGGTGCGCGTGTCGGTAAATACGACAGCACGATAGGATCGTACCATTGTCTACGCATGCGCGGATCATTTACAGTTACTAGTTCAAAACGCAAATAAAATCAACTAAAGACAGCCGTAAACGACCGCATAGATGTTCACTTGCGGTGCGAAATAGCGGCTCGCAAATGACATTCCACATTCATAGCATGCCAAATAAGTGTGCACGAAGTGTATTTGGGTCACACACTGATTCTCGGTAATGGAACTTCCACTGCGGAGTGTAAAACCGTGAATTTTCACCACAAGTAGTCTGACGGACGCTTAAGAAGTTTGTTACTAATTTGTGGGGAGTGCGTTTCGGGCTGCGGTCACGCGCGTAGCGACCGCAGTTGAAATCCGCTACTGAAACGTGTCGCTACCACGGGCTGATAAGCACGCTGCCATCAGCTTCATCAATGAAATCTCTCACAAAAGCGTCTAATTGAAGAACTATGTAATTTAGAACAAAACAGCTTCGTTTTTGCATACTAATATTTAGTTTTATTCGTTGTAATTATTTTATCAGAAAACATCTGCGTGCTTATATATGCTTCCTATATATAACTGATTTAACAACATGTTTTCTTTCCATGTACCATGCGCATCTTGAAATAAATCGCATACATATTGCGTAAGAAATAAATATAATGAAGCTTGGAAATGGTAGCAATTTCTAAAAAAATCGATACCTATGCGTTTAAAATACGTTATTCACTACCGTTTAGTTGGATGTAAGTGTCTGATGTTATGTGCTAACGATGATCTTCTATGGCCGTTTGTCGATGTCGTGAGTGCGTGAACCATTCCTATCATTACAGGACATAATCAATAGACGTTGAGAGTATGCCTTCGTTTCTAAGGATCATTAGTTCGCCATTCCCTCGTACCGGTTTATAATTTTTCTGTTATTACCTACACATTGGATTTGCGTAATTAGTACGTACAAAATAATAGAGGTAGTCACTAGTCATCACTCTGAATGAACACTTTCATTTTGCATAATTCATATTTTTCATTACATTAATGAGAATAAAAAATATTATTATACTTGGCATAAAAAATACGTGCCATTATCATGGCTGATTGCTCCGCGTTAGCTTATACTTTATAAGTCACCTGTAAGATAAAACAAGTGCATGCAATGATATAAAAGTTATTTCAACATGAGTTATGATATGACATGTCTCTGATCCTGAGCCTGGCCTGGTATCCTGTCAAGAGTGATGAAGGGTTACGTGATGCGATTCTGACGGATAAAGTGTTGCTAGAGCCGACTTCTGTCATGATATCACTCGTAGTTTTTAGCCGGGAATTTGAACGCGACCGCAATCAATGGCTTGCACGTTGACGTCGCGCAGGTTGCATAATGTGTCAGCCGTGGGAGCGCGCTCAAAGCTCACCCGTTGCCCGTTATGCGACGCACGCCACAGGTACCGTTCCATTAGCGATTTTATTAGACGATTCGCGTGTATCGTTCCTTATCAATTTGAGCACAACTCGAGCGCTTACCTCGGCCTGTTTTGAATCTATTATGACGTATAAAGCTCGTTGCAGACACGTTCTCCGTTTTAGCTCACACGCTGCTCCATTCTGGGCTAATGTTAAGTTCGACGAATATAATTTTGTCTACGATATCTGGTACAACGCTGTATCTCACGAATTTTACGGGTAATTTCCGCGACTATTATCCATTTATGCAGACAATACTCTTATGGCAATGGATAGAAACAGAATAGGTATATTGTACATTAAATTTTGATAGGATAAATACAATTCTATTTTGCAAATAGAATTATCAATTTGCTAGCCACAAATAACAAACGAACGAATATTATTTAAATAACAAAAATAATACCTTGCTCCTATTGATCTTATTAAATCCTAAAACTGTATTCTTAACAAAGCCTATTTACATAGCGGTGGGGGGTGGGATTGTGGTCTAAGAAGAGTACCTTTAGCTTAACTGGTATCTTATAGAATTAATATTAATTTGAGTAAGTAGGTAAATTACAAGATATTACATCGGATTTATACCGTATCTACAATTTCAGTCGTAAGCTTATTTTTCCTACCTCATAACATTTTAAACAAAGTCATTTCCGGTGTCACATAAAATAGAATACCTAACATAGATTTCTTGGTCAAAAATGTTAGTCTTATTTTACAAAGTTAACTTCGAATTCTGCAACGGGATCTAGCTGACTTTTCAGTTGTCCGCATTTTTTATTTTGAATAAGTTAGTAGAGTTTTGTAAAAAAACCTTTTGAAAGTGTAATTACATTGCGGCAAAAAAAATCATTCAATTTTGTGACTAACTCTTTAAAATATTTAAAAACTACTCTGATACTTTAGCACTACTTAATTGTATGAACTAGGTCGAAAGAATAGAGCTGTTATGCCAAACAAGTCGCGGAATGATCTTAGATGAAAACAAACACGGTGAGGTCAGGAACCAGTTTCCAAATATCGGTTTATTATTGTCGCGCCGATATTTGGGCATGGCGTGGAATCCGAGTCGACTGTGACTCACGCGCACACCCACGGTCACATTGTCTCCGAATCACCGCAGGTTCCCCTCATTTACATTTTGTATCTTGATTTTTTACAGTTGTTTAGCGATGATCCGCGATTAGTCACTATTGTAAACTAAATTTGAATTTCCATGCGAATTAAAAATCCATTCTTATTAAAAGAATTTTTACGATGTCCATCAATCATTAGCTATAGGTAATCTATCCATTAGTCGCATACATATTTGCAACCGGGTTAGTAGATACTTAGTACATAAATAGCAAACCACTTCAAGCAGCATTCGGATGCAGCTGCTGCAAACTGATTTGTCTTGGGGCGCAAAGAGCATCCATAAATTGTATACATCATAAATCCGTTTGCAAGCCAATCATGAAACACAAAAAGGCAGAGGGTACCGCTTCCATAACCAATAAAAAAAGATGTGGAGTGTAAATGAAAGAATCAACAAGGACACCTGTTCGGAAGAGTTGTCAAAAGTAGGCGCCCGCGCAACCGCACCTCGCGCGACCTAGGTCATTCAACCCGCGCCGCGACGTAATTAAAATCCTTCATGGAAAGCACGCCTGATGGAATTCATCCTGACCCCGAGCACGACCGCACAGTACCGCCCTTTAAACGTTACTTTATAAATAGGAGCAGAGCAGTCGCTTCGTAACTGCTCGATGCGATGCCGTCGTGCGATGTCGGACGAAAAATAATGCTACCTACTTAATGACCCAATCGATACTTATCCGCATCATGCAATTCTTGGAGCAATTCAAACTTCTACGCGTATTGTATAAAACAGTGGGTACTAGTATCTAAAATATAGCGTCGTTCACAATAAAAAAAATCAATTTATTATTATATCAAAATTTTATTTTTTGATTTATTTTTTATATTCATGTGCGAATAAAGTGTGCAAAATAATACTAATTACATATTCGCAAGTAGTTGTTATTTCATTCGCGATTGAACAGCCCAATTGAATTCCATTTGGGAGATTGAGAGGAGCCGCTAATTATCCAACGGTACATTCGACTACCGATTTCAAAGAATCATGTAGGTATTCTCTCCGTTATCCCTGCATAAAACGTTAATTATCAAAGTGATCAGGAAATGGGCGCGTGACGGTATCGCCTTGTCCCAGATACTCGTAGCTCCAAAGTGGCGTGGCATGGCGTGTCATCGAAGGATAGAAGCGCGGTCACGAAATATCTCTCCACGGCTCTTGCATTTCTCACGTAAAATCTTGGCACCGATACTAGATGCCACTTCTTAAAGCTTACGGTAAAAAACCTTCAATGATAAGCTTCTTAAAAAGTTACAGGAGTTTTGAAAGTTATGGCCTCCGTAAGTGGGTGGTCCACATGATTTGGGTAACGGAGAATCGAATTATGAGTCATTTTATAACGTTTTTTCTCGACTTTCTTTGGAAAGTCATTCGTTTCCAATAAAACCAAATGAGGAAGGTCTTGCGTTCTTAATTAAGATTCGATGTTTTTTCAAATGTGTTGATATGTTGAAGTATGTATGAAACTGTACTTTAATTAAAAATAGTTAAACACCTATGCGATAAGCTTTTATATTGCGGTAGTAAACGATTAACATGAAGTGCGATGATCAAGCAAAATAACTTACCACTTTTGAAAGTACACAGATTTATTGTGTGTTAGTGAGCGTGTTTTTCCGTATTTCAGTACTTTTGCGTCACAGAACGCGTCAGTTATTCACATGATAAATTATAGTCAAAATATAAGGAAGTTCTTTTAAATGTACCGTCAACAATAGGAATATCCTGCTCCGATAGTGCACTCCAGTTAGTTCCATTTGCAAACGCTACCAGCGGTCTGATCGCCAAGTGTAATGGTTATAGAAATCCAAAATATTAATAACCGTTTTTTCATATTAGTGAAATCTACACTACCAATAAATATAACTTGATAAATAAAACGCTGACTGTCCCCTATTTGAGTTTTAAATTATTAGGATACTTAATGCTAAAGTTCTAAAAGTTACCACTTCAGTTCTTTTAACTCTTTTACGCTTGGCAGTAACGCGGCAGGTTGTTCCGTGTGCAATTGCAGCCCTAGATATCGAGAGTAGTGGAGGACCGCAGACCTCACTGTCTCGTGGGAAAAATAACAAAACATTTTAACCTTCTTTTTCTGTTTCTATTCTCAGTAGACCATTAATTTAGTTGGCTCAAAGATAACCTCATTTAACATTCCGTATGAGCACTCTAAGTGTTATTGAAAGTAGGGAATTTCACATCTAGTTTATGCGGCATTTTGCTGTAAAATTATCTTAATTTGTACTTAGTAGCCTGGTGAACTTAAAATGGTATTACCTTACCTTATAAGTTTATACATTGTCGTTTTAATGTTGGTAGAATTGAACTTTCTGAAATAGTGTTTAAGAAGCTATAACACTTTGATCGCGAGTACTAAAACACGGCAATGATACGAACTCGGTGTAGTGATCTCCAGCAGCTGTTGCAATTTATGTTATCGGTAGCTCTTAGTTATTTATTATCAATTTGGTATCTGCATTTTATGCTGCGAAGTACGTCTTATAATAGTACTATCATATATACTATTTATAGCAGTAAGTACCCCAGGTAGATTACAACACAATCCTTTCTATTCAAGGTTGTCTGGTAGAGATCGCTGTTTAGCGATAAGACCGCCCATTGTATGTCATATACTTAAGTTGTTATGTTTCCTATATGTTTAGTTTTTAGTTGTGGTGTGGAATAAAGTATTTTCTATCTTCTATCTATCTATCATATTACCTTAGTAAAAAGATAAAATAGAATAAATGTATTTATTAAAATACAGATCTTTTGTTAGTAAGCCTGGGATAAAATTATACGTCTTAAATTTCTTTAGCAATTATTGAAATAAACCTTATTAAAATTTAAAGTGGGTAAAAATCGCGCCCAAAGGAGTCGGTTACATACAAACATACAAGTGACACAAAACATATTTGCAAAAATTTATAGACTAGTTGAGTCCGTGACCCTTGTATTAAACTGACATGATTCATAGAACACTGATAATTATAATCTTTACTTACAAGTTCACGAGATACATGTTCAGTGTTAAACGAACTTCATGCAACACGTCTTTTAAAACATTGTGATAGCTTTGTGGGGTAATGCAGTTGTAGAGGTAACTACTCAACGTCAGGTGGACATCTGGCTTGTATCTGCACTTTTCTCGTTGTAAAAATATCTTGCAGTTTATATTTATTTTATTCTTTTTATTGTATGAAAAAACTCGAATTCCATCAGCTAAAAAAACACTCGCAGGCATGTAGCGATCATTATATCGCGGTATTTAAACTGTCGCCTGCTGTTTGTCAGAGCGCGTTGAGATCTTTTGTATCGCACTCACTATAGTGCTACACTACAACTCGATATTTAACTTTTACTAATATTGTAAAGAGATGAATAAACGCAAAGTTGTAGACTATTTATTTAAAATGTTGGTATTCATTCACTTTATATGTTTATACTAAGTATAAACCACACACCAAGGTTATTCACGTGACAATGACAGAATATTTTTTAGAGCCGCTATAATGCAGGAGATTATGAATAAAAGTTGCACCGGTCGCCCGTTTTAGTCTCGAATGGGAGGATGTATTTTGTATCGCGTAAAGATAATGAAAAAAATAATATTATAAGACTGCATCGCTATTTTACTATTATATGGACTTGCTGTCGATTCGGACAAAATATATTGGGACACAATGTCCCAATTGACACTTTGTCAAAATCCCCTTTTAGTTTTCCTAATTAAAATTTTGATACTTTTTGTCTCAAAATCCCCACAGTACTTGACTTTAATCGATTAAATAAAGTTGTCGCCCGTAGCTAACAAACACACCTTGCAAAAAATTTTGTTTAGGTAGGTATATTTTTTTATACTGTCGATACAAATTAATATTCAAAGTTTTTATTAAAAATATTAACAAAATAAAATACTATTAACTTATCTTAATATTATTATTTTATTTTGGTTCGTTATATATTTATTTGTTTGTTCGTTCAATTTTTGCCGTCTTGCGGGTAGCGTTTTCATAGTGCGTGAAGAGTAGCTGACAAACAGTTCAATGTTCATTTAAAGTTTTATATATACGCGAACAATTTCTTTCACGAATTACTAAAATCCATAAACTATGCCTTTTTATTCCATTTATGAAGCAGTTTTCTTGAGCAAAATAATGAATTGCCTTATCGTAAAGACACCATGCAGCTATTTACGTTATCGCCCGTAGCTGTTCGAGCGCGTTGAAGTCTTTTGTACCGAGAAAAACGGTGCTACGAAAACTTAATCACGCTTTACTTTAGTTTGATAAATTATGACTAGGGTTTAGGTTTCGAATTTAGTATAGTATTTTTGTATATTTAATTTTTACATTTCAATACTACTTTTGGATAATACAAACAGTCAAAAAATCTATTATAAAATAGTTTAATAATAAACTTTTACTTATTTTATATTCATCTTCATCTTATATTTATACTGATTACAAAAAATGGCATATCCAAAAAATAAATTACCGTTTAGCATCAATAAATCAGTAGAAAATATTGTAAAGAATTTTAAAACATAATATTCCTCATTTTTATTGCCGCTGGAACGAAAGGGGAATCATTGCGATATAATAATACGATAAAAGTTCCCGCAAAGGAACCAAACGAAGCGATTCTAAATATAGCTTATACCATTATTACTATACCAGTATGTGCATGCGCATCGGAGCTTATCGTTCCATACACGATTGAAGACAAGCGCACATGGACAAAAACCTTCGTCTCTACATACGGTAACGGTACGCATTCAGCAGTTTTATACGCAATATCGGTTCGCGCAACTCAATTACAGGAGTTCCGATTGAAGCTTACTTCGTAACAAGAAAACTTGTCCTGGGATTTAGACAGGTCGTATTAACAGTTCATTGATATCCTACTCGTATCGTTAACCTTGACTATACTAAATACTTAAATTAGACGGATGTGATAAAAAAATTAAATCTTTAAGGTACATAATTTTAGTTATCTTCAGTTACAATTCAACAGCTGTCTCACTGGTACCTAAATATAACTCCAAATGGATTATTTAAAAACCATTGAAATATTGAACAAACTAAGCGAATACTTTTAAGCTGTCTATTTATTTCGAAATAACAGCACCTCTTTTTTTTTTTTTTTCGTACATAAATATAAACAACATACCTTCAAAGGGCTATTTTTTCAGCTGAATCAGGATCGCGCGTCACGTGAGTTCAAACAAATTTCAACACGTTGTTCATGAACTTGTCACTGTTCGTATGTCACAGGCGCACAGTCCTAGGTTGACGCGAACGCTGCGAGGGTCGGGGACCAAGTGTCGCGGCCACTCTCGACGAGACACTGAACTTGCCGGAGTGCGCCCCAACGGTTATAACATAACACGTCTGACGTAACCTTAACCTTGCAAGAAGAAGAGGAACGAGCCGCCGAAGGACGGAGAGAGAGCGCGATATGCCTGAGAGAAAGGGAGAGATTGCGGCGAACTGTCGGACGCCGCTTGCGCCTTCGAGCGTTCGGAAAGCACGCCGCGCGCCAGCCGCGCTTGCATCTCACCCCGCACACTCCCAATGCCAAACCCTTCGATCGATCGATACGCGTTTTCGTAACCTTAGATCCACTTTAGTTTTTCTTATTTATAAACTTATTCCATCCTCATAACCATGCATTTAAAATCGCCAGCATGATAGGACATAAATCTCTATAATCAAATTCAGACTGAAATATATATGTTGAAGCGAGGTGAATTGCGCTTTTTATGTTACATGTAATGATTCAATACACAAGTCACGATTGCTCTATTCATTGCTGAAATTATGGCTCTCAAATGGAAGTATTGTACATTGGTGACATTCTGCCCGACGACATATTTCACCGGTGAATCGATTATGCCGATGACCCGCGCTTTCTACGGGGTCACCAGGACTTAGTCTTCGTTATTCCGCCGTTTATCTTCCATCAAACAATACTTTCACTTGAGGTTATACCGATATTAATTTCATCGGCTGTCTATGAATTAGGTCGCCTTTTGGGCTACATCAGTGATATCAAATTGATAATATATTGCTGAAGTTTATATATTACTTGTGTAGCTTGTTTATTTATGAGATAAAAATATTTATTCTGCGTTGACAATAAATTAAAACGAAGCTAATTTTAACAAGTTTGTCCAGTCTCTAAACAACAGGTGATGTTAACTACACTACTTGTCATGTCAGCCCAACAAACTACGCTGCCTCATTAATGTCGATATGATTTTTTATGCACATTTCATGGAGCCTCGGATCAAATACCTCGTATGTCAATACTCTAATTGTAGTGATGTGTACGTTTCTATACATGTTTATTCGCATGGGCATCGCTATGCACGATCTCATTCGTAACATATCATCTTCATTAGAACTTTCGATTCATTTGTTTTTCACATCTATTCATCAAGTTTCCTGGCGCCAATTATTCAGTAAAAGAATGTTCCCAAGATCGTCAAGGGCGTACCTACTTTGATTATACTTCCCATAATATTTCCCATAAGTGCCTATTAGGCCCCAGGATATGATGCTTCTCATTCATTTATTGGACGGCGATTCGTATCTTATTGTTTATTATCGTCCGAGATTTGCTTTCAAGATAATGGTCAATAGGCAGCGAACTAATAAGTATTCGTCACTTGGTAATCATACGCTCATAAAAAAGTCTCTTCGTCGTTGAACCGTAGCTCTACTAATGAAGCCTTGTATTTATTAATTTTATTAGTATTTTCATACAGCCTGCAGATATTTCTATATTATTATTTAGATCCTTGTTTATGGTAACTTAAATAAATTTTTTAAATTTGCAATATTTTGTATCTTATTTCTGGTTATGGTGCCAAATGAAGTCACTTCCGTTCGTATAAAATCCAGTCCATCCAAAGGTTGCCTGGAAGAGATCTCTCATAGCGATAAGGCCGCCCATTGTACTTCACATAAGAATAATGAACTCTTTGTTTATTTTATAATTTCTGTAAAAGTGGTGTACAATAAAGAGTTTTCTATCTATCTATCTATGCAGGTAACATAAGAGTTAAATAGTTTAGTTAACATTGGTAGTTGGTTTTTCACCGTGTTGAGATACATTTATTCATAGAATAATATTACAGTAGAATATCTAGGTATAATGGAATATATATCTTATCCAGGATGCCCAGTCTCCTTTATGACACCTTTCCGTTTTCTTTCATAACACAGTTGGATTTTTTGTGTTTCAAACCTTACATCTGATACTCTTCTACTCTTAAATCTGATAGACACACTCAGAGATGTACGTTGACAGATATAATCAACTCTTAGCCTGTTTAAATCTCTTACCAATAAGTAATGGCGAATAGAGACGTTATTCTTGGCGAATATTCTCCATACCGGATATTATTTATGACTTGTAGGTAAGTATGCAAAATTCATGAAAACTTGACTAGGGAACGGTGATTTTAATCTGAACTAAAATTGGTTTTCTTTGCCAGAACGAACAATAAACGATTCCAACTAATAAACATTTGATACAGTGGTATATCAGCAAAATGTTTCCTTTGTGGAATAAAATTAGATAGTTTACACCACCCCCCGTGAACAAACATATTGCTTCTAGATATAAGTAATGTTATTATTTCACAAAGCCCGGTTATATTGTTAAACAGTTTGTCGAATAAATACTAAGGTGCTATAACAATAAAGTACTTTTTATGTTCCTCGTAAAATAACCTAAGGTCTAGCAAAAATAAAAAATCAGATGCATGAATTCAGATTTTCAGATTTTGTTTTTGTACTTTTCCTACTTAGTTGTTTCTCTCATGAGCAATGGCATTTTCTTTGATGACGTCTCCTTTCACACGCTCAAGATGTTAATCAACTCATGCGGACTTTTTCTAGTATAATCTCAATGAACCAGGAAATATTCATAGTAATGGAAATATAGAACATTTATTTTTTCCTATGAAACAATAGTCATTAATGTGAGTGGATCGTTTGGGTTCAAATTATATGTTTCGAGAGTAAAGCTATCTCCAATGCTTGGGAGTTAATGTATACCTATTCAAGATTTTTTGTCAAATCATTCAAGCTTCGAGAATGAACAGCACCCATCAATCATCCATGTGTTTAGTTCACTCAAATATAATTACTTGTTTGTGTTACTCAAATTGATATTTGATAATGGATTAGGTGTCAAATTTGAGAGCAGGGAGTAAAAATCAGACCCCAGCTTGACCGAGTAATCAAATCACGAACACTTATGTTTGTCTTCGATAAAATAATAATCAGTTTTTTTACTAAAAAAAACAGCTGACCTGAAAACCTCTTCTTTTTGAGGTCGGTACAAACATATTATTGGCTATTGAACCCCATAAACTTACGTCATGTTGTAAAAGTTTCTACATTAATAGCATCTACGTTTAAAATAATATTTTCTCGTCCAGACGTACGAAGTGGTCCATTACACCCACAGGTTTTAGAATGAGTACAACCTTCTAGATGTGATACGCTAACTTGGCGGGTGAGAAAAACACCAAAACTGATCGCTTAGTTGTTCCACATTAAAAACTTTTCAGTAAAATATTGCCACAGATACTATTGAATCAACCCCTCACTTCCTAATAAACATGGTTGTTTACAAAAAAAAACAATTGTATTTTACAGGTTACTATAAAATTCTACAAGTTAAAAATACGGCCTAGTGTCATGGTTGAAAATCTACAAAATTGTAAATTACTCGCTGTATATTATGGAGCCAAAAGTGATTAGAACAGTCAATGGTATCATGTACACAATAACTTTTAACAGTTTTGGTCAAATTATATACAGCAATATGACAATAACCCAGAAGTATTTTTCCTGTAAAAATGATACCCCTCTAACACGTTAGGTTGTTGGCTCCATGATTACACCTAATTGCAAGGTAATTATCGGGCATTGGTAGCGGAATGCGGCGGCGGCGGTACTTCACAATTTGCAAATCCCTTTGTTGGTCTTACACAATAATGAAATAATTTTAAATAACATGGTTTAAATCTTTGCAATGTACTTCCGTCAGCGATTGTTTAATAAACGAAGTAAATTTTTGTAGATAACTCCTCTTTATTAGCGTGTTTATAAGGGAAACATGTAACCATTTCGTAGAAAGATTAAACAAAACAACATTATGAAATGTTAATTTACCTTTTTCTCTTGAATTTATAATAATTAAGGTACTCATTTCCGTTTGATAAATAATGTGATTTTTGATATTTTTAGTGTTTTCCATTTGGGCGTAAGCTCTTAAAAACACAACCACGAAATTGACTATCAATCTTAAATTTCGATAGGTATAAAAATTATATTGATTAAAACGTTTATAGTTATTATCATGTGAGATTTATTGATAAAATTATAGTTTTTTACAACGTCGGCTCTGTTTCGTAAGCCTACGTGGATAATTTCAATCACGACCGATGCACTTCGATCACTATATATATTATTACAAAAGACAACATTAGGCTCCCTCCCCATGCATATGCGAGGTAATCTATTTTATTTCTATCGAAAGTATTTTAAACTTTTTCTTGATATATTTTTTTCTTAGGCAGCAATATAAATCACGATAATAAGTAAAATGAAAACGTGAGCGCAAAGTTAGAAGTAAGCTACGAGTATTCTAGATTTGACTTGACCTAGGAAACGAAAATTTTCAACATTTCTTATTTTATAATCCGTGACAAATGCATTTGTCTCCTAGTCTCGGTAGTTCGTCCGTAGACAAATAACACAATGCATAATGCAGGGTTTCACTTGCAACTGAATATTTAACAGGTTCTATTTTACAAAGCTAAATCATGAGTCGTGTAGTGCGGTAGCGGTTGTAAAGCTTCTGATCTAGAGGCCAACCATTAGATCTCCTCGATAATTAGAAGACTTGCTCTAAATGTTCGAACTAGTAGGTAGAAATTGAGCGAGCTGGATATTGACATATCCATCTCTCTCAATTTCTATTATTCATCTATTCAAGCTGATCTATTCAAGTTGATCTATTCAAGTTTAATCTATTCAAGTTTAATCTATTCAAGTTGATCTATTCAAGTTTAATCTATTCAAGTTGATCTATTCAAGTCAGTTGATCTATTCAAGTTTATCTATTCAGGTGGAACTACTCAATACCTGGATCCTGGAAAGTTTCATTTACCAAGTTAAACTACCTATTGTTTAATATTAAATTCATGTTTCATCTTTCTATTATTTTTATTATAAACTTATCAAAAGAGTAAAACTAAGACAATTTTTATTTTCAATTTCTATTATTTATCTATTCATGTTAATCCATTCATGTTGATCTATTCAAGTTGATCTATTCAAGTTGGTTTATTCAAGTTGATCTATTCAAGTCGATCTAATCAAGTTTAATCTATTCAAGTTGATCTATTCAAACTTAATTTATTTGAGTTGATCTACCTATTATTTAATATTAATATTAAATTCATGTTTCATCTTTTTTTATTAGGTACTTATATACTTTTCAAAAAGGTACAATAAAACTAAGATAATTTTAATTAGTAACTTTATTTTCAACACACCATTTTCTTAGAATAAGTACATTTTTCAGCGCACATATGTTATCATGACAAGCACAAGAATAGTTTATTCATCTATTAAATTTTAGCTATTAATCGACCTCAACTATTCACTTGTTTATTTATTTTCTTATTCTATTTATTCTTTTTTTTATGTAGGTTCCTATTCATCTATTCACCCGCTAGTACGCTATCTATGTACCTATAATGCTTCATATGGATAATATTGTGAGTTAAGAAACAAGGTTAAGTTAGTAACGTTACAGTGATCAAACTGTAAACAGTTGCCTAGCTTGCAATTTTTTCTTTTTGTTTGCAGACCGAAAATTATGTAACATATGAGTGATGAATAGTGTCGAATGAAATGATTATTTAATCTTATTCTAAAACATAACAACATCATTATCCTCACACCATTTTTTTATGCACAATACATTTTTCAGAGCACACGTTTTCTTGTGATGTACACAGTTTAAACTATTATGTACACTATCGTAGATACTGTGTAATTGGAAGAAATTAGGACAACCATTTTCACCAATATCTTTAATATTACAGTTTCTGCACAACTCTTGAATCCACTTTACTTTTTCATTACCTTTAGTTAAAATTTTATTATTATATAAATAAGGCTTTATAATACGCTTGAATTCTCGGTAGTCAATGAATCCCTCACTCCAAAAAAGTCCTCGGTTGTATTCTAGCCATCGTACTTGTTTTTTTTCTTCTGGCGATAAGCTGGTGTATGAATAGGGTGGCTTGATAATAAATGTTTGAGTTATCCCGTTAAACAAAATAGCAAACTCCTTGATGATAAAATTATTATTTGCGTCTTTGAATCCCTGCAGATCTACTATTCTCATATTAATCATGATATTTTCTTTACAAAATTGCTCAGTGGTCTATACTCTATTATGCAATCATTTAAAATGAGGCAATATGCTGCTGTCTGATCGGGTATATCTGAATTACACTCAAGTTCCACGCGCACACTTACTACAGGGCCTGATTTAAGGCTTTCGCTTTGTCTTGAACAATCGATTACAAATAGTGGCGCCTTTTCTATAAAGTCAGAAGCGCTTAACAACGGTTCATTTCTGCTTCCATAATATGACTGCTGAAATTTAGCATATTGCTCATATATTAAGACATATTTTGAATCATCAAAACTTGCATTCAGACTTTCATAAGGAAAATATGTAGAATTAAGATATACTTTAACATCTCTTAAATTACAGTGATCGAAACGGGACATATCTTTTTCTGCCAAATTTTTTCTGTTTGTTTGCAATCCTATGACAACATATCTTGGTTTTTCAACCTGCGAAGAGGTTTTAATTGACCACGTGTGCTTTGTAGTTTGCGGTAATAAAGGATACTCATACAAATCCCAATTTCTGAAAGCAAAACGTAAAGGACGATCTTTTTCTAGAATCTTTAATAAATTTACTCTTTCCTTATCAGAAACCTTAACGTGTGGAACGCGCCACACTAATTTGTTTATTACTATTTCTTCAAGCATCTCTCCTGATGGAATTTTTAATGAATTCAGATCGGTATTACTGCGTAGTAGTATCAATTCATGTTTACAGTTGATTATAATTTTTTTATAATCTTCAGCAAACCCTAAAAAATTGCTTAGTGGGATAGAAGCTGAGAAATTTCCTTTTGTCTTTGTTCCATTCACATCCCACCCCCAAGACTTTGCTATTTTGGCATCGTTTTCATTAAAAGATAATAAAGCTTTCATTGTGGTGGTTATTCCAGCATTTTTTAATCTATCTATTTCAACTCCATTAAGTTCATATCGAATATCTTGAAAGAGAAACAGCAGCGGATTGTTAGTGAATTCCACATTTGTAACTTTTTGTTTCGAATCCTTTTTTACTATATTCACTGTTCCTTCTAAATAAAGGGTGCTGGCTGACGGTAATATATATAGATCCTGCTGATTGATCGGTATACGAATTTCATCGTTCTTATTGAAACTTGTTACGTATGGTTTATATGAGTGGTATTCAATACTATCAATGGTGTTATCGTATACTGGTGAATTTGATATATCCAAAATACTCATTTTCGAAGTCCAATTAATTTCAGAAATCTTTTATTTTCTTCAGTTATTTTAATTTTCCGGTGAGTAGTTCCCTTTCGGATTGTTCGATTAACACTGAGGTGTCTTGGTATTGTATCATCATTTTTATTGTAATCGATCATCTTTTTCTAATATGAAGATATAGCTGAACTTCTTCTCCGCGTAAATTAATCAAATTATTCCTATTATCTAATAATCTGATATTAATGCAACTAACGTTAGTTTGATTAACTGGAAAGTATATAATGTTTTTAGGTATTTCAATTATTCTGTACCCTGGTGCAACATTAGGTGCAAATTCGTGAATTATATGACCTGATTTTCCATTAATATATGATCCGCTCACTATATCACATTCAACTCTCACCACTGTCGTTGATAAAATGTTAACTGGAAGCTGCGACTCGTGTATTATATTAGGTTTTAAAGTTTGTTCACCAAAGCCGAGTAATGTTCCAAGAGAATTGTCTTTTTCAAAATGAACGTCTTTTGAACAGAAAATAAAAGTTTTCAGAGTGTTGTTGTTGGAAAATAAGTTAAAAATTGTTCCTTTTTCAACAGTTGATCTTAAATAATCAGAGATATCTTGTAGTTCATAAGCGCCCTCAGGCATTTCCACAATTTCGTTATCTCCATAATGAAATTTATTATTTTTACTATCAATGTTAGGAATAGAATTAAACGTAGTCAAATGCAGTAACGCGCATTCATAATCACCGTCAAGTTGTAAAGCAGGATAATAGTTACTTGATAAAGTAGATGTATTACCAGTTATAGACAGGGTAAAGGACATTTTGTAAATGAAAGAAATGCTATCAGCTCTGTAATTTATACAATTTATTCAGGTACCTACTTGTCCCTATTAACATAAAAATTATTCCAAAATTCATCCAAGAACTTTAAGCAAAGGTGTCCACAGTTAAATGCATCAAATTTTTGATAATTACAGTAGTTATAAGTTATATCATTAGTTTTTAAGTATTTAATTAATTCTAATGGAGGTTTTAAATTTCCAAAGCTATCAAAATACTCACAATAATCGAAATATTTTACATAGGCTACCCAATGTGTTCCTTCATTATATGAACTGTCTAAATTGATAATAGCACATTCAATGTCTTTTGGTTTTTTTGGTATTTCATCTCTCATAAAAACACCTCTAAAATGTGGTATGTTTTCAAAAGCATATTCAATTAAATCTATATTAGTAAGAGCACGATTGGGTAACCGACTTATTAGTTTTTTGAACTTTTTATAAAAATGCCATTGCCTTTCTTGTAAGGTTTCAAATATAAGCCTTTTCCTAATGCAATAGATTCCATCGTTTTATTATGTCTTTGAGCCTCTTCAAAGTTTTTTGTAGCTGATTTATGATCATTAACAGCTTTAGCAATACCTGCTGCTCCACCTGCCAATGCACCTAGTGCAGAAAGTCCTGCAAATATTGGTATCAGCGGAAGTATACCCCCTGTTTTCGGTAACGGAATAACACGAGGTAAACGAACTCCTTTCTTTATTCCGATAAGCTTTTTCGCAGCTGAATATGCTACTTGTATAGCTTTAGAATTATTTTTTAGTTTTGATTTCTTCAGATGCGAGCGTATTGTAGAAACAATTGTTTTAAATGATTTAGTTCCTGCACCATGTTTCACTTTGGCTTTCATTACTTTACTCACTAGCAATGATGCTAATTTTTCACCTCTCCCTGCATTCGTTGATTTAAGCCTCTGTTTTGCCATACTTAACAATTTCAAATCAGCTCTATGTCGATCTTCTAAATTATTAGAATTATATGCTATATCGTGTTGCATACAAGCGTCATCCAGCTGATTAATTCCTTGGTCACCTCTTAGTAATCGTTTTTTTAATCGTGTTCCAGGTCCACAATAATTATAACCAGGTAAATGTAGTTCAAAAGGTAAGTTATTTATCAAACTGTTAACAAGACCACCACCTCGCATTGCTAAATCATGAATGACTTAATTTCACTAGTACCACATAATTTTAATACTTAGGAGCTCAAAATTTCACATTTTTTAATCCAGCTATTCTCATTATTGGGGAGCCCTAACCATTTGACAAAAAGATTGTTACCTTTTTTTCTTAAAACTTTTTCTATTAGATAAACATTAGGACAGTCTGTTTTCTGAAGTTCTTGTTCATAAAACGTTCCTAATATCGGTTGCTTATGCAAATCTTCAATCACATATGTAATAGGTATAGAATAATTAACTTTATTAACAGTAAACAATTCAGTAGACCAGTTTGGTGTGTAGCCCTTTTCAAAAGTACCTTTATATTTGCTAATACGTACAAAATCTCCTATCGAAAATTTGCTTTTTTTGAATTTATAATTATTCGCGGTCTGAGCCTTTTTTATGTTAATCATGACTATGTTTTGATTTGAATGGTTAACTTCCTTTGGCTTATATTTTGTTGTCCGGTGTTTTGTATTATTATATGCGTTAAGAACACCTCGTAAAGTTTCTCCAACCCACTTGTAACTACCATTAAAACTGAAACATTTGTGTAGTTTGTTTTTAAGAGTTTTAATAAGTCGCTCAACTAAAGATGCTTTTTTTATGGAGTACGTGGAGTAATGATTAATTTTATACGCGATCATAATTTTTTTAAATTCATCGTTATAAAATTCTGTTCCCATGTCTGTTTGTAAGTTAATAGGTTTACGATGAGTCTTAACCAAAATATTTTTAAACACATTTGCCACTTCAGATTTACTTTTAGTTTTTAGTGGAACAGCCCAAGAAAACTTCGAAAAACAGTCTAATACTACTAATATATATTTAAAGCCATGGTTGTAACCTTTAATGTTTTGGTAATCAATAAGATCTGCTTGCCATAAATCATCAATTCCTTTTAATGTCACAGATCGTCGAATAAAATTTTTACGCGCTGTCTTATGAATTTCATTTACTACTTGTAACTTACTCATTTTTCAATTGAATTATCGTTTTTGTTTAAAATTAGCTTTGTACAATAATCTTCCATAAACAGTTTAATATATGTTTTTAAGTCTGATTTTACAGTGTTAATAATATCATGAACTTCTTCCTTGCTTGTAAATGATTCAGATCGCATATCAACGTATTCTTTATTAGCAGCGTCGTTTGCTTTTAGTGGGCTTTTAACACCGGTCAATCTATTTGATTGTATATCAATTTCTCCATTAATAAATGCTTTATTAAAGGTTTCGAAGGATTCTGGTAAACTGAATCGTTTATTTTTGTAATGACCAAATTTATCCATATTGTACAAAGACAACTGATAGGTCTTGAGGATAAAGATCAAATGAAACTAAAATTAAATAGTTTTCTTATTTATTAAGATATAATACCAGTCTCCCGCAACTCTTCTATTATAGATATTATTTCATTATCTAACCCAGTGTTACCCGCTTCTCGAGAAGCAATCAGTACTTTTAGTCTATCGATCAACTCATTAGGATCATCCCAGTAAACATAATCAACATTTTTCTTCCATAATTTTAATGTAGGTAGGCCTTTACCTTGATATGAGTCAGGCTGACTACTGTCAGTACTTGCTGATATTTTACGCATTGTAAATAATGGTTTAATAATTTTCATGTATTTTAGACCTTTATTGCTTTTAATTGGTTTACTTGGATTATAATCTCTTCGATGAACATTTGTTTCTAGACACATTAACTTGTAATTTTCCATGTCTTTGCTAGTTATTGCCGATAAGTCAGGCTCTTTTTTAAATAGAAGCTCATTTAAACCAAGCGACCTTTTAAATTTGTCTGATCCAACTTGAATATATTCATCAGAAACAGTTACATGTGCTGATCCCATCATGAGTTTACCTCGCTCATTTCTCACACCAAACGGAACATTGACTAGCATTTCGGAAGACTTAGACCAAGAAGAAATATCAAAACTTTCATCACTTGAAGCTGATTTAACGGTTTTAAAAGATTCATTATTTACACCACCTTCAAAACCATTTTCAGATTGTTCTGAACCGGATTCTAAATCATCTGTCGAGTTTCCTGTCGAAAACTCGTCTAATTTCGCATGACGTTCACTTTTCTTAAATGTTTGGTCTTTATATAATGGACTTGATACTTCGAATTGATTCGAATTCGATTCCAATTTCGGTTTAACTTCATTTGCTTGCACTTTTGAATTCTTTTGCCCGTCTACCATTAGACTTAGAGAATTTGTAATTGGTTTAAAAACGGATTCCAAGACAGTACTATTTTCAGTTTCCATATCTCGCATCTTACGAACTTTTCTTTTAACATTCTCTGCAGCTTTTATAATTTGTCTTTTCAATTTTTTTTCCATATTTTTAAAACATGTATTCAACTATATTAGTATTTATAACACGTTTTTACCCTTTGACTGGGGTTTTTCGATTGAGTTTGAAATGGTTAGGTTAATTTATTATATTGGTTTCAAAACATGTAATGTGATCAACTATAAGTACTAACTAAACTTAACAAACGTGTCAAAGTTTTTCCTATAACACCCTTTATTTTTTTCACAATCTTTGTTTATCACTAAATAACTGTAGGGTTCTTTCCATATGTTTGAGCACATATTTTGAAATTCTTGCCATGTTATATCTGTGTTAACGTGTTCATTATAAACGTGTTTCATATTTATGTCATCTTGCTTAAAAAGAACTATTAAATTTGCATTATCTCTTACAAGTTGTTTAGGTATTTTGCTATAAGTTTGATTTAAATAAAAACAATCTATATATTTATGTCTACCCATCGCAAAATAATTTCGAATATTGTTTTGATTTTCACACGCAACATCGTCGAATACTATTATGGAATTACATTTTGCTGCCTCTGGAGCTACAACATCGTCGTTTTCATGATATTTAAAAAACTTTACATCTGGAACCATTTTTAGAACATGCTCTAGAAATATGTACTTTGGCTGGTATAGAGTTTTAGAATATACATAGACATTTCGAAACTGTAATCCATTTTCGTGTAGAAGTAGACCAATTATCAAGTTCGTTTTTCCGCAGTTTGATGGACCACAAATTATGCAGCGTATCGTGTTTGGTAAAAGT
Source organism: Eulithis prunata (assembly GCA_918843925.1). NCBI lineage: Eukaryota > Metazoa > Arthropoda > Insecta > Lepidoptera > Geometridae > Eulithis > Eulithis prunata. Next base: position 5,258,390 of record OU974016.1, on the reverse strand, counting down.
TTACCATGACGAGAACTACGTTTTATGGAATCAATGTTAATGTTGTCAAACTGTAACGTTACTGGCTGTTTTACCAACTGCATTGTGAGACACTCTGTAGTCAACTGTTCAACAAAATACTACAACGACTATAATATACTCGTTTCAAATTGATGTAAGCAGTTGCTAGAACACGCAGAGCATAAAATATCTCTCTTATCTTGGAAATTGTCTGTCATTGTTACTAAGTGAGTCATACTAATTATTATGAAAGGTTAAAAAATGAATACAAAATGTATGCAGTCCACTTAATAGTTTATTTAGCACTTAATTGAAACCATTTACAAGTAGGTAGGTATAGAACAATAAACCACTTAAATATAACTAATAAACATGGTTACATAATTTTGATTTATTCAATACATTATAAATAGTTAGGTATTCAAACGAATAGCGTACCTAGTCAATAGAATAATATAATTATGTTAAAATATAGTATCACAATGACCCCATGGTAAAGTATGAACTTGATCTCTTTGTATTTGTCTTTTGTCGTCGTTTCTATTTAGAAGCTGTTTGGTAACCTGCTGCGTATATAATACGTGTTTCATAGATCTTATCAAATTCATCTTACATGTTGAGATTGTATTGTAATACAAAGTTTTACTATAGTCATCCATTTTTAAATTCTTTGTTACCACTTTCGTAACACCTTTTGCTTTTTTTATGTTACATTTTACACTATTAATACAGTAGAGCTTTGCTCTCAGACCAATAAATTCAGTTATAATGTCTCCTCCCATCTCGTCTTTGAATAATCCAGGAACTTTTTCGTTTATTTTTGGAATGTTATATTCATTTGATTCAGTGAAATTACTAGTATCGAATTTTGAAATATTTTTGCTCATATCTTTATAAAAGTCTTCAGTAATTATTAAATAAAGTAAGCTATCAGTATCAGTATAACAAAGTTGTGCTCGATCACTGTATTTAGCCTTGATGAAGTCATAATGAAATTGATACATATGTTGCTTAGCATATTCTAAAACTGTGAATCCTATATAAATTGGTCTGTCTAGCACAATTTTTTCATGATTCAATTGAATGGCCACAAAATTTTCTGAAAACACAGTAATATTTTTTACATTTGGTTTTGTTATTAGCTTTTCAGCGGTGAGATGTTTATTTGTGACGTTCTGATTATCTGACCATTTCGTAACTAGTTTCACATCTACTTGCTTCCTTTTATTTTCGATGGTCTTTCCAAATATCGAATTATTAAGCAGCTTAAAAAAGTCTTTTTCAAATGTAGTTTTTGAAGACTGTCGAAGAGAAGTGTTAAGATCTATGTAAGGTTTCAAAAAGTTGTCTTGTCTGAAGCAAAGAATCCGATGTATTTTCTTTAATTTAAGACCATGCTTAAGACATTCCTTTAAATGTATGTAATGAGTCACATAATTAAACTTATCGTAAAGGTTAGCAATTAATTTATCGTTCTTACTTCCTGGAGGTGTAAACTTCTCAGGAGCGAAAGGTAAGTCTTGATGCGTCTTGTGCAAGTAATCTGGGTATAAAAGATCAACTTCTAAAATGTAACCATAGTCATCGTCGTCAGCTACGTTCATAACATCAAAACTACTTACATTTTGAGAGGATAAAAATCTAAAATCAGAAATGGGGTATTTTTTCGTCATAGCGTAGCCATATAAATTATTACAGTCTAAATATATCAAATAAGATGGTGGCTTAGATTTATCAAAGTTTGGTAAATACTTATTGGAAGCTACAGCATGGCGTAACGAACACTGAGCTAAACCTCCGCGTATACCCTTTTCCAACATTTGATACATTTCGATATTATCAATCAATTCTAATTGAACTTTCGTATGAAAAAGCATCGCATCCCAACTTAGACTAGGTGATGTTACATAATACAAAGGATCTAGTTTATAGTAGTACAAACTTGTCTGTCTAAATTTTTCGAATACGTCACATAAAAGTAGTACATCGGTTTTTAAATACAAGTCAGTATATTGTCCCAGATCTTTTAAGTTGAAACATTTCCATACTGTGCATGCATGCTCATACTCACTTTCGCTTATGTGTTCCTCATTTAATAAATTATAAAAACAACTTTTAGACGGAAGCTTTGTTTTATCAAATTTCGACCAGTGGTCCATATAGTTATAAGGGTAGATGCCTTTTTTTCGCAGTAAATTAAACTGTTTTTCATCTTTATACTGATGAGATAAATGAACGAAATCTGTATCTGACAAACTTCTAGATAACATATCAAGGCTTGAGCTCAAAAACTGAAACGAGTCAATAAATTTAATTTCAACAGGACGGGAACATTTTGTTGTGTTAATAACTTTCGTGATTGTAAGGTATTTTTCTTTTGTTTTTGGAATAATTTTAACTGCACCTTCGTGTCTCATCAACTCTTGAATAAACAAATGTGAATCATAGCCAGACAGATTATGAAAGACTACTGGAATGAATGGACATACTTTGAATATCAAATTACAATGAGCATGCGCCGCACCTCTGAACTCAGATGTAACATGATCATGATCTCGTACCTTATCATCAAATAAAACTTGTTTACATATGTGGCAAACAGTAGCTTTCTGATAATCTAATTCTTGATCGACAGTTAAAGGCGACATCGGCTTTTTATTAAATAAAATGTTATGAAGTCGAATAGCATCTTTAATCAAACTTTTAATAAATACTTGAACGCAATCAACACCTCTATAAGTGACATATTTGTTTAGTTTTTGATCATGTGAACAGCAAATGTAGTAACCAAAACAACAAGGCTGATGTAACTCTAGTGTCTCAGTATTTCTGGACTGTTGCTCTTTGCAATTTGATAACAAACATTCAAAATCAGCATAAATTACAAAGTTAATCTTTTGCTGCCTTTCAAAGTTTTTAAATTTCAAGTAAGAGTTTTTTACAGGCAATACACTTGAGATGCCATGACAATTATGTGACATGAGTTTAGCATTATTCGAAAAGAACTGTATGCAAGATTCACATAAGAATAGTTTGCCATTGTGTTGAGTAATCTGTCGCTTTACCAATTTAACAAGATCTTTAATCAAACAGTAATGACCTTTATTATTACGCTCTATAAACAGAAGATTGATATGATCAATTTTACGTTTCTTCGTTAGGTAGAGTGGTCCAGTTACACAGTTTTTATTATCTAAACCATAAATATTAATACTTATTTCTGGATTATTTAATTCAAATAATCTGATATCTGCGTATGTGGGTGGAAATGACATCCCTTTTACATTGAGAACGGAGTTATAGTGTGGATATGATTTCACTCTGCATACATTATTTTTTGATGGGTATAGTGCAGCTACTACACTCCAAACAAAACAGTGATTATCAGTATTATGGATGTTAACACAACTTTTCGTATTTTTTATAGACTTAGGTAGATCTATGTAAGTACCTCCTCTCATAGGACTGTATTTATTAACATTTATTTCTAAATGACTCATAGATGAATATGTCCAGCCAGACTCGCACAATTCAAATTCTTCAAGCCTTGTCTTGAAAATGTTAATTAAATTAATACATACTTCATTCAAATCAGTGCATTGATAAACGATTTCAAATTTTGTGTTAAACGACTTCAACTGCTGCTCATTTGACTTTGGTAAAGTAAAGTAAGCATATAACTCAAAATTCAATTTGATACATGTATGTGTTTTTAATGAAAACTGTATTAATTTAATCAGATATCTCTTATTTTCAATCAGGAACGCCTCGGGTGTGAGGTACTCGACTTCCTGATCAGGGTTTAAACGATAAGTTACTATTCGATTTTTAAATGCAGTCGTTATAATATCTATATTATGAAAACGAGTCTTTAGTAAACAGTTTGATTTATGCAAATTGGTTCTCAAATGATATCTATACTCATAACGTGTTAACTCTATGCGACATTTATCGCATTCGATTTTTTCAAGTTCAGGGCCAGGTAGGTCTGTGAAAGAAAATTAGAAAAATACAATGCATTATTTATTCATAGTATATTTATTTTAATTCTATGATTGAATAGAAACCTATTAATCTAAATGATTACATTCTCAAATTATGCCTATTGATCAAATAAATGCACGTTGATATGATATTAGAAACCTAAGTGATTACAATCTTAAATTATACCTACCTATAATTATAATAAGTGCTTAACTAATGCTATACCTACTAGTAACCTACCATACTTCAAAAATAGGCACTGCCCCCACTGAGAATGTCTGGACGACAGTTTTTAAATTCTTTGCGAGTGGCTTTAATAAATTGAGTGAGGTGCTCCCAAGCCTTTGTGTCGTCATTTGTTTGATTTTTAATAGTAATTATGGCGTGCCGCCAACGATTCATAGGCTGTATTTTACGAATCTCATCACAATTGTACACCTTTAACTCGATGAAATGCGTACCTACTTTATTTGAATCGGTCTGTCGCGATACACCGTTGGCGACGCGCTTATTGAAATATGAGGTTATTGCTGGAGGTGTTTTACCAGACTTAGCCGTCACTAGTTCTTCGTCACTATCACTACCGAATGTTTCGGAAGCCGATGCTCTCTTGCTGATCTGCTTCTTCACAACGCTATCAGTTTTCCGTGCTCCATCTTGAAAAGAAAACTCACTGTTCATTGATCCGTTATTATGAAATACACTAAACATGAAGCATTTATTAAGTTGTCTGCGAGCGGCATTAATAAATTTTATAAGATGATGCCACGCTATTGTTCCATAATCCGTTCTATTCTTGATCAACAAATCTATGCATTCTAATTTACTCAGCTGGATATTCTCTAATTCAGGTACTTTATATGTTTTTAAAACAATATAATATTTTCCTTGTTTGGTTCGATGTATTTGTTGGCTGAATGCTTTCGGATATTTCTGTGTAAAATATGAATGCATTGAATAGGTACCTCGTTTATCAACTCGCTTTTCAGCTTCTTCGTCTTCACTTTCTGAGCCGAACAGTTCGTACATTGAGTGCTTGATAGGCACTACTGGATTGACACCATGTTTGCGTTTCTTGCTCGATGGTGGCGGCGAAGTGTCGCGCTGTCTGCTGTCGGATCGTTTCTTAGAAGACTTCGATTGTTCATCACGCCCACGATGACTTGTAGAGGGTTGTGCCATCTCTTCGTCAGAGGATAATGCGAGACCAACAGTTTTGGACCTGAAACATAAAAATAATAAAAAAAATATTACTGTAAGTCTAATAATGAAATCATGTAGGTGAATCACCCATATTAATAATGATGATTATTGAATAAGGTACTTATTAAAAATAATGAATTAAAGTGTTGAATATAAGTAATTTATGAACTGTTGAGTATTGAATAGATGAAACAGACTAAATTTACTGATAACTGATAAAAAAATATAATAAAAATGTACTTACATCTTGATTTATTTTCAATGATTTTCTTGATTTAGGTACAGGATCAGAAAGCTTGTTGCTCCAGATAAGAATGTGTCCTGTTTAGGTCTCACTCCCGGCTTTTATAGTAGCGGTTCACGTACTCATTTTCCGTATTTGGGAAGGTTTCAGATGCTACAAATTACATCGTAAGCATATTCGTCAAAGATGTATTAGACTATGTTTATCACTCGACTTGCCTCCATAAGTTTATCATTAGACTAGCTCACAGTTATGTTTTTGCAATACTTATTAGAATACTTTATTACAATACTTTACTGTAATAAAGCTTTATCAAAATCCGTTCAGTAATTTGTACCTACTTGAAAACCTAACAAACATCTTCACACTTCAATGCTCAATACATTTATTACTTTCACATGGTTTATAGTTTACATACATAGTTATTAGGTGTACCTGAGTAGGTATCTCATGAACGCTGTATGTATAGTGTATGGCAACATGAAAGGTTTTGTATAGTTATGTACTTATAATGTCACAATTTAAAATCATGTTTTATGTAATTAAATCTTATTAAGTGATATAAACTCAATAGTTACACCAATAATAGGTAGGTTCACTTCACTATTGATCAGCTGACCTGCTCGGGCAATGCTGTGGATGTAGCCACCTACTTGTTAAAGTGGCTTTGAATCTTTACTTGTTTGAACAACGATATGAAAAAAGATATTATATATATATATATATATAAGCATACATACTTTCATACTTATTTATAATAGTAGTAAGATCGATCTTGTTTACATGCTACCTACATTTATGTAAGAATCGAACCCCCACACTAGTGTTATCCCAACCAGCCACTCGTCGGTGGAGGCCGGCTAGCAACGCATCATGTGACATACTATAACTATAATAGCACTGCGGCGGTAACTTATTCATATTCTGCTCTGCATCAGCATTTTTGCTTTAAATTTTTTTAAGCTGATACCTATGTTATGGTGGTATGATTTAAATCTATCGATACCTATAGAATTGCAAAGGTATAAAATGATCGAATTTTAGTAAAAATATTTTGTATAATTTAGATACTCGCATTCTATACACGCGTTTTGAAGAAAATATGTCGGTAAGTATTCGTTAATTTCAATTCATTTGAACTAATAGATAAATCCTTTGTATACCCTTATTTATAAATTATATTTTTATTGTTTTTAGTATTCACCATGGATCTTGTCACCACCTGCGACTGTGAGTCCTATTGACATTCAACAAATTGAAGCCTCTTTAGAAACGAATGTTATAGCTCCACGCGTGAATTACAAGCCGATGACATCTTGTTTGAAAACCACTGTTAGTGGATCGATGGTAATACGTATTGAAATATACGATGCAGATGAATTTTCTAGCATAGAAGATTCAACATGCAAATGTCATGCTAAGATTTGTGCTCAGCATGTGGTTAGTAATTTTTATTCAGATCATATTTATGTGAAAGTAAGAGATGTTCTCAAATCAATGGATAATTCAATGTATGTTAATTTATAATTACATTAAATGTTTTGAATAAAATCATCTTTATGCATCTTCCTTGACTGTTTTATTTCATACTTCAACATAGTTAGGTACATAGATAGCGTACTAGCGGGTGAATATATGAATAGGAACCTACATAAAAAAAAGAATAAATAGAATAAGAAAATAAATAAACAAGTGAATAGTTGAGGTCGATTAATAGCTAAAATTTAATAGATGAATAAACTATTCTTGTGCTTGTCATGATAACATATGTGCGCTGAAAAATGTACTTATTCTAAGAAAATGGTGTGTTGAAAATAAAGTTACTAATTAAAATTATCTTAGTTTTATTGTACCTTTTTGAAAAGTATATAAGTACCTAATAAAAAAAGATGAAACATGAATTTAATATTAATATTAAATAATAGGTAGATCAACTCAAATAAATTAAGTTTGAATAGATCAACTTGAATAGATTAAACTTGATTAGATCGACTTGAATAGATCAACTTGAATAAACCAACTTGAATAGATCAACTTGAATAGATCAACATGAATGGATTAACATGAATAGATAAATAATAGAAATTGAAAATAAAAATTGTCTTAGTTTTACTCTTTTGATAAGTTTATAATAAAAATAATAGAAAGATGAAACATGAATTTAATATTAAACAATAGGTAGTTTAACTTGGTAAATGAAACTTTCCAGGATCCAGGTATTGAGTAGTTCCACCTGAATAGATAAACTTGAATAGATCAACTGACTTGAATAAATCAACTTGAATAGATCAACTGACTTGAATAGATCAACTTGAATAGATTAAACTTGAATAGATCAACTTGAATAGATTAAACTTGAATAGATTAAACTTGAATAGATCAACTTGAATAGATCAGCTTGAATAGATGAATAATAGAAATTGAGAGAGATGGATATGTCAATATCCAGCTCGCTCAATTTCTACCTACTCGAACTTATCTCGAGTACATGCGAAAACGCAGTAAACTCGCACGCGCACGAGATAACATCTACTTAGACCTTTAAATCTAAGCGTGTGTACCGAGATTACACTTAGTTGTGCTAAAAGATAAACCCAGTGATTGATTACAGATTTTACTAGTATGAGTTAAAATTGCATACTAATATTTGGTCAAATCTGAAAAACTACTTACAATTATTTTATAGTTATATAAAGCTACATTACCACTCACTGATTGACATGCCCTGAGAGACAGAAGGAGTGGAGCTACATCACAATAATGTTCTACGAAAATGTGTATCAACACCAAGTGAGTAGAGGAAAATTATAGCGGTTCTCGAAATCCAAGATGGCGCCGGTGTTGATTTGCGCGTTCGCAAACAATGACAGATAGAGGGCGTCCGAGCGTGTCATCCGACTGATTGTAAGCTGGGATTTGGGGAATTGGTGAAAAAAAAAAAAAAAACAAGATGGCGGCCGCGCTATTTCGATTTGAATTTTTCGACTTTTTAGGGTTGTCTTTGGCGGATTACTTTGTTTTACGAAACTCGCAAGTTGGCAACACCGAGTATAGGGGTGGGTAGCCTATATCCTTGAGATTTAGGAAAAATTATGACTCTACAAAAATCCACGATGGCGGAGGCTGTGGCGGCCATTTTGTAAAAGTCATGGTTTTTACACTTTTTTCCAATCAATTTTTAGGGTAGATGGCAACATTTTAGGGGGTCGAGTTGTACCGAGCGGTTGTGTGATTCGATGAGGAGTGTTGCTTGGTTTAGAAATTTTCCCCATTTTTCGGGTAATTTCCGAGATTTTCCCCAAAAACATGAAAAGTAGAAATAATGACATTTTGAATAGAGACTTGGGCTGCATAGGAGCGTTGGCCTCCCCCGAATGACATTTGACCATTTTCGTAACTTTTGGTTGGCAACCCCGAGAGATTTGCAACTTTTTAGTTTTTGGGACTTTTTGACTTTGGCGGATTAATTTGTTCTACGAAACTCAAAAGCTGGCAACACTGATTATGCAGAACGATAGCCTATATCCTTGAGATTTCAGAAAAATTATGACTTTTCAAAAATCCAAGATGGCGGACGGCGTGGCGGCCATTTTGTAAAAAGTTTGAGATTTTCGAAAAAATCACGATATTCAAACCGAAATATCGGGTAGTTGGCAACCCCCTACCTGGATGAATTGTATGGACCGGTTGTGCAGTTGGTAGAGGAGTGTTGCCTGGTTGAAAAATTTTCCCCAATTTTAGGGTAGTTTCCCCGCTTTCCCTCGGAAACGTGAAAAGTAGAAATAACGACATTTTGAATTAAAATTTCCACTAGCTGGCAAGATTGGGTCCACCCAAATGACATTTGATCATTTTCGTTCCCCGCAGCTGGCAACCCCGCATGCTATAGGAGTTTGAATTTTTCAGTCAGACCCGACTTTGGCGACTTACTTTGTTCTACCAAGTTTAAGGTATGACTACCGTTCTTTCACTGACAGGTAGCTTGTATCCTGTATATTTCAGAAAAATTATGACATTTCAGAAATTCAAAATGGCCCCCATGTTATTTCCGGTTTTCGAAACTTTAACCGATTGACTTCGTTTCAACGGGGTATTCGAAGGAGATTGAGGGGTTTGAATGGAATTTTACACTTTTTTAAATTTTAAATGCGTTTTTATTGCAATTAGGGGTGGGCATTCCAAGATGGCGGCCATGTAGATTTTTTTTGCGAAACTTTAACCGATTGACTTCGTTCCAACGGGGTATCCGAATGAGATTGAGGGGTTTTTGATAAAAATACGGCATAAAAAAAAGACGCGAGCTGCAAGCAGCTCGCGCGCAACGCAACCACTAGTTAGGTCTTATACAATTATACATATTATTATCATGTTTCTGACAAATAAATTTTATGTCATTTACAAACATTTATTATATTCATTACATTAGCTAGGTACCTAAATACATGACTGGTTTTTCATTTTTATGCTTTTGTTTTTGACTAGTTTCTAATACTTCAATATCTGAGTGGTTTCGTTTGTCCCAAGCATACTTGGTTCATCACATAATTATCAATCATCAAATAATTATTTGTCCACTTCTTACGTTTTTAACCTTTTGGTTCTTCCTTGATTGGAATGGAATTAATAAAAGCTAGACAGACAGTACACTTATATCTATGCCGGAGGCTTATTCAGGCTATATTTATTCTGGCTTTCCCTTCATTCATATAGAGACATTAGACACGGGAAAAAAACTATGACAACCCTGCAGTTAAACCAGATCTCAGAAACGAGATGCATCTACTAGGTAAGTCATCTATTGTCATGCAAAAACCGTCTGTATGATGCGAGAGAATCTATGATGAAGCACAAAATTGTATCTTGGGTTTATTTTGAAAAGTTTATAAAGGTTAAGTTTTATTTTACGGTGGTTCATCAGAAGTCTTCATTATATGCGACAGTTCCTGAAATTTGGAACAACAGAATTAAAATGATTATGAGAACACTTGGAACAATTGGAGTTTTAGAGCGGACAGTGGAAAGATAGTCTTTATTTAAGAAATGCAAATAAAGACGTATCATTCGCATAGTGGAAATCATCAATCCACCTTAACTATCCACTCTAAAATTCCAATTGTTCGCATGAGTTCTCATAATCATTTTAATTCTGTTGATCCAAATTTCAGGAACCGTTACTTAGCTATTACGTTCAACAAGATTTGGAAAATCGTAGGAAGCTATTATCATAAACTTGTTCCAATTTACGGTAATTTGAAAACAACATCGTTTTGTTTTGCCCGCGTATGACTCATGGAATCCTGTTGAAAGTATCTAATTGTAAACAAGTGCGGCAAATATCAGTTTCACTTTCTCTCATCTACAAATGGCAATATTCGCATCACGATTGGGGCCGCGCGTGCTAAGTATCTCGACATGTGCTTTTGATTTTCCTTCATTGTCACTGCACGGGATAACATCGTTTTATCATTCTACACAACAATTATAAGTGAGACCATTGTTTCTAAAGAAGCTTCCACTTCTTATCAAATTAACAATTGGTGTTTACTTTAGAAATAACATCAAGTAAATCAACTAATCTACTAGTGGCATCATCGCGCGTAATGTGAGACTGTTGTGAAACTATGCCTCTATTCTATAGTATAAAAAACAATATAGAGCTCTATAGAGCGGGCTAGTCGTCATCCTTTGGTATACGCGTAGTCCTGTTGAAGCGATGCAGGTCGTTATAAAGATAATTAACGTTATCACCCTATGGCTTCTATTTAGCGCTGTTTAGACAGAAGGAACTGCGTAATAAACGACAGGAAGACGAACTAAGCTTTACGACCGAAGTTGTGTGTCCAATTGGCAGTTAAAGTATTTTAACAGCATATTGCTTTAGCGCTGAAAATTAAAGCAGCGGATGCAGGCCGCCGTCGATGGTTACGCTGCTTAGAATTAATTAGTTGAATGATCATTCCTCGTTACTCTTAGCGCGACGACTGGACGACTCGCTAAATATTTTTATTCTGTACTCTAAGAAAAACGCATCTGCCTGCATAATGCTGCATACTCGTACATATGTCACAGGTACACTCGCACTTGTACACTCGCGCAATAAAAATTCTATAGGTCCTTGAGCTGGTATTAAAAATATAGTGGAAGCTTTAGAATTCATTGAGAGCTAAATCTTCAATCGTATTTACATTTTGTTATTACAGCAAGGATCTATTGTGTTTATGTGTAAAGGCTTATCTTATTACCCTACAGTACTGTACTTTATTACGGATCTTTGGATGCAATAATTTCTCCTTTGAAAAAGATAAGACGGTTTTGTATTAGTAATTTTTTTTATTAAACACGAGAATGCCCTTTAATATCATTAACTCAGTATTCATATTTTATGATCCCATTTTAGTGTTGTAATTAAACGTTCTACGTGGTGCACCTACTATCAAATTTAAAAGCCGCAGACTCAGAGAAATCTTATTTTGGTGCTATTTCACCTACATACATTCTAAAATAAATTACGAGCAATATATTCCAATCAGTAACCATAACTACTGATATGTAGGTTGTACCTAATAAAAACGACAAATCTGGTTCTAAATTAGAAACAATTAGCGTTATTACAAATTTACATTCATTTCCTACTATTTTACTTTATCTATGTGAACTTCCATTACCATGATGATTTTATAGTTCCAGACGTCCATCTTAATTCAATCAAGGCTAGTTTATATGATCTGTGATCAAGTCAAGTAATTTGTGCTCTCTTTTTTTTCAGGTAAGTTAAAGATGGCAAACGATGGGTAAGCTTAACCTCGATACGAGAATTATGGCACATAAAAACGGCAGTGGCTCGTAAGTATTTCTTAACATGTTTATATTTTTTATTGTGATTTAGAAAGTTACATTATTAATTCTGGAAGATATCAGTTATATGTATTGAAATTGGTTTTCAACGCGAGCGAACATGTTAAGTTTTAAGTTGCTAGTTATCGATATTGACAAATTATGATGAAACTAGCCGTCGCCCGCGACGTAGCTCGCGTTTTAGACCCTATAGGGTAAAACTTTTCAAAATTCCTTTTTTAGTGCACCCCTATACTATATAAGGATACTATCTTCCAAATTTCATACCTCCAGGACTTATGGTTTAGGCTGTGCGTTGATTTTCAGTCAGCTTCAAAAGAGTTTTATATATATTGACAAGACGTCATTGTATCTGCCAGCATCAATTTTGTTATGTTAAAAGATACGTATCTAAAATTAATTATGTCTCATTTAGAGGCTGTAATAATAGTACCGACACTGAACACTCAGCAGCGCGGTAAATAGATTGTCACGATCATAACGAGCGCGATATTATCTGCCGTGCGATTTAACCGCCTCTTGCCATTCTCACGGTTTTTACACCATATTCTCTAATATAGCTAAGAATGCTCACAATAAGTGTCATTTCCAAACAACACAATCCTTCATTGTGCCACGCTCACCGTTATAGCTCGGACACTAACATACTGCACTAGACAAATTCACTCCACTTTCCATTTTTCACAGGCCATTTTCTTCGTCATAGACTGCGAGTGCAGGTGTTTCGCGGAACATAATGTAGATCGCAAGTCCGTCACCCACTTTTATAACTCGTTATAAATCGTGTACATGCAAAATACGCTGCGACTGTCTTAACACCAACGGCTCTTGACATAAGACAAAAATATCGGACGCCATTACTGCTTGGAGTTTTATTTACCGGTCTCACCGCGATCATTAATCGAACACCAAAACAAGTAATTTTCGTTTAAATGCGTAATGAAACATCCCCCGGTGATGTTATTTATTAGCAGAATCCACCCATCGAGCCAGTTTAGCGCGTATTCACGTACCGCTGCAAGTATGTTTTTATTGGTTTATTCAATTCATTCGCACATTCCTCACGGAGCGTGCTCGGTGCGCTTGAGCTTGAAACGCTGCTGTACCGTCAAAGCTGCGACGATGGACAAGTGTCAGTGTGTCGACGCTAATCCGGGATCTCTTGGATATGCGCTACAATACAGCCGAGGGAAGTCGTTTCTCGCAGGCAACTTTTTAATGGCTCTGATGATAATAATATATGCACTTAGTTAAGTTGGTGAACTACCGCTTAAGAGCTTTATAGCCGTGCAGAATGTTGTTATACATATTACAGATAAAATATACTTACCTACATAAACTGTAAATAATAAATATACAGATTATAAATGTAGCCGAATTTAAAAAATATGTGATAGTAGGTAATTCAATTAAAAACCGTGAAGCTTTAGAACGACTGTTGCTCAGTTCCCATAAGCAGAAACGTTCATAAATTTAGCCGAATGGTTGAAATTTTAAGCCATGAAAAGATTGGTTTACCAGATAAGCCCGGTGAAATTAAGGTCGACTCAAGAGAATATAATTTATCTGTAAGATTTTTTTTATTTTAGTTCATTAAAACATTAAAAATATTGATAAACATACTGTAGCGGATACAAACTGGTAAAAAAGCAGTTTAATGTTATTTTTCGCACCATACTTATACCGTACTGCAAGTATGGTCCATAAAGCAAACTATTAAACGACAAAGTCTAAAATGTGTATCGTAAATCCCATTGCAGTAAAAGATTTTATCCGTTATACCAATATGGGACACCGACTAGGTCATTATTTACTTTTTAAATTAAACGCGAACATAAAACAAGCAGGTGAGTAGTTATCCCCGCTTTTTCCCACCGTTCGGTCACGTATGATTCTATTAATATAGTTGCGATTGCAATGTTTAAATTAAAACATAATTTTATATCTCTCTTGAATGGAAATTCAATTTTACGGATCATGTTCTTAGGCACAATCGTTTTAATTATATGTGCAACTAGCTGTCCCCGCGGCTTTGCTCGCGTGGTAGCAGCACACGCGTTATTTGGTTAAAATCTTTGATCCTCATTTTAGACCCTTTAGGGTGCGAGGTTTCAAAATTCCTTTCTTAGTGCATCCCTACACTATATAAGGATACTACCCTCCAAATTTCAGACCTCTTAAGACTTATAGTTAAGGCTGTGCGTTGATTATCAGTCAGCTTCAAAAGAGTTTTATATATTTAGAAGATTTATGTTGCTCTTACGAGTTTAGGCTTGTTCTGATCTCTTTTTTGCAAATGGTAATGAAGCCGGTTTCTCGCAATCATTGCTCAAAATCACAAGGCCTTTTCACGGTCATTCTACCGGAATACGGTTATCAACTTTGTTTCAAGATTATCTAGAGACGATTTTTATTTATTCTACTCTATCGTGTCAAGTGTTATTGAAAAGCTCTTACTTTTTACATGATCTGATATCTCGATTACTGAAACCAAATGCATGCTCTCTTGTTCTACGAGCATTAGTCAGTAAGCGTTTGTCCGTCGTACTGCAATTAAATATTACTATCATGATTTTGATAACAATTTCTTAGCGAAGAGATTGTAATCTGACTTTAACTATTATAATGCTTGTTTATAACCAAGGAAACGTTTCGTATTTGTTTCTATTTGCAACATTCGAAGTTAACCACCATATTCACAATTCTCATAAATCGCAAACATATAAACTCATTTGCTGACACCGTTCTCTTATTGCTAGAGCGAGCATCTTTGCATTTTCATTATCTTTAACCGATTGTATTGTAATTTTCATGCTAAGTGCATTAAGTTTACTGTTTAGTTCTGGTACTTATTATATTTTAGACCGCTAATGGTATATTCCTTCCGGTAATTACTACTCACCGCTATTCCTTTAAGACCACCCACCGATGCTAAATATTGGTCGATCCGCTACGACGAACTAAGTCGATGGGTAGAGATTCATGCTCAAAAAATTAATGAGCGGGAAGGACCTCTTCTTTAATCATCAAAATAAAACTATATGGCAACATTAGTAAAAGAGATTGTAATGGTAGTGTCACGTCAGAGTACAGGTTGTGGTCAGTGCGGCGATTGAGTGGCTCGGTAGCGCGTCCGCGGCTGACGAATGTCAATGGCATCCGGCACCGTTACTCGATCTCGCGTCGACGGCCGAATTAATTTGCCAATAGAAATCCGCACTATACGATCGATTCCTGCATTCATTGAATTAATGAATAGTGTGTTGATTTCGGCGCTTCAACCCGTTATCGGTCATCTTACCCGTGCTCTTTAAACGGTATCGCATATCACAAAATGCAAATAAGCTTGTCATTCACCGTGTAAAAACTTATTAATCTAATTGTTGAGATCATCACGGTCAAAGACTCCAACCGTGCCTTGGATGTATTTAATCGGTGTTGTGAATGGACTATTATTGGTGGTACAAAGCCGAAAGCTGTCAGTAATGAGTGCTCTCAATTCGTGTGCACTTTTATTGGAAGCTCGTTAATATATCGGAGTGTCGAGACCTCACGCTGTTTCACGTTGAATACCATTTGCGAGGCTCGCTGGGGCGCGCCCAAAAAAAAGTCCTTTCTACCAGTCAGCACTCTCATCTTTATAAATAGAAAAAAAAACACTAGATGCCTGTCAAGCGGGCGCCACACTTTTACTTGCATCTATCTCGATGTCTTGTCTTCTTTCTGATTTATATCTCGCACACTTCGCTGTCGTTTTATGGTTAATAGATAATTTATTTATAAAGATGAGTTGCCGTATCTGGTTGAATACTATAAATAGATACGATAATCGAAGGCAAAAAGAAACACCTGCGAATTCATTTATTTGCAACTTATAATAGCATCAAGGTTTAGTATAATCTTTGCTTTTCATCTCGACAAACCTACTTTTCTAAGCGCCATCTAATCATCTAACATATCAAATTTGACAAGTTTAATTAGATCATCGATCATCTGCCATCCACCTCCATCTGAGGTCAATATCTTTCTTAAACTCGATCGTTCCAATTCTAAATAATATCTACGTGGTCGTTGAATTTTAATCAAACTGGTTCGGCAAATAATTTCGCATCGGAACGGTACACTTGGAATACTATGCTTTGTTTTAGTATTTTTGTTCTTTTCTCATAACAAACTTAAAAGATTGTGTTTCTTTTATTATATTAAACGCTTAATGATTTTCATATTACAACAAGTATACGGCGCCGGCTCGGAGCCAACCAGGCAATTAATTTGCTAAACGACATGTATTTATAAATCAACATGCTTGATAAAGACTTTTTCTTGTTCATATTTTATTGAAACATGGTTAAGTATATCTAATACCGGCCACGAACCTTCCAATAAATGTGTGCAAGTCTAGATTGGTAACAATTACAATAACCATCGTCAAAATAGTATGATTTTCTCATATCTTCCTCGTACCGTTCCACATTTAGGCATACAAGCTCCTATCTGACTAATTCAATTTATTTGATTGTTTGTAGTTTCTCCGATGTTTCCGCATGAGCCAATTGTGAAGCACATTGCGTCTTTCGTTACGCAAAATAGAACCGGGAATAGATTTTAAGCGATAAGATAGTGAGACGCGGTGCTGCCCAAACTCGGTAAGCTTGCTTCAGATTGTGTACTGAAATGGAGCGTCGTCGCCCAGTAGCAAGCTAGCGCGAATACAATATTGTCGCTTTATAACCTAGCCAATTTATATCAGGCGCCGAGATTATACTTCTAGCTCAAAGCTAGGGTACACCAAACATAGAGTGTGATATATTTTGTATATTAGCTTAAGTTCATGGCATCACCACCGGCCGCGATGCATTACTGCCGGTGTCGTTCGTTGCGATTATTTGATTCGCGTCGACGCGTCAATATCTTCATAAATGAAGGGCCATGAAGTCCATTGTTTTCGTTTAATTTGTGTCTCTAAGAATTCAGGTTTATTCGTTTCGTGACAAAGCATCTCAAGAATCGCAACTAATTTTACGAGTCGCTATGGTGTACATGACACATAACAGCTTTCACAAAATTCCCACTAAGAAATCGTTTTGTATGTAATAGTTAATTTTCTACTATACGCAAACGCAATGACTTGAAAGAGTTTTTTTAAACATCTAATGGACTATCCTTTGACTTCAATCTCATCTGATGGCAAACGATGAAGCCGACAAATAATGTCGAAAATAAAGTTCATTATCACTATGAATTTCAATTGAAATGTAAGATTATTATTGAAAGTCCAATTAATAAGACGGCGAAGTGTTTCGCGATAATCTCGCCATTGTTCTTGTGTTCAGATCGCGAAAACTTCGCTCGGAGTGGTGAGCGCGGCTCAACACTTGCAAATCGTTCGTTTAATAAGAATTTAATAACTGGAAGGAACTTCCTTCAGATCTTATCTTTATCGTCGGACGAACATCATTACGAAAAGCAGTAAACATTTCCATTAGCGAAGACACGCAAGAAAGTATCCCCAGTGAAGTAGCACTGAACTTGCAGCTCGTGAGTGGCCTTGCGTGGCGTCCTTGCCATGCGTCTTTTATACCCTCGAACTGCGTCTCTCTTACACATGTGTAAAATTATCGCTCCATCTCATAATATAGGTATACATACAGCCTCCCCCAGCTGGTCCTGGGCTATAAATCGCGTCCCGTGACAGCCTTTACATCGTTGCTTGGCGAGACAGTTTTATTCGCATTAGTTTTATAGGGTTAAACACAATCGTTTTAAAATTCAAAGCTTTACTTGGTCGGTTAATTTAATATTTGGTACAATAAGCACGAAAATCTAAGAGCATGTTCAAGTTCATGAGCTACTATTACCATAGCTAAGATCTAATCGTGCCGTAAGAATTTTTTAAGATCTAGAACAGTGATCGTTCTGATGAAAATCAGTTTGTTTTGTAGCTGTTCTGCCTAATTTTTTCATTGCAAATATTAAACCCTCTTTTTACGCGATGCTAATATCTGACAGCGGCTGAAGCTTTTATCTTTCTGCATTTGTATTCCACAAAAATACTGGTTTTGATTCTGTTGTTACGTTTTTTGTAAATTAAATAATTTGACAGCGCTTTAGGTTACTGTTGTATTAGGCTAGTTTGGAATATGCAACAGCAGAATCGATACCACTAACTTTTTTAATCTCTTTAACTTTCATACCTTACATAGCTACCGTTAGAATGTGCAAGGCCGACCGGATCGATTTAATTGCATCGTTACGGGATGTGCTCAATAAGTTTTAACAGTTTTCAAATTTAAACATTGTGGTATAATAGCGATTCTTTACAAATTGCTAGTTGATGAATATTTAGTAGGGCGGGCGTGTAGGGCGCTGGGCGCAGTCAGAAGCTTCCGGCTCGTGTTCCCGCCTAATGAGGAAGATCCTTATAGAGAACGCTCGTGTTAGAAAATACCTAATTGTACGAAACTATGTCGTTGATATTCGATACGCGATACTCTATCCAATTAACCAAGGATTGCTTCTATGCCTAGTTTTAGGTTAACGTTACCGATAAAAGCTGCATTGTATTATATTTCAAGATACTAATATCACGTTTATAGAATATCTATCAATAAGTTCTTTATCCAGGATAAATAAGAAATATGCAAATATCAAACCGATTCAATAAACAATTTTGTCTATAAAATTGCTCCCTGACAATATGAAAATATATTTTCAGTATTTTATTTTCCACTAACGACTTAGGCGAAGGTACATCTATCCATGGACATTAGCATACCATTATCTCTTAAAGCCGTGTAAAGTCGTACGCTAAAGAATGTAGAGTAATCCAGTATGATAAAATGAAAAATAAATCAAAAAGATTGGCTTTTTTCAAGACCTATTTACATAAATAGGTTACACGTTCTACAATGATTGAATATATACCAGAGTTTTAGATTTTATCTATTAATAAGCCTTCGCCGAGATAAGAGTCATTAAAAAACCATTTTAGGTAGCATCGTAAAGTTTTGTAAAGTCTTGTAGGTATTTAAAATATCTTTAACGGTTATTAAATTAATAACAATGTGCCTACAAGCTATTAAACGGGATCGTTTATTTTATAGGTCATTTATAGAAACGACGATAGAATTTGCATGAATTTTTAATATGAATATTAAGGGACGTCCTCGGGGGTTTGTGAGTTTTAACAACAAGACCTGAAGCAGCTGGCTGGCGTCCTGTCCTCTTAGCGCACCTCAGAAAAGCTAGCTCATTCCACTTTAAATACAATGTATCAAGAAAACAAACATACGTATGATAAATCGAAAATTCTGCGTATATTCTTGTGAGTTTCCATCCCGCCCAAAGTTATTACGCTGAAATTCTTACGAAAATTTTCATTCTATTTTATCAATGTACCATTCTTCAATGTTTTGTCGATAGTCACTATCTTTAAAAAAATTTAATTGCTCTTGATTATCAAACGACATTAGAGATTTTCCTTCAGACGACGCGAAGGTATTAAAAATATAGAAGAACAGATGATAAATCTAGCGATGTGATATTTACAAATTATA
Organism: Eulithis prunata; assembly: GCA_918843925.1. NCBI lineage: Eukaryota > Metazoa > Arthropoda > Insecta > Lepidoptera > Geometridae > Eulithis > Eulithis prunata. The sequence continues at coordinate 5,238,548 of OU974016.1, read as the reverse complement.
GCAAATATGGCCCAGTAAAGTGCGACAATTGTTCTTTATAAGCTGTGTCGAGCCTTGCTAATGCGCCTATTTACGGCTCTGGACGTCGTCGCAGGCGCTCCCGCCGCACCCGTCCGAGACCTGATTATTGGCGCCTCACTGAATAATGAATCGCCGATCTGGGCTAATCAATGTATCACTTTTTATGCACATTTTTATTTCTCTTTCGGCAAACTTTAAATAGAATAACTTTGTAACATTGTTGGTGTTCAGTTCAGCTCTATTAAATGAAGGTATTTTGAGGTCTTAGTCGTTGTTCTTCCTAAGTACGGCTTAGGACGTAGCAAATGCCCTCGAACCGCCGTCGCTCCCGTCCGAGACCATTATTAGCGCCACACTGAATAATGAATAGTTGATATTACAATGAATGCATCACATTTTATACCCAGTTTTATAGCAAACTTTTAATAGAACATGTTAGTAATATTGTTGTTATTATTTCAAGAGTAAGAGGCTTGTTAGCTTCTGACCGAAAAAAGGGATGTTGTGAATTTGAGGCCTTAATCTCGGTCCGTTTTTTTTGGATCACTATTGTTTGACTTGGGACATAATTTAGTTCTCCTTAAACGTTTTTATTCACTCTGAAATTATAACCGCGCCGACTGTTCATAGAACTTGTTAGATAGTAAAGGTGAAATTACACCACTTTGTAATCTTATTTACGTTGAAATATTTTTTTTTTTAAATAAAATGGTTGTATGAAGCCATAACTATGTAATTGGACATCTCGTGCATTTAATCGTAACAAGCTACATTTTATGAGATAAGTTCTAGTAAAAACATTAGATCTCATCGAAAAGCAATTTGTTTTTTAAAAGTCTACCTAATAGTTTTAAATAAACAGTCATCCTTGATCAAGTTTCCAGAGTACAAGATCAGAGGTCGTTTGAAAATAAAATTGTAAAGATATACGCACAATAGTGCGTATAACTTTTTCTCTAGATGTAGGAACTCTGCATAAGAGCTTTATTTACTTACAAATATTTTGTGAGCCTAGTTAGGAACGAAAAATATTAATTTTAATAGTTTAACTGAGCTTATTCGGGCCATCAGGGTCAAAGCTAACTTTATCATCATCTTCATTTCAGCCCGTATGCATCCACTATTTAGTATAGACTTCCTCTTTATTACGCCATTCTATTCGGCCCCTTGCGAGTTTTGACCATTGATTCTTAGCTCGTTCTACGATGTCATTTGACAACCAAAGGCGTTGTCGCTAACCTATACTCTTCATAAAATATGCCACCATCTATTCTAGGACCGTACAGTGTCATAAACCTATTTGGCAATTGATATTGAATACTAAACACTTGCGGCATTTAGCAGCGTGCGTCCGCATTGAGCGGTTGTCATCACAAAACTATTAATATTGTATTCAATGTTCAATTAAGCGGTAAGTACGTGTGTAGCAATTATTATTCGGCTTTTAGGCGCCAATTGATTTATAACTTGGCCGAACAATTGAGGACGTGTTAAAAATAATACTAGAGCTGTCTTCTTTTTCAAGTTAATCTTCACAGAATTTAGGTTATAAGAGTCAGCAACAGTTTACTTATTTAAAATTTCACTGTAATGTTATAGGTAAAGTACAGCACATTTTTTTTAATTCTAAATTTGTCCTTTTAGATACGCAGTTATGCAGACTTAAAGCACTCACACGTTTGTTACTGCGTGGGCAACATACTAACATGTACCTCACACCTAGTGTCTATTTGAGACTCATAATCGCTTGTACAACGAATTATTATATCATTACCGACATGGGCTATAAAAGAGTTAGTGCGTCTGGCAGGTTCTTTGTATTTCATTTCTTTTCGTAACTGTTACTGCCCAGACTCGAGGCAGTAAAGTTAGGTATGTCTATTATGAGTGCAATAATACGGACCGGAGTTGCTATGACATGTACAACTAACCTCACATTATAATGCGTATAACGGCATCAAAATCATTCGCCATGAACTTATCTTTACAACCTATAAATAAATCAACCTGAGTTGAATATATCCATACAGCTTTTACTAGAATAAGTGCTTATGCGTAAATCAATACACAAATATCATTCGGGTTCCATTCTGCTTTGGAAAATGAAAAGATGTAAATCATGTTAGCTGCACCATAACTTCTTGGATAAGTGACAGTATTCTTAGCTAATTGTGTAATGAGGACAAACACGGAGTACGAAGAATTTTCAAACCACCTTAGCTTTGTAGATTATCCAATGTACCAGTACTTACGTGTATCTTTATACCATTTAGTGGTAACAAAAACTGTGGTAACGCAGCTTCTGTTACCACACTTATCGGCCTATTTTTATTTTGCCAGACTATGTAGTTCCTTATTCCACATTATCGGCAAACTTTGTAACTATCACTAAAGTGTTAAACTAAAAATACTCTTATTCTTTCAATTTATTAACGACTCAGTGTCGAGCAGCACGTTCGAAAATTACACACATTTAACCACTATCGAATTGGATAATTACAAGTCGAGTAAAATAATACGCCAGTAGACATCTAGCAATTTAAGCTTTACCTTTTGTTTTCACTCTCGATTTAATGTGTCCACACTCCATGGCATACTAATGATTATGTATTATCGTTGATATTGAATTAACAGTTTTATTGTTCACTTTATGTTAGCAGGTCTGACTTGAAAATAAAGTTCTTGTAATTTAAATTACTAAGATCTAGATAGCGAGATAAATAATTATTGTTTAAGCTAGTAATTCAAGGCAACTTTATGTTCTGGTGTATGGAATATAATAACATAGTAATCGTTTACTAGGGATTCTAAAATATAGATCCTTACGCGATCCTTACCGTATGCAAATTTCAACAGTTATATCCAATTACTAAACTCAGTATGGCAACACGTCAACTCGAAAGTAGAATATCATTGGGACCGGTGCCATGCAGAGCCGCTGTTTATAACCTAGTCTCCCATACAACTAATGTTCCATTGCGCTCAGCTTGCGTTGCGATGCACTTATGATACGTCTAAATACGACATAAACATATTTTTGAACACATCATGCTGATATCAAAACTATAAACAAGTTAATTTAGTCGTTGCTCCCGTTATTGTCGGCTATATATACCGCTCAAGTGACAAAATTGGAATTATAAATATAATGATGTCAACTTTCTTATATCTATTAAAAAATTCAAAATATTTCAAAATATTATTCAAACAGAGCAGGACTATAAACGTGTTAATGCATTTATGCTATTATATCGGTAAATCAGCCATTAGTTGATTGACCTAGTTTGCTTTAATAACTTATCAACTCCTCGAAACCTTTCATAGCTCGATACTCATTAGCTAACGGCTAATGTGGTAGTTCCTGGGTTCTTGCACGCGAGCACTTGCTCCAAGGTGGCGTACTGTGGCTCAGCGCACCGTATTCCCAGAGCCAGAGCCATATGTGCGTCTCCAGACCTGGCCCTCTGTCATTAACTCTATCCGCGATCGTTCCGATATAAATCATGGTAATGGTAGATTATTCTAGATGCATCGGCGAAGCCATCGGAAAATACTCTCGAAGCTCAGATTACATGGAGCCTGTGAGCACTGTCGTAATTGCGCCGCTCATTGATACCTCACGAAATGTAATTAGGCTTTGTTCCAGCTAAGCACAGCCCCGGGAATACGCTCCCATTGTGCAATTTCATTACTGCATTAACTAAATGATGACTTACGGATGATACGCAGACAGGTATTTTTCCATACAATGTTTGATCGTATCTTAATTGAATAATTCCAAGTGAGGTACGCTTCAAACTTTAAATTACAAATTGAGCTTTCCTTACGAAAGTATATTAAAGTGTAGCCAATAAATCATGTTACATTGTAAACTGTTCAGTTTACAGGAAAACTGGGTTAAAACTCGCTAGGATGAATGTGAATCTGTTAAAAAGTTGTCAAATACAGATGCAAAAGTGCTTGGAAGAACCGCTGCGGGTTGGAATAGATGCATTAGTTCCAGTCCTTGAAACTATCGGCCAAAACAAATAGTTCACTTAGTTATCGCCTCCGAGGCTTGCACTTACTTCAGGCACCATCGATCTTCATGTTTGTTTACAGCACCGTGAGCTAAGTGAGTTTTATATATTGAGGTTGTAACATTCTTATCCTAAGGAAGTGAGTTGCAAAATAATATTATAAGAAATATTATATAGAATATTATAGAAATAATAAGAATCATAACCAATTCCGTGATTGGTTATGATTCTTATTATTTCAGATGTATGCTGTTAGAGTCAGTGAACAGTTACTAAATAATGATTACCTGCTTCTATTTATACCATTTCCATAGAATCAGGCTGCTTCATCGAATCACGGATCAACCTAGATCAGTTAGAGACGTTATCGCTGTAATGCCTGACTTCAGACATCACAAGTGTATTATTATACTACCAGAATACTCAACGTAAAAAGCCTACTTATGACCACTGACTGATACATGTTACTGTAAATCGGACTGTCGTGCGCGGTTTCATGAGATGGATATCATTTAAAAAATATGTCATTCCGTTAGTCAAGATAATACAGTTGTATATCGTTCAAACTACGATAACCTATCGGCCGCAACCTCGTAGTAGTAGAGATGCGGCAGGCATTATCGTGTCTAATCAGGTTCGCACGAGGCGCGGTGGCTAAATCATCCGATTATTGATTTCCGATGTCGCGGTCGTGATCGGGCGCGGGGCGAGCGCTCGCCGTGACAGTACAGCCATTGTCAGCCCGAAACGCTGGCTCGCGCGCATTCTCCGCGATTAAACGCTTGTAATTCCAACAATATCATCTTGCCTGTCGGATTCAATCTGTACGCGCCTGTCCACTCTCATCGCGTCATCTTCGTGAACTGATATGTCCAATGCTCATGCCTCGATCGATGAATCGAATATCGCAGACTACTTACCTACATACGGGCTGCTTGACGTTAAGACCCCGTGCCCTAAAAACGTCTCCGATCGTCTCGCAGAGAAGGACTCACTTATTGCGGTCAACGCAGCGCGCTGCCACACGGCTGCTCTACTTACGGTTGACTTTTATTTTTATTTCTTTAATTACTCGGGTAATATACTTACTCGATAATTTATACAATCCAGTTACAAACCAACCACACATTCATTATTCAAATTATTTTTTGTTCGACTTTTCCATTTTGAGTGGGCTTCTAGGGAATAAATTGGATCTACCTAAAACAAAAAGAGGTTTTCGCAGTTGCTCTTATTGCACCCTTACGGCGGACAATAATAGGAGAGGTGATTCCCAGAGACATGGGAGAGTCGGACGGTAACGAGCGGGTGCCGTGTCGTTAAACCCCATTGTTGTAAATTTGTGATACGCGGTTTAAAGGCTGGATCGGTCCCTATCTAATGCGGCCTATAGAGTACTAAAAGTGCATATCCCAAACTATTATCTCTCTTGTAAAAGCTAAGACTGAGTACTACAAAATAGGGCTGCAATCACGTATGCAATGATCTCTCAATGATGTACAGCGATTTCTTTTCCCTAAGCATTGTCTTCATAAACTTTACAAGATATTATTATGCTAAACGCAGAGTGTTTCCATAGAAACCGATGAAGCGATACGCATTTTTTATTTACCAATTTCAAAGATGCTTAGCTTAAACGGTTGCATAATTGGCATAAGCACGCCAAACGCGCATCCTTATACCACTAACTGCAAATTGATAAGCTTATTCAAATCGTTTTGCATAATGTTTAGCTTACAACCTATTCAAATGCTAGCATTCTGACCTTTTGCAATTGCCAACCCTACCGATGTGAGTTTCAGCTTTATTATCGGCCGTTTATAAAAGTAGGTAGCGCACGCGGCAGGGTAGCGACTGAGCCTCGTGGTGGTACTATTAAAAGTTCCCACGGGCAATAGTATCATTCATCTGTAAAGGTTAAACGAGTTACTGTACTATATTAATTGCCAATAGAGACACAGAAATACAAACGAGAGCAAATAAATGCATTCAATTGCGTTTCGTAGGCCTCGTAGCACTCGCTTCATTGTAGAACTTAACTATCGATATATTTGTGCTCCGCTCGTTTTATAGTTATTTTTTACTGTACACCGGGCTTTCTTACCATGAACACCTATATCCCTTTAGAGCCAGACTCGTGTTAGGTATTTGTGATGGTGACGTGTTCACTTATATATGTAATTTTCCATTTTGCAGCATGGTGATATTAAAAGCTGTTCGTATTTGGCGTTTAAAATAAATCTCTAAATTCGAGATATTTATTTCCCATCTGAGGATAGAATAGTATTCTACTATATAGTCTTCTGTAGAGATAATTGTACCTCCAATTAATTTGGAGCTACCACGATGCGTTCAGAAAGCTGCACGGTGTTTAGCAGTAGCTTCCGTAGATGTCATCGGGGCGTAGCTAGATGCGGCATTTGCATAAGGAATTGGGTCCGCACGCTTCGACACAGTCCCGGGGCGTACTTCTCACGCTACTAGCTCGAAGTGCTGCCCTTCTCCGGACCGGCTTTTCTGAACCGTTTGCCGAAAGTTAATTAGAGATATTGATTTATTTCATCCGCGATCCCTCTGGCAATAGTCCGAAGCTGCAGTGCTTATTTGACCTTAGTTAAAAATTTCAACACGTCTTGGAATTTTTTTTAACAGTACCTTCAGCGCTTGGTCGAAAGTGTTTTAAAGCTTTCAAACGATCAAAAACATTCGAGAAAGGGTGCCTCTTATTTAGCTATCATATATTTTTATCTTTTTTCAAACAAAATATTAGTGTACCTACTGGTATTTCTATTTACCAGCTCATAAATCTTATTCTTGATATCTATACCTAATTCAACTTTTTTTTTTATTGTCCGGCTTTGATGACTTCTCTTGGTTGTTCATGCATGCAGCACAGCGCTCCATCGCCCTTCCTTCCCGTCTAATGGCGTGTCAGCCAATCCCTTCCTCGATTGTTTTTAGTCCTTTTGTCTAGCGGCGAGTCTCTTGACCACGGGAAAAGTTAATGAGGATTATGTTTCCATTGTATTTACCAATGGCGCTACTTAAGTTTACTTTATACGTAGGTATAACAAATACTTCCTAGTAGCATTTTTCATCGTGACGTTCGAAGTCGGCGAGTTACTAAGCAAAAGATATTGATTGTAAAATTATACAGGAAAAATGAATGTCGTCTCACCCACATTATAATGCATTCGATACCCCGACAGGTTTCCGAAAAACCGTTTTGTAATATGCCGTAAATCTACTACGATTGCGCGCAGTAACGACGCATACAGAAATAAACAAGCGTTTTTAATATCATAATTACACGAATTGGAAACTTGTAGCCATTAGCGCCTTGGTATTTGTCGGTCATATTTTACTATTAAATCATACGTTGGAAGTTTTGTGAGCAATGAGTGTGCATAATTGTACGGTGCAACGATAACGGGATGATTGGGCGCGGTCGTGTGAAGTAATTATCAAAAATATTCTTTTTTGTGCTTAGTTTTCTTCCTTGAACGCTTCGTACAACATAAATGAAGCCGCCTATTAAAAGGTAATTTAATTTTTACAACACAATTAATTTACTTTTAGCTATAAGTAGAGGATTAAAATAAATTAATGATTGATTTATATTATTACCGTTTACTAGTAACGAATCATAGTCAAATCATATAAAAAGTACAATTATTTATAGCATTATTTTTGTAGCTAAGCTTTTTCTTTTATTAAACTTTTATGTGGTAATTGATGTCCAATAACATCAGTTACCTTCACTTAAATAAAGGTTGACTTCAAAATAAAAATCCTTAATGAATACCGTATTTACTGCTTCAATCTAAAATTCAAATTGTATTTAAATGCAACCTCTAAATTACTTGAAAGGTACTGATAAAATGTTTCTTTTCTTGTATTATGTATCGATTCTTTCATTCATCGTCACCCGCCAGTTTTGATAACAACTGCGGCTAGAAATAAACAGATTTTACTACTAATGAGGAATGTTTTAGTACAAAGCTGAGGTGGGTCAGCTATGCAGTATAATCTAATCAATAAACTTGCTAAAAGTCATGATACAAAGTAGTTTGAAACACCATGCTTGGACCTTGTACGTACAGTCTACATTAGTAAATGATGGTGAGGCAAAGTTCCAAAAATGTTTATGATTTATAACTGACAAGATTAATAACGGATAACGAGACAAAGTTTCTAAAATGTTTCATTTTAAATTAACAATTTTTAGTTTGTAACTTTAACTAGTAAACACTTGATAATAGTAAATCGTTTGCAACGGTTTGTAGATAGCTCAAATGTTTCATGTGTATTTTGTAAATATTGTAAATACTGTATTAGTTGTAATTTTGAAATTCACAAAAAATATGAATTTCTGATGGTGACTGTACTGCAGGTAAGATGATGGCGATCTTAGTAGTCATTGTGATCGGACAGGGTTCTTAAGATTTTCCCGTGTAGAGTATTCCATGAAGTCGTCAAGAGTTTGTACGTAAGGGCGTGCTTTGCTGGGCAATACCCACATTAGTTGCGCACATGCTTTTACTAAACTGGTGTAGCAAACTAGCAAAGCATAGAAGACGTAGTAGAAATAGGCATAGGTACTTGCTTAGCCTGTCTAGAATATTTTATAGCATGATTAATATGATTATCATGATGTAAAAGTCCACTGATGCGGGCATACACTTCACCCATAGATTTTCAGTACTTGAGAACGGTTTAATCCATCGGTCAAACTCGCTTCGTTTTCCGGCTTGGGTATATTGATATAGGTATGTAAAATAAACAATTTGCAAAAACACTCGCAAATACAATGATCAATAAATTATGAGGACCATCGTGGGAATAAAGACGTACTGACTATAACTTTAAAAGTTTTCCTAAAGATGTTAGCCTACGAAGTACATAATTTTACCAAGTAGTGGTAAAACGCCTGATATTATAATGTTCATTGGTAGGTACTAATGCTCTATCATTGCTGGTCAGTTGGTAATACCACATCGCTGGCTACGCAGTCTGCCTTGTTACGTACCGTGACACGTAACTTATGTCGGAAAGGCTTGCCTACATTTGCATAGAACAATGCTTACCTTTTAAGTCCGTTTAAGCTTTTATACGAATTGCCTCTACAAATTAAACACAATTAGATACTTACGGTACAAGATTGAACTGTAGCAAACCAATTTCAAAACTGTTATCTGTTTATTTACGCAAGCACGTAACTGGCTTGTGGTAGGTACGGTAGTAGACACATAAACGAAAATGGTTATTAAATTTCACTCAATAATGACGGAAATCTAATTTGCTGAATCCAGAACAACTAGGTTACACGCATTTGCGAGCAGTTTGCACTGCACGTACGTGAAGATCATTAAGAGGTAAATACAGTACTTTTTATCTAATTTGCCTGATCTGCATACCACTTCTCGGTACCACGAAAATGATGAATGGCTCAATGAGTGACTTCTCATTCCGGGCGAAACCAGTTACTGTTGTTTCGGTACGAAGGGGCTCTTGAACTAATAAACTGATATATCAACCGTTAGCGAGTTAATGTTTATATCAATCCTTCACCCAAAGGTATTTAACGGCATAAAAATAAGTCAAGCGCGTGTTGAGACGCGATCAAGGAGAGCTTTGAATTGAAAACATATTTGTGTAAAAATTGCTTTCGTATCATCTATCGGATGATACCCCACTCAATGGGGAAAAATACCTGTGAGGAAAAAGGTTTTCATAAAAAAAATATTTTATATAATAATAAGTTACAATAATCTTTATTAATACTTTTCAGAATTATATTTGTTATACACGAGAAACAGAGTTCAGAACGAAGCAGGTTTTAACAATGTATGTAACGCAGCAGAAAGGAGGTAGCAAAGCATGCAAAGATGGATGCATGTGCAGTGTTAGATTGATGCGTGAAAGGGTGCGGATTAGAGGGAGCGGTCCTCGCCGACGATAGAGCATCGCGGTCGTGCGCCACCGCTCACGGCGGCCGCCGGCGCTCGCGTCCTTTGCCGTGACTTATGGCCCTCTCGCGAACTTCGATCGTACGATTGAATAATAATATCCGATTCCCGTACACCGAATTTATGTTAGGAAGTGAGCACTGTCCAGTATCGAGGGACGGATCGCCAGTGCCGGCTAGTCTCAGCAGCGCCCGCCGCCGCCCGCCTGTCCCTAGGCGTCGATGGACGCGATATCCGATAAATAAATTTCGTGGAAACGAAGTCCCTGCCCACGTCGGCACTTAGTCCCCGCAAGCTGCCCGACTCCTAACTGTCCGTCTGCGTCACGTTTTGTTGCCATGATTACATTAAATTTCAATGTTCTCATGGTTTATTTGGCTGAACACAGTATGCGGAATTAAATATTTAGCCACAGTTTCTTTGCAGATACATTTTAAGGCGCTGCGGTTGAACTCCGACCTGAGAGTGAACCATGATTCATACTTTTTGTAATGTTGGACAAATTACGTATAGTGTGAACTAGTTGGCTTTTTGCTACACGCTTTTGTTAAATTTTAATGTCTAGCACATAAAAAAGTCGTAAATGATTTAGAATTTTATAAAAATTATAATTTAATGTTTTTATGTATGTACATTTACGAACGTACACTTTCCTCTATGTATGTATACGTATAGATGTAACCCACAACCGCAGAAACATGCCATCAGTAAACCACAGGCTGTTGACCCGATTCACACTAGACAATAATGCCAAAATTAGCCAGTGTAAGTGCCAAGTTCATACTCCGGCCACTTGCTAAATTACTCCAAGTTCATTGCACTAGATAATTTGCTACAGATTATGGGTTCACACTTTTTATGTTTTCACTTCGATCTGCAATCGTGACTGATGTGGATAACCGCTGCCACTGGATCGATGTAATAATTTGGTTGATATGAACCGTTACATATTATATCTGACTCCTACGAGGAAAGTACTTTACTTTAGTGCTGAATTTGAAACCAATTTATTATTGTAGTTTATTTGAATACAGTTGGAAACCCAACGTAGAGCAGGATAAGCTGGAGTATAAATTATATTATTATGTTTACATACTTTTGCCAATAAATCATAGACAAGATAGCACTATATTATTATCTCTGAACTCTAAATAGTACATAAAATATTGCCTTAAACCATAATCTAGGATTTTCGTCATAAGGACATCAATATTTATTGTATACTCGGTTGTATGAAAAGGGTTTGTATGGAGAGAACTTTTATTAAATTTTAAAGCATAGACATAGATAGCCGTCTGAGTAAAAACGTTTAAATTGCATAACCATAATGTACCATGTACCTACATACTTGTACCTTCTGGCTATAAAAATACACATTCCATTCCATACAGTCCACGTACGAACAAAAACGATGAATACATGGTCGAATTCAGACTAATACGTATACAAAACCACTTAGGTTATTACGTGTAATGCGCCTTAGATTATAGAGCGCAGTATAAAATTGTTACCCATCTTTTAGGGCATTGTTCGCAAATATACAGCAGGCATTCAAGAGCCATCGTCTTTTACCGTATTCGGTTTGCCCATATTTTATTCTGCACGCAACACGCTAGACTAGTCGAACTTCAAATATTATCAAATTATTTCCACAATACATGGTCATTATGTGTTAACGGTTGTGTCAATTAATTTGATTAAATCGAGCTGGTTTGGTCGATCACGTACCACCGCGCCGCGGCCGCGAGCGCGCTCCCGTGCGTTTCTCGATGCATTCCTATTATTGTATCTGGATTTCATTACTCGCTCGACGATTCTAAAGCACCTCAAGTTTGTAGCAAAAAATGGCCAGAATTAACTACCTATAGCGGAACGTCCTATGCTTACATAGAATAGAAGCGTTGATTTAGCACAGACACGGTACGATACACCATAGTGTTTTACATTCTACAACTTTGTGCTGATTTACAGCTGAAACGGGGAACGTAAAATGCGACAAATCAACATAAACAGTTTTACATAATTGCAAACATTTTCGTTAAATGAATCATGTCTGCTCCTTGGATGTTTGTTTCTCTTAATTAAACAAGAAAATATTTTATAAAAAAAGACAGGTATATTAAGTCTACTAAATAGTAGGTATACTTTATTCACCTAGGTGACTTAGCCCAGGTGAATTAAGTCGACGGCACCGAACGTTTTACCGTTCCTTACTCACATATATGGGACGATGAGTTTTCATGCACTATTTTTTTTTTATTCCAACCGTATGGCGATGTATACCCTAATCCTACCCGGTGGTGAAATATCCATTTACTTCACATCCACTGTAATATTTGAATATTTTCCGAACACATTCAGTTCTGGGAAAGTGCGGAAACGATAAGGCTGGTATCAAGTTAGTTCATAATGGCAATGCGCTATCTTTCAACTACACCGAGGATAGGTCGCGGATTGTGACCATAACTGTTATCTTTTCGAATGATTTCTATCGTTTGTAAATATTCAAACGCATCGGAATCCGCGGCGTGCGGTTGATGCCCGTTTAGTTTGTATTGTATGTGATCCTAGTATCGGCGTATCGTTGGAACATTAGCATTATCAAAAGGGCCGCGGGCGTCATGGTCGTATCGTTGAGGACTCGCGACGGTCCCGGAAGCCGTTCTAAAGGCAAAGAGCCCGACGGACGACAAGCGATAACTCAACTCAGCATACCTGAAATACAATAGTATGGGTACAGTGCCGCTGCACCGGTATTGCCTTTTTCAGTGTTTTGAACTCGCATATCGTACTCGACACCATTTTGATCATATTCTTTCTCCGTTATAGCGCTATCATAAAGGTATTATTTAATTCAAGCGCTAAATAAATCTCTAAATATTATAAAACGCTAAATAAATTATTTGAAAGTTAAATAATTCATATCTTACATGTTCGATAGAGACGCTCCGCAGACTAAGTTATTATTCATACAAATGATGTAACCGGCTGTAATAAGAAAATCGGCTTGTCCGATGATTTGAGAGACATCTTCGTATTGTTTATGGAAGGTAATGTATGTATGTAAAAAATATACAATATACATAAATATTTATTACACATTTACAATACAGACGATCGTGCGGCGTTGTGCTTATTTTTCAATGTCAGCAGTTGGGAGCCGTCTGCTTTAGATCTTATAATTTACCTTAGAATAATTAAATATCATTATTTATTTTACTGGATAAAGTAACTTTATTTGCTTGCAAAGAACCAGAGACGAGAAGTTATCATAACGTTGCTCTGAAGCATCCTAAAGGGTGATCGTAAGAAAATTTTAGAATCACCATACATAAGTTTATCAACGCAGGTTGTAGCCCCAAGCACTTGCTTAGAACTGGAAATGATAATGAAGAAGCTTCGATGGTACAAGCAGGCTGAACAGACGAATTACCTGGTAGGTTGACAGTGGTTGACACTTCGCGTATGACGCGTCGCGCGCCGCTTGACAGTGGGCGTAGCACGGAAGCGGCTCAGAGTCTCGGACCGGCACCCGGGCCGTTACCGTCAACCGCCATTAAACGACCACTCTTAATTATCAACAGTTACCGTGGACCGCATTGATACCACTCGGCCGCAACGCAAAACACCACACCGTAACCGGAGAAACACCCTCCGGGCGTGTTGCGAATCGGCACACTCGTGCGATTTATCCAAACGTCTTATTAAAATTACATTGAATTATTTTTCTAAATAACTACTCCTTTTGCTATGTACATCTACGTAGCGCAATGATCTTTTACATCAAAGATCATTGACGTAGCGGTATTTTTTCATGCAACGTATCTCTTTCATGGGTGACAAATTATATAAATTTGCAAGCTGATTAATTTCGTAGCACAGTGCTACGAGTTTTTATTCATGCTACACCTAACACGTTTTCCATTGCTTTTACGATATTGTAAGCATTCCTGCAGTAAAATATTATGGATTATTATATTTTGATTTATTTTTGTTACCATAGTTCATGTCTAATCAACAGTAACTACAGGTCAATGTGTGAACTTTAGCTTTTAGATTCAACATATTACACGCCACCATTTAATTGTAGACGTCTGCCAGTCTGCAGCTATCTTCGTCAGCAACAGCAATGGTTTGGGCGAGGCGCTAGATTTCTCACGTGATCGCCAGATACCTCGTTGAGCCACCACCCAGCTCGGTCGTCTAATTACTCTATGAGAGGCATTCCACGGATGTAGCCAGACGAGTACAAATACTTGAGCATTGTCTCCTGAGCGTCCTTCCGGTAAACTCGTCCACGATCGTAATCAACGATCCCAGGCTTGGTTAGATAGTACGGTGTAATTAACCCTTAACCGAAACAATGAACGAATGAGAAATATTTAGGTAGGTATTCCGCACAGCACACATTATATACCGTATATTTTGTTCTTTTGGACAATGTTATTACTCTTACAGTTACGCACATCGGATATGAAATAAATCTTACTACATTAAGCATAATACATTAAACTTAAAACACGGGAGAAGCTTTGCCCAGCAGTGGGACAGTGCAGGCGTTATCATTGAGAACAACATAATCAAGCATAAATCATACAGTATCTGTATAATTATATCTGAAGATATATATCATAAAATATAGTCCTCATTTGATAGTATCACTTTTTCATAACAGAATTTGGACTTGTTCATCTTATAAGTAGAGGAACGAGAATTCGGAATAGTATCTAACAATAAATTATCTGCGCTTGCCTGATTTCCGAGTTACGCCTAGTTCGACCACCCATGAAGTCCAACAATATTTTAAACTGATGTTTTTGCATTACCTTTACGAACATTAAACTTAGTAAGAAAGCAATCTAACTTGATTGTAGCCAAATTTTGTTTTTACGACTTGATTCGATCAACCGCAGCGATATATTATTATTGTACTTTTTAGTTGTATGATTGTATGTTGTACCCAAACTAAACTGCCTATTAGAATCTATCTATATCCACGCAATAAATACAGTTAGGCACGATATCTACTCGACTGTGTTTATTTCTATAGTGCAATAAAAACAATGATTAATTACCATTTTGATCCTTGAATGGTTCCTTGACATCTGAACTTTCCGTTTGGCGCCTTCATAAGGCTAAATAATGACAACAAAAAATGGTTAAGGATTGATCATCTCATTGTATCTGCTAAGAAATTTATCACAATATTTCGTTTAATCTCTGCTCCATCGTTAATTTGTTTGTTGCTATCTAACGAACGTCAAAAACGAGTTTAAGCTAAAATTTTGCGTGTATTTTGAAGTAGAGTTAGATCATCGTAAGCTAGACCAGGGTTCGCACTTGGCGAATTTTTTGCTTAGTTCAGGCATGTGACCGATTGGTCAAACATCATTGTGTCTAGTTTCACGGTCCTTGTCTTTTGATAAACGATGATTTCACTTCGGCAGTCTGTCAAAGTTTTTTGACGCTAAAGAAATATTTCCACGATTTTGGATAGTGAAGCCTTGGAAAAATGGTACACACGATCGTATTTTATCTGTGCAATTGTCCAAGCCATTGAAGACAACTTTCACACACATGATATGCAACTTTAACGCAGTTCATTCACTGACATTCATGTGTTCGGATAATTACATAGAACTTTAACGTCTCTCTTCCCACGATAGTATCTCGAATACGTACTGAGTTTGCACAGATTTATGTTTACCTAACGCTGTGCCACACACAGGTAATTTATGAGGCAGAAAACAAAACAAAAGGTGACGATTTTATACTCTCTCATAAAACACACCCTGAAAAACATAGCTTGTGGCATTTACCAACGGTATATTAATATGTAGCGGAAAGGATACTAACAGTGAAAGAGAAGTTTTCCATGTCAAGGAGTTGACACATATATTGCCCCTGCACGCCCGATTCGCCATCATTTTCGAATACCATTTTAGGGATTGTGCAGAATTGATCTGTTTTGAGATGAAAGGCGAAAATACATGGTGTGCCAAAATATGACACCCTGTACTTTCTGCCAATTTTTTATAGATGTCATTTACCCGAAGCTACAGCTTCACTGACATCATTAAAATGACGAAGTCCATGTGGAACTTTAATTTGGCTAAAACAAAGACATTTCGTGTCGGTTCGGTGGCTGCCACCATTTAAACCTGTGCGCTTGCTCTACATAAGTGCGAATTTTCGTCTGTGATGTGTTTCCGTTGTTCTTGGTTCCACATCGTTGATTTGAAGAATACATCTGGCTTATTATAGATTTTGACTTTGTGGGACTACACGACATGCTCGCAATGAAAGATTATCAAAGAGTACTTACCTACATGAGTAGGTAGATCTAGTTTAAACCTATTTTTAACTTAAAAGTCATCGTTGTTGTAATGTTTTCCCAGACAACTATTGGCTGAACAAAAAATGGCATTGATTCATAAAAAAAAATTACTGTTTCAATTGGCATGTATCGCTGAGTATTATGGTTGGTCCATAATTATCATACACGCCAGGAAATAGTCAATCAGTGTTCTGTTATAATATAGTAAGCGCAAAAGTCAAAGACCGTTCTTTATTTGTGTGGTAGAACGTAAGGCACATTAGTTACGCTATGCCGCTGGCGAGCTATCGCTATGCCGAAATTCGTTTCGGCAGTTTCCTTCTAGTTTTCCTAAAAAAAATCCTAAAATTGTGACATTTTCCACATGACTGTCATGTCGGTATGTGAACTGATATATCAAAAGGAATAATTCAAGCGAGAAATGCAAAAGCGCTAGGTGTTGAGGTGCAAACTCATCGCCGTGAACTTATTTAGCATTCATTCACCTTGCGTTACGCTAGTTGGGCGCCTGGACTGTGCATTGTCTCGCCGGCACCAAAAGCGAATGATCCTTTGTTCGCTACACTTTACCTACACTGTAACAGAAACCACTAGCGTAACACTTAGCGCCCACTTCTAAACGCAATATTCACGCCTCTGAACGCACGCTTCTCCCTATTCCTGATTTAATGATATTTACTCTAGAATAACAGAGCGTGCACTGATCCGGCGTCGTTAGCTGGCTAAAATGGTTAGTACTTTTACCTTTTTTTTTGCTGTTCAGAATTAAATAAAAACTATGGCGTTCATTTCCTGTGAACATTACTTACATGCAAAAACTGCTTTCACTCAAAGAGAAAACAATTTTAGTCCCGATACTTTCTTGAGGTATAAACGTATAATTTAATGAATGGCCCGAAGTAGATTCATAAACCGTGCTTCCAAACAATCGTCACTTATCGCGGTGACTTTCTTACTTTATCGATCTTTACCGATTACAGTAATTGTGATAATGCAATACAAACTTTTACTTGTGCATATATTTAAAATAGAAAGTTTCAAAGTGCTGTCTTGTTTTGTGTTTATGAAAAAGTCTGGGTGTGATGTGGATGCTCTAAGGGTTTTATGATCTAGCTAGAAGGTAAAGAATTTCATAATAGTTTTATGACTAGTACGTAACGTGTTCCTTTTCTATTTATTGAAACGTCTACCTTTTTATGCGGTTCTGTACAAGAATCGCAATGTGCAACGTAAACAAATTTTATACGATTCACGGTAGAGCTCTCGTGTGTTTATGGATATTACTTGATATTATTATAGTTGACATAATAAACTTCTAATACGTTTGCAGAATATACACTAGAAATCAAAAATCATCTATAAAAACTTTAAAACCATGAATGCTAGGTAAGTCATAAATTATGCTTTTTAATTAAATGCCGCTCCTGTTATATTCACTTAGTGATATGATTTAGAACTAAACGTGATAATAGTTAAAAAATTATGAAAATCTATATCTATACCAATATTATAAAGAGGAAAGGTTTGTATGTATGTTTGTAACGAATTGGCTCAAAAAGTATTGATGCTATTTGGATCGAAACATAGGCTACTTTTTATCCCGGAAAATCAACGGGGTCCAACGGGATGCGAACGAAATCGCGTGCGAAAGCTAGTACTAAATAAATTAGTGTCTTTATTCAACTATTCATTAAATTCAACTTATCAATACTTTAAGCTTGATACTGGATCTCTATAGGATCGAATAAATGTTAATAAACTATTAACGAACATATAATTATAAGTAATGTTAAAATCAGCAATTTATGATGTACCAAAAGGTAAAGCTGTTGTATAGCGATGATAGCCAGCGAAGAACCGTTCCTTTAATAGAGGTACAGCTTTTATAATCAGCAATATTTCACCATCTAGTTTTTGTCTAAAACTGATTTTTGATGACTTCATGAAGTTATAAGCTAAACAATTCATCACTCAGCGTATTAACTTCCCATTTCACACATCCGCCGCAACGCGAATGCTGACGCTAATAACTTTTTATATGTATTAACACGGCTAATACAAAGACAATTGCTGGTCGTTCTATCAAATACTTAGCACTCACACGATCCCGTCCAATATCACCATTATAATCACATTAGAGATGGCGCGGGCACGCCATGATCGCATTTACAGACCCGTAACACGGTCACGTCGTTTCTCGCCCAATTTCGGTTTTACTTCTCCATACTGGATGTCATTCAAACCTGATCGTGCGAAGTTGTTCCGTACGCGTCGGGAACCGCCCAGACAACTTGCACCACTCACTATACCCATAATTGCGTTTCACCGTTTTCAATCAAAAAATATCTAGGTGTCTTATGAAATGCAACACAAAAGTAATTGGGCAGATTTACGTACCGATCTAACATGAAAGGCGTCATGCAAACACCGTTTGACTGCACGCCAGATTGTGGAGTGTAATTGTAAAACAAGAATTCTCAAAATTGGGCCAAATTACAGTATTTACAGTTTACACGGTAAAATAAGAAAGACATTTTGCACCAGTATTTTTAGGCTTTCGTCGTGGTTTTAAGATAGTCCGTATCATAATTCATTGTGTTTGGACTTAGGTATGCGCTTGAGTGGTGAATAATAATTTCTTGGCTGGGGGTCGGGACCCCACTCTCCCAGACATAAATCGGCGCGGATGTCGTCGTGAGCGCAGTACGGTCGCGCATACCCCGCTACCGAACCATTTCGTGTTGCCACTGTAATTAATAATGGGAAACTGTATGTGAAACCACTTGCGGAATTACATCCGTGTACCACATGGGACAGTGGAATACACCACGATTTATGCAAAATTAAATACACCGTCCATTTAAGATCACATTAACATTACACAGAACAATAATCGTCTGTTTTAATTCTGTAAGCTTTACACGAGCTTATTGCTATCGAGCATGCTAGAATACAATTTAAACGTATAGGTACATGGAAATTGTCGCAATAAAATAAATAACTTATAAGAACAGCGTGGAAATTCATGCTTTTGGTTCTAAAATACAGACTATACCTCAGTGCGCATTCAAAGTAATACACAAGTTTTCCATTGTAGAAAGCTTACTATTTCCATTACAAGGAGTGTTTTACTGCTATCTAAGATTCACTAACGGGTACCTGCTTCGATTGTAATGAAACAGTATCAGTGCTAATATTTAACCACCTAATTCCATCGATGAGTAATTCTTGAGTGCCAATGATAATTCGCAATAGAAAACCCGTTAGGACAGTACAACACACATTTAGCTAATTGATTAACAGTATCCTTCCACAGCCATCTTCGGTACTGTTACATACATATTTAATCAGTTTCGTATATATGCGAAGGTTTTATAATTTGGCACTAATCTGATTACAGTAAACTTTACATAAATTTTAGAGCTATCTTATTAAATGTGAAATTAATTACCATAATTTATATCTATCGTTCTGTTAATTATCACTGTGAATTGATGTTCTTTTACATCGAGCTTTAGTGTACGGTTTCATATAAATTAGAGAGGATTTGTGATCATCTCTGAACACATTTTTAGTACCCAATCAATAGGATTATTTACGATTCCTACGTGCGAACTTAAACTCGAACTAAAGGCTTTGGTCTTTATTATTGACATAACAATGGTTTCATCACTTTTCTAAGGATATTTTATGACATCAGTGCAGTGCAACCAAATTAAACAGGCTGGAAATAAAAATAAGTGTCGGTATTCATTCAGTCTCACAGATCTGTTGGTATAACGTAGCTCTACCTCCAACGCTATAGATCGTGGCTTCGATCCCCACCGAGAACAATCATTCGTAACAAACATAGATGTTTGTTCTGTGTCTGGATGTTTCTATGTATTAGTATTCTATCAAGTACAATATTTGCCTAGATTGAGACGGAAGACAAAAATACACTTTCGAGTATTACAAGTCCAATTTTAGCAGTAGTTTAGCAGGTAGCCATTTTAAAAGGACTTAAATTGGAACGTACTGAGTGCCCGCACCGAATACTCCAGTGCTTTGGTCATGTTGGGAAAAACTCCTGATAGCAGCTATCCTGTAGCAAAGTACTCGTAGAAGGCAGTATTAGTTTTAACAACTCTATTAAACGATCGTTTGTTGTAATTGCTAAAGTAGAGTTATTAAAGTAATAGTACAGTATGGATGTCATAAAGAAAATCGGTTAATGACTGCACAGAGCAGGCGGCTGGCAATACTTTATTTGAGTAACTATGTTGTAAACAAAACAAAAATATACAAATTATATTAAACTTAGAAGTAACATCTTAGATTAAACCTTACAAAAAAACTAAAGTTTAACTAAGGTTCTAGCAAAACAACTTCAACTTATACTGAACTTGACCTTCACAAAAGTTGAAATAAATTGATCAGAAATTTTTCAAAGGTTCAGTTTATTTCAATTTTTTTTTTATACTAGTCATATAGATTAATGCTATAGTTATCGCTCCAAGCGTTACATAAAAATTCACATTATACTAATCGAGTAATTCCGTTAATCGATTCAAATTACTGCCCTTACGTGCGTTGGTAAAGCTTTAAAAAAGTTTACAAATTACTATAAAAATAGAAAGATTCATTACCATTACAATCTAAAAACCATAGTTAGAACTAAATACGACATAATCACGCGATTATGATATGCGTAGTAAATGTTGAACAACGGCTACTGTATGGCATTCCTTTGGTAATTGGTTTGGCATGAGAGCTTTTAGACGTCTGGTTTTATTGTGTACTATTATAACAAAGCAGATTAAAATAATTTCAAAGCTAATTCTAATGGTAGGATGTGTGTGTGTTTTTAAAATAATTAACTGCGGGCCACAAACCGCGACTCTTCAAACGGATTCGCTTTGCGCGGAAAATGCTACGGTCATACGGCAAAGTATAAATGTATGAGTCAATATCTGCAAGGCCACGAAGTAGCGCTACAAGTAACTTTGAAACTCTGAATGGAAGCTTCAGACAAAGAATATCCGTATGGTCTTATTAGTGCTTCGAGCATAGCGATATTTTCGTGGCCACAGGGATTACGTCTCTCATTATACTCCTACAGCTTCTAATAATAAAACAGCTTCAAACTTTATACAGCTTTACTTTACACTAATTTAAACAGGATCAACTAGATTTAAATAAAATGTTCATATCCTCGTTAGATAACTATCAGTTATTAATTATCAAGTAATTGATACCAGCTACCGGAATACCTTGTACAGAAAGTCAAAAGTCGATACGTAGTTTATCTTAAGATGACTTTTTATTATTTTACAATATGCAATTTAAAAACATGTTCGGCATTGTAAATACCACCCAATAGAGTAATGTTTTTTTATTGCTTTTTATATACCTACTTTATGACTTAATTACAATGTAACATTACAATAATTCTCACGTAGACCAATGACCTGCTGGCTGATTTTAGTTTATAATAATTTAGAGTAAGTCATCTATCTCTTATGCAAATTCATATCTGTATAAGTAATTACTTTCCGGCTTGATAAAATCTAACTCAACTATCGGAAATGGGGGATCATATTTATTGTTTTACAGCATAGTTAATATAATATAATGTTATTATAAGTCAAATATTTGACTAAAATTATGTTAATCTTGATTCCTAGTGATTGATCCGATCTCTCTATTTCAGTTTATTTCGAACCGACAGTATAAGTATTTATGATTAACTATTAACGTGCTTAAACTTTTTAGTTCTAAGAGTAGGTATAATTATTGCGATGCGCTTTTGAACAAAGGTTTAAAATAATTCATATCTATAGTTCAGACATTTAATACCAATAAATCGGACCCGTTAAATTTATGTACCAACATCCCTCGCAGACACTATTATAATTAATTGTACATATAATCATATATTTAATCGGTGCAAATATAACTGCCGTCAACGCGTAAATCATTTTTTTTGTACGTATAATGTGTATGATTTTATTGATTCCTAATGATTGATGCGATCCTACGCTCTTAGTTTAGTAACTGACGATCTATCATTTGAGACCAATGATCTTACAAAAAAAAATATTTGTTTGAGACATAAAAAACTTCATAATTAATTTACAATCGTCTTTAAGAACCATATTGTTTATTTAATAAGTAAATGTTTCATGTTATTCGTGGTTTTAAATATGAAGCTCTTTTGAAGCTGACTTAGAATCAACGCACAGCCTAAACTATAAGTCCTAGAGGTATGAAATTTGGAGGGTAGTATCCTTATATAGTGTAGGGGTGCACTAAGAAAGGAATTTTGAAAAGTCGCACTATAAAGGGTCTAGAACACGATCAACGCCGCGGGCGACGGTTAGTATCTTGATAAAACCAAAAACTTAAATTCCTTGTGAGCGCGTTGAAGTCTTTTGTATGAAAAACTGACAATAGCGCAAAAATTGTACTGTCTGAACTGAAATTCGAGTCAACAATGCCATCGAATAAAAAAATTGTGTTTCATGCTCAAAACCGAATCTACTAAAAAGAAGTAGAAGCAATACTAACGTAGAATTCGTTAATTCATCAGATGAACAAAGCGTTTCATAGCTAGGATAGGATACAACATTATGTTGAACCTTTCCAAAAATGGTCTAATTCGAATTCTAAACTAATCAGATTAGTTTTTAATTATACTTACAGTCCACCCGTAATATACTAAACAGAGCGACAAATTGTCCGGTGTCTACTGTCACATAGAGTAGGAACATTAGGAAGTGGCACATCACAACGTTCAAAAAGCATAGAACCTTTATTATGTTGTGGTCGCTTTTTAAACCCCTACCGCAAAACGGAAGGGGTATTATAAGATTGACGGCATTATGTCTCGTGCCCTCGTTTTAAATAATATTATTTAATTGTTTTCAAGTTATAAGGATATTCATCATATCTGAAAACCAATTTTAAAGAATATCAGCCATATGTGCAGTTTAAAACATTTAGTTCATCTCAAAGTATTGAGATTTGTTGAACTGGAGTCTATCAAAGATCTAATGGTCACCAGCAATGATGAAGAGGACCTAAAAAGGTTTTGCGTTTATAATTTTTTTGAAATGTTACAAAAAACTTTATTCACTAAGAAAATTACAACTAATACAATATTTACAAAATACACAATTAAAATTAACTTGTTTGATTCTATAATATGATACACCGCATCCACAATGTACAGTTCGATGGCTACAAAGACTACTAGTTGAAGGCACCTGTTGTCGCGGCTCATATCGCGCACTGGCGTGATTTAACTGCCACCTGTCTTGGTTTATGCATTCCGATATCAGCTCACGAGGAAGTGCAAATAACTCGTCTTCGAGTACCAGTAATTTGTAGTACCTTTCAGTACCAATTCCTCGGTACAACACTGTGAATGTAAGATTTTATCGTCCACGCTAATATCGACCGCATTGACATCTTGAATTACGACTGCGAAGCAAAACAGTATTTGCCACACTCAGAGACATCACTTAACATTCATTACTTTTTACATCAAATTAGCAGAGTTTCTGTTCGTCATTACTAATTGGTATGAGATGGCAATAGATTAAGCAGTGATTACACTCACTTTATTACAAGTGCCACAGTATGCTGTGTTTTTTTATTTCTAACATTTAACTAGTTTTTTACGTAATCCAAAAAAAGTGTTGAGCATAAAAAGCAACCGGTAATAAATACTGTCACATAAAAAAAGTACAAGATGAAATTATTCCGATATGCATGAAACACGGACTCATAAAACCTACACAGTTATAGATGTCAAAACAAACATAATAAAATCCTTCGCACATGCAGCGCTTCCGCAGCGGCGTCAGTTCACTATGATAATGTATTTAGATATAATAAATAAGTCTCCTCATAATCTAGCCGCTGGATTTCAGGAATCCGCTTGCTTACGCCAATCACATTCGAAAGAACTCCACTTATACAATCGCAAAAATTTCATAAAATGGTTTATTTATCTGCTGATAGGTCATGCATTCAACAGCTACATGTGGATTTATAAATGCATTTGATTGCGTAGCCAAAGTAATAAGTTGTGTACTGCGATGCAACGCTCCCAAGCTGGAATCCCTAATGAGAGCGCAATTCAAATCAACTTATTTATAAGGAGTTATTTTGCTGCCGCGCGCGCAATATTTATTTATCTTCTAACGGATAAGACCGACCACCATTAACCGACTAATGTAACGCTGAGGTTTTACTAAAGAGTTCATTCGCTCATAGCTCAACGTAATAAGTGTAAATCTAAATGCGCAGTACTCTATATACCTGATCTATTAGTACACCAAAGAATCAGTATTGTTTACTTATAATGTTCTCACAGTATCTCGGCTCCCGTGAGCGTTGTCTATAAGATAGCGCCTAATCCTTCCAATTAGCGCTCGGTCGCTATCGCGCCGAAACAACGTGAAACAACACTTACGGGATCGTGACGCCGCCAATCTACAAATGGGTACTTTTAATTAGAAGTTATACAATAAATTCAATATGCTACGATAAGGTCCCGTTACTCACTGGGAACACTTGGTATATTGTTTTTACTATTTCTGGCAAAACTTGATATGTTTAGTCTAAGGATACTTACGTCTGTGATACCCTGAATATATGTTTCGGTCGAATATTCCACGTGCGATAAAAAAAGCAGTAATGGTAGATATTAGCTCGCTATTATGATATGAAGCCGCGCCGCGTTCGGTTATTTCTCATAACTTCCGATCCGAGGTCGTTTATTACCGGCATTAACTTTTTTCAGCTTCGCATAATGCCGTTTTAAACATCTTATAACGAGCTGAAATTTGATGATCGCTATGGAATGCATTCCGCTTGTACCGGTGGTTACTTCTAATGACTAAACTAGTTTCCTAGTCAATAAAATTGAGGGATTGCGCCGGCTAATGCGCGCGGCGAGTGTAAGGCGGGCGGGAAGCGTGTGCTTTCCGCCCATGCAATTAATTTACATGGCGCGTGGCCGCTGCAGTGGCAGTGGTGAACTATTATAGAATTTAAAGGAGATGGCCCTCAGCAGCCTCTCAAAGTGCACGGTCCACTATGGCTCGTATGCTGCAAGATTACTCAAATCCTGAATTGAGAATTTTATATATTTTCATTATCGTAGTGTCAAAAATCTTCTTTGATATTCTATGCTCGAGCGCAGTGAATTTCTATTCACACTTCAGCATACGAGCTTGCGTTTTCCGATATGTTTAGGACCAACCGAGTTCTTTATTTTCTTCATTCTGTTCCTTATACGCTCTTGTTTGCCGTGTCCTCTAGATAGAGAGCTTTGTTCTATGTGCCAGTTTATGTTACTGTGCATTATACGTAAATGGAACCCTGTCGTTTGCACCGTCTGATAACGGAGTGTTTTGTCTGCAATTAAGACCAGTGAGAGGGGGTCAACCGTCTACGCGAGCATTACCGAGAAGTTATGCAGACATTTTGAGCGTGCCTGGACTCAACTGAGTACATGTTTGTCATACTTAGAATAAACTCGCAATATAAATCTGTCTGAGATGTCTCTATTTCACTCGCATAATCTTATATTGTTATTAAAATAGTCAGGTAAAAAGTTTTGCAAACTGTTTTTATCAATTATTATGCAAGCCACGAAGTGCATAATGTTACGCCTCGTTTTTGTTGATAGACAGAGAGAAAAAACTCCTGTTTCTGCAAGATTTTTCGTGTCTTGTTCACAATATCATTATTTAAACGGTTCTAGTTTTTATGCTTTTCAATTCCGATCCATTCATCTAAAAACTCCTTGCCGTAGTGATTTTTGTAAAAGAACTTTACTTAAAGCCTAAAAAATATACCTATATAGACGGACATCTTTGCTAAGCTTTTTACCGACTAAATATTCATGAACATTCTATACAGTTTTCAGGCCATTATACATAAAGCTTTTTTACACGTTCTTTTACGAATACAAAGCTATGTATTTGTCAGTGCTAATGAGTATGCAATTTTACTATCAAAGGCTGTAAAACTGAGGTTTTATGTACAACAATGATCATCCATTGTGGTGAACTGAAAGTTCCGTGTACTGACTATTTACCCTCGTTTGGTAGATCGGTCAACGGTAGCTTTTTAAAACAACACCTATATTAACATGATAGTTAATCTAAAAGCAACAGAAAGGGATATATCTTTACTGGTTGTAAAAGCCTATAGCTATTTGTATCTTTTATTTATTTTACTTTGAACTCTCGCATTTATTTAAGTTTGTTGAATGAAATGCTGAAGCGGAATACCTATAGTAATTTATAGCACATCGTTTGACAGTTCTAAATATTATGCATAGATTTCAATGTACCAACCTACCCCATAAATGATGGACGCAGGCTGTCTCTTAATTATTTCATACAGCCACCCGAGTGTTATTTAAAACTGCTCTAGCACCATTCATAATAATTGCAGCTCCCATTCTGTCAGCTTAAAATACACACTGGATCGAATATAAGTTAGTTTTAATACTGACTACTGTTCACCCGCGACTGCGTCTGCGTGCACTACGTTTTTCTGCAAAACTAATATATTTTCCTGAAAGACGTTTATCACCGGATTTAGTAAATTATACAGTTATATTGAGATTGTCTTTAGCCAAAGTTAATGATAATAAGCAGACCTCTGCATCTAATATAGGTTATACAGTGTCAGAGGCCACTCCTACATCGTTCCTGGGACTTGCGTTAAATGGTATATCCAATGGTATAACATAACGAACAGACACACTCCCATTTAAAAACGACGAGTATTAGTTGTGATGAAGCCCGGTAGAATTGCATTTTATATTTATGGGGCTGTTTGAACCAACAGCACGCAGTATCGTGCACCGTGACCGACTCCGACACTTCCTCTTCGTTGTCATCTTTTACAAATGAGAAGGTTAGGCTCTGTTTCCATGGAGTTTATAAATGTTGGTAATATTTTTGTCAAGTTTACCTGTTTTCAACCTATTACGTCGTTATGCTCTGCCAATGCACGAAATTATGATTGGTTTTGTGTCTCCTGCACCAAAATAATTCTTGCTATTTCGACCGACGTCGTCGTCATATATTTTGCTTG
This sequence comes from Eulithis prunata, assembly GCA_918843925.1. Lineage (NCBI taxonomy): Eukaryota > Metazoa > Arthropoda > Insecta > Lepidoptera > Geometridae > Eulithis > Eulithis prunata. The sequence continues at coordinate 5,211,099 of OU974016.1, read as the reverse complement.
TCGCTAAATAACATTATACTTATTTTCCAGTATGTAGCCAGTATTTATACGTGCTAAAAATAAGCTTAGTTTTAAAAGTAGCCCTTTGTTTGAGTAAACAACAAGAAAACTCTGTATATAAATTGCTAAGAAAGTTTATTTTGAACTTACGATGCCACACGCCATGCGCATTCATCGTGTAAAGAAAGCCTTAGCGTTAATTACAGCCAATATTCTCATACAAATTGCCCACAATGAAGTATTTAGTAAACAGTTTGTTTATAATGTGTAATGTGTTTTCCTTTGTTCCAGCATACACTAACGGGGCACAGCGGGAAGGTGATGGCTGCCAAGTTCCTCGGGGAGCCTACAAAGGTGATCACCGGAAGCCACGACCGAACGCTTAAAATATGGGATCTCAGAAGTAGAATGTGTGAGTTGAGCAACCATCAATCAATCCACGGAAATCCCGGTTATTCATCACAAAGATTTTAATTAAAATTGCTAATCAATTCGACGACTAAACTTAATCAAATGTTTTGTGCTCTAGAACATTTTAAAAATAATTCAGTGGATTTCCATAAAATTAAAATTTTAATCAAGTTAAAATCATAATGAGGCTGTTAAATCATAAATACCCAGAGAGATTGATCGGTTGAATACAGTAGCATTTTTAGAATATTTAGAGCTTTAGAAATATCTTATAGGTTAGTTTAAAACTGTTTACTACAATATTATATGCTAATAATAATAAACCGGCCTAGGAAATCAGTTTACAACGTAAAATTGCACGCAAGCTTGTTAAAGCAGGAAAATCATAACGTATAAAACAGTTAAAATTAGTTACTATAGCTTTTCATAGGCTCTCAGTTTTTATTACAGGACTATTTCTATTATCTTTCTCGCTATCTGTTAGATAACTAGCACTCTGCGCGATCCTTCACACTAGCTTAGTTCGATTTCCGTCTCCGAGGCGTCGAGTTTCATTACTCTATCACTTCTCATTGAATTCAATGGTGCCAAGAACGATGCGTGTGCATGATTATTCCTTATCATTTTATTGAATTCCTAATCCAACGTGGCTGCCGTATTTTGTATAATTGCATTAATAAAACTCCATAAAGGGTAACCAGAGTGTCCTAATAGAAATTATTGCCTGATATCGTATTACTTCTTACCTTATACGACTAACAGTTAACAGTACGTGTCTCAAAGCAGAATACTGATAGAGATTTGTGCTCGGAGACATATCGGGAGGCTGAAATTCATTAAACCACGTTGACCTGCTATCTGCCATTCACCGTGGTTTAGTATAATTGCCTTGTTAGGCTTTAATTACATTTTGGTTTGTCTCGAGTTCAGAATTATAATCCGATCGAGCTGTCTCGATAACATTGATCAGGCCAAAGCGCTTCATACTTTATAGGTAGAGGAGAGGATCAGTTTGTTTGCATTTTCATATGAATTTGTTTGTACAGGTACAGAAACAAAGTTCGCAGGATCATCTTGTAACGACTTGGTGACGTCAGACGGCGCTGGCTCGACGATAATATCGGGGCACTTCGACAAACGGATCAGGTTTTGGGATATACGCACCGAAATGTCTGCGAACCACATCGTGCTTCAGGGCAAGGTTACGTCGCTCGACCTCAGCCGAGGTAACGTTAACATTTTTATTATTACTTTTCTGGTTAAACGCAACACTATAATAAATTCAGAAGCAGATTAGAATACCGCTAAGCACATCTTTATAGCATCGCATCTAGATAAAGATACTTTTAAAGTTTACGAGCTCGGTGCACTGCTCGTTTATTTTCGTTTTTGACATCTGTGACCCAATTCATAAATAATAACTAATAATACAAACTATTTATTAGGCAGTTCATTTCCTAACGCAGGAAACACTCGATTAATCTCGACCGTAAAACAGCAGCACAATTTATCACACAAAAGCGAGTGCACGTCCCCATAAATGGCTTGTTAATTTCCGTATATCATAATCATAGTCAAAATTATTATTGAGTAGTAATGAAACCGCACGCGTGTTTTAGTATCTGTATTCGTGTCGGCAACGTGACGAGTGCACGTTGCTTATTTCCGTTACGCGTGTCTCGATCGATCCCTTTTTTGTCAATAACGGTCGGCGCATTGCACGAAATGCTGAGATTGATATACCTTCTACCAAGGTGAGTGTCGGGACGCCATGCCACTGCCTCGGAAACTGATTAAATCACGTCGAATTCGTCGTTTGGTTCCGTCAGACAAATGAGTTCGGCGCGGGTGCACAGTTACCCATCACGCGCGGGCCAGATCCATCAACTTTATTGAAATCAGAACATATTTCACGAGTACACCATTACCTTCCTAAACTAGAGCAAGCTTTCATAAAAAGCTAGAACCGCATCGGTTACCAGTTAATAGGGAGAGGTCCCCATGTTCTGTCATCATTTCAGATCGTTTGTATAAAATGGTAGTTTCCCGGCGGAGTATAAAGTCTCCTTACTACCGCGCTGGCCTATTCCCGACATTACCTAGTTTGAGAAACTCGTCCGTATCTAGTCACGGTTAATGGCAGCTCTTTGAAAATTTACGATCTGACCCCGAGACATCTGATTACTATGACTGATGACTAACTAAACTGAGATATTATCCTGCAATTTGAACTTCTAATTTAATAAAACGTTTTATTAAATTACGCGTACTACATTGCGTTTTACCTCTATCAAAGTATAAAACCGTCTGCCGAAGGGTTCAAGGTTAAATATACCTCCATACGACCGTGGAAAAGGTTAGCAATAAAGAAATAGCGGCTTTGGTTATAAGTTACAACTATTCGATTTCGAGAATGTACAAATATCCCCTGCATAATTTGATGATCACTCTTTCCATAGATACCGTTATGAAGTATATTCGGTATAAATAAGAATCTCTTTAGCGAGGAGGGTCCAAAAAACTCCCACTCTATTATTATTTATGTGACTGGTCATGGTTTATTGTTCCAGACAGCAATTATTTGTGTGCGTGTGTGAGGGACGACACGATACAACTCATCGACCTGCGGATGAACACGATAGTACGATCTTTCAGGTAACTAAATATGTAGTTCCTACTTGCATTTCACAACATAAATACGCTCAGTTACTTTGAAACTTAATAAAGTTATTGACATTAATAAATTATTACGGGAACTGTAATAAATTATTACTAGTTTCCAAAAAAAATACGGATGTATATATGACATATTTATTCGCTTATTTATACATATACGTAAGTGAGCAATCCCGATGATAAGTTAATTTGCCGCACCTGTCAACAATAACGGGATTAAAACACAGCCTGTCAATCGAAGGCTTAAAAACTAGCAAAGAACTGGACAGGCTTTATAATATGCAAAACAGATGACATCAACCGAGCTACGCTACTGTTTTATAATCTGTTCCGATCTCATCGCGATTTTTTTTAAATTAGGAGCATAAGGTGACCCACTTTGATACAATCTCATGGGAACAGCCCAGTGCATGTCTCATCTGGTTATCTTGATCGAGCTGATGATGGATTTCTCGCTCAAAATTAATCTTCAAAATGGATTTGAGTTTTCGAGCAACCTCCCTCTTGTTTCGGGTCAGTAGGTTCTGCCGTAGAATTGTTTTTTTTTAAATGGTATTGAGGCCATTATGATATGGTAAATGGCGAGTCACCCACACGTTTGTGGTAAAGCTTTGATGTGTCATACGTGCTAATAGTTTTTTTGGAGTGCTAAAATTGGTAGCGACCGTGTCAAGATGTTTACTTTCGGCTACTTTGGCTTCATTATACATAGCATGTTTTTTCGACTATTTTAGTATAAAATAGAAGTAAATGTTGCGTAAAAGGATCTCAATTAAATTGTCCAATGCTCTCAGTTCTTTTGTTGACATGAATACACTCAAGAGCTAAAGTTCCGGGTCACCTATATAATCTTGAATAAACTGTCTGACAGAATTTATTTCACTGAGCTAGCATTCACGGTTTTCACGACATTAAAGTTTTTATAATTGACCCGGAATTTTTGCTCTTCACTGTAATTGTTAAACTAGAAAGTACTCTTAGTTGAAAACGCGTTCGTGTGATTGTTGGTAGTAATTTCTTATTACCTTATATCATTTCCGCCAGAAAATAAATCAAATTCATAATTTACACGCTAGATTGCATTCGACACACCGACATTTTGATGGAAAGTGTCATGTGCCTAAAGTTATAGACAGCCCTGTATATTAACCGGAACATTTAGAAATATTTCAACATAAGTCCTTCATTCGGTACAGTCGAAATAGTAATATGATGCGACATGGAAGTACAGTCAAGGACTCAATCTGTAGTCAGAAACATGCTTCACCGGCCTTATCCATTGTTTTTTTTTTGCTCTGAAACCGACTGGTTTTTAAAGAAATATGAAATGAATCCACAAAATCGTGCTTCTGAACTATTAATTCCGAATTATCCTTGATTGCACCACTGTACTTACGTAGATATATTTGCTTTCCACTGGCTTGTACATGTATAAACAGTGATTTAAAAAAGATTGCATAGATATTTCCATAGATTCCATAGATATTTTCCGTTTCAGTCACGAGGCGTTCAATGTGGGTTGCGACTGGTCGCGGGCAGCGTTCTATCTGTTTAACTGGAACATTTAGAAATGTTCAGCCATAATTAAGTTCCTTTATTGCCTCAAATTTACTGTACCATTGTACTTGCTTATTTACACAAAAGTATTAGGCAGTTAAAATACTTTTAATAGATATTTTCATAGATTCAATAGATATTTTCCGTTTCGGTCACCAGGCATTCAATGTGGGTTGCGACTGGTCGCGGGCAGCGTTCTATCTGTTTAACTGGAACATTTCGAAATGTTTCAGCCATAATTAAGTTCCTTCATTGTCTCAAATTTACTGTACCATTGTACTTGCTTATTTACACAAAAGTATTAGGCAGTTAAAACACTTTTCATAGATATTTTCATAGATTCCATAGATATTTTCCGTTTCAGTCACGAGGCGTTCAAGGTGGGTTGCGACTGGTCGCGAGCAGCGTTCGGTCCGGGCGGCAGGCTTTTGGCCGTAGGCGCGGCTGACGGCGCGGCTTATGTGTGGAACACTCACACGGGAAGAGTAGAAACGGTGCTCAAAGATCACACGTGAGTTTTTACTTTTATAAACCAATCTTTTTCCTAACATTCTAAGCGACTGCTCAAGTGGTTTGGTGTATTGTAGTGAATAGATGTAGTTCATTATGCAGTCGCAGCTTGATGCAGCCGACTAATGCTGCTTGAGGTTGCCCTAACGCACTGCTCCACTGCTAGGCAAAGCCAAATAGATCCAAAATACAAAATTGGAAAATTCAATGAAATTTAACTTTTTCTCATCATTCAGTCTACGCCTACCCAATGTTATCCTTCTTTATTATGCTATTATTTGTGACTAATTTAGGAGTTAATTATTTTATGATTATAACCGGCTAGAAAAAGAAATGCAAATAAATATTACGCACCGCTAACTACCCTCATATCTTCAAAATGATCTCTTTTTCTATTTCAATACTTTTACCGTTCGTATGGTATTTTATAGTCGCGAGAACGTACTTAGTAAATATTGAATTTACTAATATGTACAGCCTTTTATTCACTGTTTATATTATACTCTATCGTAAAAGCATAACGTTCTGTGCCCGTGTTTAGTTGATCGAAACGCATATCGAGAAGCGACTTGCGAAATATTTTGTATGAAAATCCGATAAGCGCGTCTAGCGGGAGTTTTGCAAACTATTTTTCTTCATTAAAAACTGCTAGTTTCTCGATTCTCGCTTGTCGCAAATCAACATAACAAAACTCAGACTACGGGCTCAGTCATGTATATAACCAAACGTCAATTAGAATGCTTGTAGCATGTAGCCCCGTAATATTACAACTTTACAACACTCTGTCTTGTCTTGTCTAGTCTGAACATAGTGATAAATAAATACGGTTCTGTAGAATTGTCAGTCAGGAATAGAAGCGTGATGCACATTGAATACGAAACGGTACGGCTCGCGATAGATCAATTTATTTAGCAACAATGTATGCCTTTATAACAAGCTCAAATTCATAGCACAGCAAGGTAAAAATAACCAGTAAGTAAACAGTCGAATACTGAAACGCTGCATAGATTAATTTCATGCTTAAATTTTGCGCTCTCAGGCAGGGAAAAGTGATGTCTAAGCTTCGAGTATTCGGGTGTGATTATTTTATTAGATCTACTCACTCACGATAATAAGTTCAGACATCGTAAAACAAATGTTCTGTTCAGTTATAATTAGACTCAATTTCCATTAAAATGAACCTGAGGCAAAACATACCTATTACCTGAAACAATAAAATATGCCATAACGGCTATGCAATATTGGCTAGTACTGATGGAGTCTGGCTTTAGTTGAAAATACCGTCTTTACTGCGAAAATGATTTGACAACGCAAGTAACTCAAGATGATCCCTATGCACAAGTTTTTTTGGGGTGGGTCATTTACTGCAGACTTAGCGTGGACCCTAATAGTTCTTTTCTCGACTGAACAGTTACACTGGCAGCATTTAACGTACGTCATCAGTGCAAACTCTAAGCTCTGTGACATTTCGAAATGGTTCCCAAGTTTATATCCGTGCTATGATTAGTCAAATGTCATCCAGAGCTCGAGGCATAAATAATACCGATACGGTGGCCGATATACCGTTTGTATCTGCATAATATACAGTTTAGCCCGAACGGCGAACCCTAGCTGACCCCTGTAAAGTATCTGCGACAGCATTTCTGACCTTGAATTTTAAACTGGAATTGTTTTATTCGTGACATCGTTCGGTTCCCCGGTAACATTTCGCATGGACAATTGAAATCGTGAGGTCAACATTGGCGCGGGCTGTCTCACCATTGCAAATTTCTCTTACCTATACTGTTACATTGTATTTCTTTTTTTTTTCTATTATGTTCTACGTCATATCGACTGAGCCATGACAGGCGTCATGACAGCCATGACAGGCGTCATGGCTCAGTCGGTAGTACCTCTGCCTTCCGTGCTGTGGGTCGTGGGTTCGATCCCCACCGAGAACAAACATTTGTGTGTTGTAAACATAGATGTTTGTTCTGTGTCTGGGTGTTTCTATGTATTATAAGTATGTATTTACAAAAAAAAAAAAATGTATGTATGTATTCTATCAGCCATCTAGTTTTCATCGTACAAGCTTTGCTTAGTTTGGGACTAGAAGGCGTTGTGTTAAGTGTCCGTGAATATTTATTATTATTATTATTATTATATTTTCCACCTCAACACAGAAAAAAAACAGGTAAGACTACATAAAATAATTTTTGATATACTAAAGCGTTTAAATATACACCAAACTGAACAGAACCAGGATACCAGGTACCTAGAACCACAAAAAAATATGTTTAGAAAGATTCGAACCCCCAACCTTTATCGTAGAAAGCAGTGATATATTACCAGCTGAGCTGTAAAGTACAAAGGTATTTGGCATTCAGCCATCGCTTCACCTTCCTTGTTCTATTAAGCAAAACAATGGAGATTAAATAATTTACTATTAAATGCAGGCATTCTGCGCAGAGCTTGAAGATTAGGTTTTCTCTCAATAATAATATTACCGAACATAAAATTGGATGTATTTATTGGACATGTGTAAAATTAGATGTGATATCTAGATTAGTTTACTGATATTTATACAATTTAGTAAACTAACGCCCACCATGAACCACAATGTATTTTGATGGACTTTAACAATCAGAGTCTCTTCAGCTTAAAGTCGTAACAGAAGCCTCCGCGAATCAACTCGTATTGTTCCTTGACATGATGTGCAGTCAGTTCTCCGCGATCTAACTCAATTCCACAAACACAACGCACTCGCCTCCACGACACAAGGACAAAGGAACACGGAACAATTTCGATAGTCAACATTCCAATTTAGTACACGGACACATCGTTTCCGCAATATTCCGTCCGTACATAACCCGCCCAAGTTGAATCAGTGAAATTGCCGGTTCAGTTTACTGCTCCCGCCTGTCTAATTCAATATTGAAACAAACATTACTACGGTTTCTAAAATATACCGTTGGAGCATAAAACTCTTATCATTGTCGGTTGAAATCAATTCGAACACAACAATATCGGAGTAAAGTGAGATGAACAATAAAGATTGGTTTCCTTTTGGCTTTGGCCATTGTTTCGCATTTCATAAACGCGCTAACCGCGGGCACGTAACGTACCTAACTCGTTACAATGAAACCGCTCTACGTTGCAGCAAACGTTATACCACCGGCTATCTAGAAAGGCTCGTTAACATTGTTACCTACTGTACTGCTTACTCGAATTAATTTACATCTGCAATTTAGCTCCTGTTTATCTACATAAATGTCTGTATGGGATCATTTATCTTAAAACTAGCCTTATCAATGGGATCGGAAACTCAGATAAGGGTAGAATTTGCGAGCTAATTGAATATCTCTGAGTCCGTCCGTATCGGACTAGCGGTCGTCGTTTGTGTTCGTAAGCAAGTGTAGCATTAACGGAAATGTCGCTTTGACACGGTGATGCCGTGATTGTGGCCAAGTTAGCGTGTATCGGCTAATCGGCGGTGTAAGGGCCGATCTGCGCCGGCGCTGAGCCGGCTTGTTCGCAGCATGCGGCGCGGGCTAAATTAGCGAAAACATGTGCGAGTCGCAGTTATTGTTGTCGTCGGAAATCGTTATGATTTATCGCACAGTCCCTCGCTCGCTTATCGCTGATCGGTATCACTGATACCCGCCTCTATGTGAAAACCTGTGCATTTAAACATAACTGCAAATTAACGCGCATCAAGATGCAACTGGTGGCACTGTTAGCTCACTTCGCAGTACCCTGCCGGCTCGAGAGTAAACGACGCTTTATTACATAAATGTTCTTCACTTCGAATCATGCGTATTCAATTCTAAGCTACGAAATAGCTTCGTGCCGCTGATGAATTTATTTTCTCCCTTCTCTACATTATCATTCCTGAGCTTCGCGTTGGCTTTCTTACGTCTTTATTCGCTACTACTTATCTTTCATTTTGTGAATAAGTAAAGTTGCGTGTCTGTAAACTGTAATTTTCCCTGTCGCGCTATATTTTACCTTTCTTATTTATTAGTGTTTAAAAGTTACTGTGCAGTAAATATGGCTTGGCTGGGATAGTCAGGAGCTGCTTCGGATAGAGATGTTAAAAGTATGTAAATACAAAATCAAGATTTGCAAGCAAACTGGCACTTATTTACTGAAAAGTCAAGGGATAGTCATAATGTATTCCTTATACAATTTTAGCATTATTTGATTTTCTCGGGAACTACGTAGTTACTTTATGTGAACACTAGTTCGGACATTGGTCTCAGGCCTCAGCTAATCGCGGTGCATGCTTTTTGTAGCGGAAAGGCTAACGACCGCGGCGGATAGGTTCTTGAAATTGCTTTTTTGGGTAACCTGTTTCCGAACACGGTAGGCATGTTATACAACGAATCGGAAGATTTATCAATAAGTACATAGATACTGGAGGACATCCAAGACAACGCCATCTATGTCCCAGGTCAAGCAACGCTTCCGCTACGGGAACTAGATCGTTAATAGACATCTTATTTATTATACTTTTTTGTAAATACACGTTGTAATTCATAGTTACTAATACCCATACAGAGCAAACATAATTATGCGTTTATCATATAAATATTTATCGGTGGGATCGAACCCACAACTTACAACGTAGAAGATTGAGCTGTTCCAACTGAGATGTGAGGCTAGTATATTAATATACAAAGTAAGGTATCAATAAAAACAGCTTATTTCAAGCAATAAACCGATTGCATTTAAATTTGTTCCAATTACTTACATTATTACCTAGGCTACGCGCTTCACACAGATATTAATCGATCGACTGGGTAAGATTAACAATTTTTCATTAGTGAACGTTAATTATTTTTACAACACTTATTTACAACTGGTTTAATTGCCACTGTACGTTTGCAACTATTTAAAATATGTACATCTTCATTAGTAGGAAGATTGCAATTTATGATATCGCATTATTGGTTAAAGTGTTGTGTTACGACATTGTTCATTTGAGTAGCGGTGCCGACGCGATGCATTCCATAAAAGTGTGGATGTTGTAAGGCGAGTGCTCTCCGTTATGGAAACAATTGGAGGGTGTATTGTGTGTCAGATTTGTCGATGTTTACGGCGCGCTTCCTAGTTCCCGTATTGGATATATTGTGGAGGGCTCGTTATAGCGACCGGGAGCGGTATGTGTAAACGAGCCGAACCAACCCGACGCTAATTCTTGTTTATGAGAAGCCTCGCCCCGCATAGATACGATGTAAAGCCTCAGAGCGGACCCGACAATCGACCCTACCGACGTATAACTTACAATAACTTACACACTCAAAAGTATATGGACCAGTTAGATCACAATCCTTCCATATTTGTGGGTAACGATAAATCGACATTAAGAATAACATTTATTCTGATTGCCTCCGGTGTCCGTGTCAGGCAGTAAACTAGCCGTACCACCCGAGCGTTTAGTCAGGGCTAATTTTGTCGGTCACATTAGGCTCTAAGATGTAATGAAAGGCCTGATGGATATCTTTAGAGCGCTAGTGACACAGATCTAAGGGCCTGGACACATCACCACGGTTCGGCAGCGTCGCTACCGTTAAAAGGCACGATGTCGTCCCGCGGCACGGTGCCGTGTACGGTGCACTCGTTCGGCAGTTGATTTTCTCTTAAAATTACCTCCATCACGATTCGTTGTACACAGGTATGGATTCACCCAATATTTTCTTTGCTTCTTCATTCTTGGTCAGCAACAACAGGAGAATAATACTTTCTTCGGTCCATATTGACAAAAACTGCAATTTGAGTGAGTATACGTTTGAACCGAGATGGTAGCTGTCGTGAGCTGGCTCGGCGCAACGTATACGTCGTCGTGTCGTTTCAAGGTGGCGGCGCCGCAGCGCCGTGGTGATAGGTCCAGGCCCTAAGAGCCGACATAATATTCCTAATGTACGCCCATACCCGTACAGCGCGGGTTACCGTTCATAGTCCTCTCGTGTAATATTCTGAGAAGTGTAACGGTTCTCGAGACTCTGAGTCAAAAATGCTCCAGTGCTCGGAGTTTTGTTTTATTGCTCAGTAAGCTTAATGCGTCACAGCTTCTTGAACCTCATTTATGGTTCTAGGGAGTGGACACTGCAGAATATCATAATGCGAACCGAGACGACATCTTCAATGATAACGTTACTTCGTTTGCGATACTGATAATATTCATTGCGTGTTCGCGCATAGTTCACTTCTCCGTGATCATCTGAGTGACGGAGTGGAATGATAAATCGTTTCGCTATTTCATTCAACGTCTTTGTCAATGTTTCTTTAGCATGAATGATTTTAGTTGTTTGTATGTAACTGCTATAACTATGAAAGCGGCAAACTGCTTATAGACTTTTTTTGGAGATTTGAGAAATTATGTGCAGATTGTCGGATGACCTCTTACCTTTCTAATATCGGATTCTCTTTTATGGGTTGGACTACTTTCTATGAAACCTTTTTTAACACGATTAATTTAAGAATTTACTCATCATCAACCAAAAAGTTAAATGAGAAATTGGAATCGTCTGGGTGAATTTATTTTTAACGGGACAAAGAAAGATCCAGAAGAGCCAGACATTGATCACGTTGATTTCTAGCGCCCGCATCTGGGACTTTTATCATTATCATCATGTAACAAACAGTCCAGTAAGTTACCGACTATAATAGTCAGTAACTGGACTAGTTGTTGAATTGGAATTCGTTCCCCAACAGGTATTCTTCATAGATTTCTAGAAACAACTATATTAAACCCAATTTTTGTTTTTGCGTTACAATTATCCTTATTCACGTACAATGTTCCGTTTACAGATCCCCAGTAACAGCGGTATCCTGGCACCCTCAGTCCGGACTCCTTGCGTCTGTGGACCGCGGTAAACGAGCTCTCATTTGGGGAGACTTGTGACAGGCCTGGGAGGCGCTGCCGCCGCCAACCACTACTGACGCCGAACAGGTTGGTTTTCCAGACGGTTTATTTCCGAAGGTTTTGACGGGTTAAATAACCCTTTAAATCCATATCCATCTTTCTTTATTACTACACAGCTGGCAAAAGCCTTTCACCCTTATTTTTATACTTCTCAGTCTTGCTACGTGGGCCAGTTTATATAATTATTATTTTACTAGCTTTCGCCCACGAACAAACCATATATATTCCAAGTTTCATCCAAATTGGACTATAGTTGTAGCATATAATTGAAACACAAAGATCTATACTTCATTCAAATCGATCGAACATCACCTCAAATATCTTGGTATATACCTTCTTGAATACTCATAAATCCTTTGAAGATGACCGAAGAGGCTTATAATTTTTCCCTACATTTTTGCACCTTACATTTTGTTTTTATTCTAAAAACGTTTTTCGTAAACTTATGAGATCGAAATCTATTTCATAAATACTAACTGCAAACCTACATGAATGTGGACACCGTGCTGTCTTTGCGCAAAAAACGTGATAAGTAAATATGGAATGAAAGTTCCATTGTCATTCTGTATGTGGACATATTTTAACTTTACGCTCAGATTTCCACATGATAACGTCACTTTTATCATCATAAATTCGCACTCGTTTTCGTTTTTGGTGAATCATTATTACCTTTCTTTTGAATAACCCGGTTGCACTATGTTTAGAAATCGCCTGGCTCGTTTCAGCATTCTATTGGTATAAAGTAATAAACAAAATTGTAATGTACCTATCAAAACTTAACAATAGAGGTAGAATTGAATTTTTTCGTGCTGTGATGAGCGTAGACATCTCTTCTATAGCTTTGCGTGAAAACAATATAAAAACCAAACAGGCTTATAGTGTCTGGTAGAACAATCGCACCCTTGTTTTAAAAGCTCTGAGTTTTCAAACACAATTGAAATAGTTGTTTCATACAATTGGCTAAAAGTACAATACCGTCGACAAGTGAAAGCGTGACTTTCGACTTTCATTAAGTTTTTGTTAAGTGTATGTATGGGCTTCGCGACCGCCGGCCATATTGTCTCGCGACACAAATCTTCGAGGCTCTTCTGAATAAAGAGCTCCAAATATTTGTTCGATTTTTACTTTCGAACGGAACCGCCGCCGATGAGGCGAAGAAAGTGTTCTAAGTGCTGAAAATAGAAGATCTTATGCGATTTTAATTGATACCATCGGTTTCCCTTTCGTTATGTTTGAATTTAGCATTTAATAAATACTCGTTTGACAGGAGAGAAAATTTATAGACATGATTCCATTGATTCAATGCCCACGACTTACAAAAAAACCTAACGCAATTAACACATTTAGAGTAGTTGCTTTTAAATGAACTGAATAGCTTAGCCTATGATTGTATTCAACATAGGTACCTACTTAGTTTTATTTGTTTATACCGACGCGTCTGTCGTAAGCAATTTATGAGAGTTTAAAATATTATGAGCGTCTTTACAGGCGAACAACGCGGACTAAGATGTGCGCCTTTCAGCCATCAATCAGTTGTCAAGACACTTGTCGAACAAGAGAATCTCGACTGATAATAAAACATTATCACCAGTGTCGATGTCATTCAAATTTATGTGGGAAAGCCAAGGGTTATGCAGAACTTGTTGCTTGCAATGGATAGGCAGATTTGAATTAATTTATAGGTCAACAAGTCAGGAAGAACTTCAAACATTTCCTTTGCAAATAATCACAATCATGCCTTGCTGTTTTGTTAGCTGTAAGTTGAGAAAGTAACCTTATTTTTTCATCCATACAATACAAAATTCAATATCTCACCCGAAAATATTCAAAAGTATATTGAAAGATGTCTCCGCTCGAGCTCGGAGTGCGCTGGACCGTTCATAAACCGTTTGTCGCCAAAACGAAGCGGAAAATTTAATACTCGGACTTTGTACGTGATCAGTATCAGTCTTTTTGTCATCGGACTATTGGCACACTTTCGTTTCCCGACGGGAGAACGCTCTGGTACTGTCACCTACTTTATAACCATTGTGTTTAGCTCGACAAACAAATTTTAATTAACCGTTGTATGCAAAATAAAATATTACATTAGCTAGCTTTCAATACAACGATGTCGGGCTATGAAATGTTATAAAGCCTGACATAGATCTGATGAATAGCCACTTCAATCATCAATCAAACGAGCATACCTACCATCGCAGTTTATTAGGTTACAGAAATATAATAAAACAACATAATATTCAGTGATACAACGTTCAATAGCTACCGTTAATGGTTTTTATGCACAATATCACTTTCACATCTAATGCATTCATTGTGTAGGATCTATTCCAATGCCCATAATATGTAGAACGGCACTTTGCACCTATCATCATCGATGGTATATTCACGTTTTTATTAGAGTGCGAGTGAATAACACCCTAGACTAGAAAGTATGCATGATCCATCTGGTCGAATTCGTTCCGAAATTTGTCTCATTTCGTCGATACCGTTGTGTTGCGGCTTGCGAGTGGAAGATTCGGCGTAATGACCTGCGGCTGGCGGAGCTCGGCTGCCGTCGCACGATTGTCGCACAAGTCAATCATCCACGGTGGCTGGCATCGGCCACATTCCACGACGCTTCCAATCATTACCTATAGACCGGCGAGCCGAGCCGAGCCGCCATCGCACCGCACCACCGCCGCCGCCTCCGCCACCGCCTCTGCTCTCGCCGCTCCGATAAACAAATTACATCTCGTTCAATTCGCATAACTGTACCGATGCAAACATGTCGCAACTTAATCAATAACGTACCGTTTTTTGACCAGAATACTTTGTGCCACCTTTTAAAAATAATTTAAATTAGGTTCTGCAACATCAATTTTAAATAAAACAAAATCGTAATTGCAACAGTTGGAATCGTTAAAAGTTTATCAAACACACTGACAAATCAATTTTAATTTAACATCGTGTACACGAATCTTTATTATACCAATTTGCGTATGCTCTGACATAAATGTGATAACCGTAAACTATTTAGCGTTTATGTTGCTATTCATTATGCCTTTGCATGTCAAATTAAAAGTTAAAAGCTGACAGCGGCGCGTTAATTCAGTGCACCGACCGGCACAGCTGAACCTGCACGATGTATGTCGACACTTGAAAAAAATTGACATCACTTTTACCGTAAGGCCATCTACACTTGTAGGATCAATTAAGTAATGCCGTTTTAGTAATAATTACGTTTTTTGTTTGATAGTAAGGCCGGTAGCCGACACGCGAAGAGGTCGGGGCGGGCTAATAGTCGCTATTAGCAAATCGCTCTCAGAGATCTCCAACAATGAACACGAAATAAGCTCATTGCCGTGATGTCCCATTCATTATTTTTTTTGCGATATTACTATCTCTTGTGTGTCAAACTCTCATTTTTTCCTCGTTGCTTCAAGTAAACGGAGCAATCTGGCCTCGGGCAGACTAATATCATGATTAAATTATTATCTCGTAGAGGTTGTATGCTATCATTGTATCATTTGCGTGTGAGTGCGACTTTCGAGTGATTTCCGTCTATCAGACGTTCATTTGGACGCTTTAAGCTATAAAAAGTAAGCAAGTGCAAATTATAACATTATGAAACAATAATGGCTTTACCACTGTAACGGTGAATTCGGCTGCATCCCTATTTAGTCCATGTGGGTTAATTACCTAGTTGAGACCATTGCGGCTCATTAAATACTTACCCTACAACGTGAACACCCGTTACTATTTTAGTAGGTTTTCTACAATTTCTAAGCTGCCAGTTTAGTTTCCCATGATCTGTTTACATAATAATTATACCATTTACAAAAATTATTATTAGACAGGCGTCATGGCTCAGTCGGTAGTAGCTCTGCCTTCCGTGCTGTGGGTCGTGGGTTCGATCCCCACCGAGAACAAACTTGTGTGTTATAAACATAGATGTTTGTTCTGTGTCTGGGTGTTTCTATGTATTATAAGTATGTATTTACAAAAAAAAAATGTATGTATGTATTCTATCAGCCATCTAGTTTCCATCGTACAAGCTTTGCTTAGTTTGGGACTAGAAGGCGTTGTGTTAAGTGTCCGTGAATATTTATTTATTTTATTTATTTATTTATCTATTTATTTATTTATTTATTTATTTATTTATTTATTTATTTATTTATTTATTTATATATTTATTTATTTATTTATTTAGTTTGGTTATTTACGTCTCTAGATTAAATAACGGCACTAAAAGTCAATTAAATTTGTATCACAAGAAGTTGTAATCAAATTACTAGATATCAGGTTAGTAATCTGAGGCTATCCAAGATTTATTTGTAATGTAATTTCCATTTTAAATCACCTGAGTAATATTGCTTAGCATTTCCAACTTCCCTATACGACTAACGATAAGTCGAGGATATGATTAAGCCGTCCGTAATCCGAGATTATGTGCAGTATGCATTTTATGCCATGTGACAACTTTCAACGTTTTTCATTGCAGGCTCCCGAGGAAAGCGCAGACCCCGAGAGCGATGCCGCCGAGGTGTTCGACTTCCTACGCGGCTTCACTACGGACATCTTCCAACGGTTCGTGTAAAAACCTGCAGTGTACGTCGAACTGAACGACTGTCACATTTTCTTTAAAGCTCGTACTAAAAAGACATGCGTTAAATTGGTGCGAAATATCAGTGGTAACGATGTCTGTACTAAAAGCGATGTGTTAATAAAATAGGTGCTAAAAAGATTCACAGTTCCGTTAATAAGAAAAGGGCGTGAAAATTATTGTGTTGGTTCAGAGATGGTCGTACGTAATGTTGTTTTAATGTGGTTTCGAGAAAACTCGTTAATATTTTGTGAGACGTCAATCTCGAATAAGAGGTGTTTATGCATAATAATTGGTGACATTAATGTTGCCTGAGATGGTTGTGTTTTTGTAAGTGGTTTGTTAGCACGTTTTTTTATTCGAGTTAGCTCACTTTATGAGCTTAATCGTATCCGTATGTTAACCTCATTCCTGATGGTCTGTGAGTTAATTATTGTTCTTTTCTGTACATCATACATTATGCTCACTCTTTTACACATTCTTAGTTTCGGCTATAAAAAGTGATATAATTGATTTTACATTGTTTTTGACTATGATATCCAAGGTTCTAAATTAAATACCAAATCTTGTGAAACACCTTTACTCAGAGCCTAGTCTACTAAAGTGTAAGTGAGCTTTTGATAGTGTCACGTGATCTTTTAGTTCTAAGGGTATTTTAAGAGCTTCTTTAAAATGGTTATTTCCTGAGCTGTGAGTACTTTATTAGTTGAAATTATTTAAAGACTCATATTAAACATGATGGTAGGCAATCTCCTAGAACGGTTGAAATGCTGAATTATAGGTCATTGTGAACTTTTAGAAGTAAATCAATAACATTTTCGCTGTTATTAATAAACTCGATGTAAGCTTGGAATAGGTACACCGTGTTTTGTCTTTTTCGATCGAATTGGAATCTGTTTGTCAATGCAAAAGACAAAACACGGTGTATGACTCATTAGATGAATAAATAAATATTCTTGGACATTTCACACAACGCCCTCTAGTCCCAAACTAAGCAAAGCTTGTATGGGAGCTAGATTGCTGATAGAATACTTTTTTTTTTTTGTAAATATAGAATAATACACCGGGGCATAGAACAATGTGTTTGCCACACACAAATGTTTGTTCTTGGTGGGGATCGAATCCACGACCCACATCGCGGAAGGCAGAGCTATTATGAACTGAGCTATAATGACTTTTACACTAGTGTATAGCCTCCAATTAGTAGTTGAAAAACGAGAGCGAAAACAGAAACCTACACACTACACACGACAAAACGACTAATTGAACTAAGATTGCTTATATAGGCCCGTATGTAAATTTACTGTCCAAGCACTGACCCGGGACGCATATATTTTTGTATAAAAATCTCTACTCAAATCTATGCTTGAGCAACGATTTCTTTATCAGCGTAAGGGCCATAGGGACTCATCTCTTTTCCTGATCTGACGGACCACCTGTGTTTCCCGGACTTTCTCATTAGCAAACAATGATCATTCGACTGTCCTGTCTTGCGATCAATAAACTGCTCATACGTTGAAACGTAGGGTTGCCCTGTCATGTATTTTTATACTGTCAACCATTGAGCTATACAATGGAGTCACCATTTGCAAAATGCGCCAAAATCTGGCAGCTTTGAAATATGACGTTTTTACACTTGTCAGAAGAGAGTTAGTCATACTACGTGTTTCCACTAAAACATTCACAACACAATCCTTACAAACGATTTGTTTCCTTAAAACTTAAGAAAATCCTTAAAACAATCTGCACTAGATTCAAAATGTCAAAACATGCACAAGGTTTGGCGGTGGAAACGCAAATCGATATCTTCACCGAGTTGTGCATGTTTTATTGTGAATGTTTTGCAGTGGAAACCTACGGTTACACTACAGTTTTATACCCTAACCCTTCAAAGTGTTCGATGGTAAAACAGTAATGTATAACTAAAAACTGCGCTCACGCCTTCGTCTGAGCACATTTGTTCCGTTCCCTTTTCTGAACGCCAATGGCAAAGTCCGTTGTATAAAATGTTGTTTCTGTCAACACCGCAAAATGAAATAAAACTGACGCAGGCGTGTTGACGCGTAAATGACATGTCCTTAATCAGTCATCGCTATTTTCCTTGTTTTTTTTTCTGTACCGTTAGCTATGAGAACAAAAAGGTAGCTTATGCATTCTAGAACTATTCTTAGAATTGAGACTATTCGCACTTTTTCATTGACCTTAGGAAATATAATATGCTATAGTTTGATCTACGTTGAGAAAAGAACTGACTACAGAACGTTTTACATAGAAATAGTTCTTAGACAGCTGAAGTTAGCTTAATAAAACAAGTCTTATAAGAGTCTAGTCTAGATCTTATGGCAGCCCTGACAGCTCAGCTGCGGGCACATCCATAATCCTGTGACGTGTGTTTTGACAGCCGACCCGGGCAACTACCTGACTTGGTTTTTACCAAGAGTTTTTTATTCGACAGTAGGTACAATGACCCACGCCCGCGGCGCTATTTTCACACGTAATTACATATACAGTCAGTTAATTACTGGTAGTGCGACGGCAGCCGCTATAAGATAACAGCTAATCCGGCCCCGTAGGTATTCAAATTGCGTTTCGCTAACCTTCGGCTTTGGTAATAATAGATCCAGAATTATTATAGAATCTGGCGGCGCCTGGAATCCATCACTAGAGGTACATTGATTTATGTCTGGTAGGTACAGTCAGCATCAGAAGTTGATCGCTTGTTCAGGATTTGAAGTGGTTTTTTTTTCAACTTTTAAGATAATCATTAAAAATTTAAAAACTGCTAGTTTTCAGTCATATTGTTATAAAAACTTATCCTAATGCTGACTGTATGTCATACATTCTTCAGTTTTTAAAATAAAAAATCAGTAAGTTTCTGATACTATTCAAATACAAATTTAGCAGAAAAAGATAACCTAGATACATTTTAAGAATACCCATATTCAGATTTACCCACTTGTGGAAATCAGAATAAAAAAGACAAAACCTACTTTACTTTGAGATAGATAAAATTAAATCACATTACAAAGTCTCTCTATAATTTTGGATTCTTGCCATAAAACATGTCATTTCTATAGCTATATTCTATTCAAAAAAACTATTTTAGCGCTCTAGCACAATATTGAATTTGTAAAATCGGCCATTTTATTATAAACTAGTCACTTCTATCTTTTGCGATTGAATATAATGTGTTTATTATAAAGATGTGATAAAATTTTATTCGATATTATGTTTGCATTTAGCGGTAAATGGTATTTAGGTAAGTAGGTAGGTTGTAAAGTTATTTCAAAAATAAATATGCAGATTAGTCTTCAAAAGGTATACCCTGGATTAATGTATACTGTTGAATTTTTGTCGATTTTTATGATAAATCAGTTAAGATTATGATCAAAAAAATATTATTTTAATGCTATGCGATATAAACTCAAACTTGTCCTAAATAATTAAAAATCTGAATTCTTTTTATACGTACTTATTCATAATGGTCTTGCTGCAGATAAAATTGTAATTGTAAAGAAAAGTGTGCCTTTTATTAGCTACTAAGCATATAGTTGTAATATGCGTGTATAATGTATTATCCTATAACGTAATACATTTATTACTTGGTTCCAATGATTCCAACCTGTTTATATAAATGAGAAGCTATACAGGGTGTTTTAAACAGTAATATCCAAAGAAAAAAAAATATTTACCCGCATCCGGTATGCTCCTCGAGTTTTTTTTTTTTTTAGTTATGATTTTTTTGAGATATGCAGGCAGGAACAGTTAAAACTTGAATGTGTTTTTTTTCACGTTTTATTTTATGAAATGGTCTTTATGATTGAGTGAATTATGGTTCTGGGCATGAATGAACAAAAATAAGTATTTGATCATTCATGTCCAGGATGAAGGAATTTTTTTTTTCTTTGATTGTCACTGTTTGGGCCAATTTGTATATTATATGTAGTATATTGTAAATAGTCGCAATAAGCAAAATACAGCTTTAATAAGACTGTTGTGGATAGTTTTTGAAACCAATACATCACTATGACCGTCAGCATTGAAGTATGGAACACTATGTTTTATTTTATATACGAAAGCTATGAAAATGAGTTTATTCATTTAGGACGTTTTCGTAACCCAGGAGTATTTTTTTTTTAATAATAGAGTTTTTTTACTTAGGTAAGCTTGAATTTGATTGCATATTTTCCAAATCAGTGTAAAAGTTCCATATTTGCTGTATATAATATAGTAGGTAAAGTGCAAACTCGGTTGCGAAAACGAACTAGAGGTTTTTGTTAAACGTAAGTTTGTAGGTAGGTTTTTTATTCAGCATAATATATTGTAAAATCTCCTTCTATTTTAATATTTTTATATGGAGACTTACAGTGCATAGTACAACTTAGACATTGTAAAAAATGTTCCACTTCGTCATTTTTATCCTACGAAATGTATATTCATATTCAATATGAAATAAATGTATGTTATTATAAGTGAGTGGTTTCATTACCTTTTGTTCATCTTAATCGAATTAAGTTTTTGTATGAACTTATTGTTCGTACGTATGATTAAGTCTGCACATCGTTCGCTGTCGAATTAACATTCATTTTGAAATAATAACGGTTGGCTATTTATTCTGGCGGAGTTATTGAGGTGTGCTATTAGTTGCGAACTCCGGTCGTCACCCGTTGACCCGGAGTTTCTCCAATTAAAGTACCTCCCGAGGGGAGAGTGTAATCATTCATACTATTCTATTAAGCATCATGTACATATCAGAGGTATATTCAGTGGTAGAGCAAATTAAAGTATGAATATCAACTAAGTCCCACAATTTCACTAAATAGTTCAGTAGGTACGTACCTAATAGAATTTATTCGACGTCCGGATGTGGTAATGTCGTACTTTGGACAGATTTTTTTAAGTTATTTTTTTTCTATTTATCTTAATACTTACATCTAAGATTTTGATATAAAAGATAATTTGTAATTCATTGAGAAACACATTTGTTGAGATTCTAGAATAGAACAGTGAAAAAACAAAAAAAGTGTATGAAGTGTATTTGGGAACTGTTTCTGCGAGTCTATAGACGTCAGATAGACTCGCAGAAACAGTTCCCAAATCTCCTGCTAGAGGCGCTTATCCGGTTTTCATACAAAAATTTTCACTTTGGGAATCCGTTTCCGAATGCCAAAAATAGCAAGAAAACACAACACCGAGATAGACTCAGGGCTCTGTTGTTACCCGGTTAGACATTTTCGTAGATCTCTTACTGTTAATCGTCAACCAACAGTCTGATGAAATAGCATTCATACGACAAAAATATATGATTTACTAGAGTGCAAAATCACAAACAAAAGTCTCTTGTTAGAATTCTGGCAAATTTGAGGTTTTTCCACGAACAGTTACCGACACCATCAAACACATTAAACATTGATAAATTGTCATATTAGCAAACTAGCTGTAAAGGCTACGAACAGCTGTTTTGTATGTTTAAAGATAATCTTGACGCGCCCCTTTACATCATTCACCTTTGCATACGATTTGTCATTATGCTAATTTACTTCGCTCCCAGATCGATTCATCTATCGAAGTCGTAAGTCACTGTCAAAAGTGTCTGAACAACTCAAATGTTCAAATACAGCTATACATTCAAGTATTCAAGTGGACATTCAGGTGGTCATTTGAGGCCTGAGCCCGTAGTCTGAGTTTTGCTGTGTTGATTTGCGACAAGCTATAGTATCGAGAAACGCGCAGTTTTTGTATGGAGAAAAATTGTTTGCAAATATCCCGCCAGAGGCGCTTATCGGATTTTCATACAAAATATTTCGCAAGTCGCTTCTCCATATGCGTTTTGATCAACAAAACAAAACTCAAGACTACGGGCTCTGAGCATGGAATTATGAGATTTCCCATAGCATTATCATATAATGCTATTTGGTAGATATATCTCTTTCATTCTCTTTCATAAGTTGTCAATATAAAATGGCTCTACACCGCGCTTGTTCGTTAGGTATTGGTAAAGTACTATCACCAAATATTAGTGTTACGTCTTACCACCTCTGTGTTGTAACACTAACATTTGGGTACCATTCCAATCTTGCAAAGCAGTATTTCGATGCCATCAAACAAAATAGTTTGAAAAGTGGTATGGCGGCAATTTCGCTGATAGTACTTAGCTCGTGCCTACTAAACCCCATAATTCCTGACTAATGGACTCAATATGACAAATTAGAGATTTACCACTGGGTTTGTAAACCACATCGGTCGTGCCAACCACATTACGCGTACAACCAACCCGCCTCTACGAATTAGTATCCTGGCAAATCACATTATGAACACTCGAATGTAATTACTAGAGAAGGTTGGAAGCATCATCATCGTAACCAGGTTGTATCTGAATAAGGGAACATAGACTTTCTTCAAAAGTTTTCAGAATAAATTATTTTGGGCCTACTGCATCCACTTAACTACTTATAAGTTATTCATTGCAGAAGCAAATGACAGCGGAGGGAAATTCTACCAACGCAACGTCCCATTAAGCAAACATGAAATTGCTTAAAGCTATCACCAGTCATTACAACCCCGCCCACGTGAACAACAGGTGTGTTTCAGTCATTACTTTATTTTATCTAGATAGAATCTTGACGGATGTGGGCACCGAACATCATTACAATAGAAGAGATGTTTTATCTAATGGACGAACCGAACATCTACCGAAGCAGCCGCGGCCGCCGACACCTATTGATATTCTACGAAACTGATATGCAAAACAAAGTAACAGTATTCACAGGTTTGTACCTACCACCTTTTTTCTCTTCTGACAAAAACTCGCGAACTTATTACTGCTAGCAAATTGAACATGGGATCGTAATTATGTCGAATTAGGTGTGCATTATTTTATTTAGGTAGTGCGAATGTCTAATGGAGAATGATTGACTTGTTCGAGAGCTCAGAATACCAGATACCGAGGTGACCTAGAGAGCACACAAACACTTTGTTCAATTGCCGACTGAGGACTCTCAACCGCGCACGTTACGGTCAAAACCAATATGAAATCGACCACAACCTACATCAACCTTGCATTTTACACGAGAAACAATGGCAACTCTACGTGCGAAATCGATTGCAAATTAATATAATCCGTTACATGCCCGAGAAAGGTTTTGTTTGCCTTTTAACAACGATTGCATATGCTTTAAAACTGGGATTCGCGTGTTCTGCATACTATAGAGATAAGTCCTTCTTCCAAGTTGTAGACCTATCGGTAAAATAAATACACGGTGTAAAAATACTGACAGACCGTAGACCTCATCGACGATTCTTGATTGATATTATTGCCTCTGGAATCAGTCAATAATTTACCACAGCAATAATACACTAACACTTTATAACCCAGTAGACGACACTGCCTTCTCAGAATATTCTATTTATTCTAATGATGGTGAAAGGATACGATGCGCCTTGCACCAAGGTGGTTTCTTTTCGGGCACGCGTTTATAAAAAGGTATTGAAAAAATGTAGGTACATAGATGAACTGGCCAGGTAATTTGCAGTTTGCAAAGTGATTGGAGAAGCACCTAATAGACACTAGCACAACAGTCTCGGCTTTCGAGGGCAAGCAAGACTTTTTGTTATGTTTATAAAATGAAACGAGTTCGACAGTGTAACGGTGTGGTTGTTGCTGCCTGAGGCACGTGACATTAATTATTAGGCACTTTTTGAATATTTCCTGTGCAACTTGAGGCGGATGCCTAATTAGAATCTTAGGCGTGGGCACGGGTACCGGGATAACGGTCTACTTATTAGGCACTCTACCTTTCTGTTCGGACGGCTGATTTATCATTTGTTCAGGGTAAAAAAACAGACAGTTGTGCACGGTATATAAATACTTTACTAATACTTTAGCGGGACCTTCAGACCAAATCGATTTATACAAACAATCCCGGTTTCTGAATGAAAGTACCTAGGTACTAAAAGTGGTTTTTCAAGGATCTGCATCCACACCATTTATAAAACTCACTCCAACGCTCCTGTAATACAATGTTTAGGAAGGTTTATTATTTATTTATACCCCTATTTATATAATACGTATACTTATGTAGGTATTAGTATTATAAAAACATAATAACCATAACGGTGTTGTGCCTGAACTTTCAGTTTTCTGCAATACTTTTTGTACACCCTGTACCTATTATTTTAGGTGCGCAGTTAGCAAACATTGACATTTTTGCCTGATGCTAAATTAAACGTCATGTTATTTGTCTTGAGCTGTTTGCCGGCCTAAGAACTATACAAAGTCTGTAAAGTAGCGTATTACAGCTAGGCACAAATAGGTAGTACATGCTTGCACTCCCAACTAATTTACAGTAAACCATCTGCGGTTATTAGGCTTATAGCATTTAGGTTTCCTAACATTAGCATAGTCACAGCCATTCACAGAAACTGGCAAGACACACGTAGAGATGGTCCTATAGATGTTGTTGTACATTTAGTAGGTAATTACCCACACACGCACTGTTCCATTAAACTTTACATCATTTATCTTAGATACTGTTATCTCCAGATTGCTGGTTTGGCTTTGCTTAGGTTTTTCTTGTTTACATGATCTCACGATTTACCTGGAGATAATATTTAGGTGAACGCGTACCTACAAAACGCAAGGATAGGTACTAACGTTTTCAAAATTATAATCCTTGCTCTACATCAGCGAGATAGGAACATGGCCAATTTCTGAAAATAGTGTCTCTACATGTCCGATATGAAACGGTACTAAACATTCTCGTGGAGAATACGAGTTCAGCTCGATATAGCCCTTGAGTGCGACATGTTTATTACTTATATCGATGCATTAAAGCCTCTACGTGCAGCGCTCTGAGGTCATTACATCAACTGCTCCTACAGAAATCGTGTTCTAGCTCAAAATATGTATCGACAACAAGACCTTAAAATTCTAAAGCTAGGTGAAATTACACCGGCTCCTTCCATTCCAGTGCTTTATTTGCTCACATAATACTAGTGGGTAAACTTACTTGGAGGATGGAATGCATCGCTTTGCATGCGCTCGGAGGTTTGCTTGACGAATGATCGAGCTCTCCAGACAAAAGCGCGATGAATTTGAGGTAAATCGCAGAGTCGTGACCGAGTCATTTAATCATAAGCATCTAAGCTAATTAGAGTAGGTCGCGAACCTCGAGACCGGTAATGAAAATCACAATTGAACCTGGTTGCCGCAGAAAATTGCACTTGGCATGGAATTCCACAACATTATCGATGGGTCGGTTGTCGTTGGCCACGATGCACGTCGCTTGTCAACTTGCCACGACATTGCAAATTATGTTCTACTTTGGCTGAGAAAGGTTACCCCTACTACTGTCTTCTTAAACTACCTCAGTCCCTGACACTGCGCTCTGACTTATTTATTGGGTCTTACCTATATGAATACAATCAGCAACAGTGCGAATTCAATTTATGACTGAGATTATAATTACTTTCACATAGAGACAACATTTCTAAATCATAAAAGGTCACGACCGGCTCTGAGGTCGCCATGGTAATCTGCCTGAGGATCTGTTTATGATGGCGAGTATTTAGATATTCAATAAAACTGTCAGCTATCGAGAATTAAACTGTTGTATTACAGCTCGTTTGGAACATGCATTCAAGGAGGATGTTATAATGGTAGGAGCATTTCCTACCATTACCTATATTTTTATGTTTATTTTGTACATATTTACCTAACTAAATATGTAGGTAAGTACAGAAAGCAATCAGATCTAATCTACCCTATCATTAGGTACTTGATCAACCATATTATATTTTATTGCGATCTATTTCCATATATTTGGTTCATGGTATACCTATATCCTATTGAAAGTCAATAATATTTAATTTTTCATTTGTTTTTTTTTTCATTTCTTCTGCTTTTCTATAATTACCACTCCATGTTTCTATCGGCTAATAGTAAGTCGTTTGTATTTATAAATTAATATTGGCCTACCGTTACAGAGGCACGCGCGAAATGACTACAAAATATAAGTTCTACAAATAATTACATAGCAATTACCTACGCCTTCATCCATCATTCGCGCCTCCACAGCGACTCTACCTAAACGGTTGTTACAAAATAAAGGGCAATGTGTTTGATATCAATCATCTTTGATTTATCTACTTACCAATAACAGTTATTATGTATGAGTAGTTTCTGAGAGACGACGAACAGCCAACCTGCTGATTTCAAAAACACTTTTGTTGATAGAGTAACTTATAGGGATGTCATAAAATTATCAGCATATTTCTGTCCCTACGATTACTCACAACAAATTGCAAGATTCTTGCTTATTATAGGTAGGTAACATAAACTTTTGCGCACGCGCTATCTCGTCGATCGGTTTGGAGTCGGGATGCGTCTCACACTCGCACAGGAAGTGACCGGACGAGGGTAGTCCAACCGGAATGCTATTTTAAAATTTCCTCGCAATCTCGTTCGCTTAATGATCTTCCTGTTGACTTATAAGGAACCAACGAACTCGTATGCAAATCCAGCACACCGGCATGCTATCTCTATGATAATATTTAATTGTGATATTATTGTTTTGGTTTGATAATGGGTACGGTACCGTAATGGGTCCTGTCTCTTTGTCTCTATTACTGGCCGTCGAGCATCGCCCTTATCTACACGTGTATCACTTGTTCATATCACTCTATAAGGAGGCCGTTGGGTATTATCACATCATAGCGTGGTGCGCGGTCGCACGGTAAGGGCCTCCATTTGCATACAAGTAAATATCTCGATCTACGGGCACTGCTCGAGCAGATTACTGCCGCAATGCTTCCGCGCAGTATTGAATTCGGTACCAACGGTCTCGACTCCCATTACCAGTTCTCGTTTACTTGTTACTGTGATTCTCGGCTGATAACAATCTTGCCGACTGTTCTAGACTGAATATTCCCTATTCTAACGAGGAACTATTTTGTGTATTATCACAGTTCACATAAAGAGCGTTGAATAGGTGAGAAAATGTGCCTGCATAAATAGCATCCGCAAAAAGCGCCAAACTTGATGGTGATTTCATAGCAGGCTCTTAAAATGGATTGAGATCTTTGAAAACATACAGACTACCTATGTAGGTACCTAGCTAAGAATAGTCTGGATAATCTGAGGTGAGTACCTAGGTACCTAAGTATACTTCTAGGAAGATATTTGGAGAGAGCGATGTAGTTTTGGGTTCATGTTCGTTATTTGAAGGCCAAGGTTTTTCGAGGGTGGCAGGAATGTCGAATGCTTGGAGTTTTACAGAATGAAATAGGTTTCCTTACTAAGTGAGGTAGCAGGTAGGTACCTACCTATTTTTATGACCTCCCAAGAAAAATATTAGATACAAGATGTTTATTTGCATAAATAAGTGTTACAATTTGGTCTTAACTGTAGGAGGCACTTTAAAACTTATTCACCTTTTCCAGGTATCGCAAGGATGCATAAATGTAGTCACTAGGGATTTTAGAGCCCGTAGTCTTAGTTTTATGTCGTTTAGGTATATCCGAATAGAAAGAATCGAGAAACTCCCAGTTTTTGTATGGAGAAAAATCGTTTACAAAACTCCCACTGCTAGAGGCGCTTAATATACGGTACCTACTTATTCATACTAAATATCTCATAAGTCGCTTCAATATTCGTTACTATTAAAAAGAGCAAAACTTAGATTCGAGCCTGAGAAAAGTAAGGTGGGTAGTCTTAGTCAACGGCAAAGGTCACAACTGGTATAGGGCCCTAGCCCGAGGCTTGTAGGTGCCCTGTTGGCCTACAAGTCCTACAATGCTAGAATAGCTACCTACATAAATTATTATCGATGACAACTACGCAGGGTTCCATGATATTAATACCTACCTACCTACGTACCTAGGTATTACTACTGCCGTCTTGCTTGATTAGAGGCAATTCTATTTTTTTGCGATGTTGTAGGTGGTTGGTTAGGAGGTAGGTTAAGTACCTTCCTACATACTCTCCAGCAAGTAAGTAGGTACCTATAGCTACGTACCTACCTAAAGGAGCCGTATTCATACAAAGAAATCTATGCTTGACTCTCTTGAGAAAGTCTGCATAGAAAGGAGCCCCGAACATCATTTCAGAAAAAAAAAACCCATAGGTTGAAAGACTCCAAAGTTTAATAGATGGCGCTGAAACATTGGTCAACCCTATTTCGATACTGTTATTTACGAGAATGCCGTTTTTGGCTTTAGCCTACCTCACTAGACCCACAGACTACAAAACCATACTGAACTTTTTTATCATTCTTCCGAGAACGATCAAAGCATCGACAAAGTTTCCGAACGCGCACTTGCCAAATGAAAATGTTTTATTTTTTGGCAAAGAAAATTACAACTAATACAGTATTTACAATATTTACAATATTTACAAAATACACATGAAACAGTTGAGCTATCTACAAACCGTTGCAAACGATTTTTTAATTATTTTTTGGCTAATACCGCGTTCACACTATGCCATTGCCGCTGCCGGCATGAATGCCGCGATGAATTCCGGAATGATTGCCACAGCAACATCGCCAAGTTCATGCCCTAGCTCTTTGGTGAGAATAAAGCCGATGTTGCTGTGGCAATAATTCCGGAATTAATCGCGGCATTCATGCCGGGGATAGTGTGCACGCGCTATTATGTTTACACTGAACGTGCACTGAATAAAGTTTCCGAACGCGCTCCTGCTGAAAAATTAAGACGTCACTTGACGACGACTTGCTTTGCTTGACGTGACGGGTGTGAGTGAGTGACAAAAAAAATGGTGCTCGTTTACCAGCTGGCACTCATTTTGTAATGAAAATCAACACATTTTGTTGTTACAATTAATTCTTTTGGAATGGCGTCAGTTTTAGATGCAGTTAAATATTACCAGCAGTCTATTGAGAAACATACCAACGACGAAGAGAAAGTGAGTATGGTTATTCCCATGTTACTTTACACATTGTTCCGATATTTTACAAGGAAAACCCTGATGGGTAATAAGAATTTTCCAGGATACTCATTTTACCTACGCATTTTATGCTTCGAGGCTCGTTCTGACATCGTGACCATCGTCCTTACACGTAATGTTTTCCAGATTCTAAAATGCATCGACAAGTTGTTTCATCTGGATGTGACTACGCAGCATCTTCAGGAAACTGGGGTGGGCCGGACCGTGAACGCGCTTCGAAAGGACCCCGGCGAGGTGGGCACAGCAGCGCGCTCACTCGTCTACAAATGGAAGCGTATGGTGGCAGCAGAGGAGAGTGACCATGAAGGGGACCATAGAAATGACTGTGAGCACTGAATTCATAACTTGTGTTTCACTAACAGAGACAGCTTGAGACATTACATCCATTTATGAAAAATAATGCTGTAACACCCTTTTACACAAATTGGCTATTTTCTACAACTTTACACTGATTTATAGTAGGTTTAACTAGAGGTTGATACCTTTTAGTTAGGTGTCGCAGAGATTTACTTACTAATAGTTTTGGACAATGTTCTGGTTTTGTGTCTGTATTTTTATCGAATACTAATCTAAAGCCTTTTATCTAGATATACTTACATATGATTTTATTATTGAAACTGAAATATATTTTACTTATAAATTTTAATGGTAGTTTCTATTGCTAGCCCAGTCCGGATAGTAAAACCATTTGGATAGGTTTCAGATAATGGAAATTAAAAACTTTGCTCAGCGTATTTACAATATTTATAAAATATAAAATGTATATTATGTATCTCCTACTTCCGTTTTAAAGGATTTTGGGTAATGCTAAGATTGTAAAAGAAATGACTGAGTTTTTGAACTCCATTACCATTGAGTTTCACAGTAAAGGTGTAGGTGGATAGGACTCAAACTCATCATAAAGTTACTCTTTTTGGTGCCCTTAGTTTAGATAACAAATAACTTCATTGAGGCAGATTATTACTGTGTGTGCATGGCAAGGTTTGTGTTTATTGTTGTGTAAAAATTTGTTTTCTTTAACATACTTATTATTATAGTTTTTCAATTATAAACTTGAATAAGTATTTTTAACTTTAGAAGTCTAACTGGAAACTCAATTTCTTAATGAATTTAAACAAGTGATAATCATTGGTTAACTATGGTTTAATTATCAATCAATTAACATTGATTATGCTAATATATTCATTGAAATGTTTCAGCTTCAATGCAAAATGGCAATGGTAGCAGTAAAGAATCCGATGACAATTCAAGGCATCACAAAAGTAGACACGAGCAGTATGAAAGGTCAAACTCTAAACCGAGCCACACACAGCACAGGCAAACTAATGGGCACAGCACCGAACACAAACGGAAATATCACAGCAGTGAGGTCAGTGCTTCTCGATAACTTTTATCTGTGGTCAACTTTACTGAATGTCCTGCCACATATAGGTAGGTAATGTTTCACATATCCACTCTTATCTAGGGTAGCTTTAACAATTTCCCATAGGAAATGGTGGTTTATTCGGAACCCGGTCAATTTCTTACAGGAAGAAGAACCCAACACTAAGAAGAAAAGGCACAGTGTCAGCGACGATGACCACAAGCGGCCAGTTCTTGTAAAACAAGAAAAACTCAGTGATAGTGAAAGTGATGACTCTGATAGTTCAGAAAGTGACAGTGATTCCTACACATCAGATTCCTCTCGAGAAGTCAAAAAGGAAATCAAGCAAGAAGTTAAGATCAAGAAAGAAAAGACAGAATCCCCTGAAAGACACAAATCTAAACACCATCATGGTCAACATGACGATCATAGGAGAGAGTCATCTAGTTCTAAACGGTCACAAGAACCAGAAAGACATTCAAACCATACTTCCAAAACTGATTCCTTGCGACACACTTCCGAGTCATCAAAATCCAGTTCCCACAAACACAAATCCTCTCATGAAAAGAACAACAGCCCTGAAAAGAAACACAAATCTGACATCAAGTCACCGGAAGAGAAAAAGGAAACAAAAGAGTCTAATAGGCAAAGTAGTTCAGAAAGACAGAAATCAAGCAGTCATAAGCAAGACCATACTGTAGATAAATATAAAAGCAGTTCAGATAGTCAATCAAGCAAGTCAGACCGATATAGAAGTTCTGACAAAGAAAGAGAACAGAACAGAAGCTCGCAAATAGACAAAGAGAGTGACAAACATCGGAGCGCATCACTATCAGACAAAGAGAGTGAGAAACACAAAAGCTCTTCACATAATGATAAAGAGAGTGACAGGTATAAAAGTGCGTCACGCACACATGACACTGATAAGCCCAAGAGCTCATTAGATAGAGAATCCTCCAAAAATAGATCAAAAGAAAGTAGTAGTAGTTCTAAAGACAAACCAAGCTCTTCAAGCAAGGAAAAGTCAAAAGATAGAAGTAGTACCTCTTCAAAAGAGAAAAGTAGTCATAGTGAGAAAAAATCGTCTAGCGACAAGTCGCAAGACAAAACTAAACCTGAAAAAAGTGAGAAGAAATCTAAGGAAAAGTCCAGTTCGTCTCACAAGAGCAAATCTAGCAGTAAATCAAAAGATGAAGTACCAAAGAAAAAAAGCAAGAGAAGTAGTGAAGAAAATGAGGAGGGGATTGACTGTGGCTCAGGTAAATGCCATTTTTTTATATTTTTTATCCAACAGTCATGCAAAACAGATACAGGCAGGATGATAATAAAATGAAAGTAATTTCCACAATACTATATAATCATTTTTCATCAATATACATACATATATATACAACTCTTTTGAAGCTGACTTAGAATCAACGTACAGTCTAAACTATAAGTCCTAGAGGTATGAAATTTGGAGAGTAGTATCCTTATATAGTGTAGGGGTGCACTAAGAAAGGAATTTTGAAACGTCACACTCTAAAGATTAGAACGCGAGCAACGCCGTGGGCGACGGCTAGTGTAACAATAACATAGTTTTATCCTTTTGTACACACATGGTCCAAAAGCTTAACAAAAACTTCAGGATTTACTTCCTTATATAGTGTAGGGGTGCACTAAGAAAGGAATTTTGAAAAGTCGCATCCTAAAGGGTCCAAAATTAGGTCCAAATAATTCGTATGCTGCTACCACGCGAGCAAAGCCGTGGGCGCCAGCTAGTAATAAATAAAGGGATAAATAATTCTTCAGCATTATGTATTACACAGCAATTTTATAATTTGTTGTAATTTCCAATTTCAGGCGCCAGTTTTGCAGAAGCTCTTGGTATGATAGTCAGTCCGACGAAGCCTAAAAAGAAGTCGTACAAAGATTTCTCGCCCAGTAATTCCTTCAGCAATGATGTAAGTACTTTGGCTCATAATATCGCGTTTTCTTTTTGTTTAGCATACCAGTTTAGCCACTAGTGGAAGGCGATTCTTGTCTGTACGAGAACTGCATATTATGAACTCGTAGACCAGAAAAAATGCAACTTAGATAAGTACTTCAAATCGGGCTTTAGTAAAGCTATGCTGGCCTTCCAACAGTTTAAAAACTGTTACCGGAATAAGCCTCAATCCGATTATGCAAATTAATAAATTATGCAAGGTCAATTAAGCGAAATGCGCAGACGGTTCGGTACGAATTTGGTACCAAAGTATTATTTTTTTCAGTTTCATTGCTCTACAACACATGATGTATACCGTCTGACACGCACCTGCGTACGCTTTGATTATATATATATAGCGCAGAGTAAACTCAATAGAATAGAGACAAGTATAGACATAATAGAGTAGAGAAAAGAGAGTTATTGATTGTATCGTTACTTTTAGCTGAGCCCGGCGGCTTTGCTCGCTCCAACGGCAAAACTAGCGCCGCTTATGTCTCTTGAGATATCAGCGCTGCCGGAAATATCACCGCATTATAAACCACGACCACCGCCAAAGCCAATGCCGCATTTTACTGACGAAGAGGCTCTGAGTGTTAGTATATCATCTAAAAACCAAAGGTAACTAACACTTTACTGTAGTTATATCCTATCATGCAGCATGAGCGCTCTATACAACGATATATTTTACGGAGTAGACTAAAATTTATATTAGTCTCTTTTTCCGCCAAAGACAAGAATGAGTTGAGGTATGATCGGTTTCCTTTTCGGTAAAAAAGAAATATTGTCTAGGGCGCTCATTCTAAGCGCGCTGAAGATGTTCTGAATTTGATTACTTACATGAATTTTTTTTCATAAAAGATGCCCGTAAAGTTACATAAATCGCCCCGAAAATAAGCTTCTGGTCACGTGGTTCGATCAATCTGGCTACGTAATACCTTCTCTGCTTTCTCGGCACTTGAAACGAGTTTTTAAACAGTGAGCTTTCTCATTTATAGAACAAAAGTGTACTCCGGTAACAAAACGATCGCAAAAGTAACAACTCTGTACGCGATGTGTGTTGGCGTTTTACAGGAACACATAGATGGTGAGTTACTCTTTGACTTCTCTCATATTTGCGTTCAAAGAAAATTTTTTCATTATCACCAAAAAACCACAAAAAATTCACATCCACACCACAAAGAACCAAAAAAAATACTTATTAGCCATTCAAACTTGAACTTGACTTGAGACCATTTCAATTGAAACGTTTATTTTCCTTGAAGTATGGTTACAAGAGATAACAAAGTACGTTTTATAGTCTCACACACTTCGTCGGTGGCTGATATGCAAAAATAAATTTGAGTTTTCATGCTTTTTTCAAATCTTAACTTTTGAAACTTTTTCTGTACTCATTTGCTGTGGCGTAGCATTACTTCCATACTGAAGACTATAAACGTAATCTGAGTGTGGCTTCCCTAAAACCTTTAGTCCTCTTTGCCCTGAAGCTGAATCATCTACAAATGTATGGTAATTTATTTTGTATTTCCATCCAATCTCTTGTATAAAAAGCGCTCACCGCTATATAAATAATCTAAAAATGGGGTAAAAGCTCGTTTTATCATGTTTTTTAGCCCTGGAATACACCGGAGGAGTGCCATACGATATCCTAAAGCCTGTGATAGACCGTGCCACCCCGAACCAGTTGTTCGTTCTAGAACACTACAATCCTTACCTAATGGACGATACCGATCATCTATGGCAGAAGTACTGCGAGAAAAACTTCAGAAACAAGAAAAGGCAGGAGATGGAAACATGGAGGGAGATGTATATGGTGAGAGATTTTTTTAAATAAATACTATTATTGACTATAGTGTTAGGCTGTTTGTGCACCATAGCCGGTACCAGCACGGCACCGATAATGCACTACCAGGGCAATACAAAACACGTCATCACCACTGCCGTCACACCGCGCCGTTCGAAAGCATTGGCGCGACGAACTTGACGCCTTTGAAAGAGGATGGTGGGAGGAAGCTCGGAGCAGAAAACATTGGAAGTCTTTAGGGGAGAACTTTGCTCCGCAGTGGGACAATTTAAATAAAAAAAACTTAGTCAAAAGGCGTAATTTCTTGTTACAGCGGTGCCAAGAAGAGCAAGAGTCTAAACTAAAATCATTGACGGCTAACATCCGGATGACCCAGGAGGCGAAGAAAGCGCCCATCAAACAAACGAAGATGGCTTACGTAGACAACTTCGTGAAACCACCACGAAACGTTGCTAGAAAGCAGGTCAGTTTAACAAAAATAAAACGGACAAGTTGGAATGAAACTCACACTTTGAGGGTTCCGTACATTTATTTACTGGCCGAATAAACCCCAATCCGTAAAGTATTTTATAACCACGAGTCCATTTCGAGTATTAGTTTTCTTTCCATGATTAGAAATCGATAAATAAAAAAATATTGCGAGTTTTGGAACACTGTCTTTGATAAGTCCAGTTAGTAACATATTGTCTTGCGTTTAGAAACGTAAGCGGCGCCGCAAACACAAAAAGTTAACATGGATTCTCTTTCCTCACCGAGCACAATAATTATCCAAAATGTGAGTTACATTCTGCTCTCTTACATGCATTACTTGGGGATTTCATACGTTGATAAGATCAACACAAGAAAATCTGGCAATAGGAACTTACTCGTATTTAAAAATTATTGTTTCCTGATGGCTATACCTACTATAGGGCAATCTATGGAAGTAGTCCAAATCGACCACAAAAAAAACTCTTTCCTTCAAGATCTGTTTTCGTATAACTTAACGTATACTTTATTTCCAGGCGATCCACGGCACCGCCCACTCTGCCACAGCGAGCCCGGCCGCTCGCGTGGCGTCCCTAGCCTCGGGCCCAAACGTACTCAAAGGAGGCACCCCTAGGCCTCCAAACGCAGCCCCAGTTTCTTCAAGCTCCTTCAATAAACCGAAGAAAGCCCCGCTCATGCAAAAAGCACTCCAACTCATGCGAGGACGAAAACGATGATGGATTTTTCATGTGATGACCCTAATTTTAAGTAGGTAGGTTTATTTTTGCGATTTTAGTTTGAGTTACCAGTCTTCGGTAGTTTCGGTCCGTGTTCCATTCAAGCTTAGATAGAGACTTGAGCGAATTGGCTTTCTTTTCAATAAGTGGTGGATTTAAGGCATGTCCAAGAAATTTAAGTTTGTTAAGCATTTATTCAGTAAAATCACAATAATTGTGCTGTTTTGTATATTTGGCAGAAATGCCAGTGCCTAGATTCTAGGCACTGGCTATAAAATAGCTACTGGTTATAAAAACTTATATGTCAATATTAAGGTTGAGTCTCGATGTACGAGTATTGAAATATGGACCTTATTGGTATCGTAGATTGATTTGGAATTACAAAGTAGATAGTGCAACGAAACAGCCCTTGCAGGTAAGTCAGCTTTTAGAACAATCAGTAGGTCATTATTTAATATGCAATGGTTCTGGTTTTATGCCTACAAAACTTCTATAAAATTAAACATTTATTATTGATTTTTTTTTGTCCGCGTTGGGTTACCTTTGAGTAACAAATGCAACAATCGTAGACCAAACGTAGAGACGCCCAGTAACCGCCTGCAAATACTTAGTTGTCATGTATTTTATTAAAAAATTTGCTAAAATACGAGGTGTACCTCTAACTGGCTAATTTCTTTATAAAATACTACGTAAAAATATGGTAAATACCGTTAGGTATTGCCAGACATTAACTATTAATACAATGCATTTTCTTGCTATTATAAAACCACAGTTTAAACCTTATGCACATGTCATAATATCCGCCTTATCATGTTGGGTAACAAGATCATAATAAAATATTTTGTAAAATATAACTACTTATATAAAATTTAGCATAAATTTTGTAGATATTGAATTAGTATTTTATAACATTAACTTTTTAACAATAAACAATTCCGAGCGTGATTTATTTTTAAGCGTTCCTTTTGAAACCAAAAAAATGTATAAAGGAAAATGTTAAATAGAACAAAAGTTTACTTGATAACTTATCAAAATTTCTTAGAATATAGGATCTGTATATTTAGAATTTTAAACCGATACGTTTTTGTCTTGAATAGTTAGTTTACTACTATTTTTTTATAAGCTACGGGTAATGTATTATATTTCAGACAACGCAACTTTTTTGTCCCATCCTACTAATATTACAAAAAATTTACTACTTTAACGGTAGCACCGATTCAAATAATACTTACATCAGTTATACTTACCAAGCAAAACTGCGCGAAAAGTTTAAAAAGATTAAAGGCAATTTATTAAAACACATTATTATACGCACTATAATTATCAGAGACAAAACAATATCGGTTATGTTAGTGTTGGTTCCTGTCATAAAGAGTTTATGTTTGTGTCTACATTTACTACATTATTTTGAGCCAAGTGTCATTTTCAATTACTTTTTGCTTCGGCGAAAGTACGACCATTTCAACCTTATCTAATACTTAACAAGATCACCTTAACAGAATTCGAAGTTTTAACATCGAATTTCATATCATATTTAGTTGATTCAATCAAATTGGCAATATATGCACAAGTAATTAAGTCACGTGAGAGATACGGTTGAAATGGTCGGCGTCTTTACTGATATAATAAAGTAGGTAGGTACCTACACGAAAACACCTGTTTAAAAAATGAGTTTTATACTAATGAAATGTTTTATAGCTATGGAAAATCTCGTAGGAAGAGTCGCAACGACTGCGGTTGCAAAACATTCAAACCATATATTATATATAATGTAATATGTTTTATATAATATATTTTACGTTGACAGCCGTCAAACAACTTCTCGCTCGCACATTTCAACATTTCGAAAGATATATAAAATCACTGAAATTATTTATGGTAAATCGCAAACAAGGAGCGATATTTGAGCTGAACCTTGTACAATATTATTGCACACAATATTGTTTTTTGCGAATTTTCATACATAATTTCAGTGATTTGATGTCTTCAAAAATGTTGAAATGTGCGAGCGAAACGTTGTTTGACTGTCAGCGGCTTAATTTAGCCACATTACAAGCTAGGTCATTGTATTTTAACTACGCTATCTATGCGTGTACGAATATCTATGTATGTATATGTGTGTTCTATAGTTCAGTACAAATTATAGTAAATGTTTTTATGGTCAGTGTACCATTTGTACCTATATTTAAATCGCACTAACATCCTCGTACTTGGCTGATTTTTGCGGGAAAACTAAAGTCCACTCCTCAAGCCTAGAAAAGACTGCCCGTATAATTTGCCTATAAATACTGCATATAATTCATACTTCACTACTAACGAAGAGATTCAGGTATACATAGGTACATATTAGCTTTCTAAGACCTAGTCATCTAGGTTT
This sequence comes from Eulithis prunata, assembly GCA_918843925.1. Classification (NCBI taxonomy): domain Eukaryota; kingdom Metazoa; phylum Arthropoda; class Insecta; order Lepidoptera; family Geometridae; genus Eulithis; species Eulithis prunata. The sequence goes on along the minus strand of OU974016.1, from coordinate 5,172,774 downwards.
TTGACAATCTTGCTTGTGAACATCATCATCAACCTATATTGGTCCACTGCTGGACGTAGGTCTCTCCAAGACGCGACATTGCGCTCGGTCCCCAATATTCCTAGCACCCCTTCCATGACCGCCATCTTGGCCAGGATTAACGGGGCGACCGGAAACTAAGGTTTATTCCTTACATCCTCGTGAAGGTCGAGATCTAATAAATAATTTCAATATATTCAAATATGATTTCCTCATTGTAAGACATCCCACTAGCTTGCAATGTGGCTAAAATACATAATACATTGATTGTATTACTTGTATAGACACATCGTACATGTTTTATCTTAGTGAATAGGTAAGCAAACTAGGTGTGTAGATGCCATTAACTGTGACTCTTTTAATAAAGATCTATTAAATTCCATGCGTATATTTAATTCTTTCGGATATATTTAAGGGGTTAGATAGATATGAAATAAAAACACAAACATTTATTTAATTTTAATTGTCACGTAAAAAAAAACATCACATTATTTAAGTAATCACTACTTATCGACTTTGGCTATGCATTTGAGTAAATAGCAGAATATATTATAAAACTAGACTACGACTAGTTATATTTTATAACGATTCTAAAAGTATACATTTATTTGAGTAAAATATTAAGATAAACGACGCATGAGAGAGCCCTTCTTGAATTTGAACATTACGGTCAACATCAAAAACTTTGAACTACACTATAATCCATCAACAATGATTGTATGAATCGATTTGTTGGTTCTATTATAACAACTATTATTTAAAAGTTTCTAAGTCAAGTTCATAGCATAGATTTTGTATGCAGGTAGCAGTAAAGTACCTACCAAACATTATTATGTATATTGAACTCTTACAATTTTAAGTTATTACAAAAACAAAATAGTTACACTAAATGCTTCAATAAAAAAATTTAGTTACACTTACCTGAAAATAATTAAAATTTGCATAAATGAACACATCAAGCCATATTCTAAATACACTTAAGTACCAATTAGTGAACTATAAAAACATTTTAAATCTGTCAAAACACTATACCTAAAATCAAAGAAGTTGTAATAAATATTATGTGCTACTTTTATACTACCTACCTATGTATTTTTTATTCACAGATTTTTTATTAAAATCTGGGTCTTGAAAGGTTATGCTCAAGAAGTTTAAATATATTGTGTCTTTTTAAAAACAATTATAATATTGTGTTATAAGTACCTAACTGTAGAATTTGTTTTTAGATATTAGGTATTGATACTTAGTATTGATTCAAATGCCATTATATATTTATACATAGAACTCACTGAACTCAATACATTACATGTGGATTAAAAAAAATGTCTTTCATTTATTCATTTCGAAAATCACTGGCTCATCTATTAATAAATTAATTGTCTATGATTATTTTACATAAAATTTTTGTTTGGCGAAATCTATAACTACTAAGGTACACACACTAACATTATATAAATAGGCATTGTACATGTAGTAGGTACAAGAAGACCTGTTGAATCAGTTCAACGGTTTTTATATATAAATCAAAACAATATCGGGCGCAATAAAATCACTGACGACTTCCCTTATTTCGCCGCATAAATGAGCACCATTCCTAGGCACCAACATTAGATTTTGAACGTTCCTCGAAAGTTATTCGTCATTTTGTCCATCCATACTCAGTTCCAGTTCGTCAATAAAACGATGACTTTTCTTGTCATGTGACCAATTATATATAAAGCCATTCATTGCACTATATATAGTAGGTACCTACTTACTACATACATATATAATATGTGTAATATATTATGCACGTTCGAAATATCCCTCATTAGAATCAATCCATATTTTCCACCTTCTAATCGAATAACGTGTTTATGTATCTAAGTACTAGATAAAATAACCGGGTGGTACCCGCCCAACCCATGGCTTTCCCATAAATACAGGAAAGCGCTAACTTCGCTTTTATCTAATCTTCGTTATACCATTATTAATACAGAACAATATCTATGTTCCTGAATTTGGCCTTTAACTGCTTTTCATAGTCATTGTTTACTACTCTTGGACACTGGTACAGCGCCAGGAACCTAAGGTTAGTATAATATTCAGATATTATGTCAACAACACTTCCTGTTACGTTTGTAATTTTAGACAAGCTTAATTTTTGCAACTTTCTTAAGTTCTCATTCTCTAAAGTTTTCTTTAACCTGTCTTCTGAGAAAACATAGTTATTCCAAATCTGTAAATGTGTTATCGGCTCTAGTTTTGCAACACCATCTAAGGCGCGGTCAGTGAGACTTTCGCAGCGGATGATAGACAAGTCCTTCAGCACCGAGCACTTGGCCAATAGAAACATGCAATCATCGTCAATAGAGTCTCCACCAAAAATGTGCAAAGTCATCAGGGTATCGCGTTTGGTGTTTATCAACGTTTTTATATAATTCAAGTTAAGGCCCCTTATTTTGTCAATTACAATATGGTTCAAATAATGACACTGTAGGAGACTATTACAGTTTTCATTAGTCAAACCAAAATCGGACAACCCCAAAAACGTCAGCTCCTTGAAATGATCTAGCGGAAGCAAGAGAGGCCTATCGCTCTTTAGCATCGAATTTTTGAAATTAAGTTTTTTCAGATTTGGCCATTGCTTGAGATCTTCTTCAACTTCTACTTGAATGCGACACATGACCATTTCGAGCGAGAGAAGGTTATTGCAGAGTGTTGTGAGTGAGCTCAAGTAGGGATATTTGAGAATGTACTGCATTCGCAAGTGCCGTATAATTTCGTGGTGTGTTTTTATTAGCCGCACGGCTTTTGGGCACACTTGGCCGCTCTGAGCGGAGCAGACGACCTGGGTGTGCCGCCAGAGACCGGAGTCGGTGGCAAGCTTTCTCCAACGGCGGGATACCTTTTCGCATTCCAGCACACTGTCTATGTCCAGGAAGCGGAATATGTACAGCACCAGCTCGTCAGGCAGGGTGTTGATCGTCGCCACAGCCGGCTTGGTACAGAACGAAAAGCATCTGAAATTGAAGAAACAACAACACCTGAAAATATTTCATAAAGTTCAATCCGATACAGTGACTTCGCAAACAAAACGGAATAATGAATGAATATGAAATTAAATATGCTCACAACTTTAGTTCCGGGAACGGTAGACGTCGTATTAGATCCCTCAAAAACCCCGAATTCATAAAAATTATTGACGAGTCAACACTATAGCCCCGACCCTGGACAATCGTGAGCCTAAACTTCCCTTCATCAGATCTCTTGGTAGGTACGTCAGACCCTTGAACATTTCTTGAGGGCCGAGGAACGTCCAAAGTTCGAAGCTACGTTGCATGTAGATAATACGAGATTAGGTATGGGATGGTTGCTTAAAATTATAACAATATTGCAAAATAAGCGGGAGATAAATAAATGGTTAAGGAGAGCACGAATGATCAACTTACTTGGACATGATTGACTGGTAACATTTACCATCAGCATCAGCGTCCAAATCCATTAAAGATCCCGCAGGAACTGCGTCAGCGAACCCACACAGATGATATTGCGATTCAATTTAACCTATTTAGAGTAGGTACTTTCATATAAATTTTGGCCTCAAACTCTACAGCACAATAAACTGCGCACTTTATTCCCGATTCCCACTTTTCTTTCACTAAATAATACGACTGCGATATGTACTCGTATCGAATTTAAATGAGAAATGGAAGCAATTATTTTGATGGATATTGATTTTATCTCGCAATGCACCCTGCTGTGCTTTGCGACTGCGCTTTAGAACCCAAACCCCAGCACATCGTAGATGAAGACTGAAACAATGAATACAATTTTCTGTTTTATTATTCTAGCAAAGGCCGACTCGTAAGTAGTTATTTGCGCGCGATGTTGGAATTGGACTGATATCAATATGTCACACAAAATAAATTATATTGATAGGTACCTATAACTACTTGGGTTGACCCTGCTACCCAGTTTCTTATTTCAATAAGCCGTATCTATCATAAATTTCAGCACACTCACTCATCCCTAATCATAATCATAATATTTGGAGATGGAGAAACAAAACATTGAACTGACACAAAGACTGAAAGTCCCATAGATTAGGCAATACTCTCTAATAATTAACTACATAGCTACCATTAACTTCCATGTTACGAGGGTGATCACATTAGTCTGATAGTCCTAATATAGTATTTTATAAACCCTTGTTTAAATAAAAATTTGAAACTTACCCAATGTTATGTCGGAAATAAACAGGAAAGCAATCTCTTTGTAAATCGTAGCTAGCTTCAGAGCTAAGGTATTGTTCGATCGTGAGCAAGAGCGGGACGGGAGATCTGCGCCACGGGCCTGCGGCCTTTTTATTTTTCGCCATCTGTCTGCTTTATTCAGTGAGTCGGATTCCGTCGGGGCGGGTCGTCACTGCAATCTGATAATATTACATTATACATTTTGTGTGTTATTTAACTACACTGTAGGGCGACCCGATACCTGTCCCGACTTTAGTACTTTAACAATAACCATGCTGCACCTCAAGAACATCGCCAAATCGGTGGTTCCGCCTCTCAAAAACTCGCTGCAAAATGAGGCCCTCAACACCTCCATGAAACTTGCACCAGCCGCCGTGAACGTGTGCTGCCGGACCTACGCCAGCCATGAGATCCCAGACAGGCTTAAGGACATTCCGTCCAGCGCGAACCCCAGATTCTTCGACATGGTGGAGTACTTCTTCCACAGGGCCTGCCAGGTGGTCGAGGACAAATTAGTTGAAGACATGAAGTCGAGAGTCTCGATCGAAGAGAAGAAGAAGAAGGTTGCTGGTATTCTGAAACTGATGCAACCATGTGATGCTATTCTCGAAATCCAGTTCCCACTAAGGCGCGACTCTGGCGATTACGAAATGATCCGTGGATACCGCGCGCAACATTCTTCTCACAGGACTCCAACTAAAGGAGGTTAGTAAAATTGATTACTTTCCTACAAATTAGTATAATGCTTTGACGCTCGTTTAGATTCGATGTAGATAACGCAGTACTAAGATATTTATTTATAGCTCAGCCGACACGTGACGTTACCGAATGGGCCTACTGTTACGTAGCCCAAAACTTATGATTTTCTTCGGCAGGTACATTACCTATCATTTTCATATTGCAAAACTTTGACATTACAACAATGTTTACTTAGTAAATGGTTAATTGCTAATCCATCATTCATCACAAAATAGTGACTAACTAACCTTCTAGAGATCTTCGAACACAATTACCTAGCTACTTGACCAAAAATACTAAAAAATAACGAATTTTTATTAAAATTTGCTCATTTGAACATAATGTCCTTCCAATGTACTGCATTTTAATGTATATCAACGCATTGAATCAAATTTTCGGCAACCGCCTGCCATGTTCCAACTTTGGTTTCGTTTTGTTATCACACACACGTTATACCTACATAGGTATAGGTAGGTACTATCTATAATTTGCAATGTTCATGATTATTGTTTTAATATGTAAGTAGGTACCTATAGAAGAATATGAATATAAAAGTTGAAAACCTTAGGTTAGGTCATTCCTATTAAATTAAAGTTATTAATCGACTCTGACCTCTGAAATCCATAAGTTATCTTTGAACAAATTGCAGAACAGAATGTTAATAAGGTGAGTTGAACCTGTTTTTATTAAAAATTACCTACAAATTATTTAGCCACATGATATAACGCCATATTGTCCGAATTTGGCTGTATAACATGTGTCGTGCAATTTTGACTTTCAAATTATGTTAGCTATTAATGACTTATTAACTAACATAACAAAAGGACATAAAATATTTAATTACCTACTGACGTAGGTAATTACATATACATTATGTCCTTTTCATCATATAGGTACATATATATTAAGTAGGTACCTACCTACCTAGGTACCTAGTGTGAAATATTCATGAACATGAACATTAAAATTTGTATTTAAATATTGGTAAGTAATAATATTAGTTACGTTATAAGTAGACCTCGAATCGTCGAAATACAAACAAACAAAAGTAACTTATCATCTACGATGTTTGCATTACATCAACATGCAATATCTAACGTCTTGCGTCTGAGGTTTTAATTTACACATAAAAGTACCTACCTACATTAGGATAGATACTCATAAACTGAGTAGTTAGGTAGGTACCTACATACCTATACTAAAATCGATTATATCTTTGTTCCATTGTTTCTTTTAATGAGTTTAATTTCATGTGTTGTATTGTATTCAATCTCTTGCCTCCTATAACCGTTTTATCTTTTCCGTCATAAATATCAATTAACTTAGGTAGGTACCTACTCTATATTCTCATAAGTTTTGTATTCAATCTCAAAAGCAATTATTCTGTGTTGGATTTTCTTCGTAATAAGTTTCCTTCTTACTTTAGCTCTGAGTTCGCTTAGACTATGGCTTACAGTTGCCTAATCAAAGATTTTTATATGTACTGTTAATACGAACATGCTAGAAAATATTATATTATGTATGTTGGTTTTATAGGTAGTCTTAGATTGTCCCGTATATCATATTCGATAATGCAAGATTAATATTTCTCTGTTTCATTTAACACGGCAGGCTGGTAACAAGGGCTCGTCACCAAAACCACCAATCAATCATGCTTTTGATAAATGCTGTCGTATGTTTCTTTTTCGTATAAAAGTACCTACGTATAAGTACTAAGCTAAGATAGCTCACCGATCAGGCTAGCAACGGAGGTGTGGCCATGACGTGCCAACTCAACTACGTCAGCATTGCGTAATGTTTAAAATTAAACAATTAGGTACATAAACTATCCAAACAACGCCCGCATATTTGCAGTACACAAACACCTTTCTAAACCAAAACACGTAAACAATGTGAGAATGGATAATATTTTACATTACATACCTACCTACCTACACTCATGTAGGTATGGGTGATCTGTCTGAGTCTTGAGTCTGAGCGCAAACGGGCCGCAGCTACCGGGGCCACCGGTGGACGGCGACAAGCCATTTCATACGCTTTTTCATGTATTTTGTATAAATTCTCCGGACACGAGTGTCGCTACGCTACACTACACCATACCATAAAAAGTGGTTGTCACAGGCCACCGGTGGTTGTGGTCGGTGTCCCGTTTGCGCTCAGCCTATGATGCGTTATGCAGTTCAGCAAAATCAGTACTTACCTACGTATGCTGTTTTTCAACTCGTTATCACTATTTTGTTGCTATTCGGATGGCAAGTCTTGATAAACATTCGATAATATAATCGGGTTTTTATTTATTAATTTATTAGTAGGTATCTATATCCCCCTATCTAATCTTTGAAGTGCTAGGTATAGAAAAATCTGACAACTGTGTTCAATATAAACAAACTGTATAGGTATCGTCTTGCTTTGCCTATCGTTTCTATACATAGACATTAGATAGGTATGTGTACGCATTGTATCGCCTTATTCACCATCAAATATACCATAGATTTATATATAACTAGGTGCCTAGGTTCGCGCCCCGTTGGATCCCGTTAATTTTTCGGGATAAAAAGTAGCCTATGTGTTAATCCAGGTCACGGACAATAAATATTCCAAGTTTCATCCAAATCGGATCAGTAGTTTTTCAAACTACTGATTTTAGTAGTAACAAACATCCATCCATCCATACTTACAAACTTTCGCGTTTATAATATTAGTAGGAAGGATTTCGTATGACATGGAATATTTTAATAATAGAATATAATTAACTATTCAGTAATGCTAGTGAAATATTGTAATATTAGCCATTGTTGATGAAACGAAGCAGTAGACTAGGTAACTTATGATTATGAGAAGGTAATGCAAGACGTCAAATCTTCTTCTATCAATTTTAGTCACGTTTTCGTGCACCCATGTGAGTGCATAATTCAATACTTCCTTACAAAGAATGGAGATGGAGAATGTATAAATTGATCTAAGCACAATGAACTCGAGAATTAAACACAGCAGTAAACAGCAAAAAAGTGAACCTACCAAGTTCTAACTCAACAATTCTAAAAATATCAACGATTGCGTTAGCGACGTAGAAAAAGTTTAGTAGGTAAGTAATAATAATTGAGAAATAGATAAAAACAATAATTTTTATTGTCATTAGGTGCTACTTCTAAACAATAAAAATAATTAATAAGATACAATTATTATTTCTGTTGATTAATTTACCTAATTAATTACCTACAGACATCCAATCAATTAGGTAGGTAGAGAACATTGAACTGTTTATTTTTACCAATGGTGCCTAGGTTCTTAACTTTTTACATAACTAGGTATACATACATTAGTCTTGATTACGTTGTCGGTATTAGAAGTTTGTCATTATGGTTTAACTTTTATATTTTGTAAGAAATTGAAAGTGTTTAGGTATCTACCTAGGTAGGTACTTCTTTAGTTTTAAATAAGATTTAATACAATTAAAAACATTAATAAATACCATGACTCATTCAGGCGGCTTGGACTATTCGAATGAATAAACTATTCGCTCGAATGATTGCTCCATTTCATGTCTACGAAGCTCGCAATGAGTTCGTCGCTTTTGTTTTTATTTCTGGCAGTCGTTAGCTCTATTTTTGTATAGTTTTAATTCAAAAATACGATAGTGTCTGACCCTGGAACTAACGGTAACAACCAACCTGTATTCGATATGAAAAATGGTTGTCAAATCCTTTATCTAATTTTGGATGTAGATAATCGTCGTAGACATCGTTATTGTGTTGTGAAAAAAAACATGTCATACCTACATGACTATTGACTAGTTCTAGATAGCGTAGGTATATAAAACGCATTAGTGAATGTGAAGATATACTTAATTTTAGAATAATAGCTAGTTCAAAGTTAAATTCTTTAAAATTCGCTCTCGTAAATAAAAAGAACCCAATAAATCAAACCTTGTTTGTCAAAATCGATCGAGCCTAAAAAGCTTACAGTCCTTACAAACTTACGTAAAAGGTGCACACTTCAAATTCATTCGGTAATTTTATATGTGGATAAACTAAACACTTATTGTCATTCATAAAAATATCCTCTATTCAAGTACCTACCAATTGACGCCAATTGCTCGTTTGCTGTGTATAATGATACTTTTTTAGGACAAACCTTGATGCTAACATCATCATTATTATATGATCGCGTCAATTCATACTATATTTAGAATTCATATTGTATGCAAATGTGTTAAGTTTGTGGTTGCAAAACTCCAGCACTCAATCTTGGTAGTGGTTTGTTGGTAATCTTTTATCATACATATTATACCTATAGGTAGTAGGGCAGATAGATTTTTGGAAAACCTACTCAAAAGATTTAGTTAATGCTTTATTGCTAAACTGATAAGTGTGCACGTGTAAAACCAAGAATGTTGCATATATACCTACAAATAATAAAAATTCATCTTCCCTAACAGGTATAAGATTCTCAACGGACGTGACTAGGGATGAAGTGAAGGCCCTATCAGCGCTGATGACGTTCAAGTGCGCTTGCGTTGACGTCCCCTTCGGTGGTGCCAAGGCTGGTATCAAGATCAACCCTAAGGAGTACTCCGAGCATGAACTCGAGAAAATCACACGTCGTTTCACTCTTGAACTCGCGAAGAAGGGCTTCATTGGTAAGTTTGCGCTCACATTTTTGGTTCCATACTTGAATCAAGTTTTTTATATCTGTAGATACTTTACGTACCGAAGGTTTCTGGAGTGATCTTATTACATGCTTCTAGTATCAGCAGGTATGGCTCAGATCAATTGTTTCGAAAATACAAATGCGTGAAATATTGTCGATTCAAAAACTTACGAACAAGCTGATGCGTCATCAGTCACGTGACTCTTGATCACATGATGTTCCATGGAACATGTTATTTGATATGCAAAATAATAATGTCCTTTGGTCCATATATTATCACCAGAAACATATCTATGATTAGATAACAAGAACTTTGTTTGAAGCGTAAGTGCTTTATTCCAAGTAGTGTAAAGTCTAACGTAGGTACCTTATTTAGTAGGTTGCTAGGCTACTCGGTTTTCAGTGAACAATAAGTGCTCTTTAGTTATTATATTTCTATAATTTTGTATTCATGGCTGTACTTTATGCTATAGCAACCTATACATCTGACTGGATACAAATGCAACATTATGACCTATAGAGATATATATGACTAAATACAGTTAGGTAGGTCTGATGCCCGTTGCGAAACAATGTTCTGGTCATCACTCCAAAGTTAATGATAAAAATAAAAGTGCGTCCTACCTTTATAAAATATTGCTGATTGATATTTACAAGCTGTGAGCTAGGTCTTCAAACGTTAGGGGTGGTCTCTGTTCGAGTTTCTTCTTTGGAGGTCGCCCTTATGGCCCCATCTCAAATTAACATCCTGCGTAACGTAAATATGGTTTTATTTAATACGCTACGCACGATCCGCTCAAAGTTGCATTGGTAAATAGGCTCACGCTGCAAAAGATGATGGGTAAAGAAAATATTAGTGTACCATGTTCAAAGTTCTGTCAATGACAAGATGGTTTGTTTAGTCAACTATAGGCACTTTGCTAAATCGTTGTGCACGAGATATGACCTTCTGTCGGTCATCGACTGATGGTTTCATAGGTCGATAACCGACGCCTCATCGCGTCGCCGGTAGGAAGGAAGTCAGTACGTCTTTATTATACTGTCTATAATATTCACGTAGGTATCAGTAAAGCCTACAGATTGAAACTTATAGCAATATGCTGACTTGAGATTGGTACAGGAGAATATGTGGAATCAATTCTGATTATAGAAACGTTCAATTCGTGCACAAATCTAGTTTCAAACAACTTTTAATTCAACATTTGATTGATACTCTACCAACCAACATCTTTCAACATAGCGTAGCGTCACCAAATGGTATTCTAAAATATAAGACCAGCGCCAGTTTTTGAGTAAAGTAATTAATTTTTATTATCAAAACGTTCATATCACTGAGAAATATAACAAGAACGGACGATTTTGGAAATGATTTCGGTTATAAATCTAAACCATGCTGTGATTCACTATTATTTATTTGGTTCTACCTACTTGGTGCATAACTTTTTTATTGTCCATCAACTTCAAGATTGCATTCCTCTACATTAAAAGCATTGAATGCAGTGTTTATAGTAGGTATACAGTGAGATTGGCTTTTTAATAGTAGCAAGCACTATCGACGCAACTGATAATAGGAAATTCTCAATTGTTGGGTGTGAGGATTGATTGAGTAATCTACATACGGATTTACGATCATTAAACAAATGCACTTATAGGTAAACCATTTAAATGAGACCACTCCCTACAAAGTTTGTAGGGCCGCGGGCGGGTGATTTTCTTTGACTATCCACACGATGTGAAATATCTAAAAAGGCGTGGGGGCATTTCAGGTCCCGATTTCCATACATTTAATTAATTTTGTTATTTATAACTTTTGTTGGTTTTATCATAGATCTATGATAAAACCTTCATAGATTATGCAGTAGCATTCACAAAAACGCAAAATAAAGTAATTATTTTGACGTAAGCCCCTGTTAATACGATAAACAACATGACTGAAAAAGACGCATTTTTCGAATTTAAAATGTCTAATAGGTAACTAATGATTCCCGCTGCTTTATAATGAAATTATTACATTTTTAAAAATGCATTGTGAGTGTAACAACCATCATTGCAAGTTTAAATCAAATCAAACTAAATCATTCATGCCTTTAAAAAAATTTCAGGTTGAAAAAAAATTGCCCCAGACCCTATAAATATTCGTCAAAAACGCACCTTCTGCACTAAGATACCCAATAAACCCCCGTGTCTGTTCTATATAATATATCTGTTCGCTCAGACCATAACAATATATTATATTGTTCCACAGGACCCGGTGTGGATGTACCAGCCCCAGACATGGGTACCGGTGAGCGCGAAATGTCCTGGATCGCAGACACATACGCCAAAACTGTCGGCTTCCAAGACATCAACGCACACGCTTGCGTCACTGGCAAACCTATCAACCAGGTGATACTTGGAGACTGTACCTATTATATGTTTATGTGACTTGAATTTATCATCTTGGTACATGAATCAGCAGGTAGGTAGGTACCTACATGAATAAAAGAAATGGTGAGACCAGGATATGTCAAGATACAGGTCAATTTCTACCTATTGACAGCTTTGCATTCATGCTCTTATTTGCGGACGCTGTAGTGGGAGTGGGACATGTTTAGATTGTTTAGTCGATGGCAATAGTCAAAATGAAACGAAAAATCTTCTCTAACAGATATAGGTAGTTACGGAAGCAACGCAACAGTCTTAGCATATTTTTTTGTTTTGCTGATATACAGTTGAAATGTGGAAATGAAACCACTAGAATTTTTTTCAAAAAAATAACAAGCATTGATTGTTACAGCGAACTTTAGAAGGACATAATATTATTATGCTCCATTGTTTGAAAAGCATGTACCTACCTATGTATATCTGTGTCTACTAAGGTTTTTCCGAACATGTCATGTATGACGAAAACTAAAGAAAAATAAATGTTCAAGATATAGTTTTGTTTGGTTGTTATCAACTTGTCATAAAGATTTTTATGATATCCCAAATTATGAATTGAGTAGGAACTCTATGATTTCCTAAGTTTGAAGAACTAAACACTATAAAACGAATTAATAATGTCTCATAACTTTTAAATGGGTACCTAATCTATGTAAAACTATGATATATTTTAATAACAATCTTTTAATATTTGCTCAAAATAATTATTTCGCGAAATATGCTAGTGCACCTGTCTGGAAACCGGTTATCGAATCTATTTTTGAATTGGAACGTTCGAATACAATGACGTTCAGTCCCATGTAGGTAAAAGATCACTGTTTAGTCCAGTAATTCCATTTCCATGTCCCTCTGAACTGAGGTATCCTAGATCAAAATTAGGCAGGAAAATGTTAAAAATTGTTAGAATTCGTAGCACTAATCAAAAATTTGTAGAACCTAAGATACGGGAGTTATATCCGAAAAACAGGATCCCTCAATCTAGCATTTCGGGAAAATCGCATTCTTAGTTCTCAGAAACTATTGAGTCTAGGCTAATGGTTCTTTCACTTCCTACTTCTGGATATACTATCCCTCGTTTCGATGTTTTCGTGAAACGTTATTAGCAAACGTCTGGTGTATTTTCCTCGTGTATGAATAGCTATAGTCACTTACTCACTCCAAAAGGATAATATAATTACTTATTTACACTTAAACACCCTCATAAATGTTGGAATGATAATCTAGACACCGTTAAAATACCATCAAGGTTAGTTTATTTTCTGATCACGTTTGTCGATCTTTTTGCAAAACAAAATGGACGTTGAAGCTTCAAAGTAAATTAGCAACGGTTTTATTCTGTGTTCGCGACTGTTAACCACAAAGGTAAAATATCCGAGTGCTTTTGCCATAAAAACACTGTTCAATATCTTTTATTATGTAAAAGATCATTTACTGACAAAACATATAGGTACTTACCTTCTTGAGTTTGGACGAAATGACGCGCTGGCGATTTGTAGATATGTATAAGGCAGCTACCTGTTCACAGATTTTTACTAAAAAATAAATATTTATGGGCTGCAAACTATGATTCAATATTTTAGCACAGTAAAATATACGTCATGCAAGATGACACGGAGCACTAACTAAAATATTGGGTCAATTTTGTTGGCAAACGAGTCGGTCAACCTTCTTGCCAAAACTGTTTTTGCCTAATCTAGGTATACTTATATTAATAAATACGAATTCATTAAAAAGAAGTAAAGATTTTCGTTCCGTTTGTATTAGGGCAGTCATATCGGGAACAACTGAACCGATTCTAAAAATTCTTTCACTATTTTTACACATTAACTTGGAGTGCGGCTATGATTTATTGTGTCGTATATATGAGTGAAAGTTTCCTTTGAAGATAAATGTTTTAGGATTAGATTTAAATAACAAAAAGTATATATAATTATTTTAATATCTTATAATATTTGTGTTGAACAGGGAGGTATCCACGGCAGAGTGTCTGCAACCGGCAGAGGCGTGTTCCACGGTTTGGAGAACTTTATTAATGAAGCCAACTACATGAGCATGATCGGTTAGTATTACTATACACATCTGGAACCCATATTTTTCACTAATCATCTCCCTAAAGGATACTTACCTATGCTTCGGTAGATATTTTCTTCTAATAACAGATAAACAGACGAACTCGACTTTCGGAATCAGAACTGTTTATTTAATAGATCAGGCATAGGTATTTAGTTAATTCATAGTTTTTATATAAGATTTTGGCTTTTTTACACTTATAATTGTATAGAATAGATACTTTATTTTTATTTCCCGTACCATTTTATTTTAGAAATATTATACTAAAGCTACTTTTAAATAAACAGGCACAACTCCCGGTTGGGGTGGCAAGACTTTCATCGTCCAGGGCTTCGGTAACGTGGGCCTCCACACGTGCCGTTACCTCGTGAGGGCTGGCGCCACCTGTGTCGGCATCATCGAGCACGACGGCTCCATCTACAACCCTGACGGCATCGACCCTAAGGTACCTTGACACTGACATTTTAGTCAAAATAGGTTGTCAAAAAGAAGCATCATCACAAGGGTGCTTCCTTGTGGTAACCCAGTTGGTTCTCATAGGCTCGACTTCTCAAAATCATTAGCACAAATAATATTTTTTTATAAATAGATGTACATAATTATATGTAGTCGTATAGATAGGAGATTTCTTAGCCATGTTTTGTGAAAATCTAAAGTATTTTCCAAAATCACCAGCTCAGATCATAATATTTTTTTATACAGTACTAATTTGACTTAGTAGACTAGAATTACCTATATGGCATATTAACTTTTGCGCCGTAAAAAAACCCATTCTCCATAGTTTTTTTAACGTGTTTGTCAGTTACTGAGTAAGTACTACGTATCATCAGTCAAGCTAATAAACTTAACGCCCCGTGACGCGTGATAAATAACTCGCCAAACATGTTCAAGTTGAGGTAGATATTTAATTTACCTATTACTTGGAAATTGTAAGTAAATATCTACCTACATTGAGAGATAATTTTTTATCTTGTATTGTATAACGATAAGTCACATGGGTATTGAGTATGTTTGGCATATAAAAGGTTATCAACCTAAATTGATAATAATTGTTGCTTCCATTGCACTTGAGGTGTTGCCATTGGAGCAAGAGTTTCGGAATCATTTGCACTGGAACATACAGAGATTCGCGATAAAAATTTGTTTAAATCGATTGCAGTAAATATTTTCATTATAGACTGTTCACATTTGGGTTTGCTGGCAGACAATGCTTTCAGCATTAAGTCCACCCTTTGTAACAAATTTATAATTTTGTGCAATAAATACGTTTTTGTATGAGTCTCGTTTTGTTTTGAGCATATTAGTCATAGTATCACACTGTTGATCCCACTACGCCCATCTACCTAAGCGTTGAGATGTTTTGAATTTTCGATAGACAATTCTGACGTTTTGACTGATTTTTTGCCGCCATTTTGAAAGAGGTGGCAAATCAAATGGAGAAATAATTTAATCAGGCTCGGTGTGAGGTTTGTAGGTTCTATGTGGAAGGGTTAGGGTATTTTCTGCTGAGTTACTGCACAAGCACTAATTCGGATTCAAGCATAGATTTTTGTGGAAATCTCTACTCTAACTATCCTTGAGTAACGATTTCTGTATTAGCATACCTACTGGCTAAATTGCAAATGCGGAGCTAAAGTTCTTACAATAACATTAAAATGATCTCAATTGTGTATTACAGGCTCTCGAGGACTACATTTTCGAGAACGGCAGTGTGGTCGGCTTCCCCGGCGCGAAGGCATACGAAGGTGAAAACATGCTTTACGAGAAGTGCGACATTCTAGTACCCGCCGCCATTGAGCAGGTCATCCATAAGGAAAACGCACACAAGATCCAGGCTAAGGTAATCAAATTAATTGAAATAAATAAATATTCATGGTTACTTCACACAACGCCGTCTAGTCCCGAACAAATAAATACAGGTGGGTTACTCTCGAACACAGTTCCATTCCGGATCCATAGATTTTGACAGAAATCGTGTCATTTTTTAGTACAAAATGACACGAAATCTGTCAAAATCCGGATCCAATTTGGCGGATACAGGCCTTATAGGGTAAAGAAGAACGGTGGTGGTCAAGAGTAGCCCTACAGGTCTTTATTGCTTATGGAAAATAAAAAATTGAAAATGCTGTCAAAAAATCGATACCTACCAATTTGAGTTGACTTGGCATGGTCCTTGAATACGGACATAAATAATTTATTTGTCCCGCCAATATTCATTTCGTGGTAGATCCTAACAAGAAAGATATACTTTTGGCTATAAATGCGGTAGGCAATGGTTGTAAAACATTTTTTTTTCTTAGTTACTTTTTAAAAGTTCTTAAGCAATACCAAATGGAACTCTCAAAGAACCAAACCGTTCTATTAATTTATTCTGTGCCATGTTTATGGTCCAGCCTAATGACAAATTCACGGTAATCTACTAATTATAATACCCAGAAACGACTAATCACGTTGGCATTGTCGTTTTTCAGATTAGAAATTAAGTCACATAATGTAGGTAGTATTTTGAGAGTATGTATTGGAACCTAATTATTCATTCCACAGTTTCAATTAGAATTAACTTTTATCAAGAAACCTTTGTCAGAGTTGGATAGAAATTGATTTGCTTGAAACCACAATTTTTTATTGACTCGACTTATCGACTACCTACTACATTAATTAACTTAAACTTTAAAATATCTGTTTTTAATAATGTGTAGTTATCATACAACAAATGACAAGGCAAATGATGACGTTGCATGAAATATCGATGAATATTTATAATTACCACTATATTATTATGGTCCACTATGGACAAGACTAGCGCAAAATAGACGAGAATGGAAAAAGCAGGAGGAAAAAGCTAGAACAGACGTATTGAATGAAAAGAGAAACTGATGTGCACTAGATACATAAGTAATGTAATATTAACATTTAATTGTATTTTTTTAAAAAGGCTTAATAATAATCATTTATAATTATGATAATTTTAGATTATTGCGGAAGCTGCCAACGGGCCTACCACACCCGCAGCCGACAAGATCCTAATCGAGCGAAACATTCTCGTCATTCCTGATTTATACATCAACGCTGGTGGTGTGACTGTTTCCTTCTTCGAATGGCTCAAGAATCTAAACCATGTTTCTTACGGACGTCTTACCTTCAAATATGAGCGCGAGTCCAACCACCATCTCCTAGGTAAGACCTTATTTCTTGTTAGACCTTCTTTTGTGTTAGATCTTCTTTTGTGTTAGACCTTCTTTTGTGTTAGACCTTCTTTCATGTTAAGACTTTTCACTAGATCTTCTTTCGTGTTAGACCTTCTTTTGTGTTAGATAAACATTCTCGTCCACTGATTTATTGATAAACGTTGGTGATGTGACTATTTCCTTCTACAAATGGCTCAAAAACCTCATCCTGTTGGTTATGTTTCTTGCGGACATTTTACCTTCAAATATCAGCGCGAGTTTACGTATTTCTTGTTAGACCTTCTTTCGTTTTAGATCTTCTTTCGTGATTAGTCAACTGAATCTGGTTTTTTTTTTATTTCTCCTGAAATATGACTTCGTTAGATTTTTTTTTGCGTAAAATTGGTTTATTTATCTGAAGTAGGTCACCTACGCCAATTATCTATAACAGTTTACCTACTGCCATACACGTAGTAATTGTAATATGAATATTAGATAGTGTTCACCTAGATACAGATACCTTATCTTGTTTACCATATTATGCGTGACGTTTTACCTCGAAAATTTTAGTGTTATTCTATGACCTTTATTTTACCGAACAGGGTAGGTACACTCAGAGACGTAGGTAGGTACGGTAAAAAATAATCAATTAGGTATTAGTCTATTGACATCTCTTACTAATAAGTAATGAACAACGGAGACACAATAGGTACTTATGCCTGAAATTGGTAAAAGTCACTTCTATGATTGAGGGCACTATCAAGGACTTCATTGAATTACAAAAAATCGTAATGAAGCCGCACAAACCAGGGCTCGGAAACCCGAAACATTTTCTAACCGGTTTCACCCTAAGTAGGTACATAAAATCTTTATGATTTCGTTCCGTTCTACCTTAACTTGTATTTATACCGGTTAAGACAAGAAACGATATTCAAACGGTTTCGTTCTAAAAACCGGTATAGAACGAAATATTTCCTACCTTTCCATTTCATGCGCGGACCAAAATAAGGAGGATGTTTTGTGACCTGCGACAAACCATCCCGTAAGATAATGAAATTCATCTCAAACCTAGGTACCTATAGATACTCAAAATTGTTTTCATTTAACTATCATCATTGTTCAAGTGGTCAAAAGTTATCAAAGTTCATAAATCATCAGGTGGAAGTATTTTATTAAAATGATTGATAACCTTGTCAAAATTACAGCAATGACATGCCTAGGTTGATAGGTACAATAAAAAATTATGTAACGCAATAAGTGATAGGTGATAAGTGTTTTCATGTTGCCTGTGGTCGTTCCTTTCTAGTTTTAACCTCCTACTTGTTCCCAATGACACCTACTTACCTACCTACCTAGTATAGTAGTAAAGTAGGGATTTTAACTTGGGGAAGGGTTCATTTGAGAAGGTATGCATTGTTATAGGTAAAGATAAACGCAGTCAAGCGCAATAATTTCACGCTCGCAAATCTAAACATTTTTGAAGATCACACAATCTTCAGATATAAGTACTTCTTATGTAAGATAAAACTTTTTGTTGTTTTGTGTAGGTAAGTATCTTTTGTTGACAATCCTCAATAAATAAATTTCAAAACACACTTCAAAAAGAGTGTTTTAAAATTCTTCAAAGGTCGGCATCGGCACTTCTGGTGTTTTAGGCATCCATAGGCTACGGTAACCGCTCCCCATCAGGCAGGCCGTATGCTTGTTTGTCTACTTTGTTGTACCTATAAAAAATATAAAAAAAATTTGGTTTTTAACCATTAATTGTTCATACATTATTTAGATTTTTTCTTTGTACAGAATCAGTGCAAGAGTCCCTGGAGCGGCGATTCGGTCGCGTCGGCGGGCGCATCCCCGTGACGCCGTCAGAGTCCTTCCAGAAGCGCATCTCCGGCGCCTCTGAAAAGGACATCGTGCACTCCGGACTCGACTATACTATGGAGCGCTCTGCTAGAGTATGTACTATCGACAATATTTCCGCAAATTTAAGAGAAAAAAAAATACCTACCACTTTTAAAACAATTTCGTTTGCACGCAGTTAGCGTGATTGAAACAAACATCTAAAGCAACAAGAGAAATGCTCTATTCCAGCCGATGCTTGCTCTGTCCTCATCTGAATGGTCTCCTCTCTGAATTCTTAGCTCTATCGTCAGAAATGTTTAAAATATTATATAGAAGTAGGAAATACAATTTTAGAAGTAGGAAATACAATATAAACTGTTAGTTCAGACATTTTTTGGAGACTAAGTATTGACTACATGAATAAGTATTAAGTGGTTGTGTATCTCCCACAGGCGATCATGAAGACTGCTCAGAAGTTCGACCTCGGCTTGGACCTGAGAACCGCCGCGTACGCCAACTCCATCGAGAAAATCTTCACAACTTATGCGGACGCCGGCCTCGCGTTCTAAACTCACTAGATAAAAAGTATTGTCTGCATTTTTTAGACTCGCCAGTTTACTCTTTGCACATACCTACATAAGTGTAATTTATAAGACATTGTATTCACAGTATTTTTTGTTTGTTGGATCAAGACTTTTACTTTAATGTTAAGCAGAATTGTTGAACGTTTGAGTGAAAATTCAATTTCCAATTGTATTGTCTTGAATTTTGAATAAATCTTGTTTTACTGTTTATGTTATTTTTATTAAAACACACGTCGCAATGAATACCTACTATTCATGAATTATTTTTCCACTGGTACCTAGGTATACTCTAAGCACCCTACTTAAAGGATAGGGTCTATTGAAATAGGTACAGTTTACATAATATAAATAAACTACACTGATGACTTTCTCTGAACAAGTTCGGTTGTTACACGGAAAGGCAAAAATGTTCTTTAAATTATAAATGTAAAATTTTATGGACTTCCTTTTATTTATAATGCTATGTTACTTGGAAAAAAATAATCCTTATGTTTAATCCTTATTAGACAGGCGATCATTCATAATTCTTTAAATGCAGTTTTCTCTCAGTAAAATGTTATATCTACATTATTTAAGATACTTTCCCTCCATGTGGTATGGCCGTGGGATACCCTGTATATAAAATATTTGTGAGCCTCACTAGTGAACGCACGAAGAACACGGCAGAATAGGTTTTTACGCCATCAGCTTTCATAGCCAACAATAAAAAAAAAAAGAGCGTGACGTGGTGTCACAGTGTCATGTCAAGTATGTTGCTCTGTCAATTTTGGTTGTCTTTCTGTCAATCGATTTGGGTTTTGGATTTTCCGACAAGTATTTTTGTATTCTAAACGAAAATAGAAATTAGATATTTTTTTGTAAATATGATTTCATTTCCATTAGTTATTACGGTACTACTATCAATAATAAACGGTGTACTTTCCAAGGGCTATGAATTGACGTTTGAATTGCCCGATAGTGCTGTGCAGTGTTTTTACGAGCAAATTGAGAAGGATATCAACGTAGAAATAGATTATCAGGTAAAAGTATCTTGTATAGTATCTTCTTTTTTGTTCTGGAGCACTACAATATATTTAGTTTCACTTCATTCTTGTCTCGTATCATAACCCAAAAATGACGTAGGTACCTCATTTCACTAAACTTGTGATAACATTGTTACAGGTCATTACTGGCGGTCAATATGATGTGGATGTAAAAGTCGAAGGACCTAATAACCAAATTATTTACCAAGAACAGAAAAAGCAGTATGATTCCCACCAATTTACTGCTCAACATACAGGTAAAGAAGTGTGTCCCTACTAACTAAACTTAGGTCTCCATTCTCATTATTTGCCACATCATTATTTATTCTTTTATCCTTGTAGATATCGCTGGTAGGTATTGTTGTTAGACTATGTTTCAAAACAATAATGGCTACGTATTCAATATTTAAATGCCAGCTCAACACAGAAAGAAGAAAACAACATGTCATCTCCAACAAATCAATCAATGAATTTAATCCTCATTAGAATTTTTTTTTTGACCACGGACCAACACCAATACATATTTTGTTTCCATTTTTTTTGCAGGTGTATACAAAGTTTGCTTCAGTAATGAATTTAGTACATTTTCACACAAACTTGTGTACATGGAATTGAATGTTGGTCCAGAACAGCAATTACCAGGAGTTGGTGAACATGCTACTGTTTTAACTCAGGTAATTTTGTCCATAATTCTGTCTGCTTAGTTATTATTTTGTATTAATCAGGTTCCAGTAAATTAATAATAGAAATTTGATTTGCCATCGAACATTCTGTTTTAGTTGGAGACATCAGCAGATGAGATCCACTCTGCTTTAAATAGGATTATTGATCAGCAAACCCATCATCGCCTGAGAGAGGCACAAAGTCGCAAAAGAGCAGAGGATCTCAATGAAAGAGTGTTCTGGTGGTCTGTTGGAGAGACTATTGGTATCATGTGTGTCACATTCATACAAGTCATGGTTCTCAAGAACTTCTTCAGTGACAGACCTACTCTATATAATCGAATGTAATTTTAGCGAATTAAATGGATATTTATAAAAATCACAATAGGTTTTTTAAATTATAAAATTTATTAGAGAAACAAATAGTTTTTACATAACATGATAATATTTTAAGTAGGTACATACATTATGGGTATATATTTAGTTTTGTAGGTATTTTAGTATCTTGTAAATGGATGTAAGTACATCAAAACCACTGTCAGCAACATAATAACATCAAATAAAAATTTACTATCTATATTAATATACAAAAGATGGCATGACATCTACATTTTTATTTAAAATAAAACTAATAATGCAAACACTCCATTGACCAATGCACATGGGTATGCAATCAGTGGCCTTTGCTCGGCATCCCCCGACATAGTCACAAACAGCCTACTGGCTGAAAGAGCTGACCATATCACTGCTACCCCAGACATACTGAGTCCTACTGTGCCATCCAGAGTGAGGAATATTCCCAAACCTGCCAAAACCACCATTGGCAACATACAATAGCCTAATACACTAGCCACACTCAATAGTGTAAAGACACCTTCAGTTCGGCTCATCAAAGCCAGTAAGAAGTACATCAATATAACTGACATTACAGAGAGCCCATATACATAGCCAAAGTGTGCTTTGTTTCCAGATAAAAACAAACATACTGCCAGTGCTAGACAGAAAGCAATAGGTCCTGCAATATCTGTATCTCTTAGTAAGAAATTGGCATCATCAGCTTTAGATTGACCATGGAAAGGGTTGAGAACAGCTAGAGTTTTCTCTAATATCCTGTCAGGGTATATTTCTAGTTCATCAAGCAATGGGGGCTCATCAAAGTCTGTTACTTCAGGTACTGGCTCTCCAGGTATCGGTGCAGGTGTGTAAATGTTAGGATTGTAGTACTGATTGTTATTTGCTGCTATGGATCCTTGCGTTTGTTCATATGAATAGTTTTGCTGATCTGGTGTAAATGACTGGAAGTCTGAAAAAAGAAATATACCGAGTAGTACATAAATGAAGCACCTAGTACTAGTGATTTATTGAATGAAATAAAGAAATTAATCGCCTAGGGTAGGTACCTACTTACCTAATGTTTGCGCTGCATCAGGAAAAGTAGTAGATGTATTGAAGGAGTAGTTGTTTTGGTTATTTTGAGTTTGCCATGAGTAGTCGTTCGGGTTACTGTAATTCGCCATGTCTGTGCAATCGTCGCTTAAACGAATCCACAACAAATAAGTACGTAAACAACTTCAGTGACTGAATTTAGAGCCGTATGTAGTATCTATCGTGTATTATTTGAAAAAAATACAAATGAAATCACGACACGATTCAAGAGAAAACACAACACCCAAAATGGAAACACGTATTTGACTTTGACATAAATTTACTGACAGTATCGACAGTGACATGGACATATTGGACATGCAGTCGTTCGTCGGTCACAGCACAGATAAATAAGCATGGTTAATTGGTTAGGTTAGGTCAGATGAAGCTCGCCCGGGATGGAGGCGGCGGGGGGTTGCTGTTTACAGTGGCTCTGAGCTGTCTGCCCCGAGAGGGGGCGAGTGGTAGCTCCTGCCGCCTTTTCGGGTCTGCGATCGGCCGGAGTTTGGGCTCCGGTCGGTCAGTATGCAGATCTCGGGAGGGCGGCGACACTTGGTGGCAGGTCTCGCCGTGAGCACGGGGGTGTCAATGGATGGCATTCCCGGGATGTGCTCAGGCAAACTGCGAGGGGGGCACCGGCGTTCGCCATCCCCACACTACCTTGACGCATCCCTGAAATGCGGTATTGGTGTCTGTGTGCAGATTCCCCCCGTCAACAAAAAAAAAAAGGTCAGATGAAGCTAAGAATCTATTCTACTTGTGGCGGTGACTGTACCTATCTTGTTCGCTTTCGCTGGAAAAGTAATAAGTAGTACCTACTTATAGCACCAAAAAGAAACTAATGTAATGTAGGCAGATCCGGTAGGTACCTACCTGTGTTTAAAAAAATTAAAGACTAACCTCTCGGAACCTACATAATATTATCTCCATAGATGTAATAATATTATTTTTTCCATAAATAAAAGGTTGTGTAAACCATGATTGTGTTTTATTGAATGGTATTATCAAAGTACAAGTACCCACCTACTTACAAAAACATCTACCGAAAAGTTTAGTTATTTATACATATAGGTAGGTTGTGTAAGCAAATTTTGCTCTTTCTGTGCAAAGCCAAAGGAGTCTGGGCAAAAGTTTCTTTATTGTAAGAAATACTAAGACATACTTGTACTAATATTCTGTGGTCATACTGACTTTGAAAACTATTACTATAAACTCGCGCTTAGGTAGCCGGTTTAATTTTCTTTTTTTTAGGTAAGATTATAAGTTATAGGTATACTTAGCTGTTTTTGACCCTTTTAAAGAACGAATATTCAGGAATTGCTGATTGCAAAGTTAGGTATACATACAAAAAATGTATGGACAAAAATGGAATATGTACTTACTAAGTCTAGTTTTCTCGAAACTCTTGAATCAGATTTTAATGCCCATTTGTACAATGATACAGCTGAGTTATCCTAACATAAATAGCACATTGGCATCAGTATTGGTTTATAGACCACTTCCCATAGATATTTGCCCAGTCTCCTTTATAGGAGTACCTAGAAGAAAGATTCCTATAATTGCGCGGTTCCACTCAAAACATTCACAACATAATCCTTACAAACGATTTGCTTTAGCTTAATATTTTATTACAATCAAGAAAGTGCTTAAAACAATCAGCACAAGATTCAAAATGTCAAAGATGGTTTGGCGGTGGAAACGCAAATATTCAGAGTTGTGCATGTTTTATTGTAAATGTTTTTGAGTGAAAACACGCAGTAAGTCTTAAAGTATTTTGAAAAAATTACTTACAAAACATTAGCTTACAATATTCAAAAACTTCAGGATTACCTACATTAAAATGGTGTTCTCATTTATCACTTACCTACATTTAATTCAAGGATAAAAATATTCAATTTACATTGTATAAAACACAATGTTTCTTGATACATTCATAAAATGTGTATACAATAGGTATGGAATATTTTAAATAAATACAGTTTGTTATAGTACTACACAACTACATGAGGAATGCATGTGATATAGTAATAAATTATTAAAAAGAAATATGTAATCAAATCAAAGTCTATTTATAAATGAATACAAGACTAGAGTGGTGTAATACCAGTTTTATGCCCCTGAAATAATGTAAACCGGCACTGGAATGTACCTATTCGAGTGACAAAATCCAGGCCAGTATTTTCTATAACAGTTTTTGAAAAACTGGAATAATTTAAACGATATAAAGCTGTCCAGCACTGGGCTGGGCTCGTAGGATTCGCTGGATTACTGGATTGGAACAGCGTATAAAGAACTGAAAGTCAAAAGAGTAGTTTTTTTGTACTACAAAGTCTTCTGAAACTTTAGAGTTGGCAAATTGAATTGTCTTGAATCAAATTGAATTGAAAATAAAGCTGGATAATGCTTACGCAAATCTCCACCGGTGTACTAATTCTTAGATAACTATACATTAGGATTACTCTAAGTATAAGCTTATGCATAAACATTATTCAGGTACGTTTGTTTAAGCAAAACATATTGCAAAGTACCTTTAAATTGGAATAGCACATTTTTTGTTGATACAACCAACTCCAACATTATGTTATTAATTTAAATAAACAATAACTAAACATACATTTTATGAAACAAAATCAACAAATATTAAAATAATCTTAGATAAAAAAATCTTATATTATTTAAAATAATCATATTGTAGACAAATATGATAAAATAGATTCCACTATATGATAATTTGCTGCGTTTTATATGTATTTTAAACAAACACTGCTATTTTGACAGTACCAAAAAAATTTAGGAGTATTTCAACAGAGGCTTGGTTTTGGTTATTTAGGTTTGTTTTTAACCGAAATCGGTATGATTATGCGACCGAGATGGCAAGTGATTTCTGAATGGATAAAGCGAGAATATGAATCGTGCATTCATACGAACGAATAAATCAGTAGGTTGTTTTATTACTCTTTTTTGGGATATTTTTTCATGTTCTAACTACCGAAATATGAACATAGCGGACACTGAACACACTTTTTTTGGTAATTGCAAAATAGCAGTGTAAAACTGCGCTGCGCTTTGTGTACTAATTTTGTATTAATAGAAAAATTAAGTAGGGAATGCCTAGAAATATAAAAATGCATATAAAATTCCGTAAAGTACATTTAAAAATGGTTTTTCTTTAAAGAATGGAGATGATAGGTCAAATAAAGTTAATCAAACTCTTGGAAATACAAAAACATAGGCGATGTGATGTACATCCAATCAAAAATCTGGTCAACTACATGAGGAAAGTTAGGTACCTTTCTAATTACAACTGCAACGAGATTGCTAATAATTTAGTGTTTCATTATCTTATCTTTAACAATCTCAGTGAAAAAAAATCCAATGATGCTACACCAGGATAGCCTAACGTGAACACATTTAGTACACAATATTAATAATGTAGGTACTCATTTTAAATGTACTTAAAATGTACACGCGCTTACTTTTGTACACTGTTGCGCCTTTACATATTACACGTAGCATAATATCGATGTTTTATAAACTATTCTACATTCACAACATAACATATTTGAACACATCAATAAATAGATATTACAAACCACAAATTGTTCAAATGAAGCACATCTTTCTACAC
This sequence comes from Eulithis prunata, assembly GCA_918843925.1. Classification (NCBI taxonomy): domain Eukaryota; kingdom Metazoa; phylum Arthropoda; class Insecta; order Lepidoptera; family Geometridae; genus Eulithis; species Eulithis prunata. The sequence goes on along the minus strand of OU974016.1, from coordinate 5,146,312 downwards.
ACACACACGTACACAATTTACCTATACAAAAAAAATATTCAATAAAAAAACAAATCTTCCATAATAAAATATCACAGTCATCTAGGGAAGATTTTGCAGATGAAAACCTACCACTGAGGTTAATAACATACCGTAGTTTCTAAGATATAAATAAGCACAAAAATCTCAAAATCGAATAAATACTGTTTACAAAATATTTATATTAGTAGCTCATTTCGAGACTTATCATTAGTTTTGTCTGTTCTGTAGTCCTTTATTTGGTTATACTTGAAAGTAGTCGCTGACGGTGGCGTCACCATTAATACTGTGTTTCGGGTCCCTATTATTAGGTACATTTATTCTCTCGTAACCCCCCGAAGAGTCCGATCTTTCCACGGCAGAGTTATTCACCTCATTATTAACTTTTTCGTAAGGAGGTTCCTTTCTGGAAACGTCAAAGTACTTGACGCTTTCGTAGTTGGGATCCTTTTTTGACCGCACAGAGTCGTACTTTGGATCTTTCGAGCGAACCGACTCGTACTTAGGATCTTTGCATCTCAGCGATTCGTAGTTGGGATCTTGAGGGTTAACGCTTTCATAGTTGGGATCTTTGGGTCGTACGGATTCGTAATTGGGATCGGACTCGCTGCCCGTGTTATACGCTGGGTCGTTCGGCATCGATTCGTAGTTCGGTTCGATTGTTGCGTCTTCGTTCGACTGCCAGTTGTTATACTTTGAGGGTCGTTTATTGACGGTGGAGTATGTCGGTTGCATTTTGAAGTTGGGTGCAATGGTTGCGTATGGTGGAGTTGGAAGGTTGTTTCTCAGCACCTCGTAGTTTGGATCAGAATCTGAAGCGCTGTTGTCGATTTTAGAGATGTGTTCGTAGCCAGCGTCGCTGCTAACGAGGCTGTTGGGGCCGCTTTCGGAGTTGAGATGGTTGAGTTTCAATAGCGGGTTCGCTTTGAGCTCCTTTACGGTTTCATAGCCGGGGTCTTGGTTTTGTGAGCTCTGTCGTTGCTTGTGCGCTATCGTTTCGTATCCGTGGTTGATGGATTTCTTTCTGTCGATCGTTTCGTACCCTGGGTCGTCTGCACGGAATTTGGGATGGGCATCATCTGTCATATCCTTGGATCGTCGTGCGAGTTCGTCAGTGCGCGCTTTAGCTCTCTTCATGACCTTTGCGTACATCTCTTCGACGTTCCGCGAGGGGCTTTCCGTGACTCGATGGTCGGAGTTGAGACTCGTGTTGTTGTCGGCTGAAGCGTATCCGCTTCCCGCGGGTCCGTCGATGGAATTGTAGAGGTTATCAGGATTTTCTTGTTGGTCGATGTCGAAGTTGAGTTCTCTGGCCACTAGAGGGCGGATGAGATCGCCCGAGCTGAACCGATGCTTTTCCACCGGATAGTTGCATCCGTAGAAGTCGGATGAGCTGACGCAGCTGTTGTTACGTTGGTGTTTCTCGTTCAGGCTGCGGCGGAGTTTGTCTTGGTTGAATAGATCGCCTGGAAAAGGACAAGCGCTGTAGAAACGCGTTGGTACCAGACCATTCTAGAGAGTGCAATCAGACTACTCCCAAAATCTGGGGGTAAAGTAACCCATCAATACGGCTTTTCCTATGTAACCAACTGGTGTGGTTGGGAGTGGTTTTAATAAAACCACTCCCTATAAAACACTATAATAGCGGATGATTACGCTATTATAGTGTACAATAATACTAGTATGCATACATGCGCTTATGTAGTCATTGCGTATTATAAGCTAACCTTGCGCAACTTGAGTTTCTTGCTTGCCTTTTCTTTAGTCAGTTAGTTAGTCTGAGTTTTATTTTATTGATTCCAGTTTTATTTTTATACAAGCTTCCACCCGCGACTACACTCGCGTCCCGTTGATTTTCCGGGATAAAAAGTAGCCTATGTGTTGATCCACGTCACGGAAAATATATTCCAAGTTTCATCTAAATCGGATCAGTAGTTTTTGCGTGAAAAATTTACAAGCATCCATACATCCATGCATCTATACATCCCTACATCCATACAAGCTTTTGCGTTTATAATATTAGTAGGATAGGATATTAGTAGAGTATACATACCAGTGCTAGAGATGCGTTGGTGCCGTTGTTGTAGGTTAGTGTCGACAGGCGGCCGAGTGGCGGGGGGCGCCGGCGGCGGGGGGAGGGGTGAGTTCGCTTGACGCTTCTCGGGTTTGGGCGAGCCGAGCGCGCCAGTGGAATTAGTACAGGATGATGATGATGCTGAAAAAAAATTGCTTTATAAAAAACTCAACGCAGAATTAGAAGTGGAATTTGCTAAAATCAGTAGGTACATGTTATCTGATATTTCTATTTTTAAACTATTTCAAAGGGCAAAAATCCCAGATAGAATGCGTTTGTGAAAGTCACCTTACATAGGTGAATGCTCAGATTAAAATAACGTAAACCCCTATCTATCCCATTCCAAACGATAAATCACTTTATGGACTTTGACTTTATCATATTATTTTAAGCTCAGTGCATGGCACACATCGATACCACGCCTTCACTAATAAAATGATAAATTAGGTTTGCCTGTTTGTAACTGCTACATTTACTATACCACAGATTATACAATACCTGTCATAAAACCAAAGACTAAAGTATGATATGAAAATAAATGATAGCATAATAAAAGTCTATTACTATTACTACAAGCTCATCTGTCCCATTGTTAAGCAAAGGCCTCCCCCTACTTCTGCCAGTCTCCACATTCTTGAGTCTTACTTCGACAGTCTCTCTCAAAGGCGTCCAGCTCGTCCCATTATATAATTTCTTCTACAATTTTCATCTATAATTTATTCTGTGCTTACGAATGCATGTTATTGAATCGCAATGAAATGAAAGTGAATTTAGCGACGGGCATAGTTTATAGCCTAAAACTGAGTAATCACGCGAATACAGACAATCGCGGCCAAGATTTAACTAATAATAAATCCGTACTATCATTTACTAAGTATTATTAATCTGCGATTTACAATAAAGAGATTAGCTTATCGTAATGATCCAAAGAATAAGCGCCCGTGGCAACATTCAACGCAGTCTTAGATGGGGGACCACTACATAATTTTTTTGTGGTTCTGTGAAAGCACTATTTATGGCTAAATGTTTTTAGTAACAAAGGTAGGTCACTATAATGGTTTTTTTTTAGATAAGACAAATATATAGGTATGGTGATCTAGTATTGTATTGTATAGTCACTCGAAAGTGGCTAATTCTACGCAGTATAATTGACAATTACACCTATGTACTTATTTCAATGAACAAACCACTTTGTAAATTAAACAAACATAAGTTTTTGGCTTCACTCAATTCCAGTAAGTTAGTAAAAACGTTGCAAAAAATGACAAACTAAAATAAACAGCTAAATAGAGCAAATTCTTAGTCAAGTTCATTTCACAACAAAAATAGGTAGCCAAAGGTACATGTTAAAACATACTGCGATTTTCAAAATACAGAGCCAGCTATGCCACGAGCATTTCTAGGATTAATAAAAGCAGTAAGGAGCTTACCTTGTCTCGAATGCGTGGCAGCAGCGGAAGTAGATGCCCCCACATCCGGCGGGGCACTTCTCCTAAAAACAGTTATTTCAATACAACACAATATCCGAACCATTTTATTTATCAACATTTATCACACAGTCCACCATCTTAGCGGCATCTAATCGCAATGAAAGTCATAAGCGGTTATCAGAACTATTTATGTGAACGTTCAATCAAAGTATTATCTAGTGTTTGTATCGTGACGTTACTTAGAGCGGTACCTAGACGATACAGTAGTGATAATATATAGGTCAGCGTGATTTACTATGATTATTGAATGTATAGTTAGTTGAGTCGGCTTATTGTCCATTTTTTACTCCGAAAAACGGAAGGGGTGTTATAAGATTGACGGCGTTGATTGTCTGTTGGCTGGTCATTGTGTTTTTTTCTTTGGAAGGTGATTTATCTGGGATGGTTCTTATCCATGTTTGGTGAAAGTTGGTGAAGTCGTTTTCAAGTTATGAAGATCATCAGCTACGAAAACAAGTTTTGAGAAATCTCAGACATAATTTCAGTTATTTAGTTCATCTCGAAGTATTAAGATTACAGAATTGGAATCCACACTCCAAGATGGGTCAGTTCGGCAGAGATTTTGCTCTAATAGGGATGACGTCGAAAACTCCGGAGTATTCGACCGAGATATGGTGATGTCAAAAACTCGATTGTGATTTTGACCAGCAAAGAGGCTTTCTGGAGATTGTCATGGTAGGGTTTTTGTATTTTTTTGAAATACAACTATACTATAACGTTAACCCTATTCTCAAGTGACTGTACTTTGTATTTGAGAATAAATTTCTTTAATAAAAAAAACTTGTTATTGCAACATACCTGATGGACGCAGTGCATTGCCTTACAGGGCACGTCCTCATTGGACTTGCTCTGTGAGGTAATGCATTGTTATAGGCAGAAGTTACTACTTAACATCAGGTGAGCTATCAGCTCGTTCCATTGATTATATCATAAAAAAATAAAATATACCTAGCAGCATGTATAGCTTCAGTGAGCAGTAAGTCCGGCGTAGGATCTCTGCGTCGCGGTTCGGGCGCTATTTGTGCGTATGTATCCGATCCTTCGCCCACGCTCGCTTCTTCGATTGCCGCGTACATCTCATCTGTAATTTTATTTATTTATTAGTTTATAGACGAGCAGCTTCCGCTGTTATGTCTACGTCACACAGTGTTGAAATGTCTTTTATTTTTAGTCATTATTTCATACTTGAAACCCTTTCTTTCTATTTGCTTCGATATTAGAGTAGTTTAGAAGAATGTATATTTAGCAAAAAGCTTCAATTGGTTATTCTTGGTCGCTAAACTAGGATCGCAAACAACAAAAAATTTAATACAAATCAAAGTCCAATTTTTCCAGGATTTATATTGTTAGGTACCTTAAATGTACTTAGGTTTTTAGAATAATAATCTGCATTGTGAATCTAGTCTTCAACAGCACCCTTCAAGGCGGATAGAAAACGCTAAATATGGACTGAATAGATTTTTTTATTTTTTTTTCTGATGGGCGCCATTGACTCTTCACGATAGCCTAGTTCCGCGGATATCACTATAGTTATAAAGCTTACCAGAATCATCAGACACCGTTGCATAGTGTGGTTGTGAAGGTGCCTTGGTGCTTTGAGCTCGGATGTTGCTCAGTGGCTCACGAACTGATATACTGGTGTAGCCCTCTGAAAATAAACTTATTATAAAAACTAGCTGGTGCCCGCGACTGCGTCTGCGCAGGATTAGAAGTGCAATTTGCCATGCGAAATCTTCTAGGCGTTTCTGAAGAGTTCGCGTCCCGTTGGATCCCGTTGATTTGAATAAAAAATTAAAATATGTATAAGTAGATCGTTTGCAACGCGGTTTGAAGATAGCTCAACTGTTTCATGTGTATTTTGTAAATATTGTAAATACTATATTCGTTTTATTTTTCTTTATAAAATAAGTTTATTTTGACAGCATACTTTTCATACTTTTATTTGTATGTGAGAACAATACGAAAGGCAATAACCGAGCCACCAATAATAATCGTCAATGGCTCTTGTTTGATTTATGAAACAGGATTAAGATAAATACTGTTTTGATAATAATGAAATATTAGCGTTTCCTGTTATAATAAAGATTAAAAACTCTAAAAGGATGTATTTTTATCGTGTCAAATATATATCAGTCAATTAGGTATTATTTATTGATATTTATTTCTTCCCTTATCTTGTTCACACGTTGAAATAACAAAGGTTTAGCTAATGTTATAATAGCCAGATTTTATACCATAAATGAATTTGTGGTTTTAGTGAAACGACGTCAAACTTAAAACACCCCTTCCGTTTTTCGGTCGGAGGTTAAAAAATATACTTACTTGCAGAATCAGTGGAGTCTCCGCTGAAATGAACCGGGGCGTCTGTATTGGGACGCGGGGATGGAGGGGTGATGTAAGGCAACTCCTGACTCGAAGGTAGCTGACCACTGATCGCGACCGATGCTGATATCACCACTGACTCTGTAACAGTGAAGAATACCTATGTAGATAGATAGTTAGATAGAAAATACTTTATTGCACACCTTAACCTAGAGATTACAATAAAATGAAAAACAAAACTTAAATTCATAGTACAAAGAACGGTCTTATCGTTAATCAGCGATTTCTTCCAGACCACCTTGGACGGCATGGACTTCAAGGTATAATACAAGGGGTGCTGTATAAAATTAAAGATTGGAAAAAAAAATTACACACATAGGTAGTTTAGGGCAGAATTATGTAGTAGAGCTTTTTGTGTTTATTCGGGAAAGTACCAACGTGCCGTGTAATCATCATGTGATCATGAAGCCGCAAGGTAGACAAATTGAAGTATGTTTTCTGGTTATTTAAATTTAAACTATTTGTAGATTATATTGCACAATATAGGTATATAGGCTCGAGCAGACCGGATGCGTATACGTAGACGTAAGCGTAGACGTGCAGGTACACTGAGTTGTAATGTATGAAACTGTATGAGACAGGACACACTGTTTGCGTAATGACGCGCACGTCTACGATACGCAAGCAGTATGTCCTTCCTCGTAGAGTTTCATACATTACAACTCAGTGTACGTGCACGTCTACGTATACGCATCCGGTCTGCACGAGCCTTTAAGGTGTAGTACCTGCCGCCGACTGGCCCGCTTCACGATGATCTATTTCCAATTCATTCTCAGATCGCTGATCTGATGTTATTTCTACGGTTCTGTAAAAAACAAACTTAGTAGGTATCAACACCATATATTTAGATATTAATTTTGCAGCTATCTTTGCGTTACAGGGTTACCTATAAATAAAATGCATTATGTTTCTGAACATGTAGTAGCGTCTGGTTCTAATGATATTATCGCATGATAAATAAATTATTTTTATTTCAATCAATTACATAAAATATCCCAAACTCTTTACAGACCATATTTTTTAATTATTACATTCTAAGACTTCGAGCTTGATATTACGGACCATTATGGCCCTGAGTGTTCCCTATAGTAGTCGTGAGCGACAGCCTATGCTAAGTTTCTGGTAGGAGTTTTCGCGCACGCAACGCATTAAACATGGCTCCTTTTAAATGGGCAACTTTAGGCAACAAATAAAAACAAACCCTGTTAGTTAAGCATGAGCAGTCTGGAGCTTATTTGTAGCGACTTTAATATTACTTGTTTAGGTATACTATAGTTGTCGTTGAATAGACATATCGCCCAGTAGCCTGTAGACTTTAGTACCGCAGTAACTTGCGTGACGTCATACACATCCTACGAGCGGAGTGCTCGAAGTACACATCATACTTACATGTTGTGGGTTTCATTCTGTACTTTAGCGTAAGCATGCTCGTAAGGATGGTCCCGACTCGTTGAAGGCACGGCCACCGCCTTGTTACCTAACGACAAAAAATTCGATAATCTGCATTTATCTGATTGATTCCTTTCCTAGTACCAACTTGTTTGTTCCACTTGCGGATTTTTGCAATCAGTTAACAGGGCAATAGATTAAATCTAATTGACGTGACAAACGAGTGCACGGTAGCTATGAAAGGTACAATGAAATCAAGTGATTTTTTTACAGGTAACAATGATTCAGCTGATATTATCGTGGCTTTGATGAGGCGATATGGAACTTTTAATTAAACTGTCACATAAGTAGGTAGGTATAAGACAACATGTTGAAGTGTTGAACTATATTGATGTGATATAATATTGATACTACTTCTGACCCCATACAAGGTTTACTTGTGTCATGTTTGTGCCGCGCGCGTGCCGGCGTCGGTTCTGCTAAAGCCAAAATATTTTAAATATTCCAATAACTAAGGAAACAAAACTGCGTGCTAACTTTTGCGTATCCTAAGTTTTATAATTATCATTGTAAACGGAGATTTATCCTATAAACAATAGAGAAATAATTAATGTTAAGGAGATAATTATGAGGACAATTGGCTGGTATGAATAGGTACTTGTACCTCAAGTTATTCTATTATATAGTCTGCTATGATGAAGGTTGTTTGAAGTAATAGTAAGTAAATAAGCCGTATTTTTTATTTATTTACCATTTAAAATCATACATAAAACCTACTTTATAGTAAAGCACCGTAAGGTTTATAAGGGTAATGATTTATCTAATTAATTCCAATCCATCTAACCAGTTCTTACATAGCTGAATTTCAAGTATGCATAACAATATTTCTGCTGCGACACTCTAAGTACAGTCGCTAAGAGGAGTTCGCAACACAAATAATTAAGTAAGGACAACTTTTACATAGTGCAACAAGTCGCTGCAACTTGCTTAAATTCTATACTATTGGTGACTAGGTTTTTCGTAGGTCATCTGTATGTAGTATAATAAAAAGAGTTAGGTACTTTTGCTAGCCATTGTACCAAAGACTAGTTCTGCAAAAAACCTGCTATTTGTTGCTAGTAGATGACTGCGATAGTACTTGTAGTAAATAAGCCCTGTCACTATTTAAAATGAAATACACACAAGTCCTTCATGCATAAACCTATTAGCATCTCTTAAGAGTATTTTGCATAAACATACTAAGTAGTTCAGTGTTTGTCATTTATGAATGTACCTACCTAATAATGTAAAATGCCAGGTTTCTCTTGCATTTTTATTTAAACGTGTCGAATGCATGTTGGGGTTCGTCACGCACAAATGATCAAACTTTTGCAGGCACCTATTTGTTTATTATTATTTAGGTCATTCTAAGTAATAAACATTCAACTGGTATTATTTTTTCCTGCTTCCTTTCATATACGAACCTCCGTTAGTAGCATCCGTAGGAAGCTCTCTTTACTAAGAATATGTAAGCTATCACTGTTACTAACCAATGAGATGAGTTTAACGGGCGAGGAGTGTAATAAGAATCGGGATTTGATATTTATGAGAGCTCTGCCTGTAACAATGCATTACATCGCACGCAGAGCACGTCCATTGGGAAGGTAAAACTGTACAAGTTCGTTTCTCAATATGATGCAGAAGTTTTCCCATACCTTCATTTATATTGACAGTGGCGTATATTTCAGATGCGGTATCACCACTGTCGTGCCTACCGACTGGATGTGGTATCTCGGGCAGGCTTCGCTGGCTGTTCTGGGTTGACGCTCTGGAAAAGAAAAATAATAAATTAGGGGTTAAAAGTCGCAAACAGAACCTTCGGGGAGAGAGGATGATTGTTATATTTACGAAATTACAGAATAAATTTACAAAATCGTACTTATTCGTCCTTTTGGTAAGTGCTTATTATAATTCCAAAATTAAATCTAAAAGTCTTGATTCATGCCCCATTGTTTTTAAATAGGTAAAATTAAAAGTGACGCCCCTTTTGATAACCCACTGGCTTTCTTGCGAGTTTCAAATGAGAAAAATAATACATAAAACCATTTGAAAGGTTAAGTCAGAGATGAGTAGATGAGACAAATTGATACAAACGGTTCGCGGTAGTAAAGCATTCTTGTGCGTGAGACACGCGAGGTTCAATTAGAATATTCCTTCATGCTCGGATGTAAATGATAATACTGTTACTTTGTATCGTCGATACTCATTTTCTAGGTTCACTAGGTATTCAAGAGTTAGTATTTTACTTCTATGACACTAAGTAACACAATTACTCTCGAGGTTTATGGGTAGGTAGGTAAGGTACCTATAAAATTTTCCCGTTAACAGAGTGAGTGTGACTCACGCATGTCTCACATGGACCCTATTCCTTCCTAAGGCCCTTTGCACATTATAAGACATGAACACAAGACAAGAAAAATGTTGTATGGCGCGTGTCTTATCCGACATAAGAAAAAATACTTTGTAATATGTAAGGTCTTAAACAATCAAGCGACTGAGTATCTTATAAGACATTCTCATAAGACACAAGAAAAATATTTTGTAAATGTGCAAAGGGCCTAATGGTCTAATTCAAATGAAAATACAGATGTAATATGTGTCACATGGGTTAACACACTGTTAGGGCGAATGCAGTTGAATCATCAGCATCATAGATGGAAAGGAAAACGTTGTTTGTATGATCTCCTGTCACATTGTCAATATGCGATGTTTAAAATAAAAGGCAATAAGCTAATCATTAATTTGTGTCTGACCAAACCAACAGGAATAATCTATAAACTACTACCTATGTACAGAATGTAAAAGGTAGGTAAATAATTATCCAAAATTATAATATGAATTAAATGAGTAGGTATTTTATTGAATGAATAAATATAAAAATTGTACCTACTGGTTTTTTTTAAACTGAATGAAATACTAACAGGTAAATGAAATAAAGCTTACAGCTGTAATTTTGAGACATGATAGATAACCCCATAAATCTCCTAGGTAAAGATATTATTGAATATATAGGTAGGTACATATTATGTTACACATAAGTACTCACATTTTACAGGAGTTAGTAAATAAGTATTATGATTAATAACTTAAAGTTAACAAATAGTAGGCATGGAAACTAATCATAAAAATTGGTTTTGTTTTTCCCAGAGGAAAATAACACAAAATGTGTTTATGTAGGTAATTATTGTTTAAAATATTCAAATATACCCAAGCATGCATTAGTCTAACATTCATTGTGCAGAGTGGAAAAGATGTAGTATTATTTAATAAGTTAAGGATTATAATGTTATACCCATTTGTTATTCATAAAATTAAAAAAAATGTTTTAGATAAAACATAAAATTAGCAGACGTTTTGGGTTAATAGTTTTATTTTCTACATTGCCAGCCCAATAAGTTATGTAGGCCTAGATCTAGGGCATGCTCGGTCTGAAACGAACCGCTTGACTGAGGCCGGAGTGGTGGGCGTTGGAGATGGAGTCTCCTCATCAAAACGTATTTTGACCACACCAGCCGTTCCCACCAACTCACTTCTGTTAAAAAACACATTTTTTAAGTCTGATGGTGATTCTTTTGGTTACTTCAGAACATTTTTTGAGAATAGACAAAAACATTTGTGTCACTGATTCAAGTGGTCGGTCAGCATTGCTTCAGTAGTCATATCTTTCCTTCAATAAAAAGCTAAAAAAATATCATCTGCTAACTAAAGAAATGTTAAGTACCTACTTAGGTACTTTAGCATAGACCATTTCCCTATTGTAAAACAGTGTAACAGTGTGTGCATCAAAACCAAATATAATAATTGCTGCATGTTGAAGAATTGAAGCCGATTTTAAGGGTATTTATTAAAAATAGTAACTGTTAAATCTTACTAGAATGATTTGCCATTATATGATCAATATTATGTAGGTAGGTAGGTACTTATGTTATGTACTTACTTCTGATTGGAATTTTTACATCCGCATACACAGGCAGCGAGGGTTGTAACGAGAGTAATAAATACCCCTACGCTCAACCCTATCTCAATAAGGGTATACATAATACCAGTTCTTCGAATTGCAAGATTTTAGTCAACTAGGTAGGTAGGTACCGCATAACTCATCACAATACACAGCACTAGGTGACTCCTTTGAAAATAAACTCTCGTAATACGAAACTTTCTTCCATTTGAGAGTACATTTAGTGGAATATGTAGGGCATTACCTACCAGCACTACTATAGGACGCAAATCTACAGATGGAACAGGATAATTTGAAATGAGAAAAACTGTTTTGTTTTGGTTGGAATATAAATGTATTGAATTATTTTCGTCAATAGTTCAGAATCTAAACGAACGTCCTCAAAACATTACTATAGCAAGTACCTACGCCTTCCATTGAACAAGTATGATTTTTTTATTTTTTATCTATGGTAAAAGTCAATCTTTTTATCCAATGTCAAATGTCAAGTATGTAAGCAAAAGCCAAGAGTTTTTTTTTCATTGCCTTAAACGGCCTAAACCCTCCTATCAGACAATTCATACTGTTGGCAGAAGGAGACCATAAACAAAAGAAAAGAAGAAAAAAATAAAATTTGTGTATGTATGTTTGTTACATATTGGTTTGCAATTTCTGTTATTTTCTTGCGTACCTACCTAGTCTACCTACTGTTTAATTCCATCATATTTTCTGAAAACCTGAAAGTGGTCGACGACGACGGTGCACTGCGACGGTGCATCTAGCTAGACATTATAGACATCTTGTTAGGTGTTCGGTGCCTCTTGTCCTCTTGTTATTGAGAACAAAAAATTAAATTGTGGAACTGGTTCAGTTCAACTGTCAAGTCCAATGCACCAAACAAAACCAACACTGGAAGAGCAACGGACAACGGACGGATTTTAAAATACTACCTACAGTTCAGCAGCGTCTCAAATTCCTCTTATTTACTTCGATAGAAACGCTGTTCTCAGGCTCGTTCTGAAAGTTCTGAAGTTCGATGTGTGAATATAACCTGTAATCCGGCAGCGCGGCGACAATGGAAGGCAAAAGTGAAATATTTTCTCAAAGACTTATAGTAGCTGTCGTGTGGAATATTGGATTGCAGACACTACTCGCGGTTGTGCTGGTTTTTCTAATCCAAGTCAATATATTACATCCGATAGAATGGATCACATCAACTTTGGAAGACATATTTGGCTGGAAAATGGGACTGAACATAGTTCTTCTTGGAATGGTTTCTTTTTTCCAAGCTTATATCTATGGAAGTTACTACATGATGCCGTTACCCAAGTACTTTACAAGATTTTCAATGTTTCTAAATGCATTATCAGTGCAAAATATAATATTTGGTATTTTGTATGCGCTGAGCGGATACTTTACTATGGGCCTGTACTCATCGCTTGCTAAGAGTGACTACAATAACTTGAAAAAGAATTGTGAACATTCAGATGGCCAATGTCTCATGGAACAAAGTTTATTCTTGCAGTTTGGGGGAATGTGGATGGGATTATACTATTTTTTGAATGTACACATCTTTGGCACATCAATTCTTTTGTTCCCACATATTTTTCAAGATAAGTTTCAGCAAATAAAGCTGGCTATTTCATCAATTTTGTCATTAGGCCTAAAGAGCTCTATCATGCCAGTATTGTATTATTGTGGATTTTATCTTTTGTGGGGTAGCAAACCTAGAAGTATTGTTTCTGATGTGTTTAGCTTGTATTTGGAGGATCCCCCTTTAGACCAAATCATGGTTTTGATAAGCTCTGGTATTTGGATTGGTCTATGGTTATATACCAGTCTGTTCTTTATATCAGTATACACAATGAGAACAGTTTTCAATATAGTCCTGACAGAACCAATGCAGTTTCCCATTGCATCAGAGACCCGCCTGACCCTGCACAAGGCATTGGCACAAAGATCACAATTCAATGGATGTTTGGGAGCTCAAGATTTAAAAATTATGTCAATGATTGACCCTATCAGAAGACAAGCAATTTTCACACTGTCTCAACCAGGAGGACACCCAAGAAATTGGAATTATTTACTTGAAGAGTGTTTGGGCATCATCAATGAATTTAGTAAAGAATTGGATACTATAAATGGAGATGGGAAGCCAGTTGAAATTGAAAATTCAATGCATCGTAACATTGCCAATGTGTCATTAAATGCCGGATTATCGTATAATGGGAAAATGCGAAACATGGCTCAGTCACCGAAGATTCTTGAACTAAAAGATCACAATAAAAACAAGATAGAAGATACATTTGCTAATGTTGCTAAACAAGAGTTCAACATGATTTTACAAAAATTATGTCAAAAACCAGGCATCAGTTATTTATTTGGAGAGCTGACTGATACAAAACTTAAGGTACTGCTCTCTCAAGCTCAACCAGTGATGTGGACATGTGAAGGGCTGGCATATATTGCTGCAGCATCATTAAAGGAAGATAAATACGGAGTAGTACAAAATGATTTGCCTTTATTGTTATCAACACTGACACATCTAAAACAGAATTTAGACAAATTAACAAAACCTGGTCTGGTACCAAGAAAACACATTCTCCACGATAGTTTTGCAATAAAAATGAAATCAAATCTCATTTCATGTGTTAAGAGAAGTATTTATAGAATAGTAATCACTTTCTCTAAGTATATTCATGAAATTCCTTTGGATGATGATGTACAAATTGCCATTCAACCATTTTTGTTATGTAAAGAAGCCTGATTAAATTAATTTTGTGCTAACTTAGTGTAATTATTAAAAATATTTGTACTTTTAACTACCTACTATTGTTATTACTTGGGACCCTGAGGTGCAAAAGTAAAAAAAAACGCAAATATCTGAAAACAATAATTTAATTCAATTTTCTACTAAACTATCCAGATACAATAACAAATGGACTGAATATGTACTAACCTATAATTTGACAACAATGAGCCATCAAGCAAATTATCAAATTCAGACTAGATTTTGCCTCAATACATGAGCATGGTGTATCGTGTTATAGTCTAGATTCGTTTCTTTCTTATAGTAGAGTATCTTCGTCTCGAAGTTCGCTGCTAAGCAGTAGAGATCGCTGGCTCGCCGCCCCAAGCAGGGCCGTACGTTCAGCCGACGACGTAGCAGACTCGCAGCTCAGTGAGGCTGTGGATATTATAACATTTTAGTTTGTGTTATGGTTAAAGAGATTATAGAAAAGAAAGAAGCAAAGCATGAACTTCTCATTGATTTACTGCTTAATTTGACTGTCATTGTTCTTAGTATACCTACCTAATTCAAATTATACAGGAGAAAAATAAATTACTCAGAGTATACATAGATAGATAGAATATTCTTTATTGTATACCACACGTAAACACAGGGTTAACTTCATTATTATGTGGTATGCCGAAACGCAGATTTACGCGAGGCAATATATTTTATACTGAGTCTGGAATCCAGAATTCAGCGTCTACCTACTAGAGGGATATGTAGATGTAGGTATGCCTGAATTGTTGTATCACAAAATACGACTCGATCACTAGGCAGATAGCATTAGGTTAGCGCCAGGGTCAAGGACTGAGCAAGGTTAGGTACAGCTGCGAGACGGTTCGTACGAAACTCAGCTACAGCCTAAAGCCAAGCAACCTATGGTATTCCCTCATTAGGTAGATAAAAGTAGGTTAGGTATCTACCTAGTGGCTTGGTATATTAATATAGTATTAGGTTAGGTATAGCTGCGATGCGGTACATACGAAGCGCGGTTTACCATCGGGGCTGGCGTGCGGGGTAGCGCTGCTGGTTCGTTGACCAGCTCCTTCAGGCGATGCCAAGGTAGCGCGGCCTGACCCACCGGGGGATTCCGTCATTGATACTTGCAGGCTGTAACTTTCCCTGTTGACGTTCATAACATAATAATAATAATATTAATAATGGTAGGCTCACTAAAGTGTGGATTTTCTTTTATGTAAACTATCGAACAAAGTGTTAAAATAAAAAAAAGTGAAAGTCGTTACCTATTTCTGAAAATCTACGGTGACTTCTACGGATTGATATTATTATAGGTAATAATATTTAAACAAGTACTCTAAAGTGAAAAGTCTAGATTCAAAGAGTTCATATTTGATAGTAAATGAACCCCTAAGGAGATCTCTGGAAATTGTTTTCCAATTTTCGCTAATTTGGGGAATCAGTGGGATTATTGGATAAAAGTTCCAGAAATCCCCCACGCAGGGGTAAACTGGAATGAGCCGAGTGGCGATCACAATGGGCCTTTCAGGCTGCAGTGATATCACAGTCACAAAAAGTTAATAAAAAAAATAGGGATATAAACACAGTCCTACCTATATCCGGAAGTGGAAGAAGTTTGTGAGATCTCGCTATCATAAGATGTGTCGGTATTGATACAAGTCGGCAGTAACAATGGCGGTTGTGACCACGCGCGTCGCAGCGGCGTGGACTCCGGGCCTGGGGACGAACCTTCATCCGATTCTAGGCGCATGTGAGATGGCTGGCAAAAATTACAACTCATTAATTAGTAGGAATGCCAACATTATTATATGAACTGCAATCCCCAGGGACAGTAGAAATTTACCAGTACCTACCTAAAAAAATACTTTAGTCAGAACAGAAAGTACATTCGTTCAAACAGCATTTTGCTGTTGGAACCATACATTATAGACTAGCCGTCTCCCGCGGCGTTGCGCGCGTTAGAGTGCGACTTTTCAAAATTCCTTTCTTAGTGCACCCCTACACTATATAAGGATACTACCCTCCAAATTTCATACATCTAGGACTTATAGTTTACGCTGTGCGTTGATTCTCTGTCAGCTTCAAAAGAGTTTTATATATATAGATTAGCAAGCCTAATGTCGCTTAAAACGACCTACGTTCACACTATGCCGCAGTCGGCAGAGAATTGGGCATGAGCATAGTGTGAACACGATCATGCCTCTGTCCCATGTTCATACCCTTGCTCCCTATTGAGAATAAAGGCGATGTTGCTGTGGCAATAATGCCGGCAATGGCATGAGCATAGTGTGAACGCGGTAAGGTGCCTTCTGGTAAGATCGGCGTAGTAGTAAGTCTGGATAAATCACGTAACTAAGCAAGGCGATGTTGCCATCAATTGCTTAGTATCCGGACTTACTACTTCGCCGATCTTACCAGAAGGCACTATATTAGATTCGTTTTCTTTTGAAAACCAATCTTGACTACAAGAGTTATTACTATAGAAGTAGTATCATTCCTTAACCTACCTCTGGTTTAGTATGCCTGCTGCGTCTAAACTTGAAAGTTTTCTTTGAAGGTCCATGCGCCCTTTGCAGTCGCGGTCGGTCGTCGTCGGGACTGTCCGGCATCGGTACGTCTACGCTACGTGACACGCCGATAGTGGGACGCGTATCGGAGACCCTGTACGATAGACAGGTCTCACCCGGGGAGGCCGGAGATAGGGGGCTTGTTGATGTTTCTCCTGAAAAATAAACTTTGTATGAGTACCTAGGTACTAGAGTTTTGATATTAAAATTGAACGTTGCCTAAGGCCGCCTTCATAGCTCGATTGACCGTCGGTATGTACCGTCTGGTTCCAGACGATAGTAGCAATATAATACGTGTGCGTACGATACTGTAGCGACTTGTGAATTTCCATACAAATGACAAGCGCGACCGACGTACACACCGACGGTCGGTCGAGCTCTGAAACCGCCCTAAGGTGTTTATATTTCTTAGATTGAATTTGAAATGAATTGTCAATACAAATAAAAACCACTTGATAGTACAGCCAATAGCAAGTGCCCTTGGAAATATCATCAACTTCTACTAAGTTCTCATAATTTCATCATTATCATCAACCTGTATTAGTCCCCTGCTGAACGTTGGTCTTATAATTTATAGTGACACATTGAGAAGAGGATTTTAAAATATAACCTGTAGTAAACTTGAACTCCACAGAAGGCACGAAGCGCAGTTTAGTTTGCGTGCTCGAGTAAGATGGAGTGCTGGCGCCTAGCTTTGTATCACTGCCGTTGTTTATTGAACCTGTCAAAAAGTAGAAAGTTATACATCAACCATTTCAATAAATAATCAGGTTCATAGGTAAGTACTAAAAATGGGACACTTTTTATCAAAAATCTGGGTACTGTATATCACACTTTGGGGGACCTTTAGATCAAAAATTGGGATACTCGTCAGTTGAGTTCCATTTTTTTATTATTTAACTGATTAAATGAACTTTATTAATTTGTATTTGCTACTAATAACTTAAAGGCAAATATTGTTGTATTGTGACCAGAGGCCAAAGGTTTGGCTCAGGCACAAGCTCAGGCTTAGTTAGTGCGAGATGTTCATGTTCCATACAAATGGAGATTTGTTTGTAAAGCAGTTATTAGGTACATACCAAGATACGAATGTCCACTGCTCATGTTATTACTGTTGTCACTATGCCTGCCGCTGTTGATCGGCATTTCAAATGTTGGCATGTGCTGACTTGTGGTTGAACTGCTTGATGGCGATTCTGTAAGATTAATTTACACAATTTAGCCTACATGCGTATATGCCTTGAGTTATTAAGATAAATTCGTAACGTTACTCATCGTGACCGTGAATGGCTGTTTTGAATTTTGAAGAATGCGATTTGGACTTAGTAATGCGCCTCGACTTTTTTTACTTTTTGACTGTTCTAGAACTTTCTGTAGGTGGTTAGGTACCTCTCTGAGCTGATAATGGGGCAGACGGATGGTCAGGAGTCCTAGGTAGTCCACTACCAGCACCAGCTCGTCCCACTAACATAGAGATGAGCGATGGTCTATGTTGCTGGTGTTTGTCGGGTGCCGTTGCTCGTGGTGGAAACACTTCAGAGGCTCGTTTACCGGTCGCTTGGGAAAGGTTCTCAGCGATTTGTTCTACAAAATAATAGAATTGTAGTGTTATCATTATATTGAAATAAAAATTATCAGCGGGCCTAGCATGCGCACGCGAGATATTTGTCATGTCGTTCTGTCAAAATGTAAGCATTTTGCACTAGTTTTTGAACTTTTGCATTATCTGTGGTAATGTTGTCGACAAAACGCGCCTTGTTATTGTACACTTTTGACACTTCTTAGTCGTCGTATCTGTCTGAGGACGAGATAATAGTCATGCAGAAATGTCAAAAGTTGAATATTCAAGGCGCGTTTTGTCGACAATATTGCCACAGATAATGCAAAAGTTCAAAAACTGGTACAAAATGCTTACATTTTGACAGAACGACATGACAAATATCTCGCGTGCGCATGCTAGGCCCGCCGGTCATAGCTATTAAACCGTGCCGGGACCTATACTAACCAAACTTGTACTGATCGTGTGTTTCCCTCATATTGCGCAGTTCTCTCGCCAGTTCGGCTAGCAGCGCTCCTCTCGCTCTAGCAGGGGGTAACTTTAATCCTCTCACTCGCTCTCGAACCACATACTGCATGTGTCGTTCGTTGTCACCAATCGGTGGTTGTGATAGCTGTCAAATAAATGTTAGTGTTAGATTGTAATTACTCGCTGTGGAGAATGAAATCAATTGTACCTTAATATGCCCAACAATATCACTACAGAGCTGTATAACCCCTCATTACTTATTGGGGGTAGCCCCATATTGGTTGACTGAAATTATCAGTAAAAGTACTGATCTGATTCGGAAAATTATTTCACTATTAGTAACACTTCTTGATCAGTTTAATACTTTAAAACAGCCACATACGTTGGTATGAGTTCTCCAACTCTGGTGACGCAATTTTTAGGCGGCCTTAAGGCCTCCGTCATGGCTTAACGACTGCTAGAGCCGGGACCGACAGTTTAACGTACCCTTTGAAGCACGGAAACGCTCAGATGTAAATGCCACTGACGGCATTCTTCTAAATATTGACCGCGCAGAACGTCGCTTAATTTAGATAATCGGTGAAGATTGACTAAGCAAGCCTAGCCACGAGCGCTTCAAAAATTAAAGAAACAAACCTTGTGCACAATAAAAGGTTGCAGTAGTATATAAAGCGGCGTGCGGTATGTAACAACATGTTCTAGAAAGTCCCATAGATGGTCAGACGCCTCATTCCTTCGACCCAGTTCTCGCATGGCGCGCGCTATTCTGCCCCATTCGGTGCAAAGTTCACTCGTGAAGCATGCGCACATTACTTTTAGAGCTGGAATAAAAAAAAACTCCATAAAAAAGGTTTAATAGAAGTGCTATACTTCTATTAAATACGCAGTGTGATTACTACTAAAACGATAGCACAAAAATGTATATAGCTATATTATGTTTCTAGCGTCTTAATCGAAGCTAAAGTAAACATGTACCTATTTGTGCTTACATTGAAATAAATTAAATTAATATAAGGATACCTAATATATATATTTCATTGATTACGTCAAAAATATCTTGAGTTTCGATTAAATCTCAGCATACTTTTGTGGCTACACCGTTCCGACTTACCTAAAAATGCAATCCTGTAAAATTGATTAGACAGCCTAGTCGTGTTCCTAATATCGCGACTGCCCGTGAACGTCAATGAGTTAACCCTAGCGTCGGCCGCGTTCAGTTTAGCGTTGAATGCAGCTAATTGTCCCGGAGGTGCCGGGGGACACAGGGCATTTAGAACTACTGACACTAGGTAACTGACGTCAGATTGTCTTAGTGGGGGGACGTCTGTGAACAAAAATAATTAGAAAACGTTTAAAATAACGAACAGATACTGTTGGTATCATTTGATGAGACAAAGATGTCAAAATGTTTGATGACTTTTTTGTTGTTGTTGATTGACAGCTTTTTATTTTTAAGTCTGTTCAACTAAACACCTGCTGATGGTACACATGAAATGCACCTACTTTTTATTGAAATTTGCCTAATCACTAATAATAATAAAAATAACGAAATATAGTATACAATAGCTACATACTAATAATCTACATTACCTTTTCTTCCACTCCCGACGCGTAAGCAGAGCGGCATGAATAAATTCATCAGCATATTTTCAGTTTTCTCCGCAACAGGGAATATAGCGCTGCCGCCACACATTTGTTCAAGGGAATAACTATCCTAAACACAGGAAATCAATATTTACCAACAGACTATTTATTTTATCACATCTTAAGATGGTTTTCCAGATCAGGTATTATCGTAAATTGTATGTAAAATTCTTAATACATACAATTTACGAAAACTCTAACTACTATTCTCATTTATTTTTGTGATCGTGATGTTAACCTTAGTAAAGCACGAGTTCAAGAAACGGCCTAAATATAAATACGGGCTCTTAAAAATTATATTCTGTAAAAACTTTAAAGACATCAAACGTATTTATGAATGATAACTAAAATTTTGCTGACTGATCAGTACTAAGTACTCATCATCATCAAGAATCGAATAAAATTATATTTATTTAAAGTGTCGGACTTGCGTCGAAATGGAATGAAATGATTTAGTTATTAGCAAAAAAATCTTGTACTTACTCCAGTATTTACAATTTGCAACGCTATGAGTCGCACCACAGTACTACAAAAGTGCGGTGGAGGCGGCTGGGACATAAGCGCAGCTGTCGCCGATGATAAATTCTCGCCAGTATTGCTTTCCGACACTATCAGCGTCTGCAAAGGAATTTAAACTTTATTTTCATCAACATACGGATTGTGATAATTGACACTTTGATTGGTTTGAAGCGTTTCTGCTTTCGCTTTCAAGGTAAGGAAATTCATACCTTATTGTTTTCAAAATAGCAATGCGATTGAATTACCAACCTCACAGTTTAAACTAGGATTTTTTTACTTACATGTACCTATTGGAATTAGTGAGATCTTCGAAGATATATTCGCACGACTTTTTTTACTTACTTGTACTGTATTCAGTAAGGTTTTGACTTGTTGCCAATGCATAATGTAAGGGCATCGTATCATAGTTTCGTATACACCTTTTAGTAATACCGCTGCTGAATCCCAGTCTGTGTTTCGCTGTAAACAGTTTTACTTACTAAATACATTATTGTAACACGTACAAATACTTATATTTTATTTCGGAACATTTTTTACAAGAACAAAAAAAGAGCTAGTGGATATCATATACATTACATATCCAATAAAATTTTATACTTATAGATACTGGATTTTGCATCGTCGTTCAGCAAGTGGAACGCTAAAACTATGCGTGTCAGCACATTTGACTTACGCTTTGAAAGGCTAGGCAAGGCATATCAAATACGCTACTGAAAAGCATAAAAGGTAATGTCGAATCTCGGGTCGAAAGTAGGCACTGTGTCAAAGTAGGGCCTTTGCTGGATGTTCCTAGTGAACACTAAATTCGCTAAGTCTTTGTAAATCATATACAGAACACCAACTCACCCGTATACTCGGCTTCTTAGCAATTTTCAGAAACACCTTATCAAGCCTTCTTAGTATCATAATAAGTGATGGCCTCAGAGCATCGTCGGCCCAATCACCAGCGGGGAGCACTAAAGACATGTAACGTTGTAAACCTCGGCAGCCCATTGACTCGGGGTCGTACGGAGACACTTTTAGTAGTGAGTGGGCTATTTCTGCTAACCGCTGAAAGAGGTTAAAAATTTAACTACAAGCTCTGCTATGTTTGGGACTAGAGGGCGTTGTGTGTAATGTCCAAAGATATTTATTATTATTAACTTCGAGAGATATTTTCCATTGGAAATGACTTAGCAAGTCTTACTAGAGTGATCACTGTAAAAGGGTATGCTATTTTGAATGAATAAAAAAGTTTCCAATACCAATCAGTATTTAAAAGAAATACCAAAATGGCAGTAGTCATCTCTTTTCGTTGTCTTGTCATGCAATGGTATCGATTATCTTGTTACATTGTTCTAAACGAACCTAATTTGACAGCACTAAAAAGGTTCCTTCCCTTTCTCATAAACAGAAATGACAAAGACGGCTACAATTTTAGAACTCTCAAATTAGGTTAGTTTAGAAAAATCCAACAAGAGAATCGATACCAACAGGAGATTATGAGTAAAAGGGTAAGTTTAATACTTTAATACTGTAAATCTGAGACTATACTCCCAGACACTGCAATCTTGGTATAGAACGACCCTTAGTTTTATTTAAAAATAATATATAACATACTAATAAAAAAAGTATTTAGACTATTCAGTCATAGTTACCGCATGAGATTTACAGTCCAGCAGTTCAACTGGCTTCCCTTCGCTGCCTCCACTGCCTTTAGATCCGTTCAAGTCTAGTAGACGAGTGGTGGCTCGCCCTATGAATTCTCCGACTAGGGAGAGTAAAACGTCACGTGGTCTACGGTATTCCGCACGAACCAACTGACAAATGAAAGGGTATGGTCAAAAAATGGGGTCTTTTGAACGCATGTGGTAGGAAAATTAAAATGAAAAGAAATAGTTTAATAACCAATAATTTGAACCCGTGTGGTAGAAATATGTCCATTCCATATATAGAAGTACTAGCTTCCACCCGCGACTTCGTTTGCGTTCCGTTGATTTTCCGGGATAAAAAGTAGCCTATGTGTTAATCCAAGTCACCGAAAATATATATTCCAAGTTTCATATAAATCGGATCAGTAATTTTTGCGTGAAACAAACATCCTTACAAACTTTCGCGTTTATAATATTAGTACGATATAATTTACCTCAGAATCTTCAGCCCCAGTATATTCTGGCACCGGTATCTTGGAGTTATCGTATTTAGAGTGAGATTCTTCAAATGCAATAATCGTAGCGGCGGCGGTGCGGGGTCCGGTTCTTTGCGACGAACCTTTGTGTTCCGGCGAAGTTCGGTATGGGCCGTTGTATGATCTGTAAAATGGCCTTAGTTTTAACTTCGCGAAATTTGATGTGACAACTTAGGTCTGAAGGTCCTTACTTTCGACCACAAAAATACCTACTCCAAAAAACCCATGCTAGATAAGTAAACAATGCAATGGAAAACTTATGTAAATATATAAAACTCTTTTGAAGCTGACTGAGAATCAACGCACAGCCTAAACTAATAAGTCGTAGAGGTATGAAATTTGGAGGTCCTTATAGTGTAGGGAGTGCACTAAGAAAGGAATTTTGAAAAGTCACACTAAAGGGTCAAACGCGAGCAACGACAGCTAGTAAGTTATGAATTGCAAGATTGTATTTGGATGTAAGATTAGTTTTAATGTCTGATGGCCAATGAACACACAGACTACAGTGAATTATACACTTTGTTTTATATTTCACGACACTTATATCTGCGTGATATTATTTTTAACTTATCTGTTTTAGAATTCTAAGGCCCGTATGCCGATAAAGATTTACTCTAGCAGATTTGTGTAGAGATTTTCATACCAAAATCTATGCGCGAGTCTGGATCAGTGCTTGTCAGTAACTCAGCATACGGTCCTTACACCCAGCTAGAATAAAGAACTTACTTGGACAATCCTTCGCAATTATTGACAAGAGTTTTTATAGCGATTGCCAATTGCTGAATAATCTCTTTCTCCGTTTTACCCTCTCTATTGTAAGATGGTAACTGGATTTGCTTTACGTAACATGGTAAAATTGCTTCCAATATTATCTGCAAGGAAATGAAATTATAAAAAAAACCACTAAAACACAAATATACAAGTGTTTTTTTAAAATAATAAATTTGGCCCTCTGACCTCTGTGTATAACAATGCATTGCCTTACTTGAAAGCCCTCGTGGCTAGGTTAAGCGACGTTCTGCGCGGCCACTATTTGGATGGGTAACCTAACCGCTAGTGGCATTTACATCTGAGCGTTTCCGTGCTTCGGAGGGTACGTTAAACTGTCGCACCCGGCTCTGGCAGTCTTTAAGCCATGACGGAGGTCTTAAAGCGGCCTAAAAACTCCGTCACCAGAGTTGGCCACTAACTCATAGGAGCTTGCTTTCTTACTGAGGTAACTTACCAACATCTGATAACCTCGCATGCTCTCAGCTGAATATGACACAACCATCACGCACAGACTGATACAATCCAGCACATTGACCATTTCATCCTCATCTCGGTAACAGAAATCTATGGGTTTTAATGGTTTCTCTTCTTTGATCAGTTCAGCTATGTGGAGGGGATCGGGCGATGGGGTTTCAAGGCTTAGAAGTAGGTTGAAAAGACAGCTTGACTGTACCTGAAAACAAATTAGTACTGTTAAACTCAATAGTACGTACAGGCTATTTAGCCCTAGTATGGGGAACAGAGTTTTTATTCTAAAAGGCGTTACAGCTCAGTTGGTATAAGCTCTACTTTCCGTGCTGTGGGTCGTGGGTCCGATGCCCACTAAGAACGAACGTTACGTGTGGTTATAACGTTCCTGTCCATCCAAAGGTTGTGTGGAAAAGATCGCTCATAGCGATAAGACCGCCCATTTTACTTGACTAAGAATTATGAACAGGTATAACCTAAAGCCACAGATCATATAATACTATACTAGTACTAAAGGGGATCCACTTACTTTACTAGCGTCTCCGTAAGTAGATTCTTCATCTGTATCCAAGATGGCGGATACCGAACCAAACATTTGCAGTATAAACGGCTTTCTATTCAATAGATAGAACTGTTTGACAGCGTATTCTATTGTAGTTGTAACTAGCTTGTTCGTTTGGAAGTTGGAGTATATTTGAAGGAGCGTCGGCATTATCAGTAAGTATCTGAAAAGAGATATATAAATGACTTAGGTATAACTTTGTTTAGTTGATCAAAGATTAGGTCTAGTATTAACAATAACTATTCTCAAAAGGTACATTTGATCTAATTTTTTAATTTCTATCACTTGTGGAATACTAGTCTCACAGTTTGAAGAGATCTCATAAAGAACGGAAGACATTTTTAAATTAATTTAAATAATTTTATATTTTTTTTGCTCCCTTAAATCTTCTAAAATCATTCGTAAACGAATTTATATTTTTATTATTGCAGCAGTGGACAGACTGCCGCGTGTTTATATAAACTACAAGCTTCCGCCCGCGACTTCGTTCGCGTCCCGTTAGATGTCGTTGATTTTCCGGGATAAAAAGTAGCCTATGTGTTAATTCAACTCATGCACAATATATTTTCCAAGTTTCATCCTAATCAGAACAGTAGTTTTTGCGTGAAAGAGTAACAAACATTAATTCTTACCAACTTTCGCGTTTATAATATTAATAGGAAATAGGATAGGATTTTACCCATTAGTTGAAAATATGCTTTTAAAGTTGAATGCAGCATTCACATAGGTTGCGATGACGTATCTAAGTATAAGCGAATCTTCGCTGTGCAGCATTAGCGCCCCGTTTAGCACGTTCAGGAATAAATGGATGTCCCGCGATGAAGTGAAGTTACCAGCCATAGCTTCAAACATACGCGCTATGAGACGAACCCACCTAGAAAAACAAGAAAATCTTTATAATGATACCAATTATACCTTTATTTAACTCTTGATTGCACAAAAACAAATGTACAATTCGGTGGGCTTAACGCTATAAGCATTTTCTGCCTTCCAACCTTACAGGTCGGGCGGGAGAATGGTTGGCGTGCAAACTTAAGAAATAAACAGTACCTATTCAAAACAAACAATCAATAATACCTTCAGAGGCTCTCATAATTTTAGTCTGAAAGCGCCATTAAACTTAGGTAATCTACAGAGAGAGGTAGGTAGGTAGCTAGGAGGAAGAGGTAGGTACTTAGGTATTCATTAGATATTCTGTGCTGGATACAAGGTTGATCATAATGAAGGTTAGTACATAATGTCTATGGTGTACATTATACGGGGCCCTAGATGTCTACCATGACTAAGGATTACAGTGATTATCTTACCTTTCATAGGAATATAGGTACTAATTAGAGAGGGCATTTCAAGAGAGGTATAATATAAGCTAAAACTAAATGCTTACATGAATTTGTGCAAGACATCCAATCCTAGCAGTGTGGAGCCTAGCGGGCCACGACTGTACAAAGTCAAGTCTGCTTCTAAAGCCTTCCGAGGAAACGATGGTAGCTTCATCAGCTCGTCGTGAAGAAATACTACTCGTTGGACTACCTGTGGAGCAATATACGCGTTTTAAAACCTGTACCTCTATCACGGACAATCTAACAGTCGCCGTGTTAACGTATTCGAGTTATATTGCGCGTCAACGCCAGCTCGACTGCCAACCGTTGTAGTGTCACCGCGCAGTGTATCTCGGATACGCTGGCGTTACGAATACGATACGTTTGCGATTGTCACATTTATTCGTGATCAAGGCACTGTATTGGAAGCAAAGAAGTGGTTTAAAATAACAGTTGAAACTATTTTTGATAAGGAAAGAAAGATGATAGTGACCTCGATAACCGTTAGTTTACCAACAGTGAACAGGGATAAAATATTTCATATACCCCCGAATTCATAAACAGAGGCTGAATATTTTGACAAAGGCACCAATCCATTTCAATCACAGTCAAGTCACAGCGCAGTGCCTGAATCTGCCTGTAAATGAGTCTCTATATCGTTTTTGTGTTTAGGTTACGCAGTGTAGTACCTACTCAGTACTCACCATATCAACGTTCTTCAGAATGGCCCAAGTGAGTAAAACTTTCCCGATTTCCACAAACTTCAGCAATAACTCTTGCTGTTGAAGCTTATTGAAGGCATCATCTGGCTCCATATGTACCAGCCCTAATTGGGGGTATTGGGAACGTTTGAAGAAATAGTGATCTCTGACGTAGTTTTGTGGGTTGTGGATTTGGCCTGTAATTATTACGTAAGAAAGATTACTTAGTTTGAATAAAAATATATTTTTTATGATAATAAAAATATTTGTCAATAGAATTAATGTTTCTTACGTGTCTTGAAGTCAACAAGAAAATATTCGCGATGCATCTTTTCTGGTATTCCAAAATAATCGAGCGATTCTTTCAGTATTTGCGAAAACACTGTGTCTTCCTGAACTGGAAACTGAGACGGTATGCTCCCCTCATTATCCGCTGTAACAAATTACAAACGAATTAAATTATACCTACCTTATTTTTAAACGACTTTAATAAATGATTTTGTATGTTTGCATGTACGTGATCATTCTATTAATTATGGATTGATTTTGATGATTCTTTTATTGTTTGGTAGATCAGACTTCAGAAGCAGTTCCATATGAATTTTATCACAATCGGTTCAGTAGTTTGGAAGTTAAATAGGAATAACTGGAAAAACACGTCATCCATGTACACGACATTGGTTTCCTGTGACTTTTCAGTGGTGTTCACGATCAGTAGGTAGAACAACTCCAATGAACTTCAATGAAGCTGTAAGGTTATCAAATTGAAGTCAAGTTTTACGTCTACTTACAAGGACCGTGAACGATTATTTTCTTCGCCGCTGGGACGTTTGCAGTCAACAATATTGAAGCATCACATTGTTCCTTCCTCAAAATTTGCTTCAGATCTTTGAACATTATTCCATGGACACTGTGCACCACCTAAAACACACTACTTGATAACGAAACATCCACTTTATGATCAAGAGTTACGGCATAAAATTGAGTGAATTTACCATCCATAAAATAGACAGTGCTGCTCCAATAAGTCTTGGCCCTTCTTCGTGCGGACTTCTTACGTAGAACATAACATAGCCGATGATGTAATTGTATAGAGCAAAAGCAGCTTGTTGAGGTAATCTTGGTATAAAGCGAATTAGATGACGTAGGAGTTTGAACATTTCGTCTTGATGATCGCGTGTCAATCGCTCCAAAACGTGGCGGAGGAATAATGCTGAGTCTTCAACCAAGCAGCCCCATATCACCTAGAAGAATAAAATAGGATACAATTAAGATGCAGTACAAGTATTACTAGCTAAAATAATATTTAAGCTAGAGCTGTCTGTCACCACTTCTAATTATGTACCTACCTACTACGCTACGCACCAAGGTATAATGAAGTGTGAGTGAGTGCCGAAGTAGAGCATAAAAAATGCCAATAGACGTAGTGAAATGTAATTCATGCAATATTGTAATTGATTCCATAGCTTCGGAGTGTTTTTAAAAACTTGCAGGGACTAAACGCTTTCATAATAATCACGAAATGTCATGAACTTAATAATCTGTAGGCTCAAGTTTTTTTTATGTTTATTTATTCATAACATTTTGTTATAGGTCAAACAGGTACAATTGTTATAAAACTATATTATGTATACCTAAGTAAATTAATAATAATAATGTATAAATAGTAGATTAAAAGCTTCATCAATGTAAATGTAAAAGTATAACAATACATAATATACAATATAAATAACTTGAGTAAAAGCATATAGATTAATAAGTAAAATAATTGTCAGTTACATAATAAGTTCAAACAGCCAGTTTTTTAACTTAAATTTAAAGGTTTGCGTCGACGTTGCAGTAGTTATGGACACTGAGAGACGGTTGTATGCTGCTGGTCCCATAAGTTGAAACAGCTTCGTAGATATCAAAGCACTGCTTGTTGATGATGTTCTAGTATTTCCATACTTGAGCATCATCACCAACCAGTGCCTGAGCATTGTGTTCTTGACTGAGTTGTTCAGATATGTAATAGACATGTCCGATGCTCTTGTGTCTTCTGACGGTGCAGTAGTTATGGAGACTGAGAGACGGTTGTATGCTGCTGGTCCCATAACTTGAAACAGCTTCGTAGATATCAAAGCACTGCTTGTTGATGATGTTCTAGTACTTCCGTACTTGAGCATCATCAACAACCACTGCCTGAGCATTGTGTTCTTGACTGAGTTGTTCAGATATGTAATAGACATGTCCGTTGCTCTTGTGTCTTCTGACGGTGCAGTAGTTATGGACACTGAGAGACGGTTGTATGCTGCTGGTCCCATAAGTTGAAACAGCTTCGTAGATATCAAAGCACTGCTTGTTGATGATGTTCTAGTATTTCCATACTTGAGCATCATCACCAACCAGTGCCTGAGCATTGTGTTCTTGACTGAGTTGTTCAGATATGTAATAGACATGTCCGATGCTCTTGTGTCTTCTGACGGTGCAGTAGTTATGGAGACTGAGAGACGGTTGTATGCTGCTGGTCCCATAACTTGAAACAGCTTCGTAGATATCAAAGCACTGCTTGTTGATGATGTTCTAGTATTTCCATACTTGAGCATCATCACCAACCAGTGCCTGAGCATTGTGTTCTTGACTGAGTTGTTCAGATATGTAATAGACATGTCCGATGCTCTTGTGTCTTCTGACGGTGCAGTAGTTATGGAGACTGAGAGACGGTTGTATGCTGCTGGTCCCATAAGTTGAAACAGCTTCGTAGATATCAAAGCACTGCTTGTTGATGATGTTCTAGTATTTCCATACTTGAGCATCATCAACAACCAGTGCCTGAGCATTGTGTTCTTGACTGAGTTGTTGAGATAGGTACCTAGTAGACATGTCCGTTGCTCTTGTGTCTTCTATGTCTTTTTCTCTGTAATAATAATATGTAAAAGTATAACAATACATATAGAATATAAATTAATTGAGTAGAAGCATAAAGATTAACAAGTAAAATAATTGCAAGTCCATAATAAGTTCAAACAGCCAGTTTTTTAACTCAAATTTAAGGTTTGGGTCGACGGTGCAGTAGTTATGAAGACTGAGAGACGGTTGTATGCTGCTGGTCCCATAACTTGAAACAGCTTCGTAGATATCAAAGCACTGCTTGTTGATGATGTTCTAGTATTTCCATACTTGAGCATCATCACCAACCAGTGCCTGAGCATTGTGTTCTTGACTGAGTTGTTCAGATATGTAATAGACATGTCCGATGCTCTTGTGTCTTCTGACGGTGCAGTAGTTATGGAGACTGAGAGACGGTTGTATGCTGCTGGTCCCATAACTTGAAACAGCTTCGTAGATATCAAAGCACTGCTTGTTGATGATGTTCTAGTATTTCCATACTTGAGCATCATCACCAACCAGTGCCTGAGCATTGTGTTCTTGACTGAGTTGTTCAGATATGTAATAGACATGTCCGATGCTCTTGTGTCTTCTGACGGTGCAGTAGTTATGGAGACTGAGAGACGGTTGTATGCTGCTGGTCCCATAACTTGAAACAGCTTCGTAGATATCAAAGCACTGCTTGTTGATGATGTTCTAGTACTTCCGTACTTGAGCATCATCAACAACCAGTGCCTGAGCATTGTGTTCTTGACTGAGTTGTTCAGATATGTAATAGACATGTCCGTTGCTCTTGTGTCTTCTGACGGTGCAGTAGTTATGGACACTGAGAGACGGTTGTATGCTGCTGGTCCCATAAGTTGAAACAGCTTCGTAGATATCAAAGCACTGCTTGTTGATGATGTTCTAGTATTTCCATACTTGAGCATCATCACCAACCAGTGCCTGAGCATTGTGTTCTTGACTGAGTTGTTCAGATATGTAATAGACATGTCCGATGCTCTTGTGTCTTCTGACGGTGCAGTAGTTATGGAGACTGAGAGACGGTTGTATGCTGCTGGTCCCATAACTTGAAACAGCTTCGTAGATATCAAAGCACTGCTTGTTGATGATGTTCTAGTATTTCCATACTTGAGCATCATCACCAACCAGTGCCTGAGCATTGTGTTCTTGACTGAGTTGTTCAGATATGTAATAGACATGTCCGATGCTCTTGTGTCTTCTGACGGTGCAGTAGTTATGGAGACTGAGAGACGGTTGTATGCTGCTGGTCCCATAAGTTGAAACAGCTTCGTAGATATCAAAGCACTGCTTGTTGATGATGTTCTAGTATTTCCATACTTGAGCATCATCAACAACCAGTGCCTGAGCATTGTGTTCTTGACTGAGTTGTTGAGATAGGTACCTAGTAGACATGTCCGTTGCTCTTGTGTCTTCTATGTCTTTTTCTCTGTAATAATAATATGTAAAAGTATAACAATACATATAGAATATAAATT
This sequence comes from Eulithis prunata, assembly GCA_918843925.1. NCBI lineage: Eukaryota > Metazoa > Arthropoda > Insecta > Lepidoptera > Geometridae > Eulithis > Eulithis prunata. The sequence goes on along the minus strand of OU974016.1, from coordinate 5,115,099 downwards.
AATTGAGTAGAAGCATATAGATTAACAAGTAAAATAATTGCAAGTCCATAATAAGTTCAAACAGCCAGTTTTTTAACTCAAATTTAAGGTTTGGGTCGACGGTGCAGTAGTTATGAAGACTGAGAGACGGTTGTATGCTGCTGGTCCCATAACTTGAAACAGCTTCGTAGATATCAAAGCACTGCTTGTTGATGATGTTCTAGTATTTCCATACTTGAGCATCATCAACAACCAGTGCCTGAGCATTGTGTTCTTGACTGAGTTGTTCAGATATGTAATAGACATGTCCGTTGCTCTTGTGTCTTCTGACGGTGCAGTAGTTATGGAGACTGAGAGACGGTTGTATGCTGCTGGTCCCATAAGTTGAAACAGCTTCGTAGATATCAAAGCACTGCTTGTTGATGATGTTCTAGTACTTCCCTACTTGAGCATCATCAACAACCAGTGCCTGAGCATTGTGTTCTTGACTGAGTTGTTCAGATATGTAATAGACATGTCCGTTGCTCTTGTGTCTTCTGACGGTGCAGTAGTTATGGAGACTGAGAGACGGTTGTATGCTGCTGGTCCCATAAGTTGAAACAGCTTCGTAGATATCAAAGCACTGCTTGTTGATGATGTTCTAGTAGTTCCCTACTTGAGCATCATCAACAACCAGTGCCTGAGCATTGTGTTCTTGACTAAGTTGTTCAGATATGTAATAGACATGTCCGTTGCTCTTGTGTCTTCTGACGGTGCAGTAGTTATGTAGTCTGAGAGACGGTTGTATGCTGCTGGTCCCATAAGTTGAAACAGCTTCGTAGATATCAAAGCACGGCTTGTTGATGATGTTCTAGTACTTCCGTACTTGAGCATCATCAACAACCAGTGCCTGAGCATTGTGTTCTTGACTGAGTTGTTGAGATAGGTACCTAATAGACATGTCCGTTGCTCTTGTGTCTTCTATGTCTTTTTCTCTGTAATAATAATATGTAAAAGTATAACAATACATATAGAATATAAATTAATTGAGTAGAAGCATATAGATTAACAAGTAAAATAATTGCAAGTCCATAATAAGTTCAAACAGCCAGTTTTTTAACTCAAATTTAAGGTTTGGGTCGACGGTGCAGTAGTTATGAAGACTGAGAGACGGTTGTATGCTGCTGGTCCCATAACTTGAAACAGCTTCGTAGATATCAAAGCACTGCTTGTTGATGATGTTCTAGTACTTCCGTACTTGAGCATCATCAACAACCAGTGCCTGAGCATTGTGTTCTTGACTGAGTTGTTCAGATATGTAATAGACATGCCCGTTGCTCTTGTGTCTTCTGATGGTGCAGTAGGTATGGACACTGAGAGACGGTTGTATGCTGCTGGTCCCATAAGTTGAAACAGCTTCGTAGATATCAAAGCACTGCTTGTTGATGATGTTCTAGTATTTCCATACTTGAGCATCATCAACAACCAGTGCCTGAGCATTGTGTTCTTGACTGAGTTGTTCAGATATGTAATAGACATGTCCGTTGCTCTTGTGTCTTCTGACGGTGCAGTAGGTATGGACACTGAGAGACGGTTGCATGCTGCTGGTCCCATAAGTTGAAACAGCTTCGTAGATATCAAAGCACTGCTTGTTGATGATGTTCTAGTATTTCCATACTTGAGCATCATCAACAACCAGTGCCTGAGCATTGTGTTCTTGACTGAGTTGTTCAGATATGTAATAGACATGTACGTTGCTCTTGTGTCTTCTGACGGTGCAGTAGTTATGGACACTGAGAGACGGTTGTATGCTGCTGGTCCCATAAGTTGAAACAGCTTCGTAGATATCAAAGCACTGCTTGTTGATGATGTTCTAGTATTTCCTTACTTGAGCATCATCAACAACCAGTGCCTGAGCATTGTGTTCTTGACTGAGTTGTTCAGATATGTAATAGACATGTACGTTGCTCTTGTGTCTTCTGACGGTGCAGTAGTTATGGACACTGAGAGACGGTTGTATGCTGCTGGTCCCATAAGTTGAAACAGCTTCGTAGATATCAAAGCACTGCTTGTTGATGATGTTCTAGTATTTCCTTACTTGAGCATCATCAACAACCAGTGCCTGAGCATTGTGTTCTTGACTGAGTTGTTCAGATATGTAATAGACATGTACGTTGCTCTTGTGTCTTCTGACGGTGCAGTAGTTATGGACACTGAGAGACGGTTGTATGCTGCTGGTCCCATAAGTTGAAACAGCTTCGTAGATATCAAAGCACTGCTTGTTGATGATGTTCTAGTATTTCCTTACTTGAGCATCATCAACAACCAGTGCCTGAGCATTGTGTTCTTGACTGAGTTGTTCAGATATGTAATAGACATGTCCGTTGCTCTTGTGTCTTCTGACGGTGCAGTAGTTATGTAGACTGAGAGACGGTTGTATGCTGCTGGTCCCATAAGTTGAAACAGCTTCGTAGATATCAAAGCACGGCTTGTTGATGATGTTCTAGTACTTCCGTACTTGAGCATCATCACCAACCAGTGCCTGAGCATTGTGTTCTTGACTGAGTTGTTGAGATAGGTACCTAATAGACATGTCCGTTGCTCTTGTGTCTTCTTTGTCTTTTTCTCTGTAATAATTATATGTAAAAGTATAACAATACATATAGAATATAAATTAATTGAGTAGAAGCATATAGATTAACAAGTAAAATAATTGCAAGTCCATAATAAGTTCAAACAGCCAGTTTTTTAACTCAAATTTAAGGTTTGGGTCGGCGGTGCAGTAGTTATGAAGACTGAGAGACGGTTGTATGCTGCTGGTCCCATAACTTGAAACAGCTTCGTAGATATCAAAGCACTGCTTGTTGATGATGTTCTAGTACTTCCGTACTTGAGCATCATCAACAACCAGTGCCTGAGCATTGTGTTCTTGACTGAGTTGTTCAGATATGTAATAGACATGTCCGTTGCTCTTGTGTCTTCTGACGGTGCAGTAGTTATGGACACTGAGAGACGGTTGTATGCTGCTGGTCCCATAAGTTGAAACAGCTTCGTAGATATCAAAGCACTGCTTGTTGATGATGTTCTAGTAGTTCCCTACTTGAGCATCATCAACAACCAGTGCCTGAGCATTGTGTTCTTGACTGAGTTGTTCAGATATGTAATAGACATGTCCGTTGCTCTTGTGTCTTCTGACGGTGCAGTAGTTATGGAGACTGAGAGACGGTTGTATGCTGCTGGTCCCATAAGTTGAAACAGCTTCGTAGATATCAAAGCACTGCTTGTTGATGATGTTCTAGTACTTCCCTACTTGAGCATCATCAACAACTAGTGCCTGAGCATTGTGTTCTTGACTGAGTTGTTCAGATATGTAATAGACATGTCCGTTGCTCTTGTGTCTTCTGACGGTGCAGTAGGTATGGACACTGAGAGACGGTTGTATGCTGCTGGTCCCATAAGTTGAAACAGCTTCGTAGATATCAAAGCACTGCTTGTTGATGATGTTCTAGTATTTCCATACTTGAGCATCATCACCAACCAGTGCCTGAGCATTGTGTTCTTGACTGAGTTGTTCAGATATGTAATAGACATGTCCGTTGCTCCAGTGTGTTCTTTGTCTTTTTATCTGTAATAGGGCTGAAAGTAGATAAAAAACTATGTAGCAGTATAGGTACGAATAAGTTACCTACTTACTTATGCTTTCTTGCGGATTATGTCAAGTGCAGCCCATTTTGATGCTTCATTATCTGCTAGCACTAGTACGTGTAGAATTCCACTATGAAAAACACTTTTCTTATCCATTTCCATAATTTTATGCCTATAATTTGAACTCCGTAACTTGAAAAATATTACAAATTCTCTACTCAAGCGTGTTCGCGGGCCCGCTTGAGCAATTCGGTTTTCCTTAGAAAAATGACAGATGACCTCTATGCTTGAGTGTTGAGTATAAGTGCTTTTAGCATAAAGAAAACTTGGCTTAACTTACTGAACTATTCGGGACTTTAAGCAACGTTTCGGCATTAAAGCTCCACTCAAATCGAGACATTGATCTATATACTAGACCATAGACTAGGTATCTGAGTCTATGCCTTATCAGTGGTAAGTTACCTAGTGTGATAAGTTATCACACTCGCTTCTCCGGTGTGAGTTGTCAAAGAGTAAAAAGAGTTAAAAAGTCCTATAACCAATAGCTCTAATAGTTTCCGAGATAATACGGTTTGTGACAGACGGACGGACAGACAAAGTCACACTATAAAGGTTTTGAAACCCTAAAAAGCCGTACCAAGCTTACTTACTTGATAGGCGATTTCATACACCGAGCAACCATCGTGAGAAACAGCCGCGTCGTCAAGTAGCGCGACTATTTCGGCGACCGCCGAGCAAAGAATCGAAGGGAATACAGCTGACGCGACTTGCGTGTGATGGGATCCGCGGACACCTTCTACCATTTCTTCGTCAGGTGGGGCTGAAATAAAACGAACTTATTTGTGAGTTGTTGTTTAGTTGTGTTAAGTGTCCGTGAATACCACCATCATCATCATCAATATATATAAAACTCTTTTGAAGCTGACTTAGAATCAACGCACAGCCTAAACTATAAGTCCTAGAGGTATGAAATTTGGAGGGTAGTATCCTTATGTAGTGTAGGGGTGCACTAAAATAAGAATTTTGAAACGTCACACTCTAAAGGGTAGAACGCGAGCAACGCCGCGGGCGACGGCTAGTTTATTTATAAATGGAGTTCCAATGTATTATGTAAAAACGTAGTTTGGCTAGATATGGCCAAAGCAACATGGAGGATTATTTTATTGTCAAGAGAACTATTACTATATTAATTCTACTAATATTATAAACGCGAAAGTTTGTAGGGATATATTATGTACCTATGTATATGTTTGTTCCTCTTTCACGCAAAAAGTACTGATCCGATTTCAATGAAACTTGGAATATACAGGGTGTTACCAGACCACTTCCGAAAACGAAAGGGGGAGCTACAGCACACCAAAACCCAACCAAAAAAAAATCAGTTATCCTGAAAAATAATTATAGCCGGAGAAAACAATGTTTAAAGATTTGTATTTATTTCGCCAGCCCGCAATGTACGCATTCACGTAGGTAAGGTCGAGGCGTAGTACTATTATTTATTCTGTGTCGTAAGTGCCTACTAACGTAGGTAGGTACTAACGTAGGTCGCTCGCACGTCGCGTACTTGAATGACCCGCGATGAACTCTCAGCTGTTCATGCTGTAGTAGACGTAATCTGCGTGCTGCGTGTACATTGCTGCTTTATTTATTTTATTTGTTTTTTTGCTTTTTTAAATGAGATAATTAGGTAGATATGTCTTATTATGTTGTACTGTGTGTATGTAACTAGAAAAAAAATTAAAAAGAGATAGTCAAGTCAATTTTTTTTTTTGCGATTTTTTTCGCTTAATATTTTCAGTATCATGGTCTGATTGGAACCTCCAAGTTTTCGGAAGTGGTCTGGTAACACCCTGTATGTATATTGTTCGTGACCCCGTTGATTTTCCGTCAACGAGATCCAACGGGACGCGAACAAAGTCGCGGGCGGAAGCTAGTAAACTAACATGAACAAAAGAACATGCAATTTTACCGATCCTAGATGATTATGGAACTATTTCTAGAGAAACAAGATTAATTTCACTAACGTTCAACGTGGTCATCAGCAGCGTGGTCTAAAGCCGGTTCCCTCGCCGCTTGACGTGTTATAGGAATAGTGGTCAAGAGAAAACTCTCTCGCTCAGCTCGTTTCTTGTCATTCCTCTGTTGCAAAGCCTTCTTTATTGCCTCCGTCTGCTGTTTCTTCCTAGTTTTTGTAGCGGTCACTAGGGAGCGCTGTTGTCAAAAGCACAACTTTAGTAACAGTTGGATAGGTTGATCTGATGAATGAATTGAAATGCTGGCGCTACTTAGGATATCTATTGCATTAAAATAAAAGAAAAATAAGCGGTTGAGAGTTATGCAAGGATTGTAATGACACTTAAAAAAGATTGACTTTTGCTTGTTTTTCCCAAGAGTTTTCAACTTTAGGTGACATCCAACAATCGCGTTCAAATGATTACAATAATCTAAAAAGATGCCATTTTGCACTGAAACTTTTAACAAAATGTAGCTTTTCTAATTCTAATAACCATTTGCCTTGCCATTGACGAATATCACTCAAAGTAGTTCCTGGTGAAAACGGGCAACAACAAAATTTTCTTACAAGCGGAGTTCAGAGATACCAAATTAGGGTTTGAGAGGTCAATTTAAATGTTTCTTACATGTCTTTCCTGATTCAAGGTCATCTCCATATCCTTATCTTTCACCTGAGGGGTCCACGGGGGGTCCACGACGGCCAGCGATTCAATGCCTATCTTCGGCGAGGGCAGCGTGAATTCGATCCCTGGCGGAGGAACCTTGAATGTGACGGACGCTCCCTCTTCCATCCGCGGCCACACTTGGTAGCGGAGCTTCCACATCACTTGGAACCGCAGGATGCCGTTTATTCTGGAACAAACACCCCTCCAGTTCACAAACAATTGAGGCGTTGCGCTAAGTTAATGCTAGTTGAAAGGGTGTCTGTTTATGAATTGACAGTTAACGAAACAAGTCCGGTCAAGTGCGCATGGACTCGCCCACCGAGACTTCGGATCCGAACCAAATCTGTAAGTGTATATATCTGTTTCACGATGGGCAAAGTCGCACCATAAGGGTTGCGAAACCCTACGGGATCGTAACCCTAAAAACTTGGGTAGGTACCCCGAAAGATGGTAACTGTTAACATTATGAATGCTGGTGTTTACAGAGTAAAATGAATACCTAATCCATTTTCGCTTTTACGAGAAGCTTGATGTAAAAGATCCTAGCTGTATTGTACAGTACCTGACTCCAGGCTCAGCATGCTTCAAATCAGTGTGCATGATCTCAGTGGCAGTGTGCGGGGCTTTGACAGCTGTCAGAATGAACAGAGCAGCGGCGCATGCGCTCAACTCTCTATCCGATTCCAGTAGTAGCTGCCACGCGACTGGCGCACACTCCCCGAATAGCTCTTCGGACATCGTGGTGGCACCTTTGATGAGGGTAGCCAGCGGAGTGTGGTATGCGTCTCGCACCTAGGTTATACAAAATGCGGGTATGATATTCCTCATAATAAATTATGTAATTATTAAGAACTAGTTTCCGCTAGCGACTTCGCCCGCGTTCCCTTTGATGCTGTTGATTTTACGGGATACAAAGTGGTTACGAACGATATATATTCCAAGTTTCATCCAAATCAGACCAGTAGTTGCAGCGTGATTGAAACACAAACAACTAAACATTAAAATATCCAAACTTCTAAACTTTGACATTTATAATATTAGTAGGTAACTATGAAATACAGAATACTGATAAAATTATTAAGTAGGTACTTATTACAACTGCAACATTTGCGTTTCACAAGTAAATTTGTTATATGTATTTCGTTTCCTGAAATATTTATTCACAGTCAATAATTGTTGTATAAACAGCAATCAGGCCGACTAATAAAATTATTTGTAGGTACCAAAACAAATAGGCAACTGTCATATTTATTGGCCAATAAACTAAATTAATATGAATTCTTTATTAAAAATAATAAATACTCGTAGTGTCAGAATTAATCCAGCTTAGGCAGATTGAAACGTTATTCGAGCAGTAGGGACTTCTTCAAGTTGTTAGTGTGGTTATGACATCACTAATTACTTCAAAAAGTTCACTGCAAGATAATTGGTATCGCCCGTTTTCCACGATGATTGATTTTGAGGCTTGTCCAATCTCCAACGACTTTCCTTCGCGCACGGTGTGATTAATCTGGTTTTGACAAATCAATACTTGTCACGGAGTGTCATATTCGAGCAGAATGGACTTTTTCAAGCTGCTAGTGTGATTCGAACACATTTATGAGAATGCTATTTTAGCATTAAGTTCGCCTGTATACACTACTTTAAAATGTATTCGTGATCAAGGCACTGATCAACCCTTCTTCTTACGGAGCGTGTTATGCGGGTAGGAGCGACCATTTAAAGCACTTGGTGTGTTTCTGACATCACTAAATACTTGAAGAAGTCCATTGCTAGATAATAAAACTTTCCTGTAGACTTCCAAGACGAATGATCTTGAGATTTTCACGCACGGCTTGATTAATCCAACTCTTCGCGACACTTCTTGACACGGAGCGTGTTATTCGAGCAGTAGAGACTTCTTTAAGTTGTCAGTGTAGTTTTGACATCACTAAATACTTGAAGAAGTCCACTGCAAGATAATTGTAATCTTCACGTTTTGCAGGTTAACCATCCTTGAGACTTGTCCATCGACCAACTAATCGTAATCTTCACTATGTCAAAAAGGCTTAGTGGTAAGGTATATTTAACACGTGTAACAAATATAAATCTATACTATTATAAAACTGTAAACAAGCCAGAAATTAAACTTAAAGATATGGATAAACGAAATATGCAGATCTTACTAAATAAACGATTCTGATCCCGAAAATAGAGTTTATCTATTTGCTATAGATTAACATAGCCAGTGTCTTGGGCACGCTTCCGATTGGTACTGATTTAGACCAGTTGAGCTATCTATAAATCGTTTGCCACGGTTTGTGAATAGCTCAACTATTTCATGTGTATTTTGTAAATACATATTGTGAAAATTTTAAATAGGTACTTTATTCGTTGTAATTTTCTTTGTGAATAATTAATAACGGTCTTATTCCAGAACGGGGACTAAAGAAAGTCACGGTTTAAACGTCAAGGTTTATACAAGCCGGGCGAATTACGCGGTGTAGCGGGGGAAGTATCGAGTTCCGAGCCAGGTGTCATGTTAATTCGCCCGGGTTGTAAAAACCCTTGACGTTTAAACCGTGACTTTCTTTAGTCCCCGTTCTGGAATAAGACCGTAAGTGTTTACTGAAATTGAGTAAGCCCTGCATGCGTTGTTACACTAACCTGCCCTTTCAGGTACTTGAGTATGAGCGGCGGGTCTGGAGGTGGGTACGGCATGGCGGCCGGACGCGGCATCATCTCGGGAGGAGGCACGCTGTCTACTCCCGCGGCCCTGTACGCCAGGCCTGCACTTTCTATCACGGAGCGGTCGATCCTGGACGACATAAATAGATCCTACTAATATTATAAACGCGAAAGTTTGTAAGTATGGAGGGATGGATGTTTGTTACTCTTTCACGTAAAAACTACTGATCCGATTTGGATGAGACTTGCAATATATATTGCCCGCGACCTGGATTAACATATAGGCTACTTTTATCCCGAAAAATCAATGGAATCCAACGGGACGCGAACGAAGTCGCGGGCGGCACCTAGTAATACATATTAGAGGACATTCATAAATTACGTCACACGTTAGGGTTAGGGAGGGGGTCGACAAAATGTGACATTGGGTGACAAGGGGTGGTAGGGTCCTAAGTTTTGTGACATCACATTTCAAAATGTTATACTATTCTAACTTATTCTTATCTAAGTGTTAAAACATATAGGTATTAAAAAGTAATTTAGATAGAAATAAAACCAATCTCAGAAGTGCTGTTTTAATTTAATAATTTGTAGATGTAAAATTGCAAGATTTGTGACGTCACACTATGGGGGGGGCTCAACTGTGACAAGGACGGGGGAAGGGTAAAAAAATCACGAAATTAGTGTGACGTAATTTATGGATGATCCCTTACTGTTGTTCTTAGGTGCCAACCTGTAGACTAGTAACTTAGATACTTTACTAAGTATTGTTCTAGGTATTGGTAAACTAACCTGTCAGTGGAATGTTCTGAAGATTTTCTAGAACGACGGCCCCTACGAGTTCCACATGCACTTTCATCTGAATTCGTAGCGTTCACTTCTGGACCGAACTTCTCACCGTAAATCTGTCACATAACAAACAGTAAGAATTTTGAAAGGGTGAAATAAACCTGGGTGGGTTTGATTCCCGCTGCAGGACAAGAGTCATGGAAACCTACTGCCAGTATGTTTCCATGACTCTTGTCCTGCACCAGAAAAAATGTGCATATTTAGGGGGATGTAAAAAGTTTCCAAGATATCTACTACCTTTGTGAGGTTCTGTGAGGTTTTAAATAAAAATGATGTTTTTTTATTATACAGAAAGGACAGTAAAAGCAAGCAAGCTCGTATGAGTTAGTGGCCAACTCTGGTGACGGAGTTTTTAGGCCGCCTTAAAGCCTCCGTAGGAAGGGACAGTAGGTCCTAGGTATGTATATAAGAGATTGTACACAAACTAATGAGTTTAGATTATAGTTATAGTAACGTTAATTCTCATTGAAAAAAAACTGCATAATATCAAGAATGGGAAGACACGTGATTTTTTTAATTTTTTTACATTACAGATTACTAACTTTTTGCACAGACTTCATAAGTCGCACGGTAGATCGCATGTTACGCCGGAAACAGTAAGGGTGGCAGAAGTTCTGATGGCAGCACACATAGTTGAATGAGTTCAGGAATTTCACCATCACCTGGAATTGACGCGAAATTCTCAAATCTATCTTAAAAATCCTAAGCTTGATACTCCTATTTAATACGTTTAATTCTAAATAAAGTATTATATAAAGTATTTGACACAATAATTGTGGCCTGATCACGAATAAATGTGACAATCTCAAACGTATCGTAACGCTGTTTTCTAACATACGAATACCCACATTACCCACCTACTTCTGAAATTATGATAAATCGATTTCAAAAACCATGATAAATATAGTATAGTATTCTATATTTATCATGGTTTTTTAAATGGATAGTATTTATTCATTTTATTATTTATTTACCTTTAGCCATGGGAATCCTTTATTAGTATCAGGTGGGTCGGTGGAATTGCTGTCAGGACTATCAGGTGGGTGGTCGTGATCATCTGACAATACTCCAGGACTTTCTTCACCACCACTATCCATTTCATTTGGCATTATCACTGTGCCTGTCAAAACTTTTTGTTCAACCTTATGTTATGCTACCAAACAGTGATGATTGTGCATTGATTTGTTCCGGTTCAAAGGGTATGAATTGCGTGGTGCTGTAATTTTTTGTAGCACTTTTATTTTAATAGTTTTTTATGTGTTATTCCGACTTGATGAATGACTTAACTTGACTGATATTATTTCAAATACCTCACTTTACACTGGCAAAATTGTTTGTTAAAATGACGGACACTCGCCATAAATAGAAGATGGGCGCTGGTGCAACTACATGCACGTCCTCAAGGGCATTGAAGTTGAAATGTATATTGTTAAAAACCAGGTTGACATGTTCTCATAAAAAAATATCGTGCAAAAAATAAGTTCCCTTATTGGGGTTTATGCGTCATTAAAATGATTCTACAGTATATTTTAAACTTACCTGTTCCTGGATAAACTTCTGAGGTGTCACTTCTATCTGAGAGTGATGAGACCTTTCTTCGGCTTTGTATGGAATCTGATCTTTTAGTTATAACTGCAAGAAGCAAAATGCTATCTATACCTATTTAAATATTAATAAGTAAAAACAGTTGTTATATTTACTGACGGAATTCGAGACGAAGAGAAAAATAGGATCTTAGAAAATCGGAGAAGACATTTTAGAAAAAGTGGTATATTTTTATGGTTCCCTTGCTAGTTCTAATAAGCTTGCGTCCCATTATCCAGCAAATGTCTCCTCAATTTATTTATACACCATGTTTTTTATGGGCCTCGTTTGCCACGCATCAAGAAAACGTCAAAACGTCGTCCCACCAACACCTTATAGCTACTAGCTTAAAACAAATGAAGGTTCTTACATTCGTCCATTTCAGGTCTGGCATCTTTCTGCCTGAGTTTGATAGACCTTCGTTTGAAGGATCCGTATGCAGAATGCGTTTGTTGCGTGTTACGTCGCGGCAAACATTTACCGCGGGAGCCCAGTTTGCCCCTTTTGTCGTCTGTTGGTACAGACGGGGGTATTACATCGGCCAACTGTGGGATGAGAAATGTGTAAGAAATATATTTTAAAAGAGTAATGGTTTCAATTGAAAGAAAAGATCACTGATCAATGTCGTATAAGGAAGTCAAGGAAACTGCTTTGGAAAGGGACAAATGGCGAGGGTTGCATTTTTACACCGACAAGAGCTAAGATCTTAAGTTGAAGAAGAAGAAGAATGGATCTTTGTGACCATACATTCATCTATTAACTAATTTAGAGTCTACTATAGTCGGATTCTGAGACAGTTCTCAAGTCTGATAGTTTTATTTTTATCCTTGACTCTAATTTATGTCCTGTTAAATAAGAATACCAACTGAACACTTAAGTAAACTTACGGTAGCGTTGCTTCCCCCAGAAACATTTTCGGGTTCGTGAATAACGAAGGATATTTTCCTCTCAGTTTCGGCTCCAGCTATAGATTGCAGACTTTGGGCGGAAGCTTGCGAGTGACCCATACTCGATAGAGCCATGCTCCAACGACGGTTCGCTTCCCTGTACCACGTGTTTGTATCATTTTAAAACTTCAATGCATTTCAATCTTTACTAAATACTCGATCAGCTATTATTTAGCTTCTATTATTGTAAAACTATTAATCTTCATTTGTGTTTCAGAGAATTTATGCATGCCAATGTAGCAAAGCTTTTTACCCTCTAAGTTAATCTAAACTATTATTTCAATTCGTAAGAGCTATTTGAGAATTTGGAAAAAAGGTGAAAATTCAAAAATATTGTTCGTTTTATGTTCGTGTTCATTTTATGTTTTGTTTAAATTTACAGCAATTTAAGTGGATTATTTTTACAATACCATGCATGTTACTTGTGCATTAGCACCATTTTACCGTTTGCTTAGTTTTTTTGTTAATATAAGTGTTAGTTCAGAGCCCTGTAACCTCAATTGAGGGTTCAGATATAATAAGCTTTTGCTAGAAGAGATTACTGGTTATTTGAATCAGGCAATTATGGTTCCAGGGATCTATGTGCCAAAGTTATCAATCAAAAAGTGACCAATATTGCTAATCGATTAATTGGAGTGGTATTTGCATATATAGTTTCTTGTTACGTGTACGTAGTTATGTACAATCTATATACGCATGCACGCATAGTGCAGTAGTTAAGGAAACATGCATTATTTTTCTGAAAACATACTCGACTGGCATTAATGTGTGTTGACTGCTAAGAGCCCTGTTAAAATAAAAGTTTTGTCAAATATATGCACTGTTTTAACACATTTCAAACGAACTGAACGTAATGAACTCACTTAGGCTTACAACACAATCGTCGTTTTTCCATCCATCTTCGCATAACATAGTAACAAAAAATAAGTTGATTTACAACAAGAGTTTTGATCTCAACTACTTACCAATGAAAACTTGTAGCAGAGGAAATGCGTACCTGTATACTCTGTCCCAAGGTCCTCTTTCCTTCAGCGAGGACCGGTTTTGCTTTGGCAAGGCTTGGTACGTTTCTCTTAGAAATGATGTTATTTCGAACAAGAGTACGCATGCGACTATTCTCAAAGCTCTGGGGCATTCCGCACCGAGTGGTTTTCCTGGGAATCGGATGCTCGCTGCGGAATATCAGTTTTGAGCTTTATAGTTATTCTATTACGATACATATTGCTTTAATTCAGAGTATAGTATTTCATACCTTCATCTAGAAAGTCTTCTTCTTCGTCCTGCTGTAGCAAATCACGCTGACCGTCAGGATCATTGATGACATTTATCACATTTTCAATGTGTTTTTTGTCTTCAGCCAACATTTCCTCCAATCTGTTACCGATAGCCTAGAACCAAATAATTGGCAGTAAGGCTAGAAAACTCTGTAATAGGATACGGTATACAATATCTTGGTAGGTATTTAAAGGAGATAGTCATAGCCACGTCTAAAACTTGCTACCTTTTGCATCATGAACAACACAATAAGAATCTAACAAGATACCTACACTTGGATACCGATTGCACTTACTTCAGCCCATTGGTAGAAAAGCTTTCCAGCTAAACGCTGCCTTACTTGTGGAGTCATTGTCACTGAAACCAAGCCATTTACAGAGTGTACATGTACAACACTGCCAACGCAAACTATCATCAACCGACAACATCATTCATTCATTCATTCATTCAACTAAACAAAATAATTAAAAATATCTATTGCATTAAAAAGTACAAGCTTACCACTATTTTTGACGGTGCTTGATTTCATCCAATACGGCCATTGCCCTTTATTGCAATTGTGCACCAACTGCGCACACTCCAACAAAATGGCCGCTCTTCCAACGACTACAGTGTGGGGCTGCAAGATACATACATTATGGAAAAATACTTCCTATACACCACCATTAGGTAATTACCAAAGAAAATTAAGGACAGTTGCAGCAGAGCCTACTAATTCTATTGGCACTGTCAAGATTTTCTAATATTTAACTGTCACCAAGTTATCGATGTTCGTTTTTAGCAAAAATCCTGCACAGTTTAGTTAATATTGCGCAAAATGCTCAAGCGGCGCGTTCGGAGCGAGACAAAATTATGAATGGGACTTCGGTCAGTAGATTCAGAAGTAGGCACGTACGGATAACGAGTAACTAATTATCATCCATTTTATGGGATATTCTTTTTAATTAATAATTATGAGTTTTTTGCTACCTAAATGTGATCAGGAACACACACTGAGAATAGTTTTTTTTTTGGTAATAATAAATAGTAGTGTATAAAAATACCCACATAAAAAACAAAAGGGTCGCAGTAACTTACTAAATCAAGTAACGCAGCCATAAATAACGCGTCAGGTGTACCACCCGGTTGGGTCGCATCTAACAGAAAGTTGAAGCGAGCAAGGCCCGCATACAAAGGAGCCGCTGGAACTAATCTCCTGCGTTTCAGTACTACCACTTCAGACTCGCCGCCGCCTGAGCCGCCTTCTGCGGACCCTCGTCTGGACATATCTGTTGAAAAAGATTTGTGGTTATCGATAATAGAAATTGTTTCTTTGGGCTAAGTCACTTTTTCTTGAGTTCATTTCATTATGAGAACGAGAGGGTAATTATTTGAATAACTATGGCCGAAATACTGAAACGTCACTCAAATTTAAGCACCACTTAAAATTGCTCTGTTTGACATTACTCATTTGTAAGAGATGGCAATAATTTAAGCGTGAACTTATCTTAAGTGGCGTTTGAGTATTCCGGCCAATAACTTTTTCAGTATATTATGTAACACTTACAACCACCGCTAGTTTCTTCAATACTGCCATCTCTTTTCTTCCCCATTTTCCTCAGGCCAAATCGGTTCAATCTGTCTTCGACACGTTTTCTGGCTCTGAAACAAATTTTTTGTCCGATTTGTAAGCATTTAAAACGCTTATTAACAAGTACTAGTCTTACTTCCGAATTCATAGTAATATCAGAACCAATAAGACTATGTAGTATGCAGTGTCCCGGCATTCGGCAGATGTTCGCTATGAAAACCCATTCTCTCAACTTAAATCTTCGAAAGGAACTTCATCCATTATCAACAGACTTCAAAAAAAGGTTCTCAATTAAGTTTTTTTTTAATGTTTGTTACCTCATAACTCCCATCATTTCCGAACCGACATGAAAAACCTTTTTTTATTTGAAAGAGTATACTTCCAGATTGGTCTTATAATTTTTTTTATCAAAATCGGTTCAGTACTTTGGCAGTTAAATAAGAATACGTAACTGGAAAAAAAGCTTTATCCACGTACATGACATTGCGTACTTTGCTTTCCTGTGACTTTTCAATGGTGTTTATGATCAATAGTTAGTGTTTATGACAAACCCATGAAGACGTATCAAATTGAGGTCAGTTTTTCAAGTTTTTAAACTTAATTACGACGTTTAAACACACCTATTCAAAGTGTATCCAACTCTTCGTTTGACGTGCACGGGTCGGCTCGCGTGAGACTGTGGCACATGGTGATGTCTTGCCAGTGACGCCATGCTACCAGATATAGGTAACGACTCGCCTGAGCCACAGCCATTTCGGATCAGCGATTGGCTGGACTGTGGCTTCTGGCGGAACCAGTTTACTAAAACAAATAAAAAAACTGATTGTTTCAAATAGGTAGATGTAAATGACTGTCCAAACTTGGGTGAATAGAAGAACTGCTCAAAATATCAGCCACTGCTGTAAATTATTTAAGTATTTAGTAGGTACTTTTTTATTAACTTTTTGCGGCTATATCACTGCGGCCTAGATGGCCTATTGTGTTCGACACTTGTGTAGATGTCGTCCCTACTCGGGGCGTTCACAGTTCACCACTAAACCCTGCAGCTGCTAAAAACTCAAGGATTTTCTTAGGGGTGCGGTTACTTAGCCCATCTGGAGTCACAATAGGTACTAATTATTATTTAGTTATTTAATCAATATATATAAAACTCTTTTGAAGCTGACATAGAATCAACGCACAGCCTAAACTATAAGTCCTAGAGGTATGACATTTGGAAGGTAGGTTCCTTACATAGTGTAGGGGCGCACTAAGAAAGGAATTTTGAAAAGTCACACTCTAACGCGAGCAACGCCGCGGGAGACGGCTAGTCAATATATATAAAACTCTTTTGAAGCTGACAGAGAATCAACGCACAGCCTAAACTATAAGTCCTAGAGGTATGAAATTTGGAGGGTAGTATCCTTATATAGTGTAGGGGTGCACTAAGAAAAGAATTTTGAAACGTCACACTCTAAAGGGTAGCACGCGAGCAACGCCGCGGGCGACGGCTAGTCTAAATATATAAAACTCTTTTGAAGCTGACTTAGAATCAACGCACAGCCTAAACTATAAGTCCTAGAGGTATGAAATTTGGAGGGTAGTATCCTTATATAGTGTAGGGGTGCATTAAGAAAGGAATTTTGAAACGTCACACTTTAAAGGGTAGAACGCGAGCAACGCCGCGGGAGACGGCTAGTAGGGTATACACATGAAAATACAATTTATAAAAACAAAGGGCTTAAATCATGTTTCTCTAATAGGATACAACATGCAATTAATTATAACTCAAGTAAGCAACAGAAAACAGTTACTATAACCTAAAAAATGTAGTAATGATGAATCACAAAAAAGCTCTCTAAGCGATAAGACCGCCCATTGTACATAATATGTTTATCTATACTTCTTCTGTAATTTTGTATTCATGTTTCTTAGTTGTAAGGTGTACAATAAAGTGGGTTCATTCATTCATTCATTCATTCCTAAAAAATTAGGTTATTTATAAGAGGAGTATATTATAAGAGAATATAACCTACCAATCCCACTAATATGAAACTTGGAAGGTATAGACTTGTAGTGGTGCATCTTATGGTGCGGAGTGATGTCAGCGGATGAAGCAGATGGTATTGTCCTCTCTGATTGTCGCGGAGTCAGTTGGTAGCGACGAGTTCGAACGGAGAGCGGCGATTGACTTGCCGCCGATTCGTCACCTCCGTCAGTTTCCAGAAGACTCTGTGAAATTAAACAAAAAACCTAATAAATAAGTATCAGATTCAAATCAAATGTTCATAGCTGATGTCGAATAAAATTATGATATCGAAGCATGGAGCACTCAAGTAATACCAACCTAATCATTCCTCAAAAGCCATCTTTGTGGATAAAATTGTTAATCCTGTCTTAGGCTAAACATGGCCGAAGAAAAATCCATGGTATATCAATTGCAATAATATTAATTCAAACTCATCTCTTTGTCCCAAAATTTCACTTACAAGGATCACTTTGACACACTTAAAACCTACGATTAGATGATTTTAGGCCGCCTTAAGGCCTAATTCTAGGCGCTAGGATATTATTCGTGATTATATCCTAAATGAATAGAAATTGACATTTTGGTTGCTAGCGATTATGAATAAAATTATTGAAGTCTCACATGTGCCCCAGTAGAAGAAGTGCTTCTTTTCTTGAAAGTGAACTTCTTATTATGGGTTCGTTCGTCCGGCGCGCATCCCGAATCAGCGCCCGTTTCCGAACCGCGCTCCTCTTCATTTGAACGTGGAATATGTCTGGCAATAACAATGCACAATAAGAATTTGCATGCTACTTGTCAATACTGCAGTGCAAGTACCGTTCTTGTCGATCGCTTATTTTGACATTTAGAATCGTCAAAATTCGCTAAAAATGGTTTTATCGACAGTAGCAAGTACGTTACCCAACTTTGTCGATCAGTAGACAAATTCGTTAAAATTTAACGAATTTACCGATAACCCTAGCATGGAACTTTTGAATGACATTTGAAATCGTCTATTTTGTCGATTTACGCGATTGTTTTATCGACTTTGAAAATGGTCTCGGTAAAGGTCGGAGTGCTCAAATAAAATGGATTTTGGTCTTATAATGATTTTGGAAGAGGAGCAGAGGGCAGCCTAGTTATTATTAGACGTCGTTTGAGTGATGTCAATCCTCCTATGGAGCCTATGAATTCCCGGGTAAATGGCTCTTGCCCTCATACAGTGCATGGAAAATGATGTAAGGCGGACGCGATCTCACGGTTTACCCGTGCATATTGTTATAAGTATCCTGAGTAATTATTACCTAGATGCTACTTACATACAGTACATAACCTATTTAGTATACCTACCTATGTGTATGTGTAACTCTCTACTCTCTACACTGTAGAGAGCTACACAGCAAGCAAACACACACACACACAACCAACACGCAGAATCAGTAGGTATTGCCAGTAGTCAACTCACAGAGTACCTACTCAAAAAAATTACCAAAGCGAAAAGTGGCTAAGTTGGTTAATGTAAACGCTTGACAACCGAAAACCGATTGATTTTGACAAGATGTTTGGTTTATTTCACTTCCTTTTTCCTTTCCTGAGTCTGTCGCAAATTACCCGGTAGTTTTCGATACCCGTAAATTATCCACTAGACGTCAAAATTACCCGAAATGGGGTAAAATACCTTAGCTGGCAATGGTGCATGTTTACTATGTTTTGATTCTGACAAACGAAAGTGATTGACAGTGACATTGACAGATAAACTAGTAAATCATGGCAGCAGTGAACGAATGATTTCGATAAACTCTGACGATCGTAAGGCATCGTTAAATTTTATCGACAAGAGATCCGTACTCGCAAGGAACGATACGATTCGATACGTTTATCGACTTTAGCGATCGACAACTAAGCGATCGATAAGAACCGTACTTGCACTGCTGGTTTATAACTTGAAGATGAGGCAGGCGCTTAGAATAATTGGAAATTATATATCGACAAGAAAAGAGCAGAGACGAGATTTTTCGACATCTTGTTTTGCATAGGGTGGTTGTATCAACTCGGAATAACGTTATTCGGCGGGTAAAATACTATCAGCCTCTACTTTAAACTTGTCAAAAACTAGTACAGTTTATTGGTGCACATCAACAGTTTTGCAATTTTAAAAGAAACACGATAAGGCCTATAATTGTAACGGGATATTTCGTCTCGTTCACTTCTCAAGAAACAGAATAACTCTTTCCTGTTCGTCACCCTATTTAAATTTAATTTAGATTTAGAGAATAACTAGATTTTCATAGGAGTAAACAGATAAAGGTAAGATAAAAGATTGAAAAAACTAAGTTGTCTTAAAGTATTACTTGCCTATGTACCGAGAAGAGAGAAGGACTATCGACATTTCGGTAAGGCATTCCCGGTAAGTGGAGGTAAAGGAAAGCTAGTCAATACAGCGGTAAATTTAGTGAAGGAAGAAATAAGAATGGACGAGAAGAGAGCTTCTGCAGATGTTTAGTTGTTATATTATGTCTTTGGTGTAATATACTGCCGATGGACTAGTCGAGGCTGTGTTGATAGGACAGAAAACTCTTTCTAAATTATGTCGCAAAATTACTTCAGATTTTATATGTAATTTGGAATAATGGGCCCGGTTACAATGTTTTACGTTCAAGCCGCAAAGCATTACAACTGGAGCGTATTTAAAAAGTCAAAAAGCACGCAATTTCTTAAAAAAAATACGTTGTATTCAATTTTTTCGGATTTTGATTTA
Organism: Eulithis prunata; assembly: GCA_918843925.1. Taxonomy (NCBI): domain Eukaryota; kingdom Metazoa; phylum Arthropoda; class Insecta; order Lepidoptera; family Geometridae; genus Eulithis; species Eulithis prunata. Next base: position 5,095,181 of record OU974016.1, on the reverse strand, counting down.
TGTTTCAGGCATGTGTCATAAATGGTTGGCACACGTTTATAACGGTGTGGTCACAATATTGGATTGTGAATTATATATCACATAGATAACACGGATTTTACGATGGCGTGCTGCAAAAGTTAAATTTTATATCGTCACAATAATATTTTTAACTGCAAAAGCTCTCAGATAAATTCTAACTAATAGACCTTTACACACTACGTACTAGAAATGATCCAGTCTAAAACTGCAGTGAGTTTTCTTTACGTAGACGATAAGTATTTACAAATTATACACAGGCTTACTTATAAATTCTCAAATCCTTTCAAAAGTTAATCACCGTTACAATAGTACCACCTCGTTTTGTTAAGATAGTGACAGGGAGAATCTTAAGCAGTGTTTAAACAGTGCTTAAGTTGAGAAGCGATTATAAGTAAGCTCCGTAACGTTTTTACTATGTAAGACTAAAGTAGGGCGTCCAGTTTTAGATTAGACAATCTCCACTCAGGCTATTATGCTAAAGTTTTAATTGTCACTAAAATTGTACTTTTTGAAACGTAAAATCTGTTGTCTCAATTCAGAGTTTAGTAGGTAATCTTGTAGCCTTAGAAACAGATAGTTTTAATACAAAATTTGTGTTATGTATCACCTTATAACTCGAGTGGTCTGCATGCTAGATTCTTTCGGCTGGACATCGGGCCTTTCCGCTGTGTCCAATAAAGCACTAAATGCGACTACTCGGAACTGACCCCCGTGAGCTTCTCTGACGTAGCTGAGGAGTTGGCGTACTTCCACGTACATTGTCTGTGGATAACACCCAACTCACTATAACGTTCTGAGAGGTAATGCATTGCTATAGCACAGTTATAGACAGAGGTAAACCCTGAACGTAGGGTCATCTGCTGGTTCCATCACTTTTTCTCATACTAAAAACATTTTGGGTCAGATTTACACATCACAGGAATCAGTAATGCACATCAATAATTTCTTCTTTATTATGATTTATGGTTTCTTGTAAATCCTACCTTATTATCCAGCATCTTGAGTTCCTTATGCATCAATGCGAACCTAGTTACAAGAACTCTGAATGTAGTCTCAACAATGAACGTTTCTATAGCTCTATTAGGGTTGCCACCTTGCCCAGCACCGAAGTTAGTTGCGTATCCAGTTTGTAAGTGACTAATATCAGGAGATTTAGGACAGTTCCTTTTTTGTTGATCTGAAATAATGATTTCATCGTCATAAACATTATTTTACAAAACAAAAAGAAAATGGTATTTTTATGTCAACACCGGTCGTTTATATGAGTTTACGCGAATGAGTTTTGGTTTAAAACATGCTCTGACAGTCTTTTGATTTTTTTAACTCAGTGTCACAAACATAAAAAAATACTTACTCATAGGAGACACAACAGTAGAAGGATCTGCACAAAATCCTATAGTCGCATGCAGATTGTCTAGTACTTCCCAAATGGGAGAGCATTTGGCCATTTCTTTCAGCCGTTGAGTGAACTTTGGTATGCAAGCTGAGCGCAGTTGCCGCAGAGTATTTCTGGCTTGTACTCTGAGGCATTCCGCTTGAGGGCCACGTAGTGCTTTGGAACAACCGTGCGAGCAGCCTAATTGGCGAAGCAATCTGAAGAGAAATATGGCCTCTGTAGCAGCTGGTAAACAAAGCTGAGATACGAAAGGACGATGCGATCCAATGCTCGACAGAAAGTTGCGAAAAAAAGCACAAAGGTTGGAATGGAACCCATAGTGTTTGGACAGGACAACGTCTGTCGGGTTAGCAATAAACTGTTTGAGTAATTACCTGAGTAGTACATGCATTATCATGTAATAAGGGCAGTCAAAATAGTCTTGATCCTTGCTCTTTTCTTTTGCATTCTCTCCTTCGACATTAGTAGAGTCTTGACTTTGAGCGCAAGGCAGTCCTGAATCTCGTTCATGCTAAAAATTCATCACTCTAAAATTAGAACACTGTCGAGCAGAATTTAGTAGAATATTCATCTACCTAACTATGCACCTGAGAAACAATAAGTTTGATACTTACACTAACCCTGCTATCTTTATCCTTCCCAAAATCAATGAGCGGGTCGACCGATCCCGGTTGTAATTCATCGGACTTGTTGTTTTGCCAGTTTTTATGTACACCAATTTCCATTAAAGTGTCGACCAGATTGAGCATCACTTCCATTACTCGTAAAGTGATGTAGAAGCTGTCCATTGTCGATACTGAATAGACTGCCTGGAATTTGTTTTACATCTATAGCTGCACTTATCAGTGCAAATATCTTCTAAATATATCTTTTTAGATTATATTTTTGGTATGTGACCCATGATTTATATCACTTGATTTAAGTATTTTAGTACTTTTTTGTTGTTTAAATTAAACCAATTTACAATTATAGACGACACAAAATTTAAATAAAGTGTCACCTGCAAACATTAAAATCTCATGATCTCTATGTAACCACTCGTGGTAAATCATAAAGAAGAATGGCACTAGTAATGATCCTTGTGGAATCCCTGTTTTTATAATTTAGTAGTAACCGTTATTTACCTTCAGCACAACTTGAAAATCAATATCACCATCCTTGGTGATATAATAAAGAGAGCCAGGCGCTTCGTTTATCTCCTCAACAACGTACGTAATGTTCGAATCAGTTTGCGATCGAGTCAGGCTAGGTTTACGTTCCGGTGTCGGAATGTGCTGAGAACCTTGCATGCTTATCGAATCGAGCTGAGACTCCATGGATCCCTGAAAGATAGTCGTAGGTTCAAGTTTTTCTGAATTCTGGAGTAACTCTTTTAGAGATTTTTATTACTTATCGGCTAGTAAAACAAAGAATGGTTTTACGGCGTTATTAATATCCGTTTTGTTTCGGGAACCATTTTTAGGAACCAAATTGATGTAATACTGCCTGCCTAAGATGACAACTTACTTGTCTAGTTTTGGATAAATAATCAGGCGAAGGTGTCGGCGTATGTTCTGTGACAGTGATGATAGGGTTTTTCTTTTTCTGTACATTGCACGGTACAGTGTATGACGGACCTTGGGCCCGCTCAGTTTTTACCTCGCCAATGTATCTAAAATTAGAATATACCAAGATGAGAATTGAGCAAACTTGCTACATTAACTTGGGAAGACCTTACCGCTTGTCGATTTCTTCCTACTTTTTGAATAAGAATGAAGTATTTTAATTCTAACCCAGTTTAAGTTTAGTTTTTATTGCATGCTATCTATATTTTGTGTTTATTATTAATTTTATTTGTATGAATGTCTTCTTTGCTTGACATGCTTGTGGTGATATCTAGTGTTTGACTGTTTGGTATAATTCTGAAGCTTTATCTAGTCATAATACTGTCCTATCTACTGTGTAACCTTTCGTCTAACTACTAAACTGCTTCTAGTGTGTTTAAAAGCTTTATGTGATGTATTGTGTGTTCTAATGAGCGTTGTGCGTGAGCACTACTTTATGTTATGTATGTATTGACTGAAGATTTCCATGGTACCAAGCTTTAGTTGATCGTAGCCGAATAGAACACCTACTAAGCTTATTATATGCATCGGTGAAGGCGCTTTTCTAGGCTTGTTGAACCTCGAGCTACGATATGAAGCGACTAGTTCCACTTACCCATTAGAGGCTAGCTCATCGATCAGACAGCTAGCACCGTCCGACATAATAGTACGGTACAAGCGTAAAAAGACGGGAGAAAGAGAAAAATACAATTTTTAAACAGGAAATATCATTTGTGTCCGGAAATAAACCATGCTGTGCTCGTATAAAGAAAAATAATCCAAAATCCTTTGTCCAAGTTGAGAACTGCGTTTAAAATTGATTAGGAATAAGACAATTGTATCTATGAATATGTATGTATGTATGCGTGCAAATTCTTCCTTAGATTCTTACAATAAATGTACCTGCTCTACTAAAACTAGACACGAAACGTCGATGACTACCCATTAAGTTTAAAAACAATAAGTACCTATAAAAATATCGATTGACTGCTTTGTTACACTTTTTAAAACTATAAAATAGGAGTAAAATCTGAACACTACAGGAATACTGTGCAAAAATAAGTAAAAAAAATCTCACCTAAGACTCGGCATACTCTTTCCTTTGATGAGATTGCACTGGAATAGATCACCAGTTAGTCTAGGAGCGATGGGTGGAAAATTACTGGCTAAGGCGGAATTCGGCCTGTCGTTCTCATTATCTAAGCTTCGGTGATATTCCTGAAATGCAAGACCAATCAGAATACGTCTAACAGCCTGGTCTACGTGGGAAACAATCGGCGCAATAAAATATAAAGCTCTTTCCAACTTCAAGCAACTTTACTGATTATCAAGAGCGATTGTTCACTAACCAGGGCGTCTAAAAACTCAATAAATAATCTATAAAAAAAATAACTACAGATAGCATTCTTACTGCAGTGTGAAACGAAAACTTATGATCGTCATGCCCAATTTTCTCCAAAGCCTTTTCCGACTTTGAGAACATTTTCGTTTCAACAAACGCCTTCAGATCCGACATTTTCATCTTGCGTTTTATTTTCTCGCTCGATCTTCGCGACATAGTGCATTCTTCTTCCAGTTTCGGCGTCGAGGGGAATGATACTTCTGTCACGGGCAAATCTTTCACTTCAGGTACTTCTATAAAGTTTTTCAATGAGTCCCGTTCTTTTATATCTGGGCTTTGGTAAACAGATACCTCTATTTTTGGTATCGGCAGTGAGTTGCTTCGTTTTCTTGGTTGAGTTTGTTTGGATATATCGTCACATATATCGCGCAACCTAAAAGTTTACAGATATCAATAATTACCTATTATGTTTTAACCTAGTGGATACTCCAAAAAAAGCTTCAGAAAAAGCTAAGGAGATCTAGATGCTCTGGAATTAGCTACGATTTTAATGTTAATCAATAACATACCTATTGTATAAATAATGTAGAGCCCAGTAAACCCCTTCTTCTTGCCATTGCGAAGTGAAAAGACATCGGAGAGTAGCGACATCAAGAAAAGTAGCCGCAGATACCTACAATCATACATTTGTAACTATATTGTTCAGTAAAATAATAAAATATACTGACAGTCGAATGAAAAAACCTATCAAAAATAGGTATCTTGGTTTATTTAATTTTTTTGATGTTAAAATAAATTAAATTTTGGCTTACGTATACTTGCTTCGACGATGCCGGTTTTTCTGTAGAAGGGGTGCTCTTTTGACCTTGCCCGCCTGCACTATCTGATAATGATTCTTTGTCTGACGAACTGAAAAAAATAATATAAAAACTATCTAATTATGTATTCCGGTTTGAAGGGTGTGAGTGCTGATACAATTACATGCAGATGCAGTTATCACAGAACACGTGGACGTGTCCTGCGAGGTAATAAAAGTAAGTAGAAAGTAAGTAGATTTGGATGAATACCTCATTTTCGTGATTTGAGGTAAAGCTTTGATGCCAGGAAGGGTTGGTTTGGTAGAATCTGCCTTTTTGAGTTGAAATAGACTTGGGTCGGCGGAATAAACTGTGTAGGCTTCTTTGGTTGAACCACCAAAGTTTTGCTCTGAAGGTAGCCTGTAAATAAACTGAAAACCAAATGTTTGTTAAAAATAGTTTGAGTCGTATGAAACTAGATGGCGCTGTATGTAGTGTTTCGGCAAATATTGGTGCCGTTTGCCCGTATCGCGCGGATGCGGTAACGTGGTGTGAGTTTGTGTTAGCAACCTAGTAGGCTAAATAGGTAAATATTAGAACAACTAATATTCTATAATCTTTTATAGATAAAAAGACTCATCAAGGAAACATTGTTGCATGATTTCAAACTGCTCACCACATGCTCCTCTTCAGTACTGGAGCTTTCTTCAGGAATAGTTTCAGGGAATATAGTGTCTTTGGGCGAGGATATCCAAGGCTCTTCCTCTGTACTGGCTTGCTTCGATGGAGCCTCAGATTGTGACATTGACACATTCTGACTTGGCGGACTGCTAGTTCCTCCAGTGCCTTCTTCTTTTGAAAATTTCCCTTAAAAAAGTGAGATAAGTAAATAAAAACTGATGGATGTTTCACAAAACGCCAAAATAAGCTTGATAAAGAAACTGTTACTACTATAAAAAAAAACATTATGAATGCTTCAATATATCTAAGTGGAAGTTATATTTTTTTTGAGAGATGGTTGCGATGTAGATTCGTAAGAATCTGTATCACAGGTTACCAGCTCCCGCTCAGTTGTTATAGTCATCAACTGGATGTATCTACCTTAGTCTTTGTTTATGCTAGAGTAGGTACTGTACTAGTCTCAACCAGTTAATATAGCATACATTACTCATTAAAAGCTAACTATCAGAGTAAGCTCTGTCTACTTACGGCCTAAGAAAACGTCGCCATTTTGATTTCGTTTAGAGTATTTTCCACCAAGCGGTTTTGGTTTGGGCTTCACCAAGGTAGTGAAACATGGCGCATCAGGGTGTCTGAACTCCCATAGAGCTTGCCACATCTTAAGACCATTCTCCAAGCGATAATTCATAGTGAAGTCCGATTCTTTTAGATGTTGCGATAGGGGTGCAAATAGGAACACAAAGAGCTGGAAAAACCAATTAATTGTTAGTCACACACAGTGTAATCCTTCCTATTAATAATATTATAAATGCGAAAGTTTGCATGGATGTATGTAAGTTTGTTCCTCTTTCACGCAAAAACTACAGATCTGATTTGGATGAAACTTGGAATATCAAAATAAAAAAAAATCAAAATTGTGGGCGGCCCCACCAGTGGGCCATTCGGTGGGCTTAATGGGAATAACCCCTTGCTAGTTAGTATTGTGTATTGTATGACAATCAATAAAAAAATCTGGATAAAGCTTTAACATACTGTCATCGTTGGTATCGAAAACAGGTAATGGAACGGGTTGGAGTAGTATATTCCATTTTCATAGTCATTATCTGCACACTCATCGCAGGCATCAAGTATAATCCAGTGCAGAGTGTATAGTAGCTTCGTTTCTACATTTCCCAGCGATTGCATGTTGTCTTTCACTCTATAATCCAGAATAGTTTTCATAAAAGATTCGTGGTGTGAAACGGTAGTAAAAAAGTAGTAGGTACTTATAAATATTTCTTTATTTATAAACGAGAAGCATATTGTTCACTCTGGTAACAGCTAAATCCTTTAATATGGCTTATTACTAAATCACCATAGTAGACTCAATGCTTAGATGGTCAACATTGACAACTATTAAAACCAATTTGATAGTGACATCTATTAATTTATTAGTGAAGTTGTAACTTATATCATCATTATCATCATCATCAACCTATGTGAGTTCACTGCTGGATGTAGGTCTCTTCCAAGACGCGCCACTGAGCTCGGTCTTCAGCTCTTCTCATCCAGTTTTTGCCAGCTACATTTCTCAGATCATCGCCCCACCTTGCCGGAGTGTTTATGATGACAAGTAATTTACTGCCAGAGCTCAGCTAAAGGACAATGTGTGTTCATGACAGTAGGTAGGTAGGTATCCATCTTCAACCTGCCTCGCTCGTCCAGTAGATAGTATAATAAGTATGGCTTTCCTATTACTTTGTCTAGAGGGCTGCTTGATATGGATTTATATTCGTAGTAAATACCTGGTATGCAGAACAGCAGCTAAAGAATGCATCACATGAGGCAGAGAGGCCTGAACGAAACGCCATCGTGGGATCGCTTCGATAGCCTCCGTAAGGCTGATCGATAAACCGAATCTGAGGTTCTGCACTAACACTTTTTCGAAAGACTGAAATATACGAAGGAATTATAACGTTTACGTGCCTGGATGTAGAATATATTTCTGGTATGTACGTAGGTACATAGAAAGAACCAGTTAGGTAGGCAGTTGTAGGTACTTACTTTGCAAGCTTCTTTCAACTCCTGAGGTAGCAATGAAATAATAAAATTTTCTGATCAAAATCTAAAAGAAAGTAAGGCTTATGTTTCAGTCTATCCTCTGTGGAATAGAAGGTACCTATGTATTTAAGTAAGGCAGATTACATGTAGATTATTTTCGATTTCTTTCTCCAAAACCCAAGCAAAGATAAAGTCAATACTCGGGCGGCCGCCCAATGATCCGCCGATCCGCCCGCCCGCCCGATCGGACGCGCACTCAGTGCTGCCAGCTCTGCATTTTAAAATATGCTAGTATTTCAGCTGGATGTCTTATTTTCCGCCATTTTTGACAACAAAGCTATTTAATCAACTGTTAATAAACTAGTAGTTCGCCTCGAACTGAGATCTCGTGATGGTCGGAGTTTAATAAAATCCAAACAATTTTTATTAACCAATGGTTGTAATAAACTTTGCAAATCGCTTCGAAATGGCCATCTAGCCATCTTACTTGAACTACAAAATCATTGAAACTCCAAGAAATGGTAGCTCACGTTATACTGGGTTTGCCAATTTTATAATTTTTACAACAACTCAAAAACTATTAGACCTAGAATCAAAATAAAAACGGTTTTGGAATGTCTAAACAAAACCCTAACATAATAATATGACGCCCCACTTGATAATCATGGTACGACTTTTATTTTTACTCCCTTTGGACCCTCATAACTTCACGACCCTTTGACCGATTTACTTCATTTTACAAACCAGTAAAACTTAAGAGTACTGTTCGTATACTTACCAAATTTTATCAAGATCGGATGAGCGGTTTAAAACATCTCGTCGAACAAACATACAAACATACAAACATACAAACATACAAACATACAAACATACAAACATACAAACATACAAACATACAAACATACAAACATACAAACATACAAACATACAAACATACAAACATACAAACATACAAACATACAAACATACAAACATACAAACATACAAACATACAAACATACAAACATACAAACATACAAACATACAAACATACAAACATACAAACATACAAACATACAAACATACAAACATACAAACATACAAACATACAAACATACAAACATACAAACATACAAACACACAAACATACAAACATACAAACATACAAACATACAAACATACAAACATACAAACATACAAACATACAAACATACAAACATACAAACATACAAACATACAAACATACAAACATACAAACATACAAACATACAAACATACAAACATACAAACATACAAACATACAAACATACAAAAATACAAACATACAAACATACAAACATACAAACATACAAACATACAAACATACAAACATACAAACATACAAACATACAAACATACAAACATACAAACATACAAACATACAAAGCATTTTCGTCCAAGTTGTCACTAAGATCTCGTTCGCTTCGCTCACTCGATCAATAACGACTTCTTTATTTGCATACGGGCCTTAGCCATAGAAACTAGTTGTCTTATGAACGTGCGCCACATTCATCATAAATAATGTTAGTTGGCAACATTGACTGCGCGCGCAGTTTTTTGACGCTTTTTTATTTTGACAATTTGACGTTGACATTTACTATTTAGATTAGAATGACATTGACAGTCAAAACTAGAAAAAAAATGGGTAGGTACCAAAGAAGGTACCAAATGACTAACCCAAAGAGCGCTAAACTTTAAAAAATATCGATGCATCGATGACGAAGGTTAGGTACTATCATAAAAACTACCATAATCTACTACAGCGAGCTAGGTACCGACATAGTAATCTCTGAGCATGCGTACTTACATGATGTCCTGGTGCCCGCTGGCAGAACTGCATGAGGTCAACAAATAACACACTTTACATTCTTTGTACAGCTTACAACATTCTACGATACAGTGATGGCACCTTACCTATTGTATAACATTGAACTACAAATTGTTGGTACCTAGGTACCTACGTATAGTTCTAGTTTCATTTTGTTTAATTTTGTTTCATTTCATTTCATTGCATTACCGATTTGGCAGAGTACATCACGTTGAAATGTTATTAAATAGGTACTAGGTACCTAGCACAGGTAAAATAACACGATGGGTATGAGATTTATAATATCGTTGACTAAGCCAATTTTCTTCCTAACCGAACCAGAAAACTTTACTTTCACACGAAAGAAAGGGATTTGATAACTGCCTTGCATAGTGGCCCTAGTGCTCAAGGAGGTGGGCGCCATTTTCCAATATGGCGGCGACAAAGGTACCGAGGTGGCACAGTAGACCACGTCTAAATCTTTTATGATAGGTAGGTAGGTACCCAAAGAATATGTATTACGTAGTTCCTACGTAAGAAGAAGCGGGACTCCCATTCTACCAAAATTACACACTGAAAAACTCGTTTTATATGAAACGTTATTCATGACCCCCGTTTCACACATTGTTCGTTTTTCGAAAGCACGTGTCTAATTCGAGAGCTATTGTATACCTACTTACCTTTATCGTTGACTTTTTTTAATTGAACGTAAAAACTTTCCAGTAGTAGACAATAGGTATAGGTACCTACCTATTATCTTATTATCTTACCAAACAAGCGACAGGAAATGTATCACGCCTATTTTATTATATTTTATTAACGTTCTTTGTAGGTACCTAACTAGGTACGAGTAGGTACTTATTGGTAAAAATGTTCAAGCAATATTAACACGCCCAAATGAATTTTAACAATGACGACATTGATTTGTACAACAAAATATTAACTGACCATGCAACCAGCATCGTGGACCTTCCCCAGTCGCGGTCTGACGAACGGGGTGGTCTGTCGCCAAAGGAAAACTTGGACCGGGATAGGTATAGCTTCATCGGCCATTAGCTCATCTTCCACTATTTCCTTCATTTTGATGGATGGGAAGGGCTGAAAATGTGCAAAAATCTAATATTCCTATCCTAATATTTAAAATTGAAATAAGTCCTACCTTACTTTTTGTTAGGTAGGAAATAGGTAGTGAAAGTATACCTTTAACATTTGCAGTACCTAAAAATTTTAACATAGGTAGGTAAAACCTTATTGGTGTAGGTATCTATCTACCTAAGTACTTACCTAGGTACTACGTACCTGCGGTACAAATTTTTTATTTAAATTTTTACAATACTGTTAGGTACTAACCGGTTCGTAGTAGGTAGATCTCACGAAGACTTCATTAGACAAAGGTTGAAGATCCCTGTCTGTACGGCGGTTCTCACTTCCATTAAGCACACACGGTGAAAAGGTTTACATTGCAGGAAACGCGCACTCTGGAGGAAGGCTAGGAAGGGAGTGACTGAGGTTCCGCGCATCCAGGCCGAGCCGAGAGCGTGTAGGGGCACAGTATAGGGGTGCCTCGGTGTCTGAGAGATGTGAGAATGTTGAATAATCTCCTTTGTTTATTAACCTACCAAGTTTTAGATGCTCTGCTTGCTTTTGCACTTAATTGGGTGCACTGCACCTACTCTTAATTTGACAACGGAATCACATAAACACACGTATCTCTTGATCCTCGCACAAAAGCTTCTAGCTTCATCAATACGTTTAGTTCCTGAAATAGAATAATAATTATTAAGTGAAAATTTACGTCTAGTCTCTGTTTAATCGCTGGGCGTCGTCCACGTGACACCCCTAGCAGATTTTCCAGTATTGATCGGACGGAGCGCTGAGTTGCGAGAGGCAGCCTCCCTTTGCAGCCTCCCGTCTGGTTACCATGGAAACGACAAGATGGCGGCCGATACATGTATGCAGGAAATTGTAGTTAGATCAGGTATATTTACAGGGTGTAAAACGACTGTCCAAAAACACAATAAACCAGGACCTTCAGATTGTACTCCTCGATCGACTAACATCACTAAAAGGAAGACTTACTTGACATCTAACTACCTATCTCTCTTCATTTTATTGTAGGTAGGGTGTGATAAAAAATATTTTCTATCTATATCTCTATGATGAGTAAAAGATACTGTATCTTTTTCCAAACAAAAGAAGTCGAAAATACAGGTTTGTGAGCAAAAGTAGGTAGGTATACCTACCTATACGGTTGTCTGAAAGAAACCGCCGTGCGCGATAAGACCGCCAATTGTAGAGCTTATTTTACAGTAGCTCTTGTGCTTAGTGCAATTTTTAGTCCACAATAAATAAATAATTTATTATAGGTACCTTACTATGCAGACTAAGTAACGCTTTTTCTGAAATGGGCATTAACCTCTTCAGTTCGTCTTACCTCATGGTAGGGATAAGAGTCCATTTTTCGATCTTCTAAGAATACTATGCCTACTTCCAACAGTATCACCCATTTGAGATAATGCCATCTTGTCTCTATGGGTCTGGTCTTTGCGTGCAGTGCAGTTGAGTTTTCGAGAATAGTTTTTACACCCTCTAGTTTTCCAGACTCACAATCTCCGGTGTATACCTATCTAGTATGCATGCCTATCGATCCGCCAGCGAATGAAGTGCGCTGTAGCCGGTATTGAATAAACGCATCTACCTCTGAAAGCAAGAACATTTCATTTATGAGAACGTAGACATTAATTTAACCCTAGTCCAACCTATGGATTCCAGTTCAGCAATTACGAATACTTTGAGATTGAGGCATAATTTCAGTTTGGAACATTCCTAAAAATTGGTTTTCAGAGATAGGCTTCACCAGATTTTACCAAACATAGCTAAGAACCATCTTAGATCAACCAGGTTTCTTACAAGAAACCCACATACAATTTGGAGATCTAATTTCAGAGCTACGAGGGTAGACAAAAAACAGACAGACTCACAACGCCATCAAACTTATAACACCTCAACCGTTCTTCGATCCGAGGCTAAAAATAAAAAAATCAAGTAGTTATCTAACCTTCCTATCTCTACCTCTATGCATCTTGTTTGAAAAGGTTGTGCACCAAAATGTCTTGAAATTAAGTAAGTAAGTATGTAGAAATGTAAGTATGTAGTATGTAGCATTGTCTTACAGGGCACGTCCTCATTGGACTTGCTCTGTGGGGTAATGCATTGTTATAGGCAGAAGTTACCACTTAACATCAGGTGAGCTATTAGCCTGTTCCATTACTTTTATCATAAAAAAAAAACAATTGGTGATGACTGGTCATAGTGGTCATACGATAACACCATAGCCTCACCTACATTCAACGTCCTGTATTTGTGTTCTAAAACATCAAAGACTGATTTATTATTATCACATTGTTTTAACAAGATTGGCGTGGATATCAATGTCCACGTAGTGGCAGTGGCAGGCAATTTACTTTATAAATAGAGAGACGAGCGGGGCGCGCCGCACTAAAGTCACCATTTTATAGATTGTTTCCCGTTATAGTTTGCACACATTGTCACATATATATTGTATTGCGTAACCAACGACTCTACTAATGGCTCTATACTTATTAAATTATACTACCGTACGACCGTACGGTACCATTACTTTCCTGTATAATAAACTAGGAGTATTCTTCAACACGGTAGACCTTTGTCTCGGTAGGTACTCACCTACCCTGTTATTAATAAACTCGTTTATTAGGAATATTTACACCATGATTTGTCTCTTTCGGTCGAATTTGAATCTGCGTGTCATAGCAAAAGACAAAACATGATGTAACTCCAAGATTAGGTACATCTAGTTTAGCTAATAGGTAGTTAATGCCTACTCAAGATCCTTTGAGAATGTCTACTCCAATAAACACATGCGTTTCGCTCAGTTTCGCATTATTACGAGTAATTAGCTACTGGCACACAAGATTTTTTTATTTTTTAGGGTGCTAAGTAGGTCTTATGAGCCTGAACTTTTTACGATAATAAAATTATAAGCATAATAATGACAGTATGTCAGTTTTTCTGAAATATTTTCCTACTGTTGTTTTTATCGCAAATATTGGCCTATGATATTGGCAAGATGACGAACAAACATGGTTTGTAGATCCTTTACACTCACCTTTACATTGTAAAAGTACTTACCTCGCCAGCTGCTACTGTGAGTAATTTTATTTATTTAGTTAAAATTAGAATCTATTATTTTCTGAATGAGCTCTACGTACGGCCAAATATTTCAAACTGTGGTAAGCTACGACCTCGCTACGACACGGCTACGAAGTTGCTACGAGATAAATACAAAGGTTCAATAAATCTGAGATTCTCGTGTTATATAGTTTTGGTAATCTGCGGGTGCAGGGTTTGCTGTAGGTTCTCGATTTTGGGTACTCACATCTCCGAGTTTTTGCTAAGTTATATACGTACAGTTACTGTGTAAGCACGCTGTGGAAGGATGGGGTCGAAATTCATTGTCCGTCCATTTCAGTGCAGCGCGCACACATACACCGTAATTTTATACGGTTTGGTTACTTAGTTTTCTGTCTCAATTATAACAGTCTGGTCTGAGCAGTCTAGGTGCCTAGAGAAATAAAGAAACGAATACTTTTCAGACGAGGAAGAGCCTTCAAAAGACTGCAACCCGCGTCTAGCAGCACTTCTGGCAGTGCACCTTGTGAGTCAAGTGTTAGACGAAGCTTATGTTATAGCAAATGCTGCTCAGGATTCAGGTGTGTACTTTGTATCAATGCCATAATTTATGACTTGGAAAGATTAGCGTGGTAGTTGTCGGCCTGAGAGGTCTACTCTGAAGTTTTTTACTAACTTCAGTTTTTTTGTAGAGCAAATGGGTAGAGCTAATGTTTTCAGCACAATCTGATGGTAGTTTCTGTAAACAGGTCAACCTTGGAGATATATTTCAATGCTAAAAAACTACAGAGTAAATGAGATAGGCTTTGCTGAAGATGAAAATGAGGATGAATCATTTGAGGCGTCAAAAGGTGACAGTATGAGTGAAAATATTGTTGAGGAGGTTGCCAACATTGTTGCCACATCCACCCCACAAAAAAACGCTGCTAGACACTGTGATTGTTCAGGTAACATTTTTACAAACTTTGAATAAATATAAATAGGTTTTTCAACACACTTGCTCATAAAGTGGCTCTATGGTCACCGCAATTAGGCACATAATGACACCCATAATCAAACTGTGACTTTTTCATTGCTATAACTCACAAGTGAGTTATAGATTTTTTATTTTATTTTATTGGTTGAGTAGCTTTGTTACTAAAAAAGTTTTTATTCAAAAAAAAGATCGTGTTCAATAGAACAAATAAATGAATGTTCCTATTGCTTGCTCATTTCATGCAACTTCTTATTTAAATAGATAATTTTAACTCGTACGTGTTTAATAAATAAAACTTTCACTCAAATATAACTTTTGTTTTCACTGTAATAAAAGAAAACTTTAAATTCCCCATTTTTTACGTGGCAGAATAGGCGCAAGCCCTAAGCGCGGAAAATAAATAAAAAAAAAACCTCATCCCTTTAGTCTGTGGCCGATCGCAATGCGCGCGCATAGGAAAACTGATTAATTTTTCCCGCCATAGCGAAACATTTTTCACAACGCGTTTTCACTGTTGAAATTATAGTTATTTTATTGTTATTTTATTCACAAGTGTGTTGAAAAACGTCGTATGATACACGTGTGTATTGGTGATTACCGTTCTCGGCTTTCTTAAGACCCTCGCCTACGGCTCGGGTCTCAATGGCACCTCGGCGGTAATCACCAATGTACCACACTAGTACCATAATGTACTATTATTTTGCATTAGAGAAAATATCCGAAGAACAAATTCTATAACTTTCAGATGAAACGCTTGTTCCTTTCAATGATTCTACCTTAATTGGTCAAGGGGATGAAGAAATAGAAATGGTGAGTTTAACAACATCAATGGATAATTCACTTTTTACTGCTTTATAATGTTACTTAGCTTTTTTTTTATTCTAGCAACAAAATGATCTTACGAACTCAACATCCATGTTTATAAACCATCTTTTCGATATGAGTGATGTAGAGCGAATTATTATTTGCGACGATTCAGAGGTGGCTCAGAGCATTTCGGAGCCTAACAAGTTACTAGCTGATGCAATGGAGAAGATAATGGATTCGTACGTCGCCAGCACTTTTTCACCTGAAGACCTGCCCGCTGTGATGGGTTCATTTATCGCCAGCACATATCCTTCTACAGAAGAATTATGTATAGAACAAAATGTGAATGATAATATCGAACTAACTGGGATGTTATCCAGCGATCAATCTGAATACTCCTTTCTGGCAGATGCATTTGTGCCTGATATTAGGAGGGATGTCGCATTTTATATTGACGAAGAAGGTCTGACAGATAAGGCCGAGGCACAGGCCGAGGTCTACGACGGTCTACGAACTGCTACGGTTGAGAAAATAACTGAGGTTTGTATCAGCGGCTACCTCAATTTTGAGATTATACTTCTCGGTTTGATTGTTGTTTGACCTAAAGTAAACCGGTATTTTTTAACAAAAATTTACTGGTTTTTTTTCAACTTTGTCTGCGTTGCTTCGACAAGTTCATTGGTTTACAAATAGGTATTGAGATTAGGTACCGGTCCATTTACTGAAAACCATTTTGATCATAATAATTATTTTCACATTTTATTTTTGCTTTAGGATATTGATGCAAAGGAAAAAGAAGCTATCAAAGAGCAAATTGATTTCGAGCTCTACGAAAAAGCGTACATGACATTGAATCGTGAGTATTTATTTAATCTATTCTATTACGGTTTGTTGAATAACGTGATGAATTATTAGATACAACCTTTGGCATCTAGGTGACTACGACCAATGTTCTGAAGATGACGAATACCCAATACTGCAGGACCCAAAGGAAATGATCCTTCAAGAAGTCGAATTGATGACTGCGAATACTTCTGATGAGGAACTGCGATATCAAAAGCCATCAGTGTCGGTACGCCATCAAATAAATAACCTATGCTCTACGCGGATTTAGGGGGCTATGGAGGGCTAATGTAAACCTCCCTAAACGGATATACTGGTACGGCTACTGCTCCATTATGTTATGGATAAGATACTTACTGTTCGTGGATTGGAGAGCGCGAAGGGTGGCCACTTTTTCCGTTCGTTGAAATTCTAAAGCAGTATAGGTAGGTACCTAGTGCATATACAATTTTAAATAGTTAGGGTATACGTTGGCGATGATGTGTTTTTCTCCATCCACGTATTTGTTAAAAATCGACGTGGTTTAGCGTAGTCGCTGAGTAAAATTCGTCATTCTCACGTTTCAAGAACATTGTTCAGTGCAGCAAATGGCGTAGGTACATTCCAAAAATAATCTTCTATAAATAATGATTTACATGTGATCTGGAGAGTTTATGACTATAAGGTGCTTAGTTTTTGCTTCCCTAGTTTGATATGCATTCAAACTAATGTTTAGCTAAAGTTATTTTGTTTGTGAGTTTATCAGCGATACCAAAATAAAGTAATCCAAATATTTACCTACATTAGTTCCTTATAATTATAAGACGGAGTAAGTACTTAGGTGCATAGTGAATAAGAGAAAATAAGATACCTTTTCAACACACTTGCTCATAAAGTGGCTCTATGGTCACCGCAATTAGGCACATAATGATACCCATAATCAAACTGTGACTTTTTCATTGCTATAACTCACTAGTGAGTTATAGATTTTTTTTTTAAATTTTATTGGTTGAGTAGCTTTGTTACTAAAAAAGTTTTTATTCAAAAAAAAGATCGTGTTCAATAGAACAAATAAATGAATGTTCCTATTGCTTGCTCATTTCATGCAACTTCTTATTTAAATAGATAATTTTAACTCGTACGTGTTTAATAAATAAAACTTTCACTCAAATATAACTTTTGTTTTCTCTGTAATAAAAGAAAACTTTAAATTCCCCATTTTGTACGTGGCAGAATAGGCGCAAGCCCTAAGCGCGGAAAATAAATAAAAAAAAAAACCTCATCCCTTTAGTCTGTGGCCGATCGCAATGCGCGCGCATAGGAAAACTGATTAATTTTTCCCGGCATAGCGAAACATTTTTCACAACGCGTTTTCACTGTTGATATTATAGGTATTTTATTCACAAGTGTGTTGAAAAACGTCGTATGATACACGTGTGTATTGGTGATTACCATTCTCGGCTTTCTTAAGACCCTCGCCTACGGCTCGGGTCTCAATGGCACCTCGGCGGTAATCACCAATGTACCACACTAGTACCATAATGTACTATTATTTTGCTGTTGAATCAGTTAGTTACGGGTTTTGTAATTAAGTCATACCTACCTTAGAAATAGGAACAAAGTGATATGCGGACTCAAAATGTATGTATGCAGTTTTTTTCAAGTTGCTTCAATTTCTTAGAATTTCAATGGTTTTGTAGTTCAGGCAAGATAGATAACCAGTATCGCGGCATAGATGCGATTTTCAAATAAAAAAAATATGTTTGTTTGTATGACAAGTAAAATATTTATTTAGTTTCAATGCATGTTTTACAGAAACTGAAGGAGGAAGAGGCTACGGTGTCTGGAATCAGTGGAACTCGCAGAAACACTTTGGCTCGCAAGTGCCGCATCCAAGGTGCCAGGCTCTTCGCGTGCCTTCGAGGGTGGTGGCGACGCAAAACTCCTGGCAAACGCAAGGTAAATCACACGCGTAGTCTATTTTCAGGAGACAACTCGGATTTCTATCTCTACTCGTTGTTGACACATCGTCGCTTTCACTATTTCCAAGCCAAGATTGGGTTCACTGGCTTTGACTTTCTTGGCGTATACCTACCAGGTGCTTTCATAATATTATGTTGAAGTAGCGAACGAGTTCAAGAACGAGCATAAATTGCAGGTCTAACTGAATTGTTCTTTCCTGGTTTAGGAACAAAAGCGGTTGGGTTTGGCAATGTGTCCGCTCTCACCTGACGCTAGACGTCGAGCCTCCAGCTTGCTAGATAATCGACATCTCCGATCACCCTCGCCTTCTCGATCTGTAGTGTGGAAGTTTAACACGGTGAATGAAAGTTTGGTAAACTCTAACCGTTGGAAGGACTACACCTTCGATACTATGGTCGAAGGAAGTGGTGATCTGTAAGCTCAAGACGATGACGATTTAGAAGTCCTTGTTACGTTTATTTGAAGTTAGTGCTCTTATTTTACTCTTATTCAATTGTATGGTATGATTTAAAAGTAAATTATTTATTAATAACGTTTTATTTTATTCAGTTTCAAACAAGACGAGTTTTTATCGTAGCTCTATAAATGCTACAAATAAGGATGACACATTCATTATTATAATATTACTTCGATGATAAAGCGGATACCTTGGTCTCTAAAGATACACACACATATCAGATAGAAATAGTTTAGCGTAAATGTAGATAACTATTGTATTTGACGTTTGACTATACCGCCTCATAGAGCAGGTGGAAAATAGCTTCATCTCGCTTCAGCAACAACGGTGCAATGCGCACGAAGCTGACGTGGAAACGGAACAACTCCGCCAAAAATAGAACGGTTGCGGATTCCTGGGCTAAATCTCAAATATCCAGACTGGTGCGCCATCTAAGCCAGTTAAAACAGTCCCGCGAAAAGTTACCGAGCCCCACTTCTTGTCTGAACGTCTGCCAGTGAAGACCGGGAGGGAACCAACTAACACCACACAAAATGGTGAGTCACTGACGGCAGTGAAAATGTGAAATGGTGTAATGTGATAAATATGGACTGTTAGATTAAAAAGTGATAATATATTACTCGTGTTGGATACTCGTTGAACTTATCCGCTGACCGGTAACTCGCGAGCCATCCGGATAACCGATAACACTGTTGCATCGACGAAATAAACCAACCAGTGCTGTGATAAACCAGTGAAAGAAGATGGTACTCTGCCTCAAAATCAATATAACAAAATGAAGCTTGAGAGCCGTGGGAGAACACACAACTAATCAACTCACTCACACTTGCATGACATGTCAAGTCTCCAGTCACACATGGATTAACGAAATCTTTTTGGTAATTTTCAGACCGACCTCAGCAAGAACGACATCGACAGTAAGTATTTTTTGTAAATCTCATTAACTGCGTTTATCATTCAATACTTAACTTTCTAATAACCCTGTTTAACTTTTCACTAACATTCAAAGCGAATTAAGCTTATTCTTCAAAATCTTTTTTCATGGATTATCCTTATTCGATAAGTATAACATTCCATAAAGTGGAATCAGAGTCAGCATCGTAACATCGTCTATGTTTAGCACGGTTTCTCATAAAAGGTTCGAGATGGAGAGAGACGCCGCACCGGGCGGCGTTAGCGTCGCGACCACGCTGCGCGCGCGCTGCGTTCTAAATTTAACCCTCGCGTCACGTGATCCGCTATCGCCGCCCGCCCAAACAGAGAAACTCCACTCAGATTTCACTGCAGCCTAGCTACGTTTGTTTAGGCGTGGGAATAAAAGTTCGCGTACTAATCGATAGCGCGTAGAACGTATAACGGCTGGCATTATGATTATCTACGCATAGAAACTGCAGTTGCTTTGATCAATCACTTGTCATTATCAAGGTCAGAACTGATGTGATCTTGAATCAGCTGATGCCAGTCTTGTAATGAGCATGAATTATTATTTATGCTAACTGTTTTAACATATCTATATGTAAACAAACTGAAACAAAAAACTAATCACTATATTTATTGCTTTGACGTTAATAAAAATAAATTTATTATAAAGGATATTTTCCTACCGATAAAATCATTTTAATTCTCCAAACATTTAAAATTTAATTATTGCATGCGTGCTAGAGCGTTACGTGGGAAGCTATCTAGTTGAAATTGGGGCACAGTACTATTGAGTCTATAATTAGAATGTGAGTCACAGAGAGCATATCGAAACGTACCTACAGCTCACGTTGGAAAAGAATTATTCTGGGCGAAGAATGTGCGCCCACGCGTACAAGAACAAGTAATGGCTGATAGTTTCCAGAATATTGTGTCATAATTATTTAAATTTGAACATATTTACGGAAACTGTATTGAATCATCGATTGAGTAATGTTTGTTTGAACTTGAAATACGGCCACTTTTCGCTACAAATTTTCTGATAGAAATAAACGGTAACTCAAACATGGAGGCTTTAGACGGAGTCGTCGCCTACACTCAGATTAATTTAATTTACTCGAAAATGAGGAAGCGTTCACCACATATTCAATTAAATTACATAGAGCTTGAGAAAATGGCGTATAGGTATTTACTTGCATATCGATTCATTATCAGTTACGACTCTAAATAACGTTTCTAAATTATCGAAATTTTGGAGTCGAAATTATCGCTAACTCTTCTTTCTAAAATTCATTTTCTACTACTTATGTAAACAATAATAAAAATATAATCTAAAGTAATCAATTGAAATCACAGGGGCAACCTTCGCCTTCTCCATCTACGACTTCGACGGTAGCGGCAAAGTCGATGCCTTCAACCTTGGCGATGTCCTGAGGGCGCTCAACTCCAACCCCACACTGGCCACCATCGAGAAACTCGGTGGTACCAAGAAGAAGGGCGAGAAATTCCTTACCGTTAGTATTTAACTAGAATATGAGACAAACGTAGCAAGAACCCAATTTTAAATCAGAAATGTCTGTTATTTTCTGGTTTCAAAAATGTAAAACAACTTAGACATTCACTGTAGGCTGTTGCCTACAAGTTTAATCATATCATTGAGACTCATCTACCTTTTGAAAATTAGTTTTTTTGTAGGTAGGTACCTAGAAATCACTGACTCTAGTATGATTTCGTTGATATAAATACTTGGCTATTTAGTAGTAGTGCCATGAAAATATTTTTATATTTCATTATATTAAATTTTTAATATAATTTATTTTTTCGTTGTTATTCGTTTAAATAAAATATTCCGGGTCATTTGTAAAATTACACCGAACTGGTTTCCCGATTCAAAAATAAGTCACGTTCGTTCGGAACTAACTTTTATCAGCATTAAAAGGTGTGTTTTCTGTGGTTTCAGATTGAAGAGTTCCTTCCCATCTACTCCCAAGCAAAGAAAGACAAAGACCAGGGTGTCTACGAAGACTTCATTGAATGTTTGAAGCTGTACGACAAGGCTGAGAACGGTCTTATGCTTGGCGCTGAACTTACACACACGCTTCTTGCGTTAGGTGAGAAAAGATTTTATAGCACCCAATAATATTGAACCAGAACCTTTATACGGGTACCATACCACAATACCCAGAATTGGAAAAATATACCTCACCCAGAACCCGTACCTTATGCGTCTTCGCTCACTGGTCAATTGTTAATGCCTTCAAGAAGCTGATCATGTAAAAAACTAAGATGTCACCATGGAGTTAAAAAAGGCATAACTCATTTGATTTAGCCATCGAACAATGTTCAGTTTCGAACAAGTTTTTTCTTCTGTCTTCTTATTCTCTACATCCACAGACTGTGTATAATCGCTTTCCGTATTAGCGCTGGCACAATATCGCAAAACAAACATGTTTGACGAAGCTGCCTGGTAACAACTTCATTGAAAACGCGTGAGAAAATAAATGCAGAGTAGAACGGACCCTCAGAATAAATTGGCAACAATTCCAGCTAGACTGAAATCGTAACGAAATCAATTCTTTGGCCGGTTGCCATGCGTTCGCACCGGTGATGTCTTTATCGGGGTCATGTTATGCCTGAGTTTCAGGGATTCTTAGAAATAAATAATATTGTTTTGTAAGGTCGAAATATTTATGTCCCATCTAAATTCACCTGGTTTTTTTGGGTTGTAAATTGATAACTTTGTCGCTTTTACCAACGTCTGACTGATCTGCTTGCACAATAACTAAATGTTTCGACATACTAGTTCTTGTGCGAGCAGAAATTTTATTTACGATCACAAGATAGTCAATTTTATTAGTCTAGAATAGGTTATTAGAGAGACTGAGACTGAGATTCAAGAGGTTAGAATTGAACCACCGAGTGTTTGTTTGATGTTGAAACATTTCTTACAAGTCTGTAATTGCTGTTGTAATAACATAGTAATCTTTTCTAATATAAATGACACACTGTTACGCGTTAATTTATTCAGGAGCACTAGGCAGAGCTGCGTTATAACTCGCGCAAATTAGAACTTAAACAAACAAGTAAACAGTAGTAAACACCCACTAATGGATTGCATAGGTAGGTCTTATATTCACACTAGGTTTTTATACAGGGTGGATAACAGAATCTATTAGTCTTAAACTCACAAACCTTGAATGATTAATAATTCCTAAACTAGACATAATCTTATCTTTCTAAGAACTAACCACGTAATTATTTGGGTTAGGTACGTGGTTAATCTTTATTGAAATGTCATATTGACATGCAAATGACAATGGTAGAGCATATATAATCGCTATAAAATGACAGAAGATTTTGCATAATGTGCGGAAACTGTGCGAAGAATCAACAATAGTATCATTTTGTTTGTCACGTAAAGTTGATACTTATAGTGGATTTTTTCCACGCCCATCGCTTGTCCGCCACGCACATATCTGGTGGAAACGCACCTTAAACTATTATTTCTTTGTCATTCAGGTGAAAAACTGGAAGATTCCGAAGTCGATGAGGTCGTTAAGGACTGCATGGACCCTGAAGACGACGATGGCATGATCCCCTACGCACGTAAGTATCGTTCATTCGTCTCGTGTGAACACCTATGCACAATGTTTGACCCCTTCTCGATTATGTAGAAGTTTGAAACCATTTTGAAAGAAAAAAAATATTTTGACTTGCACAATGTGTTACCCTTTCACAATTAGTCTATGTAGTTTGTCTGATATGTAAGAAAAATGCACAATGTGTGACCCTTTCACGATAGGTGATGTTTTTTTTTCTGAAACAAAGATTTTTTGTATTTGCATCAAATTCAATACCTCTGTGTTCAATTAGATAGAACCTTAGATGGCAATGATGTTCCGTATTGTTGACCTAGACCAGACGATGCATGAGCATAAAAATACCTACAGTGTAGTGAAGGTAATATTGCCGTATGTAAGTAAGCTCCCTAAGAATGTGTAAAGATTCCTTCAAAACCAGTTGTGACAATCCTGTATTCAAATGAATGAGCATGAGGGTCCCATGTTTTGTGTGTCCCTTTGTCTGACGTTGTTTGTCCCTTTACAGCATTCCTGAAGAAGGTTTTGGCGTAGAAGACATCACATCGACATAGTCTTTAGTTGTAAGATCGTAAGTGAAACATCAAGCGTTCAGCTGTCTCTGTTCTTCTTGCTTTTAGATTATAAGTTAACAAAAATATAAAATGCTTAGAATATGTTTACAATAATGTTTCGGAATTTGTTTTAACAAGTTTTAACTCGAATTTTTTTTATCTGGATTAACGCTCTAATTTGTAATGGAGGAAATATGGGAGCCTCGGAGATAAAGCAATGTTTTGTCAAATCGAATTCCTTCGTAACTAATATTAGTTGAAGTTTTACTAAGCTTATAAAATCACTGTAGAGTCTATTGAAAGCAATCTTCATCTTCTTCTTCTCTTCCATAATGGCTTGTGTCCGTCATTTCGACAGACAATTTTGCCAATGTCAAGTGTTAAAATTGTAATAAATAAGTCAAGTCGGCATCTTCTCTTCAATAATGGCCTGTGTCCGTCATTTCGACAGACAATTTTGCCAATGTCAAGTGTTAAAATTGTAATAAATAAGTCAAGTAATTCACACATTACATAATGTTTGTATTGAAAATCCACGTGACTATTTCTCTGCTTCTTTGGATTCTTCCACAGCAAAATAATTTTTAAAATAATACTTAGTCGTCATTATTACATCAATCTGAATAACTTACATACAAGTATGAATATAGCGTTATCCCACAGTGTAGGTTTCCAGAACAAACAATGATTTTATAATAGACAAAATTTTATTACTGAACTAAAGATTCACGTTAACTTTTCAGCTTTCCTCCGAAAAATGTGTGACGGTTGGGAGATGCCATCAAAGAAGGCCGCACAGGCCGAAGCACCCGCGGAAGGCTAGGCACCCGCCACTCGCCACGGCCGCCCGCCGCTACCGACAACATCCCGTATACACCAACAATACGGAACACCCCCTTTTTATACGAACAACTTTGTATTAATGTACAACCTTCAATCTATGACTGTACTCTGTACATACTAAAGTAAGATTAAATTAAACATACTGTAAAACACGTTGTACGTGTCTTTTTTAATTAAATTTTATTACTTTTTATTTATTTAAGTACGTTTATTTATAATAACGAAAATACAAAAAAAATATACCGTATTTTATAATAAATTTGTTAAAGATAGTCTGGTGTTGTCTTCCATTAACTTTTCACTTTAAAGATTTTTAGTCAGGATTAGTTTGGCAACACATGAAAATAATGTAGGAAAAGTTCAGTCAAATTAGGTACCAGCTGCATAACATATTAAGTAGTATATTAAGAAATTATGCAGGTCGATAAAAAAAGCATGGAATTAAGTAAAAAAAAGTTTTAACGCTTCGTGTACCTATCCATCCGTACAATGGGGTCGGAACGTAGGCTCATACAATGGGGTCGGAACGTAGGCTCATACAATGGGGTTGGAACGTAGGCAAATACGCATATTGATGCGTGTCAATATAAAGGTACATGCATAAAGCCTAGTCCATTATCAGAGCCTCTTGTTTTGGTAATCTAGTCCAGAGCGTAGCTCAAATACTGCAACTTGAAAGCAAGCCTTATGCAGACGAAGAATGTACCCCGTTATTCATATTCAGTGAATATAAATAATTGGGTACATTTTTTCTAATACTTTTTAAAAGCCGCGCTAAAATTACGGGTGAAAATTATTCACCTGTTATTTTAGCGCGGCTTTAAAAATGAACAGAGATGACAGCAGATTTAGCAGCCATTTTAGCTAGCGCAGCCTTAGTAGTCCAATATGAATACATAATAAGTATCTCTTATTCTTTATTTAGCAGGTAATTAACGGTTGCCTATATTGTATTAAAAAAAAATTATTACCTACCATCTTCTTTATAAAAGATAGAAGCAATGATATAATAATAATTATCTACGAAGCATTCTTTGTCTGAGTAACATTGGTTTAATTTCCTAAATAAACCATGCAGTGTTACGAACGATAGTTACCTATACTGATCTTTTATTGTAAAAGTTACTCAAGTTCACCTATACTCAATGATGTCTTTAGCTAGATATTTAAAATGAACTGGTTTGTACCTACTTATACAAAAAATTTACACGGAGAAGATCGTACCTACCTTACCTAGTAGGTCGACTTCCACTTACCTACTACATACAATCTGTGAGGTAAGTATCTAATTAATATACAGTATAGCAAACTCTTTGTTCAAATCACACTCAGCTGGGCAATGCCCGCTTAAAAACAGGGCCAAGCAGGGGTGTCGTTTGCCAAACTCCCCCGCGCCAGGGAAAATGGCGCGGAAAACATTTTCCCGGCATCGATATAACCGTTCGTATACAATCGGTACTCATTCGGAAACGTTCGGCTCATCATCGGCTGTGAAGCTGTGGTACTGGGTTACCAGCTTATAGTGTTACCCGGTCAATATGTTAAAATACATCAAGTAGGTATTTATTCAATAATTTTGACAGACTATTTATTGCGTTTCTTTATGTCTATTAGTTCGTTCGTTTAATCACAGATCATAATAATACTATACTACTTTAATTAATCAAGTCTCGACTCTCTCTTCAAATTTTTCAATGAAAATTTCCACTTAAATCTGTTTTCACATTTTAGAATTTTTTGTATTTTTCTATAAGTAGGTAATTAGGGTATATTTTTATGTCCTGTATTAATCATCTGGTAATTTTTATTCATATTAACATAACAATGCAAAGCAATTGGTAATTATAGGGTATTTTTAGCTATTTCATATTTTGGTTTTATTTCTCTTCATAGCAACTCAAACGTCAACATCTCGGGTAATCATTACCAAAGGAGCGGGCAACCCTGTCCCTTGAGCGGCCAAACTGTGGGCCAAACTAAACGAGTCGGCTAGTGTTAGTTTATCTTGGTGACGAGTCGACGATCGTACATCGGACTGCTTGTTTACGTGTGTGCAGTGTTATTATACCGGTGACAACAACGTGTTAAGTATGTAGATAAGTAACTGTGTGAACTTCTTAAAAAAAAAAACTGCATGTTTTCTTTACTATCATTTTTGGAAGTGGCAATTTTGAATTTGAAACAAAGCCCAAACATTGCACAGGAACAATAATCTGCGTAGATTTTCGTCATAAGATTAATTGTTGCTATTGATAAGTGTGCACACGTCTACTACCTTGTGTTTGTTTTATCTAAGTAACTTAATTTGAATAAAGATCACGAGTTCGGAGCATTACCTACCTACTGATGATGAACTGCTTTCGAAGGTTACTAAAACTATTAAAAAATCTATGTACCTATTCAGAGATGTTTAGGTATAACTATTGAATATTACCTAGGCAGATAATGTCCCCGATTCTTGGATTTTCCTACACTAGCCTAATTTAACAGTAAGTACTAAATTTTTTGCCATCTCTTTGTCGTAAACTGAAACGACAAATTAGCTTAGATTAGATAGATGCACCAATAGAATCGGACTCAATACTTCAGTAGAGTAATTAAACAACCTATGATGAAATAGGACATACCAACATGTCCTAATCTTCATTTGTCAGATGGAAGAAAATTAACACCTTCATCGCTACCTTCACAGTGGTGTGTTTATATGGTACTGACTCAGTTAACACATCACAATAAAATTTACTTACCTATTTTTATTTTTACTTTATTTTATTAAAATAGGACACCTAACACGGGTTTACACATAATAAACAAAGAATTAGTCTGATGGTAACATAATATAGTGTTCCCATAATTATAGGGCGCCACAGCGTGCGAAGAGAAATAAACAACAACTTACCACTAATAAACATCCATTTAAAATCCATAAGTAAATCAAAAGGTACAATTAAATTAGAAAAAAAAAAACATAATTATATAAAACCATAATGAAATTAAATAATCTACCTACCTAATTTGTTTGTCCAGGTTTTTAATAAATATGTAAAACGACAGCATTTTCTGATTAAATATAAAAACTTTTTGAATTTCAGGCGAAAGTGTTGTTTGTGAAAACATCGTAGTCCACAAGTGGGCGTGCAATGGCTGAAGTAAACGAAAAAGTGGTCGTCAACGACAAGAATCAGGATAAGCATATTAATACAGGTAAGGTTTTATTATAATTATTATTTAATATTAATTATTGTGTCATAGTGACGACAGTTTAAAGCTTAATATCATGCGATTAGCGATATATTACGAATATTTTTATATCAAACTAGCCGTCTCCCGCGGCGTTGCTCGCGTTGTAGACCCTTTAGGATGCGACTTTTCAAAATTCCTTTCTTAGTGCACCCCTACACTATATAAGGATACTACCCTCCAAATTTCATACCTCTAGGACTTATGGTTTAGGCTGTGCGTTGATTCTCTGTCAGCTTCAAAAGAGTTTTATATATTTAGAAAGAAGAGAAGAAGAATATTAAAGGAATAATGCATACTTAATGTACCATAATGTTATTTAATATTAATGTGACTTACTGACAGTGAAGAGGTTAAATGATGTGGTTTGCGATAGGTACGAATATTTACATATCAAATAAAAGGAATAACGCATACCTAATCTACCGTTTACTTGTTTTACTAGCAGGTAAACAGTTAAACTGAGATGAGGTTGATAATAATCTGAACTTTCTTATCGTACAAAGTAAATGGCCTCGGTTATCAATATACCTACCAAGTAAGAAACCTTTATATACTGATTTAACTACACGTTGGGTAAACACAACATGAGATTGGTTTTCAAGGGCTTTAGATTTTGCTTCATTATCTACTCTATTGTTTTTGTAATATGCCTAAAGCCTGTTTGTGGTTTGTGTAATATCATAAGTTCAATATTAAATTCTGTTATTTGAACAACACTTTCATCTCCCGTATGGTCTAGTGGCTAGGATACCTGGCTTTCACCCAGGAGGCTCGGGTTCGATTCCCGGTACGGGAATTTCTTTTTGTTTTATTTTGCTGTTCTCAAATCTTATCGCCTGACGTCGGTATCATAAAATGCAATATCCGCTGGATAAAGGAGTTTCGTAATTCCGAATTAGCTTATCAGGTAATCGTGGTAAAGTGGCCACCTACTTCGTTCAATTTGTGAGACACTTTCGTAAATGGGCTCTTCATCCTGACTGTGACAAGTAGTTACACGTAGGTGGTGACAATCAACGCTGATCTGCTGTCTTGTCTTGGGCCTCAGGAACTCGCATTCCTTCGAGATTACTTAGAACGATATCAGTAATAGAATCGCTCCAGTTTCCAGTATCATATTGATTTATAATCTTGGTTGCTGGTCTTGACGTCGTCGCATGCTAGGTTTCACTAGACTCATATAAATTAGTAGGTAGGTACTTAGAGACGGTTACGTCATTGTATAAAATGAATGAAATAGTTGAACTGGACATTGGTTATGAATAAAATGATAGCTTTGGTGACCTATGTTGGTATTATTTAGTGATCGACAGGATCTTTATTGTATTGTCAAAATGTTATCGAATAAAAAAGACCTTAAACATTACAAAAGTATGCTTGTATTTCGTTGCGGCACATTATCAGTTTTTAAATAATCAATTATGTACACTATCAATCAAGTGAATGACTCACTGTTGTCAACTTCGCTAAAGAACTAAGTACTTAGTGAAGGTATCTGTATTGGTGAACCGAATGATATTTTAATACAATGGATGAACCACTTTTAATTGCAAATTGCAGTAATAAAAATAAAAGTAAGTAATAAGATATTTTAGCCCAAGAGATATTAAGTATTAATTAAAATGTATTGTATTTTCGTATCACGGCTGTTGGTCTTCCAAATTAGAGTACTAATTTTTTATACAATTTAGTATACCTACTCTGTACACACTCAATATAGGTAGTCTGAATTAGAAAGACTAGGTGGTAATTTGACTATAGAAGTTTAATAAGGGCGGGTCCAGTTCCGTAAAATTCGTAATCTGCTACCTACGAGAAAATCTGATTACTTTTGTTAGTGAAATTACACATGTCAAAGCTATCGTATATGCTTCTTATATTGATACGACATGGATCATTATTGATACGCATTTAGCTTATAATACCTATACAAAATGTATATCTTCTGCTAGTAGGCACTAGCAGATCCAGGGGAAGAGGGGCGTCTAGAGGCTCCAGCCCAAAAAGTCAAGAGTCTCCCCAAGTGTGGACTAGGGTGGATCGATTTTTCGATTTTTCGAATTTCGACTTGGGGTAGTGTGTGGTTGATGTTCCTATTTAATGCGATTATAACTGTATATTTACTTTAATTTAATTCGATTTACAAGTGCTGCCCCAAAGGCCCTAAAGTTTTGAAAAATTTTAAAAATGGTGTCCATGTAACGTGGTTGACTTTTTGATTCTTATATCTATATTGTTTTATTATTATGATTTATTTATATTAGCAGTAACCTTAGCTTAGATATTGGATCGTAAAACCTTGTTAAAACTAAAGTATTTTTTTTAAAAATTGCTTTTGAAAAACCCAAAAATGTACCAATTTTGAAAAAATCTTAACCTAGCTTCAGAAGTCAAATGAAATTAAAAATTATAGTCTAGCCATTATTTTTCCAAGTTATACTATTACTGGATAGTTACTTATTGGTTTTAGAGCCAAATTTTTAAAAGTATAGGTCTTGGGACGTCAGGTTGAGCTCAACTAGTTCCAGTATAGATTTTGTAAGAAAAAACCAATAATTTTTATTTTTTGGCCACTATTTGAGGTAAAAACCTAGTAAAACATTGATTTATCACCATTATTACTTCAATACAGTTAATATAGCTCATATTTTATCAAAGACTATGGTATTGATAGGATTTCCAGTTACAAAATATAATATTTTTACTGAAATGGTGAATATTTTTTGGTCGAAGCTTTTAGACCATCCTAACATCACTTTAAAAGTGATTATTTTAATTTTGGCTATGATTGTTACATATTACAGTATCATATAGTCTAGTGTTATTAATTTTATAAGTCCATATTGCAGGAACTTCATGTGGGTTAGCTTCGATCTCAATTTATTAGATTTAGGCTGAGTTCGTACTTTTCAGAAGCCACATTTTACCTTGTAGACTGTTTTTGTCAAAATTGTGTATTTTAAATACAAAATTACTAGTGCTAGTAAATATAACAATCTATTTAAATTATAATAACAGCATTCTATCTGCTTTCAACAACTCAAAATCCACAAATCATGGTTTTGCCATGTTTTCTACGGCGAGAGCCACTTTTGATTTGCGATGGAGCTTTAAGCTTTGTTTTTTAATGAAATGCACTGAAATCTATCTTAAGTTATAGAAAAGGTATTGTTCTTACCTATCGTAACAGCTTTTGGAACATGAAGTTTTATATTTTTCACTGAAGCCGAGTTTACAATCATATTATTCAAAAAACTTAGCAAATCGATAGGTAAGGATTTCAAAAGGCGAAAAAAAATATTGCAGCTGTTTTTCTTTACTTAAATCATTTTAAATACAGACAATAGCCTATTATCTTTAACACAACAGAATAAATATTACCATTTAGTTACAGTTTTGTACCTATAGACCAAAATAAACGAGATCATTTTTTTAAAGAAAGTATTTTGAGGGATCTTTTCGGTCATGCTTTTCTATAATATTTTCTGATTGAATGACTAAGGAACCTGCAATTTAATGTTTCACTTATACTATTATAAATAATGAATGCCTTTGGTGTTACTTTATTAGTCACAATTTTCCATATCCACCAGTTACACCATCGCACTATTTGTGAAAAATGTATGAGAATTTCACTAAAATAAGGCAGTGGTTTGCAATATATTTGAGTGGATTAGAATGTATATTTTTAATCCAAACTGGTATTATTTGTAAAGATGCTTTCAACAGTAATAGATTTAGTGAAAAAAATATCTTAATTGTATTATTTTTCAACTTGTAAGATGCAGCTGGAAATTATCAATTTTTCAGTTTTTTTGTAAACTTGATCCGTCTTGGGGCAGTACTTCCTGTTATTATTTTTGAAAGATATTTGTCATGGTTAACCTATGGGTATAGGAACAACTACTGCGCAGTACCCCGAAACGCTAACTAAAAAAATTTTTTTTTCCATACAAGAGCGATCCACCCTAGTGTGGACCCAGGACCCAGTCAAGCCCCAAACTGAAATCCCGCACCCGTCACTACCTGTAGGGTGTACCACAGTAACAGGAACTGGTGACACAGTCATTTCACTTGTCTAATGGGGTTGATATTTTTTAGCTGCGAATAAATTCGGACCGTTGACCGTCCACTCGTTACGGATGCTACAAATAGATCTTGTAGGTGGCATTTCTAAGAATACTTATAATAAAATGGTATTGCTGCATACACCTTGACATAATTTTGAACTCGGTAATTAAATCAAAGTTAAAAGAGAATATTGAACCAATCGGAATTTTAAGGAAAAGTTATTATGAAGATACAATATCAAGCTGGATATTTTTTAGCGATAGTACATTTACCATGTTTTCCACATGTTCCATTGTAGGTACTTATCTACTTTATTGACTTACATTTCATTCCTACGATTTTTTTGTACATAAACTAACTAAAATAGCTTTCCCCTCAATGATAACGCGACTTTTTTTTAACCTGCACATCACGTAAACACAATATTTAAAGGTCGATTTGATAAATTAACCTAACGATGTTAATTCGTCTAAGCTAATGACATATGTACCTAATAATCACAGTGACTGCTAATTTTCTGCATGAACTTACGAGTGTGTGAGTAGGTATGACTAAGACCCTCTACTCGACCTCGAAATCGTGAACGATCCTAAGTACGATTTTGAGGTTGAGTCGAGGCGAGGATTATTCGAGGTAACAACGAAGAATATGAGCCTAAAAACTATGAAGTAAGGTGCAAAAAAGCACCCTTCTAATTCCTAGAATATTTCGTACCTGACACAGCTAGCACCGAACCAGGTATTTACTTCCATGCAAACCCTGGTAATGATGGAATTCTAATTAGTAAAACTAAAGCTGGAGACACATTGCCAACACGCGATCTGAGGACGCGCCTCAATATCTATTTCTTAAATACTAGTTTTTATGCAATAATTGCAAATTATTCAAGGTCCTAGTGAATTTTCCTTTATATCTTTCGATTTATTATCCGTTCAGTTTTTGTATTAAAAAATTCATACAATAGCACCTGTAATGTATACTTGTTTTCAAAATAAAACCTTTTTATGAATGAAATAGGCTAAGTTATGTTTTTATTTTTACTTTCTAAGTAAATAATTAAGTATATTAACGGTTAATGTTCTGCTAACGACTTTACATGAGTTGCGATTTCAGCAGTAAGACATTTTGATAAATGGATGATAGAAAAGGCAAAAAGATAATTTATTTTTTCGATGCCAATTTATTATTACTTTCTTGATATTTTTTTACCAGTGAGTTTTCCGAAATTTGGAATTAATTTTAAGTCTCAGTACTCAAGTAGGTACTTTTCCTACAAAATCGGTTAAACCTTTACGTGGCCAGCATGTAAACGGTTTAAGTAACGTTTTAGAAGCTTAATAGCTTTATACAGCTTACGTGCAAGTTCATTCATCTGAGTAATATACTTACGTATAATATTGTAATGAGTCGGAGCGCCATTTTCCCGTGGTTTCTTTTGAGACAATGTGTTATCCATTTATGATAGTACCCTCGAGGTTCCCACTATTATACCGTTGCACCACGGCTGTGCTATAATTACTAATATCGATTGTTTATTGTATTTCTGAGGTTTTTAAGGAATACAATGTTATGGGGCTAAAATTATACACAATACTATATTTTTGTCAACTAATGAATTTGTTGGTCTTCTTGTCTGCTGTCAACAAAATAATGTACCCCAAAATACTATTCCAACTAGATTTCCTAGAAACAACTTTTTATTGTCTTTTGAAATGTGATGGAACTGGAAGATGGCCGATCAGATGTCAAATGGTTACCTCTCACTCTAACAACTCAGTCTCACAGTCAAAGATATGTCCACTGAGGTCAATCCTTCTAGAACGTCATTAAAAACGAATGATAATGAGAGCATAATGCATAGTGCTGAATACAAATACCAAGTAAAAATAAGCTCTTTTACTAATGCATAGCTTCGTTTTCGCCTTGTGGCGTATGGCGTCTCGTCTGCCTCCATCATTGTAAATGCCCCAGGGAGCCAAACAATGGCGGAGGCTGACAGCGTCTATTGTGTGATGTAGTGCCATAAATACAATTAAAGTCACTTACTCTCGTTAGTGCTATATCACCGCAGATTACAATGAAGTTACTTTCTACCAGGGCCACAGTCAGGGACCACCTATTCACGCTGGAATTTGTAAGCAGCTGAAAGGATAGAATGCGCTGTGACACGAAATGGTTCACACTACGCTGACACCGTCACCTAGGATGTGACGGATTCAAACTAAAGTACCTACTCGTGGTTTAATATCGGATTATCTCAAAGACCAGACTACGTGCTAAATTTAAAACCTGTAATTTTCATAGTCTGTGGAGATGAAGTGCCCCCCTCTCTTGACTACAGCCCTGGTTCATAATAATGTGGTGTCTTTGCCCTTCGCTGGGCACGCGCCTCCCAGTATTGTTTGGTACTGCTGATGCTGCAGTCATTGTGTACCAGACCAACTGTTTGTCAATTTACAGGTCTTCTTGAAATGTAGATTTTCGATTATATTATTTGTATATTTTTGGAGTATAAAACTATAGGAGTTAGAACGATGTTTACGACCTACGGTTAAGTGAGTCCCAAAATAAGCATGACGCCATTCTGATATTAGTTTCAAGGATTCTATGAACCGTTTCGACTCTATTCTAACTATTTAGCATACAAAATTCTGTACAACAATGAAAGTATTCAAGAACCAGACACGCGTCGTGTCCACGTTAAATGACAAGAAGCCAACTAGACATGTGCACTGGCCCAAGTGGGTCAAATGTTGGCAACTTGTTCTGATACACATAGGAGGAATGTTTTGTAATTAATTCATGATAGTATCTCAGGATAATCAAGCCCAGTTAACTGGTACTAGTAAAATAGATTGAAGTCCAATAAAACTAAAATATAGTATATTACCTACTTGATAAGATAAGCTATGTCATGTTTTATCGAAGTTTGTAATGGCTGACAGTTCAAATATCGATTATGCATAAAGATTTATCTCCTTTAGGTCAGGTTTAAGCAATTACATCAATGGCTGTTTACCTACTTGTGGTTATAGTTACCTTGCGGCCTTACCATGTGAACTCAGCTTTACATAAAGGCACCCTGACTTCGCAGGACTCCTTATCTAACTGGTTTGAACTATCAACAATTTATCTACTAAATAAAATGACAGGTAAACTTTTTTATCACAAAAATTGTTCCAATGAGATAAAATTTTTAGCAACTAAGATCAAGGTTGGTTTGCATCAAAAGTTGATTATATTTTGATAAATTCAAAATTATTATCTAATTGACTACAAAAATATATTTTTGTAAGTATGGTTATGATTCAAATTGTATTTTTATTCTATAGTGAAAAAAAAACGAATTTTCAATCATAAAACATTTTTGAATGTCATCATCAAAGATGGTTATTTTACGAGGAAGAAATCTTAAACTTTACCTGTTCTTAATAACCAAATTAAAAGCTAATCTTGTTGCAAAGAAATCCTATTGATGAAGATGACTGTTTGTATTTATTTGTGGTTGGCGTATTTTTTACATGGTAGGTCGGTGTTATTGGGAGAGGTTGGTGGTAGATGGGAGTGGCGGGATAATCTCGATCTTGTGATTAATGAACTGTGAACTGAACAATAGTCTCTTACTACCATCCTTTTGATGAATGACTGGTAAAGGAACTCATTATTATGTTTAAAAAATAATATGCAAGTAATGGTACATGCGGGTCTATTTTGTTTAGGTTTTTTGCGGATTGGTTATAAAAAAAGGCAGTACAAAAATATTTAACCTGCCATTTTATTGAACTCCTTAGAATCAGCTTCAACTATAGATTGCAAGTAAGCAGAAGTTTGATTGATTTTATTTTTAGAAAAAACATTTTTTTACTCTTCTAATTGCATCCATGTTGTATCTAACAATCCCTAGGTTAAGGTGTGCAATAAAGTATTTTCTATTCTATTCAATTCTATCTTATAAAATGTTTTAGAAGGTAAGACCTCCCTCTAATGACTTTTTTAAGTCTATTGTTTTGAACGTGCATGATTTTCACTAACTTATGTAGGTATATCTACAGTAGTACTGTAGATATACATAAGCTAGTGAAAATATCTAGACTTAGGTACTGTAACAGTACCTAAGTCTAGATATTGCATCGCATCAGCTAATCCCTCTGATCCATCAGACGAGACAGGTCAAATAGTAATGCACCAACTATCCGTCTTTTATAAATTCATTCCGGACTTTTTTTACGTGTCATAAAACCATAAGTAGTAACTGGACTTAAATATAAAAAAATCTTAGCATACGTTTAGGCTGAGACAAGGCTAAGATGCACCACTAATGCTATATCAGGCTTTAGTCTATCCACAGATTATATAAATACTATTATGCATTTTAACTATAAGTGAATCGGTACAAAAGGACAGAAGTTTACACGAATATTTTGACAATAATAATGTGTAGGTAAATATTTTAGATTATAATAGGTATTATAAGAAAATAGCCGGATAGCACCCGTTGTTTCTGCTTTTATACCTACCTAATCTTGAAACCCTATGCGTGGTGATTGATAAATTGCCGGACGGGTTCCGTCGCATTACTTCCCATGTGTCAGGGGCTATACTATTCTAGGCTAGGGTCAAATCAGACAGAATATACCTAACCACTACTACTAATCGATTTTCTCCGCTGAAAAGTAAAGTTTTATATAAAAAGTAAGTATTTCTAATATTTTAGTAGATGGTTAAACCCTTTAGACCACAAAGCCATATATATACCTAGGTTACATAACTACAATTTACAAGATTAAAACTCTGCAGAAAAAAAAGATTTGCGTATCTACCTACCTACATAACTTTTTTTTAAAGCTATTATTTTTTAGATCCTTAGTAAGTTTGTTAATGTACGGCTGTGGGCGGATTATTTCCTATGAAAATGTTCTGCCCGTCGTAAATATATGCCACAATAATGTACCTTACTAACCATTTAACCATCTACATCCACACTTGCAATTGATGACTACTCTAAAAATGGTCTTCCTGCCTAATATGGATGTAAAAACAATTGTTTCAGTCTAAATTGGCATTGAATTAGCGCTGTACATTTTCGCCCACGGGCCAATTTTAACCATTACGTCGATATTAAGTAGTAGCTATTAGTACAAATTTCGTCGCGACATTGCGTGCACATCGCCTATTAGATGGTACCGCCAATTAAAGATAGTTGGCTTTACAAAAGTTGATTCAGTCGTAAAACTAATCGTGAATTTATAATAATCAGTAAAAGTTATGCAAATGCTTTTGCAAGTTTTGTATCAAGACTGACTTGCTTTTAGTATTTTTTGCAGGGTTACTAAAAGATGGTCTACCTACTCATCAGGGCTAGATGATTATATACCTACTTATTATCCAAAATTATAAAATTCGTAATCTAAATATATAAAACTCTTTTGAAGCTGGCTGATAATCAACGCAAAGCCTAAACTATAAGTCCTAGAGGTATGAAATTTGGAGGTTAGTATCCTTATATACCTAGTGAGGGGTGCACTAAGAAAGGAATTTTTAAAAGTCGCACCATAAAGGGTTTAGAACGCGAGCAACGCCGCGGGCGACGGCTAGTAAGTAGATATAATATTGTCTAACATTTATAGACTGCTTCCCTTTTCACTCATATTGTACCATCATAATAATTATCACTACCAATTTAGATTTTTTACATTTCCCTAATAAATCGATTTTGACTTTTGAGTCTGCAATATCCACCGACTCTCCTAATAATTATTAGGAAAATATCATGACAGATTACCGTTTTGTTTTCTTCTGAGCCAGTAAACAAAATCGAGAGCCAAGTGAGATTTCCTCGTCAGCGAGCGGTGTCAAGCGCGTGAGGTCGCATACAAATTACCGTGGAGATGCGCACGCGACGATTTCATCCATGTGTTATGCTAATGTAATGTTTTATAGTACAGTATCTGTCTTATAAATAGATTTGTTTATTTTGGTTTTCGTAGTATTCACTACCGGTGATCCAAAATGTGTTTGTTTGCATAAAAAAATTATGACAAAGGTGTAATGTTTTATTTTAAGTTTAAACTTTAAACCTGAATCCATTTGCTCTAAAGTTAGCTACTAGATGCTACTAGATTACTACTGTCTAGATTCTAGATAGTTCAAATTAATTCAAGTCAATACCTAAGTATCTACCAAATAAACCGGGTCAAATAAATACGACTTGTGAGACTTGAGAGTCTGATCCTTCAAATTTCAATAATTTAAATAGCTGACTGTACCAAAGTATGCACTTACGAAACCGGATGATCCTATATCCCAGTGAGATAAGTTTACCAGGTTATCAGTAGACGATGAGTAAGTACCTACCACACGTTGTGCAATAGGTGTTACCAACGTTAATATAAGAGTTGTTACGTAAATTTTTCTTTCCGTCTCCGTAAAATTTGCCAATAAATCTTTTAAATGGTTTCTATGTTTATTACGACGTGTTTTCACTATATTGTACTCGGCATCAGGTGGGCTGATGCCGAGAATTTCATTACATTTTCTTATAAAAAACATGATCCAGATATTGATCCCACTAATCAAACACAAGTAATCATTTTGTTGTTTATTTTTTATGTTGGATTATTTAAATATTTAACAATAATAAAGTAAGTACCTTTATAATGTTGATGCACTTCGGATTTGGATTCAAAATTGCTTTTTATTTATATTATTAATATTTTTATTTCTATTTTTATTTTTAAAAAAATGTATGTATGTATTCTATCAGCCATCTAGTTTCCATAGTACAAGCTTTGCCTTATTTGGGACTAGAAGGCGTTGTTTTAAGTGTCCGAGAATATTTATTTATTTTTTATTATATCTTGCAGTAAATCCTACTTGCAAACTCAGCAATATTATATTGTCTGAAATTAAGAACAAAGCACTAAGTTATTTGCGTTCATTACACATTGTAGGTAGATTGTAGGCCTTTATGCTCTAACTTAGCTAGGTATAGCAAACATTTGTATTTCTAATGATGATGTAAGTAACAGGTCGAAGTCGATGACGACAGCCATGATGATGAAGGTCAGCAGATAGAAATGCAGGTTTTAGTTAAAAACTGGTGTTTGATATGTATACGATGTTATGTCGGGTCGGGCTAATACGAGCAGTATTGAGCATATTTGAGTATCGAGTTAGGTACCTACCTACTAAGATTTTCTTTACAAAAATTAGACCGACCTCCGCCCTCGAAAACCGCTCATGTGTAGCAAATGTTGAATGCTCAAAGAAGGGTTAAATTGGTGTCATTTAACCCCGTCCATTTAGCGGCAGGGGGAATTTGGTAGGGTTTCGTTACCAGACTTCTTTTTTCCTATACCTAACATATTATATCACAACATAAGATTTTTAACGAGTGTAACTTATGCATAATTTTGTGGAAACTGTATGTGTACGTACCTAAAGTTCAAGGGAAATGGCGAGCAAAAATTCAAAAAAAATACTTGAATGCGCAAAGCCATCTACTGGAAAAACGTGAAACTAAAACGTTGCCTGGTTCGCCTGAAACGCTAGGCATTGCGTGTTGAAAGGCCAAGGTTTGTACCCAACCGAACCTGGCTTGAAAAGTTATTGAAGTTTTCACTAGATGGCGCTACTAGTATTTTAACACGCTCAAATGGAAAGTGAGAATTCAATTTTTTTCCGTAAAAAGGGTATCATTTCTTTCCCAACTGCTACGTCGTAGCAGTGGGGATTTCTGAAAAAAAAACTGAAATCCCCACTGATGTGGATTTTTTAGTGTGGATTTCTGGAATATATCCATCAAGGCGACATCAAAGATTTGAATAATCTGAAAAGTCCTCTTGACTATTTTGTAGTTTTTGTAGGTACCTGCCTAGTATTGTACCTAATAATAATGGAAGTAGGTATTTACCTATTTGCATTGAAAAATATCGTTCGATCCCACTCGTACGTTTTTTCTACTGTGAAGTCCTATAATAACTGAATTATTTTCATCTAATTTGACTCTAGTAAACTACTTTCTCACAAACTATGCTCATAAAAACTTTGTGACCTATCTTTACCCGGTTCCACGACTCGCAAGTCCCTAAGTTTGAACATTTGCTATTGATTGGCCGATAAAAGGCATCGCAGTAACACACATTTTTCAGCCAAACGCCTGTAGGCGACACGCACAGAGTCCGGGCTATAAAGTAATGCTATAAGACACGCGATTGGATTTGCTTCCTGGTTAGGACTACTTGGGACCGTTTTGGGCCCAACCATCCGTTTCAAGGACACAATAACAGTAAATTGATGGGTTGAGTAGGCACGCAGTTGCAATTATCTCGTTTAGGACCAATACAATTTATTAGTTTTAAGTATCAATAGCAGGCTTGATTGATTCTTCAATTTTAGTGAGCAATCAACCAAATTACCGATTATTGGCAAAATCAGTGGCATAGCAGCGACACCCTTTATTATTCACCTACACCTAATGATGATATTGTTCATAAGTATAGATTTCCAGAATGATTTGAGCTTTCTTCATGTGTTGGTCCATGTGGCCTCTTAAACATATAGACCGATGACATTATGATGATGTGATCACAAATAAATTCCAAATAGGTAATGCGACGCAGTCCTTGAACCTAAGTAAATATTTATAATGTGTTTTTGTTACAGGTAACGAGATGAAAATTGACCTTATTATTTTTATTGGTAAGTTTGGCTCATTTCTAATTTCGTCAATCAAGTATCAATATAAATATCGGACACTTGGTTAGTCAAATAGACCAATAGTTGATGACTTTGGTTGAAGAGAATTAACATATGGATCGTAATTTGAAAACCAGGAAAGGTGCAGAAAACTAGTGATTGTGCAAAGCGTATCAGGAAATCTGAGAAGCCTACGCAATGTTTCCTTGCTACATATATGAGCTTTCCAATAACGTATCTCATCACATGTTATGGACAGTCGTACAGCCTGGAAAGCTCGCAGGGCATGGAAAAATAAACATTCTATGAATCACAAACTACGCCTCTAATATTAAATTCCCAGCTACCCCGACTAAAAGCAATGTCTCTTTCAATTACTCCTTGTTAGAACGAGACAGGAATGTTGTCCTTTCAATAGTGTTTCCCAAAGGTAGACTTTGTAAGAAATCCGGCGATGGTGGGTGCGCGCGCAGGTTTAACAGGGCGCAGGACAGGATCGTCACCCACGTGCTACGAATGTTTAGACGCGGTAAACAAAATAAAATACATGAATTAACTGAACTATTTTAAAACTAGGTTAACCCTTTGGAGTTTTGTATTCTAGTATACTATAAGACGATCTCGAACTGTGTTGTTTAACAAGTAGTTTACATATTAAAAAGTTTTCCGGTTAAATTGTAACTTTTATTCTTTTTAGTGAAATTTTTTAAATATTGGACCATCTAAAACAAGTTTTTCGTCAAATCCAATGATCTACTTATACTGTTACTTAGCTTTTTTTGAGACGCAATACCGAGGCCTGGTCTATAATTTTCTTCAGTCTTCGCTCACTTCAGCTGCCGATAGAGGCCGCTCCTCCACTTCAGGTTTTGCCGGCGTCCATAGTGGAACGCACCCCTTACCTTAAATCTTGGGTATTAATAGTCTTTACTTATCAGATATAAAATTGATACAAGTGGTTCCTGTCGTTTGAGCGGTGAGTCTTTGTAATTAGCAACGTACACGGACGGACAAGGCTTTGCAAACGCACCCCGAACATTCTAGTCTTAGTCGTTCGATATCACTGTACATGAAACATAAAAAGTTTCTACTTATTTTTCTATTGATCGTGAACATGTCAATCACATTCACCCCGCCATAAAGGGCTCTTGATAAAGTATAATCCTTGACTCCCCAGTCAACGTATATTATGTTAATTTGAATAGTTACGTTGATAGTGTGCCTAGATGGTGCTAGATGACATAATACAATTTTGTAATCAGATTAAACTAATATTTTGTACTAGGTCATTTCTATTTCTGTTTTATTAGTGCTTGGTAAGTTCCATTGTTATAATCCGAGTTTATAAAATCGTCGTGTGTGATTAGGTCTACAGATGTGCGTCATAGATATAAAATAGATTAGTGTAGATCGGTTTCATTGTGTCAGATAAGATTATAATATGTTTGATTGTTTTGAAAATTAGTTAATTCCCTTGCGATAAGTAATGGATACGATCGGTAAATCTAACTGCCACGCTTATGTTCGTCATTTTTCCTCTTTTTTGTTTTTTAGTAATATTATCTTTTATTGTATGACTGTGGCAGTATTGTGCAGAAAATTTGACACGAAACCCCTGGCTCGTTTTCTGTGGCAAGCAATTAGGAAAGCATAAGTAATTTTTTTTAGCACTAGAACCTAAAATGAGTAACTTTTAATTCAACAGTTGCTTTGTTGACAAAGTTTTTACCCTTATCAGTGAAACTGTTTATTGAACTCTATTTTGCATATTCTTTTATTTAAACACTGAGTGCTTTTCTAGATATATCGCACTTTATGATTTTTTTTATAACCGATTAACAAGTAATTTATTTTTATTTTGAAGATAAACATTGCTAATTACTTACTTAACTACTTAAGTTTCACTCAGCTAAAACTCAAATGTCTATTAGTATGTATATTTGTCTAATCTAAAAAAATAACGAATGCCTGATGTTCTGACATAAAAAAACAGTTCTAACTTTAACTGAATAATAAAAATAAGTTATTACTTCAAATGAACATTTTGTTTTAAAATATCTGATTAATAGACACTATCTTTAAATGTTATATTCCAATGTATATAATGTTCCAATTACAGCAAGCTCTCCTAAATAATGTCCAATAGTTTGTGAAGCTGAAAGGTACCTAGGTAAAGGTACACTTGAAATGCATTGTTATAATTGAGATTATTATCTCTTTTTTACTTAGAAACTTTTTTGTCATTGCTTTTACTCTTGAAACCAGGATGCTAAAAACTAAATGCTAAGACATATTTTGAGCACTTCAGCCCACTTATTTGAATTAAGTTCATGAGTCACGCCGGTGAGTCAGAGGTGATGCCAAGTTTTTTGTCTCAAGATTATAATGACGGTAATAAGGTTGAAATAAGTGATGGGCACAATACGCTTTCACATTCACCTTTGAGAAGTAATCTTCGAGGGTAATGACTTTAAAACCATGCTAACGATCTCATTAGCCTACAGTTACTATTTTTGAATGAGCATTCTACCTTACAATAATGAATAATACCTACAAAAGAATTGTAAGATGTAAAAAAGTAGCACGTTGACATAAAAATTCACTCTTGACGTCAATGACTTGCGCGAGCGTGAAACACGGGCCGCATGGAAAACTATAAAAATAGGTACCTACTTGCAATAAATTACAAAAGTACTTTGTTCTTACAATGTTTACTAATGCTTTATTTACACAATTTTATACATCAATACTATCAAATAGTTTCCTACAGAATATTAGTTTAAAACTGGTTATAGGTAATATCTATAACATCATAGGTACACATATATATTTTAATGATTGTTTAACATATCCAGTTATTTAAAACTACTAAGATATTTACGCTACATTAACTAAAACAGTCTAACATCACAAACCACTTTGATCATTTCACAGAGACTCAACAGTAAACAAAACAAGGGACCAACCCTACGTACTTATAGGTACCGGATATTTTTCATCAACTATTAAATTATCTTTGAAAATTAGGACCATTGCACTTAAACACTGACGCATTTCGTTTCAAACTCCGACACACTCAATAATATTCCCGAACCATCTCCGCATTTACGTAGATATTTAACGACGTACGCGTACGTCTGAAGATCCCGTCATGGAACAAAATGGCACACTGCCATATAAAAATAGAGAAAATCTATATTTTATGTATGAAGCTACCCTATTCTTTGCGGGAAGAATTCAGATCGGCCTTGTGGGGGTGGAGTTGCTGGAATATCGTGTTGGGGTTTCAGCAGCA
Source organism: Eulithis prunata (assembly GCA_918843925.1). NCBI lineage: Eukaryota > Metazoa > Arthropoda > Insecta > Lepidoptera > Geometridae > Eulithis > Eulithis prunata. The sequence continues at coordinate 5,051,061 of OU974016.1, read as the reverse complement.
AGGGGTTTATTTGGCCTTGTGGTGAAGATAGGCTCTCGGTTTTCTTCTGGCCACCACCTGATGGAGTCAGGTGTAGTTGTGGGAGCTGAGCCTTTGGGCACACTGGTGGTCTGTCGGCTTTAGGCTGCATGTTTGCTGTAAACAAATTAAACAATGGTAATTAACATCAAATGAGATTGTGGTCAAACGGTTACCTATATTGTATAAAATAATAATATTTTCATTCAGCTGATAAACACTTGGAAGTTTGTATTTTTTTCCACGAAATTAATACCTATCACAAATAAAAATCAACGATGCTACACTATCACAGACACATTTACTTTTATTGCAACCAAAAATATATAAAAACACTCACTTTCTTTCAAGCTGATATTTTCCAATCTAGACACGATGTTATCTTGATTCAAAAACATTAATGTTTATTTTCAAGTGTGTTGCTCAATGGTTAGTCGCAGAATGTCCGATGTTTAGATTGGCTCGTTGGTTTTATATTAGCACTGACTCACAATTGGCAAGAGTAACTCTCTAGTTAAAACCACGTCACTCTACTCTGACGCCAGATACCTAAATGTGACGCTACTTGAAGTGTTATACATATATACTGTTTAAAAACGTAGCAACACTTACGTAGGTACCTACCGGACCTACGTAACTTATACCTAGCTATAATTAGGTTTACGTACGGAATAGTAATTTACTTCGGTATTCCTCGCTACAAAGGTCTAAATTTAATAAAGCAAATGTCATGAATCACTTTTATTGTGAAAATTTCTTAATCACTAAAATTCATACATTATAAAACATCTCTTGCTGTAATATTCCTCATAGCCGCAGAGAGAGGCTATGACTTGCCAAGTCCATTAGTAAAGTAAAATTGTAGAGTCCATGAAATCACGAAGGTCATGAATAATCTCTGCTGGACGTAACCTCCTTTACCAATTTCACTGTCTTTTTAGTTTGTTTACCACATTTAAGTTCTATCACATTACTACTACATAGTTGGTCCAAGGTCTTTCATAGAAATCCTTCTCTGAATAAGTGGAAAAATAAATTGATGTTTACGTGCTGCATGCCTCGTAGCATTTTTCTAATATGTACCTTGGAGTATACCATAAGCTTTTGTTAAGAGTGTGTAAGTACCTCTGCATCCAAATCTTTTTTTATGAAAATCAGATCAAAATGTGTATGAACGTCGTCGTATCTATTTAGTAACTATGTGGGTACTCGTATTACATTAGGATCGTATTATCCTAAATTATCTAGTCTTTTACGAGTTTATCTTTCAACAGGAAAAACCTGGGCAAGATTTGCTTTTCATCGAACTAAGAAAGAATTTCCGTAAAACATCCCAACGATAATTGGGAAATACAAAGTTGACTGGGTAATTAATAATTTGTTAGCCTCCCTGTTGGTAAAAACCCCTTTGATTATCTAATCATCAAAGAAACCCTCATTAAAAACTTCACAAAGGCTGTGAACTAATTGAATTTTGTTTTGTCCTTGACTTGGTAATAAAAATGTTGTTTATTGTTTTAAAACCTAGATTTTTACCAAGATACCGTTTAGTAAATTATTGAAAAAAGAACTATTAGCACTCGTAACTTCAGTGTACTTAGGAGTCACCTTCAAATCAAACGGTAGGTAATAGTAGAGCTGTTAGAGTAAGCCTACCAAGGCTAGGCCTTGCCTTAACTATATGGGATCGTCGAGGAGTGCCAAGAGTCTAATACGAGTACCTATTCCTAATTGATAATTTTTTTACAATATTTCATTCATTGTTTGTCGCCTTTTTCGATTGCTTTACTCTAATGTTTTTATGTTCAATACCTGAACCTATGAATTCGTGCGTTGCGCTATAAAAATAGAACAAATTTCTTTCGTTCTTTCAATCATTCATTCTTTCTTTTCTTTCATTCTTCTTCCTGTAGGCGATTGTTAGTTCCAACGGTTTGGCGGACTGTTCAGGCTCTGTTTAAGAATTTGGGAGTTACTGTCTAACCATATTACCGGCATAAAATGTATGTTTTTCTCAGATGTGTTTACAATTTTTTTGTTAATCAATATTTTTAAAAGTTTCTCTATGTTTACATGAAGAAATTCCTCCCATCTATAAATATTATAAAATTAGATGTCATAATGGGTTTACTGTTATTTATTGCCTATTACATGTGGTTAAATAACAAAAAAACAGTGTTTAACAAAATAAAATTCACTAAAAATGATGCGTGATCTAGAGTAAACTAAAAAAACAGTAAAAATATTTGTGGATATCAACAAAAACGACTACGTTTTAGTCGTCGAATATTTTTATGTACAGAAAAATTTGAGTACAAAAGAGGTACTTGCATTGAATTTAAAAAAATAAAACCTGGTACGAGGAATGTCTACATTTTATCTAACGCTGAGTAGTTTTACGGCAGATTGAGTTTGGAATCTTACTTATCTAATCTACCTAGTACGATTGCAAATGATTTCTTATAGCCAAGACGCCAAGACTAAGATGTACCTACTTTCAGGCTTAGTTCGACCACCATTTATCATCAATATAACATGTCTACTATCATTTGTCCATTTTCCAAATACGCACTACGCTTGAGTCATTCGTAATCATCGTAGCTATGCTTCACTTAGATGTGACTCATGACTTGAAGCACCTTGAAGATAATCCTCATTTTACTCGTTTACTGTTATAATCTCATGCGTAAGCAAACCACGCGACACTACGCTTTGGTTTTCTAAATTACTGTTTTCGTCACTGTCGACATATTTGACCATGATTTTCCAGCAGATAGGCCAACTATATAAATAGTCTAAGAACTAAGAGGATGGTATAGATGTTGGGAAATAATCCTATTTACTTATACCGGTACTAAAACCATTGTCACTTGAATCATTACGATTCAGATCATTCTCACTGAAGTCAATGTATGAAAAAATTGCACTCGAAGCTTTATAGAGTTTATTATGTACATAATAGGTATTTGGATAGATAAATATACCTATTTACGGTAAAATAACGCTATTTGTATTTATAGGGTAGAGTGTTTGACTAGATTTGCCGCGTCTTCGCTACATTACGGCCGATTTGACGGTCACCGTTGCATCAAAAACCAAAGCTTAAGGATTATGGGCACTTACTAAGATTAAACCATTATCCAGCTTGTTTCCCTCTCTCATATCAAATTACTTTGTTTGTCAAGAACAAAGTCATGAAGAATGAAAATGTTGGGAAAATAAATATCGCAAATAAAGTTTTTAGAGACAGATTTTCTTTAATGTACAAGCAATAAACCACATCAAAGTGAACATAGACACATCAAGCAAAGGTTACTGTAGTCTTAGGCACTTGAAGTTTCGAAGTATGTAATTTCATAAATCATGAAAACACTGAAAACGTACGTATTTTCATAAAGCAACCGCCGAGCACAAAAAGCACATAAACCGTTGGTTAGATTTGAGTAAAACCACCCTCGCTAATAAAATGTTTACTGTCTTTTATAGTTTCAAGGAGATCGCATAGGTGATCGACTCGTCGAACGAAGAACTATGGTATATTAGACCTCGGTTGAGGTTTCGAAGAAAGTTTAGTTTATTATAGAAACATGGAGGCAAACAACGTGAGCAGGGTAAGCCTGTACGCACGATAGCACCATGTGCTGATGTTGCACCCTGCACTGCGTCAAATAGTCAAAATTAACGAAAAAATATTGATTTGAAGCCCGTTGCATTGAGAGTTGAGAGCTCTCCAAAACAAAACGCAATTTAATTAGATAATTTTGTTAGTTCTTACCACTAAACGACGGCCATGAAAGTCTATGAGCTTCATTAGAAGGGTAATTTACAGGCGCCTCGACACTATTATGTAATTAATTGAATGTCAAACAGGTACAAACGATTTTCCGGTCGTGACTGGAAATAACGTGTAAAAGTTTGATGAGTTACAGGCTTTGGCTGTAAAAGTTATTGATTGTTATTATGTTTTGCAAAACTTTGATGTGCCATTTGTAAGTTCCTATAATTTGATTAGCATGGACTGCACGAAGGTACAAGATGCGCTATGTAAAGCAGGTACCTAAATGTAAAGTTTCGTATAATTAGCTTAAAAAGTATAGTTTTACAACTACAGGTTATAAAATGAAACCGTCACCATCTATTTGACTTAGTATTATGTATTAGTGCCATTTTTCTTCATATACAAAAACTGCGAGTTTCTCAATTCTCGCTTTTCGAAAATCAGAAAAAAAAAAACTTAGCACGGGCATTGATAGGTGATCTAACTGTAGGGGAAACATTGAAAAGGTCAATTGCGTGCTATATGTCTATTTCAGTAGGATAGGCTGTAAGTAGGCACCATTTTACGGTGCGCTTGGTTTCAATGCCGATTCCATTGGAGCTGATATTTATCGATGATATTATCGATTTGATTTGATGTTTATACGATGTTTCATCTATCCTTGAGTAAGGTTAGAAAGTATTGTATATGATGTTTTCTACTTTTTTTAAATACTTACAATAAATACTTATAAAAAAAAGGTATTATAGGAATGAAAACAGTCGGAAGTTCAACAGTTTTCATGCCCCTTTTTATTTTGTTTTCCAAGACACTGCTCCAATTTTTCATTTTCCCGAGTAGTTTTCATTCCATGTTGGTAATATTTAGCTTTTAATTCACATTTTTCTGAAAAGCTATTCTTCGTATTCGGGCTATTGCTCGTTGACCCAGTGGCCGCGTTCGTGACAACTTGTGTCTATCGATGTTCGGTTCACGGCGCGTATGCCGGAATAAATGCAGCATTTGGAGAACCCGGAAGCTTTTCTTTAGTTATTCAACACTAAGAACTACTGAATAATGGTGTTTACTTAAATTAAATTAATATTTACTAACTAACATCCTGAAAAGCTTTTATTCACAGACAAAATTCAAAATCTATGTTTTCACGTCAATAAGCCAAAAGTTCTTTGCTAGGTACAGACAAAGATATTTTCAAGACTGAAAACGACTTTCAAGATTGAAAGTCTCTTTCAATGGTCAAAGCAAATATTTCTATAGTAGATATGACATGTGTGGAAAGCTTCTACATTCTTTTAAGAGCTGTATATTGTTTACGCTGGAGAGTTTGGTTTGTTTTGGTAACAGCTGAGTGCCGTCGTCGGGGACAGGACGGTCGTCGCCGCCCTGCGCCTCTATCGTGTACAATCACTCTTGTTTTGTGAATTATTTGCCAAAATTCACGATATTAGAGTCCACCAATCGCATTTGATGGCTGGGGAATGACTTACAACATAGATCGTAAATAATACGGCTAATGTCAGGGAAGACTTATTGGAGGATGATGTCGATGACCTGAAATGGTACGATATGGAAATGATAGCATAAAGTAAACTTGTAAAGAGCGTATTAATATGACCGATGTTTTATCTTAGTAACCGCTTATGTACGTAAGAGTATTATCCTGAAGGCATAGCAAAGACTACAAAGAATGCATCACTAAACGAAGGTACCTACCTATTCGAGTAGTTTTCTTGCAGTACTTTCCTTTTAAATTCGGTATTCGATAAGACTGTACTTACGACCTGTAATTTATTACCAACCATGCCGTTCGTGATGAGTTTATGTGAAAAGCTTTTAAAGTAGAGATTTCACCACCCAAATTAAAAAGTTTTTAGTTTCAAGGTTAGTCACTGCTACTTTACTTCACTTAACCTTGAATAAAAGTAAATCATATTTTGCGATATCCTAATGCGTCGATTTTATTTATAAAGGCTCCAACGGATCGTCCTCCGAGTGGCCCCGGAGGTCAAGATCCTTCTCAGCCACCCCCGATCCGTCCGCTAAATAGGACCGATTCTCGTTCAGCGTTTCCTCCACAAGCTCTGAGGCCAGGCGCTCCTTTGCAAGCTCAGCCAAGACCGCAGTTCCAACCCGGTGGTCCTGTTACTTCACCGCAGCAGTTCGCACCGAGACCAGGAACTCCTTTGCCGAGACCACAGGTGCCCCCTGGTCCACCAGGAGCTCAGCAAGCCCGACCTCCACCTTTGCGTCCATTTGGCCCACAATCTATTGCACCAGGTGTGAGACTCCAGTCACCAACTTTGACTCAAGCTCCTCAAAGGACTCCACCACCAAACAATTTACAATTTGCTCCCCGGCAACCTATTTCCGGAGCCATTACTCCCGACGGTGCTAGACCACAGGTTTTCCAGCAGCCTAACGGGTCTATTAAAAACGGATTACCGGGCTCTAGCCCGCTTGCAAGACAACCGTCCCAGGTTATCGATTCGTCAAGTTTAAATCAGAATAAAACAGCCAACCTGGATAACCAAGTAGATAACCGGAATGACCAAAACATTAATAAGCCGGAAAACGGCATGGAGATGCCTGGAATGGCTAAAGGGAGGAGCTATAGCATTGCAGCTGCTCCCGGTGGTCCAAGCCTCCTTCCATCAGCAGATGATCGCAGGAAATCTGTAAGTGCTATTGGAGGGCGCGTTGACGATTTTGCAAGTAAAAGTCCGGGGCTCGGGCTGATTCAAGAAGCGAAACTGGAAAGCAAGGAAAACATTAGAGGTTCCAAAGAAAGTATAAGGTCGGAAGTATCAAACGATGGTCGAGATGTTCCAGAGCGCCCAGAGTCGCGTCTATCTGGATCCAAAATGACGGAATCCTTCATGGGATCTTTGTCTAACTTAGCTCCCAAGAAAAAAGCTGACGATGACGATGACGTTCATGTATCTCAGAATACTTCGGGGTTGAAGATTTCTAGCGATGCTTCTAAGAATCAAGCTAAAGATTTATCCGAAAGGTCACCATCTCTTACTCGCAGCGATGATTCACCGGATCAAAAAATTGCATCTCAGGTACCAATAAAGTCTCAAACTGCGACACCGGAACCGCAACGTCCAAAGACACCAAAGAGCGAGCTAAAACAGGAAAAAACATTGGATCATTTTAACAATAGGCCTATAACACCCAAAACACCGACAAAATCGCCCGTGCAAGATGTAAGAGCTCCAATGACTCCAAGAAAACCAAGTGATTTTGATACTTCTTTCAATACTAAATCAACGCCTAGAAAAGTTGCTTCAGCTCCTAAAGCCCGTCCGAAAGGTAATCTTAGGACGTGAATCGAGAGTTATACTTAGTGGTTATTAGAAATGAGCTAAATGAAATACCGATTTTTTGATAAACAACTTTATTGATGATGTGTTCTAAAATATGATTTCGTTTTTCAGATGGAGACAACGATAGTGGTGTCGATGAAACCACCCAAGGAAATGTGAGTATAATCTGTGGTTCAAAGTGCAGAAATAACACCTGATCATACCTCAATTTAAATAAAAATCTTATCATAGGACCTAAATGGATCTCCTGGATCTCCAAACAAGAAGATGGCTTCTAAACTTCCAACAAAAGAGAAGTCAAGCAGCAGCCTGAAGCCGAATCTATCCCGATCATCGAGCAAAAGTGCCACGCCCAAGACGCCGGAAAATCCACCACTTTGCGAAAAAAAAAGCAAGTACCTCCCGAAACAACTTCTGAACTGCAAAACTTATTTGTACTTACGTAATATATATAGCCACAAACAACAGACCTAACTTCATTAACAGTGAGTCGAAAGATCGATATGACTTAGGTGGAGCCTCTCACTTTAATAAATTATTCAAGGTAATGGTATTTCCGTGGTCAAGATCATGAGGGGTTTTTATAGACAATATAGGTAACCGTTTGACCTCTATTTCCTATGCGTAGATTACTTTATTATAGATTACTTTTAGGCCGTAAGTTCAGCTTGACATCTATACATCTTCATTTGTTTCATCATTCTTTGCAGTCCTAGATGAAACTTATTGTAATACACGTTTTGCAGAGGTACCAATGAATAAGGTCCAAGTTGGAAATGCACCGTCACCCAATATCAAAGCTGTGAGGTCCAAGATTGGCTCCTTGGAGAACTCTACTTACAAACCCGGTGGTGGGAAAGTGAAGATTGAGAACAGAAAACTGGAGTTCGGTAACGTCACCCCGAAAATTGCTGCTAAGAACGATGCTTATACACCCAGTGGTGGAACTAAAAAGGTACTTATAACTCATACCTATATATCGACTGCCAATCAACGTATAGCCTTTAGTTAGCCTACGTCATGTTGTTTAAAGGGTATCTTTTTTATAACATCCAACAAAATAACGGAAAGGGTGTTATTATAACTTTGAAGGAGTTGTGGGTCCAAATCCCATCGAGCCCACTATGCAAATGAGTGGGCTTGATAGGAATTTTTTTTCCCATCTGGCCCACCAGTGGGCCGGCCGGTGGGCTCGATGGGAATAAGCCGTCAGTTTGCCCGTGCCCTCGTAGCTCCAAAATTAGGGCTTCGAATTTAATGCGGTTTTTTTCGTAAGAAAACTGGTTGATATGAAATGGTTCTTAGCTATGTGTAAAGCAAATTGGTGTAGGTATTTCCAAATTATGAAGACAAAAATTATGGAAACAAAAATCTCGCACGTAAGATATAATAAGGAATAAACAAACATACATTGCATGCATAGGAAACTTATTCAGTAGCAAAGTTGGCTTTAGTAATACCTTGTAAATTGCAGATCACGACCACAAAATTGGAGTGGAACGTAAAGTCCAAGGTGGGCTCCCTGCAGAACACCTCTTACAAACCTGGTGGCGGAGACAAGAAGATTGAAACCGTAAAATTGGACTTCAAGGATAAAGCTAAGCCAAAAGTAGCATCTACTGTCAATATCACCCACAAACCTGGTGGAGGAACAGTCAAGGTAAGTTAGGAAATCTTCTTCATTCAGAAACTCTCGTATCTTCTGAAAGCCATATATAAAGTTTTAGGAAAAACATGAGAAAATCGCAGTGAGTAAAAGTTTAGCAACTGTAGGTATCAGTGCGTGTAGTTTGATATCTCACAGTTAGGTAGCCATGAAAGTAATTCAGCTTTAGTAATATAAATCGAAAACAGTATTGTAGAAAACACAAATGCAGCAAATATAGACTTCCACAGTATACCAATCAAGTACCTATGCACTCAGTGTAAATATTATATCGACAGGCTTAATCAAATAATGTTACACATTAATGTTGTTTTTCTTTAGTCGACAGTCACAAAGAACGGATCAAAGGATGTGAGTAAATAACTTTATTAGCGCAATTGGTGTGCTCAATTCACTGAATTTGCACTTTTTATGTTCGCAAGTACCTACTCCGGCGTCTCGATTAACCGCGATGACGTTAGTGTCAACGTGATTAGATTTATTTCCCGGCAAAAGAAGGCTTATATTGACGTTGGTGTTTTAGTTTGTAAGATGGGCGCTTCCCAGGTGGAGGGCATCGCATAAGCGGTTTGCGTATCACACGTTGTGGAAAAAGGTCAGGTCAGACGAGGATGAAGATACTGTCGTATGCAGGTTCAGTGTAACTGTTGGTGCGGCTGCCGTTCTCACGCTGAGTTTATGTGTCGCTTTGAAATGAATGACTGCCTAAACAAAACAACTAGGTATCTAAACAATAATTAAATAAATACGAACGTAAAGAAGAAAATAAAAGAAATACAAGTTAATGCTACTCAATAAAGATACAAGGTTAAAGCTAAGTTACATAACAAGAATGAACATTGTGTTATTCATGAAAACACATACGATCATTCCTACACAACATTTAACCTTACCTTCCATCAAGCACGCAACCTATGCAAAATCAATATTGATACGTATGCAACGGATTATTATACAAAATTATATTTTGCTGCGTTATACACTCACTGTGATTGAAATCGTCTTAGCACACCTTTGTGTTCATTCTATGAACGTAAACAATACTATAATATACTACCTTATCCAATACATATCGATCAAATACACTAATATTAATTTTATAATTTACATAATATTATGCTTGCTTTCAAAGAAACTTTACAAATGACATGTATTATTTTATTGGCACCACATACTTTTTAAAACAGATTGAAAACCAAAAGTTGGATTTCAAAGCACAAAGTAAGATTGGGTCCTTGGAAAACGTAAAGCATAAACCAGGCGGCGGAGACATCAAAATTTTCGATGACAAGGACTACATCAAGCAGATCGGACAGTCGCCGCTACCCGACGGTAGTCGCGGCCAGTCCCGGCAAGAGGTGATTCCCATTCTCTCCATCCTCACCAAATACCCTGTGTTTTGTGGCTTTTTTCTTTTCTTTTGTTTCGGTGGCGGTGTCATTTCCAATCATGATTTCTTGTTTTTGTTTCAGCCAGAGTATATGTACACATTTTATTAAATAGGTAATTGCTATCGTTTACTCATTGAGTATCTTCCTACATTAATATCATTTTGGTTTGCGGTGTGTTTTTATTACTTTCATTTTCTTTTGTGTTGCTCTAATAGCATTGTGTTTGAAGTGTTTGCTCTTTAGTTAGCCATCTACTACTTACTACTTATACATTTTTTTCTGCCATAGAGTCCACTGCCTCCAGTTGTGCAGACACTGAAATCGGACGAGAATTTGAACCAACAAGAGTTTTAGAAGATGAGCGACTATATTTTTTACACAAGTCCAACTTTGTATATTTTTAACTTTGTTATTTGATGTTGATGCCCCGTTTAAGTATGATGGATGTGTAGTTATTGTTACAATTTAATCGATAATTTCTTTCTATTATTATGTCAATGATTTGTGCATATCTTTTTGGACAATATGAATTATTTATGATTGGTGTTTATAAGAAAGTCAATAATATCGTAATATTTTGCATTTTCATCCAGTATGAGAGTACGAGTGCCAATACCTAAATAGTTGCGTAGAATTTTGTTTGTACTATCATAGACTAACGGTACCAAAGGATCATTAATGAATTTGAAATTATTATTGTCTATGTCACTACTTATATAACTTCTTATACTGAATGTTAGTACTATTTTTAACATTTTATGCACATTATTATTCCTATTGAATAATATAGGAGTGTTTATGATGTCTACTGGTATTTAATAATGATCAAGTAAATAATATGAAACATTATACGTATTTATTTGTCTATAGAAATGTAAGCTTTGCTATACTTATTATTGTTTTCATACAAGTTTATGTATTTGTATTGTATGCACTGTTATTACGTAGAGTTTGTGTTGGTCTGGAGTGAAAAGAAGCGTGGAGATTGGTTCTTGGCACATCAAGAAACAAACCGAGTTTGATAATTATGGTTTTATGAAAATGGTAGGATTCGCTTATTAGAAGCTTTTGTACGATCTAAAATTCATAGCTATTACTAATATAATCGGTTTAGGCAGAGCATTTTGTATTTTTGTAATTATTGCTGTGCTGAGAACGGATGAGGTTGAATTGACTGACAAGATTATTAGAATATTAAAAATGTTTTGTATGTAGTTTAAGTTATAAATTAATGTAGGTTTAGATTTAGATAGTGCGCATTGTAAAATGTTAAAGCTTCTCAGTCACACGATTTTTGCATTATTTGTTAAATACTTATAAAAAAAAAAGAAAATAGACCGCTTTAAGTATTTGGTAGGTACATAAAATACTACTTATGTTAAATTTTTCGGTTTCAATTGCAAGCTTTACTGTTTTATTGCTTTGTAACCAGTAGGTACTTAGATATTAAAATTGAATTTATATTCAGAGTAGCAAAGATAACTAGCTAACTTACACGATTTGTAAGAGAAATGTGGAAAAACTTTCGATTTATATACTTACTTATACTAGATCTTATCGGTAATCGTGTAATACAACATAACACAAACATTAGTACGTTTTATTTGACCTTGTGTATCGCCGTGAATGTCTTAAAAGGTACATTTTTCAATTCACAGAACCACCTTGTTAATCATCTAGTTGTACTAAAGTATTGTTAGTAGCAAAACATTACTGCACCGCACCCTATCGGTATATTTAGTCAACGGGCCATTTACACACCGGTAAGTCCTTATCAAAACTTCCCTCTGATATTTTTTCTTACGAATTATTTGATTACAGTTTCACCTTATTATTTTAACTTTATCAATGATACTCTGTTTTCTATTGTACCCTACTTGTTCTTTAGCATGTCTTTCTTCACCCAGGAACACTACTACATATCCAGGCATCAAGAGTGGTCTGAGGATCGTCCACTGACCCGGTGCCTATCAGCGCGTGCTCCCCGAACCCCCCGAGCTCTCTCCCCGCGACGTCGACAACCCACCATAGATGAAGACGAGCTGGTCCGTCGCAACAATGCAAGGAACCGCCGTCAGTCGGTTGCTAGACCAGCCAGTGCTAGAGACCCACCAAGCTCAGCGTGCTCTAGGCGAGCCTCGCTGACGCAGCGCCCGGCCTTCACCATCTACTGAAGAAAACATACTGACATCGGTCTATTTCGTCAGAAAGAAATGTCGAATGACACCTTTGAATGTAGAGTCATGCACTGTTTAACGAGATACATATCAATTTAGCTGTGACCACACGTTTTATGTAGAAGTAAACTAATTACATAGTGAAAATTAACACTGGCCTGTTATGGCGTTTGCACTTTTTGTCCCTGTCAAAGGAGACAATTTTAAAAATAATATGTAGAGCCTTGAGGTGATTGCTTCTATGATTGTTATAAATTAAAACAACGATGGTTTTGTCCAAATGAAAAAACAAAATTGGGCGAGTGAAAGTAACACTGAGTTCTTAAAACAAAACAAACCATCATTATCAATAATATTTACCTCAGTGAATTAGGAAAACTAGAATTGCAAAATTATTAATCAAAATGTAGACATGGAGAGTCAAGTTTTCAAAAATTGACTGCACAAATCCTAGATTCACATTTAGTTTTAATACTATTACACATTTTTGTTTAGTTTTCTAGTAGGTACCTACATGTAACATTATTAACTAATTATTAATTAATAAACGTTGGCAAGTACTTAAATTAGTGTTTTTTTGCATAAATAATTTTAAGAAAGTATTGGAACCTGTGTGTGTAGGAACCAATTCACAAAATATTTTAATAAAAAAAAGCGTAGGTACTAAAAATATTGAGCCAAGCTTAGTATATAGATATTATAGATGGGTATCTATATACTTCAAGCCATCACATTCATCACTTACCGACTACTAAACCAAATCACTCATCTTGCTGAATTTTCGTTTGAGAGTTTTAGTAGTGATTATTATGCTTAGTGAGTTTCAGTAACCCTATCATTTCGATTCTCTCTTCAATCTACCTACTACTGGCTCTCGCCAATTCAATTCAATTTGCAATGTCGTTCACTTCCCATGTTCAGTTCAGTTCCACTAAGCATTTTAATTTAATTGTGACTTCGTGGCCTGCAGTAATGTATATTAGAAGCGAATAAAACAACAATTTGTTTAATAATAATATTGTTTATTGGGTGTACATGGTTATGCATTACAATAATATTTTTATCAATTGTTACTTCATTAAATTATGGCACTTAATGCAAATAAAAATATATTCAAAACAATACAATACACTGAAATGTCTAATTTGAAATAATAATAATAAAAATAGATACTTATTCATTTTCGAAAATAACTTAATGATAAATATTCGGAATAAATTTTCTCAGTCGTTCGTTAAAGTTTCGCAGCGAGACGAAAGCTTTTTTTTACATTTTATAATAAAATAATGTTTTAAACTAAAATTTCAACTCATTGTTCCCGATCGTAAAGTAAAAATAATCAACTTACTCACAAAAATCGTAAAATAACTTAAGCGTTTGTACCCATAAGGACAACTGACTCACCACACATTCAACAATATCTATAAACGAACGCGCAGGATGTCATTATATAAAACCAGTTCAACATCATTCAATAATACAAACTGTTGATAAAAACTTACAACTACGGAACTCCTAGACGGTTACTGAAAACGATTAACGCTACTGCGAAGCGAATCCAGTGAAGCTACTGCGAAGCTACCTCGCTCTTCACTTCCAATATGTGATTAAGGCATTGTTCGACTAATACTTGAACGGCTATTAGGAGTATCGACTACTATACATAAATAACTTGTGGAAGCATTCCCTCATGATATCGTTACATTATGATGACGTTACAAAGACTTTAACTGATGCAACAAGCGCACACACAAACATGAATTATAACTATAATTTTACATACAAAAGGCCACATCACATCATTCAGTCACAAAGCGCGAATTTACTTTAACGATTATGAAATGTTTATTTTACTATTTATTCGTCATTGCGATACTGGAGGCTAGTACGCTCTAGTATTTCAACTATAATTTCGATAACATTTTAAACCTAATTATTGTTAATTATTAACCTATTGTAATATATTGTATAGTTCTAATTTGTGTCAACATACGTCCTCTTATTTAGTTGAGATTTATCGTATCGACGAGCCTCTTTATTATCAGGAAACGTAGTTGGCAAGAGTTTGATCATCGCTGCTTCAAGAAAGACATCTCTAAGAATAGGGAGATGATTAAAGGGATTAATTTTGATTAATATGACGTCATACATACAATTAATAATAATTCACCAATTGTGATTCACTAGCACGACAGACTACGAAAGGAACTGCATCGTGCATTCAAAATATGTATTGATACAAATTTAGGAATAATTACACTATCATATAAAATACAATACACAATATACCTACTACATTTAATTCAATTTAATACACAGACAGTTGAGACTACAAAATGAGAATAGGTACTTCTAGATCTGAATATCAACTTGAGCAATACAAAACATACCAAAAATATCATTTCTCTTAGCTTCAAAGAAGCGGTGATATGACTTTTATAATATCACATACCTACCGTGACGATACAGAGTATCGTGATTCTAGATTCATTTTGATAGTGGAGCTCACATACCATGGAGAGACCTCTTGAGTTCTGCGGTAGAGTTGACGGTAAAATAGGTGACACAGACTAATTCTAGCAGTGAAGGAGTCGGGATATGAGCAGAGGATAGGCACATGCTGTGAATCAATAGAAAAAGTTAGTTTCCAACACCACATCTGAATAATAGTGAAGACCTACACCGTTTGAAAACCTTTGTCTAGAAGACATTGGTTCTAGACCAATTATCACAGAGTAAGAAAGATCTGAAAGCTGGTTAAACCCGTCACCACAGATTAAGCTAGGAAGGTGATAAGGAGAGGTCGACATGCTGTTAGAACTACAAGGTAAGTTATAAACCTTTGGCTTCGGATTTTTACACTTAATTGGACGTGTGTTCCAAAACTACAACAGGTTGACACAACTTTTAAGTACCTAACTGTGTACACCACTTAGAAAATGTATTAGACATTGAATGAAATGAGTATACAATTTAAGAGTTTGGTTAAAATTAGTTTTACACATTCGAGTACACATTAATATTCACATAGGTAATTAGAGAGTAACGCTAAAAGATTATAATGAAGAATGTTTAATTTACATTTTACCTAAACACCAAACAAGTTTTGATGTCTTTCTCTCAGCAGCATTGTATTTCAAAATAATGTTAAGTAATGAGTTTGTTCCTAAGAATATGAGATTTTAGTTCCTAAAACAAAAACATAAAAGTAGGTAATTCTATATCACATCTGATTGAAGCAAGTATTTACTGTAACTTTGAGACATGCAAATGCCAACATTTTCAGTAAATATTTCTACAATACATGTTTTCTTACAATAATTTATATACAGTCCAAGACCATGTCGTGCCTTAACGTAAGACTAGATTTTACTACGGAAAAAATATGATAGTTTGATTACGTGATGTTAAGATTCGGTATTGAATATTACAGAACAAGGCGACACATGGGATTACATAAATAATAGAGAAAATAGTCCTGAACGCATAGACTAGGACATACACAACATATATATTTACAAAGTCTTTGAACAGCACAAATGTTACACACACAACGCATTCAATTACTGAGCAAAACGTCTTCCATGCGACCCCAAGAATACAAGTCTCAACATTTTCTCACTCCAAAACGGATGCACTACACTGAACCCTTTAAAAGAAGCTTTCGATTTGTGTTGACCAGATCGAAGAGCTTAGTTCTTTCCCTTGCTGTTCAGCCTCAGCGGCCGCCAACACGGCCGCCACTCGTGCTATGTCTGCCAATATCAGAAATCCTCTAAAAGTACAGCGTCCCGAGGAACCAGACCCTTCTGATCTCCTCTGCAACACAGGATGTGTTGGTCATCCACTTCAAGAATCAACCGAAGTCTCTCTCCCTCGTTAAAGGCTAAGTGACCAGAGTCAGATGGTAGCCGATGCCATAGCGTTCTGACGTATCTGGAAGGAAGATATTATACTTATAAGTGGAAGTCCTGTAAACATTTTGATACCTAGTTTATGATAATTATTAATATGATATTCATGTTTATGATATCTCAGTGTCGAGTCTGTGAAATCACCCATCAGCAAACACATTTCTTGAAAAAAAACCGAGCTTCTCGAATTTGCAAGCAAGCAAGCTCGTGTGAGTTAGTGACCATCTCTGGTGACGGAGTTTTTAGGCCTCTGTCGTGTCTTAACGAATGTCGTGCCCTCCGAAGCACAGAAGCGCTCAGATGTAAATGCCACGCGCAGAACGTCGCTTAACTTCATAAGTGAAACTGACGACTCGGCACCTGTACTTGGTAACAAAGAATATGTCATTGTAATACGAAGTTCCTACATAAGAAGAAGCAGGACTCCCATTCTACCAAAATTACACACTGAAAATCGCGTATTGTATGAAACGTGATTCAAATTTTGACCCCCGTTTCATACATTGTTCGTTGTTTGAAAGCGAGAGTAGTTCGAGAGTTTCGCCAGTCTGTTAGGTAAGGTACTGACTTGTGTTGCTTTGGTTGGGTGGTGTTGTGATGAGCTCTAGTAGCAGAAGAGGAGGCAGCGCGGCGCGGGGCGGCGGGCGGCGCGGCGCGCCCGTACGGTAACGATGAAGGACGCGGGACTGCACCGCCTTGCCATGTGCCGTCCACGCGAGATGTTCTGTTACACAACAGCCAACATTAAAGGTATAATTCCGATCTCAACTGCACACAGCAGTGCAGCTGTGCAGCCATAGTGGTACTGTGCTGAGTGCTCCTGCCGCACTGATTCCGAGCACAACATTTTTGACACTTTTCTGCCTGTCGCGGTGTGGGCCGACACTGCCGCGCTCGGAATGTAATCTTACTATAGATTACATTCCGAGCGCGGCAGAATGAAGAATGTATGGGGCACCTATGAAGTATGGAAATCGATGAATAAAAACAAAAATTAAAGGGACCTGAAATATTTTAGCACTTCGTAGTAGCGTCGTAGCACCTCGTAGCGAGGTCGTTGCACCTCGTAGCGAGGCCTCATAAAGATGAACAGGAAAATAAACATAACCTGCTCTGCTGCTATATTGGAATGAGGAGAGTTGGAGGTAAAATTATTGAGTGGTTGGGAATTTCTCGATGAACTATGTATTGTATTTTGATCGAAAACCATTTCGATCCAAACAAGCCATGATTTAGGAAAACTTCGTGTTTGACTCGAATTAAATAAATCAAATTCTTTTCTAGAGGACTGTTTATGTCGATGCAAGATGATATTTACGTATGCAAGGCAGACATTTAGGTATTATTCTTGCATTCTAGATTTGATAGATTTTATACATGCTATTTTGATTTAGGCAATAAAATGCTGAAACAGTAAATTCTGGGCCCAATATTATTTTATCGTCTTTCGAACATTCATGACATGAGAATTTATGGATACTTAGAGGTAACAGAAATATTGTGCAAATACGTACTTACTGAAATCTTATAGCTAATGTCAATTATTATGTTAGAAAAGCTTTGCGTTCACAATATTAGTTCGTTAGTACATAAATACACTAGTATTGTACATACGGTGATTTTTTAGCGGTTGGCGTGTTTTTAGGGAGAGCTTCTATGACTAAACTCGAAGGCCGTGGTTTAGTTCCTTGGGGCTTCTTTGTTGTCTCGATCGTTACTCTGAATGATGTGCGAATAAAAAGCAAATAAAATAAAGATGATGGATTGTTGAAAAAGAATACCTTTACCAATTGATCTCCAAGTAACTAGTCTAACAGAGGTCAGTAAGTACCTAAGCTCTGCTAGAAAAATGTATTTGGTTGAATCAAAATTATACTTAGGATCTAAAAGAGAAAATTTAATCAAATCAAAGAAGGTAGGTAGGTATACATATATGAAAAATCCGCCACCATATAAAAAGCAGTAAATTAATTAATAATTACAATCTCCTTACTATTTCTAAGCTTCCTGTAAAATAGAATATCTAAGCTTGTAATTATGAGGTCCTGGAAATGCCAACAATCTATTTTACGAAGAAACGTACCTGTTAGCAGGCTGAGGTGGCCGTTTGCTAGAAGCAGCAGTTCGAGCTGTGGGTGGTTTTTGTCCAGCTGTTGCAGCTGCTGAGGTAGTGGGCGATGAGCCTTTACGAACTGGTACTGGGATACCGCTAAACATAACAAAATCAGTTTTAGGATTCTAAATTATTCTGCTTAGGTAGTTGATGGCATAGGAATTATGTAAGCGGTATTTACTAAAGTTTATGAAAGAGGTTTCGTCTGCAAATTATCGATAATTTGCTATATTATAGCTATATTATTATGTAACACAAAAGATAAACATTAGTCTACTACATAAATTCTATATGTTGGGCTATTAGTTCTAAGGACATTTTCTAAGCTTACAGAATATGAAAAAATACCCTTCTCCAAGTAAAGGACATTAAAATTCTCCAATTGCCTAAGAATACATCACAGTTAAAAATAAAGAACGCTTCTATATTACAAACCAAAACACAAATTAGAAAGACAACAAAAACAAACAGGTCTAGAAAGGAATGCACGGTGTAAGTACGTACCGATGTGTATTCTTAGCTGGGGACTGCAAGGAAGGTGCCTGCGGCCGCACGGGTGATGACACCGGCCGGGGGATCTTGGAGCCTCGAGCCGTGGCTGGTGATGTTTCTCCTAGAATTATTTACCAATCAAAATAAGCTGGAACATGATGAGGTGAATGACGTGAACAGTAATTGTAAGTATTGTAATAGAGAAAGCTAATACAGATAATGAATTACCTACTGTTGAGTATAATATAATAGAAATCAGTAAAAAATGGTGTTTCAGATATGCCCGTTTATCATCAGGAGGGTCGTATGTTTTACTTTGTCAAATTTTTATCACAAAATATTGCTTTGAAGATTCATCAGTAGGTACATACGATGCAGTATACAAGTGGTTTTGACTGACGAGTTCATGTATAAACAGGTGATTAAAGTCTGTATGTAATTAAAATGTTGAATCATCGTCATCATTGAACCTGTAGCACCCAATAAAGTACTCCAGTAAGGCTCAAAATACGGTGGATGATAGTAAAACTAACCTGAAGGGGTGCCTGAAGGAGTCTCAGCAGTACTGAGCATCTCCCACTTTAGCTGGAGCCTTCGGAATTTGCCCCCGGAGTTGTTGCTGGCATTGCCTGTGTTGCCACTGGCACCGCTGCTTGCAGAACCAGGCCTCCATTCCTCGCCACTGCATTCCAGCTGAAATTCAAACTAAATCATTAAATCTGAAACGATTATAAGTATGGTAGAGGTACATACATTCCTAACTTATTATTCATAGTGAGATAAAAAAGACAACTGGCAATAAAATTTAAATAAAGTTCAAAACAAAAAAATCATAAAAATACTAACTTTAAAACAACCTAAAATATTTTAAGAAGTAAACAGAAGAAATAGCTGCCTACGCATAAATTGGAAATAACAACACAACTAAGTATACTATCTCAGAAATAATACACAATACACATGTATAAAACACGGGCGTAGTAACTGCTAAATGAACATTAAACGAAAAGCACAAACACAGTGTAAAATGTTAAAAGCAGAAGCGCTTGCCGGAAAGCAAAACAAAACAACAGCTCGTGAATGAACAACTGAAACCAGAACAAAACGTCGTCTACAAACAAAGCACAATCGGTGCAGTTTTCACACAACCCGGCTGTTACCTTCGCGTCATTGCCGGCCGGCTTGGCGGAGGGCTTATTGTTCTCAAGGCTGTCTGTGTAATCATCGCTGTCGTCAAACACCAATCTGTCAAACGCTTGCATCAGCTTAGACCCCAAATGGACCCCAGACCATCTCCGATTTTCCAATTCAATTCTGCTGTTATTAGGACAGAGGTCATAACCGAGACCCGCTGTCGGATTCATACACGACCGTGGCCTGTTTTTCTCTATAGTGGTTTTCACGTTTGCAGAATCATTTAATAGATCTGGCGTGGAAGGCTCTTTGTTTTTGGGTTCCTTATGCCTCATAATGACGCTGGTCTGGCAGTCGTCACTCGACAGGCCGCTCGACTGCATCGATCGCACCAGCTTCAGCAAATTCCGCTGGTTCAGTGTTAGTGGTGGGTTAATCGAGGTGGGCTGTTAAATACCAAATTACTGTTTAGCTTCATGCATCATGCTTTCGGTCGTTAGATTGGGCAATGTTAACGTCCTTGACGAGGTCAACCGTAGGGATCGATAGTACGGCCATGCCTTTATTTGCATTTTATGTAAGCTGTGCACGAATGTATAAACGACAAGGTATCCAATTTTATTCGCTGCGAGTCGTGATTTGTATAAGCACATGCAGTAAACAATAAAATGCAAATAAAGCGATGTTTGCTCCGTCAGGCGGCAGTTTGACAGTTATGCGATAGGTGGATTTGATACACGAAATACACCAAAGGTCGCTTTTGTTTTTGTCAAGAGTTAGTTTACTATGCTAAAGTTGTGATTGATACATACCCGGCTGGCAGCTCGCATGTCGCTCTCGATCCTTTTGAAGCTTCGGTGTAGTTCGCGCATTTCAAACATGAGGTCGAGTTGGAAAGGCAAGAGTCTCAGCGGCTCGAGGCTGGCGAGCAACGTATCTAGGAGGGCCCGGCAACGAGGCTCGCCTACGCAGCCGGCTAGTACCACGGAATCAGGACCGTAATGTTTTGCAAGAATTGATTCTCTAGTACGGACGTACGACACCCACGCATCAACTGACTGTGCACTGTAAGTAAAGAAATATTTTATAGACTTTGTCGTATCAACTGCTTAATCTATAATGGTGATATCATAACCAGTAGAAGCACTTACTTGAGTAGACCCAGAATGAAGGCGTTGAACTTCACAAGTCCTTCTGTCACTGCATCCTCGCTGTTGATCCTCAGTACAAGTTCGTTTAGGGATTTTGTTATAGGTCCTGCAATAACAATGGCTTATAAAAAATAAAGAGTGCTCACGAGTATTAAGTACATAGTCATATTTGTACTTTGTACTTTGTTGGAAACACGTATTCATGTGTATTTTACCTTGTCTCGCTGTTGCTTCGACCATTTGCCATACAGAGTTGTTCACTGCCCCGAATGAGGTTTCTATGTTTTCTTTCAGACCATCTCTGAATATGGCATAGAGTGCTGGGCATAAAGCGTTTAGTGCTATCTTAGCACAAGCAGGCGACTGTTTGGAGTCACCAAGAAATGCTAGTTCAGCCTGATTCGTCGCAGAAGAGAAGTGTTGAATTAACATCTCCACAGCGTCGGTTACATTTGAAACTAAAGCTGAAAGAGTGAAGTCATTTCGGGTATTGCTGCCAAACAAAATTTGTAAATGTAGTTACCTAGTTTTTAATATTTACCTCTCTTTTGTGACACATCAATTAGGTCATACTTTGCTCGTGTTTCATAGTGGACCGGACTGGCAAATTCATCAGGGCTAACTTCGCCTTCTTCGCAAATTGGAATTTCTGCTAGATTTTTGCCCTAGAAATTCCAAGATTAGTAGCACATGCAAATGAAGTAATCAATTAGTTGTTATGGAGCAAGAGCAAAAAGTCTTTAAGGCTCGGTGTTATATGAAACTAAGCAAATACTAGTTTGAGATTACAAGGTAGAAAAAGCATTGAGTGACAAGTGTGCTTACATACATAAAAATGGTAGCATAACATAAGATAAATCAAAACAAAGAACCAAAGGTACTCACAGAAATCAAAGGGCAATGAAATGGTCAGATAGAGTAACAGCATAATGTTTACCTGGTAATGCCTCTGCGCTACCACAGCTGAAATATTAGGCGAGTTTGGCGGAGTAGTAAGTGTTACCACTTTCAGCTCTTCCATTGGCTTCAGTTGAGTTTGCTGAGTCTCCACCTTCACTTCAGACTTTTGCGCAAAGCTCACTGACTTCTTGCTATTACAACTACTGCCACTTGATTCTATGGACCTCTGATTCTCCTCCTGAGATCGTTTCATTTGGAGAAATTTGGTCACTTGACCTCTTACCTTTTGAACTTGATTCTGATCCCATTCATCCATATTTTGGCAACTAAACCCGCTCATTTTCAAGAATTCTTCTAGTTGTTGGAGGTCTCCACTACTTATTAATGCACCCGGAGGTGGGAAATCTGTGTATTCAAGTTTCTTTGTACGCGGTTTAGGCATCGGAGGTGTGTGTGGTCTGTGAAACTTAATTTCATTCGATTTTCCAGATTCAAGGCTACTTTCAGTTCCAACACCTTCATCAGCGTAATATTCGTTGTAGTCGGCATCTTTATCGGCTGCATCAAGGAACTGCTGAGATAATCGCTTTGCAGCTAAATCATTATTCTTTCTATAGTCTACGTTTTGGTTCAATAAATAATAAGGTTCTTGTAGAGAGCGTCTTTTTGATTTATTTTCTGTTGCAGCGTTCATGCAAACGATAGGATCTTGTATTAGGTCATCCATCTCGAACATGCTGTATCGTTTTGTACTTGACTTGCGCGTTTTATCCATGGACTTGCGCAAAATACTTTTTGGTAATGGCGGCCTCGGGGGCACTAGATCTCCTTGCTTGGCGTTACGAGCTTGATCAGCTAGTGAAAGTGAACGTCTCGGAGCAGGTGGGTGAATTCTCAATCCTTCATTATGTGGGCAGCTGGCTTCTGAGCTTGTCGCACTATCATAGCGGTAAACAAACAATGGATTGAAGTTACCAGCTGGTGCTGGGCTGTTTTGAGCCGAAGAGTCTGTGAGCATAGTGGATGAACCACGATATCCTGAAGACGGTTGCGTGGCCGTACTGGAGCTCGAAGAAACAGTTGTAGGATTACCAGTCATGTTGTTACAATCACAACTCATAGGTCGGTTCTTAGATTTAGATGCTAAGCAGTATTTATCGTTACTCTTATTAGCCACGACCTCCTTTTCTTTAGTATGATGCATAAGCTCTGGTAGCTCTGACAACATTTGCTTGCACTCTGTAGGTAGTAAGAAGTTGAGTGAATCCCAGTCCTTTATATGCCCTAAGCCTTTCTTCTTCAGCATTTCTAAATCATTACAGGAGAAAGGTCTCTTGCCTTTAACCTGCAATCTGTTTCTTTTTATTTCACTTGATTTTGGGGACACATTCACTTTCAATGGGTTCAAGAAAATGTTTGCCCGTCCATTTAAAAAGCTTATATCTGGTAAGGTGTAGTTAGGATACAATACAAAGACAGGCTTTTCACAATCACCTTCTTTAAGTTTTTCCAGGAAGGAAGGCTCAACTATTTTGAGTATATCTCGGTCGACAGATATGGTGGAAAGTTGAATACTTGACGTTTGCATACTTTTGTCTAGTCTGTTGGTTTCAATATGCGTAGAGGTAGATTTATGATCAGCCTCACGATGCAGTAGCTTGTTCATTTTCGTGATCTGAGTATTCTCAGACTCTGAACAACTTGAAATGCTGACACTGGTAGCTGAAGATTGCGTTGAACTTGATTTCCTGTTTCTAATCTTAGATGGGCTATTGATAATACTCAGGTTTGCTCTTCTGATGGAGGGCTTATTCACAGTCGCATATAAATAAGATTCACTGTCACCCAATTTATCTCCGTCAACTGTCTCTTCTTCTTCTTCTAAAACATCATCGTATACTCTATTGCCATAAATATTTGCAGCTTGTATCTCTTCATATACAGCCGAGCATGATTCATCCACTCCTGCTTTTGGTAATTCGATTTGAGGTCGATCTACGTTCAAATCTTTGACCTCAAATTTGTGATCACTCATAGACTCTCCACTTTCTGCACCGGAACTAGAAGGCCAGCACTCTGACCGGTCTAGTTGATCCATACCAACAATGCCATCATTACTCATACTTTTTTGCTTCATAAATAGCTTTACTAAGCTCATCTTGGGCTGACTTTTATCTGAAGAAGTCTGGTTGTCTGTAGATGACGTGCTCATTGGTTCTGAATGCTGACTTCTATGTTGTGAGACATCGTAGACTTTCATGAACATCGGAGTACCCGTTAACCTGTGATTGACTGTAAAAGAATCGACCTGCAAACAAAAAAGTGCTAAATTAGTAGTGGATGTTTACACATAATTACTTGCCTGTTACTATCTGATTAGCGTACCGTCGAGTTGCTGAGTGCGGCCGAGTTAATGGAACTGTTCATGAGTTTTCTTCTGTAGAGGTTTGGCAGACTTTGGCTTTTGATCACTGAGTTGTTCATTTCACTTGTTGCATCAGTCATATCACTAGATTCTTCATTATTGTTTCCTGAGGGATGCCTGAAAATGAAAAATTTCTTCAATAAATGGCACAATTACTACATAAAGAAAATACTAAGTATGTAGTCAAATATTTACCTCTGCAAAGGCGACTGGTTGGTTTGTTTCTTAAGTTTACTCCAAGTAGTTAATCCTAAATCACTTCTTGCCATCGACGTCGTTAGCTTATTTGTTAATTTCTTACATCGCTCTAACAATTCTAAATTCCTGCGCGTTCTTTCATCGTTATCTAAAACTACGTGTTCTTCTTTACCCAATTTGTCTGAAAACGTAATTTTCCATATTAATACGTAAACGACATGGTATTCAGTTATATTTGCCGGCAGCTTATCATGATTACCTACATACAAACAAGTGAATCAGTTACCATCTAAGTAAACAATTACATCACTATTTAGCTGGAATTTAGGATACCTTGTGTAAGCACTTCTGCTTTTAGTAAATTTTGTTTTAGGTCTAAACCAATAAATGGTTATTAGGAGTCATACCATGTCTTTGATTGACGGCAGGTTCAGCCAACTCACTGTCCTCAGAGTACGTGGTGAGACTGCCTTCAAAGGCGATGGTGTAGTTGTCCTTATTGGCCTGGCAGGTGAGTATGAGGTCCTGCTCAGTTGGTAGCTCGCAGTCCAGACTGTCCACGCTGAAGTGCACACCATGAACACCCTCCTTTACCGGAGAGAATAGAAGTTCGGACTTGCATATCGACATCGTATTGATTGAACCGACGGACTCTTCTCCCTAAGAAACAAATATTTTTTAGTTACTCCACTGCATAAGAGAATAAAGTGTGTGTTGAAAGTGATACGAATAAAACGGAACTGTCATTGCACTGAAATATGGCGTACTTACTAAAGTAATAATAACTGAATGTTCTCAGAAAGTTTCGAAACGCGTGCTAGTTCGGACATAAACATTCGAGTTATAACTCACACATGCGGATGCAAGACGCTTCTAAAAATAAGGGCCTGCAGTTCAATGGTTGTTGTACCTTCGAAGAACATTATCGGTGTGCTCAATTTTAATCGATCGAGGATTATCTATTGCGATTGCTTGATAGCCGCGATATTATGATGTTTGTTTTGTTT
This sequence comes from Eulithis prunata, assembly GCA_918843925.1. Lineage (NCBI taxonomy): Eukaryota > Metazoa > Arthropoda > Insecta > Lepidoptera > Geometridae > Eulithis > Eulithis prunata. The sequence continues at coordinate 5,025,368 of OU974016.1, read as the reverse complement.
GTGTATTTCATTCAATATCTAGACTATATTAGGATCGAACCAGAATATAAATGATAAGTAATTGTCTCGTGAGAACTTGAATAGGAAGACATTTTACAGTACATAAAGTTTAATACGACACAATATGGCTGCATTCGTTGGGCGTTATCATCAATTTAATTCCTTTTCCTGCTGCAAATGAGGTCACACATCAAACAGTCATTCAATGGCTGCTATTGTTGTAATTATTGTAATGCTTGGCAACTTAGTAGATGTGTTATTGTTACTGATAAATTCAAATATATTTGTTAGATTAGTAAGTAATAATCATTAGTAGTAAAAAGTAAACACGTTAACAAATGAAAGAATACTTTGACCCAATAAATTATATTTGCTTTAACCTAAAGGTTTTGATGAAAAGAGATAGTTAGGTATTTAGAAAATACACACGGCTACAAAAATAGAACATGTCATTGCAGAGTTTCATTTGTTTTTTATAGGTAAATTGTTATTATCTTCAAGGTCAAAAAACGTCAAGTATTAATTTGTACAAGTTTAAGCAACAGAAAACATGTAAAGTGTGTATTATGCAACGAAACTATCAATGAAATAGTAAAGTAATGAGAGATAACGGTGACTCACTGAGTAATATCCATTATAAGAATCCCAATCGTATTGCACACCCATTTTTAACTAAACAGTCACTACTAACAAAACGAATAACACAGCACTAAATCATTCACCACATTGTACAATATCGTCCGCTTGTGTCATCGTTTAGCTTCACACTATCAACGCTTAAAAGTTCACAGATTCACAGTTCCCGAAGTCTCTTTCGCTTCTTATCTTATGCACACACAATTATCAATCAGTTCCGCTGAGTTATAGTTATTGGAAACGCAACATGTGATTAGATACATCGCTAGAGCTACGTAGCACAGTTCTCCCGTAAGCCCTGAGCGCGACTGGGGCTGCGGGAATATTAATTTTAATATTAGCCACTGGTAACGATTCTCAAACTTTATGCTTCACTAGGCGTTGTAACGGTCCAAGGTCATCCACATTTTGAACCGTCAGATCACAATTAATTAAAGTTTGAGTCGTAGGTGGATGTTTGATTAGTTGGTTAAAGCGCCATCTTGTAGTTTGCAAATGCGTCATAATACGCTATGCGGGTCTATCAGCGGCAAATTGTCTTACGTGAACCGTTGTTCAATTGAGGGGATACAATGCCATCTGGTGGTTGGCAGGAATACTTTATGGAACGCCGGCAGTTTGTTTTATTAAAGCCAAGTCGATTTCAATGATTATCTGGCTGGCTACCTATTTAATATCATAATTGGGAGCTTATCTATGTAATATTGGTTTAAAGATACAATCATTTATTTAGTATACAAAGCTTCTATCTATTTAATTACTGAATATCTCGTCAAGAATTGCTAAAAGCCTACCTACTTGCTTGGTAAGCTTGGTACGCTGAGAACATCTAAGTGAGAGATTGACTACCTATGCTTGATGAAGAGAAAAATATTACCTACTTACTTTTGTCAGCTTACCTATCTAATTGTATAAAAGTAAGTATCCTTCAACTTTAGCCTAGAATGGAGATCTGAATTAAACATTTAGCTATGAAACAGTTTCGGGTCCAAGATTAGCAATCACTGTGTGCTTGCTCTCGTAAAAATGTCAGGCGATTTCTGCATTCAGAAAGTCAGAAATGGACTATCATATTACTAAAACTAGATATTTTTAAGAGTTGGAAATTAAATAATATAATAGTAAATGCTTTAAACTAACCATGTTCTGAGTTTCATCAAGTTTGACTACTTCATTACAACATAATAGAGAATTTAACGTGAATACGCTAACTATTGGTTGGCAAAGAAACGAAATATTGCGTTGAACGGACTGTCAACAGCAGGACCATTTGAATCTCGTAAACTGTCTATTTACTTATGTAAATAGTATCATATTTGTAGTTACCTATGTAATATCTGAATATTTTATTTCACTATCTATATAGCTATTTATTTAGTATCATATTTAGGAGCATAGCTACGTAAGACAGGTTTATCAAGCTCAACTACGTATCTACTTAGTGGCAAGCTTGTTTAGTACTATGTTGAGGTTTGGAATACCTATCTACTTGTTTGGAAGTATTTCCAAGAAAACCTAACTATTAAGCTATCTAGTTTGAGTTTGACCTTGTCTAAAAAAGAATACCTACTCATTTTAAGGCCAGATGAGAGAAAAATCCTACCTAGCTGTTGTCTACCTATCTATCTATTTATATGTAAGGAAGGAAGGATCTATCTACTTGAGATTAGGATGAAAAATTGAAGAAAAACACTGTTTATAAATATTTTATTAGAAAGAAAAATAAACAAAACAGAAAATTACATAAATCTAGATAGCACTTGTTTCAAGGATGGGAAGGACGAATCTGGAACATTCTGGGCGCAAGCTGGAATGTGTCCCGGGACAAGGGCAGAGCGGTCATCATGGTAAGATCTGAAAAGAAACACGAATTAAAATCTATATACAAGTAGCAAAAATAATAATTAGCGGAAGTATCAAGGCAGGTAGACAGGATAAAAAAAGCGAGATAGGAAGAAGATATTTTTATTAGTGGCTCGCCGGGCTTCGTACGAATTTCATGTTGAAACAATCAGCCAGCATTTGCATGTAAAAACAACGCAATACATTTAGATTTGAAAAGGTCTCGAAAAGTCGTTGAAACAAGGCTCAAAATGGCATGCATTTTGCCTTAGCAATGGTGAGTGAAGCTATGGATATTTTTACATACGAGTGTGTAATTACAATAAACCAACTCACGGGTTTTAAGGAATAAAAAAAGGGTAGTACCTACCTACTAGATAACTATAGAAATACTACAGAGTTAATAAAATAGTGAAATGACAATAAGACAAACTTGGTTATAAAATTACTTAGAATAAAATAAGGATTGCACAGAAGAAATGTTGGGAAATAACACTAGAATTATGTTCAAAAACTCACCTGTATTAATTACACATTTCCCAGGATAGTTGCTGATTTTGCTGGAGAACTCACAAAATTGTTTGAATAATTTTTAAAATATAATTTAATGAGACTAGGAAAAAGTTGGGATACGGCGTAGGTAAAACACAGAGGGGTCCGGGAGAGTGAAGGTGTACTGTCGATTCAATGATTGGCGAACGAAGGCGAGACCGTTTGTTCGCTTAAACTAGGAAAACTAAAGGGGAGAGGCGGGGGAATCGTAAATAGAGTTGGGACAAACATTATTTTGGTGATAATGGTAATTGTATTGTGTATTGTCTTCGAATTTCACTTGAAATGTTACAGTATTATTATTACTACTTGTGTTTTTGTTAAGAATAATAACAATTTGATAATCATTACATGAATAGTGAGATATAATATGATGGCGTTAAAGTTATAGAAATAATAAACTTGGTTTCTCGTTTGAATAAAATATAGAGATATATTTATCCGACTAAACACAGAACAGAGCAAGTCGCAGTGGAAGGAAGATATTAACCATGCATAATGAGATGTTTGGTTTGGTCGAGTAAAATGTAATGATATCTACAGTACGGGGTCGGATATCATTTCATGTAATGGGTCAATAGGACATCTCTATTTGAAATTCTTCTAGAAGTTTAGGGAGGGGTTGGTCGTGCACGGGTATAAATGCTGGAACATTTCGTCAACAATTTAGTTTTATTTTTGTTCCGGAAAAAAGTGACAAAGTCGTAGGTACCATCAGGAAGAAATCTCGGTAAGAAAACCTTCCTTATTTCCTCTCATTACGGCCAAGACACCTTTAGCCTTAAACAGATATGTGAGCCTGCTTATCTGGTAATGAGAAAATCCCAGTACCTGCATACATTGCACGACGTATGCATACCCTATATCCTACCCAATTTCCGTCTGTTGTCTTAGGTCTCATGATAACAGATATCCTTATTTATCTATATATTTCACATTATATATTCATATAGATAGGGCTAGGATCATGTTAGGCATCACATCTTTTGGGTGTATTTCACGTCGGGTTCAGAACTGTAGATAAAATTAGGTAGATACGTCTGTATGTACTCCCGAGCGCATAAAAAGTCACTCGGCGGGTCAAATACTTAGCACTAGGAATTCTACAGTAGGTATAATTAGTTAGATACGTATAGTTTTGGTATTCCTGTGTGCACGTTAAGACACACAGAGGGTCCAGAATTGTTAAGTAGAAATGGATAAATACGATTCCTTGTATTCCCGTGTGCATATAGTGTCACACGACGAATCAAGTACATAACATTAGGAATTTTTATAGTAAATAGGAGTAAATAAATAGGTATAGCTAGTTAGAAACGTTCAGATATTGTATTTCCGTGCGTATCTACATTGCATCACACGCGTATTTAGTGCTGGCTCATTTTTATATTAGGTTTAGGTATTCCGAAGAATAAACTAAAATCAAGATATAGAATCTACGCTGTTTTCCCTAAATGAATTTGATCCAGAATGCGTATTATATTTTAAAGGAATAAGTACTTTATTAGCCTTCAGTCCTTATTGTTCATTTTCTATCGAACTCTATTGTATGTAGTTTTATCTTTTTACTTTGGATAAACTATATTAGACTATATTTATTGATTACCGAAGCTTTCTAAATATCTCCTTTTACTTCGAGTAGGAAAGAATAGGTAGTAGATAGGTAATTCTCCACTATTATACTTTGAGAAAATTAAATTATTAGGTTTCTTTTAGAAACTTACTTCACTAACTTGGATAATTATTTTTCTTCATTTTTAGATTCAATAGTAGATAGGATCACTAGTTAATTACGGCTACCTTTTACCCTTTTTCAACGTATTTACTTATAAAGTGATTTGTCTATACGCAAATAGGTACCTACATTTTGTTATGTCCGATCATACATTCCTATGATTTTGATAGTACATCTACTTATTTCCCTAGAAACTTATTCTGCTACCTAGGTTGTTTAATCTTTCTTGTTTAAATACACGAGTAAATAAGTCCGATATTTACTTAGAGATGGTTACTTTCATTTATATACTACATATTCTGCAAAGTAGGTTACTACACTTTTACTTACATACTTACAACCTTGATAATTCTGTTAGTTAGTTCCGATCTAGATTAAAAGATCTATTTACATTGATTTACTTCAACATAAAGTAGTTTATTTTATTACCAAGTTTATTTATTCATTATAAGGCTTGGAACCTTAGCTTTGAACTTAAACCTTGAATTTTGAACTCTGAACCTTAGATCTAGTGTTTTACAAACCTAAGCTTTGACATTATAACTTTGAAACTTTTGAAGATCTAATAATTTTTATAACTTTCGGATATTGAGCTTGGATTGAACAAAATACTTACACAACATATAGGTAAACGTATTTCCATAACAGATTAATTTTATCAAAATGGCTTTTAATAATCAACTTTGAATTAAATCATAGTTATTCAACTATAAAAAAGTTCCGGAAACACAACTAGATGTCACCCCAAAAGTTGTACCGATTGTAGAACGCGCTGACGAAAACACACGGTCTACGATGGGTACAAATAGAGATAATTAGTTTTAACTGAACATTAAACCGAACTGTATGTACCATTACACAGTCTCTGGGCAATAAATATATTTAGTATTGTGCCTCGGTAATTTTTGATATCAGATTCCTATCCTCACTGGGTCTGTATCCTGTGCGCTAGTCGTACAATAGTAAAGTCACTTAATAGATCTAATGGTAATATTTATTGTACTATCGAGACGGCCGAGTAGCTCTCTCTTATATATTACAATTTCAGTAATTTAATTATTAAATTTATATGGAACTTTTATTCCTTTTGTTTAAAGTCTTATATAGACTATTTGCTTTAAAAGTGACACTTAACTTCAACCTTTGTCATTTGCTGACCTGTCTGAGTGTTTTCCTCAAACTATATATTTGAAGGAATAGCTATTAAGAAAAGTTGTAATTCTATTAAGGTCCGTATTTGATATAATTGATCTCACTCAAGAGCGTGTGTCTCATAGTTAAACTAATCTTATGGAAAAGAGAAGTTAGCTACCTTCAATGAGTTATATAGATCTATTATATCTGGTCTGATGCCTGGTAATTATCATGACGTATGTTTGGTCTCTCTAGCTAGACAATTCTAATGTCGAAGTATCCTAGGCTGATTCAAGCTAGGGTATCTTTATATAGCTATATTTATGATCTTACCTACTTCTTTGAATTTGTAGCTATGATTCTGGCTATCTGGAAAAATTAGTTTGAGTAAACCATAAACTAAGAAGGTTGTTTAATATTAGATTCATAAATGTTAGAAGTGGCTCTAACAAGCTGTCTTTAAGAGCAGCATACGTTTAATTGCATGAGACTGCTTTGGCTTTGAGTAACTAAAGTTATTTAAAGAGAATTTAGTTTCATGATCTTTGTATCCATAGTAACACTGATGTCGGATTGAATTTAGTGAAATGGTAAAATAGATTTTACTCATTTCTCTATTTCGAATCACACATCCGATAAAGTAATGTGTGCTATGAAGAGGAGGTTATTATGATTACATGTGTTTTACATGTATGCGTAGTTTGGTGACGATGACCACTGACTGGTGCGGATGGCGGGGCACATGAAGGAAGTCTTGATATAGCAATATCAACTTCATAAGTACACAATTTAGTATTCTTCTAGTAACAAACTTATAATAAATTAACATTCTATGGAACTTTAGAATCATTTAAATATATTCGATGATAGTTCTCTTAAGTAGATTTCTTCAGAAGAAATATAGCATTATTATTTACACTATATTTAACTCCAACAAAATCAAATAGATTACGATTCTGATCATATTCCGCTGTCTAAAGTTTGTACTAGATAAAACAATTGACGTTTAGATCTTCAATTTATGGTTATTTACTATTAGCAACGTTCGGATAGATAAAAAGAATTAGGATAAATAGGAAAACCTTAATTTAGTATTAGGTAGGTTCATGCATTAAATAAAAGAAGTCTCAACATAATTCCTTTAAAGATTCTGCGCGTTACCATCGGATCACAAACGTAGGGCGTCCTATTGCGAACCACTATACGATCACAAGGCCAAATTTATTTTTAAGCATATTTAGTTTTAAGTTCATATTTAGGTTATATTTTTATAATAGGTAGGGGGGGTTGTTACGATTTAGTGTTGCCGTTACCAGGATTTAGAATTTGGATTATTACGGGTTTTTTTTAATTTTTCCTATTAGAATCTTTTTGGTTTTCGTTTTTTTTGGTAGATTCAGATTAGTTTAGTAGTGCGAGAAATCGCACAATTTGTTGTCGTAATAAAGGATGGGGATTTATGTTGAGATTTTAGCATTTTCTTGTAGGTTCATCAGTTAAATCAGTTTTATATAGCTATTTAAATTCACTATTAGAAATGAAGTTATTTTAATGAGACTGTATAAGTTCCAAACCAAGGCAGGTATGTGGTAGAACAAGTAGGTATAATAAAAGCAAGCAAATTTATTGTCACATACGGATAGACCCCTACAAAAGCCAAAACGCTTCGATAGCGCGTTCTAGGATGTGGACAATTTTAGCAGCGCCATCTAGTTCTGATTTTAGGGAAACTTAAGCACGTAACCTTTTCTAACGGATAAGCACCGCACACTGGCTATGTACATGAAAATATATCACATAACATACATAAGCTTAATTTCACATCAAACAGAGACTTATAGTTAGGGTGCGTAGAGGTAAAAATATATAATGCGGTCTGTAGTTATACATGCGGGGGGTCGAAATGAAAATTCATTAAAATAATTTTATCTAATAATAATGTGGGCTGGGGGGGTCGAAAGTAGTTTTTTTATACTTATTATAATATACTAGGGTTGTGATTAAGTCTAATGAAAAAAAAAAAAAAAAAAAAAACAGAAATAGAGGTTTGGGAAAAGCCATCTATGCGCATAGATTTCATTTCAGTGGTGTAACATTAAAATTTAAAGATAATTAAAATAATAATATGAGTAATATGATAGTTATAAGCTGAGTTGAAGTTGTTACCCATAGATGGAGGGGTGTGTTGGCAGCTTTTTCAAAAAAAAAATAAAAAATATTTAATACATTTTCTTGTAAAATTGATCTAAACAGCTTTTAATTACATCCATATGTATCTATTTTATATTTTATTTTCTTGATTCACTGTCTTAAATTACTAATCTTACAGATTTTGGCGGGTTGGTGAAACTTATAATGTTGTAAAATTTGCATAGCATTGCGTAATTAATAGCATTTGGCGTAAAATTTAGATTTTGCATTCAGCGTAATTGAAGTTTATCATTCTGCATCACTATAAGTAAATAATTTTGCGTTTAAGCGTCATTAATATTATACAGTTTATTTGAAAAATTGGTTTTTAGCGTAACTAGCATCTAGCATTATGCATTTACTTGGCTTAAAGCGTCACTTTATTTCTAGTATGCGTTCTGCGTTATTTTTATTTTAAGTTAATTTAAGTTAGACTAAGTAAATTCACTGTTCTAACCACAATTATTTCTCTTTTGCTCAAAATTTATTTTTGGGATTAAAAGGTCTGGGGTTAGTTAAATAAAAAAAATCAAGTAAATAAACTAAATTAATTAATATGGCACTAATTATTTACAGTCTTAATTCTACACGGTCTATTGAGTTTGTGAGTATAATGAATCGGTGCGAAATATTATGATGTAGGTACCATGTGAAAGTGACGTATGATAAAGTATGAGAAATTTAATAAAGAAAGATTGAGATGAAAGTAAGAAGGAGTAGAATGAATATAAGGATGAAAGATAATAATATAATTAGTTGAGGGGCTCACAGATTTACTGGAATCTTGGAATAAGGCATTTGTTGGCTTGTAATCAAGACATACATCACACCATTTGCAATCAATTTATATGAAGGAGACTTGGTGCTAGGTTAGGTCAGATGACGTTCATCAGTGTAATCTGATTTCATATAAATTCACACTCTACCTATTAGGCCAGAACTGAGCACACTGCACACTCACCAATCTGTGAACGTGTTACTATTTTGAGGTCGATTTCAAACTGAATGTCGCTGTCATGAGGCACGTTTATACTTGGACGACTGTAACGGATTAATCTTGATTGTGAAGGGTGGTGTTGTCGTTCCCAGGACCAATTGCGGTAGTCAAAACGGACTGAAGGAATGTAACATTATACTATTAGAGTTGACTTGTCTCACAACCAAGTTTCTTTCTACAATTAAGATGGTCCCTGCGAAAGAGTGTATAACCTCATAAGAGCTTTCATTTATAGCTGAGAGATTGGAATCGGAATGGTGGCAATTTTACACATTGGTTTAAAATACACTTTCATTTATTTATCTATGATATTCATATACAACAGCAGGTTGCATACGGAGCTATGTTATTTATCACTAAATAATTTGTCTGAAATTACAAATCACCAATTAAATTTGTGCCATGATTTTGTTTAAGGGAGAAATAGTTGTTAATCTTTATAGATTTATTATTTTTAACATTCATGATAATTTTATAATTTCAGTGTTTTGTGAATTAATTGTGAATAAACTAATTTGGGGAAACTTTTACTCCGGTTCAGTAACAGTTATTACTTTCACCTTGTAAAACTTTGGGGTCGATTGTAACGGTCCAAGGTCATCCACATTTTGAACCGTCAGATCACAATTAATTAAAGTTTGAGTCGTAGGTGGATGTTTGATTAGTTGGTTAAAGCGCCATCTTGTAGTTTGCAAATGCGTCATAATACGCTATGCGGGTCTATCAGCGGCAAATTGTCTTACGTGAACCGTTGTTCAATTGAGGGGATACAATGCCATCTGGTGGTTGGCAGGAATACTTTATGGAACGCCGGCAGTTTGTTTTATTAAAGCCAAGTCGATTTCAATGATTATCTGGCTGGCTACCTATTTAATATCATAATTGGGAGCTTATCTATGTAATATTGGTTTAAAGATACAATCATTTATTTAGTATACAAAGCTTCTATCTATTTAATTACTGAATATCTCGTCAAGAATTGCTAAAAGCCTACCTACTTGCTTGGTAAGCTTGGTACGCTGAGAACATCTAAGTGAGAGATTGACTACCTATGCTTGATGAAGAGAAAAATATTACCTACTTACTTTTGTCAGCTTACCTATCTAATTGTATAAAAGTAAGTATCCTTCAACTTTAGCCTAGAATGGAGATCTGAATTAAACATTTAGCTATGAAACAGTTTCGGGTCCAAGATTAGCAATCACTGTGTGCTTGCTCTCGTAAAAATGTCAGGCGATTTCTGCATTCAGAAAGTCAGAAATGGACTATCATATTACTAAAACTAGATATTTTTAAGAGTTGGAAATTAAATAATATAATAGTAAATGCTTTAAACTAACCATGTTCTGAGTTTCATCAAGTTTGACTACTTCATTACAACATAATAGAGAATTTAACGTGAATACGCTAACTATTGGTTGGCAAAGAAACGAAATATTGCGTTGAACGGACTGTCAACAGCAGGACCATTTGAATCTCGTAAACTGTCTATTTACTTATGTAAATAGTATCATATTTGTAGTTACCTATGTAATATCTGAATATTTTATTTCACTATCTATATAGCTATTTATTTAGTATCATATTTAGGAGCATAGCTACGTAAGACAGGTTTATCAAGCTCAACTACGTATCTACTTAGTGGCAAGCTTGTTTAGTACTATGTTGAGGTTTGGAATACCTATCTACTTGTTTGGAAGTATTTCCAAGAAAACCTAACTATTAAGCTATCTAGTTTGAGTTTGACCTTGTCTAAAAAAGAATACCTACTCATTTTAAGGCCAGATGAGAGAAAAATCCTACCTAGCTGTTGTCTACCTATCTATCTATTTATATGTAAGGAAGGAAGGATCTATCTACTTGAGATTAGGATGAAAAATTGAAGAAAAACACTGTTTATAAATATTTTATTAGAAAGAAAAATAAACAAAACAGAAAATTACATAAATCTAGATAGCACTTGTTTCAAGGATGGGAAGGACGAATCTGGAACATTCTGGGCGCAAGCTGGAATGTGTCCCGGGACAAGGGCAGAGCGGTCATCATGGTAAGATCTGAAAAGAAACACGAATTAAAATCTATATACAAGTAGCAAAAATAATAATTAGCGGAAGTATCAAGGCAGGTAGACAGGATAAAAAAAGCGAGATAGGAAGAAGATATTTTTATTAGTGGCTCGCCGGGCTTCGTACGAATTTCATGTTGAAACAATCAGCCAGCATTTGCATGTAAAAACAACGCAATACATTTAGATTTGAAAAGGTCTCGAAAAGTCGTTGAAACAAGGCTCAAAATGGCATGCATTTTGCCTTAGCAATGGTGAGTGAAGCTATGGATATTTTTACATACGAGTGTGTAATTACAATAAACCAACTCACGGGTTTTAAGGAATAAAAAAAGGGTAGTACCTACCTACTAGATAACTATAGAAATACTACAGAGTTAATAAAATAGTGAAATGACAATAAGACAAACTTGGTTATAAAATTACTTAGAATAAAATAAGGATTGCACAGAAGAAATGTTGGGAAATAACACTAGAATTATGTTCAAAAACTCACCTGTATTAATTACACATTTCCCAGGATAGTTGCTGATTTTGCTGGAGAACTCACAAAATTGTTTGAATAATTTTTAAAATATAATTTAATGAGACTAGGAAAAAGTTGGATTACGGCGTAGGTAAAACACAGAGGGGTCCGGGAGAGTGAAGGTGTACTGTCGATTCAATGATTGGCGAACGAAGGCGAGACCGTTTGTTCGCTTAAACTAGGAAAACTAAAGGGGAGAGGCGGGGGAATCGTAAATAGAGTTGGGACAAACATTATTTTGGTGATAATGGTAATTGTATTGTGTATTGTCTTCGAATTTCACTTGAAATGTTACAGTATTATTATTACTACTTGTGTTTTTGTTAAGAATAATAACAATTTGATAATCATTACATGAATAGTGAGATATAATATGATGGCGTTAAAGTTATAGAAATAATAAACTTGGTTTCTCGTTTGAATAAAATATAGAGATATATTTATCCGACTAAACACAGAACAGAGCAAGTCGCAGTGGAAGGAAGATATTAACCATGCATAATGAGATGTTTGGTTTGGTCGAGTAAAATGTAATGATATCTACAGTACGGGGTCGGATATCATTTCATGTAATGGGTCAATAGGACATCTCTATTTGAAATTCTTCTAGAAGTTTAGGGAGGGGTTGGTCGTGCACGGGTATAAATGCTGGAACATTTCGTCAACAATTTAGTTTTATTTTTGTTCCGGAAAAAAGTGACAAAGTCGTAGGTACCATCAGGAAGAAATCTCGGTAAGAAAACCTTCCTTATTTCCTCTCATTACGGCCAAGACACCTTTAGCCTTAAACAGATATGTGAGCCTGCTTATCTGGTAATGAGAAAATCCCAGTACCTGCATACATTGCACGACGTATGCATACCCTATATCCTACCCAATTTCCGTCTGTTGTCTTAGGTCTCATGATAACAGATATCCTTATTTATCTATATATTTCACATTATATATTCATATAGATAGGGCTAGGATCATGTTAGGCATCACATCTTTTGGGTGTATTTCACGTCGGGTTCAGAACTGTAGATAAAATTAGGTAGATACGTCTGTATGTACTCCCGAGCGCATAAAAAGTCACTCGGCGGGTCAAATACTTAGCACTAGGAATTCTACAGTAGGTATAATTAGTTAGATACGTATAGTTTTGGTATTCCTGTGTGCACGTTAAGACACACAGAGGGTCCAGAATTGTTAAGTAGAAATGGATAAATACGATTCCTTGTATTCCCGTGTGCATATAGTGTCACACGACGAATCAAGTACATAACATTAGGAATTTTTATAGTAAATAGGAGTAAATAAATAGGTATAGCTAGTTAGAAACGTTCAGATATTGTATTTCCGTGCGTATCTACATTGCATCACACGCGTATTTAGTGCTGGCTCATTTTTATATTAGGTTTAGGTATTCCGAAGAATAAACTAAAATCAAGATATAGAATCTACGCTGTTTTCCCTAAATGAATTTGATCCAGAATGCGTATTATATTTTAAAGGAATAAGTACTTTATTAGCCTTCAGTCCTTATTGTTCATTTTCTATCGAACTCTATTGTATGTAGTTTTATCTTTTTACTTTGGATAAACTATATTAGACTATATTTATTGATTACCGAAGCTTTCTAAATATCTCCTTTTACTTCGAGTAGGAAAGAATAGGTAGTAGATAGGTAATTCTCCACTATTATACTTTGAGAAAATTAAATTATTAGGTTTCTTTTAGAAACTTACTTCACTAACTTGGATAATTATTTTTCTTCATTTTTAGATTCAATAGTAGATAGGATCACTAGTTAATTACGGCTACCTTTTACCCTTTTTCAACGTATTTACTTATAAAGTGATTTGTCTATACGCAAATAGGTACCTACATTTTGTTATGTCCGATCATACATTCCTATGATTTTGATAGTACATCTACTTATTTCCCTAGAAACTTATTCTGCTACCTAGGTTGTTTAATCTTTCTTGTTTAAATACACGAGTAAATAAGTCCGATATTTACTTAGAGATGGTTACTTTCATTTATATACTACATATTCTGCAAAGTAGGTTACTACACTTTTACTTACATACTTACAACCTTGATAATTCTGTTAGTTAGTTCCGATCTAGATTAAAAGATCTATTTACATTGATTTACTTCAACATAAAGTAGTTTATTTTATTACCAAGTTTATTTATTCATTATAAGGCTTGGAACCTTAGCTTTGAACTTAAACCTTGAATTTTGAACTCTGAACCTTAGATCTAGTGTTTTACAAACCTAAGCTTTGACATTATAACTTTGAAACTTTTGAAGATCTAATAATTTTTATAACTTTCGGATATTGAGCTTGGATTGAACAAAATACTTACACAACATATAGGTAAACGTATTTCCATAACAGATTAATTTTATCAAAATGGCTTTTAATAATCAACTTTGAATTAAATCATAGTTATTCAACTATAAAAAAGTTCCGGAAACACAACTAGATGTCACCCCAAAAGTTGTACCGATTGTAGAACGCGCTGACGAAAACACACGGTCTACGATGGGTACAAATAGAGATAATTAGTTTTAACTGAACATTAAACCGAACTGTATGTACCATTACACAGTCTCTGGGCAATAAATATATTTAGTATTGTGCCTCGGTAATTTTTGATATCAGATTCCTATCCTCACTGGGTCTGTATCCTGTGCGCTAGTCGTACAATAGTAAAGTCACTTAATAGATCTAATGGTAATATTTATTGTACTATCGAGACGGCCGAGTAGCTCTCTCTTATATATTACAATTTCAGTAATTTAATTATTAAATTTATATGGAACTTTTATTCCTTTTGTTTAAAGTCTTATATAGACTATTTGCTTTAAAAGTGACACTTAACTTCAACCTTTGTCATTTGCTGACCTGTCTGAGTGTTTTCCTCAAACTATATATTTGAAGGAATAGCTATTAAGAAAAGTTGTAATTCTATTAAGGTCCGTATTTGATATAATTGATCTCACTCAAGAGCGTGTGTCTCATAGTTAAACTAATCTTATGGAAAAGAGAAGTTAGCTACCTTCAATGAGTTATATAGATCTATTATATCTGGTCTGATGCCTGGTAATTATCATGACGTATGTTTGGTCTCTCTAGCTAGACAATTCTAATGTCGAAGTATCCTAGGCTGATTCAAGCTAGGGTATCTTTATATAGCTATATTTATGATCTTACCTACTTCTTTGAATTTGTAGCTATGATTCTGGCTATCTGGAAAAATTAGTTTGAGTAAACCATAAACTAAGAAGGTTGTTTAATATTAGATTCATAAATGTTAGAAGTGGCTCTAACAAGCTGTCTTTAAGAGCAGCATACGTTTAATTGCATGAGACTGCTTTGGCTTTGAGTAACTAAAGTTATTTAAAGAGAATTTAGTTTCATGATCTTTGTATCCATAGTAACACTGATGTCGGATTGGATTTAGTGAAATGGTAAAATAGATTTTACTCATTTCTCTATTTCGAATCACACATCCGATAAAGTAATGTGTGCTATGAAGAGGAGGTTATTATGATTACATGTGTTTTACATGTATGCGTAGTTTGGTGACGATGACCACTGACTGGTGCGGATGGCGGGGCACATGAAGGAAGTCTTGATATAGCAATATCAACTTCATAAGTACACAATTTAGTATTCTTCTAGTAACAAACTTATAATAAATTAACATTCTATGGAACTTTAGAATCATTTAAATATATTCGATGATAGTTCTCTTAAGTAGATTTCTTCAGAAGAAATATAGCATTATTATTTACACTATATTTAACTCCAACAAAATCAAATAGATTACGATTCTGATCATATTCCGCTGTCTAAAGTTTGTACTAGATAAAACAATTGACGTTTAGATCTTCAATTTATGGTTATTTACTATTAGCAACGTTCGGATAGATAAAAAGAATTAGGATAAATAGGAAAACCTTAATTTAGTATTAGGTAGGTTCATGCATTAAATAAAAGAAGTCTCAACATAATTCCTTTAAAGATTCTGCGCGTTACCATCGGATCACAAACGTAGGGCGTCCTATTGCGAACCACTATACGATCACAAGGCCAAATTTATTTTTAAGCATATTTAGTTTTAAGTTCATATTTAGGTTATATTTTTATAATAGGTAGGGGGGGTTGTTACAGCGTCAATACTGAATCAACGTTTGGATACGACTGGAGTGCAGACGCAAAACAAATGCACACAGAGAGAAACAAAAGACTGATTAGCAAGTAGGTAATTGAAAGGGTTTGCGTGATTAGCAACTCGAATTTAGCAATGCCCTCAAGGTTCAAAAGTACTAAGGGTCTATTAATGTAAATCCACAACATAGAAGCTTTTACTGCGGCGTTTTGAGGAGTAGACAAACACTACAGTAAAGTTTGAGAATCTTCTGTAGATTGGTTAGACTTCATTGGCAGCTCGCACATGGTGGCAGTATGTGCACGACCACACATAAGGACGATTAAATATAGCTCACGCATACAGACGCGTTTGCAGAGGGAATGACTGTATGACCGGGGGAATAACGAGCATAAGTGATTGACGCAATTCCGTGTGTACCGTACACAGGCGCACACATTGAAATCACTCTCATTTTACTACAGTGGTTACATCCCGTGGGACCAATGTACTCTGTGTCTGTGCCCGGTAAATAGGAAGACTAGTTTGTGAATGCTTGCGGAGTGCCGTCGCTTGGACTTTCTATGTATAATTCCCCAGGGACTCAATTACAGTTAATTGAGGTTACGTGATGCGCTGCCTAATTATTCTTCTATTACAATTCGTACAAATTGAACTTCAAATCATTTAAAATGTACGAAATAACATGTCAGTTATCATGATTCCGAAAACAATAATGAAAATTAAAATATGGCGTAGCACCTCTACGCCGTAGGGGGTTCATATTTTCGGATATGTAAGATTTTTTCTTTTGCAGTACAATATTTAGTCTTTTTTTTTTAGTATTTTAAGAATTCTGTGGATCATGCCACAGAATTTTTCTTGCAGTATTTAGGTAGGTACCACTGCTTAAAAAAATATCATTAGCTGCTGCCATCTGTTGCGATATGAATGAACAATAGCTTATTTTAGAGCACGGTTACAAAGCGACATCTAGCGTAAGCGCGCAGAACGAAAAAAACATTGTTGTGTTTCTTTCTAGGTGGCGCTCAGTGCACGGCAGTTTTAAAAAAGATATGATTTTATACACTGTTTTGCTTTGTGACTGGAAACAAATCGTCGTGCTCAGCGAAGGTGTATGCGTTGAGAAACGGAAGACGTTTCATGTATTTGTGGAGCGTGTGAAAGTATGAGCTGTGAAACACAAGGATGCAAGGCGAACCTGAAAACTACTGCCGATACTGATACTGCTGTCGAAGCGAAATCTTTCCATAAGAGAACTGGAGATGCTGGCGAACATTTCGCCATGGGGATTACTCTGCAAGACACCAACATCATCAAGAAAATAGACATCAAACTGAAAATTAAATAAGGGTGAACACAACATAAATACATAGAATAATAAAGTTAGTTTCCGCTACCGTGATAATAAAGATAAAAACAATGATGATAAAAATTGGAAGGTCAATTTAAATGCATCTCTGAATCAAGAAGAAAATAAAATGCTTAGTTATTGTTGTAAAAAGATAGTTACAATAGATAGAGGTGAATAGTTTCCGAGTGTTCACGGTCAAGTAATGTCTACAGCTGATATTCATCACTTCCGCGGGCTCGCGAGCCATTGACATAGCCTCGAGTCGAGATTGTTTGTATAAATAACTTGTTCGCACTCATTATGCTGGGATTACCTATCTGCACCAACCTACTTTTCTTTTATTAAGTGTCCTAGGTACTACTTACGATCTAAGTGACAAAGAAACACAATAAAAAAAAAACTTGCACTCGTTTGTTGCAAATTCTACAATCAAGAGAATAGAAAACTTTGACTTATCATTCCTTATGATTTGAATGTATTGGTTAACTGGCGTTTTTTCTGTGTCTGCTAGACTGAAAGATGATAGGTGTTGGATAAGCCTACAGAAACATATACCAGGCACTACAGCGTCCCGTCTCTTTATGAGTATGCGTGAATATATCGTGGCCCCTCACGCTGTAAGATCATCTTGGTTAGTTGCAAAGGCCTGTTTACCATCGTATTGAAGTATTTTTTATTTTTTCTTAAGTTTTTTTTTCGTAGTGACTGTAGAATTTAAATTTAGCTAGAGCCAAGTACGACTAAATGTCTGAGGTGAAAGTTTACAGCACCCACTCGTAAAATCACACTCGATTGTAAGACCGAGGTCCATTGGTTGGTAACGTCCTCGCTGTGACCGACATCGTCGGAATGTCTCGGCAAATGTTTGAACAACGCCCATAAACTTTTACACATGAACACAGTTCCGAGAATGTCGAGCCGTGAAAAGTTTTCCCTTTTATCCGGAGATTGGCAATCATCACGCTAGGTTTGTTCAGTGATTTTCAACGAAAATTACTATTAGATGATAGACATAATATACTTTGGCTATAGCCACTTTTTAAATTCTAATACGTTTTATGTTGGTAATCTGAGGATTCATTCATCTTAGAGGAAAAGTTTGTATGACTAGGTCCTGGTTTTAAATAATGAAGTATTAAAGTAAAATAAATAGATATTAATTTAAATAAGGTTGTTTTGTTTATATCGAAGTTTTGCGAAAAGATGTCCTTATATGACTTTATTATGCATTACTAAAGTAGCCACACCTTTCATAACTATAACGTCAGTTGCGATTTTGCAAGGATTTTTATTTTCAAGATTATCTGATAAACATAAAGTTCCTTATCTTTAAAGGTTATATTCAACAGGTTTATAAATTACTTTATTAAACAAGTTTCAAAGCCTTAGCAGTTCCTTGGTAGAAACTGAATATTCCCTACTTTTTTACCTACACCCGCATATTTTATAGGAACCTCTTTACGCTTGGTAACCGTTAGACCGGGTAACATTTTAATAGTACCTGTAAATGTTTCCGGTCTATACTTATCCAGCTCTAGTATTTCTCTCAGATTGTTGGTACTTACATCATGAGTCCTGTCGTCGTTGATCGTGTCGTGTGGCAAGTTGGCGGTCATCAGCAGTGCGTGTATGTCTTCGGTTCTGAAGCTTTCCATATCAGCCTCTGCAAGGTTGGCATCGAGGTCTCGTGCTAAGTCGTTGTACCGTGACGTGAACTCAAAACGAGATGCTATGTCACTTATGCCCTTGTAAGAAGCTGATACAGAAGATAGTACTGAGGGGTGGTGGCAGGAACCGTCTCGGAAAATCGGGCTGGAAAAAAGAGAGAAAGATCAGTAAATTTTTTAAATATACAGCTAGTCATATTTTTTATGGGTATGCTAGGTGCTATGTTAGGTATGTGTGTGAAACGTGCATAGGTAACGCATTAAAAATTATCTAAGTATCTTCACTCGAGAGTTTATTGATATGCTCAATTATGTTAATTATTTTTATGATTAAAATTGTACCTACATAATATTATAATGGGTTTAATTACAAAACATTGTTATTTCAACAATTCAATTTTTATATCAGCCATCGACTTATTTATAGCGTGTTGACCTATTTCGTTAGCAGTTTGTACATTTTAATTTGCGTTCTTTCTGTTCAAGCGAATTGGGTCACTATGGACTGTGACATGCGCAGTTCTGCAGAGCAAAGTCCTTTGAATTATATTGCATTGTGTTTCGAAATATTATCAACACTTTGAAAACAGTCCTATCTGATTTCGAAATGCTATGCGGAGCGAAAATCTCGGGCGCCATTTAGACCATTAAGAAGCGAAATTGCTATTTGAGTAAAAACGTTTAAAAAGTCGAATAGAAAGCAACCATTAGCACCAAAGATTGCTATATAATTTACAAAAGTTAATAAAAAAATTAAGATGGGTTTGTACGTGTATAATTTTTAGCCGATCCGACATGTAAGGATATATATGGAGTACCTCTTGACTAGAATAAGGGTAAATACTCACTTGTAATCGAGGAACCACAGGTAGCCAGAGTTGTCGCAGTGCGCGTCGCCATCGTGCGAGTGCTGGCTGCCTGCGAGGCTGGTGTTGCTGTTGCAGTCCTCGTCGACGCCGGGGCTCGCCGCCTTCAGCCCCAGCCGTGGCGGTGGCCCTGGAAATCATAAAAACAAAATCAATCTTGACTTCGTTAGGCAATTTAAAATACCATACAATACAACATGTTTTTAACAAAATTCCTAAAAATTCGTAATCTAATACCTACTTAGGTACATTAGCACAAAATCCGAAAATTCTATCATGGTTGTTTATTGAAGACATATTGAAGCTCGTTTAGCCCAAATGACATAAGAGATACATTTCATTACGAGTACGAAAACCGAAAACCTATCACATAAAAATAACGCATTATTCTTGGTTCATTATTATTTTGTCATAAAACATTTTATTCTTGATTTTATATTTATTCACAAAGAAAATTACAACTAATACAGTATTTACAATATTTACAAAATACACATGAAACAGTTGAGCTATCTACAAACCGTTGCAAACGATTTATAGATAGCTCAACTGGTCCAAATCAGTACCAATCGGAAGCGTGCCCAAGACACTGGCTGCATTGCCGCGCTGAATAGCAATGCTGATACGCTGGCCTAGATAATCACCAGCCCTCGGGTCACGCGTCGCTTCGACTAGACGCCCTGAAAGAATTTTGAAAACCCGACCTATCGAGACCTGCATACTTGCGCCTCTTGTGGTCCTCGGCCAAATCTGCCGCCGCACCAGCCTCAACGATTTATTCTACATTTGATACCATTTGTGAAGGTCGGTTTTTGCTGTGGTTCTTAGTATGCCTACCTTCTTATGTAACATTTCCCACGTACCTACATAATATAGGGGTTTAAATAAAATTTTGAAATGACAACTGCTTAAATTTTCTCGCTTGCATCCTAGAGTTTGTTTATCAAGTGAGTGTGCTGTGAATTAAATCAAAAAGTATGACGCCATTTGTAACTATACTATCACTTTATCACAAAACCTCACAAGGTCGTGACCGAGGCTATAATTGACAGGCTGTATAGAATGTGGGATGGCATGACATGACCTAGTTACTTCGAGGCTCGTTACCTAACCGCGAGATTGATCGACTGAACAGAAAATGAGTTTTTGATCTCGGGTTGTGACATAAAAAGCTGGAGTCGATTGAAAACCTTCGTGAAATCGAAAATTGTGTTACTGACAAAGCTTTTAAACAAGTAAACATGATGTAAAATCTATCTACGTTATAGGATCTGCTTAACAAAGATACACGTAAAAAATAATGGTATATTAGGGAAGCTTTTACTTAATATTGAGCAAAGGCTATGTTTGTGCTCGTAGAAGTACAATTAAAGCACATGTACTCATTAAGAACATTATAAATGTTAATAAAAACCTTGTTAGTTCATTAACGTGTCAAAATGAATGTTACTTAATCATGCAATGGTTATAAAACAGTAAATGGCCATAGGCGCCACGAAGCCGTCCCAAGCTAAATGTCCCAGAACTAAAATATAGTGGTAAAGTGGTGTTAGTCTTGCTTGGGTGTGGGTGGGCAGACCAGCCTGACAACATACCTTCTAGGGAATGTTGATGTGCTGTGCATCCAGAATGTAAGGAAAACTACGTAACATTTGCCTCGGTGCCACGGTCTTGCGACAAACACAGGTATAATAGGTACCTACCGAGAAATCCTACTTTGGTTACTTGAAGATTGTTTTTTGCATTACAAAATCTGTGGTCGTTTCTCAGAGGTTCTTTTTACAGGAAAAGCCAGTGGTTCTTATGACGGGGTTAACATTCGTCACGGTTAATAATGTAGTGATATGAACCGTATTATAGAGAGACACTTCGTTCTATGAGGGCATTAAGTACCACTGACTCATCGGTACTACTGAGTATCCTGTGTCATCGTGATACATCGCAGCTCTATGACTGCCGGTTATTGTTTTTGCTACCATGTTTCTAATTCGAACTTAAAGGCATTGATCTAGCCAGTAACACCTCACTCGATATTATGAATCACTATTATCTCATTAGGCATCGCAGTAGGTAGATACTCTTTACTATCTTAATTCAAGTGATTCAAGTAAGGCCAAGCAATATTTTTTAAATTTTTTCATCCTTAAGTAGGTACATTACATTACAAGTACTGATATTTACAAAAAGCGTGGAAAGGAAAACTACAATCTTTTATGGGGTTTACTGTTGATTCTTCAGTATTTCCAAAAGACGAAATATTGCATGAATCATTGTTCTGTTCAACCCTAAATGATACCTACTCGTACTTCGTTCGTCTGAATCGAATAGTAATATTATAAGTAAGAAAGAACATAAAGATATCAGAAAAGTGGCAAGCAGGTTAGCTTACAACAAAAATAAAACAATAAAAATTCCCATCTGGATAAAATCACGCAAACGAAAATACGTATTACAATAAAAGCCTCGTTATAGACGAAACGCCGGCGTTAATTAACGGTACAGGGAGAATAATTAATGTTAGTAAAACGTTACCGAATTTCGTGGAATTCGTGTCGGAGAAAGCATTCCGAAGTTTGGTTGTTGTGATAATGCCCGGCGCCCCCCGACCAGTGGCAGGGCGCCAGAAAATCCAAAACTGTTACTTCGAGGTGCTGGGTGTTAAAGATATAGAAACCGTATTCGCTAAATATAGTACCAAGACGAATCATTGCAAAAACGAACGCAAATTCAACGATGTTTACAATGTCGCGTCCGCTTTTTGCGTATATTCCACTAAATGTTTCACCATTTTGTCCGAGGTCTAATTTTTTAAGAGAGATTAAGACTTTTATGACAGAGTAATCCCTTAGTTAATTTCACAACGGATGTCACTTCGGTTATAAAACAGGTTTAAATCATTCAAGAAGCCTAAGAACTTGGAATAAAGCGGTAAACGATTGAGTAGACTAACATTTCCGGGGTTGTACAGTTTCTCACTACATTCCGTAATTTTCAAACAGGTTTATGGTGAGAAAATATGTTGCTGTTTCAGTAAACACTGCTTAACAATGAAGATCCCCGATGCTCTTGCAACCTCGACGGTTTCAACACTAAATTGAACACGACCAACGACATTTTATTAGACGCGTTTACGCCAACATCACTGCATATAACATGCTGTCACGAGGCTGCTGCTTGGTAAAGATCGCGGGTTTCTGCTGTTGCTATAGAAAAGACGAGATATTGATTAAGACCACAAAAGCCTTACAAACATTATGATCAGAGTAATCATTTCATTTCATTTCATTACATAGATATTTTACCACTATGATGACCAAATAGAAAATAAATTGAGTAGAATTTTAAATGTGAATACCTACCTACTTGGTTAGGTATAGCTAGATTAGAGCGAACTACTAAGTTTATTTATTTCTAACATAATAATATCATTTTCCATAGCGACGACGCAGTAGACAATGCATATCAGTCGCAAGCACCAAGCGTTAATTACATTTTCACAATCAACAAGTCCAATATTGCAATCTTTTTGCAACAGTAGGACAATGAAACTCGCGTGCGACCACTGGTAGCTATTTGCTGCCAGAATAATTGATCGTGAGAGGCAGATGGAGGTCATCTGACATACTGACTTCCACCACAGCACTAAAATATTATACACAAACTACGTATTTGGCGGTACCTACTTGATGCCTATAGAGTGCGTAGAGCGATCATGTGGGTGTTGTCGGGGCATAAATAGATTCTGACCAAAATATAAAAATTTGTTATTATTTCTTATTATTTTATTTGGACAACCCTGTTTGTCAACAACCTATACACCTACGTTAGGACTAAATAGATCGTCGTCACTATTAACTACAGCGTAAATACAGGTTTTATGTTTGTCAGAACTAATTAGTTCTGCTATGTTCAGTTCAATTATTATGAAGAAAACTTCGTTGATCCTTTGATCCTTTTTTGTATAAATCGAAAGTCATAGAACAAACGGAGTTCACCCCAATGACCAATGCAATGAGTTGAATGACTTCCGTTTCGGATATTTTATAAGTAAACATTATGAAACACTGTATGTATAAACGTGTAGGCAGAATCAAAATGTGAGTGTACAGTGTACACGGATTTGTTAAAAACACAATCTGTACCTACATAACCTCCAAAAATATCCATATTTTGAGGTTATAATTAAATTACTAAAGTAGATGTTATTGACAGCATGCACTGACAGGTTATTGCCATATCGCATTTATAGGTGACAGAGTTATGTATATTATTATATCCAAGGTCGAGCACGCTGCATATCGAATTTATTATCAAAAACAGGTTTTTTGGTGATATTATTGGAAAAATTACTCATAGCATCCAAGAAAACTGCGTTGGATATAAAACTATTGGTTTTAATTGAACAACACAACTCAGATTCGGAGTTGCCATTAAAAAAACTAGTTTTATGGGAAAGTCATGTTTTTAGAGATATTTTACGTGAGCGCTCAGGCGTTCCGAGCTCTTCATGGCACTTTTCATTCCCCTTTTCATTTAGATAATAGTAAGTAACTTTCTCTTTTTAGATACACCTAACTGATCATCATAAATCTTATTGAAATGATAGCTTTGGTAGAAGTGATCAGCTCTTCAAACATTTGTCCATATAAAGCACCAGGTAATAGAAAACGTGAGAATGGAGACAGTGACACATAAATGCGAGTTCTGAGCAGTAAGCAACCTTTCACCTCCCGCAGGCTAGTCCGTCCTTATTTGGCGATGGCGCCATAGGGACCACCTAAGCTGCAGCAGTGGCTTCTAAACTGTAGAACCTTGGTCTCAAAGTACACGTAGATCACGTATACTTGGTAGATAAGTACGCGTTACCAAGTGTTTGTATTTTTAACAAACTTTCAAAAAGGGAATTCTCAAGTTGCCTAGAACCTAAAATTCCTACCAAAAGTTGTACTTTCCAAAAACTTTGTTGATTGAGGGGAATGGTAATTGAAGCCGGTTTTCCAAATTTATAAACTGTTTTTTTTGTTTTCAACCCCAAAAACCTAGAAAAATATTCAGATCAATCCTATCAACTTGATTTTCTGAGATTAAAGTTGTCTGATTAAAAATATTGTAGGCGTTCATAATATTTGATGTTGAGAATGACTGTCCAAGGAAAATCTTCACAATCGTGTTCCTAGAATCAGTGCCGTAGGCGGATCATGTTCATAGAAAAGGGCAGGTGATATCGAATCTAAACACTGGTCAGGTTACTGGGACACCTTTTGCTTAGGTCGAACAAGAGCAAGGTTTTAGCAGAATGATGACTAAAGAGATTAAGCTCAAGTAAAGAATGTACAGGCGCGGGTGGTATCTATACTTGAAACATAACCAAAACCTAAAATAATAAGGAATTAAAATGCTCTTATAGAGTCTTTTGGACATTGGAAGTACCTACTACTACATATTTTTTTGTCTTTTAGCTTTTAATACTTCAAGTATTTAGGTCCTCATCTGAGATAGGTATGTATCTAAAGGTACCTATTGTACAGCGAGTAGATATTATATACATATACTAGCCGTCGCCTGCGGCGTTGCTCGCGTTCTATTACCCTTTAAAGTGTGACGTTTCAACATTCCTTTCTTAGTGCACCCCTACACTATATAAGGATTAAATCCCTTAAGAATGTATTCGTTACCTTCTTAAATCGGATTACATACACGAAAGCAAATGGGGTTTAGCGTCCCACAAGGGCCACAAGGAGAAGGAATAAGGAGGAAATTATGACTTATTCAAATATGCGAGTATCTGACACATCTAAGCTTCGTCGAAACTACTTTTTGTTGTCATGAATAATTGCCTTTATTTGAATACCACACGTGTGGGGAGAGGGGCCCCATGCTTCAAAAGTTCAACTTTGAGATGTTTTAACTGCCTCTTTGGGATATAAACTTTTGGTTTAGTTACATTCTTTTAAAATTATTTTTTGTCATTTACGGCATTTTTACGACGCCACATTTCATGAAGATTGTTTTGTAATTTATGACCTCGGGCTCACCACAAGATTGTTTATTTAAATAATTGTAGATATTATATTTATAATTTACAAATGAAATAACGAAACCCACCCACCGCTACTGAACATCATTGTGAGAACATTAAAACATCATTTGGCACCTAATATTGCATCTTAATTACAACCTCCAACAGCTGTATTGCCAACTTAGTATAATAAAGCACCTGATCTATAAGTAACTGGGATATTTCGAGCCTAAGTAGTAAGTGAGTCATGAGAAAAACGAATTAGCCAACTAAAGGGACAGTAAAAAAAAAGAAGACTGGGCGCCGGGTAATTTCACGGCGACTCCTCGACATGACTCCAGCTCAAAATGGAAGAAAACCCATCGTATAAATAGACTGCTTGCACTGTGTATGACCAATTCTCTAATTTTGTAACCAGCCTGCCCCCGTCCAATAACTGTTTCTTGAAATGGAACAGGAAAACTGGGATTTAACCGTGTTTACTAAGATTAATGGTTGTTCAAGTACTTTTAACTTGGAAATAATGCTTTAACACAATTGAGACATGCTTTGTAGTGTTACTATGGATAAAATACATTGCATATAACTAGCTGTTGCCCGCGGCTTTGCTCGCGTGGTAGCAGCATACGCAATGCATTATTTGGTTAAAATCTTTGATCCTAATTTTAGACCCTATAAGGTGCGACTTTTCAAAATTCCTTGTTTAGTGCATCCCTACACTATAATATAATAAGGATATACTAGCCTCCAAATTTCATACTTCTAGCACTTATAGTTTAGGTTGTGCGTTGATTGTCAGTCAGCTTCAAAAGCGTTTTATATATAGGTATTTAGAAGATACACCGCGTTTATTCTGACTGTAATTATTTTTGCAGTCAAGTGCTCACAATAGATTCATGTTTTTAAAATCATCATCCAACCTACGCGATGCAGAACAGCGATCGCCGCGAGGTCATTGCAACCTTGGGCTATGTTTTGTGCAGGTGACACGAAACACATAGGCATATACATAAAGAGGTGCATTGCCTACAAGTCAACAAAAGATGTCAGTGGATCAATTCGGTGACAAATACCTACGAGCAGACACATTTCGATTACGAAGGGCTCAGCCTTTTTAACTCTGATTGCATAATAATATCATTTCTTTGTTCTCCAAATCTAATTTTCTTTCTTTTGATCTGATTCGTGAAGAGCTGGTTTCGGCTACATGAGCTCTATTCAGACTGCTAAAAAAACAATGGTTGTAAAAACATAGTCACACTCTATGATATCATTAGTTAGACGATTGGAACAGATGGTGCTACTAATGATTCTGGTAGTAGGCAATAAGTTTCGATTATAGTTAGATATATACATGAATCATATTAATTTGATGACAAACCCCAAAATTGATTATCGAATGAAGAAGTGGGAGGATGTCAGCATCAATGTATTGCACGTCACATAACACAGTTTAGAGTGAAATATGTAGCTTAGTCAGTTAGTATAGTAAAGTGATTTTTTTGTGCACTTTATGCCTTACTAAGAAACTTGATACCACTCGTACTAGAAAATACCAATTTAAAGCACTTTCGAGAGTGACTTGCACTAATAATATAATATACTGTTGCTGCTAACCATAACATTTTATCGACCAAGTATGCACTATTTTTAAGATTTTTAATTTTATTTTTCACTAGTTGACTTCGTACGCGTGCGAAACTTTCCACCAAAGTATCTGTCGACCAGCATACGATGAACCCCGTAGCAAATGGCAGCTTTTGGTTTAGAGAGTTCAAGCTATATCTAAGAATCCACGTCTTTGATTTCAATAAAATATAGCCTATGTTTCAATCCAATTTTCAGCAAATAAACAGACAAACTCGATTTTCAGAATAATCGTTTCTTTAGTAGATCTGCATATCTTTTGTCCATCTCTAATTTTAGTTTTTGGCTTTTTTACAGTTTTATAATAGTATAGGATGATGTTGTCTGTAAAAACAACAAACCATCTTTGAAAAGTGCCTGTTATTCTACTCGTACATAAACGTGACACGGATGACTAATCCCGCTAATCTGCAGCAGGGAGCCAGGGCCGTTTCCATCAGTGTAGTGAGGTGACACGATCATTCCAAGCATTTTGGACGTGCAAACGACGACGGCTTCCTCTGGCAAGTTAACGAATCGTGGTTTATTGACATCCACTATCCCACTGGATGTAATGAAACAGATTTTAGAATTAAACTTCTGATACTTTTTGACTTCTACTGCTTATCTCTTGATCAAATGCTTGTCAATGCGAATGCGTTTGCTGTGCTAAACTCGAGTCGAAAGTCAAAACAAATGCACCGACTCGGGGCTCAGAAAACAAAACATGTTATAGGGTATAAAAGTATAAAAAAGAAATGAGATAAACTCAACTCAGTGTACCCTCGAAGATAGTCAATAAACTAAACTTTTCTAACTTCGATTTAAAACATATCAGTTTACGTAAACTTTTGTAAAATTGTCTCGAATGCAACACCTACGGTCCGATTGTTAGATAATAGTTGCAACATGTTATTGGGAATGATAGCAATAACGGCAATTGCATTGCTACACCCACATGCATTCCGAAATCGAATTAAAATTTGAATCACATTATACAACGTTTTGTATCAATATCTGTCACTGTTTTAGCTGGCCTTGACTGGTACATGAAACAGAGGCTGTTTCTATTTTAATTAGATCTCATTAACGTATTGGTATTTATAACCCATAGCACAGTCTATAGTCTAAGTATTTTTTCAATCATTGAAATGTCCTTACGAAGCTTTGTACTTGGCCCAAATGTAATATTATCTTGATTATATTGATTTATAATACTCACTTACTTACTTTAGTCCTAAAAACTCCATGACCAGAGTTGGCCACTTAACTCATACGAACTTACTTATTCTCAAAATGTTTTTAATACTCCCATGCTTATGGTTTGAATTGCATATGATGAAGTGACCTCTTACGATAGGGCCTGTCGGGTGCAGATAAGAGTACCGTCTTCAGCACCTCCATGTATATTACGGGGAAGTCAAAATGAAGATAATATATTTTTTCAATAGAAAATACATCAAGATGCTACTAATTAAGGAAATCGAAGCCTGCTATAAGCGGGCCACTGCACCAATTACACGGACTAATGCATGCCGCTTGCCCCACCTCACTTAGAATACAAAGGGAACCCGATTGGCTTCATTGTACCTGAATTATATTATTACGCGTGCAGTCCGAAATGTTTATTCTATTGTTTGGATATCAATAGTCACGTAAGTCACCCTTTGATGAATAATCAATTTATATTTAAATTGACGAAGTACTAAAAGCGTAAGTACCTACTAAAGGGTTATTCCACGTTGAGTTGCCAGAAGAACGAATAAAAATTTGGACCGTATTATATACCGATATATAGAACCGAAAAATCTACGACGGAATTGATGAACAATTAAAAGGTATAGTATGCCATTACAAAGTAGCCGGTGGACAATTTATTTATATTAGCTAACTTAAACTTAAATGATTGTGATATAAGTGAAAACCACCTCAGCACAGAGCCCATGGCAGTAGCATAACCAGCAGTTATTATACAAGCGGAAAGACCACGTCATGTATTTATCTATAGCAGACATTTCCTCTTTCCTATATCATGGCTGTGATATCCGTGATGCGAATGTCTTTAAAAGGATTAGTATAAAGGGTTAGTCCTATAATCTCCTTTGAGCTGTCCCCTTCGAGGGGTAAAATTTCTGAAATCAAGGATTATGAGGCAATAAGTCTCATAATCCTTAATTTCTGAGATTGTAAAATTAATTAAAATTAAAACTTGAGACACTTCAGTCTCATGATTATGAGACTGAAGTGTCTCAAAATCCCCTTTGAGGCCAAGTGTGCCTAACTTACGAACATGAACGTTGTGTCAAATTGAATAGGTAATACATAAGAAAGCTATAGGACACACTTGAATGAATAAAGGTTATCTTGTTCGTTGAACTAAAACAGTCAATATTTACATAACTCTTCACTAATCGTGCAGGTATCATTGTAATAACTTTGTTTACTATTATTATGAGCTGTCGCTATATTTATTTGTTTCAGCAGCTGTATATTGTCTGTATGTAAGGTTTGTAATATCCAAACCAATTATCTCCAATTAATCTGTTATTTTGCTACTAGCCAGTTCTATTTACATAACTCAATGCAAACCTAAGCACGGTTCATAGAATGAATAATGCTTGTGCGGACATGGATAGGGCCTGTCTAAGCTGTCTTGTACTGCAGTGAAATCACTGCTTAACAATACAACAAAACCCGCGGTTGTTGTCCTTGACTGCAGAGCGTGGCGCCAGCCACCGAGCTCTGACTGGATGCCGTGATAAATCTAACTCCTTATTCGGTTCGAAAGAGAAAGGCCTACATCAAAATCTACCAATGTTGTAACTCCATCCCACTCACTCGCAAGATTCGTACTCTTTGCGAACTGCACACTTAACTTGCCATAAGATAATATCGACTGACTCCCCAGATCGGCTTTATTTAGAGCCGTCTCGACACTTACGTTAAATTATAGGCACAAATCACCATGAAAAGGGTTCCTGATTGATGGTGCTGCCACGGAAACTGTGTTGAGGTTGTCAATTGGTATTAATACCATAGCGTGTGTAAATTTCTGTAATTTATTACTTCTATATCACAATCTTTTAAGCTTCATAAATCAGATAATTTATGCAGCAGTCATTGTTGAAAACTTAACTAAGGCAAGTAAACTGAATAAAGGTACAATTATTTCGCTACCAAGCTAGGAAGCAGGACTGAGTTCTTGGTCACCACTTGGCTTGGGTTTAGAATCGACGAACAATGTTATATCTGTGAACAGTTTTGGTTGCAAGTAAACGGTAAATTCCAAGTCAATGACCACACCACATGACATGAGCAGCAAATACCGTATTCACTCTCTTAATAGTCACGCTATCACAACAAATTTAGGGCACTTGCTGGCACAGAAACGTCTGTTTTGCGGATGCGTCATCGTTATTCGCAGATGCAAGAAGCAGCTTCGTGACCTTCGTGAACATTTTATAATTTGCTCGAGAACCTCTCAACTTGGCCATAAAGTTTGGCAAAGAACTTCCTCTATAAATACTGCGTTTCAGCCGAGTAAGCACACATCACTTCCTTGACCCCTCACATCACGAATAAGAATACATTGATGATTTAAAATGTGTCGTGCAGTCTAAAATACAATGCGCGATAGTCCGCCATGTCGCTTTCGTGACAACCCTCAATTAATCTCAATGTTCTGCAACGTTATTGGACCCGTGTCAGCTGACTCAGTAGACAGCCACTTCAGAAAACTTTTAGAAATGTTACCCAACAAAATATTACATTGTCACAATGGGTTGACAGCTTGTAATGGTTCTCGTGGTATCGTTGGCCGAAACAGAAAAAGATATATAAAACAACACTGCAATGTTGATGATATTTGCAGGGTACTTAAGTACTTAGATCATTTTAGACAAAACCGTGCGAACAGTGTCGATTATGTTACATAAACGCTTGGCAAAAAGGCGTAGAACCATTTTGCCTGATGTGGGAGTTGATTGGGATGTATAAATAGCCGGTCCGGCTCCGGCATCCGAGCGTCGGCGCGGACAATGGATTCCGTAGACGAAACGCGTTCCATATGGATGAACTGCTAAAGGGCAAACACGATAGCATTCTAAACTCTAGCATAGAATAGATCATAGTCTCTAGCTAGACTGTGGTCTTTGCATGGAAAATTCCATGCAGTTTTAATTGCATATTGTTTTGAGGAAGGAAGTGGGTAAATTGACGTAGACCAACGCAAACTGCGCCAGTTAGATTTTTCTTTAGAAAAATGTATGCGAAGTAAATACCTACTCAACTCAACTGTAATTTATACAAACCTACCTTGTAGTAGTGACGTTCCTCGTCAGCAAAGTCAAATGAGAGAAAACTATGATTTACAAGCTATTCTTGACTGACTAATGTATTGGAAAGTTTTATTTACAACTTACCTATAAGCAGTGACTCCCGCCGAAAACTAATGATGTTTTTTTTAAATGACCAGTAAAATCAACTAATCAAAAAAGTTTGATTAGTTATTAGTTAGATTAATAATTAGTTTGTTGTAGTCTAGGTCTGTAATCTTATGGTCTTGATAATAATTATAATCTATGCAACGATAATATTCTTGATGCAATGCAATAGATTCAAATAGTCTACGAAATCTGACTTAGTAAGGGCTTAAAGTAACACTGAGTGGGATGGTGGGAGGCTGTAAAGATACGGTAACGATGTCTCCTGTGATATCTCGACACCCAGACCGTAGTCACAGATAAACACGAGTTAGTACGTCTTATCGCAGTTTCCTGCCCGCTACGGCATCGTTAGGTAGAAACCAGTCATCGTGTGCGGTTATTCTAAGGTAATTTGTGAAAATGGTTATAGTTCTGATTGCAGTTTTGGTACATTTGGATATATTCGGGTGCCAATTTTAGATTAACTCAATAAATAGACTTCAATTTCTAACACTTTGCGAGTATTCAACTATTTTGACGTGTAATGAGCAATTGAGCATTCTAGCTATATGTTCGTTCATTTTTCGTATCGTAGCCTAAAATTTACTTATACATCATCATCATCATCATCCGCAGCCTGACTTCAGCCACTCACATTTATATGTGACTTAAGTCGTGCTTGGACAATACCATTAAACACAAACCTATATCAAACCAAACGCTTTCTAAAATAGATGAGCAATTATAATTCAACAAAGGCGTCTTCATTAGCGTTACGTGACAGTAAGCCACGATCCATGTGAACTAGCCCCTAGAGTGCTTCTAGACTACTGTTGCAACTTGCAACGATTACCTCCGCATGAGCAACATGCGATTATAAAGTGGGGTGGCCTATTTAAGGTGCGAACCAATTACTTTTATTTATATTTAAAATAAATATCGGTATCATTTGAAATCTGGGACTATAAGATCAGAAGAGTATCGCTATTACTTAACCTCCTCTTTTTGTTTGATCTAACTAATTGACAGAGTTGCATCCACCTCAAAGTTACCTAACACAACAAAGACAGCCCATTGAAACAGAGAAGTGGAAACTAAAACTAGACCAATATTGCATTGAATAAAGATAACAAAATACTAAACTTAAAGTTGTATTCGCTATCCCGTTTTACTCGTATTAATCGTACGATCAACTGATACGTGTTCCGCCCACTTCTGCGGCCGCTGGAACTCGAGGGAGAGCTCATAAATCTAATTAACTTTGCATGTAGTGTAGCTTCGCTTCAGTTTTTAAACTGAGATTATTGCTCTTTTAAATAATATATTTTTATTTTTTAAACTGGTTTGCAACTGGCTGGATGGAATTGCTACTGTGAATTTTCCTGTTTTATTATTTCTAGTCATCATCATCTTCCTACCCTTGTCCCACGCTAAGTGGGGTCGGTACAACATGTCTTCGTCCTCCACTCTCCTCTATCAGCCGTCATCTCGATGTTCACTCTTTTCTTACTCATATCTTCTTATTATTTCTAAAATAACTATCAAGGATTTCCAGAGCATCGAATCGATTCTGCACGTTATGTGGGAGAACCGGCTAGCCACTGACTTTTAATACTTATTTATTTTTTATCGACCATCAATAAAATAAATTGGCTTCAATTATGTCTTGAGAACGTGATTGGTGAAAGCATAGGACTGTTAGTTTAATAAAGCGAATTACATAACATAATTTTAATTTAGTTCCTTCCATCTAACTGAATTATAGATTCCCGGTTCTTAGAACTCTTACCTAATTGTAGAGGTTCATTATTCTATGTTGTAGATGAATATTTTGACGTTCTCAAATTAATGTTAGTGTAATGCTGAATAATTTTACATACTTACAAATAAATCTACTAATCCCATTCATAGCGTGTGAGTTTCTCGAGACTCAGACTGAATTGAATTAGTTGCACTTGCAAACTTACCTGAAAATAGAAAACATCAATTAAAAACAAGATTTAAAACAGGAACTACGAGTAGTAATAAAATTCGCAGGTTTGATTGGCAAAAAATTCAATCAATTAACTTGCAAATAATAATATATTCTGATATAAAATGTAATAGATAGCGCGTGCCATAAATCTTAGACGTGAAATTACGTAATAAGAAAGCGAATTTAAATTTACACATTACATAAATGTTTAATTGTAAATGTCAAACATGGTAATCCCAGATATTTTGAATTGATAATGTCATTCGAAGATACTTGATATCTTATTCTTAATGCAGTGTAAATTATATTTGAGTTTTGAGTACATAGAGAATTAGTTTGTGGTTTGCATAATACATGAGTATTCTTATTTATTTTCAACAAGTTATTGATGAATTTCCTTATACATAAGCATGAAAAAATTATGTACGTAAATGTTACGTAGCTGCATCTACATGTTTTATTATTTTCCTACTTTAATTCTACTATTCTGCTCATGGCAGTAATGGAATTAAACGCTCACCTAACAATACAATGGAGCTCTCGTGCGTAAACTATTCAAATATAAAATAACTAGAAACTTAAAGTAGGTTGAATAACTTCAAATGACACAGTTACAGAGAAAACTATGAATAATTAAACAAACAGCCACGAAGAAGGGCCGGATACAACTGGAATGAAAACCATAAAGCATATCCTTCCTACTAGGTACCTACTTATGCTGAAGGACACTCTCCTTTATGTAGAACTGGCTCACCTCGAAAGGCTAAACCATCCCTACATCCCAATTTAAAACGATTTACTAACGAAATAAAGATCTAAGTAGCATGGCAAAAAGATGACGCAAAAAGATCCACTGAATGTTCCGCAGCGGAGCGTGAACCATGGAAGAGATGAAAACACTAGAGCCTGAAGTAACTTAGCAGTAAGTAGTGACGTTTGCATTGTAGGAGTCAGTTGCAGGTGCTGTGATTCAATACAATACTGCGTACTAGTACAACAAGTATACGTAAGCACTGACTCATATAGGTATTTAGTAAATTAATTCGAATGTTTTATGCCCATGTTTTATACTATATACAAAGGCCTATTAGGGCAGGCCTTTGTATAGTTTGCATCTAAACGATTTATACAGCGGCGGGGGCCACTTTTTACCAATGCCCCTACGAACAGGACGCTGCGCGGTGTAGTGCCTGGGACATGATTTAGATGGAGTAGGCTTGCCCAGCACCTATCCAATCCTCTCAGCCTAGTCGGCCAAACCAAAATCAAACTGTGGATTGGTCTATTACGGACTGTGTGAATATTACGATAAGGAAAAAAATTGGTAGCGAAACATCAAATAATGCCTCAAACCGTGTATAAACAGAAAATCAATAATACCTAACTGTTATTCGAAAAAAAATCCATATCATTATCAAATTACCAGTAAAAGTATCCAATAAAGTGGTCGAGTTGGATAATGTAGACAAACGTCCATTAGCGCAGGAAGTTTTATACAAAACCGCTATAACTTTGGGCAGTATAAATGATACGGCAGTTGCAGCTGTCAGAGGCAATATGAAGCGCATCTTGCAATTAAAAGAGATGCATGCGGGCTTTGTGAATGGGGTATTGATTCACGATACAGTCATCAACAAATGTAGTTTGAACAATAAAAACTTCAAACCATCGTGTTATTAATTTTCTATTTTGGGTAATCAAACACGTTGTTATACATTTATAGTCTGTATATCGTGCATGGGAACGGTGAACGTTTTACTTATCTGTGCTCGCTCTACGCTAATAAAAATCTAGTTCTAATATCTCAATAATTGAAGACTAATTTTAGGTACAGGGATCCCGTGTGTTATTTTAATTATGCCTAAAAGTAATTCGATAGGATTAAAAAAGATTTTGTTTCATTTTTGTAGGTGTCTGTACCCTTCCCCATTAGTAGTATTTTATTCAGTGATACAGATGTGCAGGCGCCGAAGGCGGTCGCGACGTCTCGCCGGGTCCGTGCGTGCATTGACAATGTGGCCATTCAATATGCAAGGATAGGACTTGGTCAATGTTATCTAATCAATGTCGGAACTAAAATAAAATATTTTACAACGATTGAATCATACTGCAGAAAATCTGTGAGTTGATTGATAGTGGGCATGCGTACCCTTGAAAAACAGAAAATAGAAACAAAAAGATTTTACCTACAAACCTATATCATCCTACTAATATTATAAACGCGAAAGTTTGTAAGTATGGATGGATGGATGGATGTTTGTTACTCTTTCACGTAAAAACTACTGATCCGATTTGGATGAAACTTGGAATATACTCGTATATTGTCCGTGACCTGAATTAACACATAGGCTACTTTTTATCCCGAAAAATCAACGGGATCCAACGGGACGCGAACGAAGTCACGGGCGGCACCTAGTTTACTGATATAGAACTTGAACCTTAGATTTCGCAGAAGTCTTCATTCATAACCGGGAGTTACGAGTGACGTTGTCCCAAGCTTTTATCTCGAACAATGCATACCGTCTCCATTGATACAGAACAGCGATATTGTTACGCCCACACCTCTTGTTCTGACAGTCAGTACGTAGTACCTATACTTATAGAAGTTATAATACATACGGTACCTTACCTATACGGTTCATTCGAGTACACTACGCAAGGTCACGAAAAAATGATCTCAACTCCAAAAATCAGGGCAATAAAAACCGTTCCAACAGAAATTGATTTAAAACAAAAAAGAAACAGCAGAAAAAGCTCGGGCCAATGTTGACAAAGGAGACGAAAATTTTCGCACACAAAAAACTGCCACTTTCCCCGAAGTCACAGCTAGAATAATGTAACAGGCACTTTCCACTGTGGGTGTCAGCTAACCATTGTGTGCAGCGAAAGCCGAATAAAAACAAAAGGTACAGTGACAAGATGTTCATATTTTGGACAGTATACTAATGAAGCGCGGGTACTTGACTGCGTAACAGAGCGAACAATGTGTTGTACCTATCAACTAGATACAGGCAGGAAATTATTCCGATTTGTCGATGAGCAAGTAAGATATCTTATCGGTCGCAAATTAAGCATCTTCGGTCCATTGTTCTTACATTGTAGCTACATACCATGATATCTGAAGAGATAGCTAGATACAATTATCTGAGGATTACAGATTGCATTAAAAAGCAATACCTAAACTTACTTTACAGTAAACATAGCCTGACACAGAATTATTTGAACAAACAGCTGCTTTCCCAAACCATGATAGAGCACGTTGTACATGTCAAAGTTCGGTAACTGACGTGGCAAGCGACATGATCAAAATCGTCCAAAACGCGCAGAGACGAGGGAATCTTCGAATCTTTAGACATCGCATTTGGTATCGCAATGAAATCGCGTGAGTTTGAACGCAGCTTTACAGCTAGTTACGTCACAGTGCTGATGGATTTCGCGGTTGTCTTTTCGCGCAGAACTCGTTTTTGTGTGACCCACAAATGTTTAGAAACTCATGTTTATGCGGCGTTAAAAATCAATTTTTACTTTTTATGACCGCATTTTCATAAATTCGAAATGGTTTTGCATAGACAACTACATAAATATTTATAGTGGCTGTTTAGTCGTCTATGACTCAATCACATCGTTACAGTTTGAGCCAATTTGAATGATCGAGTAATAAGACGATGGTTCGTGACCTGAAAACCTAATAGACTTAAGGTTACCAGAGGACAGAGGAAAATTACATAAATTAGATATAGTTACCTATGTACATTAATAGCTCGATCGTGACTTTCCAAATTCGTTTTAAAATACAAAGATGAGACGTACTTAGAGCATTCTAACACAGCATCAGTATTATAGAAAGTTGTACTTATAGGATAGTTTTTATCACGAGATCTTGTAGATAGCATACTGGGCTAGCAACAGACGCAGCTATCACCTGTCTCTCCATATCTTTACCTCAGACGTGTCGCCTAGCTCTCTCCATAATTACTTACCGGTATCAAACACATACCGATTGAAAAACACCTAGTGTGGCGTGCACTTGGTTAGATATGACATTTGAGTAATTCATTGCAATCGATAGACAATCGCTAGAAGAATAGAAAACCATTAGAAACGCAAAAAATGGATGATCACGTGACTTTTTGCTTAGAAAATATGTCATTACATATTTTAAGGTACATTATGGGTTTTTTTCTGTTCTCTAGCGATGTGTGGAATGCTTGGACGAATTAACATTTATGTACTAATTCGACCAAGGTAGAGTATCTTACTTCTTTCTACTTCTCTACTTCTCTAGTGTAGGTAAGAAGGTGCCTATTTACAGCAGTAGTCATTCAAAAATAGGTAGACTATTTTCTTGAAAAACTGAAGCAATCTCAACACAACTAGCAACAAATTATTTTATTTAAATGATTGCTACAAGTTTAACCACGTAACAGTTGTCGGCGCGCATCCAGATCGATTGCTCTAGCCTGGGGCGTAATAGCCATGATTTTAGTGAGGAGACAACCGGTCTTGGCATATTCAGACCGATTACTTATACATAGTATACATACATATACTTACGTGTTTTAATAATTACATTGAGAGTAAAGGCTTAGGGATGTCGAATAATATCGAGTTCTAATTTCGGCGTTTCAAATTCAAATTCTGGAATTTGAAACTTTCGGCGTTTCAAATTCCGTGTGTTTCAAAAACTATACCCAGCCAGGTTTTTTAGGCTAAAAAAATACACTACTGCGCTCGATCTACGTAGATTGATGACATGATAGCAACAACAATTTGTAATAGAAAAAGGTGTACGTGTTACTTGAATAATAATTACGTCTGTGCTCTTTATTAAATACTTGTGTGTTCTGAGAATGTCTAGATTTGTGATCATACTATTGTTTTATCCTGCAGGGTAACTGATTTTTCTGTCTAGATTCTTAGTGAGATTACTTTTCGTTCACAAACGAGTTTTAGAGTAGTGAAATGAAAAAACTATAGGGACAAGACACCTAAATACATTGTTTAGGCAACACCAAAGCAGTTTGGCAAACCAAATGGTCTGTATAAAAACACGTCGGAAGCACCGCTCATGGCCGCTTGGTTTTTTTCACCACGTTGCGTTATTGTGTTGATACAATGAAGGCACGTTGATCATTTTGTAGTCTGTAGTTTACTCAGTTTTATTTAATAAATCATCTTGATTTTATGCCTGATAAACCTGATAAGGTGACTCTGTCATTATTATTAATGTAATTTGGATTAAATTGTAATTCAATTTGGATGAAACATGAAATGAATAAAACAAAAAAACACCTCCTCATTACATCACCACGTTTGGGTTGTCTGGCAGTTAATGCTTTCAACATTATGCCCACCCTTTGTAACAAATTTATAATTTTGTGCAATAAATTATTAAATAAATAAACATGGAATTTTTCATATCTGGGTAAAACGGTAAAACGCAAGTGAAGCCTGGACTAGAAATATAGTTTACGGATTCTTTTTCAGTAAGCTGTTCCCCAAGACCATAAATTATATAATTTGGAACCGGTTGTATGACTTTCTATGATAAATTACGGTTTGAATTTACAATAATTAGATGCCAATCTTTAATGTTACTACTAAGATTATTAGCATATATATCAAAGAAACAGGAAAGAAACCACTAGACAAATTACTTGGCAGAGAGATGTAAAGGTTCTACGGAAACCGGAAAAGAATACATAAGCACACTTACGTTTGAAAGTGCGATCTAGATATGAACAATCCAG
Source organism: Eulithis prunata (assembly GCA_918843925.1). Taxonomy (NCBI): domain Eukaryota; kingdom Metazoa; phylum Arthropoda; class Insecta; order Lepidoptera; family Geometridae; genus Eulithis; species Eulithis prunata. The sequence goes on along the minus strand of OU974016.1, from coordinate 4,985,844 downwards.
ATAACATTGGCCGAAGACCAAAAAACGATACAAAGTAGCTATATCTTGTAACATTAAGTCAAAATACTGGAGCAAGTAGAATTGAACCTCTCTGGGCATTTTTTAGGTAGGTAATTGAACGACTCTATACTCGCAGTTTGCAATGCTATGTTGTTTTTTTTTGCATTGAGTTCTCATTTTATCACGAACATAATAATTTACACGATGAAGTCAATCACACATAAATATGTCTTGATCACACATATTTGCCAGTGTACGTGGGTGCCTCACTCATAATAAACTTTATTGCCGCCGCCCCCACGATGACTAGGTATTTATGAGCAGTACCCTTACCGCCAAACGAAATGGTAATGGAAATCAGAAACTTTGGTTGCCATTTTTGCAATATTCATAACATGTAGGTTTAAGACATATAATGTGTATGACAAAATAAGTTAAAACTAGTCATTAATAAGTATTTTTTATTTCAGTTTAAAAGAGTTTGGGCAATGCTAACGTTGTAAAAAATTTAACTAAAGTTATGGAACTCCATTACCATTTCGCTTGGCGGTAAGAGTGCAGATTACGTAGTCTTCTTCTTTGTCGTATCACTCTTGGCAGAGTGGTCGTGGTCGTCATATTGGAGTAGTGGCCCGTCTCACAATCTTCCGCCATTCCTCCCGAACCGCTGCTTTTCTGGCACATTCGTTCAGAGGAACATCAATTGCAGCCTTGACTTGGTCCGTCCATCTCATCGGTGAGCGGCCGCGCGCTCTTCTGCCCTCGATTACGTAGTAGAACAGTATAATATCCGTGTTCTATGATTTCGTCTTTCCTTTCCTTTTTGTAATCAGTGGAGTATTCAAAATCACAGGCAATCATACCACATAGGCTGCGAACGCATTACGGCGGTGGCGTCGAAAATAATTTTCTTACAAAAGATTTAAAATTGTATTAGTTGTCGCGACCGCTGTTTTGGCCCATCTAACGTTTAGCCGCGCTCGAATTGGGCAGCAAGCGGCGACCAATATTTTAAAAGCAATACGAAGATCTCAAGTCGCTGAGATGGTCGCCAAGTGCATTTGCAGCCTAAAGTCCAAATGATTCTTTGATTTCTTCATATTTGCACAATAAGTAGGTGAGAGGAATCCAATGCTGATTGTGGCTCAAGTGGCAGTTATGAACGAAAAAGTAAACATCCGAAGAGTGATAAAACTTTCTTTCATAACGTCTTCTTTATGTGGAGATGGATGTCTAAACAAGACGACTATGACCCAGACAAATACATTGGGCAAATATTGAGTAATTTTCTTTGCGAATAAATAAAATAATGAATAAAAAATCAACATGGTGATTGATTAGTTTTGACCAAAAAATATTTAAAAGTGTAATCGTCTGGTACTATAAAATATTTTTAGTAATTAGTTGCTGTTTTAATTCATAAACAGTAAGTACATCGTAGGCTCTATTAATTATTCTGTTGTACGACCAATAAACCGAAGAGCGAGGCACTCAGTCGTGACGAATCGCTTCATAACTATTTGACACAACAGGTTCTGTGCGGGATGAACTGTGGATATTAGACGACGGACTCTCGCTGAACGGCTTAGCTACTGCTTAACGTGATAATTTACCCTTTCAACTACGTAAGTATTAGGTGATAATATAATACGATGGCAGCGTACGAGTACGTATTGCACTATAGAGTTGGAATATTAAGAGTAGATTTTTTTAGGTCAATTTGTCTAAAAAAGACTTAAACGCGCACCTAGTGCTACGACTTCGCTACGAAACTGTGTTCTTATTTTATAAAATGTGTTCGTTTTACGCGTAAACTATATTTTTGTATAGAGAATAAGCAGCGCCCCTAGCGTGTAGTTTACAAAATTGATGATTCTCCATAGACAATAATACTTTACGTGGCTTTGTAGTAAACGTCAAACGTATCGGCATGCTGGTAGTGAACTGACATTTGCATGTTACTGGCTGGTTGCTGACAACATCGGTGATCGCTCAACTGAGGCTAGAAGAATACGATACGATCAAAATTTATAATCTGTGAAGGGGCTCCAATCTATTAACGATGACGATGCCACGACAAGTAGGTGTATCCGTTAGAAATAAACAGTCCGTAACCATAGAAAGTCAAGTTACGCCGTGTTCATTTTTTTGATCGAATTTGATCTATCAATGAAAAAAACTATTTGTAATGCTGTTTAAATAAATAAGCAAATTAGGTGTAGATTAGTACTTAGAGGCAGCTAAGTTTGCGTGATTTAATATTTGCAACACTGTGGTTAAAACCCAAGGATCTGGTGTTGAAATAGCCTTATTACGCTTAATTCTTGGTTTTTACTTCGACTCGTATAACCTGTTAGTTTTAACTTGTATGCTAGTAAATTATTTTTGTACACGCAAAGCAAACGTAGGCGATGATACCTAGCTACTTACTTATTGTTTACTATTTTTGTAAACAATTCCAAATTTTTTTACTCAGCTCCGGATACGCTTCGGTAGTAAAATGAAATAGAAATGCTAAAAATAAATTCCCATCGTGATTACAAAAATGGCAAGTTCTATATTTTAAAAAGTCCTCGAAAGTTGATAATAAAATTCACAGTTGACAGCAAAGTTAGGGGATTAGTAAGGTGTGGTAGCCAAAGTAAGTAGGTATGTAAATTTTTGATGTACTCGTCCAAGCCCCTCGGCATGGCAGCGTGACTCATAAATCGATCCCTTCTTTGGCTTGACTGTGAAAGGATTATGAAGATTTAAATAAATATGATATGAATTCTGTCTATTATTAGATGTGATCTCAATACAAATGATTCAGTTATCTCCTTTTATATAGACTAGAGTAGAGATCATAGTCTTTGTTCTAAATTAATCGAGAAATATATTTCCTGTCGTCTAGGCTGAGAGGATGGTGTACAGGTACTGAGCAAGCCTATTGCCTGTACCCGATTTAAACCTGTCATGTCTATGGACGGGACGCTGTAGTGTCAGGGACAAGATGATTTAAACATCGTCAGGTACCACTTTTTATCTGTACCTTTATTACGGGTAAAAAACCCGATGCTTTATAAATCATCTTGATAGATAGATATATTCCTTATTGCACACCACGAAAAGAAGAAAAACAATAAGAAAAGAAAAAGTTACAAGTAAGAGGTACAATGGGCGGTCTTACCGCTATAAGCGATCTCTTACAGACAACCTTTGGATGGACAGAAGCATTTCGATAGGCCTGTCTTGATTAGATCTTGATTATTTGTAAAGGACTGTTTCCTATATTATGAACAGGAGAAAAAAAATGCATTCCAAAAGTCAGGACTAAAATAACTATGATACACTATTTTTCCCAATTTTTGGGGGTTAAGAAATACAATAGGGCTTACTTTGCCAACAATCCATCATGGTCAGGTTGTGACAAATCCGCAATTCATCTCGTACCGAAAATAACCACCTCATAAGTGATGTCCGTAGCACAGCAGCGTCACACCTTGGCACTGACTCTTGGCATCTGTTTCGAGTCCACAAGGCCAGGTGCAGCTGGTAACTCTCACAAAAATCATGTTTTCAACTCCAATCAAAGTGCAAGCGTAATGTAGGAAAAACAAATGAAGTCAGTAAAAGTTTGATACCAAAATTCAATCAAATTACAACCCCAAAGCCGTTGTAATAAGGTTCGAAAACAATCGATACTCTTGCGCACCATATTGTTTATTAAATGAAGACTTACAAACTGACACTTGACCAATTTGTCATCAAGAAACGGATGTTGCGTCTGGCGAGGATGTGGTGTTGTGATTCATCATATACGCTACCATATTTTAAAAAAAACAATCAGTCTCTATAGTACTTTTTTATTAGACGTGCTCACTTCTAGTTATCTTCTATTATATAGCTAATATGTCTTCTATTATATAGCTAACATTCCAAGTTCACACGTTGGTTAGATATTCAACACCACGGATGTCTGTTTTCTATCAATACCTTCTCAGAGTGGGATTCTTGGCATTATTTTCAGTTAGTACCTACCGCTCGTAAGTGCTAAAGAGGCGCCTGTACATAAATATTATTTTTAAGAAGCGTTTTTATTTTTAGCAACCGATAAATCTCTGGTAAAATTGTAACACTTTTGTTTCTAGCTTTTTTTTAGCAATCGGTAATATTTTTATCATGTTTAACACTTTGTAATATTCTTTGCATAGCATTCCTTGTATCTATACAAGTTACTGTGCTTGTACCTACCTAAATGCTTAGTTCATTTAAATGTATCAGTCAATGACACTCAATTCTGTTGATTTTGGGATACAGTTATTTGCACGTTTCAAGCACTTTGTTTGTAGAGAGTTACACAAGGTTAGTGTCTTTGTTTCAGATCTAACATAACAATGTTGAATGAATATGACGTCGTATTCGCGAAGTGAATACTTTAGCTTGTGAATTATTTTCGCGCATTGAAATATCAATTAAATATACAGCTTTCTATACGCACGCCTCATTAATATATAGTCGTTAATTTTAACACTGCTAAGATAATAAATTGTTAGCATTCAATAGCCTTGGTCTATAAAGAAACACATTTCTGGCTTTGTAATGCCAAGTTAAGCCTACTTACTGTACAATAAACTATACTGCAGAATAATAGCTAGGTGGTTATTTTACAATGATAAAAAACATAGGTAGCTACCCGATTCACATAAGTGTAGGCAATTAACAACTGCCTTGCTTTTGCTTATGTACTTTATATAATTGGTTATTTACTTCAGCTACTCCTATGACATACTCGTGATATATTGCTTTAGAGGGATTTCTTAAAATGAAATATGAATTTTAATAAAATTAAATGTCTGCGACAATCTCGTCTGCAAACTTGGAAGTGGATATGAGGGGTATCAAAATGTAGTAAATCCTGATTTCAAGACTTTCAAGTAAAAGTAGTAAAACTGATAGGTTATTGCCATCTCCGCATAGAATGCCGACTGCGAAATGTCCCGAGTATTGAACGTGAGCAGTAAAATTGCAGAGAAAACTTGGCGTTGTGCCAGTGTTGTGTGCGCACCTACTTTACACTGTGTCTGACTGCGGAGTAGAAAGAGCTGTCTTTTAAAGGCCTGTTCAGGTTCAGACCTACGCGGTATTCGTTATTGAAAGTGGCAGCAAAAGCTGAGTGGTATATGGTAATCTTACTGTTCAACCTACTGTAGTAGCGAAACTCGTCGGGCCGCGGTTTCACGCGGTGTCCGAGCGAATTGCTACCGCCGCCGCCGCCGCTCTGGGTAACAAATACGCCGTAGGTCTGAGAATGCTATCTTATCTGCAGTGCAACACAACTACAAAAAGGAAACTCCTACGTATTTCTTATTCATGCGAACGCAACACATTGTAGGCAGCGAGAGCGTATCACTTTCAGCTTGCTACAACCACATGTTACTTTTTCTACGCACAAGTTGTTGTAGCATGCATAAATTGCATAATGTATACAACATTTGCGTAGTCATTGACCTTTAAATATTAGAAAAACAGCGTTGTTCACCACTTTTTTCTCTTTTACGCTGAGTACTTTTAGACTCTGGTTATTAGTACCATCATAAATCTATTACTTTCACTTATTTTCCCGACGTTAATCTGCATATTTATTGGTTAGCCTTCTTTACATCCTTGAAACTTCTTCAGGAAAAATTATTACCAAAAATACTAGCAATAGAATGAAGAAAGTATGTACAATGTACATATTGTATTTGTAAGTACCTAGGTATACTTAGTTTTTTTACCTGTATTAAAACTTATGATAAACTGAAGCTGTCTTTTGAGTCTAAATACGACTGCGTACCATTTTTTAAAACACAACGCAATAAGAAAAGAAAAAAATACTTACCCAGGTTATGTAACCCACCTTCTATAAAAGACGATTACCGTGAATAAAAAGATTTTTGACTTTGACTTTATGAAAAGGATAATTCAACACAGTGCCTTTTAGACAGCAACCGTACTCACGTAAAATACACTTAAGTAGGAACGAATTAATTTTGCTGGAATGCCGAGTACTCCCCCACATTTAGCTCCATAGCGTGACGGGTATCTGCCAGTCTCATCAACGGTAATAGGCACCACGATATCTAAGAGCTGCGGGCCTCCAATTATAATTTAATTATGTTTTTGAAACATATTTGTAAAATCGGTGATGGGATCTAATGCGTTGAAAGCAATGCGTTACCTCACAGGCACGTCCTTAGTAGACACGCTCAGTGAAGCCATTGTTATACGTAGAAGTTATCGCTTAACATCAGGTGGACCATCTGTTTGTTTTACCACTCGATCTTATTCTAATAAAAAATACAGTAAAACTGATTCATGCTATCATAAAGTACATTATGAAACTCTCTAAGAGAGTTCGGTCAAGAAAAAATAGAAATCATACAAGCATTTCATATCTCTGTTGCCATCTTTGGTACGGCTATAGAAAAGCTGCATGGAATTGATATATCATTGTGGAAAGTAGTCTTCCAAGAACTAAAACTCGATTTATCTTAAAAATACCGAAGTGGTTTCTGCAAACCTACCTAGTGGTGTGGGCAGACGGGGGTGCACGCATTAGGGGTCGCTGCCCTCACTACCCCTAAGAATTTCCAGGAAAGTCGGCAACAAAACAAATAAAATCTGACACAAGCAAAAAATTTATGACCCCTTGTACGTAACTGTTATTCAAAGAACGAAATTGGCTTTTGTAACCAAAAATGTCTAAGAAAATACCTATTGGGAGACCTAATGATCATTTGTTACCTTGACATTTAGCTAAAGGGCGAAGTTGTGGATCGCACGCAACCTTTGATATTACAGAGGTTCGGTAAACTGTGATTCAACTCTTTTGTTTATAATTTAAAATAATGGTCCTTGCATATATTGGACTTTTACGACACAATCGCACTTTTTATCGGTTAGAAACTTAATGAGAAATGTTTTTGCGTAGCTACAAGATCTAGCCTTTGACATCTAAAATCTAAACTAGCATTGGAATATTCCCTGGGCACCCACGCCTTTGTGCTATTTCTAGAAAAGCACCTTGCAGTATTGTTTTATACTGCTGGAATACTTCGCTTTTCAAAATCGAAGCGAATAATTTTTATCGAGCAGTTTTGTAAGCGAAGGCTCCTCTTCTCTCCAAGAGTAATCCAATAAGGTTCACCCTATGTGTTCTCCCCACACAGTTACCCTAACTCCCCCAGGCAGTTAATCTTTCCACGCTATAGTAACGAAATTTTTCCTGGAAAACACGCACTGGGTGATTCACTAAAAGGAAATCCTTTATTAGGTGCTTATTCAAGACTGAGAAGAAGGACTCAAAGCACGGACACTGGCAAAAATCTAGGCATAATTCTGTCAGAATTGTGATACCAAGTTGCAAACGCCATAGACCAAGAAGTTAAAGTTGACTCAAGCATAATTTCTGAACGAGTGATAAATAGAAGTCGAGGCAAACATTGAGTGAGATTGATTCAAGCATTTTTTTTACGTTTAATTACTACGGCGTATCTAGAAGAGGCACTATGATAGATTACCGAACTAGGCCTAATTAAAGTAGTTGTGTAAACAAACATGGCAGATGTAGTGGCACTTTTTCACCTGGCTCCCAAAGCACCTTGTATGAGGTCACTGTACTTCTGATACCTTTTTTGGTCTTGAAACATTTCAAGTTAGCCTTATCTTGATCCCTGACATTTCGGGCGGCCAAGAGTACTTGCTGTTTTAATTAATTACTTTTTTATAGAGCGTGTTAGTTACATTTTTTATATCTTTCATTCGCAATTTCATTTTATAGGAGGATTTCGATCAAACGAGCTAATTTTTATTCTATTCCCGTTTTTTTCCAATTCCCAAGAAACACAGTTTACAGTATGACAGAAAAGACACTCGTTCGGTCCAAACTAAAAATTAAGGAATGCCCTTTTAACCTTGCAAGCAAATCTAAATGAGAATAGATTTGGTCATTCTTACCGTTCTTACACCCCTAGCATTATCCAAATCCTTAATCTACAGGTATATTTAACAGACAACCGGCTGATAAATAGCGATAGGTTACTAAGTAGTTGTTTAACAAATGTCTGGGTATGTACTAAGAATAGATTGGTAGGTATTCTGGAAAACACACTTTGAAGCCGAAGTTTCTGGAATTTATTGTTTTGGGAAATGGTAATATCATTAAATTAAATTAAATTAAGTAAATTATTAAATTTATTAACTATAATTATATATAATTATATATATATATTTATTAATTTTTAACTATTAAATTTATTTATTCTTCTTTCATTTTGATTTGTCTCATACACATTTTTTCACCGTTATGCAACTGCTTAGCTACCTCAAATAATACAATAGTAAATATATATTGTTTAATATTTGTAAGAAGCAGCGTTTTTTAGTGATTATCAAAGATATTACAAAAATCTACGTGACATTTTCTAAACAAAACAGTTTCTAATTTACCAATCAGTTTAAATCAAGGTTCCTACGGCTGTATTGCTGTAGTTTTATGAACTTTTCCCAACGAGTTTGTTCAACCAATATACGTCGGTAAGTACACTAGGTACCTACCTACTTCACTCATTTTGCAGTTGCAAAAATGGATGTGACCTTATGTCAAAATTAAACCCTTTTTGGGAAATTTCGAAATAATTTTTGCATGTGTTAAATACCTTAGTAAACACTGCAATGTCGGACATGAATTGTGAAATTAATAATTGTAATTTTTTGGTAAAAAAGGCCGCCATTTGGTAGGCTTTTCTTGGCGGTATTGGTAAGTCTTTAGTTCTGCATAACTGCTGTGTTATTTTTTTTTGTAGTTTTGAGTTTGAATCACATATAATTATTTATTATTTTTTAGGTTAGGTACCTATGTATGTATGGTTAATGTAGTTTTTAAAGGCGTTGTTGTTTCTTTTTAAAGTCTTACCTTAGAAGCACTACCATCATCTCCACACTACGCCCAGGTTAGTTGGTTGATAATGCTAAATAGCATTAAACTCACCTCTGTACGATTTTTTAAAAAGTGCAATAAAGAATTTTCTAATCTAATTATGTGACATTACCAGCGGGCCTAGCATGCGCACGCGAGATATTTTTCATGTCGTTCTGTCAAAATGTAAGCATTTTGTACCAGTTTTTGAATTTTTGCATTATCTGTGGTAATGTTGTCGACAAAACGCGCCTTGTCTCTCAATCTCAATCGCTCTAAATTAAGTCATAGTGGCGTGTCATAGCTCAGTTAGTTCTATCACCAATCTAGATCCCAAAGTACAAGCTTTGCTTAGTTTGGAACTAGAAGGCGTGTATGTTGTCTGCTAACCATAGATCATAAATATAATGTACTCATATGGTACGATGACTTGGACTTACACCATTACCTACATATGTTTGACCAAATAATGGTGTTACACAATAGTAAATGCGCAAAGAATAGAAAAAGAACACACACTTTCCCCTCACTTAAATCTTAAGTAATTCCATAGAATAAATACCAGTAGGTATACAACGTGTTACTGAGGTGTAAATTTTCGTAAGTAAATTAAGGAAAATTGCTTCTACGACACTTGCTAAGAAGTTTACAAGTAGGTCAACTACGCGATAGAAAGTATACGATGGAAATAACAGTGGAAATCCGCTCGGAAAACGTATGCGTTCGAGTGTTTCTCCATTTAACCCAAGATTTATCATCATCGTGGAATGTTATTCTTAATGAATAAAAAACATTACGTAAATTGTTTTACAGTTCGTAAGATTTGTGGTTTAATTTTTGGAATATAATTTTCACTGCCACGTAAGTCAAATAAATCAGGATTCAATATCTCAACGTCTCTCAAAATAAATTGTCACCTGAGTCAATAACTATTAATACAGTCAGACAGGGGGAGTAAAATCGATCGAAATCTCCCCTCGTGGGTGCTCGGGGTACTCTGACAGTACTTACGCAGAACTTACACTCTTCCTATTCATTAGTACAGTATACCATGGAGGGCATAGATGACATGACTGGTAGTAACTTCTTGATTGGTATATCGATACGTTCGTCAAACTAAAGAATGTCGCAAGTACGATGAATCAGACACGTGTGACAATATGAATTCGAAGGAATAAGTCCAAATTTTGAAGCCGAATTGGTCACAGTATTCTCAAGTTTAGTACTTAGATAGATTGATGTGAATGCGTAGAAAATTACCCCATTGAAGGTAAAAAAATCAAGCATATATACAACAAGCCGTCGTCCGCGGCGTTGCTCGCGTTCTAGACCCTTTAGAGTGCGACTTTTCAAAATTCCTTTCTTAGTGCACCCCTACACTACATAAGGATACTACCCTCCGAATTTCATACCTTTAGGACTTATAGTTCAGTCTGTGCGTTTATTCTCTGTCAGCTTCAAAAGAGTTTTATATATATATTGATGATTTTATATGATATTGATATTTTAAACACTTCGGTAACTATTAAAAATTTCGAAGAAAATAATAACTTTTTATATAAAACGTTATCAGGAGAAACAATAGACTTCCATAGTGTTTACACAGTGCAATCATGATTTACTAAAACAATAGAGGCTTTTTCAACAGAATAGAATAACACGGTGTAAAAACCTTGAATCTTTATAAACGTACAATTCAAATGCTTCCGATGTCCAACCATAGGCCGTGTTATTATGTTAACACGCACAAGACTACGTTTTAGTCCCCAGTTTATTGTTCACTTTGTTAATAGCAATTTAGGATTTTTGTCAAATACTATTATTTTGTGCATCGAATGTTTTTAAACAGTAGAAATCAGTAGTTTCTTGCCTGTTCATTTGTCACGTGGAACCGACACCGGAATCACCTAGTAAGACGATCCTAAATTAATTATTCCTTATAATTTGGCTGAAAAAGATCTTTGACTTTGGCATCATCATCATCATCATCATCATCAATATATATAAAACTTTTTTGAAGCTGACTGAGAATCAACGCACAGCCTAAACTATAAGTCCTAGAGGTATGAAATTTGGAGGGTAGTATTCTTATACATATAGTGTAGGGGTGCACTAAGAAAGGAATTTTGAAACGTCACACTCTAAAGGGTGGAACGCGAGCAACGCCGCGGGCGACGGCTAGTTTCTAATAAACAACGTACCTATTCGGTTTTTTTAGTTCCCAACATGGCGACATTAGCCACACCTTTATTTAACTGTGAGAGAATTCTGAAAGTTTCCTTCCAATAAAGAATGAAAATCGTTATAATACGTAGAGCTGGATTCCAAAAATACCTAAGTTCAATGGGATCAAACTTGAAATAAAGTTCATTTAGAAAAAGTTTACAGAAAGATTCTGATTGTTCATTGCGGTAGAATGACGTGCAATTTTTGTACTGGGTGCTTCCTCAAAAACGATCCATCAATATATGATCATTATTGATAAATTATAATTGACAGTATTGTTACTAACCTATTAGATCACGAGTGAACCTATGAGACGTAACGGACATGTCAAGAGCACTTTAAGAGCCTCTTACCCACTTTCTCGAGATGTACTTAAAATTTATTTAAATATTAAACTGATTTGAGTGACACTAAGTTCCGGAGACATGGTTTTAACTAGTAGAGATTGAGGCTTTGACCTTATTTTAAAGAAAAAGGGTCTGTTAGTGCATGAAAACTGTGTACTTACCTAAATTATAGCAAAAACATAGATAACTTTTCGTCGGAATGTTTAACTAAAGCAACACAACCAAATACATTCGGGTAAATAAATTACTTTAAACGCAAAGCTGAACGAATTGTAATGTATTTATTTATTTATTTGGATTATACGTATCACTCAGCATTATCTACGGTCTCTCCCTTAATTCGGGTCGTTGCAACGCATGAATATATCGACACTCCCTACGTACAGTTGTGTATCTGCAAAACACAAATTTTACAGGAGAGCGTTTTAAAGATTTGAAAACGTTGAAATTGCTATAACTTTAGCCCTTTTTGAGATATTTCTGTGAAAATTGGTGAGAGGCTCTTACTGTAGATCAAGTTTAAGATGGATACTATGTTTTATTTTAATATTTACTGGTTTAGATTTTATTACACGTACATATTTTTACGTGGTGCTGAGAACGTCGTATGTGGCACATACATACTTTTTCGTGGGAGCTTAATAGAACGGCAATATCGTAACTGCCTGTTACACGGATATACTTCGTAGATCTATTCAGTTTAATTGGTACTTACATGTTTTAACGTTGAAAACATATAATCTTTTAATATACTTTTACATCTGTTTCGACAATTAGGGCCAGGTGACCTGTATTACAGGTCACCTGGCCCCTAATTCCCTCACTTGCTTACGAAATGAAGCTTATTTTTGGCTCTTAAATGTTGGTTTGTTAAATGAAGTAGATCGGTTAAGGGGTTGTAAAGTTATGAGGGTCCTAAGGGAGTAAAAAAATTAAAGGCATATAAAAATATCATGTGGGGTGTCATATGATTGGGCTTTGTGTAGACATTCCAAAACAGTTTTTATTTTTGTTCTAGGTCAAATAGTTTTTGAGTTGTTATATTTTGAGCGTTTAGTCGTCCACGTCCGTAGGAGGATATCCTATGAAACCCTACACGTGGCCCCTGGGTGGTGCAAAGAAGATGACACAATGGTGGAAGGCTGTGGCCGTGGTTAGTGACCACCCACCTGTCAAAGACGCAACGCCAAACGATTATGTCGTGTTTTGTCGCGGTGGCCGGTGACACCAGCAGGAAAGAACGTAGTTGACGGCTGCTCGTCTGATCACTTGGCAATTAATGCTGGAATCCCCCAGGGGTCAGTTCTCTCAGCAACACTTTTTCCTGCTACACATTAATGATCTCCTTAGGCCCGGTATCATTGGGTACGCAGATGATTGCCCAGTTGTTGAGAGATACATACCCGCGGCACGATCCAGTGAATCATAAATCCAGTCACACAGAGAGGCCATGGTGGATCAATTGAACTTAACCCTAAAAGCCGTTGACGATTGGGGCGATGCCAACCTTGTCAAGTTAAATGCTTCAAAAACCCAGGCGGGTCTGTTCACCGCAAAGAAGAGTCAACTTCAACTAACTCCTACTTTCCAAGGTGTATCCGTACCGATCTCCGACCAGCTTGAGCTCTATAGGTTTCTCGCTCACACCTAAGCTAAATTTTGGCTCGTTCATTGAGTCCAAGGCCAAGGTAGCTTCAAAAAAGCTAGCCATCTTGTCGAAGGTGAGGAAGTTCTTCACACGGGGACAGCTTCTTATTTTGTACCAAGCGCAAGTCCGATCGTGTATGGAGTACTGCTCTCACCTTTGGGATGGCTCTGCTTAATACCAGCTTGAGGCCTTGGGGACCATAGACAGACGAGGCTCATAAGTAATGATGAGCTGGTAAAGGCTAAGCTCTTGAGCCTCGAGCATCGGTGAAAAGTTGCCAGTCTTTCGGTTTTCTACCGGATACATTTTGGAGAGTGTGCGATGGAGCTCTATGAGCTAGTTCCGCCATCATCGAACTACCAGGCATACGGAAACGCGGCACCCATATCTACATGGTTGACATGCCACCTCCGCATTAAGCGCTTTGCCTCAACTTTCATCTTGAGGATCGCCAAGGAGTGGAACTTCTTGCCAGAGCAGCGTCTGTGTTTCCGAATACTTATATATAATTTGAATGTTTTCAAGAGGAGAGTGAATAGCATCTTGAATCTTCTCGGCAAGTGTGCTACACCGTCGACCGCATCATCGCTTAACATCAGGTGATATTGTGGTCAATTGTTTGCCTATACTATGCAAAAAAAAGTTCATCATTTATGCTGGTGACAGATATTTTGGTAGAAAGTTCGCATGCGGACAAAGTCGTGGATATCAACTTGTCTGAAAAATTTATAAAATAGTTGTTTATTTTACTAAAATAACATGAAGAAACAAACGCAGAACTATGTAAGTGTATGGGTGTCTACAAATTTAATTGAATATCTTTCCGATGTAAAATTATGTAAAAGTAAGTTACCGAATTATGATTTAACATCTTTTCGAAGCATAACTGTGTAAGTGCCTATATACACTTCATGATCATACTGAATCTCGATGTATAAATATGTAAGTGCGTAGTTACATATTTGTACGTAGATAATCAAAATAAAATATGAACTTATCAAAAATATATGTTCACTGGTCATAGTTGAGACAATAAAATATTTTGGAATCGCACACGCATTGTACTCGCTGTCCGCGCAAGAACTGTGCAAGAGGCAATTACCCGCCACCCGCACCTCGTCCTCCCCGCGTCAAAGTGTGTATGAGGCAGATAGAACATTGTCTATCGGGCAAATTATGAAGTTGGACAGTTATACTATCAAGAAAAAGGCACTTAGAGTAGACTTTTTATTTTTTTTAAATTTTATTATGATAGATTGACATGTGTAGATGCCAAAAATGCATAAAACGTATAAGTGTGTATCTGGCACTTAGGCAAAGATACGTAGGGAGTGTCGATATTAGGGTTCACTACATAAAAATAGCATAAACTAAAACGGGACTCTTTACTGACCGTATATGATATTACCAATTATCACTCTGCCAAGAACTTTTATTTTAGGAACGGCCGAACTCAATGTCAGTAGGTACCTACATTTTTTTTTGAGAATAAGTGACCGGAATTAGCGGGTATGTCCCACTTGATGTTCAGTGGTAATCTTTGTTTATGACGAACCATGTATTGTCTTACTGAGTACAGTACGGCCGGCGGATCTAGACCGGCGTTAAGTTCGTTCGGAACGCTGCGCAGTAGTCACTTTTAGGGTACTTAGGTTTTAGGTACTCGCCTGTACCTGCGCACAATTTCCGAAAGCGCAACTTCAGACCGGTCTAGATCCGCCGGCCGTACTGTACGTCCAATGAGGCATCGCACTGCTCATATAATGTGCCTTTATGATTAATTTTGTTTATTATTGGTTCGGCTCGCGATCGTAACGTACAACGCTGCGGTATGCGACATGCGGTACCGGACACCTAATCGTATGGAAAACGTCTAGAGTGGTCTCTTGTTCCGGTATGCGTTAGCGGCAAAGAGCCAACGCGGCTTTGGGCGCATACCGCAGCGTTGTGCGTTACGACCGCGAGACCAAAGCTTATTCGGGTGGTACTCGCTCTTGCCCAAATATTTTTAATATGCTTGTAACCCACATGGGCTGGCATATGGGTGATGTTTTATTGTATTTATGTTAGTGATGAAACCACGCTCGACCTCGCCTGCCACAATTGCACCAATGAAGAGGCCAGGACAACTCATCGCAATTTAAAATCATTAGAACATAAGAGCGTTTTCACACATGAGCAAGTAACAAACAAGACGTAAATGATTAATTGTTTGCAAAATTACATACCTACTACACTCGTTACAAAAAAGAAAAAGTAAAAAATGTATGACAATACTCATGTGACTATATTATTTGGAATTGTTATTTTCTATTTTATTATTTAGTTTTCTATTCTCTAGCAACTGTATCAACTAAGTTGAGATGTTGTAAAAAAGTAAAAAAATAAGGTTAACAAAGATAAGTATTCTGTTAACAATCATATTTGACAGAACAGTTGTGTTTTTTAAAACGCTATAGGTAGTGTGTTTGATAAAACTGTCTATAGAATATCAATTTTATAGTTCAGTCCCATTTAAAAGTTGTCAGAATTCAGATGCTATGAAAGGAATCTGGTTATCTTAGCTGATAGGAATTTGAAAGCGTTTGAATTTGAAATTTGAAATCTGCGGTTTTTATGGTGTGCGTGGAATTGAAATTGTGGGGCGATGGCTTATCACATTATCAGTGATAGTAAAACTACACGTTATGAGATTGCTTACGAGATCATTGTTCTTTTGTTTTCTTATCTCCAATTAAAAGCAAGCACAGCTAAAAAAATAAGTAGGTAGGTAGACATTTATAATGTGACATTTATTTTCGATAATATCAGTAGAGCCACCTTGTGGTTTGCTACAAAAATGGGCGTTTGCACACGATCGATACCAATACCAACACCTACAAGATACCGATATGGCGAACAAGGTCCTGACACGATGTAAATGTATCTAGTAGGTACCTACTAAATGTATGAGATAACTCTGAGATATCGAGTAGGTGTTGTGTCGGTGGAAGTGTAAAAAAAACAGCTAATTAGCAAAACAATATCTTTGACTTCAGCAAGTTCGTGTTTAATTAATCTTCATTTTATCAAAATGTAAATCAGCCAGTGATTTCATTAATAAATCAGGGCGATATAAAGCAAGGATTATTCATGATGAATAGTCAAAGCGAGAGTCATTTCGCTAGGCGTGTCGTGCATGTGAACACATCCTAATGCTAAAATGAAGTTTTGCGGGCGGAATATTAATGGGATTGCATTCAATGATACTACTCACACTTTGCATTTAACTTTCCCGTGTATGATATCTTCTAAGAAATATCATTAGATAGGTAGAATGTTATAAGTACGATTATTTTTATTCTCCGTTATATTGCGGTAAGTATCTACACGCTACAATCCACTTAAATTAAGGTTTTGTTTTTAAAGATTGAGAAATAAAACCTTAATTAAAACGTACCTTGATCAAAAAGGTTGTCTACAAAAGTATGTATATGTAATGGCCTTGAAAAGACCGACAGTACCTAAGTGACGATTACCTATCGACCCAGAGTGGGTAGGTAAGAAGTACCTATTTTACTTACACATAATAATTAATTAATATGAAGGTAGGTAAGCCATTTCTTATTAGATAAAATATGTAAATATTTACCATTCG
This sequence comes from Eulithis prunata, assembly GCA_918843925.1. NCBI lineage: Eukaryota > Metazoa > Arthropoda > Insecta > Lepidoptera > Geometridae > Eulithis > Eulithis prunata. The sequence goes on along the minus strand of OU974016.1, from coordinate 4,969,045 downwards.
GGCGAAATTCTGACAGTGATTTGATCCGCATTTTCTTTTCTCAATGTATCCTTTTTGTAGTGTTCGAGTTTGGTGCACTATCAAAAGCCAAGCACCTTCATCACTTCACACTTTGACACTTAGAGGGTTGAAACTCCTCACATTTCGAGTCTTGACCAAATTTTTAATTAAATAGTCAGAAAGGATACAAGTTACTCGGAATTATTATTTAACAACCACTTTTCACATTGTTTTTGCACGTGACAAAACACAAGTAAAGACACTGCAACGTGAAAAAAAAAATAACATTAGTTTTGTTGACACGAGGGATGAAGCGGGTATCGCATGATTTGACAGCTGCGAGCGCGCTATCCCGTATTCCCGATACGAGTATTGGACGGCTCGCTTCAATGACTTCGCGGGGTGAGGGAGAGAGATAGCAAATACTCTGAACATAGGTATAAGTCACGGGACTAGTAGGGATCGAGCGGGATACAAATAGAATGGGATTAATTAAAGTATACTACGACTGAACACGTTAACTCTTTTGATACTTTAGCACACAAATGTACTTGAAATGCGATTAAAAAATTCTACACTGTACACGTAATGGATTGAAACGCGAATATTGAAGTGAATCATTTGATTAGGTAGTAAGTCAATTATCTATTAACAGTATTGCAGGTTTAGTCAAATCAAGCGATACGAGTTTCAGATGAAGTTTGATTATTTATCCTGTTTTGTTTTGGTTTAATAATAAAAATAAAACTAACGTTGTTAATCGGATCACGATCACAGCACCGCCGTATAGACCGTCAAGCGCGCAGGCGCTGTGCCTGTAACTGACGTAGCAAGCGCGGCAACTTCATGCCGGTGCCGCTGTCACTTCAATATCATAACAAGAGAGGGGTGTTTAATGTGTTTATGCTTGAAGATCTAAGTTAACTTGATTGCATATAGGAAAACATAAGGAATTCGGTGTTAGGTCTTATAATATTAGATAGTGAGGAATGACAATGCGACAATGCGAGGATGAAAATGTTAAGACTTTTCAACAGTAAAGTTGGCAAGAAGAAGTAGGCATAGCAGTTTTTATAGAGTTATGTATCTCCCTGAGTGCCATTTCCTTAGTGAAGTAATTAATTAGCTGAAACATATTTATTTTTTTCAAAATTTACAAATATGTAAAAAAACTAAGTTGAATCAAACATATGAAAATAAGTATAATAAAAAATAATTAAAGTATTTAGGTAGGTAAGTATAGTTTTAGAAAAAAGAAAATAATAGGTAACTCTTTATAGCGCAGTTGCGGGTTTATACATTAAATATAAGTAGGTACCTATGAAAGAGCTTGAAAAGTTATAAAACATCCACATCAAGGAAACATTGAAGCAGGAAAACTTTCAATTTTATTTGATATCAATCCTATATGAACGTATGACTATTTTCATGCTGAGAACATTATCAAGAAGAAAGATCATAGAATTATGGAAAAACACTGAACAAAGTGATGTTAGTCTAGAAATATACCTAGAAAGCAATGAATTATACTTAGTAACCTTTTCCCGCTTTACAATCATTCTAAAGAAGCTTCCATAAATTCAGGCTTATTTAGTGCTACCTTCTCATGAAATACTGGACCAAAATAGACCGTATTTAAACAGATTAAAATTTAATTCAGTTTAGGTTTGGAATGGAAAATACAATAAAACGTGTCAGTACGGCCAACTCTAAGCAAGCCGGCTAAAAACGTAACGGTATGTTTGCCAAATCATAATAAGTAAACCTAAGTGAATGACCGCATGAATAAAGACTCTGGCGGACAAAATGCGGGATTCCTGATGCAGGTTCGAGAGCAAAAAAAATAGCAAAAAAAACTTAAGAGGAAAAAATCTTACTTTGAAACACTCAAAGAAAACTGTAAAGAACTTTTGAGATGTCCATGATAAAAATATAAGTACCTAGGTAGGCAGGTATTGATTTTTTAAATGGCTTTCCGTTAAGATAATAAACACCTCTTTTTAAAAAAAAATGTGGATACAAAACTAGGTAGGTATAGTACCTACCTATTATAATTATGATCTGTAAGGTGCCTACTTAGTACTTAGTTTGAATTTGGAAGAAAAAGTAGACACTAACTACCGACCACAAGTTTCAATTCAGTTGAAAACAAAAATAATAGATAAAGGTAAGGAGTAACACTTCGAAGCGAATCATGATCTGTGAGGTAAATGTCCATCTTAGTAATTCGCCTACGCATCTCGACAAAGGCCAAATCTTCGTCACTGTGGTGATACATACAATATTTGTAGTTAATCAAATAAAAACTATCTGTAAACATAGCTAACCCGGATATACAGCAAATATAAAACGATGACTAAGCAAATAAACCTATTTGTGATACAAAAGAAAGATTCAGTGGGTCAATGGGACATCAGCTCGTAACTCTCCTTTTGTACAAATTGTAAGAAGAATTAATAGACATTGCTGATCATTAGACATTTGACGGGTAAAGAAGAACCTATTTTTAAGGTTGACGATTCAGATGATAAGAAGATACCTATTGTCATTCACTGAAATGTGGATATATTATTTTACTCCTGGTTGTAGAAGTATTTAAAAAAGTGCAGATTTTAAAAAGTAACTAGCGCCATCCGACGGATTAATCAATAAATACTAAGAGTGGCTGCTAACAAAAGTAATAATGCTTGATGTCGACGTTCAATATCGCTTAGTCTAACGGTTTACTGAGTTCTTGGATAGATGTCGCTTTTTAGTATTTTGTTTTATAGTCCAGTTGCCCCAATTTAGTTATGTTGTTATCTAGATTGGTATATAGTAGGTATAATAAATATGTTACCTACATCATATTATATATAAAGTTTTAATAGATGACCTTAGCTCAGTGTCTATGCCTATAATATTTATCAGCTCTAGTAATGTTCTATGCAAATAGTATTTAGTTGCAGTTATAGCTGTTCATAGTTCTCTCCATATTTTGTAAATACTTTTTTGTTAGGTCTTACCTAACAAATATATTTTCATTATACTAAAGAATTTATAAGCAGCTGTGTAAGTAACTTTTAAATTGAAATAACATCTATTACATGATAAATGGTATATATTTTATATTCACCTGCTTGCTCTCTCTTTTTACGAATTCGTATTTTGCACTTTTCTGTAAGCACCATAACTTCTCGTTCATCACAACACTCTTGTAATAGTTTAAATAATTTAAATACTAAAAACAACACTATTCCAATCATATTTGTGACACTTTTCCAGTTATCTCTACTGCCTATCTCGAATTCACTGTCTTGTCCTCTCTTAGCGTTATCATCGAGACACGGTTAATCGATCTTTGTAAAATCAATTGTTTATTTGGTGACAACAGCATTAGTATTATTTTGAATGCACTATTCACTGAGATCCACATACCTAACCTTTGTTCGACACAACACTGCACTCGTTAACTTCCAAGTTTATCAGAACAGGCTTATCCGGAGGTTATCAGTGACACATGAGCAGAGACGAACAGATGTCTGAGTCTTGGAGGAAACCTCTATAAAAGGCTAAAAATATACGTAGCACGCGGTCGACCATTCTGATCGCATACGGTGTATAACTAGGCTATCAAAGTTCAAACAGTATAAAGTACTAAGCACTTGTTTAGTGCAAAGTCGTCTATGTCGTCGTGATCCTTGAAGGGCTATTGGAAAATAGAGGCAGCAATAAAGCCAGGCGATGTCGCAACGGTAATTTGTATGAGTGACGCTACTTGCTTTCTATAATGTGTCTTGGGTATTCAATTACAAAGCTATAAATGAATGCACAATATATAGGTACGTAAATATAATAATTCTATTCATTGGTATGGATGTTGGCTTCGATCGTGAGTTAATGTAGCTTGTTGGATTCCTCGATCTGGCCTTCAAGTGCATTCATACCAATAAAAATTAGTAATTATAGTAAGGCTTGTTAAATATGCATGCCAAAATTCTGAGGAATGTGAGCATACCGATGTATGTGAGAGTTAATTCCACGTGTTACTTAATTCTACTTCATTTCATTTCTTCCATAAAAATATTTGATGTTTTTTTTTTATACAATATAGGCAGCCGTTTGACCACAATCTCACCTGATGTTAAGCAATGACGTGGTCGACGATGTAGCACGGTTACCTAGAAGATACCTATTCGCTCTACTCTTGAAAACTTCCAAATTACAGTCATTCGGGATGTTTATGCGAAAGTACCGTATCTACATGGGGCTTGGCGTGAGTGTTATGCTTTCTGCTGTAGAGAATTAATACACAGGTCTCTTAGACCACATTAAATTAAAGACTGTACCTTACTCATCAGTCAACATGACCGGATTTTACTGTATCTTCAATAATTCTAGTGTTTTGAAGTTGGCTTTAGATTACGATGTTCAGTTTTCGTCGAAACCCTTTGTCAAGGGGTTGAAACCTACCAATGGTTGTGCATGTAACATTGCTTTTCCGTTCTGCATTGCGCTCGTCGCAAGTCACGACATATTTTATAGGTACATACAGCTTAATATTTCACATTATAGGGTAGGTACCTACCTTTTTCAAACTAATAATAATAATATGTTTTTTTATTTCATCAATAATATTAAAATTACTTAAGATGATTAGGTAATTCATCCGTGTTAAAATATTTCTATAGTTTTTGACCGAAAGTGCCGTATCTTCTTCCGTGTTTTTATTTTCAATATTAGACTTAACTTACCCAGCATTCTATTAAATTCGCCTCTTTCAGTCATGATCGTAGTCAATGTTCCTCATTGTTCCGTTCCTGTAACAAAATTGGTAGTAATTAATATGTTTTAATGTCTATTTTTAAATTAGGCATGGTCATTGGCTATTTGTTTGAACAAGTTAAAATACATTAGTATTTATAATCATGAAAGACTAAAGGACATGCCAAATAATAAAATGCAGAGCAGCGATTGAGAGTGTTAGTGTCATGGGGAAAGAATATTTTAGTATAACGTTCCAATAAACGTAGTTTTCATTTGATATTCCTGTAGGCAGGTAGGTACTACCTATTACTGTTTTTATATAATAATATATTCGTTCTATTTTCGATTTTTTTTTAAACAAAGGACGATTTATATACATAAGGCACTTTTTGGGCAAAAAATTAGGGAATACTACGAAAACCACCTCAAAATAATGTTATAAAGCTATGATCATTACCTTTATGTTGAACTGGGTTCACCCCTATCCAACAATCCTGATGCACAACATTTAACAATCACCAACACTGAATTACACTATTTTACACTTGATTATTAAAACAACATACGTATATAAACCTTACATACAAGTTAACACCATAGTTTTGCCACAAAAATCAACAGTTTTGATAAAATAAAGGGAAAATTTGTAAAGATTTTTCCGAACGCGACGGAGGCATCCCGTCGAGGGTTGAAAGGCGAGCTTTGCGGAAATGCACGATCACCACCGATCGTACCCGAATGCAAATAATCCAGCAGGGATGGATTCAAATGTGTCTGACCTCCTTACTAGCGCAAATACTAGTATAACATTTTATATTTTTATTACCGACCTCTGCACATACTTAGTAAAGAAAATATTATCAAATCTTTTTAAAATATTTATACATAGATTGAAAATTATTCCGACTAATTACAAGTTCCCATTTGAACCCATATTATTTTAATTCCGTACTGTTCACTTAATAATTTTAAAATTTTTGCCTTTAATTAGGAGTAAGTCCACTCCTGTGCTCAAAAATGCTTTCCTGCAGCGTGTGGTAGCCTCGCCATACATTTACCACGCATGCGCTTTCATTTCAACGAGGGAGGTAATCACTAAAATGCGGTGTTATAGAACGGTGTTGCCAATACACAACGAGTTAAACTTAAAAATTCTCAATAATTAAAAAAAAATGCCCATGTTTAATTTTTATAAGTTTTGGTGTGCATTACTTCAACCTTTTCTAATAAGTATGCAGTGATTATAGTAGTTTTTTTCATCGTGTAAATGTCAAAGTAAAGGATATCCTGCGTGCGCATGTTGTGACGTAGGTACTATCAAAACGTAAGTACAACAAAGAATATGGATCAATAAAATGACGTCACGTCATTGAAAGCCGGTTCAAACCACTGCACTTCCCGATCTAAAAATAGAATGACTGGATATTAATATTTTACAGTCACCGGTATAGGCATAGAACAATTTTCTATGACCTACGAGCTTCCTACGAGCCTACAAGTCTCTACAGCCACTTCCTTCTCATTCAACTATATCATTATACGTTCTAATCCGGATGTTAAATACTTCCCTTATTATGTTAGATTATTCTATTTTACTATTTTGAATTGCTTTAAATGTTCTTCTTGAAGTTGTGATGAATATACCTACTTAATTATACTTATTGTTTGTTACGTGTACTTTACTAACTAAGTAATCGATTTTAGCCTAATTAACCTCTGCCGTTCCAGGGCTAGATTTTCTAAGCTGTAAATACTTGTGTTTGCTTGTGTGCTTAGTATTTTTGATACGCTATATTGAACAAAAATTCAACTCAGCCAGACCAAGGCCAGAGAAGCTTGCTCCTCATAAGGAGATGGGTATTCATTCAATGCTAATTCATCCAGCGATATCAAGAGATTTGAAATTGTAATTTTATGGATGGAAAAACTCTATTGTTTTATATTTGTCCTGGGGAATAACATAAATTTAATTTAGTTTATTCAGTGACAATCAACTATCGTATTTAAAATTACTTAAGCACAGATCATATACCACAAAAACAATATTAAAACGGCGCATACGAACTTCAAATAACTTTCAAGCATTCAAATAAAATATTCCTTGAAAAATTTACATAGTGTGGAATTGTAACTACATTTTCTGTTAAATGTAGTTTGGTTAATTAATTTTTTTATAACTTCACGACTGCAATTCGCTCGAACTATTCTGCATTTATTGCCTACCTTGTCAGTTTCTTCAAAAACAGTAGTTATAGGATATCTTCATGATGACCCATAGATAACACAAAAGCGATTAAAAGATTATACTGATTAGTAAGAGAACCAACACCTATCTCATCTTTCTATCAGTTTTTAGGTAAATTTAAACTCTGGACTCATAGACAATAAAACCACTGAATTTTAATGCACTTTGTTTTTACAACCACGTTTTTAAAATACACTTTTTAATTGAATTTGGAATTGTCTGAAGGTTGTTACGTGCCGACGCGACTGACTGATTATGAGCGTTTGGTAATAATCCAAAATATCTTAGTTACAAATGAATTGGTAACATAGCTGTGTAGAAATAAGATTGCTATTGCTGTGAACAAGCTTACGCCTGAAAAGTTGATTTTAAACCTGTTTTACTGAAACTGATAACTGTTTGTAAGTAATTAGCACAAGCTAGAATTTTATTAGTTGTTAGCGATACCTGCCTACACTGGTGTTCTTAGACTAGCTGATACCCGTGACTTCGTACGCGTGCAAAACTTTCCACCAAAATATCTGTCAACCAACATACGATGAACCTCGTGTCAAAGGCTGCTTTTGGTTTAGGAAGGTCAAGCTGTATCTAAGAATCCACGTCTTTAATTTCAATAAAATATAGCCTACGTTTCAATTCGGAAAAGGGGCTTCTGAATGGTGTAAGTTTCATTTAAATTGGTCCAGTGGTTTAGGCGTGATCCGCGAACCAACAAACAGATAAATAGACAAACTCGATTTTCGGAATCAGAATCGTTTATTTAGTAGATCTGCATATTTAGTTTATCCATATCTTTAATTTTAGTTTTTGGCTTTTTTACAGTTTTATAATAGATAGATTACTTGTATGCATTCTATGTTACATAATATATACACACACACCTTTCTGAAAACTTTTTTTAACTCTACGTGCCAAAAGAAAAACATTTGTTTGTCAATAAAAAATTCAATTGGATATGGCTCTTGTTTCCCTTCTACTTATATTTACATTATTTAATTGCATCAATTAACGTATATAATTTATTTATTAGTTATTTCGGGTATCTTTTGATTTTTTACTGCGAGATAACTACACTGTACTTACTCAAAGAACGAGATAAAAAAATGATATTACATATAGAAAATAAAACAAAATTCCTAATTAATGCAGCTCAAGTATGACGGAAGGGGTTTTATTTTCTAAATGAGCCAATTCTAACGGAACCGTTCTAAAATAAATGTTTCTTATTTCTTATTTCAATGAATATTTTGCCATATTAGTACACTACACTTTGATCTTAACCAAAAGGCCAAGAAGCGATATTTCCATATGAGTAATCCTGTTATCACAGTTTTTCTCACTACGAATCCGACGTTCGCCTGAGAAGTATTTTAGCGATACTCAATTACACTTCATTTACGAGTAGGTAGGTAGGTAAGTACTCGTTCTCTACCGACGCGCGCCGACCGAGATTCTCAACTGTTTTATTTAAAGCTGGCTTCACACATCGGCCGTGAAAACTGCAATGTATGTAGGTAGTAGGTACTTACGTACTTCTATTCAAAACCTAGCTATACGAGCAAATTGAGCAATGTCGTTCGTTGACTGGTAGCGCCCGCGCCACCATCGCTTCTCTTGCCTTCTGAATCTGCTTATAGAAACCAAGAACAATGGTCAAAAATTACCTACGAATTTTAATTGGTATATCAGAAAGCGTGCTATGCATTTAAGACTCGATGAAAAATTGCAATAGTGGCGCTTCGCTGTCATTACAACGAAACGACCCAATACTGTCTTGGACAAGGGTAAATGCAATTTCATCTCTCTCTTTACTTTGTAATAACGTATTTGTGTTTAGACTGCTCATAATTTTATTTCAGTTTATAGATTTTTGAATATTTAAGAACATTTATTTTTTATTTTATTTGTGTTTGTTTCATAAATTTTCTAATCTTGCTCTGTCGCGTTGTTTGCACTGAAATTGTGTTACGCTAATATTTGCGTACTTATGACTTTAAATTTGCGTATGTGCTGTGCATCACGTAATCACAAATTCAATGAGTATAGAAATCATATCGTACAAACCACTATCAAAAAGATTAACCCATATTATATCGCACTATGCACCTCGTAACTGTTTCTGCATCTATGAAAGTATATCATTTTATCTCAGAATTATTGAATTGGTAGTGGATTGGTGAAGCATCCATATCGGAGGCAATTGCTGCAATCAAGTCAATTTGGCAACATTTCAGAGTAATATGAAGCAAGCTAGGTACGAGCTTTAGTCGATACAAATACGAACATATAAGGCCCAGATTTGAACTTCTGTTTACTGGAACTTTGTAGAGTTTTGTAGAGCTTACAACACCCGCATTTTGTAGTCTACTAGAAGATCTCTCATCGACTGCACATTTCTTTAAGTTTTTCTGTTTAAATAGACCAGGGTACGAATTGGATATGGTATGGGATTTCAAAATAGGTTTTTATGATTTGCATAAAAATGGTAGGTACAAATTGGCTATAACTCGAATGAGTGGCCTAAAAACGGGATATTCCGTTGTCAATGGTCCTATTCGAACGTCAAAATCATTGGGAAATAGTATGTGTCTTGATCACGAATAAGTAATGACAATCGTAAATGTAGGTATCGTAACGCTAGCGTATCCGAGATACACTGCACGGTGATGATACAACGTTTTTCAGTCGAGTTGGCATTGACGTGAAATTTTATTCGGATACGCGGCATGACTGTCAGATTTGTTCGTGATCACCCCTCTGATATGCATTAATGTTCTGTGTTCAGTGTGTAATATACGCGAAGTTCACACTATAGTTTATTTTATTACTTTAGGGGAGTACTCAGGGACTGGTGACTAACCCTTATCCTGTTAAAGCAACAATGCACAACCGCAGTTCAGAAAGTTATCATTCTGTTTGTCTAGGCACTCTGTTTCCATACAGCAAACACTGCGATATTATCTTATCAACAGCATTAGTAGATGTTCGAGTTTAGTGTGTACACGCCTATTTGACTGTTACTGTGAAGTGATGTGAAATACTCGTGTTTTAAGAGGTTTTGTATGTGAATAATTAAATAGTTTAGAGAGAAAATGACTGAAAGCTGCGTGGATCTTAGTGAGTTGCAAAAACTAAGGTTAGTTGAGGTTTATGCTGTAAATTATTAGGACCGACCTAGCTAAATACAGTAATTTTATATAGGTATATGTAATGTATAGCTTCAGCATGATTCAAAATAGGAGAATAAAAGAAAAAATAAGTATGCAGCATAGACGGTTATTTTAATGTACTATGTTAATTTTTTTATGAATTACTTTAACCTACATTCATTTGGATAAGTATAGATAATGATAGATAAATAGTTTATCTAATGATTTAGAGAGCTATAATTTTGGAACATCAAAAATATATCTAACTAATAACTAAATATTATAAAGATAAAGATTTTTATAACATCTCAAAAGTTATGAATCGAGCGGGATTAATATCATGATTACGTTAATCCGAATTAAACTAATGTTTGGTACAGTCAGCACCAAAAGTAGGTCACGTCATCTGTACTGCAAAGCTATTTATTTCAGAATATTACTTTTAGAATGGTTTACTTCCGGAAAAAATAACAAATTCGTTAAAGTTTTCAGTCATAGATAAATAGACAACACTTTATTGTACAGAAGAATACTGTTTTGGAGACTAACTTATATAAGATAAAGTATAGGCAGCGTTATCGCTATAAGTGATTTATTCCATGCAACCTAACATTATTACATAGTCAAAGATTATTGAAACTTTGTCTAAGAAAGCTGCTTATACATTACCAAACCAGTTAGTATTTCGATTATTTCAATAAAAAAACCACAAGGTTGTAAAATCATTGCCCCAAAGGTTTTGATAAAGCTGGTTTATTTTTCTTTCCTCAACACAATGCAAACCAATATAAAGACATCAAATTTAGCTTTAATTTTAATTTAGCTACCTATTTATATTTCAGTCCAAATGCAAGGGTCGGTATCCAAGAAAAGAAAAAAGAAACTGAGAAATGGCAGGTGCTACTCGAACCAGCCCTCGTTGGGGCTATGCTGGCCATCAACTTGGGCCAGACTTCAATACAGAACTTCTACCTCAGAACAGCTTGTACAGTAGATTTGGGGTACGATCCCAGCATTTGCGACAAGGGTGTAGGAGAAGAATTTCGTACTGCTGAGGTGCGTAGCTTTGAAAACAATATTTTATTAGTAGCTATTTGACAAAATAAATACGAACGGCTTTGGAAGAATCTAAAAAGATTGCAAGCCTGTAATAAAGAATTTTGATTTACTGAATTATTTTTTTAAATAAAACTCTGGTGGCTTCTTAAGCTGGAAATATTTGCCATTGGCTGGCAGAAGTTTATTCGTCCTAACGTATAAATGATCAAACTTCCTTGAAATAGCGTTTGAAATGTGTTTTAATTTCTATTTCAGGCGCAAAGTCAAACTGTGCTCGCAAGCGTAAACATCAGCAGAAGTTTTGTTGGATCTCTTATATCGACTATCGTGCTTCTGTTTGTTGGCCCTTGGAGTGACTGCAGCGGCCGTCGAAAACCATTGCTTATACTTCCCTTGGTCGGTATGAGCATGATGTCGTTGGCAGCTCTAATTTTGCTGACGTTTCCTGGAGCAAGCACTGTCCAGGTTCTGTACGCAATACAGATACCAATGTCGCTCGGTGGGAACTTTGGACTACTCCTTGCTGCAGCGTTCAGCCATATTGGGGATGTAAGTATTGATCCAGAAAAAAAAAAGATCCATTACCTAGGTTTAAAAAAGACTATATTATAGAAGTCCATAGTAAACTAGATTAACGCTAAGTTGGCATGCAATCGCTGAAGAATAGACAACTTAAAAAACGCATAGGGTTCATAACATAAAAACGCATAACGTCACGTACGTTCCGTCACGGCCTCGGCGAAAGTGGATGGATGAGTTGTCGAGGTCTGCTCTGTGTAGCCAAACAGATATAAAATTTGACATTTGCGAATTCAAGGTCAGCGCTACTAAGCTGTGCTGGGTACCTTGTAATTTTCTGATCACCTTTGATAATGGATTGTAGGTCCATGGTCCAAATGAAGACAAGTGGTTTTAAGGTCCGCTACTAAGCTGTGCTGGGTACCTTAATATTTTCTGATCACCTTTGATAATGGATTGTAGGTCCATGGTCCAAATGAACTTTGTAGACAAGTGGTTTTAAGACCGTTAAATTATCACAGTAAATAATAGTGTTTCTGTGTTATATTCCAGGTTTGCCACGCCACAGGGCGAGACGTGACGAGGAATATGGGCACCCACCGTGCAGCGATACAGATTGCCCACGTGGTGGGTGCCATCAGTGGACCGCTGGTGTTCCGCTGCCTTGGATTCTACGGTGTGTTCTCAATTGTTTTATTCCTACAGGTATTTGCTTTGATTAAATGTTGCTTATGAAGCTTATTATATTTTAGTCCAGTTTTAGACAGTCTGGTTCGATCTCAATTGCTTTCACTAACACTTGAAAACTACACTTTTATACTGATGTTGATTTCATCATTTTTGATTATGCCAAATTTTCATTTCAACGCTATATTTTCCTCCCTTGGGACTTTTCCTCTACGGAAGTTTAAGTTCATTTCGTAAAACGTTTTTTCTATATATTTTATCTATACATGGTTATTTCAAGTGTACCAGCAAACGTTTTCCGCAAATAAAGAATTTTTACTTACTTTACTTTAAAGCTGTACAGTTTTTTTTTACTTCTTGGTCATTTACATCGTATTTTCTTTTATTGCAGGTATCATCGTTGGTTTACGTAGTATTTTACATGAAGGATGTGAATGTGAATAGTGAAAATAAGGTATCAGTGTTCAACTGGAGACTGCCGTTCAATGCTATTAGTTGCTTGGTTCGACGAAGAGATGGTAACAAGCGTGTTATCATCTTACTCATGCTTATCGTGGCTCTTGGAGATAGAGTCATTTTAACTGGTGAGAAATATGGAAACAATTAGATAGCCCACTTAATGTTAAGTGATCTCCTTTGCATAAGTATACCTACCAGTGTATACCTAAAAGAGGGCATGCTCAATGAGACACGGCACTGTGTCAATTACATAGAAATTATGAGTAATTTTGCGCGTACAAATTACTCTATCACAAAAATGCTCTACTATTAAAGAAACCTCATACAGAAAGTTAAAACTTATCGATTAATTAATTTAATTCTTGTAAATTATAACTAGCATAAGAACAATTATATAATCTATGTTTTTTTTTTCAGCGGATGTTTACTACTCCTACATGTACTATCGACTCAAGTTCCATTGGGACGATATTTTATTTGGATCCTTCCTCGCTTATAAGAATATCGTTAGTTTCTTAGGTTAGTACCTACCTACCTAGTTATGTTTTTTTAAAACCCTCCGTGCCCTCTTATGCATAAACTTGCCTTTTCAATTAGTTTCCAGAGTTGCTTAGTTTTGGGGACTAATGTAGGTAGGTAAGTGTAAAATATCTATGAATAAGTACCAACATAATATTTTTTTAACGTACTTCGTCCCACTGCTGGGCAAAGGTCTCCCCCAAAATCTTCCACTTCTCCCTAACTACATAATTATTATTTATTTTTTCAAATGTGATTTTAACTAACCAGTCATTCGTTTTGGTCATAGAGTGACTGGATCTATCCAATTTGGTCTAAGCAGCCTGTTTTGAAATGATTTCAGGGACGCTCTTGATCCTGACGGTGCTGAAACGTCGGCTTAACCTTTCGGATGAGATTATTGGAGCATTGAGCAGTTTGTCCTTCCTCATCGCAACTTCGGGGCTCATCGCCACTACCTACACAATTTGCGTGTTTGTTCGTAAGTAATCTAGAGTTTAATGGTCTATTTTTTAAACTCTTGTTTACCATACGTAATCAGGACATCATCAGGATAATAACTTTGACATAGAAAAAATATTTGGAAAAAAATTAGCTTGTTTTATAAAGATTTTAAAAATGCTCATAGTAATTTGTCCCGACATAAATATTAATTGAATGCGCAAATAATGTCTTTGGCAAACCACCAAAACTCCATCGCTAAATATCTATAAGTACCTACCGACATTGCCCAATGATATTAATATTTCAACAAAATATTTTAGAAGTGTATTCTCTGTAGTTTTTATTTACTTAGAACTCTCTTGTTTCAGTTCCGATATTAGGCATCATATCCCAGGGTTCACAGGTGGTTCAAAGACCACTTGTTAACAAGCAAATTCTTCCAACCGAACAAGGTAATTTTATGGCTTGATTTTTACTTGCAATAAAATAATGAATGACGCTGACAACACGAATTGGAAGGTGGAACGCTGGATGTAATCTCCCATGGACTGAAACTAAAGAGGCTGACATATAAATGCCCTTCGAATCACAGCAGCGTTTATCCAGCACCCATCCATTAATGGCGCCTGCAGTACTATAGCTATAGTTTCTAAATTATTTTCCAGGTAAAATCTACAGTGTCTTAGGAGCTCTAGAATCAGCAACACAGACCATCACCACTCCGCTCTACTCCCTACTCTACACTAAAACTGTGTCCACTGTCCCCGATGCTTGGCTATTTCCTGGCATGGCACTTTCTGTGCTGCAACTACTAGCCTTCCTTTTCACAAGAAAACTGAGGCCTAACAGAGCAGACTCAGACGTCAACGATAATGTAGAGTTGGACAGAACAACTGAAGCTTTCCCCTCTGAAGCCAAAACTCCTCTGAATTCAAATGAACAAAGTAATGATGATCATTCCAGTAATCTATCGCGGGAAATGGATAAAAAAATTTAGTGGAAGCTAGGTAGATAAATAGACTTAGTACATAATCCGTAACCGTAAATGTATATGTATATATTTATGGACGGAAGGTTCCTAAGATAATAGTGATAATCGTGACTTGATTATCTAATTAAAACGTTTTGACTTTAAATTTTGTTTTATTACCTTATGACGATTCAATATAAAACCTTATGACGATATAATGTGATCAGTGAGATTTTATTGAATTATCTTGCATTTTGACTATCTTGTTTCAGCAGTCGGCACGTATACATTATTTTGATTATTATTTACATAATCATTACTAGATTCTTATCTATGCATAATTAGTAGTGATTTAGTAATTATACCTACCTATCGTATAGTATAAGTACCACTTAAATCCTATACAGGCACTACAGTGTTGCGTTAAAAAATACCTTCCCCATGCATAAGCCATTTTTTAACGGAACACTGTGGTGTACGTATCCTAATCTGATATATTGACGGGGTAAATCACCATAATTCGATGTAAAGAGTATCCTACAGTGGGTGGGTATCTAATTGTATTAGATATGAGATAACTGTCTAATATCAATAAGCATATTTGTTACAAAAAGTACCGTGCGATTTTATGATGTTATTTTGATCGGTAATCTATACTAATATTATAAAGAGGAAAGATTTGTATGTATGTTTGTAACGAATTGGCTCAAAGAGTACTGATCCGATTTGGATGAAACTTGGAATATATATTGTCCGTGACCTGGATTAACACAGGTTACTTTTATCACGGAAAACCAACGAGATCCAACGGGACGCGAACGAAGTCGCGAGCGGAAGCTAGTCTTATATAAAAATGTGACTGATGTTTATTGCAAAATTAGTTGTAAGTACTGTTTTATTTCATCATCATTATGAAATATAGCTTAATTACCTGAACAAGCTTTCTGGTGATAACCCTTCGTTCATAGATTTACAAAACACGTATAACAAGGGAGAGCGGACATAATCTCTTGCTAATGTCTAGGCTAGACGCTGTTTTTGCGTATTTTGTCGCTAGGTTGTACATTATCACTACTCTAACCTGATACTTACTCATAGTCGGGAGGACCCCAAGGTCCTTAGATTAAGGTGTGCAATAAAGTATTTTCTATATAAGTATACTTATCTATTTTATGCTACCACCGGCCGTAGCCGCCGGCCGCCGCCATCCGGTCCGGAAACAAACAAAAATTATAGTAACTTGAGACATTACTTTGATGTGATGTCACTCTAAATATTTTGATTTATTTTCATTTATTCCAGGAGCATAGTAATTAATAAAACCGATACCTATACATACTGTATTCATCATCATCATTTCCCTGCCCTTATCCCATGCTACGTGGGGTCACCACAACATGTTTTCTTCTTCCACTCACTCCTATCATTCGTCAATTCTGAATCTACTCCTCTCACATTCATATCCTCTTTCACACAATCCAACCACTTCTTCTTCGGCCTTCCTCTACTTGCACACCCAGCCACACTCATATTCATAACCTACTGTATTCATATTAGTGTTAAAGCCAACATATACAATACATAGTTTATGTATAAGAAGTCGTGGAACTAAATGTTACTAGACTAATGAACTTGATGCCACTCACCCAAGTAAATGAATTATCTACGACTAAGTATATGAAACGTTGAACTACCTGATAAAGATACACTTTCTCAAATCATGCTATGAAAATGAAAAAAAACGGGACAAATTATTGATTTGATAGCGATACAGTGAGTCATTATCAGTTGATAATCACTGCATATAAATAGTGGATATCGTGAAACATCTAACATTATTTCAACCGAAGTGACTGATACTCGCAGATATTAAACGTAAGTTTTTTTTTAAATAAAATTGATTTATTTTAATTTTATTGATTTTTATATGGATCGCATTTGCAAGGAACAAAAAAATAGCGTAAAAATGAAAAACCCTATAAATACTCAGCAAAGTAGCTGCTAACGGACTAAAGTTACCTATGAATGAGGGTAATAAACTAAGGATCTGTAATAGTTTTTTTTACTTTTAGCATGCAGCGCCCTCCATTCAACAATGGTCAACCGATTCCTCGTGCTGGATTCCCAAACCAAATGCCGCCTCGTCCGTTCGGAGGTGGTCCCCCAGGCCCGGCTCCTGGCTTCGGAGTTCCCCAGCCAGGACAACAGAATTTCCAACCTGGTAGCTGCTTCATGCCAGCAGCGACAATCCGTAAAATCAGCAACACAACTCCTCCCCGATTCGACCAACCCTTTCAGTAAAGTTTAAGGAATCTCGCGTATAATTTAAGATTTGTTTTGTGAAATGTTTTGTAAATAAAGGGTCTATCTTATAAAAAGTTAGAGTAAACATTATGTCTTGTTTAACATACGTACCTAATAGGGGGAAAGTGTTTGTCTATACCTACTATCTATACTTCTATACTAATATTATAAAGAGGAAAGATTTGTATGTAAGTATGTTTGTAACGATTTGGCTCAAAAAGTACTGATCTGATTTGGATGAAACTTGGAATATATATTGTCCGTGACCTGGATTAACACATAGGCTACTTTTCATCCCGGAAAATCAACGGGATCCAACGGGACGCGAACGAAGTCGCGAGCGGAAGCTAGTTTCTAATAAAATATCTGTGAAAACCTTATAAATCTGTTTAGTTATCCAGTTTCTCATGAACCTATAAGCACGTATTAACCTAGGTAATAATTACTTCTGTACTAATAATATCCAAAATCACGATAAACATACATTTTCTGAATTGAAGTCACGCGGTATCGTGACTTCGTAAATACTTTCTGCATCATTTTCTCTACATGGTAAAGATAAATGTACAGAGCCCCGAGTCTGTGCATTTATCTTTGCTTTGCGAATGCGTTTGCGTGTGCTACACTCGAGTCGAAAGTCAAAACAAATGCACAGACTCGGGGCTCGGTGCTTGGATGTCAAAAAACCGTAGGTATGCTACATTTTTACGACTCCATACTAAGGGATTACAAGCAAATAACTAATTGGAGCAAACTAATACTCAAGTGGAGACCACGTTTAGGCAAGCGGAGTGTAAGATGCCCTCCGGCTGGGTGGGGCGACGATCTGCCAAATGTAGCGCAAACACTGGATGAGAAGAGCTGAAGACCGGGCTCAATGGCACGTTTCGGGAGAGACCTACGTCCAGCAGTGGACTGATATAGGCTGATGATGATGAGGGATTACAATATCCGATACAAAACAAAGCTTTCTGCCATCACATTGTCTAGTCTAATCGCAATATTACGCACTGCTAATTATCAGCTTACTGTTTCCGATTGACGATTCCGATATTGCCATGCTATCGGGGCTCGATGAAATTGTCGTTCTTTGTCATCTCTTTCTATCGCGCACATAATGATTATAAAAAATGCCATCACAATACATGCAACGCAAATATATCGCTGTACCAGAAACAATGTAAAAAAATTCAGTACAAAATAAACTACACGCGTACGAAGTCGCGTGCAACCAGCTAGAATGGCATAAATTGAAAACTGAACAAGACACTGCGTATTAGTAATTTTATGACACCACTACTCATAATAACGACGACATGACAGCAGGATTAAACCCATATTTTTTATTTTTACTACACAGAGATTATTGCGAAGTTCGCTCTGTAAACTAAAAACTATTTCGGTACTTATGTAGGTACCATACCCACCTAATCCTTACCTACCAGCAACAGTGAAATAGATATTGGTAATCTAAATCATGAAATACTTCTTCAGCCGCTGTGACTTGGCAATTTTTTATTTCACCGTTCCACATTCTCATGGAATGAGAGTAATTTTTTACTAAGCGATAAAACTTATGTACATAGGTAACATAACAATTATTTTTGCTTTTGTTTATTTCAACTTGATGTCTTTGGTACTGAACCTAACCTTCTAGGTATAGTATTTTAGTATTTTATAGTACCACACAGTTTCAATCCTGTTGCCCATATTCTTTTCCTTGCACTTATTCAATAGGTCTACTTTTATGATAGTCATAAATAGAGATAGCTAGAAGCTACCTGCCGAGATAGACAGATGACCATGATCGTCTTCTATCTCTTGGTTTATCTTGAAGATACAATAAATCTCCACTCGTTTTCATCGGGCTATAACATAACAGATATCAATATTTGGGAATTTCCAATGCTCTGATAATCTACCTACATCTAGACATACTTGTATCTTAAAAAGATAAAAAAATTGACATGTAATTGTCATGGTTAGGTAAAGGCTAGTAAAGTGTATTATATGGCTCGATATGTGGTAAAGGTTAGTAGAGAGTTTTATTAATGTTTTTTACTTTACCCTAAATTTTTAGGGACATGTAAGAGATGAATTATAAAAACATGACTCGCCTGCTTAAGTGTCGTCGTATCTATTCAAGTTCCTCATGCAGTTTCCAGACAGTTTGTCTGAAACCAGTCTCAGTACTCATAAAATGAAACCAGATGGACAGACAGCTAGACTGACTTTAGTGCGGACAAATTAGTTTAATAAAATTTATCAAAATGCACCAATAGAATCTAGGACTAGGAATCTAGGGCTAGAAAGTCTAGAGAGCTGCATTACAACATAATAATATAGCAAAGTACATTATGTGCATATTGTGTGCCGACCTGAAATAGGCGCAAATTCACAGACTTGCGAATTTGCGCCTATTTCAGGTAAAGAACTTCAGAACTCAGAGCAACATTGTCACTACAAACATCGTTTCCTGCAAGGCTGGTTGCTCAAGTCTAAAGAAATCGTGACTCTATTCTGAGACTCTTTTTCATGACTTCTTTACTCACAAAATCCAGGCAAAATCAATGTTTCAATTGGATTCCCAATTAAAACATCGACAAAAGCCATCATAAATCTGGTATAGATATACGAGTAAATAGTTACAGACCAGCCTTAGTAATGCACCAAAGCTCATGCATATCATAATCATGCTCAAGCATGAGATTAGGTCTGTAGGGTCCCCGTCAGGTATGCTCCACCTCTATTCTATAAAGCACACAATATTGTTGATTTTGAATGGCAATTTTTTCAATAAATAGCCATTATTCTTCATTATGGTTGCCAAGATGCGGCTACAGACACGTAGGACGTCCGGCAGCGAGATGGGCAGACGACATCGTCAAAATAGCAGGCCGTAAATGGGAGAGACTAGCACAGGACCGCGGTGGATGGCACAAACTTGGGGAGGCCTATGCCCAGCAGTGGGTAAGGTCGGACTGTGGATGATGATGATGATGAAAAGGCTTTAAATGTAGCTATTTAAAATGGGAAAAATTTGTTTAAAATTATTTAAAAAAATGGAGCATGCTGTACTTGAATAAACTGAACATGTCCTCAAATTAAGAGTAATCACTCAAAGCCAGTCACACTCAAAGTGTAGGGATTCCCAATGAAAGAATCTTCTGCAGATAACCCCTTCAAGATAAAATTGGTCATATTTATAAACACCCAAACACTTTACCTATGATTTAGTTGTAAGTCAGCATCTAAAGTGACTGTTTGTTCATTACAAACAATTTAATACCTAAAACGGTAAGCTCAAATGTCTAAGTAATAGTTACAATCATATTTTACACTTGGGTTCAATAGTTATTCATTTTACAATTATAAAATCGAAATTAAGGCTTGCTCCGGAATAAGTAGATACCTACACAAATAAAAGGTATCATGAAAGTTTTTCAAGTCACGAAAGAACTTCTAGCGTCGTCACGCTGCAATTGAGACTCAAAATAACCATTATAATTACGATATCATAAAACAAATTGTCTGCATTTTCTAGGAAAACCCTCCTCTTCTTAGGTAACGTTTGGAAATAAGGTAGAGGAACCTTATTTTTTTATATAGTTTTGGGATAAAATCAATCAACTAAAATAAGAATAGAGGGTCAATTTTATTTAGAATATTGTAAATACTGTATTAGTTGTAATTTTCTTTGTGAATAAATGCTAATTTCTGAAGCTAAAGAAAAGAAAAAAATTTAGCGCATACATACTTACATATTATTTGGTAAATCATCGAGGACAAGCCAGTATGGGGTCAGTCAATTCTAACCCAATGCTGCAAGCGCATATAAGCGTGTCTTCCGACCATAATTATGGCCGCAGTAAATCACTAATCTATGGATTAGGATATAGATGGCGGCGGCATAAAAGTCATGAAGTTCGTCAAACGAAAAATGTAACCATCAAAGTTCGAACCTCTTGTAACAACTATTTTACATTTTTCTTTCAGAAAATGTCAGGATCCGGCAGCAAGAAAGAACAAAAACCGTACCGCCCTCCTCCATATGAGAGGCCATACGCACCACCGGATAACCCTAAAGAACGTCCGACTGCATAAATGCACCAGACATTATCATCAGCACTATCCTGAACAAGTTCACATTCATCAGAAATATAAACTGGTTTGGACGACCTGCTGGACGACTAGCGGCCCTTACAGAATACAATCAGATGGGGTTCTAAGGCTTCAATCGCACTTGGTGGCTCAACGTCAGGCAGCCAGAACTATCAGAATCAATTCTCACGAGCACGTTTGCTCACCCAACTGCAATTACCATAATTTTAGAAGGGAAACAAAGATCTCTGGCTGCCGTAATTTGGCAGCAGAGTGCTTTTACATCCTAAATGTCATATCCAGTTTATGGTCATTCAAGAGCCTGTTCTTTCATTTTATGGTGGATACTGAGTATGAGGATGAGCTGATAATATCATGAACCACTAAAAATTTCCTGTATTTCATTTGGTTTTCTCGTAGGTTTATATTTGGGCACTAAAGAAATGATATGTTCCGTGCCTGGGGATTACAGCCAGCTCATTCCACTATTTATTTATAATTTTATCGGGAATCTCAATCACCTATGTAAATTTTATTTTATTTGTAAAAAGAGCAAGTATCTTTTTATCATGTAGGTAAAGTATGTTATCAATAAAAAAATATGTTAAAAGTTTACAAGAGTTTTTTTGCTAGCTATTAAGCATATAATTATGTCCTACCCCGTTCTAAGCACAAAATATTCCACCTCAAGAGAAAAGTAAAAAAAATGGTTAATCCGAGGTTACATACAGAGTCCTAAATACATATAATGAATAGCATGATTTTATGTTGATTTTTACAAGCTTGCTTGTTTAGGTCAAATCTGACACACTTCACTTCCTGCCAACTAAATATAAAATAACCACAAAAATATGTTCTAACAAACATAAAAAATCTAAATCACTGACTCTACCCTAATTATGAAGTAGGAAACTCCTAGCATTATGTTATATCACGCACTGATCAAAAGCAGTTCTTACCATCAGGTGCAAATCCTGGAATTTGGCTCGACGCAATTTGTAGATTGATTTGCTTTGCTTGAGACTGTAGGCGTACAAATCATGGATGCGGCGACGGACTCAGGCTGGCGCTACCTACTAAAAATCTTGAAGGCTATCTGTCATTTTAGAATCAAAAGAATGAACTCTCAAATAATGGCATAAAAACCATTGAATTTATCAAACGGAAAGTCTACACTACACTAGAGAGTTGTTTTATTAGTGAGTCATTTGATAAAATATTTTCTAGTAGTTTCTTTTCGGACAATCTCCTTAGCAAAATCTTCCCCTTCATCTTTTATTTTCTTACTTTTGTTACGTTGTTGTCGGTCCGTTACTTTGATCAATGATTGAATTGAATCATTGATTCTGGGTCCATATTTTCTAATAATTATTATCATTAAGACCTACCTACTTTAATGTATAGTTGCTTTTTTGTAGCGGTGCTTTTAAAAGACAAGGACCAGGAATAAAATTTTTCAAGGATTAATCTTTTATGACAGGTTGCAAGTCCAACGCCAATCGCAATTTATTTTCATTGTTATTATATTCTACAAGTTTATCTAATCGTGCAAACGAACGATATGATACTGAGTCAGATCCTTTGTACAAATACTGATAAACGCACCTTTATCCGTTAGAGCAATATCGTCCAGTGCAAGAACGGATAAACTTGTATTACTTACCTACCTCCTTCTAACAGTAAAATAATCTAGTAGTACAATACCTAGTGCTGTGGATAATTGAATTGAAATGTCTCACAGTAAGTACATACCTTTGTAGGGTTGTGTAATGTCCAGCGGTAGCAGAGGAGTTGTCAGTATTCTGTAGTACCTATTCTAGGCATTTTTATTTTTGTCTTGTTCTACGGCTAGCCTAAATTTTACCAAAGTATGTAAGTAGGCATCCATAAAAGACCAATGTTTTAACATCAGACCGGCATCGGAACGTTTTGTTCGTCTATGACGGCTTTACCAAACAATGGTAAGCGCGGCGCTCAGCTGGTAATATTAGGTTCGGGTAACTAACACAAAGGCTTCAGATTGGACTGTTGCTAGGTAAAGGTTCCTAGTTTAGGCACCGAATGTTTTTTGTTTTATTCGTGTAAATCTATTTCCAGTTCCACCTCCCCATGGGCCACATCCCCCCGGCTACCGTGCACCGTACGCTCCACCACCCGGTGCCTACGCGTACATGCCGGCGCCTGTGATGATGCCAGGGTACATGTACCCCCCACCGCCCCCGCAACGCCCACCTGTTCCTGAACCAGCGCCTACCTACGTCACAAACTACATCTACCATCCGCCAGAAGCCCCCGGGCCAGAGCCCGTGCTAATTGTTGATGGCCCAACTTTAACGCGTAAGTTTCTTTTAGAAATTGTGGCAGTTTTTAGTAAATTTTTTCTTGATGCTGCACTATCGTGGTAGGTACCTAACCTAAATAAAGAAGTTAATATTAATATGGAATAACATCAGTCTATCAAAACGACTTAATATACCTAATGAATGGAGTACCAAGTACAACAGCACAAGCAAGTATTTCTTTCAGCTCTACTACTAGAATAAGGTTACTAAGTCCTTCTTTGTAATCAGCTCCAGATGAAATCGATTGGGTCCCCACAAATCCAACATCAGCGCCCTCGCTATCGCACCGTGCGTTTGTGGCAGGGAAGGAAGGCTGGGACAGCAGTCCTTTATGGGTGATCAGGGCACACCACAGTGGGGACCTAGTGCCGGGCAAGCTTGCTGTGAAACATCGCTCAGCTTACATACCACACGCGGGAAAAGAGGTTCCTGTTCACAACTTTGAGGTAACTATTTTGACAGTTGAAGACATTATTAATACTCTGATTCAGAAGGTATATCAAAAGGCAAGCAAAAGGCGCACTGAAAAGGGTACATTTGCAGGAGTGGAGTGTGACTATTGATTACTTCTTACTGAGTTAAACTTATTACAGTGACGTGTTAATTTCAAGGAGTCAAGGAATTTATAAAAAAATTTCATAGCAAAATTTAATCCAAATCTGAATAAAACCGAAACTAATTTATTTGAGGGTTGTCAGAACGTGAAAAACACCTTCATGCAAGGTCTACCTATTGCAGCGAAGAATACATCGTTGTCTGGATGATAACAAATAAATTGAAATTCCAGGTGTTGTGTGCACCCGAGCATGCATTGCGTTGGCTGCCGGCCAGCAACGGAGAGATCCCCGTCGGGGGTATTCCTGCTGGAAACACGCACAACGCCGAGCCACTCTACATCGGTAGAGTCAGACATTTCCGCTCACTTACACCTGGAAAAGTACGTTATTTTGAGTAGTTCTTCTTCTTCTTCTTCTCTTAAATTAATGACCTCTGTCCATCATTTCGACAAACAATTTTGCCAGTATCAAGTGATATATTTGAAATAATATAAGTCAAGTCAAGTCATTCGTCAAGTCGGGGCCGGCCGGTGGGCTCGATGGGAATAAGCCTAAATTAACACAACAGACATTTTTACTGTTGCTAGATAATAAAAAACTTATGCTTGTAGCTAAGTAAGCAAGAAGTACTAACAGCAAGCAAACTTTTTTGTAAACTTTTTTTTATAAATTATTTCAGGTTCACGCAAGTCACGGATGCTGCTACATTTCATTCGGCGGACAAGAAATCCAATACAAGAATTACGAAGTTCTTTGTAAAATTGTTGGATAAACACAAACATCTTTTGCCGCTCTCTATTTGTGCTTTAGCACTGGGTGTGTCGAGAAATAATTCTGAGGTGCCATATAACCAACCAATCAAATAAATCTGAGAAATCGAGTTTTCTAATGGTCAATTAACAGACGCTTGTAACTGTGCGATATTCAGAGTGCACCTACCTATATTGTTGTGTTACAAAAATATTTAAAACTAGTATAAAAAATTAAACAAAATATGCTTCTTAGTTTTCTAATTATAATCCCATTCGTGGTAAGTTTTGTTTACCTAAATGAATTATCATTTAAATATTGAAAGAAAGTAAGTAGGTACGGTGTTGTAGAAACATAAAGTCGATTGACAAGTCCAAGTAAATACCTACCTACAGTCGTTTTGGTACGTCAAACAAAATAAGAAGTTTATTTGTACTCGCATGAATGGCCTCTGTTACTCGCGAGTTATATAGGGCGAGTATCTAAACAACTTGGATTCACATACCAACTTGGGCCTTATGCTCACTTTGGCAGAGATTTTACTTTAACAGGATGACGTCGAACACTCGATTCCTCAGTTTAGTGTAGCAAGTTTTCAGCCGAGATATAACGTCATCCCGATCAAATTAAAATCTCTGTATTGGCCATAACCCGCCGAACTGAGCTTATGGATGATAGGTGAAATAAATAAATAAATACTATTACTAATAATTTTCAGATCTCTTTTGTGAACACATCATATTCAAACGACAATGAAGGTAAGCGACGATGACTACTACAGAAAATGGGTAGGTAACGATACTTATATTTACATAAAAATATAAACGAGGATAGCTACAAAAATATTGTTAGAAAGACATTACGTATGGAAGTAAAGCAACAAACCTCTTTTTTCAGGAATTGCCTCTGATCCAGATCCACTCGACGAGGTAACATGCATGTCATAAGTACTTCATGTAGGTACCCACATTACGGTACTCAAAATAAATAGTTTAATATGTACTAATTTAACAAGGCGTCTCATTTATTTTTCAGTTACATATGGACTTTGTACCCGTAAGTTAGAAACAAGCCTTTAAAAACCAATCTATTTAACCAGGTTTTTTATTTCATTTGAAATGTAGTGAGTTGTTGGCTTTTCTAGACGGGATACCTGCCAGACAGCGTGTACAGAGAACTGGCCTGGTATGGCATACTGCAGATTCAGCCTCTCTACCGCAGCACGAAGCACAAGGTAGCGGCGCAATGGATCTGGCAAAACACACTCGGCCGCCCACACGTCGTTGTGGAGAACCAACCTCAGGTGGGCTCACCCAGCACTGACGTCATTGGTATCCGCTATAGGCTTTGTTCCAAAAATATTTCCTATCTCACAGACCACGCACTCCGAGGACACCAGCAGCCATCAAACCCTCTTAGAAGAATCTATCAAATGGTCTCGCGAGCAGCGCTCGGCGCAGGATGTGCTGATGGAAAACGTGCGCAACGGTGGAAACGGACTCACTGTACGGACGGTTATCAGCGCCACTCAGAAAACCGTATACATTATACAAAATGGTAAGAATTTGTGAAACACCCAGCCGATGGTTGTACGGTTAGTGGCTTGCGGTAGCCTGATGAGTGAATTAATTTTCAGGGAAGTATTACTTTTGTGGGGAGGGGTCCGAGCCAGATATGGAGGCGTTCCGAGCGCAGACCAATTTGCACGAGCGTCAGTGTACCTCGGGCCAGAAGGCAGAGCCGCTGTTAGTACAAGTAGACCCCTGTATCGAAGCTGAAGAAGTGCCTCTGGAATACAGTTTTACGTATGAATGGATGTTTTGTTTTGGCGATGGAGCAAGGGACGCCATGTACCACCCAGACGGGGATTTGGACTGCGGCGAGAAGAAAAAGGCAACAAAGTGGTTCCGCTCTTGTAAAGTTTGTAATTGAACACACTTTAGTATCGACCGATGATAACCGTTATTAAATTGCAGATGCGTTACACAGACTTCCTCCATGATTGTGCAATTGACAAAAACGTGGTGATCACGTACGAGTATTTTGGTGACGAGCCTCGCAAAGACATGTTGCACAACACCACGCTGTGTACTTCTTGGGACCCTTGCCGCATTAGCTATCTCTACAGAATAGAGGTAACATTATGTTGATTAAGTTGTACCGGTTATGCTACGAGACGAAAGCGTTTTTGTAGGCTCTCTTAAAATGGATGGGTTAATATCATAATAATGTCGGTATCATCACCATCTTCCTACCCTTGTCCCACGCTAAGTGCCTTGTCTTCAACATGTCTTCGTCTTCCACTCTCCTCTATCAGCCGTCATCTCGGTGTTCACTCCTTTCTTACTCATATCTTCTTTCACACAGTCCATCCATCTTTTCTTTGGCCTACCTCTACTTCTACATCCGTTCACATTCATGTCCAGCATATAATAATGTCGGTATAAATATGTATTTAGAGAAAAGGACAAGATCAGAATGAAACCCATATAGATATTCTAATAAGAATATTGAGTGATGTTAATAACGAGTATGCTACACTTTTTGTTATAAGGCTCCAGAGAATAAGCCAGATGTTCCAACTTCCACCCAAGACCCGTGTGATACCACTTTATGTCCCAATTGTATTGAAGGAATCTCCGAGGAAAACTTGTATCCTTATGAAGAAGACAAGGCTGGAGCTAATCTTGTATCCAATAAAAATGGTAAGAAACATTTTAGTAAACGTTTAAGGCTGGAGCAGACTGGATGCTAATACGTAGACGTGCACGTCATTATGCAAGCAGCGTGTCCTGTCTAATACAGTTTCATACATTACAACTCAGTAATACCTGCACGTTTACGCTTACGTCTACGTATACGCATCCGGTCTGCTCCAGCCTTTATAATTGGACCCTAATTCCGAGTTCTAGTTCGAGAGAGCGACGTAAATGGCAGTTCGGCGTTGTATATTTTTTATACAACTAAATGATGTAACAAGCCGATGTCCCACCTGGTGTTAAGTGCTAATCACTGCCTCGTAACCACTACAAACTGTAGCAATAGTTTTGTAGTTGTGATAAGGGTGATAATTAGCTAGATCGTGGAATAGATGCGATTTGCAAAACCATTGTTAAAAAATCTTAGATTTTAGACCTCCGACCAAAAAATGAAAGGAGTGTTGAAAGAGAGCTTGATGGTGTTGTGTGTTTATCTGTCTGTCTGTGCCCTTGTAATTCTCTAAGTATGGCTCCGGTTTGAGTACGTTTTGTTTGAATGCAAGGTGATATTATGTTTGTGAAAATTTGTGGAGCCGTTTCCAAGTTATGAGGCTATTCAGCAGCTTTGAAAACCAGTTTTGAGGAATCTCAGCAAGAGTCCATATTCCAGGTCTTTTGATGATTGATTGATTTACTCATTTAATCGTATGATTGATGACCATCTTTTGAAAAGAAACTAAGAATACTTTCATGATGGGATGTATGTAAATACCTATTATAATATTCTTCTTCTTCTCTTCTTCTTCTTCTCTTCCATAATGGCCTGTGTCCGTCATTTCGACAGACAATTTTGCCAATGTCAAGTGTTCAAATTGTAATAAATAAGTTAAGTCAAGTCATTTGTCAAGTCGGCTGTCGTTTGTTTTGAAAAGAAAATGGTGGATTTTCTCTTCAAAACCTAACACGAATTTTCACATTCAGAAAAACCACTTTACACACATTTATTCCAATGGCTCACACTTTATGTTACGACCTAAGTATTATTGGTTAAAATTCCACCAAAATTAAACAACAATACTCACAATAACACAAGAAAAACTATTAAAATAAAAGTGCTATGGTGTCGTTTCAAAAAATGACAAAACTCGTGTCATTATAATATTCTTTTCATAATATTTTTCAGATGACATAGATTGGATACCTGTCACAAATGAAACAATCAAAAGTTATTTATTTAAAGCTATGCGAGTGGGGTATTTACTATCGGGGTCCGATCTTTACCTGATAAGAGCCGTTAATTTCGCGACCCCTGACGGCCCACAAAACATAACAGGATTTTATTCGCCAGTATCGGGCAATGGCCATTTTGATAGCTACGGAGAGGAGTATTTATTAACGACTTTTGATGTAAGTAAGATGTAAGACGCACAACTGGCGCCACTGAAAACCAGCGCCTGGGCAGGATATTCACATATCCTGCCCTGGCACCATGCTGAGTGGTGGCCATTTTTGTTATTTTATTTAATTTTAAGTTTCACTTTTATAACATTGTCAATTTTACAAAATAAATATTTTTTCATCCCACCATCTCGGAAAGAGTATTTTTAATCTTCAATATCTGAGTGGAAAAGCCGTTTTTATTCTCTAGAGGATAAAGTAAATTGAAGTTAGAACATCGTGTGCACTAAGTTTGTGAATTAAAAAAAACATTAAACCTATTTACTGCTACCTCTATGGTGCCGAATATATCATACAACTTTTTTTTAATTTGTTAAAAACTCAGACTCGGAACCTTCTTGGTGTTCTTTTTTCAATTTGCTTTTTTTGCATTTAGTCATTTCCTCGCTGAGGTGGAATGAAAAGTTACGTGTTGCACTCGAGTGCAAAGATTTTTCACCTCGTGCTCTTTTGATTCCCTCGCTAACGCTCAGGATTCTAATTTTGAATCACTCGCTGCGCTCGTGATTTAATTTTAGAATCCTTCGATTGCTCGGTCATCAAAATTGAACACGCGGTTAAAAAGCAACTTTGCACTCTTGTATAACAAATAACTATTCTTTTCTTCTAAGTTTGCGAATTAAAAACTCGATGCTCTACTTACTTGCTTTTGTTTAAAAAGAGTTTTTGTTTAAAAACAAGCTTTTTTTGAGTTCTCAGGGGCACCTTCCAGCTCCATTATCTGACCCATCAAGACGAATCAAAAAAGCCCAAACTTAACGGATTCGATTTAATACCGAGTTCTTATGGACATCTTTCAGCTCTATCTTTGAACCATTATCTAGTACCAGAGACCAAACGAGCCCAAAGACATAAACAAACAGAATCACAAACATTGCAAATTAAATTAAATAAAAATTCGAATGTATTGTTTTATTAGAGTAGGTGGCATACAGACGGCATTTTTTTTTACATTTCTACATAATACATACTGGTCAAAATCATATACCCTCGTATTGTCTTCGCCGTATTCGGGTAAAAATATTGATATTATATCAATTCAAGGTAGCCATCGCTGCAGATGAACTAAAATGGGTGCCATACCCACATGAGTGTGAAAAATTCGTGCAGATTGGAACAGGGCGTCAAAACCATCCAGTTGGCCTATGTCGCACCTCATTATCATTTGATTTAAAACCAGGAAATGTAAGTTGACCAAATATCTTTTCAAGGTTTATAATAATGTAACCCTTAAATCATAAATCATAAATCATAAATCATCATTTATTCATATATGGTCAATACACGTCAGATTATAGTTTATATTAATATTGGTTACTTATCCTAAATAAGTGTAATTTAAACAACATTCAGCATTATAAAACAGTAGGTATGTATATCATACCTTTAATTTTAAAAATTCATCTATTGTATAGAAGGATTGCTTGATAAGCCAGGTTTTCAGTCGTGATTTAAAGCAGTTAAGGCTGGGTGCATCAGCAATGTCAGCTGGGATCCTATTGTAAACTGCTGGGCCCATGGCGCTCGTAAGTTTCTGAGATTTTGTCAGTTTGTAAGACATTGATACTAGTTGCTTTGCGCGGCGAGTGGTGTATAGACTTACCTGGCCTTTCCTAGTATACAAGTCTAAGTTCGTCCGAACATACACAGCCACCTGGAAGATCACTATGCAGGGAAGGGTCAGTATTCCCAGCTCCTCAAAGAACGGTCTTGCTGACGTTCGTCGTGACACTTTGACGATAGCTCTGATGGCGCGCTTCTGCATTCGGAAAACGCGTTCCCAATCAGCAGCGCGCCCCCAGAGCTCAGCTCCATATTGAATAATAGAGTGTACAGTTGCATAGTAGCATGACCGCACGACTTCTCTGGGTAGGAATCGGGCCAATCGATTGAGCGCAAAGCATGCACCACCGAGTTTCCCACACATTTTCTCAATCTGATCTGCCCAGGTGAGACCTTTGTCCATAATAAATCCAAGGAAGGTTGCGCTACTCACCTGTTCCAGTGCCACCCCATCCGAGACCACTGACAGCTGCCTCTGCAGGCGGCCCGACAGACAGAAATGGATGAAGTTAGTTTTTGATAGGTTTAACACTAGGCCATTGTCTCTAAACCACCGGGATACCTGCAGGGCCACCCCGTTCAGTTTCCCTTCTAGTAGGTCGATAGATGGCGCAGTCACTATAGCAGCTATGTCGTCAGCGTACATAACGATCTCCGCTTCCGATATGGCGGCGGGTAGATCATTCAGTAGGAGGGAAAAAAGCACGTTCGAAACGGCAGACCCTTGGGGGACCCCAATCGTCGAAGACAGCGGGTCCGATGTGTCGGAGTCGCAGGTACCAGCCACGACTTGCGTTCGGTTGCTCATCATGCTTTGCAGCAGCATGAGCGGTTTTCCTGCAACTCCGTAGTGTCGGAGTTTCATCGCCAGGATCCCATGGTCGGCCACATCGAATGCCTTAGATAAGTCGCAGCATAAGACGGCTACTTGTTGTTTTTCCTCGCGAGCATGCATGATGCGGCGGAGTACTTCGCGCGTTAGCGACGTAGTCGACCGGCCCTCTCGATATGCATATTGACGGTCAGACAGCGCATGGGATGCCTTAAGGTAGTCCACTAGACGGGAGCACAGTCCGTTTTCCAGTACTTTAGCCACCGCTGGTATGATTGAGACTGGTCGATATGCATCAATGTCGTGGGATTTACCTTTTCCTTTGAAAATCGGTGCAACTTTACTGATTTTCAGCGCCTCCGGATATGTCCCTTGCCTGAGGCATAGGTTAAACAAGTCCGCCAGTACGGGGGCCAACGGTACAGCGGCTACGCTTACCAGCTTCATGGATATCCCATATGCATCCTTTGATGGTTTAGGTGGGACCCGTGCAGTAATAATGCGGAGTACCTCCGACGCCGTGAATGGGTGGAACCATAGTTCTTGGTCAGCAGGAGCACGGGCCGCGGTCAGCGCGGCCAGCACGCGGGCCGAATCGGCCACCGGCGCGCCGCACGCGGCAGCGGCACCCACGAACCTGGCATTCATGGCGTTTGCGGCATCCTTCCCAGTAGGAAATGGATTTCCACCAGCGTCTTTCACAATTTCTGTAAAATGCATGTTACATGCGTTAGTTTTACCCCTTTGTTTATTAATAAGTTTCCACATTGTTTTTGAGGTGTTTTTACTGTTGTATAATATTTTAGTATAGAAAGATGCTCTTTGGTTCTGTATCATGTAGTCATATTTGGTGTTTAGGTCTAGAATTAAGTTATTCAAAATTTCATTGTAAGGGGACAATTTACTAATCTCTATAATGTCAAATAAGAGTTGTCTGTATGATTCAATGTCATCAGTAACCCAAGATTTTAGTATATTATTATTGCTGGGTACTTTTTTCAGTGGGAAACAGATTTCAAGTTTATTTGTAATTGTATTTATAACTGACACTGTTGTACGATGAGGGCAATCATAATATCGGCTTTTTAGTTCGCCCCAGTCGACACTCAATAGGGAAGCTATAAAGTTGAGGCAGTTCGACCGAGAGAAGTTTCTCACAATTTTTCCTTCGCATTTTGGAGAGTCTATGCTTGTTACTATCTCCCCTCGAACCGCAAGATGGTCACTAAGGTTCGTAACAAGTGGTCCAGCTGTTACATCGTTCGCAGGGAGGTTTGTGTATATATGGTCTAAGCTCCTAGCACTGTGTGATGTTATACGTGTTGGGAAGTCTACTACATTGATCATGCCATAGGTAGATAGTAGGTCAGATAGTTGTTTTTGGTCATTACGGTCAGCAGGAGCACCACTCAAGCAGTTTACATTAAAATCACCAACAATCACACATTCAATATCAAGCTCACAGATCTTATCTTAGGTCTTACCTTAGGAATATCCCCGTTCATCGGAGTTTTAGGTTTCTGCTCAACTTTCTTGTCCTCTGTCATTTTCTGATCCTGTTCCTCCTTTATCTCCACCTTCAAAGCTTCATGAGTGACCCCTAGTGGCATATACATACAGGGGGTTTTGTGCTCATACAGGGGCATACATATGCATATTCAGGGGGTGCCTCATACGATTGTACTTGTTTACCTACTAAAACTAATTTATTCGTTGTTTTAATAAGTACTTACATTTTTCCCTGGCTCCATTCATGCAGAAGACTTTCATTGCTTTAGTTAGATCACATTTTGAAGACGAAGCTATATAAAGTTGTTGGCTCTTGAAATCGTCTGGTCTTGAAATTAATAACCTTGATATAGTTTCTCGTTGACTGTACAAATGATTTTATAATATTTTCCTCAATATTTTTTTAGTACTATATCGGCAAAAGTTGTACAATAGCTAACAGAAACAAACAAATAACAGTAAAAGCTGAAGATTATGAAGTGTTATGCCGTGACACACGAATTGGACACACTGGACAGTAGACAGCAGGTAGGGTTCCGCAGTCCTACCGCAGTGTACCCGATATGCATATTGTAAGTATACCATTCCATCATAATGCAGTGCAATGTTCAATGGTCTTTGAGTAGATAAAACGTTTGTGACTAAGGACAGACAGACAGAGCAAAACTATTAAAAATTCATGTTTTCTTCAGAAATGTGGAAATATATGGGTGAGAAGTTGTTTGACGCTTGTCAGAAAACTTTTTACTATTTCAGAACACATCTACAAATGAACATTCTATAGCCTCACCTTCTTCAGATTGGTGCCTAACTATGGTTGTCTATCTTCTAGAAGCAAATGTACACCTACAAGAAACAAGAGATTCGCTACGTACATATACCTACACCTACATACTTAAGTTTTGGTAAATAAATAAGTAGAGCTTATTTTTCGATTATTTATGTAGCCTATACTCAAGCCTATACCTACTCATGAGATTCCGACAATATCTTTAAAAACTTAAGTTACTTACCTATAAGTAAGGTAAGTGATAAAGTCGGTCAGCGAATATATTAGTGAGAAGTTAGAGAATAACACATAGGTGGTATGTATGTCACTCCGTGGAGCTTATCAAAAATTCATGGTTTTTTTGTTAAAACTTCTTATTTATTACGAGACAAATGATAAATTAGTAGGTAGCGGTCAGTATCATCTCCCCATCGGACCTGGGGCATCATCGACGACCATGACACCTTCGGGAGGGGGTTGGTAGAATTCTTGCATTCCGGAATTCTCAACCACGGTCACGCCACCGCCACCGTCGTCACAACAACAACTGCTGCACAGTCCCATGTTATTTCTGGTAAGCATAAAAGTATAATATGTATTATGTACTTACACTACTTACCTATAATAAAATTCTTGATTTTAAAAACATTTCGTTTTAATCTAGCCTTACTCGTCTCGGAAAACGAGAGTTTAATTAAACGATACACAGAATCAACGTATACGTTTGCCTATATAGGCGTTTTCAAATAAAATCAAATCGTTTTATTTCTGTGAAGGTGAGTTGGTACATAATTAGGTAAATCTCTAGTTCCTGCTTATTAGCAATTTAATTTGGTATATATCGATCAAATTCGATTTATAGAGACCAAACACAGTTTTCAATAATATATTATCATTCAGTTAATCCTACAAACGGCGCGTTTGTTTCGTACCTAAGAGATACTACACTTTTATAATTTGTACAAACTTAGGTACTTACATGTGGTAATAGATATTGAGAAAAATACACTAATATTAAATCCAAAACGTTCCATTAAGTATACCTATTTAGCACGAATGTGGATAAGATAAATGACAAGTTTTCGAAAATTGACTTATCTTTTCAACAACGCTATCGCATATCTATCGATAGTGCTCGTATCGGCTCTTATCTGTTTAAATCTATCTAAAGGTATACTCTCATAGGACTACTTAGCTCTCATAGGACTACTAGCATAAAAAAAATTCTTACTCTATACTGTTCATTCTCCGTTTAACGAAAACATTTAGAGAGGCGCGCGTTTAAGTCTTTTGTATGGGGACTAGCAATGAGATTGTGATTAAAATTCGTCTTTTATGTAGGTATTGAGATGTGATCTTGGACGAATTGACAAACTATGGCAAAAATTTAATCACGCCCTGGGACACCTGTATAACCTAGAACGAAGATAATCTTTAAGTCTGGCTAAGGGACAAGACTTTAATAAAAACCTCTGCGTAGGTAGCTTATTTGATTAACAAAATACTAATTACCTATCGTTTCACACGAAGTTTGATAAGTTATCAAACATTCTGAGTAGAACCAGTCGTAGTGTAGATAGGTATGTTCATTAGTGTATACTTATAGGTACTAGGTAGGTATATATAGGGGATGCCGGGCCCACACCGCCGAGCCTGAAAGCGCAAAATACACGGACGGGTGCTTCGGGTGTAAATTTTTTGACAGTTTTCTATTTTACTCAAAACGTCCAGTCTCGGGGGACACCACAGGGTAGGTAATACTGGTCGTACTAGGATATTTTAATCATAGCGGAATCTGACGAATCAACCATCGCGTAATAATTAATGTGAGGTTTTACCTTGAATCCCACTTGGATTAACACATAGGTTCTACTCTTTTCTTTTAAAAGATTTTCGTTCTAATTACCTGCTTTGTATACCTACCTAGTAAGTATCTTTTAGTAGTTACTAATAGCAGGTAGGGTTACTGATTAAGGACACCTATATTGAGACCAGGGACTAATTTGTATACTTTAATGTAAATAAGTACTGAGTTTTTATTTAGTTATTTTAAATATGTATTTATTTATTTCTTCTTACCTACAAACATCTATTTTTGCAAGAATAATAAAGTAAAAATAAATTATGATCTACCTATTTATTTATAACGCCCATCCACCCCAATTCTAAATATAAGGAGATATAATAATATTTTATTTACTTACATACCTACAATATTACGCATATATTTTTACTTAGGTAGGTACGTACCCGGAGCTTACACATTATTATTATAGCAAACTAAAATAAAACCTTAAATTAATAACAGGATTCTCATACAGATACGTTTTCTACTAACAACTTAATTAAATTATGTTAAGTGTAGGTACTTATACAATTACATGTTTACAAACATCAAAGTTAATTCCATCCTGGCCCATGAGGCGGGCCGTGATGAGGTGGGCCATGATGAGGTGGGCCGTGATGAGGTGGGCCGTGATGAGGAGGGCCATGGTGCGGTGGGCCGTGTGGCGGAGGGGGTCCACAGCATGGGAAGCAGCAATCACTAGGAGGTCCAGGAGGGCCGCAACATCCAAAACACGCACCCATTCTCAATTAATTTCTGAAATTAGTGTTATTGTTTCATTAAACATGGTAAAAATCCTAAACTGTAAATATACTTGTACTGTATACTGTTTAGTTTGTACTTTGCAGATTACAGACATAAAAAAAAGTTGTGAGGAAGCAAATTACCTGTAAAACAGCACGATGAATGAACCTGCTCTTATCACTATACTATTATTTTGCTATCAGAGAGTGAAGGAATACGTCGCTGCATCGTGAGAAAACTCGCGAGTTAGTCAGCTGCTCACATATTGACCTTACCTTTGCCTGTATAAGGCTGACAAGGGTAAGAGCACATAGGTGCTGGGCATGAGCAAGGCAGTGTCCCTCTCATAGGGCATGAGTTAAACATGGCCCCTGACCTGACTCTGTATAAGGCCCGTCCCGTATGCTGAATTTCTGCTCAAGCATAGCTTTTTGTATAAAAATCTCTAAGCACCTACCACTCAAATCTATGCTCAAATATATGAGCAACGATTTCTGTATTAACATACCGGCCTAGTAAATCAAAAAGCTCTGAGACGGGTTGGACCCAGTTAAATAGCTACTTACTAGTAACATAATAAAGTAATAGGTACTCACAATACAGACTATGGAAGGTTTCTCCTTAGTTCCACAAGCAGGTATGGTACAACTCGTTTCAGTCACCCTTTGATAGTTACTGGCCACTCTACCTTTACTAAGTAGGTATGTATATCACGCCCTTTTTGATAAGCAGGTGAATAATTCTAACGGAAATCGATTGCGGTTATCAATCGCATATCGATATAGATAGAGAATTGAATATTTTGTTTATGAATATAACCCATAAAATAAGTATTTCATAGAAATATTGAATCAACTAGTTGGCTGTGAATTCTTATGACGAGATTCACATTAGAGTAAAATCTACCAAGGTGTACTCGTAAGAAGCCACTGAATCTCAATGAAAGGAGACTAAAAGCCTTGAACCTAAATGTATATAAATTACATAACAGCCCTCTTTTTCGATTCGATTTAATACCTAGTGGTGGAAGTAAGCAATACCTCACAGGGCACGTCATCAATGGCCTTGCTTGACAAGCAGTGGTACCTAACCATGACCATGTGCCTATTGTATAAAAAAAAATGCGCTTGTTCCAAAACTTCGTCTCATAAAAAAGGTAATTGATAGATTTATTTCCTGTATTTTAACTATTATTATTATAATAAATAGTTACTTATATATATAATATCTAGTCTATACATAAATCAATACAATTAATCACATATAAATTCCACTAAATATAAAATAGGTACCCACTTAGGTACAATGTTGAAATATTTTATATTATATAGGTTTTTTTACAACCCTGAAATCGACTGGTTGGTTCTATATTATACATTGTACTATAGGTTTTTCGTTGATAAGTTGTAGTGCAAATTCTTCAAGCTCAATCTTCAAACAGCTCAATTTACATTTTTGGCCTAGGTACGGTACCTACCTAGTTAGATATATTTTTCTTTCAATGTAGGTACGTTAAACTAAATCTTCCTAGTATTAGGTGGTTGCGATGTAAGCACCTTCACTGTGAAACAATTAATAAGGGGCTTACCCATTATTACCTCTCAACATTTTTCAAAAGTAAAATAGTGCCTTCTAGTTTTTACAATTATCTTACATTTATGAATTAATTTTATTATTTATTAATTAATTACTATAAATTGAAGTCTACGATTTATTCTTATGTGTATTCCAAACTGAGCTCCCAAGTTTTTTATTATTATTTTCTACCAGAAAGCTTCGATAGTAGGTAAACCATTCAAATGAAACTCCCTACGAAGGTTACAAGGACGCGGGCGGGTGTTTTGGTTTTACAAAACACACGATTTGACAAAGCTCCTACTGCCCGCTCTCCATGCAATTCCTCGCGCACAGGACCCTCATAAATTTGCAGAGATTGAACTGATTTACAGGTTTTCTTAAAATGGCTTTAGTCTATGCATCGCTCTTTTCTATCTGTAAGGCGGTGGTGGCTGGTTTATAATAACGGTGGCTGGTGGTGGCTCCGGTTTACTGTGGTGATGGTGGTGAACCACAGTCCTCGGGGGAGGGTCTGCGCAGCAATCACAGCAGAGACACGGAATGCAGCAGCAGCAGCAAGGACGGCAGGAGAAGTTGCAGCCCATTCTGAAATGATCACAAGACAGTCATTACTAATTAGCTTTTGCTATAAATAACTGATAACTTTAAATGACTTTGGCCACATTGCTCACAGATATACCTATAGCATCGAGAGACTAATTGTAGAGGCAAACTAGAGGGTAAAAGACCGAAAGGGCGCAGTCCTAAGCGTTGGGCGGACCAAGTGTCGGAGCAACTGGAAATGCCGGTGCACCAGGTACTTCATCAAGCCACCGACCGCTACCAATGGAGAGCCGCTAACCACAGGACTTTGGAAGGGAGTCACGATCCTCAACAATGAGGAACCGATCATGGAGAAGGATAAATAACTGAAACGTCACTCAAATGGTGGTGTATACTCAAATGGCAAATATGGGTAGCGTGACGCCCTGTAATTATAGAAACACCAAGCTCATAACCCTTTTCTCGGGGTCAGCTTACAACTCTACTACTCTGCTATTAACTATTGTTTCGATAGTGCTGGAATAACTGTGCAATAGTTTGAAGTGTTGGTCTTTTGACACTGTTATATACGGCTGCCTTGCCCATTCTATAGTACCTAACACCTGTAACATGTAGAAGACCGGTCTAGCTAGGATCGTCTATCAAGCGAAATGCCAACCCATTATTTTACAATAAGCTGATTATTCAGCGTGTACTCTCTAATAATACCTGTAATATTTATTTTAGTAAATTTTTAGGTGTATTAATACTTTACCTACCTTGGGTTGATACGATAGTATAACAATAGTACCTATTAGATAAACAAATCCTCATGGCTCTCTATCATCGGATCAGAAAAAAACATGAAATATTATAAAACAAGAACTGTAACATTAGGTAGGTTAAGTACCACTAAATAAACCTAAGTGCAGTTAAATGAACTACTAAGTAAGTAAGCATGATAAATGATGACTCAGGCAGTGATGCAGGCAGTAAAGTTATAGAAGCATTTCGTGGTCGTCCATATAATAATCACCTTATTTATTTAGAAAACTTTTTCATCTATACTGTGGTTGCGGGTAATAGCCGGGTTGGGGGTTAGCCCTGCGGTGGTGGCGGGTATCCTGGGTAGCCTCCAGGTGGGGGCGGGTAGCCGGGATAGCCTCCGTCCGGGGGCGGGTAGCCGGGATAGCCTCCGTCCGGGGGCGGGTAGCTGGGATAGCCTCCGTCCGGGGGCGGGTAACCGTAGTCAGGAGGTGGCGGCGGCTGCTCGATGACCACGGGCGGGTGGTGTACGTGCACCGTCTGAGGTGGCTGCTGCTGCCCGCAGGCGTTCGGACACAGGCACGGCACCAAGCAACACGCGCTCAGAGCCAAGCAACAAGGGTTGCAGCAAAAGTCGCAATCGCCGCCATCCATCGAAAAACAGAGACCCATTCCGATCTGCTGTTTTAACTAAAATCGACATAAATACTGTTACTCTTATCAATGTGTGAAGCTTATCAGATAAGTTGTGGGGTACGCGATTCGCAACTTTACATTTTATGTAATTAGATGCGCAAATTGTTTAAATTGGATTTTATCTCTGATATCACTGATAGCCTCATATTAGTCATCATTTACACCTACCTTCGGACTCGTCCAGAGTGTTAAAGAGTTCAAAGTATCCTATTTCCTATTATACCTATATAATATTATAAACGCGAAAGTTTCTGAGTATGGATGGATGGATGTTTGTTACTCTTTCACGTAAAAACTACTGATCCGATTTGAATGAAACTTGGAATATATATTGTCCGTGACTTGCATTAACACATAGGCTACTTTTTATTCCAAAAAATCAACGGGATCCAACGGGACGCGAACGAAGTCGCGGGCGGCAGCTTGTACATAATAAACGCTGCTGCGAGCACAGAGACCGCAATTTCCAATACGTAGTTTTCCAATACTTGGGTTCGAATCTAATTTTCCGACAGTTTTTTAAAAATCTAATAATGAATTTGCAAATAAACAGAATGTAGAGTCTTTCTCTTTTAGGTACCTAGCAGGTGCCTTATGTTGGCGTGGTATTTATGAGTTATTTTCACAGTTTGTTTACACCAACGCAAACTATTTTAAAGCCGAAACCAAACAAAAAGAAGTACAGGAGATAGTGTTGAGTCTACAAAGCAAGCTAAGACTGTTTTTATTGCATAGCAGCTTTATTTATTAAATACCTACTTAGGTAGTACCTAGATACTTAGTTTATTCTGGAAAATAAACATGACAAATAATATACCTAGGGTACCTAGTACCTACGTATCTTTTGTGGGTACAAGTATTACCTTACAAATAAACAGCTACTTGCCTAGCCTACACTTAGTAGAGCTACGACTCACTGAGTGTTGCAGTGAAAACCAGCTCAATGTCTTCGTATTTTTGCTATGCTGTATAAGTTGCAGGGAAAAGCCAAGATATTGTGAATGATTAGGTAGTCGTCATTACAACCACAAAGTCATTAGTGATGAATTGATGATGATGAGTCAATCAATCGATAAATCAATAAGATTTTAAAAAATTGACACACAATGCATCGCACAACACAAGGTGTAAAAAAACAACTAAAAACTGAGAGTAATCTACTTGCACAGCATACCTATCCTACTAATTGTACACTACCTACCTATAGCTTCTTTATTCGATTTCTAGCTCAGATAAACAAAAGCTACACCTACTACAAAATAATTATTTACAGTCACGAGCTCAAAAATATTACATATTTTTTTTATTACCTTATATTCGCTTTTTGATGGAACACGACCGCGAAGTATGAAATGAAAAAGAAAGCTAGTATGAGTTAGTGGCCAACTCGTTGTGACGAAGTTTTTAGGCCGTTTATGGTCTGTATGATCAGATCAGTTTTCAGGAGTCGTTTTTTGACACCCCCTAGGTACTGCAAAAGGTGAATAAGTTGTAAAGTGCCTCCTACAGTTAAGACCAAATTGTAACACTTATTTTAAAATAAACATCTTGTATCTTGTACCTATAAGAAAAAAACTGGCTAGGTTAGGTGCCTAGAACCTTTCATAGGGCATGAGATAAACGTGGCCCCTGACCTGACGCTGTATAAGGCCCGTCCCGTATGCTGAATTTCTGCTCAAGCACTAATCCAGACTCAAGCATAGCTTTTTGTATAAAAATTTCTAAGCACTTACCTACTCAAATCTATGCTCAAATATAGAGTAACGATTTCTGTATTAACATACGGGCCTAGTAGGTAAATCAAAAAGCTCTGAGACGGGTTGGACCCAGATAAATAGCTACTTACTAGTAACAAATAGTAAAGTAATAGGTACTCACAATACAGACTATGGAAGGTTTCTCCTTAGTTCCACAAGCAGGTATGGTACAACTCGTTTCAGTCACCCTTTGATAGTTACTGGCTGCTCTACCTTTACTAAGTAAGTATGTATATCACGCCCTTTTTGATAAGCAGGTGAATTATTCTAACGGATATCGATTGCGGTTATCAATCGCATGCGATATAGATAGTGAATTCAATATAACCCCTAAAATAAGTATTTCATAGAAATAGTGAATCAACTAGTTGGCTGTAAAATTCTAATGATGAGGTTCACAGTAGAGTAACATAAAATCTACCAAGGTATTCGGTAACTAGTACTCGTAAGAAGCCACTGAATCTCAATGAAAGGAGACTAGCCTTGAACCTATATATAAATTACCTAACTTTTCGATTCGAGGGTAAAAAGATGACGTAAAAGATACCTAGTGGTGGAAGTAGCCAATACCTCACAGGGTACGTTATGGCCTTACGTGACAAGCCCAACCACGACCTATCCACGACCATGTGCTTGTTCCAAAACTTCGTCTCATACAAAAAACGTTCTAC
Organism: Eulithis prunata; assembly: GCA_918843925.1. NCBI lineage: Eukaryota > Metazoa > Arthropoda > Insecta > Lepidoptera > Geometridae > Eulithis > Eulithis prunata. The sequence goes on along the minus strand of OU974016.1, from coordinate 4,926,785 downwards.
CTATCAATAGATTTATTTTCTGTATTTTATATCAACTTATATATTTTCTGGAACAATAAACTATTATTATTATAATAAATAGTTACTTAAATATAATATCTAGTCTATCCATAAATCAATACAATAATCACATACAAAATTCCAGTAACAATAAAATAAGTACTTACAATATTGAAATATTTTATAAATAGGTACAACGAAAATTACACAGTGGTTTTTAGTGGTTTTTTACAACCTTCAAATCTACTGCATGGTTCAATATTCCCCACTGCTAAATTGTAGACACGCTACGTCGTAGCAGTGGGGATTTTTGAAAAAAAAACTTGAAATCCCCACTGGTAAGGATTTCTTGGTGGGGATTTCTGGAATATATTAGAATATATTAGGAATATATGGAATTACTTAGGGGCTTACTCATATTAACCTCTCAACATTTTTCAAAAGTAAAATAGTGTATTATCTCACATTTATTACCTGTAATTATTATAAATTGAAGTCTACAGTGTTTTTATGTGTATTCCAATATTCCAAACTGAGCGCACCCAATTCTTTTTATTTTTACTACCTACTAGTAGGCTTCGATAATAGGTAAACCATTTATATGAGACTCCATACGAAGTTTACCAGGACATGGGCGGGTGATTTTGTTATACAAAACACACGATTTGACAAAGCTTCTACTGCCCGCTCTCCATGCATCCCTCGCGTACACAGCTCGTATAAATTTGCAGAGAGTAGACTGATTTACAGGTTTACCTATATTGGCTTTAGTCTGTAACGATATTTTCTATCTGTAAGGCGGTGGCGGCTGGTTTATAATAACGGTGGCTGGTGGTGACCCCGGTTTACTGTGGTGATGGTGGTGAACCACAGTCCTCGGGGGAGGGTCTGCGCAGCAATCACAGCAGAGACACGGAATGCAGCAGCAGCAGCAAGGACGGCAAGAGAAGTTGCAGCCCATTCTGAAATGATCACAAGACAGTCATTACTAATTAGCTTTTGCTATAAATAACTGGTAATTTTAAATGTCTTTGGCCACATTGCTCACAGATATACCGATAGCATCGAGAGACTAATTGTAGAGGCAAACTAGAGGGTAAAAGACCGAAAGGGCGCAGTCCTAAGCGTTGGGCGGACCAAGTGTCGGAGCAACTGGAAATGCCGGTGCACCAGGCACTTCCTCAAGCCACCGACCGCTATCAATGGAGAGCCGCTAACCACAGGACTTTGGAAGGGAGTCACGATCCTCAACAATGAGGAACCGATCACGGAGAAGGATAAATAACTAAAACGTCACTCAAATGGTGGTGTAGGTATATCATCGGATTAGAAAAAAAACATGACATATTATAAAACAAGAACTGTGACATTAGGTAGGTTAAGTACCACTAAATAAACCTAAGTGCAGTTAAATGAACTACTAAGTAAGAAAGCATGATAAATGATGACTCAGGCAGTGATGCAGGCAGTAAAGTTATAGAAGCATTTCGTGGTCGTCCATGTAATAATCACCTTATTTATTTTGAAAACTTTTTCATCTATACTGTGGTTGCGGGTAATAGCCGGGTTGAGGATAGCCCTGCGGTGGTGGCGGGTATCCTGGGTAGCCCCCAGGTGGGGGCGGGTAGCCGGGATAGCCTCCGTCCGGGGGCGGGTAACCGTAGCCAGGAGGTGGCGGCGGCTGCTCGATGACCACGGGCGGGTGGTGTACGTGCACCGTCTGAGGTGGCTGCTGCTGCCCGCAGGCGTTCGGACACAGGCACGGCACCAAGCAACACGCGCTCAGAGCCAAGCAACAAGGGTTGCAGCAAACGTCGCAATCGCCGCACTCCATTGAAAAACACAGACCCATTCCGATCTGCTGTTTTAACTAAAATCGACACAAATGCTGTTACTCCTACCATTGTGTGAAGCTTATCAGATAAGTTGTGGGTACGCGATTCGCGACTCTACATTTTATGTAATTAGATGCGCAAATTGTTTAAATATTTTGTTTGCTATCGCAGAACTATTGGGTTTTATCTCTGATAGCACTGATAGCCTCATATTAGTCATCATTTACACCTACCTTGGGACTCATGCAGAGTGTTAAAGAATTCAACCTTATATGTCACCTAAGTACATAATAAACGCAGCTGCGAGCACGGACACCGCAACTTATAGGTAGTTAAAGGCTTGGGTTCGAATCTGATTTTCGCGTCGGTTTTTTTTAATCTAATATGAATTTGCAAATAAACGGAATGTCTTTCTCTTTTAGGTACCTAGCAGGTGCCTTATGTTGGCCTGGTAGTTATTTTCACAGTTTGTTTACACCAACGCAAACTATTTTAAAGCCGAAACCAAACAAACAGAAGTACAGGAGATAGTGTTGAGTCTACAAAGCAAGCTAAGACTGTTTTTATTGCATAGCAGCTTTATTTTTTATATACCTAGGTACTTAGGTAGTACCTAGATACTTAGTTTATTCTGGAAAACAAACATAACAAATAATATACCTAGGGTACCTAGTACCTACGTATCTTTTGTGGGTACAAGTATTACCTTACAAATAAACAGCTACTTGCCTAGCCTACACTTAGTAGAGCTACGACTCACTGGGTGTTGCAGTGAAAACCAGCTCAATGTCTTCGTATTTTTGCTATGCTGTATAAGTTGCAGGGAAAAGCCAAGATATTGTGAATGATTAGGTAGTCGTCATTACAACCACATAGTCATTAGTGATGAATTGATGATGATGAGTCTATCAATCGATAAATCAATAAAATTAAAAAGAAATGACACACAATGCGTCGTACAGTACAACACAAGGTGTAAAAAAAACAACTAAAAACTGAGAGTAATCTACTTGCACAGCATACCTAACCTACTAATTGTACACTACCTACCTATAGCTTCATTATTCGATTTCTAGCCCAGATAAACAAAAGCTACACCTACTACAAAATAATTATTTACAGTCACGGGCTTAAAAATATTACCTAAGTAGGTACTAAATTTTTTTACTACCCTATATTCGCTTTTTGATGGAACACGACCGAGAAGTATGGAATGGTAAAAGAAAGTTCGTATGAGTTAGTGGCCAACTCATGCTGATAAAGTTTTTAGGCCGCATAAGGCCTGTATGGTCAGATCAGTTTTTTGACACCCCGTACGTACCTATAAGAAAAAAACTGGCTAGGTTAGGTGGCTAGAACCTAGCTTTCAGTGAAAGTAGATCTTATTCCATTGGGAAACATTCTGTTGGTTTAATTACAGCCTAAGGGCTCCTGCACATTTGACGGAATTTCCGTCGCGGACCTTTCCCGACGGATCGTCAATACATGTTTTATTGCATATAAATTACAAATAGGGGGCACACTACGCGGAAGATCGGTCGTTCGCCGTGGACGATCGTATGATACCGGATTGACTCCCGCGGAAGTTCGGCGACGGAATTTCCGTCAAGTGTGCAGGAGCCTTAGGTGCCAGCTAGCCTTCATGACTAGATAATGGAATTGGGGCTTGTTTTGCTTAAGTGATATTAGGTATTTATTACATTCATAATGGAATATATAACTTTCTGCTATATTACAGCCTACGCTAAATTCTCAAGAATACTTTAAGTATAGAGTTTTAAGCTGATTTTACAGATCTACGAGTAGGTATAAGAACTGTCAATGAGAACAACATTCTGCCAAAACTTTATTTATAAACTACGTAGGTATGTCCATAGTGGTCCATAGGATAGATAAATAAAACATCCCAGTGACCCAATATTAACAAAGCCTAATGATCTTTAAAAAAAGATCATAGCCAAAACCTATTAAAAGGACCTATACTATAGTAGGTAAGGTTATACATTACACTGAAAAGTTAAACACTGTTTACATGAAACCTTTATAAATAACATAACACGTCTCTAAACCCACACAATTATTAAAATTATATGTATCATGAAAATTAACACAAAGAGTTTTATTATGTTTGGACGACCAAATGCATTTGTTAGTGATATGAAAGCATTTTAATGGAAAACAATAATAAACCTGAAACTCCACCACCAATAAAACATTAGATCAAATTGTAATTTTACCTTATTTTGAATTGCACTATAACACACAACCTTCTAAACACAGACAATTAGAAAAAGTGAGTGAAGGTGGTTTTTAGAGCTGCGATTCGTCATAGCATTGGGAAAACGTGACACGCGCGACCACCTGCGCACTGGCTGTTTCACAAATAACATAGGGCATTTTCTTAGCCTTCTTTACTGACTACCATTTTAGAAAGAAAAGGACAACAACATTCTGATGCATCACCTTCCTACGTCACTAAGGAAAATGAGAGCAAAACACGACTCTAGATAAGACTTGTTAGTTATTACTCACAGAAGTATCTTACCTAGTTACCTACCTACCTATATACCCAGAGTCAGATCAAAGTAGTAAGGTAGAGTGCTATGCTGCGAGGGTTATGTATGTACTAGATGCGTCAAGTGTAGCCTTGATGTTTTCGTGTTGATGATAACCATACCTTTTCTGTATTTGGAATTAATTATAACATACTTGTTTACCTAGGTACTTAGGTAGTCGGTAAATTATAATTCTGACGGAAAAATCGAAAACAAAGAAATGACGCATTTGTTATTTTTATTTTACTTTTAATTGATTGTTTTATTAATTACCTATCTTGGTTGGTAGATAATGTAGGGCTTGGCATGTAGGTAGATACCTAAACCTACACTGGCCCGGGTCTCTACTCGTAAATTGAATAGAGCATACAGATAGGTAACCGTCTATAAGAACCCTGGAACAAAAGATAAACCATTCAGTTCGGTGAAGGTGAACGAAACTGGCGTTGCATGGCTCTATACAAGGTTGTAGGAAGGCCGCACTTTTTCTAGCATGCGACGATTTTTACCATGTTTTAAGTAAACTCGAGGAGAGATCTTTGACTGTGACGGTAACTGTGCCGTGCCATATCCAGAATCTGCCCTTAACCGAACAAAGGCTACGCCACACCTAATTAATAATTATGTAATAATACAGTGGATACCTGTACCTAGGTATAGGTAATTAAGATTTTAGTCATAATCCTCTGCCCCGATATGCTAGGTAGATAATCACAGTAAGTATGTGGTTAGGTAATCTGAAAAAATCTTATCACACACATGCGTCATACTCAATCAATGCCATTACGTTAGACAGGAGCTCACTTTGTACGGATAAGCGAGCAGCGCGCCGCGCAACAAAATGTTTAAATAAAAATAAGTTATGAGTGAAGAAAATGATTTAATAATCGCATCAGACGATGCTATCACACTATTTGACTTTTCCAAAACAGAAGAACCTAAGCGAAAGCCAAAGAATAAAAATATCAGTATTGACATCCAGGAAAGTGAGAGATCCCCTTTACTGCGAAGATTCCCGAGCTTTCAATCAGCAAGACCAAGTTTCAGAAGACTCAGAGCCAGCTTCAGGAATCTTAGTTGTCTCAAGAAGAATGAGAATGAGGAAATGCCGATGTTGGAGGTTCCGAGGCACAAGAGCATAGACATCGGCGTAGGACTGGCCCGTAGAGTCTCCTTATTTTTGTTTACGAGAAGAACTGTGTGCGTGCACCCTTATCATCCCTACACCCCAGAACAGACCACGAGAAAAATACACCTTGGTTTTGACGATAAAATAAAATGAATAGCGTCAGTGCTCTTATGGTAAGGTCATGCTAAAACGCTTCGGTGTGCAAACACATTGATGAAAATACTCTTGTGAAATGAAACTGTGCTAGAATAGACCTGTACCTACCTAGGTTATAGTCTTACTACGTGTATTGTGTATGTTCTACGAGTAATGATGTGCAGCTTTGCACCTACTAGTCTGGTGCTTAGGTGGTGCTATTATAAGTTTGAAGAATGAAAAATAAACAGTTTACTGCGTACAATTTTGTTTAATCTGCTGCATGAGATGTTAGAAAACGCAGAACAGGGTCTACATTTCATTCCACATAAAAAGTAGGTAGGTAGGTGGATGATAATTGAACGTACCTACATGCTACCACATGTATAAACAACGTAAGCAACTCATTTCGTAAATCAATTATAAATAATGAAGCCTGATCCTCCATATACGTGTAGGTACCCTTGACACGGCTCGTTACTTTCCAAATAAAAATCATTCTACGGTAAAACAGCGATATGTTTCGACCTATGCTCATAAAATGTGTTCTCAATCTCTACTTGTTCAGTGTGACCCAAACGGACGGAAAGACGTTTGCCGATTGCGAATTAGTGATGGAACTAATCAAGCAAGGGTTTCCTAAGCAACAACTGAGCGACTGTGAGTCTTTTTAACGGTTCTAATAAGTTGTGTAGTGCATCGAAAATAAAGAAAGATATATTATACAACTAGTGGTTGCGTTGCGCGCGAGCTGCAAGCAGCTCGCGTCTTTTTTTTATGCCGTATTTTTATCAAAAACCCCTCAATCTCATTCGGATACCCCGTTGGAACGAAGTCAATCGGTTAAAGTTTCGCAAAAAAAATCTACATGGCCGCCATCTTGGAATATCAACCCCTTCTTGCAGTAAAAATGCAGCAAAATTGAAAAAAAGTTGAAAATTCCATTTAAACCACTCAATCTCATTCGGATACCCCGTTGGAACGAAGTCAATCGGTTAAAGTTTCGAAAAACGGAAATGACACGGCGGCCATTTTGAATTTCTGAAATGTCATAATTTTTCTGAAATATACAGGATACAAGCTACCTGTCAGTGAAAGAACGGTAGTCATACCTTAAACTTGGTAGAACAAAGTAAGTCGCCAAAGTCGGGTCTGACTGAAAAATTCAAACTCCTATAGCATGCGGGGTTGCCAGCTGCGGGGAACGAAAATGATCAAATGTCATTTGGGTGGGCCCAATCTTGCCAGCTAGTGGAAATTTTAATTCAAAATGTCGTTCTTTCTATTTTTCACGTTCCCGAGAGATAGCGGGGAAACTACCCTAAAAATGGAGAAAATTTTTCAACCAGGCAACACTCCTCTACCAACTGCACAACCGGTCAATACAATTCATCCAGGTAGGGGGTTGCCAACTACCCGATATTTCGGTTTGAAAATCGTGATTTTTTCGAAAATCGCAACTTTTTTACAAAATGGCCGCCACGCCGTCCGCCATCTTGGATTTTTGAAAAGTCATAATTTTTCTGAAATCTCAAGGATATAGGCTATCGTTCTGCATAATCGGTGTTGCCAGCTTTTGAGTTTCGTAGAACAAATTAATCCGCCAAAGTCAAAAAGTCCCAAAAACTAAAAAGTTGCAAGTCTCTCGGGGTTGCCAACCAAAAGTTACGAAAATGGTCAAATGTCATTCGAAAGAGGCCAACGCTCCTATGCAGCCCAAGTCTCTATTCAAAATGTCATTATTTCTACTTTTCATGTTTTTGGGGAAAATCTCGGAAATTACCCGTAAAATGGGGAAAATTTCTAAACCAAGCAACACTCTACAACGAATCACACAACCGCTCGGTACAACTCGACCCCCTAAAATGTTGCCATCATACATAAAAATGGTTTTGAAAATTTAGCAAAAACCATGATTTTAACAAAATGGCCGCCACAGCCTCCGCCACCTTGGATTTTTGTAAAGTCATAATTTTTCCTAAATCTCAAGGATATAGGCTATCCACCCTTATACTCAGTGTTGCCAACTTGCGAGTTTCGTAAAACAAAGTAATCCGCCAAAGACAACCCTAAAAAGTCGAAAAATTCAAATCGAAATAGCGCGGCCGCCATCTTGTTTTTTTTTTTTTTTTCACCAATTCCCCAAATCCCAGCCTACAATCAGTCGGATGACACGCTCGGACGCCCTCTATCTGTCATAGTTTGCGAACGCGCAAATCAACACCGGCGCCATCTTGGATTTCGAGAACCGCTATAATTTTCCTCTACTCGTTTGGTGTATACAGGGTGTTACCAGACCACTTCCGAAAACTTGGAGGTTCCAATCAGACCATGATACTGAAAACATTAAGCGAAAAAATCGCGAAAAAAAAAATTGACTTGACTATCTCTTTTTAATTTTTTTTCTAGTTACATACACACAGTACAACATAATAAGACATATCTACCTAATTATCTCATTTAAAAAAGCAAAAAAACAAATAAAATAAATAAAGCAGCAATGTACACGTAGCACGCAGATTACGTCTACTACAGCATGAACAGCTGAGAGTTCATCGCGGGTCATTCAAGTACGCGACGTGCGAGCGACCTACGTTAGTACCTACCTACGTTAGTAGGCACTTACGACACAGAATAAATAATAGTACTACGCCTCGACCTTACCTACGTGAATGCGTACATTGCGGGCTGGCGAAATAAATACAAATCTTTAAACATTGTTTTCTCCGGCTATAATTATTTTTCAGGATAACTGTTTTTTTTTTTTGGTTGGGTTTTGGTGTGCTGTAGCTCCCCCTTTCGTTTTCGGAAGTGGTCTGGTAACACCCTGTATACACATTTTCGTAGAACATCATTGTGGTGTAGCTCCACTCCTTCTGTCTCTCAGGGCATGTCAATCAGTGGTCAGTGGTAGTGTAGCTTTATATAACTATAACTAGTGTTTGCGTTGCGCGCGAGCTGCAAGCAGCTCGCGTCTTTTTTTTTATACCGTATTTTTATCAAAAGCCCCTAAAAACCCAACTAACTCCTATAAACCCCTCAATCTCATTCGGATACCCCGTTGGAACGAAGTCAATCGGTTAAAGTTTCGCAAAAAAATCTACATGGCCGCCATCTTGGAATGCCCACCCCTAATTGCAATAAAAACACATTTAAAATTTAAAAAAGTGTAAAATTCCATTCAAACCCCTCAATCTCCTTCGGATACCCCGTTGAAACGAAGTAAATCGGTTAAAGTTTCGAAAACCGGAAATGACACGGCGGCCATTTTGAATTTCTGAAATGTCATATTTTTTCTGAAATATACAGGATACAAGCTACCTGTCAGTGAAAGAACGGTAGTCATACCTTAAACTTGGTAGAACAAAGTAAGTCGCCAAAGTCGGGTCTGACTGAAAAATTCAAACTCCTATAGCATGCGGGGTTGCCAGCTGCAGGGAACGAAAATGATCAAATGTCATTTGGGTGGGCCCAATCTTGCCAGCTAGTGGAAATTTCTATTCAAAATGTCGTTATTTCTACTTTTCACGTTCCCGAGGGAAAGCGGGGAAACTACCCTAAAAATGGGGAAAATTTTTCAACCAGGCAACACTCCTCTACCAACTGCACAACCGGTCCATACAATTCATCCAAGTAGGGGGTTGCCAACTACCCGATATTTCTGTTTGAAAATCGTGATTTTTTCGAAAATCGCAACTTTTTTACAAAATGGCCGCCACGCCGTCCGCCATCTTGGATTTTTGAAAAGTCATAATTTTTCTGAAATCTCAAGGATATAGGCTATCGTTCTGCATAATCGGTGTTGCCAGCTTTTGAGTTTCGTAGAACAAATTAATCCGCCAAAGTCAAAAAGTCCCAAAAACTAAAAAGTTGCAAGTCTCTCGGGGTTGCCAACCAAAAGTTACGAAAATGGTCAAATGTCATTTGGGGGAGGCCAACGCTCCTATTCAGCCCAAGTCTCTATTCAAAATATCATTATTTCTACTTTTCATGTTTTTGGGGAAAATCTCGGAAATTACCCTAAAAATGGGTAAAATTTCTAAACCAAGCAACACTCCTTATCGAATCACACAACCGCTCGGTACAACTCAATCCTCTAGAATGTTGCCATCATACATAAAAATGGTTTTGAAAATTTAGCAAAAACCATGACTTTTATAAAATGGCCGCCACAGCCTCCGCCATCTTGGATTTTTGTAAAGTCATAATTTTCCCTAAATTTCAAGGATATAGGCTACCCACCCTTATACTCAGTGTTGCCAACTTGCGAGTTTCGTAAAACAAAGTAATCCGCCAAAGACAACCCTAAAAAGTCGAAAAATTCAAATCGAAATAGCGCGGCCGCCATCTTGTTTTTTTTTTTTTTTTCACCAATTCCCCAAATCCCAGCTTAAAATCAGTCGGATGACACGCTCGGACGCCCTCTATCTGTCATAGTTTGCGAACGCGCAAATCAACACCGGCGCCATCTTGGATTTCGAGAACCGCTATAATTTTCCTCTACTTACTCGGTGTTGATACACATTTTCGTAGAACATCATTGTGGGGTAGCTCCACTCCTTCTGCCTTTTCTAGCATGTCAATCAGTCAGTGAGTCAGTGGTTTTGTAGCTTTATATAACTATAATAACTCATCCTAACATAGAGTAAGGCATTCCCTCAGAGGCTTCGTCTGTTTGCAGGGGTGTGTCTCATAGAGTCTGAGAGCTCCAGACGTACAGAAGTAATAGGAGGGCCGGATGAAGACGGTTCTTTTGACTATGGCCTATTTCAAATAAATGACCGTTATTGGTGCAGCGCCAACGATATACCTGGCAAGGGATGCAACGTCACTTGTAGCGGTAAGTAGGTAGATTCTCATCACAGAAAACGAAGCTTTTCGAAGCAGGTTCTTGTGAAAGAGCTCGTCCAGGGAAGTTACTGCCGTAGGTACTACTACTTATTTGCCGTCAAGGCACGTCTTTTTTAACCGACTTTAAAAGAGGAAGAGGTTATCTAATTATGAATCGATTTTGATGATTCTTTTTTTGTTTGGTAGATCATACTTCAGAGGTGGTCCCATATAAATTTTATCAAAATCGGTTCAATAGTTTCGCAGTTATATAAGAGTAACTGGAAAAACACGCCATCCACGTACACGACATTGCTTATTTTGCTTTCCTGTGACTTTTCAGTGGCGTTTACGATGAATAGAACTATTCCAATGAATGATGATGACAGCTAGTCTTTAAATTATTCATGTACCTACCTAAGTAATAGACAAACAGGCCCCCTTAATAGTAAGCGATTACCATCGCCTATATACAAGATTAGCTACAACCACTTTTGATTTAGACAACAATGAATTTGGAATCAGGTAAGCGCTTATTGGAAAACCTTGTGGTTACAGAATTGTTGACAAATGATATAACAGCTGCGTCCGAGTGCGCCAAAAAAATCTACCAACAGCAAGGATTCGACGCTTGGCTCGGATGGAAGAAGGAATGTAGGGGCAAAGAACAACACACTATTAACTGCTGACTTTCAGTTTTATTGTACAAAATTATGAACTACATTGGTACAGCCAGCGACATTTCAGGTAAAACAAAATTTGACATCATCAAACCTTATGTCCAGCAAATTATCGGCTGGTTACAGAATATTATGTAATACTAGCTTCCACCCGCGACTTCGTTCACGTGATCACGTCCCGTTGGATCCCGTTGATTTTCCGGGATAAAAACTACCTAGCCTATGTGTTAATCCAGGTCACGGACAATATATATTCCAAGTTTCATCCAAATTGGATCAGTAGTTTTTGTGTGAAAGAGTAACAAATACCCACATATTCTTAAAAAAATTCGCGTTTGTAATATTAGTAGGAGTAGGTAATAGGTATGTAGGTATATTGGATTTATGTACCTAAGTAAGATATCTGTTGACTTATCTGATAATAATTAATAATACACCCTTTGTAACAAATTTATAATTTTGTGCAATAAAGTACCTATTAAATAAATAAATAAATAATAATTAACATTTTTTTTTAATTTGTGTCGCTGACTGTTCTGGAGTAGTTGGCACTGGCCAGTCAAGTTATAACTAAACTAGGAGGAACCTATCACATTCCACAACGGTTTTTATAATTGCGATACTAGTGTTTTTGGGTGATTTGAAATATACATCAATTTACGATCTTCAACAAAAGCGAGGCTAAGCACTTGCCACAATAGGTATAATACTTAAGTGCATAGAAAAAAAATACTCTTTAACCTTAGGTGTATATACGGCTCTACAGACTAGGATATATGGAACTAAAATATTATTCTGTTGGGGCATTTTAACTAAACTAATTTGACAGGACTAAAATGATAGCCGTCTATGTAGTTTTAGTTCTTGAGGGATGGCAACAATTTCAGTGCTGTCAAATTAGGTTAGTTAACAAAATGATAAAAGAATTGGAGGCGGAGGCCATGGTATCGATTCCGTGGTGCATTTTTCTAAACTTACCTAATTTGACAGCACTAAAACTATTGCCGTTTATGTCGTTTTAGTTTATGAGAAAGGGACGGCAACATTTTTAGAGCTGGCTGCGTAATAAGACGAGATGGCATGGCCTGTCAAATTAGATTAGTTTAGGAATATGCAACAAGATAATCGATATCTGTACTAATTGTTGTCAAAATTATCACTAACAAAACCTACCTAGATATAACAAGCTACCTATCGTAGACAGGTAGGTAGGTATATGTAAATCTAGCACTAATAGTAGAATCTATTGTCATGTATGGATTTGAGATTCCATTGTTGTCGCCGTGTTGCATTGCATGCTATTTTGTGGTAAACCAAACCACGGACAATGGACATGCTATGATTGCGTTTTAAATATTGAAAAAAATGTCTTCGTTTTGCCAAATTGGCTTTACTTCCGTCGTGTTACGGTTCACATTGCCACATATAAGATTCGGCAAAATGTTGCAGAGTAGTTTCGTTACGGTTCTTGTAACATACTTGAATGTCATACTGGTAAGTTAGGTTACTTATATTTTATACTTATAATTTTTGTCATGATATAGATACCTAAATTAAGCATGTATTTATAACAAAAATATTTTGATACCATTATATCTACCAAACCCACATCGTCCATAGTGTTTTTTTATGGTGATAAATGTACTACACCATAGATACCTTATAATTTTACTATACAAAAAAAAAATACAGATATTAGTAGTTTTTAGTCTTGCAGACTGTTACTAAAATAACGTATAAGCAAATTAAGGTAACTACAATACAAACAACCAGAGTTCTAATAGGTGTAAAACAATACTATTTCTTCGTAATAAAACTAACGTCATGTTCTGAATAGGTACACATAAACACCTAACCTTATGCTCACTAAAGTAATGACTTATTTAATACTAACAATGTTTTATAATGCTGACAGACTTTATATAAGGTAAAGCAAAATAGTACAGAAAAATATATTTAATAGGTAAGTAGTAGATCTTCTCTAGCCAAGTTGACATTCTTTGAAATTGAAATTTATTTATTTAGTACAAGGTGCCGCCCGCGACTTCGTTCGCGTCCCGTTGGATCCCGTAAATTTTTCGGGATAAAAAGTAGCCTATGTGTTAATCCAGGTCACGAACAATATATATATTTCAAGTTTCATCCAAATCGGATCAGTAGTTTTGGCGTGAAAGAGTTACAAACATCCTCACAAACTTTCGCGTTTATAATATTAAGTAGGACTAAACCTTAGGTACTAGTGCATGCAATTTTACTGGTTTGAACTAGGTATAGGCAGACGTTTTTGTACTAAGAGATAAATAAATTAGTTTTGAGAGGTAGCACAATAAAAAAGCTAAATTAGGCTTGGCTCTACAGTAGTATCGATTCTCTTTGCCTTTTTCTAAACCAACCTAATTAGACAGCATGAAAATTTTGCCGTCCCTTTCTCATAAACTGAAACAACAAGGACGGCTATAATTGTAAAGCTGTAAAATTAGGTTAGAAAAATGCAAAGTGAATCGGTACCACTAACTGTTTCCATCTAATTAATCTAAGTAATGTTAGAAACCTTCTAATCTGAATATGAACACCACCCCACCGCATTTTTTCACGTTGACGCACACGTTTTAAAATGATCCTTGTACCTATGTACATAAATAAATAAGTTTAATTTCTCTTTGAATGATTAAAGAAGTTGCGTTCATGTTTAGATTGGTCTGTAACTACAATCTACAACAATGTCATGTTTTTTCGAGTGCATAAGTATAATTAATCTTTTAATAAGTATGTTTTTGCATGGTAGCGTGAATAATATTGAAATTACACGATACCTCCTTTTATTTTTGCATTCCTTTGCTTTTCAGAGTCGCAGCTTCTATTGCGTTTATCAATGTTGCTCTGTAAAAATAAAATAAATAGCTAGTTGTACAAGAGTAGATTGCAAAAATGTGGTTGAGGTTTTTTTGTTTATTTTGCAAGATTCATGTTAGCAATCTAACCTAACCAGCTATGGACCATCTAGGAAACATTTCAGTGGTTGTATTAGCTAGCTTCCGCCCGCGACCGTTGGATCCCGTTGATTTTCCGGGATAAAAAGTAGCATAATATGTGTTAATCCAGGTCACGGACAATATAGGTATACATATTCCAGTTTCATTCAAATCGGATCAGTAGTTTTTGCGTGAAACAGGAACAAAAATACATCCTACTAATAATATTATAAACGCGAAAGTTTGTGAGGATGTTTGTTACTCTTTCACGCCAAAACTTCTGATCCGATTTGGATGAAACTTGGAATATATTATTGGTCGTGACCTGTATTAACACATAGCCTACTTTTTATCCCGGAAAATCAACGGTATCCAACGGGACGCGAACGAAGTCGCGGGCGGAATCTAGCAATCCATACATCATTACAAATTACGCGAAGTTTCAAAATTCGTCCAATCTTTTCAACATACCTCAACTGCCCATTTTCAAGAGCGGTGACACCACAAATAGTGGACCCCCCTGGAGAGCAGACTTCATCCTTCAGAAGACCTGGGTGCTTCCCAGTTTGCAGCACCATCTGACCACTACCGACGATCATTTGAGCAGCAAACTTCAGAGCTTGTGCTCTTGGCACACCCTGTTTCACAGCACCATCAGATAAGGCTTCGATGATCATGTACATCTGTAATGCAAATTCAATAGGTTTGTTTTACTTGTTTCAATAGGTTTGTTTTACTTTTAAAACACGATAGTACAACTGCATTATTGGCTAACTAACCTAGCTGGCACCAGCATTCGATGAACCTCGTAGCAAATGGCTGCTTTTGGTTTAGAAAGTTCAAGTTGTATCTAAGAATCTACGTCTTTGATTTCAATAAAATATAGCCTATGTTTCAATCCGGAAAAAGGGCTTCTGAATGGTATAAGTTTTATTGAAATTGGTCCAGTAGTTAAGGCGTGATCCGTGAACAAAATAAACAGACAAACTAGATTTTCAGAATCAGAATCGTTCATTTAGTAGATCTGCGTATTTAGTTTATCCATATTATCTTTAATTTCAGTTTTTGGCTTTTTTAGTGTTATAATAGTAAGTATAGATAAATAAATTACTAAAATGCTGACCAATTCACCTATCATGGTTCTTGTTATCACGCTGGGTCGAAAGGTATTACAATCTAACTAATCCAATAATAAGTGGAAGGACACCAAACTAGGAAAACAATAAATTGATAAGATAAAAACCACGCAAGTTAGATGTGGTCACATTTTTGTGGACGGTTGCATAATACAAGCCAAGTCGATTTCCATCAATTTCCATGATCATATAAGAAATCAATGATCATCTCTTTAAATTGAAACGGTCTTATTCAAGAACGGGGACTAAAGAAAGAAACCTTGACGTTTAAACCGTGACTTTCTTTAGCCCCCGTTCTGGAATAAGACCGAAATTGTTTATTGAACTTATGTTGTTTTGGTGTTGTACAAAAGGTAGTGTAGCAAACATAAACCCAGTTAGGACACAGCAAATTTGAGATATAGATAGCCACTAGGTGGCCTACTTATGTACAAAACTAGTTTTAAAAGTTTTAATTTTCACCTAGAACTCGTGCAATGAATAAAAACTATTCTTTATTAAATCCTTTTTTAAACATATCTACATATATACATGTTTTTTTATAAGATTCAGTGATGTAACAATCAGATGGCCCACCTGATGTTAGATAGTAACATCTGCTTATTTATAACAATACATTGGTGTTGATTCTGTTGTTACGTTTTTCTAAAGAATCTCTACCATTGCCTTACTGAGCATGTCCACTGAGGATGTTTCCTGTGAGGCATTGCACTCTGAGACATAACAACCTATTTTTGAACATAAAGATATATCTATTTACTTACAAATGCAGGACCACAAGCTGTCAACACTCCTAAAGTGTCTATTGATGGTTCCAGAACCTTCTCACACACACACGAACCAGCCAATAGATTTTCTAACTGATTACATTCTTGAACGGTGACCCCTTCCTCAGGTGTGTATAAACAAATACCATGCCCGATAGTCATAGGTGTATTCGGCATAATTCTTATTATCTTGAAATCACCCTTTAGTGAACTCAATATCTGAAATGTTTAATGGTACCTACTATTAATTATTTGACAGGCATCATGGCTCAGCCGGTAGTAGCTCTGCCTACCGTGCTGTGGGTAATGGGTTCAATCCCCACTAAGAACAAACATTTGTGTATGACAAAAATACATGTATGTTCTGTGTCTGGGTGTTACTATCAATCAATATATATAAAACACTTTTGAAGCTGACTTAGAATCAACGCACAGCCTAAACTATAAGTCCTAGAGGTATGAAATTTGGAGGGTACTATCATTATATAGTGTAGGGGTGCACTAAGAAAGGAATTTTGAAACGTCACGCTCTAAAGGGTAGAACGCGAACAACGCCGCGGGTGACGGCTAATGTATCATAAGTATGTATTTACAACAAAAAATGTATATGTATTCTATCAGCAATCTAGTTCCCATAGTACTAGCTTTGCTTAGTTTGGGACTAGAGAGTGTTGTGTGATGTTCAAGAACAAAGTATTTATTTATTTATTTAGGTATGAGAATTGTAGAATTTTACTGCAGAATTTCACTATAATCATTACCTTTTTCAATGCTGTTAAATTAACTCCAGCTAACATAGAAACAAACAAGACACGTCTGTTAGACAGTCCCATATCCTGACCTAAGCAATCACGTATTGCTTCCTCCAACATTGCTGGTTTTACACCAAGCATTATTAGATCACATTCTTTAATGACTTCACTGTTGTTTGTTGTGACATGGGTTCCCATGTCTTTCCAGTGAATGAGACTTTGAAGACGGGGACCAGAGACCCATATTTTTGAAGGAGGATGGCTTTCTGAAATTGAAAAGTGCACTTTTTTGTTTTACTACTACCTACCCTCAGTACCTATTACATTGTATATTCTTTGTTACACTTGAACAGAACCCTTTGTGGGTGGAGTAACTTCATGATGCCAATGGAATGAATGTGTTCCTACGTATACCTATAAGTCTATAGGTAATGTACCTGATAAATGTGGAGAAACTATTAATTCGGGTCTTATGAAATTGATGACATACCTTTACTAGTTATTTAATTCGGGTCCCATTTAAGAAATTGATGACATACCTTTTCTAATTATTCCTTTTACAATAGCTGTGGACATGTTTCCGCCACCAATAAATCCTAAATTGAATGCCATTTCTACAGATAAATTTTAATTGAATCTGTTTTCGGAACTATTTACAAACTATTTATTTCATAGGATTTTTTATTTTATTTTAATTTGATATAGTGGTAGGTCTATGTGCCCTCGGTCACCCCTCGTGACCAAAGAGAATGCAACCCCTCGGACTCGGACGTCAAATCGAAAATTGACTCAGAAACGAAACAGTGTCGCCAACTCTCTCTGTCAAAATTACGGTGTTGGAAGACTAAATGTTAATAATATGTACGGTAACCTTTAATAAACATTTTCAAGGAAACTGAATTCTTTGTATATTTTAGGTAATTACGTATCTAAATCATTTATTTATCATAAAACAATTAATTCTCTCACCTACCTATAAATTAAGTTAAATACCAACTGATCTGTTTATTCTGTTTTTAAACGGCACGCGGGCTTTGTTAGTATTTCATCTATGGCATGTATGTGGAAACCCTAAGCTATGGTTAGAATAGAAGTTTAGTGTGATGCGGTGTTGGTAACACTGTGTCTGTCGTGTCGTGAAGATTCGGTTATGGCGGATGTTTTAAAATAAAATGTGAAATTAATATAAAAAACCTGCGTTTGTTCTCTAGAAAACCTTTCAGGTTATGGTCGTCGAAAAATTTTCATGTATGGAAATTTGAATTACAAATATATCTAAAAGCAAGTTCACTAGAAGACGTAGTGGTAAAAACATCAGGTAATGTGGATGCTCTTAAAGATGCTAAAGCACAGAAGTTGATAATCAGCTCCATAGATAAAAAGCTAAAGGCGCATATACTTGGGTGTAAAACGGCTGCAGAAATGTACAAAAAACTATGCAGTATATTTGAAGGAAATGAAGAAAGAAACAAATGTTCACTACTGCAGGAGTTCTTTAATTTTCAATATAAAAATCAGACTATGACTCAGTTGATTACGGAGGTCGAAAATTTAGCGATGAGGCTGAATAGTTTGGGTCAAAAAGTTGATGATGAATTAATAATGTCAAAGCTGCTAACATGTTTGCCGACTTCGTACAAGTTTTTTGTAACAGCGTGGGAGTCAACATCTCAAGAAAATAAGACTTTAATAAATCTAACAAACAGACTACTCATGGAGGAATGTAGAAATGAAAAAACCGAAGAACCGGTGGCTTATAAAACTTCACAAAGCAAGAAGTGCTTCAAATGTGGAAAGACGGGACACATAAAAATAGATTGCAAGATGTGTAATATTTGTAAGAAATTTAACCATGAAGAAAGCAAATGCAGAATAAAAAGCAATGAGAATCAGTGCAGCATTTGTAAAAAAGACAACCATAAAGAGGAAAATTGTTTTTTCCGGAAAAACAATATAAAATCAAACAAAGAAACAGCGTTTCTGACAAGGAAAAATAAAAACAAAACAGAATTTGTAGTAGATTCTGGAAGCACGGTACATATGACAAATGACTTAAACTTAATGACAGATTTTGAAGAGAATATAACTGAAGTTGCGGTTGCTGACAATAACACTATCATTTCAAAAGGTGTCGGAAATGTAAAAGGTACCAGTTGTAAATTAGAAAAAACACTATTTGTTCCTGAACTGGCTCAAAACTTGATTTCGGTTAGTGCCATAACAGATAAACAAGGTTCAGTATTATTTACTGGAAACAAAGTAGAAATATATAAAAATAAAGAGCTCGAACAAAGAAAAATTGAAATAGCAAGAGATGTTATAATAGTTAAGAATGATGATGATGATAAAATTGATAATGACGAAGAAAGAGTAAGAATAACAACAGATGATATAGTAATAAATGAACGAGAAAACAATGAAATAATAACAGAAGACAATGAAATAACAACAGAAGACAATGAAATAATACCAGAAGACAGTGAAGAAGATGAAATGTATTTTAGTCAAGAAGAACAAGAAAGTACTGATACTGGTCGAGATGAACTAAGAGAAAGTCCTGTTGACGATTTAGTCGTACAACAAGAAATTGAAGAACCAAGAACGTCAAAAAGAGTCAGAAAACTACCAGTTAGGTTTAATGATTATGCTTTATTAACCTATAATGATGCTATTTCAGGTACAGAAAAAGACAATTGGAAGAAGGAAATTGATTCGGAGATGGAATCTCTGTTAGCTAATAACACATGGGAAGTAGTTGATGTGCAAGAAGCACGTGGTAAGAAAATTTTATCTAATAAATGGGTATTTCGTATAAAAGATGATGGAACCTATAAAGCAAGGTTAGTAGTTAGAGGCTTTGAGCAACATGGATTAGAGATGGATGAGATTTACAGTCCAGTAGTAAGTCAATCAGCTTTAAAATCTCTGTTTGCTATAGCTGCTCATAATAATTCTGAAATAATGATTTTTGATGTAAAAACAGCATTTTTATATGGAGAATTGTCTGAAAAAAATATTTATATGAATATACCAGAAGGTTATAAAAAAGAATCTAATAAGGTTATAAAACTAAATAAAGCTTTGTATGGGCTTAAACAAGCTCCTATTACATGGAATAAAACATTCACAAATGTAATGTTAAAATTAGGTTTAGTACCAACTAAGACTGATCGTTGTGTGTTCACAAATAATAATAAAACTGTAATCATTGCGATTTATGTAGATGATGGTTTAGCTATTGCGAAAGACAAGCAAACATTGATAAATATATTAAAATGTCTTAGAGAAAGTTTCGAAATTAAAATTTATGAAAATCCTGTGAATTATATCGGCTTAGAAATAAGTAAAGATACAGAGGGTATAACATTAACACAAAATATGTATACGGAAATGCTTTTAAATAAGTTCAACATGAATGAATGTAAACCATGTCGAGTCCCAGGAAATACAGATAAGAAAACCGAGGCAGACATGATGTTAGATACAGAATTTCCATATAGAGAACTAGTTGGAGGATTATTGTACTTGTCAACTCGAACTAGACCAGATATAGCTCATGCTGTACATGAAGCAAGTAAGAAAATAGAAAAGCCAGATAGGTTAGATGTAATAGCGGTAAAGAAAATATTAAGATATTTAGCTGGCACAAAAGATAAAGGTATTAGTTTTAAAAAAGGATGTAATGATCTTATGTTAAATGCATACTGTGATGCAGATTATGCAAATGATACTGTAACAAGGCGTAGCACATCGGGATATGTTTTATTGTTATCCAATGGACCAATATCTTGGTGTTCAAGGAGACAGCCAATTGTGGCATTATCTTCTACTGAAGCAGAATTTATTGCAGCAGCAGAATGTTGTAAAGAAATTCTTTATGTAAAATCTCTTCTAAATGAATTGATATCAAGTAAAATAAATATAATAATGAATATCGATAATCAGAGTGCTATTCAACTCATTAAAACCGGTTCATTTAATAAGCGTTCAAAACATATTGATGTTTGATATCATTTCATTCATGAACAGTTTGTAAAAGGAAATATTAATGTAAAATATTGTTCAACAGATCAGCAAGTAGCTGATATATTAACAAAGCCATTGTTAAAGAACAAATTTGAACTTCATTGCGAGAAGTTATTGAACAAATAAATAATACTTAGGTACAAGTTTGTATAACTTTTAATACATGCCAAATAATTTTAAAAATGTGTAATTGAATTTAAAATTCTTAGAAATAATAATGTTATAATATTTGTTTAAAAAATAGTATGTTAAAAGGTTATTTTTTAAAAAATAGGAGAAGGTGTTAGTATTTCATCTATGGCATGTATGTGGAAACCCTAAGCTATGGTTAGAATAGAAGTTTAGTGTGATGCGGTGTTGGTAACACTGTGTCTGTCGTGTCGTGAAGATTCGGTTATGGCGGATGTTTTAAAATAAAATGTGAAATTAATATAAAAAACCTGCGTTTGTTCTCTAGAAAACCTTTCAGGCTTGACAGGTTAATGTTTGAATGATAATTAAGTCGTTTATTGTATAAAAAAAATCTGCGGGTACAGAAACAGTTATTGTATTGGAACTGATAAAAGTAGGTAATTAAATTTGTACATTATTAGGAAATGTATCTGGGGGGGTTTTAGGAGGAGAACTAGGCACATGGACGAAATGACGGTAGAATGTGACACCGTAATAACTTGCCTACGGGTGGTAGATCGATAAAAATTGCGGTAGGACTACCGTAGTTACGGCGTGGTTGGAGACACAGAAAACTAATCTTCTTCTTCTTCTCTTCAGTAAATGGCCTGTGTCCGTCATTTCGACTTCGACAGACAATTTTGCCAATGTCAAGTGTTAAAATTGTAATAAATAAGTCAAGTCAAGTCATTTGTCAAGTCGGCTGTCGTTTGTTTTGAAAAGAAAATGGGGACACGAGTTTTGGACACGAGTTTTGACATTTTTTGAAACGATACATAGCACTTTTATTTTAATAGTTTTTCTTGTGTTATTGTGAGTATTGTTGTTTAATTTTGGTGGAATTTTAACCAATAATACTTAGGTCGTAACATAAAGTGTGAGCCATTGGAATAAATGTGTGTAAAGTGGTTTTTATGAATGTGAAAATTCGTGTTAGGTTTTGAAAATAAAATCCACCATATTCTTTTCAAAACAAACGACAGCCGACTTGATAAATGACTTGACTTGACTTATTTATTACAATTTTAACACTTGAAATTGGCAAAATTGTCTGTCGAAATGACGGACACAGGCCATTATTGAAGAGAAGAAGAAGAAGAAGCCATTCTGCCATTAATAAAACACACGAACCACAGTAGAGGTGTCAATATCGGTTAATTTTTTTTATTAGTTAATGTTATAACGATAAAAAAATATATCGTTATTTTTAATGATTAATTTTATTTGAATAAATATTCGATAAACTCGCTTAGATAAATTTATTTATACGCATGAGTGAATGATTGATATTAGCAGAGAGCGAGCACAGACAATTTTTCATAGACAAAAACATTCACCGTTCACACGAACGGTCCACAGATAAGAAATATAAGGGCATCCTACACAGGTTTACTTTTCATATTTCAATAAAATTAAAACTTTTTCTTGCAGTATTTGCAGGTAGCCAACTTTGCGACGCCACCGCCGCCGCGCCTGTACATTAGAATAGAATAGAATAGAATAATTTTTATTGCCAAAAATTATTCTATTCTATTCTATTCTAATGTACCGGCGCATCGGCGCGCACATTGATCGAAATGGTTCCAAATATCCGAACTTATTCTCGGCATTTTTCACATAATACGACTTCGAAACAAACACTTTCTTCCATCTAACGATGGCGCAAAAATGCAAATCGCAAGTCTAAATAAATTTTCGTCTCTTAGGTCTCATTCATTCAATCATTGTCATTCATTCAATTTGCCAAAAATAACAATTGTATTCATGATCCTTGGATAAAAATTATATTGTGTTTTATTTTAACCAACTTAAAGCATACAATTGAATGCAGATCAATGTTGTTAAATATACACTAAACGACTTAATTATCGTAAGTAGTGGTTCATTCTATATTGAGCTTTATCTCATAAATAATAGAGTACACAGTCAAAAATGCAGATGAAGCCGGAAATGAAATTAAACGGCCGCTTCCCGGCACATAGCACTACCTTCAGGCCGGTCACTCTAATGAAAATATGAAAATTACTCATTGTATCTAGGAAGCGTAGGTTCAAATTTCAATGCATTAAAATGAAAGAATACCTTCAGGCCGGTCACTCTAATGAAAATATGAAAATTACTCATTATATCTAGGAGGCGTAGGTTCAAATTTCAATGCATTAAAATGAAAGAATAATTTTCGTGGTGAGTTATAAATTATTCATTATATCTAGCAAGCGTAGGTTCAAATTTCAATGCAGTAAAGAAAGTGAATAATAAAAATATTACCTACATACGTTCACCTTGTGTTGAAGTGAAATAACATGTGTTATTAAAAATATTCGAACACCGCCATTTTTTTTAACGATTGTTATTGTTATTTTTTTTTATTCGTTTTTTTCATTAGTTGAAAGAAATATTAAACACCTATAAACCACAGTATTCCTCTATGACGCGACCACAGACTATAGCACAACTGCACAACATACAACATGGTCTGTGACGTGCAAGCGTGACAGCTTTTTCTAAACTGGCATTTTTTTAAAATGGTTTATTTATTTCACGTTGCAACACTGTCAGTCAGTGGCTTCATTTTCTGGGTGAAGTGCGAGTTGGATTTTTTATGATTATTTTGATACGAACTCTAGTTTTACAATGCTGAAATAGTAGTTTGATCAAATATTGTGCTCAAATATGTGTCGTCATAGTGACAATTTAAATTATAGTTCGTTCAAAGTGTAGTGTCCAACATGTTTCGATGTATACCTTTGTTCAAATGTAATCGCCAAGTGGAATGTGTAGACAAGCGGCATTGCTCGTTGCCAACAGTACCTGAAGACATACTACGATATTCCAGGAGTTTAGAAGAACTTTTTTTGGATGCCAACCACATACGAGATCTTCCTAAGGTAAATAGCAGTCGTTAATCCAGTCAAAATAAACTATTGTTCGTGGGCGTTTACCTTAGAGTACCTACCTACCTACCTATCACCAATACCACACAAGTTGTAAATAGTCAACATTGACTACCCAACAATGGTAAAAAAAATTACAAACTTACGTAGCGAAAGTGAGATAAAGCATCATTATGGCAGGGGTTACCACTTAACATAAGGTGGGGCATCGGCTTGTTCCATTCCATCATTTATTTTATTTAGTTGTAAAGAAAGACATCTTGCCATGCCAAATACCAATTTCAATTACCACGTCTGTAATATCGGCCTGTAAAAATGTCCGAAACACAATTGATGGAAACCCATGTATTGTTATTTCCTCAGTTATTCCATAGCAACAAATCCATGCATTGAAAACCTTGATGACACATTTATAAAAAGCTTTTTTGATTGTTCGAGCAAAGATCTTAGGCCCGTATGATACAGCTTAGATTTGGCTAGAGATTTTCATAGAAAAATCTATGCTTAAGTTCACGTCAGGGCTTAAGCAGTATGTCAGCATACGAGCCTTAGTGTCAGCTAAAGTGAATCAGTGTTATATGTTTCTATGAATGTTTGTTAGAGCATGACTTACGAACCACTTACCCGATCCTCAATACATTTGAAAAGTCAGCAGATTTTACTACCATAGTTTACTGGTAGAATGATAAGTTAAATTGGCTAAAGGGTTATTAAGTAAACTAGCTGATAACCGCGACTTCGTACGTGTGCGAAACTTTCCACAAAAATACCTGTCACCAGCATACAATGAACCTCGTAGCAAATGGCTGCTTTTGGATTAGAGAGTTCAAGTTGTATCAAAGAATCCACTTCTTCGATTTCAATAAAATAAAGCCTATGTTTCATTAGTAGATCTGCATATATGTATTCAGTTCATCCATATCTTTCATTTTAGTTTTTGACTTTTTACAGTAATATAATATTAAGTAAAGTAATAAGGGTCCAAAAGGGAGTAATAATATCAAGTGGCAGGGGATCATATGATAGGGCTTTCCTTAGAAACATTCGAAACCGTTTTTACTTTTTTTCTTGGTTAAATAAATTTTAAGCTATAGTAAAAAATGTAAAGTTGGAATACCGTATTATGTGAGCTTCGATTTCTTAAGAGTTTCCAGAGTTTGATAACTAGCTAGAATGCAGTATCAATGCGATTTGAAAAGTTTATTTAGTCATAGTTAAAAAAAAATTGAAAAGTTTTATATGATTTCATAACAATTATATGATGATTGTGTAATTTTGTTTCAGAATTTCTTCAGACTTCATAGATTGAGAAGATTAGGGCTGAGCGACAATGAGATTCATAAACTACCATCGGACATACAGAACTTTGAAAATTTAGTTGAACTTGATGTATCTCGCAATGGTAAGTTTTTATAAATAACTAGCTGATACCCGCAACTTCGTACGCGTGCGAAACTTTCCATAAAAATATCTGTCAACCATCATACAATGAACCTCGTAGCAATGGCTGCTTTTGGTTTAGAGAGTTCAAGCTGTATCTAAGAAGTCTTTGATTTCAATAAAATATGGCCAGAGTTCAATCCGGAAAAAGGGCTTCTGAAATAGTATAAGTTTCGTTGAAATTGGTCCAGTAGTTAAGGCGTGATCCGCGAGCAAAAAAACAGACAAACTCGATTTTCGGAATCAGATTCGTTTATTTAGTAGATCTGCATATTTATTTCATCCATATCTTTAATTTTAGTTTCTGGCTCTTTTACAGTTTTATAATAATATAGATTTCTTTCTCTGAACATGGGTAACCTACATCGAAAAGCCTACCACAAATTGAATAAAAATGATGGAAATATCTATTAGCGATTAGTTATTAGTTGGTCACTCAAGTTTAGAATACTTAATTATACCTCAGTGATTAGTTAAATTAATTAAAAATAGTTTATTGCCGAATCCAGTCACTTAGTTCAGTAAGTAGGTACCTAACAATATGAAGGTATTCTGTTCCTCGCAATTCTACTAAAAGTAAACACACTAACCACGGTCCTCACCCGTCAGTCGCATATACTCACGTTCTGCTCGTACTACCCAATACCGGACAGGTGCAAAATTTCGAGCACGTACTAATATTTGCTGAGGGAATTTGAAACATACAATCGTCGAAACTGTCTTCTCGGTATGTACCTACCTATGAGTACACTTCGTGTAAGTAAATTGTTGCTTCTGTGGTGATAAAATATCACAAAAGAACCCGATTTCTGATGTGAATCTCTCAGTTAACTCTTCTGTAGCCTATTGAAATTAATCCAATAGCAAGCAAGCTCGCATGAGTTAGTGGCCAACTCTGGTGACGAAGTTTTTAGGCTGCCTTAAGGCCTCCGTCATGGCTTAAGCTAGAGCCGGGACGGGCGGTTTAACGTGCCCTCCGAAGCACGGAAGCGCTCAGATGTAAATGCCACTAGCGGTCACCCATCCAAATAGTGACCGCGCAAAACTTCGCATAACTTAGATAATCGGTGAAGATAGACTAAGCAAGATACGCCACGAGCGCTTCAATTAATCCAGTGAGTGCACTAACATACCTACTCAAGTACCTACCTACTTAAACGATAATACCGTATTCAAATCAAACCTAGGTGTTTACGGTAATGTTACCGTTTTATTGCTCATAGCAAGGTCTCAGCTCTCGAAGTTCGATGCACTTCACTGTGTAGGTAAATTCCCATTTTCATATTAGGAATTTTATTGATTATTTTAACCTGCTTACTAATTTACTTAATAAAAAAGAGCCATATCCATTGACAAGGACTTAGGAATCAAGAAAACTGATACAATGTTTCGTGTGTGGGAAGTTGTCAGTGTATTATAGATGGTATTGGGAAGGCCTGCTACGCTTGCAAGTTGTAGACTGTAGAGTCCTAATTAAATCAAAGGTAATATCGTGTAGAGTAGATAAGCTAATCTACCTACTTTTAAGTCTAGATATTATAGCAATACTTAAGTAAATATATTCTGTGACTGACTAAAGTGTTATGTTGATGATAGTATCGATAGAGAAACTGGTAGTGGAAGTAGAGTTTTCATTGTTTAAACAATTCCCACCTCGTCGCGTCTTCGTTGCCCCCGTATCTGCCAAAGTTTGCTATTGCAAAACTCATATTCTACATGAAACCTACGTGGATTACACACTAATCATGATTTATAGAGATTTAGGTAGGTACTTCATCGAGGTAAATGAATATACATACAATCTGAATTGTTAAAACTGAGATAAAGAGAAATAAAGAGGAAAACTCGGTTATAGTTAGCTAAAAATAACAGATAACGCGCCTTTGTGAATGGTGACATACTTCTCAAGGATAAGCTTCGTTAAACATATTTAAAAGGGGTTTATTTATCAAAGGGTAAAATATCCTGAAATTGAAAACCGTAGTAAAATTTTAACGAGGGTACAAATTTCCCTTCTGACAGAAGATAAGTTTTCCTACAGACTTAAAAATTAATTTCAACTTTGATGAATCTACCGATAACAACGTTGTTACGGTTCAACGTAAGTCATTCAAATATTGACAGTAGAATACTCAAGTTCTTTGAACTACTCTACAGGTGCATAGGTAAAACATACATGTACACATATTATAGCAACAATTGAATTTCCTTTCTGTTGCGAGATTCGAACGAGAACAGTTCCAGCGACCCGTGTAGATGAACTAGATTTGCAGTAAACTCCGCAATAAGCGGGTTGTTCTAGCTGAGTTTATTGTATGAATAAATCCCGTGTATCGCCTTTGTATTGTTATTTTTTTTGAAATGACTACTCTGAAGTAACAGTTGTAATAGATAAGAGAGTGATATTATATTTTTGCCCAATCCACGAGTTTAGCTTACTGCCGCATTATAATAGGTAGGTCTGCACTGCACTGATTTCAATGTATCTAAGTATAAGTTAATCCGTTTTTGTTTATTACTCATTACTTAGTTTTCGGCGTATCCAAAATGTAGAGAACATTTTGGATACGCCGAAAACTAAGTATTGGTTATTAGAGTAAAATATTCATATTACCTTTACCTTTCATTAGAATGGAATATGTTATGTTGTTTATTTTATTATTTAAGTTTGTCTATAGAAACCTCAATCCCTACCTGACCGTTCTGTTTTGCATAAAATATGCTTTCCGGTGCTTCGGGCTCTATCGTTCAGAAAATCTTCAACCTGCGAGCGTGAACAACTTTTGAACGTAAAACAGAGTTCTACGAGTAGTTACTAATCAGTTTATTTCAAGTCTCTTTACGGTTTTATTGTGAGTTTTCTGGCGGGAGAAAATTGAATAACGAATATGTCGTATCAAGAAGGGGTGAGAAATAAATTGAGTGAGTGCGAGCGCGTGTCGAAGCTCGCACAGGGAACATTTTCTAAATCAGGGCGTAATTAAATATAGAGCCTGTAACAAAACAATCAGATTTTTGCCGAAAATGTGCAAGTCTTTAATCCGTTTAATATTGTCTCTACTAACTTGTGTGAATAGCAGGCAAGTATTTAATTTAGCTTGTACGTGCAGACACCGCGGCACATCACCCGACTCGGGAATTTGACGAGGTCGTCTGGGTCGAGGTAATGCACAGCACAGACACATTGCTCTAAGTTTCGATCGTTTCATTCGGTTGTTGAACCGAGCTTTCGGCCATCGGCATTGTCATCTCCCACGCTTTGCCCAGCCCTTCTTGGCGTCTCCTCTCATAAAAGTGGATTAGATATAGAAAAGTCTTCGAAAGTAAAGCTCAATACCTTTTACTTATGTTGAGAAATAATAAATAACCAACTGTTTTTGCAAGAGTACTGACGACGTTAAAGGAACGAAAAAGTGATAATTACCGGTTTAAAACTGCAATCGAACGAAACCGGTACGCTCCATTACGAAAGCTCAATTTTCGGTTAGGTTTCTGGGTGTCGTCGGTCGAGATCATCCGTAGGATGAGGTCATTCCCGTAGGTACTTTAACCGGTTTCATTTATTTAAGAACGGAATCATCGATTGGTTTTCTAAAGTAAAAACTATGGTGTCTTGGGTAATAAATGAGCGCAGCCATTAAAAATTATAATACATACGCTAAAAATGTCGTACGGTGTGAAAATTAAGTGTGTTTTCCCATCTGGTTTGTAAAAACTCCAGGCTCGTAAAATGTTTTGTAAGTAACGTTAATATTCCGTTTTCAGCGATAAACTGTAGGCAAACTACACCTACACTTACCAATGTAGTGCAACTGTAGGGCAATCAAACTGAAACGTCTCGGAATATCCGCAAGACGAGAACTCTAGCACGCGTCGAGTGCGGAGGTGTGACTAATCTTCTGTATGTGCTGTGCTGGGTTACTAATTACTATTTACTCAGTGCAGCTTTTAATCCTATGGCGACACAAAATTGGTTTTTCGTGTGAGATGTCTTTATAAATACTGAGCGTCCTGCCCTGATTTGGCACCAACTAAACTTACAGTTACTGCAGTATGTCGAAAATTAACAAACAAAACAATCGCGACTGCAATGAATCCCCCTAAATCGATTCTCAACACCAAATTTTTTGAACAAGTTAGAAATAGTGAGTAGGTAGAGGTAGTCAATTATTTTCATAAAATCCCCTAGTGTACCTGCTTACTAGATGTCTTTCTTGGCTTTATGTAGGTATAGTTTACTGGTCTATCTTATAAAAAGTTAGAGCAGACATTATGTCTTGTTTATCATACGTAATCAGGACATAATGTCTACTCTAACTTTTTATAAAATAGGGGGAGACCCCCTATTTTATCTATTATTCTATCTATAGGCTATCTTTAATTGAAATCAAAGACGTGAATTCTTAGATACAGCTCTCTAAACCAAAAGCAGCCATTTGCTACGAGGTTCATCGTATGCTGGTGACAGATATTTTTGTGGAAAGTTTCGCACGCGTACTAAGTCGCGGGTATCAGCTAGTAGTTTATTATAGTTAGAATCGCGCAGTATTGCGAACAATCTATCGTCAGGAAGTATTTGTTTACTTATATATTAGGAAGGTAAATGGTTTCATGTGGAGCTGTTCAGAAAGTTTTATCATGTTTTTATACATGGTGTCTGACATTTAAATTATTTTACGTATTGGAACAATGGAACGGTTACTTTTCAGTCGCCTAGTGAGTTAAGTTTTATAGATAGGGCTCAAAACACAAATATAAAAGCTTTACTCTACTAAACTTGCAAACTGCGTCCATGCGTTACATTCATCGCAAATAGGATTTTTGTCCACACTATTGTGTGTCGTGTCCACCCGTCCGGTGCAGGCAGTTGTCATATCGGCTGCATACAGTTCAAACTAGGTATTGCTGCGTCCGTTCGTATAACAAACAACTCAATAACGCTATAATAGGAGTTCATCGGTGGTAAGCCACCCGAGACCGCCACCCGCGGCCGGGCCAGCAATATACCTAAGTAACTTTTACTGTTCATTTATCGAAGCTCTATTGTTTATGCAGCTCGTGACCTATAAAACTTTCACAGCAACAGCCTCGAAAACTCATTACATAATTGTACCACTTATGCCACCTTATACGTAGTTTTTGCCGTACGTCAAATTTTCATGTTTCAATTTGTTCAAATTGGTGTAGGTGTAAAACTTTGCAAAACTTTGCTGCTTAGAAGCAGTTTTTTTTTTCAGATATCTTCATTACTTGGCGTAATATCACTAAAATTGATTTAGGAATTATACGTTTAAAAACTATAGTCTAAAAACCTTCAACAAAAATATTGACATGCTGAGCTAAATTGCGAAAATACAAATAGTAGTTGTTTTAACGGATGTGAATTGGACCAGCTACATCTACGGCATTACCATGACCTAATGAAAATCAGTGGTTGTCTGTTGGCCGCATGTTGCATCATCTCTTAAAAATAAATTGATTGCCTCTTCAATAACTTCCATTATGAATGAGCGCTTAGCATTCTTAGCAAACGATAGGAGGCGGTATTTATTGATACGGCTAACACATTGCAAAGGAACATCTGTGCTAAAAGTTCAGCTATAAAATCTTACTTCTGTACGCGATTACTCAATATGTAATGGCCATGTAAGCTAAGGCGGTACCTTGCATTGCATACAATACGCGCCTACATGGTCTCTCAAAAACAATACGCCCATGGAATACACAATGCGGTTGATTCACCTGTTGTGATAAACGTTACAAGTTGAACTGAGAAGGTTATATAAAGTACGTTCGGTTATTCAATTTGTGCTATCATTGATAGCTTGACGAGTTGATAACGTCATTTGGACCGTGGACTTCAGAATGACGAGACCACAAAATCGTAGTGAGAGCGACAATACAGCGGCTGAATTACGCAAACCCTTGCTTTACTGAACATAGCCCGCGAGATGAAGATTCATTTCCTTTCTACTGTCTTCGATCTCAATTTACATAGGAATTATGGCGGGGTTTGCAGCGGAAATTGCACCCTGGTTTACGCTAGATATTACATATTATATGTAGTGTTGTCTTTATTCGTTCTTCACGATTAGGTCGTACATCTTAGCCATCATAGTTGGAAAATAAAATAAAAATGTACCTTCCAGTTCCCAGTCATAAAACAATATTGAAACTTGGTCTCATCTCATTTACTATGATGTTGACTGTACCTAATATACCTCTATATATACACGTGTTGTGTTGAACACGATAACAAAAATAACTATATATTTCTTGAATGTTTTAGACGACGATATCGACCAAAAGCTTGACTAATCGATTCTCTGTTTCTCCAATCAAAGATTTGATTACGTCATCAGCGAAATGATAAATAGTGCCTAAGTATGAAACAGTTACATAAACCTCAACTTGAACATTATGTAAGTAATCCGTAACAATAATAGCTTGTTAAGTTATGTTTTATTTTTATGAGTTGTTTGATATTTTTTATTTATAAACGAAGATCGCTTGAACCTCTTCGAAGTACCCGATACCAGACTAATCCACCGAGAAAGCCTCTTACGAGCTTCTACAATGCTTCGCCGTTTTATAGCTCAGCGGAAGCAATAGCTATGAACGTAAAACACTTTGAACAGCTTAGATACACCCTTGAGATAAACACGATGCACTTGGAAACATAAATCCAAGATCCACATACCATTCCAAAAATAGCGTCGCAACCCGCACAAAGACCAGGCTTTTATATTGTCTCTTGAAAAAATAACTTCAATGTTACACTTGTTTAGGTTTACTGTTGCTGTAAAACACCCGTGCTATTGAAAGTGATTGATTTGTGGATTCTATCCGCTGCCAGCTCAACGTTTTTTATAGACTGAGCAGAAAATATCCATCTCCTACTTGACGTACGCTAGTACTGCAGCTTGACCTTATTCTAGTCGCTTTACTTGGTCCTACCTGTATAGATATGGTCCTCCGGCGTGGCTTGACAAATAAAATTGATGACGCCACACCCACTGGTATGCTCGCCTGCAAACCGGAAACCGGGGCGCACTACCGTTAACATCGTCAAATTAGAACTAGTTTAGAAGCACCTCAAATAGGTTTTACTATTTAACTTAGTCGCATTAAATTCAAAAAGGAATGTATCGAGAGCTCATAGAATAAAATTAAGAACGCATACTCTAAAACTAGTGGCACTAGTACTGGCAGTATACGCCAAAAACACGCCTATTGTTAAAGCTCTTAGTAAACAAACAAACTCACTAACCCATCGATGGTGGATCATTTGATATTGATCGATAAAACAATTGAAACTACGTGGTAATTCAAAAGACTTTTGTTAGGCACCTTATACATTAAAACTACAGTTTATTTCAATTTAAACTAATATTAGTATCATAAATGTAATTTTCTAAGTTCTGAACTGGTTCTAAACTTATGGCTGACATGCATCGGAACTTAGTGCACCTCACGCTACAAACGTAAACTTACTAACAGCAAACTACGCTTACGTTGCTCCAATTTGCAAGGTAAAATAGTTTCCCAACACTCCATTGTTTTGTACAGTTTTGCTGAAACTCGGCCATGCAAATTCTAAAACAGGATGATTGACTGTACAACTGCGACCCAGCTAAAGCAATTGATAAGTTGGCTTTGCGTAGTGTGTAGTCGATAAATCAAAACATTCATTGTTGTGTTTTTGTGACGCACGACATGTCCATCGAATGAATACTCTACAATACTCTACATTGCCTAAACTAGGCAGTCTACATTTTTGTTTTAATCGTAATGCTCCAATAATCCAAGCCTATAATTGGCAATACACAATCATTCATCCTTTTTGATCAATTGTATTCATTTTAGCATACGCATAAAACGTTGTGGCTGACAAATAATACTAGTTTTTTTTTATTTATTGCATTGGATCTGGTTGAGGTGCTATATTTTTTTATGTTTTATATTGGTTTGTTTGGCCTTGCTCCCGTACGTCCAATGCAATGTTTTGTTAAATGTCTCGAAACGTGTAACATACGTAAATTATTTTGAGGACTGTATTGTTTATATGTCCATGTGCCAATTATTCTGGTTTCAACCTTCGACGGCCCTTAGCTAGGTAATGCGATTGCGTTGCATAAATCCTTTTCGCGACATAACATTGAAATGCCGCTACCAAAACGACTTCCATGTTTGGAGAACTCCTTTTGTAAATGTTGTGTTTGTTCGCAGACATTCCCGATATCCCGGAGGATATCAAGAAGCTGCGGGCGTTGCAGATTGCGGATTTCAGCAGTAATCCGATTCCGCGGCTTCCTGCAGGCTTCAGCCAGCTACGCGCGCTCACCGTGCTTGGCCTCAATGACATGTCCCTGACTAGCCTGCCCAGCGACTTTGGAAGGTAAGCGAATGCTCTTAGTAAAATAATATCAAACATGGGTGGGACTTCTAAATTGACAAACTAAAATCAGAACTCGATAAATTATTCTGCGGTTCAATAAAATGCTCTTTGCTCCATATATATTTCATAATAAATCTGTCTTGTCCTCCCTCTTTTGAAAATTGGTTGTAGTCTTCCGTTTCTTATTAATATATATTTGATATAATATTGAAAATTGATAATATTTGAAAATGCTTCCAAATATTGTGTGATCTGATTCATATATATATATATTGAACACAAAACAGAAAATGTATCTCTTCCCATAAATTCTAAGACTATTATAACAACAAAACCCCTTGTTTATACTGTTGCTCCAGTTTAACCACCATATCTCCGTAAGAATGTTGCACGGAATCCGATACGGGTGCGAGGCGTGCCCGAAACCCTTATCACTAACGTTATCAGTTTTGCATCAGTGAATGGTTAATAACATTTTTGTTGTTTAAGCTATAAGAACGCTGAAAGAAAGTAATAAGAGCATTCACTCATTCCTGTTCAAACTCTTTCTAGAGAAATACCTTTGAAAGTTTAACGTAGAGTGGGTTGCGAAGTTCAAGCAAAGTTTCCTTTCAAACATCCTGTGCAGTTTCCGTTTGTTATACAGTTACTTCGCACTTCAAGTTGTCGATCGGCATGCCTACTTAGCCTAGTTTGCTTCGGTATAAACTTTTAAAGTAATGTTAATAGTATTTATTAAAAACCAAACGTGGACAAGGAGCCACGACAACATAAGTACAGTTCGTTTTTTGACAAAACCGTTGTTGTGAGTTCTTTTCAACTACAAAACTCAAAATATTGAGGCGCCGCCGCCGTATGTATTTATTTTTATTAAGTTCCTGTTTAACAGCAATAAACATGGTATCATTGTATCCTATCGTCTAGTCTAGTCCATGGATATGAACCGGACACGGTCACAGCCACAGTTTGAACTTGGTTTTATTACACGCCTCAATTATTATGCACCGTTCCGTTATAGACACGGTTGGCATTATCGCCAAGTTACGCAGTTCTATTCAAATCAGAGTTTTTCTCTCGGCTTAATCTGCACTAATAAACCTAATTTCATAGCGCCATTAAACCGTTTTGTGTTGTCTGCGGTTTTTCATAGCGTAATTAGCAGGGATTCCATTTTATTTACAGCTATTTTGGTAATCGGGTCACGAACGAACCGATTCATTACTGTTTAAGTGCGAATATTGATTACTTGGTACTCGAATGAAACATGTACCACCTATATGTATAGTATATTTACATAGCAGCACAGAATTCAATTTGTCAGCGTAAAGGTCCACGGTAAATGAGTAAGATGTTCGAATTCGAAGGAATCGACGCTAAAAATTTTGACATCTGGTGGAATGTGGCCTTGAGGCTTTAACCGCTTTAACCAAACAATCATGACGTATGCTCCGTACTATTATCGGCAAACAATAGTACTTCTTTCATCACTTCTATATTGCTTACGTTTTTAAACAGAAATCAATGAGCGAATCCCGCTCTCATTAATATGTTTGGTAAACCCGTCGGTTCCTAAGCTAAACTCTTATAAATAACCACGCATGAAACAACGAATGGAATATTATTAGTGCAGCTATACCGACACTATTTCCTTGAATCAGTTCAAGAAAAGAAATATCTTGCAGGGAAACCTTACAACAGTTTCGACATTGAACACAACTGTTATATTTACTACAAGCTTATTCAAAACCGGTACAATACATTTTTAAACTCCCATTACCTTATAAGGATTTCTGCAACATTCCTAAGAGGATAATTATGGTCCAGTTTGACGGGTACAACTGGAATTGTGGTAAACATTTTTGATGCACTTGCATCCAGCTGTATAGTAATAAAAAACGTGTCAAGAAGGCATTTTGTTCTTATCGCAAAATGCTCTGTTGTGCTCTGTAAATAAACTTTTTAATCACACTAATCATTCGTTTCAGTAATCTAATTAACTGCTTGACTTCATTATCAAAATGTTTCGAATGGATTCATAAAACCCGTGCGTTTCCTCTCTGTTATAGTCACTATAAATAAATCTTATGTGTCATCAAACATAACATAACTTTGTTGCTCTCATTCAAGTTAATGATACCTAAACTCCAGAATTAAACTCTTCACATCTTACGAAGAGTCGTGTGTAATATCAACGATGCATTTTTACATCTCTCCACTCGATTTGAACAGAGCTAAGCTCTGAGGAAACTACACAGTAGTAATTACAAGCACAAATATTCTTCCCACGCTCTGCTTTGATTGAACACTTGCCTGTATACATTTATCCCTTTATTCATATTCGTTTTAAACCGTCAACAGTTAATGCGGTTTTTGAATATGTATTCATCTTTTCGTTGGCGAAGTCTTCCGTCAATATAATTACTGTTGTGTATTATTGAGGATCACTTACCTCGGTCTGAATATGAAGCAGGGAGTAAATATTTTAGACATTCCAATATTGAGCCTTGCAACGGCAGTCATTGTTGCGGTTTTCTTTGCAATAGTTGGTCTATTGTGTTTCCACCTCGTTGACTTGTCTCATCAAATTGTTATGTCACACGCTTTTATGAAGGTTACCGTTAGCTGAACAATAAACCCGACTTAAAAACTGTATTTGTCATCATAATCTCGACTGAACATCATACTAAATTTAAGCTACCGGAACGTGATATTACTGAAGTTTTTACCTTTTATTTCACACATTATACCTACTTAAATACATATAGCCATATATTTAATTTAGTATGCCATCGTACACACGTGATTCCTTGATGAAGTCACGCACGACTTATTTCGCTTCGAAGCTCTAACAGTGGAATTCCCTGCAATATAGCCTGAGTTTGATATAAGTTGTATCAATTTCCAGTTTGATATCACTCGAGTCGCTGGAGCTGAGAGAAAATCTGTTGAAGTCGCTTCCAGAGTCCTTGAAGAACCTCACAAGGCTGAAGAGGCTAGACTTGGGCGATAACGAGATCGAA
This sequence comes from Eulithis prunata, assembly GCA_918843925.1. NCBI lineage: Eukaryota > Metazoa > Arthropoda > Insecta > Lepidoptera > Geometridae > Eulithis > Eulithis prunata. Next base: position 4,890,045 of record OU974016.1, on the reverse strand, counting down.
GAATTGGTAAGTTTTATAAATATCGTAAATTGCTAAGAGAATCGTAGTATGAGAATATACTTGAAGCCATGAAAATTTATTACAGCCCGGATTTGTAGGAGAGCTGCCTGCTTTAGAAGAATTATGGTTGGATCACAATAAACTACAGTATCTTCCTCCAGAAATCGGCAATCTCAAGGCCTTAATATGTTTGGACGTGAGCGAGAATAAACTAGAAAAACTGCCAGAGCAGATCGGTGGACTCACGTCTCTAACGGACCTGCATCTCTCTCAAAACATGCTGGAAACCATACCAGACGGTACAGGAGATTTATCCAAGTTAGCTATACTGAAGTTGGACCAAAATAGATTAGATACGTTAAACGAAAATGTAGGAAGGTTAGTGTACAACGTGTTTGAGATATATTTCATTTTGTTAGTTTATCTTTGGCTATTTATAACGTCAATGGTTTTGTATTTATCTTACAGGTGTACAAATCTACAAGAGCTTATATTAACTGAGAATTTTTTATTGGAGCTGCCTAAGTCGATAGGGAATCTCAAGGAGTTGACAGTACTGAATGTAGATAGAAATGCCTTGGGCGATATACCGGAGGAAATCGGCAATATGTCATTGCTCGGTGTACTGTGTTTGCGCGACAACAAGTTGACAAAACTGCCAAATGAACTGGGAAATTGTAAATCACTGCACGTGTTGGACGTAAGCGGAAACAGGTAAGATTATTACATAAACTAAACATGGTTTGTTCACCGAAGCCCCAGTTCTCATAGAGAACTTTAGCCTTATTCCCGACTTAAACTAACTTAGTATTCAAATTAAGGCTGGCTATCCGCATAATGCGGGCTTTTATCTCTTACGTTCCCATCTATCGGGTCTCTGTGCGATAGTGAAATCTTTCAACTGAAAATATTTTAAGTTTCTCTCAACTTATGATTGATTTGGAAAATGCTAAATCACGACTCTTTATAGATACTTATAGACACATCAAAATGAAATAGGATATTGATTATTTTTCTATGCAAATGTTTCAGATTACAATACTTACCGTACACCCTAGTGAATTTGGAGTTGAAAGCGGTTTGGCTGTCAGAGAACCAAGCTCAGCCACTTCTAACCTTTCAGACTGATAGAGATGAATCGACTGGTGAAAACGTCCTAACTTGCTTCTTACTGCCCCAGCTCACATACACTCAACAACCTGGTATGAATGTAACATCTGTATTAGCCATTTCTATATTCATTGTCTTTTGTCCCGCTTTTGGTGTAATGGTAGAATCACTCATGTATTCTAGACTAGTTCTTTTATCATTTTCCTTATAATTGCATCGTTTTATTTTATTGTTTTACCAATTCGTGCTGTTATGAATTTAGTACGATCATTTATTACCCATAAATTCGGTATTTCAAATCAAAAAATTTTTCGCCTCATTTTTTTTTTTTTTTTCTAAACACGAACGATAATATGTTTGTGCGTAGATTCATAATTTTTTTTACAATATTACTTCATACACAAAAATTTTATATTCTACGAAACTTTTTAGCACTTCAGTGTTGTTTTTGCCTACGCTTTTTGGGCTTTTATTTTAATTCTGCAACGATCTGTGACCAATTACTCACAACTGGTTTCACAACCTTTGTTGGTCTTCCGTTTGTCAAAGTGTAACTCAAAATTTTGTACGATTATGACGTCCGCAATCACCGCTTGGCAAGTTTTAGTGCAGACACTTCTCAAGTCGCGTTTATGATATCAAAGCTCGAACCAAATACGTACACAGTTTTAAGTTATGCAGCGGATGGACATACGGACGACAGACTAACGGTACTAATTTTGTTATACTATTCAACATTTGACTCACTTATAAAACAACGCCAATCTGAATTGCAAATACAATCCATAAATGAGTCGCAATAAAGCGGTTTCGCTACAACTTTTACAATAAAATCGTATAACGCGATGAATCACTTTGTAACCATAAAGTAAATAGTCACAGATCTGTTATTGTTTTGTTTTTGCTGTGTATATACTAAATGCACTTGTCACATCACAAATAGAGCTGGATCACACCTCAGAGGTCGGCAGTGGGTACTGGGTCAGACCACAGAAAATCTTACAGGAGCTTGATAGACCGAGAGGTAAGTAATAAGGTTCACAATTGCATATTTATGGCACTGTTTAACTCAATCTAGTCATACACAAGTAGGACAGAGAGAAGTGAATCACACTCGTAGTAAGCAGTAGAGTAAAATACGTAATAAACTATAGAGTCTAGAGAACTTAAACTTAAAAGTAAGCTAAACTATGAAAGCTTGTACCACTTCAGTAGTGCCTTGTTAGATGGATAGAAAAAAATACAAAGTATCCCAGACTAGACACAGACAGAGCTACGTAATTTAATATTGTGAGCATGTTTACGGCCAAAGTGATGAATAGAGGTGATTAGAGGTAATAACGTCATATTCTTTAGAGATAATGCTACCTAGCAATTTTCGACTCCGCGTCATAATGATGAAAGATACTGTGAACCATAGATTTGGGTCATACAGTCACTATACGACATTGTCGACTCAATGGCGGTTGTTAGCATTTATACGCCAAGATTTTGGATCACTTGTTTCATTTAGTTTGTTTTCTAACCAGTGTACGTTAGGGAAATTAAAACCATAAAGTCCTAGGGTACTTTTTCCAGTCTACGGTGGCAGTAAGATATATTTTCGGATATCAAGACAAATATGACTAGTTTTTCACAAAGAAAATTACGACTAGTAGGAACAGTATTTACGAAATACACGAAACAGTTGAGCAGACGGTTGTAAAAGAGATTCAAATCATTTAATTCATTACCTTGGCCACAGATCATTCTTGGCTGTACGTACACATTTTTAATTAGACAGTCTTTGAAAATGTGAAATACCAGGTAGTTTCCGTAGAGTAGGTCAACATTGCGGTATTGTAGTTTCCACTATCAGATGGACGCGCTTTTCAAGGTTGGCGTGTTATTACTGCGACAATTTTGCACTATTATTTCATAGCACAATCATGCTTTATACACAGGCACTTCCTTTGTGGTGCTATATAAATTCTACAGTACAGTCAACTGCACCAATTGGTTACCTCTGTATTATTATAACAAAAAACTTCTTTGGCAAAACGGTCCGTTGGTACCCGGTAACAAATTGGTGTAGCTTATAGGTACACACATATACCTAATTCATGGAGTGTATAGTTGTTTTTTTTCACGAAGGCGGTTTAGCTATATTTGTAGTAGTGCATTCACATACACCAATCGTACTCCCCGTCTTTTTCTATCTCAATACACCTGAGTGCAGCTGAACTTACACAAACATAACCAAACCGCCTTCGTGAGATAGAAAAACTATACATGTTTTTGTGTGTTATCGTCTGCTGCAATGTTGTTTGTTGTGTCTATTTGTGAATTTTAATAGTCCAAATCCAAATTTACTAGAATATTGGACATTGGTGTCGGTTCTGCTGGTGCATTTGCCGTTCACTTGTCGTATACTGAAACGACAAAGACGGCTATAGTTTTAGCGCTGTCAAATTAAGTTAGTTTACGAAATACAACAACGGAATTGACCCCATTGTTGTACCAACAATTTTAAGTATCAGAAATAATTTTGTAGTCTTTAGTAGACTTTATCAAGTCTCATACATAACTATTGTTTTTCTAAGTTCTAATCTGATTAAACAGAGTCCAGTGTAAGTCGGGATCGAGATTCAGACGATGACTGGGAAGCAAAGGAAGCGTCACGAACCCACTCAGTCAAATTCACAGAAGACATGCCTGAAACTAAAGAGGTAAGCTTTTACTGTTTTGGGAGAAAGGTCAATAACATTACTAGAAACATTCAGTATAACATTGGTGTGTGCTTCCATAATACAGGTGTATCTATTAGAAGTAAAGGTAGAGAGTTAAGACGCTGGTTCAGAAATGTTAGGAGATTTTCAGGACACAGAGCTTATGTAGCTCTGAGTACTATACTTGTCGCTGTAGAATGAAATCTAAAGGATATACCTTTACAGTTTTCGGCTATTGCTGTGACACTGTCGAGCGAATAATTAGAATCTCTGAAAACCAACCAGCTTTTGTATCATATCTTGGCATCTGAAAATATTATTGCTTTGAGTTTAGTAACAATTCATAAACCAAGTGCTACATAAACTGCCACGAAGCGTATATGATTTTTGATTATTTTGAAAGGTTTACGGTTGTATTATACACTGCTATCGAGTGTTATGCCAATAATTCAAGGTGTTTACTGTTTTATTTTTATGGTGTAGGCACTTATCACTTCATTTTTATATGTTTGGTATTATATTCGTATTACGTAATATTATGTTTATTTATTTAATAAATTATTGCGTTGTATGGTATCTTTTATTTATATTTGTTACTACGTGTGATTCCTGAGGTGTGCTGCAAATCCATTTTTTACAAATACAAGGTTTTAAAAGTAGATGAAGTACATAAAGTAAAGTGGTATTTAAATATTTTTTTGCAATAAGGGACAGTTTTTTTTATGATTGATCAAATATGCGAATGGTGAAACGATTATCCTGTTAAAAACTAATTATAAAAACAAGATTTTCTTATTGCTGTCCACATAAAAATATTATACATATTATTTAATTATCACTTAGATATTTTTTAATTAGTAATAGGTATTCTACACAAAAGAGTGTATGAGTCGAGGTAGGTAGATAAAAGATTTAAAAAAACGAACGCAAAGAATGTATTTATTATAGATGTTACTGTTCAAATATTTATTTTCACCACTGTTGACAAAGTAATTCACAGCGCAATAGCACGTAGATAGCGGATCCAACAAAACGTGAGTTGAAAACATGATCCTAGTCAAAAGTTTCGGTTTCAAGGTTCCGTCCCCACCTGAAGATGACGAGACATCAGATTCGTTCTTCGCACACCAGCCGATGATGGCTTTCAAGCGGCCTATAAGTGTAGTTCGCAAGCTAGTCACAACACCTCGCAGGAGCTCTTTGCAGCGACTCTCCTCTATAACTAACCTAGCGGAGGTACGCGGCAGTATCTTGGAGTGCATTCGCAATTATAACATAGATCGTGCTTCAGGTTTCAACCACTTCCATCCGTATTCTGTAACAGTTAAGCAGGAATTGAAACTGAACTTAATCGCCAAGAAAAACTATCCGAAAATTTTAATATAGGTACTAATCTTGATTTAGATTTTTGTTCTAGACAAAAAAATTTTTTATTATTAGAATTTTCATATTAATGATTTCCATGGTACAACATAATAAATGTATGCCATGTATGAATATCTATCATTAAATGAAAACCTAAACAGATTGACTGTATGGGGTTGAAACCTATGTCCTAGCAGAACAGTGATTTTATGATAGCGCGGTAACATAAGCGATAAAACCGTCGCTTTCTATGAAATACAGAGAAGAAAAGAAAAATGAGTGAAATATTTGTGAATGCACTACCATAGAGTCGAGAATGTGCTGTCCGCCACAAAGCCTCTTATCCCTAGACTAGTTAGCCGCTAAAAGTAGAATGCAAGTTTTGAATTTCCTAATTAACAAAGCTAATAGTTTTTTTGAACATCCTTACAAACATATTCTTGTAAAAAAAAACATTTTACACAACACTGAATCACTTATCCTAGCATGGATAAACAGACATTGATACAAGCTAAAAACAAATCTGCACTTATAATCCAAAATCGCACATTTTCATTATTTTTACAAATCTACAAACGCACAGTTCCACAAAATTTCTCATATTTTTGAACAGTTTGATGTATGACGCTTTATTTGAACAGCACTTGTGTAGATTAGCTTGATTTGATAGCACATACGTCGTAGTATCACGGTGGAGAGACTGCTAGTGATATCATATCCTGCGTATTATAGCATCTTGTAATTGAAAGGTTAAGTAATAATAACTATGCGTCCTTATGCTTCCACAGGGCTATGTCATAGTTTTATTTAGTGCTCTATTAGCTGCTCTGTTTTCATCGCTATACTTCCCGACTTTTCTTATTAGAATTTAAATCTACGTTTTTTTTTCTATGAAAAATACAGTGTGTAAAGTTAAAATACAGCATCCTAAAACTGCAAAACAATAGGCACAACTGATAAGTTTACTTTCAGTCACGAATATGGCTTTTAATCACTCAAATGAATTAACCATAACCAAGCCAAATTATTGCTTTTATAAAAATAAAAAACATAGTTTTATACCCTGTATTTTATTTTAATTTGTGTGTAAATCTGCTTTTACGTAACAGAGTAATTTAAAAGACCTTTTATGCACTTTAAAGTTTTACGGTCGGCTATAAAGTTGGTAATTTTTTTTATTTACCATAAACAACACAGCATGAGCATGTTTTATTTGACTGCAATCACATCTTTATCTTCGTCTAGTGAAATGTGAACATGTATCAAAACATGATTTTTGGACGTGCCTTTTTCCTCAAACATTCTCAAGGACAACAATTCCGAAAAGATTATCTCATCATTATCATATCGTCCACCGCTGAAAATAGGCAACCATAATTTTTTTTTAATTTTCATTATGCTTACTACTAGTTTATCGCGTTTTCTATGAACAGAACTAAAATATACAGGGTGCAATAAGTCCACTGACGAAAACTTTTTTTTTAAAGCGCTCACTCCATGACTTCCATAGAAAAAGTTGTTCATATTGACAAGTATTTTTAACCCTACGAAGTTTTCAGAAGCTGTCTTATTACACTTGGTATAGACAAAAACTCCCAAGTACTTATTTCTAACTATTGCACGAAACTAATCTCTGTGGTATTACAGACTCCGTTCGTCCGTCAAAACACGCCTCACCCGAAGGATCTGAAAGTCAAGGCTCAGAAACTGGCAGCGGGACGGTCGCCAGAGGTCGCTGCTCAGAAGAAATCGGAACAGCCCACGACAAATGGACTGCCTACGTCACCGGTAGAAGTCGTACCGGTGGTGATACCTAGTGAAGTTGAGGCGAGTCGGTGATGTCATTTATTTTCTCTAAACGACTCTGATCTCATACATACCAAGTAATGGAAAGGAAGATAAAATGAAATTTAATATTGATGATGGATGACATCATAAGTAAACCTCAGTATAAATGACTGGCTTCCGTCCGCGATTTCGTTTGCGGCCCGTTGGAGCCCGTTGGTTTTCCATAATAAAAAGTAGCCTATGTGTTAATCCAGGTCACGGATTATATGTATTCCGAGTTTCATTGAAATCGGATCAGTAGTTTTTGCGCGAAAGAGTAACAAACATGCACACATCTATATATACAAAGTTTCGTATTTATAATATTAGTAGGATTTTTGACTTACCAGAGTAAGCCACTCCTATTTGAGCTTCAACAATATTCAGGTACATTTCCGAGAACAAACTGGTTCAGGTTGATACGATAATTAATATTCAAGTCAATTCAAATCAGAGATCAATGTAAGCCCATACTAATTTGTATATTCTTTCAGACTGTATACATACCACCTCCTATCGTCGACGAGTCAAAAGACGAAGAAAGTGATTCTCAAACAGTACCGGATAGAGAATCTTCAGACGCTGAGAATGATGATGATTCAGATGAACTAGAGGTAAGATTTTATATTACTAAACTCTAATAGACAAGAGACATACAGATTGCAACAAGACCACTCCCAAAAACTTCAGGGGTTAAAAGTACGCATCGATATGAATAACTTTCAGAATTAGACATTTATTTATTTACTGCTTAGCACACAGCACACAAAACTAAGAGGTAAATGGAATAAGTATAACAAAAGGTGTTGATGGCAACTTTAACCCTTCAAAGTTTTCGGGAGTAGTATTAAACTCGGTATAAATTAAGTTTAACCCAGTCAAGTAGAACCTATAGCCCTAACAGCAACCAATAACAACCGTAGATGGGATGTAGTTAGATTGGAGTGGTAACCCTGTAGTTTGGTGAATTACTAATTTCACATCTACGAACAACAGTCCGGTAAAACTGGAAAAAGTTAAATTGACCCCTTGAATTCGATAACAGTATCAAGTAATACTCTTGTGTGACGATAAATGGCGCTCCTTGTCTTGGTTAGGCAAGGCAATCGCTAATAGTCGAACCTCGCACAAACTTTGAGAAACTGTTCGAAGCAATCTTTTGTACCAATTTAGTTACCACGGTTAAGCTCTGAAGGACTGAGGGTAGTTTGAAAGTTCCTATATGTATACTTTTATTGTATTCAGTATTGCTCGGCGGATCAAAGCAACCGTGAAGCTAGGAATTTCGAAAGTTCGTGAGATACCAAATAAAATTACGAATTAGGTTTTACTCACCATATTTAATATTATAAACGCGAAAGTTTGTAAGGATGTATGGATGTTTGATCATCTTTCACGCAAAAACTACTGATCCGATTTGGATGAATCTTGGAATATTATATATTGTCCGTGACCTGGATTAACACATAGGCTACTTTTTATCCCGAAAAATCAACGGAACGTGAACGAAGTTACGGCCGAAAGCTAGTAAAGAATAAAGGAATAGGTTTCAGTTTAGTCAATTTTTTTGCTCATATAAGTAACGTTTGCGTTGATCCGCCATGTGTTGTAACGGTATATGGTGACGGGTAGCGTGGTGCGCGTCGCGTCGCATGGCGCACGAGCGTCGAGGAACGCGCCGCGGCCGGCGGCGGTCGGCTACATCGCCGCGACACGCCGCATCATCTCAAGAACAAGCGCGTCAACCAGATCGACGCGGCCCGCGCGCGCGATCTTATAGCGCAGGTGCTTATTCACTACTCATGTTGATGTGTTAGACTATTCACTAAAGCATTCGTTTGTGTTTATTCTTCTTTTAAACCTATATGGCCTGTGTCCGTCATTTCGACAGGCAATTTTGCCAGTGTCAAGTGGTGAATTTTAAATAATATAAGTCAAGTCTTCGTCAAGTCGGGTGTCGTTTGTTTTGAAGAGAAAATGGTGGATTTTCTCTTCAAAACCGGAAACTATTTTTCACATTCAGAAAAACCACTTTACACACATTTATTCCGATGGCTCACACTTTATGTTACGACCTAAGTATTATTGGTTAAAATGCCACCAAAATTAAACAATAATTACTCACAATAACACAAGAAAAATTATTAAAATAAAAATGCTATGTGTTGTTTCAAAAAATGTGAAAACTCGAATCTTCGTTTGTGTTTGTCTGTAAATCTTGCTTTTTTTTGTCCCCTGTCATTACTTATGCTGACGTGCTTGTGTGAAATTGCGTCCGTCTATGTTTTGGTATCTTATTTCGTGACATGTACCGTCTCAATAACGACGTGGACCAGGCGTGTAATCTTAAAGCACACGTCCTTATTCATTACTCATGTTGAAGCATTAGATGCATTTAATTTTATCTATTCATGTTTAAGCATTTGTCTGTAAAACATGCTATCCTTTCCATTCATTGTTTGAGTTGACGTTCTTGTGTGAAACTATCTGTTGGCTATCTCCTATCTTGCTGTATTATACCATGCTGCACCATATCAAGAACAAGTGTATCAACTAGATTGTCGCGGCCCGTACGCGCGATACTATATCGCATGTACTTATTCACTGCTCATATTGATGTGTTAGACTATTCATGTTGAAGCATTAGGGTGTGTTTGTCTGTGAAAGTTGCTATTTTCTTATCCCTTGTCATTGTTTGACGTGTTTGTGCGAAATTGCATCCGTTTATATTTTGCTATCGTCTTTCTCGCTGTTTTGTGATTTGTCGCACCATCTCAACAATAAGCGCGTCAACCTTATCGATGCAACCTGCGGCTTTCTTATAGCGCAGGTACTTATTCACTACTCATGTTGATGTGCTATTCTGTGTGTCTTTACTTTTTAGCCTTCTAGTGTATTGATAACAGAAGATTGTAATTTAGGGCTACCAGATTCGCAGCAGCAGTTTCCTTTTGTAATTTAGAAAAAATATCTTCCCTGATCTTTTTCGATTTGTACATACTTTACCATGTCATTATCACCAATTCATAGAGATTCATAGAATTAATCCGGCTTTGTAAAAACTTTGTCTAATTATGTACTCGTGTTAATCCTTGCTTGTAGTTTTAATACCTTTCCTAAATAACTGGTATATGGAATCATTAACATTGTTTTTATTTAGAAATTGCATGAATTACGGATTGTTATTATCATCTGTGTATTGTGTGGCTTTTTTAGTTGGAATGTGTGATTAATTACTATGTGTTTGTAATATTATAACCCTTGCAAAAGTAATTTTGTATGTTATTTAAAACCTGTACTTATAATATTAATTTCATTTATTGTGATATATACGGAGGTGGTAATTACGGAGCTTTGGACACAAAATACTGTAGCAATTTTCGTCAACGTAAAACCGTAGGTACAGCATAAGAAAGAAAGGTGCAAACTGTAATCCGATTATCTTACCACACCCTTTTCACTCGTGTTTGTGTATCCACCCACATCCGAACAAGTTTTATAAATACGACAGCTTTGAAATTACTTGAATTAAAGTTTATATTCGACGTGGATATACCTTGAAACTTTGTCAGAGTAAAAGTAGTTCCAGACGAGTATACCCACTCTATCAATTTCTACTGAGGCTTAATATCCGGGTTTAGTTCCTTCCTACATTATCAATACAGTTTTATCTAAAACTGACGTGTAGTGATAACCGTAAGACGTGCAAGTTGTTTGTTATTGCAAAGTGGAATAAATTGATCATTCTGTCTTATCAAAACTTTCATCTTTTCTTAGCATGCGATCCCTATAAAAATTACATAGCTTGTATCGAGTTTTTAAAGTATTATTGCTCACCATTATAGCGGACAGTAAACAAAGTTCAAGATAGCTATAACAGTAGGTAAATTGCGTGTTATTGAATCGTTTAATTTCATAGTCAAAGATAAGATATATTTAACTATAAATATACCTTCTAGGGAAAGGCCCTAAATTGCACAATGTTGTGGTTATGGTCCGAGTCAAGATCATAAAGTGTTATTAAAAATATAACCGCTGTTTGTGATCATGCAGTCATGTTGCTTATCACAATAGCATCTAAATTGTAGACGATGCTTCAGCTACAATACGCGAAAGGGTAAAAGCAGACGCGCATACCACATCGGTGTCGGAGCATAGAAGTAACAATAGAGTCGTGAGATCTGATTCGCATCGCACCCGCTGTCTGCGATCATTATTACTACCATAGCGCCCATCATCTTTGCAATTGTACCTGTTCAGATCAAATCCTCTCTCGTCGGAAACCAGTCGAGTTTTGAGTGAAATGTAGTTCGAATGTGTAAATACACAGAAAATGCTATTGTAGTTTGGAATCTGTGGGTTTCCGCAAGCCCGAGTTACCGTGGGTAATTGTTGGAATACCGCGTCTGTTCCGGGCTGTTGCGCGCGAGCCCTCGACCACGACGACTCCTAGTAGACCCTCCGCGAGTCTCGCAGAAGTGAACGCCTTCGACAGTGACGGTTGTAACAATGCTTCGTGTACCGCGATTAATCGATAAGTGAAGCGCCGCTTTCTCGATACGAGTGTTGTGTTCAAATAAATCAGCAACAAGCTATTTCCGAAGTGTTCCTTATCGGTACTTATTAGAATGAGGTGCTTGAAAGCGGCCGGAGGATGGCTCGCCCGGGTGAGATGCGTATGCGAGATAAAGAGACATCCAGCGCAAGATTTCAATTTAGATTCTGACTGCATTTTGTTTGGCTTGCTTTGCTTGCGTTTTGTTGAATCACGATCATTCCATTACACCGGCATGTACTATAGTATCATGACATAAAAATTCCAAAAAACAATTACTGAAATTAATCTATCTTCGTGTGACAGTTTTTATTGTTGTTTTACGCCTGTTTCGCTTGCATGGACTAGTTTTCTTGCAATAAAACTGGTGCGAGTACCTTGACTTTAATAGTATTTTTTTGCAGGCAATCAAAAAACGCGATCAGCATGAGGATCGGAAGACTGACGACGAAGAAACTAGCGCTGATGTTGCTGATATTGCTGATGGTAAGTTTCACAATTTGCTAGTTATTTTTAATTAGACAAGTAACATTTCCTATAGGACGAGCAACACCGTTCACGGAACCTGATTTGTATAAGAGATAAGTCGGTGGTTGCGACACCATTCTATACATTCGTGACCATACTTGGTCGTCCTAAGATCACGAGCGTGAATCGAGCGACCCGCGCCTGTCACACTAGCATCACCAAATACAAAGGCACAATTGCCTTCATTTTTATGCGAGAAATTCAGAGTTCGTGACTTTCCAACTCGTTGCTGCCAAAAGTTTTATTCCTACGAGTTGCACATTTGTTATCCAAGTTGAAATCTAGAGCATACGCCGCTGGAGTAATTTAAGCCGTACTTTATACATGCAGTTTTTTAAACTTAGCAGAGATTAATACACCAGTCATACCATACGCAATGTTAGTGTAAAATTCTTTATCGCTATTTTATCAGCTTATCTTGCCACTTGGCGTGCCATTTCGGTGTGTTGTATAAAACCCTCACAGTATTTCGTTCACCTGAAGCGAGTTTACGTGTTTTTTGTCTATTATTAAAGAAAAATGATTTTCAATCGCCTGAAAAAGTATTAAGTTGAAATAGGATACGTAGAAATAACCAACTGTGTACATAAGGCATTGAATGACTCAGTGTTTGTCTGATCATTCGATTAATCTTTTCGCGCAAATCGAATGTGTTCTATAGTAAAACATGATATGAAAATCAATACAGATAATGATAGTTAAGTCAGTTTACTAGTGAGTGAAGAAATAACAAGTGTACTAAACAGTGGCAAGTGGTAATGTGATGTTAATGTGTTTGTATCATATGTTTACTGATTCTAGAAGCATCATACTTAGTCGAACGATATGAAGGTCAACCTTCACTATTGTTATATTTCTTGTAAACATTATGTTTTGTGGTCTTTAGGCCATGTCTCTTGTGACTCCGTGATGTATGGAGTTTCACGGTCGTACATGCTCCATTTCCCCTTAAATTGACGGTTGCGTACCCTGCACTTACATGCACTTACTACTTTCTCCGAGTTCGCCATTGAGTGCGAAATTGTAACCTAAAATTAGGTTTATTGTTTAGTTTCAAATTCCTTTGATAAACTTTGCTAGACGTTCAAACTTAAAAGTTTCCTTTGATGTCCTAATCAAACAAACTGTTGTATCAAGTTTGGTAGTCCTGTACATACAAACGAAATTGTTCTGTTTGGATTACAAACAGTTACGAGTTTCCTAACCCCGGCGAGTACTATGTCGAAACGTTTGCATTTCACGCTCATCTGATACGCGATAAATTCGTGTAGAGAGCTACCCACTGCAACGTTATCTGCTCTGTAACAGATCATATTATAACTCTTTCGTACTTCCACGTTTTTAGGACCGCTTTATTGGGTTTACGTTAATCTGGGTCAATAATGCAGTCCATTACTTTCGTTAATGACCAACACTTTTGGTCTTTAATTGTTACTTTCCCTGTATAGTGTCACGTTTGATGCTATTTTAATTACTGTCATCCATCTATACTTGCAAAACAAGTTCTGATATCATTAGGATCAGATAACGTTGCAATACCAATAAGGATGCTTCTCGTATGCAGATGAAGATACCTTGTTATTTCAATGTTTGAATAAATGTGTCACCGATAGGTTGTAGGTACGGCCTTGACATAGTAAATTTTCCTTACCGATCAAGGTGCATTTGGTTCTGGGCGTTTCCAATGAGCGTGATATACGTACCAATTTGATAGAGACACCGGAATCAACACACAATAAATTCTCTACGGTCAATATGATCCTCCACGCCACCGGGATGTAGTACACAATACATGTTATCCAAGTTATTGAACTAACGACATTTATCTTATCGTCCTCCTTTGTCATATTATATTCCATACTCAGTCGCGATCGAATACACTTGCACGTATCCAGTGTCTTGTGGAAGTTGTTATTTATTTTTCTTTATCAAATTATAATTGCTGTTAGCATGATTTACACTAGTTGGTTACGTTTCGTTAGTGTTTCATATTCGTGTACTAAAACTTGATTTATGTTCTTCGTTGTACCGCGAAGACGAAATTCACCGCATGTCGCGTGCTAAGCAATCGTTTATCGTAATGACATCACTGTTTTGCATATGAATTTTGTCATTATTTATCTTGTTAATTAGTTGGTATATGGTCGTTTAGTGTTCACTATACCATGCAATTTAAAAGATTTACAAACATTATTCTTCTACCTTTTGTCCGTTCCGAGTAGCCGGGTAAAATGTGATGCTTCCTGTATTGTTCTAAAGTCATTTATAGGTAACATAAAATTTTATATCGATTACCGACATACCATGTCCTAAAATATACTTAAGACAAAGTGTCTGTGTAATATTTCTTGATTGATAGGTTGATTGTCGTTATCAGCTTTGTGCATGTTAGCTATGGGCTATAATCGTGAAAGGCATCTAAAAATTTTCTCCTGTCAATTTTTTATTGTTCGTGTACGCTTCGCCGTGGGATTGACATTACCTTTGTCTAAAAGTCTTGTCTATCCACTGTCCAAACTATTTTAACCTCTATTAACTTGAACAACGGTGTTCTTGTTCACGATCTTGTGGTCATTTACCAATACATCAACAGTCATTACTCATCGCTCATGACTAGAGATAATAAGCGTCATTTACTTTCTATAGCCCGCTGCATTACTGTGTTATAACATGATATTATATTAGTGCTTATTAATAATCCAAAATATGGATAAAATTATAGAGACTGTAAAATTTACAATGTTCGTTAGTAAAACACTGGCATAATATATTTTAATGTGTGAACTGGTAAATCAATATAGAAATGAAAAATAAGAGATTAGAAGTGAAGCTAAGTGTACGAGGTGACGGTTCACTGACTCGAAACGATGGCAGCAGAAGCAGTAATAGAAGTATGCGCAGTAATGCGAGCAGCAACGGTCTCCCTCAGAATGAGATATTCGCCACGGATCGCTACTACACGCCTTACCACAGATCCTTCGATATCCTCGATAAGTACCGCAGGCAACCCGATCAGTCCGGATACCCAGCGCAGAGTCTTCAAGCTCTACACAAATACGAACAACAACCCAGAATCAATTCAAACAGAAATAACCCGTATATCGATTACAATGAACCACTAAGAACACAATATCCTCAACAATATCCAATAGAGCAAAGGAACGAACCACCTCGGACTTACTTTCCTCAGCAATATACTGTTGACCAAAGAAGTGAGTCGCTCCGTACATACCAGCCCCAGGAATACCGTCCTGTCGAACAGAGAGTATACCAACCAGGCTATATCGATCCATCAATTCGAATTCACGGGACCTTGCCTCGGTCGGCCAATCGTCACGACCAACAGGACGGTCTCTATGTAAACAATCATAACACGCTTCCTGCGAGATCAGGACCGAGACGAGTACGCATCAGCGATCTTAAACCCATCATACACGGATACGGTACGTCAAAGTTTCATTTTTGTTTAATAATTTATAAGTTTAAAAAAACTGGAAAACCGACTTCAATTTGATACGCCTTCATCATCAAATGATAATGATGATGATGGCAGTTCATTGAGACTGTTCTGTTGATCGTAAACACCACAGAAAAGCAAAATACGCAATGTCGTGTACGTGGATGGCGTGTTTTTTCTAGTTACTCTTATTTAACTGCCAAACTACTGAAAAGAAATATAACCAAATTGAGAACCTCCTCCTTTTTGGAAGTCGGTTAAAAATAATTTGTCTTATAATTTTACGTATACTAATAATCTGTCGACCTATACTTATGTATAAATTAAACTATGCGTGCATTAAATCCGGAGAGAAATTCCCTCCAATAGAAAGTAGCTTTGAATAGAAACTAATCTATTCGCTAACCTGCGGTATATCACGTTGTACTAACTAGAATCAATATTCACTTCCAGTTTAATCTCCGCAATTTCAATATCCAAGCTGTGCTTATTCAGGAACAGCTAATTTTATAGTTATCAAGCTCGTTGCAATTATACATAGTTGCTTTCCGATCATGTTGTAATTACGTACGCAATAAGCTAAGTAAGCTGCGTTGGATATTCGTTTGTATTAATCTCAGTGTTTAACAGTTCAGTCGCAAAGAATATCAGGTTTACCGAAGCGACCAACCGTAGCAGTACCACTTACAAAACCAGTAGTTGCTTGTCAAAAGATAAGTTATTTTTACCTTGATCCGATGTCGAGTCAATCAAATGCTGTGGATATTTCTGTAAGCATACAGGTATAGCGGGTTGATGCGTGTGTGCGTATGTAGGGCGACATCTGGGCCAACCCTCCCGAGGGACGGACAACAATAGCTGCAGCATGGCACTCTCCCCGCGTCAACTGGTGCGCTCTAATGAGCCAAACTGGCCAGGTGCCTCATTCCGCAGTGCCTCATAAGCCTCTACGATACGTACCCATCTTTTAATCGTTTTATTTACGAAGGCTTTTTTCAAGACGCGTGAAAATGGCTGTTACTAAGTCGGCTGTTCGCGGCATTATGTGTTCTATAATGGAGCTCACATTCAAAGCAAGTAAGACACCGTGTGAATTTGAACCTTTCAAAGTTTCATCCTTTCTCTGTAATACATCTACTTAAATTTAGTACAATACTCGCTAGCGTACATAATTCTCGTAAACGTTACATCATAGACGATTTATTTGATGGGAACACAAATGGATTTCCAATCTCTGATTACCGTGAATAATATTACGGGCATATAGTAGTTTCATGGGACGAAACTCCATTAATTCTTCCATTTTCTAGAGAAAGTTCAGCAAAATAATTTGATTTTATTTCGTAGAGAATTCTATTCAATATTGATACCCATCAGCTGCTTTAATTCTCATGAAACAAAAGCAATGAACCGTTATGATTCGTTCCGCTTGGTATTTTATTATGAGCTTTAAATAAATATATACGTCGATAGTATGGTATGTTATCTTATTCCAAATTGTTATTGGTTTCCTATTTTTATAATTCCTTTGAAATGTTTGTCAGAAAATGTTGGTTGTTTGTTTGTTTTATGCAATAGACAGGCAGTAATAAATATCAGAGGTTTTACCGTAATCTATATCTCGAGAGTTGTGTAATAGTTTGTATTTTATCTGATAGAAAGTACAATGCTGGCGTTCTCTCGCTAAATTTATTTTAGATTAGATATTTAATAATATCCTCATAATCATAAATGTATCTAGGTTGATTTAGAGTTTAGAATGTATTGTTATTTTAATTTAATTTTAATATTTTAACTTTCTTTTTAAAGTAAATATTGGTAGATATTTTCTGATAGTTTGTTCAGTAAAGCCATTTCTGTATGTAAAAGCTTATTCAAAGCATTGAGACATGGAAGTTCATAGCCCGTACCTTTAAACTTCGTGAGTCGATTCTCGATAGAAAAGGAGACGAGCACGATTGCCACTAGTGAACTCTAACTTCACTGAAAATAACATTTCAAACTGGAATAAAGTTTACTGTTAGTTTTGCCGACCACAATATTCTAATGCTCGTAATACCTCCTGCAGGGCACGTCGAGATTTAAATCTTAGAAATATAAGGTCAAAGTTCATCGTCGAAATTCACTAAGAATGCCAAGTACGAGTACCTACCTACTGTAATTATAATTACAATCTTCATCAAATAAAGCAATAAACAAAAGAGTTTTTATGTCGCTAGGGATACGTCCATCAGTCACGTTATATGAACACAAATTACGGAGTTTTACTTTCTAAACTCAATAAATAAATGTCATACTTTGTAATTTGGCATACTGTTATAATATAGCGTTAGTTATAACACCTTTCTCTAAAACAGTAATTACTGTAAGTAAAGTACTGCACTCTTTTTCTTTAGCATTATCAATCTTCGTGCATCCGCCTCCTATTCAACTCAACTTTGTGAAAGTCCTTATTATTGTGCACGGTGGCCTCATGAGACATTAATTAGTATACGGCTATTATACCTGCATTTTGAACCTATCAGTTTCTAATAGACGGTCATTAGTTACGTCCTCTATGCATGCCATGGCAGAGATATCTAAGGCATCGCTCTGTGAGATTAGCAACTATCTCGAGCGTGTAATCTAAATCGAGGCTCGCCATTACATCGCGTTCGTTCCTTTCCGTAATTCATTTCAACTGATTAGACGTGAACGTAATAGGGTTTGGTTTTCTCCCTTGGCGCTGTGAAAAGCCCGCCTGGTCTGGCTCACCGCTCACCGCAGCCTTCGACACACACAATCAAATCAACATAGGAAAATGTGAATTGCGGTTTACATCCGTGCTGCGGGCTTCGATCTCGAAAGTGAACCTGTGAAATGAGTTAGGAAGCGAATCGACAACACGATACCTTGCAAACACGATCCCCTATTAATAATAATTTATTATACTATATTTATCTAGATGTCCATTAATTTATCCCTTGCTAGCTGGTCGTGCACTAGCGATAGCTTTATTTTGCGGCTGATTTATAAAACTTCCTAAACGAGTAAAAGTGTGAGATAGAATTTCGCGAAAGATGTAAAAGGAACAGACATAAATATCCGTGATAGCATAAAATCTCAGTTCGCTTTGCATGTTTTTAGTGTTATCCACCTACGTAAAAATTACTTCAAATTCTCCGCGAGCTATGTCACCAGGATGACCGTTATTCGAGGTCAAGAAATAAATATATGTACTCAGAGAAAATAGTCCTTTCAAGAACAGGTTTGTTAGTGGTCTCATATCGTCGTATGTTGTGACGCGTGCCGTATCTAATTGGCATCCTTGCATACATTAATCACACCACGCAAGGTGTGGGTTCATTAGGTACATGCAGTATTGTAGATCACCAGTTGGACTACTTTTCGAAAGCTGAAAACCCGTTTTAAGTCCTGATTTGTAATAATCTAGTGTTAAACTGAAAGCCGTATCCCGGTAGTCTTAGCAGTTTTCTAGTTTTCTCTTCTGACTAAGCCTTAGAAGGTTAATTATTAGGTATGCTTGTTAAATGTCATCTTAATAGTCAGGTACGTATGCAAATATTATCTGTCTAGAAAAGGATATAATCATTGAGATAGCGGTCCGCCAGTGCAAACTCAGGGTGCTTGCAGCTAATGCATCATCGTAAAATTGCGTATTCAATGCTTTAGCATCAGCATGTAGAGTAGATGTCATGTATGCTGACGTTTTCTGCAGCGTAGCGACGATAACGTAGATTTCCGTTGCAGGAAAATTAACTGTAAATATGTCTAGTTATATTTCTAGTTTCTGATACCCACGACCTACGCCGAAACTTCTAGTTTGGCGGCAAAACTCTGCATGGGGTGTATTTTTTGATATTATTGCTATTACATGACCATCACACCTTCTGGTGTGTGTTTGATTTTCTGAAACTGAGTGCTGACAGCTGATGCAAAACGGGTAATTATACCTACTGCATCAGTATCCTAACCACTTGAATAATTTGTTTAGGTCGCCTGGTCATCATTCATTTGTATGTCGGATATTACGTGTCAGATTGCTCATGTAAAGTTTGGGTATTTTACTATCTGTAAAAAGTACCTCAAAAATAAATTAAAATTTATTCTCATTTTCGAAGCACGAAATGTTCAAAAACGATTACTCTCAACAACAACATTCCAACGCATAATATATAATCAGAATGTCTTCGCAGCAATTTACTCATCACGTTGTCAGTTAATCAGTATCTACGAAGAATCGAAAGTGTTTTGTAATCAAATGAAGCCTTACACGATCTATCGGCGCTGATAATAGACAACGCGAAGGGTAAAATAAAAGGAATAATGTGCATCGGGTTGAGACTTTCTATTTTTAATCGGGTGGAGAGGTCGAGTCGCGCCGGCGCAGCCTCCGCCACATCTCATGGTGGTTGCGCATTCCGTCGTTGAATGCGCCCCGGGCAGCGCGCGTACACCGATCGCGGCTCACCTCACATTCCTACCTGTTTGTTTTTGTTTTGTTACCAAAACACTCAACCGTAAACACGCCTTGCAATTCGAACTCTGTGCCTGAATAATCTGTCACCCAACAATACAATGACCTAATCGTAATTTCGGAATGCGACGCCGGCCGGTGTATGCTCGATTGACGTTCGATACTAACGAGATACTATCGTAGCTGGAGCCGGTAGATCAACTCCCATTTACGGAAATAGCCGACCCTATTCAGGAAATAGACGGCGACTAGTTTGTGACGAGGAAATGGGCGTGATAAGGCGGAAAAAGCGTAAGTTCACTTTCCTTTATTTGATTTGGTTGATATGGATCTGAGGGGTGTGTTTCATGATAAAGCGAGTAACATAATAAGCCAAAAATATTCTTTAATGTTGCCTAAATCGTTTGTTATGATAACATTATGTAAATTTTAGAAAGTATGAAATAAAATGCTTTTGTTTTGCTTGGATTTCTCGTGGGGATTTTTTTAGCATTACGGCTGTTATGTTGATGTAAATAATTCCACAAAATAATAAAAGCACAAAAAAAATTGGCATGCAATAAATCTTTATTTGTAGTTTATGGTTAGAGAACGGAAATCACGCTCTAGATTGCAGTAGAGTTTGTTATGTCAAGGTAATAAACAGATTGTTTCCTATTTTTATCTACAAATAAATAAAAATTGGACACGCAATTTCTATTAGGAAATGTTAGTGCATGTTCCATAATATTTTAATGTTTGGAGTGTTTCTTCCACTTCATGTACGTACTACATCCATCCCGAAAATATTGAGTACCTAACAAATTATCCAAGGAAATGATTACTCTTGATTCAATAAACTCAATAAAAAAATACGAACAGGCTAGGCGAACGGTTCGGCGGACTATTCTATTCAATCTGTGTTTATGGATTCGGGGGGTATTTTGCTAATCATCAATAAATCATAATAAATGAGCATAATAAAAATGAAATAAATATAATTAGCTCACTTAGTTAAAGTTACAAATATTTACCATTTTGATTCTGATCGATCGGAAGTCGGAACTTCGTACAGGCTCTTGATATTTAGAACGAGTAACTGGGCCGCAGAAGCTATAAGATATTAGTGTCATTCGTAGTCAGTCAGCAGAAAGAAACCAGTAGACAAAAGTACTGAACAACAAAATTTGCTTTATATTTCACGAAACAACTCAATTTTATACGACACTTTTCATAATGTATGCCGATACCGTGTTTATGTTCTTCAAAAAACAAAACAAGTAAGTTTGAAGGTGATGTAGTAGTTTGGGTATGCGGTCATCGTTTAGTTATTCGGCCTGGTAAAGTAACACTTATGTTCTACTTGTGTTTCGCAACTGCGTAATAGTAAACAAGGCATTGGGTGTTACTACCAATGATGCTGGCCCTAAGACTCGCTAACCTCTATCGATCGTGTCATCTCCTAGAATAAGTGGAAAAGGAAAATAAAAACTAACCATTTGAAAGGACGTATTTTTGACGTGGTGTTTCCTAGTTCTATTTGAAAATGACTTGAGGCGCTCTTAATCACATAACTGACAAAGTACCTATTTCCTCTTAACAAGCACAGGAAGCTTTGAACTGACATTTAAGAAATAATCTAATTTATGCTTTCCGCTTTAGCTGGCATCGCTTTAAAGTCTAGCATAGATTTATTATTATTTTTACACGTTTTTGCACATCACGATAAACATAAATTGGGTCAAACATTTGTATGATGTATGAAGTCATTCGTTTATATGGATTTACGGAGCCATGCTCACGAGGTCGCGTCGGCGGCGGCGCCATATAACTCCCGGTAGAGGCAGACTTCACCATCCATTATCAACACTCATTACACATTACAGGCTACTGTCATTAAATAAATTGCCCCTCATAACGACCACCCATTGCTTTTACCTATAGCATCAGTTTCTCAGGTTTTCCACATTTTCTTCCATTTGATAGCACGCTGCATAAACACAATACCACAAAAAACACATTTCTTATTAGTATTTGTGAGTTGTGACTTTACTGCTCTCCCAGCGCTCTGCATTATAACAGCGGTAATTTGTCACACGTTTGTTGATACTTGGGATAAATTATCCAGCTAAAATCCAACGACTTTCACCTGTCCGTTACATTCGGATTGAAACTGAATTATCATTATTCCACGGAAATAGTATTTTCCAATAAGACTACTGTAAAACAAGAGTCACGAATCCCACTAAACTATCACGACTCGGACTGGGGCACTACAATGGTTGTTGTTATTCTATTAATGTTATCCGGGGGTGAAAGTATGACGTCTGATTGGCTATTGTGGCGAACAACAGGACGTGGTGTAGTCCATTCGGGATCATGATTTCTCTGTGAGCCATTCTTTCGTCTCGACATGTTGATTGTCGTGCGAACGCTACACGTCTCGCGAGATCATTTGTTATTCAATTCAGTTCTTGCATTGAAGAGCGCCGGAATTAGAAACCTTATTGCGTAGAAAAGCATCATCAATTTGCCGTCACATTATTGCTTTTTGTTACGGTTGGTTTTGCTGACTTATAGATTTGTATTGCAAGTGTATCGTGTGATGAAATCAAACAGTGATTCCCTTGTCATGTTGATTCCCCGAAATTCACGGTGGCTGCTCGTTGCAACATACTGCCAAAAATGTTATTGCAGAAGAGAGTGAACGTTGCAAATCAGTTAAGCAAAGTTTGGTACTTACAGATGTCACGATAATGCCAATATCGTGATGGTATAGTTAAAAGCGAGCACAGTACTGACCTTGCTACATGCATGTGCAACGCATTGACTTCTAACAGACCGTTGTTTGTAATCATCTCTGTTTACATAGTAACTATTAGATATAACGTGCCGCAGGGCCAGTAAATTAGCCTCTGCTAGTGGCGGGCACTTTTCGACGCCCACCATCAATTATCTCGAAACAAAACCTTGCGAAGTACCGTAATCCGGAACGGGATGCATGCAACTAGTCTGGTCTTTATGTACCCACTTGACCTATATTTTGTACAGTACAGCAGCCGCTAAATTCCTTTAAGAAAGCTGTTATAACCGATAAGTCTAAGAGTCGCGGACGAACTGTTTTATAATAATTACTTGCGTAATATGTTTTCAATTGCACGCGACCTTACACTTGGCAGCCGATCGATATTTATTACGCAAGCAATGGAGCTCATTAGCATGGAACAATGCGCATTCTTATCTAGTTATATCGGGTTTAAGTAAAACTGCGTTTACTTTGATAAATACCCTGGACGGACATTGTATCAGGTATCTAGTCTGTTATGACCTCGAAACTTTGATAAAGAACGCGACCACTACTTCGAAATTTTATATAGTTTACGTTCAAGTACACGATTGTTTATCTTGCTCCACCTTCAAATTACATAAAGCTACTGAACGGGACCAAGGAAAACCTAACTGTTGAGAACATTAATGTACATTCCAGTACTCATACAAACACCTAGATTGCCTTTGGCAGATAAGGTAACGGTAGCAAGTCGTGCGTTGTTTCATTTTCTTGATTACATTATGCGTTTTCCTACGTACATCGAGCTACATAAGTGCTTGTAGGATGTTATTATCCGACTATCGCTCTCTGAAATCTACTCGTGATACTTTGAGACCACAATTTAATTATGTACTGCTTGTGAAACAAAAAGTCTCACACAACAAAGTTTACTTATCGTTTTAAGGTGCAACCTATGCCAACCAATGTTTCCCCTCTAGCTGTCTTATGGCAGGGCCCTAACATTTATAATTGTTGATAGGTGAATCGGTGTCTGAACGAGCGGAGAGCGAGGCCAGAGTGGTGAGCGATCAGAGATGCATCGAAGTGCGAATCGCTCGCGCGGCTGGCGGTCTAGGCCTTAGCATCGCTGGAGGACGCGGTTCTACTCCTTACATTGGATCTGATGATGGCATCTTCATATCGCGTGTCACACCCAACGGGCCTGCTTACTTAGCTGGACTTAGGGTGAGTACTATTTATAAGGAGTGCAATCTAGACAGACCGACAGCAAGATGGGTGGTGATGGAAGCTCTAATTCAATCTGAGCGGGATCAGGAAGAAAGTAGTGAAAAAGGTTTTACTCAGTGCTGGGTGAGGAATAAGGGTATGCCTGTCTGTACGTAGGTTCATTAGATAAATTACTGACTTGATGTGAATGTTTGATTTGTGCTACCTCATCCAATGTTTTACACTCATAGTTATAAGATTTATACGATCACTTTACTGCAAAAGGTAAAGCCATCGTGAACACTAAAATCGCGAACTAACGACCACACGAACTTTACTAGTAATAAAACAAAATATGTCTTAACTAAGGCTATTAAAGTCCACATTTCATTACTGTACGTGAAGTCGGGCTAATGTTAAGTTCGTTTAATACGCGATGGTCCTTAAACTAAACATCAATCATTCTACATTGTAGTCTACAATCATTTGTCTGCTATAGACAAATGATTTACCTAATTACGCGTAAATAAGTAGGTACTTACAAGATTACTTTATTAGGTAGGTACTCGTATCGTTGTATGAGTCATCTTAGCCGTCAGATTTATGGTATTTTACTTAGAGTTCATTTGTTGTTCTATTTACATTCACTCGCAAGAGTTGAAAGATTTTATAAAAAAGAAAAAGGATGCCTAACAACGTAGGCATCAATGCAGATATTAGTCCCC
This sequence comes from Eulithis prunata, assembly GCA_918843925.1. Classification (NCBI taxonomy): domain Eukaryota; kingdom Metazoa; phylum Arthropoda; class Insecta; order Lepidoptera; family Geometridae; genus Eulithis; species Eulithis prunata. Next base: position 4,865,317 of record OU974016.1, on the reverse strand, counting down.
TACTTCGAATTAGTATTACATTAGCTTTGACCGTTTTAGCACTACAACATTGTAAGGTTACAAACAGTTGAATGTATTACTAGGTTGGTGACAAAGTGCTCTCAGTGAACGGTACATCGGTGGTAGAGGTGGATCATTACTATGCAGTGGAGGTCCTCAAAGCGAGCGGTCAGACTCTTCACCTCGTCGTGACCCGCGACTCACCAAATTCTACCAGGTACTTTGTTTTTTTATTGCAAAAATTTCAAGAAGTTTTTATACAGCTAGGTGTATCCATATCCATCCATGAAGTTTTTTTTTACAATTTACGTTCATTAGTAATTCCTAACGTAATGTTTTTGAATGACAGTTCTAAACGCGCTCTGCCGTGGCGCTTACGAACATCGTAAGATTCAAAATGTTGAAAAAACCAAATTTGTCAAAAATGAATTTTTACTATGCACAATTATTGGATTTTCGTCATGCTTTGGCGATAGTGGAAGCTAATAAACTGATTATCATAATGTTCACACACTTGCAGGACTCACAGTCGTGCACCAAGTGGAGCGAGCCACCATTCCGTATCCAGCACCACCGACACAGTTTCTACTTTGGAAAATGGACAGGTATACTATCTAGAAATATAATTTCATCAGTCTTTAATTACAATAATGAACGATTACACCACACTTTGTTGGTCTAAATACTCCTACTTTATGTAGGGTGTTTATATAATTTAACTGTCTAGTGAAAATAAGCACCAAAATTGAGATATAAATTTAAAAAAAATGAAACCCTTTTGCTCAGTTCAGCAGAGATTTTATTTTAATATGGATCATAAAGCCTCTGTACCTATAGATCTGTGACGAGATCCATAAAATAATAATATGAATATTATATCAGCAATCTAGTTCCCATAGTACAAGCTCTGCTTAGTTTGGGGCTAGAGAGCGTTGCGGATGTCCAAGGATATTTATTTATTATTAGATCCATATTAAAGATGGTTACCGTGCCACTAAACGGAAGCAAAATAAACGTATTTCATTTCATTACGGGCATTAGCCAATTTGCAAGTGTCGCATTTCATAAATTACCTGTTAAACTAATACAAAATGGTTGATTCCCACATTTTTTTTACTAAGACACATTTTTGTACCAGATTCCCACAGGCCGTGGAATACCCACAGCAATATCCTCAAAACCGCTCATCATCGGAAACCAATACGCGCAAGAATTCGAGCCTGAATACAAAGAGGCAACGCCGGTCAATCCTACCGTCAACTACAGTCCGTCGCCCACTCAAACGCCTACTGATTACCAGAGATTGCAGGCTTCACCTCCCCCAACAACTACGCCGTATATTCCACCAGGTATGTGTATATCCCATCATGTGTGTGATATTGTGTATATCTCGCCAGTGCCTATATATCTTCTTCTAAATATATAAAAATTTTATGAAGCTGACTGACAATCAACGCACAGCCTAAACTATAAGTCCTAAAGGTATTAAATTTGAAAAACTTTTTTTTGTGTTCCAGTATACCAACAAAAAGTCCTAGTTCACACGACTCTGATCCGGGACGGAGCCGGACTGGGTTTCAGTATAGCGGGCGGGAAGGGATCGCCGCCGTATCGAGAGGACAGCGATGCGATATTCATATCTCGTATATCACCGCTCGGGGCAGCGGCTAAGGACGGGAAAATGCTGGTTGGAGATAAAGTTGTTTCGGTAACTATATTACAACTAAGTTATACTTCATATAGGGCTATCCTGGGTTTAGGATTAGCAACGAAATGACAGCGTTGCAGCGATGTAATATTCATAACTCATTATCATCACTTCTTAGGGTACCTATAGGAAAGATGGGAAAATGCTAGTTGTAGATATGTGGTTTCGGTAGGTACCTAACACCACACTGAAACACTTTTTCAAATTATCTTGCACCCACAACTTTGACCTAACTTACCTTCTTGGTAACCAGATAAAAAGTAGTGTTACTTGCGATTTCAGGACAAATATCATCAAATTCGAACTATACATTACGATATCATCTAAACCCGCTACAATTCGCTTTGGATTGAGAAGATATTAGCAAACAAAATACTTAAAAATGATTACAAGAGGTATGTGTGTGACCTAAGTCATCATCTCTTGTACCTACCGCTAACAGTTATCTAAGTCAAGTGCAAGTTTAAGTTCACGACTGCACTTATGCGTTTGTTAACAGCTACACGTCCTAGATATCTTGTGAATAATTCTGGTGTGTCATAGAAAAAGTAAATATTTACTTGCGCGAGATCTATTACTTTGTGGGCAAGTCAAGTGCATGACTAAAGTGTTCTTCGCTGGTGTCTTATCAGAGACGTATTCAGGGTTTCGGGAGCTTGAACCAGGATTTCAGCTTCGGGGGGACTTGACTCAGCTGTATTGGGTTTTCCCTGACAAATCCTGGTCCACTCTTGGGTTTTTTTATACAACTAAATTATGAATTGTTTGTGGGAGGGGGGGCTTATACCTCCTTTTCGTCATCTCCTGGATCCGCTATCGTGTCTTATGATAAATAATTCATATTAGCTTAGTAGAAGACCAGATGATGTCTGTATAAAATTAACGAGTCACTTAAAATCGAGATGACGGTTTACCAATCACATAAAAATACAGTCGAAAAACAGAAATAATTTTCATAAGTACCTACCTATGTATTTACAAAAAAAAGTATTCTATCAGCGACCTATTACAAGCTTTGCTTAGTTTGGGACTACATAGCATTGTGTAATATATCCACGAATATTTATTTATTTATTTATTAGTATGAAATCTTGTACCATGAAAATTGCCATCTTTGCGACACGCGCGGTACTTATCCTTTGTCGTATCAATTATACAACTGATCTGCGGTCTTGGCAGTTTAGAAATAAACGTGTCATTTAAAACCGAGATGAGAGCAATAACGGTTCACCTTCCACAGATTAACGGAGTCGATATGGAGCAGGCGCCTCACGAAACCGCAGTTTCACTACTAACGGGTCACGAGAGATTTGTACGACTTGTGCTTCAGAGAAGCGTCTCCAGTGATCAGGGTAAATGAATTACTCAACTTGTTATTTTCAATATTGTAATACATAAGTATAGCTAGAAAGTGAGTGGGACTCGCAAAGGATAGAGATAAGAAGAAAACAAAAGTACAGCAGTGAGTTGTATAGATGATTATGATAATACTGGCAACAATTTAGAAATTCGGAATTTGAGTTAACTTCGAAAGGCAAAAAATTTGTTACTTACTTATTTGTTGAATTAAAACTTGGCTATCTAGGCTTTGGTCGCGAAGAATTGGCACCTGAATTCACATAGTTTCAAATTGTTACCTGTGATTTCACCGAAGTCACATCATGCTGCATTAATTTTTTAACCAACCCTGAAAAAAAGTCGGCTGTTAAAAGATTTTTTTTATTCACGTCAACAAAAGTGTTCAAAAATACTTCTATTTTACTTAAGTTACTTAACCCTTAGGTTACTAGTTCACTCGAAATCGACATCCGAATAATCATTAATACTATATTCCACAGTTGAACTGCTACCCCGTCCGAAATCAACATCCGAAGAAGTGAGGGAACACAAGACCAGCCTTCATAACATAAGCTCACCGACACCGGCACCAATATCGAAACCCGTAACCAACCACGTGACCCACACATTACCGACCCGCGTCGCACTTTTGCACGAGAATGGCACGAACGAAAGGGTTAAAATGAACGCACCCACAGTACTGAATGTAAATACAGTCCCGCCGCAACCGGCGCCGAGGAAACTAAGCCAGACTAACGGACAGGTGAGGGGTTAACGTATTGGTGGAAAGAATAGCTCCCACACCGAGGTTATAAATTAAATAAATATGAATTCCAGTAAAAGTATTTATAAAATGACAGTACATACTACACTTTAGATGTTGTGTGGTGTAATTGTAAACTTCGGTCAGTCAATAACGTGCGTCATAAGCACGTACGTTTCGAGTATTTGGAAGTGTATAGAGTTGTTAATACCTCATTTCAACTACGTTATTTATATTTAGGCACATAATCAAATGTTGTATGTATGCCAATGTGCTGCATACGTTCATGTTCGAGCGGTTACAACATTTGTCCTTTTATCGTACGTAATTAAACATACATTTTATAAATTTTAAGTATGCATAATCGCTCTATCATAGATAATAAACGTCAGTGTGGAAGCACCTTAATAATATATCGCTGTGACAGCGAAAAGTAACGTTTTCAAAGGGTTTCACTAATTCACGCATTCTTTTGTTTTCATACATCAAATCGGAATGGTTTATTCGAGTATTATTTACTGTTTCTGGTTTTTTTTGTAGGTTCTTAATTTATTTACACATGTGTTAGTAGTATTTGTAATAATGTGGATTGGCTGCACTTAAAATGTAGTTTAGTTGGCACTTGTTTTTAGTAGTCGTAGTGTATTTAGTTGAATAAATGTTGGTATTGTTTTATTTATTACATCATCGTACATAGATTAGAAAATACTTGTTCATCCTAGTATCATATCTTCAAAATTGGCTATTCAAGTCACCTTAGAGCCCATCATAGGCATCAAGCAGCAACAATGTCGCCGTAGCCGAAACCGGCCAGGAAGACATCATCATCATCATATCTTCAAACATTCATTATTGCAATTTCCTGATGTATTTCAGTACCATTTGTCCTTGCACCTAACAAGTTATTTGTTAATAAATGGACGTAGATATATTTCAGCTTTCAAAGTATCTCAATCATTTCGCGCATGAAAAATATTTTTTAATTGTAATTATTTCAAAAATCAACAGTCTTAAAGCTTTTGTACTAGCACCTTACATGTTATTTGTTAATAAAGAAATATACATTTATTCACAAAGAAAATTACAACTAATACTGTATTTACAATATTCACAATATTTACAAAATACACATGAAACTGTTGAGCCATCTACAAACCGTTGCAAACGATTTATAGATAGCTCAACTGGTCCAAATCAGTAGCAATCGGAAGCAATAGATGTAGATATACTTCAGCTTTCCAAGTATCTCAATCATTTTGCGCATGAAAAACATTTATGAATGAAAGTTACCTATTTCAAAATATTCAATAGTCGTAAAGCTTGCTAGCGCGATCGCATCGCACGCTAGTCGCAAACTAAACTATCGAATCATTTACCACAGGCGAACACAAAATCGACCACTAACAGTGCGAGCACGCCTATAACTCCCGGCGCAAATAACTCGCACGGATCCACAGATGACGTCTTCGAAGATATACAGGTAAGCATAGCACGTATAGACCGATCGATTCGCAGGTGATGGTTACCGGATTAACACGTTCACATTCGTGCTTTCACAGCTTCACATGTGTGCATCTTCACGTAGTTTAGCCGAGAGTCGAGAATCGCATGCTATCCGCAAAAACTTGAAAGTTACCAAACCATTCCGTTTCGAAGTAAAGAGCTCATATTTCGAAACGACAGGTTCCTGGTATCGTTCATGGAATTGCACAAAGGATGGTATACGTTCTTTGTACTTTCGTTTACTTTACACAGCGCTTCTGTACAAGTTCATTTTAGATGTATCCTCTCATTTCAAAACCCTTTTTTTTTTTCATTCTAAATCCAACTCCAATCATTTTGTTATTGCAGGTAATCGGCTGAATATACAGTTGATCGATTCGAAAGAATAAATCTACATTTCTAAATTGGCACAAAGCTTTTATACGAGGTCTAAGCACTAGATTATTTTTAGCGATGCTTGCTTGGCTACTGACCAACAACTCGTTGCTGGGACAGTTTTTAGTCCCATTGAATTAAATATTAATTAGTAACCGCATTAGTAACTGCACTTATTTTGAGGCAGAGATTGATTTCACTGATGTGTGTATCAAAGAATGTAAAAAAACACTAAAAAGATTGTTGCATTTCGTCAAAATGTCGTACTAAATATCATTTTTATCTGCTTATCATTTTGGGATATAAATAATTGGTTATTTTTTTATAATTCGGGTAATTTTATGGAAATTATATATCATACACACGGCTGTAAAATAACTTTAAAAAATTCATGCATCTTACAACAGCATTTTAGATTCATCTAACTAAATAGAATTTAAAGTATTTCACCCGAAATATTTCTGTTTATTTTAGTGATAGGTTCTTTCCCCAATTGAAATTAATATTTTTCAAACTACAACAGTATTTTTTAATTTGATAAAATAATTTCAACCCCTGTTTGGTTTTAAATGCTCACAAAATACCAAGTAGTTTCTGTAGTTGCTATCCAATCACAATTTCTCATTTCCCCACGACTATTTCAATTTATATCACACAACTTGAAATCTTATCCTGATTAGCTATGAACTTGGTACATCTGATATATTAAAAATACTCCATACATAAAAGACATACGAAAATTATCTTCAAATGGCCAGTAATTTTATTAACGGCATGTTCCTTTAGCAAACTAACAGATTAAATCTGATTACCTTACTCTTGCCAGTGTCTATGAAAATATCAATAGTATAGATTCAAATAAATAACTGCTCCATTGCATTTATCGCGATATAAAAATCATCAGATCAGACTAAGTAATAGCTTTTCTGATATAAAAACATCTTTGGAATATGATTTAAATGACACACCTAATGTTTTCTAAAAGTACACACTTCACGTGTTACCGAACTAACCAAGCTTAGGAAAAAAACAAACATAACTGTTAAAAAATATATCAGATGTGCCAAGTATAGCCACACATTACCAATCACTGATGCGATGTGAACGTGTTAACCGCGCAGCCATCGCGTCCGATCACGAACGAGGAGTTCCAAGCGATGATACCGGCGCACTTCCTCGGCGGCGCACGACCGCCCACCGAGCCGCCAGAACGAGGAGTGAGGGTCACTGTGGAACGGCCAACAAGCCACGGCGTTGTTCTACCCCCACCACCGTCCACCCTCGGCAGAGTCACTGAAACCATCACCAAATCCACCTTCACTGAGACTACGGTCACTCGGATTACTGATAATCACCTCGCCGAACCGGTTATTGCGGAAGTGAGTATAGTACGAACAACTTCAACACATCCAGGGTCATAAGTAAGGCCACTATAGAACCCGCCCTTGGCAGAGTCGCTGAAACCATCACCAAATCCACCTTCACTGAGACTACGGTCACTCGGATTACTGATAATCACCTCTCCGAACCGGTTATTGCGGAAGTGAGTATAGTACGAACAACGTCAAAACATCCATGGTCATAAGTAAAGTCACTATAGAACGGCCTACGAGCCACAACGTCAAATTTCCTTCACTGTTGTCTGCCCTTGGCAGAGTGCCTGAAACCATCTCCAAATCAGTCTTTAACGAGACTATGTCACGCAGATAGCCGATCGCGACCTCGCTGAACCGCTTATTGTCGACGTAAGTACATTACAACTAGAACATCTTACAATATACAAGGTACTTAGTAAGTCCAGTCACAGTGTGATCAGCTAAAATCAAAGTGAGTATAATACGGGTTCGCACTTAATCCGTGTGAAAGTATCAATTTTGCTTGTTATTCAGTTTTCACTTAGCTTAGTCTGGCATAAGGATCCGTTTCATACAGCACGGATTTTAGCGGTTATGGCCACCAATTGGCCTCGAATTCATAAACGATGCACTAGGCTCCCTGAGGGTCGCTAAGGGAATGCTGGTTAAAACGGTTTGGCGGGCTGTTCAGTCTCTGTCTATGAATTCGAGGGTTAAAGAATTACACCAAATACCAATCAAGAAAAAATTGGAACGTCTATCTATGGACAATGCTAATTTTAACAAAACAAGCCCAAAAAAAATAGTGATACATCTGTTCTGTGCACTGGCTTAAAGTACTGACTGGCTCTGGAGTGAATTATTAACCTGATGGATAGAAAACAGACGGTCAGGGTAAGTTATTGACCAAGAAAACTTCCAAACGCAGTAAAAAAACTATTTCAATGCTACCCAAAGAAGACGGAACATCCAAAAACCGACCGGTTGTTCTATAAATCTATAGAGGGGTAAGGATAGGCCTATGTTGAAATATGAACGAACATTCTACGTCAAAATAGTCTGTGGATTCAACGTAAGAGCACACAGTCGTTTGTCCGTCACCGCCCTGAAAAGTATTTTCAACATGCTCATTTTACTGATAGAGAGCTACTATCCGTAAAATGATCTATTTCGGATTACTTTCCTCCACACGCAAAAATTGTTTCATCTCTTGGTCTTTCACAGGATACTTACCCATAAGTATACCAACTCTACTTCTTTAGACCTCCACAAGGTATCTTTAGTACTAAAGAGATTTGATAAGATGCCTAGCATGTCTGTAAATAAAGTCAAGACCCTATTTTACTTTTAGCAGTTGGATGTGTACTGATATACTGATATGTTTTTTTTTTATATAAAGTGGTCATAAATTGTTTCAGGAAGTAACACTGCTCAAGGAAGGTGGATCCTTAGGTTTCAGCATCATCGGTGGCACGGACCATTCGTGCGTACCCTTCGGTGGCAAGGAACCGGGAATATTCGTGTCGCATGTAAGTTTTTCTCTTGGTTTGTGGCTTTTGCAACTTGTTGTCCACAATCTTGGCTGATGTTTCTGGCAGTCACGTGACTGAAAAAGAAATATTAAAATTAAATTTCATCAAATTATCCGTATACCATTGATATCTTGTTCCATAGGTCGTTCCCGGCGGAGTAGCCGCTCGATCCGGCAAACTTCGAATGGGCGATCGTCTCATCAAAGTGAACGGAAACGAATTAATCGGAGCAACTCACCGTGACGCGGTCCAACTACTACTGATGCCTGGTCCTACCCTCTCGCTTACTGTGCGACATGACCCGCTGCCGCGAGGATTCCAGGTCAGTCGAATGGAGGTTCTAAGTAGGGCGAATAAGGCACAGAATTCCAAAATCGATTCACGATCGTTTTGTGTGAAGGATCTGTCATAGAAATTCGTCAGATAAAAGTCCACGGTTCGCTGTTCTAGAGTTTACTGTGTCTCTGAGTAGAGGTTAGATGCAAAATTTACTGAGATATCTCAGTCAGTTTTTATCAGGACTACTAGAGATTAGTAAAGAGACTTTATACTAAAACTATTGTACTATCAAAAAACTTTGATCCAAAGAAAATTATCAATTTCATTGAACATATTGAAATACTTTTGCGGCGGAAGTCAATTGCACAAAATTAAGAGATATATAGAAACCGCAGGCACGTAATACTTATTTATATTCTGTGGTTGTGGTTTGGAATCTACTATCATTTTGCAATCTTGTGCCACTTGAACGCTTGATAAGAATAATATTTATCTTAAATAAAACCAACTAGCCATAAATGTAATTTGAAACGTTGATTTGCTGTGAGTTTATTATGTGTGTGACACAAACACATCCACGGAAACGATGTCTGCATGTAATGCAAGTTTGTGGATTTTTGAAGGTGTTGGGGTTGATCATGTGGAACGATGAGTAGAGTTGATTTGTCGCTTCAAAGTAGTCATTTGGCGATGAGTATATGACAATGCGCATAACGCTTCAGCACACGACATATTTACTGTTTATGGCAATCTAGTATCTCTGTCGCTTTCTGCAACTACAAAGCGTGTAAATTACACCTTTCAAATTTACAATATCATATGTCGAAGAGTATACTATGTTATGTACAAGAAGAAATACATTTTTGCTTAGGCATAGACAGTCAGACAAAGCTTATTGATTGATTAAAATTTAAAATTTCCACGCTCTGTTAGTTCCTTCAAACAAGAAAGAGATACAATGTTCGGTAGTTTATAAATATACGTTGTTTGTTCCACTCACACACGCGCAACGACTGCAAACGGCCCACACGTTCAGGGTCTCATACAAGTTGAGATTGTTGATGCAACTGTAAGTGTGCTCGTCGCCCCGCGTTCTCGAATCTGTGTGTTACTTTACCAAATTTCTGTCAGACTCCAACCTCCCAGTCCGTGTGCCCAGCTATCGTCGTATTCCGAATGGTTATTCCGTAAATCTAGCTTCTTTTATTCCGTAGATATATACCGCGAGCGAACCCGGCTATGTTACAGCTTTCTTTTTTATTGCAAATCCAAACTACTGTTTTTTTTTCTCTGAATACGACCCACTTGCTATAGGTATTCTGTTTCTGAGCGTTTGTGTTCCTTAGAATGAGAGCTTTTAGCATGATTCGAGCTTCGCATGTCAAAGTCGTTAGTGTACTGTGAACGTAGATGTCTTGTGTTACAGTGCAAATTGTTTGTATACCTTATTATCTAGCGCTTTGAATTGATTATCAAACGGAAATCATTTAATGAATTGTCAACAAAATGCCAACAGGACCTAACGATTGTCAAGCAAGAGGGTGAGAAACTGGGAATGCATATAAAGGGAGGATTGAACGGTCAGCGAGGAAATCCGAACGACCCCAACGACGAAGGAGTTTTCATATCGAAAATAAACAGCGGAGGCGCGGCTAGGAGAGACGGTAGACTGAAGGTCAGTTTGAAAACAATTTTCTATCCACTTCTTTCTTACCCATGTCATTTTTGGCACAATCTATCCATCTTTTCTTTGGCATACTCGTACACCTTTATTCTTATAGATACAAGAGTATATAGGTAGGTATTTAAATTCATATCTAAGACAAGCGCGTGTGCTCCAAAAATACTCAACACTGAATATAAACTCAAGCAGCAAAATTAATGCTCGAGTCACTCTTGAGTAAACATGCAGTATATCAGCACTGGCGGATCCAGGATTTCGGATTAGGAGGGCTTGACCCAGCTAGATAGGGTTTTCCCTGACAAATCGCTTACTAGCGATAATACCGCCCATTGTACGAGTACGTACCTAATAGCTTAATCTTATTTTCTGTATAAGCTGTCTCGCATATTAGTTTGTAAAGTGTACCTACAATAAAGTATTTTCATTCATTCATTCATTCGTTCAAATCCTAGTGCACCCGTATAGGATCCCGTTAAGTAAACCCGGAGCTGGTTGGGGGCAGAGCTCGAACCCCCTAGCCCCCCTCTATTCATCCGCTAGTGAGACTCAACGTAAATCTAAAGATTAATACATTTTCCAGGTGGGCATGCGTCTTCTAGAAGTGAACGGTGTTTCACTACTAGGCGCGACTCACAACGAAGCGGTCAACGCGTTGCGATCAGCCACAAACGCACCGTTGCATCTTGTCGTCTGCTACGGTTATACTAGACCGGAGAAGTACACTGTAAGTACCTTGCACCTATTCTGTGACTGATAGGATTGGATTTGGTGATAGGATTTGATTTAAATAAAAAAACACATTTAATTAAACAAAGTGTGATTTAGTTACTAAAAAATCATTCGATGGATTGACGACTTTGCTCAAACTGCGGAAAGACGGTGGCTAGAGATTGCTCAAAATTGTTATTTCTAGATATCTTTAACACCTATGTCCAGCAGTGGACTTGTATATTAAGCTACCTGATAGTTACCCTATTGAATACTAATACCTAAGCCAAGTTTCTATACTCTAAGGAAAATTTGTTAGTAGAACTACACTGATAAGATAACCACATCTCATTGGTTAAAACTGACAGCCAATGAGATAAGCTGTTTCAATAATCCTAGTGGTATTTTTCTAAACTAACTAAATTTGACAGCAGTAAGCACAGTTTTAGTCTTTTCAGTTTATGAAATAGGATGGCAACATTTCTAGTGCTGTCAAATTAAATTAGAATTTCTATCAATATCAAAACAAAACTTTAGAACTAGGTTTTGTAAATATACAGCTGAACGTACGCTTATATCTGCGACGTGCATGAACAATGCAATGCACGCTATAGTTTTACAATAACACACTTTGATTCTGGCACGCTTGTGTCACACATGGCGTGTGAGACATAGTACCGCTAGAAAGAGATAGACACAAGCATGTTTGCACAGACCGGTAGCGAGAGCGGAACAGCGGATACCGGCGGCTCTCTGTCGCACTCAACGTCAAGCCTGGACCGAGATGATCCGTTGCATCAGCAACAGGTTAGTAACACTGTTCGGAATTTTGAGCAATTTTAACACTATTCGGAATTTTGAACCATTTGTAAACTGTTCGGAATTTAGTAGATGGCCCGCTAGACTCAAACAGATACTATACAATTTAAGTTTAAATTACATAACATAGCTAAAATAACATGTATGACTTTTTTTTACTAGAAAATCTTTAGAAAAGCCGCGTTAAACTCTGCAGTGTGCTTGCTTTTGGTCATTCTGGTACTCGCACTGTCTAAATGTAAATATTTTTCTACACAAGCAGAGTTTCTTATAATTAAACTTGTATTTTGTATAAACTTGTATACGGTTTTCTTATATTTTTGTAATCATATTCTACATTTTACAGGAGCATCATGTCCAACAGGATCTAGTTGAGTTTGAGCATGAGAAACAAGTCGCTGAGCTTAGGGAGAAGTCTACCCCAGAGAAGGTAAGAAAATACCATTGGTTATTGGTCGCAAATAACGAATAAAAACGCAAGCTTACTGCGAGCGAATCGAGTGTAATCGTACCCCAACATTTTCAGCCCCACTCACTAACCAGACCAATCATGATCACTTTATGTCACTTACAGTGAAGAGTTCTTTTTAGCCACCCAATTTTAGGCCTTAGTGTAACCTCTTTTGTAAACGAGTTGATAGTTCTGAGATAATTCTTAGTAAGTAGGAACCGGTGCAGCCGTTTCCAAGATAAGAGAATATCCATCAGCTCTGAACCCCAGTTTTGAAAGGAATTTAGATATAATTGCAATTTGAAACATTTGGCTAATGTCAAAGCTTTTCCATACTCCATGGTCAGCGGGGATGGCCAGCAATAAAGAAGATCTATTTACCTTACTTGCATGGACCCAATATTAATTTACCTATTTGTTACAGGTACTAGACATAGTCCACGCAGTTGAACACATGGCAATGGAGCCAGTTCCAACTTCGCCGGAGCTGCAACACAAGACCACCACCGTTGTCATGTCCAAACACACGCTCCAACCTCAGGTTAGTGCCGACACTAACAGAAGATAGTTCTTTTAGGCTAGTGTAACCCTACTGTGAAAGAAATAGTACATTTTAGATTTATTTTATGTATGAAAAGCTTTTTGGACGCGCAGAAAACTATTGTGACTTGGTTGCTTCAGAGTTTGCCACTCAAATAAAAGAAATAAATGCATATCAATATTTCCTCTTGAAGTAACTAGTAATCTAGTTCCCATAGTACATACAAGCGTTGCTTAGTTTGGGACTTTGCGATTGAATTTTCATAGTTAATCGGGACTTTGTACTATTTCCCTCACAATACAGGGCGTTAGTGCTAGGTATAGGTATACTTTTAGCAAGTTTTTTTTATTGTAAAGCTATAAGTAAAATATTTTCCTAAAATGCCTATATTACATCACAATGTTATTAGATTATATTTCCGAACTATCTCCTTTCTACTTCAGAGTTATAAATCTAAACTGTTGTAATTATTTTCAAAAAACTTCCTCGAATCTCTAGTGCATGTAAAACTTTGGAATCGACTAATTCTTGAATTCAGCATTGATAAACTGACCTTATAGCATGAATATTAAAATGTAGCTTTATATTATAAGTAAAGGCCGAAACAATATTGAATTTTGTATTCTTGCACGTTGTTCCCTGCGTTAATGATGGCATGCACTATATTTGTAGATTGATTAACTTGCATGAAAATGTACGGTCTTTAGTCTCTATGAATGGTTATAAGTATTAAACTTATCATTGTATCTTATCTTCCAAAATAAATGTTGTCTAGTTTACTTGAGCCTTTTATGTAGATGGTTTGTTATGGATGGGTGGCACCTTACTGAAAATTTCGAACACCTTTCTATTTGAAGCATTTTCTGTACAATATGACATCTCAAAGATTGTTATGCATGAACTTACGTATAAGTGAAATCCTGTAACTTAGAATAAAACTGTTTTAGAAAAAAATGGGTTACGTCCAGCTTGAAATAGGTAACTGTGTAGTTTAGTCGATGTCGTCGTGTGATAGTCGAGCATTTGCTGTATAGGGCAACGCAACAGACATTCAAATATTGACATAGAGAATTAACCCATTGCAGAAAGCATACCAAGAAGAAATGGAAGGAAACACTTAGTACGACTTATTACATCCGTCGAATATTATAAAATAAATCATTGTTTGTAAATTACAAAATTTTTTATAGAAAAATATTATAAATGTCCATTTGTTATTATGTTGGTTTAGTATTCGTTCTTAGTGTCATGCGAGTAGTTTATAAAATTGAAATTTTATCGAGATTATAAAAAATGATTCACGTTTATTAGATCGATTCGCGTTTTTAAAGTCCTATGAAATACGAACGTTTCGATTTTTCGATGTATGTAACTCACGCCCATTTAGATTAAATAAATAGATAGATAATATAATTATTATATTTTGAGACTTAGAAAAACGTATTGTAAGCTGCCGGTTGTGCAAGTAACACGCGAGTGAAACCGGGGAAACTATTAATGAATACATCACAGTTTAGACTAACTAATAAATACTGAATAACTAACTTCATACTTTTCTATCTAAAGCCGGTTTCGATAACGTCTCGAGAACTACTTTCTTCGTAGTTTCTTGTTTTCTAAATTATAGAAAAAGATGTTGCTCAATGTTCAGTCACTCGATAAGAATAATCGATAATGATCGATTATTTTACATAATTCTTACTCTAGTACCACGTATTTCTGTGTTGTAATAGCATCTTGATATCAATGTACCTGAACATAACAATTTCCAGGTTATTTAATCAACAATGGCTGATTTATCTACTGTTATTAATTAATAATAACAAGATTGCAATTATTATTATCCAATAAGAATGTTCAATGGTATATTCCATTCCATAGGTAGTAAGTTTGTCACATTGTACTCAAGTAATGTTGTATTATCATTTTCAACCCATTCGTTTTGTAATTGGTATCGATTTGCAATGACCACTCTCTGAAAACTACTTTTTTAGGCTTATCTCTTACTCAACTGTGCAAAGATCTATATTGCTAAATAGATATATTATTGTATTCTTAGAAGAAAAAAAATAAAACAAAAGAAATAACAAGCTATAACACTTAAGCTTTAGAGTTGAACTGTTTCATATCTCCTTTTAAATCAATAAGTAATTGACAACTCTTAAGTTTAAGAAAAAAACAAACTAAGAGATGTCTTTTGCTCTGTTTCACGCGATGGCAAAGCAAATCGATACCATTTTCTGATGAATGTAACATCTATATCGAATACAATTTTTTACTTGTAGTGTTTGTATTCAAAGACCAATTTTTATATCCATTTTACCTGTATACCTAAGACTTCGTGACCATGCTTCTCTTGCTTATAATTTCGTCATAAGTTTCCTTTAGGTCTGTGTTGTATTGAAATCCTATATAATCTGTGCGTCTTTGATAAACTTTATGAAATAGTAAAATAAAACATTAGATAGTGTAAATGTATTGGAGTGAGTATTCTGTCTCTGTTATGTACGTGTCTGCCTTGTTGGTCTTAAAATAATTGCCAAAAATTTATGTGAAATATTATTGAATGTCCCCGTGTATACGTGTTGAAGTCGCTGTTGAAATTCTCGTTGCACTGAATTGAATTATTTCAACTAATTTGTAAGCAAAACCTGTGGCCAAATGTAACTGCCAATTATTTTACAATGTAATTATTCCATTACTTACTGTTCCATCTACAAAATTGATATTATCGACGTAATTTTTTAGTGTTGCATTAAATACATGATGTTTCAGAAAAAAAAGCTCTTTTTCTTTTTAGCATTTTCTAAAACATTTATTTTGGAAGATTTTTGTTACTCGCTAATATAAGCTTCTGATAAGTTTGTGCAATAACGGTAACCTCGTGTTTTGGTTTTCTATATTTTCGTGCAAGTAGCTTGATATAATTTAACGCGTTTTACAGCTATAATCTTGTATCTGGCTAGATCTTAACTACCGCTCCTTTAGCATTTTGTTTTGGTCTTTGGTTCGAAGCTAAGAGCTAAGTTGATTAGTATAGGTGTTGTATATTTTGTTGGTTTGGTTAGTCGTCTAGTTCGCAAGGGGCGCCCCCCTCGCCGCTCGCGGTGTTCACTCAGCAGAAAGTGAAGACCCCTTCCGTCCTCACCCCCACCCCGCCGCCGCCGCCGTCGTCCCAGAGACCGCTCCAGCCGCCGCCGCCACCGCCGCCGCCGATCGCACAGAAACCTCGAGTGCCTCGCAAACCGCAAACGAAGCGAGTTAGTTTCACCACCGCTGAGCACGAAACCTCCTCGGGCGAAGACAACCCCTTCCGCTCCGAACCTCATCACCTGCATGACGACGACGCGACAGACCCTCGGACCGCCACTAACGATGCATGCGAGGGAGTCGGTTCCATACTAATCAGAAATCGAACACCGATGCTGGACTTGGAGATGTCGCGGCCCGTTATCAGAGCGAGTCGAGTGCTTCCCGCCGACCTCATCATCCCCCCTCCGCCTCTGTTCGACACCGATGTAAGTGACGTGCCGTTCGTCGACGAGGGTGAGAGCGGAATCATAATGCCGCCGATCACGGTCGTCCCCGAACGGCTCATGTTGCCCGAGCCCGTCGTGGCCGAAACATCCATGCAGTCCTCGGCCTCCACCGACTCGAGCGAGCTCCCCCCTCCCGTCAGACACGAAGCCTATCCGGATTCGGTCGACCGACCCATCTCTCACCCGCCTCACGGCTCGGCCGTCGTCGCCGAAGTACCACCGCGTCAGTTCTTCCGATCGGACCTTCCTTCCATTACCGATGAATACCTGCACGAAGTCTCTGTGAGCAATAGCGGGGAGCCCGATCCGCCTGCACTTTTGCACGCTCAATACGGAGTGCTACCCTCCGTATCTCATGTCCCAAACTCACCGTGCCATTTACACCCCGATCAGACGTATTTTGAAGACGATTATCAACCGTTGCATAACTCCTTGCGAGATCTAAGGACTCACAATGTTTCACCGGGCATGGTCCATTCCAAGACTTATCCGCCTATTAACCCGTATCCGTCTCTTAGTACCGTTGCGGGGACTTACAATCCCTATACTTGCACCGTGCCCGTGACCGCTTCCAATCAATCTAGTTATCAAATTCACAAAACACCGTCCCCCACTCTGGTCAGCACGGTAGAGAGGGACATCGCACAGCCCCTTTCCATTTCTTATAATAATGAGAATCCGTCCGCAAGTGTTCAATCAGAGAGAAGAGTTCACTTCGGCGAGGTGACGATGGCGGCCGAGTGTGATATGTTGTCGAACAGTGGGGATCCGACGGACGGGAGTGTCTCGCCCGCTGCGCACATGCGACCCGCCTGGAGCAGCAAACTCAAATCCTTCGCCATCGGCGGCGAGGTAAACATCAGCGTACGACAACTCATCTTCGCACACACACTCGCTTCTTTTGATTGTGTTCGTCGACAACAACCACCAAACAACTCGACTACTAAAAACAAATACAGTCAGTCTTTCATCCCCTCATATCCTGACTCCATTTTTGTTCTCACTCCGAGTCACTTTTTAATTAAATTGCAGTTTATTATATTTTGCATGTTCAATTTACTTACCGCATTAATTTATTATTTACGTTTATTTTATCAGTGTCGATTAACAACTTCATTGACTGCATGGGTGTTCGTTCAGCCTGGAGAAGGGTAATATTAAGGCTTGTAAATATCATAAGCTTTTTAACTCATTACGGTTAATCTTTATCAGATTGTGCGTTGATAATGAAAGAGTATAATAATCGGTGTGTCCTCAGGCTTCCCCACCTCATTCTGGTAATTTTGTGAAGGCATCTGTGAGTGATAAGAAAAAGTTCTTCGAAAATGCTATGGAAGAAAGTCACAAACCGTCACCTAAGCCAGGTAATCTATGACCTTGTTTATCATATTTTTACCAATGGCCATCAAGTTGCAAAGTGTAACCCAATTATGAATAATGTTAACAGAGAAAGTATTCACATTCCTGTCAGCGGATGAAGTGGAGAAATTGAAGCAAGAAGAGGAAAGGAAGATGGCGTCTTTGTCTCGCTCCGAACTGTCATGGTCTCCGGAGGACCATAGTGGATACAGTTCGCACTCTGATGAAGAACCATACGAAAATGGACACAGGTAAACAAACAAATTCACCTGAGCTATATTTTCCACGATGTCTTTATTTATTCTATCTAATTAGCTTATGCTCACCCACTCTTTGTCACGCCAATCTTTCCAATCCTGCGTCAATCGAATCCAGTGTGCTCCTGCCACTTTTGCGATATCTACCACCCACCTGGCTACCGGTCTGCCTCGTGACCTTATGACCCTCGCGAGGGCCACGAGGCAGATTTATTTATTACCTGCCTTTGTCACAGTATGTCAGGCGGTGTGAGCCCGTCAGCGAAGTCACGAAGACGCGCCGGTGCTGAAAACGAAGATGCAGCCACACGAGCAGCCAGGCGAGCTGCATGGAGAGCTGCCAGACTACGATCACTTGAACAGGTCAGTATCATACCTGTAAGGCACCTGAGTCATTGGGTGTCAATTGAGAGTCCACTAGCGAATTTAAATGTAGGGTAGCCCTTAACTATCATAACTAGCATAACTTTGGAGGTCGTTGGAACACATCGTTCTTTCTGGAAATTTGAGAGAACCAGTAGTGAATTTCTTCAGCGTGAAGGATCTTTTACGAGTACACATTCAAATCTTGATGTTTTCATTACAGGAAGCAATCGAGTCTTCAAGAGCGATAAAGAGCATGGGCGGTCCAGCGAATAATATTCTAGAAGATGTTCCACCAAGAGACCATTCTCCGTCCGAGGTAAATTATCAACATTTTTGTTTGTCATTTAGTCACAATGGAATGTCCCAAAAAACTAATACTGAAACTGGAAAGATTAATATTCCAGTTTCGATCATGAATGTTGTCTTAAACTTGAATGAGTGCAACTTGTTAACACTGTTATTAACCCTATGTTTAGTTTTATATTTATAGAACCAAAACATCTTGCAAAGAGGTTAGACTAGAGTTTACTTTAAACAAGAGACACTTATAACTTCTGACTAACATTACTTTTACACATGAGTGTAGCCAAGAATACATTTGGAAAATGTTCTTGCACAAAGGCTTTAGAAGTCTATTATAAGCGGTTACGAAACTTGGCTTAGCTTGTGATGCTACTGTGTTGTGTTTGTGTCGTTTCCTGGGAGCAGATTACATGTAGCTTCGCCGGCAATATGTTGTGTCCATGCTAGGGTGTGATTGTCAAAATTGGCTTTACGTAATTATAGAAATGGCCCCTGCCACGTATCGCGTTACGTACAAAACCGGGCCAGATTTTGGCCGTCAAGGAGAAGGAAAAGTTATTAAACGAGCGCATAACTCTTCGCACCGAGGAGTTCGTCTGTCCCAGCACTGGCGAAACTAAAGTCAGAACCATCGAGTACATTGAGAAAGTCATTGAGAAGGAGGTACGCGTATAATACCGCGATTGTATATTGTGCTACATTATGATGCTGTACACATAACGCAATGTATCGTGTTTGGTTTTTTTTATTATCTTTTTACGCTTAGCTTTCTACGTGCAATTAGGACGGACGACTTGATCGATGACTTTGTTTATCCGACTGTGCAAGCAGTTATTGACGATATAGCTAGACTGACTGACTGTAACGTGTAAAAACACTTTTGGGGCCTTGAAGCACAAATTATTCAGCACACCCGTGAGACACAATATGGTATAAAATATAGAACCACGTAGTATATTCACTTAGAACTAAATTGTGAAGGCTTTATTATGTACATAGATTATATTCGTATTCAATCGCTCACGTCACGAGAGGTCTAGAATAGTATATTTGTGATGTCAAGTGTTTATTTAAGTATTCATGTATTTGTTGTCCCTTGTCTTTCCCCCAAGTTTTTGCATGACAATTTGGCATGGCATGCTAACTTATTTTATTGTGTATGATTTGTCAGACGATACCCGGATTCTAGACACGGAAACCTTCACCGAAAAGCAATGGTTTGTTGAGTTTATTATTCGTATTTATGTGTTGGTAGTGTCGCTTTGGTTCCGCTTTATAGCAGCTGATGCAACTAAATCACTTACGCACTAACAAAATTACAATATCAATTTTAAAATACTGCATGTTTTGTTTGGGGTGACTAACCACTGGCACTAACTTTATAGGATTGTTAGCTTGGTTTTTTATTTTTTTATGAATAATTTATTGAAAGAGTTTATAATCCTTGCCAAGCACTTACTGGGAACAGACATTCTTACTGCCTTATTCAAGTTATTTGAGATGGATTGATGGAAACCCGGGTTAGATCGATAGAGAATTACTTACCAAAATATATTCAAATAATAAATATTCACGGACACTTAACACAACGCCTTCTAGTCCCAAACTAAGCAAAGCTTGTACTATGGCAACTAGATGGCTGATAGAATACATACATACATTTTTTTTTGTAAATCCATGCTTATAATACATAGAAACACCCATAAAATATATCTTATAACTTTGATATTCCCAGTGAGTGCTAGGCAATACATTTTATGTACCGCTGATAAATACATAGCAACATTCAGGATGTGGATATGGAGAAATTGTAAGTCGATTAATTTTTGTACAAAATCAGAGATAAAATTACCTACTTTCATTGCATAGTATCTCTCTCACATCGCTTTAAGTAAACTTGCAGCTACGAGATTAATTCTTACTCGTATATCAATCACGTTATTTAACTAAACATGAAAATGAAAATTTTCCATGCAGGTGGAAACAACGCAAGAGAAAATAATATCACTGGAGTTAACGACAAGCCCCAGTAGCGAAACAGCACCCGACCTTGATGGCGGAAACAGTTTAGGTGAGATGGAAGTCGACGGAGGTGACAACTCGCTGCAACCCGACATAGTGCAAGTGGTCAATCCCCTTTTAGATGGAGGCGCGGGCAGAGTTACATCAATATCTGTAGGTCCCGCACAGAAACTAACCGCCTACACAGAACATCAGTAGATTTCCGAAACAGAAATATATCGTCAATTGGATCTCGCGTAGTAAAATATCGAAATAAGTCCTCCCAATCTCCGCCCCTTTACAGGTATATCCCATGACACTAAACTCATGATACGACTCGACGATGTCGAGAATAAACTCGATTGTAGATTTCTTCAACGAAGCGAACGTCTATTTATTGCGGCATTGAAACGAGTTTCCATCCATACATTTTGTATTGTAACTGTGATAATAAATTTAGTATTCCACCGACTTATTTTACGTGAAGGTATTTGAAGAAATCCACCATTCGGGAAGCGTTTAATAATGGCATTTTATACAGATCACAATTATTATTTTTTATTCAATTTTGCGACGGAGATTTTTAGTTTAGCTTCTATAGGTGTTACTTGTCTATTTTTGTGGTAATTATAATTTTATTCTTTGAATACTTGATGTATTTAATTTTAATGACTTTCATTCCTTGCAAGTTTACACTTTACGACTGAATGTTGATGTACCTACCTGTAGTGTGAAAAGTAGATATGTGACTGGATGGATAAGAGAATTAATATAAACAAAATAAATTATAGAAAATGATTGCTGTTTGTAAGTTAGCAATGTTTGTAAATACCATCGAGTACGACAACGGAATATTTATCTTGTAAATGGATAGCGTGTGTTAATGTTGGCATCACACTTCTTTATGAAACATTCAAATCTATTGGATTTACTTATTTGTAATAATAATTATGTGATTATTTTATTTCAATTTTATTTGTCTATAGTTTAGTATTTCTTGTGTAATGTATTTTACCCATGATTGTATTAGCTAGTTTACTAAGGAAATTGTGTTTTTTATGTTTTTGTGGTGCCTTTAGTTCCTCGTTCTTATAGCGACGATGGTTTTAATACGCGCAGTATAATTATTTTAATAATTGACCTAACTTATGAAATGTTTTAATGACTTTTAATTTGAAATTTCTATAGTAAAATCCATAAAATTACCTACGTATATGTTATATAATCTCATGGTGTCGATGGTATGTAGCATCTAAACCTAAACTATATTTGAAAACACTAAAAAATTAAAATTATTATGTATGTAGCCATCTATCAGGTAGCTGTTCTTTTCGTTTGTAGCAAAAATTTGTTTAGTTTTAGAATGCTGCACATCAACATTTATATTATATGTAAAAATAATTAAATTAATCTTGAAGAAGTATTACAATTTTTATCTAATTGAGAATGAGAGAAGGGTTTCTATGCGCGTACTTTATACATTTGTAAGGCTCTTTTAGAGATATATCCTTTGTAAACTAATGAAAATACTGTATGTTTGTCTCTATTAAATGGTTTAATATATATTTTAAAATAAAATTTACATTTTTCATTTATCCTAAACCTTCCTATGTAATGTTTATTCAATAAAACAATTAAGTTAACAAGTAAACTATTATTTAATTGTCAATGAACATAATTAATATATTTAACTGCCGTAAACAACAAAAACATCTTAAAAGTAATCTAGAAATGTTCCACTTTATTTCTTTGGAGCTATGATGCCTTCCAGTTGAGCCTGAAACGAAAAGAAATAGCTTTAGTAAAAGTTAAGAAACAATTAAATCTATACAGGGCCTTGATCACGAATAAATGTGACAACCGCAAACGTATCGTAACGCTAGCGTATCCGAGATACACTGCGCGGTGACACTACAACGGGTGGCAGTCGAGCTAGGATTGCCGCGCAATATAACTCTAATAACGTATTCGCGGCGACTGTCAGATTTGTTCGTGATAGAGGTACAGGAGTCCATAGAAAAAGTTGAATATTTATATTGATGAGTACTTTAACCCCCCTCAAGTTATTGGGTAGTTTTAGGCCTGATTTGCTCAAAATTCCACAAACTATTCAGTAGCGACTAAATTCACCTTCAGCTGAGCATTGGTCTTCTTCAAAGCCAGTAACTCCTCTTGGTGACGTTTCTCTTCAGCGGCTCTCAGTTCAGCGGCACGACGCTCCAGTTGTTCTGTCTTCTGCTTTAATTCCATGCATTGCTTCTCGAGAGCCGAGCGTTCGGCTTCCAGCTTTGCTACTTGGTCCATAAGGTCCGATTTACCTTGCTCCGACTGTTGAATTATTTTTGGGTTAGTATAACGGGTGGATATAGGTACGAAAGGATCTAAGGAATTGTGCTTCGGATTTTCATAAATACTCTTTTATTCATTGCAATACACAAATCTCACGTAATTACCGTCTCTAAAATAGAACATCCTATTAGTTCAAACATTCAAAGTTAAATATTACTTATTACTATACAGACACCACATACACAGTGGAGGTGTGTTTAGTTTTAGTTTTGACAGCCTGATTTTGCCATCTTTCTACCTACCTTTTGTGTGACGGATCAATTAGCTTTTCATACAAAGTAAAACTATTGAATTCGTTTCGAATCTCTGTTTTTTGGTACCTGAAGTGCTTTCCTCATGCCAAAAGCAATCGAGCTGCAGTACAGGGTTTGATACGCCTCCATCGTAATTCTAGCCTCATCGCGCACTCTTAGTAGTAGAAGACCTCTTTCACCACAGTTTATTGTCACCTGTAAAAGTCAATATCAATAGGTAGGAGGTAGGTAATGCGCAATTCTAAGACTGTCTTGAAACTTGAAATTCAGCAAGCATCCCCCAAACGTCGAATACGATTGTTAGATTCATGGCGTCAGGTTGAATTTGAAACGCTGGGGTTATTTTTTCGTGAAGTGTCCGAAGTCTTCGTTTCGCTATAGTAAACTGCGATTTATTGTTAATTATTAAATGTGGAAGACATAGATAGATCCTTATAAAAAAGTTGCTCGCAAAAAGGTTTTGCTAAATACCTAAAACCTATGAAGAGTTCTAATATGATAGTGAGTCGCAAAGGCCTGTTTGTTTCTCAACACACCTGTCGTATAAGTTCATCAAAGCACTGTGTATAAAGCTGTCGTCGCACTGGACAGATTCCGGTCTCCCTGGCCTGGCGTTGCTGTAGCCGAGTGTCGAGCATTTCTTGAAGGTTGATCACGTCCAGTCGAGTCGCTGGCGTTGACGATATCTGGAGGAAAATATATTTTTAGTCCTATGGATCTTTTTGGCACAATAAGTACAGCACTTAGTATATGAGCGGGGTTTTCTACTGCGAATATGTTTGACAGGATAAGAGGCCAGAAATAGTTTGCTCTTCCGTAGACGAATCTCTGTCTTGGGCATTATTAGATAGGTGTACGTGTACCTACGTGTTCCCAGCATATGCGTAGAAAATTTTAGATTTTTAATTAAATTGGTATTTAAAGCATAATTAGTGCAATCTGAATTTAAATTCAACGCTAAACCTGTGGACTTGTAACCCTGGGGACAAGTGGATAATCATAACAAAACTACCTACTTTCTAATTAGTTTGAAAATGTTCAAACTAATCAGCGCTGTACAATGATCGCACTGCTTTATAGGGAACATTTTCTTGACCTAGTTAGAGGCTCATTAAATAGTTTTGGTAAATATACCTTCTGAGTCCATATCTGACCGTCTTCCTCCCATTCTTTCGGCGGGAGAATCGCGTTCAATATTTCCTCTGTTTCTCTCTTGGCTTCTGTAGGCACACATGGCTGGATAGAGGCGCCTGCTCGAGGTGACGACTGTGGATAAGTAAAACGAATGATAAGTACAGCCATCAATGATATAAAGACAAGTGTGCCGGGTGCAATTACAGGCAAATGCGGCAAACAGCTTTACGTCTTGGAGTGATGGACGCAGTGCGATACCTCACATGGCACGCCCTCAATGGACTTCTTCGTCGATGATTTTTTATAGGTAGAGGATGTGGGCCATCTGCTTGTTCAACACACCTTAAAAAATATATTACCTTTATGGGAACTGGTAAGTTGGTCGACGGTGGTATCACAGTACCTTCTCACTGGTCTACTGGTTTGTAAAAGTATAAAAAGGGTAAGTACTTACAAGTTTTTCCGGTTGTTTTGTGACCAGCACGGGGTTGTCGTAGCGAACCAATGTGTCTTCTGCCGATACGGGGGCGCGTTCACCCATCTCCTAGCTTTTATTTTACACAATTTTGCGATTGTTATCAAAATATTAATGACACTGACGTTGGTTTCGGTGGACACAAAAATATTGATTCCCATAGCAACCGCGTCGCTACGGAGTTTTTAATACCTACCTACCACAGAGATAGGCACAGAAAAAAAGTTTCTGTAAAATACTACTAGATGCACCTTTGTAATGACGTAATAAATCAACCCACCTACGTAACACAGTTACAGAATCATCACACGATGACGTGATGATGACTAACTTGAACCATATTTATTAAGTACAGAATAGGTTCTTAGGAATATTGGAACTTCCAGTTTTAAATTGCTTGAATAAATCAGCAGGAAGTAAAAATCATTAGGTAACTTTTATGTTCGCCTGCGGTGGTCAATAACCGGTCGATAGGTACCTATATCTACTTACCAAGAGAACCAAAGACGATGTTCATTGACATATTTTATTCTTACAGTCTAGATCCGCAAACATACACGGTACAAACCTTGATTTTACTATCTGGTATTCAGCTATTCATTCAAACAGAAACTGTAATAAATAAGTACCTACTTGCCACTCGAAGAATACCTGCATCAAAGTGGCTCAATGTCTTTGCCACAATGACCATTAAGAGTGCCTAACATTCACTATTGGGGTATTAGAACATGTTTATCTAGGTTCATATTTGAACCGCTCAAACAGAAACTGTAAAAATACTGCCGTTCAAATTGCACAGTTACTCAATACCAGAGAATATTACGAGTAACATCACCATTTATAAAAAACAATTGTCTTTCTTGTGGTTTTGCAACTGCTGCATTGCACAATTCAGCAGTTCTCACTGTGAGTCACTGCTAGAGCTAGAACTGGAATCAGTGGACATGACTTCGACGTCTTCCTGCGCTGGTGCGTCCTTGCCGCGACCATCGATGGCCACTGAGCTGCCTCCAACCGACATGTGGAGCTCGCCGGTCGGATGCCATGTGAACTGATTCGGCGCTGATGCAGGCACCGCTGGGAATAAATCATGTTTCAATATGCTGTTGGCAAGACCGGAAATCATTCATATTCATAATAATTATTTATTTAAACCATAGGGACATTTAAAACACTTAGTTAAATCACATTAGTTACAAATATTTTTGAAATTGCAGCTGTACCTTTAGGGGCTTTGTCAGGAAAACTAATCTAGCATACCTATCTAAATAAATCAAAATTATAATCAAATATTTTACAGGGCTGTAAAGAGGCCTTGTCAACAGCTAAACTATTGTAGGTACCCAACTCATAACATGGCAGATAGCTGCAGCCATTCAAAGGCTTTGTCAAATGAGCAGAGATGTGCACAGCGATTGAGAGACGCCATGCGTCGAATCGAAATGTAGGACGGCCCCGATGGACCGACGACATTGCTAAGATCGCGAGAACTTGATATATGAAGTCAAGTATATCAAGTTATTAATTAATAAATCTGATGACAATACTTACAACAGGACATTAGTTCATTCTAGGAACACTATGTTGTATACTGGCGTATACGCATGAAAACGTAAACGCCAGTCTGTTGTGCGAATAAGGTAAAGGAACTTAATGGAAATCAAACAGATCATTTCCATCAACTTACGGATTGCATGACACATCCTCAATTAACACGCGCCTGCTTAATGGTCCAAGTAGGTAATACTTTAGGAAAAACCCTCAAGTCAATAAAATTCATATTAAAAATGAATATAAACACAAAGAATAGAAGGGAAATAGGATCAAAGAACTTATGCACCATGATTATGTTTCTTTACATACTAGTTTACTTGGGTATAAGATAAACAAACCTCCTCCAGTGGTCATTCTGTGTAGTTCGTTCAGTGTGGATGGAGTGTGGCCATTGAGGGGTAGGTCACAAAGACGACCAAGCATACCCACACGCATCTCTAAGTCTGTGGGGTACGGACGACGAGGATCTCCAGGCTGCCATGATAGTGGTGCACTGACTGCATTTGATGCACTAATTCTGTAAAGATATATTGAGGTGAGTTCAACCCAGATTTTGTGCATTTGAAATATTTTTTCTTTAAACTTATTAGGTAGGTAGTATCTAAATCTTGTCGGCGTCTGGGTTTTCGAATACATATAATTTGAATGTTTTTTTTTAATTTGAATCTTTTAGGCAAATATGCTACGCCGTCGACCGCCTCATCACTTAACATCAGGTGAGATTGTGGTCAAACGTTTGCCTATAATAAAAAAAAACTCAAGAGTGGGATACCGGTATGCGCTATCTTCCAGGTAAAAGCCTTCTACAAATGGAAATTGCCCTATGGTAAAATATGAAATTACTAACTTTTAGAACCTACAAATACAAAAACACATAATATATCCTACAAATATTTAATTAAATAAAATGGTAGGTAAACATGTCTAAAAATGTGAGACATGCACTGTGGCTCTTCTAGTGCTTACTGTATGTACTTCTTTATTTACTGTTGAAATCAGCTGGATTTGTTTTTGGCTTAGTACAAGAATAACACATTTTTTTTTTTTGATCATTATCATCACCTTTATACAGGCCTTACTAATGTGCATAAAGAAATAAGTAGGTAGCTATCTATGGTTATCTATGAAAACAGCTTACCTATGCGCAAACTTGATTAGTTCTTCAGAAGGTACCGGTTTCTTTCTAGATTTCTCGATAGATGCTAACTTCTGCCTTGCTTGGTAAAGTGATGTTGCTAGAATTTGCTCTGCGTCTTTCAACTGCCTTTGTAAATGGTAAATATCTTGATCCTATAACAGTTTAATATGAAAGTCAAGTAACACTGTCAGCAATTGTCAGATGACAACAACAGCATTTTAGTCCTGTTAGAAAAAAAAACATTTTCAGCCTACTAGGCTTTAGTAGGCTGAAGATGATTAAACATAATAATTACTTATAATTAGCAGGGTCTCTGTTCATAATCTAATCACTCATTGGTGTAAAAAGCAAAGACAACTATATTAATAGCACTGTCAAATTAATATACTTTAGAAAATTAAACAACAGAATCTAGACCATTGACAAGACTAGACTAGCGTTGGTTATATTTCATACACCTCTTGAGTGTGACAGATGGTATTTGTAAGGTACCTACTACCTACTCATTTTATTATTTCAATTGACTTGACACTGGCCAAAATGTCTCTCGAAATTACGGACAGAGGCCCTAAATAAAAGAAAGTTAATATTATTATTATTATGAAGTCCCTTACCGTATTATCAACTTCAGCTTTGAGTTCATTCATCTTTTGCTGTATATTTGCTTGCTCATCTGCAAGTTCCAATGTCTTTTTCAATTCGGCATCTTTTGAAAGTAACAAATCTGTCAGTTGTGCATGGTCTGCTGCCGATAACTTCTGAGGTTTTGGTGCAATAGAGACTTCAACGATTTCTCTAGAATAGAAAAACATATGAGTAAGTACCTACCTTGGTACCCTATGTTATGCTTGAAAAGTTGGGACTAGAACTTTTCAGGTCTCCCATATACATAGAGGCGACTCCTTACTTTGATATCAATTCAATGTCGTCTATTAGCGAGAGAAGACGATCTTTAGTACTAAGATGAGATGCCATCGCCACCGCCGCAACTATAAAATAGAATATAATCAGCCAGCAAGAAAGCAAGACAAAACAACAAAGTTGTTTACGTTTTACCAACTATTTATTTTTCTTTGTTTGACATTGACATTCATAAAAATTATGACATTGACATCCTTAAAGTTTGACAAGACCTATAAAGCCTTGTCCTGGGATGGGATGGGACTACATGATCCGGAACGGATGACCAGCACCCTTAACGGGAAGTAAAACTGATAATGGAAACTTTGGACATCAATTTAACCACTTTGACATTACCTACGCAAATCATTTAAAACTGGTAAGGGATAGTTACCTAGTAACGTCTGGTTTTAAAATAACAGGTTAAAAACATTGTAGATTTCAGTAATATTGTAAGTATAATAAGATGTAGATGATGTAACTAATATAAAGATGATGTTCAAAGTTATTGTGAATGTCCAATCACAAAACAGCAGTAGTAAGGGTGACCATTGGCCATTTGCATTTTAAACTCCCAAAATCCGGATCAATGTAGTCCTAGCCTTAGACATAATTATCGTGAGAGTTTCTTCTCCTTTTGTTTCGTAACTTCGAGGTAAAAATTAAATATCTTTTTCCGTTTCCGCTAATAATTTTGCCTCAAATATTCAAACGTTTTTTTTTTCAAACTTTCTAACCACCACCGAAGATTTCCGAAAAAAAGTTTATTTTGGTGTGAATTGAATCACAGACAAACGAGCCTATGTTAGCGTGAATGTTTCGATTTTATTTTCACCACAGATTGTACCTACCTACCTAGTTTAGTTTAATGTGGTGAATATCGCTCGATGGTACTACATAATTATACCTACATAATATTAGATAGTAGGTACCTACCTCCTACTTTACCTAAGTAATAAGTATGCTTATCTAGGTGGGTACATATTAGGTAGGCCACTCACGCACGACTAGGCCAGATATCTACCTACCTAGTTTTGGAATGTCTTTTCCATCTAGCCCACGGTAGGTACTAGGTACCTACCTATGCTGTGAGCTTGCTTATTTATAGGCAAGATAACCGCAGGCCCAACGAGCAAGTTTAGTCCCATCAGTTTTATATAAAAAGAAGGTCGTAACGTAAGGTTTAAAAACCTCCTTGCATTGCATTGCATAGTATTGCGATTCTTGAGAGAACCGGCTCCGAGCACGCGGTCGCGGCGTGATCCAGCTGTCGAGGGAGGTCGAGGGGTATGCAGGAGAAGGGGAGGGGAGGAATACGCGATCATGCTCTGAGCATGCGCTTACCACGTGCTTGGGCCTTTGTTGCTGTGCTTCTCACTCTCGCTTATGCATAGAATAAACATTGAATTAATATTACTAGCGTAAATAATACCTCAATGAGAATAAATAATATTGTGTGGAAGTAGGTACCTACTAAATTGGTAGTTTTACTTACCTACCTAAATTATTTGCATCAGTGCGCTTTACTAAGCAAGTGAATCATCCATCAGCAACGTTTCGCAGCGACGACGTCGTTACCAATGAGTGAAACAATTTTATTGCGTTGAGTAGGTACCTAGGTAGGTAAACGTGTCGCTCCTATTCCTATTAGGTAGATCTACCTATATCTAGGTATAGGTGTACCTACTCCACGACGCTATGCATCACTTAGCCGAAGATGATCTGTGGCTCAGGTGAGTAAGCTAGGTATATTTTTATCTGCACACTAATAAAGGCCACAATAACGCTACACTAACACAGTGTAGGCAGATCAGTACCTAAGCTAACAGCTTTTACTTAGTAAAAGTTTACTTGCTAAAGGTTAGGGCACTGCACCTAGATCCACGATGTTCTAGTTTTTTAGGTGCTCAATCAACTGCCCATCAAGGCCAACTTGCTTGAATAGCTTTGGCACACGATAACTGGTAGGTTAGGTACCTACCTACTGGTAGGTAGGTAGCTGCTACTTACCTACCTTCCTTACCTAGTCGGTTGATCGTGTTAGCAATCTAAAGCGGGGAGTTTTTTTAATTTAGTTTTAAGTAGGTTTCTCTTTAAGGTCTACCTACTAGTAGCCGTATACTTACCCAACCCATCCTAGACTTTTTACCTACCTACTTACTCCCTTACCGAATAACATTACGTAGGTACCTACCTAGGTAATCTATTGGTTAATAGGTACCATAAGTACCTACATGTATAGGTACCTACGGCCTGCTAATTTGCGGGAACTAGGTAGGTACTACATAGGTAGTGGGTAAGTTAATATTCTGTTTATCATTTACACTGTGGCAGTGTTATTTGTACGAGGGGTGAAACGAGGGGGGGCGAAGTAAGCCGAGCATTGTTGATTCGATCGAGCGAACTCGCTGACTCTCACCCACCAGCCAGTTGTTTGTTTCCACTGCGAGCTTGGCAGTATAGGTCGAATCCCTGCTGCCAATCTAATGGAACATTCTTTCGAAGTTCCCTCGATCGTGTTCAAGTTAAACATTCACCACAAGAGAGATAGTTGTAAGCAGCAGATTCTTCTCCTGCTGCTATGTTGTTTAAACGGATCATTGAAGGAAAGTCCATGTTGAACGACAAGAGCAAGGTTCCGGAGAAATATTCTAGAAATCAGCAGTCCGAATGGGATGGAGTTGCAGAACATTCCATGTAAGTTTGTGCTTACCTACTTCTTGAACTATGCTTCCGCCTCTATGATGCTTCGGTTTCGGGTACCTAGGTATGTTGGTGGAGATCGCAATTTCAGGTTTTTATGAGTCTGATCTGAAGTGTAATATGCATATAATGCACAATATGCACATTGTTGTGTAGTATAACTGGTCTACCTACCTACATTTGTTTACAACGCACTACGCACTATTAGTAGGTAGGTTAACCTAATGAATGATGATGGTTACGAACAATACTTAGGTAGGTACACCTAGGTACATAGATTCTACTATGAGGTCTACACAGAGGCTACTATACTACTGGAATTGAAACAGAGTAGGTATATACATAATATAACATAGGTTCCT
This sequence comes from Eulithis prunata, assembly GCA_918843925.1. Lineage (NCBI taxonomy): Eukaryota > Metazoa > Arthropoda > Insecta > Lepidoptera > Geometridae > Eulithis > Eulithis prunata. Next base: position 4,833,567 of record OU974016.1, on the reverse strand, counting down.
ATAATTAAGCTCTTGCGTAAACTGTGAGTTCCGAGGTAGATACCTACCTGACCTACTTTTCGAGGTTAGAGTACCTAAAGATTTGAAGATCTAGTCTATCAGAGATGAATATTTACGTACAATGCACATAGGTACCTACCTACTTGATGCTAATGACTTAAACACACTCAGCGAATTTCCTTCATCTACACCTATCTACGAAGATTAGGTAACCGACCTATAGGTACTTATAACCACAGTGTTTTCGCTGTCGAATCTGTGTCAAATTTTATTTAAAAACAACGTTTTGTTTATGTCACACTTAAAATCATAACACTTAGGAATAGGTACCTACAATATAAAGGGTAGGAACATGTGCCATGGCCAGATTGATTGGTTGGAACAATTAAATGATATTCTATGGTTTCAGTAGGTAGGTAATACCTGGAGAGGCCTGGCATCCATGTCGGATTATAAATAATAGCGTTATCTATAAGTAACAAAGTCTAATCTAGTCTAGAGCTTGTGTTCAGTTCATCATTTGGCTCATCTCATGGTTAAGTTTCAAAACGACCGTTAGATAAGAACGCAATTTATATTAAGGGGAAGTCGGTAATGCACGCAATAACAATAAATTGGGTCACAAACGAACCACCTAGGTAGATACTTGTTTACAAAAGGTTCTGTCAGTGTATTTGAGCATAAACAGCTTGGGTACCTACACCTACCTCCTACTACCTACTAGACTAGGCTATTGAACCTATTTTGACATAGTTTAACATACCTAGGTATTTACCTACCGTCTATCCTTGATTTGACACGTCAATTCGAATTTATTCCTCGTCTGTAATCTGTAATCATTATTCAGATATTTATAAGTGTTATCTGTGCAGTGAACTTAAATTAATGAAGTTGTTTATGTAGGTACCTAGGTATATTGGATCAGTGTTAAAGGGGCTCGTCCAATCTGCGCATGCTCTTGGATATTTGTGACGAAACATGTTTATATCGGATCGGTCAGTTCTAGGGGTCATGTTGTGCTATCAAAGGTCTAAAGCGATAGCCTCCTCGCCGTAGGTCCTCATAAAACTGTTTGTTTCCCGACTTGTTGATCAGTTCGACGCTAAACCTAGCAGATAGCGGTATGCTATGCTGGAAATAAAGCTCAAACGGTTAGTCATCTCATTGTAATACAAAGAGCTTATTTAAAAGATTACCTACGTGACTACAATGAAGAATCTGTTTTGTTTCAGTATTCTGGAGGAAATGACGAAGACAGTATTGCTTGGTATCGTGCTATGGGCGGGCTTGACTTTTGGTAGCCATGTCGCTCCGTATCCCTTCAATTTGATTGTGTCTACTGGTGAGTCTTCGTAACCAATCTGTAACCACTTTGAAAATTTATAAGAATCAATTTTTAAGTTTCTATAGTTGCCAGATATGTCTGATGTTCATCTTTTGCAGATATAACACATCCGCCGCCCATGTATGACTTTCCATTCCCGAGTGCTCAACAGCTGAAGAGATTGCCACAAGTAACAGTGGCGCAAACAAATAAATCCATCGATATAAGTAAAATGGAAGTAGCCATGTTGCAACGGTTGGAGATGAACTTGGAATATGCCGGAATCACCCCGAAAGCGGGCTCATCAGCCCAAGGGTTGGTTATCCATGGAACCGCTTCCGATGACGCTATGCGTTACGAGAAATCCTCGTATACGATAACGAAAGCGTCGCAAAACTTGGTCTACACCAAATGTCGTCGGTAAGGATTACCCCTTATTTAAATTAAACTAGACTGTAGACTTCATTTTTGTTTCTATCGACGATCCTCTTCTATCAACGGTATCTTCATCCATTCATATGTCAAAGCTAAAAGTGATAATGAGAGATGTTGATTTTCGTTTGTTTATTTGCAGATACGGTTTGCCCAATGACGAGTGTGCGAGTTTCATAAGCACATTGAACTTGCGAGATGGTGCGTTTGGAGATGAGTGCGCTGCACTAGAGCGGTTCACTTGTCGCACAAATAAGAAATCCAAATATCGTACATTTGACGGCTCTTGCAATAACCCAGTTCGCTCGTCCTGGGGCCAGGGTCTTACGGGATACAAGAGACTTCTTCATCCTAGATACTCCGATGGCATTGAAGAGGTTTGTGTTGTAAACTGATCTGCATTTATTGAAATTTTGCAATAGAGTAGTGTTGTCTATTAATTGCTGTGCTTGCAATGATGATAGTTTCACATAGCTTTGTTTCTTTGTCGTTTACTCAATCAATGAGTACTTCCGTGCAACAGTTCACTTAGAAATAACTTCAATTTCAACAGCCTCGCCGTGCTCTTAGTTTCCACCACCCATTGCCTTCAGCGCGTTTGGTGAGCACGACCCTTGCAAACAACCTGGACCGTCCCGATGAATCCAAGACCATTGCTTTAGCTGTATGGGGACAGTTCATCTACCACGACTTGGTTCATACACCAGTGAGGAAAACACGTAAGTTGAATTTTATCAGTTGAGTTTAACCTAGGTGTGGCGTTGCTTGGGTCAAAGTAACAATATACTACTTATGGTTACTGCAAAATTCTATTTGGATTCTTTTGTCCTGTCTCGAAAATAACTTTATTTAAATTCGACTCAACCATCACATTTGTATGCATACGTCTGTAGAATGATAAGATCACACGACCTATTATTACTGTCAAGAGTAGGTATGTGGGTAGGTATAGTCATAAAGATAACGCACAATAGGTACCTACCTACACACAAAGTGAGTTATTCTGTCGATTTCCATGTTATTCTTTGATCTGATAAAAGGTAACTCATCATGACCTGGTAGTATTGTATGTTATGTATGTACCTATGTATGTAAGCGCCTTATCTTTTCCGGGTGTTGATTTACGAAGGGATAGTTTTGCACTTCCTTCATTTCATAAGGGTTATTTTTAATTGGATTTTATTCGTGTCTATCACTGATCTATGTACGTTTATATAAAAAAAGTAACAGATTGGTCTTGAACGGACCACAAAGCTTTTTGATATCTGTAATTCCTTTTGGTTCATAGTTTCGATCGTTTATTTTGAGTTGGTTTTTTAGTACTAGTTTGTAAGTTAATTGCCTAGGTATACTAACCTACCGATTGTTAATGTTGGTTTTCCATTTTTTCTCACCTACCTATATTTACCTTGGTTATCTGTGTTTTGGCTACATATAAGTATAGGTACCTATAAAACGTGTTGGGGAAAATAAAAAAGGTTTTTTTATCAATACACTGACTTCAAATATAATTCCCCAGTCCACACAAACCAAGCGATCAGATGCTGCGATAACTCCGGTCAAGCCCTCAGTCCTCGCTACATCCATCCAAGCTGTATGCCCATCAATGTGCCTCACGATGATCCATTCTTCAAGAAACAGTACCAAACTTGTATGGAATATACGAGGTCTGTTACGACTTATCGAGGCGACTGCACTTTTGGAGCGGCAGAGCAGGTTAGTTTTTTTATATACTTGCTGATGCAAGCGACTTCGTTTGCTTCCCGTTGGATCCTGTTGATTTTCCGGGATAAAAACAGCCTTTGTGTTCAGGTCACCTCAAGGGCAATAATATATTCTAAGTTTCATTCAACCCGGATCAGTAGTTTTTGCGTGAAAGAGGTTCTTTCTATGATAATTTGACTTAGTGACGATTCGGACTAATTTCAGCTACATTAAGTGCTACAGTCTTACCATGGGTTATGGCCATTTCGTACCTTTCTTTGTTTCTGTTAAATTCTACTGCTTCTACTTTTGACTATTTCGAAACGCGATTTGTCTGGACCACCAAAGTTCTCTGTGATATTTCGTGCCTTTTTTGTTCATATACCTACATAAAAGTTAAAGTCTAAAGTCCAGAGGCATTTTCCAGTGCCTTATTGATGTGTCAAGCAGCCTCATGAGTTTTATTGGGATCAATTGGTTCGATAAAGTCAACATTTCAATTCGCAAAATTAAGTCTGGTTTCAGTTACCTATGTGTTTTAAAGTCGTAAAGAGTTTTCTACTCGGATCTATTGACGCTGATTTAGCGAAATGTGAACGGAATATTTAAATAAAAGTTGCATTATTTTACTGTGTCGTCACGGAAAATAAATTTTCCATAGTTAAACCTACCTACTAGATCAGTTGCAGATACCTACGTGACACTGGCCTCGTTTATCTATAGCTATCTAAAGAATCGTGTTTCATGATAGTTCGATGATGGTAAGCACCACTTTTCATTGTTTTTTAAATAAAATAGGCTCACTACTGGCATTCTCCCCTTTGTTTGATCAGTAAATAAAATAAATATTTAAACTTTTTTGGACATTTTTACCCAACACCCTCTAGTCCCAATGTAAGCAAAGCTTATACTATGGGAAGTAGACTCAGTAAAATCACAAGAATCATTTTGAATCACCTATACTTACGGTGATTGTTCCTCGCGATCAGAGACTAATAGAAAAACGGGTAAGAAACCACCGACTTGGTTTATTCCGTAAGTTTCTTGGCGTACCTATAGTTATTTTTGTATGAGCTTTCGCTAGATCGATCCAAGCAGCATAGAAAAAACGGTCAAATTTAAACTTATATAACTTCAGTCAGGATTCGGACTTGTGCGGACACAAGTCTAATGTGAGCAAGATTTTAATGGATCGAGAAACTAAAATAGCCATGAGTTATATTTGTAAAGACTGGCCTCGATCCTCGCGTTGGCTTGGCCTTCGTTTGTTTATATTGATTTGTTCCATGTCTTTCCTATAATATTATATACCTATAGGTATGTAGCTAGATAAACTTGTCTATTTTATTTCGATTTCCACAACTTCTACCAAGGCACTATAATAATGATGAGTCAGTTAGCGGGGTATATATTTTGAACCATATGATAGTTTGTCTTACTTATTTTACCCGACTACGCGGAGCAAAAAGAGGATTATTAGATTTAATTACAAAATCTTCAGCTAACAATACGCTCGAGTTGAGTGGTTTCATAATATATTTATCATACTCACTCATACTTAATAATAATAACGTAAGAACGGATTACGTAGTAATGTCACCACTCAATGATTTCCTCTAAGATAATCGCAGATTTACCCCTGTGTACGTGTATATAGTATAAGTACCTAGGTGTTTATTTATAATGTTTAGTAATGGATTGATTAAACAAACAGGATCTGAATATCCAATTAATTGTATTGATAGCAGCTTGCCCACTTGTTGACTTGTTTATGAAGTCATCCACGCGCGCCCATGCTAATTGGGTCAGTCATTAGGAAGGCGTTAATTATACAGTACCTAAACAACCACAAAGTGGTTCACATACTATAAACTTCGGTAAACAAGTTCACCCCTAATGAATTAGTTGCGTTGCGAACAAAAGTTGTAAAGGAAATGCGCAGTTAATCGCCTAAGCCACGCGATTCAGCAGGGATCAACCAAGAGAAACTTAGTTTGTATTTAGTTTTATCATTGAGTGAAGGTTACTCGTTTGCAGACTATAGAAAAAAATTGGGTACTTACTTACTACCTTCACGCATCAAAAATATGCAAATTAGCTACCACTAGCGGTTCTATTGGGGGCTAGGAGTTTCAAGCCTCCCCTACCTCCCCCAAAAGCCTCAAGTCTTCCCAAGAGTGGCCCAGTATTTGTCAGGGAAAACCCTAAATAGCTGTCCCACCCTAAAATCTTGGGTCCAAGCCCCCTCCAAACTGAAATGCTGAATCCGCCACTGGTTAGCTATTTACCTAAATACCGATTTCGTAATTTCTTATCAGGTAAAAATACTTTGTAGGCACCATAACAAAAGTGCTGTGTGTGCGTGCATAATAGCAACACACTACTAATACAAATGATTTTGCTCAGTTTAGGAGTTATTAGTATTAGAGCTTCTAGATCTTCTATGCATCAAAGAACTTTCTGTAATTCAAAACCGTGACGTCTAGGTCCTAGCGCTAACTGCCAGGTTCACACAAGTTCAACTCATGAACCGGTTATTGCATCTAGTCCCTTTGCTATTTATAAATAACTAGAATCCCCTTACGCAGTGTGCAACCTTTTCTATGGAAAAAAAAACCTTTTCTATTAAATGAAATTATGGAGTGGAACACGCAGATGGCTCCTCTGGTATTGATAGTAGTTACCTCTGCCACAAATTAACCAATACCTACCTACTATTACTAGTAAGTACTCTGTGTATAACGAACTTCACAGAGCTTAAATTGTATAGTAGTTTTATAAGCTGTTCTAAAATGTAATCTATGGCTCGTATGTCGATTGACTGCTCGAGCACTGATCCGACCGAACTCAAACATATATTTTTGTATGAAAATCTCTACTCAAATCCTAACGATTTCTTTATCATTTGAGTATGTTGATCAGCGCTTGAGCAGTGAATCAGCATATACGGGCCTGATTAGTATAATAAAAGTACCTACTAGTAGAAGCAAAACACAGATAATATTAGAATAAATGCTTATTGAAAGCACAATAGGCAAAAATCTATGGAGCTTAGTCAAACTCTAATGTCCACTACCTACTTGAATCCAAGTTACCCGCATATTATATATTTTTTATTTTTCACAAAATATTTTCTCATTTTCCACTCAGATGAACCAAGCTACACACTTCCTCGACGGGTCACAAATTTACGGATCCAACAGCAAAGTGGCTGCAGCCTTGCGGGAGAGGACCGGTGGCTTGCTGAAGACATCGACCCTCAATGATGAAGAGCATCTGCCTTTGGCTATCGACGCTAAGGAGAAGTGCCTGGTTGACTCTGATTCTTCGACATGCTTTAATGCTGGTAAGCGTTTATATTAACTGTCTCTTACTTATAGCACCGACATACAAGTATCTATGCTAGGTTATATGATGCCATCTTAGAAATAGTTTTTATTCATTGGTTTATTCTTAGGAAATAGGAAATAGCCATAAATACTGAATTACATACTGAAATATATACTGAAACACATAGACTTTAGAGTAAATTTTTCAATGAGTGTTGACTAAAGTATAAAATGTTTACAAACTTTATTCCATGTGGTAATATTATTCTGATATGGTACTGATAACGCGATAAAAAGATTAAATAGGATTCTAGACATTTCGCTAGACAAGATAATAGCCTACATTTTAGGTATAAGTCTAATAGTTAGGTAGGATTTGAAATTATGTTAGGTAGGTAAGTTACTTATCTAATGTAAGTATAATGTATTTTATGAACTTTTTGAAAAATTGAAAAGTAGATTCTTTACTTCGTGAGAACTACGAACCGATGACAACGCGCGGATTTTTTTTATACTCGTTCGTTTTTTCTTCTCTTTTCCCACCGTAGGTTGTTATAAAACGTCCAAGATGTTACTAAGAAAATGAAAAGGTTGCATTTTTCGTGCGCGTTTATATCTTTTGTATGAAATTTTATGTCGTCCGTAGCATATTGAACGGAAACTCGTAGCTTATTCTCACAAGGCTTGATTGGCTTGCCGTAATAATGTATGTATGGGATTGGTTACATTTCAAAACATATATTTCCGATACTGTATTTAATAAAAACATGTCATGATAGTTGATTCAAAGATCGTTTTACGATACGATGAAATTGGGCCTACAAAAGTTGATCAGATTCTTTGTATCTAATTTCTTAATGTATGTGGGTAAGGTAACTAAACGTACTACCTTATAATAATAATAGGCCTTTACATTGAAGATGATTTATACAGCGTCAGGCGGGTCAATCACCTATGTATTCAATAAAACACAATACCAAACTAACAAAAAGCTGATTTTTCGTCACCTTATTTTAAGCGGAATAAAACGTATTTTAGATCTATCTGTCCGGGTGTGCTTAAAACGCAGTCTGGCTAATTCGCGTTATGTCTAAACGTCATTTTAAATAAGCATTGAGACTAATTAGCCGTTGTTGTTAGTCAAATAAGCGTTGAGACTAATTAGTCGTTAGTCAATTAGATAACATAAATAATTTGTAAATTCTTTACCCAGGTGACGTCAGAGCGAACATGCACCCATGGCTGACCGGTCTACATTCCATATGGGTGAGGGAACACAACCGAATCGCTAAAGGCCTGGCCACACTAAACCCTGAGTGGAACTCTGACCGTTTGTTCCATGAAGCCAGAAGGATAGTCATCGCTGAGTTGCAACATATCACTTACAGACACTGGCTGACTGCTTTTACTGGTAAGATACTTTATTATAATGTACTCGTCATTTCTCTTTAGGGAGGGAACATAATCGCATCGCCTGGCTCCACTAAACCCTGAGTGGAACTCACAATATTTGATCCATGAGGCTCGAAGACTTTGATTTGACTATCAAATCAAAATTTGCAATTACATAACATACATTTATAAAACTTAATTTAAGCGCATATTCGTTTATGTCAGTTTAGAGTAGGTCCTGTTCAAGAACTTGAACTAAAATATTTCAAAAATGGTCAGTGTATGATGAGAGGTCTCTACACAATTTCGAAGCAAAAATTGTCAACGTTTAATACTGACTGTACAAAAAAGCCTTGAAGATTGTTGTTGTTTAACAAATACTTGATGGCAACACCGTACGCAAATCGCAGTTCTTATTCAAATATTTCTACAACCCATGAAATTACCTCGTGCAGTTCAAAGTACTAAACATACTCACGCTTACGTCTAAATAAAGACTATAGGGTCTCGTTCATAGGCTTTAGATCTTTGGGTGTAAAACGACCCCAGATGGCGAATCATCTAAATTAGATGCAAAGGTCTATTAGGCCTTTTGCACATACAGAAGACAATAAAATTCTTGTATGGCGCGCATCGAGCTAATGGCGCGTATCTTATCCGACATAAGAAAAAATATCTTGTAATGTGTATACTGTATAGTCTCATATAAACAATCAAGCGACTGAATGTCTTATCGACATTTCTCATAAATGTAAGGATACACGACGACACCAGACACTAGACACTCAGTGTATACATCGACTGACTGTGTGTGCCCACTTCCGTGACACTTAGTTGCAGATGTAGTAGCGATGTCACTCATTGTCTGTGGCGCAGCCGTGGACGGCCGCAAGAAAAATTGATTACCGTGTGGACGCAATCGACACTAGTGTCGACATTTGTGTCGAGTGTCGGTGTCGCCGTGTAGTCTTAAGACACCACACATATCTTACTAGCCGTCGCCCGCGGCGTTGCTCGCGTTCTACCCTTTAGAGTGTGACGTTTCAAAATTCCTTTCTTAGTGCACCCCTACACTATAAGGATACTACCCTCCAAATTTCATACCTCTAGGATTTATAGTTTAGGCTGTGCGTTGATTCTAAGTCAGCTTCAAAAGAGTTTTAATATTATATTGATAATTTGCAAAATTCCTTAGTCTATATAAACTTCTTCTTCTTCAGGCAAGACCTTCGACGAGTTTTACGATGGTTACGACACCGGCTACAACTCCGACATCGATCCTACCATCACAAACTCCTTCGCAACCGCAGCTTTCCACTTCATCAACAGTTTGTTGGACGAGGACATTGAGATGCATGATGAGAATAACATGACGTCAACACATCGGCTTGGGGATAATTACTATAAGCCAGAGATTGTGACGCAGAAAGGAGTGCTGGAGAGATTGATGAGAGGGATGGTCATACAGAAGAGTCAGAGCATGGATTTCAGTTATGATGATGATGTAAGTAGACCTTTTCTATCTAATAATTAAATAGTTTTAATGAAAGAATCAGTAGGAAAAATGAATATCATCATCATCAATCATCAATATTATATAAAACTTTTTTTCTAGAGGTATGAAATTTGGAGGGTAGTATCCATATATAGTGTAGAGGTGCACTAAGAAAGGAATTATGAAAAGTCGCACCCTAAAGGGTCTAGAACGCGAGCAACGCCGCGGGCGACGGCTAGTTCATAATAACATTAATAATATGTTTTGTTTGTTGAGTAAAATTGAAATTATTTTTTATAAACGTAGCTCATTATAAAGGTTAGTTCGCAGGTCGTAAGTAATACGTAAACGACAATTTTTACAACACTTCAGCAAGGTCAAACCCCTATGTTTATTTTGTTTCAATGACAAATTATGAATGTCGAGGAAATAGGTACTTATTGAACCAAAAATGACTGTTGGTTTTGCTGTTAGATATGTAGGTACCAGTATCGATGAACCTTGATGATTTTTGCTAGTTTTTCAAGTTGTTATGAATTTTTATCGCCTGTTCGGTTCAACCTTGGACGTACTATTATTTATTCTGTGCCTTGAACAATGATGTTGAACAAAGCCACACGTATTGTGTGCATTATCAACGTAAATAGATTTTGCAAGTGTTTGGTTTTCAATTTGTACCAGTGCAAATGAGTAATGTTTACGTAAAATTGGCGTTACATTGTCATCCCGGCGTTACTTAGTTAGCTAGATAAATAAGATAGCTTAAAGAGTTTCATCCAAAAATAAAAGGGTAAAAAGGGGTAGATACGGATCTATAAATAATTATTGCTTATTTTTTTATTATATTTCAGCTTCGTCACAACTGGCTTGGCGGTCTTGATGTCTTGGCTATTGATACGCAACGCGGCCGTGATCACGGCTTACCCGGATATGTTCAGTACAGGGGACTATGCGGTCTGTCAGTAGCGTCAACTTTCCAGCAGTTGACCGACGTTATTCCTCAAGAGGTTAGTTACATAAATACTTGAACCTATACCAAGTACTAATAATATTATACACCTATTTTTATAAAAAAAATTGTGTATAAAAATATTTTGGTTTTGAAATATTTGTACTTTACGAAGGCTTTTGATACGGTAGTCGATCTTACTCTTCTTAATAAGTTATCAAGCGTATCACTAGATTTATCGAAATTAAATACACCGCTGTTTAATATTAGTATCAGTACTGATAATTACAGTTTTGACATCAATAAAAGCTCAAACCACCTAAATTTATTAGGAGTTCCTCAAGGTTATATCCGTGGCCCACTATTGTTCAACATATCTTTGTTCGATCGACTCCTTTTTTCTCACATTTTATAAACAGACTAGGTACTTTACTATTATTAAATACAAAATGTTATTGCGTTACAGACAGTGGATAAGCTCTCTCATCTATACGAGCAGCCCGGCGACATTGATTTAGTTATCGGCATGATGGCTGAGAAACCTTTACCTGGCTCGTTGGTTGGACCTACTGCTATTTGTATTATCAGTAAGTACTTATTAATTTCTAGTAGGTATATAAGCCCGTACCAAAATAGATATGTACCTACTAACTGTATGCTTTATAATAATAAATCATAAAAATGAACTAACCCAATAATGAGACCAAATAAAATACTTATTTTATTTTTTTTGTACCTACTTACTTTGACCAATCTAAATGAGAAGCTAATTAATATCAAAATAAAAATTTCTTTTCTGAACGTTAGGCTTAAGCTATTTTAAAGCACACATTTTAGAAAAGTCCTCATACTAGTAAAAACCCTACGGAAATCAAAAGTAAATATTATTTACATATTCAGTAAACTCTCTCAAAACTTCTCGTTCCACGCGAACAAACTATAAAGAACTAACAAGAAACTTAGGATTTGGGTTCCCAAGAAAATGTTCTGTAATATATTTTATCTATTTTTTACTAAAGTTATAACTATCTGTTCTAAAAGACTTTTATTTTTCTAACAGAGGAACAAATGTGGAGAACCCGTTCAGGCGATCGTTACTTCTACTCTCACAACGATGAAACCGGCAGCTTCACAAAGCGACAGCTAACGGAACTGCGTCGCGCGACACTCGCTCGTGTTCTGTGCGACAACACTCCTGTCGCTGGTCTGTCGCGTGATGTCTTCTCATCTCCTTCTGAAAGGTTTTAAAAACTTAAATTTGTTACACCTGGATCTATATAAAAATACCCCACTTTTTGAGCTAAATTTTTATTATAGATAAATATTAGCCGGAACAGCTACAACTATAAAACATTTTTTGGTTATTAGTTTTAATAATTTTTCTGCTGAAATCTGCCTTTAATAGTACCTAGGCAGTCTCAAAATCCCCTTACAGAAGACAACTCAAAGAGGATTTTGGAGGATCGGTGAACCCGGTGACGGTAATTGTCAATGTTAGTAAAATCCAAGTAGAATGATTAGTTGCTTGTTTGGTCTTGTCTTGTATTTTCGTCATGTGGTAAGGTAAACCCTTCAATCCCCAATAAATTAATATTTTTTCATTTGTTTTAGTAATCCTATCGTGTCCTGCGACGCGATAAAACAAGTTAACCTTGATGCATGGCAAGATGGCGCTCAACAACCGGACATACTTACTCGCACTAATAACTGGATCAAGAACAAAGTCATTGTTGGTGCTGGCAACGGTACTAAATAAACTACTTACTACAATTTACTACTACAGATGGAGCACAACAACTCTGTCCGTTACACTGCCAATACTGGATCATGATCCGGGTAGCGTGGATCACGATCCGACTATCGTGGATCATGATCCAGGTAACATGGATCTTGATTCGACTAACGTGGATCATGATCCGGGTAGCATGGATCTTGATTCGACAATCGTGGATCATGATCCGGGTAGCGTTGATCATGATCAGACTATCGTGGATCATGATATGAATCACAGATTTTATTTCCACTGTATTGTAATATCTCTTATTGGGTGATTAGGATTACTTACTCGCACCAATGACTAGATCAAAAATAAAATCATCATTAGAACTAAATAAACTACCAATAGTTAAACGATAACTATAGGTAAGTAGTACAGAAGCAGTAGGATTGATTTGCAAAGTTAATTTTAAAATAATGACTTCAAAGAAAATTGATACATTCTTCTATGATTATGTACTTACTTAGTAAACTTAACTTTGCATTTGCTTTGTTTTTTGTCAGTAAATAATAACTGCCGTATAATTAAATATTATTATAATTAAGAATTTTAATTAAGTACTTATTTTAATAGCATTAGGTATGTACTTTAAACTCGACACTATACAATGCACTTAGGAGTGTGATATATTAAAAAATGTAAGACTTGAGGGTAGGTGAAGATTTAGCAATTAAATTGCGTTGCGTATGTCTTTGGTGGAAATTAGGACTTTATATACTATAAAAATAAATATTACTATATTTGTATCAATGTAAGAAAATCTATACGACTATTTATTTTGTTTAAAAACGTAATAATTTAAGTACGAGCCTTTTTCCGCCATAGTGTAGGTTTAATCGAGTGATTCAGTATTTACTTAAGCGTTTGTGAGAATCAGTAGTTTAGACCGCGTTCCTTCATGATTTTAAACTTAATCGTACGTTTTGAATAGTTTTATAACATCTCGTGGTAAAATTTTAAGAATTTTATACCTAAAACGTTGCGTAAAGTTACCCCATATAACCATTATACCATTATACATAGGGTTATATGATCTGTGGTTATACCTAGGCCTCTCTTTTTCATATTTTGTGTTTTTCTTAAAAGTACGATATTGTACTTGCTTTTGGTGCGTCTCTACGTATATTTTTCTGTCTTTCACATTTTCAATAGTTTTTCAATTTTGATAAACTTTCAACTGTTGGGGGTAACTTTAAGCCACTTGTAGGTAGTATTTCTAGGGCCAGTTAGCTTTTTGTATCAAGATACATAGCTGATTTTGTATCTTGATACAAATGCCAAATCACCCATGCCCTTATTTTGAAGATTTTCTTAGAGGGGTTCGTTTTTCTCAGTCGTATGAATAGGTACCATGTTGTACAGTGGCTGTGATATGTCCAAGGGACTCACCGCTTTCTTTGAAAACTAAAGAGATCTAGATCCATATGTTAAACGATCTGAGATTTTTAAATATAAGATCGACGATAATGCACATTAAAATGCGTATATTAAAAAAAAAGTATTTGAACTCTTGATTGGTTGTAGAAGATCAATGTTGTGTGTAGTTATACCGATCTGTGCCCTTATCGCAAACAAAAAATGTTAATGGAGTTCAAAACCTGGGACATCCTTTTAACGACTTTAGCATTTCCCAAAGTAAAAGAAGGGATATTAACGTCTGATTGAACCTTAACTAAAAAACATTGTAGATTGCATTTATACTGTAAAAATAGCAACCAATGTTTTTTTTATTTCCGTTTCGTTTTGCGGTAAGGGTGCTGCTGGTCATGGGTTCGAATTATTTTCATCAAGAGAATTATGCAAATTAATTAGTGCTCTAAAACAGTAGGTACTGAAAAACTTCGTCAGGATTTCAAAAAAAGGCAACATGGCATTGGAATATTCTCTTCGATTATTTTACTTTGTCTTCAAATAGGTGTTGAAAGGACGAAAATTTTAATGGTTTTCTCGTTTTGTTCATAAGATTATTATGCTTTATTGTTTCGAATAGCAAGTCTTATGTTCCAGAACAATGTATACGCATTTGTTTTTAGATTAGATTTTCTTAAAACTTAGCTGTGTATTTAGTTTCATAATTTGAATGCCAATCAGAGGACAAGTGTGCCGTCAGGTCAACAACTCAAAACCAAAGACTGGAATGCAAATGACTGCGGCTATTATAATTTAAAAATGTTTTGTTTTGCGTTAAATAAGAAGTTAGGTACATACTTACTAAAATTTACAGATTTTTTTGTTGAGTTTTTTTTATTTTCGTTAGTAGATTTGTTTACAGTCGACTTAATATTAACTGTGTATGTTTATAGTTTCAGTTCTAAATTTTTTTTAACAAGAAATGTTCATATATCTTTTTCGAAAATGTAACAAATTCTTGAACTGTATCTATATTTAGCATAGTAGGTATTTTTATACGCTCTTAATAAATTTATAATAAAAATCTGTCTTTGTAATTTATTATAAAAATCTGTTTTTCAAAACATTTTAAATTCGATCGTAGGGGAAAAAACACTGTGAAAACTATAGTACATTATGGTACTAGTGTGGTACATTGGTGCTTACCGCCGAGGTGCCATTGAGACCCGAGCCGTAGGCGAGGGTCTTAAGAGAGCCGAGGACGGTAATCACCAATACACACGTGTATCATACGACGTTTTTCAACACACTTGTGAATAAAATAACTATAATTTCAACAGTGAAAACGAGTTGTGAAAAATGTTTCGCTATGGCGGGAAAAATTTCCTATGCGCGCGCATTGCGATCGGCCACAGACTAAAGAATGGGATGAGGTTTTTTTTTTATTTTCCGCACATAGGGTTTGCGTATATTCTGCCACGTACAAAATGGGGAATTTAAAGTTTTCTTTTATTACAGAGAAAAC
This sequence comes from Eulithis prunata, assembly GCA_918843925.1. Taxonomy (NCBI): domain Eukaryota; kingdom Metazoa; phylum Arthropoda; class Insecta; order Lepidoptera; family Geometridae; genus Eulithis; species Eulithis prunata. The sequence goes on along the minus strand of OU974016.1, from coordinate 4,818,290 downwards.
AAAAGTTATATTTGAGTGAAAGTTTTATTTATTAAACACGTACGAGTTCAAATTATCTATTTAAATAAGAAGTTGCATGAAATGAGCAAGCAATAGGAACATTAATTTATTTGTTCTATTGAACACGATCTTTTTTAGAATAAAAACTTTTTTAAGAACAAAGCATCTCAACCAAAAAATTCAAAAAAAAAATCTATAACTCACTAGTGAGTTATAGCAATGAAAAAGTCACAGTTTGATTATGGGTGTCATTATGTGCCTAATTGCAGTGACCATAGAGCCACTTTATGAGCAAGTGTGTTGAAATAGTACATTATGGTACTAGTGTGGTACATTGGTGCTTACCGCCGAGGTGCCATTGAGACCCGAGCCGTAGGCGAGGGTCTTAAGAGAGCCGAGGACGGTAATCACCAATACACACGTGTATCATACGACGTTTTTCAACACACTTGTGAATAAAATAACTATAATTTCAACAGTGAAAACGAGTTGTGAAAAATGTTTCGCTATGGCGGGAAAAATTTCCTATGCGCGCGCATTGCGATCGGCCGCAGACTAAAGAATGGGATGAGGTTTTTTTTTTATTTTCCGCACATAGGGTTTGCGTATGTTCTGCCACGTACAAAATGGGGAATTTAAAGTTTTCTTTTATTACAGAGAAAACAAAAGTTATATTTGAGTGAAAGTTTTATTTATTAAACACGTACGAGTTAAAATTATCTATTTAAATAAGAAGTTGCATGAAATGAGCAAGCAATAGGAACATTCATTTATTTGTTCTATTGAACACGATCTTTTTTAGAATAAAAACTTTTTTAAGAACAAAGCAACTCAACCAAAAAAATTCAAAAAAAAATCTATAACTCACTAGTGAGTTATAGCAATGAAAAAGTCACAGTTTGATTATGGGTGTCATTATGTGCCTAATTGCAGTGACCATAGAGCCACTTTATGAGCAAGTGTGTTGAAAAATAGGTTATTTTATTTACCTAGTTAGGTATTTAATTGGTGGCAGGATACCTAAGTCAAAATTTACTCGCACATCTTGGTAGGTGTCAAAATGACGAGGATAATAAGTAACGTGATTTCACGGGCTAAAAACAGCCATTCTCGAGACAACAACGCTGGTAAGCAAGCGTGTCTCTGACAGGTTAACGACTAAACAATGGAATAATTTCTTCAGGACCCTTGACTTTTATAAATTGCTTTCCACCATTCAAACACCGATTTTCAAACTTTCCATGTGGAACGAAACCAGGAACGTATTGGAATTAAATTAGGAGACGCAGTGAATGAGAACGCGAGCCTACTTACTGCTACTTAGCTGCTTTTAAACGTTACTTTAGGCACAAACCCCTTTATTCATATTCAACTGTCATTTTAGCGCGTCTTCTTCTTCTCTTCGTTAATGGCCTCTGTCCGTCATTTCGACAGACAATTTTGCCAATGTCAAGTGTTAAAATTGTAATAAATAAGTCAAGTCAAGTCATTTATCAAGTCGGCTGTCGTTTGTTTTGAAAAGAAATTGGTGGATTTTCTCTCCAAAACCTAACACGAATTTTCTCATTCAGAAAAACCACTTTACACACATTTATTCCAATGGCCCACACTTTATGTTACGACCTAAGTATTATTGGTTAAAATTCCACCAAAAGTAAACAACAATACTCACAATAACACAAGAAAAACTATTAAAATAAAAGTGCTATGTGTCGTTTCAAAAAATGACAAAACTCGTCTAGCGCGACTTTTAAAAATGCTCTATCAATTGTCACTTGCGGCACGACAGCGAAAAGAAATGACGACAGATTTTAGCAATCATTTTCGTTAGCTCAGCTTTAGAAGACTAAAATAAATATAGGTACCCACCCCTTAGTTTAGAAATTGGTAGAATTGGGATAATTCAACTTCGTTCATCGGGAGCCTATTTTTCAGTTGTTACAAAAAAGTTTGTGGTCGCAAGACTCTTTTTATAGAAGGTAGGTACGGACCTATTTATTTTTGTACTATTCTCAGTACCCAGGAGGGCAGTTACTTACCTAATTAATTGTGTTGCGCAATTAGTTGTCAAGGTAAACTGCAACTCACGCCTATAATAGGTAATAATAGGGTCCAATAGGTACCTTCTTATGGGAATGTCTCAAGGTTATGAGGTTCATAAGGCTGGCGGCCGAAACAATAGCATTATTACCAATCACCATAGAAAATGCTATAACATTACCATTCTCCAATAATAGTCGATTGGAGAAGTGATTTTATTTTATGCAAGGTCTTGATTTTTTACGGAGATTTGATGGTCTTCAAAGTGTCAATGACCTTTGAACATTCAAGAACTGTTGTATAAGTTAAAACAAATGATATAAATTCAAGACTCTACCTAGGTCTTTGGTCAAAAATCATCTTGAGTACCTAGGTATCGTTTTTTCCCAAAGTGGGACATCCTGTAGGTACTTATAGACATTTATTTTACCTATGCTGTTCAACAGCCTTTGATCGTTTACCTCTATTTTTACTAAATTACTTGCCTTTTAGTTTTATTATACAGGGTGTTACCAGACCACTTCCGAAAACGAAAGGGGGAGCTACAGCACACCAAAACCCAACCAAAAAAAAATTAGTTATCCTGAAAAATAATTATAGCCGGAGAAAACAATGTTTAAAGATTTGTATTTATTTCGCCAGCCCGCAATGTACGCATTCACGTAGGTAAGGTCGAGGCGTAGTACTATTATTTATTCTGTGTCGTAAGTGCCTACTAACGTAGGTAGGTACTAACGTAGGTCGCTCGCACGTCGCGTACTTGAATGACCCGCGATGAACTCTCAGCTGTTCATGCTGTAGTAGACGTAATCTGCGTGCTGCGTGTACATTGCTGCTTTATTTATTTTATTTGTTTTTTTGCTTCTTTAAATGAGATAATTAGGTAGATATGTCTTATTATGTTGTACTGTGTGTATGTAACTAGAAAAAAAATTAAAAAGAGATAGTCAAGTCAATTTTTTTTTTCGCGATTTTTTTCGCTTAATGTTTTCAGTATCATGGTCTGATTGGAACCTCCAAGTTTTCGGAAGTGGTCTGGTAACACCCTGTATTTACGAGACAACGAATTCTCTTTATAAGGGTAAACTTATAATTTATCGAATGATTTTGATTGCCATAACCGTATGAAATTGGGTTTTATTAGTTCCCAAACTTGGCAAGACAATTCGATATTATGGGCATTCGATTCAATCTTAATTACACCTAACCTACCTTTACTCGTTGGAAAGTAGAGCACATTTTACGACATATAATTCTCGATTTCAAATATCTCATTAAAATGAGCACCTACGCTAAAAATCACGTTAGCTATTCTGTTTGCTATTTTCATATAGGTACCTAACTGATTTTACGCTAAGGCTCTTTCTGGGTCCAGCGTCACGTCTTTACTGGATTATTACTGTAAGTCCACTTGCCGTCAAGGTTTACTAGCAATGCTTAGGTAAACGTTACGTATAAAAGTTATAGAATTTGTAAAACAAAAAATTGCAACATCCTTATCTAAGCGCTTGTAGTTTTATGTCCCGTAGTACAAAGTAGCTACAAGATATATCGGTTCTGTGGCTATGGGGACAATTGTACAAGATAATCTCACCCACATTTCTCTCAGTATTAGGTCGGTAGTTCGATACACATATTCATGCACCCTCAGATGATTTATGAGTAACCAACGCACACAGGCTAATGGCTGCCTATAATTTACAGTACACCGAGCAAGCCTGTGTTACAGAATAGATAGATCTGTGCATTGTCTTTAGGCCCCATCTAGTAGGTAGTATTGTGTTGTGTTCATGCGATATTTTGTTACTTACAATTCGTCTAGAGAGTCTTTTATATCTGTCTAGTATTTTACTGACAGTACCTAATTATTCCGTCTAGTCGTAACGCAGTGTACCTATAGTATACCTACTTACCTAGAAACTGTTTTTTGTTACTTACAAACGTGTAGGTAAATAGTTCTCAAGATGCCGCTAAAATAAATAACATTTCTTCAGTCTCATTAGTCGAGCCAGAGGAATTACGCTCGAAGCGAATTGATTGCTTCATTCTCACGACGCGCACATTGGCACATGGCGGTGGTAGAAATTAGGTCTGTTACACTTGCCTACAAATACAACACACAATGATAGACGAGACAACGCCAGTGTTCATGGCTACGTGTCTACTGTTGCAAACTGGCTATTATTCTTTTTCAGCTGTGTAATGAATGCCAGATGACTTTGAATAATTTTATAGACTAGATCATGACTAGATGCTCTTAGAGCATGAATGCATTAGACACGGAGCAGCCTGGCCAGACGAACAGCTGCAAACGCAGTTGGCGGCCAAGTTGACAGGTTGGTCGACAGGTAGAGCCTGCCAGCTCGGCCAAAAATCTTCGTTTTTTTTAAAATGTCGGTTGGGTTTTATGCGTTTGCAACTTGGTTTGCAACCTACTGCTTGATGGCATTTTAGAATTTGCTCGGCTAGAACCGAAACATAGAAATAACATAAACGTCATTGAATTTGTCGAACCGATGATGACTATTCATGTGACTCGGACGCTGATCGCTTGGCTGGCCGTTTAGTGCGCGCATAACATTGTGTTCATCAATAAATCAGTAGCTATGATTTATTATCTATCTCACTATCATGCAAATCAATCTTGCAACACAGGTAGGTATCGTGTTATTCACCTCTATTTTGATCGACTCGACGGTGGACTTAATTTGGAGAGCGTATCACGTCTAACATAATCGTAGGTAGTAGGAAAACTATTTGTTATTTTAATGTTTATTCGTTTCTAATGTTGATTGCTTACTTTGTCTTAGTAACTTATCTACTGCTATTTTATTACTGTGTGTGATTTTTATGAATCAACGTCAATTGCTCGTAAATTGTAATGTCTTTGTGCGATTTAGGAAAGTATCTTTTTGCGTTTCACAGGCTGTAGGTAAATAATTTTGCTGGATAATTTGGCTTTGACTAGTAATTATAGAGAAAAAGGTATACATAATAGGATAAAATTTGGTTCTCCTACATGTTGAACCTTAATCTATCCCAGAACTCCTCCATATGAGTTCCTAGCAGTACTAGGAGTAATAATAACACGAATCTCTACATAATGTAGGTACTATAATACTTTTTGGTACCTAACCATAGTACAATAATGATTATAATTAACAAACACTTTCTACAGTAGAGATTAGCGTTACACTTTTGAGGTACGGAAACTAAAAAGTGTTTTGATATCTTATCATATCAAACCGGAGCTGCGGAGGGCGATAAATGGGCACACAGGTAATGAGCGTATCGTTGTATGGCAACGACACGAATGGCAAAAGTTGGAGGCCTTTGCGTCAAACGGATGTACTGAAATTGGAAAAATGTGATAATAAGGCCTAATAAGATAAATATTAAGATTTAATTGTACCTATATAAGTTGAGCTATCTATAAATCGTTTGCAACGGTTTGTAGGTAGATAGCTCAACTGCAGTTGTTATTTTATTTATGAATAAATTGTACAGATTTACATAATTGTATAATCCGTAGTTTTTAAGTTCAGTCAATAATAATAATGGAAGGAAGTGATAGGTACTTTGAAATAATAAAATCATGTGTGTGCGTGTTTGTATAGGTAAGTGCGTATTTTTTTGTAAGTTCATGATATTTAAAGTGATTTATTAAGGAAAAATAATTTAAATAACATCATCGAATTGATCGGATCTTTATATTTTTTAATTTAGATTATCGGAGGAGGATTTCTAGTTCTGGATGACCTTTGATTAGAATATTTATTTACCCACATAATTCAAACAAAATAAAAATACGGGTTATTCTAATATGGTGATGTTACACATTTTAATAATAATAAATTTCAACGATTTTAATTGCCAATTGCCTGTATTGATTAAAATAAATGTCGATAGATGTGCTTATTACGATGGTATAAATTATGGTAGTGCATAATTACTTAGTGCTATTTGGTAAAAGGTTTACTACTTAATAGCTGGTTTACAATTTGTTAAGTATCAAGTGCGAGTGACAAGTGCAACACGTTAGCTAATCACTTGTCATTCGCACAAGTGTATACCAGCTATGTTATAAGAGTAGGCACGTCTTTATAAGTAAGCCGTATTAAAAATAGAAAAAAGTCAGTACATTTAGTATTGTAAAGTAGACTTTGTTTCTATTATTATTTTGAGTTATTATTGCTATAAAAACTGTTGTTAAGTGGAGGGTGGAGACCACTGACAAATTGTCTTAGTTTAACTGAGATGGAGACTAATGTACTTACGAAAATGTTTTAATTTAATGTTGTCCTTGGACCCTGTAACAGAAAGAAAGTCTTTATCTATGTTTGGAAAAGTTTAGTTGAAATTCATTCTAAAAAAATAACACAGAGGAAACCCGCGGCTTAGTTAGCTCGGTACCTAGTCTTTAGATAAGGCCGACTAGACTGAGAGGATGGTAGGATATAAGTAGGGTCCTGTGCAAGCCTAATCGATCTAAATCATGTTCCCGGCACTGCAGCGTCCCGTTCATAAGAGCATGGGTAAAAATGTGGCCCCTGACTCATAAATCATCAGATTAGACGCAAAAACCTGATATGTCTGTATTAAACAACCACTTATTTTTCATAATGCTGTCGTCTGCTGACAAGTATATAGGTAATGATAATAAAAATCCAAAACTTATACCCAAATCATTTGAAACTGAAATAGGGGTTAGTTATTAGCAGTTCGTTTTAACTTATTTAGTTAGCAGCTGGTATTCACATAAATCAATAAGTAAGTAGGTAGGTATGCTATATTCTATTTTCACTAAGTTCTAAAAACTTCGACCAAGTTTTAGAAATCCATCACTTGACGGTCAGACCGCTGACCGGAAGAAAACTACGCTGCTTAAAACATAAAAAATTATTACACGCATATTTTACAGGATACAAAGTAACATTCCTTCCACTACATTTCAAAGTATTTAGTCCAATTAGTTCGCCCATTTGCCGAATCCTCGAACTCTAACTGATATTGCAATATTTCACCGTGTAGCAACTACCTAGAACCTTTACATTAATTTGCTAGTTCAATTATGTGATGTAATGATAAAAAATAAACCAAAACAACTCTCCTTTCTATAAATATTAGCAAACGTTATAGTTTTTAAATAGGTTAGTACAATATAATAATAATAAGCCTTATCTTTCTATTGAAGATGATTTGTACAGCGTCAGGAGGCAACCTATGCCTACACTTAACGGGACACTGTAGTGCTTGGGACAATTTTTACATGGAGTAGGCTTGCCCAGCACCTATACCATCCTCTCAGTCCAGTCAGCCATATCCACAGGAAAGACATGGTCAATACGTGCGGAGCTGACTAAGCCAAGGGTACAATAATAATAATAAAGATACATAGGATGTCTTATGCTCTATTGCTACATAGTATAATAGTAAAATTAAAATACCTGAGTAATTAAAATTGTGAGCATAAAATTTTATCATTTTCATAATCTAACCCTAAGTATGATAGAGATTGAGAGGTTAGTTAAGAAAATTATATTTTCGAGATAAGATATATATGACATAATTATAATGACAACAATTATCTTTACATTGTGTGAGATCGAAGTAGATTTTTCTTGAGTTACGTCTAAAAATACCAGGATAAAGATAGGGTGTAAGCTCCAGGTGGTGATTTTAAGAAAATGAGAGGATTTAATTAAGGAAAGCTATAACGTTTTGTTATTTCAGCCAAATTGCTCTACGTGGGCTCTCCTTATTTTAGCGTTCTCGAGAGATGCTTGCTTACTTTATGTTTTCTATGGTAATGATACCTAGTAGCAGATATGTTATACCTACCACATACCTACTTTCAAGTTATTTAGGATGCAAGATCTTTTAGAGGCGACTATTTTTAAAACTGCATAATATTTTTTTATGAATCTCAACCACAGTACCAATAGATCATAAGATATATTATGCCTCAACTGAAGCATCCAGCATCCTTTGCAAATAAAATCTTAAGATCTTCTAAGATCGAATTGTGGATTGAATGCCTTTTGTTTTGAGTAAGTATGAGCTACATTTTGGGTGTCCCAAGGATCGTCATTTGCACCAAGATGTAATACAATCTATTGATACTATCCCCGCTTTATTGTCCGTATAAAGTGTTTCGAGCGCCCTTCCCGCGGCTTAGTTTACCTTAACAGCTGTTGTAGCGACAGCGCACGCGCCGCGCATTCAAAATATCGATGCGTTTAATTTTGTGATTTGTGAATGTGATTTTGCTCTGTCATCTTTTTATCGGTAAGTTTTATTTGTATTATCTCTTCATTTATTTTTTGTGAAAGTTATAAATGGTTATTATGTAGAGCGTGCTCTACCTTTGATAGTCCTTCTATTACAACAATTATTATTGTGACATTTTGTAACTAGATAACGACCTATGAAACCTAAATAAGTACGTTAAAAAGTATCCTTTTACGAATAAAGCTCGGATATACCATGTCTTTGCATAGACAAGTCAATCAAAAAAATGCAAAGCAATAAGAAAACCAAGTTTGTATATAATAAGCTTTATGTTCTTGTCACCGCTAAACAGGTATCATTTCTTGAAAGCTTGCTCTAGCAACCAACGTTACGATTGCTCTCGGTGAACTGGTTACAGCGGGTTACTTAGGGATGAAAAATTCCCGGTCATCTATAAAACCTCGAATATCTTGGAAACCATGAATGCTAGCTCAGTAAAATTATGCAATTAAACAATTACTTTTATTTAATCAAGAAGAATTGAACGGTCTATCAAACAATTTAATTCACTAAGCTAGCCTTCATGGTTTCCACGATATTCAAGTTCGTATAGATGACCCGAAATTTTTGCTCTCCACGTTTGTTGAACCATTCGTAAAAGCTTACTTGCCTATCCATCTTTCTATTTAAACCACCCTCGGAAAAATACTCCTGTGATTTTTATGACATTCCGCAGCAAATATTTCATCGATTGAAAATAACTTACCTACTACTTTTTCCAAGATCCACCCGATAGATAACTCATGGCATATGCTTATAGATATATGTATATCAAAGCTCGTTAAGCTTCTCTAATTGATAGGTAAGTAGGTAACATTACTTACAAATGACTCTACAAGGGTTCGTACACGAAATACAGTCAGTACCACAAGTCGATTAACAAATTGAGTTTTTAAAAGTAAATGTAGCCGTAATAATGTAATATGCAGTTCCTATCATTGTAATTAGAATATAATTGTTACACCAACTTATATTGCTGACTGTACTTACGTACATATTCCGGAACAATCAATCATTACGACGACGTTTTACAAGACAGCTAAAGCACGCGGGAGTTATACATAAAAATTGGAAAACATTCGTTCCCTAAAGCAATTTCCTTTGTCCTTCAATTATGGGTAAACAATTTCTGCACAAAGGTTTCAATAATTCTATTAATAACAATCAAATTGTTAGACACTAGATAGCGCTTACCGATACTACCTTCCGCAGAACAATGTCATTCAATAGTCATAGGTACTTGTAGTAGGTAGATTTACTACACAAAATTATAACTTTGCCATCGCATTATCGACTTTAAATTAATAAGAATAAGCTGTATTTTCAGATCTGTTATTAAGACGCTGCATTGTCAGCCTTACAATGACTTATTATTTTTCATTCTCGCACGTTTTTCCTCGACACTGTTACGAGTCGATGGAAAAGGCGATTGTTTCGAAATGTGCCGCTTTGTATTGATCTCTACTGTACAGGGTGAGTTAATAGGGAATTATCACGAAAAAAGTCATTTGATACCTACTTAAAGTGGATTTTGGTGGTGCATACTGAAATTATTTATAAAATGTTGACTGTTATTAGTTTTGTATTTTTAATAAAAATAACTCAATAAAATTTAAAATTAAAATTAAAAAAAAATAATTAATTAATTTTGCTTTAAAATTAAGATTTACCATTATTATTCTTAAGAGCTGTGGATTTTATTACTCAATAAAATAAAATAAAAATAAATAAACTCTTAGGAAAAAAAACTTTAAGGTTTACTTACACTGACAAAATCCATAGGCACATCGGCTGTACTTGACTAAGTACTGTACTGATTTGTTTTATTTATCAGATAGCGCAAACAGAGTAAAGTCCAAAAGTCCAAAGGCCAAAATTTAGGTACGTACGTATTACTTAGGTACTTTTAGGTGAACTAACTTAACTGGCTACTTATAAATATAGATACACATCACATTCCGATGATTAATTACACCTTGCAGGTAATTCATCACTATCTCTGACCCACTCGTTATCCACATCCACCAAATACCCAGAATAGATAGGTGTAGGTGTATATTAAAAAATCGCTAGCTATGACTTTCTCGAATACTTAAATTTTCAATAACATAAATGCAAATAAAAAGTAATTAATAGTATAAGTATAAATTATATAACAATGCAACTGAAAACTGCAGAGTACCGCTAACAGTTATTGATATAAATTGTGCCACTAATAAAATCACATGTAAGACAGGAACCGATTTTTTTAAGTAAATAAAAAACAGGGCGTGACAGGGAGGAGGCCTACAGTGCGTGAGCATAGGCTGATTAGATAGATAGAAAAAAAAAAACAAAATGAAATGACAGTATTCTTAAAACGCTTTGAACTATAAATGGCACCCAACTGACGTACCTACACCCCCATCGTTAAGTCTTTTGATGCTCAATCCAGTTCAATTTTGAGTTCAGTCATTATTCACCAACACATTTGCGTTTAATAAAAAAAGCTAGCAACTAATTATGTATGTGTAATAGCATAGTAAGTAGATGCAATAAAAATGTTAAAACACATAATCGCGAGCTCGTTCATTCAGGCCTATTATTTAATTTGAGTGAAATTATGCATGCAAAACGTAATATCTGTAATATCTCGTCTGCATAACTGAACTGTATTATGTAGCTAACTAGGCACCGGCTCAAGAGTTTAAACGCATTAAGCGGCCTTAGTCGCAACTACTGGTCCGGGTCTATTGAATTTTATTTAGGCTCCTTTCACCTGGTAAGTAGCCTCTGATCAGCACTCATCCAGTTTACCTTTGAATCTGTCAAACGAAAAATTAATAAAAAAAACACATTGACAGATATTTAACACAGCAACATCTCAAAAAATAATAATTCTTCGTCAAACGACGATCGTGCAGTGCACATTTAGCCTCACGTCAGGTAGGTACTGGTATTTCTGATGTAAACGGCAATTCGCTTTATGAAAGTGGCGTGTTGAGACCAGCAAATTAGACCAGAGACAGAGCTTACATAAATCACATGACTAGTTCCTGTAGCTAGGCAAAATATGAACGAAATAACAATGTTAGGTATAATATGATACCGAGAAGCCTTACTTACGTTTTACGGAGGTTTTACAATAATTTTGAATAAATAACAGCATATTTTTGCTTCTGCTAGCTTAGGCTTATTTTATGAGATAGGGAAGAACCTTCCGAGCCCTACGTTTTTGATGGGCCATGAATTAGCCGTGTTTAGCACTAGTTTAGTCATGATGAGATTAAAATTTGATCATGATTAAAATTTAATTTCGCGTTGGAGGATGAAACATGGTGCTGTCGGCTACCACGGTGGCATGTAGCTTCAGCAACATAGTCAAGGGGATCGTGATTCTGCGTACTGTAATGATTGGCTGTCATGTTAGGACATGACATGACATTAACACGCGGAGGGGTCCACGTATGTAATTATATGTACGAGGTTACCAAACACTGTGTATAGACAACCTTATTTTTTTTGCCTATTTTGAACAAGCTTGTAGCATTGTTAATAGCGGCCATTCGGTTCAGGACTCTTAATTGCTGCCTTTAAGTGCTCACGGTGCTTTTATCTTGTTACAAGAAATGTGCCTGTAATGTCTCGTACTTTTTACGGTTAGACTTTTAGGCGTAATATTTTATATGGTCTTTGCAATCTTCTAGGAATAAGTATCACTAGTTGACTGACACCTGCTATTGAAAATAGTAGAAACGGACAAGTGATAAATGAGAAAATTAGATGTTTGACCGTTTTTGCAGTATTTTATTAGTAAATTTTGTTAAAACATACTTAAAATTACAGATTCAGATTACAATTTCTGCTTTTTATCAATTCGATTACTATGCGGTTATTACTTTTTTACTATAATGTTACCTATTACCTAAGTTTCTTTTTGGTCGAGCATCTGTAGAATTTAGTGTCATGTTGCAAGTGAAACGGATACCATAATTCTATGCCCACTCTACTAGCGGTTAATGTTATTTGCGTTCAGTACGCTCTAAATAATGTCGTCATACAAGATTTTGCCCTATTAAACCAGTATAATAAAACTGCCAAACATTATGTTGTACCCACAACGTACACTACTACTAACATTGCGTTAATGGGTGTATGTGACCAGTATCTTTGGCAACTTAGGTACTTTCAGTTATTTTTGTAGTAAATTAGCGGTTTCATAACATTATTCATTTGAAACCACAAACGCCTTGGAATGTTTAATTTAAAGTTGGTAATACATTATTTATTGAGATACTACAAGCTTAGATCACTTGCATTAAAAAAATTGATTGGTGTTTAATATATTATTATTTTATTGAATTGTGTTTGTTTATGAAAATTGTAAGTTATTCAATAACAGATAAGTTTTTTGATAATTTTAGTTATTTTATGTAGAAAGCTCTAAGTATTACCATGGAACATTTGTTACGTATTACGTTACGCGTGACCTAGACTTTATTTTATCAAGGATATTATTACGTTTGTAGTTTGAGCTTGATCCCAGAATTTTCTAGGCTCAGATAAAATAAGTCTGAGTGAAAAACTTATTTTGGTCAGATCCGGCGCAATTTCACGGTAAAGTAATATGTATTTGGGCCCTCGTTTGCGGAAACCCTATTTTTATGGTGGTTCACTACATAGCGACTGGTCTGTCATCTTATTTCATCAATTTGTCTTGTAGGACTTATGGCCGAGTTGCTGAAACTTTTTTAATAACGAACCATCTCATACTTTTACCCTCAAATACTTATGTGTGAAAGTAGGTAAGTTTTATATCTGGTGCTGTTACACACGTAAGTATCTACGTTACGTTTGGCTTTTACCATAAAACAGAAGGGGTTTAGAATGAGTGGTATAACGGCTATTGCTACAGTTTAGAACCATTACTAATATGCGGTCCACAAAACTCGCTACAGAAAAAAATCGGAATCTGGTATTTTGAGATCAATCATTCTGCACCATAAAGGTGATAGTAATATTGCGTTTGCAAATCCTGCGGCACTCGATCATTCTTATATAAATAAAATTCTTAGCAGTGAGATCTAGATAGAGTAGTTATCTCTACGAAGATCGCATGAAACGGTGTGATCTGTTGAATTCATGGCCTCAGCAAGGTCAAGGCTAATTTACTCGTTGCAAGACAGTTTTTCTTGAATGCTTAATTGTATTATCTTATCAGAGTTCTGTTACTTATCTAATTTGTTTTTCTTGATTGTAGTGATTATTTATTTGCAAACGATTTCAGGTTCACTGAACTTGTTTCTCTAGATTTTAATTTTATTATTAAATTCCATTTATATTAGCTAAGTCGTGCGTGACCGGTAAACTGTTATAATTCGGTGTAGTATTAAGTGTTTACTGTCTAGTCGATCGATAGGTAACTACTTACTGTAAATCAAAGTAAGTATAGATAGCAATAAATAACTAAATTTATAAAAAAAATAATCAGTTAATATGAATTTTCCCACACTTATTAGCACATATTAGCCAAGACACCTGAGTAGGTTTTGGCATCATCTTTTTGAAATTGATAACATTTACTTTAATAACGTGATTTTCATTCAACAGTCTTAAGTATGGCCAATTACAAATATTTAAAGCTACTTACAAAAAATGTGAAGGCCTTTCCATAACAGGAAACATAATGTAATAAAATTATGTCAGTGCTTTGGTCATGTGACTGTACTGTAGTAGGTACTGTCGAGTTCATTGCGACCTACTGACTCACGTGAACTGAATAATGTATTGACGTAACGAGCTTTCATTCAGCGCCGCAAGCGTGAGCTGGTTGTGGTGGTCACTTCACCTCCCTAGGCTACGAGTGTACAGAGTTACCTTGAGATACACTATGAGTATTAAGAAATTATTAGAACAATTAAATCTTTATATGTTATTTAAATAACAAAGGTATCATGCTAAACCAAGTGTTGTATTTGACCATGGTTTTTACTACACGTTTTTGCCCCTCTTACTCACCAAATACAACAGCTACAACCCTGAACCTATTTTATTTTATCTGATATTAAACTTCTCTAACTTAAATTAAACCAACTTAGGTGACGTTTCTATAAAGACGCACTATGTATTTTTTGAGTTGTGACAGTATTTTCAATGAATACTGTCACAACTCAAAAAAGTTAGTTAATTAAAGTTTTTTTGTTGACTGTACACACTTTACCAGATATTTCGCAATCACGGTATGTGTATCAAAGTTTATGGCTTCCGTTGGTATTTTACTTTTACTTTAGCGTGTGAAGATGTTTTTATCGTACGATGTAGGATGTACAATACAATGTAATTTTTCGGAGTGTAAAGGTATCACGTTTCATTGAAAGTGCCAGACATTATGGCGGAAATTATATCGTAACCTTTTTTAGAGTTCTAAGTATACTTAGGCAAAGGAACGGTCGATAAACTGTAATTTTGGGTGTAGGTTAATTGTCAGATTCTGATGTTGTCAAAAGGTTTTTCAGAGTTTCTTCAGTGAAGTAAGATAACTTTTTTTTAGACATTTTTAGATAATTACGTAGCCTTGCAAAACTATCACAATATCAAACCATTTTCGGTATTGAAGTGAGCATATTTTCTTGAATCACATATTAGTATTGCCTCCTCTCCATACTGCTCTTTCAGAACACTTTCCAAACTGCTCTTTCAGAACACTTTCTAAAGAGCAGTGAGTATAAGCTAGCTAGGTACTTACATAAACTATACATATAGTATTGGTATATAGAAACCCCTTCTGCAATCTTTTGGTAGTATGGTTCCGCAAAACATCAAACACCCCGCCATTATAATTGGATGCCACATGAAATATCAAAGGATCAAGTAATTGCCTCACCAACCTTTTTGCTGATTCAGATAAATAATTACTTTGAAAGAATACGGCAACTCCCAATGGAAAATTTGTGATAAATTAATCCCAGGTGAAAAGGACAGAGTGACGGAAAATCTTTCCTGGATTCATAAATGAATTGATGATCTTACAAGTCTTTTAAACTGTTGTCTGCAAGTTCATACAAGTTGTTATTAGCCTCGAATTTAGTATGTCGGCTGAGAAATGGAGACTTTTGAAGTGTTAGGGTGTGATATCGAGTACCTAAGCAAGAATATGGTTTAATTTGATACCTAACACATTAGTACACGACGGTAGTAGATTAATGGTACGATTACTGCCAGATTTTCATGTAGATAACCGAACCGTTTATGTTCGTGTTTTTTTTTTTTAATGTCAGGTAGGTTGCTCAATTATGTAGGTACCTATGTATGCTCAAAACCTATACATATTATGTTTTTATATGTCATTTACAAATGAGTTCCTAACTAAACTACTTAATCATCCACTTAAAAAAAACAAAAAGTTAAGGTGCTGTCCGACCACAACGCAGAATTTTGTTCTGATTACAAATTATGCAACGCTTAGGCCCATTTTTTTAAAGGGACCAAATATATGAATTTTGGTGGTTCTCTGACGTCAGGACAACAGGAAGATAGCGCCAGAATTTAGCGAGGGCATAGACGTCGCTCAATCGGTAGTTCAGCTCATCTGTATATACTAAGCTATGGTACATTTACACTTTCTACCATCGATATTATGACTCTCGAGTCGAAAAGGCGACAATCAACGTGAAGTAGGTCCTCATTTGAAGTCCTTCGCTTGTGCCTAGTGTTTCCCATTTCAGTGAGGCTCTTGAATTTATTGGATAAAAAGTGCCTGAAGTATCTAGATAATTTTTTTTAGGCTTTCTTAATCTACCCATTCAACGAAGGAGAGCTGCTCGCATCCTTCTTTGAATGGGTACTCTGTCCATTTCATAGAAACATATCAATTCGTCCGTTTCCTTCCTCTATGGCACTTCATCATGCTATCATCAATTTTTTGTAGGCTATTTCATCCTTACTTTTTACTGAAGAAGATTTTCCTATACCTACCTAACGTAAAATGTTTTTTTGCAACTAATCTCATCTTCATAATTTGTTACAATTACGAATTTATAAGGGTAATAATAATAAGGGATATTAGCCATGTTGTTCGAAGTATCCTTTAGGGATGACTTTTAACAAAAATTTAATTCAAATTCGTCGTGGGGGAATGAGATCTGCACTGAATTCCCGCGTTGGGGGTATTGTGCATTGTCCCCCTGCTGACCTCACCGGAGAAGGACTTTGGGTTGATGACAGCCATGTTCCAGCATCCTCGATGGTGTTGTGGATCCCGAGGAGTGAGACCCGATCAGCTCCTGCAGTCCCGTTTTGGATCTGGCTTCGGTTGTGGCAGAGCAATGCAGCACGACATGCTCTCCTGTTTCTTTTTCCTGAAGACAGCCACGACAGAGGTCACTGTCTGTCGCTCCAATCTTGAAGAGATGGTGGTTCAGGTCACAGTGGCCCGTGATTATTAAACTTAAACTTTAACTTAAATTTAAACCTTTTTAAGTAAAGCGTCTTAGCTGGTTTTTGCTGAAACTCTTATCTTTTTTTGTTTATCTTGCAAAAAGTTTGGAGTTATTAATAAAATTAACTATCAGGAAAAAATCCTACGTTTAATGTTTATCTATAAACTCGCGGCACTTCGCGGGAGGGTATCGATATTCGCACCGAAAAAAATAGTCCGGGAAATATTTTTATAAGAAAAGCCCAACCACTGCTTTTTATTTTCATAACGATGGAATTGCTAAATCATCTAAATACGGCCGCAGCCGTCTTTTTGCCAATGAACCGTTAACTTTCAAGCTTCCTCAACAATTCGTTTATTCTAAGGTTTATGTATATTTTTTATTGTAAATAGGTAATACATAATTTGGCACCGGAATCAATTTTATTTCGTAAGTGCTCTAAGTAGAGAATATATTATTCAATTTCAACGTCATGTGGAGTCTACATGATGAACCAATCAGTTTCATAAACAAACAAATATGCACATAATTGTATTTGAATAAGTATAAGTCATTAAAAAACGGAGATAACAGCTCGAGTAATGATAGGTGTTACACAATTCGATATTGATCTCTTTCCGTAGGAACGTATATAATTATCGATTTCATAACATTGCTTGACATGCAAGCCGCACCGAAGTGATACTGTTTTTTTTATATAAAAATCTGTTTCTTTTTCCACTACTTATTTTCATAACTGAATAATAGGTAATTAAACCAGGATCAGTGTCATATTTTGTTTTTTAAATAATGCAAGTTTTTTAAAGCCATATTCTCAACAAGGAACAGAATTGACACTCATATTTTAACTTAGATCTGTATTTTCCAGCATGACACACCAAACAAACTACGTTGTGTTCGTTGAAACTTAATTTACGTTTCGACTTAATGAATAAACGTAGACACACGTGATTGGAGACGTAAGCCTTTGTAGACGAGGTTCATTACAGTACCAAAACCAAAGTGGGGACATTTACAACACTAGATTACAAACGAGGCACATTTGCTCGTAGATTCAGAATATAATGCAAAACCGATTACAGACTCAAAATCTTACAGATAAATTAAAAAATAATTAATTATCTATCAGACATCTAGGTATAAGTCTTGCACAAATTAGGAACAAAAAGAGAAGAATGAATAAACCGACATATAAATAGTAAAACATAGAGCGATTATTTTCAAAATAATGTGACCTAAATCGTAACTATACATATTTAGTTATGATGAGAGTAGATTTTAGTTGTACCTCAAGTCCCTTTTTCACCATTTTGATCCTAATGTATATCTCAAAATCAAACTGACCGCTTAGAAGGTTAAATAAGTTTATTGATATCTTTTTATTAAAAAGCGCTATCTTGCTATCTTGATCCCGACCATTATTCGATGCCCTTTCCCGCAAAATGGGGATAACAAATTACCCAATCATCCAATAATAGGTACTAAGAACCGACCATAATTGTCAGTAAACCAATTTCGCAATGTGTTACGTCTTCTTTTCACAACATACTGAAAGTGTCTGTAAAATTATGTTCTCTATACTATTATAAAACTCTAAAAAAGCCAAAAACTAAAATTAAAGATATGGGAAAACTAAATATGCAGTTCTACTAAATAAACCATTCTGATTTCAAAAATCGAATTTGTCTGTTTGTTTGTTCGCGGATCACGCCTAAACTACTGGACCAATTTCAATGAAACTTATACCAATAGAAGCCCCTTTTCCGGATTGAAACATAGGCTATATTTTATTGAAACCAAATACGTGGATTCTTAAATACAGCTTGACCTCTCTAAACTAAAAGCAGCCTTTGACACGAGGTTCATCGTATGCTGGTTCACAGATATTTTTTGGTGGAAAGTTTCGCACGCGTACGAAGTCGCGGCGGGTATCAGCTAGTTTTTTTATAAATTCAGTGCGCGATTGAAAACAAAACACAGTGCAAAGCGAGACAACTTTGGAAATAACGAGGCACTTTCCCAGTGGACGTGCATTATTCCACGCAATGGCCAAATTGGCCAACATCAATTAACTTGTTTGTTCCCTACGCTCCTAAAATAAGCGCAAAAGATTGACAAAGTTTTTGTGTTCATTATTTTTGTATCCCTTTTTCTGCCTCAATCTTGACCGTTTCGGTTTATGTTTTCGATGTTCATTTGTCTCAGAGAGGGTGTGTAATATGTGTATCCCGTGTTATCAATATCCGGGGTACTTTATTTGGGATACAATAAGAGGGTACAATAGCAATCTCGTTCGTTGCACCTACCCGGAAGACTACAGATTCAATTTCGTTGGAAACCGTTTCTCACATTTCTTAAGAATCTATTGTGTACTAAGTAATATATAGGGCGCTTACTAAGTGCCATACCAACGACAAGAATCTTTGGTCTTTTAGATGTGACTTGAGGTCTGATTAGTATCAGCTGGAGATTGGTGAAAAGTACGAGTAAACTGAGTATGTTCGCTGATGTACGCAAACTAACGCAATAGGTACGCATTTGCTAAGACTAGAGTCAATTTATAATTCTATAGGTACCTACAATTACTTCTATTTAACTTTCTCATTGGTCAAGAACTGCGTCCAAGGTTTGTACTTAATCAAATAGGTAGGTATCTAAAATTGATACAAAAACTTAAGTACTTAATTGACTTCATATAACTCCCTCAAAATAGGAGGAAAACTTAAAACCTCCATATTTTTTGTACAATGAGCTCCCACGTTTGTACCCACCGAGTATTCAAATGAAAACCTTACACGAAACCTCAAAGATCAGTATTGTATCAGTTTCCGAATAAAGTACTAGGTACTTCTTGTTTCAATCTATTGAATTTACGTAAGAGTAGCGATAATCACAATGGCGTGTGACAGTGCTTTGTAATCGTAGAGCACAGATCTACCTAATGTAATTTTATAGTTACGTTACTTGACTTGTGAACTATTTTGTACTTCTAACAGTACCCGGAGTTACGTGCAGTCTAAAGTTAGGAGTGATTTTATAGTTAAACAAACAAATGAGCATCTCTTTAGAAAAAATAAACCTAGAACTAACCTAGTAACTTTCCTCATCAAAACACTACGAAGTTCACACATAGCGCGGTAATCGTAAGCGCCACAATGGAGCGCTAGCTGTTTGAACCTTATTTTAATCTTATTATGATCGCAGTTTGTCTACTGCCTACTATTTAATATATTTGTGCCTTGTTTACAATATAATAAGAATCTCTTCCGAGTCGAAATTATGAAAATATTTATTATTATACAGTAGGTACCTACTGAAATTATTACAATACCTATTTATTTCAGAACTTCCTGTTACTTTTGCTATCAATTCTTCCAAGAACATTTATTGTATTAATAAGGAATAATGTTTTGTTATTTTAGTAAATGTTTCAGAGATCAATGAAGCAGTTTATGTCTACAGTTTTTACCGAAACAAAGCTTTGATAAAAAAATATTGTGAATATATAAAAACTTAGATGTAGAATGAGATAAGGTCGACTTAGAATATTTTGTAAACAAACTTTGTGATATCTGGGTAGTAACCATTTGTACGTTTGATAAAAACTTTCCACCTTTTTAATAAAAAGTAGAATACCTAAGAAAAATGTAAATGGGCCTTATAATATTTTAGCAGCCTTTTTGTTTAATTAAAATAAAGCTTTCATTTTTGTGAGCTTTTAAAGGCATCTAAATAAAAATGAGTAAAGAAGATCTATTCTAGTTAAATATTTCTGAAGTTAGATGGAGTTATTTTCTGAGAATATATAAATTAATGGCATCTAGACTTTTAAGATAGCTACAGTTGGCCGTCGTTATTTTCAAGAAGTTTGTAGTCTCGACAAAATGTTAGTGCTTATTCATTACAGAGTCTCTCTCTGAGTGTCTCACACACTGACAGAGCATCGCATTTTTAAAGAGAGTCTCTCTCTGAGTGTCTCACACACTGACAGAGCATTCTTAAAGCCGCGCTATAATGACGCAGGTTACAAGTAAAAGGGGCTAGATTATAGACTAGAAAATAATAAGTTTCAGTTGTACTCAGAGACGTACTGATAATTACATACGTAAATAAATAATTACATCAGTCTATTGATATATTTAACAATGATAGTAATGTGGCGGACAGAGACACCCCAGTGGCGCTCAACTTCAACTTCTTGAATTATATTTTTTGTAACTAAGTTAAGTTAATGTCTCTGAGTGAGGCAGTATGTTTAAGAAATTAGCGTTTATTGAAACTTCAATTTAGCTATGATGTCTCCTGCTGTCTCTAAGCAGAGAAATATTCGTTTGCAAGATTGGGATTGGCTACGAAATCCTCGCCTCATATACCAAGTCCGTCTCAGCTTACCGTCTGGGGTCACGACCTGAAAATGATTCCTGTGTGGAACCCATGAGGTTCGTTATTGAAAGCTTCAGGGTTTTATAGGTTTCAAACATGTAGTTTACGACTACGGTTACACCCGTGCTTAAATACATTAATTGGTAAATTGGGATATAC
The DNA here is from genome assembly GCA_918843925.1 of Eulithis prunata. Classification (NCBI taxonomy): domain Eukaryota; kingdom Metazoa; phylum Arthropoda; class Insecta; order Lepidoptera; family Geometridae; genus Eulithis; species Eulithis prunata. The sequence continues at coordinate 4,797,000 of OU974016.1, read as the reverse complement.
AGAGTGTCCCGAAACTAGTATGGTAAGGCAAATGAACACTCTGGACAGGTATAATTTTTTTCTAATTGACAACCCTGATTTATGAATACGTACCTACCTACACATAGATCTTTATTACAAATAACACCAATACGCAATTTGAAGAACACATTTTACTGAACATCTAAATATATATAAAACTCTTTTGAAGCTGACTTAGAATCAACGCACAGCCTAAACCATAAGTCCTAGAGGTATGAAATTTGGAAGGTAGTATCCTTATGTAGTGTAGGGGTGCACTAAGAAAGGAATTTTGAAAAGTCGCACCCTAAAGGGTCTAGGACTCGAGCAACGCCGCGGGCGACGGCTAGTTTCTCATAAAATAACAAAAGTTTTAGAACATTGTTGTTCCCGTATAAGTGTTGAGAATCACTTCGCCTCGAGATAACATAGGTACCTACTAGTTGAGACAGAAAAGTCTAAATAGTAATAAAGTAGTTTAAAGTAATCGAAATAAAGCTACAATTTTGTTATGTCACAAATCGGTATTCAACTACAAATATCGAAAGTTGAACGAAAAGAAACTGGTATTTTGCAAACCAAATTAAGTTTGAAAGTTGTCCAAATGAAGATTTAGTAGAGTGCAATTTACGACAGAGCGCCAATGTTATTATTCGATCTCATTTGATCAACATTCAAATAATTAATTGGTGCCGATTCTGTGGCTGTTTTTTTCGTAAACTAACTTTAATTTGACAGTGCTAAATTTTACCCGTCTTTGTTGTTTCAGTTTATGAGCAAGGGACGTAAAATTTGTGCGTCAAATTAGGCTAGCCTTAGAAGGTATAACAACAGAATCGGCACCATTTTTAGTGTAATCCTAATCTAATATGTGTTTATGTCACAGACTATATAGACATAGATAATAACGACCCTGGAATGAAAACTTGTGCCTCAACTCCTGTGGTTTGACTTCAAAGTAACTGAAATTGATAGAGCTATGTTGTAGCCTACTTTAATGAAAGTAGACCTCTAAACTCAGCATCGCCCTAGACTATCTGTTTTAATAATGTCTCCTAGTAAATTAATTTTGGAAACTGTCAAGTTATCTAGGCACAGCCTTCGATATTACTTTTAGTTCTCAGTAAAGTTTAAAGAGATAGGGATTTTATTTGCACAAAAAAAAACAAGTTGTCCATCCTAAAAGATATTTCCTCGCTCGAATTCAATATAGCTGGATAGGTAAAGAACTACGAACTTTTAAATCATGATTCGTTTTGTAGACTAGCTGATACCCGCGACTTCAGGCGTGCGAAACTTTACACCAAAATATCTGTCAACCAGCATACGATGAACCTGGTAGCAAATGGCTGCTTTTGGTTTAGAGAGTTCAAGCTGTATCTAAGAATCCACGTCTTTGATTTCAATAAAATATAGCCTATGTTTCGATCCGGAAAAAAGGCTTCCGAATGGCATAAGAATCGTTAAAATTGGTCCAGTAGTTAAGGCGTGATCCGCGACCAAACAAACAGACAAATTCGATTTTCTGAATCAGAATCGTTTATTTAGTAGATCTGCATATTTAGTTTATCCATATTTTTAGTTTTTGACTTCTTTACAGTTTTATAATAGTATAGATAGATTCGTATTATTGACAACGTGCCTGCGATGGGCAATAAACTTTTCCAATCATTTGAAAGCGCGTTCGTGCTATAACGGAAGCAAAAAGCCTCTTCATAGTGGAATTAGCTGGAGTGTAAATATTTGAAATATCTTCGACCTCATTATCTGTCCCAGGGTTTTATAAGCGGGTGCTGAAATCCTGAATAAATACGGAATTTAACGTTCGCATCAGAAGCGTGCACATGCCTAATTATTAGTCGTTTACCTTTTTAAAATAACTAGCAGTCGCCCGCGGCTTTGCTCGCGTGGTAGCAGCATACGCATTATTTGGTTAAAATCTTTGATCCTAATTTTAGACCCTTTAGGGTGCGAATTTTCAAAATTCCTTTCTTAGTGCACCCCTACCTATATAAGGATACTAAGCTTCAAATTTCATACCTCTAGGACTTATAGTTTAGGCTGTGCCTTGATTGTCAGTCAGCTGCTAATAAAACTTCAAATCTTTTAATCATTTTTTAATTTCCCAATCTAAAAAAACCATTAGAAATGGTCCTCACTCTGTTTACGTTGTTTGTTAACAAATTACATTTGTAGGTACAATTTCATTTATCTATACCAATTTATCTGTCATATAAATAAGTAAATTGGCTAAAGGAATTTACACTGGCATTCAATACAATCCAATATTCGATTTATCTAATTGCTTCTGCAGTCTGATTGCAGATAACTTCTAACTGTTTACTACATTCAACTTAACTTTATTTTGTAGGTATGAATATAGTATTATATGATCTGTGGTATGGAGAATCATCAGTTACGTAAACTTCTCGCTAGGGGCGCTGCTCAAACCTAACTAACTAATAATACAAAACTTTTGTACTAAGTATTAAACAATAGTATAAAGTAATTTGAGCGTAAATTGAGCGTTGATATAGATAGCTAGATCAATGTAGCGTCGAGGGAAAATAATGTTTCACAAAAGAACTTCTTTCATATGAACTTTATTTAAACTTACTAAAAATTACAGTCTGGGTATTTTCAAAGCTCTGTAAATTTACCATCGGCTTCATTGTAACTTACCATTGGGTGAAATTGTGACCAGGAAACATTCTATCTCATATTAAAACACTGCTACACCGTAGCATTTACGGCGTAGCCAATGGGAATTTCCAAAAAAAAAAATCCCCACTGGTAGGGATTTCTGCGTGGGGATTTCTGGAATATACCAAATAAAAGGATTGACCAAACATTTGTATCGGAATTGTAGATTTCGGATGTCGGCAATGAATCGATTCCTGTGTCCAGGAACAGGATACGGGGATCAATATAGCTTTGTATTGTGACAAGGGTTCGCGACATAGCATCTACATTAGATACGTAAGTGGAGTCGTAATAGGTATAGACTCTTTTAAACTTTGTCAACAGACAGTTAATCTTATCAACAACTCTATTGACTCTAATAAACATTTTTTTTTTCATTTCAGTCATTTCTAAATAGGAACATCAAGGCAGTTTTGTATAAATAAATATGAAAATACTTTATTTACATTTACGTAGGTACAGTACGCCTACGCGAAATCTCAGTTCGCGGCGAACTATTCAAATAGCTAAAAGACCTCAACTACTCATTATCCAAGCAAAGTTTTTAACTCAGGCAAATGCTCCTCGTTGCCCATTTTTAATTATGGAGACCAAAGTTGTGTCTGCCGTTTTGGTGTTTTAATTAAAAGAAAGGTTTCTCCTCAAAATTAACTCCACAACGTTTTCATAAGACAGGAGAAAGGCAGTTAACCTTATAAAAATAATGTACTTATTTATTTTCAACTAGAATAGATGAATTTACTTTACAGTAGAAAAATTGAAGTCACCTTTAAATCAGTCAGTCTGTCGCAATAAATCAATTTTATGGTCTATGATAATTGTACAGGCCCACTAGTGGGCCAGATGGTAAATAAACAATCAAACGAGCCCACTTTGCACATGAGTGGGCTCGATGGGAATAACCCATTTGTTCAATGTTCATATTGTTCTTCCTTTTGTATGAATATGAATGAACAAGACACATTGTATGTATGTAGTTCAGTTTTAAGACGTTTTTGCACCGGCACGCCATCTGTAAGACTGACAAATGCTAGATGCTCGAACGACATAGTTGTCGTCACCAATGCATAAATGCATGAGACCAGCTTGTCGGTATCGTATAGATGCCGTGCCGGTGTGCATGGTTGAGCATCAGAATATGTTTTCATCAACGTGCTGTTAGTCAGTATATAAATAAAATATGATTGATTTGATTAGTTATAATAACCTGAAGACTCATTTTCTGTCTAACAGTAGTATAATATTAAATTATTTTTGTTCAAATACGTACTATATGTTTGAATTACGGCAGTAGTTATCAAGAAGTTAAATTCCTATAAGTGACGTTATCTTATTAATCAGCTGTGAATAATAATGCAGTCTGAATAATTTGTGTTCGGAAACTAATAAACTTATTGCAATTAATTCATTATTTTGCATAGGAATTCTAGTTCTTATCTTTGTGTGGTGCAAAAGTGAAATCTACTTAATAAATCTAGACTTCTTGAAGATTACTTAACACAGTGAAGAAAGAAATAATAGTAATCTAAGTTTTTACGTTGAAATAAGCGGTAATGAAACATTCTAATTCCGGTTTTTTTGGTAGGAAGTTTTGAGTTATTTCAAAAAGTGCAAATTATCGGGTTCCAAATTTTTGGTAAAGGACCCTCTGAAAATGTTCGTGCAACGAATATAGAAATACTTACAGACAGTCACGGATTAAGGCAAATTGGCAACGGGTGGCCCGAAACGGTCCCAATCAACATTCCTATAAGAATCTGATACAAACAAAGGCGTGTCGAATCACGAATCAGTTTACTTCCGGTTGAGACCCTACTTTTGTGATTCTGTTGAAGGTCGAGTGCAACATTTCTGCTCTGGAAAACTATTTGGTAGGTAGGTAGTGTACGATACACCGCGTGGTTTATTTGTGAATTGTGTGCGGCCGCGTTAAAACCACTAACGTTGCCACGCAGTGCAACTCAAATATTACTAGCGGTCATTTATTTGTTTTAGGTCTAGGTTAGGTAGCCTGTATTGGTTGAGGCCAATAAGTGGGTAATAGTAGCACACTGTTCCGTGTTCATTGGTTCCACGAATAATCGATTAGTGACCAGTAGGTACTTTATAGCTTACCGCCGCGGGTAATTTTGGAATGTATGACCATGGTAGAGCTTTATGTGGGAAATTGCCACTTTAATTTTATATGGTAAGTTCATAACATTTAAAACTTGCTTGTGAATATCAACCAACAAGTTTCACGATAAAGAGAAAACCCCAATATATTTTCTGCCTATCTACCTATTTGAATAGTTATAAGAGATCTCTAATTAGTGTCAATCCTGCTGTGACTAAGGAAAATCATAGAAGATCTTTAAAAGTAGAATTATTATGACCGTTTCATCTGGTTAGAAATACGCCCAAATGTTTCATGTGTAGCTATTTTGTAAATATTAAATACGCTTAACTAACTGTAATATTCTTGTTAACGTATATTATACGATGTTTATTCTGAAAATGTCTGTCGTTGATTGCACAGCAATATAAAAAAAAACAATACAAAAATAGCGGTAGCTTTCGGCCTGTGATGTGAATGCTAAACATGCTTTGAAAACATGAACATGACTTATCTACACGATAGTAATAAAAAAGTAAAATTGTTAAATGTATTTTTTTTACTACCCCACTCCTACTACTCCTAGATCTGCTAGAAGTTTGTCCGAATGTAATTTAGCTTTGAACTCAAAAGGTTCCAAGGTTTTGAAACGCAAACTTTAGAAATCATGCAACTTTAAGTAAGCTTCGTGTATCCCTGCTAATTAATTAAGGCTTACATTAATTAATAAAGTATCTAATTTATATGCACAGATTCACTTAACGCAACCCTACCTTCCCAACAGATGTTAAAACATACTTTTCAAACCTTAACTAGCTAGTTTTTGTCGTTAGTTATACGCGAAGTTGTTAGGAATTTTTAGGTAAATTCAAATCATTTATTGCACTTACGTATGTTGTTTTAAAGATGTTGTACAAAAGGTAGTGTATCAAACATAAACCCTGTTAGGGCACAGCAATTTGTTGAGGTGTACATATGCACTAGGTAGATTATAAAACAAAAAGTTGTGTTGGTTTTGAAAGTTCCCTCAGTGACCTTTAACTGTCACGACCACGATACGATAGAAGGCGTGCTCCCACGTTCGCAGGTAGCATTGCCAATTGAATAAAATAACAATTAATACATTAAAATCCTACTGGGATTTATTATATAAGTTCTAGAAGTTTGCGATAATAGTGAATTCGAAACATTGAGACATTCATTTAGTTATAATTTTAGCACATAAAATACTGTATTGTTTTTGAGAAATAATAATTTGAATTTACCCAGGAATATAACCTACTTGTGAAAATTCGTTTATTGCATTATTATTAGGTCAAAGTCAAACATATTTTATTAAGTAAAATCATTTAGATTAAGTTTATTTTATGCACTTTAATATTATTACTATGCAATTGTAAGAAACTTTAACAATGAACTAAATAAGCTTTAGAACTAGTAATATGCTAGAATGTGATAAATGACTTAATTGAAAAGCTTCATCACAAAAGAAAATAAAAAAGTGTGGTTTTGTCGTGATTAATTGCATCGCAGTCACGTGACACTGTTTTTATGTAATTAACTTTTTTAAAGCAGACAATGAACTTATTAAAAATAACGGTACATTGAAATGTCTAGAAATGCCAAGGAGAATACATTAGAGATTAGAAAGCAAATTAAAAATGGAAATAGCATTTCTAAACAATTCTCAATTCTCTCGACTCTAGTGACTGTAGAATGACCTAGCTATTCAGATTACCAAAGCCCTGGCTAGGAATGCGTGCATAAGTTAGGTCAATTTTTTACAAATCTCATCACAAAAGCGACGCCGTAAAATTTTAGACTCAAAAGTTTTGGAACTTTCGACTCTATAAACCTAAACAAGCTTAAAAAGCTGTAATAAAAAAAAGTTCTCTCAAAGCTTTCTTATAATCATTTTGCTAAAGGACATAAAAACGCCACCACTATTAAAACAAGCGCCAATTATCCAGTTTTGTCTTTATCCAATGTCGAATAGGCCTAGAAATTTCCCAAGAAAATGTTTTGTACTATTGTTTGCAAACATGCATTCGTCAAACCTTGATCTCGATGTGTAGAGATTTGAGAGCTAAATTGCTGGCCCATTACATTTGACCGTCACGATGTGATCAAACGAGTACAGTCGCTGCAAAAATGCTTATTTTTTACGGTAAATTGGTTTTCGGACAGCGCGGCATAGGCTTAGCAAATAGAGACCCATGGGTCCGATGCCCATTCGATATGGACTCTTAAAAATGAATTGGAGGACATTAACGGGATTTGGAAGTAAAGGATCGAATGTCAAAGACATTAGTCCCCGGGGATGGAAGTTTCGTATCAGCTTGTCACGTCGTAGATCACACACAATGGATAAGAGTAGTATTTATTGTTGTATGGGTTATGTGGTCATGGCATGGTGGTAGTTCTGTTGGTGACTGTACCTTAATGTTATTATGTTTATTGTTCATATCATGCCATAACATTAATCTTGTACCATGTCAGATTTCGAACGTACCTATTATTAGTGAGTTATATAGAAGCTACAATGGGGAAAATGTAGGATTCTATAAGAAGGTTTTATAACAGGGAAGTAAAGGCATTTTTATTTGTCTTTGAAGTCCCGACGTCCGGGGAATGACATCTTGGGGGCAATCGCTGTCTCAAAACCTGCCATTAGCCTGTGACATTAGCGCGTTTCAGCGCTTTGTTTGCCGTCAAAAGCTTCTTGTTATCGTATGTCTGTAGCCACAACGCTTGTCTTTATGCTGGGCAGCAAAAGCAGTTCAGAGCTTACGATATGGGGACTGTCATCAAGTTCTGAATGATTCTTGTGATTTTACTGAACAAAACCTCATAAAACATAACTAACTTTAACTTTCGAGCCCTCGACGCGTATGAACATATGTATGCGTATGAACTAACATTATTCCACAGTACTAATAAATACATATTGATAAAGTCTACAAAGTTGTAATAAAAGCATCGGGAGATGTTTTCAGGGTTCCCTACATCTAGGTACGACATAAATTATGTAGGTACCTACCTAACGTGTTCGCAATAAATGATTCTGAATCTTCACATGTTTGGAGCATAATTTGCATACTGTGCAATGATGTGTACAAAATCGTAAATTGTCCTAAAAATATTGGAATTTATCCTTCCAAATTATTATTTTTGATATAGACTTGTATAACTTTTTGAAGTGGAAACTTCGGGAACAGTGAATGAAAGTGAACCGCTCGGGTCGGTGACGCTGAATCGGGTTAGGTCGGTTCCACTCTCATCAAACTCTTCTAACGGCCATATCTCGGAAACTACTGGACTTCTTGTTCCTTATAAAAGTTTTGATCAAGATCTATATTTTTGATGACAGAAGTTTTCATATGGTCATATTGCATCAGAAAAGGACGAAGAAAAAATTAACTACCATACTTACAACTTATTTCATCGTGTTAGGCCGTCTGCGTAGAACGAACATAAGATTTGTTTATAATATTCAATAAGAATATAATAAGGTTGTTAGGTATTTCTTATTGTATAAGAATTTTTTTTTCTATATTTGAATATCGAAACGAATTTGGTAATGGAATTGCAAAACAAACAGGAAACAATTTCGTACAGTCGAGTGCTGTAAAGGTACAGTCACAACGAGAAAACAATAGATGAATTAGTGTCTAAATGCAACATAACAAACAAACAGGGTCAAATACTATGGGCGCAAACAGTAATATTTCATGCTTTGGTATAATTACGTGAATCTAAAAAATACGTTTAACACGCTACGGCGTAGCACTCACACAAAAACTTATGCATGATAATTTCAGTTTTTTTTCAGCTAAGTAGACATATAATATATTTTTTACTAATTATAGTTTTTAGTAAGTAAATTAGTGATTTTGTCGCAGCGGAATTATTTTTCTATCAGATAATTACTTTTTCTAAGTCAAAACCGAGTAATATTTTCATGTTAAAGTAATAAAAAGTTCCTACTATTTCGAAGTCAGCAAACAGAACCTTACCTACTCTGCAGTTAGTTTTAGGTGCTTAACTTTTCTTTTGCAAATAGCAATTTGATTTGAAGAAGTAATCACAAGTTAAGGAGTTTGGTTAAACCAGGGTTTTTGTAAAGTTTGCAAGGAGTAGAGTAAGGTTTGGTATTTATGGAGATAAGGTATTCTGAGAAGTATAAATCAAAATTATACTTCTAAGAATACCTACGGTTGAATAAATATGAAGAATCTTCGCCAAAGGCAGGTTTTCCACAGGTAGCCCCTATAGCTACAGAAAAGAAAAGTACAAGTACCATACTACAATGTATCTAAAAGACAGTCATGTGACCATTCGTACACGTTTTTAGGATTTTCTATTATAGAGCGCTCCTCGAATTTAAACTTGACTAAAGAGACTAGTACTTTTCAAGGTGACAGTACCAAGCCCTTGAGAAACGCTTTATCCAGTGTATAAAGCCTTCCCTATATTTAGCATAATTTTATTTCCGAAACCAGACAGTCTTGGAAACAGAATTTTATCGTTATGACTTCAAATTGTTTGTTTTAGAAATGGCCTTTAGCATAATGAACACGTAAGGCTTTGTCAGGGCACAGATCATATTAAACTGTCAGGGTAACCCTACATTATTAGCATTAGCTAGCTATTTGCGAAATCATAAAAGTAGATTGATGACAATGAAGTTTGGTAACTATTTTGGACTAGAAAAAACTTTTTTTTGCTGCAAAGTTTGGTTTTTAGGATATTCCCACTAGTTACATTGCTAGTTCTATTGATATAACTAGTGCGAATTTTTTGTTCCAGTAGCTCATTGATTTGAGAATGTAACTAATGGGAATAACTTAGTAGTTATAAAGCTAATACAGATCCAATGAATTCTTTGCTACACTTCAGACAAAAAAATGGATACGTTTTTAAAAAAGAGTAATTTGAGAGTCCAGAGTCAGAAATATCTTAACTCAGATTAAAAACCTCAATAGTTTTTAATTTACATTAGATACTACCTACTACCTACTTATTAGATTGTGTTTTATTCGGATTTCAAGGAAACATCCAAACAATGTTAGAGCCAGCACGAAGATAAAAATGCTAATCAAATTATACAAGCGTATAGCTCGTAGTCGTAGACCGTGGCAGATGGGAAATACTATCCAAAGAGTCCTTGCACGAAGTCACGATCTCCAACAGTGGGGGAACGAGGAGGCTAGTCTACATAGACGGTAAAAGCAATATCTACTCGTAGCTAGGCAATTTCAGGCCTAACACTAAGCCTAAAATTCGTTTTATGTGCGAGTACATTTTATTTGTCACCCATATTAGATTTTCCATTGCCACAATATCATCCTCCTAGACCGGGTACAGTCAAGAAAAAAAAAAGATTTTTGTAGTTTCGACTCTATAAAAAAAAAAACAGTGAAATAAAAATGCGTTTATTTATGAAATTATGATTTACACAGGTGAGATTGAGGTTTACACCGTGTACCGACCTACAAAGCTATTGCGTGTTACCCATAAGTGAAACATAGATAACTTTCCTTGTTTTGTAAAATTTCATTTCGAGTGGAGTAATAAAAGTTGTGATTACCTCCTTATAGGCACTCCGCGGATTCTTTGGGAGGTGTAAAAAGAACAAACTCCTTTTATGTTTATTGTACATTTTATTTTGTTGGTAAGTACATATTTTACGACTGCCAGAGCGTTCAATGTGCTAAATAGGATTTTGGGATGTTTATGTCGCCACTTAGGACTTGCGAATAATTTGAGATTTGCCGGGGATTAGGCAGATCTTAACAAAACTCTAAAGAAATAGGTCTTCTTATAAAATCTAGTAATTTAAATTGTGATTTTGTTGTTGTGATTTACAAAATCGTAGCCGACAATTCATTTGTTTTTCTTTATGTGGCTTTATTCCCCACGTGTATTTTTGTACTGATTTTGTAACAACTTCTGGTAGGATATCTATGGTGGCCTTTGCTCAGCTGTGAGATTACTAAAAGAGGTTAATCCTCACGTCCTCCGTGGAACTGGCATCGGTTTCTTTCCACTTTTTATAATGATTCTTTTCTCTTTAAAAAGCATTGCGATACGTTTTGAGTATCCTGAAGCATAATATTTATACGTGTATGTAGTAGGTGGGTGTTTCGTTTAAACGCGGCTCCAATGCCTTACATTTTATGTTGATCTGAGCTTCAAGGTGGGCTATTCACGTCTTTCATATTTACGACAGTTAAATTGCTTTGGAGTTACGTCGTTCGCTTTACTTTCTCCAAGTTAAAGTTGAACTACATAATATAACATGCGTCAGTACTTTACGATTTTCAGTATGGAGCCGGCTAAAAGGACCTAAGTCAATTTAAAGATAATGTTTTCTTTTGTTTCTAAAGCAAAATAAAAGGAGCAGGTTTAATATTATGCAGAACACGTCAGGATGCAATGCTGAAGCTTGCTATAGATATGGATGTACCGACCCTAAGTTGTTTAAAATACTTTGAAATGAACAATGTAAGCAATGTTTATAGCTTTGTGACTAAAGTTTTGTATTCAATAAAACTTGTATAATTATGTAGGTAGGTACTTACGACATGCTCTTTATCTACCTATGAAAAAAGCTAATAATGGGTAATCGTAACTAGGTATGTATCACAACTCAACCTTTTGCTAAAACCACTAAAACTAAAATTTTAAACAGATAATCATAAACCTATTGACGTAGGTAGCTTTTAAACTAGCTTTCTAAATTACCAATACAGTGTTTAAAAACTTACTTAGAGAAAAACTTGACAGGCATGACCCACCTGGTGTTATACAAGCTTACCTTATCACTGCTTATAAAAATGTATCCACAAGACATCGTCGCGTCGTCACAATAACGACGCCTTAAGACGGACGTCGCTTTTTCAGGAAGTTTCATTTTCCGTACTTTATTCAGTGACTGCAAAGAGGATGAAAGTAAGGCAGTTTTGAGTTCACGGGAAAATCGTAAATCACAGAAGTTTAACGTTTCAGGAGAATCTAAACCTCAAATAAGGCATTGTAAGTAAATATATTCCATGATAAATACTGCTGGTTATGCAGTAGAAAGTTATATTAATTTTTTGATTACCTATATATGTACATACTAGCCGTCGCCCGCGGCGTTGCTCGCGTTCTACCCTTTAGGATGTGACTTTTCAAAATTCCTTTCTTAGTGCACCCTTACACTATATAAGGATAGTACCCTTCAAATTTCATACCTCTAGGACTTATAGTTTAGGCTGTGCGTTGATTCTAAGTCAGCTTCAAAAGAGTTTTATATATATTGATTGATGATTGATATAATAATATTTTTTTACCTACCACTAAAAACTCGGATGAGTGGAGTAGGTATTTTGAGAGAGACTCTTGGAACTTACCAAATTGACTAAAAAAGCTTTGAATACGTTTGATAGCAGTTATTACTATAGTGACTATGATAATGGTTCCTAAAAACTGACAGTATGGTGGAACCCTAAAAACTGAACAGTTCGCCCTGCGTAGAACAAAGACCCTTTTAAAGGGACAATTGTACACGAAATTGGGAGTGATGTGGGTATGAAATGACTGTTACGAAGAACAGTGAAGACTGTGGGAAAAGGGTAATTTTTGCATTCCATGTAAATGATAAATTTATATGATTATGTTTCTTTTTATGGCACAAAATAAACGTTTTCTATTCTATTCTATTCATTTGTGTATCGCTTTCAATCATTGTGCACAGTCCAAATGAGAGACAAAAGGGTTTTGTGTTTGCACAGATCATATAATACCTACTATATACTAGACCTCAGTATATAAACAAAACTTCTACAGATGTAGAAGTTCTTTCCATTTTGATTAAAATAAGGAAAAAGAAAAATATTCAGACAATTTTATAAGGTACTGAAAATGCTCGCATCCGGAAGTCATGCATTGATAATTTTACTTACACAAAAGCGAAATCATCAATAAATGATTGGGTTCTACCTAATACAATGGATAGAGCCATGATATTATTATGTTTGCTGGAAAAACTAGGTAGAAACAAGTTATTTTTTAATTTTATTGTCTGTGAATCCACGTAAGCATAATAAAATAAAAAAGTTTAGTAAAAAAATATACTGCCAGGCGTGGCGGTTAGTGTTACCATTTGTGTTTATGACATACCTAAAATGAAAGGTTTAATATGTTACAAACATTATTTATCGCTGTTGATTCTATGAACCTGTAAAATGGAATAAAATATTTTCAAGGTTTGTAGTGTTGCTATGACGGCCCAGTGGGACGAGATACCGATAATCTAAAACTAGAATAACAATAACTCATTCAAGGGGATCAGTGAGATTTGCATATTGAGATTTTGACAATATGCATTACCGTTTGCCTCAGACGGTCAAAACAGATACATACTACATTAAAACCGTGGAAAATTGAAGTAATTAGGTAAGCACTTTAAAATATTGTAAAAGTTGCTTAACTTAGCAGGACTTATTGTCCGGAAATAATTTGCTTTTCCCTATTAAGGCACCGTCGTCTGTTTAAACATAAAGATAACGCTCTCTATTTTTTAACCGACTTCAACGAAGTGTGGTTTAAGTATATTAGACACCATACTCGAGGTAAAATACTAAAGTGACAGTAAAAAAAAGTAGAAATGGCTTTAAGGATATAATAGGTCGGTACCTAAATTTAACGGGGGGAAAACGGACCGGGTGAGAACGGGCCTAACCCGGTGCTTGATCCTTGGGAGAAATCTTGTAACTAACTCAATAATTAAGAGTTAAATAAAGTAATTTACTGCAAAGGTTTTTTAAGGGTGTATATTTCTAAAATTGCGTTCTATGCGCCTTAAGTTATTATAAGGCTTTACCTATTAAAGCGACACGACTACACCATTTTCCTTATGCTATGGTTATTTATCTCGGGGGGGAAGAAAATTTAATCACGGGTCAATGGGCTTGGAAATGCTCTCTTCTAAAAACACAAGATCAGCACCCCTCAGGATAAGTATTATATTATTTTAACTCTATCTAAACAAAAGCAGAACACATTTCAAAAACAGAAAAGCTACGACGTGGAACATTGTAAAAGAGTGAGAACCAAAGAATTCACGCTGGAATTTTAGTTATTGAAGATTTATTATTCGTTCCCTTCTAAAGATATTCTATTTTTTATAGCGAGCCGGAAACCATATTTTATTACTACGAAAGAGCTAAGGATACCGCTTAGTAGGTACATGCATAGTACTATCAAAAAGTCCTGTCATTACACCCCATATACCTACTGCGCTGTGGACTTGGACGAATGTCTGTTAGTACGTCCAAGGCTGTGGATCAAAATGATGAATTTCCGCAATGAAAAATAATATATTTTTTTTCTACTTTTTGAGAGTTATTCTAAACAACTTCCTGCACGCACGCGCTGTAGTAAATTCCTTAAAGACCAGAAAATTGCCACCATAGAACTATTATTGGAAAGATTTGGACGAGTAAATTCTGCGGATAAACACTTACGTTCGTGGGATAGATTTTTATGAGTGGGCTTGTTGAGAGGGACATAAAATGATCTAGTTTGTGATTTTGCGAATGAAACAGAGCTTGGACTCTGACCCTTTTCACGCGTCCCGGTTGCCCGATAACCGGTGCCGGATACCCGGCAGCAAAGTGTATGGTTATCTTTCGCACCTACGACGTGCGACGTACCGGCTTCGACACGTTCTAATAGCTCTCGACGCTTGCTCATTAAAATTTGCCACTTTTTCCATACGCAATATATCTATTTATAGCATTTTTATAGAAGTGAAACAATTTACAATAGTGATAGTGTCTTTACGATGCTTCTAAGCAGAAACACGTTATCACTACGTAGTAATGTAAGTACTACTTACATATACGTAAGCGATACTTTTAATCGGAGAAATTGAACTCAAAAATACTATGTAGGTACTTTCCTTGGGTTCTATTATTCATTGCTTCATGTATCACATGCTCAGTCAGCCACACTGCTTTAGCTCGGCCAAGAATGAGATTAAATTCTACTTCAAAGCAATTCTTGTGATTTCAGGATAGATAAGTCTACAGAATATAGCCTCTCTTTACAATAAAAAAAATTGGCAAGGCACAAAACATTTTGAGGGGAGGTCTCCGCAAAATGTTTGATGCCTAGATAATTTCTACTCGTATGTCTAGAAGATAGGTTACCTACACTGTATAAAAAGGATGCTTTAGCACACATAGCATACCTAATATATCTATGTACCTACTTATACACCTTGGAACATGTTGCTTACCCATCTCCGCCGCCGCTATAGAATCCAAATTTTCTCACAGTTTTGTGAAACTAACTTTTACAAAACCATGAATGCAGAAGAGCCGTTCTTATTATTTCAGTTTGTAGGAACGGACGATATTTGAATACCTACTGCTAATTAGGGAATAGAAACAACAGGATTGCTTCTTATCTTCATTAATCATAATACTTGATCAAAGTAAAACCGCGTGTTACGTGACTGGCATCAACTCTGTAATAATATTATGAAAGCCTCATCTGAGCCACTTGATTACACGAAAGAAAGCTCATTCATCTATTGATTATCTTGCAATTAGTTCCTACAGTTCCTAGTAAACATTAATCTGAGCCCACATGCATGTTAAGTAAAACAAAGATGCATAATATTTTTAATTTTAGATGTACCTACTAGCTATCTAAAATAAAAAATGCAATATTGTCACATGATAGATCACTAATTGGCTTTATCATACTGTTCTTCTAAAACTATTAGCCCAGTTGAATTAGGATTTGTCCCGGAAAAAAATATAAGAAGCAATTTTATTTAGGAATTCGTTGAGGGCATTGGCAGTCTAAATTTAGTTTTGCGTGGTAATCGATCCGTTGCGTCTTTCGCCATCTTAAATTTTTTCCGGGTTTGCCCCTTTTTTGAGCTAATTCAACTGGGCATCTTTGAACTTGCCCCGTCTCTATGTTTGTAATAATAATATGACGTGACGCTGGCAGAAATGTCCAACTCTAGACGATTGCCATAAAAAAAAAAAAAACTGGGCATTACCTAGTTTTGGCTAAAATAACTGCTAAATCTGTTGATATCTTTTTCGCTGTCATGCAATGGTGCTAGTGACAATGACAGCATTTTTTAAGCCGCGCTAAAATGAACAAAGGGATTCGAGTTATCACATTTTTTTAAACAACGCATAGCATTTTTATTTTAATAGTTTTTCTTGTGGTATTGTGAGTATTGTTGTTTAATTTTGGTGGAGTTTTAACCAATAATACATAGGTCGTAACATAAAGTGTGAGCCATTAGAATAAAATGTGTGACAAGTGGTTTTTCTGAATGTGAAAAATCGTTTCAGGTTTTGAAGAGAAATCCACCATTTTCTCTTCTTCTTCTCTTCGTTAATGGCCTGTGTCCGTCATTTAGACAGACAATTTGCCAATGTCAAGTGTTAAAATTGTAATAAATAAGTCAAGTCAAGTCACTTGTCAAGTCGCTTCAAAACAAACGACAGCCGACTTGACAAAGATTTGACTTGACTTATATTTTATAAAAATCACCACTGGGGGACACGAGTTTTGACATTTTTTGAAACGACACATAGCACTTTTATTTTAATAGTTTTTCTTGTGTTATTGTGAGTATTGTTGTTTAATTTTGGTGGAATTTTAACCAATAATACTTAGGTCGTAACATAAAGTGTGGGCCATTGGAATAAATGTGTGTAAAGTGGTTTTTCTGAATGTGAAAATTCGTGTTAGGTTTTGGAGAGCAAATCCACCATTTTCTTTTCAAAACAAACGACAGCCGACTTGACAACTGACTTGACTTGACTTATTTATTACAATTTTAACACTTGACATTGGCAAAATTGTCTGTCGAAATGACGGACACAGGCCATTATTGAAGAGAAGAAGAATCACCACTGGCAAAATTGTCTGTCGAAATGACGGACACAGGCCATAAAGGGTAAAGAAGAATAAATGAACAAAGAAGACCCCTTTTAGCTTGAGGAGGTTTAAGAAACTCGTATGAATAAAACCATAGTTAAAAATAAGCTACAAATTTGTATTTTAGGCTTCTATTTTATTCCTTGAATTGAAGTCAATTTCCACGAAATACAATTTGTGCCGTAAGTACGTAAATACGTAAATCTAGGTATGTTAAGTATTTAATTTCCGGCAGTGCCGATTCTATCAACAGGACCCATGACAATTTCAGCGTTAGCACAGCGGTATACCTATACATACGTAGGTACTTTAGCATCACAATGATTAAGTGCACACAATGCTAACAAAGTGTATTGTGTGAGAATCTTGTAAATGTGTAAAAGATTTTTCCGTAGAAATTGAAATATCTTTACTTGAGTGAAATTGAGTTTTGCTATCTACAGTTTATTTATCCCGAACAAGGCGCTTGTCCCCACAGAGTAATAAAGTTGTTTTTCGTATACCAGTTATAGGAAATACGTATTATTGTTAATTAAAATGACTATAAGTAATATCCTAGCGTATCTCTGGAGTATATCACCTGAACGAATGTTCCTAGGTCCATTAAACCCCAATTCAATGCTAAGCAATGTCCCAGGCTTTGCATGGACTCATTTAATCATGGGTAAAAAGCTGTCATCATCATACCTTAGTTATTTTTTTTTGTCTATTATTACAGGCAAAATGCTAAAGTCTGCCGTGACAACCCTGGCGCTGTGCATCGCAGTATCAGGTGTAAACCTGAATTTCCAGAACACTCCCAACCAGATCTTCATTCAGAGTACCTTGGCCCCTACGCTACAGTACTCAGTTCCTGGGTCTACTTTGACAAATGTCTTGTTAGAGGCCCTGCCGGCTCAGAGGTTGCCCGTCAATGGTTTTGGGTGAGATAATACAGGATATTTTATTACAAACATGTAGAGTGATAATATTATGAGGGTCTTATGTCTATTGCAAAATAGCAGTAAAAGATTCTGGATTTATAATGATTATTATTGATGACAGATGAATAAGACAATATTGTTGAAATAAAAAAATTCAACAGTTTGTTGTCTTAGTTAAACAACCTACCCGAGTACATTGTAATTATTATATTTTATAGCTACTTTGCAATACCTTTCGCCATATAAATCGCATAATTCATAGATTTCATTAGATGCAACAAAAGAAGACGACGAGTGCGTAAGTAGCTTTAAAATGAATCCATAAAATGTATCTAAGCTTCCTCATTGAATGTCGTAAATTGTTAAACTTTATGTTGGTTTGTAATGTGGTGTTTAGTAGAGTAGTAAACTATAATCAATTTCCTCTTGCACATATCCGAAAATACTTTTAAAACTTTCATAACTGTACATGTAAGCTCTAAGAGAAGAAAAACACTATTCATTCAGTTCAAGTTTAGGGATAGTTATAGTTTTGTTCAATGAAACAACCCGAGACTTGGAACACAAAGGATTTACTCGCAAAAATCAGTATTCAGTATTTTCATATTGCTTTGAAAAAAGCGTCAGCATTTCCTACCAGCTCGGCATATTATACTTTACCAATAGAATTTACACTTCTTGGAATATTAGAAACAGGTTGGCATACTTACTACAACCGTTTGTTAATAAAAAACAGCTTTATTGTTCAGATCATATATCTTTTCCATTTATTTAATTTGGTTTCTATTCTCTAAAAATCATGGAATGTCAACTTTTTCAATACATATAAAATTGGCTAGAGTAGTTGTCTGTAGTATCATCAGCCTCTTGGCAAAATATTGAATGTTCTAAGCAACCCTGTTCAAACAAACGGAATATAGCTTCGTGAAATCCCGACTTCCCCTAGGGAATGGTTGATATTTCTGTGCGAATAATACCCTATTAATTTTCCTAAAATAAGTTCTTATCCAAATTATTCGAGAAAACTTGAGAAGTCGTGTTTTGCTATCATAAATATTTTGTAACGTAAATTTATATTTTTCATTGTAATCAAAACGATTTTTTTTGTTAAACAAATCTAGAGATTTTCGAGTAATATGGTGCTGTAAAATAAATGGGATTGAGAGATAATAGGTAAACTAAAGCGCACATACAACAAACACAAACGTAGTGGTCTAAAGCAAGGAATTAGGATAAAAACACTTCCATAGTCTAAAGTACAAGACATAGAAAAAAATTAAGAGACCCTAGCGCATTTCTTACAGACCTTGCAGCGAACTAAAATGTCAATTGAGTCCACATGAATTGCTGAAAGTCCTCGTAGTTTACTATATCTTTTGCACTGAACCTTGTAGTTAATTGTATGTTGCATGTTTTGTGTTGTAAAGTGCACTGATTCTGTCCACAGCAACCCTTCAGGCGTCAGTGGAGTACAGTTCAACGAAGCAGCTAAAAGGTTAAATGTTGTTTGTGTTTAATACCGCTTACCTAACCCTTGTATATTAACATGTAAATAACATTGTTACGTTAGAGTGAATAAGTTTTAGGGATAATTCATTTTAGAACTAAAATCTCTGGTAATATTTTAGTCGGATCGTTAGTTCGTTATACAAGTTATGCATGTTAGAAATATAAGCATTACTTTTTAATAGTCTATTAATCAATTGTAAAATATAGTGTACATACTATTATTTTAATATAAATATTTTACTTCACATTTTATGTTCATTCAATGCAAGGCAGAAAAAGATCAAACTAGAGTTTATTTTATCTCGTCGAGTTTGCAGTCTCGTTTCACAGCTTGACTTCTATCAGTATCTAAAAAAAGATATTTAGAAATGGGAATAACGGAATAGAATAGAAATGGGAATAACGGAGAATAACTATAGGCAGCTGTTATTTTATACCTAGTCGTAGGTATGTAAACTATGTAGATGTGTTACACTTAGCTAGGCCATGACGTTAGGCAAAAGCGAATAGAACTGCATTCTGACTAGGCCTAACAAAACATTAGTTTCGGTTGGTACTAGTTGGCGCACACTCTAAACACCAGTGCTGAATGAATCTGTCACTTATTCTAGATATCATCAAATATTTATTTGTAAACAACAACGATTACAAAGAAATGTTTGATGTCGTGTCGTTTAATCACGAACTTATGTGATTTTGCTCGCTAAGGTATTCAAAGGCATAATAATACTGATATGATGAAAGTTGTCATCAGCCAGGAGTGAGTATTCACTTGGATTTCTGAGATGTTATCACTTTGGAGAGTATATTACACAAGATAAATTTGTACAAGTTAATTCTACAAAGTCTAGCATCCGGCTGAAAACTAGAACTAAAGTTGGGTCTAGTTTTGAGTCATAGTGAGCTACGAAAATGATGAACCACTCAGTAAAGTACGCCTACACAATACTATCCTAATTACAAATAAGTGCTAGGGTAAAACACATTATGCGCTCTACTTATTCGTAGCACGTTTATGCCAATTATTCAATTTGCATGTATTTCACAATCATTCCTCTGAAACCTTTGAAGGTTGTGAATAAATAAACGCAAACGTTAGGCTATAACTAAGACATAATTGGTAATCTAATCACGTCAAAACATTTTTGCTGCTACATTTTACAAAAACTGGTAGATTTAAGGAAATGAAAGTTTTTTATGAACTCGTAGTATAACAAAGTTTCGCCAATGTCCTTTTGAATTTCTTACAAATTCTAGAAAACTAATTTCGAAGGAAAATTGACACGGACTTTTCAGTTAGCTATTTTCAATCTCTACATAGCAGAGTAAACTATTACTTTGTAGAGTATCGCCCTAAGACTACAGCCATGGTAGAGCTGCTAGTATAAAGCTTTCATTAAACATATTTATATTTTTTATTATGTAGGTTAGGGTAGAACTAACTTTTCTAACTTGCATGAACTGATCATGACCTTTGAATTTTTTTAGTTTTAGCAATCCTCCACCACCCTTAGGCTCTGGTGTAGACCCGGCCACGCTGACTTGTGGTTTGGCTCCACCATTCTGCACTCAGTCTCGCTATCGGTCTATTGATGGTACCTGTAACAACCTAGTGAGACCCACGTGGGGCATACCCCAGACTCCGTACGGCCGACTCACACCTTATAACTATGCGGATGGTAAGTTGAGCAATAAAACTTAATTGCTTATAATAAAAATGCCATTTATCAATGTGAAAGCAATGTATTCACTCAGAAATAGAATTGTATTTCTAAACGACTGAACGATGCGAAATTGCTGAGGTAATAGATCGAAATGGCCATCTTAAGTGATTGGTATCGACTGCCGATACTTAATAAGTGAATAATAAAAAATAGAATACCACAAGGATGATCATAATATATAAATCGCTATTTAGTTGAGCTGGGGCCCGTCAATATGACCTCGAAATAATCATTACAATATTAAATTCTCCAGAGAAGTTCTTGGACTATTGTTTCGTGCGACGTTTCTATAAATATATTTTTGTTCTCCGTAAACTTTTCGGTTCTAAAAATCTTGCATGATTTTGTTGTAAGTACTTATAAACTGTTTAAACAATAAAAGCTAAAAGAGACGTACTTTGTTTATGAATTATTACCAAGCAGGCTTCAAGGCAAACATATTATACAACTGAGACGAAGGTCATAGAAATTATGCAATACAATAAGTTAAGTGCCCCAAGAGTCTAGCGCGAAGAAAATCAATAATTTAGCCTTGATTTGTATGCCAATAAAATACCTTTACAATATCCATTGTTATCTTGTTATCTTGCCAGCTGTTGGTATGCGTTTCACGTAGGGTTTACAAGGTTTGAACGTGTCTTTGACATCCTATAAAAGTCCAGATATTATAAGAGATCCGTACCGTGGATACTGTGCGTAATAAATATTGAATAATAAACATTTGAATCTCTTCAACCACTTTCGTACAAGTTTCAGTTAAAGAAACTTTGACATCAGTAAGATACTAATACTTATAAGTTACCTAAGTATTGGGAGGCTCAGCAAAGTAGAACTTACGAGTACTTTGCCTTTGTCAAGTAAAGTTTGAATTAAGGATGCGGGCGCATTGATTACTAGGTACATCAATACGGGATTTTGTTTTGTGAAAGAGATCATGTTAAAACATATCAAAAGCCTTTTCAAAGTCTTAAATTTTGTATTCACTGTGGAAATACGTAGAGAAAACGCGCGGCTTAGTCAGCTCCGCACGGATTGACCATATCACTATCCTTTCTGTAGATAAGGCGATAAGACAGGGGTTGCGAAGATGGTAGGTTAGGTGCCAGGCAAGCCTAACTTCATTTTATCACGTCATACTACTCAGTGTCCTGGAAATAAAGTGGAACTAAAGTGGAACATAAAACATCTTTGAATAAATGCATTGCCTATTTTCAGGATTTGCAATGCAATGCCTAATTCTTTACTTGTTATCCCCGCGTAATCTATAAACATCAAAACAAAAAAATTAAATGCAAATAATTCTTGAATATTGCAAAGCAGATTTTAATGAAGGGAGTAGCTT
The DNA here is from genome assembly GCA_918843925.1 of Eulithis prunata. Taxonomy (NCBI): domain Eukaryota; kingdom Metazoa; phylum Arthropoda; class Insecta; order Lepidoptera; family Geometridae; genus Eulithis; species Eulithis prunata. Next base: position 4,774,743 of record OU974016.1, on the reverse strand, counting down.
GCAGAATTTTTAATTAAAACATGGTCAAACACATTCCTACAATATAATTGCTCAGAAGGAGCGTAATCCAATAAACTGTACAACGAGGGCTGGCAGCACAGTCTATCGAGCTTTTATGCTTGGCCAGATTGGAAGTATTTCAAGGAATTTGTCTTTCAATCCCTCATATTATTGATCTAGAGGAGGTTCTAAACCTGTGTAATAATATTAAGGTGTAGTACTCGTATAAGCATATACCTACAATATATTATTTTTTTCACAATTAAATAGTCCGTGAAATCGTTTAGGCAGAAACTCCTGTGTCCAATTACGAAGGTTCTGTTGCCGTCGGTCCATGTAGAGCCAGTATTACGCTGTCGAATTATTCCTTTTACAAACTTGGTACCGAAACCCTGGAGCGTCAACAGATGCCTGGTGCTTCCCTTATTCCAGCTTAGGTTAAATGTACCTAATACGGTTCTCTGATGTCTAGAAAATCCTCAATTGTTTTTTGTAGCCTTACTGCAGTCAGGAGGTACCTAGTTACCTCCCTGTTTCACACTGCCTTCGCAACTTACTCTACGATATAAACTTTGCTACAAACTCATTTTGAACTAACACCAAGCATCTTATTTGAGAGTCGAAAAGTTTATTTGTGGAGTATTAAATCTTGCGACATTATAATCCATAACTTTTCTAACTAAAACATCAATTCTCAACCAAAATAGGCCATTGATGATTTTTTGTAAGAATGGTTTTTTACAGTTTGATGATTAATTGTGTGGAATAATAGCGAAGAGAAATGGAAATTGGACTAGTCAATATGTAATTAGCACAAAAAAAAGTAGGTAAGTATATGAAAGCTATCTATCCTCATAACTGGGGAACGTAAAAGGGGCTTTTTAAAAAAGAAAATATTTCTTTACGAATTAAAACTATAATTAAAAATGTTACGTCTATGCCGGTTTAAGGGCACTAATCTTGTGGCTCCCACGGAGCGAGAGGACGCAGCCGGCAATACAGAGAAAGTTGACATCACACTTTTATAATTTCTAAGAACTAACTGCAATCAAAAACATAATCATAGAAAAATATAAAATAGAACAAGTACTTTAGGACTCTGGGGCTCTAGGGCTCTAGATAGGGAGTGAAACATAACAACGTATGTACACGGCTTTTTTTAGAAGCTGGTTAAAATATTTTACGAGAGTTATGATAAATTGAAGCTATTTTGTTTCAGGTGTGGCCGCCATGCCCCGCTCTCGATCTGGTCGTCCACTCCCTAATCCACGAGAGATCAGTTTACGTTTGTTTCCAGACAGGCAACTTATTGACCCCATTTGGAACTTGAACACTCAGCAATGGGGTCAAATTGTCACGCACGATATGTCGCTCACCGCTGGTGTTGCTCAGTCTCGTAAGTATTCACCTCATAAGGAATAGAAATATTCAACTGAAAAGAATAAGTAAAAGAAAAGTACGTACGAACAAATGTCCTGCATAATATGTATATTTGTATATTTCTATTATACTAGGCCCATTAGGTATTCTGTATGTAACAAATTTCAGGGTACGGCCAAACGTTTTTGAGACCTAAGTGACCCATCTTCATTTGTTCAGGATCTTTGACAGACGTTTTATGAAATAGGTGCCCTGAAGCGAAATATCTAATTTCAATGTTACCTATTTATTTTGCAAAGAACTTATTACGTAATAGCAATGTTAGATACCTACTCTATAGCCTTACTTAGTGAAAAATGAATTTTCTTTAAGTCGTGATCGGAAAAGCTAGGTATATCCCTTTATAGTATAGGGGAGAGCTTAAACGGGATTTTGATATTATTTTTCCTTGGAAGATTGTATAAACAAAGAAATGAGTAGTAACCTGTTATATGCAGTCATAAAGACGGGTTCAACGGCATGAAAAGTCTGCAAACGCTTCGTTGAACCGTGGAAATTACTTGATATCACCTCTATAGGAGGGTTATAGCGTGATTTAGTAGAACAGGTGAATAAGACAGGGAGTTGTTGCTCACTTTGTTAGATACAAACATTAGGTTATGAAAGTAATAAAAATATATTTCAAATAGTCTTACCAACATATAGGTAAATGCTCTCTCAAATGTGTGTTTAACTTTTCACTCTTCCGTTATTTCCAATCACGGTTCTTCCTGATTTTTCATTTATTGGACTTCTTCTATTTCTTTATACCATCCACCGCCCTATAGTAAATTTTATTTCTAACACAGCCAATTTCAAGAGGGCATTGACATACCTACTTTATCTATCCACCATGAGTCATCCGGGCATTGATCTATAGAAGATTTATTGACCTCGGAAAATATTTGCGCCGTGTGACAGACAGACAGACGGTCATCAACGTAAAATATTGGGTACCTTACCTAGGTAGGTATATTAGGAACTCTTTATTACGCATATCTACATCCTTCATAACGCTTATCGTACACGGCATACTCAGCACAGCTACCTATTGAATACCAAATATATCTTCTCTATTTTTAGATCCAACAAAATGGCCAATTTATTAAAAAGATTTTATCTTTGAAAACCCTAGAATCAGGTCGTCGCACATGTATTCATTTGTAAGTTATAATATTGATAATAAAGTTTAATGGAATAATGTTTTTGTTCAGACAAGGATCTAGTTACATGCTGCGATGATAACGGCCAACTTGCAGCTGACGTCACCACAAACCCAGTATGTGCGCCCATCCTCATACCACCAAATGACCCGATCCATGCACCTCAAGGGACACAGTGCATGAACTTTGTTAGAACTGGGACCACGAGAGACCGGGGTTGTACCACTTTTGAGGCACCAGCTGAGCCTGTGAGTATTTAGGCTTTAGGTTAAGTTCTCAAAAGAAATTAGATTCAGATAAATCAGCTTCAGGATAGATTTATCACACAGATTAGGTAGTACTGATTTAGAACTGAACTCCTAGTTTCTTCTCTTCTGATATTTTTTTTTGTAAAATAAATTTTCTGTCAAATAAACCTGCGTAGGTTTCGATTGAAAAAACCAGTTTAGTGTAGGTAAAGCTGAAAAAACGCGCCATCAAAGCTCCTTACATTAAAAGGAAACCAATATAGCATGAGCTCTTATTTTGTCAGTGTAAAGAGCTCTTATTTGTAGAATAGGAATTACATTGGTTACAAAAAATACATGTCATGCATTGCTATAGTAGGGTAATAATAGACATTTTTTTGGTCCTGATGGTAAATACATGTATCAACAGCTTACAACAGTGACAGCATTCATGGACCTATCACTCGTTTATGGAAACAGTTTGGGTCAGGCGAACCCTCTCAGGGCAGGAGCTGGTGGTCGCCTCCTCACCTTTATTAGAGGAGGCCGGGAGTGGCCTCCACAGGATCCCAACTCTACGCTCACCTGTGAAAGTGCTCAGTCGCCTAGCGAGCCTTGCTATTTGGCAGGTAAGTAAAACTGCTGTAACCACAAAAGTGATTTTAAATGTATTGCTATACCCTTTGTAAGTTTGTTATATAGTGTGTTGATAGTAGATCCTTATAGCTACAAAACGATGTCGCAACCAAGATCGTCCACCGCTTATACGCAGTAGTATTTCGTGTCTAAACTAACCTACATGTTTACGGAATGGCAAATCGTTCTACGCATCCGCTACAACTATGTAAAACAGTGGATATTCAAAACAACACCGGTTGTGAGAGGATATACGCAAATAAAAGCAAATGGCTTCAGTAAGTCGACAGTTACGTGACTATAAAAACCAGCGGGGCGTGCTCTATGCTACTCTAAAGTCCTATTTCAGCGACCCAGGAATGCAATGTAATCGTCATCATGTTTATCGAATTCTGTTTATTTTTTGAAAGACACAATTTGTATATATCCGGTTTAGGTAGGACCAGTGATATAAAAATACCAATCGCGTTTTCAAAGGCCACATAGAAAAATGCAGTTTAAAATCCATTAGCTTTTCAATTCAATGGTTCTATAGAGAAAATCTCTTATATCGTTAGGTAGGTATTTATTATCGTGAAACGGCAGTTGCCTAAGAATATCTGCTCTACTTTTCAAATAAGAGGATGCTTCGATACAGGAAATATTATTTGTGCACTATGATTAACCTTTACAATGGCGAAATTAATAAGACTGAAGATAAGAAAATAGATTGTTAGGGGTATTTTGGACTCCAAATCACTATAATAATGGCAAGGGACCAATTCATTGTCCGTTTCTCAGCTGAGAGGATTTGCAAATGATGAATATTGAATTCCAGGGAAGGCTGTAACTCGCAGCATCTCCACTATTATAGCCATCTTGAAAATTGTTTACTTTGATCAAATTAATACTGAGAAAATGACCTTTTATCATCATCATCATCATCATCATCATCAATATATATAAAACTCTTTTGAAGCTGACATAGAATCAACGCACAGCCTAAACTATAAGTCCTAGAGGTATGAAATTTGGTGGGTAGTATCCTTATGTAGTGTAGGGGTGCACTAAGAAAGGAATTTCGAAAAGTCACACTCTAACGCGAGCAACGCCGCGGGAGACGGCTAGTGTGTTTATATTGACTTCTTTGGTACCGTTTCTTTACACAGTCCATATAACAACTAAACTTGGAACTTTTGTGTGCGACAGAACTTACTAAACAAAGTTTGACTACTACCTACATCGATATTACCTACCATAAATCAATGGTTACCAACATTAATGTTGTATACCTACTCATTTACATTTGAAACCACTTCCTCAAGCACATTTTGGAAATCTAGCAAAATTTTATAATTACGATCCAAAATCTTAACATTATTTTATTTACAGGAGACATCAGAGTAAATCAAAACCCTCAGCTGACAGTACTCCAAATCATCCTTCTGAAAGAGCATAACCGCATTGCTGATGGGCTACAGTCCTTGAATCCTCACTGGAGCGACGAGACGGTTTTCCAGGAAGCTAGGCGAATTCACATTGCTGAAATACAACATATAAACTATTATGAGTACCTACCGATTCTTTTAGGTGAGATTTCTATAGGCATCAGAGTAAAAACATTCGTGTTTAAAATAACAGATGAAATCGGCACAGTTTTAGTGAGTAAACTTTTTGGTTTGGCTACGCAGTCGAGTTTCAGCTCAATTGAACTACAGTTTGCAATCAAAACGATAGCTTTATTCCGAGTTTTGCTAAAAAGTTCACAGCGAATCAAATCACGCTCCTAGTGGTTTTTTTATTACGGGTTTAGTGGACACATTTTTATTTAGTTTCCGTGATGAAACTTGGTCGCTTGGCTTAGTCCGCGCCTAGAAGACTGGCCCTCCTAACGAGTTTCCGCATAACGACTCTTTTATTTCTTTTAGGCTATGAAAACATGGTGAAAAACAAGTTGATATACCCTGGAGCACATGGATACATCAACGACTACAACCCGAGTGTAGATCCTGCCGTGTTGGACGAGCATGCAACTGCTGCTTTCAGACACTTCCACTCTTTGATTCGTGGTCATTTAAGGTTAGTAGAAGATAATAAAGTTACAGTACTAGTGGGATTACTACTAGGATGTTATAATAAGGATGCTAGTACTACTAGCTACGGATTATAACATACTCGTTTTTCTGTTGACTCTCTGCTACATTTTGTTGAATTTAGTTCCTAGTTAGTCCATAGTGGTGTTTGTGCAGTGTAAAATTCTGATACATATATTATTATAAAACTGTAAAAAAGCCAAAACCTAAAATTAAAGATATGGATAAACGAAATATGCAGATCTACTAAATAACCGATTCTGACTCCGAAAATCGAGTTTGTCTGTTTGTTTGTTCGCGGATCACGCCTTAACTACTGGACCAATTTCAACAAAACTTATACCATTCGGAAGCCCTTTTTCCGCATTTAAACTTAACTATATTTTATTGAAATCAAAGACGTCGATTCTTAGATACAGCTTGAACTCTCTAAACCAAAAGCAGCCTTTGGCACGAGGTTCATCCTATGCTGGTTGACAGATACTTTGGTGGAAAGTTACGCACGCGTACGAAGTCGTGGGTATCAGCTAGTAATAAAATAAAATAAGTTTTAACGCGACAAAAATAGCGAAATTCTTTGGTAAATATTATTTCCGTTATTTGTCATGTTATATTTGCACAGTAAGTGAGGGCCACAGCCCAACTTCCGAATTTCAGGTCAGTGTTCTAAATCTGGTTGTGTTTTTACGGTCCTAGGTACATAATTATTATTTCTAAGATTATTGTTCTTTCTGTTCAGAAACCAAATCAGTGTTCTCAAGGTGAATAATTTCTTGAAAAGGGCACTTGTCGACAGGGTTTCTGATTTCCATCTATAAAGGCTTTATGGATGAAAAATTAGAAGACGTGTTTCCCGGTAGTATTAGAAATTCCAACGAACTAAAGCTCGTCAGAATTTTTTATTTTGCAGCCTCATCTCCGAGAAACGTCGTTTGCTCGGCGCCGTCCGAATGAGTGACTGGTTCAACCGACCTTTAATTTTGGAGCTGGATGATTCCTTCAATAACCTGGTGCGAGGCCTCACGACCCAACAGCAGGACTTCAGCGACCAGTTCTGGGACTCAGAAATGACGCAGTTCCTGTTCAAGTAAGACACATTTCTGATTAAAAAAATATATTTTGTGAAGATATAAATTTTTGTACCATTTCGAATGAGTCATTGTGCTATTAAAATTGTTATCTCTATTTCATCTCGACTTGCGATTATATTCAGTAAAATTCTTTCTTTTGACTTTGATAAATGTATTGAGTCGGACAGATACTCTAGCTATACACTGTTTCGAGTTTCAATAGTGAACGATTCTGAAAATAATAAAGAATTAGACAATGCCTGTTGAATAGAAACAAAAAGCATTCAGATGTCTTCTGCAAGTAAAGCCTTGAAGAATTTAAAATTTGTGTTATGCGGTTGAATCTGGGTCAGAGCGACAAATTCACAAGACGCCGGGATCCAAGTAGAAAGCTTGAACAGTTTTATTTATAGCCGTTGGGCGATTCAATACGTTGGGACATAAAATGTGTCCAGTAGCTATAAAATAATATGAGCCATTAGGCACATCAATCATCTAAACTAAACGGAACAGTGTTGAAAATAACAATGGAACTTTGCTCAGATTTGTAATTTGATCGTTTTATTCAATTCTACTGGTAGACTATTACACGTGTACACTTAACTTTCTATGGTTTCTTAGTACCTAACCTACCCCAGTGTGAAGCTAAAATAATTATTATTTGTGTTCTAAAAAAGAGAATAAATTTTAGATTAGCATCAAAAAATTTAAATTTTTTGGAGCAATAAGTACCCAATACAATGTTGTGCGTAAAAAATAATTCGAGCTTTACCAGCTAATGCAGTTTAATCTTAGATAGGTATCTACAAAAGTTCTGAGGGATCTGAGGTGATGACATTTACATCTGTAATGAAGTTACCTTTCAGGAAACAAATGAGCTACAAAATTGCTCGTCACTTGTGCAACGTCACAAAGTGCTCGTTACTTTGTGGCACCCCATTGTTGCTCGTAGTGCGCTTAGGGTATTCATCAACATTTATCGTCCAGATGGTAAAACTACGCCATGATGTTTAGTGGATTTTTACGACTGTAAGGAATGAATTGCAGCTGATGCTTCCTTTTACTTTCTAGTTTCCGAGTTCCGCGTTCCGAGTTCGCACATTTTATTTTAAATGTGGTTTTCCTTATCGAAGATCTTTTCTTTTTGTACAGTCAGAGCTATTATTTGCAGTCTTTAGCAGTAGATAGATAAGAGAAAGGATAGTATATATAGGAAGATGTACCAGTACGGTCAGCGGATCTAGGCAATCGTTTAGTTAACTAAATTATTATCTTTGCGCACCACAGATGGCCTAGGTCTTGGTGTGTTAATTCGTCCGGTGCTTGATTGCCTATAGATCCGCCAATCGCACTATAGTAAATGCGTGTTATTTGAATTATACAGACGAAATAATACTTTTGGTGGAGATCTCCGAGCGACGGACATCCAGCGAGGTAGAGACCACGGACTGGGCACCTACCTGGCCACGAGAGCAGCGTGCGGACTGACCGTTCCTAAGAGCTTCCAGGATATGCAGGACTATATTCCAGCTGAGGTAAAAACAGGAGTAGCTTGTAGTTTTTCACATTGTATGAATAAATCTGACGATCTTTGCATTACAATTATTTCATCTCTTTGCGCGTCACCGAAAGCTCTACTGCCAAACGTTGCAATGTCACCGCGCAATGTAACTCGGGTCCGTTACTACGATACGATTGCGATTATCAGATTTTTTCGTGCTGACGAATACTTCATTAGCAAGAAACGTAGTCCTATTTCAAATAACGAATCGTATACCGTTGAGTTAAAGCTTAAATAAATACAGACTCCGCTGTGGCGCATACGATCGAAGAGTTATTTGAAAGTTTAATGAAATTGACTGAAATAAAAGGTAGGGACGAGTATATCAACAGATTCCTCGGAAAGAATCTAGATCAACTTATTACTTATTATTTAGAGCAAGTCCCATGTCGATATCAGAGTAGTGGAGATAGCTGCAGTTATAAAAATACTCCATCTAAAACTGTAGTGACCTAATTGTCATACTTATTCCATAACATATCCTGGTAGGTACATATCTCAGGCATTGCAGCGTCCCGTTTATATACATCTAAATCATATACAAAGGCTTGTTAACTATGCTTTTAGGCACTTTATATTGATGTTTTCACAGAACATCGCAATACTGCAATCCCTCTACGAGAGCCCAGAAGACGTTGAGCTGGTGGTCGCAGGGTCCCTGGAGCGAAATGTGCCGGGGGCTCAAGCCGGGCCCACCTTCCTGTGCATCTTGACGGAACAGTTCTACAGAACAAGGGCTGGTGACCGCTACTTCTATGAGAACGGAGCTGATCGTACCACGGCTTTCACTCCAAGTAAGTCATTATTTTAAAGCGAGTTCGTAACCAGAGGGATGGTTCTCATAATCTTTAGTATACCGGGGCGCTGATGCATAAATCCACAATGACAGAGGTTTAACAAAAATAACATACTAGATAGATAGGTTAATAAAGTATTGATGTTAGCAAACCAATAAATTCTTCGAAGAAGTCGCGGGTGGAAGATACTGAAGAATAGATTACAGGGCTGGGTAATGTACACTAGTGTGGAAATGTTAGCGATTCAATTTGCTCACACGCGACGGGCAAGGTTACAGATCGTTCTTCTTCTTCTCTTTAATAATGGCCTGTGTCCGTCATTTCGACAGACAATTTTGCCAATGTCAAGTGTTAAAATTGTAATAAATAAGTCAAGTCAAGTCATTTGTCAAGTCGGCTGTCGTTTGTTTTGAAAAGAAAATGGTGGATTTTCTCTTCAAAACCTAACACGAATTTTCACATTCAGAAAAACCACTTTACACACATTTATTGCAATGGCTCACACTTTATGTTACGACCTAAGTATTATTGGTTAAAATTCCACCAAAATTAAACAACAATACTCACAATAACACAAGAAAAACTATTAAAATAAAAGTGCTATGTGTCGTTTCAAAAAATGTCAAAACTCGTGTCCGTTACAGATCGTTTCATGACATCCATTACTGCACGCACGTGCAAATTACTGTAGTAAGTGGTGCCCTACATTTTGATTGAGACAATGACACTCTTATAACAATATATCGATATAACATGTCGTCGCAGTGGGAAAACTGGTGGACTTTGCCAGCGTTTTGTATTGATGCTACCACCCCATTATGTCGGTGATGTGGTGTTGGAAATGCATGCCTAGACAAATTAACATTATGACAATCGTAAGTAAGTAAAAAAAATACAAAAATATAAGTAGGATCTTGTTCTTCTTCTTCTCTTCAATAATGGCCTGTGTCCGTCATTTCGACAGACAATTTTGCCAATGTCAAGTGTTAAAATTGTAATAAATAAGTCAAGTCAAGTCATTTGTTAAGTCGGCTGTCGTTTGTTTTGAAAAGAAAATGGTGGATTTTCTCTTCAAAACCTAACACGAATTTTCACATTCAGAAAAACCACTTTACACACATTTATTCCAATGGCTCACACTTTATGTTACGACCTAAGTATTATTGGTTAAAATTCCACCAAAATTAAACAACAATACTCACAATAACACAAGAAAAACTATTAATATAAAAGTGCTATGTGTCGTTTCAAAAAATGTCAAAACTCGTGTCCAAGTAGGATCTTGGGAATGGCACGTAAACAAACGATTGAAGTCACGTGACAATTCCCAAACATTTTTGACATTTTCTTTTTCTAGCAATTGCGGAACGTCAAACTTATATAGGTACCTTCCATGTAGGTACTGCTTTTTCTAGATGATCAGGATGTAGGTATTAAAAAATGGCAAAAATTCATTTATAAAAAAATGAATATTTTGGAAACCATTAATGCTAGCCTAGTGAAATTACACTAGCTAATAATTCAAGTAAAAATTACGCACTTTTATTTAAATTAAGTAGGTAATAATTAAATTGTCTATCAAACCCAATTTACTTTACTAAACTACTATCCAAAGTTCATTGTACTTTAATAAAATTCCATTGCTGATAAAACGTACTACTTAATACCTACATAGGTACAGTACACTTTAAATAGAACGTAGTTAATCTACCTAGTATACATAGGTAACTAGGCTTAATGTAGGTAATAATTTTTATTTTATTTTCGTATGTAGTTATGTTATCAAGTGGCTTTCACAGCTGTGTAACGTCGTCTTTTTGCACGTCACATTGTTACTTCGTAAATCAAACTTCAGGCTCATTTAAAACAATTGCTCTATTCGGAATAATAAATACAATTCTCTACGAATAATGCCTTTTACAATATCAACCACACAATGCCTTGCTTCTTCTTATTTTTAGGTATCATTCAGTTGCTACTGTCACGCAGGTGACAGTTGACATTTATGACAACTTCATGTTTACATGATTTATAATCTTTACAGCTGCGACACAAAATATACACGGTGGAACATAATTACAATTTACCATATAAGTCCGAAACTGGGGTATTTTACAGGTCATAGCGAACAATCATTATTCTACGACTTTTGAGATTTCGAAGGTTTTTATTGATGAAATGGGCTCGTAACTTTTACTTAAAATGTACCATGTATGTGCATGTGTGTGTACGGGTCTACGCAAATAGTAAACAAACACAAATTTCTTAACTAATAAAAGTTGTACTTTTTTGTATGAATTTTTTTTTACGATGTATTGACACGTCACGTCACGTCCTTTGCACACGTCCAAGGGCGTGTTCGGTTCGATTATGCGCCCTTTGGGCTTATAGGGTAATTATGTTACATCGTGTATATTTGAAAGGATGCTTCCAGTTTTCATTACCTAATACAAAATTAACATTTAACACGTTGGTAGGTGCCGGTGCAAATTAACCTGTATCAATATTTCCAGGTCAACTGCAGTCCATCCGGCAGGGGTCGTCAATGTCACGAATATTGTGCGACAACTCCGAAGGGGTTGATTCCATGCAGCCCAGAGGATTCCAGCAGATATCACAAGGGTAAACTTTATTTTTATATGTAATAAAAAAATAATTTTTTTTTCTTTGGGAACACACAATTCAATATCTTTTTAAATTAAAAACTATTTGTTATACATAAACCAGTAAAGTTTCCTCCATTAAATAGCGCAATATTATCTACTGTGAACAGAATTAAAATTAAAAGCTATGATCAAAATAAAAACGTATGCAAGCAAAACGATTGGTAGGTACTGATTTGGACCAGTTGAGCTATCTATAAATCGTTTGCAACGGTTTGTAGATAGATCATGGCTCAACTGTTTCATGTGTATTTTGTAAATATTGTAAATACTGTATTAGTTGTAATTTTCTTTGTGAATAAATTCCTTTTTTATGCAAGAAACATATAGGCAGATAATGAGTTTGGGGACAAAATATCTAAAAACTTCCGAATCGCTTTGAAATACTCACTATGTTTTTTTCTACACAGGAACGAAGTGGTTCCTTGCAACGAGCTACCATTTATAGACCTGAGGTTATGGAAAGATGCCAGAGGACCTTTTAAATGAAGAAGTTATAAAACGTAAATTTGCAACGTCAATAAGTTACCTGCTATGTTACCAATAAATTTAAGTGATATTAAAATAAATAGGATCACGGATCACAACTGGTAAACCCCAGCCACATTTACTTTAGTATTACTATTATAACAATTCTTTGTTAATGTTGAATTTTTTTGTAAATTCTATACTACTAATCCCCGAATTTCTAGTTATCTGCTAAGTTACCAATAAATATAAGTGGTATTAAAAGAAATACGATCACAGGCCACAACTAGTAGACCCCAAACACATTTACTTTAGAATTAGTTTGCTTAATTTTTTTTTATACTATCCGATTATCCTCGAATTTAAGAGGTCCCTCTATATAGAGGCGGATTCGAGCGCTGCAATATTATGTGAATTCAGTCTCTGTTTATAAATTCGGGAGTTAGTAGTGCTATTATTTGCTATTGTACTGTTTGTTTGCAGCAGTCAAATGCGAAAAGTTTACAAAAGTATGGCATTTAAAAAAATTTACTCAGATTACACTCGTCGAAATATGAAAGTAAGTATGTATAAAAAAAATTACAACATACACAATAAGTATGTTTGGTATATAGTACTTATGAACAAAACGAATTCCAGTCTTTGGCATTACAAACTTTGATAGTTTAAAAATATTTTGTAAATATAATGTAACTGAGTAGGTACAGAGAGAGAGAGAGTGAGTAAATGAAATGTGTGCTAGGTTTAAGACAGGAAATAATTAGGGGCTTACTCGAGTTAAAATGTATTCTTATAATATACCAACAAATAATGTGAGCATAGTTTTTGTATAAAGTATTTTTTTTTAAATATTGTTTTAATTTTGTAGGATACCTACATTAATTCTACTTTGTAGCATAGTACCACAATCCCATCTGCTCGTATGTAAATGCCATCAGATTTCATAGTTGGCACGTAGCCGGCGTAAACCGGTAATAGGTAATAGGCTGCACTGCATCGCAGCCGTTAATCTGATTAGATAGGTATGCTGAGTGGCTGTAAATCGATGAATAAGGATGCATTATATTTATGTGTCACTTTGAATAGCTCTATGACTATGTTTATACCGATAGTTTATATACATACAGATTTTTAAAACATTTGTTTGGTTTTATGTCAACAGTGATAATACTCGTATATCTAAACAATGATACTTGAAAGCAGAATTATTTTTATAACATATCACTGTAACCTACTTTACCTTGAGTCACTGAAAATTTAGATTCCGATGGTTATTTTTGACTGATTTAGTAAGAAAATTTTTTTTCGTATTTATGAAGGTTCTCAACTCAGCGGACGTGATTCAATCCACGGATTCTTTTTTTATTAGGTAAAGTTATACACCTACCTACACCCGAAATGATCCCATTTGTTTTTATCAGGGCTCTGATGGTCCCACGAGATAAGTAATGACGAGAGTATAATATTTTTTACGTCGTGCATGAAACCTTTTTTTCATTTTATATTTCAGGAAAACATGTTTCTTATTCCAAATCGAATAAACCTTCAGTGTGCCTTCGTGAGATAAACATAAAAACATGTATTTTCAGACTTTGACAAAGTGAATCCCATAAAACGACGTGTTACAACATATTATGTACCTATTGTAAGCAAGAATGAGGTTGTTCTTATTACGGAAATGAGCAGTAAAGTGAGCAGAATTTAGATGAAATCACTGATATATATTATACACAGAAGCTATTTAGAATACAAAACGACTGTAGTTAGTTAGTATTTATAAAATAAACACGTTGGAATAGATGCGTGTTGGTAAAGTACTGTGTTTTGACTAATATTTTGTACTGATTCGTTGTGCTGCCAGCAATTCGGTTTCAGAATATTATTGAAGCTAAGCTGATTTGGAGGGGTTGGGTTGAGATAGGTACCGGTAATTTGAATATTGAGTGCTTATTGAATTGCATTACACGAGCATGCAGTTATTGCCGGTCCTGATTATAAAGCATTTATCAGGGAAACGAATAACTATAGCCCTCCTTTGGCTCCGCGCAGTCGGGTAACAATAGAGTCAAGTAGACAATTGCTAGAGAATAGGTATAAAACAAATGAAAACGCATCGAAATAACACGCCAATACTTAAGTCACGTGACAAAACCCCCAAACCGACTGTTATCTGTTCTTTAGCGATTGTAAATATCAATTATTATTACGAGGAAACAACAAATGCAATTTTACTACCACCTTCGTACCACTGGATGGGATTTCCGCACTCTTGCAAAAAGACGGGAGCTTGTTGACTTCGGAATCTGCTTTGTATTTTTACAAAAGCTCTCTGACCCATTTTTATAACGTTAATCGTCTCTGTACACTATCTTATACCAAAATTTTTTTTTAGTAAGTTACTTGCTAAACATCGTGAGGATCATCTGATATCACTCTGATATTTATTTCTGTAAACAGATTATGACCTTTTTAGGCCATCATTGACAAACAATTGAAATTCATGAGACTTGATACTGCCAAGTTATTTACGTAGGACCCTAGGTATAATTCGTGACTGCTATTGTCCAATATAGAAAAGCAAACAAATTCACTCTGTTGAATTAGCATGTTTAACCCTTTTTGTCCAAATCCATTAAAATGTAATAAAAGTTCTGGATCGTCCGTATTACGCCTACAACGTATGGCAATGTGTAGGTTGAGTGGACTTTGCTTGGATATAAGTTAAGCGAAAACGATGCAGTCTGATATCCTGAAATTATAAGCACTTCAGCTTTTTTCATTTATTGCGTTTGCAGTGGCATAGTTTCAAAATAGTAAAAAATTAAGTAATGATATTATGTTTAACTATTAGTATAGTATACATATATTATATTATGATCTGTGGTATAACTAAATGATGGATCGCTGGTGGTAATCACTGCCTGTAGCGATGCATAGAATGATAATACTGAAACGTGCTTACAATTCAACCTCTTATCAGAGATAAGTAAAATTTAAGTGGATACATTACGCATTCCAACTTAATAGCGGAAATTATTGGTACAGGAACTATGACAATATTTGATGTGTTATGTTATGTTACGTTCGACAGGCGTCATGGCTCAGTCGGTAGTAGCTCTGCCTTCCGTGCTGTGGGTCGTGGGTTCGATCCCCACCGAGAACAAACATTTGTGTGTTGTAAACATAGATGTTTGTTCTGTGTCTGGGTGTTTTTATGTATTATAAGTAAGTATTTACAAAAAAAAATGTATGTGTGTATTCTATCAGCCATCTAGTTTCCATCGTACAAGCTTTGCTTAGTTTGGGACTAGAAGGCGTTGTGTTAAGTGTCCGTAAATATTTATATTTATAAGTTTTCTGCATCTGCACGTACTTCTTAGAAATATTGCTCATCATTTCTGTGATGAGCTATTCAGACCGCTGGAGTTCTTTACTAATTTACAATCCCAATTAAAGTTCGCTCGATCTTTAGCTTAGCTGAATTGTCACTGTGCAGCTGGATTTGTATAATTTCACTAAAGTTTCTCTTGAAACCCTTACCTCCCACCTGGATCTGCTATTACCACAGCCTTACAGTTGCTTCATGGTTTTTAAACTATCTATACCTACAGCCTCGTAACAGTTATCTTATCTCCGCTAAGAAAACAATAACCATAAGGTGAAGTAGGTACCAGTCTTTTAATTGACTGTGACCTAAATTAATTTAGCTGTAGACGAGATTTTCCCTCTGGTTTTCCATAGAAAACGTTCACAGGCTCCTGTAAATTTTTCAAGATTTATACTCTAGTGATTGTAAAATGTACTTGGCTAGAGGAGAGGCGGATTCTGTTCTCTGGGGTGATCTTTGAATTACCTTGTTTGGTATACTAATTAGTAAAAATAGAATTGTTACCGGGATTTCATACCACATCGCGTTTATTGATGTTGACGAGGAGTTGTACGTCGCGATCTCTCCACGCAGATCTATTTTTCGTGTGGTGCAGTCAGCTAAACGAATGAAGACTCCATAACGTGCCCGCTCCTAACCACGAAATGCCGGCTCATTCCAGTTTTCCCCTACGTAGGGGATTTCTGGAACTTTTGTCCAATAATCTCCTTAGCGACCCTTGCAACTGCCGGCAGGGGAAAATTGGAAAAAAAATCCAGAAATTCCCTGAGGGGTTAATTTACACCGTTTTCTTTTAAAAGTCAAATTAAACAAAAATGCAGCTTAGCCAGCTCCGCACGTACCTATTGACCTTGGTTTTCCTGTGGATAAGACCGACTAAGCTAAGAGGATGGTATAAGTACCTACTAGGCAAGCATACTCTATTTAAAAAGATAGTTAATAACTGGTTTTTCTTATATATATACTTATATATTTTAGTAAGTTTATACGCAGTGACTTGTGTATTTTGACTACCGAAAAACTCCTTCGTCCCTCATCTTGTAGTGTAAGTAGTAACTGCCTACTACAAAAGTGATAAAAACCTTAGGATCACGGTCATGAGCCTATTTATTTTATTTTTAAAGGTACGATAACATGAGTTTAACGACACAACATAACGACACCAAGGCGATAGATAAGTAATCTAATTAATTACCGGTTAAACAAAAATAACTAAATAATGTAAATTAGGTATCTGGGAGGTGCACTGTCGTGAAGGAACGAAGGAAATATTGAACCATCTGAAGAGATTTTTTATAAAGATGTACTCGTAGGTTATCCGTATTACAAGGATAAATCACCCATAGCATAATAGGCATTGGCGGATTCAGGATTTCAGTTCAGTTGACTCATGATTTCGGTTTGGGCGGAGGGCTTGACTCAGCTATTTAGGTTTTTTCCTGATAAATCCTAGTCCACCTCTGGGTAGATCTGGAACTATTGGAGGGTGGGGCCTTGATCGAAAAATGATTTTAATAGTAATAATAATGATTTCATGTTTTTTTCTTGAAACTTGATGAACCAATTATGATTACCTATATCACAGATCATATAATACTATGTACCTATATTTTGCCCACGTAGTCAGTCGCGCTCTGCAATCGATGTTGTTTTTTTTACTACTTATCCACCAAAATAAGTACCTATTTTGAACACAGTATAATGTTTTAGACTTATTTCTCTCAACTAACTATCGCTCGCGACTTTCCCCACTTAGTATTTTTTTTTCAAGATACACTATAGGTACGTTTACTTTAGGTCCATGGAAGGTAATATGGAAGGGATAGTGTAGGCCATAACTCATCGTTTTATTATTGACCTATGCAAAAATCTAATATCAACTTTAATATTGCATAGTATGAAAACTTTCAAAATTCCTCTTTTAAAAGGTACTTCCTACCACTACGCCGCAGAATAGATATATATATATATATGGTCTATCTTATAAAAAGTTAGAGCAGACATTATGTCTTGTTTAACATACGTAATCAGGACATAATGTCTACTCTAACTTTTTATAAAATAGGCGGTAAGTATATACCTAAGTTTTCCATAGTGAACACACCATGACAGTCTCTACGAACAGTTCAGCGGCCATAAAGTCAGACAGCCATGGTTTTAATTCCTAACTCATATAGATAACATAGACTTTAAAAAAGAGGAACGCAAACCATTTATCAGCCTTTCATTGTTCAAGACCTGATAACAACACTTATTTTACCGAATAAGTATTTTAATTAAAATAATATATAGTAGGTAAGTTTTTATTTTGTTCTAGTTTAAAGTCAGTGAAGTTTTGAAATATTTGTTCCCGGATGTACGTATTTTCATCTATTTTTATTGTAATTCTTATAGCGACTTGTAATTTTTCGAGCTGAAAATCTATTTGCTACCCTGAACACGTGTTTTTGTGTGTGTAATTTGCTAAAAATTTTAACCCATAAGGCAGGGTTATCTTTTGTGTTATCTTTCAATCGAATTTGAATGGATTCTGCAAGTCCTAAGACAAAACACGGTGTAACTATTCCATGCTTACCTCGGGAGGATTATATGATCTGTGCCTCGGGTGTGTCTTATCTTCGTTTTCCGTAAAAATAAAACAGTGGGTACGTTAACCAAAAAAATTACAATTGATAACAAGACAACTTAGCATAAATTCGCATAAAGTCGACGGTTGGGCAGTTATAGTTAGTTAGTTTACATCAGACAGGGAAACCAGAAGACATACAGGCAGCAGAGTAAGATATTATATTTATCAAAACTTTGGATAAGACTGGTTGAAGAATAAGTCTGGCAGCTGTCGCGTAACGCGACTCGCGTTACGTAAACCTAATTGTATCGAAATTACTCTGCACGTCAACGGCATCTCATTTGCAGAACGTTGCAGCGTCTTTGCGCAGTGTACCATACCAGTTGAACCTACCCTAAAATACAAAATGATTTTCAGATCTTAAATAATGAAAGAGCTTATATCAATAGTTATGTTTGCGGCATTGTCCCAAGCGATGAATCTAGGCATTGAAAGTGGCTCTGAAACCAATACCTGCGAAGAGTTTGCTTCTTCTTGTCCACCATCTCCTTACCGGAGCTATGACGGCACTTGTAATAACTTGAAGAATCCTCGGTGGGGCTCCGCGAATTCTCCATATGCGAGAATGATAAACAATTCCTACTCTGATGGTAAGTTCTGATGATATTAAAGTTGTAAAATTAACGTGCTTGTGGATATAAAAATATGCCAATTTTTTATTTAACATAATAATATGTATCCCTCGACCGCTGATAGGATGGTATCGGTGCTGGGCAAGCCTACTCCATCTAAACATTGTCCCAGGCACTACATTGTCCCGTTAAGTGTAGGCATAGGATGCCTCCTGACGCTGTATAAATCACCTTCAATAGATGTAAAGGCCTATTATTATGTATCCCTCGACCGTATATCCCATCTACTTGGGGTCGGCCTTCCTTGTCCGTTTTCTCCACTGCGCACGATTTTGTGCGGTGTTAGTGTCGAGTTTAGCTTCACTTAGGTCTTTTTCGACCGTCGTTAACCAATTTTTTATTGAACGCTTGCAGGAATTCATGCATGGCCGAAACCCAGCGCTAACGAATCGTATATGAACCCTCGTAGCATCAGCTTACTGTTTCCGGATGTCCTTGACGAAAACCCTGTTTGGAGTATCATGACGCTGCAGTGGGGGCAGTTTATGGCGCATGACATGTCTTTAACTGCGAAAGTTCTTGGTAACTAGCAACTACTCATACAACCCAGACATTAAAGCTGCAATCAATCTGTATGGAGATGTCACTAACTATAGCTATACGGTGTACAACTCAGTTGGTAACTCAATAGTTCTGCCTTCCGTGCTGTGGGTCGTGGGTTCCATCCCCACCATGAACAAACTATTGTGTGTATAGCAAACATAGATGTTTATTCTAAGCCTGGGTGTTACTATGTATTAGATATAATACAAATTAATATATAAGTTTTCTATCAACAATCTAGTTCCCATTGTACAAGCCTTGCTTAGTTTGTGACTATATAGGGCGTTGGGTGAATGTCCAAGGGTATTTATTATTTATTTATTTATATTAGTATAGCGTATTGGTGTAATGAGCCTTATTCTGCTTTCTTTGCTTACGTCCCGGATCAGGGTCCGGAACGTAAGTACATCGCATAAATCGCCATTTTGATTTAGGTACTTATGGTCTACTTTTTTAGCATGAATGATAAATAGTTAAAAATATCCACAGGCGCCCCAAGTTGTTGTGAGAATGGCATATCGAAATACCATGGAAGGTGTAAACCCATAGAAATACCCGATGATGACTATTTCAATGCACCAGAGGGTAACACTTGTTATGACTTTACCAGGACAGGTACTAACAAAGAAGAAAATTGCGTGTTACCCGGAAATAAACAAGAACCGGTAAGTTTTTTCTAATACAAGGATTTTTTTGAAATTATATGGTTTATCTATTACTATTATAAAACTGTAAAAAAGTCAAAAACTAAAACTAAAGATCGATAAACGAAATATGCAGATCTACTAAATAAACAATTCTGATTCCGAAAATCGAGTTTGTCTGTTTATCTATTTGTTTGTTTGTTCGCGGATAACGCCTAACACTACAACTGTACCAAATTCAACGAAACTTCTTAGATACAGCTTGAACTCTATAAACCAAAAGCAGCCATTTGCTACGAGGTTCATCATAAGCTGGTTAACATATTTTGGTGGTAAGTTTCACACGCGGACGAAGTCGCGGGTATCAGCTATGTTTATTTACGGAAACATCATCAAAAACGTCTAGAAGTTCTTACGACTGAACATTGGCGGAAAAATAAAATTCGGTATAAGTTTCGGAAATGGATCAATCTGCATGCAACTGATGAATCTGTATTATGTAACTTATCTTTTAACCAAGCTACTTTTGTACTAAATAAGACGGAGTTATCGTTTGTATTTCAGTTTAATTCTGTGACATCATACCTTGACCTCTCGGTGACATACGGAAGCAGTGAAAGGGAAGCAAAGATGCTCAGAAAAGGATCTAAAGGATTACTGAAGTATACAGTTCGGAACGGGCAGCAGTGGCCCCCGCAGAATCCAAACGCAGCATCAGCTTGTAGTCTCCAATACGCAGCAGAACCTTGTTATGTAGCAGGTATGTTTTTTTAGGTATTTTGTTGTTTACAGTAATAAGATACTAATATGAAGGAATCTGAAAAAAAAATATTGAACACAGATCTAGAAAAATTAAATCAGATACCTACGCAACTGTAGTACTGAGTGACCTCCTTCATTTATAATCCTTAAAACGGTCTTCACTGTGAAGACATGAAAGATATTGAAGAATGTATTTTGCACTTCTAATCATAGGCACAGATCATATAATACTATAGTAACATAGGTACCTATATTGAGCAAAATAGTAAACACCTTAATGTTTCCCAGGTGACCCACGCGTAAACCAAAACCCTCAACTCGCGATAACCCAGATAATTATGTTGAGGGAGCACAACAGGATGGCACAGGAGCTCTCAGCTATGAACCCGCACTGGGACGACGAAACATGCTACCAGGAGACGAGGAAAATCCTCATCGCTAAAGCACAGCATATAGACTATGAGGAATTTCTACAAATTTATCTTAGTGGGTTGAAAATGTTTAAACTTTTCTTTATGAAAAAAAATAAGAGTTAAGAATATTTAGGATACTGGAAGGAAGTATCCTGCCAGTGTCTTAATTATCTTTAATATTCTTATTAGTATAAATAAGAACTATGCATAGAAAGGAAACTATGTATTACATTCCTGTATCATAATTTAACCTCGATCATACGTAAAAATTTTAAAAAAATATATAGATAGCTAGGTTCACCAACAATAGGATTTGAGGGTTTCGAATTGAGAAATTTAATTTTGAACCACAAAACGTGACTTTGTATGACCATTATACGTTGCTGACTGACCTCATGAAACTTTAGAAAATGTCTCATAAGTAGGTAATATAATAAAGTAGATACTACTAGCAGTTTGGGGATCCAGGATTTCTGTTTGCGGAGGCGGTCGGACTATTAGTCTGAAGCCCTCTAGCTCCCCGGGTTTCCTAGTAATTAGCTAGTATACTTACACACTTACACAGTCATGAAGACTTATCCAAATAAATATTTTTACTTCTAGGTGAAAGAGTTGTTAGGGAGAAAGGCTTAGATTACCCCGATGCTCAAGGATATGTAGATGATTATGATGAAACAGTCAACGCACAGACTCTCAACGAACACGCTACGGCAGCATTCAGGTTCTTTCATACCGAAATCGTTGGACATCTGAAGTATGTACCTCCTACTTGTTCAAAAAATATTGAGGGCCCCATGAGGTAGGTACCTATACCTACCTACCTTCTGTATTTTCGCATTTTTTTTTTCAGATATTATAACGAAAACCGTGAAACAGCTGGTAGTAGTATCAGATTAAGCGAATGGTTTAATAGACCATCTATAATAGAAAAAGACATGTCTGGACTGACTCGAGGAATGTGTACTCAGCCACAAAATAATGATGATAGGTATTATGATGATGAAATTTGGAACTACTTGTTCAGGTAAGAAAAATCCCATTCAACATAAGTTTAAAAAAAAACAAGTAACTCCCACGACTCCAATAAAAGAAATGAGATCAACGGGTGCTAAGTTCCATAACCAAAATGAATGTAGGTAAATTGGCAGTCAGTGTCTTGGGCACGCTTCCGATTGGAACTGATTTGGACCAGTTGAGCTATCTTTAAATCGTTTGCAGCGGTTTGTAGATAGCTCAACTGTTCCATGTGTATTTTGTAAATATTGTAAACTAGCTGACCGCGCAGACTTCGTACAGCCTCACCTTTCATATTTATTCACCTTTTAAACCTTCTCTGGACTTCCACAAATAATTGAAGACCAAAATTAGCCAAATCGGTCCAGCCGTTCTCGAGTTTTAGCGAGACTAACGAACAGCAATTCATTTTTATATAGAAGACTAGCCGTCGCCCGCGGCGTTGCTCGCGTTCAAGACCCTTTAGAGTGTGACGTTTCAAAATTCCTATCTTAGTGCACCCCTACACTACATAAGGATACCTACTACACTCTAAATTTCATACCTCTAGGACTTATAGTTTAGGCTGTGCGTTGATTCTGTGTCAGCTTCAAAAGAGTTTTATATATTTAGATAGATACTTCAGTCGCAGTTGTAGTTGCTAGTATAAGTCGTAAGTTTCTTTGTGAATAAATTAACATTTACTTGGAAAAGAAAATGTCATGTTCATTAATATTGAACGTGCACTTACAACTTTACTTTATTGAATTCACTAAAGTCGTAAATACATTTATTTTTGTCCTCGTAACTGTCGAAGACCACCCCCTAGGGATAACTACTCGTAAGTATAACCTAGTATACTCAATTGTATGGAAATTTATAATCACGTGTCTGACGACCCAGTGAGCATTCCCTCTATCCCTAACATGGTACGTAGCTTATAGTATCCACTATTGGGTACAAACTGCAATGAACACTAGCAGTAAAAAAACCACAAGCACAAGCACTTATTATGAACATATCCCCGAATATCTCCGAAATGCGATTGTTTTTTACAAACATTTTCAGGGAAAAAAATAAAAAGCTTGGTCAAGACTTGCATGCAATAGATATACAGCGTTCGCGGGACCATGGTGTAGGGTCCTACAACGATGCGCGCAAAGCGTGTGGTTTACCCGAGGTGAAGAGCTTCGACGACTTGAATACAGTTATGCCGAAGGAAGTGAGTATAAGAGTTCCGCCTAGGAGGAGAGTGTGGGTAGGAAAATATATTCTCTTAAATGAAAGCACACAAAAGGTATTCTATAGGTAAATCATTTGGAAATTTGAAAAAATCTACGCTTTAAAGAAACTTTTGGAGAGCTTTCATTTGGTAGAAGAAGAATGTTTTGCCAACGACGCGCCGTTTTTTAAATAAATAAAATTTACACAATGCTTTTTAGTCCTAAACTACGCAAATCTTGTAATATAGGAACTAAATGGATAAAATAATACATAAGTACCTATACGTATTCTATCAGCAACCTAGTTCCTGAGCAATGAGGTAATCTGTATTCTGATTGACTAAATTAATTAGCAATAAAAAATACATACACAAAAGTTGAGGACACCACGCCAGAAATCTAACAGTAAACTCTTGAAATTGGCTATTTCACGGTGCTTATCACTGACACGCTGCGAACGTCCATTAGCTCTATGTCGTGTCCTTGGCAGACTTGATAGTGCAAAAACACCCAATCTAGAATATCAATTGGTGGAGGAAAACTTCGAGAGGAAATCCGCAGCTTAACTTGCTCCGCAAGTATTATCCTCGCCTTTCCTGTGGTAATAATTATCGGCTTAGAGGACGGTGCTAGGTAAGGCTACTCTATATAGAAAAATGCTGTAAAAAAAACACTGGCTGACTACCAACGTCTCATTCATCAGGGCATGGGTAAAAAGTCGCCCCCTGAACCTTTATGAATCATCATATTATTAGAAGCCAAAGCCTGATTGTTTACCGTGTTTTTTTTTAGTATGTAAAGCTTCTAAAGAAGATTTACGCAGCTCCAGAAGACATAGAGCTTCTGGTGGCTGGCGCTTTGGAAAACAAAGCACCCGGTGCTCTCGCTGGTCAGACTTTCGTCTGCATTATAGCAGAACAGTTTCGTAAAAGTCGAGTCGGAGACCGGCTCTTCTACACCAAAAGGGATTATTTTACACCTTGTAAGTTGTGATATTATGATTATTTATTCTTGGGGAATAGCTAGCAAAACTTGCACGCTTAGCATATGAATGCCAAAATAATGTTTTTACAGAAGAAAATACCATATTTGTCCCTGTTTTTGTTTGACGAAAATAGGTAGTAGTTTTAGTCTAATCGTCCGTTCTTAGCAGGGAACTTTTTAGGAATATTTTCTAGCTACCATACTTGGGTGAGACCAGCACTGCTACAAATCAAACAGAAAGGTCTATTCCTAGCACTAAGATAAAGATGATAAATACCTAACTAACCGTGCTGGCTACGAATAAAATAATACTACTAATGATACATAACTAATGATGAATAGCGACTAACTAACTTTATATTTTTAACCAACTACGAAAGAGGAGGAAGGTCCCAATTTTTTAAATGTTTGTACCATAATCCGTCATTTATTTGTTTTTTTTTTATCTGAAAGGGTATACTTCCAGATTGGTCCCATAATTTTGTTACTTATTAAAAATAGTTTCAGTAGTTTGGCAGTTCACGTACACGACATGCGTATTTCACTTTCCTGTGACTTTTCTGTCAGTCTCAATGAACTACAATAATCATCATCATATTTTGACGATAAAGGCGTATCAAATTGAAGTCTGTTTTTCAAGTTTTTAAACTTATAAATTATTTACAGGTCAACTAAATGCTATAAAAAAATCAAGGATGTCACGACTGATCTGCGATAACGTTCAAGACATTAAATCAATACAACCAAACGCATTTTTACAGGTTTCAGCGGTGTAAGTAATTTACTACAATGGCTTGAAAAAGCAAATAAATAAAAAAGAGTAACCTAATTTCCTTAGGTAGTAAAATTTTCCTTGAAACTTATTTGCAAACTGCAACTCTCAATTAATAGACGACACTTCATTAGTTGTAGAAGCAGAAGTACCACCTAACATCAGGCGGGCCATCAGCTTATTCCATGATTTTGTTTTATAAAAATATCTGGAAATCATGATTCTTGTCACAAAATTAATTTTCTAGTGAGCTTTAGTTTTTTCAGCAGGGCAACCAGGATCTTGGTTGAGGGACCCCTCCGAAAATCGGGATCCTGCTATGGGGGTTTCCCTGACTAATGCTGATTTCACTCTTGGGTGGATCTTAGCCTTTCGGGAGGAGAAAGGAGGGGGCCTCTACCACCCTTGAATTCACTAGGGTAGAAATAATGTAGGTAATGTTTACAGAAACCCGTTGGTACCCTGCAGCAAGCTGCCGCAAGTGGACTTAAAGTACTGGAAAGAAGACACTAAATGCAAGAAAAACTGTGATGCAAAGCCAAAAAATGGTACAACTGATCCCAATACAAAAACGGAAACCTATATTGAATAAATAATTAATTGAGTTAAAGAGTTATTATTAAACCTTTTGCTATTTATAAGGGTAGGTTAGGTTCTGGGTTGAATTTTTTTTGAAAAGCTACGGCGACTTTTTATCACGTACAAGTTTAACAAAGAGCAGATTTTTTACAAAAGTGTGGGTGAATTGACGGTATTTTAAGGGTCCAACGACTTTCTGTTGGATGACGAAGTAATCGCTTGTCCATCTACGCCCATGGTCAGTATAATATTATAATTGTCTTTTTCGGGTTTCTGTTGATAATTAGTTGCTTCTGAACTGTTAGATTAGCTGTAGTAGGTAGTCAGTAATTAGAGGCCAATTTCCAGAAGAAGTCTTTTGCAGGCTGATAATTGATGATGATAATTCAGTTATTAGTTTGACATCAAGGTGCGAGCCCAAAGCAATGAATGGCAAACAGTACGAAGTTAGATAAAATATTTTTTATAAGATTAACTAGCCGTCGCCCGCGGCGTTGCTCGCGTTCTAGACCCTTTAGAGTGCGACTGTTCAAAATTCCTTTCTTAGTGCGCCCCTACACTACAATATAAGGATCCTACCCTCCAAATTTCATACCTCTAGGACTTATAGTTTATTTATCATCATCAATATATATTGATGATGATAAGTAAATAATATACTTATACTTATTTATGTATTATGAATGAATGAATGAATGAAAATACTTTATTGTACGTAGGTACACCTTACGAACTAATATGCGAGACAGACTAAATTACATTACATTACGTACAATGGGCGGTCTATTATGTATATTATATAGGTATATATTACTGATAAATTATTATCATTTTTCACGTAAGTATTTATTTTTATGTGCGCCCCGTTCTTACTTAATCGACATGCTTCTGTCCATCCAAAGGTTGTCTGGAAGAGATCGCTTATAGCGATAAGATCGCCCATTGTACCTCATACTTAAAACTTATTTCTCTTTTATTGTTTTTCTTCTTTTCTTGGTGTGCAATAAAGAATATATCTATCTATCTTATACCTAAGTAAAACGCAAGAAATAGTTCACCTAACAATCCGCTATATAAAATCACTAGCCGTCGCCCGTGGCGTTGCGCACTTTCTACCCTTTAGAGTGTGACGTTTCAAAATTCCTTTCTTAGTGCACCCCTACACTATATAAGGATACTACCCTCCAAATTTCATACCTCTAGGACTTATAGATTACGCTGTGCGTTGATTCTAAGTCAACTTCAAAAAAGTTTTATATAATAAAAAAATATAATTGATTGTTCTAAAATTGTGCGGCTCGTCTGCCCGTCGTCAGTCTGGTTAAGCTAGTGGAAATAACACGCACTATTTACATAGGCGGTTGTTTTGCATCTGCGTGTATACTTACCTACCACCATCACAATATCAGCCTGAGAAAAAGATTCCTAGCATACCGATCTCCATAGCTTGCTGTGTGACTTTTAGCTTAAGGACGGACCCTACTGTCAGTGTCCACCAGAACTAAGGTGGTCGAAATAGAACAGAAGATGAGCAAGATGAAATGGCAGTGGGCCGACTAGGTTAGCCGTAAAACCGACCATCGTTGCAGCAAACCAATAGGTACTTTTTATTGATCGAGTGAGCGAAGCGAACGAGATCTTAGTGACAACTTGGACGAAAATGCTTTGTATGTTTGTATGTTTGTTCGACGAGATCTTTTGAACCGCTTATCCGATCTTCACAGAATTTGGTAGGTATACGGATAGTACTCTTAAATTTTACTGGTTTGTTAAATGAAATAAATCGGTCAAGGGGTCGTGAAGTT
Source organism: Eulithis prunata (assembly GCA_918843925.1). Taxonomy (NCBI): domain Eukaryota; kingdom Metazoa; phylum Arthropoda; class Insecta; order Lepidoptera; family Geometridae; genus Eulithis; species Eulithis prunata. The sequence continues at coordinate 4,747,300 of OU974016.1, read as the reverse complement.
ACGAGGGTCCAAAGGAAAAAAAAAAAAGTCGTACAATAATATCAAGTGGGATGTCATATGATAGGGTTTTGTTTAGACATTCCAAAACCGTTTTTATTTTGATTCTAGGTCTAATAGTTTCTGAGTTGTTGTAAAAATTATAAAATTGGCAAAACCAGTATAACGTGAGCTACCATTTCTTGGAGTTTCAATGATTTTGTAGTTCAAGTAAGACTGGTACTGGCGATTTCGAAGCGATTTGCAAAGTTTATTACAACCATTGGTCAATGAAAATTGTTTGGGTGTTATTAACCTCCGACCATCACGAGATCTCAGTTCCGGGCGAACTACTAGTTTATTTGGTTTTCATCACAAAGTAGACGGTAAAGTGTTTGCAATACACTCATCATCCATAGATCTACCCAACAAAACATAAAAATTAAAATTCAACTAAAAGCCACTACACTCATAACGTAGTAAAGGACGCCTTCCGGATAGGTGGTGCGACGATCTGCGAAATGTAGCTGTCAAACACATGAGAAGAACTGAAGACTCAGTGGTGTGCCTTGGGAGAGATCTACGTCCAGCAGTGGACTGATATAGGTACTCGTAGGTTGATGATGACAATGAGCTTTCCGCATTCGTCAGTCCTGAAGAAAGTTAACTAAAATGAGCTTACTTTTGATATCTGTGATTATACTTATCACATCTATACTATATTATCTTATCTTATCTTACCTGAGGGTCTACAAAGCTTGATGAATAAGCTTGACGCTACGTGTTGTAGATTCGGTCTTAAGATCAGTGTTAGTAAAACTGAAGTCATGGTAATGGATGCAGTCAATCATGCTCCGCCGAATCTGCTTCTTGGCGATAAGGCTCTAAAGCAAGTGGACAAATTTAAGTATTTGGGTAGCAATCTCACATCGAAAGCCGATCTGGACTCTGAAATAAACCATCGTATCGGCGCTGCTTCCGCTGCTTTCGGGAAACTTCGAGTCAAAGTTTTTCGTTCTCATAACATCAAGCTAAGCACAAAAATCACGGTGTACATGGCGATTGTTTTACCAAACATCCTATACTCCTCAGAAACATGGTGCCTGTACCGCAGACACATAAGAACCCTCGATAGGTTCCATCTCAAATGTCTTCGCGACATTATGAACATACATTGGTCGGATCGTGTTAGAAACACTGATGTACTACGACGAGCTAATGTCTGCGGAATGGAAGCATATCTTATGCGCCGTCAGCTTAGGTGGTGCGGGCACCTATCACGAATGTCCAATGAGAGGGTGGCAAAGCGCACCTTCTTCTCTGAGCTTTAGGATGGCAAGCGGAAAATTGGCGGCCAACTCCTTCGATATAAAGACGCACAGAAGAGGAACATGAAAAGGTGCTCAATAGATCCCTCTTGTTGGGAGTCACTGGCAGAAAATCGGCCTGAATGGAGAAGTCTTGTGAAGCGTAATATCTACACCTTTGAAGATGAACGAAGGCGCGATCTAGATCTTAAGCGCGACCAACTAAAAGATAAACCGCCTTCAAACATCAACTATAATTACGTTAATGGCGCTCTTACTTGCACATTGTGTGCAAGAACCTTCCAAGCCAAAATTGGCTATTCAAGTCACCTTAGAGCCCATCATAGGCATCAAGCAGCAACAATGTCGCCGTAGCCGAAACCGGCCAGGAAGACATCATTATCTTATCTATATTATTATACTTATCTTACTTGTGATATCTTTTGATATCTGAATGTGTAATCTATCGGATATGTCCCAATCGTAGGCGAACTATGTCACAGATTATATAGGGGTTAACGTCTGCAATAGAAGAATCCATAGGTGTACGTACGATCCGATTTGAACCCACATTTTAAACCCAGGACGAATAAAAAAATTATAACAACAGTAACTTTAAGATTTTTATGATTGCCCTCATAATGATTGAAAAATATATTTTGAATGAAAAAGTATGTGTTGTTTTAATCCACATGGTAAAGAAAATTTATAAAGGTACGTTATATGGTACGTACGTACGCCTGTACAAGAGTGACAGACTGGATGATAACGGTGAAATGTAAAGCGAAAACTCAAGTTTTGTAGTAAAGTTGATGTAAAACCGAATTCAATAACACGTTAAGCATATAATTGGCACAAACAATGATATTGGTAGCAAATTAAATTAATATGCAAATAGGTAACCAACACATGCACTACACTGTAACAGTAGAGGAAAGGCGGGTAAGTTGAACCACGTCAGGTTTTTACTCGATGCATGATCTAAGTATATTATAACCCCCTATCTTTCAAACAGTTAGAGTAGACATTATGTTCTGATTACGTATGTTAAACAACACATAATGTCTACTCTAACTTTTTATAAGATAGACCAATAGTATATAGTTGTAGTAGTAGAGCTCTTTGTGAGAGCTCGTCCAGGGAAGTACTACCACCGTACCTATTTCTGCCGCCAAGCAGCAATGCTCGCATTGCTGTGTTCCGGTTTGAAGGGTAAGGGCGCCGGTGTAATTACAGGCACATGAGACTTCAAGATCTTTACGACTCAGAGTGATGGACGCAGTGCATTGCCTTACAGGGCACGTCATCATTGGACTTGCTCAGTGAGGTAATGCATTGCTATTGGCAGAAGTTACTACTTAACATCAGGTGAGCTATCAGCTTGTTCCATTACTTTTATCATAAAAAAAAATATGACAGGCGTCATGGCTCCGTCGGTAGTAGCTCTGCCTTCCTTGCTGTGGGTCGTGGGTTCGATCCCCACCGAGAACAAACATCTGTGTGTGACAAACATCTGTGTGTGGCAAACATAGATGTTTGTTGTGTGTCTGGGTTTTACTATGCATTATAAGTATGTATTTACAAAAAATATTTATAAGTATATGTGTTCTATCAGCCATCTAGTTCTCATAGTGCAAGCTTTTCTAAGTTTGGGACTATAGAAGGCGTTGTGTTAAATGTCCGTGAATATTTATTTATTTATATTAACAAGTTCATTTTACAAAAAAAAACCAACCACGAAAATCTGGTTGGATCCTCATCGTTGCTGCTCATCATCAGACCTTGAAGAATATACTTCAGTTCCTCAAATCTGAATACATTGAGATGAACTAAAAGTTTCAAACTGTAATAATGCCTATGATTCCTCAAAACTGGTTTTCAGAGCTGATAAATATTCTATAACTTAAATAGCTGCACCAATTTTCACCAAACATAGATAAGGACCCTCTAAGATCAACCAGCTTTCTCACAAAAAAATTGTTCAAATCGGAACTCTACTTTCGGAGTACGAGGGCACCGACAAACAAACAAACAGACACATAACAACGTCAAACTTATACAGCTCTTACGGTTTCAGGTCGGGGATTAAAAATAAACCACTCAAGGTCAAGCAATAGGTACTTGTACTAGGTCTATAGTTATAAGATGCTATATCACTCTACAACGATACCGATCTCGTTCATAATAAAGGTACTTGTGTACTCGGACTTGGTTTTTGACATTGGTCATCTATACTTGATTTTATTATTATTATTAGCCCACACATACATCCCACAGCAGGGCAAAGGCCTCCCTATCCCCCTTCCACCTCTCACGATCTAGTGCAGCTGCGGGCCAATCCTTCAAAAATGCGTCTAATTCGTCTCGCCATCTTAATCTGGGTCTGCCGCGTTCACGTTACTTGATAACTGAGAATAACATCACGGGGCGAGCTCTATTCATCAAAAGATTATCTCTCAAAGATTTGCAAATATTTGACTTTATTTCAGTTCATTACTTATTATTAAAAAATATCACTGTGTCCCGCCTCCCCATTGTCGGGTATCGTGAATCCGCGCAAATGCTTTTCAATTATTTTTTATTTTATTTTTGTTACTATTTATAAGAGTGCATTTAGACTAAATTAACGAATGCTTATTCTATCCTCATTCTGTAAAATTCCTGTAGTGAGAGCTGTAGTAGCTGTAGTGTTATCGGTTTAAAGGGAATTCGATAGAAGGCATTCGCTCCTTTTGTCAAAAAAAATACGCCGTCAATTTTACATTTAGCAAATGGTTCGATTATTAAGCGTTCCTCTATTTCATGTAAGTAGATTGTAGACAAAAGTACCTAAGCCTTGCGTAAATACTTTATCTTAAAAAATAATTCTTTAAAAAGAAGATACAAACATAAAATGTTAGTCTTGCTAGTTGTTTGTTGGTGGTGTTGGTAAGCCGTACAAATAATACCTACATAATAGGTTTTTAAATTTAGTAGTTTACCTAACCATATAGTAAATTTGTGTAATTCTATATTTTTCAGTGCTGTTGAATACACCAGTTAATTAATAGTTTTACGGGTTTTTCAAGTGCTAATGATAAGTATTATAATTTTTCTAAATAAAGTTGTGCGCACATTGACTCAGTCACCTTGATTGTAGGTAGGTACTTACATAGAAAAGTTAACAATTGGCCAGGTGTGTCTGAAAAGCAGAATATTTCCATAGTAATACAATGAAATACTTACCATTGAGTACCATGTCTATTTACTAAGCTAATTAAATAACTAGTAGCTCGCGCCCCGAACTGAGATCTGGTCGGTCAAGAGATTGAAAGATACGAGGGTCTAAACGGAATAAAAAAAAATGTCGTACAAAAATATCAAGTGGGGTGTCATATGATAGGGCTTTGTTTAGTTATTTAATCGGCCTGCCGATAAATTTCACTTGATATTTTGGTACGACTTTATTTGTTTTTTACTTCCTTTGGAACCTCATAACCTTCCAACCCCTTCACCGATTTACTTTACTTTTCAAACCAGTCAAACTTAAGAGTACTATCCGTATACCTAATTCTGTAAAGATCGGATAAGCGGTTCAAAAGATCTCTACGAACAAACATACAAACATACAAAGCATTTTGCCCAAGTTGTCACTAAGATCTTCGTCTTTTCGCTCACTCGATCAATAAAAACTCAAAGTGGTGATTGAATTAACGCGACAGACTCGTTTTTGCTACCGCGAACTGTAAGAGCTCTCTACGTTATAATTATTTACATATATTTTATTAATCTTTTAGCGACAACACATAGGTACTAAAAGAAAATTAAACTTTTATTTGTCACGAAAAAAGTTAATAAAACTAAGTGCTAAGTACAAAGTTGCCTTAAAAAATCCCAATCACTTTGAACCTAACTATTCCGCGGAAACGTTCAGTGCCTCGTGTTGTGGTTCTACGTAGAAATGATGCAGGTATCACCTTTGTAAAATACTACATTACGACGTGGTGCAACAGTACTAGGTACTTCTAAAAAATTTCATATCCTTAAAATATTTAAATATTTTTCACTTTATTTCGTTTTCGTTGTCTGTTTTCGGGAACACTTTTATTAGGAAAAAAAAATTTTTTTTTAATGTACCTATGTATGTATTTTAAAACTTTATTATTAATAATATTGATATTTAATGCAAAAAACTTAAACAAGTATTTTTAATTGTTTATAATTTTTTTCAATTAATTATAGGTTAACAAATTAAAATTGATAAAAATTTTAAAAAATCGCGTGACTATAAACGCGCCATGATCGGTCACCATAGTTGTCACGTCATAATGTTATAGCTATTTAATAACAGTACAGCATTTACGGCTATTACACGTGACTAGACAATAATATTGAAAATTTATTGCTAAAAACGAGTTGTTGGTTGGTTCCGGTTCCGATTAGCTATGTGTGTTAAAGGATTTATTAAGGCAAAGTCTGATAATATTCCTGATGTTGATATATTTATCATAACCATTTTTTTTTAATGAAGTTCGAGGTGCCAAGGTATCAAGGTTTATCACGGTGCACTGCTTGAAACCATTTATTTAGACGTTAGTCATCTTGGGGATTCAAAAATTAATTTTTATTTAAAAAAATCTTTTTAATTATTACGGACAAAAAAATTGTTTTGTTATAAAACTTATGATCTTTCCATTTATAACAATTTTTTTCTAAAACCCAATTAAGGTAGGTGTGTCAGTCAACTCCTTACACCCTTGTCACTGCAGCGTGTGAACAATTACATGAAGATTATGTAAACATTCATTTTATAATTATGCTTTTGATGATAAATGAAATGGCAGTCAAGTGGGCCGGCCATGTTTGCCGCAGAACCAACAATCGTTGGAGCAAACTAATACTCGAGTGGAGACCGCGTTTAGGCAAGCATAGTGTAGGACGCCCTCGGCTAGGTGGGGTGACGATCTGAGACATGTAGCTGGCAAAAACTGGATGAGAAGAGCCGAAGACCGGGCTCAGTGGCGCGTCTTGGGAGAGACCTACGTCCAGCAGTGGACCGATATAGGTTGATGATGATGATGATGATAAATATTGGTGAATTTCAAACAGCGCCAGCGTCATCACTTACAATGAACATCATTTTTCTCTTGATGCTTGCATCCAGAGCCTACAGAGGAAAAACTTTATCAACTCAGTTGTGAAGCATACGTAGGTACGTATTGAAACCCAAAATTTTGTTCTCAGAAAACATGAAGAAACTCATACTCATAGTTACGTTTGCGGCATTGTCTCAAGCCATAGAACAGTACTATGAAAACACACTAAACAGTACTGAAGGTATTTGTGGCAGTTTTTCGTTCCCTTGCACAAGATCCCGCTACCGGACCTATGATGGGTCTTGTAATAATTTGGCGAATCCTCGGTGGGGATCCGCGAATTCTGCGTACGCCAGACTGATAAGGAGTTCCTATTCTGATGGTAAGTACTTAGGGCCTGGCTGGACCTATCACCACGGCGGCGGCGCGGTACCATACCGTTTCACGGGGCCGTGCCGTAGGTATAGGTGAGCCAGACAATTAGCTGTAGGTACCAATTTTAAACGTAGAACACACAACAAACCGATAAAAAACGTGATGAACTACGAATGTTCATTTGTTTTGAACTTATCAAGGTATGGCTATACATCAGTCTCCATCCATATTTTGCTATTGCAGGAGTACATCAATTTCCGCGATCTTGCAACAACAAGCCTCTCATGAATCCTCGGGATATCAGCATGAAGGTGTCTCCAGACGTCTTCGTAAAAGACTCCGATTGGACGGTGATGGCAATGCAATGGGGGCAGGTTGTTGCTCATGATATGTCTTTGACAGCTGGTGTTCCCCAAACAGGTAAGCTTTTTTTTAATAACATTTTTTCCCAGAACTCTTCACTGGAAACTTCCGCATGTTTGTGTTTTAAAACTGTGTTTTCTTGGATATAGATCGTTTCCTTCTGCAGAGTACCTAGCTTTATCACTCCCGCGGTCCGCACAAAATGGGTCGGCGGTCCGCCATTTGGTGTGCCCTTCTATAGTGCATTATATCTACAGGCATAGATGACATCGTCTGCTGCACAGATGGTGAACCCATACCTCCAAAATCAGAGTTTCCGGATTCTAGATGTGCACCAATACCATTCCCTGAAGATGACTTTTATAATATACCAGAAGGCCATACCTGTATAAATTTTGTGAGAACTATGTCTAACTTAGATAAAAAGTGCTGCTTGCCGAGGGGAAAGGTAGAGCCGGTGAGTTTTGGTGTGAAATCTTTAATTTTTTTAGTGTATGCGAATGCATAGAAATAAATCCGAGCCAGTCACAATGTGAGTGAGTCTATCAATTCCTCGGAAGAAGATCAATCCATTCCTTGATCAATCCGAGCGTGGGTGACAATGACAAATAGACTGCCTACCAATCGGCTAAAAAATAAATTAAAAATAGTTTGTCCAGGTACCGACACTTTCAATAGTTACGAGTACTTATAATTAATAATGCCTATCTACGAGTATTAATAGCCGTTAGTGATAGTTTTTTCTAATGATGATGATAATGGTACCTATCATCAAAGTATCGATTCCGATATTCGTATGGTAGAGGCACGTTAAAGTTATACCAGCGTAGGTAGTGTAATCAAAAACTTTGGGGGTTAGAGTACCAACTTTTCCAACATTTTTTTATTTTTTATGGAACCGCCAATTTTCTTTTACGTTTTTACTGTGTAGTTCCAATGGAAAGGTTGGATATATTGATGAGCAGGTCCTTAAATCACCCATCATTTTTGTTAATTGTAGTCTTAGATCCTGTATACTATATCTATTCTGTGAGTTGTTTGACTCTATAACCCCAAGAAAACAATACATAATGGTAATATTAATGGAATTTACATTTCAGCTTACAGAAGTGACATCATACCATGACCTCTCGATAGTATACGGAAACAGTCTAAAACAAGCAAACAAGCTCCGAACATTTTGCAAAGGGAAGATGGTTTCCGTAGTACGAAACGGTCAGGAATGGCTCCCGCAAGCTTCCAACGTTACATTTGCTTGTAATAATCTCAGAAATGAACAGGAATCCTGCTATGCCGCCGGTAAATAGCCTAAAAAAAATCTGTTACGCGCAATTATCGACAGCAGTCGTCGTTCCTCGCGAACGGGCCTTTCTCGTGGTGATGGGTCCATGTTTTTATTTAATGTTTTTTCTGGAACAGGTAAAATACATTCCATTAACTTATCAGCCAAACGCTTGTCGGTAATAATGCTTTATGAAGTCTTCATTCTGTAGCAATATTCTCCAGCTCCACAGAATATAAAACTAACCTAAATGTATACATACAAGTATGTCAGTTCTAAACAAAAACCCTCGAAATCAATCAGGTGCACTCTGGTGACATAATAATAACAATAGGTCTTTACTTATTTTAAGATGATCTATACAGCGTCAGGAGGCAACCTATGCCACTTAACGGGACATTGGTGAACACTGGCAGATACAGTTTAGCTGATTGTTCAGCCTCTGTCTATTTTAGGGGTCTAGCCATGTGACCATTTGCATTTGACATTTGACGTTTTCTGTTCTGTAGTAAATAGGTATATCCAAAACTAAAGTAAATAAAGACTATGCCACTATTATAACAGGTGATGTACGTGTAAATCAAAACCCCCAACTAGCGCTGCTCCAAATCATCCTGATGAGGAATCACAACAGGATAGCAAATAAACTTTCTATCATCAACCCGCACTGGGACGACGAAAAGTGCTTCCAGGAAACCAGGAGAATCTGTATCGCTCAAGCTCAGCACATAACCTATTATGGACTTCTTCCCATTTATCTAGGTGCGTTTTATCAAGTGACAGCTAGATAATGTTTTCCTTTCGTTTTTGTGTTATCAATCCTGCCCATTAGTTAAATCGTGTCAGTTACTATTGCATCTACAAACGCAATTATCAAAAATATGCAGGCAACTTTATGATTAGGTATGTTCTCTAAGTGTTGTGAATCGCATGAAACTTCTTTAGACCTACTCGTAGCTTTGAAATCCTTGATAGAAATTGAACCAACGTGTTGGACACGATAATTTTAGTTTAAAACTTGAATAACCTTCAATTTGATACGCCTTCATCATCAAGGTTTATAAGTTTGGAAAACATAAGAATAGGAATAAATAAATAAAATAAAAGCGTTGGCGCGACGAACTAGACGCCTTCGAAAGAGGAGATTTTTCTATTGATCGTATACACCATAGAACAAGAAAGCAAAATACGCAATGGCGTGTACGAGACTGACGTGTTTTTTCTTATTTAACTGCCAAAATACAGAACCAATTTTGATAAAAAAAAATTATGAGGGCAATTACGAATTCAGAATCTCCTTCTTTTTTTGAAGTCTGTTTAAAAGGGCTTTTTCAAAAGAAGCATTTATGTTTTTAGGTACAGAAATCGTTAAGAAGAGAGGCTTAGTTCGACCAAACAACCACGGATATGTAAACGATTACAACTGGAGAGTCAACGCGCAAACCCTCAATGAGCACGCTACTGCGGCGTATAGAAGTTTTCACACGCTGATTGTCGGATTTCTGAAGTACAGTAGCACATTTTCTTCTTTGTGTAACGAAATAGATATTAGGGCACGTTATGGCGATTACCGATTTTATCGACGATACTTTTACAAATTGTAGGTCTAAGTAATTGACGCATCACAGTGGTCATATTCAAGGATGAATTGCTAATACTTAGCAATCTTGTTGCTAATAAGATCGAGATAATAAATACCCGAAAACTTTGAGGGGTTAAGGGACTTTTCTATACATTATTCTTATGGAACTTTTCTATACATTTTTGAAAAGTAGGTACATAATTGTTAGATGCGTAGAAAAAGTAGTTTACATTGATGAGTACTGGAAGGGCCCGAAATTTTGGGAATGGTCTCTTTACATTATCGATGAAGCTGCAATATTTAAAAATATACTGTTTTCAGGAGATTTGCCGACAACCGTCAACTCATTGGTCAAATTAGACTAAGTGACTGGTTTAATAGACCATCTGTAATAGAAGAATATACCTGTGGATTGACCCGGGGCATGAGCACTCAGCACCAGAACCTAGCCGACAGGTTTTTCGATGCGGAAGTTTTTAATGAGTTCTTCAGGTATGACGTATCTTATTTACCTACTTATCAGTACCCAGGTACCCACTAATGAAACGTGATCGTGCTAGATCTCATATGCCTGATTTTACATCGGTACTTATGTATAAACCATATTGTTATGCTTTGTAGTTTTTGGTAGTTACTCCCTCGAGCAAACTCTTTCACAGTCAGAGTTCAGAGTCCTGCTAAGTAGGTAATTCTGACTAGATAATTTTTAAACTACTAAGATTTTCAGATTGCCAAATGCAACCCTTGGCCAAGACATGCACGCAATAGATATACAACGTGCTCGTGACCATGGCATAGGACCCTACGTTGAGGCACTCGAAGCTTGTGGCTTCCGCAAACCGAAGTGCTTTGATGACTTGAAAGAGCATATGAAACCTGGTGTAAGTTGCAAGTAATTATTAAACGAATCTTGTAGGACAACTTCACATAATAGTTTACCCAACTTCAAGACGCTGAAGTATCGAAAAGATTCTTCTAAAAGTGTCTTTGTCAGTGTCTTTAAAGGACTACCTTTAAAGGTTGCAGTACAACTTACAAGTACAACTTATTCACGGACACTTAACACAACGTCTTCTAGTCCCAAACTAAGCAAAGCTTGTACGATGGAAACTAGATGGCTGATAGAATACATACATACATTTTTTTTTTGTAAATACATACTTATAATACATAGAAACACCCAGACAGAGAACAAACCTCTATGATTTCACACAAATGTTTGTTCTCGGTGGGGATCGAACCCACGACCCACAGCACGGAAGGCAGAGCTACTACCGACTGAGCCATGACGCCTGACGTAACAGTTACTAAAAGAGTGTTGCTGATTGGATCAATACACACCTTGTACAGTATTTCATTACTCTAATACGCTTAGATTATTCAGGTGCTGTTTAGCATTTATAGTATGCCCATTATTGTGATTACAGTATGTTAACCTCTTGAAGCGAATTTACCGGAGTGTGAGTGATGTAGAGCTTCCAATTGGAGGCTTGTTAGAAACTCATGTAAATGGCACGCTAGCCGGCAATACGTTCCTTTGCATCATCGCAGAACAGTTCTCCAGGACCAGGATGGGGGACCGATACTTCTATGAGAACTGCGGTGACGGTGCTTTCACACTTTGTAAGTTCCAAACGGATTGTTATACGTACTTATACTTACCAGTAAAATGTACATTTTCTACTTTAAGGTATGTTAACTAAGTTACTTTTATTTATTCCGAAAGTAAACGAAATAGGTAATGTATTGGTATAATTATTTTCAGCCCAATTGAATTCTATCAGAAAAACGTCGATGTCACGAATGCTCTGCGATAACGTCCGAGGGGTTAAATTGATGCAGCCCAATGCATTCGCTAAGATTTCAGAAAGGTAAGTATTTTGTAAGTATTTATAATATTGTAGATTTTTATAAAAGCAGAAAAAAGTCGCCAGTAAAAACATCGCTAGCATTATCATTATTATTATATATAAAAAATGTACTAAAAAAATATAGTTACTTTTTAATTTATTTACCCCTTAAGTTGTGTACCTACGTAATGGTTTTTACAGTTGAAACAAAATATTTACATAAAATAGCATTAAAAACCACTATAAGTGATGCTGATTTGATACTACGATACTACCTAATGTAATCACTAGGGCATGCAGTACCGGTACTATTCTCAGTGCAGTACGGGTACCGGTATCTGTATAGAGAATAGTCTTGCTCTAGTGTCACCCTTATGTTACAGTAACCCGTTAGTACCGTGTGGCCAGCTTCCAGAAGTAGATCTGAACTTATGGAGAGAAGACCCGAAAAGAAATTACGAGTAAAACATTTTGTATAACACAATCATTACATTCATAGATAAACATTAAAAATGCTTTTTTTGTCTTGAATAAATTGTTTAAAAAAAAAATTGCCTTTCTATTAGTAATTTTGGTACTAAATCAATGCGTATCATCCTCATACAAAATTATTATTTTAATCGTCCATAGACAGTGGTTTTAATATTCCTAAACTTTTACCATAAAATGTCGTTGCTAGTGCCTAGTGTCATTTTTACTAAAAATGGGATATTTACAATACATGTCTGTGACATTAACAGAAAACTACTTTGCTAAACTAAGAAGGTAGGTATAGGTTTACGTAAAACCTCATTTTACTTTAGCCTCGAACGTGATCAGACAGTTGGGATATAACTATATCGACAAAGTTTGCCTCAGCGTGTAGGAATCACCTATTTCCCTACAAATCTATTTATATTTAAATTTCATAACCCAATGCAAATTACCTAATTCCCTCGAACATTCGTCGTCCGTCGTCAGCTGAAGAGTATCATTGGTTAAAGCAATAAGCAAAGTTTGAGAAGCACACATAACGCTTGCAAGTTTTGTCTATATTAGTTTCAAGAGTTATCCCTGCGACAATTTGTTACGTCATATCCTTTTACCTAATAGTAATAATAATAACTCATGTACCTACCCACAAAAGTTGTTTAGATTTATTTAGATATCCATTTCAAATTGGAGACATTTAACTTCCTGACATTTTGCAATATTCTTCACATGCTGTCCATAGTATAATAACCAAACGTACTATAACAACAAATGTTATGCATGATTATGTGCAACAAATATATTTTAAGTACCGGTTTGTTTTCAGTACCTACGTAGTAAGTACATACATTTTATGCCTATCGTTAAATTACAAAAATAATTAAAAACCAATGAAACGATAATTTTACTTATCTCGCAAGTACAAGTATAAAATTCTGATATAATGGTTAAACTCACTATGCGTTTTAATATTTTTGAGACAATTTATTTATTTGTTTTCATTTTACACAATACCCAAGCAAAGAAAATAACTCTGCAAATTGAAACTGATGATCTTATGAAGTTATTGAATGGTATTATGAAAACGGATATACTTGAAAATGTTGCAGCTCAAATTTCACAGAGATCTAAAACAAGGAATTTTGTTGCTTACAATAACCCATACCATCCGGAAGACGATGAAATCATCGATAACGATTCTAGTGACAAAGTTGAACGTATATCAGAAGTTATAAAATCTGGCAGTGAAGAAAATACTATAATGGAATCCAAACTAGACAAAGAAAATAATAATTTTATTAAAACACAAGATACAAAGAGTGCAGAAAAACAATCAAGTATTTCTGAAGTTTTTTCCGATAGGAATAATAAATTAGAAACAGAAAGTAATGTCATAAATGAAACATCAAGAAAACATAGTAATAGAGAAAAACTTGGTGATAAGCATAACTTTAAAATAATACAGAAGAGATTTAAACTGAAAAAATCTTAGAATGTAATGTATTCCCTCATTTAATTTTTATTGTATTTGAATACTGTTTTATCTTGACTTCGTAAAATGGATAAAAGAAATACGCCTGTTCAAAGTTGCTATTGAGTTTTAATAGACTGGAAACAGATTTATATTCAGGTCAAATAAGTCAATGATATACAGTCCTCGATTGGAGCTGTGATAAAACAAATTCATTCTACTGACCATGAGTTATTATTGCCTATTCTTAGAACCATTTTATTTTTCAAAATTACCTCAATGCATAGCTTTTCTAATAATTTTCATACACTGAACATCAGAATAACTAAAACTACGATTGTATTTTTAGTTTGTTATTGTTGTTAATAAGAGAGTACTTATTCATTATTTATTTTTTAAAAGCAAAAAACTAATATTAAATATATGGATAAACTTAATAATATGCAGATCTACTAAATAAACGATTCTGATTCCAAAAATCGAGTTTGTCAGTTTATCTGTTCATCGGTTTGTCTGTTTGTTTGTTCGCGGATCACGCTTAAACTACTAGACCAATTTCAATTAGGTAAACTTATTTTTTTAACCTTTTTCCGGATTGAAACATAGGCTATATTTAATTAAAATCAAAGACGTGGATACTTAGATACACTTTGAACTCTCTAAACCAAAAGTAGCCATTTGCTACGAGGTTCATCGTATGCTGGTGACAGATATTTTGATGGAAAGTTTCGCACGCGTACGAAGTCGCGGGTATCAGCTAGTTATACAAGATCTTTCAATGTCTCAGACAAAACAAGATCGGTTAAGTGGTTGAAGTGACAGACGACAGACGGCCGGGAAAAGTCGCAAATAAGAGTTCCGGGATCTAGACGATGGTCCGGAACCCTAAGAAGGTAGGGATGATTGACAAACAACTCCCGCCACTTACTGTCCTACTTATTTTTAGATCTGATACCGTCGGTCCGTCTTCACTTGTAATTGAGTTTTAGAAATGTTTAAAAGTTCGGAATGTTCTTATGTTTGGCTATTTCAGGTTCTTGAAGCAAAATAGTAAAATATGTAGGTCCTTACTTATAGCTCTGTTTCCTTTTTGAATTCATGGTCATTTTCATACAACGCCATCTAGTCGCCAAACTAAGCTAGGTTAGTATTTTATTAATTGAATAATGAATTTTATTTAAACAAAGCTCGCAAAACAAACAATTCATTGAAAGCTTCCCACATCCTGCCCTTAATGTGTACGTAAAGCCAAGGTTTAACACCCTTTTGCGAAGCTTTGTATTAAATTGAATCCAGATCCAATTAATTTAGCGTAATCGAAGCGGGTTAGAGATGGTCTGTTGAGGAAATTCGTCCTTTATTTTATGATAGCTCTATCCGACATGGGCACTCGGTTTACGATTATCAACAGTAGAGGAATAAAACTAGGTATTACAGTAGACTCACAGAAAACTAATTTACTCGTAATGTCGTAGTAGTGCATTGATATATTGTTTACATACTACCTCATTAAACAACAATACTCACAGTAACACAAGAAAAACGATTAAAATAAAAGTGCTAGGTGCTGTTTCAAGGAATGTCAAAACTCGAATCGCGGTACCAATGAGGAGACATGACTTTTCTTTCATATGAGTTCGTTTTCAATTTTCAAGCGTTCATAGAATGTCAATTCAGTTAGAGGAGTGCGAGAGAACACTTACGGTAAGCATGAATTCCTATGTAATAGTAAAGTTTAATTGCGTGGTAATAACACTCGAGCGAGCGCTGTCTCGTTACCACGCAGTGTATAACTCAGTTCATACTAATGTCTGGTGCCGGCACCGCTGATTATTGAATTTCTTTTCTTAGAACGCGTTTCTTAAGGACAATTGGATTCGCGATATCAAGATCGGTATCAAGAACGGTAAAAGTTATCTTTCTCGTAAACTTTTTATGTTAAGAGATTTAGACTTTAGAACGAGAACGTTTTGTTGACAAAACCTTTGCTTGGATTCAATGCAGCTGCTGATTTGCTGTTAAGAAAAGAATCTATTTGAAGGTAAGGTACCAAAAAAGCCTGACCTAATACCAATTGCAGTAACTAAGCGATTAGGTCAAAAGCTGTTAAAATAATCGCAGTCGTATTTTATAAAGTTTTAAATTAGTTTCTTTCCGAATTGTATCCCAAGAATGTAAATAAATCGCCTTCCAGGTCCCAGCACAAATCTCTAAAGTGTCGTCAAACAATTTAAAACTTGTTTGGCGCAGCTGAATCACCATAAATTTTACCATAGGACTTGTAGAAGTTGGCGTAGTGCCATGAAAACACTACTTACCCAAGACTAATGAGCACACAAATCACTACTTTATCATCTTTATTTTAGTAGCTCACAAAACTTGAAAGGCTCTCAGGAACTTTCTAGTTATTTTGATTTAATATTTTTTTATGAAACGTTAGTAAATTTTAATATTTTTGAGTGTATTAATTATTTACCGTTAAATGCAGTCTTTTCCATACGGTAAAATACTTTGAGAAACTTTGTGAAAGTATACAGGATGTATTTTGAACTCTCCCAAAAATTTTGGGGGGGTCAAAGTACCTATTAATATATCAACTTTCCTTGTGGAACCATCAGTTATTCAAAACATTTTGCCAAATAGGTATTTGGTATGAATCAGTTGTTTTTATGCGCTAACGTAAAATTGTTCTATAGGAAAGGTATATTAATGAGTATTTTAACCCCCAAAGTTTTCGAGGCTGGTCTTGTACTCTGTGGTGTATATGTACTAGATTTCGTTGGTAAAACCATTTCCTAAGGTTCATTAATATGTAAATTAAAAAACTAAATACAGATATATTCATTCTTACATTCGCTGGATAACTTCCTTTGTTATTCATTGGTAAAAAATTTAACAACGAAAGAAGAAACCCAAAAACTGGTCCTGAAATTCATATAATTTCATTCACGCTTTCTTTTCATACAACTTTCTTGTTGAAGAATGCTTTGAGAAGTTTTGTTTTATTGTTAGTTACTCTGGACTCAAAGGTCAATTTTCGCTCTATAACGTTATTAATATTGAAGATCTACTGTATAAATATTATCTTAGTAACAAATCGGATTGTATTTGTATTTGTTGTATTGTATTACTAAAACAACAAGTAAATACCCCCAACAAATTCAAATTCTTCTCTCTACCGTAGCAGTTTTGCCATTTAGATAACAATAATTCCATCATTTCGGGTATCATGGACAGGACGGGTACTGAATACTCAACAAAACCCAGCCAAAGTTCAGGCAAATATGTATTAACATACTTTTGCCTATGTTTTACGAATAATTTAAGTTACTTCCTACATATTTTGTACTCATGCATAAATCAAAATAAACTTGCTTGCTTGTAGGTGTACTGTACATTGTACACTGTACAGTCAAAATCAAAAGTTGATCTCTTTTTTCAGAATTTATCATCAATTATTAAGAGGACATTTATTATTAAGATTTACATGGTCGGGGGTTTCAAAATTTAAGTCAAATTTACTTGTTGCAATAAGAAGGTACGATAAATTACTTGACAATATTTTTTTGTAATTTTCAAAGAAAACTAGGTAGGGTTGGTAAGTAGCTGTTTCTTTTTCATGCAAAGAAATAAAATACGTTTTAGATGGCACACAACGTCTTCTTATCACCATTTGAGGTTCACCTGATGCTCCAATTACCCACTTATTTATGTAAAGAACGATCTCAATGTTACAGGAAAATTCCGTTGTCTTTTCTGACCTTGTGTTGGAAGGCTTGGAAGTTGGAAGAGTGTGGTAGTAAATAAAAAAAATTAAAATGTAAATTAAGTAAACTTTGCAGTTACGTTATTTAAAAAATAGTGGTAAAAAACCACTAAAAAGTTCATCAAATAAAACTATTGGATGTAGTGAGTCTAATTTCAAAAAAATATTCAAGCAATACGGATAATAAAATTGGGGAAAAATAAAAAAACAAAACATATTTTACCTTTTAGGGTCCTTTACATTACGTAACACGCCCTTATCGCGTCCAATAAAGACACATACACACACTGAATGAAGTTAACAACAATGAAACATCTTGAACGACAACACCTTTATTCAATCACTTTTTCGTATTTACATTCTTGAATGAACATTATGACAATATAATAATATATTTCAATAAATAACGGTTAAACATTTAATTATACGTACAGATTTGTAGATTTCTAAAATACATAAAAAGTAATTTTTATCCCTCAAAAACAAAAAAATCCAAAAACCAGAAAATTTATACCTTTAATAGTTATTTGTTATACAAGAGTGCAAAGTTGCTTTTTAACCGCGTGTTCAATTTTGATGACCGAGCAATCGAAGGATTCTAAAATTGAATCACGAGCGCAGCGAGTGATTCAAAATTAGAATCCTGAGTGTTAGCGAGGGAATCAAAAGAGCACGAGGTGAAAAATCTTTGCACTCGAGTGCAACACGTAACTTTTCATTCCACCTCAGCGAGGAAATGACTAAATGCAAAAAAAGCAAATTGAAAAAAGAACACCAAGAAGGTTCCGAGTCTGAGTTTTTAACAAATTAAAAAAAAGTTGTATGATATATTCGGCACCATAGAGGTAGCAGTAAATAGGTTTAATATTTTTTTTAATTCACAAACTTAGTGCACACGATGTTCTAAATTCAATTTACTTTATCCTCTAGAGAATAAAAACGGCTTTTCCACTCAGATATTGAAGATTAAAAATACTCTTTCCGAGATGGTGGGATGAAAAACAATTATTACTCCTGTCACTTTAGATTATGACAGAAACAAGTGTGAAAAAGAAGTTAAACAAAATTTATTAGCATAGGTATTATTAAAGTCTAATACGAACAATAATTGCATGAAATCTATGTTAAAAATGGTATGATATGAACGAGCCGTCTGAAGTAACCTTTATTAACTTAGAAAATTATACAGAAACATTAATTAAAATCAAGTACTTATAACGTGCGTGGTCGTATTATGAGATGTCACGTTCAAAACGAGTTGGCACCCGTTTGATACATGAAAACTCAATTCAATTCAGAAGATCTTTTGCTTCACGTACCGAATAGGTATGTAATCGAGCTTTGTAGTAAAAGAAATGTACCTATCAAAGTTACACTGTGAAGTAATCAAAGAATTACTATGAAGCATTGTCACTTCGTCGCGCAGTGTACCTCACTCAGAACATGTGTCACATTTACCTTCACATTACTCCGAAAAATGTTCCTAAAGTGTATGAATTCGTGCTGATTGTTCAGTTATAGTGCGAAGATAAATCTAGCGGTAACGGCTGCAGGGATGGCACAAGCTCTGGTTTAGCCGACCACCCCTGTATTTTACACTTACACACACGTGTAACCTACTTATGGTTGTTTATAGGAGTGGCATAGGCCACATTCAAACTATGGTTCTATATTTATTTGTCTTGACGTCATTATCATTGATCTAATCAGTGACTGAAAAACTTACATAGTGATGATCCATCGCGTTTCTGAGTCGGAAAATTCAAAATGCTTCTCGCGTTTAATGAATAAATACCATTTTACTTTGGATAGTTAAAAAAGTGGTGCGTGGTATTTCTCCAGCACGTATTTGCATGTCTATATAGCCCATAAAAGTTCTAGTTTTAGACTAGTTCGATCAACTCAGTAATTCTATGTTTAGCCAGTTTCAATCACGCAGGTAAATTTAATCAAACATTCAAAATTATACAAACGCTACGTGCGTGTTTCGCATGTTCGTAAGCAATGAAATGCAATGTACTAATATTGATTATAATCAGTTGTTAACTCTTAGTTTTTCTTCACTTTTTTCGTACCTATAATTTTTTTTAATTACTAGTTAAATATTTGAACCCAAAAAAATTATTGGGGTCGTTGCTAGGTCATGTTTGTTTACTATTTAACATTTGATATTTTTAAACAACGGATTTGGGCTTATGAGTGTTGTTAAAACAGGATGGCTAGAACACATTTGAAGTCAATCTTAATAATCAATCACACAATCGTAATTTTGTATGGTAGATAGTCAGTAGTAGGTTTTTTTGTACAAAGTCACTAACCTAAAAAACTTATATGTATCTAAATCTACATTAAATAGAATTCCAAACACTTATTGGTAGCACTGTATAAAATCTACTGTTTTCAAACCTTGAACGCATTATAACCTATCATCACACACGTGAGAGTTCCGAGTCATGTCTTTCTCTCCCGAGGGATTCATCCGCACTACGTTACCATTAGTCAGCAACTCGGTCGCGTTCGAGAACTCTGTCAACAAGAAATAAATCAGTACAGTCAACATTGTTATTTATTGTAACAATTACGAACATAAACTTGGATAAAAAACTGCGTTGCATTGCAAACATCAACAATAAGCAAAAATTATGTAGGTATGTGTAAAGCGAAGAAAATGAAATAAGTTACATTTTAAAAGTAACTAAATAACACCTAATTGACCCTGATTATTGTTGTTTCATTTTACTAAACTAACCTAAGTCAGCACTAAAACTGAAACGACCAACACGGCTATCATTTTAATACTGTCAAATTAGTTTAGTTTATAAAATTGTATACCAACTGAATCAACCCCCACTAAGCGAAAATTCACTCATAAAGTAGCGTACTGTGATAATTCGTCCAAGAGCGTAATACGTAAAGATGTAAATCGGCCATAAAAGATCATGTCAAAGGCCGTAAAAGCACTTTAAGGGGCACCTGATTAACCACATGTATAAGTTTCGCAATTTTTATTATTTGGCATACTTTTAACATTGTCTTGCTTACTTCTTCTCGAAGAAGCATATTTCTTGGAGCCGAGGCAGGATAGAAGCGAGTTATTCAAGTTCAAAAGACACCTACCATTTATTTGTATCCGTATACTAAAAATAGATAGGTTATTTCTAAATGATAAAATACCTAAGCTTGAGAACACACTTATCCAGTTTAGCCCGCGACATTTGACACTGCTAAACGCTAATTTTATAAAGCTCGGGGTATGTTTCCTAATGAAATTTTGCACTTAAAGCCCATTTACGTAATGAATTCAGTCAACTGGGCTTAAGTCTTTACCATGCCAGAAGGCTTGAGATTGGGGCAAAGACATGATACGCTGTAGAAAGCAAATAACTTTTGAAATCTAATAACAACAATGATGAGTTTTGAAATAACACGGAATTACAGAACTTCAACAAGTCGACATAACCGACAAATAACAAAATTCTTATATTTTATACCGCTTTCAAAATAATTCGCTGTCAGAAAATAATTGGTTTTTTATCACTGGCGAGGACCCTTTATGGCAAGACTCCTAATTACTGATCTCTGAGGCTTATTTCATGTTCAAAGCGACAACGCGACGATGGTGCTTTATAAAATAAAATAAATAAACTCCCTGGACCTTTTGATGCCAACACTGACAGGATTGACTGACATGTAGGTGACTGACAATGACTTTATCGGTGTCAGCGCCCAACAGTGTGAAAGCGTCTAGTACTAAATCTATGACACTTCCAATATCGTGTAGGTTTCGTGTCGGTAGCAGTGAATACAACATCGTCTGTATTTCCCATCATTCTACGACCGGCACAGTTTTAGAGTCTGCTACCTGTGTTGTGACGTATCAACCCTGGGTGGCCATAGCCAGCTCTGTTTGCAAAATGAAATTTAAATAAGTAAATAAAATGTAGACCACTCGCAAATGAACGTCTCTTTTCTGCCGCATATTTAAACGTTGCTCCTTTTGAAGCTTAGAACCCTTATACAAAACTTAGAACGGCCTGCAGACCGCATAAACTTTGACGTTTATAAGCACAGGAGAGTCCTTTTGTTAGCCGTATGGTTGCGTAATAATAGAATTTATCTCACAAAGGGCTAGGTGGGCTGAAAGCTTTGAAAGTTAGTCAGATTGCGTGGTAATCTCTTTTAGTCCATCTTGTCAGGACAAGAAGTCTACTAGAATAATCATAAGATTTATACAGAAGCAACGGTATTATTACAAAATTAGTTTAAAGCTTCTTTGGCTAAGTATTAATCGCCGCATAGCTTGCTATTTTACAAATTATGATACTTTTTGACCTTATATCAGAGTCTCAAGTCTGATTTATGGTTCATTCCGGAAAATCTAATTGAAAATCAATAATCTTGTTTAAAAAATTTGGTATGAAGACACGAAGCTCTTTGTAAGTTTATACGAAAAAAGTTTGGAGAGATGAGAATCTTATTTATATAAAAAATTCAAACTCGACCCTCAAGAATTAAGGTCGTATTCTGATAAAAAAATCGTTACTCAAACATAGATTTCAGTAGAGATTCTCATACAAATCTGTAAAAAAAATCTATGCTTGAGTCCGAATTAGTACTTGAGCAGTGAATGCAAATAGGTACAGACTTTAAACTCGGCACTTAATTAACACTAAAGTAAGTTATGTAATATTTGTGTTAAAGCAGAAACTATCCAATTATCTCGTGCGTCATTTAACACGCATCCGTTATTATTTGACTTGCAAATTCCTATCTGAGCTTCACTAAAGTTTGTCGTTCAACAATGAACCCAATTAACAGTAGAGCAATTACGCTACTCTGTTGCAATCACTTTTAAGCCATAATTTTTTATGGGTTCTAAAACTGAGAATATTACCTAGTATTGCTTTAAAAATTTAATATTTGCTTTATAGATTGAATAAAAATAAAGTTTATAAATATTATTTTCAAATAGAAACCGCAATTCTAAGTGAATACACAGTAATTTTATAAAATTATCTTCTCAACGTTTTTAGATTGCAAAAAAACTACTTAGACCGGATTCAACCAACTCCAAATACCGCTACGACTAATACCGTCGAGAGCAAAAATTCTGGTTCGTCTATAAAAATTCGAATATTGTGAATCATGAATCCTAGCTTTATTTCCCCAACAAACTTGAGCGTTCCCCCCGTTTTAAACCTTGCTTGACATTATTAGTATGCGTGGCTCCTTGCGTGCCAATTTGAACCTTAATTCAACGATATTGTACCTGATAATTTGAAAAATCACAATTTTCGTGGTCTAATTTTAGAGTATTGTGTGCTTGAAATGACAGACAAGGAGAAATACAGTTAATACTTATTGCTAGTATTTAAAAAATACACAGAATCAAATAAACATTTCTCTCTATATACTAGATAGATAGATAGGAAACTCTTTATTGTACACCACTTTTACAGAAATTATAAAATAAACACAGAGTTCATTATTCTTATGTAAAGTACAATGGGCGGCCTTATCGCTATGAGCGATCTCTTCCAGGCAACCTTTGGATGGACTGAATTTTATATGAACGAAAGTGACGGTGTA
Organism: Eulithis prunata; assembly: GCA_918843925.1. Taxonomy (NCBI): domain Eukaryota; kingdom Metazoa; phylum Arthropoda; class Insecta; order Lepidoptera; family Geometridae; genus Eulithis; species Eulithis prunata. Next base: position 4,724,193 of record OU974016.1, on the reverse strand, counting down.
ATAAAAGACTACATTTAATACTAATACTTCTGTGTGTTTTTTCAGAATATATCCTTACCATGTATCATTTTGTAGAAGCATGATACAATTTTAATTGCGTTTTAGAAAAGCTGTGGCTAGAATTAATTATAGCTGCTGCGGTATCATTTTTCTTTTCTATTCTGTGATCATTTATAACAGAGATGTGTGTGTTAATAAATGGAGTGCTGTGATGAAAAATACTTTGAATTTTTTTAACTAAGTCCATTCTGTCTTATTTTCCCTCAAAAAAAAAAGAATGAGTTATTAGTCGTCTTTTGTTTTTGGTAATACCAGAGGCAAAGATACTAGACCGTTGTCTAGGGCGCTCATGAACTGGACCGCTGATAATAAGAAATCTTAATGGTCCGATTGACTGTGACTGTGTCATTGGACTACTAAGACGAAAAAGAGGCTGATCATCAAACCAAATAATCGGACTACCGATACTAGACCGCTTATCAAATACAACCATGTACAAAGATGATGAAATGACACGAAAGCGTCAAATCAAATGTGTAAATATTTTATGAAGAAAACTGCAATAATTACGGAGTATTTTATGCAACGTTAGTCTTTGCACTCATCTGACTTCATTAAAAAAACGATTAATAAAGCTTATAGTAGGGAAAAGCGAGGTGAATTTCCAATGGTTATGCAAAGGCACGTACCGCGATGTGGCGTGGACCGGGACTGGTTGCTGCGTCTCCTCGAATGTCATGTCCGGCTGAACGATGACGCGTAGTGTCTTTGGCTCACTAAAAAATAAACAAAAGTTTAAAAACTCCCGACTATGAGGTTTTTTTAGATGCTCTTGATCATTGCTGGCTAAGCACTCGTAACGTAGCTTGCTTAGTCAATCTTCACCAATTATAAGTTAAGCGACGTTCTGTGCGGTCAGTATTTGGATGGGTGACCGTTAGTGGCATTTTGATCTGTGCGCTTCGGTGCTTCGGATGGTACGTTAAACTGTCGGTCCCGGCTCTAGTAGCCACGACGGAGGCCAAAAACTCCGTCACCAGAGTTGGCACTAAATTATACGAGCTGGCTTGCCAACATTGCTACTGGCTATCATCAGACCTTGAAGTATGATCTCTTGTCTTAATACATGAGACGAACTACGAGAGCTCTGACCTAGAATGCACAAAAGTCGAATTTTATATCTAGTTAGCTGCGAAAAGCACCTTTCCACTTCCCCTCCATTCAAGGTCAGAGCTATTAAACCGTGTCGGGACTTATTGCATCGGTGCCTGAAACATCAGCTTTTGTACATAAGGGCAGGTTGCCAACCTTTTAAAATATTAAAATTTAAACTAGGTCATTTTTTATCCATAGTAAACTGAAAGCCAAAAACAAGTTGAATGTCATAGAATGCGTTGCCAAAAATGTTTACCCTGTTCTGACTATTCTGTGATAGGTACTTTATAAAGTGCCAGTTTACCAAACTGTTAGTTTGGTAAATACTCAATATTAATATTTGGGCTAAGCAAGGTGCTACGTCGTAGCCATCAGGGTGCTACGCCGTAGCACATTCGTATTAGTACAATGTTGAATGAAAAAATCTTTATACGTCATTTATGAAATAAAATGACGATTTATATGATGTCATATAATATGTTATGCTCTTAGTGAGGTTATAATAAATAGGTACCAAGATAAATTATTTTTTTATCACATCATACTTTTTTACTTCTTTTGATATTTTCTGTCATATTCTTTTCCAGGCATCTGTGCGCGGGTAAATTTTACAATAATCAATAGGTAGTAAGCAGAGGGGGGTCAACGTTAAACAACCTACAAAATACTTACCAACTATACCACGAAGTAAACTGTTCCTTCACTACGGATTTACGGCCGGTACACAATTTATTTTATACCCAAAACTTATGTACTTCCTAAGTACGTATTGCGCGGCATATTAAAGGCTGACCGATATTTTTCCTTTAGTGTCGACAATGACGCCTTTTGAAAGGACTTACGAAAACGGCTTCCTTAGTTTCTTTAGGGTTAGTGTGACTCGGAAATATTGGTTTATTTATGTACATAAACGTTCTTAGGAGGCATCGTCCTTGTTTTATCAACAACACGTCACACAGATGTGTAAACGTTCTTTTTGGGTGTGTATATACAATTTAATTCATTGGCGTCTCGGAAAAATAATAAACATAACTCATTGATTGGCATAGTATTTTTATTTTTATCTGACAGCGTGTAGCAGAAAGGAGGGGTATTATTGATACTGTATTATTACCAAAATCATAAAAGACCTTTTACTTAAGTAGTTTGGCATAATACGAGACTAACTACGCCACTGATTCTGTTGTTTAATTTTTCTATCCCAATTTGACAGCACTAAAATTGTTGCCATCTTTTTCGAACTGAAACGACAAACATTTTATAGCTGTCAAATTTGTTTAGTTTAGAAAAATGCACCAAAAGAATCTAACAAACGGTACTTAATACTTAGAAATATACAACTATATCATTATCGTGCCTTTTTACTTACAATGTGTGTAAAAAAAAAAAATTGTCACAATAGATACCTTTTAGAATTATAAGTGAACTTCATATTAGGTACCCACCTTATGCAAGAGTAAGCTTGAGTATCAAAAATATATATTACATGTAAACATCTTTACAAATACCCAGTTATACAAAAAAAAATAAAACGGTTCTGCCGTTGCTATCTAAATAATACTTTTCCGGTTTCGTGATTTGTAAACGATTTTGTATTTACTCTTCTCACTCCTAACGCGTCTTTTCAATTTTACGCTCAAGTTGAAGTAAAAGGTTTGTGGATTTGAATCAAAAAGTAACATTAAGTACATTAAAATTTCTAAGTAACAGTCCAAATATAATAATTTCATCAAAGCTCACTAACCTAAGTCTACTGCTGTTTAGTTTTTGACCATCTAATTATTTTAAAGAATGTTTTCATGCACCATCAACAAGTACTGGTTACAGCAACCCCTATACAGGGATAAATGAACTGTGGATTTATTATTGGAAAAACCTCGAACATCTTGCACCCTCATAAACTTTTATAGTATTTTCACCCTAACTTATAAGTGAAACCAGAAAAAATAATTTTTTGATACATAAAAAAGATCGTAAAACCACTCACCTGAATAAGATTTGTTGTTTTCCAGCTTCTTTAGTTCCGGTGTGTCAACTTTCGGGGCGAAACACCAACACAAAACTATTCGAAAATAAACTCGAAATCTGTGGAAAATAATCAAGAATTAGAAAAGCGACTGACATCTTACTTTAATTAAAATACTCGCTATTATTTTAATGCCTAAACATTTAACCAGTATAAATTAGTTGTAAGCTTTAAATAGTTACACCGTGTTTCGTCTATTTCGATGGAATTTGAATCTTTCGAGTTTGTCTGCATGAATTAATAAACGGCACGTATTCCAAGCTTACATGCAGTTTATTAATTAATAACATGGTTATGCATTTATATAGAATTTTAGTCTTTTTATTTTTGTCTTTAGCTTAGTTACTTTACTTTATGCAGTCCAAAATTTTGTATCTTAGGCCAAGATTTTAAAACTGACATAATTTGTTCAAATATACTGTCAATTTGAGAAAACTTTTTTTTTATAAATACTCCAAATCTTTACACTAGCGAGAAAGATAATTTTGAAGGTTGAAGGTTTTTTGGAAGGAAATTACCAAACATGATCTCACAAATTTTTTTGTGGTAGATAAAAGTAAATAGGAGTTTCGAGTTCAATCATAATTTTGTGGCTTCCTGAAATGTTCACAACGAAATCAACATTCTCGTACAGCGTACCTACTTGTACTCGTGTTTTGTTTGAAAGTTTCTCAGATTGCAGGAGGTAGGGGTTACTCTGTAACTTGTATGGTAATTAAAATTATGCTTCCTCTTATCGACATCGTGTTCTCGCTAGTTGTTTTAACAAATAACACGCACACGTAAAATGTGAAGTGCTAGAACGGCACTCCATTTTTTCTAACTAATTTATTTGAAGGACTTTCTAAAAAAATGCTAATTGAACCCAACGGAATGAAATTACCCATAAAATTTAAAATATGATCCCGAAAAAATTTCATGTTACTTCGGAACTGTGTGGCGACTGTGGTTCGGGTGCATGATAAAGTACCTAATGGAAGTATAACGTTACGAGAGCAAACATTTTTCTAATAAAACAATGGCCAAGCACATCGCATTTCTAAATTTTACTATTGAACGTGTTAACATGTTAGCTGTAGTTCTGGTTGTAGATGGTTTATTCACGGGACATTGGATTTGAGTGGGAGTTTATGTGCGTGTGTGTGTTAACGACGACCTATATAAAATCGCATGAAAAAGTGCGATTGAAGTTTTATTAGTCTGTAATTTACCAAAATATAGGTTGCACTTATACAACACAAGGCATGGTAGTTATTTCCTTTTGACATTACACCCTGAACTTGAGAACGTGGCATGTGCGTATGAATTATGTATTTACGGCTTTCATCGTGAAGCGTGGCAAGTATGGCTGTGATGGCCTTATTTCAGTCTCGTAGTAAAACAAGAACTCTTATCTTAGTCGTATCCACCCCATTCTTTTGTGGCATAATAACGAGATGATAGCCCTTCTTTAAGAACTCTTTGTGTCGTAGACAATCCCATTTCTTCCTTGAAGAAAAATTGGGTTGAAAAAATTGATCATAAAAAGAGTTATTTATTACACGGCTGGTTCTACTTAGTTATTTGAAATCAATTATTAAAATTAAAAAGAACTGGGTTCAACTAAATATCTTATCGCTAATTTTTTTGTTGCCAGCTGGTTAGGATGTTTAGGAGATTCATGGTAAAAATATACTTTATTAATACAACTATCATTGTGTTACTAGGTAATTTTATCAGGTCACTGGTTACTGGGTATAAGTACAAGTAACTAATGGGCAACATCCGAACTAATTAATTATTTGATCAAGAAAACAAAATACACTTACTTATTGTTCATCCAGTAGTAAATAAGTGGGTTGAACATGGAGTTTGCCATCGCGAGCCAGTAGAACCCCAAGTAGATGTGCTGGGCAAACGGCGCCGAGGCTAGCGACTGATGGTGGTATACCAGCACGAAGTACGCGTGGTACGGTAGCCAGCACAGCGCGAATACCATCACCACTAGGACGAACATTCGCACCACCTAACAGCAATGGACTTGAAAATGCATACATCCTACTACATTATTAAGAATCGATTTAGAATGTTATAAGGTACATGAAAGTAGATAGGCACTGCATGGTAACACGACAGCGTTCCTTATTTATTGTTGCCATCTCGTTGTTCTACTTGAAACTTTACTCATCAGTGTACTTGGGAAGTGACGAGTGAAAATCTGTTCTTAATAAACGTAAAAGTTAAAATGTCGTATATCGGTTACACAATTAACGCTATAGCAGCTTGGTGAAACTTGTAATTAAGGAAGATATTTACGTAGTTCACAATAATTAAAGTTTCTATCCGGTTACCATATAAAAAAGCTAAAACTGAGGGTAGACCCTAGGCTGCTAGGTTCATCCTAGGCTGCAGCTACACTTACCACCAGGTGTGCTGGCAGCCAAATGCTTAGCTATAGCTCATAAAAATAAAGTTTTTTCCATGTAGCTTTTTTAGCTTCCGTAAAAGGATAAAAAAGTTTTGGTTCGGTTGGTTAGTAACATTTCACATTGCGCGGTCGCTTGTACGTGGGTGGCCATGCGTAGCATTGCTAAGTTGCCGCGCAGTGTGTGTTATCAAATGCTGATATACCAACCTTCTGCCACCGTATTTCAGTGCCACCAACATACCTAACATGGATTATTTTAAACTACATAAAAACAAAATGTCATAGAAACTGGTTCAGTAAGTACGTAGTTTATGACTCATAGGCGTTGTGTAACATTTGATATTGCGTTTGTGGTGTAATTTTTAACCAAACCCACCAATTATTCAAAAGTTAAGGACTACTTTCAGTGTAACTTTCAAAATTTTGATGGAAAATCAATCCGCTATTGAAAGATTCAATGGATCTCTATTTAATTATAGCCTACTCACGAATAAATATTCATCGCTTTGTTTCAGTGGAGTCAAATATTATATGTAAGTCAATTTTAGTAACAGTCTTACATTAATTATACGCTTACAATTTTTTAGTTAAGTAGATTTAAAAAATATAGGAAAGAACACGTCGCCACGTCCAGCAGTGGACTGATATAGGTTGATAGTGATGATGATGAGAGGTAAGAACGCGAAAATAGAATGTTTTTTCAGTAAAAGTGTCACCTGAACTATTTAATTTCAAGTGTTAGAAGGTAGCAACCTACTCACCGTATTCACGCTTCAGACTGTTGAAGGCATCTAAGTTATACCTGTTTTCTTTCGAGATAAAATACAAACGTATTTACAAAAGATTAACTCAACCCTAAAAGCTTGTAAAAACATTTCTTCCCACATGTTTGCTTCATGTTTTTCAAATAAACCTTACAAAATTATTTGTAAGTAAAAACGTTATTTGGCGCAACAAATACTTTAAGTAACATGAATGTTATACGAAATTTACCGAATTAGTATCTTATTCACCTGTTATTTTATTGAATGGGTTTAATTTGGATTTTCTGACTGAATTTAATACGGATTGAAGAGCACTATCTGTCTGTCATTATAAATGAACCATTTGGTTTTATTCAAGCGCGCTGTGTTTTATCGCATACTTATTACTTGTATGAATTTAAGTAGGTAAATTAACTTAAAATCATCTAGTTAATTACGAATGGCAGTAAGCTTTTGATGGAGGTACTTGTTATATCTTGATAAATAATGTTGGCATCGTGATCTCGAAATAAATTATCTTTATCTGGCTACATTATTATACGACCGAAGTCGCGGGTAGAAGATTGTATAGCATTATACGATTGCTTCAATCACACCATGAGATCTCAACCCCTGAAAGTAATCGACATACTCAAAAAGATTACGAAGTCATCAAAGATGATAGGTTTGAGGCAGCTAAATTATGTGGGATATTTTTGTGACAGTCAATTCATCGTCGCGCACGTAACAATGTTCTGCTATTATTGGACTACGTTACATAGATATCAAAACTGATGGTTTTCTCAGCAGATTTTGTATTTCAAATGATCAAATTTAAAAAAAAAATATTTCGTCCCTTTCACAAAACAATAATACTTATTATGAAAATTCATGAAAGTAGATGAAATTGTGAAGCTCGTCTCAAACGTGCTACTGTCACTAAAAGTTCTGAAAACAGCATTTTGTGATGGAGCAACAGTTTATATTTTACAACTAATTTAATTCAGTTCAACAAAGAAAACACAGTGGTCCAGCTTTTTAATGAGTTTAATTTAAACCAGTTTCAACCACAATTCGTATTATAAAAATACCTATTTACTTTTACCTTTGTGTGATGTTCTTTTCTTGTTACTTCAAATAAACCTACACTGATTGAAACAGAGAGAATGTGGTCTTTTTGACATTGATCTTATTCTAAGCCAACACTAAAGACTCACGTCGCGATTTAGGCTAAAAACCACGATAGAAGATTGTTAAACTATTTTCTACGAGAATTCTAATTGTCAGGTACTTTTTAGTAGATATTTTAAAAAAAAATTATTGTGGAAAAACCTTTCACATCTTAGTTACTTGAGTTATAAAAATGTAAGAACAGCTAAGTATTACAGGAAAGCTAGGACTTTGCTATCTCCTCACTAAGTTGTAGTTCGTTTAAATGCTGTTTAGATAAACAAACTTTAATATTGCATACTCGACATTTACAAACTGCAACTATTTGTTAAGATCTCCCAACTGATTGCGCTTACATTCCGCAGCATCAACAAAACTTCAAAGTGTACATAAAGTGATGAATTTTACTCAAAGAAACGCTGTGAAGTCTTCGCAAACTCTGGTGGAGACGGTACCTTTTAGTTCGATTGCTATAGTCGCAAATACTCGTAATACAATTTGCGTACTTTTCAAAGCACAAAATGCTGCTAGTCGAGCACAGAAGTTGATCTATTGGGAACGGCATACGTGACGAAGAGCCAAGCGCTTCGAAGCGTTTGAGTTAACCAGTTTCACGGTTTTGACTGAAAACGTGATTGTAAAAAAACATAGAGTATGTAGCAGTAGTAAAAGTAGTGATCATGATCACTAACTACCCTCTGCACTTTTTTTAACCCTTATTAAAGCATTGGGAGGAAGACTTTTGTAGTTATAAATCGTAATTTCATAAATGAACGTATTACGAGTATATGTCTATAGCTACTTAGCCGTATTCTTCATCTAGGCAAGAAACAGCACGAAAAATATAGTATAGCAAATATTGAAGCAAATCTGACGTAGTGAAAACTGAAATCGTAATTAGTATGAAGTATGGAAGGTACCTTTCGCTTGGCTCTGACAACCTGCATCTGATGATGGGTGCACTCACCGATGGCGCGCCCCCGCAGCGCATTGCTCATCCGAGTGTAAGCCCACACCATGACAAGCATGGGGGCGACGTACGTCACTGCCAGAAACACTAGGTTGTAACTGCAACCAAATAATTATTTTAATCTCCTACTCGTGTAAATTTTTCTTCACAATGCATTTTTTTGTAGTTAATCAATGTCGCCACTCTTGTTTTCATTAAAAATTTTGCTCCAATGTCCACGGCCTAAAAAGCTTTTTAAGCGGGAGGTAGGGCTAAGAAACGATTACGTGACGTCATCGATGTTTTTTGAATGGTCGAAAGCATATAGAAGAAATGGCATAAAAAAAACGTTTTTTTTATGCTTTCCAAATCAGAAACAAAAAAATATTTTTTGTTATTCCCAAATAACAATAAAAACAGACCATTTAGGCCGTAAGTAATAAATTTCTCTTTGACCTAAGTAAATCTAAGTAGCGTATCTAATAGCTCTTTTCTGTCTATAATTAATGGGAAACTGTATTCTTGTGACTGTTTTATGAACAATGATATAAAACCATTCTGGATATACCTTATAATGAAAGCAAGCTTCAGGTATACACAGTAGAAAGATGGACAACGAACTTTTGGATTGAGGATAAAGACAGACGAAAAAATTAATATTCCTCATAATTTAAAGAAATTAATATTAATAAAGCTACTTATAAAAGCTTCCTTTGATTAATTAAACTCAATTTAAGCTTTTTAACCATGAATATGAGAAGGGACGCATTAAATATCTGAGGTTTCAAAGCTATCTCTGTGATTTAATGCTCAAAGAAAAGTAACAAGTTTAGTTTTGCAATAGTTATTTAGGATTGATCATAAAAAAACCATTGAACTAATTGCCTGAGGGCCTAGTACGCGTTTTGGTGTGTAAATCTGGTGTGAAACGTCTGACGCCCCGCACACCAGTGGGCGCTGATTTGTATGGAGACACTGAGCGGATTCTTTGAGAAGCTTGGTCTACACCAAGCCCGTACTCGCATGTCGAGCTTCTCAAAGAATCCGCTCATTGTCTTCATACAAATCAGCGCCCACTGGGGTGCTGGGCATCAAACGTTTCACACCCACACTATACACTGAAAACACGTACTAGCCCCTCTGATAAATATAGGCTTGGTCATTTCTTTTAAATACCAGTTGTTGTACTATAACGCTGTGTATTATTACAGAGTAGCTACGAACCGATATTTTTAGGTTAAAACACAATAGCGGAGTCCAAAGCCTGTACTCAATTAGGTAGAAATAATAAAATGTAAAGTTTCATTAGTGGTTTTGTGACAACATATAAGTTACCACTGTAAAAGGGTTGAAAATGCTACTACTATTATGAAAAAATAAGGTCATTACATTTTGCTCGCCTATGTTCATTATTTTCGAATAATGTATTAACAAACAGCCAGACGCACAACAAAGTTTTCTCCTGAGGTAAAGAACCCAAAAAAGGTTGAAAGTCCAGAAACAATAAAAACAGAAGCTTAAAAGGGTTCCTTTCCTTTCAAACAATAAACATAATAACTCACAGAATTTAATTCAGTGTACAAGACTCACCAATAATCAGTACGCGACGTAGGGTAACTTCCGTCCGGCCATTTTATGAAACATATCTCCCTCTCTCCATTAATATACCTAAAACAATAGAACTATAGTCATTTACTTACTTGAAATTTAAATTTTAAATTAAGCGACAAAGGGTCTGTGAGAATAGCATGAACGAAAATCTATTGTTTAATAATAAATCTGAACATGCAGAGTAAAAACCGTACACCTCACTGCTAGCAACATGGTGCTTACTTTTACCGAGCGCGAGCGACAGTTGAGTTTTGAATGATTCATGTTAAGACAAAGGCTTCACTTCTCAGGGTGAAATTGTAAAGAAATTGTTGTTAGGTACCTTTTCAGAATGTTTACATCTTTAGTGAAAACAATACGGTACAAATACAAAATCTTAAACTCAATTTTATTTGATACAAACTGACCCATCTCAGTTTAGAAAGAAATTTTTCACGCCTCTCGCCTTCGGAAATCCAACTTTTTGTGAAATTCGATGAATTTAATCTGCTTTAGAAGTATCTGTTTTATACTATTAATAATGGTCGTTTTAATTTTTTTTATTATCTCTGTCTCGTGAATTTCATATTCATAGTGAGACAATTACTAAAATCTATCAGAAACTTGTGGCACTCATAAGTTTTTAATAAAGATACAAGTTGACAGTGAGTAACGCTTGTGTAATGTGTATGTGCCAGTAAAGTAACCCATTTAACGTGTTGTGTTGACGTTGTTTTTTGTAATAAAATGTAATAATAAAATTTTACTGTTATTATAAGCGCGTCTAATTCCATCAAAACACGCCACTTTAGCTTTAGCCTAATTAACACATTGTTTTGCAGGTATCAAAACAACCTTGTTTGACTCAATGATTTAATTTTGTTTGATGTTTTGAAAATCCACCTTCATTTTTAGTCAGATTGATAGAGCTCCTCTCTACAGTTTAATACTTTTGTTGTAAATTATTCGAGACTTTTAAAGAATTTCAATAATATTTACTGTTATAAATACTTCAGTCTCTGGATTTACTATTATAATTATTATAAATAGGACAGGTTTGCTTTTTCGCTTGTACAAATTATAACTTATTTAATCTAAACATACAAGATCTTTTACAAATGTATTCTCACAAAATGAATTTTGCATTCAACTAAGTCAAAATACAAAATGCAGCCTTCGAAGTACTCACTGTTTCTTATAAGTGTCGGAGTAGAGAAGGCTGGGTAAGGAGAGTAGTGCGCTTGCGCACCACACGGTGAAGATAGCTGCTCGTGCCATGGTCCGACTCAACCGGTGCTGTAGAGGTCTCACTATAGCCACGTATCTGTTGTACACAAAGAGAGGTATGAAAAAGTAATACGGTAAGTTTCTTTAGTAGTTGCGTCTTTTGATTGAGGTATACAGCATGTATCTACAATTGTACACATTCTAGTGCAGCTGACTGTACTTTAATAATTTTTTTATGCATACTAATAAGTAGCCACACCCGTGTGTCAATTTTTTGTCGCCATTGTAGATACATGCTGTATGTGCTACAATTATTATTGGGTTGCGGGCAAATAAAACGAATAATGGGAATAATGGGTGTTACTATGTATTGTTAGTATGTATTTACAAAAAAAATAGTGTATAAGTATTATATCAGCAATCTAGTTTCCATAGTACAAGCTCTAATTAGTTTGGGACTAGAGTGCGTTGTGTGTAATGTCCAAGAATTTTTATTTATTTATTTTATTTATTTATAACAATAAAAATATTCTTGTATATCTCTTTCAATTGTTTTCACATTCAAATAAACACTCCTACGGCACACAGTATCACGTGCCTTGCGGCGAGACTTCTCGATTAATTTAGCCGCGTTCCAGTAAACATCAACAAAGCTTTAGTACTGATCGAAAAAGGCATAGACTCAATTTCTGAAACATTGTATAGAAAAATCATAAAGACTTACAACTTCCATATCATTTTTGTTAACAATAAACTTTGTTTGGACAGTATTAATTGAATTTTAGATTAAAATAGATAATGATAATGGTTACCTAGGTGCGATACAAAGACATTTACAACACTCTACGCGTTTTAGTAAAAATACCAAGCACTTTTTTGTTTCACAAAATATCGTTGTCAAAATAAATTAATGTGTTTGGGAATCTATAAAAACAATTTCACTCATTGCGTAATAAACGAGATGAAAGTGTGGAAGCACACATGGCTTTTGTGTCTGCGTACGTAGCGAATACTATTTATTTTATTTAGTAAAGTTTGCCTTTTTCCTGTAAGTTTGGACCCGAACATTTCAAACTGCTGTGTTTGTACGTGTACGAACATAGGTAAGTAGATAAAGTTTAGCTTATATAGATAATGTTATGCGATCCTTTCTTGGTATACTTTTAATTTATGCCAAAGTACCACCCTTTGTTAGTTTTGTTGGAGTTGATTTCCTGGGTTATCATTATTATTAAAATCGAGCTTACATTACTACGTTTATGAAAGTTTTGCTTACTTTGTAAGCTAACTAAAACACTGCAAAGTGTAAGGGTCAACCCCTTCGAAGGAAGGTCGTAAGTTGAAGTAATCTTATCAGTCATGCCAGACTGAGCTTTGTCGGTGCCGATGTTGCCATCCTAATCTTACCATTGTTAGTAAAACATTCCCTCACATTTGAAACCACTGAAATGCAGATCACTTTCCAAACTCGGTCAGATGTTTAAAGGTAGTAGGGATATTGATAAATTGTTTAACAAACTAAACATGACCAGAACTTTTTCGAAACTTTCTTAAAATCGGGCTGTCGCCAATGAATTTGGACTTCCGAAGTTTTTGAGGGGGAAATTCCTGCATTATTTATTTTTATCCATAGTAGATTGAATTTATTTATTTACCGCTATGCTTTAGAAGATTTTTGGGTCATTTGATTAAAAAATAAAGCGATAAAAGTGACTAAAAATGATTTGACATTGGAAGCCTTGGGATAAAAATAATGGTTTAATTTCTGGAGCGAAGTTCATTTACATATTTTTGTCGCTTGCTAAACGGCCAAAGTGGCAGTGATCTCCACACCTTGTGTACCCGTCGCTTTTGTTTTCTTGTCACCATTTAAATAACTGTACACTGCGTAAACAAAAGAGTGAGTGCGAATCTGTTACGATCTCATAAAACAACCCACATGAAATCATGTCTAAAGTTCACGAGTGAGCTGGCATAATTAATTGTATCTAAGACAAGACACCTAGCAACCATCAGTCTGCAAAGAGAAAAAACAAGCTTAAACTTTTCTCCGTATCCAAGAAAAATACAAAGCAAAAGGTTGTTTCAAGAAAAAGCGTCTATAGGTGCTGTTGAAAAAGGTACAAAAGATGAAAATGTACCTAGCAACAAACACTGAGTGTCTAGATATTTAATTTACAGAGCAAAATGAAAACGAGGGATTTGGCTTTGAAGTCGGACCATCTGTTTAGGACGTTTTTACTCTGCGAATAGCATTTCAGTATCTCTATAGGTACCACTCGTGAAATACTTTCAAACGACAACTTTACAATTACAATTTACCTATAAATGTATACAAACTATTTGATCCACAATAAAGTAGGTACAGTTTTCAGAGGTAAGAATATAGATACAATTCCCAGTTTTAATTAAAGCTCAACATTATGTAACATCTTGATTTTATCTCTATTCTGAGAGAACAGAAAGCACCGTCTGTTTTCATACTGCCAACGACACGATATCGTCGCAGAGCTGACATTTTCACACTCTCACAGACATATTTTTTTTCGAGTCACTATCGGCGCAGCTATCGATAATTGGTATCGTACAGTATTATATGATCTGTGGTATCGTGTAGATGTCGTGCAGTGTACAACAAAGTGGGTGGGTAATGTGGGTATATAATGCTTTGTCATTATATTCAGTTTCAATCAATAATGACTGATCAAATCAGTCTTCTCCGCTGCACACTCTATTCTATTCTAGACGCATCCTTTGTCAATCATGACAAAAGGCGTATGAATTATGGTACCCTGCCACTATTAATAGACACAGTTTGAAAGCTCTTTATACTCAAAAATTATTAAATTTTATCAGTATCTCTTATCAGTACCACAGAACACCTATAAGGTCTCTACAGTTTCTAAAATTCAAAAAAGTAATTGATCGAGTGAGCGAAGCGAACGAGATTTCTTGGAGTTTCATTTGATTTTGTAGTTCAAGTAAGACTGGTACATAGCTAGACGGCGATTTCGAAGCGATTTACAAAGTTTATTACAACCATTGGTCAATAAAAATTGTTTGGATTTTATTAACCTCCGACCATCACGAGATCTCAGTTCGGGGCGAACTACTAGTATTTTGTGTTCAACACCGAGTCGCCAAAATAATAAGTTTATATAAGTCTTATTTAGGCACAACTGCAATGTGGTTAGTTTTATGACCTTTATTAGTATGCTATATGCAAATTTTATGCGTAAGTCTAGTCTAGGAATATATTAACAATTTTTTCCGTTTGCAGTACCACAATAATGGTTGTTATTCGTTTTGAGGTAGGTATTTTTGAGTTTTATTAAAATAAGAAAAGTTTGCTTTATAATAATTTTTCTTGTTTGCGCTGAACAAAAACATTAATTGTTTTAATTTGAAATATAAATGCACTTACTGCTTTTTACATAATAATATTGTTAATTGTTTGCGCATTGTTAATTGTAAACTTACCTATCAACAGTTATAGCCACCAACGTGAACACTCCAGCAGAGACGGTCAAGTTTGCAGTAAAGTTACTCGCTATGCATGTGTAAGTCCCGAACGGCCAGTTGGCAGTTACCAGGAACACAAAGTTGGGAGCGCCATTCAGGGTAGCCATCAGCAGGTCAGCGACCGCCAAGTTTACGAGGAAGCAGTTGGTGACAGTCCTCATCCGGCGGTGGGCTGGAGAAAATCAACTCAGATAATACAAGCGAAAATTGTCTTAGACGTCCCGTAATAATGCTTTATTCTGCTTGAGCCTGAATTTCTTGTTTTAGGAGGTAAATAACGCTGTGTAAAATATCGGACTTTTACCTACAATCTGTGAAGATTGGAGGTAAAATTCAATTATTTCCAAGCATAATACAAAGAAAATTACAACTAATACAGTATTTACAATATTCACAATATTTACAAAATTCATATGAAACAGTTGAGCTATCTACAAACCGTTGCAAACGATTTATAGATAGCTCAACTGGTCCAAATCAGTACCAATCGGAAGCGTGCCCAAGACACTGGCTGCATTGCCGCGCTGAATAGCAATGCTGATACGCTGGCCTAGATAATCACCAGCCCTCGGGTAATACTGGTTATTAGTTTAGGTACCTCAATTCAAGCAGTTACACTATTGGCTCCAACGAGTCTCCACCAAATCTCCCCAAATAAGATTAATTTATTGATATTCTGCCTAATCTACTCGTATTTTATTTTATTGTTCTATTACATATTCCGACAATATTCTTTTATGATACTAATTTCATATAACATATCCTCTTTGCCTATTCCTTGTATGTTTATCCCTTTGTCAAATCTAATAACTTTTATCTTACCATGAATTAGTTTGATCTTTCTTAGGATAAATAGGTAGGTAGGTACCTAGTATACTTTTACTGGAAATTCTTCAAACGGGTACTTCGAAAGGTATTTTTGTAGGAAAAAGAAATGTTTTTTTTTATACAAGAACCTTCCAAGACAAGCCTATTTTAATAAAATTACTTCTTAACCCCCTTGAGGTAGGTACCTAAGTTCTGAATTTCGAAAACCTGCGGCTGGTTTTTCTGTAAAGAATACGAAATGAGGCATAAATATTTATTTTTCAAATGGCAATGTCTACCTGAGAAAGTGCTCCGATCTGTGATTATTTATCCAAAAGAGTTTTCCGTTTTAAGTTTAGGCACAGATAAAAAAGAAAATGTTAGTAGAGCTACTTCTACTAATATTCTGTGGTAGAGTGAACTACAACTTCGGTCTCAAGAGAGGCTTCTAAATCTTATTTATGTAAATGCGACTGTTTTACCAGCTTTAGGTACATCAAGTTTAAGAAGAATACTTAGTTTTTGATATCTTTCTACTAAAGATGGCCTTGTGGTGCTCAAACTTTCATAAAACCAGGCAGATACTAAAGCTTCTAAAATAAAAAAATAATGCGTTCAACTAAATTTGTACAGTGTACTTGAATTAAAATTAAAATCAGCGTGCCCTTCGGTTTGGTACTAATTCTCGAGCACGATATAAATAAAGTACCTAAACCCAGAACAAAATCTCTTTGTATATGAGAGTCTACATACCCAGCGTTTTATTCTATGAGATTACATACAGAGTATCGTTTGTGGTACTTACCTAAAACAATCCATATCACCAGGGTGTTGCCCAAAACTGCGAGCAGCAGCATTATCGCGAACACCATGAACCAGGACAACTGCCCCCACCATGGTGGGCTATATGGTCTCTCGCCTAAACCCATGCAGTTTCCAAGCGTGATCCTGGGAACAAAAGAAAGAACAATCTCGCGGGGTAAGGACCAATCAAGTGTGACTAAATACGTAATACTTGCTGTAATATCAGTAACATAGGTAGCATAACGCTAGATAAAACTGCCAAAAACGGCTTTATATTAATGGAGACTCTTCATTATTAAATTTGGATTTTAAAAAACTGCTTGGTCAAAACTACTTATTTATGGTAACCATATAATGATTAAACTTATTTCCTTCTATAGAAATGTAAATAGTAGTCATTTGTTTTTCGTGTACCTAAGAAATGAATCATTTTATTATTATTGCCTACTCTCTTTATCATATCGCAAAGCCCTTTATTTCTAGCTATTATTTATGCGAATAGAATATTAATACATACAAATTATTCAAATGGTTTTCATTGGTTTGTTACTTCTGTTTGTGTTAGCGATGTTTATTAAAATAAGTGCGCAATTTAACACAGTTTAAATGATCAGTTGCTTATAAATACACCATGTTTTTAAATAAGTTTCAAGAATCAAGTACATTTATTTTTCTGTTTTTTTTTTTTTTTTTAAATAAATTTATAAATGAAAAAGGATTAAAATTATTTAAATGTTTAGGAAGTTAAAAGTGAGATACTCATTACAAAAGTAAATAATTTTCAATGCTTAGATTAAAAAGAGGTAGTCGTTTACAGGAAATGTAGGTAAAATTGGGTAAAAGTTCAATAAATTAATGCAATGTCAGAAGAATAAAATCACAATCTCCAAGTTTTTCAATCAACGCAACATCTCTAACAGGAAGATGACAGGAAGAAGTCAATAACAAGATACAAAATAATTGAGTTTTACGCGTTTAAACTTAGGGATTATTCTCTTACTTATTAAATATGGTATAAATATCATTGAGATTTTGTTAGAATCTCATAAAAGTCAGAAAATGGCACAAAAAGGCATTATATTTTTCCTGGATTTTACTTAGGATTGATTATAAAACAGTACATACTTACCTACATGGTTAGAAATATCTACATTCTCACTTTTACTACAATCAAAAATGTTCAAAGAACTCTAAATATACATAAAGCTAACTAATCGTGTTCATAACCGTTTTCCAAACATTTAGCCTGTGTTTTGCCTGAAATTAAATTGGATATTTCATTTAACCTTACTCCGGTTGGTGAAAGGAAAGTGTAGAAAATACAATTGACATAAAACCAATGATGCTATTGATGAAATTGTCACACCTTACCAAGGAAATAGATGCTTTTATTTGCCACTTTACGTGATAAAGAGCCCGTCACCAATTGGACTCCAAAATTACCTCGAGGGAGAAACGGGGTTGGTCGTGGAAACGTTCATTTTTCACACGTTCTATGGCTTTTCTGACCTTGAGGCAACCTTTCATGAACCCTCTATGGGCTCGACTTGGAAAACGTTCGTAAAAACTCTAATTCTATTACGTAGAAAAAGAAGCGTATATGTTTGATTATGCTAAAATCGCGTAAATGCCAATTCCTTTTTTCGATCTTACGCAAGTTTACAAAGGAAAATTTCATTAGCCAAAACACTCTGTGATACTACGTGTTTATATTCCGAAATTGTTTGAACCTCTGAATGTTTGCGTTCAATTATAATCTGCTTTACCGATGGAATTATGTACTACCGCTCACTTATCTAAGAGTACATTCAAAAAGAGTATTTGTTTTTTTTTACTTACTTAAGGTTTATATCCTCCAATACTCGTGATGAAAGCACATCTAGGATTTGTGTGATATTCAGATTGTCCCAGGCCCTTTGCCGGCCCAAAATCTCTTGGGTGCAGTTTATGAAATTCTGAATATCTATTTCAGAGTCCATCGCACTGCTTTAATCACTTTCACTCTCTATATCTATTGAGTCATAATTCATTTTTAATGTATTTTTGAATACATTGATCACATTTTAGTCAAGAATACACAATATAGGGAACAAGAGATGTCTTTTGAGCAGCAATTTTAGATCTGAAACAAATATAAAAGACCATTAAGCTATAGCCCAATTTAAACACGCTATCAGTTTTCTTTAAGTCTAAATTCCAGACCAATGTGTATGTATTAGCTAACCCTCTATCAAATTACACAGAACAAATAACTACAACCAGGTGCACTAACTTGGCTTAGCACTTGTGGAACTTATCAAAGACGAAGTAAAACGTAAGACTAAGTTTTGGAGATCATCTGCCTCAAATTACGTACCTACGAAAGTTGTTCTCCCAGAGACCTTTCAATATTGTTAGCGTACTGAAATAAGTTAGGTTAAGAATACAAAATAAGAGATTAATAGTGATGATGATGATGTCCTCCTAGCCGATTTCGGCCATGGCGACTGCGTTTTTTCTGGACAGGCATATTTAACTCGGGTTAGTAGGGCTTTGTTGTTCTGCCCGTTGATGCGCTCTAGTGTGACTTGCGTACCCGATTTTGTTGGTAAATAATAGTACTAAACTACTACTACTACTACTAAAGAAATAAAGTAAAATTAATTTCTCAAATGAGACTAGATAGGACGCGACTGAATGCGACAAGTGATGCTAAAAAACATTGCAAAAGTCATACCAAACTACGAAAATAAAGCAGTTAATTCAGCCTCAGTAAAGTATAATTCGATTTAAATAAAATAATCGCAACATGTTTACTCATAGCACACACCATGTTAACCAAGAGGGGCGTGAGTAATTACCAGCATGGTCAACAAACGTATTAGCTCAAACAAATCAATGGAATAACGATGTGAGGGGCCCAAAGTGCACACTAAGGTCATGTACGTAAGATGACGACCATAAATTTGAACGGGTATAAGCCTTATGGAATTTATGGAACATAATTGCTAGGATTAGGTAAATTAAAGCCGCAAACTGAGGGTTAACCCTTTTGGAATTAACATACACACTATGTTATTATTTTATCAAGTACTTTGTGAATTCAGAATTGATAACCACTCTGAAGTCTGAAGAAATTCAGTGGCATGGTCTATCTACCTGACAGGTTTCCTACAAGAATGATAAATTCCTACTCCATACATTGACTTTCATCGATATTCACTTAGGTATTCCGGAAGTTCCTTGAATTAAGAGTTGTCCTCACTCTACTCTTTCCAGTTTCTTGTTGGCATTTGAGAATTTTATTCCCCAGAGGTGGTCAGTTCTACGAGCAATATCGTCTGCTCACTTTTGTCACTTCTAATTGCTAACTGTGAGAGCTGTGTCGGTGACCTTGGTTCTTTTACGGACTTCCTTGTTTCGGATTACACGAATTAGTGAAGCTCCCAGCTTAGCTTAGCTCGTTGGACTTCAGCATACATTAGCGATCACGTCTCGAGTGTTTCTCACACCAGTCATAATTCGTCCAAGCATCTGTCTCAATGAATTTACCAAACATAGTGTTGGGTACATGTGAATTGTGACTATTTTCCCAAAAAAATATCAATTTATTTAAGTGCTCTAATCACAATCAAGAGCTAGAATTCCGGATCATCTATAAAAACTTGAATATCCCGAAAACCATGAATGCTTAGTGAAATAAATTGTGTATAATAAAAGAAATTGTTCAATTTTCATTATTAGCTTGCATAATTTCACTAAGCTAGCATTAATATAAGTATTCAAGATATTCTAGTTTTTATAGATACTCCGGAATTTTTGCTCTCAAGTGTATAAACACCAGTTCCATACCACTAATACTCTCAAGAAGTCTAACTTAATAATTTACATACAGTTAAGTTCCAAGAGTTTTTTTTACTCAGTGCTTAAAAGCAAGTAAATCAGCATACGGACCTTAGTGACCTTTATTTAAAAGTTCTCATTTTAAAAAGGAATTTACTCAATGCTTGTTCCAGTAATATTTAGATTCTGTTATCAAAGGCACATTAGGGGGTGGTATGCGTTTCTGTCTGTTCTTCAGCAAAGCACCATCACATTTGACTGCCAAAAAAAGGGACAGAATGTCACGAATGCCATATAATAAGGGCGTAATAAAACCGTAGTCAAAGTAGCCAAGCGTGTCGCTTCGCCCTTTTAGAAAGACTAGTCGAATGTGTTCGGTGGAATAGAGGACAATTTGTAGATGTACCTAAGCGGAAATGCCTAAAAATACTCCTACGCGAACATCGCTGCTTAGAAATAGGTACGGTGGTAGTATTTCCCCGGACGAGCTCATTCACAAGCAGCTCTATTACTGCTTACTATTACAATCTCTATCAAACCCAAAATATTACTATAAGCTAGTATTTATGGTTTTCAGTGTACTTAATCAAGTTTTATAGATGCCCCAGAATCTTTGCTCTCGACTGTATATGCCCCGTGATCTCTTTCCGATACAACCTAGCCGGATGTAACAAAATGATCCAGCTAAGGTACATAGAGAAAACCTTTAAGTAAAACTATATTTATAATGTGACTAATGTACGAGTAATTAAAAATGGTCTTTGCACATCATATGGTATGTATAGTATATATACTAGTATAGTATTACCTATATGATCTGTAAGTGCTATATCTAGTCGGTATGGTTAGGTCTCAAGTACTTATGTACATATTTTGTGTATTATTTTCGTAATTTATGTGCGGAAACTGCCCTAACTCTGAATATGTAGAATTTGATAATGATGAAACCAGTTTTATTGGATTTGATAAACTTAATGCTAGTAGGCTTCTATTTAGAGCGTTCTTACGCATAAATCACAGAAATAAATACAATAACTATATTAGTTTAAGAAAGAAGGTTTCTGACGTATCGGAGAGGACTACAGCAGACAAATGGTCACAAACGGACATGACCTTATCTGGTGCAGAGAGCAGCGCATGCCGATTTCAATGTTCAAGTTGTAGAGCTGATGTAATAACTCAGAATGTAGAGTTGGAACAAAATGACAATGAAAATGCAACATTTTTTCGAGGCTTACATCAGTGAAACGAAGGTTCATGGTCCAGTCCAAAAGTCTAACCCGCAACGCCTCGACCTTTTTTATCAAAATGTATGCGGTATTTAGACTTGTGTTACAAAAAGCTTATTTTCCGAATATATACAAAAATAAAATAGCGCCCAAATATTGACAGCAAACAGTTTTAGTATTCATAGGCGTGATTCAAATTACTTATAGGAAATCTGATCGAATAATCTATGACTATAAAATAATGTATATTTATTTATGACTCCCAGTAGCTCATTTTAGTAGATGGTTGAAATATCTGTCTACATTAACCTTTTCTCCGATCACCATTTTTTAGCATCGACCTACTAACATTATTTTTCCAATAGTGGAGTGTTGGCCGCCGGGAATTCTTTATTATTTGGGTAATAGTAAAGGTTAAGTTTGGGTATGTTACATATGCAATGGATGATTGCAACGTTAATCAATCATCAATCATCATCATCAATATATATAAAACTCTTTTGAAGCTGACAGAGAATCAACGCACAGCCTAAGCTATAAATCCTAGAGGTATGAAATTTGGAGGGTAGGTTCCTTATATAGTGTAGGGGCGCACTAAGAAAGGAATTTTGAAAAGTCACACTCTAACGCGAGCAACGCCGCGGGAGACGGCTAGTTTAATTATAAATATTTAAGTAAATGATTTCAAAGTCCGGTAGGTATGTTTTGGCTATCTAGACAACCTGGGGGGCAATCTTTGTCTCATAAAAACCTGCCAGGTTTATGCCTGGCCGGTTTTCTGCACTGTTTTCATACTAAATCACGTATTCGGTGACTAAATAGTGACATTAGCGCGTTTCAGCGCGTTTGTTGTCGTCAAAAGCTTCTTGTTTTCGTATATCTATGGCCGCATCGCTTGACATTATGCTGGGCAGCGCAAGCAGTTCAGGGCTTACGATACGGGGGCTGGCTGTACCCATGTTTTTCTAAGGGTTCCGTTTACCTGACCATTTACAATAAAAAAAATAGTTCATCATTATTTTATTTACGGAGTCAAAAACATATTGAAACTAGTATTTTTTGCACACACGCTTGACGACAGTCCATTGTAGCTCTTATTACCTTGAATTAGAATTAGAAGAAATATTTTATTTATACCACAAACCCAGTAGTAACACTGGAAGTAACCACTGCCTGTAACAAAGCATTGCTTCACTGAGCACGTACCAGCTTATCCGGATCCGCCGTCCGCTCTCGTAAAAAAGCTCACATTGATTTTGTCAAAGTAGTAGTTTTTATACGATGTGCCTTACATTACACTGGTTATTCTACATCGCAGTGCTTTTGAAGCACAGCGATACGGCGGCGGCAAGGCCAGGAAGGGGCGTATTAGGTAATTTTAAATTCCTATATCTAGACTGTAATTTCATTTGCAGGAGAGATTGTAATACCCATCGTAAAAGGGATTTTATCTCCACCTTATTACCACTCTGTGTAAAGTAGATACTTCAAATCCAAATAAAATAAAATCTTTAAAAGAAAGTAAGAATAGCAAAAGACAAACAACAGAACGGCTATTGCCTACGACATGAATTAGGTAATAAATTATTGCTCACATTAAACGAGCTAACATAGGCACCGAACTAATTAATGTTCTTCCTGATTTGTTGCTCAAACTACTCAAAAAATCATACCTATTAACTAACCCAAATAATATGGCTTACAGAGTAAAATACTTTAAAATAAAAATATAATATTTTTGGGGAATATATGCAACTCAATCTACACGCCGTAATTTCAATGGATAAAGAAAGGCTTTTAATATACGGACCACATACTTATTGGGGATTTCAGGAAAAAAAACTGAAATTCCTACTGGTAGGGATTTCTTAGTGGGGATTTCTGGAATATATCAGTAGTACCAGTTCTACGCAAGAGAAGTATGTGCCAGTTATTTAAAAAAAACTACTACAAAACAATAATAAGTAGGTACTGCTTCGTTTCATAAACCGTTATTTTAAATACATTAAATACTTAAAGTTAAATACTTACGCTAAAACTTTGCGAAACTTAAACTTGAGCACGATATTTTTAAAACTGGTATTCGCAGTGAAAACTCATTTGCTAGGTGTTAAATGGGATAAATTGTACATCGAAGCTTTATAACTTTCAAAACAATAACTGCAAGTAGTTGGAGTAACCCCGCGCAGGAAGCGCGTGCAAACGCGAGCGCGGTCGGGATTCAACTGAACTCTACTTCAATCAACCAGCATAGGTCAAACGTATCACTTATGATTCGACAAACTGCATCAATCAAGTGAATAATCAAAACCAGCTTTGAGTGCCTAACCTACATAAAAATATATAGACCTACTCAATAACTTTCCGTGTATTTTCAGAGCGATACGTGCGTCGCACTTTTCAGCACAGTGTAATATGCCTCTTAAGAAAAGCGCTGAAATAATTTTAAAACAGGAAAATATAACATAGTACGGAGTGACTGTACAGTACCACTCCGACCGCACTCCGTAATCAGTAATTATGTATATAAAAGTTTCTGAACAGCCAAGAGGCCTTTTATCTATAGAATTTCTTTTACGCCAATTTGCAATGAAAATTGTCGCTACTTATGTAATACGGCGTTATTCAGAAAAAGTGGGTGCCTACCCACTTTTAGTAAAACAGACAGAAAAAGAGGGCATTAAAATAAGTTTTGAGAAGAATCAGACCTCTATATTATAATAAAATTTTCTTAAATACTGAGTTCCTTCGTAAATACTGAGTTGTTTCGTGAATTTTTGTTAATTGAATTGTTATTTGTAGATCTAATATAACAAAGTACCTAACTAATCCTTTGTTACCAATTATTTGAAGAGTAATGAACGGTAATAAACAATTTTGTAATTGAACAAAACATGGGACCAAAATCGTAAATTAATATGAAGACCTCTTGCTCTGCCAGAGCTCTGCCGTTGTCTTTTCAAACTTTGGTAAGTATCCTTTGACAAATTATAACGATTGAAACTCACAATAATTAACTGTAGATATATTTTTGTTCAAGTTAGACGAACATTCCTATAGTTACATTAGTATTTAATACTTATAAGTTTACTTATACATTAAATCTGCTAAATGTTACTTTTATCTCCGGAAGATAAACAATGATATAGCTAAACCCTTGAAAGTCAATCTCTCGAGTGCTGGAAAGAGAGGAATATAAAACTGACCACACTAAATATTTAATATACTACCAAGTAGGCAGATAAGCTGATGATGAGTTGTATCCAATGGAAATAATAATATAATATGAGAATTACGTTTTGAGCTTTTCAGACACTCTTCTTTTCAAAAATACCCAATCGTTTGAAATTTAATCTTTGTTTAAGAAAATGTGACAACCGAATCAATGCTGCTAGTGTCGATTCTGTTGTCGTATTTTTTTAACCCTGCTAATTCGCTAAACACTTCACTAAAAACTCTTTTAGCAACTTTTACTAAAACTCAAGTTACATTACCTCATTACACATCTAAATATATTAAACTCTTTTGAAGCTGACTGATAATCAACGCACAGCCAAAACTATAAGTCCTAGAGATATAAAATTTGGAGGGTAGTGTCCTTATAATGTTGGGGTGCACTAAGAAAGGAATTTTGAAAAGTCGCACCCTAAAGGTTCTAAAATTAAAATCAAACATTTTAACCAAATAATGCGTATGCTGCTACCACGCGAGCAAAGCCGCGGGCCACAGCTAGTGTTTATCATATAAGTCAAGTAAAACGTATAATACAGTAAATTAACGGTGACAGGCCCCGGGTGGGCTCCGGTTATAAGGGTCAATACTAATGACTCATTAGTGTCAACTAATGGCTTTGCTTCTTTTGTTCCACGGTGAACTTACGGCTGCATTAAAGTCATCTAAATATTGTGCTAATACTAGAGTAGAGCTCTTTGTAGTAGAAGTAGTAGTAGTAGTAGTAGGGCTTTTTGTGTACGGGCTTGCCCGGGGAAGTACTACCACCTATTTCTGTCGCTTAGCAGTTATTCTCGCATTGATCTGTTTTGAAGGGTGTCGGGGGTATTACAGGCACATTAAGACATTTCAGGGTCATGGACGTAGAGTGATACCTCGCAGGATACGTCTTCAATGGTCATACTCGGTGAGGCATTGTTAAAGGTACCTACAGGTTACCGCTTAACGGCTTTCTGCTTGTTCCATCACATACTCATAAAAAAAATGTTTTTAAACTTTGTAAAAGCTACTTTTTTTCATAACAAGATTTGGTTCACCACCTACTGTGCGAGCGAAGCCGCGAGCCGTATCTAATCTAGTGTAGCGTTAGTTCATTTATGTCTTTTGTCATCAGAATTCTGTCTGCTTGCCAAAATAAATAAGTAAATGATTGACCAAAAACAAACAAAACTTATTAAAGCTTTGAAAAAGTACTTCTATATCTCTATCACGAACAAATATAACAGTCGCCGCGTTAGCGTATTCGAGTTATATTGCGCGTCAATGCTAGCTCGACTGCCAACCGTTGTAGTGTCACCGCGCAGTGTATCTCGGATACGCTAGCGTTACGATACGTTTCCGGTTGTCACATTTATTCGTGATCAAGGCAGATGTTGGCTGTATCATCGATTGTTAGACGTAATTAGATTTCCGTTTGCGTATTTTAAATTGGGCGCTCGAGCAGTCCTCTGTCACAGAATAGATATTACTTAGTACTTCCTCTGTCGATTTGGAGTGCACCTCTATTAATTGTTACATCCTTATCCTTTGTTGGAATAGAGCATTTGCATACTCCCCGACACCGACAACTACACGATACCCATGGCTCAACAAAAGTATCTTCGTCGGCGACAACACGTTGTGAAAGCATCTATACAGCGTCTAACTCTATTATTATTATTTTTACAGAAATGTATACCTATTTGTGACTACTAAAATATTGTAAAACGTCAAAAGTATGAAATGAAGTAAATGCAACAAATTAGCTTTTAGACGATATCGTCGTGTCGTGTCGTGTGCAGTATGAAAACAGCCATACAAAGGTCAAAAAGCACTCTACCGACCCTCTGTACCTTTTCCATGACAATAATCTAATGTCAATACCAATATTGAAGACAATGGAAACGGGACTAAAATTGCTTTGTATTTTGTTCTAAATTATAGCCTTTAGAATGTGGTGAAACTAAAATAAGTTTCTGCTTAAAAAATATATTTTTTAAAACAAGTTTTTGTCGCATGTTGCGCGAAGTCCCATGGCCACCTTCCAGTTACATCATCAGACATAAATTTTAGATCCTTGCTAGATAATATCCAGGATCTGGTGATGGAACCTAGACTTCTTGATTTTAGAAACATAGTCCTTGTCCAGACTAATCAAGCGAGTGCTAGGCCTTATCTAAGAACGCAACCTTTTCATGCTATAAGGAGTATTTTCTATCAAGTATAGGTAGGTACAGATAAATAGAGCTTTATTATATAGGTAGGTACCTACTGCTAAAATGATGCAACTAAGTAAGATCACAGAATATTAGAGAGAAATAAATACTACGTCGTAATAAATATATTTTCTAAAGTTATTTACAGTTACGTAAATAAATAAAAGTAAATAAATATTATATTACTATACGCCCTCACGCACTCCTGAAAAGGTTCGTTTTGACACATTCCGGACACGTAGATTAACCTTTGGCTATAGTCAATAAATAGACCCAAGTTATTATCTAACTAGGTGCCGCCCGCGACTTCGTTCGTGTCCCTTTGGATCCCGTTGATTTTTCGGGATAAAAAGTAGCCTATGTGTTAATCCAGGTCACGGACAATATATATTCCACGTTTCATCCAAATCGGATCAGTAGTTTTTACGTGAAAGAGTAACAAACATCCATCCATCCATCCATACTTACAAACATATTAGTAGGACTAGCGTTCTAGACCCTTTAGAGTGCGACTTTTCAAAATTCCTTTCTTAGTGCGCCCCTACACTATATAAGGAACCTACCCTCCAAATTTCATACCTCTAGGACTTATATGTAGTTTAGGCTGTGCGTTGATTCTCTGTCAGCTTCAAAAGAGTTTTATATATATTGATGATGATGATTGATGATGTGCGTATATCCATGGGTTTACAGCCATTAGTATACCTAACTTGGTAAAGGAGTTACCTAATCTATTTCCTTGTCGAATGTTAAGTAGGTACTTTTACCACAGTTAGACCACCACAAGTAGGTAGTCGTATATACCTCAGCACTTTGTGGCACTCTACACACACCAACTTTTTGAGTTAGAATGGGAACCTGACTCTTACTGGTTCCACCTGACCACCAAAGAAAGTATCTAGGTATATAAGCTTAGAATAGGCTTTATTACTTACGTGGTAGTACTTACATAGACTTCGTGTGCTAATAAACTATTTAAGACCTACGCAATAAAATTAACAACTACCTTCAGTATCTAGGCAATAGAATATCTAAGCTACCGAATTGAGTACCGATCCCAACACAGATTTAATATTCCATAAATCGTAAACTGGCCTTTGCGTCAGCTTTACCTCTGACATTATGAGTTATAGACTCGAAATAGGTAATAAGTGGTCTAATGATTTTCTAAGTTATTGTACCTTCGTGACCTGTCGTTCAAGTTTCATCGTTATTATCAATCATTTTTCGCCGTTAAGTCTAGCTAAGTATACCTACTTAGGTTATTTATAGCTATATAGATACCTACCTATAAATAAACTAGAAAAAATGCACTCAGATAAAGTACCTAGGTAGGTAGTTTTAGATATCGGAGTGCATTTTATTTATTTATTTTTCTATAAGTACCAAAATATATTTCAGAGACACATAACAGTTACGTGCGCTTAAATACATAAAGCTTTTACCAAAATTCGTTTCGTTCGTTTAAGCTTTATCAGATATTTACATACGATCATCAAAGTTTAATGAACCGTGATTTCCGTACGCACCTCATCTCACAGGAAAGGTACTTTATTAACCGACTTCATAAAAGGAGGAGGTTCTCAATTCGGTTGTAATTTTTTTTTTCAATGTTGCAGTAAAAAATACCGACCAGACAGGTACCTACATATACCTACCTCCTGCCTATTTTATTCTCCAGTGCCTCGAAGGAGGTTTGTACAGTAGAATATAGACAAGAAATTTTTATACTTACAAAGACGCACGAAATGTTTTGATGACCCATGAATAAATACCTAGTAATGATTTGATTCATCGTGCGATCAAAAACATTTCTAAGTGCTTACCTACTTACTCCAAAGAAGCAGGTAGGTAGCTAAAATCATACCGTCTACTAAATTCACTGTTACCTAATATAGTTAGGCCAGTAACTTAAATCGTAATGTAGATCGATATGTTGTAGGCTCTACTTATTACTAACCATTGTATTTATAACCATAATAACTTAGCAGGGCCGATAAAAAATACTGTTTTCCATAACCGATATACCTAGGTACTTCCTTATTATTTGGAATGAGGAAGTAGGTAGCACCTATCTTGCACATTACACAAGCCAAGCCACACCTCTGGAAAATATATTTTTTATCCTGATTTTGCCTACTTACTTATTTATTGTAGGTAACCTAACAATAAATAAGAATCCCGACCGTAAGATGAACGGTCTCAATTATTTACCTTTCTAGGCAGAATTCTTACCTGTTTACGTTTTTAGATGATGATATTTTGGAGATACGGAAGGTAAAAATCAGCAGTATAACCCTGTACAATTTTTTCTGTAAAAATGTTTGTGAAGTCTGTAGGTAATTTATTTTTAGTGAGTCAACTGCATCTTTACTCATATAAAAGGTATTCTATTAAATACCGACTAGGTAAAATACTTGTTCTTTTATTATGTAATACATAATAGTAGTAGTAGTAATAACTAGTAGTATACCAGAGCCCTGAGTCTATGTCTGTGTTGTGTTTTCTTGCTATTTTTGGCATTCGGAAACGGATTCGCAAAGCGAACAATTTTGTATGAAAACCGGATAAGCGCCTCTAGCAGGAGATTTGGGAACTATCCGGTTTTCATACAAAATTGTTCGCTTTGCGAATCCGTTTCCGAATGCCAAAAATAGCAAGAAAACACAACACGGACATAGACTCAGGGCTCTGATGCGTCGTCGTCGCGTAGCTTGCGTTGCTGACGTAGAACCCGCGTGGGTGCAGTTCTACGACCCTTCTACGTCGTAGATCTACTGCTACGATGTAGTCGTCTACACAGACTACATAACAATAGTTCATAATACAGTTCAGTTTATTACATGTGTGCTTGTACTTTAGGCTGTTCGAATCAAAATTGCTTTTCCATATTCCACGCGTCGTTTTTTCAACTTCAATGGAATACTGGAATGGACCGTTGTTAATTGGAATATGGAGTTCGAGAACAAACAATGGAGTTTGGACTTCACTAGTACCTACATAGGCACCTGTGATTGAAACCGAGATAAATTTCATATTTTTACTTACTATACATACAATACAATATACCTTCATGAGTTAAAAGTTCAATTCTGAAATCACTTTTATTTTTAAAACTGTTAGGCTTTCTATTTGAATGACATAGGTACCTAACAAAATCGTGGTATAATTTTGGCAGTCGGTACTGAAATCTATGACCTATTAGCTAAGTCATTGCACTTTCTAACCGGATCATCGCGTTTTAATCGGCTATTATCGGCATGCTTATAAATAACCTAATAATGAGTAGTAGGTACCTAACTAAAATGTACGAGGATAGCCTCGTACATTTTAGTTAGGTACTATACAAGGGGTTAAAATCTACCATAAAATTGGTACCTATACCTGTTTAACAACCACTATTTTAACGTAGATATTAGGTACAGTCGGAGTCAAATTGATATGAGCGTCTAGAGTAGTCCAAATGATCTGAAAAACATAAAAGAAATTTGATATACGCAGTTCGAATCATCATATTACTGTAAGCACACAAGGTGTTAAAAATATCTTACTATTTATTGTTTCATATTTATATGAGCAGTCAGGTGTTCAAAATTATCTTAGCTATCAAAGCTCTCATTGACATTTCAAGTATTAACTCAAAAGAGTTTGCATACTACCTCTGAAAGCTTTGTTAGCTAAGATAATTTTGAACACCCTGACTGTTCATATAAATATGAAACATTAAGTAGTAAGATATTTTAAACACCTTGTGTCCTTACAAATATATGATGATTCGAACTGCATTTATATCAAATTGCTTTTATGTTTTTCAGATCATTTTGACTACTCTAGACGCTCATATCAATTTGACGCTGACTGTACCTAATTATTAGTCGACAAGGGTGAAATATGAATCCGGAACACACTCCAAGGAATATTGAACAATACTAGGTTCATTATTATTCAATAATCCATGAAAATGCAAACAAATATTAGAATTACTTAGCTAGGTAGGTACATAAGTAATAATAAAAATTCTACTAATTACTTCCGCCATCTGATGGCAAATAAGCGGAATCGTTCGAAAAGCTTCATCCTCGCGAGCTTCCCCGCGTCACACTCAATACATCCTCAAGCCTACAAAAGTAAATTGT
This sequence comes from Eulithis prunata, assembly GCA_918843925.1. Lineage (NCBI taxonomy): Eukaryota > Metazoa > Arthropoda > Insecta > Lepidoptera > Geometridae > Eulithis > Eulithis prunata. Next base: position 4,693,180 of record OU974016.1, on the reverse strand, counting down.
CTACTTCCGCCATCTAGTGGTCAGACATGCAATTAATTACCTATATTCTGAAAAACTTCAAACCCACTTTTAACACTTCCAAACCACAAACATTCAGCGCAGACTTATATACTACAACATGACTACGACTGACTTAAAACCAAAGTAAATTGCTCTGAAACATAGAGATGGCGCTACTAAGCATAGAAATTGTGCACACGTGCACATTTATTATTTCGTAGTGGGCAAAATCGGTATCATATTCATTTCCTTCTCTAATTTAAGGTTTATACATAAATTTTACATAGATTTTGGGTGTAAGTAGGTAGGTATCTCATGGACAACAAAACAGCAGTGTTTCTTTTCACGATTTTATTTTAGAATACTTACTTGAAAGGGTCGTGATAATAATTATATTAGGTTCTAGCGGCTAATAACCATTACTACTAAACTTAAAATCTACTATTATCTAAAAAATCCAAAGAAAATATAAAATTCGCACTTCACATAGAGGTGAAAATTTCCTTTAAATGTGCATAAATATTTAAAAATCCAACGTAGGCAAAGTATAAAAATATGATATGAAACAGACACGAAAAACATTACAATTCCCTAAAATAAATTAATTATTGATAAACTCTATTAACTTTTTATTGCTACTTTTCACAACCGGACAAAATTAGTTTAGTAAGATTAGTTAAGTAAGATATTTTAAATGATAACTAAAAATTTGTGAAAACTGTATTTTGTGGGTATAATTTAACAGTGTAGCTGCATGCCGCAGCTACTACCATTTACTATTACCAGAAGACCAATACCTTACCAAGAAATAGCATCACCAACCAGGAACCAATCACTGTTTAAATCTTTTAAAAAGTTCCTCAGACCCACCATGACAACATTTCAACTTGATCACAACCTGATTGCCGAGCTAGATCAGCTCGGCCAAGAGGTAATGGCTATGGAAGACCTTTCCGGAATATCCCCTATGCTGACTGGCCAAGACCCCAACCCCGCCATACAGGGAATGTCCTCGAATCAGATTTTGCAAGAATTACAGAAGTTGAATCCCACTGATCCCCTCCCCACGACCATAGTTTACACTAACAGCAGCATTCCTCAACCACCATGCGCCCCATCAACCTCCAAAGACATCTCCCACATATCCGCCATCACCCCCAATCCAACACACCATCCCGTCCAAACCCTTGGAGACGATCTATCCTCATTCATTAAGCGTGATGCAGATCCGCTATCAGAAGAAATCATGGAAGAGTTGACAAGATTCAGCTCATACAAAAAGGGAGATGAAGGCAATCTAATACATCAGTATAAATTACTGGTGAGAATTTCTGCCAATGACTGGCAATTCTTGAAGGACAAGATTGCAGAAGCCGCCAAACTCGATTACATGACTCTACTATGCACTATAACTGGCATGATCCAGGTCTACAACTTACAGCACTCAAAGGCCATCAATGCCAATATAACTCAGTTGGGACTGGTGGTGGACCAACTAAAACTCCAGACAAGATCCACCCTACGTCAAACAGAAATGGACAGGGAGTTTAAGGAGGACCTCACCAGACAGTTGAATAGCTTCACACGGGGAGTAGCAGAGCTCTCTGAAAAGATCGAGCTAAAGACACTGGAATTATCTAAACCAAGAGCTAGACAAACTGGACAACATAATCACCCGCCCACTGCTGATTCGATAAGCTCCCATCAACCTCCAATCAAAGGAAAATTAGAAGCCATTCCAGGGGCTCTTTTCCGATCCGATATGGTGGTAGTGGGATTTAGTGCCAATAATGACATCAGTATCATCCCAAATACCGTAAGATACAAAAGGATGGCAGACTTCGCCACCCTAGTGATGTCACAAACTGCAATTATAGGGCTGCTTAATCAAGACCTGACTTGCTTAAGCAGCCCTATAAAGCTTGTTTGGTGATATCCCCGACAAATCAGATCAGTGGGTTTGTACGTTAACATCTTATAGTCACGATACATCATCCTCACCTCGATAACATCCACCAACCGACAGATCACCAAACACCTCAAAAGACACCGATAAAATACCTCCATATTTCCAGTTCAAGACTTCAGACAGTGTGTTTCTACTTATCCCAAAATCTACCTCAAGTTTTTACTAGTAGGAAGAAATAGGAAAGTAGATAAGCAGGCAGGATTCCTCTCTCAGTTGGTACCTTGGTAGTAGTTCCAGTACCCTCTTACAACAGATAATGTTTCCAGATTTTCAAAATCCGGGCAACACTGGTTTATTGATCCTATTTAATGGGACCACATTGATGAGCGCAGAATAATACTAATACATACTAATTCTGTGTCTGTATGATACAATATGAATTTATCTGCATTTCATGAATACTAAGTCCTATATTCTTTATGCATAAATGCATAATATACTTTCATTTTAGGGCGCCTCTAAAAATGCTGTCAATAACTCTTGCATGACAACAAGGAGCTATAACCGACCAATATGAATAAGACGAATCGTGCGTGACTAAAAAAAATTGGTAAGTATTATAAACGTGTATGTGTAGTAGGTTCTCGTCATAAACATTCATCAAAATTATAGTCTGACCACGCTATATCTGCAATGGGATATAAATGGACAGTCCCAAAAATATTTGTAGGTACCTATGGTACACAACTCAGCTGTATTCGTTGTCACAGGTTGTCAAATTGTTTACGAAGTACAGACGGTGCTTCTAACTATAGCTGCGGATTAGCGAGGTCAAACTTCAGATTTGAATATCAGCCTGCCTAAAAGAAGTTGTCCGATTGCCCACAAAAATGCCCAAACATTTCTTAGCATTGTACTTATAGTTTTTGTTTTTATTCTAAGCTATTATAAAGTGATACATTTTAGATAATTCTTTAGAGCTGTGTAAAGGATTGATAAAATGTAGCCGTTTATTGGGATCAATTTTATCTCCGACTGTTTCGAATAACATTTAGAGATAAGATTATTAATGAAAAATCAGTAAGGCGTACGAATGATGGTACTTACAATTTACGATGTTAGAAGGCCACAGCGTAACTTAATTATTATAGCTGCTCGAAACAGATAATACTTGTAATAAGCCTATATTCCAAATATCAATACCAAATAACCGATTTATCCTTGATATTTCCAAACAAAAATACCATTTGACACTTAATTTTTTGGAATACAGATTATTAAATTTTTTATCGAAACTCAAATGAAATGAACAATCTAACTTACAATACAGTTTTATAATTGTACCATTTCAAACAAACAGTAGTCTGAGACAAAATAGAAACCACAATTTGAAATAACATAAAAGCGTTTGAAGAGCGATCGAAAATACAGTTCATATTGTCGTTTACTAAATCTATTTATCGAAACTACTTTAGATGATTAAATCAATAATGTTCATAGAAATCATACTCTCACAAACCATTGCAAATTAATCTGTCCATCTGAGCTTTTCATAATGTTCATTCGTGAAAGAAAATAGCATTTTCTGCATGTATAAAAATAGTTTTCCATACAAAAAATGCGTACTTAAACTGATCACTTTCACGAATCCGTAAAATAAACCTTAGGCTTAGATTATATTTCCATTCCTCTCGCTTCAAATTCGCTGATAGTAAAACCGGCAATTGTTCACACTCACTCATTTCAATTTTGAGAACAAAATTAAGGCCTATACTTTGAAACAATACTCCAGTTTATATTGAGTCTCAAGAAAAAACTACCACTAACTCATACGAACGTACTACGTACGTAGAAAAAACTATCAAGAAATCAATGCTTGAGTTTCGATTTAAACTAAATCTAAATTATTTGAACTTTTTTAGAACGATATTATTATAGCTACACGCTCGAAGACGTTTCATTCTATCGAAAACGTACTCCATTCCTTTCTTGTTTGACACGAAAAAGAGACACGTAGTAGAAGATAAAATGCCCGCATTCATATTCACAAAAAAAAGTTTATGGATTCGAGGAACTACATTGCAGAGGCTCCTCTAAGTGCAGATTTAGGCGCTAGGCGAAGTCCATACAATCTATCGTAAACATCATTGTCTATTGTACCTGCTGGCATTCGCTGCGTCACGATGTAGATAATCCAGCTTTTAAGTATTGTTTCAAAATACAGGCCTTCAATAAATATACCTCTGTGCCATAGTTTACAAGTTAAGGAGATCAATAAATGATTTTGCTCGGAGGCGCGGCCGTATTAGTGCTCATGGCTTGTTCCAGAGTGTCCAGTCTTCTGTACGCATGTCCACGGCTATTTCGTCGACGCCCTGATTGCCGTCCTTCCAGTATTAGTCCAAAGAACTGTAAAAGACAATATTATGCATGTTGACGCTGTTGGAATGAATCAAACTGAAAATCAATTCGAGAGTATCAATTGATATTGATTGGACTCGCATTTATAGACTCAAAGTTGGTCCATTGCGTTAGGGGTGATCCGGCTAAGAATGTAGCCAGCCTAATTCCTCCCAGAAGGACAGAAGCTGCCTGGGAGCTTCGCGGGCATATATACATAATTTGTTAAATACATTTTAGATCTATGTACTTACCACTTTGCCAACTTTGTTCTTATTGTGATAGAGAACATAGATCAACACCACCATTATCACTGCTGTCAGGAAGAATGAGAAGAAGTGGTCGTCTTCATCGTCGTCCTGCCCAAAGCTGGGGAAGAGTCCTGGAACCAAATTGGTAAACATGTTATTCAGTTTAAAGCTACCTAACATGCATGCATATGATCTAACTAAGTAGTTTATTTTCTATAATCATCTATACTAAAGCTAGCACCTGTATAAACAATTAAACATGGACTATTTAAGAACAGACAGAATTGGCAATAAAATTCCTAGACCCCTAGCAACAAAGCTCATTTTCCTGTAGCAAATTTTATGTAACACCATCTACATTATGATAACCTTCATTGAACTTTTTAATAACATGCCTAGGTCTTGTGTGTTAATAGTTAAAATATCCCAACAGTCCTAACTACGCAAGTGGGCTATACCAATTAAAATCAGAACTACTGGGTATGTAGTTCAGTGCAGATACTTGCATAAACTCTTTAAATATTAAACTTTGTACTTGCAGTACAGTGTATCAAATCAATATGAAAGTATCTATTTCTAGATCAGCATTGCTATTTAGCCCGACAATGCAGCCAGTGTCTTGGGCATGCTTCCGATTGGTAAAGATTTGGACCAGTTGAGCTATCTATAAACCTTTTGCAATGTTTTGTAAATAGCTCAACTGTTTCATGTGTATTTTGTAAATATTGTGAATATTGTAAATACTATATTAGTTGTAATTTTATTTCTAGATACAAATCTCTAAAAGGGATGAACTTACTACTTTCGCCAGTGATGTCAGGCAGAATGGCCTGTTTCCGAATCTCTCCTTCTTTCTCTTCTTCAAGTTTGTTGACTTTGTTTATATTGTCACCAATCATGGCATCATCACCGTCATCATCTCCTTGGATATCGGTCAGGCCATCTTTGCCTTCATCAGAATCTAGAAAATGCAACATAAATAAATAGTTTTTGTTCAGTGAATAGGTAATTTAGTAACATAATAATCTATTTAGTAGATGAACATATATTTAGATTTTTTGATTTAATCAAATAGATTAATGGCTACTAATCTACTAATCAATTAATTAGGATAATTGTTTGCTGATAGGTCAACTTAAGCAAAGTATTAAAATAAAATTAAAAAAATCTGTTAGTACTTTGGCCTCAATATTGAGTGACGCACCTCAACAAAATACGTACTTCTCTAAACAGCTGTCTAAACACAAATAATTTTCAAGGTTTTATATACTATGTTTTACCTACTTGAAAATATATTGTTTTTGCTAACTTGCTTACCTTCATTTGCATAGTATTTACTAGGTTAGCATCTACATTGTGCAATAGTTGGCATTGCAAAGTGAATGTAATAAAAATCAATCACATATCTCAAAACAACAAACATAACTAAGAATGATGTGAGCAACATGAAATACTATGCTAACCTTAGTTTCTGAGAAATGGCAAAGTAAAATAAGAGATTAATCTATTTAGTTAATATGTCATCATCATCATCATTTCAGTCTGTTTGCACCCACTGCTGAGTATAGGCCTGCTCTGTATTACTAAATTCTTTTCAGTTTCTTGCAAATCTTATCCATTGATTCCCAGCTCGTTCCACAATGTCTTTGACCATTGAACAGGTGGTCAGTCTCATGGTCTACGAGCATCCCTTGGCCACCATTAATTCTTTTTTCTGTTTTTTAAGGAACTTTGCATCTAATAAGACGATGTCAGATGCATTGTATCTTCCTATGTTATCTCACAGCTTACTAAGTAACTCAAAAATGTAGCGATAGAGCATATTAGCTACCTCAGATGTTGGTGAGGCTAAAATACTCTGAAACAGGCCCATATCAAACATTTCGTAAATATCTTCCATCATAGCCTCAGTCTGGACACACTCCAGGAAAAAAAAACTACTAAATAAACAATTCTGCAAGGTTCATTGTATGCTGGTGACAGATATTTTGGTGGAAAGTTTCGCACATGTACAAAATCGCAGGTATCGGCTAGTAAAAAAATATATATTGCTTATTGTTAGTGTGCCCATAGTGTAATAGTTACCTTGATAGTCCTCTGTATCTAAGGGTTGTTTGCCCTTTGTTTCTTCTGGGGTTTCAATAACAGGTTCCTTGCGTTCCAACTCATTATTCAGTTGTTGTATTTCATTATCAACAGCAGATTTCTGTATATCTTCAGAACCAGGTTTTGTGAGAGTTGTGTCGGGCGATCCCGGTTTCGGATCTTCATTGTGTTCTGGACTAGTGGACATTGCTGGTTTGTTTTCTTGGTCAATTGGTTCATTAGGGACTAGCTGATCCTTAGTAGCAGGTACTGGTTCTTCTACTTTCTCATTCTTGATTTCAGATTTTTCAGACGGAGCAGAATTAGCACTGAGCAAGTCCGACTCTTGTTTGTTGTCAGAATCTTTTTGTTTCTGTACATCATACTGAGAGTTTTCATCAATTTTTGCTGATACTGATTCCAAATTTAAATTGGCTGCGATTGTAGAAGTTGAATTTCTTATTTGAACATCTATATCATTAGACTCGGAGATAACTGGTTTGTTTCCAATATCTGTTTCAGGAGCTAATTGTCCCGCATTATTTTGTGGAGGTTGCGAAGTTACTTGGCTTTTCAGCAAATCAGTACCCCATTTGAAATATTTGCAGTAGAAATTAGCATCGTCACTCATCAGGTCAGAAACCCCACACACTTTTCCGCATATTGCCGGGTGCTTGAAAACTTTTTCTACTGAAATTTTATAACGAGCGAATTCAGTGAGATTTGAGAATACCCAATCGTTTGTTGCTTCACATAACTGGGTGACTTCCTGCTCTTCGTTGATTTTGGCTGAATAGTCATCCATGGTGAGAGCCAACTTAGAGGTTCCGATAGCATTGCAAAGTTGCGAGTTTATGTCGTAGAATAACAAACACTCCAGTTGTTTTCCTTGATGTGGCGACGTTATTTCAGTGCAATAATCTAACCTATTTTTCATTTGAGCTGACAGAAACTTATTTTCGCAAGTATTTGCAAGAGTAGTCAGTAAGTTCGCAATAACAGGTGCATTTGAAGGAACGGGTCCTCCTAAGCTACGATACGAAGAGTTCAGTAGTAAAAACACAAATATGAATCGAAACATGTCAAGAGTCGATTATTTTAGCTACACCACAAGAAATTCAAAGTATTTTTCACAATTCTCACGCTTCCTGCACCAAAAACTGCAAAAAAGCTCACCAACCAAACCAAGTCACCAAAAAAGCAAAACCTGGAACACCACTTGCTTCTTCAATTCAATTCAATTCTTGTCTATGGCCTTTGCAGTGTTGCCCGCAATTTCGCCAATGTCACGTCTTATTAGACCTTAGCACGATGGAGAATGACCGGTGGAGAGAAGTAATGATCGGTGGAGAATTTGGATCCAAGCAAAATTATAAGAAAAATCAACAAAAAAACACAATTCTAGTTAAAAATACAAAAGAAAAACACAAAAATGAAGAACTTAAACATACTAACATAAAGCTACCTATATCAAGTGTTAAAGTTTTATATGAAACCTACTAATATACTTACACAAAATATTTACAAAGGGGGTAAATGCCAAGGCGAGAATACATTTAAATGAAAATGGACGAGGGATTTCCGTGGGAATGATATGATACAATGACATGCTAAACCTTTGACAATTAAAAAAAATATGATCTACTGTCCCTTCATCTAGACCACACTCACAAAGAGCGTGATCCCTAATCCGAATTTTGGCCAGAAACACCGGAGTGCAGACATGTCCAAGTCTGAGCCGACAAATAGTTGATGTAGTCGACTTACTGGCAGAACGAAATTTAAAAAACCAAGGTTTGATAGGAATGTCTGGTTGGATTCCGCCATAATATTTTCCTTTTATAGTTTTTGAAATCTCCCAAGTCTTAGTCCAAGACCTTAAAAGATCAGACTTTGAAATAGGAAGAAGGTCATGACAAAAAATTTTGAAATATTCTAAAGAACCTACTTGAGTAGCTTGTTTAGCACATGCGTCAGCATTTTCATTCCCCGATATCCCTGAGTGACCAGGAATCCAAGCAAGAACAATTTGAATTCCAATCTGACTGCATTGAAATAAGGCTTCTCTAATTCTTAATACTATAGGAAATCGCGATTTATCTCTAAAGGGATTGGATAAAATACTCTGGAGGCAACTTTTGGAGTCCGTAAATATAATAGTTTTATCCAGGCTATGCGACTTAGAATACAGAATGGCTTCTAAAATAGCAATTGATTCCCCAGTGAAAACTGAACTAATCGAAGGACATTTAAAACTTAATATAATTTTGAACTTAGGAATCCAGACTGCAGCGCCCACAGGGCAACTGTCTGATGATTTAGAGGCGTCTGTAAAAACGTGTAACCAACCATCAAAATCTAAGTTAACTTTTTCAAAAAACACTCTACCAGCCTCAACAGTGTTTTTGTCAATACCAAAATCTGTGATCACACATGGTTTATAAACAAGGGCATTATAAGGAGTTGAATAGAGAGGATTACATGGAAATTGTGCGACAGGATGCGGAAGACGAGTAAATTTTAAATAACTATGTAAAATACATGGAAGGTCTTCAATCGATCTGTAACCAATGGAGTCAAAGACATTTGATAGTAGGATAAGTTTGGAAATTAGAGGATGACTGGAGTTTTGAAGAAGCTTGTACATAAATTTGTCTGACAGATATTGCCTCCGCAGCTTAAGAGGGGCCTCAACGCACTCGACCTGCATTGCGTTGATAGGGGAAGATTTCATAGCACCAATAATAATTCGTAAGCATTTAGATTGAATCTTTTCAATTAACTTGAGAGCAGCTTTATTACAAGGATCTAACAAGAAAGAGCCATAATCCATATGACTCCGTATTATGGCATTATATAATAATTTTTGAGTGAAGGGGTGGGCACCCCACCATACCCCTGACAACGATCTAAGAATGTTAATATTTTTTTCACATTTTTGTGCTATGTAACTAAAATGAGCCATACCGGTCAATCTATAATCTAATAACATGCCTAAAAATTTGACTTCTTTTACAATGGGAATAACTTCATTATTAACATGCAACCGCACAAGAGGAATGAATCGCTTTTTAGTGAAAATAACTGCACTACTCTTAGGGACAGATAATGAAAGCCCATGGTTAGAAAGCCAATCAGAAAGATAACTCAAAGCAGAGTTCAAACGACTCGAAGCAACTACCATAGACTTTTCACACACATAGAGGGCTAGATCATCAGCGTGTAAAATTGAACAAAAAGGTTCTACACATTGTTCAAGATCGTAGGTATACAAACTAAATAATAAAGGACTCAGTACCGAGCCTTGAGGTAGCCCCTTCCATACATATCTAGGAGAAGAAAACAAATTCAAATTTTTAATGAGGATAGTTCTCTCTAGTAAAAGATTACATATAAATCTAGCCATCTTTAAGGGGACTTTTACATGCATGAGTTTCTCCCTGAGAAGCGGAAGCTGAACATTGTCATATGCCGCCTCGATATCCAAGAAAACACCGACCAAATACATTTTATTTAAAAACGATAAGCGAATATCAGAGGTTAAAATACTGAGACTGTCGTAGGTGCTCATGCCTTTTCTAAATCCATATTGCGATTTAGCCAATATACCTTCAGACTCCATAAACCACTCCAACCGATGCTTAATCATATGCTCCATAACTTTGACCAACACTGAGGACAAAGCAATGGGCCTTCGGCTGTTTGGATCAGACGGGCTCTTACCAGGTTTAAGTATAGGAATGATAACCTGAGTTTTCCATGATTCTGGGACTGCACCATATTCATAAAAACAATTAACTACTTGCAAATAGTATTTTTTTGCATTATCAGGAGCATTTTTTAAAAATGAGTAAGGAATTCCGTCTTTTCCAGGAGATGAATCGATAAGTCCATCTAAAGCCGTTTGCAGTTCGCTAAATGAAAAATTTGCATTAAGACCATCTTGAGAAGAAAGAGGGAAGGAAGGAGAAGGTAGTACATCTTTATTAGGCACAATACAAGGGGATAATTTGTCAGAAAAAGCCTCAAGCCATGATGATGGATCATTTACAGTCACATTGACAATGTTGCATGAGCCTCTATATCGTTTAATTTGCTTCCATACACTAGAGGCAGGAGTTCTAGGAGATAAACCTTCACAGTAATTGGACCAGCCCAATCTTTTTTTGGTTGACAATAGTCTTTTCGCTTTAGCAGCACTTCTTTGGTACACCAAAAAGTTTTCCAGAGTCATATTCACATTATACTGCTTTTCCGCATCCTTTCTTTCTTTGATAACAGCAGAGCACTCTGCGTCCCACCAAGGAGTGGATACTTTAAATTTATACGGCTTTTTAATAGGAAAATTATCATCTGCAGAAGATATTATAGCATCAACTAATTTGGAATAACACTCAAAAACATTCGTAGGATTAGGAGGAATAAGATTATCAGTTTTCAACTCAAGGCTAGAAGAAAAAGAAGACCAAACAACGTCTGACAGTCTATATTTAAGGGAAGGACAAAAATTTAGTGAAGGAGAAGCTCTACGAGAAATATTTACGACAATGGGATAATGATCACTACCATATGTTGAGTTGAGAATGTTCCACGAAGCAATAGAGGATATTGATGGAGAACAAATAGTCAAGTCAACAGCTGATTTAGGATTTTGATTGGGATATACCCGCCGAGTCGGAGAACCATCATTTAAGACGCACAAATTAGCTTCATCAAAAATTTCTAGAAGGGATAAGCCAAATAAGTCATCAAAGCTGGCACCCCATGAGCGATGATGAGCATTAAAATCCCCCATTAAAATAATAGGAGAAGGAACGGATGCAATAATTACTAGTATGTCTGGAATAAGAGATGAATGGGGATGTGCAATATATAACGATAAGAAGGTAATGTCAAGAGTTCGAACAGCTACTACATTTATATCAGAAGAGTGAGAAGGAATAGGAACTTGTGAAAAGGGAAGGGAGCGCCTGATAAGCAGGGCACTTCCTGCATACCCGTCAATCCTGTCATCTCGAAGGCAAGAGTAACCTGAAATCCAGAAACGAATCTCAGGCTTGAGCCATGTCTCCGAGACGGCAATGACTGACGGGCAGAATTTAGAAATCAAGTGTATGAGTTCAGTTTTTTTCCTGCGTAGACTTTGACTGTTCCACTGCAGAACATACATTTGATCCATTATTGCAGGATAAGGAGATTATTTGCATAAGTTGTTGGGCAACGTTGGACGGTAGATGAGTCTTATTTTGAGACAGCAAATTTATAATGAGAGTAATGAGAATTTCCAGGAGACCATTTTCCTGAGAACCATCACTACCATTTACCAATGCACAACCATTGGGCAAAGACGATGGAATGGTACCAACAATGGATTGATGAGCTTGATGATCATATGCTTTCCCAAGGGAAGATTTTTTTTGGCGAACGGCAGGGACAAAAATTGTTTTTTTATGAGATACTGAGGAGATGGAAGCAGCTGAATTCGGGATGGAAGAACTAGGATAAGATGCAGGAGATGGCGGAGAAAACATTTCCTGGGCTACTTCGGCGTAAGATCTATTTACTTTGGGAAACCGGTTGGAGGCCTCTTCATACGAAATGCCCTCTTGTGACATTAGCAACTTAATTGACCTTTGTCGACCCTGCTCTGGACAAGTCTTGCTAGAAGCAAAATGTTGACCCGAACAATGAAGACAAGTCGCTTTACTTTCAATTACATCACAACTATCACCAGTGTGAGGTTGCGAGCACTTGAAACATCTGGGACTAGACCGGCACTGAGCCTTAATATGCCCGAATCTGCAACAACTTAAACACTGTATAGTGGGGTACTGATAAGCTTCCACTGCCAGAGATGTGTGAAAAGAATATACTTTGCTTGGCAGAATCTGGCTATGGAAAGTCAGAACGACAGTTTGAGTGGGGACCCACGTCACAACTCCTTCATTTATTGTTTTTCTGTTCAACCTACGAGCTTTTAAAACTTCGCCACAGAAATTTGGAACGGAGAGAGAATTAGCAAACTCTTCCATGGATAAATCAACCGGAACCTGACGAACAATACCCATCTTAGTTATGTTGTAGGTAGGAATTGTGACCTCATATTTAGACATTGTCAAAATAGGGTTATCGAGGAAATTATTTGCATCGGCAAATGTGCGGAATTCAACCGAGATTTTATTTCTACCGACCTTTTTAACTCCGCCAGGACATATATTTTGCACCTTGTTATGAACCAAAAATTGGCCAAATTTGATTGGCCTAATCGTCGTCCCAGCAGATTGATCAGGCTCAGATCGTGAAACGTGAACCAGGAATGGCCCTTTATCTGTAGGGGAGTACGCCTTAAAACCGATAACCATTGCATTACTACAGTACAGACCTTGGATAGAGGCAGAGGCCATCTCAGTACTCGTAATCGTTTTTTTTGATGATGAGGCGTGATCACCTCCATCTGATCGGCGCTTAATAGCAGAGGATTGGGAAGAATTAGTGAGGCTAATGCTTGGAAAAACATCTGTCGACATTGGAACCTCCCAAATATCCGGAGGATCCGGGGGTTTTAAAACGTCCTCCATATTGGAAGACGTTGTCTTTTTGAAAAAAAAATTACAAAACTAAAACATAAACTATAACAACCTACTATAATACTAATACAAATTAACTAACTAGAATGAACAATAATTTTACTTGGATATTATACAATTAAAGCCAAAATAATCTAGATCAATGAAAAAAAACCCGGAAAATCTCACTAATACGTGCGCTGGTTTCACTCGACGTCCATCAACCCTTCTTCAGATGTATAGGGAATATTTTATGCAATGAAGTATGATCATCGAACACCTATATTCCACTTGCTTCTTCTTCTCTTCAATAATGGCCTGTGTCCGTCATTTTGACAGACAATTTTGCCAATGTCAAGTGTTAAAATTGTAATAAATAAGTCAAGTCAAGTCAGTTGTCAAGTCGGCTGTCGTTTGTTTTGAAAAGAAAATGGTGGATTTTCTCTCCAAAACCTAACACGAATTTTCACATTCAGAAAAACCACTTTACACACATTTATTCCAATGGCCCACACTTTATGTTACGACCTAAGTATTATTGGTTAAAATTCCACCAAAATTAAACAACAATACTCACAATAACACAAGAAAAACTATTAAAATAAAAGTGCTATGTGTCGTTTCAAAAAATGTCAAAACTCGTGTCCACACCACTTGCTTGCATTGCACCACTGACATGACATGACACACACTGAGAGAAAGAACTGACTCTGACGTTGAAGGTATGACTGGCTTGATAGAAAAGGAAAACTAAAATGACAGAATATGACATGTGTATGTATTGTTGCCCATCCTAAAATTTTTTTTTCCTTATTGTCAATCACGCTGTAGAAATTCATAATCAAAAAATATGTAGGTACGTATAAGCTTGAGTACCTAACGATTTTTGTATCGACATAGGTACGAGCCTTACTTTTACACTTTGTAATGTACATAGTTAAGTTTAGTCAACAGCTACATAAATGTGTAAACGTTTTGTTTGTCTTTATAATCGTGAAGCAACAGCGAGTGCAGCGAAACGGTGCTAAATCCACTGCCTTTCGTTCTAGTTGCTGCCTTTGTTAGTCAAAATATTTTCACAAATTGAAAATTATGTTTATTCATAATTGTAGTAGGTACATAGATTTTTGGGTTAAAATCTAAACTATTATTCAACAATACCCTAGACATCAAGAAACACACGCGAAATTTAGGGAAAACACCCCATGTAGTAGTTTTGACTTTGACATTGATATTTGATGTATGATTGACATTGGCTTACAAGACAATTTGATAATGACAGGTGACATTGGCATTTTACAATAACAAGCCAGCTCTCCTACCGCGAAGTCACAAACCAAGAAGTTAAAGTTACCACGAAATGAAAATGATGTTATTAGACTTAGGTAGTGGAATTTTATTCTTCTGACCTAACAAGAGGAACGTTTTATAAAACAAAGATTAGGTACCTACTATAAGCCTACTAACGGAATGTGTTGCAGAATGTTCTGTCTTCCAGAAGTTCTGCTTATTAGTGGATATCCGGTTTTCAGATGGATGGTACTCGTCAATGGGTGAGATAGGTAGTTGTAGATAAAGAAACTTACATAATTATGGTAGGTGTTCATTTGGTCGTAGGTAAGCTACCTAACCGTAAACCGTCTTTAGTAGGTGAGGGTAAGTACCTACCTAGGTCAGGTATCTAGATAGGTACCTACCTACCTACCTACTAATTCAGTGTTCTTTAAAAATGCATAGAACGTGTAGGAACTTCGCAAAATCTGAAACAAAGGGTATACATAATCATTGATGTAAACCTATTATGTAAGTAGGTATAGGTAATAGGTAGATATCTAGTTTTTTTTTGTGGATTTGATTGCGCGTGTATTGTGCCTTGTAACTTGTAAGCCAATCAATCTTGTAAGCATTGCAATTAATTACCTACTAGCTTCCGCTCGCGACTTCGTTCGCGTCCCGTTGGATTCCCGTTGATTTTCCGGGATAAAAAGTAGTCACGGACAATATTTATTCCAAGTTTCATCCAAATCGGATCAGTACTTTTTGAGCCAACTCGTTACAAACATACATACAAATCTTTCCTCTATATACCTAATATTAGTTTATCTAGATATAAGCTTAGAAAAAGCCATTTTAATAAATTGATCCTACTTACAGATACAAAGGTGCTGTTCGACAGGGGTATGAGAACTCCAGCCGTTGGTTCAATGCGACGTTTGATTCTCTCCATGAACACCAACAGAGAGCAGCGGTATCTTTGAGGGATGTTGTACCAGTCCATAGCGAACGCCGATTGCAACAGTTTATCACTCTAAAAAAACATTCTGATTGAGTAGGTACCTAGGTTAGGCAATTGGGCATCCTTTCTATGGTGCAAAAGGTGTACCTAGAGGTAATAAGCCTTAAACATAGACAGTCTCAATGGAACAACAAGGTAGTCTGTAGGTAGGTAGGTAGGTCAAAATATTGTGCCGCCACTACGGGTATCGAAGCTGCACCCGTGGCGCAATTCCCTTGGTACCTACTATAAAGAGGTTAGGTAGTACCTACCTATCTAAAATGTCGGACCCTCTGAATTATGTAAGCCTTCTCTGTTTTTGTGGTTGGATCATCGGCCCTTGTGATAATAGCTCAATGGCCCTAACTTGTTAAGAGTTGTTCACAAAATGTCTTTATTAATATATTTTTACCTCGTGAGCCACTTCGTTGCCAAAATAGCAATAGAGATAGATTTCTATCAAGATACACATCATGTACATGATCATAGAAAAAAAAGCCACTGAAGCAGGGTCAATCTGAAAAATTTACGATAAGGTAGACATAATAGGTACCACACATACTACACTACCACGTCTAGTAGTAAGAACCCATTACCAAGAACCTTGACATAAACCTTGACTTTCTTTAGTCTTCGTTCTGGAATAAGATCGCTTAGGTTTTAAATTTTACAATGTCAAAATTTTTACTAGGTATACCTTATTTACCTAGGTACTCGTATGTTATTAAAAAAATTAAGGTCACAGAATAAACAGTAGGTACTAATGTAGGCTCCAAATGATAAAGAAAAACATCGTAAACACACAGGTAGGTTCTATTATTATAACTAGTAGACCGATATTGTAAAAATTACATTCAAAGTTTTTAATTTTACCATTTCGCTTTGCGTTAAGTGTGCTGATATAATAACTAATTAACATAATTATTTCAAGTAAAGATAGATGGCTTCAATGAAGCCTTGGAAACTTCTGAAGACTCATTAATTTAAAAAAATCCAGAGATACTTAGGACCTACATAATATAAAATAATAAAATGTAATCTACAGACCTTTCGATTATCTACTTGAATTTTATAGACTATTCGTTATTATCAACTCGTAGTCTTATATTAAGTAGTAGGTATGGATGAAATAAACTGAAGACCTGGCGCAATGGCGCGTCATGGGAGAGACTTACGTCCAGCAGTGGACAAATATACGCTGGATGATAATGAGTACCTATATAGTAATTGTGGTAAGGCCAATGAATATCACTTACGCTGATGATTCTGTATGCTGTTGTGCAGATAATCCAGGCACTGATCAAAAAGAAGTATAAAATGGCACCTCCAAAAATATCCTGAGTATTGTTAGACAACTTTACTATTTCAATATGGAGTTGAATTATTTTTTCAAAACGTGAATGAAAAATAATGACGAAAGGCTGTGACGATTTCAGTGATTCTTCTTTACATTTTCTGACAATATTTTCTAAATCCCACCTGAAATAAGTTTGGATCGTCCAATTAAACTAAACAATAAAGTTAGAACTGGTTTATCTAGAGCGTTTTATAAGGAAACTAAACGAATTTTTTGCGTATTTTTTATCCCAAGCCATCTTACCTGAGAATGGTTAGTTGGGTTTTGCACTGTGCGAAGAAATAGGCAATACACGCATCCATCGAAGTGTTACCGAAAGCCAGCCATGAAGTTTGTACCCATACATAGAAAATTGCGATGTAAAACCTGTAATTGTAAAGGATAATGAACAGAGTATTAGAAATGAAGGCGCGCAGAAGTAAAAGTACCTAAGTATCAAAATAAATAAAATGACTGCTGAAAATATTGCAACAAATAAGGGAAGTTGAAGTACCTAATGAATGCAGCACAATATGCACATTACCTATGTGTGTACTGGCTACAAAATCTGGTACAAAGTGCTACGAAATCTCGTAGCACTTTGTAGCACATAGATTTGCAAGTAAAAAACGTTTGTAGCACAAAGATTACATGGGTACCTACTTACGAGTACTCATTGTTTGTGTTCAAGTATAGTATCGAGCATAATATATTTTTCGTTTCAGTTTTGAACATCGTTTCTGAATACGACCCTCTAGAGTCACTTCGATGAGACAGAACGTCCAAGGCACTAATGATTATTGTAATTACAACGGTTATCTAAATGGTAAAGTAGTAAACCGAAGAACTCACTGCGGACTCCTGTTAGGGTCAAACGGCAGCCATATTGCAAATTCAACGGGCTTGCTCTGCGCATACAGTATCATCGGATACAAAACCCAGAGGAGGCAAGTTGAGAGAGCCGCTATATTGAAACCTCTAAGGAGTACTCTCGCCTGTCGAGATGTACGTAATAGTAATATCCGATGCTCTGGCTCGTTCTGGTTAAATAATGGACCTTCAAATATAAATTAATACAATTAAAATGGCTAAAACATACCTGAGAAAACATGAAACTTAGTTTTTAGATCATACTTCTCAATCACAAAAATCTCGCTTTCGCAATAAGTGTATGATTTTTTAGTAATAGGTTTTTGTTTCGACGCCATTTGGACTTGCTGTATCCTCCAATGGCCTATGGCTTTTATACAGTAAGCCTGGTGACATCGTCTAGTTTTTGGAGCGCTTTTGCTAATAATCCTTACCTTGAAGTATATTCAGCAGTTCTTCAATTTGATCATGTTTCCTCCAAAAAATCACTTGCTTGTAAATTGAATCTGAGTTCGTCAACAACAGAAACATTGTGTCGATAACTTTGTTTGGGTCATCCATCACCTGGAAAGTCAAAGTTATTATCATCATCATCATGATCATTCAGCCATAGGACGTCCACGTCATATACATGGATTCCCATCAAGTGAGGAGGGATGTCCTTTGCTGCGCTTTTTAGTGCGACCTTTCTACTTTAGCGGCCGTTGGATACATCAACTATAATGCCTTGACTTAACCAATTTCAAAATAAGAAGAAATTTTTAATTCGGTTGTGTTTCTTTTGTTTCCTCAGAATTCTGAATAAACCGATTAGATTATTTTTTTATCTGGAACTTGGTCCATCGTCGAACATCAGTTACATTCCTTTGTCTAAGGTTTCATTTCTGATACGATTTGAATAATTATTCTAATTATACGTATTTCATTTCATTCATTGGTTCGTATAGTTGTATATTACCTACGTAGAACTTACTTGATAAACTTTTGCGATTTGCTGCACAGTGAAAAGTGATATTAATGATAGAATTAAGTTCATGTAGCCGGTTTGAAGGAGCCTGCGGAATTTTGAATGTTTCTCGTGGAGCTGATAATATCCTGCAGCTCGAAGGCTGTTTAGGTGAGGCATGACGCTTTCGTATGGTATTTTACTTTCCATTTTAAACGGGTATTATAACCAATATGATAATAAGTAGCCTTTCTACTGTCAGCCACAAGCTATATCCGTTAATATTGAACTAAACGGTGCTCCTCGAAACTTAGATAATTATGTAGGTTCTTACAACACCTTATTAGTTAGTAAATAATTCAATGTGATTATACTCGTAAGTTAGTTCTTAATAGTTACGAAATCAACAGTGGTGTAATTTTGGACGGTGCATATTTCAATCCGATTAATTTGTTATTAGAAGATAGAAAGTTAATCATTAGGTACTCGAATGATTTAAAAATTCACTAGGTACATTGTAGGTTAATAATTTTTTTAGTTTTTTCGCTAGAGAATAGAAATTATATTAAATAAATCTTGACCACCCAGTCCCGAAACCATAAATTCACATCCAAAGTTCGTAGCTCTTGTAAGATGCTCTAAATATTAAAGTCGACACGCCTATTGTTGTCACACCTCAGTAAATAGGGTGTTTACGCATTACTAATTGAAAACCTTGGCTATCTAGGTACTCATTATAATTTGAAATACTATAAGCTAATATAATATACACGGAAGCATATTTTTTATTAAGTAATGACACCTTCTTACTTACTTTGAATTAATCAAAGTTCGTAGTAAGAAACCGGCATGATATGACGTTTATAAAGTTTTCTACGAAGTAATATCTGTAGAATCAAAATAGAAGGTAGAAAAAGAATGCAAAATATTTTTGTTTCCGAGCATAACAACAAGTATATAGTCTATCCACGCTAAGTCTGCAGCACTTCGAAAGCCTATGGTTGAAAGCACCGTTTGTACCTACTGCAATAACAATGTGACGACCTATGTACCACGAGAGTGACTACTGTAAAAGTGAAACCATTGCATGTATAAATCTTTTAGGGATCACTCTTTCAATCCATTGCAGACACAGCGTGCTCAAACTCTTATACCACTTATGAGATATGCGAAACATAACAGAATAAACGGCAATGGGCCGGATGACGAGTATTCTTAGCTTAAGTATTCTCCGCTTAAAGAACATCCTCCTTTGTCACGTTTAGCCCGTAGTCCCAAGCACTCGTTAGCTATGTGTTATTGCTCACTTAATTCTTACGAGCCTTGTTCTTAACTGTAATTTGTGAACATCTCGTAAAAAGATGCTTTTGTAGAACGTGATAACTTGCTCGTTCAAAGTTGAGCTTTAAAATGGCAAACGGCTTTTATTCGTTTAATGTGTTTTGGGTGGTCTGCCTCTATGACTGGGCTAAGAGCTTTACTAGCCGGTATCAACTACTGAGGCTTAAATTTTATGTAGATAAGTACTTGCCAAGATCAAAATAGATTTTTTACTGGATGTTAGGTTTAGTTGAGTTAAAAGCTTGAACTTTCGCATGTTGTTTCATATTTTATTACGAATGTGCCGAGTGTTTTGAAACAAACAGAAAAGGACTGTATACTTAGATGTTAAAGTTCCCCCACTTATCCCACGCTATGGAGACCCATGTCTCTTCCACTCGCATATTTTTCGGTATTATTGCTCTCAACTTTTAGATTAGCATAAATACGGACAAAGTATGAAAAGCTTTTAAAAACATTACGCAAGGAAATGAGGTAATCGCTATCTCTGTATCCTAAAGAGGTGTTTTCCTTAAGTATCATAATTGTTAATTTAAGAACTTTACGGCGTCTTTAAATCGCTTTGCCAAACAATTTTATTGTTACAAGTACTAACTTTGCCAATTTTACCCTAAAAGATTCTGCGTAGGAAGGGAACACGTAAGATTACTGTAAAGAACATTTACATAAAAGGAAAAATTGCTATTATAAACATTGGAAACATCGCCGAATGCAAAGATACCCAGAACAGTGAACCCTGAACCTATTCGTTGGAAAGTCAATTTATGAAATGGAATTGTAATTGCTTGTAGCTTTTTCTCAAAGGTTTTCAATTTACAAGGATCCGCTGTGTACTTGTTTATTGTCTTGGAGTACTTTAGCCTTTTTGTAAACTACTAATAATAAATCGAGTCATGTTGATAGCATGATGTCGTGTTTGGCATAAATTCGTGCACTAGACCGCTGTTCGTTTCGCTAGTACTTAATATCTAAACTTTACTGAAACGCGCAGATACTAGGCTAGTACAGCGGTGAGCTAAGCTTTTCTCAAGTACAAACACAGATGGAAAAGCGACTAGATATTGTGGATACATGTCATGTACGATGCTTTGAATGCTGGAATATGAAGATCGAGTATCGGCGTGTTCTTTGTGAGTGTGGCCTCCAAGCGTCGCGTCTTTGTTATCACTGCGTGAATTACGCAGGTAATGGGCCGCATTTACAGCGTACGTGCTTCGACATTCATTAAAACGACTAATTAAACCAGCCGACGAGATTCCGACGACGAATCCGCCTGAGACGGAACCACTTTCTACATATTTCTTTAGGGAAATTTTAAGTGGAGCACCGTTGGCATTCTCATCTCTCGAGCGAAGTTTTTAAAAGACTTCGGGTAGGATATTAGCAGTATAAATTATGAAAATAAGCGAACTGGCTTAAGCACTTTAGAAAATGTGCAGATGGAAAATGAACTAAGTTGTTGTTGCAACTTTCGATCACAAAAGCACTAGAGTCCAGTTGCCCTGGAGGTTTATCCAACCAATGTCCCACCTTTATGTTTACACTGCGTTTTCAGCAGCACTACCTATGCTTGGTGCCTGTAATTACTGTAACACCCGAGAGATCAAATGTACCTACCCACACCGAAAACTAAACCATTGCCTTTCATTTGGTTCCCAAATTAACAACAGTCGGAATCAGAGCTCCGAGTGGTTACGTAGGTAATGTGTGCGCAGTAACTTGATATTATAGAGGAGCTGACTTCGGTAGGGTATCTTTGGTAAAACAATTAATTGAACAGTTGGTGATCACGTTTGTCAGTTTTTTTTTCACTTCGGTCTTTTCTATTTTGTGCTACGGCGCAAGCTTTACTAACTATTGTCCAGTGAAATTTTCTCTTGTTTATTTAGAGTGGTTTTAAAACATCATCGTCATCGTCACTTGTATGACGACGAAAAAAGATTACAACAGATTTAACAGTCGTTTTAGATAGCGCACTTTTAAGAAAACCTATAAGAAACCCTTTAGTGTTTCTTATTTTACTGTGACTTTCTTCTACTCGTATTTTGAGACTCCATTTTCTAATAATAACTGTAGCAAACGAAACCTAAGCTTGCTTAGATCTATAAATGTTACAGAACAAACCACAAAGCCCGTATTAGCTTAGCGAGCGTTTAGCTCGTTATTTATATTTATTTACCTCCTAGAGTATTTATATTGAAAGTAAAAATGATTGAATAATAATTTTGTTGCTAGAGGATTAAATGATATGCTAGAGGTACCTAACTTTATCAATTAAGTGTTAAGCTCAATTGTTTTTCTGTTGTTCAATAATAGATTATTTAAAGCCAAAATCTTTTCACTGGAAAAAAGGCACAACTTTTTTATAGGTACACAACTTATAATAAGTTTTCTTTCAACTAAAAGTTTTTATTCTGAAAACATGATACATTTAAAAAAAATACAATGAGGAAAGCAAGTAGGATATCTACTTGCTTTCCTCATTGTAATTTTTTTACTTGGAGCCAGGTATTTTGTACTAGTTCATTTCGTGTTATTGCGTGAGCGTAAAAAAAGCAGAAACAATACGAAAACCAGCAGAATCGCGTGACAATGTACTGGCAGTTCGTTTTCAGAATAGTTAAAAATAACACTTCATGCAAATAAACGGAACCAGAGATAAAACATTGCAGCTGCAAGTTTTTTTTAAACTTTAGCAAAATTACGCGCCTGAAGTGAATGTTCCCTCCAACTTTTAGACAAACCAGTTAGCTTCTAT
This sequence comes from Eulithis prunata, assembly GCA_918843925.1. Classification (NCBI taxonomy): domain Eukaryota; kingdom Metazoa; phylum Arthropoda; class Insecta; order Lepidoptera; family Geometridae; genus Eulithis; species Eulithis prunata. The sequence goes on along the minus strand of OU974016.1, from coordinate 4,670,443 downwards.
ACAGGATGAGATTTTTGGGAAAGTAATGCGAGGGTCAAATCTATTTTAAAATTTTTAATTCAAAAAGTCATCTATCTACTCGTGGCTAGATTAAAACGGGTTATTCCAAACTATATTATGTGCTACGCACATGCTACGCCAGTACTACGCCAACGCTACGCAAATACGCTTCGGCTACGGATTCGTAGAGGTTCTTGTTTGTATACGCGAAATTTGGTTAGCTATACAACATTTTAATTGAGGTAGATACTGCAAAGTAAATATGAACGCAACTGCATTCCCAGGCACGATAGACGTATATTCATGTTATACTATATTTGAGGTACATACAACTTTATAAAAATAAAGATCAAATTAAGTTTGGCCTTTTAAAACATGATTGGTAATCTGAGTCACAAAGTAAACAATAAAGTCCAGAAGTTGACATTATTTTGGCACGCGAAGTATTTTAATTTAAAACCGTGGAAGGGCCAGGGTCTTAAAATCCATCACGCACGACACCGATCTTATTTAGATAAGTGGCAGCCCTGTCGGAAGGCCACCCTGCTTAGTTCCCTTGACTGATTGCTGCTAATGAATGTCTTGCCGTAATATATCTGCTTTTTCAATGATCCGAAATGAAAATAAGTTATAGGGTACACGCACACTTGGAGGCTAAACAAGCAGCCAGGAATGAGATCGCTAGTGATGTCTACATTTTGCGATTGGAAAAATTCAATGACTCTTATGCGGTCGTCATAAAATCCATTATTTTGATTTATCGTCATCGATACATAATGCAGCCACGATACTTTTAACTTACTACTACTACTGTACAATTTATTTTTAAATGTAATAATGTGATGCTTACTTATTTTTTATAAATATGTTTTTTGATGTTTGAATAGAGCCTTTTTTACAGTACAGGCAATAAACTTAAAAAAAAACTAAGTCTAAGTAACGTAAGAAGTGGGACGAAACGGAAAATTATATCAAATTATTTCATTGTGCTAAAACCAGTATAGAAAAAGGTAATAGCAGAGATAGCTAGCTCGTTATTCTGTTTTGCTTTGTTATAAAATTACTGAACAAATATTCAGGGATTTTATTATAAGCTGCCAATAAAATGTCACAGTATTTTTAGTGCTCCGTGCATAGTTTCAGGGCATGTTGGTTTAAGCGGTTTTGACTCAGATGCTTTTATTTAATTTAAAAAATTTACGACATAAAAGTTTTACTATTGTGGTTGAACATTATGCTCTTTTATACCGAGGTACCTACTAATAAAAACTTAGTCGGTTGTGACTACTTATTTCTATAACGCCGAATGTTTTCAAAACATTTAGCAAAATGTCGAGATCGATTTTACTATAAGTTGAAGAAGCAAACCATAAATAAACAAACGTAGATCTTGGTAGTTCGAAACTGTAATAGCCCTTCAACAAGAATATTATTACAAGAAAAATATTATAAAAATGAAACACGTCGCTTCATTTCACCAAATTGAATGGTAGCCAGCATAGCAACTCACTTGTGGTACAATTCGCTCTGATTTTCGACAATTCGTATACAATCAAACTGGCTTGAAAGTCAAGTGTAATCAGTTGTAATAATTGTGTTGCTCCAACCGATTGGACTGACGATTACGCAAACATAAGCAGCAATGTTCATCAAAGTTTGTTCAGATGATTTGATATTTCGCAGGTAAGTTAGACCAAATTGAATTTAGGTTTGTATGAAAGAAGCATAAGCTCAAATGATTGTAGCAGGCTGTAGACTTTCTAGTCGGCCGATAGTTTTATCGGGTGCTATCTGGGCCGATATAAAATCGTTGTAATTTGCGCAATTTCATACATCCCGACCAAGATATCCGTCAAACAGATCTGCAGTATCAAGGAGTCTAAAGGTTCATATTTACATGAAAATACCTCTTGAACAAACGACTCCTCTGAGAACTTTATGTCATTGCAATTGAAGTTGCATTGCTATCGAAGCAACTAATCTAGTAATAGTCAACTTTAGGATGTCGGAACTTTTCAGGCGGTGAGCAAAGCAATCTAATTGTATTCTTGGACGAATAAACACACAATATTCTATTCTACCACAGTGCCTGTGGTTAATAGTTATGTAACTTACATACGATATTTGTATTAAATACTAGCCGTCGCCCGCGGCGTTGCTCGCGTTCTACCCTTTAGAGTGTGACGTTTCAAAATTCCTTTCTTAGTGCACCCTTACACTATATAAGGATACTACCCTCCAAATTTCATACCTCTAGGACTTATAATTTAGGCTGTGCGTTGATTCTAAGTCAGCTTCAAAAGAGTTTTATATATATTGATGATGATGATAAAACTATATCTGTTGGTTGTTTAAGAGTGCGGTTGCAACGATCCAGGGTGGTGAACTCCACAGAAATCAGAGCGAAATGAGAGCAACCCGATTTCAGTAGGTACACACAGTACACAGTACACACCCAATTATTTACCTGCATGGCAGCACTGTTTGCTAGTCGTTATGTAATCAAAATGTTCTCTACCACATTCGGCGGATTGAAATTTCCGTTCATCTCGTAATGGGCGGCTTTTGCCATTGGCATCGAGGAAACCAGACTTTTGTTGTTATTTCCGTAAGTACAACACATGCGTGTGTTTGAACCACTTCTAAAAAAGCTTAGAGTTATTTAAGTATTTATCCATTTACACTGAATTTTTATTAAGTATTTTTCGTACAACCCTCTAAACCCCTGGTTGATTGGTTGTTCTGTGTCTGGGTGTTTCTATGTATTATAAGTATGTATTTACAAAAAAAAAAAGTATGTTATGTATTCTATCAGCCATGTAGTTTCCATAGTACAAGCTTTGCTTAGTTTGGGACTAGAAGGCGTTGTGTTAAGTGTCAGTGAATATTTATTTATTGCTAGGTACATGGAAATGTATTAGAATCGTCATAATAATTTATTTTTAAAATTTTAATTTATTATTTAAATAGTGATTACAAATAATAAATGCACTGATTACTAATGTGCTCTTCACCAAACTTCATGCTTTTGCTACAAAATATCAACTTAAAACCCAGTCACTCCCTAATCGTTCCGAATTCAAACCGGTATCTTTCCGCGAACTCCCACAAAGGTCCCATAACGAAGTGAAATAGCCAAATAAGGTCTTAATGTCGCAGTTAGCTGAGAATTTTCCCTTGTGAATGCCGGGTCATTAGCGCTGTGTTATTGCGAGTTGCCGTAAGACTGCGCCGGCAGTCACGTATAATCTGAATTTGACTCACTATAGCCGCTTTTTATACGAAACGTGCAGACATATAAAATTTTACGTAACGCTACTTAGTGGCTTGCGCCTGCAAAATTAAATTACGGTAGGTAAAATACTCGGAAACATCCTTTTAAAAATCTCTTTTATCTACAGTTTTGCGGCAGAGTATACTTTAATTAGAATCGGCAGTAAGGTTAAATCATACTTGAGAAAAAGAGTGTAAAATGTGAAACATTTCAGTTTGTAAAAATATTATGGTAAAGCCTGTATTTTCTAGGTACTGCCAAGAAGGCGTCAAAGAGATTTCAATCAAGATGATGGTTCCTAAATACTACTTCGTAAACCATCCAGACTGAATATCAGGGTTATTATTACCTATAGGTACCTAAGATATAATAGGATACGAAATTATCTCCTGTGCATGAAAATTATCATACGAAACTTTTTCATGAGAATATAAAAGTGCATATATAAACATGCGACCCTTATGGAACCTTCTACGTATTATTGGTACAGCTAGGTATAAAACAGATAGAATCAATGTTGCCCTGTTAGCTTTATCGTGTGACCTCATATAGTTGAAAGTAGACACGGATTCAATTAGTGCGGAGGTGTGCGGGCATGTAACACGCCATACGCCGCGTGCTGAGCGCCTGCGGCTTCCTGCACCCACAGCACTTAGGACTCCGGGAATTGCACCAGATCTGGGTGATAGGCGACAGCGGTTTGACCTGCCTCTAAAGCCAAGTTCAGGATGACATTTATATACCTATACTATACCCAGGTCCTACCATTCATTATCCTACTTCCTACTTAATATTATAAATGAGAATGTATGTTTGTTTGTTACGCTTTCACGCGAAAACTACTTAACCGATCATCATGAAACTTTGTACACATATTCTTGGTGGTATTAGAAGTAACATAGAATATTTTTTATCCCAGAAAATTAACGGGATCCAATGGGACGCGTACGAAATCGTGGGCGGAAGCTAGCATTATATATTTACTAAAGATATTTTCAAAGCAAACCAATGTATGACAAATCGACTAACTAGCATTGTTTTTGCAACATGTACCTAGGGAAATCGAAATCCTATCTATAGCCTACTTGATGTTACGTTAGGTTTTCTAGTAAAGTAACTAGCACAAAAATGACTCGTTTTATATAAAAATAAACTTTATGCATACTGATTAAAATTTTATAACAATTCAATTCCACCACAACCGTCAACGCTTGGCCAGAATGGTTCATATTTAATTTTAATTCCTTGTCGTTCGTGACTTGCATAGCCCATATAGCGCCGCCTCCAAATTACCTGACTGACATACCACTAGCTCCCATTCTGTTGCTAGTTAGCAGTTACCACCAGCATTAGCATCCCGTTTTATAAGATTTATCCAATTATCTACCGAGATCACTACAATGAAGCGACTTACCGAGCAAAGTGCCACTGAAATTGAAATTTCACTGAGCTTAAAAGCTCTAACAAACTAAATGCGTCACGTCTGCGGTAAAGGTACGAAAACGGTGTAACATTATGCTGTTACGGTCTGAACACATCTTTACGACCATCGACGATGCGACCATCGGTTGTAATCATGTTGTAATTAATTTTGAAGACAATACGGTGCATTTTTCACTCCAAGCGTGATTTTAGCCGGCGGCCCCGTCGTACTACAGCTGCTGTGCGGTTTGGCATTTATAAACTTATTGTGTAGCCCTCTCCTTCGCTGAATTAATTTAGTTAGCCCACCTACTTATTTATTGTAATATGACCTTTCTCTAAATATAAAACTCGGAATTATCTTGGAACTAGGACCGTGGTGGATGGCACAAACTTGGGGAGGCCTATGCCCAGCAGTGGGTAAGGTCGGGCTGTGGATGATGATGATGATGATGAGTGGCAATAAACGATAGCGCTATTCTGAGAATTTTGATTACATAGTAAACATAAACATGAGCTTCATTTAGACCGCGTTATAATTGTCCCGACTCTGTACTGTCTTTCGGAAATCGATGTATCAAATCAACTATTATGGAACGCTGAACGCTAGTATGAAAAAATAGACACGTACAAAATAATACATTTAGATGAGCTTCTAAAAAAAGAACTTGCATATTGTAAGGGTTTTGTATACTTAGTCAAAATATTGAAGCAAGGTCAACTAATAATAGAAACTCTTGTAGTACCGCGTGCGAGACGTCGATTCCTGCACCTTGAATTAGTTCCGCGTTCTGCTATACACTATGTAAGATGCTCTATTAACTACAAGAAACGTTGTGGGTACGTGCATTACACGAATCGAATTTGAGCTTTCCTTGGCGTTTCACAAGCGTATTCAATTACGTCGAGTAGAGTGCTAACAGTATTAATAACACGTCTCGGCTTTACAACGAACGTTGAATACGGTTCACAAGACTGACAGATGACTCCCACTAATCCTTGCACAGTACAGATTCATTACTGCATACAGTTGTAGGTACCTCTCTATACTTACGTAGATTACGATCTGCCTGGGTTTTATTTTAATTGGTTTCGATACTGGTAGTCTATAGGAGAGCGACCTTCTACACGTGGGCTTCAATCCGGAAATTCTTCAATGCAATTTTTTTTATGATAAAGGCCAGTGTTTCAAATACCTAGTAATAATTCGTTCAAGCTGGGGGGACATGAAATCAGTAGTAGCAGCAACGATCAGCTTGGCATTTGTCACATGTAGTTCTTTGTGTTCCGTACCAGGTTTGGACAAACAGGACAATTAATTATCTTTCCGGTATTTATCACTGTTCCGTGACTCTGATTTCTACGAATTAAAAATATGCAATTCGAGAACTTTTTTAAAAGAATACCAAACCGTACTTGCATTACAAATTCCTGGAAGCATAGATCCCTAAGTTATAACATCAGTGACTCTAGACCTGAACTTAGGTATGCACTTGATTTCGAAGTTTAGCAGTCTAGCAATTACTCCATTCTCAAGGCTTCTCAGACAAGTACATACTGCACTTACCTATACTTGTAGAAACTGCAATTACTACCTCTAAAACATTAGCTAGTATTATTAGTTCTACTGTGGTTCTGTTGGAGTGCAGTCAGCGAACTGGAAAAGCACCAATAGCAACGTTATGCTAAAGAAATATAATAAAACTGGTGACTATCTTATAGGTAGCATTGGTTAAACCAGCATAGTTTTATTTCCTTTATGTTTTTATTTGCGAGGGGAAAGTGAGTTTACTGTTGCTAATTGCGAATGACTTTACTGTTTTATCGGTGATTACCAGGAACTGTTGAAACTGAGTAGCATTTGCGTCATTTTCCCTTGAAACCGAAATTTGAAACTCATGTGCCATTATTGTATTCGACGAACTCGGCTGTGACTTGTGCACCAAAGTACCGTAAATTCTCATATACTACCAACATATTCTACAGCTGAAGCTAGTGGGCTGGATTAGCACCAGTCCAGCTAATTTGGAAACGCTAGCGAGTCCACATACAATGGTTTCCGTCTATTACTAACCAACAATAAAGGCGTAGATGGAATTGCCTTTAGGTAGGATTGTGGGTAGAATTATGCTGGTTAACACATTTAACTTTTGGCATTTTAAAACTACAAACTTAAGTTCTTAGAATTAAATAAAAAGCAACGTCGACAAAATCTAAACATACTTTTTTTGAAACTTTTGCAATCTAATAATCCGTTTCCTCACAATGTTTTTATTCAACGTCTGAGAGAATCGGATTGTTCAAATACATTTTCCACGTATATAAACCATAGAACCACGGTCAGGATTTGAACCCACTACATTAATATTAATAGGAGAGTTTGTTATAACTCTATTTTCACCATTTGGAACACTTGGCTTTGTTATTAACAACATCAGATGGGCCAAATTATGTATATTTCTCTATAAAAAAACTTTAGTGTACATGTGCGTCGCTATAGCATTAGACCAACGGTGTTCTGTCGGTTATACCCAAGATACAGGTTAAACCAGTTAAACTTAATGTGGGGCATGTCAAGGCAGCGGCGGCGGTGTGGCTGTTTGGGGTTAAAAAAGCCAACTTGTGCTTTGTAAGCGCTACCAAAGCTTTCAGCTAGTTACCCATTCTGTTTTATAACAATCGCCAAGATAAAGCGCCCGGCTTTAGTTTTAACGCCCATTGTTCCGCTAATGCAACGTCAAACACCACCTTGAGATCATTAAACATTTCTATAGGGCCTCCCACCAAGCCTGTTGTGAAACAAAAACTGAAGGTAACTGAACTACTTTAGTGCTGTTACGCAGTATTACATATTCTTTACTTAGTTTTGTGCATAATAGCGTTTTTGGATGAACATCATCAAATCAACATACCTACTAGCTTACCTACCATTGAAGGTCTTTAACAATCTCCGCTGCAAGAGATCTGGGAATGAGCCGCGTTCAAAGAGTAATTTAGTTTTTTTCTTTACTTACCTCTCAACGTTTTTTAGTAGAGCACAAGAATCAAGAAGGAACGCACCGGCGTCAATGCGTTTGATGCGTTTCTCATTACTCATCACTAAAGCTTTTTTTGGTAAGAAAGACTACAAGGTACTGTTGACGCCCTGTTCATTTGTGCTTATTTATTTTACTTCCAACCTTCTAATATGAAAGCTTTTATACTGTTTCTTTGAAGTTAGTAACAAAGATTTGGTGTTGTTATTTAGGGTTAATTTGACTATAAATATATTTTTTTATTCATAATAGATCTTTTTTGAGATCAAAGTCGAGGTACTGAACAGTATATTTGATAGGTACTTAACGTATTTAAATAAACCTACGCAGATTGATGTTCCTTCGTAACTTGCTATTTAATTGGTACAAATTTTGTTTGTGTTATAGCTTCGTTTAAATAAAATGTATTTTCTATACAAGATGATGCCAAAAATATATAGTACATCAAAAACTTTATATTTGTACGTAGGTTGTATTGTGTATTATCTATGGGTAGAGACACACAAATAGACTTAGTGAAAATATATATCATTTCATGTTGAAGCTGTTTTTTGGATCAATAAAGCAGCTAATTCCCGAATGGTAGTTTTATTTTTTATTTAGTTGAATTCAAAATCTACAGGTGATTGAGTTTAATCACATTTAAAATTCCAAACAGCCCCTTTGGCTTGGACATAAAAATAATAGGCCTTTACACCTATTGAAGATTATATAAACAGCGTGAAGAGGCAACCTATGTACTGTAGTGCCTGGGATAGTATTTAGAACATAATTTTTTATTTTTTTTATTTTATTTTAATAATTTTTGGAAAACTAACAGCTAGGTATTTATACAATAGGAAGATAGACATAATACAGTACACTGAAGGCCAATTAAAAGTTTCCACATATAAATAGACTACAAGAAATTACAAATTACAAATTAGAATTTTGAGGAGAAATTTAAATTAAACAAAAGAAAAACATACTAAATTAAGAAAAAACAAGAAAAAAAAACTAAATATTAAAGCCTTTAGACCTTTTTTTTTTGCTTTTGTAAAGTCCATACTTTACTTTTAATTACATTCTAACCTTGTTCTAAACACTAATCCCGCCTGAGCGTACAGGTTGCTACTTAATTGTTTTCTGTGCTAGGCAACAATTAAACAGAGCACAGGTTAAACCATAGATATAGATGAAGCGAGAACGTTTTCAAGAAAAATATTTTCATGCACCTAATTACATGTGATGTTAATGTGTAATTAGGTAATTAAAATGTAGATGTGTTAATGAATAGTGATGATCTAAAACGCAATGATGATAAAATTAATATTTTATCTTATTATATCTGAAGTTAATTGATCTATGTAGGTATAAATAGGTAAGTGAATAAAGAGTACTTATTTCATTACGAGTACAAAATCAGGTCCGATAAACAGTGGAATTTAATTTCAAACAGAAAGCCAATAACGCCTATGAATAATGTCGCGTCACCGCCCGGCTCAGTCTACCGTGACGTGACCGTGACGTGACCGTGACGTAAAGTACCTACCAATAATAGGTACCTACATATTATTGACCGATAGATCTAGAGTAACTCACTAGCTGAACATTTTTCTGATAGGTTATTGTCAATTTGTCAGTACCTTGCCGGACTCTTTCACAGCCCTATATCGTATCCATGACAACCAGGGTGAAGATCGAAGAATCCAAAACCGTACATGACTATTAAGTATAGTAGTAGTAAACTTCTTTAGGCTCATGATAATGATGATTCCGGTTGCTCCGTGAGTTCATTCCATAGTGTTTTATGTCTCTGATCGCGCAAGGGGCCCGCATGGGCGGTGCGAGCGAGTGCCAAGTTCCCGACGAGACGGACCGGCGGCAATTTCCGTGTAGCAGCCGCGGTTAGCACCACCTGCCGTTCACTTAACGGACAAACTTGTACTGAAACCGGTAATTCATTACAAATAATGATCATTGCATCAAATATTTCCAGCAGGGCTGCAGTATACTCTTTTATTTAAATTAATGGACCAAAAATACTTTCTTATCCGCATCTTCGCGTTGCAATATGCACTATATTGTAGAGTATTGATTGCAATATGTGAGCACCAAGTATTTTGCCTATTTTTCTTAGTTTTCCTGCAGGTTTCTATCTCTTGCCAAATCCGTTTGAATGCGTTTACCAGGCTAAACGCAATAACATTCATAAACATTTAAAATTATTTTCAAGGGTTGACTACGGACCCAGTAAGCTGTTGGTCGTCTTTATGTGTTGTCTCATGTTGGGAGGACAGTCGGACTAGGTTTTGTAAATAAAATAGAACAGATATTTTTTTCTGAAATATCAAATGTCTTTGCTAGGTCGCAGCACAAGACAGAGACTAGCCGAAATTAACCCTCATGGGCTTCACTGAATTTTTCATCTGTTCACTTTAAAAAAAAATTCATGATCGATAGATAATGAATAGTTATAAGTAGGTAGGTACCTAATTGATTTGAGACTGACTCAACTAAGCGTGAAGTTTATTAATTTACTCGTGAGTGAACAAACTAATACAATGTTTAAAACTGGACGAAGCAAAACAACTTTGTTAGTTTACCTACATTAAATTACGTTATTTTTATCAAACTATTATTGAATGAATGAATGAATGAATGAAAATTATTATTATTTGTAGAAGCTACTTGTAGATATAATTTTTATGGAGATTTCACACAACGCCCTTTTGTCCCAAACCACCCCAAACTAAGCAAAGTTTGTAATGAACTAGATCGCTGATTTTTTGTAAATACATAGTAACACCCAGACAGAACAAACAACTATGTTTGCCATCATTTGTGTTAGATAAATGTTAGTCGCGTTGAAAAGTCCACACAAATTATTTGAATAACAAGAAGACATTTTCAGCACTAACCTAGCTATGTATTATAAGTACCTATGTATTTACAAAAAAAATGTATGTATATATTCTATCAGCCATCTAGTTTCCATCGTACAAGCTTTGCTTAGTTTGGGACTAGAAGGCGTTGTGTTGTGTCCGTGAATATTTATTTATTTATTCTAGCATACCGATATATGAAAATAAAAAAAACCATTATTTCGGTGGATGTAGAAAAAAAAATGTTTTACAAATAACACTAAGTAGTTGGAGTATTTCAAGTGCAGCAGGTGTAACTGGGACACAGAGAGAATGTTGGCTTTAGGGGAATTAACGAGAGCCTGCGAGCTGCGGTTCAGAGTTATTGCTGCTTTGGCTAAGACCCGATTTTCAAATCTAATTTGTGAAACGCAATGTAATTTGAAATGTAAAAAATATCCCAACCGTGAAAAGAGAAAAAGTGACGCTGCATTGGAAATCAAAACTCTACGCAAGTATGAAAGTGTTTATAATACTTATCGTTTGTAAGAATCGAGATAACTTTTTCCCAATATTGAACGGGTGAAATATTAAAATATTTTTCATACTGTTAGAATAAGTGATGCAATTACTTTGTTTAATACAAACTTATTTGAAATAAAATATCCGTATACAAAATAAGGGAAAAACTGCAGACAGATTCTAATATCTCTTTCTTTCATTGTATTGAGATGTTACATTACAGACTCCATGACACAGTTATTTACATTCAAAAGATTAAATTTAACGTTAATTTGTGTCAACATTTACAGCAGAGCTACAAATCTGTAACTATTACAATGTAAGTCTGGCACAGCTTAGCAGTATTAAGTTAGCGCGTGGATGGAACATTTAAATAACAGGAGATTTGTATAAATGTAATAAATGTTATTTTGTGTGTCCCATACAATAGATACCTACTCTAACATTGTTTCCTACATAGTTAGTATTATTTAGTATCGTTCCATTAAATAGTTCTAAAAATGTAAAAGCAGAAAAGTAAACACGGCGAAAGAAATATGAATCTTGAACATTTTTTTTTAATTTAGAACCAAACAAGAGAGACAACCCTAATTCAAACTTAGCCATCCACAGTTGAGAGCAAAAATTCCGGATCATCTATAAAAGCTTGAACTTCGTGGCGACCATGAATGATGTCTCAGTGAATTAAATTGTATTTTATAGACAGTTTAAAACTGCTTGATTACATAATAGGAACTGTATAGTTGCATAATTGCACTAAGCTAGCATTCGTGGTTTTCCGAGATATTCAAGTTTTTATAAATAACCCGAAACTTTTGTTCTCGAGTATACCGAAATACAATTTCATTGCTAAGCGCAGTTCGCGCGTAAGAACTCCCTACATGCGCATCAGCAAGCCGTGAAATTCTACATTGTATGGTTTGTAGGCACTCCGGTGTCTCCGTCGACAGTTTCAGAACAACGTCGACAGTTAGCACCACCTGCGCGTAATAGATACATGGTTCGACATAAAAGGATTCAACTACGAGACAAATTAATGCGAATATTTGATTTTTAGTTATTTTTGTGAAAAGGCCAAATTGTATTCAACTGAGTGGGTAATTGTCTATTCGCATTTATTCATCTCCAGCCCACAGAGTAAGCAAAGTATGCTTGATAAGTAACGTAAACTGTGGAGCAATACCTAATTAGTAAAAGTTGGGAGCAATCATGATTAAACTACGTAATGCACCCTTCGGCGTGCAAAAATAAAAAAAAAGCAAATTAGTCGTTTTCAAATTAAGTGATTGGCAATGTGAATTCTACCATTTCACGTCCTGAAGCAAAACCATTCTAGAGCCTGATGCAGGTTCGCTTAACGCCGCCATAACAATAACAAGCATCGTCTCTGACCTCTGCTCCGGCTACCCCAATAATAAGCATTACACGCGTCACCAACGGAAAAAAACCCTTGTTATGAGTGAATCATCCTCTAAATCATATGAACCATATCCAACAGATCGTTCTATACAACGAGGCGTAATACAGTCCTTTATTGAATATCAAATGGGCCGAACAAAAACATGGCGAATCATCTGGGTTTTTCCAATACATTGATCCGATAGAAAATGACAAAAGTACGCCAGGGGCGAGTAAATTTATTCAATAATACCTACAAGACAGGATTAACTGGGATTGAAAACGCTTCACTTGAGCCGAACTCATCGGCTGAGGTTTTTTGAGCCTTTGTCGTGCCGACGGAGAGCGGGCTTATTGAATATTTGGAACCAACTTCTTATAATATTTAAACCTTTGTTTTATTCGTGGAAATTTTGGGTTAGATATAGACACGTTTTCACTAATCTTCCAATAGTAAAACAACTTTTAAAGATGGCGACCAATGTTTGGTGAGGTAAACGACAAACTAAGTTAGTTAAAGCAAAGGTCTGAGTTTGTTGCATTCGACGTAAACCAAGTTGCGGGGTTTATTTGTTCTTTAAATTACGCAAGGCTGTACTCGGCGACCGCTCTATCCTGTCCCGTTAGATTGCTTCCTCTTCTAAGTTTCAATTCTGTTTAGGATTAGGTAGGTAAACGACCGACAAACTAACGCTGTGGACAGCATATTTATCATTTACCTACAAAATTATACATGCAAATTCGAACACAAAGCTTATAATTCATGCAGCATTTGATGCGTCGTCACCGTCAGTCATGTGATAAACCTGACTAAATGATTGATTGAACATAATTTTGCCAAACACTATAAAGAATCCGTACTAAAACAGTAGAATTATGCAAGCTCCAATACATATAGGATTCAATACAATCGTTCATCGCGCACGATCCAATAAATAAACAATGCGAAAGCACCTCGTTGGTACCTATATCAGATCCGTATCCGTACAAAGTAAAGGAATAAAATGGCGGGTGTTGATGGCGTCGAAAGTATAAAATGCAGATAGCCGCTTCACTGAACTATTGCTGTTGCTTCGAACAATTTTATTGTCCGCTTTATATTTCAACGGAAACGGAACATTGCTTGGACATTACTGGCTTGTTTTCTTTCTCTGAAAAATAGTTTTTAGTTCGCAAATATTACCAAACTCAACGTTTTTTTACGTAGCCAGCTCTGTCCCACTGCTAGGCAAAGGCCTCCCCCTCTTCTCTCCACTCGTGACGGTCTCTCACCAAATTAAGGGTTTATATTACTTTCTAGTATTTTTATCTTTCTATTATGTTGACAAGAGAAATGAAATAAGAATTTGCAGATGCAATACCTACAAAATAACTGTTTTTATACCAGCTGGCAGCATTTCCAGTGAAACAAAGAACACTGACCTGTTCAAGTGTTCAAGTTTGAAAACTATTTCCATAATAACACGTTGCGCGCACCAGGACCTAGGGCGAGAAGTGCTGCATGCAATTATATTTCAATATTAATCTTATTCACCCTTTCATTATAGGCTAGAAAGTAGCCAGTTATGGAAAAGTTGCGACAATTTCACTACAAACATAATAATATCTGTAGATTTTTCAATATTGTAACGCACAAAACCCAGGTAGAATGTAAATATGTGAAAAATTCTATAACAAATCGGTTTAATTATTAATTTTTTTATTATGTAGCGTTACGAAAAATTTTACTATTCAAGCGTTTATAAAAAGTGCGGTATTCATACAGTATTTTTTAAATTGAAAACTGACCATTCTAACCTGAGATAGGTATTTTACTTTAGCTCAATAAAGTAGGTACATTTACTATTAGTACCACGTAGTTTGACTAAATAAAACTGTTTGATTAATTTCCGAATATATTTATAGGACAAAATAATAATAGCTTTTGGTACAGGTTCGTACTTATTTAATGTTTTAAGTCATAAAAACAAATATTTAATTCATCAATTTCTTCATGTTTCAATTTGCCTACATCCGGTTAATATCATAAAGAACCTTCATTACGCTTTCATCCACCATTTCATTTGAAAAGGGTACTAAAGGTACATTACGGAACGATTCGTGTCACAGAAATGAAAGTGAAACAATTTTTGCTCCTTCATACGTGTACCCACATTTGTTTTGTAAAGGGCGAAGAGCCGGCCCGCTCTCTATTTGGCTAATGGATATATCAACGAGATTGGTTTCTGAACACAAACGAGCTCGGTTCCTAGTTAAAAATACCCTCTATATAACGAAGAGCCCGTAAATTCATACGAGTGTTCTGAGTGAAATATTCGTTACATCGACCAGGTGCTTTCATGCGGGAGCCAGTGATGTTTTAATGTATGTGAAAATGCTTTAGATGTTAGTCCAGCTTTTTGCACCTTTCTTTAAATTATTCATGACTTACATGAAGCAGTAGGGTTGACCTTTAGGTGGACATTACTATGATTAATAAAACTACTTGATCATAAATTATTTAATTGCTAGAAGTTGTTCAACAACTCATGTTTAAATATTACAGCCAAAGTAATATTAGGAAATTGCGAAAACATGAGTTTTCTTATGTACCTGAACATCACAAATGAACAGAAGAGTTCTAAATGTTTGTGACGGTAAACTCCTCCCATAAACTAATTAATGTCTCAGAACAAATAAAGAAGAATTTAATATCCGTGCAAGCGGTACTCTACCAACAACATTTATCATTTGTTACCCGAGTAAATACGATATTTCCATACGAGTTATGACACTTATTACTTTCATATTTTATGGATCAATAGAGAGATAAAGAAGCTACACAAAGATACGATGAGCAGAAGTGTTTAAATAAGGGTATACGTATTGGAGTTCGATTTAGCGAATCACGTTTTGTTAGTGCTGGTGGAGCGCGGGGTGGGGGCGCTGACTGGTGAACGTGACGAATTCAGCTGAAAACGCACGTAGACAATTAACCCAGGGCTGACGTCTGCAGTGATACATGGACCGGACCCCGGGGAACGGTTCAAATAAAGCGGACCCAAATAAACACGTTGCTTACATAGTACACGTTGCTGGGCCTTTTCCACATCGAAAATAGTTCCCTGATTGCAGTCATCAACGCCACATAAACAATCACGTTGCCAATTTTATTAAGGAAGACCCAGGTACTGTGCACGAAATTAAAAAAATAACTTGAGGAAGGGAGCACGTGTCGCGGACGAAAAATTAAAAGAATTTGGAAAATTTCGGAGCATAAATCTTCACGGCGTCTAATTACAAGGATCCAGCTCTGGGTTCTTTTCTTGTAGACTTATGGCGGCCATGCGTCATAAAATGTTTTTATGAAAAAATAGCAGCGCATCCCGCAGACCTGCTGCTAGAATTATGGAGGTAACCTGCTTACGGATTTGGGTAATGCGATAAGGGTTCGTGTTAGTATTTACAAGCTCACAAATCTTTTGCGGTACAAACTACAAAATATTCCAGATTGCAGAGCCCTGAAACTCATTGTGAGCAATCTCAAAAACCGGTTTTTTATTGATGCTTGACCGGTCGATATGTTTGAACCCTTCGACTTTAGGATCGGATGAATGCAGGGTCGCTGCTAATAAAATAGGCTCACGACTGTAATCTTCAGGCACGATAGATATTCAGATATTTTGGTAAGTATATAAGAGATGAGTATAAATCAGTGTAAAAAAAGATCACCACCAGAATTATTAAAATAAGTAACTGGAATAAAAATATGGTTGAATACAAGGTACTTCAGCAAGTCATCTGGAACTCAAGTTTACAAACTACCCTAACCCCATACTCTTTTAAAAAGGTTTCTAGGATTTATAGTCAAAAGACTACGGTGGTAAAGTACGTCACATACAGTTTTATATTAGCTTTGGCTGCGCAACGAAGCGGCTCTCTCGAGTACAGACTGTGTGTTCAACTGTGTAGGGCTCTTGTACTCGGAGAAAAATAAACTGAGCAAATACTAACCGTCAACTTCGCAGTGGAAAATTATTTCGAGTGCAAACTTTCCAAATAAAGCTCTGCAAAAATTAATATAGACATTCACGGAGCGGGCTTTTGATTGATGTGGAACAGCTGGTAGGCGGGCTTTAGTACCGACTTCTTTAACGCTTGCTTTCTTATTAAAACAGAATTAACAGATATTGAACTGAGCTTAGCATCTTGTAAAACCAAGGAACCAAACCAAAAGAATTTGAGTGGAAATTGTAACATTGTCACTTTGCAAACATTGTAACAATGTCTAGAAGTGTACTCATAATGTACGGAACTTAGGCAATTTATTGTTTCCAAGTAGATAAATTATCATTAACTGCGTAGGCAATAATTTTGAATACATGGATATAGCTGAGCATTAATAGGTAATTATGATAAATTGCGTTGGCGTTTCTATCGTTGTATCCTGCTATTCCTACTAATATACTTGCATTAGTGGGGAATTGAGTTAATTTTCCAATAGGATTCTATATTGATAATCAAACAATCATGATGCAACTGCTTAACTCTTGTAGAAATTTTTCTAGTTGGCTTCCCAGCTCCAAACAACTGCGTAGATTGTTTTCTAAATCAGCACGTAAACTCGAATAGAGTACAAATTTGTGTAAACAAGAAAGTGCATGTAGTGTAGTTCAGTCACATAGCTGTAGTTGTGACTCGTACAATGACGCCTTTGAGCCAACTC
The DNA here is from genome assembly GCA_918843925.1 of Eulithis prunata. Classification (NCBI taxonomy): domain Eukaryota; kingdom Metazoa; phylum Arthropoda; class Insecta; order Lepidoptera; family Geometridae; genus Eulithis; species Eulithis prunata. The sequence continues at coordinate 4,653,244 of OU974016.1, read as the reverse complement.
TTTTGTAAGCTCCAAGAATTGTGGACTAAGGAAAAGTTTTCAATAGAAAATATAAAGCGATTGGCTTATTTTTGTCCTTCGTGCCTCAAAAAACTGTTATCCATCTGCCTAGATTAGCTTCCTGACAATAGATATCAATTCACTTATATTCTGTGATATGATTTCTCGCTCATATAGACTAGCCTCAAGTAACTTACTGATACAAACAACTTGCTATGGTAAAAGTACCGCATAACATAAAGAAATATCGGTACAAATCCATTTTCTACGCCACAAAAGTTGAACCTCAGAAGTATACACTACAGGTAATGAAAACCCCGTTGAGTTGATCTCGGAATGAATACGCGGTAACATTGCAGCGATGGCCTATACAGCGGTTGCTACTTGACCTACTCTGTACAACCAGTCAAGCCAATATATCTTGCTCGAATGGATTCTAGCAATGTTGATTCAACACTCGACGATGCTTTTACAATATTTACCTAAAAATTTACTCAATAAGATTTTTACTATGACTGTAGGTATTGAACTCATTATGTTATCACTATCATAATTAATAGGTACCTAAGTATCATTTGACTTATTAGTACCTATAGATTTCAAAATAAATGTATTGTTATCGTAGTATCATAAGTTAACTATCTCCTTACTTTCACAATAGAAAGTATTACATGTTAAGCTGATTCAGAGTTCAAATAACGCTCAAATAAAATTCCGCGAGGAAACGAATGAACAAGAAACCTCAGAGCGGTCGCGGTGTCTCTTACAGTAACTATTGTCACATTCAATCAAACGATTCAGAGTGCGCGCCCTCAACGAAATAAAACGCGAGACGTTACTACGTAACAGCCCCGGGACCCATACAGTAAAAACAGTGGGATCTCATCCAATTTTGCATTCAATCTACGACCACGAGAATTGCTTCCTTCGAGATGACCCGCCACTTCCACTCGCCGTAAAGCGATGACCTAATCCGGTTTATTTGATTTGGGTTCCTGACTTCAGCCTTCTTTATCAATTTGTTAGAATAATGTCAGATGTGAAAGCTCAGGGACACTTTGTTATAATTTCATGTTCGGACAATGGGACTGTTTGATAAAACGCCCGAGAGGGGTCGGCGGGCGGCGCGGCAATATCGTTCCCAAGAAATTGAAATTGATAAAACCTTTCTATTTTGCTGCTTCTTTGATGAAATGAGCGGATGGAATGGATTTCTTCGTTAATATTGCTATCGTTTCATGTACAGGCATTTTAGATTTGATACCTTTATTTCACTTTTGGAGGAATACGTGACTTTTGAAATGCGAACTCAAAGTGAAATTAACAATTATGAGTTTGTCTCAATCTGATTCAAGTCGACGTGCGCTAGGTTGCTGTGTATCTGACACGATTCGCTTTGATTCGAATAGTTTAACGTTTCGCTGAATTTGTTGTGAGACTCTCTGAAAAAGGAAAACTTTAATTTGTGAATCTTAATTAGCATGTTTAAATTGTCTTGAAGACGAGTTTCAAAACTATAAAGACATTTAGGAGTTCCCTGTCTTGTTTTTGTTTATGTCAAGCGTAAACGCGGGTCATTAATTCAGAAGTAAAATAAAGAAGTTATCAGAAGTGGCGCGGCCGCGGGCTGAACCGGGCCTGCTGTGGGTCATGTGATTAATTCAAGCGAACACTTTCCGGCCGCAAATGGTTTGTCAGAAAGTTTATTGCAGTAAAAAGCTTGAGTTTACTACTTAAATAATGTCGATCTTTAAATTAATGGCCCTTGCAGATACCCAGAATACTTTGAAATATTTAACATGAATTAATAAAGCATTACTTGACTACTTTTAGAGACAAAACGTGCCTAATGAGGAAGTATTTTCAGGTCACCTTATAGACGGGACCAATTTGCATATTATCGGGGTGTGGACAGAAGGTCGCGTGACAGTGAGGCCGAATTACCATAAGAATGGCCCAACGAGGTGAACGTTTTGTTAAGATTCCAACCTGAGTCCCGTGCGGCTTAAGTTTTCTTAACAATTACACAAAGAAAAAGTCCACATCCGATACAATTCTGTAAGGATTCACTAGTAAAAGAAGTGTTTGTAAAGTTTCTGAAATATTTTAGTTTATCCGCTGTGCTTTTAAACATTTGACGTAGACATCCCAAACTGAGTATACACAGCGTAGTAACTATTTCGTGTAAATAAAGCTTACGATGATAATCGCGGCGTGATTCTATTATCTGGCAGACTAGCAACATTGAATAATATTTGATTTCCATTAGGAGTGCGGCAATCAAGGTAGTCCTTCATTGTCGCGGTGTCACCAGCTCGCCAGTTTATTGTCGCATGCCCGGGAGCAGTTTCCTACCACCACAAATTTAGGGTCCATAAAACTGATGAACAGTCTCCTAATAGAATCTACCTATTTAGAACTTAAATATTTACGGAATAAACAAACAGTGACATAGTTATAACTATAAAACACTAGGAAGTCAATTTAGTCAAAATCCATTTCTGTTTGGGCTTCCCAAGTGTGGAAGGAACAATATTTGCACTGGAGTCGCTATATTCGAAGTTACGACTGGTGTTGCTATTATTGGAATTCGTGGGCCACCCTCAGCCGCAAAAACAGATACCTATCTGCTGAAACAAATTCAAAATATCAAGCTGCAGGGTTTGTAAATTTTAATGAAATTCAACACCTACCATGAATCTCATACGTTTTCGTTAAATTTTTGTTATGTTGAGCTTTATAAATGTGTTTTTGTTTGACTTCAGGTTGCTTTGCATTAAGTTTATAGAGCCAGTTGTCGTGGTTCGTACGCTATGTATGCCTATCATGAGTTATGAGCGCTGATTATTTCGCGTCCTTGTTTTCGCGTGACGCTTTGCGTCGCGTTATCAGCCCTCTTAGATCGTTCGGGGCAAATTTACTGAGACTTGCTTCATAAAGTACAGTGGTTCCATTGCTGACTGTTCTTTTGTTCGGTGACACGATTGTAGGTCACCGTAGATTCATTGTCCTTGGAAAAAGTTTGACTGTTTACTTATGAATCTGGATAAAGATTTTTAGCAAATTCGTAAACAATGTTGGGCTCTTATAAAATTCTACTAACATAGGTACGCAGGTAATAAAATGTCAGCCAACGACAAAATTCTTCAAAGAAAAATTCTATTTGTTTGTGTATAAAGTAGTAACTACTTAGTAGTGAGTTACTACTCACAGTAACATTTACTCTGATTTATAAACAAACAAACAGAATTTCAATTCGAAATGCTGAATAACTTGGCAAAAACCAAATTATACAGTAACTAAGCAAAAAATAGAATTGCTTATACCTAGCTAAGTACTCAAAGCTCACCCAACGAAGCACGCGATCCCTGAGCGTTTCATTGTCTCCTATCCCGAAGTTTGTCGCAAAAACCGTTCAATATTAGCCTTCAAATATCAAAGCCGGGTGAAGTAAAATCAAAGCCAACTCAAGGCGCGAACAAGGAAAACATTTTACTCGTACACTCTTAGCTTCTAGCTCAGAAACTTTCCATGAAGTGCTGATATTTTATGAAGAGTGCATTATGCTCACAAACAATGCACTGTTGACGATAGATACTGCTACAAAGGCGCATTCTGGATATTATCGTTTATTATATTCCAGAAATTTTCCTAGATTACGTATAATAAAGTTATTCAAAACGCTTTGGTTTAATCAACTAAAAGATTCAGATTAAGAGCTAAACGAAAATGTTTCAATGTGAATTGGGTTTTACCCAAGCAGTTCCTTTCTTTAGACACTTATTGGCACAGTAAGCTCTCAGAGAAAATGAGTTGAAATCATTAATCACGCCAATTTAAATTCAAAACTCCCAGTTTCTCTTTCGGTATTTTCTATTTTCATTATTAGATCTAAAATTCTCAATATTGTTTTTTAACCCGATAGGTATTTCAACAGGATGTACTTAGGTTCATTCTTTTTAGATGAACCTCAACTATAAATAAGTATCCGAAATAAGTATGCGATGTCGCGGGCTCTCTAATAAAACTCAAGAGTTGACTTGCTATGATTTTGTATGATAGGTACCCGATGTAGGTACCTAATCGACAGACTGAGATTATCTGAAGTCGAAAAATGTAGTAGGTAACATTCTTATGTAAATAAAGACAAAATACTCGAAACATTTGGACCGCAATTTCTATAGAACGGTGAAAATGTACTCAAGAATTCAATGGCGTGAAATAGCTGCGCGGTCGACGCAGTAAGCATTATTAAAATTTGCCTACAACAGCACACCGAGCGCCAACCAACGAATAAGAAAGAAGGGCTAAATTAGATGATTTTATTTGGCTGCCGACTCAACAACTTCGCTTCAAGAATTCTGAGAAAAAGTATTTGAATGTTGATTTTTTTATCAAGAAATATAAAATCGGAGAGCTGATTTTGCCTACAGGTGCCGATAAATACTTGTCTGAGAATTCTGAGATTGATTAATATTTATAGTCCGGTACCTATTGACGTTATCACTGACGCTTTTCATAGCCATTCAGAAATCTTTACTTTCAAATTCATAATGAACTTACGCTTTGATGAACGACGGTAGCGGCGACGACGCTATACAAATTCTAAAATGAAAGCCTGACATGAATTCTGTAGTTATTTTCGATGAGCAAAGACGCTAATACATTATTTAAAAATGATATACCAGTCAGCGTCAAAGAGCTAAAAACTGTTTCACATTCCTACACAAACCGGTAATCCTAGATGTCATATGGGTCTTTTTATTCTCGTGGGACATAGAAAGGGTTAATGTGTTCAGGCAGACCGTGTTGTTAGTCGATATGACCGCTATTTTGCCCAAGGCTCCATCCCGTCCGACAGAAAATAAAAAGGTTATCAAAATAATTTGTTGATGCTAGTCAATTGTCAAACAGGATAATCTAAAGCAACAATACACTGATTTAAACACAAACATCCAAATGGCCAATAAACTTTAGTAGGATTATATTATTTGAACAGAATTTATCAGAATGTGCAAATTACCTCTTTCCACCTATTACACAAGCAACGCTTTATTAATCAACAATAATTTTATTTACGTAAAAACGTTTAAACACAAAGCTAAAACATAAAAGATTGTACTAATAAGTAGACCCTTAATATTGTTTCGTTTTGTTTAGTTACCTCAAGGCATAATTTTATTTTTCCATTACCGTTTTCGTCTTAATTGCCGTTATTAAAGAATATTACCTAAAGCTAAAATAAAAAACAATAGCTACCAATTTTATTAGTTAATTTCTACACAGTTTAGCTTAATGGAACACTGAACATTGGGAGATCGATTATTTGTAACTAAATAGCTTTATTGTCTTTGTTTCAAAGCTTTCTGTAACAAACTTTAGATACTTTAGTTTGGAAAATTGATCCTAATTTTGTTGTTTATTTGAGTTTGAATAATAACTTCTGAATAGATTGAAAACTGTGTATTTTCTAAGAACTGCGACCGAATTTTGGATGTTTAATACAGTGGTGACTGAGGTACATATTATTTTATTTACTCAATTCATTTTTATTCTACTGAAAAGCTATCAAGAACTTGGAACAAAGCAACTATGGCAATCGCTCGCACTCTGCAGCTATTTGAGGTTACATTATAGAATCCTCAGGCCGTAGAAGTCCCAGCCACAACAGCTATATCGCGACGGCCGGCTGCCGTCCCAGTGATTTGTACACTGCTTCCTATTTATTCATGCAGCTCCTAAAGACGATTACCTACTCCCGCAGCTCATGAATAAATTTGAATAATTTCCCGCTGAGGTGTAAATGATGCAAGTTTTTACATTTTAAACTGTTATTAATTGCTTTACTTTTTCCGTTGACAAATTACAGAGCTTGTTGCGAAACTCGGAGCCAGCTTTTTAGAAATTCTGCAATGTTATTGAGTGGAAGGAATATTTTATTTTTGAGTTATTATATCCCCGTCAGACCCGTTTCATACGTTCCGGTTACCCGGTAGCCGGTGCCGCTGCCGGGGCAAATATCGTAGGTACACGTACATGCTCATACATTTCGCTGCCGGGTACCCAGCACCGGCTACCCGGCAACCAGGACATGTAATCGTATCGCTGAAAACGGCACAGAATAGCGCTACCGCTAGGTCGGTAAACCCCAGCTGAAACGTCAAGATTATGATTCGAATACTCAGGGTTGGCGCAGAACCGAGACAAGATAATATTTTGTGTAAGGGTATGCGTAGTACTTACATCGGATCCATACATAATAAAAGGTTAGGTTATTTTTATTAAATATACTTGTACATCCTATAAAGGCCCAAATCCACCATACCATTTTCTTGTACATACCAGTGCTATATTTGAATGCAATAAATTAATTGCATGGTGTAAACAACACGTAACATTTTTGATCTTTTATACAAGTTTTGCTTCAAAACTTTCCTTGGTGGTGGTCAATAATTGCATTAAACTTTGTATAATATATATCCGCGTGTAAACAGTTGCTTACAATTCTTGAACGTCAATAAATTATTGCACTGGTACGTACAAGAAAATGGTATGGTGTAATTGGGCCTTAAGACCTGATTAATATCGAAAATATCATGATGACGATTGCTGTATTCTGATGGGGGAACTTAAATTTAATTGATGGTCATTAGAGTTGCTAATTCCATGCACCAAAGGGTTTCACGTATATACCTAAAAACAAATCTCTTTTTTTTCTTGAAAGCAATTTTGTCTAAAACTGTTTGAACTTTGTTCTCCGCCCGCCATTAAAGTGAGAGGTTTGTATTATTTATGTTAAGTGAGGGCGGAAACTTATGCGGAAATAATGCCTTTATAATTTATGCACATTCGTCCTTCATTAAGTATATCCCAGTGCAATGGCCAGTAGTCACGGTTTGTGGCCGCCTTTATTTGCATAACGGAATTGATAACAACAATTATTATAACAAAGAAGTACTAACCCATAACGATAATAATATTATCTAGTTGTCTACTTTACCTCAATGCATTTTTTCAGATTTGTCGTAAATATTTACTACTTATAACCACATTTGATAATCAAATTGATGCGAGTTCTGCAACTGCTTTTTAAAATTAAATAAACGCTAGTTCACGTCTTTAATAACCGCTTCATTGAATTTAAGTAAATTGTTTATCCAATTGATATTCTGTTGATTAAACTGATGGATGTAACTACACCTTGGCACGTAGCTCTAATTAAAATTAATATTCAAGTATCGATGAGCCGTTTTAATTAAACACAGATTTAAAGCTCGCATCACTTTAGCCTCAATTAGGTGAGGTAAAACTAGATACTTTACTTATAATATAAAAGGTTATTATATTGAACAAAAAATTTAGTTTAATTAGGTCACGTAATTGTGACATAGGATTTTGAAATCATGGTGTTGTAATTTTTTTGTGTAGGACAGATCTTCGTTTTAGCGTTTATTCGTAGTAAGCCGTGCAAGTGCTTAGGCATATTTCAATGCTTCTCCAAACTCTAAACCCAGGATCCATTACTTGAGAAACTTTACCCTTTTCATAATGTGCGAGACAAACTTAAAATGCAACGTAAAGTATTAAATGGTTACCGGTTTTCTTCTTGATCGTAACTTACTCACGTATAATTTGAAGATGGGTTTTGTTCTAAAGCTATTGTTGTTTGTATAAAACTTCGTTCTTTATTGACAAATTTTTTAGGGTCTAACGGCCTTTAGCATGGCAAATAAAAAATAGGTCAAAATCAATGGTTCAATCCCAAACATAGTGGAAAAAATTTAATTTTTCAACTGTGTCCGTCAATTCGTGTTTATTTTGTACGGAATTCTTAGTGGGTAAACTGCGCAAGTTCGACTTGCCACTGCCCAGTTTTTGTCCCCTGTTGACCTGGGTTTGATTAATCAAACAGGCTTATTACGTAGGTAATATTATTTGATCAGAGCTAGAAGGCTCAATTATTCATGAACCACAGCTATTCCAAATGATCATTAATTAGTCAGGTTCGTGAAAACGTAATTATCATGTTGCGCGGTTTGCCGTCTCGCTGCAAGATTGATCGCGTACCTGCGGCCACCGACTGGTCCAATGCACGCCAACCTGGCACGATGGCGTAAAATCAACCCGTAAGGACATTTGATAGCCCGTGAAAAAAAAACTTGAAACTAACTTTACAACTTATTTAGCTGTTTTTTTTTATAAACTAAGTTTAGAATTTTCTGATTCTCTTTTGGATTCACCGTAAAAAAGGAGTGTTCTAAAATCAGCAATCATAAAATAAATGTAAATAAAAATTATGCAGACGCATAAAGCACAAAAGCAAATACCATTAAAAACTGCATAATATTATATTTAAAGTTATAATAATTTTGGGATTATGAAGCCGCTGTTAATCCTTTGCTGATCCAGCCATCTATGTAGATTGCAAATCTATAATTTACACACAAACGCTCCGCTGTAGTTTAAAAGCAATCATAATACGATTTAACAGTGTTTTCGTATGCGTAAAGCGTAGCGTGATGTGGATATTTGATATTTCGCTGATAGCGGCTGACAATGAGAGATGAATTTATAGAGGCACGTACTGTTAGATGACGTCACTACTCATAAACGTTAACTGTTGTATAGATAAGCTTGTTCGAGCACGATTTCATTTATTTTATTGAACTGTCGGAGTTTCGGCGATCACCGTCTGTAATGGTATACCTACTTTAATCTTCAATTTATTATTAACTTACTTTATATCACGTATTTTCTGAATTTAGCTGTAATAGGTATAGTTACACACCTAATGCGAAGACCTTATACATAACGCATAGAGTCAAGGTGTTATCCGAAAAAATGTTCCATTTATGTCTATGGCAATTTGGGCCCTGCTAGCAGAAATATCTTATCAATGACTCTTCCCTAAGTGCTAGATCTCTGACATTGCCACGACTTGGTAGGTGAGTTAAAAAAATATATAATTAACGTTCCAAAATCAGCACTAGGGATAAGTTTATTCGTATTTTTTCAAATTTTCAAGAGACCTGTACTTTTGGTAATTTTAAATCCAAACTGGTATTTTACACAAAAACCATTAATAATAACCTGGCACATACATCGCTGATTAAAATTATCAAAATAATATAAAGCGAGTTGAATGGTGCGTGAAGCAACATGCAGCCGGACACGCGACACTCGACTAGACAGAACATGTCACGTGAACGATTTATCGACACCACTTAGTTGCACGTCATATGCTTCTGGCACTATTAAAAAAGAGCATTTATAAAATAAAAATCAACAACAATTTATACAACTTTGCAGTGACGTTCTGAAAAGGGAAACGAACAAATGTGCTCAGACGAAGACATGAACACAATGTTACTGTGTGATCATCTAAGAATCCATTTTGAAGGGCTATCCGGCTAGAGCGTAAAACCGTCCAATTCCAAGATAGGTACCTGACGTTTTTCGCTACAGCATGGTAGCTGCATTTTGTAAGTCAATTATAAAAACACTGTAATTTGCATAACATGGTTTAATAACCATGTCAAAAGTTTTAGCCTGTCTCTAATAAACTCGGTGTAAACTCATAGACGCAATACAAGTACGAGTAAAAATATTTTTCGAAGCTACCAAAGACTACGTAGCTCAAAAACTTCCCAAAGGATGTCGTGTCATATTTATTATTTGTACCTAAGTTTATGAAGCCTGAACAAGAACCAGAATAAACATGTTTCTTAGAAATAATTGATAAAATACCTACATTGCTCTGTCCCAGTCTGTGTCCCTTAGGATCAGCTTATTTGGTCAAAGGGTAAATTTACACAGGTCAATCTAACTCGGTAAGTACAACCACAAGGCTCTAATCTATGGATTTAATTTCGTCCCTAAAGTACCACAGTTCTACCAACTTTTCTCTTAATCTCGGCCAACATACATAGATAGATATATACCAAGATTACCAACTATTATCCACACTTATTTGATACCTTTCGTTTGTTCATCACATTTTCTTTTTCTTTGTCAACATCCTTTAGATCTGTGCAAGGTAAAGTTAGCTCGCCGCAAAAAGAACCTTGCGATCCTTGGAAAAAGAATGAAAATTCTATCAAAACTACAAAACACAGACAGTACGAGAAAGCACATTTCATTAATGTGTTTTCTTGAACACCGAGACCACTAAACAATAATTGTATCTGTGAAATTACTTTATGTTTCACTAAGCTGCGCAAAATTCATTCCCTTCGAAATAAAGGAGTGTCATTTCTGTTATCGTCACAGAGCAAGTCATTTTTAACGTAGTATGTACAAAATGGGATATAATATGCCCCAGAGGCCGGCGGACCCGAGATATTGAACTGGTCGGGCAAAACGAATAGCCGCGCTGAGCCGGCCGGCGCGGGAGAATTGCCTTGCCCTTCCAACTCCGGCCTGACTAAATAAACTCCTACGAAAAGAACGTATCACGTACCTACCGGCTAACCGCTTTTAGTAATTGCGACAATAACATTTCTTACTTTGGCAAACATTAATGTCGTTATAAAAAATATTACACTTTTAATTACATTTTTAAATTAGTTCTGCACAAACAAGTAAACAAACTGATTATGTATTTCTCTGTTGTGTAAGAAAATAATCAGTACCTAAGCTTTTTAAATCTTTTAATTCAAAGATAAATCTCGTATGTACAAGTATTGTTAATCAAATTGTATCAATGTTCCAAGTAGGTATTGTTACGACGTCATCCGGTGCCGATCTATGCTACAACCATTTTCTCTGAAATAAGTGTAATATAACAGCTCAAAGGAACATGACACATTTCAAACAAATAATGTTTCATCAAAGACCGGTAATATCAAAGCAGGTGAATAACCTGTATCGCTTTATATGTTGGATTCGATCACAATTTCATCACGTAGTAATAATTAAAAGCAAACAATTCTGAGTCTACGGGCGGTCGGGATAGTTTGGTTTATTTTGATATTGGCTGACCAATAAAAAATGTATAAGGATATTCACGGGTGAAATGAACATCGAACGTAAAAATAATGGTTTTTGCACTTACTCTTTACTTTTTTTTGTGCTATTATATTCCTGTTTTATATTATACACATATGCTTTTCGAGTAGAGAGCCAAAGCCTCGTGATCCAATTTCCAGCATTCCTAACCTGTTTTTAGGGATATATTTCTATAGCATCTGAAATAAAACGTAAATAGCAAGACGTGCGAAATTTTCAATTAAAAAAATCTAACAATCCTAGAACAATAACAAAAATAAAATAACTTACTTATCTACGAATATGTACAGAATAACTTAAATTTAGTTTATTATTGTATATAAGAATAGACATAGAGTTCCAAAGATAAGAAAGTTTTAAACAAACTTTTTAGTGCTTCTATGAACCAGTGCACTGAAAGCCACAGTCGTAATATTACTTAACCTATCTCGATATAACTTTTGAAACTATCATTGCTGGCTATGAACTTATACCTAATTTAATTAAGAAATTACAAATCTTGGCAAACACCCCGTTTTAGTGAGCATACTCGTATTAGCATAGGTAACTGGTACATAGGGTATGTGCCAGTTACCTAAGTTTGTTTACTCGTTCGTGGTACGTTTTATTTCAAGTTAAAATTAATAAGACGTAGAATTTAATCGATTTTGTTTGTTTAGTTATAAGGTATTCCGCTCGAGGGTGGTTCAAATGTGAACAAAGCCTCATTAAAGAAATAAAGATTTAAAAAAAAAAAAGTTAAAATTAAATGATTTGTTTAGTGACTGCAGTAATCCTTTCTCTTCCGACAAAACGCAATATTTAAATGACCAAACGCTCATTTAGAAAATAGCTTTTCTGTGAGAATATTCAGAATTTAACAGAGTTTAAAAGCTTCGCTATGAATTTTGAACTGAAAACTACATTGGATATGAGCAGAAAGGCGAGCGTTGTGTAAACAGAACGCTGTTTCCGCGAGTAATATTTGAAAAAAGTGCCACTGAAAAGATGCTGCCGGCAGCGGTATGGAATATTTCTATAAAATAAAAGCTTTTGCTGCTTAGTCACTATGAATTTTAATATACGTAGTATTCGCGTAGTAGTTTCATAGATAAATTACACGTTTAATCATTTCGGGTCCCCTCCGAGCTGGTATGTAGGTATCTATGTACAAATGAAGTTACGACCCGTGATAAGAAAACCGCCGTAGGCTTGTAGAAGCAAGCAGACAAAGGACTTAGTTTGTTTTCGACAAAACACAAAAGAGGACCCTAAGTAAGCACAAACAAACATGTTATGTACTCGTACGTACAAATTACCTCAAACATTTGCAATCTATCTCTAGAATTGAATAAAACACGTACTTATTGGATTTAAAACTGCATACCAAAAAATGCATTACACAATGTGATATAGATTATCACATACTAATGATGAAATAATATTACTTCTCATTACTATTACCTACCCAACGTCGTTAGGTATCATACGAAAAAACCATAATATTATGTAATTTGAATACATAAAACCTTTACATTACTAACGAATATTACTGCTGAAATATTTCAGTGATTCATAATTTCAAAATGATGTCACTATCAGTGTGTCGGAATATCTAAACCGCATTTTGCTCAGAAGTGCAACTTTGGATCGCGCCAGCTGACGGCTTGTGTCTTCGCAAACAAACGACTCTGTCAAAGAGGTCTGCGACACCGAAGCTCTGCGACGTAATCTCGAAATGCTCAATACTATATCTCAGCCTTTTCACATTTCTGTTAAATTCATTTTACATTGCATGCATTTGTCATGTCTGCGAATTTACCCGTCCAACCCAACCAACTAATATCAGTTTCACGTGTAAAATTATTTGGCTATCTTGTATTATTGGTTAACTAACAAATCCACAATATTTTCGTACTCACTTATTCATTTACTAAACTGAAAATATTATATAAGAAAATATTGTGAAAATATTTATTATTCATTTACCAAACTGAATAAGTGGGTAAGAAAATATTGTGAAAATATTTATTATTAATTTACCAAACTGAATAAGTGGGTAAGAAATTATTGTGAAAATATTTATTATGTTAATAAATCAACTGATTTCACAGTCGTATTTTGATTTGATCCATCTTGGCTGTTCACGGGTTAAAATTATACACCAAACTTTTCTCAAAGATTAAGCTATAAAATGAGAAACAGAGTAAATTCTTGAAATACCTGCTTACATATTTTTAAATAAGACATTGGGGAACTTTGCAGAAAATTATAATGTTAAAATTAATAGACGCCATCTTTTTCTGACTTCGCATTTTGTGACAAATCGTGATAGCACAGATGAATGTTTGATATTAAAATGGATTGAAACAAAGATAAACATGACAAAAGACTTCTGCTGTGAGAAGTGAACAAATTCTTTACAAAATAAGAACAAGTAAGTGAAGTGACGGCACTACCTATAAAATTTTACTTTTGAAGTGAAAACTTCTTTAGCACCGTTGTGATTTGAAAGTCGATGAAACGAAAGAGCGATGAAACGAGAAGAGAGATCCCAAAGCTAATTTTCATACGCATTCTAAGGAGACTGCCGGCCAACCGGTCTATCGGATTGGATCGAATCGAGACTAGCTCGTAGTACGTGGGTTCAAGTCTCGAGCAAACTCGTTCACTTTTTGCCCAAACTTTTTTTTGAAGGTTTCACTTCTACCACGTGTGAATGCACACATGTTTTTTTGTATTTCTCTTTGTTTCTTAACTCAATAAGGAACAAAAAATAAAATAATGTACAACCTCTTTTATCAATAAGAACATTTTAGAATGTAGTTATGTAATCTACTTGCAAACTTACCACTAAGATCTAAATCACTTAAATCAGATGGACCATCGACTTGTTCCATCATTTATTTGCATAAAAAAATCTCCACTGCTACACCATAGTATACCATAGCGGATATTTCCCGAAAAAACTGGAATCCCTACCAGTGGGGATTCCTGGAATATATCGATGTAATATCATTTTCTCCGTGTTGTTTATTTTTACTTTATTTTCAACTACTGAACTGTTATAGGTAAATCTGTAAGTACCTGTGTTGTGTGATAAGATAAAGCAGCAAATAAATAAATGTCTATGTCTATTTCGTATACCGGCGACATTTTTAAAGATAGTATTTTATATATTGGACGAATTATATTCATCCAAGATTGACAAGTAAGGTGTTTTGGATGGCCTTTTTTGGTGAAGTTAAACAATTGGAGCACGTAACTTTTTCAAAAAGCATAACACACCAAAGACGCAGTGTGTTTTTAGATAGAGTTGAAATATTGAATAAATAAAATATCCGCTGTTCAATAAGCCAAATAAAGACATACCCCCTATCTTATAAAAAGTTAGAGTAGACATTATGTCTTGTTTACCATACGTAATCAGGACATAATGTCTACTCTAACTTTTTATAAGATAGACCGAGAGCCTCATACTCTCTCAGTTCTAAGTTATCAAAAGTGAACGTCTATAGCTTGATGATGATGACGACTGAGACTCGTTTTCGTGTAAATCAATCTGCGAGCACACAGGAAGTCATAAGGACACCAAAAGAACATTATTTTACCATCTCCGAACGGTTATTAAATATCCGGGGTTTGAAATTTAATTTAGCATTTATTTGAAGAAAATACTCGAACTCAAACGTTTCTTCATAAATTCGCAATCTACTTAGAGCCTTCCCACGTCTAATTACCTTAATTAGTAAAGTTTATTTTTAAATTCTGTGTAGTGTGGAATGGAGAGCCGACGGCCATTCGAAATAAATCCGATAAAAATGGAAATAGTTGCAAAAATCTGAAATCCTATCTCTGACGGCGGTTATTTGATTGAGTAGCGAAGTGGAAAGGTAGAATTATTATTAAGTTTGGTTCTGGTGGATAGCAGCGCATGTGCACATTGTAGGTACACCTAGGGTTGGCGAACTTGGCAAAGTTGTCGAGTGGGGAAGCTCCGCAGTCGTGGCTGGACGCTAGGGGCGGGCTCGCGTAGCGCGACTACGCCGCCGCTCGCTACGAACTTCACCGGTCCGTGCGTAGTATGCCGCCAAAATCAAGTTCCAATTCACGAGTTGAAATGTGTTTTGAATGATGTTGTTGGGAAAACTTTTGTTCTATGTACACTTCGGACTTGTCTTCCACGTTGTGATTTGTTTTAAAGATACTGTTGGTAAGTTTTATAAAAAACATTTGGTGATAGCTTAAGTGGCATTAAAACACCTTTGATATGTTATTGCTATCTTTTACTAATTAGCAATGACATGACAAGTAGATCTTACATATTAATCAGGTGTCTAGAAACTAGGCTGCACAACATGTTATTAAGCGTTAGTAAGTACGGCCAATTATTATTACTTACAAAATAGTTTTTATATCCTCTTCAAAATAAAAAAAGGTTTTTTTATTGATAATAAAAGTCATAAAAGTGGTTATGTTTAAGCGATCACGGTACGGCGACCCGGCGCGTTGCGGCGATCGTATAAAATTAGTAAACGGTCACAATAAACGTATCTTTATTGCCTATCGTCATAATATTCATGGGAAAATAATTGTTATTATGTCGGCAGGTCCTGCAATTAGATAAAATAATGTATAGCCTTACTTCATCACTTAGTAATCGCGTTAGACATGACTTTCACTTTGAATTTAAAGTTAATGTTCTTACGTCATGTTTTACATAAATTCAAACAAAGGAAAACTGCGATATAAGAAAACTAAACCTGGCAATAAAAGTATATTTTCTTGTTTACTTGTTAGGTTTAACTAAGGGTTGAAATTTTGGGATTTAACCCTTAGGTAAACCTAACGAAGTGTTCATAGTAAACTTATTTCTCTTTTATTGTTTTTCTTCTTTTCTTGGTGTGCAATAAAGAATATATCTATCTATCTATCTATTATTTGTTTGTATAAAAAAACTCGAAAACCACTCATTTTATCAAATAAAATACTATATGGAGGCTATACTATATTACAACAGTCATAACTCTATTGTGTATAAGTTTCCTGTTGCTACATTGTTGTTTATATCGCTATCAAACATTTACAGAGTCGTATAAAAACTGCATGAAAGAGACAGTAACAAAACCTACAGTGTTGGCTATTCTGGAACATTATGCTAATGGTTTACTGAGATATCACCATCATTAAGTTTTATCAGTCCACGTAGGTCTTTTTCAAGACTTTGCCACTAAACCCGAGTTTTGGTTATCCTCATTAAAAACCGAGGGAGAGTCTGCATCGGCTTTATACAAAGAAGCACCTTTACGTGTGACTAGTCAAAATGGAACAGTATGAGTTTCATTTTTCAAATAGGGTGCCTTCTTTTAAGATCGGCGTAATATTTAGTCCGGATAAATCACGTAACTAAGCAATTATCATATAAAAATATCGCTGAATTGCTTGGCATCCGGACTTACTATTACGCCAATCTTACCAGAAGGCACATTGCTGTGTAAAAAAAACTCAAACTACTTGCGACTACAGGGGCATGAGACTTTACACCTTTATGTCTCAGAGTGATGGGCGCAGTGCAGTGCATCAAAGGTCACGTTCTCAGTGGATGTGCTTAGTGAGGCAATGCATCGTTATAGGCAGTTGTTACCACTTAACATCTGGTGGCCCATAGGCTTGTTATAGCGTTATGTGGCATAATAAAAAAAGCTTGTAAAAGATGTAATAACCTATTGTACAATCAAACTCAAATAAGAATAAATAAATTAAAAATAAAATAAATATTCACAGACACTTAACACAACGCCTTCTAGTCCCAAACTAAGCAAAACTTGTACAATGGAAACTAGATGGCTGATTGAATACATACAGGGTGTTACCAGACCACTTCCGAAAACGAAAGAGGGAGCTACAGCACACCAAAACCCATCCAAAAAAAAATCAGTTATCCTGAAAAATAATTATAGCCGGAGAAAACAATGTTTAAAGATTTGTATTTATTTCGCCAGCCCGCAATGTACGCATTCACGTAGGTAAGGTCGAGGCGTAGTACTATTATTTATTCTGTGTCGTAAGTGCCTACTAACGTAGGTAGGTACTAACGTAGGTCGCTCGCACGTCGCGTACTTGAATGACCCGCGATGAACTCTCAGCTGTTCATGCTGTAGTAGACGTAATCTGCGTGCTGCGTGTACATTGCTGCTTTATTTATTTTATTTGTTTTTTTGCTTTTTTAAATGAGATAATTAGGTAGATATGTCTTATTATCTTGTACTGTGTGTATGTAACTAAAAAAAAAATTAAAAAGAGATAGTCAAGTCAATTTTTTTTTCGCGATTTTTTTCGCTTAATGTTTTCAGTATCATGGTCTGATTGGAACCTCCAAGTTTTCGGAAGTGGTCTGGTAACACCCTGTATATATATATATATAATTTTTTTTGTAAATACGTAAATGAATAGTAACACCCAGACAGAGAACAAACATCTATGTTTTTACAACACACAAATGTTTGTTCTCGGTGGGGATCGAACCCACGACCCACAGCACGGAAGGCAGAGCTTCTACCGACTGAGCCATGACGCACGTCAAGAAGATGTTATTTATTGACCAACCACAGAAATTACTAGCGCTACTTTTAGAGAAGCATGTGCATTGTACGATTTATTAACCAAAATACTATCAGATCACACCAATCAACCATTGCTTAACCTTTGGTAGCCTTTCTTTGAAGTTGCTGACATAAATTAAAAAGGTATTTACCATTTTATAGTATTTTTATTATATTATCTTTTTTGTTACGCTTGACATGCCGAGCTTAAGGGCAAGAAGGTCAGATAACTATCAAATACAATGCATAGGTATCACACAATAAGTCCTGACCTTTTGACATCTGTCTGACTTGGCATTTATGACAATTAATAACAGTTTGACATTGTAACTTAAACCCTCTTAAAACAAACGACAGCCGACTTGACGTAGACTTGACTTGACTTATATTATTTAAAATTCACCTCTTGACACTGGCAAAATTGTCTGTCGAAATGACGGACACAGGCCATATAGGTTAAAAGAAGAAGAAAAACCCAAACACGTGGCTTATACAAGCGAACCAAGAAGTTGAAGTTTACGTGATTACTTTGTCATTTGCAGTTGAATACTATCGTAAAAGTACTTGCAGTCAGAAACAAAAAATATAGAATACCCCCTTCTAAGATTATTTTTTCAAAATTTGAAAACAATGTAATTACCTAGATGTCATATTTGACAAACACAATAATATTGATTAATTTAGTGTATTTCGTAAATCTGACTAATGCAAGATAGTAGAATGTATTAAGAATGTACTGAGATGACGGTTGATAGGGGAGAATGGAAAAAAAGGACATGTTGTGCCGACCCCACCTAGTGGGATAAGGGCAGGAAGAAGAAGAAGAAGAAGCAAGATAGTAGAATGTCAAGACAGTTAAAGAAAAACGAGTGACTTAAAGTATTGTGCCTTATTGCATAGATTAAACACCTAAAAAAATATTTTATAACATGACTAAGGTAGATAGATACCTTGACTGTTATTTCAGTAATTTACAAAATATAGTATATAATTTTTCTGTGAGCTTATTAAATTAATTGCATCAACGTGGTTAATAATTATAGTTTGTCTCTACTTGGAGTTAATGTACCAGGTGGATTACAAGAAAGTTAACGAGAAGTTTTGCCAAAAAGGATTATCAAGTACTTAGGATATTACTTCCGCCTTAAGTCAGAGAAACTACTGGATCAGTTTGAACCCTCTTAAAACAATTAGGAACACTGTAAGAGATTACAAAAACAACTTGGATAACTCTAGAGAAGTACCTTTTACCGTGGAGTTATTTTATCAACAAAAAACAAAAGAGACTCTACATAACATATTATTATTTTGTGTTAACCTTTTATCAGTGGTTTTTTGCTGGAAATGCTATTTTTGTTGAGCAAATAAAAGATCGGTATAGAGTTTCGAGAGTAACTGCAGTAGATAAATGAATTTTATACGAATATTATGATTTTATAGCCATTACTTACTGTACTTACCAAGAGCAGTAAAATAAAATACAGCGCATGAAAAAACATTGAAAGCGTTTCAACTTATTCTTTTGATCGCGCATCAACCGCAAATAAGTATTAGGTAAGCAAGAAAATATAGTACCTATTTTGGTAACAGTAAAACGCATGATATTATTATTGTACTATTTCGTCAAAAGTGCACTGAATTTCCGATATTACATAAACATAGATTTTGCTCACATTCCATATTAATAAGTTAAATTCTGGCACCAACATTGTAGCTTCATCGGAATAGGTATAATCAGGAGCTATCGACCATAATCAATTTAGCTGCCCACATTACATTTACGCGGTTTGTTTGATAATGCCATTTTGATTGGCAATCCAAGCTTAATCAGCCGACTACAACATTAAAACAGTACCAATTTTGCAACTGAAAATAACTATACCATACGTTAAACATAATAATCTTGAAAATATTCTGCACAAAGCTATCAATAATGCTTCATAAGCTGTTGTAATAAGATCTAAAGTCATATCGTCTGTAAGACCGTTGAATGCGAGTCCCACAGGGTTGTTATTGTTACAGCAAAGCCAAGCGCTTAAGTCGGCTTAACAGCATAAAGGATCCTAAGAGAGGCTCATCAATCCACACTGTTGGCACAAATTTGACCTGCAGTAAGGTCAATTAGTGTCGCTTGAGTATAATCTAATTTATTATTCAAAAGCAGCTTTTACTCGCAGCGTACTACTACGCCGTAGACGGCTACGGCGTAGACCAGCTACGAGGAGTTACGAATCCTAATTGGCAGATCTTGAGAAGAGACTAGAGTAACTTACGAATATTAAACGATATAAATTTTTACCTGTAGATATCTATTTGAATATTACACCATAGACATTAACATTAATAGAGAAGCAAAATAAGAAACAGGTTAATTTAAAGTGACTAATCAAAGATACGAAACTAATTAGGGATTACTGTTTTCTTAGTGATCTCGTTATACTTCGTACCTCCATAAATCTGTCACAGTATCGGTCCGAGTTTGTTAGCAGGCCCTTGTTTTCTTGTGTATTTCCTCTTCCCTTTATTTGGATGAAACTGGAAACTGTTTAAAGAAGCTTTAACTTTGCTTCACAATCGGTTTTGTTCACCTAATAAGGTAAAAGAATGAGCTTGCGGATAAATTCAAAAGAATGGATAAAGAAAACACGCACACCATTAGTGCGTTATCCTATCCCATTGAAGGCAATATCCGAGCAAAACTTTGAATAATGGAAGATCAAAGACTGAGATCGGATAGAATAGACGAAAGGGAGCGTACGTAGTTTACCTTATCAGAACGCTTGTTTCTTATTAATAATTGGACAATTATCGGTTGAAGGGTGCGCCTCGCAGCCGGTCACGTCGTCGAACTTCCGTCCTGCCATTAAATTAAGAGCAACCAAACTTCATTTATCTCGGCTTGTTACTTCCACGCCGATAAGGTACAGAAACACGCCTGCGAACTTGAACAAACTCGCAGCTAACTTGCCTGAAGTTTATCGAATTCCGCCGATCGTTTGAAAATTTGTTACTCACCCAATATTTTAAATAATCTCTTTCGCTCGGTCCTTATCTGCAAAGTTTTCATTCAAGTTAGCTTATTGCTCCTAATGGCGTGATAATGTCCCGATGATCGATGGACTTTGTACAGACTTGGAATTTTGATATTTGGAAAATTAATTACTTACCTATTATCTTTATCAGAATAGTTGTACTCGTTAGTAAATATACTAAAATTATGGCTAACTTGGTAAGTTCATTGCTTAAAAATTTATTTCAATAGGTTAATAGTTTGTAAGAACATTGATTGCAGTACATTGAAATATGAATAAACTCGTAATTTTGAGGCGGAAGGTCGCGTGACGGGCAGCGTTTGAAGGAGGCGGGCGGCAGACGGCAGGCGCCCGTGCGATACGCAAATATTTTATATCAGCCCTCAGGCACAAGTCATCGCCTGAAAGCGTTGTCTTGTATCTGCCCCTGCCGCCCCTTCTAAATAGAAAATATTGCCTGTCGATGTAATTTATAACAAAAATCACTGTGCGAATAAATAACGAGTAGCTGAGCCGACTGACAGTGCATCGGAGGGGGGGACGCGCCCTAAATAAAGATTGAACGGCCCTTTGTTCAGTGGTGATACATTTTTATTGTTTGTTACTAAGGCTTCTAACAATGCTCGATCTAAATTACTGATGTTGAACAATTTTTGACAAGATTTATGATGTTTCCCCTGGTATTTCAAAATACATTTTAGCGAATATTATAATAATATTTAAAATGTAAGCTTAGGTCAAACTGATGCCAAACCAAGATAACAATGATGCGGGAATGTCGATTATTTGATAGATTCTGTCCAGTTTAAAAATTGTAAAATTGAACAGTTAAGTGAGTCCCTTCTTCGATTTGAGAAGTACATATAACTATCACTCACACCTTTACGTATAATCACTAACTTATTTCATGATGGCTATATTAAGCAAACCAAGTTTTGAGCTTACTCAATACGATTAAAACAAAATCCTTGCAATGATAACTAATTATAAGTATTTTTCTTTAAAGAAATATCCTTTAAAAATTTATTACAATAAGGCGCGAAGTAATATCTAACCTCTGTTGGCAAAACTCTACACATCACATCCTATTTTATTTATATCTCAACCAAAAGCTTTGTTTATTGTTGTTTCAAATCTAACGAATGGCTTCCGTTCGTCGAAACCACGCGGAAAGCGACGTATTTACATTATAGATGGAAATTATAAATTAACAAGTGGAACAGCTTTGAAGGAGAATCCAAAGTTAGCTTTAAATAAAAATTTAAATAATTAAGAAAGAATTTCTTCCTCTGTCTATTTTAAATGCAAGGAAGATCTGCATAAAAGGTTTTTCCAGTAAAAATCTTCAGTGGTTTAAGGTGAAGCTGGCTTACTGCAGCGGTTTGTTTAGCCATAGTGTGTGCACTATGCAGCAGTCTCGATGATTTTATCTTAAGTCAGTTCACTACAAAATTTGTCTAATTTTTTAGGTCTTACAATAAATTTCGATATTTGCGCTATTGATTAATAATCAGCTTTGAACGGGAAATTGACTAAGATTTTATTAGTTAGTCAATCACTAATATAGTCAATCACTTGTATCCTAGAAATACTTATATACTGCAGCGTTGACCAATTTCTCGAGCTTTGCAATTCGAAAATGTTCAAACTAGTACTTGGACCCCGCGGTGTAATCGAAACTAGACACTTTGAACCACTTAGCTTTCTGCAGAAGTACCCCTAGCATAAAAACACTGGATAGAATGAATCCAGAGAAATGTGAAGTTAGTTCTCAAGTACGTTTCGTAATCGTTAAAAGTTTGAACAATCTGGTCGAATAACAACTACGATTCACGTTTGAACAGAGGTTTGGTTTTGTATTTCTTTCATCTGTTTACTCATCCGCAAACTTTGGAGATACAGAAAATAATGTATAAACAGGATAAAACTTATTCAAACTTTGTGCGCATTGGCTGAGGCCAAAATCCGCAAAAAAATTCAATAAAATAATTATTTTGCTGTTTCACTTTTAACGAAATGAAAATAACGTTTCATAAATAACGGTTGTAATTCCAATAATCTAATATAAAAAATTCATTAATAGTATGTTAATTATTAAGGTGCTTTGGAGTTCTGTGTACCAATAACAGAGGCATTATCATAACCATTAACATTT
This sequence comes from Eulithis prunata, assembly GCA_918843925.1. Lineage (NCBI taxonomy): Eukaryota > Metazoa > Arthropoda > Insecta > Lepidoptera > Geometridae > Eulithis > Eulithis prunata. Next base: position 4,630,469 of record OU974016.1, on the reverse strand, counting down.
TAGAACTTGCTGTGAGTAGGTATCTATTATCTTAGTGAGTTTGCGTTTTAACAACTTTTGTCAAAAGACTCGCCTTATTTAAATATCCCTGCAAACTTTGACAAAACAATTCTTCGAGACTTCGCCTGAGTATAATTGGATGAATTCAAAACTGTGCATTTTAAATAAATGAAAATGTAAAATATAAGTTATGTATTATTGTAAAGTCAGTAAATTATAAAAACATTGTAAGCTGACATTTATCGCTTGAACCAGGCAGCAAAGCAAATTGCCGACCGATAAAAAAAACAATAGCCGGCCAGAGAGCAAACATAGTACAATGGATTTCCCTAATCCAGTACAATAAAAAGCTTTCCCGCAGCCGTCGGATGACAGTGTGCGATATAAAACCTCTACGAGCATCGGCTACACGCGCCCCGGCATAAAGCATTTAAAACTTTCTTTTAGAGCCTCTGAAGAGGGGTAATATTCCAACATAAATATTCCCCGGCGGTTCACCCTACTTCTTGAACCCATAAAACGATAAAGATCATCTTTTGTAGCTTCTTTAGGGAACATTCTCATGTCTCAATTTCTAAACAATATTCGAGCTAGACGAATATAATGAGACCAATTAGTGCTCGTTACGATGGCATTTTTAATTATGAAGTTATTTTTTACTGGTCTTTGATGTTCGAGCTTCTTAATAACTTAAAATATTCATCAGAAAATGGGTAGCTACGCCTATTCATCTACCCGTAGTATGCACGTCTGCGCCAAAACTATAATATTTCATCCACAAATTCCTTGCCGGGTAATGTGACGTTAGTTAGGTTTTGCCGGCCCAAATTTTGTATTCCAGCGTAGCTTGGCAAAATTACAAAGGGTTTATCTTTATATATTTTATATGTTTGCTCATTATTATTCTTGGCTTTTATATCTATGGTAAACCAGCAAACTGGCCACAAAACGTTACGGCTATAAAACTTTGCCTAAACATTTTATTGGCTATCAATGTATCTATTGTTTATTTAGCCATTTATATTTGTTTTGACCAAATGCAACCTTATGTTTATTGTGACTGAGATCATTTTACTCCAAAAAAATTGTTCTTATAAGCTATGTTTGCAAATGCGTCAAAGTAGGTTACATAATGTTGCTTTTATTGCACCTTGTATTGAATTCTTTGGAAAGATACAGAGAAAAACGTTCATTATCGGCTTGGAGCGCAAATAAAACAGGATGGCACCCCCGGGGCTGCTCTCTTGGATATTGCGACCCACAAGCAAATTTGCTTTTGCTCTAGGCACAATAAATGCTTAGGACTGCTCGCGTACGTGAGAGAATATACTCCGTGACAATAACAACTGGCTTGTGAAATGCCTAATTTATTTGAATGTAGATACACTATGAGTAATCCATCTTTAGTAATGGACTTCTCACGAAATAAAAAGTATTCTTATTCTTATTCTAAATACTTGCTAACTTTGTTTTAACTATTGGTACTAAATCTTATTATGCCGGTTGATGACTGTCTTTGATATACCGGAATGCGTTTGGCAACTATAACGTTTACCTACTTATAACTATGTACCTCATTTTGTTATTGACAATTATAACAGTAAACAATTTTTGCAATACAAAAATACACTAAGATAAATATATTTATTTCTTGTGTAATCCAATTTGCTGTATTTACAGGATCGATTCCATTAAATTACTCGTAATGTTAACATTTACCCGATAGTAATTAGCAATGAAGCCGCTTCAATCGGTTGGTGCTTAAATTTCCTCCTTTAATTGTGTTATTTTATAAGATTTACACCTGTTTTACACTGCCAGTATTGTTGATAAACGGAAATAACTTTTATTTTACTAAGGAAGAAGGTACCAATTTTGCATATACGCTAATTATATCTAAACAGCCAAGCCACAGAGCTTTCCAATAAAACATTGAGTATCAATAAAAGATTCCAGTGTTTGATTTGAAAGAAAATATTTAATTTAAATAATATTGCCTCTTCCTCCTTTGCATTTTTGCTTACAAAGCGGGAGCCTGGCCGAATTAACAAATTGCCTACAGAGTAATACCTACTACCTTAAATATTATTTCAGTAGGTAGTGAGAGCAGGATTATAGCTACACTTAAAAATAACGAGCTTAGTTGGGAAGGTACCTAAGTAATTAAAATAAACGTGTGATTGTTACAGAAGTTCCACGCTTCGAAGATAGCCTAAACAATTTGACGGTGTCGCTGGGTAGAGAAGCGGTCTTCACTTGCGTCGTCAATGACCTCGGCTCGTTCAGGGTACGTATTCGGGGCCTAATCGGTAGAGTAATCAAATACAAAATTGAAATGAAGTAATTGCTTATTTCCCGTGGTATGTATTTAAGTAGCGAGGGGAAGTTGTATAAGTTAGCACTGGAAAATTATTTGTTCAAAACCAAATTAGTTCTATTATCGAACGGAAGCAGTACGTTTTTAAATAAAACTAACCAGCTTAACTTTAAGTTATTATTGCTCTCTCTTCCAGCGCTAAAATCACGAATCGTAAAATAAAAAGTTAGTTTATTCGACAGTATATGCGGTCATCGTATTGGTTTAGAGGAAAATTTTTAATGGTAGAGCTTTTGTGAAGTTCCGATGTTCCTCTATAAAATGTTTTATGTGCAAAGTTGCTTCATGTGCCAGGTGCACCATCTGGTACCTTATCATTTCTTATTGTTTAACAAAAAAGACAAATACCGCTGGTGTTGCAAGACTAATGTAAACGAGTATCTGCTGTACCTACCAATAGAAAAGTATCACGGACTTATCTAAGTAGGTATAGCACTTTCAGTTCAGAATTATAAAATAGCAGAAACTCATGAAACTCCACAAAACCTACTTTACAAAGATGAGTACCTAATAAATCGTTTTATTAAAATTTTCCATTTATTTGTAACTACCTACCCCAAATGTTGGAAGAAATGTTGTTGGCGCAGGTGGCATGGCTACGCGTGGACACGCAGACGATCCTGACAATAGCCACGCACGTCATCACAAAAAACCATCGCATCGCCGTGAACCACAGCGATCGCAGAGTCTGGTTCTTGCACATCCATGACGTGAGGCAGTCTGATAGAGGATGGTATATGTGCCAGCTCAACACCGACCCTATGAAGAGCCAAACGGCATATTTAGATGTTGTGGGTATGTTTACGTCTTCTATCAACTTTTATTTCAGTAGTTTTTTGGCCAAATCTACTTCCTAGGATATAGGGAACAATATGATGCTGAACTACGCAAACGCTAAATCGGAAATGATGAGTAAGGGAGTTTATGTTCGAGACGCAGTATTGCCCGGCAAAGTTTGATGAAATATTTAGGGCAAAAGACAATTTAGACGGTCTAGATTAAGGGTCGCCCAGATAACGTTCGGGAATTCTTTTTGAACAATGCCTGACCTTTGGCTGACAAGTGTATGTAGGTCCATAATCTTTAGAAATATTTTTTTTCGATATCGACATGAATTTTTATAAGTTTTTAGTCAAAATCAAAGTATTTTACTTGAAATAAATTTTGAAGGAGCCTACTAATGAATATATCTTGTTAGCATTGTTTAACATAGTGAAAAACCTGCCACTTAGCCACAGCATTGCTTCCCGGAAATATATTATAAAGCTAGAGCAAATCAACCCTGTCCAATCACTTCCACTTCCATTCCAAACTCTATATCATTATGTTTCCTACGCATTTAACATTTCTAACTCTAATAGGAATATTCTCCAGTCCCCCCAGATATACTGGACTACCCGACCAGCAGCGACCAAGTAGCCAGAGAAGGTGCGAATGTCACATTGCGATGCGCAGCCCACGGAGTGCCCACTCCGACGGTTGTGTGGAGAAAAGAGGCTGGGGATCTTTTACCCACAGCCAACTTCAGTGATGCAATGAGTAAGAACCACGACCCTATAAGTAAAACTAGTTCAGGCCCTCCATCAAAAATGGTGAGACGAAAATGAAGTTACTTAATCGCTTTTTAGTCATATGCAAATATCAGTTGGTTAATAAAACTAGGAATTAAAAAAATAAAAACCGCGTACTTTTTATTATTTGGGCAAAAATACTGCGGACGGAAATGAATTTAATTCATTGGATAGTTCAATTCATACCACGTTTTATGGCATTTAATAATTCAATAGCATACAATGACTGGTTGGCATACTACAGCATTGCAAACGATAAAATGAAAACTCGTTTAAATGCTAACTGCCCAAAAAACAAAAGTTAAAAGCAAAGTGAGACATATTTCAAAGAATTCAACGTAGAAAGCTGATAAACAAAATTGTCTCATAGTTATGACGTTCCGTATCGGAAGTGACCTCTTTCTGAGTTGCATGTAACAGAGTTGCAGAACTAGCTGAACAACTCAGGTTATTTGCACTGTAATCTTGATAGACTGAAACATTTGAGATCATTAATTTAGTTTAGTGCAAGTCTAGGCTGAAACGTACGGCTAAAGTGTATTTTTTTGCCAGTGTTCGTGTTTTCAAAAACCTCTGAAAACTATTTTTTTTACGAGTGAACAATAATGTTATTTTTTTGCCTGTCTATCAAGTTGTAACAAAGAAAACTGAGCGCTAATACTTTCGTATACACTAAGTACGTGATATAATTTATTCATAAATACTCGTGCCAAAATTAAAGAGTCAAAAGAATAACAGAAGCATAATGAAGCATAAGTCCATGTAAACCTTAAAGTTGTTCTAAAATTCTGTAGAAGATAAAATCGTGTTTTGAAAGAAATCGTAGTTGCTCGTGTTGTTCAGCTATTTTGATGGTGACTACAATTCAACCTCAGTTTATTTTTCTATTTGTTTGTAATGTGGAGCAAAGTGCAGATAATGCTCGAGAAATCCGCTATTGTGTAAATAAACCATGAATCCTACATGTTCATACTAAAAGCTACCCATTTCAGTCGGTAGTTACTTTTCCACGTGTCTGCTAAAGTTTGGATACGACGTTCTAAGCCGTTCGAGATTTAAAAGGTTCGACTTGAGTATTTATTGTTGAAGATATTCTAAACAGTAGAAGCTTTTGGTGTTTAACAGTCCTAGAGAACAACTGGAAGCTACCGTATTTTTTAACCTTTAATCGAAAAACGGAGTGTTATAAGTCTGTCCGTTTGTTTGTCTGTGCCCTCGCCTCTAATAGTAGACCTCCGATTTGAATGCGGTTTTTGTGTAACAAAATAGTACTTACCTCACCGAGCACATCTTCATTACTCTGAGTCGCAAAATTAAGTACTATTGACTCTAACCATAATTTTTACCTAAATACTGTTTTTGAATAAAGTTATTATTTTTTAATCATTGTTGAAAAAATTATATACCCTCTTTTTTGCTTCGCCATGGTCGGGTAAAATGAAAATGAAAAGTTCCTAGTTTTCAGTCATTATAACACATTTTTGAAAATCTCATCATTTATTAATGATGCTGACTGTACCTGTACGTACGTATCTGTTTGAGTTAGACATAAAGTACAAAATTATATATATATAATTTTACTTACTAGCTTACACCAACTTATTTAAATATTCTGTTTCACACACAGACAATTCAGTGAGCGGCTCCGTACTCCAGTTAGTGAAGGTTTCCCGGCTGCACATGGGAGCTTATCTGTGCATCGCGAGCAACGGCGTCCCGCCCTCAGTGAGCAAGCGAGTCATGCTCGTTGTACATTGTAAGTTTATTGCTAGAACACTGGCTAATTTACACTCGTAAAGTTCAAGCTATATCAAATAGAATTTACTCACGCTCCTTGATAAATCAATAAACACTCTGTGACTACAAGCACGATGTAGGCCTTGCCGTATTGGGCCTCGTGAGTATCAGTAACATGAAAACCTACTATCATTACCCAGGCTAGAAATTAGTGTTTGCAGGTCATACAAAATCTGCATGTATCGTGGACACGCCGGCAACTTTTTGTCATAATACAAATACACATTATTCATGTTCAGATTTTTGTTTTTATGTGCCTATATTAAATCATATCACCCAACTACCCTCTTTAGTGAACTCTGAAAGCTCGTTCTACATTGTAGTGTAGCTAATTAGAATTTTAATGCATACTTAGCTTTACAGCGCATTAGTGGTGCAATTACGGGTTAGGTACCTAAGTACCTAGCTTTAGCTACCCTTATTTTATCATTTATTATCAGTGCACACGATATTTAGTATTCCATACAACATTTAAAGTGAATACTTTAGTAAAATCACAAGAGTCTTTTAAAATAGTTTTATATACTACGTGTTTCTAATAGATATACCTTACGAGCTGGCCCTAGAAGAACGAGCACTTGTTTAGCGGCCAGCAAAATAACAAAGGAAGCTATAAAAAGCCAACACTGCATCAGCTATCTCAAAAAGTGCTAAGAACATAATCTTTGCACTACTTTGCATCTGAATATGATAAGTGAATTAATGCGTTTAGTTGCAAGAGACCTTAGTTCCAACTCACTGATTTGATTTATACTGCTTGGAGTTCTGCTTTGACAATTACTCTACCAACCGCTAAAGGATGTAATGGATATACCTAATTATTCTGATTAGTCTTTAGTGATACGTTTACCATAATAGTTATAGGTGTTGTGATGGGACAAACAGACCACCTACATGATGTTAAGCGGAAATCTCTGCCTATATCAATGCATAGCCACACTAAGCACGTCTATCGAGGACGTGCCCTTCGAGGCATTACTGTGAGACGTAAGGATGGTAAGTCTCAAGTGCCTTTGCACTAACGACACACATATCACTTTATACCGGAATACAGCAATGCGAGCATCACTGCTGTACAGAGCCCCGAGTCTGTGCATTTGTTTTGACTTTCGACTCAAGTATAGCACACGCAAACGCATTCGCAAAGCGAGAATTTTAATATAAAAACCGGATAAGCGCCTCTAGCGGGAGATTTGGGAATTGTGCAATTCACAACAAAACTTCTCGCTTTGCGAATGCGTTTGCGTGTGCTATACTCGAGTCGAAAGTCAAAACAAATGCACAGACTCGGGTCTCAGTGGTAATATATCCCAGATGAGCTCTTTCAAAAAAAAATCCTACTACTGGAGACTCTATCTGTTTTTATAATTATTAACTTTTGTTACAGTTCCACCTATAATGACAATACAAAACCAATTAGTAGGAGCAAAAGAAGGCGACACGATACATCTGGACTGTCACTCTGAAGCCTTCCCCAGGTCGATCAATTACTGGACAATAAATGATCAAATCATATCAAATTGTGAGTATCTATCAACCAGACAGATATCCCAGTTCAACCAAAAAAATTACTACTCTCCCGCTGTTGCTGAGTAGCTTTTTGCATTTCGTTAAAACTTTTGCAGAGTGATGAGAGTTTTTGTTCTAGAATTTTCAACTCATAAATATTGACTGGTATTATGGTTATTCGTAAATTGTATCTTATTTGATTATATCATTTTTGATTTTACTTAGAAATACATGATGTTTTTTTTACAGCGGACAAGAGATTCGAAATCAATGCCATCGAAAGAGGGTACGAAGTAGACATGAGGCTGAAAATTAAAAAAGTGGGTAGATCAACATTCGGAACATACAGTTGCATATCCAAAAACTCACTCGGCGACACGGACGGGACGATCAAGTTATATTGTAAGTGAAAAACTGCTATTTAATTTACTAAAAAATATGATTTACTATACCTATACCTATATGAGTTTCTATTTCACTAATTAAATAATCACAGTAATTAAATCAAACTAAACTATTTTACGTTTTAAAAGTGAAATAAGGTGTTACCTAAAAAGCTTGAAACGTGTAATTTTTCCCAAAAACATTATGATAAGTTCAATTAATCAAATCATACAACATAATTATTATACTTGACGCGGTGTTCATAACCTAATAAGTGTATAAATTAAACGGAAACATTTATTTACTCAAGCAATTAATTATTAATTACCATTTACCCACGCATTATTTAAACATGTAATAAAGCGTCTAATGGTAACTTAAGTTGTATGAAACAAGTACGTATAACACTTACGTAATTCAATTGAAGTTGAAACTTGAGTTTCGTACGAACATTAAGGAATGAAAGGCGTTAATGGCCACGACGTGTTACTCGATATTTCGAAGCTCAAGACTCTATAGTTCTAGCCAGTTTCTGGTTTCAACATCCGTACAGTCCATTTAGCTGGGTGTTTCATATTAATGAACTGAATGAAGAGACTGATTTAATGGTTTTTAGTATTCAAATGGAAACCGATGAAACATGCTGTGCCGCTCCGCTCCTTGAGAAAAATCAGACGGGCTACATGGTTTTAATAGGAAAAAAATACTGTTTATATCATTCACTTATTGCACTCGTTCTGAAATCCACAAAATAATTAGAACTACGAAAAGATTTTTTCCACAAAGCAAGTTGGTAGGTACCTACTTCATATTTCATCGACCTAAACTTTCATTTTACAAACCAATTCGAAAAACAAAAAGTTGGCCTACCAAGTGGTTACCTCTATTTAACAATTACATCACTTCGTAGAGCACGTCTACGGAAGAGAGATCACTACGTGTAACTCATGATCTTAGATTGCTTTTTTGCATTACAATAGGAATATGGTCTAAAAAATGGTTGATTGGCTTTGATGGTCTTCTTCAGTGGGATCACAATAACCACAGAATAGCTAATCTATGACAAGCAAATTGGATTTCAGTCACACCGTCATTGAATTCTCCAAAACGAGAAAAACCAACGTCTGTATACAGCGAGTGATTCTTTTGTTTCAGCCCTGTCTGGCAAGTTTGAAGAGATGCAGTACAATGATGTAGGAGACTTCGAGGAAGGCCCTGACGTGGGCGAGCTCGAGGCTCTGAAGCGGAGTGCCGCCAACGCACATAGTTACCCACTAGTGTACTGTGTAGCGCTATACATTGTATTATAATGCTGATTTGTATATAAAGAAATATATTGTTACGATAATTACGTTTGTTTTGTTTCACTCGTCTAACCAACTAAACATTTAGTCGGTATTCAAGAAACATTGCTCAAATCCAATCTCTTTCATAAAGGTTAGAGAGAGAGAGATATTGGATATCGATTTTTCTTAGATATGATGGATTAAAAGATACGTAAGTAAGTATTTATCCATACGTAAGCAGGTAGTAGCATTACAAAAACAGTTTGATAAAAAAACCTTACCTTTACCTATTCACAAGTACTCAACATTAAAGCCCATTCCATAAAATAGTAAAGTTTCATGGAACGTTAAATAAATGAGCACTTAATCTTGATGTATATTGCAGTGCACTATGCTTTGCTTACCTATGCACAGAGGCATAATACAGTATAGCGCACGTTTTCTCAGAACCAAAGACGTGACATACGATCCAATACGTGCTTGTACAGATTCAAAACACACTTTCTCACTCAAGAACAAAAAAGATAGGGAAATAAACGGCTAGCCAATAGAAATAAAGTGAGTCGTGGTAAGCAAAAACCAAGACTTAATGTACTAGGTAGTGTTCACTTCCTCTAAGCTGCTTATGATGCACCTGAGCCTGGCGCTACAAGGCTGATGCAGATTAGGCAATTTTGAACGTTCAGCCATTTTGAAACTCTCATCTTTAATTAATTTTACTTACACTGCAGCAAATCCTGGTTTTTCAGGATTATGCGTTGAAAGTAGCTAAGCATGTTGAGAGGTTTTAGTCATTCAGAAATCGCACTTACCAAAATAGATGACTTTATTATATACTTTATGCATAGTGTTTTTTACAACAGCAAAATTAATTTTTACCTCATTTCATTATATTTATGTTCAGGGATAGCACGAAAAAACCTATTTCATCTTTGAGCCGCAAAAGCTAAAATATCTTTATGTTTAAAACATTTTGATAGGTATTGTCATCATATTAGAAAATAAATCTTCCCCGGAAACTCAGCGAAGCCAGGACAGAAACTGGACCTAAAATATTAAAGGGATTCGAGCAATTTCAAGAGCGGGTCCACGTAAAAGAATTTATTTAGCTTATTTAAATAAGCTCTACTTATTCAACTGCTAACTTGCCCAGTATCTTTTCCTATATTTATGACTTTCATTTTGGAAAAATAAATAAATGAGCATTCTAAATAGTGTTTACCTGCATTTATGTAAACCCCACATGTCATAAGAAATGGTAGATTGGGTACCCAAGTCAAATATTTTTGTAAACAGTTCACTTTAATTCGTCTACCTATTCTGACATTTACACATATTTATTAAGAGTCATGGCGCAAGTTTACAACCTCGACCACCAGTTACCACCGTCATAAAACAGCAAATTTCAGCTCGAGTTCAGGACTTTTGAATAAAACAGTACGGCGCGAAACTGTTGGTGGCATTGTTCGTACAGACGTCACCGTGATATATCATGCACGTGGTACCCTGAATATATTTCATGTTTGCTGGTCGGTCCGGCACCTGCCCGTGCGATGACAACCGACATTGTCAACTGTGCAGCGAAACTAGGATATAGTAGAGAACTTTCTACTGAGCACTAGGGATAGAAGTTGCAAGTTGGAAATAGACAGGTGAGTTTATGTCCAGTGGGTTATTGTAGTGCACAATGCTCGAGCACGTGTCACAGTAAATTGAGAACACTATATTTCATTGCGTGTATTGTTTTATTTTCAAACCAATAACTATAACACCCACACCATCTATGTTGCTACTGTAAGGACTATAATATTATAAATCTGTTATGCCTACATTCGAACGAAAACAGGTAGATGACTACAGCAGTAGCATAACATATCAATTCAAACTGTCAGAATAGAAACTTTGACATGCTTCTACGAGATAGTGAGTTATCTGTATTGCTCGGTAAGTAAAGCAGTATAGGACGCGTGGTCGACCGTATAATTAAGTGCTGTCTTGAAGCCGCGAGACAACGAAATATTGAGACAGCTCCCACTAAGCTACAAATCCGTCTCATGTTAGTACCTACGTATTCTCAACGGTGTATTTGTATGTGATGAACGTTACGCTACGTGCTACGATGCTACGCGGCTACGACCACGGTGCTACGAATTCTGTTAGGCGTTCCGTTTTAATTGAATGAAGTTCGATTGCTTTGCGTAAAAATGCTTTGATTTTCGTAGCCACAACTGAAACCCATATTTTTTCAAACAAAGTAAGGATACGAGCAGTTGTGAACCGAATTGATGTGTAATATCTATGTTTCCTTTTTGGGATAGTAAAAGTGTGCTCTCGTTTTTGCTCTACTCAGTTAAGTCTGTGATAAATGCTAGTATAAGTCATAAAACTTATTGGGGAATCGACACCGTTTCACTTAGAGGTAGAACACAAAAAAGCTTTCGGCAATTGCTTCTTTGCAAAATAAACAAAACGTCAGAGGTTGTTTCGAATTTGTAGCCTTTTTGATAAGCTAATCTGCTTTAGGCTATACTTATTTGGTCTTGGAAGAAATAAATTACCTAATCTTTGAAGTAACTCGCGTCTTCTTAGGAAATGAAATTACTCCTGATTATTATTATAAAAAGCAATGTTTAACCTGTAAACCAGAGGATGTTCTTTGTACAGTCCGGGCACGACACAAATATAAAAGTTGTCACACGAGACCACGTAATGCGCCACGTTTGATTGTTATCTGCTGTGTACGAACAATTTTCTAAAGGTAGGTACTCGCAAAATTGTTGTTTTAATAGTAGCGCGCGCTCCAAATTGGCATCATTAGAATTCATTGCACACACACCCTATACTTATCGCTACCGTACCTACCTGCTTTGTTTATGTAACTTCGCGAACGTTAAACTTATTTACTAGTTTGCTTTGCTTATAATCTTCCCTTCAAGGCCTTCTTCGCGTAGGCTGCCCTTTGGCTGGTCCTTCTCTGCGGTCTCGAAACTTTACAGAACTTTTGACAACCTCAACATCAACACAACCGTTATCTAATATTGTAGTTAGTGATTTTCCTTTAGTTAAAGTATGTAGCTTTTGAAGCTTACCAAACATCTAAATACAATTTAAACGCTTGTTGAGGCAGTGCAAAACTAGTTTTGAAACAATGAGTGCTGACGAATCACTTCGTATAGATTACTATTAATATGTGAACTCCATTTGACCACCACAACTAGTTATGTAAAAATCGGGTAGTTGCTACTAAAAAATAACATTGGCACAGCAGTTGTGTTTCCTCATCTTAAAGATACCACCGGAATACTTATAACTTAAAACTCAAACATCAAAAAGTAAGTTTACTCGAAGCGCCCGGAGATTGAAACTAGCAATATAACATTCATCTTTTTTTCCACTCGAAACGGAGCAGCGCTACGAAGCTACGATCCTTATTTCGTAAGTAAAATATGAAGTCCTTCATTTCAAGCCACTCGAGTAGATAAACTCAAATATCCCGCTATCTATCTATGAAGAATTTTAGCTATGGACTCTAGATTTTTATAACACCTGTGTACTATTCGCGAAAAGTTTTAGCACATTCTAGGAACACACTATGCATATCGCAGACACCCTAAAAAGCTTTTCGACTTATTGGTATTATCTTACAGGTATACGATATTTTTACTGAAATATTTCAACAGCTTTGAATGCTTTTTGGAATCATAGGTTTTTATTTTACAAAACTTGACTAAAGACACAGATCATATATCTAATACGATACCTAAAGATTATAATAAGAGACGCCAAATGGTTAACCACCAGCCTATGCTCATTGAAAAGAGGAGTCTTTCACTCATAAATAAAGCGACTAGGGATGGTACGCGGAATATTTTGTTTAGTGGTGGAACAGTCCGAGCGGCTCAGGTAGACGGGCTCGAGTCGATTGTCACGATTCCGAAAGGTCCGGATGCATTCACTAGAGCACAAACGGAGTCATTCACTTTAAATCAGACTCTGGATTACGGTGTTCGTGATCTGAAAGTTTTATTATCTCCATGAAGGTAGACGCGCAAAAATGGCGTTTTTTGAACATAAACAAAACTCACCGCAGGGTTGAGTCTGCAAAGTGAAACTTGAGTCCATGGGCTTAACTGTTGTATCCGATGAATACATTTCTTTTTTAATTTTACGTACTAATTATATGAAAAATCATTGAGAAGAATGTTTTTTATAGTTTGTTTAGCCGTGACGGCTGAAGATTATTTGTATGACCTTAAAACTAATAGGCACTTATAATTCATAACCTAGCATACCCTTAATCTGGTACCACCACGCAAGCGAAGTCGCGTATAGAATATAGTATTTAATTAATAAAGTCGCAGAGACACAGAAGGAAACGATATATTTATGTTCCTCACGGATATTGTGTTGGAGCAAATAAGTCGGCACTCATCGGGGATAATAACTCGATTTCCAATTAAAGAAAATCGCTTTTTAACAACCTCGCCCGCTGATCAGCTTCTATAGAAGATCGGTAGATATTAAAAGATATGGCCAGAGATAGAATACACGATAGAGCCCGACAAAATGAACTTTTGTGATAGTTATATGAAATTCACAATATCGCACTCGTTCTATTTTCAAACACACACGATGGAAAGTATTACCATACATCAGTAACACGATTGTAAATTTTTATCAGAAATATCAAATGTTATTCTAATATTTTTTTTATTCTCTAGCGAATGTAGAGTTAATGTTGTTTACTGTAAAGTACTCTTTAGAATGTATAAATATAGGTTACTGCGTATTTTTAAAAGTGCAAAGACTGAAAGAATATTTCTTAGAAGGGCGCTCTCTGCTTGTTTTTATCAGTAAAATCTCGGAACAGTAGACCTGGATTTATTACTCTGAGCTAATGCTCGTACTAATTGTACTGACTGCTTTCTTTATCGGAATTGAATTAAAGGTGGTGGAAAAGAATTCAGATATTTTCATTGAACCGGCTCCGAAGTCAGTAAAAGAAGGGATAAATGCTGATAAAAGAATCATTGAACTAATAAAAAATGTATAAGACCCTACTTAGTCAAACTAATTAAAATAGTCGATTTGTAGAAAGGTTCGCGTAGAAAATAAAATATTATAACAGCTAATAAAATATGCTGTTACCTAGCTTATATGATCTGTGCCTTTACTATACTAATGATAACCCTAGTTTTAGGCTCTAAATAATATTGTATAGGCGGTTTTAGAGCCTATACAATATTATTTAGAGCCTATTTAGGTAAGTATAATCTGTACTATAACTGGCTGTATTATACAAAATGTTAACTGAACTGTATTTTAGCATTGTAGCTAATGATCCCTTCAATAAGTAAAAATTAAAAGAACACGTTTTTTGACGTACTTCCTGCGTATTTTACGAGCAGCAAATAAATTGTGTTCGAGACTAGTTCGTCAATTAACTATAGCCATTTTAGCTTGTTAATAGATAAATAACCACATCAGTTTCCGACTTAGAAACAACAATAAACAAGTAATTAAAACTTATTTACTTATACGGCTCGTTCGCGTGCTGTATTCGAACTAAATGAGGCTTCACGTTCTAGTCCTAACATAAATATGTGTCTATGTACGGTCCGTAACGGTGGCGGACTGAAAACTTAATCTTTATTAATGTTTATATTTCTTACGTTTTTATCGTTTTAGTGGGCCACTTATGTTATTATAGTGAGCTCTATTATCATTTCACGCATGTTTGAGCTATTATGTTACGACATGAATGCAATAAAATATTCGAATTCAATTGATAAAAAAGGGTTGTTTCTCGGTTTAACAACTAAACTTGCTAAAGATGATGACTTATAACTGAGTTTGGTATCTAAACTACATACTTAATAGTTTAACGTCATGAAATTTTCTGTTTACGATCATTAATATGTCAATAATGATCACAAAAGTTAATTTCAGAGGTACACTGTGACTCGTCAAATAATTTAGATAAAACACTTTTTGCCTGGTTCTCGTCTCAAAGCTATTTTCGTTCATTATGAAGATTTCTCTACTTAGTTCAAGATAGCGTCACAAACACTGTGCGGTGTTCGAGACAAGAGTTGTAAATCACTTGTATTTGCTCACTCCGGTACCCTTTACTTGTGTTATGTATGACAAAGTTTTGCACACAAGCCCGTTACGTTGCGAACATCCAGCAAAGATTTCTGTTTGTGGCCATCCGTCCTTGCTTAGAAACAACTGTTTTTCTTTTTAAACTGGTTTATTACACTGAAGATGAATAAGATCGGACAAGCGCGATTAAAACGAGGAAAAATAAGATTACGGATTTACAAAACACCGCCGACAGCAATATTTGTAAAAAGAAAAATGAACAATATTAGAAATCAAAAAGTAGGATTTTTGTCTTTGAAGTGAGTAGATAAATCCTGAGAATACAACATAGTACCTATATCGCAGTACCTATAGGTACCTAATGTAGTAGAGCTGTTAGTAAGTTTAATGGCTGAAGTGAATAATATTAACGTACCTACTTATTCGTACCTACCTACTTGTTCCTACTTACCTATTCGGATATCTCACGCAGTTTGACCATGTGTCCCATTCACTAGGAGTACACTGACTGACTTATATTATACGAAAACGTGGTCCAATGTTCAACACATACATTACTTTATTTGCATCGTTGCAAAATAACAAGTATTTATTTATTCGTGGCTCAGGCTTGATGTATGGGCTGAACAACAGTCAATCTGCGCTATCAAAATCATTTTTTTATGAAATACGGATTTTGTGCATTTTTTATTTGCAAGCAATTCTTTTATGTTCAGACTGTAATTTTTATATTAAAAACCTTTTGCTGACTGAGTTTTAATTAATAAAATGCCAAATGTAACCAACAAACAGTCTAGTAAGCTGATTTTCCGCATCTTTACTTTGGCGGGTACATCATTTCGCTATCGTCACTGAAAAAGAATTTATCGAAAAGATCTCTCTAAAGAAGATTTACGCAATTAAAACGGGGGAAAGCAGCCCGATAGAAAGAAAAAATGTTTATTTTGCCTTTTTGAATAAACTCTCGAAATTAAAATTATAAGGACTCGTACTTAACGTTGCTTTTTTCTGAATTATGATGAGTGGTAGGCATTATTTACAATTTGATTTCGTTTCTTTGTGATTTGTTAAATGAAAAATATTACCAACATAATGAGTGTCGACAAAGAGGAGCTTTTGTGTTATCTACTTCCCTTGAAGTTAAAAATATACCTATACTAATTGTATTTTCCGTCTTCATCAGTGAATTTGAGAGGATACCGGACGGCTTGAAAACGTGCTTCGTATATTCGACGGCGCGGCGGCGAGTTCAGGTATTTTAAATTGATACATTCAGACGATGAAAAGGCTTCGATTACTTACCTCGTCTATCTGCTTTAACATTTATTTCCTTCTAGGTAAATCAAAGGCCAAAACTATTAGAAAATTCTTGAAAGTTAAATAAAAAAGCATTCAAACGGATCCAGCTAATGCAATCTCTTGCATTTGGTTCTCACATTCCTTATTTTAATTGTGTTAAAGCAGGAATGGGAAGTGCAGTGTGATGCAGACCCCTTCAGGACCCCACCAGCAATAAAGTAGGCATCAAGTGTGGTACGTGCCTCACGATAAGACGGCTTGTACGTGCAAACTCCTTATTTGCGCATGAACTCAGCTACCGAGTAAAGTGGGACATTTAAACACGAAAAGAAAATTTACATTATCACATTCCACGGAAAGTTCTTCCGTTTTCGCTAAAGCTTAAAACATCGCAGTATGAACATTTCATTTACTTTGGGTGCTCAGCATAAATGTAAGTGGTTGGTTGGTCCACGATTAGCTTTGCTTGAATCGCAGTTTTATAAGTAAAGTCGTCTGTTTGATCACTTTGCGACTTTAGCTCGAGTTAAAAATATGTGACTGTTTCCGTTGGTTTATTGTATCAAGTCAGGTTTGGAAATAAAGAAAACCTACCAGAGCTATTAAGAAACACTATTGAATTTAGAGTTGAGTATATTAATAATGATAGCCACAACAACCACGTAATCAATTATGTAGTTAGGTGGTTGTTCTGTTAGAATGTTGTCCTAAATACAATCCACTTGCAGGTATACAAACAGTCGTTCAATTGAATACCAAACTATCGCCAGCATGTGAAAAATAGACATGAACTCCAATATTTTTATTATCCAGATTAGTTTGAGCGCGTCCATCGCCTTGAACTACCATAAACGCAGAAGTCACGTAACCCTCGCTCGTCTTACTCCGTCGTGTTAAGAGCTGGAGTTGAGTGAGTTTTTGTATGTACACGTGAGTTATCCAATCAGTCGGTGCCGGGAAGTAATAAACTGGGCATCACGTAGTGTCCTCTAGCATACAAGCAACCCAAGCCACAGAGTAACTATCGTACCATAGAGAGCTCAACTTTCAGACCATACCACGTTTTCCACTTTATATTGACAAAGACCTTGCAGATTGCTATTTTTTCACTCTGCGTTGAGTCAATGCCCAGGTATTAGTGGTGCCAAATATATAAACTATGAGTTACTGTAAGGAAAATATTTGGGAAGACATGAAATGGTTATTCGGCATTCTAAATCAAATTGAGGTTAATCTTCTCTCGCAAGTGCAACTCTTTCTTCTATCGCAAGTGCTTTGAAAACGTAGGCTATGTCACACTAGTACTTTTTCATACTCTGCGCTCTCCTGCCGGAGAAGCCTTCACGCTGCACTGCTTTCTGATGGACGAATTTAGATTTATTACTCCCACCCGTGTTTACTCACTCTTGTCCAGTCAGCAGAATTGAGATGGTATTTGTTCGTCAGCCACGACGTGTAAAGGTTCGTACAAGTAAAACTTGAACTCTTCTATGGTAATTATCGACACAATACTTGAGCTTGTTTGTTACATTCTCTCCAGCTAAAATTGCATTATGATGGATGTTGCTTATTTGGTCAACGGATAAGCGATAAAAATTAAATGTATATATTATGATCAAATTGAATCTCTATTGTAACCGCTCGCCACTGTTGAGACGCTTTGAATGGCAGCTGCGGCAACGCTTCCCACTAATTGCAGATTATCCATCATATTTATTCATCCAATCAATCCAGACATTCAATCGTTCTGAATCTAATCGTTTCGTATTTGCATGTAACTGTAACCATTGTTGGCGTTATAATGCCCGCGAGCTTTTCAAGTATAATCAATTTTAGGTCTGGGGATGAAAGTTATTACATCAATTTCGAATTTGTGATTCAATATTCTTGTTATCAGAATTTTCCTTATTAATTTTTTTAGGTTATTAATTTTTTATTAGATGTTTATTTTCACAGCGATCTTTTATGGATTAACTATCTTCGCCACCTCCAGCGGATTTCAAAAGCCGTGGGAGTCGATCGAAGGACGCGGTAATAACTCGAAGTAAAAAACTATTTGCTGGAATTCAAGAATTATAACAATATTAAAGCGATTTAGTTAGTGATGATGCACTGATACAGCACCTACATAATATTAAGAAAATCTAAATTCGACAAACCAGCGTAGTACCAAAACCTTCACTTTGCGGCAGCTTATCAGAGAACCCATCTATCCTACCTTTATAGCTCGTAAGCTACTTTCAAATCAGTAGATTACATACGTACGAGTAGATGTTACAAATACCCAGTTACCTTGTATTCAAGCACACGGACCGAGATACGGGTCGCCGCCAGTGCGATACCATCAACCACGTGTATATAGGATACAGGAATTGCATCAACGTAACTAATTCCTCGACTCACCGCAATTTTTCAGAGATTTGCTCTACGTAAGTAAAATATAAAAGTAAAAGAGTAATAATTTATAGCTAATGAAATGAAAAACATCGTTACTAATATTATTTGGCATATTGATTCTGTACTCATACCTAATGAGAGCTAGCATTTAACTAAGATGGTCGATAAATCCGTTGCCATTACTTTCTGTTCAAATGCAAATGACAATGACAATGATGTAATCTATATACTAATAATATATAGATGAAAGATTTGATTGTTTGTTTGCATGGAATAGGCTCCGAAACTACTGAAGACTTATAAGAAGCTAAACTACCCCGGGTGACATTGGCTATATTTAAAAAAAAGAAGATTCTTATTATAACTCGTATAACCCAAGGTGTAAAAAATTACCTAAAACATTCCTCATCTAAGAAAATACCCGTGCAAAACCGGGACGAGCCGCTAGTATTTTTAGAGCCACTATAAAATAGAATATAAACTTTGAAGACTAAACACATTAAAGACATTATTTTATGGGAGGAATACCAGTAATTATTCATTTGTTTTTGTATTGTAGAATCTGAACGAGGCTCTATGTTAAATATGTGGTGTTTGGATAGCATATATGTAAAGAACCACAACGCGTTCGCTGGAGTCTAGGATTCGGGATACGGGAACTGATACGGTTAACGCTAAAGTTTACAGCGTTTAATTCTACGCTGATGAGTCTCCGTGCACAGATATCTGTTTCTAACAAATTGCAAGCCTTTGAATGCTACGAGTGTTCAATAAATACAGATACATTTTCCGGACGTAGCATTCCAATATGTTAGGCTATTGCTATTTTCATGCTGAAAACTGTTTTTCCAAGAAAAACGTAAATATTTTTCAATTCACAAAGGGAAAACTGAGAAATAAATCAACACTTGCACTAACTAATATTTACAGCTACATCGGTCATATTTCATATTGATAAGACGATAAGCCGAGTATCGTGCAGGCATTTTTATAGGCAATAAATAAACGTCCAAACCACATACATGAATATCTTCGAATTATGGGAATATACGTGGTTTAAATAAGACATGTAACGGTGAAGTAATAGCAACACTCGACCGGAAACGGAAAAACGAAACGGACTAGTATTTACGAGCGGTACATCCGCCCACTAGCTTCATTAACACGCTCGAGGGCAAAAAACTATTTATACAAGCATATTTGATTTTACTATTTAATTCGTGACAGTAAAATGCATAACACTTTATTGTATGATAAACTCGTTGAAAAATTTATCCACGCCGGCAGTATGATATTAATTATCCGTTTCATTTTATTCAGCAACGAGTTCAAATATTAAAAAATCCATAATATTCGTTTTTATGACTTTTCATGAAAAGAATATTATGGATTTTTTTACGAATATGTCTGTCTGTAGGAGCACTGTGTTTTCGCTTACTGACAAACAAAGACATGCAACCGCCGCTATGTAACAAAGCTAAACATATTCCATTACAAATAAGTACAGTTAGAACAAACACGAATATGAAGAGGTTTATATTACCTACGTAATGTACAGCTTTTCATAATAAATACCCCTGAGTAATCATTGTTTTGGCGTTTTGTTGCTAGTCCATTGTGCAGTAGTCAGTCCGCGGCAATACTTAATTAGCCGACCCAAAGATAAATGTCAGCAATCACGCTCCATCGCGCTGCCAGCCCGCAGTCTACAATACCTAATAATTTAATGATATACAATGAAAACTGACTGTGAAAAACCGGCAGAACTCGCATAATTTACCTCTGGCAGAAATTCGCTCTTATTTCCGTCTATATTTAGATTATTATGCTGAGTTATTGGCAATTTGTTGTTATTGGACTTTATTGTTGAGATTGTAGGTGAGCTTATAAAATGAACCAATTATAAAATTTAGTAAAAATAGACTGTAAAGTTTGTGTACCTAAGTAGATTTTTTTGTATAAATGATGTTTTTAAGGTACCTATATTATGCAAAGGACACAGATGTGAAATCGGTAAATAAGTAGGTAAAAACCAGTTATTTTTTTAGATCATGGGAAATCATCTGCTATTAACGTAATAAGAGTTCAATAGAAAAAATATGAATTGTTTGTATAATGGGTGTGTCGTTGCAAAATGTCACCGGTTGAACTTTAAAAGGTCTACAGCATTAATGGAGGTCGTTCATGAACCATGTCGTTGTAAATCAACCCTTAGCCAACAAATTGAAGGGGATTCACATGAAAGTTCAAGTTTTACCTGCGTCATGGAAATAAATCACGGTATTTGGAAACAGGATGCGCGCGTGTCATGTCTTTGTTTTCATTTTTTAACTGAGCCGAAAAATGTAGGAAGTTATTAATTTGGTGAATCCGTGGTTTTTAGGGTTAATTGTTTCATTTTCGAAGGATATAAGTACAACAAAAATTTAAATAAAGAGCTATGAGTCGAGTGTTGGTAACACTCTAATACAAATACTGAAGAACTATATAGAGGTTGATTGAAAGATGTTATAGATGACCCGGAGTTTTCGCTCTAGACTGTATTACTTAGTAAGATTGTTACTTAGGAGTAGGTATATTAACACCTGTTTTTGTTTGTCGCATACCTCTTGTGGTTACTTACAGAAGCAGTGGCAAAACTTACTACGATTACATTCCGAGTTGTCCAACTATTTCTCGCGGCTTCAAAAGTTTCTGCGCTCATTAATGTACAACTCACTCCGTCTGTAAATTCCAGGATCTTTTATAACTTATTATACACGAGTACTTAGACGAAAGGAATTAGACGAAAGATGTTTTTATCACGCTTAATACTTATACAAAAAATAAGTGTAAATATTCTAACTTTTTTTATGCTAATTAACCTACTCGTTCAAAAAATAACCAACAAGTATAAAAAATTGAATAACCAAATTGGGTTTGTCATAAAAATTTACCGTGTTATGTAAAGTAGGTTCCTAAGTGCCTATTTTGTCAAAGATCAAAATTTTAGTCATATTTCTGGGTTATTTCAATAAATAAATTTGACGAGGCGATAGGTATGGGTTTCCCATCAGAAATTCAAGCGGTAAAAATAAACAAACCTTGCTAAAATAAATCTTCATTTCCGACTTCACAGTGATAAAGCGATATCTTTATAGGCTAGCTAAATAGTCCGTTATATTCTACGACAGAGCCATTGAACTCGTAAGAAACAACAATAGTAGCATTTATTGATAAGCCCTTTATATTGTTCTGACAGCAATTATTTTGCTGCAAATTCAAAGGAATATTTAGATTTTGCACGTGTCTGTTTTAATGAAGCTCGAGCCTGATTCAAAGTTTGGGAATAAAAAATATGCCGAGTGCAGAGCCAAATAAGCTCTTCTGGTTTCACATATAAAACTTAATTTTGAATTATTGAGACTAAATAAGCTGTCATAACTTATTCTCATGAAAGTTTTTTTTATACAACTAAGTAGACAAACAAGCATACAGCCCGCCTCATGCGAAGTGTTTACCGTAGCCTAAAGACGTTTGCAACACCAGACGTGCCACACGGGCGTTGCCGACCCTAGAAAAATTTTAAACCTTTTATGAAGTGTTTTGCATATAACTTAGTTATGGAAAAAGCCGATGGCCCACTCGATATTAAGTGGTAATCTCTGCCAGTAACAATGCATTACCTCATTGAGAACGTGCCCTGTGTGGCATCGTACTGCGTCCATCACTCTAAGACGTTAAGATGTTAGTTCTCATGCTTGTAGCTATTACACCGGCACTTATACTCTTCAATCCAAATCATGGCTATACGAATAAGATGTCATCATAAAGAAGATATTTTATTTTATTTTATTTTATTTTAATAATTTTTGGAAAACTAACAGCTAGGTAGATACAGTAGGAAGATAAACATAATACAGTACACTGAAGGCCAATTAAAAGTTTCCACATATAAATAGAGTACAAGAAATTACAAATTAGAATTTAGAGGAGAAATTTAAATTAAAAAGAAAAAAAAAAAAGCATACTAAATTAAGAAAAAACTAAATATTATTAAAAAATTTGCCACTGAGTAAACGCTTAAGTGCAGCTAAAGAGGTATTAAATAAGTCAACATCCACATCCATATGTGATGTGTTGTGTTAGCACACACACACACAGGTTCAGATGTTGTGCAATAAAACCATTACACATTCGTACGAGTCTCTAGTGTATGATTATTATATTCTCAGCTTTATGTTAGCTGTTCGTATGTTTCAAGTTATGATTGTGTCAAAACTTTTTATACCTAACATAGTATTAGGTATATGATCTGTGACCTAACAAAGTTTTATGTCAAAACCATCATCAGCATTATAATTTACTTCTCATTCGCCAGACTCTGCTTTCGTCAGATCTTCAATTTATCCGGAATTCGTCAGATTTTTTAATGTGCTGACGAAACGGTTCATGATTCTTCATTCGGCAGATTCGGCATTGGTCAGAAAATGTCGAATTGAAGCTAATTATAAATTCTATAGGTGAATATTCAATAGATACTTTAGCATCAGTTTACCTTGGAATATACTTCGCTCCACGTGTTTCCATCACAATAAATAACTAATATTTCTTTATTTAAAAAGTTGTAGGTAGAGCTTGAATCTTGTTGGAAGAAATATTTGGGAAAATTGCTCGCAACGCTCCGAATCTTAAATATGCCACCAGCAAATTTATCTGGAATAAATAATAAGATTTTTTGTAAACTATAAGTAGTTTACGTATAATATTGTTGCTCCATCCGATACTCTATCCACATTATCCGACAGAGTCGAGTAATAATAACGCAAGTACAGCCGCGGGGCGTAAGTTTAAGTGTATAATAATAAATTATGAGACGTTTGTGGAAATAGCGTTGTCGACGGCTCCATGAAGCAAAGTAGAAGAGGCATTAGGCACCATACCCGGCCGCAAAGAAATATTATAAGCCATCTGTGGTATTAAAAATCTGTAACTGTAAAGTAAGAAGATTTCATAAAAAACGGTCAGCAGTCTAGGTTTTTCACCTATCATGACTTTTTTCATTGTATCAGAATTAAAAAAGTAAGCAAAAATTATACATATGCGATACGGAATAGTATATAGGTACACGAAATACATAACTAGCTTTGCAGTGAAACTATTTTTACCGAATCTAGAAGCTGCAGTACAAAAACACTAAATACCACTTCTATGTAATTCCTCGATCTTGCGCGCGGCACAGCTTAGCTCGGTGCATAATGGCAAAAGATAATGATGTCAAGAGGCGGAAGAAGCAATTACGACCTCGAGCCGTTTGCAATCGCGAGATATTTCTGAGAGACAACAGCGACGACTTAGATATTTTATTTCCCGAGAATATTGCGGAGCTGCTGGAATGGACACTGGCACTCTCTGTTGTCGTTTTTTTAGCGACTGACATAACCATTTGAAAACACAGTGTTTCTGATGTTTTTTACAATAAAAGACCTGAGATGAAGCTGGAAAGCGACTGAAATTAAGTTTTCTAAGAAACAGTAAGATAGCTTGCTTTTGTAACTACAAAGGCATACTTACACGAGCATAGTTTAAGTGACTTGTACCTAAACAACGAATTTGATGAGTCGGTTATAGGAAATGAAAGAGACAAAGACAAATGAAAACAAATGAAAAATGAGACAAATGAAAGAGAAAGAGAAAATGGTTAAAAATGCATCAATGCCATCGAAAAAACATTATACTTACGTCTTTCTTATAAGAAGAATAATAGCTTGAAAGTTTTTATTGTGAGCCAAGCTAACGCAATGCATTGCAAAATAAAACAAATTAAAAAAAGCAAAGCATAATGTGACACCGATTAATCTTCTCGCGAGTGTGTCAAGTGCCTAATCTGCTTAAAATAATGTAGGTAGGTACTCCCGTAAAACTCGGGGTAAGTCTCAAAGTAATTTGTATTATTTCGCTTCATGTTCTGCTTAATTATTCGCTACACCTAGACAGGCAGGTGCGACGAATCTGTATTTATTTGCATTAAAAATAAATTTGCCCGGAGACTTGCGTAATTCAGGATTATGATCCAACAGCTGTGCTAGACAAATTCAGATTTGTAGATTATACCTTAATTATGTCATCAAAATGATTAATAGAGTAACACACTCTTACCACTCGCACTCGTATACCTACAAATAATATAGCAATAATATATTGAGGTCCACTGGTAAAACTGAAAATATTTTTTAGTAAATAAATCCAATGTATTTTACCTACAAAGTTCTTAAAGCCAGATCGCCCACGGCCAGCACGGGTTAAAATTAAAAAGCATAAAGGAATTTCTTTTTTTCTGAAAGAATATCAACAAAATTGAATATATAAGAAACGGTAATAAATTGTAAGTACATTACTTATTACTGAAAGTACTCGTAACAGGGTAACTTTATTTTTCCAGCACCAACTTAGTTATTTCATTTGAAATTAATGTAAACAGATTTCGTAATAAAATCAATATTATTGGTTCTGGAGGCTGTACCAAATAACTGTGAAGTAAAACGTAGATCAAATCAAATATATACTCCAGGTTGTAGGTACTTGATAAAAGATATTCATTGTCTACTATAGGTTACCAGTTTGGGTTAGGTCCGTTCTCACCCGGTCCGTTCTCTCCCAATTTGGATTAGGTACGACCTATTTTTTGGATGTGAGTGAGTATGTTTACATGTTTCTCCTCGAACAACTAAAATATTGTTAAAATGAAAGACTGCGCACCAAATTTTATGTTTTCCCAAATTACCTAATAGTAGGTAATTTAATTTAAACTGAAGTTACGTAACATAACGTAATGGGAGTAAATAGATTGAATGAATTTTATATGGAAAGCATTTGATAAAACCCTATTAGCCAAATAGCTTCTTATCAAAGTACAGGTTATTGAAGGTAACCAACGCGCTTGCTTACGATTACCCTACCTGCCTATATATTCAAAATTTTACTTCAATAAACAAATATTTTATGCTTAGTTGGTAGAAACAACAGTTACAAAATTTTATCTCAGAAACCATAGAAAGAGTGGTAAGATCGTCTTCGAGCCAGTTTGAGCATCTTGAAGGTTTATATAGGTCCCGACATGTTTTAATAGCAGGGAAGTGGTATTAGGAAGCTTTGAGCAGTGAAAGAGATTAGGATAGAAAGATACATAGATATTCAATTCCACTTTTGCCGAGAGCTAATAAACCGTGTCGGCCTACTGTGTAGTTAGTACCTTTCTGTGTAGACTTTAGATTTAGGTTTCTTAGTTTAGTGACATAGAAAGAACGTTTTATTTATATGCAATTCATGGACGAAACAGCTTATTTCCGCTGTTTAAGCTTTCGATGAGAAATGTATTTTACAGTAGGTTCCTAATTCCTAAAAATATGTTTGCTGACCCAAATATTCTTAGAAAGTGTTCGGCGATATATCGTCACGCCGCGCACGTAGCTTCCACATCATTTAACGCGCGCTTACGCCCGCCGACAGATAAACAAACGACTTGATAACTGCTTTTATTTTGTTTTATCAAATTGGCCTGAGGCCTTTGTATCGAAAACATACAAAGCGAGGTGAACACTCATTTATTTTGGACTAAATAAATAGATAGGTAGAGAAAGGGCATTGTAATCTACGAGTACAAACAAAAAATTTTACAAACCACATTTCGGACATTGTTATTACTTGTGTCAGTATTTATAACCAATGTTGTTTTAACTAACAGCTCTATTATCAGTTTTTATTATTTAAAATACAGTCGTAAACATAAATGTATATTAATTACCATTATTATATTCTACTTATATGAATGTGTACCTATATGTATTTAAGCGGGTATAGCTTTGACTTTGAAAGGTAAAAGTAAGTATAATGTCGGGAAAAATAATAATCATTTAGGTATGTTTTCAGTTGCACGTGAAGGGTTCACAGAAAAGGGTGTTACGCTTCCACAAACACGTAAAGTTGGCGAAAAGAGCGTGAGAACGAAACAAGGTGGCGCCCTCTTCGCTCCATCGGGCAATACCGACTCCTAATGACCCATTACGTTTTATTTTCATTTCTCTAATAGCCCGATTTAAGTCCCGGTTATCAACATTTATATCATCGACAGACACTCAGAACGGTAAATACGCAGTAGACTTTAACGTGTCAGAACACAATATCTATAATATTTTATCTTCGAGCCATCAACCTACAAATTTTATGAGCTATAAAATTTTGAGCGGAAAGTCAAACGATTCCAGTACAGCATAATTCGAACATTAAGAAGTGTTCCGTAATTTTTAAAAGTTTTGTATTAATGAGGGTGCAGCCTAAGACATTGTAGATACAGGGCGGATAACTGAGGGCAGCAATTGCGGCCTTTATCTAAAAAGGACCTTGGAAATTAGTTGAGCTCTTTCGTTTTATTTTTCGCTTACCTTTGTATACATTTTCGTCGACCCATCGCTTTGAATTAATTTCACGCCAGGGTGGTCGTTTGTATTTCTTTTGTTTTGAAGGTGGGAACGCTTTTGGTTCCGTCAAAGATATATTTGGCCCGTTAGCACATTGCGACAACTTTGACGCCGGCTATTTATTCGTCTCAATAGATGCCGCCGTGCCTCGTATTTCAGATTTAATCAAGTCTGCCAGAATGATTTACGTTACCTTTTGAATTTGTATGTATAATGCACAGCTATCAATGAAAACGCCGCGCCTCCTCTATTATTTCGACTCAATTAGAATCTAATGACAATCTATTTATTATTTATAATTAATCACTTCATGCAAATCTAATACGGGTCTGAGATGTTATTTCAAGGAACGAAGTTAACACGTATGTAGGTTGAGGTAAATTGCGTGTTGTTATGCGAGTGTTATAATTACGTACCGCTCATCTCGATCGCGCGGTTGACTTACGGCGGCGCAAAGTTGTTGGTACTAGCGGAACTGGCATGGCGGCTTTGGCATGGCTGGCATGCCCCTGACACCTGGCAGTAATTAGGTCTAAATTTATAGCTTTTACTTCCCACCTCCGGCATCATTCCATCTAAATCATTGTTTCGCTTAGTTTTCCGACACCACGCGGGGAGAGGCGAATACTCATATGTTGTGGAAATATGATAAAGCTGTCGAATATTTTGCTGGAATTCATAAGCCTTTGTGCTGACGTAATTTATTTTTTAAAAATATCGACGTCGATGCTTTTAATGTGCTATATCAAAAAGCCGGTTACCAAAAATATTGCGACTAAAATGTTACAGAAAAGTAAGTCCATTACGGTAATGGAAAACAGTGGGCTCTCGCGTTGCTAGATTTTTTTGCTTCAAACCAATGCGATGCCGCAGTGCAGTTAACAGGAATACATGTATCAAAGCCCTCTTTCATTTGGATGGCGGCTTCAGTGCCAGGCGGCTGCGGGAATATCGCCTTCTATTAACATTAGCTACACTGCGCGCTAATTATAACTTGAACCCGGCACCCGGTGAACTAACGGCTTTAACCTGTACACTTGTGTATGTCACTATATAAACTATTGTGGTCTCGTGATATCACAAGTCCCTCCTAGTTAGTCACCACGTTTTATCATCACCTTACTCTTATTATAGCGTTACAATTTACTTATTTTGGCAATCTGTTTATTAACTTCTAACGAGCACACAAGGGTATTTTACGCAAAACACACACCCGTGTTCTCAGACCGTGGAAAAAACATAGGTACTTATTGAGGAAACGATACGTCCTGGAATCAAAGGAATATTATTTCACACAAAGGTGCGCGGGTAACCTATGTCAAAAACGCTTTCATCCTCTTTTGATAACGCTACAATAAGTTAGTTAAACACGTGAGTTGAAAGTTTCATGGTCGGTAGGAACAATAAATAAACCTACCTAGACCAATAATGCAGTTTGGCTTGTTCCCTCGCAATAAAAGGCTGTTTTTATTGTCCACTCACAAACACGCAGTGTTCCGTTACGACGAACGTGCGAAAATTAAGTTTTACCCTGGGATGCGCTCGCAGGACTTCGAACTAGCAGGTAGATGGGAAGCTATAAGTATAACTACCTACGTGAGTCGTAACATACACTAATAGAAACTCTTTGAGCGAATGGTAGAGTTCGAAATAGAGTTTCTCCATAACAAACGAATTCGTCATTCTATTTATCAAAGTGAAATTACCTAAGCGGAAAATTTTATTTTATCGTCAGTCCGTTAATAGTTTGAAAGTTTTAACTTTTGTCAGCAGGTTCACTTCGCGATTCAACAAACATTCATAAAAATGCAAATTCAAAAACCACTCAAAAACTTAGCACTGTAACCAACCCAAAAAAATACATTGCATATTCGATTCGATGTAAAACGCGATAAAAATCTATTTTAAACTTATTAACGTACCTATGACAAAATCACTTTTCTATTATATAAAAGCTCTACATACCGAGCTCTCTACATACATTATTCAAACAAGAACCATTTTACCGAATATTGAGAATAAGAGTACTACACTATTATAGGACATAGGTAAAAATAAGAGTCCGTATTCTAAACATAGGACAGTGATTAGGCCTAGTACTAGTTTTCTCTGTTCAAGAATAATGTTCTACAAAGACACCATGTTTTATTTAGTTTTAAATATGTTATAATATCTGGTGAGGGCGCCACTGAACCGGATATGACCGGATACTATGACCTTGCATTTTTTTATAAGTCTATGAGAACTTATATCTGCCTATACAATACAGTTATCTAGTTACTTTGTAACTATAACTAATAAATTAATATTTTTATCAGCATGTTTATTGTAAAGACAACCATAACAAACGTTACTTTAACATGGAATGTGTTATGGCTGGTTTACACGGGCTTAGTAGTTAAGTGCTTAGTACTTGTCCCTTATACTTGTACTAAGCACTTAGCTACTAAGCCCGTGTAAACCAGCCATAAGTCTCTACCGATGCGGTCTGAGGGACACAATAATTATCTGGTTTCCTTTCACAATGCACGTAGTGCCATATCATCAGTCACAGGGGTTGCCAGATTTACGAGAACATTCTACGCAGCCATTTGCATACCACTAAATAACGCCACTGTCGGTACACTACGCCACTTATTTAGACGTTACTGATTACTTGATAACATCCCTCTATGAATTTACATATACTCCACGGTTAAAAGTTTACATACTTCGACTATACCTACATAAAATAGGTTTGTTTATTTTGCTAAACTAAGTAGGGAAGTTTATGATTTGTGACTGGTAGTATTTAGTATACCTACCTACTATAATTTCAGACATACATATAGGTACCTTACCTACTTTACTTACACATGACGCCCAGGACACCAGTGTGCGCTGATTTGTATGAAGACACTGAGCGATTTTTTTGAGAAGCTTCTCAAAATATCCGCTCAGTGTATCCATACAAATCAGCGCTAGTGTGCTGGGACGTCAGACGTTTTACACCAGATTTACCCACTAAAACTCGTACTAGGCCCTAAGGTGCTCAATAAGAAGTTCGTGTAAAGCACCAAATTATTTTTATTAATCAAACAATAAATGTTAAAACGTTTCCTTTAAACATGTGAAATAAAGTCCGAACGTTATTTGTTTAACTCTCGACTCGACCTAGAAATGAGAGAATTGAATTGATTGTGTAAAATGATCGAGAATTTAAATTTATAAAGGCCATGTTGATAAATCTGTTTTGTTTCGAGTCAGAATGCACCTTTGTGATTGGAGTGAAAAATACTTCAATAATTTGTAAATGTGATACAGTAACGTAGCATCAGTAGCAGTGAAATTATCGTAGGTAGGTAGGTATGTATGTATATACCTAGTGGGTATCCCGGAACTACATAGTATGCTATCCCAAAGAGCCAAAGGGAGGTGATTCTCGACACTTGTGAGAACAATAAAATGTTGAATGAAACACTT
The DNA here is from genome assembly GCA_918843925.1 of Eulithis prunata. Lineage (NCBI taxonomy): Eukaryota > Metazoa > Arthropoda > Insecta > Lepidoptera > Geometridae > Eulithis > Eulithis prunata. The sequence continues at coordinate 4,599,826 of OU974016.1, read as the reverse complement.
GGTAAATTGTTAAAGAAACGTGCAGCAAAGTTTATTGCACTTTTCTTCAAATTACGTATTGTAGGAATTATTTAGTCAAGAAAAGATGGGAAAAAAAATCCCATCGAGCCCACTTATTTACTCGTTTTTTATGGGCTCGTTGGGATTTTTTGCCGGTGCCGGTGCCAGGGGCCGGTGGGCTCGATCGGAATAACTTAGACGTATTGTCAACTGTTGTAGGCTTTTCTATTTTATTTAGGTGTAAATTAAAATAGTAACTAAAATTATTGTTAAATGCAAAACTAATAAGTACTTACCTAGTAGGATTCTAGAAATTTTACCCCTCCCTGTTCATTTTCATGTCTGGAATCAGTCTGTATATACTAGTTTCGGGGCATCCTGTATAAAACTACTTCTGAAGATCTCTTTGTTCAGAACAATTTCAGATGAAAATATTTTTTTGTTTTATACCTTTTAAAGCGTGCATTTTTCAGCTATCCTTCAGTTTGTAGTTCTTGAACTTAATTTTTACACCAACCTTTTTTTAGGTAAGTACCTAATAAAACTAATTGTAGCCATCTTGTTTTAAAAATGGTGATCGTATAAAATTACCATGCATTTGTTCACCACTCCAAGAATTTATATTACAAGAATTTAGCAGATTGCATCCAAATAACACCGTTTTGCTCGCTCCCTTTGTCAGACGTGTTGAAGTGCGATCTCGTCTCGAGCTCATCAATAAATCACACAGTCGCAAGCGGAAGCTGATGCATTCTGTTTGTCACTCACTTCACTATCACCAGACGATAGTTTAATAAAGGATTTCAAAGAACCTAACTACAATAAAAACACGTGTATCTAAATAAAATGAACAGCAGAAGCATAAATTCAGCCTTTAGAGAAAAAAAACATTCAGATTAAAAAAAATGGTCTCGACTTTATCTCCGCAAGCACTGTAGTACCTAACCATCCTCCCTAAACCAATATTATTAAAATTCAAAGTTATGGTTTCGTCCCAGTGGGACGAGATAACGGTAGTCTGAAACTAGATCTAGAATACCTAACCTAGTACCGACTTAAATTGTGTATGTCTAAAGGAGTAGGTAGTCAGAGGCACATCTGAACTTTAGGTAGGTATAGAAACATAATTTGGCACATGCCTACAATTTTAAGGCTTATATTAGGTACGTGTATGTGTAATAATGTGTATACGTACAATTTAAGTTATATAAAAAATTTCTAAATAAAAATACCTATTAACTAACGTAGCAACTTTATTGAAAAAAATATTTAATAATGAAAAATGCTTTCGACTATCACATCTTACTCCCTACTTAATATTATAAACGCGAAAGTTTGTAAGCGAATGGATGGATGGATGGATGTTTGTTACTCTTTCACGTAAAAACTACTGATCCGATTTGGATGAAACTTGGAATATATATTGTCCGTGACCTGGATTAATACATAGGCTACTTTTTATTTCGAAAATTTTACGGGAACCAAAGGGACGCGAACGAAGTCGCGGGCGGCACCTAGTATCTACATAATTAATAAAAGCAAACTGTCTAGGATATAGCACATTCAATCATAACCACACCATAACATAATAAATTATTCTGTTCGATCCTATAAGGTTTGATCAAATGGAGTGCCTCAAGACGTACGATAGATAAATGCACAAAATATTCTGTTTTTCTATATAGGTACAATTGGACAGTCAACATGAAAACTAAATATGTAGATAGGTACCTAACCTACCTAACCCAGAGAGTAGGTATAGCATTTTATGATCTATGCCCAGAGCAACATGACCTACCTGAAAAAAAATTTCGAACTTTAATAAAAATTACACTGTCCGCGATAACATACTGCGACGTGCTTGACGCGTACATGTGACTAAAAATTTTGTGAACTGTTTGTTTTTCATCAAACATACCTACTGTCAAATTACGGACTTAGGTACGAAGTGTAAAAATTTAAGTTAAGAACACAAAATTTCTTTGAATGTAAACTCAGCTGAGGTAGTACAATCTAGATACCTAGATACCAAGCATAGTGAGATATGTAGATCGTATCGTCTACAAAGTTGCAGGTGGGTTGATTGTAGTTAATTCTCTTACAAAATCAAACTTCAACAGTTCTGAAGGGTGTGTCTGGATGAAGGTAAATTAAATTCTAATAACTATTTGTAAGCGATCTCTACCATCTCACATTTCATTCAATTAACTCTTTAGCAAATTTGTCTGACTTTGGTCGTTTAGTGAAATATTCCTCTATTTCTTGTAAGGTTTTATCTTTAGTTTCTGGCAAATATTTGTAAAGAATAATCGAAAATACAGTAGCAGATACAGCATAGAAAAAGAAGGCACCGTGCAATGTGAACACCTTGAATATATGTGGTGACATCTTCAGAACAGTAGCCATAAGCAACTCTGAATACAACGTCAGTATTAGTAGTGATGCACTCTTATAACGCAAGAATATAATTTCTCCAAACAGCGAAGAGGGAACTATCATTGGTCCAATACTAATAGCGACAGAAAATATTATCATCAAAGAAATCGATATAATTTTACTTTCAGTCATTACCCCTAACTTGATCAAATACAAGTACAGTGATATTATGTACAGAAAAGTGATACCAACGGCAGAAAACAACAGTAACAGTGTTCTTCTATTGAGATATTTGGATAAAACGCATCCCACTTGCATACCTAAAATAGTAAAACCTTCTAAAACCAGCATTCCCATGTACGCAGTGCTCTCGCTTTGAGTTATTTGACGAATCAGTTCAACAGCGTACATAGTACATACCAGCTTGCCAGAGAAATGATACAAGGACATGACAGCAACCCCTAGCAATAAAGGCTCGAAGAAGCCTCTAGTAGTCAAGATCTCAACCACTTTTCTCAGCTTGTCTTTGTAGTTTGTCGCTCTATGCTTTTCACATAAGCTAAGATACTCTTTCTGAGAGCTAATTAGACTTTCTAGTTCTTTCTCTGATTCCGCATCGTATCCTTTAAGCCAGTGATGTGATGCTGCACACTCTTCGAAGCGCCCTTTCAAAGCTAACCAAGAAGGGGACTCGGGCCAATAAAATGCAGAGATACAGTATGCACAGCCGACGAAAGCAACGATCCCAATGTTCTTCCAGTGGTACCACGTACCGATAGCATTGGCGACCCAAACACCATAGAAGAAAATGCTCGATTCAATTGTGGTGAACACGCCTCTGTATCTCGGAGACGAGTATTCCGTGACTATGACGATGAGCAGCGTCATGTTACTGGCTAGCAGCATGCCTTGCAGTATCTCACTGATCAGCAAGTGTATCGTGGTAGTGCTCCAGTAGAACACAATGAAGGCCAGTATTGTGTTCGCGGTTACTATTAAGAATGGTATTTTCCTTCCCACGTATTGCGTGAATATCGGTATCATAACCACGAACGGTAACGCACTGTAGCCGTGAACCGACGCTGAAACACACAAGAATTCATAAAATTAGTTTGGCATTCGTGAGTTTTATAGCTCTTGATTCCAGTTAGGAAATATTTGTTATGTGAGAACATTCGTTTTTTTTTTAGAAAAACTGTGATGCATAATTTTGTCATTTGAGTCCGATGTTCATTATTATTATAATTCAGTCGCACTTACTTAGCCAAGACTCCATGTCAATACTGATAGCTTCACTTGAATTTGCTTCTTTCCTTATTTGTGGAATAAAAACCGTAGGGGCCCCAAAACACAGACCCAGGACAAAATAAATGACCCACGCTCCGCTGCAGACGAACAACTGAAAAGTTTTGAAAATTTTTATGAGACCTAGAAATTCGAATTAGGCGTTACAAATAAGTCTCAAGAATTTTACCACTTGGCATTGGCAGTAATAAATGACAGAACTGCCAGCACAATATAATGTAAGTTATTTATTGCGCTACGGATTTTATTGCATAAACTTTTATTACTGGCTAAAAACATTTTAAAATCACTCTCATCAACAGATGAAGATACTGAAACACTCGTTAACCCAAATATCTAAAAACAGCCTTTATACCTAGGCCTGGTGGGCCAAGGATGAGATGCGCACCGTGACAAAATTAACTCATGAAGTTTTGTACGTAAGTAGGTAGGTATAGGTACATTTTCCGGCCTGAGCTGGGAGCAATGATCTTTATATGTAAATTCATTAGGTGAGAGTGATCACAAATTTATTGTAAAACACTTTGAACTTCTTATCATGTTATCATAAGTTAAACTATTTCGTTAACTAACTAATACTTTTTTTATATTTTTTAATTCAAGTAGTAGAATAGAAGCCTAGGTCTTAAACATTGACCAGCCAAATCTATTATGTAAAGTAGTTATCCAATATTCACTAGCTGGTAAATATTTGTAGCTATAAATTGGTACCTACTATTCTATGGATTAATAATTTACTAACCTGTCTAAGAAACGGGGTCCAAGACGTCGCATGAACCTTTTTGTCCATTTCCGGATCCATCTCGATTCTGCTAAAATCATATTCCACCATTATTAGCAAAAACACTTTGTTTATTTTAATACCTATATTGTTTAGTAACAAATTAGTTTATAAGTGACCCTACAAAATTAATAAAAGACATCCATAGATTATTTTTTGATTAACTATGGATACACAGGTGTTTTTGAAACATCTACACTGAACGCGCAGTAAACTTTGTTTGTAAGATTTGATCCGGTGTTTGCATTTGTTATCACATTCTGGCTGATACAACTCGATACATTAAAATGTTGACTATAAAACCTGTTTTAATTAGTTACATTAAACTTAAAGTAACAAGCCAGAGACTGTTGTGCGTAGTCAACATCATGGCCTGAATTTGTTATTTCTCTGAGAGTAACAATAATATCCCGGTTCCGCTAAGCCGAATAACAGAGCGTGGCTGACGCGTTATGCGTACGAGTATGTGGTTGTCGCCTATTGGAAGGGATATAAATAAAAGTATAATATAAGATAAGTATTTAATATATTCATGGATATTGTATGCAACGTCTTTTAGCCCCAAACTAAGCAAAGCCAAACAGTTTAAAATAAATAATACGATTATTATTATGAATGAATGAAAACGCTTTATTGTACATAAATAACACCGAAACATATTCCTATGATATAAACAAACCGGGTTGCATTAAATGTACAATGGGCGGCCTTATCGCTAAATAGCGATCTCTTCCAGGCAACCTTTGGATGGACAGGATTTGAATAAATGTGAAAGCTTTGGTGTTTGTGTTTCAATCACCTGCAACTACCTACTGGTCCGATTTGGATAAAACTTGGAATATGTATTCCGTTCATAGCCTGGATAAACACATAGATTAGGCCTCTTTGTATCCCGAAAAATTAACAAGACGAACGGAACGAGCTATTTAAAAATAATTATTTTATTTCATTGCATAATTTTAAGTTACAATTTAATTTAAGTGTACATTTTCAACTTAAACCAATGTAAGTTACGGATGTTCGTTTGTATAAGTGTGTCTCAAGAAGGCTTTGATACCGTAGTATGAAACCAGTGACTACCTATGTATTATTGTCGCTTCTTGCTACTCTGTTCTATATCTATGTTCTGTTACATCGTAGCTCGGATGATATTACTCTTGCGATTTTCTTATCAGCATATTAATTTCTGTCCATAAATAATTAGTGGCATTAAAATAAACATGAGATATCGAAGTTACTAATTCAGAGACAGTTAGCATATTATTTGCAGTCTTGCTCAGTTCTGTGACGAATGCATTTCTTTATTTCAAAACTTAAAAAAAAAACTCTGAGTAGGAACAACATAAAACAACTTGCCTACCTCATACCAACACCCTTCTACTTTTAACTTACCTGCCACGGTTGTTTTTTTTAATATAATTGTTCTAAGCTACACCAATGAATAACTTGATTAGTCGTAGCAATAAAATCCTCAATGTACTTAATCCAATAAAAAATCGTAAAAACTGGTGGTGTAACAAGGTTGCTCAAACAGGTATTTGGTATGGAATTCACAGCAGAGTCCATAGTTGTTTTTGTTTACAAATACATTTTTGTAAACAATGTTGTTGTGATTGTGAAATGCACCACATAACGGCAGTTTGATTAATATTTTATTACTCTAAATTTACAATAACATACTATGTATGTAGTTACTGGGAATACTATTTTTATCCCACAAAACTTCACTGAAACAATACCTAATATGAAAAAGAAACTCACCTGTATTTAGTACCTATCACAATAATAGTGTAGCTCTGTACGTCCATTCAGGCATAGCACACACACACTACAGTAAAATACACGCACAATCCGAGTACTTTCTAAAAACTATGAGTTTGTTGAACTTTAGATAGGAAGACATACAAAACTAATGTTTAGGTAACCAATGTTTTGATTCACGGGCACTTCTTTGATGGGCAATTTATTTGTGAACGAAAGATTACGTCAGTTAGTCGTACCGTGTCGTACGTAACTCTAGTAGAAGATACCGACTGCCGGCTTCCAATTCTAATTTTATACCAGCCAGAAATAATAAAAAAAAGAATTGACACTTTTACACACAATATTTAGCAGTCACAGAAAGGTACACGACGTATAGGTACCTACTTACAGGTAATACTTGAAAAGTACCTACATGTTTAAGTACATATATTGAAAAATCTAAAACTGCATTTGCCGCAGAGATTTTTCTAGAACCAAACAGGTATTGATACCTCAAACAAACAATTTGTACTCCCAGAGAAGAGTAAAATCCAAGACAAAACAAGAAACACGACAGACGAGTCAAAGATTTCAATACAATAGGTTGTTTGAGCTGAGCATGAAATACAATAACATTGGCATTAGGTAACTACGAAAGTACAATAGGTACTCACTCATCTAAATTGTACAAAGAAGTAGAAAGACAAAGTCAAAGCAGTAGGTAGGTAAGTTAAAAATAGGCAGACAACACAATACTTTTAGGTAGGTACCTAAACAAAGAAAGAATCAATATTATTTAGATTTTTAAATGAAACGTAAGTAAGACACAAGCTGTAAGTCTTGTTCAATAAAGCTGTACCTATAAACTAGCCGAATATTAACAATGGCCAAAGGAACTCATATAAGTAATATCCATCTATACCCATACATATACTACAGGTCACTTGGGAAGTCACTGTAACAAATTGACGAGTTATCAGGGTAAGAACGTGGCGCAAACATCTTTCTCACGTGTTCGAAGATAAAGTTTCAGAATTAATTTGCCAAATAACGCCGAAACACGAGATTTAAACTTGCCACCAAACTTCGCTTGTTAAATGTTAATAATTTGTTACCTAATTTCAATTAATACTAACCACCTCTCCCTCTATCAGATTACAAATTAAAACGTGAGGGTGTGTGTGTGTGTGTCGGTAATGCCTGCCTGGTGCCTATATCTAATTTACGTTTATAATGGTTATTCTAAAACATAATGCATCGTAAAAATTTTACTGCAAACTTCAATCCTTCGTTGCACTTGGATAGTCTCAGGAGTTCGTTTGATGGGTTTTATTTTATTTATTTGGAACAATAAACAGTTGTAAATCGTGTCTATAAGCAAAAACTTCGTAAAAAGAAATAGTTAATGTTTATCCACAGTTTACAACAAAGAGAAATAGATCTTGCTACATAAACAAAACTTGTTGTTTGATAAAAAAGCTGTCTTTTCAAATTTCACGTTTTGTATACCTCATATAAAAGTATTGAGAAACTCGAGTAGGTATAATAATAATGTAATGTGGAGTCGGCCATTAAAATGCATTACATGCAGAATTGGATATACGTAGGTACCTATTAGATAATTGAAATTGAACCCGGCGTAAGTATCTATACTTACATGGTCTTAGCTGATATTGATAGTTAGTACCTAATTCTAGCACTTCTCTGCTAAAGTAAAGGATCCGTAGTTAAGGAGGTGAAGTCCTTTTTATGATGGAGGTTAACGAAAAACTAGATAAGGTGAATTCAATTTTGAATCGGATTCATGAGGTCGCATTACTTCACAGCAGGAAATGGAACGTCGCCGATTTATTTTAACCGTCGCGGCTTCTTCCACACCATTAACTTTTTAATCCGAGATTTGGCTCAAGTATCTATATGACACAGTGATGACGTTACTTCCTATTAAGTTTGTTTAATAGTAATAATAGTCACGAATGACTTTATAAGGATAATTTAAATCTTCAGCACCTGTAAGGTGGTTAGCTAACTTAGCACTTATTTAATAAATCCGGGAATATATAACACCTTCAGAAGCCGTGTAATAAATACCTGTCGACGCCTTCAAAGGGCATAGTCTAAGGCGAACAGTTTCAATGTACTGGAGCGTATGTGAAAACAGTTTAAGTAGAAAGGATAAATGTGTTTTCGTAGCATGTGTAGAGAAATTCGACACCCACTCGGCTATTTACGGGCGATGGTGCGATAAGCATTTTCTCTTTCAATACCATCAAAGAGACTGGCCGCCTATTCAAGGCTTCACCCGACAAAATGTAACCCATAAAGGGTATAAGAAGGTTGCTGCTGTTTCTGACTTGCCTCACAAAAACAGTCTAAAATCTTATTTCAATAGAGTAGCCCACATCGGTTCGGCGTTCTCATTCAAGTTTTTCATTAGGACGAAACGAAACATTACCCGTGCCCTCTCGATTGCGATGAAGCCCATCAAATCATTTGTCGGCATAGCGACGCAAAACTTCAGCTATTATTCCGCTCGGTTTACTAAAACAAGAGTGCTCTTAATTCTTGATCTGGGATTTCATGTGATCATTACTTTGCACGGTCGGTCGAGCCGGCGGCGGCGGCAGCGGCGGTGCTCTCCGCCGTACCCGTACCCGTTCTTTGTCACAAATTAAATTTTAGTAAGCTACAACAACGACCCTTAGATATTATGAGCCATAATCGCTCGAGCGAGGGAAGCCTAAATATCTAAAAGGCAAATTGGGCGATCTCTCTGAAAGCTTTGTCGTAAACTTAAGCCACACGCAATTTGTTTGTGGGCGCCTTAGAGCAGACTCTCTTGTAATGTAGATTATACGTACAGAGTAATTGTTTAAATTGCAGTCGCTTAAATCTCTACAAACCTATTTGAAGAATCGCGATGTAAGAAAACAAGTGGTCAGACGGTAGTAACTCTGCTTTCCGTGCTGTGGGTCGTGGGTTCGATCCCCACCGAGAACAAACATTTGTGTGTTGTAAACATAGATGTTTGTTCTGTGTCTGGGTGTTTCTATGTATTATAAGTATGTATTTACAAAAAAAAATGTATGTAGGTATGTATCAGCCATCTAGTTTCCATCGTACAAGCTTTGCTTAGTTTGGGACTAGCAGGCGTTGTGTTAAGTGTCCGTGAATATTTATTTATTTATTTATACGTAAAATATATACGTAAAATGTGCAAGTACATTTCATTAACTAAATTGAATACATGTAAGTTAAAATATTTGTTTCGTTAAAATTATGTTCGAAGCTTTTTTTGTGGTTTCGTGCGAATATTGAAACAGGAAGCTTTTTGCTCGTAAATTGAGACGAGCGCTTTCTGGTGTGCTTCACTCCCTGATTAAATTCTCCTACATTAGCGCATTCATGGCAACACATAATATATTCAATCGACTCCTTCACTCTACGTTCGATCCGTTGTTGATTTATTCATCGAGTAGCTTTTATCTATTTAGATTGATCCAACCTGTGTCTTGATCGATGGACCTAACTTCAGGAAGGTAAACTAATCAATCAAATTATTTCTTGCAGTTTGCAAAGATTTCACGACAAATCATGTTTTTAATTGTATTGTACTTATACCTATATAGGCACTAATCATAGGTAATCAAGCTCAGCTTTAGAAGACTATAGCTAGCTAAACGGGCTGCTAGATCTCCGGTTTGAACACGTGAGTTCTGAACGCTATCGATACGCTAGCGTATCGGATTCGATAGCAAATTGTATGAGATTTTGCATAGCGCCTCTATCGTACGAAAATGAACTAAATTTGGCATCACGAACGAGTTTACCCTGTACTCAGCAACATTTCCAAAAGTAGCCTATGTCTAGTTTTATAGGTAACTCAACAATATTAGGATCAAACAACAAAGGAATTGCAATTGGCTCGAGCATAAATAAGCAAAACCAGAGTATTCGCCAAAATGAGCGGAAAAGCGCGATAGTATATGATAATATGTGAGTGACATGCATATTTAGAGCTGAGCCGCTGCTGTGACCGCAAATCACGGTAAATCAGATTTGCGCATCCATTTGTGGACGCAATCAAAACGCCGATCGTGACCTTATGGTGTCGAATGACAATTAACTTGCAATTTCTCCGGCAGATTCCATTGGCCAGCTTTGGACGAAGGTTTTGATACACAGCGTTTCAGCCAAATTATATTCTGATCCTTCCATTTTCGGTTACCTTGCTCGGAGCATAGACTAACTTCACCAATTATAGTTTATCACAAATTCAAATTCAAATTCAAATTGTTTTATTCACATAGATGTTACCATAACAGTGGGCCCAAAACGATAACTCTATTACTACATACCTAATACTAGAAGAATCTTACATAGAAAATATACAGAACAAATAACAAATTATATAATATTACCTACTCTAAGAAAACATAAAAATAAATAACAATTTTTTATAACCTTTTAAATTTGAGAACACCAATATTATAAATGTGCTTCGATGTTTCCCTCACAATATCTCAACGTAATTTTGAGGATATTGCGAATCTTATCCGCAAATACGTCCATCTCAGGATTTAGTTTAAGAATAGCGTTTAGATGAAACTGCGCTCTGTACAGCGGTGACTGTTGGCGTGCAGTAGTACGCGCGGGGCTTGGCGCAAACAGATGAACTCGCCCGGGGCGGAATCTGGTGCGCTGTTCAGGTACGCTGAGCCTACTCGCTTCGTAAACCAACTCCGGACAATCCAACACGCCCTGCAGAATACGACATACACTCATCATTTGCTCACACAGCCTACGCGTTTCCAGCGAGTTGTAACCAAGAACACCCAATAGATATTTAGTGGGGAACATAAATGGGTAGTACCCGAACTTTTTCTTATAAAGAAACCTCAAATATCTCTTTTGAACTTTCTCCAGCATGAGGGTATACGTTGTCTGATGAGGATTCCATACGGCGGAGCAGTTTTCAATTTTAGATCTGATAAGAGATGTATAAAGAAGTTGAATGGCTTTTAGGTTTGTAAACTCTCGACAGTTCCTAGTGACGAACCCCAGTCGCTTGAAGCATTCTGCTGTTAACTTCCTTATATGGTCGTGAAACTGTAGTCCTGGGTCGAACAGAATGCCTAGATCTTTTACCATCAGGCACCTGGTAATATTCTGATCTTTAATTGTATATTGCTTGAAGATACCATTCGTTGAACGCGTGAAGCTCATCACCTGACACTTTTGAATGTTTAAGTAAAGTTGGTTTCGTTCACTCCAGCTTTGAATGGCATCGAGTTTATACTTTACCTACCTAAGTCCTTATGATATGGATGCCTAACTGGGTAGGTACAGATGATAAATGCCGTGCCTGGACAAGCCAAATAGCCGAAAAGTAGGACAGTGTGAATAAGAGAGTTATTATTTCAGCAAAGCTTTGCAAAGCTAACTTTTTGGTGTCTGTGTTTTGTTTAGGTAGGTATCGTTCCTTTAGGCTTGTGCTCGTGGGTAGATCAGTTCAGCAGATTTCAACAGAAGGCGCTATATATAACGGGGTAAAGTTTCCAAAAGTTACGAAGGTACCTTCCGTGCAGCGGACTATTCGATTCCTAAACTTAGGAAATAAGATTGGGCCTCGCTCGTGGTAATGGCTTTGTTGTGTACCGGCTCTGTTTGACGGGTAACTCGTATTTCCTCCAGGATATTCCCGGGACACTCGCAGAAGCACTACACATGTCCCACTTCTTTCACTTTAAAACTATCTACCTAGCCACTCTATCATGTTTTAAAGAAACCCTTGAAAGTTATTAAAGTGGTGATAAATTGTACTATTATTCCTATTTTTATTAGTGCATTGCCTAAGGCCTAAACTATTCAATTTTCTTCCTACGTTACAAGAAAAACTTCTTCGAATAAACACCAGTCAAATTTTGTTATTAATAACTAGGTGCCGCCCGCAACTTCGTTCGCGTCCCGTTGGATCCCGTTGATTTTTCGGGATAAAAAGTAGCCTATGTGTTAATCCAGGTCACGGACAATATATTCCAAGTTTCATCCAAATCGGATAAGTAGTTTTTACGTGAAAGAGTAACAAACATCCATTCATCTATACTTACAAACTTTCGCGTTTATAATAGGTATTAGTCCGATGGTGGTAATGAGATTGTCATGCAGTGGCACGAAGTATAAGTAAAGTAGGGAAAAAATGCATTCAATTCAATTCAATTCATTTATTTAAACCATAGGATCTTATAGAGAACACTTAGTTAGGTTAATTTTTGTACAATTTAAAAATGATAATAATCATTAAAAAATATATTGTATTTTAGCATGTATTTATAGGTACATGGAAATAGAGCTCGTGTCACGATCAGTATCCGATCTCTGGGGTTTGTTGAAACACCTGCCAAACCGGGACGCAAAACTAAGCAACTACTACTAAGTAGGTATACCTACTGAATGAAACAGGTTCGACAGTTCGCAAACGTTTCCTCCTGTCCCAAGATCAAAACGAGAGATGGGAAAGTCGTCTTATTCCAGAAAATACCTGATCAATAGGTACCTAGGTACCTATATGTCTTACGATAGTTATTATGTAGAACGTGTAAAGAATCTACTTAATAACTGTATTTGCCAAGATTCTGTGTACCTTCCGAACTGTAGTAGAATAACGCAAAGAATTTTGATAAGGTGTCGAAACGGTTCGTCTATATACCTACCGGGAGTCTCATAGACTGTCATAAAATAGGCTTCACCTCCGAATCGTTTTTTCGAACGGAGGTTTTGTTTTGTTTTTTCTCCTGGAGTAGGTACAATTAAGATATATTATCAAATCTATGTTCTATTTTCGTCAACATCGTAAAATTATCATAAAAGTTGTGGTTAATTTGATTACGCCATTTTGTGCATAATAGTACATTATGGTACTAGTGTGGTACATTGGTGCTTACCGCCGAGGTGCCATTGAGACCCGAGCCGTAGGCGAGGGTCTTAAGAGTGCCGAGGACGGTAATCACCAATACACACGTGTATCATACGACGTTTTTCAACACACTTGTGAATAAAATAACTATAATTTCAACAGTGAAAACGAGTTGTGAAAAATGTTTCGCTATGGCGGGAAAAATTTCCTATGCGCGCGCATTGCGATCGGCCACAGACTAAAGAATGGGATGAGGTTTTTTTTTTATTTTCCGCACATAGGGTTTGCGTATGTTCTGCCACGTACAAAATGGGGAATTTAAAGTTTTCTTTTATTACAGAGAAAACAAAAGTTATATTTGAGTGAAAGTTTTATTTATTAAACACGTACGAGTTAAAATTATCTATTTAAATAAGAAGTTGCATGAAATGAGCAAGCAATAGGAACATTAATTTATTTGTTCTATTGAACACGATCTCTTTTAGAATAAAAACTTTTTTAAGAACAAAGCAACTCAACCAAAAAAATTCAAAAAAAAAATCTATAACTCACTAGTGAGTTATAGCAATGAAAAAGTCACAGTTTGATTATGGGTGTCATTATGTGCCTAATTGCAGTGACCATAGAGCCACTTTATGAGCAAGTGTGTTGAAAAACACCTTTACCTACCTATTAGGTTCAACCGCACTTCCTTAATTTTATTGTAATCCATTAACCAAACGTATTATTAAAACATATATTAGGTAAGTAGGTACCTCTACTATTAGGCGATTTAAACAATTCACTACTTTCTCTCAGACTTTACGGTGTCCCCAAATTAGAAATGGTCGGAATTTATAGAATGCTAAGTCAAATTTTATTCGCTGAAGTCTATATTTAAGTCTACCTCTTCGCTTCTTCTCTGCCCATACCTAGACTAAATTAAATATGTCTGACGAAACCACCGGCACACAAACCTGACTCTTATTTGGTCGAATAGTTCTGTATTAAATGAGACGTCTCTAAGACTATGAGCACACTATGAGTGACTAGGTAATTACACTTTGTAGCTAGAGCAAACCATAATTTATCGTATTTCTGTGGACGTCGCTCTTGAGATACGAGCTTTCTCTGTATTTAACTAGACAATAATATTTTCTTGTATATTGGAAACTTGAGTAGGTAAGTAGGTATCTAAAGTGTCTAGGAAACAATAATTTACCTAATTGTTTATGACATTTATGCTTTTTCACAATATTATGTAGGTTTCTCGTTGCTGATCTTCTGTTTTAGACCAATTTAATTAAACTCAAGCGCTTTAGTTCAAATCTGCAGAAAAAGATCTATGGCACTGTAGTGTGGGCTAGTTTAGTATTATATGATCTTTGATGGAGGACAGAAAAACGATCGATGAACTATACGAACGAACCCCTAAAAACACCACAGAACGGCGTGTCAAATTCAGTGATTTATGCGAACGTAGGCCAGTAGATATTGCTGTGTGTGTAGTGACGCGGACGCAGCCGCACCTGACCACAAATCAGTGGTAAATCAGATTCTGAACGTACACGTCCGTGATTGCCGAAACGAATTTGCGTTGTGTTGTGTTGCGCCGCTGCCCACTAACAAAGTAAACGGCGTGCGTAGACAGACGTATATGCAAACTGAGCGCGTAATGCTACTCTGAACAGTGATGAAAATGTGGGCATAGCACCGAACTATAGGTATAAACTTGTTAAAAGTCATCATCACAATTGATTAGATACGCTATTTGGCTAGCATGCTGAAATAAGGCTCGGGACTGGTGCTAGCAAAACCTTTACCAAAAAATAGATTCAGACAAAACAGTTTTTTTACAGATTTTAATAACCATATTTCACAGATTTGAGAAGTATCAGAAAATGTATGCTTGAGTTAGAGTATTTTGAGCGTACGAGCCCGTTTCCAAATATTCTTCACGACTTTTGTCACACTTAGGTACCTACTTACATAATTATGAAGGTTTGATCAAAGCAACCATGTCTCACCAAAACAAGCAGTCGCGCACTGCGATTCAGGCTTCTAAGGTTTTTCTACACATGAGCTACAGCTGTATGCACACAACGGCATTGTTGCAAGCTAGTTAAATCCATAATATTCCAGAATAACTAAAGAGGAATGAGCCACAATGCCGCCTTGCGCTGTACAATATTATCACTCGAACCGAATAGCCGTTGGGTTGACTTGTAAATGGTTAGCAGCAGAATTTACTTACGAATTGTTTGCATTTCATTAAGTCTAGTCAACAAGAGACCCAATTTTATCTGCTTTTCTTGGATCACAGATACGGCGAGGGCAACTGGTTCATAATAATAATATCTCTACGGACTCTATCTATTAATAGGTTTAGCATTCATAGAGAATCTCTCCACAATAGGAACCATGTTGGTTATTTCAAAAGTGGTGTAATATGTATTTATAAATTAGCACAAGCCTTAAACTTGAATCTACCTGCATTTTTTGATGCAGAAACGAAAAGAGCTTTGTATTAGCCTTTAGATGAAAACTTTACAGCAAAGACTAGATAGATCGAGTTTACAATGTAAAGACGTTATAAAGTTTTAAAATATGAAGATCAATGACGGTGGGTTAGTCTCATAATCCCCTTTGAGCCGTCCCCTTCAAGGGGTACGTAAATGAATGCACCGGTTATTCTGCATTAGCGTTGACAGTTTCTCATAATCTATTCAGATTTAGGTTGAAATCATTACAATATTTAAGGCTATTAGCAGATCATTAAAATAAACAAAATTATTATTAATTTCGACATTCTTCTGGGAAGGTATTTATTTCTATTTCAAATAAAACAAAATGGAAATTAAATTTCCATTGAAAGTAATATAATAAAACACTTTAAATTATGAGTTAGCAGAAATTTCAGGTTTATCTTTCTTTTTCGTATAATAATAATGAAGATAAAATAAATGAGTGTCAAATTAAAGATATTTCCGTAAAGCTGTTTCGTAAAACCAAAACTAAATTTATAAGTAGGTATAGAGTTTTGCCTAACGAGCACAACCATGGATCGGTCATAGTTCAGAAGAAAAGGAAAGTTAAGCAAAATATTTGTCAGAATAAAATAGGTAGGTATACCTACGTAACCTACGTACATATTGCATTGATTTAGTGCACCCATAGAATTGACTAACGAGTGGTATAAAAGCTATGTAAAGCAGTAAGATTACAGCAGGGACCTATCGCATCCAACGAGAGCTCTCTCCCAGAGCAGTGTTTGCGGGGTTTACGTGCACTGAATGCAAAAACTCAAGGATTGTGCAATTTGTGCAAAGGTGTTAGGAGTGCTTGGCTAGCCCCCATGAAGGTAAATCAGCTTACCTAGCCAATTTGAAGTGCCTTTTTAGGTAAACTTGAGAAGAGTTTGTATCGCAATTGTTAACAAAACTAGTTATCTTTTGTATTTTCTATCATGCTATAAAATCTCGACAGCAAAATGCGGAGCGCGTTGAATTTTATTCACTGACCTCCAATATACGGCGTACTTATATCGGAGGTCAGTGGTTTTATTACTAGGCGTTCCGAGCTCGTTTTCGTCAGCGCGATAGGAATCAAACCAACTCTATTTGCCAATGTCTATTTACTTTCAATAGTAGGCTTTAACAACAGTCAAGAGTGGGTCGTGTTGTTTCAATAAGCTATTACAATGTCAAAACTTTATCAAAATCACAAGACATGGCTTGTACTATTTGTTAAATGAATTTTCTTTTCGGGCTTCAATCTGACTTCAGAGAGCCAGGTCATCGTTCCAAAAGAATCATCTCGAATGCTATCATGCTTACGTCAAAGAGAAATGGACTCCACCGTATAAACAATCTCAATTACAATAAGCAGGAAAATAAGAACCCTCGACATAATGGTGATTGAAAATGAAAGAAAGGGCG
Source organism: Eulithis prunata (assembly GCA_918843925.1). Taxonomy (NCBI): domain Eukaryota; kingdom Metazoa; phylum Arthropoda; class Insecta; order Lepidoptera; family Geometridae; genus Eulithis; species Eulithis prunata. The sequence continues at coordinate 4,582,788 of OU974016.1, read as the reverse complement.
AATGTTTCAGCGGACGGAGCGCGGCGGCAGCGGCGGGAGGACCAACGTAATTGCCTTGCTTCACCCGCCCGATTGAAGTGTACTTAGCAGTTTTGCTTCCAGTTTTCACGTATAATATTTTTGTCCAAACCGCTGCGCATAAAGTTTGCTCAAAACTAATTGTCTCACACAAACGGTAATCTACTAAATTAACTGCGCTTATGCTCGAATAAGTGGGTTAATTTCACCGTGCTCCACTCAAAATTTGTTTTATAAATCCTGCTATTCGTGAAAATTTTAATGAGACCGCTCATGTGGCGTGTACTAAAAAAATACTACGGTGATTGGGCATTATGAGCGTTGACTGTGAATCATTGTTTACGAGAGCATTACCGGCAAAGTGCTTCCATCAATGAGTTTGAAGAGTTAAGATGTAAGTTTTGGCCTGAGGGAGAACCCTTCGAATAGTCTTAACTCTTGACTTGACATATTCTCATGAGGATTATACCTACATCCAACCTACTTTATTATAAGTCTGATAGGTACATGCATACGTACACAATATTATGTTTCCTTATTAACTCCATATTACGTTTTTAAATTGGGATATTAACAGAATATAACAATTATAATAGAATACAACATAGCTTACTAATTTGTTCAAATTAATCGGGACACGACGTAACGACCATTCCAACATCTAAACCATTCATAGACTAAACTTTGGCAACGGCCTACATTCCATTCCATTCATCGGCATAAAATGCTAAATCGGAATAACGCTGCTAAGAGCGCTGCGGAGGACATACAAATGTAACACAGCATATTTGTACAATATTGTGATATCTAAATAAATAAAACTCTTTTGAAGCTGACTTAGAATCAACGCACAGGCTAAACTATATAGGTAAGTCCTAGAGGTATGAAATTTGGAGGGTAGTATCCTTATATAGTGTAGGGGTGCACTAAGAAAGGAATTTTGAAACGTCACACTCTAAAGGGTAGAACGCGAGCAACGCCGCATGCGACGGCTAGTTATTTATATTCTACTAGTGTTTTTCTATGTTCCTAGCCATATTTTGTTTGCCATACCTACCCTAAAGTTTCAGATTCTCTAGATATTTCATCAACCATTCAATTTTACACACGGGTAGTGTGTTCTTACGGAAATTGTTTCAGTGTTTGGTTTGGTGCCTAGATGACCTATCAGTGCTTTAAAAAGAATAGAGACGTTCAGGACGCAGCAGCGTGGCCCATTCATGCTGTGTCTAAACTTACCCTCGCGGGCAGTTTAATGTCATAATCCTTTAAATAATTCAATTGTATGCAGTAAAATCGTGCAGCGAAATCGTCGGATTTTGCACAGGAACATAATGTAATTTTCTAGCACAGAATTCATAGAACCTGGTTTATATTTCATAGATACGTTCTGTTTTATCAAGAATTCGACTGCAAGAGGAAGTGCATTTTTGATAACTCCAAAGCTTTTAAAACGGGATATAATTCCACTAAAACTAAGTACCTACTTACCTACTGATTACTTAAAGTAGTTTTTAGAACCAGAATGCTAAGCCACATGAATGAATTTAACCAACCTAATTAGGTAACTAACCTAGCAATGTTTATCGTGAAAATAGTTACCCCCTATCTTATAAAAAGTTAGAGTAGACATTATGTCCTTATTACGTATGGTAAACAAGACATAATGTCTACTCTAACTTTTATAAGATAGACCAATAGTATTCTTGATGTTAGGTAATGCAATAATACCTAGATAATCTCCTTTCTTAACCTTGAAAACGTTTACTTAGAACTGTTCCGTAACTCGTAGCCGGGGAACTAACACTGCGAAGTCGTTTACCACTAAAGTAGTAACTTATGTGAGAACTAAAACAGATCCTTTGTAAGTAGATAATGGAGCACTCCGAAATTACCAGAATATCTACCTACTTACTAAATAATATAAGGAGTATGGAAAATGATCAATTTGCAAAGATGTTTTCAGAACTCTACCTTTCTATATTGGTATACTAATAGATTTTTTATGAGTAAAAGTCATCAAGCAGATGACCCACCTGATGTTACACGATTGCATAATTAGGCCTAGAACAATACATTGGAGGTAAAAATGGAACTTAGTATTAAGTAGTAGGTACTTTCTCGAACTGACTTTATCACAAAAAGCTCTACTGCGGCTATTAGAATAAGATACTATTTAAACCTGAATGTTATTATACAATGCAAACACGCTCTTTGTTTAGGAATTCTAAGAATTTTTACATTTTAATAAACCTTTTTTTTAAACTTACGACATGATAATAATTGACTTTGATAATTCTTCAGGTGAAGCAAAAGTCAAGTGGGCGTGCCTGAATCTCACTTGATTTGCACACTGTGCAGGAACCGACCTTGGTGCATTGCTTAGGCTGATTAAGTAATCGTTTGCAACTGCATACGCCATTGTTATAGCAAAACAATCTACATAGGTACCTACATTGGAGTGGAACGTTTATTTTCAATAGCGCTTATAAGCTTACTTAATGCGTATGCACTTTGTAATGCGTCTATGTTTTATAATCCGATCCGCATAGTTGTGCAAATTGCAACGACTTGTCATTTATTAGGTACTACTAAGTGCTGTAAGTATCAGCTCTGAAAGAGAGCTCAACAAAAGACAGCTGTCCTCACTGTACAAAAGTATTTGCTTTTGTCCCTGAGGTTTCTATTCAAGCAGCGAAAGATAAAAATTACGAACTCTGAAGTGTTTTTATCAAAGAAGAAAACAAAGGGTTGTTTAATGACGGTATTAGTGGAAAGTTCACGATAAATTCGGGGTCGTTAGGTGTTCTTTGTCGCCGCTGTATTGTACTGTAAGTCAAATGCTTATGAACCGTCTCATCAGAAACCGTTCCCTTGGAAATAATTCGATCAAAACTTCTTATTGAGCCTGAAATAAGATACAAGTTCCAAACGACATCGTAAAAACCAGAACACACAATTAAACATACACAGATACAAATTACTAACTGGTAATAAGGTAAGTGTACCTACCTATAAGTTTTTGGATATACCTACCAGATGCGAATTGTAAAACATTCATGTTCATGTAAGCATTTTATTTCTGCTGAAACACGAAATTATCAGGCGTCATCACGTCCATTTTGGAACTGAATTGGTTTATGAAAATGTTTTAACTACCTACTGAAACGAAATCAGATCAGGCTGAAATAATTATTATTACATTACATGTAATGCATTTACAGTGACGATTCTTGTCAAGAATGAACTGCAGTGGGCATGGATCAGCTATGGGGTGTCTGATATTGGTAAGACAGTCGTGCCTAACTAATATTTATTGACACCTATTAGTTTATACACAGTCGACAGTGAAAACTCCGGGTCATCTATAAAAACTTAAATATCGGAAATTGAATATCGGGAAAAGTAGAAACCACAGTATCAGTTTAATACTCCTTGTTTAAATAAAAGATATTGCATTATTTGCTCGCATAATTTCACCAAGTTATGTTTCATGGTTACCAAACTACTTATTTAAGTTTTTGTAGATAATCCGGAGTTTTTGCTCTCGAGTGTATATTTAGACAAGTTTCTAGCTAGTTACTGGTTACATAAAAATACATAAAAAAAGTCGGAAAAGGAGCAAGTAGGTAAAGCATAAAATTATCCAGCAAAACGGCTTGTTAGAGTATAATATAAAAACATGGGCAAACCCGAAACACAGTGAGCGCTATCATACGTTGACCGTATTGTGAATTTAACCTTTGTAGAGTTGTCTCTCGGGTATCCGACTTTCCAAAGGATATTATGCTCATCTGGGTACCTTATTATCTTTTCGCCAACTCGGCACGCCTGTTTACCTTACAAACATTTGCATAGGCTCGCTCGTTTCTTATTTCATAATGTCTGGGTCAAATATCACTGGGAAGGTATAAAATGAAGGAATAAGAAAATAAAAAGTAAATAGTCAGTGTTTGAACGTTTGAACCAAATTATTTGTAACCTTAGGGTGTGTCGTGTATTACATTTGTGCATACATTTATTTTTGTCCATGACATGACACAACTTGTATGTGTTATTAGGATAGGATGTCACATCCAAGTGTATGATTAAATGTACAAAAATAGTTCCTGTAGTTATTAAGCAATTTGTACCCTCGTATGAACTAAGCAAAGAGAACCGACATAAATGTAAAATTCAGTTGAAGCCAAGAGTACGTTTGTACATGGAGCTCAATCCATTAGCTAGCTGGTTATTACTTTGCTGGGTCCAACACACGACTGACGTTTGCCCCGTTCTTTTGCCACAAACGTACCTACATATCTACCCAGTACGGCATTCCCGACCTTTCTGATTTCATATTACACTCTTTAGTAAATGAAAAAGTTGAAAATGCGATTTACTGAACTTTCAAACACAACTTCTCTAGTCAAAATAAATAAGCAGCACAATCGAAGCTTATTTAGACAGAACGGTTTTTAATTTCAGGTAAGATCAATCCAACCCTGTATTTATGTAAGGGTTTGGAGTTTCAACATTAGGTACTGTGGTTACCTACCGTAGAACGGTAATTCCGTGGAGAGTGTAACCAAACAATCCTGATAGGAACCTATTCAATTATCGCTGCATCCGCATTGACCCCAGATTGCACTTCACACCTCCATAGACCGGAGCACGCAAATCGATAGGTCTTAGAAGTAGGTTCAAAGGAAGCACTCAGCTAAAGTGGCCATATAAAGTTTACCATAAATGCTGAAATTGTGGACAACAACGGCTTTTTAACACTTTATGAGCCGTCCCATATCAATTTGCAATACTTTTACCACCGCAAAGTTTTCATCAAGGAAATGGTAAAAAATTTACAGTATTAGCATGGCAATCCAAAACCTATACCTAATACTGTTTACGGAACGATACTATAGTATCTAAAGCAACTGGAAGTTAAGAAATCTATTGTACTGACAGCTTTGTAGCCGCAAGCAACAAGTTCTCTCAACCAAGCCTTGGAGAGTTTGAGACCTATAAATGTTAAAATCTCGATTATATATACACGGTGTACCATAATTGCCCTATATGTCGGAAAGGGGGGTATTTTACAGGTCATGGCGAACAGTGTTTGTTCTACGACTTTTGAGATTTCGAAGTTTTTCATTCATGAAATGCGCTCGTAACTTTTACTCTAAATGTACATACATACAGCATGCGTGTGCGTGCGACGCGGTAGGAGGGTACCAACGTGTGCATGCGTATGTACGGGTTTACGCTAATAGTAAACAAACAGTTAAGGATGTCGCAAATTTCTAAAATAATAAAAGTTGTACTTTTGTAGAGGCCCCCGGCAACCCTATATGGCACGTTGTACAGAAACGTGTCACGTCAGCGCTCTCGGTCTATAGGCAAGTGCATAATGTGGTGTCTCTTCATTCATACATAATGCTATGATAAAACTAGCACATGTAAATGAGACTGATATATCCGGTTCTCCGCAGACCCTCGAGCGCGAACTATCATTCTAGTCTATGACGTTACCACGACCTACATCGCGGAAAATTATAGTAAACAGCTTGTATGCTTCGTTCGCACTCAACGTTGATTTTAACTTTAAAACATTATTATTTTTCACTTTATAAACTACGTTGTAAACATTCAAACATTTCGCTGCGAGAGCTTTTACTTGTATAGCAAGCTTTTAGGTAATCGCCCACTCAAATCTTTATTAATTGTACTACTTTCAGCTGATTGCCTGCGGCAAAAAAAACTACAAAGTGGGATAAAGAAAATTGGGACGAAGGAGCTGGGCTCAAGGCTCTCTAAGCAGAGTCTTCAGTACTTTGTGATTGAAAACCTCGTGCACGATCATGAGTCAACAACAAATCTACAGTTAAATACACCTTTTTATAAAATTTAAATAGCAAAACCAATTTTACAGTAACGTAGGTATTTTACCATTCAAGTAGTAGTTACTCATCAAGAGCAAGGCAAGCCATCATTTCTATAAAGGTAAACCTGAATACTAAATGAAAACAATGGCTGGTGGTAGCCGTCGCAAATCAAATTACAACTTTTACATTACGCTGTTTCCTAGATTCATTCAACACATAAAGTTGTGGAGGCCTTTTGCACTTAAAACTTCCCCGGGGGAAAATTGTGCGGTCACATTATATCGCTGAACGAATTGTTATTGTTTCTGAAGGGAACTTTAACCGCTGTGGATTACATTCAGCTGAAGTGGCTCGGTTACAAACTACGAGCCTGTCTTGTTAAAAGCAGATGGTTTGACCTATTGCAGTAAAATGCAAATTTTTCAAACAGGCTATTTTGAAATGGAATGTCACAGCTGAATTTGCGCTTTGGATAGCTAGAGTCAGTTTTTATCTGTAATCATGTAATTCTCAATCAGTTTGTTGATTTTTAAGCTGTTTTTTATTTTAAATATTTAAACGAGCGAGGTTTCTAGCATAAACTAAAGCAAGTAAGTCAGATTCTGTTTAAAGCTAATGGATACGAATAAACAATCCACTCAAAAACACACATCAATCACCATCCCTCGTTTATGAGTATGGGTGATCCGTTATTTTGTACTATTTCAGTGTCAGAAGTGTTTTAGGCCCTTTTATCCTCCACCCGGGTTTCAAAATTTATTCAACCATCATTTAAATTATTCATCGTACCCAAGCAATGCTTTAAGCTAATTTCAAAGATAAACTCGTGGAATACATACCCTGCGTAACTATGTTTCTTTTTACACAAGGGAATTCAAAACAACCATTAATGTATGTACCTTACTCTGGGTATCATGAATATTCCATTGGAAAACCCTTTTAAGAGATAACATCATACGAAACGCTTTTAAAAAAAAATACTCCTAAATAATTATAACGCCAGACTTTCTACAATATTTTGCTGTGCTATTTTTGTAGCAAAAGCGACAATTCCGCGCGAACTCTTTAAAAAGTAAATAGATAAGCACAATAAGATTTCTTTCGTTGCGATCATCTTACAGAACAAAAGAAAGCCAAAAGTGGGAAATAAAACGTGAGCCTTTATAGAAGTTGTGGAAACGGAAAGTTTTCCAATTGATAATAATTTCCATTGTGGTGCAACACAAAGGGAACAGGAAAGTATGAAAATCTGAAATAAATTCTTAATTTAAGAGCTGACTGAACGCTATCTGAAAGGAAAGTCGGGATTAGAAGAACAAAGACCACGGCGCGGTCCTGTGGAGCTTAATTTTTTGTTGACTTCTGTTTGGCTCTTTGCCGTTCGCATAAATTGGACTCTCAAAAGTTGTATAATGAAGTTTATGGCTAACCCAATGTCGATTACCTACTGTTCTGAACCACTCAACTTTTCCATTTATAAGTCAGACGTTCTAAACATAAAACGATTCTCTAGGTACGTATCTTAACCCCTAGCTACACATGGAGTTACGAAGCAATAGATTATCTTTTATCTATTTGCTTAGCAAATCTTGATGTTTTGAACAGATTTGCTAAGCAGATAGAGATTAAACTATTTTAGTGTCTAACTACTTCCATAAATTATCTAAGTAGAAACTTAAGTATCTCGTTCAACCAGCGCACACTTACCGCGGTATAATAAACTAAACCGTAATTGCCCTAATTAGGAACAAAGAAACCGAGAATTTCACTTGTATTTGCTACAAATGCTTATGAAACTTACCCGTTAAAGTAACAAGTAATAGAAAGTACCAATCTACATTTCGTTCAGGAAAGCCAGAGCAGAAAAACGTTAGTGGAATGTTAGCACGCCCGCCGCAAGGTTTGTCATAAAAACCTAATGCAAGTGTGAGGTAAGTAAGTTTGGATGTTGTTTTGAGTTTTTGGAGTGCACAGTACGGAAGGCGGTAGTAATAAATCCTTGTTTCGTGTCGGCCGACACCCGGCGCCCGATTACATTCCGATTCTGAATGTACGATACGGCTACTTCGGGATCGGCCGGCAATAAATACACGCAATTACCGCTACCATAACTAATGTTCATGGTAATATTCGCAATCAATGTACGACTCCGCAATTGTTGTGTTTATCTGTGATGAAGACGGTACGTACCGTTTGTGCCACTTAAATGTACAATCAAGTATTATAACTATTGCACAATGCGCATCTACGAGACCTCTACGACGTAGAGGCTAAAGCTACGCAGCTACGAATCTCCTCGTATTGTGCCAGTCTGCTAAAACCACTTTCGGTACACCTGCTTATTAACAGCTCGATCACTGGCCTGTATTTAAAGTGATGATAATAATAATGGTTGTATTTGTTCAGTATTGAACACATCTACGACGCCTCTATGTAGCTACGTGACAACGACTGCTCGTATTATACCAGGCTGGTAAACCAAGAACCAGCCTATTAACACCTCCTTAGCCTGCATTCATAGTAATATTGTGATTGTATTGTTCAGTATAATGCACATCTACAACGCCTCTACGTCGTAGAGGCTAAAGCGGCTGCTCGTATTGTAGATACTAGTCTGTTAAAACCACCACATTTCCGTACACCACCATATTAACAACTCCTTAGCCTGCATTTGCAGTCAGTGAATATGATTGTATGTGTATAATAATGCACATCTACGAAGCCTCTACGTCGTAGAGGCTAAAGCTACACGTCTATAACTGTAGCAGTCTGTCTAAACTAACAGACGTAAGCTTATTAGTGACGGTTTTACCTGCATTTTATACTCACTATTATTTTGGAAAATTATGCGTTTTCCTCTCGATCTACGAAACCTCTACGCCGTAGCTAAACGCAATATTGTGATTCTTACGCTGGAGCGTTCATCTTAAACTATTCATTAATAATATAAGGCGTCACGTAAACCGTATATGCCGTTTGTATTCAATTAATCCGACGCAGTCAGACTCGCACCTAATTTGTAAACAAACGGAAGGCTGGCTAGTTCGGTCATCTTCATAATTTACTACCATGCAAATTACACTTCCGTCCTGCGCACTACAGGTTACCTACATAATACATTCGAGTATGTACAACTCACACTAGAACTATTATGAAGATAGTGTGACTAGGATATCTCCTCTGTTTTGTAACGCTGAAACTAGAAGAGAAATACTTGCTAAGAAACTAGAATATACCTAAATGGAAAAATATATTCAGAATAAATTGGTGCTTACATTTTATATAAATAGCATAGGTAGGTATTACCTTCTACACACATTCCGTCGCCTTGTACTATTGCTATTGAAAGAGCGCGCGTTCTTGCACGACTTTCAAAGTCGTACGACTGATACGTAAGTATTTTATACGACATGCAAACACTGGAATTCGGAAACTTTTTCAAAGTCGACTGTATAACATCGTGGAAAGTTTCAAAGTCCCAAAGCTTTTGAGCTTGAAGTATGTTAAGCCTCAAGAGATACTTTATTTTTATTTATATAAAATGTTACTTAAAGAAATTGCCAGCTGAAGTAGTACCTAATTGGTATGGTTAAGCTAAACCAAAACCGTCTTGCTACTAAGATGAAGGTTCAAATAGTAATATAACAACTTGTCTCTTTCCATCTAATTTGAGTCTGTTGTCATAAGACAATCTGCTACCATCGCAAATTATTGAGGCATCTAACTGGTGGGCCGGATGGGAAAAAAATCTCATCGAGCCCACTATGCAAATGCGATTTTTTTTTGGGCCGGCCGGTGGGCTCGATGCGTATAAGCCAGTTATACCTATAGGTTCTGTTAGGATGAACAAAAGTTTAAATTACAGAATTTGCTGAAGACTATTCTTTACGGCATAAAAACTGCGATGAGACAAATCTATGCCTCATCCTCATAATGCCTTGCGGTTAGAAACCTGAGTCAGCTGATGATATTATTTCCAAAAACCAATGCATGCGAGCCCTTCAAAGTATTGTGGTGTATTTATATTTATGGTATTCTTATTTTGATTACTATTTTTAGCAACACTTTTTATTCAACGTTCATACCGAATCTGTTAAAAGATTAAAAGTAATTAAAAATTGAAGAGTCGGTATTTGTCGTTAAAATGGTTTTTTCCCTGTAATTAGCACACGCCGCCTTTATTTTCCGATTTGCGAGAATTGAAGTTTTATCGCAAACATTTATTTTTGTAAGAGAAACGGTATCAACGCGGTTTTGTTGAGTACGAGGTTTTTTAAAACAAACCATTTAGGGGTCTGTAAAAAGATTTAATTTATTATTTGCTAATGATGCTGGAAGGTCAGATGACGACTCCTGTGGTTCCTTTTCCGACTAAGACCTATGACTGGGAGTGTGTGTTCGACTTCCTAAGTAGAGCACATGTTTGCATGATCTGCAAATATTTGCTTTTCTGGCTTAGGTGTCGTGTTGTAATACCATGGTATTTGTAGGGTTTTATTACATACGGTTTTATTTATACTGACCGGCGACATAATGGGGCCAGTGAACAAAGCGGAAAAGAATCCCTTGTCGTGACGTTCCGCGGATGAAGCCAATGTCCATAGGACGTGATAGGGATAATGATGACTATGATTGACATTTTTAAACCGATAAAACAAACGTACATTTTAATAAAGTACCTAATACTAATAATATTGACTACTTTATGAAAATGTAGAGTGGGCTTATGAAGGCGGAAAATCTACTGAAGAGGCACATGTACACCAGTAGTGGACTTCTACAGACTGATATTGATGGTGATGAATATTACTATTCATAGTTCTATAACAGAATAATGTAATGTACTGACGTAGTTTTATCCAAATTGGTCTAGCCGCTACGAGGAAGCGTTGACGTAGGTAAGTAGGTATTGAAACATGAATATCCAAATAAGAATATAAATGTTTTAGTACTTCGGATCCCCTTTCACCTACTCTATTAAATTGGTACTTAGCAAGCTAAAGTGTAAAATCAGCACTTAAGTACGATCACATTTCCATGCAATCACTATTGAACGATCAAAGCCTGATGCTACCAGCTGTTACGTTTTCTCATTTCCTACCTAGAGTACCTACCTACCTATCTAGAACATCTATGTAGAGCACCAACTACCTAGCAACTAATGCGAAGTTCCGCGTGCTTCCGTCTAGGATTTGTAAGCGAATATAAGTTCAATAACAGAAATGCCAATCTGTATTACAAATTACAGCAATTTCTTTTTTAATAGCTTTGAAATTGTTTTGCCATAAAATACCAATTAATAAATTAATGTCCATGACTGGGAAACCAACGAGCTTCGAAGTGGAAGCCAAAATGCCTCCCATAGGGCTAACAAGGATACCGTAAATAAACTGTAACTGCTGCCTTGGTGAGATGTGGCTTCAGGAGGCTACTATCCGATACTGCCCTTTACTCAACTGGTGATCTCAATCGGTTATTCTATTTTGACATTTACTTGCAGAACGTATCACTGCGATTTATCAAGGCTTTTCATGCTATCTTTTACCGTTTTTTATTTGGTTGCTTTCTATAACTAGGTACCTATACCTACTAAGTATAAGCGCCCAAAACATTTATTTTGCTATACCTACCTGGAAAAGGTGAATAAGTTTCAAAGTGCCTCCTACTACTAAGACCCAATTGTAACACTTATTTATGCAAATAAACGTATCTTGCATCTTGTATCTGCAAAGTAGGAATGTAACATAGATCTACTTTTGTTAGGTTAGCTTCTCACTCGTGTTTTTGTGCTTTGACTCTGTAACCGCATTAGAAAACTGATGCAATAGCCAATCACACTCTCGCCTTTCTATCAGCGAAGTTCAAACACATGCGCAGCTATGCATAAACCAACGTGTCACTTCTCTCATCTCTATCAGGTTTCGGTATAGGAAAATGTATATCAGGCGAGATAGAAGCTCGATGGCCAAAGTAAACTCACCCGTATGTTTGCTTTTAATTAACCATTGGTCCACACGACGGCCTATACACTTTTCATGAAACAATTATTATGCTACTGCACTTACGTGATACTGTTTGTACTGGATAACATCGAAAAAGTTGGACATCGGTTTACATAAATAATTTCTGCCCTTGGTAAGTTCTTAGAACTTCTGTTTCCTTATTTTCTTTTGTCTTTGACTTCATATAGGTAATTTTATTCTGTCACCATCAGAAACGCCGTCCGTATAAAAAAGGGAATCCGTACACAAATAGATTTTCAGTAGGTTTCGATAAATGGTCGAGAATAAATTACCTTTGTTCATACTAAAACCCATTCAAGTGTTTCGTATAAAAGCAATATTTCTTACATTACGGTGAACGTTACACCTCATTTTAATATCCAAGTTAATACCCTATGGACATGGCCAACCGCGAAGTGGTCGATCTCTCTGCGCATTACGAGCACTGAAGTTTCCAGCGAAAAAGTTAAATGGTCTGGAATGAAGCATCGGTAATAGAAAATGGACGACAATCCTCATTTCCTTGTTCGTTATTCAAATCTGATATGGTCCGATGTCTTTGTGCAAGTTTTTGCCTAATGACTTCGTGGAAGCCCCCTAGCTTATCTAATTGAAATTCAGAAATCTGATAGCTATAAAATACTAGGTGCTTAACTAAAAGAGTGTTGATAAATTGCTTTCTTTTACTGAAAAATCTACGGCACTGAAACTTCACGACGAACGTACGTACCTACCGGAAATTAACATTTTCTAAAGCGTTTGCAAATGAAGGCGCATACATCGAAATGACTTTCCTTGGCTTTGGTTACATCTACATTCCTCATGAATTTAACCGAGAAATCCATTCCCGTCCTAAAAATGATACACATTAATGAAACGTTTCGCTTTCACGCTATTTGCTTAGCTCTCGATCGTTTCAATAAAGGAATCGCTAAGGAATTTGATAAATACCTATTCATAATGCAAAGGAAGGGAAGCACAATCAGATTTTCATTGGAGATCCCGCCGACTGTCGAGGGGAGAAATGAATACTTATTGCTAAAATGAAGCCAGCCATTAATGAACGCCGATTCTGGTGAACCGGTCGCCTCTACTTAATTCCCTTGGAAAATATTCAATAAGCGCTGGAGCTGCGCGGTAACGGCAAACAAGCGAAATCAAATGGAGAATAAAAATTGCATCGACTGGAAAAATGTGAATTTATCAAAGAGATAGTCGCGGTTCATTTGCATTAGGTAGGTACTAACTTCACGCGATCTGTCCCTCGGACGAGTGATGATCGCGTTCAATTCGAAGCGCTCTTTTTATGTGTTTGCGGATAAATTTTATTTTTTCCATTGATATCATAGGGTAAATCGCTACGTTGCAGTCCAACAACACGTTTGAAATATCGCAAGCGAAATTATTCACGTAGCCTTTTATACAATCCTACTATGTAGGGCTCGGCGTTCACAATAAGGCGGAATCATCTATTATGTTCTATTGTTGAGTGTTTCGTCCGATCGGGAATAGCGTTCGGTGTTTCTTTATCTGAGTAGGAACTGCAGGAAGATATATTTATTGATAAAATCCTGCGTAAAGTTCTTTATATACTTTCTAGCGGTTTCACTTATAGTTACATCGTACGCCTCATTGAATGTGTTTTATCACGCTTATTGTGTTTTTACAGATAAATGTAATACAATGGCCGGTTATATCAATTAATACATATCTTTTAATGCTTTAACAACACAGATATTATACAACAAATTACTTTGTAACTTCGACCACGCCTGAGTCGCAGTTTCTTCGACCGCAGCCAACGTTTTTCTAAGTTCTTCATTTTGGGCTATCACTTTCGTGTGCGTCTTCAAGAATATGCTCAAGTACGACTGCGCTAATTCGAAATCTCTATTGCTTTTGAGCATTACGTCTAACATCAGTAGGAATTGGTTCATGAGTTTTTCAGAGCCTCCTACTTCAGGTGCCATACTCGATACTTCAGCTTCTATCGCGGCGGGAGTCAGACTCTTTAGTTTTTCGATACAAGACTCAAAACCTTCGTCCGTATCACACTTTACAATCATCTTCGCGAATACTGAAAGTGTCGTGAGTTCTTCTGGTATAAGCATTTTAGTTTCACCTCCGTCTTTGTCTTTATCGATGTCAAATTCTAACTCGAGACTAGGTATGGTTGGGAGGAAGAACGGTGCAGATTTTGGGACGGTAAGCAACGTTTTAGGTTTGTTCCGCCTTTTCACGATATCCAAGTTAAGTAGGTTTAGCCACCTCGAAGTGGGTTGATCTGATAGAGTGATAAGCTCGTGACTGATTTGCTCGGGGGATTTGTACTCGGGTTCTTCTCCTATATCTATAGCTGCTATGTCGTCGATATCTGGTTTTTCTGGTGCTGTGCTTGGTAGCGCTGAAAATATTCAGTTCATAAAGTCCTCTTCCTTTTCTCCTTTATCTTATTTAAGCCATAAGTAGTTCAAGCCCACACGATAAACTATGCTACGCGATTTTTAAAGAAATATTGAAAGCTAATACAAAAAAACACAACCGTAAAATTCGAACAAACAAACCCGATAGGTAAACGATTAGAGGCAAACGGGTTAGTTGACTTACTAAGTTTCGGCACATCACCAGCGCTCCTATCGATAGGCTTGAGGAATATTCTCTCGTACAGGAGTTTGTTAGCCCAGAGGAACACTCCGATTTCACCGACGTGTGTGGTCGCCAAATAGTCGCCGGTCGGTGACATCGACAGTGAAGTGCACGGCTCATCGACCTGTAAATGGACAGTTTTTGAGTTGATTCAAACATTTCAGACCTATACCACTTCTTATCCTACAAAGTTTACAGAGGCAGGGACGGGTGATTTTGTTTGACAAAACTAACAAACGAAGATATACTATTTACGCGTCAAATGATGATATACTATTTGGTTGATTTTATTCTAACCCACCTCACATTTTCCTCTTCGAGAAAACTTACCGAGTAAATATCCACAAGCTGAGCGCTAGGTATGTCCCACGTACATATCGTGCAGTCCATTGAAGAGCTGATCAGCCATCTAAAAAATTTACCTATTTATTAGACGGACTAATGTGACTGCATAGCTGTAGTGTCACTCTTAAGTTAAGCACTACACTTCTCACTTTCCTCGAATCCGAATCAAGAAGGTAGAAGAGGGCCTGCGGAGCTACTTGATAGACAAAGATTGATTGTGGTTATTGTATCTCTTTCCATCAAACCTCTTTACTGGGCTTTCGGGTCACTTGGGCTTTAGAGTTAAGAATATTATACCTACTTATATACTTCATACCTGCCTATGAATTGTAGATAGGTGTATTGCGTACCTGCTTTGTGGATCAAAGTCAATATCGTTTATTTTCCCAGCATGTCCATCAAACTTCCTCACAACTTTCATTGTATCGATATCCACTAGTGTAATAGAGAAATCTTCATTAGCTATTGCTAGTAACGCGCTTTCTCTATGAAACTTCGTCATAGATACTGCTTCTGATAACCTTAGCACATGGTAGGGAGTTTTTGCTAAAAAAAACATAATAATGGTTTCACATTCCACTAATAAATGACTCTAAATACAATAAAGTCAAGCTTAGTATTCAAGGGGTAAGCCTGGTTTATGCTTGTGAGTAGTTGTGAATCAATGGAAAGTTCCATTAAAAAAAATAGTGCATGAAAACCTGTAGCTTTACCAGCTCTGCACAAACTGATCATTGGTTTTTGTCGTGGATAAGCCTTGATAACATAGTGAATGTTCTAGACTAGTCATACTCCATCTAAAAACTTAAAAAAGTCTACTGCTGGACCTAGCAAGCAGTGACTTGCTACTGCTGGACTGGTCCTGGCCAGGCATCATCCACGAGATTTCCAGGAAGAGCGATTTTGAACTACCCATCTAATGACATCCCGTGATGTTTACTTTGCTGGTCATATTTTTATAATACTCACTATCATCTTTAAAATGCCAGAACTTGAGCGTCTCATCGGCTCCCGCAGTAAAAACTCTCTGGTTACACAGATCGGTCTCAACACCTCTCACGGCACCTTTGTGTGCTGGGGTGGTGTCGCCGTAACATCCTCTGCGTAATCCTGATTGCATGTTGAATTTATGTACCTCCCCATTTGAGTAACCTGTGGGAGTTAAATCATAGTAAAAATGTGTTCTTGGTTTTTTTTATCTGTGTGATGCAGAAGGCAACATAATTATAAAGAAAAAAAAATCTATAAATTTTGCCTAATTATGTTGTTATTTTATAAGTCAAACATGGGTCTAATTTGAATTCGTCATCGGGAATGAGATTTGCACTGACGTCCCACGTTGGGGTGTATTGTGCATTGTCCCTCTGCTGACCTCACCCCAGCCAGCCCAATTTCTTAAAGTAACGGAGGACTTTGGGTTGATGGCACCAATGTTCCAGCATCCCTGATGTTGTGGATGCCGAGGAGTGGTAAAACATGGGTGTAAATGTAAAGAATACTCACCAATAACAACAAAATTACCACAATGAGTTACCGTCAAGCTTGTGGCTATAGTTGTATTGTCCTGTTTGTCATACGGTATAAACTTATGATCACCCATACACATCCTGTTGTATGACCATGAAGTTGCCACATACTTGTCTTTGTGTAGGGTGGCAATACTGGCCCATTGCTTGTCTCGCTGCATACATGAGCTAATGCTAGTGATTGGTGGTAGAATCAATTTGTCATTCTGTAATCTAGCTGAAACAATTTAAAAAGAAAAGATATAACTCATTCATAGTGAACGGATACAATCAAGAAGAATGTGAATTTATCTAAGTGGTCAGTACTTTTTAACATAACTATCAACTTTTATTAAATAATTACCTTTTCGTTTGGACTTTTTCCTGTTCATTGATGCTTTGCCAAGGTTTTTATTGAATGTTTCAGATATTGTATTCATTATGTGCATTCTACTGTCCCCACCAGCTGTCAAGAGGTTTGTGCCACTAGGCTCACAGAAACGCACCAAATGTGGAGGCAAAGAATGTCCTTCTCTGCAACAAAAATTAGGGTATGTAATACAAATTCAGATTACTTAATAAATATTTATAAGTGAATGCAAGTGAATACCTTTTTCGTAATAACCTAGCACCACCATCAGGCATGTCAAATATCCACAGTTTTAGTGAGTTGTCTTCAGAATTTGTCACCATCAAAGGCTCTGACATCAGGCACTGCATACCAGCTATAGCAGCCCCATGCCCCTGATGCATCTGAGACACAACCCTCTGCTCCTCTAAATTCCACAGCACAATATGCCCCGTATGACTCCCAGTTACCATCATGGGTGCACCATCCAGTCGGAACGATAAGCTTGTACATATCCCCCAGTCGTGAATAAATTCCATCACAATCTCATCAAACTTCAAGTTGTGGAGTATAATCTTTCCTTTGCTCAACACCACGGCAACCACATCTACTGCAGGAGCCGGTTCTAGCACTAGCACGGGACACTTCCATCCCTTGAAGGAGTAAACTAACTTTGAGGTTCGCAAGTTCCATAGCTGCAGCGGACCTTGCTGGCTCCCCAATAGTATTTTATTTAAGTATGTGGGCGGGTGGCACATTGCACTGATCGAGAAATCCTTCTCAAATTTCAATTCCAAAAATTCAGTCTCATCTTTGATATCGAATATTTTCAAAACATTGGCTTCATCGATTGAAACGAGATGAATACCGAACGGAAATAGGAAGCGTACAGGTGCATTGTGCCCTTTGTAGACGTGTTTCAGTTCACATCCACGTCTCCAGGCGTAGATATTGTTGGCGCTGGCTGTGTAAACATGATAGTTGTCTCCGCTCATACATGTTATTGGGCCTGGATGCTCGCCGCTAACGCTCAATAATCGGAACTTATCACATCCGTATGTATGAAACCACTTCCCTACACTCGTGCATAGCAATATTTCACCGCGTCTTTTGATAAATCTAGCCACAAAAGGCACATGTGTACTCACATAACCTAAAACTCTAGCACCGGCAAATATGCGGCTCGTCGATTTTTCTGGCATGTTTGTTTCTGCCTTTTCTATTTACTACATAGCATGGAAAACACGAAACTAAACAAAATTCTTCAAGAAAAACGATTTCTAAGTCAGTTTTTTAGAAATTAAACAATCGCGGATTTACAGAATTTTCACAAGCCCTCTTTGTTATTATTTTCCTGTCAATGTCATAAAGGTATGAATGTCAATGTAATTTTCATTTATTGTTCTGTCAACGTCATTTGCATTTATACTTCTTACCTTAGGATAAAAAAACTAATGGAGTAGCGGCAGTATCCCAAACTGAATCTTACTTTCTGAATTTTTTCCAGTTCTTCCGTGATCCCGCTACAAACTTTTTGAAATCCTTTTAACGTCAGCATTACGTACCTACCTTCCTTACCTACAAACATGTTCTAAAATGATAAAATTGGTGGATTCAAGAACTCATTTCAATTTATTAACCAGATTTTAATACAAATACATACCTACTTTACTAAATTCTTAGGAACAGATATAAATAAAGAAGGTACTAGGTATTTCTTAAACAGGGTGTTAAAAGATTCAGGAGCATCGAAAAAAGAAAAAAACAGATAATAATGTACTTTTTAAAGATTCCGTGTTTATTATGTTTATCAGCAACCCTGTGATGTTTCGCACAGCTATTTGAGATAGTCTTATAGATGAACATTCCTAACAGTAGGTACCTACCTACACACATTTTATCTCAATATGGGTTCTAGGTACCGGAGTAGGGAATCTTTTTACACCCCCTATTAGCATAAAACATTTACAACAGTCCTTGTCTTTTTAAATCTTCATAAGTTTTCCTATTCACAACATTTCCAAGCGAATCTTCAAATTCTTCGTCATTTTCAGCCACAAATCTTTCAGTCTCCTTTTGGTGCTTGATTTTCTCCCAAACTGTAAAATTAAAGTTCTTTTAGTTCTAATAAAGAAAACACTCAGGGGGTACATTACATACTTTTTATGCATATTATGTATATGTATCTGAAGCATAGTATTGTTATAGGTATAGTTGACCTTTTCACGTTAGAGCATGTCATTCTATCATAAAATCACGCGATATGCGGTATCACGATCAAGTACCAAGAAAATAATTGACAAAGATCTTTATAAGTAGACTTATACTAAGTACTTCTAAAAAACATTCTATCAGCAGTCTGGTTTGAGAACTTACGAGCAAGCGCGTCCTCAATCTGTGTGACATTAGCAAAATGCGCGGTGTTGGGTATTCCCAAACATCTCATGCCGTGAGCATGCCGCCACTCAGCAAAATGTCTCTGGAACGCCTTTGGCCCTTTGTACGTGTAGTTGCCGCAAATCTCGCAAGTGTAGCTTATGTTCAAACCGTGCAGCTTGTATAGCCAGTAGGGGATTGGCTGTGAACATAAAAATAATGATAAATTAATAAAATTCAGTCAAATAGACTCTCTCCCGTGAGTTTCTGATTGAAAATAACGTCTTATATTTACCTTTCCATCCCATCCAAGAGGCAAGTTCTTAGGGTTGTACGGAACCTCGTCATCATCAGAATCGATGTCAGGGGCGGCGGAAGCATCGCTTTCATCGCCGCTGTCGTCACGACGCTCTCCGGCCGCACGCGCCGCTCGACGGGTGACGTTCTCGATAGTGGCAGCGCGGGTGCTACTTACTGTAGTTGCAAATCTGAAAAAAAAAGCTGGTTATGAACTCGGAAGCAATAACAGAGGGCAATAAGAAACAGAGAGCATCAATTGGTACTTAGATATCCACACTAAAACTTCACGTGTGTACCTATTTACACGTGAGTATCAAACATGGCTGGTATGGTAGCACTCATAAGAAACAAAAACGAAAAAAGGGTGTTATAAGTTTGACGGCATTGTGCGTCTGTCAATTTGTCTGTACTCTGGTAGCTCTGAAAGTAGGGCTCCGATTTGAATGCGGTTTTTACTGTAAAGCTTATATAATCCAGGATGGTTTTTAACTATGTTTAGAAATTAGTGCAGCTGTTTACAAGTTATGATGATATTAATTTCTGTGAAATTAACTTGTTCAAGCTAAAAATGGAAATGATAATGTCACCTGTAAACTTGTGCTTCAATAGCAGCAATGTCTTTGTGTCGCTGTTGGGTTGAAGCCTTCGCTTTGTTCCCTCCCTTTTTGGCGACGAGTGACTTGTCCAAAGCTGTTTGTCCTTTAGTACTGAACAGCCTGAAATACACAGAGGTGATGTTTACTGAACAAGAGGATTATCTCTCTGGATCGTCTCGTCTTTGAAAATATCTAAAAGGCAGAAAGGGTAGTCAGAGCAACATCCTAACAAATTGGTAGCAATTCTGTTTAATTTTTCTAAACTAACCTAATTTGGCAGCACTAAAATTGCCATCCCTTTCTCATAAACTGAAAGAAAACTATAATAGAGAGATCTAAATTCAGCAGTGGTATTCAGACTGATACGATGATTGCTAGGCGTTAAAATGTATACCTTTGAGCTCTTTCCTCCAATGTACCTCCACACTTGAGCCCTAGAGCCATCAGAGCAGACTTCAATCTGTCCAGACCAAGAGAAGCCAATTCTTCCCACGAAGAAAACGCAGAGAGGTCCAAATGCGCGCCCACGTTAGTGAGGGCACCGCCTGTTTCTTTCTGAAATCATAGGTTTTATTTATTCGCAATGTTTCACAGTAATTTGTATTCTAAACAGACAGGTTGAAAGCCCATGGCAATAATGGCGTTGGGGAATTTCAGGTCCCAAGTTACATACATTATACCTATTTGTTGGTTCTATGAATCTATTTTGAATTGGCAATCATAAAAAACACAGAATAAATTATTTTAACATGTAAACACAGTTATCAACCTTGGAAACACGGTACCTATTTGTCGAAGTAGGTAGTCTAATAACAACGGAGTCTCCCTGTTTTCTAAATAATATTACTTTTTTAAGAACTGCAATGTAAAAAATACATTTCATTGCAATTAAAAAAAGTTAGCACCTGGACCCACTACAATTTACAGTACAAAAGGTTGTAAAAAAACATACCGGCCAGCCAGGGAATGTACCGACATCCCACTGCTTCACAAACTCCTGATGGGCGGCAGCTAGCTCTTGAGCCTGATCCAACAACGGTTTTGTTCTGTTCACAAAGTCTTTCAGGTAAGTCAGTAAAGCTCTGATGTAGTTCCGGTACTCATTATTCTTCCTTTCCCGAGGAATATCGAACAGATGATCAAAGATACTGAGGTAGGTTATGTAGTCTACTTTCTGGAAAAAATGTGTTACATTTGAATATGTCACATTAGGAGTATAATTTTTAAAGGTTTGTAATAGTCAGTATGCAGTTAGGTACAGGAAAAAATGACTAGCCTGTTTACTAGCATCTTTTGCCTAGGGATATGTTTTATTTACACAACAGCTTCCAGCCCCAAACTAAGTAAAGCTTGTACTATAGGAACTAGATGTCTGATACAATACCCACATATTTTTTTTTGTAAATACATACTTATAATACATCACCCAGACACAGAAGAAACATCTATGTTTGCCACACACAAATGTTTGTTCTCAGTGGGGGTCAAATAGGTAGATTCAAAATTGGTTACCTCAATTCCCTTCAAGTTGATGTATTTCTCATAGCACTCATGCAAGTCAAGGTATTTTCCATAACCCTCTTCATCAGAAAACTCTACAGGCGCTGAAAACAAACCATGATACTATGAATTATGATGTCCAGTTATTTTCTATCAAATCATAGCTAAAATGCTAGTATTTAGGTAATCATATTTCAAATAAAATTTTGTATTGAGGAGAGTTGAATGAATGTGCGTCGTGCCACTGGGCACAGACCACGCATGCCTGGAGGGAGATGCAGAACCAACAAAACCCTCGCTAAATGCCAAACGGGCAGATCGCAAGGAAAGGAGTTTTAAAAAAAAAAAAAAAAATTGTATAAAAAATTCTTACTTGTGAAATCTTCTGCGGGATTTTCTCTCAACTTTGCTAATTCTTCAAACTCAACCGACATTGGTACGCATATCTGTAACAAAATGTTGATGTTCACCTTTCGCTCAAACTGGTTAACATGACTGTATTCATTACATAGACCTATGTGGTCTAGTACACTGTAATGATAAACCATATTTTTTTTTTTTTTTTTGGTTCTACCCTCAGAAAGTGAAACAGTGTTGAAACTTGCTCTGTATTTTAATCTTTATTAAAATTATAAAACGCGTAAAAACACGTCTTGTTCGAGTTGTTTGTGTGACCTAAGGGTTTAATAACTGTGTATAAACTATCAAACAACGTGAAAAACAGGACAGTAAAGTGTTTATTCGGTGAAAAAATTTAACGACTTTTCGTGCCAGTGTCGGTTTTTGAGGCTTATAAAAATGAAGTGTTTCCAATGTGAGGATGACCACAGTGAAGATAACACGGTGCAGTGTGATAGCTGCAAAAGGAACATATGTTTGCAATGTAGTAACTTGACGAGTAGTGAGGCGCGCGTCATGGGGCTGAAGGGCAAGCGCACCCTGCTGTATCTATGTCCGGCATGCCGTGAGGCCCTGTTTCAAGTACCTAAGCTTATTAAAGCTTATGACGGGCTGCGGGAAGAGCTCGATGATGTCAAAAGATTACTGGCGCAGCCCCGCACAGTAGCCGCGCCGACACCACCGCCGCCTGTAACCGTGGTAACCCAGCCTGCACCAGATACCAACGCCATAATGAGCCATGACGCCAACAGACAGGCGTCATGGCTCAGTCGGTAGTAGCTCTGCCTTCCGTGCTGTGGGTCGTGGGTTCGATCCCCACCGAGAACAAACTTGTGTGTTATAAACATAGATGTTTGTTCTGTGTCTGGGTGTTTCTATGTAATATAAGTATGTATTTACAAAAAAAAAAAAATGTATGTATGTATTCTATCAACCATCTAGTTTCCATCGTACAAGCTTTGCTTAGTTTGGGACTAGAAGGCGTTGTGTTAAGTGTCCGTGAATATTTATTTATATTTATAATGGAAGAAATCTTGGAACGCGAACGAAGAGTAAACAATGTGATCTGGTTGGTGTGAAGGAATGTGATTCAGACAATGGTAACGCAAGGAAGACACACGATGAATCGTGTGTAAAGAAGATTTTGTCAACTATAAGTGCGAGCGACTATACAGATAAGTTTGTGACTGTGCAACGCTTAGGGCGTCGTGAAGACGGGAAAACGAGACCTGTGAAAGTAGTCCTATCCTCCCGGCAGGATGCAGTCTGGATACTCAAGAACAAAAGTAAGGCCGATAGAGAGGTAAGAATCTATGATGATAAGACACCGAGGCAGCGTGAGGAGCTCCAACAACTGCGGGAGACTCTCAAATCCCGATTGGAGAAAGGAGAAACTAGCCTGACAATTAGGTATGTGAAAGGTGTACCTAAAATTGTTAACCAAAAAAACTAGCGAACGCTGATAGAAACCCGTACACTGACCTTACATTTATGTATACAAATTTGTTCTCACTAACACCAAAGTTTGATCTGTTCTTACTTTATGTGAACACAAGAAAACCAACTTTTGTTATTCTTACTGAAACATGGCTAAATAGTAATGACCGTAATAGTACATACAATATACCTGGCTACACGCTATTCAGACTAGACCGTAAGCATAAGAAAAATAAATCAGAAGGCAAGACTAGAGGCGGAGGAGTAGCAATGTATATTAAAGACAGTTTAAATGGTATTCCGATAGTTGCCAGACGGAATCAGAGATACATGTGTGAAGAGGTGGAAGCATTGTACCTAGATATACAGTATGATAACTACCACTTTCTCTTGGTAGGAGTGTACCGATCGGATGATACAAACGAAAACACATGGAGATCACGTGATACGAAATTATGGATAAATATCTTGGCAGCTTCGGAAAACAACACTGTTATTATTGCTGGAGACTTTAACTATCCATCTATTAAATGGCCAATACTAGCAGATCAACCACAATCTGGGTCAGCAGAACTTTTCAAAGACATGTTTATTAACAGTAATCTCTTCCAATTAGTAAATAGCCCCACGAGGTTCCAGAAAGACAATATACCCTCACTTTTAGACTTGGTATTGGTCAATGAAGAGACTCTGATCAAGGAAATAGTTCATAGACCACCCATAGGTAAAAGTGATCATTGTGTGCTTGAGTTCAGCTCACAATATCAAGTACAAACATCAAAAAACCCAACCAAGCTCAGACGGTTCTATCAATCTATTAATTTTGACAACTACAATAAAGATTTAGCTGAAAACCTTCTGACCGTGAACCCGTTAGGTGACACAGACCAACTATGGACAGGAATCCTAGAAGCCATTAACGACACCACTGACAAACATGCTCCTGAAACAACGGTTAGAATTAGGGTCAATAATAAACCATGGATTGACAAGAATATTCTCAAACTAGTTGCAGATAAGAAATCATTATGGGACCAATATAGATTGTCCGGCTCAGGGGATGATTATACCAAATTTCGTGAAGTGAACAACAGATGTGTTGCATTATCTAGGAAACAGAGAAGTGAGTACGAATCAACAATTCTGGAACATGGTGACAAGGCCTTCTACTCTCATATTCGCCGTTGCACCACTACTAAAGTAAGCATCCCACCAGCAATAAGAAGTCATAACGGTGACTTAGTGACAAATCCTAGTGACATAGCAGAGGTTTTTGCAGAAGAATTCCTAAAAGCATACTCTGAAGAGCCCATTATAGATCAAAATACCAAAATTACTTCTGTAGCTCGTGTAGAGAATAGCTTATCTGACATATTATTTTCAATTAAAGATGTTGAAAAAAGTATATTAAAGTTAAACACACAGTCCTCGCCTGGGCCTGATAGACTACCATGTATTATTCTTAAGCACTGTGTGAAGAACCTAGCCCCTGCATTGACAGAACTAATGAACAGATCATTCGAAACAGGATATCTGCCTAAAGATTGGAAGCATGCTATAGTTACTCCAATTTACAAAAAAGGTGACAAAACTCAGCCTGGAAATTTCCGTCCTATAAGCCTCACTAGTGTTGTGGTTAAAATAATGGAGAGAATCATTTGCGAACAACTAACCCAATTCTTATGCCAGGAATGTATTATCTCCACCAAGCAGCACGGATTCGTAAGGAGAAGATCAACGGTTACAAATCTATTAACCTGTGTACATGCTTGGAGTAAAGAACTGGATAACAAGCGGCCGGTGGACATAGTGTACCTGGACTTTGAACGCGCATTTGACAAAGTACCTCATGAGCGTCTTCTAACGAAGCTTGACCACTTTGGCATTCGTGGTACACTGCATAAATGGATAGCCAGCTACCTTAGAGACAGGACATTTCAAGTTCGAATAGGGGACTCACTCTCGCAAAGGAAGCAGGTACTGAGTGGGGTACCACAAGGGTCAGTGCTTGCACCCCACCTATTTGGAATATTCATTACTGACCTGGTTGACCTCATAGATTCAACTTCTGCTTTTTTTGCTGATGATGGTAAATTTTTTGCTGATCCGCTTGTCAACTCCGGGCAACTGCAAGACGATCTTAATCGCATTCAAGACTGGACTAAAGATTGGATTATTAAGCTAAACTCATCAAAATGTAGCGTACTGCACCTTGGTAAAAACAACCCCAATATGACATACAGCCTAGATGGGAATAACTTAGTCTCTGTCAATTTGCAAAGAGATCTGGGAGTTAACATTGCACACAATCTAAAGTGGGAAGAGCATGTCACCTCGATAGTTAAAAAAGCCAATTCATTTGTCTATGTAATTCGCAGATCCTTTCAAAATATGACTGTCGAAGTCTTCCGAAAAATCTATAAAACTTATATCAGACCACTGCTGGAGTACGGGTTTCAAGTATGGAGTCCGTACTTCCAAAAAGATATCAATCTCCTGGAAAGCGTGCAGAGGAAGGCCACCAAGATTCCACACGTTCTTCGTCGTAAGTCTTATGATGAAAGACTAATCGTGCTACGCCTCACTACTCTGGAAGAA
Organism: Eulithis prunata; assembly: GCA_918843925.1. Lineage (NCBI taxonomy): Eukaryota > Metazoa > Arthropoda > Insecta > Lepidoptera > Geometridae > Eulithis > Eulithis prunata. Next base: position 4,556,856 of record OU974016.1, on the reverse strand, counting down.
AGACGTCTTCGTGGGGACCTCATCGAAACTTACAAAATCCTGACATACCAATATAATCTGCCGAACATACAGGATATCCTCAGAAGAAAGGAAGACAGAGCAACACGTGGCCATCATCTTAAATTAGTTCGTGATACTACTAATACACACGTTGCACATGACTTCTTCAGCAACAGAGTGGTCCACAACTGGAACATGCTGCCTGAGGACGTTGTTACTGCTGACTCCATAAATGCCTTCAAAAATAAACTCGACAACTGGCTATGAATAAATAAAACAGTGCTTAAAAAAAGTGACTAAAAAAGACATTTTAACACTGTGTGACGTAGACATAACAGCGAAAGCTGCTCGTCTATAAACTAATAAATAAATAAAATAAATAAATATTTCTCTGTATAAATGAACCCGTATTCTTTGAGTAAATAAATTTTGCCAGCAAAAAAAACTTCATGTAGCGCTTCCACTATAAATAAGCAAATGAAGAAATCCAAACAAGTAAAAAGGTCACAAAAGCAGAGCTGTCAATAGAAAGCAAGTACCAATTATCTGCCTAAGAGCTCCTACATTTGACAGAAATTCCGTAGGGGACGATGGAATTTCCGTCAAGTGTGCAGGAGCCCTAACTCTTTTTTTAGTGAAAGGCTGAGACTATTTTATACTATTCCACTAAGCTATTTCGCTCATTACCTTTTCGCAGTGGAAAGCAAGCATAATAATTTAATTACCTCATTTGGATGTTTTCTATGAAACTCCTTGATTTGCTTGAGCCTGGCGTAAAACTCTTGAAACTCGTTAGGGCCTGACAAGGCAGCTATTTCTTCTTTTCTCAGACCATCTTTATCTTCGTAAAGGTCTTTGAGTCTCATTGTACTCTCTATGTACCTCTGAAATGTTATAATGATTATTACAAATAGCTTTAATGCACACTTTGATTATTCTATACTATTATAAAACTGTAAAAAAGCCAAAAACTAAAAATATGGATAAACTTAATAAACGATTCTGATTTGAATAATCGAGTTTGTTTACGTTTGTTTGTTCACAGATCACGCGTTAACTACTGGACCAATTTCAATAAAACTTATACCATTCAGAAGCCATTTTTCTGGATTAAAACATAGGCTATATTTCATTGTAATCAAGGATGTGGTTTCTTAGATACAGTTTGAATTGTCTAAACCAAAAGCAGCCATTCGCTACGCGGTTCATTGTTTGCTGGCTGACAGATATTTTGGTGGAAAGTTTCGCACGCGTACGAAGTCGCGGGTATCAGCTATAGTTGATTATAATAAATGTGATAATTTTGACATACATCATGTAGAGTTTTCAAGCGATGGTCTCCATTGATAGTTTCTCGATGCTGAAATTCAGATAGAACACATTATAGATATATTAACATTGTATTAGGATATGATCAGTGTCTTTCTTGGTTACTCTATCCAATAAATTACATTTAGAAGCCATTTATTTTTAATGTATACTATTCTGTGTTTAGAGCAATACCTCGCAAGGTACCTACCTATTGCTTGACATGGGAATTACTTACCCCTGTTTTTTTATGAAGAATCTCTTTGACCATTGCATCCATGGTCCTCTCTCTTTCTTCATGGTAACTTCTCTGTTGTTCCAATATTGTTTCCATCTTTTCAGGTTAGGTTCGCTTTTTGCACAGGCCAGTGCGCCGGCTGATAATCCTATAGAGTCCTCGATACCTTTACCTTGAGATTACAGTTTATCCATACCTATAGAGCTATGCTAATCAAATACACACTGAGCTTATTTAAATTACAAAATAAACAGGACAGCAACACAAAGTCACAAAACTAGCGAAGCAAAAGCAAAGCAAACCATAAATGAGTAAATGAATGAATGAAATAAAACAACATTCACATCACAACCAAAAAGCCCTACCTTTTTACGAAGAATCGAGTTATTTAGTCGATTAATTTTATCTTTTAGATGCTATCTAATCATACGTCCCTAGCCTACTGATGTGATTGGTTAGCGTCAGCCTCAAATGGAAGAAAAGAGACAACCAATAGAGTGAGTGAATAAGTGAATACCTGAGTCCGTTCGTCGAGCGAGTGAAGTGAGTTGTCGTTGTCGGTCAATTCAGTGATCCCAACGTAGCTACTTTAGAGATAAATCTAGCAATTTTTTGGTGTCAGACATGGAACTTCTAGCTTTTTATTAGGGGAAGGAAATTTCCTTAGAGGCGAAGAGTAAGGGGGTCGAAATAAGGCCGGGGTAGAGGCACTATCCCCCTTTGGTAATAAAAAGTTGCGCAAACGTAGTTTATGAAGAAGCCACGCGCCACGCTCACTTCGTTCTCTCGTTTCGAATAAGACTTGTTAAGTTTATGTAACATGTCATAGCAGTGCCTAGCGCCTCGCACCTACTGTGGCGCATCACTTTTCTAGGGCCAGTCTTTCAAAAAGTTATTTTACCTATTTTGTGTCCCGCATTTTTTTAGTACTGAATAAGAAAGATTCTATACAGTTTGTAAAATAAACAGTGGTAGATGTCATTGTCAACGTTAAATCTGTTAGAAAGCATTATAATAATCGGCAAAAGAAGATGCAGACTCAATTTTGTGAAGTGATTTCGAGATTTTCAAAAAATATTTTTAGTGAAACCTTGAGTTGGCGCAACTTTTCGTCCTAAATTAAGATGCTTCTTTAGAGAACGTCTACACGTACAAAAAAATTCAATGCCTTCACTCGCCGCTGCTAAAGGAAAGTTGAGCCAGTGTTATAGTTCTAAAATTTCTGTAACATTTAAGAATTTTTCTTGGGTTTAGCAGTCTAGATAATTATATCTAGGTACATATTGTACAGTATTATATAGAAACTAGTGGTTGCGTTGCGCGCGAGCTGCAAGCAGCTCGCGTCTTTTTTTTATGCCGTATTTTTATCAAAAACCCCTCAATCTCATTCGGATACCCCGTTGGAACGAAGTCAATCGGTTAAAGTATCGCAAAAAAAATCTACATGGCCGCCATCTTGGAATACCAACCTTTTATTGCAGTAAAAACGCATTTAAAATTTAAAAAAGTGTAAAATTCCATTCAAACCCCTCAATCTCCTTCGGATACCCCGTTGAAACGAAGTCAATCGGTTAAAGTTTCGAAAACCGGAAATGACACGGCGGCCATTTTGAATTTCTAAAATGTCATAATTTTTCTGAAATATACAGGATACAAGCTACCTGTCAGTGAAAGAACGGTAGTCATACCTTAAACTTGGTAGAACAAAGTAAGTCGCCAAAGTCGGGTCTGACTGAAAAATTCAAACTCCTATAGCATGCGGGGTTGCCAGCTGCGGGGAATGAAAATGATCAAATGTCATTTGGGTGGGCCCAATCTTGCCAGCTAGTGGAAATTTCGATTCAAAATGTCGTTATTTCTACTTTTCACGTTCCCGAGGGAAAGCGGGGAAACTACCCTAAAAATGGGGAAAATTTTTCAACCAGGCAACACTCCTCTACCAACTGCACAACCGGTCCATACAATTCATCCAGGTAGGGGGTTGCCAACTACCCGATATTCCGGTTTGAAAATCGTGTTTTTTTCTAAAATCGTAAACTTTTTACAAAATGGCCGCCACGCCGTCCGCCATCTTGGATTTTTGAAAAGTCATAATTTTTCTGAAATCTCAAGGATATAGGCTATCGTTCTGCATACTCGGTGTTGCCAGCTTTTGAGTTTCGTAGAACAAATTAATCCGCCAAAGTAAAAAAGTCCCAAAAACTAAAAAGTTGCAAGTCTCTCGGGGTTGCCAACCAAAAGTTACGAAAATGGTCAAATGTCATTCGGGAAAGGCCAACGCTCCTATGCAGCCCAAGTCTCTATTCAAAATGTCATTATTTCTACTTTTCATGTTTTTGGGGAAAATCTCGGAAATTACCCGAAAAATGGGGAAAATTTCTAACCCAAGCAACACTCCTTAACGAATCACACAACCGCTCGGTACAACTCAACCCCCTAGAATGTTGCCATCTACCCTAAAAATGGATTCGAAAATTTAGCAAAAACCATGACTTTTACAAAATGGTCGCCACAGCCTCCGCCATCTTGGATTTTTCAAAAGTCATAATTTTTCCCAAATCTCAAGGATATAGGCTACCCACCCCTATACTCAGACTTGCCAACTTGCGAGTTTCGTAAAACAAAGTAATCCGCCAAAGACAACCCTAAAAAGTCGAAAAATTCAAATCGAAATTGCGCGGCCGCCATCTTGTTTTTTTTTTTTTTTTTACCAATTCCCAAAATCCCAACCTACAATCAGTCGGATGACACGCTCGGACGCCCTCTATCTGTCATAGTTTGCGAACGCGCAAATCAACACCGGCGCCATCTTGGATTTCGAGAACCGCTATAATTTTCCTCTACTCAGTTGGTGTTGATACACATTTTCGTAGAACATCATTGTGGTGTAGCTCCACTCCTTCTGTCTCTCAGGGCATGTCAGTGAGTGGTCAGTGGTAGTGTAGCTTTATATTATATAGAAATTAAGTTTGAATACCGTGTTTTTAGTATTAAGTTAATGTTAAGTAGAATAACGCCATAGGTTCTGTTATGTTATTTTATTTTTATTTTCTGAATAAATTGAAATTGAAATTGAATCTAGCAACTTTTTGAAGATGTTTATTTAGAGTGGTTTAGCTACTACCTAAAGATAGCAGTTGGCAACACTAAACTAAAGTCTGTGTCCTGTGTCATTTCATATTCTTTCGACACGTTCATGTATTTACGCTATCTTCTATTGCGTTTTAGAGGCCGGCAATAAATAAAATTACGGTTTAGCCATGGTGACAAATAGCTGGAGCACGCGTGTTAATTCAATATTGTTTGTAATAAGCTCTTTCATCATTTACGCGCACTCCGATGTGCCGAGACCTCGCGGTGTATCATTGGCTAAGGCTTCACTATACTCGCCAACAAAAGATTTTACTTGTTTCGATGGAACCGTAACGATACCCTTCAACTACGTGAACGACGACTACTGTGATTGCTTTGACGGCAGCGATGAGCCCGGTACCTCAGCGTGCTTGAACGGTGTATTCCACTGTACAAACGCCGGTCATCGACCGCTGAACATACCTAGTTCCAGAATCAACGATGGTGTTTGTGACTGTTGTGATGGCACAGACGAGTACGCATCGCCGGATACGTGCACTAACATATGCGAAGATCTGGGGAAGGAGGCCAAGGCCGAGGCGCAGAGGATAGCAGAGCTCTACAAAGCTGGTAGTCATTTGAGACAAGAGTTTGTAGAAAATGGTATCAAAAAACGTAATGAGATGGCGGAGCAACTTGAACAGTTAAAAAAAGATAAAGTGGAAGCTGAGGCCATGAAAGATGAAAAAGAAGTTTATAAAAACGAAGTAGAATCTAGAGAAAATGAAGCTCTCAAAGTGTACAGAGAAGCAGAGGCTCTCGAAAGGCAAAAAAAAGATGAATTAGAGAGAGCAACCCAAATGAAAGAATCAGCAGAGCAGTTTGACAAGTATGATTCAAATGCTGATGGGGAACTGACTAGAGATGAAATAAATGTTGTCAATGCATTTGATAAGGACAAGAGTGGGCAAGTAGATGATGAAGAATTCCAATATTTCTTTGGGGAGAAAGAAAGTGTAGATAAAGAAGCATTTGGAACATCAGTTTGGCCTTTGTTGAAACCATTGCTCATGATGGAACAGGGTATGTTCCGTCCGGCAGAAGATGCTGAGCCAACTGAGGATCTTGAAGTGGATGCGGATGAGACTGGTGATTTGGATGCTGAGGATGTTGGAGCTGATGATGACAACAGTGACCTGGATCTGCCTCAGGATGAGGGCGAAGAACATGAACCAGAGCCTGACAGGTCCACAACTTACGATCCTGAAACTCAAAAACTTGTTGATGAAGCCACAGAGGCAAGACAACAACTGACTGAAGCCGAACGAACGGTTAGAGAAATAGAATCAAATATCAGAAATATTCAACAGAATCTAGAGAAGGATTACGGGTCAAATCAAGAGTTTGCAACCCTAGATGGAGAGTGCTTTGAATATGAAGATAAGGAGTACATTTATACTCTTTGCATGTTCCAGAAAGTTACACAAAAGTCAAAGAATGGTGGTGCTGAAGTAGGCCTGGGTAACTGGGGTGAATGGGCAGGCGGAGAGAACAGAGACAACAATAAATATTCCGCAATGAAATACACTAATGGAATGTCATGTTGGAACGGGCCTCAGAGGACAACTTTAGTCAGTATCAGTTGTGGCTTGGAAACTAAGCTCTTATCGGTCACAGAGCCATACCGCTGTGAATACAAGATAGAGCTTACAACCCCTGCTGCCTGTGATGAGGCCAATGCATCCCAGCACCACTCATCACACGATGAACTTTAATAAACTATAGTGTTGTGTATCTTTCCACACCTTGTGATTGTGTTTAACAGCTAAGCTATTATGTAAATCAGTCGTAGAGATTCACCTAAGTTTAATGTGTCAACACAAGTAGTAAGAATGAACTTGTTTATTTATATTTTTCTGAAGTAAAATTTTAGATAAGGTAGGTTGCATTTCCTAGATAAATAAAATTGTTTTATGTAAGTAAATGTGGCAATAATCGTAATTTTTATGGTTTTGGAATCAATCTTGTACTTGTAGCTCATTTTGGCACCGAACTGTTTTCAATTTAAGACTGAAAACATCAATGAATAATTAAGTTTCACACATTCCTAAAACTAAAGGCTGTTTTAGTTGAAATAGAAATGTTTTAATGATGTGAACAAAATATTGTATGTGATCATTAAATAAAGTAATTGTTATGTATGTATGCCTATTTCGTTTGTTTTAACTGTATGGTAGACAATTAACAAATTGAGTTTTAAAAATCCACGTTCCTTACTAGAGATAAATATTCAAAAATTAAAAAAAAAAAAATTAGAGCATTGCATTGATTTTGTAGATGGTGGATATCTCAAAGAAAGATATCCTATTTATTACGCTCAGAAAACAACAGTTTACTAAAACAAAAATGTGGTTGGTCCCTACAGAGTTGGAAGCACTAACCAGTATTTGTTTAGTTCATTTCATTCGTTCTTTTAAGTTCTTCGTTCGTTCGATTCGCATGAAGAAGAAAAAAGAAAACAGGAAAACAGAAGGAAGAAAGAAAAATACTTATTTTTACGCGATTTATTTAATATGTCTTTCTTTCGATTTGGTATTCTTCATACTATATCAGCGTAAATCGTTCCTGTTGTCTTATTACCATTTCCACACCAAACACCTAATATTATTCTAAATTATGTTTTTTTTTGTTTGTACACCTTTGAGTTCATGAAACATGTGCAGAGAACTTCAAACCAAGTTTAACAAAAGCCGTCAAAATGAATGTAGATGAGATCATAGCTCAGTCCTCTTTCTCCATGCTAAAAGGCAAGGTAGATGAAAGGATTCTAAAAGCCATAAATGAGATGGGATTTGAGAAACCGACAAGGGTGCAGGCTGAATCACTACCCTATTTACTACAGCAGAAGGATTTCATTGGAGCAGCAAAAACTGGAAGTGGGAAAACACTGGCTTTTCTCATTCCGGTTGTGAATAATTTGATTCAATTGGGCATAACCAGAGTGTATGGTAAGTATTTTTTTTTAGATTGGCACAGTGAGAAAGTTTAACAGGCTAAAAATATGAAAGTTTATTCTACATGTAGCTGACCTATAAGTTACAGTCCTGCTGAACTATGAAAAGATGAGACTTTTTACAGGAACCGGAGCCATAATTCTTTCTCCAACTAGAGAATTAGCTCTTCAAACATTTGAAGTACTGAAGAAATTGTTAATCGATATTGATTTATCACATTGTTTGATTGTTGGAGGAGAGAAAAAGTACAAGGATGTGGTAAAATTACAAAAAGGCAAGTTCTTGACTATTACCATTCTTTTTTATTTAAATTTTATTTTTATTTTAACATGAAGCTTAATTGTAATAATTTTTCAGGTGTAAATATTGTTGTGAGCACACCAGGCAGATTGCTAGATCACTTGCAGAGTACCAAGCAGTTCAACTGCATTAACCTGAAATGCTTGGTTGTGGACGAGGCAGACAAGCTTCTCGAAGCAGGCTTCGAGAGGCATATCACTGGCATAATTAAATTATTACCAAGTTTGTATTTTTTTTTTCACATGTGCGATCTGCCTTCTGGCTGTAAGCAGATCTTATATAATAAGATATTTAGTTTCGTATAGGGGTTGTACTCCAGTGAGTATAGCACCATTTTGATTCAATTTTGTTCATTTGGCTGTATTATATTTCAGTGCCTCAAGGTATTTGTCTCGAGTAGTTTCACAGCCAGTTTGTATTTACCATACTTCAAATTACCTTGTAAAAAATATATCAGTTTAGTTGGTAGTAAACGAACTAAACTAGATCAAGGTTTAATTAGCAGGACTGAATTTGCAGGGAACCGTCAAACCATTTTGTTTAGTGCTACCATAGACAGCCAAGTGGAGAATCTTGCCAGGCTTGCATTGAGGTCCGATCCTATCCATGTTATGGTGACGGATGAGAAGCAGTCAACAGTTTCAGGACTCCAACAAGGGTAACCAAGCTAGCTATGTTTTGTATTATCTCTAGGTACCTTACCTAACTACTCTTGCATATTATTTATTTAGTTTACTTAAGTACCTACTTACTTATATGCATATGAATACGCATACGCAAGAGCACCTACCTACCTACCTAGTGTACTACTTTAACTACAACCAGTTGCCAACGACGCCAAATGCTTATCTAAAAAAATTTGGTAGGTAGGTACCTAAGGTGTAAGTTACATAACATTATTTCAATAGATTTTAGCGTTACATTGTTTGTGTTACCGCTCCGCTCGTTACTTTCCATGCTACGGTTGCTTGGAAAAAATCGCTTTCAGCGATAAGGCCACAAGTTATGCTATATAAGGTTAGTTTTAAGATTTAGTAAGTATACATACCTATTCAAGATTGTGTAAGTACAATAAAGAATTATCTATCTGCCTTAGGTACCTACTAACTATTTTTTTTACTATCAGGTACTGCATTTGTCCAGTAGAACAAAGACTACAATGGCTACATATGGTGCTGAAGAGAAGTAAAAAGAAGAAAGTAATGGTCTTTTTCTCCTCATGCAAGTCTGTGGACTTCCACTATGAGATTTTCAGAAGGTGGAAAGCTTCAGTTATTAGTATTCATGTAAGTTGTTTTAATCAGCCTTCATACCTACTCTGTCAATGTAGGTATGATGGGTATTTTTATAGTTATGGCGCTTCCATGCTGGGGCGTAAGCTATCGTGTCCCGACTACTACCTACATATTTTTAGATGACCAAGGAGAACTTCCTATAAATACTTCCAAAGGACATTCTAACGTGTGAACGACTCGAAAATCTATATTGGCTGTCGTGTCTAAAATGTCTTGGACTAAGATGTCTTAAAACCTTGATGTACCTACCTACCTACTACAGTTGTTCTATCTCACTAATAAAACATCATAAACACCTTCGTGACATAGAACATAACTTTATCTACCTAGGTACCTACCTACTATTTGAATTTGTTATAAAAGTACCTAGGTATACCTACTGCTACTGCAAAATACGCCAACCTACACTGAAATTCAAATACCTACTTCATTGTTGTGACACGAATCTTCTAGGGTCGTCTAAGTCAAGCCCAAAGGAAATTGGCGTATCTACAATTTGTGCAAGTGAAGAGAGGTGTATTGTTTTGCACTGACGTAGCAGCCAGAGGATTGGATATTCCCGCCGTTGATTGGATAGTCCAATATGACCCACCCACTGACCCTAAGGTATACCTAATAATCAGTTCAATATTACTGCTCTACCAGACTTCGTATGACGGGTAGGTACGTACTTACCTTTCCTATGGCATATGGTATAGGCTTTGGGTATAGGTGCCGACTGCCGCATGCCGGTGCAACTTTACGCCTGAAAGTGATGGACACAGTGCATTGCCTCACAGGGCATGTCCTCAATGTGAGATAATGCATTGTCATAGGCCGAGGTAACCGCTTAACATCATCTTTTTCGTAATAAAACCTGCCTAGGTACCTGCAGGACATGTTAGGGTGTGTGTGTGTGTGTGTCTAAGTAGGTACTTATAAGGGCCACAGACCTACCTACTGCAATGACCGAATCGGTTGAAATCACGCGATGGCATGGCACGACAAACGTCTTTAAATATGTATGTATGTGTGTGTATTTGATAAACTTTGGGTATGATAAGTACGTGTATTCTTTGCAGGAATATATTCATAGAGTAGGTCGCACAGCAAGAGGTTTGAATAAATCAGGAAACGCCGTGATTTTACTGAGGCCTGAGGAAATAGATTTCATACAGTACCTAGAAATGGAAAGGGTTTATTTGGATAAATATAATTTTGGTGACCCTTCGCCAGAGTTACAAGAACAGGTAAGTTACTAAATAAATCATCATCATCAACCAAAGAGGTCCACTTCTGTAGTTCCCAATAGTATTTTGAGGGCGACGAATTTGAGGTGTCTTCATTTAGTTAACAACTTGTTACGATCATTTTTATAATTAATTATATTATTTAATATTAGTAATGTCGCCAAACCATCGAGGGAATCCCCTACGTTTCGTTTTCCGGTCCCCATTTGAGAACCTTAATTGATCATCAGTTGTGGGCTCCACGAGTATACTTACTTACCTATATTAGCCTACTAGTTTTTTGAACACTCTGTTTATAAATAGTATCTCCACTTTTTTATATTGTCCTGTGTAGGTACTAATCTCATCCACGTCTGCGATTTTGGAGGTCTGCCCGCGATATGTGCAACATCGTCTGCCCATCAAATACATCCCATTTTTTATTGCAGTTCGAAGAAATTATAGAAAATGATGGAGTGATGAAAATACTAGCGAGGAAAGCATTCCTGACATTTCTAAGGTGCTACCAGAAACATCCAATGAAGGAGATATTCAATATCAAAACTTTGGATTTGAAAGCTACAGCTAAGGCGTTTGGGTTCAAAAAGCAACCAGATGTTGATTTTTTATAACCATTTTGTAGGCAAACATTTGTAATCATGTTATCTTGTAGTTTCAATCAACCTCTTATCTGGAAATCTCAAAACATGGTACGTTTTACCCAGTAGATTTTGATTATATTCTAAGTCTTATTCATTTTTTCCCTCAAATCAAACTATGTTCTAGTTTGCGCAAGATTGCTAAACTAGGGACGCCTAGAGATCAATAATACCCATTATTGGCCTCTTTGCGATAAACTACATACCTAATACGACTAAAGATAAACACCATGGAATAACAATTATTAAAAGTCCATACCCAACGCCTATATACCTACTACTACTACAATGTGTACAGCAAGTGTATTTTCTTATCAGTTGAACACATTTTTTTGTGGTAAATCGAGATAAAAGCATTGAAAAGCTACAAAAATGGAACGGCTAACATTATTTTGATCATGACGATGACGCATACTCAAGGACTAACTAGGGACACGATATAACACTTTCAATGTATTATTTATCAATGTTGTACCTAATATTATATTAGCAGAGTGACTGCTATGATCTACCTTAACAAAAATAGCAAAACCTCATAAATACTAGATTATCAATGCCATTGCACTCAAAACAAAAACGTAACTTTGTTGCAACAATGTAACCTGTGATAAGTTGGTTATAAGAGTACATTGAATAAAACATTTTGTTTACGATAATATTTTATTCAATACTAAAATCAATTCCTGCTCTTATTATTACTCTTTTGCCTATAGATCTTAGTTTTCTCGTTCTTGTTTTTCTGATTTTGTGGGGCATTGAGGGATTTGAAATAGCCGAAGCCGCCGCCGCCCTTTCTTTTATGCGTTGGTCCCTTGCTTGTCACCTTGAGCTCAACCGCTGGTGGAACAGTAAATCCAAACGATTTCGAAACCTTTGCCATATCAATCGTGTCGATATCGAAAATAGTCTTCAAATGATGCGAGTCATAGGCCCTCAGATAGCTCTTGAACGCTTCTTTAGCGGATTGGTTCAAGAAATAGTTTCTCGAAATAAGTTTTTCTAGCTGCAGTTGAATATCGGCAACCTTGTTCCATGAGAATTCGAACTCGTTTAGTGCGACTTTAGATTGTTTTAGGAATCTCAGGAATCCTAGTTCTTCTGGACGCAGGAATAGAAGCGCATGCCCGCTGGTGCCGAGTCCTCTCGCGGTTCTGCCTACTCGGTGAATATATTCCTGAAACACACATAGACTGTTACACTCAGACCTTTGATGCTTTCTGTAATCGGATAAAGGTCTGTAAAAGGGCTTTGATTTTGATAAAAATGATTGCGATTCTATACTGTAGGGCGCAAATTTACTAGCGTAGGATGATCCTTCGCTTCCTACGTGATTCAAGATTTTCATGTAGGTACCTAAGTGAGGCATAAATAGTCCTAAAGTGAATCTTATGCTGAATTTACTATTCGAAAGATATGATGAATGATGTGGCCATGTGGGGTACGAAAACTAACGGTATCTGCAGGTCTTTTCCAACTAGGATAGGTTTTATAATTTTGCAACTTTGGTTGCGCATGACTGATTAAAAACTCTAAATAACAAAGGATTTTACAGGCTGGGATAGGCAAGTTGATTCACCTTGGGGTCATCTGGCGGATCGTACTGGACTATCCAATCAACGGCGGGGATGTCCAAGCCACGCGCGGCGACGTCCGTGCACAGCAGAATACCAGTATCCGTATTGCAGAATTGGAAGAATGTTGTTGTACGCTTTGTTTGCTGTTGCTTTCCCTAGAAAACCGAAATGTGGGCGTGTGACTTTACGTTTAGCGTGCCTCTGACTAATGCAACTATATTTCTCAAAAGTATTTTGTGTAGGCAATATGTAGATAGGTAAGGTAGCAGTACCGAGAGATCAGAGAGAATGTCTACCGTGCGTGTCCGAGTGACAGTCGAGACCTCTTTCATATTTTGCCATTAATTACAGGATTCGTTCATCTTCAGTGCCTTGATCACGAATAAATGTGACAATCGCAAACGTATCCTAACGCTAGCGTATTCGAGATACACAGCGCGGTGACACTGCAACGGTTGGCAGTCGAGCTTGCATTGACGCGCAATGTAACTCAAATAGGTTAACGCGGCGACTGTCAGATTTGTTCGTGATTTTGGTTCGATAGGCCATCATAGTTTATTTACTTTCATACAATTTTTTTTTCCTCTTACATGAATAGACATAACAGGTAGATCGATGTAGTTGAACAGCTCATGATAGTATTTCACAGCCATGCAGGTAGAGAAAAACACCATGACCTTTTTCTTCCTATTTTTCTTTAGGAATGTGAATAGCACCATCAGTCGTTTCTCTGAAGGGCAGACAATGTATCTGAAAGGTTAATATTTTATAAGATACAGTTGTTAAAATGTTGATTTTACCAAGTAGGTACCTAAAGTACGACCGGCGGATCATGGCAATCGAGCAGTTTTGAATGTAGCTTTTGTAATATTTATTGCAATAAAATTCATAACAGAACCATCTGTCAAAATATTATTATGTATTCTGTCTGTGACGTCAAGATAGGTTAAGAAACCTTTGTCAGTCATGGCTACTTTGCATTTACATATATTAATGTCTAAAAAATTAATAAGAACTTGATGCCCTTCAAACATAAGCTACGCATTTATAAATCGTCCTCTCAACGATGATTACAAAACCTATATAAGTTTGAGTGTGACAGTCTCTATGTAGTATGAATACTCCATACCAGGTTTTACCCTTGAATTCATCAACATTGTAGAGGCTCTAGAAGCAGATACAAGCGCTGCACTAGGCAAATGCTGGTTGAAACGATTTGTTAGGAATAACTGTTACTCTATTTATAAATTCAGTGGATACAAGTATGACTAATACTTACACAGCAAAGTTTTCTACTAAATATGTAGTTACTAACCCTTGTTCCAAAGTGTCTACTGTAGCCTGTTCCCTATGGTCGTCTACGCCTACGTAAACTGGTTCGTGTTTCACGGCTAGGGCTGTTAGGGCTTCCGTTTTTTTCGTTTGAGTGGCACTGAACAACATCGTTTGGCGGCGCTCTGCAAATCAACATAATGGTAGTTTACTGACACAAGGACCTGCTAGTTCAGGTGTTGGTCAAAGGGACGCAATATTGGAGTACCTACTATTTGTTTTTGATTTCTATCAACACTATTCCTGATAATAATAACGGTTCACGGCTTATCTGATTTCAAATTAATATTTCATGTCATACCAGAGGATGTCTGAATCATTAGCGTAGTGTTTAAATGCATGATTTAAAGTTCAGTTAAAAACTTGCCTTCGTTGTGTATGAAAACCCCTACCTATGCTTCCTTTAATACCTAGTCAGCATCACAGGACGGGCAGCGTTAAATACCAGCATGCTATTTATATTTCTACAAACTTACTAGGCAGCAGCTTGATAATTTGTTTGACCTCTTCTTCAAATCCAATTTCCAGGATTCTATCTGCTTCGTCAATGACAAGGCACTGCAAGTTCTTGTAGAGGAAATCTGGTGTGTTTTGCAAGTGATCCAACAAGCGGCCAGGGGTTGCCACTAGTATGTTTATACCTATGGGAGCAGTAAGCTTTAATATTCTTTGTAAAAAGAAAAAACATAGGTTATACAGAGCCACTATAATATATGTTTTTTTATTTTACTATAAGGAGTTGCCTAATAAGTACACAAAGCAGGTTAGTTGCAAGGTACAAAGGTGTTACTTTTACTAGTTGGATTTATTCTTTACCTAAAACTAAACAGTACTTTCGTTCCCAGATGTTTAACTTTTAATTTGGAGATGCATACAGTCCATGTCAGATGTTGATACCACACAGGGGCTATCATTATATTATGAAGTGTAAAAATGACTTACCCTTTGAAAGCTTCTGTGCCTCGGTACTTCTATTGGCTCCACCCATCACTAATCCGTAAGTGTGATGATGATATTTCATGAGCTCCATTAATACTCCATATGTCTGCATTGATAACTCTCTTGTTGGAGAAAGAATAATCACACCAGTACCTACAAAAAAATAGCTTTTAGGCTTCAAAAACACAAACAGTTATTGAGTAATTTCCAAAAATTATTCAGATATCCATTCTGTGTTCATAAAAGACCATCTACATTTGACTTTGGTGTGTGGAGACAATCAACAGTCAATGTGCCTCGACAGCTTTCACCGGAGACTCAATTCACTGTTGATTGCCTGCAGACAGTCAATATGGAGGTCATTTTCATATTCGCCTTTTTGTCATCACATAAAACTGAATGCAAGTCATCAGCAAATTGACTATGTCGGTTTCTATGTTCAACTAACTGAAGATGTCTCTCTAAATAAATAAGTATAGTATAGGTTAATAAGTATAAATGGGTAAATAAGTATAGGATATTTATACTAGTTGAATATAGAAGCCTACACTGGACTCTCATAGAAGAAAAAGGATTTTACCATTTCTTGGCTTAAACTGCAGCTTATAAATCAAGTCTATGGCAGGTATGAGGAAAGCTAAGGTCTTTCCGGAACCAGTCCTGGCTGCTCCAACAATATCTCTGCCTTCCAGTAGTGGCGGTATAGCTTTAGCCTGAATTTCAGTCATAGTTTTGAATCCCATTTCTTTAATTCCCATTAGTGTAGGGTCACACACTTTTCCTTCAAGGGCAGAGAATTTCTGATCTGATAGTATACCAAGGTATAAGCTGGACCCTGGCACTGTGAAATAATATCAGATTAGGTACCTACATACTTGAGTATTTAATAAATAATAATAATAATAAATATTCACGGACACTTAACACAACTAAAATAAAATGGCCTTTTTTTCACGTTGACACTCACATTGACTTTCCTCAATGGACTTTTCCACATCTTTTGTTTCTTTATCAGAATCACTTTCTTCAGATTTTACTTCTGCCTTTTCTTTTACTTCTGTGATTTCTTCTTTTATTTTCTGTTTCTTCTTTTTTTCTGCAAGTTTTTTTATTTAATTTAATACATGGTTAATTGAGCTCAATAAATTTAATTACACAATTAAAAATCACAGTGGAGCCTTTTCTAAAATCTTCACTGTTACGGCTAACTGCATGATTGCTTAGATCCACAGATTATACTGTACTGTTGTCATCTTAAAACTAGTTTGGTACACTTGAATACCATATAAGCAACCTCAGTCTAAGGATTCAACCTTTAAAGCGCAAAACACACTGAGAAAAGGTGTGGGCATGGTGCATGTGTATTCCATGAGAATGTATATGTACAACACATTGAATGTATACATAGGGTCATGTAAAGCCCATACAAATTCCAGTGCCAGACCAGCACAGGCTTTCTGTTTATTTTGGGGTTCAGGATACGCATGCAGGCACGCATCAAGTTATCCTATGAATTCTTACTTTTAGGAATACTTGATGGATTTTCTTTAGTTTCACTGATTTCTAATTTCCTTTTCTTTGCTTCCATTTCTGAAAAAATATTTATTAAATAAAAATAACATGTGTGCAGCATGAAGAATTAACACAGAATAACATGAGTTCAAATTCCTTTGAAGGGTCTATTATTTTTATGCAACTTTTTTTCTACAGCCTTATCGCCAAGTGTAAAAACTTCAGACATAATTGCTATACTTATACGTAGGCTTCATACTTATACGTAGGTATGTAATTTTCTATAAACTATACTGAACTGAAACTTGTTTTTTGAGGTTATGTTACCTGTAACGTCTTGGGCCTCATTTTCATGGGTAGATTTTTTATTTATTAACTTTATCTTATTTTTTTCACGTTTTTTTATTTTACGCATGAGGATTTTATCTGGCGTAGGCATTGCAAAAACCTTAAAATAATTTTTCACACAAAATCGAAATCGAACAAACTTCGCACATGTTTTTTATTTTTTTTTATTTCTTCTTCTTCTCTTCAATAATGGCCTGTGTCCGTCATTTCGACAGACAATTTTTTTAACTATCGAAAAATTGACACATCCCTGACATGACACTACAGAAAGAACGAATGAGATAGCTCGTCCGCTTGCCCATGCATGGAGCTTACAGCTAATGGAGAAGAAGAACGGTTGGTTTTTTTATTTGCTCCGCTATTAGTTACATTTAGGATCTCTAGCTATTTTATTATCTACCGAGGTCAGCCTGAGACTCTTTCTCAGAGAATTTGTTTATTTATTCATTGTACGGACAGTAAGGTTCCTTGTCTGCTGGATTTCAAATATGTGGCCTTTACAGTTGATGAGTTAGACCTAAGCTAAGCCGCAGATAATAATATTTCAGCACACCGAACATTACTTCTCACCCCTGCGGTGTTAGACCATAACACGATTCAAATTCAAATTCAATTCAATAGTTCAAAATTCAAATTCAAATTGTTGGTCTAACAAAACGTGCTGTGTAAGTGTGTAACTGTAAAACGTGCCATCGCATCGTGCTAAGGTCTAACAAAATGTGACATTGGCGAAATTGCGGGCAACACTGCAAAGGCCATAGACAAGAATTGAATTGAATTAGTATTTCAGCTGTCAGTGTCAACTGTCAGTAAATATTCTTTCTCTTCTTTTTCTTTTGTTCTTTCTCTTCACTGACACGACAGGACACTGTCAGAGAAGAAGAAGAAGTACCTACGTTTTGCAATTTGCATTCTCTTTGCGCTACATTTTTATGGTGGTTTTGTTTTCCATGTTTCTGTATTATGTTTTTCTGGTTTAAGGAGTTCAGATTCAGGAAGTAAATAGGTATTGAGTCTTGTCTTGTCCTTCACCATCAACTACAAACCTATTATTATGAAGGAGGATAAATTCAAAGTTCTGAAGCACGTCTCTGAGAGCACTCTGGAAGCGATCAAGAAGATGGGTTTCAGTCGTATGACGGAGATCCAGAGCGAAGTCCTGCCTAATGCATTAGATGGAGCTGACATAGTAGCTACTGCGAAGACAGGGTCTGGCAAAACTTTAGCCTTTCTCATACCTGTGGTTGAAAACGTTATAAAAAATATAGCAAACAATATACATGGTTAGTTTAATATCCCTTACACACAAGAGACAATGAGTTGAGTCGACTAGGTATTTTTAATAACGACTATGTCAATGCCTGAGAGTACAAGTAACAAGTACCTATGATAGCGGTGCAATAATATACAATTTTCTTACACCTTATGTATGCAATAGTACCTACCTACCTATGCATAGGTATCTAAACTTTTTTCAAGTAATTACATAAGTTCTTTATTTTTAGGAACATGTGGTATTATTGTATCACCTACAAGAGAACTGGCAATTCAGACATATTCGGTACTTCAAGACCTTATTTCTTACCACCAGAATATCACATCAGCGCTAATTATTGGAGGTGAAAATAGATGGAAACAAAGTGATGAACTCTCAAGGGGTAATTTACTATTTTAATTTACATGAAAATGTTGAGATAATATGAAAATTGGCAAACAGCTAACATTCTTTTGAGCACTAAAAGAAAATTGTGTGTTTCATAATCCCCACTGGCTCTGGCCCACCTTTTTACTTGCAATTTAATCTAAAAATCTAACAATGACCCCAAGGTACAATAAGCCACATTTCTCTTATTTTTTATAATCTTTATCTCATGAAATATATTCTGAAACAGAAACTTTTTGATTTAAATCAAAAGAACCTATGTCCAGTCTGTGGATTTCTACAAGCTGATAATTGTGATAAACTAAAAAGAGGTTACTTACCTAAGTATAAGTAATAATTATGGACATTTCACACCGTAACTCTTTAAGCTTGCATTGCCTTTCAGGTGTCCATATTGTGGTCTCAACTCCTGGAAGGTTGTTTGATCATATGAGAACAAAAGAGTTTGACTACAACCATGTAAGCTGTCTGGTGTTAGATGAAGCAGACAAAATCTTTCAATATGGCTTTGAAGAAGACCTGAAGCAAATTGTCAGTAGACTACCAAGTAAGTACATACTAACAAACCCAAATAAATATATTTCAGGTGTAAACCTACAAAAAACATAATCCCCACCATGCAAATATCCACAGTGGGGATTACAGTATTGATTTTTTTTATTTGTTTCATAATCCTTATCATGTGGGACAAGCTGGTGGGCAATAATGAAACTAAATATTGGATCCATACAGTAAAATCAATTCTAAACAAATTCAACATTTTCAGAAAATAGACAAACAATGTTATTCAGTGCTACACAGTCAGAAAGAACTGATGCATTGGTGAAGTCTGCAATGAAGGAAAATGTACGTAACATAAACACAGATGAAGACAATCTTAGAGCAACCGTTGATGGACTAAAGCAAGGGTAAAATCTCATACATAGAAACTTCTTAAATTAGAATTTATTAAGTTCTGTAGTTTTTTGTAAATTGCGAAAAGTAACTAGTTTTTTCGAATGTGTTTCGTAATGCTCAACAGTTTTGGCATGTGGTCAGGATTATAGTAGCGCATTCTTCGATCTGTTTAGTAATCCTAACTAGTGGATCGGAACTGGTGGGGATTATGAAACACGCCCCTTTTTTCTGTCCTCAAAATGATAGTTGTTACACTAGATAGGAAAATACCAGCTACATTAAAAAGACACCATGTTAGATGTTTAAATGAATAATTTTGACCACGGGTGCAGTAACTAAAGTACTTATATTTCTTCTAGATATTCAATTTGTGACACTGAGTACAGATTATGGTGGCTCCACAAGATATTAAAGAAAACAAAAAACTATAAGGTCATGGCGTTTTTCTCCAGTTGTAAATCTGTGGTATTCCACCATGAGTTCTTTAATACTTATTGTCAGACATCGGTTTTATGCATACATGTAAGTATAATAATAGTTGTTTACAACAATTACTATGTAGATACCAGTAGGTATAGTATAGTTGTTTTCTACCGTTATTTTTTTATTCAATATTTGCATTACATAGGTACCTACCTAATATGTACCAGATAGTAGGTAAGTATTATTATTTTATTTCTTCTGATCAATCTATTCATCATAATTGGTCCTTCGAGCCGAAACTGACCGACTCAATAAGAGCGCCGCCGTTTAGTTAGTAGTGCAATTGATCGTTTATTTTGTTTTTTATCCCAAGTTTTAATATTTCTCAGGGCAAGATGAACCAATCAGATAGAACAAACACTATAAATAATTTCTACAATGCGGATAAAGTGGCGTTGTTCTGCACCGACCTGGCAGCTAGAGGGTTAGATATACCGGCGGTGGATTGGATTATACAGTTTGATCCCCCTGCTGATGCTAATGTAAGAAATTATTACTCTACTATCTATTACCGCTAAACGATTCATTTCTGGTTTAATCCACTGTTACCTTTTGCTGTCTTACCGCGGAGCGTAATGGATTATGAAAAGTTTGGTACTTACCCATCTCACTAATATTAGAAACACGAAAGTTTGTATGGATGTTCGTTACTCTTTCACGCAAAAACTACTGACCCGATTTGGATGATACTTAGAATATATATTGTCCGTGACCTGGATTAACACATAGGCTACTTTTTATTCCGGAATATCAACGGGATCCAACGGGACGCGAACGAAGTCGCGGGCGGAAGCCAGTTTTTACAATAATGAAATCTGTTATTACCAACTTGATTATTTAAAAATAGCCTTTTCCTAACTATTGCAGTTGAAAAGGATTGTACTTAAGGTACTTATAGTAAATTGTTTTTTTTTCTTTCAGGAATACATCCACAGAGTAGGTAGAACGGCCAGAGGTGTCGGCGCGGCTGGTAACGCAGTGCTATTACTCCGTCCGGAAGAAATTGAATTTGTTGAAGAACTACAGCAATCAAAAATATATTTGGACAAATACGAATCCTGGAATTCTTTTTCCAATTTAAAAGCTAAGGTACCTAATACCGTTACATAAATCATGTTTGTACAAAAAACTCAAGAGCGAGTGTACAGTCAACATCATTGATAAATGATAAGATGGTGTAAAAAAGGTTTTATAAATGAAAAATAGCAATGTCTATGATTATAAAGTATATCCGGTCTATAAGTGGGACTAAAATAAAAAAAAAATTTAGATTATTTCGCATTATTAAAACTAAGTGATTTACTTTTGATGCTGACTGTACCTACCAGACATTTGTATCGTTATGTACGAGTGTTTTAAAACGGCACAACTTCCAGCTAGATGCAGCAATGAAGAATTCAGAGTTTCACCAGCTAGCAGTAGAAGCATTTGAGGGATACATGAGGGCGATGGAAGTTAGAAAACAGAAGCAAATATTCAATTTAATAACCATGGATGTAAATGCAGTGGCGCGATCTTTCGGGCTGAAAGAGAAGCCTGATGTTGACGTCCGTAAGTATTATTTGAATAAGAAAGCAAGTTCGTATGAGTGAGCGGCCAACTTTGGTGACGGATTTTTCTTTTAGGATATTATAGAATTTTACGAGTTGTCTGACTGAACGTTGGCGCACAACAAACCGCGTATGGTAGACCCACAGAATAGATAATAACAGTACTTCAGGTACCTACTTCATAACAGTGGTCAAAACGATTTTCGAAAATGTATATCTACCTACCTACCTACCGCAAAAAACATCGTCTAGGTGGGATTTAAACCAACGACTGTGAAGCCTTATTTCCACGCTGAATCCTACATTCAGAAACTATTATTCTAAACAGTCTTGTTTTTTTTTCAGGAATAGGATTCAGCAAAAAGCATAGACCAAGAAAAAGAATAGCAGCCTTACTAGCAGTAGAAAATGGAAATAAACAGATGAAAATGAATATATAACTTAATTAACAACAACTACATAAGTAGGTAGGTACTTAATGCAATACTGTATTTATAAGAGAACATTTTGTGATAGGTTTATAAAATTATAAATAAAAATGTTGTTTTAAAGAAGTTATTTTTTATAGCCTTAAAATTAGAATAGATACCTATCCAACTTTACAAGGTTTATATTATCAACTAGGTATGAGTAAAAATATAGTGAACTTATCTTTGACTAGACAATACTGAAGGTATTAAGGATACTATTTCACAAAAGACAATCCGTTGGCATCAAAGTCGGTTAGGGATAGGAACTTAGTTTCATACATTTCAGTACTACGTACAATCACTTAGGCGAAGCATTCATTTCATAAATGCTGTTTCTCGCTAGCTTCTCGAGGCAATCTTCGTGGTTATGCTGGTGATTCACAGCGTATATCATAGAGTCTATAGTCTCTACGGTCGCGGGACACCGGTTCAGGGAGAAGTACTGTACACACCTCCACGAAGTTTTCCCGTGCGTGGTTGAATGTTTTGTGTAAACAAAGTTCCTGTATACTAGCTGTTTGTGTCCTTTTCGACTGTAGATGTATCTGTAGCGTGTTGGTAACTGCGTACTGTCATTGCATTCGTTTACTACTAGCGAGAGGGCACCTGCGAAAAAGAAAATGATACTTTCTCAGTATTTGGTAAATAAAATCCTGTCACAAAATCTGAGACGAATAAATACACAAAATACTAGTGAGCCAACACAACATACTAGAATAGAAACTGTGGGGTTTAATTTTAGTGTACATTAAATTGGGCAATCACAAGGCTCATACTATCAGGATTAAGAGGGTCTGTGCCTTGATCACGAATAAATGTGACAATCGCAAACGTATCGTGATGCGAGCGTATCCGAGATACACTGCGCGGTGACACTACAACGGTTGGCAGTCGAGCTGGCATAGACGCGCAATATAACTCGAATACGATAACGCGGCGACTGTCAGATTTGTTCGTGATGGAGGTACTGGTTACAGAACCGAATGGTATCCAATAATAAATAAATTATAATAAAAAATAATAATAATAAATTGTGGTTAAAATATCATTTATTTTAATATTAGGTATATGGATACAAAAATACTTTTCTCATAATAAACACACTTTAAGTATCAAAATCATCATGCATTAAATGGAACGCCACAGCTTAAACTAACTTAAGAAGAAGTCTAAAAATTTATAAAAAATCACACAAAAAATCAGGAATGTAAATCTCATTCTGTTTCACTTAGATAAACTTAAATAGCTCTTACAGAGATCATAAGAAATTAAGAATTTGTTAATTTCAATCCAAATATTAAATTATACATGTCTTACATTCAAAACCATTACGATTTAGAAATCAGTGCTCAGGATCCTTATGTTTAAACTTATAAAGACTAGATTAGAGCAAAAGCATAGTCTTTTGATTTATGGCAGAACATAAATGGCACATTCTAATGGGTAATTTTTTTTTGTGTTCCATACCATACCAAACACTTATAATGGATACTCTGAACTTTGTTAAACCTGTCACCATTAGGCGTTGTTAGCAAACTTTAGAACATAGCGCCCAGAGTTAAGCATTTACTTGGTAATGAACAAAATACTATTATAGTTATGCTATTAGAAATAACATTCATGATCTAGTTATGAAACATACCTCCATCTAAAGGTTATTTGGAAAAGAATTTAACAGATTTTACATCCACTAATCATTTTTCATGAAAAGTTGACATATGAGAGTATAATCCCACTATCACAGACAGCCTAATTTATTGTGCTTTAAAAATTTATCAAATGTTTTAAGTAAATTTTATCACTGGAATCATAGAATAACATTTATAATCATTTGAATTATAATTTTTGATTCACTCAGGCCAATTGGTTTGGTCCCATTCCTAAGAATTTCTTGGAATCTATGATTCACTTTTCAAGTATGTACAACCTAGTGTTTGTGTATTTATACTTATTTTTTTGCATGCATTAATGTTTTCTACATTTCCTTATTCAAAATATGTTTATAAAAATATATGTTTTATAATCCTCATGGAGGTTCACTATTCTAAAGCAGAGTAAAAAATTATGTGGCGTAATAATCGCCTTGCAACTGGTACACTTTGAGTATATCATTGTAATGGATTCCGAAACATGGTGCTTTACAGAAGGGCTGTTCACAAGCACTACACATAAATCTAGTGTCTCGTCTACGTCCAATTTTCCAACAGAGTCTACAAGACCTCTGTGGATATTTCTTTTTACCATCCTCTTTTTGTGGAATGGTTACAAGACGATGCTCAACTGGGTTTCTGTGGTATTCCTCAGTGTTTGTTCTTGCAGTGTTAGTAACCTTCCCATTAACTAAGTTTTTGAGATCAACGAACAAAGAGCTGAGGCATGCTGTACCTGAAAACATGATGGCTATTTTATTTACAATGCAAACATAAATAAAATTTAAAGATTTTGTTCATGTTGAAAATGCCATCGTGTTTTCAAGGTGAAGCTTTACAAAAGAAAAGAGAAATCCAATGAAAACTAATGATTGCATTTTCAACACAATCTCTAATACTGTTCAAAATGAAAACGTGCAGAAGAAATAAAATGTGCAGTTAAGTTTTTGTGTGAAGTAAACTAAAGGGTAAATAAAAAACTTACTATCTTGAGGTGATTGGTAGTCCGTAGGTATAGATAAGTCGTTTTTTCCATCTCTGTTGCCATCATAGCTCTTAGGAGGGCTGCATACAGCTGGATCAGTCACTATAATATCACTATCATCACATTCGGTTTTCAATTCAATAGCATTTTCTGGTGTTGACTGGCCCTTACTATCATTGGAGTCATGAGCGTTGTTCACTCTATGCAAGTGAGAGTTGTACTTAGAAGTAATATCAACTGGATTCTCATCGTAAACTGATTTGGAGCTGTCGTAGCTCATGCCTATAGGCATGTGATTGTTCTGGTTGAATAAAGGTCTGTCTTGTTTTTTATGTCTCTTCTCTGGATTCAATAGGTCAGTAAAATAGTTCTTTTGAAGGAACTCTTCAGACTTTCTCTTTAGATGGCTGAGCCTCTGAAGTTTCTCGATAAACTGTTTCTGTTTGAGTAATTCAAGCTCAGTATTGTGAGTAGTGTCATCATTGACATTGGTGTCGTAAGGATCGGAGGTGCATGATTCTGGTTCCGGTGTGATTATTTGACTCTCAGCTGGATGCTTCTGCTGTTCATGTTCCTTTTCATTATCATCATCATCACTCTGCAAAGCCACAAAATGAAGATCGTTATAGATATATTATATCTAAATAATTTTTATATAATAGTAACCAATAAATCTATAAAATAATTATTTTCAAATCATATTGCAACACAAACCTCTTCCTCTTGGCTAATTCCTTGATTGGTCAGTCCTTTTATTTGCAAAACTTCAGCAGTTCCTATAAAACTATTGAGGTCTTCCCGTTTGACGCTCACTTCTCCATGATACATGAAGAGTAGCAAATCCTTCATGGCTTTGTGTGAAACATCTCTGATCACAACTGAAATAAAATTTTGTTATTACCGGCGGTTTCTATTATTTTAGATTTTTTTTTAATAGATGAATACAAAAGTTTGCGAACAGTGTCTGGTAAGAACTAAATTGGATTCAATTGTATTGGAAACCACTCACTTATTGGATGCTGACATGGATTCATTTGGAACATTTTCTTGAAGTAAGGTGAACATATTGACAGTATAACTTTGTGAGCCTGCAGCAAATGACCTTCAACAGCGATTGTAACGTCGACGAATTCGCCATTTCCTAATAAGCCGGCGAATCCTTTGGTCAGGTTCCCGTGAAAATTGTTCCAGGTCAATGAGAATTGTTGGTCCATTTCTAAACACTACAACGTTGCATCTGGAAAGGAAGTGTCATGTAACGATAAACAAACTTATAAATACCAATAATACGAATAAAAATAACAAGAATTCGTACAATTTACAGCATGAAATAATGAAATAATTTTAGTAAATATTTTGCAACTAAATTGGCACGCTTGATGACAGAAGAATGTGTGAATGAAATAAAACGAAAGAGATTAAGAGACCGTGTAATTTCATTCATTCATTGAATAAAAAAGTCGAACGTTGAACTACGTACAAACAAAACGAAACAAACGGCGTGCCATAGATAAAAATTAGTTTGAGTTTTTTTTTTTAATTTTGTTATGGCACTGGAGGCTTGTTCTTTTGCCAAGTCTTTTTTGGTAAAATATTAGTTCTCAGTGGGGATCGAACTATAGGTGTTTAATATTTCTTTCAACTAATGAAAAAAAACGAATAAAAAAAAATAACAATAACATTCGTTAAAAAAAATGGCGGTGTTCGAATATTTTTAATAACACATGTTATTTCACTTCAACACAAGGTGAACGTATGTAGGTAATATTTTTATTATTCACTTTCTTTACTGCATTGAAATTTGAACCTACGCTTGCTAGATATAATGAATAATTTTATAACTCACCACGAAAATTATTCTTTCATTTTAATGCATTGAAATTTGAACCTACGCTTCCTAGATATAATGAGTAATTTTCATATTTTCATTAGAGTGACCGGCCTGAAGGTAGTGCTATGTGCCGGGAAGCGGCCGTTTAATTTCATTTCCGGCTTCATCTGCATTTTTGACTGTGTACTCTATTATCTATGAGATAAAGCTCAATATAGAATGAACCACTACTTACGATAATTAAGTCGTTTAGTGTATATTTAACAACATTGATCCGCATTCAATTGTATGCTTTAAGTTGGTTAAAATAAAACACAATATAATTTTTATCCAAGGATCATGAATACAATTGTTATTTTTGGCAAATTGAATGAATGAGACCTAAGAGACGAAAATTTATTTAGACTTGCATTTTTGCGCCATCGTTAGATGGAAGAAAGTGTTTGTTTCGAAGTCGTATTATGTGAAAAATGCCGAGAATAAGTTCGGATATATGGAACCATTTCGATCAATGTGCGCGCCGATGCGCCGGTACATTAGAATAGAATAGAATAGAATAATTTTTGGCAATAAAAATTATTCTATTCTATTCTATTCTAATGTACAGGCGCGGCGGCGGTGGCGTCGCAAAGTTGGCTACCTCCAAATACTGCAAGAAAAAGTTTTTATTTTATTGAAATATGAAAAGTAAACCTGTGTAGGATGCCCTTATATTTCTTATCTGTGGACCGTTCGTGTGAACGGTGAATGTTTTTGTCTATGAAAAATTGTCTGTGCTCGCTCTCTGCTAATATCAATCATTCACTCATGCGTATAAATAAATTTATCTAAGCGAGTTTATCGAATATTTATTCAAATAAAATTAATCATTAAAAATAACGATATATTTTTTTATCGTTATAACATTAACTAATAAAAAAAATTAACCGATTTTGACACCTCTAGATCGAACCCAACCCACCACCCACCCACAGCACGGAAGGCAGAGCTAATACCAACTGAGCTGTGACACCTGTCTACTTCTTCTTTTGTTGTGGCTGTTCAGTTTGGTTTGTTTATACAGTGCTGCCAGCTCTGCTTTCCAAAAATGCTATCTTATTAATAAAATAAAATAATAATAAATGTACTGTGTGATCGAATTAGGTAGGTAGGTACATACTATATGCTTTATTTTTTTTTATCTTTTCTAAAAAGATATAAAATTCGACTTTGCGCATTATTAGGTCAGTGTTAATAAACCCTGTCGGTAAAATTCCTAGCGGTTTTTATCACGACAGCGTTAGTTTAAATAGTGCCGTAGGTAAATATTATACCTACCTACCTAAGTATAGGGGTACCTAAAGGTAGGTACCTACACAGATTCAAAGCTTTTCTTCAGACACTCAAGAGCCCTAGACTTTGATAAAGCGTTTCGTAACTGATTGCTTATCTGACGTGTCCACCGTGCGGCCCGCTTAAACGTCAATTAATTAAGTAAAAGCCAAGTCACCCTATCCGAACAGGGGTTCAGCACGAATAAATCTCAAAATCATTACGTTACGTAAGCCTAGCGTGTTTGAGTTACAATGCGCGTCTACACCAGTTTGACTGTCGAATGTCGCGGTATCCCCGCGCAGTGTAACAGTAACTCGGATAGTTATGCTACTGTTACGATACGTTTGCGATTGTCAGTTGTATTCGTGCTTACCCCTACCCGGGCATGACCGGGCACTTTTAATTTTCTGGTGTCACGGGCTCCCGCGATAAAGCCTTTTCCCTCACCCACTTTACAACTAAAGAAAAGTATGCGATTAATGGGCTTCTTATTAAAAGTTCTTAGGATGAAGTTTTTGTATTACGCTACGCGGAAGGCTACGCCGCCGCCGTAGTAACCGTAGCGCGCATTGAATTCCATTATAATCACATCATGTGTATTGTGGTAGGTATGACTGATTCAAAGCTAATATTTTTTATTAAGTAGAATCATAGTTATTATATTATTTCATATCAAAATCAACCGACGATGCACTAGCCTTACAACAGCGCTTTTTTCCAGTCAAAAAAACAATTTTATCTACGAAAGCTTAGGTAGGTACCTAGGTTCCTACCTACCTACCTAGGTCTATCCGCAGTCTGTCACATTAAGAAGCGAAAGCGATTACAGTAACAGGGTCTGGCTTCTGTAGTGTCAGAAGATTTAATTTGTAAATTGAAGGATGCTAACTAGGTAGGTACACAACAAACTACTCATCTATAGAGAGAGTCAAAAACAAACTCTATCTACCATATTCTAGAATAAAAATGCTAAATAAAAGTCCATATTACATGGCAGTCAAAATCTTTAATAACCTACCGAATGACATAAAAAATGAAACAAAAATAAAACCATTCATAAGAAAACTAAAATCATACCTAGTAAAAAAATGCCTTTACTCAACCGAAGACTACTTTGAAAAAGAATATTACCTAAAACTAAAGTGATTAAAATATTAACTTAAATACCTACCTAGTCAAATTAGCCATAACAAATTTTAGTATTAAAATAATTAGTAAGTACCTACCTTATGTAAGATTTAAGTAGTAAAGAAAATATAGTGCATACCCAAAGGTATGTACCCAGAATTAATGTTAATTACCTACCTAAGTTTAAGCGCCCAAAACATTTGCGATACCTGGAAATGGTGAATAAGTTTTAAAGTGCCTCCTACAGATAAGACCAAATTGTAACACTTATTTATGCAAATAAACATCTTGTATCTTGTATCTTGAGTGCTTCCGCTCTCGCTTCCGCTTATCGTCTAAAGCACGTAGAGACAGTCTGCGGGGTCCAGCGCGGTCACTCGGCTCTCGGCTGGCAATGACAGGTAATCGATGTGGTTTGCTAGTTTATTTGGCTATCGGTTCCGCTCCTAGTATGTGTATCTACACGTTATAATCGAACGAGCCTCGGCTAATACGGTTATGAATCGGAGCCGATTCGATTACATCGGTTTTGATATGACTGGCGCATACCGGGTGAATTTCTAATCTTGTTATCGTTTGAATGTTGCTGCATTGCCTTCCTACCTAAAGCTTGAAGTAGTTTCAGAATTAGTAATACCTTGTATTAGGTAATATTCTGTGGTAATACCAACTTACTTGAAAAAGTAGGTTTTGTGTCAAACAAAAAGTTACCTATCTAAGTATGTCTCAGGTAATTAGGGTATCAGATTTTACAAAATTTTGACGTACCTACCTAGCTAGGTAACCTAAAATTTTTTTTACTTTTTTGGACCAATTCTACGTAGTTAATCGTAACTAAGATAATGGCTTCTAAAGTGAAGTATTTGCAGGTAAAGTTCGATCGACATGCGCTGAGTGCAACTTCTCACCGACCTATTTACAGCACAGCAGAGGATTGTGTTGTCCCAGTGCTACCTGGTGCCTGTAGATACTCGTAACTTTACCGAGAACACGCTATCTGATGGATTTAGTCGATGCGATGCAAGTCTCAAGATTGCTATGTAACTTGGAAGAACTTTTCGAGTCAAATCGTATCGGCATTTAATCTTTAAAATGTGTGTTAGCTACAAAATATTGTGTAGGTACATAATAATGAATAAATAAAAAAAGATTTTGCCATTTTCATGTTCTCAAAACTATTTGTTAGAAATAGTTAGAATAACGAATAACCACCACCAAAGTTTTATAAAAGTACATAACTAAATCATTGGAAAAACTTCCAGCAATTGAGTGGAATAAATTATGTTATCCGAATGTTATTAACATTGGTATCATTGGATTGATTGAGAGTTTTTTGCTCTGAATTTGCGAAGTATTCCACAAGTCGGAAGTGGTAGGACGTGCCTCTCGAGGTCTTGGAAGTTGGAGGCGGCTGATTGGCTCCATTGTGAACCTTCAGTGTTCTGTAAGACCGTAAATCGTGCTCTTTTCGTGAAGCTTTTGGTTTTGAGATAGCACAATAATATAACTGAATATGTAACTAGATGGGTAGGTATCCTATAAAATCATGTTTTGGATTTGAATTGAAGTCCTTCCCAACCCACTTGATATTATTATCAAAAAAATATTTCTCAGAAATCTATTTAACAAGGTCTACAAAAATAGGCTGGATAATAGCTGGATAAGTATAACTACCTACCGTAGATACTGGTATACTACGTGTCTGATGTAAGTATATAGGCACATATCAATGACCGAACATAATAAGCTATGAAAAATATTGAAATATGAGATTACATTTTTGACGAGATGAGAAATAAGCGGAATGACGTCGCAAACTGTAATCACGCTAACAATACCAAAAGAAAGTTCAATCAAGCGCCAGACGCGACTGACCGTTTACCAATATCTCAGCTGAATGGACCTCAATTAAGTCATGCTGACTAACCTAGCCCCTCAATTTAAAATTCCATCTCAGAACAACTTCGATTAAAATAGAAAAAAAAAATTCTATAATTTACACCCCTCTAAAAATTGGCTCACGACCGACTGTAATTCCCATCGTCCCCTCAGAACGCTTGGGTCTTCTCATAAATTATTATTTTTTACATTATTACAGCTTACCTACTGCAATTTCTAGTCACGTTCACAATTTTTATTCGCCTGTGCTACGTGGCCTTATCTCAGATCAATTCAACTTTCATAAAGTATGTGAGTAATCTACGTAGATAAGCGTCTAGACTCTGGAGTATATAACTCTATATTATTTCTATTCTATGTGTGATAATTTGGTGCGATTGCACATTTATAGACTTACTACGAACAGACATAGGTAGGTACTCGAATAAAAATCTCTTTGCTATTTTTTTATTCTCTGTTGTGTCAGAAACAACTTTGCTCCCTTGTTTTCAATACGGCTGCCATCAATAGGTACCTATCTAGTGGCTTTTTGTCATCATTGCTTGTTCCGGACAATATTTGGGAAATATCCAAAGAGACAATAGCCCGCTTTTACTAAAATGACTGCAAAACCAGCCGTTACGTGTAGGTATGGTGTATACCGCCTATTGTGATCTCCAATGCGAGGATTGAAATAGGCCGATTTTGCTTACCATTTGTAAAGTGGCTGCTCGTAGTTTGGAGACAGTCTTTACAACAAAGAGCTGTCAGCTGCATAAAGAAGGCGTCGGCACGCAGACAATGCAGGTGCTTATAAATCCGTCTGGTGGGTCTCGGTACGGCTTTGCTAATCGCCGGATGTAATGAGCAAATTATGGGTAGAAAAAATATTAAAATAAAAATAATACTAACTTTACCTAAAAACATTTCTTTTGAAGGTACAGAAGCTTACGCAGTACACCTAAAAATAACTTACTAAATCCCTTTGCGTTAATTTTGTTTACATTCCATGTTCGTTAGAAAAATATTTTTGATCGACTTTTACTTCCCATATAAAAATATATTTCCAGAAAATATTCGTAGGTAAAGTCGCAGTTGTCAATGCAGCGGTGTCGTGATGAGAGTCGAGCGAGGAGGGATTCGCTAATGCCTCTCGGAGTGCGGATTACTTCATGGAATGGTCGCGCTTAGCGCCACTCCAGCGTGAAAGCTGCACGCGATCTGTTTGCCGCCAGCCACTCGGAGCACAATCAAGTGTCCGCTGAAAGATCTGAGGTGTCTCGTCTGTCTTAGTGAGTGACAGTCTTGACTGTCAAATCGTCGGTACATTGAAAAAAATGTGGAAATGTGTCGTACCGTTATTTTCTTAGTAGGTTCTTAGAAACAGTTTAACTTCGGCATAACACAGAGACTTCATAGAAACAGTTTTTAAGTTAGGCTCACACATTGTTTCGAGATTCCAAATGTCTAAGGTAGTTGAATGCAACGTCAACATACCATAAAAAAGTATTTTTGTAGCGCACCATAGACTGCTACGATATTCGTAGATGGATCTACGGCGTAGAGCTACGAAAAGGAGAATATCAATATTCCTTGATAGACAAATCACAAAGCCCAATAAAGATAAAGGCGTTGTTTTATCTCGCCGTTTGGTTCTCACGATTGTTGAACGTTATTTGACACTTCAGACAAAGTTCGAGCGAACTTTTTATTTTCTTCTTCTATTGGCTCCGCAGAAACTTTGCCCACTGCCAATGAAAACCAAAACTGATTAAAAACAGATGATACCTACTGACCGAGTTTATTTATGAGAAAAGACAGAATTTTAAGATTATATTTTAATTTGTTAGGGTTCGTTGTGTAATGTATGTATGGAAGTTATTGCGAACTCACACACACTGACGTCAGTAGAATATTGGTTCAATAAATCCGAAACAAAAAGCCAGTGCCTCGTGTCGGCTCAACATAAAGGCCAAATCCGGCAACCTACCAATATTTCATGCGGTTTTTGTTCATTTGCTTTTATTGGGTATAAATTGGTGTAAATGAATAACGTGTCTGATTTTGGTATTTGAAATTGACTTGAATCGGCACTTATCGAGTTTTATTTTACTTACGTAGAACACATACGTTCACTTAGTTTCAATGAACTTCCAGCTTGGACGAATATTCGTCCAAGACCAGGTTAGGGGTCCAGTCACGGGTGATTGAGTCTCAGTTAAACTGTAGCCCGACACAGATTTTCAGTCATATACCGATGAATTTGGTAAGCTTACCAATCTGATGAATCAATACAGCTGATTTTTACCGCTAGCACTTTTTTTCAGAATGTTCTGTAAGTTTATCAAGAAGGTTCCAAATCACGTATTGTAGCGAATGGAAAACGTTATCACGGCATCGGTAGCGGTCCTGTGATCTCTCGTAAGCCCAGATTAGGTTGGATTGAGTCGAACCTTGCTGCGGAACCGGTTATATGAAGACGTATGTGTGACGTATGAAAACAACCATGCGTGTTTGCGACAAGCTCTCGCTCGTGGCTTTGTTTAAACACTCAGAATATCAACCAGTAATTTGAGGTAAAAGATTGACACATTTTACCTACAACCTAAGTATATTTTTTTTATACAATAAAAAAAATTAACCTGTCCTAACCTTCTAATTAACTTATCTTCTAGTAACTTCAAAGATTTTTATTCAATAGATATCTCTTATCGTTGCTCTTACATTGTATTAAATTAAAAGCATCATGAAAAATTCTCTTTTATTTTAGCACGATGATAGAGTAAAGTTGTGATAAAAAGTCTTTGACTATGGACAAACAGACTGACAGCCTATAAGGGTTCGTTTTAGAGTCCCATATAAAATGCGAAAAATTTCTATCCTTTAATTCCCATCTCTAACATTTTTGTAAAAACGGTAGGTTTACCCTTTCGGTTTAGAATTAGAGGATGCTTTAGCAGTGATAGATATAACGGAACATAGTTATTTTGAAAAGGCTTGCACGGCGCGCCCGCGGCTGTAGGCGAAATATAATAATAGTCGTCGGGGCACCGCGGAATATCATCTCAGTACATTGTGAGAGGCAGGATGCTCATTAGATGAACGCCCCGGGCCGACCCAGCCGCATGCCACCGTACCTTCTACATTGCCACGGTTTATGTAGAAATCTGCTTTTTTACTTCGCGAAAAAACCCACTTTGATGGAGTCAAGTTAATTTGTAAGCATTGTGGAATGCCACTGCAAGAAAGACTCTGCTAGGTTGTTCTCAATAATATTCTACATCATTTTCAAGAGCCTGAAACGTTTACCTAAAGTTATTGAATGAAATGTGACTAGTAACAAAATTCCCCGAGTAATGTAATCTAATAGTCCTAATAATAGATAATAGTCTACTTATTGTTCGCGATTTGCTTTGAAATTCATGTACCTACACATTGTATACACGGTCGCACGTACCTACTAATCAAGTGTCATGCCATCTTAATTAATACGTAGGCACTATATTCAATAATTAGGGTAGATTAAGGTGGACTAGTAATTTTGACTGAAATAAGACTCAATATTGGATTAGAAATTAGAAATGTAGTTAGACGTAATGTTTCTAATGAAGCTCGGTGCTTCTTAAACAGATAAAAGTTCAATGCGGTACTCGAAAGGAAAAGTGTTACACTTCCACGTTAAACTTTACAGCGCACTAAAGTTATAATATGACTTTAGAATTCATTTTACCTCCAGAAACCTCTGAAGTTACACTCTCGCAAGTCTGCTAGGCATTAACCTCGTTACGTTATCCTCTGAGTTGAGAATGTGTTAACATTATAATTATAATTACTGCAGTTACTCAACTCATGGAATAATATCAGTGAGTAGCGAAGCTAACGTAATATTTTAATCTTATCATTCGAGTAAGTTTCATGTCTCGCGAGGAAAGTTTGATCCGTGGTTCTAGTTTCGAGAAGAGCTTACAACTGTGACTGCTTGGAGCTGTTGTTTGGTTCGCTCCCTACAGTGGGTCAGTTTAGTAAAATGTTTTACTACCTATCTCTCTATATTCGTTAGAATATGAAAGCTTATAACATCTCATTTTAAATTTATTCATTTATCTTATCGGTCACTTCCGAGATTTCGCATTTCATTTACTTACAGGATTTTACTACTCTGCATTTCCAAACAGCAAAATACTTTCCTACCCATCGATCTTAGGTTCCCTATTCTGGTATCGATCTACGTACATAATCTGGATGTTTCTACCTCAACTCATCCCAGAGACTATTAATTTTACCAATCTATAAGCAGTTTGCAGCGTCTCAGTGTATTTGGGTAAGTCTCTTTTGTTCGAGCCCGACTGACTAAGCATTTTGGAAGTTAAGAAGCCTTGTTTGGACGCTTCTGATGTTTGCTAAGCTCGTGTCGGTTTAGAAGATGCCGGCGAGATAATTAATGTGTAGAGCTCAAACTCGTCACAGTAATTTAACTAACTTAAAGGCAATTTAACAGAACGCGTCGTCTTGCATAATAGCCGTCTCGAGATTGACATTGTAAATACTTATTTTTTAATAATTAAATTCCAAAAATAGAACGGACAGTCTTTAAAGTTTTGCCATGTACATAATATACGTACTGCTTATACCTACTCGTACTGTGCTATTTTTTTCTACTCTGATGATATTTTTTCTAGACATGAGCTGTCAAAGAACGACGAGCATAATAACAAGCAAATCCTTACGTAAAATAAAAAATCTTTGATCACGACTTTACCCCATCCCCAACTCTCAAATACACTAAAATAATAAGCACAGCAATACCACTATGGCATAAGACACGTTGGATTCGGCAGTACATCGGTTAATAAACAAACACGGGAGTGATCTATCTTACGCTCCGCTATCAGTGCACCGCTGCGACTGGGCACATTCCTTAGAAGCAATTAATTGTGCCGGCGCCCTCCATTCGTTACGTCATCTTGATGTATACAGCGAGTGCATCCATTACGCCCATAATTCTCTAGTCGGTAATTCAACTTTTTTCCAGTTATAATTATTGTCCAAAAGGCGTTGGGGCATTTCAGGTCCCGGTTTATAACTTCTGTTAGTTTTTAGTATATTGTAACAAATAAAGTTTCATCAAAGCAAGTTTTAAAAAATGTGGGATCTGGGTTCCGTCTAATTTACCTTAGACCCCTTTACTAAGCCATATTTTAGAAAATCTGTTATTAACTAAGTGTAGTTGGTATTTACCAACTTAATAACTTAGTAACGGTAATCATTTAAGTGCGGAACACTCTACCTTTGATATCTTAATTTAACTCGAGTTTATATTTTACTTTCTACGCCTAAAGTTAGAAATTGCCGGATAGAATTTAATAAATACTAAAATAGAAGGGTTCTTAATGCGAAATTGTTTTGAGTAAAATGCTTGACTTAAAATACATTGAGGTTTACCTTATTATATACTTCGACTGCGTCAAATAAATATTTTTAGGACTAGTTGCGTCATGTACTTACTAGGAAAATATTTGATTAATTTCACCATTTTAATAATTATTTTGAGACATAACGCTAGCAGCCGACTGTCTTCAAATACGAGAATCCTAATCCTTATGTCTGAGTTCAAACCCAGCCAATTGTTCGAATCTCTGAATAAGAAATCTCCTCAACCGCAATTAAAAAGGGATTTGAAGGTAAGCACAGCTCTAGGCATTATCAGAACATTGTAATGGGTAAATCAATGTCGCTCCGTCGCGTAACTACAGTCAGTGATCTTAAAACGCCACTTTGCTAGAGTCGTTCGAGGTAACGAGACTATAACTCCGCCTTGTCTGGATACACATAATCCCTGCGTTCACGAAACTCCGCAGATCAGATAGAGGATAGAAATACGATTAGTTGGGTTTGTTTAGTTTGATTGGAGTCGGTTAAGCCTTAGTTGTTGGGAGATAGCACGATTTCTTCGCGTCCGTGGTCTATAACTCAGATACTGTGTAACTGCGGGATCAGTGCGGTTAATCTGAAGCCGGTGGGTTCACACGATACGGATCCGAATCAGATGTTGTCTGTCTTGCTTAGGGCGGCACGAGTGGGTTAATGACTCGGAAATCATTCGGGTTAAGTTACTCCGAGCACGGATTGAAAGATAAGAGCTAGCAGATTTGTTGGTGTCATGTCTCGGTCGTTTCTATTAGGACTTCACTGGAGAGTTCACGATACCGGCTCTCTAGAGACAATTCTATTAACTCTGATAACATTGAGCGTTTATTTAATTGGTATAAAGCCTCCGCTAACATTTTACTCTAAACTGTATAGAGTTATCAACGTCGATGCATACAGAAATTGATGCAAGTAACTTAAAAATGAGGACGAAATTATGTAGGTAAGCAATAATTTTTCCAATGTTTTTAGAAAATTAAATGCTTTCATTGCTTTTCTTGTTTATCTTACTGCCAAAGAAATGTTTTATATGGTATCCAAACGAGAAATAAATGTATACGTAGCTAGCTATATTCATATTTGTTTACTATGCCCGTATTCAACATGTAAGTTGGTAAGAGCCAGATTTCCGGTTCATTTATCTGTTGTCTCATCATAGTTCCGGTGCAGCCGGATGCACCCGGTCAACGGTTAATTGATTATCCGGTAGTTAACCGGCGAGCTGGGACACAGCTTTGACCGTAAATAAATCTTCGCTTATTAATTCAGCGTTTATAATTTTATATTCTGGCTTGCGTTGCTTGTTGTGTTCCAGCTTCGAAAATTAAAAGGTAAGTACATATAAACCTACCTACTACTACACTTACTTATACATTTTTGCATAAGGTATGTACCAGTCACAATGTATTAATTGATGGCACACTGATCTAATTTCCATTAAAATTAAATGTGTTGAAAGTAATATTAAATCAAGTGACTAGATCCAAAGGTTGCCTGGAAGAGATCGCTCATAGCGATGAGGCCGCCCATTGTACTTCACATAAGTATTATGAACTCAGTGTTTATTTTATAATTTCTGTAAAAGTGGTGTACAATAAAGAGTTTTTTATCTGTCTATCTATCTAGATAGTAGATAAGTACTTATTATAGTACCATGAAATAATTACACCGTGTTTTGTTTCTTTCGATCGCAAAAGACAAAACACGGTGTAACTATTCCAAGTTTACATGAGTTTAGAGTGTAATGTTACATACTCTGAGAGGAGCAAGTATGTTACGGTATGGTTTCGTAGTTAAGTCCAAAAGTGAGACAAGTGCATTCAAAGTTGACATTCCTTTATAATAAGGTGCTATCAAGCGTCTTGACTCTTGACAGTAGGCTCTCGACCGCCAGCGCTCCTTGATAATTGACGCCGGGAAATTACATGTCGGCCCGCAGACAGTTGTTGATGACGTCACGACACTTGATTATAAACGATTTATTTCAGAAACGACGCGGTATCTTACAGCAGAGGAGTGGAGTGCGCCATCTGTCGGGAACTTCGATTAGAAGCAGAGCTTTGTACTGTACGTGCATGAGTTTGTAAGTGTTTATTT
This sequence comes from Eulithis prunata, assembly GCA_918843925.1. Taxonomy (NCBI): domain Eukaryota; kingdom Metazoa; phylum Arthropoda; class Insecta; order Lepidoptera; family Geometridae; genus Eulithis; species Eulithis prunata. The sequence continues at coordinate 4,518,685 of OU974016.1, read as the reverse complement.
ACATGTGTGTGCGTATAATACTCGGGCATCATCTACCCTACTCAAATATTTGAGTATTTTTCTAACACACACACACTTCAACACTTATTATACTTCCAATGCTAAAAAAGCAAATACGATTCTGACCACTCCTCTATCGGCTACGCCGTAGGTCTACAACGTAGCTAATAGCGTAGCAACGCGTAGAGTACAATTTTCCTAGTACTATCACGTATTATAAACTTATATTCTGCAGTATTATTAGAATAACCTGTTAGTTAGAGTAGTTCTCAAAGAGAACTTGTCTTACTGTGTCTTGACTGAAATCTCGAATATCAACGATGTATTGTGGATGCTCTATTTTTCATTATGAAAAGTAACATATAAACTAGCTTTACAATTTAAAAGAATACACTTTAGTTTCATAAAACAGTGGGTTCTTTTCCGCCCCCGGCAATGTCCGGTAATTAATGTTTGGCCGAACGCAGCCGGAAGTTCCGACGAGCCCGGGTATGGTAAAATACCGGATATCAAACTATTTGCGCGAATTTTAAATATTTCACTTTTTTATGTTATGTTATTACTACGGAAAACATTTTAAATCATACTGCGAATTTTAAAAGTGTTTTGTGACTGAACACTGTTAACTTTTGACTAAAAAAAAATGTTGGTGGTTTTTTTATAAAGCTTAGATGAGCACAAGACTCGTGTAACTTTCTCAAAGCTTCAACTAAAGTTAAAATAACAAGTTCAATGTAATTTTGCCATGCCTAAATCCTCACGTAGTAACGTTAAACAGTAAAATTGTAAATGTAACGTTTCGTATTCATGTGGTGGCTCAGGTTAGGTGATCTTAGGTGAACAATTCAGATGGTGTAAATATGGTAAGTAAAAGGGTACTTACTTGGGCGCAACTTGTGGAAAAAAAAAACTAACTGAACTGAACCGTCACTCCCCCATTAGCAAGAGGTGTCAATAATATAAGCATGAATTTAATCCAAGCAGCGTTTCAGTATTCAGGTGGTCACAAATTTTCCAAACGGTCTTACCGTACTTCTTATAAAGCAAATACAAGCAGACAGTTTAACCTTATTCGACTTATATGTATACCCACTTACGAGTATATTTACTTACCACACCGGTTTACAAATCTGTCAGTTTGTTATTGAAGTAATGGTTCCAGTGAACATTATTAAAAGGCCAGCAAATCAGCTTCAGTGCAGGTCTAAGCTCGGACACGAAAACGGAACAGTGAAATTCAATAGTGGGTAATAAAACGTGGCGTGTTGACACCCAGCCGTTCCACCATAGTTGAGACTTCATTCCAGTTGGTAAATTTGTCGAGCGACCATCCGAAATTGCGGCCTTATTGCGTCCACGGCTTGTTTGTCGACGGACAAAGCTTTGTAAGCTGCAAGGTGCGCCCGCAATCAAATACATGTCACTAAATAATGACGTTTCAATGGCCCTTTGCGCGCGCCGCTGCACTAATGCACGCTTTCCGCTTCATATATTTTTCTTCCGGCAAGTGTTCTCTGCGACTTTATGCATGCATCGTTCTGATATTGAATATTTTTGCAATGGATTCAATCCTTTAACCTGGAATCAACAGTTATAGTTATAGGTACCACTTGATGTGTCACAGATTTGAAAATTTTGAGCTCAGGCTTGTAGGGACAGAAAAGATAGTACAAGCAAATACTACTGAAGTTAAATCGTGTGTTCGGATCGCGATGGTCCAAAACCGAATCATAGAGTAAACCAAGCATAACTAATCTCGCATTCGAAGAAGTCGCAAGTCCGCTTCGCACTCGGCAGGCTCGATTCTAGGATCGAGGCACTTGGCACAAGTTTAATGTAGTGTAAACAGAGGGTAGTTATCGCAACACAGCGCGCTAGTAAATCTTCACTACCGCTCGGTCGCGACCGTTTGTCATGTCGCCTACCGTCGCTCATGCCCGGTGCTGCTGCTTATGTCGTGTGAGATGAAAATGACTATTTATCAATGCTCTGTGGATATAAGAAGTGGACAAAACCACTTGAAGTATGCTCATGCTCTTCGTTCTAGTGCATGGTGGCAATAGCAGAGACAATCGCTATATTCATTTTAAACTTTGCATTCCAGCTATGTTTTTGTGTTTGGCAAACAATGAAAACAACTTCGATTTAAGAAAAGCTCTCTAATTAAACCAGTTCCCGGCTCTAGCAAAGCCCAAAAAACTGGTGCAGCAGAGTTAACTTTTGTCATTCATTCACACCGCACTACAAAGCCTGCTTTTAACTAAACGAAGTTTATCCTAAGGCAACAGTCGCCTGATCCCGCTTTTGCAGCTTTCAAAAATAGCTCCGAACTCCGAGCTTAGCCGACGTTATATTTTAATATGCATAAAATACACTCAGCACTTTAACGTTTCTCCTTTAGTTAAACTCACTAATGAGTTTTTCAATTTGAGACCAAATAGCTTTAGTGAGTTGACTAGTTAGAATTGTGTTACGTAAGCTTCTCATTGGGAGTACATGAATCGGAATGATGATGCCTACGTCCTACAGACATCCTACAGACGATGCGACGGCGGCTTTCATAGTTTGATACGTATGTGGTATGGATTTGCGGGAGATTAATCAGTGAGATTGTAAAATGCACTCGCTCGCTAAGCTTACACCCATCTGGGTTTACGTTGCAAAAGATATTTACAGCTCAATAATATTTCCTATAGTTAGGAGCGCACGTAGCGTTCCCACCCGTTGGAAAAGGCTGGAAATTGGTACATAATATTGCAATCTCCATCGGCAAACAGTCGGTATATGCGTCGGGAAGCAATACTTAAGTACTCGCGTCGGGCGCCCGCGGTTAAACTTCCCAGCGTACAGCAATACGCTCTTTCGTATTTAACCACTCGCGGTTGGATCCTCTTGTTTTGTACTTACTGTGTGCTTAGCTAATGTAAAATGAGTATATACTAAGCTAACGTCTTGCGATTCCATTATTTTATAGTAAATTTTAGTTATAGATACCCTTGATCAGGAAATCGTAACTAGGTTAGCTATAAATTTTGTGATGACCAAAATTTCGGTCTGTTGTTGATGATAAAAAGCTGCCATAAATAAAAGTGTTTTTTTTGCTGTGGCTCAACTCTTATTTTTACTACGTAACCTCTCAACAAAACCGTTGGCAAAGTAGGCACGAGTATATCTCTAATGCATTCAACCTTAGCCATTTAATGTTCAAAGCGTTTCCCCGCGATTACGGAATGGAAAATACAGAAATTAAGGCAAAGTTTCGGCGGGTGCCTCTTTTATGACGTGTTCTTATCTCTTGGGAACGGCGCGTATGAGTGTGGAGTAAACCACGTTAACTTTACTCTTCCGAACTTCCGCCTGGGATACTACTTGCGTTATTGCGTTTGTATAGAGTACAGAATTGCGTGGATTTCGAGACAAGAATAGGAACGTAACGTGGCAGTTGTTGTACAAGTGGTACCTATTGTGGCAATGCCGCTTTGTTTGCCAGTGTCGCCGATATATCTCGAAACTTTCGCGGTGCAACAACGCATCTCTCTGGCGGAGTATCTACACTGTACTGCATACGATTAAAATGCCTTGTTGCTTTGTTTTCTTTTACTCGTAACAACGATACTAAAACGATGCCAAAATTTTTGCACATCGAATATACTTTGTTTAATCAACTGTTTAATCCATCTAGAAAGAAACAAGAGTTAAAATAAAAGCTTTCTTCACCCTGGGATGCTTTTCAGTGCTTACAAAGTTTGAAGTTTTCTTTTACCACAGAGTAAAAATTTCAATTTTATAAAAATGAAAATTGCATTTTAAAAACAACGTGATCCGTGTACGGAGCGCTCCGAATATCTTTTAATGTGTACATATGGGGCGTTCGATCGGAGGGATTGCAATGTTTGTTTCAATTTCCTGCGCTGTGAGAACCGCCGCGCTTTCTATTCTACGAACTCGCGTTTGGCTTTGTGTTTTTTCTTACAAATCTCGCTTGTGATTTTTTGTTTATCTTATTTGAATTTTCTTGTTAACTTACTTCGTTTGTGAATCTAATTATTCAGTGAACCTTTCGATTGAGAATGTTTCAGCAGCATCACAATAATGTGCCTGGCTAATGATGTATCTATAATATTATGCATAAAACACAACGTTCTACGCAATTTTGATAAAAAATATGTCAAAGAAAATAAAATAACCCATCAAGTTTAAGTCCACTACATGTAGCCTAAAATATTTATTACAATCTCCAAAATGTTAATGTAAAAGTAATATTTATAATATCCATAATATTTGCCCATTGACCTGACTCAAACCCAATTATACGATACACTTATTTTTCGATATCAAGCCAGAAAGAGTCAAAGAATTCTTTACTCATTGATATTATCGAATGTTGAAGTCAGATATCCTTGGGTCCTAGGGTCACAGAGGATGTCTACTATGCCAATCATCTGCCTAATTTTAAATCTTCTACTGCCACAAACTTTCGTATGAATTTGAAACTACTTCACCTACAATGTTGACTTGTAGCTTTTGGGACTAGTGTGCAGTCCCTATTGAAGGCAGTTGACTCTGTAACTATTTTCATTAGTGTCTGTCACCACTTGTTAGAGCTACACGTAGAGTATTATTTAGGAGGCAGAAAGTTTTATTGCAGTTGCTTGTTATGTGTTTGCAAATGTTTCAAACCAGCTTTATTACTATTTTAGGCCTTCTGGCCTTATTTTTCAACATGTTTTTTAAATGGTGTTTACTGACCGATATAGTTTTAAGAAATAAAGCTGTTTATGGCGAGAATTTTTTATGACTTATTGTTGGAGAAAGGTCACCCAATTTTCTTCCACTCGTCAGTGGTGACTGAAACTCGAGAGGATTAGGGCCATCCATTTCGAAACCTGGTACACTCCGGTGTACCCTCCAGTGTATCTACACTGAAGTGTACCAGGTTTCGAAATGCATAGCCTTTTCTCTTTCACCTATGATGTTAGAGAGTTCGAAAAACTATATTAAACTTCTTCATTAGATTACTGGGGTGTTCATCGGTTGACAATGAGGCGTTTCACGGAGCTGTCCATTTGTCGGAGTGGGCGCGAGCTGCGGTGTGGAAGGCGCGTTAATGGCTGCTCGGCGCTACCTGTCAGATGACTGTCGAGTGTCGCTGTGCTTCGCTGCTCACCAGGATTTGTACGCGAAATGCGTAAAGTGCTGCGGAGCTGAAAGCCAAGATATTACGGACACCAAGCGTATTCCCTCAGCCGCTGAGAGGTTAATATTCAATGTGAACGCTTCGTAAGGCTCTGAATGAACTCATATTAACAGCTGATAGCTGTTATTTCCTGGAATGTAAAAACTCAAAAAAACTACCCTTGAAATCATAGAATAAAGAATCACGTTATTTTTGCAAACTTTTACATGATACTCGTATGAACGAACTGCATCGCAATCAATTTTAGCAAAACCACAGCTAAAAAATATCAGATCAAATATACACAGTCAAGCTTCCTCCTGTAAACAAGAAAAAAAGCATTGGCGTGCAACTTTTAGTTACATTTCCAGCAAACTGCACTCGTCCACAGTTCGATGGAATTCAGAATTCTATTCGGTGCAGTGTTAATGAATTCGCATAATGAATGATCTATAAACTTTTAGGGATAGTTTCAAATTGAATGTCGAAGTTAGCCAAAGTGTCCGCGAATGTCGTAGCAAATTGTCGACACCGCGATCACATCTCGTATTCATCAAACATCCATTCTACTCTCAATATACGTGCTGAAACTTGGGGCCCTCGCCGCCGCGCCTGTGGGGTTCATCTTAGTTTCCGCAATAGGGTACAACTTGGGAACTTCTCTCGGACGAACTTACCGACCGCTTGTTTACAGATCCAGGGAAGGTCAACCTAGAACTCAGACCCATAAGGACAACAACCTATACATATTGAATTCATAAAATTGTTTTCATTTATTACCAACAACTAAACAACTTTCGGACAATTGTGTGGTTGCCCAAAGAAAATGTAATAGTAGAAAAAGAAAAAGCCTCTGTGAAAGCATTCCTAGGTTAGTTATGAAACAAGCAATGAACTGCGAAGCAATTTCTCCCAATATTTGGCTTTTTTATGGACCACAGGTGTATTTTATTGAAAACTGCTCTGTTTGATACTTGAGATACTTAATACTTTTGATATTGTGCTTTAGTGACGCTTTCGCTATTTTCGCGTTAGGTAAAGTATCCATATTTTTTTACAGCTGTTATGATAAACAATTTGAACACCCATTAACTTTGATGAAGAAGCGGGTCCTGACCTAATTTACTCCATCTTCTCGAAAATAAGTAGCTTTTCTTAAAAATTACTTACGTATATTTTCCATGAACATTTCCATAGAGTCCATCTTTGAATGCGACGAATAGCCAGAAATTGTATAAGACTTCGTTTTGAAAAGCTTCATAGAATATTTTTTTCGACAACTTCAAACAAAATACCATTTCGTTGCTTTGTTTTATCTTGCTGCCGGTGTGTATCGAATGACCATTATATCCAACGAACCGACCTTACAATTTTTGCGAGCAAGTAATTCGGCCCCGAGCCATTCGTGGCATTTTCACTGGCTAGAATAAAACATTTCATTTCCGATGTAGAGATTGTGGAAGGGACATTTAGATATGGGTATTCCAATTACAGAACCACAGCTGATAACCCGCCGGATTATCTAAAACCGAGCGATGTAAATAGTTGTATCTTATTTTGTTTTACTTTACGCTTAGGTACCATAAATTATGATAAAAGAAAATTACAAGCACAAACTACCAGATAACCAAAGACCGCTATATTATTATTTAAAAATGTAACATAATATTTCATCTAGTAACAGATAAATTATGCTGAAAAGAAAGTTCCTGTTTTATATCCGTCACATCCAGGCAGAAGTGACGTCGCAACGTGATTCCGGGCAGCGCTCGGTCACGTCCTGAAGTGCGGAGCGATGTACCCCGCAACCGCCACTTCACAGTAAAAAGACCCGCACCAGAATGGATTTGAATAATATATAGCAACTCTTTAATTCACTGCAGTATATCACGCTTGGGCCCGCTATTCAATTGTTTCAATGAGACTCCAATGGCTTTTTCTTTTCTCTTTGAATATTTATCCATCACGTACAATGGAAGATATATGTATTGTGCACATGTCTGATTGAAAATGGAAAACGTATGAATGCTATCAGGTGTTGTAATTGAAAATGCAATGGTACACGATCGTCCAGTTGGACAATAAAGCGGAGTCAAAGATGTGAAGGGGAATCATAAAGGCTTGAGTATAAAAGTGTTCTTTATGAAGTGTCGCCGCAGAGGCCGCTCCGCCCGCCTGCCGTTGATACCTATTTGAAAGTCCTGTAATATTGGACTGGGCTGTCCAACTGTCGCAAGCGCTACCAGTGTCGATATTTTATTGGATATCTGCTTTCTTATTAGAAGACCAGTTTGAACAATGTTTTTCTTAGTGAACGTTGTGCTGTAAAAATATGCTGATGTACCTTTATGCAATTTTTTGTACCTGAAACAGTAATTTCATAGTAGTACTCAAAGTCATGAGTACCTATAATCAATGAAACTACTTTGGAACTATTAAATGTTACCAAATTTTATAAAAAAATATTTAGACAGACCTCAGTTTACCTATAGGTAGGTTAAGTAGGTACTAGTGTCTGAAGTTTACATAATTAATGCTCGTAACTATAAAGTGCTTTCAAGTAGGTACCTATGTTACTAAAGTTTTGCATAGTGGTAGGCAATATAATACTTAGCATAGTTTGGTAGGCAATATAATACCGACTCATCGATAAAATAAAATAAAATGTGCGTACATCCCTTAAACCGTCCCAACCAAGAGAGGGTCGGAGTTGGCGAAGGGAGAGTCTAATAAAATATGTAGATTTGATGACTTGTCACATTTTTTGCTACAAATCCGAGATTCAAAGTTTTTAGTCACTTTACCACCCGTCTCTTTTCACGAAGACTTCCATTATTCTAGGAACATGTTAACATTGAAAACGTTTGAACAAAATGAGACGTTTTTTATTTAGTTTCAAAAATGGAACATGTAATATTTTGATAAGATTTACGAGTTTGGCCCAGTACTAATATTACTTACTTTTGTGGTGATAATTGCATCCAATTCAGTTAATTTAATCAGCAGGAACGTCAGGCCATCTATCGAATTCTAGATCAAGCCCACTACGACAGGAATGCGATGTAAATGCGGGCACTCAAGCTCGGCTGCATTCGAAGGGCAGCCGCAGACATCATAAATCGGCTGAGACGCGTGCCGTTGCTCGCTCCATCAACTATAACTCCAGACCAATGGCAGAGTGATGGTTGACCCCCGCAATATTGCTCGGACGATGACGAATAATATTCATGCTTGGGATATTACAAAATGTACACATAGCGGTTAGCTTGGCAATATGACTCGAATTGAAATAATTGAAAGTCAAGCGCTTTTACTTTATTATTTTACAAAGTTATGTATAGGTACCTAAAATATAGCCACTACTCGCATCGTATTACATTTCGGTTAAGTAGTTCCCTGAATTATGTTTATCATAAAGCGTTGGATTTCACATAACATTTTGTATGTAGAGAGCTTAGTTGCAAATCAATAGTCCAATCGTTGGCAAGCGCGTACCACTCTATCAGCGATTAGTTTTGGTCTAGTGGACACCCGCTCTCCTTGCCGTTAGAGCAGGAAGCTTGTTCATGGATAAATTACTGCTTACATCGAGTGGATTTTAAACTTTTCTCGACGTTTAGCTTGCAACAAAACATCGAAAAATTGGTTCTGTCAGCCTCATTTCTACCGCCACTGGTTATATATCTTTGTTTGAGATAAAAGTGAATGGTGAATGGGTAATGAGAAAAATAAATGAAGGGAAGCCTTAGAAGAGATCTGACTGTAGTAAAAATGTCAGCCAGAATTCATCCTCGGCTCACCAACAAAGAATCGGCCGACGTCCATTATGATAATGAAAGTGACTCCCGTTTGTCTTAAAGTCGTAGCTCAATTTGCAAGGCGAGAGATAAACGCTGTTAAACTGTCGAAGTTCGTGACAAAGCCTGAATAATGCAGATTACACCGAGAAAAATACGGCCGCAGTCAAATCTGCATATTTTATTGGTCCCTTTTCAATGTCCTCTTTCCCGACCCCGAATAAAATAATATCTGCAAGTTTTCAGCTTCTGTACATTTATTGCTACTGCATTTTACCGCTGATAACATTGTGACGAATTCATCATGTTCGAATATAATTGGCTTACCGTGGTAAGAGACAGCTGCAGACAGCGTATTGCACAATCGCAAAAAGACGTACCTAGAGCTTACTATTTTCTGAGAAATTCTATTTCAGAAGCCAAAGTACAAATTACTGCACGTAGAGGTGAAATGGTTCACTGAGCGAATGTGGCGATGGCTTTGTGTCTAGATGGAGTTGAGCTAAGCGCCCTGAGTGTGAGAAGGCCTACGGTATACACGTTATAGCATTCAGTCGCTTTCGAGTGAATTTACGTTTACGAGTTCCGGCCCCGTATTTGCTAAATTGTATACTTACAGTAGATTTTATCGAACCTCTTTCTAATGGAAAGTACTTTTAGTTGAACGGTCCGTTAGAAAAGTGGGACACAATCTAAGAAAAACAAAACTTCAGTCTAAGAAAAAAGATTACTATGCAATTTTCTTCGATTTTCCCAGTTCGTCGCGAAAAAATTCAAAAGTATAACAGTAAATATACTCGTAACCACTTGTAACTATTAATTTTACTGAAAAAAATCCTTGAGTAACCTATACGAGTAATATTTTACTCTTAGTTACGACCATCACTCTGATACGTGAGTTGAACCTCCGCAAGGTGTCTCTACTCTATATGCTCTACTTCCTACTATGAGAAAATCCAAAGATGATCTATTTCTACGTCTTAATCACACCAAAACAATTCGGCACAGGGCCGCTAATTCTCAATTCTAAATTCTTTAATTATGTATCGCTGCAGAACCATCACAGTCTTTGACTGTCTTGATTTTGGTATTTGTAATGGAAGGAGTCAACGAAAAGAAAGTCTAAGAACCGAGACCAATCTGTTGGTCCTCACATAGGTACGAAGCATTTTGTGATTACCCATTTTATGTGCTCATTAAACATAGAGGATTAAGTAAAATGTGTTTCGGCCCAATAGTTATTTACGCGAGTATTTGATTTTACACACCTGTGCTTATAGCCGACCCTTTTAATGTCTTTATTTCGGTTCATTCGCTTAGGACTGAAGTTGTCTGTTATTTATGTAGTAAAATAACAATTTAATTCGGGAGGAATTTATTTTATTATGCAGCAGTTTTTAACCGCGACTTTGTTCGTGTAGATTTCACTAAAGTTCGCTAGCATTAATATGTAAAGCGCTTTCTTTCCTGCCCCGTTCGTTACTTTTAGGAAAATTCTATACAACAATGACTAAGTTTTATTTAAATCGGTCTTGCTAGTGACAAGTGGAAGTAATTCTTTTTCTATATATTACGTAAGTATATTTAATACTTTTCTTCTTTCTTTAAAACCCACGTTGCCTGTAAGTATTCAAGATTGCAAGAAATACATTTTAAAACAATTCTTTTGAATGATCTTGTTTTCGTTTCGCAAACATATTTTTTCATAACTTACAAACTTTCTCAAAGGAGTCTGGAATTTTCAAAGGTACTTAATACTTAAATTCATTCATCTGAATTTAATTTTTTCTTTGAAACTTAGGAATTTAGATTTCGTGAACACATAATTTTCGTAAATTTTTAAGAAATAAAAAAAAACTATTTTTGTTATGTTTTGTTCCATTCGTCAGCAAATCTGAGATTCCTTTTAGTATTTTAGCAAATTCTTTGGTTATTGTAAGAGTGTAGGTAATTAGTATAAAATTGTTTAGTAGGTACATCAAGTAGCGAGCTTAGCTGGCTGCTATTAGTCCTGCCATAAATATCTGGGGGACGTATTAAAGGGATTTAGATTTAGCTTGTTCGGCCCTGACATAGGTTCAACGGGTAAGAGTTACGGACAAAAAGGATTTTAAAATTGAGCAATGCCTTTTTACACACGTATACACGTTACGTCATATTTATTTGTAAGTTTTATCAATTGTTATCTTATAGTGTAACTTATAATATTAGGTACATAATACCTAATACTTTTTTTGGACTTCGTTGTCACAAAAAGGGTTAACTAAAAGTTCAAAGTCCAAAGGTACCTTACAAAGAATGTTAAAATGTGAGAGGAAGCACAACTAAAAATTTCGTTTATTTTAATCCCTCACGTAATTTTCATAAGATTTCAAACAAAAACGTCTCGAAAATGAGACGTCTCGTGCAGCCAAGAAGATCCCCAGCGCAAACAATGCGTCGGCCCCGCAAAAGTTGCTCTAATCTTAACGTAGATCATCGCGATTGTTGTAAGATCCAGCGGCGATTAAACGTATTCATAACGTTTACGTTTTGACGTTGGTCGAGATGTCAGAAGCAACAGGAGCGGCGATTGGAGGGTTGGTGCGAGTGGTGGTGCGCATGCGCGCTGCGTGTCGTGGCGGGGGACAGAGTGCGCGCGCGGGGCAGGCCACCGCAGCCTCCACGCTCGTTCCTCATGAAACGCCGGTAGCCGCGGATCGCGTCGCGCTCGCAATCCAAGCGCTTCTTACAAAGTTCAGCATTTTGCCGTCTCTCTCGCGCCCTCTCGTGTTGCTAAAACAAATCCGCGGCTGATGGGGTCCTAAATTAATAAGGTAAGCATACCAAATAATAAAACTTTTTTTAGTTTCATTTGTAATTGCATCACACAACAACATTTCATAGAGAAGCTTTGTTATTGCTTTTAATTATTTTTTAATTATTCGTTAATGCCTGTAAAAATTTGTAACGGTTATTTTTGTAGCGCAATCGTGAATTTATTTAAAAGTTTCAAGTAACGCACTAATTTTATTTAGTTACGCTTTGTTTGGGCTACATTTCAATTTAGAAATTCATAAAATGCTGATCGGACCCATGATGTAAAATGTAATTACCACCACCCTTTCCAACGATAAATAAAATATAGGTGCTGCTGACGAAGGAATCCCAGGTCTCGGTAATCCACGTGGCTTTGTTTACAAAAATATACTTTTGATAGGTTATGTTTATTATTATCTATCACTTTTAAAATGTATAACCGTGTTTTAGCTATTGAATAGAATATTAGATCAATATAATTGCCATTTAAGCCTAGATATAAATAGGTACAAAACTTTATACCAGGCTAAATTTATTTTTAAACAATTTCCTATTTTCGTTCAAAATGATGTTTTACCATTTCATCTAAATGAATAGGTACCACATTCTATTCATTTCAAAATTGACCCACACCCACAGTAACCTAGGGTGTTTTTGATAGAATTTCGATGGAAGCTGCTATTGTTCGTGCTTACAATGGATCTGTCAATATTTCTCTTGAGATGAATGACTTTCGCAAGAATACAGAATGTCACTTGGTTTTCGGTGGCGCTGATAAAAAAATCGTATAAAAAGTAACCACGATATACACCTACTTAGGTAAGTATAAGTACCTACCTAAGCTTGGATTTTTGGTACAACAAATCTGTACCTAGCCAAAGTAAGTCTATCCGTTTAGTCTACGTTTATTGATTTACCTTGAAAAATTACCTATGAATAATAAACACGCGCCAAAAAATATCTTATGCAAAAATTATTTGAATTCTGAACTAACTCAGGGATATATCAGTAGCTCGCTTTGACAACAGAACAAAATACAGGGTGCGAAATGACCACTCCCATAAACGGAAACAGGAGCATTCATGCCAACCCCTACTGTCACTGTCAAATACAATAGGTAAAATAAAATAAAACAAAGTCACAGTTTCTAAAATCCTGTCGTATGAATCCATAGATTTGAATTGGAATATGTGGTAATCATTTTGACTACCAATATAATAGCTCTTAACAATAACATCTAGGATTCTAGCGGTATTTCGTGCAGCCGTGCCTTGTAAACTGCACAATCCATTAGTCTTTGAGAATTTGAACCTCGTAGTATAAAATGCGCATGCTCCAGTTTTTTCGGAGCCGATTTTTTACACCTTGTGCCTACCCATAACTTTTCGTTTGGAGTGCTCGAACCGCAGCTAATACAACTGTATCTATTATTATGTATGATATGACTTCTATCTATACTATATACATTAAAATAGTTTTCATTAATTAAATTCAATATGCTAATAATTATTTAAAACTTTTAACCTATACTTAAAACAATTAAAATTTACCTACCTATAAAATAAGTTAATATGATAACAATTAAGTTACATACAAAGAATTTCCAAACAATAATACCTACGTAAAAACATATGTCTCACCGTTCTTTCGGTAATTATTATTTATATTGTTCAACATAACTCTGGCTAGTCATGATCGAGCAGTACTGTTAACAGTGTAGCATATTCGGTGTCTCTTTGTGTGGTTGGTACTTCATGAGTCATGAATCATGAATGAAGATCGCGATCACTTGACGGCATTGTCCATGAGTGGATATCTTGTCTTCAAGCGGCTTGTGATAATTTTCGTCACAGCAACTTGCTTTTCTGGTTGGGCCTTTTTACAATCAATAAAAAATAAAAACTAATGAAAAATCGACTTTTCTGAACATGAAGGTACGTGACCTTTCCCATGCAATTTTGAAATTTTCTTCATAGCACTCGAGAATGCGCATAAATAAATTGTATAAAATCAAAACATTGCCGCACTTTGAATTTTCGACCAAGGTCAATGAATAAAATGTTACTCAAACGTATCTAATGATGATGAGTTCTACGTACAATTATTTAATGTTAAAATTCAAACCCAAATTCAAAGTCTTACGCCAAAAGTTCTTGAAAGTTGAAGAACTCTGACAGTGGATGATTCCAGGCTTTTAAATAAATTGGTACGGTCATAAAGATAAGATTTGATGGCTTTCCGAGTTACCAAAGTAAATTGATTATTTTTGCGATAAACTGATTGAGCAGGATATTCCTTCTCGCGGATATCTTCGGGCTGTTATATAATAGCAATGGGCCTTTCTATTGCTATTATATTATATAGGCCTTTAAGTATTTCGCGTTTTTATATAATGAAAAAACTTTGCATTCCAATACCAAATATCTGATCCGCATATAGTTTTGCTTCAACTTTTACCTTCTTTCTGTATCTACTAAAACTGTGATCGCAAACCTCTAGAAATGCACAACGTCATGGGCTGTATTCATCAAATATTACGGGCATGTCCTGCACAAAACGACGTTGTATTGTATTTCTGTTCCACAGCCAAGCAAGCTTACGTGGTACGTTGGCTAAATCCTATCGCCTTAGGTCCACGTGAGATTACCTACTCCTTACAACGATAGTTCGTGCAATGGTCCTAGGTGATGCTATGAAATTTTATAGGATAGTCCATAGATTTTAACAAAGTCTCAGACGACGTGAATTGGTTATTGATTGGTAAATTAGAAACTGTGGTAAAACAAAAGCTAGCTACAAAAACTTTTATAAAATAGCCAAAGTAAATAATATCATAAAGACGTGAAAAAATTATACAGCCTACAAACCTTTTCTGAACATTGGCACAGATCATTATACACATTGGTATTTACTGTAAATATCTAACCACGGATAATCGATTCCACATGAAACAAGGACTAGCGAGGCACAGTTGAAATAACATGCAGTGGTGGCGGCACAGATGCAAACATGATATGAGCGAGGGCTTCGGAAATATTTTCATAAAACGCAGCAATTTCCGATTGCGGTGGCGATGAGTAACATGTTTCTACTCGCAAAAGGCAAATATGATAAGAATTACAGCGGTTTGGTCAATGTTTTCCAGGCACATTAAAAACGAGTAGGTAAACAGAGAAAAACCGGGACGAGATGCTATAGTAGCAATTAGACATACCTACTATATACGAAATTTTCGATTGAGTTGAAGAAACATGATATTTCAATAAGAGTTTCTCAATTTTCTTTCAAAAACGAGAACAACATATTAATTTTGAGAAGTGACAGATATATTTCATTTAAACTCCATCAAACGATATTGAGCATGAATGGTATTTTCTAATAAAAACTTCCCCTTAAAGTACCACGCAACCGGTAATAAGCTTCGGAATACCAGTTTGCATAAATATGAGTGGCAACAAAGATTTTCAAACACGTGCTTCCAATATTCTGTCGGGGGAGTGGCCACTTGCAGCCCCATGGAATATTCCTCATTTTGGGAATTCATTTTACGACTTAATTAAAATGGAATTTACCAAGCTAAATAAGACAGTTGAGTCAAAGCTAAACGTCGTCTTATACATCGTGATCTTACAGATTTATTTTGGACTTCAGTAGCGAGCTCTGCTACATCAGATATTGCAAAGAAAGCGTTTAAATTTAGAAGAGAAAAATGAGTGGGCTCGATGGGAATAAGCCAAAAAAAAAGGAAAAAAAAAAATAGTAGATGCAAGATTTTTGGAAGTAATTTTTTACATAAAATACTCGAAAGTAAATTTAGTTCTACGAAAGAGAAAGCAATACATAAACCGGGACTCCGACAAACGAGACTACAATAATTTACTTCGCTGTATCAGAGAACAAAATACAGTCAACAGATAATAAAGGAAGAGCTGGCCGATACCCTCGCGAACCCAATAACACAGAGCCTCTAAATGTACAAGGATCTATATAAATCGGACCAGTATAAGGAAAGGATGTAGCAGGAATGGATATTGTCGGTGAATGGGGGCCGACAAGGTCTGAGCAAGGCAAATATTTACTGAAATTATACAATCTAAAATTTTGAATCCACCGCGAGTTGTTGCAACATTATTATAGATGTGATAGCAACATGATAAATATTTTATTTTAGACTAAACTGACTCAGATATAAAATAAAATAAGTAGTTTTTTGGTTTTGAAAGGTATCTACTTTATTAGACAGGCATCATGGCTCAGTCGGTAGTAGCTCTGCCTTCCGTGCTGTGGGTCGTGGGTTCGATCCCCACCGAGAACAAACATTTGTGTGTTGTAAATATAGATGTATGTTCTGTGTCTGGGTGTTTCTATGTATTATAAGTATGTATTTACAAAAAAAATGTATGTATGTATACTATCAGCCATCTAGTTTCCATAGTACAAGCTTTGCTTAATTTGGGACCAGAAGGCGTTGTGTTAAGTGTCCGTGAATATTTATTTATTAGTATCATTCAATACAACCGCGGGTAAAAGTATGGAAATGCTATGATACTGAATTTGACGGTTACATAAATACAAACTACTCTAACCTGTGCAAACACTAAACATACACATACACAAATAGCACCCATTAAATGCAAACATGTAAATTAGAAGCAGTATCTTCAAAGGATTTGACTTTGAGCAAATCCTGTGTAATCGTCGAGAGTGGTTTCATATCTATGTATCTAGATAGGAAATGGAAGCATTTCAAGGAATTTGTCTAAGATCCCGCTAGTGAGCGGCTGGGTCCTTGATCTCGTTGGGAATTCCACAAAGTTCTCTTTAACCCCAATCAAATTAACTCATTATTTCACTTAAACATAGTTTAGCCGGCTTCTGCGTTATTTCATGAATGCTTTCACCTATGCTTCAAAATTCATTCCTATATGTATAGGAGTTAGGTATGTCGAATATATCTATATATTTTGATTATATTAAACGCGAGTACAATATTTCTGTGTTTTACTAATCATAGCACATTTATGGTGACAGTCTGACATCCGTAAGTAAAGTTAGTTCGTGTTAAATTAAAAAAAAACTAGCTTTGGAAACTTTACATTCTTGAAAGTGATAAGGTGGCCTCTGTAGTTAAAGACTTTCCCATACCCAAAACCTAGTACGCATTTTAGCAATAAATAGTTGAGAAGAGTGCAAAAATACCCAGGAAATTAAAACAAGAGGCAAAGCTATAAACAACTCGAAAAATTTAGAAAATCTTATTGTCTCTAAGAAAATCAGTGACACTCCTGACGGTCCGCGTCGTGGAGCATAAAACAGATACCGAGGAATGCCGGCTATGCCCCTCCATTTGGGCCAAGCGGGGTTTTAACCGGGGAGGTTTTGATTCGAGTAATATTTGCTATTTTATGTAAAGAATTAAAATTGCTTTACTTGAATATAATTAAAATGGAGTAGAATGGTACGAGTAGCCACTTATAACGTCTTTTTTGAGCAGATCATACAGACATGGTGAAATACGAGTGTCTAACTATAACGTATGCGAATAGAGAGAAGTTGAGGCGTGTCACAGCCACTAAATATAAAAGTGTCTTAAAAAAATAAAAATAAAATTATTGGAAATATCGGTCAACGAAAAACATACGATGTCAGTCTGTATGGAAAGCATAAATAGGTTTGTCATTACTAAACACTGCCTTTTAACGAGCTGTGTCATAAAAGCGACTCGGCCGACTCCCGAAAACATAGTTTGACGCTTAAATTATGCACTAAAGCTGACCAGACATTATGATTGTCCACAAAATAAAACGATATGCGCCATTTTAGATGTGCCATTCACTGCAACGACGAACAAAACTACCGAGTATATTGGTACTTAACGAGTATTCTAACTTTAGCACAAAATGAAAAAAAAACTGACTATTTATACCTACGCAACATAAGGCGTAGGATGTTTTATACCTATGCCACAGAATAGTATATGCTCGTAATACTTACCGATTATTTCCGGGGTGAGGTTACATTATCTTACGCTGCGCCCAGGCACGTTGCTTTCACTTTGAATTTGACAATTGTGTAAATAAATGACGATGCTAAAAGGCAAAACTGGGGTCCTACCCTAGTGTCAACTTTATGCCAGCTGGGCGACATTAGGTATATTTAATTACGTCAGCTTGAGTTATATCGCTTGCTACGCTGTGTAAAGACGGCTGAAGCTTAAATTAAATGGTACGAATATAAACAAGTTAACCTAAAATTGGCGTGGACAGCAAGGAGCGAGGGGACCGCTCCTAAAGTTTCAATCTGTAATCGATACTACGTACTAAACCCTTTATCCAGTAAGACCCCGACTCTGTAGATGCCTATTAAGGAACGATGTTATCAATATATTAATTTCTTGGGTTCACTCTGAATGATAACATGACTAAAAGGTATATTCACAGCTCGTTGCTTGCTAAGCCGTTTGGCGAATTGCTCATTGTTGTTGATTGAAAGATTGCGCCTATATTGCGACAATAAAAATAACACAATTGACTCAATTGAACGTCTTAGAAGCAGACAGTAACAGCTCTTCGCTTGTCTAACATTGTACTATGAGTTTTTTTTGTCAAATATCATCAAAATTTAACTAATCGATTATGATAGTTTAGCAACCCGATAACATTAACAATAACAATCTGTAGTGCCTGGTATAAAAATCAATCTGACAAGGCTAATGACTATCTATGGTGTAGGTAAATATAATGTAAATTCATTACAATTTTCTAGAACAATGTATATAGATACATGAAATAGTCACCGTTTAATATGTCAGTTTTCACCAGTTTTCTGACTTCCATAAAAAATACTTACAGGTTACAACATTCAACAGGGAAATTCACAAAAATTCACACATCGCCAGCTATATAGCAATACAGCTGCTGTGTAGGAATCTAGATTACATCCGGGATCAAGCGATCCTCCAATATTTGACGAACTCTTGTACGGTTGATGTACCAGATTTTGATACCTCAACTACGGGCATGTGTCTTCCCAGTAGCATTGCAAATGTTGTAATAAGAAAACCACACCACTTCTATACTACGAATGTTCTAATAATCAGTTAGACAAATCATTATTTTTTTACATTACGAATATGAAAATTACGCATGTGTTGAAAAATTTTGCTATCAATAATTCCAAATTAATTCATT
The DNA here is from genome assembly GCA_918843925.1 of Eulithis prunata. Classification (NCBI taxonomy): domain Eukaryota; kingdom Metazoa; phylum Arthropoda; class Insecta; order Lepidoptera; family Geometridae; genus Eulithis; species Eulithis prunata. The sequence continues at coordinate 4,499,723 of OU974016.1, read as the reverse complement.
GTTGTATGATACGAATCATCCCAAATGCTTGCTACACTATTTTATGCCCAAGTGTAAAAATTCAAAGGAATTCATAGACAAAATTCTATAATTTTTAGAATTAAAACTTACTAAAAGGCATGTCTGTCTGTGACAGATCAATGGGTTAGTTATTTCTTTTGAAAAAGTTTGGCAAGGGATTTGCTACTTAATTAAACACGAATTTAAGAGAATCGCCGGTAACGAGCAAAGTTTTTGGCCACAGTGAATGTTATTTAATCGACAACTTTTTAAGCTTCATCCCAGTTTTGATAGTAATGTTTCGAAAGGATTATTTAAATCGGTCATAAAAATATGATTTAAAATAATTTGAATTTTTATTTCTTTTTACCTATCAGATATCAGATATAGGTACGTATTAGGTACATCGAATGCAATGAAAACTGGGTACCTAATAACAGGTGCGTAAAATAAATCGAACACTTTCAGAGTGTGGTCAGCGTTCGACATTTATCATAGGTCGTAAAGCGACTTGCAATAGCCCAATGTCAAACGGTAGGCAGTTACAGCCAGTCGCTGCGTAACATACTGCCGATATCAGCTCAAACGTCAACGAGTCAGCCACAAAATTTGCTTCGTGTGATTCATTTTAATCCAAGTTCTTTTACGTTCGCTTATAAAGCGGAGATGAGATTAATGCTGCGAGCTTAGCGTAAGACGTGAACCCCTCGCCCGCCAGCTCAGCCCATCACAACTGGTGCCGCGTGACGCGGACAGATAAGCTAATTACTTATTGTGATTTACCAACCGGTTCTTAGCAGATTTTTCATCAAATTTTCCAAGAGACATTCTGAATAGTAAGTAGACGCCGTCCACCACAATGGCAGCAATTAACCGGACAATTTAACTTTTTAATTGCGAATTAAGAAACCGGGGAGTGCAAAGGTTGAACATGGCCTGTGAAATTAATTGTCAAGAGGGATTTTGTTGGTCTACTGCTCAGGCAGTTTTAATTTAAAGTTGCACAAAAGTTTTCAATGTTATAGAAAATATCTTAAAGATCATCAAAACCTCGTTCTTTTAAACCAAAAAGCATGTACCATGCAGAATTTTATTTAGCTAGAAACATGAGAAAATGATGTATTTCTGTTGCTGTTACTCATATTGTATAACAAAAACAAACAGCTTGGAATGTGGCAATGTGGCATTATACCATGTTATACACAAGTGGTTTTAGCTTTGCGTTAATCGGAATTCAGGAATGAGCATAGACAATGTAAACATGACAATAGAAGCAAGAGGAAGGGGCTGGTTGGAACTCGTATCGGCAGCGTGCCACTCGTGAGATAACACTACGCCGCGTCTTTGTATGGACAAATGTAAAATTATTAAGCAACGGAATGCTCTGAATAGAACTGCCTTACGATATCGAGGGTTAGAGGAAACTTACGAGAGCTCTAACTCGATTAACAAAATCAATTGGGGTTACACAAACGCCTAATTAAATTTGGTTTATCAAAATTGGCCGGTGGGAATTTTTCTTATGCTACACTTGTTGAAAACAATCACGCAATTTTAAAACAAGCACTCTTTTCGTTTTAGCGATGACAAATTTTTTCGTGAATATTTGAAGCGGGATTAAATTGTTTGAAACTTTGTCGCGTCTGCCAAATGCGAGGCTAGGATCGATTGTCAGTCGGATGACGGCGACATTATGAGAGTTCACCAATATTGGATCTCAAAATTGCGAAGTTCTTTAGTCAAGTGGCCGCACAGTAAATACCATTCAACTTTATTTCAGGAAACAGTCTCTTTGAAAACCCCCCTGGCGATCCAGTAAATCTCTATTTGTCGCAACTAAAACAGGTCACTGTGGAAGGCTATTACGCTCCCTAAATGCTACCGAATTCTCCGTAGAGCGTTCTAATCCACTCCGAACGGTCTGGTGTCAAACGCAGGCCACGGTTGTTTGTATTGTTTATTGTCGCTACGCTCGTTCGTTCGGCAAAGACGACGCGTCGCCGCCACCGTCGCCGCCGCCACCGTGAGCATGTTTCAATTGATAGAGTCGAATGGTCCCCAGAATGTACCATTATATTCCTGCACACGAACGATAGCTACTCGTCCGCACTTACTACTGTCTCCTCTACCGTCCTCCTAAGCCTCGCTTTGTGTTTTGGGCATACAATAAAATCTATAATGGTAAATGCTCTGCAGGAGAATAAAAAATGGGCTTACTCGGCGCATGACAGATTTTCGCACCCTTTCAAGCTGAAAATTGGAAATGTGATAAAAGTACCTTGTAAAATTTCGTTTGTGGGAACACAAAATCACCAAATAATATATTTTTCATCCCACCATCTCGGAAAGAGTATTTTTAATCTTCAATATCTGAGTGGAAAAGCCGTTTTTATTCTCTAGAGGATAAAGTAAATTGAATTTAGAACATCGTGTGCACTAAGTTTGTGAATTAAAAAAAACATTAAACCTATTTACTGCTACCTCTATGGTGCCGAATATATCATACAACTTTTTTTTAATTTGTTAAAAACTCAGACTCGGAACCTTCTTGGTGTTCTTTTTTCAATTTGCTTTGTACGCGGTTCTTTACGCGGCATTTTTTCACGTCATTGTTAAACCTTATATTAAAAACAAGAAACTTGAAAACAAGTGAAAAAACTAAAATGAGTGATTCTAGCGACGAGGAAGTTTGTTTGACGCCAACAGAATTGACTGAAACTGTTAATAATGCGCAAATTAGTCATTTCCTCGCTGAGGTGGAATGAAAAGTTACGTGTTGCACTCGAGTGCAAAGATTTTTCACCTCGTGCTCTTTTGATTCCCTCGCTAACGCTCAGGATTCTAATTTTGAATCACTCGCTGCGCTCGTGATTCAATTTTAGAATCCTTCGATTGCTCGGTCATCAAAATTGAACACGCGGTTAAAAAGCAACTTTGCACTCTTGTATAACAAATAACTATTCGTATGAATTCTAAGAGCACGTGTTGAAGAATATCACTTAGGGTTTTACATCTACGGTATTACTAAAACTAAGTTTAGTAAATGTATGCGTATTCTGAATATTTTATTGAAAAGGAACGCTTACTCAGTCCGTTGGTTTTTACGCAGCAGTTCGTCGTTCGGGTGTGGATGAATAAAAAACGGCGAAGAGCCAGCAGAATGGAACAAAACACTTGAAACAATATCGCGACAGAGCGGCAATCATTCCTGTTTTATCTCAGTTTGCGCACGCCGCGCCGGAAACAGCTCTAATAAAAAACTACCATATTTTTGTACTGCACATTACGCACTAACAAGTACATTATGTAACGGACCTATAGTGATACCGCAGTAACACTATGTGTATTTACTGTGTACCTACTGGTTTATAAATACAAAAACCTAAAAATCATTGTAAAGAAAAGTTAATCGACACCGGCGTTCAATACGTTTGGCAAGCCATAAATAATGACGTACTAAAACAAACTAAAAAAGAAAAATACCTTGGACTATGGGTGGACGACAAACTAACTTGGAATTGTCATATTGATCACGTAAAAACAAAATTAACGACATTACTTGGAGCATTACGCAAAATATCGAACTGTATCCCAACTACAATACGGCCTATTATCTACAATTCATTGGTGAAATCGCACCTTGATTATCTAATCGAAGTATGGGGTTCCGCCGCCCCAACAAACCTTATCCCACTACAAAGAACCCAAAACAAAATCATTAAAGTACTTCACTGTTATCACTATCTCACGCCAACCAAAAAACTTTACGAAAAAACTAAATTCTTCAACATCCATCAACTTTATGTATACTCCACTTGTCTTCTCATAAAAAACATCACTAATAATTCAATTAAATCTACTATTCAAATACACAAAAAAGAAAACACGCACAATTTAAGAAATAAACATAAACTTAATTTAACTAAAGTACGAACTAACTACGGAAGGAAAACAATATTATTTGAGGGAGTACAGTTTTACAATCAATTACCTAACAAAATTAAAGAATGCGATAGCATCTACAGTTTCAAGTCTAAGTTAAAAGAATACGTAAGCACATTATAACCTATTTATCTACCATTGCATTGTATCTAAGGCCCTATGCCGATCTACTATCCTTGTATGAAAATTTCTACTCAAATCCATACTAGAGTGACGATTTCTGTATCGACGCTTGTTTTTTTTTATACCTAAAAACCTATATAACTACCTACCTACCTAATAAGCTACGGCAGCGCCATCAAGAGGCAAAATAACTTGTTTTATAATTAAGAAATCTGTATCTCATTTTAAAAGAACTTTTTATGTTTTTATGAGAATAAATGTCTTTAAACCTAAGTTCAATACGTCCATGCTCTTGGCTATTGGATTATAACTTCATACGGTAACATCCAATTAGACTTCACGCGGTCTAAACTTCTGTCGTACGTAAATAGTCTTGTGAGCTTAGGAGCGTTAGTTCTGAGCTTGTGGTTGACTCATGACTTACTGTTTGCAGAAAGTCGGCGGCGCATCTCTTTAATTAAACTTGAGATGCCAATCGGAATGTTTACTTTCATATCCATTAACAAGATCTAACTTTGTTTCAGATTAACCCACCGCAGAAACAGCTGAAATAATAATAGTTAAAAATAAGACAGTAAACTATAGACTAGTTCCATATTAACATGGTATTGTACAAATATTTTGAGAACTATGACAATAATCGTTTATCTAGTTAAATTAGACTAATTTTGATATACGGAGGGGGTAATGTAAGCCAGCTTATACCTCAAAGTATTTTACAAACATGATCGTGGAATCGTCTCGACGTTCGAGATCTATCTCGATGGAAACTGGCGGGCTGCCATTGGTTTCAACTTTTGCGCTACTCACCATTGTAGCAGGTAAGTGTATCTACGTGATTTTACTAAAAGTGTTTCGTCTTGATACTGCATTTACGGCCGTGGAAGCTGGCCGCCAAGTACGCAATGTAGCTGATACATTTTTGGAACTAATCTTGAAGAATTTTTAATTCCACTCTGGAAGGAAATATTATTTCAGATCCCATTTTCTCATTATCTTGAAGATAAATTCCTAGCTAAGTAAATAAACAAACCTTTTATCTCGCTATTAATTTTAACAACGCTTGGTAAATTCATACTGCACTCCTCAATTCGGAGTCCAAATGGAAACAGCAATTTTCATAAACCCAAATAGATGCCTTTGCAAGTAATATGCGCAACATAAATGTATGTTTATTAAAATGTACTGCTTTACCCATAAAGTAGACAAATTAGGCTTAGAGAGAGCAAACTATTGGAGAGCGGCGACTAAACTAAACACGTTTCGCTCTTAATGGTGGCTGATGAAAAGCTTAATACTCTGTCGGACATCTCCTTGCAAGCTCTTTGAAAGCATTAATTTTCTCTTCCTGCCTCTGAATAAACTAATGCGAGCACGAAAATGTTTCTCAAATAGATTTGACTGATAAACATTTTTGTAATTTTGCTGAAATTCATTTTGCTACTCGTACTGGTAAACTGCTGTTCAATTTGTAAACAAATTACACTGTTTCACATAACTTCACTTGTCAATATAGAAGTTCCGAGCGTGAACGCCAGTTCACGTGATCTGGCAAATTGTTGCACTTTAGCGGGTGTCGACTGAGCTAGGAGTGCTGCTTCGACGCTATCTCACGTAGACTTCCACATCTTATCGTTAAGTACCTATACAAAGTTTAATTGAAAAATATTTTCTTTGAATTGTTCAACTCGCACCATGAAATATTTCATTAAAAGTTCACACACTGGCCGATACTGGCACCTGCATGACACCTACAATCTACATGTCAGTTTTTTGTCTATACTATTATAAGACTGTAGAAAAGCCAAAAACTAAAATTAAAGATATGGATAAACGAAATATGCAGAATATAAACGATTCTGATTCCAAAAATCAAGTTTGTCTGTTTGTTTGTTCGCGAATCACGCCTTAACTACTGGACCAATTTCGACGAAACTTATACCAATAGGATGCCCTTTTTCCGGATTGAAACATAGGCTATATTTTATTGAATTCAAAGATTTTCTTAGATACTGCTTGACCTCTCTAAACCAAAAGCAGCCTTTGACACGAGGTTCATCGTAAGCTGGTTGACAGATATTTTGATAGAAAGTTTCGCACGCTTACGAAGTAGCGGGTATCAGCTAGTAGAAAAATATCGGTGTCATCGCTGACACGGTGTGAAAGCGTCCAGAACTAAACGTATGAAGTAAGACAAGTATAGTATAAGATAAGCTCTCTCATGATAGGTAGTTTAGGTGTCGTGTTGGTGGTAGTATGAAAACAGACATACTCGTAATTCCAATTGAAAAAGCATCCGTTTAAATAAGCGAAATTGTTTTACCCAAACTAGGTATACGTTAAAACCGCCAGCAAATTACGGCTAATCATTGGATTAATCGTATGGAAATTAGTGATCGTACGCGCGGTGAATTTAACGAATTTCTACCAGAATGTAATTATAGATGTCGATGTTCGTTAAACACTGAATTTTGGACACAATTGGATACGGAGAGCTTGACCGATGAAATGTGGTAGAATAGGTTCACTCACTATCAATCGGTAAATCTAGATCTCATTTAACAGAAAGAATCATGTGCCTATATAATTAATGGTTTCTGAGAAGCAAGAATTAGATTTTAGCAAAATGCTAGATTGAGAGATCCTGTTTTTTTGGCATACCTACTCCCGTACCATAAATTTGAATTTTTTTTGGATTGGTACTATCAGTTCTAACAATTTTTTAACATTTTCCTGCGTAATTTTGAGCTTGATCTGAGGATAGGTAGGATTCCTTTATTCAGACGGACATTTACAATGGATCTGATTTAGATCACAAAAAGATTTTGGCGACAAAAGCCTAATATGATTCATGTTGGTTCAACTGTGCCACAGAGGTTAAAAATTATACCAAATGGAATCTGAACCGACAAGATAATGCCTTGCAGCAACTATTCGCAGCTATGTTCACGTTATTATCTGTAACACGAGTATCGAACATTACTTGCGCAAGTATGTTGCAATCCCCAGTGTTCAGGGTATACTGTAAAAGCACCTGAGTAAAGGTACGTGAAATACCGTATGTGAGTGCAACGTGTGGTACGGCAGTTGCAGTTTAGTAAGTATTGCTTTTTTAAAGATTTGCTTCATCCGTTTGGCTTAAACACTGTATGCTAAGTAATAACTTACCTGGACGTGCGACCCTACCTGTGCGTTTCGCAGACATTAGAGAGTTTTAAAAATATGGACTTTTACGAAAAAAATATTTTATTATCCAGATTTACAGTATCCAGAACTGTGACAATAAACGGCCCAATCTAGACTCATTCGTATTATTATTCAGTGTTCTATGTCACATTCTAATACACTTATAAGTGGCGTACTCCGCAAAACAAAGGTTTCTTTTGACGTTTTGAATAAAACGGATCTGCAAACGCGAATGTAGGATGATTCGACTGCAGGCAAAACACTGTATGTGACTGTTAAAGAGAATCTTCGTTTACCGCTCCGTGGAATAGACCTCCAATTCACAGCGTGATGGCCAGCTTACGGAAATTGAGTTTGAAGCCAGTCTACCTACGTCATTTAATTAAATTATTTGAAACATTCTACATAAGAATTTTCTAGAGTAGAGTAACCCAGTAACGTTGGTCATAACGTGACTGAAGTCGTCTAGTAGAGGCAGTAACTGCATCGTTCATACCGTTTTTATTTTCTTCATGTTGCAGAACATGAGTGCTATAATACCCATCCTTTGTGTAGTTAATAGATATCAAGCGAGGTCAAAGAACAGCGTTCGTAGCGTCTCGTCTGGAGTTATTAATTTTCATTTGATTCGGATAAAAGCTCCGTTTATATCAGTGAGTAATTAATTTAAGCTAGCAAAAGTAATTTATAACTCTATCAGTTTGAAAGATTTTTCGTACTATGTAAGTAAAGTTTATTCATTAATTGGGTTAGGTAGTACACTTAGAATTACTTTTAAAAAAGAAAATATGGAAAAAATGACATTATTATGCCAAAAATATAAAAAAAACTATTTTTTTTGGTATGCAACAGATACTCAGAATCTGTGCACGACAGAATAGATATAAGTTAGATATAGGAGTACCTAGTAGCCCTAAGCATGTAGAATAGTTATTGGTCAGGTAGGTTAAGCTGAAATTATACGATTCATTGTCTAGTGTTTTACTGAGAGACTGGAGTAGGTAGGTAGGTCCCTAGAACAGAGTTAAAACGCTGGGTCAGGCCAGGAACTTGTACGCCTTACCTAGCTAGGTAGTTAATTCTTAGTAGGGACAGGAGACCTATCTACAGATTAGATACGTTTAGATGTTAGTTCAATAGTCATGTGAGAGTCGATCCTAGCTAGTTAGCCTCAGAACGAGTAGACTACGTACCTAGAGATCGTAGGTACGTGGGAAAGTTGGGCCCGGCTAGTAACACAAGACAAACGAACCAATAGCAGGCAGTTAGGTTGTTAGATTGTACGTTTACTTCAGAGAACTTGCGAACACGTGCAAGGGTTTATGACAGCGACTCACAAAGGGGACACTGGAATCCCACGAATATATTGTTAGCGTGCCGATACACCCGTCATAAACCGACCTCTGTAATTGCGCCGACTAAAGACAGAACTGTAAAAACATTAGATTTAATGGGTAAGGAATATCTCTGTATTGTATAATTATGAATAGTATTGTATTAATAAAGATCTAAAGGGCTCCCCGCCGCGTACGCTTGGAAGCGGGGGCGACGGCTTAACTATTATATATTTGTGGACGCTCCCCTAACATCGTGCTCACTTGCTGTCCGCGCTCCACGAGTGATAGTTACGCCGTCGCTCTGCTCGAGCCTACCTGACCCGGACCTTTTGTTGTATTCAGTAATCTCGCGTTCTTATTACCACCACCATCGTCGGCATACCATCAGCCGATCCCGGAACCCATACACAGATACAGTCCACTTATAACATCATATCGGGAACATTGGTCCTTACGAGCCGGATCTCTGAAGCAGCTGACGGGAACATTGGTCCTTACGAAGCCGGATCTCTGAAGCAGCTGTCGGGGACAGCGATCGAGATTCGAGAATGCCGGTTACTAGAAGCCAACACGGTCGCGACGACGCGCGATCACGGGAGGTTAGTGTGACCGAGACCGCGGCAGAAATCACCACGGATGGAAGCGGAAGCACCGGGGCCGCCACAAGATTAGAGATCCCGACTGCGGAGGTAACTGCTGAGAGAGTTGTGCGGGCCGAGCATAGGCCTACGTGCACGCAGTCACATTCCAATAGGTCAAAAACCTCTAAGAAAGTGTGGGAGGCTCGTGAGCATCTGGCGGCTATACGTGACGAGGCCGCTAAGGCCGCCGCCAAAGCCGCCGCTGAGGCCGCCAAAGCCGCTGTTGAGCGAGCTGAGCTTGCTCTCAAGCGAGCGGAAGAAGAGGACTCCGTTTGCATATCGAGATGGCTGCAGCGACGACCTGAAGGTCAATCGTCGCTACCTGCCGGCCATGTGGGTATCCCTAAGGAGGCGCCTGCTATGACGGAAGATCAAGGAGTGCGGGAGGACCGTGTCCCGAGTCGACCCGGTCGGGTGGCCGAGCCGCCACCCCCCGTACAGAAGTCTGCCGTTGGCTCAGAGGAGCTAGCAGAGGTGTCATCGCTGATTGCGACGAGGAGGGACCCGCCGAGGAACCTACGAGAGCTTACCCTCTACGATGGGCAGGTGAGTAGGTGGTCAGCATTTAAAGCAGCATTTAGAGACAGCGAGTCATTGTTCTCAACATCGGAGAACGTAGCGCGCGTACGAAAAAACCTGATGGGTGATGCGTACGAGGCTGTGAGCAGCCTGTTGGTGGGTCAGCCCGACCCAGGAGCCATCATGGAGGCTCTCGAGAGACGATTCAGGCGATTGGAGGCGTTGGTGTTAGCCGAGATAGAAAAGTTACGCCAACTAGACAAGGTGAGCGACGGCGCGCAGGAAGTGCGCGTCTTTGCTGGACAAGTGGCCAATACAGTGGTCACTTTAGAAGCTCTGGGCCCTGAGACGTACCTACACAGTCAAGAAATGGTAAGATGTATAGTAGATAAGCTAACATCCATTCTAAGGTACAGTTGGTATGAGGACGTCCCAGAGCTGAGAAAAATCTCCGCTTTCTTAAACGAACAAATGGAAAAATGCGGAGTGTACACGCTACCTGAGACAACCTCTGACGATAACCCCGACGGTCAGGAGACCGAGAAAAAGGTAGAGCGAGTGTACGCAAATGAGGTAAGACAAGGACGGAGCATACAACCCGTCTCCTCACTCACGCACCTAGATCGTGTGCCTCACGACTGCAGAGACAAGGAGGCCGCGGCCAACGATAAAGCTTCTTGTGGACACGTATCGACGGCAGCGGTGCGACAAACGGACGAATTCCAAGAAAACATGAAGGATTTGGTCGGGTTAGAGTCGCTAACGAAACAGGAGATAAAACCGGTGAGTCACCCCGAACAAAAGGCCGTCCGACTTTTAGGAAAGAAAAGCCGGTGTATACCTGACGGACAATTTGGGACCGGACTCCGGAGCCGGAACGACCAGATGACTCCGCACGACAACGCACTGAAGAGGTTATTGGACTTAGAAAGCAAGCTTGATCAAGAAAGCGAACGGAAAGCTAAGTACAACGGACGCGTTAATAACCTACTTGTTGCCGATTACATGAGGCGTGCTGAGTCACCAAGCACTAATGGAAAGACATGGTGCCGGTCTCATTTTGCTATAATGAACCGAGCCGAACCGAAGACAAAGATGGTTGACCCCACGGCGAAGTTAGCCGAAATAAGTCTGAGTGACACGTTGTTTACAGGGCCAGACCTGTTGCAGTCACTACCAGATGTGGTGATGCGTTTTGGACAGTACGCATTGATGTCAAGCGGCATAAAAGAAATGTTTATGCAGGTAAGAACTTTGCCCCAGGACAGAGACGCTTTGAGATGCATGCAACATGGTGACACAGGAGTGAAAGAGACGCCCAATGAGGAACGTATGACATCGGTCATACCTGGGACTTCGCCATCACCATGCGCGGCTCTCTTCACAAAGAGCGAGAACGCACGAGACATCGACCACAAGGACCCAGTAGAAGCTGCAATAATCGAAAGGTATCGTTTTATGGACTGTTACCTAACTAGTTTTGTGTCCATAGAACAAGCTGAGAGAGTCAACAGGAAGGTGCACGTTGTGCATCGACAAGTCTGCTGGGAAGATTGGGCACCGAACGACAAGACGACGACTAGCGCAGTCACGGCTCACTCCGAGGATCCTACGGTCTCCATCGGCGGGAGCGACTCCGCTATCGTGCTACGCCGCTACATCGTGCGGCGCGGCTACCCACGAGAGACGTCAACCCACAGCGCCACTGGCTTCGAGGCTGCCGATCGCGAGCTACAGGTGAGGAAGCTTGCGGTCATAGAAGAGGAAGACAACGACCGCTCCCTCAAGTGGCGGTACATCCCACCAGTAGTGCCAGAAGGCACAGGTAGCGCTCGGGAGCGTATGGTGCGCCTCGACAAGGAGGCCCCCGTAGCAACGCTTCATGGAATGGGCCCGATAGAAGACACTTTGGTCACCCTACTGGCCAAAGTTGAAACCGCAGCAAACTCACGCTCGCACAGTCATGTGGGCGTGACACCGGACGGTCCAGAGGTCCTCAGTTTCGACGTCCAACTAATTGAGGGACATCGACCACGTTCCGACATCAGGGGTGTTCGACGACGACGACAACGACGAGTATGCGCGGCGACACTGGCGGAGCGCACGATAGATGACAGACGAGTTCTGGCGCCGGTGGCTGCGCGAGTACCTACCCGCCGTTCAGCACTGGCGGGAGCTCCACACTGCTGGCAACTCGCCAAAGGTCGACCTCGCCATCGTCTGCGACAAGAACCCACTCAGCGATGCGGGGCCAAGAGGACGGATCGCGGCATCGGATCTACGGCAAGACGGCGAGACCCGGGCGGAGGACGTCATGACCAGCGCCGGACACACCCTACGGCGTACCACGAAGAAGGCTGTCGTGCTACCTTAGAATCGCGAGAGCGCGATGGCGGGAGAATGTGCACGACAGAATAGATATAAGTTAGATATAGGAGTACCTAGTAGCCCTAAGCATGTAGAATAGTTATTGGTCAGGTAGGTTAAGCTGAAATTATACGATTCATTGTCTAGTGTTTTACTGAGAGACTGGAGTAGGTAGGTAGGTCCCTAGAACAGAGTTAAAACGCTGGGTCAGGCCAGGAACTTGTACGCCTTACCTAGCTAGGTAGTTAATTCTTAGTAGGGACAGGAGACCTATCTACAGATTAGATACGTTTAGATGTTAGTTCAATAGTCATGTGAGAGTCGATCCTAGCTAGTTAGCCTCAGAACGAGTAGACTACGTACCTAGAGATCGTAGGTACGTGGGAAAGTTGGGCCCGGCTAGTAACACAAGACAAACGAACCAATAGCAGGCAGTTAGGTTGTTAGATTGTACGTTTACTTCAGAGAACTTGCGAACACGTGCAAGGGTTTATGACAGCGACTCACAAAGGGGACACTGGAATCCCACGAATATATTGTTAGCGTGCCGATACACCCGTCATAAACCGACCTCTGTAATTGCGCCGACTAAAGACAGAACTGTAAAAACATTAGATTTAATGGGTAAGGAATATCTCTGTATTGTATAATTATGAATAGTATTGTATTAATAAAGATCTAAAGGGCTCCCCGCCGCGTACGCTTGGAAGCGGGGGCGACGGCTTAACTATTATATATTTGTGGACGCTCCCCTAACATCGTGCTCACTTGCTGTCCGCGCTCCACGAGTGATAGTTACGCCGTCGCTCTGCTCGAGCCTACCTGACCCGGACCTTTTGTTGTATTCAGTAATCTCGCGTTCTTATTACCACCACCATCGTCGGCATACCATCGGCCGATCCCGGAACCCTAATAAATACAGTCCACTCATAACATCATATCGGGAACAGAATCTATCATAGGTTCTAGGTATGTATCCCAGGTAAGTACTTCATTTACTACAGGCACAAATCAAAGCTACGGTGTAATTGTATAACTACGCTAGTGCTGGCAATAAAATGCAACATTATTCTTCTTTTGTCGATACGGGCATCATTTGTTTTCATTTGACACACTTGGCTTGAAACGCAGCGCTCCGTACGCAGTCGTGACAATGACATGGATGGAAGACATACCAAGCCTACTAGGCCTTGTACGTTTTATTTATGGACCCAAACCAAAGTCAATACGATGGCTCAACTGGAAAACGTCCAATAATAACTAATCTAGATTTTCTAAATAAATAATGTAAATGGTCTAGTATTTATTAACTAAAACAGTTTTACTCGTGAATATTATAACGACTCAAACTAGGCAGTATTATATTTTATTTGCTCTTAGAAATATATCTTTATGGCTTGATATTGATCAATATAGGGCTAGTAAAAAATAATCATTATAACAAAAATAAAAATAAACTTTAAAATGATAATAAGTAGTCATATTTTGTTTATTTGTATAAAAAATAAATGATATCTATCATAACATTTAACTAATTTGCTACTGATATGAGATTTAGTATCTAACTCGTAAGTTTGTTAAGCGAAATTCACTCTGAAGCCAAACAGCTCAAATGATAATATGACTAGATAATAGTTTGAGTGTAACTGTCGCTACACAAGTTTCAGCTGAAAACTTGGTGTACTGAAGTGAGAGACTAGTTTTGGGTAAAGAGTTTTTTTTAAATTATAATATCTTGCAGATGTTAACGATGTGCTGAATGATATTTTTTGGGTACAGCTCTGAAATAGTGAAAGGAATTAAGCATTATGTTATGATGTACCTATCTGTTTGAATTTCTGGATTCTTTCTTCTTGAATTCGCAACTCAGGATTATGGTGTCTATAAATAAAAGTCTTTCTTGAGTATATTTGTAGCAGTAAAAATTACTTTTTGCGGAACTCGTTATTTTCATGCCTATAATCCGTTTTTATTAACAAGGGTATGTAATTGACCAATGACCCGGAAATCCATTATCTGCTGTGAGATTAACGAAGTTTCATTTTGTACATTATATTTTCTATAGGTACGTATTGTTTCATATTTGAACTTAGGGGTGGGTTCGTGTAGTAGTTGCTTAGTCACTTGCATCAGCATAAATTATCTTAATTTTCAAATGGTAATTTAAGAAAGCAAGAACACAGAAAGAAGACAGGCGTCATGGCTCAGTCGGTAGTAGCTCTGCCTTCCGTGCTGTGGGTCGTGGGTTTGATCACCACCGAGAACGAACATTTGTGTGTTGTAAACATAGATGTTTGTTCTGTGTCTGGGTGTTTCTATGTATCATATGTATGTATTTACATAGAAAATGTATGTATGTATTCTATCAACCATCTAATTTCCATCGTGCAAGCTTTGTTTAGTTTGGGACTAGAAGGCGTTGTGTTAAGTGTCCGTGAATATTTATTTATTATTTATTTATTTATAAGAAACAAGAGTAGTAAAATAGAAAAAAACACTAGGTAGTTGTCTGACTGAGCCTTTCTTTACAGCATGGTCTATACTATACGAACCTGGTTCCTTTAGGTACTAACTACTAGCTGAAGCACCTAAGAATTTGCTACATAAAGCACATGCAAAGTAGATAGCAGTTTGGTGGAGTATTCACATAAATCAATTTAGCACATCGCTCTATTAAACTTGGAAACTTATTACAAGGTTATTTTACCAATAGGTACCTGTCATAAGCGCTTGTTTTGTAATTTGTATTTGAAAGTTACGTACGGCTTATAAACTGGAAAACTTTGAGTTATCGATTTACTGGATGATAATAAGATTATTTTGATTACATTGATGATTGAGAACAAAATAAGGGTGAAATTTGAGGCTGATAAACAAATTACGTTATTGTTTGGTACGCTGTGCCTTCGTAAAGCTTTGTTACGATCTACTTACTGTCTGGTTTACCTTAGTTGTATTTGTAATTGGGGTTATTACAAAATTGTAATCTCAATTTGATTTGAAGAACTTAAGACGTCATTGTATTTTAATTTTTCTTATGAACATTAAATCTAACAAAGATTTTCGCAAAAATGTGCAAATTAAATTCTACCGCTTCGCTTTCAGGTCGATGAAGGCATAACAGAGTAAAAAATTTATTTAATACCGCATTAGTAGAATTGGACGAATATATTCAGCGTTCCAAAATCCCGCGAGCTACCATTAATCGTTTTGATGTCACAGTATGGGACATTTAGTGTGACCCTTTTTATGTGGCGACCATCCCCGGATTCATGCCCCTAATCGCCGAATGCCGAATGCCGAACGTCAAATAGCAAAAGCCAAACTACGTATCATCCAAAGTGTTTTAATAACACATATAAGCCATTCTAATAGGAAATGTTGTCATGGTTATTTGGAACAATAAATAAATAAGCTTTGCGATACTATTGACAGCGAAACTCTTTGGTTCATTTACGGAGGGTTGCGCCAGAATAGATTTGGGATTTAAAGAAAACTAGCCCGTGGTCAAATGCCTTTTATGGTAGGTTTCCAATCCAATCCAGTCTATTATTTTTACTTGTGTGAGTTACGAGCCATATTAATCTTTTTAAACCAGTTAGTATGACTTTCTCGTATTTTATTTCATACCAAAAATGATAAAAACGTTCATAAAATTGAAATTTATACCATTTCTTACATTTCTCAGATTTTTAACAGTGTGAGTTAAAACGAATTACAGACAGATTTCAATAAAATAATTTTGAATTTGATATGTAGGTCGCGTAGAAGTAAGTTCATGATAAGTAATTTTATTTTGTTATAAATTCGTGAATACAACAAAAGTGCGATAAAGAGATTTTATGTAGTAGATGCATAATAAACTTATTTACCATTGTTAAACTGTTAAATGCAAACATTTATTGAACAAAGATGGATAGATCAATTTCTATAGAAAACGGTAGCATCGCCAATTTTCCCACTTTTGTTTGTGCAAGCCTGACCCAATTTAAACCAATTTGAAAGGTCAATTCAACCTGTATTCCTTCTGATTGTATTTGGCTACCATTGGAAATAAAGCTGATTCAACTGTTTGCTTTAAAGGTATTGTTAATCGAACCACCCTATCGAGCACACCTCAGCAATGGATTTCTCAGAATTATTTGTTTATTTTTTTTTACCTTAATTTTCTGTTTCTACATGAACATTGCACACATTCAATTTAATTCGTCTATTGAATTCTGTTTGTCAGTCATTCAATTATTACTTGTATATTAATTACATTCAATGTGAAATTCAGTTAACGTGAAATAACGCTGGGAAATGCAGCTCTATACATAAATACACACATGCGGTGTGTCATGTATATTAATAACATTTTACGTTATGCATTTGTTTGTACATACAACATGTTCCAGGCCTAATGCATGTTGTGTTTGTATGTGGTGGTACAGAATATAAAAAAAAATACTAAGAATTACTTTGTTCAGATTTCTCGTAAGAGTCTATATTTTGGCCCCCTTTAGAATAATACTTACTAGTTCCGGGACTTCCTGTATATGAGTAGCCAATTCTTTCATTCTATTGACATTTTTTTTTATCGATTAAATAACCTCTGAATTAATTTAGGATGCTCATAGTAGCATTCTCACCATAATTTGGTTAAAACCCGTGCACAAAGCTCTGTAGGATTCAAAGTCACGACTTTTGAATCCAGAAGGTAGGAAGGGTCGTTTCCTGCTGAGTTAGTAACGGCCGGCCGTAGTAACTCAGCCTTACAACGTAAGCTTCCTAATGATAGTAAAACGGGGCTCGCGTAGCGTAGTTTTTTAGTAGAACGCGCGTGACTTTGCTCATTGCGATTTTAAACTTAGTTAAACCTGCTTCAGGGTTAAAGAATTACCTATCTTCAGGTTCAAATTCGTGGTTTAGTGTTTTTTGTTAAAAGAGAAAGAATTTTAAAACGATAATCATTAGATAGATAGAAAATTCTTTATTGCACAACTTAAAGTAGTGTATACAGGCGAACTTAATGCTGAAATAGCATTCTCTACCAGCTACCTTTGGGTAGTGGCGATAACAATTTACTAGGGTAGTGCGCGTAACATCATGGAGATTAAGACCATTGTTGAAACCTATTGAAGCAGAGTTATTCATTATATACAGTAAATTTTCTCATTGCGCAATTGTGCAGTGCTTGTCAGACGGTCTAATTGAACTATAGATATTTTTATTTTTCTTAACAGGTCAGCTACAAGGCTCAGGGTACACTGAGCCAGAGCCGGAGTTTCTGTCTCCGCTAGAGAATGTAACACTCGCCCAGGGCAGAGATGTTCACTTCACGTGCACTGTCAACCATCTTGGCATTTACAAGGTGAGTTTTTTTATAGAAAAAATACGTCGAGGCTGTTTTTCTAAATCATGAATGATGAATATATCAATATATATAAAACTCTTTTGAAGCTGACAGAGAATCAACGCACAGCCTAAACTATAAGTCCTAGAGGTATGAAATTTGGAGGGTAGTATCCTTATATAGTGTAGGGGTGCACTAAGAAAGGAATTTTGAAAAGTCACACTCTAACGCGAGCAACGCCGCGGGAGACGGCTAGTAATTATATAAAACTCTTTTGAAGCTGACTGAGAATCAACGCACAGCCTAAACTATAAGTCCTAGAGGTATGAAATTTGGAGGGTAGTATCCTTATATAGTGTAGGGGTGCACTAAAAAAGGAATTTTGAAACGTCACACTCTAAACGGTAGAACGCGAGCAACGCCGCGGGCGACGGCTAGTCACTATATATTTTTGTTGGCTGTTGATATATTGGTATCGTCTAGTAATATATCTGGTAGTGTTCTAACGCCATAAATATCAGAAATATTAAGACCTTTGATTTTCTGATAAAATATTGGCCATTGGATCTTTAGAGTATTTTTAAAAAGCGTCGTAACTAAGTTATATGTAAAGCAAACAAACTTTGACTAACAAAATTTGAAACTCAAGTAGCAAAAACCTTACAGGTTGCCTGGATAAAGTCTGATACGAAGACCATCCTGGCAATTCACACGCACATGGTGACGCTAAACCCTCGCCTGTCAGTCACCCACAACGGACACAACACATGGAAACTTTACATCAGTAACGTGGAGCCGAACGACTCTGGCACCTACATGTGTCAGATAAACACAGACCCTATGATGAGTCAGGTAAGAGCGGTTTTTACATGTTCCACACTGTGGTTATACTGCCAACGACCTAGGTAAGAGATTTTTACGCAGATACAAACTACACATCGGCATTGCGGAATCTATGAACTTTGGTTCTACTTTGAAAGAGTGACTTTTGGGAAAATGTGACTTGAAATCGTTGGGTACCTACTGTCAGTCACTTATCCCTTTTGCTAAAAAATATATTATGATGAGATAAGTAACATCAGTCACAAGATCTCTGGTTTTACTACGTTTTTATTTAAAAACTAAAATGTTGGTAGCTTGCAAAGAATACAATGTAATGCGCAAAAATGAACGGCAGCATTCTTTTACTGCGGCAAATAAAATCAATTATCTCGACCAACAGGACATATCAATTATCCGAAATGAGATCATAAAGGCACGATATACCAGCGCAATCACATTGTCATTTGATAGCAATATATCACGTAACGTTTACACAATTCAATAGCCATAACAGTTAATCATTTACAATATATCTCCATATAATTATGGGACGGTGCTTATCAATAGTGGTTAGTAAGGTAATTACAATCAGTTTCCGCCTGCGAGGGGTAAGAGGGTGGGGGGTGAAAACTGTGGCTAATATTAAAATTTATGCAATCGATCGGGATCGTCAGCTTGCATCCCTGTATCTGCACCGACCAACGTCACGTTCGGAACGTTTACCGCGATAGATGATATCGCAACTCCCTAGTCTCGAATTTTCCGCTTTATCAGATTGTTGCGCGGCAAAAAATACTCTTCGTGTTACGGATTAAATTGAACTTGGCTGAGTTCGTCTCGTGTTTCTTTTTCAGTTGGTGGGTCCGCAACTCATGCGAAGTGTGGAGTTTTTTTTTCATTAAACCTTTTACACTATCATTTTGCACAAGTAGTTATATTTTGGAAATTTCTTTTTCAGCCCACCTGAGAGCCCGCTCACGTACAACTTAGTTGCTCAGAAACTTTTTGTCTCTTTTGATTTATATCGATTGTCGCGTCGCTACATACAAACCTGTAAATTTGATGTGTGACGCTACACTAAGATTATCTGTTCAGGGTTTTCTTTACGTTACAGACTAAAAAAATCTCTTACACCCAAGGTTTTATTGTGCGTGGATTATCATTTTAACAGTATTAGTAAGTATTAGTTTTCGGATGTGATTTAAAAAAATGATATTTAGTATTCCGAGATACCGAGCTATTTCAGTTAATATAATCTTCCAGCGTGGGAGAATCTATTCTTCTCATAAGAGCACAGATGAGATGTCTAAAATAAGAAAATATTTATTATATTATCTGAAACGAAATGCCCACACTACATAAACCTCATCATAACATGTCAAGGAAGGTCGCGTTCCCAACGACATGTCAGTCAAACAACCCCAAAAAGGATACAAAACCGGAGAGTACATACCTACAACTATCTATGTTGAGCACAGAATAATATTAGAATACGGTGTAGATAGATTTTGACTTAATGCTGGAATAGACCAAAAATGAACGTGCATTTTTGGTGCTCTACATTTACTTTAACATTAAAACAACACCTAATTTAACTGAAAGCTGGAACGCTTATAATTCTCAAAGCATGTTTCGTACCGTTATTCACCTTTGCGGTAAAGAGCAGACACGTAAGCGTTGCAGGGAATTTTGTCAAGTCATGGAATTTGCGCGCTTGGCAAAGAGCGGCAGAGGCGGAATGCCACCGCGACATCTTCATGTGCCAGAGACGACTCCAAATGCTCGACGGACACTGTTTATATTACATTATACATGATAGGATTACATTATATTAGAGTTTTTTACTTTTCGTTGATGATTGGCAACTATGAAGCCCGGACCAAAACAGAATACTCCGCTAAATAAGAAAATAACAGACGAGTAAGTCAATATCTGACTTTATTTATGATTATGAGAAAGTAATAAGAGTATTTGACTGCATATTTTACTAATAATAAATAAATAATTAATATAATTTTTATTGTATCTTAGAACAGTAAGATGAAAACCAAAGAAAATAATATGAACATTTTTCGAGAAAGTAGTATAGTTTTAAAATCTCATAACCCTATAGTTTAATAAACAGTCCTTTACACGAGCAGTAGCTGTCTGGTTCTTTGTAGAAGTTTACCAAATTAAATTGTGAAAACTTCCTACTCGCAAAGTTTAAAGAGGTCTAGTTTAAGTTGACTTGGTCTTACTTTTTAATTTTAAGGATGTAATTCACGGACATTTTTCTAGCCGTTTGTTTGTTGTGAAAAGATAATAAATATACAAACAAAATCTACGAAAAGTACGCAGTTTACAAATGAGTTTAAAAAAACCATTGTGATTTTGCTAAACTGATCTTTTCCCTGTCGACCTGTCGAGAGTAATTGCATAATTTATTTGCTTACAACAAATAAACATAAACAGAGCCCAAAGACTGCTCACTAATTTCCCGACCGTATTTGCTTAGGAGCGGTTTTACTAAAAGACCTGAGGCAAATTTGTTTAGTCAGAGAAGTTGTAAGTATTTTCTTACAGTATTTGTAACCACAGTAGGAAATCTACTGCAGTGAGACGTTGAGTATTCGATGCATTAGGCAAACATTTGCATTCGATCAAGCACGGAAACTAGCAAGTATTTTGTTAGAAAATAAACATTTTTGTTTTAAATAAACAAACATGATACAGTACAACAGCCAGCCATCGTTCATGGCTCGAGTTTGGGCAATCAAATAAATATTGACCTACTAATTGTTTTTGCGGCATTGATGGCGTGCCCGCTGACAGAGGCGTTGATGGACGACCAAATTTTTTGTAACCCTAACCATTTTTCCCCTTTCACTAAGATCATAATATTTCGATACAGTTAAGATCCCTGTAAAAACGGTTTTATTTAACAAAATTTACGAGCTTAACTTTCAAACTTTCCAAATTTTCAGTCATTCCAAGTCCTCATTTAAATCCGCTTTAATAGCAAATACTTTGCATAACTTAAAACAAAGCAATCTTATAATTGCAAATCAATACTGAAACAATTCGTAAGCCCCTCGAAGTGTATTAAATTAAAGTATTAATGGTTCCGAAAGGCTTTAAGTGTAACTCTCTTTAGGCGTATTTTTACGTGCCTGTAGGAGGGTAAGTCTACATAATGCACGGTATAAATAAGCCTTCAGCCGGCTGTTAGCACCGAAGGGTATTTTCAATATGGGTAATTTCGCTTGGAACACAAATACTTTAGCAGCTTTATTGCATACTCCAGGATTAACTCGGCATATGAGCGTTGAAAAACGAGTAAGCAGCTACTATGGCTCCAGTTACATACAAAAACTCGCCGGCATTTTATCTTAATTACTTCGAAATCTTTGTGAGAGAAAATCCTTACCCTTACGTTGTCCATCGTCGCGTTACTTTATGAGCGGATTACTTTTATGGGCCGGATTAAAGTCCCGTTTGTGAAATGTTTACAGCCTGAAATGGACGGTTATGCTTTTCATATTTTAATGGATGACAGTGTATCATTTCAGCTGCTGACTGCGTTTATAAGAAATATGCTGAAGAATATTACAAATTTTGCCATGCACCTTTGTTTTACTCAATTCGCCGTTGGAATTCTAAAATTTATAATAAATCATTTTGTTAACTTATAAAAATATTTGAAGAATTTTCATAACGAAAGCTTTGCAATTTCACAGGCAGGCAAAAGGCTTTCAGGTATTTGTAAAGGTCAGCGGTGGAATTATGTTGGATTCAGAGAGCAAATCAAGAATACTACTTTGCGTGCAATCGTAAAACATTGAGAAGTTTATTTTATCATTGGCTAAAACAATTTTCATTTGATTAGCATTTTACAATTATTCGAGTTTTCGAAGATAACAAAACCTTACCACGAACAAAATTGAGTTGTTAGTTCTATAGGCAACGACAAAGCGCGAGGAACGATCCCCTTTCACTAAGAAGCTCCATTCTTGGCACCATAAACACATTCTTCGACACATAGTTTCCCGTGATGTCGCAACTAAGGCCGCCGTTACAAACACTTAGCACGCCTTCCTAAGAATTTGCTACACTGCTCGGAGGAATCTACCTCGAGCCTTTATACTAGTACCTACATGCTACCAGTTACCCGGTTACATAATTATTTTACTTCCATTTAATAATGAAAGCCACACGAAACCCAGCGCGTCTAAATATTGTGTAGCTTAACTTCCTATACCAGATTTACGATGCTCATAGGATTAGTAATAAGCTAGTTAGCTATTACGCTAAATTAATGTTCCTTCTAAGTAGAATGGAAATTGTTTTTGTAACGCAACTAGCTTAAACTTCCGAAATGAGATTTAATTTTCCTTTCCTAAATAAATTGGGTGAAAGTTTTAAATGACTGGCGTTGCGTTCACTTAGCTCTTATGGTAACCGGATAAGGTTCCAAGTTTATTTTATTTAAAACGAAACAAGTACTTAACACATAAAAATAAAATCACTAGTAGGACTTGAGTGAAATCAACAAGTGAATTATTTCTTAGACGAAAATTGGCAAGCATTACTCAGCATTCCTTTGTTGTGTCAGGCTAACAGGTGCGGGTTGCGGACATACCAAACACGATTTATTCATTTATGAAAGAATCGTGTTGTTTAATCGTGAGGTTTACCTCACGCTAGTTTTTGTACTTGTACATATTCTTCGAGCTTTGGCAAAATAAAGTATTCTCTCTAGTAGGTTTTGTACTTGGTTTATTCGCATCCGTGTATTTATTTTACGATCAAACTTTGTGCCGGGGCGACATTTCGTAATATAAATGCAGCTATGCGTGAAACTAGCCTTCAGAGGCCAAGAGGGTAAAAAAACTGGCAGTAAAGTGAAGCTGGCGTACATGAGGGCGCGCCCCGTCTGACGATCGCTGTAACCACAGAATAATTGGTCAGACGTAACATGAAACTAATCATCATTGCCAGAAAAACAACCTACCATTTGATTGCTAATTTATTTATTAAGCTTACGTACAGTAATACATACAGTATTATTTCTGTCTTTCTACAAAAAGAAAATACGTCCTAGTTTAACATAGAACACTAGCTAGGTATGTACTTATTAATGTTATTTTACCTACTTATCCAAAAAGTCTAAAGTTGGTTTGTTTATTTGAATAGTTACATGGTTATTTTCAAACAATATCTATTTTCATCTAAATTCTATGAGTATTGCATAACTAATTTCTACTTGAGCAATCCTTTCTTCGTACCGGAAGGTTCAAATTACGAAGATAAATGGTCAAGTCGTTGCTCGCTCGGCTGCTAGTTCGTCACACAAATAGCATTGTAGCCCACGTCATGACCTTTCTAGAAAGGAATGCTTCACTCGGGAAACAAACGACTCACTTACCTGTTGATGCTTACTCGACAGAGTGAAACCTTCCGATCTATAACGAAACGAACAAATTGAAACGTGACTTGCTTTACTATGACAAGTATTTTTTGTTATTATAATTTCGTATTCAACTCGTGCAATGAATTGAATTGCGTCATGCTACAGTTTTATAGGCCTGTCTTATTTCACGGTAAAAATATAAAGTAAATAAGCTTCAGTAGTCTGTAAACAAAGTAGTCTATAATAATAATTGACGAATATAAAAAGCTGCCTTTTATACCTTTCTCTATTATAAAGATTTTGTTTTTAGATAAAAATCTCCTTATGTATACTTATAATGATTCAGTGACCCAAAGCAAAAGCCTCAAGCTTTTTATTTGATCGATAATGTTTTGGATCAGATTTCCATTGATCTGATACAGAAAGGGTTTTTCCTTGTACCGTAGCCATGGAAATATAAACTTAAGAAAATATAAAAATAAACTTGCTTAACCTAGGACCTTTAGCTGGTCTTTTGAAAGATTAAGTACTGAAAATTTTGCTGCAGCAACAACATAGCACCTCATACTTTGTTCTTCCTTAAACTGTTTTAGAAAGTTCATAAATAATGAGACGTCGCTGCGATAGTACGTCACACAGAGCTACAGAGTAACACATCTTGCTGACAGTGGTATAACGCGCACTTATATTTATTTACACAGCAAGGTCTAGCGAATGTAAATCTGCGACGTACTCGACGCTGTGCACCGCGTATTTGCATAATTCATGTGACACGAACCCGTCTCCAAGAATTTACACTGCAGCGAAACGAGAATATAGAAAACGCCACACTTTATCATATTCTTACAGGAAAATTCGTAGATATGAGAGCTGTATATCAGGTTTTTGGCTGTTACATTCAGGGCTTAGAGGATTTTGAGAAACTTTATTTTACGTGTGTACAGACACTTGAACTTGTGACATAGTGTTCATTTATATCACGTATTTACTACGAAAATTCTAAATCAAATCACGTATTAAAACCTGCGATAGAATACCAATCAACGGTAAACAAAGAGTAAAACAAAACTGTCTAACAGATGGGTCCAAGCCCATAAATACCCGTGGATATGGAAATTCTATTAATTTTGAAAAATTTGGTACTGCCTGCGCATTGTACATGGAATATTATCTAGTAGACTTGCGGCTGTAGTACCTAGAAAAACACTAGGTATCTCCTCAGACCTTTTAGTAATCTGTAGTCATCACTTGTGACACAACTTATTTTATCTTAGAACTAGCAGTAATAAAATTGCTCATACTATAAATCCACTTCTCTACAAGGTTTATACCAGTTTATACTCCCTTGTATGTTTCCTATTAAATGTCATGGAATGTCAACCCCAGCCCGAAAAATAAACAACCCGCTAACCTACAATCTACGTAGCAATTTCGTTGTACCTGAGACGGACAACGGACAAATACCGAGGGTATCCCGTCAGTCCGCGAGTCCGGGAATTTTGTCAAAGCCGGCTCCCGACCCGGAATGGGGACAATACGTCTTCATGCAACATTCACGGACCTCCGCCCTTACATTATTACAATGAGGAACACCCAACCTATATAAACTATGAGATTCCAATCGTCCAACAGTATTTGGGGAAACCCAAGCTGATGAACTTTCATTCAAAACGATTAATTTTTCAATGCCATGATCAGAAATTCTGTGAGTTTATAAATAAAAATTTTATGAAGTCACAGATTTTAGACATATCAGACACTGACAATATTTATAAATGCTGGCTGAGACTATAAAGCAGGGTGTTTTAACAGACACCTATTTTTCTTGAAATGAAAAGTTGGTTGTTTTCTCAAGGAAGCGTGTTCTAATGTTCGTTTCCTTTGTCTGTGTCGTAGTTCTAGGTTCTCTAGTAATGTGCTCAATTAATAAAGCCAGGAAGTTGCGTGCAAGTTTAACCTACCTACATGCCTTCGTGCAGTAAAGCTGATTTTAATCGACTCAGACAAATTGAAAGCATGTAGCAGTCCGTGACGTAGCAGTCTCGTAGCGTTGTTGTAGCGGATGCAGTGTAGAGTAGTCAGCTACGGACGTGCTACGGCGCGTAGCAAGCTTGAAATTGCTTTATCGAAATTTTCTGTTGTTTTTATCATTATTTTTATTATGAAATTTCGTTGCTTTATTTTACTAACGACATAGAACAAACAGTGATATCGAACAAGGGATATAAGTATTGTACGTGTAACTCTTAATAGCTACTCACTAGTTATTACGATTAGAATGATTTTACTACCAATTCAATTTCTGTACGTTTTTCGATAGTTTTTAATTTGAATTCCTTTTTATCCTACTACACGGAGCAAAGGAAGAGTTATAGTTATAGTTTGAAGTTTTTGGTATTGTTATGAAACTGTCATAAATATTTTATGAACCCAACGGTAATCCACCAGATGGGTCACCTGTCAGTGGTGATCCCGCCAGACATTGCCGACGAGGATGGCTCCGAGGCTAGTGCTCCAGAAGGAGGTTCAGTGGAGCTGCACTGTTCAGCAGCTGGGGTACCGGAGCCGACCATATCCTGGAAGCGGACGGGCGGGAGGAACATAGTGTTTCGTGATGAAAACGGCAAGGAGGAGAAAGGTAATTTTTAAAGGTGCACCACACAAGTAACCGGCAACTAGAGAGCGTCAACTCATTTATCTTAGCCAGCTGATTATGACGGCTAGACCGAATTTGAACTCTAAAACAATTAGTACGTTCGTAACCCAATTCTTGGTTCTCGAAGGGTGTCAATGAACCAGAAGCAAAGCGTAGAACGGCATCAATATGACAAACGACGTTCTTAAGATCATAGGAAGTTAGAAGATAAGAGTTATCTTTTACTCTGTAAATCAGATTTACCAGATTTACCAGGATTTACCATTTTAGTATCAAGCAGTAAACTTCCGAAGGCAGAAAATAATTGATGATGTCCTAAAATAACACGATGCCACGCAACCCGAGCCGCAGGCGAAGGCCAGTACGAAGTATAGCCATAATATTTTCGTTTCATTTATGGACATCAATGATTAATTAACTGATGTCACGGTTTCAGCAAATCCGAATGGTTCTGTGTAATTTAACATGTTGATGATAAATTAACTTTATTTGCTTTCAATGTTAGGTTGGTTATTGCACAACCATTCATAGCATATACAAAGTTTAGTTATGAAGAGCTGCTACATTATTTGCATTTTAAAATATGTAATCCACTGGAAAAAAGACTTTTTAGACTTTTGATTTTACTTTGGAGACCGCTAAGAGTTTTACTAAAAATTTTTACAATGTAAGAGTTTATACTACCTAAGTACTTATACTTGGATGTAGCAACTCTATGACTGCACGAATTGTTATTTTAATAACCAAAGAAAGTCTAATTCAATGGTGGACAGACTCATGTAAGTATTGAGAAACTATTAGTATACCACAGATCATATAATACTATGCGTAATACTATTTCAAATATCCTTGGAAACTAATCTCATAATAGTGATAACGGACGTTGTCATTATCTGCCTAATTATTATATTTTCGTATAAAAGCTGCTCAATTACTCGTACTATCTAATAAGTACAGGTACACACGTAATTATAATATATGTAACTCTCCATGAAAGAATAATCAAACATCCTTTATTCATTTACTCTAAATATAAGATTACCTGAAAACAATAAGTCACAATCATTTAAAAAGTTACATATAAATCTTTAACAAGGAAATGTCACAGCCATAAAAGTGAAAAATAGACCGTCAATTTCCCCGTTGAATTTTATTCGCATCAGTGCGATTCGACTAAGTGGTAAAAAAGAAACAAGACTAATTCTGCATTCAAAGCCCGCCCGAAGCGGGCGCAGGTGCTCCCGCGGTTAAAACATTGGAGTTTTATGGGATTTATTAAGATATTGTTTAAAGATATTGGAAGACGACAACGATTCAATTTGATATCAAATACCTACTTGTACGTAGTAACCTACTAATGTTATAAGAAAAACATGGGTTGCTGAGTTATACACAATCAAGTCTAGCGTCATGTTCTTGTAGACTGTAGGACAATTATGGACCCTCAAAGAAACAACAACGAGCTTTGTATGATTGAAAGCATTTTTAAAATGAAAATCTTGAGCACTGCTATAACATTTCTGTTTTGAATGTTCCCATCAAAGTTTATAAAACAAAGAGAGGCCAGGAGAAAACGGTATAAATTCATTTCCGCGGAAAAAACGTGTTCAAAGAACTCAATTACAACTTAACAAAATATTGCAGCGATTCGGGTTTCGGTCAGGAAATTAAACGAACGGCTTACTGAGAGCTGCCTGACAAAAGGTTGTTATCTCTCATAGTTATAATGACATGCCCTTCACAGCTCTGCCCAAACACTAGGTGGAAAGACGACCAGTTTAAAGCAATTATAAGACTCATTCTACACATACATTGTTTAATGGTGTGTAATCCGCTAATCTTATTTATACCTTAGCATTAAATGTATTAGGTACAAAATTGGCGGTCGCCTGTGGTAAGCTTAAAACCTTTTTGGTGCAGTGTTTTGCGAATTTGACCCGTTTTATTTAAGCCATTAAGCGTAAACAAAAGACTGGCGGCCCTCTGTAAACGGAGGGAGGTTGTAATAGTTAACAGAGTGGTGGAGCCGGCTCTGCCTTTGTATTAATTGGACATGTTAAACACGCTTCGCTTAATATGTAAGAATTGCTTTTGGAATGGCTATTCCCGTTTCCTTTTTAATTTTCCTCTTTCTTTCCTTTCTTCTGAAGATAATGCAGTACTCAGTCTGAGAAAAATAAATTCTGTTGAAAGAATCAACGAATCGGAACTTATTATGAAGAACATTAACTTATAAACAGACATGTGACAGAGATAGAACATAAACAATGATCATAAAGCAGTTTAAAATAAAAATGTAAGAAACATTGCCAGTATGAAATTCTAATTTACAAACCAAACTTTAGAAGGATAGTCAAACTCATATTACTCCCAAGAAATTAAGCAATTTTGACGATTAAATTGTGTTTAGTGGGATAAAATTACGGAACAATAAATCGGAAAACAATTAGTTTGTATCACATTAATAACAGTAACTGGAAATTGCTCAGTCGTGCCGGCGACGTTTACAGTTACGTTGAACGACGTATCAGAATCTACGGCTTTATATCCCGTTCATAAAACTCAGTTTCACACAAGACCCTTTTGGTTATAAGCGTAAAGACACTTATACAATACCAGTCGAAAATAGACTTAGAATAATGCTTCAATAGCTCATCTATCGAATTATCCAAGTAAAAGCAACAAAAGATAAATCCAGAAGATAGGCCACGTTAAACTTGGTGTCAGATTTTCTCAAATCTATGTCAAGGGTAGTTGTAAGTACAGTCAAGAACACAATCGAATAAACCTAAAAATGGCTCAAGATTATAATAATATAATTGATATTTTTGTACGCCCAGAAAGACTGGTAGACATTGCTTTCATTATTAAGTTCTCCTAGCACTGCTTGATTGGGTGAAATTTTAAAATAAATTAATTACCTTATTTTGGATGTCCTTGTCAATTTTAATCTAATCTGAATTTGTCTAGTTTTTAAGACAGAGAGGAGAATTCATAGACTAATTTCTTTATCATAATTTGTTCCTGACTGTACATCTGCGAGTAGCGACACATTACTTGAGTTACTGGGACGCCTCGTGCCAGAAATACGCATGTGTATCGTAAGCTTAACATACAGCCAGTATTTTATGTCCGCGCTCACAATTTAGGAGCAGGGGGTCGTGTGCTATAACAAAGCAATAAATTATTTCCATTTAAATTTAATTTGACACAAGTCGTTATATGGCGAAATGCTAGCGCTTTGTTTCCTTTGATTAAATTGCTCATATAGGAAATGTGGAAACTAGCGCAATGCTCTACAATTTGAAGCACAACATTATTATGATATTGCGATGTTACATTTCTTGGTTCGTGCTATAGACGTGAGCTGAAATCAAGCTATTATGAAATGCTGCTCATTGCGAAATTTTACTTTACGTTTCTCATTTGGTTCGTTTTACCCCAACTCTTCAAACCCCGCTGTTTTATGCAATAGCACTGAAGCTAAATGTTATTGAGACCATTATCTGGAACTGAGCATTTTCTTCCATCTCATGGGGTTTTCTGAAAATCCTTTTTCAATAACTTGCGATAGCGCTCTAGTATTGCCACTTAAGAATATGCTCGATATTTTCCAATGCTGGGTAAATCACATAGAAATACAAATGTGTACTTATTGTGTAAGCCAGAAAAAGCTCTTTCAATTCAAATCCACATACAGGGAGGATTTACGCGCCTAAATCGAAAACTGTTCACGGAATCCTCATACTTCAGAACTAGGTCAGTTTTGAACAGTGATCTAGTTACAAGTTCACGAGTGAACTCAAATGAGATGCACAGTGGTTTTGCAATATCTGCCGAAGAAAACTTACCTTGTTTCTTGTTTTTAGGATACGATATAGTACAATTGTCACTTTATAAAGTGTGCTAAATAATGTATTATTTTTATATATAGTTGTGGACAGTTACGTCGGTTCAACGCTCGCGCTAAAGAACCTGCGGCGAGCTGACATGGGCACCTACTTGTGCATCGCAGCTAATGGGATCCCGCCAACCAAGAGCCGTCGTTATGAAGTCGCCGTGCACTGTGAGTCAATGCTTCATCCAATACCGATCAAAATCTCCTTGTTATACTACCAAAATGAAAGAAGTTTTTAGTTTCAATACTTCGGATCTATATTTTCCAAATAACGAGTACCAAATAACAGCCGTGCAATATTTTATGGGCAATTCTAAATTTGTTCGCTTTGTAGTTTTTATGAATAGGTACACAATGAATTTCTCCTGAAAGGCGCTATTGAAAAGTCATTTTAATTTTCACTTTAACCTTTTTGAAGTAAGCACAAGTTTAAACGCTTTTCAAATGGCGATTACTTGGAATAAACAATTTGAGGCCAAGCCTCAATGCGATCGCTGGCAATTTAAAAGTCTCCATGCTCACGCTAATAGGTGCTTTCATAGCCACCGACACGACATCTACACGATATCGTGGTAAGCTAATTATATACATTCAGTACTAGAAGCTTTCATGCCACGTTGGTGGCGACAACGATATTTTTGTTCTAGCAACTGCTATGACTCAGTATGATTTAATTAGATGTCGTGCCAGTGTGCAAATGTCTAATATCTGAGGATTATACCTGAATTTGTGTACTATTCAGTCGAGCCGGTGGTGAAAGTGAGCAGTCCAGTTGTACTGCGTTCTATCGACATGCAAGTCACACTTCAGTGCTTTGTGGAGGCCGCGCCCAAGTCACAGAATACGTGGCAACGCGGCAAGTCTCAAGCTGGTAAGTAACATTACCAAAGATGAAGGTCGAATAAGCTAAACTGACTAAAAATCTGTTTGAGCAAGTTGAGATACAAGAGTCTTCAAATAAATATTTATGAACATTTCACACAAAACCCTCTAGTCCCAAACGTTTTCTCTTAACTTTTCTTTCTGACGATCATAGATTGTAAACAAAACACACTGGTCAATATGTCATTCTAATTTATTTTTCTTCTCAATAGCAATAGCTTCTCAAAATGCTGAACGATTTTTGGTAGACTGAAATACTACGATCAAATATATTACTGAACATTTTAGCATCACATTTGTACATTGATAAAATGTCTCTTCAGGTGGAAAGCTGCTGAATAGCTCCAAATACATCATATCAGAAGAAACAGCGAACGAATACGCACTGCGAATGAACCTGACCATCAATCGATTGAAGAAGGGAGATTTTGGAGAGTACTCCTGCTCGGCTGCCAACAAATATGGCAGAGCTAATGGAACTATCATTTTGAAAGGTAAATATTGTTTTTTTACCGTCTGTGTGTGTTTATCTACGTCTAGTTTTTTTAATTTAACCATTTGTTCACTAAAACTCAGTGGTTAGTTAAAAATGTAAATACAGTCAGCTAAGGATGCATTTATAATGGTATTCTGAATTGGAGCTTATCTTATTAACTCTGTTTTTAAAATTATAATTTAAATTGTGACTAAGAAATATTCTTCACCGCTCTGCAGAAACCCCGCAACGGACGACAACAACCACAACAACTACAACTACCACCACAACTCCGCGACCGACAACAACTCTTCCCACAACAACTCGCCCTCCAAAGCGTCACAAGCCAAAACAACACGTCGTCAGTCAAAATGCACTTGACAACGAACTGCGTCAAGTTGAAATAAACAACGCATTGAACTTCTACAATAGTGCATTTTCGACAAACAACTCGCAACGTATGGAAAAACATAAAATAAAGCCGACGGTGACTCCGCGGCAGTATACAGACTACAATAATTTTGGTTCGCGCTGTAATGTGAACGCGGCCTTAGCTGTTTTGTCTGTTGCACTATTTATGAAGTTTTAAAAAGTTTTAGTTTTTTTTTATTTGGAACTGATCACCTTTTAAAGTGTGCGTAAAGCACTTACGTTTTGAAAATAATTCGAATTAAAACTATGATTATCACACAAAATGGCGACAGATGATACCTATTCGTTTTTCTGATGCACAGGACATACTCGTAAGTCATTCTTGTTGTATTTTTTGTGATCTATAAATTGATTTGCTATCAAAAATGAATGCAAAAGTCCCAAAAAAATAAGAACTGTGGGAATGCATAATTTTCAAATACAATTTTGGAACATATAACACCTAGTTTGCTTTTTGGGTGTAATTTCAAAAAATATGGTTTTTTGTTTTTTTTATATCGTTAACTTTTACCATTTTAATTATTACGATGAGTAAGGCAAAAAGCCTTTGTATAGAACAGAAATTAGATTTCTGAGGTTATTGTAAGTAAAAATATCGTAGTGATATAAAATGGCTGTTGAATTTTTGTAAGTTACGTATTCGAGGTTGTTGTTTTAGCAAATGACGATGTTAATGTTGGTAACTGTTATAGATTCAGCTTTTATGTAAAATTGACAATAAAAATAATGTAAGTGACAATAACGTAAAAATATTTTAATATTATATCAGTTTAAAATATTGACATTAAATATAAAAAGACAGTTTTATTGTCCCATTTTAATAATTAATTATTGTGAGACAGTTTTTATTATTAATATAACTTATTGGAATTATATAATTAAACATTTATAAACATAGTCTAATTAAATAAATTAGTTATTACTACAACTCGAAGAAAATGAGACAATAACATATTTATTTCATAGTTACGCTATTCCAAAATATTAGTATTGTCTTACTATTTATATCAATAATGTCATATCAAACATTATGTTACCAATGTATGTATTCAAAATAATACTTCTGACTAAGACATTTTAGTCGCTAAGTATTCACAACAATCATGTTCATTTATTAGACTTAAATAACTAACACCTATTATAATTCTTATACTTATATCGTTGTATGTAGTTTTTATTAGTAAGTAATAATATAATTTAGAAGATTTATGACAATACCTATAACTTAATGGATGACAATAGAAAAGTAGAGTTAAGATAGAGACCAAAAATTATGACAGAAATGAGAGAAATTTCGGTATTTTAATAATAGTAAAAATAATCCAATGTTAATAAATTGTAATGTTAAAAAAATTATAAAAATGATGACGACAAACTTTCTAAATTGTAATTTTACCATAAAATATTGCAATTATGTCATTGAATTTAAAAACAACAATATAAAGAATAACACAACCATGTACCTATAGCAACGAATATGACCAGTTTATCAAAAATAATGATAGAATTAAAATAACATTATATTATTAATCATAATAATATGAATAAGTTGTGTACAGTGTTGCCGCAATACGCACAAACTTATCTAATTACATACTTTGTAGCATGCTGATTAATTTTACAAAAATTTTTAGAAGTTGAATTTATTTATTATAATTTTTTTATAATTATTAATTTGTAAAATACTTAGCTTTGCATTTAAATCTAATGTATTCATATCCTAGCATTGTTTTAAAAACCACAGATAATATTTTTTTTTATTAATAAATCTGATTAAATGTTTATTCAGCGTTTTACCTTGTAAAATTAGATTAATTTGTCATATTGCAAAACTAGTTATATAGTACCACACGGGACACGTCACCTCAGTGGACTTGCACCAGTACCTATAACAATTTCTAGGCAAAGGCAATTAGGGGCTTGTTCAACATCAGTTGGCATCAGCTTGTTCCACCAGTTTTCCCCCATAAAATGTCAGTTGCATGCAGAAAAATTCCTATCAATAGTGGGGGCTTTATATATTTTTAATCGACTACCTAATTATGATTAGCATGATGTGTGCCAAATGAGATTTGTCTAAAACAAATTCTATAATTTATTATTTACCTAATATACTGTATCTTCAATATGGATACTACCATATTTTATAAAAAAAATGTTAGGCTATAAAAATCGATTATAAAATATGTCTTCCGGCTAGTGTTTAAATTACTTCGGCTCATTATGTTCGTGGGTTAATAGTAGCTGAAGTTCCTTTTGGACTTGTAGTAGATTTGTGTAAGTAAACAAAGAATTTACTGTAGTGAAAATACATAGAATATCGATGTAAAAGTTTTGATAATGACCGAGTATTGTAAAGTACACATAAATATAAATCGTAGCCATTGTCGTTCGATAAATGAATAATCATGTCTATCAGTATGTACGAAAATTACTTACACTATGATTTTACTATAAAAAAGAAATACAGAATGACTACAAAATATAGGTTATTATTATAACAGTTATTATAGTTTATGCATATCCAGAATATTAAGATTTATTAAACATTCATATTTTATACTAACCAATACTAAAAATAATATTGCCAAAGCTACATAGAATTAGTAAAATTCAATGACAATAAACAGCAACAAAAATTATTTGGTAATTGTAAATAAATAATTATTCAAAAATTGTTTACATAATATTAGAGTAAGGTTGAATATTATCAATGTTAATTTTAAGACGTTGATATCATTTTATGACATTTAACAATAAAATTTATGTAACCAAAAATACGTGTTTTATTTTATCGACGTGGGTGCCAACGAAAAACTTGAAGAATTTGAAAAGTGTTTTTAACAACGTAGAGGTTCTTATCGCATGATAGAATGTTGACTCTATTAGTACGTAGACTAGGTAGTAATAAATGTAAAAGTTTAGATATTTGAAAGTTAAATAATGCCACTCGCTGTCATTTTACCAAACTACTGGATAAATAATAGAACTTATAATAGACGCACATGTCTTACCTAGTTGAAGTAGTGTAGTTGACGAAATATAGCACTAATACAAAAAATAGAAATAGGTATATATTCTGTTCAAAAATCACAATGGATTAAAGTTGTAGCACTTTTTCGTAGACACGTCTACGCTTTTCGTAGCAGGTGTAGCATATTGCTACGATCTTCACATAAGACGGGTAGCTTACTAAAAGCTAAGGCTAGGAGGTTAAATTAGTTTTTTTTTTCAACTTTATGATCAACGTCAATTTTATTTATTAGGTATCATAACAACTAACCCCCGAATTAAAAAAAAGTCATAAATGAACACTGAATAGTCCGCCAAATTGTTACGAAAAGCATTCGCGTAGTTTCGTCTGAATTCACCTCTAGAGGAGCCTCTATCGTCTATGAATTCAAAGGTTAGACATACCTTCCAAGTTATTTAAAAATATTTTTCTATATTTGGTCCGAAACGTTTGAGCTACACAAACTATTCTTAAAAACCATACCTATGATTGCACTGTAATACCTAAAGCCCAGTAGTCTTAGCCTAATAAGATGGTACCTAATTTTCATAATGATCGCATAACATGATGTAGCTTCGATAAACTTCAGCAGATTTATTTGAAAGTAATTTTGTGAGTAGCATCTGGCGTTGCGGTATGAGAGATTCAGCTGATCAATATTCCGGAAGTCGCTGGAAGAACTGAGAAATGTCAGTCTCTCACTCAAACGAACTGCGAGTTATTTGTATGACTCGATAGGTATAACGAAAACTTCATATATTTTATATAAGGTAAGTTGATATATTTTTATTTATGGTTTTTTAAAAGCACTTAAGGCTAGCAAAGGAATTTCATAAACAATTCTTCATCTTAGAGACTAGGTGGCAGCGGGCGTTCTTGCTTATAAGAAAGTAAACTGAGTCTCGCAATCCAAGCTGAAGATGGTAGATTAACATTATTTATAAACATACTTACCTTGTATTAAGCATATACCTGACTATAGAAGTTCTATACGGATGTTTAAAATTATACGTTGCATATGAAGCTAGTCTGTAATAAAATTAAATGCTACCATGTACTCACTACAAACCAAGCTATTAGTGGTAGCGGGCTCGGGCTTATCAAATTATATCTTGACATAGCTTCCGGCTCTCAAAATGCTATAATAGTTTCCAAGACCCCACTGCTGCCTTGCATATGAAAATTTATAGCCATCTCTATTAATTAAAGGTCGTAACTTGATAGTAGGTAAAGTAATAAACCGTGATGTGATACACCAGTATCGTTATTGCAATCTTTTCGTAATTTACGCAAAGCAATCAAAAACCGCGAGAATCAAGAGCGAAATAATTCGCTATAAACCAACCCTGATATGAAAAGCTTTTTGAACTTTTATAGCCTCATTTTTTCCTTGATATTGGTATCAGAATTCACCGCAATATATTCTCAATAGTACTTAATAACTGTATTAACAAGTAGGCAGCGGTGCGTGCCGCAAACATGATATATAACGCACTTACCGTACCTCATAATATTGCGTTCGCTTGCAATATGAAAATTTATTGCAACCTCTGGCACGGCGAGTGTGCCATGGATGAGTAACACAGAAAAATGAACTTGTTCATAACTTACAGTTCTTAAGCAGGTCTGTAATGAAACTCTCATTTCTTTGCTGTAAACTATCATGGACGACATTCGCGGGGTATGATCTTCTAAACCAATTCTAAACAGATCAAAATGTCATGGTAAAAGTAGCCTTTACATTACTAGTAGTCTATAACAAACTCTTTATTACATTTACGAGAGCTCGGTTTACTTTAGACCCAGCTAATTTCCTTTGAAACGTTTTCAAAAAATAACTTAAAAAAACTATGTATTTATTTAAAGTAAACACTAGTGCTAATTATAATACTCACAAGCAAAGAGAGACATAAAAAACGATAGAGCAAAGTTGAAATTAGAATAACCAACCAAATTGGAACGTGGCCAATGCGAAACACAAATGTTATTGTATTGTGAATACTGGTAATAGAACGTTAGAATCAGATCGGGTGGCAGTAATACGGGGCATTAGATAATGTTTCCCTCAGGGAGGGTATGAGGTAACGTCTGATAAGACATTGCCTGGGACCTCGGATTTGTCTTTAATATAATAACCGTACTATCCGTTTAGGACCTTGTAGGTATTTATTGAATGTGTAATTGCTAAGTGTAAACAATGTAATGATATAATATATGCGGTGATTTTTTGTGACACAGTTTTTTTTATTTTCATTGATATTTCAGACAGTGTACTCAGTCCCAAACTAAGCAAAGGTTGTACTATCCATGGGAACTAGAACACTTAAATTTTTTTGTAAGCAAAGAAAACTCGCATGAGATTGTGGACAACTAAATTTTTTTTATTATACTTGTAGTAAGTTAGTATGTATGTATGTATATGGTAGCGCTTTGCTGTTAGCTGAACTGTTTTGTAAAATAGTGTAAGCACTGTATGAGGCGTAATTTTTTTTTATACTTATATTTTTTTATAAAGCGGTAAATGGTTATAATAATTCTGGTTACACAGAGTTCACAAATAATATGTATTTACCCAGGCATTATATTTATAAGAGTTCCTTATCGTCCTACAACAAATAGCTATTTCCTCTCCGGATATAAATGTTTTACGTTGTGTACGTTAATGTGCTTTTTTCATAAGACAAGTCGGGGATCGTATCCGTGTGTATTTCCTCAATACAGTAGGATATGCGTGGAGTCGGTCGCATGAATCAGGCGGCTCTTGGTAGGCAAGTCTTTGTATTCAGTTTGGCGGATGACGATAACCTTAATGTAAGCGCCGTCACGGCTGGTGGTCCGAAGAAGGATCGCTTTTGTCCTGGTCCCTTCCGTGCACCCCATTCTTTCTCCTTATACCGTTTCTCACTTGAGTAATTCGAGGACAATAAACATTTATTGTGCTCGTTTATTTGACAGACGATGAAGAAATATCGAATGAGTGAGTTCGTTATATTTTGCCCGCGGCCTGGCGGTTGTTTAACGAGCGTTTGTTGTACAAAGAACTGTGACGTTTAGGGTCCGGAGAGGATTCCTCTGAAACTTGAAAGGATAAGAAAGTGATCCGGTCACCTTATAAACTTGAATGTGAATTTGCGAAACGTCTGAAAAGGCGTCTCTCTGGAGAGAGCCGTTGGCAAGAGAGATCCGGATTCGTTTGTTCAATTCATTTCTACAGAAAGAATAGATTTTACGACTTCCTCGTCTATAATTAACTTTCTTCTTATATTATTATAGAATGAATTAATATTGAATTTTTTGATTTGTTTTATTATTATTATTATTTTGTGAAGCATAAAGTAGCGTACATAATAAAATATCAAATTAATTATTAAAAACGTAATCCCACTAATTAGTAAAACCCTTTAACCAAAATTAACTCCTACACGATCCAAAATTAGTTTCTAATTAATTCGAATATTATTAAGGCTCTTTTTTCTTGGTAGTAACAAAAACATTATTTGCTATTTTTAGCATTTTAATGTATTAAGTCAGAAAATTAAATGTTAGCTTCACTCTTGACGCACTAATCATTTGAACAAGGCACACCAAGAGCACAACAGAGCAGCTGCATTTGTATTCAGTTTGGGAGACTACGATAACTTTAATCCGGGTAAAGTGTCACCTTGAGTGGCTTACAGTGAAAGCGCCTTTGTCTGAGAGTAGGGTACTCTGACCTTCTTATTTTTTCCGTCAGGTTTTCCTCCATTGTCACGAGGTAATGTAAAATCCAGCCACTTAAAAGTAGAGTCTTACGTAGTACCTATTGCTGCGGACCTAGAGCAGACTTCATGTTCAGTTCGCTTGATGGATTGTGATCGAAAGCCTCATTGATCATATTATACACGTGGTTTGGTCATTTCACGACAAGATATATCGTTTCGGACAAGATTGAAAATTCCTATTCTGAAAGAATTTTAATTTTAAATTCGTAGCACTTGAGTAGTATTTACCCGTTCCTTATCAAGTCGTAATTGCGCAGACAAAGTTTCGACAAAAGGTGAGGAAATGATACGGTTCCTTTGTAAAAGTTGCAATGTACGTGACAAATCTTCTAGTTTCGAGTTCGGATTGAAAACTGCGATAGAGCCGGCCCTCTACGTGCTCCGAATTCGTTATTAACTCCCCATTTAGAAATAGGTGCACAGACTTCATTGGTATTATATTAGAAATGTTAGTGAAGTAATGTAAGTACCTACTGGTAGCTTTGTAACATTGTAGTCACGTTTGGCATACTCGTTTACCCTTGTACAATGCAATTTCACCGGAACTATGTACGCACCTAAATGGATTCAGGTGCAAACTAAGTCAGTTCATAACTATTTTGTTAAGACGTCAGTAAAGTTGCATATTATCCAAATTTAAATAGGGTACAACAAAAAAATTTTAATACATTATCTACGTAATCCCTAATACTAATCCTTCTAAGCCATGTAAGACTGCAGTAATATAGGAACTGTAACCTGCTTAGCACGGTACGCTTTGTTTACGTTAGCTTAACTATGTAGTTACGCCGGATAAAGGAATAAGGATACGTCTGTGTACTTATGCACGTCATTAGCAAACAAGTTAGCGTACAAATAAAAAGGTTTTTACTCCAGTGACGCGAGAGCAGCCAAACACAGAAAACCTTTGAAAAAATTTAAGCTGATTTACCGTGGCCGGCCAGGGGCCTCTTGTGCTCATTCGCCCGACAAATAAAGGCGACCAGACAAATGCTCGCAAATTCACTCAACGTTTTTCACAGTATACCATATTTCTTACTCAACGGCCACTTGGTACGTCAGAGAACACCTCCAACGGTAATTACCGTTGACGCAAATTCAAATGATTCCTCCATTAGTTCCGTGCACTGAACCTTTCTCTTGTCTTTAGTGTCCTTATAACCTTTTTAACTGAGACTGAAACTGTAAGCCCCTCGGAAGTGGCTGAAGTTTTTTAGGTCTTCCCAATTTTTACATGTCATGGACCCTATTTTATGTTCACTTTATTGAAAACCTTTAAAAGACAGGAAAGAGGAAGGATATCGGAGTGAAATCAAATAAGGAAAGGTCCTCATAAAAAACCGGTTCATTACTGCTCTGGAAGGTACTAAGTCACTACAACGATGGAATAAAGCTAAGATTACAAGTTAACCTCATGTTAGTCGGAAACCCCAATGATAAAGCATCTAAGGAAAATTGAGCCCAAGGAGGGTACACTAATCCCTCTTTAGCAAAAACGCTCCGTTCCAAAAAGTGATGGGCGGCTCACGAGGGATGGATCTTTATTACCCGTCCGTGTTGTCAGTTAAGCCAAAGGGTCACTGGATTACTTACTACTTAATAAAACTTAAAATATGGGACCTTATTGTGTGAGACCTTGACCTTCAATAATGTCATTCAAAGGTTTTCGTGGATTAATCCCATTTTTATTAAAATATCAAATTTAGTTTAAATTATTATTTAAAACTGATGCTTGCTTTGAAAAATTATATAATTATTTAGAGTAATGGCAGCGATACCGCATAGGAACAAAAAAGGGAAAAAAAACAACTATTCTCTGAGTAGTATCGGTGATTTCAATAACGGTAGAATATTTTTACCGAAGATATTCTTTGAAAATATATAAACAAACTTGTGATAATACTTTTTCAAGCAGGTCAAAGAAAATAAAATGCCCAACGAGGTTGAAAATTTACGCTTACGGTTCGCTCCAATAACGAGAGCATATTATTTTCCCATACAGTAGTGTCATAAAAAGATTCACGACAGTGCCTTTTCATATTTACCTCTGAAAATTTATATTCCCATTGGGTTCAAGACTGCGGTCGACCGCAATACACAATGGGCAATCATATTAACATATCATTATAGGCAAGATAAAATTTCAATGGGTACATACAAGAAGTGTTAGCTTTGAATTTTTTATGCCAGTTTCATAACACATACAGATTTTGGTTTTACTCATAGTTTTCCGTTTTCTAATTTGATTTAACCTGCCGGTGTGGGCGTTATGGAAAGTAGACGCAGTCCTATATGAATTCATATAAAGCAAACCAAAGTCCGTACCGTACCGTGCGTGCGGTGCGTCCGGTACCGGCCAATGGACGCTTAGCATTATTAAGACAAAGTGCTGACGGCAGCAGTGGCAGAAATAAATACTAATTTTGATTGCAAACATGTTTGTACCAAATCTTATAAAACAATAGTTTAAGCTTTGCTTAGTTTAGGGCTAAGCAAAGCTTGCGTGAATTGTCCAAGAATATTTACTTTTATTATTTGTTATTTATTTTTCATTGCACGTACAATTTTACTTTGCTAGTACGAAGGAGTGGTCTCGAATGGAGACAAGTTTGCTCGACTGATCAACAGAGATCTATGTCTAACGCAGATTGCTTCGAAAGGAGTTGGTCTGGCGTCCAATATCCGTTACAACCACAAAATGCGATGTAGCGTGTTCTGTATGTAAACGTAGGTACTTCGACAGCCTTATGCTATGAGTTTGTATCTGTCAAAATGGATGAAGTTGATACAAATGTATTTTCATATTGATATTTTTCCAAGCCGCGCTATAAGCACCAGCTTATTCTATCTCTATTTAGTCTAGTTTTGATTTTTCCTGCCAGTTAAAATAGTTTAATTTTCGTCCATCGCATCAATTAATTAGGTATTTTTTATTTTTCTTTCATTATTTAATGCATTAATGTATGTATCTTAGAACTTTAGAAAAATTAGATATCTATGTAAACTTCTATTCGAAGTTTTGTTTGTCTGTCTAAATTGTAAACTGTTCTAATTATTAATCGAATGTGGGTTGGAAGAAAAAACGCGTAATATAATTTTCGGTATACATAAAGTAAGCAATACTTTTTGTTTGAAACATGAGTAAGATGAGTTTCGTTCAACAATTTATTTCAATAAGGCGTCATGTACACTGTCACTTCAAAACAGAATTAAATGAAATAAGCTCCGCATTTTCAATAGCGACATTCGCGCTCCCCAAAGTCATTGTCAGCTATTCTTATGCCTTGTTTGTCGTGTAATTGTGTAAGACGATTGCTACCAGTCTGGAGGAAAAGAATTTAATAACGCGAGATATCACATCGCCTGCCGAATGCGTAGTTCTGTGTTTATGGTGCTGCCATGTCAACGACATTGGACATTCTGTACTCTGTGATGCTTCATTTAAAAAAATGATGAGAGGTTTTTGTTTCTTGAATTGCTTACACAAACTTTAGTCGATAAAAGTTTGATTAGACTACACTTTATTATTTGTAAAACTTTCAACTTTCGTAGATTTTTTTATACAAATAAATGATGGAACAGACCGATGTCTCACCTGATGTTAAGTTGTAACTACTGGCTATAACGATGCATTGCCTCCCTGAGCACATTCACTAAGTACGTGCCCTGTGATAAATTGCACTGCGTCCATCACTATGAGACATAAAGGTGTTTAGTCTCATGTAGATGCATAGTTTAAAAAAAGAATATAAAGCAGTTGTAAGTAAGGACAGCTGTTTTGGCATCCATTTTCAGATTCTTAGAACTATCTAAACATTCTGTGTGAAAATTCGAACGAATTCTCTTTATCAAAGGCTGTGCAATAGTTTTATTTAAATAAAATTCCAATATTTTCAACGGTTATTGCTCAGTACGTTGACAGAGGGTGAAATTCATTGTACGGATTGCCACCACAGGTCACAAATATCTGGCTATAAACTCGAATAGAGTAACCGCGTTTTATTTCTATTTGCTAAACGGAAAACGGAAAACTGAACAGCTTTCGTTTATTTCCCTCAAAAACATGTCGTTTGTGTTAAGAGGATGTTATATTTCATAAGAGCCTGTATGTTGCGGCCAATGATTTTTAACGCTCTTGAATTATGTTGTGTCTCTCTGAAATTTTATATTTATTAGCATAGATTTCTTTTGGTACTCACCAATATTTTAGCTACGCTAAATTAATGCCAAAACACAATAATGATGATGGGCAAAGGCGAGCAAGGCTTGTACTGAACCGCCACCAATCCGCAATTAAAAGCTAAAAAGGTTTAATTTTTTCTGTTGAGGCATAAAAAGACTAGATAAATAATGTGGGAACCGTTCATGTATTTGGGAACGTTTTAAAACAATACTTGTTGGGGAACATAGTAATTGTGATTGTATTACAATAAAGAAAATAATACGTTTTCGGCCCCTAATATTATTTTAGCCTTAATGGAGAGAAATATATTTATAAAAGTGTATAAGAAAGTTTCTGAGCAGTAGAAAAATTAGATTTAAAAATGTTTGATAATAATACTCGAAAGAAAATATTTTTAACAAACACGAAGCTTGATCAATTTAAAGAATTATTTCTGTATGTGAAAAATTGCCTCTTCATTTTAACAAATACGTCATTCTCGCTCATCAG
Organism: Eulithis prunata; assembly: GCA_918843925.1. Classification (NCBI taxonomy): domain Eukaryota; kingdom Metazoa; phylum Arthropoda; class Insecta; order Lepidoptera; family Geometridae; genus Eulithis; species Eulithis prunata. Next base: position 4,456,270 of record OU974016.1, on the reverse strand, counting down.
TTATTCTATGAGGGCACAAAGTCTAATAAATTTCATCATAAGTCGTTCTTGTACGGCTTGGAAATGGGCAATTTCTAAACGCTTTTATATAGCATGCCCAGTATTGGGTCAACTGGAACGGCCGATAAATCTGCCGAAGTGACAGTGTTGAAGCGATTGCTCGGGGCGTTTCCTGTGTCTAGTGATAATGTGCTTACCACCTGTCCCGGATGACAAAACCATGTACTACATAATATTATCCAAATATTTTTGACACAAGCATAAAAAAAAAAGTTGCTGAAAAATTATTAATTACCTACTTATTATTATTAATATTGTACTAGATGACACGTACAACAAAACATCAGCAAAACATGCCTAATAAGAAAGAGAGAAAAAGTTATCCTCCCCAATAATGGTCACATCCAACGGCAAATGATCTGAGCAAGTGATTTAAGCGGATTGAAACGACTTCCCCATTCACGGTCCCTTGTTCCTAATATTCATTCTCCTCGAATGAATGAGCGAGTAGCGCTGATTGAACGACATAGACAAAAGACGTGCATTATCCTGTAAGTGGCGTGATCCGGCGCCTATTCAGATCTTTATATCGCGAGACTATCGGATGCCATATCTCACGGACCTCCGTCTGGATTTTGTAAACCAGTCACGTAACTTTAGTGTCAGTGGATTCGTGTGGGCCCGCTCCTAACAATATCATAACCAGGCTCCCAACATCGGGCTGCTGTCATGCCAGATTATTGAATTTCTCGAGCAAAGAGTTCACAGACTGCCAACTTTCAACTTTCATTTCGTATTATGCAATTACGTTTCAAACTTCAGAAAGACAAACAGACACATTTATAAGCTTCAATTAGCACAGCTTAACAGTTAACTGCTAGAGCAGAGCTTTCCTGGAGCCATAAGATTTTGATGAAACTTGCATTCTAAACAATCAATTTTGAATTAGTAGTCGGTTAAACTATGTAAGTCGTTGCACGAATTTCAAGAAAATAGTAACATACTGGACCAGACCGCTGACCGATGCTCGGACGTCGAGAATTTTCTACAAGTTTGTGTAAGGGAAGTAATTGATTTTAATTCTACTGGCAGTACTTTGAAATGCATCTGAGCGCGAGATTTCAGAGTAGAGCAAGCGTAAGAGCTAGTTGAAGCACTTTTCAGAAATATTGTAGTGCATTAAAAATTCTCTCTTAGTTAAGGGGTTTAATAGACTTGCAAATGAGAACCGTCTTACTAATTGATCACTTGCCTAAACAAAGCTTGGTTTAACATTATTCTATGTTGCTTTTGCAGTGTGCAACGAAAAGCATTAGAATAATTATTATTGTGACACAAAAACGAATAGTAGCTTTGATTCTACAAAATTCTGGTTTTCAGCACAATATAAGAATAGAAATCGTATCAACTAAAAAAAGAGTACGAAACTTTATCTCATCGATAACTTCAGCCAGTAAGCCTGACAAACAGTAATTAATCACAACCTCTTCGCTAGACTTGTAAAAAGTACACGTCACTATATCTTAAGCTACGCACGATAAACCTGTCCAGGTTCTCGTGAATACTCCCAACGCAGTAGATTGATGAGTTGGAGTGACGTCGTCATTACGACTCGTCCGACTCTAACATTTTTCGTGAGGCTCGTAGCTTGCCCCAAGATAATTGGACCGAATGTTTCGACCGACGGTGTAATGACTGGCTGTTTTGTTTACCAACGGGACACGCCGGCTTTTATTGAGCCGTTTGAGCTTAGACTGAACAATTTGCTGACGGTTTTGGACTTCTTTTTTGATACAGTGGAAATGACACAGAATATTGTTTGAAGATTGTTGATGGAATCTCCGGGTACTTTTAGCTAAAGACAGTCATTATTATTTTTATGCCGTTTTGTAAAGTCAGGTGTAAAAAACCCAACTGGTTTTATTCATATACTCGTAGATATAGTTGGAGCCTCATGAGCCCTATTTGAATATCAAAGTTTTGTAGAACTGGTTACTTAGGTTTTTCTTCAAACAGACCTTTCTTTATTATCATCTCGTTTGAGCATTCCTGTGAGGAATTTGTCTACTGGCTGCGTAGGAACGATTGAATTGATTTACTTATTTTTATCCATTATTTTTATTAGACTTTGATTTAGGGAGCCGTTTGTAAAAACGAGGTAAAAACCAACCCAATAAATTATTTAGTTCACCTTCCTATATTCGTCTCTTTTATTAAGGGTCCCTTTTAATTTAGGCGAATCTGCTGCCGCACGGCTGCATTATATATTTCATACAGAATATCTAGACGCAAGGCTCCATCTTTACTGACATTAATTGAAATGTATGGATTGGGTACTTAAACATTTCTGAAAAATAAGCTACGTGGCTAATATAATACATTCTTGGCATTTTCTATTCTAGAATGTCATCTTGGCTTGGAGGCAGGTACCGTCGAGATAGGCACCGTAGAGGTAGATACAATACAGGGGTGTTTTATGTTTTTTTAAACAAATTGAAATAAGAACGTGCGAGAGTAGTCCGATGCATTTGCTTGGCAGGACGGCAACAACGTCTTCTCGGATGACATTACAATCCAATTTTGCAATATTAGAACCATCATGCCCTTCAAGTCCATCTAAACCGCCGAAAATACCCTAGGTTTTTCTAAAAACTTGTTATTATAGCCCAACCATACCTACATAATTAGTTATATATACATCTAATAAGCAATGTTTATCCCGCGGGTCACGTACGGCCCGCTATCGATATTCTTCGATGTCCGCCGATGCGTCACTCCAGCAGTAGATTGATCACCGCGGTGAATGACGTCCTCATTCCAGCCCACACTCAAATAGACATTGTATACGTAGAGGCCGTAAATACTCATTATATTTGGCTATATGTACAGTATTTTTAGTCAGTAATGCTATATCTTCTCTTACTATTATATAGTTAGTATATTCGTTTAAATACTATTGAATACGGTATTTTCAATGAAGTGGTATAAAAATGACCAGCAGATTTTAATATCTTTCTTATACTTTTAAAATATCACAACTTTTGTTAGTTAATGGGGCTAGAACGCTGTGATAAAAATCTATAATTTCATTTTTTATTATTACGCAACACTAACAATCTTTGTCCAGCTTTTTGCCTTCCATTTGTAAAGAAAAAGTAAGTAAAAGGAAAGTCCTTAGAAAACGATTTGCCTGTAAGTACTCGTTTTATCTGTCTTCGACAATTAGCCTAATGAATCCGCCGTCAGATATTTTTAGAAAGCGACGCCTTTCAACGACAGGATGGCTAAAGTCTTGGTTTTCTACATGTTAGTGGAACAGTACGGCCGTAATAAAACGTAGGAGCTGCCATGGTTGCTAGACTTCAGGAATTTAGTGGTTTTATAAGTAACTTTTCTACGATGCCCTACAACTAGCCGGGGATAGGAACAAATGGCGTACAATCGTCAAGAAGAGGATAATGATTGGAGGTGGTCACGACGACTCTCAGATATGAGGAATACGATTGAAAGAGGAGGAGGAGGTAGCTTTTTAAGAAGTTGGCGGTAATAAGCTGCATGTGCACTTGCGCCCATGACTATTGTGCGACCGGCCAGCAATATAAATATAATATAAAAGTACCAGTAATTAGCTGTCATGGAAAAAAGGCACGTAAGAACGCCACGACGCGCGACGACAAGAACCGCGTAAAAGTCTTTGAATTCATTATCAAACTTCATTATCGTACACTAGTAGTTTGCTGTTTGTTTGGTTGCAAATAAAAGTGCAGTCTTACGGTCATCGCTTTGGTGAACTAAACAGTCACAATTAAAAAAACTCGAGCTTTACCTTCCTTAGTTGGTTTTTGTTTTTATTCTTCTGTAAGCTCTGACGCAACCGTCTGCTCAGGGTTGCGGCTATTCATCATCATCATCTGGATCATCTGGATTTCAAAATTATTTCTGACTAGCCGTCGCCCGCGGCGTTGCTCGCGTTCTAGACCCTTCAGAGTGTGACTTTTCAAAAATCCTTTCTTAGTGCACCCCTACACTATATAAGGAACCTACCCTCCAAATTTTATACCTCTAGGACTTATAGTTTAGGCTGTGCGTTGATTCTCTGTCAGCTTCAAAAGAGTTTTATATATATTGATATTTATTGTTTAATTGGTTTCGAAACAGAGGTTTTTGTAAAGGTTTTACAAAGTTCAGTAGAAGTTTACGTCTGTTTTACAGCAAGTACTGGTAAACCTCTGATCGCAATCTCACCTGATGTGAAGTGATGATGCAGTCGACGGTATAATATATTTGCTTGAAATTAATATATTTCCTCTGATTTCTTGAGTTTCAAATGCCAAAACGAAACATTTCAGGCTCGTTTTTCAGTCTAATATTATGTGGTATGAAAAACATTTTTATTTAATATTACTCATTACCACCGAACACCTATCTCATTACTCACCACCAGCGTACTTCTTCTTCTTCTATTTATCGCCTCTGTCCACCGAACACCTATGCCTCTGTCCGTCATTTCGACAGACAATTTTGCTAGTGTCAAAGGAGGTAAGTATTTGTTTGAAATAATATCAGTCAAGTCAAGCCATTCGTCAAGTTGGCTTTATCATTACTCTGACATAGTTTCCTATCCTAATAATCCTATCCTAAGGCTAACATTTCATATGACGTACTCAGATATGACGTATTAAATCCACCTCTGTGAGCCGCTCTCACATTGCAAAGAGTGTTTTTAAAGACTTTTTGCCACATGACAGCTTTGGTGCGCTGACAAAATGCTTGAAAACAAAACAACCACTTTGGTTTTTACCATGAATTTTAGCTCGTGCAATATTGTGGCGTGAAATTTTTGCAGTGAATTTAGCTTTGATCGTTTATAGCAAAAATGAATATTTGCATTCAAAACAAAATTGTACTTACAAGGTACGAGTATGTGTTTGACTAAAATAATTTTTTATTTTATTTATTTTTTATCTGGTTAATAAACAAGGTAGGCATCAAAAATTATTATTTCAAAGTCCAAATGTCACCGTAAACCGCTAAATGATTGTTCTCAACACAACTGTATGTACATAATAAAAAAATTGATCAGATTTTGTAACGTAAAAGAAAACTGGCAGCAAAGATTTGGTGCCTGTCGATGACATTATCAACCGCATCTGCTCAAAAGATGCTGAGAACTACGTGACCACATTGCCAAAACTCCCTCTGGAAACCCCAAAAAGTCCCAGCGTATCCGAACGAATGAACAAAAAATAACGCGAAGTCACAAGCCACTCGGCTGAGTGTCCGAATAAATTATGCTGATGAAACTTTTAGTTCGAGTGTCGCCGCCACCCGTTTTAATAAAGATTTGCTATGAATTCTGAACTTTCTCGATTACCCTGTGTATACGAGTAGTTCCGTTTTTCCTGTTTGGATATGGTCAGTTTTAGTTTTACTTTAGAATTCATACATGGAATTTATGAAAGTTTGATGTTTGGTTGTAACATATCTCAGTTCCTGTTCACTTACTGTTAGTCAAACAATTGTTATTTGCTATTGTTTTCCTTAATACATTTAGATAATATCTGCAATACACATTTGGGGTTCTGACATACAAACAGCATTTTACAGATGAGTGAGGAAGCTGCAACCGTAGTCGGCTGCACATGACAACTGCCACGCCAGCCTCCAGGGCTCACAGGAACTGACAGTTCCTGGGTCTACTAAGCTATTAACATATTATTATGAATACACAGCGTTACTTATTATACTTATTTTTTGTTTTTTTGTAGTTATCCAAGTACTCATATATTTTATATTATTATAAATATTTTTTTATCACTATTTACGATTATACGTTGCTTATCGTTTAGATATCGTGTCATTTCCATGCATTTTTTTTATCTGAATTAGTTTGTTCTGTTCTCTACGATTGTAAAATATCAACTTGGCTAAGAGAGCTGAAAATAATCGTTATTGGTCAGTGTCGTCGACAGGTTGCAGAAGTAGTTACGTCTGTCGTCAGCAAAGAACAGACTGTTTGTAAAGCTCTACTTCTTTCAAAAATGTATGTGTTTTTACAAACGTTGTTGTCCACTCTTTGACGTGGTCCAGTTAGGCAACAGGGTGTCTGTCCTATGCAAGGTTCGTTTCTTATATTGCGGGACAACTTGACATAATGCACGCGCACGACTCAATGCAGATGCGCAGGGTTACCATAATGTTAGGAATCTTTGAATAGTATAAAGATGGTTCGGGTCTAGTTCCAGAGTTGCATCGATACTGATGGTCAGTATAATAAAAAATACGGTATATATACCTAATTTATTGTTACTGAGAGAGATTTCAAGTGCATTCAGGTTGAATGTAGAATCTACCTCCGTAATCTTATGTAAGGACTTCGGAGTGTATACCAACAATATTTCAGAGAAGTTGATGTGACAAACAAGTGCACCAGACTTCTACCGTAACTTTTGTATTTTATTTTGTGCGTAGAAACTTACTCGTACCAATATGGTGTCGAGTAACTTTCACAGACATGTTATTTCAAAGGCTTTAGCAGATAATTATGAGTAAATGAGTGAAGACGGAGGTGCTCATTGCTCTAATTAGTACCCAGACTGGACTTAAATTAGAGAGTTCAGCTGAATTTCGGACGAAAAGTGTACGACCTCAAATAAAACGGTAGACTTTATTATTAGTCTGCTTTACGATTATTAGGCAAATGGCAAATGCTATCGCTTTGGAATGGAATCGGCGCATTAAGTCAAGTGCAACACGAAAAATGCATTAGTGGACTCGAGTGGCCATTTGTCATTGCCCTGCAGAATCACCCAGACACTCTTAAGAGTAAATATCGTATCGAATGTGAGTTCGATCTTAGAATGCTTTGACCATTGTGCCGAATTAAAATGATTTACAGTAGTCGAGAAATATACCTACTTAACATTTAAATCGTAAATTAGAGTGATCTAGTAGTACAAAATGGTCTACCAAGGTGCTAAAATGTAAAGAATTATAAATATTTTAAACAGCATTTTATTTTGGTGACAGTATTAATAAAGTAACTATCAAAAAGTTCAATTAACCTTTCGGACTCTCTATTCAGCAACACAGAGCTAAATGTAAATTGAAACGAAAATGATTTTCAGTACATTAACTATCACTCTGAAATTCTGAATACGTAACTTTGTTTTTGTTTCAAAAGCTAATCACTGTCGCAGATTTGAAAATAACAGACAAATAAAGTTTCAGAAGGTTTATTTCATAATCTTTTTAATTAAAATTACACATTTATTGTCAAAGTCAACGTAACGTAGCACAAGATTAGAAGTAGGTAAGTTTGAAACTATTTAATTTGATTTTACATATTTTTAATTGTAAGTGATTATAATGGTATAATTATAAACTCAACTAAACAATACTTTGGGTCAAAACAATCTCTACTATTTAATTTAGTTTATTAACTCCTACTAGTATAATTTAGTGTAAGAAAAAATTGCTAAGTTGTACATCTACTACATTTGCGTCAATAATATCAGTAAGTCACAATAATTTATTTAGAAAAAAATATTTATTAGATAACCAGAACATTTTTACTGGCTGCAAGAGTTAAGGTTTGACTGTCGTAGCTGGACAACGGTGCCACGCTTTGCAAATAATAATCTCGTACCTTTAGTTTTCGTATATGGTGTAATTATATGCTGTTTACTTTGATCATCACAATTACGAACGTTAGATCAGAGTTAGGTACTTCTTCAAAAAGTTGAAAGTGTAACATTATTAGTCTGAAACATCTATTCCATTATCCCATTAGCAATGTAATCATAACAAATACAGTATGTACACCTAATCACCATTCGATAAAACCTTAAACTAGACTAAAACGGTTCATACAACACATTTTGGTAACATCTTTAGATACATTTATTCATGACATACACATTTAGAAGGTATAAACATACAGTATCGCTAGTGGGAAGGCATAGAACTGCGTAGGTAGATGAGTGATAAAGTATTGGTGTGCGTGTGATGCAGCCGGTCGCACCAGGCGGGTCCCGTCACGCCACGCCGCGCCTGACACCATCGGCTCTTCAGCACCGAAGCCGTTCATGCTCAGTTCTAGTCCTGGTAGAAAATTCAGTGTTAATATACCGCTGGCGCTGGTTCCTTTTTTTTACTATGCTTTGGTTTCTTTAAATAGAGTACAGATGGGTCAAGAGAGCCAATACAATGTACTGTTTTGCACAAGTCATAGTCAATCAAAACCGAATGCTGAAGATATCAACGACTTCTTGGCAAAGTTTACACCAAAAATCCCATTGATTTTTAAAGGATTATGTACTACTTGTTTCATTAAATTGGTATTAAGTATATCAAATGATGGATCATTTTTATACTGATATCCTCCCTTTAAACTTGACCGACTTTGTTTAGAATAAGGATTACCTACTACTAAGCCTTACTAAGCAACATGCATAGCTGTAAGTAATTGTCTTGATTAAAAGCGATCCAATGACTTTGCCGATAGTTCGGCTCGATTAATAGGAGCAAAGGACGAACTAAACGGATACATGAATAGTTTGCATGGCACCACGAAAAGGATTCACTCAATAATAACAAAACTTTCTCAAAAATGTAGGTCAAAGTCGAACCCGTAAAAGAAGAAATGTCTCGTCGCCTTCATTCGATATCTTCGTAAGGGATAATAGTAATAACGCGGGTCCTTTTCGCAGTGAAGGGTACACTTACTATGCAAGCTGACTTGGTTCTCCGTCTTCCCAAGAGCGTTCACAGAAGCGCACACATATACTCCGAAGTCTTTCGGAGCCAACGACTTTATGCTCAAATTCATCCATAAAGAGTACTCGTTCACGATAGTTTCGTACACTCGGAGCTTTGTATTTTCGGCCAGCTTGTCGCTTACAGGGGCTGTAAAGTTAGGCGTGTTAGCTTTGCCTGAATGTGTTTTGGGCTTCAATTTAACTCCACCCGTTTGTTTATTCTACGCTTTAAATTGCTTTGGAGCAAATACGAGCCAATTTCGGGAGCAGCACAATTGTATTTTCCATTGTTAGAAACTAAAAACACTGTGCAATAAATTATTTTAACTAATTTGCGTATTCCTATAACCTACATCTATAAAAATTCAAAGAAACTAGTGTTCTTTCGATACGATACGACCTCATCTATGATACAAATACAAAAAACCTTTATTGCCTCGGTAGAAATTATAAAAGGTACAAGGATATATTAACAGTAACTTCGAAGAGGGCAAAAGTACCCCCTAAAATGAACCGGAAAGTGAAAGTGGCGTCGTTACTAAATTGTCTACGTAGGTAGGTATCATTGCATGCATTTTTTGTTAATATAATTAAACTATTTAACTACCTACCTATTATAAGAATTACCACATACCTACCAGAATGTAACAGACGTTTGGTTCTTAATAAATTTCATTTCATTTAATTTATTTCTTAAAAATTAAATACTTACCATCTTCTCTATACCAGGAGTTCATAGCTTTTGGAGAGGCTTCGATGTAGCACTGAAGTTCCACGTCACTGCCTAGTGGCGCGCCCACTAGTTGATTAGTCACTTTTACTTGAGGGATAACTGTGTGAAAATACATTACATTTAGCTTTTAACGATGATAATAGGGCTGAGAATTGATGCGAAAACTTATACGGATGCACGACACATAGTACGCGTGCGTGGGTCGGGCACGGGTTGGGGGAAACCCATACAAATTCAAGCACGCATTCTGTGTGATTTGGGCTTTAGTTGGATTTTATACATCTGCTTAGCTCAGACTTAGCGCGATAGTATAACCAGATTGAAAATAAAGTGGAGCTTACCTTTCTTCAAAGTATAGAAGAACACTCGAGTAAAAGTTATATAATGGAAAAAATGGAATGAACTGAGTCCCTAACTAGTTTCAAAGTAAGAAATTCCTTATTCTTGAAGGAATAAAACTATTAAACTGACAATTGCTTAAAAAGAAGAGTTATTTAAATTACTGTTGTGAAAAACAGTTTTCCTATTCATATTAGAAGTGTATCTACTAAGTTCTATGCGAATATGCTGCCATCTTTTTTCGATATCATGAAAATGGCAGTGACAAGATGATGATAAGGATTTCTTAAATAAATAAAAAATATACTTTACAAAGCCGTTGCACAATAACTACCTTGCCAGGGGGGCAAGTGGGGGCAGACAAAGCTATCCCAAAGCTGCAGTGAATAGTCTCAACTAACTTTGGTACCTAATCAAAGGCTTCAACTAGTTTTTGAGGCATGTATTGTATATTATATAGTCCTCTACATCTATTGAAGATGATTTATACAGCGGCATAGCGGCATACCAATGCCTACACTATGCCTATTCCGAAGGTCGTTGAGGCATCTGCCAGCATGTTTACTAAGGTCGAAAGTTTATTACAAACTCGTTTTTACTAGAGATAATACTCACAATGTACTTCGACGTGGTAACGGCGGCTGACAGTGGGGGGTATGCCGTTGCTAGCAATGCAGTAGTAGGCTCCCATGTCTGTTCTTTGTACGTGGAAAAGCTCCAGACTTTCACCTCGGTGGCTATCGACCACTGCAACAAAGCATAACAACATTTTGTATGGAATTTTAGTTAAAATTACCGATTACAATTTGACTGCAATCCGGCTTCATATCAGATGATGATGATGACAGTTTATTGGAATAGTAAAGTCTTCTTCTTCTTCTTTTACAAAAAAGCAAAATACTAAAAGTCATGTACGTGGATGACAATGACATGTTTTTTAACAAACATTCAAAAAAATAAAACTGAACTTCTCATTTTAACTAATTTTCAAAAAGTATTGTGGCGTGTCCGTCCTTATAACATCATCAAAACACGGGTAACACTTTGTAAAAAATCTTTATTGATTTACTTTAGTAGGCTTACGGCGCGGCTAGAGCTACCTAAAGGATTATCTACACGAGCCATTTTGCTACGCCGTAGACCCTCGTAGCAGCGTAACAAAGAGTGGCTGTACGCGATTTCTGAAAATACATTGACAAAGACCAATGACATTTATAAATAGACTGCGTGTCTATTAATACACTAAATACGTTGCACAAATACTATTGCCCTAAATACTAATGCAAACAGTATGTAAAGAAGAGATTTCTAGTCAGAACCCGTCATACACCACACTTGTTGCTAAATAAAAGAAATACAAATAAATACAGAAATTGATAGTAGTGACGTGCAACCGCGATTCTGCTATACGTTATAGGTGGAAGCACAGATCGTAATAATATGGAAGTAAGGCAAATACCCTTCTTTTATCTGGTAACGCATCCACAATATAAAACATCTTAGGTAGAGGCCCTCAAAAGTGCTAATGATGCCCAAACAAGACACGGCAAAGTGGCTTTCGCTCACGGATTTTAGTCCCAAGAGGGACCCGACACAAAGATTAAGATAATTAAGTGGAACATGAAGGCTTTTACGAATCCAGCCAAATTATCAGAATAAGTTACTCATTTCCTGCAGTATTTACTATTAATATCAGAATGATCTATTTGTGGGCGCAAAGGTTTCACTTTCTGATGGACTGATACGAGCTGACTTTGAATAATAAATGAGCTAATCTATTTAAAGGCTGGAAAACGGAGGCTACAAAAAGCCAGATGCGAATATTGAATACGTTAAAAAGGCTTTGGGGAACATTTTGCTACTGCGCGCAGACGGATTCACTTACATATATTGGGAAAGTATACAATGATTTACCACTTTGCTCAAACGCTTTTTAGTTTAGTCAATCGCTTTGTCTACCATCCTTGGTAACCCCATATGTACGTAGAATAATACTTACGAAAATATTTTTTTGATAAATAAATATATTTGACTAGATAGATATGAGTACTCCTTATTTGCAAGTTTTTAAATATATTATCTAACTTTTTTTTGTTCTGAAAACGCGGCGGCATCTGTAATGATCTGCAGGCACTAGATAACCAAATATAGAGATAGAGAACCAAATACAGCCAAAAATATACTTGATACATTTAAGTCAACACAAAGTTAATTTTCCTCGTCAAGTATGCATTGGTTATGTTCAAAATGTTCATAAGCGCTTCGAACTTGTTGAATCAGTCTTTAACTAAGTGGGTAATAAATACTTACGGGCATGCAATCATGCAGCTATGCTTACTATTGGTGTTTCCAACTTATTCACACGTTGAATCATCCGAGCGTAAAAACATTTTAAAGAAAATGAGACGAAGTTCTCTTCGCGTTTTTCCGCTGCAAGGAAATATCGTCCATTTTGAAATCGCTTTGAGTATAAAATCTTTTATTATGCGAGCACGGTTCATTTAACGCGGCATTAAGTGAATTTGTCGAACATCGTATTTTAAAAATGAATGGTTTAAAGAGCTGTAAAATATGAATAAAAGGGTGGGAGAAATTACGAATTGTCGGAGGTAGTACTCAAGTTTCTTTTAGCGCAAATTGTTGAATTTTATATTATGTTACGTTAGGTATTCTAGACCAAAACGGTCACCTAGTCAAGCCAAAATTCTACAGTCACTAGAAAATAGAAATGACCAATCATACTCGTAACCCTTCTTTTGCTTCGCGTAGTCGGGTGAAAATAAATGAGAAAGACCGTCGCTGGGAATCACATACCTGAACGATAAATCACGTTATTTTTATGTTTTTGATATTTTTTTATTCTCGAGTGATTTTAAAATATACGGCTAGAAAGCTAATAATTAAATGATTCCCAATATATCCTACACATAGGTACGTGCTAAGTTAACTAAGCCGCGGTTTTTTCACATGATGTTTCTTCACCATTTTAGAGCCCTTGTACATTGTACCAAGTGTAGCGACAAATCCAAGAGGTGACCTAACCTCATAGTCCAGGGGTTTTATCTCATGAAGATGTACTGAAAGAATGTACTGTAATGGATAATTTAAAAAATAACACATCAACGATTACCTAATAATTAGTTTATACGTGCGTGTAATATAATATTACGCTGATCAAATTGTGCAGAAAGTGAAATTCTTCAATGTTTGCACATCAATTGGGCTGCATAGATCAATAGCAGTGAACCGTGAAACTGGGCATTTACAAATTGCACAGGGTATGTTAATTACTAGATTTGTTTCCAAACACACTGTAAAGTCCATGTCAGTTGGTAAACCAACTAGTATTTAATCTAACTACAGAACATATTTTGGCAATCGTCTGTAGGTTGATGGTATATTAATATTCACAGACATAATTATTATCATAATATTCACCGAGTATATGACTGTATTCTGACTGTTTATAATTACTTATTCCCACTGTAGATTTCCGGTTGACGCAACAAACTATTACTAGAAGGACGTAGCAATAGATCAATGGTTGGAAGTCATTTTTGTTGTTTCTTTATTGTTCGGAAAATGTTTTCATAAGAAAGTTAACCTCCGTCTGAATTCGTCTGCAAGTGACGGTTTAATCCGAAAAGGCCGCCGTCGACTATAAAACTCTGCACGTGACTCAAATAAAAATATTACATTTACTCAAATCTGCAAGTTTCTTGGTTAATAGAACAAGGGAATGTGATACTCGTATTTTATTTCATAAAATCTTATTTTCATGCATCAGTATTTTCTAACCTATTTCATCCCACTGTTGGGCAAAGTCGCCGCCAATTTCTTGGTCTTTTTCGCACCATCTACTTTTGATGGTGTGGAGAAAGTCTCGTCAACGCTGGCATGGACTTTTATTACTGTCTATGGTAAGTATAGTTTTTAATAGTTATTTTGTTTTACTAAGAAACTTATTTTACATTTTATAAAGGTGCCGTGTATTCACGGCTTAAAATCAGGCTTAAAATATTTTAAAGTTTCATGACCATTTTATGTCATGAAACTTTATAATATTTTAAGCCCAATCTCCATTAGCAAACGGCTGAACCGTTTGGCGTTTGACAAACCGTCGGCACTTTTTCAATTTACTATCTTGCTTCTCCTCTGTTAAAACAATCCTCTTTATTTCCACCGAGTGAACATCAAACAAAAAAGTAATTAAGTACGCTATCTGCTACGAAATAAAAATAAATCAAAATTGCTGAACAATGAAAATCTCTTAATGGACATCCGGCAGGTAGGTCCAGCCATGTCGTGCTGGGTATGCCAGAGGCAGACATTCTCTACATTACACTGTTTTTAAACTTATTCACCTTCTTGGTTGTATAACTTTCTTTCATTATATTTTGTTTAAAATGCATTTTGCTAAATCACATGACAAATACTGATCTGGCATATGACTGTTTAAAAAAATGACTCTCCTTATAAATTGAAAGCTCCGCTTACACCAGAGACGCTATCAATAATAAATATGTTAATAACGTTTTCGTATTCATTCGACGGTACTGCATAAAACATCCCGTAACCGAGACCTTACGCATAAAATAAATTATTGTTAGAAATCCGAGCCAGGTCGATGTATCTGCGATGCTATCGCCCAACGCCGGTTATGACATTATTAAACTAGACCGTACGGATCCACTGACGCTAAAAAATACGTGACCGTTTTACTCAATGTTACCGTGGTGAAAAATAGCCCTCAACAAATTTAAGAACGCCAGTGATGGGCACGTATTTATTATGGTAATGAAAGCGCATCCGTTGTGCGCGCCGATTGGCTCGCGTGCTGGTTTTTCTTAATTTCCATAATAACAGCGTGGGAGCACTGATATGCTAGTATTTGCTTGCACGGTGTGATTTTTGCATGATTGGTAGGTATCAGCATAACTTGCATGTGTAATGGTAGAGCCATTTCTATTGTGGATTTTGTAGAGCACAGCTAAAATGCTAGTAAGTAAGATTAGAAGTACTTTTTTCATTAAAAATGGGGTCTAAAATAAACATTGCCGCGCACTTCACACACAAAATATTAAACGAGGTACGTTACTACACCACCCTATAGTATGTTCTTTACTGAGTGAATGTAAAAATGTGTGGTAATTTGCGTAGGTACTCTGAAATTCGCTACCTTGAAAAAGGCTATTTCATGTGCGACTTTTAAGCACCATGAGTGCAAAAAAGCATGTTTACGAAAGTAGTCATCGCGGTTATTTTGCATAAAGTAAATGCGAGTAATTCTCCCAAATGCAGTTTACACGCTAAATCCATTAGGCTTGTGCTGCTTCGGTGCTTTGCAATTTTGTTTCTAAATAAGTTCTGGAAAACTGTGCCGCATTGTTCGTTTTGTTTCAGTTCTTACTTGGTTACCACGTTGGGTTATACTGAAGTGTACCTACTAGTAACATACCATAAGACGCATTAGCTTTAACAAAATACTTTTTTTTCTTAAATGTAGGTATATAATCTCAAAATCTAAATATATTTGTTCATCTAAATACTCACTGCTTTTAGGATAGGAAGTTTCTAGTTTTTTGAAATTATTTTTGAAATTTATGAAACTATCTTTTTATCAACATTTTATCTAATAATGCTGATTGCACACAAAAATTATTAATTCAAATAGCACATGACCAACATTCAAACCAAAACACTTGGAACGAAGTCACTAAACCAGTGTTTTAAAGGATATCCTTTAATTATGTTTGGGTTATCAAGCTGAATGCTAAGGCCTAGCTCATAATACGTAGTAAACCGTTTACTGTCGCAATATGATATTACTGATTCTAGGGCACAAGCAGAACGTTAAACCCGTTAAACATATTGAATTATTTAATAATAAGACTTGAATATTATGAATATTGCAAATACTGTATTAGCCGTAACTTTCTTTGTACATAAATTAAGTGTCTTTTCTATGAAGATTATTTAATAATAGCTTTAGTTATATTGTGTTAAAAACTGTCCAAAAACTAAACAATAAAAATAGCATGTTGTAGGCTGCTTTAGTATTTTATGGACAGTGTTTCTGTGGGTTTTGGCGACGAACAATGCCCAAGTTTTTTTCCGAATAACTGCATCTTTAGTTTTTGAAATAAAGTGGTCGTTGATGAGAACGAAAAGCCAAGAGAGTGTACACATATTTTTATTGCCTGTGACTTTGTATTGTCAAGTCATGTGTGAACATTTTCAGAATTTTCTCGTCTCAATGTGGGGAAATGCAATATGGCGGATGATATTGCGGATGTGACGTCTAACATGGTGTGGTGTTGATGTAGTAAAAGATCTTTAGTGCGGTTCTCAGGTGTGCCGGTTCTTCCAAACATGGTGCTCATTTCCAGTAGTAATATTTTATTATGTAAGTTTCGAAACAGTAGACGAAGGTATTTATGTTTGTATTGTAATCAGAGCCCCGAGTCTGTGCATTTGTTTTGACTTTCGACTCGAGTGTAGCACACGCAAACGTATTCGCAAATCGAGAAATTTTGTTGGGAATTGCACAATTCCTAAATCTTCCGCTAGAAGCGCTTATCTGAGTTTCATACAAAATTTCTCGCTATAGTCGAGTCAAAAGCTAAAACAAATGCACAGACTTGGGGCTCAGGAACCGTACGCGAGTATTCACAGTCATCTTGATTGTGATCATACTCTGATATTCTATGTGAGTAATCCCGAAATAAATAATAAAGTTCAATTTACAACAGAAAACTCCACTCCCAAATACTATTAATTACTGCACAATGTGATGCTGACGGAGTTAAAAAACTAAAAACAATAAAACTATGAATTTTATAACCATATTTTTACAAAGAATTGAGCTTCAGTTTGTAGCCTTTTAATTTAATCTCTCTGTTTAATCCAGCGATTATCGCCGCTCTCCCACCGTGTATAATTAAGTTAAATATCTCGGAGGAATAAATGCGGAATGCCAGTCAATCTGCCTGCTCACATATTAAACGCGAACCGTGATTGGCACCGCTACATTAAGCTCGCTTTATTACATTCCCGTCACGTCCTATGTATGCTTTTATCAAATAAATGTGTACGAAACATTCGTGATGTTACACGGTTCCTACAATTAAGGTACAGTAAGGGATATAGGGATATCGCTTGATACGAATCTTGATACGGATATTTTTGGCACGAGTTATCCCTTCAATTTGTAATGCTACAACCTTTGTTCTGGGTGCCTGGCTTATTTAAACTGATAGATTTTCAATAGATTTATCTGGAATGGGATTATAAGATGTTTGTTTTGGTGATCCGTGAGGTTTGTGTAAAACTATATTGCTTAAAAGAACATATTTTCTGTTTCGTATTTAAAACTAGGATCATATAACAGCTAACGAATACTCATCAAATCTCAAGTTGAAGAATGTGGCAAACACAAAAGTAGTTCAAACCTACCATTTCAGTTTACTTAGTTACCTAAAGTTTTCAAACTCTTCGAATTGAACACACAAACTCAAACCTCAGTTTTTCAAAAAACTTTTAAATAAGTTCAAAAATGAATAAAATATTTAAATAATCAACAGTGTACGGTTTGAAGCGGATATAACAGTTAATTCGTAAACTTGACGCTACTTCGCTACGCTCGCTGGCAGAGTTGAAACGTTAATTAAAACACTTTCCCTAACTTTTAGTACTGAATTTCTAAAGTACAGCAATCAAGTTAATGGCTCAATCAAAGATCAAAACAACCCTATCACAATAAATATAATATCTGCAACCCTTTAATTCAGAGAAACCAGTTTAACTAGAATTGAATATTATACTCTCATTCATTATTTGCAGTCAATGGTATTACATACCCCACAGACGGAAACGCAAAGGTATCTCACTAAGAAGCTTATGTATAAACTTGTTGAACGTTGCTCGTGAATGGTCATTCTAGGCAGACAAAGTTTTGATCAGCTAACCCTTTTAAGGTTTGTTAACAACTTTACAATCTATGGGTATTTGATTCTCAAAAATCAGATACCAAAACCATGTGTTACAGCAGTGTTTTTGTAGATGTAGTTATTCTACGGGCAACTCACAATAGACTTCCTAATTAAGCCCGTTCGGCCAATACTTGGTAATTCAGAATCCCATGAAATTAGGTCAGACAGGCCAATTTAGGGACTTTTGTTTAGGGCCCGGTGTGAGTTACAAATACGTATAAGTTGGAACAGTAACGACTAATTAGCGCGATTACTCCCATTCGTTCTGGCAAGGCTCCGCTTGTTAACTTGTGACTCGTTGCTCAGTTTCTGAAACTAATATATTTTGTGGAGGGAATAAATAGTGCAAGTACATTTTGACTCTCTCGGCGGTGCCTTGGAAATCCCTCTCTTTAGAGCCAAAACCTGACGTTGAGTGAACAAATTAAGTAGACAGTATTTTGTAAATAAAATTGTATAATACGAATTGTTTACATGTTTGCACTGTAGTAAAACTTATTAGACGTTCATTATACTGACATTATACGAGATATTAAAATCTTCCACACAAAAGTGGTCAAACAAATCAACTCAAGAGTTGGCCGAGTTATAAAGAAAAAACTACTTAACCAGTTTTTTAGATTAGTAATTATAGAACATCGCGGAAAACGCATAAACACAAAGACAGAACTAGTATTGTATTGTTAGTTTTTAATATAAATTTAACGCTCTGGCAGTAATAGAAGCTTTTATACTGCAGGCACCATTCTCTATTTGTACTTGCTGAGGCTTACAACGCTGTCCGCGTATATAGTGTTGTGTGACCTATGGGGTCGCAATGTCGATGTTTTGCTTACAACGATAGAAGTGAAATACTGACGGTTTTAAACGAGTTCCACACCATCGATAACCGTTGTATTACCATAGTTTTTATTCATTAGTACAATATTTTGAAACGATGCATCATCATCTTGTAAAAGAGTTTTTTTTTTTTTTTTTTTTTTTTTTTTTTAGTTAGCGTACCTGTACTAATAAATAATACTTATACCCTAATTATATTACGATCTAGCTACGACGCTGGCTAATTAGTAATTTTACATTGACATACATTTTTAAATTTTTTTTTGTAAAAGAGTGAAGAAAAATAGTGATTGCAAAACGATGGGTGGATAAAATAAGTAGAAGATAATGACAAATGAAATACGGGTAATGATGTGTTTTAAAGTGACAAAGTTATCTCTTTTGTTTTTTTCTATTGCAAAACTAAGTTGATGGTTTATTTTTCTTTGAATCAAAGAAAACAGAATAAAAAGTAATATGAAAAAAAGTTTTTTTCAAAACTATCGATAACTTTAAACCCTGCACCATGCACTTTAGCCGTCTTTAGTAAATGGCAATATTTTTCTGTCCGCTATAAAGCAGCCAGTGGTGACTAACTTTCACATTATTCCTACTATTATTGCCTCCGTCGACTTTTCCTACGTAAAAGGTTCAGAAACCTATTTAAGCAAGTTTTCTTTGTCTGTCTATCCAGATTTCTCTGTGGCTCAGTTAATTCTATCATAATATAATTTTGTTGAAATGAGCACGGTTGCGCTGCGGATGAGGTAAGAAGGATTTTTGTTTACTTACCTTCTATTTTTATTAAAATATTTTAATGTACATAACATTTATTTGTTTGAATAATTTAGCAAGTACTTATTTAAACGTTTTAAACCTTTCAGTAACTACAAATTCATTTTAATATTGAAAATGTTGATCTAGAGCATAAACAAGCTGCAATAATTAATATTGAGCTATTTATGCTAGCTTTTGTATTTATCATCATCATCAATCAATATATATAAAACTCTTTTGAAGCTGACAGACAATCAACGCACAGCCTAAACTATAAGTCCTAGAGGTATGATATTTGGAGGGTAGTATCCTTATATAGTGTAAGGGTGCACTAAGAAAGGAATTTGGAAACGTCACACTTTAAAGGGTAGAACGCGAGCAACGCCGCGGGCGATGGCTAGTCTATCATAATTATTGTGGGCACCTTGGCAATAGGCGCTAATGAATGCATGTTTGATTACCTATTCATGAATATGCTAAACTATTTCATTAATGAGCAAATGTTGGTAATTCACTATTGCATTCTATTCATACTCAGCTGCTGTGCACGACATAGTTTTAGAGTGATGCGGTTAGACAAACTGAAAAGTATTTTGTTGTAACATGCAAAAACAAATTTGAATTTAAATAGTTCACACGAAAATAGTTCCACAAAATCATATAGGTAGGTATAGAATAAAGAGTACATTGCTGCAACGTACCTAGTTATTTACGTAAATGCCCTGAGTAATGCAGTTGTATATTATCAGCATAGACCGGAAGACAATGAAGAGAGTCTGTAGTTTCAACGGCAAATTGCAATTACCGTTATTGCGGCAATTTGGAGGCGCCCCGACCGCCGCGGCCGAGCCTTGGCCGCTCACATAGAAAGCTGGTTTTCGGCACCCATGAAAACTTTAACCATGATACTCTGTATAACACATGTATTGTATTGTGCAGATTTGATACTATACACATAGAAATATATATTCACAAAGAAAATTACAACTAATACAGTATTTATCTACAATATTCACGATACTAAATGATTTATGATGTAACGGATTGCTATTAGATGAGTATAAATTTTCATACAAAACTGCCAAAACATGTCTGCCTGAACAAAAAATGCGAAAAATTTCAGTGCCTACGTATTATTAAACCATTTGCCCCCAGTTTTCTTTGTGAATGTGGCAGCCAAGAAGTATGATATTGAATTGTTACATTTTAAATATCACTCGCTTTTTATTCAGACTAGTTTTTATACCAATTATAAAGCGCGCTTTTTTTTGCCTTTGTGCCTTGCTCTTTGTAAAATGTAGAGTATTTTTCAGTAATGTGTTTGTGAACTTGTTGTGACTATAAATTAGTTTCGTCAGTTATTTTATACGAATGAATAAAAAAAGTCACTTTGATGATGAACACAAAACTGGCTTGTATACAAATTGTGAAATGCACATTACAAAGAAACCTGGTGCTTCACTAGGCAGTGAGTATTTTATTCAACTAATAAAAAATAAATCACAGTGTTTGAGACATGCGTCATGGCTCAGTCGGTAGTAGCTCTGCCTTCCGTGCTGTGGGTCGTGGGTTCGATCCCCACCGAGAACAAACATTTGTGTGTTGTAAACATAGATGTTTGTTCTGTGTCTGGGTGTTGCCATGTATTATAAGTATGTATTTACAAAAAAATATGTATGTATGTATTCTATCAGCTATCTAGTTTCCATCGTACAAGCTTAGCTTAGTTTGGGACTAGAAGGCGTTGTGTTAAGTGTCCGTGAATATTTATTTATTTATTTATTTACATTCTGTGGTTAAGGTACATTGTGGTACAAGTACGAGTACCTACTCAAATTAAATCCTAACCAACCCATGAAATGTGTTTTACGCTTGCAGAGTAATGGGTGAAGTTTCATTGCAAGCTTTCTAATTTATTTTTATTGTTGGTATGTTACTTTTAAGCGCCATTTTATTAACATGCTGCAGTTACTTAAAGCGTGCGTTTTATAAATAAGTACTAACAAAAAAATTAAACAGAAACAAATAGTACAATAGAAGTTACCACTTAACATCAGGTGAGCTATCAGTTTGTTCCATTACTTTTATCATAGCAAAAAAAAATTGTAAATTCTTTGTTTCTCTCTATCAAAAAAAAACTAGGTAAAGAAAGAAAGGATGTACTCGTACATAGCTGGCATAGGATGGCATATGAGACGCAAAAAATATAAATTGCTATCATTGGGCTAAAGAACCTATTGTTTTCATTTGTTTTAGAAAAAAGTACGAACTATAAAAGTGGTTGATAAGTGATAGACCCTCCCTCCAAAATCGTAGCAACTAGGATGCCGTGAAGTGTTATAACACTTCACGGCATCCTGCAGGATCTCTTGAATAATGAAACAGCGGAGGGCAATTCACCAAGCTGGCCCAGAGCGGATTATAGAATGACAAATGCATTTTCGTTGGCCACCACATTCGATTTACCTCAGTCATTGATGCAGCATTCCACTTTGAAGAACCACGCAAAATTTTATCTTCTACTATAAAATTTTTGATGATAGATGTTATAGTTTGAATAGCGTGGTTAATATTGATGGGTTTATGCGCCTTTGTATTTTAATTTCAAACGCATTTTACTGAAATGTCAAAAAAGACTTGAATTTCTAGTTTATAATTGAACGAATAACCTCTGGATAAAAATAAATCCCCAGATTTTAATAAAATTAAGTTAATTAATATTACCTGTAGATTAGGAACCGAATTCAATCCAACAAAGGTTATTATTAATTATTAATTTACATTATTATTAGAACGTCATAATTTGGTTGATATTTGCTTTTAATAATGTGTTTATTTCACGTTTGTGTTCGTGTTTTGAAACAAGAAAAGGCTTTTTTTGATTACGAAAATGAACAATTGTGTGGGTGGAGTTCTAATGAAATCTCATTTTCAATGCATGACCGACTTTCCAAAACACTTATTAGGTATTATAAAAGAACGTGTATTTCGACCAGCATGCTTTCGTTTAACATGACATTACAATTAATTTTGTGTATTGATTTCTTACCATAATTGTTTCTTTCTTGTGTATTGTTTCTTACTATCTTTAAAACAACATAAGTGCAATAAACGATTTGAATTTGAATATGTATGTAATATACCAATTTAAAGTAATAGGTACTCTTTAAGTGACGTCTCTCAGTTTGACAGTCTCTAAGTGCTTTGTTTAAAGAATGAAAATGCTCTGTTTTATAAACATCTTGAATTAATAAATGGGGGCTTATAAATAGTCGGTGAGGAAACAGACGTCAAAGCGCTTCCTTCAAAATTCAAAAGATTAAAGAATACCGTCTTTTGAATTTTGAAAGTGAGTGTAAAAACTTTGTAACGTACTGATAGTTTGTAATGATATCGTTTTCAAATAACGTATTAAGATGGATGGCAAAGGGATTCCTTTATTTCGATCTAGAACTATGCGAGTAGACTTTACGCCCTTTCATTTCAGAGCCAGTAATTTAGTTTTCAAAACTATATTGCATTTTTTTTATTAAAAATACCGAGTGTTCGTACGAGGGTAGAACGACCACTAAAACGTAATGGTAACTGCGGTGACATTCGCACGAATACCTAACTTACAAAATTCGTTATCCTATACGCAGCGGCCGTTTGGCGACCAATAAAGTATTACCTACAACACACAACGAATTAGGGATTATTCCGGGTCCTTGGCGATATTGTTTGACGTCGTACTGCTTGCTCAATTTTTTGTTGTTATTTGAAGTGGGCTTTAGTTTTTTTCTGGTTTTGTTCATTTTTTATATAACTAAAAGATGGAACAAGCCGGCCCATCTGATGTTAAGTAATAAGTACCGCTTCTAATGATGCATATCCACTGAAGAAGTGGTCTGTGGCGCATTGCACTACGTCCTGAGACATAAAAGTCTCATGTGCCTGTAATTGCTCCAGCATACCTTTCAATCAGGAACAGAGAAATGTAACAACATTGTTTTTTTTAACTACCCCTCGATCAGCTTTTAGAAAGCTTTTATTTTGAGCCACATTGTGTTGAAAAAGTGTATTCTGTTAACTTCTTTTGTAACGTGACGCAAAGATAAACTCAAAAGGATTTTAATTTACAGTTTCCTTTAGGATGCAGCGCCCTTTCAGAAACCGGTTTCCGCGATAATATAACTTTACATTTCGTATAAAAACGCCAACAAAAAAGTTCATAAAATTCAGTCGAGAGAGGCGGTTGTCCTTTTTTGGCCGTCTTGCGACCGACCGACGACCCGTTGTAAAAGAGCTTCGAATGAAACTTGTTTGAAGAAGTCGATTTAAGTTACGAAATGAGACCGATCTTAGTTTAAAGAATAGGTATTTGTTTATTATAAAATATAGGAAGATAAGTAGTTTAAATTTTTTTTTAAACCGCCAAATCCAATAAAAATCCTTATTAGCGTGGCAGAGATTTAAAACCTATTGATAAAATGAGTTTGCACTTTACGAAACTAACTACAGTTTCCATATAATACAACGTTTCTTAATATAATAGGCTAGCGCCAAAGCGATCATTATTTTCGTTACTTAAAGTATCATATAAAGCTTCCATAAGCATACATTGTGCGAATTATCCGATTCATTTCAAAGAAATCCTACTAAAAGGAGCGACTAACTCAAAGCTTTTATATCTCGTTTCGAAGCGCCTTATTGTCTTCAGCGGTATATGTATTAAAGCTTGCTTTCTCTTGCGTAAATAAAATCCATTGGAGAGAGAAGTGGTGGGAGCAAGTGCATTAGGGGGTCTAGGTGTAATGCCTCATGCGAGTGCCGGCACAATGCAAAGTAGATTGAATTGGAAAAAAAGACTCGAGTGGAAATGGCGGCTTTCCGCACCCCTCAGAGCCTCTCAGAAGGGTTAACAATGAAAGCACTGTCCGTAGATTGGTAACACTTTGTCGCGATAGAGCTCTACTTTGTTTTGATGGCGTTTTAGGTATCTTGCGAGAATTGGCTTTCCTCTAACTAATGCCAGCAGATTTTCTAGTTATAAACTTTATTTATGTGTACTTTTTCGGCTATTCTAATATAATTTAACCCGTGCTTGGAATGCAAAATTAAATTTCAAACTGGGATATGAAGTTAAAGCCGTCTGGAACCCTTAGGTATTGAAATAAAAAGTTTCTGACTCTATACTATAACATCTGTGCTGACGTCATTTAACGTCTAGACTTTCGTATTTATATTATTAGTAGGATTTAACAAGAAGCACTCCACCCGATAGTAAGAAACTGATAAAACTCTTGAGACAATCTGCTTTGAGCGTTCGATAGCTCTGAGGAGTATCTCATATTTCTTTGGAAGAGCTTTAGAATACTTAAATGCGTTTACATAAACATTTCGTTTTGATATAAAACCATTAGGAACTGAATACCCATACCCAAGTCTACTCACCGTTATTATTATACATACTTTCATGGTTTATCGTAAAAGTGAAGTACAAGTTAGTATAGCTGAAATGATAATAATTATGCTTTTGTTAATTTTATTAAAGAAAAAAGAACTGCTTAATTATAGCGCCTATAAAAGCCATGGGTAGGTAATGAGTATGGTTTTGGTAAAATAATAGTTTTCTAAATCAATTTTTACCATATTGATAAGTATAGCCACAAATCATATAATACTATAGGTATAGCAAATAATTTTAGTAAATCTCTATAAAGTTCAAAAAGTTTTAAAACAACACTGTAATAATCTAAATACCGAGTGAATCTCAAATAAATTGTTCGAGTTTTCGCTCATAGCGGTTGCTCGGGCTCTACTATAACTGCAATTTTCCGTAAGAACTTTCATTGCTAACTCACTTCACTTTTTTTTTATATCTGAAGCGCAAATGAGCGCTTTATTTCACAATGAAAATATTACAAGAACATAGAATATGATAACTATGAGCTCTTTGTGTAGGTAATGTAATAGAATTCATCCTTATTCAAAATTGTCTTTTGCAAAGGATTTATATTTTTAATTTTCTATTCTTTTACAAGCTTTTTTATTCTTACCAGAGGTTTCTGTGAATAAGTCCTGCAGGTTCCACGAAGCGACAAAAATGCATATTTTTCAACCTAAGTTTTATGCCTTGTTTTAATATAGTTGAGATGATTGTATTCCTTCTCGGAAATTCTATTTTATTTCTATTTCTGCCGCCAAGCAATGTTCACGCTTTGTTTTAGTTTAAAGGGTATGCAGCTGCAGATTCAGGATGGATTTGGTCGAAAAGGGGGGTTTGAGCTCCATAGCCCACTTTTCAAGGATTTGTGCCGGTGCAATTACAGTATAATACAAGTGATAAAAATACCTTTACCGCGCTCAACTAAAGAACTACCGTCCAGAACTTCACTCCTTTTTATGAATTCAAGCCTTACCTTTTCTCTCCCTGCCACCTTCATGTCGGAACACGATGGGCCGGTTGTGCTCACGTCGCCACAACACTGTCGGCGGCGGCACCCCGGTCGCGCTGCAAGCGAGCCGAATGCTGCCCCCTTCCTGTGCTGAGCTGCCTTCGCTCACGCTGTCCACTATGTCTGGAGGTATCACCACTGATAGGTGACCCATCTACAAAAAAATTTCGTGCTCTGAGCTTTTACTTATCAACATCTGGGATTTATGTTATTCAAGATTCCTGAAGATGATAAATGGGTTAGACCAGTACCTAAATGAAAAAAATATTTCTAGCGTTGATTTGTAATAGCCATCTAGTTGTAGCTTTAAATTGAAAACGTCTTCCAAAGCCTTTAAAAGGTTCCAAGAAAATGTAATATTTCTTTAAGTCAAAGGATTTACGTTTCAAGAATTTCATTATAAAATGTCGCGACAGTGTCTTCACATGTCTGCTTGAGTTAACGGAAGGCTTGGTTTTCTAGCAATTTTATTTTGATTTCATTAGGGAATTGCCTAGTACAGCAATGCATTTCGTATGAGTTAGAATTACGTCTGTAGTCGCACAATGCGGGGCGGAGAAGCCTAGGATTTACCAAGAAAGCTACATTGTAGTCTGCACTTTGTATTCAAAACGAACTTCATTAGTTAGAATGGGAACATAAAAGCTAGCTCGCGGGCCATACAATGAAATACTAATTTGAGTCTGACCGCAATTTAAATATATATTTTTTGGCAACGTTACATTGTGCACTGCTGAAACATTTTTCACAAGTGCCTTCACGAATCCACTTTATTTTGAACAAAAATATGTACAGTCACCATCACTAACATGTCTGCACGTCATATCATCACAATTTGCAATGATATGAGAGCTCTAATGTAACTGTAAACTAGTTGCCTTCCATTTGGAGAACCATGACAAATTTTCCATTATTTGCAGACATCTACTGACACTGGTTGTACCTACTCGATAGTTTTTACCTGACTCTTCATAGGATCTGTGTTGACTTGGCACATGTATGTACCCGAGTCGTTAGCCTGCACGTTGCTGACGTGCAGTTTCCACGTGTTATGGTTGTTATAGGTGACGGAGAGACGAGGGTTCAGTGCTACCATGTTTGTGTGGATCGCCAGGATCGCCTTCGAGTCAGACTTTATCCACGCCACCTGAAGATGAATGATATTTTCAGTATTTCGGTTTTAATATTTAATTCTCATAAAGAACAATACAGTTCACTTAAAATGAGACTTATTAACTTATGTAGGTAGTATTTGAAGTACTTAGACAAAAAAGTAACTTAACTAAGTGAAAAACCTTTTTTTGGGCTTGTTTCTGTGCTCGTATACCTATGCTCAGTTAATGTTCGATATTGTCCAAGAATGACAATAAGATTGTTTGTTGGCACGTGAGTCCAAGTATCATTAGACTGAGATCAAACTGAACTATCTCTAACTAACATTTCATCTACCTACAACAAAATTGCACCGATTTTATAAAGTCAAATCATAGTTAATTGTTACGGTGCATGCAGCTTGTTTCATTTTATAGTAGAGATTAATGTTAAATTGCTCGCATTTTCCCGACACTCGAGTTTTACTGTTTGTATTGTAGCAACAAAACTTAAATGTAACTTGAACGTTGAAGCAAATGTAAAACTGAGGTAACAACACGTAAAATTCTAGAATTTGCCGCATTTTTGTAGCAAACAGGTAATTAGAAAACCAGTATTGTGTAATGTAAAATCTGATAGATCTTTTCATCAGAAAGCCATCGTATAGTTTTTCATTTGAAGTAAATGTAGATGAACCAACTGAGTTGAAGGTAATATTTACGTAGATAATGTTAAGATTTCCTGGCAAATATATTCTGGCTCAGAATCTCAGGAACTTACCTAAAAATATGACAAAATGATCTCAGAATGCATGTCAGAATATTGGACCTCGGTAATCTGAGTAAGATAGTATCATACTTAGTAAAAAGAAAGAAAATAAAAGTAATAGTCGTTTACTAGAATCGGGACATTTAAAGCGAAAGTCAGCATTCGATACTGGCTTTCTTTGCAAATGCGGTTTCCAGCGGAATGCAGGGCGTCTCCTCTGCGCCGCTCTCAGGCATTTTTCATGTGACATCTCGCTTTGTTGCGGTTGGAAAATAAATTAGTAACAATTTCATTGTTTGTGAGAATTATTTCCGGCGTACGCGGAAACTCTTGGCATTATGTTGGATAGTGTCATCCTCATGCAATTTATATATAGGCCCATTGTTCGTCTAAGCTTAGCTAAAAAATGTGTCTTAGCAACCCTCACGTCCTCTCACTTCGAAGATTATTTTATTTACTATTTTTATCATTTTTTATACTTAGTGACATTTTAGTCACTGCTGAAATTTTTACTGTACTTGTGCAATAAGTAGGTAAATAAATCGCATATATAGGAGTAGTAGCGCATCGCTTATTCCTTTACCGACTACATATTATATTATCGTCAGCGACGCACCTATTGCCACTGAATAGACGTCAGTATAA
Organism: Eulithis prunata; assembly: GCA_918843925.1. Lineage (NCBI taxonomy): Eukaryota > Metazoa > Arthropoda > Insecta > Lepidoptera > Geometridae > Eulithis > Eulithis prunata. Next base: position 4,427,910 of record OU974016.1, on the reverse strand, counting down.
TCACGTACAATACCGAGGCACAGTACCTCTATCACGAACAAATCTGACAGTCGCCGCGTTAACGTATATTTGAGTTATATTGCGCGTCAATGCTAGCCCGACAGCCAACCGTTGTAGTGTCACCACGCAGTGTATTTCGGATACGCTAGCGTTACGATACGTTTTCGATTGTCACATTTATTCGTGATCAAGGCACAGTTCTCCCAATCGAATCTCCAATCTACTAGCGCACTGTAGTAGAGCAATATTGGCTTATGTGGGATAATTTGCTCGTACAGTGTACACACTGACAGTTATCATTTGGCTCAAGCCCTCGTACCCGTATGCGTAACGACTCCGTCCAATCACAGCGATGCCTGAAGGCGTCGATAAACCGTTCCGAAAAGGAATTGGCGGATCTTATCGATTCTCGGGAAAATTATGAATCAAATTACATTTGCTGAAACAAATCTGAGGCGTAAAGCGCGGTGACGTAGAATAATTTATATTTCTGGTTATTATTCGTTGTAATCCATACTTTCATACTAATATTATAAATGCGGAAGTAACTCTGTCTGTCTGTCTCGCTTACGCGAGAAAACTACTGAACCGATTCGAATGAAATTTGGTACACAGATAGTCTAGAGCCTGAGAAAAGACATAGGCTACTTTTTAATGCAAAAAAAGGGTTAGACTAGAAAATGTTTCTTAAAGTACGGGCGGGCATGTTGACCGAATGTGTAGGTTTCTTACGGAAGTTTATTCAAATAAACTAATTTTTCCAACATGTTATCGAAATGGTTAGTACACCCGATACTTTATAGTACCGGCTTAAAAAGTTTCAAATTGTATTCAGTTTCTGTTTTGTTACATTTTATTTACGCTTGTAGCAGAGTTGGGGACCGTAACTTTTTTGTGTTCTTTCATCAAAACTGCACAATCTACATATACCCTAAGGTAAGTATGTCCTTCAAAACCCGTAGTATGATTGAGTTTTTGATATTTTTTGATAAGTCTCGTGATTTTAACTATTGTTTTTCTATTAAAATATTGTTTGTAGACGCCGAATTTTGCAAATTTGTACAAAACTTAGACATTTTTAAATAAAATAAATAGAGTCCCATTCACCGAAAAATATACTTGTACGAAAACATTAGGTAAAAACAAACCTTTAGCTGAGTTTTCTTCAGATTTCAAGAAAACAGTGATAAACTGACCGTAATAAGCTGAGTAATTAAATGGCTTTGTCAAAGAGGGTTTTGTGAAGCTGTAACGCAGGTAATTATCGTTATGAAAGTAATAACGTTATCCATTTTGCCATCAAAAAAGTCTAAGTATCCGTTAGGTCTAATAATCGACAAAGATAGAGAAGTAATAGACAGAACCGTTCCAAAATTGGGAGAGGTAAAGAAACTAGCTATTTACCACAAAATGAAGTTAAAACTACATTTCTTATAAAGAAAAAACCTAAATCTTTCTCTCTGAAAGTCTATGTAGGCGACGAATGTCCAGGTAGATGTCCAGCAGTGGACTTCTGCTGATATGATATTAAGTTGTACAATATGCATAAAAACCGCTAAATCAAACTTATCATAAAGTAACCCACTTGAACGCAATTTGTCGTATTCACAAAACGCAGTAAAAACTGATTTTTTTTTATATAAAAATCTACGTCTTCATATCTTCGTTATTATGACTGAAAATATCAGATTTTTCGCATTCATTTGTTCCGTTTACATTGTAAACTTTTGTTTGGAATCTCCATATTGGTTTGAAATGGAACGTTTTATAAATGCACTGAACTATGAGAATTGAAAAAACTGAAAAATTGGAAGAAAAAATAACATAATTATAAAATTTGATAAGACACTTGATTACCGCTCTTCTTCTTGTGCCTTATTTATTTTTTACAAACAAAGTAGTTTTAGTTACCTATAAAAAAACATGCTTTTGTCTTCGAGCTGATCGAGTTAATTTTACACCCGATATCAAAATCACACAAAAGTTCTGACTGAGTATACTACAAAAAACGCATTGAATATTTATGTAGGTACTTCTGATTGCAAATTGAAATAATTGTATTAAATTTCCTGCTTATATTATTTTCCGTGGACCAATTATAATGAGCACATTAATACGGCCAATTAAACCGCTCAACTTAAAAGGTCCCGAGATATTTGACAGCCCTTTTCATAAGCGTACTCACAGCCTTAAGAGTTTTTAAATATTATTTTGATTGATATTAAATCAGTGCAGAAACTCTTCTTTAATCTATTGTCACAAAATACTTAGGCCAGTTCCTTCGATCCTTTCCCGCAACGTTGACCAGCAGGTCAGCGTCGGTACATAAAATGTTTTGCCTGCCCATCCTTCGTCTCTACTCCATAACTTATTTACCATTCTGTCATTTGATCTACGGCATGTGACCTGCTTATTTCTACTTCCTAACTACCACTGCAGCATAGAACGGCTTTAAAACTACATAGAAAAACCACCCAGTAGAGGGTGCTTGGTATTTTTACCTGGTCGCAAAAACACCCTCTTTGAGAATTTATGACAGATCTTCGGCAATGATGAGCGTTCTACGACTGAAAGTCATTTATGATGATGAATGATAAGATAGTACTAATCTATTTATACAGCCTTAGGAGCTACTTTTTACATGTGCCCTGCTGATGAACGAAACGCTATAGTGCTTGGGATAGTTTTTGAATGGATTAGATTTGACCGCCGAGCACCTAACATCATTCCATCAACTTATTAAGCCTTATCTTTACCAGGTATTAAAAGCCTCACCCTATAATTAGAGAGATGGTTGACGATGCATGTGAAGTAGACATCTCGACCCTGTGTAACTGTGAAGTTCTCCAGCTTCTGCAGAAACTCTGGCTCTTCCTCCGTTTGCATAGAGATTTCACCTGCAAAATAACGATCTCAATATATTTTTAGGATTTTGTTTGACGAGATGAAAAAAAAACTATATTTACTAAAACAGCAGCATGTACCTATAGTTGCTTTTCAAACAGGAGTTTAGAGCTATATTTACTTGGCAAATATATTTTTTCAATACCTTATCTCAAGCACTACTTTTATCTAAAGTAGACACTCGAAATATCGTATTAGAGCAATATTCTATCGTCGTTACGGATTGAATATGAGGAACATAGCTACCCGATACCCCCCTTGGGCGTTTCAAAGAGCCTTTTAAGTTTTAACGAGGCTTTTAGTTACCACAGACTGCATTTTTCTTGAAATTCATATTTTGTACTACTTATTAATATTAGTGAAGGAAAACAACACCAGGAATCCAGTTAATATTATATCAGTGATAAATGTCTTACAATACTCAAATTAAAAAAACTCTGCCTCAAAAAATACTTACTAGGTACTATTCTTTTAAAAAATATGGGTTAGCCATGCGTAGCGAAGTGCAAAAATGTAACGTTTGAACGTGCCTTTACTTAGGTTTCTTACGGGACTTTCTTTGTATAAAGATTTTTTTGACATTTATCAGTAAAACTAGCCGTCACCTGCGGCGTTGCTCGCGTTCTACCCTTTAGAGTGTGACGTTTCAAAATTCCCTTGTTAGTGCACCCCTACACTATATAAGGATATTACCTTCCAAATTTCATACCTCTAGGAGTTATAGTTTAGGCTGTGCGTTGATTCAAGTCAGCTTCAAAAGAGTTTTATATATGTATATTGATATAAGTTTGGGGGTATCCTTAGTGATATTTTAGTTTTGATTTAAAGTTCACCTATCTGGTCTGTTTCATAATACGAGTCTCATTTTATCTTTATTGAGTGCAAGTAATGAACTTACCTGTAACGAAGACGCTGAAGAACGTAGCCAGCCACCAGGCGGCTTTGGTAGGCGGTGGAGACATGTGTCCGTTCATTTATCTGTAAAAATAAATAGAAAACTGTTATAAAATAATCATTATAAAGTATTTAGAGACAACGCAATTTTTTAAATGGAGTTCACGGAAATAGATTTCACAGAAAACATCGTTAATTTTTGAGAAAATATAATACAAAACCCTAAAATACACATAAAAGATTTTGAAATTCTTTAAATACTTGTTCAGCATAACGAGCTCGTGCACAAAATATAGGTCGTATTGTTGTCTGTCTTCAAGATATATTTTAGAATGCTTTGCAGAATTGTATTAAAGCTGCTGGTTCATTATTTCCTATATAACACAAACTTTGTGGAGCATAGAACTTGAACGCATTAGGCGACGAAAGTCACAAGCCACCCTAGGCTCGACTGATTTCATTCAGCATTATTTAGATGCCATAAAATAATAGACCAAAATATGACCCGGGTCACGTCGCAATGATTTTGTTTAAATTAGGTATACAACAGAAAAACAGTACATTACAAGAATAAAATTAATCTACCCGGTGGTGGCGACGGATTTAAAGTTATAAAGGAACAATCAGTTGCCGCTGTGAGCTTGGATCGCCTAATGCGATAGACCCTACACCACAATATCAATAATAGCAAAATAAAGAAACAAACCAACAAAGACGTTGCTTCAAAGGAAATGAAGCTCGATCTCGGCTACCGATAATTTGAGTTTTATTGAAACGGACGGGTTGAAAATCATGTTGTAATTTTATATTAGCAAATCCACATTCTCTTGAGAATTCACCAAACTCAGAAGAAGCGTAAAGTTTTAGGTGAACCTACTTATATGAGAACAAAGTATAAGCTTATACTTCTCTGACTCATCCTGTAGCCCAAAACTTAGCCTAGAGCGTGTTCATAACCTATTTCACTACGTGCACCTCTTTTGCTTTCATTTAATTTGACGCTGCTCTACTTATACTTGCATGTGAGTTATGAACAGTTTTGAAAGTTCATCGTATCGATAGAAAATATTTTCTACCATATTCTCAAGGGATTTCATAAGCATTGACCGGGCACGGTCGAACCCCGCAAGATTCAATTACGTCGTGCTGACGCAGTGTCAGAACTCTAACCGCGTCCACCAGGTTTCAATGGTGGACCAATAACTGAGACGAGAGAAATGCTCTCTGACCGTCGGCATAATATAAAATATTTGTGCTATGGAATTGTTATTGCAATACGCCCACAATACTATTTATAGTATTTTAAAAAATACAACACAAATTAAGCATTCAAAAATTAAATGAGCTCTCTTTGGAGTAACTTGTAAGAAAAACACTTTTTGAGAACGTAATTTTTTTAGAAGAATTGTATTCGTGCGTCCTCAATATAATGCCTGTTTTTGCCACTCAAATTATTTCTACTGATAGTACTGTACGCAAATGGGTATGCTAATTATGTCATGCACGTGTGATTTGTGTCACTAAGATATTTCTGTTCCTTCTAAATAAAAAAAACTAACAAGATAACGTTTTTACGTTTGTAAATAAAAGCAGTAAAACACTCAAAGATATTTATATCTTCAGCGTGTGTTTATACTCTACCGATACATTTAGAAAGTGAGTGCGTGACTGAGACAGGTGGAAAATTGTCGCGTTGAATAATGTCACTTGGAATGACAGGTATCACCCGACAAGTGCCTGAGTGGCAGTGTCAGGCGCCGCTTGACCCTCGAAACATGACCCTCGAACGTGACCCACAGTTAGACATGACACTGTTCCGTATTATCCTTAAATTCTTCGAAGTTATACAAGCTTTGATCTAAGTTTTGGGTTTGTAAATAATTTAAGGAACCATTTTCATGATACGAATATTTCTACTGAATGACATTGTTTTTGCAAGATTTTGAACTAACTCAGAAGGTTTGTATTGCGGTTCTTGTACTATACCCCGAATTTTTACAGTTTTACTAGCTTTTATGCAATTGCGATATTGTTCATATTCTGGGAATATTATTTTATTAAATCTGTGTTCATTATACATTATTCTTATACTCTACTATAAAATATAAACAGTAGAATAAGTAGGTACATACGCGTAAACGTATATGGGCTGAATAAACAGTCGATTCCAGTAAAAAATACTGACGTATTTATTTGTTGTTTTTATAAAGTACTTAAAGTAAGTAATAGGTAGAGCTCGGTCTGCAAAGGTTGTAAAAATGGCAAAGCGGCATTTAAAATATACTTAAAAGACGTCGTTGCAGAAACTTTAAAATCCACAAGCTCGATGCGTCCCCCAACGTTTAAAAACCATTCATCATCATCCGCAGCTCAATTTAACCCACTGCTGGGTATTTGCCGACCTAAGTTGTTTTTTTTTGTTTTTTAATTGGCGTCGCACTGTTTGTGCATTTGTCATCCTACCTAAGTTAGTTCCATCCACCCACATTTGCTGCACATCTACGATCTTGATAAGGGATTTTATTCCATGTACGGCCCGCAGCTTTTATGTCATCTACCCATCTCGCTGAAAGACCCCTTACGTCCCGAAAACCTATACAGCATACTTAAATTGACCTTCAAATCGTAATTAGATAGACTCTACAAATCGATTTCATGTTGTTCAAACGATTTATTTAGCAATTTATGGCGGCTGGTGAATCTGACTCGAACTGGATTTATTAAGGTAAAGCTTTTCACAGGAATTTATTACGCCAGTTATGCTCTAAGCATTGAGTGAAGAAATCGCGTTCAAACAAGGTATTTTATGTTATCGTAAAATTGCTATTATTGGGTCGAATTTGCGGGTATGTTAACCTGACCTTTACACCGTCAATAAACATTTTTGGTTTTATAGTTCCTTGTTAACTAGCAGTTTATGAACTAAAACCAGCAAGTTTAGAAAATTACAAACGTTGGTACTTATTAGATGTTTAGTGAGCCTTAGAAAATGAATACACACGTAGCACAATGTCACTGGGTATGTTTGGGTATAACTCATTAAGAACCTAACCACAAGCCACACTAAAGTCTGTGTCAAAAGCGCGTACGCAATATGGACTAAAGATAAACTTTATGAAAACGGCATAATCGCTACTTTCCACCAAAATATCTGACAACCAGCATACGATGAACCTCGTGCCATAGGCGGCTTTTGGTTTAGAGAGGTCAAGCTGTATCTAAGAATCCACGTCTTTCATTTCCATAAAATATAGCCTATGTTTCAATCCGGAAAAAGGGCTTCTGAATGATATAAGTTTCATTGAAATTGGTCCAGTAGTTCAGGCGTGATCCGCGAACAAACAAACAGACAAATATAAATATAACGTCATGCCTTTCCGAATAAAGTCTACTGAACTAAGAATAAGGCTGCAAGGTTCTGAGGTAAGTAATTAATTTTGCAGTGAAGTTTTGTAAAAGTCACTGGAACTCGGTACGAAACTATATAGAATACCTATCTATCGCTATAGAAATCTATACGGGTGAACTCTATGTCACAGAATAGATACAGTATATACTTCTTTAGACAAATAAGCATTAAATGACAATTATATGAACATCCTTCAAATGAAATGATGTGTATGAAAGTACGAATGAAAGTAGACCTAGTAAAGTTCATACAGTAGAGTTGGCAGCAGTGTTTGTACAGACGATAACAGTATACTTTCATAATTTTTATATGTGTGAGTATAATTTCATATTACGTTCTATAAACTGCAGAAGTCCTTTTGACGTTTGTTGAAGCAAATAAAACCATTTTAAAAAGCTTTGGTTTCTACAATAGCGGCTCTCAGTAATATAGCATTGAATCAAATTATTTCAATCTTCAATGATTCAGTATTATGAGTATATTAGAAATAATAGTTAAAATGCCGCATTTAAAAAAAAACTGACTTTCATAAATGATGCTCTCATCTCTATTGTAAAAGGTCTACTTTTCTTGTGGTAGCAGAACTGTCCCCGTATCTTCAAAAACCGTTTATTTTATTTCAAAGTCGAGAAATAATAAACTGTTTTAAACTCCATAAAACCATAAACTTCAACGTTTATTCCAGTTAGTAGTTAGATCATAAATATAGTATTTCAATGCGTTCAAATGTATGAAGTTAACATCTGAAAAAATAGATCGTGCTGGTAGAAGAGATCGTGCTGGTAGAAGTTCATATTTTATTGAACAAAGTTTTAATTACGCTTCTCTGCTTCGGAGGCGTGGTGATCGCAACCAACCTTTGAACTCAATAGTTGGTGAAGCATAATTTAAGGCTGATACTGAACTGAATACTGAAGAACTTAAGTCCAAAACCCCCAAAAACACAAAATGCCTTTACAAAAATTCGTGTAAAATAGCACGACATTACGCGCTAAAGTATCTATCAGTCATGCGATAGGAAAGTGCGTGTGTTAATGAACTAACAGACTGAATACCTACGCAAAGTAAACAATCACTAAGGGTCATCGCAAACTAACCCCTGTATTCATATTCAACTGTCATTTTAGCGCGGCTTTAAAAAATGATCTATCATTGTCACTTGCATGACGAAGAGTGACAACAGATTTAGCAATCATTTTAGTTAGCTCAGCTTTAGAAGACCAAATATGAGTATACCACTTAGATAACAATAACTTTAGTTTTGAATGAGAATTTCAAGTACGAGTTATTCAATTTATTGCACACGTAAGAATATTCACGTGCTTGGCCGAAATAAGCCCCATATTCAGCGTATAAGGTACAATTCTATATGTATTGGAAAATCATCAGACATCAAGGCACCCACAGCGTTGATTGTTATGATCCACCCATGATATCGATTACCTTCCCTTTAAGCCCGCCACTCAGAAATAGATCTTGGATAGGTATTGTCTTCTCGTACCAAATAGAACGGAGCAGTGGAGAGTATAATAGCGTTTTGTGGATACGGGCAAAATATTTTACATTGATCCCGGTGTAGTGGCCATCAATACGGGTAGGGCTGCAATTAGTTCTCCGAGATCCCCGCGAGGGATTTATTCCTGGGACCATGTTTACTGATTGCTCATCCTGTCAGGCTTGATAGGTTCTGTATGCGAAAAGTTTTGAACCACGACACAAAATTTACTTTAATGATTTTTTGAGAAAAAATAGTGGTACAAACAAGTTGGCTTATTTGATAGTAAGCGTTGATCTCTGCCTGTCTCATGTACTTGTAATTGCACTGGCACCCATACCTTCCTAACAGAAACACAGGAATGCATCACCGCTTCGTGCCAGAAATACTACGTGGTAGAAAGTGCTTCCTCCGACGAACTCTTTCAAAAAGCGTCCCACTACTAATAATATAATTGTTAGTAACTATTATTGGTGAGTCGTGGGGTCTTGTCTTTATCTCAAAGGTTATTTTTTCATCATTGTGCTGGAGCACAAAAAACCTCCGTCGTATTTACAAAGCAATTTCAAACAGCAAAAGGATGCAATAAGAGTATTGTATGAAAAAAGATGCCGCAGGCAACTACTTTCTCATTCAAAATTTCGTTACGAAACTACTGAATTGTTGTCTAACATCGTGTTCAAATTTTTTTTTTTAATTTACTTTAGAGTACTTTTTGAGAAATAAATGAGAGTAGAGTCGTTTTTCTAAAACATCTGACAGCTAACACATTTTTTTTGTTAATATAAGCTCATGGTTTTTATGTAATTCCTACAACCACTAACCATATTTGCAATATGTTGATAATAATGTTGATTCTGCCTCGTCTTCGTAATCCTGTTATAGCGACTATAAAATATTCAACCAATCCTTGCCAAAAAAGACGCACAAGAGACGAAAAAAGATCCATTTGAACTAACTGAACCCACAGCAACTAATATGAAGAACACCGTTAATATTTATTTTATAACCTACGTATGAGTAACAGGGCACTGCGCAAACAAGGGGTGCTTCCTACCTTGGAAGTGTTATCTTAGAAACGCACTGTTTGTTCATGTTTGCGTTGTCGAGATGGTGATTAGTTGATGGCAACATTGCAGTTTCATCGTCACATGATGTGCACCATAAAATGTAATAGGAAGATCAAAACACCTATTAGTAACAACGATCTTATAATGTTACATGGGGTTTACTCTGTAGCCAAGAATGTACACTAGATACTTAGCCAAGGCCAGAAGTATCTATGGTAGGCACCAAGTGGAATCCAGCCCCTTTGGCCAAGTTGTTTATTCTAGTATCGATAAACAATAGAAATCGTCAAAAATTTATAAAACGAAGGTCGTTCAGAAGTGTCAGTTCCATACATTTTCATAATATTATTTATTTTACTATATTATTATTAGTTTTTTGTAGAGAAACTTGGTTAGTGCTCTAGGGATGCCTACCATGCATAGAAATTACAGACATCAGTAGGTATTTTTCCAAGATTGGTTTCCAAAATAACTTGAGGCATAAATAATGTAGGTGAACTAAATAATTTATCCGATGAAAATACTTCTATCAGGAGATCCGGATCGCAAAAACAAGACTAAAACTTTAGAATCCTCTCGGGACTAGAGTTCATTGCGTATTGAATTTCAAGTGCTGAGCTACAAAGTAGTCCTCAGTTCTCATGCAAATAGACTAGAGTTCGTCGCATTTTATACCGTGATTTGACTGCAAACTTAACGCTGTGTATATTCAACGTATATTCACAAATAAAACTGTATATTAGTACAGCATGGTGTTATATTGAAGTGGCAATACCTGTTTGCGCGATCAATGATCAAAAATGCATTTAACATTAGTACCGTCAACCTAAATGATTATAGAAACCCCAAGGTTTGATTACAAAAAAATGTAACCAACTGAATGGTATGCATACGAGTACCATTCAGTTAGTTATTTTTTTTTTCTAAGTAACGTGTAACGTTACATTGTTTATAAGTGTATAATGTGGTAATAACATATGATAATTATGCGATGTAATGTTGTGTAATTATTTTTAACACAAATTAATTCCAAAGCCTAGAAACTCTCTGCCGCAAGAAAATGGTCTCATAAACGCGTCACAAATACTGCGGTTCAGCAGCTCATTCCCAGAACGCTGTTTAAAATACGAATTTCACGCTACAATTTGCCAACATTAAGGTACGGCGTTCTACGCAGAATTTCGTAACGGGCAATCTCTCCAGCATACATTGCCGCCATGTGAAAGGTAAATATTTCACTCGATATTACAAGCTATGAAATGTACCTTAATGTGATCATCATTTTCCTACTACTGATATAGAGTCATAGTAAGTCCCTGCTATGAAATTCCAACATTTCAATCGAACATTACTCTGCACTACGAATTGCTTTGTGGTTTCCGTACAGTATGTCCGTGTACTACGTACGACTCAAATGTGGTATAACTTTTTGCGCGAGCATGCATTTGCACAGCCCACATTCCACATGACCACACCCTGTTATTACACTTTGGCTGTTCGCTGCGCGTGTATTGTGTCAAAGCACGAAAGTCAATGCGAACATGATCTTTTTCCTACGCTATTTTATTTTATTCTTTACAAAAAACCCGTTTTGAATAAAACTTCCCTACAAATAACCATTTTGTATTTTGGGAGACCCTCAATAAAAAAACAAGTCCAATTTTATGTTTTGAAGTTCTAGGAACAATTTGTAAAATTTACTGATACTTTCGGAATCGGCTAAATATTAGAAAATTAAATTCTTAATTTTGGCCGGAATCCCTAATACCAAAAGTTGCGGGGACAACTAAAAATATTTGTATCGTTTCATGAACAAGAATCTTACCCTCGTAAGCGTTGCTACTTTATTAAAAAGTTTCGACGTGGATTCAGATTACTTACAAACTTTTAATACTTTGCTGGATAGGACAAAATAAATTTAAAAGTTCAATTTTTGTTCAATCTATTTTTACTAAATAAGTATTTAAACGCACGTTCATATTCATAGTGAGCCAAGACATCATGCATGAGGATAGAATTTATTTCTTATGAAATTCCTGAAAACTACAGCAGAAAGTTTACAAAAAAAAACACCACATAGGCACTTGTTTAGGTAATTTTACCTACTACTGAAAATTATAGCGTGACAATAGTTTACGTCATAATTATCATTGCACTTTGGACTGAGTTTCGCGTGTAATCTTAGAACTTATTTCAAAAACCTTGATTTCAACTAAGTCTAAGTCCAAAAAGCAAAATTCTAAACCTTTTCTGTAAACCATTTCATTCCGAAACACTTTTACAAAAAAACAGCTTCAATAAGATCCAACTGAAAACTTCAAAGTGAGTGAAATTAAATAGCTCGAATAACTGGAATCGAAGTCTATTCTAGCTAACTAAAACCTAAGCTACCGCAAAGAGAACACAGTAATAGGTACTTTGTAACACATTGGAAAATACCACAACAAAAGCCGCTTCGAATGTGTTACCGAACAAATACAAGCTCGGCAAATGTTTGTTTAATGTTACAGCGTTTTCCTATTTAAACTGGCAAATCACTTAATTACCGTCCTCAATTACAGAAGGAATGTATTTTAATCACAGTTTACTGTTTCAATTTGTCACTGTACCATGTACTTACATAATTTGCTAATTCTCTAGAAAAATTGTATTCACATTCTACATGACGTAACGGTAAGGGTAATACGTTTTCATCAAACTGAACTGGTGACAGCCAAGTGTCACTTCTTGGCACCTTAGTATCACAGACAAACATTTTTCTTAACGCTGTTATTACAGAGTAGGTACCTAACCTTTACCCATTTTATTACCTCATACGTCATATTAAAATTTATGTTTACTGAAAATGCCGGAGACCCAAAGGGCAATTTTCATTTTAACACCAAAAAGGTTCTAACCAAAACACGAGCGAATGAGACAAAACGATGAGCAAATGAGGAGATAGAATGAGATAAAAACCCATTTGGATCACCTGTCGCGCTTAGAAATGCAGCGTTATCACAAAGTTCACGCAAATACCATTCAGTAATAGAAATTGACTGATATCATTCCGAGAAAAGAAACTTCATCGCGATTAGTAAACTAATTTAAGTTGATGAGTAATTCTAGAATACCGATTAACTACTCTAGTGAGTGTTTGAACGCTTGAGTGTTCGTTAGCTCCCCTTATCTACCCGGTAACAAATTTTAAAGTTATTAATTTAATAATCTGTTCCCGCATTGTTATGAGTGAACCTATGAAATGTGTTATATTTAGTTGCCAGTTTATATATCCACTACCGTATAAGCAGTGCATGTTTTACCTTTAATCATCAATCATCATCATCAATATATATAAAACTCATTTGAAGCTGACTTAGAATCAACGCACAGCCTAAACTATAAGTCCAGAGGTATGAAATCTGGGGGGTAGTATCCTTATATAGTGTAGGGGTGCACTAAGAAAGGAATTTTGAAACGTCACACTCTAAAGGGTAGAACGCGAGCAACGCCGCGGGCGACGGCTAGTATTATTATATTAGTTCCAAACTACCAACACAACTTATACTGCTATTAGTCAATGTGCTGGTAAAAATTGAATTTTTTTACTAGCTAAACAAAAAATATATTAATAAGAGATAACCTTATTTTTTAAGTGCTAAATAAGCGATCTAATACAAAAATATCGACTATACATTATACCATACATGCGTTTACTTTCAGCATAATATTTCAAACAATTTTACAGTAATCCATGTCCATTTACTTCTTCGTGTATCCACCCATTGCCTATCCAGTGCGCGCATTAGCTACACTGACAGTTCATTTATCTTATTTGCTGGTCGGTTAATTAAGTCCCCCACAGAGGTGTCGTAATTTCATTGTTCATTTGTTGATTTACGTGACATTCCGCCTCCGGTGACTGTTTTAAAATTTTATTGAGTGTGTTTTGTTTCTTGATCTTTCTTTGTGAGTGATGGAGTTAAATCGAATAAATGTATTGATTACTCAGAGTACAAAACTGATCAAATTAGCTGGTAATAAGCCTCTGAAATGCAATTTTGCAATTCAAAACACAATAATTCAGCAGTTTAATCAAAGTTTTTTTTAGAAGCGGAGTCATAAGTTATTTAGGGCTGGATATACCCAGCGATCGCGTCTGTCCCAACCATGGAGCGGATGTCATGAAGTGTCGAGTTATTTACGGCAAGTCAAATAGAAAAGGTCGGGAAGTGAGCCGGGATGGTAAATATTTGCTTCTCGTCAGCCGAACTTGCGGCTGAGCGCACTTGACTGCCGGACTGTTTGGATATCCCCAAATAGATGCACATTTATAATGGCCTGGATTCAGAGGTAGGTACATTTATAATGGCGTAGCCTTAAGCGCCCTACTCACAGATCTGCCGCAGGGGCAATCTAGGGTGTAGGAGTGGGGATGACCCTTAATTGCATCCTTAATTGTGATGTGTGTAGGCATGCAGGGGCAATTTGGAGGATTGGCCCTGCGGCAGGGCGGCAGGAGCGCGAGACCATCCTTGATCCCTAAGTCGTCCCTGCCGTCGTTGCGTGTGTAGCGCGATAGGAAAAAACAAAAGCGAAAAACAAAACAATAAAGCGAGATCTGAGCCCTGAGTCTATCTCGGTGTTGTGTTTTCTTGCTATTTTTGCCATTCTCAACACGTGTGCTCAGCTCAGCTTACTCGGAAACATTGCACGGCAGGCAAGTGTGTAGAGATACTCCCGATATCGCCACAACCGCCATGCACCCTAGATTGCCCCTGCGGCAGGTGTGTGAGTAGGGCGCTTTACTGATGATTGATTTAACTAAAGGTTATTTTTTCGAAGAATTCGTGTCAGGATTGTCAGGCGGCTACTGCTGACACGTCTTGACAGCGACTGAACAATAACAAAGTGTTTATTTTGTTTGGATTCTCCACCGATCATTACTTCTCTCCACCGGTCATTCTCCATCGTGCTAAGGTCTAATAAAACGTGACATTGGCGAAATTGCGGGCAACACTGCAAAGGCCATAGACAAGAATTGAATTGAATTGAATATTTTGTTTGGGCGTTTTTATATTATGACCTTGACTTGACGTTTCGTTCTACCGAAAAGAGTTTAGAGTTTAGAGTTTCTTTATTTGCTTGAAATAGGTACACAACAGAAACAAACTTACTGCGTCAGATTGTCTCTTTCTTATAATCCACAGGAAAAGGAACAGAAATAGTTTAAGTCTACTCATCCAAGACTCATCCAATATGTCTATGGAGCGCTCACACTCTGTTATTTAAAGGCTGGCCAAAATTGCAGGCACAGCGAACGCTTATGACGAAAGAAATGGCGTGCAATCGAGTACACTTTCACTCAGTTGTATTTCAAGAAGAACATTGTGCAGCGATTCCAAGTGATTTCGTTTGAAATAAGTACCTACCTAGATACGTTTTTGATATCACCCTTTAAAATCATCATCATCATCATCAATATATATAAAACTCGTTTGAAGGTGACAGAGAATCAACGCACAGCCTAAACCATAAGTCCAAGAGGTATGAATTTTGGAGGGTAGTATCCTTATATGTAGAGGTGCACTAAGAAAGGAATTTTGAAAAGTCGCACCCTAAAGGGTCTAGAACGCGAGCAACACCGCGGGCGACGGCTAGTGACGTATAAGTTTTTACATTATAAGCACGTCAGAACCAATATTGAGTGATTATATCCAAAAGACTGCTTCCATGCGGGCATGTCTGTGTATTTACGTTGTTAATGGATGTAATGGTTTGCATGGACAGTGAACAATAGTCCAATCAGTTCACATACCATTTTGTTCGACATGAACCCCTGCTTTTAGTAGAAGACAGTAACACGCCGGTTTGAGATACCATCACAAATAACATCTAATTTCATACATGTTAGTGTTAGCTGTGATTAATAAAATAGACCTTCTGGTTTTGACTATATTGGTTATTTTTCCATAAGAGAAAGTTTTATTAAAAAAAAATATACAGACAATTCAAACCTATGCTAAACTAATAAAATGTAAGGAAAGTTTTTTCCCTGTTTATAATAATTATGTTATCAAATGTTTTAAATAAGCTACCGTTGGTACTAGTATATTATTATATGATCTGTGCCGTTAGTAAAGGTGTCCAACCACTGTCAATACTTTATTAACGAAATAAAACATTTTGTATGTTTATTTGTATTTATTTTTTGTAAACCATCTTCTATGAGAAAATAACTATATTTGGTGGATATTTTATTTCCAGCAGCATTTTGAAGGCGAGTGCACACAGCGCGGTGCAAACTCGCAGAAGGAAATTCAAATAAACGCCACAAAGAAAACGAATAACGAGAAAGAACTTAGATTTGTTTTGAGGAATGTGTGTAAAACATGTGTAATGTGTGTTGAGAATTCTTTGTTGAGATGTACAGTAAAAATCATAGAAGTGTCCTATAAAAAAAGAGAAGAAATTATATAAATAATTAATAATATTTACCCTAAATATAAACTTTAGTGTAACCCATGTTATATTTCGGAATGTCTATGAATATAATTAATGAATGAATATGTTTTCGGAATGTCTATGAATATAAATAAAGCTTCCAGTTTACGTTCGATAGATGTCCGATATGTTACAAAGAGCTCCGGAAAACACAGTTATAACCCAAATTACGCACGCACACAATTTTGCAATGATGCATCAATTAGCC
Organism: Eulithis prunata; assembly: GCA_918843925.1. Lineage (NCBI taxonomy): Eukaryota > Metazoa > Arthropoda > Insecta > Lepidoptera > Geometridae > Eulithis > Eulithis prunata. The sequence continues at coordinate 4,411,447 of OU974016.1, read as the reverse complement.
AACATCAGTTGAGCATCGGCATTCCCTGCAGCTAATATTTGCCATTTCGAACAAAATTCTATTTTCATAGTGTCTTAAAATATCATCAGACACGACGTTTACGTCGTCTACCACTCTGTTGCGGTTAAGACCATTTTGAAATACTCAAAACGATGTTGACTTTCTATTAAAGGTTGATCCATGCTACAACTATATAATTAGAACTTTATTTGTAAACATATTGACGACATAACAATCATTGGTGAACTAACAGCTAATGACTCTGGACTGAACACGACACCTGAAATGTTCAACGAACGCGGACTTTCAACTTTATCGTCGTCGAACATAAAGTTACAAATGCCTAAATCGAGAATGTCGTAGTGAATTCAATCACGACATCACGACGATGACGTTGCCGGTAGAAAACCCTTGGAACTATAAATTGGGTAACAATAACAACTAACTTGAAATTCAGATGCCAGCTGCAAACCTGCTGCTCTTGTTTTGAAATTGTTCGTGCAAAAGTTCACTTGATGTGACAGTGAAATGTATGAAAAATAACAGGTAAAAACTTTGACAAAATACTGCGGCGGCGGCGGTAAAACTCGCGGTAAAAAGAAGCTTAACCCATCCGAGGTGGTATTTTGTACCTTTTTTGTACTTATCCCGAGTACTAGAGCGAAAAAATGTATTGTACAGGAGGAAATATTGTGCTTAAAGTTGTTACAAATATTTTTTACAAAAAAATAACATTTTTAGAGAAACTATAAGAAAAGTTTGTTTTGGAAAACATCACGATACTTTTTGTAAAAAGAGAGTTCTCTGATTGCAACACTGCGGTTGTGGTTATACAAAACGTAAATAATTTTTCCAAAGGGTATAAATAAAATCCATATTTTTGCACTTGGTTCACTAATATACCTATATCTTCAAAGAGTAGACATCGCCTTATAACAGAAAGTATAATTTTAATCCCTCTAATTATGTAGTATAGATTTATTTTACTATTTTCACAGTATAAAATCGTACCTGAACACATTAAAATGTTTATTTATTTTGTTAGATCTAAAAAAACACTTGTACCTTTCTTTTACAAAAGAAACAACTTTATCGTCTTACAGTTAGGCCAAGAGATTTACTTTGAAAATTTCAACGGATTTATTATAACTACAAAGTTTACCTATTACGTAATAATAACCCGCATTGCCATATGTATCGACCTATTAATCCTGGATCCAGTTAAATCTTAGCAGTAGTAGGTAATTCTCATTAGGGCTCTGGCAGCGCCTGGCAATCATCATAATCCTGATTAAAAATTAGGCACTCTAATCAATGGCCGGCTACAGTGAAGTGAGCGCTATCTCTTTGATGGCAGGACGAAATGATCTCTTTGTATATTTCCTCCGCTGTCTCTAAATCCATCCTAGAAGGCTGGTTTATTTAAAGTTTGCAGGGGTTAGACATTTTTCGTTAATAATCTGCTTTTTTTGGTTTGCGATAAAGATGTATCTATCTATGGTAATCTGTTCTCAAAAACTGCTGAATAAGCGCTCGTACATCATCGGTGATCAGTTGAAATATAAGTCAAGTTCAATATCATTCGACATAAAATTTAATAGAGGCCTACATCAATAATGCAAATTCACAGGTATTTTGGCGATATAACCAAAATCTAACTAAACATTAGAAGCGTAACACCACACGTTTGCCCGTCAATCTCCACAAATTGCATGTGAACACATTTCCAATTACTGCGAGCCAAATCCTATAATGAAGTATTGCGTCGGTAATACCACTGGCAAATACTCCTATTGTTAGGTGTGAAAGTTTGAAACTGGCACATGAATTATTATGTGCAAAGGTTTACCGTGTCAATGACTTACCAAACTACCTAAACATAATATCGGAAAATAGCGTTTATGATGCTCCTTTCTCAAAAATGCGTTTTACTAAAAAATAAAAGAATTTACAAAGAAAACGCTATAGAAAGGTGGCTTACATAGAACGGCAGCGTTTTATTGTTGGAAACATGAGTCAATTAACAAATTTATAAGTATCTAGTTCTATAATGGAAATTATTTTTATAGATGTACCTGAACATTTGCAAAATAGATACAAATCAAATAATAAAAACCTCCCAAAAGAAATTAGACATTTATTTTTGAATTGTTCATCAATCAACTGACTGTACCTATGTAGGTTAGGTATGTCAGCGCATTCAAACACTAATGAAACAGAAAATACCTAGAAAAAAGAGTCAGCTAACCGTCAAAATAAGTTTCCTTTTAGTTACTTTGTACAAAGCCCGTATCGTGTGTGTGAACAGAAATGTCCTAAGTTGATGCGTCACGCAATAACAGAGTGATTGATGGGGGACGCAGCTTGCGCTTCGATGACCACAGACCTCGCATTGACTTGCTTCTGGGTTATGTGTATTTGGACTCTGTTTTTGTAATTAAATGACATCTAGATATTTTAGATCCTTTTAACCTAAGTTTTTTTTTTAACGAGTTGATATTCTAGAATTTTGAGTAGAAACCATATAAAATATGATTAGTTACGTGACTTCCTAAATATTTTGTGTAGTTATTGATTCTCGACTTTTTTCTTGACGAAGTTTGCTCTTGAGTGTAGTTGAAGGGCATACACCTACAGCTAAAAATCTGTATCTACCTAACTCTGAAAAACCGTCTTTCCAATATAGAGGATACTGTTGTTTTCAAATTCTGTGTCTGCAATGCTAGATTGTGTATTTCAATAACCTACCTAAGTAGTTTAGAACTAACTCTCTTTAGAAGATACACACAAAGGGTAACACGAGTAAATATTCAAAACAAGTGAAAACTCATAAAAACTTGCATCTATCCACTACAAAATACCTATTGAATAATTTGGAATAGGTTCTTTAGTTCTTGTATCAGGCGGCGACATCGCGTGGTTTGGCGTTCTCACGCAATAATTGTGGCAACTTCTGTCAGAATCTAATTGTTTGTTATCAGATTATAGGTAATAGTGATTTAAATTATAACCATGACAAATAATACCCTAAACATTGATAAATGAAATGGTTTGATCTATTTTTCTTCTTCTTCTATACCTATATGGCCTGTGTCCGTCATTTCGACAGACAATTTTGCCAGTGTGAAGTGATGAATTTTAAATAATATAAGTCAAGTCAAGTCTTTGTCAAGTCGGCAGTTTTTGAAGAGAAAATGGTGGATTTTCCCTTCAAAACCTGAAACGAATTTTCACATTCAGAGAAACCACTTTACACACTTTTATTCCAATGGCTCACACTTTATGTTAAGACCTAAGTATTATTCGATAAAATTCCAACAAAATTAAACAACAATACTCACAATAACACAAGAAAAACTATTAGAATAGAACTCGAATCGATCTATTTTTGGTTTGATCACTACACAAACGAATCGACAACGTTAGAGCCTCAGATGGTGCGATTGTCAAAATATTCAAAAAGGTTCATTTATGAGAACTACAAAACTACCTATGGAAAATTATTTTCAAACCTTCAAAGAAATTCCAGTATTGGTAACGGTATTTTTAAGCCTCTTGCTCGTTTCAAGATTGAAATAAACAAATTCCATATATGGGACGACTAAAACTTTCTAAACTTATGAGTAGGGTAGTACGCTAATTATGTTAACTACAGGACTACGTTTTTAGAAGACTTTCTTTTACTTTATAAGCTTCCGTGCTTCGGAGGACACGTTAAACTGTCGGTCCCGGCTCTAGCAGTCGTTAAGCCATAACGGCGGCCTTAAGGCGGCCTAAAAACTCCGCCACCAGAGTTGAACACTAACTCATACGAGCTTGCTTGCTTACTTTATAAATATTTAGAATTTCGAGAAAGCTCTTTAGTTTTATAGCTCTCTCAGCAAACCTATGTGGGAGGCGTATGTACAACTATGGCCTTTAAAGGCGTCACACATATATACCTATCATTTATGTAATCGCATATCAATACATCAATATTACGATACTGGCCCAGCTGCATTCAAACAAGAACTTTCACAATTCCAACTACAGCAAAACGTCAAAACTCTACCCATTGTAGAGGCCACGTGTATAGCTGTTTATGCACTACCTGACAGCTAGCACAAACAGATGTGCTTCTGATTGACAGGCATTCTGTACCGATGTTCTGTTCTCGTCACTGCACCGGCTTCCGGTCAGAGGCGATGCCACGTGTCACACTAAATCGACTGGTAATGTAAAATGAGCGTTGTCGTGTCATCATAAAGATCAATTGCAGATCGTTCATTGCTTTCAAAAACACCTACACCTCGCACTATACAAATTCCACTAAAGATTTTCGAATTATCCGTTTCCATAGATATATCTCAAGTATTTTAGGATGGCCAAAACGCTGGTAATTAGTGCCGTGAGAAAATATCAGCTAGTAATGATGCTGTATGTACTGTGCGTGGCAAATGTATGAGGTATCCATAGCATTACCTCACAAAACAAGTGAAGCCTATTGAGGACGTGCTGAGTAATGGGCGCAGTGCTAATGCACTGTGGCAGTACTTCGCCTGACGAGATTGTTCATAAAGGGATCTAGGCGCGAGACTACTAAAACTATACTTATTGATGTATAGGGCAGCTTCCAAATAACAAGTGACAATCGGTAAAAAAGACCGTCAACTGTATGAAATGTCTTTTTCCCCATTAAATTACCTTTGAGGACAAAAAGTTGTCACAATATTTAATGGCATTTGAGCTGCAAAGTAAATTAAATGAATATTACATTTCTATTTGGTAAAAAGCTCAGTTTTCTGGCAAACGATAAAAACTGGGTGTAGATTTGACCCGTGACGCAATATCAGGATGATAGATGGGCAGATGCCCAAACCATGTGTCGGGCGTATGCGTACAGCGTACATAGATATTTTATTGGGATTTTGTACAAATCTAAATTTGTTTTAGATTTTCATTACTTGATAGTGCCGGGTGGAGTTCATGCGAGCCATGATGAACGCTGATGAAAATTGTGTAGTTTATTGCATTGTGTTACGAAAATGGTTCAAAAAGAAAACACGATCACACAGAGAGAATACACGAACAGAAACCCGATAAACAATAATTATTTACACAAATTCATCAGAACATACTGATGAGAGACATAAGCTATTGGAATACCGTTTTAGATTCGAACTGAGTAAAAAATTACTATTGCACCTACAATATCTAGTCAATATTTACCTACTTTATTTTCATAAGTCAAAAAATGTATAGAACTCATAATAAGTAGGTTGTATTTTCAAAACACAGCCTTATGATTCATTCCTTGTTAATTTTTCTCTTTACCGTTTTTGGCCTCAAATCTGAAAAAGGAAAAGCTGCAAAAGAATACATAAGAGGTGACAATAAAGAGTAATACAATTGCAGTGGAAAGACGCGGGCTGTTCCACTTTCTAACAAGAGCAGGTGTTCGTACAATACAACGCGACACAATGTGGGATTGCACGTGAATGTGCGATTCCACACAAGGATATGGGCGATTCTACGGCTGTTTTGTTCTTTGGGACGCGATAGACTATCAACTTTTAATAAATTATTACTTAGTAAAAATAATACATAATTTGTATGTATAGGTAGTATAGGTTAGGCTAACCACAAAAACAAGCGGTATTCTCATCATAATAATATGTGTAAGCATATTTTAACGTTTAACAGTAGGTATGAGTTGTATTTATTGTTTGCTAGTTGGTTTTCAGTTTTGCCAAATAGAGATACAATAAATATAAAGGTAGGTATCAAATAATTTACAGTAATATTGTAATCCTGACAGCTAGATTATTATTCAGTGAAACCGCATCACCCTGAACTAAATATCGTACATCCTACATAATATTATGCCGCATTTGCACCGAACAATAATTTTTAGCAACAATATTTTTTGGACATCAATGCATCATCTAATTATCAAACAAATATCTTATTTTGTGCGTAAAAATTGAGCTGGTAAAATCTGCAGGCAGTTTTCTAGTCGGTAAAACTGTGATTCAAATAATTATTATAAGGTGTAGAGTTTAATATAGTTCAATTCTATTGTAATGCAAGGTTCTCTGTTCCTTTTGTGTAAATCAAGCTCTATTCTGTACCTATGTCACAACTTAAATTAATTTTAGGATGCCAAATTAACTTCCCAGTTCTCATTTTACTTTCAGTGGAAAAGATGTGCAGGTATAGCAGAAATACTTGATAGTAAATACAGTAAAATATTAGTGTAACTCTTTTCAAAAAACATAAAACCAAAATTGTTCGCAAATATGTATAAGCACGAATATTAAATTGAATTTAAATTCACATAATCATATTTATATTCATTTATTCATTTGTAAAATTAATTCAGAATTAATAATGTAATACAAAATTATGATGATTAATTTTCAAGTAACATTTTGTCATCACTTCTAGGGTATTACTTGAACCATCTCATTATTATTATGATGACAAAGCTGTTTGTGAACTAAAGACTTTCTACTGTTAAAACTTCAGAGTGGCAAAGTCGTATAGTATGTGACGGTCGATCTAAGCCGTCACGTCTTCCATCGACAAACTTCTCTTCGACTCAGCTTCAAAGTGATTGCTTCTGTCCACTCTCTCTAAATAACAAGATATACATACTAGGAGGTAAGTATGTACCGAGTACACTGAGTATGAGGTAGGTATGTCAAGAGTACACGGAAAAAAAGGATATCTTAATCCAAGAATACCAATATTCTCATAAAAATTGTTTCAATCCAAGTAAATATTTTATTAACTAAAGGAAATGTTCTTCATCCAAGAAAACGTGTTTACTTAAATATAAAATAATATTTTCTTCTTTTTAATTCTTGATTTAAGAAAATATTTTTGAGTCAAGAATATTGCAATCTCAATTGAAGAAGACATCTGATTTTGACGGAATACTTTGAAAACTTTTCACATCAAGATAATCTTGTCTTCTTTCAAGATGATAAATGACTTCGTTTAAGATTATTAAAAAAAAGTTGGTTTAAGATAAATAATTTCTTAATCTAAGAAACGTTCGCTTCCTATAAGAACATGTCATTCTTGTTTCATTTTTTAAAATCTTTTTTACCTCAAGAATTTTAAATCAGGACTTTTTTCTAATATCAAGAAGTCACTTTCTTATCCTTCATTCATTCCGCTGCTCTTTGAAACAAGACTCACTATATTCTTCGTTCAAGAATGTTTACATCTTCTTCTAAAATTGTATTTATTTCGTATCAAGATTACACATTTTTTTCAATTCAAAACGATTTTGTTTCTCATACCAAGAACGTGTAATTTTGCTTCAAGAACTTCGGATTCCTCTAATTGCGATTAAAATAATCTAATTTTGTTTGCTTGACTTAAGAATATACTATGGTTAGTTGAAGAATTTCTGAATCTCATTTGAAGACAGCGTTTGGTTTATCTGAACATTATAGAGATACTTCATATCAAGACTTTTTTTCTTCTTTCAAGAGGTCACTTTCTTATATTTAAATCTTTTTGCTCATCTTTGAAACAAGACTCACCACATTCTTCGTTCAAGAATGTTTACGTCTTCTTCTAAAATTGTATTTATTTCATATCAAGATTACACATATTTTTAAATTCAAAACGATTTTGTTTCTCATGCCAAGAACGTGTAATTTTGCTTCAAGAACTTCAGATTCCTTTAATTGCGATTAAAATAATCTAATTTTGTTTGCTTGACTTAAGAATATACTATGGTTAGTTGAAGAATTTCTGAATCTCATTTGAAGACAGCGTTTGGTTTATCTGAACATTATAGAGATACTTCAAATCAAGACTTTTTTCTTCTGAAGTCACTTTCTTATATTTAAATCTTTTTGCTCATTTTTGAAACAAGACTCACCACATTCTTCGTTCAAGAATGTTTACATCTTCTTCTAAAATTGTATTTATTTCATATCAAGATTACACATTTTTTTAAATTCAAAACGATTTTGTTTCTCATACCAAGAACGTGTAATTTTGCTTCAAGAAATTCAGACTTGACTTTAGAATATTCTACGATTGATTGAAGAATTTGTTAATCTCATTTAAAGACAGCGTTTGGTTTATCTGAACGTCATAGAAATACTTCAAATCAAGACTTTTTTTCTTCTTTCAAGAAGTCACTTTCTTATATTTAAATCATTTTGCTCTTTTTTGAAACAAAACTCACAACATTTTTCGTTCAAGAATGTTTGTTTATACCTTTTTTTTAATTTATTTATTTCATATCAAGATATAGGTAGATAATAATATGTACTTAGGTAGGTACACATTTGTTCAATTCAAGACTATTTCGTTTCACTTAGCAAGAACGTGTAATTTTGCTTCACTGTGATTATAATATTTTAACTCTTTCAAGAAATAACCGACTTGAAATGCACTGAAAAATACACTCATACTACTATAACTCAAAAACTACTCGTCAGATCTGACTCAAACTAAATGGGACCACATGACAAGCACAAGCTTTCGATTAAAAAAGAATCATCAAAATCGGTCCACTCAGTAAAAAGTTACGAGGTATCAAACATAAAAAAAAAATGAAAACGTAGGTAGTCGAATTGAGAACCTCCTTTTTTGAAGTCGGTTAAAAAATAATATTATTTTGTATGCTTGACTTTAGAATATATACCTACTATGAGTAATTGAAGAATATCTTATTTCAATAGGTAGGTTTGTAGGTAGGCGTTTGGTTTAAAATCTGACTGAACACTAGCAAAAACGCTCGCGAATTCGTCCGCGTGTCGCTATTTTCATACATTCTTCATCCTCCGTTACATTCCTTAGGGGTTGAGTTTCAGGAATTTATTTCTTAGTTACACCCCTACGCCTACCAACGCAAATATACCCTGAAAATGTTAGGTCTCTACGACCGGTAGGTAGCTTGCTGTGCGTTGTTTATGTTGCTGTCAGTCATGACAAAGATTCTTCTATTTGGTAGGTAGGTAATGTAGGTATAGATTATAGAAATACTTCAACACAAGACTAATCGAAGAAGTGGCTTTACCTCAATTAAATTAAGCTTTTATTATATTCTTATAGTTTTATATCATTTGATAGGTACTTAGCGACAAGGTATTTGATACAAACTTACGAACTAGGTAGGTATATAGGTAAATCCATTGTGTTATACAGTAACTCTGCCTTCTGCGCCGTTGCCCGTTCAATTCCCACCGTGAACAAACATTTGTGTGATGAACATACATAAATGTTTGTACATGTACAAAAATAAAGTATTTAGGTACAAAAAAAGTATTACAAGTATTATATCAGCTATCTCGTTCCCATATCCACAAGCTTTGGCTTAGTTTGGGGCTAGATAGTGCTGTGTGGAATTTCCACCAATGTTTATTATTCTTTATTTATGTATGGTGCGCGCTGCCGCGCAATGTCACCCCGGGTTGTGCGTGGATCAACCATCGGTAAAGTTAATTGTGGTATAGGTACCTACTATAATTCTCTAATAGAAAGGGTTCAATATCGTTCGTGAGTGTTCACATACAGGATAGTTTTTACTGTTTAAGTTTGATAATGCAAGCGGCAAAACTCATAGGTACTTAGGTAGGTACCTACATAAGCGTATCACAGACCACAATATCGCTGCTTGCTATACAATCACTATGAGCCACCACAAACGGTTAAGATAATACCTACCTACCTATTTTAATATTACTGGCCTAGGTAGTTATAGTGATTGTATGGCGAGCGATACCTAAATACCTTTTAATGTATAGTAGGTCCACGCTTCAGCGTTTCATTTGAAAATTAAAATTATTTAGGTAGGTAGGTAGGTATACATTTATGGGCACTACGAACAAGAATGTCCGTACGACTTCCTAAATAACTACAAGTCTACAATTCAGTTGTAAATCAAACGAAAAAATATTACTCTCCTGCCGCCTCCTGCAGTCGGGTAAACACAAGACTTGTATTCTTGGCTCAAGAAAACAAGTCTTGACGGACCCCAGTCCACCCAATCACTTTTCCATCCCAGTCTTCCTTCATTTCTAGTGTTGCCAATTTGGCATTTTTATGGCTAAACCTGGCATATTTCTATGCTGCCTAGCATTTTATTTTACCATTTGCTAACATGTTTTTTAGCATTAAAAAAATTGGTACATACTTTTGTCCTTGCTAGGAACACAAATTTCAACGAGCAATGAAACGGAACGTTGTCTATAGTTTTCCTATTTTGATGAAAACGGCCGTTTGTCTCCAACCAATCCAACCAAACCTAGCTTACGAGTAGGCAGTGCAGCAACTAAATGAGAAATTTTATTTTGTGTAAGTACATAGTATTACATGCCCAGACGATTCAGCTAAAGCTTACTGTAAATATTGTCAGTGCAATATAATTGCTAAAATGTATTGTTTAAAAAACAGCATCTTTCTTCAGCAAAACACTCTAAAACTGTTGAACCATTGAGAAGTCAAAGAAGGATTGACCTTCAGTTGCATGCAAGAAACCATGATGTTGCAAAAGCAGAAGGATCATATTTAGCTCTGTTTATTTGTGAACATAAATGCTCCTATAATGGCAATAGACCATTTATCAGAACTAAGTAATAAAGAATATTGTTTTGGCATTTTATTTTAGCATTTTTTAGAAGTACCTATCAGATTTTTACAGCATATTTTTGGAATTTTTTGAAAAAAAACTAGCTATAATTTTGCCATGACAGTTGGCAACACTGATCATTTCATTCTATTCTTTCTTTTCACCGTTGCCGTTGCGTGCGTTGGTTGGTGTCTTTGATTTAATAATTCTGATGAGTGTGTTGTGGTTATAATGTTAGAAATAGAGCTAGTGCGTGAGCTTTTGGAAGGCTGGGACATCGAGGGAGCCATAATTTGACAATTTTGCAAGTAAGTCTCATAATGCATTTTCACTAAGCACCTACCTACCTACGTGTAAGTCTTTTGTCTTTTCTCATTGTAGGTACATCTACAGTTCTATAGAAGTAACTAGTACTAAGGTGTTAGTTATTTCATATTTTGTAGAAGGTACATAGTGATTCAACAACATAAGTACCGTCCTAGGCCTACTAGGTAGGTACGTACCTACTAATCTCCCAAGAATTGTATTCTTCGTTTAACACGTCATAAAGTCTTATTTCAAGAAACATATTCTCAAATGCATCGTCTGCTCGGAAGTAGGTATCTACGTTGTAAGTGGTTGTAAGCAATATTTAATCCCGAGGGAGCTGTTCGTTTACCAGGATGATGACATGTAGGTAAGGTTAACTTAACCTACACGTAGATAAACGCGTGATTGAGTACCTACTACCTAGGTAGGTAGATACCTACCTCCTACCAGGTTTGTTTGTACCTAAACTTGTACCTTCCTATTCTAGCTAGTCAAGTGGTTCACATCATTTCACTTTAAGTAGGTAGTGTAGGTAGTTTGGAAACAAGAATTCATGAATGTACCTATTAGACACTTAAAAAAGTCTTCTACGGGGTTAATGGTTAATCCTACCTACATAATTATACCTGATGAGTTTCAAATTCTACCTATTAATTTCAGAAAATGGCATTACCCGAAGTCATTTTAAAGACCTAACGGATGATCTTCTAAAGGAGCTATGCCCAAAAATTTACACGCATGAATACATAACAGCAGAGGTTTGTATTTACCTACTATACTTCTACTAGGAAATAATAACATATTAGTATGTCTGTCTAATCTAAACCAAGTTGAACATCTGTAGCAGCCATTGCATGCATGGCACCATTATAATATTTTTTTATGATACACCATTATTTTGTGGTTAGTTTTTTAAAGCAACTACATTTCCCGCCATTTATTATTTTATAATGTAGTACCTACTAGTGGCCTGCCCTGGCTTCACACGGGTGTACATTTATTTGTTAAACATTTTGGGTTACAAATAGTAAATGTACAAAGGGTTATATTTTAATATGAGTACTCTATAATATTAGTATAGATGAAATATTTAAATTGATGTAGTTTGATCCTTTCAAGTAATATTTATAATAAAATATTTATTTTACTTTTTAGAGTAAAACATCAACCATCACTTCTGTGCCCAGTTGCCCTCAAAACACAGAAACTGAAATCAGCGAAATTGAATCGAATTTGGAAGATTACATACTGCTGGAAATAATTGGATGTCGGCCACAATTTCCAGAGTTTGATTTAAAAACTCTACTTTCAACATCACCTTCTGGGAATAACATTCTCAAATATTATGAGACGCATAAACAGCTGACAGCCAAACATCGAAATAATCTCACAGATGTCATCTGTAGGCGTACTTTTACACGTGTTGTAAATCAGTAAGTACCTACTCTATTCATTTGCCTCTTGCTATGTAAAAAAACTGACCAGCTGAGAAGAGGGATGTTTTAAACATTCAATGTTTATTTATTTCAGGTTGCACAAAGATGATGTTGTATGACTCAAAATAAATTCTGAGCCATGGGAGGTTGTCATTACCAAGTGGAAGGCTACATATAACTTACGCCAGCTGCTACAATATGAAACCGTGGAAGCATTAATAGAAAATTGGCCCATATTAAATGATGTCAGAAGCGATGCGTTGGTAAGTTAACAACTCTTTTTTACCCGACTACAGAGGGTTAGGTATGTGTTTAGCAGTCTAAATAATATATGGAATGTAGGAATGTGTTTGTAAGTTGTAATATATTAGCGGATTAGTACTAGGTATATATTTATTTCAGTTAATTTATATTTGATAATGGGATTCCGCAAAGTCATGCCTGAATCAATTAATTATAATTGAGTAAAGTCAAATTTATCAAATGTTTCTGTATAGGTAAGTAATGTAAAATAAACTTTTTAATTTTTAGATTCAATGAGACTTCGACGCATTACATCCTGGAAGAGTCAATAAATTTCACCTACTATGGAAGGAATTCATTGCAAATATTGAGGACATAAAAAACCACATGCAAATGAAGAGGTGGCAGGCTTAGTCCATTATATTAATGGAATAGTTGATGACGGTTGGTTTATACTTTTTTTTAAAAATCTTTATATTAAACGAAATTAGAATGAATACAAAGCAAAATTAACATAAAAAACTCTACTATTAGAAATTAGTATTATAGAAATTACTTTTAATTTGATACTAACTTCTAATAGTAGAGTATTTTTACCATCTTACTTTTGCTTTGTATGTATTCATTCTAATTTCGTATGAAGATTTTTTTTATAATGTGATGTGCATTGCAGACATTTTGTTATATTATTTCATTAATAAAAAATATAAATATTTCCTAAAAATCACTGCATTTAATTTACGTGACGCTTCCAGAACCTTAGACGTTTTGAGGCAACACTTGTATGTTTTACATTAAAATAATATAATTTTACAATATGTTCTTAGGTAAAGCCTCTACTATTTTCAGCTGAAGAGATATTTGTGTTGAGACAAGACTAGTTGGTTTTTCATTAAAACAATTTAATCTTAGGTGGTGAAGCCTCTCCTATTCTCGTCTAAAAGATATTCGATTGATTTTAAAGAATAGAAGTAGTTTCCCGTAAAATAATATAATTTTACGGGAAACTTCTCCTATCCTTAGCTGAAGGCGGATTGGTTTTTAAAATCAATCGAATATCTTTTAGCTAAGAATAGGAGAGGCTTCACCTAAGATTACATTGTTTTAATAGAAAACAAACTAGTCTTGTCTCAACACAAATATCTCTTCAGCTAAGAATAGTAGAGGCTTTACCTAAGAATATATTGTTTTAATAGAAAACAAACGAGTTTTGTATCAACACAAATATCCTCTTCAGTTAAGAATAGTATAGGCTTCACTTAAGATAATATTGTTTAGGTAGGAAACAAACAAGACTTGGCTCAAGACGAATAGCACTTCAGTTAAGAACAGTAAAGGCTTCACCTAAGATTATATGGTTTTAGTAGGAAACAAACAATACTTGTCCTAACACAAATAGCTCTTCAGTTAACAATAGTAAAGGCTTCACCTAAGATTACATTGTTTTAATAGGAAACAAACTAGTCTTGTCTCAACACAAATATCTCTTCAGCTAAGAATAGTAGGGGCTTTACCTAAGAATATATTGTTTTAATAGAAAACAAACGAGTTTTGCATCAACACAAATATCTCTTCAGTTAAGAATAGTATAGGCTTCACCTAAGATAATATTGTTTAGGTAGAAAACAAACAAGACTTGACTCAAGACGAATAGCACTTCAGTTAAGAACAGTAAAGGCTTCACCTAAGATTATATGGTTTTAGTAGGAAACAAACGATACTTGTCCCAACACAAATAGCTCTTCAGTTAAGAATAGTAAAGGCTTCACCTGACATTTAATTGTTTTAATAGGAAAAAAACTAGACTTGACTCAACACAAATAGCTCTTCAGTTAAAAACAGTAGAAACTTCACCTAAGATTATATTGTTTTAGTAGAAAACAAACGATACTTGACTCAACACAAAGAACTCTTCAGTTAAAAATATTAGAGGCTTTACCTAACATTAGATTGTCTTAGTAGAAAACAAACAATACTTGATTCAACACAAATAGTTCTTCAGTTAAGACTAGTAAAGGCTTCAACTAAGATTATACAGGTTTAGTAGGAAACAAACAATACTTGACTCAACACAAAGAACTCTTCAGTTAAGAATAGTAGAGGCTTTGCTTAAGATAATATTGTCTCGGTACGAAACGGTAATAATTCTGCAGCAAAAAACAAAAAAAATATTAAAACAGTTCATTCTTTAACTAAAATAGCGTACATTCTTCAAACGAAATTTCAGAATTCTTGTTTCAAAATCGAATGTCTTATGCGAAGACAATAAAACTGAGACAATAATTTGCTCTGTTCAAGAATATATAGTGTTCCCCATATATGAGTCTACATTTGTCTTGACCAAGTCGATATTGTCTTGATCTAAGACATCTTTTTTTTCCGTGTAGAAAGTAGAACCCAACAGCTCTCCTTAGTAAGTCAATATAAAATTACACTGGTCTGGAATAATAAAAAAATGTTACTAGCATTCGCTCAACATGGACGATAGACATACTCGGTGAGGTCATTGTTATTTGTAATTTAATCCATTACTATAGAAAAAAAAACTATCGGTTAAACAGCTGTCGATCCCGGTTCTAGCAGTCGTTAAACCACGACGGAGGCCTTAAGGCAGCCTAAAAACTCTCTCACCAGAGTTGGCCACTAACTCATACGAGCTTGCTTGCTAGAAAAAAAAACATATTAGCTGTTAGTAAAATATAGGACTTGCCCAACAAGATACCTAAAAGTTTTTAGATAGAGGTTCCTAGGTGCTGTATGTAACAAAATTTGAATTCAAAACTTTGCCACGTAATGCACTGGACGCAGCTTCCTTTGGGAGCTTGATCGTGTGTGGGACAAAGTTACAAACTAGAAAGTTAGCAATGTCGGTCTAGCTAGACTCAACCGCTATAATTCTGAAACCTCATTGGGATTCGATTGAAAATGAAGACTGATCTAAATGTAATCAAATTGCTGCCTGCATAATTTCGCTCATGTGGCTCCCAGAATACTGATGAATTAGTCAGAATATGGCTAGGCTGAGAGGATGATAAAGATAATTGCATACTTTTAAAATTAACATTACATCTTACAGTAGAAATTAGTGGTATAGGTGCTGGGCAAGCCTACTCCATCTAAAACATTGTCCCAGGCACTACAGTATCCCGTTAATTGTACGCATAGGTGGCCTCCTGACGCTGTATAAATCATCTTTAATAGATGTAATGTCAGCCATAGCAAAAGTAACAGTCAGTTTCCTGATTGTCTCCAGCTGATATTTATCTGTACCTGAAATGTGATTTAAAATACGGGGTAAATCACGTACGTGGCTTTGGCCATCACAAAAAAATATTAGGTAGGTACCTTTATCTTACAAATACAGGTGACCACTGCAGTCACTAAGATATTTTGAAAACTTTTAGCTCTTCCAGTAAAATAGATGGATACAGTTTTAAAACTGTTCTTCGATTCTAGATTGCACGCTGCTAGAACTAACTTTATCTCAGCTGATTGCAACTTCTTTCTTTAGAAAAGAGCGTTAGAATTTTTATCTTATCCGTGTTTAAAATAACCGTCCAATGTTTAATCCCCAAATAAAGCCATGAAAGATTCAATATAGATAAATTATAAAATCAGTATAATTAATTATCTTACATCTTGTTATTGATATCAGAAATCATGGCCTCAGATTATTAAAATCAATATTCCGATGTCGTGACAAACAATTTTGTGATGAGTAAGTAAAATATTATCAACATAGTAACTATACTTTATAACGAATGTTTAGAATGTATCAAACATTATTTGAAATCCACATAGTTTGTTCCAAGAACATGGACTTTCAATACTCGTTCAATATTGTTTCGTATCGAATACAAGTTATGTTTTTCTCATCCTTTGTTCTAAGCTCGTCTAACCAATGTACTGATTTAGCAGCTGCTGGAACCAGAAAACTTGAGAATTCGAGGTGGCATTTTTATTTCAAATAACAACCGTTTTGAGTTTTGTTCAGTTTAAAGAATTTCCTAAAATATATACCTACTTGTGTAGTTTTTGGTTTTCTTGTAAATGTAAATAATAAAAGCAGCTTAAACTTTTTAATATTCGTCGAACAATGCAAATAAATTCAAAACAAAACGCAATAAAGTGCAACTTTCTTGCGAAATATCTAATAACAAACGCAGTGTTGCCAACATTCAAAATGATGCAACAGTGGAACCAAGCATGTAACATGCTAAATTCTTGCATGCAAAACATCCGTGAATTTCGTTCTAAATAAACTGTTTTTGAGAGTACACGGGAGATTAGGTTCTTGTGCGGACGATGTTTTCATCCTCCACAATGTATCGGCGAAATGTATTTACTTTTGTTTTTTGTTTACCCCAAGGCTTCGACTACAAAGAAAAGGTAGACTTCTTTACCTCTGTGCCGTTTGACCAACTCCAAATAACCTAATTTGCTCTAACTTTACTTTAAACTTAGAACTAAAAATAGCGTTATTCAGAATTGGTCGAACCCGGCCTTAGTAATATTCAAATGTTAATGTGTGCTTTCTTGTTTAAGCTTTGAAAAGTACAGTCAATAGCAGAAGTAAATTATTTTTTGAGAACTTGAAAATTGTTTATTGTTGGCTCAATTAATTAGTTTTATGATAGAGCGTTTAAGATTTAATAATAATCGAAATAAAAATAGTTTACAATCATAAAATGATTTTAAAACTTTGTCCCACCATTATTTACTTATTGTTGACTATACGTCATGTCAATTAGGTACAGGTGCTCCACCTATACAAGGTTGAAAGCAGTTTTCAAACGATTTCATCCCCTCTCTCTCTTAGCATCTTTCAAACAAAGGCAACATTGTCTAGATCTTAGTTATCGTGTTGCTATACAAGCATACCTACCTATAAGTACTATGTATATCTTCAAAATGATACTCCGACTTCATCTCCTGTCATAGAGTAAAGTGTTCAAAAGATAAAAACAATATGACGTACACTCGCCAAAATATCTTTGGTACTAGCAGTAATAATTCATAATATTCAAACCAGGCGACAATATTAAGGCAATATTTATTTGACACCTTGCTCGGAGAGCGTAGGCCGTCACGTCGTAGATTACGCTGTATGAAATTCTGCGGTATATATTATAACGTGAAACGTTATTGCTAGTTTATGTTGATATTATATACTGCATATAAGCAATAAACATACATCAAAGTCATAATATTACAAGTTCCTGTTTGATCAGCTTAGACACTGTTAGTTTAAATAGGTACATGATGACAAAATAATATTTTTTTATTGTTTATAGCACGGTTATATGTGTACCAGTATTTAAGTACTAATATAAATTTTAGTGAGCATTTTAGTCAACGCGTAATTTTAAAGTGATTAGTACCTTTTTTTAAACATAACTATTATAAATAACGTAATTTCATTAGTTAAAAGAAAACATGTAATCCCTTTTTATCAGTGAACATAAATGAATAACTGAAAGTATTTTTTTTCTGTGTATGAATGTAATCTCGTAGACGTGCTGCGTTGTAGCGGATTCTACGGAACGTGCTACGGATACCGCTTTTGATTTCAACTGAAACTATCGGCGTAGTTTATGAAATTTTGTAAAAAATAATTTTTAATGATTTCAGTAATAAACCTTAATAAAAAGTCAAAGTTAGCGTAGGTTTATGTTTAAAATTGTGTGATAAAACAATCAAATAAAAATTATTTTTCATAAAATTTATTTATAACAATATGTATTGGCCTTTTCCTGAAATCAACAGTACAAATTACCATTTAGACTATTAATAGACCATTCAATAATTCCAAAAGGCAGACATCAAGCGAGCTTCGATGGCGCGTAACAGCGCACTCCCAAGGGTGCCGCGTCAAGCGACAAGCTAAATTATCTGTGATTGGCTCGTGCATTCATTATCTGTGGTCACTGTATTTTGTATATTTGTGGTCGCTATATCTGTATCCTTCGTATATCCGTCGTAGCTAAACGAACCCCAATGGGATGACGCGATCACGAAAGGGACTACGATTTTAGCTGTGCGGGGTTAATTTATCTCTTTTTTATTTATAAAAGGACGATAAGGTTGACAGTAGAATGTGTGGCCGTCTTTTTATTTTTTTAGGTGGTACGGGAGACTGGTGACCTAAAATATTTTTTTTTTTTTTGGAATCGCAAGAATCTAGGGAAACAATAATTAGGGACGTGGATATAATTCCACAGACAAAGGAGACATTCTTTAAGAGCTTTTGTGTAAATAAACAAAAATAATGGTGTAGAAAAAATATTTTTAGGTTGTGAAAACAGGATGTTGTACTTCCAACAGCCTTACTTAAGAACGTTTGCTAACTATAACTGTTATATTATATTACAGGGTAAATTTTAATCTGGTGTTTAATATATTCAGGCATAATTCAGCGTTCATAAGTAAAGTCACAAGAAAACAAAGAATGAGTCCAAGAAGTTTTATCTTTTTTCAACAAAGTTTATTTATTTATTAGATTGTCAATAAATTGTTTTAGGTAGTTAATTATAGTGTAAATCAAGAGCAATCTTACTAAACTAAACTTAATTTAAAAGTTTTATGATTGGCACAAACTCCAACATAAGTAAAGGCAATACGAAACAAACTACTAATTACTCAGGAGTGTATAGCAAAGTAACACTCAGTTAATAGTTCATTGTGTTTTTTCTGCAACTAGAAGTAATACTGTTTATTCTTATTAGTAAGTATCTGCATTATTTGGATGTTCTAAAAAATATTCATGCTTGAATCATTTTTCGTAAGTGGTTAACATGCTGTTGAACTAATTTGTCAATCAACAGAATGTAAATAAATCCACAAATAACATTATCATTCTTTCTAAATATAAACTTAACTGATTAAAAACATCGAGCTACAAAAATACTTACTTTTTCATACAAATGCAGACAGTAAACAAAGAGGCACAGCACATTCATGTGTTCAAAGTTTTGTTCATGTTATTATAGCAGCATTCCGTTCCTGCGACACCAGCACAAAGTCCAGTATACATTCAAAATGTCTCATGCTATGCCATTAAAAAGTTAACAAAAGAACGAGCCACGTGCGCGGGAAATCGGAGAATTCGGAACCAAAAGCTGCTCCCCCGAGACTACCATCTCCCTCCGAGGTCTACAATACACTGACAACTGTCACCGGCTCCGGCCGGCGTTTTGCCCGCTTTTACTACCGATGCTTTTCCTCTTTTGCCTTATCTTGCTCCAGCGTTTTATACACGGCCATACACACATAGACGACGACTTAGTTCAAGTCTCCGTTTACCTATGGCGGAGATGTGTGTGTGCGCTTGCATGTGCAAGTGCCCGTTGGAGATGCATAAATGCAACCGTGACCCGGTTGCCTTATGCACACAGTGACACAAAATGGCTCTAATTAGAGTTTTAGTGAAATGTGTTAAAGCTGAATTTTGTCTGTATTCTAGAGTTTTGTTAATTCAGAGAACGCTGAAGCCGAAATGCGCATGTCCGTTATCAATCTAGTGATCGTGAAACTGCAAAACTATTGCCATCCTTATTTTTCTTGAAGTTTGAGCATCTGAGCGTCTGTAAAATGTCCTGCAAATAAGTACAAGCTTTTAAGACTGAATTCAATATCATTTATTAATCAGTATTGTTTCATAACCAGATAACGCTTTCAGTTTAAAAAGCATAAAAGCGTAAAGTGTATTTTTTGTTTGCAAAGTCTATACGAAGTACTTTTTTATGAGTCATAAAGTAGGACTTTTATAAGGCAGCTGTAGAAAACTTTTAAATAAATGATGATGAAATTAATTATGAAAGTTAGGGCTCCTTTGTTATGCTATAAAATTTATAGAACTCTACTGTAAAACTGTCTACGTTGTAGTATTGTATTTTCTATGTAGTATTGTATTTTCTATATTGTATTTTCTAATCTCTTATTTTTAATTCCTTTCGGCTGCATACATCAAAATTATATTTTACTTGTTTTATATAGGATCTTTTCAGATGTAACGGAACTCTTTGCTCTTAGGCAGTCAACATTGAAACAACACTACGAAATTTAGAACTCTTCAAATGGTCTGTCAAAATTCGGATGCGAGACGGCCGTCAGTCTAAGCTAGATTTTCGATGGAGAAATACGATAAAAAAGTATATTTTTCAGGCACTATGGCTCAGTGAGCTTGCTTAAAAACCCTCTGGATACATTGGTAAAATCTTGAACCACGCCTAGAACCTTGAAGCCCTAATAAAAACGCAACCAAAAGTTTACAGAAGCGGGTCTACTCCATCACCAGCTCCACATCGAGGCCGAGAGTGAGACTCGAATCCAACAACAAGGTGTTATTCACCACACTCCTCGCCGTGGCCAGAGTTGGCCTCTCCATCGGTTGTGGTTAACTACATTGACTACCTTCCTCCCTCTCATCTTGGGAGGACCCCTCATCATCGTATCGCGACCCAGTCATCCTAAATACATTCATCGAACCTCTACTACTGCCACCTTAAATATAAAACCCTCGAGTGATAATGATCGTGTAACAAAAGTGAACTTTCTAAGGACATTAGATACTTGTAAGTAAGTCTTAATAAAATCTGTAAACACCTACTTGCCCCTATTTCCTTGATAGGATCTGCTAAAAATTAAGACAGGTAGGTCTCTTTAAAATTAACTTGTGGCGTTCAGGGATCTCTATTGATCCCTGTAACGTTACAACGTCTCGTACTAAAAGCTATGGCATTAAATAATAATTACCAAATTCGCAACGCTCACAATAAAACAATCAGCAAAACAAAATAATAATCCATTGTGAAAGTTCCAACCCAATCCAAACTAACCATCTCGAACTAGTCACGAACAAAGTAAGATCTGAAGGAAAAATGATTTCCTTACAACTGAATGGTATTAACCAAGAGATAAGAGGTAAGGGTATGAGTGAAGTACTCTTTCCGAGCGAGCGGGCGTTTATACAAAGCTATGAATAACAATTTAGTAAAGAGCCAGGAGCACAAACACTTGAGTGTAGAAGTTTGTTTCGAAGTGCCCAAACACACGAACAATAGGCACTTGGAGCTAGGAAAAGTTTGGAGAGATATATTCGACAAGGAACACATAACTCACCTCTTTGTACACTTAGAAAATTAAATCTTCGTCATATTTTAGTCACATTAATTTGTTTGTTATAATATAAGTAGGTACCTCTGCTTTTAAATCGATACAATGTGAAATCAACATACAAAATATTCTAAAAATAACGATTTAGTATTCGTGTCGCAGAAAAATATTTTTTCGAGGGTAGTTTTAGAGGGTTTTAAATATCATCATATAAATAAATAAATATTTTTTGGACATTACACACAACGCCCTCTAGTCCCAAACTAAGAAGAGCTTGTAATAAGGGAACTAGATTGCTGATAGAATACTTTGAGTATTCTATTATATAATGTAATTATTTTTTCAAACACCCAACCATATACCTAAATGGACAACTCTTAAATTTTTGTAACAGTTATTCTGAATTACCGTGGATTCGTAGCTCAAAGGACGTCGCTTCAAACCGCCTTTATAGATGTCACTTTGTCACATTCGCGAGCTCAAACCCCAGATAAAAGCTTCATATCCATTCTTCTTATTACACCGTTTATTGTCAGATTATTGCAGATTTGTATTTTAATAAACAACAGCAAGGCTGGTTTTTGTAATGCTGAAAAATCTTTTAGTTGACAGTTTTAATATTTTATGGATAAAAAACTCGATTTGGTATAGTGTTTGCGGGTGGTGAGATAAATAGAGTTGGTATAAGTGGTCGGTTATGTGTGTGTAGAGTGTATAGGAAGTAAGAGGGTCGGTAGGAACACTAGGAACGTGTTAACTATTAATACTCTTTTTTTTATTGCATACTTATCTAAACGAATACCCGACGTAAGTTCAGAACGTTACACCGTGTTTGTACAACTGAGTAGAAAAACAAGCGTATATCCCATCCGATGTTAAGTGGTTACCGTAGCCTATGGACGCCAACACCAGAGGTGTAACCCGCGCGTGCCGAAATAAATTTTTTTTGCTGATTTTTTTTGCATTGACAAGCAGTTTTGAATTTGATAGTTGGCTTAAATTACGCTGCAGGAATCAGGAGTAAAACGTAAGAATGTAGCATATATTATGAGCCATACTTAGGTAAATAGTGTGATTTGGTATAAATAAAATATCTTACCATAGTCACAGATCATATAATACTATACTAGTTTAGAACCCTTTTACCTATCGCATACGGCCCAAATTGGCTTGCTGGCTTTAAAATACCGCGAATCTTAGCGCGCTACAAAATATTGAATCTCTATTCCCAGCATATATTTTGAAATGGAGAACGCATAGGGGATTTATACACGTTGCGTGTTGCGGAGGGATAACATTGTTCCACGCGAGAAAGGCGAATGAATGTTTTAAAACTCACTTTGCTCTTATAATCTCCTCTCATTTTCAAGCGGCTCTATAAAATATTCTATCACTGTCAATAAAATAAAATGTCAAGAATTGGACATTTTAGCTAAATGAAACCCTTATGAGTAAGACCATTATTTTGGTTTGAACTATTTACAGTGTGCAAGCCTGCTCCATCTAAAACATTGTCCCAGGCACTAACAGTGTCCCCTTAAGTGTGGGTATAGGCTGCCTCCTAACGCTGTATAAATCATCTTCAATAGATGTAAAGGCCTATTTACAATGAAAACCATAGTCTGTAATTCCGTGCACTGCTATCGCATCACTTTGCTGTGCCACGCTTGTGCGGTTCCGTGTGTAATCCCCCTTAACAGTCTACATTCTATTTATCGTACCCAAAGCTGCAGGCTCGAGGGTTGTTGTATCAGCGGAAAACTTGTTAAAGTCCCTCTCAGCAAAGAGTTATGAAAATGCCAACTTTGGGGTCCTCGAAAAAAAAACTGTAGATACTTTGCGCAACTTTGGTCTTCAACGGGATTTTATAAATATTAAAATCTAAGCGAGATACTTTCAAAGCGGAAACTATTCTTTTTCGCCTCTTTAGAAAGCATTCACGCCTTGAGGAAGTTTATTCGTATTGAGACTGGCCGGATCTAACTATAAATAAAATGTTTACTCCTTATTTTCATCAGTAAGGTTATTTTTGTTTGTCAACTCAGAACATTAATAATAAGCTTTCTGGCGCCCTAACGCATCCTGTATTTCAAAATTCCAAGCCAAAAAGATATAGCCTACATAGCTATAGCGCACAAGGGGCGCAATAGTTACCCCTTTTACCAACTAAGGTAACTAGGTATTTAAATATTATGAAACTTTAAATGAAATAAGTATATCAAAATATGTTGTTTTGACAAGAGTCTACTGTATAACTCTTTATTTATATACCTTTTCTTATATACCTACATGTTTTTGTATAGGGTTTTCACTATATTTTCTGTGCACAATTAAAAATATTTACCAATTTACTTTAGTTTAAAGTTATTAAATAATAAAAAAACTTCTGCGATGCAAAATAAACGAAATAATACAGCCGGGGTCGCTGTCAATTAACAGCGCTCTATTAACTGAGTAGGAGATGGCTCTCGTAAAGTTATGCATAATAATTGGTTGCTCTTCACTTCCAATTACAGCCACTTGAATAATGACGAACTTCTTGGGTCGACCATTCTTGCCAACTTCTCAGCTCTGGAGAACCTTCGCAATTGGATTAGCTAGTGTTCTTAGTTTTATGTTCAGCGCGTGCAAGTTTTTGCGGCAATCGCCGCGCTTATCCTTTGACCATTGAAGGATAAAAGCGGAGAGAAAAACGTTTTTTTTTTTCTATGTTAAAAAATGTAGTAAGGCAGTTATTCTATTCTACTTTTTGTCATTTGTATGACACTGTGTTGGTATTAAATTTTACGTTAGAAATGCAATAACAATAATAAAGTTATTTTTTATAGGTATAGGTCATTAATCTAAATACCTTCCTATTTCAAAAAAATAAATAAAGGAAGTCAAAAAAACAGTCTTGATCAATTATGCCGTTCATCATCATGAAAACTTTTGTTCCACAGTGGAAATTAAACCAGCACTATTTATAATAGCAACATTTATATTTATATTTTCTATGTACATATCTAAAATGGAAATTAAACCAGCACTATTTATAATAGCAACATTTATATTTATATTTTCTATGTACAACCTCCTTGGGTGCCTGAGAACAGGAGGCGACGACCGGGCCGGCCGAGAAGACGTTGGCGGGATGATCTCGACGTTCACATAAGAGAGTGGTGGAACAACGCCAACGACCGGGACCAGTGTAAGACTTTGGGGGAGACCTTTGCCCAGCAGTGGGACACAAAAGGTTAAATAAAAAAAAAATAAAAAAAAATGTACATATATTTTCTAACTGGACTTGTAAAGCATACAATATCGTTATGTTCGAAAAGCTTAAACTATAGGCTAATTTACGTATACAGTACACAGTAGCTTTAATCTAAGCAGCTTTATTAATAACAGTGGAACCGAGTCGCAAGCGCTAACCGCAGTTTAAAGCTGCGTTTACACTAGCATTTCTAGAATACTAAACCGACAAGTAGGTAATTTAATAAGAGAGTCCGCGAAGAGTCGCTGTGAAAAAGCCTGTAAAGCGGGCTTTACAGGCTTTTTGTCCTAGTGTGGGGAACAGAGTCACTAAGCGGTACTACTTACTTGTTACCATTATATCTAAACCTTAATGTACTTTTAAGTGTACCAGCAACATTTTTCGCAAATAAAGAAGTTTACTTTTTACTTTACTTTATGTAATAAGAAAAAATGTACCTACTACATTTTTTTTATACTAACAACTATATAACGCAGGAGACTCGCGCAGGGGAAAACTGGAATGAGCCGATGAAACACGCCGATGGCCCATCACTGCCTATAACAACGGATTGCCTCAATGACCACGTCCACTGAGGACTGTCATATGATGCACTGCGCCAATCACTGGTATTCAGTCTCATTTGCCTGTAATATAGAGGTTAACCTTTGGAACGACAATTTTTTGTAAGGTTATTGTAGCAGTAGACATTTATTTAATAACACATAACGTTGGCTGAAAAATCACCAATAAAATAAAAATGCGAAGTTTTTTTTATGATTTTTTTTTTTACTCAGCAAGTCTGCCCACGGCCTAAGCCACAGTCTCGTTCACACAAAACCAGCAATGAATACGGCTAATCCATAATTACTTGTCGCACGTTAATTTATTCCATCGATTTAGTTAATCCGATGTTGGTTCTGATTAATTTACCGGTAATTATTTGGTTTAGTTTATTTTACATTTCGGTGTTTTATTTACTGAATTTATAATGCAACTAGCCGTCGCCAGCGCGGCGTTGGTCGCGTTCTAGACCCTTTAGAGTGTGACTTTTCGAAATTCCTTTCTTAGTGCACCCTTACAATATACTTAGGGATACAATATACTTACCTCCAAATTTCATACCTCCAGGACTTATAGTTTAGGCTGTGCGTTGATTGTCAGTCAGCTTCAAAAGATTTTTATATATTTAGAAGATTGTCGCTTTGATACAAAAACTCAGCTACTCAGGAAAATTCATCATTTATACCACTGCTTTGGCACTAACAAAAAAAATCTTTTGAGCCTGCTCAAGTGAATTTCCTTAGAAAACTAATAGATAAATCATAAATAAATATTCATAGACATTTCATACAACGCCTTCTAGTCCCAAACTTAGCAAAGCTATGGAAACTAAATTGCTGATAGAATACTTATATACTTCTTTATTACCTATGTGCTATAAGTATAATGTACCTAGACACAGAACAAACATATTTACCATACACAAATGTTAAGGTGCTATAGTTGGTATAGTGCTTGAAGGGTAACTAATTCGCTTGTGAATAAATTTTTAGCCTCTCTCGATTTCTATCAACTGTGGCGTCGTTATATACGTGCGCACACTTCCATACAAACCCGGAGACTTGATGTGAGAAAGAATTGCGGAAACAATATATTCTCGTGCGCTCTCACTCTCTTACTTGTAGTAAGTATAGTGTACTAGCTCAGTACAAACATGCACGTCGAGGTTACCGGCGGCTGATATGAGGAGTTATTTGCTCCTCCCTCATTAGCTTGACGGTATCCTGTATGTAATGACACGACTAACTCGTGAATCTCAGATTATTAACTTACCTACCTACTTTGCGAGCTTTTCATACATTTTCTAGCTAGTTTACATCCTGAGCTAATTCTGTTAGTGAAATGTAACAAAAAAATATGATAATATGCAATTTGTTTGGAATGTTAAAACAATCACTTTGGCTACCATTTCCTGCACTCAGGTTGTGGAACAATCTTCTTGCTGATGTTTTTCCTAGTGACTACAGTATAGGACACTTCAAAAGTTGTAGAAAAAAAAGTACAGAAGTAAAAAAAAAATCATCTCAATAAAATTATTGATACGAGATTTAAACGAGAGAATTATCCCCTGGTTAAAAAGGTGCTTGAATATTTTTATAAGCTAGCGCCGTAAGGTTTGGAGTGAAGATAATTAACTTACTTTGAAAATTTTGATTACAGTTTTGCTTGGCATGTCACCTTATTATTTTCTAATTTAATTTTCAATTTTTTTACAAAGTGATCTTTATTGAACTGAATAAAATGTTGATTGAATTTGAATCTGTATTTTCTTATAGGTAAATCTATCTATTTTTTATATTTTGCTTTTACAAGTTTTATAAATTACCAAAACCTCTATTAAGAAATCCATATCAGCAAGAATTAAATGGTTACTTATTTTCTATGTTATTATGCTATCAAACGAGCGCGTAAAAAACTTGAAACGCGTACCAAAAAGCTGGACTGCAACCCAAGTTATTATAAAAGGTTACATATCTCGGAAAGTTTTATTTGGAAAATAATTCGATAGTGCATCTACATAGTTAATTGATATTGACTCGTCGAAATGAATGTCGATAGTCGAATATAAAATTTTAAGGATGCACATTATAGGTACCGGCTCTGTGGGAATGCGCGGGAATAATCCGCTTTTGTTTGCGTTTCTACATATATGTACCAAAATTCAATTTAAATATGATGGCGCAGAGCACAAACATGAGATCAGCAGAATTAAATGACGGGCGCCATTTGTCGAGGTTTCACGCCACCGCGCCGGCCGCCTGGCCAATTCCCAAATTAATTGCTTTCCAATAGTGTTTTTTTACATAAAATTCACTCTAACGTGTAAAATCGCATAGCCTCATACGCCACTTTACAGATTACGAACGTACGTGTACAATTTAATTGTGCTGGTGTATTGCTGGTGGGTTGTATTGAATATTCCTCGCGCAGCAAATCGTTATTGTTTTGGAACAATGAAAAGTGTTTGGTGTTTTACTAGACAGCAGTTGGCTTTTATTCAACACGCACAGGATTTGAACTACAGCCAATTATGATATCGTGTTATTATTTTCAGTTATATTCTTGTTTGTTAAAATTATATCAATATCAATTTAAGCTGTAAATTAGTACCTAGAATATTAATATTCATTTATGATAATTAAAATTATTAAAATAATAAAGCTTGGTTGTAGGAATGACGGTATCTCAAAATAAAGGGATTAAATCGAAACTAAAAGCCAGTTATTTCAACTTTGCAGCAACAAGACAGTTTAATCCATCGTTTCAAAACTTCAAAAGTTTCTTTCAAACAGATTAAATTAAATCCAAGAAAGAAACTAAAGAATTAGGTAGTCTATGAAAGACAAATCCAATCTTAGCAAACAGACGCTCGGAACGAGTCCGCTGCAGCGAAACTGAAACAATGAATAAAGTTTGAGAGGAGAGGATCCTGGGGCACGGATTAATGGAGACTCAGGTGCCGCTAGAGGGCGCGACATGACGACGCAACCAGAGCGTACTACACAAAACAATAAATAAACGTTATTTTTATTAATCTACGTTACACTGCACGGCCATAATACCAGGCTGCACATAACCTACCAAAGTACTCCGCAGTGTAACACAATGTCACTGAGATTTTAACGATCGGTTTCCTTAGTAGTCACCCCAAGTGCTTTTGTCGCGCAGGATTTACTACGAACTGACTTTATCTTTTGTTTGCTCAAATCGAAACTGGATTTGACTGGTACCTGATAAAATACGAACAATGTAGGTTGACTAGTACGTGGAGTAGCGATTCTGTCTTTCGATCCTGTGGTTGTGGATTTGTATTCAGTCGTGCACCTTGATTTTTGTAACACAAAAATTATGAACACAAAAGCAAGAAGATACATACTCCGTACAATTATCAAACCACGTTGTATTGTCCGAACAACCACTTTTATTTCATATAAATAACCTAAAGAAATAAAGTACTCTTCCTTGGCACTGCATTCCGTAAATAAGACAGATATTAGGATAGATTAACTTTTTATTGATCACATGCTACGTTTAGTTTTAAACTTAAAAAAGTATGAGTATAGGCACAGATCATAAAATAATTAGGTAAGGTACTTATTCATAATCGAAAAAAAATTGTAGCCAGATTAAATCATCTAGCTAGATGGATACAAAGTCGTTTATTAACATGAATATATTCATGAAATGCATATACCAAGAGGCTGTATCACATACATTACGTAGATAGGTAGGTGTCTAGCGCAGACTAAGACGTGGTATCCCGTAATGAACGTACACCCCACACGTGTCCGGTGACCACTAACCTGCCCGCAGCTTCTGTACACGAGATGTAGGTACATGTTTCGTCTCTGCTATAGATTAGTTACAACAGTAAGATAGGATTAGTACAGCCATTTAAATACATTTGCTGCTGGAAGTTTTTTTTTTATCTTGAGCACTATTTTAAATGTCCGATTATAGTACCTATCAAATTTAAATGAAAAGGGAATAAAAACTAGTTTTTAATTTCTTATTTATTTTGTCTTATTTTTAAGTATTTATTCATCAAGTTTGCTTGTTTTAATCTTACAGAAAATTACTTTTAACACACCAACGACCACGCATCTAATTATTATCACGTGTAACACCACATTACAACGCAAGTGTTTCCACCGCATTAAAATTAATTAAATACGTCCCGAGCAGACGTTTTGCGTGCGAATGCGTGTCGCGAATGACTATCACACTCCATCTTCGGGATAATAGACAAGCTTCCCTCCAAATGTGACAAAATGAGTACAGATGGTAACACAGTCGGTATCTTCTTATATAAAATTCTTTTGAAGTTACTGACTAGCAACGCACAGCCTAAACTATAAGTCCTAGAGGTATGAAATTTGGAGAGTAGTATCCTTATATAGTGCAGGGGTGCACTAAGGAATTCTCAAAAGTTACACTCTAAAGGGTCTAGAACGCAAGCAACGCCGCGGGCGACGGCTAGTACCGAATTCGTATTACTTGTTTATTTTTATTTTAGCCTGTATTTAGGTCATAGAAGAAACAGCAATCTTGATTGTCGTTAAATTGTCTGGCCACTACCAGCTAAAGATTTTGATATAAAGAATAGAAGTCTAGCATTGCAATGGGATAAAATAAGAAAAATAAAAACGAGCTAACTAAGCACTTCCGACTGCGTAGACGTGAGCTACGCCACGCCTACGAATTCGTAGAAGTAAGCTACGAATACGTAGAGTCAAGCTACGCTGGTACAGTCAACGTCAGACGTGAACTGTGCTAATTAAAACTTTTACATACATTTTACTTGTGGCGGGTGTACACCACTGGCTACATAATGTGTTAGCTTGTACTAAGAATAAAAAGTGTCATGACCACATTTGTGGCAGTCACAAGAAACTATGTAAATACCATAAATTACACTGTGTGCATTTACTCGAGTGCGATAAAGTTAGACGGTTATATTGTCTAAATAATCGGAATACATGTTGAATTCCAAATGAATACCAAAACTGGTATCGAAGTAATAATTCAAACGCCAAAGCTGCGCGAATCAGATAGCAAGAAACTACAGGTCAGCCCGTAATGTAACGTACTTATTCGCTTCCTGATAGTCGCCATAGTATGGTAGCACTATTATACGAGTTGTCAGACATCTAACATGCAGCATTTAATTTTGTTCCCTCGAAGAAAAAAATGTAGCAGTTTTTGTTATTTTAACAAAATTGTTACAGATCGACTAAACTATCTAAAAAGTGGGAAAAAATTCAAAGGCCATAGACAAGAATTGAATTGAGTGAAAAAAAAAGTTTTTAATCATGTTTTGGCGCTCTATAGAAACGGCCAGAGCAGACACAGTTACGCGTTTCAATTCACAGGAAAGGATTTAAATTTCATGTTCAACCAACTAGGATTTTGGCAAATACAAAACAAGTACCTATAAAAAGGCAACGAGTGAAAAACTAAGCGCAGCCTGAACACCATAAAACATGAACACAAACAGTAGTAACTCCTAAGTCCGATTGCATGCAGGAGTATAAAGTCAAAACCTAACTACACGCAGCATCTCAAACTTATTTACGACGCAAGTTTATGTATTCAAGATGTTAATTGAATGTTCCTCTTGGATGTGATTTGGCCTTTTGGCTGGTGGAGATTAGGCTCGTTATTATTGATCACTGTTGCAGCCACTAGCCACTTAGATAGCCCTCAAGGAGACACGGAATTAATATAGAAACTTGTAACATGTAACTGCAAAAAGGTAGTAGCTACTTTGTTTTTAAAAAATGTGTAGGTACCAAATTGTAAAAAAATATTTACATTGTACAATGTATTTACATTCAAGAGTATGTTGTGTATAATAATGAACGAAATTTTGCGAGGAACACTTTTATTTTATCTTTTGCATTATATTTTTACTGATTTCGACACGATCAAACAAAGAAACCTTGTGATTGCTGGCTGTTTATTTTAGTTACTCGCTGATTTGATACTATTCTTTGTCTCGCTCTACCGCTTCACTAAAATGAGAGGCAAAAAGAGAAAAATAGCTAAAACGAGTAATTATGTAGAGTAGGGTTTATGGGGCGATCGTGTTGCGGTGTCAATCCAAAGAGGAATCCTATCCCAATTCTATTCGAAGCGTGTTTCAAGTTTGTTTGGCCTGTGGCGTTCCGGACATGTTCGGATGCAAAGAAGTTGGTTTACTAAACTTGCACTGGGTTGGCTCTTCTAGGAGTTTGGGGAAACTACGTGCTGGCTCCCAGTTCGGTTCAGAATAAATTTGCTGTGTACTTTGTGCCATCTTGTATTGGATTCATTTCGATGTTTGGGACTAGAGAGCGTTGTGTGCTATGTCCAAAAATATTTATTTTTTATTCATGTTTGACTAAAGTTGGACAAAACGACGAAATAAATTAAACTGTGGGAATTTATTTAAATCAAATCCAGTTTTATCTATCAGAAAAACTTTTGTCTATTCAACCAACATATTTGGGCAACTTCTTTGCAATTATTGGCTGCCATTTGCAGTATTATTTTATTCAATTAATATAATATTTGTCGGTCATTTAAATAGGTGAGTGATGTTATTAATTTAAATACGCGTGTAAGTGGGTCCGCATAAATTAATGTTTAAATGAATTAATGAGACGGACGTCGGTGTTGGAAAATGTGAAAAGCATGGAGCGTGCGGAGCGGCAGAATCCGACAGCGATGAACGATCGCATATTATACTGCCTGAGAATCAATCTGCTATCACCCGTTGTATTTTTAAAGTGAAACTGCACATTCTATAGTGTAAAAAAAACCTGGTATTAAAAATTGCAGCCTTGAAATAAATACTATATTTTTCCTAATTACCTATTTACATTTACGAAACGTTTATCACTTATAATACGTTTACACACTTAAGTTTAAACTTTTAAGAAAGTTTCAATTTGTAGAAAAGAGCAATCGCAAACAGAACTGTAATATTTTCATTTAAAACACCAAAAAAACAATGCCCAATATTAAAAGGATGTATCATCAATACCGAAAAAACGCAATAACATCGTTAATTCCGTAAAAAACTGATGCACATCCAAATAAAACCGCGGAATATCGCCGCCGAGAACAGTCCGCGTATTTATTTTCCATTGGATCGCGCCGGCAATAATTCATGCAGTCTGTTTCGTTGCATTTTTGATGACACCGTATTTTATATTACTGACAGTGGGAATCGCTAGCGGGGCCGTTCCGGGTCAGATAACACATCGCCCTGCGGACTGCACACGTTATTTACGAAGCTAAAGCAATATGCATATCTAGCGGTGGCAGCACACGAGACGACAAACTCGAGCAAGATAAAGGTGATATTCCGAGCGTGGCTGCAGACCGCTACCGTAAACAATACCTAATGAATCATGTCATAATGAATCTAAAAGAAACGCTTTAAAGTTCACCTTTGTAATTGTGTTGCTTGGTCTCTGTTACTTATTGATTTTTGAAGTCAAATACATACTTACTATAGTATTTGTTAATTGTATACCTACAACACAAGCTCTTTAGTAACGGTAGGCAAAGATGTATTTTTAGAACACCAAAAATGCTATTAAAAAATAATTTATGCAGAATAATGCAGATTATTTTTCAGTCATTGTTATTTGTCTGAAAGTTGTTGACAGCATTCTATGCAGAATAGTGCCATACTCCAAGTACCTACCTATCCTACTGTGATTTTAAAAACATAAAATGGTAATGAATTTTGCGATGATTTATCTTTAAAACCATTTTTGAAACTCTTATCCGTTTGAAACGCTTTTTTTAATTTTCCGCTAACGTGTCACTGTGAGACGTGCATCGATATTAACCATATAAAATGGCTGAAAGATGCAAATAAAATATCTTGGACGGAGACTTTTCTTACTCGTGAAATGTTACGTTCAATTTAAAAGTTCCGGATATATTTTTGTACCCTCTCTACCTTTGAATTGGTCGGGCTCGGCTCGGTGCAACACGCCCAATAACTTTGAAAGATAGCCTTCTATTTGAGACAGTTATAGTGACGAAAATAAAACGTGAGAAGCTTTCTTGAAAATATTATATAGTTTGGGGGGTATTTTCACACATTAATCTTTAAAAAGGTTTTGAACGCGAGTAGCCATCATATTTTATGATAATTGTACAAGCCCACTGGTGAGACAGATGGAAAAAAAACCCAATGAGCCCACTATGTAAATGAGTGGGCTCGATGGGATTTTTTTTTCCATCTGGCCCACCAATGCTCTGGGCCGGCCGGTGGGCTCGTGGGGAATAACCCATTTAAAGTGATGCTGCACTAATTTATGAACAGTGCTCTGTTATATTTACGTCAGTCAACAACCTTTTTTTTTAAACTTAGAAAAATCCCTCTACAAAAATAAGAGGTATTAATACTAAGGGCATAAAGGACTGTGAAGGTAGAAACTACGCTAAGCTAAATTTCCATACACCTTTTGTAACTAAACAACTATCACGTCTCACACAAACCGCACTCTCTGGCATTAACATTCTTCACATAGCGCTATCCTTTGACATTGTCAGATGCCTTGCATTAGATCTAAGTCTGAGGGCCGAGCGGAGCGACAAACGTGGAGTTAAAACTACCAATATTAGGCGAATGTATTCACAAGTGAAAAATAAACAAATTTTTATTTTTTAATCGCCGGCTTCATGGTCACTTACTATGAAGTGATGTATTTGTGAAACTTTTTAAACAAAAGTTGAAATATAATTTACTTAGGTAAGCCTTTATTAATTTATAATTTAGTTGTTACTACTAATCTATTTTAATGAGACATTGGAAGTTAAAAAAAATTGTATATTAATTTTTTTCCAATCGATTCTAAGTTTCCGGATAAAATTTTATTGATACTTGCTTCATCAATGCTCATTTCCACTTCTCGCACAAACTAAAGACAAACCCTAAATCGTTCCCAGTCAACATTTATTTAATCAAATGAACATAACAGCTACGTGCTTAGCTTACTGTTCTAATCAAATCTGGCGCGATCGACGGGTTGTTCCTTGGTTTCATTAACCCTTGGAACGTTTAGACAATTTTCGCATCCAAACTGAATGCTGTTCTCGTATTATTAGTATTTCAATAAACAAAATAAGCTTAGTGAAAAACCTACGCTCTCATATTGTTATTCAGGGAAAAATGAACAAAATAAGGTAAAAGCTGTGTAAAATTTATTTTAGCTGGTACCGTTTTTCCTGGAACAATCCCATTTTTTCAATGTTAGAATAACTTTTAAGGCTTTCGAATTCTTTTGATTTTTGACCTACGAGCTACAAAAATAAAAAAACTTACACGTGCCTATTCTATAAAAAACGTCTGACCATTCCGAAAAAATGTCTTGAGACTGTTCTACTTTACATAGAAAGTATTCCATAGATGTTCTATTCACTGAGTACAGGTGAAAGAGATACCATTAGCAGCGTAAGGAAAACATTAATGAGCAAAGCTTCGTTTAATACTATTACTGTTAGACTTCCACGGCGAAAGCAGATTTTCGGCTTATAAACGGAACCAGAAAAATTTACTGACTATAATGTGTAAAAAAATACAATCTGCCTTAATTTTAGACTAAGGAACACAGAGATAAATATGACAAAAATCTGCACTAAATGTACTGAAAGCGCAATTTGGTCGGACAAAATATTATATTTACTGGCTACGATATGACAGGTATAAAACGCGCGCGTAATTACGTGGTCAGATTCAAATCTCACGCCATTCACAATGAGATAGGTAGGTACACCTTTAAAATTGTATATCTCAGAGTTATGGTGCAATGTCTCACAAGATTGCTGGTTCCATTACTTATTTGCATCAAATTATCTAAAAAAACTGATTAAACACGGAGTCATTGATTATTCAATTCAGCCCGCTTGGTTGACAAATGTGCAAGGGACGATACGCGCGGGTATAGACTGGTAACCCACTTTTTTCCCAAATGCGTCGTAATACCTGGCTGTAGTAATAGAATTGCTGTCTGGGGAGACATTGCTTTTCATTTCTTTGGTTATGTTACTGCTCTCTGTGTGAAGCCGCATGTCACCGAGTAATATTGCTCATTCCAGGTTCCGCTAATCAACTTCTCGATTAGGGTTTTATATTCCAGTAACAAGATTCATTTGAAGTTTGGAGTTTGAAGTCACCTTGCTCTGCTGCT
This sequence comes from Eulithis prunata, assembly GCA_918843925.1. NCBI lineage: Eukaryota > Metazoa > Arthropoda > Insecta > Lepidoptera > Geometridae > Eulithis > Eulithis prunata. The sequence continues at coordinate 4,375,774 of OU974016.1, read as the reverse complement.
AAATTGTTTTGGAGTACCTTAGATAGTAGTGTAATTCAGTAGGCTCTTCGTTTACGACCTAAAACTGTAGAAAAAGTGACCTCAAAAGCCTGTTCTTGGCTTTTTCAGCTAAAAATAATATCAAGTATGTTTGTTTATACCTCTAATTACTATAATCAGCTATACCTACCTAAATCTCACCAAGTAAATATACAATTTCTGTATTCATTCGCCATAACTAAGTAAAGTAGTTAGGTTAAATCCAAGCTTGATTCGTCCGTGATTCCAGCATGAAAGAACGGATTATACTGTCTACAACTAAGAGAGACGCAGTGCTACCTAGCTTAGATAATGACAACTTATCTATCTTAGTCTAGATAGACCTAAGGTTTCTTATTAGACTGACCTAATAAGCAAGTGATGGCTAGCCGCTCGCTAGCCCCTCGCTTGCTTTGCCGATGAGAGATGGGATGGGATGGGACTTCATTGTGCCCATACTGACATACCGTGTCGGTCGGTATGTCAGTCAGTATGGACATGGCTTTTCTTTTTCCTTCAAGCCTTCAGCTATTCTATTTGAGGTTAAAAAAATCAAAGATTTCTAACTCGCAATTCATCAAACCTTATATTTATTTATCAAGTTTTTACACTGAGATAAAGCGTTGAAAAAAACTTATTGCGCCACGCAGTTGAGCAAGTTTGTATGTTTGCCACTTTGTCTAGCGCTTTAGTTTCTTGTTGGTATGGACATCGTTCGTGGAACCACAGGTAAAACCACAAAACGATGGCATACCGGATATGTTGCATACTTACCCACTGAAGAATTACATTGTTAGAAAATTGTTGTGTTAAGTGTCCGTTAATATTTATTTATTTATTATTAAATCAAGAATACTTAGTATTTCAATGAATTTTAGTACAAACTTCTGGTGAAATTTGAGAGTTCTCTACATATTTGAAAGGATTAATTAACACAAAATCATGTTCACTAAGCTTATTTTTTAAGCTTCTAAAAATGTTTAATTTTGATCCGTTGTTCATATAGAACAAAGTACTGTAGGTAAACACTGTTTATAAGTGACTGTTTGTATAGGTTCAATTGAATTAATCACTGAAGGGTGAATTTTAAAATATTCACATCACGGAGTACCTTTTGTTACTTACAAATGACCACAGTAAAGATAAGGGAAATACTGTTTGTTCGAAACAATAGCAGAATATGTAGAAGGTACATTTAATTAAGCTAAGGTCATACTCATAAATGGTGATAAGCCCTGGACCACCTATTGTGTTTAATTTTTGGCGAGATATCGGTAAAAACATGCATTGTATTTTGAACAACGAAAGTCTCTGTCAAGATTAGTAATAAATATTAGTAGGTATGTATAAATATTAATATTTGCTTAGTCGATGCTCAGAATACTGAGAAATATCCGCAAAGCTTGATTCCAATTTATATGATTCGATCGCAATTAGCAGTTGGTAATACGATATTCAAATAAGTACTTACCGACACAAAGATGAAATCATAATTTATTTTCATTCCCGCTAATAAATCACTCAGCATTTTATCGGCTTCAAAATGTGCCCGTAAATAAATTAAGTCTACTTTATAACGATCTCAAATAAAACATCACGATGTCGCTATTCATTATTATGCTAAAGAACACGTTCAAAGAAACACTTGAAATACATGAACGTTTTAAGTTATTATTTTTTACTTCAAAAGGCATCAATAGCTACCCACATGACTCCATATAAATTCCGCGGCACAAAAACGACCAAAGAAAGCCTAAATAAATAAGTCACATGTTTACGATACTACGTTTTTAGAACACTTCACATATTTTTTATCTGCTTTTATCGACTGAAGGAATAATAGCGGTTCGTTTTCCTTTGAAAAAGAAATTTTGGGAGGCTTTGTTGCTGGGTGAATTTGAATATTCATGTTGAATATCGCTAAGGTCATACGTCGGGCTATGTTCATTTGATATAATTTACTCATAAATGATAGGGCAGACTTCAAAAGCTAGTTATGCCTTAGGTGTGTTGTTTGCACAACATTATTATACAGAAAGGGTTGAAGACTATTATAACTATAGGTATAAACCTTTTTTATGTTTACCTCCATGTTCAGTTTTTCAGCTTAGGGCCTAAGCAGCTGTAGAAAAATGAAATACACTGACGATTCACAACTTGATTTAAAAAAGTAAAACAGTTGCCGAACTTTTTTTTAAATATATTACAAGAACTAAGTAAAATCGTGAATAAAAGATAAACATTTTGTCACAGACAATACAATAAAATTAAATCCACGGACAAAGTCAAGAGCAAAAGGTAGTCGTTTCATATATTTTTTTAATGTTGTCTGTCTGAGCATTACACATTTTTAGTAATTCCAGTTAACCAAAAATAATCGAAAGATATTTTGATTTTAGGACCTTTTAAATACACAATAATACTGTCTGCGAAAGTCAAGAGCCATTTCACTTATCAGTGAAATTACTAAAATTACCTGCAGAATTTCACTAGAGCTTAATTAATTCGAACAATCAACCAAATCCCTTCTGTAATAAGCTGGGGCCTACAGCACTAGTTTTGTTAAACATATACCAATAACTACAATGTTTTTATACAAACTTCTATCTTTAGTATAATTACTTGAACTTGCTCACATTCTAGTTGTAGTCCGTGGTGTTTTTTATTCAGCGTCTAGTAGTTCAACAATTCAAAGCTCAAGCACTTGAAAACTGGTGCTAACTCAAAATTAGTCATCAAGAAGGTTGGATCTCAAAACTGTTTGTATTACCCCACTTGACTTCAATATATCCAATTAGTGAAAATTCATTATCTCTGTACGTGTTCCTCCAATAGTGATCCTCTGAAAGAACCCTCAGGATCCCCTGAAGTGGTGCTTGCTGGCGATTAGTAGTGGAGAACACTTCACAGTGTGGAGATAGAAATAGGCAGAAATACTACTAAATTATGGGTATGGATATTTTTAGATCAACGATTGAGCAACTCTGTTTTTTTCTAGATCACACTCTTTGAGCGTTTAAAAATATGGAAAATTGATTGTAAACTGTAAACCGGATTCTAGACCGTGTTAGTAGGCAAGCAGGTAAATTTTTAGTCAAAGGAACAAACAGAAAAGCTGTTTCCCGACACGATTTCTTTATACCAAGACATTGAAACGTTGAAATGGCCCTTCTATATTCGTATAACTCTGTGTCACACTTCACCCTTGTGGGGCGTCGTCGGTTGAACGTAGCCTTTGTTCGTGCGTGGGCTCTTGAATACCAGTATTATCGGCTGCTGGATTATTACTATTACATCGGTTTTTGATGTTCATTGAATTTAATGCTAGATAATGGACCGAATGGGTCTATTATAATGTCCGTGTCAGTCGGAGGATACTTTTTTACTTGCACGCTGTAGACACGCTTATTATTTTTAGGATTTGTGAAAACATTGTTCATTTCTATGTGGTCAAAACCATCATGTGGTTTGGGCACGTAAAAAACTAGGTCAAATAAAACACATAGATTTGGTTTTTTAACTTTTCTGTTGCCAACAATAAAAACCTTGAACTTAAAAAAAAAGTACTAAATCATTATTTTTAATTTCATTAAAAACTTTTCTTAAAAATAGCTACGCATCGTACGATTAGTAAAACAGTCCTGGAATAAACTCTATTACGCGTTAAAAGCAGAACTATTCTAGTCAGAGACAGCCAATAGTGCATCGTATAGCGAGCGACGTTGACGAAACGCCTTACCGAAGCTTCAAAAGTGCCGAGACGTCGGATTGCTTGCAACCGCTAGGAAATGACTAGGAAATTGCCCCATTACGCTTGCAAATCGTGAGCTGCATTCGAATTACTTCTTTGCTTGTAATTTTGCATGCTATCGGGGGAATGGCTTGAAAGCATCCCGTAGTGTCTCGTAGTGTCGCGATGGAATAGTGTAATTGCGGCGCGCTCGCGATTTTACGCCATTTATAATGGTTTGACGTGGATCCATCTTACCAACAACTGCAAATACATCGCTATTATTGCATGGATGATGCTATTGCTAGACTTTAGTTTTGGTTTATATGAAAAAGTTAAAATTAATGTATGTAATAATACCTTGTCATAATTTTCGTCTATAAAAAACTTTGTTGGTCCCAGAAAGTTATGGGTAACATTTTTATCTGCTGGCGCCAAAGCCTAGCGCAGGCAAATACATATTTATACGACGACTTTGAACCACTTTTCAAAGTAGTCTTGTAGTAGCTTTCTGCAATTTGGTGTAGATAACGAAATTAAATTAAATGAAAATGATTACACGTCAATTTCTTTATATTGGGGCAATTTCAAAGGTTGATCACTTTCAGATTTAAATTGCTTATTAATTGACGTCAATCATATTTTTTTATTATAATACTAATTTTACTACAATTTACGCTGGTAAATATGGTGAGGTAAGAAAGTACGCAGCTCTCAAATATTTACTACGTTAGTTGGTGAAGTAATAAATAGGTCTTGGTGACACAACTTCATTGAAACAAATTAATAATTTTAAAACAATTCAGAACACAGGCAGTAGGAGTACCTAAGTTCATTTACATTTGAAATTCTTGTTCTTGAAACAATGGAACCGATCTAAACAAACAAAACCAGCCAAAACCAAGATATATTAAGCAACTTTGCACCTTTGCAAGTGCGTTATTTTGCAGTAAATCAACTGCAAAATCCAAAAACCAGACCATCAGCTCGACATTTTAGGTTACAATGCGTGCCAACAAAACACAGTCGAGTTACCACCGTCACACTTGCCACGCGGTGTAATTCAAAATGTTCATACTTCCTCACATCATCATCAATCATCAATCATCATCAATATATATAAAACTCTTTTGAAGCTGACAGAGAATCAACGCACAGCCTAAACCATAAATTCTAGAGGTATGAAATTTGGAAGGTAGTATCCTTATATAGTGTAGGGGTGCACTAAGAAAGGAATTTTGAAACGTCACACTCTAAAGGGTAGAACGCGAGCAACGCCGCGGGCGACGGCTAGTCGTATTATAAACTGGAATGCACAAAGGAGTTCCGAATGTATAATTCCGCACTATTTTTGGTCACGTATCCTTCGAATGGGTGAAACTTTTAAGATGAAGCGTTCGCTGGTTCTTCTTTCAGAAAACTTTATAGAAATGCTTTATCTAAAAATAACTTTTTGCGCAATTTGGCTACTAAAATCTTATACAAGTTCTAATTTTATGAAGCTTTAGATAATAGTAGAAACAATACTTCTGAGCTAATTCATTAAAAGATTTTAGTCAGGTGTCAGTAGAACCTTAATATGTTGTAGGTACCAATGGTAGTCTAACCCCTTTGTATTTTCTGTCTAAATCTACACAATCAAAGTAGAAACACAACTCAATCTAAGTTCCGCATCCTACTCCTTGTTAGTTGCATGTGATCGCTTCACTTCAATCCGAACCCTGACAGAGAACCACAACTAGTTTTTTTTAAATAGTAGCTTCATTTATCTTCTAATTTCTTTTTGTCAAACAAAAAAACTATCAGCAGAGCTATGACAAAATCAAGTTTAATAAGGTACTCTATGGAACAAGCCTACTCCATCTAAGTCATGTCCTAGGCACACAGCGTCCCGTTTATGAGAGCATGGGGAACAAGGGACCTCTGACGTTATACATATAAACCATCTAGATCAGATTCAAAGGCCTGAATATTATCATTTACTTCTGACCCAAAACTTGAGTCATACCAAGTGCCAACTGTACTCACTTATTATAAGAGCATCTGGCTCCCACCTAAATGAAGCCGTCATAAGTTTGATTAATAATGGCAAAAAAATTAAGCCGGAATCAATGCACAGTGATCAAAATTTATTCGTTTGTAACCCAGTAACTTCCCGGGAACATTGTGGCCGAAGTACACTGAAAGTTTTCTTGTTAAAAGTTCTATACTGCGGAATGAGTATAATAATTTCTGAAATCACTTCTTTAGTCAAATCTTAATATTACTATTTGGTATTAGCAATAGATTTGAATATTTTGGAGTTGGTTTTGAATTGTTTATACCAAAATGTTTTCATTATTAGAGAAAATGCGACCACGGGACTAGTCTTTGAATTTATTAAAATCTTCGCGTAAATTCGCGTAAGTTCGAAGATATTACAATAATTCCTTACTGCTCTAAGTACGTAGGTACTTACTTACTGTATTGCTTTTAAGTAGGTACATATATACATACACACATTAGTTAGAGTTACCGGACAAAGAAAAATTAATCAGAGCCACAAACTTTTAGGTCCGCAAGCACATATACCACAAGCACAGTTTATATTTACAGGTCTAAGATTTTGTCACGTGTTCAACTTATAAAAAAATTAGTCAGAGATTTATTAAGACTAGTATTTCATACTCATTGAACAGTTTAAGATGAAAACGATAATAAATTCAAGAAATTAGACAAAGTTTCAGAACTTAATCATCGCGTCGCCATCCGAGCTGTTTGAAAGACATCTAAAATAGGCGAGTAATCCCTTTCTCTGCGGTAATTTATTTTCAAATGGACCGTTTTTTCGGACTCATGAAAAACTTGCTTGATTTAAATTGAAGTCCTTTTAAAAGTTATTAAAACTCTGGGAATACATAATTGCCTTGGTGGCGTAAAAATATAACTGAAACGTAAACAATGGCTGAGTAATTATTTTTTTATTTTACATTTTAAAGCTATCAAAATCTTGCAACTCACAAACGTAGGTAACGCCAGTATTTATTTATTTAGAAGAGAACGTGTAGTATTGTGACAAAAAACCCACTTTATCTCTGCAAATCATAAAATACATTACAAGCAAAGCCTTCTCAGCAATAATGTGAGACGTAATAGTCCTAGCGGTAGTTCACGCAGTAATATAAGTGGAAATTATCGCAACTCTACGTAATGACCATTCGGCCCGATGATAAGCAATTTATATGACCCATTATGGGATCTGAAAGTCGTTAAGATAAATGTCGGGAAATTCTTTCTGCTAATTCAAGTGAACATCCAAAGATCACGACGAATAAAGGAACGCATTAAGTTTTACGCAACAGAAGCGACTCCGTGAATCCGAATACAATCTATCGACACGATTTTGTATTACTCTTGTCACATATAACATTCCAGACATGGCCCGTCTGCCTTCAGACCTCGTGAAGACAACCGGAAAATTAGAAAGTAAACAGTGACTTCCTGCGCTGCGATTTTATAGCGAGCTTTATCGGGAAAAAACAAAAGAATATCAACTTTCATTCCCGCACACTCATGGCAAGATTACACTATAACAACACCATAAATAGGTTTTAATTCAATTAAAAGAGACTGAGTACTGCTTAGTGGTTTTAAGAGATACCCGGGGGGCTTAGGAGACAAATTTCCCTGGAAACAAATGCGATTCAAATTCAGACAAATAGTCCCCGTGCGGAAGGAGCCGTTTACCAGGAAATTTGTCCATCACTCTTGGACCGTGCCAAATTTGTTTTTCTTTTCTTTACTGGTCTGCGTATAGTATACATTATTGTTAATAATAAATTGCTGGTGATTATTTTAGACGTTTCAGTTTAAGGTACTTAGATAGGTGGTCTCCGTCTTGGTATGTTTATCATAAATTGAGGTGCAGGTTTTTGTAAGAAGAAATTACGGTCTTATAAACCAGGAAATTATTTGTACTCAACAAAGAGTAGTCAAGTCATACAGTTAATTATAGGCTGGCTATATTATTTGAGCTCAAAGACGTCATGAGAAAATAAATTTGAACTCTGTTAATATGTATTAATCTAGCAATAGAGGCCGTCAGCAAACAAGATGGGAAGACGACCTGAAACTTACAGCTGGACAACACTGGAGAAGGGTAGCACAAGATCGAACCCAATGGAAAGCGCTAGAGGAGGCCTATGCCGAGAGGCACACCAAATTGCGGGACATTATATAAACTTTGAGCTCATAACATGATTACCAGAACTATGTAAACCCAATGTTTGGAATAAATGGCTATTATTGTTATTATAATATGTATTGTATTATTTAAAGTCTACATCATAAAAATTCCATAACCTATTCAATCTGATTTTTAATATACCGTCACGTGATACCTCTTATAGGTCCTACAAAACGGATTTGCGCAAATATTAAAACTCCTTCGCGCAGAGCGGCCACTTACAATGCCAGCGAGCTTTTAAAACTCCTTTGAAGCTACCGAGTGATGGAGCAAGTGATCCGCCTGTAGAATCTTAAAGCTTAATTGGTTCTAGTCTTACAGGCGTCATGGCTCAGTCGGTAGTAGCTCTGCCTTCCGTGCTGTGGGTCGTGAGTTCGATCCCCACCGAAAACCAAACATTTGTGTGTTGTAAAACAAAGATGTTTGTTCTGTGTCTGTGTGTTTCTATGAAGATTAGAATTATGTATTTAAAAAAAAAAGTGTATGTATTATCAGCCATCTAGTTTCCATCGTACAAGCTTTGCTTAGTTTGGGACTAGAAAGTTTTGTGTTAAATGTCCCTGAATATAAAAAAAAATATTTAATGATCCGTAGTTTCCTAAGTTACTCAGCTAAGTTACGTAATTTACGAAAATCAAACTTGTTTGTTCCAAACATAGAAAAAATGTGTACTCGAGTTCCAAGCAGGTGTATAGGTTTTTTTTTTTATAAAGGATAGCTAGCTAAGTTATTGGTTGCCAATAACAGCTAATTGAAAGTGTATTTTCAGCTTTTGGTGATGCAGAACGCTTAAAAGTGTACTTATAAACCCTGAATAGTTAAACAGTTGCCTATTAGCACACTGTTAGTAAGACACAGAGCTAGATTTTCATCACTGATTAGCGTTTATAAGTTCCTAAATTATAACGATCCGAAAATAATGATGATATAATTTTAAAGATATTAGAGTAGCAAGTTTAGATTTGTGACTTTTTCTAGAATGAATAGTTTTTTTTTTATGATAAAAGTAATGGAACAAGCTGATAGCTCACCTGATGTTAAATAGTAACTTCTGCCTATAACAATGCATTACCTCACAGAGCAAGTCCAATGAGGACGTGCCCTGTAAGGTAATGCACTGCGTCCATCACTCTGAGACGTAAAGATCTTGAAGTCTCATGTGCCTGTAATTACACCGGCGCCCTTACCCTTCAAACCGGAACACAGCAATGCGAGCATCGCTGCTTGGCGGCAGAAATAGGTACGGTGGTAGTACTTCCCCGGACGAGCTCTCACAAAGAGCTCTACTACTACTAAAACTACTAGTTTAAATAAGTACAGTCATAACTAATGACAATATCATAAAACGTAGCAAATATTGTGACGTGATGTAAATAAATACGCGAGTGCGCGCGACTGATAACGATAACGTGTCCAAACAACGGCATTTGCTTGCGGATAATCCCCACGGCTCGTCCGCTGACGCGTACAGGGGCAGCCGAATCGGGACTCCGATCGGAAGCGGAAGATGTCACTGTGACTTGTGTTGTGACCACGACCACCGAGTGACAAATAGTCAGCTATGAAGCCTCTTCAGGTGAATTTGGAGAAACTTTAAAAGCAAAACTAATCGGTGGGACCAGTTGAGCTATCTATAAAATATGGTTTGCAACGGTTTGTAGATAACTCAACTGTTTCATGTGTATTTTGTAAATATTGCAAATACTGTATTAGTTATAATTTTTTTGTGAATAAAGTTTTTTGGTATAAACTAATCACAATACCTATCTGATAATGACATTTATTTTCTAAACGATAAATACCTATATTTTCATCATTTCCATATATATTTTCTATTCTCTAGGGGTAGTAGAAAGTTAGCTTAGCTAAATTGCATTTTTCATCAAACATTTTGACGTTCTTTATGCCATCGAGTATAGATCAAAATTGTAATATGAAAAAAAAAAATTTCGTGATTTCCGGTCAGTGCAACTTCTTGGAGTCAAGTATCTTGGTTTAATGTAACAAAGATGTTGCATTTCTGCAAATCCTAGTCTCCTGTTCACACTCAGTACTTTTGTTCACAGCTTAGAGCAACACCTTCAAAAGGCGTTACTCTAAGCTCTGGCATTTCTGTTACTATATGAATTGCTCTGGGCTAATATTTGTGAAACGTGTAGGATGCTTTGTGACGTGTCTTGGGATTCTGCGATAAAATCTTATATTTGATAGCAAATAATACAGACACCCACGTACACACACATGAATAAAAGACGCACCCTAAGAAAGAAAACGTGTTGATATTCCACTTGTAGAGTAATGAACTCCTTATATTTTTTGTTCCTATTTAAAAAAAATATATATATAGTCTCGAATCCCTACAGAGCTTTCTTTTTTTTTGTGTTCTCAAGCTTTGCCCGAAACTATGAAGTTCAGTTAGGGAGGTACTTCATCCCGCACGTTTTGCCATCAGTGAGTCCGTGAATCGTGATCTATTTGTTTGTCCCGAAAAGCGGGCAATTGGAAAATGGTGTCACGAAGCCTCTTGACGTTTGACTTATGTGCGATCACAGCTTTTTACGCTCCAAGCTTTGTCGAGGTATTTGTACACTCGCAGACGAATCGGAATTGACGGTCACGTTGAAGAGTCACAGTGGAATTTCAAGCAAACAATCTGGTAGAACGATCAATCAGCTGTCTCAGTACACGGGACAGAGTAGCACAAGTACATTGACATCCTTGTGGTGACGCTGCAGTCGAGATCTCGTAGTGGCTAAGCTAGGTTTGGTAATAAGATGATTCTGCCATACATAGAGACGTCACTTAAAAATAAGTATCACTTAAACTTAGCGTCTTGACAAACTCTCATTATTCACAACTAACCAACGTACGTGTCTGAGTGTATCTGTATCATTTATTCACGCTGATCTCTATCGTAACCTCTTGGTTTTGTTAGCATTACAAAATGAACACAATTTTCAGAAATTAGACGTAATTTGTAGCTCGTTCATGAAAAAACCTGTAGTAAACTACATCGGTATCAGCATCGATTATTCTAAACATTTCTTAGGTCTTTGTGTATGATACGCACACATGTTTAAATTACGTAAGCAATCACTATTATAGCAATACGCGATGAGAAGAGGGGAATTCTTTGAACAAAATAATACTCGGATGTCATGAAAGCCTCAAAATAGCATTCAATTCTATGTCGTGACACCACAAAGCTCGCAATGATAACATTCCTATAAAACTCAGATTATGTTTACCAAATGTGAAGAGAATAACGCTTCTGTTCATAAACTCTTGTCTAGGCTTTGTGGTATCTGTGACTAGAAGATATGGCGTAATTTACCAAATGTTGCCCAACATGTATTTGAAAAGCTTTATAAGTAGTTATATCTAGTTGGGTCCAATGTACCTAACTCTTACTTAGTAAGTAAGTATTATAACATTAGTTCTGCTAATAATTAATAGTTATTATTTATTATAGCCCGGATAGTACGATATCCATCATGTTTACATGGTTCGAAACAAAAGACCTCGCTGCTCCCTTTAATAGACAATTGCCTACCTGAAAAAAGGTTTGCTCGATATTGTGTAATAATGTACGCAACCAAAATATAAGTTAATCAGTTTTAAACAGGCTTGATATTTTCAAAGAGATGTAGCTATATTTGTTTTTAGCTGACAACTACATCTGGATTGATGAAATACTCCAAAACATTTTACTAATACTTTATAGGTAGGTACTTATATTCAGCTAACTGTACTAATATTATGCTAATAAGCGCGGCAATGCAGCCAGTCTTTGACACGCTTCGGATTGGTACTGATTTGGACCAGTTGAGCTATCTATAAATAATTTGCAATGGTTTGTAGATAGCTCAATTGTTTCATGTGTATTTTGTAAATACTGTATTAGTCTTAATTTTCTTATTTTCTTTGTGAACTATTCTGTGCAATATTCTGTTGATACTTAAACTCACCTCACCCTTGAACTCACCTTGTTAAAAAGTTAACAAAATAAACAATTATTTAAATCCACCTGTGCTCCAGCATACGCAATACTTTATTCACAACTGTAATTACAGTACATCCGACAGTAATTCTTTTCGTCATTGTGTTCGTCCAGACTCTTTTGTAGCAAAATGGCCAGCAACAAAAGATAGGTACGGCGATAATGTTATTGTTAGCCAAGTGGGGCTGTGAATGGGTTACCTTTATTGGTGCCAGTGAAGTAGGTTGTGCCGTCTCGCCATATTGCTGCGTTAATCGAAATAATTGTTTTGGGAAGGTGTTTACACGGTTTAATTACAAGAAACACCTTGTAATTCTGACGTAGATTGCTGAGAAGATTTTTATGCTGTAACAATAAGGACATATTGGACACACTTGTAGCTACAGTCTCATTTGAAACTGAATAAATTGAATAATGCTTCCACGCAGAGTTTTCTTCTAGTTCAGTCGGCAGGCTGTTTTAAAATCATCCTTGTATGTATTTATAGATATTAGTGACATTTTCGCCGCAATGCGTGACTGAAAATTTCTGTATAAGTAGCTTATTATCACAGTTTATCTTTATATCTTATACGGTTTTCACAAAACATCTATATTTACACATTTATGCAAATGTCCTATACCGTCGACCGCACTATCACTTAACATCAGTTGAGATTGTTGTGTTGTGTGTCAAAAACTGCCTATATTTGCCTCTACAGCTCCTTCCAGGTCTATGACTTAAGTATGCTGCTGGTGTCCGATACGTACTGTGTTACTTGAGGCATCAAATTGACCCGAAACATTTTGATAACCACAAATACGTGTTTCGTTTCGAAAGGGTGTAGGCCTCCCGACCACAGACAATGACAGCAATATACCAAGTTTAGAAACTTAGTCTACGGTCGTACCTTCGTCAGCTTTTAAGCATAATGCGGTTACGAGTAAGTTACTTATGGTCCGGTTTATATAGTACACTATGGTTTGACCAAGGTTTTATTCGCATGCAGTTATATATTAACACATTAACAGTCTATTTTCAGTTTTACCATATAACTAAATAGAAGTTTAGTTGGTTCCTAAAAAAAAATTAGGGTAAAAACACATAGGTTTGGTACCTATCTGTAAAACTGAAAATTGATCAGCATTGTGATAAAAAATTGCCTATAATTACATTTTATTCGTGATGCGTGATCCGAGAACGCAATATGCGACGCAAATAATTTACTGAAGCACTTGAATATCGGTAATTAGTTTAAATATTGTGTGAGGAAATAATAAATTTGAACAAGCTGCGCCGGCGAAAATCATTATTGGGCAATTTGTCGCACTCGAACCGGACATAGCTCAAAAAAATTGTTGGTGGCTTCACTTAGCTAATGAAGCGTATTTTTTTAATGAAGGCAGCTTAACGTCTAAAAAAAAACCACTTAAAAACCATTAAGAGGCGAGCTTACTTGTCTATCAGTGATGATAAGTAACCCATCAAAATTTTAGATAGGTAAGTAAAATCTCTTAAACGTACCTACTTACTTATAAACTTTGTTTGCTTTGAATAATCTGGAGTCTATTATTTTAAATGAATCTGCTGTGTAAATCTGTACTGTGACCAATGGACCATTGTATGATCATTTTAATATGGGACCACAGTAAAACTAATTGGCAAACGGACGCGCAAACACTTTAATTTGTCTTTTCATTAAAAATATATGGAATGAATAATTACATTTCTCGTACCGTTTAGCCCAATTTTTCTCAATGAATGAATGAAAATACTTTATTGTACGTAGGTACACCTTACAAACTAATATGCGAGACAGACTAAATTACATTACATTACGTACAATGGGCGGTCTTATCGCTAGGGAGCGATTTCTTCCAGACAACCTTTGGATGGAGTGGAGTGTATAAATGGGAAGGTCGGCTAGGGTGTAAGAAAATATTTTATATAATAACGAGATTAAAATATAATAAAAAATATTATGATTATACCTACTTACTAAGATAATATAATACTATACACAGATAAATACGAATATATACTCAATTTAGATTTGGTAATTATAGTCTACTGAAATATGCACCTAAACTCTGGTAAACATTTTAGACATTCAGTATAATTATTTTACTTAGGAATTAAATATAACAAGAAACAGAAAAAAACCTATTGTATCAAATAAAACTTTCAATAGTTTCAATACTCACCTTCCTTTTTCATAAAACATTGCCAATTAATTTTTTTACTCGTACTTAAACCTATAATAGTTTTTTATGCTAAATCAGTTACAGGTTGGGCAAAGTAAATCAATTTACTCATTATCTCCACCCTCTGGCCTGCACTAATTGATTTACTTAGCAACGGGATACCAGCCTCAATTAAAACTGTAGTTAAGTACATAAATTGAGTAATTGACAATAACAGAAGGTAAACTGAGTCAAACACTGAAAGTAACAGTGCTGGTGTAGGGTAGTACTTAATTTGTATTGTCCATATATAAATTGACAAACTATTAAAGAAATCTTTCATATTTTACTAGCCGTCTCCCGCGGCGTTGCTCGCGTTCTACCCTTTAGAGTGTGACGTTTCAAAATTCCTTTCTTAGTGCACCCCTACACTATATATACATAAGGATACTACCCTCCAAATTTCATACCTTTGGGATTTATAGTTTAGGCTGTGCGTTGATTCTCTGTCAGCTTCAAAAGGGTTTTATATATATTGATTATGATTAAGTACCTTCCGTTAAAATCTATAGGTGTATAGGCATACTTGAGTCGTAATTTATCTCATCAAAAATCTAAAAAGTTAAAAATTAATGATTTATCATAGCTATTGTACGTACAATAGTGCTCAATACTATTAGACGAAAGCACTGATAAAACCACCGATTTTAAATTCAAATTCAATGGATTATTTTATAAAAGAATTCCTGTGTTCGGAATGATGCGAATAAAATTTTTGAACATAAAAAGCGCATTGATTCACCCTATTGTTAAAAAAAAATCCAACAAAAATCCGTCAGGAAATGTATCAGCTAGCTATACTTTACTTATTCTCCAAATAAAGCCAGCTTTGATTTCGACTGGCTCCTCTTGAAATTCACCGTGAAATTAACCTCGGCACATTCGCTCTAAGCCCCAACAAAATAAACTATGAAACGAGAACTCACTGGAACTGGAACCTAGCAGCTATAATTCATCTTCCACTTAATTGGACTTTATTTTTATTGGTTTACTTCATCTGTACTCTACTAAGAAAAACTGTACCTACGAGAGGTACTTTCTTTTCAGATCAACTATCTAGGATTTATTGTTTTGACTGATCTATTTAATTTTCGTAACCGACTAACCTTCACACTAGTGTGAAGGATAAGAAAAAGTTTTCCTAACCTTCACCCTCTGCTTGGGAAAATTATTCACATTAATTTGTTTCTTCAACTAAATAACTCCCCTTGGGTGAAAGCTTTATGACCAAAGACCATTTATCAAGTAGTAAATACAGTATTTTAGAAATAAACTCTGGAAATTTCGGCAGTCGCAAACTACATTACAAACTTTCGTAGATTTCCCATGACGCCAGCAGATCGTCAATCCAGCGGAAACTCTAATCAAGCTTACAAAACGTCAGCTTAAACTGCAGTTACACGTAGTCCGCCGAGTCTTATTTGTAGAACGGAGCGTTTTAAGTAAAATAAATTACCTGTTACAAGACGAGAGCTGGTGACCGAGCGGGGATCAACCGGCGCTCTTCGGAAATGAGAAATGAATTGTGGTGAGATCAGGCGCTGAAGTGCACGAGATAAAACCATCAGTATAGACTTAAAGTATGTGGTAGTCTTACTTGAAGGAACGCCAACATAGTTACAGTTTTGTGAAGTTTAACGCCCCTGATTATTATAAATTCATCTTAGCTTTTACGCGTATCGATTAGGTAAGTTGAGCCACGGAATTTATGATTTTTTTGCATAGAGTGCAAAAGAGTACAGGTTCTTCAGATGTTTTATTCAAGAGGTAGCTTTCTATGTGCGTACGTAGGAAGTATAGGTATTTTTGCAAGGTATACCGGTATAATAAACAAGAACAACAAACGTTTAAATTCTGCTTTTATAATTTTGCACATTTAATACTCTAAGATCGAAAATAACCTTAAAATAGCGACTTTTAAGGTTAAAGAAACCATACTTAAAAGTTAGGAAAGTTGATTGCTGTAGAAACAAAGTTATAGTTTGTGGGCTTTCCTTTGAGACAAGTAAGGCTATTTTGTGATACAAAGTAAGTAAAGTACCTATCGGATTCTGTCGCTGCCTCAGAGGATTAATTTATCCATACGCTTGCGTCAGACGGGGAATTTTATGCCTACCTGCAACCTTTTTCAGTAGTAGTATGTACGTACTAAGGGAAATATTGCTAGCATACGTATTAGGTCTAGCTGGCGCCCGTTGCTTTGCTCGCGTGGTAGAAGCGTACAAACAGTTTTGAAATTTTTTGAAAATTCTGAAACATGTGTCGAGTCAATTTATTTCACGAATCTATGAACCAATTTTGAAGGGTCTATCATGTACGGTATATTAAAGAAACGCATTATTTAGTTTAAAATCTTTGACCCTAATTTTGGACCCTTTAGGATGCAGCTTTTTAAAATTCATTTCTTAGTGCCCCTTACCCTCCAAATTTCATACCTCTAGAACTTATGGTTTAGGCTGTGCGTTGATTATCAGTCAGCTTCAAAAGAGTTTTATATATATTGACTAGTATTGATGATGATGATGATGATTGATGATGATATTGATCTGTAGAAACTCGCATACCAGATACAATACTCATTAAGTCGTTCCAGGCAAAAAAGGATAGTTTGAACTTAGGTAGGTATATCACTCTGACAGAAAAGATCAAAGCAACTCCGTGGTCCCTTTTTGGCCCAGGTTGATTTTTTATTGAATTTCAGCTCGCTGGCATAAGCTCAAACACTACGTTAGCAGAATTAAATTATGGTTGCGCCAATTACACTCGTTTTTGAACCGCTCGATGGCTGATAGCCAATTTATGAACGGCCGGCGATGTTTTAACTCGATATCCGGCACCGTTGTCACTGATGATCGTGTTATGGCCGTTTATAATGGCATGAAACGCATGGCCTTATTAAACGCTGAACCACTAAACGTCACATCTACCTATAGTAAAGTGTTATATATATGATTTGTGGTATAGTATTTTTAAAACTTTGGGATACGAAGGTCTAAAATTCAGTTCAACACTAAGGAACCTTACAAAAATTCAGATTAAAAATGTGGAAAGTTGAACTCTTACCCTGAAATAAACACGGTGTAACTATTCCAAGCTTACAAGTTTATTTCAGAGCCAGCTTGTTCGAGTTAACATCGAGTTTATTAATAACCGGTTGTCATGATCATGATGAAAAATTAAACTAAAAAGCCGTGTTGGCCGAGTGGGATTGCAACTCGACTTTCAATCTGAAGGATGATTCCTTCAGATTGAAAGTCGAGGTGCAATCTATTACTTTTATCTTATATAAAAAAAAAAAGGTCGTGGGTTTGAATCCCGGCCATGCATCAATCGATTTTTCGTTTCGGAAAATTTAAATGCGCATTAACACGAGTTTAACGGTGAAGGAAAACATCGTGAGGAAACCCTTGCCTTAGTCAGCTCCGCACGTATTGACCTTGACTTTCCTGTGGATATGGCTGACTAGGCTGAGAGGATGGTATAGGTGTTGGGCAAGCCTACTCCATATAAAACATTGTCCCAGGCACTACAGTGTGTCGTTAAGTGTAGGCATAGGTTGCCTCCTGACGCTGTATAAATCATCTTCAATAGATGTAAAGGCCTATGAGTGATGAAAAATTTCATGTTTTTTATTTTCTACTTTTGTTTCTGTATTGCTTCAATAGTTCAAACGTGCTCAAAATATACTACATGATATATAAACATGTGTGTGTAGCGTTAGCAGTAGCATAGCCGAGCGCTATACAGTATTTTTGTACATAATCCTGCATGAGTACCGACTTTACATACCCAACACAGTACAAAGACGTTGCTAGCGTCTGAGGATTTTCAACAAAAGGTATTTGCATCGTACGCCTACATAGAATATCAATCCATTAGATCCAATATCTGGATCTTTTATTTTTTTATTTTTTTATGATAAAAGTAATGGAACAAGCTTATAGCTCACGTGATGTTAAGTAATAACTTCTGCCTATAACAATGCATTACCTCGCAGAGCAAGTCCAATGAGGACGTGCCCTGTAAGGCAATGCACTGCGTCCATCACTCTGAGACGTAAAGATCTTGAAGTCTCATGTGCCTGTAATTACACCGGCGCCCTTACCCTTCAAACCGGAACACAGCAATGCGAGCATCGCTGCTTGGCGGCAGAAATTGATCTAAGCTATTCGTTCCGCTTAACTGAGGTAAACCAACTTAATGAACAAGATGAGTAAAGGGAATATGTAAACAATTACAGTGGTAAAGTATCTTGTGCTCGTCCGAGAAAATACTTCCAAAGGTACCTATTTTGGCCGTAGAGCGAGTGACTCTCGCATTGCTGTATTGTATCGGTGCAATTACAGCCAGATAAGACTTATCTTAAGTTTCAGAGTGATGGAAACTGTGCGAGACCTTACAGGGTACGTCCTCAGAGGGAGTGCTCAGTAAGCCAATCGTTATAGGCGGACGTTAACACTTAACATCAAGTAAAATAATCACTAGATCCCAGCTGCAATGTTTCTCATGTTAGAATTTTGTTTCAATATATTTTTAAAGCGTCTGTAAAACAAGATTATGTGGAACTAGTTATAAGAGATAGTTATGAGCAAGTGCGATTGAACTACGCTCACCTTACTGCCAGGAATTTCCTCTATCGTTAATCAAATCGAGTGTTAAATGATCCGATGAACTGCGGCAGGGGAGGAACAATTCGATAGGAAGATATTTCCCAAGCTGGAAGACAGTTTCCTGAAAAGTTCTTATCGTGAAAGGCAGAATAATATAAAACAAAAAAGAAATTGAATACTTTTTATAAAAAAATATTATAATTACGGTGTCGATTTTGTTGTTCTTGTTTTTAGCTAAATTTATTTTAGTTTTAATTCATTGTTTAAATGTCAACTTGACAAGGAATGCACGATTACTACCACACAACCGACGATTATTACGACCGTCATAATACAGTGGTTAGTTTACGAGAAACCTTCACAGATGATTTTTTCCTCACAACATTTTTTCTATAAGAATCAATGGAGTTGCTAACAGAAACAATTTGTCAGAAGTCTATTTTGTTGGGTCGGATTTAGGTTGTTTATCTTTTGAATTGGCCCGGAGCGGGTGAAACACTTCACAAACTCATTTTATATTTTAGCCGTAGCGTAGGTAATAAAATATGCAAACGCTAAAACGGAAACTCCCGCAATTTTTTACGCTCAATGTTCTTCGAGTTACTTTGATATTGAGTAAAATAAACATCAATCAGGAACATTTCGGTTTTATTGTACTTTGAAACAAAACCATATCAAATCTGAAAAATGTTACCAGTTCCGATCTTATACAAGGTGTAACATAATTACATTATAAGTCCGAATGGAGGGTATTTTACAGGTCATTGCGAACAGTGTTTGTTCTACGACTTTTGAGATTTCGAAGTTTTTCATTCATGAAATGCGCTCGTAACTTTTACTTAAAATGTACGTACATACAGCATGCGTGTGCGTGTATAAGCAACGACACTATATATTTAAGTCATCAAAGCAACCTCGTAAACAAAAGTTTGGGAGTTTTCCCCTAAAAAATATCAAAGAAAACTATCACGAGTCTGAGGACAATAAGAAAATAATACTTATTTTAAACACATACAAGCTGCATAGCTTTCCACCACCAAAGATGCTTCAAAGAAGCATGCAAATGCCATACCGGAACAAAACGTCTCTGAAGGTCTACGAATAGTTTCACAGCAAGCGTAGCATTCTCGTCTCGATCTCGACCCTACGCGACCGCAGACGCGCTACACTATGTACTACTATTCCTAACAAACGACAAACGTAATTTCACAGCAGCTTAAAAGTATCCACTGTTTCAATGGCACAGAGTTGAAAATCGCTGGTAGCAAGTTCTGATAACCGTAGCTTTAGTCGCCAAAATTCAGACTATGTGAATTATCCATGAAGCATAAATTATTGACACTAGCTTCGGCAATGACAGGAATTTCAACAGTTGCGTAAGCGGAACGTGACATAGATGCAAGTATGCTTTAGCTTAAACAAAGTTTAGAGTACCTAAGTACAATATTCTGATAATTTATTTACTAAGTATAAGTACCCGTTCATCATAATATACCATCACATCACTGTGAGGACGCAGACATAATAATTAGTTATTTAATAATTAGTTAATTCAGTAGAAGCTTTTGGCCTATACAGTATACAGGGTATTTCATTGAGATGGGTAGAGAGAAACTTCCAAACGATAAGAGATAAAAAAAAAGGCTCAAGCAGTTCCTAAAACTCTGTTTTTAGTTTTTCCAGCAAAGACTTTTAAACGTCTAAATTCATTTGGCCTAAATACGGTTGTTGAATTGAATAATGAAAATGGTGGTTTTTTACCATGATTTGCCAGCGGTTTGGCAATGAGCCAACTTTTGTGTGCTGTGGTAATGGGCACCATTATTAAGTAAACTACCCATAATCAATTTTTCTACGACACAGCTAAAATACTTTTTAAAAATGCAACCGACATTGTAGTAGTGATCTCTTTACGCTATTGTGTAAGTCTTCGTAAAAAAGGCGCCTGCTGGCCGCACTTCGAGCGATCCTCCACGTACGCGTTTCTCTCCTGAGCCCGTAGTCTGAGTTTTGTTTTGTTGATCGAAACGCATATCGAGAAGCGACTTGCGAGATATTTTGTATGAAAATCCGATAAGCGCCTCTAGTGGGAGATTTGCAAACTATTTTTCTCCATACAAAAACTGCGAGTTTCTCGCTTGTTGAAAACCAACATGGCGAAACTCAAACTACGGGCTCTGTAAAGTAGGGAGTGGACTGACTTCCAAAAATACAGCTCAATACATAGTAATTAGAAAAAACGTTGTGCGTTAAAGTAGCAAAATAAAATAGCTGAACAACATGGGAATTAAAAACCGGAGTATCATTTAAACTTAAACTCTGTTTCACAATTTTATTTATTTTATTTTTCTATAAAGTTCTGAAAAGTACTAAGTTGGCTACCAACTTAGTACTTTTCAGAACTTTAATTTAAAACTAACCTACTACCCTCGTTCGTAAAATGTTATAAACGCCATAGGTATACTATTTACGGTAGGTATACGAGTTATTCTAAGTAAAATATTACTTGTTCTTATGCATACCAAAGCGATAGAAAGGCGTTTGGACGGTCTCTACTCTGTGGAGATAAATATACCTAAATCTAGCGAAAAATGCTTGAGAGTGTGCGTGCAAACATCATCTGTCTTGTTTTGCAGGGTTTGGTATCAATAATAAAAATTAACGAGAGTGTCTTAAAAAGATACGCGCACATTATTCATGTCAATCATGCCAAAACTCCTTCGTAAGAAACAATACTCTATGTATTAAAGCGTTGAAAAGGAGTATCTTGAACGCCAGGGAAAAAAACTAAATAACCTGTTATTTTGGCTTATTACTGGCAATTACATATGGCTTAGCAGTTCTACGACACGAAGAGTGCTACGCGTCGTAGCATTCTACCTTCTGCTCTTCTACATAACAGAGTACAATATAAACTTGTAAGTACCTGACAAGAAAAACCCTGAAAAGAAATAAAAGCTAGCAAAAACAGTAGATATTGGTAGTGTTTGATACTTACACGCAGAAATCGAAAAAACAGCAATATTAGTGTACTGACAAGATGGCTATGTTGTGTTCTATAAAATATTTTCCCTCTCAGCTCATTTTGTACTTTTTAATCTGAATCGTTGTAGCAACGCTAACAAGTTCGCAAGCAGTTGCCGCATCGAGCCATTTATTAGCTGTCATAAATTGCTTCTACGGGTTTACTCAGTTTCAATTAACGTTACATATTGTCCTATATATACATAGGCTAGGCTACAACCAGAATCGATTAGCTGCTTTCTTTATTGAAACTTAGTTTGGTTTACTTTTTAACGATTACATTTTTAACAAACAATTTATTCGCAAAGAAAATTACAACTAATACAGTATTTACAATAATCACAATATTTACAAAATACACATGAAACAGTTGAGCCATATACAAACCGTTTCAAACGATTTATAGATAGCTCAACTGGTCCAAATCAGTACCAATCGGAAGCGTGCCCAACACTGGCTGCAGTGCTGCGCTGAATAGCAATGCTATTAGGTTAGGTATATAGTCAACCAGCTAAAGAATAAAAAACTAATTAAAATTGAAACTGAATAAAAAAATATTAAGACAACAGTACCTACTCACAATTTTTACCAAATACTTACACAACAAATAAAAAGTCACGCGACCAATTTTATACAACTTGTATATTCTTAATACACTAGTATACTTACCTCAAACAAGAGATAAATAGTATTTTACTGATAATGTACGTACTTTGTTGTAAAAAAAATTCAAATATCTGATTTTATATCGTTCATGCCCATAACAATTCAGTAACCACTATGTTGACTCTACTGAAACTTTTTGTAGCTCAAATAGAATTCAAATAAGCTCAAAGTTGAAACTGGGTTGCAAAGAACAACTGGAGCAGAAGAAAAACCGACGGATTCGCCGTAACGAGCAATCAATGGAGGAAGCAAAACCTCGCATCGGCTGAAAGAACTAACTGCAATTTAATATAGTTGAGTGATCCCAGTCTCAAACTGTTGGAATTTTGCTGGTTGATGCGTTAGCTCAAATAAATTCTTATTTTGATTTTGTCAATCATCATACTAATATTATAAATGTGAATGTATGTTTGTTTGTTACGCTTTCACGCGAAAACTTCTTAACCGATCATCATGAAACTTAGTACACATATTTTTGGAGGTATTAGAACATAGGATACTTTTTATCCCGGAAAATCAACGGGATCATCTGAAAGTTAACAAAAAATATTCGGATTATACTCTCATACTTTCCCATAAAAACTTTTGTTATGGAAGTAATTAATTTGAAAGAATGCTAATTTTTCTTTTAATCGCTTCCTTGGCGCCGCAACTTTTATCTACTTTGTTTGGATTACTTTCGGCCGGGCAGCTCGCGGTAAGTTTAGTATTTTTAGCTTTTAAGTTACTTAAAGTGCAACTTTTTGTACTTAATCCATTGTTTAGCTTACAATTTTTACTGCTTACGTAAATATAAAAGAGTTAACTACCATAAAATTTTGTTACTACAAAATTTTTTATACACTCGAGAGCAAAAATTCCGGGTCATCTATATTATAAACTTGAATATCTTAGAGACCATGAATGCTTAGTGAGAGCTTAGCGAAATTGTGCAACCTTATAATACAATGAAATAATTACTTTTAATTTATTAAGAAGTATTTAACAGTGTACTAAACGCAATGTATTTCAATAAGCTAGCATTCATGGTTTCTTAACGTAGAAACAATGGTTATGTCCTATTATTTTATTTTATTTTAATAAAATAAATAATGGTTATGTCTATTCAAGTTTTTATAAATGATCTGAAGTTTTTTCTCTCGACCTCTCGACCTATATATTAGGCTATTTTCTAATAAATAACTAACTAGCAAAACCACAAATGCTTACTATTTTTTTGTAGCAAAACCCTTCTCTCTGTCAGTTTCTCTATCTGTGATTCTTTCTACCTGATACCCTGTAAAATTACGTAAGTTGTTTTCCCAACAATCGAATAAGAGGAAAATGTCGTTTTATCGTTTATTTTGCGTACAAATATCCTGTAAAACATCTTGTAAAACGAAGAACGAACATAAAACGTATATTTTGCCTGTTGCTGTTATTGCACTCACTTTGTGGCTGTCTGCTTATTATTGTAGAGCATTTCTCAAAGCCAATTTATTTGCTGCAGTGTCGGCTCTAAAGCGCCATGATGGCTGCCTAGTTTGAAGATGTAAATATCTCAAAAGTATATTTAAATAAGTAATTTTCCGTTTGATCCATGAATATTTATTTCTTATGCAGAGATTCTTAACTAAATAGGTAGATACAGTCGGCAGCATAAGTCAACTGACTAGTTGAGTTTTTAAATCAAAGTAAATCCGGTCTCGAAGGTTCTAAGGAGTTTATTATTAAAATTAGTATCAAAATAAGGTATCTATTTGAAGGTCACGCATAGCATAGATCCTAAACAACATTGCGTTGAAGAACTATTTTAAGATCTGATATTTATTATAGAAAACTACAAACATTTTCCCTCATGTAAGTACCTAGATACGTAGGTGGAATCTGAAACAGAATCGCAAATTTTGGTACTCGCGATAGCCGCATTCGTGACTATCCAATGTAGATCAAATATGAACCAAATTGGTTCGGGGAACACTCGACGGACCTTGGATACCGCAGAGATAGAAACAACTGGAAGAAATGTTAAATTGCATCCCACAAACTGAAAACCTATTCAATACAGCGCAGTGTCAATACTGCTAGTTCTACATTAGGTATATATTTGGTTTTTACAGATAATGTCGCAACAAAGAAAATATCTTAAAGCTATAAGCTTATAAATAACCAATGGCATATTAACTTTGTTGCGTAATCATAATAATCATCTTTGTTTAAAACCTTTAAAACACAATCAGCTTTGTTTCTATGAAAAACATTGAAACTTGGTAAAAAGAATACCTAGAAAAGAAAACATTTTCAGAAGTTTTGTTTTACCATAACATATTTCATTGTTCAACTTATAAGAATCGAGAGCCTATGTACTTATTTCACAAAGAACATTGTATTTGATGTAAGTACTTTGGTACCAACTGAACAAAACAAGCAGACCAGCAATAAAATTATTTGTAAAAAAATGTACATGCCACTTCATGTGTTGATAAGTTACCTCTGTGTTAGAAGCCTAGCTTCGTAATTCATTGGTTTTGTAAAAAGCGCAAAGAAAGAGCGCTATCCCACCATGAAATTAAGAGAAAGATTCGCTGTGTTTTGTATAGGTACCTACCTACCTATCTATGCTAAGGCTTAGTAAACAAAGGAGAGGTGTTATTGCGTTTTCTGTAGATGCTTTTGTCACAAAAATAAACCTTAGTTATTTCCATATAAATAAATGATTATTATGTGGAAATCCGAGCTGGATTATGCGCAATATTAATATTGTGTATGCTGCTGCTTCCTTCGAAAAACACACCTACTCGCTAGTATCTCAGGATTTTTAATAAAATTAAAAATATTTTTTGCAAAGTTATGTCAATTTTATGATTTTGAAAGATAAAAATTATTGCTTAATAAAACATGATTAAGTACTTTCTTTTAAATAATCAGCATAAAAGATTGAAACTAATAATAAAATTATGCCTACCACTTTTTCAATAAAGTTTTAGTCGCAAAACTAAAATTAAAAGTTTTAAGTAAAAACATAATTATTTGAACCTTTTCTTCAATAGCAGCATCATCATTCAACATCTAAATATTGATGTTTATATTTCACTTCTTAAAATTGCTTATAGTTATATACCAGGTATATTCTGAGCGAACCCTTGCAACGAAATAGTGCACACCAGAGCCCTGAGTCTATCTCGGTGTTGTGTTTTCTTGCTATTTTTGGCATTCGGAAACGGATTCGCAAAGTGAAAATTTTTGTATGAAAACCTTGTATGAGATTTGGGAACTGTTTCTGCGAGTCTATAGACGTCAGATAGACTCGCAGAAACAGTTCCCAAATCTCCTGCTAGAGGCGCTTATCCGGTTTTCATACAAAAATTTTCACTTTGCGAATCCGTTTCCGAATGCCAAAAATAGCAAGAAAACACAACACCGAGATAGACTCAGGGCTCTGATATCGAGAAGTGAATTATGAATGTTGGCGCAACTTTTAATGGACTGCGTTCAGTTAGCTTTATGCAAAACTACGTTATTTCGTTCGTGTTCAAATGCTCGGAATAAAATCTTTGATGTTTACTGTACAAATTTGTAAACCTGGAATTGAATAAGCAGTTTGATTATTTCTCATTATAAAATTACTTATAGAATGTCTACGGACTTTTTACCAAAAGCAATCTGTTCCAAAAGTAACTAAGACAATAAAAAATAATTCTTACTATGCTGTTAGGAAGTCAAGTCCAAGTTCTTTATTGCTTTCATATTGTACAAAGGATCTTAAATAAATTAGGTGATAGCTTCCAATATGAACCCTGATAGGGCACAAACAATATTAGCCGCTAGGTGGCTAAAAGTAGACAAAAACTTTTACTTAATACGAGTATGTACCTATCTTACATA
Organism: Eulithis prunata; assembly: GCA_918843925.1. Classification (NCBI taxonomy): domain Eukaryota; kingdom Metazoa; phylum Arthropoda; class Insecta; order Lepidoptera; family Geometridae; genus Eulithis; species Eulithis prunata. The sequence continues at coordinate 4,349,415 of OU974016.1, read as the reverse complement.
TAAGTATTGCACTTTATATAATATTAGGTATATAGTCTGCTATTATAAGCGCGGAGCTAAAAGCCGATGTTACTAAGCTTGCATACTTTCATAACATTTAATTTCAGTGTAGTTTCCTCTTATAATAAAGACATGTCTGTATGGGAACGAGGATATTAGACTCTTGTTCCTATTTACCTTTATATTATAAGCACGGGTGCTTATGTCGAGCACTTACCTATCTACTCGGTTCACAAAGCAGAAAAGTTCCTAGGCATTTAGTTAGATACCTATATAATATCTCAAATAATACATACTTTTTTTGTGCCTTGTCACTCACTCTATTATTTTTATTTATTTTTGTAAACTTGCTAAGATATAAAGTAAGTAAACATAAATGTCGAGTATGCAACGTTTATAAGTAGGTACCTAAGGCCGTAACGGTTTTACCTATGAACATTTCTCGCACATTTTCTTCTAGACACCTATAGTAGAAAATATTTGTGACGTGTGCATAGTATAAGTTTGTATATACCTAATCACGCCCACAAACTCCCTCAAACCGTTACGAATCTGTATCACATTTACCCACTCAGGGTTGCCTCAACAATGCCTTTGAATAAAATAGATCCCATGATTGTGCACTAGAGCATGGTGGCGTGTTTGTGACCCGTGGCGGTACCCGTGGCAGTACCCGTGGCATTTTTTCATGCATGTGTTGCTAGGGTCCAATGAGCGCGAATGTTTGAGTTGAATACTATTTCATTGACCACAAAAAAAGTTAAAAATAGTTTGATAGTTTGTAAAAATTCTGTTTTATTTCTGAAATAACTAGTGATGGTAGAGTGGTATTATTGCATCGTTCATATGCTGCCGTTTTCTGGTGGTCATAGTTTTATAGAAAGATTGTTTTGCATTCGGTATTAGATCCAAAACTCTTTCTTACTCTACTCCAGAGTTTACGGAAGTTTTTTTACACCCAAATAAAAGTATATTTGATTCTATTTTCTGTTTCAGATTATCCACTTACCCAAGCATAGCATAAGCACTCGGTAACTTCGATTCTCGCTCAGTATGCGGCTGTTTTCAATACACCTCCAAATTGCTCCATTAAAACTTCCAAACTGCCTTCCGACCGAATTGCTAACGCTCGGGCGAGTACCTATTACCTACTAAGCGTCGGGCAATGACAAGGATAGCTGAACGATGTCTTTTTCGAAATTTTGATGGAGCACCTGAAGGTAGAGCCACGCAGAGCGTAAATAATTACCTACCTGGATACTTACTGAAGTAACAGGTGACCAAAATGAAGTAAATTCTTACCGAAGTAAATTCTGAAAAATCCACCAGTTACATCATATTTTCTCATCATCACCATCGGTAATTATCGTATATCGGCATACTGCTGGGCGTAAGTCTCTCTCAAGACGCGCCCTTAAGTCCTTCGTCTCTTCTCGTCCCTACATTTCGCAGATTGTCGCACCACCTTGCCGGAAAGCGTCCTACACTAAGCTGGTCTAGACGTGGTCTCCAATCGAGTATTAGGTACATACTCTAGTGTTATTTTTTCAGAATTTCTAGGTAGGGTACTATTTTCTATGCTCAGGAGAACAAAATGCTTTTGCACAGAAATCGGTGGTGGATTAATCGTATCTTATTTTTTTCTGAAGTTTCGCGTAGCTCATGCTACGGCGTAGCACCGCGGATTTTTATTGATAAACCTAAATTGTATAGTTTTTTGTTTTAAAATTACGTATAAAGCACATTAATCTAATACCTAGGTAGCTTCGAAATATTAACTTTAATAGTTGGCACACTTTCAAACTTCCCGTGTCTGCAAGGCCCGTGTCTATTTTCTTTTTTTTTTGTTCGATTTGAGCACACGGATCCTCCATTGTGTGTGCGCTCCACTTGAAAGAATTCACAAAAAGGTAAGAGGAAATACAGCCAGCGGCAGACAGAGACGTGATTGCTGATCAACCCGCCAAGGTTTTATGAAATAGGGTAGGTCATAGATAGATAATACATTTACCATTTCACCACTCACGAGTTTTACCGTAGGTATACTTATGAATTCTGTGGAAAAATATAAGTTACCTAGGTACCTACACAATACAAATTTCACTTAGGTCTAGTTCTGGTTCACGGGCTACTATACGATTTCGAACAAAACAGGGGTAAGTAAAGTAGGTAGGTACCTTACCTACTTCGGCGTTATGTTGTTAGTACGAGAAGTTGGCTCTTACCTAAAAGACTCGGCACTAATGTTTGTATAAATCGCACTTACCTGACCTGTCTCGGCATCCACGTTAGGTGTTTTGAATGCGAGGCCAAATTGACTCCATTAAAAGTTTTGAAAGCTCTCGTAGCTTAGATAATTTACTGTGAGAGTTATGCCATCTACAACACATGCAAACCTACTTAAAACTAAAGTCGAATCTATTGAGAAAACAGGTTTTAATAGATAACTGAAATCTAGACTCATTCACTCAGACAGGACTAACTGGGATACCTACTTACAAATACATTATTATTTACAATGCATAGGTAGGTACCTACCTAATTACTTGGTGCACGTACGTAGGTACCTACTCGAATTTAGGTCTGTAAGGTATATCTGACTAGTTTTATACCCAGACCGCAGAGTAACCTCATTATAGTACCTATCTAGGTACTTTCCCTATAACAAGTACCTAGGGACCTAGGCAGACCTCACATTACCATGCGTCGATCGCCGACGCCGCCGTCAACGGCTTACTATGTATTAGTGAGCCGAATTCATATATGCTACTAGGTAAGGTACTTACGTAACGGACCTATGAAAACGAACTATGTTGAGAGCTTTCCGGAATTAACTAATGGTTTAACTTTAGCTGAAGTTAATTATTGCTCCGATTATCCGATCTATTTTGTAGGTAGATGGGCATTTTCACAAAAATGTATACCCCCCTGTTTTTAGATGTCCCTCGAATTCGATTATTAAATTTATGAAGATTATGTCTAAATTATTTATTTTTAATTATTAGGGTGAATAAACGTAATGAATACTATATTTTTTGTTGTTAAGATAAACTCTAATAGATTTCAATTAAATTACAAAAACAAATGAAAATGGGGTAATTTTTTGGTGTCCCTCATGAAATCCTACGCATACAGTATCATATTTCATAACTTTTTTAACATTTTCATAACTTTTAAAGGTAGGTAGGTACCTCTCTTAAGGTTTTATCTAATTAAGAATAATCAATTCTTGTATTATCAATAATTATCTTCATTATCTTACGATTGTAAGAGTAAATACTACGCATTCATGTTCTTTCTTTAGACTTCTTGGATTTAGGGTAAGTAACTATGTAATGTAGGTAGGTAACTAAGTTTAATGTATCTTGTAGGTGTACACTGCAAAAATAATTCTGTATTGGAACCTAAGTTGGCATAGCCGCTACGAAGCCTACAAAGTGCTACGCCAACCTACCTACGTCTAGTAGTGCTACGCGTAAGCTGTACATCATGCGTTTGCTACGTTTACTTTCATGCATGCATGATACCTTCGTCGGCACTTATAAGTAGGTACCTATCTCTACCTAATGGGTGCGTTCACGAGTTGATAATATTTTGATTTTGCCACCGACTACGCGACGACGACGACGACTCTCTTCTGGTTCTGTGATACATTTACGACCTCTCTTGGAATTTGTACGCAACGTCTTGAAACCGACTTTAGGTTTATACTGCTATTAGTTAAATTGGTGAACGCTAGGTGTCACTGTATAGCTATATTCTTCTTCTTTTAAACCTATATGGCCCGTGTCCGTATGTGTGTATAGCAATCAAGATGCAATCAAGCAAAAAAAGAATGATAGTGACATTGACTTTTTTATAATTTGACAATAAAATAATCCCCAGAGCTGCCAACTCCTTATCGCATTACCAAAAATAGGGTGTAATAGGAAAAATAGAACACTATAAATTTTACTATGCACTCTTACTGTTTTAACCGATTTCAAAGAAAGGAGGTGGTTCTCAATGAATTTGTATTTTTTTACAATTTTATTTTTATGGTTGTTACCTCAGAACTTTAGTAAACTGACTTAAAAAAAACTGATATTCATTAGAAAAATCGGTTCAATAAGTAGTCTCGCAGTTACCTAAGTAAGAATAACTAGAAAAAACACGACATTGCTTATTTTGCTTTCTTGTGACTTTTCAGTCAACAAAATCAATAATATTATGCGATTCACTGTGCTTAGGGTAGGTACCTAAAAAAGAGCATTTTTCTTCCAAATCAGGGGGTTTAATCTTATTTCTGGCAGCACTGCAAGTCCCTTGCTTGATTGGACTCCTGCTTGCTTTGTCTGTTTGTTAGATTTTGCGGAGTTTTGTTTTGTTTGATTACAATAAAAAAACAAAATGAAAACGAACTTCGCCTTTTTCTTGAGTAGTGAAAATAAATGTCTATGTAGGTATTTCTATTGATTAAAATTCAGGATTGATGAGGCGAGTCTTTGCTAGAAGAGTTGAGAATGGCTTACAATAATGTGCATCGATTTCTCCTACGATCTGTAGCCTCCCGCGGCGTTATAACCATGCCTGAAAGCTTGCGGGCTTTGGCTCAATTTACGGGTAAGTCTGGTGTACCAAACACCAAATTTATTTCAAATTATACGGTAGGTATGTAAGTAAGGCACAAAGTTTGTGCCTTTCTTGGGTTTATGGTTTGTGCCACAAACCATAAACCAAGAAGTTTAGTTGGGTTGAGCACATCCTTTTGTAGAAAAAATCAAATAAGTTTAAACCAATACTAACACTGGAAAGCTGTTAGCTGTTTGGTATTGATCAAACAAATCTGATAGTAGGTAGGTACTACTATGCACCTACAAAAAATATCTGTTACAGAAAGTGAGCATGACTCCATCCAAGATCTGGTCAAAGAAATCAATGAAACAATAAGACCGTACCAGCAAACCATTAAACTTACCACCGATGAACTGTCTAATGAAGAAGTCCTGATATTCCTGTCTCTTGGATACGACGATGCAACAAAAGCTCAGAATTTCTTCTCGGCTACAGAACTGGAGTTCTTCAGGCTCCTGATAGAACATATTATGACAACAGAGTCGAGGCAGGTCACTCGTATTCATGCATTGAATATTGTTGGTGGTATGAAGTCTTCTTTTACTAAAACGGATGCTGAAGTAAGTTGGGTTTTATTTCTTTCATATAATAAGCTACCCCAAAGTCATTCTCTGGGGTGAGGTCAGCAGGGGGACATGAATATAACATGAACTTTTGGTTGATAGCAGCAGTGCTAGATAAATATATAGATAGATAAACGTTTCAATGTTCTAGCATCCTTGATGGTGTTGTAATGAAGTAGAAAACGTTACCCATTATACTTTACTTATATAAGTATATTTGTGTATCAGAAATATACTTCAAAACCCATATAAGGGTCATTCTCAGTTAAGAGGTAATATGTTGTATGAAGAGATGGCATGGCATTTTTTTTTTTTTTAATTTTTAGTTATACATCTTTTTTATGGAAACTTTTAAGTTGAAAACGTTTACAAAGTGGCCAGTCAATTTGTTGGTTTTATCTCATTTTATAAGTGACCAGGGTAGATACTGAACCGTTCTTCGCGCGTAATTTTTTTTCTAGGTGCCATTTTTTCTGTAAAAAAGTCATATTAAATTGTAAAGCTAAGATATTCATAATGCCAAGTAAAGGTTCAGAAAAAAATCTAGAAGTTTTCATCAAAACGCATAGGTACAAATGTATCTCCCCTGGACATTAAGTATCACACCTAATATCAAAAGAGCCAGGGGAAATACGCCAGGGGAGAAGACATTTTCGATTGATATCTAAAATAGCCGTAAAAGTGTTCCTCGTACGCAATTCACAATCAAACGTAACAATGTATGCACTATTCATAGTGAATATTTAAGTCTATATTAGTATTTTAACAAATAATTGCTAAATAAAACTAACCAGAGGAAAGACTGCATTCACTCAACACTTCTACACCCAGCGAGCGGCGTGACTGAAATGGCCATTAAAATGGCTGCGCAGTCGGTTTATGCGTCACTTGCTGCTAACTTCAAGTTACATCCTATGCACTCAAAGTCACAACTTCCACAAAATATTTAAAAAAAACTGATTTTTAAACGAAAACAAAAAGCCAGGGGACGAGACACGAAATACGTGGGACAAATTTCGGCGTTGATATTATTTATGAAAAATTGGAATATAAGTAATTTTACTTATAAGACACTGTGACTAAGTTATTGTTCTGTATAAAATTAACAATGATAAAGTAATTATTGAATTTTAATACATTCATAATAACTGGTTTACAAATAAAGTCGGTTTGGTGACAGACCAGGGGAGAGACTTTTTTCTTATATTAGAATGAATTGTGACTAAACTAGATACATTTCTGTAATAAATTTAAGTGAGCATGAAGAAAACATTTAGTTTTAAGTAATAAATAAGTAAATTAGAAAGTTAGTATAAAAAAAAAGTATTTTTTTGTCCTGGCCATGGAAAGTACCTCTTAACTGAGAATGACCCATAAGCAAGTTGAATAATTTGAACCTAAACCATTCTAGAAACTTCTCAAAACCTGGTGCAGAATGAAATACCTGGATAAGGACAACAGCAACTATGCTCTCGGTGTGAGAGCCATCCACGAGTTCGAAGGATACCTTCGACAGAACATGCCAGATGCTATCGAGGAGTGTTGCCTGTGCAAACAGATTGTTTTCAGGGTAAGTTGTTATCCATTTAGAGAGTCCCTACCGTTTTCCTATAATTTTAAGCAATTTTTATCTCATTGTAAAAAATTTTTTTTTTGAACTCCTTTTCTTGCGATCTGCCCGTTTGGCTTTTAGCGAGGTTTTTGTTAAATCTGCAATTCCAGGCATGCGTGGTCTGTGCCCAGTGGCACGACGCACATTCATTAAACTCTCCTAGTCACGTATTAGATCCTGAGGGACTCTTCTCTTAATACGTGTGAACGGTGTGACAGTGGGGTTCATGAGGTTACAGGCCAGTTCGTTTGGATGGTGAGCCATGCGCTTGGCGTATGATTTCAGCTTTGATTTGATGTCGTCTTTAACGAACGGGATCTGAAGATCATGATGTAGCTGGTTGTTAGTGATATACCACGGTTCTTTTGCGATCATGCGTAGCGTTTTTGATTGAAAGCGTTGTATTATTTCTAGGTTACGGTTTGCTGCTGTTCCCCAGAGTTCCGCACCGTTTTATAATATAAGTATAATTATAAAACTCTTTTGAAGCTGACAGAGAATCAACGCACAGCCTAAACCATAAGTCCTAGAGGTATGAAATTTGGAGGGTAGTATCCTTATAGTGTAGAGGTGCACTAAGAAGGGAATTTTGAAACTTCACACTAAAGGGTAGAACGCGAGCAACGCCGCGGGCGACGGCTAGTGAGAATGTGATTTTTTAATCCTAAAAGGCCGAAGCACAGTAAATGCATTACTTTCTGACATTTTTTTGCACACTTCAGGGCTACAACTGCCCAGCCTGTGCCATGGCAGTCCACACAAGATGCTTGAACCGCTACTTGGAGAAAGTAGATAAGTGGCCGTGCTGTAAGGCTGATTATAGTGCTGAACAGCTGGAGCAGATGAATAGTGACAGGTATGTTCTTTATTGCATGTATCAGTAACCTGTGCTAGTTGGATTTCAGTCAGCATTTTACCTGGACCAGCGTTTCCTAAACATTGTTCTGCCATGGCCCGGTAATTTTCACACTGCCCCTTCGTTTCTTAATACTTTGAAACCCAAGCTGGTTCCATTAGGTAAAATAATACACATTTTATTAAAAGTAAAAATGTTTCATTAATACTATGTATTTTGGTCTCTTTTAGTGTAAAGTGTGCCCTAACAGGGTTTATGTTTGCCTGTTGTATCACATCTATAAAACAACATAAGTGCAATAAACGATTTGAATTTGAAGTATGGAGCTGCTGCTTATTTTTTAACTAAAGAATCCAACTTCGCGGAAAATGACTTGTGTTGATAAAACAAGGCGGGAATGTTGTGACCCGGTATTTTATCTTGATGGCCGGTACCGGGTCGCGAATGGGAAATGGAAAACGCTGACCTAGACTATCACCAACTCAAATTAACTTTGTAACTTCTCAGTTCCAGATTGCTACAATCCCAAACGGTAGAGATGGTGCAAACTCTGACCGCTCAGAACTCAGCGGGCGAGGTGACAGTTCAGGAGGCTACAGAGGACATTGAACTGACTCAGGAATTGATACCTGAGATCTCGCAACGAATCACGAGAAAGAGAAAACGGCAGATTGAGTAAAGAGACACTATGCGGTACTTTTTAATACTTTTTTACTATAAAATGTGATGTCCGTTTCAGGCATTTTGAAATTATTCCAAATGCTTGAATACAACATGAATAATATTGGACCTAACATTTAAACCCGCTTCAGCCAAAGTTTTCACTGTGAGTGAGAGTTTGATTGTCATTTTGGCTGAAGTGAAGTAGATTTAAATTAATAGTAGTTTAGTTAAGTAGACTAGGTAGTAATTTAGTGATGAATACTGATGAAGAATCGTACCTTTTATTTTATGTTGCAATTTGATAGTGTTGTTTTTAAATGTATGGCATGTCCAGATGGAATGCAATTCCATTGTACTTTAGTTACCAATTTGTGTATGCAAATTAAACAATTCAATATTCTTAATTCATCTTCTGATTAATCCATAACAGTTCTAACGAGAATATCATAACTTAAATAGCTAAATAAACATTTTCCACTTTTCTTCGAACGATTCTTGCGGACTTGGGATAGTAGTCCAGTAAATATTTCCAGTAGTCGAGCTTCAAATACACAATGTCGACTACTGTTCTCGCACGAAATGAGAAATGATGCGAAACTCCTACGAACAAACCCTGGAAAAATTCTCATATTAGTTCAAGTTAGAAAGTTGCGTTTTACTAGGTACATAAAAATTACTTGATAAAGTTACTTGTGAAAATAGTTAACCTGCGCTATTCCAAAGCTATCTTCCGGCCCAAGAACGTCGTAAATAGATTCTGTCAAGTTCTGATGAACTGTCAACACTTCCACCTGCAAAACCAAAAATTTAAGTAAAAATACAAATAAATAAGTTCCTTTAAAACTAAAACCCGACTATTAAAAATCACGCTCTAAAAAGTATGAAACAAGAAAGTATTATCATCTGACATTGTTATCATAGTGATTAGTGATGCTTAGAGGATACCCCTGGTCAACCTGCCACATTGCCACCTACTACTACTGTTAGAATATAATACATTCATATTCATTTATTCGACTACTCGCCGTAGCTAGGTAAAAATTACTAAATGTGCATTAATCTGGAATTATTCCAATGCAAAATATCTATGTTCTATCACTCGTAATTATTAGGTACTAGCCCGCCACTTCGTTCACGTACCGTTTAGGTCCCGTTGATTTTCCGGGATAAAAAGTAGCCTTATGTGTTAATCCAGGTCACGGACAATACATATTCCAGGTTTCATCCAAATAAGATTTAGCTTTATTATTAGTTTTTGCGTGAAAGAGTAACAAACATACATACGTCCATACATTCTTACAAACTTTCGCGTTTACAAATATTAGTAGGTATTCATACCTGTCCTCTATGTATGAAATAAATACACTGATCGGAATCTCCACACTGCACGATATAGTTCCCCGGGAAGAACACGCAGTGCTTCATCCACATCGCCAACATTCGGCGAAAATCCTCATCAGTCTTGCTGAATATTACGGACTCTTGAATATGAGAGCCGTATAATGATTGCATCACTTGACAGCGCAGACGGAAGGGCAGTTTGTGGATTAACTGAGGCATCTGAAACACAAAATATTCGCTATAGTTCCAATTAAATACAGGATGCTAATATAGAAAATGTATTTAGTTTATTATTTTATCCTTGAACTTAGCATCAGATATCAAAATTTAGAATTTTTGTCTTCATCCTGGATTATTACGTAAGGCTGCGACTGCCAGTTTCAGCTTCATTTTTGTAAAGAGTTCTATAATCTGTGACAAAAGTCTTATGTATTAAATTCGCGTGTGGAGAAACAGCAAAGACTGTGTAATTTTTTGTAAATTTATTTTGCAGTATGAATAATATCAATTTATCTATGCAAAATTAAGAATGAAAATATGAGAGAAATTTTGAAAGTGCCGGTGAGTAAAAAGATGATCAGTATAGTTATCAGTTAGTTATAGTAGCTGGCAAACACTGGATGAGAAGAGCCTAAGACCGGGCTCTGTGGCGCGTCATGGGAGAGACCTACGTCCAGCAGTGGACCGATATAGGTTGATGATGATGATGATGATAGTTATCATGGTATGGTCGGTGACGTCAGGCGGAAGAAAGAATGTCATGCAACAAGAAGAGGGTTTGATTCAAATAATTTTACTTGTCTCCCTTGCTGTCTATTCCACAACTGTCGCACATAGTCCCACATCTTGCTCATCTGATGCTCGCTGAGGTCCATATCGCGTAGTCCATCTCTCAGTTCGTTTATTCCGTAGTCATACGTTATTCTTGACGATGAATGCGCGGATATCAATGCAGACATTTCTGATATGAGAAGCCCTAAAATATTGGGCATTTATTTCAAATTCCGCTATAGCATAAGACTTTGAAATTTTTCGCTTTAGAAAGAGTAACAGACGCTGAACAATGCATCATAGTAGGTAAGTTCTTTGTGGACCTAAAAAAACCTTTCCATCTCATCGTATAAATGCCTAAATAAAGTGTTGTCTTCGGGAAATCATTGCTTGTGCATTTTATAAGCTTTTTAGTATAAAATTCATATTTACCTGTGCAAAATTTGATAACAATTATCACAATAATAGTTTCAATGACTTCAAAGCTGTTTTGAGATGATACGTCTCCGGTCCCCGTGATGGTTATCAGGTTTATGGTGTACCACAGAGCGGCTATGTAAAGCGTAAAGTAGTTGCCCTGAAAATAATGTTTGTATGACTTTGATGCCGGAGTTTTTAGACCACCATCACGACTCACGACAAACCTTAGTTGTAATAATTAGTATAAAATCAAGCTCCCACTCTGGTGATACATGCAGAGGGCTTCTACCTACCCAAAATCACGTGTATTGTTTAGTTTTGGTCCTACATATACTATTTGTAGTATATTAATATCATGTTTTATGCATTACAGTATTCCCATGTACCTCCCATATGCCTAAAACACCTGACGCCGTAGCTTAGCCTGATACATTTTTTAAATTTTACCATAATTGCTTCCGAAAATCAAATATTTAAAGCATCCTAAGACACACAAGACTGGTTTCACATAGAAACGCCAGGATTAGCACCTTATAAGGTCGTAATAGGTACATGGGCGATAAGCGTATGAATCATGTGGTTTTTGTAAGTCTTGACTGTGTAGTTACCTCTTGGGGGATAACGTCATCAGAGTTCTTGGTTATGCGAAACATTGGTGATAAAGTTACATAATTGTTATGAGTAATTTTAAAGGGGAATGAAAGAGGTAGTTATGGGAACTAAACTTACCTTTATTTTCTAGAACTTTCTACGTGTGATGTGAATGTGGTAAGAGAGGATATGGTGTATCTTATGGATAACGATTATAATCAGATAGGTTCTAGTCTACAAAATGACCGGGAAGTTACAAAACCAAGAATATTTGAGCTCAGTTTATTCCTATATTTTTTTAACTTACCTCAGAATATTTGATCCGTAAATTCAGTTCGGTTTTCGTCATCCAGTTTGCAGAAATACAGTGTACTGGAGTTAGGCATGATAATTTGAAGAACAAGCACGCATTTACGTGTGTTAGTAGTGAAGCCCATATTGCTATTGTCCTGAAAAAATCAACAAAGATCATCAAAATACCCCTAGTTTTAGTTGAATTAAAAGCTACCTCAATTTGACTATGTTTGCCATAAAAGGTAATATTTTTAAGCCTGTCTGGAGTAATAATATGTTCTGAAATACATTTGACTCCTAAATATCTGACCCTCGAATAATTAGAGGTGTGTTCCATCTATGACGGTTTGGAATGAATGTCATCTTCCTAATTGGCATCTTGGCGACGTACATTCAGTCTTACCATGGTTATAAGGAGCCCCTGATTAACTTCTTTTGAGCAAGACATTGTTTTAGGCGGAGGTTTACTGCTATAATGGGGCTTAATATACCTACTTGTTCATTCACTTTTTTCGTAAAACGATACTTAGTAGTGTTTGAATAAGGCTAATTTTTCGGGTACAGGTTCAAGAAACAAACTCACGTAAGTTTGACAATCAAGTTCGCCGATCCGATGCTGGTCTTCCTGTGGGTTCTGTAGGTGAACAGATTCGTGACCCGCATTATTTGAGGGGTTCTTAGGTAGCAGAATAAGTACATCATCGTCTGTTTTGGCAAATACAAGGCAAAAGCCAGGTAGCTTAATGGTAGGTTCGCCAAGAAGTCACGTCTGCGTAGGTAGGTTTTCGAGAAGTACCTGGTAATATTAAACACTCAGTAGACAAATAGTTCCTCATATTGTTTCACAGATTAATGGTCTATCTTATAAAAAGTTAGAGTAGACATTAGGTCTTGTTTACCATACGTAATCAGGACATTATGTCTACTCTAACTTATTATAAGATAGGGGGTATGTCTATAACTACTATCAGAATATCCAGACCTAGAGCTAAATAGTCATAGAGCATTAGTGTCACTACAAAATGTGACCATGTGCCAAAGGTAAGGGCCTCTGACTACCCCCTTAGACATCCACAGGGTATCTTGAGTGACTACTTGTACCAAGAGATCTAAGAGAATATCTACCGTGCCTAGGGATAAAGTGATGACCCTATTAATTTTTTTTATCAGTATTCTGCTGATGAAGTCAACACCCACTTCTCCAGCTCGCTGTTCGCCCATTTCCACGAACGTTTTAAAATAATTATGCATTTTCGGAGTAAAAACTTGGGATAAGTTTGTGTATGAGCTAGGGTTACTCACATTTTTCTCACTTTCTTAGGATTCAAAACATAATCGCCGTATCTATTCATGTACCCGCAATGAATATCTAGGAACAGTTTGTAGAAGAATACGACGTCGAAAGCCACGCAAATGTAAAAGAACTGTGGTATCGAATGGAATGCCATTTGGTATATTAGTAGCATAAAATCTGTGTACGATAGGAACAGGGTCACGTACTCTGAAATCAATTACTCGTTTTTCATCAAACGTCCATTCGTTCACTTTGCCCAAGATATTTCTCTCTATCTATAGGATAGGACAACATATCTGAACTGGTTTGTCATAATAATGTATCTACCGCTGAAATATTATCCTTCCTATTATTAATAAATTCATAATATTATTTAACACGAAAGTTTGTAAGGATGTATGGATGTATTTTTGTTCCTCTTTCTCGCAAAAACTACTGATCGGATTTAGAGACCTGGATTACCACATAGGATCGTTTTTATCCCGGAAAATCAATGAAATCCAACGGAACGCGAACGAAGTCGCGGGCGAAAACTAGTTACTTATAAGTTAAAGCAGGCGTCTCTTGTTTTAAGTGATAAAAGCTGTCGGTAGACAGTCCATTCAATCAGAACATATAAGGAACAGTTGGTCCGACCATGGTTCTAAATATGGGTTTTATGTGTAGGTGTATTATTTTGACTCACGAATAATATTCTTTATTATTTTAATATGATGAAGGACCTACCCATAAACGTTACTAGTTTGCTGTCGGGTGTCACGCTACTGCGAAACCATCTGAAAACGGATAAATAGTTTTTTTTACCACAAGCAGGTACCTAGCTAAATTGACACTTAGTTTACCGCCATATTAATAATCATAACTAAAGAAGAAGAAGGCCTAGACGGCATGGCCAGGGATTTAAATTTTTACCAATGGATATTCAAACGTATTGATATAGAAATACGACATAAATTGTTCAAGCTATATTTAAAGTTGCTTTTTAGTATTACTCCAAGTTTGCATGTAGGTGTATGAAAGAGTTGCAATTGTCGACTTATTTATAAGCACCCACCTGTGTGGTTTGAAAATCAATAACGAAGCCGGAACATAGTCGGTAATTCCGATAGACGTTAGTGATTTTGAACCGCGTGATTCAGCTATACTTCTCTCTGGGCTCTGTAACAGAATATAATCATCATCATAACCGAATCATGTACGCGTATCTTAAATACATAGATAAATGGCCTACAGGCCCTAAGCCTCTACCTAGGCCTAATCTTGGATTCCTTGTGTCGAGGGATATTATAGTAGCTAAAATCTAATCTATACCACCCCGTTTTCGTCTAGTTTAGTCTGATTTCTATAACACTCGCTCTATAAACATTTTTTTCATAATGCTCTAGTTTTAAAAATAAAATAACAAACATTGAAACATCTAATTCCGAAACTGGACTACTCTCTTTCAAGCAAGCAAATAAATAAACTATTCTCTGTCGTGGGAAATATCAAGACTTGCTACGTTTATGTACCTCTAGATACGTGCTTAGATCGATATCATCGTCATCTTCATCTTCATCACCAGCTTCGTATGTCAATGGGAATGTTTCTATCTAAACAGAAAGAAAACCCTTGAGTATAAAATTATTCATTGCGAACGTTCATATGACAGGCGTCTTGGCTCAGTCGGTAGTAGCTCTGCCGCCTTCCGCGCTGTGGCTCGTGGGTTCGATTCCTACCGAGAACAAACATTTGTGTGTGGCAAACATGGATGTTTTTCCCTTGTCTGGGTGTTACTATGTATCATAAGTATGTATTTACAAAAAAAATTATATAAGTAGTCTATCAGCAATCTAGTTCCCATAGTACAAGCTTTGCTTAGTTTGGAGCATTGTGTAATTTGTCCGAGTTTTTTATTTATATTATTGGTGTTTTATGTACTTCATCACTGTTGTTTCCCGATGACATTGTTGGAATCACGTAGTCCTTGGCCGTTGAATCAACCGATTGTCTTACTTTCCTCAAAACTGATGGATAGCTCTGAAAGTAAAGAGTGCCGCATCATCTTAAGGCTCGAGGAGACCGGATGCGTATACGTCGACGTATACGTATATGTCTTTACCCACACAAATTTAAGCCGGTACCATTCTAAGTCTTCCGAAAATATTTGAAAGGCGAGTAATGCGTAAAGCTTAGCTGAAAGTAGAAATAAGTTTGGTATCCAAAGAGTCATGATGTTATATCTTGATTTCATCATCTCTCTCATATGCTGCCCTTGTATGATTGATGTGAACCATTAAATAATTTGACTGAAAGCTTACCTTCAAAAGCGTATAGAAATCTCGACCTTCAATAGACAGAACATCTATGTTCCTGGACGCGATTACATTAGACATAGTCAAGTATTTGTTAGCTCCTCTTATGTTGCCGAAAATTCCTCCTGGCCCCATGCAAGTTTCGACTTCATTCGCGTCTGTTATTATATCAACCTGATAACAAGAAAACTAATCAGTAGGTATTCAATATTTTGCTTTGAATTAAGCTAAACTAAACTCTCTCACTTTTCCGCGAAAAATTATATACATCGTGCAGATAACTTCGTTTGAACGCATAACCATGTAGCCCTTTTGGAAGTACTTCTCTCTCAAATTCTTCGCAAATGCCCTGAAGAAAGAGTACTCTACGTTTTCAAAAAGCGGTATTTCTCGCAGGGTTTTTTCATACATGTACAAAACAGCGTCTTCGTTCAAATTTGCATGTAGCTTTCCAAGGATTGCCTGATGCTGCAAAAGGTAATCTCTTTGTCAATGAGAATCAAACTTTTGCCAATTAGTTTCAAATATATGAAAGGCAAAAACTCACCGACCAACCGCCTGTTCTTTTCCACTGATACTTCCAATACTCCATCATAGTTTTTTTCAATGAAATCACAACTTTCTCCCTGTTCAAAAACATATCCAAATGCTTGATATCCTCCTGAAACTTGGTGACTACTTGGTCAGCCATTGCTTTTAGAGAAGCTATTCTTGCATAGACATATCTGAAATGTTATTTATCCTTATTAATCATTGTGTCTACTCCTTGCTGATTTTGTAAGACGACAAAAAACTAACCCAAAGAAAAATACTCCATGTACGTTTACACAAATAGATAACATCATATGGACAGTATCCTGAGCGGTAATATCTCCGAATCCAGCGCTGCTGAAGCTCGTAGCTACCCAGTAATACCCCAATAAGTAAACCTTTTCCGGGGACAAGTGTTCCTTCTTGAAGATTTTAGTGCCATCAATCCACGAACCTGGATAAAAAGCTTACACTATCAGCTCTAGTAAACCCACCAAACAATAACTATGTTGAAAAACATAAAACAATGTTAAAACGCCTCATTGCTTCTCTGCCACATAGATAGGTACTAGGTAGGTACAAAATATCGGTCAATTGGGTGGGTGGTCGTCCTACACCGAGATTTCCGGTGCGTGGTTGCTGGCAAACCTTTTATTTTACATACTTACTGTCTTCTTTACGACACTTTGTTTGAGGTCACCCACCACACTTTTCCTTTCTAACATTTTGGTTGATTCAGCTGGTAATTAAAAGCATTTTTATTTACCTTGCCGACAGATCATGTTCCCATTAGGATTGAAACTAGTTGTCATGTAAGGTCCTTCTAGTGATAGTTGAGCGGTCTTATGCAGGAAGTCATTTGAGTCGGAAGCTATGACGTATCTGCACGTGAGAGTCACCAGTACAGACGTATACAGGTTCAGAAAAAACAGGGTTAGCAAAAGAAAGTGCAGGACGCTCATAAAATATGCCTGAAATAAGAAATCCAGCTAAATCAGTGCGATAGTGGAGAACATCAATATACAATTCGGTCACAACAAAACGTTACACCTCAAAACTAAATCTATTGTCAAATATCGAAAGCTAAAACAGCGTGGGTTCACACGCACAAATTAACACCCACTAATAGCGAACACAATCGTTGTACTCGTATATCAAATCAAAGCCTCCCACAAGAAAGAATGGCCCAAGGCTTACCAAACTTTTCAATAACTCATTTCTAGTAAATATTAGGTAGGTATAACTTTTACCCTTCTCAATGCCCTTATTGACTCCGCCCAGAAGATAGAGTACAGTTTACAGATTTGCAAAGCATTGATCATTCTAATTGCACAGTGAAACAGGTGTTTGTTCACGAGATGATCCTCATTTGTGTGGCTTTCATTGTGTTTGGGAACTATTAGTTTCCATACTGCATACCACGGGAAACAAATCACGAAGTCTACTATAAAGGAACCCTGTAATCAAACTTTTAATATTGCGAACAAGCTCTAAAAAGTAATCTAAATCTATTCAAAAATTCAGGGAAAAGGAAACCTTTAGATAATTTTTGGCAGTCAAGTATGGATGATAAATCAGTTGATTTTTAGGTCCGTAATAAGCAACATGAAGCATCAAATACATGTCAATGTAGCAAATCACTTCTAAAACCAGTATAGTTGCATTGAACGTGCCGCATAACGGAGCCATTGATACAATTATCTGAAACCGAAACAGTCGTTTACATTTTAGAAACAATAATAATATTGAATATTATTTACCTTTTATTTGTTAACCTAACTGGTCCTATTGCTGGGCAAAGGTCTCCCCTAAAGACTTCTAATATCTCAAGCTTCCTCTTATCATCTCTTTTCGAAGGCGTCAAGATCGTTTCGCCAACGCTTTCTCGGCCGACTCCGAAACCGCCGTCCGATTGACCTATGTTACCAAAAATACTTACGGGAATTAGCAAGCATATCAAATACGCGGTGATAACTCTCATGAGAGCCCAACATTTTAGAAATATTCCGTAAGGTCGGATCGCTATAGGTAAAAGAATGTATGGCGCTATATTATTCAAGATGTGAAACTGCTTGTAAGATTTCCAGTAACTCTCCTTCCGTTTTCTGTATTCTTTTAGTAAATCAATGAAGGAATCTGTAATGAGATTGAGCTTTAAGTAGTCTTTGTTCCTTTCTCTTTAGATGGACCTACATACTAATATTTGAAACTTACTATTAAAAAACTCTTGAAAAAAGTTGGTTATCCGGACTTTCTTCTTCGGCGTCAGACGGTTGTAGTATTTCAGATATGCTTGAGTGTTTTGAGACTTTGCTTGTGCTTCTATCAGTGCAAGCTCCTCGGGTTTCATCAACCCTTCGTGCTCTTTCATGTCGGGGAAAAGACTCAATGCTGATGTATATGCGGAATGGCTTACGCTTATAAGCTGCAGAATAAACTAACTTTTGAATTCTTCGTCTAACTTACCTTTATTGTTTTTCTAGTAGACAACTTCGTTAAAACCAATAACATACCTTACAATGAGTCAGTGTTACCACAGTGCTGACAGCTGGCACACCGTACAACAGAACCAACAGTCCCAAATGGTTGCCCGGTCCAATAACTCTTTCCTTCTTAGCTTCTTTCATAGTGCTTGAAGTGACCAGACAGTAACCACTCTCTATTATGTAGAGTTCTCTTGTCACAGTTCCTCCGTAGTAGACTATCTCTCCAGGTGGCAATATCATGTCCCGTGCAGCTGTAAAAATGTAATCCTGTAAAAGTCTTCCCTTCTTAATTTTTTCGTTTCTTTTTCTTTTTCTTTGTCGTCTGAAATAAATAATTATTACCGAAGCGCTTCATAGTCTTTCCCCCGTTTAAATGATGGTACTATCTAAAGTGGAAACATTAAGTAGAAAATACCTGATTTCTATTTAAAAACCGTGCGTGGTATACGTCAAGTGGTCTGCCTAACTAAGGGCATGGTACAACGAGTCCAAGATTCACATACTGTCTCATAAATGTTGTATAAATCATACCAAATTATATATAACTACTTATCATGAACGTAATGAGACATGTAACTTACTTTCTGTCAACGTGTGAATATAAGCTTTGTTTTTCACTTGAAAGAATCTGATTGAAGTCAATGCCTTGAATCTGGCTTGGTGCAAAACTTTCTTACGCAGCTCCGAGGGAACGATTGTTTTTTCAAGCCAGTTCTCATCGGTGACTTCCACTCCCTGTTAATTTTTACAACAATAAAATTACCTATTATGCGGTTTAGTAGATCTTTATGTGAATTTAAGTCCAAAAGTAAATTAATAACAAATATTTTGTAAGTAACGTTCCTAATTGCTCCTAAAACAAGAATTATTTTGAATTCGTACAAATAATTTGATTATCATACCGAATTGTATTGCCACTGCAATTCGTAGAATGCCATTATCCTCGTTTTTATGGAAGGGTGCATGCTGTTCTCTTTCATAAACTTGTCTATTGTTATTATGATTTCCAAAAAAGCTGTTTTTGTCCTGTCAAAACTCAAAAGTTTTACTTCGTAGTCATCGATGATGAGCAGTACCACAATAAAGATTAACTTTTATGTATAAAACATAGAAACGATAGATGATATTATAATGGTCGGTATTAAAAATCACAAAACAAGTAGGTACCTCTTACCTAGACCAATGTGTAACAACCGCAGAAAACTCTGATATGCAATATCCAGTAAAAAGAACCCCATATACACTTAAGAATGCAACAAAAGCCATGTCATATTTATCTCCCGGCACGTAATCACCATATCCGACTGACAGAAATACTGTAGTGGCGAAATACACTGATGTAACTAAAGGATATTTGGTTCTGAAATAAAGAAATCATTGATTGTATTCAAGACGCTGACCGATTTAATCAGGCAGGAAGCTGCAGGAAAAGCTATTTCGTATACGATCCAATTGGCACGGGTATCGTTGGGTTTAAATTAACAGTAAACACTTCAAACCGGTTTAATTATACTCGCAAATTCAACAACATGTCGTACCAATAAAGACAATTTTGCACCAACTTACTTCTTTTGATTAACACTAACGCCGCTTATCTGGTTCTCCCAAAGCAATTCTCTACTGAACCATGAGTTCTCTGAGCATCGGCTCACGAAGCAAGACTCCATGTATAGGACCACCCCACACCAGTAACACAGCAGACAAACATAAACCGAATACTTGCAAATCTGTAAAAACAGGCATACACAACGCCGTCAAACTTATAACGCCCCCACCGTTTTTCGGTCTGTGGTGTATATAAAACAAAACTTACATATTCTTATTCTTACCTTGATAAAAAGTGAATTAATTAAAAGCCTTTTTTCCAAATTATCGAAGAAACTCGATAATCTCCACACCAGACAAAGTTTGATGCCCTTACACACATAAAATAGGTGATCCCTATATTCGTCGTGATAATGCACAGCTGTGTGGATCGTGACAATATACTCAAAAGGAATCATAGACACCAAGTCCAAATAGAATCCGAGTGTATTGAGTCTGTAGTTGAGGATACCTCTTAGGTTTTTTATATATAACTTTTTTGTTTTAACCGCTGTTACAGACGTCATTAATACGTTGAAAATCAACGAAATTGCTGTAAGAACTTGTAAGTAAAACAGTAATCCTTGTGAAAACTTTCTGTTGAATCCAATATGATATGGGTAGACGATGCACACGTAGATAACAAGCAGCAACATATACCATTCCCAATATTTCACAAGATAGCATTCCGATTCTAAAATCCAAGGGAAGCTAGAGTTTATGCATGTAAACACAGATGTTTTCTTTTTTACGTGTTCTGAGATAATGTAGAGATCTAAACAGCTCTCATCTAGATGATCATCTTTTGAGAAGTTGTCTGATTTGGTTTGCCCTGCATCATAAAAGCTCATTAACAAGTTAATTTTCATTGAACTTAATAGGTAATGTGAATTGTGTTTTACCTTGAATATACCTCAATCTATCTTTCAAACATCTTATGCTGCTTTTTTTGCGATCTTTCGAAGCATAGACATTTAAAGTTAGCTCTGTATCGTTTCCTTGAGTATGTTTCCTTTTTATACATCTGTCTATTCTCTCGTGGATTTCTTTTCGTATTGCATCTACTAAATCTGGGTAAGTAACCATAAGGTTTATAAACTTAGTTTTTTCAAGCACTTGACATTCAACGTACGTTGCTGCTTTGACGGTGCATCTTGCTGAAAATAACACAAAATAAAATAAATCGAGTCAATCACATAAAAAAAATATATGCATTTTTTCTTAATCGAAGTCTAGCTTTCTTTGTTAACATCCCTTTAGACGAGGTAAAAAAATTACGGACTAAGAAAGCACGTGTGTTTTTTTTTCGTTTTCCTAAATTCGTAAGTGGTAAATAGACACCAAGGGGTAGGGGTAGTAGGTACAAAGTTTGGTTATTTACCTGGTATATTGTAAACCAAAGATATTTCTCCAAAGCATGTCCCTTTTGCAAAAGAGATCATAGGGCTTTCGTCATCTTCGTCAGACAACAGTTCCAACACGCCATTTGTGATGCAAATCTAAAATGCGATTAAAATTAATAGTCCATTGTAAATAATGTATTTTACCAGCTAATAATAATCTTAACAGTCAATAAATATTACCATAATTGTTTTATTCTGGTTATGATTGTAAACCACGTCTCCAGGAAGGTAAAATTGGTGAGTCATGTCTAGTGACAGTCTCCTTAGAAAAGCTTCTGGAAGTTTCCGAAATATCAAAGAGCTATAAAGGGGAACTGCATTTAAGTCGTAAGAAATTTCCATTTGTAAAGGATACGGCAGCAACAGCAGTAGCTTTGGCTTGATAACTCCCGATTTTTGATACCAAAGATCTTCATAATACCTGGACAATAATTGATTGTTAAAGTTATTTTTGTGAGTATATCCTAGTTAAAGAACATTAAAACCTTGGGTGAGTATGGGTAGGTACCTGATTATGCGGTTAGTAGTGTCTGCGTCCATATTTATCAACTTGAGGTGATTTTGTATTTTCCTTAATCGCCTTACATATTTGGAGCGCCTTGTTGTTATTGTTATAAATTGCGAAGTCAAAGACCCCACAAATACGACCGTCGTTAGTAAAAAACCCACTAGTATGGCCAATATTGCCAATATTCTTTCATTCACAGTCACAGGATATAAATCTCCCAAAGCATTAGTGGTAAGAAACATGACCGACCAATATGTACAGACGTAATACCAATCCATTGTTGATTCGGTGGGCAAATAAATAGCTGCGTATGACCAAGATGAACGGATTTTGTGTAAGTCAAAACTCCTGTACGAGAACAGATACCAAATGCACGTCCACGTGTGAACAGATAACAAAAACAGTATAAGATACTGCGACAAAAAAGATGTCCACTGATTGCTTCCAGCTTGAGAGGATCTATCATACAAATATTCAACGATCCTGTACACCCGTATTGTTGCCACAAGCGGTGACATTGCGTGAAAGCTAAATGATCGAAACTCGTAGTTAACGAGATAAAAGAAAGGAAATGGTATCGCCAGAATAACATCCACGACAATTTTGAAGGTATCAGGCTCCATAAGGTTCAGAGTTTTCCTCCATTTTTTAGAGACTTTCAAGCCAACTAGAATAGCGACATCAAAAGTAAATGCAAGGTTGAAACATATGATAAGAACGATTAACCAAAATGGTCTGTCCTCTGTCCTGCAAAACGTGTAAAGGCACGAGTCCAGAATGTACGCTACGAATAAGATAGTCAGCATGAATATTTTCCAACCAGGATTGGAATAAATCAGTAGTATTGATCGCAATCGACTGTCAGTGAACTCAGATCGAGTCTCCTGTAAAATGGCGTATGTTTTTTGTCGCTTTTCTTCATCAACCTCGTTTAATATATTCGAATCAGAGCGTTCAGAGAACTTAGTTGTAGACGAATTATCAAGCCAGGTTTTGTCTCTACTTGCTTTACGTCGAAATTTGAAAAAATCTAGTTTTGGTTCTTCTATCTCTCTTTCTCCTATAAAAACATTTACTAAATCAGTAAATAAGTCATTATGAAGCTACCGTTTCGACCTAACTGAATCTTACTTAAAACGAAACTAAGTGCTACTAATTAGACTTACCCATCTTCCGTTTGATTTGTTTAGCCGGAAAATGTAAATAGTGCTTACATTTATCTCGAAATATGACGTTGCTAATGATTCACATCCATTTCGGATGGGTCATGTCTGTGATGTTTAAAAATATTGAAAAGTCTAGGCGGCTTTCATCTAGTAAGACGGCGGAAAATCTAGTAGGCAGAAAAACTTTTGTTCAAGCTTCGCGTATTTTTAATAGTTGAAGTCAAGTACCAAGTTGCTATAAAGTGTGATATGATTTGATTATATGGCCAATTTGGTATGGAGATGGGTGACGCAATGTTTTCCTCGCCACAAGTCGTAGGCCGAAAGCCGGACATGTAGATCCAATCCAACGCAAGTTGTGCGCACGGCACTACAACCTACATACATGAACATAAAAAATATTGTGGACTTGACGTTATTTTAATTTTACATTGTTTAATTAGAAAAGATAGTTAACCTGCTTGTATTAAAAAACAGAATTAAGTTAATAGGTAGATGCCATAGGTAAACCTAGTTTTATTATAATGACTGTTTTTGTTTTCGGGTTGGTAAAAACGGCAGCGTAATTCAAGGAAATATACCTACCAGAACAGATTATCTTTGATTGAGCTGAAGCATCGGTAACTGTATGCACTAATAAAATCCATAGAACCTATTCCTTTTCTCTACAGTAATCAGTATTACATGAGTCATGTTGACACATAGTTTCAATTCCACATGACTTTCTACCATGGTGTTAGATCTCACTTATCACACTGTTCTCTCTGATTGGCCATACAATGTTTGAATCCAGTTTTAAAACACATAAAAACACATTATTATCGATGTATACAAAAGCGTTTGGCTTTTTTTTACTTTGTCATCTTCGTATATCCAAGATTCTACGCGCTTCGATAATTAGTCGTCAGAGGTCTGAGCTAGCTACCATAGTCGGAGTGGTCGCATAATCACAGATCTTTTATGGAAGTTGGGACTGCGTATCAGTGAAAAATGCTGCTAATATATTACAACTACCTTAGACTATCCGAAGGCACTCGATCCTCGAAGATATTTTCTCCGGCGTTCTAGAACCTCAATTAACGCCTGGGTTTTTTTAGGCTTAATACTGCTGAAATATTGTATGCAACTATACAAAACACTTCACTTATTATCATGTGGCAAGATACGAAATGGTGGTTTAGAACCTGTTGACTTGACATTCAGAAAGCTACACCGAACTATAAGCCCAAAGCAGCTGATTGAGAATTTCGCACACTCCTTATTGTAAAATGAAATGGGAACTCTCAATGGGCGGAGTGAAAGATAACGAGAAAATGTATGGATTAACTTCCACCTTCGGAAACTAAACCATGAGACTGCTCTATTTAATCCATTTAATACGATAGATCTAGAGTGCATCTGATAGGGGTCAATTATCCATTTATCCGTTTAACGGAATTGATAAAACGTAACCAACATGGTTGGTTTTAATTGATCGTATGTGTTCAGTTTGTTAAAAACGAATTCGGTCGGTTTGTATAAAGCTATTTTTTATTAGCACTCAATTGTTATTTACGGAGATAATACGGGTCTAGCAGTGTCTAGTTTATCGCAAAATGGCATTAGACAAATAAATAAATGCTAGGTACCTACCTACATCATTTCTCACAAATAGGAAATGACCTATCTGCTTAGAGGTAAGTTTAAACGTGACCAAGACACTATCAAGCTTTGTTTTTTGGGCATGTTTCGAAATCTTGCACAAAAGAGTATAAAGTTCGCCCACTATACTTCCTTTTATGTAAAGTAAAGAAATATTATCAAAACTCAATAAATTACTACTTGAGATATATAATTGGGTTCTTCATTTAATGATGCTAAGCTTAAATGGAGTTAAAGACGATAAATTCACTTTAAAATCGTCACAAGGTGATTATTAGTCTTGGTCATTCCTTTGATTAGGTATCTGTTTTTTCATAATTAAGTTTAAGGTGAAACATACAGGCTGCTCCCAGCCATTTTAGTGTCTGTGTTTAGTGTAAAGATGTAATCAAAAATGTATGGACTGGATGTTGAAGCAACCACCTTAAGGCAAACTACCTATAGGTATTGGGTCTTGCATTTTGTTTTCTTACAACTTTAAAAGTCTAGGAGCAAGTGCAAATATTAATGTAATCTGCAAGTCAGCATACACTTGACCTCTTAGTTAGTTTAATTAGGTTAATTCTTAGAAAAGCTTAGGCATACTGATTAGAAATGTAGAAACGTTGGCCTCATGTCAAGGCGTGTGAGTCTGTCTTATAGGTAGTCCATGTCGTGCATGCCATAAAAACAGCTTGATGAATTTTTATATGAGACAACGGGACGCCATACCATATGTCCAGGATCTCGGCCAGAATGTTTTACTGTGCTAATGCCATATTATTTTAGGTACTTACCTACTTATTTCAACTTATATACCTATTAGGTAGTATATTTTATTGTTTATGAATTTTATGCTTTATTGCAATAGGCATATCTGTCAATATTAGGGTATACGTAGGTACTCTAGGTACCTACGTAGGTATACATATCGTATCAAATCTGATAATGATATAAAATGAAAAATAAAGATTCAGTATTTTTCATAATAGCTAAGGGGCTGATTATAATGACATCAAAGGATTGTTAGATGAATCAGCACCATGGTGAATTACTGATGCGTGACAGCCAGTGAATCTATTCTTTCTTATTGAAATAAGTTTCTATAAAATATACTAGATGGGGTCTGTACCACATCTGGTTACATGGCAAGAGCGAGACAGATAATGGTTCAAGTTCCGCTTGTTGAAGCGAGACAACTAGGTTTTACAATTTCGCCTACACTGTGGCGAGAAGTCGCACGCGCTCAAAAAAAATTCATTCGACGAGAGCGCAAGCGCAGCGCTGTATTCGCCCACAACTTCACTTCGGTCAGTTTCGTCATTTAGTGGTGATCGAAACGTCGATGTGTGTGGAAGTGAAAAATTAACTTTTCTAACACAGTCTCACAAGAAAATAACAAATAATCTGTAACTAAAGTACAATATTTTAATTGAACGTGTTAGAACGAACTTTTAACGTGTCATTTGTTCTAAAATTGAATCATGATGTGTGATAATAACAATCCTTCGACGCAAAGTATAGCGGACTACTTAGCTCAGTTGCTCAAAGACAGGAAGCAACTGGCTGCGTTCCCGAATGTTTTCATGCATATGGAGCGACTTCTGGACGAAGGTAGGTCAAAATCGTGCTGGACTATTTATAATACATCAGCAGACGAGAGGACTAGTTCCTATCGTCATCAATGCTTGTCACAGGCGACCATAAATCGGATGCGTCGACAAATGCTACAACGCACACTATATTAAGTTTATTTTTGTCTTCGCCCCACCGAGTTATGGTCCAGTGGTATTTGTAATGCGATCCTTCATTTCGAAAAGCTAAGTAAAGCAGAACGTCTCCGTCGATTTGCGGTCAGCGGTCGTTAGACTGTCACCGAGAAAAGAGATCGGTGAAATGAGTAAGTATTAAACGGGTTTGGTGTCTCCATTCTCATATCTGTGACGACGCAGCTGTTGTATATAAATCATACTGGAGCTAATTGGCTATGGTTTTGAGGTTATGATGTAGAACGGGACGCGAATATGAAGGATTGCGAGGCAGGAGGTAACCTGTTGTTAGCAGGGCCGTATCATGCATTCCGAGCGGGTTGGCGGAATGTCGCCACTTATTGTAGGTAGGTACCGTACGTCCACCGTCATACGAGATTTGTACGCAGCGCGGCGCAGGCGCTCCTTCCTCGGCGTACCTACCTACCTATAGCCTCGTTATATTGCCACTCGCAACCAGTCCACACTCCACAGATACTAATGTAGCCCTTATCTCCGCTACTGAATGCCTACAGAGTACCGTCTCAACTGGCTTGGAAATGCGATTGCAAACCATTTGCAGAATTGAGTACTATTTACTAACTCCGTACCTACCTAATCTAGTGCTTACCAACTACCTAATTACCTAACTTCTATTCAAAGATACCTATTTGATAAATTATTTTTTCTTTCTAAGAATAAAATATTTCCTAGCTGTTAATTAACAGTATATACCTAACCTACCTACCTTTTTTGATTAGTTTGTATTGCACAGGCACTATCAAACTTAGTTATAAAATAGCAAAAATACGCGGAATTCCTCAACTAATTGAATGTCTGGGTAACCAATGGATAGTCTTCAATTAAATGATTCCCCCAGATGTTTTAAATAGGGGGTCCAGTCATTGTATTCATTCACCGCCATGACCCTTTTTTATGGTTCTGAACTCAGCCAACAAACCCTTACCGATTACGTACTTAATAAATCTATATCCGTCATTTGTCTTTAAAAAATTTGGGATAGGTTTTATCAAACATAGTTTTATAAACGCTTTCAAATTGAGGGAGATACAGCAGAAATAAACAAAAAAGAGGAACTAGATCCTACACTGCAGAAAATCTAGGATTACAAAACTAAGAGATGGAAGAGTCAAAACTAAAGCAACAGAGATAAACTCCAAGAAAAAAAAACAGATTAGATCAGATAGAATAAATAAAACTAAGTAAGCCCTTCTATAGCTATAGGAACCTACGCCAAAAGCACAAAAAAAAATATAGTCGCGTAGTACATGACTTCAGAAAGACCAGAGGCTTGCTATGGTAAGACCAACTAATACAAACATAACTAACCAATGGAAAGAATTTGAGAAGTTATTAAGCATGTGTAAATCAAAGAAGACTAGAACAGGCTAAATTTCTCAATAGAATTCATCTTGACAAGCATGGCAATATTTTATTAAAAAGTCTCTGTGTTACTTGAAAACTCATTAACAACTCAGTCACGTCATGCGGCATAGCGAGTTGTATCGAATTATACTTCTACAATTCTATATGACTGTCATAATGTCACAAATTATTTACTGTTAAGTTTGAAATGTAGGTACTGGTACGTCGCGTACCTTAAGAATGAGATCACATAATTCGTCTGACTTGACTACATTCTGTATAATCCAGCAGTTTCCTAACTATTAAGTAGAAAAACATTATGTAAAGCTGATTGCTTTAATTAATCCTTATTCGTCTCGTTGGCTAATAGTTCCAAACGTTTCACAGATTTATGTAGTTCTTTTCATTTTTTACATACTTAGGTACCTAAAACTCTTCAATCACACGTATTTATTATACTACTAGCCGTCGCCCGCGGCATTGCTCGCCTTCTACCCTTTAGAGTGTGACGTTTAAAATTCCTTTTTTAGTGCACCCCTACACTATGGATACTACCCTCCAAATTTCATACCTCTAGGACTTATAGTTTAGGCTGTGCGTTGATTCTAAGTCAGCTTCAAGAGTTTTATATTTATTGATAGGTATACCTACGTAGTATACCATATTTTATAAGAAAATACCTAATCCTAGATAAAGAGACCCATTTTCTTAACAAGTTAAATCAAACACCTACCTTTGTCCGCAATTTATGCCACATGAAAACTAGCAGATGTTTCTTTGTAGTGTTTGTCTTATATTGTCCAATGTTTATTCGCAATTGAACAAGCACTTAAGAAATAATGTCAGTACCTACTTTGCGAATCCAACTAGATTGGTCTCACTTGATACACTAACACTTACTTTTCCTAGACTAGACTGGAGAATTATGTCGAAGACCATATTATAGATGCCAATAATATTTTTGCTTTCCACATCTACTGATTGATCAAACCTAGATCTGACCTCAATTCTAACAATAATATTTGTTCACACCAATCTGCATCTCCTGTTATTCTCGCAGCCATTATTGCAGTCAAATTGCGTGCCCAATATTAAACACGTGTCCATTATTGTAATTCTTTTTGCATCATTCTGAAACTTGTTGATTTAACATTTGCCTTAAAAAGCAACCGCTCTCAAGTTAAGGACCCACTCTTTTTCTTTAATTTCATTTTGATAAGTAAAGCGAGCTGAGTCACTTGAGACGAATTGGGAAACGTTGACGGAATTATACTGGGATTTTGATGTTGCTGTCCAATAAAAATTACGATCAAAGTACGTAATCTACGTAGTGGATTGTTTTATGGTTTATTTGACACATCATCTATTTAAACTTGGACTAAAATATCGGCGGCAAACTGACAGGCGACAGGCGTAGCATATCGTATTACGTCGAGTCGAACACTGGAGCAAGAAATTACGATGCTATTTTTGACGACTTGTATAAATTAAGTAACTATAATAATGTTAAAGCTTAAACTGATATAATATGTATAAATTAAGTACCTACCTAACTATAATAATGTTAAAGCTTAAACTTATATATATATTTAGAACTTAAACTGATCAAATTCAGAGATTTAAAATGATCAAATTCTGAAATCAAACCTAATAAGTATACTATATCTACATTGGTATTGGCAACATTGAATGACAATAACAATATAATTGCACTTGCTAATTGAGACTTCGAATAGGTAGATATTTTGATTCCCAATCTGCTAAATGAGATGCAAAATGCATCTTACCTAAAAATTATATAGGTAGGTACCTAGGTAGTCAAGTTATATGTATAGTATATAAGTAGGTATTACGTATTTAATATACATGTGAGTTTATAAATTCAAAACATAGAAGTTCCTGACTCTTGAAAGTGAATGAGCATGTTTACATTGAACATTTGATTGTTTGCATACCAAGAAGATCAGCAACACGAAATAACAATACACCGAACAATGTAAATATACAAATATATAATCAATCAAAACATCAAATATACCTAGATATTAAATAGTTACGTACCTACCTAAATAAGACAGTATTTCGTATTATGTATTGCCAGATAAGGTTGTTTGACATGTCAATGAAATATTGTGATTTTTTTATCGCATTATTGCGATAACTATAAGTAGGTAATAATTATTTGTAAAATACTATCCAGATTTGTAGATAACTTTATCAAGTATGTTATACACTCTAGTGTGTGAGAAGTGCAGATTATGCTTTGATAAAAGATAGTAAGAGTTTAATAGCCTTTAAACAATATTGTTTATCGTAAAGGCATATCTATAAAAGAGGAGCCGTTCACCATTTATTTTATAATGTAAAAAGAAAAAGAAATTTGGCAATACTTCCATAATAATATGTGTGGGCGCCATCTAGTGATCAACTTGATGTTTACAGTTCCGCAACCCTGTAACAAAAGTGAGACTTCATTATAAGGTTGCTTAGTATGCGATTAGTCGCGCCTACGTTGTTGACCAAATGAGGGTAGTCGTGGGTAGTGTGGAGGAGTGGAACGCAAGGTTGTGCCAGTCGTTTTCCAACAAGTTGTAACTTGCTGTGGGTTGCTTAATTAAAATGATTTTATACAGTTGTTGATGTAACTATAACTTTTTTGGAGCCTCATTCTTGCACAGGTGACATGATTTGCCTCAAGCCAACCTACCCAAGCCAGCTTTGTTTCCAAAAAATGTGTCATTCATGAGGATATACTTGCTTTTATCGTCTTTGTTTCGTCGCCGTACTTTGAAATATGTTGCAGAAAGCTAATATTGACACGCGACTCATTATCGCGTCGACCTCGATAAGGCTACATCTCTAGAAAACTGGATCGTAATATAAGTACCTACTTAGTTCATTCTTCACTCGTTCCCACGACACTGCTCTACGTTCAATGTTTTATCTGTGCCGACGTGATCGTTCTTCTAATGAGATACAGTTTTTCTAAGGTCGTGAAAATAGGTAGCAGTAACATTGTAATTTTGCCGTAATGTGCGTGTTATTAGAAAACTTGAAACAATGCCTTCTTTTTTGATGCTTTTACTAGAAACAATGGTGACAATTGGCCCTCAAGTTTTACATAGACCTTAGGATGTATTCAATGACAAGACGATGAGTTTGTCCTAACTACCACCAAGTTTCTTCGACTTACCGCCCGTGCCTTTGACAATGTCGTCGTTGGTTCATTATTTAATAGGTACTTTATTGCACTAAATTATAAATTTGTTACAAAGGGTGGACTTAATGCTGACAGCATTGTCTCTCGTTGCAGGACTTCTCGCGAAGTTTCTATAGCGAGCGACATCTTGGTCGTGGCTTGATTTTTATCAAACTTGCTGTTCCGGCAAACTGAAACTGGATGTATCTTTGATCAAATCTTAGAATAGATAATTACATATTTGCCTCTGACTATTTACGCACCATCACTTAATTTCAGCTTCGCTTGTTGAACTGTAACGGTTTAGAAAGTTTGTTTAAAAATGCGTTAGTTGACAGATGCTAATATTGGATAAGCAAATATTGGTACTATAGTACCCGATTCAAATTTCATATCTGACTAGACTCTCACTGCTCCCTAAGCACAACAATTTGAACCTGATTTAACTATGAGTTCTATCGCAAGCAGCGTTTTGCATACGTGAATATTCAGTATGCTTGTAACGACTAGGAACATGACTGATTGGAATACAGTGTTTGAACAAAAAGGTCGTGGTCCAAGCGTGGGAGCTGGCAGCCCACGAGCGAAGGTGACTGCGTTAGGTTAGGTGACTACATAGTTTGTTTGTGGCCCTTTTACGCCTACTGTATATTTACTAGATGCTTGACAATAACGCTAAAGTTAACAGACAACATGGAAAAACTCCTGGTTTCGGCAAGAGATCAACAGGGAGGATCTTAAACGTGGTCTAACGTGTCCGAACAGCTCGAGACCCCTGTCAACGTCGCTAGACCGTGGCAGATGGAAGAAAACTATCAAAAAGTCCTTGCACGGAGCCCGATCCCCATTAATATTGCAACAAGAAAATAAATCCAAACCTCTTACAGTATAAAAAGGATACTAGCTTAGAAAAATAGAAGTCAATTCACCAAGCTGGACCGTCAGACAATCCGGCGGATGTATGACCTTATGTTGTCCAAAGATGGAAAGACTTAGGTGTAACCTGTGAGAACCAGACATGACTTAGGCCAGATAATAGAAATAAAAGATGGGATCTTTTTTAACAAAATACTAGCCATAAAAGTAAAGGAAACATGATGTTTTCCTTAGGTAGGTAGGTACTTGCATTACTTAACCCGCCAACGGTGACGTCGATTTGACTTACATCTTCGGTGACCCCGGTTCCACGCACCGGGGTTTTCAATGAAAGATTTTTCAAAATATTTTATTTACTGACAATATTTTTTGTTAATTATAAATTATTTGACATTAAAACAACAATATTTCGTTAATCACACCTTCGTTTAATTACTTTTTCTTATAATTATACAATTTCACATAGAACCCTATAAAAGTAGTTGGTTTTTACACTCCGGTTTTATAAAACTTTGAATACATAACAATCAACATATTTTCGAAATTCTTTCAGTCTTTTTTGTTTCTAGACTATATGAACTTACATAAAATAAACAAAAAATGGCATTCTACCAACAAAAAATTACAAAAAAAATCTTTGAAATAGCTATTCTTCAGTCAAGCAAATCCTCTTCGCTGTCTGAATTCTGTATGTCATCTGGTGAAGGATTCGTTGGTTCGATATCACTTCCAGCTTCACTGTCTGAAGACATTGATGGTCTGTCGTCATCAAGCAGTTCGTGGAGAAGCGATTCTAGACGATGCTGTTCCCTTTCGTACGACATGCTGTAACAAAGTTTGTATTTGAAACCAGATAGAACAAATTTGTAATATTTCGATCAAATTTATAAAACCATGAAATAAACTTACTGGTTATAGGATAATGCAATAAAACAATAATAAAAGTAAGTAAAAAATGTACACAAACCAGACAAAAACGAATAATAATTAATTCAACTCTGCATATTTTACTTACATATTCGGTGACCCCGGTGTACCGCACCGGGTTTTGGTCAAAACTCAAAAATGTGCGCCCGCACAGATGTCGCGCGGTGAACTGGCGGTGGGGGAAGGGAAATGAGGCAGCTACTCGAAATGGCGACAAAAAACGGCGGCCAGGGAAAAAGTTATTCGAATTTTTCAAGTGACCCGGTCCCACAGACATATAAGTCACCGTTCCCGGGTTAATATCAGACGAGATTGCAGTCAAACTTTTGCCTATTTGTAAAAAAAGACAGAAAATTCAATGCTACAAACCACATTGACTACAAGTTTTACGTAGGTACCCTTTACCTCGTAGAAAATTCCTCAGTTTTGATGAAAGAAAGGTGCAGCGCATAGTTGGTAACTATTAAATAAGTGACCACCGCCGACCGTTACAGACTAGTGTGCATGTATGTACCAAATGCATTGACATTAGTGGTCACAACCACAATGCCTGTTATTGATGGAAAACTGTTGACCCACATAGGACAATGGACAAATAAATCTGCTTATTTAGACAAAGCGTAACATTTTATTGATTTAGATGTAGGCGAGGTGGTTTCAATAGGCATCGGTAATGTGATACCTACCTGCGTGGGTAGATATTGTGATTCCTAGCTGAAAATTACTGAACAACTTAGTAGTGAGACATAAAACTAATTAATTTACGTAGGTGTGTTAGGTGTACCTATCAGATCAGTACAAGTACAAACAAAGTTAAAACGTTACAGGGACGTGCATTATATCCATAAGCACGATACCTACGTATTCTTATAAACTTGTAAAAAGCAATTCTGTTGAAGTAGGTACGGTAAGTCAATAGTTGTAATGTAATGCGAATCCAAGAGCTTGTCGACGCATTTTTATTATTAGGTAGGTATGTTATTATAATTTAATTACCAATTATTGAAATTATACTTACATAAGATGTTTAATAATGAAGTAGATTATGATAACAACTATATAACACCTACATAGGTACTTAGTTGTTATTTTGATTATCTTAATGTCAGTAATGAATAATATGCAAATAGTTATTATACTTGTATCTACCGCATTCTTTTTTTTTTGCGATATAAAATAATTGAAACGTACGTAGGTACGTATAGTTAGACTTTTCATATGATTGGCAATTTTTATTGTTTACCCTATCCATTGGCCACGATAACGTCGCCCGGCCTTCACGCTTCACATTAATCGCGATGCATAGGTACAACCGGTTACAGCAGTTACTTTAACGAAGTCACAGCAGAGGCCTTTAGGCGGCCTAAAAACTTCGTCACTAGATACAGTTGGCTACTAACTCATACAAAAGTTATCGACGATCGTTTCAAGTTTAACCCTCCAAAGTAACCAAATCATTAATGATATAATTATCGTAATTTTCTTTAATAATTGTACCTACCATTATTATTACGATGATGTAGGTTACTATAACTTTATTATCTTTGAATATAGGTCCACGTGTAGCGGATATTTTAATGATGTTGTTACGTATTTAATTTAAAGTAGGTAAAGCTTATAAAGTGAAAATTCAAACACGGCGTAGTAATTTGTCCAAACGAGGCCAGTCTAGTTCTTCAACTTTCTATCAAAGCTCGTCATTGGCGCCCGTGTAACGTGTAACCACATCGGGAAACCAGTGACAGTATATGGCAAAAAGAGCTTATACCCAAAGAATAGCTTCCCATATTCAGGAAAATTGCTGTGTGAATGTTTTACCTTCTAAATACATATGATTAAGGTGATTGCGCTAATGAGAATCAGATGGATACAAAGAAGGCTGAATCAACTTTAGAGGGGTTAGTTTTTTCACACAGTCTCCCAAGATTCGCTTTCTATAATCGATAGGCAAGGCGTTACTAACAAGCAACACAAACAATGTCGAAAGTGCCTCTGTTGCGCCACACGTGTGGGATGCGCAGGCGCCGCGCTGCCGCCGCCGCCGCCGTCGAACGATCGGCATCGGCTCTAGTGATGGCGCATAATTTGTGTAGACGGCTTAAGGGTCCCATTCATTTCGCGTTAAGCAATTTGGTGAACGCGCGCAACGTTTGTCAGTTCATTCAAGCGATTGTGCAATTGTTTATACTCGATTTCGTCTTTACACATATTTTGTCTAGTAGGTACACATGAGATTATGGCTAACCAAATATTAGTCCCTGTAGTACCTTTTAACTCCTCACCTTGTTAGTAACGGTTAGTATGACGTCATTACATAAAACTCAAAGTTTTATTTCTAGACGATCTTCCTTAAATTAGGAATAAGGTATATAACTTTGAACAAAGTACAAAGTAATATATCTGAAGATTCAGAAGCTAATTTAAATGGTTACGGGGTAGGATACTGTGCAAGACTTCGGATTGCCGATCATGTACCTACCTACCTAATGTCGTTCTAGATTATCGAATATGTCGCTATTCTGTGAATCATCATAATACAGCGTGATATAGCCAAGGCATCTTATATTATCTTTAATTTCGATGTTGATAGATTGACATCACCTCATTCTAATTTATTGTGTGTTTATAGCATGTTTATCACATCGAGCTAGAGAGTGACAGGAATATAAGTATTTTGTTCCTGTCACTTTCTAACTCGTCTAGCACTTCGTATATTAGCTGAGTGGCCCACGCGTCGTCATCTGTTAATTTAATTACTTGTGCTCTACCATTCGTGTGCTCCAGATATCTGTCAAAGACATCTTTGAATAAACAGGACCTTTATATCTTGCTTCCTGATTTTACTTTTAGCAATATTATTGAATTAAGTAGGTCCATTTGGAATCTTCGCTACCTACCTACATATTTCGGAATCTTTTGAACTCAGCGCATGGTTGAAGACAATTAAATAAAAATCTTCTATCATCTCGTCATTGACTATGTTCAGAGGGTAGCTGAAGCTGACAATACAAAGTACTATCTATTTGTACAGCTTATGAATGGTCATCTCCAACATCCTCATGTTACCTACTGCTAACTAAGAAAGTTGCCAGTTAATCATTGTTTAGGTTCTTCCTGAAGTTATTGATACTTATTATGTTACTTCTAACTCTCTTTTCTTCTTAATTAAAGATGATTATTTTATTTTGGGTGTTTAAATCCACCCCCACGTTGCTGAGATACCAGGAAAAAGTGATATCATGACTATTTAAAATATATGTGACGAGTGTAAGCATCTGTCTGGTTTTGAATAAGTTATCTATGTGTAGGTTATTGAAACTTAATAATTTTAGTAATGCTGATATTTTGATATTACTTATTTCCAAACCCAAGCAAAAAAGTATGAAAGCAAAAAGAGTCGCAAGGAGTAAAAGATTAAATTCTTCTGTTAGATGAGAACATAGTGCCTATTAAAATGTCACTGCAGAGGTCATTAGTGAGGATGCAGTCGTAGTTATATGAATGTTTTATCTTAATGTATTTACGTAATATTGCCCTAATCATGATAATCACCCTGCTTATGAAGTGGTTTACCTAGACACTTGACAATAATTTTGCTAACACTAGGTACTGGATTAACATGCTGAATGCTCAAGATCACACAATGACATGTAAAATAACAGAAAATCTTGCAAAATTACGATACATTTAATATATAGGTAGTTAGTTTACCTACCTACATTACGTAAGTAAACTGGCTAAGTATAATATAAAATAGAAGGAACTGCATCTAGTCCGAATGTCTGGATCTTGGCCAATTTTATCTAATTGGGTCATTTATAACACAAAATTTCTGAAATACTTTCTGTGTGTTAGAAGTTAACATTCCGGGGTATTAACTAAATCGAAAATAAAACATTATAATTACGTGCAACATAAAACAACATCTTAACCTCTTTATAAATACGTATAAAGAATCCAGGAAGATTAATAAAACAAATGAGCATCGCTAGTCGATAGTGTACCTACTCAAAAATAATAATTATCTTTCACACTTGCAAATAGCTGGTAGATACTTAGATCTATTTTACCTTGCCTATTATGTCTCATTGTCATTTCCGCCATTGGAACAGGAGGATATTAAAACCACAAATACTATAATGAATTAAAAACTCACTGTATCATTATTAAATTATTTGCTTCTCGCCCGCCCGCATAAAGTACCATCGATCTTTCCTGCATTTCGTACAACGTTAACTACATGTATGAACACACCCCTATTGTAATTTGCTTCCTTATCATTAAAATACTGATGATTATTAATAGGGTTTATGGTTTTGGGTTCAACATTAGAGTAGATGAATTCTTGTTTACCGAAATGATAAAAAATTACAATGATGTCCTACCTAAGTATAAATTATTATATAAAATAATAGTGCCCTGAACTCGAATCTCATAAAACTATCGAAAAAATAGCTAAAACTCAGCGTGACTTTATAAATGACTCAACATTTATATAAAACATAAAATATATTCTTAGAAGAAAATATCAAAAACACGATGGAACCGTGTAACGACGAAAACAGTCGCCTTCTGTATCTCAGAGATACTGAAACATCCAATATGATTTATGATAGTTTAACCTTTATAGTCGTAGGCTTTTAAGTTGAATATTGCTTGATAACGGAGATGATATAGGTCGTATTACGAATTAATAGGATATTTTTAATGATAGAATGCTATTTATAAATAACACGTGCAAATAACATCCAGAGACGGCGTCTTATACCTAAGAGATTGAAACTGTTGGATTAATTGATTGTTTTTCTGTTTCAGGTAAGAGATCTACTTGAAAATCTCTCTTGAATGTTTTCAAGTGAAGTAAGTGAAATTTTGTTACGGATTATTTTTATCCTAAACACAGAAAAGTTAATTTAATTTAGCGTTATTGACTATGGCGGCCATATCTAAAACTAAAACTAAACTAACATTATAAAATACGACAGTAAGCTATCAAAAAGTTTTAAAATTATTTAGTTTTTTAGAAAATTTAACTTGGTACATGGTTGTTTGTTCGTAACCCCATCTTGGAGCATTTTTTTTTGTGTCGTCACTCTCACAGTTTTATGTCTTTCCCTAAAAAATTTCAAAAGTCAATTTTTATATTAGAGTTGCTAAGTAGCATTTAAATTCTTACCATTCGTATTTGCTCCCTTACATAAGATGCCGCATCATCTTATGTGAATTTCTCGTTGTTCAGAGCACGCAGCAGGAATAAAGTCGGCACGACTGTGCTCATTAAGCCCCACAACAATGCAAGGCGGGGTTGCCAAAGCAATAAAAATTACAAGACGTTCAGGATGGGAGTGCCTAAATGGTACGCCACATGTCCTCGGCCGATGGTCCCGTGATTACTGGTCGAGTTTTAAGGCTTATCTCATTTTCTATTCTACAAAAAGCTTTGCGTATTGTATTTGGTCGGCAGGTCAATGGACGGTTGGTTTTATTCTAAGCTGCTTATGCTCTGTATCTGTTGGTTGATGATATTGAGGCACAGCTAGTTTTATAATCACTACCTATAGTTACCACTGTTGTAAAGAGTTTGTTGAAATAATACTGGAAAATTTACTTTTCATGATGACATTCGTCTACTATTTCTGAAAGATCTTATCTTAGAAATGAGTAACGGAAGGCGGGTGATGTGACATGAATGAACCGTGCCGATGGTGGTGGCCAACTTTTAGGCGGACAGACGCGAGCCAATGACGCGAGGTTCCGCCTAGCTTCCGCCGCGCCCGCGCCGCTCACGCGTAAACAATACCCAGATTCTCTGCACATCGCCCCTAATCAAATCCATACAAGAGGAAACATAACGCAATTTTAGTGACAATACCTACCATTTGTAAATGCTACGCTCCTGCTTCGGATGACATAAATAATTCTTTCATTCGTTGAACAATCAATGAGTCAGATATTGTGAAAATTCAGAAGCAGATAAAATCAATGAATGGAATTTATGTAGACACGAGTCACGAGGCACACATATCACATCTTCTAGGCCAATTTATTTCAAAGCTTATTTGAAATGGTATGACATTTACGACATACTATTTTCAGTGGAAATGGTTCTATTTCACTATACTTTTATTTTACAGCTATACCACCTTGATTGCTATCAACTGTTGTAAAATCATTTCTTAACACTTCGCGCTAGGGGAAGACCAAAGCAACTCCTTTGTTTAGAACGCTGCTAGTTGATTGAATTAGAGCTTCTTGCACTTCTAAGTTCTGATTTCGCAGATGCAGTGTAATTATTTCGACCTTATACAGTTTTCTCTTGCACAGATCGTGTTTCAAGTTACGCAACGAGAATGCGTCGGCGCAGATTTCGTCACCGCGGAAAGCGCGCTGGCCCATTAAATTGTTTTATTATGAACTCGACGCCATCTTGTGTATTTTTGGCTGGGGTTTAGGTGTTTATCTGGTTGGGACTGCGTCCAACGTGTAATTAGTCGGTGTAACTATATTTTTGCGTTCCACATGAAAAGAGATTCTGAAAATTTGCCCAATTAATATTTATTCACTACCTACTTTAATATCGCAACATTTGCACCATGGAATAAGCTAATATTATCATAACTAAGTACATGATCACCAAATAAACTTAAAACTAGTGGAAAGGAAGTGTCAACCATGGATACCATTCTATATTTTCTTCCTGTAAAGAGTTGAATGACCGAACATGTTTGTCATCCCACATATTGTAAGTCTCGCATCTCTGCATCACCTGTTTCATTTTTCACTATCGTCGTAGACGCTTGTTATTTTAGATTCTGAACTCTTGAATTATGAATGGGTTGCCGCAGATGACACTGGACTCTGTCACGTCTGAACGGCGTTGTTCTAAATAAATCTTCTCTTTGCGGTAAGAATAATCTAACATTGTATTTGCTTGCGGTATCTTTGCTTTCATCTTGTCTAGGGTGTGCAGATGCCACGGCCCCTACTAAAAAACTTTGCAACCCAAATTATCACCACTTATTTGTATAAATAAGTACCTATATTAAATTCGCCATCGCAACTGATATGTGCAATTTTTTTGCAACACCATGAGTCATTGCTTACCCAAAGCGAGGGAATCATGCGAATGATGTAATCAACATTTTGGACTATTGAATACGAGGGTCGTAAACAGTCCCGAATCCATAATAGGCAATGCACGAACCGTTGCCGTTTCAATATAAAACAAACCTACGTATACTTCCAATTTTGTCAAGCACTGTTTGGAGTGTCACAATTTTGAATTTCATCTATAAATTTTAATCATTTCGATTGGTTTTGGTTCAATCATCAACCACATTTTCAATTATTATTACAACTTGGATTCAGATGTTTACTGAACAAAAATACCATTCATCGGGTTAAGAAAAGCATTCGCTGACAGCTTTAGTTGTTCCATTTTAAAGACAACTGGCGCAACTCGTGTTGAAAGCTTTTTTCAGTAATTATCGAAATTTATAAACATCAGTAGCTACATAAGGTACCTAGAGTAGCTACCTACCTACTATCAATATCAGTTTCCAACCTGTAGTGTGACGTAACAAAATATGGCTACTCTCTTGATAAGTTATTGAACTATACTATGATATAAATATAGTTAACGTATGTAACATGTTTGAACTTCTTTATGTTCCCAATCACACCAATTTTTATAATAACCACTAGCATCTTTCTGCTCTAGCCCCACGCTAGGTGGGGTCGGCCTGCACTACAGAACACATTTATATTCATGTTTCTCTTTTCCAATTTCTTCTGTCACTCGTATATCTTAATTTCTTTTCTTATTAATATCATATCTCACACTGTCTTTACTTACATATTTTGTAGATCGTAATTCTAGATTAACTGTTAATGTTTACGAACGCTTTAACGTGAAATTAAGTTGTTTCCTGTATTTAAATCTTTCCTAATCTAACACGCTAAGATAAAACATAAAATTTAAAACATCCTCTGCAGCAGGTATTTGTGTATCATTTTAAATGTAACATTCTGTTGCGAATAGCAAGATTAATCGTATTACAGATTTGTAGAACCCATCGTTCGGCATCGGCGGCGTGGGAGACGTTAGGAACGTCGACCCCGTATGCAACTATAAATATACAACACGCTCCTTATCCACGCTGCCATCCCTGATATCCGATGTCTGCTACGAACTCAAGTTTTTGGAGCAGTTCGTATACTTATAGAAAATCTAAACATAATAATGTGAATGTTGGTGAAATTACTATGGTTATATAACCTCCACTGATTTGTTTAACCTAATTTTAACTAATTTTATTTTAGATAAAGCTTTTACATAATATCATCTACGATTTCGTAACGATTTACATCTGCTGCAAATAAAGACCCCTACATGTATCTAACTACATTACTTACTATAGAACAGAAGGTTTAACAAGTCACTGAGAGACGAGACACTGAAGGAACGTACTACATACAGTAAATGTTAATATGTTTCTCCAAAATAAATAATTATCTTTCCGTTATAATTCCAATCTTCGAACGCATAAATATTCACCACGCGAA
Organism: Eulithis prunata; assembly: GCA_918843925.1. Classification (NCBI taxonomy): domain Eukaryota; kingdom Metazoa; phylum Arthropoda; class Insecta; order Lepidoptera; family Geometridae; genus Eulithis; species Eulithis prunata. The sequence goes on along the minus strand of OU974016.1, from coordinate 4,308,103 downwards.
CACGTCCCATTTCAAGCCATCTCATTCAGATTGTTTCGTCAAAGGTCAATGCCATCTCTAGATGGGTGATAAGCAATTGAATCAGTTCCACTTGCAACAAATTAATGTTCATTAATAAAATTAACAATACGACACGTCTGACCAGTTTATTACTTCCATTATCAGGCGTGTCGCGTTGATCTAGTAAAGCTGCTATTCAAACGTCCTGCTTTGTGACATCACCGGTTTTGTATCTTAGTTAATTTTATCTCTCTAAGTTATTCTGAGAATCATAAAAAAGAAACATGTCCAGTGAAATGTTGGATTGAGCTGGGCTCGTGTCGTGTCGTGAGACGGAATACGGTCGTCCCTGATAACTTTCCCGGCACTAGGTCAGTTTTGCGCGGCTCGTTTAACGGTACAATCAGGTTGTTGCCGTCCGTCGACACGTAACAATGTGATTGCAGTTTTGAAACTTCATCGTGAGCGATTCGACACGATATCGTAGCAAATGTAAACTTAAATACACTGGCACAAGAGCTAAAGGTTTTGCTTGCTTGTTCATTATAGAGCCTTGAACTTGCTTCTTGAGCTGAGTTTGCTTGCACGCACGTATTGCTTATTGTTAAATTTAATGGAATGCATGGCAATCTTCATAATGTTAACTGAGAAAATATTTAAAGTGTTCCTCCTCTTCAAATTATGACTGTAAAGTGCTTTCTTACTATTTCATGTCTTCAATTTTATTTCAATTTTTAGGTAGTACCAATCCTATCTGGGTTGATCACAGATTCATTGTCTGAGAGATTGACGTATCTTTTATGTAATCAAAATAACCAATGTAGGTATTATAGTTTTATATTAAAATAGATTTACCTATGTAGTTATGATAATTATGCAATACGGCGAACTCGTTGTTTTAGATCCGCTTTATTAGTTGTTTACGGCGATCCATCGGCTTGACTTATTTCTTCGTAAACTGACTAGCTTTTTAAGCATTATTTTACTCATATTAATATTCGTTCAAGACGTTCTGTGTCAAGATCGTGAACCTTTTTGCTTGTCTCTAGATGACATCACTTTTTGGACGTCCAAAGATTAGTAATAATGTAAACAAACGTGTGCCTAGTTCTTTATGAGCTGGTTGGAACCTGTTACGAAATTGCTTAAACGATTGGTTCGGAGTACGGACATCCAAAATATGTTCATCACTTGAAATATAGTTGACGAATTTGAGACTGTTGCGCGAAACCATAGAAATATTTCAATAACAATAAGGATCAGATGCAGGGTGCTAATGTCGATAACCTTACCTGCTAGCAGGTTCTCTTTTGTTACTTTTGTTAGTAGAGTCCCGTTCCTCATTATACAATCTCTATTCTGCTGTGTGACGTCACCATGCGCTCATGAAGCGCCGCCTATGAGGTAATCTCCCAAACGTCCTTATAAAAAGTGTTTGTTTTTTTACTTAATCCTATTTGCATTACGGAATCTCATTACTCATTCGCTTTACATTATTCGTTCAGCGTTTTGTTAGAACGGCTTTTTGGTTCTGGCACCGTTTCTTATAAAAGTTCCTACATATTTAAAGGTAAGTAGGTAATGTAAAATTAAATTAATAATATTAAGAAACCTAATATTACTATGATATAACGACAAGCTACATAACTTACAACATAAGTAAGTACATATTTGCAGTCGTACCTGTAGGCATACCTACACATAATTATATTATTACTGTATTATCATGTTATTCAAATGAAATAGACTTGTGAATAAGGTCGCTAAGAGAATCAATTAAAACGATGGTGATGAGTCTTGCTTGACCTAAAATTATGTTATGAGAATTCATACATGTGGAAATCTTATTAGCAAAGTAGTAAGTAGGTACTTAGACTTAAATTTTTTGCAGAGTTAATTAAAATTACATCATAAGCTTGACATGCTTTAGACCTGTGTTGAATGGTAACAGGCAAGTATCTACCTAATATAAATACCTAGAAGATAGTCACTAAAATATACAAGTAAGAAGTTCCTTAAAAGTTTTAGTGACTGTACACAAAAATATGATTTCGTGTCTGTTACAACACAAAGGGATGACGATTTTTTTCTTTTTTCCGTTATTGTCCGTCTCTCACGATGCGTGTTCTTTACAAACGTTTCTCTAGTTTCCTGTCGTTGTTCTACATTCACCTAATGCATTGTGGCTGTGAACACTGTAGGTATGTATGTTCTAAGATAATGGAACTTAAAGCATTAAAGCAATTCTGGTTTTTGTTGCAACTAACCATATGAGTTCAGTAATGTCCATTCATCAGATTAAATTAACTTTTAAAACTTAAACATAGTACCTACCTTACCTGAATTTTTTTTGCAGGATAGCCAACCATGTAGATAGTTGTCTTTTAAATAGACTTTAGAGCTATATACAAAAAAGGATTTTAACTCCAATATTAACTGTTCAGCTTACCGCAAGTCCTGTGCCTGCGCCCTTCATTTAGAGCATGTCAAACAATATTAAACTTAACCAGCACTGTTTAGAACCTATTATAATTTGGAGCAGTTCACAGTAAGCATTGTTATACTTATGGTTTGCATCGACATTGAATCCAATTGCTCTGGTAATAAAATCTATATTTAGGATTCGATTGTTTATACCATCTCATATGTATGTCGGCGGTCGGAGTGGTTGCAGACGTCTCATGTTTCAGATGCGTGGTAGGTGTTTGTGTAAATGATCAATCGCTCTTTGTATTAAGCGGCTGCAATTAGGTTAGAAACTTCCACTTACCATTTGCGTTCGATGTATTTTGAAAATTGCATAATGACGTAGATTGGCTTCTATGAATTTCCCGCAAGCCTTTGATTGACGTTGCAGAGATTTGTATGTTACTCAATCGTCTGCAAATTGTTAATGTTTAGGTATTTCATATGTTTTGTCTTAGCCCGTCTTATTTTGTTCTTATTCTCTGGTCTACTTATAAAGCATATTCTTGATAATCTGACGTGTGTTCTACATTTTAAAACACGATTTGTTTGATATTGTTGCTTTTGAAGATAAAAAAACCTTAATATTTTTACGTGATTTTAGTTAGTTTGCTGTAACAACGATATAGCCACCATTGTTTCAAGAATTATGGACGAATAATTCTACTGTAATAATATAATGTTTCTCTAGTTGCTGTTTTGTCACTTTCAATTACTTTTACGTTTATTCAGCCCGAAAGCTTCCATTTTGGTTAGTATGTCCTACTCAGTAGAATCTCCATACTTATCATATACATTAAAAATAGCCCGTTGTGGTTTCTTACGGCTTACCGCTAACATTCTAAGTATACCTACTACTGTGTTCATGCGGTGACAATATAGATGACCTTGTTCTACCAACTACTAATCCTTTTATCTTCATTATAATGGCCGGCTCTGACGCAATAGATCTAAAATTTTACGGCACATGATTTCAATCTCACATAGTAAAGTTTAGACTAGCCTTAAAGCTAACAGGAATACTCAAACCACGCTCAAGTCAAAAATACACTACCGCATACAAATGCTTTTTATCTAACAGGACATTAATATTATTGACGCGATTGTCCTCTACACAATACAACAATTAAATCTTCATAGCATCCAGTGTCTCAGTATTCACTCTTACTGTCTTGAATCTGTGTTGCAAGCTGCAGTATTATCATCGAGATAATGTATTCGTAGTCGTCGTAATTTGTCATTGGGACAGATACAATAGTATGTACCTATGTATGAAATATGTTCTGTTGCGGTGACTCCTTTCAGGTAATATGCATACCTATATAAGATAGTTATTTACATATACGTATATACGATGTATTCTTTAGTCTTCAATTCAATGTTGAATGAAAAGTAGTAAGTGAAATCGGTGTTATGTTTAAATGTACCTATATTAGGTACAGGACCTACCTACATAGCTAATTGCATATACTTATATAATTAGCTATATTTACTACTAAGCGTGTTTTCTACCTACTTCTACTTCTCATTGTCTGCTCAAAATATTTTGACTTCTTTTACCATACATAATATCATGCATAACTTAATTTTTGTATTTTTTCGCTTTCCAACAGCTTCAACTTAGCTTTCTACAGTTAGTGCTTTTAAACTGTTTGCCTGTACTGACTTTATTCCTATTTGCGGTGTCAATAGTCAGTACTACTCGTTTACTTTAACATAAGGTTCGAGTTTACGTTTGCCTACTTGTTTAAGTTCTGGGCTTTGTTCGAAGAAGTTAGGTTTGAACTTTAAATCTTTTGGTAATATACTTACTAACTTATTTTATACATTACTTACTTACCTATATATAGGTACCTGAAATTTAACATTGTCTACCTTTATATGTACCTATTCTATTTCATTACTGTATCCTATAAATGGACCTATTGATTATATAGGTAGTTTGTTTCAATTACATAGTATCAACCGAGCAATTATTGTGAATACCTTAGTTCAGAACTTTTCGAAACACTTTATAAGGGCAGGGGACGGGTTTTCTAAGTGCCTCCTACGCATAGTGCTGTTCAAATGTCCATATTCGTCATTATGGGCGTTCTGACTAACGCACTCGGCGAATCGGCTACCTTTGTTAGATCCGAGCTGATGACTGAAGTTTCGCTGGACGTAGGCGGCCAATTCACCTTCGATATCAAGATTATCTTGTGCCACGTAGGTGGTAGGTGCCCACTTAATACTGAGAACACTTGGAAGTGCTCGTTATGTTACGCTTTGGTTTCGTAATGTTCCAATACTGTGTAGGTTTAATGTTATGATTGATCGAGTGAGCGAAGCGAACGAGATCTTAGTGACAACTTGGGACAAAAATGCTTTGTATGTTTGTTCGACGAGATCTTTTAAACCGCGCATCCGATCTTCATAAAATTTGGTAGGTATACGGATAGTACTCTTAAGTTTTACTGGTTTGTTAAATGAAGTAAATCGGTCAAGGGGTCGTGAAGTTATGAGGGTCCAAAATGAGTAAAAAAAGAAAAGTCGTACAATAATATCAAGTGGGGTGTCATATGATAGGGTTTTGTTTAGACATTCCAAAACCGTTTTTATTTTGATTCTAGGTCTAATAGTTTTTGAGTTGTTGTGAAAATTATGAAATTGGCAAACCCAGTAGGTCTGTATAACGTGAGCTACCATTTCTTGGAGTTTCAATGATTTTGTTGTTCAAGTAAGACTGGTACATAGCTAGACAGCGATTTCGAAGCGATTTGCAAAGTTTATTACAACCATTGGTCAATAAAAATTGTTTGGGTTTAATTAACCTCCGACCATCACGAGATCTCAGTTCGGGGCGAGCTACTAGTTTAGTAGTTTAATCAATGTATCTCGTAGGTACGTTAGGGACCTAGGCATTTTGAAGAATGCATAAAATACGATCGTGAATAAAAGCAGTTACCATACAGTCATTATGTTTCAAAGAATTTTTGATTCGCATAAAATTTAATTTACCGATATACATGAACTCCTGGAATAACTCAATATTACCACAAACAATAACAAACTGGAATCAATTAAATGTACCTTACTTAAATTGCTATTCTAATACTAAATACATACCTACATGGAATATCTAATAATTAAGTATATAAGTAGGTACCTACCTACATGGGGTTTTGTTCAACCGCTGGAACTCAAACCATTAATTTCAACTTTATTTATCTAAATTCATCGAACTACTGAACGAGTGACTGGCTGATTGATCCATCATCTATAAACGAGAATATAATATACATTAGGTACCACAGATCATATAATACTATAGACATTACCTACCAAATAAGATACATGCCATCTTTAACCGAATTTTTTAAGATGATATTTTGGTTGTAGGCAGTATTCCAAAATCTTGAACCTACAGGGTGGAATTGACGTTTGGTAAGAAATAAACTCCACTCAAAATCGCTCGGCTCACTAGCTCTACTTATAGTACCTACTGTCTTGAGTAACAACAGTAATAGATACCCATGCGAACAAACTGAAGTGGAAGACACAAACCACCGGCTCCGAAGCTATTTTAATTACAGTTCATTTATTTAAAGTGTGCACCTACTTGAACATTTTATGTGCCCCTCTTTGAAAGCCACGCATCAAGTATTGAAGAATCATAGCTATTTATAAGTATATGACATAATTGTATGTTTTTAGATATCAATCAATGCTCATCTCTATTAGAACATACAATACACAGCAGTTTATTTTGTTGATGAGATAAATTGTATAATTATGCTGTTCTTTGATGGATTTATTAGAACTCTCTCTCAATACAAGAATTAGGTTGATACTTACATTAAATATGGCTGGGTCTTTTGTTTTTCTTAGCTTTCCATGTCGATGAGTTGTCATTGATATCTACAAGAAAATCAAGCTACAAAATTATTCTCTGCAGTAGGAACTTGACCTAATACAACTCATACATCCCTTGGATTAATCCTTTTAAATTCCTTTCTCGTCCGTTCATGTCCAGTTCATACTAAAGTTTAGACAGTCCCCACTCAGGTCATGTGTCATGTGCCATATGTCTCTACGGTTCAAGCTGTGCAGTGAGCATTGATTGTCATTGTCAGTCAGTAATTGAAAACGACATTGTGAGCGAAGTTCTAGCTAAGGAATGACTAATTTCATAAAAACTTGATTATTTTACCCTTTTGAACTCTAAGGTAATAAAATGGACAATAGAGCTCGAAATCTCTTGAATCAATTATTGAACGCTACGACACCATAGGTGGTCTATGTACCTTTGCCCTGTAATCAATAAAAAATCAAATATCAATTCTTAAATTTTGAATAGTAACTTCAATAGCAACAGTGACAGTACGTACCTTTAGTTGCTTTTCTGCGACTTTGTTCAAGTCTTGTTATTTTCTTACGTATAACCTCCGGCTGCACCCCCTTACCTTTACGAACTTACTCCTTACCTATGCTTTAAGACCACAAATATTTCAGATTTACTGTTTTATTTATATTGTTTACCTCAGCGGTAGGTAACTATTAAAGTAATAAAGGCTGTACTTGACGTTCTGTCCGTGTAATTTGTCGACTTCATGATGTAAGCTCGCTAATTCAGCATAACAATTCCAGTAATACTGAGAGGATGTTACTTACATTCCTTTTGAAGAACCAACCGTTGTTTAGTACATCTCATGGAAGAATCACGTTACGCCTAGGGCAGAGACAACAGCAACTGTATTTTAATCATGTGAAAACAGCTTTTATCTCTAAACTTTCCGAAAGTGAGTCACTATCAAAATAAGCTTTAATTGTGATTGATATAACAGTTTTCATTACAAAATTATCCGTTCGGCTTAGTTTTGTAGCTATCTCAGTTTCATTAAATGAATCTTCACCTAAATTCAACTCAGCAAGTGTCTGGGTGAATTATAACATCTATTGGGAAGCAGGCCAAAACTTGCATGCATCCCTTGTTAACAGCCAAAATAAATAAAGTTTGATATTCGTTTAGTCAAACTCAATTAGTTGATACCGCATCGATCCACTGAAGATAATATACAGCAGTGTATGATGCTTTTGTAATTATAGAATTTACAGGTTCGTAAAATTAAAAGGTGTGACTGATGTGACTGTCCTAGAGCAGAACTCCGATAAATCTTAGTAAAATTTAATATTAAATCGTCAAGAGCTTTTACTTTTGATAATAATTGAATGTCTTGTCTGCAGCAAACTAAACCACTCATATGAATTCGTGACTCTTTCGTGAAACAGTCGTTAGTGTAGTGAACAGGTAGGTAGTTACATCCACTGTTGTTGTGACGAAATTCCAACTATACTTCGGGACTGTCGACAGATGCTTCGTCACAAACAAAGTGATTAACTGAAACATTTCTCTTCAAATTTTTATTGCAATGTTTTACGTTCAAGAACGTGCGGAGTTCGATAGGTGTGCCAAAAGATTCGTCCGCAATCGCTTCGACACTTGTGAAGGGACAGCTATTTCCAACTACACTGAAATCATCTTGCGTATTTTCTCTATCGGTAACCGAACATTGAACGACATTATTATTGTGAATCATCTACCGTGAAACTATCTTGTTCGCATCTTCTTTAGAATACCTAATAAACCTTGAAAAATTTGCAATAAATAAATTAAGGAAAATTTTTGAAAAATATCACTTGCATTTTTGAACATATCATTAAAATTATGAAATTTTCATGAATTTTGCTGTACAAAGTCTCTATTCTATTGTGGTTCTATCCTGAAGGAATGTTTTATTGTTTTATTATATATGAGGTTTTTCGTTATTTTCAGGTAAGTGTACCTACTCTTCGATATTGCGATAGACTTCGTCTAGTTCCATGGATCTTAGACCTTAATGGTAAAAATGGTAATTTTGATAATTTGGTAGAGACTAGAGACTTTATATCTCTCGGGTTTCAGGTTCATCTATAGACTTGTTTTTGCCTGAATTATGTTTTTCAAAATCAATATCGCTGAGATCAGGTACCGTTGCGTTAGGTATTCAAAAAAATCTTCATAGTGAAATTAATATTCATGCCCATGAACTAGCATTGTTTGTTTGCCTTCCTTCCTGGTCTTTGAAGTTGTATCCCCACGGGACAAAGAACTAAACGTCATGCTTGACAAAGCAAAGTTAATTGATATTAAATAATTAAAAATTTGTTCTGCAATGACAACACACTCTGGCCTTAGTACTGTCTGATTACACCTACCAGTAATTACGATTCCCTGTTGAGTTCACTTCAATCATTTGTATTTGCAATTGTTATGTAAAAACCTTGAACGAAGGCTCCAAGTCTTAGAAACAATTGTTGCGGTAATAAAGTTCATGTTTTGTGTCCCGTCTGTTGCCATATTTCTTAGGTGTATCGTGAATAGGTATGCCGTAGGTGTTCTAATCAATAAACATTAAGTGAGACAACTCATACAATACACTCGTCAGAAGCGAATCTGACTGATGCCTTGACGGTAGGCGTTACTTTGATTATTTATTATGAACTGCTGCTAAGCTGACAGCGTATTTACTTTAAACAATTACTATTGAAATCTACGAAGCATTCCACTTTTGCGCACCAAAGAGATGCGCACCAAGAACTTCCGCACCTACGCTATTCAACTTTTGCGCACCGATCAATTTTAAACTTGGTGCGCAATACTGCGTGATAAAAAGCAAACTGTTGGAAACATTCTTAGCTATGATTTATGTGAATTTATGAAAAAATTTAGATCATACAAATGCTAGTTATAAATTAATAATGCTTAACATCCATAAAATAATGTTAGTTACGATCTGTTTTATTTATATCTTCCTGCCGACACAATTTTTGCGTGACATACAACAGCTACCTACCTACACCGGAGACCATAAAGTTCCTATTGAACGGTCATAAGACACGACATCAACTAAATATTTTGATAATATTACCTAAAGCTGGGCACTGACCAACGTTACGAGGTGTAATGTAACATGTTACACAGCGAGCATCCGTGCAGTCAGTACGTCAGCAACGAGCCGCTCGTTGCTCGCTTTGAGCTTTTTTTTCGCAGCGAAGGTGTGCTATGGGCATTGAAAACGAAGCACAGAGTTTTGACGAGTATGTTACGCCGATTTTAGAACACAGCGAACATGCTCGATGCGTAACACGCTCGATGCGAATGTTACGTTACACCTCGTAACGTTGGTCAGTGCCCAGCTTTATAACGTTTGGTTGCTGATATAATTCGCTGTATACCTAAGTACCTACCCTATCTATCAATAAGGTAGATTGTCGCAATTTTTGGCACCTTTATAGAAAACTAGTTTCCCGCACTAAATCTATCCTATATTTACAAACCGGTCCCACAAGTATACCGTGAAAAATAAATATTTGCCGATAAATCAACGAAAATCTCTGGTTTACTCCATGATTTTTATGACCAATAAAAGAACAGTCAACTGCCGCTAGTGGTCGAAGAATAAATAGTGCTCGTATAGATACAACGTGACCTGCATTCTAGAAGCTTAAACACGGAACAATGGCTATTGGTTCTGCTTTAAAATTTGACACATTTACGTGTCCCTACCAGTCATGTTGTTTACGCAATAATTCTCTGGAACAAGATCGTAAACTGCACCGAATTTGTTTATAGAATAATGCCTACACTAAATATTTCTCAGTGTATGAAGATACAGAATTGTTTTCTATGTCATGCCGTGAGCTCATGAACCATGTAATGGATCAACAGTACAGAACCTCGCGATTACTCCAAGCTTGTTTTCGTCTACAACGTAATGTAACCACTTAAAATGCCGTTTTGTGAAACTGGGTATGAAAGCTGCTTCTCGAGTATACGAGTTATCCGTGCTTCAAGAAATTTGTTTTTGAATAGCGTTCATTAAGAAATTGAATAATAAATCTGCCTCTTACATTGTTAACAATCTTAACAGAAATAAGAAAAACATCAAAACCATCAAATATTTATTCACTACCGCACACCGTCGTAACTTACTTTTTTGACGCATATCGGTAGAAAAATAATAATATTTGCCTGTAATTGACATGCCTACTCGTACAAATAATGATGCAAACATGTTATTATCCTAACCCTGGAACTTACACGCTATATTTTGTCATTCATATTTTCACAATTCATAGACAAATGATTGCTGCCATTCATAAGATTTTTTTCTTTAGACAAGTTTGTGTGAACACCTGTGGAAATGTCGGTTTGTTTAATAATGTGTCTCAAAATCAAATACTCTTCGAATTGGTCGTGTAATGTTGACAAAACTCGTGTTATAATTGCTAGCTTTCCTGTTGCACCCAACAAAATACTGACGTCATAATTACTTTGTAAAATTAAATCTGCAATTTGTAGTACTTCATCTGCATTCTTGAATTTAATAGATTCTGCCCTTTGACCATGGTTAGATTGAAAATACGCGATAAAAGACACTTCATTCAACTTGCTGACATTTCTAACTGGTTTCTAACTTTATAGTCTTTGGTAATTGCCAATTTCCGTTCGGATTCTAATAGAGCAGTTATCATTACTTTAAATATTTACGTATTATTCCCAGTATTATTGTTCTTAAAATTGTAGTCTAGACGTTATTTTCATGGCCGTATAACCATTTTAGTTGTGATTTACTGACAATCATTTTCGTCACTATATACTTAGAATTATTATTAATCGTATTTTTGTAGTGTTATTCATAACTTTACTGGGTTAAGTTATAAGTAGGTAACATTAACTGAATATAATTTGTCTCCAAAGTTCCTTAGATCTCTAACATATCGTTTCTACGAGTAATGACTGGCCTCTCCGCTTAGTTGGTCGGTATTGATAGTAGTATCTACCAGCTCGATATCTTCTACCTATTTATCTATGAGCTTCTACACAATGTATAGTATTATTACTTGCTCTGAGACTTTTTAGGTTTGATTCTCACCGATTACATCTGCGTGATGATGACGATTCAAAGTGATCAGTGAGATTTTATTGAATAAAAGCTTTTTGACTTTGACTTTGACTTTGATGACCATGAGGTTTTCACTTAGTTGGTGTTTTTGTATTCTACGTCTCTATCTGGTTCTCTTAGTACAAGCTTTGTTTAGTTTCAATTGCCCTGTGTATCTCAGAATAATAATATGTAGGTATTAATTTACCATCTCATAATTTTGTACCCTTACTGAAAAAGCATATTTACTACAGCGTCTTGCATTATTCATAGAAACGGACTTGAATCCAGTACCAGCTCTTGACATCAAAGACAGGAAGTCTAATATTATTGCTGTCTGTTAAATAAATATACCCATGGCTGTTAAAATATCTTCACCAATTGCAGTGTCATCACGAGACTTATGCAATTTGAATATGACGACCGATTTTATGAATAACACGACACCGAGGTCTATTAAATATAATAGCTTGATTGCTAGTTGTGTCTAAAATAGTGTTTTATGGCACCAATTTTCAATTTAATAAATCTATCAGACATCATCGTTTAATCAAATGCATACGTATATCTCATTAATTATTTTTTTATTACTGACTTTGGATGATTTTAACATATTTTCGTGATTTGCATATTAGTGCGTAAGTAGTTGGCAGATAGTTCTATTGTTGTACTTATTTATTTTGTAAATATTGTGAATAAAGTTTTAGTAAGTACAGAAACAAGATATATTATATAAGTATACATACAGGTTGGCTATTTTTAACCTCAAGCTACCCAAAACCCTTATTTAGATATCTTCTAATTATTATACCTCTACTTGTTACATGACTGATGAGTGATAACAGTTACTAGAATGTGTAGTCGGTTTCGTAACAAGCTTAGTCCCCATTTTGAAACATCTATTGATCCTCTCGATTTCTTAATTATTTATCAGTGACTTATTACATATTGTCTCTTGTCTACTAACACAATGCAACAATTGTTCCCCTAGACCGGAAATGTGAGCACTTTGTTCCATGCGCCACATTAACTTCATTTGGGTGGCATTTATCTTAGGCAAGCCCAATTTGTTTAACGGAAACAAGATGAAGGACATGTTGAAATATTAAGCTTAGTAAAGATAACTTAATTTGACAGGGTGGGAATGTGGTATTCGACTCATTCTACTCCGCTTTAGTTGGGAGTCTTCTAAAGATACCTACCTGCATATAAAAAATCTGTTAGATTTTTCAAAACAGCAAAAAGGCCATTAATAATGCAGTTTTGTATTGATGAATCAATACTGATTTCACTGTGGGTGGACCATTCAAAACTCTGGCGAGTCAATAAAAGAAAAACAAGGAAATAATATAGACAGTTCACTGCAATTTTAAAGTAGATAATTTAGAAGCAGCTTACAAGAATGGTAATTGAAAAGGTAATGAAGAGTTGTTGCATGCAATGCGATGAGTATGAACTTGTTAACCAGATTAATAAGATTTTTACATAGTAAAATTCAGATATTATGGTTGATAATTCTAAATTGGCAAATACAAACGTTTGCGTGATCACCCTTCTCGTTCAACTGGGCAGTACACCGTCAAGTCTGCCGATAACAAACTAACCGTGGCGCTGGATTTACGCATCGCCGCGTTCTGTGAGAAAATTCCCGTTGAATCCACATTGTTCTGCATTTACCCTCATTTAAAGTACTTATTCAGGCAAATTGATCTCCATCGGGCCCTAAAAATATAGAAAAAGCTTCCGCAATCACAGAAGCGCGTCGTATTCTGTTAGAATTTAGTCTAAGTATTCTGTTTTATTAGGTATGGTAGTACTTAGATCTTGTAATAATACGCTAAATCTTCCGCTAAATATAATAATGATAAAACTATGCAAAACTTCTTTTAAAATAAACAAAAGTGAATTTTTGTTTCTGCTCCAGTTGTCATTGTTAATTAAAACATCACCTTGCAATTTTCCGTCTAGACGCCTTCCATTTGTAACGACTAACGACCTACGGTGGTCATTGCTTAACCATGCAATTTTGAAATATCGGTTATCATCGCGGTGTGGAAAGAAGCTAATTATTTCCGCTGGCTGACTCTGAGGATAAAAGTGATTTTGCATTGATGGTTATCGATCAATTATTATTCCCCTGCGGACCTTACCTCACATTGCTCATGATTAAAAAAAAGAAATTTAACGTTTCAACTTAGGGAGATCTGGCTATAAGTTTTAGAAAAAACAGTAGGTACATAATGTAACAAAAATGAGACTCTGAATGCAGCTTGCCAGTTAGTACCTACCTAGTTTCTAAGGTGCCAGTTAAGTTATAAATTATAATTATTGTTTCTATTAATATGCGTGTAAAGATTATCTTTTTAATTGGATTTGAAAATTAAGAAATAATATTTGATATTCTTAGCAGCTTAACCTTTTAGAGATTTAAACTTACAAAATCATCCAAATCACCTATCATATCAATCATACATCATTTTGATACGAACAATAACATCTGACAAGTGAATATCAGTCACAGCAGTCGGAAATAGACTTGCGCAAGAGTCCTTCAAGTTGTGACATCTGTATACGTAGCCTGTTCAATATGTCCATGTTCGAAATCATAAATCAACCTGCAAATGTGGAGTGACGGATGGACAGCCTCTAAGTTCACCTGCGTCAAAACACAGCCTCTATTATGCGTCTTTGTTCTGTTGTCAGTTATTATGTTAACAGGACAAAGCTTGCGATGTTTTAAAAATGACGTACAAGAGTTTCGACACCCGTCAACGTCCGCTATGATGATGTACTCTACAGCCTTGCAAGCTTATGACCATTAATCGACTTTACATGTCATGTTGTCAAATATGATAATTTCTTTAAGGTACATATTACTTAACTTGGTTTATATAAAATAACATCAAAGCATTCGTTAACATAGGTAATTGCTTGAGTGCTGTGCTATTAAAAAGTATACCTACCTGCAGTGACCTGTTACCCCAAGCATTCAGAGAAACCTGATGCCAAAGATAAGCAAGTCCTACTTTTTCATCCAACAGTGAAGCACAATCAATATGCAAGCGAAGGTGGCAATTAAATACATAATCCATCGGCTATCACACGGGTCCCGTAGCGGTTTAATGGCTTGTTTACTCGGTCGACTCCCGTATATGGCGTGAAAGCCTCTCAGCATTGTCGCCAGCCCCTACGTGGTCCAGCTATGGTCAGGCGGATATGTGAAACTGCACACATGCGGCGTTTGATAGTGTCAGAGATTAACGAAACGACTCTCACCCAGATAACGGTTCCCTTTGAAGACGTCTTCTAGTTTGAGTTAAATTCTAGGCATATAGCTTTTCTATAGCTAAGATAGTAAGGTAAAAGTGTGCCCTGCAAACGATCTTAAAATATTAATAAAAATGTTAGAGCACTAAGCAGTTATATTGAAAAAAAAAAATCCGCGAATTAATCTTCAAATAAACAAAACGTAAGAGCCACGATCCCAAATTGAACTTTCGGCACATATTGTAACCAGCAGATGGTCAGGTTGCGCTGACCGGAAATTAGCAAGTGACTCATCATCTCTTTATCTGGATAAGAAAGATTGTGTTTGCACAATGGACCTCATGTAGAGAAAACAAAATGTATGTGTTGTAAGAAACACACACTCTTTAAAATAATACCTGCATAGTAAGATATAGGTAGGTACCTATTTATTTGGCAATGAAATATTTTTTGGAACAAGACATGCATGAATATTAACTTTAAAATAAGCTGAAGTAAGAGCTCATTGGCACGCCTTCAGAAAGACAAACGTTCATCAGTTTTCATAATTTATAATCTCTACGAGTTAGTGTTATCTTGCTACTGTTTTATATGCTACTCGATCATCGTTTTTAAACATAGGTAGGTCTCGTAAATGGGTTACGATCACTAATTTTATCATAAAAGCTATTTTCCAAGGGATATAAACTTTTTTAATACTAGTAATCGTTTGAGACATCCTAAAATATCCAATATGACAAGTTTCGTGTTTAAAATTTATAGTAGCAGATGTTTTTCTTGGCAAGAGCCTTGGCAGCCCAGTGGGAACCGCTTCACAGTTTGATACAACGATCCTGAGTTCGAATCTCGGCAATGATTTCTAGATCCATTAAAACGTAATGCAATATCTGTGGGTATCAGTGACATTGACAACGTGGTGACTTTAGTTCAATCAAATGCAATGCAATCAGACGAAGGGTAGGTGAATCTAAGTCTAGCTTATGACGTTTTTTTGAACTTGCTAACAGTTTTTTGTATTCCCTTTTCAGAAATAGCAAAAGTCAGAGCAAGCTTATTCCAAATAAATGGCGTCAAGAAGGAACCACTAGTTCTACCAGAAGCAGAAGGCATGGTCACCACACTCACAGAAAAAGTATACGTGCCAGTCAAAGAACATCCAGATGTGAGTATTACTTACATAATATAAAATTGATCTATTCGAGCTGAAACTCTTACAATAAAGTAGTTATTATTCACACACTTTATATTTAGTGGTGGGTTAGTATGTCAATTGTATGGATAACTGTACGAATTGCTCGCAATAACAAAATAACTGTAATCGTTATAAAATCAATGCTCTCAATCCCCAGAAGTTCTTAGAAGGCCTCTATAAAACGAAATTGCTAAGTATATTGTAATTAACAGGAAGTTTTATGGAAGCAGGAAACTAGATCTAAGATAAATTAACTGGATCTTAGGCTCCGACACGAGAATAAAACTGATATACTAACCAGAATAATTATAGCAAAGGCTCGTATAGCATTTATACATTTCAATTTTCAATGTTTGATAAATCAACGTTTAAATAGGTACATCATTTTATGAATGAAGACCTGCGTGCGTGTGAGCAATGAGTTGTGCATACTCATTAATTATTCAACTGTCAAGATTTGAACTGTCTTTAACGGTGTTTGCGGCGACAGTATACAAACAACATAGCCGTTGCAACGTCAAAATGCATGTAAAATGTGTAAAAAGCTTTACATCATAGAAATGCTAATTACACCTGCCAGAAATTTTAAATATTTCACACGAAAACTTGTCTTTAAAGAGCTTCATAGAAGTACTTGCAATATACAACCCAGTAATAAGAATGGCATGTCAGGATTTGATTTTAAAACCGTAAGGATTAACGTCAGTAGATCAAGATATATTCAAGTTCGATTACAACAAGACTAGAATCAAGTTAGTCATAGAGAATAGAAAGACAAGGTTGTCAACCTTCTACATTTGGTGACTTATGTCAGGGCTATCACGTCTTTGGCTCGTGCTATTAGAAACTTGATCGACCCTTGATGATAGTGATGAGAGCACCTATTCATCCACTGATACAGTCTCATTTGCAAACGAACACCTTATTCATATAGATCCTT
Source organism: Eulithis prunata (assembly GCA_918843925.1). Lineage (NCBI taxonomy): Eukaryota > Metazoa > Arthropoda > Insecta > Lepidoptera > Geometridae > Eulithis > Eulithis prunata. The sequence continues at coordinate 4,291,272 of OU974016.1, read as the reverse complement.
TTAGGCACTAGGTTCAACGAACTGAATGATTCACTTCACTCTAAGCCTCCACACAGTTGCCAAGTATTTTGGCTACCACCGATAAAAATTTTGTTCATTGCTTCGTACAATGTTGTATGATCTAAATATATTTGGCAGCTAACCACTATTAATCTATGCTCTAAACTTTGCTTTGCTAGTAATTGGCGCGGTCTGTACCTACAAAGCAATGTATCTCTTGATGTGCACTTGAATTTAAAGTCACTGACCGAAATGTAGTTGTATCAGTTTTTTTACTGACACTCAGCTCTACATTTATAATGCAACATTGCCTTCCTCACTCTATTACAATTGTCTGCTGGTTTGTTTTCTTTAATATCACAATATCAATGTCTATTTATAACATACATATCACACTGATGAATGTTTAGAAATTGATAATCATCACTCAGTAATTGTTGATCGATTGCTGGCGCCAAAGTCCGCAACCTCTGTATATAGTCACATCTAATGGACATTCGCTACTGAAATAAGAATTTTATAATATTTTTTTATTAATACAAGTAGTTAGGCAATTTATCGGATCTTATATAAATTTAAAACGAACCGACACTTTTCGCTCGCTATAGATCATCTGGGTAATTGTAAGGAATCCAACAATATGAACGTGAATCCTAAGATAAATTGCACATTGAATGATATTGATTGTTGATCAAAAGGGCCGTGCCGTAGCATCGATCACGTGTACTGGAATAATGATGGAAGCTTTAACGATGTGGATGAATGTCATTCAGTTTCTTTGAATCATTAGTAACGTGAATTGCTCCTTTCGTGGCATGGACTTTTCCTGAATCATTACAAAACAGTATCATTGCAAGGTAAAAGTTTATATGTTTTTACAATTGGAATGTGCGCAGCCGAAGTTTTATTTGCTCGCAAAAACCAAGCTGTAAACTTTAACTATTCTGGAAATAGAGCAAACCGTATGCGATTTGTATGTCGAGCACACTGTTGAAACAATAGTTCCTTGGAACCACGCGCTCTGTGACTAATATCTTAAAATCTTTTGCGTATTTAACGTTTTATGTGTAAAACAAAATGGTAGCGTGTAAATGCTTTGATATTCACCCACCATTGTTTTCACAATTTCTGAGTTGGATTTAGGACGATTATAACAGGTGTTTATATCATATTTTTTCCAGAATATACGTGCACTGTTTAGGTTACACATTTTGTAGGTACGTATTTTTGGATTTTATTAAGACAGGCATTTTTATCTTCTACTTTAAACAATATTTGATATTCAAATTGATCAATGACTCATCATCTCGGACTAGTTTCGTTTCTATGACCATATAATAGACGCTATAATGTAAATCAACTTTGATTAGAATAAATCTTCACACAATGGTTATTTGTATGTACCAAAGCTCATACATGAACGTCATGAACAAACTACTTAGTAAAGCATATAAACTCTTTCGAGATACACAAGCATTTGTGCATTGCTTCACTTATTTTGTACAGTACAAAATGCGTAGGTGGTGCGGGCATACCTACATGATACTGAACACGTTTTTATTCCGCATAGCTGACTGGTGTGGCATTTCATATGCTCATCACATACGACTGCCTCCCATATGCGTAAGACCAGGTATGTTCAATCACTTCGTACTAGGACGAGACAGAGAGTTCAGTTCAGGTTGAACCTGATTTCCATCGGCGTCGACTGGTCCTGCAGGTTCTCGTAAGTTGTTGCATGGTGTAGTGATGTTAGATCACCAAATGCGATAGCTATTATTTCATTTGTTTTGCAATAATATGGTCAGGTACCTATATAAATTGAGTAGGTGATTTAAAAAACACAATAACGAATGTCATGTTCCAAGGTAAAACAATATTGCATATCGAAAGCAACGTACCAAAACGAATGATATTGAATATCAAACTTAAATATTGCTAAAGTCACGATCCCTAGAACACCGACATCGATCACATTGACATGATAGCATTAAGTACAGCTTCAGAGACCGCTTCGTTCCTTTTAAGGAAAGAAGCGTTATTAAATCCTGCCATAACTGTACGCACCGTTATTTCAGCTTTTTATCGTGTAATATCATGAGACATTACATTCTTTTACTTTCCAAGCAACGCGGTTGAATTAGCATATACCGAGTGACATCATATTAATACCTCGTTTATCATTGGTAATGCATTTCTATTATATTCTACTTTCTACGAATCTACCTCTAATTTTCAACTTTGATAAATACATTCGGAAAGGCCGTTTCTTAGAAGTCACCGACCTTTCATTAAATCGGGCCGAATTCGGTTGTAAAATTTAATTTGCCCATAAAAATCTTAAAGATATTTGTTATCATAAAATCGAGCGTACACGAAACCTTATACTTGGTCAGTTTTTGCTCAAAAGATTGATGTAAATAGTACAATAAAACATGAATGATACTTATTCGAGTTTTGCACTCCATTCATTTACGTTATGACGTGGTAAGAACTAAACTGCCAAAAGATAATCGAAACCCATTAGGACTCGTGCACGTAACTGCAGGTTTACATAAATAACTTTATTGTAGTAACATCGTTTCAGCTGTAGGTAAATCGTTAGACTTATATGAACAGTAGGTAGTGTGTGTATACAACCGCATGGTGTAGGAAACGCGTAAATAGAACTGTATTTGCTAAGCGCGTACTGAGTTGGATTGTTTTAGTGAAAACATGTCTGGCAAACGCAGCCTGTGCTGTATCATTCGCAGAAACGATTGTAGGAACATAAGTTAAATATTAATGTTGCTTCTACTATCCCAACACCTCACGATATCGCCTAACGTATGCCAAATTCACAATTATTTGGAAATTACATTTCTATCTATGTTATTGTAATAATTCTAAGAATCATTAAAATTAGGTCCACCCCTCGCAAGCAACAAATCTTTTTCTGTAAATTTCTTTATTTTTTATCTTGGCATAATCTGCAAAGTTCAAAACGTCTTCATTATACCAACAATTTTACGGAGCATTGACAATTCAATGGCCACAGTAGAAAAGCTGATCAGATAGTTAATTTTAGAATCTATAGAACTACAAAAAAATATTGAAAGCCTTATATGCGTGCAAGCCTTATATGCGTGCTTCCATGAATACCGGGGAGCAGCTATGCCATGGCATAGGAAGGCTTTCATGCATACCTACTAACACTTCATCATAAGAGATGGTTCTAATAAAAATCGGTGCAACTTCTTTTTTGAACTTTATCTTGTCTCTTCGTTCTGTTTTCGTTTAACATCGTTTGAATATTCTTTTCTTAGTTTCAAGGTATTATTATACCATAATTTGTACAGCAAACAGTGTAATGTGGGTGGGCTTTTAGAGTTTGTTTCTCAGTAGAAAATCTGGGTTACAAACATGCTCTAAATGAGATACACTGCCCTGTCTGTCACGATATTCATTTTACATCTGAGATACATTCCATAAAAAAGTAAATATTGATTATATTTCATTATTTGTTCAAATACAACTTGATGGAGCATAATCTTCTTTCATCTACAACTCTGCCCTTAATTTTATGGCTTGTAAATTAGACCACTTCGTGTTACTAAAAGCATATTGGTATTTTACGGTCCAGAAATATTTTAAACGATAGCAAGGCGTGGTGCGTCTCCGTAATAAGGTTGATTGGATTGGTCGTGCTTCGGCAACAGGTCAGAGATCACACGCCTCGCTGGCTACCTCACAACGAGCGCTTTTGAATATTCTATTACTATATTTATCTGTAAGTTAAAAGGTTGTAATGCAGTGCAAGACATTAGCTTCTAATAATAACAAGTTTTAAAGTTTGTGTAGGTCCATGCCATAATAGAAATGTACCCTCTCATTGTTTTGCAAATCTCTTTTCGATTGCTCATCGCGTAATATAGGTAGAGTCGTAAATCATAATAAAGACTCGAATTCTGTAGTTATTACGTTTAATTGTCGGCCTGGTACCGATGCAGCTAGAATGCACAGAACAGAACACAAGAGCGGTAATGAGGCCGATCGGATTGGTCTTGCTCCGCCGCCTTAGGTCACGGGTCGCAGGCCACTCTATACCGTGTCTTATCTCATACATTCCATTTACTATCTTAGCTGGACAATGTACTTTTGTCTAGGTAATCAAAATTCACTTACAACCCTTTTATAAATAGACCTCTTTATATCCGTAACGTCAATTTCACTGAGGATATAGTAGGTACCTATGAACTGTTTGTAATAGTATCAGGGACCTATATTCTACGATTCGTGCTCACTTTATTATGAAAATACGGCTTGTAAAACTTATATTTTACATTCTTTTTGCTGACGACCTACCCTGTACCAATGTACTATGGTATTCGTAATTTCTGATAAACACGACACAGGTTATCCTAATACGAGGACTGCGAAAATGTCTGGTTTCAGTAAGATCATAAAACAAAATATGCGTGACTTATCTGCCCAGTAAGTCTTGTTAAGTCGTTAAAGTATTGAATTAGTTATTACCTGCTAGATATCCTAGTCTATTATTAGTAAAGTGATCTTTTGAAAGAAGGCTAACTGTTCTGGTAGATTGATTCATTTATCATACATCCTAATAAAGCTTATAAGTACTATAACAAGACTGAACAAAAGGGCATGAACAGAACAAGTATCTAATTGTTTTAAACCGATAAGGCATGGACAAGATGTTGGCAATAGATTTTCATGTGATTGATGGAACAGCATTGAATAAACTAGTGTTTTCTAATCTAAAGGTCGTAGGCTCGAATACTATCGTGAATCAGTTGATTTTCAGTTTAGCTAATTTTGAAATAGGGAAAGAAAACATTGCGAGGAAATCAGTTAGTGTTTTCGCAGAGGGGATGAGTTTGAATGATTCCATTCATGTGATGATCTCTAGATGCAACGTGCTTGTAATAAGACTTGATTGAGTAATAATATTGCACTTCAAGCCCAGCTTCTATAATACCAGCAGCCCTGAGGCAACAATAGGTCTCGCGTCGTGACCATCAAACGACAATTATGCTCGAATTATACCATCAATCAATAGCTATGGGATACCCACCCACTGTGTTCTGTTATACCTCATGATGTGCCCTCATTGCCAAAGTGTTTACCTGTTCCGTTTGCTTTTGTAAGAGTGCTTGACTTTTGACGCTTTGATAAACTAATAGATCTACTTTGAATCCTCATTTTGTCACGCTTATCTTGAACCTTTTGAAAATGGTGTACTTAAGTTTTGTAGAAAACTTCTGATGACATAGTTTTGATCGCATGATGATTGATGAAAGAACAAAATTGTTTCTTCTGGGAATATATTATTATGAGGAAGCCTATATGACCACCAGTGGACTTATACAGGCTGATAACTAAATCAGTCAGCTTTTAACTAAATACCTAGAAACAATGTGGTGTGATGATGCTCAAACTGAATCAAACACTGCAGAAAATCTACACGATGATAACACTACAGCATAACCGTTTAGCTGATAGCAATTGATAGGGCGTGGGCTAAATGAAAGCGGAAAATACAAGAGGCAGCAAAAAATGTAGGCATTATGTAGGTACTGTGTTGTTTTGATACTCCAGTATAGGCAATAGGTAATGTTTGCTTCGTACATGCAAGTAATCCTATTGTAATCAATTCAACTAGCAATCAAGACAAAGCCTGAATTGTTTAATTCAACAGCTAAACCTGAACATGTGTGTGGTTTACGACAACCGTGATTGCGAATGCAATTTAATTGCTATTCATAAATCAATTTGTAGTCTGCTAATAGTAACATTTCCGGCAGGATAGAGTGAGATGGAGTTCATGAATTAAACATTACTAGCAAATGAACGTACCTAACTGAGATCAGATGTAATAGGTATTAGAAGTTGAACCTTAGATTTTTTTATACCTATATATCAGACAGTGTGGCTTTAGGATATCTCCTACTAAAGAAACTTTTAATTGGCCTTCAGTGTACCTACTGTATTATGTCTGTTTTCCTAATGTATAAATACCTAGCTGTTAGTTTTCCAAAAATTATTAAAATAAAATAAAGCTCTTTCTTTCTTTCTTCCCGTGTCTTTCCGTATTACTTATTGGCGTTCAATGATTCTTTAATCCCTTTAATGATTCCTTTAGATTAAACATAAGGCTCAAGTCCAAAAACTTGAGCAGGCCTTAAAGTTCCTTCTGTAGCCGTTCATCCTATTATTTATTGGTATAGCCACTAGGTATAGCCTACATTACCGCTAGAACAGTGGCTCGACCTCTATTTTAGCTGTTGAGTTCCGTGAGGTTTGCGGTGCACGTAGCACTATCATTACAACACAAAGACCTGCCAATTACGTACCAAAACTGCACATTTCTATCCAGTACAAACACTACTGTGGTATTAGAGGGCAATGTCATGGAAATAGATAGTTTTACTAATATAATTATCTGGGTTATGGTGTGCTGATTCGATTGTGCTTCTCTATCGTTTATACTAACTAGTAACGCATGGATTCCATTTTGTACGTGGATACTTAAAAACTTTTTGTTGGTGAGTGAATAGGAAAATTAATAAGCATACTAAGTCGTTTAATAATAACAAACGCATACTCGTTGGCTATAGCCTCATTGTCCATATCATGCACCAAAAGATGACTCGATAAAGGTGAAAAAGGTTCCTTCTTGACGGCATTTAAAACATTGATATAGGTAGATGATTCTATAAAAAACTATAAATAAAAGCCAGTATTCAGCTTAGTGACTTTTTCGTGTATAAAAAACATTGAAACAGAATAAGCCTTGGGCCGAAAAGATTTATTGAATTCCGAAATGAAAGCAAACATTTTGATTTATAACGTAAGCACTATAAACACTTCTCTCAAGTATTTGAAGTAGGCAAAATAAATGTGAATAGACGAACAGAAATCCAATAGGTAGTTGACTGAGTAGAGGCGTAAGTTAGGTATAGTAGGCGGGTCTTGATTGCCTTAGGTGGAATGTAATTATTGATAATGTTTACCAATTAGATGCGCCCAAGGCTTTTACGATTTCCAGATAACGTATTATTTACATGATATTCCAATCATCGGAACCTCATACTTATCATAATAGCATCAAAATGAATGTCATTTAGGTTTCTGTAGGTTAGGTCACCCTTTTTATCATTATTATCATCTACAATTAAAATAGTGCCTATAACCTATCCCTGAGTCATTTATGTCAACTAGAAACCTCGAGAGATCTTTATCAATTTCTCGATTTTTATCAATTTTCTAAAGTGCTAGTAAATGTATTTTATACAAAAAATTTGAGTTCCCTGGTAACTCTTACATGTGGCAGCCAGTACCTCATTAGCTCAAAAATAAAGTCAATAGAATCATGAAGCTAACAGCTGACAGTGTGACCGTGAAACGGGCTTTCTCATTGGAGTTTCTGCAATTTAAAATATAAAATAATTACTTTCGTCATAAAATTATTTCTTTGAGCGAAAAATGCAATAAAGTAAATACGGGCGATGTGCCAAACATGACGATCGTGGCTCTATTTTGACGGGGGCTTCGTTCGACCGACGACGACGTCCGGCCGCGTTGCGTTGCGTCCTATCATCAACATCGATTGGTGAAGAACAAGCCATCTACTAAAATTGTATCGATCAAACTCAGCGACATACATTTAGAGAAAATAAACTACCTAGGTAGGTAGTTCAAGTTGCGATACCAAAGAGTTGCTTTACCTCATACATATCGCGAGCATCCCCAAGAGCATGGAGACAATGAGAATGCTGATGTCTATGTAATGTAATATGTGATATATTTCATATTTCCCTGACTTATATTCCTTACCTTCACTATTCTTGTAACTATTTTTAACTTTTAAGTAAAATTAACCTACTACTGTTTTGCTGATTTAGATATTCTCATATCGTTCTAGAGAAGTGATGACAAATTGTGTTTTCTAAAACTGAAACCACATAATTCATAGGTATTTTAAAATCTGAATGAAAATATTTTCCGTGGCTAGGATACGTCTAATATTTTATGAGTCTTTTATTATAAGGGAAGCTATAATGGTTGACATGCAAAGGAAGGAAGACTTCTCAGTCAAGCAGTTTGTGGTAAACCACTAACTACAACGAAGCGTTCGGATTAGAATTGTGAACTAGAAGATTACAGCTAACATTTATGTTACTTACTTTAAAACTGCGGTTACGGAATGGACACATTTGTGTAAAATAAGTATAGTACCTTGTAGCTGTAACATTAGTAAACTCTGCCAAACATTTATTCAGTTGGCACCGTTTGGTTTTCCCATTGTAATGCGTCTTTTCGAAAACAATAGTTGACATTCAAAAACACGTTCAGCTCCAATAAAGAAATCATTATTAGGGGTTATACAATACAAATATCAAGGGCACCGGACCATCTGGGCGATCTGGCACAAATAAGTAAAGATCTTGCATTCTTGATAGTAGCTTACATTATTTATTTTCGTAACTTATGTACCTACCCATAAAACTAAAAGTGCATAAAAACAGTAAAGTTATTCAAAATTTTGCATCGTTATCATGCCTGTCTGAACCAATAAGCATTCGTTTACAGTTTGCTAGTTTTTGATTAATCTGCTAAAGATATGGATCTCTAAGCTGTCTGTTCTGTAAATGATTTACAATTTGTCGTCTATCACCGCCGTAGTTGCTGGCCCGCGACGAGTAACTGCTGGACCGGCTCATTTGAGCCACCTATTTCCGCATCCCATCTTTCTTATTGAAATACATTGTCACAAGAGATAACAAATCACTTGCGCCTGTTTATACGACAAATGTTTTCCGCTTAACTGTTATAGGTACTTACCTACGTACGTACCTATGTGTAATTTAAAGAGTTCATACATAAAATTTAGTAAAATTTGGTCATATCGACATCACAGTTTTGTAGTCTAAATCTTCATAGCCTATTACGTGAGCAATTTGAATGCTGTCACGCAAAACAATTAACCATGAGACATGTGACTAATTTCCAGCCTCAATTTTTATTTACTACTCCGCTGTGTAAAATTTATATTTCTTATTTAAAAATATACGAACATCCCTTCAGAAAAAATGTGTAGTCTCTCTGTTTCTTGGCTGACTGCCAACTGGTCCATTTCGGCTCAGCTTGTAGAATGATACTGGTTCACAGTTCATATACGCTGTGCTGACCGATGCTTTGATGCTTATGGATCGAGGTTAAATGCACACTATGCAAACATGTACAGGAAATATGGTTTATGTGTAGCGATACGAGTAATTAATCTGATGGTTAATGGTATTAGGCGTTTGACGCGCAGAATTAGGTCTTAGCATGTGGCGTTTCCTAGTCTCCTTTATGTTTAATTTTTAAAGCCACGTCCGTTTTATTATCTTTATAATCTTTGTACATACAAAAAGAAACTTTGTTAACATATTTTGTGGTATATTTTTGTATGCAAAACCTATTTCATGACGAATTCATTTCTTTTCAGTTCAACTTCGTTGGAAGGATTTTAGGTCCCAGAGGCATGACAGCGAAACAGCTGGAGCAAGAGACAGGATGCAAAATCATGGTCAGAGGCAAAGGATCAATGAGGGATAAGAAAAAGGTAAATAACTATTCATGATAACTAATTGATTTGTTTTTAAGGATAATAACTCTACTACCGTTGTAAAACTTGTTGTTTTTCATGCAGCTTCACACAAGGACACAGTGGTATCTTCTACTAATATAGAATGAATGGTCACTAATACAACATTTGCTTTTCTACAGGTTAAAGCTGCCTTGCAAAATTTTGTTTTGTACGATAGTACTAAAATGCTTTGTTTTCAGTCACTAACATTTACGGTTTACATACATACAGGTTTGCTAATTTGTCAATAGCAATTGCACATTTACCAATTAAGTTTTCTGTTGCAATTTTTTTTCTCTTTATTATGGTAAGTATCTCACACACTCATAGTTTACTGACTCGATTTCTCACCAGTGATTTTACTTGTTTACTTAACAGTCTCTTAACCATTTTAATGCACCATTCATCATCGCTGCATTATTATTAACTTTCATTCGTTTAATTTATCTTTCTTATTACTACGTTTTGATACTAATCATTGACTGTTCGATTATCCTTCTACCGATACTCAATCACAATCACAACATACATAATCGATACTATTTTTAGCAGCATTTCTGAATATAATTTCCCTTAATGTGGTAATTTGGTTTAAAGTCCCCTTCAAAATACTCAGGCCTTTATTTGAAAACATTTCAGGAAGATGCCAACAGGGGTAAACCGAACTGGGAGCACTTAGCAGATGATCTACACGTTCTGCTCACAGTGGAAGACACAGAAAACAGGGCGAAGGTCAAACTAGCCAGAGCGGTCGATGAGGTCAAACGCCTCCTTATACCTGTAAGTATTGTCATAGAAGATTGTCCCTTTGGTTATAAAAGTTAGAAAAGGGAAGAACTCCAAAAAAGGTCACCCAAATCAGAACTGCCAAAAGCTTGATTGTTCCATTGGTCTTATCTTTTTAAAACCTTCATTTTTGTATTTACCTTTTCAGTATCAAATCTGTTGCAAAGTGATTTTACAGACTGAAAAGCGTCTGTAGTCAATCAAAGTTTATATTAATTAGTAGTCCATAAATGTATGAGATTGACGCATCTATAGAAGAGATCCGTGATCTGTCACTAGCAATAAAAAAAAACCTAGACAATGTAAATGTATTTCGATTCCATGAAACGAATCAACCGCGTGTAGCCAAGTGTCACGTTTTGCAAGCACTAATACGACTTACGAGTAGTAAAGATGAGCATGCGCAGAATTTTAGAACGAACGATTTTTGCAACTTAGACTGAATTCCATCTTCTTAGATTGAAAGTCCACAATCAGCAATGTTGACAGCCTATATGATGATGTCGATAGCATTGTATTCTCTCTCTATTATATTGTATTTAGAAGTTTTGACTGTAGGAATGAAATTGCTATAGCGATTGACATTTCGATAAACCTCAAGGCTAATGGAAAAAGCGGTATAGGGTATAGTCCCGTTTGTGTCGCGTCATTTTGAAGTGACTTCTACACTGGTAGTGATTTGTACATTATTGCTACCTATTATTGAGTATTGTACCTTTTCTGTTTTGCCCAGTTTGTCAAGCTTGTAATTACTTGAAATATAAGATGAGCACAAGTAACCACAAACAATAAACATAAAACAAGTTACATTGTTAGTCACTAATTATACAGTTGCGTTGATAACTCAGCACCGTTAGGTTGATCGTCAAAGGTGCTGACGTCATCGACAATCATCAAATCAATAGCAAGCCTTGCTCGTTATTGGCAATTAACGAATTCTACCTTCGTACTTCTATTTGACCTGTTAATATGACCCACATTATTACTTCATTAAGGTAAACGGTCTGCGGACAATAAATTAGGTACTTTATAAAATTCAACATTTGGTTTGATCTATTCGTTAGAATTTGAATGTGATTCATTCATCTATTCATCATTCTTATCAGCCTGCAATAGTCTACTGCTAAGCAGGCTTTCTTTAATATATTTCCAAAAAAATCTCTTTAGCTATCTTCCACCCACCGACTTCCATTGATCTTTTTAAATTCGTCAGTCTTTCGGTATACGGGTTCTACAACTTCCAGAACCTTGAATATAGATTATGTGCTGCGATCCTGTATCAACTCTATCAAAATCTTAGCTGAGTTCATTAGTGTGTCTCACATACTGAGTTCGGTCTTCGACTCTTGTTACATTTCGTAGATCACCCACACTAACCTAAACGCGTTTTCCACTCAAATACTCAATCGCTCGCTTTAACGATTGCCGTAAAACTTATTCCTACCCTTCAATTCCAGCAAGCAGACGGTGAAGACGAGCTAAAGAAACGTCAACTGATGGAACTGGCCATCATAAACGGCACTTACCGCGACTCCAGCGCGAAGGCTGTTGGCGTGCCCGTCAACGGTCAGTGTCTCATAAGTACGGATCTTTTTATGTTTTGTTACTAACCCCCTTAGTTTTATAGCTAGCACAGTGCTAGCATATCTAGGCACATTGCCAATATGATGAAGACTAGCATCCGCCAGCGGTTTTACTCGTTCTTAGAAGAATTAGTAATTTCAGGTCATGAACCTGTCTATTTTAAGTTTCATATACATTGGTCTTACTTTTGGCATGAGATAAGACTGCATAGTAAAAACTTTATCTGTTTTGCTTTAGTATTGCCGATTGTCTATAAAAATTGTATAAATACGAAACCGCAATTCCCTAGATGTGCTTGATCTGAAACGATTTCAACAACCGACTTAAGACCAAGAGCTTCACCAGAACAGTTTTTAATTCAGTGCTCTTGAAATAAGTTCTACAAAATGAAAGAACCAGTAGTCTGTAGTTGAAACGGGCACTAACTCTTTAGAAATAAAGTGGGCCTAAAATGGTGTGGGTTAACGACGGTCCTCTTCTTGGCTCAATCCAGTTTTCCCTTGCGTGGGTCCCTTGCGTGGGGCATTTCTGGAACTTTTGTCCAATAATCCCCTTAGCGACACCTGCGACTCCCGGCTGGGGAAAATAAGAAAAAGAAATCCAGAAATCTCCTTAAGGGTTTTCTTTTAAAAGTCAAATTAAACAAAAAACGCAGCTTAACCAGCTCCGCACGTACCTATTGACCTTGGTTTTTCTTGGATACCTATTTGATTTTTAACGACAAAGCGATCGTGGTTTTGACTATCAGTGGTGTTGTGATTGTGTAGTAGATTATCTATGACGTCGCTAAGACTGGTCACTCTGGTCAGTTTAGTTTTACCAGCTATATTTGTAACTTTTATAACAATAACAGAATTTTATAACAAGAGTTGACAGGTATGCCTATGGATTATTGTTTTCTAAGAAACAAGACTGGGTGTTGTAGGAAATTCTTGTATTAAAACAAAAAATACGAGTACCTATGTAGTCTACCAAGAATAACACACTAGTGTGTACAATTCTGATATATTGATGGGTATACGTTGGTGCCAACAAAATATATGAAGATTTATTCAAGCTGAACGCACCATGAACCTCCCGATTCGTCTTAATTGCTTGAGAACTTCACAGACAATCGCCGCCTAGAAACAACAGCATTCCGTGTTTTCATTACATTTCTCATTGTCCAATAAACCTATTGTTTTACTCTCGGTGCTTGAGTCAGTCGAAATGACTAATTTAATCGATTGGTAGCAGTTACGGTCATTAGCTAGTAACATGAATGATTTCACTTTGCAGTTTGCTAAGACATTGCTAGGCCGCTTGTTTACTTCAAACTTTAAAAGCCCTTATTCTTATTCTAGTGCCTTTTTCTATATAATCTTCTGCCATTCATACTTTTAGGTATATCAAAAAACCTGTCGACCGTTTTAGATAAAAGTTAAACAAAAGAATGCCCAAAATCTAGTGCCATATTACAAGCTCTGCGGGACTAGATTATTGGTGGACTGACATATTAGTAGAAAAGCAGCATTAAAGGGAATATATTGAATCGTACGACTGACTATTTCTCTAAAATTCCAGTACTTAGTCAAAAGGCAAAGCCTAGGTGATGCACAATACCTACATGTACCTACAGAAAGCACTAAAGTAGTGAGTTACCGTAGAGTTGTTGCAATAGTCTTCCTCATGTTTATTTAATTCTAACGCCCACAGTCGTATGGCGTGAGTCAACTCCTAGTTGCTAATATAGAAGGATGATATTACGCAATTATATTCCGCAGTCTCAGGGTTTTGATCGCACTCGAAAAGTAAACTGAAAATATTCTACTACACAATCATGAACTTACTACACGTCTGATAAATGTCTAAATTACGGGATTTGTTTGTAGTACATCACTAACTACAGGCTAAGCCTTAGGTTACCAGGGCTTAGCAATGAAATCTGCATGCAACCAACATTTTCTGGGTATCGAAGCTTATGGAATTCCGACACAGACCGAAAGGTGAAACGTAAGACGGTCTAACAGACCGTCGATATTTTGCTGCTATCGACAAGTCAGGAAATGATATAGGCCCAATATCGTTCGTCCTGAAAATATGTCCAGCAGTAAATTGGCTGCTGATAACACGCATGCGTCACTCATCACAGTGACATAACATTGCAATAAGATACCTACTAATGCCTTCCACCATTGATACAATGAAGGTGAATCCACAGCGGATGAAGAATGGCGTCGTGTCGCCGCCGCCGCCGCTGAAACACAGCGTCTACTCGCACCAGGCGGGGGAGTAACATTACGTTCACAAGCCCCTCTGGGCGCGCCTCTCATCCTATCCCCCAGGATGTCTGCAGGACCGGGCTCTCAATCAGGCCTTCTCAATGGATCCCAAGGGGCCGCAGCCGGTTTAATGTCCCCTGGCGAGCCAACACATCAGCTGATCTACGCGTCGCCTTACGATTACGCAAACTACGCGGCGCTCACAAACCCGCTGCTGACTACGGAGTACGCGGCGGCTGATCATACGGGTGGGTTGTTCGCCCGTTAATTTACTAACATTGTCGGTGGTTGATAACTTTGACGGAATCACATAAATCTTAATTATTATTATTTTTTATTCAAAAAGTTACCTACTAGTGTACGAAAGTACATCACGTAATCAGTAGCTAGCTACAAAGAAGATAGTAAATGTAGGAAGTAATGCGTTGTCTGTTCCAGTTAAATGCAAAGCCCTTGTAACAATTTTTAAGCATAATTAGTAAAAAAATGTGAATAAAACCAGTGAGATTATAACTGAATACAAATGGTCGTAGGTACCTAGTGAATAAAAAAAATATTTAGTCTAAGTAGGTAATTTAAAGGAAAAATATCGTGCAAAGTTATCAAACACCGATTAAAACTAATGCTACACAAGGTACCGGGTTTTTACCTAAAACGTCCACTAGAAACAAATGTATTCAAAAGTCATTATAGGCAAATAAGAATTCTCTAGATCAATCAATAAGTATTAATATTTAACTGAGATTTCATATGTACTTCTACGAATATTAGGATAATAACCGCATGATATCACACATTTTACAATTGCATGCGACGTAGACTAAAGCTTAGTGTCCTTTAACTCGTCTATTGCCAATCGATACAACGAAAGCAATGAACGCGGTAATAACTCGATTATTAACTAGGTTAATGTTTCTAGTTGCTGCTAGATCACTAAACATTACGGTAAAACGTTTAACAAGATACAGGCTCGTGAACACTAACAAACTAAATAATCTCCAGAACGATATAACACATGGTGTTCATGTCCAGCTAATATTTGAACTGTGTGTGATATTATTTTAATGGGGTTTGCAGCATCGAGATATCTGCTAGCTGGCTTTTGACATCAACCGACAATAAGATACGTGAGACATCCACACGCTACGTATCGACCATCGCATCATTCTTATAGTCCTTGACATACAATAATACACCTCAGATACGTTTAAGGACGTCATTTCTACAGTCATAATAAAATGCCATGATCAAAACTTAGAATAAGATAATGTTATTTATGTGCGATTTAGTTTAGTGATTCAGTTCACTTTTGTACCTACGTTTTGTATTTTGTCTTTATTTTAAAATGTTTTTTTTTATCTACAAGACTGTTTGTACAGTACTACACAATTTATAATTTTGTTTATTTGCAGTCAATATTTTATACAGATTATTTTAATATTTATTGAAATTAATTTAATTATCAGAGTATTTAATTGAATTCTATTCGCCGTTGTCTCGTATTAGGATTGATGGCAGTTGACATAATAAATGTTTAATAGTTATAATGCGAGTAGGGTTATAATAGTTAATACTGCCAATTTAAACTTTTCTTGAGTTACCGATTTTTCTTGAACAAAGACGTAGATTTTTTATTTACAAATATTTTTATTTATTTGTCTATTTTGTTACTTATAGTTTTATTTATCCATGTTTCGGTTGTAATAATATTATCCCTCTTTAGATACTTGTGTTAACCCTTGCTTGTAACACAACTAATAAAATAATTAACATCATGTTTGGTAAAACACGTGCCATGAGATACATTTTTCAAACTTATTACAATGAGATATGTTAGTTCAGATCTTGGCGCGTAATTATCAAATTCGTGGTTTTGTACACGACGATCTAAATTTTGACGAGAATGCATGGTGGTTTATCTACATTTGTCTAGATTTCCTGTTATTTTTTTGTGAATAACTTCGTAAATTTTCATAAATTAACACAAAAAATATTATTTTAACGGATTGCATAGGTAATTCAGAGATTACAAGCAAAAGGGACCAAATATGATTGAATATTATTCAAATCACACACAATAATAACGATTTAACATAACTTACAAAAATAACGCGATATACACTACATTTCACGTTGCGAACAAACCACGGAACATTCTATGGCAGAATAATAAAATGTCTATTATACGACAGTATTCGACAAAATGAAAGTTGTGACCGATAGTTCTGTTACGATAATGTCGTTACATATTTTATTTATTAGCCATATTATTATATTTATAAACATACCATTATAGGCTAAGTATTATTATTATCTTTAAAAGATTTTTAGTTAGGTTAGAACAGAGTGAGCTTTACGAGAATTATAATCGTTTAGATTTTATTTTACTGCAGTTGATTTAAATTCAATTTTATTTAAATGAAATTATGAACTAGCCATTTAATTGTACCTTGACTGGGTATCGTTTAATCGTACCGGAGATTTTTATCACTATGTTATTTTTTTTCCAAAGCAATAAAATAGGAAGTAAAACAATAGGTCTAAGCATAATAATAGTGTTTACTGCTAAAATAACAGTTGTTTAAAAGTAATATTTTAGAATACATTGACGTTAGCAGTGAATCTTAGAATAATAGCTATTGTTTTACAGCGTTTCTATTGAGATTAAACTTTGTATTCAGCATTTATGATTTCAGTCACTCAGACACGTTTGGCTGTAGCATAGTCAAGTAGTCTGGGTGTCTCTTGGATGCTTTTGCTCTGCCGAGACACAGAAGTTTAATGACCGTGTGCCGCTAGGTGTCGTGAGGAGAGCGGGTCGGCTGACGCAAGTGAGGGAGCACCCTTACCAGCGCACAGCCTTACCGGCGCCTTAATTCCTGCAAAAACGCTCTCGCCCGCCATTTTGTTAACAAGGTGAGAAGCGCGCGCGCACGCAAACCTGCGCTGTATACGATTGCTTACATCCTTATGATAATAGTCTGAATCTCAGTATTTACCCCAGTGATTTTGTTTTTTTATATAGCAATCGTATGCATTTCAAGTTTGCGCGAGTGCCTTTGCTTTAATGTCTCTCTGTGTCATTTCTATTTATTATGTACTTATTAGTTTTCGATTAGTTTAGTATAAGGGCTCGATGTATTTACCCATCGTGCTTCATACTGGATCTGAAGTGACACTGCATAATTTTTGAAACTGTGATTTTTATACTTCTTTTTATAGATTTTTAGATCTGTTACATGTTGTGATACGATGCATTAATTGACACGCGATTTACTCAACTCTTTGTTACTCAATGAAAATGTGCAAATTTAACGTTCATTGATACTTTTACATTATGAGATCGCAACATGTTCGTTCAGATCATCGTTTCGGGTATCGTTTTTGTTGTTGAGGAAAGAAGGATTTGATTCAATACAATCAGTTCTTTATCGTACAGTATCTTGTATGTAGTGTTCAATATTACCAAATAGTATCCGAAGTGGTGCTACCATCGGGTTGTGAGATCCTTCTTTCCTGGGTCTCGTCAGTATTAGTCAAAGGAATGACCATTCTGAGTTTGTGCCATCAATCCGTATTAAACAAAACGCCTTTCCTTTGGCTCGATATATTATTTCATTTATCATCACATCTTTCTCTTAGTCAGTATAAGATTTTTTACTTGAAATTTTAAGCTAGTTGTCTTTATTATTTGCCTTAGGTCGTATTTTATATCTTTCTTTTTAGAAAGTTGTTATTATTAGGATATATGCACTTGTGCCCTTGTGGATTTATTGAATGGCATTTGACTGCCAAATACGTATTACACGCTTCATGCAGTTCAATATTTGTATTACTCGTAGAATGCTATTCGTAATTTTATGAGATGAATAGGATGAATATAATAAGCGATGATTTTTGTAAAGAAATATTTCCGTTGTTGATTGTGTATAAATAAATGCATTTTCAAAATATAATAAAGTTATGCAATAAATTGTCTGAAAATTTAATTAGGCTTTTTATTTTATATGTAAGTTAGATTCGCGGTAAAGTAATTTGTTATAATGATATGAGAGTCGATAAAGTTGATGACGTGCAGTCAATGTAGCCTCACACGACTAACAACATGCAACTCCACAAGGCCAAGTTCCCGTTTGTCTGAATAATTTAATTCTTAAGTGCACTATCATAACTGCTATTGTCACTTGCAGATTATCTGTAACTATGTATTTATATTATATGAGTCACTAACATGCAAATATGTAATGGCATACGTCATCACAGATTAACATTTATGAGAATGCTACCATATACCTACAGTATTTGAGATCTTACAGCAGATGTGTTGAGTACTTACATACTTGCATCTGGGTGGCTATGGTTATACATAAGTGATACAATTATTATGCTTGTTTGTGTGAGTCATACTTGAAGTATTGCAGCCAACTTCTATAATGTAATGTTTCAAGTATCGCTCATTTGGGAACTATTGGGCATTTAATCCTATATTGTAGACTTATCATTATCATACTAAATTGACTTAACATTTTCAACCATTAACTGCGTAAACTAATGAAAGTACCCGTATAATTATTAACTGGGCCACAAGATGTCGCGGCACGAATGCCTAATAGCCTCCCTTTTATGAGATTTGTTTTTATTATTATAAAAATTCCGTACACGAGTCATATCGATCTGAGATCACGGTTTACCGCTTTTTGTTGAAGCTGCATGTGCTACTTTCCCCGTTCCCACGACCGACAACGAACCGTTCTTGGACCCACCTTATTATTTAATGAGTCCTCGGACGGGACATCTAGACCGGTCTTTTGCAATCGAAATCTCCATTTAACGGTTACAATAACTTAGGTCATATTTTTATTAAAACTTTGCAGTAGTTATTGGGACTGGTCGCTGTAAACGGTTTTAACACTGCAAATGGGAGTTTCGTGAACATTTCTAGTTTTTGATTTGGAATGTTTAACAGCTTGTAAAGTTTGGGTTGCAGAGTCACGTCTGTCAGACCGCAACGAAAGCGGAGCGAGACCGTATCGAAAAGCGAACTTATTTCGAGTCGTGACTCTATTCGAGCGTCACTGTCGTTTCACCTAGTTTCCGTTCAGGCTAGGGTCCGTTTTGCTCTCTTTGCTGTGTGTAGAAGTAGCCTTTGGTAGCACGTGCGGCATCGCTGTAAGCGGATAACCGTCTCGCGATAGTTACGTGTATTCGGACCATGACATTTCGATCGACACTAACATTCTGTTTTCTCTCTTCTCGTTAACCCGGCTAGGTGAGTGCTAACGGCGCCGAAGCACTAACAGAGTCAGACGACGGGCGCCGCGGCCGACCGACCCTAAGTCAGCGTAACATTCTCATCGGAACATCGACCACCATGTAGCTATAGCTGTTGGGCCTCACACCTTAACAATATTACTATGTATTATAATAGTCTAACTATTAACAATTTATATGCCTGTTATGTTTATAACAAGATGAACTTTATTAACATTTTTTTTTATAATTTTATTTGAACAAATGGCACACGCCATCGACTATATTTACTATTGTAACTTTGTATTTCTGTTGTCGCTTTGTCGTATTGTTGTTAGCACGAGTGTTTAGGCTTCCCGAACCCCTTTATATACGGCGTTTAATGTAGCATATGCTTTGATATGAAATATAAGCTCATTGGTTCCCATATACAAATTAAACTAAAGTAAAAATAAATTTCCAATGAACTTACATTGAACGCCGTAATTATTTTAGATGCAAAAATCAAGACTAGCTTAAAGCTTGTATAAAACGGCAGCGTAACTGTTATCAACTAACGTGTTTCTTTCTTATTAATACAACAACGGTAAGAACATTCTTCAAAAGTTTTATGCTCATGCGCTGCTGTTTTGATAAAGCTTTTTATGAGTCTGAATTTACACGATAGTTGTTGGTTACTATCGAAAACGTAGCTTCTACAAGCTGTTTTTATACACCTTCGTCAATGGCGAAGACATAGACAAGATCAAGATGGCGGTATACAAAAGTAAGTATCTTCGAAGACAGGATAAATAAAATTATTACTTCACTTAAATATTGGACTGATATCGAAGTTATACTAAAATAGGTTTTTATTTTTATACTTATTGACCCAAATCTTTGGAAATATTTTTATGTATCTTTAAAACCAAAGACTTGTATGTTAGTGATTTTTGAGAGCAATTTATTCCCGCAAAATTATATCAAAATTGTCCACGTCTTCCTCGTAAAATCAAATTTTATATCGGTCAATAAGTGTAATAATTATTTTTTCTCTTGAGAATTTTATTATATTCGAAGCAAAGGTTTTTTTTACGTTTAGTGCTTAATATTTATAGATAAATTAAAGGAATATTTAGTGCATCCCAAGTGGCTTAAAATGTACAATGTTCTCGCCTTCGTGGTTCTATTGTTAATTGCTTTCTAATGTGTAGGTAAGTTAGAAGAGATTAAATTATTGTTAACTTTTCAGAAATGTTAATATTTAAAATCGTCTATAAAATCATTAATGTTTTAAAAGTGTATGTTCTAAACTTCATACGTTTGGTTCGTTACAATTTGAGGGTATTCTTAAGATTCGGCGAGTGTTATTGTTTAAGTGCCTTTGTTACAATCTCAGAAAAGAAGAGAATCTCAGAAATCGATTCTCAGAAATAATTTAGAGATCTGGAATAGAGCTGTTCCATTTTGATGAAATGAAATCTCTTATACACAACAATGTATAGATCTATATGTAACTAGGGCAATGTCGTTTTAAGTTGTGTAGGCTTTTATAGTAATAAAAAGCAATAATTATTCAGTAACATATATTTTAGTGCAATAGAAATTATTTGTAATTATTTTTATTAAAAAAAATCTCGAAGAAAAATCATTTTGAGAAGATATAAAAATATAAAAAATATATTATTATAGATAGAGATCTGATGTTGAGATTATAAAAGTATCTACGGTATAGACGGCTATTTTTCTATATTGAAAATATTTTTTCAAACGTTTAAGCTTACTGCTTTGTTGAAATTTCGTTAAGTCTAATTGACTCATATATTTCAGGCACTAATCCATTGTTTTGACATACGGTGCTTGAGTTTGAACTCGACTGTCAATTTAAAAACTTTTCACTAAAAATACAAAATTGAGACTCCATTATTATTATTATGTTTTAGCACTCCGTCCATAATAAATTAAATGCACGATTAAGTACTTAATTTTTCATGGTCTTCGCAAGTCCTGAGTGCACTTAAATAAAATTTATCTACTACACACCTCACCTACAAAAATCGGTACCTACCTTAGAATTATCGATCGTTTACAGCGCATTGAGCCACGTTTTTTGACTTCTGTGAGTTGCATACGTTTTTCATTTTTAAAGATACCCGTGAACTTACAAAATAACGCATTTATAAAAAAAATACACTTATAATGCCATATATACAAAACTTAAACTCAACTGCTTAAATTATGTGATTTAAATAGAAAGAAACGTACAAATATTGTTTAAATGTCTGCTTAGAAATAGTTGACTTTTGTGTTCCACAAAATAATGTTTCTTGAAACATGCATAGTGCCATCAGCAGACAGAATAAAATATCTTTGTTTTTATTATTAATTTGTACTTATTAATCTAATTAACGGCAAACAGAGTGCCTAACATTAACTTGTAAATATTTATAAAATATTATCACTAAAGTATTATAGCAGAGAAACATTTTCTTACAATACTTATGTAATTGTTTTCCAAAAACAAATTTAATAGAGAAAATACTTTTTTTATATTAATAGTTAAGTGAGATTGTGCATATTATGTCTGTTTTGATGTGTGTTTAAGATGATTTGGTATTAGTAAATATTTAGAAAATGTAAAATGTGTTTTATTACGGGGTTCCAAATTTTATAACATTTAAAATAAGTACCTATAGGTAGGTAAGGTACCTAAGTTTTCTTTTATAAAACAGTTTTATTTAAAATTAAAAATACTCAGGTACCTACATATTTTTGCAAGTAATAGACTTTTCAATAAAATAAAAAATATTTTACGAGAATCAAAAAACAAAGAATCACTGCACTCGAGGTTCACACAACCTCAGATTCAAGTACCTACGCCTTGCTTGGGTACTGGGTAATAGAGCGCCATCTAAGTAAACTCTCCGAAACTAATTGGAAACGAACAAGTTACAAGAGCCTAACTACCTAGGTAGAGTTTGGTAGAGTCGAAACCATGAATCACATTCTAGTTTTATACTAATCTTAGAGATAGCGCTTATTTATTCGTGTAGTGCACGAAATAGACACAAATATCCTTTATTGCGTAAAATAGAAACTAAAAAAATACAAAAGGTTGACTAAATGCTACTACGCATTCTTTAGGTATAGGTATCTACCGGCCATGCTTGTAGAGAAAAAACAAAAGCATTTCTATCAATCTGATTTTTTTTTATTTATTTCATCGGTTTAACCTAGTATGATAAAGGTACTAGGTACAATGCCTTTCTTTACCTATTATTTTCAAAATAAGGTTCTTGGAGAAGCAATAATTGTATTCACCAAGGCTTAGTAGAACCATTTATAAATTTTATCTAGTCCATGGTTAGGACACAGTATAAGAAAAATGCTGAGTGGAAACTTCTTGTAGGTAATTTGAAGAAAATTGCCCTTCTAAAAACTATGTGCGTTCTAAATTCAAAACTTTTACAAGCGGTGCCAGGAAATGGAATTTTAAATTTGGTTGCCTCATGTCCACTTCAAGGGGTTGCACTCAAGTAAGTTTCTACTATTTTGAAAATATTTGTATGGGTTTTCCACCTATACACTTTTGGTTACACATAAAATAATAATAATAATAAATATTCACGGACACTTAACACAACGCCTTCTAGTGCCAAACTAAGCAAAGCTTGTACGATGGAAACTAGATAGCTGATAGAATACATACCTACATATATTTTTTTTTTTTTGTAAATACATACTTATAATACATAAAATGTATAGGTGATAACCAAAATGGATCTTCCTTTGCACAGAAAGTTAATACAAGTGGTAGATAGATGTAGATCTGTAATATAGAGGTTTCAGTAACATGCAGGTACCTAGTTTATAAAAGTACGAATCTTACATGCTACGGCGTAGCAGGGTCTACGACTTACCTCATTTTCCGAGCGATTGATTGTTGCTACGCCACATTACTTTTCTTACATCCTAGCTGCCGCGCCGTTGCAGAAGTTACCTTCTTGCAAACTCAGTGCATTATTGTTCTTGCACTAGGCACATTCCCGAAAACATTATCGTGTTTCAGAGTGGGAATAACTGTGTAGCTACTAAGACTCATTTCCAGCTGTAAAAAAAGTGTAAGAGTAATACACCACTTTTTACTACAATAAGACTACTTACCACTAGTTCAGTCAACTGAACTAATGGGAATAGACGACTGAGTGCAATTACATCAAGTTAGGTAATGGCAAAAATTTATGGTAAGTACAGGGGATTTTTTGCGTTATCTGTCGCTGTTAATTTTATAGAATAAATTTTTTCATATTGAAGGTTACCTTGACCCTCTGAAGTTTTCGGAAGCGATCTGTACACCCTGTATAGGTAGGTACTTAATACCTACACAGTTTTATTTCATGCCCAAAGCAAATAGGTACAGAGGACTCCAACCCTGCTTCGTGAGAAAATAAACAGCTGGCAGTTAGCGAGTCGTGTTCACGTAGGTACCTACAGGTTTACGGTTCTGCTTGAAACATACCCCACATAGCCCGGGGCTAGTGCTTCTGAAAAATGCAAATCGGAATAATTGCCTGAAAATTGTACGACAGAGGCATTTTACAAAAAAATATGATTTATAGTACTGTACCTATACTACCTACATTTAATAGGTTTATAGACGAGGTAGAAGCACAATTTACGCAGAAATAGCCCCATAACTAAAAGAAAATGATGTATATTCACCCATCATCATCATCATCATCATCAACCAACCTATTGGTCTACTGCTGGACGTAGGTCTCTCCCAAGAAGCGCCACTGAGCCCGGTCCTTGGCTCTTCTCATTCAGTGTTTGTCAGCTATATGTCGCATATCGTCACCCCATCTGAGGGCTAAACGTGGTCTGCACTTGAGTATTAAGTCCAACGATTGTCGGTCCACTGTCATTTTCAGCATGCTAATTAATTCTTTGAGTTTTTGACGAGTTTTTCGCTGAATTCTTGGGAATTATATGTACCTACCATCTTGTATATTAAAAATTACTAAATGATATTCATATGGAGTCATTATTCTTAATTATTCCTTAGAGTGGGTAGAACTTAATGTAGGCCATGACGCCCCAACACTTTTAAACCAGTAGGTAGTGTACCTACCTTCTAACTACCTACTAAATTGCATTTTACTAATTTCCACAGGCCTGTTATTAAACCTTACCGACGCTGCCATAAGCTTGATTTATTACCACAAGCCGATACAAACAACGCATAATTGGTAGAAAAGTTTCATTTTTATCGACATTAGTTTGATGCCCTATAAATCATTTTGGGCTTACCTAGTTACCTAAATAAATTACTAGCTAGTAATGGATCGAAAATTACAAAATAGATCTACTTATTGCAGGTAAATAAGGTTACCCACCATTTAAAACCAATTCTTAGGCCCTTTATTTATTTATTTAAAAATTTCACACAAACAAGTAGTGCTAGGAGGACTTAATGCTAAGAGCATTGTCTACCAGTCTTCCTGGGCGTGCAAAAAGGTGGTGTGGCGTGTTTTTATAGGTACCAAACAAGTTGTATATATACGAGAAATTATAAAACTACTAATATTATATATATCTACCTACATACTAAAGAATTTAAAATATACATACCTAGGATACATCATTGTATCAATACATATATTATTATATAATATATAAGATACATTGAATAATATATAAATACACAATTATATATATGCCCTTTGAATCCTATTAGCATGTAAAGTCTATTAGCTCTACCTATAGGTAATTTAGGTAAAGCGCTCCAAAAAGAGAGGCATCTAGGGCATGCATGGTAGCTTCTGAAGCTGTAAAAAATTTAAAATACCTACGCGTATATCTTTTTACTTCCTTCATAGAATTCTCATAGTTTTTTGATCAAAAATCTTTTTAATTTGAACCAAACATAGAAAACGTTTCATTCAGTACGCAGTAAGCTCTTGCCAGTGTGCAACAAGGGTCGCTCTTCCAAACTCAACAGGGGTCGAAGGCTCGTAAAATTGCACCGAACTGGGGGAAGCGAAACGTCTCAAGACGCCTTGCATTCTTATTTGTATAGTATACGTTGGAAAACAGATAAAAATTTACAGAAAGGTCGTTTCAAAACAGTCCAGTTTCTACTAGGTACGACTTTATTCTTTAAGGTTTTTTGATATGTATAAAGAACGAGATACACTGGAACCACCCATTTAGGTAAATTAAGTAAAGTGAAAAACTGTATTTTGACAAACTCTAGGTACAAATTCGTAAATAGTGTCTACAACTTCGTAGCTCCGTAGCAATTGCTACGATTCTTCTGTGCGGAGTTGGTAGAGTCAGTCTTACTTTTTAGTCCTATTAGATAACCATATTTAACGCTATCATGTTTGTGTTGATAATCTCTTAAAATTAAAGTCTGTATTTCTAAGAAACCTTTTTTTTTATCCGTCGGTGTGTTTTGTCTGTGAGCTTTCCTTGTACTATGGAACCAAGAAATCAACCCGGACTTACAGTCGTCTAGGGTGCCAGAGTCATAGAACTACTTCCCCTAGGTAGAAAATTGTGAAGTTATTCAGCACGATACCGTTCGTTTTGCGTTTCTATTCCACATTTACTTACCTACTTCCTTCAAGCTCGATATACTCGTATCTAAGCGTCTATTTACAAATACTTCTAGTTAGCTACTAATTGAGTACAACCCGGATTCAAAATGAGAATAACAACCATGGTACCTTAGTACTTTTTAACTTTTTTTTTTATATACAATATATTAACTAAGTTACCCAGAAAATCATAATATTTTACAAGTAGGTAAATTAGTTTCTATAGTATATTTCTATTATCGTTTATTACGAGTTTGAGTACGACGCGACGCTGAATACCTTACCAACCATAATATGAAATAATCTGTGGTAATCTGAGTCTAACTTTAATGTAACATAGCCACAAAAACCCTACATGGCATTGCACAGTCTGGGCAATTCTTTTTCCCGGCATACGGTTTCAACCGCTCCTGTTTCGATGAAAAATTTCCCTCGAGCCATCGTAATTTCCATGAAATTGAAATTATGGCTAATTGGCGAGTGTTTTTGCGAACGAAGTTAATTGCAGCGATGCGAAACAGCTTTTCGTTTTTATACAGAAAATTTTAAACTTTACGCCTTATTTTAAGTTTCATTCAAGCATGAGTAAGTTAGTTATAACTAAAGCTTAGAAGTACCAATTTCATCAACAAAAAATCTCAAAGTACTAATATTACCCAGGGATGGATTATCTGAAGAAATAAGGTAGTGAAATATACAATCTAAAAAACCTGAGGTGATGTTTATTTGTAGGTGTTATGCGATTCAGATAACAATATAGATAAGTATGTAACCTACCCATTTCAAAAATATGAGTAGGCACAGGTAATTAACTTTTTAATGACACTAGAAATAAAACTAAATGATGATTGCATGATAATTCTTATCTAATACTTATATCATTGAAACATTAGTATTTAACCGAATGGAACGTTCAAGAAATAAATACAAATCTTCGCTAATTACCAGATATAGGTAATTACTCCGTAATTTACATAATTATTACCTCTTCTTGAAACGGGTTTGTAATCAAAAACCTAAGCACTCATAATGTTAAAATAATGTGAGAGTGTTATATCGTTAAAATAATTTTAATTTTATAAAAGCTTAAAAGTTTCTATCTTTTTTTTTTTAATGATAAAAGTAATGAAATAAGCTGATGGCTCATCTGATGTTAAGTAATAACTTCTGCCTATAACAATGCATTACCTCACAGAGCAAGTCCAATGAGGACGTGCCCTGTAAGGCAATGCACTGCGTCCATCACTATGAGACGTAAAGATCTTGAAGTCTCATGTGCCTGTAATTACACCGGCGCCCTTACCCTTCAAACCGGAACACAGCAATGCGAGCATCGCTGCTTGGCGGCAGAAATAGGTACGGTGGTAGTACTTCCACGGACGAGCTCTCACAAAGAGCTCTACTACTACTGACTTCAATCTCGCCTGATGGTAAGCGACGATGAAGCTGACAATGTAGCAAGACGGTCTAGAAACTTGTAGCATGTACTAAAGAAAACAGGAATGGACTGATGACAATGTGGTTCTGCCTGATATCCAGCAGTTACCTTTTCAAGTTGATATTATGATAATGATGTTATGGAACGCAATAGATAGATAACACTTTATTAGACTCAAGAACAATGTTTTAGAGACTAACTTATATAATACAATAAAGTACAATAGGCGGCCTTATCGCTTTAAATAATAATAACACTTGTATTATTATTTCAAAAAATACTGCAATCTAATGAACTTAAAAACTGAAACATAATTACCTACCAAACTTTTTAAACTTTGTTATGAATCTAAACACATTTTTCTCACGCATTTATCATTTATCAAAAATATCGTAAAGGTTTTAAAATGTTAGTGAAATGGCTATCTATCTATCTAACGGCGCATATTTCTCAGACTGAGTTAGGTGTGGGTGGCAAACCACAAATAAACGCATGTTAAAATGTTACTCACATCGTAAATTAAAAACTCTGACATTTTGAGCTCATTTCCACTTGTCTATTCCACGTTGTTTTATTATAACAGAAATATATAGGTACTAAAAGATTTTGGATTAATCACTTTAACTACCACACTCAGAGACGTCACTTACAACTAAGTACCTATTCGGTATTTAATATCAGTGACTTACGTCCCCGAATGAAGCATTAATGCCGGAATACTGAAACGTCACTCAAATTTACGCACTACTTAAAATTGCTCTGCCTCTGTTTGACATTACTCATATTGTAAGAGATGGCAATAATTTAAGCGTGAACTTAATTTAAGTGGCGTTTGAGTATTCCATCCAGCCTAAGTCACATATCTAAAAGTAAGTTTCTGAAATCCATTTTTGCACCTTTCTTGTATACTTGTCACTCAATGTTACTTGACTGATCTTAGTAACATACGTAAAGACAGTTTTGGCTGACCAACATCGATCTAGAATTTGTTTAGGTTAGGTTCGTTAGAAGTAAACTTAAGACTCCACTAAGGAAGGTACTTCAAAATATAACTCACAAGAGATACTAAACATGCAGCGTTCCTTAGTAAGGCGGTCGATTTTAATAGCCTAGGTTTTTTAAACTCATTCTTTAAAAGTATTTTATTCCTATTTCCACGAGAATATAAAAGTGTCACCTCAAATTATAAACGCTTTGAATCTTTGTCTATGCCTGTCAGCTTTTTAGGGCGAGAACTTTTTATCCATTATGAAACAGATTGTGAAACAGAGTTAATTATTCTTTGACTGGTTTAAAATTGTTTTGAAGCTGGAGCCAGGATAAATAAGACAATCGTCACGTTGCGTAATCTTAACGTATTTGAGTCATACTGCGCGTCGATGGCAGTTTTACTGCTGAACGTTGCAGCAACACCCCGCAATGTAAACTCGAATATACTCCCGTTGTGATACAACTGTATTGGTCTTATTTGTGCTCACAGCCGCTTACCCCCTAGGACAGATGATGCGATTGCGAGGCGGGGTGAGTGCAATAATAATGAAAAAGTTAGATAGCGCTATAGTGTGGCTATAGTCAAAGTCAAAAAGCTTTTATTCAATAAAATCTCACTGATCACTTTGAAACGTCATCACGTTTTGTATGATTAGGTATGACTACAATTTTTTATAATAGATAGATTACTTGCCTACTTGGCGAACTGTTTAACTTTTCAATTCTTAAAATGTTAAAATTTTTTGTAAACTTTCCGTCATCTACTTAGAGATAGAAGAAATGCACGGTGGTTTTTAGGTGTACCTATGTTTCAAGTTCAACTTAAAGTAAGTAAATATGTAGAGCTGAAACTCTAACCTCTAGGTAATACAGGCATACAGGCAATAGGTAAGTCACAGATCATATAGTATACATAGTATACATAGTATAGTATACATTAGTGCTATAGTACAAAATAAGTTATAATGTATTTTTAAAACAATAAATAAATTAAAAAAAAAAAAAAAAATATACTACTGTACTGGTAAGTGTACCAACTTTTGAACTCTAACCTCTACAAGTATACAGACGTAGGTAAGTTTACAAACTTTTGAAACGTAAAACATTTCCCCAGCGATTACTCCAAACTAAAGTGGCTATTCTGGCTATCCACTGACAGGAGGTAGAGTAGGTATCATCCACAAGGAAAACGCGTGAAATGCTACAAGAAAAGCCCGCTCGTTACAAATGATTTATGTTCCAACATATAAAAACATGCTTCTTAACGCGTTTCGGCGTTAAGGTCCTTTGTAGGTGGTCAAAGAAAAACTACTCTATAACTTTAGCAATATGTTCGCTTCGGACCGCCCAATTTATCTCTTTAGATTTATTGTTCGGTTATAAAGAGGCAAAGACATAGAAGGCCATTTTCGAGACCGATAACCATTTTGCGACAATTTCATAGAATTAGGTATAAAATCTTTTTGAAAACTAGCTTACTCAAACAATTACACTCTTGGTGTTAAGTATTTTTTTATAATCAATTGCTTGCACAGTTATTCAATCGGTAACAGCTGAGCTGATTAGAGTATAATATTGAATTAGAATAAAAATTATTTGTACACGGACAAGATCAGCATCGTAGTTTTAGACTTCCTCAAGGTTGGCAATGCGCTTTGACGCCTTATTTGTTGCAGGCATCCTTATGCTCCGGTAATCACTATAAACATTAAATAATGTTGACACGTCTTAATATGCCAACGTTCAAACCTTCTCAATCCTTAGAACTACGGGAGAGATGGGAGTCTGGGTTTCATAAAATAAAACAAAGCGGTACTCACGTTTACCCATACCTTTTATTCAGGAGGTAACTTATTCACACTAACTTTTCACAATGACTTCACTTATTAGAAAAAGTCTTAATCCTTCGATAATCGCAACTAGACTGACGGAGCTGTGCTCCGTTTTCCGTGATACCCCCTCTCCAATCACAACCGGCTAACGCCATCTATGTTGTGACTGGTCGAGTCAAAAGCACAACAACGGTCGTTTAGCAACTGAAGTCAAATGCTGCTTTCATCTCAATAAAGCAGCGTTTGCATTCAGTAATTTGTGAATTAATTATTGCAAAATTATTAAATAATTACCATCAAAATAATCTAATACCTTAACAATTTACAACAGTCGGCCATCCAAAACCAAGAGCATGGCCTCATGCTCTATTCACAGTAAAATAAGATGATCACTTTATATCAATGAAGTACCTTCTTTGCGTTTAATTTATTTAGATTTGATTGAATGTTTGACCATATTGTTTACTTGATGAGTTATTCCATTAAATTTTAATTTTTAATCTTTACAGTGCCTCTTTACAGCGTATTCTGTGGTAGGTATTTAAGTTAATATTTTAATCACTTTAGATTACAGTTGGTTTATTAATTAGGAATTATTATTATTATTTTTATGTATTATCAATGAAATCCTATGTACCTAATGAATGTTTTTACATTGTTATGTACTCATCCGAAAAGTCAAGGCTTGTTACACAAAACTTATTAGGTATCTACTATCAACTAATAGAAAACTGTAAAAAGCTAAAATCCAAAATAAAGTATATGGATAAACTAAATGCAAATGCACTAAGTAAATGATTCTGATTCTGAAAATCGGGTTTGTCCGTTTATCTTTTTGTCCATTCGTTTACTCGCGTATCACGCCTTAACTACTAGACTGACCCTAACAAAACTTATATATCATTCAGAAGACCCTTTTCTGGATTAAGACATAGGCTTCATTGAAGTCAAAGACGTGGATTCCTAAACACAGCCTGAACTATCCAAACAAAAAGCAGCCATTTGCCACGCGGTTCATCGTATGTTGATGACAGACACTTTGGTGGAAAGCTTAGCACGTGTAACAAGTTGCAGGCATCAACTTGTTACTATATAATATTAACTAGCCGTCTCCCGCGGCGTTGCTCGCGTTAGAGTGTGACTTTTCAAAATTCTTTACTTAGTGCGCCCCTACACTATATAAGGAACCTGCCTTCCAAATTTCATACCTCTAGGACTTATAGTTTAGGCTGTGCGTTGATTCTCTGTCAGCTTCAAAAGAGTTTTATATATAATATTAATAATATTTATCAACTTTGTAAACATATTATTCTGCTTCTGATTCTGAATCTATACGAACAGACAATATTATTATTCCCACCTTAGAAGCACATATAAAGTTAACTCAGTATGATTTCGGCACAGTACCTACACTTAACATGTAAGGGAATTGTTCAATTAAGGGTTCGACGTATGTAAAACGATGTCGGTTATTTATTTTTATTTTACTATATATAATTATTATTATTATTGTTGTCTAGATGTTCATCAGCTCGACTCGCTAGAGTCGGAAAATAAATGATGCACACGGGCCTAAGCCAAGTGTACATCAGTTGATATTTGTTGAAAGATTTGGATTATTATAATTTTTTTTTCTTAACCTTGCGTAGCCAAGCGTATGCGATACGCAAAGGTCAAACGAATTTGATATTGATACGTCCTCGACCTACGAGGGCCCGGCGCGGAACGACAGCTACTTGCAGCGCTGCGCCGCATATTCTATAATATTATGTGATTCCATTTTGTTTTTTTTTTTTTTTTTTTTTTTTAATTAAAAATAATAAAAGCTTGAAGACTAATTTTCTTTTGATTGCAAACACAAAGCCTGAAGTTTAATATACTATGTGTATACCAGTCGTAAACGTCTTAGGTACTCACGTAGAACCAACCGTTGGCTTGAAGAGCAAATTGCAGTGTTTTCAAAAATTTACTTGTCCAAAATATTGTATGAACACACTGCAATTTTCCTTGAGGATACAAATCAAGACAAACTGAATATTAATATAAAGTTTTGAAACATCTCTCGAAACTATTTTTATGGGTTAAATCAAAGCCGAAAGCTTACTTATTTTACTCATCTTACGAAGACGCGTATTACAAACCAATTCTCTTATAAGATGTCTTATTCAAAAATCTTCCTACATATATTATTATATACATACATTTATTTTGTTTGTAGCGCCATCTAGCTACTGTGTTCTCCTCAAAATCAAACTTATATTCCTACAAAATATAGCTACGTCAGGCAATAGATCCGGGATTCCCAAAGTGGGTTCCCCGGAAACTAGGGGTTCCGTAGAATACTCTGCAGGGTTCTGCCAAACTTATCTATTGGTTGGTGTTAGAAGTGAACACCCTCAAATAGCCAAAAAGGCTGTCTTGACATTACTCCCATTATTCACAACGTATCGTTGGAAAACAGGCTTCCCAGCCTAAGCTTGTACAAAAAACAAGTATAGGTCAAGATTGGATGCTGTCCCAGATATAGGTACGTATATAATAAAATTGTCGGACATAATACTCTACCACAAAACAAGTAGATAGGTATTATTAATAAAACAGTAAAACAGTTTCATTCGTCACATTAAACCTTTGTGTTTCAGATTATAATACATATTTCTTTAAATAAATTGCTTTATATAAATATTAGTGTTGATCATCTAATACGGGGTTCCATAAAATGAAAGGTGTTCCGTAATCTTTAAAGTTTAAGAAGTCCTGGTCATCCATTATTTACAGAATTAGGCTGGCCGCGGTGAGGAGTTGTCAAGACTCAGGAGGCAACACACGTTGAATAATACACCTCAACGCGAGAGGAGCGCAGCTCTTATTTCCCCACCTTGAATTAGACAGCGTTCTCGTTCGTTGGGTCTTTACAAAATACTGCTAAACTACGTGAGCGTTAGTTAGCAATCCTACTGCACAGAGAACATTTTCGCTACAAGTTCTATGCATTGAACCTGAACTAAAAAAGAGAAGAAACCTAGAGAAATTCATTAATGAGGGTTTCCTGTTATATCACAAGTATTACCTACATGAAAACGACAAAATATCTATTTGCGCGGCTTCAGCACCCAGCATAACAGACCGATCATCAATACTATGCAAGATGCAATATTGTACGTCGATTGACAAAAACTAACCTTTATAATACCTAGTAGGTATTCCCCTAGCGACTAGGTAAAGCAGGTTCACTCGATCCACATATCACACAACATTCGACCGTAATTTTCTCTTGGACATTACAAAAACAAAAACCTTGTCTTGCCATTCTACCAAGTTGAACGACAGATGAAAAACCATCGATGATAAGCCTATCTCAGCAAAATAATTTTGATTTCCATCCATAGATCTGGTGAATAGTCAAAGTTAAAAACTTTCATTCACCAAAATAACAATAATCACTTAGGATCGTCGGTGCTCGTTTCTTGTAACCAGAGCCTAGAAGAACGGGCAAGAAACTACAGCCTTGTTCCTAGCGTTTTTCCTACAAAGATATATTTATATAATAATATAATTTAAGTATACTTAGATAATGGAGTTCCAGTGTGGTGACATCCACATAGTTATATCAAATTTAGAAAAGGTTTTTATATTTTTTTTTTGACTGTAATATATCCTAGCTGTTACTGAGCATACATTGCCATAAATTATGTACTACTTATCACAATACGGTTTTGTGTGACAGCGTCAAACACTTTGAAAGGTAATTTCTGGTCTCCTTCAGGTCTATTTACGCATGATGATGATTTTCAGAGCCAACTCAGTAGATTTGTTGTTCCTTGGGCAATTAGGATAAAGCTACGTGCAATGTGCGAAATGTATGACAGCGCACCATTATCTTTGTGTACCTACCTATACCCTGGGCACCCCTGGCAAATCTAAACGTGGTAGCGGTGCTGATACAACAAAGGATTGGACGTGCCCTACATGCCTGGAGGATACTCCTTTAGGCCGGTAAAAGTGACAGTACCTCAGTTCGTCAGGGCCAGGCAACCAGCACCGCTGTGCGCCCCACAAAGCGGCCAGCATTATCTTTTCCTCCTGTTTTTGAGTTGGCTGGTAATACGTAAGGGCACGCGGACTGCGGCAACTGGCGGCTCGTAGACCATTGAGGCTGATAGCACGCAGAATGTCGTGGCTAGTAGTACCTGGACTGCTGCGGCTGGTGATATGCAGTAGCGCGCGAACTGTGGCAACTGGCGGCTCGTAGACCATTGAGGCTGATAGCACGCAGACTGTCGTGGCTAGTAGCACCTGGACTGCTGCGGCTGGTGATACGCAGTGGCACGCGGACTGCGGCAACGGGCTGCTCGTAGACCACTGAGGCTGATAGCACGCAGACTGTCGTGGCTAGTAGCACCTGGACTGCTGCGGCTGGTGATACGCAGTGGCACGCGGACTGCAGCAACTGGCGGCTCGCAGACCATTGGAGTTGATAGCACGCAGACTATCGTAACACGTAGCATACGGACTGCGGCGGCTGGTGCGGTGACACGTGGCACGCGGCCTGTGGCAGCTGGTGACGCGCGGCTGTGGCACGTGATGATGTACGCCTTTGTACCCTGATCCCAGTAGTTTCGGGCTCATTGGTGGCATGTGTACTACACGTTCTGACGAGTTCTTCATGAAGTTGGGCTGTAAAATCAGTTAAGGCCACGCACAAGTAATTTGTCGACGCAATAAAGGTATATTAATTCATATACTTTTTTTTTTTTTTTTCTTGTAATTCATGCTGGAATAAACTAGGTCGAGAACCTTTAATTTAAGGTTGCTTAAGCGATTAAACACGGGGCTCAGTTACTTATCTAATGTTTGAGGGTAGGAAAAAAAAATGTTGAACGATAGTCTCGGTAATTTCTATGAGTTCATCCCACTTCTGATCTGTTGACACGTCTTAATATGCCAACGTTCAAACCTTCTCAATCCTTAGAACTACGGGAGAGATGGGAGTCTGGGTTTCATAAAATAAAACAAAGCGGTACTCACGTTTACCCATACCTTTTATTCAGGAGGTAACTTATTCACACTAACTTTTCACAATGACTTCACTTATTAGAAAAAGTCTTAATCCTTCGATAATCGCAACTAGACTGACGGAGCTGTGCTCCGTTTTCCGTGATACCCCCTCTCCAATCACAACCGGCTAACGCCATCTATGTTGTGACTGGTCGAGTCAAAAGCACAACAACGGTCGTTTAGCAACTGAAGTCAAATGCTGCTTTCATCTCAATAAAGCAGCGTTTGCATTCAGTAATTTGTGAATTAATTATTGCAAAATTATTAAATAATTACCATCAAAATAATCTAATACCTTAACAATTTACAACAGTAAGTATTTATTTATGCTTATTTGCTAACTCAGTACCCACAAATACCATGGTAAAAAATCGTGCGGAAGTTAGTAGTTAAGACAATATATTTCCCAAAAAAATATCGCCGTTCCGATAACGAGCTGAATAGTCAGAATTATTTTTCCAGAATGCTGTATTTCAGCAGCTTCCGGGAAAACCATTTCCTTTAATTTGTATGTACAAGACGCTCCCGTTAACTTTCCCTTGCCAAAAAGCCTTCGTCAAGTTACTCAAAGAGGTTCGTGAGGTTGTTACCAATGGGATAAGGCACGTTAGTTTGCCAAAATATTGCTATTGCTGTACACGCAGCAACAATATTTATCTTAGTATATTATGTTGAGTACATAGAATAACTTACTTTGGTATGCTTATTTTACAAAGTAACCGCTAACATATCATCATCATCATCATTTGCTTGTGTCTCTTTTCTCGATAAGAATAATACTGTAAACAAAAGTTTCCTCAAAGACATCCCTTTGGGTTTGCTACAGAAACTTATAAATAAAAGCATTGTCAGCTATCGAAAGCAAACCCTCGTAGTAATAACTATTTTACGACTTCAATTCCGAAGACCTGAACCTTAGGGGTAGGTAAAGTAGTCACTACTTAAAGATGTGCTTGAATCAAGTAGCCGTTTTACGATTCAAGCAGAAATTGGTATATAGTTACAATGCAGTTTTGTCAAAATTCAAGGCTAAAAACTAGTAGACGATACCTATATTTTGCATAGTCTTTGTAACAAAGTAAAATCCAGCGTAGTACGGCTAAAAACCCATAGCACGAAGCATCTCAAAACATTTGAAAAGCTTTTGTAATTTGCTGGTTTTACTATGTCTAGCTCTAGTACGCGATAAATATATTTTGTGCTGCTAACCCCTACTTGATACGAGACCTGACTTATGTAACAACATAATGAAAGTGTCACTGCTCTTCCCTTATCATTCTTCATCAATCTCTACTTGTATACAATGAATAATAAATCCGCATAGTTGCTTCAGACGCACGATCGCGAGCCGCAGTCTATAACTACACAAAAACGACAGTACCTAGAGGTTCGCTGTGTCGTTTTGATGTACACTGCACGGCGGCGCGGGGAGACCGCGCATAACGCACAAAGCGGACAAGCAGTATAACTGAAGTAACAGGCTGATCGTTTTTCGTAGTAACGCCTATACTAATCAAACATCTATCAGTGGATCCGGTAAAGCCGCAGCGGGCTTACAGGCAAAACAAACGAGCAAATTAGGCCCGTGTTCGGATGGCGTGGCCTACGACAGATCCTGATTGATGGATGCCCTGACCCGAGGCAATTAGCTTCTCAACAAAATCCGGCGCGGTGTCAACCCGGAGATATAGCGGCTTTAGTGGTAGATGTAGAGTTGCTGGTAATAAAGGCATCCTCAAACTCAAGGCTTCTGCATGTACATTGTACATTATTATGTATTTGTCTTCCTTCGAGATTATATCTGTGAAGATTATAGTGGAATAGAAATATATCGTCCATACTCAATTACCAACTCACATAAAGTAGGTACCTAGTTTTCAAAATATTCTAGTTTTGCATGCAGTCGATACCAGCTACAGACTAATTTCATTGTTCAAATATCTTTTTTTTTAAAAAGATATTCGATATTCGCCGTTGGATAAAGGAAGCGAAAGATCTTAATTTTAGATTTTACAAAACTGATTTTCTTTTCCAACGCGCTCACAATATCTAAATATCCTGTTTTTGATTAAAACCTTTCATTCACCCATCAACAGCACAAAGTTTATGCGTTGAGTTCATTGGCATGATAACAAAAGCCGAACAACAGTACTGTGAATGGGCTAAGAATAGAATACCGAAGAAATCGGTTAGTCTCTTTTGAATGCTTATCTAATAACTCAGGAATATTCTTTATTGCTTTAGTCTAAGGAACATAATGCAATATGC
Organism: Eulithis prunata; assembly: GCA_918843925.1. Lineage (NCBI taxonomy): Eukaryota > Metazoa > Arthropoda > Insecta > Lepidoptera > Geometridae > Eulithis > Eulithis prunata. The sequence goes on along the minus strand of OU974016.1, from coordinate 4,253,587 downwards.
ATCTAAGTAATATTCTTCTTTCTTCTCGACTGAATGAGTAGGTGCCACGAAATTTTAAGAATATGTCTAGCGTACCATAGATAATCGGTAAGATGGTTGAATATCTTTCAAAGTCTAAAGTTAGGCTTAAAGCTAGAAAAACTAATCGTTTAGACTCTAAACGGTTAGCTTTTTGACCAGCTTTAAGTTGATGCTGAACCCCACTTCATTGGTTTCCATTAACTTTATTCATTTTCACAGCAATTCAATAAATCGTAGACGTGAACTGCCTCAACTTTAACGAGTCGATTAACCATCTCCCGTGAAAACTCCACGTTTCTTTCCATAATTCTATTTCCTTCGTGAGTGCTAAAGAAAAATAATTCCATTACAGAAGCAATTTCCTTTTACTGCCTCCGACTTAACCTCCGTACCTAGTCCGTAACATGGCATAGCTTCGAAAACGCGAAACTCTTTTGAATCTACCTTTAGTACCGCCAAAGTGGCTTGGCAATTTTCTTTTTCGCGCTAGTTTCCAAACGTCAAACGATAAAGATCTCTATTGCTATATCGATAGAGTTGTTGGTGGATTTGTTTTGCGCTAGGTTAGTAAAGGGGTATTATTGGAAATTCCTGAACGTACAAAACGCGGGCTGGTATTGAACGTAGACGATAGTCAGGCTGCGATTGCAGGGGAGTCCTGTGTCGGACGTGCAAGCTTTCCTGTCGCGTGACGACGCGTTTTCTTTTGTTTTAAAATAAATAGGCGAGGACATTTTATAAGGAGCCGTGTCGCTTTTAGTACTGAGGAAAAGAGAAGCATTTTTGAATCGTATTAAAAGTATTCCTGGAAAAGTCTGCAGTATTATTTCAGCTCTAGCGCGGTCTGCTAGAATAAAATGAACGCTATGAAGTAAAAACTTTTACAACTCTTTTATAAGTTAAGTATATAAGAGTCAAAAATTGACAATTAGGGCTATATTCAATAGTTACATCATCTAAATGTAAATAGTAGTAGGTACAAAATGAAACAACTGCACATAAGAGGCTTATGAATAATTTCTTACAAAGTTTAGAGTGGTTAATCGCTTTGGCAAATTAAGATATTAATATTCATAACCATCTTGCGGTCTAGCGGTCGAGTTATCACGGACATAACCAGAACTTGGCCCACAGCAAAATAACTATGCAACCAGTATAGCAAAAAAAATTATATACATTATTTTCGCTTACAAAAAAGATATAGCATAACGCTGGTTGGTTCAGTAGCCTCAGTTGTTTCTGCGTCAGTGTTTTGTTTTAGTTATTCTACTGTTTGTTTTGCATTTTCTGTGCAGATTATAGCTATACGTCATAGCTAAGTAGAAACTCGCGTAAAACAAAGTGTCAGTTATTACATTAATAACGGTGGGGCTGCAAAAACCACCCTTTTTGTTTATCCCCGGTCGCTACTTCCGGCTCGCCGCGCCGCTTTGATGAAATATATCCATAACCATACCAAGTACGTACATTAACTAAACATGTTGTAGGTATGTTTGTAAACTGTACCATTATAGAGTTTGTTTACGCTGACCGATTAAGACGAACGATATTAGTGTTCCTTGATTACCTACACACACAGTTAAGGAAGTGGGACTAGTCCAGGGTCGTCCAAAACATTACATTATCAAACGCCATTTAGTGAAACTGTTTAGCTAGATAAGTCTTATTAGCAAAAAGATAAAATATTTTCAAAAAATTTGATGTTGATCAAAACTACAAAATACATTCGTGCGAGCATAATTATTTTAAAACAGCTTTTTAAATAAACATCTATGGGTGAAGTCGCGGGTTCAGCTAGTTTAGACATAAATATTCAGGGCAAAGGCATTGTCCACGGTTTTTATTTAGATCCTTAGAACCCTCGTAATACCTGTTTACAAATGTATGCATATGAAGAAGTTTTTGTTGCTGTAACCGCTGTCTTTTTTTGCGCGGTCTGACCTACTTGTGAATAAACAAGCGAATACATGTAAATATTGACAATAAAGTAAGGCTGTTGAAAGGTTAGAGTTAGGGTAAATGTGCTGTCGTCTCTAGATATACCTATCCGGCAGCACATTTTTAGAAGTTCTACACAAATAACAAAAAAGAAGCAGTTTTGTCCTGAGAAAGTAAAATACTTACCCTTGGATAAATTTTTGATAAGGGTGGCTATTTATTCAGTAAATAAAAAAAGCGAGTACTCTACCTTCATTATTAAAAACCCCAAAGTAATGATAGTGACGCAGGTGAACCCTAGATTATTTTATTTCTAAGAGGTTCACAACTCTTGGTATAATTGAAATTTTATGACAATACGTTAAAAAACTGTATTAAAAAAAGTTTTTCTCAGATTGAAATTATTTATCCAACAAGAACTTCATAAAGCCAAACCCTCATCTTGCGATGTCTACCAACATAATACTTATTTTGTTCCTTCAATATTCTTACAACCCATATTTGGATGCGGACGCTATTGTTCCAAGACTGACAAGCGTGAAATTAACATCAACGAAATATGTCCAAACCAAAAATATATGCAGTTAATACGTGCGGAAAATACACATGACATCCTAGGGATATTAGTTTCGGGAAGGCGAGGGAACCATTTTTCTTTAGTGCTACTCTCAGTCATTGATTTATTATTAAGACAAACCTAAAATGTTATTTCTAGTAGAGAAACATAGGTATCTGTTAAGACAGACCTATGTAGAGCTTACCTAATATAACTTAAAAATAGTTCGATAAAAACGAATTGTTTTTTTTTTCGTAATAGTTATAACTTGTTTTATTTTAAACTTAACAAATACTTATAGGGACTTCTATTTTTACATAAATTATAACAATGCACTAGCTAAAATTTACAAATAATAAAACATTAAATGTGAAAACCTATTTGTATAAAGAGAGATACAGTTTTTAAGTTTTACCAGTGATATATAAGAATAAGATATATATATAAGATACCAAACAGAACAGAAGAAAACATTAAACAATCAATTTAGACACAAAAAACATATAGTACGTAGGATTATATAGGTACCTACCGTTCTAAAAAAACTAAAGAAAATCACAAAAATATTTATAACATCCCAAAAACTATTCATGACTTTTGAGTTGTAAATTAAACTCTATATTAAAAAATATAATTTTCTATTTAAAGTTATAAAAATCCTTGTTTATGAATTGTATAACAAACCTATTCTTAAAGTTAATGAAGACGTTATCATAGACTCGATGTTTTCCAAACTATCTTTGTTTACATTCATGCTAAACAAACATCGCTATTGATAGATCTTGAATACCATAATTGTTAGTAATATAACTCATGTCTGTAGACCACTGCTACCGACACGACATTTACACGATATCAGTAAAGAGGTATTCTCTTTACTTACCTTACTTATCAGTAAGGTAATCTCGTACAGTCATCAATAGTAAATGTTTTTTGACTGAAAACTGAAAGAATTTTCTATTATCTTTTTCTAACTACAATTTTGAAATTCTCTAAAAGTGAGTTATTCTAATGACTGTACTAGACGCTTTCTCACAACGATACCGATGTTGTCCGAGCCACTGACATCGGTATCGGTCAGTGTGAAAACATCTAATATCGGTAGAGATTCTTCGATTTGACTCATATTGTTATTTATAAATATCTCTTTCATCAGATTTTAATTTGATGCAAGAAATGTGAAAGAGATTTAAAAAAGAAACAAGCCTTTACTACTTTATGATTTATACAGCTTCAGTGGCCAATTTTAACCTATGCCTCGATAAAAGGGGATATTCCCAGGTTATTCCCATAGAGCCCATTGGTGGGGCCGATGGGAAAAAAAATCCCAACGAGTCCACGATGCAAATGAGAGGGCTCGTTGGGATTTTAAAAGCGACGCAGAAAAGCCTGGTATGATTTAGATCTAATAATAAAAATTACCTTACTTCAAAAAAAAAAATCATTAGGTAAAATAATACATTAGCAAATTTAAAGTACAAAGGTTAAATTAACATTCCATGAATCATGCTTGCAAAACTACTTTTGTTTTACTAACATACCTACTTACTTAATTGTTATTATCACAAAAATGTTGACGTCAGCCGTAATTAACTTTAAGACATGCGTCAAACAATTTCTTGCTCGCACTATTCAACATAATAAAAGGTACTAAATGGGATTATGAAAAATCGCAAACAACAAATCCTTAAAAAAACAACATCAAAGCTCATACATATCAGCAAAAATATGATTTTGTTCCAAACAAGTTTACCAAACGAAAACTAGGAAAAAAGTTAAAAAAACATTTTTTTTGTATAAAACTTGTTTGGATCAAATCGATATTTTTGCTGAACATTTGCGTCGTTATTCTCTAGGGTTTTGTTGTTAGGGTTTTTTTTTAAATAGGTATATAATATTAAATGATTTGATCTTCAATGTGCAATGTGCGAGCGAGAAGTAGTTTTTCCTTTGTCAGCGACTTAAAACTACATAGCTGGTAGCAATTATTATTATTTTACCTTCCTAGTACTTAAAATATAACTTGGTAAATTACAGAATCAGGGAATTACATAAGTCATTATTAATCACTTTGTTTTCCTAGCACTTATATTTTTTTTCACTAGGAACGTATATCAAAATATATATGTTTATCTTGCCTGAGTAATATTGATGCTATTTTAATCTCAATTATACAATTAACACATTTTAGTGTTATGCAGAATAAATAGTGCTCAACTTACTTGAAACTTTTATGCATTCTTATATATTTGTGAGTATACCTACGCCTGTTTTTTTTTGCGTTTTGTATTGATATTTCATGATTTGAATAAGAGTTTTGATGATATGAAAGTACTTTTTCATAATCTTCATTTAATTAGGTATATGAATGTTTTGCATCAGCAAATAACGGTACACAAAACCATAGGAAAGTCCGATTAGATGTAAATTTCAACTTCAAAGTTGAGAGGATGATGCCTTTGGCTCTTCATTCTGACCGTGACGTGTGAGAAGCCAACTCCACCATCTGTGATGTTGGCACTGGCGTGGGAGAAGTCGTTGTCTACTGCAGCTACACCCTGGAAAAGGAGGTTATCATTACATACCATAATCCTCTTTTGAGGCGGTTCTTTTGAGGATATGATACCCGTAGCTTTACGCAGCAGCTTGGTCGAATTGTGTTTATTTAGCTAAAGGTTACTGATTTCTGATTTCCTCAATAATTTCCAGAAATACTTCTAGTGGCCAAATTGTTAAAAATAAAACGTGCTGTATTTATTTTATTAGAATACTTAGGTTCAATAGATAAACGCGTATCAGCTAAAAAACCATCAAAGACTGCTAGAGTTAAATATGCCTATACGAGCACGCACACCTTGGAGATCTTTGAATGTACACTTGTATTTCCAAGCTTTATAAAAAAAGTTATTATTTTTAATTGTTTTTTTACCCTATTATTAATTAATTTAAAATACAGCTATGATAATAAAAAGTACGGAGGTACCTTGATTATTCTTTTATCCGGATCCATGTAAGTCAGTGTCTTGATTCTTTTCTTGAAGGGTATCGCAAAATCCTTCACCCGCTGATGGAACACCATCTTCCTATGCACTGTGTCTCCGATTATCATATCGTAACAACTACACACGCACAACAGGCCAGCGAGCAAAATTAACTGTGACAATGCACGCATTTCCAATTCATTTCACCACAACGGAATGACTGATGTATTGTTCCTTTACTGGTCAGTGTATGACTAGGCGATAACCTTTTGCGGACGAGATAATGCGTCAACATTGCCTCTGCGACGACTATAGAATAAACAACAGTTTGTAGGTAAATAAATTATGTCATTTCTACAATGAAGTGTGTCTGTGGTTCCACCAGCGCGATTTACACACACATAAGTGGCAAGGCTACGTAGTAGAGTGTGTGGCGCTCGATCGGTGGTCGAGTTGTTTATCCACGGTCGAGTATCGGTAGTCTGGTTATTTAGTCCGATAATTGGACTGATCGTCTTAGTAGTCCGGTGTTACAGATTAAAGGATTACTGATCTTACGATGATTTAATACTATAGTGTACGTGTACGTACTTATTTTTTGTTGTATCTCTTTACGCAGTGTAGTTTTAGTTTTTCTTTAATAAGATTGTAAATCAGCTCTAAGCATACTTACTGCAAATACCTTAAATCCAATATTAGTTAGCAGCATTTGTCAACGGCTGGGGTAAAACAAACATTGAAAGAATAGACGAAAGACAAATTCTTTATAAACGGTTCATGGCCCACCCAACAGGATCCACGAGGTAGTCCATGTGTGCTCAGGTGCATTTGCAACAGATGATACCTTGTAAATTATTCTACCTACTATCGAAAAAAAAAGAAAAAACTTTCATATTATGCTATGGTTATTGGTCAATCTTCATGATGTTAATTTATTAGATTTTTGACCCCATACTATGAGTTACTCTACTAAGGTAAAAAATATTTTTTAGTATAAAGAATAGAGCGAAGTGTACTTTTCCGAAGTTACTTTTCCTCTGATTAATTAATCTAGATTAAAAATATTAACCGAACGAATAAAGTTTGATTATGACCAACAATTCACTGAAATTGAAATAAATTAAGAGAATTTATCCACGTGTTATTTTGCGCCATATCCGGGAAAGGGTTGGAATAATCGCTTTAATTTAGATTAATCACTTGTTTCGCCCCGCCCTAACGTGGGCGGGCAATTTAGACATAGAACGGGCTTGAAACCATAACTCAAATTTTAATAAATTTTACTTTTAAAATCTGTATATTTTTAGAAAATCCACGCTGCGTAACATTAGCTATCTACAAATACGTGCATCATGTACCGTTCATAGGGGCATTGGAAGAAAGAGGCCTTTGACACAATAAACCAATCTTGATTCGATGTAGCCTATTTATCACGCTAGTAAGTTATTAACCAATTACCTAAACCCAGTAACCAATTCCACCAACTACTTCTACAAGTATCAAGTGCCAAGAAAATACAAGTTACGAAAACAGAAAAATAAATTCGAAATCAAGTAACGTAGTGGATCCCCCGTCAACAGAGATAGTGCGGGAAAATCCAGGGTGGATCGGTAAATCCCCACTGTAAATAAGGGGGTGAATAAACGAGCAGCTCGACTGTTGCTCGACTGATTCTTTTTTCATTCATTGTACGCAGTAGTGATTTATTAGAAAAACTCAAAGTCGCATTTTCTTTTTGAACACTGAACAGTCGCAAACAAACCTCTAGACTGACTAGATTTTCTAGTCGTGATCTGCGAGCTGGATGGATCAGAAAAAAAAATTTTCATACGCCTGGAATAATACTCACAGCTTTTGTCTTCGAGTTATTGAAGAACGCCAAGGCAAATATCATAATAAAAAAAAACTAAAACGACCTGTCTGTAAGCTGACGACTTCAGTAACTAACAGTTTTATTTTTCTTTTTAAAGTGTACATTTAAGTTCAATTGAAATACAAAAGACGTAGCAGTTACCTGCTAAAAGGTAAAAGCACAAATGCTTGTTCAACTAATAGAATCTGCTGAGCGTACACAATCGACGTATCAGCTAATGATATTCACCTCCTCGGAAAATCGCTTCCTTTATCCGAACACGTCGTGCGTTTACCCAAAATTTAGCGTAGGTACTAGGGAGTTGCCATGGCAACGAGACAGGCTCATGTGGGCTACAAACTTTAAATTGTATTACCAGTGCGCCGAGCGCAAATATCTTTGAGGTCGTGTGCAGGCTCCATCAATCTTAAGAGGAACCTTTATCGAATTTATTCCTTTCGATTCTTCAGAATATAGTGCGGAACTTTTAAATTGAGAATGCGTTTGCTATGTGATATTTTTTGCAATTTAGCGTTGATTTTTGCTTTTTCTATCAATACTTAAGTCTTTGTTACGACATTAAAAGATAGTTTGGACGCAAATGAGTAAAGGTCCATAAATATGTTTAATTTCGACGTTTTTATCGAGTTACAATTGAATAACCAAGCGACTATAAAAGTCTCTATCAAAAAAACTACACGAAATAACTCGATCAATTTAGTCAACGCGACCCTTTATAATCCAAATGAAATAGAATTACAGCAACAAGAAAGACGAAGATCCCATAAGTAGAGATGCTTGGAAACGAGGAAGATAGACGAAAATACAGTGTATTTTTCCTCAAGAATATCTTGACTTGAGAGTTCTTGTGTTATAAACAAGACCATTACGATCAGAATAACTATGGACCGTAGATTGTGTTAATGTGTTTTATGTAATGTTTTCGACGAATAAATGGACACTGATAAAGGGGACGGTATGGGATGTTCTGTTGAGAAGATAATACAACTGCGAGATGATCTTTATTTTTGGAACTGTGCAAAACTGTTTGCAGACTGTCGTGATAGGTCACTTGATAGTTTCTTTTTATGCTCGTAAAAAGTAAGTGAAAAATAGAGCCTTTACTCTTATGTTTGCTTGTTTCCATAGAATATCTTTGTCAAACAGAAATGCCTCGACTTGGATACAGTAGCTGTGGTGTGGTGGTACAACGTAAAGTCAGCGTTAGACAGAAGTAGATAAGGTTTTTAAAAATTACTGGCTTTTTAATTATTTTTAGTCTTAGTAGTACTTTTAAGGTAGAGCTCAGTCAAGTTTCGATTTTTTTTTTTTTTAATACAATATAGGCAACCGTTTGACCACAATCGCACCTGATGTGAAGCAATGAAAATTAGCAAATATTGCTAATTTTAAGTCATATAGTATTTTAAATCGGCTCGTCATCTAACTAATGAGGTTCACTGTACTATAAACACGTACATTCAGCTTTTAACTAACCAGTTATCATAGAACAGTATATAAAATTCTAAATTAAAAAAATCGAATATAGAACTTGTATTCTAAAATCGAATTGCCTATTCTACAGCCAGCTAACAAGCCCGAGTACAAATTGCAACACTGAAACGAACAAGTCGATCCAAGTGCCCAATTCATATCGGTCAACACAATTAGGCGGACACAGCAGTAATAGATCGACATCGCAAACGAAGCCATCCGGATATGCGCGCGGGTAATAGTCGCGTGCAAATCAATCAGAACTACGAATATTAGAGGTGGCATTTTATAATAGCCTGAGAGGATTTTATAGTTGCTGGGCAAGCCTACTCCATCTAAAACTATGTCACAGACACCACCGTGTCCGTGTGTCCTAAATCAGACTAGATTAGATGCAAATACCTGATTATTATAATTATAATGTGATTTAGTTAAGCAAAATCATGACCAGAGAATTCAAATGAGGGATAAAATAAAACCAACAAACTGAGAAAGCATATTTTTTTCTACATTTGTGATGATACGAGTAACATATTAGTAGCTTTACCTTAGTATTTTTGTGACATAAACTTAATCATCTGGCAAAACAATTTAAAAAATAAGTATACTCAAAACAATTGAAGGACGTCTCCATTTATTTTAATAGCTTCAAGCAACCGATAGACGGATATCCGGCCGAAGCACTAATTGCCCGGCACGGTGAGGGCCGGTTTAGAGCTGCTATCGATTTGACGGAGTGACTGCAATGCTGAACCCTCTACACACGTATACCTGTTCACGTAATATACGGAAATTCAGAAAATCAGCAGTCCAAAGGTTAAAAGATTTGGTTTTCTAAGACTGCACTTCCTGTACTACCTAAGTTTGTACATAATATGTATAATATTTCAAATATCTCACTTGACACTGGCAGAGGAGGAGGAGATAAAGAAAGAAGAAGAAATGCCTACTATATTAATTTTCGTTCTCATTCATATTTTTTTGAACAAAAAGCAAAAAGCTGGATTACTTACAACTTGCAAACTTTTTTTAAATCGCAATCAATGTTGAGTGACCGCGAAAAATAGGCTTTCTAACGTTCACAGAACACAATCTTACGAACATAGAATGCACTATATTACGCGAGTTATTAAAAGCTTGAACTTTCCTTTGTTTCTTCAAAACGAGGGTGAGCATTTATCGCTGTAAAATGAGGAAAGTTTGTCCGTAATTTAACGTGAATGAAAAGAGGCCTTTGGCCGGCAGTAAGATTAAAAAGGCATGGGTGTAATTCAAATTAAACTTAAATTACTGACTACTGACTTAATTCACTTATTTTTGTAATAATAATAATTGTTCTAGTTTCGGACCACTGGGACGAAACCATAACTTCAATTTTATTAATATTTCTATTACGGTTTCGTTCGAAAATTTGTTTCAAGGAACAAATTATGTAGTTAGTATATTTCATTACTTTATTTTTAGTTCATTATTTTAGATGGCATTTCACCAGCAGAATGTTACCTTTTATCGAGCAAACTATATTTAATTTTGTAATGCATTACGGTTTAGATGACGTACTTGCGTTAATAATCTCATTTTTTATGTATTTCCTAAATTGTGGAAGTATTTAAAAAAAACTTACACCAATATACCCCAACAATGAGATTTAAGGTGCCACATCATAGCTCGAAATAGCACTTAAAAGATCGTGGCCTGCAAGTACCATACTGTTTGAAGGACGTTGATCTCAGCAAAGGTTTTTAGGTTTAAAGAAACTTTTGGTCACCCTTAGCAATGTAGTCTTCAGTCAGATCTTCCTCCCGTCTTGTTTCTAAGATACGTTTGTTCTAGCGCTTTGCGAGCGCAGTTCAAAGTAGCTCCTTTCTCTTTGGAGATTATGTGTGCATCTCAACGTTCTTCAGCAGCGTCTTGTTTCCCGTTTTCTGCTTTTAAACAAAATTTACCTCTTCACACGGATTTAACTTTGTTTTTACTGTGTTCATTAATCATGCAAGTTTTCCGGTACAAGGTGGCTAGAACAAAGATTACTTACTCGTCAGTCGTCACTAAAAAAATTGCTAGCAATACAAAAAAACATAAATTTTGTAGAACAATGCAAAAACAAGATCACTGTTTTACGTTACTAAGTTAGATATAACATCTTTATACCTTTTTAATTTTACTTTATTAGGTTATTTCAAAATAATTACGTTAATTTTGTCTCCACAAAAGTCTAAGGTATATTTCATATAGAGCATATTCTATTTTGTAAGTGTCTAAGTGATTTTCCTAGCTTGTAAGTTTTTTAAGCACCTGTATTTAATAATAAATAATAATAATTGTTGTATTACATTTTATATTTAATTTACACACCATGTTGTAAACAAAACTATGTTAGTCTTCGATAGTCCAACCTTATAATTTACAAGAAGGATATTAACGTTATCTTCTAGCTTATCTTCCTATCGAACATGCTCCATAATTATGCAAAATTTTACAAGATTATCCTTAGCTACCGTATCGGTAACTTGTTAGCAAGATAGCGGTTAAACCACTGCTTAGAAGAAACAGCTGATGCACTCCTAAGTACCTGATTAGGATCGGGTTTTTCTCATCTGCGTCTTCAAATCTAACAATACTCTAATGTATTCTTTATGAAAACTGCTGCCATCAAGCCAAAATTCTTTTTCGTTATTTTAAGGAGTTGCAGGCTGGCTGGAGCGATTTAAGCATAAAGACTATACCTATACAATACCACCCAATACTCTTGTCAATGCAGATTTTATTCACCCACCTTGAAAAAGTATTAGAATAACACAAAAAATAATCTATTTTTCATTATTTACCAAAAAAAAATTGTAAGAGCTTAAAATATAGGTGAATTTTTTTTTTATACGCATGTTTACCTAAAACCTTTGTGGTGACCAACTATTTCTGCCAAAGCTACGTCTAAACCTAAACCTTATTTGCATACAGATTTACTAAGCAGAGATATGGCCACACTACAATTTAACTAAGGCTGCAGTTTAGGATTCTCTAATCTTATGTTGTTTGAGGCAATTAGATGCCGTAGAAATATGTGCTAGAGTAACAGTTAGACTAACAGCTGGGTGCTGCTTTGAATAAATTAGCAAGTCTCTATTTATTCAGTGCTAAGAATATGCATATTTGTTTTATCAGAATATGCGTGTTTGCCACGTGCGTGTTTCCTACCTAGGCTATAGGTAGATGTCAAACCGATAGGTACATTCTTTAACAAGAGGGTAAAGTATGGTGTTTCTTAATTCCTTTGTTCATCTCAGTTGTAGTTCAAATCATCAAAATCTTATTTTAATCTTGCATGGAAACGTAGATAAATAGAGCTCTTTCCGAGTCATAGGTAAAAATTAAAAACATTGAAGTGAACTCTTGCAGAGGTGTAAATCTTCTCGTAGCTTCCATCACACAAAACGTTTAGTTCTTTTCAGAGTAGGTATGTACTACATTTTTGGAGCGTCTGATATTTTTCCTAGGATCATCCTCCAAAACTTTGCATTCAAAGTGAAACTCTTTAAAACTCTTGGTAGGTATTAGAATAAACAAAGTACAAGTTTGCTAAAGATGTTAGAGAAGAAACAACAAAGAGTAGTTAGTCAAAAGACCGGTGACACGCTGAAGATAGATTTAACCATATAGTTACTTAGGGGGCTTAAACTTTACAAGTGGCTCATCGTAAACAAGACCGTATGTAATAGTTGTAGCATGTACAGTGAAGCCTAAGTCATAGGCTTGTATCCCGAATTTCAAATCATTTTAAGCTGAATTCGTGCATAAGTAGGTTTTCAGGTCTATAAAAAAATCTCGGGAAAACTTACAGCATGCGAGTCATCATGACGGATATTATAGGTACTTATAATATTAGTTGTAAAATGATCACTCTGGACATTCCCGGCTCCAGAAAAAGGGGAAGGCTGAAGAGTGAAGATGAAGAGGACAGATGCGATCAACAAAGACCTTACGTTCTGCAATGTTTTCCAAGACGACGCGTCAGATAGAGCTGGAAGGAATAAACGAAGAAAGCAGACCCCATCATTAGATGGGAGAGATTTGCTAGAAAAAAAGAGTGGTCTTATCAGATAAAATAGAGAGATGATAATAAAACGCATTTGAATGATATTAAAGACCTATACCTATAGTAAAATTGTATAGAAAATACATTAATCTTCAGCCAGATTGTGTCAGAGCACTGATCTTTTTCCCCACACACGGAGGCCAAGACAAGCTAAAAGCAAGTTGTCGCCTTCAATTTGCCACCGCTGTCACATCCACTCTACACTGGCTGATGAGATTTGCTCTTTTCTTTGGTTCACGTCTAACCGAACCCATATTTACTTAGATATATAAGTAGGTACTTAGGCTAGGTAGATTTCAAATTCTGCTACGTTTAGTGATAAGTGAAATTTTGATAAGAAATTTATGCTTGCGGTAACGTTTAAAACAATGCCTCCTAAGTTAAATCTTAGGACTGCGCGCTGCCATGGTCTACAAACTCTATATAGAAAGAAACAAACAAACAGTCGATTATATATCTCCCTGGCAAGAGCCGAGAGATGCTATATCCTTGCATTTGTTGCTAAAAATCATATTTGATATGCTTGAAAATCTTTTACACTCATGCATAATTATAGGACGAAATAGGTACCAGACTTGTATTGAGTCCAAGAAAAAGTCTTTCTTATAACGGAAGGGTTGGGTTGGGAATGAACCTCTCTTAGCCTAGGTATATGAAATATTAAAAGGAGTCTTGAGAGAGGACAAAATGCTTTATGGGTTTGTAGTTTTATAGATGCAGTGGAGTTGTCTAGAGAGCTTTGGAAAACTCTTCTAAAAAGTATAAAACAAAATAATTTCAAGCATACAAATAAATATAATATTTTTTGTAATTTTTACGCTTTATTTCGCACCAAGCATAGAACAAGCAAATTGTTATTCTGAATAACATCATTGAAACATTTTTACATAAAATGTAGGTAGATGATGGACTACCTATAGGTAGATTAATGCACCTATCTAAGAATATATCCAGACATCATAGTCCAGTCCCCTATAGGGGACTGGACTATGATGAGCGAAAAAAAACTATGATGAGTGGATGAGCGAAAAAGATATATCTTTTTCGCTCATCCACCTTATTTTCACAGAATTGTCCCGATTCTACCAGCGGTCACCTTAGCTGTTGCCTTTGAGTACAGGTTATCGTAGGCAACTATACCCTGAAAAAGAAAAAAGCTTTGTGAAAAACACAACTCCGTGGAGCTTCCGCACGGATACCGTACCAGACACGGAAATAGGAACTGTCAAAATTGTCTGAGATGTCTGACCAAGAAAGTGTACCTTGCCGATTGCATTGCCGCGATAGTTCAGCGTCAGTATTTCAGTTTCCGGACTTTAATAAATTATGCTAGGTATAAGTTTTTTTCCATTAGGTGAATGGACTTACAGTGGTGTGGTGGTCGATGCACCTATCAAATAATTCAGAAAGCGACGTCGGACGTCCAAGTTTTGTCTGAATATTTTATGACACTCTCCTTGATATCGGAATCAATCACAGAGGCATATCCATGGATAAAGCAGTTATTTTATACAAGTTTTGTTATTGGTAACGAGATTAAAAAAACAAATAGTAATTAATTCAAAAAGACAAGTAGATAGACCGATCAAGGGTAAATTGGTGAAAAAGGTAATCTGTACAAGATTTTGGAAGATTTAAGGAAGGCATGAAGGTATTTCGTTACAAAAGATGAGTAAGTAGGTACTTTACTATTTCATAGAAAAAGCTAAATTGGTAGAATCGCGCATATTTGAACAGTAACATACGAGTAAAGCATCTCAGGAGTGCTCTAGTAAATAATACCTCTAAGTTTTCAATATTCCCTATCAATACAAGATGGATCTTCTGTATAATTCAGAGATATAGTGGATCATGTCAGACAGAATTTACAAATAGGATCACACAAGTACACCTACCTATATCGTTTGAACAATCGGTAATGCGAGTGCCGGCACCAGGGAACATGAATAGATAATCGTCGATTTGCTTAGCCTCGTGTACTGAGTAAACAGATTATACTTGTAAGTGGATCACACAGACAGAATGAATGAATGAATGAATGATAGATAGAAAATTTTATTGTACACCACATGGAACTTATAGAGTAAACACAGAGATTCTTACGTGAAGGACAATGGTCTGTAAAAGTCTTTGGAAGAGAGGGAGTGTAAATCAAAGCTTTTTTACAATAAAGCGATAGTTGCTGATACGCCTGATGATATATCCAGACGTCTACCTACGAGCACCAGGTTAGTGACCGCAGGGATTTTTTGCCAGTAACAAAGACTTACGTTTATAATACTTTGATTGCGGCTGGAAAAAAACAAATCTTTGACCCATGGTGCAGTAAAAGAAATCCATTTATACTCCAGAAGGCGGTGGTATATTATCTGCATTTCATCCAATGGATAGAACTCAAATGAATCATTTGAGAAGATATTTCCCAAAATCTAATTCTCGGACATACATGACACACACGATAGTAGAACAACTAGAAAAATCAACTTCATGGTTTTTGCACGATGTGAGGGGACCACGGCAATACGAGGTGTGGTACGAAATAGGTACTTCGTAAAAAAAGAAAAAAGATTGGTATCGTAAGACGTGGTACGATCCTTTACGATTGCGAATAAAATGAACGCGCTGATTGGTTAAGTGGCATATCAGTGCTTTTGGTTGAGTTGATGATGCACAGTTATGTTGTCATAGGATGTGGTTTATTGTTTGATTGAAGACGGGAAGGGTAAAGTTGAACGATAAAGCATAACAAAATCGTAAACACAAATGGAGTAATGGAACTAGCAAAGATAGCCTATTAGTAAACAGCAATGGATAGACCAGAGCCCTATCAGCGATGATGTTGGCAATCTGTCAATAATTTATAGTACTTTTAATAGTACAATGACAGCTCTGATCCGTTATCAGACTTCCATGTCACTGACTCAATACTGATTACAAGGAGGATCGTTCTACTGTTACTTATAGTTTTGACATCCTCGCATCAAAATAAAATATTATTTTATCAATATTGCAAAAATACTAATGGTGATAAAACTACGCCATTTTCAGTTCTACTATCAAACAAAAAGAAAATCCTTTAAGCCGTAAAGCAAAACAAAATATTTTCATTCCATTCCAACCAGTGTTCCAACTCAAAATATTTCACAAAGGAATTTAATATCACAAATCAGGTTGTATAAAAGTTTCCTGCAGCTAAGCCTCTGAGGGCTGTGAGGGCTTTATCCGGACAAAAGCTGGCGTGACCGACTAAATATATATTTCGTTGGGTCTTACGGGCTTACGATGTTTCTTAAAATGAATATCTATTAAAATAAGGTGTTTTAAAAAGTTATGGCGGTATACTTAGAAGGTTTCAGTAATTTTTTTAAGAAAACATTGTAAGTTTTTTGCCCATTGGCTATTCCGTGATAGCTTTTTTGAAGTTATTTTCAAAAAGGAAATACCTGATGATTTTTTTCCCGTCTCAATTTTTTTTATACATGGGGCATCTCTAGGCTGTGCAAGGGTTGGACGGACCGATGCAGACAATAGACCGTAGGTAATGGCCCACCGAAGGCATTTCTGCTTTATGGGAGGGTCGAATGGGGTACCTCCATCGGTAGGGCTGGTAACAGTTTCCATCAGAAGTAGCTCAGCAACTACGGTTCAAAATATTATGAGACTTTATAGGAATCAAAGCTCACTTTGGTATTAAAACACATGATATTATTATTATCAAGATTGTAAGTAAACTATCCTTTAAAATGGCTTATTCCCATCGAGCCCACCGGCCGGCCCACTGGTGGACCGGATATCTAAAGTAATCTAGATGAGATTTCAGGGATTGTAATGCAGTGCGTGTAAAATTGCTTGGCTTTTTTTTTCAATATTATATAGTAGTTTACTTAGGTATTGAATTTTGTCTGCCATAAGTTGTTCAACTACTTCTGACAGCGAATCTATCCACCGTATTAGTTCGAATTTTCTCTTCCCAAATGTTTCAAACAATCTCCCTTTTGTGGAAGCCATTTTTGGAATGAGGTGAACCGATCCGTAAACAATGGTCTATGGAAATTTTGAGGTGAAATGTATTTTGGATAAATAATTGTGGGTTAAATAAAGCAGACCTCTATTGTGGCACTGATTCAATAGAATTTAGCATAAACTTCTATTTGGGGACAAATAGGTAGAGGTAAAATTAATTTTCAAATATCTATACCTATTCACGGACATTTAACTCAACGCCTTTTCGTCCCAAAGCTTAGTTTGGGAACTAAATGGCTGATAGAATACATTAAATGCATTTTTTTTTGTAAATACATACAAACACCCAGACACAGAACAAACATATAGGTTTGCCACACACGAATGTTTGTTCTCGGTGGGGATTGAACCCACGACCCACAGCACGGAAGGCAGAGCTACTACCGACTAAGCCATAAAGCCTGTCAAATATTCTGTCAAATATTCAATAAGTTAACATTTTACCTATAGGTACCTTTTTGTTGCCATGCCATGCAACAATATAAGACTACTTACTACTTTATAGAGTCGCTTTAAAATGACAGGGATTTTAAACAAAAATAAAAAATATATTCATGGATGTTACTTCCAAACTTAGTAGAGCTCATGTTATGGAAACACAATAGCCTATGTGCCTATTTCACTATCCCATAATTACGCTATCCATCTATTACAAATATCTACAGAACTTAATGAAATCCAAAGATAGATTTTTTAATTTGACGAAAGCCTTACTTAGAGATGGTGAAATAGGCCCTAAGGCTATTAGCATCTTTGTTTTCATGTGCTGTTTCTTTCTATTTTTTCACATAATATAATTTATTTTTATCCTGAACTAGCTTGAAACATCAAAAGTAATGAGCCTATCACCGTAACACAAATGCAAACTTTATCGATAAACGCATGCTATTTTTGTTTATACCAGTTTCTGAAGTTTGTAAGTTCGCAGTTCAGCCAGATAGAACTCCATCATTCTTTTAACGGTGGCGTTGGATAAAGGGTGGGAATCATAGCAAAGAAATGAAATAGAACAGTTGAACGAGAGTTTTTGGAAACAAAAAAGCACCGTGGCTCGGCGAGGATTTTATTTTTTCGCATTATGCTGAGTTAGGATCCATTTTGCAGCACTTTGATTAGTTTTGTTATTATAATTAGGTATTCTTTTAACTACGTTTTGGTTTCTTTTATTTATTTATTATGTATGTTTTATGTTTTAGTTTAGTCTACCTACTTAAGTAAATTTTTTCTCGTGTTGCAAATAAATTATTATTCTATTCTATTCTATTTTCTTGGTCGTTACATTACAAGACGATAATAAAGTTTGCAATTTTGATATTTTTGGATACAAAGTAGGTACCTGACTTCTATCTTGAATTTTACGTAAACCTTCCATAAAAATGTAAGTTAAAGAATAGACTGACACCAAATACAAAAATAAATTCATCTTGACTTCATGACGTTATTTTAAAAATCACGGACTATAAATGTGACGTGACCGGACGTGACAAAGAAAATTACAACCAATACAGCATTTACAATATTCACAAAATACACATGAAACAGTTGAGCCATCTACAAACCGTTGCAAACGATTTATATAGACTGGCCTCTGCCAAAATTATACTAAATCTGAAAATGTTTTTGATTTAGCAATAATGTCTTTTCTATGAAGAGACTATCATTATATAATGTGGAAAAACACAAAAGTATTATTAAAGTCTTTTCATTTTTGCGAACAGACCGTTCTATATTTTGTAAATTCTACGGCGGAAACATATTTGGCAATTCTACTCACATGCGCTCATTTATTTGGAGTAATCTCGTAAAAGCATACGGCTTGTCTGCAGAACATAGCACTAAAACTGTATAGCTCCAGACACATTCAGTTACTGTAAGAGATATGCTCTTGGACTTTGTAAAGGAAATTCGCAGAGTTTGCAAGTTTTAGCTTACGGTTATAGGAAACCACAAATTCGGTATGAACTTGTCTTTCTTTAGTTATGGTGTGTTATGATATACTTACTACCTGGTTTTTACTAGCAATGATAGATCGATTGGCTAAAAATCAAATTTTTAAATATTTTTCCCTAGAACGAGTAAACTTATCAACGTTGGCCTTTGGTTTAGATTTACTATCTCAAACAATAAACAAAAGACCAGGCAAAGCACATAATTGGTCGTTTTCAGACTACCAACGACACGACATCTTTACACGATTAACGTGGAGAGCCAATACATTTAATATTAGACGCTTGCACACTATATCTGCCACGATAAGTGTAATATTTGTTAGACAAGACATTTCAGTATCGTTTAAGTGTCGTGCCAGTGTGCAAACACCCGACTTTGCAAAATGATTCGAGACAGATTTAAAAAGCACATTTTTCTCGCAAAGTGTTTGTCGCAGATAGCGTCGCGACAAATGTTCAGAGTGTGTATTCAGGGGAGTCTGTTATCGCAAGTGAAATCGACAGGGCTATTACTCTTGCTGTACCGCTTTGAATGTTTTTGAAATGAGGTATTTTTTGCTTGCCTTTTTTGTACTATTGTAGAGCTCATCAGCAATCTTGACTTTAAGTTATGACCCTAACATAAATAAAACTAATAAAACTTTAAAAATCTTCTAAATGTGTATTAGTAGAGTACAATCAAACGTGATCAAGTTTTTACATGGTAAAATTGTGTAGGTATAGGTAATCTTGGAATTTGTTATTTTTTATTTAGGTAGACCTACGAAACACGAAGCTTTAAGTTGGTATGTACTACAATTGGTATTTTTTATACAAAGGTAGGTACTTTTATTACACATTATAACCAGTTATTTTTGGCAGAAACTCGATCCACACGAGACCCTCTAATCCCTAAATAGTACTTCTGACAGAGACGCGCCGAAGCGAAGATAAGAGCCACGTGTCGCTTCTAAATCTGCACTTGGTTCGCCGAGTTCCAAAATGATAAGAAATTCGCGTCTGGTGTACACTGCGTAGTGGTTTTAAAAAAATTATACGGTAGGTTATTCAATATAGGGCAATACCAACCACACACCTTGCTTTCTTAAAATATAGCGTCCAATATTGTAGTAAAATTTTCCAGCATTTTTTGTAAAATTTGCATAAATAAACTTAGATCTTGACATAAATAAACTTTATGAAAAAATCACATTGAATTAAACACAGTGCTGGTAATCAAAGACTCAAAGCATTGTAAGACATAACAACGAACTAGAAACAGTAAGAAATATTTCTTATATCAAAAAAATAAGATTTGTTTTGTAAACAAACTGAAAGCTCTTGTATTTCATCAGACAAGCCAACGTGAATTTGAGCACCCCAATGGAATTAAGCCTTTAAGGCGAGGGGGCACATTTATAAGTGACGCATCGGAGGCAAGATAAGGCCCTGCGGTAGACCTCTAATTTGTTACCCATTGTGTACGTCGCGATAACTCGTTATTACAAACAACGCTCACAAATCACGAAAACCGTTTATCGCTGCCGATAAGCATTCTTACTTATTATTTATAACTCCTGTTGGCGTAACAGACCATTATTTTAAATAGGTAATTTAAGTTCTCGATTGCATTGATATTGTTGATCTATTATTTAAATTGGGTCAAATACAATCATTAATTTGTACAAACTTTCACTGTGATGATAGTGTCAACAAATAAAGCGATTTGCTTTGGTTGATTATTTACTAGACTTCCTACGTAGCAAAAAACTGCTTGAATCGTTAGATTGACCTCAATAAGTTCATTGTTACTACTAGCAAGTACTACATACTCATTCTTATATCGATTGCACCAATGCACCTATTATTGATTCCGGAATATCAGCGAACTTATTGTGAACTAGCATAAATTTACAATGTTCTACAAAGCGCCGCTCTGTCCGCGGTTCAAATTGATTCCACGCAAGACAAAATAAGCAAGTTGCAAGTTTCCCAGAAGTTTGACTAAGCGCTAAGTATACGACGTCATTTTGTACTATAAATTATAGCGCCTGTTGTTATATTTACCGATCTTTCTTCATTAGTTTTTACAAAACACGACACGACATCGCTCATGCTCAGAACATTGAACGGTGATTTGAGAGTTCGTAATACTATTTTGGATTTAAAAAAAATATGTATTTAAGGTCTAAAATCGTGCCACTAAACTGATAAATAATAACTTCCACATACGAAGCACTCGTAAGTCGGAACTTCATAAACAGTGTCGGTACGTACAGTCTAAAGCTCTTTTAATTTTTTTTTTGATAATTTTACACAGCAAAGTGTCAGAAAATCTTTAGAGTTTCTAATACTTACTGGCCATAATGTAATGTTGGTTAATGTAAAAGCACCCATTGGCTTTAGCCCAATAACGTCAACTGGTAATAGACAGCGCACGTGGCACGATTTAGCGGGTGCTTCATCCCCGCTCAAGAGATTTTTCACGATTAATTTTCTACTGCAGACGCTGTCACTCCCATTTGTTGGCAGGCTCCCTTACAAAAACAGGGATTATGCCAGTAAGCCCGCTTAGCACCGGTGTCTTATATCCTGTTTGTTTATGTTGCCATGTGTCGCTGTTTTTGTAATTTCAGCTTGAAGACCACCTACAAATGAACATTGTCTTTTGTTTCTATTTTTATCTTTTCTATTTATGTTTCTAGCACTTAGTATAGTTACACCTACCTACTTATGCTGGGCCAACAGCTTGACTTTTTATCTTTGTCCCTGGGCGTTTTCTTGTGCAGTATATTATTCAATATCAATAAAATGTCTGAGGATCTCAAGAAAATAAAATATCCTCTATCAGACACGACTCTTCGTTTATTCGCATCTTTATCACAACATACATTACAGCATCCCGTATCCGACTTTATTTCAATGTAAATGCATCCTTTTTATCTGCGGCTCTAATTGATTTGTCGCTCAGAGCTGTGTTGTGGTGCTTCTCAATTACGAGTGGATAGTCTGTCTCGGTCCCTTTAAAAATAAAACCATATTATCTACCTATACCTACTTAATTGAAACTAGAATTTTAAACTATGTACATCTTAATTAGATATCTATCATTCATTATTTTTGGTTTGATCTACGTTATAAGAAAATAAATATTTAGTTGCATGAAACATTATTATCTTGAAGGAATTCAGGATTAATTTGAACAGCTTAGCAAATTCAGTTTCAAATTTAGTTTCAAATGCAGTTTTTTTTGTGGTTTACTTCAACAACGTACTGAGGTGTAGTGTCGTTCTCTGAACCGGGCCTT
Organism: Eulithis prunata; assembly: GCA_918843925.1. NCBI lineage: Eukaryota > Metazoa > Arthropoda > Insecta > Lepidoptera > Geometridae > Eulithis > Eulithis prunata. The sequence goes on along the minus strand of OU974016.1, from coordinate 4,231,394 downwards.
GGGTCTGGGTATCGCGAACTGTCTTTCGTTATTTATGGTAGGCCAATTGATTGAATTAGTGGCCCCTGAGGCGCCCGATACCGCAGACGAGAATTTATTTCTCTTCGGTCCAATCGTTTATTCAGTGAGCTTTTTCTATCGACGTCAGCTTAAATTTAGTTTAGAAAGGGCAGCGGAAATACACGTGATCTACTTTTAGAATAATGAGCATCTTTTCTTACCAATTGATAGTCGAAAAAGCTAATCAAAGTTATAGGTACATTTTGTTAAGACGTTTCATTTCAAACATAATCATCAGCTTTCAGGAGACTCTACTTTGCTATTGAATCTTTCTGCTCATAATTTCTGACTTGACAATTTTTTTTGCAACTTTATCTTTTTTTTACAATATTTATACCAAACCGTCAGGATTATCAGAAAACAGAAGTTTAGATTTCACTTTGCCTCGACCAACTCTAACAGGCGTAGTTTAGGATACCTCACTATTTCTACCTAGTTTTACTGTTCAATTTATGTTTAAAATTTATCTCTATGTTATTTTGTTTACGTCATTCGTTTTTATCTCCCACGTGCGAGTGATCTGTATCGTGGTCCGCCTCACCCGACGCGACCCGAGTCCGTAATACGTGACCGGCATTGGGACTTGAAAGTGCATCGGATAGTCTGCATGATAAATGTTCTGTTTGAAGACTTTTCAAAGTAGATTGAATCTAGCAATAATGCGCCATTATTTATTAAGTTGCGTGCACAATTTATAACCTTAGACCCTCCTGGTCTTTTCAAGAGCTCTTCAAAGACATGCTTTCTGCTGCTGTATGCTGATTGCAAGTCAACAGCCTCAGCATTTTTTAATTTTATTTAGATAGGAAGGCCAATATCGTGGTAGAGTTAAAACAGTTATAACCAGTGTCCGGTCTCAATATTGGAACAAGTGGTCGATCCCAAAACAATCAACTAAAGAGGGTTAATGAATATTTTAGCAGAAGAGCTGATAAAGAACGCCTTTGTCTCGCATGGTAGGTTAATTACATAGCCAGGCTGCTTGGCTTCAAGGATTTCTTGGAATATAAATACAAATTAAAATTACATGTTTGCTTGTTTTGCCTCGTGAATTATTTTACATAAGGTCTTCTATATGTGTAAATTAATACGAATTCGGAATGTCGTATGCTATGTGCTATGCTAGGCAACAAGCATTAAAACTTAAACCGCCTTAAGTGAAAATAGAGACCTATATTAGAATAGGTCTTCTTATTAATCCAGTAAAAGTCTTTATTAATATAATCAGTTCTCTTCCGAGTTTCTTTCTTTTATAGTTTGTTTCGTAATTTTGATTGCGTATCGATCGACGTTGCATAAAGACAGCTAGCGATAAAATTATCTGGAGCTCCCAATCAGGATATTGCTGTGGAGTTCTGAGTTGAGTTACTAAATACGTGAGCTGCATGTGGTAGTGCCAATTGACACTTTCAACGAAGAGGGTTGCCGAATACATACTAAAAGCCGGAAAATATGGTGTCTAGTTGAGAAAAAAACTTTTTTTTTTTTTTTTTTTTTTTAATTGGCGTAGAAAAAAACTTTTGCAAGAATTTTGAAATGAATTTTGCAAGAGGTATGGGTTTGATGGTCATAGTAGTAGTAATAGTAGATGTAATGGATTAACCCTGCGGTTAAGAACAATACGGCAGGGTTACTAATGCTTATGCATGGTGTTATTTAAAAGTTCCTATTAAAATACAGTAAAGTAGGTACTTCAGTATAAAAAAGCTTTAAATTTGCAACCATAAAACAACTGGCATAAAGTTAGGGCATACCTACGCTTTTTTTATGCAGGGCAAAGGGTTAAAAGGCCGGACGTGTCTTTCACGATCCTATATCCAACACGCGAACACGTGTGCAGAATTGACGCCGAGGTAAACTTCATTCAGCGGTCTCGTTATTTCCAGTATTTTATTTAATTTTCCGATTGGAGCTTGTTCGTTATGAACTTTGTTTTGAACTAATTTTGAAAACTGCTCGCTTTTACTGGCACGCGTCCTGTCTAACATAGTTTTGTTCTACCAGCAACTAAACTACCTACTACATTTTATATCAAACTGTAGCAGAAACAAAGAAGACTTTCTTATCTCTTGATATAGAGATGCAATGCAAAACAAAAATAGAAATACATGCAAGATTGAGAAGAGATAAACAAGTCAGTGATAGTTAGTTCCGTTTTCGTAGCTTCCTATTTTATTATTAGGACAAATTGTGAGTTTTATTGTGCTCACTTATGCACCATACCTAATCTGATGTCCAAAATAATCCAAGCCACTATCATCAAGAAGCAGGCTTGATCCGCAAAAGCAAAAGGCCTACTGAGTCGGCGCGAAATGTCATCATCGTAGAGGGGGACAGTAACCTTAGCAGCTTTGCACGGGGAGGTTGTGTCGCCCTGCGGTCTGAACACATCGCGATGCGCGGAAATTACGATCAAAACTCACTATTTACCTAGACCAAACTCTCGTCAGTGAAAACGCAAAAAATGTGCACGTAAAATTGAACTTTTCAACTCTAAACACGTGGTGCTATGAGACTAAGAGTATGTGGTGTGAAGTGCTAAGTGGTGATAGTCAGTAGTGTCAAGTATGATTGCAGGTACAATTAAAACGTGCACATGGAACCAGTTCAAAATTATAGTGCTTTTACACCTCGTGCTAACGTTACCTTCCACAAAAGGTAAGTGCAAAAAATTCGGCACGATAAAAAGTTCAGCCGTACTTTTTTTGTCGCCGTAATTTTGCCAGCAATTTAAATTGGCAGGGACATTTTGATACGCAATCTTTTGCTTTAGTTTTTTCACTTTATTTACTGGTTAAGCTGAGATATTTTTGGTTAATGTCTCATCTTATTAGTGCAGTCATTTATCAAATTGGAAGGTAATTTAATGTCACACCGTGAAGATGATTTTGAATGATAAGAAATTTTTTTCCGTAGCTCAAAGCCGAGCACCGCGTATCAAAGAGCACCCAGCTGACACGATTGTCGGAAGAAGTGAACCTGCTACCTTGAGATGTGTGTCAGAAGGCAAGCCCAAACCCACAATCCTATGGTATAAAGACGGATCTCCGCTCTTGCCTAATGACCACCCGCATAGAGTATTGCTAGAAGATGGATTGCTGTTTCTAAGGTGAGTCATTCTTATGTTGAAGATGTGTCAAAGCCGTATGTTTGTAACAATGTGACATAGCTCAATGTGGGTGACCGCAACATTTCCATTCAAAGTCCTTTAGAAATGATCAGAACAAACCAAACCACCTCATTATTTCCATTTATTGTCGTTTTTATCTTTTTATTGTGTTAGCATCGTTTCGTCCATTGTTTTCTTGTTTGGGTGTAACAGCTCCAGTGGCATTCTTTTAATCTTTTACATCCATTCTCTATGCATGGTATTCGTGTGTGTTTGATAGTAAACTGAGTACCTATAAGTAAGTTAAGTACCTATGTTTTGGCCTAGATGCAGGTGCGTATTTCCTCGTATAATTTAAGTACCTATTTAAACTCTAGATAACCTACAAACAAGTATCTGCTTACTTTAAAATCACCGCACCCCACTTTGTAACATTTAGGAAAATTTTAAATGCAATTGCAATGTAATTGCTCGTGTAATTCCCCCGTAGGGTTGTGCGCGGTAAGAAGGAGACGGACGAGGGTGTGTACTGGTGCGTGGCACGCAACATCGTCGGCGAGGCGGTCAGCAGAAACGCAACACTTACTATTGCTGGTACGTGTCTTAGGTATATCCGCATTAGGGTGGTCTAGCATGAGGGAGATTGCTAAGAATAGCGAATCTACACAGTACACCTAGGAGGACTATTTGGCTATTTTCACCCGACTAGTGAAGGAAAAGAAGGCATATTTTTTCATGGAGTTCATGTTCATTTTCATTGCCTAAGTATTTAGTATGTTTTGAGAGCTATAACTGATATTTAATTAAAAAGTGGCGCATTGGAAGCACATCCTCGAACTAAACTCACTAAGTGACAAACCTGGATGTGCCTGGATCAAGTGGACGAAGTTTAAAAAACAATAAAATTATGCTTGTACTCTATGTAGAGTGATTTAACTTCGTGAGCTCGCCACAAATCCAAATAAATGTGGCAATTTTGGTTAAACACAAAATTAGAGAGAATTATATTTGGCACAATTTCAAATTAGCGTCTCTAGATTGAAATTTTGATCGGAAATTAATATTTTTTTTAAATCTTTAAACTGTTCACTATCTTATCAAATATCTCCCGTATACGGAAAATTTACGGCAGGATAGTAGAAGCTCTAGATTAATGGTGGACACCATAGTAAAATTCAGTACCTATTTATGAATATTTTTGTCTATTAGTTCTGCGAGATGAGTTCAGAACCGAACCACGTGATGTGAAGGTGGCTTCAGGTGAACCGGCTGAACTAGAATGTTCAGGTCCAAAAGGAGTGCCCGAGCCATCAGTTCATTGGACCAAAGATGGACAAACTTTAGATGTGGACCAAGGGAATGGACGGTAATATCATAATAGTTAAGCTACTGAATGAGCTGATTTCATCAATTGCTATCGATCGTCGGCTTAAAAGTAGCCTTACTTCTAAGTAATTAAGCAAACAAGCGCGTGCGCATCTTTCTATATCATTATATTATTTGCCTTGAATTTTGCATGCTAATAGTTGCTCAATATGACTTGATGTTTTTTGTGTGATCCTTCCCTGTATTTAAATATTTAATTTAGTTTTTCTTAAAACCTGTGATGGCTATCGGCATCGGTAATACTGTAACTACTCCTTTGGTAATAAATGGATTTCTATTTGGTAATACGACCAAATCGATAAAGTTTATTGTTAAAAATTCAACTATTGTCAATATCAGTTGCAGATTTTAAGGAAAAGAATCAAGCATCTTCAAGAAATCCAACTTTTATTTCAGAATATCAATAATAGATGGTGGTATCCTAAAGATCCAAGAGAGTCTACCTTCAGATAGCGGTGTGTATAGATGCGTAGCTTCAAACGTGGCTGGAGAGAGACAGTCGCGTCCAGCAACGATACTCGTGTTACGAAGACCGCACTTTCTAGTGAAACCTAATAACATAACTGCATTACTAGGACAAAACATTGAGTTTCACTGCCAAGTAAGTGCCACATTAATAACTTTAACTGTACTTTTCAACAGCTGGTTCCAGTTAATGAGGCGTTTCAATGTTAATTCTCGATGAGACCGAAATCTTAATTTAAAATGACTCATTTCTTTGGCTGCTAGTTTTATTGGTGATCCAAATCAAATCTAGTTTTCATGTTAGCAATAAACAGTCATATAATAATGTTTTTTTTAATCAGCTACCTTTATACCAGCAAAATTGAAACGATAAGCTTCATTAATTAAAAAGCAAAAATTCATCCCCCTTTACCATGTATAAAGGCTTTAAGTTATTATTTTTTCATAGGCATCACCAGAATCTGATGTGTCAGTATCTTGGTCTCGCGATAATGGTTCTCTGTCACCGTATGCCATTGTTCGTAGAGGGTCACTGAGGATTGACAGAGTCGTGGACTCTGATGCAGGAACTTACATGTGTCGGGCTGAGAGTCAAGCTGGGAATAGTGTGGCAAGTGCTACACTTACTGTACATTGTAAGACTTTTTTTTTATAGCTGGTCACAAATCTTACTCTATGCAATTCTTATTCAGTTTTGTTTTGGAGACCATCAGTGCAAGTACCGTTCTTGTCGATCGCTTATTTTGACATTTAGAATCGTCAAAATTCGCTAAAAATGGTTTTATCGACAGTAGCAAGTACGTTACCTAACTTTGTCGATCAGTAGACAAATTCGTTAAAATTTTACGAATTTACCGATAACCCTAGCATGGAACTTTTGAATGACATTTGAAATCGTCTATTTTGTCGATTTACGCGATTGTTTTATCGACTTTGAAAATGGTCTCGGTAAAGGTCGGAGTGCTCAAATAAAATGGATTTTGGTCTTATAATGATTTTGGAAGAGGAGCAGAGGGCAGCCTAGTTATTATTAGACGTCGTTTGAGTGATGTCAATCCTCCTATGGAGCCTATGAATTCCCGGGTAAATGGCTCTTGCCCTCATACAGTGCATGGAAAATGATGTAAGGCGGACGCGATCTCACGGTTTACCCGTGCATATTGTTATAAGTATCCTGAGTAATTATTACCTAGATCTTGCCTGACAATATTGCTACTTACATACAGTACATAACCTATTTAGTATACCTACCTATGTGTATGTGTAACTCTCTACTCTCTACACAGCAAACACACACACACACAACCAACACGCAGAATCAGTAGGTATTGCCAGTAGTCAACTCACAGAGTACCTACTCAAAAAAATTACCAAAGCGAAAAGTGGCTAAGTTGGTTAATGTAAACGCTTGACAACCGAAAACCGATTGATTTTGACAAGATGTTTGGTTTATTTCACTTCCTTTTTCCTTTCCTGAGTCTGTCGCAAATTACCCGGTAGTTTTCGATACCCGTAAATTATCCACTAGACGTCAAAATTACCCGAAATCGGGTAAAATACCTTAGCTGGCAATGGTGCATGTTTACTATGTTTTGATTCTGACAAACGAAAGTGATTGACAGTGACATTGACAGATAAACTAGTAAATCATGGCAGCAGTGAACGAATGATTTCGATAAACTCTGACGATCGTAGGGCATCGTTAAAATTTATCGACAAGAGATCCGTACTCGCATGGAACGATACGATTCGATACGTTTACCGACTTTAGCGATCGACAACTAAGCGATCGATAAGAACCGTACTTGCACTGCATATTAATCAATTTATCGACTGCACAGCAAGTACATACCTAAATTTTCTTTTAGCTTTACCCCATTTCACAAGGGTGCCTTCTGATCAAACCGCTTGGGAAGGTGAAGCAGTGTCGTTTCCTTGTGAAGCTCAAGGTTCACCAAGACCTATTGTATTTTGGACTATGGAAGGCTCCCAGGTATTTCATCGTCTAGACATCTGTTTCTGTACTTACTTAGTCATAATGAATATGTTATTGCTATTTTTCTTTTCAGGAACTAGTGTTTCCAAAAACTAGTCATGGAACCAGTTCCCTATACTTAGACCGAGTGATGACCAAACACGCTGGCCGACTAACCTGTGTTGCGATAAGTGCAGCCGGTAGTGCGTCACATACAGCTACTTTGCAAGTAAATAACTATCCTCAAATACTTTCTAAATTTTTGCGCTTATCATCCTGTTTTGATCGAATAAAATTTTGCAGGTTTTGAGAAGAGAAGCTAATGCCTTCAATTTTGATTCAGAGTCTTCTACATCATACCCTGAACTAGGTAAACCGCAGAATCATCCACCGATGACACAGTATGAGCTTGTCCAGGCAAGGAGATACTTGCAACAGGATGTTTTGGTATTACGAAGAGTAGAAGGAATATCGGCTACTACCCTAAAGATTGTTTGGGATGTAAGGATAATCGTTGATATTGGATGAAGTATATGAGCTTTATCTCCGTAGATTTGTAAAACCAGTCTTGCTTTCAGGTTTTGACGGATTACAATGAATATTTAGAAGGCGTAAAAATTTGGTTCAATGGCACTTCTATCAATAGACCAGCGTTAGATCTGCATAGCATTGAACATTCCAATGTATCATTCAGCATAAAAGATTTTAGAAGATACGAAAACTTTACAATGACCACTGTCCATAACAGTGGTTCGTCTAGTCACGTTCTAACTGGATTATTGCCATATGCTCAATACGATGTATTTCTTATGCCATTTTATAAATTGTTGCTTGGTAAACCATCGAATTTAAAGACTGGATTTACTGAAGAAGACGGTAAGCACTCAACTTTCCATTTACCTAATGCATTTCACTGCGAAAATATTAGTTGCTAAACTATGTATATCTATGTGTATATTTTAGTTCCATCAGATCCGCCGCAAAGTGTTACCGCGGGAGTGATAAATGCGACGTCCGCTTGGATTCGGTGGGATCCACCCCCAGTGCATACGTGGAACGGGGAAATTTCAGGCTATTTGGTTCGTACTTTTTTGGTCTGATGCTTTTTATAGGAGGTTTAATTTCACGGTACATAATTTTTTGTTTTGAAGATTGAAGTAAGAGTTGGCGGAACGAGTGGTGGTCGAGTGGTGGGTCAGATGTCTCTGGGAGCGCGAACCCGCGCGGCTGCCGCCAGCTCGCTGCGCGCCGGAGGACGGTACAGCGCGCGCGCCGCCGCCGTCACGCGCCGCGGACACGGACCTTTCTCTGCGCCAGCACTCATACACATGCTGCCCACGCACTCACAGAGACACTATGTGCAGTAAGTACCTACACAATCCTCCAAAAAAGCTCAATCTAATCAGGTTAACACATTTGGCGGTCAGTGGACAAATACCAGTAAACAGCTACATTATTTTCGTTTGGTAGGCACAATGTTGAGCTATATTTATGACTTCCGAGGTGTTTCACTTTGTTTTTTATTAATTTCATGAAATCATTGAAATGTGCTCTGAAAAGGTACTTTGTATTGAGTAAATTTTCGTAAAACACAGTCATCTCTCTTGGAAACGTCTGAAACCAAATATTTGTTTCAGAACTGAGCCAGCGACAGACAAGGCAATTAAGTCAATGTTCCAGGAAACCTGGCTCTTAGCGCTCTGCCTTACTTTGTTGGCGCTCGTAGTGATCGGCGGCGTTGTTATTGCTTTCATTACCAGGCGGAATTCCAAGCAGAGGAAGAGCCAAAATAATACTGGTAAGTTATATTACAAAAACACCACAATGTCTGCTAAAATACAAATAACACTAAAAGTACTCACCTAATACTTGATGGTTTTGGTAACTGTGACGAGTATATTTTGTTTTTAGCCACAGCTATTGCTAATGCACAGCAATGTTTGCTTGGAAAAGAAGCCGTCTGGTTGAGAGAAAGACCAATGTTTGAAGGCTCCACTGAACCGAGGATAGAAATACTAAATTGCCATCGGAGTCTGCTAAGAGGTAAGATAAGAACATCAGTTATAACATCACACACAATTAAATGTCTTCAAATCAAAAGTTCTAATTTGACGTGCTCTTGACAGGGGGTAGTACCATGGCCACAATGGCTATGGAAGCAGAATACACTCTGCCTCAGCACAGTAGTGCAATGAATCCCATCCCTGAAGAAGAGCATCGAATGAACCCTCCAGAACCTTACGCATCAAGTGCCATATACACAGAACTAAACTACCAAGTCAGAAGTAACATAGAACATAAGTACCATCTAGATATGCCATTCACTAAAAATGATTTCCAAGACCACACAGACGCTGAAGATTCTTGTGTAAAATGTGCTGTCAGTCCAGGGTCCTATGACAACAGTATGGTTAGATCTTATGATAGTAACCAATACTCCAATGAGGAATGCTCAACATGCTGCAGAAGCAGTAGCTCAACCCTGACTAAGGAGTACAGTGAAATGACTAAATGTGGTAACGATGAGGAGAATATGTCAATAGAAGAATGTCCATCTTGCAAAACCAATCAGTCAAGGTCGTCCAGTAATCACGAGGGTAATAAAGAATGGGCGAACGCTGAGGTGGAGTACGATTATCCTCAATGGCATTGGCTAGCGAGAGAGAACAGTTTCAGGCAGCAGGGACAAGATGTGGGGTACTCTAGTGCAGGGAGGAGTGACCAAAGTAATTGTAGAATGAATTTGTGTGATATCCTTCCACCGCCACCATATGAAAGGTAGATACCTAATGAAGCATTTGAGCTAGAAACTGATCATTCTAATGGATGTTTCCTAAATATATTTATATTTTACAGAGAATCACCATATCGAAATATGCAGGCATTCGCCAATCACTCAGGGGCATCAGGTTGTTCAAGTCATACGTATCGAAGTTAGTTCTAGTTCTAAGTAATATCACTAGTACGTAATACAAGCAATACTACGATAATAAAATGTATATTTGTACAGACTTTGCATATTCTGAACGTTAAATGGATGCCATCACACCGTCACGTAATTTTCGAGCGCCTACGAATATTTCAGCTATGCGTGGTTGAATGCAAGTTGATTTTAATTGAAAATGCCTCTGAGCTATTTTATTGGAGTGCTTGTTTGTGTATGTGGCACACTTTGTATTGAGAAATTAAATAGACGTTTGCATACTAAGGGCCTTATCGAAACAGAATAACTGTCGTTTTATAAATGTCTGTTATATTCACTTGCATGCTTCTTGCATGTCAACGAAAAGAGATGTCAATAATTTTAAGGTCATTTGAACTATCAAATGTTTAATAAAGACGTTTAGTTGAAAAACAAAATACTAAACTATATTTTAAACGGAATTCTATGTGACGTTCTGTTGAACTTTCTTCTAAGAAAATTTTTGTACGCGGAGAAGGCAAATCACAAGCTAACTAGGCATTTCTAATATCTAGACAACTTTTTGTATGAACAGCACACGTGCGTAATTGATTTTCTCATGATTTTTTACGTCTATATCATTAGCAAGTTACGTGTCGGTGTGATTGACGGCCTATGGAGATTGATTGTAGTTTTTTGTGAACGTGTATCTTATAGACTGCTTAGGTAACGTAGGCAATTAAGTTTTTTTTATCTCTCTCTAGTGACTGTGATATAGTATAATTTCCTAATCATTTTTACGTTTTGTACATATTTTGAAATGTTTGATAAACTTTTACAATTTTATCGCAGTATTTATTAAGTAGGAAATTTAGTAACATTTTTCAGAGTTAGTAAAGTACTGAAACAAAATTCCTATGACGATGTATCAAAATGTTTTAACCTTTATAAACAGGCCAGCATGATTATTAAAGTACTTTTTTATCTGTATTTGTGTATTTTTACCTTTCTTGGTCTAAGTAGTTCCTAGTGTTCCTACCTAGCAAATATGTATCACAGTACAGGCATTTTGATTTCTAAAAATAACTCCTTACCAAGAAGTGAGTGGGTCATAACTCAACTTATAACAAGCAATTCGCAAGTTTATTGGCCACTAAAGTATTTAATTGGTCGGATACACCCTGAGTATAGGGCAATTAATTCTTTGTATACCGGCATTGGTCGCAATAAATGTAGCGAGCTATCGTAAAGTAGCGTGAAAAAGTCCAGCTGGGTTTATTTTTAACTTCAACTTTGAATAAGTACCTAACCTACTACTTTATCGTTGGCCATCTTATAGATCCTACTATCCTACTAATATTATAAATGCGAAAGTTTGTGAGTATGGACGGATCTTTGTAACTCTTTCACGTAAAAACTACTGATCCGATTTGGATGAAACTTGAAATATATATTGTCCGTGACCTGGATTAACACATAGGCTACTTTTTATCGCGAAAAATCAACGGGGTCCAACGGGACGCGAACGAAGTCGCGAGCGGCAGCTTGTATAATTATATAGGCGTTTTTCAAGCGTCATAATATCAACTCCCTGGAACCATCCTTGGGATTGTCACCAGTCACTTATAATACGATAACCCAGCAAAGTACTAATTTCCTGCTAGTAACTGAACAGTCATATTGGAACAAGTACAAGCCTAATGAACAAAATATTTTGCTGTTATAAAGGATCGAACTCGCACTCTCGTGAGTGTCAATGAATAGTTTTTTTGCACAAAAGTCAGCAAAAAGAGAAACATTTTTTGGGTGTGTAACTGGGTTTATAGCAAAGTGGATTTTTGTGTTGGAATCTAAATTTTTTATTTTGTGTAAAATACTCTTAGTAAGATTCGTTAATGCGTCAGTAAAATTCGTCAAGTTTTACTAAACCAACCAGATTTCGTAAAACTCATAAACTACTCAAACGGCTAAAGAAGCAAAAAGTCTTTGAGAATATTATGTTCAGTTTAGAAAAAACATTAGCATTATGAATGCCATTATTCTCCAACCTAGTGTTCAAGCTTCAAATAATTACATTTGTAATAAGCCTTCCTCATAAATAACTGAACACGTATTGTGCGTGAGTCGCAGGCTGCGTTGGAAGGGTGTTGCCATGGTAACCAGGCTTCGCTCGCCCTCAGTGCACCCTTGTTATTAATACCCTCAATAATTAAACTTGATTGCATTTCTCACCAGGTGTCGGATACCTCTTGTCAAATTGAACTCTGACGTGTGGTGGAGGCTTTAATTGTACCACTTGGTGCCTATCACTTGGAAGTGGTAACTTGTTCAGTCAAGTGGTAAGTATCAGTAACAAAAGGCTTCGAAATGGGTCCTATCTTAATTGCTATACGTCACATTTTTGTATGAATTCGGACTGTACGTGACTACTGATCTGATTGTCATTCGATCTTTGAAATTGGTCATAATTAAGCAAATCACGGGTGTATTGAATAAACGAAGCGCTAATAAAGCTCATTTTTCCGAAAAATATATTCTTCCCATTGAATCACACAACGCACTCCAATTTCCATTCCATTTTCATTCGACAGTTGAACTTAATAAAATATTCCGTAGAGCCACAGAATCAATTTACATGTTCTCACTGAATAAGTTATGAAATCACATTTCACTGCACAAAGTGTACGTGCCCTACTCCAATCATACATCCCTTGAGTGCGAATTTTTTTTTCTTTATTAATCAACCCTCCCCTATGGAACAATTTCTGGTGTAAAACCTCTCTGATACGCCCTAAAGTCAAGAGGCAGGGTGACAGAGAAAAATTGAAGGGATGACGGTGGCTTCGTTATGAGAAACTTGTAGTGCGGAAGCTGCGATGATTTTCGTACGTGCAAAAAGACTTTTGTAATGAAGCCTTTATTTTTTTACTCTTTAGAAAATAGTCTCATTTATATTCGTTGGCGTTTATATGGTTTTTACCTACTTACTGGTCTATATAATGCACAGTACAAGCAACGCGCGATTCAAATGCTCTCATCCAAATTCACTACTATAGAGAAAAATGCAAACCACCGGATTATGACGTAAGCAACTTACAACGTGCTCCTGAGCTAAGGCTTTCGTTATGAAAAACTGTGCCATCGGCGGGAGATGAGACAGGAAAACAAATGAATGCCAGCATTGTTAAGCTAAATTGCGTTGAGTGTACCATTTTTGGTATTAAATCACATGACAGTGAAAAAGATCACGGAATTTCTCTCGTGTTTTTAAATTAATATGTAAAAGCAGTACTTTTCTACTACGAAATTCAGGATGCTAAAATAAAACATATTTTTTTATAAGCACCGTAGTTTCCGCAATTTCATCTGAGGACATTGGAAGACTGTCCAATTCTATTATCGTTTGTCATAATGTCCTTAATTTGGGCACCATCCATCTTGTCTGGGACCTTGAGCTAAATTCTTAATTACATTTTGTTAGAGCCATTAATAACAGTCATCACAAATTAGAGGACGATGACATTTATTAGAGTAAAAAGTACCTAATACTATTAAATAATATATTCAGAGTAGAATTGGGTACACTTTAGACTCGACGACTTTCATGAAAAGGCAAATGTCAGGTGAGTCGTTTCGTTACTCATTTGTTTATCTTAATCCGTGACATTTTGAGGCAAAACTGCAACTTTATAGTATTCGTGGTATTAGCCATTGTGCTCGTCAGTTTATCGTGCATTGCTGTTTCGTATTTAGCTTTTTGAATATGTTGGGTTAGGGGATCCACTAACTTAAAAAATGCAAAAAATATAAACTGCAATGTGTAGATCTACTTTATACCAGTGTGGAAGTGCTGTTGGTATCTACCATTTTGAGTTCCTTCTTTATATCTAAGGCAAGTTAGCCTTATTATGTATATGTAGTATACTTATTGATATTTTTTTGTTAAAAACTTTGTTCACAAATAGAATTAAGAGTAATTTAGTAGGTATATTCAATATTTACAAAATCACATGGCACAGTTGAGCTACAGATCATATAATACTATAGCAATCTACAAACTGTTGCAAAATTAAATGTGCTAAGTACCTACCTACCCTACAAGCAGAAAAAAGAGCTGTTTTATGTAAGTATGACACCATACCATTAAAATCATCGTTGGCATCATGCTGAAGGATTTTATGACATCATCGTAACATTAATTCAGACCCGCTGAAAATAAATCCATCGCTGGTTCGTTGTACCGGATTTTGAAGTCACGAACTTTAGAAAATAATTACAAAAATGTCCGTAAAATTATGAAACAGAGACGAGGGTGCATGAATTATCCATTAGGTAGGTTAGGACCTCCAAAAATATTCACTCTGCAACAGCTTTTATTCAAAGTGAGCTTTAGTACTATCTAAATAAGCTAGGCTGCTAAAGCCTAAAGCCAGAGCTTTCATTACAAACTGATAGACAAGAAGTGATGCGAGAAACGCAAAAAATCTTAAGAATAAAATGTAATGTCTGATTATTTTTTCTTAACCGTTTGCTGAAAATTCTCATACTGTAGCATTACCGTAATTCCATTCATAAAATTTAGATTTTTGTACTTCTGAAGTGAATCTTTTGTAAAAGCGGTACTTCAATTTCTTCTGTGGTACCGAGGACTGGAGGTACCTCTGGAGCCATAATTCGTCCTCGTTCGCTGGGTTCCCCATATTTATGGGTGCAGATAAGGCCTACAGATGGCGGCCGCGGAGTTTTCCGTCCCCTAATACTTGTTGAGTTACGGTTTCCAATTTCCAGTTCTGCACTTCAGGTGTGGAAAGTCCCAGTGGACTTGAGATAGAATTTGTAGCTTTGGAGAAAACTGCTAGAACTTGATCCTTATTGTATGGGCGTTTTTAAACTGGCCGATCCCTATACGATATGGACAATATTCCAAGTATTCCAACACAGAATATCGATGTCGTCGGCAAGGCGAAGGTGTCTAGTACTAAGTCTACATGTCCCGACACGGTTGAATAGCTCCGCCTTGAATAGTAGGGAAATTGGAAGGTGCTTTGCTTAGCAAGAGACATGTAGGATGGAAAGGGATAAGTATATTCTCCTCCAGTTTCGCCGAGAGCTATTAAACCATGTCGGGCCTATAGGAAATTAACTCTCCGTTGATATTGTGTAAGTTTCGTGTCGGAGGTAGTATGAGGTAGTATGAAAACCGGATAAAGAACAACTCAGATAAAATTCTACATGTTTGTTTCTAAAAAAGATAAAATACCACGAAAAATCTTTTGATAGAGTCGTAGAGCTTTTCAACAAAATGCGCGATGCTTTTAAATTTTCTAGCAAATTATCAGGAACCCAAAAACATTAGTCACGGGTGAACAGAATCAACAGAATTATGACATCGGCATAACTTGACGCGTCGGGGTCACGCGACGAGCATACTCCATACAAACTCTATCATAATCCACGACAAGATTCGTACTAGCTATTTACTAATCCATGGCGCATGTTCTATACTAACTATAGGTTAATCCGTGACAGGTGCCTGTTTTTTGGTGATTTATGGCACAACGCGTACCATGACTAATGCGGGTTTAAATAGAAGCTTTGTCTATGTAGAACGGGAAGGCACGATTGTAATTTATATTGTTTTGATGGAAAATGTCTATGGTTATAGGCTTTATTTGCTGTAGGCCTATTTTATTTAGCAACGATTGGGCTGGATTATCCTCACCAATTATACATAAGTTTTTTTTAGTTTATGGAAATAGCTAAAAACAATTAGGTACTCTTGGATATTTCATACAGCGCCCTCTACCTAGTCACAAACTAAGCAGAGCTAAGTATTAGTTTTTTTGTTACTAAAATAATGGACCCAGTTGTCTGAATAAATAATCTAGTATTGCCTTCGATTACTTAAACGCAAAGGGTTTACACATACGTTCATTTTACCAGTTAAGTTCAGGATTAGAGAAATGACGGTGATTAAACCATACTAACCCCGTTAAAATTAATCCCAGCTACTAAACTGATACAACCCAAAAGTTTGAACGTTTCACCAACTAATTTGAAGTTTGGACCCGTTTCGTGTCCCGCGGGATTCGATGGGAAGCCATTATGTTATAAATAGACGTCGTATGCAAATGACTTCTATTTATAGAACTTTAGGTGCTTTATAAAGTTAGTCTGGAAATACACTCGAGATAAAAAATCCAGGTCATCAATATATATAAAACTCTTTTGAAGCTGACAGAGAATCAACGCACAGCCTAAACTATAAGTCCTAAAGGTATGAAGTTTGGAGGGTAGTATCCTTATATAGTGTAGGGGCGCACTAAGAAAGGAATTTTGAGAAGTCACACTCTAACGCGAGCAACGCCGCGGGAGACGGCTAGTTTATAATAAAATCTTGGTGACACTAAATGCTATGGTATTGAAACTATGCAAGCTTGTAATTCAATTAAACAATTATTTTTATTTTTAAAACTGTATATTGAACACAATTTATTTCACTAGCACTCAATCATTCATTGTTATTTAATAAATTCTAGGTAAATATCACCTAACTAATAACTAGTTTTTTAACTATTTTTTGGTATAACTATTATCTGTTTTTATAAAAAAAATATTAAGTACACTATGTACTTAGGGTACTATTTATGTATATTATGTAGTAGGCATTCGTTATTTTAAAATGAGAAATAAACCGCTGGCTTAGTATAAAACGACTCGTTATAAACAGCCAATTTCTAGGTTCCCTTAAATATTCAAGCACCACTATCGCTGCAAAGAGCCTCGCTAACGACCTTATCACTGGAAGGAAAAGCTGCCAGTTGAAAAGGTTGGAAATACGAGACTAGAGACGAAAAAACGTTTCCGGTAATGCACGTACACAGTACGACTACCTTTATACCTTCGAGCAACCGTATCTTTTATTAGGTTGTTCTTTTTCTGCAATGAGCCAACTTCTGTTGGAAAGTGATGACTGCACTATTGGAACAAACCTGGTTGGGAAGATAGGAGTTACCCATGTTCTCTTACATGGATTCCCATGTAAGGGCGAACCCGACAGAGAAATATCACACTTCTTGGTGTTTTCTGATGAATAATGTTCATTCTTTTCACTCTAGACTATAGATTTCAGAATATAGGTACATTCGCCGGGTTTATGTGAACCTAAATGCAATTAAAAAAAATATTAATCAGAAGTACAAACGATTTCTTCGTAGTATGGACGACTATCTTGACTCTTCTTCTTTTATTTATAGCCTCTGTCCGTCATTTCGACACACAATTTTACCAGTAACTTGACTCAAACACAAACTCAGTGGATATCGGATGCGTTAAATCACTGTAGGTGTCCTACTATGTACAATTCTTTTCGACGATTCGCGATCCCCTGCCGCGATAGCGCGCACGGCAGCCGATGGCAACGCGGCGCGATACACACAACGTAACACACCTATTTGTAATTTACTCAAAAATATGGCTGGAGATAACCGGCTACCCTCTTTGACGGCTAATTCTGTGTAAAGTGTCGGTTGCAAACGCTCTGAATTTGTTTGGTATGCCTTATCTGTTGTAACCGCGTGAATTAGTTTGAATGTTATCTTAAAAGAGCTTAATAAATAGGTCTTTTGATATTCAAAGCATTCGCTATTTTCTTGTAAATATCGCAGATATGCTTCTAATGGTTTTCGCTTTGTAACGTGTTCATTTCAGACATTTTGAATTTGTAATGGTCACCCGTATTGCTATCACGGATTCAAAGTAAAATCTTAATCCATAAAATAAAATAAAACTCTCTTATGAGATAAGCTAAGCTTTTATTCACTGGATACGTCAAGTACTATACGTTTGGATTTGATAATAATCGTGCTAAGTGGTTTGCCCTTAATATCTTTGAATATTTTATTAAATACCGTCATGCACGTTAATACTTTTTGCAACCATTCGCAGCTTTAAAAAAAAGTGTACCAAACCACTTTCCCCGATACTGTTTGTTTGTTATTCGTTTGCTTTGAGGCGTACCAACTGTTGGCGAGCTACCGAACAACGGGTGGTCTTTATCATTTAAAATGTAAACAGAGTGCTCAAACACATACATAATATAATATGTGGGTACATTCAAAACCAACATTGGCTTTCCTGATGTAGATTCCGTATTTCGAAAGCTGAATTGAGTGTAAACATGGCCTCGTTGTTTTAATTTTACCAATCGTTCTAGGTTTTAATAATAGGCAAAGGAGCTCTTTGAAGAGTTTTTAATTTACTCTGTCAGCAACTCTGTCCTTTTTTTTTTTACCACATTAGAATTAAAACTTTTGTTATGTCAGACCTCATTTCGCACTGTACCAAAATACGCATCAATGTACTCGTAAAGTTATTGACGCATCCATCCGTTTTATCGACTTGAACCTGATCGAAGGTCAATAAGAATTCCCATCGCGCATCGCCAATATTATAAAACTTACTTAAATATTGACTTTAGAAACCCAAAGATAAACAGTAACTTCCTCCTTCAAATAATTTGCTCTTGGCTCTCCAAGCCATGGCTTTGAAGTGGTACAAAGCAGACCTATCAAACGATTGCACACATCAAATCGTATAAATCACAAACTTAACGAGTTTCTGGTCAAACAGCCAAACATTCGTGGTTTAAAGTTTTGATTATTTTACAAACACTTGACGTGGTAATGGTCCGTGGCTAGGAACTTTGTTTACCCACTGTTTTTATGTTAAGTCCGAATCGGGCGACGCGCTGCACAAGTATTTGTTTAGCGGTACCAAAGTGATGTGACACATGACAGCGCAATAACTTCTAAAATATTCATATAGGCACAGATCACAATAAACTGGTAAATTCTTATTCTTCTTCTTTTTCTTGTGGCTGTTCGGTGGCTAGGGCTGCCGCGAATTGGCCTATGTCAGTGTTTAGTGGCGTTTACTTGTTTACTAATCTTTTAACAAATGGCGGAGATCTGAGTAGGTAAGTTATGAAAAATTACCGGTGAAGGTCTTATTCATAATAACCTGGTAAAGTTTCGCTAGCTAAATCTGTTTTCATCCCGTTTTACAATGTCATGCACGAGATAATGACATCATTTTTTAAAGCTGCACTTTAAAGCTTGCTTTATCTAGGTACCTTTCGGTGGTAGGCCTCTTCATCTTACTGGCTTTTATCCGAACGATGACATGCAAAATGAATCATGCTTCTCGGGACTGTCGATAAATATTAAGCTCAAGCCATTTTGTTTCGATGCGCTTATTACGTTTCATGTCACAGTGAGAGGCATGAGGCAGGTGGTTTTCATCGTGGCACAGATAGCCCAACAGTTACTACAGGGATCTGTCGGGGCTTTAGATTTGAAAGCATCCCGCTGCGATTGTGAAACGAAAAACCTGCGAGTCGATAACTCCTTCGAAGCCTCAATCGATGATGTATCGATGTATTAACTCATTAAAATTCAAGCCGTTTATGAGTTAAAGGTTAAAGACTTCATAAAAAACGCACTTACTCGCGTCCCCTGCTGAGTTAAAGAATTCAAATGAAGCGTGATTGCTAACAAAGGATTATGCTAAGTGTTCACGACGGTTTTGAGACGGAATTTGTTGTAAATATACTTTTGTAAATCAGCTGCTTATGATGTTTTTGTATCTTGTTTGTGTTTGGACGACTTTACTTCGTGTACAAATAAAAGAGTAAAATATTACAGGGTTCTGCATTTCTGCGCACGGTTGACATTTTAGCTGGCTTTTTGAATGTCTAAATTTTTTTCATAAAATAAATTGAATATACTTTGCACCTACAAAACAAATACTACGCAATTGTATTATTACGTACGCGATTGAATAATTTAGGTACACATATTTATGAATTTGCTATTTTTTTTATATCCCATCATCGGATTTATTTTATCATTCTTTTTATTATTTTTTGGTCAAAATAACGATGCGAACACTCGAAAGCCATTTTTCTACTCGTACTTGTCTATTTTTTTATCGTCATAGAAATTCCCCCTTCTTGTGTCCTATATTTCAGCGGCACAATCGCGTCGCAAACAACGCTATAAAGGCCCGACAAAAACGCCTTCAGCGCTACATGAGTGTAATTTATATTTCTCTTATCCTCAAGACAGCCTTGATTCTTTCTTCATGTTTTTATTACGAAATTCTCTGTTTGCTTTGCCAAGATCTAAGTTAGTTATCTGTTTGTGCTAAGAGATAAGAGCTTCTTGTGTTCCGAATTGTTTCTAAGAAAGTCGTACCACACAGTTTTTCGGTGCAAAATAACAGTTTTAACAAGTTTAAAATAAACATAAGCTAACTGTAAAAAACTTACTTGCTCCGTCGTTTTTCTCAATCAAGTAAAAAACTTTTTTTTTCTACGAAAATTGTCCTGCAAAAAGTACCACAAATTGTCTACGGTTTATCTTCAATTCTAAGAAAACTTTCTTATTCCGTAATTTAACAGATATTTTATCGGAAAAACTAAAAAGCCCCATTGGAAGTTAATTAAAATGTCCCCGAGCGCCACCATTATCAGGGATGAAAAAGCGATTTTGCCAAGAGTCGGTTTTAAAGGAATCGACAAAGTCTCAAGCCCATTTTACTGAAAGAGGGTTCTTGTCAAAGCTCGTGGACTTTCAGTCGCTGTATAAAAGGTTTGGAAATTCTATTCACGTGGAGTATTTTAATTTGGTTCATTAGATAAAGTGCTTGTATTGCTAAACGTACCAAAATAATGTGGCGAAATATTGCCATTCCTAAATTGCCAATCGTAACCTGAATGGTTTCATTGAAATAAAAGCAAATTACATATAAAAAACCCAAAAAATTATAAATAGGCACCAATTGATATAAATTAGGAGTCCAAAAGAAAAAGAAAAACAACATTTCAGTTAGTTTTTTTTTACAATGGTGACCTCGTCGGTCTCATTTAACCTGCATATAGTAGTAGGTACTATCATTTATTTTGATTTACAACCAACTAATATGGTGACCTCTGAAACTGGGCAAGTCCCATTAGCGTAGGGCGTCGTATTCCTGTCCCAGCTCCCAAGAGTCGATCCGCTCGTTATTTCACATCACGAGCTGAACTTCCGCTGTTTCACAGTTCATGAGAGAAACTTAGTTAGTGTAGTTAATTACGAAAAAATAAGTTTAGATAGAAAGATATAAGACAAAAATATTACTGAAAATTGTGGCCTCAAAATATTAATGCCGACTTTTTGATAGGTATCTGACGATTTCTATCGAATGTACACACAGATTTGAAACTTGTAAACTTGATGTGAGAGACAAGTTAGTAGCAGAATTAAAAGTTGCTCGTTACTCACTGTAACTTTACTTACCTAATGTAAAAACATGTCTCATTAGGAGTAGATCCACCATCCATCATAAAAGAGATTTTTGTCTGTGTTTGTGATTGTTCCCATTCAACAAAGTACCTGCTTAGTATTTATCAAGAAGTTGCTCTACCTACCTACTATTATAATATTTCCCAATGCCGTATATCATGTTATCAATGAAAGCTTTAATTGTCCTCATCAGGGCTACTGCGAAAAATTATAAGCAAAGATACACAAGTAATATTTGAGCTACACTGCGCGGTCATCTTGTACGTTGTGCGCACAACCATAGAAGATTTAACGCGTTTGAGTTATAGCAACGCAATGTAACTCAAAATTATAAATCGAATTTTCGATACAGTTCTTTCTTCCTGGGTGATGGGACATGACACTGCACCGTATAACTAATTAATTACGTCTATTATGTCATACCAAGACTTATGAATACTATCAATTGTGTACTAATTGGTAGCGTAATTGATTACTAGTCTATTTCCATAGAAGTTATTTGCTCTTTGACCTATGCTATTCTGTCATCGTTGGTACAAACTTATCTGTTTTGACCGTAGCTATAGGTACACCTCAAGGTACGCCTCACAATGTAGGTACACCTTAAATCTGAACCACATAGACATCGTGGTTTTTTGTATTACGCTGTACAGTTTTGTATAAAACTCTTGGGTTTATTTTATTTAATTATTCCTTTTAAAAACATACAGGTTTTAGTGTGAAAAAACGACACACTGATTTTTCTTGCTCCACGTTTGTGAGGTTTGATTGTTCTCAGCCGAAAATGGTCTAAAATCTTGTTTATTCAATTTTCGGTCTCAAACATCTGTTGCTATTTTTATTTACCTTTCCTTTGAGTAAGCAGAATGAGCGGAAATTGTTTATTTATTGTATCGAGCACCCGACTGGCCATAAATCCGAATTTGAAAATGAATGAAAAAGGAAATACGTACCCCGATTCCAATTTATTACAGAAAAAGCCGTAGCGTTTCATCGGGTTTTCTTCGCTGTGAAAAATCGACCCATTATAGCGCGAAGGAGTTAGGGTTCCGTACATCTTTAAATCGTTTTAATAACTGACGTTTCGTAATGAAATAATTTTATGTGGGTACATTTTTTTTTTATTTTAGGATTAAAAATTTTAACCTTAAAATTTTCTATTTTTAGAACTAGTGAGAAAAAGTTGTCTACTGACGCGACGACGCAATGTCCATCGTAGCCCTTAAGCATTCATGTTTTTGTAACATTTTTTTAAACTTACTTAATAAACTCTGCCTGCTGCTGTCGTGTAATAGGTATCTCTTTTTACTGAAACTTAAACTAGCTTGTAAAGAATAAAATTTATCAGAGCGTTTGGAGCTTCTCAAAGTTGAAACACTGGAGCAAAAACTTATTGATACAATTTGTACGAAACCCTTAGGGCACAAGTCGTACTCTCGCTTAGTCTTTATTTCCCGATGCCCGTATTTCAAAACAACACATTATTGTTTTCTTCTCGTTTTGTTTCGCGGTTAAACCGGTCATAAATTCGGGGGATGGCTTAGCTCTGGTTCTCTTTTTAACCATTATCCGCTGCGTGGTTTGGCCTGATGAATCAGAAAGACGTTCAATATTGGGAGATAAGCGAAAACACTGACGATACATAATATCGAAGTTTATAAAACGAGTGATATAAAATTAAATTATTTGTACTAGTTTCCAACTTTACGTTCATTTTTAATAGCAATCCACCTCAATAAAAATAATACTATAAGCTATTATATAGGTAAGGGTTCTCTTAGTATTTTCCTTTGACGAATAAATAAAAAGTTTAATATGGCATTTTACTTCTTCTATTAGCAAGATGACGGAATTATCGTGGCACTCCCACGCTCACTAAATCATAGGAACGTACTTAGCAAGATGATAACATAAAATACTCAGTTATTCTCTAACTTTGGTAGCTATAATAAAATTATTCTATTCCTGACATATTTCAGTCCTAACTATACCAAGTTAGGTAGGTACGAGTATATGTATGAGAGGATGAGAGGGAGGGTATGTATGTGTTTGTGTGTATCACTGCAGTGCTCAAATGCGTATGTGATGGTAATTAACCGCAATATGTACGTACGGGCTTATGTTTCCAATCAATAATGAAAACACGATTGTGTACTTAAGCTTTGTTTTTCAAGAAACGGTGCCCGTTGATAACGGCCGCTATCGTTCAGAAACGCTCGTCAAATAGGTTGAAACAGTCTGAAAAAGCGACGAAGAATCTTTCGTTTTGCTCACATTGCTTGTTGAGAGAATATCAGCATACAGAGTTAGCCACTGATTAATACGAGCTTGCTTTTTTATCGTCATCTCTGTTGCCGCTGTCCGCAGTTAGCTATACGGAATCACCTTCATTCACAATCACGTTGGTTTTTCCTATGAATCGTTCGCTTCGTCTTTTGGTACGTATAACAAATCACTGCCGTCTTTTACGGTGATTAATTTTAGAGAAACTTAAGCTTCGGGATTTCGATTAGTTTACCTGCCTAAGTAAATACTTGACCAAATTGATTGCTGTGTATTATTGACCATTAAATTAGTTGAACATGATTGTATCGTGATGGTTAATATTCTAAGTAATTATTGAACTATTAAGAGCATGAATACACTATACCACATCCTTGTATTATTCGACCC
This sequence comes from Eulithis prunata, assembly GCA_918843925.1. Classification (NCBI taxonomy): domain Eukaryota; kingdom Metazoa; phylum Arthropoda; class Insecta; order Lepidoptera; family Geometridae; genus Eulithis; species Eulithis prunata. Next base: position 4,207,476 of record OU974016.1, on the reverse strand, counting down.
ACCAAGATACAGGCAGAAAGGACCTTATAAATACTACTTCTCAAAAACTTCAATTTGCGACTGTTACTTGGATTTGATGCAGACTCTAAAAGGCACCGGTACAAACCTTAGTGGTTTTTTCGTTATGGATACTGTGTTAAACGTATACAATTGTTAAAACTATAAATAAATAACAGGCGTCATGGCTCAGTCGGTAGTAGCTCTGCCTTCCGTGCTGTGGGTCGTGGGTTCGATCCCCACCGAGAACAAACATTTGTGTGTTATAAACATAGATGTTGGTTCTGTGTCTGGGTGTTTCTATGTATTATAAGTATGTATTTACAAAAAAAAATGTATGTATGTATTCTATCAGCCATCTAGTTTCCATCGTACAAGCTTGCTTAGTTTGGGACTAGAAGGCGTTGTGTTAAGTGTCCGTGAATATTTATTTATAAATAAAAAAATATATTTAGAAAACTCGACTCATGCAGCTGACTTATACTTACTAACTAAAGAGTGATTTCAGTTACGTTTAATAGTTTGAACTCACTTCTCTATCGCAGAACTTTTCACAAGAGAAAATAGAAAAAAAGTAATAAGTGTTTTTCTCGAGTGCCAAGTGAAAAGTCAATGTGTTCCGAAGACAAGCTCTCGTTACTGAAGGGGGTGGTTAAGTGTTTGCTACTGAGCTGAACACTTTAAACTTTGTTACGGTCAAACAAAACCAAGTGAATACACTTGATCAAGAAAGTCAGTGTGTAAGGAACTTTTAGTAATAGCTAAAGTAAAAAAAAATGTGCTAGAACAACAAAAATAATTTACATAAAAAAACTAATTGTGTGAAATGTTCAGCAAGGCTACTTCATTGCAATATCTGAGTAAAGTATAATAGTAGTAAAAATATAATTGGAAACAAAATCCTAATCATAAATAGATAGATAGATAGAATATTCTACACCACTTAAGAGTAAACAAAATAACATGAAAACACCAAAATTGGTAATAAAAAACCAACAAGTTTTGGGAGGTAGGTACAATGGGCGGCCTTATTGCTTAAAGCAACCTGTTCCAGGCAACCTTTGGATGGACAGGATCTAATACACAAAAACATCGTAAACGCGGATCTTATACACAAATTATATTGAACCTAAACCGCCTTCGTCGGGTATTTCAAGGCTTTGAGACGCCACGGCCTGAAATTTTGATTATGGTTATAAAACTCCTTGGACTTTCTTCAGTATGAAACTCATTAGTGGTGTCCACGATCTTAAGATCAGAAAACGGGGTCTGTTCCCACTGGGCGTTCATTGTGCAGTTCAATTGGCCGCGGGCACAGTCAGACAATTCTCTAAAATCTTGTAAAAATATGATTTTGTTGGAATGTCATAGAATCCAGTTAGAATGTAATTTTGGGTACGTGTAATACAATAATTTACTTTTGAGTTACTTATTATTTTAGAACTATGTACTTTTTTTTTTTTTTTTTTGTATACCTAATCAGATTTGTTACCTGCTAATTTCGTGTTGCGTTGTGTGTTTGCCAAATAAATCATCTATCTATCATTTTGTTACTATTCTGACATTTCGAATAGATTTCATTGAGAATTACCCCTCAGGAAGTGCTTAAACTTAGTTTTCTATTCCTCGGAAAATGAAACTCTCAGGGGAAATTAACCATTAGCGGTCGCATTAAATTCCATCTCATTCTCTATTTACAGAGAATGTCCACGGTGGCCTCTAGACAAAACTATATCGATAGCGGCTCACACAGTTTTTGTATTTTTGTCTTATCATATCACTAAAAGAGGTTGATAAATCTATAAAATAGATAAATCTGTCTGACTAAACTTTGATAAAAGACTCTTGAATCCTGTTCTAGAATTTTAATTTTAAATGAGTTGCATTTTAGGTAGTACTATCATAATTATTATTTTAAATGAGTAGCCTTGTACGAGTTCTGATAAGTTTGGTTTCAAATAAAAAAGTTTGTGTTAGATAATTTGTAATAAGCCTCCGGCTAACTCGGAAAGTGCTATTGTAACGATAATATTTTATTTACAAATCTCTAGGAGAACTACAAGTATCTACCTATCTACAGTTAGGTACTCGAAGGTCTATAAATATTGTAAAAATCTTTGGCCATTTACATTTCAATCAGACTACGAGTACACGTTTTGGAATTTCGTTTTGCATTTTGATATCGTTCTTATCAATTGTCTACTGGGTTCGAAGAATTCATTTCATTTTAATAGCGTATTTAAATGTATAGAGATGGGCTTTTGACGAGAATCGTAAAACTGAAAAGTAAATCGCAAATGAAAATTTGGTTAAAAATTCTCACTCGAATTTTTTACCACATATTTCTGTAATCGAATTACAAGGTTAAAATAAAATATCCAGTGGTTTATAGTTTGGTTTAGTCATGGTATACAGGCAAGGTAACCACAGTAAAAAGATTTTTGCGGGTAATAAATAGTTTTACGGTCACTGGCCCTGAATCTATTTGTGACATCAAACATCAAGATTCCGATCGGGGTGGATTAATACCAATGGATTTTTTAGCTAAGTTACACGTTGTTCCTACTTATGGAGTGTCGGGTCTGACAAAATGTGTAGTGCCCTTGCTCAAGCGGTCAATCATATTGCATGAAGCTTTTCTTGCTCTTTCTTTTATACAACTAATGTAGACAATCGTACGCCATCTATGGTAAGCTGTAACTACGGTAACAGCTTACCATCAGGTGGCGCCTATGGACACCTACAGCGACTGAGGTGTCACACGCGTGCTGTCGACCCTTGAAGAATTTTATTTACACCGACACTTATTTATTCACTTTTTCATCCGATCCGACAAGTGGAAAGGGGGTACTGAAGTGAACATTTTATTATATTTTATTTAGTTTGCTGTTATGAATTCGCGGCAAATAAGAGTTGGGTGCGGTAAAAATCGGACCACTTCCGTCAAACTCCAATTGAACACATAAAAATTGAGCGCTACTAATGTATCAATTATTCAAACAATAAACAATTTATTTTAGTAGCCTTCAATTATTTGGTTAGCAGTAACGGCTCGTCCAATTCATTTGATAGAGCAATGAACAATAGTATAAGAGCATACTTCCTTTATCCGTTGCATCGAACGCGGTAGAGATCCAATAAAAATTCCTTAATGACTGTCTCGCACGAAAAAGAATTAAAATTCGTTCCACTAGTAAATTAAAACCCACATCTAAAGATAGAAACGTGGGATGTCCAATCAGGCTTACCAGCCGTAAAAGAAATAAAATTAAAACTAAGCTCAGTACAAATGAGCCGAGTAAAATTATTTTTACGATTCTCACTCTCAATTAGTCCGGGCACCGACAGTGAAGTGTCAGTATTATTTAAATTTACTGCACCAATTAGGCTCGCCATCATCACAGTAGTGATCAAACCGTACCGTGTCGTGTGTAGCTCCCCTTATTAAGAGCTCTATAATTAAAACTATCTATCTATCTAATTTGAGTGATGGACGTAATAGAAGCAAATGGATTCGTATTTTCAAAACTTTACTACGTACTTACAGCGAGTGTAATAAAATGACTATACATTTTGGGGGGTCGAAGTACTTTTCCATGGAACTAACACAGTGAGTGCAAAAAAAACTACTAAGTATTTCAAGTATTTTAGCAAATGCACTCGAGACCAACTTGTATTTTAATACCCTGAAGTTTTCAGGTTCTGAAGGTACCATTATAACTACATACTACTCATAACTTCACGACCCCTTGACGGATGTGCTTTGTTTAACAAACCAGTAAAACTTAAGAGTACTATCCGTATACCTACCAAATTTTATGAAGATCGGATGAGCGGTTTAAAAGATCTCGTCGAACAAACATACAAACGTACAAAGCATTTTTGTCCAAGTTGATTTAATTCTACCCTGCGTATAACATAAAAATTAAGAGTCATTTATGGTGTATTTATATTGTACTAAAAAAATATGTTTTTTTTATATTGCACTATATGTACATCGTTTAATGTTGCACAATATAAAATGAAGGAAGCTTGAGTTCGTGCGGAAGCATGAGTTCGGACAACTTCGAAGCATGACAAACTTAGGCTTTGTCAACAATGTCTACAGTTCTGAACTTCTGCTTGAGTGTCCAAATTGATTAAATTACAATTAGCAGCCGCAGGCGAGTCTAAAGAAACTTAAATTAATTTGAGCACAATTTGTCTGCAAGACATGAAAAAATAGGCATAGATATTATGTATTATCTTTCCTATTAATACCTGTCACCGGTTGTTACAACTATCGGTTTTTACGACTCAATATGAGTAGTCCCTTCGATGTCGTTATAACAGATTTTGACTGTATCTTCAAAGTAAGTACTTACCTATTGTATTACGACGCATATATATTTTTTTAAAATTTTATTCATAACAGGGCGCTACACTTTAAGAGAAATACAGTTGTACTAAAATTAAGATATAGGTACATAGAGAGTATGACCTTTTAGATGATATTATAGTAATTTCTGATAGAATATTTTTTTTAAATATTTTTTGTTATTACCTTCTTAGTAAGTTTTAAATTCAAACGTGAAGTTTTGTAAGTTACCTACAATATTAAGACATTGTTTAGTAGTTACAAAAATTATTATGTTCGTTTAACAATACATTTTATTAGTTTTACTGACTGTTTATGCATGAAACATCTTTGATGCCCACTTTTCTACAATTCGATCATAAAAAACTTACACATGTTAACGATTCTAGCATGAATCACTTCACCACTCTAAATGTAAATAAATTTATTATTATTTCAAACACATGTTATTGTCGTTACTGACAATTTATCTTCAAGTAAGAACCATAAAACCGTGTGTAGCGTATTCAAGTATTTTCGGCGTCTAACCGTCGCCACTAAAAGAAAGTATTCTATTACAAAGACTGTTCTCGCCTCGCCTCAAGTGCCAAAATACACTACATTGTAGATGCCAACCAATGACGTTTTATAACAAGACGCGTTGTATTACTCCAACATCATTACACCAAAAAATGCCCGGGTTATTATTTGACCTTACATTCTAATCTATACAGTATACTGCTACAGCTGACGATGAAGAAGAAAATGATAAATAGAGCTGCTTTAAAAGACGATTTGTTTCTATAGAAAAAGCTTTATTAAAGTAGACACTCAGACATTTGAAGCAGAATGCTTCGATGAATGAAATATTTTTTACCAGATCTCTAGATCCAATGACAAAACATTAACCCTATTACTACCAAACTTGAGGTAAGCTTGGACTAGTTACACCTTGTGTTGTCTTCTGTATTGACAAGCAGATTCAAATTCGATGAAAAGAGACGAAATACGGTGTAACTACTCTAAGCTTACATCGAGTTTATTAATAATGGTGTCTGGGTTCGGTTTCCACTTCAATCTGATCGTAAAATCGGGTTAGTCTGGCCTAACCCCATACGACCTGAGCCCTGAGTCTGTGGAATTGCAAGAAAACAGTTTGCCTAGCGAGCAATGCCTAACGAATAGTCGTGTGCTAAAGATCGAGCTCGTAGGTTCGCATAGGTCACCGGAGTCTAATCCCTATATAAATAAAAATCGAATGCTCGTAACTACGTATCGAACGGAAGTCGCTAGACAGTTTTGTATGATTGCCGACTTGGTTTTTAAAAACATCGTCTATCTCTATCTTTCGCGTATCTTCCATCTTATTCTATCATTTTTATCATGTATTGTTCATTCATTTGTCTATGGAATCGGCTTTTGAATCTGTCAGTGTCAGTCAAATCCCACGTTAGCTTGTCAAAGTCACTGTGAGTTCGGTCCGCCCACTCTCCTATTTATTGGTTGACGACTATTGTTTGATGTGAGAATTCGTGTTAGGTTTTGAAGAGAAAATCCACCATTTTCTTTTCAAAACAAACGACAGCCGACTTGACAAATGACTTGACTTGACTTATTTATTACAATTTTAACACTTGACATTGGCAAAATTGTCTGTCGAAATGACGGACACAGGCCATTATGGAAAAGAAGAAGAAGAACTATTGTTTGATCTCTGATTGGTTGGTTCCATTGTTTTGTTATTTTTATTTTTTTTGTAGGGATGGTCGATGTTGAAGACAAAAACATCGATATTTTTTCAAATATCGAATTTATAATAAAAAAATAATTTATAATCTCTGTAAATAATTTTGTTTTATTGAATCAAGGTATTTGATTAAAATCACCCTTGGACATTTGTTTACTTTAATATACGTGATTAGGCAGAAGGCGATTACAGAAATTCTCACTTACATAGCTAGTTACGCCACACATGTATGATGTGTACATTATTTTGACTCTTGGGTACTTAGCGGAGTCGGGGTGCTCTGTGTCGATTCTGTCACTCATTTCAACTTATCCTACGTAAGGATATATCTGAATAGCCCAGTCAAATATAATAAAACGCGCTCTCCGCCATATATCTCGAAAACGATACAACGTATGAAATTTTTATTGAAACAAAAGTTGTAGGCAAGTTAATCCTCTACAATATTGACCATACATACAAGTAGCCTTGAAGTAGCCAAAAACTCATAGGAAACGAGATATTTGCAAAGGTCGATTTAGTGACCTTTCACATTGAGATTTTAATGGACGCGGCCACCCTACCATTTAAGTAGGTTTTGAGACAACTTTTAGGATGTCAAGATACAAGTTTATAGGTGGGTATCTCAAATTCCGAGATTCTTACCTACCTAATTTTGACTAATTTGGCTGGACTAGAAGTGCAATTGTCCGTATTGTTACCCTAACTATTTCTTAAACGAATAAATAAGGATCCCTCGAAAGTATTATGATAATTAAAAAACACCAATCTACTGTGATATCTGCCCTGTAAATTGAAATTGAAAAATTTAAATCGATACAAAGTTTTTATAAATATCGATCATTCAATCACTAGTTTGTTGTGGTGTTGTGTCGTGTTCTGTAAGTGCAAACTCAAGTTCACAAGTTACTCAAGTAAATTGATAGATTCAAAAGCTGTATTATGAGATGAATAATTAAGAAGTTACATCTAGTGGTATCTATTTCTCAATTGTGAATTCAGCAAATCAACAAGCCCGTCTCAATACAAAACTAAATGTAGTTTTGTACCGCCCAAGTAGCCGATGTTATTATTGCTTTGGATGTAATTACCTAATTCAATTACAAATTACTAAGATACACGTAAGTGCCATTCAGTATGTTTTGGTTGTATGTATAGGTTATAGCGACCGACCCAATGTGCTTGTATTTACTGTAAAAAACAATAAGTAAAAGTACCTTCCTAGTCCTCTTGGCTTGATCCTAGTAAAATCAAGCCTCAACCTAGGTACGTACATGGTTATAGAATTCATGTGCATTCATTGAACACAATTGCTGTACAAGACTACCTACAAAATTGAATTAAAAACAATGTTTTATTATAATATTAATTATTTGCTTTTGTTATTTATAGGTACTCACTGACCTAAACTTTATTATTTTGTTATAGGTAAGCGGCTTACTATTGTGAAGGTTAAATGATGGATGCAAGGATAGAAGCTGGATATTATGTTGCTTGATGCTCCATAATAATGTACCTACCACAGTCACTTTCAAAAGGTCTTGCTCCGCTGCCCCAGTGATCCAAAGTGTGTCTTATTCTCCGATGAGATTTTATTACCTACCTACCTATTAAAATAAAATAAATCAAAAGGTCTTGCTGCGCTGCCCCAGTGATCCAAAGTGTGTCTTATTCTCCGATGAGATTTTATTACCTACCTACCTATTAAAATAAAATAAATTAATTGCATTTTATAACAAGTTTTATTATAGGTAAAAAAAAACACAAATCACTGAGTATATAAGGTTAGTAGGTAGGTACCTAAAGAAACATATATCATAGAAGATGCTACAGTAAAATGCCAAGATAGATAGAAATACAAGTTCTTTCTTCAGAAGTTTCATTCTTGTAGCTAAGCATAGGTACAGCTGACAACTTTGACCATCATCATTCGCCAACTTTTAGACTTCTTGATGGTGATGAGTTGGATGCACAAGCATTTGAAACTTTTGCTGCTTTGTTCTGTGACTGCAGTTCATTGTTCTGTAAAAAGAAAATATTAAGATTTTACTACATAATTCTTTATTGACTTTCTATAACTAGGGTACCATTTATCTCAAAAAAGTAGGTAGGTTCAAGACAAAAGCTTACATAATTATTTTACAAAAAGTTTAAAAACATCCCCGCTGTAAATGGGTTATTGTAAAAGGACCTTTACTAATCAATCTAGATCCTAGATAGTTCTTAAATCATGTTTACATAGAGTTTACCGTTGTTGCTATTCAATTCTGGTCAAGTTTCATGTAGGTATGACTGATCAAGGGGAATGCTGCTTGGTTGTGTAGGTTGTTAGGCACAAATGTTGCATTAATCTGTAAAATACAGAAACATTAGATACTGTTGCTAATATATTATAGGTCTTGTGAGGTCTTATTTGCTTTCTGTACTGTGTGAAGCTGTGATTGAAGGTACCTATAAACTTTCAACCATAATCCACAGCTACACACAGTAGGGTAGATACCTACACACAAAGACTAGACAATAGGAATTAGTATAGGTAAGTCGTGGCACCTAGAACCTTTTAGTGTGCAAAAGTACCAATGATTCTTGTGGTTTTATTGAATAAAATATTTATGACTTTGACAACCAATTTGATACATAAATGCTTACCTTTCTTTAATTGTTATATGGTTGTGTTTCCTTTTCCCAAAAATGGCTATCTATCTATGCAGTGTTGTGTGGGAAGATTCTGATAAATATCCAATATTTTGTCCTTTTATTTTTCTTAGACACAAATATTGCAGTAACCTGTAAAATACAGAAAGATTAGACGCTGTTGCTAATATGTAGGGCATTTACCTATTGCATCCAGTCATAAGAGACATTACTACTAGACAATATACTACAAAATACTACTAGACAATAGGAATCGGTAAGGTAGGTATAAGTCATAGCATCTAGAATCACCTAGTAGGTAGGTATGTGCTAGTATTTAAGTCGATTCTAAAATATGATTCTTGTGATTCTATTGAATAAGACTAGGTATACCTAATTATAAAAATACCTTCATTGTTTATGAGTTCATTTCTTCATCAATGGCTATCCATTTATTAGGTACGTAGGGTTGTGTGGGAGGTCTTAGAAGGCACAACAAGCTTGGGCATTGATGGCCAATTCTTCTCATAGGAATGAGAAGATATCCTTGGTCAGCGGGTTTCCGGGAAGTCTTCTTTTGATAAAAAAATCACTTCACGGAGACTGGCTCGCATTTCATGTAGTTTACGAGCCCATTCGTCTTTCACCATCCTCCATGCACTTTATTATCTTGCAGAAACACTTACTATTTATCACAAAAACTTATATAAACAATCCAAAATGTGTTACAAAAACTGATGCGCGAGTAGTGTTCTATCGAATCCTTGCTATTTCACTACCTTAGACCCAAGTGAGAGTAGCAACGCATCGCAAGTCGAAAAATTGCCTTCGGAAATAGCAAACACTAGCACACAGACTCGCGTATTTTTGCAAAACCGTTGATTACGTGACCGCACTCGACGGGGAGCACCGCAAAGTAACATTCGGATTCAGACAGACTCGCAGAAACAGTTCCCAAATCTCCTGCTAGAGGCGCTTATCCGGTTTTCATACAAAATTTTTGACTTTGCGAATCCGTTTCCGAATGCCAAAAATAGCAAGAAAACACAACACCGACACAGACTCAGGGCTCTGTTCCCGATGTAGATTACGAAATAGTACGTATGCGCAAAATATATGCCGTCAGATACCCGAAGCCCCGAAAAAAAAGTTGGGTAATTACCTTACCTTTATCATACCATAGCGAGATAGCGAGTTGCATCTCTTACTATAAAAACCTCTTCGATTCCAACGAGATGTTTTGCTCGCCAACTAACTTTATGAGATATGTGTTTGCAGACGATGCAATGCGACCGCAATGTTTCTTACGAACTAAGTTATTGTTTATTTTACTTGTACCCATTATGGTTATGAAACAGCTTGTTCTTTTAACTGAAAAGATGCTGGAAAAGTTTTTCATGTCTTGCTATTTGCCAAAACATAAACTTACGAAGTAATGCTTTCTCTTTTGCAGAGGAATGAACCAACTACTAATATGTAGTAGTTTATGAATGCGAAGTTCACGTTTACTTTCCACAGCAAATTAGTTGTGAAATAGGTATTTTACTGCAAAGTTATATTATTTACTAGCCGTCGCCCGAGGCGTTACTGGCGTTCTAGACCTCTTAGAGTGTGACTTTTCAAAATTATTTTCTTAGTGCACCCCTACCTACACTATATAAGGATACTACCTTCCAAATTTCATACCTGTAGGACTTACAGTTTAGGCTGTGCGTTGGTTGTCAGTCAGCTTCAAAAAAGTTTTATATCTTTAGAAGATTCTCAAAATACCAATTTGCTCGAACTTTGTGGAATGTCCACAACTTTTTTTTGTTATGGAAAGCACATCATCATGATCTCAGCTTTTACATATACCTAGCTAAAGCAGTTGCATATGAGGGAGCTCTTCGAATAGCCAAAAAAAGTACCTACCATCAAAGTACCTACGCTGAAAAACCCAATAGTTGACCGAATAACAACCGACGCGTAGTATTTGATGTGACAAATTATAGTTGATTTAACAAATCATTTGTGTAGGGGCTATATTAACCCTAAATATCGGTTGAAATAATGTTGAATCCACCTTTTCGATCCAACAGATCAATGGACAATTTGAAACGGTTATAATTTACTATATTCAATAAATAAACAAAACACCTTTGCAATTACATCGCTACTGTCTCATCAATCAAGTTAGTACTATGCACTGGGTCCACACAAGTATGTTACTCACTTTATCTTAATTACAGGAGTTTACAGTTTGCGGGATCCAAGGTCGTACGAACTTAGCTACGAGCTGTTAATGAGAACGGACGACTGATCTGAACCTTACTCCAAGTGTAAGGCGTAAAACAGACGCCATCGTCCGCCGCAGCGATGCAGACCGGTGACTGCACGGAGAAGAACCTTTTGAAATCAATGATTCAAAATCAAAATATCACATCAAATATAGTTTTTTGGGTACAATAAAATAAGTAGGTAGATCTAAGCTTTTACAACTAATATACTTAAAATTACGGCTTATTCAATTGATGATTATTGATAAGCTACTACTTTTCTTACCTTCTTTACCATGACACGATATTAATTATCAAAGTAAAGTTTTGTAGTGCCCAAATTTTAGACAAAATAAAACATTTCCTATGAGTACAAGGTGGTACGAAGGACGCTTGGCATGCTTTATTAGGCGGGAATGACACGACGGGCTCTTTTCTTAATCAGTGTAAAATACCAAACTTCTCTACCACCGCTGCGATAGGCAGTGTCGTCTGTTAGATGCCTTATTTCGAGCTTAATGGATTGTGATGCACTGCGTACTGAGCTTTGCCACCTGGATGAAGTTGATGAAAACAAATTGATGTTGGTATATTAGAGTTAATTACTATACTTCAGCATAAAGTGACTTAGTAGATGGAAAGGGAACGAACGTATTATGACTTTATGACAGCAATATGTTTTACTTATGCTGTGAATATTGCAATTAGTTATGAAAACAATTTTCCTATATTAATAAGTGGTTGAGTAGCTCTGTAAGTTTACCACAATTACTATTAGTAAAGCCGCATTGCTAAATACTTCAAAGGTGATTTTAGATGACGCTCTGTCCTATATTTTTTCTTTATACCGCGTTCACACTATGCCATTGCCACTGCCGGCATGAATGCCGCGATTAATTCCGGAATTATTGCCACAGCAACATCGCCTTTATTCCTACACAGCGTTCACACATGCCCATGCCGCTGCCCGAATTATTGCCGCGATTAATTCCGGAATTATTGCCACAGCAACATCGCCAAGTTCATGCCCTAGCTCCTGCGTGAGAATAAAGGCGATGTTGCTGTGGCAATCATTCCGGAATTAATCGCGGCATTCATGCCGGGCATAGTGTGCACGCGCTATTAAAGCATTAAAATAGTTGCACGAATTGAGTACCTTAATTTATAAACCATAGCCCGAAATACTGCAAAAATATAATTCTGATTATTTACCGAAACTCTGACTATATTCTCTCTTACTTTATTGACTGCTTATATAGTTAACCGTGTGAAAGCCGCCTAATGGTTATGGAGAAACTTTCAAAAGCTCACCCTTGATTTTGTCATGTGAGTTGGATTTACGCCAAAGCTTACGCATTGCGGGCAAAATATTTATTTGAGCCATTTCTCATAGACTAATTAGATTAATTCGTTTATTGGTTTTCTATTAGTCCATCATCATAAAAAAATACTTTTATTTTGTTATACGTTTATTTATATTTTTGTAAGTATTTTTATTTTTTAATTAGTTTCCTTTGTATAAATCACTATAAGTAAATTATTCAAATACGTACTACCTTTAGGATTATCATACCCATGTAAACTGATAACATAATTTAATCAGCAGAATACAAGTAAACCACCGGCATTCCAATCACGTATAACTTCATCTCACTGCGGAAGGCATATTTTCACACTACCACCGACTCGATATCTACACGATTACCTACTTATCATACCTACGATTACACTATCACTGGTTTCACTACAAAAGTTGTTTATGAATTGATAGGCGCTTTACCGCCCGAGTTTTATGGGGGTTATTACACCCCGTATACCAATCCTCACTCTGTTTATAACTGCTTTAACAAATAGATAGATAGTTAAACTCTTTATTGCACAAAAAAGTAGGTTGTGCGCATAGGTATGCTCAAAGGGCCCTGCTGCAACCAAAACGAATGTTAATCACAGGTTGCGATCGTGTTGGCATCGTTATCGGCTGTGTGTAAACGCAGCAGGCAGAAACTTCACCGAACGTTCCTTTACGCCTTCACTAATATCATTTTCCATGTTTCCTTTGTCGATGTAGACACAATAAAAGCACCCTGGCTCGTTAATCGCGAAGTCCCAGCGTAATTAACTTTACAGCCAGAGAGAGCAGAGATTTACGCGGACCCGGGGTACAATTAAATTTGCATAGGAAATTACACGGAATAAGCCAAGTAAGTTGGTCCGACGAAACTACATTTTACGGCTGTCGTCGCGAAGAAGCAAGTAAACCCACCCATCATAGTTAGTTGGCAACGGAAGTACACAAGTGTGCGACATTAACTTGATTTACCATTTTGAAGGTGTGCCTTGTAGGGTTATAACTCTGTGGCATTTGCGTTAACACAGAAAGGCAGTCGGTTTTCTATGTGCTTTACTTCTGACTACGTCTTTTTTCTAGTCCTAAGAAAAAACGGATAAATAGCTACAAATCTCTGAAAATCAAACGTCTATTATGAAAGCCTCAGTATAGTCAAATTGGTTCAATACTTTTCTATCGCGCAGATATGAGTACTTGATACTGATAGTGATCGTTATAGTGATTGACACACTCGTTCTGCGGATTGAATAAATGATATAACACCTTCGAGTTTACCAGCAATTTGCACAAACTATTTACTTACTAATGAAATACATAAAATAATACATAAATCTATTAGCGAAATGATAAATGACTTGGAGAATCCCAGCTATTTGTAGCCCGCAGCGTAATTGCCTTTCAAGAGCTGAACTGGTTGAAAAATGGCATCTTGTTTATTTTATTGCGGTCCATCAATCAGGACTTTAGCTTCGTAAGTGCTAATGTACAACCGCACGATGTAGATGCGTCTTGTACGTTCAAATGTTCGTAAAAATGATTTTTGCTATCAATCAATCACTGGAATGTTCGTGTAGTTTTATTTACTGCTATTTAAAAGTTTTTTTACTTATTTTGTTTAAGTTTTCCTGCAAAAAACTGGATGAGTTAGGTATAAATTTATAATGAAATTTTCATTGTTACAAGTGACCACCATTTTGTGGAAAAATCGTTAGTATTTAAATTTAATAAAAAAAAAACACTTTTAATTATTAATCTATTCTGTGCTGACGACAAAAGGTACTTAGGTATGTAACAAATGTTTTATTACAAAATTTTGTAACCAGTCATAATATTTTTAAACATTTTGTTAGTTGCGCCAAAACACTGTTTAAAAATATCATTTGAATAAAATGTGTCTTGATGCAGGGTACATTGTGACCTAAGTTCGCAGCATATATTTTCATGTAAAGCACGTCGCATCCTGAAATATTCAGTGAGTGCAAGGTACACTGACATCCATCAACTATGTTGCACAATTCCACAATTTCAGTGCGGCCAAGTCCGCTGTCCGACGTCGCTTTGCCAGATGAAATATGAAAATTGCATCTCTAGATAGAGTGCAATTCCGTTTTGCTATCTGAATGAAAAACTACTGAAACGGCATTTTAAATAAGTACCTAATTTGTTTTTATCAGCTCAAACGAACGGACTTGAGTCACTAGCTCTCTTTTGACTTTAATTTCTACGTGAAACTCTTAATTTTGAAGTGACTCTAGGTTTTTAAAACATCGAACACCAGCTTCAGGGGGCCAATCGCTGTCTCTTAAAAACTTGTTAGGTTTTCTGAACTGTTTTCATACTAAATCATAGGTGTTCTGTGACTAAATTTAAACATTAGCGCGTTTCTGCGCGTTCTTGGCCGTCAAAAGCTTCTTGTTTTCGTATATCTGTATAGCTTGACATTATGCTGGGCAGCGAAAGCAATTCAGAGCTTACGATATGGGGGCAGAACTTTCTTTCGAATTTGATGTTAAGAGTCGTTTAACCAACGATGGTAATCAAATAGTTACCTACAATACGGTTGGCGGATTTTAGCAATCTTGAAGTTAACCATTTCAATGCGTAATGGAGCTTTTAGAACTAAATTATGTTAGGTGGGTGTAAGTAATGTACATTATGTAGGTACTAAAGATTGCTGTATCAGTACAGCTAAAATCAAATTACCCCAAAAGATAACTTCGTGGAATAATATGAACAAAGATTGTCCGACCCTAATCAGAATTTTGTCCATTTCCCAGTTATTGGTTGAAGATAAGCCTAAAGTAAAATTGGGTCGCCCAAATGAACTATAAAATATTAATTAAACATTCGACTAATGTTCAAAAAGGTGCTGGCTTCTAGACTTTTTAAATATTTTATCAAATTTTATATGTACAAAATTTGTACTTTTATAATTAGCTCTTTTGCCACGGCGTTTTGCCTGTTTTAGACGAAAATACCTCAAAATGGTCGATAGTACCTACACCTATTTATATTTTTAGAATACTTCTACTAAACTACCTACGCGTCGTTATTTATATGTAGGTAGGTACAGTTATTATAAAAGTACTGGGTGAATCAAAAGTAATACATAACAATTACGTTCTCGTTAAATAAAGAAAAGTAATTGCCTAATTATTTAAGGAAGGAACAGTGTTATAAGGCAGCTTTGCAAAGCTCCCAGTAAATTTATTGTTTGCAGTTGTAAACCGGGGCTAAGTAAATAACGTTCATTCATTCAATTATGTGCCACCGCCCTTACTTTTTACTACCTTATTTTGCTCGTGTGCTTTGCTTATTCAGTCGTATAAAAATTCCAACGACATTTCGTTGCAGTGGTCATTTACATAATTTGCGTTTCTTTTATATAAAACGTTTGTGCAAATACTCTAGTAGAAAAGAATTGCACGTGATAAAAAAATGAGATCATCAAACTTGATCTAATTTTTTTTTTTTTAAAGAAATTATTCTAGTGGAGTAGATACACACAGCGGGGTCGTCTGAAACCGTGGCCCTACGGGATGAAGCCACATTACTTGGTTTTATCCATTCTGCAATGAGAAAAAGAATGCTTTCAGAAAAGAATGGGAAAACTATTCAATGTTATACCTACATCGATCATCGGTATGACATTTCTGAACCTTATAATACGTGACCGACCATTCTCTTACTTTTTTGACGGTTTCTATTCCCTAGCGATTTTATAGCGTCAAGTTGGCTACTTTGGTTAGGGGCCTCTCTAGTTGACCAACTGTACTAAGCCTTACACTGTGCAATGGATTCAGTACTATCTAGTTTCAGTCCGTAAATCCTGGACACGTATTCTATAATCTGATTGCGCTGGTAGTGTAAATGGTTTAAATGGAACCACCGCAATTTATAGATGCTTTTACTGATTATACATTCCGACATGTTTGTCTACTTTTTTCTTTGGAAATTGTCAAAATACAGTAGGTACACTTCTTCTAAGTATTACAATCTCTTTCATCTCGCGAAAGGCTGGCTCTTGCTTGCTCTAGACTAGTTTTGCATAGTAAGTAACTGGTTATAAAACATTCATATTTAAAAGAAAGAAGTAAAACAGTCAAACCTAATACCAACCAAAAGCAAATTCAGCGTTCAAGCCGACAATACCGAAAATCGACAGTAGTCATGGCAATTGGCATACCGCGCCGCGCAGAATAGCACCATCGAAACCATAGAGCTATAACATACAGAAAGTAACAGTCTTACTTTAGTAGTTACGCGAAGAAAAATAGTTTTTTTACTAATCAGACCGCAGTAGGTCCACCACTTTGCGACTAAGTTTAAGCCAAGGTTTCATCTACTGTATTCCTATCTATCTAATCAGCAAGTGAAATTCACTTCTTAGTTAAGTCCGCACATTATATTACAAGTTGTTTCTATAAGATTTTTAATACGAGGAAGTAGTTTACTGAAATAAAGGCTTGGATTTGTATTTGTCTGGTTCCTGCCCTTCTAATGCCACGTTCGAAAACACTCGGTCTCACTGTAGTACCCGCACGCGCTTTATATGCAAATCGAATGACCCCCAATTTAGACCGCTGCTGTCATCTTCACGTCGAGAGCTTTAACTGGTAATTGAGGTCGTGATAATGGCATATTTTTGAATTTGGGGAATTGAGCGTTACGTTGCGTTGGTCTGCTTCTATACCTACCTATAGATAAACAAAATATGGATCTAGACATCTAACAAATAAATATTTCGTGGTTTATAGGTACTATTAATATCTCAAATGTTAATAAATTAATAAAGGTAGGAATATCTCTGATTAAAAATAGGCTAGCGACAAAGAAATAGGCACTTACTCAGAAAAACTTTTTATAGTTGACGTAAAATTCTGTCGGAAGACTTGAGTTCAAATAAAAATTCTAAGCTAAAATATCAATGAAAAACTACCTACTGCAGAGTTATGTAGTTGGTGTTTATTACCACGCTGTTTGAAGGTAGTTGGAAATTCAATAAACTCAACTGGAGAATAAAGAAGTTTGCCACTAGCTTATAACAAACTGAATTAAACACACCGTAGCATTTTACAGTCTACATATAAAAGAAAATACCTGCACAATGAATAAGAAATACTGAAAATAGTTGCGTTGGACCGCGACTTGAAAATTTATTCCGTTGCGCGAAATCGTGCGGAAAATTTGCAATTTAGAAGTAAACGGGAATGCCAATAAGCCATCGATTATGTAGATGCAAGCCTTTGTGACTGAAGTTATCATTGCATGTGGTTCGCTTTTCAAAAACTATTTGCTCGGGCGTTTGTAGAATTTTCACGATGCATTTATTCATGCAATGCTGCGTTTCTTTCCAATCTGTACTTTTTTAGTAGTCGTAGAGTTTCTTGTGAATTATTCACATTTCCCTAAGGCACTTTATCTTTGACTGTACTTAAGTGAATTGGGACGTGGGCCCAGTTGGGAAAGAAAAATAATAATAAAGATCTTAAACCGTGAAAATATTTTTTTTTAATACTTTTAACGGGGCTCATTCAGGCCGACAGAACCGTGCCCAGTCGCTGACACCTCACCTACTTCTGCCACCAAACAGTGATGCTTGCATTCGTGATAGTTTAGGTTTAACTTTCTTCAATTTATTTTAATAATTATTTTTTAAAAGCTTAAAAAAGGTTAGAGCACCCTCAGCGTCCATGCAGTGTTTCAAACCAAAATAAAAACATACTTTCATGATCTTTTGCCATGTGTTCGTAACACAATACTTTGGCTGCATTTAAGTGTAAAACAGGTTACTATATAGTATTGAGCAAGCTATTGAATATGCAATCAATTCAGCGTCTTGGACTGCTTACACGCGTTGCTATGACAATAATTTGTCAGAGCTTACGGTGACAAGAAAAAGACGTTGTTGTGTCAATAAAAAAAATTATTAAAAAGAAGAAGAAGAATACATCCGTTTATGATTCAAATGAACAGTGAATTGTTAAAATAACTATGAAATTAACCTAACTTTGTTGTTTTCTTTAATTTTGAGGTAATTGTAAATTATTTCTGTGTAAATGCGTAAGCGCACCCTATGTCGTCTCGTATGTTTGCTCTGGAACCTAAAACCGTGCATTAGACCTGCTTGTTTTGCCTCCATTATCTTGCTTTGATGCTGCTAACTAAGGGCGGTGCACATGTATGTGGAAGTAAAAACGACATTAATTTCCTATTAGCATAAAGTTACAATGCTTCCATGACATTACTGGATGTCAATAGACGTATTTTATGACTTTTATAGTAGAGTGCTACAAAATTATTCGGCTCATGGGTGAGGGCATAAACAAATTATATAGGTAGGTACATATAGAGAGATATTATAGATGGTATTGTATACACTGGTATTCATTGAATACCTAATTATTAGCGTGATTATTCCTTTACTGTTTATCTTTCCATCGAATTAACGTTTACTTTGCTACATTGTGACATGTCATGAGTATGAGCAAGTACTCTTAGATTATAATTCTAAGCTGATTCAGGTTTCCACCCCTACGACAACAACCATCATATATTTTACCCGAACATTTTTACGGAGAATATTGCGTATAAATCATTAATCACGAGCACAATGCGTGTCGGGCCCGACGTATGGCTAAAGGCGGCTGAACTTCCCGAGTAATGGAGAAATTAATGGAAAGCCTTTGACTGCATCGCTGAATTTGGCTGCGGCTTTGCGGTTTGCCGCTCTCGAATTTTGAAACAAGCAACACATCATCATCATCGTGGGCTGTTCTACAATGAGGGCTAACGCCTTATTTTCGCAGCTTTTTGGCTTGACTTGAAATTTTGGTTTTGCAGCAAAATTGACAGTGGAGTATTCAATAACATAGAAACTTATTTTTTTGAGATGTTAAAGCACGCTAATGTTGAACAGCATTCCTTTAGCTTTTTCTATTTATGGTAAAGTGCAGTTTTTAACACTCTTGCATTTAGAAACCTAGTTCCAAACAACCTTAGTATTTTTCAAAAATAATTACTGTGGTATTCTGGGAAATTATATTCGCATTAGTATTAGTTATTGCTAGGTATGGTTCTATATTCCATAAGCTTATTTAATTATACAATCCTTTCATAAGGTGCGTTCACCCCATAATAGCATGGCAATTTTATACTCTATGCAAAACGCTGAAAAACATTACAGTTAATTGGCAAAATTTTACGGTGCACATTGAAAATGACCATTCAGGGAAACATTCACGCCGATATATTAGTATAATAAAAATAAATTAGCAATATTCCCCAGAATGCAGTGGGATTGACCACGGGCTCAGCCAAAGGCAAATAGTTGGGACACTGACTTATTTTTTTAGGTAGCAAGAAGCACATAGAGGCTGAATAATAACTGTTACAACCAGCATTCGCATAGCGTAGCCTAACTATGCCCATAGAAGAGCCTCTACATCTTTTACGAGATGAGGTTTAATTTTGGACTAATTGACATTAAAATTCTTGACAGTCTCGTCAAAAAAATTGTTTTTTTACGCGTATGCTGGACCTATACATCCTTCTGAAACTTATCACTAGTCAATAATGTACCAGCTAATATTAATTTCACTGTAGTCTGGGGTGGGTACACCAATTACTGACCGATTCCCAAAATTCGCCGATATTTCCCGATTTAAGCCCAGTAATTGATATTTACGCGTCGCTAAACCTTTGTATCGAGAGCAGATTTATTTTTATCATTTAATCAATATTGACTAGTCTGCTAAATGTTTAATGCAATAAGGCTATTAAAAGGTTGACGAGAGCTAAATTTTTGGCTGGTAAAGTTGGAGATTCACTGACGTTTTATCAGCGGTAGTAGATAGTAATTCTATTGTAACCTATAACAGGGCTGACATAGTCGCTAAGCGACTCAAAGTCCTTCCAAAACACAAGAATAAAAAATAAAAAAAATCTGCGTGTGGACAAAGAAATACGGTATAAAAAACTTTATCTTGATTAAAATACTATCTTCAGTTCAGATCAAGATGTGTCTGTAAAGCTCAACTCTAAAACAAATTACCAAGATTGTTTGCTGCTTTACAAGTCAAGTCAAAGCCTCTGACAAATCTTGCAGCCGCACCGCGTTTTGTTTGCTATAGTTCGAGACAACTTAGCCAGTGGAAGGCATTATTCAAGCATACCAGACCCATTTACCAGCGTCAACCGCACATTAGTATCTATTGGTTTTGCCTACAAATAATTACTTAGGGCTGAGGACTGATTGTTTCGAATTTTTGAAGTTAAATGGGAATTCTTCAGGTTTCATTATTATTAGGGCTGGTTTCACAATCTCTGAGTAGGGCTTTCGGCCAGATAAAAATATAGCTGGCTTTGTCTTTGACTTACTAAATAGAATGAGATATGTATAACTTACGCATAGCGTAATCATGAGATGGTGAAATAGGCACATATACAAATTAATACACAGGGAAAGAAACTTTTTCAGTCTGTCATTCATGTATAATATCACTAATTATGTTACCTCTACCTAAAATACCTTACATATTTCAGTTCTGATCATTTCATTACTCCAAAAGTCTTGAGCAATCCAAATAACTCTTCAAAAGTGCTATTTAGCAAAGATTAATGACCGTCCTACACAATTCGATTTCCTCGCTCTCATTTCTAATTCAAACTGGTCAATCAATCAAATTGAACTGAACAATACTACTCTATACCATTCCATCAAGGTATACAATCGCTTGAGGCTCTGTAATTTGATGGTAGGTACGTCTTATCAGTGAGAGACTATTAAAAGCTCTAGACGAGCTTTTGTCTACCGCTGTGGCTGTAGAAATTGCACTGTACTTTCATGTCATGTCACTTATAAGAATGCAATAAATATTTACTACCAGAATCGAGCACAAGTACACAAATTAGGACACATTTTGTGACATGAATTGGTAGGCATATTTAGACGGCGAACCCAAACTAGACAAAACCAACTTTTACAGTGGGTAATTTCTGTATTAATAATATCAAATAAAAAACTGTTTTTTTTTGTCTAAAACTGCACATCTTCACCACAGTCCAACAATAATACTATACCGTCTTTTCAATATTCAAAGCCTAGATCCAACAAACGACAAAAAAAAGCATGTCAATAAAGTAAACTGTGTTGGACATCTTTTAATACGTCAATTGACTAAAGCAAATAGCTTGTTTTTTTCGAATTATGACATCTCTATTTTAATAAAAGTCGTAGCAATGGTTTTTGAGAAGTATTTGGTCTGACGGAAGGAACCAAAGCTTATTGTTGGAGGAACACGTGCTGTCGCCATCCGGCACACCTGCTTAGGAAGTGCGATAGTGATTAATGACTCCATTTAATAAGTACCTACCATTTATTTGGTAAACAGGCACTTGTATTTTACTTGGATATTGCTAACCTACTCGTTTGATATGACCTCATAAGTGAAGACGATGAATGACGCTTTGATTTGTTTCAACCACTGGTTATAGTTTCAACCATGCATTAATTTGACTTCAGAGGTAATTTTAAATACGAGTATCTACCTACTTACCTAGCTATTAAAATTTAGTTATATTAGGAAATATTTAACGGAAAAGACAACATCGTAAGAAAATCAGAATGTGTCGAGGAAAGCACTATAAGCATAATTAAGCATGCGGCCTTGGCCAAGCTAAAACGTTTTATATCCGCATCGATCCGCGGAATATTTCCGTAAAGTTTTCATTTTCTTTGCACAGACAAGATATTAAAATGCACAAGATGGCGCCCACCTCTCGCATCTCATTGCCATAAAAATTAAGATCCTTGCAAAAGACGCAAATTAAAACTTTATCTTACACGATAATCTTATTCTCCCTGACTTCACCCGCCTTTCATTTACTTCTAAGGATTTCGGACGCGTCCATTAAGTAAAGAGGATCCGGGCCAGCTTAATTACGAATTCTCTCCGAAATCTCGTCTCAGGACGCCACCCGACAAAATGGCTGCGATTGATTTTAAATGAGGCCAAAACAAAGACTAAGTAAAGTGGAATGCTTAAAACTTGTTCACAGAACTTTGTGGGGTAAAAGAGCCAGGTCATTCGGTTTTTCTTTCTTCAGAAAATATTAAGCTGTGCAGTGTGCACCATTTTAATAAGTTTTTGTTAGCTGCAATTTTTGTTTATTAAACTTATGCACAAGAAACGTACCTATTTAATTTTTCTACTAAGTATTGTCTTATTAAGAATTTCAGACTGGGATATGTTAGCTTAAAAGGGGGCTAGAATTTGTGGCAATTAGTGTCCCAATTCCTGAATTTGTGCCTCCTAGGGCTTCAGAGTTATTCCAGCTTTTGCTGGAGTAACGTTTTGCTATCTCCGAAACTACTGGGCGCACATGCGTGTTTGGCTTCCTTCAAAATTGAGTTATATTTATTGTAACTAGGTATCGTAGTTTTTTGCATACTTTGGTAAATGGTAACCCTTTTGATAATGAGACCAGCTAAAATAGCATTTTTTATAATCTTAGCTGTATTACAGATGTAAAATGACGGTCGCCACACTGGCAACATCTCAGCAAGCAAAGGGTTTTATTTATTACCTTGAAATTGGCATATAATTCAGGTCAAGCGTACTATTTCAAGCTTTCAGGATAGTTAAACCCAAGTAAGTTTGCTCATTTGGCACAGTACTAACAATAACAGAACTTGTGCAATAGAGTTAACTAGCTCTCTTACATTAGCCTGAATAAAACAAATAAAACTGAACAAACCAAGTTGACATTTTATAACTTCTAGAGAAAATCAATCAAAATTATATGGAAGTTTTTAAACTTGAACTCTGCCGGGGTGAGAGGTAGGGAAAACTTAAAATCCATCATAGCTACCTAATGAAAATGTTAACAGGCTTAACATGAACGAACGCAAGGACAATGAACGCCAGTGATAAGTCTGTGGAAAACTAGAGTAAAACTAGCTACTAGCTATTTGTTACTTTGAAACAAAAAAAAAAACAAGAAAAGTGTTTTTTCGTCTTCACTTCGGTATAAAAATAAGATACAAGATACGTTTATTTTCATAAATAGGTGTTACAATTTGGTCTTAATTGTAGGAGGCACTTTTAAACTTATTCACCTTTTCCAGGTATCGCAACATAAATGGTTTAAATAAACGTTATCTAGGATGCTTAACTTACCTAAATGCTAAACGCGCAGTTTATTTTTCAATATAGTGAAATAAGCGTAGCAAGGCAGTAACACTCCACGGTCGTATTACGTTTTCAGTTTTCAAAAAAGTTTTGTATCTAAAAAACTATTATTAGGTAAACCGAACATCATGATGTCCTTTGTCTTTGTGTTTCTCTGGTAATAAGGAAGTAATAAAGATAAGTTATTGCTCATTAACATCAAAGTAAAGTAATGTTTACTATCCTAAATGAAGTGGGAGTTGAAATGAAAGACTACTGACTACCGTTGGATTTGTTTGTCTGTAGGTCAGGAAGGCATATTGGTTTGGTCCTATTTTGTAGACCAATTTAGCAGAATTATTACAATTGTGGTTGTCTACATACTTGGTAATGTACCTACCTACAGCGGTTTTTGGGCAATAGGAAAAAACATATTTTATTTTTTAGACACGTAAAAAATGCCTCCCTCCAATAACAAACAAACTAACAAACTATTGCATGGTCAATGGTCAGTGGTTAAAAGTCAAATATGCTACGGAGATATTTTGTTTTAAGCATCATCTGGCAATAAGATGAATCTACAAACAAAATATCTCCGCCAGCCAAAAAAATTTCATCATGCACAGGTGTTTCGTACTAATTTAGACGGATATTAAACTTGCACTAAGCTTGAATATTACTCGGTATTACTTAGGTGCAGCTTGAGACGACAGCTCCCAGCCTCTCAAGCAAACTTGGAACCACGAGTCAACCAACCCTTGGAATCTAAAAGAGAGTCACTTTTTTTAAGGAAAAGGAAAACTCTACAAGGCTGGCATATAGTCTTCTAGTAATTGTGTCAAGATTTGGTTGGACAACTATTTTAACCCTGAGTTACTCGCGTATTCTACCCAGAATTGTTTTTTTTTTTGTTGTGTCAATGGTTTGGTTGGACAACAACTTTAACCCTGAATTACTTGCGTTGGGTATATTTTAGCCCAAAATAACAGTTTTGTTTATGGATAAAAAGTTTTATGCAATATCATTTAGGCACTTTAACGACAAGGTTAGGCGAGCTTAGAAAGTAGGTACTCATTTTATCACGCAGCAAAACTCAGAAAATGCCAAAGATACAAAGGTTCTTTCGTTCAACCGCAACAAAAACTTTTGGTCTCCAAAGAATTGAGTTTCAGATTGTTTCATTCCCATAGCTGGAGGGCACGTTTGCATGTTTCAATCTAAGGGATGCTGGGTTCACGGTACATAAATATGGAGACAGAAAATTTGGTCGTAAGTGAGAAAATATTACTGAAGCTTAATGCTACAAGAGGCACCTTACGGAAGCCTGGCTCGTTATGCTGATTTATGCTCCCGAAAAGGTTTGAAGACCCACCTTATGAATTCCTTTTTGAATTTACGTGCACGTTTTCATTTTGTGCAGGCCGCGCTGTAGATTATGGGAGAAGTTTTCCTGCCAGATGCTGTCTCTTTGGGGTTATAATGAAATTTTTATATTTGGCGAATAAAAGAGAGAATTATGCGTCTGAAAAATAAGTGCTATTAACCGATAATATATTTCTTTGCATACCCTTATTCGGAACAAGTAACCGTTTTTTACTGGAGCTGGGTGGTTAAAAATTGCATACACCACAGCCTTTGAACGTCGCTGCAAAGTTCTACTATACATTTGATATACCTACTCTACCCTATACCAAGAATTTCTAGAACGTTACATTAAAACAGACATCATAATTTTGTACTCATAAGACTTCAAAGTAAGAATCCCGCAGTAATGAAATTACCCGCAGTTTTATAAACAAATGGATAAAAATCAACTAGTAATTAATTACAAACGGAGTGTTGTTTTGTATAAAGCTACCAGCGGCAGTGTACGTGAGCTCTCTTTAGACCGCCTGTGGATTGAACAAAAATGTAGACACCTACTTCAAAAATGGAGGAGGTATTAATCGGCACCTGGGCATTATATTATGCTCGAGCAGACCAAATGCGTATACGTGTATACGTCGTAGTCACGTCGCAGTCACGCGCGTAGTTACTGAGTTGTAATAGGTATATGAAACTCTACGAGACAGGACACACTGCTTGCGTAACGTAGACGTGCGCGTCATTACGCAAGCAGTGTGTCCTGTCTCATACAGTTTCATACATTACAACTCAGTAACTACGCGCGTGACTGCGACGTGACTACGACGTATACACGTATACGCATCCGTTCTGCTCGAGCCTACCTTGCCTGACTCATACCTATCTAGATATTTTTTAAATGATAAATTGTTGTATCTAAACCATTTCACCAAGTTATTTCAAAGTGTTTTTTCGAAAATATTTCTTCACAAAGTCAAAGTAACAAAAAAATTGTCTAGTTTATTGATCGGTTGTCAGTTCACCTGAACTCTAGATTTACCAAAATTACCGCTAGAACAAAGAACTATGCCGTATCCATTAGAGCAAAGCATTACAAATCCATGGTTTTTCATCAATAAGCCAAATTAATGTTAGCCACGTTTTATGTTAATTTACCCGTGTCCTACTGGCTTCATACAAAAGTAATAGACTTGTCACCGGTCGTATAGAGTTCATTACAATTGCAAATGCTAGTTTGATTCCAGCCTCACTCAACACTATAGGAAGTCGACGTTTTACGACCGAGCCTGCATAAAGTTAGTACGCATTGTAAGTTTTGTTCCGGTGAAGCAACACTGTAGTTCAATTACAAGCATTGACCACCCATTACAATTCAAGTAACTTATGCCTACAAAAGGAATTACATAATTATACTAGCCGTCTCCCGCGGCGTTGCTCGCGTTCTAGACCCTTTAGGGTGCGACTTTTCAAAATTCCTTTCTTAGTGCGCCCCTACACTATATAAGGAACCTACCCTCCAAATTTCATACCTCTAGGACTTATAGTTTAGGCTGTGCGTTGATTTTATGTCAGCTTCAAAAGAGTTTTATATATATTGATGATAGGTACACGCTTTTTAAGATGTCATTTTGAATTGTCATTTGAAACTATGCAGGGTTAACTTATCCCTGCATTTTAGTTTCATTAGTTGCAATGTTGCCGATCAATAAGCCCGTAATGTTCAATGAGCTTGGTCATTGCTTTAATAATTATGTAGGTATCATCAAGTTTAAGTTGTAAAATAAGAATATTTAATTTTATATGCGAGAAAGCATCTTAGACATTAAAAACCACAAATTTGATTACAAATCATATATTTATTCGAACGAATTTGTGTCGGTCACTACTTTGTTTCAAGTTACGATCAGTTAATATTCTGTTGAAATAAAAATAACGTTCTGAACGAGTATTAATGTCGTTTAAAATACTTTATTGAGTCAAAACCGACGGCTCCTATGCACGTACTTAAGCACGGTGATACATAAATTACATGTTTTATGTGAATTAATGGCAAATAAATTCAGTATTGCACGAAAGGTAGTATTTATTCGAAGAAAGTAGCGTCATTACATTGAATATTTAATTTTGGCACAAAACCACTGACTTTCATATTAACTACGATGTAATTAATACAGAAGAAAGGATATACACTGGATATTGCGAAAACCCAAAATCAGAATTCTTGTTTATACAAAAGTGGTATTTGGTGATTGTTCGAAATCGTTTTTACAGATTTGCTAAATTGAACTTTACTTTAGTTAAAAACAAGTAGGTATAGTTAAGTATACTCCATAATTGGAATTATCACGACTTCGATAGCACACAGTGTGCAGCATAATACGCAGTACATTGTTAAAAAATAGAAAGCAAAAAAATATTCCAGCATACAGTCCATTTATGGGACCGGTCAGCTTAAAAGCCCTCAGGAACTTTTAAAAAGCTTTTTCCACTCCTTGCTGAACGTTGCGGTGTAATAAATTGTTCTTAATTTCATAATTAATACTTTTCTTTAGCAGGACCACTACATCCATAATTATTTACCAGCGTTAGTCGCTCACTAGCTACTAACTTCATGCTGAGTCATGGCCCGGTTTGCAACACTAGGCTTTATTGTACTGTTAATGTATTATACTTTATTGTAAGTGTTTGCAAATAAATTTATTTTCTTTCTTTCTTTTATTTTCTATTTAATTGCAATTTTACGTGTGTCATAAAAAGAGACAAAAATGTATACATACTACCTATAATATGCTAGATGTACACAGGCTAAATTTATTTGGATGGGTGACCGTTAGTGGCTTTTACATCTGAGCACTTCCGTGCTTCGGAGGGCACGTTAAACTGTCGGTCCCGGCTCTAGCAGTCGTTAAGCCATGACGGAGGCCTTAAGGCAGCCTAAAAACTCCGTCACCAGAGTTGGCCACTAACTCATACGAGCTTGCTTTGCTAACTGAATTTAAGAGTTGTAGTACCAAAATTCTTAACCAATAAGTGTCAAATAAACGTACTTTTAATACGCATACATTGTTACAAATGGTTAGGTACTAGATACATAAAATGTTTTTAGTTTCCTTGAATAAAACAATACTCTAAGGTCGGGGTTGGTTTAGCGCCCGATTGATCAATATATCTGATCATGTAATTTGGTAAGGGTAGAATCACCCACAGTAACCATCCACTAACAATTTTGATCCCTTCGATAATAATTCTGCTTCATGTCGTTTTATTCAGTTGAATGGAACCGAATGGATTTTTCCGATAGAATTGTTATCCATTCTCTGTAGTTCGCAAAAACGAATGGTGGAAATGGTTTTTTTTTTGCTTTCGCCTGGTTTGTTTATTCTGGCAGTATCTACATACTAGACATGCTATTTGTGTATTTCAAAAAGCGGTCAAATCCGAGGAGTTCATAATAATGGATTTTTTTGTTGGTTTTATGTGACAACCTTTTATAGACTTCTGCATGGCGTGTTTATTGTTTTCTTAGCTTAGCATGAGCCAGTTTGTATTAGATACGACTTTAGTTGTCAATATTGGTTTCATATAAAAACCAAATAATAGAGGACATTTTATTTCTAGTGCTTTTTTATTTTTCGTCTATCTACCTGAAGAGCAAATTCAATACTAAATTGAAAGAAAGGCTGTCGATAAATTTTTTCTCTAAACGAATAAGAAAAACGTACAGAATACAGAAGGGATATCGCATTAAAAATTGAATTAAATTTTATAAAGATAGCGCATAGAATCTTTTGTTGTGTTGTGACTGGAGGGGGAGAATGGG
The DNA here is from genome assembly GCA_918843925.1 of Eulithis prunata. Classification (NCBI taxonomy): domain Eukaryota; kingdom Metazoa; phylum Arthropoda; class Insecta; order Lepidoptera; family Geometridae; genus Eulithis; species Eulithis prunata. The sequence goes on along the minus strand of OU974016.1, from coordinate 4,178,803 downwards.
GGTGAATTCTTAATTAAGTGTTGGCGAAGCCCTCTCCACTTAATGCAATGACTTCACGGCTCGTTTAACTTTCATGAAATTCTCTTAAACTCAGCGATTTTTTACTAAGTGGTGGAATTAAAACTCTTTGTAGAGGAAATGCATCGTGCGCTTATCATGCACTTCGTATAGTTGTTGCATAATGGAATAGATGCATGAGGGTTTTGAATAAAGTAGATACATCTTGATTTATATAAAAACTTCATCATCAATAAAGAATCTACTGAATATTAGAGCGTTCTTTATCCAGCAAAACTCCATGACTGATTCATACGAATTTGATCCATCGTGCTTTATTTCAGTTCGTCATTTAAGTAATACTGTCTTGAAGGTATAATATACCAAGGTAACCTAATTATAATAATTCCTACTCTACTCTTACCAAGACTATTCACAGCCTGGTGTTTAAAAAAATACAAAAAAAAGCCTAAAAGATACTTCGGGAGGATATTAGTCGAATATTGCTACATAAATATCGGTTATTACACCATAACTCTCCTCTTCCATATATTCATTATCGTTATTGCAGCCCATAACATTTTGTATGAAATATAAGTAAAAATAAGCGTAGAGCTATCAATCAAAATTATATGGCGATTAACGCTCAGCACAGGATTTTTATAATAGCCGGAAATTAATAAGTGCTCGCGATGATGTAAGGCATTTCACCAACTTTACATTTCATGTGAAACACAAATAATTTTTGTTACTATTGAAAATAAAAATGTTAGTACAAATACAAAGCTTTGATCTCGCGATCGTGACGCACAGCATAGGGGTATGCAACATGCAGCGCTGGACACATAGTTGTATTGAAAACGTCCAGTATGGTCTTTTGCTACGTCGCAGTCTGCGTCAGCGGCCAAGAGCAAACGAGGTACTCTACGTTGAGCTGCATACCGCAGCGTTGTGCGTTACGATCGTCGAAACAACAACAGAGATGTCATGAACTCATTTTTATTTTTGTAATTTTTTATTTTTTTTTATGATAAAAGTAATGGAATAAGCTTATAGCTCACCTGATGTTACGTGGTAACTTCTGCCTATAACAATGCATTACCTCACAGAGCAAGTCCAATGAGGACGTGCCCTGTAAGGCAATGCACTGCGTCCATCACTCTGAGACGTAAAGATCTTGAAGTCTCATGTGCCTGTAATTACACCGGCGCCCTTACCCTTCAAACCGGAACACAGCAATGCGAATTGTAAGAGAAGACATGCAACACCAATAAATATTTATGTTATACCACCAAATAATTTGGTTACTGCAGTGTTTTATCGAACTCATTCTTTCTAAATAGAAAATACCATAAAATTGGGCACTTCTATAATCCCGCCGTAAAACAGTAAGATTTTTCGACCATGCCTAATCTTTTATCTACTTTTTATTGCATCCCAGCAGCAATTTTCTACGGTTTATTATTTCTCCTCAATTTTTCCATATAGGGTGGATAATAGACATCGATTATTATGATCTCCCTATAATTCACATAATCCCATAATTGATACGTAAAAGCTCTGTTGGCCTTTGTGCCTATTAGGGCGGCCCCTTTGCAGATTTATAATTTAAGCCATTGCTGGGTGAGATGGATGATGACTATTCAGTCTTGATATAAAAATATTATAAACTGCAAACGTACCTACTAAGTAAGAAAAATCTCTAAGTTAGGGAACTTCTAGCATGCAAAGTTGTAGAAACCAAGCAAATGTGAAAATACATCAGTCTCAAAGCATCACTACTCAATGTGCACTAAAAGTTTTATATTATTATTTTGCATGTGATATGGGTCTGTGTACATTATTGTTACCTATCGTGCCTGCAATAAACGAATTTTATTTATTTTATTTGTAACTTCATTTTATTAGTACCTCTACCTGCAATTACCAACATTGTATCAAGCAGATCGACTCTGAAAATTCCTGTTTCAGTCCCCTAAATGATGATCAATTTAACAGTTTTACTCTTCCAACCACGCTCAAATCTTCTAAATATATAAAAACCTTTTGAAGCTGACTGGCAATCAACGCACAGCCTAAACTAACATATACTCGTAAGTCCTAGAAGTATAAAACTTGGAGGGTAATACTATCCTTATATAGTGTAGGGGTGCACTAAGAAAGGAATTTTGAAAAGTTTCACCATAAAGGGTCTAAAATTAGGATCACACACACAAATAATGCGTATGCTGCTACCACGCGAGCAAAGCCGCAGGCGACAGCTAGTGTACCATAAACTAATACAAGGCAAACATAAGCCGTATTTTATGTCAACGAGATTTTATGTCACTATGCTTAGATAGAGAAAAAGCATCATTGTGTATCGGTGTCTCTTTCTAGCGTAGAATAATAAAAGTTGTAGTGCAATTTGTGAGGGTGCCTTATAAGGGTGGGTCTAATCGACCCGCGGTGCGTGCTTCAGTTACTCGGTAATGAATACGCGTGGTTGCATTTTAGGGTTAGTTGGATTATTAGTGAATTTATTCGGTTGTAATTTTTATTAACACGATTTATTAATTAAAAGTTCTGATTTGAAACATAAATAAAAAAAATGTATGTAGGTATATGTATTCTATCAGCCATCTAGTTTCCATCGTACAAGCTTTGCTTAGTTTGGGACTAGAAGGCGTTGTGTTAAGTGCCCGTGAATATTTATTTAATTGCCTTGATCAATATTCGGTAACACTTTTTATGTGAGTACCTACCTACCCAATTGTACTCATAATCTAAGAAAGCTCTAGCGAAAAATTAGCATGTAGTTTGTGAACTGAAATATACGTCACTTTTTACTACTTGAACATTGAAATACTTATGATAGATAGATAAATAGATTGTTTATTTGAAACACACAGAAAATACAGAGCAGACCGAAAATATAACAAACATAAAGGTAGGAACACTAAGAGAAACACCAAAACATAAATAACTAAGGCACTGGGTGCGTTCTTAGCTAGTCTCGTTCCATGTCGTATCCATACTTATCTAGGTGTCTGTTCTTCCATGAACTACAAAAAAAGCTTCAAAATGAACCAACCAATGAACAGTCAAACACGACAAAAACTTTGAGAAAATCAATCGCTAAATGCGCAAACGCCATGACAATGACATTGAATTGTTATTTATTGCGAATCGAATAGTCGTGGGCAGGGTCGTTTACACATGAGACTAAACATCCCCCGGTTGACCCCACACTCGCTGGGGGAATAAAATTATCTGTCTTGCCTATAAACATAGGCGTAGACGCGGGCTTGGTGCAAGATGTAAGTGATAGAACTTTTTCATAATGATAGAAAATAACAAATATCAAATAAATTGTAATTAAATAGACAAACAAATAAAGGAAGGTTGCTATGAATGGACCATCTATACTTAGTGACATAAGCTTTGACATAAGGCTACAAAAAGGTAAAAATTACAAGTGGTACTTTTTAATTAAAAAAGAAACCAGAGCTTTTCGTTATTATAAACTATTAAATTTAATAACTTTTAAAACAAAATTTGTTTTTTCCAGTTGTTTCTTTCTTCTGACAGCATTTAATTAGTCAAAGCCAAAATTTTTGATTTGTATCATTCTCTAGTGATTGTAATCAACATGGCTAAAGAGAATTCCTTGTTTTGCTTATTCGCTTATGACTTGAGACACCTCTACAACGATGTTAATATTTTCTAAGCAATTAGAGCCCCATCTCTGATTTAAGGTTATGGTCGCGCTTGTTCTGGTCACGTGGCATCTATCTGTTTATTTACTTTGACATGCAATTTGCAATTGTGCCAAAAATGCCACTTCTCCCCCTCTCATTAGCAGCTTTTAGCTGTTGCCTTTGTAAATCACTTTTAGGTTATAATGGTAAAAGAACCAGCTTCGATACCTCTGTGTTATTAATTAAAGACTATTATTTTTGAATCTATCTGTGAAACGCATGATTTAGTACGAAGTTTTACCAAGTACCTACCAAAAATATGCTCGATAAAATTAATACGCAACTGAATGTAGTAATGATATCCGACCACAAAATGCCTATTGATAGGATTTCATATGGCCCAAACACTAATTAAAGCAAACAATTTCTTTGACTAATCGTTGGTAAATTAAAATCATGCCATTTCATCATAACTCAACCAGCAACCACAAAACGAACAGCACAATGGCGACACAATACTGAAATCGTCGTATCGCGAAAGCGGTGTGTTTACCGGTCGTTTTATACTCAACAGGCCAACAAATATAACTCATAATCATGTTAACGACATGTTCCAAAAATTTGAAAGACGGACAAGTTTGAAAGGCTTAAAATAACAAAGGGTTCTGATGTATACAAACAGCATTCTGATGGTTAGAAACAGTATTGTGAGATGGTCAACGATATTAAATTTAAAAGGTTTTGGACTTATACCCAACTATATAGGTATAATTTATAGTTTTACGTATCAAATAAGTACCTATAATGCGTTTTGTAACTTTTTATCTTTTTACAAAGTCTACCAAAAAGGTTTATCTAGTAATCTTATAGACGTGCAGATAAATTCAAGATGGCGTTTACACTTTTTGGTTCTTTGCTGGATTCCTAACTTTTAAACATAGTTATTTAGTATTATTTATCTAAATAATTAGTATAAAGCCAGACTGTTCGTTGATAAAGGTGCGTGTTAACGAGCGGGAGTTCGCGTGATATAACGCCGCTTATAAATTAAAACATAATTGTGTTATCGTGACCACTATGCTTTAATGCATTCGACTCGGCAAACTTACCTTCGTGAAATTAAGCGCTTCGTTTTAACTGGAACAGTTTTCATGCACAATGTTTCTTTAAGAAGGATCATACAAAACGCGGGAACCAAGCTGTAGGCCGTTTTTCTAGGATTTGATCGCGCGGAACTGAGCCCGATCTGTTTTATTTTGTTGATCAAAACGAATATCGAAAAGCAACTTGCGAGACATTTGGTGTGAAAACCTGATAAACGCCTCTACCGGGAGGTTTGCAAACCATTTTTCTCTATGCAAAAACCACGAGTTTCTCGATTCTCACTTTTCGCTGATCAACAAAATAAAACTCAGACTACGGGCTCTGGCACTCGGGGCCGTTTTCACATTTACTGCTTTTTTGACAATTTTGGATGAGAATTTCTACTGTATTTTTATTAAAATAGGTACGAGGCGCTAGTAGGGGTTAGCCTCCAAATCCAAAGTTTGGACGTTCATTCATTAAAATACTATTGTGATATCAGCATTCAAATCGAGATTGGTTTCGTGTCCAGACGCCCGCTTCAGCAGAGATTTCAGTCTAGTAGAGATGACGTCATATCTCTTCCGAAAGTGAATCGAGTTATCTCTATTAGAGTAAAACCTCTGCCGAAGTGAGCTTAGGGCTTCAACGCAGGATCCAACTATACTGCTCCAAATGTAGCAAGATCTATAGATCTATAGACAGCCTTGTTTTTATGACAGTCTGTTCTAACTTCTAACCTCGTTATTTAAACTATAAATAGGTGTTCACCTGAGTACCTTGGAGTAGTTGACACCGTATTTAAGTAATTGAACGCTGTTTTGTGTCAGGGAGTGGTTTTTCCATACAAATTAGCGACCTATTGTTCACGAAATCAGTATTTAAAAAATTGCGGCATTTCCAGAAATAAAACTTAGTGCATAAGTATTCATTGATTCACAGGTTCTCGAATGGTAACCACAAACTTATGATTTATTCAGTTTATAATGTTTGTACCTTTGAAATTATTTCAATAAGCTCATGAACAGATTTTCATAACTTAAATGATACAATATTTCAAAACCAGACTACAATGCATCGGTTTATTTCTATTTGTTGTTCGTTTATGGAGAACAGATTTCTCTACAACCACTCAAATAAATTGTATCATAATCCCTCGGTTAGGTCTTGGGTTAGTCATGGCTCCTGAACTGGCCATAATACTGCCATATGAAATAGGTCCGCTCTTAAATGGTATGTGCCGTGTAATTGTCGTAACTATAGTTTATGTACACGTACCATTGATTTACCACAAAGGATCTATCATATTACTAGAAATTCTTCTTCTTTTTTTAATTGCTTCTTTCCGTCATATCGACAGACAATAAATTTTAGCAGTGTCAAGTAAATTGTTTGAAATGATATCTGTCAAGACGTTCGTCAAGTCAAGTTGTTTGGCATTGTTAACGGACAGGGGCCATAATTGAAGAAAAAGAAGAATGTAATGTTTTAAAGCTTAACAGTAGCGAGATTATCATGAAATGGTATTTTACAATCTAGTCCTTCAAAGTTTTTCATTATGCCCACTTCTGAGCACAATTTTAACGCTTCATTTTCAAAACGCCAATGCAACGTCCACTGCATAAAATGTCGTAGCTAAAAGCTCACACGCTGTGTAGACCATATTAATAGGAGGTAACAATCTACTTTGTGCGAGACGAATAAATAACTAATCAATATAAGCATTGAGAAGGTACGTTGGTTATAAATTCCAGCAGATTCTATGCTGTCCTATGTACTTTGGTTATGCCAGTAACAAAAAAACCAGTAGGTACCTATACAGTAAGCAGAAGGAAAAGCTTGGCTTTTTACTGTGAAAACAAATATTTCGTCCGTTTAAACGACTTTCAATTTAGTTTGAAATTAATAACTTAGTAGTCTAGACCCTCTTACAAGTTGCACCTACCCATAACTCGCGAAATCAATATGCAAAGTAGGTAGCGACTAGCGATGTCAGCTATTGTTCGCTGGAGGCTACAAGAGCAACAACTTTGGCTAACTTGGACCGGTTTAAGCTGGTTACAGCTGAATTTGTGGCTTTTGCATGCTATTGAAATTTACAGCTAAACTTGCCAGCCAGAGGCAGTGCACGCCTGGTTAGGTTTGCACAGGGATTCTTGAACCGTGTGGGTATTTTAGACGTAACTGTAGCAGAAAGCTTTTTAGGGGCATCATTCCTTGACACATTGCGATGGGTAGGACAAACATGAAGGACCCAAAAAGTTTTCCAAACAATTTGTGGAAAAGAAAACCGTTTTTTAAACGACTTCTTTCATTGATATTTTCGTGTGTCTCAACATAAAAAAAAATTCTACATCAGACCCCGTAAATTTCGAAATTGAAGAAAATGTTGGACTAGTTTAAAATATACTATTTTAGTACCTCATCAACAGAAATAGCACCGTGGCAGTGAAATAGAGGGAGTGCTTTTTACACCCAAGCCCTTTCACCCCTGTAATATTCTATCTATTTCTGTGTTCTACATCCCGAAAATATTAAAAAGCACTTATGCACGGATGTCTCCATTAACACGGCTCCCCTTGTATTTCCATTGATTATTCTGATTGATCACAAAAAGTGTAAAGAATAAAAGCTCCATATTTTAAGGGGAGATCAAAAAAGTACAGGAAACTGCCTCATCGCTGGTGTATTCAGAAGGATAACTTTTATGTTTTTCTAAGTAATATTTTCGAAAAGCTCTAGCCCTAAGATTAAAGTTTGCGCCTTGCATATTATTTTTAACCACTACCCCCACTACCTAATATTTTCTGCAATCATCTCACCTACTAATAAAATAAAACTGTAGCACCACAGCGCGCGATCGCTAGTGTGCCGGCGTCCACACGCCCCGCTCCTATAACCGGCCTACGCACACATAGACGCCAGCCCCGCCGCTCGCCTATATAAAGCCGGCCGTACGGGCCAAGCATTCAGTCTGCGTATGCGCTCCGCCCCGTATCCAGCACTGGAAAGGTGGCTCAGCTCTCAGACGCTCCCCGCACCCCTCACGCTCCCCTCACGCACAGTTCGCATCCTTACGACCGTTTCGTCTCACGTCCTGTGTAACGAACGTATCGCCGGGAACGACTGCCTAGTGATTAAATAGCAAGATTCTACTTGCTACAAACTGGCGCCCAACGTGGGGCCCGAAAACAGGCTAGCCCGAAACCGAGATTTAAAAGAAGAGAAGAGAAGAAGAGGAAGCCTTTCAAACGTTAAAAACGTTGTTAACCTCAGCCCATACTCCGCCAAGCTGATGAAACCAAAGCCTACATCCTCAAGACAGACGCAAGCAACTACGCACTTAGGAGCTGTTCTGGTCCAGGGGGAGGGAGCCGATGAACATCCTGTGGAATTTGCTAGTAGACTGTTGAATCCTGCAGAAAGGAACTACTCCACCACAGAGAGAGGCGCTCACTGTAGTTTGGGCAATTAGCAAATTCAGAGGCTACATAGAAGGCCTACCAGTTGCCGTGATAACTGATCATCAAGCCTTGAAATGCGGTCTCCAACAGGACGGTTAGCAAGATGGGCGCAGCAAATACAAGCTTTTGACGTGATGGCCCTCACGTCATCCAAAAAACGTCATGGTGTCTCCTCTTATGTGATTTCAGATCACAGCACACCAGACAAAGCCCTTGGGGTATATCACACGTCTGCCTTGACTCCTTATCAAGGTGGCGCGAGCCCGTTTCCCCTGCCTGTACGCCCGTTGAAGAAACGAGGGCGTCCGCCTAAACCCAGGCCTGCTTCTGTGGCATCCTCGCAGCCCGCTCGTGGTCGTGGGCAACCCCGGAAGACTGCAACCCGGAGCAACCAGCCTGTCTGTCTACTCGTCGGGACGTCTTCGTATCCAGAGGGGGAGACTGTAGCACCACAGCGCGCGATCGCTAGTGTGCCGGCGTCCACACGCCCCGCTCCTATAACCGGCCTACGCACACATAGACGCCAGCCCCGCCGCTCGCCTATATAAAGCCGGCCGTACGGGCCAAGCATTCAGTCTGCGTATGCGCTCCGCCCCGTATCCAGCACTGGAAAGGTGGCTCAGCTCTCAGACGCTCCCCGCACCCCTCACGCTCCCCTCACGAACAGTTCGCATCCTTACGACCGTTTCGTCTCACGTCCTGTGTAACGAACGTATCGCCGGGAACGACTGCCTAGTAATTAAGTTTAGTTTAGTGTACCTACGCCTACCTATTGTTTTTTTGGGAATAAAGAATATTTGTAGTAAGTGGAGTTTCTCTGAAGACGGATAGGAAGATTCTACTTGTTACAAAACTTTTAATAGAGTTTAAAAGATTTACAAAGCATTATAAACTATTTTGGAATCAACAAAGAAATATCCAGTTTGATAGCTAATTTCTTATTCCAGCAAACTTATTCTACGAGACATTTTTTCACGCGAACCATGTAACTTATTCACAAGTTGTCACATAACTCTTATTTGGTACGACGACGGCGGTACCAAAAATAGACGCCCTAAACTTTTTAATAGTGGCTTTTGTGAGGGACGGCGGCGCCTTGCTTGTCGTCGGCCGAGACGGATTTTATGAGTCTCAGCGCAAATTGCTCGTTCTTCAAAACACGCCTAAATGTTCAATATAAAAATATTTTGTAGTAATTGCATGTTTCTCGTGGTCGGCTTTGAATATTTTAGTATGTTGTCGATATGTGTCAAATTAGTGTGTGTAGGTACGTTTTGAATAAGTAGTTTATTATTGAATCATGAAATTTTCAATTTAAACAAGCACTTTTTTAAACCGATAACTAATTTTGAAAAATCATTACCATGGTACATTTGGTGTGACTTCCTAACTTACAATATTAGCTTAGAAATCCTTATTCTGCATCAAACTTATTCTATTCCAACCCACCCAGTGAACAGTATAATAATGTTATGTCAAACTTAAGCCGCAACTTACCAGAAGCTAACTCAGATAACTTGCTTCCTATCGGGTGCTAAGTCAGGCGAACTTCTGAACTGAGCGTTTGCGGACTGAAACTCAGTTGCCAAGTTAATCATATAGACTGGTGCTATTTCAGTCTGTCTGGCTGTTGTCAGATCAAGCTTGAGAGGGCTTGCAATAACACTAGGTAAGCTATCTTGTTTTGACAATTCCATACAATACTAGAAGTTATTAAACTTAGTTTGGTTCATACTTTAGCCAAAAATGCTTACATGTTGTACAAGAAGTTGGCATCAAATTACCTATATAGCTAAGTTTAATTGCAAGTGAACCTGATAGAAGGTATCTATTTATGTGGAGCGTTCTAAAAAAATTGTAAGAAATAAAATATTACAATGATAATTATTAACCTTTACAAAGCAGCTGTACCACCCTTATTGATTCCAGAAATTAGTAGCAACATACCAAAACATGGAGATTACTAATACTAAATTATGTGTGGGCACCTTATTCCATTATGCCGTCCTAATATCTGGCCGTTCATAATGTAATCCTCTATAATGGGCCAGTAAGCACTCATCGAAGTTCCTAAGAATCAATAGCCTAATTACGCCTGTAATATAGCGGTGGCAGTAGTTTTCAACGCCAATTTAAGATAATACAAGCCATCTAGCTAAAAGCTTTGTATTTCCTATAGGCAGCCTTGGGTCGAGCAGCTGCTTCGACCCGCAGCATCGTAAGTGGAGACGCTGCTTAGTATTCATCGCCGCTGATCGAGCCTTATCTGCCAGTTTTTGGCGTGCTCAAAGGCGCGTCAATCATGCATTTAGTGGAGACGGCCACTCTAAGCGCGTCTGATACAATCGCATGCTTACCCTAAACTGGCTCGTGTAGCATCACCTTGATCTGCAACGGCCTTGATCCTCTGCATCAGTATGAGCAGCCACACTTATAATAATAGGCCTCAAGTCAAACCTGCTTGACTTGAAGTTGCTCAAACGGATACAGAGCTTTTGATAACATCCCATCCGATTGACATTGTGAAGATCACAGCGTCAGGAAAGTGGATGGAGGCTCAAAGTATTTTATCCTACAAGTATAGAGGCGTTTTAATTATTAAAAGGGTATAGGTATTATAACAGAACACCTAGCTAACATGATATTTTACAATCTACTCGTACATGCATTTCTGTTTAATGCGAAATATCAAACAGTATCAAAGAGCAGTTCAATACATTGTTAGGCACGTCTTTAGTGGACTTGATCTGTGAGGCAATTCATCGTTATAGGCAATGGTTATCGCTTAACCTAAAGTTGGCCATTGGCTTGTAAAAAAGCTTTACTACTACTAAAGATGATTTTAAGGTTATGATGGTCACCATTTCCTGAAAATCCCAAATTTAATAGAACAGGTATGACCATAATGCATATTAATGGGCCATTAAGACTTTCGATGGCTCATCTCTCATTAGACAACAATAACTTCACGGAACCGTAAACATAATGAACATTAGTTGGATTAATCGGTGTTTCATGAACATGGCCTGTCCTTTCCGGCATTAATCACTTACTAGCTCATCGACGTTTTAGATCATCAGAGATTGTAGTCTGAGTTTTGCTTTGTTGATTGGCGAAAAGTGAGTCATAATTTTTGCCACAAAATTTGCCACTGCATTTACTTGGATTTTCAATTTCAACTCCTTAGTTTATTGCGATTTTTAAAACTTAATTGGTCAATCGGCTTGGTTGCTGACCGTACTCCAAATCATGATAGCCAATATACTTTTAAAAGAGCTCCTGGGACACAGTATCTAACAGCACTTTTTCAATAGCTTAGTTTTCCATCAACACTATTATTTAACTAAATCAATGTTATATCATCACTAATCATCAACTGGTTTAGTATTTTTTTTATATCAATGTGCGGTCAACAAATAAATACTATGATGTGTTATGCCTTTACATAAAACTGTTGTATTACTTTAGTAGGTACTAAGTTTGCCTGTAGTTGTGTAATAACAAAGAATATTCTATCATAGTAAGTGTAGCACTATCTGCAAAACTCAGCCTTCCACTATCTGTCGGTTCTATGTTCTTTACGTCTGAAGTTTGTACATCCTTATTTATATCTCCCAAAGTTTCCTTCCAAGAGAAAGAGGGTTTTGTAACAATATCCAGAAACAGGGATAACATACGAAAGGCTTTGAAACTTCGCTATCTCATCCCATGAACAGCAGTTATGGAAAGTCTTACGGAACTCGTATGCCTTTACTCTTGCCAAGGAACATGTAGACCGCTGATAAACAGCTGAGTTTGTAAGTAAATGTGAATTGACACAGTTAATAGGTTACTTTAGACCAAACTTATTAGGCTACCCGATCAATAACATCTGAGATATGGGTGGGTGTTCAATTTTGGACCCTAAACTAATTACAATACACTGTTTATTATTTTTGTAAGCAATGCAATATTATAATCAGCAGGAAAGACAAGGTCAATACGTGCGGAGCTGACTTAGCCGCAGGTTTCCTCAACATGACATGTTTGCTTTCACTCACCGGGTTTGAACCCACAATCTGAGGATTGGAAGGCGGGTTTGCTACCGCTAGACCACCGGTGCGGCCCAAATTTCTCAAGGAAAACAAAGCATGACAATCTTCTTACTAATAAGCAATGTCACATGTAGGTATTCCTCTCACGAAGCAAATGTAATTCAGTCCTCGTTAATATAACCTCTCTCTCTCTTTCTCTCTTCACAGCCTGTCTCTTTCACGCACTAGTCATTAGGGAAAATATATAGCTTGCTTAGTTTTAATTACAAGATTATTACGGCAGAGTTGTTACAGTCTGGTTATTGGAAATGTTATGAAACAGCTTATAAGTAGGCGTATAGGTAATTAAAAGTATACCTACTAAGTAAGTGATAGAAGGTGAGCTTAGTTTTTATATTTATCATAAAATAAAAAATATATGTATGTATTTGCAATTTTAACTTGCTTTCAGTAAAACACTGAGTTTCATATTTCTCTAGTTATATCAGTTAGCATAATATCACTTTTAGGCACGTATGCAGATTTACTGCACTAATCCGGACTCAAGCATAGATTTTTTTACCAATATCTATATCCAAATCTATACTTCAGTAACGATATCTTTATCAGAATACCGGCCTGGTTGAATAAAAATGTTGCAAGTTTGCAAGGGGTTCTATGCCTTATTACTGTAAGCATACAACACATAATATTTGGTAGTAGGTAGAGCACTTTTAATAGTTTGTATTTTTCATGAATGTTTTATTGATCTTGTGTTGATACCTTTACCGATTGGACTAGTCGTAAAAATCCCGCGTTCTGCTTTAAGCATTTCCCTTATTTTTTCCGTTCAGACAATATTTCACTTTAGATATGCATTCTATTGATCTAATTTGTCATGGCTGCATTGCACCATTAAGTTTTGCAATCCGCCGACACAATCCGCACGCGATCGGAATCGAACCCACGCACTTGACTTGCAACGTCTCGGCCGGTTTAGTAGGTGGCGATGTCTTACCTCGTTTTTTTTATAAAAAAAGTAAGTAATTTAATAAATTAAGATGTGCTTGGAAAATGAGTAGGAAAAGTATGCAAAAATATTCTCCAAAGTATCTCAAATATCTAGGGAGTTTAGAGGATAATTTATTTTATGCACGAGGATAAAGGCGTCGTATGTACATATATAAAATATATTTATTAGAAAAAAAAATGTGGGTGTCTGTCTGTTTAATATATTAGTTCCATTGTAGAAGTTTTTTTTATATCGAATAGACCATCTTTTGACTTCAATCTCACCTGATGGTAAGCGACGATGAAGCCAACAACGTAGTAAGACGGTGACCAACAGTATTCAATTCTAGTATTTTAATTTATACAAAGTAAGGAAGTAATTTCTAGAAGCAAAATGTCGATAAGTATCTTAAACACATTGTATGTAGTTAATATTTCTTCACAATTACTTCAAGGCATAAATAGAATACAGCGTAGGCTGATCTGATATTATGATTATCTGGTTCGAATAGCAAATCTAATCGGATAGGAATACATTTATCAAATCAGCGTTTGTATTTATTACGTCTGCGCTTGAGATTATTACGGCTAAATCAAGGCAGCGCACGAGTCGCATAATCGTGTTGACTGATTCTGCAAGGCACTCCTTGCGAACATGAGTTAAAGGCGGGTTAGAAATAAAATTGGCATAAAAATCTACTAGGTATTTGATTTTTTATTCCAATCAAAAAATACCTCCTGACTATTATACATTATACTATTATAAATTATACCTACTTAAACCAGTTACCTATTATATTGTTAGACCATTGATTAGACCCTATATTTTTGATTTTTATATTTTGAAGTAAAAATAAAACTTGTAAAAGAGCATGATAAAAATGAAAAGCTAAAATAATAGTACATTATGGTACTAGTGTGGTACATTGGTGATTACCGCCGAGGTGCCATTGAGACCCGAGCCGTAGGCGAGGGTCTTAAGAGAGCCGAGGACGGTAATCATCAATACACACGTGTATCATACGACGTTTTTCAACACACTTGTGAATAAAATAACAATAAAATAACTATAATTTCAACAGTGAAAACGCGTTGTGATAAATGTTTCGCTATGGCGGGAAAAATTAATCAGTTTTCCTATGCGCGCGCATTGCGATGGGCCACAGACACAGGGTGAGGTTTTTTTTTTTATTTATTTTCCGCGCTTAGGGTTTGCGCCTATTCTGCCACGTAAAAATGGGGAATTTAAAGTTTTCTTTTATTACAGAGAAAACAAAAGTTATATTTTAGTGAAAGTTTTATTTATTAAACACGTACGAGTTAAAATTATCTATTTAAATAAGAAGTTGCATGAAATAGGAACATTCATTTATTTGTTCTATTGAACACGATCTTTTTTTTGAATAAAAACTTTTTTAGTAACAAAGCTACTCAATCAATAAAATTTAAAAAAAAATCTATAACTCACTAGTGAGTTATAGCAATGAAAAAGTCACAGTTTGATTATGGGTGTCATTATGTGCCTAATTGCGGTGACCATAGAGCCACTTTATGAGCAAGTGTGTTGAAAAAATATTATTATTAATTCTTTAGGCTCTACTGAGTAGGTACAAAACATGTTCTAACAAAATTTTGAATGAAACTAACGAAGCGGCATGTCAAAGTTCCATCAGACAGACATACGCCTAACAATATTGTCTGAAGTCAAACACTTGGTCAATGAACCACGGCCCGTACCAAACATAGTTACCTAAACAAACATACGACCCTAGTCAACAATAGCAACTTTGGTCGCACTTTTATTACTGTCGCTGTATTAGAATCTTTTTTATTTAACAAAAATGGTTCAAAACTGGTCGTAAACTAAAGAGTTATTTATGTGTTTCTACTGTCCTCGTAAAAGCATCCCACGGTGGAAGTAGATCACGCCTGCACCGGGCACCCACAGTAGATGGAGTAACTACCGAAATTTTGTACGAAGAGATTTATGGATTACACAATAGTCATTTCAATTGTAAGAGTAGGTGTTCCAGTCGTGTTTATTTTCCCACGTGACTCTATGATAACTTAATTTATTCTGAATAATCTTTATGCCCATCTCTATTTGTATTAATCAATGTCAGAACTCTCACAAACTTTTTTATTACGTAGTTTTTTTTGTTACTCTATGTTGTTTTTGCTATTAGGTACCTACTTAATATGAACGACTACTAAGTACATAAAAATATTCTTCATTAATTCTTTATTAATTTTTCATTCATTCTTCGTTCATTCTTCATTCATTCTTCATTCATTCTTCATTCGTTCTTCATTAATTCTTATTCTGCGTCAAATAAGGCATGCGATGAAAACACTTGCCTAATAACTCGATTGGAGTGTGCACATGCACAAGTTTATCTATTTGGCAGACCATCAACCATCAACCACGGATTCTATCACCAACAAGTTTTGGCACGGATTGTCAAATAGATCTATTCAATAGAGCATGGTGATCTCGTGAGAGTAATAGTGTTCTGTGATGGTGATAGTTCGTTGCCTATAATATGACGTGTCGAGTGTCGACTGTTGTTACAACGAACGAAGGATGTAACTAAATTTCCCCAGACGTCATGTTTCTATTTCTACTATTAATTTAATTTTATATTCATGTTTCTAATTTGCATGACTTCTGAATAATAATAAACAATAATGCGTTTCCTGAAGTAAACTTGTATGGCGCAATGCAAATCTAATAACACCATAGACATTTGGCTGCTTCCTGCAACCGTCAACTTCAAAGCTATATCAGCTTTTATTAATTGCCTTTTGTCAGAGAAATGTATACTCTACGTTCTCTATTGTAAGTTTTAGTTTAGTTTGGTTTGTTCTGTTTTTCCCTAATACCGACTCCTTATCGCAGGTGGCAATATAACCAAAGGCTTTGCGAAATTTCACGCTGAGAGCATGGTAAAGGTAGAGTTTGACTAAATACAAACATTCGCATCTCTCTTCCGATTCGAGTACATTTTGAACCTTATTATTAACAAAATATTCACGCAGTGAATGCTGCTTAGGTCACAG
Source organism: Eulithis prunata (assembly GCA_918843925.1). Classification (NCBI taxonomy): domain Eukaryota; kingdom Metazoa; phylum Arthropoda; class Insecta; order Lepidoptera; family Geometridae; genus Eulithis; species Eulithis prunata. Next base: position 4,162,495 of record OU974016.1, on the reverse strand, counting down.
GACCTAAGCAGCATTCACTGCGTGAATATTTTGTGCTCGGCTTCAAGCAATACCTGCCTTAAATATAAACAATTTTATTATACAGGCAAGAACTTGTGAATTCACAAGCAAAGACGTAGGAAACATGAATATCAAGCACGGAACAATAGGAAACCCTAAACCTTACTATCGTCGCACAAAAAATATACGGAAGAAGCAAACGCGGAGTGTTTTGTTTATGTGGGTGCGGGAACGAATGGGTGGCATAACTTTGCTTCCATAATACACAAACGTCGAGTAAAAACTTTTAAACTACTTTTGTGTTCAGCGTTTTTGTATAGAATGTTTTATGCGTCGTAAAATATCACCTGTGCACACTAGCCGGTGTAAAACTAAAATGATTAATTTTGGTAACTTTATTCACTGTATGTCTAGATTTTCGTCTTATTTTTGAAAAAAGCAAGCAAAGCATAAACTTTTAAAACGAATAAATCTTTTTGGACATAATCACACAACGTTATCTAGTCCCAAACTAAGCAACGGTAACTGTATAGGAACTGGATTGATGATAGAATACTTATACATTTTTTTAATACATACGAAATGTAAGTAGGGAGATAGCGTACAGAATAAAGATAAATAACTACTATACTAGACTCTGAAACCACATTTAAAGAAGTAGGTAAGTAAGTGTAAAGTCAACGGGAAGCATAGCTTGTATGCCGCTTTATTTATACTTATGATACATAGTAACACCCAGAGACAGAACCCGAATATGCGAATATGCGAAAGAATTATATTTTTTTAAACAAAACACTACCTAAGTGATTTTGTCATTATTAGCAACAGCAATAACAACACCAGTACAAATCCCCTAGCAAATTAATGAGTTGCAGGCGAAGCCCACACTGTTACTCACCAGGGATTACCGCACAGGATCGTGTAAACTTACTTTATTACATGGTAAGGTGGAATGTTCATCTAAGATTATTGGACTACGTTCGCTTTGTTGGTGGAAATAGTTTGCCTCTCTGCCAGCAATAATGATAATGATGGCTGGCCGAAAAATATACTAGCTAATGGAGTTTACGAGTTCTATTAGTAGGAGCTTTTGAATTTTGAAATGTACCTACCATTCACAATTAATAGTTTTAGTAAACTGGTCGTAACAATGACAATGACTTCGTTGATAAGCGTAGTTCTCAGTTTCATGCTAATAAATTTTTATGCCAAACTTAACTAAACTTTTTCTTTGTCAACTTTCATGCCAATTTTTTAACTTTTGCATAAAAAATAAGCTTATTTTTGACTAACTCCTCGCTACCTGAATGTAAAACATCTTCTATAAGAGCTTCATGCAAGATGATGGCTTCTAGGATCAACCAACTCGATATGTCAGTAGACGCTGAGACAATTCAGGCGGGTCCGTGTCAATACGGAGCATCTCCGGGGAAATTACCGCTTCCTTGCGAACAAGGGTGGCACAATGAAACCTGACGCGAAACTACACGGCAGACGACAGTTGACACCACGACACTGCACAAGCTTCTGTAGCTTATACTGCATCGCACGGCTGCAGTGGTATGTTTTACGCGCCAGTGAATTTAGAAAAGAGCATCAAAGTTTAATCTGTAAGAATGGAAAATAAACAAGGAAATATATTTATTTATCTCCTAAACGATAATCAAAATAAAAATATGAAAGAGAAAATGAGATGAAAGAAGTAAAGTATAATAAGAAATTATGAGGGTTAGCAGTAGACCTACCTACTGCTAACCTAACTAGGGTGGCGTAAGTACTTTGTTTTTTTTTTATATAAAAGCCAGTTTACACAGTAAAAGTAAAGACCAAAATAAATATGAGGTTGAGCCAATCATATTAACTGATTGAGTTACCTTACAATAAAATCAATACTTACATAAAAAAATCAGAGCTTTCTTATTTATTTTTTAAATTTTCAGAGTAGGTCCTTGTCCGGGAACCCGTCTAGTGTGTGGAAGCGGTAGCTAACACTGTTTGCTTTGTCACACACACGCTGTTAAAAGCAAATTGTGGTGAGACCGTCGAGGGTTTTACGAGGCTGCCTGCTGGAAAATTTGTACGTTGTCACCCCGAACTACTGAAATAATTTTACATAAATGGAACTGAATAGCCTATGTAGAGTTACCCGGTGATACTGGCATAATTAATTTGTCCGACTTTATCGTCCGGTCAAATTTCCCTAGCATAAAATTAGGGTCATTATTTTTTCGCATAATGCGTTCTGGGCAAGTTTAATAGATTTGTAAATATTATTTTTTGCTTATGTAGTTATATGGGCTACTTCAACTAAGAACTTCGTAGATACCGACCATACTTATAAAATAATGGACGTATCTACTTTAAAACTAAGTTTTTAAAGCAGGCGTTTTTAGAAACTTTTAAGATTTTGGATTAATTTGTATAGCATTTATCTAATTTGTCCGGCTTCTGATCGGATATCTTCTATCTCGCCACTCTATGTCGAACGTAACTCTACTTTAAGCTTCAATCGGGTTTTGTTGGCTCCACTGTCGTTATAGCGGCTATTTCAGGGATTATTTTGGCTACACAATACAGATTACACAGTATAACTTTGTTATACAAAACAAATCGTTAATCGAAACATACAATTCAAAGTTTGTTACAAAAGTTTAAATATTCTATTATCAATACTAAGCAGTATCAAGTGGAATAATTTGGTAGATCTTTGCCTTTGTTTATAAAACTCTGTATAAATATTTGAGAAGGTAGACTCTTAAAGATATTTATGCCGAACATTTTATCGACTTTACTTCGTCGTGGTAAAATATGCAGCAGTCGCGAGCCGCTTTAACCGAATGCAAATAAATCTGTCAATTTCACTCAACCTCCCGTTGTCTGTTCGAAGCCGACGAGAATTCTCGTGGAACATGGCTCTTCGTTATCTAGGAAAACATTTTGCTAGTGGCGTTTGCAAACACTTTTAGAGGCATGTTTTTTTGCCGAGACCAAATCAACCAGTTTTTCCGAACATATTTCGTTCAAAACACTATGGTACCTACCTTGTAATGTAATATTACGATTGGTCTGGCGCTAAAGCTAATTAAAAATAGTTTTATCAGAATATACAGATACTTTATTTGGGCCGGAAAATAAAATTAAACCTGTTGGTAAGTATTGAACTTCCTATCGACAAAGTTAAGTGTAATCGATGGTACAGTCGCGACAACTCTAGCTTATCTTACAAACCCTGATAATCTCTGATTAGGCAAGCAACAAACTTGGTGAATTTCGGCATAGAAATTGCGCGGTGTGTAACTTTGTAACTTGTGTAACTTTGTTGCGTCTCGCTGGAGAAGTGTGTTTGATGTGACGTTTTTGGTTGTGATTTTCAACCCCCAGTTATACCTAATGCTTTTGAAACATTTCTACTCCTTACGACAGTGCAAATTACAGCGCCAACTTTTGCGGTCAAAATCGTCTATAGATTAGTCCCTAGTCTTATTATACCAATTCAAGCCGCAGTCGGGATTGAGTTCATTCATTCGAGACGAGCTCGTCTGCTCTGGAACGAAGCAATCGAACGCAGGAGTATGTTTATTCGCTCGAATTGAACAATACATTAAGTCTTCAGCAATCGCATTACGAAATTATGAATGGATGACTTGTCGGATTAATGGAATCTGGAATTAATGAAATCTCATTTTCCTGAAGAAAATCATTGTCGACACCACTTCTCGTGGTACAAACGACTTTTCTCATCATGTACCTAATATCTTTTTATTTTAGGGTAGATATAGGCCTATCTACTTTCAAACAAAGCTATCATTATACCTAGAGCATATTTAAATGAGCCTAAGCTCTGCATTGCAAAGAAAACTAAAGTAATAACACTTGTTAAAACTATTTAAAGATCTATGGGTAAATTAATAATTTGCATTCAATTAATAAATACCAATAAATTATTCTTAACCATCTTTTAAAAACTCTTGAATTTTTTTTAAATCCAATGTACCTACCTACCGTAGATTTATAAAAATAGAATGCCAACTCAATCAAAATTCAAAACCAATCAGAATCCAATAGATGAACAAGATACGTTATCGTCTGGGATCGCGCACGGGCGCGTTCCAGAAATATTGGCAGGCAATAAAACAGCAGTAGGAAATAAGGAAGCTATCGGAACCAGAAATCCAAACATACGAAAAAATCATATGAATAAGCAATTGCTATTGGTGCTACAGCAGCCTCTGATACTCCGAATTAAGATGTCATGTAAAGTAACCTTTATCTCGTAGAGATAAAGCAAAAATTAGCTTGGTCGTTGCAGCGTAAAAAGATTTTTCTAAGATGATCTTGAAGTTGGAAGAAATTATGTTTTGGGAATTTGACGATAGTTTTAGCACTTTTTCTTGATACAAAGAAAATCTCAACGTTGTATAAGGTGAGTTTGACTTTAGGGATTTTTCTGTATTTTATTATCACAAAATATATTGACAAACCGAAGTGAAACTTTCATACTAGAATTGTTACTGCTACGTATTCTCGGTTATTGGCTCATACTCATAATGCCGTTATGATAATATCGGTGAGGCAAAGAAATTCTACGCATGACAATAAAAACTGAGTGCTTTATTGTGAGAGAGGCACGTCCATTCTGGAATAGGAAATAATATTTGACAGGGTATAATTTGAGTAGGAGGTTGTATGTAGATAGGTAGGTACCATACCTACTTGTATTATATTTACCATCAGTATTTTACTATATTTAGTAAGTGGTTTCGTAACCACATTCTATGAAAAATACAACTTTAATTTTAAAACTTATGTTTTTTTTATGCCATTTTACATCTTTGTAATCTAACGTACTTTTTAAAGTAATATTTAAGTACTTACCCTTTTGTATAAAAAGTTTTTATTACATTCTCTTTAATTTTTTATACATAGAGCTGGATATTTTTCTCTATGGTCAATAAGCATCCGCGACTTTTATGTACTGCTAACTTTTTATCTTCTTTTAGGCAATAATCGTTCACATTGTTGTAAATCCATACAAAAAGTCCAGCACATTATTAGAACTGCGAAATTCCCCATTTTCTGTCCAAACAAACTTTTGCAGAGGGAAAAAAGTTTTCGTTTGGTCGAATATTTATTAGCCATAAAGTAGCGTTGCCTCGGAAGCCATAAAGTAAGCACTATTATGTATGCTATAGCGATAATAAGAGCTGAGGGTCAACTCACGGCAACTTTATAGTGTTAACTACCGAACTGTACTCGTGTGCCAAATAGTAGGTAGTTTTAAAAGGACTAGGTACCTTCTGACATTTATTTGGATCACTTTGACGTTAGTGCTCGGTTTATAGGGGTAGGTAATGTAAATTTTTCTCACAATAGATAAATACAGCGCGTTGTATGTATATAATATATATAACGTTAGTGCATAACTATAACGCGTTGCATCTACAATTATACATATTTATTTATTTTATTACATCAAAGTGATCTTTAGAAAACTCTGCAAAAGCTTATGAGTTTTCTAATAGTTAATAGAATTATTTTCGCCTGTCCTTGAGATTTTAATAAAAGACAAATAGTTGTTTCGCATAAAATATTATGCAAAAAATGTATTAATCTATTGATAAATAGATTAGTACTTTATAGATTAATACTGCACTTTGAAAACTGGACCGGAAAACTAAAAATAAGATAGTGAAGTATGCGATAATGTAATGGCTAGCAATAAAATCTACCATCAGTTCAAAAATAAATCGGAAGCAGTGTGAAAACAGTTTTCAAACAAGAATAACAAAAGAAGATCTACTTCCAACCGCTTAGAAAAACTTACCGCACCTAAATAAACCTAAGAAAAACAATAGTAGGTAGAGTAATAACGTCATGATCCGGTAAAATGGGGTCGTTACAGGGTTTCTTTTAAAATAATTTGGAGCTCTGCCAGCGGTACTGGCAACTGGTGGGTTTAACCCTTAATGCTTTCGAGTTAAGAGCTTTTAATTTTTATTTAACTTGCGCTCTGTGCGCAGTACTGGGCAAACGATTCGTACAAAGCAATGAATGCTTAAGTCCGGCATTTTATTGAGTTCTTTTATTATTTTATGCCGAGTGAGTAGCTGGCTCAGACTCCTGGGATGCGGGTTTGACTAAGGTTGCTAAGGGACAAGTTTTTAAATGGTCTGTTGGGTTAAGGCTTACCTACTTGTAATCCCTTCTATATTTTTGTCAAAAGTTCAATCTCGTTTTGTTTGGATAGTGTCAAATAGTGACAGAGAGAATCCTAATAAGTTGAGGCGATTCTAAGTAAAAGTTATTCTTGCATCTGCTATGTTAATTAGGTAAACAGGTATTCGTTGCTAAACCTTACAAAACCTAGAATCAAAGAATAGGATATTTTACTAACTCTCATTAGTATTTAGTATGTTTGTGGTGCCTTCTTGTAGGCCACTGGATGTGTTTTTTTATAAATTTTAAATTAATTGTATTGAAATACCTACATATTTTACTTTAACTGCCCATTATTAATTGAAGTAGGCAGTACCACACTAAGCACTTATCATAAAGTTAAACTTTTTATATCAATTTAAGTTTTAATTTAAAAAGCCCTACGCAGTATTACATACAATTTGATTTACAGGCTCTCGTTAAACGTTGTAGTGTAGAGAAACCATGGCCCACTTTATCTAACTCATTATAGTAAACACAGTACGAGCGATATAATTACAGTATAATTTATTTTGTTTTTATCACGAAACACGCCATCCGTTACAATTAAGATATTTTTTATTTCTGCTTACCACGCGATTAAAACAAACACTGAAAATCTTTATGAGTTCGTGTTTTATTAAAACATTGCAATAAATAAATTAAATAGAGCTTTAAATTGTTGTATGAAAAGTATAACCCAAAATGCCAGTATTTTTTTTTTCAAAATTTTTTCTCGTGACATTCTTTGGATGTTAACATTGTAAGAATTAACTGAATATAATAGCTCCTTGCTGTTGCTCTACCAATTTTCGAAATTTATTTCTAAACTGTTAATAGATACTACTACTGCCTACCGTTGTTTTTTTATCACAACTAAATCCAATGCGTTTATTTGTATGCGATTTAAACGAATTAAAAAAAAATATGGTGGTATCTAAGTAAAGTAATGTTTAGCCAATAAGTAAATTCAAGAATGCGGAATATCCCAAACCAAACATTTTTGATAAATTACTCAATCTACGTAAACAAAGTCATGTTTACTAAACTAAAGGGAACAAGAGGTAGAAAAACAAGGAAAGGTCTACCATTCCTGATTTTACTAAAATATGGGCACTTACCAAGATTAACATCCTCTCATCCAATTGCACCTTTCATTTGGGAAAGTAGTTGACCGACTACCGTTTGTTCAATTATTTTTTTGTAAGAAATCACATGATCAAATTATTCAAAACGCATATTTTTTGCGGAATTTACTTTGAAACAAATTCAGACTACTTCATTTTGTCTATGTAGCTTCTATAGCCATGCACTGAAGAACAGTGACATTAAATAATTTGAAAGAAACCGTGGTGTTTTCGCTAATCGTTTTATGGCCCGCAATAATTTTGTGACCAATGAGTACATACCAAGTGAAGTGACCAACACAATGTTAGCTATCATTGCTATGGTAACGGATATGTATGAGGGACCATAAAGATGGCAAGCTGAATGCAGATTTCTAGTCATACTCTAAGCGGAAGCGCACAACCAGCGACAAAACGTCTAGATTATATCGTATACTATCCTACTTAATATTATAAAAGTGAATGTAAGTTTGTTTGTTACGATTTCACACGAAAACTACTTAACCGATCATCATGAAACTTTGTACACATATTCTTGGAGGTATTAGAAGTAACATAGGATAATTTTTATCCCGGAAAATTAACGGGATCCAACGGGACGCGAACGAAGTCGCGGGTGGCACCTAGTACGGGTTATAGCTGATTCGTACCTTCCATTGTTATGCTAATAGTACTATCTAATTCTATGCTATAATTATGCATCCTAATTATAAGCTATAAGCTGACGAGTGAGTAAGCCAATCGCATGTTCTATGGCCCGCAATGATTTTGATGACCTAGCCTGAATGTATACCAAGTGAAGCGGGTAAGCCACGTTTGCGGATGTCACTGTATGATTGACGGCAGCTATGAATACGTGATTAATGACTGAGATTACATTGCGGAATGTAAGACACCTTTGTGTTTGAACCCTTTGTGGTGTAATTCGCTTTTGTGTTTTGTAGGTTCATTCACCCATGCAAAATTGACATGAAAAGATAAATGATTAAACATATAACCTGTCATTTGGTTGTAGGGTACCTGCATTTTAAAAGTCAAGTATTTATTATTTTTATACTAGAAGATTGGTGAAAAAAGCTATGACCATTAACGTGTATGCTATGCGATTATTTTGCCTCAATAATTTTATTACCTACCTCACAGAGCACGTCCTCTCGTTTCCTGACGATACGACGACGTCCCGTTGCGATAGAGAGCACGTCAATATTTAGGATAACGTCGATATCATACAAAAATATTAGATAAAAGTAATTACTAGGAATTTACATGTACGACCAGGCGAAAATATTTTCCGCTTCAAATAAAAACACTCATCAACTCCACAAATCCCAATAAAAGATAATTGAATCGATAAATCTGACTTGCAATATTTTATGGATCCAATACCCATTTTCCGAAATTGAGCTCTCGCAAACGTTTGGAATTTTCAACCGCGTCTGAAATTTTTAAAGCTAATCCATACCTGACTTATACCCCTTACCTCCGACCTCTATAAAGAAGCTGAATGATTCCCCACAGACCACCTCCGATTTACAGCTAAAGGCTCTTCCCTGGGGTCAATAATTCATGTTTTACGATAGTCACTGCTAGTCTAGTGGTGGCAAGTCTAGTGCTCTACTCATCCTGGTCGTGGATTCGGGCATTTTTCCTTTAAGAGCTCAAAATAGTCGGCTCTGACAAGTCGCGTATTGATAGTCTTTTTTGTCGATTAGGCTAGTCATAAAGGATAGTAGAAGGTAGAGGAAAGAAGCACGTTGCCATTAACCAACTAAAAGCGGAAAGCGCCATCATGCCGAATAAGGAGGTCAAAGTGGCGGCCCTGAAATAGAACACCTGATGGATATTGCATCAATTACGCAGAAAACTCAACTTAAACGTGTTGCAGTGCTTTTGTATGTGCATGTACTTACCCTAGCTATATTACACCTAAGCAATAAAATGTAATATGTAAGGAATAAATGAATGAATATGAAAAAGCAACTCTAGTAGAAGAGGAGGTGGTAAATCGTGTCTTAAGCACTTCAGCGTCCCGTAAATATAGGCTTTTACTCACCCGATTTGCAGGTAAGGGCTTTTCACATGGATCGATTATTCATATTTTACGATGAGCTTCTCCCCATGCGCCTCACGACGCGAACTTTTTCAATAAAACATCCTAAAGATAGAAAACGCGTTAGGCAGTGCGGTCACGCACGGGAAAACGATTTTATAACTTTATCAAGCTTACTTTACCTTCGGAACATTGAAGGTTGAAACTTCCCTCGTTAATGCGGACCCTTTTCTTTTATCTTACTACCTTTCGGAGAAATAAAAAGTTTGATGAATTCAACTTTATGATAAGTTTTACTGAAATAATACGATGTTATATTGTTATGGCTGAGTCAAAGAAATAAAAATTCAAATTCAAAATAACTACTGCCAAAGCGTACTAAAAACATAAAATTTTCTTTGAAAATTCATACCATTTTGATCTATTCTGTGGTCTACCCAAGTTTTTTCCTTCGAGTATTTTGATAAACTGAGTCAATAAATTTTCATATCATCTAGATATGAAAATTTATTGACCAATAGAGCTTACAGTAAATATGCAATCCATAGCCCTCACTACAAGCACCATTTATCATTGCTTCCTAGAACTCAGCAAAGCATCCCGCCCGTCAGCGTCTTGACGAGAAAATCATCTGATATAGCTTCTACACGTATCACCAGTCATAAGATCACTACTAGTACAAACATCGGTAAGTTTTGTTACGCTTAACTTATTTTGTGTCTTTGGTGCCTACTGGCATGGCAATTTCACCTGAACGCTTCCCTGTTTCCTAAAGGTTTTAGCTCTGCCCACTCGGATGCTCTACTTCTATGAGTATAATTTGCTGAATTGTTCACAAGTTAAAGTGATTAGGTAGGTACTTACATCTAATTTGCTTTGGAAAAAGCGAGATTTGAATGTACTGGCTATGATTTTTTGAAAACGCGGGTCCTAATGCTATTTTGCCCATCTGCTATCCTATTTTTTTTTTATATAAGCATGTCAACCAGCTTGTGCCGTGCAGAAGAGCCTCTTTTAAAACACCGAGCGTTCCCACTCGATCTGCTTGAGATTAACCGTAAATATTTATAAGTGCAATAACGCCTTAATACCTATTCATAAGTGAAAATTATTATGCAAATAGTGGCAAAAGGCGGGCTGCGACAAGTTGGTGCCCTAATTGCTGGCTCAGGCCAGCGTCTGATGAAGTGCATCTGATTCCGTGTCGTAGCGGCCATGAGATTAAATGAAATATCTTTTTTCTAAGCAAACAATTTTTTTCTCTAGTAAGCAAAACTTTTAGATTTGTACAACAGTTTAGGTATACCTACGTACAACTTACTTATTTGTATTTTTTTTTATTGCAAATCATGTCTCGTTTATTTTTAGGCTACGTTACAATATGCATATGTATACATTTTTATTCGTTGAGTGTCAGCAAAATCACCTCACCTCGTGTGTAAAATCCATTTCATGTCAAATTAGGTTCAACACGTCAACATGTTCTGACACGGAAATTAAATAATAATATGTATTTAAATTGAATCAAAAAGAGTAAGAAATACGAGAGTCGGATGTTCTTTTTGTTTCACACGTCCTTTCAACTTTTCACGGCTAATGGACAGATATTTACAGCCGTACAATAAAACACTTGTAAAGTTGTAAGACAGTTAAACGTATGTACCTATATAATGTCTTTTAAACCTCCAATACGGAAAATGCATTTAGCAAGAATAATTATATTGTTAGTGATGGGAATATTTAAAAAAAATACAGATTTAATGTGAAAAAATATGTCCAGCAGTGGACTAGTTACTATACACGCAGATATAATGACGTTTTCATAGCATGTCCGATTTCCGCCATCACCGCCAGCACTAAAATTAATTACAATATCGTCTCTCAACATTCTGTCAAAAGTTAATAACCCTTCAAAATAGTGTCATCTCGTTTCCGTTTAGCTAGGCAGTGTTAAAGTTTAGAAGTGGTTATAGGTAAGACCACAAATGTCAAGCTTCGTTTTGTTTGACTATTGATCTAAGTACTACTATATCCTTACATAATAGTGACAGTATATTTCATAGGGCATTTTATGCCCAGTCTGTTATTATAATCTGTCTTTTGAAACTGCCGCGAATGCTTTATGAGCACAATTTTCTACTCCACAGATATATTTACGCTTGTCAATACACAAATTAAGTGGCCTATTTGACTTGGTAAACAAGATCTGAAACACGGCAGTTTTACGAGGCACTCTCAATTAATTGTATCATTTTATGTGCATTTATTATCTAGGTCTAGGAGTAGTTTAGTCCCAGACTTGGTTGAAAAAAATTACACAAAATTACCTTAGTTTCGTTTAATGTGATTTACAAAAACCTTAAAATCCAACTGAATATTATCAAGTTTTTATATCTATCCGGGAAGCATTGGTAAAAAAACAGATAAAGAGACTTACGACTCGTCAAACTTCTTTCGAAATCCATGAAAATAATAAACTTATGCTAAGTACGTATTTCAATATTCTTAGTTCAATAATAGTATTCTTTGGTTCAAGGTGGAATGCTTCGATTAACCGACTAACTTATAATAGTATTCTTTGTTGTTGGTTAACCGACTAACTTTTAGTGCAAGTAAGCATTCCGACTGTCTATAAATAAGTACATTTAACTTGTACCCGTCAAAACGTTGCACCGAGCGGTAATTATTGAAAGGACTGTCGCTACTAATCACTGTTTCCAGTCGATAGCAAGTACGACTTATGTTGGAGCGAACTACATAAACGATGATGCTTCAGTACTGAATAATAGTACTGAATAATGTATTCTATGCTCAGCAACATAGAATGCTGAATAGGTGTTGTGTTTAACATTATGTCTGGTAAGGTGTAATTTAGTTTGTTTAGGTAAAAGATAGAAGATTCGGCTTTCTTGACAATGTCACAGTAGATTTCGGATTTGGATTTAATTGTTCTGTGCTCTGTTAGTTTAGATAGATAGATAGATAGATAATACGTTTATTTGCCACTAAACAGTTTCCTGTTAGAGTAGCAATGTAAAAAAAAATTACAATGCACCTACTAAAATCAAACAAACATCCAACTTATATGATTGTCTCCTACTCAATATAAAAAAACCTGCAGTATACAATAGTATTTAAGCTGAAGTGGAAATGGGCAGGACACTTGGCAAGAAGGGAAGACTAAAGATGCACAAAGGCGGTCTTAAAACGGAGCAAGAGGTTGAACACCCGCCCGATGGTTAAATGACATCGTAGAACTAGGCATTGGTGCATAGCGAAATTTGATTCAATCGCCTTCTCCCATCGACTGTACATTTCTTTAAGTTTTTCTGTTTAAATTTGAACCGTATAGACCAGGGTACGAATCGGATATCATTGTATGGGATTTTAAAATTAGTTTTTATGATTTGCATAACAATAGAAGGTACGAATCCGCTATAACCCCTGGAAATCACTCAGGGACCGAAAAGAATACGTAGTATAAGAGGAAGCATATAGGCCTATATGGATGCAAACGAGTTGAAATGATGATGATGAATAGTAAATATATTATCGGCTATTACCTATTAAAATCCAGGTAAGCTCGCTATGTAGCTCGGTCTTTATGTAAAATTTGCTGCAGTGTCTGGCGCCGCCGCCCACAGGTCGTCTCGGCTCGGCCCTATCTGTGCCCAGTTGTACCGGTGTACTAGTGTATACTACTGAACGCCTGGGAAATCATTCTAACGGACCGTGTTCACAATGATCCATGTATACTTTGACACTGTGCATTGTGTACATTCAAAGACAAAAATTCTAAAAGCTATTATCAAATCTATCGAAATAACATAATTACGTCATTGGAATTTGTTTATGTACTGCTTCTGTATTCTTCATTTTTAGGTATTTATATAATTCGTTTATAATATCACCAGCCTACGTCTTACCTGTTTATTATTTTAAAGTCCCTATAGTCTTTCTAGAAGAGAGATTATCGATATTCCAGATTTTTATAAAAAAGTTGTTTTCATCTGAAAGTTTCCTTCAGTAATTGGCCAGTATAAACCATTGTATACAGCTGTACAGCCTTGGTAGTAGATGCTCGCGTGGGATGGCACGTAATAGCCTTTTAATTTTCTACGCGCGGCTATCAACACTTAAGGGTCAGTTATTCCCTGTTAAGTCTCGGTTTCCTAAAAAACGGCAGACGGCAAACCTACTAATATTAAAAACGCGAATGTTTGTATGTATGTTTGTTACTCTTTCACGCAAAAACTACTGATCCGATTTACATGAAACTTGGAATATATATTTTCCGTGACCTGGATTAACACATGGGCTACTTTTTATCCCGGAAAATTAACGGGATCCAACGGGATGCGAACGAAGTCGCGGGCGGAAACTAGTACTTGATAAATTTACAGTGGCATGTCGTACACAACATAACTGGAATAACAGTGTAACCCTAACACAAAAGCTTGAGATGTCAGAAACTAATTTATCAGTATACTTTTTTTAACATCAATAGCATTATATATTTTACCCGTTGTTTTACGTTCGGTGATTTTCAAAAAACCGTCTAATAGCAATAATCACTTTTGAAACTGAATTTATCGATCACGAAGCTCAGCCTCTTGTAATATCTGCAAGAGATGAGCGAGGTGGGCGGGCGCTATTCAGCTAAACGGTTTAGCATGTACATGACGACGCTTAGCCCAAGTTAATAGGCACGCGAAGCCACGAACACGCGTTTATTACTTCTTAAAGTATTGTAATATAAACCTACAAGATCTTAACAAGCAGCAGCCGTAGAACTAACAACGAGAGTACATAATATACTTGGTATAGAACGTCGTTGGTTCTTTGACGGGAGGATCGGTAATAGTGGTGCGCGCCCGAATCACCGCCGTAATGACGGATGCAGCTTTTTAGAGAATCACGGCTTTGCCAGTGAATTCCTTTATGAATACAATATCAAATTGTTCCCACAACGCGCGTTCGCAACCCTTTAAATGAATTATCTCGATGATTGGACACTCGGCCGCGCGGTGGATCGTCTAAATATAAAACGCACAACGTATTCTAAACAGCGCGCATTAAATATCGGTTGCACTGCTAAATCACTTTGACGTGAGTGATTAATCTTGGAGGAGAACGCTGTCGTTAGTCCGGCAATAAAGAGATAACAAAATAAATCAAAGGGCCATAAATATGGTCGGGATGAGCGATCAGTCCCAGATCTGTCCAGTTCGATAGAAATTTACGGAACTTTTATGGGTATTGCATCGAACTAAGCGTTTAAATATAGCTCGCCTAGTTATAAATTAAGTTTATCGTTCGAAAGAAAACCCTTTTAAAAGTTTCGAAGTGCCTGTTTAAATCTGAGAGATACGTTTATAATTCAGAAGAATCATTAAATTACAAATTCGATTCTAGATAAGGGCTCGTAAAATTATCAAACGAGGAAATGAACGTAAAGTTCGTCACTAAAATTGCAGAGAGTAGCATCCCATAAACTTTACAAAAGGTGTTTATTTAATTTGCTGTGATATTTTGAACTCTATTATATAAGAAAATTACTTGCAACAAAATGTTTTCGGTAGCTGGCACTTGCTATTTAAGAACCACGCATAAATCTAGCAGATGGACGAATATAGGCTTAGGCTATTCAACAATGAAACTTTGTACACTAATTTAAAATTCGAACGATAAAGGTCATATCTATGCCAAGAGGTAGCGAAAGGCGATTGTCCAGATCCAGGCACGATGCTGTCCCGTAATTTATACAGCACTGATTCACGTTGGCGACAGTTATAGCCGCACTCGGATATTGCACTTTTGCACCGCATTCCCACTTCTGAATTATTGCTTATAATAACCGAAGACAGCTCCCACTTTCAAAGCGGCTGTGAGATAGCGAAACTTATTATAGAGCTTAGACGTGTTTCATGTCGCTATAACATTGAACGCCTTAGCCCGAGCGTTTGATGTAAGAATTCATAATATTTCAGAAGATTAAATTTTTGAGACAAAAAATTTAAAGCGTGAAACAATGTATTCACTTACACTTTTTTTATTCGTATGGATAGGTACCTTTTCCAGAGTTTTAAATTATATTTATTTCTTTTTTATTATTTTCAGAGTGCAGTTTTGATTGTTCAGCTCACTAGCAAAAAGCCTGTATATAGTTAGATCGAGTGATATTTTCGAATTTTCATAATGCGATCGATGTTGCTGAAAACCAAAACACAACTGCCAGGTTCAACAAACTTACTATTTTATACAATAACAGTGGAAATGCAGTCAATTTGTTTCGCAAATTTATTTGGTGTTAACTGCAAACTTTGTTTACACAAAGCGTTGATTTAAACCACTGTTATGTCTGCATTCTGTTACCAGTTAGTAAAACAATCAGTTAGCTTTGTATTTTGTGGTCAGGGTATATTTTGATTAGGTATTTGTAATACAAAAATGTAGATACAAAAATCAATCTGTTGAATAAAAAATTTGCTAGGCATGGTCTCCGTTTTTTTTATATTCTAATAGTCACGTTCAAGTCAAATAAAGCACTCTTAACATTACTTAGGTACCTAATAAAAGCTACGTAAGTTTAGTATGTATTTTATGTGATTTATATGTTTTTTTGGTCACCATTTACCACTTGAAATGGCAATTTTTAAATTATTTAATTTGACATTAAAAATTTTAATAATAACTAACAAAAATCTACTAAAAAACTGTTGGATAACATATTTTTTTTAATAACCTTAAGGTACATTAGGTAATCTAAATTTCAAACTCAAAAGATTCTCCATAAATCTGAAAACTAGAAACTTGTGTTCACTAAACCAATATTACGAACGAAATAGAAAGTTATTCCCGCAGACAATATTTTTAATCACATTAAGGCGAGGTCACAAGAACCATGACTAGCTATTATTTGTGTAAACTCAGCCTAAACCAACACTTTGGGAATTAAACAAACAAAGTCTGCGGATAGTACGAAAATAAACAAGCTTGACATGGCAGGAATTGGAGAACCTTTTTGGTGAAACTTTTTTACGTAAGCTTTGCTCTTTTACAAAATAAAACTGTTTAAATAAATACCCATACCTACTGTTTATGTACCTATTGCAAAAAGTGTCTTATTATTTAAAAAGTCTGTAAAAATAACTTACAATATTTAAGTAAGTAGGTATACCGATTTTTATAGTAAATCTTAGAATTTTCTAAATTTTCTTTCTTAAACTTGTGGGTTTCTGATTTTTTAAACCTCATTTTACCGAACGATAATGTAAATAAAATCAACTTTTAAGATCGAATTTTTTTGTTATTGATGTAAAAATTACTTACTAACAAGATTTACATGACAATTTATTTGTAACTTCGATTTAAATGTACGACAAATGAATAAATTGCCCCAATCGCTTAACCTTTCGGCAGCTCGCAGGAGATGCGCTATTACGAGCAGCTTTATTCCAAGACCACCCGCAGGATACGAGTGTTATTTTAGGTGCAAGCATAATTGAGCGGTTTCATGACGACCCGTGCACCGACAGATCTCTTTGGTTACATTTTCCCGACATTCTAAATCGACCCTGTAAAAAAACCATGGCTGATTCACGCTTTGTATTTTTTAAATTAAAACCAAAGGTTGTGAGACCAATACTTATGTTTCCTTGTGGCTTTACGTAGCGTTAATGTTCACGCTATCTTCCAATAACATAAACATATTCTTATACTTAATGAAACCACAGCCTCATTAGTGGGGGCGGTAATGTACAGCCCTATTAAAGGGGATTGTTTCCCACATTTACCTGCATTACGTTATATGTAATAGAGCTATTTGTCAGGACCGGAACCGCAGGCATTTTTGGGGTTAAAAATATGTACAGTAAACAACCTAAAACCCTGGTATTTGCTTATAAAAACAGATTTTATTAACTATTCAAAATTTCAAAACCAGAAGCCATCGATTGAATAAATTAAAACTACATTTTTTTAATACATGGGTTATAAATGCCCAATCTAGACCACCACGTTTCATTAGTTTCTAAAGATGAAATCGCTATACTGCGACAGAAAACAGAATGGCTCTCGGCTAAAAAAAATACAAGAATTAATAAAACTCCCAGATTCATCGTTATTCCCTAAAAGGGGGGAGGTAGCGCCTCTATAGGCCACTTTATGCTCTCGTGGGTGGTTCCGTGACAATTTATCTGTTTACGCGACATGAAATATTTATAAAAAAGCGTCACACTGCTCCCGACAGAAACCTCAACTCATTTTGTATTCGAAATCGGACATTGAATTCTTTAGCCGAGGCAAAGTGGATATAATTCACTTACTTTATTTTCTGCTTTGTTGTTTTTTTGTTAAACTTTTACGAACTTGATGAAAATATTTAAAGGAGGATGGAAACCTCAAATGAAAGGACGATAGAACGTGAACATAATTTTTGTTTTTAGTTTTACCAATAAATATTATGACTTCTCCAGATGTATTTTGCTATTTATTCTGCAAATGTTTTAACCATTAGAAAATAAATTACTTAGTTAATTCCTCTTCAAACCCTTAAAGATATTTGATTTTTTTTCTTAGTTTTTATTGTCCTGCTAGGCAAAAATATTCCAATCGTCACGGTTCCACACGATTATTTTTTTTATAAAACCAAAGTTGCTCTCTCCAAAAGGACTAAACAAAATTCCTTTGTTATTTTCCTCGACCCAATTCCTAAAAATGTCATACACGCAACAAAAAGGTTCGCATCATATGCGTACTATTAATCATGTTTGCACAATGCACGTCAGACTTAGGGGTGCATGAAAAGGCTTGAGCTATTACACCGAAATGGCTTTATAGCGTTTTGGTAAATGACGTATGTCGATGTTAGTTTGCTCGTAAAAGTACGTTTTTTGCAATGTAAAATCAGGGTTGCCTCTGAAACAATTGACTATCACGATGAAATACTTTTGAACGCCAGAAACACCTAAAAACCTTGCAATACCGAGAAAAAAACCCTATTCCTGTTTGACATAACCCATCCAGTTTAAACATCAATTGTCATTAGCATGACAACGAAAATTTTTACAAACCGAAACATTTTCTTTTCTAAACAAACGACAGCCGACTTGACAAATGACTTGACTTGACTTATTTATTACAATTTTAACACTTGACACTGGCAAAATTGTGTGTCGAAATGACGGACACAGGCCATTATTGAAGAGAAGAAGAAGATGACAACAGATTTAAGAATCAGTTTAGTTTGGCAAAATAGTCTGTCGAAATGACGGACACAGGCCATTATTGAAGAGAAGAAAAAGAAGCTCACCTAGAAAGCGAATATGAATATACCCCTAAAAGTATCTATTTATCTATCTATTCAGCCTGTATGATCCACTGCTGGGTATAGGCCTCCTCTTTAGTACGCCAGTCTCTCCTAAAAGTATAGCCATTAATTTAAAATGGGAAGATTTTCTTAGTATAACCTATTATCTTCTGCAAATAGAAAAATAGCTAGGCTGGATATACTAGTCAGAAGCTAAGTGGATAACTATTTTTATCTCATGCTTTTACTATAGTTTCTCCATTGTACAAAGTGGTACACATCTCAGTAGATATTTAATAGTGTTTTGTGCTAAAAGCCAAGTGCAAAGCTTTTACGTACAACAGACTACTTTCATAAGTTGCTGTACAAACTCATTGGCGCCATTTTGTTTACGCTACTGCTTTATTTATTTATTTATTTATAGGAAAACCGACAGCACATAACATAGATTAGGTACAAAAATGGAAACAGTTGGCCGATAAAAGGTTTTCACGAGTAGAAAAGAAATAGATACAGAAGAAATGTGAACAAGACATAAAAACAATAAGGTACTCGTAGTATGAGCAGAAAGATCAATTTCAATTTCAATTTCAATAGCCTTTATTTAACAACTTTATCCTACCTATAACTAATCTAATCTAAATATTATTTTTATATGACAACGGTAGTGTTGAGGTGGTTTCGCTTTTCAGCATAGGCCGAAAGATAAGAAAGTAAAAACATTTGGACAAAGAGTATAGAAAGGAAGAAGGTTTAGTGTTAGGTCTAGTATTTAAGAGCCTCATGATTTAGTATGGACTTCCCTTGGGCTCTTCCATATTTCCAATACGTTTTCATCACTAATATCACTATACGGAAGTAAAGAAAAACCTTTCCTTTTGCGGTGATGATCGATACAGAAATATGATTTAAATTAAAGGTTCTATTAACATTATTTACATTAAGTGTTTCATACATAGTGTAAAAAAATGTTACTGGAACCTTCATTCTTCATTTTGGTTGCTTTCTTATTAATAAAGTAGCACAGTCGTCAGAATCTAACAGCTATTGCAAAATGGTTCTTGTATTCATAGGAGTAAGCAATGATCTTATGAAAACCATTGGGAATAAGTAACATTTCACTTAGGCTCACCAAAATAGTTTGTATTATTTTTTTAATAAGACAGTAACTAACCAATAAGCGTGCAAAAAATATGGTCTGACATATTTAGGTTGATACTTGTGATGACATACATATCCATCATGACTACAAATGCTCTTGCAGTGCCACCACACTGAGAAAAAATTACGTAGCCCGGCTACGTAATCTAAGTAGCAAAACGACCCAGCATGACGTCAGTAGGCAGCACCATGTCGCGTAAGTAGGATGCTGTAAGTAGGCCGCACCAGGAATTTGTCATGGACCGGGCTACGTAATTTCCTGCTGGGTTCTTTTGCTACTTATATACGTAGCATGCAATCTTCACCTGCCCTTCATTGTATACGTACTGTACTTGTTCAGACTACATAGAGCATGGTGAGTCCTACTTACGTAAAGGTGTGGACTACTTACATCACGGTGTTTCCTACTTACGTACGTGTTCAGCCTACGTACAGTAATGGCTCCGACTACTTACAACACGGTGTTTCCTACTTACGTACGCATGCAGCATACGTACAGTAATGGCTTCGACTAATTACAACACGGTGTTTCCTACTTACGTACGCATGCAGCATACGAACAGTAATGGCTCCGACTTTTAAATCACGGTGTTTCCTACTGACGTACGGGTTCAGCCTACGTACAGTAATGGCTCCGACTACTTACAGCACGGTGTTTCCTACTTACGTACGCATGCAGCACACGTACAGTAATGGCTCCGACTACTTACAGCACGGTGTTTCCTACTTACGTACGGGTTCAGCCTACGTACAGTAATGCCTCCGACTACTTACATCACGGTGTTTCCTACTTACGTACGGGTTCAGCATACGTACAGTAATGGCTATGACTACTTACAGCACGGGGTTTCCTACTTATGTACGCATGCAGCATACGTATAGTAATGGTTCCGACTACTTACAACACGGTGTTTCCTACTTACGTACGCATGCAGCATACGTACAGTAATGGCACCGACTACTTACATCACGGTGTTTCCTACTTACGTACGGGTTCAGCATACGTATAGTAATGGTTCCGACTACTTACATCACGGTGTTTCCTACTTACGTACGCATGCAGCATACGTACAGTAATGGCACCGACTACTTACATCACGGTGTTTCCTACTTACGTACGGGTTCAGCATACGTACAGTAATAGCTCCGACTACTTACAACACGGTGTTTCCTACTTATGTACGCATGCAGCATACGTACAGTAATGGCTCCGACTACTTAAATCACGGTGTTTCCTACTTACGTACGGGTTCAGCCTACGTACAGTAATGGCTCCGATTACTTACATCACGGTGTTTCCTACTTATGAACGCATGCAGCATACGTATAGTAATGGTTCCGACTACTTACAACACGGTGTTTCCTACTTACGTACGCATGCAGCATACGTACAGTAATGGCACAGACTACTTACATCACGGTGTTTCCTACTTACGTACGGGTTCAGCATACGTATAGTAATGGTTCCAACTACTTACATCACGGTGTTTCCTACTTACGTACGCATGCAGCATACGTACAGTAATGGCACCGACTACTTACATCACGGTGTTTCCTACTTACGTACGGGTTCAGCATACGTATAGCAATGGTTCCGACTACTTACATCACGGTGTTTCCTACTTACGTACGGGTTCAGCATACGTACAGTAATAGCTCCGACTACTTACAACATGGTGTTTCCTACTTACGTACGCATGCAGCATACGTACAGTAATGGCTCCGACTACTTAAATCACGGTGTTTCCTACTCACGTACGGGTTCAGCCTACGTATAGTAATGGCTCTGTCTACTTACAGCATGGTGTTTCCTACTTACGTAAGGGTTCAGAATACGTACAGTAATGGCTCTGACTACTTACATCACGGTGTTTCTTATTTACGTATGGGTTCAGCATACGTACAGTAATGGCTCTGACTACTTAAATCACGGTGTTTCCTACTTACGTACTGGTTCAGCATACGTACAGTAATGGCTCCAACTACTTACAGCACGGTGTTTCCTACTTACGTACTGGTTCAGCATACGTACAGTAATGGCTCCAACTACTTACAGCACGGTGTTTCCTACTTACGTACTGGTTCAGCATACGTACAGTAATGGCTCCGACTACTTGACGTCACGGTGTTTCTTACTTATTTACGGGTTCAGCATACGTACTGTGAGTACGTATGAGGAACCCGTACGTAAGTAGGAAACATCATGACGTAAGCTGTCGGAGCCCTACATTACGTACACTACACCCTATACGTTTACAGTAAACACAGTGCTGTAGACAGTCAGAACCCGTAAATTACGTATACTAAAAGCTGTACGTAAACAGTATACACAGTGATGTAAGCAATTGGAGCCCTACATTACGTACACTACACCCTATACGTTCACAGTAAACACAGTGCTGTAGGCAGTCAGATTCCATACATTACGATTACTAAACCCGTGTGTAAATAGTAAACACCGTACTGTACGAGGTCAGAGCCCGTACAGTAAGTACATATGTAATAAAAATAATAACTAATATAATTTTAATGTAATTATAAATTTTATTCCTTAACGTTGTTTTGTATTCAAAACATACAATTACAATTTTATACTATTTTATACCTCTATAGCATTATATAATTTTATTGGTATTTACTCGGTTACACCAAGGTCTACATAACTGCTCGTGAGATAATATTAGGGGCCATCTCCACGAGCGAGAGAATCGCCTTGTCCTACCATACCATTTTTAGTACCTATTCACTTTTTTAGAATTTATAACATAATATTAAATTACTACTAACAATTAGGCTTAACATTAAACATAATATTCAACGAAAGAAAGCAACAAATATAATACGGTGTGCTTAAATCTAAGAAACCGAAATAAATTAAAACTATTATTCCAAACCAAACGATCCAACAAATTATTTCCAAGAACAGAGAAAGAATCAAAAGCACATAATTATAAGTAATATATAATACAGAGTTTATTTCCATAAACATTCTCATCAACCTATGTTGCCGACTGCATCTTAATAATCTTAATAATAACTAATATTCCAAACCAAACGATTAAACAACTTATTCCTAAGAACAGAGATAAAATCAAATGAACATAAGTATTTCTTGGTTCGCTATGTAGGTAATAGTGCTAATTAATTATAATAACCGCGTTATACCTACTTTGTTTCTATATTTAAGAGTAGTTGAAAGAGCACTCGAAACATTATCGGTTATTTCGTTAGATGGCACCAAATCATAAAATTGTTTTAACAAAATATTTTCAGATTTAATAAAGAATATTTGAAGGTTTTCCGTAAATTCTTGCACAGTTTTACGCGGTATTATTGGACTAGCATACAAAGACGATATTAGATATGCAGCATGGGAAATAAGAGTATTTTCAACATTATCTTGGGGTACGGGTGTAATCAAAGCCGATTCATTTTGTGTAGTTGTTTCTAAATTTGTTGATGATGTATCTGTCATAAGAACAGACATTATGGAATTACGTTTTTGATGGCAGTTTACTGTTAAAGATTTGTGGCTTCTTGTCAAATGTTTTTTAAATGAGACTGCAGTAAAATAATGTCGATAACACCCTTGTTCACCACACCGAAAATGAGAGTTTTCTGCAGTGGACTTGTAAACATTTTAATTCTCAGAATTGATAAGCCCTAGGTCAGTCAACAGTGAATTGACTGTCTGTGAGTTTTTGTCAAACTTTGTCTTTATGTCGAAGAATCCCAATTGGAGAAAGAACCATACCTCTGCACATTCGTCAGGGTAACATGCCCCAGTTGAGTGGAATATTTTACAAGCACAGTCTACGGCCGTTATTAATTTATTAAAATGATACACAGTGTCATTAATTACAACATAGGCAGCCACAACATCTACAACTGATTTTCCTACAAAAATTACAAAAGGTTGTAAAGTTCTACCTTGTTTAGAGATTTGTTCGCGTTTTGTAATTATTACGTTGGTTACCTCTGCTTCCGATCCAACTTGTTTGATGTAAGCATCGCAAATTTCTGCGCGGGAAAATTTTATAATCGGTTTTCCTTTGCGTTTTCTGGCCGTTGGTATGTTTATTATGTATGGGAATAGCATCAAACACACATTTTTTTGTGTCTCTGGGTCATTCTCTGAAAGCACACAAAAATAAATTGTTATCAAAAAGAATAGGTCAGGTTTAAGAATATTTTTATTTCTCAGAATAATATGCATATTCACTCATTAAGAAAACAGTCAGTGGACTAAGCTTATGAGCCACGTATGTAGATAACAAAAAGCAAAAAAAAAAAAAAAATTACTAAAATGGTTGGGTCTCTCAGTCTAACAATACTTTAAAATAAAATAAAAAACATACCCTTTATCAGTCCAACTAGTTCCTTAATAGTTGTGGAGCAGTGTTTATCGCGACTTTGGTTTGCTTTATTTTTTGCGTATTCTATAATTTCATCTTTTTTTAATTCTAGTCTAGAGAAGAAACTATTCTCCTTATTAGGGAACATAAACTTGAAATCTTCTTGCAGCTGTAAAACGTAAATTATTGATCAAGTGAGTGAAGAGGTAATTAATTGAAGTAGGTAACTTTTTTTTCAATATCTAAATTAATTTATAAAGAGGAAAGATTTGATTGTTTGTTTGCATTGAATAGGCTCCGAAACTACAGGACCGATATGAAAAACTCTTTCACCGTTGGGAAGCTACACTATCCCCGGTTTCGGAGCCTATTCAAAGCAAACAAACAATCAAATCTTTCCTCTTTATACATAAAGATAATCTAAATTAAACCTAAGCATGTTTGTAAGGTGTACCTACGTACAATAAAGTATTTTCATTCATTCATTCATGTTATTTACAAAGACTTTAGTAAATGTTTGACCAAATTATTTATTTGATGAATTTTATTCCATTGATATTTAATTTTAAAGATAACAAAACGAACTAGTCTCTTTAGCGAACTTTATAGACAACTTTTAATAACTCCTTTTTTATAAGCAATATTTGTTATTGATATATTTACCAGGGTGTATCCTTGAGGTTGTTTTAGGGCGGGGAAGTTGTTAAAATATTCAACAATCTGTTGACTATTATCATTAAGTCTCAAACTTCTTGTTTCGGCCCACTTCTCCTCCACACTCCTCCACGGATCCACATTATTCTTTAACCATGCAAGATTTTCGTTGTTGGATTCCTCTGTGAATAAAATATGACTCAAATTTATTTTTCATTTCGTCAAACGATAGAGTACCCATAGAGGGGTCCATTAATGTTAGACAAATAGAAATGAGACTGAATGAAAAATTAACACAGAGGTAACTATCGGAACAAATCATGAAAATAAGGATAACAAAAATAACAATAGCATTTTTCCTAAGCTACCCCATAGAACGTTGAAATATATAAATCAGTTTTGTTAGCTAAAAAATTGTACACTATTGTTCATTTAAAAACCTGAAATTCATTCCAAACTTGTTTGAATCAAAAGTGGTAATATTACTAGATTACTTTTATTTGAAAATCGACCCAGAGTATCAAAGAAATGCATTACCATAATCGTCCTCGGTGGTGTATGTTGGCGAAATATTTGATGAAGACCGTGAAGAAGCTCGTCTAGTTCCAGGAAGGTCTCCGTTTTGACGTAGTTTTCTTCGTCGGGTTATATACGTTTCGTAAAGCTTGCCACTGGCATTTTTCTTGGCAGTATCACCTTCCCCAGACACGTAGGCAGAGTAGTATACTACGACGCTTTCTTTTGGAAAGATGGATACAATGTCCAAAGACAACTTATAAAATTCTTCAGTTGTAATTTTTTTTGTTGGAGATGTGTCAATAGTTTGGTTAATGACCAGCTGACTTAGTTTCCTCCTAGCCCCTTCTTTAAGCAATCCTCCACCGTTCTGTCCTTCTTTTAATATCGCTCTGCCATCCACACTTGCCTGAAACCAATCACATTACATTATGTATGTACAGTCAACAGATAGTTTTGTAGGCCACTGTAGAAGTTTTTCACACTAATACATGTAATATAATAAATAAATTACACATTACTATTAACATGTTTAAATTTATTAGATTAAGAAATTTTGCTAATATTGTAATATAAAGTACAAAAAAGTTTTACAGTGACCTTAACTTTATCTACATAATTCTAATCTAATCTACTCTTCTACAATACGTACCTATATTTTACAGATGTATCTTTTTATTTTGTATGGATGGATGTGTGTAACCCTACATAGTTTCAAAGCTGGTTTATGTTGGAAGTTCTCTTATAGGTAGAAAGCCATAGAGTATTTTTCCCTTGTGAAGTATTGCAGTGCGTCGTTTTGAGACTCATTTGCCTCTAACTGCACCGGCTGGGACTCCTTGGAAACCATAGCACAGCACTACTAACATCACTGCTTGTCGGCAGAATAGTACCTATTCGTAGGTCGTAGTATTTCCCTAATACGCTTACAAAAAAAATATTGATCAAATTTACAAAATTATTAAGTATTATAATTATATTATATTTTTCCGATGACAAGATTAACGTTTAAATTTGTAGCATGCCATCTCTATTTGTGTAGATCTCTATTTCTAAGTCATGTTATCATGACTGTGTATTTTGTAAATACTGTATTTAGTCGTAATCGTAACTATATTTGTGAATACAGTACGTTGTGTCATTAAATTGTAATTCACCTTTATTCACACATTTTTGAGCAAATAAAAGATCTTTATCTTTAAAAACTTCTACTACTGCTAAAATAATAACAAAAATATAAGTATTAAAGCCAAATATATGTGTGCAATTACCTTAATAGAATAAGAACAAACTCATCTAAGATTTAACTACAATACTACACTAACTACAAAAAAAAAAATTACGTTAAGTATCTTGAACACCTGTAACAAGAAATAACAATTATTTTAAAATTAAGGAAAAGCTTAATTTCCACGTATTAGGTAGGTAGCTAGTCGTTTAATGATTAAGTATGCAAAATTGCATGTTTACATGCATAATTTTACTTCAAATTGAAATTTAATTAAATTACTGGATACTAAAAAAAAATATTTCGAGCGAAATATGCATTCCAGACAGATTTTTCCTAAAGTACCCGTCTAAATGGGTAATTTTTGAAGAAAATATTCTCATCTGAAATTATTTAATATTGTAACCGTGGTCATATTATGCCACATTGCCGTACCACTACTGTTCGAATGTACCTATTATTTTGTTAGGAGAGGTGGCATACGACCACTGTAGTACATGTAGTACCTACATAACAATTTCAAATGAGAATATTTTCTTGTTTCATACTTTTTATATAATATATACATACATACATACCTACATACCAGTCAAAATCATATACCCTCCTTTTTGCTTCGCCGTGGTCTGGTAAAAAGTACAGAAAACTTCTAAAAGTTAACTGCATTCGAGAAATTAATTAACATTTCAATAAAATATAATCGTCATCCGCGAACAAACAAACAAACAAACTCGATTTTCGAAATCAGAATCGTTTATTTAGTCGATTTGCATAGTTTATCTATATCTTTTACAAACCCCTAAAAACGCCTATAAACCCCTACAAACTCCTAAAAACCCCTAACGCTTGGCTTGGCTTGACTTGGCTCAGCTTGGCTTAGCTTGGCTCAGCTTGGTATAGCTTGGCTCAGTTTGGCTTAGCTTGGCTTTAGCAATATTTACTAAAGTACCTTGTGGCTACCTTGAATAGGAAAGGAGATACAAGCATTTATTGAATTTCAGTAACAATTCTGAAGCACCCTGGACTAGAGTATTTTTCCAATAAAAATATTTTTTAGATTTCAGCAATATTTACTTAAACACCTTGTACCTATTTTGAACCAAAACAACTTGTAGCTACCTTGAGTAAGAATGAAGATACAAGCGTTTTTCAAATTTTGGGAATATTTGTGAAGCATCCTATACCTGAATTTCCTATCAATGGAAAGATCTCTTTTATTTCAGCAATATTTACTGAAACACCTTGTACTTACTTTGAATAGGCAAGGAGATACAAGCATTTATTGAATTTAAACAACAATTCTGAAGCACCCTGTACTTAAGTACCCTGCTAATAGAAAGATTTTTTTAAATTTAAACAATATTTACTTAAACACCTTGTACCTTGAGTCAAAAGATACAAGCACCCTACCATCAGAAAGGTATTGTCATTTGCTGCAATATTTGCTTTTACACCCTGTTCCTATCTTGACAGGTAAAGAAGATATGAGCACCTACATCGGTTTAAGTACACACAAGCACGTAAATTAAAAAAAAAACAACAATAATGCACTACATCGATTACGGTTAATAAATAAAAAACGTCAAAGTTTGAAAAAAAGTCAGGCAGTCAGTAGTGGACGAGCTTTATATATATTTTATACTATATAAAGCTAGACTACCACTGACTCACTGACTCACTCCCTGACATGCCCGGAGAGACGGAAAGAGTGGAGTCACACCAGAATGATGTACTACAAAAATGTGTATTAAAGATATGGATAAACTACATTATATTATATATTTTAATATAATAATAATAATAGATACATAGATGAGGACTAATTTCTCAACTCCCCGAGGGCAGAGCTATATTATACAAAAAACAACTCACATTAGATTGGGTGACAGTAGCAGAGGTCGGTTCTGTCACTATTTCCACAACTGGATCGGAGCACTAAAAACAAACATGTTTTAAATATCACAATCAGACAATAAATGTTCAAAATATAAAAACTACATCCGCTTGGAATATTGCCTTTGGGTAGCATTTTTAATTATTTAGGTGTAATGACTCTCTAAATGTTACATCAAAATAGCTCTAATATTTTATCTCTTGTCGCAAACTCATAAAACATTCACATAAACCTTACATATTTCCATACAAACTTTCATCCCTTGTATTGTTATTTTACACCCTTAAGGGTAAAAATAAGTTTCAAGCTACTAGCTATAAAAATGTTGATACTTCCATACAACTTTTCACCCCCTTACAACCCTTATTTCACATTAAGAAGTAGCCTATTTCCTTTCTCAGGCTATAGACTATCTGTGTATCAAATTACATTTAAATCGGTTCAGTAGTTTTGGCGTGAAAGCGCGACAGACAGACAGACAGAGTTACTTCCACATTTATATAGATAGTTAGGTCAGAATAGGTAAGAAGCAGCTAATAATGTAGTAATAAAAATAACTTACACTAGATCCAATGGTTGACGAGCTTGGTTGCGATAATATACCCAGATTATTATCTGTATGGAATGAAAATTCATCTGGGTCAACAATCTGAAATATTTAAAGAGTAGTTTTAGCAGAAATCAAAATAGGTAAGTACTGATGTGTAGGTATAAAACCGTTATTTTTTTCTTTCATGCCTGTTTCTAAAACCCTGATATGTTTGGTTGGTTAAGGCGTAGGGTAAAGTCAGACAACCTTCTCGCTCGCACATTTCAACATTTTTGAAGATATAATATACCTACATGTAATTATGTGAAATGGCAGAGCTTCAGGGTCGAGAGAATAACAATGCAAAGGTTCAATAAAAATATCACATTGATCTAATTGTTTGGATTTTTGCGATATAAAGTGCACATTTTTTGCACATGTGCGCTTTAATTTATCGCATTGGTATAAGTTTTTTGGTCGGAAAACTTGTTTGGATCAATATGATATTTTTACTTAAATAAAGTTATAAAGCATAAAAAATATTAGGTAGGTACTTACTGAAAACGTAAGCTTTTCAGAAGATTTCTGTTCAATAAAATTTCTGACTCTTATTCGATCCCCTACTTTGGGGATAAGTTCTTTCAGCTCTTCAGCACTCAGAAGAGTTAATATTTCCAAATTGATGTTATTTTCTGAAAGTTTTAATTTAAATTAGGTAAATGCAGTTTACTATTATTGAGGCCAGGAACTGGTAGGTAGCTACCCAAATAGATTCCACCTAGACTAGGTTCAGCATCATAAAGTTCACACTTTTCGGCACCCACAAACCACAAATGTAGGATAGCCCATCACCCGAAGGATCGAATACATTCATACAACTGTGTAAAGTTGATAGATGTAGAAGGCTTAAAATAGCTCTTTCTAGAAATCTATGGGGTGGCCTATGTCCAGCAGGACAGGAAAATAGAAATACTTAACCATGTCTGCTATGCTGCGCGCGCTGGTCACAGCACAGTAGAAAATAACCTAGCTTACCAGTGAAACATGCGTGAGGCGCCTACCTACAACGTACAACCCCACTACGACGACGGCGACCATACGACGACGATAATTACCTAAGTCCCTACGTAGGAACGTACGACTTGTATGTAAGGGAACCGAGGGAACAATAAATTCATTGCACTTACCTCGAAAAACATCTTCTAAGTATTGTAATTTTAGATCTGATAGGAACTCAAGATCTGCTTTATCTTCCAATCCATCCATTCTATGTAGGTAGTATAGGTACCTACCTATAATATTGTGTATGTAATCAAAACTCGCGTCGTAACTCAAGAAAAAGTACTCCGTGGACTCAAGATACAAATACATCCAAAAACGTGCAACAACGGCTACAAAAATGGCGTCAGTCAAGACCGGACCGTGACGCACACGCACATGCACTACCCACACGCGATGCTTAGTGTTGCCAAATCTAACAGTCGAACCGGATTAGTCGCACAAAAACTGACGATACTGGTACCTACAGCTCATGGATTATATCTATGCTACAGCTACAATCTACATAGCCTATAATCGGCAATTTTTTTTGAAAAGTAAAATAGCCCAATTTGAGATCAGGTAGCCTGGTTTGGCTACCATTTTCGACTCTCTTACGAGACATAATTATAGGTAGGTACCTAAGTAAACAAAAGGAGATAAAAAGAGAACTTGAAGAAACACGAGTACAACATTGCGCAAAAAATATACATAAATTTGGTTTGGTAGTTTGTTTTAATTGTTGTAGTCTGTTGATCTCTAATCTTGTATTGTAATGTTTCTTCAAATTCAAATTTGTATTCAATAATTATTTATAAAAACAGGTAAGTTTTACTGAAAATAGAAGATGGAAGCGAGTTTCGTTTGTTCGACTGAATGGAGTCTTCTTCATTTGATAATCATAAATTAATCAGGGACTGCCGCCGTAGCATTGGCAACACTGACTCTTTTGTCGTCCGCGGCTTGCTACCTACAACAGTAAGCGTATACATTAAAATACGTACCTAGTTTGTTTCAGCCAATCATAGATCAGGTATTGTGATTGGGAAGCAATGACGCTAAATGACGCAATAACAGACCAAGGGCGGAATACTGAAACGTCACTCAAATTTAAGCACGCACCACTTAAAATTTGCTCTGCCTCTGTTTGACATTACTCATTTGTAAGAGATGACAATAATTTAAGCGTGAACTTAATTTATGTGGCGTTTGAGTATTCGGCCGAAAGAGATTTCAATTTTCGCCTGCGAATCGATCATCCGCGTATAAGTACTTTGGTAGATTAGCCACAGTTGGCACCTACTAAGTACCTAGGTAGATACGGGTACATAGGCCTGCTTGTGTAGACCTGCAAACATTGTTTGGATAGACACCTAGGTACCTTGGTAGGTACAAAGTTAAGTAGATATAGGTACCTCTACCTACCTACCTACTAACTTAGGCTCAATGTACACTGAATTGGCAGCGACGACCAGGTTGTAATAACAAGACATTATAAACCTTATGTACAATATCACAAGATATAGAAACGCTTGATGTATGATGTATGGCCCAAGTGCCGCGTTAGAGCTGGCGTCCGCACGGCGTGTCATGGCAAAAGATTTTATTACTAATCAAGTTATTTTGAATCTTATTTCAATGAGTTTAGAATTCATGTTACTTTATTTCGATATCACGATGTTACCG
Organism: Eulithis prunata; assembly: GCA_918843925.1. Classification (NCBI taxonomy): domain Eukaryota; kingdom Metazoa; phylum Arthropoda; class Insecta; order Lepidoptera; family Geometridae; genus Eulithis; species Eulithis prunata. Next base: position 4,130,752 of record OU974016.1, on the reverse strand, counting down.
CATGACGCGACGCGCCGCGGGATGCTGCGGTATAACGTGTCATCCCTTTTCATTCCACGGCGCGCCATTGCATCCTGCGAGACGTATGGGTCACTTTGTGTCGAGGAATTATGATTGCTAAGTAAGTTCAAATAAGGTTGAAACTTGTGCAGCGGTGATTTCGGTTAATGGGGTGCAGTCCGGTCGGTGCGCGGAAGCAAGGGAGGGAAAAGACGCACTGGCGCTCGCGCGCGTTTTTTTTGTCACACACTGACTGAGCATGCCACGGCATGCCACGGAATGCCACGGAATGCCGCGGGATGCCGCAGCACAACCTGCCGCGCCATGCCGTGCCATGCCGGCGGTGGGCGCCGGCCCTTAGCTTGCGAGCACGTGAGATTGCTCGTGCCGGGGTGGCCGGCGGCGTGAGGCTATCAAGCGATTCTATATCTTATAGTGTTGTATAAGGTTTATAATGTCTTGTTATTAAAACTGATCGTCTCGTCGCGTTGTCGGCGGCGGGGCGTCGTCATCGCGTCGCGTCCAATTCAGTGTGCATTGAGCCTTAGTTGTATTGTATGTAGGTCAAAATCAAATAAGTACCTACCTACCTACTTACTAGGTAGGTTAGGTAGGTAGGTACTACCTATTATACCTTCCTAGGTACCTCCTACTAATATTCTGTTGTTATGTCCTACACGCCTACACGCCTAGTCGATGGTCTTCTCACTTCTCACCAGACCACTGTACTAGGTAGGTAGGTACGTAGGTACCTACCTACCTAGTACAGTTTGAAACATTTAATTCACCTTGTACCTAACCTACCTACTTACCTATTTTGTTCAGATTAGATGAACTGGAGTCCATACCTACTCCAAGGTCTGATGATGACCAACAATGATGAAGAGGATCCAACGAGATATTCATGATGGGGGTTTTACATTTTTGGAAAACTGACTTATTCAGCTCTTGTTCGGTTCGGCTTGTTCTAGACGACCACGGTTTCGGAGGACCACGGTTTAAAAATACCTAGGTTACTAGGTACCTAAAAAGTATATTTTACATATATCTTATACTCTTTTAAACTATTATAAAACTGTAAAAAAGCCAAAAACTAAAATTAAAGATATGGATAAACTGAATACCTATGCAGATCTACTAAATAAACGAGTCTGATTCCGAAAATCGAGTTGGTTTGTTTGTTTGTTCGCGGATCACGCCTAAACTACAGAACCAAATTCAATGAAACTTATACCATTCAGAAGCCCTTTTTCCGGATTGAAACATAGGCTATAATTTTATTGACATCAAAGACGTAGATTCTTAGATAAATTTTGAACTCTCTAAACCAAAAGCAGCCAAAAAACACGAGGTTCACCGTATACTGGTTGACAGAGATTTTAGTGGAAAGTTTCGCATGCGTATAGTCGCGGGTATCAGCTAGTCTTTAGTAATCTTAAATCATGATCTGTAATAATCATAATAGTAGGTACCTACCATGAGCTACACTTGACCACCACTGTTCCAACGTGGATCCGGATTTTGACACATTTCGTGTCATTTTTTACTGAAAAATAACACGACTTCTGTTAAAATCTATGGATCCAGATTGGAACTGTGGCCGAGAGTAACCCACGGTCTTGCAATTAATAATCTTGAAACATCGAGGTAAACCTTACGCTAGTAATAGTAGGTACCTAATTCAATGTCTTGAAATGGTTCCTTGTCGATTGTACGTAGGTACCTACCTACACCCCATTTTTTAGTATGAACTAGTAGGTACCTACCTATACCTACCTACATTATTAACTTTTTGTCAGAAACCGTAGACGCCGCCGCCGCTGCCGTCCGGGAAGTCAGCCTACCAAGAAGTAGGTTGTAGGTATGTAGGTTTTAAATGAAAATAGATAGGTAGGTAGGTACTACCTAGTAGGTATCAAAAAATGAATAGGTACCTACTTATACCTACTATCATATAAAGTGTGTAAACATGTAGGTACGTAGGTAGGTATGAGTTGATAAGTAGGTAGGTACCGTATAGGTAGGTACTATTTTTATTACAGCTATGATAGGTATAGGTATAGGTAGTAGGTACCCTGATGGGTACCTAGGTACTACCTATACCTAGCGTCGCAGTCACCGATTTTGAAGTCTATTTAGTGGTACGAGGCACCATTTTCCCATGCGCAAACACACTCCTTCCGCATGAGAAATTGATGCCTCGTACCACCAAATAGACCCCCAAATCGCTTACTGCGCAGCTTGGCCGCCAGCGTTCTTCTTACATGACGCGATCTATACCTACTAACCTATCCAGTAGCATGCTCTGTTTAGTAGGTACCTAAACTATGTAAACGTATGCGTTTTTTGCGCATCCACCCGGTCAATATGCACTTTACGGTCACCTATCTATCGACTGTGCGTTTATAAATATAGGAATGTAGGTAAGGATCAATTTATACTAGCGCAGAGTCGAAGCGCTTGAAGAAACTTAACATAGCAAATTCAGCCTTATCTCCACAAATTAATGCACATATTTCTTAGATCAAAAAAAAGTCGCGCGATTTCACGCGCATTTGAGAGATTTCTCGCGTCTGAACGCGTGAAGAAATATGTGCATTACCTTGTGGAGATAAGGCTGAATTTGCTATGTTAAGTTTCTTCGATGCGCTTCGACTCTGCGCTAGTATAAATTGACCCAATTATGTAGTACCTATACTTTTCCGCACGCGGTCTGACAGTTTTACATTACGTTCTGCGCTCCATGGCTCGTTGGCATACCCCAAGGGCGGACTTTTGATGTTTTGTAATTTTGTCAAATAATAAGTAGGTAGGTACCTAAATTTAACAAACCAGTAAAACTTAAGAGTACTATCCGTATACCTACCAAATTTTATGAAGATCGGATGAGTGGTTTAAAAGATCTCGTCGAACAAACATACAAACATACAGACATACAAAGCATTTTCGTCCAAGTTGTCACTAAGATCTCGTTCGCTTCGCTGACTCGATCAATTATTTACCATTTGGAAGTCCTTTTTCCGGATTGAAACATAGGCTATATTTTATTAAAATCAAAGACGTGGGTTCTTAGATACAGCTTGATTGAACTCTCTAAACCAGAAGCTGCCATTTGCTACGAGGTTCATTGTATGCTGGTTGACAGATATTTTAATGGAAAGTTTCGCACGCGTACGAAGTCGCGGGTATCAATCAGCTAGTAGGTACCTACCTACTTAATATGGATGAAGTAATTTATTTTTATTGTTTACATGTACCTATCTAGGTACTCATAATTTTTAGGCTATACCTAAGTACCTACCTACCTACCTAAATGTGGGTACCTGTACCTTCCTATTTATAAGTGTGAACAATAAAAAGTTTTTCTTTCTTCTTTTCTCTCTAAGTAGAAACTTTCTGACGATTCTACAGGTGTTCAAAATAACTGCTTTTTGCAGAAGGACATAGGTATGTTTTGGAAGTTCTAAGGAATCTTAGACTGAAAAAGATGTTTGGGGATAACACCGGTTGATGACAATACTATCGTGATTATTGAGACTTTCTTTAGACGCCACATGCGAGTGATTTCGTTTTTCAGATCAATATCTTAATTAATATAATATTTTGACAACTTTTCCGCAATGGTATTCTGTAGGTTGTGAGTGTTTGGGATGGCAATATCGATAAGAAGTGCTGTGTTGTTCATTTTGTCTACGGTAGAATAGGTAGCTCTGTCAAAATAAAGCTTGTGTGTAGCGTTCTCCAGCACAGTTTCAGGGGTGTACTTTATTATTATTATGTTCGATGTGTAGACGCAGGGTCGAGCTGTATTTGTAGGTAACCTACATACCTAAATACTTCCAAAGTTTTCTGCGTAATAGGTATCTCTCTATCGTTGTCGTGATGCACGATGTAGGTAGTATATATAGGTAGGTACCTATGTGTTTACTTGTAGGTTGTTGTACTACTTATCTTAACCAGTTTTTGTTAACATCATGCTAGAGGTATCTTCCGTGTAAATAACATGGATGTAATTACCTACATTCCTGTAAACTCGCGGTCGATAGACCGTAAAGTGCATTGACCGGCTGGATGCGTAAAAAACGCATCTAGGTACCTACCTACACTACCTACCTACCTACCTACGACCTACCTATAGATAAGTCACGTACCTATCTATCATCGATGTAATAAAAATGGTATATACCTGGTAAATAGGTACCTTACCTACCTAAGTCATCGGACTGATACCCAATCATCATGGTACTTATGACCTGATACCTAGTAGGTTAGGTACCTACCTAGTACCTAAGAGAACCTAGGACAGAGAAAAGGTAAGCAAAGGTAGGTAGGTACACTAGGTATACTTGGTAGGTGAGGTACCTACTACGAATATACTACTTAGCTTTTTGTGACATTATTTGACGTTTTCTGAGATAGGTTCCATCCGAACTATTATTTTGACTAGGTACCTAGGTAGTAAGTATAAAACCATTTTATTACGACAACTGAGGGAAGTCATCACATTTATTCGCGATCTTTGTAGTATAACTACGTAACGTAGGTAGTTAGGTATACGTATCTATACCAACTACCTACCTACACTGAAAAGGGACCTTGTTTATCATTTGTAAGTAGTTGGAGCCATTGCTATACGTATGCTGAACCCGTACGTAAGTAGGAAACACCGTGATGTAAGTAGTCGGTGCCATTACTGTACGTATGCTGCATGCGTACGTAAGTAGGAAACACCATGGTGTAAGTAGTCGGAGCCATTACTGTACGTACTATGCTGAACCCGTACGTAAGTAGGAAACACCGTGATGTAAGTAGTCGGTGCCATTACTGTACGTATGCTGCATGCGTACGTAAGTAGGAAACACCGTGATGTAAGTAGTTGGAACCATTGCTATACGTATGCTGAACCCGTACGTAAGTAGGAAACACCGTGATGTAAGTAGTCGGTGCCATTACTGTACGTATGCTGCATGCGTACGTAAGTAGGAAACACCATGATGTAAGTAGTCGGAGCCATTACTGTACGTACTATGCTGAACCCGGACGTAAGTAGGAAACACCGTGATGTAAGTAGTCGGTGCCATTACTGTACGTATGCTGCATGCGTACGTAAGTAGGAAACACCGTGATGTAAGTAGTCGGAACCATTACTATACGTATGCTGAACCCGTACGTAAGTAGGAAATACCGTGATGTAAGTAGTCGGTGCCATTACTGTACGTATGCTGCATGCGTACGTAAGTAGGAAACACCATGATGTAAGTAGTCGGAGCCATTACTGTACGTACTATGCTGAACCCGTACGTAAGTAGGAAACACCGTGATGTAAGTAGTCGAAACCATTGCTATACGTATGCTGAACCCGTACGTAAGTAAGAAACACCGTGATGTAAGTAGTCGGTGCCATTACTGTACGTATGCTGCATGCGTACGTAAGTAGGAAACACCGTGATGTAAGTAGTCGGAGCCATTACTGTACGTATGCTGCATGCGTACGTAAGTAGGAAACACCGTGATGTAAGTAGTCGGAGCCATTACTTCAACCGTTATGTAAGTAGGTAGACTACTTACATCGGTAATTATAATGTAGCTGGCTACTTACAATACGTAGCAATATACCGTTACGTAAGTAGGTGGACTCCTTACATCGGTAATTATAATGAAGCCGGCTATTTACAATACGTAGCTGTCAACCTTACTGTACGAAGGCACAAAGATCATTTATGTACCTAAGTATCTGTATACCATGTAATAGTATGTTTTTAGTAGCCAGAACACTTAGAATGGTTAGTTACTGTTTCCATATTGTACGCAGGTAATGGCTGTAGGTACTTATTATACTGTTAATGTACCTTACCTACTCTGCTATTTACGACACGTAGCTTTCAACCTTATTGTTCTTAGGCAGCTAGGTTTTAAAGTTATTTAGATACCATGTCACCGGCTACTTAGACAATTTATCCATCAACCTTATGTAAGTAAGCGCAATACGTAAGGTAAAGACTGAGTGTAGCCAAATGTCAAATGAGTGCGGAATACTGATATAATGCAGTCGGTTACTTATAATACGTAGCTTTCAACATTATGCAACAAGTAGGCAGACTATGTTTCATGTTGTATAAATACCCCGTACTTAACTAAATGAGTCCGCTACTTAAAATACGTAGCTATCAGCTGCTCTTTTTGTTTAAGTAGGAAACCCCGTTACATACGTAGGCGACACCATTATAAGTACTTTTCTGTAATACCATTATGCGTAATGGCCCTGCCTATAAACGTGTACGTAGGATTCAACATTAAGAAGTAGCCGGAACCATTGTTAAGTAGGTAACACCGTTATTAAGTAGTAAGTTGCACACACATTACAAAATCGGGTCCTGTAAGTAGCTTTTTTCTCTCCGTGCAGTCGAGTTAAATAAGGACGCATCGCGAACGCCGCTCTGTCAAGAGCGAACGAATGAGACGACTAGTTCTCGAGAGACTCGAAAAAGCCAAGAAATTGTGACAGTCTATGGTATCTTGGCGAGATCGCCAGGCACTTCGGTGCCGTGCTAGTTTATTGACTCAATCATTGCTATACGCTTTGAACGTGTGGTGCCATATCCCGAGGGTAAAGTGTGTCTTACATGAACTTTCTGTATCGAGATAATGGATCTACGTAGGCGATATTACTTAGTGGAGAACTACCGTCAGTCATAGTAGAGCATACCCTTGAAAAACGTTTTCATTTCTTACAATACTTCAACCACAGATCATATAATACTACTAGCCGTCACCCGCGGCGTTGCTCGCGTTCTACCCTTTAGAGTGTGACGTTTCAAAATTCCTTTCTTAATGCACCTCTACACTATATAAGGATACTACCCTCCAAATTTCATACCTCTACTACTTATAGATTAGGATGTGCGTTGATTCTCAGTCAGCTTCAAAAGAGTTTTATAACTGACAAACCTTCATACGGCTTACACAACCAAAGTCAAACCCCACAAGTATCTCACTATCCCATCCCATTCCACTAATATTATAAATGTCAAAGTTTGCTTTGATTGTACACTCCGCTCGCAATAGCAATGTTTTTATCATTCGTGTCCTGGTTCTGTCGCTATTTCTACAGCGTCGATAACAAAGCTCTTCTTCCAATCCACACCGAGTCAAAAAATGTCGCACGCCAACCTCCTCATTACACCACCGTTTACGTTTACGTTTGGGTTGGCTGGCAGACAATGCTTTCAGCATTAAGTCCACCCTTTGTAACAAATTTATAATTTTGTGCAATAAAGTATTAAATAAAATAAATAAAACCTTATTACGCACACATTTACCTTATCTTATTAGCACAAGTTATTTACGTCACGCTAATTAAAGATGACATACGACGATATTGATATTTACAAATACGGCAACGTATATACCTACGACAAACGTGATGAAATAACATTTCACCGGCTTGTTTCTTGGTCGGCTTTCTGCGAACTACAGCAATTAATTATGAGATGTCGAGACGCATAAAATAATGTGCGCTTTACATACTGCAATATCGAATTCAACTTGCAGTACAATTTAGGACAGAATTGGGAATTAGAGTCCTGCCTCTTTCTTACTGTCTTTTAAATTACCTTCTGTCTCTTTCAAACTTTTTTGTACCCAATCTTTGCTTTCAGACTTTCATCGCATACTTTCTCAGATTGGTATACAATTGATTGTACAGTGTAAAGTGAGCTTACGTGGGAGAGGGAAATGCCATGCTCTTTTGTTTTTACAACGTTGTTGGCGGGACAATGCAGCGGTAATGACTTTTATCTTGACAGATACGAACGTCTCGGACGTGTTCATTAGCTTTTTGCGATTCGTATTACTTTGATGTAAAATCAACATAGAGTAAACCCGAACAAACCTGAGGCATGAGTTCAAATGAAATTCAGAACAATAGTCTGAAACTTTAATGGCGTAAACTTGAAAATAATCATAAGGTACTATTGTTGGAACTGGATATCAGTACTTTTTTTTTTCACTTCAAATTTTATGAGATTTTTTTTGGAATTTTCCAATTTGCATATTTCTTAGTTACAACCGTACCCCAGTCTCCTCTACTTTTAAAACATACCACGATAAAAATAAGAGGATCGTTCGGTATTCAGGCAAATATGCAGGATTGCATTTGCCATCTCTGCAATTCGGCAACATTGTAGACTGCATTCATCTTAAAGCACATCGTCAAGTTACATCTCTACTTTTTGGCGCTTAAATAACATTGTTGGGAATACCACCTTTTACAATTGAATCGTTACTTTGTATTTTACAGCTTAATTAGGAGACATCGAGATCGTTGGTTTGGTTACTTTCCAAAAGATAGTGTCTTTGCGTATTTTTTACAAATGTTTAGTGATTGTACTGTGAAAACATATTAGTGAGTAGCTAGGTAGCAAATTAAAATAGCAAGTTAAAAATCTTCATAAGAAATGTTCTCAGTGAACGTGCGCTGGTTGGTAATATGTGTTATACGCCGAGGTACCTAACCGCTTTACATAATTCTAATTACATAATTTTAAAAACTGCACGATGTTTTTACATATTACTTACTAAATATAGAAAATAACGACATTATTTCATTGCTGGTGTTGAGCATAAAAAATCTTAAACTAACGGAATGAAAACTGACTAGGCACCGTTATTGTTTACCACCGTACACACCGTAACGATGACAGCGTGGTCTAAATACGCAATATGACAAAAAAAACTTGTCCTTATAATATGAACAAAGAAACACTGATTTATTACATTTTATTTATAGTTATGCTCTAATGGAAAGATCAAACGTACGCGGCCGTTAATTTTAATGTCTCGATGTAAACGACACCCGTTAGATATAATTAGAGGGTTGCTGTATATTCTGTGCAACACAAATTCGCCGTAAATTGGACGTTTTCAAGTCACACTGCCTGTCAGTGATAGTTTGACTGTCTATCGTTGCAGTGTCAGCGTGCAGTGTAAATCGAGTATGTTATCGTTACGATAAGTTTGCTGTTGTCAGATGTTCGTGCTCCCCTGTATCGGTATATGTCCGCTAGTGCGGCTGGCACCGGTGACAGTATTATTTTGATCTTACTGACATTTATAAACTCAACTAGATAGAACTGTATGTACGAGATATCTTCGCCGTTCTATAAATATGCATAATAATATCAATACGGTAGCAACCATAGCACCTCTTAGTAAATAAGGTAAATAAAATAAATAAATAAATATTCACGGACACTTATCACACGCCTTCTATTTCCAAACTAAGCCAAGCTTGTACGATGGAAACTAGATGGCTGATAGAATACATACATACATTTTTTTTTGTAAATACATACTTATAATACCTACATAGAAACACCCAGACACAAATATTTTATTTCTATAGTTTTCTAATGATTATTAAACACAGATTTTATATTGTCTAAGGTTTTTAACTGTATATACTAGCTATTTATTTTATTCGCTAAAATATATCAAAAAGTTTATAATATTGGAAATATTTAAAGTACCTACCTACGTTAAATAAATGGGCATGTAAGTTCTCAAACAGCCTATTCATGTAGTAACTTTTAATGACGATAAACTTTGAGGAGCGTTTTGGTACAGCTACGACCCTGATCCAATTTTAGTGATTTATGGCTTATAAGTACTTACTTTATATTATTTCATAAATTTTCCCATCAGGGTGAAAGTTATTACAACAATCTTTCAAAGAACGTCTATAAAAAGATGTTATAATTTCTACGTTAAAGATGTAGAGCGAGTTTTGCTAAAAAATAATGTGATAAGTATACCCACTAATCGATTTTTTAGATACAATAGTTAGTGCATAGATATAGTTTATCCCCCTGTATTGGTAAGTGGTTTGATAGTTTAAAGAAGTAGTAGTAGAGCTCTTTGTGAGAGCTCGTCCGGGGAAGTACTACCACCGTACCTATTTCTGCCGCCAAGCAGTGATGCTCGCATTGCTGTGTTCCGGTTTGAAGGGTAAGGGCGCCGGTGTAATTACAGGCACATGAGACTTCAAGATCTTTATGTCTCAGAGTGATGGACGCAGTGCATTGCTTTACAGGGCACGTCCTCATTGGACTTGCTCTGTGAGGTAATGCATTGTTATAGGCAGAAGTTACCGCTTAACATCAGGTGAGCTATGAGATTGTTCCATTTCTTTTATCAAAAAAAAAAAAGAAAAAAAAAAGAACTAGAGTTCAGTCAGTGTCATATGAGTTGTAGTGTGCAAAGAACTTGTAAAGTAGCTAGCCTTTACTCATATGATATGGTCAATTCAAATTATTTATTTCTGTCAATTTCTATTATGCGTGGCTGCGTCAGTTAAAAGACCGCTCTCTGTGTAGATATGGGACGTGTCGTAAAGAGCGGTGAAAGTAGTGTCCTGTAGAGTAGACTACGGGACTCTAATTAATTTATATAGTGCGTGTAATGTTAGCAATGTAATGTTACCAGTAATCCTGAATATAGTAACAGATAAAATCCTTTTAAAGTTTCTAGCTATAAATTTTCAAAATCAGACAGGAGTCGACAGAATTGAGGAAGTAACCGGTGCGAGGCAAGGGCGCCTGCTCTCATCAACATTAACGAGGCGTTACTTCAGACACAGTATTTACACTTTCAGTATCTCAGTTGCTGGTTTATTTCAGACACTTCAACCAATAATGGACACTGCGTTCTATACCGTGTCGCTTTGAAATATCTACCTTGAAAATCACAAAACTAATATTTTAGAAAATATATTGCATCTACTTATTTATTCCACGCACAATCAGCCAGAAATAAGTCCGAAATGTGATACTGTGAAGTGGTCATTGACGGACCTAATACAAAGCGGGGCTCTTGTAGAGCGTTTCTTTTTAGTCAATTAATATTCTTGGATAACACAGAACGCCCTCTAGTCCCAAACTAAGTAAAGCTAATGGAACTAGATAGTGATTCTTATAGCTATATTTTTTTTGTAAATAAACAAGTACCTACTTTTATAAGTACTTTTTAAGTTATCTTATCACCCAGGCAAAGAACCAACACCTATGTTTGCTACACAAAATGTTGTTCTCGTAGAGGGATCGAACCAACGACCCACAGCACGGAAGGCAGAGCTACACCGACTAAAATATTAGCATAATATTCTGTAGTAGTAGTGTTTAATGTAGGGTTCGCTCTCACTTTTACGCATACCTACTATAAAAACGGACTCTACATTTTGTAGAACTGACTTTTTAATGCAGTATAGGTATTTCCTATTACTTCTACTTTCATGATCACTAAAACAAATTCCTGATACCTGATGGTTATCCAAAAAGCGTATACCCAGAGGAAAGATAACGAGAGCTTACTGCGGAAGAAGGGCGCAAACACCGGTGGCGTGAGGCAAAGGGCGCAAGCTCTCATCAACTTTTACGAGCAATTACTTCCAACATTTTAGAACGTTCAGTATCTCAGCTGCAACGAGAATGAAGACATACAATATTAGATTTAAATTTTATACAGGTTTTTTAGTTTAAAAAATTAATTAATTGCCTATTTAAGTTTTCAAAATTAAACTGTGTTAGGATACAGACATAGGTTACTTAGTTTGTATACACAACCGCTTTTCATTTATCGAGACATGGGTAAAAAGTAGCCCCCTGACGCCGCATAAATTATCCAAATTAGATGCAAAGGCCTGCTTAATATTAGTTTGTTTACAAAGATTAGCAGCCCAGATCTATCTTTATTGGGTACAAACAAAGAAGTTTTAAAAACTCATTCTTCTAACTAAGAGTTCATGTTGACATTACTTTTGATTTATCTTAGTCTCACATTTATATTGATGTGTTACGAGTTGAGATACTGGTTCATCATTTACTGTGCGTCTCCTCCCGCTGTAGGGATTCGTGCGATATTCAGAACTCGTAACATATAATTATTTCAGTGGGGGCGTTGATAACGTAACCACAACGCATTTATATGCGTCGGCTTATATTCGGGAAAGCGGAACGGCATTGTTGTAAACACAAATTGAAATTAATAAATAACTCCATTGTAATAAATAATTAGTTTTTTTACACACGAGGAATATAATTTTCAAGGCATGAGTATCATCCGCCCGATATTTACTCTTATTGTTGCTTTGGTTAATATTAATACATTCAACCATAAGGACCAATGATCTTTTATGTAAGAGAAGATCATTGATTAGGCACATGATAAAAATTCACCAATGTCTATAATAATCTATACCTAATAATAAGGTGAATTGCCATGTTAGCTAATCGGAAAACATTTGATTTCATTTAGTTTATCAGCAGTCAAGACTGGCTATAAAATGGCATAGAATTTGCGAAAAGAATAATTAAGAAAAATAAACCGTTATTGTAACTAGGTGTGTGCGGTTTTCGTAACTCCCTGTTCTACTTTCGTTCCATACAGTTTCACAAAACCATACGTTTAAAAACAATGATCAAAGGTATTTCGTACTCATTTCCATAATTCCATACATCTTCATTAGGGTTTCCACAGCACACCTTCCTACGCTGACTAATGAAGGAATTTATAAACGTTGAATAGTACCGTTGTACTCGAAGCCTGCATAACTTACAATCGAATTTTGATGGAAATTAAACTTTATCACCTTGATTTAAGCTCCAACTAAAAAATTCACGACAGCGACTGAAATAAACAAAGTTTCCAAACAAAACATGAGCTGTCACCCTCTGACTCTAAGGTTGACTATTGCTTGAATACTTTCTTCATTTACCCATGTCTATTTTCGTGTTATCGAAGTGAAACTCCAGTTTCCCTGCACTACGATTTCGTCTGTGACAGTTCTAAGAAATATTATCGACGCAGGCGCACAAAAGGAGACAAAGTAGACCGACCACTGAAACGAAACGTCCACTGAAATAATTCACGTGGATTCGACACGGACATTCGCAGCCGTGGGCGAGTTATCGAGGTGTCTTGTTGCTCGCTACTACATGGGCCGGATGAAAGAAGAAAGGATTTCTAAACAATAAGTGCAATGGAGCGCAGTATGGTGTCAAGCTAATGGATAGAATACGCAACACCGAACTGCGCTTACAGACTCAAATCACTGACGTAGCTTTGAAAGCAGCTAACTTAAAGTGGGATTGTGCTGGTCATATCTGTCGTATGGCAGGTGAGCTGTAGGCAAGGACTGCAACTAGTGGCATCTTGTCCCAGCAAGAAGGTGACGCGGCAGACCTAAAAGAAGATGGCGGGACGAACTTGATCATTTTTTGATCGAATGGCAAAGCGTAGCCTAAGATCAGAGGGTGTGGAAAGAATGGGGGAGGCCTTTGCTCAGCAGTGGGACACAAAGGGCTGATTATAAACCCTGGATACTTAGAAGAGAGTATGCTGGGAAGGCTCACAATTCTTTCCCAAACATGCATGAAATCAATTTCGCTAAATTATTTAATAAATATCTGAGCTAGAGAAGAAAACATCACTCCAGCTTCAAACTACTTATCTAAACTAACCCGTCCATCGAACACTATAATATCCGTTCTAAGCCCGTCACTGGCATCCAGGGTTATTTCCAACGCGAATCACGTCGCACCCGTCTCGACTCGCCCTCGCTTTGATGTCACATTCTCTTTTTGCAAACTGCATTTCAGTTGCGATAGCGCACCGAATACTTTCGGGAAGGAGCTGTGGATTCTTCAAAACATAGAGTAGGACGAATGAGACTTCCAATCCTTTTTTTTACTGGTACTAATTCAGTTATTTCTGACTGGACTGGACTCGTAAAATCGCAACGTGGAATAAAACAGTTGACTTATGTAATGGATAAAAAGTAAAAATTTTATGTTCTGATGTGTAAAATTCCTTTTAGTTTTTTTTTCGATATAATATAATTTGTAATCCATACTACAAGTTTTAAGATGAGGGTTTGTGAGATTCATTTTGATACTTACTTATATACAAGTTGTTTTAACCTGTCGTATACAAATTATAACTACGGAGTGTAAAAATATCTCTTCTAATTGTCTCTTAGCAAGATATAAAATAGGCATAAAACGGGTATAGCTATTTGATAAACTAACAATTTCTACACGTGGGTGTATTCTTCAGTTTTAAAGATTTTTAATAGATTTCTCTGTTTTAAACATACTCTATGTTTTGTGTATTTCTGATGACAGAACTCTTGTCTTTAAATTAAGTGCATGGATTTTTGAGGCTATAAAATCTTTGTCGATTATTTTCAGTGCCAGTGCAGTTGACACTCGTACTAATGGAGTCCCGTAAAACTAGAACTATTCCTTATTCTAGTGTAAACTGGTGCTTGTGGGCGAGTGTCGCATGATAACGGCTTTGAAGTTATGTCTTTAACCGGAGATTTGCTAGCGTTTCTGTTAAGTATAGGTTAGATAAGTTTCATATGCATATTATAATTATCTCTATTGTTTTATGTGGTAGAGCGTAGAGCACATTTTTTTTCGCTATTATGCCGTCTGTCTGGTGGTTCTGTTCAGTCAAACCATGATTATTTTTTAATTCACATTTACAAATAATGTTACAAACTACATACTACCCATTATTTTTTAATAAGTAGTTGAATATTGCAACCTTTACCGTCCAACGAGCTGTATGCTACTTAGGTAGTTAGGTACCTATTGTCTGAGATGTTTCATCGGAATAGCTTGCTCGGAACGAATGAATTTCGTTTCAATTTAAACTTTTTTATATTTCATTGGCATGCTATTGTCTTGATTAGCCTTTATGGTATGAATTTAAAAATGGAACAGTGATACGTTACTTGGAAATAAATGCCCGCGCAGTGTACGGAAATGGACACGGTATTTATTTTAAGTCGGCATTTTAGGCTATTTTAAAAGTATGAGGAATGATTATTTTCTATCAAAAACTTGGACAAAAGTTTTATATGTTTACTAGCCTATTCTGGAATGTATACTAAAAAAAAGTTTATTTTGCTCAAAAAACTGCTCTCTGCAAAAACAGCTCTATGTATTGGTAATAGTACATAATATGTACCTGTGTCCCATTAAATTAAAGGGAAACCTGCTCTTGACGTAAATGTCACCAGCCAAATTAAATGACTATTAAAAGGGTAAAGGGCCTGATTTATAGCTCACTGAAATGGCTTTTGATGTGGATTTAGCTCTCGTTACGTCATACTTCATTAGAACAGGAAATCCTTTGCAATAAAAAAACAAACAACTAAGGAGGTAACTAACGTAACTTCAATGAGGTGTGGTGAATTTATATGGTAGGTAGTATGAGATCTCAGGTAACTGGCTGGACACAACTTCGATATTTGAATTTTTGAAGTTCAAATGAAATATAGCTTCTAACGTAGTGCATCAAACAAGTAGATAAAAAAATAATGGACTGAGTCGAAGAAGAATCTGGTTTGGTGCGCGTGTGTCCAAGCCAATTTTGGTAAAGTATTTTTCAACACACTTGCTCATAAAGTGGCTCTATGGTCACTGCAATTAGGTACATAATGACACCCATAATCAAACTGTGACTTTTTCATTGCCATAACTCACTAGTGAGTTATAGATTTTTTTTTTGAATTTTTTTGGTTGAGTTTCTTTGTTCTTAAAAAAGTTTTTATTCAAAAAAAAGATCGTGTTCAATAGAACAAATAAATTAATGTTCCTATTGCTTGCTCATTTAATGCAACTTCTTATTTAAATAGATAATTTTAACTCGTACGTGTTTAATAAATAAAACTTTCACTCAAATATAACTTTTGTTTTCTCTGTAATAAAAGAAAACTTTAAATTTCCCATTTTGTACGTGGCAGAATATACGCAAACTCTATGCACGGAAAATAAAAAAAAAACCTCATCCCTTTAGTCTGTGGCCGATCGCAATGCGCGCGCATAGGAAAACTGATTAATTTTTCCCGCCTTAGCGAAACATTTTTCACAACTCGTTTTCACTGTTGAAATTATAGTTATTTTATTCACAAGTGTGTTGAAAAACGTCGTATGATACACGTGTGTATTGATGATTACCGTCCTCGGCTCTCTTAAGACCCTCGCCTACGGCTCGGGTCTCAATGGCACCTCGGCGGTAATCACCAATGTACCACACTAGTACCATAATGTACTATTACTCACTCTACTCCTAGTTTAGGTCTACTCCTAGGTTACTGGAAATACCAATAGCTAAAACACTAAAAATGTTATCAAGCTTTTCTAAGGGTAATTTGTAGGATCACTTACTAGCAGGGTAAGTTAATCTACATAATAACAGTTCGGCAATAAAAATAAGAGCATATTATTAAAAGGCAATTATGCATGATAGTCGATTAACTTAATAAAATTACAGGCATCTTAGTATGCAATTTGAGTATGATAGCTTCATCAAGAGAATTCAAAATGAATTATGATTAATTTACGTGTGAGAATAAATTATTGCGTTCGCAGACTGAATTTATAATGTTCCCAGTTACTGCTATTTGTACTTTAAATCACCGACCAAACAAAAAAACGAGAAAAAACAGTTTATTTTTACCATATTTTGTTTCTTGTTACATCGCATCTATAATGCCCAAAAAGTTTTTTACAAGGAAATAAGCAATTAGATGGAAAATGTTACAAGCGTTTGGGGTTTGGGTATTATAGTATAGTATTATTTGATCTCTGGTTTGTGTTAGTAAGTACCACAGGAAGGTAGCCAATCATATAAGTTTCAACGCATTGTAAATGTCCGTCAAACCCTACTTAAATTCCCAAATACGAGACCGATATGGAAACTTCAGACGATCCCGATTAAGTGAAGGTAGGTATTGAAATAATCCCTGAATATTCTATTACAAAGGGCTGAATTGAGTCGAAGGCCACAATCAGACGAGGCGTTTAATTACAAAATTCGTAACTACCGGGCTTCGCTCCCCTTAAACTCCCCTACAATTTCAGAGGATTCCTTTGTATAAGGCTGAGCACACATTTTACACTACGCTTTCATCAATACCCATTAAACACTTCTGTGGCAAAATGGTTGGTATGTATTGTTCTCTGAGTTCCATCATCCTTCTGTACCATGTTACGCTTAATGGGCTTGGCACAAATGATTTTATCTTCCACTCTTCTATCGGTTGCCTTTTAGGACACTTCTTCCTCACTAATAACCTACGCACCTTCATACTTCGAATTCTATATTGCTCTGTTTAATTTTAAAGTGTCCAACAATGTTCACATTCAAAATTATCGCACAGTAAAACTAATCTTTTACAAAGCCTTCAACCTTTAGAATAAAGCTTTTTCTTACGCGAGATTTCAGATATTTTAGACTATAGCCTTGAGTTTATCAGTCTACACACAGCCTTAGCCAAGCTAGGGTTAACAGTAACTCGATATTTACCTCCAACTAAATTGGCACATGAAGTGTCACCGCTGTCTGCCGGGTACAAAAGCTAACTACCGTTATTTCACTGTGATTTGGTCAACCCCTATTACAAAGGCTCTCTCAATGTTTCTGATGAAAGTGTTATTCTGTCTGTTTATATTATTTGACTACTTTATTTGTAAGGTGTTTCGATTTAGTTTCGACTAATTTAACTAAGGTATGTGCAAAGTCTGATGGCGTTCAAATATTACAAAACGCTTGACTATGCAGCGTGTGGACAGACTCCAATGAGTAGGGTTTTACACCACGTATTCAAAATTTGGAATGATAGAAGTACTGGATATAGGCTTTATACATCTATTGAAGATGATTTATACAGCGTCAGGAGACAACCTATGTCTACACTTAAACTGTAGTGCGTGGAACGACACACTGCAGTGCCTGGGACAATGTTTAGTAGGCTTGCCCAGCACCTATACCATCACCCTAGTCCTAGTCAGCCATATCCACAGGAAATATACACAATGAAAATACTCGCGCGGTAACCTGTCGTTCATGCCTCTGCAACACTTCTTTTGCGTGTTGAATGATACGTTCATGAAAATAATATCAACTGCTATGATTATACTTAAATAAGCGTCGCTAAGAAAGGCATAAAGGCTGGAACTACAGCGTTTATGTAAATTGCTTCCGCTAGGATCTCACCGAGATTTATGTCTTCAGCCGAGAACAATTAAATTTAGACTCCGATTTCTGTTCTTGTATAAATTACCTCGGTAAGCCGGAGACAGATGTCCTACATTCCAATTCAGATTCGGTTCTTATTAGCATTTCGGATTATTTCCTTCGGTTTAAGCTTGTGAACATCTTAATGAGAACATTTACGGGTTTCAAGTTGGAATATAAAACTAAATACCAGTGGTATGTAGAGGTAGGTACTAGGTACTTAGTTACTACCGAAATATTATAATGAACGTAAGCATCTAACATTGTGATTCCAAGTATGGCGTCAGACAACCAATTAGGTAGGTAATGTAGTGTATGTCTACCTACTTAAGGTGTTATAAGACTACTCCCGAAAACTATGTGTAAAAATTCCTTGGTTCCTCAAATTTAACACAAGGATTCAAAAATATTACATTCAATAAAACTTATTGAAATGGCAAAAGCCAAAATATATTGCAAAATATATTTTTTATAAGTATCTGAATAACAACATGTAAGTTGTAACTTGGACTTGTTACGACCACCCAAGAGGTTTTACGCAATTCGAACTAAGTATATACGCTTTTGCAACCGGAGATCAGACTAAAGGGACCAATAATGACCTTGTTTTGTCTATACTCACTACTCAGGTTCCGTAGAAGCTATTTCATAAAACGGTTAGTACCCTTGGCTACGACTATAAAATGTAGGCGTCTTATTTAAGGCTCAGTTTCACTTAATAGACGAAGCTACTAGACTAAGGTTTTACTATAATATCACACATTATGTATAAAATGTATAATATGAAACAACGATTTTATGTCCCTTAGAGGTCAAAATTATAATAAATTCTTTCATAATCTAATCCAAATTATAGGTATAATAAAACCACTCATTTCAGAGATCATTGGCATAGCGTAGCGAATAGTATTATAATATGATCTGTGGCGTGGCATAGCCAATAGTGTGAGCTTCAAAAGGAAATCAGCTGTTACATAAAATTTACTATAATGTAGCTTTGTTAAAAATATAATGGAACTAAGTTTTTGTTCGATTGTAAAGGTACTTCCATACACGTGCACTTATACAGTGTGTGGTTCTTGTAGAGTTAAAGGACTTTGTTCCTTTTTTGTTCATCGACCATAAACTAGGTCACCTCATTTATGAAGCGTTAACGTATTCCTCAGAAAATGAAGCAAACATGCTACCTCCAGCCCCCCATACATATTTACGAGTTCCCAATATTCAAATGAGGTAGGTAAATATATGGAAACAATCTAGCTAAACAAGGTGTAGCAAAACTAGTCCTGAAAGAAATTCACCGAAAAAGTTTTTATAATATAATATGAAAAACTTTTATCTATGGAAATCATTTTCAATATGTTGTGAACCGATTATGAACAAAAAACAATCAGCATTTTTGTCAAGTAGGTATGTATATAATTTTGTATGAAACAGCAGATTTTTTTGGTTTTTAAGTTTTTAGCAAATTAGTTTGTAAGGAATTAATAAAGTATTTTCATTCATTGATACATTTTTTTTCGCACTTGCACTCTCTTTTTAACTGTTAACCCTTGAAGTTTTTGAGAGTAGTCATAGTACACACTGTACAAAGAAAAGGATCGCAGATTGCAATTCGCAAACTTTACTTATTTCTGATCAGGATCTGTTGATAAATGTGCTCCCGAGGAAATAATTCAGCATTTATTAGCATGAATTACAATGTAAAATTAAATTTGAGGCAATGGCTGCTTTGCTTAGGCGGCTGGCTTTAGGAAATCATGTTTTATAGCAGTTTTAGTGTACGAGTTATTCAGTAGTTCAATGTGACGGGTATATCCTCATGTTTATTTAAACGTAGACGGTATCAATAGAATTTAAATTTATAATTTTTCTATTCAAATATGTAGAGCAAAGATTTTAGATGGTGATAAAAAAAACTTCTTGGAGACACTAGTTAATATTTCTACAGCGGTGACAATTTGTTGCATCCTTGTACTTATTTTAAGTGTTAAATTCAAAATATTTCACTAATTCAAATTTTTCAGAATTCACAAAAAGTTATTAGTAGGTACCTAAATCCACTAAAATGCTGTATAGGTACATACACTTCCTGTAGCCCATGGTCATTGGTCACTATTTGGTTTTTCAAGTAGGTACAGGTATCAGAGCTTGAATGCGCAGATGTCCAATTTTTCCCGCTTCTCTTCTACTTTTGCCAAGCGCTATTAAACTTTGACGGGACGTTTATGTTCCGAACTCTCATCACGAATTCCAAGACAGAAAAATGTTTCTTTAACAGCTCTTAGGAACACAGTTCCAGTTATTTGAATAGAACTTTAATATTAACGAGAGTTTTATTATGTCGGACATAGTAGTGATCGTAAACCAACACGAATATTATGGCACTATAGGGTGGTCAAGTTAGTTGCCAATAAAAATATTACCCTGTATAAGCCAACGAGGTCAATAAACTACAGTGTTATTAACTTTTACTTTAGCAAAGTAGAAACGTGTTGTATATTACTTGCGAGAATAGTACATCAGCAGGGAACTTGTAGGTATTCGTGTTATCATCAAACTATATCGAACCAAAAATAGACGCGGGTCTTTCTTTCAAGAGGCTCCATTGGCTCCAGTGTTTCATCATCCACCTACTATATAGTATCATTGATCTACTGCTGGATCCTACGAGTATCATTGATCTATGCCAGCTCTTCCTGTGGTTCCCAGCAGTATTTCGCAGATCGTCACTTCATCTTACCAGTAAACTAAGCCATGGTTTTCATCCAAATATTCGTTGGCTCCAGCGTTTGCGTTTCTTTTAGGCTTCGAAATCGGCAAGTTCAAGAACCAGTATTTTTATAACAAGAGTACGCAAAACCATGAAAGTGGATATAGCCCACCAAAGTATAGTTTAGTTAGAATAAAGTTAACTTTTAGAACATTATGAGACTCTACGAGATATACAAATTTAAAACTGATTACTGAAGTAATGGCAGTGTTTCAACGAGAGAGCGTCACCCTTTGACCAGAGCTTATTTTAATTAATCCCGTTAGTTTGCATTAACCTTTGTAAAGCTCCTGAAATGGCACCTTGTAATTTCAATCCAATAGTCCTTTGTTCCGTATATAAAACTTTTCGGTAAAGGAAAAACCCATTCCCGAAAGGTGGTTCTGGCTATAAATGTGGCGATACGAAAGACAGAAATAAATTGGTCTCAACGATTTATAGCCAAATGCTCTTAACCCAGGCTGTGCCGAACAAGATTCGTGGTTCAAAAATTTGATGTAAATCTAAACGATCTCTTTGGTGATATTAAAATCTTAGAATTTCTACTGTACCGTTACCTACTTTTAATTTTGAAATAGGAATCCTAAGTAACTCAAACCGCTCACTTTTTATTAGTTTTTAGTTACATTTGATAAAAAAATTACCTAAACCTTAATTTCAAATTTGAAACTAATTTTAATCTCATATCTATATCAAAACTCTACGTACCAAATAATTAAAAACCCGTAAACTATGTTGTAAAATGAGAAGTACCTACTGTGTAGAATAATATCAACAGTGCTTGTAACATTCTATCACAGAGTTCTTTGTATTACACAGTAACGTCTACGTGCATTTTATGATGTTGTCTCTAAAACCAACATGAGGCCAGAAAATAATAAAGTAGACGTTTTATTACTCGATTCCAAGTAGGATCCATCCTAAGATACTTTAAAGTTTACACTCGAGAGGAATGAAAATAAAAGAGATGTATCAATTTGAGAAAGTTTCTAATTTCATATCATAAAACGGTACAAATACAAACACAACGGATTCTGAAAATATTGCGAATACAGTGGCGTCTAAAAGTTTCAGGAAAAGGGTGTTAAAAAGTAGCGGTCGTATTGCGATGTGTGAAAAGGTTTTATACGCTAGCGGTTACATTTATTACTACTAAATACACAAATTTAATCATAAATATCACAGTCAAAATTACTCTAACATTCTAGTACTAAATTACAGGATTATTTCAAACCTAACCCAATAACAACCATTTTATACGTACTGGTGATTACAAAATGTTTTTATTTTCAATTTGAATTTGGTCAACTCTTTTGGGTTAGATTTGTTTATTTTTCCACCTTCTAAACCAAAGTAAATGGCAGTCAAATGCAGGTTTTTATTATTAAGCTTTACAGTAAAATAGTAACAACCTTGAGTTTTTGATGCTACCTACAAAATTGTAACACTATGTTTCAATGGGATAGTTCAAATACATCTTACAAATCGGTAAAACTAGTCCTACGCACGGTGACTAGATCAAAGATTAGGAATAATTACAGTTATAAATTCCAGTATCTACATTATTACAAGCACAACTACGAATGTTACAACATTTCTACGATATCTAGACAAGTTTAATCAATGTTAATGTACTAATTCCGTAAATGGCCGAAATGCTATTATTGCTTCTTTATAAAATTCTATTCCTACATTCTATTGATGTTCCGAGTTGCATACATTCTTGCCTTCCGGACTCTGAAAAAAATTAACAACATTATGTCAATCCGACAGCGACCCATCTATAACATTGACAAACACTGATTGTTTCGGGAAAAAAGTGCAAACAAGTTCAATTTACCTCATACGGCGGCGGCGGCAGTATATCACACAGATTTATTTGACAGCCCTGCTCCGACCTCGCTACATTCGAGTGTCTGCTCATCTGAATCGGAATTTTGAAACTGTTCTCCCTTCCCAGCCAGTGCCACTGAGGATAGTCGTACTCTAAATCACTGGCTGGACACACTTTACTTTTGTCCTGTCTGCTTCGCGATCCGGACCTATTGGTGTGACAGGAAGCGCAGTCGTCCTCAGCGACATTAATCTCATTATGCGCATTCTCGTGCCTCGGCTCTCTGTAGTCTTTGGTAGATCTACTGGACGTGCTGTGGCAACACGTGGAACACTCCCCATTCGAGTACTGAAGGCTTCCATTGCACGAGCGAACAATGCTGTTGTTATGAGATCGTCTTTCCGGGCAATTTCTCAGGTCTCCGATATCGTTATTGTCCTGTGGGGAAATTCGTATATTGTTAAAGTTAACTGGAATTCTGTAGGTGTTAAGTTATGCAAATTCTAGTAATCTAATCTTGAGTCAACAATGGGTTCACATGAAGCTTATCGCGGCGTACCTTGAAATTGAGCTCGGTGTAAATAGCGTTGGAGGCGTAAGGCTCGGGTGGTCCCCTGCGCATCCGATCCACGCTCGATGCATCTAAGCATGGAATTGAGTTTTGTGGTAGACTGTATTCCGGCTCAACGCTTAAGATGCTGGTTGACTGCCCACCTGACAAACAAATTACAAAATTTACGATTGGTTACGCAACTATTTTTGTTATCGATAAATGTCGTGGGAAATGTGTCGCCGAAATATCAGAATGATAAAAAAATCCACCGATAAAGTGGAACATAAAACTCACCGTGTAAGAGACTTTGATGGCAGCTGCTGACGTCCAAACTAGCATCATTTGGGGACGCAAACACGGGCCTGTCTCGGAGCCAAATCGTGTCCTTATTCAATAGGCATTGCTGCGCTGTCACAATTGACTGACCTACAATATAAAGAGTTCAACGTTTCAATTATAGATAAGTTGAAGCTCAACGCATTTGTCGTATGCACGTCGAGAATACCAAATAGTAATCAAACCTCAACTTTATTACTACGAAATACGGTTGGATTTTCATTAGAAAAATAACTTACCAGTGGATTTCTTCCGTTGAATATTGTTCCGTCTCCTAATGTAGAAAATACTAAACAAACCAATCACGATGATGGATAACAGGGTCAGGCAGAGAGCAAGTAGCCAGGTCTCATTAAATATGTGAGGGATATTTGTGTCTTTTGGAGGCTCTGTCCTGTAACAAAGACAGCTCTATTAAATCAGAATCTCTTGGCTGAAGACCTGGCTCTAGTGTGCGTCTCGGAAAAGACATACTTACCCTACCTACGTTATGAAGTGGACGACGGATAGGTACATTTTATGATACAGATGATATTATGGTAGAAGCTAGAGAATAGTGAATCTTCCAACACAGCGAACTACATCGAATTATATATTATATCTAACACTTTATATTTTGGTGTTCAGTACAACAACGTTATTCACGGATTATTTCAAAAGCTAAATGACCCATGAAGTGTTCCAGTTAAAAGTTGATAAATGCTGCGACACATCTGTCTTTAACTTATTTTCGCGCCTGGCGACATCTGAGTCATCGGCCGTAAACAGCCCGTGTATGGACATGCTTAAACAGGACACAAAAGATAAGACATTTTTGGACTGCGAGAAATAGTTCGTTGACTTTTGGGATAGGCATGAGTTATGCAATCGTTGATAAAGACTTTAACAAGAAACAGATGCCTTGTTCAGCAGACTAATAGCACAGCTAGTAGATTTAAAACATAAAAGAGATACTATCGATTTAAAAAAGAAGAACTGCCGTTATTTTTAAAGAAGCAACGTGGTCACAAGACGTCTTCATTTGAACTTTGGCTTTTTCTCCGATTCAGTTGGTTCAAACAATGATCAAAATTAACTTCACAAAACTTCAACTACAAGTTTTTAAGTTAGATGAACCTGTGATTAGATAGACTAAAATATTAAAGAATCAAAGAAGTGAAACAGTGAGCTGGTGCTAGAACTTCTAGCAGCAGCTTGCTTTCCGTGAAATATTTCCAGCTTTGAAACAAGAGCACTCACTGCACATAGTGTCTCTGTGAGTGCGTGGGCAGCATGTGTATGAGTGCTGGCGCAGAGAAGGGTCCGTGTCCGCGGCGCGTGACGGCGGCGGCGCGCGCGCTGTACCGCCCCCCGGCGCGCAGCGAGCTGGCGGCCGCCGCGCGCGTGCGCGCTCCCAGAGACATCTGACCCACCACTCGACCACCACTCGTTCCCGTTACGCGGATCTCAATCTGCAGACAGATTTGAGATTTTATATCCAGTACAATAGAGCTTGGATATCTGGATATCTTCAGGCCAAGTACTAGGCAAACGAGGAGCCTCCTAAAATTCTATACAGGGTGTTACCAGACCACTTCCGAAAACGAAAGGGGGAGCTACAGCACACCAAAACCCAACCAAAAAAAAATCAGTTATCCTGAAAAATAATTATAGCCGGAGAAAACAATGTTTAAAGATTTGTATTTATTTCGCCAGCCCGCAATGTACGCATTCACGTAGGTAAGGTCGAGGCGTAGTACTATTATTTATTCTGTGTCGTAAGTGCCTACTAACGTAGGTAGGTACTAACGTAGGTCGCTCGCACGTCGCGTACTTGAATGACCCGCGATGAGCTCTCAGCTGTTCATGCTGTAGTAGACGTAATCTGCGTGCTGCGTGTACATTGCTGCTTTATTTATTTTATTTGTTTTTTTGCTTTTTTAAATGAGATAATTAGATAGATATGTCTTATTATGTTGTACTGTGTGTATGTAACTAGAAAAAAAATTAAAAAGAGATAGTCAAGTAAATTTTTTTTTTCGCGATTTTTTTCGCTTAATGTTTTCAGTATCATGGTCTGATTGGAACCTCCAAGTTTTCGGAAGTGGTCTGGTAACACCCTGTATAACATGGTCATAAAACATTTTGTTTTAATTAATGTTACTTTTTCTTATCAGCATACTACATAGATAAGGTAGAGTATGTAAAGTAGAACAAAGTGTTTGTCGGTATCCAAAACTCAAGTGGGCATGACCATTCTTAACGATACACAATTGCTGCCAGCTTAATTACTCTCCCGTAACATTAACGACCTCGTAAGTAAAAGTTTACAAACAACAAACAATTAACTAGTTCGAAATGGAAGGAAACTTACCAAATATCCTGTAAGTTCGCCATTCCACGTGCTCACAGGTGGCGGCTCCCATCGTATCCACGCCGACGTTGCGTTTATTACTCCCGCCGTCACGCTTTGGGGAGGTGCAGATGGTACTAAAACAAACACTAAACATAAATACTTACAACACTAAATAAAAAATCCCATTTCACACAACAACTACTCACCTTCCTCATCAGTATAACCCGTCATCAAATTCGAGGGCTTTCCTAGCAAGTTTTTGTAGAACGGCATCAAAAATATATCATACTGTGTATATGCAATTAGCCCAGTCAGTACATAACTCGATGAGCCGCTATTATCAACATTTGTTAACGATCCGTTCGAACACGCAGAGTCTGAACCCGAATTATTGATGATCACCTCTTCATCTGTCACATTACGCCAATTCATCGTGGTTCCATTGTACCAAATTTTAACACCCTCCAAATATTCATTGTAGTCTGTCAGCACCTAAAATATGCAACACACGACGTGAATGCCATGTTAGCTTTGCGCGAATATGATACAAAGGTAGACAGATACTCACGTCCCAAACAACTTTCAGAGAAGTTGACGACAAAGCTTCCACCCTCCTCAAAACTAATACATTCTGTTGCAAATACTTCCTCGCTTGAACAAGTTCGTACTCCGTCATCTGAGTACTACGTTCATAATCAATATTGAATTCGTGACTAGAGGCGCGCTCATTTAATTCATTGTTGCCTTTCTTTAGTACTTTGAGGTAAGCTTCTTTCATGATGCTTCCAGCTGCGTTGACAGCTGTACAAATTACCCTACCGCTGTGCTCCGCCCGCGCGCCGTCCAAATATAATAAGCTCGTGTTGCTTTTCGTGCATTCTGGGAAAAGCAAAGAGTCTTGGTTCCCTTCGAGGATCCAAAAAGTGGTTGGCATCGGTAGTCCTTTAGCTTCGCAAGGAATGGACACCACATCGCCCTCCCATGCGGTCAGGTTGGACGGTATTTGTGTGAAGTGTGGTAACGCTGCAACAGATGGCCGGATTAAAATAGCTTAGAGTTATAGGTGCAATAAAATTGATAGAAATAAAGACGTACAGTAGACGGTGAGTGTTGCGCTTGTGATACTGGAACCAGCGTGGCTGTCGGCTCGGCAGGAATAGATCCCGGCATCGTTCGCAGTCACATGCTCTAGTTTTAATAGTCCACGAACTGTTGTAGCATACGAAGGCAGCGACCCATCCTCTTTGACCCATGTTATTTTCACAGCCGAATCGAAGCTCTACAATCACAAAAGCCTCATTAGCATCCAGTCAACTCATTTACAAATTAACTATTTTATTAGTTCATTTACCTGACAGTTCAGTTCAACGTTCTGTCCTACTAAAGCAGTCACATTACTAGGCTTGACCACAAAATGTGGTCGTTTCAGGACAATTAAAGCGGCGGCTCTTGACTGCCTCTCCCCGGCGATATTTGAAGCCACACATCTGAACAAACCACTATCAGTAGGTAATGTTTCTAAAATTTTTAGGCTTCCCGATTCTGTAATTGTAACCCTGAAAATTGCACATCACATTTATATATTGCCACACAATAAGTAGGAAAACAAAACAAGTGCTTTTATAAACTTGCTGAAGCTTTTATTGCGAGTCGATAAACTTTTGGCAAAGCAGGCCGCAGGCAATTACGATGCTAATGCCCACCCCACACCAATACAGCTAGACTAACTGCTTATATAAGGCTTGTGACAAAAAAACTATTGACCCTTGTTTTGAATACCTACCTGAAAAAATCTAAAATTGTTCTTAGGTAATTACCTTCCATTGACTTCCACATCAAAAAGTTGTCCATCCTTCAGCCAGTGGACGGAAGGTTCTGGAACACCTCTTGGAGGTGAACACTCTAGAAGCGCAGGTTCACCTGCTGCTACTTGAACATCTCTCGGTTCTGATCTGAACTCATCACGTAGCACTGAAAACATATTGCTACTTGATGTTACTAATTAATTTACTCTATGGTTTCTATGATTTCTAGTATGATTTTATTTTCTAGACGTGGCGTAATCTGATAAACGCAAAGACTTGTCACATCAATTTGTAAGAATATCTATCATGCGGTTAGTGGATTGTTGATAAAAAGTTGCTAGAGCATTGCGTGCAGCACAGCAAGTACTTCAATGTTTATGCTCTCTACAAAACAATAATCTTAGAGAAAGAGTGTCGGTACCGTAACGATTTTTTTCTTTTTATAAAAAGAAAATGACTTAGTAAATCCTCAAAATCTCTTTTAGCCGTTCAACGGAAATTACCTGCTACGTTGAGCGAAGCGTTGTGGCTAACAGCCTCGCCTGCAAGGTTGCGTGCCGCACACCAGTATAGACCTTCATCGCTTTCCTTTTTACCTCGGTTTACCCTGCGAAAACCAATCTCAGTTTACACAAGAATAATGTTAGGAGAGACAATTTAAAGGGTATGTCAAACAGAACATCGTTTGATTTTAGAAGACAAAATACCTAAGGTAGTTTCTATACTACGAGTATTATTTGACGATTCTTTGACTGCAAAGTCATCATTTATATATTTTTATATCAAGTTCTTTTTGATGGATTTGAATGCAGTTTTACTATTACTTTAGTGTAAAATTCAGATGTTCAAGCAGATAATGGTTCCCATTCAATAAAAAAAGGTTTAATTACTACCGTCACCCGGGCGACCTCACATCACGGGCGGCTCGCTACGCCCGGCGGATCTCTGACGCGAAACGCTCGGGGCAAAGGCTAATTCCATAAATTACCTCAAAAACAGCAGTCCATCTTCCAACAGAACCCTATGTCCGTCCTCTGCCGGCGGTAATAGTGACCCATCTTTGTACCAGAGGACGTGAGGTTTAGGTCTGCCCTCGACAACACACCGTAGAGTGGCCGGCTCACTTCGCCCAGACACTGTATTTGACGGATGCTCCTTGATGCGAGGCGCTCGGTTTTGGGCTAAGGACAAAATATTATATCCTAAAATAAAATATTTCAATGCTGAAAACACAAGGTTAGTACAATTCTGCTTTTATCTTTTAGCACACCTTTAGACAATTGTTAATTCACAAAAGAATTACACACAATTGGTTTTCTTAATACATTTTCTATGACGTGCTGGCTTGTCTTATTGCTGAAAATAACAGGCTTTTACAAAAATAACGTAACAAATCTGTAAATTCTTTTTTTTTTTTATCAAGTAATTGAATTTTGTCTTGATAAAAATAATGAGCAAGAATACTTTTTGCGAAGTGGCCATTAAAATTAAATAGGTCCGTCTACTTCACATTTCTGAAGGAAAAAACGTAAAACCTACGAATATTTCCTACGAAATCCGAAGAAGGTCAATTTAGGGGACGACGGGGGTAAGTGTACCTACATTATTTCTCATAACTTTTGACATGACTGTATGGTAATGATAAAACGTGTTTGATTAATGAATTTAATTTATACCCACTGCACCCACCGGGCCGCCGCTGGCAATAAAAAGACAAACACGTCAAGATAATATTATTGTGACCATTATCAGTGACAGTGACAAGTTTAATAAAGGACAACTACCGCTTGACCGCAGCCTAGGAAAAATAAATCAAAATTATAACAATACTCCTCAGTCGGCTTATCTTTGTGTCTATCTTAATGCTATGGAACAAATGTAGTTTTATTGATCAGTGACCTTTGAGTTGAATTATAATAGAGTTAGGAATTAAAAGCTTCTTTTGGATTTGAAACGATGTTGCATGGTATTCGATACAGGGTGTCTTGGAATGTTGATGATGATGATGTCTTCCTGGCCGGTTTCGGCTACGGCGACATTGTTGCTGCTTGATGCCTATGATGGGCTCTAAGGTGACTTGAATAGCCAATTTTGGCTTTGAAGGTTCTTGCACACAATGTGCAAGTAAGAGCGCCATTAACGTAATTATAGTTGATGTTTGAAGGCGGTTTAGCTTTTAGTTGGTCGCGCTTAAGATCTAGATCGCGCCTTCGTTCATCTTCAAAGGTGTAGATATTACGCTTCACAAGACTTCTCCATTCAGGCCGATTTTCTGCCAGTGACTCCCAACAAGAGGGATCTATTGAGCACCTTTTCATGTTCCTCTTCTGTGCGTCTTTATATCGAAGGAGTTACTTAATTGGAATGTTATTTACTAAATGAAATTAAATTGACAACAAATAGGTTTTTTTTTTAAGAATTTACAATATTTTACAAAATTTTATAGGAAAAATTACTAGAACACAAAAAGTCACGTATTTTTCATGGTATGGCTTGACTACTTTAGAATTATCATTTTTATAATTTATGAATTAAGCAGTCCATCGATAGGAATGGCAAAAAAACAAGGAAACCTTTTACTTTTTTGCCATGAATAAACATCGCTTTAAAGGAAAAGGTCTAAAACTAGGAAATATTTGGACGGACTTCACTACCCCAAAATAGCATAGCGGAGTATGTAAAAAAAGCGTCGGAAGCTATAAGAAGTTCTGAACAAGCCATTTTTTGAGATAAATACGGAATGGAATTTGTTTTTCAGTACGGAACCTTCACGGCGGAAGTCCGGCTCACGCTTTTCTGTTCTTAGCTTAATTTCAGAATAAAATATTGACATTTCTTTGAAAACCAAAACTAATTCTTAAACTATAGACTGTTGAAAACTAACAAACAAAATGTCAATTTGTTACCCATCAAAAAAGACCATTAAAAGATCGAATTCCTATCCACTAGCTAGCTTTTGTAATTTTACGCTACCGTTAACATTAATTAAGCTTCGTTCAAAAATAAAAAAGGCTGCCATTGTTCACAAATGAACAAAAAGTACAGTCTGTTACAAAATAAACTATATTTTTTTTACAGTTATCGTATGTTTTTTACGCAACATCAACAATTATATAGGTAACTGTGAAACCATAATTATTATGTAATTGTTACTTCTGTTTGTCTGTTGAAATGAGGGCGCTATGAAATGACCTTGGAAATGACCTTTTCTAGAACGGGAACCGGGATTTTTTTTGTAAATACAACTTTTAATACTGTCAAAATATTTTTACAAGCCAGATAAAATAAATGAGTTTAATAATGAGTTTAATAATGGTTTTTTTAACAGAAAAATCTACGCCCGAAAAGATATTAGATGCATTTTAAAACCGTTAAAAAACGTCTCTGTAATAGGTACAGCCAACTGCCAAAATGCGGGTAATAAATTCACCAGACAATCTAGAATAATCTTCTGTCAAGTTAATATGATGAGTAAAAACAAATCCAATTCCACCCAGAATAGCTTTTTGTACAATATAAAAATTCTGCTAAAAATGTTCCAATACTTTTGTTAGTGATTGTACTTACTATGAAACTACACTTTGTTAATTGGCCCCGTGCTACTTTAATTACTTGATAGATTGTGTAGCATCAGATAAAGTGTTAGATAAGTAAATGTAATGGAAGCCTTTTAGTGAATTTCAATTGTTTATTTTTCTCTCTGGCGACGCTCCCAAGCTGTAGCTCAATGTACGGGAGCATAGAAACATTTTTATCTTTTGCCGGTGAGAATGTTGGAAAAAACTATACTGGGTGTGATAAGGTACCCCAAAACCTTTGGAGCGTTATAGTTCTCGTCAATTTGAATGTCTTTTTGTATGGAATCATTTTAGGTTTCATACGGATAAGTTAGCATACCTAAACATAAGGCAATGGCAATAAAAATACCACATACTTATTCCATAAAAATTCTACCTATTAGAACTGCTCTTTTTTGAGCTTATTTATCTGGGAACCCAGCCCATTGAATTTTTTTTAGTGATTTTTTTACACCCTGTATGAAATGATATCCTAACTTTGATCTCCATGCAAGATTGACATCTTCTCAGATCTCGAACAAAAATCCTTGCATGGTTGGTGTATAGCCAGAAACACGTCCAAACATTATAATATATCTGGCACATGCCCACATCTGGTGTTGATATGGGCAGTAACAACCTACTTGGGAATAAAATATGGGACATGTCAATGTATCTCTACTTCTCTATTTCTTTTTCAGAGTGGATTGTCTAGCACTTTTTTTTTCTTTTCCTCGACTGTGTTCATATGAATTCTTCCGCGGTTTTATTTAATTAACCAAAACGTAAAGTGATTACGTATATTTGTTATGCTTACCATACTTACTCACAAAAGTGAAGGATTAATTCCACGTTCAATTCAATAAAACTCCAGCAAAACTGAACAATGCCAAATTATTAACCCCATTTAAAAGTTAGTTCCGAAGCTTTATGGATTAAATAAGCAATATTTACCATTAGTTCCATTCAGTCCAATAAGAAGTAAATGCACAAACACGAGATACACAAATTGGTTCCTTCCATTTATGGTGTTATCGCACTCATTAGCACCAGCATCCACCATACTGCCACCAAATTATTCCCACTTCACACCACCGATTTTACATGTTTCCAATTCAAACATAACCACACATTTTAGTATCGCAATCCACTATTTTATGTTTAGGGCCATTCACAATTTTATTTTTATGAATAGAGTTTGGTTTGTAAAAGTTTAAAACTCGACATCGCGTTCGGAAGTGGACGCGTTCGCGACACGACCGAGCGAGCGCGGCGCTTGTATTGCACTATCGTATCGTTCGCTCCTCCCTTCCTCATCTCTGATTACATTACAGTGTACCAAATGGGGGGTATTACAGGCGCCTAGTCTATGTTTGTAACTATTTGGAATATAACATAATATAAGAATATAAGATAGTGTTTATTCATCCACCACATAATAAAAATAATGAACAAAAATTAAAATTCAAAACTATAAATATATCTTATATCTAGACAAAACCATAAATAATTCTATAGGAACTCATTGAAGTGGTGAAGAGGCCTACCAGCTCAGCATATGCTTCAGCATGTTTCCATACAGAAGCGCTGGTCTTCGCTTAGGGCTGCGATGACTTCACGGACGCCTTGGCTTAAGTATAAACCTATTATGGCCCATTTAAGTTATCAAGCTTTATTTTATAGACAGTAATTTGCGTAAACGTCACACGTTAAGTGCACATTTATGTAATAGTGGCTTGCTTAACATTTTAGGGGCATAAAGCTTAGTTTAGTACATTGTTTACCATTATATCTGCCATTATCAGATACTATTAGGGATTATGTAAACTTAGCATATATAATAACTTTTTCTGAAATAAGATAATAACTAGAACCAAATTTTCTCTATACTTTATATACTTACACTTTACGGCCAATTGGTATTTTTTAGGTAAGATATTTTTTAAACTTTAATGTACCTATCATTTAGTTTCATGTTGACTGAACCTAGAATATTTATACATATAAAGTAGGTACGTACTTGACTAAAATTAAATGTTCGTTGTGTTTCTAAATAATGAACTGCCATCTGGATATACTTTTTATGTTCCAACGAAACTAAAAAGTGATTTCTGAAAGTAGGTACCTTCTTTCATTCATAAGCTTTCTACGCAGCAAACATTCCCCGATAATCTTTTGTACAAACATCCCTCCAAAATCAAAATTCGAACGCTATTCAAAAATGGAAATAAAATACGGCTTATTTCATTTTGACGCATTTGTCGAGTTAGCGCATGCGCACCAGGCGGGCGGGTTCCGACAAAGGTTCCAAGTTTGAATAAAAAACGTTCTAATTTCAAACCGGTCTCCCCCTCGCACGCGCTCCTGCGCATCCCTTCGACCATTATTATGCTGAAGAGGTCATTCACAGTTCGCACAATGCGTCCTATACAACTCCATACATAGACGAGCCTCTTAAAGGTGAGGCTGGGCTCTGATTCTTTTTAGTTTTTTTTTTAAACTTAAATTATAGCTCAGAGCGCTGTGAGAAATAACTAGTAATGACGCCGCTGTAAAAGAAATATGTTCAAGTTTTATGTGATTGACATTCATAATACGTTTAAAGTTTTTTTAATTTTATTACGTAGTTTTCAAGATTATGGTATAAATTAAGGTAAACAAATATGAAACTAAATAGGTACAGTACAGGTGTTTAACATAACATAACTCCAATAGACAATGCACTTTCTTAAACGATTTTACTCAAGTAGGTACGTATGATAGGTGTTTAGAACAACTTCAACTTTTTTTTTTTTTAATGATAAAAGTAATGAAACAAGCTTAATTTAACACCGCTTCGAAAATGTTTCTTACTTACTGACCCATTCTACATTTTAATTATAAAATATAAAACCCCGAAGCAATTCTTTGTATGAATTTGTCGCGGACAATTCAAAGCTAAATGATAAACATCTTTATAAATGCTTTCGCCAAAAAGACACGTGGTATAAATGAATACATACATATATATAATAAATCATACATATGAACATTATGTCGCCTAATTTAAATTTACATTCTGTGGAAAAAAGTAAAATAATGTCGTTCTTTTTTTGAAATATTCCTACATCACACCACGTTTTTTTTGGCCATGTGCCAGTAACTAGTTAGATTCAGACTTTGACCACGAAGGATTTATTCGGTGTTGGTCATAATGTAACCGGGTGGGTTACTCTCGACCACAGTTCCAATCCGGATTCACGGAATTTGACAGTAGTAATGTCATTTTTCAGTACAAAATGACACGAGATCTGTCAAAATCCGGATCCAATTTGGAACGGCGGTGGTCAAGAGTAGCCCTACGGATCAGTCATTTCTAGTTGATAAAACCGTCACACAGTCTGACTAATTCATTACATACAATAAAGTTATGCGCTATAAATAAATATCCTATTGATTTACCTTATATACATATTTAAAAGTATAGAAGAATCCTAAAATAATTTCGGATAAATTTGGTCGCACATTCTTTCTAATAAAAGTTGATAGTTATTTTTATTCAAAAGCATTGTGCATTTTACACGAATATTTGTACACAAAATAATCATGGTGAATGTTTATTTTTTATTTTTATAAGTATACATAACAGTAAGAAGTACCACACATTTTGATTTAGAATTTGTAATCAAAACAGTCTAAAAACGGTAGCTTTTGAGCGACGCATGTATAGACGTGACCAAACTTGGAAAACAAATAAATTATTCCCAAACCATAAACTTATACTTACATGTTTGTTCCTATTATACTCGGGACCAAAATACAACTTTCTATGTAAATTATCGAATCACGTTTTGAATTCTACATCACTTTTCAGTCTGTATTAAAATAAGGTACGAAAATGTATAGACAAGGATTTATGGAGTTATGTGGGTTTAAAAAAAATAAAAATTCAGAGCATGTCAGTAACAATGTCATCCCACACACTACATGTTCAGTTAAAAAATAACTATTGATATGCGAGTACGGTGTCGTGGTCAACTAACTACCCATTTGACTAGAATAAATAAATAACAAGTTTTCTAGGAAGAACTATATTCGGAGCTTTTAATTTAAAAATTTCATTGGGCAACAAGATATCTGATCTACTTTTTTCACACTACTCATAAACTTCTACTGAAAAGTACGGTGGTAAATAAAATATTATAGTTTGGACGCTTCAGAGAAAAAGCTTTTTTATTTGGAAGACACTCAGTACAGTTACAGAGAAAAGCGTAAAATCGGAACCATCTCTCGTTTTCTATCGAGCATGTCTCAAACAGAGATGGTGCTGTGCTGACAGAAACACTCGAGAACTTCTCATTGGTACCGAGAAAGACAAATGGAGTATTCGCAGAATTTTAATGGCTCTAATGATCTTACTCGGTTATTTGTAAATTAGACGAAGGGTGCAATAGCTATTTAAAAAGTCGTAGAAAACATAAGCTGCTGCAATTTTCAATTTCATAAACATCTGGCAGGATAAACACCATTTATCGTAGAGAATGGATACGTTTCAGGGAATATAATCTTAGAAATCTTTGACTGCTTACAGAAACTTTGGTAAAGCTTTTTATTTATTCCGTAATTGTTTGTCCATAGGTACTTATACGAGTATAACTATTAAGTACTGGTTATAATCGCACGCAGAGTAAATTGCGTATCAGTAGCTTTAATTACAAAAAATGCCAAAGATTTCAAGCGGAGAAAAAGACGGGTTAGGAGTTTTACGACTACATCTCTATTTGACTAGGCAGCAGATAACCCTGCTCTATTCACGTGTTGACTTATTTTCATAAAAACACTGACAATTAAAATAATGAGTGCGTGTGCGCACGTCTCTGTATATGGACTTAGAAGAATTCCAGGACTCTTTCGCTGACTTTTTTCTTCAGGTGCAAAACTAGCTCTCCACCCTGCATCGTCAGCCCGCCATCGAAGCCACTGATTGATGAGCAGACAACCGCCGTATTTGCATTCAAATTTAGCTATTTACGGGCATTTCCTCCGCTCAACCCGTCTGCAGTGATAAATGCTCCTGTCTCCGAGTCTTGGGAAGCACGCGTCAGTTCGCTTCACCTCACTTCTTAGGAAAAACTTACTACGAGTAGTTAAGACTTCCTTGTTGGGATATAATCGATGCGATATTATTATTTCTTTTGGAAGCTGTCTTGACGAGGTTTTGGAATGATTGAGTAGTTTTAGATTTTTACAGCATAAAAACGTCTCACGAAATGACTTTATTAGTTTTGCTCATAAAGTTTGCTTGAAACTAAAGATGTTGGAAAAAAGCTAATACAAAAAAGGTCGAAGCTGATTTGCCGTAGGCTTGAATTTGGCTTGTACTTTTTGCGACTAAACTTAGGAGAACCAAACTCTGGAAAGTGTGTAGTATGTATTATTGATGATAATAAAAAATTATCTAAGCTATGTCTTCAAAGAAACATTGTCTAGTTGGTATTTTACGGTAACTTAGTGAATAAATCACAATTAATCATGATTCCGCTGAGAATCCCACGATAGCACAACGAATTTATGCAATGATTTATACTGTACACCAGGCAAGCAATGAATCTCAACTAAATGATTTACCTTCGGCAATTAATATTAAATAACTATATATTGTCTTATTCATCAATAAATTAGGAGATTTTATTAATTCGTTCATTTTCTCGTAAACTTCGTCGTTTATGCAATAAAATTGTAAAACCGATATTTATGAAATTGTGAGGTTCTGAAAAGTGTTTTTTATATTTATATAAATAGTAAATAGAAAAATTGGTATCACTCTGTACCGCATCATATTCCGGATAACTACACGAGATTGGTGTATACCGTGGGTGTGGGTAAACATACATAATATATCCATAAAATATTAGTAAAAGTAAGTACTTACAAGTAGGCACACAAACTTTTGCAGTTCTTCAAACATTTTTTCTTGTCACGGAATAGAACCTGCGTCGCCAGTGCATCTTCATCGTCATTTATTGTTATTTGTTTATTTATTGTTACTACGCCTACTTATTTCTGGAATCAAAATAGAAATGCTAGGAGAATATACATACAGTGATCTTGGAAAAAGATGTATTATTTATAATCACTACGGTGTTGCAAACATGTTATGAACGATGGTGGGCAAACGCAAAGATACCACGGCGCCTGCGCCTACGCGTGTTCCTGAGCTAGACTAAGCATAATTTGCAACCTGCTAATAGAAACTGCTTAGTTTCTATCGTAGCTTTAAGCTATAAAATGTTGTATTTTTTTATCGTTCTGATGATTCTGATATGGATTTTTCTATTACTAATACAAAATCAGCCTCTGAACAGGCAACTGATAAGTTAAGACCTTATTTAATCATTGTGATTAATACTTCTTGACTGCGACTTGATGCAATACCTCACAGGACACATCTTCTCTGGATGTGCTTTGTTTGATAATGCATTGTTATAGGGCAATCTGTTTATTTTATGAGTATTTGAAAAACTTTTTTGTGTATAAATTCTTGATAGATTTTTTTAAATTTTACACAAGTATTTTATTATGTTTATTTTTTTCATAAAATTATGTAAAATAAAAACATCTACTTTGTATTAGCTTTAGCTTGGACCAAACCCGCTGAGCGTGGGTTTATTAAAAGGCTCAGCCGCCATTCGCAGTTTAACTTGAAAATAATGAACTTAAATTGTCGCTTTTAGTACCGGGTAGATAATACTGAAATGCAATTTCTACATTTACTGGAAATGTACCAATTTACAAGATCTCTCCTTATCAAACATTCCTTTCAATGTGAATTTAATGTAAAATACTTCATTTGTATGAAGTGGTATAAAATTTTAGAGCATGATCGGTGTTTTTATGTTCGAGTAGGTACTATACTAAGCAGAGTGGACAACATCCACGACCGAAAACACTGCAATGTCAAGCTGGGATTTTTCTAACCATTACACTAGTGTTGAAGATAGGAAAATGTTTTTCTAACCTTCACAGACAACTGTTATACCTAAACCATAACTTAAAATAACCCTTTCACCACACTTTTATTCATGGTCACCCCATTTTTAAAGGTAAGTTCTTTATACTATCCGCCGGTTACTGACTTGTCTACGAACACCGAGAAAGCTTTGTACTCTGAATTTTATCCGACATTTTACTAAGTGTCCTGTGTTTCTTGTCTAGCGAAAAGATGTTTTACAAATGACACAAATAAACTTGCCTTTTTCGAGACTGATACAAGTTCTGCCAGTCTTCTTTTCACCCGACAACTTTTTGCTTCTAATGAAAAGAAAACAAAGGCGCCTTATTCTCTATTTGCTTGCATTTGTATAGAAAGCAGGCCAGTATAATTAAAGCAACATTAAGCAAGGAGACTACGACAAAACACCCAAGGTATGTAAACAATGTACCTAGTAGAAGTGGAATTAACAGTTTTACCTAACTTTATCTAGGTGCACTTTGTCCGGGTTTCCCCTACTTTAAGAGGTAAATGATCAAAACTATTCTGACGATTTTTTCAAGTTTGACGTAATTATGAAATCTTAACTACTCTCACATTTTCATTGTGGATAGATTTGATAGTAATACCTGTTCTTCTTCTTCTTTGCTTGTGGCTGTTCGGTGGCTAGGGCTGCCACGAATTTGCCAATGTCAGTGTTTATTGGCGTTTACTGGTTTACTAATATTTTAGCAAAAGGCGGAGATCTGAGTATGTAGGTTAAGAAAAATGTAATACCTGTTCTATATGTTTCATATGTAAAGCCGCCCTTTTCCGCGCCGCTAAAACTGTCTGGAAATACGTCAGAGTGTCTGGAGCACTTTTTATGAGGCTCAAGCGCTCGCAGACGTACTAAAACTTATTCGCAACTTTAAAGCTTTATTTTAATTTTCTTTGCCACTTGCCGCGTTTTCCGAGAAAAAAAAATGAAGCACTTCGCACGTGCGCGAAATAAAGTGTGATTCTTTACGAACCTCTACTAAATGGAGCTAAGATTGTTATCGTGAACGAACAAGCCGAACGTTATGTATGCAGGGATATTTTTGTATTACTATGCAAATATTCCGAGCAAATACGCCAGGTAATACAAAAAACCGAAGCGGAGGCCGTTGTTTGACGGGGGTTGTGCTATGAGTATCGGGAATTGGCATTCGTAGTTATGACCTCCGTCAAAGAACTGTTGGGTTGGAATGGGTAAAAAACATATTTTTGAGCGCCTTAGAATGTAAAAAAAATCTCTTCTATAAGAAAAATCTAAAAAAAAAATCTAAAAATCTATTCCTTAAGAGTCTTCTTTGGGCTACCTATAAAACGTACCAGTCTTTAGGTAGGTACTCTATCAATGTTTGGCAATTTAAATAAGGTGGTTTGAGAATTGGTGAATGCTATTTGCATCAATTACATGCTTCTATATTGAAACCAGAGGCAAGGAGCGACAAATGCATAATTAAGGATCCGGTACTGTAGGCGTTTGTATGAATGTCTTAATATGGATATTACCCATTGTATTCCGTAGTTAGAAAACAATGGGAGTTCCTCGCGAGAGTTGCTAGACACATACGAGCGAAGCTATTTATTAGCTTCAGATATGGACTTTTATGTGGCCACAACTTATGGGCTATTTAGCTACTGGACTATTTTTTTGTTTAATATTTTCTGTCATTATTTTATATATTGATTTATAAAAAAATTATTTGTTTTCAAAGCTAGGCCTGTTTAGCTCATTCATTCATTCATTCACTCATTCTTATAGTTTCCGGAAAATAGGCACTTACCTGGTTCATTCTTAGTTCTACCAGACTCTACCTTGGTACAGGAAGCAATGGACAAAATTCGAAAAAAAAAAATATTATAAAAATTTATAAAAATAATTACTTGTTGCGTTTAGAACTCCATCGATTTCCGGACAATGGTGAGCAACAAAATAATGTTTTTTATTTAGTACCTCTATCAACAAGACGTCAGACACCCTTATGAATGCAGTATGTTTCGATTTGATTTCACTTCTTAATTGCGTGTCCAGTTGATACAATCTTTGAGAACTCCAGTGTGATTCCTCGAGCCAGAAATTGCGGCGTTGCTCTCCAGAGTAGCCAATAAATCAGGACGAAAGCGGTAGCTAGAAGAATTTGAATTTCAATGAATAGGGTAACGACATAATGTGCCGATAGTGGAACCCATTTATAACTGTTTTAAGCTTTGCACACCAGCATATTAATAAACCAGAAAACTACTCAGTTCATAAAATTGATAATCAT
Organism: Eulithis prunata; assembly: GCA_918843925.1. Taxonomy (NCBI): domain Eukaryota; kingdom Metazoa; phylum Arthropoda; class Insecta; order Lepidoptera; family Geometridae; genus Eulithis; species Eulithis prunata. The sequence continues at coordinate 4,090,208 of OU974016.1, read as the reverse complement.
GCAAGTGGGTAAAGTCACGTTTGATTGTTTTTCTTTTAGTTTCAATTTTAGACTAAAGGCATAAATAAGTGTTTCAAAAGGCATTTTAGAAAACTTATTCCTGACTAACATTTTATCTGGTAGGCACCGATGGTTTTATTTTGATGGGGCCAGTACTAACAAAAATCTTTACAAAAGCCCCTTTATCCTGAAACCAAACCACTAAAAAAGAGAACTACGTATTTATTTATCTAAAAAAGTCGAGTTTCAATTTGAAATCCCGTCGAGTTTGTTTGTAAGGCTCTTATCCCGGACCAGGCTAGATGAAAAACGGTTTGGAGGGAAAGTTTGCTGCAATATCCACGACTAAGTCGGATTTGCAACCCTCTCCACGGCTTCTTATTACTTACCTACCTACTATATACACTTTTTAATTAAAACACTTTATAATTATACTCTAAGTTGCTCGAAATCCGAGTTTTAATTTTCACTTTTCTGTTCGTGCTAACACTTCTTTCAGTAGCGACTGAAATTACAAAACTTATTAACTTACAGTGTTTATTCAGTAGAACAAAACATGCAGTGATAAAACTACTTGTGGCAGTTTTGAGATAAAAAAGCTCTTAAATTTTTTGCATACAGCAGTCTTTTCATTCATCACTCAATGTCTATCCAATTTCCTCGCAATGTAGGCCGATTCGGATAAAATTCCACAAGTGAGAAGGGATCTCAGAGGATTTGTAGAAAAAGTTCAGTCACAGCAATTAATCACAGGGCATTAGCCCCTGTCCTGAAATTCACGAGCAAAAAACGAAAACTTTACTTATCTTGAGTTAGCAAACAGCAGAAATATATCGCAACAAAGTTACATCCCAGTAGGTATTGTTGAACACAACCAGGGGATTGTTGTGTGATATGGATAAAAGTAACAAGAAATGTCCCACTTTGTCGCCTTGTAAAACGAGGAAAAGAATGGATATTTCCCTGTTGTCAGATGGGAAAATTCCCACGAAATACCACAAATCATTTTTTCATTTTATTTGGAAGAGTTTTACTAAAAGCAATCTGATTTTGTCTCACTACCTTGAATTTTGAAAGAATTTGATAGGTACTAAAGAAGACCTTTAGTTGTTTATCTATATATACTACTTGATGATGCTTAGAAACAGTGCAAACTCCTTTTAATAATAAATAGGCCTTTACATCTACATATTAACGATGATTTGTACAGCGTCACCAGCCAGCCTATGCCTACACTTAACGGGACACTGTAGTGCTAAACTAAATTCCTTTTAAGGGTTTTACAACCTAACAGCGCATGTGGTCGGCCTTCTCTACCATCAACCTATCGCTACATTCTCGTACATACTTTTGGGTTGTAAAACCGTAAAGGATCAAATAACTCGGCAAGATGGCCGGTGCTCGACGTCCGACAATGTAACATTTGAAATGGTAATGTTAACGAGAATAGCTGACCTGGGAATGTATGGGTAGAAGAATTTTATACAGGCAGTATTGTTGTGCCTAATACTCCCGAAAATATACTTTAGTCGTTGCTGGTTACATTATTATTATTATTTTTAACCGATAATTTTTTTCATAGCCTATACAATTATGCTGGGCATAAGGTCTCAACTTTTTTTCTACTAGTAAAATGTACTTACAAAAAAATGAAAAATAACTCCCCATCTCGTCTACCAGAAATGACTGATCAGAATCAGATCAAATTCAGAAGTCCCAAAGCTAAATATATTATGATTTTATACTGAGCGAGTAGGTACCATAAAGAGCAAAAATCGAAAGACTCAGCTCCAACTTCAGCTGAGCCGATATCTTCGCTTCAAATCTGGCTTTCTCCAACTTTATTAAGTAGGAAAATAAGAATTTCTCGCACGTACTGCACAAGTTAGGACAAGTAACAAATGAGACGTAGAAAAATCGTCGGAATATGTGAGCTGAGTTGATTTTCCCCGAGAGGTTTCGCTGCTAACATGTGTATGGTTTGGATTAATGGTTCTTTATAAAATTGTTGGAAAAATCTCATAAGATTTAAAGATACCTAGGTGAATTATTATTAAACCTACATCAATACATTTTAAGACAGTAGCACATATATTGATCGATTTGTTATCTAAGATCATAAATTATGAACTCGTATAATCTTGGAATAGTTACATCGTGTTTTGTTTCTTTCGATCAAATTTAAATCCTTGCAAAAGACAAGCAGATTCAAATTTGATATTCCAAGTTTACGGGAACCAAGTTAACCAAGTTTACCTATTGGGAATTCTAGATTCGATGCGTGGTTTCAGGTTTTCCCAAGGTACTGACCTTTATCCATTAATATTCATAAGACTACGTAAAGCTTTCGGCCTAATACACAGCATTATTACAACCCTACCGTGAACCATAGCAATCAATCTTGCGAAGAACACTGGTAGGTATTATGTACTTATACAAAATTACTCCCTGTACTGAAAATAGCGAGAACGATAGTACAATACATCAAATAGATAAATCTAATTAATAGCTCTCTAATACCCCCGGAGGCTATATCAATTTACTGGTAGTACAGAAGCGAGAGGCCACAATCATCCCTCAGGGTCCGTGTACAGCCGGCTGCAAAAGTATATTCAGTTATACAGAAAGATGTATTTATTACACTGTAAAAAAGCGTAAATTTGACACAATAATGGTAACTAAGTCTTTTTGAAATTCGACGTGGTTTGATAAAAAATATACTAATTCAGCTGCTTTGGGTTTAAATGAGTACAAAATTCGTTGAATCACTTATTTTAGATAGCAATCTTGATGTCGAACTTTTGCAAGCGTGTGGGATAAAATCTGAACACCGTAAAAAATTGGGGCTTTTTCTCGGTAATATATGTCCGTTGTCTATATAAAAGCTTATCAAAAGATCCTCTTTGCGATACCATACGATTTTATAATCACCTTGTAGCAGGAGCAGAGAATTTCAAACCCATTAAAATTATTGTTTTCTCATTTCCTCACAGCTTCGATTTTAATAAGAGATGTTATTAGTTCCTATCTTACGTGACTCTTCTTATTACGAATAAAGTCGAACAAAGTTAAAATAGTGGTTGTAAGATTTGCACTTTTGCAACTGACTGTATTTACAGCACTCAAGAGGTTTTATTCGTAGTCGCAGTCTGTATTTTTCAATTTTATCTCGAAATGGCCGTGTAATTCTTGTCTATAGAAACCGATGGTTTTTCTACTTAAAACCTACTTTTTTGTGCACCTCTACGCTGTGGTAATTTGAGATCGTGATGATTTAGTTACAGCTTCTCTATTTTGAATTCTTGCAAGAAGTTTTGTCTGAAGATTTGAATCATACTCTCTAAAATAGACCACAAAGAGAATGCGCCATATATAAAGTGCTATAGCCGTCGCATGCGGCGTTGCTCGCTTTCTAGACCCTTTAGAGTGTGACTCTCAAAATTCCTTTCATTAGTACCTACACCCCTACACTTTATAAGGATACTACCCTCCAAATTTGATACCTCTAGGACTTATAGTTTAGGCTGTGCGTTGATTCTAAGTCAGCTTCAAAAGAGTTTTAAATACCTACTAGCCGTCTCCCGCGGCGTTGCTCGCGTTCTACCCCTTAGAGTGTGACGTTTCAAAATTCCTTTCTTAGTGCACCCCTACACTATCTAAGGATACTACCCTCCAAATTTCATACCTCTAGGACTTATAGTTTAGGCTGTGCGTTGATTCTCTGTCAGCTTCAAAAGAGTTCTATATTTTAGAGAAGAAGATATGTAGATATAGACCTGTTTCTGACTAATCTTTGATGTCCTCTTGGATCGAGCAAATAACGTAGAGCTATTCTACTTCGCTGAAATTGAAATTGCGCTACTGATATAAAATGTTGATACCACTTTACGACACCAGAAAATTAACATACAAGGCGTAGTATCGCTACAGTTATGAATGACGAGTCATGAAACTTTTTAATATATTTTTATGAAAGGCGTTTTGGCGCGAAATGTGAATGATTAATGGCGGCCCTTCCGAGATCCGCTTGAGCTTCCGGAGAACTCTCGGAAAATATACTTTTTTTTATTAATTAAGCCGTCTACGTAACACGAAACTCGGTAATTTTGGACTGTATTGTGAAATTGTTTAATTAACTCTAGGCTCAAATTTATTTTTTTAATCTTCAGACAAAATAAATTCAAATAGTAAAAGGTTTGATAAAATCCTTTGTATATGGAGAGGTGAACCCAACCAAGTAATCTCTTTGAACATGTATTTTAGAGAGGGGATTTCGGGTATATTACTTTCTGCCAGTTGTACATTGATTTTTCTAATACAAAACAAAAAGCTAAATATTATAGGTAGGTACGTAGATATAAATAAATAAATAAATATTCACGGACACTTAACACAACGCCTTCTAGTCCCAAACTAAGCAAAGCTTGTACGATGGAAACTAGATGGCTGATAGAATACATACATACTTTTTTTTTTGTAAATACATACTTATAATACATAGAAACACCCAGACACAGAACAAACATCTATGTTTACAACACACAAATGTTTGTTCTCGGTGGGGATCGAACTCACGACCCACAGCACGGAAGGCAGAGCTACTACCGACTGAGCCATGACGCCTAAGCTGTCACGCCTGTCATGCCTGTATATATATTTTAAATGAAAGGCTGAGTTATTCTATTTGTCTGTGATTCCTTCTTTAGCGTTCTATCAAAAATTATCAAATAACACTTTTAAGGTCAATTCAATAAATCTAACTGTTTTAGTCACAAATATCCCAATTTCACATTAGTAGGAAGCAGTATGTATTACACCTTCAATCACACCTACAAACGGTGTAATTCTAGCGATAAACTACAATCCAATAGCCAGTGTTTATCCGGTGCTGTAATTCAAAATCCAATTTGTGTTAGATTGTATTTCAGTGGGAAATACATCGGGTATACCATTTGTGATAGGTCCCGGAAGCTACCATGACACAACCTGGGCATGAACAGTATTTGCTTTTATGTTTGGACTTGCTCTGTGAGGTAATGCATTGTTATAGGCAGAAGTTACTACTTAACATCAGGGGAGCTATCAGCTTGTTCCATTGTTTTTATCATAAAAAAAAAATGTAGAGTGAACAAGAAATAAGAATTACAGCATTTTTATCTATAATTCAGTACCGTGCTAAATATTGCCTAAATATTGGTTTCACAATAATAAGTTACGCATATTTTAGTCCTCGTTATTTCAATCGTGAAATGGCCACTGCAGCCTCTACATTAATTTTCATTGCAACTATCTTGCACGTCCAGTGGATTCTCCGCAACTTTCAGTCAATATTACATACTCACAATGTAAAAATATTCTTACGTAGATTCCGCTTATTGCTCGTGTTTCCAATCACGCGACTCCAACCCCCTTAAAATTGGTAATACAAGGATGAACCGTTCAAACCATCGTGTCCACTATGTGCCATACTAACAGCTGGGTACTGTACCATTTGTTATAGATACGCGATGCGTTTTCACGATTTATTACGCGATCGCTTCGTATTGAATTTTGGTTTGTATTTTATTTGTATGTATGTATGAGAGAGCTTTTGTCGGACTATTGAACGTTAAATCAATTTTATAGCTACCTGTACCGTGTCCCAAACACACAATGGTGAAACTACAACTTCTGAAAAAAGTTTGCAAGAGATCGGATTAGTTTTTTGCGACGCAACCACATTTTTGCGTGATCTGTATTGGATGTTTTGGTAGGTAGCTAGGTTACTTGAAGTTACTGATAACCATGACCAACCTATATAGTATTATAATGATCTGTGCCATGACAGAAAAATCTAGTGGTAGGGTTATAGTTTGTTGAACTGACGTGCATTTATTTAACAGCTAAGTATATTTTCATAGGTAGTGATTTGTAATTATTCTTATCTACTTCGCCCGTCACTGTGCAAAATACTTACGCAAAGATCTCTGTTGATATGACAAGGGCGTATCAAATCATTTAATATGCTGTTTATCAAGAAACTCATTTCACATAAACGTTTTGCATATCTAAAACTAAACTGCTGTCCAGCTGCCGTTTTACGGCGAAATCTCGCAAATTACAGCCGCAGGCTGAGACCTCATCTCGTAACATATCTTTCAAAAATGAACAAGTTAATGGGTATCTTGAATATTGTATTTAATAGGTGATCTGCCAGCACCTTATTTTAAATGGAAATTATGATCCGTGATTCGCATTATGAGTACTTGACTTGAAGTTGCTTATGATGATGCACCTAGGTATGAGTGCATTATTTTAGAAAACTCGTGTGATACTGGCAAATGTACCTACTCAAAGTGATCTTTTTATTGAAAGTATTTCTAGTAACTTCTACTAGCTCTTATTATTCAGTACCTCTCATATTTTTTTCTAAACCGTCCATCAATAGTTCTTCTATAACAATTTAGGAATATTAAGAACCTGTAGTACGAATTGGCCTTTGCAAAAGATTTATCATGGAAATAGCGTTGGAAATAGCATCCAGTGATAGTAAAGGAAGCGACGGAACGAGAGGAAATGGACGATCATACATCCGCGGAACTGCTGTTGGCGTTTTATATTTCCAGCAATTTGTTTTATGTTATACCGAAATTGAGCAATACGGTGTTAGAAAGGGTGATTGTGAAACTTTTTTGTTTTCTTATTTAGTTGGAAAATAAGCTCACAGGCAATTTCTAAAGAGCCAGAAGTGGGTAGCTTAAAGCTAAATTTCATTTACGAAATTCACATCATTATAAATAAATAAATATAAATAAATAAATATTCACGGATACTTAATAAGTCTTAAGTCTTAACTTCTAGTCCCAAACTAAGCAAAGCTTGTACGATGGAAACTAGGTGGCTGATAAAATACATACATACATTATCAACGAGTTATAGGCCGGAACGGTATCCTTCCTATTTTTTTATAGAATTCAGCAGTATATTAGGACCATAAACCCCACTGGATACCGAACAGATGTCCTATATAGACTGGCTCTCAGCTGACTTAAACTTAAAATATTCCAGCATAAGAGTCTAGACAGTAAAAAACTCTCAATCGACTTTGCAACTGTCTCCGGTCGATAGCGCCTTGTAATAGTCGATTTGCTTCGAAAAAAGGCACTAGAGAGTAAAAAAAGTAAGGGAAGTCGATAAGACCACTGTGAGCCCTCGTTATCTGGGGTCATAAATTACCCTGACACCCTCGGGGGAGCAGGTAGGAGACTCCCGACCCGCGCCTTGCTACGGGGAAATGAAGTGACTACGTGATCCAATCGCGATTTTAGGTCCATTCGATTTGTAAGTTTGTAAGTCACGCTATATTTGTCCTCTGGCAGTTCAAACATCTGTTTGTTCGATGATAGCTAATTTTCCTTTTCTCACGATCTAATTTAACTTAGCCGAAGGCATGATTATGGACTCACGCCATTATTGAAAGCAATAATCCTGTCAATAGTCTTTCATCGGTACAGATGAAAACAAAACTTTCTTCGTCTGTATTTTTATTCCACTACTATTTTATTTTAAACTTTCAAACCCGAAAGTTATTAAACAATACGGAAATGGGTTTACGATTAAAGTTGAGCAATAAATCTTCACAGTTCCGACACGTCCCGACGTCCAAGCGCGGCCACATTTTGACAGCCTAAACATATTGATACAATATTGGACCTAACTACTCATAGATAATATTTACTGACGAACCTATTCGTTTCGCAATAAGTTCCATATTAGAATAGCAATAGGTTCCGATAGTCGCATAGTTACAATGGTTTTGCATGAGTTTTGACAAATATCTGCAGGTGACGGGACCGCGGGATCCCCAACGGATGCTTTTGACATATTGCTTTGATAGCGGTTACCGATATTATGTGCAGTATGCGGGTAACATAAAATATCTTGAGGTAGATAGGTAGGTACAGTTTTTCGGACCAGTCGTAAAAATTTTAGTACTTGGCAGGGATCTTCTATGATATCAAAGCTTATATAAGGGTGCAAGTTTTGGGCAAGGTTTTATGATTTTGCTCTAGAAGCAATTCTTTCGTTCCAAGAAATTTTACTCCAGAAGCATAAAAAGATCTAAAAAGTTTCAATAACAATTTTTACAGCACTAAAATTTCACATCTCAGTAAGAAAGGATGAGCATTACCAAGCCAATTACGAGAGCGGGAAAATGGGTTTCTCCTCCGCCGTTCCTTGTCCGTTCTACTTCGAGATATCATTTATTTTTATTCGCGTAATGAGCTATGACAATCGTCTGGTATCGACCCTCCAGCTTTGCAAAGATTTCACACTAATTAGACATGCTTTTTTGAAAGTAATCTAGGGAGAAAGATGTCTCTCATAGTAATTTAGGTAGGTATTTTCTCGTACTGTGTAACCAGTATAGCATCGCAATCGCTACAGTAACTACAAACGCTTGGATACTTCCTACATTTTTATAAAATCAGATTTAGAATTCTTATGTTCAAATTACGAATTTAGATTGCCGCTTTTATGAGAAAATTCAATCGTAAATGACATCACAAAACGTAATGGCACAAAGAAAAATATGTAATAGCCGATAACAAAACCTTTTGTAATTCAAGTGAAAAAAGTGTTCACCTAGTCTGCATATTTTCCCCATTTTCCTTTCCCTATCTTTACGGGACTGAATATCAAGATTCAGCAGTTCAGTGAAAGATTCACGTGTAGATTATGTTGTAAAACTCTTATTGCTAAACACACTCTACCCCTAATCCCTATCTCAAGATAGAATATTAACTAAACATTTTAGTATCAGCAAGGATAATGAATTCAAGGTAGCCAGGTAGTCCGAAGTTTATGGACGGGCCACTTACTTAGACGCGGTCCCTCCAATTACGTGGCCTATAATATATGGCCCGTAAACCATACTTATCACAACGTACACAAGCAAAACTTGCTTCATAAAATCTATATTACTAGTAGAAAACAGCTTGTTCTGCAAGATTGTCTGTCAATATTTTTGTACTTTCGTCCGGAGATTTCATACAAGTTTATTTGTTTTAACCTGCAGAAACTAAAGCCTAATTTTGAATAGATTCTCCATTGTCCTAACAATGCTGTATTAATTTTGTATGCTCTAGTTTCTAATCACAAACCATGTACTTATCAGTATTGGTTTTCACGTTTTAGATTTTTTTATCTTTTATGCTTTCATCTACAAACTATTGGAAAACCAAGCAGAACCAGATGCCTCCATTAGTTGGGCCGTAAAGTTCCATTATAAAGACCTATCTACTCTAATTTATGGCAGGCTGAGTCCACATAGCCCAACCCTCCACTAATCCATACTTATTAAGGGTAATGGTGAACCGATGAACAACTTTTCGTCTTTTATCTAAGGCCATAAAATAGCATGAACTGGTATCTTTAGCTGCCGCTAGCCTGAGGTGTTCAAAATGTCATTTTATAAGGGTTTTAATGCTTTTAAAGTACCTAGAATAATAATTTGAATGTGGTTATTAAAAGGTAGTTGTATCAAGATAACAAAAACCAGCTAAGAACGTAGGCTGATAAAGAAATCGTTACTCAAGCATAGATTTAAATAGAGATTTTCATACAAAAATCTATGCTTGAGTCTAGATCAGCGCTAGAGCACTAAATCGGTAAACCGGTCTTAGTATTACAAGATTTCATATAAAAGGAGACCTATAAAGTAAACTATGAACTGGTCAGTGGATTTTTAACGTTCTTGATAGCCCAGGAGCACATCCGACTATCCGTCTGTCTATTTTTAGCCTCAATCCAAGCCGCTTCCCTTGGATATGCAGTCCCTCACCCCAGAGACCCAGACTTCATAACAGCAAAGCAGTGTAGTCTGAGAGCTTGTCACTTATCGTTTGCACACCTAATGGAATATTCATAATGACTACACCCAGTAATGCTGCTGCTGTGTTGAGGTGCTTTGTTAAATAGAGTAACATCGCCTTCGTCTGTCAGAGATTTGGATCAGATTTAACTATTACATACCTACTTGCTAACAAGTATTTATATGTTTGGCCTACTAGTATGATCAACGCAATCAAATCTCAATCTAGTGTTGTTAAAGAAAAGACACAAGAAATAAATAAAATGTATTGTTTTTTTAACCATGACAGTATATTAGAGGCGATATCATTGACTTCTTATCAATAATATTCCATGCTTTCGCAAGCGGTTCTATTTTCTACACTTCTATGTTTGTTTAATTTAAAATTGGATTTGATAGAAAAACAACAAACTGACAGTCTGTTTTGGTAAACTTTAGCTTTGTCAATAAAACTTTTCATTCGTTTCGTGGTTTTGCACAACGTTTATGAGACCAAGGGTTAGTATTTATTATTGTTTACGTTATGTCAAGCCCGCGGGCACAATTTCGTTGAGTTATGACTGGTCACCCCTGGCCGGCGGGAGCAGGTGGAACCGGAGGTCTCCATTTATCGCTAATTTTATTTGTTTTGCTGTTGTAAATTTTATTGTTTTTCGTTTTATTTGTGGGTTATGGGTTATCCGTGAATTACGAAAACATTGTAACCATATTATTGGTCTATGGGACTATTCGGCAAACTATTTTGTGTTGGTAATTGTGCCTACCGTGTTATAATTTTTGACAGTACTTTGTGGTCTTGAGATACAAAATGGCGTAAATAACTCAATGTTATGTCTCCTTTGGTGCTTTTGCTGCCCATTGATGCTCAGTTTTCCGGTAATTAGATTTTTATGTATATTCTGTGAGCAGTTTAACCAACTCTGAACAACGTAGCCCGAGGATATACGAGTCTATTTCATACGAAATAGTTTATTTTTTTCTTTCAGTAATCTCTAGATTAGTTAACAAGTATGTATAATCAAAACATGACTAAAGGTGGCCCGTCTTTTTGATGAGTACTTCTCATTTAATCACAATTTTCCAAAGCCAGCGCCGTAATAATAAAGAAAAGGTATTTCCGCAACTAATGCCAAGTTTCTGCTGACAAAGGAAAATAGGATCCTTTACGATCGTAAGGATTTGGGTCAATCAATTCGTTTTTATTTTTTGCGAAAACGGACCGGGCAAGAAGATCGGAGTAGCAAATAAGCTTTATTTTGCTATGAAAAAACTTCCATTAAATAACGGTAGTGCCTGTCCGGCATTTCGATTTCGAGAACTCCAATTTCATCAAGGTCTTTTTTTTTTTTTTTATTCTTATATTTTGTAAGGACTTTGAGTCGCTTAGCGACTATGTCAGCCCTGTTATAGCTTACAATAAAATTACTATCTACTACTTAACAATATCATACACTAGTGTAAAAAGAGCCCTAGCTGCTTCGCACAGTGGGACCGAAAGTACACTTATAAATGCACCAACATCTAACATATTTAAATTATAGCGGCTACACATGTAAGATCTCATATTCATCAAGGTTGTAAGTAATCTACAGCAAATACTGAGCCAAGTCATAATCGAGGTGATTATGACTTGACTTGGCACCTGTATCATAAAACCTACTTTATTTTAGGAATCCTTGTCGTAGTCCTGATTCAGAAGAAAAAAAAATTATGACAGATATATATTTTATACCAGCTGTCATCGGGTTTTTTTTTTCTTTTTTAGCTCGGTCTTGTCCCAGCTATATAACGGTTGTCGTCACTAGGAAACCCCTAAGTTAGTAAACATTGCTAGAATAGGATAGTCAGGTCGAGCGCAAATGGTAAGGATTTCAGACAACTCTTTTAGTGCTCTCAGCTAAGCAGAGCTCGGTTTAGTTTATTTTTTGTGGTAAAATATCTCTATTAGAGATTGCACTAATCTTTTTTTAAAGAATGTGTGTTTATATAACATAATTATATCACCAAGACTCTGCTAGTATAGGGGCATTTTTTATTTTTTTGACTGCACTTTCTTTCATACAGGTGCTAAAAAAAATAGATTCTATGGGCAACGTGCAAAACCTATTTTTGCCTGTGGCTTCATTCGCATTGACTTCATTTCCATGTAGGATCAACGCTCAGTGTTCATCTCCAGAATGTAAGCATTTTTGTAGGTATTGAATTTATTTGGTAGACCAACAGACACACTGATACTTCCGCATGTTTATGTGGATGTGTATGTATATCCTTACATCTGCACCATAAACATCGTTTTTAATATAGCATAACATCTTAAGCACTTCTTAAAGCATGTCATATAAACAAAGGTGATGTTTATAGGAGGCGTTATTACCCTCAGCGTTTGCGAGGATTATTACAAGTCTAGCAATAAAAGGGGGGGGGGGACTTAACGACACCTGCTAAATATTAAAGGGGAAAGAGTGCGCTGCGAGAATAAACCTGGCGGTTATGTTTGTCACTGAACGTGACTAACTCGTTATGAATTTTTTACTGTCTGGGTATACTGCTGTAGCAGGACCGGGGGCAGACGATCAAGCAAATTCGTGCAAATTAAAGGTTTTGACACACTGACTGCTAGAAACGAACCACATTTATAATGTAGGCACGCTCTTTGTTAGTTAATGCGTGCCGATAGGCAAGTTACGAGTAATAAAACAATTGACAATCGTGCGTGATGTTTTACCTTCAGCTTCCTTCAGGTTTTACTCCATCCAACTGAATCTCGGATCGCAGCCAGACCAGAACCAACTTTTATTTTCTGTACAACATACAATACTTTTTGGTCTGAATATTCTTTCCAATAATAACCTGACTGGCTATATGAGAACTCTCAAAAACGAATGTCAACGCCACCTTCATTCTCAGCTAAGTATTTTTTTTTATAATGAACTAAGATACACCTGTTTTACTCCATATTAAAATATAATCTTCCAAGATGCTGTATCTCATAACACCAGACCAATAAAGAAGATTTTAATCTGTTGACTTTCGTAGACCATGCTGTATTTTTCTGATAGACATTTCAGGTGTACAATTTCAGCAATCTTTTTTTCTTCGGACTGTCAACAAGAAGATGATTTCTTTTTCAACACCTACTAGGAAATGTCTTCACTTGGATCAGCACTGCAGCCATTACTAGATTCAAGTCTCAACAGCAACTTTTCCCCGCAGTATTTAGTCAATCGTTTCAAATTCTAGCTTCATTTACTTCACTCACAGTAAAACTCAACTAGGTACTTAAACTATCAGCTGACTTTCCTGCTGTTCAAAATAAGTGGGTTCATAAAATGAGATCCCGCGTACCTGCTTCCAAAACTCTGAACTCATGGCCACTCTATTCCTAATACGTGCGCTTTCCATAGCACCGCTATAAAGTGAAAATTGCCTTCCTAGTTGAATTCATCGCCAACGACCGGGGCGCCATCTATGCAGGAGACTAAGCTGGGGGATACGAGTTTGGAATTCTACATTTTATAATGAAATGTTTCCTGAAAATAAAATTGTGAAATCCACTTTTGAAAAGTAAATTCAAAACTCTGAATCCGACGCCCGAAGAAAAGGCTTTCTATTTTTTCAATCTCTTTTTATTTTTTCGTTCTTAATCTACATTTTTATGTTATTTAGTTTTATTCCTATTTCCTCAACTACTGAGGGCCTAGTACGAGTTTTGGTGTGTAAAACTGGTGATAGAGTAAAGAGTCTGACGCCCAGCGCAACAGTGGGCGCTGATTTGTATGGAGACACTGAGCGGATTCTTGAAAAGCTTGGTCTACACCAAGCCAGTACTCGCATGTCGAGCTTCTCAAAGAATCCGCTCAGTGTCTCCGAACAAACCAGCGCCCACTGGTGTGCTGGGCGTCAGACGTTTCACACCCACACTATACACTGAAAACTCGTACTAGGCCCTCTGTAGGTATACCTCCGTGCACAGTTAGCTTTTTTAACATTGCGAGAAAAAGTATGATGTAAAAGAAATTGTTGCACCTTACAATGTCCTTCTATACATGTCATTACCAGCCCCTTTCTACTCTAGTTACGATCTAGTACCCTATCAAAATAGTTTTCTAAAAATGTTAGTACCTATCATGTAGTTTACAAAATCTTACTATCAGTGAAACCAAGTATAATCTCAGGAATTACAGCTGTTTGCTGCTTAGTTCAAGACTACACTCAAACATGTTAAATACGTTGTTAGTGTACACGTACACCTACACTAAATAACGGTCTTACTGCGAGAATACCAACTTACCAACTACTTCACTACAGCATATTTAGCAATAACCTCGTATGCGCCGAGCAACGTACGGAAGGTTGGTTAAATAATACATACCTCTCAAATAAACATACCCAAATAGGGTACATAATGAAACTTAACATACCAAACTAAGTACATTTGAGACTAGCTTCCACCCGCGACTTCGTCCACGACATGTCAGGTGCGTGCAGGCAGAAATGCTTGCAAGTATAAGATGTATATTCCCAGTTTACAGAGAATAAAAATAGGTAAATAAAATAAAATAGGTCTCGGTGTAATAACAGGCAAATAAGATATAACATCCTTGTACTCCTCAAAGTTATAGACGCAATGCGAAGCCTCACAGGGCACTTCCTCAATGAACGTGGCCGGTGAGACAATTGCGTTTTACATCAAATGAGCCATCAGATTATTCCACCACTTCTCTCATGAAAATAATATGTTACATAGATAACAAGTTCGAAAGCTGAAAACGCCTCTAAATATTTATTAGACTGTCCCTAACCGTCGTTTTGAGCCTTTGATAAATGCGATCATAAGTCAAAAGTAAATTGTGGTTTTGATGAAATTATGTTGGGTGTGTCATCGCTCTGGGGCGCCAAACAATATGTCATAGTGCACATAACTTACAAGTTATATCGTAATCCTCATAACACAAACAAGTTAATTACAATGAAAGTTATGCTTTGTTTACTCAGGAACAAGCTTTTTTGTTGTTGTAGATAAAAATTAAGTTTTAGATTTTTAGTAAGCTTGTGTATGTGTATGTGGAGGATAAAAAAATTTTTTTCTGCCAGTTTTGATAGACATGCTCAGATTACTCTTTTAAGATAATAAATGTGGTACTGGAACGTTAAGATTCTGGGTGCAAGGGAACGCAAGGACCGAGTGAGCGGAGAGAGTGAAATCGATAAATGAGTGTAAAAGAACGGAGTGAATGGCCATTATGGAAGCGGTGATCGAATGGAGGTGTAGGATTTTTATGTACTCTCTGGGATTAGTTTTACGAAGAATAAAAGTGTATCTTGGAGCTAACCCTGGTTTTCTGTTCCATCATCCTCCGTCCTACATAAATAAACTTTGAATGAATTAAATAATCTCCTCCTCCTCCTTGCGTCGATATCCTCAGGGTTGAGGGTCGTGACCTTTATGTAAGACCTTGTTTTGGATGATGTTCTTCCAGCGAGATCTGTCTGCTGCAGAGCGGATGGCACCACTCATGGAGGAATCCAGTGCTGAGCGAACCTGATCGCTCCAACGCATCGGGCTTCGTCCTCGAGACCTCTTTCCCTCCACCTTAATAAATTAAATAATGAATTAAATAACAGAGACGTACAAACCGCTATTAATTTTTACAAGAACCTTATAATTTGTCGATGAGAACCTTACTAGGTTCTTGAAAAATATATATCTAAGTACATTGATTTATGTTCCTATTTATTTCTCAGGCATCTTCGGTTTACTTACTACAAGTCTAAAAGATATTTTAAAATGACACTATGACACCCACGATGCTACAGACCATACCTACCTTATTTACTATCCCATTTGTATAGGGTCAAACTCATTTATTTATTCAATCTTATTTGAAATCTCACAATCTCTACAATGTTTTCGTAGTTCCTCGTACCGATAAACAACAATAACTTTCAATACAATAGGCAGAGTTTTCCATAAATATCACTTCTTTTTAATATTGGAAACCAATAAAAGTTAATAGGGAAACCATAGAATTATATCGATGTAGTCTCTGGTGAATAAAATTCGATGGTAGTATTAATATTGAGTACCTTGAATAATATTATTAGGCTCATAATAATTTATTTGGGCGGTATTCATATTCATCAGCTCTGAACCTTATAGTTTCACTAAGTGAAAGTAAAGTTAAGTGTAAGTTTAAGTTTCCTTCAAAAGGCGGGTTTATCTCCTCTTAAAAGGCCGGCAGCGCACTAGCATCACCTCTGGTGTTGCAGGTGTCCATGGGTGGCGGTGACTACTTTCCATCAGGTAGCCCGCCTGCTCGTCTGCCAGTTATGCCATAAAAAAAAAAGTGCTCTGACATAATGCTCATGACAAATAATTTATGACCAGTCCTGGCTCCAACGTCTGATGAAGACCAACAATGATCATTTTATCATTGTTGGTCTTCATCAGACGTTGGATCTGGAAAAAATCTGTGGATTTTTTTATGTTTTATGTAAATTTTACTTAACTACCGTTTTAACTAAACCAAATTATTAAAAGAATCAACAATAATTACCATAGGCTCTTTTATAAATGGGTAGAACAGTTGCATCCGTCCAATCTCACAGTAACACAATATAATTCAGTTACCAATGCACCATGCGGCGCAGTCCAGATTGAACTACAGAGAGTACGCAGATTATACAACAGTTACTACGGACCGGATATGTATGACCGAGTAAACTCCCGCAGTGCAACGAAAAAAAAAAACAATTTCTATTGGTGGCAACGATTGAACAGTTCGATTCAATTTTGAATTTATGGAACTAGATAGAACTTATCTATCAAAATGTTTCATTTTAATATTTTTTATTCAAACGACGAATATGTACCAACTTATCTAACATGCTACAAGACGTTTATTTTCATTGAAAAAAGCAATCGGAGAATGCACTTATCCAAGACTTGGCTTGAGACTTCTCTTGAGAGTCTAATCGCAATGACAAGAGTTTTGTTCTTAGAAATACGTACTTAGGTACGCTATATTTTGTATATTTTTTTACCCATTAAGCGCTTTAAATGCTTTGACAAACTTTATAGTTTTGCATCGAGTCCAAATCACCCTACAGGTATCGCAAAACAAACAACATTGCGCGATAAAATCTCTAATAACATGAACACAGGAAAGCGCTGGCTATTTACATGCGCAGCTTCAATGGGCATGTCGAATTAAAATTCAAATTGGAGACAAAAACGATAAAACTCAGACATTAAAATAGTACGGACCGGTCGGACATGTCAACGATGCAATGTGAACAGAGAACATAAAGGCATTTTGTTGTACATTTTACGACAGCGAAGCTCGGTCATGTCCAAGCAGACATTAGTAGGTATCGGATCGAAGCTTGTTGCAGCCTCTACACGGTAAATAGTTGTTTGATGTTTCACCGTATGAGGCTCTGCCGATGGACTCTGCGAATTTCCCTCGAGTGTTGTAAAAGTCGGTCGGCGCTCTATCGGCAATCCAGTGTAGGGGTGGATTGGATCTACGGATCGCGATAGCGCGCGTCAAACTCTCACAAATCCTGAATAACATCCATTGTCTAGGAAGAGTTTTCCAACGCGCCTAGTTTACGAATCACCCGTTCTATTGCCAATATCAGGATTATTCGTGCCGTTTTCCCTGTCGCGTCAAGGGATCCTTCCAAACGATCTCGTTTCGAAATATTCTCATTACTTGGGCGGAATCTTTTTACTTTACGTCATACCTACCGCTCTCCCTTTTTCTTGCTCAGTCAAGTACGAAGTTTTCCTTCTTCGGAGTGAATGACTAATAAGAAAAGCAAATGATAGCAATCTCCTCGCACCCGGGTTTCTCGTACTTAATTTAAATGAAAAAGCAAATTCTCAAACTTCGTAGTATTGAAGCTGGGAGGAAAAGTCTATTTTTACGAGGTCTATAAAAAAATACACCCGCTTCGTTGACAGGCTTACAAGCACGTCTGTTAGCAAGGACATGAAAAAGAATAAGCCAAAGGAAAGATAATCCTAAATCGGTTTTTAAAAATGTTAAAACTCGTTTCTTTTTTATATTTTTTGGGTAATAAATATGTCGGCTTCACACTCCGCTAGAACGCTCTACCACTGGCTAATAAATTCATAAGATTAATGATAGATACGAAATTTATTTACTTAAGTACATTTGCCATGAAACGTAATCTGTCTTAATGTCTATTAATCTCGTGAGCACATTAAATTTTTATCTAGAGAAGTTAATGGTGCATTCGTGTTAACATGAACGATTGGTCGAAGATGTTGCGTTGAGTCGGTGTTACGAGTGTTACGACTTTCTCAAGTTCACTGAAGGGCAAGGTTTGTGTAAGCGAGTATCTACACAGGAAACATTTATGGGCTTTTCCATAGTCTGATTAAATTATGGAGAGATTCTTATTACCTAAATATGTCCAATTTTTTTATTTAATGCTATCTCCTATAAAATTTCTAAATCAAAATGAATGAATGAAATGTTATTTTAACGTGTTAATTTCTCTATATTATTGTATCAAAACACATAACGTACTTACACAATCTAAAACTCCCCTCTAGTAAAAGCTCACATAAAATTGGTACAAGTAAAACAGTGAGTGTTTTCTCCACTATCTTTTGCGGCCACTATTTTTCGTCGTCCTTATTGATTTAACAAGTAGACCATATGACGGTGAAACAAACCACCCCCTGTGCAAAGAAACGCCATTAAACACCACGTGGGACTCTATTACGTATGCAATAATAACGTATAGATACGCAACTGCTTTTTACTCATCCTGTAAAAAAAGACTACGCAGCTTACATAGGTACTGCATGTACAGTGTACACTGCCGCCCTGTACCGTGGTGCCTTTATCTGACATGACGTGACAGATAGCATAGAAACGGTACCTCCTCGTATTTATTTTGTTTTCAACGTATGGCTAGCTGCCAAGTTCAAGGGTTAACAATTAATTCTCATTGGTATTCTGCAGTGATGCACGCTTTTACAGGAAAATCATTGGTCAGTTTCATCTTATTCTAGGTCCTAGCCAAGTTGGTATCAATAATGTATGGAAATGTCATTTCTGAACAATAAGCTACTTGACTACAATTGAAAAATGTCAACTTGGCTAGTTTGTAGGAGTTTCACTGCTACTAATGTAGGTTATTAGCACCCCCAACCTCAAAGGCACCCCCAGGGACCACGTAATGCGTGGTTCCGCCGCTGCACATTTTTACTTTTACCACTAATTGGTGCATTTCGGGGGTGAATCGAGACCCCAGGGTCCCTGGAGAGCACCAACGACTTTTCAATGTCAATTTATTTGTATGAAATGAATATGTAACGTTATCCGGATTTATTGGTTAGTATTTTGACACACAGCTTTGTTGGTAAATTAATAAGGTGGTTTTAAAAATAACACATTATTGGTTTTTCCAGAAACTGTTCTAATGTAAGTTCTTATTTAGCGAAGTATGATTTACTAGCTGTTGCCCGGCTTTGCTCGCGTGGTAGTAGCGTACAAACAGTTTAGAACATTTTTGAGGAATTTATGTAGGTACCAATTTTGAAGGGTCTATTATGTTCGGTATAATAAAGAAACGCATTATTTAGTTTAAATCTTTGACCCTAATTTTGGACCCTTTAGGGTGCGACTTTTCACAATTCCTTTCTTAAGGAATATCTACCACTGTTTCACTCTTACCACTATTTCTAGAACCAGATTGTATTTCCCGATTTTTTTCCTCTGATCACGCTAGACGCCTAGTTTTCAATTAACTATCTGCTTACTTTTAAATGATCATATTACTATCGTTTCTAATCTTTTTATCATAATTACTGAAAGCTATAACAATAACATCGTACAGTCATGAACAAAACGGTAATCGCAAAGTTTTCCCGGAAAAAGAACGCAAATCCAATTAAAAACAAAAGCTTCCACGTAAACCCATTATTTACAACTAGCTCATTATATAAATCCGTGTAAGCTTCATAACGCTGACGTGTAAATGTAAACAAAGGCATAGTATAAGTAATAGTAAGTATGGCAGTGAGTTGCTAATTCGCGATGAGGTCACGGGGTGCGGTCGCCGTCCTGAGTGATGACTATAGCTTTGTTTAAAGGATGAAGTAAAAAAAACTTTATTCAATATCTTTAGAAAAAAGTGGGCAATAATCCGGTTCTTTACATCTATTATTAAACCTTTCTCTATTCGGAATTGATCTTAAATCCTTTCTGATTTAAAAGGGACTCTATAAGACTCTAGTAACAGTTGTTTGTCTATTTTTATCGTTTTTGTTGGAAATAGTACTAAGTCTCAGTGCGTTTGGTACGTGCGTTGGTCCGTAATAATCAAAAACAATATTTGTTGGTTGCAACTCGTCCCACGTGGGACAAATTGGTGTTGGAAAAGTTACTTGACTCATCATCGCGTCACTTGGATGACAACAAAATAAATTAAAAACAGTGTTTCTATTTTCTACTTTCTGTACTTAGTCTTGTACTCTGGTCAAAAGAAACCTCAGCGTCCAATATGGATAAGATAACCTTAGACTTTAGGTACAACTTTACAGTAAAAAAAGTCTACTTGAGTTTTGAATATTGCATGCATGAACTAATTTTGTATGAAGAATCATAAGTTTCGTAAACTTCCCGCTAGAGGCGCTGCTCTAGCGTCGCTCTATACCACAGATATAATAATAATGTCTATACATAAATACCTACTTCAACTTTGTAGTATACGTCAAACGAGCACACTAAGCATGCTGAGTGCTGACCTCAGCCCTTATGAAGTCGCAAATATCGGAAACCTCGGTTATAAAACTTACAGACAAACTGTAACCGCGATCGCAATACCACATCAATAGCCGTAAACTACGGTTTAGCTCCGACACAGCTTTTGGTATTTCCAAAATACTCAAGATCTCTCAAGTGCCAATATGATAAACTAGGGTGTTTTTATCGCCATCCAGAACTGGTGATGGCAGTGAGGGTAGATAAGGGCCTTCTACATTATTGCTAGGGTGCGTGAAACTTTGCAGATAACTCGTAGAGGACAGAATCAGGGGTTTAATAGGATCTACATTGATATCACCCTGTAGATTTGGAAACTTGTGATCTTCGCTTTTGATTTTCTTTGTTGCTAGTTTTTTGAGCACAAATGTGAAAGAATTATGTTAATTTTGACGGTGAGCGATCGATTCATAAAACAGTTACCTTTACAGAGTACATACAGCAAAAGTTTTCAAATTATCCTGAAGGCAGCCAGCCAAATATTTTATTGAAAATAATAATAATATTAAACGGTAAATTATATTATTAAAATAATTCAATTGCAAAACTATATTCGGTAGCAAATTCAGTGGCAAGCTTCCACTCGTAGAACTTGATTTTCGATGTCTTATACAACCGTCGAGGTACAATCACGAACACAGTTGTTACCACTCCAATAATTCGAAAAAAAAAACATTCGAACGTATGTAGGTAAGCTATTAATATTTAACTACCTACGTGTATATTA
Organism: Eulithis prunata; assembly: GCA_918843925.1. Taxonomy (NCBI): domain Eukaryota; kingdom Metazoa; phylum Arthropoda; class Insecta; order Lepidoptera; family Geometridae; genus Eulithis; species Eulithis prunata. Next base: position 4,068,823 of record OU974016.1, on the reverse strand, counting down.
TTATTTCAGCGCGGGTAACTCGAAATTACAATATTTTGGATCGCGTGTCGCGACGACTGGCGGACACGCAAAGTTTTATGTCGTGTTTGAAGCATTATACCGATACTTCGCGTGTCATTCTATTGTAATACGATTTTAACAAAGCCGCCGGTAATGCTCGCACAATAGACGGTTTTGGCTGAAATGTGAACTGGAACGAATCCTTTAACCCTAATGGATAAGAAATTTTGTTGCCATGCCATTTAGTATAGCAAGATATATTTTTATACGAGTTATTCAATCAAGAATTCTAGCAGCGAGTAAAGGATAAAAGCTATATTTTAGCACATGTCGTAAACGAGGGTATACTCCATTACCCTAGAGTATCGTAGAAGAAAAAAAAACAACTAAGTTGTAAGTAATATTTTTAGTGATTTTACAATGTTTCGAGAATAATGTCTAAAAATGTATTCCTCTACCAATAAATTAATGGAGCTTACTGATGTATTATCATCTGCTAATGTGCGACATTTGAATGAATCAAATAACTTCTGACATTTTAACAGCGACTGACACCGTTTCGCTGATTAATGCGTTTGGTATTTTATTTGTGACTGTACGGGTTATTGATTCAGTCGCCGACAGTATTTATTGTACTCGTTAAAGTGAAACAGTGGCCCGGTCATATAATTAAGTTATAATTTACTACGACTCCAAGCTTGTCGCAAATAAGTTGCTTGACGAAAGTCGAATTGTATTTTTCACGTGAATATACCACGCGATGTTGTAAATACACAGAATTTGTGGACCACTTAAATTGGGTTGTAAAATATTTTAATAATTAGTTTACGATGGTCAAAATAAGTGGTGCTATTTAATTTAATTAATACATTCTGTTTTATATTTTTTAATTAAGTAAGTATACTTGCGCACAGTTTTCGTGGAATTTAGCAATCAATTTTATCGTTCAACACAATGTTTTTTCTTTTTTCATTTCTTAACAAAACATTTACCTTTCAATTAATATTTCTGTTTCATCTCAAAATTTATTTCAATACAAAAAGCAAGGACAGAGTCCTTATGACCAGTTCGGCAGAGATTCTAATGTAATAGGAATGAAGTCAAAATGACGTCAGAAAGTGGATCGTGACGTATAGTGAAACTGGATGAAACGAGTTTTTGGTGAAGGTATATCGTCATTCCTATTAGATTAAAATCTATCCCGAACTTTATGGTATACATAACGTCATCTCTATCCGAACTACTAATAGGTACCTAAGTACCTATAGTATCATATGATCTATGGCCGAACTAAACATAAGGCTCCAGGTTGAAGCTTCAAGTCTAATGGCCGTTCAAGTTAGCACCTCGTTATTATAATGGTTGACGGAAATAGCTTCGGTAAAGTCATATTTGTATACTTAGTAACAGATAGGCTCGGCGATCCCATTACTATTCACCGATTGGCCCAAACAATGAGTGACGCCAGGAAGTGCAATTAACTATGTATACGTCGGGAAGAGGAAATATCAATTCGAGTGACAGGGGGATTGTTACGGACAAACAGACAGACTCAATTATGCCCATTTTATATGGGCACTGATACTTTGATGGGGTCCAATTTTTTATTTGTGATTCCACTAATTTAAAAACTAAAAGTTTCGAAATTCTCGTAGAATTTTCCCCCTAAAATTCCTAGTAGATAAGGTGTATTTGGACTCTACTATTTAGACTCGTACCCCTAAAAGATGATAAGTACGTACTTTAACTTTGAAACTGGGTTAATTGATACCTACCTTGTTTGTTTTTATCTTTCCAGTATATTTTTCGAACTATGATTGAAAAGTAAAAGTACGTAAAAGTTATGTAGGTAGATAAAAATATAATTGGAAAAAACTGTTAACAATTTTGAAATTCTGAAAATGTCATCTATCTACTTCTGATCTTTACTAACTTTTTTGTACCCACCTAATTTATTAGAATTTGCATAACATAGCCCGTAGTCTGGGTTTTGTTTTGTTGATCGAAACGCATATCGAGAAGTGACTTAGGAGATATTATGTATAAAAATCCGATAAGCGCCTCTAGCGAGAGATTTGCAAACTATTTTTCTCCATACAAAAACTAAAAGTTTCTTGATTCTCGCTTGTCGCAAATCAACATAACAAAACTCAAGACTACGGGCATATAATTAGCTCTAGGTACATAATCAAACTCAAACACTTATGGTATCAGCAAATTCGTCCATGTGCCATCATGATGCTTCCTTCGATCCATCTACTAAGCAAGATTGTAAACAAAAATTCAAGGGATAGTTCCTTCCATTGTTAGAACTCGCTTCAAAAGCTGAAAATGTATAAAATGGTATAAGTACAAAACTTTAATGAAGCTCGTCTATTCTAGAGCCCCGGTTATATCCGCCATTTTATCCGGCCTAGGGTTGTCAAATACAGCGTATATCTACAATGGCGACAAAAAATTAACACACGGGTAGAGCTACTTATTAGTATTCATAAAAAATAATTAAAGTACAGTCAGCTGCACTAGAATGTGTCATCATCATCATCATCATCTCAACCCAGTATCACCCACTGCTGGGTATAGGCCTCCTTCATGTTATGCCAGCCTCCTCTGTCTTGTGCAATGCTGCGGCCTTACATTGAAAATTACGAATCGTACACATTTTAGTGCAGCTGACTGTACTTTAATATTTTTTTTATGAATACTAATAAGTAGCTCTACCCGTGTGTCAATTTTTTGTCGCCATTGTAGATACATGCTGTATAAAGTTTATGTGCTAGCAAAATGTCAATAACATTGAATCTTTTGCCACGACAAAATAAAAGCCTTCTGAAAATAATGAAATCGTATAAGCAAACTGTAGATATAAAAATACGTACCAATCTTTTTTGATTCAAACTAATACTCATCACTTTTTGAAAGGACAGAAATCACGAGTAAAAAGTATTAAAACGTGGCGTCTCTACACCGTATAGAGAAGTTTCGTTGATGATTTCGGTATCTCTCCTAATACTAACCTATATTAAATTTATCTTTACTGCAAATGCATTGTAGAATTGTTAAATTAACTAATATTAGCTGTAGAAGTGTTCGTCAAAAACGTGAATAATAATATATTCCTGTGCGCACTACCCTAATAAATTGTTATCCTCACTACCCAAAGGTTAGCTGGTAGAGAATGCTATTTTAGCATTAAGTTCGCCTGTATACACTACTTTAAGTTGTGCAATAAAGAATTTTCTATCTATCTATCTATAATGTGCATATAAAATGTTATGGAGACACTGGATTTGAAGAACGCTACGTACCTACACGATTCTTTTTTTGTTAGCAAAATATTACCCCTGTCAGTGTTTTGTTACTCCGGACAACCCTACAAGACCCGCGTCCGGACGGACGCTCCATTATGCCCGCGGCTCAATCACGCCAATGGAAGTCGACGCGACGTACATTTCACTCCATTTTAAATTCCAATTTCAACGTGATTGAGATATGAGTATCGGATGGTGAAGCCAATTCTGCCATTGAATTGAGTAATCCTGGTTTTATTTAGGTACTAATAAGATGTACGGCTGTACGCATTACTTTTTTTGTAAAAACGGACTTACACTCACTAGCGTGATGTAGAGCTACACTGCCTGTCGACGAAGTATCGATAGTATAGTGCTGCTTCTACGCCGCGTAATGTAAGTCTTCGCCAATGACTTGCAAGTATGCAAATAAATAAAAAAGGTTATGAGTATGAGATTTGATGCAGAAAAATCAGTGCCAAAGTGCATTGTTTTAAAACGAAAGTTTCTCAACATGCTAAGTAATCGGAAGTCGAAGCACTGGTTTCTAAAAACACGGTGTCAATACATTCACTACGCCTCTACAAGCAAAACATAACGTCGTTATAAAACGGTGACGGTTTTTCATGAAATGAGAGTATCCACGCTGCCAAAAACCAATGCAGTTCGTAATTGAAGCGGAAAAAGAATTCCCTTCAAAACAGTTCGAAATCTTGGACGAATAAGTTCGAAATCCAAATCTGCAATCTTAAAAAAGAAACCAAAAAACCAGCCAGTGATCTCACTAATGAAGAGTCCACATTTAAAAGTAAAACATGAGAACATCACAATTTGATAAAATCAAAAAGAGTCCCGCGTTCCTGTTTGAGTTATTTGTCGTCACATTAAAGTACCTACTCGGCAAAAAGGCGAGGAAGATCAAAGCGGTGACGTGGCTTCGGTTTGAAATAACATCCTACACAGAATAAACAGATCTTACGCACTTGTCTGCATCGCGGTACATTGCAAAGCTCGCTATACCAATTCATTACGCATCCATTGCTTCTCCCCCTTTGCTCTTAATTCTGCTAACAACACAAACGATTCTTTCTCCCTCAATTTTTGTAAGAGACGAATCTTTTATTTGCGAGGATGCTTTCATATGCGTGGTGGATGAGTTAAGTAATGGCTGTCGTAGAGTTAACATGAAATGAATAAAGTGAAATATTTAGTTTACCGTTTTTGAAAGTGTCATGTTATTTTGCATCCCGTTTGTTGGAAACCTAATGAATATTTTAGAATTAGAATTTAGAAGTGAATACTTAGGCCTAGTGCATATAAAAAATTGCACAAATGCCTCCGATCTTTTTTTACACGTTTTATATATTTTGTATTTTATTGTACATATTATTTGTGGCTATGGACCCACCTCTCTGCAATAAACAATAAATAAATAAAAAAATACTAAGAAACCTCAGAAGGTAGGTTATTTTAAGCATGTACTTAGGTACCTACTTGTTTGATTTAATACATAGGTATTAGGATACATGAGTGGGTGAAAGAATGAGAGCAAGAACAGTTTATTGCCGAAAAAGTTTAAATATCATTACGATTATTAGCTCTGTGGTTCGTCGATTTCTAAAGGCCTAATTATAGCTACTTTCAAGGCCAAAGTATTTTTTCTCTATAGCTGTGTTTAAACAACATTGAAAATCAACGCAGGTGAACCCGGAGTTAATTGCACTGGTACGAATGCAGTTCATTGTGAATTACGAAGCAACTAGCATGGCGCTAGCAGCTTTTGCACATGTAGCGTACTTAGCAGCCATAGCGGAATAGACATAGTGAAATCCGCTGTGTCAAATACAATGCTTTCGTCCGCTACTTGACAGAAGGCCAAAAGTATTCTAGTTAGTGAAATTAAATGGCGCAAGGTCACTAATGAGCTCATTCTCTTCATCCCCAACTACTTTAGTCATAGAAGCTGATAATAGCCTGATAAAGAGGTTCAAAGTTAAAGAGTTTATTAATTTTTTTTAATAAAAATGTTAGAACCTACACTATCTGTTAATTTTAGAACAACTTGCTACATACTTAAAATAGACTATTATTTCTTGTCATTGACTGATTCACAGCGGAATTGCAGATCCAGCTGTCTTATGAATCCACACGAATCATTATTTTGACAGATCTTTCAAACTAAGTCCACTGATATGTGGCCGGATTTTGTCCGCTACGTGTACAGACCGATGATTCCTATAGGTGTGCGCCGCCTAGTAATTATTCTGAATGCACCGCGTGGAAATCAGCATGCTGGCTGTAAATCTCCCTGTCTCTACTGCCATGTATTCTGTGTCTCTGTGCGAAGGTAATTTATATTAACTTCACCATGCGTTTGTAAACTAAGCAAAGTTTATTTTGCTGCCAGATTTGTATTGTGGTTTGTGTAGGAGTTATTCCTCGGCATAAATTTTACTGTTTGTTTGAAGTTCACTGCAAAACGTAATAAATCCGCTCATCATAAAATTGAGCCCTCTTGTACCCGAATACTGAAATGCTACTAGGAATTATTAATGCTTTAATTATTGCCATCCCCTAACAAGGTGTATTGTAAAACGGAAGCAGGTTTGAGTGACAATATAGTATTTGGACTTTAGTGACGTAATTTTCAATGACAAATGCTAAAAAAATAACCAATCAGCTACAAATTCGATAGGTGTTGGTTTCTTAGTGACGTTGGCCCCTAATCATAATAAATGTATCTACTTACGACGTATTATTTTAAACAATTCATACTCCATCACTAGACGTTACTTTATCCTTAATTTAAGTTACTTTATCCACCAAGCTTAAAATCGATTGGTGTGTAGCGCCATCTATCTCGCTACATGAGAACTATCCTAGATCGCGCAAACGAAGTTATCACGGAGTTTGAACATAAGTAATACTACCGAATACCATCCATTGGTCCTCAGACCCCGAGCCAAAGGTCGCTCGGCGTGGAAGATTTTCCCTTTTCGTAGGAGGACACATATCCTACCGAGTTCTCCTCAGGTGCATGAAAGTGGGATAGCGTAGGTGTCGAAGTTCTTGGTGCGCAAAAGTGGAATGCTTCATTTTAAATAGCATCCTGCTATACTTATAGGTACTTATTTTATTAATCAGCAAACATAAAGGTCATTTACGCAAGGTCAAATCACATCAACTCGAATAACCTTTGGTATTTTCCTGATAAACAACTCAGTCCATCGCTAAAGATCAAACCAAACACACAAAAATATGTTGTAATAAGCGTTCAGTTTTAAAACTTAGTAGATAATTACGGTTCACTAAATATGAAGTGTGTTTTATTTTTAGCGTGTTTATTCTTGACGTGTTTACATTTACAAGCCAAAGACTTAGTTGTGGGGTCGAGAGTGAACAACTTGTTAGTATCGACGGAAAAAGTGGTGTATCGGAGTATACCTCTTATCCAACGAGATAAGGATTATGTTTATGTGGATCCAAAACAAAGGATTATTAAGGTGAGTCCAACAAAGTAGCTTTGACGGCTATTATTCAGCAGTATGTTTAGTGTCGGCTGACGCATCAATAGTGAGTGAGAAATTGATCCACGCCCCGTCATTGCAGTCTGGTGCTAATCCTTGTTGCCATACCCTGATGAACGATACGTCATACTCGATGCAAGTTGTCGTCATGATTATGCATTGTATTGTATACATCACTAAAGAGTGATTGGTTTATTGCATCGGAGATCATTGCAAAGATTATTGTGTGCACATCAACCAAAAGTTCAAATCTACGAAATATGTGTATAAAACTCTTTTGAAGCTGACAATCAACGCACACCCTAAACTATAAGTCCTAGAGGTATGAAATTCGAAGGGTAGTATCCTTATATAGGGTAGGGGTGCACTAAAAAAGTAATTTTGAAAGGTCACACTCTAAAGGATCTATAACGGGAGCAACGCCGCGGGCGACGGTTAGTAAGGAATAAAACCTCAAACACTAGGGGGTGCAACTAGGGAGTGCTGTGCTGAGGACATAAAGCCTTCCCAAAATCTCCGGGTTAACCGGAGACCGGTGGACCAGGGTCTGTCAAGGAAAATCGAAAGTAGCTGGGTCAAGAAAACCAAAACCCTAGATCCGGCGATATATTCCAAGGTGTCTGCCTCAACAAATGACGTGATTAGAGGTCGTAAGGGTTATGAACAGACATCGAATTCTCATTAAACGCACGAACCCGTCTACACTTTTTACTGCCTCGGAGTGCGTAATGCGTATTCGGGAAATCAACTCGCACCATATCGTTCTCGTGTCGTAAACAGCTATCGGAATGACATCGCGTGCGGCAACGATTTACAGGGGTGGCAAACCTTTTGTCATGTATTTTATTTAGACCAAAGTCGACGCGAATGTAAATCATTATTTGGTGTTATGTTTATAGCTATAGCAGTCAAAACACTCTACTATAAAAATAGGTATAAAAAGAAATATAACTAATATGTAAAACTATACTGACATGAAAAACCCTAAGCGAGCTGGGGGTAGGAAGAAGACAGTCATACATTTTGGGTTAGGTTGATTATTGCAGTATAAAAATGTTATCCAGCCCTGCAACCTACAAGCACAGGGGTCCTGTTTTCTGTATAATACTGACGAAAGTGACTTTAACAAGCTGTTTGTAACAAAATAAATGATGCAATGATACCTTTAGCAGGTCAGTTGGCAGCTCTTGCAAATTGATATTATTTATGCAATCGCGTCTCGTTTTAATATCTAAGTAAATGTTACCTGCTGGCTAACTACCTGCGGAAATTAGTTGCATAGATAAGATCTACCATAGGGTTAACAATCGTAAGCCTATGTTTTATTTGTCATCAGGCTCCTTTTCAGTGCTCTAGTTCGGAGCAAGCTTGAATGTAGTTCATGCGTGTGGAACCCACATGAGGTTACTTACGTGCTTTTGCTAGAGAAGGTGCAGAAGGCGTTTCTCCGATTCCTGTACAAGTACAAGTTGGGATATTACCCATTTATGTACCCGACAAAATTTCTGCAGGGATGCTTGGGCTATAACTCTCTGGAAACAAGGCGAGCACAAGATCAGATCGCTACCATCTGTAAGGTTTTTCGTGGTACAATAGACGCACCTGATCTGCTGAATGAGTCACTTCTACTCTTTGTCCCTAATAATTATGTACGAGGCAGGAAGCACAAACTGTTTGCTCCACCGTCCAGTCGAACAGTCGCGCGCGCTAACTCTCCAATACCCCGGACACTCACCGCCCTTAACAACCTCCTCAAGGCCAACCCAAACTGTGATGTGTTCGCCGACAACTGGCCGCAAATTATGGCGGAATGCCTAAAATACTGCGAGGCAATAATATTATAATTATTTTTGTATGACATTTTATTTTATTGACTAAGTTATGAATTTTATTTTTATTAATTAATGTAATGAATTTTATTGTATTATTATTATCTAATGACTTATGTGTGTGCCTAATTTGACTGTCTTTAATTAATTAGTGTAATTGGTTAATCCCGTGCTAGTTATTAAATAAATAAATAAATAAATAAATAAGCATTATTTTTTATTTTTTACAATGGCTTTTATATAAGATCATTGCATCATCGCAGTGCATTGTCTTACAGGGCACGTCCTCATTGGACTTGCTCTGTGAGGTAATGCATTGTTATAGGCAGAAGTTACCACTTAACATCAGGTGAGCTATCAGCTTGTTCCATACATACTTTAATCATTAAAAAAAAAATACCTATATATTTTTTTTTTATTACAAAATAAAAAAGTGGTTTTAATTTAATTTTAAACCCCGTAACCAATTCTATCTATACCAAAAACTGTGTCTATTTGTTACGATCACGGCTAAAGCGCTAAATCGATTGAGATATAACACAAAAATAGCCTGAACTTTGCGCATAACATTATAGGTTATTTTGCATTTCAGCTAACCGACGTACAAGTGCTCTTACCGCGAAGCGTATAATGGATGAATGGACATCGATTTTATTTTCTTTTAAGTGAATCTTTTTTGTTTCAGGGGATCATTGCACGAGATTTGTCGCGCACAAAAGCCGAAGTCACAGTGACTGGTGGAGGAGTAGGCTTCACGAACGTCACGTTGCATTTAAAGAGCGAGAGAGGAGAAAGACTCAACTATCTCATTCTAATATTCAGCTTAAATACATAGGTCGTCATATCAAGCAGTATCCTGGCAAGAGCGGAATCTCTTCATACTTGAAAGGAGATTTTCAACACTATTATTACCGTTACCTTTTGGAAGCAATAAAAGCATTTGTATTGTTTGTATTGTATAATATTTTTGTAAAGGTAATAAAACTAATGTACTTAGGTATATGGCGACAACATTGTACTGAAAGAGACAAACCATAAATGGTCTTCTCATCGTCTTCGGTAGAAAGAAAAAAGTTGATCCTCATGCTAAGCGTGCAGTGCAAATTGGATGAAAGCTGTCCAGTTACAGGGTGACCCGGGGCTCCCCTGCCACAAGCTTAAACTAATTAGCCGGTCCCCTATGTCAATGTTGCCACAGCACGTGGCCCGGTTTAATGCGTGTGTCTCCATTACTGCACCCTCAGTTTAAACACCCTGTATGCTCTCACAATTCGCCAAAATTGATTTGTGTTTGATGTACAGGGGGATTACTATGCAGATCTAGTTAGGCTTTCATTTGTTGTGGAAATTGTGATCTGGTTTATTTGAGTCAGTTTGTTTTTGTAAACAAATAAATAAAATAAGTAATGGCAAAAGAATTACCAGTGAACTTATTTACTTAGTCAGATACGATACTAACCAAACCTTGCACCTTTTAATTTGTCGTGGATATTAAAATCGCAGCCTATCGTGGAGTTGCGACAAAACCATGAAAAAAGTATTTCTACTTCTAGAATACTGGTAGAATCGAAGCAGTACTTCACAACATAATTAATATTAAATATTTGCGTTATATAAGTACACTAGCCGTCTCCCGCGGAGTTGCTCGCGTAAGAGTGTGACTTTTCAAAATTCCTTTCTTAGTGCGCCCCTAAACTATATAAGGAACCTACCTTCCAAATTTCATACCTCTAAGACTTATAGTTTAGGCTGTGCGTTGATTCTCTGTCAGCTTCAAAAGAGTTTTATATATATTGATGATGATGATGATGATAAAGTAATTATCCAAAAAATTTGTCGGGAATCGAACCTTATAAGCCTCAACAGTAACCGTTAGTATGTCAGCGTAGACGTCGTTATGGAAATCGTTCATAATAATCCACAATTTCTTGTACTACTACGTACTCTTTAACCACTATGTAGGGTAAAGATTACCCTACAAAACGCATTACATAATTAACGTATCATCAGTAATAATGAATACGCGAACCCTAATTATCAGCAAATCGGGAAACCAATTTAATTTTTTCTGAATAAAGTTTACATTAAAACGTCACAATTATCATAAAACTCACTTTCCTTCCCATTTTACGAGGTCCAGTTATTAACGTAAATGTAGGTAGGTACTTAATTCAGTTAATTTATATGAAACGATATGAAAATGAAGCCGTGTATTGAATAAAGCGACATTCATGCGAAATGAATTCGAAATTAAATGCGTAATATTGGCCGACATCGAATTGAGTTACATTACTGACACAATATTTACAAGGTACGGGGATTACTAACCTAGAGATATTCAAAGGTAAAACTTTAACTTGATTCGTAGATGAAATAAATTGAATTTTCTTTGTCTATGGTAAAGTTCGGAAAATCGTTAAAGTACGTAAACGAGAGGGAAAACCTCTCCCAAGAGGAAACGCATAGTGGAGGGAGGGGTATACAGTTTTAGATTATGGACTCTTCACATCTCTATGTAGCTGTGGTTTATGTGCCAGATACAATGATGATGATCATCATCGGCTAACATGACTGCATCTTTCCATTAGGGTAACCCCGTAAAACTGAAAAATTAAAAAAACTTTATAATTTGCTCTTATTCTTGAATTTGAATTTATTTTATAATCTTTCTAAATAAAAAACCATGATGAGAATGAGTCTACCTTTACATAAAGTACTCGAACATTTTTCCATCAGAACCAAATTAAAATACACCGTTCCTTTTTACGGACGTCTGCCATGGAAAAGCCAAACACTGAAATTCGGCCGTAGATAATGTAACCACTTTCCCGCTGTATGTACTAAACTAAAACACCTTAATACACCTTACTTATGCGAAACTAATATCAGCTTTATTTCGTAGGTTGGAAGGTTTAGAGTTCGATGGGTATTTTTGCATGTTTGCCTGTGCCAGACGAATAAATAAAACATGGTCGGTCTACGGTACTGCACTCGCTCGGAGCTTACTGTCTGACTCGAATATTACGAGAAACTCAAAATATAAAATGTTATTTTATCATGCTGACTCCAGACGAAGAGGGGTGCCTCGTCTCGCTCTGGTTATTGAAAGATATTGAAAACTGATAGAGTCTACAGTAAACAGAACATAGAACATTGTGGAAACGAGGCTTTACATTTTCGTCTCAATTTATCGTGGACTTGGTTTTTTTTCCAAGCTAAATATTCTACTAACTCACTAGCTGCAAAATCTTTCGCATGGGGAAGAACGTTATGGCTAAAACTAGCCATCTAATGAGAAATCCCCACTGCTACATTGGAGACATGCTACGTCGTAGCAGTGGGGATTTCTGAAAAAAAAAAACTGAAATCCCCACTGGTAGTGATTTCTTAGTGGGGATTTCTGGAATATATCGTTACTTCTATGTGACCCGGGTTCTAAATTTTAAAATTTAGAAGCTTGTATTTTTAAACGAATACTTTTTTTACGGTTCGGGGTGTATACAGACATAGATTATGACGAGATAAATTGATATAATCCTTAGTTTTGGTTGGTCAACGTCAAACAGTGGAGTAGTTACCCTTCCACGTTTGTATGGAAAGGTGGGCGACTTGTTCACCCTTAATAATACAAAACACATTATTGCAAGTACCTGCAATTTCCACAATAACTGCGTAAGCTCATTACTGTAATATACAACCTAATAAATTAAACGTAATTCGTTTAAATATAATTTAAATAAGTAATCACCGCCATTAACCTTAAAGAGCTTAGCTCATAACCCTTTTTATGTTCGCAGCCCTTACCGGTGTTTTGTCACCATTTCTAAGCTCGTTAACTTCCACAAAAACATGGCCTTGTTCGATAAACGACATGCATGATACATCGTGCTCTTTCAAATTGTACTAACATTCTTCATAGAACCAAAATCGAAGCTAGCTACCTAAGCCCGCAGTCAAGTTTTGTTATGTTGACTTGCGACAAGCGAGAATCTAGAAACTCGCAGTTTTTGTATGGAGAAAAATAGTTTGCAAATCTACCGCTAGAAGCGCTTATCGGGTTTTTATACAAAATATCTCGCAAGTCGCTTCTCGATATGCATTTCGATCAACAAAACAAAACTCAGACTACGGGCTCTGGCGTAAGCAACATCACATAAATATACAAATATTTATACAAAATATAATTTAAAGGCTTGATTATTGCCGCTTGAGGATAACAGCCAGCAAAGTTGTGAATGGGAAAATCTAACCGAAAATAAGAGCGTTCTTCGAATGACACCAAAAGCTATTTGGTATTTCGTAAACAAGTACTATTTCCCCCGGAAAGTTTCCCCGTATCAAGGAGTTTCCAAATTAGATTTTAATAAGTTCCATCAAAAAGTAATTTACCGTGAAAACAAATACAAGAAAGTTTCTAATTCGATCCAATCTAAATCCAATTACTTGCAAGGAGCCCGCACAAATAAAACTACAAGCACCGAGTCTGCCTTTGTTTTGACTTTCGACTCAAATATAGCATAGGTAACGCATTCGCAAAGCGAGAAATTTTGTTGGGAATTGCACAATTCCCAAATCTCCCGCTAGAGGCGCTTAATCGGTTTTCGTAAAAAAATTCTCGGTTTGCGAATGCGTTTGCGTGTGCTATACTCGAGTCGAAAGTCAAAACAAATGCACAGACTCGGGGCTCTGGATTCTCTGATACCGGTACAAACCCACCCTAATTCGTAGCAATAGTACACCCACGAAGTGAGCCGAGTTACACTGTCTTGCGTGGTGTAGTTCCCGCTGTAGTATAGTTTGTAGAGTAGTAGAGTTGCACACTTATCTCGCAGCATGTAGTCTGGAGTAAAATCTTTGCTAAACTGAGCATATAAGGCACCTGTGACAATTGTGTTACACTACGCGGCCGCCTTGTATTACGACGCGAGCTTTTGCGGAGTGACAGCGTTACTGCACAGTGTAACACAAACGTTACTGGCTCCGTACATACCCTACTCATGGGAGTGTAACTCGACGACTTTTAGTGACCGGCATAACACGACCTTTAGCAAAACCTTACCTACATCACCCTACTTGAAAGAAATTGATGATAACTATGTACCTACTTTATCGCTATACTTACTATAAGACAGTCAAAATAATAGTGCTTTCGATACAAAATTATAATGTGACTTTTTCAAGTTTAGTTTATCTTTTGGAGTTAAAAAGCAATAAACAATTAGTATCTACTATCTACCTCATAAATTGTCTGGGTTATACTTAGGGTTGTCACGCAACTGCTCCGGTATGTCAAAGTTATTATGAACAACCTAACTTGAAGATAACCTGAGTTTGATGTATGAGCCAAGTCTACAGACTTGGAACTACGCTACAACACTAGACACCAGGAATTTTCCACCTATAGAGTTTTATTGAAACAAACTGTTCTTTCTACTCGACGTTTTAATGTCTGCCCGACTTGATAAGTCAGTACTTGATTAATCCGTACCTACTTGACGATTTTTTGAATTCTTTTGTTAAGTTTTTATGCTAAAATCTTTTTCTAGTTTTAACAAAATAGTGCAATTATTATAAACAGTTATTTGGGTCCTAAACGTCAACAGAGCAAAAATTACGACGAAAATATTTCCTTTCCTAACTTATTATTTTAGATACTCCGCGTCACAAATTCATTACGCTCTATCTTTCTTTTAATGGATACTAAAAAATAGTAGCTAGTGATTTATAATATCGCCGAGACCGATAGCCTGTTTTTTAACCTCGATAAGAAAAGTAATTGAGGAAGCACAAAGTGATTTATTATTTAAGCCGAGATTATACTGCATTCAGTTCAGTTTCTTCAATAAACCCCTTGTTTTTAACTTACCGTAGTATATTAAACATTTATTAAAGTAATGTACCTATCATAAAGCGATACGACACGTGTGTTGTAGGACGCTTGTAGTATGTATATGACTACAAAACTGTCGTTGGTACAGCCCAGTGGAGAAGTTTTAACATATTTTTTGTTCACCTTTCTCTCGATTATGCTTTTGTTTTTTTGTTCATTTGCAAGTCTCATAAAGTCATAAATAACATAAATTTTTTAAGTGATGAATGGATCAGTGATGAGTGATAAACTGAAGCTCTATATTAGTTAGATCTCCTAGAGCACCTAGAGTAAATAAAACTATGGTAGGTAAAACTGTATTGTATCATTAATCTAGCTAGAATGCCATCGAAACGGTTATATTAAGATTTAACCTCTCGTAGGTCACAGCTGATAAAATCAGACGTCAGGGTGGGCCACAATGTGAATAAGTAAGTACATAGTAACTATTTATACTTACCTATATTATTTATGAATGCGATAACGAATCAGTTGGCTTCGCATTTTGTCATTAACGGTTCAACTTTCGATAAGCATTATTTTCTGTACCGATTTCCAAACGTAATAATTATAATTCGATTATTGAATATTAAACAGCGGGTGTGGTAGTTTATATTTCAACATCACAAAGCAGCTCCTAAAGTAATTAACATAAGAAATGAATATTAATTAACTAACTGCCAATTAGAACTTAAAAAAGGTAGAGAACAGGCTCGTTTTCATATTTTAGAAATTAGTAAAATAAAACCACATTGTGCTTAATACTTACAGCTTGTTATTTGTCTTATTAGTTACAGCATAAAATTAATTAATTGTATCAGTTACATCATATTTTTTTACATAATCGTTAACTTTTATAATAGGTAGGTAATAGAGTCTTTTATAAGATTTACTTTATTCAAATTGCTGATATTAAGGAAGGTGAAATGCCGATCTCAACCCTTACGTTCTGTCGGCGATCTAGTTGAGCACTGACCAAAAACGTTTTCAAATTCAAATTATGCAAAGGCATCCTGAGATAAAATTATGTGTGTAAGTGAGGTGTGGTTCGCGAATCATGAATCACCCTCACACCCTCGCACTTCCGTCGTCTGCTACGCCTAATTAAAAAGAAACATTGAGATGTGCAGAGCTCACTGACGCCATAACTCGTACGAACCCGCCCCCGATGACGCACGGGCAGCTTTATGGAGGCGAGTGTACTTGGGGGCCTATTCTTGAAGCGGCTTTTTTTTAATGCTCAAACGCTTTTGTCTTTTGCTTTTTTCTCGACACTGTGTTTTTTTATTTCACAATTGAACGTAGTTTTGCGAACCAGAACCAACCCACAAAATTTGTGAAATTGAGTTATAGGTAGGTATACCTACACACACAGTCGGCATACTAAATAATTTGTTGCCAAACTACGTCCAATTAGTTATCTTAAATTTTCTATTTGAGATAGCTTCCTTGCGAAACTTTAGACTGATTTGTCTTTCATCGTACCTCAAATACATGATAATACAAGCAAAGCCTAGGAATAGCAAATCAATAATCCCCACTGGACAATAACTTATTCACCGATATGCAATGAGCATCCAATTCATTAAGCGCAAACAAAATTACTCCACCGCAGCCAATTTGCGAGCAATTCCCCCGCGCAATGCAAATATCGAGCGGTTTCCAAAATAGCTACAACTGACATTGTGTCTATTAGACTGGCTGGTAGGTAAAGAACCAATTCGTATCTAGAAAAAGAAAGCTTTGTCTACTGATTTCGGCAGGACTTACTTCGTAATATCGAATGGTTTAGAAATAGACACGTGTCGGGGGATGGGACATTTCGACGCACGGACGAACTAATTTTACCTCGACTATTGCAAAATAGCCGTGCCACGGTTTCCGCTGATTTGACAGGATTTATTGAATGTGCTCGACTAAATTTCGAATGAGTTCAATAATTGGGAGTTAGTTCGACATACGGAGAGTTTTAACCTGCACCTACGAGTACGTGCACTATACATAGTTATTATTATTATTTATATGAATTTTTAACTTCTGGTCAATACCAGAAGTTACAAATTCATATAAACAAAATCCAATGGTTTTGTAAACGGTGGGTTGTCTGTATTATCCACATGTGATTTGCTCTATCATTCTTTATTCGAGCATACACTTGGCGTGGTAACGTAGGTAGGTATACAGTCAGCAACTAATTTAGTTCCTAAGTAAGCAGTTCTATCATTGAAATAAAATTACTATAAGCATAAAGATGAAAGCAATACTCGGTCACAAAGTTCTGAAACTCTATCAACTTACGTTGCTGACTGTACGTCTATGTTACTCAATCTGTATCTTTTGTGTTAAGTGTTTCTCCTAATAAACAATACGAAAAGTTTTACGTTTGCGTAATACTTGTGTGAAAGTTAGAGCGTAATCAGTGTGCTTAGTGATACTGATAACGTACTTAAAAGGTGGCGTGATTTATCTGGGCCCATTTAGGTCGAGCTATCGATAGAAACGACAAACACTTCTGGAAAAGGCAAGACACATTCATTGTAAACGTTTATTGTTCTAACTGATACGGAAAACATCGCGAGTAAACTGATTTCATTTATATTTTATTTATTAACTAGTTACTGCCCGCGACTTTGTCTGCGTCCTGTAAATTTTTCGAGATAAAAAGTAGCCTATGGTGTTTAATCAAGATTACAAACTAATTAATATTCTAAGTTCCAGCGTGATTGAAACACAACCATTTAAACATCTACAATGTTCAAAATAATATCGAGTAGGATTTACATTGTGTGATGTGAACGTTTGCTTTTAGCAGAAGGCAAACTAGTGGGCAAAATACCAAGAGGGCGCAGACCCAAGCATTGAGCTGACCAAGTATCGGAGAAATTACTAACGCCGGTAGGTATACCAGCCACTTCATTAAGTCACCAAGACCGCTGTCCACAGAACTTTGTAAGGAAGTCATCAGTAGACGTCTTTCCAAGTTGACCAACAGGTCTAAGTGATCTAAAGATCAAGTTACTTTCAGGACCTTATCAATAAGCTGAACGTGAAGAGTTTATTAAGTAAAATACTTGTCCAGATGCGGAGATCGAACCCGTTACCTCTTCACAGCTGTAGAGTAATTTAAACAGTGCCATTACAATGCAGATAAGTATAATAACCATAGCAGACACCCTCTTATCGTGGGAAAACATAGGCGTTTGTCACGGCACACCATACGGACAGCTTTTAATTTCACTGCTCGGCACGGTTTGATGGTTTATCCAGTATCTCAATAACGTCTGCAGAGAAAACTTTGATGACTTGATAAAAACTTAATGCAAAAGCTTTGATATTGGATTGCCGATATTATGGTATAGAAAAAGCAATAAGTATTCTAAATGCCTTGATGGTTTAGTTTTTGGAAGTGTCAAAATAATTTGGCCATGCATCAATGGGTTTTTCATTCGAAAAAATTATATGCGCAATAAACACGAGCTTAACGGTGAAGAGAAACATCGTGAGGAAACCCGCGGCTTAGTCAGCTCCGAACGTATTGACCTTGTCTTTCCTGTGGATATGGCTGACTAAGGCTGTGAGGATGGAATAGGTGAGTTATTCGTCAACTTGCGAGCGTGAAACTCGCGAGTGCGCGCGAGTTTCCGGGTAAGCCTACTCAATCTAAACATTGTCCCAGGCACTACAGTGTTTCGTTAAAGTGTAGGAATAAGTTGCCTCCTGACGCTGTATAAATCATCTTCAAGAATCAGGCCAAAATGATTTGAGATTTCACGATGTTTAGAAAATCAAGGAAAGGTCAAAATAAAAGAGGGATCTACTCATTCCTTTTCTCAGTCATCCATCAAACTCATACTTGCACGAATAATAACGGAATGCTATGAATTGCTATGATAACGTACCCTATTTGATAATTATAATCATCTGTAAAAACCAGTTCAACAACTTAAAGTTACGAGTCGAACAACTGTATAGTCCTCATGTATAGATACTGTGCCCTCAGTACAGACAGACAAACCCATTAGGTTTGTGATAATGCAAGTTCACCGCTCAGGTATTGTTTAGTGTAGCAAGGAACAAAGCGAGGGGTTCCCGTTTCATCTACGGACCTATTAAGATCCATTGTATACGAAATTAAAATGCAGCATTGTCTGCTGCACGCTTATTGGACTTTTGTTTTAGAAACATAAGGTATCGGGGCTTTGGAGAGCATTGTTATGGAAGAAAACACGATCTATGATCGCGTGCACAAAACATAGAGCGCTGGGGTTTTTTTTAATACACCGACCTTTGGACTAACAAAATTCGCTGAGTAAGTTAGTAACGGGAAAAGAACAAGAGGTCGGCCCGCCGCTGGAGAGACGACTTCAACGCGGTAGCTGGTAAACAGTGGGCACAACTAGGTTTAGATAGAGCAAGATGGCACGACATGGAGAAAGCCTTTATGCAGAAATGAATAAACCCGTAAAAAAAGTATACCTACTTAACAAAATATATTTTATAACTCTGTACACAAATAGACGGGAATTATAGGATTAAAAAAAAAAGTTAGTAATTAGGCCTATGGCCCAAATGCGCCCAGCATTAATGGTTTCCAAGGATATTCAAGTTTTTATAGATAACCCGGAATTTTTGCTCTCGAGTGTAGAATCTTGAACTGAGGAATAGGTAAGTAGGTTAGACGCCAACCAACTATGTGTTGTGTGTCGTATAGACCAAATAAAAGCATATAAATGTAAGACCTCTAAAATATAAGTATATTACTTAGTTGGGTTGAGAATGCACCTTCGCATTTTCCAATAACGAAAAGTTAAAATAAGTTGAACAACTTTACAAGAACCCCAAAATCTAAAAGTTACACCATCATGCAATCTACTTTAGACTAAACTTATAGAATGTGTACTCACCTACCGGAAAAGTTTAAATTGTTTCTTTTTTTCACTATCTGCCGCGGGCGCTCACTTTTCCTATTTAAAACTTTTCTTATTTGTTTTTAAAACGGTGGAACTCGGTAGTCACTTGTACACTGATAAAACATTGTAACTGCATATTTATTCTAAGTATTGCTTTTACCACAGAATAATATACAGAACGACCAAGCGCTTCATTTTACTAAAGTTCTGCGCAAATGACGTATTTAGCTTTTTCTCTTTTTTTTATGATAAAAGTAATGGAACAAGCTGATAGCTCACCTGATGTTAAGTAGTAACTTCTGCCTATAACAATGCATTATCGCATAGAGCAAGTCCAATGAGGACGTGCCCTGTAAGGCAATGCACTGCGTCCATCACTCTGAGACGTAACTCTCAGACTCTCATCGTGGCATTAGTGTGGGGCCCTATCTTGAACTCCTTTAGATATTTGGTAGTAGGTACTATAAAAAAACCATTGACAGCGATCTGTTTCAGAATGTTTTGTATATTCCATCCATCTTTAGTATCATTTCACTATGTATTCGATGACTAGCCACTGCTATGCAGTCGGACAAGAAAACACAACAGCTAACTGATTTCGAGTGTGGTTGAAGCACGTGACGGTAAATAAACGTCTTCAGTCGACTGCAAATAATTTACTCACTATTCAAATTCAATCGTCCGTCTCAATTTGAAGTACAATCAGCATCATTTAATGATGATGACTTTAGAATATTTTATTAGTGAATAGTACTTTTTTTATTTCATTTTCTTTTCAAACTATGACTTACGAATAATTAAACTCTATTATAGAAGTACATTAAGATGAAAATTCTCCTTCTAACTGTACCAAATGCCACTTATAAAAATACCCTTTGCACAGAAAATATTTAGGAAAAATCTGAATAATTCCTAAAGTAATTTTCGTTTTGCTTAGTCGAGATGTGAAAAAAATCTTTATTGGTATTGGTAGGGCAGAAAAAAATACTATTCCGGTAGATCAGGTGCCGCCACATTTTATAACAAATATTTAAATAACCCTTGAGAAAAATTTATTAGTCTTGGCCTAACCGTAAACAAAGAACTTTGTGTGACCAATGTTTTTTCTGCAAACGAAGCAGTGATTTTTTCACTTACTTTTTTCCCATAAATAAACCAAAGACTAGCTTCCTAGATAATAAAATAAACAGTTAGCCATTGGATTGCCCCCTCCACTGGATGGCTCTTGAATTAACCGATCGAAGCACGCTAGGTGCAGTCGAGAGCACTCGCGAATCTCCCGTTAAATCTCTTTTGGATGGGAAACAAGACTTGGATCAAGTGCTTTGGAATGAACAATGTTTGTTTGTTATGGTCTCTCATTTGATTGCACAAGTGGGTATCTAATATCTTATGTATTTCAACTATTTTTAAACTTTTTTATGCATATATTGACCACGTCTTTCTTGTGGGTAAAGTGAACTAGGCTGAGATCCTTTCTGCCAAATTGGCTTTGTGCAAACCTACTTCATTTAATCAAAATATCTCAAGTACTACCAGTGTACCAGGAGTACTTAGTATTATATGATCTGTGCCAAGAGTATAGGTTTGCCTGTCTGTTTGGTAGCCCTGTAAAAATAATCACACGAACACCAGGATTCATCCATTCGAAAACAAAAACAAAAGCCTTGTTTGCTGCTTTCAATCAAAAATGTTTTTTCAACACACTTGCTCATAAAGTGGCTCTATGGTCACCGCAATTAGGCACATAATGACACCCATAATCAAACTGTGACTTTTTCATTGCTATAACTCACAAGTGAGTTATAGATTTTTTTTTAAATTTTATTGGTTGAGTAGCTTTGTTACTAAAAAAGTTTTTATTCAAAAAAAAGATCGTGTTCAATAGAACAAATAAATGAATGTTCCTATTGCTTGCTCATTTCATGCAACTTCTTATTTAAATAGATAATTTTAACTCGTAAGTGTTTAATAAATAAAACTTTCACTCAAATATAACTTTTGTTTTCTCTGTAATAAAAGAAAACTTTAAATTCCCCATTTTTACGTGGCAGAATAGGCGCAAACCCTAAGCGCGGAAAATAAATAAAAAAAAAACCTCATCCCTTTAGTCTGTGGCCGATCGCAATGCGCGCGCATAGGAAAACTGATTATTTTTTCCCGCCATAGCGAAACATTTTTCACAACGCGTTTTCACTGTTGAAATTATTGTTATTTTATTCACAAGTGTGTTGAAAAACGTCGTATGATACACGTGTGTATTGGTGATTACCGTTCTCGGCTTTCTTAAGACCCTCGCCTACGGCTCGGGTCTCAATGGCACCTCGGCGGTAATCACCAATGTACCACACTTGTACCATAATGTACTAATTTTCACCTTGTTTATGTTTAGCCACAGCCTTTTTATTAAATACCTACCTCGTTTACCCTCTGATTACTAGCATAGCAGTCAAATTGAGATTCAACCCGGGCCCTTGAGGTAACGAGTTGGGACAAAGCAAGGATGTCCGCAATTTGTCCAATGCTCTTCAAATGGACATCGCCCGGGGCGAGTCGGAATTGAGGGAGAAAACAAAATTCAAAACAAAGGCTCATAATTTTAACCCTTCTGACCCCACGTGAACTGCATACACATTCGGCCAAAGAGGATTTGTAGCAAAGAGGTGTGATGTTTTTGCTAGTAGCGTTTTGTAACTCTTTCCGAGATTATTTGTGTAAAATAGAGAAATAAGATATTACGCAACTAAAATATAGTAATTAAAAAATATTTTGTAAAACATTGAGTTGCTAAGTGGGCTAGCCTATCAATAATGGTGAAGCTAAAAGATAAAATATATGAACAAAAAAAAATTGGTAGGTATAAATATTTTGTAAAACATTGAATTGCTAAGTGGGCTAGCTATCAATAATGGTGAAGCTAAAAGATAAAATATAAGAACAAAAAAAAAATTGGTAGGTATGATATCCAAGTAGGTCAATTTTCAAATCTCGTGGACACACTAAAAGCGTCGCATGAGCTCGTAATAGGTTTTCGAACAGGTTTTTTAATCCATCACGGGAATCTCGTTGCGTGAAACATGGTCACTCAAACTGACAGAACTCGCAACAAATGTAGCCATTCGGTTTTAAAATTTTCCTCTTTGGCACCCACGTTAACGTCAAAACTCGCCGGTTACCATGGCAACCCCCCTCGCGGTCCGCCGTGCATCCGGATTCATTTTGAAAATTTTCCGGAAATGACTCGTTCCTTGTTTAATCAGAAGGTATTAAAATGTGTTTAAATAATAAAATAGCTGGATAAAACACTGTTCGTTCTAATACATGAAGTGTTAGGTACAGTCGGCATGGAAAATATGCAACTGTGTTCAGCATTATGCTGACTAATTCAATTAATTAGTTGCTGTGGTAGTGGTGATGGATTAGGACGACATAAAGCTTTCTGCTAACTAGTTGAAAGAGTCACATAAAAGAATAAATCAAGAGAAAGGATAAAGAAACGTCTGTTTTTTTATAAAACCGTCATACAGATGCATCATAACAGATGGTCATAGGAGGTGCCCTCTTAGTGTGTGGGTGAAACTGATACTGTGACATAATAGCCCCGTCCTACATAAAAGGAAATTGAAAACAGACTTGCTGGGAATAATAAATCGTGTGACTGCTTATCTATCGCACGCCTATCGGTATGCAAACGGGCTATTTGTCTATCTGAATAGGTGCTTGAACTTGCAAATAAAAAAGGAGCTTTGGATGAGGATTGAGGATCCATCCTTTGTGTATCAGGACTGGAAATAAAGAACCAACAGCTGATGCCAATTGGAAGATAAGATGAAGGCAGAAGATATAAAACCCCCTCCCTAACCAAGATGAAAGGTACCTTACCTACTCTAGAATCTTTAAAGAATAAAATAGGTAAGTAAAGTAGATGTAAGTACCTGGTACCTACTACTTTTTTAATGATATAGGTACCTATGTAATGGAACAAGCTGATAGCTCACCTGATGTTAAATAGTAACTTCTGCCTCTGTTCTGTTCTGTAACTCAAAAACACACTCTGAGAATTCTGAGAATTAAAACAAATGTTAATCTTTCTCGTTTTTTTTTTGCGTTAATAATAATTGTTCGTCACAAAAATCTGGTAGCAAAAGCATAAATAACGCGTCACAGGGTCTATGTTAGGTAAGTAAGTATACTAATAGGGCAATGAACTCTGAAGTGGTGTCACAGCTGTCTGCCTTCTAGATCACCTAGCGTCCTAACGTCACAGATGAGCTGGTAATTACTGCCTCATAAAATTTCATGACCGAAGGGTAGTGCAAATGTAGTAAATGCTGTATGAGTTTGTAGTGGAATCACCTAAGTTCTGGTTAGACTTAAAACGCATTCTATGCATAAAATGCATTATAATCTAGATTAGGTATTTTGCTTTGCTAAAAAAAATTTAGGTACCTAAGTATAGGAAAATAACTTAGGTTAGACGGATAAAGATCTAAGTTTTGGTATCATAATTATCATGACTGTAGGTATCACATTTTTCGTCAGTTTTATGCGTAGGTAAGCTTCAACTTGGAAAACAATTGAAAAACAAATTTCATCCTAAACCGACAATCACCGAATCTTTCAACATAAGATCAAGATAAATGCAAAATGTTTTAAATTAAATATTATCTGAGCCTTGAAATTCGGTTCAGTTCACGAGGCGCTTGACTTGAAGGAGTCTCAAGTGGTCCTCACATCTGCCGATGCCCAGCTGCGCGCCCACAGGGAAAAAACAAAACAAACTCATTGTGCAAACAAATGCACTAGCTATATAAATCGAACTCGAAAGTCGCTGGGGGTAATGTTTGTTTTGTATAATGTAACCATTTAATATTTTGGTTACCTAGTTTAAATAAATACTCCGAACATTTCAAAAGAAATGTATATGAATGAATGCATATATTAAATTTGAGTCGAGAAGAGTTTGATATAATATAGCATATTTCTAAACTTATGCAAAATTAAAAGTTATGCATTTATTATACATGCATGCATACATAACTTAACTACAAGTAGTGGTTTTTTATGATATAAAAATAAGCATTTCAAAAAATAAATTTGATTACCTACAGTTTTCACACATAGCAAAGGTTAAAATCAAGAAACAACATTCCCTTTTCAATAAGAACCTAGGTGTACCTAATAAGCGAGTACAAATAGATAAAACAAACTGCAAACATTGAACAATTACGACAATCGCGGGAAGCAAAATGTCAGGCTCGCCCGACACCGTGGATAATGTCAACGAACACAAAGTACTATACTTTACGAATGTTTAGGTACTTGTACAGTCAGCTACATGATTTGATCAATGCTCAACACTAGATAACTAAGGTCAGAATACATTAGCCATGGAAAAACCAGAAGATTACGATGGCACTGACTCTGAGCAGCAAAATGCAGGTAGAGATTTCAGTTTAGAGAGGGTTAGATAGATTGGTCTTGGTATTCAGAATAATCAAGCAAACCACACGGGTATTTTAGTTACTTTATTAAAATGCTGTGCGTATTTAAAACGAAAAATAAATGCTACAGTAATCTTGGGTCTGTCTTACGTTGATTCTGTTGCTGGCTGTACCTTTAACATAACAAATACTACAGTGTAAGTACATTGCATGTTTGTTCAAATTGCGCTTGAATTTCTGGAGACACTGTTTACAATGCTAACAGGTGACAGCTAACAATAGAACGTAAACGTTTAGACTGCTTATGTATGCTTGCAATGGAACATTAAAATAACGCCCTACAGATTCTTTAGTACGTCGTCGTCTGTAACTATTCAATTATTTGCTGCAGTCTAGGGCCTAGTCGTAAGATTTTGGTCTATTCTCCTATGCTTTGGTTGTAAGGAACTAGTATGTGATAACGAACTTTTGATTATGAATATTGTATTTCAATGTGCAGAACTAAGTTTAACAAAGCAACTGTAACTACTTTATTTAGCTCTACACCTCTTTCTATTCAAATGTAGGTAGGTTATTATCTCTTAGTAGAACTACATAACACCGTAGAATAGCTAAGGTAATGGATCAGAAAACTATCAACGACTTCCAAAACTAATAGAGTGCTACAGCTCACATAAAAGTAAAGCACCGCGATAACTTTAAAGCACACAGATAAGAATATTTTTAAAACCTAAGCCCTGTTTATGGATCATGTGAATCTCATAAAAACTTTCATGAATTACATGGGATTAAGCCGAAAGTTATGGCGCTGTTCTGCGGTAGGTCGTACAAACGTCATCACAGTTTCTATTGTCCGTGAAGAACTTGAAACACTCTAAATTCTCCTGTATTTTAATGCAGGATAGTTGAAAATCGTGTGCAGGACTGATAACAAATCGAAACAACGTTCTCTGAAGTGCTAATCCGAAACATGTGTGACAAAAAAATGTCCGAAGATAAGGGTCAATTTCAAGAACACGTCTTGCAGCACATTCATCGAGCTATAAAAAGAGCATCGGATTGACAATGACAAGCGTTTAAGGGCTGGGTTTATTTATTTGAACAAGTATTCCCTTTTAGTGACGTGGTAGAGACTAAACAAGGGAGTTTTACTAAGATAAGTATTGTACGAGACGCGTAAAGCTATATTAAGGTAATAAGTTTGTCTTGGAACGGAAAGTGGAGACAGTTACTTACGACGACACAGGATATATTAAATTAGATACAGTGTATAGCGAGTGTTAAATAAACTTATGCTTATAAATATATGTATACTCTATAGCTATAAAGATATCATTGTGTATTGTACGAAGTAACTAAAACTATCGTGGCAACGCATTTTATTTTATTTGAAAATAACTGTCAAAGAAAGATATAAATTCACTGAATCTACTAGTTATGAAACATCGCAAAGTAGAAAAAAAACGAATAAATCATTTTATAATCGAAGTACTTGTCTCAATCAAAATGATATTTTTATTGAACCTTTCTAATTATAGTGTTCCCTAAAATCTGATTCTATGCATTTCATTATTACATTTAGTGATTTAATGTTCTTGGAAATTGTAGGAATGTGCGAGCGAGAAATAGTTTGAGTGTTGTCAGCGTCAGCTGCGGTCTCTCTCTATTGGCGCGGCGTGTCATGCTATGAACTTACTTAGCTTACTGTACCTACTTTTTTAGTAATCTTAGTAAAAATTGGTTATTTAACCAAGTTTTGGAATAAACGGTACTTACGCATATTATTTAAGTAGCTCAAACAAAACCGCCAACAAAATGCCCTCAAATAAATAAGCTCCAATAGAAATTCAATTTACAAAAACTCTACAAATTGAATTGAATAAGATTTTTTCTGTGATAAGAAACCTAATCTTTTCGAACCCCTCGTTTTCCACTACTAGGAGTCCATTAAAAATCCCTCGGTTTTAGCTAAATAATACACTCACTATTAGTGGGGGGAAACAAAAGAGCGGGCAAGTACCGGAACTAAACCACGGTAGTGTACCTTGGGGAACGAGCTTGGCTGCTGTGATGAATGTAGCTGTGTGACTATGCATTTCCTTTTACAATTTATTTTAATGATTTCGAACTGTACTATCCTTACCTGAACAACCAAAGATGTAGAAACGTATTTTGAACTTGTGGAATGGATATCAATGACCAAGCTCATCCAAACTCAAAACAATTTATTGGACTTATATTTATTAGGTCGCCTACACTAATTTTGTTATGCAGTGGCTTAAATAGGCGCTGCAGCATCCCGTTCATCGGGGTACCTATGGGTAAAAAGTGGCTCCATTAATGTTTAAAGAAGATGTTAGGTCACCTAGTATAGGTACGTACCTTGAACCGTGTGCTATAGGTATACGTACCTATACCTATAATAAGGCTCATTCCAGTTTTTCCCCTGCGTCGGGGATTTCTGGAGCTTTTGACCAATAATCCCCTGCGAGTGCCGGCAGGGGAAAATTGGAAAAAAATCCAGAAATCCCCTTAGGGGTTCATTTATTCCGTTTTTTAAGTCATAACATTCTGGGCGATGATAAGAGGTTCATTCGTTCGTTTTCTTTTGTAAGTCATAATTCTGGGCGATGATGACTGAATTAAAAAAATGGAATAACTTTAACTATGCCTCCCAGCTACATACCTCGTTATTATCCAACGCGGCAGATGTGGCTCTGACTCACGACGACTCAATTACACATTCGATAGTTTTTGTGGTGCCCCGTGTCGTGTCGATACCGAACTATTCACTTTTACGAGGACGTTGAACTTGGGACAAAGGGTTGCTTGTTACTGGGTGGTGCGATCAAACTCGAATAATACTTTACCTACTCAACTGTTGACTCGACTACACAGACACTGTATACGGGTAGAGTACACACATAGTATCACAGTAAACAAATCAAACGTACCTATTTCTATCAAGCAAGCAAGCGCTGCAAGCAAGTGAGTTAGTAACCATAACTATCAAACGTATTGAAAGTTATCAACAAAGCCTAGCTTTGAATAGCGAAAAGAACGGATATTTTTTTAATTTTTTTTTAAATTCGATGACCATGAAAAGTCTATTGTACTAAATAGATAGGTAATATTTTTTTCTATCTGTGTTCTGATAGGTAGTCCTAAAATAGGGGCGGTAATCTAACGGGGATTTATTATTGACGAAAAATTAATAAAACTTGGATTTAAAAGGTATAAAAAGTATGAAATAAAATCCCATACATAATACTATAGCATAGTTTGTGGAAAATATCCAAGCCCTCATAATTCTCTACCACAAAATTTAATTCCAACGGAAATGCATAAATGTCATTCCAAATTAACCGAATGGTTCATAACATGCGGGTTGGCTGATTATAATTAACACTATTATACGTAGGTATTCCTCCTCCACCTATCCATTATTATCAATCATTTTACTTGCTCAATTTTGCAAAAAATATGCTAGATTTTGTCCAATTATTTTTAAACAAAAGTTTTGAAAACGAAGCCGTGGGTATTATGCATTCTGGCTTATGACTGCTTACTATTTGTATTAGGTATGTATTAGTATGCTGCTGGCTCTTTTCGCTAGAGACCTAGAGAGAGCCACGGAAAAAACACAGTACACAGAGAGGGGTCAGTCCTCCGAGGTAA
The DNA here is from genome assembly GCA_918843925.1 of Eulithis prunata. Lineage (NCBI taxonomy): Eukaryota > Metazoa > Arthropoda > Insecta > Lepidoptera > Geometridae > Eulithis > Eulithis prunata. The sequence continues at coordinate 4,040,276 of OU974016.1, read as the reverse complement.
ACCAGTCTAGCCAAGCTGGTCTAATTTGGCTACATCATTCAGATGTATCATTGCTAGTATTAGGCGGAGCCCGTAGCTTTAGTGATAAGAAAACCAAGACGAAAAACTATACGCAGCAGAATAAATAAAACGAGACTAAAAAAAACGCCAACAATATACAAGTAGGTACCTACCTACCTCTACACTTGCTATGGTACAGTAGGTACCTACCTATTACTGATTCTAAAAGTGATAGGTAGATACTTAGAAACAAAATCAGTTTCTCTCGAAAGACCTCAGTCTAGCCTAGAGGTATTATGATCTGTGGTCCAGCTATTCAAATATTTATTAGAAGAACATTACTTGAAGCAGACCACACACACTTTCCCTTCAAAGATAATTTATTTTAAAGCCGTTTTACGGTTTCACTTTTGCTATAAAACTATACACAGAAGGATGCTCACAAAAAATATTACAATACACTTTGATTCACTTCTAGACAGTCTTTAAAAAAAGTTTAACATTCTGTCTTATCAATAAAAGTTTTGTGATACCGCGACTGGTTGGAACTTAAAGCTCACGACCCACTATACACACTGCCAGTGAGCCAGTGAAAATTGCTACTTATATTTTTTTCCGGGTTTACCCCTTTTTTGAGCTAATTCGACTGGGCTACTAAGCGGTGAGTGTCATTGGTTTTTTGTTGACGTTCATTGCATGTCAGAGCAAAATACTTTCTAAACACAATCAACATCAGCAAATGGCTCCTATATTTTTCGAAACATGCCCAGTGTGCCCACATCAACAAAAAAACACAGAACAAAGTTCACATTTCTCTGTTTTATTAATATGAGGGAAACTCGTAGAGTCTATAAAGAAAAGAAGAAAGAACGCAACAATGACTCGAATACTCGGCCCAGGACATTCGAACCGAGTTTATTTTACTGTTTCCACTTAAACGTGCAGTAAAAATCCTCCCACTCAATGTACCCTGTGATATTCCTGACCCCTGCCCTCGAACCTACTATCATTTCTGTGGAGGTACCTATAAAGAATTCTCGTTTATAGAACGCACGCCCATAATCCTTGCGATTTTATTGTCACGCATTCTCGATAATTTAGTAGACGACCGAAACTTTGTCGCCGAAATATCGGAAATCCCGCACTTGCGGGAATCAATGATCTAATAACGTTTATACGTGAATCGTAAGTTTTACTTTCCGCTGACGGGTATGTTTATCATAAGCGAGACAGCCATAAATACTGTTACGATCTATACCAGGGTTAATTCTGCTTAGACTATTCCTACCTTCTCTACATGCGCCTTTTCAGGATTTTCAGGATATTCTTATAAGCCTAGGTGCTCTTTTTTTCAGATGGTTAGAATATCCTTCTTCTATTTAACGCCTCTGTCCGTCTTCTTCTTCTTTTATTTATGGCCTCTGTCCGTCACTTTGAAGAATGTTCATTCTTCCAAGGTCCGTCATTTCGACAGACAGTTTTGCCAGTGTCAAGTGAGATATTTAAATGTCAAGTCGGCTGTCGTTTGTTGGAGACGAATTCTATCATTTCAAGGAAACCACTTCATACACTTTTATTCCAATGGCCCTACATTTTATGTTACGACCTCAAGTATTATTATTGGTTTAAATTCCACCAAAATTTTACAACTTAACTAACTCACACAAACCAACCAATACTGGCGGACACTCAAAACTATACAAATGGAAAACATGAAAATATCATTTTAATAACAGTTATTGTGAGAAAAAAAAACTATTAAAATATAAGTAAAGCTGAAGCTCACCTAAAAAATCTGCCAGCTGTCACTGCGTCATTGATTGAGCGAGTAGGAATTGGAGCATCCTCAATGGACACGAGTTTTGACATTTTTTGAAACGACACATAGCACTTTTATTTTAATAGTTTTTCTTGTGTTATTGTTAGTATTGTTGTTTAATTTTGGTGGAATTTTAACCAATAATACTTAGGTCGTAACATAAAGTGTGAGCCATTGGAATAAATGTGTGTAAAGTGGTTTTTCTGAATGTGAAAATTCGTGTTAGGTTTTGAAGAGAAAATCCACCATTTTCTTTTCAAAACAAACGACAGCGACTTGACAAATGACTTGACTTGACTTATTTATTACAATTTTAACACTTGACATTGGCAAATTGTCTGTCGAAATGACGGACACAGGCCATAAACGAAGAGAAGAAGAAGAGCATCCTCAATCATCTATCAGTCAACTTTTTACAGTTTCAAATAACTGACTTTGACCAACGTTCACCAATATAGTAACCGGGTATACACAGACGTTTTAAGCTGTTTGTTAATATAACCAACGGTTATAGTATTCCCTGCTTTATATTACTGAGCTATAGATTGCCTGCAGTGTAGCAGCCATTCTGGCCAGTCTCCAGTTTCTAGATTGTGTTTAAAATTTGTACTGCCTGGCATCTCGTGAAAGGTTAGCATCATTTGATGGTAGTAGTTATGGCAAGACTTACAATGCTTGTATTCTGTGCGTTTTTGTAAACAAATAGGATGCTTGCAATTTTCTTGTGCATTTTTAATATTTTATTTAAAAACTTGGCAGAAGTTCAAATTAAACATGGACTTTGTAGCTTTTACTTTAAGATTCATCCTACCTAAGTATTTTATATAAATGCGCGTATTAGATACACCAATGGATAAGCAAAAGTTACTTGAGTCCACGAGATAATATAGAAAAAGCTGATGCAACTATTTCTTGTGATGGCTAACAGGCCTCTGCTCGTTTAACTTATTTAGTTTTATTGGGCTTAAGCAGTTTATCGTATTAAGATAGGCCAGTGGGTGCATTATCTTATTTAGAGGGCGTTTTCATAAAACATTCAATTTAAGATAGGAAGTACCTACTGTTACGACATAATTATTTCCTTTGTGTAATGATTATGATCTGTGGTAATGAAAATAGGGTCATTGCATCTTCTACTTAGGTATATAAATGGTTTATTTAGTTGAGCTATCTATAAATCGTTTGCAACGGTTTGTAGATAGCTCAACTGTTCCATGTGTATTTTGTAAATATTGTAAATATTGTAAATACTGTATTAGTTGTAATTTTCTTTGTGAATAAAATTATACTATTTTATTTAGTAGTTTCAAACGAAAAAACTAGATAAAAAGTATTAGGGTACCTATCTACCTACTACCTACATTCTAACTTGGTAGGTGAGTAAGTATAGGAAACTACAAAAAAAAACAATCTGGTTTTTAGCCACGCGTTCACTCTTATCTTTGTCAGTTAAGTTGAGTTTTATTTATTTGCTTACACGTGCGCAAGTATCGACTTGGGCAGCAATTATTTAATATGTCAGAATACCTAGTTTTATGTGAAGTGATCCAGTTGTTCTCTATGCGCCTAGGTCCAAGCCATCATAAGCTCATTTTGTCAGCAAACGGGCTGATTCGAGTTTAATTAAAATTCATGGTCATCCATCATCGTATTGATTTTGTGTCGCAGACATTTGCTTGTGCGTCCGTTATCAATTAGGTTTTGTGTTCTCCAACAGATTGTCAGTTGACAGGCTAAGTGTGAAAACATTGTTGTGTCTAGCAAAGGCAGAAAGTCTGAAAACAAGATGAGTCCCCAACAAGTTACACTCAATCCAGGGACTGTAACTCTTGAGGACAAAAAATCCGAACAGGCACAGTGTAATGCGGGTGTGAATGTCACTCATATGGGTTTCGTCGGAGTCTCAAATAGAAATCTTGACTAGTAGAGCTTAGTGTGATTATTTATTAGCACATGCTTAGGAAATGTGAACTTGGCCATAGTCCCAAAAGGAAGTCGAAATCCCGCTGGGATGTTCAAATGTTCGTACCTACTCCACAAAAAATAAGTTTAACTCAGTAAATCCACCGACCTACCCGCCCCCTGCTGGGTCCAATGAATAACCGTGAAATTACTCGTAAAACTTGCATTAGCTAGGCCGTTATTAAAATTCTGGATTCTAACGAAGCTACCACCGCTAAAAGACGTTCGCTCGATGAATCATCGACTTCAGATTTTATTTTGACAGCAAACAGTTGGTGTTTTGAAACGATTCGCTTGCTGATCGTGATAAATGATAATTATATTCCAGAAATCCCTACCAGTGGGAATAAATATAGAGTCCTATTCATGTTCTTGTGCTTTTATGCAAATAAACAAATAAACTTATTTATGCAAATAAACATCTTGTATCTTGTATCTTGTTTTATTGAGAAAATCATTTTCAAATTCTCATGAATTTGGAAGTAACAGAAAATAAGCTGGCCGTTCTCGTTTCGAAATACTACGGCCGTATCCTGACAGTCGTCATTTATTAGAAACGCATAGCTGATCCCCTGGCCCATGTGGTCCACTCGTAAACCCACTCACAAAATAAAGACACCCATCTTCATCAGTTATAAACAAAGCACTAAATTGGGATTATTAATACGACTGTTTTTAATAATGTCATTAATTTTTATTAAACTTATGGGTAGAACCACACAGCACCGAGAAATTTTATGCTGTAAGAACTTACCTAGGTACCTACTAAGGAAATATAGTTTTTTGAGCTTACTACATAAAAAGATCGCAGAAATATCCTTAGCGCGTAGCCGTATGATGTAGGTACCTACGACGTAGCTTCTTAGTCCTACCTTACCTATTTATGACAGGCGTCATGGCTCAGTCGGTAGCAGCTCTGCCTTCCGTGCTGTGGGTCGTGGGTTCGATCCCCACCGAGAACAAACATTTGTGTGTTGTAAACATAGATGTTTGTTCTGTATCTGGGTGTTTCTATGTATATGTATTTAGAAAAAAAAATTATGTATGTATTCTATCAGCCACCTAGTTTCCATCGTACAAGCTTTGCTTAGTTTGGGACTAGAAGGCGTTGTGTTAAGTGTCCGTGAATATTTATTATTATTATTATTATTTGTGGAAATCTCCTGAGCCCGTAGTCTGAGTTGTTAATTCGCGACAAGCGAGAATCGTAACTCTCGCAGTTATTGTATGAAGAAAAACAGTTTGCAAATCTCTTGCTATAGAAGCGCTAATGGGATTTTCATACAAAATATCTCGTAAGTTGCTTCTCGATACCTATAGTAATAGTACCTCAATGCCTCTCAACGCAGTTTTTGGAAGAGAGCCGACAATTCATTATCATCATTACAAGAATATGTCTCGGCTTTTATACAGGGTGTTACCAGACCACTTCCGAAAACGAAAGGGGGAGCTACAGCACACCAAAACCCAACCAAAAAAAAATCAGTTATCCTGAAAAATAATTATAGCCGGAGAAAACAATGTTTAAAGATTTGTATTTATTTCGCCAGCCCGCAATGTACGCATTCCGTAGGTAAGGTCGAGGCGTAGTACTATTATTTATTCTGTGTCGTAAGTGCCTACTAACGTAGGTAGGTACTAACGTAGGTCGCTCGCACGTCGCGTACTTGAATGACCCGCGATGAACTCTCAGCTGTTCATGCTGTAGTAGACGTAATCTGCGTGCTGCGTGTACATTGCTGCTTTATTTATTTTATTTGTTTTTTTGCTTTTTTAAATGAGATAATTAGGTAGATATGTCTTATTATGTTGTACTGTGTGTATGTAACTAGAAAAAAAATTAAAAAGAGATAGTCAAGTCAAGTTTTTTTTTCGCGATTTTTTTCGTTTATTGTTTTCAGTATCATGGTCTGATTGGAACCTCCAAGTTTTCGGAAGTGGTCTGGTAACACCCTGTATACCTAGCAAGTACGTTCTAGGTAGGTACCTACTCTCACAACTCACGGAGTCATTTCACAATCACATTCAACCGTATCAAATTCTTAATAACATTCCGATGTGACATGACACCCAAGGTGTAATTGGTATATCTACCTACCTACACGTCACCATCCAGTGTCGGAGGAAGTGTCGGAGGTGTTTCAACTACCTAGCTGTCACGACTGTCACACTCCAATAGCGTCACAAAGGAAGGTGGACACCGTGACGTGATGAAGTGTCACCTCTGCATGATAAACGAGACCGTGAAGCTTCAGAACGAGAAATCTAATTTCTCGCTCCCGTTACTTTCTATTCTACATAAAATAAGTAGGTAGGTACATAACCCGGGAACAAGTCAGTCCAAGATTTGTCCCCGGATATGAGTAGGTAGGTACATAAGTAGATAGTTATGTGTACGTACCTTACGTGATAGATTAGGGTACAATGATAGAGATATGGGTAACCTACTTAAGGTAGTTCCTTCCAGCTACTAGTAGGGCTATTTAATTTTATTCACAAAGAAAATTACAACTATCAGTGGTCAGTATTTACAAAATACACATTCAGAAACAGATGAGCTATCTACAAACCGTTAAACCGTTGCAAACGATTTATTAATATGGTCCAAATCAGTACCAATCGGAAGTGTGCCCAATGCCCAAGACAAGTAGGTAGGTAGGTACGGTACCTACCTACTAACTGGGTAGGTGCCTTTTTTTGTTTTTCTGTTTAAAGACGACTGTCCTCTTTTACCTACCTACCCACCAAAACAACACACGCACGATGTAGACAGCTATAAAAGTGTGTCAAATTAGATTCCCTTTGAACTCACCGTGGACATAATCTCTTACGAAAATAAAAAGTCCGTCCCGAATGCGAGACATGGGTCCACATGTTTCTACTAAAAGACAGACCGTGTAATTCGATAATATGTGTGGTGTGGCTCAGCATGGCCACATTGGCCACCATGCAATAGGTACGCTAAGAAGGTAAAGTAAGTAAACAAGTAGGTATGTACCTATACCATGTAAGGCCGCCAAAAATTGTAAGTACATTTTGAAAAAAATCGGTGTCCCTCTGGTTCAGTTCAGGTTCAGTTCAGGTTCAGTTCAGGTTCAGTTCAGGTTCAGTTCAGGTTCAGTTCAGGTTCAGTTCAAGTTCAGTTCAAGTTCAGTTCAAGTTCAAGTTCAAGTTCAAGTTCAAGTTCAAGTTCAAGTTCAAGTTCAAGTTCAGTTCAGTTCAGTTCAAGTTCAGTTTAAGTTCAGCTCAAGTACAGTTCAAGTTCAGTTCATGTTAGTTTCAAGTTACTTTAAGTTCGTTTCAATTTCGATATGTATTTCGATCGTAATCGCAAAAATGGTGCAAAAATTCCATCAAATACGATTTCTTCTTCTTCTCTTCAATAATGGCCTGTGTCCGTCATTTCGACAGACAATTTTGCCAATGTCAAGTGTTAAAATTGTAATAAATAAGTCAAGTCAAGTCATTTGTCAAGTCGGCTGTCGTTTGTTTTTAAAAGAAAATGGTGGATTTTCTCTTCAAAACCTAACACGAATTTTCACATTCAGAAAAACCACTTTACACACATTTATTCCAATGGCTCACACATTATGTTACGACCTAAGTATTATTGGTTAAAATTCCACCAAAATTAAACAACAATACTCACAATAACACAAGAAAAACTATTAAAATAAAAGTGCTATGTGTCGTTTCAAAAAATGTCAAAACTCGTGTCCTCAAATACGATTTAAATCCGTAAATCGTACTAATGCAAATGGCAGCCCTGGCAAAGGACACTACAATAACCAAAAAAGACTTGGCAGAAGGACAAGTCTCCAGAGCTAGAACAAAATTAAAAAAAAAAAAACGTCATTGCCATGTCAAACATTTACTGTCAAAATATGTCAACTTCAATAAAAAAAAGCTTACATTTGTTTGTTTTGGTTTTGGTTTTGGGTTGGGTCAAAAGTACTCTGTGGGTTGGGTGCACGTACGTTGGGTGAGTGGAGTGCCGCTCGGTGAATTTCTATGTGGTTTTCCTCGTTTTCTAAATCATCAAATAATGATATTAGACTACTTAATCAAGTTTTACTTGCAAGACGTTCTGGATATTTTGTCTGAAAAGGATAATTTGGGTTATTTCAGCGTAAAAATCGAGTAAGCAAAAATTATTCCAAAGTTTACCCGTCTATATTATTATTTCACCTTGATAGATTTTACTAACTCACGAGCTTATCGCCCAAAGTCCCTAAACCACTGCTCATATTAATTTTGATTTCTTTTTAGTTTTTTGAAGCTATTTGAAGCACACCCAGATGTTGGCGATAAAGTCTTGTGTAATCCCGTAGAAAGCTTGCCAGCATGCAACAGGGACATGCTGAAAGCTCAACAAAATGTTATGGAGTACGAAGAATACAAGCCACTAGTCTCAAAGTTAGACTACTGTTACTTGAAGAGAAATGTACAAGCAAGGTTTTTTGGACTGCCCGTCTGCCCGGAACTTCACAGAACTGTATTCCCTAAAAATGTAGACTTGGGGTGCTTTCTTAAAGTAACAGGTTTGCTTTTGCTCCTATTATTTCTGATGCTACAATGCTTTAATGAAACTTCACAAAAGCGAACACACATTTGTTTTTCTAGAACAATTTAGAAGTAGGTACTGAATGGATGCTTAGTTTCTTAAACAAATGAGCCCAATACAAAGTCCCATAGTATGGTCAGCAGATCTTGACGATTGTGAAGTTAATGTGATGTGCAACCACACTTTTGTTAGCAAAAAATCCATTACACATCAAATCAAAACAACTAAGTTTTGCCAGTACAAGTCAAAGAAGGGATGAAGCAATAGTAAGTTCTAAACACCACAAGCAAAAGCAACTCTGCTGCTGCAAGCTGGAAGAGAACTCTTTTTAGGGTTAAGCTCGCCTATATGTACATGTTTTAAGTTTAAGTTTTAAGTCAAGTTTCTCTGTGTACAATAAAGAATAAAGCAACAAAATGTTGTTACAATTTTCCAGGTACAGTTGTTAGAGTAACACAAGCTAAAATGCTAGAGTATCAAAGAAAATATGTCTGCTTGAAATGTAAATATGAAAATTGTTTTGAAGCAGAATTTGAAAATAGATACATTTTAAAAGCTCCCGCTAAGTGCCAAAATGATACTCCCAAATGTAAAAGTGGAACTTTCACACAAGTCAATTTGGTGTCCCGTGAGCATTGTAAGGATTATCAAGAGATTAAAATACAGGTTAGTGTCAAAAAGTCTGCAAATCAAATCGGAAAAAAACAAGATTATTGTATTGTTGAAAATCAGTATTTTACATAAATGCTGAAAAAACGTCGCAGACTAATTTCGCATTTCAGGAGCAAGTAAACAAATTGAGTATTGGCACAATACCGGGTTCCATGTGGGTGGTGTTGGAGAATGATCTTGTTGATTGCTGCAAGCCTGGGGATGATGTCATTATCTGGTAAACAATTTTTTTGTGAAATAAAACCATTTGGTTAAAAAAAACCTACATAATTGCCAGGATTTATATTTACCACTTGATTAGCGTCATCTATGTTGTTAACACGGCTTTATACTGGTAGGAAGGAACCTGGAGAAATCGCAAGTTTTTACCCTTATCAATTACGGTGCAGCGCCATCTGTTTGGGAGTAGCAGAAGTAACAACTAAGCCCAAAAGCGCCATCTTTTGGATAATCTTAGTTATTGTAACTCAACTACTGACAGACAGAAAAACAGATGTCGCTGATAAGTAAAAAAAGTTAATCCTTGATTGCTTGCTGGTTGTGTTTATGTTTACTCAGTTTACTGTAAACCATTTTCAGTGGCACAGTGCGACGCCGATGGAGGCCGACCTTTCAAGCGAGGAAATCTGAAGTAGAATTAGTTTTACAAGCGAATTACGTAGAAGTTTCCAACGCACAACGGTCGGAAGTGGTGTCATCAGCTCCGGATGTAAAGGAATGTTTCGACGACTTTTGGAACAAGTATGCCGCATGTCCATTGAAAGGCAGGGACCAGATACTGATGGGGGTTTGTCCACAGGTACTTCGCTAATCGTCAAATAAATATTATCATGTGTACAATATTGGGGCCCCCACTCAGTCTAAGCAAAGCTTGTCAAACTGGCAACTATTTTCTTCTATACCTACATTCAATATCAGACTCAAGACACAAGACAACCATCTTACGTCGCACAAGTGTTTAGACAGGAATCGAAGCCACAACCTTCAGCACAAAAGTTAGAACTACACTAACTGAGCTGTGAGGACAGTCAAATGAACATCTTGTGATGGTAACCTCAACACGGTTGGGAGATGGGTGATTCTCTTTCAACTAACAGACCAAAATGCATTTTCCAGGTGTATGGGCTTCAACTAGTAAAGCTAGCAGTACTGTTGACAGTGATAACTGGCTCTAACCACATCGTAGAGGATGATAAGAAGCCTTCACAAGATGATAACCATGCAACAAGGGTGCGGGGCCAGTGCCATCTACTGTTAGTGGGAGATCCAGGTATTAATATTTAGGGCCTGCTACAATATCTCTGGGTAACACTATCCTGGTTTTGACTAGTCTATAGTAGAGATGGAAATATTTATATCTACAGATAGCGTGATCATGAGCTGATGGAATAAGCACTGAATTAGCAAGTTAGGTTCAAGTGGGCTGGCTATATAGGTCACAGATTTGAAGGTAAATTGTAAGACGGCGCCTCGTCCGATGGGCTAATTACATTGTCACGATTGTGAGAAATTGGTTGTTGCAGGCCCAAAATTGTTCTTATTGAAACTTCAATGATTTTACACATTCTTTATCTTCAGGTACGGGAAAATCGCAGTTACTCCGCGCTGGCGCCGATCTCACAGCTCGTTCTGTGTTCACTTCGGGAGCCGGCAGCACCAGAGCTGGTCTCACCTGCGCTGCTTTGAGGGTAATCCAATATTATAAGAGGAAAGCGCCAGTCTGACCTCTGTTACTAGATGACGCTGTAAAGTGATCAAGTAGACTTAGGGGAGTCTCAGTCTGATATGGCGCGTTTACTTAAGCAGTTAATCTAAACACGATACTGCCTCTGTCCCGGCTCGTGCTCATGTCCATGCCCTTGCTCCCTAATTAGAATAAAGGCGATGTTGCTCTGGCAATAGTTCCGGAATTAATCGCAGCAATATATATTTTTTTTTTTTTAACTCCTTAATAATGGCAGCAATAATGACGACAGCGGCATGAGCTGAGTGTAAACGCTACTGTAGCCTGCCAGACCATAACAGAATAGTTCGTCGTTAGATTAGTTATTAGAATGGAGCGTGAGTGAAGTTCTATCCCAACAGTGGATTACTCCACGACCTAACTTGAAAAATTATATATACCTATTTTTTTATTTCTAGCAGCCCAATCTATTTTCTTTTTGGTAGGAAGAAGGCGAATGGCAGTTAGAAGCGGGTGCGCTAGTGTTATCAGACGGCGGTGTGTGCTGTATTGACGAGATATCTCAGCTGCGGGAACATGACCGCACCGCTATACACGAGGCTATGGAGCAACAGACGATATCCATCGCTAAGGTACACCATTCTATCATCGTTCAAGACAGGACATAAATAATAATAAATACATAAATAAATTACTAAAAGCGTGGACTAATATTTTTGATCTATGCTAAATGTAAGTGATTAGTCTCACGTGCCTGTTCTATAATTTTGAAACATCATTATAATAAAGAAGATATATTATGGAACATAACTTGATAATACCATGTGTATTTCCGCAGGCTGGGATAGTCTGCAAGTTAAACACCCGCTGTGCTATTATTGCGGCGTGCAATCCAAAAGGGCATTATGAAATAGACCAACCTCTCAGCGTCAATGTATCGCTCGGAACACCATTGCTAAGTAGGTAAATACTGTAACTAATTCATACCTATCAAATGTGATTATGCCGAACGTATATTCTTGTAGAATAAAATGAGTTTGACTCTATCAAAAAAAGACTTATCTATTTCTCTTTTTTTGTATTTTCAGGTTTGATTTGATTTTCATCCTGCTGGATTCCAAGAACAAAGTTTGGGACAAACTTGTTTCTTCTTATATCCTGTTTGGAGATTCGGATCCTATAAAATCTAAGAAAACGTGGAATACTGAGAAGTTACAGGTACATATAACGAAGTTTGGTAAACTGCCTAGCCCGTTCAGTAAAATACGGACAGCGCCATCTCTTAACATTTTAAGATAAAGCTATATCAACTAGTTACATTGATGGATAGCGATGTAAGCCTTCAATCCTCAAACTGCTACTCGTCAACAGATGGCGTTTATGTACAAAAAGTAAAAAACCCGAATCTTGGAATTATTGGTTGCTTTTGTCCTATATTAACACTTATTTTATATTCGTTTTCAGATGTATATCAGTCTAGTCGGGCCCAGAGGTACAAAGATGACCAAAAATGCCAATGTTATTCTGCAGTCTTACTACATGTTGCAGCGGAAATCTGAACACAGGGATCCTTCACGTACTACGGTTCGAATGCTCGATAGTCTTGTGAGGTTAGTTATCCTAATGGTAAAAGTTTTATTCTGAAGAAATATGCACAAATTAAAGGTCCCAGTTCGATCCCTTTGACCATTAACTTTTTCATCCACCAATATAATTCCACGATTCCTATTGGTAGATTTCAAACACATTCTTAGCAACATAACTTAGTTTAGTCTGGTGGAAAAGCAGCCTTAGGGTGAAACTACTTGTTCATTTTCAGATTATCTCAAGCACACTGCCGTCTCATGTACCGGACGACCATCTTACCGCTAGACGCAGTCACCGCGGTGTCACTTGTAGATCTATCTATGCAAGATTGCACTTTAGACGACACCGTCGATGCTCTACACTCCATTTTCCAAAAGCACCCAGACTTTAACTACCTCTGCACTGCTAAAAAACTCCTCACGCGACTTCAGCTGCATGAAATGTGGCAAAACGAACTTCTATACTACGCACAACTACTACAAGTTGACCACAAAACTCTAGAAGCTGAGATAGAAAACGAAAGCACACAATCTTTCGCTAAATATGATGACGTCACCGATGATACTATCCCGCTATCTGCTTCGCTGGTAACAAGCTCTTACTTCAACAAAAAGGTTAAAATAAATAATAAAGAAAATGTAGAAAATGAAAATACAAACGCTGTAAACGAAAGGCTAGCGGTCACATTAAAGAAACACGCGAATCTAAACAGAGCTGACCAAAAGCTACCTGTCGGCAGTAAGAAAAGAAAACGAAAAGAAGTATCATTTGATTCAAGTAAAGTAAAAAATAAAATAAAAAGATCAAAACGAAAAAAGACCAAAAAAGACGAGAGTGATTCCTCCGACAGCAATGATAATTTAAACAATGCTCATAATTTCTTAAAGGCTGTTCCGAGTGTGAATGATGCGTTTGCGGGTCTCGATATTGATTTAAACTTTGGAACAGATGATTCAGATGCTAGTTTGGTTGAAAATATGGGTGAAACTAAAAAGTATGATAATGGCGAAACCGGAAATTATATTATGAAAGAAAATGCAAGTGAAGTTAAAAAGCAAAATAGTTCTACAGGTTCTATATCAAATGCAGATCTCAACGATGCCGGGCCATCAAAAGTCACAAGTAAACTACAAAAGTATTTATGTGTAAAGAATTGTGACAAAGAAAAGTATGAAGAAAAATCAATGAAGCCTAATGATGATGTCGACATATTGAAATCAAAAGAAAACAGTTCCAATTCTTTGAACCAGAAATCGGCAACAAGTTCACAAATTTCAATGTTTGAAACATCAGATTGTGATATAGATTTAGATTTATAATCATGGTAAAATGTTAAAACAAATAAAAGTATTTTGTTAAACAATTTACTATATTCTTAAACCTATTAAATTATTTAAAACTAATCAACAAATTGCCATTGAATCTACCTTTATGTCACTAACTGTGCCATAGTTTGTTCTTATCAGATTTCAATAATAAGAAAACTATTATAAAAGTATGGTACCTACCTAGTTCTATTTATCTTGACTTTCTGAACTTCCTTTGTGAGGATCGTCTTCATAATTTTCTATTAGTAAGTTTTTGAATCTACGAACACTGATACCTATAGCCTCTTCTTTGGCGGCAGCATCCAATATTTCTATTCTGGATACATAAAGATGATCTGGATTCTGAGGGCTGACCATTTTGATAACATCAATTTCATCACCTATTCTCACCTGTAAAGTTACAAAAGCATATGAATTACTAGCCGTCGCCCGCGGCGTTGCTCGCGTTCTACGCTTTATAGTGCACCCCTACACTATATAATATAAGGATACTACCCTCTAAATTTCATACATCTAGGACTTATACTTTAGGATGTGCGTTGATTCTCTGTCAGCTTCAATAGAGTATTGATGATTATGATTATTCTGGCACTTAAAGATATTCTAATTAAGTGTTATTATAAGATTTTAAATAAGAAACATTTATTGTAGAACTGTGTACAGGAGATCTTTGAATACTTTCAACAGTACCCATTTGTGGTGTACAATATCTTAACCACAGATCATAATAATATCTTAACCATTTAATAACAGCCAAAAACTTTTAGCAAGGTATTGTAATACTTTGGGAGACTTACGGTTGCACTTTTCTTTGTGATCTTACGTCCATTGACTCGAATTTTACTTTCATAAAAAGCTTGCTCTATTTTACTGTAAAAAAAAACATTTATTTAGTAAACAGTCTAAGAAAGATAAGAAATATCTGTCTGTGTGTTACTATGTAGGTATTATAAGTATGTATTTACAAAAAAAATGCATAATAATATTATATGTATTCTATCAGCCATCTAGTTCCCATAGTACAAGATTTGCTTAGTTTGGGACTAGAAGGCATTGTGTTAAATGTCTGTGAATATTTATTTATTTATATTTGAACAAGCTGCCGCCTACGACTTCATTCACGTCCCATTGAATCCCGTCGATTTTTCGGGATAAAAAGTAGCCTATGTGTTAATCCAGGACAATATATATTCCAAGTTTCATCCAAATCGGATCAGTAGTTTTTACGTGAAAGAGTAACAAAGATCCATCCATACTCACAAATTTTCACATTAATAATATTAGTAGGAAGTAGGATAGGATTAGGAAGGTAACTCACTTTCTAGCAACTCCAAGAGCAGATTTCAATATCATGTCGGTTCTCATAGATGTTGAACTGAATTTAACAATTTTGGAGTCCTTTGTTAGTGAAGAGTCATCATCAGCAGTTGGTTCATCATCAGAATCATATTTCTGTAAGAATTGATTAAGTCAGAAGATCTAAGGGAAAGTGAGAATAATATTCATACACAAACTCGTACCTATTACCTACCGGAGTCTAACAAAACGATAGGTATACCTACAGATTTAGGTTTGAAAAGTTTTATTGACCTTTGCAAGTACCTACCTAGTATTCTGGTTGGGCGTGACATGTAATAGATGGTAGGTGAGTACCTATGTCAGTGATATACCTACATATCCACAAAAATCTAGGTATTGTAATTTTTTCTTTTCTAACCTTTACCCCCCATGTAACTGGCAGCTTGCCCACTCCCAACTTTTTACAGATACCGAGGTGTTGAATAAAATACTCTAAGTACCTAGTACTTACCTTGGATTTACAACGAACGGAGTCATAATTTACTTTTTGAGGAAGGAAATTAACTAACTGTGAGGTTATGTTTACATGATTTTTGAAGCAGTGAAAAGTTCTCGAAATTTCAGCAATATGGACACGATGAGAGATTACTGAAATAAGAATTCGTCTGCACATAAAATTCATTTTTTTAGTTTTCTCTATCACAAAGAAATCACAAAAATATTTTTTTAAACTGTTAATAAATAAACACAGTATGTATTGCCAACTGGCCAACGTTGTAAGAAAGAAAGAAAAGAATGCTACCTATATTTTTTCTCAAAAATAATAGTAGGTAGCTGTGCATGCATTTCGGTTAGGTATTTTATCGGTGCTGTTCCTGGATTTAAACATTTGTAATGCATAAATAAGCATCTTGAAAAATTTTGGGGTAGCACAAGTACTAAAATACCTAGGTAGGTAGGCGGAAAGTACAACAGAATAAATCAATCTACCTCAAATATAAAAATATCAGCAGTAAAGCACGACTAATAATGAATAGGCATAATAAAATTACGGCCCGTCGTAAAATATGCTGAGTTTAACCATAAAAATACCAAGTTGGCATCACTGAATAAACATAAAATGCAGTCAAAAATAGTTCCTGTCAGTGTCAAAAATAATTATGTCAACTTTTGAATGTCATTTTTTACTTTCTCAAAAGACTGCACGCACTGCCAAACCAGGGAAACTATTCATCTTCTAGCAGCCTGTGAAGTCCTACACTACTAACTATACTGCATTGCATGATTATGTAAGGTACCCTGGACCTCGGAAGACGAATTCTTTGTACTTTGTCTACTCATCCGTTGTCAGTGAGCTGTCTGTGACTCTGTGACCGATTTCACGAAGTTCGTGAACAGTAGCTCACTCCATAGTCCGTTGCGTGACTTTCAGTACCTACCTATCAAAACATTTGAGGAGATGAATATAATGCTAGATGACTGGTACGTCCGCTGGTATATTTCATTCTAAGAACAGCATAAAAATAACAAACAAACATTTAGGTATTATCTAGTAGTACTATATTCAACACATCTAGAAGGATCCGTCGGAAAGTACTCTTGGCATTTCGTCATCAATCGTTTCAGTGCTTGGATGTACTTCCGTTGTGTTTCATCATTCATGACATGAGCCACGTTTTTGGAAAAGATCTTCTCTCGTCCCGTACGGGCGTGGATACCCACCATGGTTACGCCTATGGGCCAGGGGGCGTTTCCGATAGCCATTTGAAGATATGCATCGCTAGCCTGTAGAAGTAAATAGACTGTAAATGCCTTACTTACTAATAAGTTTTTTCATACAATACATTATTATATGACTGAAAGCCAATGCATGTATTTATCTGCTAACTAATTTGAACGCTCGCTATTGGCATGCTTTGTGAAGTAATACAATGCTGGAAGCAGAGATTTTGGAAATGGGATCCAGCAACGGGGAACCACTTAACATCAGGTGGGCCTAACATAACTTTTGCTCATACAAGATAATCCACGTAATATGCTTGTATGTACCATAATGTAATTCCTTTCCAGCAAATGCTTCGTTATTTCCATCAAGCTATCGCAAATATCTTCAGGAAGATTTTTCTTTTTCAGTTTCCTCATCAAAGGCTTGAGGTATACTTGCGTCTGGGTGAATGTGGCTCGCGCCATTTTGTGTTTCACAGATGTCTTTTCGGCTGCAGTTGCTGAATTCAATTGCTGCCCCCATAACTTGAGGAGAAACTGAAAATAAATCGATTAGCTGAATCACGCCATCTATCGATGAGTAGCAAAGCCAAAATTTAAAGAGATACTACACAGCGCCATTTAGTGGCAAGCCTTTAATTACCGATAGGTATTTTAGTGCAATGCGAACTCATACACATTATTAGGTACTTACAGAGTATATTATAATAATGTGTTAGTTACAAAAATAATCATACTAACCTGCACAAAAGTCATGATAACATTCATATCATGAATCCTGTCTCCCAGTCCCATTTTTTTTGCCATTTCTTGAATAAAGTCATATGTGACAGAGTCATCAAGTGCTTCCTCTTTTGGAGTTTTTTCTGTTACAGTCTGAAAAATTTATTAATATTTAATTTAGGCTAAGCAAAGTATCTTAAGAAGAGCCGAACACCGGGCCCAATGACGCGTCTTGAGAGAGACCTACATCCAGCAGTAAGTGGACCAATATGTTGATGATGATGAAAGTATGTTTGTCCAATTTGAGCAAATGTATCTAGCTGAAAAATATTGTTACCTGTGTTCCTAAAGCCAATATTTCATTTAGGTAGGCTTCATCTACTTTATCCATGGCTTCTTGGAAGTCATTTCTAAATCCCTGAAACATACAGAAAGTTAATTAAAAAAAAAAGTCTATGAATGGTCATCATTAATGGTACCTTCAGTATTGGATTATACTGATTTCAATTTGTCAACTCTGGATGCTATTTATGACTAAAAAAAATATTTCAAACTTAAATTATGTCTGAAATCCCTTTAGAACCTTGCTTCAGAGGTCACTAATCCCTAGTAACGAAGTTAAGAATTCAGCTTGTTTAACGTTTCAGAGGTCACAGACTTCACAATATGGCCTAAAACTTATACCTGTCTTATTGTGATGATTGTTCTAACGAAGGACTTAAGGTGGATGACAGCAATGTTCTTGTGAATGCAGAGGAGCAATACTCGATCAGCTCCTGCAGTCCAATAATGGACCTGGCTTTGTGTGTGTGGTAAAAAATATTGTAATAATCTTACCCTGTTAGCTTCCGGCTCCTGAATCTCAATTCTCCTTAGCCTCTTAAAAGATTGCAGTTCATTCTCTCCAAACAGTAATATGGGGTGTGCCCTCTCTCTGAGTCTTTTGATCACCTCTGTTCGAGGCAGCAATGCATTTTCTGTGTGATCTGTTTCAGCACTATCTTGTCTATTTACTGGAAATATTAAGATTATTCTGTAATATCACTGAGTAGGTACATAAAAGCATTATTTTAATCTCAAGTAAATCATTTTTCTCATCAGAATAAGTTGATAATCTACCAAGTGATGACCTCTACTTCTATAACAATCATAATTATACACTACCATCCACTGTGGACGTGGCACATTGCTATCTGTATGATTAGACTACCATTTCAAGTAAAGTGAGTTCCAAACCTTTTTCTGGTATATTCTTGACATCACTTAGTTCTTCTTCAACTTTAGGTCCATACTTTTGCAAATACTCAGCTTGCTCTTTAGCCAAGAGTTCACCTCGCTTGAAATACTTTTTGTTTGTTGATGGGTCCTGAGAAGGCAATAATTATAACACTTATTGCAAATTGAATCTACTTTATTGTTCTGGGTGAGGAATCAGTGATTTACAATCTTACCAAGACTTTTCTATCTTCGAGCACTTTTCTTTTTCTCGCAATTTCTGCTTTTAGAACATCCATATCGTTCAGAGTTTTGAGAGGTTTCAAACCAAATTTAGGCACTTTTATTTATTATTAGGACTTATTTTATTTATTTACACAACATTACCCGCACCAAGTTCCCGCACTTCCCGCAAAGGGAAGTTTTTGTTGTTCCTTGTCAAATCTGACACTGACACATTTTGTTTTGACAGAAGGTTGACCGTCGTCCTATAGGCGGGCATGTGGCGCGTTTTTTGAACTCTTTTTGAACTCTATGAGCACAGTGAGACGAGCCACTTTGTATACTGGGCTGGATGGTAGGTCTGCCAGCAGCAGTGAGAGAAAGTGATGTCAATTTACTATTAGCACTAATAGCTAATGATGAAACTATATAGCGGTGCAGGTGCAACACAGTGTGGTTTTTACAGTCCAAAGTCGCCCCCATTTTATTTTATCCGCAGATAAATTATCAGAATCTGATAGTATGCATTTAATCACTAGTAGATAATAATAAATGATTAAATCAATTAGATAAGTACTTTATGTTATCTAAAATAAACTAATAAAAATAAAATTTTCTATATAAGTACCTAAGTAAACAAATTTTAAGTGTTAGATTAGGACTAAAAGACGTGATAAGAATAAAATTCATTGATTTTAGCCACACTTTTAGTAGGTACCTACCTTACACACGAGTGACAGTTTCAAGATGCTTGGAACTATTCCTAAGAGTGGTGTTGTGTTTTTAATCATATTAATTTCAGTGGTTAAAGGTAGGTACTTGGACAACTAGGTACCTACGCATTATTCGTTACGTGTTACCTACCTGGCACCGCACGTTAATTATTGTATAGGTAAGACAATCGTTTTTTTCTAATAATTATATTTTATAGGACAACAGAAGATTGTCGGAGGAGACGCAGCTCCAACACATTTTGGTTTATTTCATGCTTCACTTCAGAACTTAACGGGATATCACATTTGTGGAGGAGCGATTGTTTCAAGATGGCATGTAGTAACTGCTGCTCATTGCTTGCATGGGTAAGTTACCTACCTACTCCTAATTTCTCTTTGAGGATAGACCACATACCACTTCCCACTATCCCATCCTACTAATATACCAAGTAGCTTCTGCTCGCGACTTCGTCCGCGTCCCGTTGGATCCCGTTGATTATCCGGGATAAAAAGTAGCCTGTCTTAATCCAGGTCACGGACAATATATACCTATTCTAAGTTTCATCCAAATCGGATCAGTAGTTTTTGCGTGAAAGAGGAACAAACATCCATAGGTACCTACATACTACAAACTACATACATAATATATTATTATATTATATCTACATCCTTACAAACTTTCGCGTTTAGGTATAATATTAGTAGAATATCAAATTTAGATGTTTGGATGTTTGGGTTGGTGTTTCAATCACGCTGTAACTGCTGTAATAGTTCGTAGTCTGGATTAACACCTAGATATGCTACTTTTTGTCCCGAAAAATCAACCAGGATCATACGGGACGCGGACGAAGTCGCGGGCGGAAGCTATTATTAAATATAACATAAGGCGACTTTATCATTTTTGTTTTAGTGCTAAGCCCGAATACATATTAGTCTTGGTTGGGACAACAAATCTGGATACAGGAGGAATAAAACACACTACTGCATCAATAGCGATTTTCGATGGCTTTAATTTCAGCACTAAAGCAAACGACATAGGTTTGCTAAAGGTCCAAACACCGTTTGATTTAAACCATGTCAATGTTCTAAAACTATACGAAAATGAAATAGTTGAAGGGGATATCGTATTTTTATCTGGGTTTGGAGCAGAGACGGTAAGACCAAATAGGTACCTAATAGAAATAGATACCTAGGTAATACATTGATATCCTAAATAGTACCTAATGGTTTTTACAGATAAATGGAGAGTCAAGCAGTCAAATGCATGTCCTAACTATTCCAGTTTTTAGTCAAGAAACGTGCAAATATGCTATGCGATATACAAGAGAAGTTACTGATTGTATGTTTTGCACGTTTACCAAAGTAGGACAGGGTACATGCAGTGTAAGTATTTAAACCGTTATTTTCGTATTAAAACCACACTTAAACAAGCTTAGTGACATTTACTTATACTTAGTTAGATAAAACTGTGATAATACTTTCTAAGTAAAAACTTAATTATATTCCAGGGGGACTCTGGAAGTCCAATAATCAAGGATGATAAACTGGTGGGATTGGTTTCTTGGGGAATCCCATGTGCCGTTGGCTTTCCCGATGTGCATTTAAGATTAACGCCATACATTGAATGGATCCGTAGCGAAATAAAAAAAAATAATCATTGTTGATTAGGTAAAAAACAAAAAAAACTTGAACTATTTCCAAATAAATTACAGATGTATGAACCGTGTTAAGTTTTTGAAGTTTATCTGAAAACAATAAAAAAATTAGAACACTAAAACCCTCAACAAATAATTTATATTTATCCCATAGCAAATGCACATGAAATATAGCACGAAGAGGAATAATAACCATTTAGGTATATCAAAAAGGGTTATGATCATGAGTGTGACTGGGCACGCAAGTAGAGGAAGGCCGAGGAAGAAGTGGTCAGATTATGTAGTGTAAAAGATGATAATATTGTGACAGGAGTATAGATACCTACATGAGTTGACAGATGATAGGACTTGAAAGAAAAAAACATGTTGTGCAGACCCCATTTACCTAGCCTAGGATAAAGGCAGGAAAATGAGATGGTATTGTAACAAAAATTACGAAAACATTGTGACAACTAGCCACAAAATCCCTAAAGCAAGAAGTTGAAAACTATTGGATACCTACCAGTTATAATTAGTTATATGTACCTTGTAGCTAGCTTGATGTCGTTCAATATTCATGATCACAGCCATGGAAGGTCTGCCGTGAGCACATTGAAATGGAGTTTTGCAGTCTGAAAGCCCATTTAGCAACTCAATGCATTGACTTTTGGAAAGATGGTCCCCGAATTTGATGGCGTATCTGCACGCCTGCAAATAAATAAGTATAGGTAGTAGGTACCTACCTAGGTACTTAGCTAATTATCAAATTATGAGTAAGAGAAATGGTAGGTTACATTCTGTTGTAAGTAGTTTTTTTGACAGAAAGCTCAACATGAGTCACATAGCTATAAAGTTCACAATAGTAGGTACAAGAACACAAGTCATAGGTTTTATGCATTGGTAATAATTATAATTCACGTTTTTAGAGCTTACCTCGCTAAAAATTAGATCCATTATGGATTTCGGATATTGTGAAACACACCCTCTTTGCATTTGTATGATATTTATTTCTTCCCTTATCAAATTCTTTACAGCTTTTATTATTTTTCCAACCTGCGAAATAAAGTTTCCATCATCACGTCATTCAGGTCAAAATACCCCACAGGGTACGTCATAGGTAGAAGTGCTCATTGATGCAATGCAAGTGAGCCATCTGTAGTGCTAGGTTGTAGTTCTGTAGTTCTAGTAAGTATTTCCAACGATAGTTGTTGAGTATCGATGGATGACACAAGAAACTCCCTGGTGGGTACGACGTTGTGTTGTGGTACAAGAATATTGCAAAATACTGGTGCAAAAAGTAGGTAGGTACCTGTCGAGGGTTTTTCCCAAGAACTCCTTCAGGAATAGCGGTTATCGATACATCGTTATAGTTGATAATGTCCCATTGCAATCCAAACTGCGTGAATTTATCCCTGTAGTTGTGCAGGTAGAGAACTTCATCTCTGTTCATCTTTAAAGAAACTGCATCTATTGCTACCGATTTCCACTGATAATCGACTAGATAATCTGAAACGTTTTGAAAACACTCATTTGCAAGGATTTTATCATCATTATCTACCGAATAAATTCATTTGCAATTTGCTCTAACACAATACATTCTGGCCCCAAGAACATCATCATTTCATCATCAATGCTCACCTGCTAGATTACTTTCCAGTCTGATACGTTCGTCTACTGCGTGTTGATCAAAAAGTACTAGGAACTCTTTAGGACCACCAGAATCGTGACTTTTGCTTCTCATGATGGCTGCGATGAACTTAGAGTCTACTTGACCCAATACCTGAAATTATTTCCATTTATTCGAGTCTAGATTGTCTATATTAACTATAGTGAGTCTACCCTTACGTAAATTAGTACTAACTGTAGCACTCTTTAAGCATGCTCCATCGAATTTTAATGAATCGTTATCTTTGTTAAGTTTGCTGTTAGCTTTTTTAGTATTTGCCGCAGTAATATCACTAGAATCTGGAACCCTTGGCTTGAAAATCTTTGTATCCTCTTCTATCTTATCCATGAAGTCGTTGTACATTTTCTGAAAAAAATGTTTTTTGTTTAGAATGATATAAAGTAATTGTTCTATTTAGTAAAATACTTACGTCTTCATAATAATCTTCCTTTGGATTATACTCGCAATAATGTTTTGTGTGACATTCATCAAAAATAGGAGACATTCCTGAAAGTAATTACTAATTATACGTACCTATATTATGTTTTACACATTATTCTAATTACCTACTTATAATCTAATTACATATTATTTTTTTATCTCCATGTTAGGTAGGTACCTACCTTTTGGTACAAAAAACATCCTGTTTCTAATATTAAATGCTCCTGTCTCATTCTCCTCATTTGCATTGTTACAATCCACATTTTTATCTTGTTCATTAAAATCTAGTTCGTTTGAAGTTGTCTTTTGTGTATGTTGTGTAGTCGAAATTAGACCGTGCTTTTGTATTATTGCTGGACTTTGACAGAGTGTTGTGAAATGGTGTGAAGTATTTTCTAGGTCTTCTTGATTTTGAGGTTTTGTTAACTGTTTTTCATGACACCGATTTTCTTCATTTTCAGTGTGGTTGGATTCCATTGGTAGATCAATATCATTGACATCATTGTCGCTCCTTAAATTATCACAGGGATCATGTATGTAATGAAAACTTGAATCAAATTCTCTTACTCCATCCGTTGATAGTTCATGGCTTTCTAAAACACTTTCGCATACTTCGATCGGATTTGTGATTTGTCTTTCATTGACGTTTTCTTGTGATTTAGATACAAACACAAAATCTGTTTTGCTATTTTCATTATTAGTCAAGTTAGATGTCTTTTGTGAATTTTGTGAAACGCCACGTATAAAACAACATTCATTAGAGCTATCGATTGTAAAGGTTTCATATTTTTTTTGGTCTATACTATCGAAATATGCCTCCAAATGGTTTTCTCTGTATGAATTGTTTATTGTAAAAGTGTTTCTATTGAAAGATTCATAGTCCAAATCACTTTCGTTTCCTTTATTATTTTTTGCAATAAAATATGTAGAGTCCTTTGTTGAGACATGTTTATGTCGAGACTCGCTGAAAAGGTAGCTCATCGATGCTGTCATTGCTTCAATACTTTCAAGACAACTAGGTTTTTTAAAAAATAGTGTGTTATCTTTACGGGTATTGAGTGTACACTTAGTCTTGGACTCATTGCTTTCAGTAAATTCAATTGTGTATGACTCTCGAATACCTTTGACGGTATTTTTTTCTATATTAAACATCTTGATCGATTTATTGAGTTTTCTTTTATGATTATTTGATTTAAATAGCTTAGTGTATAAGTTTATTTTATTTGTTTTGAACCAATGATTTTCAGGATTATTCATAAAGTTTTCTCTGGACTGCCTGCTAATAAAGTTTCTCGGTCTCTTATACAAATTGTATAATTCAACATTGCTTTCGGTTTGAAAGTCTTCTTCTTCGATATAATTGTGACTTTGAAATGTAACGACTTGAAATGGAGATGCAACATCTGAAACCCTCATTAAATATGGTCTTATGTTGCTGTTAATAATGTCTGTATCGAGCGTAACAACGCTGTCTGGTTGTCTGACAGGAGAGCTTAAACTGATGTTAGCATTTGACATAATATTATCTGCTTGAAATGGACTAGAACGATCATCTCTCATCGATACTTGTACATCACTTTTATAATGTAGTGGAAACTCATATGTATCTATGAACTTTGGTTCATGATTAAATATTTCTTCTTGAAATTGAACTTGATCGTTCATTTTACTAACTAAAGGTATACGATTGCGATCATTCAAACCTCTTTTAAAAGGATTTGTATTTTTCTCTCTATTTTTGGGCATAAAATTAATGCCAGGTGCAGCAAAATTTGTAACAATAGGATCCTGAACATTTTCCCTCGGTTCAGGTTCATTGTGTCTATGCTGGCTGTGTATTATAGTTTGTAACAGGTCATAGTTTGATTGGAATTGTTTATTTTGTACGTTGCTTTCAATTTGATTGTAATAATTGACTTTAGGTGGCAACGGAATATATTCGCGTATTACGACTTCATTCTCTTTTCTTTTAATGGCAATATCTTTATTATTAGTGATAAAGTTGCTCCGAGTATATTCACAGTTTTCAGTTATTAATGTTTTGGCATCTCTTTTATTATTATTGAGAAACTCTTCGGTTTTTCGGGCTATAATCTCACACCTTCTTTTGACCGACGCTGTTTCCATAGCAAACTTACTGTTCAATGAAAGTTTTTTGGAGCATCTTTTATCATTTTGTTTGATCGCTGATTTATGATTAGTTCGGCTCTGTTGCTTCCGTGTTTTAATTTTGCTATTCAATTTACTCATCTCTACAACAGAATTCGTTGAAATAATATCTGGCGAGTGTTCCTCTCCATTTGTAATTTTTTTTGACTTAGACTCTTTTTCTAAAGTAATATTTTTATTGGGATCTCTCTCATTATTTAACGTTATGCATTGCTTAGAAATGTTTTGTCTGTTACCATATTTATTTGATCCTGTTATTTTTAATGCATCATTCTTAGATTTAGTTTTTCTTCTAATTAACTTACCTGAAGTGGATGTAAATTACTTAAGTAAATATTTCATGATCAAATCGCAAGTGCCAATTAATAGTGTTTTTACCTTTGACACCCTTTTGCATTAGTGCAATTTCAGGTTTTTTACAGTGGTTTCCTAAAACTTTATGAATTATTTTTTCTATCTGATTTCTAGTGCTTTCTGTTTCTGGTTTGTCTTCAAGCCTGTTTGTATGTTTTGGGACTTCTTGAAGTTTTGTATCACCAATGTAAAACTTAACTAATTTATCAAGCATGGTATTTATTTGCCCCCAATCCTTAAACTCTAGAACCGTGTTTGTCAATTCATAATCTATGTACGGACATGTTATGAAAATAAAATAGAATGGAATATTATTCCGGAAAATATGATTTTCTTCGTTATTAAAGGCATTCTGAAAAAATAACTGTTACAATGCGCACACAGAAATAGTCAATAGAAAAATATTTAGGTTTAATTTAGGTATAATTGGAAACCAACCTTTTTAATTATCTTCTTGCCGCCTCTCAAGTATTTTAGAAAAATTTTATTTACTTTTTTGTAAAGAATACTTGTATCACCTATAAATTTTCCATTTAGGAATATGGACTGTTGGCTTATTTCAACGTCACGTTTTCCCACGAAAGCTTTTACTTTGTATTGATTCTTTTCGACTTGCAATTCTTGCACATTTGTTTTTTCAATCTCGTATAGAGTATATAGAGTTTGATACATATCTCTGTTTTTGTGTATTTTATACACGATTTCATTTTTTGAATCATCCCTGAGGCTCACTGAGATGCTGGAGTGTACTAAAGATACGTGTTCTAAGATAGTTTTTATACTTTGTAGCTCGTTGATTATGTAAATAGATTTCTTTTGTATGGTAAGATTATAGAGAAAGCCCTTAATCTCTATCTGAAAAATAGCAGTAAAATCCCAAGGTATACGACCTAACGATAGATAAGCTATAGGTAGGTATGCTACGCTAAACGCGTAACCCCATGCGTAACTGATCTTACCATAAAAGTAAAACATATTGCAAACGGTTTACTTACAGTGGTTCCCTTCGATGGTCTTGAACTGCATTGGGCTATCGATTTTGCCTTTCCATTTTCAATTATTTTCACCCATGTCGTATCACTTTTGTGGAATCGAGATGTCACATTCAGTGTCTCAGATATTTGTGCTAGATTAGCTAGCGATTGACCCTGGAACCCATATTTATTAGGCGCAGACTTCAAGGTAGAGATATCTACTAACTTACTCGTCATGTAATTTTGACCAATGTATTTCAGATCTGCTTTTGAAATGCCGCAACCATTATCCACAACTTGTATAGATCCTTCAGCAATATGAATTCTTACAGCAATTGATGTAGCGTCAGCGTCCAATGCATTAAAAACCTAAAAATTCCCAGTAGCTAGGTAGGTAACATAAAACAAAGTCTTTGTCAAAATCAATCACACAGAAAACGTACCAGTTCTTGCACAGCCTTCGTATAACAGTTTATTTGGCTTGATGCACAAATTAACGTTTGGACACCTTTGGGAAGTTTTTTAATAGTTGGATTCATTATAATCTAATTAATTAATTTTAATCTCTTTGACAATAAAATAAACAAAAGTCGTGAAATAATAATTTTTGTTTTGAGTTATGACGGTATGAGGCATAACTTTTTTTAATATTTAAATTTCGAATTCTAATCTTACGCTAGAAAGAGGTTTATCAGACATAAGACCAAAAAGTTTGGAGTTGACAATCAATACTTTTTTTG
Organism: Eulithis prunata; assembly: GCA_918843925.1. Classification (NCBI taxonomy): domain Eukaryota; kingdom Metazoa; phylum Arthropoda; class Insecta; order Lepidoptera; family Geometridae; genus Eulithis; species Eulithis prunata. Next base: position 4,012,785 of record OU974016.1, on the reverse strand, counting down.
TAAACAGTATAAACAAAGTCACAGAATAGAATCTATGTCGGTAGTAGACATATTTTTTAAACTTTTTAGAAAATGGTTTTAATAAAGACATACCTACCTCGTTACGAGCTAGATAGGAACGCGATGCATTTAGCGATACTATGTCATTTTGTAAAGTAATATGTAGGTATCTACGAAGCAATCACTAACCTCTACACAGCAATAAAGTACCTACTCGTCAAAAGAAATCGATTTGAATTCAACCCTGAACTTCCTGAATGTGTTTGAATACGGCTTGTGGCTTCTAAGTGCTGACCGCCTAGTCACCACGTTAGCCGCTCAGTAAGCACATGAACAATAAACTCTTTTTTTATGTGAAAAAAAAACATACCTACCTACTTACCGACTAATTGAGAATATCCTTCTTGTTTTAAAGAAGACTAGTTCAAAATTAGAAGGCTTATTTCGCACTAGAATTTCTTTCGTAAGTGCCAAAGGGTTTGTGATTTTATTCATGGTGGCCTCAGTTAAAAGTGATTTTTTGAGAGAGGAGATTTTACTATTCTGGGAATATGTGAAACGGTAAGTGAAAAAGGACTATTATTTTATCAACATTTTATTTAACAATTTGTCTAGTTCGTGTACTAAGCGAGTTTTTAGCTTTAGAACATTTTTTGCTTATTAAACAAGTATTTACCTCTACATTTTAGCGAAGTAAAAACAACAAAATTCAAACAAATAATTTAAGCATTTATTAACATTTTTATCAATATATTTTAACTCTTTCCTTGCTTAGACTTGCATTTCACTGTATTTCCGTATAGCTTCTTTTACATAGTTAGTTACGCTTGCCATCGTGTCTGGGGTTGCAATAGACCGCAGTTCCCGTTGAAGTTCGACGATGGTGAAGTCCGAACCGCACAGTGACGTCATCTTGCATATTCCTAAAGCTATGACAGTCCCAGCGATCAAAGCTGGTGCGTTCGATATGATGAAGGTGATAGCTTTCTTGGCTGCTGATAATGAACACTACGGAGACAAAATAAGGTTTTGAATCGTTTGAACTAAAGGGATATAATTTTAAATTCTTAGGTTATTACTGTTTTGATAACTTGAACATAAAGGATCAATAAAAGTGACTAAAAATCACACTGAAGAAAAAATCAATAGTAAGTACTTCATGATGTCAGTGATGGTCAATGTCTGTAGATCTTTCGGTACAATAAATAAGTTGAGAATACTTACAGAAATAATAGTAGAGACCAATCCAGGCGATGAAACTTCAACTGCTGTTGATGGTACAATGAAGTTGCTGTGAGGGGGGTATACGGGTGCTGGCATGGGTTCGATCAGAATATGTGGCTTATTCCGATTTTTGTATGGATAAGGCTGTATTGATATCGTCTGAAATTAGAAAAAAAAATTGTTTTGCAAATTAACTTGCGAAGCGAAATGGATTAAAAATAAAGGCAATCATTTCAAGTTTAAAATAAAAGACCAAAAAAGACTTGGCAAAAAAACAAGCCTCTAGCGCCAGAAGAAAAAAAAAGAAGTAAAAAGAACATAACTTACTTGCATTGGTTGGATGTCTTCGAGTTCATATTCTATCAAATTATTGTCAAGGTCAGTAATGTACGTTGATAGAGCCACAGCCCACAGCATGGACCCTATGATGGCTGTTTTCAGCATCTGCATAAAAAAAGTCGCAATATTAATCTGTTGGTAGGTATACCTGTCATGTGAGTTAGATAGGGTTTCTTAAAAAATAAGAAATTGTTAAAATAAATTAAGTAGAGTAGCTTACCCTTGGAGGTTTAAAGTAACTAGAAATAGCTTTACTGTTGAATTTAGAATAAGGTATAAATCAATGATGATGGTACATAGCTTTTTATACAACGAAAAGTCTATTTACGGATGATTCACTGGCATTATTTTTAATCACCTTATTACATTAACTAATTATAAACTTAACTAATACCATTGCGCATTTCTAAATAGATCATTTATAATATAAAACGTATAAAGAAAAATTTCATCGATCACTTCATACTTAGAAACGTCCAGACATTTTCCGTCTTGCCTTGTCCAATCTAGTTACTAAATTAAAAGTAAAGATGAAACTGCTTTCTCTGTACATTGTGTTGTTTTGCGTAGTTGTGGTTGTGTCAGGAGGACAAAGGCAATCTTATTTGTTGCCAGAACGAAGAAGTGTTGAGAATGAGGTTCAATCCAATGCGATTCCGTACGAGTAAGTAAATACTTCTTATATTATTTCTTCAGTATTGTAAGTACCTATATGCAGTGATTTTGATATAACCTCTGTCTTTGGAACGACATAGTTTTACCTAGTTATGCAAATAACACCTTTGTATGATAGCCGATCGAACAGCTATGCACTCAATTTAACGTTATTAACTTACGATTTTCAAAACACTAGCACATTTTCAAAAACATGCCTAGCTATATTATTATCTCCAAAAATGTTTGAATCACATTAGGTACTATCATTGGTTTTTTTTGTTTTTTGTCTAATAATAAAAAAAAATATTTGCAGATATCAACTGGTTCCAAACGGCGATTATTCAGTATCTTCATATGAGCCTGAAGAATATTCAATTTTGGATGTCGTGCTCAGCCCGGTGGTAAGTTACTGCTAGATACATAGGTAGTTTATTATATAAATCAAAATACTGCCACATACTATTCCTATGCAAATTATCGATTTACATAGCTCAGTGCAGTGGAGAGTGTAGCAGTTTTATATTATTTACTCTGTGACGTAATTGAATCCTTTTTTCTGTATAATCTGTCTCGCATATTTTTTTTTTCAATTTTAGTATTTATTTATTTTATTTAGTGTTTAAGTATTTTCATTCATTCATTCGGTGACTGTGTAGGTGGCAACACCTCACCGTCATAGTCAAAACTCCGCTATTTTTACTCGCCACGGAACTAATGATTGTGTAAAATATTCCTAAATCTTCTAACTTTTGTTTTCTTTACAGACAGCGATCTTGAGCATCGGTTCAACAGCTCTATCAACAGTTCATTGGTTGGTTGTCAAAGGAGGCCTAGTGTTACTTGGCATGGCTATGGTCATTGGATTCTGCGGTTGTACAACTTACTGCACTCTGACTATTGAGAGCCCTTTTGGTAGAGCTCTACCATCTATCCCGTACTTGGATGACATTCAGTACTACTTCACTGAGGCTTATAATAAGTATAATGAAATGCAAAGTTAATTACGATGTAACGTTTAGTTTAAATTTAAGTAGGTAGTTATTTATTTCAATCTAAGATAAACCTTCTTAAAAACATCCAATGTGATCAATAATAAATTATTCCTCAACTCCTACTTTTACTTTTAATTTTCTTGTAGTGAAATAAGAACAGCACATATTATTTATTTGAATTATAATTTATTAGGATTCTTTGGTGTAAAATTAATATTTATTCCAAAATACTGCACGGCGTCTTCTAGCCGGGTTAACTTCTGTAACCTTCTGTATCTTTTGATACTTGTCAATGGCTGTCTTCACAAAATCAGCAGCAGTACCAATCTTCTCCAAGCGTTCAGGTGTTATCAGTGATCTCATCTCTTCATGAATAGGTCCGACGCCGTGGAACGCGATGGTACATAGATTGGTGTAAGAGCATGCTCCAATGGTAAGAAGAGAGCCGAGAAGCAGTACAAAGATGCTGCTGAACACCCAGGATATGGTTCTTCCTACGTAACCGACGAGAGTCTGAAAAAGAAAATATTGTAATGCACACAAACAAAGAACTTGTTTGCACAAGAGATGGAACTGTTTTACTCCAAGAGATTGCAACTTTTATAATCCGTGTACTGTAACTTAGGTACTTAGTTGTCACCAATAAATATGGAATTAAATCAAGAAAACCAATTTACACTCTCATAATCATAAGTACAGTAGCTGAGTAGAAATAAATAAATAAATATTCTCGGACACTTAACACAACGCCTTCTAGTCCCAAACTAAGCAAAGCTTGTACGATGGAAACTAGATGGCTGATAGAATACATACATACATTTTTTTTGTAAATACATACTTATAATACATAGAAACACCCAGACACAGTACAAACATCTATGTTTACAACACACAAATTTTTGTTCTCGGTGGGGATCGAACCCACGACCCACAGCACGGAAGGCAGAGCTACTACCGACTGAGCCATGACGCCTGTCATGAAATACACTTATAGCAACGACGATTTGACTGAAGTGAGATAGAAGTAGCTCTAAACTATTCCACGGAATATATTGACTTACTTACTTATGAATGTGTAAATCGATAAAAAAAGAATGAAGAATTTTCTAATATTTTAAAGCTTTTGCGTACCCTTGAATCAGGAACCTGGCTCCACATCAGTCCGTACATAGATGTGTCAGGCTCCATCAAGTAAGAGTTCAAGTTCCCATAATTGTCGTAGCTAAAAAAAGAAGCAGAAGGTAATATTCAAGTTTTTATAGATGACTCGGAATTTTTATCGTTGTCTGTTAGGGCTCATACCACGTTTTGGTCTTAGACTGTAAGTTTTATTTAAGCATTTCTGTAATAAATAAATAAATAAATAAATATAAAGTACTCTACTAACTCTACAGTTTTTTTTCTAGGAGGAAAATAAAGAGTTTCTTACTTCTTAGACGCAGCGTATGCATGATCGTAGCCGTATCCTGGGGCATAGGGTATATCTGGGTAGCCAACCTCTTGCGGAGTAGGAGCGTATGCGTAGCCAGGAATGACTAAATCATCCTGCAAACAAAACAATAGATTTTGGTCATAAATACATACAGAACATTCTGGTTTGTAAATATACAAATACAAATAGTTAGATACATTTCCCGCACTAGGCATAGCCTGTGTCGAGGGAGGCTGAGAAAAAAAATAGCTTACCATAATAAACCATTATGTAATTGTGTAAGTAATACAATGTTAAACAAAGCACTAAACAAAAAATAAAGAAAAAGGGCTATTTTAAACTACAGGTCAAGATAGAATTAAGACAGAAATATAGTATGATAGATTCACATGGAGCGCATCTTCGATGAATATGAGCTTCAATAATAATATAATGTTAAAAACTCACAACTCTGTTGTCTCTGTTTTCTAAATTGGCAGTAGGTTCATCAGCAAGCATAGGGTCGTATTTGATCACTGGTCCTTTAGGCCTCAATGGTTCAATATTAGCTCTACCCTGATGCTGCTCAGCTCCTCTATACACTGGATGTGGCTCTGGCCTCGAGTCCTTTTTGATTATAGCGTGCGTTTCAACTTCAGAGTCTCTTTGTAGGTCGGGTAGTTCTGCAGGTTTTTCAAGCAACGTAAACGCGGACTGTGTTTGAGCCAGCAGTGCTGGAATGGCTACAGTAAGGAGGAGTAAGAAGAGCTTAAACATCTGGAACAAAAGAGAGGCTATTATAATTTTTTAAACTATCATGGTTTATAATGAACATAGTTTTCACTAAAAACTGGATATAGGTAACACGAGACGTGATCATGGTGCATGCAACTAATAAAATACCAGAGACAAACCATACTCACAAATCATCATAAAAATATCCCGTTTTAATTAAAATTAAGGTTAATATTATCATCGTCATAAATATCAGCTTGTACAAGTTTTGGCTGGACAGAGGCTGTCATTAATTTATGGTTAATTTAAGGCCAAATAAATTCATGGTTGAGCATGATAAGGGATTCTGCAAGTCTGACTGATTCTGCTGTTAGCCTTCTCAACACAGTTACATATGGACAGACTATAAAAATGTATTGATCTGAAGCCAGTCATTTGACTGTGCATTATAACGAACTTGAACTGCCTATGCGCAATCGCCAGGCTCTAGGCAGGCCAGTCTTCAGGCCTACCATACTACTACATGGCAGAGTGTAAAACCGATAATGAAATGAAAAGGGACGACATCATCGTCGTAAAAGCCGAAGATAAATAAAAATTTACATACCGTAATGATCCTATTCTCTGCTACTTCACAAGATGGACTGGAATGATGAACTAATGGTGTTCTGCTCCATCCCTTCACTATTTATAGGAAGATTCCTTGTGCCATCCCAAAACTGTTATCTCGAAGTAATTGTTTCGCAAAAGACAGAACCTCGATAAGGATTCGTCAAAACTTTGGAATGTAAAGTTCCCAAAGTAATTCCAAAGTTCTTTGTTATATTTTATTTTGTACAAAGCAATTTTGAGAAATAATATCTGGTACCTGGCTACTGCTTAATCTATAGAGTAAAATGCTGTTAAATATAAGATAAACTTTCACCATAGGTTTTAGATACCAATATGCCAATAAAAATATTAGTCTTTTTTTTCACTATCAAAAAATTGTATCGCCTAGCAACTGTTCTAGTAATCGGCAATTTGAAATTTAGCCCAGGATCAAAAATATGTCCACTTTTTACGTGCTAAATAGAGCTACAATACTTTTTAGGTAGCTAAATACTAACATAACTATACTTGTATGTGCATGAACCGAATAACGAAGTGCAAGGTGCTCTGGCTCACATCCGACCAGATAAAGCGAAAGTCGGTGGTTTGAAAAAAGCCGTTTTTTATGGTGAGGAAATCATGGACACCTACCACTCGCTAGAGCGCGATTATAAAATCTTTCTTTCTGGAAATATATTGAGGAGGCCTTCAATCCAACAGAAGACTTCGCCATGCTTGTAATGATAAACTTTATTGTAAAGTGTTCTTAGGTTCTAGTAAAGGAGTAGTCCAGCTGTTCATAATACACAAAGATCGATATAGATAAATTATTCAAAGGACTATTACCTACTCCGATCGATTCGTTCGAACGGAATAAACGATTACTCCGTTCGATTCGAATAGGCTCCTTTGCTCTACTATTTCGCTTGTAGCTTAGCTTACTTACTTGCATAGTCAATCTTCACTAATTTTGTAAGTTATGTGACGTTCTGCGCGGTCACTATTTGGATGAGTGACCGCTAGTGGTATTTTTATCTGTACGCTGCCGAGCTTTAGATTCGGCTCTAGCAATCGGTAAGCCACGATGGAGGCCAAAAATTTCGTCACCAGATTGGGCCACTAACTCATATGAACTTACTTAGCATTTAATATTTAACTCAATAAATGCTTCATATCCTTTTAACTGGTATTGATAATTTCTACGTATGGTAACGTGACCTAGCTCTACTTTTCCAATGCTTTGACCCAGTTTTACATAATATACAGAAATGGGTTTGATAAATTTCCAACAAACTGGTCTTTGTAGATGTCAAACATTTTTTAATGCGTTAGTCATAGGTGATTTTATATAATTAGCTAATATTTTTAAGAAAGCTTTTACTTTGTCTTTTTAGCAGTACCATTAATTAATTGTACAACGTAATGTTAATTGATGACGATGAATAATATATCCTTTTAAATAGTAGGACAAGCGTTCAAAATCATCAATTACTTTCAAGCACCCACCAAGTGAAGTTACTCTATCATCAAATAACCAACTACAGTCAAGGTAAGAACTCTTATATTGGATGTTACCTACTATTTCTTAGGGTTCCTTGCTTAATCTGTGTTAAACGGAACCCTGCTACTTTTTTAATGCAGTAACATCCTAGCAATTTTGGTATTGAGCAAATTTTAATGTAGAGTATTGTGGGACTCTACATAATATTATTCCGACTCGCACTTGTTCTGGGTCTAGTATTTATAGTTACTATTTTTTATTGTTGTAGATGATGCAAAAGTCAGTTTTTTTCACTATCTGCATAATTTTGGGAGCAGCAGTAGCAGAGCCTCTTCGGCAAGTTAGCAACGTAAGTTTTGTGTATTCGTAAGAAATTCCTATCATTAAATCAGCCTAAACTATACGATTTTTTCTAATTCCTTGCTATGTGCAATTATTGTGTGCCTTTTTCTTAACATTATTTAATCTAACCTATAAGAACTAGTTAAGTTGAGTAGGTTAGGTATATAATTTAATTTTTTATTCTTTTAGAATGTGGAATCTTCCGAACCTTCTTCAAGTCTTGAGGTGGCCGCCAGAACTGATATATCATCTATCATTGAAATAATCTGCTCTCTCATTGGTTACAAAATTGTAAGTGTTTAGGTACCTACTTTGTTTAGTATAAGCACAGATCTTTATAACACTATGGTATAAGTGAGAGATGACTCTCAATTCATATCCAGCTCTAACATTTCTTTACATTTCAGTCAGCAGTCAGTATCGCAATCAGCGTGATCCAATGGGCAGTTTCCAACATCCACGTGGTACTCTTTGGAGCAGCTTCAGTGCTCGGCTTCTGCAAGTTCACAGGAAAATGCAACCTGGACTATGAATCCTTCATTCCGCTCAGCGAGATCGAAAGTTACGCGACCCCTGAAAATATCCAGGTGGCTGAAAGTTTCTTCCGGACGGCTGTTGAAAAGTACAACGAAAAGAGGAGTTTGGATCTATAGTTGTTTTTGTGATAAGTTATTTATTTTAGGTTATTATACATTAAAATGATGCAAACGTACTTACTACTTTTTCTTATTTATAAATACTCTCTAAAGTCACACTCTCAAGTTAGAATAGGTAAACACAAAGTTAAGAGGTGATTCTTAATAAGACCCAAAATCTTTAGGTTTTCAGAGTCACTAGGCATTTAGGTATTCAAATCAAAGAGACAAAATACAGGTCCCACGTGACCAAATATAAGGGAACTCACATGAAAAAGATTTTGGCCAACGTATCACCTAGCAGAGCTTTATAAGACCAATATGAATAAAGCCACTACTAGTTCCTAAAGTTTCCTTATGATACACTAATCTATTAAAATAATAGTACCTAATAGTAGTAATAAGTATATTTTTTTAACAAAAACAAGGCACAAGTTAGTTGAAAACGATAACATCCACAGAAGCTTAAAAAACTGTGTCGCGAATACTAACGCCCTCCTCCAGTTTACAATTATCCTAAGTATATATTATTATACTATAAGTGCTATCTACTTATTACTTATTTTTTTAGGATCCTTGACGAAAATAATATTATGTATTCTGAAGCGGCTTTAGAGCTCCAGTCTAATGCCTCAACTATGTATACGTTTCACATAGTAACTTCAAAATGACCACTTTGTAAATCTTCATTATTTTCAAGACTGATCCTTGTTTCGATAGCTGATTTCAATGAATAATGTTATAATCTTAAGTGGGATGATTGTGTTCAAGGGTCGCGGCACTTTCTGAAGTGACTTTGATCATAATCGATTAGATTTGGATTAGTTACTGTCTATTACACGTAAGATCGTTAAGGCCACATTTTCAAGGATCGGAAAAACTACTACCATCTCTTTTCAGAACTGAAATATTCTGACAAGAATCTATGTAAGCCCGAAGGAAGCATTGGTTTATATTTGCTTATAATAGATCAAACTAGCTAGGTACCTTCATAAAACAAATGAATGGTAATGATTGAAGTAATATATATTCTGTGTCATGGGTAAAATTAACCTTGGCGCTGTATAAAATCATATTTATGGTGTACTTGCTGTCGCCCGCGACTTTGCTCGCGTGGTAGCAGCATACCTACGCATTATTTGGTTAAAATCTTTGATCCTAATTTTAAACCTTTTAGAATGTGACTTTTCAAAATTCCTTTCTTAGTACATCCCTACACTATTATAAGGATATTACCCTCCAAAGTTCATGCTTCTAGGACTTATAGTTTAGGCTGTGCGTTGATTGTCAGTCAGCTTCAAAGGAGTTTTATTTATATTTATAAGAAGATAGATGATGACAAACTAGCAATGTACTCAGACTATGAATTCAGTGAAAAAGAAATACAACTAAAAACATTATATTGTCAAAATAACAAAAGAGAATGCATGTGAATCTGCGAGTAGGTACTACCATAGTTTAACTTAACTAAATGCTTCTAAAAAAGTTAAAGTGATTTAAGAAAAATAAAATTAAATGAAGAATATTAATTTTATTACTTGGAATAAATTACATCACAGGTAGCCATGGTCTCTCAGAGTGCCAAATACCTTTAAGCTCAAAAAAAACCAGCTCACGAGTATCTATAGACAAACAAAATCCTTCAGGACATTTCTTCATTTTTGACTATTCAGGAGAATAGTCAGATGAGCGTCTTATTATATGTAAAGACTTATCTAGTACTAATAAATCCTCATTCCTATAGATTCTCCTAATTTGATAGCTTAGTTTCAATCAAAGACTTCAGTTTATCATTCTCGCGTATTTCAAAGCTCCTGTCTCCAGTTGTCTCGCTGCCTGGATTAGTCGATGGTCCATCTCGTCCTCCAGAGTAAAAGTGCCGGTGATCACGCAGAAGCCTAGTATGACGGCACTGCCAATCAGTACTAAGACGTAGTTTTGATGCAGCCAAGATGCTACGTTTGCGATCAGTGTGACTGCGGCCTGAAATAGAGTACTATTATAGCGTTGACAAAACAAAGACGTGTAAATGCAGTGCAGACTACTATTGAAAGTGTTGTACAGTGAACCACAAAAGTGATTGAAAACCAAAAGACAAATAGTCACTGGCACAGAATAAATTATAATAATAAATAATTAAATTTTTCTGCGGAAACTGCGCAGGTTTTTTTTAAGAATTGTATGAGTCTCTACAAATGTAGAGTCTGGTATTTCTCTTTATTTAATAAAAAAAAAGATATTCGATTCCTGGATATTTGTTTGAACTTACCATCTTATAATAAAATAAGGGCCCAATAACATTCATAACTAAGCCCAAAATTTTGAATGTCACCATCAAAAGTGATCCCAGGAGTCTGAAAATTTAAATATTACTTATTTACTTTCACAATATTTTTAAGCATAAAAATTTAAATAGAAAAACTTACGGTATTTCAATTAAAAATGTCCTTTCTTCTTTTTCAGTCTTCATTAGATCCTGTGAAAATTATATCGATAAAAATTTTGGATTAAAGAGATTCCAGGTTAAAATTCTACGAACGCTTGTTCTATGTGTACAAAAGGGCATGACTAAACCCATAATACTTTTGACCTCTTTTATTTTGTAGCAAATGTACCGATGTAGATTTTTAATTTGGCTAGGAAGATAAACACAGTTAAGTTGTCCAGTTTTCAGACGTTCTGAGTTTATCTAAACCTAGCTTTTGGTGGAGAATTTACCTGATTCGAAATATTTCTTCCATTTACGCAGTGGCATACCACCGTAACCAGTGTAGAGATCAGTATCAATTTTGATGTCATCTAAAACAATAGCAAAAGTGTTCATAAAGTTATTTAATTGCTACTAATCAATTTGCTCGGAGACGAGATTGAAGGAAAGTAATATCGCTCAACAAAAAACAGTCAATAGAACTGTATAGAAAATGCGATGAATACCTTATAGAGGTTATGTCAATTTTTTTTTTAACTTGAACACATAAAATATTATTTACATAGAGGAAAATAAATGAATCTAAAAACAGTCTGTTAATAAATTTAGTAACTTACTTTAAAATGATTTTTTCTGTGTTATCAAGAAGAAAGCTTTTCGATTTCTAAGTTTTATGCCCCAAAACTGTTCTATTAATAGTACAAAGATGATTAAGGGCTGCATTATGCTGGTAAGTTAATTTGTGCAAGCTTTTTCATTAGCCATATCAGTAAGTTAAGTAGGTTAATTAAAAATTTTGTGGAATAACTTAAGTTTGTTGGTGAATCATCCATCGATAAAAAATAAATTAAAAAAGCTTTTATTTCCATACACAATGTTGAGAACTTAACTAAAAATGTATTTGGACTTAAAGAATTATGTTTAAGTAAAGTATAGGTAAGATATAAATGTACTTCATATTATTATGTACAGACCGCTTTTAGAGGTAAAAGCCTCCTCCAATTTTTTAAAATTTTCTCGGTCTCTAGCGACTCTGCTCCACGTATTACCTGCTACTTTGAGGATGTCATCGTCCCATCGTTTAGCAGGCCTTCCTTTCCTTCGTTTTTTGTTTATTGGGTCCCAGTTCATTATTTTTTCTTCTTCTATTCATCGATATTTTACTCAATGATGAGATGAGCCCTAAAACTGCATTATTTTGTGGATTGGTTCAACCTAGAAAAGAATGTGGTCATTGCATGATTCGCTTTTCCCAGAAGTTCCTCATCAGCTAACGATTCGCTAAACAATGAGAGACGGAATTCCAAAGTGGTTTGCTGTCGTAATTCCGAAATAGTGAAGCACTAAGAGACCATTAGATGACATCATTTTAAGAATCCTATGATAAGCCAGTTTAATTTGGGCTGACGGATAATTCTCTACATAAAATCTACTAAAATTTCATTGATATTTCATAACATCCCAACAAAAAATCTAGTACAAAGTACTTATTTGGGTAAACACCTAATTGGGATTTTGTTTACAAGATTTTATTAAGAGAATTGCTCGATCTCAATCCATGGTATCTTATCTTTTCTTGCGTAAAGATCTGTACACTTAGAACGGCATAAATTATACGGATGGATCTCGATAAAAATATGACGCATGTTTACAAAATTACGACCCATTAGAGTCTATTGAACTTGTATTCTCAGCAAGTAGTTGTACTCGACGAGTATGTGTCCAATATCTAGTAACACTAAGGCCATACTTCAAAATGTAATTAAGGAACATGGTACTGTCTCTTTGCAGTGGTTTGAACTTAAACTAGACCAAGCAAAGGCACAACTGTCAAAACAAAGATGAACTCCCCTGTATTGAAAACCACCTTTTTAGAATTGTTTAATTTAAAATATGATATCGACCCAAACAAAAGAACTTGGTACAAAGAAAGAACAATTAACAGAGTTTCATTTGTTTTGCGCGCAGACGACATTCAGGCACTCGGTCAACGTTTTATTGACGAGGACGATGTGTCATTGTGCCTTATCTCCTGCCTCGTGTATTTATAGCTAGGTATTATGTTTTGACTGTGTGTGACTGTACTGTACAAGTCTCCGGCCGACATTGTCAAGTGCAGTTTCGCTTTCACATTGTTTAGAGGCGTATCTCCCTTATCGACTACTACAGTTATTAATTGTGAATAGCTTATCTCAAGTACCTTTATCATTCGAGAGCGGCACACGAAAGTGAACCAGTCAGTGCATTCTCTGACGCAAAATGGGTAACTCGAAAAGCAAGAAGCTGAAAATCTCGGAAGCGCCTAGTGACGAGAAACACAACGAAGAGAGAATAAATACGATTAAAACGGATATATCCGACGCCATACATCGAAGCGCCAAAGATGACCACAAAGAAAAAGACCACGACAATGCCAGCAGTGCGTCTACAGTGGAAGTTTTGGATGATAAGTGAACTTTTGTGACCAGTGAATTCAAATCCAGGAGAATGAGGTGCCAATCTATGCATAACTATAAGTAACAATAAGAAAGTTATACAATAAAATATTTATTTAAATTTTGTAGTCTGTTACACTTATTCGAGTTTTCTTCCGTAGAGTTTATTTAAATTTAGTCACTAGTTTATTATATCTATCTATTCATTTTATAATTAGCTCGTTACTTAACAGTGATCTTATAATAAGGAGCCTATATACAATTATTAATATAGGGCCTATAGTTTGACAGTTAAAAAAAAGTTACTGTAACTATGTGGTAGCAAAACCACTAGAATGCAAAATAGTTCATACTTTGTACAAATCGTAGAGGAAAAAGTATTAATAATGATATAAATAGCTCAAATAGCCATAAGCACTGTACATTTTTTACTACTGCTAATGACGCTCTTTACCATTCATGTAATTGTAACTTTTAGCCTACTACTTTTGTAAAGTGTAGGCTTTGAAAACCTTGGTAAATACCTATAGCCTGTAATTTCACAGTTGTTGTCCACTGGTAAATAATGTAGGTACCTACCTAATGAGAGAAATGATTAGACGTATGATAGTTTAGTAAACATGGGTTGTCCAGTATAATTTGTGCACAGCACACAGGCTACAGTGATTAGTAGCAAGTAGCGTCATGTTTTCAAGGTTACTGAACAATACGAATTATAAGAAAGATATTCTTATGAAACCGATGCATCTGGTGTACACATCAGCTGCAATAGCACTTGCGCGGCGGTGGCAGCCAGATTACTCCGCCGCGTTTTCTATTCAGAATGTCGGTCACCACGGCCGGGTCGCCAAACGTTAGGCTTCCAAAATGAGTAGTTTTCGATCATCGTGACTGGGTTGCTCCACGCAGTCAAACATCAGGCGGTTATAACTGTTAGAATCAGTAATTTTGAAGGGAAATCAACCAGGTCGCCGCGACTTGGCCGCCAAGTGCGTATGCAGCCTTAAGCGCCCTACTCACACACCTGCCGCAGGGGCAATCTAGGGTGCATGGCGGTTGTGGCGATATCGGGAGTATCTCTACACACTTGCCTGCCGTGCAATGTTTCCGAGTAAGCGGAGCTGAGCACACGTGTTGAGAATGGCACCTGTATTATCGACCAATCAAAAGATTGGAGTAGCCTTGGCGCTTTCTGTGGTGCTACCTCAAAAAAAAAGGAAGATACTGATAAAAGATACTAAGATAAGAAAAAGATACTGACAAACTGACTAAGAAATTGCCCCAATCGCGCTACACACGCAGCGACGGCAGGGACGACTTAGGGATCAAGGATGGTCTCGCGCTCCTGCCGCCCTGCCGCAGGGCCAACCTCCAAATTGCCCCTGCACGCCTACACACATTACAATTAAGGATGCAATTAAGGGTCATCCCCACTCCTACACCTTAGATTGCCCCTGCGGCAGATGTGTGAGTAGGGCGCTTTACACCATATTGTGACCAGATTGTTATACCTAAGCGTTACTGAGCTTATTGAGGGAAGCCTTCAGTAAAATAATAATAATCTGAGGACAATTCTTTTGTAAAGTTGGGATTTCATAAAAACCACTATAGCCAGGGGAACTGAGACTGAGACAAAATTGCAGTGATACTTTTACTAAGGTACAGATTTTATTATAGGAAAAATACTACTTACAAGTAGATTTTTATAAAACAATCAGTTTCTGAACATTTCGAAATTAGGCCAATATAGTACCAATGATGTAGGAATAGAAATATCACTTGTTTTTTACACTCTAATTGAGCAGTAAAAGCATTTACTTCATTAAAACCAACTGTGACAAAGAGCTGAAATAATAAAGCCAATGCTGTCAGTTGTGGTCACAGTTTTATTTTTGTCCCATAGTCAGTAACAGAGTGGTTAGTCATTCGTTGGTAGACTTAAGTACAATGCATTCTTTTTGCATGATACCATAGCTTATAACGAACTTAATATTTAAAGAAATTCTACAAAGTAAGTAGATAATTTGTCCATGGGGTTTAAATTCATAGGTAATTACGTTATTACTTGCATTACACTCGAGGACAATGAATTCGGGTTGTTATAATGAACCTTATAATTTCAAAGCTACTTGTAAGTACTCTAGAAGCTACGCACGCTGTTTCGCATTATTACCATCACGAGCATAACAGCCAAATAAAGTCTAAAAAACTTTTTATTTTAATAATATGCACCAGACCAATGCTTTGCTATTGAGTGTAAATTAATGACTGTGGTTTTACTAAGTAATGTTTAAACTAGAATGTGACTTTGTTATAAATATAGGTAAATTCTCTGTTATGGGTCGGTTGATTAGGTATACTCTGGTGTAAAACTAATGCAAACAGTATTTCTGAAAAATGTTCTTAAAACAAACGCAGTAAAAAAAAAATGTGTGAAATTCACACCTGGTAGAAGTGAAACCTTCAAAGATTACCTACTTAACCAATATGCAGTACTAAGTTTCACCTCAAAATAAAAAGTAAACTGTTCGGCCAACAGTAGCTCTGCTGCGATGGTTGAAATTACGGCTATGTCTCTTTTTGTTTGCGCTCTTTTGTTTTCGCAAAATGTAAGTGTAATAGTAACTAGTAGCTCATCTGTAATCTGTTACCGTTTTCGTTTCATCGAATTTCAAATCACAACGGTGCTAAAGAAGTTTTCACTTCAAAACATCATTATAAAAATAGGCTTGCTGCTATATAGTAGCCCCCGGGCGTGCAACTTTAGTGCATCCGGGTGGATTAAGTATACCGCCCCAACTTTTCTCTTCGGCGGCCGTCATATACTGCGCATTCGAAAACAAAGGAAAACAAAAATAGTGACGCAATATCTAGTACCAAGGACAAAACAAATCAATAACGACTGAAATTAAACTAATGGTACTCTGATTTTTGCGTGAGTTGCGACATTATACAATTTTCCATTTATCATGGAAATGTGCTCTACCGAACATAGAATAGATAGCGGTGAAGATGAAACACAAATATCTAAATTCCTAGTAGTATGGAAATATCCCCACATCGTGTCAACATTATTTTCTAGTATTTTCTATGATTCTTGTATATCATACGCTTGCATGATGTACCAGTATGAGAAATAGAGCCTTACATAGAGTACTTTACCGACTTCTACTAGTAACCTAAAAACTATTTACAAAACCGTTAAATTTAAAAACGGCAAAATAGTTTTCATGGGAGTAAAAGAACAAGCATAGTCCACTTGATGTTAAGTGGTATGGTAACCTCAATTTCCTCACCGAGCATGTCCTGTTATGGACGTTCCCTGTGAGGTATCACACTGCTTCCATTACTCTAAGACCTAATAAAATCACATGAACAGCATCAACTGAGCCACACGCGCCAGATCGTTCGTCGTCGTCGTCGTCGGCCGTCGGTCGTTCGTATGAGTTAGTGGCCAGCTCTGATGACGGAGATTTTAGGCCGCCTTAAGGCCTCCGTCATGACTTAACGACTGCTAGAGCCGGGACCGACAGATTAACGTGCCCTCCAAAACACGGAAACGCTCAGATGTAAATGCAACTAACGGTCACCCATCCAAATAGTGGCCGCGCAGAATGTCGCTTAACTTAGCTAATCGTTGAAGATTTAGTAAGTAAGCTACGCCACGAGCGCTTCGCGCCACACAGCCAGATGAATAAGGTAAATCAGTTTGTAGAGATTTCATTTTATTTCAGTGCTGATCTGTCTCTATATAGCATTACTCTATGACGGTATAAAAGAAAATATAAATAGTCACTATGATTAAGCGATATTATAGTAAGGTTTCTATGGTAGCCATAGCCATAACAGTATCACACACGAACATAACAGTCCTGTTTCAGTAGTTGCTTCACGGTAAACAGAACTTGTCTTTCAACATCGCTGTTTGGATCTAACAAAACAAAATTGTGCGTTTAATCGTTGTGCCGTTTGACTAAAATTTTATTTTAATTAGATAAATACTTTGAGATATTGTGGGTAAGACAACAAACTGGGCCAATGTATAGACAAATCAGTTGCGGTAAAAGTACAATCGACAGCGTGAGTGACGAGAAAAATAATGCCTTGTCAATGATGATACATACACCCCTATCTTATAAAAAGTTAGAGTAGACATTATGTCCTGATTACGTATGGTAAACAAGACATAATGTCTACTCTAACTTTTTATGAGATAGACCTTAGAGTATTATGCGTATCGTCAATCAAAAAAAATATGCTTTGCAATAATGTAGTTTAGGTAGTTAGAAAACTAATTTGTGTTCGCATTTGATTTGTGGATCAAGTATTAATTTTTATTGAACTCTACTGACTGTGATGTGCCTATGTATGTGCTTATGTATATATCTAAAGTTTTACATGTTGGTTTTTTTTATTTTAAGGTTTACTCTCCAGCTTTGATATTCTGTTTCATCCAGCTTCAAAATGAAAGCCTATGAGTTTGCATTTATTTTATTTGTATTGTCCTCCACCTGCGGGTAAGTTTGACTATAAAATACTCGTATTTTGGGGACTTCTTAAACTGTTCGGATTATATACTTACCTAATGTAGTATTTTTTTATATTAACCCTCACTAACCCATAACAATATTACAGTATTTTTTTCATATATACACACCTTATAAATTTCTCTATATATGTAAGTATTCGCATTTATTACTCAAGCACTGATCCGGATTCAAGCATAGCTTTTTGATAGTTTTGTATAGTTGAGTCTCACTCTACTAAAGAAAAGCTAATCGCTTATCTATTCTTTTGATAGTACCTACCAACTTCACTTTCTTTTGTTTTCTTTGTCATCCCAATAACGGATGAATCAGTAGTTTAGGTAGCTTCTTTAGTTTCAAGTATGTTTGAAAGAGACCTGTTATTATTAGACCCTAACATTCTTACTGATGTTTCCAATGTTTTGAATACAAAAATAGCGGTAAAAACTTTTACAAAATCATTTTGAGATTGTCGACATTCTTGAAACAAAGGTTGAGTATACAGTGCCTGACTCAAATGACTCTGCAACACTTCTGAGTTATTGCAAGAGTGAATAAGGCGTCTAAATAGACTCTAAATCAATAATTTCTCTTCATTATTAGTGTAAGGTGATGGTGTTCGTAGTCTATAATAGATTGTAAGGATGTTGTTTGGTGTCTCTAACAACTTCAATGAGTTCAAAAAATTGTCATATTTTCAACCTTGTTCTATTTTTTTTTTAAATCATTTGGCTCTCCAAAAGTTTTAGTTTATTTTTTTTATACAACTGTGTGTAAAAAGCGATGGCCCATCTGATGTTAACTGGTAACCACAGCCTATAACGATGCATGCAACTTAGGGATACCTTATTACCTTCCATTACGAACCTTGTTTATACAAATACTTACTCAATGTTGAGGAAAAACACGTGTGACGAATTAAAACTAACACATAACAAAGATTTTTATAACATCTCAAGAGTTATGATAAACCAGCGCCGGTTCACTACAGCCTGAGCATTTCTTCACAGCAACGCAGTAGCTCGTTCGAAAGGCAGCAAGATGCCGACGCAGCCCATCAAGCTGTATTACCTGCCGCCGTCGCCGCCGTGTCGCGCTGTGATGATGACGGCGAAGGTGCTCGGCTTGGAGCTGGACCTGGTTGTAACTAACATCATGAACGGGGAACACATGACGCCTGAGTTTTTGAAGGTATAGACCATATTTTAGAAGCAATACGAACACAATTTAAACGAGAGGTGATTTTGAAATGAAAACCAAAAAATTCCAGGTTATTTCAACAAGACTTATATATACTTAAATGCTGTGAAGAAAGTGGGCATAAATTCAGCTGTGAGAGAGTTGTAAGTTTTGAAAAGTAACTTATAAAATGTCTTATTTCAGATGAATCCTCAGCATACTATTCCAACAATGGACGATGGCGGGTTCATCTTATGGGAGAGGTAAACCAACTCCCTACTGGATTACCCTTTAACGAGTGTGTTTAATGATCCAAGGGATTACTTTATTCTTATTTCAATGTTTTAATCAAGCTTTTGTTTTTAGCCGAGCTATAATGACGTATTTGGTGAATGCTTACGGACGTGACGACTCTTTGTATCCCAAAAATCCACGGCAACGGGCAATCGTGGATCAGCGACTTGATTTCGATCTTGGAACATTGTTCGCCAGATATTTAAAACTTTATGTGAGTGGAGTTCTAGTATTTTTATTTTACCATTTCTAAGAGGCTTTTCAATTTTTAGAAACATTTTTTTCTTTATTTCCAATTTGCAGCAGACTAATGTTCTAAGAGAACAGTAGTTCTTTTTGTTCAGTTTCTAATTGGCATCCTTTTACCATGAAGTAGAAAACTCTAGCATAAGATGAACTAATGAACGTATTTTAATCATAAACGATGACTGGTCTCAAACGAACAGTAACAAACAACATTGAAATATTAATACTTATAATTTAGATACCAATATTATTCCGAGGCGAGGAATACAATGAAGAAGCTGCTGAAAAGCTGAACGAGGCTCTGGGCTGGCTCAACTCTTTCCTAGATGGTCGCGCGTTCGTTGCTGGTGACAATCTTACTATCGCTGACATTACCATCATAGTGACGCTAACCAATCTAGATGTAAGTAGTTAGAATGCCAAAATCTTTAAGTGCATAAACAAAATATTTGCAACTCAAGATTTCTGGATGCTTCGAGCCCACTAGAAAGAGTCTCTTCTTGACACAAACTGACAGAATTATGTACAAAGATAGATGTGTTTATTACAAATCATTTATCGTCATCATCCACAGCCCGACTTTATCCACTGCTGGGCATAGGCCTCTCCAAGTTTGTGCCATTCACTGCGGTCCTGTGCTAGTCTCTCCTATTTACGGCCTGCGATTTTGACGATGTCGTCTGCCCATCTCGCTGCCGGACGTCCTACGTTTCTGTAGCCGCATCTTGGCCACCGTTGAGTGGTCACCTTACTCCATTTGTTATCACCACGCCTCTCAATATGTCCTGCCCAACTCCATTTGAGTCCCATAACAAAGCATATAATATCTCACAGATGTACAATCTCTACAAACGTACATGACTCACCTCTTACGTAGAGCCAAACTGATTCCGTCAGCAAGTTGAAACTGATATTTCTATTTCAGACATTTGGCTACAACTACAGCTCACATGAAAACGTCACGAACTGGTTTGAGAGAACCAAAAAAGTTTTAGAACCGTACGGTTATAATGAGATTGACGTAGCTGGAGCACAGATGTTGAAATCCTTCATCAAAAAGGAGTAGCCTTGATCTTGAAAATGAAGTGTACACAAGTCTAGCACAAGTTTTAACCGTCACTTGCTCATTAACTAAACTATGTTACTCACATTTGGGAAAATAAACCCAGGTTTAATATGAGGTCTTACAACGACTACTCCCGAAAACTTCAAAGGGTTGTAGAACAGGTGCCGTCGACTTAATTCACCCGGGCTAAGTCACCTAGGTGAATTAAGTATACTATTTAGTAGAGATAATATACCTTTTTTGCGCTGTTGTTGGTTGTTACCATTAATAAATGATGATGTTCTATTGATATTGATAGGTTCTGGCACGTCAAAGTTTTCGGAAGAGTCTTATTACACCGCCATAATTTGTTGTTATGCAAGTGAATGTTAGTTCCTGTAGTTTGATTCGATGGCAATAACACGTTGTATAATAAAATATTTTCTGAATATCGAGGTTTATTATTCCGCTTATCGCAAAACCTACTTCAGCGTGTTTACAAATTGAAATATGAGAAAGCATACTCTCTACAATAAGGCAATAGACTAACAGAAAGCAGCAGTGAAGAAAGAATCCTGATAATTTATAGATTCGTGATAGTATGTTTATCATCCTATTGTGTGACTATAGTTTTGCTAACCATGCCATCATTTTATTTTAAGAATTCTTAAAATAAAATAAATTTGAAGGATGGCAAATAATGGCCATTTGAACTGTAAAATGACCATTATTTGCCATCCTTAAAATTTAGCTACTGAGCTAGAGAATCTAAAATACACAAATGAATGACATTAGTAACAAAAAAAGTTAGAATAAAGTAAACAATCAATTAGAATGCTTCCGGTCTCTATACAGTTTGATTCGGCATGCTCAGAATAAATTTTTTTTTGATAGGACCTTGACCTACTAATAAGTAGTACTAGGTAGTACTAGGCATATGGATTCGTGATGCGTAGAACGTAAATTCAAAACATAAAAACAGTTAACGATCCTTACAATGTCAGGATGTCAATAACTGCTCCTAGTCTAATAGCAGAGACAAGTACCACAGAACCATCTACGTGTTACTAAGTACATTAGTATACTCGGTACAATTTTGTGGGATACAACACAGATAAAGCAGTAGTTACTAGCACAGTAACAATGCTCATACGCATACAGCCGCATTGGCGCGACGTACCCACCCAGGTTTTCAAAACAAACCGTTCAATCGATTGTTCCCTTCAAAATTCCACCACAAAACGAGTAAACACCTTACAGTATTCACAAACAACATGCCAAGAACGAAAGTGTGAAACCGTAGATTCAGTACAGTGTTTCCAAGACTGTGTGCAGTCTGAAAATGTGTTGGGTTCAGTGTTGTAGTGCTCTGGATTGACACAGCTGGATTGAATTGCGACATCATGAGACAGGTATGTGAATTATTTAAAGTTTTCCAATGATGGCGTTGTTACAACCGCGTTTGCCGTATTTTTCTGACTAAATTATACGTAAGAAATGAAAGTTTAGTTTGGTAGTTCGAAAAAACTAGAATAGTGCATAAAGAAACGCAAAGATTTACCCCCTATCTTATAAAAAGTTAGAGTACCTAGACAAATGTCTACTTTAACTTTTTATAAGATAGACCATTAAATGATTTGTTCGTATCTCTTACTTAACTTAGTTGTCACATCTATTAGGTATTGTTTTACAAAATTAGACTTCAATCATTTGAACAAATCACTTGATTTTAATCATTTTAAAGTATCAACTTGGTAATAATACCGAGTTAATACTTTAATATAAATTAGTACTATAATTTTGAAATTTTACATTGATATATAATTTTAAGTTATCTACAACATTACGTATGTAGTGGTACACTATAATGTGAGGCTTGATGGCACATTCACAAGGTTACATGCATGATGCTATGATGATACCTAAATGATAGTGGATAGTGCGATGGGTAAGACTAGAGGATGTAATCATTATCCAACTAGCCACACCGATGCGGTGGACTATTGTTGAATTGTTCTCACGATAGATACCTATTATAGTTATGTGGGTGTTACACTCTGTTATTAATGCACTATCTATGTACCAACAAGTAGGATGCTCGCTGACGTAGGTATATTGACAGTTGTTCAAAATACAAGTCTTATATAGTTAAAAGTAGACAAAAAACTTGCAAATCCCGTACTAGAGCAAGACTGTATTGCAGATATCCAAATTACAAATAACAGTAATAAATTAAAAAAGGAAATCACGTCGCTCAACATAAATATGGACAAAGACATGTGAATGTAACAATTAGCTGGATATTTAATGCATAATTAGGTGTGCGATAATGGTTTTTGTTTCAATAAATACCTACTTCACTTTAACAATACGACATTTAAATTAATCATTTATGTTCAAAGTGTTCAAACATTTAATTTTCAGCTACATGTCGTACATTTAACGGCATTGATTTCAGTTGTAACTGTACAATGTACAGCCGTGCAGTACAACCCAAATCCGAACTCAGAAATGTCAGATGATAAAAATACAACAAATAAAACCATAGAGCAATCAGAAGAAAGTGGTCATGAAATAGAAATAGACGATGATGTAAAAGAGAAAAAGTTTCTGGACGATGCAATGAAAACATTACTTGATCCTTCTACAACGCTTGTTACAAAGACAAGTAATATACTGCAAACCTTCAAGTATCAATTAGATGAGTTGGATAATATCAGCATACCTTTTGATGTATTCATGGAAGATATGGATAAATTGAGCTTGGATATTTGTAAAAATTCTCAAGATGCACTGTGGTCTTATGTGACGGATATAAGCAATGACGATAAAAAGAATACTATGGTAAAAGATTTAAAATCAAAGATGGAAATAACTACGCATGAATCCAATAATAAGATGTTAAAAATTTTCAGGTACGAATAGCTGCAGAAGAAGATGAAATAAAGAAACAGTACTGGAACATTTTGAAGAAAAACTATCTGCATACTTCTCTAGCGAATGATCCCATCTACAAGAGAAAGTTGAGAATTATCAAAGAAAGAGGAACCAATGTTCAGATGCCTCAGAGTAAGGTAATTACAAGGAATAGAGTTACCATTATTATTGATCTCCAAGTAAAGTTTACTATTAGTAGGTTTAGTTTCGTATAGAAACCAGGTATTCTGTAATAGTAACATACGAAACAAATACTTTTATCAACACGATAAAGAAAAATGTGTTTCTTTCAGCAAAGAGAGGAAATTGACACAATGCAGAAAATTTGGAGTCGTGTATCGGTTTGTGCATACAATTCAACGTGTGACGAAGATTCGGTACGGACGTTGAGTGGTCAGTCAGTAATTTATAAATTATCTAGGTAGTAGGCTTACATTGTTACAAGTAATTTCAGTAAATACATGAGTATTGTTAAGGAGTACTATAACAATCTTCTTTTATATTTATACAATAGATACAATAGCTGCTGTTATTGTAAATTTTATCACGAAAGCGTGTCGTATGTTTTCAAAACAGAAACCCTTACATAAAAACAAATGTGTCCTTATTTACAACATTGATCAGAAAAAGGTTTTTTCAGATGTGATATCTATTTTCAAAACAAGCAATGATTCTAAACAACTAAAATATTACTGGACAGCATATCGTGATGCCACTGGTAAAAAAGTAAGGCCCATTTTCAAAGACTACGTTGAACGAATGAATGTCGTTGCCAAATCTGAGAACTTCACTGATGCTGGAGAAATGTGGCGATATGCATTCGAAGACGATAACTTCGTGAATAATGTGGCTCGTATCTGGTACGAAATAAAGCCTTTTTATGACCTTCTTCACGATTATGTAAGGTTAAAATTGAAAGTTCATTACGCCGAAGATTTTATTAGTAAGGACAAATTGATTCCAGCTCATATTCTAGGTGAGTTCCAATGACCTAGGTGACCTAGGGTTATTATTATTGTTTTGTCCTAGGTCAAAATACTTGGTATATCACTTGTATATTTTGTCAATTCGTGTATTCTCAATTATGTTTTAGGAAACCTGTGGGCACAAGAATGGCAGTCCATCTTTCCGAAAGTGGTTCCGTACCCATCCCATATGAGACCAGTTCTACAAATCGATAGTCTCAAGTCGATAGACTTATTCGATGCAGTGGATGATTTTCATCAATCTCTTGGATTTGAGAGTGCTAAGGAATCGTACCAAGATATAAGTGAAACGGCGATGACTGCCAACTGCCTGCCTTCTAGTCATGATATGTGTGATGGAATCAACTACAAGTAATATTTTGGTGAAAATAATTTTAATTATCAAAATGTCATAATATTGGCAAAAAACAATAGAAAGAGTAACATACTATTGTATAGAATTGTTCGCTAAACAGGAATAGTCCTTAAAAATAATGGAACAATATTTTTAGGATAAAATGGTGCGGTGAAAAAGTAACTGATGCTGTTGTAGGATTATCCAGAGCAGCAAGGCTTTTGGGGCATGTCCAGTATTTTAAACACTATAAGAATCTCCCACCGCTCTTTAGAGATGGCCCAAATCCAGGTGAGCGTACTTTTAAACCCTATAAAGTAACTAAAACTACCATTGTTTTTCGCAATAACATGTTCTTCCCTCTCTCAGACATATAACTTTAATTATAAAAGCGCGCTGCATGTTTTATAATATCTATTTTGCGGCGCGGTCCTTATGCAGTAATATGCATAGTAATATGTTTATATATACACCTATGTCTACGTCTACGATACTAGATCTACAATCGATTCTCTGATTTTAATGCCTGAAGTTCTTGAACAATAACATTCAGCCTATTTATTACACCTAGCTATTTCTTGTCGTTTCAGCATTCCACGACGCTATCTCCGACATAGTAGCGATCCAGTTGATCACACCTGAACATTTGAAGAGTCTGAATCTCATGGACGTCGAGGTTGGCCCGCAGGTTACTTTGAACCATCTTCTGTGGGTAGCTTTGGAGAAGTTTCCGCTGATGGCATACGCTTTTGTGCTAGACAATTGGCGATGGAATGTTTTCGGGAACAGCAGCCTGGAAAACTGGAACGAGTATTGGTGGAATCTGAGGTAGTCAATAATTTGGTTTAAAATCAAATACCTATATAAAACTTTTTTGAAGCTGACTGACAACCAACGCACAGCCTAAACTATAAGTCTTAGAGGTATAAAATTTGGAGGGTAGTATCCTTATATCGTGTAGAGGTGCAATAAGAAAGGAATTTAGGAAAGTCACACTCTAGAACGCGATCAACGCCGCGGGCGACGGCTAGTTAATGAATAATGATGATAATAATAGTCTAACGAGGATGGTTAGGAGCATGTGCACTGAACCAGATGACTACATAAATGAAAAGAAAAAAAATCATAAGCACGCAATGCCAAAGCGTGGTAAAGAATATAATACCTAGGTACTTACTACCTCTTAATAAATAAGTATTTTTGTCTTAGTTCACCTTCACCTTGACGCAGATTTTCCTTAAATCTGGCAATTTGTATGGACCTTCATGCTAAAAGTACAAATTATTTAGTTACAAATATAATTTTTTCAAGGGCAGCTAGAGATCTTCTAAATAATATAAAACTCTTTTGAAGCTGAAGTGCTCTTCGTGAAGGTAACTATACCTATACCTACCCGTACCTATCTAAATAAAACGTAATTCATTGACTTGCCTACGTAATACTTTCATTTGTTATTATGTTTAAGTAGGTTAGGTAGGTAGGTACAATAAGATATGTAGGTAAACCTAACAAACGATAATATGATACCTATCGTGGTGTAACCTGGAACAATGTAGCAACTTATCAACAACTTGAAGAAAAGTCACAGGTGAAAGCTAGTAAGTAATAGAAATACTACTATCAATTAGACATCTAAAAATACTATTGTCCGACAGGCAACCTTGGTTTTTTGTCAAAGTTTCGATGTCCAATTAACTATCAAATACCTAAGTCATCTACATAACACTACTCAAAACAAAATTAAGGCCACCACTAAGTTTACATACCTATTATTTTTTTCGACCAGGTTTTTGGTTTTGTTTTTAATTTAAATTCAATAAAAAAAAGGTTTTTTTTAAATTAAATTTATTGAATTTTAATGACTTTAGACAAAAAATACGTAATCTTAGGATGTTTTTGGTTTTTATCACGTTTTAAGGCATTTTACAGCTTACAATGGCATTAAATTGTAGACTTAACGCACCGCTGAGTTGTTTACTTTCGAGTTGTTTAATAACGGGTATGTCCTCCCCTTTTCGAAACACATTCTTGAAGCCTCGAAGGCATGCTCTCAATAAGATGACGGAGGTTTTCCTCTGGGATCTTCTCCCAGCACCTTTTCAACAATTGAATCAACTGTTGCTGGTTGTGCACATCCTCTTCAGCTGCTCTGACTCGGCGTTTTAATTGGTCCCAAAGGTGTTCAATGGGATTCAGGTCAGGGCTGTTCGCAGGCCATGCCAAACCTGAATATTGGCTTCCTCCAAAACTGAGATGGTCGCCCGGGCTGTGTGCGGTCGTGCATTATCCTGCATCAGGATGAAACCGTCTACCGCTTGTTGTGAAAATGGGATGACATGTGGCCTGACAACCCGTTCGATGTAACTCTGGGAGGTTACAGTGCCCTCATTCAGAAAAACAAGGTCAGTTTTGCCTTGTAGGCTGATCCCGCCCCAGACCATGACATTGGGACCACCATACCTCACGTTCGTGAATGCAAGGATCAGAAAAACGTTCTCCGCTTCTTCTCCATACTCGCATACGTCGATCGTCACTGAAAAACTTCACTTTACACTCATCCGTAAAAAGCACCTTACGCCATTCGCCCATGCCCCATTCGAGATGTTGACGCGTAAACCTTAATCGATTTGCACGATGAGTCCTGGGGAGTGGTAGCACGAATTCTGCCAGAGCCACGACGCCGGGATACACTCCCGGTCTCCTGATACCGGTTCCAAAGGTTTTGTATAGCCCTTCGCGAATATCCCAGCTGTAAAGCCACGGCACGTTGCGACTGACCAGTCTCTATCATTGTTACGGCTCTGGTAGCAGACGCATTGTCTAAAATGGCGTCGAATTCTTGGCATTTTACGGTTAAATTATTAAATTACACTTTTAACGTCCGAAAACAACCGTAGTTCACAGTAGACTTGCGTTAAACTAATCTGAAATGAAATCACGAAATAAACTAAACTCTACCCACTTCACGATATTTGAGACATCTACATTTTTTTCCGTACCCCTAACACTAATATCTCTAGTGCTTCACTATTATCGTTAACTCGACACCTAAGAACATAGTGGCTTTCATAAAAGTTCGATTAACGAAGATGAGCAAAAAATGGTCCCAAAACAAAAACACTCAAGTGGCCGTTATTTTGTTTTGAGGAGATTATTTTCTGACAAACAACCTTGGTTTTTTGTCGAAGTTTCAATGTCCAATAACAGTATTCCCGCTACTTTTTAATAAAGTCATTACTTTTATTAAAACTCTATTGTAAATACAATCTAACAAACCAAGTTTCATTCGTTCAAGTTAAAAAAAAACCTGGACCAGGGTCTGTGGAGTTTTGCGCCATGTCCTTTGATTTATTGATTTTTCTATTCAAAGGTAGATCAACAGTAACTATTATAGCCTAAAATAAGCAGTTTTTTTTTATAATTTCAGGACTAAAGAAACTGGTGTGTCTCCCCCGGTGCCCAGAAATGAAAGTGACCTTGACCCAGCTGCGAAATACCATGTCGTATCCCATGTGCAGTATATCACGTAAGTTTTTATAGAGCTTCCTATTGTGATCAAATAATACCAACCCTTCAGTTAAATTTAGTTTACCCTCAGTGTCTATTAACTAAGCACTACATCAATACCTAATCCCTGGTGTTATTAAATTCGATGCAAGCTTTGAGTAGTTACATCGTGTTTGGTTTTCCAGTGGCTCATAAGTTATCCATGAAGGTTTTAGATACAACTTAGTACTTGTAGGAAACACAGTTATGTACTAGTATAGTATTATTATGATATGTGGTGATGTTAATAAATTGAATTGTTTATGATTTTCAGGTATTTGATTTCACACGTCCTCGAGTTTCAAATATTTATTTCGTTATGCAGCCGTGCGAACCACACAGGGCCTCTGCATGAATGTAACATTTACGGTGTTAAGGAAGCAGGAAAATTGCTCAGGTACGAGTACTACTCTGTATACTAATTTACCATTCGCCTGGTTTATTTTTTCTAGGTCTATACTTCATCTGACTGTAGGTCAGGTTTCTGGTACTTGACAACCTTGTAAATTTGCATCAAAAAGTAAAAGTAGCAAGAACGTCGACTCTATACAACAAAGCTTTTTCTCCCATCTCACAATAACCCATTACTTTAATTATCACATTTATTTACTTAGTTTTATAATCTCTACAATTACATTTCAGCGATGGAATGTCCTTGGGCGCAAGCAAAGACTGGAGAACAGTTCTTCGAACGTTGACTGGAGAGACTGAACTCTCGACAAAAGGAATCCTAGCCTACTTCGCACCGCTCGAAGACTTCCTCCGAACCGAAACCTCTCGGCTGACAACAATAGACGAAGACATGGATAAAAGTGCTCCGATGATCGTAGGAGCGATAGCATTCTTCTTGTTCCTTCTTATGCTAGTGATGTACTGTGTGAAGAAAAGGGATAGTGCTAGGAAAATGTTCGCTGCTTGCGGATTGAGTAAGAACGGCTCGTTGGATATCGTTACCAATGAAATGCCGCAGAAGAAGACTACCGCCGTTGAAGGAGTTAGCGAAGATAAAGTTTAAAACGGGGACCTAAATAAAAAAAAAATGGATATTGACTGTTATCTACGAAGGTTTGCATAGGATTCGTGTACATAGGAAAATAGGCGTTTGGTTTCAGTTAAGACTCTTTTCAAGATAATTAGCAAATAAGATAACTAGCTATGGGTCTACCGGAACAGCGTTTTAGTTAAAACTGCCCATTTATTAAATTTTTGAAAAGTTTATGATTTCTTGCAACTCACGCGTCGTCACGGACGGAGTACCTATAAGTAAGTATCCCCAATTATTCACATAGCGGTTGTGTAGCACACGGTACCAAACTTTGAAAGTATTTCTTCGCCATAGATCTTTTTGTTTTAGATGACAAATAATTTCAGATAAGAATACTAATAACACTAGATACCAAATTACTGTACCAACAAATTGTAGTGTAGGTATTGTTGTCCAGTAACCTACCACTAGTTTGTAAGGTGTTTGTGTGTAAACTTACGGTATTCTAAGAAAATATAAACACAAAGGTAGTCAGTAAGAAAAATAATTATATAAGCAAAATCGTCATTATTATTATCAGCTTGTAGAAGTCCACTACTGGACAATGGACGAAGGCCTCGAGCATCCCCTCCCACTCGCTTCCCAAGCAGGAATTTGAATAATTTCTAATGATACCGCGTTCACACTATGCCCATGCCGCTGCCGGCATTATTGCCGTGATTTATTGCCACAGCAACGTCGCCTTTATTCTGACTAGGGAGCTAGGGCTTTTGTCCTTGAAATATTAAAGAAAAAAAAACCTTACAAATGGCAAAGATTACACGACTAGAAATATACTTCTGAAGTTTAAGTAACCTCAAAAATACGGTATAGAATTTTATTACCTACCATAAAATGTGATGAAGGACAAGATTTTTATTAAAATAAAAGAAAATTTTATAATCATGATATCAATTATTTTTGCATACCTACGTTGTAAAGTAAGCATTTACCTAAGTATATCTTATATTTTGATTTAATAATAAATACAGCATTATAGTACTTAGGTACCTTTATTTATACCCACCCGGCAACCGGGACATGTGAAAAGGCACAAGCGGCATACAAAAGACAGAACTATAGACCGCTAAGAAGTGTAGTGAACGTTTCGCCCAGACAATATTACCACTCTAAAGAAAAGAAAACATCTACTAGGCATCTTTTGAGTACGTACACATTTATCAAGAAAATCGCTAAGCATTTTACAGTTTTTTAAATTACTCTGCAGCTAAATAATAATTAAATTATAACAATACTAGCTACCGCTCGTTACTTCGTTCGCGTCCCGTTGGATCCCGTTGATTTTAAGGGATAAAAAGTAGCCTATGTGTTAATTCAGGTCACGGAAAATATATACCTATTCCACATTTCATCCAAATTGGATCAGTAGTTTTTGGTGTGAAAGAGTAACAAACATTCTTACAAACCTTCGCGTTATAATATTATTTATTTATTAAAAAAAATCACACAAACAAGTAGTGCTAGGAGGACTTAATGCTAAGAGCATTGTCTACCAGTCTTCCTGGGCGTGCAAAAAGGTGGTGTGTATTAATAAGCAAATAAGCTCGTATGAGTTGCTGGTCAACTCTGGTAACGGAGTTTTTACGCCGCCTAAAAGCCTCCGTAATGGCTTAACGACCGCTAAAGCCGGGAGATGTAAATGCCACCAATGGTCACCTAAATAGTGACCGCGCAGTACGTCGCTTACTTAGATAATCGGTGATGATCACGAGCGCTTCTCGTTCATAATATTAGTAGGATAGAATATCAAAGTTCTATAATTTTTTTACCAACTTCAAAGATGGAGGAGGTTCTAAATTTTTTTTTAAAGTTTTTCGCCGAGTAAATTATGGTTTTGTAAAATCACAAGAATCATTTTAAATCGCAGGTGACTCTGAAACTCAGTTTCTTGCGACTAAAACCTAGAAAAACGGGCAAGAACATGTGGCCTTGGTTCCTATCATGAGGTTATTATATTGTTGGTGTTGATTATACCTACATTTATATAATATATATAAAAGAAGAGGAACCTGACTTACCTATCACGCTCCAGGCCAGACCGCTAAAGCTATATAGAGAGATGAAATTTGGAATGTACTTTCCTTACATGGCATATGGCATATTATGCACCCGCTCAAACGGGATTTTGAGAAATATAACATCTAAGTGGGTCAAACTGGGCCAAAACGTTTGTATGCAGAACCCAACCTTTTTTTTTTATACAATATTGGCAATCGTTTGACCACAATCTCACCTGATGTTAAGCGATGATATGGTCGACAATGTAGCACGGATACCTAGAAGATTCACTCGAGAATTCACTCTACTCTTGAAAACTTCCAAATTATGGTCATTCGGGAACACAGACGCCGGCAACGAGTTCCACTCTTTGGCTATTCGCATAATAAATGTAGACGCAAAGCATATCAACCATGAACGGGTGTCTCGTTTCCGTACGCCTAGTGGTCCGGTGATGGAATGGGGAAGGGGGAACTAGCTCAAACAGTTCCATTGCACACTCCCCAAAATGTATCTTGTAAAATACCGACAGGCTAGCTATTTTTCTACGATGCTCGAGGCTCAAGAGCTTAGCCTCGACCAACGAATCGTTACCAATGAGCCTTTTGGCTCGTCTGTCTATGGTCTCCAATGCCTCAAGCTGGTATTTAGCAGAGCCATCCCAAAGGTGAGAGCAGTACTCCATACACGATCGGACTTGCGCTTGGTAAAGAGTCAGAAGCTGTCCCGGTGTGAAGTACTTTCTCACCTTTGACAATATGCCTAGCTTTTTCGCAGCTGTTTTAGCCTTGGACTCAATGAACGAGCCAAAGTTGAGCTTAGGGGTGAGCGTGAATCCTAAAAGCTCGAGGTGGTGGGAAATCGGTACAGACACATTCTGGAAAGTAGGAGTCAGCTGGAATGGACTCTTTTTTGCAGAGAATAGACAGGCCGGGGTTTTCGAAGTATTGAATTTGACGAGATTGGCATCTCCCGAATCAGCAACTGCTTTGAGGGTCAAGTTCTCTCTACAACTGTGCTGTCATCTGCATACCCAATTATACCGGGCCTGAGTCCTTGAAGTTACAAACACCAAAATTGGCATGTTTATTTTTCAAACAAAATAAATAATAAAAAAAACTTAATCCTAAACTGCGATGCTATTAGCGGTCAAAGTTTTTATGGAAAAACCAAAACTTGATGCGACTGGCTTGAAACTTGGTGTGAATATTATGAACGTAAAATAAATAAAATTAAATTCTGGAATTTTCGATATTAACCTTTAAACGGCTGAAAATAAATAAAGTAGGTCCTCGTTTGAAGGGTCAGGATTCAAAGCCCAGCCAAAACGGCTCAAGCCAGAAAGCTGAAATTTGGAATGTAGTTTCCTTACATGACACAAGCACCCACTAAGATGGGATTTTAAATTAAACCCCTAAGTGGGTCAAACTGGGCCGAATCGTTTGTATGCAAAATCGTATTCCTTGAAGTTATAAACACCAAAATCGGTTTGTTTCAAGCTTAGCATATCCTTAAAATACAAAAATAACATGTGTGCAATTCACACGTGGTAGAAGTGAAACCTTCAAAAATGTTGGCTTCAAGATCAAGGTCGTTCTAACAGTTAAAAAAAAACATTAATGTACTACATCGATTACGGCTCAGAACTTACAGGCACAAAATATTAAAAAAAAAAATGAGAACCACGATCATAAGAAACACTGTATAATGCTTCCTATCTCATTTTATCCCACGTTTAAATCTTATGAATTTATGTGGCTGTCTCTTTTTACTGTCGCTTTTTCGTTTCATCGACTTTCAAAATACAACGACGCTAAAGAAGTTTTCACGTCAAAAAAAAAAAAAATATGAAAGATGTAGGTATGTAGGAAGATAGCGTAGGTAAAAAATACCAGCCTCTGAAGCCACATTTAAAGAAGTAGGTAGGTAGGTAAGTCAGTAGTAGGTACCTAAATAATGATCTCGCTATAAAGTCAACGGGAAGCATAGTTTGTATGTTGCTTTATTACTGAGTACCACGCGGGCAAAGCCGCGGGCGCTACTGGTAGTACCTACATAATAATAATATGTTGCCTACACAGGTACTTTTTGTTATGAACAGAATTAGTTTTTTTAGCAGTAGAGTTAAAGCTATAAAAGTTAAAATCAATCATGTTCCTAGGAGTCTAGACTTAGAGGGGTAAGTACATACTTCATTAGTTTATCCGTCACATTCAATGGTTCATAAATATCGACTTCTGTAGACACACGGCTGTTTAATAAACTTCAACAGTGGAGCCAAACAATCGATTGTTACAATGACTTCGGTTACTATTGACATGGTCGTCGGCTGCGGCATCCGTAAAGTGCTTCGGGCTTCGGTTAAGAGTGTGAACCGATGCAATAACACTGCAATCTACTAACTGTGGTCGCGCAGGACGCGCGTCGAACCAAATCGCGAATCTATTCCAATTCCGCTTATACGACGAACGCAAAGCGCAACAGTTACGTACTAGGTCGAACGCAAGAATAAAAAAAAGTAGATTTGAAATCTAAATTTCGAACTCAAAATTTAAAAAAGTTTGAATATCGGGACGAAAGCTTTTAAAAAAAACTGAATTTAGAAAAGAGCTTTGGCCCTAAAAAATTAAATGGTGGTTTGAATGTTAGAATTAAAAAAGCAATGGTCGCCTAGTGATAAATAAATTGTTGTGAATAATTATAATGGAATAAAGGTAAGTTTTTGGACCACGAGCCAGCTCATTGTTTTTTTTTATTTATGTTGTTGGCTACAAATTGAAGATACGGACGTAAAAAAATTGTGGTAGATATCAAAGTGTCAAATATAACTGACCAATTCGCCCCGGTTGGTATGATGATTTTTGATAGACGCTAACCTTTTTTAGATTTAGTAAAAAGCCAACTCGAAGAAAGTAAATGATCGGGTAATTTTTATTGGGAAAGCAATAGGCAGATTATTTTGGTATCGATGCTTGCTCGAATCTGTCTTAACCCTAGTCAAGAGCTTCATCAGGGTGAATGTGGTCTGTATGACCTTCACCGATATCAAAACGACCAAAAAAATTACAGATTACAAAAGTAATTGTTGTTATTCACGCGAAGTGGTATTAACCATTAACCCTACTGGCGTCAAAAGACATTTTAAACCAAGTTTAACCTTTATTTTCTGGTGTATTAATATTGAACTGGTTTGAAAAACTTACGAGTAGCAACAGTTGTATCTATTTGTAGCACTTGCGCTTACCTTAGCTTTGTTTTAAATACTGTATAATTGGGTTTTTGATATAACCCAATTATACATATATTTTGTTTTTAACGGATGTACGGATATTTTGTTTTTAATTCAACCAGTGACTTTTTAACGAACTTAAAAAAGAGGAGGGTTTTCAAGTTATGTTTTTTAAATCAGGTTATAAGTAAGTACTTGCTCTACATTACTCTACAGTCTAAATGCAAGTAAATATTTGTAATCAGTGGTGATACCTTACCTATGCAAATTTAGACTGACCTCAAAGTACATTACATTATATTTAACTATACTACTATGATATTTTACAATACGTTGTAGATTTTGTGCCAAATTAATGATGATTTTTCATTGCGCCTTTCATTGTGTGCTTTCAATAGAATAAAAAACCAGGTGGTTTATTAAAGGAAAACTTCGTAAGGACATGGCCACAGATCACTGAACTATTTATACGCATTGACCTTGTATTTTCTGTGTCTAAGGACGACAGGCTGTGAATGCGATGGCTCTGGGGGCAAGCAAACTCGTTAATTTATACCCTGTTTACTCATTGAAAACAACTTCACACCGCAAGGATATAACGAATTAAATATAGTTACAAATTAATCAAGGACTTTTGTAGAAAATAAAAAAACAGTACATGTAAATAAAAGGGGTACCTACCTATTACCTAATTGTTACTACGTGAAAATCACATTCCCCTACCAATAACTATTCATAGAGCTGGAACAGGATGCTCATACAAAACTGGATGAAACATTTTAATCTCTTTTTTGTCAACTTTTTTTCCCATCTAGTTTTTTCCCAAAAAAGTTCTCAGGTGGACCAGTCAGTGGACTCCATGGTAATAAACCTTCTAAATGAGTCTCGAACTTTAAAAGTTGTTGCTTGCCAAGTGCGATTATGACAGAGCTCTGAGCCTGAGTTTTGTTTTATTGATCAATATGCATCGAGAAGCGACTTGCGAGATATTTTGTATGAAAACAAACTAAACACTTCTAACGGGAGATTCGTAAACTATTTTTCTCCATACAAAAACTGCGAGTTTCTCGATTCTCGCCAAAACTCAGACTACAAGCTCTGTTTGTGATGGCGTACAAGATTACTAAGATTGAAAAAGAAGAGGCAAATGCTTCATTACGTTGATATCTACAATGATGATCGTCCTTGTGTCGTGGTTCCATTCATGCCATTGTTACTCAACCTAACATACATCTAGTACCTAATTGCACTTCCATTTTAATTGTGTTGTCTAGCAATTTATTGCACAAACATGACATGTCATGTGCAAAAATGTTTTTTATATTATTTTTTAAAGGTTTTTTGAAATAAAAACTGATAGTAAACCATTTTATTCGCAGTGTAACACGATCAAAAAATTACGTAACCATGTTCCTGCACTAGTAAAAATGGGTTATTCCCAACCTATCCGCCAAGTTTGTCCCATAAATGGGGAGGATGGGAAAAAATTCCAATTAATGAATAAATCAACTGTCCGTTAGGAAATAATAATGTCCTCAGCTTTTAAGATAATTAAGTTAAATAGTACCTTTAAACTTCGCGAGATAAGATTCGGTTCGCTACAGATTAGGTACGGTCGAAGTGAACACAGCAACGTCCTTCGATTCACAGCTGGTTTTGTTATCCGTATTCGATAGGTACTGAATTTCATGCGTCTATTTGTCAAATTGTCTAAAGCCGAAACCTTGGACGTGACTAATCTCATTTGACATAGCATAGGGTTGTAATCGCGACCTGCTGTTGATTGAAGAAACAAAGTGCTGGTATCTGAACAAACTTGTAAATCCTACTAATACAGAATATAAATTGAATAGCGTTAGATAGATCACTTTGAATTACATGGATCACTTCGAAATAGCAAGGTGTAAGTAAGTAACATTTTTTTTAAATCTTGCTCATAAAATAAATAATATTTCTCGAAGTATTCAACGAGAATCCTACAAATGAAGAAGTTAGATAATATTTTGGTGAAACTTCAATTATTCTGCACTAAAAATAAACGTTACAACAATATCATCATCATCAATATATTATATACAACTCTTTTGAAGCTGACAGAAAATCAACGCACAGTTAAACTATAAGTCCTAGAGGTATGAATTTTGGAAAGTAGTATCCATAAATAGTGTAGGGGTGCACTAAGAAAGGAATTTTGAAACGTCACTCTCTAAAGGGTAGAACGCGAGCAACGCCGTGGGCGACGGCTGGTACATAATATATGCGCAAAATTTTAAATTTAAAAATGATGAAAAATCTTAGAATAATTTTTCAGAAAAGTTACGATCACTTTTAACTTTTGGGCTACCGTTCAAATCCTAGTCAATTTTATTACGTCACAATAATTATTATTATCTTGAGTTAATTACTAGGTAACTACATATTTATGGTGTCATTCATACATTATGTGAATATAGGCCTGACCACAACGACGCAACAAATAGTTTTCGCAATCTCGCCCGCTATAATATGATGATCATACATTTTTGAGCTGGACTAATAAATGTATTTTAGAACTAATTGTACCATGTAAAAAAATTGCCAGTTCTTTTATGCTTTTGTTACGGAGATAAACACTGGTCACAATTAGAGCCCCATTGTATCTCTGCCTAGTTGAGCTGGTCATCAGCGTTCGGAGCAGACCTTGAATTTATTGAAATTACGGAATCAGCTATGCAAAGTATTAAATTTTGTTAGATTTCAGCACACGTTCACAAAATAGTAAGAAACATAAATAACAATACTGGTAGACAATGCTCTTAGCATTAAGTCCTCCTAGTACTACTTGTTTGTGTGAAATTTTTAAATAAATAAATAACATGCTTTTATCACGCGAGTAAAACTAGCCTTATTCTTATATTTAAATTTATTCCATAGTGGGGATACAGGACATTTATGTTTTTTTATATTTTCCATTTACTTCATTTTACAAGTGGGGAAGAACAGAAAAATAAAAAATAATCTTGGCAGGGATGATAGAAATAGCTCCTATACACAGGAGGTAGGTACAGATATTATACTATATAAAGCTACATTACCACTCACTGATTGACATGCCCTGAGAGACAGAAGGAGTGGAGCTACACCACAATAATGTTCTACGAAAATGTGTATAAACACCAAACGATTAGAGGAAAATTATAGCGGTTCTCGAAATCCAAGATGGCGCCGGTGTTGATTTGCGCGTTCGCAAACTATGACAGATAGAGGGCGTCCGAGCGTGTCATCCGACTGATTGTAGGTTGGGATTTTGGGAATTGGTGAAAAAAAAAAAAAAAACAAGATGGCGGCCGCGCAATTTCGATTTGAATTTTTCGACTTTTTAGGGTTGTCTTTGGCGGATTACTTTGTTCAACGAAACTTGCAAGTTGGCAACACTGAGTATAGGGGTGAGTAGCCTATATCCTTGAGATTTAGGAAAAATTATGACTTTACAAAAATCCAAGATGGCGGAGGCTGTGGCGGCCATTTTGTAAAAGTCATGGTTTTTGCTAAATTTTCAAAACCATTTTTATGTATGATGGCAACATTCTAGAGGGTTGAGTTGTACCGAGCGGTTGTGTGTTTTGTTAAGGAGTTTTGCTTGGTTTAGAAATTTTCCCCATTTTTAGGGTAATTTCCGAGATTTTCCCCAAAAACATGAAAAGTAGAAATAATGACATTTTGAATAGAGACTTGGGCTGCATAGGAGCGTTGGCCTACCCCGAATGACATTTGACCATTTTCGTAACTTTTGGTTGGCAACCCCGAGAGACTTGCAACTTTTTAGTTTTTGGGACTTTTTGACTTTGGCGGATTAATTTGTTCTACGAAACTCAAAAGCTGGCATCACCGAGTATGCAGAACGATAGCCTATATCCTTGAGATTTCAGAAAAATTATGACTTTTCAAAAATCCAAGATGGCGGACGGCTTGGCGGCCATTTTGTAAAAAGTTTACGATTTTCGAAAAAAACACGATTTTCAAACCGGAATATCGGGTACTTGGCAACCCCCTACTTGGATGAATTGTATGGACCGGTTGTGCAGTTGGTAAAGGAGTGTTGCCTGGTTGAAAAATTTTCCCCATTTTTAGGGTATTTTCCCCGCTTTCCCTCGGGAACGTGAAAAGTAGAAATAACGACATTTTGAATCGAAATTTCCACTAGCTGGCAAGATTGGGCCCACCCAAATGACATTTGATCATTTTCGTTCCCCGCAGCTGGCAACCCCGCATGCCATGGAGTTTGAATTTTTCAGTCAGACCCGACTTTGGCGACTTACTTTGTTCTACCAAGTTTAAGGTATGACTACCGTTCTTTCACTTCCAGGTAGCTTGTATCCTGTATATTTCAGAAAAATTATGACATTTCAAAAATTCAAAATGGCCGCCGTGTCATTTCCGGTTTTCGAAACTTTAACCGATTTACTTCGTTTCAACGGGGTATCCGAAGGAGATTGAGGAGTTTGAATGGAATTTTCAACTTTTTTTCAATTTTGCTGCATTTTTACTGCAATAAAAGGTTGGTATTCCAAGATGGCGGCCATATAGATTTTTTTTGCGAAACTTTCATCGATTGACTTCGTTCCAACGGGGTATTCGAATGAGATTGAGGGGTTTATAGGAGTTAGTAGAGTTTTTAGGGGCTTTTGATAAAAATACAGCATAAAAAAAAGACGCGAGCTGCTTGCAGCTCGCGCGCAACGCAACCACTAGTTATACTATATAAAGCTACATTACCACTCACTCATTGACATGCCCTGAGAGACAGAAGGAGTGGAGCTACACCACAATAATGTTCTACGAAAATGTGTATCAACACCGATTGAGTAGAGGAAAATTATAGCGGTTCTCGAAATCCAAGATGGCGTCGGTGTTGATTTGCGCGTTCGCAAACTATGACAGATAGAGGGCGTCCGAGCGTGTCATCCGACTGATTGTAGGTTGGGATTTTGGGAATTGGTGAAAAAAAAAAAAAAAACAAGATGGCGGCCGCGCAATTTCGATTTGAATTTTTCGACTTTTTAGGGTTGTCTTTGGCGGATTACTTTGTTTTACGAAACTCGCAAGTTGGCAATACTGAGTATAGGGGTGGGTAGCCTATATCCTTGAGATTTAGGAAAAATTATGACTTTACAAAAATCCAAGATGGCGGAGGCTGTGGCGGCCATTTTGTAAAAGTCATGGTTTTTGCTAAATTTTCAAAACCATTTTTATGTATGATGGCAACATTCTAGAGGGTTGAGTTGTACCGAGCGGTTGTGTGATTTGTTGAGGAGTGTTGCTTGGTTTAGAAATTTTCCCCATTTTTCGGGTAATTTCCGAGATTTTCCCCAAAAACATGAAAAGTAGAAATAATGACATTTTGAATAGAGACTTGGGCTGCATAGGATTGTTGGCCTCCCCCGAATGACATTTGACCATTTTCGTAACTTTTGGTTGGCAACCCCGAGAGACTTGCAACTTTTTAGTTTTTGGGACTTTTTGACTTTGGCGGATTAATTTGTTCTACGAAACTCAAAAGCTGGCAACACCGAGTATGCAGAACGATAGCCTATATTCTTGAGATTTCAGAAAAATTATGACTTTTCAAAAATCCAAGATGGCGGACGGCGTGGCGGCCATTTTGTAAAAAGTTTACGAATTTCGAAAAAAACACGATTTTCAAACCGGAATATCGGGTACTTGGCAACCCCCTACTTGGATGAATTGTATGGACCGGTTGTGCAGTTGGTAAAGGAGTGTTGCCTGGTTGAAAAATTTTCCCCATTTTTAGGGTATTTTCCCCGCTTTCCCTCGGGAACGTGAAAAGTAGAAATAACGACATTTTGAATCGAAATTTCCACTAGCTGGCAAGATTGGGCCCACCCAAATGACATTTGATCATTTTCGTTTCCCGCAGCTGGCAACCCCGCATGCTATAGGAGTTTGAATTTTTCAGTCAGACCCGACTTTGGCGACTTACTTTGTTCTACCAAGTTTAAGGTATGACTACCGTTCTTTCACTGACAGGTAGCTTGTATCCTGTATATTTCAGAAAAATTATGACATTTCAGAAATTCAAAATGGCCGCCGTATCATTTCCGGTTTTCCAAACTTTAACCGATTGACGTCGTTTCAACGGGATATCCGAAGGAGATTGAGGGGCTTGAATGGAATTTTACACTTTTTTAAATTTTAAATGCGTTTTTATTGCAATTAGGGGTGGGCATTCCAAGATGGCGGCCATGTAGATTTTTTTTGCGAAACTTTAATCGATTGACTTCGTTCCAACGGGGTATTCCAATTGAGATTGAGGGGTTTTTAGGAGTTAGTAGGGTTTTTAGGGGCTTTTGATAAAAATACGGCAGAAAAAAAAAGACGCGAGCTGCTTGCAGCTCGCGCGCAACGCAACCACTAGTTACTTATTATACACGTGATCGGTTTTTATAAAGTCTATTGTGTTGATTTTCTCGCTATAAAAACTGTTATACGTTGATTTCAACTGAAATAAGTTGACTGTAGGTAGGTACATACAAATGTCTTAATTTCTGGATTTAAATAAGCATTCCATTATATTTTCTGTCAATACAATTTGTTGGTATAATACGATATAGTTATAACTTAGTTATATTATAATACCATTCTTTGAGCGGTTTCTTATTTTTTAACTAGCCATCGCGCGCGGCGTTGCTCACGTTCTACCCTTTAGAGTGTGACGTTTCAAAATTCCGTTCTTAGTGCACCCCTACACTATACCTAAAAGGAACCTACCCTCACAATTTCATACCTCTAGGACTTATAGTTTAGGCTGTGCGTTGATTCTCTGTCAGCTTCAAAATACTTTTATATATTATATTGATTAGTTATTCATGTATCATCATTATATTATTCATGTTAGCTTGTTGCATTTCTAGTATGCATAGGTAACTGGCAAAATTAAATGACCTACAAAACTTGAAACTAAGATGAAACTAGGCTTTTGACTCTTTGCAACGATATTTTACTAGGACTTATAACTTTAACAAAATATCCACCAATTAATATCCGTACAAATATTACAGGGCAATGTATGAATCATATAGAACCTACTACTACCTAACTTACCACATATTGCAAAAAATACTTACCATGAATAATGGCATACTTAACTTACATTTCCAAAGCAGAACAGTTATAGGTACCTACCTATTGTGTAAAACAACTAAATCAAGTATGAATAATTAGCAAGAAACACCTGTATCATCCTATATTGAAACAAATCGGTATTCAAAAGATTGTAGGTACATGATTTACTTGTAACTGATAATATTTTTAAAATAACCATATTATTTGATTTCACAGTTTCTGTTATAATGTTAATTAGAGGTGATACAGCAGGTGTTAACAAACTTCTATGCCCTAAATGGTTGAAAGCGTAAAAAAGGATAACGCTTTATGAAAAACACAGCTGGGAAATTATAAGGTGCATTGACGTATACAGCTCTTTAGATAGACTGGTGTTTAGATCTTTGTTAACATTAGCAAAGTAACATGGTAGCTTTTTCGTGATTTATACCTAACTATTTTTGGCTCCAGAGAAATGTCAGTAAACCGATAAAATTGAATTATAAATATCTTAAATAGAAGTTTTAAACAAAGTGCCTGTTAGATAGAATAATAAAAAATATATAAATACAGGTGTTTGACTGAATTGAATCCTCGACCTCTCCTCTCACTTTGCAATAACAAGTTGCGCAAAGCAAAGGTTACTACTATACCTACACGATAGTTGTACTCTAGGATTATGCATTTGCAGGCCTCTAGTACCTACTCTCGTTGTAGCAATATCGCGACTGCATCTACGTTAGTAAATAAAAGTAGGTACTTTTATTACGTATATTTTTGTATGAAATAGGTATCAAATTCTTTAATAATTGGAAAATTCAATAGTTTCATCAATGATCCTCCATATC
This sequence comes from Eulithis prunata, assembly GCA_918843925.1. NCBI lineage: Eukaryota > Metazoa > Arthropoda > Insecta > Lepidoptera > Geometridae > Eulithis > Eulithis prunata. The sequence continues at coordinate 3,970,181 of OU974016.1, read as the reverse complement.
TAACGGCATATTGTTGTGTTCTGACTATGAAAGTTAGTCACATCATAATATTTTATAATCCATATTTCATTTTTGAATTTTAAACCAACTTCAATTGAAATACGCTCTGATTGTGATATAGGTACATGTAGGTACCTACATAACCCTTCTTTAGCAGTCGGGTAAAACATACAATCGGGTCGTCGTCATCGGATACAATCAATACTTACAATGAATAGATTATTAAGCAAACAGATCAGCTGTATAAAATGTCGAACTGAATAAGTCTAGTTTAACAATACTATTTAAATAAACCGTATAAAAACTATTTCCTGAATATACACATACCACTGAACCGTTAAATTAAATGCTAAGTGACGTGTACATGCTATTTAAGTTTACCTTTTGTCAAAACTCGATGATATCAGCTGATAGGAATCTAGAAGGTAGGAGAGGAAAATATACCAACAAGTTTAGTATGTAAACATCAGGAATGAAAAACCATTTATGAATACAAAGATAATTTGTCTCCAAAAGATTTACTAGACTCGTAATCGAGTGCATTGGTTGTTTATGTCACATTGTTGTGAACCAGAATTGTTTAGGTATTAAGAGACTCATGTAATTTTTGTTCAAAGTACAAGCCTCATTAGAAATACCTAGATGGTGCCGAGTGATAGACCATCGCGCCTAGGCAATGCGATATCCGTCTGAGTCAACCACGATTACGTTAAATACGGAGACAATCATGAGATGATTAGTGCGTCCGGTCCATCATTGACCAATTTACTTGTACTAGCACAAAACAGATATTTTTTTACATAAATACCTACCTGACTAAAAGAATTTAATGTTGTTTCAGTTAAAGAGCAAATCAAGACCATGGCTGTCGATAGCGAAATCCAAGACAATAACAAAACTAAAGATAAAGCTCCTCACATAGCTAATGGTGAATCAAATGGCATGAAAGTTATCAGAAATAGTTTTAGAGAAACGAAAACTAAGAAAGAAAGCAACGAAAAAAGCAAAGATGCAGGCAAAGACAGTTGGGATGGATTAGGATTTTTTCAGAGAACTAAACGAATGCTGTCTCTTATAACGGTAGAACCAATTTTGGCATGTTACGTTATGCCTTCAGTCTTGTCTGCATTAGCCACGCAAAATCTGTACCTGGAAAAAGCTTGTCGAGTTAATCTTGGATTTGAGCACCATGTCTGTGATGCCTTGACCAGGAGAGAAACAGCGAATTACACATTGGAAGAAGAAGCGGTACAAACTCTCGTGGCTTCTGTGGCTGGCTGGAAAACCGTTCTACAATCATTTTTGCCGTGTGGAATCCTTATCTTCGTAGGCGCTTACAGTGATAGAGTTGGTCAGAGAAAATTTTGTATGCTTCTACCAATCATTGGAGAGTTCCTGACGAGTATAGGACTAATCGTGAACACGTATTTTTTTTACGAGCTACCTGTTGAAGTTGCGGCGGTTACAGAAGCTATATTCCCTGCATTGACCGGAGGCTGGTTTACAATGTTTATGGGAGTGTTCAGTTATATCGGGGATGTGACTACTGAAGAACAAAGGACGTTGCGAATAGGTATTGTGAACTTGTTCCATTCAGTCGGAGTGCCTGTAGGAGCGGCTCTCAGTGGTATACTGGTGCGCAAGATTGGATTATATGGCGTATTCTCCGTCAGTGCCACGTTGTACATATTGAGCTTTATGTACGGCTACTTCAGAATCAAGGAAGTTAAGAGAGTAGACTCAACCATCGTGAGTATCCTTTCCATTATTGATTCGTTAATATAATCGTGTGATTCCTGTTTGTTTACAATCGATATTTATTTTAATTGCGTGATCTTATAAATAATGATGATACTCTTCTGCATTTACATGAATAGATACCTTGAAATGTGGATTAAACGGTTCATTGAACGAAACAAGAGGCTTTGTCAAGTCATAGTCTTAAGTAAAATCGATAAGACAAGATAAAGTAATGATCCAATTAGTTTGTTATAATTCAAACATCATTGAGCATAATATTATGCTAATAATAAACACGTTATCTTACATAACTAAAGTCATACCTATTGCAATTGCTTTTTAAATTTTTTTGATGATTATTTCTAAAACGACTAGTGAAGAATACAACACGGGCAGTCATTAGGTAAGATGATTGCCTAGCTTGCTAAATTATTCGCCATTTTAAGCCGCTGCAAGGTAAAGACCTTGTTTAATGGTATGTAAGATAAGATCTCATCTTTGTCTGTTTCATTTGATCATTTGTTTCATTTTGATCTCAACAAGTAGGACCTACCAACTTAAGCTAAAGTTTATGTACGCTACTTAGTTACTACATACATAAGTGTTAGTTATTTTTATTAGTTTCTAACCATTTTTATTATTGTACATCCGAAACGGATAAACTGTTGGTTCAATTATAAGCTTGTAACACCTTTATGTACACAGTTATACAATAAACATAATCTTTATCTTTATCTTTATCTTCAAGCAAGTCTATTCCTCATTGGAAGAACTCTTCTTACAAATCCTGTATTCTCTCCAATTAGCCTTTTGCTTATTATTTGAGCGTTGTGATCATAGCCACATCTATTATAGCTTTTATTATAAACGGCAGTAAATCTAAATATTTTACTTTTGAACTATTTTTAAAATGGATATATTCAATAAATTGAATTATTAAGACGATTCAAAAATTCATTGGTGATTTTATCACCAATTAATCTTAAAATCTATATAGGTATCTATAACCCAGCCAGTTACATGGGATTAAGCCTAGAGTTTATAATAATAATAATAAAAAATAATAAAAATATTTATTTTCAATAAAAAAGGTGTACAAAAGCAATCTAAAACAAGGCACTTAAATTAAGTAGATAGACGTACGTAGAAACCTTTGTGGAGTCTATACATTGACTCCTCGCTCTAAGTAAAACTTGTATGTAGACGCGAGGGATCTCTGCTTCGGCTGTTTGCAGTAGGTATTGGATAGGTTATAGACCAAGTAATACGCAACAGCTATGTCATTGAAACATTGCTATTGCTAAAGGTTACAAACGTGCTTAAAATCGTTAATGGCATATTCTGGTCTATCGTTACTAGAAAAGTAATCATTATTGTATACCTATCTACATAACACATCTCATGTTGTATAAAAATCTTTTTATAGTTCCATTCTGAGTACATCAACATTTATAAAAAGTCTTCCGCTTAATTTAGAAGTTTTTTATCGCACAAAATGTGAAGCAACAGTGGTTATGATGACCGTGATAGCAATCTATATAATATTATGTATATAAAAGAAGAGGGTCCTGACTTATCTATCACGCTCCAGGCCAGACCGCTAAAGCTAGAGAGCTGAAATTTCGAATGTACTTCCTTACATGGCATATTATGCACCCGCTAAGACGGGATTTTGAGAAATTTAACCCCTAAGTGGGTCAAACTGGGCCATAACGTTTGTATGCAAAATCGTATTCCTTGAAGTTACAAACACCAAAGTTGGCATGTTTATTTTTGAAATAAAATAAATAAGAACTGCATTTAAAAAAACTAACTTAACTCTAATTTGCGGTGCTATTAGTTGTCAAAGTTTGTATAGAAAAAAATAGTTTGTTTCAAACTTAGCATACATCCTTAAAATACAAAAAAATAAAATACGAAAGGTGTAGGTATAGGTAGGGAGATAAAAAATACCAGCCTCTGAAGCCACATTTAAAGAAGTAGAAGTAGGTAGGTAGTAGGTACCTACTTAAGATCGCGCTATAAAGTCAACGGGAGGCATAGTTTGTATTGTTTCTTTATTACTGAGTACCAAGCGAGCAAAGCCGCGGGCGCTGCAGCTAGTAATTATATAACAGGTTAGGGGTTCAATGACTAGGTAAATTGGACTATTCGTGCGTAACTGCACAAAAAGTCCGTCAGCTTGACCCAAATAAATGTCACACTCTACTGCGAGGAAGAACCTTCCATTTCCTCTTCACTGAGTAGGTATGCTTTCGTTATTTTCTATATTCCACAGTAATAAGCAGATATATCAAATTTTTTTGTTGGTGATAGTCTTCTGAGTAATTTTAAGATTTAGAAACCATCTAAATAATTATTAAATAACAAGTACATCATGTATAATTAACAGCTATAAATATTTAAATTAGACATACGCCAAAATATTTCTAAAAAGACTAATAGAAAAACTGTTATTTTAAAAGCGTCTGACTTGGCTCAATTAGGTACGTTTTTTGCGTTATGCTTTGCTTGAAATATTTATAATAACCATTCAGGTACCTACTCTGTTTTTACTTGTTTTATCGATTCATTGGAATAATTGTTTTACAGAAACCAGCGACAAATTGTTGTGAATGGCTCGGAAACTTCTTTGACACTCGGTACGTGAAAGAAACCTTGACCGTGGCATTCAAAAAAGGACCTTACAACCGGCGACTCAGGGTTGTTATGCTTGTTATTGTTCTATGTGTCATTATTGGACCTATATACGGTAAGTGTCCTTTCAATGAATAACATTTTGTTTATTTACATAGTACCTACTTAGTAGCTTTAATAAGTGATAGCTAGTAAACTAACTGTCGTGTGTTTATGATTGTTCAGATACTTTCTATAAGTATCTATATTATTATTTTAATTGTGTTGAACTTTTCATCTGTTTTCAGGAGAGATGTCTGTAATGTACCTTTTTACGAGGTTCCGCTTCAATTGGAATGAAGTTGACTTCAGTATGTTCTCGACCTATGCGATGTGTACATCATTAGTAGGTAATGCGTCTGTGTGATAATGTTTACACTTGTACTAAGTTTTCATTTTTTAAATCAACCTATAGAGTTCGATAACAATTATTATTCACATTATTCTAGTATTATAATCATGTCCTAATATTAATTATAATAGTCGCCTATGCTGTTTCACCATCATTGAATAACGCTATCCGTGAAAGAATGTTTTTTTGACCGGTCTAAAGGAAAGACGCGGAAATAGGCGACAAATTGAATGATTCTTAAAATTGAAATTAAATTTTAATTCAAATACTTAATTGATTTTCAGGAACCTTATTCTCCGTCGGTGTATTCAGCCATGTGCTGCAATTCGATGACGCAATTATTGGTGTTATATCTTGTACGAGCAAAATTTTATCTGGATTCATGTATGCATTTGCTTCGAAGACCTGGCACATTTACATAGGTGAAAATTAAAAACAAATAACATTTACGCTATAGAATATTTAATACTGCATTTATTGAACTTACTTAGCCAATTTTAAGTCAGATGGAAATAAAACTTAGATAATATATGTATTTTTGTAAATTAATGTACATTTTCAGCTCCATTGATTGAAATCTTCAATGGAACGTCATTTATTGCGATGAGGTCCATGGTGTCTAAATTGGTGGATAAAAATGAGTTGGGTATGTTTTACAAAGTGGAAATAATTAAAATTATTCGGTATAGAAAAAATAACTAGTACCTAGAATAAATTTAAAAACAGTACATGCCTTATCTAGTATAGTTTGTCCATATGTTCGAAAACGACTAATCCTTAGCATGTTTGCTTTTTCCTACGTGCCTAATTTACTATTAGAGACAATACAATTTATTTTCATACTCTAAATGTTTCAGGTAAAGTGAATTCGTTCTTTGGTGTAGCAGAGGCAATGATGCCACTGATCTATGCGCCGATGTACACGACCGTGTATACGGCGACGATCAAAACCTTCCCTGGCGCTTTCTTCCTTCTTGGTGGAGGGCTCACTATGCCGGCCGTCGGTATATTCTTGTACGTATAAATAACGTTATATGCATTATATGTTTGTACATATATTTGTAAAAAGTATGATGTATAGAATCACATGCAATAATTACGCTGGAGGTCGGTTGATAGACATAGACAGTCGTTTTTTTTCTGAATATATAATGGGAGAGGTCCATATACCTAGGCTGATATTTATGATGATGATGATGAAGTACATATATGCATACAAGAAATATTATAAGGTGTAGGTGTTTTAATGTAAGCTGTTGATTTTTGACCTTGATTCTATTTTTTTTTCAGGTGGCTGTACCTAGCTAACAAAAAACAAAGCAAGGACATTGCTTTCCAAAATAAAACACATATTAAAATTACTGAAGGTAAAGGAGTTGAAAATAAAGCTTACGAAGCTGATGAAAAAGAAAATAAAGACGAACAAAATGCACCTAACTCGAATGAAACTAATAATGACGAAAGAGTTATTCAATCACAAATTGAAATGGGTTTCACTGAAAGTATTCTGTGTAATAGTAAATTACAACAGTGAGATTTGTAAAGGTGAAAATTTGGGTAACGTCAAATAGTAAATTGAAAAACAGTCTGTCAAAATTTTTAATTTTTGTATAGTAGCAGAATTATTCATATTCACAGTAAACCAGTAAGAAAATCGGTAGATGTACAATGTTACGTGATATTAATTTACAAGGTATTTAATGATTTTTATAAAACAAATCACGAAAGAAAGAACCGGTAGAAAAAAGTAAGAGGCAAATCGAGTGTTTTTCTTTAACCACTTTATGTTAGTGATAGTTAGGTATAGTCAAAAGCATGTATTATGTGAAAATATCAAAGATATGTCGTTGGAAAACGCCTATACCTAGTTTTAAAATTTTGAAGATTGTTTGACCGAAGGCGACGTAGCATAGCTACATTTACATGAATTTAGAATTGTGATATTTGAACACGTCTTAGATTAAACAGATAGACTTTAATTTTAAGATAATTTTTACTTAAAATAAAATAATATTAGTATAGAACTAAGTAATAAAAATAAGAAAATAAGAATACTACCCTTCTTTCTAACCGATTTCGGTTAAATATTTCATTCCTGTGTACATTTTTAAAACATTAATTGTCAAAGATTGTGTGCGTACTTACTTTTTTAATAAAAGCATTTGTAATTATTAATTAGTAAGTGTTTTTTTTATATTGACTTGGCGCACTAATCTCTTCAAATTATGTAATCTACACTTGTCCTACATTGGGTAATACAAAACAAAGAATTTTTTCAGTGCTGATGGGGAAAATATCCATAGGTTTCTATTTTTCCCATCCTCGCCACTAACGGGACAAGCTTGTTAGGGATAATGAGAATAACCCCATTTTGCTGCAACATTTTGACAAGAATAGGAAATAGGTAATATCTGTTTATTTTGAAATCAAGAAAACTAATTATTACTTACAAATTTATTTATTTTTTAGTTAACCTATATCGTCCCACTGCTGGGCAAAGGTCTCCCCCATAGACTTCCAATGTTCTCTGTCCCGAGTTCCGACCTAGTTCGTCGCGCCAACGCTTTCTTGGCTTCTTTTATTTATATACTTATTAATTTAAACTAGCTAGACAATACACATAACTTCGTAATGCGGGTAAGCGTACGCCTTATAGCCGAAAGAAACATATATCATTCCATGGCTCTGTTGAATCTGAAACAAAGAGGACACCTTATACCTGCCTATTAGAAATTGTTTTTGTTTTTCATGTATGTAGATATTTCTTTCATAACGCTAGCTAAGTAATGTAATAATACCTACCTTTCCCGGGCACAAGCATTTTGAATGGTAAGCTCTGCCAACGTACAACTTTTCACCATCTTTGGTTTTGCCGCCAACGACTGCGTTTGGAGGAACTTTGCCATGACTGCTTTCTATCCATTGAACTCGATTTGCTGGAGCACAGGCAACCTGAAAATATTACGCATAAAAAACTTATTAGGGTCTATCCTACCTCGATGGGTCTAGGGCTTAGAATATTTAATTTGGTTATTTTGGCAGAGCTAAGTCGCGAAATGTTTTTCTTCACCGTTTTAAAGCAATAATATAGAACTTGCACAGCAGATGCATTGGACGTTGTGGATAAGGCCGACTAGGCTGAGAAAACGCAGGTGCTGAACAGATTAATAATTAAATAGAAATTTATTGCATAGAAAAGAGTATCGATTGGTACAAGACTTTAAAACTTGTTATATAAGTTTGATTTGACGAAGTCCATACACCAAGTTCTGATGACGACCAGCATTATGATGAAAAGAATCTAGGAAGATTTCAGATTCGAGGGTTTAGGGAGAATTTATCTATCACACAGACTATGTTACTACCTGTTAGTTTTACCGAGCCGTGTTGGCCGAGTGGGATTGTACCTTGACTTTCGATCCGAAGGTTATGGGTTTTTAAATTTATATGAGCATTAACACGAGCTTTACAGTGAAGGAAAACATCGCGAGGAAACCCGCGGCTTAGTTAGCTCCGCACGTATTGACCTTGTCTTTCCTGTGGATATGGCTGACTAGGCTGAGAGGATGGTATAGGTGCTGGGCAAGCCTACTCCATCTAAACATTTTCCCAGGCACTACAGTGTCCCGTTAAGTGTAGGCATAGGTTGCCTTCTGACGCTGTATAAATCATCTTCAATAGATGTAATGGCCTATTAGGTTAGTTTTAAGACTCTCTTACCTCAAATACATAGATCTGCTGTTCGGTCTCCTTATACGCAACAAACGCATCCTTTGTCCCATAGTTCAGTGCGGCTGGTAGCAGCTCTCCTTCGTAAGCAGTTCTTATTACCCACAGGTCAGCACCTTTAATGCTGTATCCACCGACTATTGCTCTTCCTTCGAGTTCTGTGCATTTCTTAGGTGATGAACGCACCCATTGGACTATTGCTGCAATAACATAAAATGTAAAACATCCAAGTTATTCCCATAGAGCTACTATAAACGAACTACCCACTCATTCGCATAGTGAGTTGGGATTTTTTCCCATTTGGCCCACCTATGAGCCAGCTGGTGGGCGCAATGGGAATAACCCAGATTGGTGATGACTGATGACTGAATTTTTAATGCTCGTCCATACAACCAATGGAATGCCAGTGTTTGTGTTATCTTTTTAAACATAAAACAGTAAAAAAAACTATAAAAACTTACATGTTGGGTCTTCAGGGGCTGATGGACCTGGTAAACCTGAAATTATATACAAAATATTTGCATACTTTTACGAGTATAGGTATAGGGCGCCTTCTGGTAAGATCGGCCTAATATTAATTCCGGATAAATCGTGTAACTAAGCAATTATCATATAAAAATATCGCTGAATTGCTTGGCATCCGGACTTACTATTACGCCGATCTTACCAGAGGCACTAGGTATACTTCTAATGAAAAAAAAAGAAACTGGAAATTACCAGAATTTGCCGAAGGCTGTGGATATTCAGGATGACAGTACTGAGGAGCATTCATTCCTGTGTATCTTGAAGCACCACATGGAGCACCATGGTGTGGAATCGGTGGGGTATATTGACCATGTTGTGCTATATTGTTAGGTTGGTAGTAATAGGTATTAAATTGCGGATTGGCCTGATTCTGATTTGACTGATGCGAGACTGAAATTAGAAAAAAATAAAACTGATCCAGACATCGTTAGGTATCTACAACGGTTTTATTATGTCTTGGTTCTGTAAAATTTGTTTTAGTCTAACTATATACCTGGATTGCTCATGGACGCTGATTGTGATTGATGATGATCTGAAGATCCGCCCGTTAACAAGTCTAAAATACCTTTTATAACTGGAAATAAAAAGAAAAGTCAGATAATTAAATTACTTCTTATTTTATACTATAGTTCAAACTCATTGGGGTACCAATAGTCATATTAGGCCAGTCAGTCTTCCTAACTAAGTTGGCATTTAATCGCTATAGAATAGAAAACTAATCGAAATGAACTAAAAATGCTTTTTATATGCAATAGATAGTAACATTTATACGTACAATAAAAAAAAGAAGAAGGTGCCATCGCGGAAAACAAAGCTTCTCAACTGGCTCTAAAGTTGCACAAACAGCTTTTGACAAATCGGATTAGAAGCTTTGTAATCAAGCTTTCAAGGTTTACACTGTAACACAGAAGTATTACACTCCATAACTAGGAGGAAGTCATTACTTTTTGTGTACAATAAAGAATAAAGAAATAAATAAAGAAATAAAGAAGTTTCATGAAGAACTTACATGTCCACTATTAGGGGTGAGCCATGACGTTCAATTTGATACGTATCTTAGCAGATTTAAATAAGATCCAAAAGTAGTAAAAGATAAGAGAAATAAAGTACTTACATTGCATTTTATTTACTTATTTGAAGTGTTCACAACACAATTTAGATTTAAATCGCAATACAAAAGCGAAAACATTATTTTGTTCACAGGTTTTTATATCTCTGTGATAACTTATCTGTGTTGCATTGCATGGTAGAAAATAAGATAGTGGATACATGCACAATAACATTAGGGTATATATGTATATTTTAAATATCCATCCACATGATATCTATGTGTGATAGAGCAACACGCCAATCTTACTCCATCATTATGTTATGTATACAATAACATTCAAAGCAAAGTGTCTGGGACAAATTGAATGGAGCCCCAGGACCCACATTTTTTTTAAACGTGCAATGATGGAACTTTGTTTGTTAGATTACATTTACCTACAGTGCAGTTTAAAAAAATGTAACAATGTAGTATAGAGCAGCGGGAATCATTAGTTATTAGACCTTTTACTTCGAAAAATACGTCTTTTTCAATGTTCTTTATCGTATTTACATAGGTAAATAACAAGATTAATCTAAAAATTAACTAAATGTAAGTATTCAAATCGGGGACCTGAAATGCTCCAGCGCCTTTACGCAAGAGACACGTGTACGCAGGAAATTGCGGGGATCGGAAAGTTGCAACCACTGTATGTTTTGGAAATAACACCCTCTTTCTAAGGCTCAAGTCACACTGACGCCGAAGTCAAGCGTCAATCTAAAACAATGTTAATCCTTGGTAATCTAAGGTTGAACCTTATCTCCAGAATGCAAAGCAGAGATTTCTATAGAGATGATAATTTTGTTGCGCGCGCGTCTCTTTGACGTCGGTGTGCCTTAACCCTTACCTGAAGTAGCTTTTCAATTGCCTGCTCAAAGAGCTGCTAATACGCATGTTGTTTTTTTTATACCTACTTTAAGCAGAATAAAGGGTTACTTTTTCGCATATTAACAAATAAGAAAGCTGTGTATAAAAAAACTTTTGCTCAATTTATTTATAAAAAATATTATACGTGCTAAAAATACATTACTTTAACACTTGTAACTTAACATTATCACGGAGCCCGGATATCTACCAAAGCGTTATTTAAATAGAGGTCTGTAATAATGAAATTAATCCAGCAACAATTAAAATATAAGACCATTCTAAATGCAAATATCGTAAAAATGATGACCAACGTTTTTGAAATATTACTAAAATCTAGGAAAACCAACCAACAACAATGCTGACAATGTATTTGATTTCCATTACCGTTGAAATTGAGATTACGTCATTACAAATACCGTTTAACATATCAGCCATTAAGAACAATAGTATTACGGCAATTCCCCCAAACCTATGCCTAAATTCGTTTTCTAGTGGCTTTCTCTTATTTCTCCCAAGTTCGTTTGATGTGCGTCCTAACCACGATAATACTAAAGAGATAACCATCATGCTTGAAGTACTGAGATTCAAAGCTGAGTTGAGTATATGAGACATCGTTCACAGGTTACAAAAGGACGTGAGGGCTGACTTAGATACTCTTATATTATACCCGTACAGTAGAGCTATGTACATTGCGCTGCAACCACGAACCGACTGAGGACCGCTGCCGTGTTACCGCGCAGTGTACTTTACCTCTACATAATTCACTACCGAGTTTGTAAACCAGTCATAAGGAGAAGGATGAGAACTAAAACCACGTAGACATAGCAGAGAATAAAGCGTTCCTTAAACTTGTTTCACGGAAACTTAGACATAACACATAGTTTCGTAAATCTTATGGGCTACTTCTTTGCCCGCAAAGGATATGTACATCCCGTGGTGGCTTGGCTGCACCTGAAACAATAAATATAAGCGAGATAAGAGATACTTAAAGCGACTGGTTTGAACTTTTGTAGATTTAACGAATATTGTAAAAGTGATAACCAAGTTTTTGGTTTCCATTCCATTTCGCTTCGTGGTAAGGGCCAATAAACTTAACATTAGCTCAAATCAGGTACGCAAAGCACATTGTCTTTATTTTTTTCAATACAAGAGAATCTTTAATTATTTGGTAACAGGGTCATAGTCATTGTGTAGAAGGCCAAACTTCGAGATCTAATGAAAACAGGATATTTTAGTACTTTCCCGGTTGTCAATACAAGAATTTCCTATATTAGGAATAATGTTTTCCTTGAAGTAAATTTACCCTTGAAGTTTTAGTTTCCTAATAATGAACCTTATTCCAAGCGAATGCTTAAAATGAACAACGGACGGGCAATCGTAATCTAACAAACACGTCTTTGCATAGGGTATTGATTGAATCACTCTCTTCAGGCATTTAGCCCCTAGTCCAAGCTTCTCCTAAAATGTAGCAAATTAGCAAGATAATATAGGCGTAAATGTAAAAAATTTGTGGTAATAAGCCATCTCGTGAATTCTAGCTAAATATCAGACATTATGAAGGTACCTTTCCAGGTGTCAAAGAGCCTTGTTCCCTAGCTCTGCCGACGTACAAAGGCTCTCCTGATGACGTGTTGCCGGCTACGACCGCATTGCCTGGTATCACACCGTCCCTGCTCTCCACCCAGCGAATCTTATCGGGCCTGGCGCAGCAAACCTAAAATAGGTATAAAAAATACTTATGTTTATTTTAATGCTAGAAAAGAGCTAGATTATTAATATTTAGGCGTATAACCAACACAAATGTACAAAACTTTTGCAGTGTTGTCTCCAAGGTTTTTATAACAATTGCGATTTTCCTTTGTTTCTTTCTACCTTTGTTATTTCTTTGATCCAATAAAATAATTTTGAATTTAAAGGTTTACTGACCAAATAACGTTTGTGAACAACCGTATTCTTGAGCCAGTTTTGGGAACGAAGTTCATATATAGCCTGTTATCACTCAGAGATAATATTAAGGTGTCCGTTTGTTCTCAATTTTACTATTTACCATGTAAAGATAGCCCTGGGCTCGTTACATTAGTAGAGATGAAGACAGTCCAACGTAACTTAAAACTCACCTCAATTTGTTGTGTACTGTTTTCTCTTCCTCCCCAGGGGACATACGCAGCGTGATGTTTGATGGCAAGTTTGCCAGGGATCAAGTCTCCTTCATGCCTTGCCCTGATTACCCAGAGTGGACTGCCATCGTGCCCTTCGAATCCACCGACCACAGCTCGGTCGCTCAGGCCGACAGCTTGCTGCGGTGTTGTCGGGATCCATTCGATTTCTGGAGAAATAACCGGTCCTCATTTTTGTGATCATTTTTGTTTTGGGTTAGTATTGATTGACCCCATGCTGGCTTGTCCCCGAGTACCCTTTGGCCTCAAAGGCTTTTCATTTCTGTGTCAGTGAATAGATACTTGTATAATTTATAGTTTTCAGTCTATTTGTTTTGTCTTTCTGTTATTGTATCTATCTAGTCTATCTGTATGTACATGGTAAATGTGTCATATAGTCATATACATTAAAAATGACGTACGTAGTTCATTAGGAATCATATAATCAACAGTCATAATTTATTTAGTCATTCTCATTAACCTCGCCTAAAGTAGGCAAGCCGAATTTGACGACTAACCAACTAATAGGTTCTTATAATTATATTTTAACGAGTCTTAACAGTATCCATAGAAATGGAACTCTATTGAGGAAGGTAATGTCTAGCAAGACTTCTTCGGGCTGAACAAGATCTACAAGAAACACTTACGAGCATGAGCTGGCTGCGGTGTGACAGCTGGATATCCAGGGTAGGAGTATGAAGGAGCTGTTGGAGTGGGGGCTATAGCAGGTTGGTTTCCTGCAAAGGGGTATGAAAACCCGGGTTGTGGTGGATAGCCCTGCCCTGGGGCGTATTGAGCAGGTGGGGCGTATTGACCAGGTGGAGCGTACTGCTGGCCCGGGGGGGCGTATTGCTGTCCAGGTGGAGCGTACTGCTGTCCAGGGGGGGCATACTGTTGTCCAGCAGGAGGGTATTGCTGGCCGGGTGGCGAAGCATATTGCTGGCTAGCCGAAACACTGTGCCAAGTTTGTGGCGGTTGGTTTGGATCTGAAAGTATTTTTATTATTATTGATTACTTGAGTAAAATAATAAAACTTTCATGTGTGTTGCATTGCAATTCATAACTGATGGATTTCCTTATCTGCGGTTTTACCCGTAACTAATTTCCCTAATGGGAAATACCTACCATTAGCCTATACCCACTAGGTATCTTCTGTTCTATACAGTTTGTTAAAGTTAATTATAATTAGGTACCTAGGTAGTTTTAAGAATGTTTGTAAGAAAGGTAGGTACATAATTACTTATTTATATTGACCTTGGTGTTATAACATGCAGGATGCAGAGATACCAACTTATCTATGTGTGGTATACTTACCTACCGAATATTCTACGAAACTATAGATGCCTACTTACACTTACAATCTACATTAGTAAGAATCTACTTTCCAAGGTACTTGTTATAATATTTATAACACAATGTTTTTTGTGATGTGAGCTCTAAAATTGTATTTTTTAACTATACCTACGTATAATATTACGTAACTAAACAAAACAAAATTCATGCGCATACTTAGCTAAGTGTAGGTACAATTGTGAATTAACAAAACAAAGACCAAATTCTACAATTGTGTCCCAGTGAAACCGGTAATATGTACCGTTGCGTTGGCCGGCGATGTCTTGCATCAAACCAAACAAAATATAATACAGCCCAAACTATCCAGATTCTTGAGCTAATATTAAACAATAATATAAATAAAGGGAAATAGCGTAGTATAAAAAAAGCAATACTCACATCCAGACATTTTTATCCGATGAAATCAAAATATCTCTGAACAAAACAACGCGTGTAAGCGAGTCGACTGGCGGGCTGTTTGTTATTCCAAGTATCTTGTATGAGTGTACGACGTGCAATATAAGTTGTTTACTATGCTAGAATGAGATAAAAGATATAAACGATGTGCAGGAATGAGAGAGTCGTAAAGAGAAGTGAAATCGTGGTGTAATACGATGACGCATCCATTGGGGCCGGAGAAGACGAGAGAGAGGCTGTTGCAGAATATATCGTGCGTGACGTAGTTATGTTGCCATAGATTATAAAGAGCAATTGATTGCGGTTACACAACGTTTATACGTACACGTAATTACCTAACTGTGGCATAAAAATATTATAGTTTACTAGACATAATTATTATGTAGCTGATGTCAATTCCATCACAATCAACGAGTGAAAAATTTATGGAGCAAATTAGGTGTGGTAGGTATCCGTGGTATCTATTATACTCCCGACTGCCATCTAGTAACAGAAATTTGAAGTTATTCAACTATTATGGTTCTTATCACTACAAAAACCGTAGTCGCTCCTTAGTTAAAAATATCCAATTTAGTTTCATCTCTAAACTCTAGATGGCATTACAAAAATAAGCAAGCTTTGTAGGTATTATGATCACATTTTAATTAATACATACACATACAATTACTATATTTACTTATTAATAATTTTTTAATAATTATGTGCCTACAAATAAAAAAATTAAATAGTTTAAATTATCTTTAGTATCTTTTTTTATAATCTAAATGCTCAGATTATAATATAATGCAATATTTCAAGTCCAAGATATACAATACATACCACACCTAGGTGTACTATTTGTTTTGTACGGCTTACTTTTCTCCTACTAAGTAGCCTATAGCTTCCTACTCAAGCATGTAATAATTTGCAAATAAAAGTGGCTTTTTCTGTTTAGGTAGGTACTACCACTGCAACAAAAAAATTTACGGAATATCTATACTATTATAAAACTGTAAAAAGCGAAAAACTAAAATTAAAGATGGATAAACTAAATAAATATGCAGATCTACTAAATAAACGATTCTGATTTCGAAAATCGAGTTTGTCAGTTTGTCTGTTTATTTGTTTGTTTGTCTGTTGGTTTGTTCGCGGATCACGCCTAAACTACTGGATCAATTTTAATGAAACTTATACTCAGAAGCCCTTTTTCCTGATTGAAACATAGGCTATATTGTATTGAAATGAAAGACGTGGATTCTTAGATACAGCTTGATCTCTAAACCAAAAGCCGCCTTTGGCACGAGGTTCATTGTATGCTGGTAGGTATTGTCAGATATTTTGGTGGAAAGTTATGCACGTGTACGAAGTCGCGGGTATCAGCTAGTATTAAATTAAAGAATACCTTTGCATTATGCGTTATGTGAATACTATTCCGAACGCCCATAATATTACTAGTATTATAAGTACGCATAACATTATTCCCGCCAGCGTTGTGACGGCTAGGCCTATTAGGTTACAGAGGCAGCTGAAATAGATAGAAACCTAGATTAAGTTCCGCTACAGAGCCATGGTACCTTCTAATTCAAAACAAGCAGATCAGTTCTTCTCGTGATGCTACTCTAATAGCACTTTACCACAACACGAAAACATAAGTTCCAAAACTAATGGATAAATCCTCTTAAAGACATTGTTTCTATAAAATAAGTTTAAAAAACTTACCACATTTTCAATATCTTATTCAGCCAGGGTTTTGATAAAATTAACTCAGTTATCCAGATTAATTGAATGCTATATTTTATTAACCACCTTTACTTATCACGGAGTTGATATAAACTTATTAAGTCTATTTGCTTTTATTTTAGCAAAATATGAAAAATCTTAAATAAACGCAGTGATAAACTCTTGTCAAAACTTTTTTTATAAGTATCTACGTAATTTTGAAGTATATTCCGTTCTTTTAAAACCGAAAAGAGGTTTCATAACATTATTTTTATTTTATAAAAAATAGGAAGTAATAAAAAAAAGGTTGGTTGCTCACACCGTGACACCGTTTAATTGGTTTAATTTGGTAGTTGATCATACATGATCAACGAACAAAAAAATTGGTGAGGAAAGTCCTAAATTGTAAACTAACAAAAAGTAGAAAAGAATTCAACCCAAAGAAAGCAAAAGATTGAATTAAACTAACTCTGTTGCATGTGACACAATTATTTTATTTGCTGTATGTACCTGTGTATCCCGATACAAACCAAATAAATAAGTGTTGTATACCTAAATAAATTAGTCGTTAAAATGTTTTGCATACAACAAAACAAATTAAAAACTATATCAATTCGTTTAGAAAAGTATACGAAAATAAAAAGGAAATATTTGGATAGTATAAGTTTAATAGGTGTAAGAAAGCTACAGAGGTAAAAGCTATAGTCAGGTAAAGTTTAGAAAGCTTACAATTATCTTATTACTATCTAAACAGCTCAAAATATGCATTTTAGTAAGATGGTAAGTAATACAAAAAAATACCTTGTACATTCTATACCAAAATAGGTAGGTATAGAAGGTAGGTAATCATATCCGTAGCTGTTACTCTTTCACTGCAACAGACTACAAAACTATACATACAGAAAATATATAATCATAGGGATCTTATGTGGTTATTTTTAAATAAAATTATACGTACGAAAATAGTAGGTACGCAACTCAATGTTAAGTATCGTACATTATTATACTATGTACTTATCAACTCGAATAAGTGGTAATAAGTTTGTTTGAGTGTCCATATAGGCCTGTTTCGTTGACGTTGACGACGTCAGTATTAGATCCTGTGAAATGAAAGGGTTTTAGATAAAAGGTTTTGACTTCAAAAACGTGTGAAAGTATCTAGAAATGAGACTCATAGAACCTAAAAACTTCTCAACATACTTACCTAAAATTGTTTTATTATTATGAATAAATTAATGTTGAAAATAATTGTATTGTATTGATTGATGAAGTGAGATTAGGTTAACTAATGTTATTAGTGGTCAGTCAGTCGTGATACTTACCAAATATTACTCCAACTGCCCATAGTATGATTAGTATCACAGCAACTATGAACAATATTGATACAGCAAAACTTATAAGTTTGCACAAGAGATTACACACGCAGCTGTAACAAATAATAATTTTAATATTAATACTTATGTAGGTTCCGTTGTAAAACTATAAGGCCATGGGCAGCTTAGAGTCAGTCACTACCAAGATGGACCATGGAAGCCTTGAAGAGTCGACCTTATGCAATTGGTTGAATATCGCTAGACCGTGACAAGTGGAAGAATAAAACGTTACAAATCGATCTACTGATGTTGCATACCAACGTCCAGTAACCAGTTTAGACTTAATTGGATGGTATTAACAAAACACTAGTAGATAGAATGAGTTATTAGATAGTGGAGGTATTTGGCCTTGCAGTGAAGTACTAATTATTCAAGAGTATTTTTTGTTAGATGATGATAATTCGATAGATTTTTTGATTATTTACCTAGCTACTAAGTAAACTACATTAATAAATACAGTCAGATATAACTAGTCATGATGTAGATTTTGTTAAAGAAGACGACAAAGATGGAATAGATTATGAACAACCTTCGAATAATTTGCTACGCAACAAAGAAAAAACCATTGATTTCGAATCAGCCAGTCGTAACGAAATAACCGAGAGATCTTCCATTCGTTTACTTCAAGAAGTTGGGTAAAGTATTGATTTGCTCACCACATATTGAAGTAATTTAATTAGTAGGTACACAAAACGTAAATAAACACGAGTCTTTGTCTGAGACTTGTTGGCAACTGAGCCAGTATAACAGGTTTGTTTGAGTGAACATTACTTTATCGCTTGTTATCTACTTATCTACAATCGATACCTTTTTGGCATTTAGTAGAAACACTGATACGTAATATACCTACCTTGATAAATATATCTAGTACTTTTGCTATCTCATGGCTTATTATAATTTGGTACCTATTCGTTTAACCTAAAGAAGAAAACAAATAATTAATATACCTTTCAATTCCTGTTACCAATCTTAATTTTTTTTAATTATTTCGCAAACACTGGATATTTTTCTTCTTACATTAATACATCATTTTTCCAAAACCGCTTGCAAAACGCTCTATTGTGTTTTATTTTGTTCAAAAAAAGGTGAAAAGATGACTTGAGAGACCGCGTCCAGTTTCCTAACTTGATGGAGCACTAGAAAAACATCGCGATGTCAAACAAACAACGGGCTTTAAATTATTCTGCTCGAGAGCTGCAAGTATTCTATCACGGCTATTCTGTGCCTGTAGAGGTTTCTGTAATAAAAAAGTTTTGTATATTTTTTTAACTTTTTCCATTAGAGCGGATTCCCCGGAGTGAAGCGGCGCGGTCGGTCGCGTGAGAATGAGCAATTTCCTCCTCCGTGCCACGATTTCGATCTGACTTCCTGTCTGGGCAGCGATTTTAAAATTTATAGAATCGCTTTACATGGAATTGAAAATAAGAACAACAAGTAATGGGCGTTGCGGAACGTCTTCACGGTAGTTTTCAATTTATGGAAAATCTTTGGGAAATATTAAAATGAGTTGTTAGTTTTGCAATGAAGCTACATATTGAAGAAAAAATTGTTTAGAGTCTAGTCCATAACGCAGTAGGTACATGACTCAGAATATTAAAACGCATAAAGGTTCATGGTTACTTTCGTGAGAGGGTCCCCAATCTTACCAACTGCATCCACATGAACTTCAACAGTGTATTTGCAACAAAAAAATAAATATGGGTTATTGAAATTATTCTGAAGTCTACGGTGAATCGCGATTGTGGATTGGTGCAACAGTTATTTAATCTGTAGTCGCAGTTCTATTACCGAACAATAGGCCGTTGGGATAACGAACTCAATTGTATTAAACCTCTTGCATCCGAACCTTCTTCAGATTTGTACAGGCCACATTGATTCATTTATCTGGAAAAGAGAAAATATAATTAAGTATCTTTCATGTTTTAAAAAATAAAACGGTGAAAATACTCGTAGTTAAGTATACATAACTTTAAGCTACTACCAACAGTGCTTTTAACGAATAGCTACTTAACCCTTTA
Source organism: Eulithis prunata (assembly GCA_918843925.1). Classification (NCBI taxonomy): domain Eukaryota; kingdom Metazoa; phylum Arthropoda; class Insecta; order Lepidoptera; family Geometridae; genus Eulithis; species Eulithis prunata. The sequence goes on along the minus strand of OU974016.1, from coordinate 3,950,211 downwards.
CATGTCTGTTAATAAAAGTTTTAAAAATCTGATTGTCCGCAGAGAAAGAATTTTATCCGAGCAAGAGAAGTGCCATTGAAAAGTTCCAAACTTAAATACCTACGACGTATAAAGTTTCAAAATAAGTCTTCAGAAAGTTTCGGATTTCATCGCAATTTTGAAATGAAGAAAGACTCTTCGCGGATCACAAGTTGGATGGAGAAAGTTGAAACTTGCCGAGATCGAACATCATCTGATTGCACTGCTTCTAGAGCGTTTTGCTGCAACGTTCTTACAAAAAGTTGGGCTGCAACTAAAACACGATTTTTCATAATTTAATGAGTAAAGTAAGTTTGTTTAACTTGTTGTTACTTTGCAACTTTCTTAGTTCGTTTTTTTCCTATAAGACAAATGCAATGTTTAGTACGAGTTTATTAGTGGACATTGTTGGCATCTTTTTTTAAGTCAACTCATAACATTTTAAAACTATTATCAATTAAAATTAAACCAAAATGTAACAGTACCTAATACTTGCGTATATAATAAAACCTTCAGTAGCAGCTCCGTACAAAAACCAATAAAACTAAAGCCCACACTGCACCTACTTGTAGCAAATAAAACGCTCTTACAATGTTACAGTGGTAGGTAACTATCCTGTGCTGTGACATTCTTTTAGTCCAGGGTTTCTAAACCTTTTTCAGTCCGCGAATCCAGAAAATCAAGCACAATTTGAAGAACCCCTTTTATAAAAAGCACAGTTAGGATAATTTATTTTAGTACTGAGAAAATCAAAATACGGTATAAATGTGAAGCTTAGTGCTACTTTTTTTCAATTAAATAAATAATATTTGGGTTGATGTGTTTACTTAATTGTAATCTCAAATAGAATTTTAATTATAATCTGTTTCTGTATTTGTTTTTGATGTATACAAAGCATGTCCTACATAAGACGGCGGAGCTCCTTATCGCAGGACCGTCTCTGGACCCCCAGGGGTCCGCGGATCACACTGCCTTAGTCTTTAAGAAACACTGCCTTAGTCTATGGTAGTCTTAAGTATTTATCTAGAGGAACGAGACTGTACGATTATATTTGCTGCAGGTACACAAGAAGTTCGCCAAACTTAGATGTAGTTTCGTCTGGTTTCCTGTTGCAACTTGGGTTCTAACCGTTCACAGATGTCGCTATTAAAGTTTACTGCACCTAGTGGACATGATTTTCAGTACATTTTACAAATGCGATAAACACACGTAATCAATTTCTGTTACACTCTCTTAGTCGGTAGAGCAACGGTTGACTCATACTCTTCTTCTTCTCTTCATTAGTGGCCTCTGTCCGTCATTTCGACAGACAATTGACTCATACTCGTAAAATACGGTTTGAATGTCTTATTGTTGTAAATATTATGCATGACGCATGACACACTCGTGCGTCAATTTGGTAATAATTAACTGAAAAAGCCACAAACCAAGAAGTCAAGTCAAGTCATAAATACCTAGTTTTATTGGTTTTAAAATGACGTGGCTACTTACAGGCCCTTATATGGCCCTATTTGACCTTGTAGCGTAGCTTGCTTAAGTAATCAATATTCACCGATTTATTTAAATTAAGCGCCGTTCAGCGCGTTCGTTATTTGGGTTGCTGACTGCTAGTACCATTTACACCTATGAGCGCTTTCTTCGGAAGGCACGAAAAACTCCGCCACCAGAGTTGGCCTCTAACTCATAAGAATTTACTTACTTAGGGCCTCACTCATCACGATGTGTTCACAAAGCCACTGTCAAAGTGGATGTGTTCATTTTTTCAAATACATGGCTGAATAGTACATGCACAGCACAAATACCCATATTCATTTTCATGACCGGAAAGAGTTGATAGACTTGTCAATAGCATAGTATTATATGATCTGTGTCAATAGCTACCAACAAGAAAATGATCAATAATCACCAGTTTCCGGGTAAAAGACTCATTGGTTTAAACCACACGTCTTTATATCGGCTACATTTCCAATACCCTAATTAAGATAACCGTTTCCCGGTTGTACTGATAAAAATGTAATTTGTTATCTAATATTATCTGCTATCTTATCAAATGAAATGAATTGGCGATACTTTGAACAATGATTCATGCGCAACGTGGTTGCTTAGGTAAGTACTTAATTATGTTATTTCTCATCATGATCTTACGTTGTTTAGATCATCATGAGTGTAATAAGATAATAAGAGTATAGACCGAGACACGGGGAATACCTATACCTCTTTATCCTATTCTTCGCCCTCCGTGTTTTTAGGCCACAACGGAGGCCTAAAAACTCCAACACCAGAGTTGGCCACTAAGTCATACGAGTTTGCTTGCTTATGCCTATTTATATCTTTCGCTCCATGCTGTCGTTATCATTAGAACTAAAAGCATGTTTTTATTTGTTTTTATGCTCAGTAGTCATCATAACAAATAACATTTAATATACATAACTATTACAAGGGGATGTTCCCATCGCGATCTGTTTGCAATCCGCTTAGTTCCCTTCCAGCGTCCGGTATCCGCAGGAAACGGTTCTTGGGAGGCGGCGACGGAAGCCTCCGTAAGCTTGGGACCTACTTCGCAAACCACAAACGAATGTTTACTACTGGATTTGTGTTACACTGCGCGGGAACAGTGAAAAATTCCACGCGACAACGTATACTCCTTAAGCGTTGCCACGAAATGTAACTCAAATACCGCCAGTGGTCTTATAATGTATATTTTTGGAGTGGATCTTCTGTTTCTGATAGCAGCTTCGTTGGTAAACATTTCGCAATTATCGCTTAGGGGACTTGATGGCCGACTTCTCGTAGCGAAAATAACAAAAACCGTAGCTTAAGTGCTACGAGTGCTACAGCGTAGTACTTTCTTTGCTACGAGATTGAATGGAAAATGAAGACTTTGAAATATGTAATTTTATTTTGTGTTTAATGTATGTTTTAGTTTTGACTACGACTATTTAGTATCTAGTGATAGTAGAATGTATTGAGTCACACGCTATATTTCAGTAAACTGTTGACAGTTAATGAAGTATAATGCGTACAACGGAGGCTGGTGGCTGCTGATAATTTCGAGCATTGTTTGATATTCCCACGTAATTTAATTTATGTTAAACAATTTACATGCAACCTAGCTTAAGTACCATACATCCTCGTTTTTGTGAATACCTTTTTTAGAATAGTGTTTTTTTCCGAATTTTGGATGTCAAGAACGTTTTGTATCAACTGCAGGCACCTTACTTACCACAAATTGATCATGATTCGTGTCGCAAAGTGGCATTTATTTAAATAATAATATACTTTAGCTCTAATAGTTAAGACTAACCAGCCACGTAATACTTTTATATGTATTTAGACGTCCGACGACCAACTTTTTTCGATCTGTATGTTTCCGATAAATCATCCGAAAATTTTACTTATGAAGAAAAGGTTGGTTATTTCTTAAGTGCACAGGATAGTTTAAAACATAGAGTATCTCAAGTTTTAACTAATTCGTCACCGAACTTTCGAGCCAAAGCCTTAATTAAGATAACGTCGTGGCGTTGAGAGCAGACGCCAAGAGAACTTCAAGTTTTGCAGTTTCGTGTTTGCCTGACAACTTGGACACAGAAGTAACTAGTCAAACAAAGTGAGACCTCGGCCGAACGCCGATTTAAGCTCAGCTTAACATCCAAATTAAATGCTGAGGCACGTCTTCCCTTGCGGGCACGTAGTAGGGTACCTACCTACTACCAATTACTACTAGTCAGTGATTTTTTAGACAACCTAAATATCTACTAGCACTCTAAGGTTAATAGATGATAAATCTACCCTCGAAAATGCTTTAGTATAGTCTATTGTATAAAAAGTATAGTATATTGGTGCGTGTAATGTTTTTGGATCTCCAGCAAATACTATACAGTAGAAAATGACTTCAATTTCTTAACAAGTACCTACTGGTTTTGCTTATAAAAATTTTTTTACTCAAGCATAAAGAATAGAGGTTTTCATACAAATATCGATGCTTGAGTCCGGATCAGTAGATCAGCATACAAATCCTTATATTAACTAGATTCGTCTTACGAACTCATGTCAGAAGTTGGATTATGTATTTATGTATGCAATAGAAACTCAAACGGTATACTTAAACCTAAACACAAGGCTTGTTAATGGTTTAAGATACCTCGATACTCAGCGAAGTTAGAACAAAAGACGCCCAGACTAAATTCCCTGATAGATATTCAATAGATCCGCTGTGCCAGCAACATTCAAATGGGGCCCCTGGCTGCCACTGGAAATATTGCCCCGTAACCTATAATGTAAATTCTATTTGAAATCCGAAAGTTTCCGTAAGAGCGACGAACCTTCAATCGTGAAGGCAAACAGTTTCTATAAGATTATGTACGGGATGCTCCTTCTACAGTCAATATTGACTCAAGTCGGTCGGAGAGCGCTTTCCAGAAATGTGTGCGTTTTGTTTCTCGAAGACTTATTGTCTCGGACGTTCAAGTGAGCGGATATTACGTTTTTGCCAAGGTTTTGTTTTCAGAAATTCTTTTAATTTCGTAACTAAGTAAGTTCTAAGCTTGAGACACGAGCGCCTATGAATTTTTACCTTATAAAATTCAGTCAGTCAGTAATATCTTCTAAGAGCAAATTTTTATTAGCCATAAGTAGGTACCTAAGTATTGCTAAATCTTTGTTCCATTTGGTGACATAACCTCCATAAATACCTATAGAAAGAAGTAAAAACTGTATACAAGCTATTGATATCGACAAGTGTACAATTAGCATCGTCCGCCGCAGTCGGATAACGAAGCTCGACTCCACTCATCACATGCATCTTGACTTGGAAAGTTTATTAAAAAACCAACTGTATTTACCTCCCTCTGTTTTTTAAAACTAACTTTATGCTAGCAACTTAGAGTTGAACTTGACGTTTCTGGGCAGTTTGTTGAGGTCAAATTCGGTTGTAGCTATTTCTGTAGATGTTGCACTCGCCTACCTCACGATAGTGGATATAGTTAAGGGCTCTCGTCATTAGTAGGCATATATACCGCAGAGCAAGACTTGCGTTGCAAAGTTAGTCTCGATTTGATAAAATGATGCTTTTGGAGCCACTTTCGGCTTAAAAATAATTGGGAAGTTTAAGTTCAAGGAGACCAGAAAAATATTACCTATATAGATAAAAAAAACACGTGGTCTCAACCACATACAAGAAGGTTGTTATTACTGTAGTTTAGCATCTGAATATCACTGAACAAAGCTCTGGCAATGCTAAGGTGTTATGAATAATCAAAATAATATCCCTATTAATCCCACACATCGACGTTTGATGTCACTGTAATGCCTGAATGCATTTGCATGAACTGGCAGCAACTGCCAAGTGAGTACTCGTAAGTATTCTAGATCTAGGTTCTGATACAGTTTGAGAGTGTGAACGTACGGTTGTATGCAATGTACGAGCATATTATGCACATTTTGCAACGAGAACTCACAAGATAAATAAAATCTCATAAAAAAGTGTTGAAAAACGTTGGCAGAATTCAAAACGGTGTTGCTACGGAAAATATAAGAATAACACTTTTATATTTAACTCAATAAAACGAACGGAAGCACTTTTTTATGCCAGGATAATTCTAGAGTCAATACAGGCACATTTACTACTGATGCGTACGTTTACCAATTATATTAGTGCATATCTCAAAAATAAATTGAGGTGAATTGTGAGGTAATACTGTGTCCATGCATCATTCGCCCAAGGGTCCTTTTTTTATGATAAAAGTAATGGAACAAGCTGATAGCTCACCTGATGTTAAGTGGTAACATCTGCCTATAACAATGCATTACCTCACAGAGCAAGTCCAATGAGGACGTGCCCTGTAAGGCAATGCACTGCGTCCATCACTCTGAGACGTAAAGATCTTAAAGTCTCATGTGCCTGTAATTACACCAGCGCCTTTACCCTTCAAACCGGAACACAGCAATGGTACTTCCCCGGACGAGCTCTCACAAAGAGCTCTACTACTACTAAATAGTCCTGTAATTACACCAATACCTATACTTTGCAAGAGGATACAAGACTGTGCGCATCTCTACTTGGCGGTAGGAATATGTACCGTGGTAGATAGATAGATAGAAAATACTCTATTGCACTCCATAACCTAGGGATTATAAATCCTATCAAATCAAATCAATGGTAGTACTTCTCCGGACAAACTCTTTCAGAGAGCCTTAATAGTAAGCCACTACCTACTGTCTATCACTCTTATGTAAACGTTCTACATTAGATAGGACAATATCATCCCTGTATTATTTACCAAGAGCCCGGCGGCGGCGCTAACATTTGTTTCTCATTACCAACGAATCTGTTACTTTATTTCTGTCTATACCGATAAATTCGCTAGAAAAATATTTGCTTTAATCACAGTGTTTTTGTACCAAACCCATGCGGTTTTTATTCATTAACTAGCTGGCGCCCGTGGCTTTGCTCGCGTGGTAGCAGCATAGACATTGTTTCGTTAAAATCTTTGATCCTAATTCTAAACCCTTTAGGGTGCGACTTCTCAAATTTTTTTCTTTAGTGCACCCCTACACTATATAAGGATACTTCCCTCCAAATTTCATACCTCTACTGTGCGTTGATTGTTATTCAGCTCCAAAGAGTTGTATATATTTAGAAGAAGATCTAAGATTCACAGTTCCATTTAATTACCTAACCAGTTATTAAATCCATTAATCATTTCCATTTCATTATTTTAACCTGAGTTAATACATATTTAAAGAGTTTACTTACTGCGTAGTTCGTTTCTTGGGCTTTATGCCCAGTTCGGCAGAAAGTTTACTCTCTATAAATAGATTTTGAACCGCCACACGCCAACCAAAAACTTTTTAAATTTTGGCATTTACATTAGTAACTGCAGTTTTAAGAATACCAAAGATCTGAAATTGTATTTAAATCGTTGTCAGTTCCACTACGTTTCCCACTGATGCCGTCCTACCCCGTCACAAAGGCTGCGCTGCACTCCACGCATTCTGATGCAAATTCCATTGAAATTCCTTGCCATTGTTATCACTTCCAGTTTTCCGAGGAGAGCTTCGTATTCATACATCTGCTGCAGTGCTGAAATGCAGTAAGAAAACTTCGCCACATTTTGTGAACTTGGTCTCTTTAGAGTGAAAGTGAACGGTTTCTAGACCGTTTTTCTCTCGCCATCGCTAGGAGTCTCTGTGTATCTCTGCTTCCATTATTTGGTGCTCAGCCAATAGGGCTTTCATGAAGTTTCTTTTGATGTTTCCTTCAGGTATAGTTAGCATTATTTGCGGCCACAGAGTGATTTAAAAATATTAAAATAGGGTGAATTTACACAAGTGGTTCTTTCAATATGATGGTCTGCTTTTGACAAAATAACAGCTCCTTTGTTGACATTCTACAATCGTAAAATTTTTGTAATGTTATAAACAAATTATGTTTGCACTGAACTATGCACTATTTCTACTGCATTCTTTACTCTGTGTCTGAATCCCTTGAGGCAAAAATTCTTATTTCACTTTGCATAATAATATTATGATTATCTCTATCTAATTCACTACCATCTGTTCGTTTATTTATTTGCTTTACAAAGTTTTATTTTTTGCTGTTGAAATAATTTACTTAGTTTGTATCATTAGTTTGCAGGTCCTATCCAAAAAAATATAAATTCTAATAAAGTTGCGCGCCCCTTTGAGAGTGCCAGCTTAGGGCGTGGTTTTCCGATCAACTTATTTGACTTCAAAATATAGTTTATTTTTACCTTTTCAAAGTTCATATGAAAAAAGAAAATGAGAAATCATAGCGTAAGTACCTGCATAAATTACTGTACAAAAATTACATAAAAACCGTGAAACGAGAAACTGTGGTTCGTTTGAAAGAGATGTCAATACTTACAAAAACAGGTTGTTTTTTTCTTAACTTTGGAACTGAGGGAAAATAAATGCTCGAAGTTGGAAACATCGTAATAAATGTCTGTAGCTAAGTTAAATTTATTTTCTTTTTGGACGTAGCGAAGGCAGCTTCTGAGGTCACAGCAATAAAAAAGCTGAGATATAATAGGTAGGTAGTATAAATACACGTTAAGGAATCTTTGCAAGTTTTTTGTTTTAGATGTGGATGTCGACATCCCAAAAATAACTTTATAGGACATGTATTCATTCCTTAAAGGTTTTTCTAAATAAACCAGTCACTTATTTACAGGCACATTTTCGAGGTATTCATGACTGATACCTACTGATACTATACAATTTTTGACGTTCTCTAGCAATATAAAAAGACGACTTGGGCCGAGGTTTTTTTATTCTGAGCTTGGACCTTATCACGCATCTTTTGTTGCAAACAGACTCTCGACGTCAAATATGTCAGAAATGCCAGAAATCGCAACAAGAAACATTTTCCACAAATTACAATCAAAATGATAATTTACCGGTCGTTAAATTGTCATTTTGATAGTTATTTATCAGATTCTGATACCTAGTATCAAAAGATAGATTAATCGTGCATGCCCCCGGTACGCAGCAGAGCCCGTACTCTGAGTTTTGTTTTGTTGACCGAAACGCATATCGAGAAGCGACCTGCGAGAGTTTTGAAAATTCGATAAGCGCCTCTAGCGGAAGATTTGCAAACTATTTTTCTCCATACAAAAACTGCGAGTTTCTCGATTCTCGCTTGTCACAAACCAACATAACAAAACTCAGACTACGGGCTCAGGTTCCTAAATTCATTAAGATTTCCAATGCAGTACTCTATAACCACTTTCGCAGTGTCGTCGCTTCTATTTGTTTCTCCGTAATGTTTTTCATTAAAACGAATTTAAAGTTTAAATTGCTCGCGTTTAAGTTGTTTGCAAAGTTAGCAAGCTACGTATGTAGGCAACTTACCCGTGTACAATGAGAAACAAATAAAGTTGGCGTCGGAAAGTTCGCAAGGAATGCTCGTATCTTATTATTAGGATTCTACTAAGTTTGCTTATCGCAACATATCAAATACAGAGTTTACCATACTTTTAAGAAGTATAGGTAAGCATACAGTTTGATACATTTGTGTAACGGAAACTGGGTTAGTCTCAAAATGTCCTTTATCCTATACTTACAAGGGGTTATATCTTGCCTCGATGTCAGACAAGACGACCACACGATAATGATATTCTCAACAATCATTATTATTGCAATGTGATTCTAACGAATTTGTTTAGTTTGAATTCCTTTACGCAAGTGGTTGCAGAGCCTGTAGAATAAACTTTATAATGTTGACTTGCAAAAATAAACAATACCTATGTTAAGCTGTACGTGATGATGATGATGATGCTCTTCGCAAAACATCTTAATAGTAACTCAAACACAGGTGTGACCCACGTTTATGGTACCCTCTGACTGAGGTCACAAAATGTTATAAAACACTATCGATCCCTTGGGACGTAAGAGGTTCGTGACGATGTCGAGCGGTCAGCAAAAACTGCCAAAAGTATAACCAAGTTTCTTTTCCTTTAATTTTTACTTTGCCTCAAAAGAGCAGAATCCTGAAAAAAATTGTTTAGTTTAAAAGGTGGCCTTAGAGACCGGTGCGGTGCAGGTTCTATTATGTACATACAATATACCTACTTACCTAATGTTATGTAATATAATTACTGACTACATGGATTACTCACCTAACTACTTACCTATCTGCTTGAATCACTAAAACAAATAAGTACCTACTTTTGTTTAAATACCTAAGTGTTACTTTTATGTATAGGTAGTATTATATAATCTGTGCTTTTACTCATTATTTTGCACATTGTCAAACGTATGATTGTTGAGGATAAGACTGTTGGTGATGAGGTAATCGCTTAACGTTTGTAAAACGTCATTAAAAAAGCTATCCAACAAATCAGATTGATACTAAAATAGCCAGATGCAATCGCGACCCGAGGGAATAGAGACAAATGCCGTATTGGTTACAGATTTACAGCGAACGTCGCGCCATCTGGCGTGTCAATTTATGAGTTTAATCAGGCGCCATGCCGGTGCCATGCCAACAACGCGGTCTAGTCACCAATCTGTCCTTAGCCTCTCAGACGGTTATAATTACATTGCACTCGTCGATTGAACTGCGAACCACTTTCTGTTGACTTCCTCACCTCACTTTTATGCACGGTTATTGGGTTAAAAAATAATTAAAATTACTTACCTACTTTCTAAATCTATACTATTATAAAACTGTAAAAGAGCCAAAAACTAAGATTGAAGATATCGATAAACGAAATAATGCAGATCTACTAAATAAACGATTCTGATTCCGAAAACCGAGTTTGACTGTTTATTTGTTCCCGGATCACGCTTCAAGTACTGGACCAATTTCAACGAAACTTATAACATTAGCAAGCCCTTTTTCCGGATTGAATTTGAAACATAGGCTATATTTTATTGAAATGAAAGACGTGGATTCTTAGATACAGCTTGGCCTCTCTAAACCAAACGCCGCCTTTGGTACGAGGTTCATCGTATGCTGGTTGTCACATATTTTGGTGGAAAGTTTCGCACGCGTACGAAGTCGCGGGTATCAGCTAGTAAAGAATAAAGATAAAAACTTGCCTACTGTGTATGATCTGTATCAAAAATCTATAATTTTAGATAATAATGTAATTAGTGACGTTACTTGATGGAAAGATTAGTTTGTTAGAAATTTGAACAAAATTCAAATCGAAGCTGTGGGCACTGCTGGAAATGATCACTCTAAAAATACAGTACCTACCTACATACTTAAAAAATATTTAATGTACAAACTTCAACAAGAAAACTCATGAAAAAACTCGTTTACGTCGGTTTCACCCGATTTACATGCAACATTTCACATTATAGTCGACAATGTTGCCAGTAAATAGAATTCCTCCCAAAGTTCACGCATAAAAACTGGCAATAACTGTCAGGAGAGCTATTCGACCACAGCCAAATATTAGTATAGACGTCACAAATTTTCACTGCTGCAACACCAAGGGACTAAATCTACATGAGTCACATCTCATTTATGTTGGCTATATGGTACAAGCTTTGCTTAGTTTGGGTCTAGATGGCGCTGTGAAAAATGTCAATGAATATTTATTTATACTTTTTTCTGTTTCGTCTTCAATCATGAAAAATAGTAATCATCATTCGCAGTCTAACTTTACCACGAAACTCTTAGGTTTAGGTAAAAGCGGTACATTTGTCACTGTCAAAAAATAAGCGTTTTCTGTCTTAGTGTTGCCACAGATCATATACCTACCTAATACTATAGGTGTTGCCAACTGTCCATCAGACGGTTTCAGAGGGAGATATTGAAACCACCAAGCCATAGCATAATGACAGTACTAGCATAGGTCACTTATCATTCAGTATCTCATTTAACACGTTCCCTGTGCAGGTGCCTCCAATGTGGGGCCATGAAGCATTTTTTCAGGAGTCCGTGCTTCCACTATGGGTTCACAACTTCAATGGCCGCACAATGAGGCCACGACGTTATTACGTATGAAGTTGTCAAATCATTTTGTATGGGGACAGGGAACGTGTTAAGTAGGCTAAATTACAATGATATTATATCTACTAGACTAGTGATTCAGGAACGTTGGAGCTTTTAAAAAAGCCTGATGTGGTATAGGCCTGAACCCTAACCTCCATAGATCCATAGATCTCTGAGGCGATAACCTAAGCAATATTTATGCCTAACAGCCTTTGTATCTTTATTTTCTATTCAATAAACGGTGCAGAAATAATAATAATTCTTATTTTGTTGCCAGTTACGATATCGTAACATATATTTTACTTTACTGTGAATGAATGATTTTATTTATGCAAGTCGACATTACGAATAAATTAGTGGCTTAGTGAATTGGATAAATACCCTTCAAAATGATAAAGGAAAGTCAGGTACCATGCTCATTTCCCACGTTTTAAACAGTAGAATACAATAATTGTTTTTTATTCTTAAAACTTAAATGTATAAACTTATAAAGAATAGGAACCCAAGACGGCAAAATATAAGATACTAGCTTCCGTCAGCTTCACGTTGATTTTCCGGGATAAAAAGTAGCCTATGTGTTAGTCCAGGTCACAGGCAATATAATATTTCAAGTTTCATCCAAATCGGATCAGTATCTTTTGCGCGAAAGAGGAACAAATACACATATACATCCTCACAAACTTATATAGCGTTTATAAGATAAAAGTTATTTAGAATAATAAATTGTAAAAAACTAAATATTCTTACTTAGTCTTGACCTGATATTCAATTTACCTGTATACAAACTACCATAAAATTTATTAATATCAAAAGAGAAATTTATACCAGAGGAACAGGTACTTTCGCCAGTCTAATGTGGGTTCGTAAGTACTGTTTATCTTTATCTCCCATACGTAATTCTGACCAGCCATTAATTTGAAAATACAGGCCATTCAAATACGACCCAAAACCATAAACCATATTTTGGCCACGACCTTAAACGATATTAATTTTGAGAAGCAACATCCCTATTCCTCACGTTTAATACGGCATCAGTCTAAAATATGAGCATAAGCGAGGTAAAAATCAGTACCCTTATATCCTGTAGTTATATTTTACCCTCAAATATGGTTCACTTGACTTACTTATTTGCGAGCAACGACGTACTGACTGCACAAATGCTCGCTGTGTAACATGTTACATTACACCTCGTATCGTTGGTCAGTCAGTACCCAGCTTAAGGAGAAATGTGTAACTATCATTATAGCTAGCTTTCGTAAGCACGAGGTAGATTAAAGTGTTTATTTTGCAAAGAACGCTAAAACTAACTTGTAGATTTTTTTTTATTATGCCATAGCTGGCAGAATGAGCGGACCTGATGTAAAGTAGAATTGAAAGAGCCAAAACTTACTAGGAGGTTCCTAATAATCGTCAACTTAGGTTTCTACTTAGGGTAAATAGTAGCACGAACTCGATCATAAAACTAAAAATGAATCAAAGTTATAAACTGTATCACGACGGTTTCATTGAATCTGTCAAACAGAAAATTGAATCACGCTATGATTTCCTTGACCCAGTTAGCATTAGAGTGGGTTTGCTGAAGTTTTCAGTTCTAAATCAGTAAAAAGTATATTCAATTTTATTTGATACAAATGTTGTACAAACATTGAAACTGAAAATATAAAATAGTCTTCACTTTTTAGATGCCTTACAGATTACTCAATCTTACTTTTCCTTCTATGCAACCAGCATTTGCGTAGCGTCTCATCGAATCGTCTACAGTATCATGGGATTAGGTTCTACGTCACTCAATTTCAACTGATTGCCCACCGGCTGGCTTATTACGTCACAGAATTCGAACCGGAAAATTCCCTTCAATTTGTAAATCAAATCTGTTTTCTATAAAATGTTTGAGTTCTCTAAATTGAAATGTGTTAGGTAATTCAAGTATCCAGAATATGAATAAAAATTGAAATTGAATGAGCAATGAATTAATTTTTTACGGTTAATAATACAAAGTAAAAATGCCGTGGTGTTTTCATTATGGCAATTCAACAAAAAAAAAAGGATCGTCACTGGTAATTGTAGTAACAAAAGGTCGGGCTAATGATAAAGCCACAAAAGAATTATAAAAGTGTAATTATGAGGAATTATTTTTCACTTTTCTTTTCAACGGCCGCCTTTGTAAGGCAAAGTGAAATATTTTCAATTGTGTTTACACAGAAACGATGCTTTAAATGATATCATTTTGTTGCCAATTTGTTACTGAATCCACTATTTATTTCACCAGTTATTCCTCTTTCAGTTTGAATTAGCAAGATAAAGAGAGCATCGAATGAGCGGCAAATTGAAATGGAAATATCTGGCAGCCATTTTTATTCTCCACGTAGCGGCAGATCTGGTAATATCACCTCCAGCCATTCGCTTGCAGATGAAAAAGTTTGCGGTATCAATTTCAATTCCATTCTCTCTGCAGCCTTTAATTTTTCTCGGCGTTTTCATTATTCAAGCAAGATGCTCGTTACCTTCATTTGGTTGGAGTAAAAAAGCGAAGAAAGCTCTTGAAGTCTTAATGAAATGCATAAATCACCCGGTAGTTAGATCACAGACGGCGCCATTTGCTCTATTCCGTGGAAGTGAAATACCATACTGTGCATTCAATGTACAGCGTATGCAAATCTGTGTTTATTAAATAAACAAAACAATAAAAATGGTTAACTAAAGAAATAGAATTAAAACTAGCCGTCGCCGGTCGGCGTTGCTCGCGTTCTAGACCCTTTAGGGTGCGGCTTTTCAAAATTTCTTCCTTAGTGCACCTCTACACTGTATAAGGATACTACCCTCCAAATTTTATACCTCTAGGACTTATAGTTTAGGCTGTGCGTTAATTCTCTGTCAGCTTTAAAAGAGTTTTATATATATTTAATTAATTAATTAATAATTAATATTGGTTTAATAAAAGCATTTTAATTTTCAAATACTATAAACTTTTCATATTGTTTTGTTATAACTTGTGAGCCACCTGGTTTTTTTTACTTTAGGTTTTTTTGAAGTACCTACCTACGTAGCATGCCAAAACTAGGTTCATACCTTATGTGCACTATAGTTTTTACGCGCTCTGGTTTATTTTTCCTCTTTAGTCTATTTCACGCTGTCTGCATTATTATATCTCAAAATGCACAAAATTTATGAGCATTATTGTTTCAAACATTTCTGAAAATTCACTGTTATTTCCATTCCGTGAAAATGATACTGTGTATTATATCATATTTTAAATTAATATTGTTTCAACGAGATTTTGTATTTTCGTAATAGAAAACGCTGCGGACCATTTAATTTTTGATTAAAATAACCGATAAAATAGTTATGTCTGCTTTAGTTATGAGAGTACGCGCATATTTACAAACACAAAAAAACTAATATTAAATAATAAATAAGATGAAAACGTTTTTTATTTTATTTAATGCATCTTTCTTAATCTTACCTAAAGTTACCAATAATTAAATAGAACGGTCTTAAAAACACCAGTTTAGTAAAAAAAAACATACTTTTTTTTAATGATATAAGTAATGGAACAATCTGATACTAATTGTGTTTATGTTTATTCACCCAAAATCTCACGTGATTAGCATCTAAAAGTGTAAAAACTCGTGCTAGAGACACTGTGATTAAAATTGACGCACAGCTTGCTATTTGTTTTCACAAAACCGCTTGATTTGACAGCAAAAAGACGGAAGCGTGTTTCACTTTTCCTAACAACATTTTCAGTCAACTCACAAATTGTTTACCGAATTTCACTGAATAAATCAGTATGTATTTTTAAAAAGGGAAGTTATGATTATGAGTAATGTCAGTATTAGAAATTGTGTACTAGATTAGGTACATAATATTTTAAGCTATTAGATTAAGTTTTTTGTAAAACGGAGCGCGTGTCGCAGAGTCTGTACGCCACTTCATTCTAGGCACTCCTGAAAACCAGCGGTATATTAGCCACCGTGCATCTTTAGCATTTGCTGAGCGAGTACTTTTTTTACGCATCTGTTTCTATAATTTAATGTTTATTTCATTGTATCTTTGTATGTGTTTTTGCGCAAAATAAATAATTTCTATTTCTATTTTTATTTTAATGCTTGTTGGTTTTATTTGAGGCCAACTTTCACTCTTGTATTTTGTAAAAAAAATTAAAAGAACACTCTTTAATTTTTTTTACCAAAATTTACCAAAAAGTTACCTTTGGCAGATGACAGATGTGTATAAAAAGGGCAGTGAAGGTAAAGTAAGGTAATATTAAAAAAAATGCCTTGCATTTAGTGCATGCAGAACTGTGAGCCTATTCAAAGAAAGCTCGAGCAACTCTACAACTCTACGTGAAGCACCCTTTGTACACTTCCTCTCATATAAACTCATACAAAGGGCCCCCGGAAACGTCATGATACGTCATAATTGAGGACACAATACCGTGACGTCATACAAACCGCTGGAGCACAATGCCTTGATTTATAGCGTCGGTACACTATTGTAGGCTTAATGAGATTGTTCTGTCAACACAGATAGGTACAATAGAACTAAGTTGATTGCTATAAGGTTCAATTTCCGTTGTACACTTTGAAAATTATGCCTTACGTGTGGTCTAGACTTCAGCAATACAAAACTGTACGCTAGCAAGCCAAAAAAAATTAGCTCAATCGTGGTCAGTTTGCAATTTACTAAAACAATAACTATTACTAATACAACTAGAATTAGCTTGGATAGTCGCACCATATTTTGTATTTTTCATTATCAAGCAGTTTCCAGAGAACAGAGAGAGACACGATATGATTTGGTGGACACAAGCCATTAAATGGAAGAGACGACGAAGAAGGATACCTAGGTTACGTCATTTCACGCCATAGGTACATTACTAGCATACGTAGGTACCGCTCAAGTACATTATTTATACAATTAACTATTACTAAGCGAACAAAAAATAGTTTGGTAGCAGCAAGCGTAATTCATCAAGATACAAAGAACTTTCAGCTAATTATATATTAAAACCTACGTTCCCTAAGGCGCATAGTCAGGCTTTATCAAAGCTTTCCAAGATATATGAGTAAAGAGCCCTCCCACTCGACTGCGCAATGAACTTAAATCCTATACACCTGAGAACCACCCACCAAATACAGTTGTTGTGGAAAGAGTCGGTTATCTAAAAAACTGAGAACGCACAATTTTTTTTATTTCACATGCTTACACATCATTTTAGATAATGCCCTCTACCCCAAACTAAGCATTGTAAGCAAGGCAAAGCTAAACAAAGTATTGTATACCATGGAAACTAAATTGCTGATAGAGTACTTACACAAAACAAGAGATTTTTCAATGCTATTGAATAGATTAATGTCAAAAAATAGCATTTAAAAAAATTATTACATAAAATTAGATTCTATGTCTAAAGTTAACAGTAATCTTGTGAATGTTGCATCCATCTGAGGAGAACATTGTAGGATATGTGTCCTCCTACGAAAAGGGAAGATCTTCCACGCCGAGCGACCTTTGGCTCGGGGTCCGAGGACCAATGGATGGTATTTGGTAGTATTACTTATATTCCGTGATAACTTCGTTTGCGCGATCTAGGATAGTTCTCATGTAGCGAGATAGATGGCGCTACACATCGATTTGGTATTCAAACCATTTCCACCAAAAATGAACATTACTGAATGGTGCGGTATATTACGGTTGAAAAAACGTTACCGCTATTGCGGAGACTGAAGTTGAAGCGCGATAAAATCGTACTTTATACGACATGCGAACGGGAACTTAGTTTTCACAAGTGTAAATTATTTAAACGGTACAAAATTTAAGTTACTGGTCTCTGAGGATTTCAGGTTTAGTAATTTGCGATATGTTAATAACTTGGTGGACTTTATAGGGTTTTCCTTGGGGCTTTGCATTACTTTGGACTTTGGACATACTTACCGAGACTTTACCATTACTTACCTTACCATACTTACCTTTTTTTGCCTATTTGTGTTGTTTAGTGTGTTTATTTGTATTAATGTTATAAAAAATATTTTGATTGAAATAAAATTAGTGTCTTAAAGACCTTTACATAATTACTAGTTGTTATTTTGAGAAACTGCATTTTTCGTAAATATTTTGATTGATAACAATCATTATTATTTAAGGTCAGTAAACAAAACTCTTAGCTCAGTATCTACCTAAAGGTTAATAGACACCCAAGTACTATTTACTGCCCAGCAAGTTTAATCCTGATAAGCTGCCAAGCGCACGCGGGTGCACCTGTTTATAAAATTAAATGAACTTATTCGTTCTAAAACTCGGTTTATTGAAGAAATATTGAGTATTTTGGTCTACACTATCACAGGAAGTTTAACAAACATTTTAACCGCAGTTTCTCTAAGCTAAAGTATGAAAACCATTAAGTTGAAGCTCTCTATAATCTTTACTATTTTTGTAGAAGCCATATCCACATACTTGCACACAGCTGGCACTTACTAGAACTGCCACACGAGGTAGACGGTCGGTGTGGATGTGCAATGTACTCATTGTACACCTCAGTACACCGCACCGTCAGCACAGATCATTAATATTATCAGACAGTCTATTTTTTGACAAAATACCCCCTTTGCCTTAACGAATTGGTTAGGGTGCGCTACGAGTGCACCCAAATTTAAAATGTCATTAATTCTAAAAAAAAAAAAAATACAATCAAAATTGTGTCGTAATAGTTTAGCAAATCAGTGACCGGGAAACTGACATTTTGGGAAATTTTTCAGGATTTTGATGGCATCAAAAGATAGACAATCATGGGACTGAAAATTCCGAAACACGTCTACACACTACACTGACCGCCAACCTGCTTCGCTTATAACAATCATTTTAGATACCCAAGCGCCTGCTTTACTGGAGTCATCTTTGGTGCCTGTTTATAAGAAGTAGGTCGAAACAGTAAACCACAAGGTGCTAAGTAACCTCGCGGGAAGCATATTAGCATTCCCGACGGATAAGGGCTGGGAGTGAAGTCAAACATGGCTGACGCGACGCAAACGCTTCCTGTACATTCGAAAGCCGGAACCGCACCGGAACAACACTTTCCGCGCCACAAATCACTCTGTCACTTCTGTTTTACATTATTTTACTTGATTTTTATTTAAAAGACGTGGAGAGCAAAGTGGAAAAAGGGAAATACACTTTTTTAATGAGCTGCTTATAGCTAAGCATTTGGCTGTCAGCACACCTAATGGTAAGTGTAGCTGCAGCCTAAGGTGGAGCACGCTTAGCCATAATCCACCTAATCACTCTTTTTTTGAAAATTCCTAGGAAATTTCAGGAAATACTGATGATGGCAGAGATTTTTAAAGGCTACACAAAGTAACAAAGAAACCCAAAGTTTTCAGGAGAAAAAGTGATGAATCAAGCTTGGCTCAATTCCTCTGCCTATGATAATGCACTGTTTCGCAGAGCACATCTACAAAGGGCGTATCCTGTGAGTGATCGCATTGCGTCTACAACTTTGAAACGTGTGTCTGTAACTAACCCGGTACCCATCCCATATCCTTCAAACTGGAACACAAAAATGCGAGCATCACTGTTTGGCAATAGAAGTAGGCACGTTGGAAGTACTTCACTAAGAAAATTATTTCAGAAAGATATTACTGTTCTTAGGTAGGTACTTATAAAACCATGTCATCAGATGTTTATGTTTAATTACAGGCACATGAGACTTCAAGATCTTTACGTCTCAGAGTGATGGACGCAGTGCATTGCCTTACAGGGCACGTCCTCATTGGACTTGCTCTGTGAGGTAATGCATTGTTATAGGCAGAAGTTACCACTTAACATCAGGTGAGCTATCAGCTGGTTCCATTACTTTTATCATAAAAAAAAAACCTACATTATAAAAAGTTGAAGTGATAACGCTCTTGGCACTTTGCTCGGGAGTTTTGCCAAATGAAAAGGATCAACGTTGCGTTTGTTCAAACAAATGCAACGTTATACATAAATAAAACAATTTATATTACTTTGCAGTAGATAGTTATAAGCATTCGTTGGCCAGTTCTAAAAATATCGTTACTAAAAGATAGTTACTTAATTACATATATCTAATCAGACCACGTAGCAATGAAATAAGTAGGCAACTCCAAAATGATTTCTGCTTAAGTAGTAAGTATTATCTTTTCAAAAAAAAGTTTGTCAAATCGTTTTGCGATACAGGCAGTGTTTCCAACTATACGTTTTCAAATTCTCCCATATTCTAAGAGCTGCATACTCGGCGTGTTTAGGCGCTTAGAAATTTAAAAGAATTTTAAACATTTTGCCATTGTCTGCAAGATGAAAATAAAGTAATTTATTTCCACGGTTTCATAGCGAGTCAAAAACGGGAACTCTTAACATGAAAGTGCATTAAAATTTCTCGAACAAGGCTCTTCGAAGGCAGCCAGTAAGCCGCAAGTCAAATAGACGCTGAGTTAAGTTGAAACAAATGCGCTGGTCCGTACTGAAACCAAGATCGCAAAATTGAATATTAAGAGGAATAGAGAATCTTTAAAGAAAATAAAAGATGGTGAAAAAAATATATAAAAAATGGTTTTCTTACGTTAATAACGATGTTTAGTTTATTATTATATTACTGGTTAAAGTGATACGGTTAGCAGTTTTATTACTTAGAGTAAATTGGTTGATTATTCTTATTTATAATCGGAAAAACTAATTAGCAACACAGATTGCTAACTACTGACTACAGAATAAAAAAATACGCTGTTACGAATAAATATGACCTATTTAAGTTTGCCATAGAATATTATATTAGGGAGGAATTGCGATACTGACTGTGACTGTTCTGTCAAAAACAATTTGACTACCAACAAGTCTGTAGGTACTACGTACTCTCGAATCTCTACGTTTGACAGGTTAATAGAATTTGCGTGAGCATTTATTGACCTCAATTTGTAACCTCGCACGGCTGGGTCCTGAATACATGCACGGCCATGCACGTTCTGATTAATATCGTGTACCTGTTAACCGCAATAGATGTTTGAGCCACAGAGAGAATTAATACTTGGGTACCCTTGGGCTACCCCGAGCTCTCTAGAAAACAAAGTGTCAAAATATTTATCTGAAAAACTATAAAACGCGCGGACGCAGCCATGTATTTTGTGCTTTCGTTGTTTTTTTCTTTTTTTTTCGTAGCCGATTTCGTAGCACACCGTTTGGCATTGTGTAATCACAGTCGTAGTTTTTGTATATGGCATTGTATTTGTATTAAACACGGGTTTTTTCTACTAATATAAAGACTCGTATAGTATTATATGATCTGTGATAAAGATAAGAAAAAAAAACTTTCTGCTATAGTTTTTTTTTTGACGGAAATATCAATATAATTAATCTTCTTCTCCATAGAGACTGGTGAAAGGTTTTAACTTGATATAAACAAGCAAGTCTCGAACAAGACGGAAGTGATTATTAAAACTCATTACTCTGTAATTTGATACGTAGAGTAATATTGGTATGAAATTAGATCACGTACTATGTCAGTCTTTGATCAATGTGTGCCTGGAAATTAATTACACGCAGCTTATTGTTCAAACAATTTCGTCCGCCATTGTAGGTTTAATTAGGTTGTATAGTGAGGTCTGTGTACTATAATTAGTGGTGTGTATCTTATGTTAGCACACAAATTTATGAAAAACAAATATTCAGACAGAAGTGTAGAAAGATTCCGCTAGATTTTTTATTCAGTAAGATCACGAGGGTCATATAAATCGTCTTATGTAAATACACTATGTAGGTGATTCCACAGATCATATAATACTATACTAGTAGTGATTCTAAGTGGCAATTCCTCGTGACAAAAGCAAAGAATAAGCTAAATTTTGTTTACAAATTAACTTGATTTTACTATCATTTTAATGAGTTTTAATATAGGTATTCAGAATATATCCCACGACTGTAAAATTTCCACTTTTATTGGTGTGCTTTATATTCAGATTTTCAAAAATTTCAACAACAACTAACTTCTTAATCAGTTTTTTTTAAATCCAAAAGTATTTCCACATAGTATTAAATATTTTAGAATTTCATTAATAATGCATATAATTTTTATATTAGAAAATTTATGCTATATACTAAGTATACGACAAGTTGCAAGTTCTTTGTGGCTAAAATACATCAAACTAGTAATTCGTCCTTTACAATTGCGGACATGTTCGGTTATCACCGATCTACCGGAATTCGGTCTCGAAGGAGGCGAGTAATAAAGCCTTACCATGGCATCGGTATAGATAATAAAACTAACGAATAGCAGAGAATCTCTTCTGATGTTTTAAGTTGTAGAAAAATACATTGGGTGTATTGCAATTTGCATGACGTATCTCACTCTGCAAGTCGTCGCTACGTTCACTTGCCACGTTCGGGATACTTATTAGTAACTTTTGGGATGTAAACTTAAAATTTAGACTGTAAACGCATTCATGGTCCGCGAAAGCGACCGCCACTACAGCCACGCCACCTGACTGCTATTAAAATATTAATAGCAGTCGGGTGGCTGGCTTAGTAATGGTGGCAAACTATATAGTTACAAGTCCAAATAATTGTAGTGCATACCACATTTTGGCAAGCGTAAACGTAAGTTTGATAATCTACCTTTGACTACTTATTTGGTATGGCTCGTATGCCGATACAGAAATCGTTCCTCAAGCATAGAATATTTAGGTAGATGTTTTCATACAAAAATCTATGCTTGAGCTCGGATCAGTGCTTGAGAAGTAAATCAGCATACGGGCCTAAGTGTGTGTGTAGCCGCAGTTTCATTACTACGGCACTAAGCTATACTTATACCGCTGGTTCGATTAAGCCAGTAAATCAGACTGTCGAGTCGCGTAGATATAGCGGGTTAGCTTGTGATTTCACGTGTCCCTGCCTTCGGGTTCTTCTATCTCAGACGGAAATTGCTAGGAAAAGATGGCGAGGCCTGTGGTCTTTATTTATTTTTATTTCTTCGGACGCCGCTGTGGTCGGTAAATATACTGTGGTTTTAGGGCCTTGTTTATTGCTATAGATTCTAATAATTTGCGTGTGGTTTTGTAACGAGAACACCATTTCGCTAAGCCAGTTGAGATTTCTAGAATAAATAAAAAATTATTCTCCTTATTCATAAACTTTAGTAATTTTAGCGCAGTTTGAAAAAATATGTTGTCACTTTTTATTGATAACGAAAAGAGATGACCAATGGAGAATAAGGCCTATAAGATTTATATAATTTTATATACTCTATCAAAGCCTTGAACAAGAATTAGGTATATTTCTGGCCCTATATCGCAAGCTCTGAACTGCTTTCGCTGCCCAGCATAATGTCAAGCGACATGGCCACAGATATACGACAACAAGACGCTTTTGACGGCAAAAAACGCGCTGAAGCGCGCTAATGTCACTATTTAGTAACAGAATACCTATAATTTAGTATGAAAACAGTTCAGCTGGCAGGTTTTTATGACACAACGATTACCCCTTGGTACTGGCTCCATCTTTACAAAACCATCTACTACTCGTAAATCGGAAAAACGTCTTCGAAACCGATTATCTGGCACAAATAAGAAAAACATTGTTATCGTGTCAATTTCAGGTCGTTATCGTGGTAGAGCTGCCGAGTCTTGTCTGAACATTCACAACTATCTCAATATCTTGTTAGCAAAGCTGCTACACAAACAAAATGATAGAAAATATTCTTGTCCATTAGGTACGAGTGCACTGTGGTTTTATTTGGAGAGATTGGAGTTTGGTAACGTATCAAAAGCTCGAAGGAAGCAATGCATGCCTAAGTGAATAAAAGTTAATTTACCAAAATTTTAATATTTTAGAGTGATACAAAACACAAATTTCTAATTAATAGAGTCAAAGGGGAGTATTACAATCAAAGCTCAAAAGAATTTCCAGTTTATTTTCCATTTTGACTGATTCTAACCAACTTAGCACTGTTAGTCTAGGCACGTGATGGTAAATTGTTAAATTGGTACAAAGCCAACCGGTTCTAAACTACGTGGTACCTTTGTGAGTAGTCGACGATTCTCAAAGGTTAATTTAAAACGGTCTTTCACATGAACAGAATAAGGTCTATGTTGCCTTATCTCGTTTATATTTTTATAGTGTAACATCATGTTTTACTGCTTTTTCAGGAGCCTGAATAGGTTAGATAGTTTTAATGGGAAAATAAATAATTTAACTTTAAGACTTAGACCCACTTGAAATAACTGTATGTGAGTGGTAGTTTTTTGAAACATTATATGGAAAATCGGAATATGCCAACGACTCCTTTTTATTTATACCCCTTAGAAGGTAAATCATTTATAGTAACACATTGAATGACAGCACCTACAAACACCCACGGAAAGGCATGTAAAATTTTCCTGGCTTCAAAAAAATTTTGGGCCTAGAAAACTCTAATATTTACTATAAGCTGGGTAGATAATAAAAAAAATGTCTGACATCTGTAATCCCAGGCACAAAAACCACCCCTCTTTTCTTTTCACTTTTCAAAAATATTGTAGAATAACTTGAGAATGAGGAAGTATAAATAAAAATGAAATGTACCCGAATAAATCCCTGTAAACCTCGAAGCTTCAACGAGATACTTTATTGAAATTTGAGGAACATTAATTACTGAGGCTCCTAATGTAAGGGATTTGCATTTTATTAAATTTGATTTCAGCTATCGAAAATCAAGCACCTGCTGGGTATAAGTAAATTATTTTAATATCTCGCCACTTAGATCGTAGAGATTTTTTGTGGACTTAGCATAAAATATTTCAAATTCTTTTCAACACTTTGAAGCTGAAAGGCGGGTTTATCTCCTCTTAAAAGGCCGGCAGCGCACTAGTATCACCTCTGGTGTTGCAGGTGTCCATGGGTGGTGGTGACTACTTTCCATCAGGTGACCCGCTTGCTCGTCTGCCAGCTATGGTATAAAAAAAACTTAGGTAAG
Organism: Eulithis prunata; assembly: GCA_918843925.1. Classification (NCBI taxonomy): domain Eukaryota; kingdom Metazoa; phylum Arthropoda; class Insecta; order Lepidoptera; family Geometridae; genus Eulithis; species Eulithis prunata. The sequence goes on along the minus strand of OU974016.1, from coordinate 3,925,771 downwards.
CATTTTCTCATTGTCTTCTATCACTCCTGGTAAAATAAGATAGGATAGATAAAACAGATTTGGCCGTAGCTCACAAGACGATATAATCTGTACCTGGCACTGCACTAGGCTACGGAGAAAGCCATGAAAGTTATGACTTCATGAGCACAAGACTTCCATGACTCTTGTTAATAAAAAATATTGGGTTCTTCCAATAACGTCGTTTTATTTCACAAGTGACGCATTCGTTATATTTGTCCTATAACGCACACATCGATTGAAATCCACATCACATTCTCGTTAAACTGATTGAATAGATCCCATAACTATTGTCTTTATCCCACAAACGCCACATGTTTGTGGAATTACTGGGTCCATTGTAGTTGTAGGGGTAATGAAAGGCTGAATTTCACATGCGGGCTAGTAAATACGCCGGTAAACCTGTATCGTCTCTTGGTTACCTACCTTAATGTATGTTTCAGCTGATACATCAAAGGCGCGGCACTACCCATTCGTTTTGTAACACTTTACGCCCTATTATTGTGTCCAATACTGTGGAAAATATGAAAAGGCTCATATCGAACCTTTTACGTAGGAAATCGCGTTTCGTCATAGTACTATTAAAAAGAGTGAAACTCAATATCCGATTGCGGAATGCATAGTCACAAAATGTGTGGATATTTTCATGACTCGCGTTCAATCTAAACACAGTATAGTTAACGCAAGCAGTATAATCACTTTGGTAATATCTCAATGTAGAAAACACGCACTTTTTGTGTTTCACAGTTTTCTGGATAAAATTATACGCTGAATATGGAGTAGCAGAAAGCCAGGGTGATGTTTGATATTGAGATGACTATTGCTACTGCATGCAATTATATTCTGATTCGAGGTTGTTTTTTCTTCGATACCAGTCGAGTTGACGCGGCAGGCATGCAAATATAGTCGTAAATATTCATAGGGTTCCGGTTGGTTCCAGCGTCACCGATAATTGAGTCTTACCTCACAACGGTGACTTCGATTTTCATACTCGTTACTGCGACCGCAGCAAAAAATGCTTTGACAAAGCTGTTTTGAATAAACAACGCCGGAGCGCTCAAGTTATGAATTTCAAAAAATAATGCATTCGTAACACATTAGAAAATGCTATAGCTCAAGTAAAATTGAAACTGTTATTTTACTAGTAGACCAATGTTATACAGTTCACTCTCAAAAGTTACCGTAGAAATATTTTGTAGCGCTGACGTTTCATTCGTAGAAGGTGCTCTCAGCGAATCAATTCTGCGCGTTCCTACAGGCGGGCACATTTTACCGACCGCAATCTTCATAAATCTCGACCGAGACGACCTTTTGTCTATGTCCCCTTCTCTCACGGTTTAGGCAAATTCAAATCTACCACAAATTGGCCATACTGTGGCCCGGAGCGCCGAACGTGCGTGTTACATCTTTATTTGAGAGACCCCTTTGTACAGGTAAATAAGGGTAAGAAAACTTTGAAACTTATGGAAATCGAGTTATGTGTGCTCCGAATAAGTAACTCGAAACACAATAACATAGTTTTTCCTCTCCTTTTCAGTCATAGAAAAAAGTTGTCAAAGTGCTTCATGAATACGGGAATTGCGTTGTCACCGAGTAGGCAGATACGAAGGGTCGAATTAAACGCTCGGGTGTGATATCCTTGAAGTTAGGCTTTGTCCCTTTGAAAAAGTTATTACACTTGAGGGGCTGCTTAATTCAGCTTTGGCTGAACCAAACCTAATATTTTTGGAGATATAATGTACCTACGTATAGCTACAAACTCATTCATTATGCAGGATCCCGCTCGAATCGTCCATAAAGGAGTTCTTTGAATATCGCCATTACATTAAATTGTTATCTACCACGAGACCCTTGGCGCACGGTTTTTTAATTAAAACAGGCAATTTGGCGCTGACTTATCCCAAGTTTTACAATTATGTTTTGTCCTCGCGGCTAAGAACTTTGAGAAAGAAATAAATTTATTTTTAACGACGTTCTGCGTAATTTATCTTGCGATCTTGCTAGGTAATTAAATTAAAATGGGACATCTTGAGTTCATTTGAGAGATGAACAATGTCGAGAGTCGGGTACTCCAGCAGTTGTAATATAGACACGAGTCACGGTTGGAACGCTGACCGAGCGATTTATCGACAGTTGCCTGCATTTGGCGTGCTCGAACTACTCTCCGTCGGACGCTGGAAAATGGAAAAGTTGTCTCGAAGTAACCCGAGGCTATCGGGACTCTGTGTTACAACAAATTTTATACCAGCACCAACGTCGAACTTTCCGCGCACTGCTCAGCAATAAATAATAATGCATGAATATTGAACGGGATCGATACGTTATATTTTAAAGTTGCTGTTTGTATACTTCGCTTGCGTATAAAACTTTAATACTAGTTTCATAAACTTAAAACTGACTGTGCTGGCGTAAAACATTGTACCTATCACATTTTAGTGAAGTTAGCCTATTACACTACAAAATGAGCAGCCAAAATATGGAAGCGATTGAATATTCATGAATTAAACTCGGTTGAAAGTTTCTGATAAGAAATTATGGTAATCATTTTTAATTGACCTAATCCATATTGCAAAACCCCAAAATTAGACAGGAACTCAACCAAAACTTATGCAAGGGAACCTTGAAGGGTTCCCCTGCATAAGTTTTGGTAGATTTGTGATGAGACTAAATTTAATAAGAGGTTTTATAATATTTGGACCTAATCATACAAAACGTAATGACGATTCAAAGTGATCAGTGAGATTTTATTGCTTTTGATTATTTTACTTTCACATTTCTGTGATAGGTATACATACGAGTGTGAATCAGTAAACAAATATTATTATAATTATGTATTCATATTCACCATAAGCTGCAACTTACCTACATTATTGGGTATCAAAGAGCTTCTAGCAAATTCGATTATCTACCTAGCGATACTTGATACTATGTAATAATGCAATATCTTGAATTGGACCTACTTTGTGCTGCTGGTGCACATTTATCGAAATATGCGAACAGAATTTATCGCACGACCAAAAACTACAAAATAACTAGCTACTTCTTGAAAAGATATGTTACCCAAAGTACTAAAACCATTCAAACATTTTAACCCATTCTACAGTTTTAAACTCATGTTATTCTGTAACCACAAATAACGGTATCTAGAATTTAATCTACAAAATTGATATACTTGAGTGGTTTCGGAGCGCATGTCACGGACCCGAACACTACAATGTTTCAGCGACGCGGCACATGACACGGCGAATACCGCATCGCAACGCAATGCGTTAATCCAGATGGATGCCTTTCATTATGGTGCGGATCATTGAAAGCCGGGTGAGTCTAAATATAGTCCGCTAACGGGTAGCTATAAGTCAGGAAGCAGGGAGCATTTTTTACGCCTGTAAGATCTGTTTTCTGCTGACCAGACACGAATGTTGCGGAGCCAGTTAAAGATCAGCAACTGGGAGTCAAATAAAGACTACTTATTCAAATAATACCTGTATTTATACCGCAAGGCTAACAATTTTATTTTTAGTAGATGCTGAGACTATGGCTGCAAATGCGCCTGTAGCCTAATGACTTTGTAAGCGTACCTACTAGTTTTACACATACAGATTTTTTGTAATGTGGTAGTAGAGCCAAGACAATGTGTGATGTCAAAATAATAGCTCAAACTACGTGCTCCGATGCGTTGCGACGCCGCACCGTTCTGTGTGTTTACTCCGACTGCCAACTCCATCCCTTTATTCTCACATCAAGCTTTTGTTCTACAGACCTTTAGTTTTGATATTGGATTCCAACCACGTTCTTTTGCCAGATTTATTGGATTACGTTTCGCAATGCGCTTGTGCTGGCAACATTTCTATTCGGATGTATGGTAACAAAATGTTTATTGCTGCTTAGATCTGCGATGCGATGTGTTGGTGTGGCATCGTAAAGTAATGGAGTGTCTGGCTTTGTACTCGTATAATGTAATATTGAGCTGTAAGTACTCACTATTAGAAATGAGTTTTCAAATTCTGTAATCTAATAATCTCTGATTTGAACTGACTTAGATAAGTTTCTAAAAGAAATTTCAATGTTGGATTATCTTAAATTTTCATCTGTGCTAAATCTTGTACACTTGAGTTTATAATTTGTATAAGTCTCTTCAATAGAAGGATCAATCATAAACTTGAGACGTTTTCCGTCAACGTTTGATCAAACTTTCTAGGTTTTTTACAACGATGGATTGAGGAAATAATTTTTAATTTTAAAATTTTAGTTTTATTTTTTTACAATTTCGGGAAAACTTACAGCTAATGAGGGTATAGATTTTGTAAATATTGGTATAAGTTTCCACATACCCATAGCAAAAAATATTGATAGTTTAGAAGTGTACTTGCAGTAGTAATGTAGCATGAGCAGTTGTACATATACCTAATAAGTTCTTGTAATTTATAAATGCTCTTATAAATCTTCCTTTGATAGCAGAATAGTCTATGTTTTCTGTACTAACCTTAATATCAAGCTAGGTAGAAGTTATCGAAGCAGCTCAGCGATTGATTTTTGAGCTATTGACACCTGTCTAAAGTAATTATCGGTCGTTGATCAAGAACAGAGCAAACACCATTGTTTTAATGTAGGTAAATAGCTTTCTCCCAACTAACTACAGGGAACTAACTTCGAAAAAACGGTAAAAGACATATAATTTAGTCTTTATACTATGGTTTGATCCTTGTATAACAGGAGATGCTGTAATGAGCTCGATACTTTTGTATTTTGGTACCAGCCCAAAGACCCATTTTGCCTCGACTAGTCTTTGAAGTCGTGCTTTGAGTAGTTTTAGTTGTGAAAATGACCACTAAAATAAAAAATCATTGCACCAAAGCATGATTTCGAGGTCGAGTCGAGGCGAAAATTCTTCGAGGTAAAAACTATGTGGCAGAATATCTGACTATTACGAAAAGTTTTTTACAGGGCTTTATGTAGATTTGATAAGTAAGATGGCTTATAAAGAAGTATTAAAATAGCTATGTCATGTTATTATAGCTGACGTAAATGAAGTAACATCTACTTGGACTGGAGTTCACCAACTGTGGCTAAATATTATTATGTAGATACACGCACGCACCTCACATTATCTTTTCGTAGTTCTATACATGTATGTGTGCATGCATAAGTGCTAATGCTATTAGCAGTGATATATCTGAGGTCATAGATTATGTAGCTCCAAATTACCTCTGCAATTTGCACCTTCTGATCGATACACATATTATTAAAGCTGGGTATTCTACAATATATTTTTACTGGTTTTTGTAAGTTTTGTAAGTATATTGTTCGTTTTAGAAATTATCTGGCGTAAAAATGAATGAGTAAAAAAACATTAAACCTGAACTCATCTTGCGACACCGTTTTCAGTAATGTTTATTACTTCTCGTCAAAGTAATCTTTTTAAGTTGTCGACTGTAATAAAAAATAAAAACAGCAGTTCAAGTAATTAGTCAAGGAATTAGCCCTGGAGCTTCCGATGTTTCATTTTAACAAATTTTATAAGGGACCTTATATATTTTCGTAAAAATGTTCTAATGTCCCTCAGAGGAAGAGCCCTGAGCCGGCACAAATAAAACCATCTTTTCGGCAGTTCATTTGGTAAATGAATCGCTCTTGTTCGCAGGTCGTTGTTTTTGTGGAGACCTGCGTCTGTTTCGAAGTAATGAGTTATAGTCACTGTTTACGGAAGATGACATTTCTCGAATCGGTCCATTAATTCCTAATGGAGCGGCGACGGGCTACATTTCATCTGTTTGGCTGCACACCAGGCCGCACCGCAGAGCTATTTTCGGTAGCGTATCCGAAAATTTATAACTACGAGTTAGTTCTAAATCGTTGGATAGCGGCAAAGTAAGTGGGATTTATGGATCTCTTCACGGTCTATTTGTTTGTGATGTGGGCTGGTGATTTCCCGTGTTTTTTTTCCAAGAGCCTTCGCCAATTTGCCTTAGTTATTTTGGAATGAAACCGACTGGGAGGGTAGATCAATTGCTCTATTTTTATTCCGTTTCTGTTTAAGTGCCACAATAATTTACGGCCAACGGTTTTTGTTTGCTACCAATTCGTCCCTGATGGCCACTAAAAATGCTTTGTGAGATTATTTTTCCTTCTTAAGTTTTTAGCTCCTCCGCTGAGGTGATGATATTTTCCGCTTGAAACATTCACTGATGATTATTTGCTGATTAGGGACAGTTTTAAAACTATAAACACAAAAACCCTAATACTCCCAAAAGTCAATAGTTATCTGTGATGGCAGGTATGAAAGATATCCTTTTAGTAAATATAAACTTCCTAGAGCATTGTGAATTATATTTATTTCAAAATTTGGCTGTAAACTGACCATAGAATTTCGGTATTCCATTCTATAATCAAACTTAGAATAGATAAGTGTCACTCATTTCCTCTGGGAGGTCAGGAAGCTAACGGTCAGAGGGGTAAGTAAACTACGCTAGCAAAACGATAGTCGCTGCGTTACATAAGTCTAACTTAGTCGAGTCATATTGCGCGTCAACGCCAGCACAACTGCCGAACGTAGTAGCGTCACCGCGCAGTGTACTTATCTCGGATACGCTATGTCGACGAGTGTCAAATTTATTCGTGCGGTGCGGAGGCATCAGATAGTATCAGATAGTACTAGATTTGAATTTCAAAACAGTTATCAATCTGAAATACCTTATAATTTTCAAACAAATCAAAATAACATTTTTATTACAGTAATTTTACAGTGAGCTTGATGAACTCACTGAGGTATACATTTGTTTAATTTTGACTTTTCAACATTTTATTCTTCGCAGCGTCAACAAAAATAAATTACTACGTTTGGATATTCGTCTAAGGTTTCGATTGATTGTTTTTTTTTACAATATTTTTTTAATACCCAAGGAATAAAAACCAATGGTTACCTACTCGTAATCGTATTATAATTTAAATTTTATAATGCATAACTTTTGTAAAAATGACAAAATAAATTATATTCTATTCTATTATATTAACAACCCTAAAACCAAAACAATTTTACTAAAAAAATATTCTGTCCTACAACAAAGGTTTAAAATCTTCTATTCAATCAGTACATAGCTAACGAGAAGCACTCGCAGTTTAAATCATTTTATTACATCTTCAATGTATTTCTTTTTCGAATTTGTCTAACGAATTTCATTGTTCTTGTTCAGCGCTCGTTTCAAACTCTGAGCTCTGTACGGTGCGAGATGAAACTGTATAGACAGACACATCTCATGTACATAGATAGATAGAAAATACTTTATTGCACCACAACTAAAAGCTAAACATACAGGAAACATACCAACTTAAGTCTATGACATACAATGGGCGGTCTTATCGCTAAACTACGATCTCTACCAGACAACCTTGAATGGAATGGATTGAGTAGATATGCTCATATGAGATTGGTACTATGTTTTTACAAAAGAAGACTAATGCCCAATTATCGATGTAGAAAAAAAGTATTATTTAATCATTACATGCCTTATTCATCAGCACTAAAACAACATTCGAATAAGAAAAAAAATCTCAAAAAGCTGTTGTTATGTAAGTTGATTATTTTTGGAACAAAATTTTTATTGATTTTTTTTTGAAAATTAGACGTTATTTCTCTTTTTCTGTTTATTTAATTTTCAATACTCGTGGAAAATTCTATTTTTTTCATGACGGTATCTAGGAACGTTCAAAATTTTAAACTCAAACCTCAAAAAGTGAATTTCACGCAAATGAAGTTCTTTATCATAAGTTCATTAAGACTGGTACGACCGACGTTCTGCTTTATAAGAGCACCTTTAGCACTGGTTTTGAAGGATGATTTGAAAGGACCGACTGACACACTCATAACTCGCTTGCATATGAGTCATAAGTAAGCGAGTAAAGTTAGATAACGTGACATGCAGCAGCGCTCTACAGGCAAGTTATCGTTGCCACTCACTGTTTTTTGTTATACCATAGGCAACCGTTTGACCACAATCTCACATGATGTTAAGCGATGATGTGGTCGATGATGTAACACGCTTATCTAGAAGATACCTATTCACTCAACTCTTTAAAACTTCCAAATTATAGTCATTCGGGAACATAGACGCCGGCAACGAAGTCTTTGTCCGCATATGAAATGTTGACGCAAAGCGTTTAGTGCGGATAAGTGGCATATCAACCAGAAATAAATAAATATTCACGGACATTTAACACAACGCCTTATAGTCCCAAACTAAGTAAAGCTTGTACGATGGAAACTAGGTGGCTAATAGAACACATACATACATTTTTTTTGTAAATACATACTTTTAACAGTATTTCGGTTAGCGGTTTATAACAGTATTTCTACTATGTAGTGCTAACCTTCAAGTTGTGGACTTAGTGACGCGACCCCGTCGGTTGTAGCAAGTGATATTTTTATGTTGCGAAGCTACCTTTAAGCAATTTTGGTTGAAGTAAAGTTTAAATAGAGTAACAAAAATCTAAGCACCATCAGATAACAGTTTAATTTTTTAACATAATTTTATACATTACACGTTTAATAAAATACCTACTTGTGCAATTATTTAATTTAACATCAGAAGAATGTTTTTAAGACATTATTTATTAAAAAAAGAGACAGAAAATGAAGAAAAACAAGGAAAAAAAAGAAAAGAAAGAAATTTCTATTTTTACAAAAGAAATACATGGAAATTAGGAAAAAATAGGTACGTACCCTTCCAAAACTTATAATAAACGTAAATTACCACTATCCCCATCTTCTAATTTAAACTTGGGATGCCGAGAAAACGATAACTGTTGAAACTTATGCTTTAAAAACCAGCAAGAAATTACCGGGATTAATGTCATTCTAAAAGTTCCACAAACATCTCTCTCCGGGAGCTAGAGAGAGTTTTTTCGCATCATACCACTGTGTGAGTGTAGATAGTGTACCTACACTTTCCCCTTTATTCATATTCAGCTGTAGTTTTAGCGCAATTAAAAAAAAAAGCTCTTTCATTGCCACTTGCATGCCAGCGAAAAGAGATGACAACAGATTTAGCAATCATTTTAGTTAGCTCAGCTTTAGAAGACCAATATGAATATACCCCTTAGAGTGCACTCAACTTATTTACCCTTTTAGTGCTTCTAGCCGTTCAAATACCTACAAGAAATCGCTAAAAATCCCAAAAATGATAGGAATGATCACGTGACGCTTATCTACATATGTCAGATTTAGATGAGTTTTTTTTCATTAGTTGAGTTTTGTTTATTCCACAGTTATTGACCAAAGAGTGTCAATAACAGTATAGGTAGGTATTGTACGTTGATATGCGCCAGAGGCGATTTAGTTCAAACTTCGACTCGAGAGTACTATTCACTTCGAGTTTCTCAAACCACGCTACTCAAATACGCAGCAATGTCATTTTAGTAGAAGTTTTGGTTGAGTTATTCTGTAGCAATTGCACGATTTACCTAAAGTTTTGATTAAAATTGTGTTCAAAGGTAGAGATTATTTGCACTAAAACTGCACACACCTCTGTTTTTTTTCGTTGACGCGCATCTCATATCTATCAGTTCTAAAATTACCCTTGTGATGTTAGTACTAAATATTATTTTACATTAAATAAGTGGGGCGTGCAGGTCGTTGCATAATATACTCAACTCAACCTACATAAAAACTAAAAAGTCTTTACTGAAAGTGGTTGTAGTATAAAACATTGCCGTAGCTCCACAACTATGTGCTAAGTCCTTGGAAAGTTTTAAATTTTTCCGCGAAGTGCAATGAATCTAAAAGCACGATGTTATTAGAAAGTTCTCGCTCCAGAATTATTCGCACTCTGTCTTGAAATTTCAACGTGAATACTATAGTTTTATTTTGAAGAGTTCACAGCACCGCACAAGGGTACTTATAGAACAGGACAGGACTAACTAGCATCATTTTTATTTTCTTTGTTTTGTTCTGATACTTATTATTTGCTATACTTTTGTACCTACTTGTCCTACCACAATGGGTTGAATAAGTGTATTTCATTTTTTTCATTTTTTTCATATTTATTTCTTGAACTTTGAAGGCTGCAATATGTATCAAAGAATCAAATAAGTTGTAAGGCAAAATAAGAATTCTAAATCTATAGTAAGTAGCGCTATATTTATTAAATTAAAGCTTTAATATTATTTTCGCTTCAGCAGAAGTCACAAATTGAAAATATTAATTGTTAGTAGGTAAAGCTGAGCTTATATTGTTGTTAAGTTAAGCCAGGTTGAGATTAAAATAACCTTTACGAACAACAAACCAAATATTCAACTGCTTTCAGAAAAACAGAGCGGCTTATATGTCAGCAGGATGGTATTAAATATTTTACCACACACTGTCAACTTAGAGAACAAGAATGTTTCCACATCCACACAGAGAGTCGAACAAAGACAAACCACACGTAAACCATAACATTATTTGCCCACAGCCCCGGTTTGAGGGAATCACGGCACCAACTCGAAAGTTAAACGACTGTTGTTTTACTGTTGTCAAAAAGGAAAATTCACGCCCTCGTTCCGTTTCTTATGTTTGCTGGGAATTGTCGCTCTCGTAAGTAAATTACTGAGTAAAAACTTTTATGAGAATGAGTTTGCCTAAACTAAAAGTTTTTGTATATATGCGAAATAAGTTTTTTAACATAGATTGCGCCATATTTGTTGTGATCAACTACTCCAAGCAGAACTGAAACATTCATAGGTACGGTAATTTTTTTACTGCTCAATAAAACTCACGAAGTCGGTGCCGATGCGTATACCATGACAAAATAATTACATTACTGCTAGGTTACAATCTCATTTGAGGTTTAAATCGATACTGTGACCCGGGCGACGTAAAATTGCATTATTTTGCACACCAAATTGGATTCCGTGATCAGCGCGGACGTGACTGGAATACGGGACGCATGGTTATGCTTTAGGCCGACAACTGGCCAGTATTTGTGACCTGTAATGATCTACAGGCTGGATCACGTAGCTGAGTAATTAGTGCTGAAAAAAAAGGATGTATGTTGAAAATCGAAAATGTCACGATGGACGCAAGCGCCACGGCAAAGTGCCGGCGGTTTTGAACCTTATTTTGACAATCTTATGATCACAGTTTGAATATCTACACGCTGTTTAGGCGACGCACCACTTTACATAAAAGAATGTAAGGCGTTTTTTTAATAAAACTTAGGATTAGTATAATAAATATACTTACTAATATTTTGACATGGAAATACCCTGCAGACCGCACATAAAGCAATAAAAAAAAACATTTTATTGCAGGCAACAAAGTACAACATTGTACACGAATGATATACAAGCCCATATATTTAAAGACTAACATACATACAAATTATTTCATACGAATAACAACTACACCACACTATTTAGTTCGCGTCACCGAAGCCGATGACGCACGCCACCATCACATTACCATCGCCACACTCTTTCGAAGTATTTCAATGTTTATGAATACAAAAAGTACTGAAATAATATATCTTGCGCAAAGACAAAGTGCCCTTGGCAGCCTATAAACTCCGTCACCAAGGATACGTAGACGCTTGTTCATAAGGACGTACAGTTAACAGCATAAGTTGAACAACAATCAAAACATTTTCAACTTTGTTTTGAGAGCTTTTAAGTAAAATCCCCTTGATTTTAAAATTTGGAAATAAAGGGGATTATGAGACAAACAGTCTCATAATCCCCTTGAAAGGGACGGCTCAAAGGGGATCATGAGACTAACCCTTTGATTTCTAGATTTAGCTATCTTAGAGCTCAAGTAGTTCTATGATAGAACATCCATAACATTTGACGACTGTATTTACTTGCTTTAGGGTTACGATCCCGTAGGGTTTCGAAACCCTTATGGTGAGACTTTGTCCGTCCGTCCATCTGTTACAAGCCGTGTGTTTTATACAACAAAACAATTAAACGCGCCGATGGCCCAGATATAAACTGAATGATGATGAATGAACATTAAAAAAAAAAAAAAAAAAAAATTTACATTCATTTATTCATTTCAGGAACTGCAAAAATTCTATTTGTTGTTCTACTTACGCTGCAAACTGTTCCTACTTATCTAATTTATTCTCAGAAATAAGCAGGTACCTATGTAATAAAGTTGAACATTTGAAAATTACAAGCTCTGTATCGCCGCGGGTAGGTAATAAAGGTCTACTACGTTTACGCCATGACTACAAATATTCTTAGTTTTTTTTTATATTTTCAAACCACAAATTTCTAATGTGAGGACTTTAGAAATTCGTGGTTTGTCTCTATCAGTAAGAAGTGACGAGACATAACTCTCAACCCATATCTATTTGTAGAGCAAACTTTCTTTATCTGGCCTTGGAAATTGAACCAGTACTATACTTCGTAGATATTTAGTTATCCACTACACAGCAAGGGAAGTCTGAATAAGGTCAACTTACAGGTTAGTTATTTTTGATTTTACTTATAATCTCTTTTTAACTTCAACACTGTAAAAACACTGCTTAAGATTCTTCTTGTCATCTTTTATCTAGACAAAGCAAGATAATTATACTCCCCTGCTGATAGCACTATTTTAAACAGCATGTAACTTTTATAAGTTGAATGACGATTATAAGTAAAACGTTCCATTATTTGCTACAAAAAGGATCTCAGGATTTATGTCAAAGATAATCGGGAACTTTGCAAGTAGAAATTCTTGTTTAGTAATAAATTTTACTGTTTTCATTTACCCCGCCGAACCTTAGGTGCCTAATTTGAAGTTAGGGATAATAATTGGTACCTTTGTGAGACAAAACCATTTATGGAGACAGAATAGAAAGGGGCCACTTTCAAACGGTTTTACTCTACAGTTGCGTACAACTACCAACGACACGACAATTACACAATATCGCTACGTTTAGACGATTTCACATCGTGTCGTGTCCACGGCCAGTTTCCGAGCTCCGAGAGCTCCGAGTCTGTGCATTTGTTTTGACTTTGGACTCGAGTCTAGCACTCGCAAACACATTCGCACAGCGAGAAATTTTGTATGAAAACCGGATAAGCGCCTCTAGCGGGAGATTTGAGAATTGTGCAATTCCCAACAAAATGTCTCGCTTTGCGAATGATTTTGCGTGTGCTACACTCGAGGCGAAGGTCGAAACAAATGCACAGACTTGGGGCCCAGGAGGCCCAACTCGCTGTAGCTACAAATGCGCCTGCAATCTTAGTCACTTGAGAAAAAAGAAACAGCTGGAAACTTGGACTAGATCTAAACTAATTAATATTTCCAACTCTATGCACAGTGATACCGAATGATTAAAATAACTTACTAACAAAGCTATTAGGTGCAAGACTTGGAAAAGTTCAGACTTGGATCTAATTACAAAGACGTTTCAGTTCACAGCTCTGCCACAGTGCGTAGCTATAGCAGCTCAACCACTTATCATAATACCGCTAATGACTCAACTTATAAATAGTAAGTATTTAAACGTTTTGTGACGCTTGATCTTGTAGTCAAAATAATACACACTTTTAATTGTTGTTAGATAAATGATAAATACAAATCAAATAAAAAATATATTTTGTTAAAATCACGCGGATCATTTAGAATTTAGCTTAATAAAACTATCACTGTAGAGTTACGGGACATTTTGGAAAAAGTTAAAAAGGTACGCGTAAGTAGAGTAAAACTTAATTATTCTAAAGCACCAAACATAAAATATCAGCTAGATAAAGATAGCAGTTGTTTTGAATACCTAAATAATGTTCTCATTTTCAATCATCTATTTATTTCCTTGAAAGTTAGCCCTATTATCGAATATTCTGAAAAAAGTCTCTTCACACAATGGTTAAACAGGTGTCACGTCCACAATGGCGTCTTCTTCTTCTTTTTTCATGTTGTCATTCCATTACAGCAGTTATCCTAAAGCCTATTTTGAATAATAATTATGTTATTTTACTATAATTCCATAAATAGCCACTGAATGCGTTTAATGTTTGGTGCTTTTTTTATATATAATAATACACTGATGAATAAATAGCCTGTATTAATACAAAGTGAATAAGCTTCACTCTGCGTCAGCTCGCGCTCAAGTGAAATTATTACTGCAATTTTTCACTGAAAACTTTCATAAGTTACTCCAGAGAACATGACTTGAAACTTCGGCGAAGAAGATTTATACTCAAATAAACAGCGTTATAAACAAAGGGAGAAGCATCGTAACTCTTCGTTATTCTAAACGAAGGTTTTTTCGTGGGCTAATGTTGTTTATGCCTCTCTTTATTGGTTGACCTCCCGTTTTTTTTTCTTTACTGACTGCCCATTAAATTGTTAAATGTTTTCGATGTAGACTTTACAGCGGAGCCGACGAGTTTCGTTATGTTGATTTGCGACAAGCGACAATCGAGAAGCTCGCAATTATTGTATGGAGAAAAATAGGTCGCGAATCTCCGGCTGGATGCGCTTATCAGATTTTCATACAGAATATCTCGCAAGTCGCTTCTCGGTATGCGTTTGGATCAACAAAACAAAGCTCAGACTACGGGCTCTGTGGTTTGACAATTTGAAACTACGTTTCAGGCAAAACACCACATTCTTAGAAAAAAAAATACCAAGTGAGAATTTTTCGAACTAAGTACCCATATAATTTATTTTCAATACATTTAAACATTATTACAAGACTAAGTAGGCTCACATTGTCATAGGAACCGATAGAGTAGAATGTGGTTTTTGAATTGATAAAACCAACGGTATTCTGTAGCCGAATGCTTTTACTTTTACATTCTTCCGCGTAGTTCCTTGCTGTTTATCGCAAATACGTAGGTACAACAAATAATTTGAGATATCATATAAATAATAATTTCTATTGAATCCAGAAATATCCACTGTTTATTAGTCAAAGCGGATCTCTTTACAAATGCGAACGTTTTACGTAAATACACAGAGCACTTGAGCTTTGCGCATCAACAGCGTCAATACCGTGAAATTAAATGATTATTGCTGAAGCTTATATTAATAACGCTTTAATTAATCTCCAAATTATGAATATTGAGCCACGGTTATATAAAACGCTGTGTACACTTAATTACAGGAAAAGTAGCGCGAAATTGACTTAAATTAACCTTTCATAAGAGGTTTAGAAGCTACGAGTATATTCGTTAATATTTAAAAATGGTGTGAGTATTTTCTTGGTACATACTTAGTTATTTTTGCAATAAATACGTCAAAAATTCTCTGCTTCTTCTGTAAATTAAAATGAATTCTACGAATTATTAATAGCAGTGTGTGATAATTCATCCAAGCTGAGTAGTACTGAAAACTTCGTCACATCATTATTTTTGAAACTTTTACCAACCACTACATATTTTCATACTCTAATTATCAGAGGTTATGTTCAGTGAACCCCTTTGTAAGTGCACCTGCAGACTACGAATTAAGGAACTTCTCTCTGGAGTTCTGGATCTTAGAATTCAGGTAAAGTTTTTGATAATTAGATGTTTCGAAGTTTGTAACTCAATCACGCCTAACTGAACAAAGGAAAACACTTTGCAGTGATATACCGAAAGGTATTTCTCTTAAGAAGAAGACCTAAGACTAAGCTAAGACTAAACCTAGGACTAGAGCTATATGCATACTATACATAGGCCACTTTTTTATATATTAACCCGTTATTACTCGCTCAAAACCACCGGTAGATATTAGTGACTAATATTTTGAAGCCCTGGAGCGCTATTAATCAATTGGGGCTTAATTAAGCCCGTAAAACGACGCCAAAGTGTATCAACCCTGTGAGAAACTTCGTGTTTTGTGTTATACAACATTTTTAACACCTGTTTTATATACATAAAAAAATGTTTGGAGTTTTTTAATTACCTTAGTAGTTAATTTGAAAGTTTATTTATCTAGGACCCCTTTTTAAACTCGTAAGATAAAAGGATAAAACGAATACCTAGGTGCAAAGCCGGATTGAAGGTACTAACGAGGGCCGAAGTGTATTAGACCCCACAAACAGGATGCTAATACTACTTCCAAGCCAAACTAGAATCCAACCCTTTGGAGTAGAGTACATTTTGGGTTAACGAGATTGATAGACTTGTTTACGGACACAAAGACGAAAAAGTTTCACTTCGCTTCGTTAAGCTAGGGGATTGGAATTACTTGGATGAGGTGGACACAACTGTGTGGGAAAATTTGCAGCAGAAAACTGTGGAATTAGTTGGTTTGAGTCTATTGTTGGCACGCGTAGTGTATGACGCCCTCTGGCTAGGTAGAGTGACGATCTGCGAAATGTAGCTGGCAAACACTGGATGAAAACAGCAGCTGAAGATCGGGCTTAATGGCCCGTCTTGGGAGAGGCTTACGTCTAGCAGTGGACCAATATGGTTGATGATACTGAATCCATTGTTGTGCTGAGGCAGTGGGCACCCAACATGCATTCAAGGATCTCTCTATCTGGCTGAAAACATCAATACCAAAATCTTTCGAAATTAGAAAGCGCACTTGCAGTAATAACTTCGACGACTGGAATGTATTATTAGAGCCTTATCACACTGACGATTCTCGGGCAATTCCACTCGCAGCAAGCTTGCCGCGCTCTTACAAACTCTAAGCCCAGGATACACTAGGGGACAAATGTCGCCAGCGACATTGGGTGAAGTAGCGTGACGTTGTCGGACTTTGGTCAACATGTCTGGCAACATCGCGCGACACGTGTCACCAGCAACGTTGGGGGAGGTAGCACGACGTTGCCGGACTTCGCTCGACATGTCTGGCAACATCGCGCGGCACGTGTCGCCAGCGACGTTCGCTACGGACATATAATAAGTCGCGCGTTGTCGCCATATATGAGGCAAAGTTTTGCGAAGTCGCACGACTTTGTCTGACGTCGCTGCGGACATAAGACGCGCGATTATATAATATGACATATATTATATGTCAGGCGAAGTCGGCCGGCTTCGCTTGACATGTCGCCGATACATGTCGTGGGACATTTGTCCCCCAGTGTATCCTTAGCTTTAAAATAGCCGTGGTTAGTTGAAAAATATGAATTAAAACTAAATCCAAAAAGATGGTAGACAAGTCCTTGAATTTGTTACATGAAAAATGTAATTTGGTCACCAAATGTTTGTTCTAAAAAAACTAAGAACAAGAAGTTTTCTTACTTTGTGTCTTAATGATAAGCAAATTTTACTTGTGCAGGTACCTATCAATTGACAATAGTATGTGGAACTCCAATTTCCGATGCGGTTCGAACTGCACACGAGCTCGACTTTCAAACAAGTTTCTCAGTTCAGTCTCTTCATAGACAACTAGACTAGCGAACTTACAGAAAGTTTTCATTGTCTCTGGATTAATACGTGAACTTGTAAAGGGTTATCTAAGTTTTGGGACCACGTTTCTGTTAATTACTTTAGTTTTAACTTGATCGATAAATTAATTAGGAACATAAACTTTCATCTAAAGACGTTTTACCTGACTCGAAAAAAAGAATAAGTTAAAAAAATTAATATTGGAACAAAAGCCCTGGCATTTTATTTTGTTCATAATATTATTTTGTAATGTTTCATTTTATTGTGTACGTGTGCGTGTCAAATAGTTTGATTCCTATTCTTAATCCCAGTCAGGTCTACTTCAGAATTTTTACTGATTATTTATTAAAACAATTAGTTGAGCCAACGCGTTGCGTGCTCCACGCTTTTCACGCCCTTTATATTTTAATATTAGACATTGTTAAAACAAAGAACATTCTAGAAGTATTTCGATCGATCAAATACAAACGTAAAACACGACGTAAGTGATCGCCACCTACAAACGTTTTAACGCCCAAGTTGACGTACGTGTACGTAATTATTCATACTTAAAAAAATGTGGTTATTTTCATGGGCGTGGAACAGCACGCGAAAAAACGTTCGGTTCTCCGCCACTTTACTTGAAAATTGACTGAGCGTACGAAACTTTCCAATTAAGCCATTTCGAAAATGACGGGCAGCAATTTCGAGGTGGCTTTGTGTAAATGTAGCAACATACTATTTTGCGAAGGGTAGTTAATGAGTAATCCCTAATGACCGCACGTGTAGTGTAGGTCTTAGTTGATAGCTAAATTAATCCCATGTTCAAAGTTTTAACTTAATTCGTACATGATCAATATATAACTCTTTAAAGCTGACTTAGAATCAACGCACGGCCTAAACTATAAGTCCTAGAGGTATGAAACTTGTAGGGTAGTATCCTTATAGTGTAGGAGTGCACTAAGAAATAAATTTTGAACCGTCACACACTAAAAAGTAGAACGCGAGCAACGCCGCGGGCGACGGCTAGTAGAATTATATGATCTGTGGTTCGTACATAACCGGTTCGCTGAAAAAATGTTACACAAAAATGTTTGCTAACCAAATGCTAGTCTCTTCCACCTAAAATAATTTTCCAGGTATAACTATGATTATAAACCATACATTAATAATTAATGTAGTTTAGATGTATTTCGGAACACAGTACACCAGAATTGCTAACAATAAAAGAAAAAAGAAAACCTGTGCTAACTAATTCAAAAACATAACAAAATCAAATAGAATACTCGCTACAGTAGTTTTATTTTAATAAAAAAAGAGTTGTTTTTTTGGACATGTTTTACTGCATGAAGTTAAACCCGCCGTTTTTATAATTTAGTGGTTTATTTATTTAATGCGACATGTTCGTGCCAAAAAGTACTAGAAGTGGAACAATTAATTTTAAATTAAGTTTTTAAGTTGATTGAACTAAGTTTATAAATAAGTCCTAGAATTTGTTTGTTATATATCATATATATTACTCTACATTGTGTTCGATGATTACAAGCATAATAGGCAGAGGTTTTAAAATTATAAGTTTTAATACAGTGCCTTCTGGTAAGATCGGCGTAATAGTAAGTCCGGATGCCAAGCAATTCGGCGATATTTTTAAACGATAATTGCTTAGTTACGTGATTTATCCGGACTTAATATTACGCCGAACTTACCAGAAGGCACCCTAACATTTTCATTGAAAGATCGTCTAGTGAAGTCGTTTCTATCTCCTATATGAAAAACATATTTATGATTAGGTTGATAGTTATTTTTTTAGTAAGTTGGAAATCTTCACTGATTTATTCAGAACCGTATGTATTTGTGGCGATACCTTGCACGCCACAAACCGCTTCCGCGCCGCTTATGCGCTTGGACTAGCCCCTGCAATACTGGTTTAACTCCAACCCGCGCGCCCCGCGCCCGCAGCCGCCTGTGCGAGGACTCCTGCTTGGCCGACACTACGCTTTGCCTCCGCTACCTACCGCACGCGCGCTCATTATTTTTGTATACCTACTCTCGCTATTTTTGTATTTTTGCTTTTTAGTATTTTCAATTTTTTATTATACAGTTATTTCTCACTTTAATACTATTCTTCATTTCGCTTCAGTGTCTCCCTTCATTTCTT
This sequence comes from Eulithis prunata, assembly GCA_918843925.1. Lineage (NCBI taxonomy): Eukaryota > Metazoa > Arthropoda > Insecta > Lepidoptera > Geometridae > Eulithis > Eulithis prunata. The sequence continues at coordinate 3,906,330 of OU974016.1, read as the reverse complement.
TCCTGAGCTTCACTCAAATATAGTGCCTACCTACTGATAGGAGATTTCTATCAAAATTCTTGTGATAGTAGGACTAGTGCCTAACTGCTTATCCTGCTATAACTGGTGACCCTACGACGAGCCTCATCAAGATTTGGACGACGCCTTTTGGATTTCAAAGTTTGGTTCGAGAACATTCCAAAGTATAAAGGAATTGCAAGTTGGGGTGTGGTCCAAGTCATATGTGGTGAGCATATTTTTTGAACATGTCTAAAACTAAAGAAGCTGAAGCTTTTGAAGATGCTAATGAAGTGGTCATTGGACCCGAAGTACTAAGAGTAGGAGTAAGAGTACCACCATTTTGGCCGGAAGAACCTGCACTATGGTTCGCCCAAGTAGAGAGTCAGTTCACATTATCTAAAATAACTACTGATGAGACCAAATTCTGTTATTTAGTTTCTCAACTGGACCATCAGTATGCTGCTGAGGTCAAGGACATAATTACCGCTCCTCCTCCAACAGATAAATATCTGAAACTAAAATCTGAGCTAATAAAGCGTCTATCAGCTTCGCAGGAGAAACGTGTGAAGCAGCTTATCATGCATGAGGAGCTTGGCGACAGGAAGCCATCTCAGTTCCTGCGTCATATGCAGGGTCTGGCTGGACCAACAGTTGCTAAGGATTTTTTGGCCACAATCTGGTCTAGTCGACTACCTCAGAATATTCAGACGGTAATTGCTTCCCAATCAGATTTGCCTCTAGATAAACTAGCCGAGCTAGCTGACAAGGTGCACGAGATAGCCCCTTCAACTCCTCAGGTGGCAGCAACCTCCAGAGCTCCAGCTTCATCATCATCACACGATGAATTGTACAAGCAAGTATGTGAACTGACTAAACAGGTAGCCAAACTTACAGCACAGATGTTGAGCGGTGGTCAGCGTTCGCGCTCTCAGAATAGACAAAGCTACCAAAATCGGTCGCGCTCAAACTCACGCCGACCAAGGCAACCACCTCCAGACCACCCTCACTGCTTTTACCACTTCACTTATGGAGCCGATGCAGTGAAATGCAAGCAGCCCTGCACTTTCTCGTCGTCGGAAAACTCTCAGGGCGGTCGCAAGTAGCGGCCAGCGACTGCCCCTCATCTTCAGGCCGTCTTTTCGTAACGGATCGTCTCTCAAAAACGCAGTTCCTTGTGGACACTGGTTCCGACCTGTGTGTTTTTCCGCGGTCATGCATCAAGACGCCCTGCCCGAGGACAAAGTATGACTTAATTGCAGCAAATGGAACGGTAATTCATACATATGGTCCATTAGCACTATCACTAAATCTAGGTCTTCGACGTGCCTTTCCTTGGACTTTCACGATCGCTGATGTTTCCAGACCTATCATTGGAGTTGATTTTTTGAGTTTCTACGGCTTACTCGTAGACTGCAAGAACCAACAATTGATTGATAGCGTCACTTCTCTCTCCGTGAATGCCGTCTACTGCGGTGTCCCTGGTGACTTCGCATCTATCAAAGCCGTTACAGGTGAATCTGATTTCCACGTGCTACTCCGTGAATATCCAGAGATCACAAGACCTGCAGGTATGAAAACTGTTCCAAAACATAGTACCCTCCACTATATCCGTACTACACCAGGACCTCCAGTTTCCTGTAAACCAAGGCGCCTAGACCCTGTCCGTTCGCAGGTTGCGAAAAAGGAGTTCGAAGACATGTTAGCGAACGGTACGGCCAGACGTTCGGAGAGTCCTTGGTCTTCTGCGCTTCATCTTGTTAAAAAGAAAGATGACGGTTGGAGGCCCTGCGGCGACTATCGAGCCCTTAACGCTAGGACAATTCCTGATAGATACCCCATCCCACATATACAAGATTTTTCGTATCAGCTCTCGGGATGCTCGGTATTCTCTACGGTAGATCTGGTGAAGGCGTACAATCAAATCAGCGTTAACCCTGACGATATTCCTAAGACCGCTATTACAACGCCCTTTGGATTGTATGAGTTTCAATATATGACATTTGGCTTACGAAACGCTGCCCAGACCTTCCAAAGGTTTATCGACGAAGTTCTCCTAGGTCTTGAATTCTGCTACGGGTACATCGATGACATTTTGGTCTTTTCATCTTCTGAAGAAGAACACAAGGCCCATCTTCGTCAGCTATTTGAACGTCTCAAACAATATGGGATATTGGTCAACACTTCAAAGTGCGTACTAGGACAGACAGAGGTCACTTTTCTGGGATACCAGGTTTCTGCAGACGGCACTCGACCACTGGACACAAAGGTTCAGGCTATTCAAGACTACTCTGTTCCCAAAACCGTCAAAGACCTTCGTCGCTTCCTGGGAATGCTTAATTTTTATCGACGTTTTATTCCCAACGCAGCTCAACTTCAAGCGCCTTTGAATGCTATTTTAGCTGGTCCTAAGATTAAAGGTTCTCATCCCGTAGAAATGACTGCAGAGCTGTTACGTGCTTTCGAGGATTGCAAGACATCTTTGTCGCAAGCTACTCTGCTTGTTCATCCTGATGCTTCGGCTGACTTAGCCATTGTAACAGACGCTTCTGACTCTGCAATAGGAGCTGTCCTCCAGCAACGCAAAGATGCTAACTGGCAGCCCCTTGCCTTCTACTCACACAAGCTGTCTAATGCTCAAAAGAAGTACAGTCCTTACGATAGAGAACTCTTGGCCATCTACGAAGCTATAAAATACTTCAGACACATGGTGGAAGCCCGAAATTTTTCTGTTATGACAGACCACAAACCACTTACGTTTGCTTTCTCTACAAACAAAGAGAAATGTTCCCCAAGGCAATTCCGTTACCTCGATTTTATTGCCCAATTTACTACCGAAATTCGTTACATACCGGGAAAAGACAACGTGGTCGCTGATGCTCTCTCTCGCGTAGAAGAAATATCAACTATAGATTACCAGGCACTTGCAGGTTTTCAGGATACTGACCCAGAACTGCAAGACCTGATTCATCACGGGTCTGTTTTAAAGCTAGAAAAGCTGAAACCAGTAGATAGTGACGTTACTATCTACTGTGATACTTCCACCGCATCACCTCGTCCATTCATCACTCCACAACTTCGAAAACAAGTATTCGATATGATTCATGGACTACATCACCCTGGAGCTACAGCTACTGTGCGACTGGTCACGCAAAGGTTTGTGTGGCCAGGGATACGCAAACACTGTAGAGAGTGGTCTCGGCAATGCTTACAATGCCAAAAAAGTAAGGTTACCCGACACACCAAAGCTCCCCTTTCCTCTTTCCTACCCCCTTCCTCGAGGTTCTCCCACATACACCTCGACATCGTCGGCCCATTACCTCTTTCTTATGATTACAGGTATTGTCTTACCGTCATCGACCGCTTCACGAGATTGCCTGAGGCAATGCCATTGAAGGACATTACAGCCGAGACCTGCGCTGCTGCCCTAGTATCTGGCTGGATAGCCAGGTTTGGATGTCCTGCCCGCGTGACCACTGATCGCGGACGCCAGTTCGAGAGCCATCTCTTCCAATCTCTCACTGCCCTTATCGGTGCGCGACACTTCCGTACCACTGCTTATCATCCTGCAGCAAATGGCATCGTTGAGCGTCTACACCGCCAGCTGAAGGCAGCAATCATGTGCCACACTTCGCCACAGTGGACCGAAGCTCTGCCCCTAGTACTCCTTGGCATGCGCAACGCGTGGAAAGAGGATATCCAGTCGTCAGCTGCTGAGCTGGTATATGGTGAGCCGCTACGCTTACCTGGCCAGTTCCTCTCTCCTACTGATGACTGCACCACTGCGGACGTCACACAGTATGCGTCCCGTCTTCGCTCGCAGATGCTGAAACTGACACCGAAACCTACAACGTGGCATACTTCGTCACCATTTTACTTACCCAGGGATCTCAACAGCTCTTCTCATGTGTTCCTGCGCCAAGATCACGTGCGTCGATCACTAGAACCGCCGTACGCTGGCCCCTACAAAGTTATAGAGAGACAACCTAAATTCTTCACCCTAGACGTCAAAGGTAAAAAAACAAACGTCACTGTAGATAGGTGGAAGCCAGCGTATATGACGAAAGAAAGCCAAGTCACTAATCCTCAGAAGACTACATCAACGAGTCGTGCTACAGCTACTTCAACAGCTACACAACCCGAAGAGAAAAGAACCCGGTCGGGACGAAGAGTACGGTTCCCTGACTTTTATCGACCGTAGTTACGGTCTGGCCGGGGGGAATATGTGGCGATACCTTGCACGCCACAAACCGCTTCCGCGCCGCTTATGCGCTTGGACTAGCCCCTGCAATACTGGTTTAACTCCAACCCGCGCGCCCCGCGCCCGCAGCCGCCTGTGCGAGGACTCCTGCTTGGCCGACACTACGCTTTGCCTCCGCTACCTACCGCACGCGCGCTCATTATTTTTGTATACCTACTCTCGCTATTTTTGTATTTTTGCTTTTTAGTATTTTCAATTTTTTATTATACAGTTATTTCTCACTTTAATACTATTTATTCTTCATTTCGCTTCAGTGTCTCCCTTCATTTCTTTCCTGAGCTTCACTCAAATATAGTGCCTACCTACTGATAGGAGATTTCTATCAAAATTCTTGTGATAGTAGGACTAGTGCCTAACTGCTTATCCTGCTATATATTTTTTTATTTATATCACAATAATTTTTCTAGAAAGAAACTGAGTTTATTTTTAATTCAAGATAAACGTTCCCAGCGGCAAGTCACTTCAAGTCCAATAAAGAGCATGTCACGTCAGTCCGTCTGTCTGTCCACAAATGGGCACGTAGGCAATAACATCGACTCGATTTCACAACAATGCGAACAGTTAAACCAAGCAAAACTAGCCTTTACCACCTTGGAATAAGATACTGTTGTTCAAAACGGACAGTAATATCTGCGTTATGAGTTGAACAGTTTGATAGACCTAACTTTAAGTAGGCAAGTAGAACTGGATATCAGGTAGTATAATGTAGAGTAAACTAATACTGATAGTTTGTCTGATATTCCTCCTGACAGTTGCTGTTTCCAAGTGGCACACTTGTCTCGACAGACTCGCCAAAAGTTCTGAAAGTTAGATGTGTCTCTAGAAATCAACGTCAATTGAAGACCTTTTATCAAAAATAACCTTTAAGATTACTCATTTTTCGGCAGATAATTAAAACAAGTTTTTCGAGTCCCAGTCGAGCTATATAGCAGCGCTCGTGGCGTAGCTTGCTTAGCCAATCTTCACTGATTATCTAAGTTAAGCAACGTTCTGTGCGGTCACTATTTGGATAGGTGACCGTTAGTGGCATTTACATCTGAGCGCTTCCGTGCTTCGGAGGGCAGGTTAAACTGTCGGTCCCGCTCTAGCAGTCGTTAAGCCACAACGGAGGCCTTAAGGCGGCCTAAAAACTCCGTCACCAGAGTTGGCTAATTCATACGAGCTCGCTTTTTATATAGTACTAGCCGTCTCCCGCGGCGTTGCTCGCGTTAGAGTGTGACTTTTCAAAATTCCTTTCTTAGTGCGCCCCTACACTATATAAGGAACCTACCCTCCAAATTTCATACCTCTAGGACTTATAGTTTAGGCTGTGCGTTGATTCTCTGTCAGCTTCAAAAGAGTTTTATATATATTGATGATGATGATGATTTTACTTTAAAAAAACAAAGCGACAAAAACCTATTCAAACCCATCAAATCAAATCGATGACGTAGCGACCAAATTGATATACGAGAGTTAGAACGTGTCCGGGACAAGCACTCCACAGCGGGGCTTAAAAAATGTCCTTTGTTTACGACGCAATGAATTCCGAATTTTCAGACACCTGCGCCGAAGTAGGTCTTTTGTTCGACGTGAATAATTTCAACCGCTAGAATGTAGAGAATAGAGTGAAGGTAGAATTATACAACCCCAGATTTGTAAACGTTGATAATAATTAATAGTTATTTACTTTTATGTTTAATTTTGTGTGTTCTATGTGAATAACTTAGTGATGCGTATCGGACCATGCATATGGAAAGCTTCCAAAGTGAAACTTAGGTAACCCGTAAAAAATCTTACTTTGTTTCTTCTTAAATGATATTGTGTTAAAAATGTGCCGCCTGTTGGTAATTAAACAAACCTAATATGTATAACTAGCCGTCGTCCGCGGCGTTGCTCGCGTTCTACCCTTTAGAGTAAGACGTTTCAAAATTCCTTTCTTAGTGCACCCCTACACTATATAAGGATACTACCCTCCAAATTTCATACCTCTAGGACTTATAGTTTAGGCTGTGCGTTGATTCTCTGTCAGCTTCAAAAGAGTTTTATATATATTGATGATGATATAGCTAGTTGGTTGCGCCTAAAACTTATAGTATTCAAAACCTGCTGTATAAAGCAAGATTAGTGATTAGTCTATGTGAAAAAGTACGTTTGCACAGTTCTATAAAATCTTGTTCTTTGAATAAATCTTCCACTGTCGTAATTCTCTAAACCAGTTAGAAAAATTGAAAAATCCTGTTTTGCTCTCAATCGCGCTTGATTTAAAATGTAATTCAAATGCAGAACATGGGATATTCTACTTTGGTTTAGGAAAAGAGTGTTATACGAAAAAACTCGTCTAAGTAGTTTGTTTGGTTTTCGTAGCTCGTGCTACGGCGTAGCATCAGCTACAACATAATACAAGCCACATTTGACATACATGAATACCTGCCTATACTGATGATTACTATATGTTTGCTTTATGATTTTGCAATTGATTAAAATCATTACAAACGTTTCAAAAACCACTAAAAAATGAATAAAATGCGGCCGTAATTAATTTCAAAGTTCACAAACAAAAGTACAAAACGGTTCAAAGTTATCTCGACAATATTATCCGACAGAGCGGATGGAAAACAATCCCGCGGATGGAAAAAAATGTTTTGTCTCCGTTTTAAAATATTAATGACATCGTTACTGCGGCAAAACGCTTTCCAGTTAGTCGTTTGTTCGATAATCGAACGCATTAATCACAATGGGACTGAGTGCGACGCGGCATTGTGTCTAATTTATTACTGTGACGTTTTCACAGATTCAAGCGCCAAAACAACAGAGTACGTCTGCTCTCTATGGTCCTTCTAGCCAAGTTTTTTTATACAACTATATGATGGAACAACGCTAGGGAATACTAATTGACTCTTGCTTCTTTATTTTACTACAGATCAATGATTTCATTGCATTTTAGTGGAATATTAGATTGGATTCGGACCGTATTACCTAACCTAACATCAAGAGAGAGTGTGAGCTATTCTCGAAAATAGTTTCTGTAGTATTGATGCTTTTGTATACGACGCTCAAGATTGCAAGCAAAGTTGCCGCGATCACAGATCATATAATAATATACTAGCCGCGACTAATATTTTAGAGGATTAAGATTTTTACCTTTCTTTAAATAACAATCCGTATTCTAATCGCCAAGTCAAGGTTAAGTTTTATCCACTGGCAAAAAGTGAAACGAATGTTGAAAAGTGATTTGCCAGATGTTTTGTACGAAAACGAGATAAGCGCCCCTAGCGAAAGATTAGAAAACTGGTCTTTCTGACAATTTGGACAGGGTAAATAGTAATTTACGATTATAAAATTTGATAAAAAGGAATTGGATTAAAAAAATAACACTAGACATAATAAGGTTTATTACAAAAAAAACTGGTCATAACTTCAACCACGTTTACGTTTCGTGTCGTTTGTGAAATGAAATGAAAATGTTTGTGACTAGCATTGTGAGCAGCATGCCACGTCGCTTGCAGTACAATATGAAACTTTCTTGTGTTTAATTGTAAACTGAGACCGTCTAGCGCTCCAACAAGGAAAGACACTTCCCTTGTTAAGTTAGAATAAGTAGTGTCTTTTATTTTAACTCGGGAGAGATGAAAATTTTATTGTGTTCCTAAGTTTTTTTTTTCATCTTACAGCGCTGACACGACTAAGCAGAGAGTTTTATTTAAATCTTTATTTTTGAACCGACAAAAATTTTAATTAGTTCGCCGCCTTAATGTTGTTTTTTTTATCTCATCATAAAAGTCTTTGATATGAACAATGTTGTTATGCAACACTGCTTGCTTATACATTTTCATGAATATTTTGTTTTCTGAGCTTATTCATAAAGATAATTAAAAAAACAGGCGTCTTGGCTCAGTTAGTAGTAGCTTTGCCTTCCGTGCTGTGGGTCGTGGGTTCGATCCCCACCGAGAACAAACATTTGTGTGTTATAAACATAGATGTTTGTTCTGTGTCTGGGTGTTTCTATGTATTCTAAGTATGTATTTACAAATAAAAAATTTGTATATGTATTCTATCAGCCATCTAGTTTCCATCGTACAAGCTTTGCTTAGTTTGGGACTAGAAGGCGTTGTGTTAAGTGTCCGTGAATATTTATTTATTTATTTATAATTTAGATCCGTGGAGATATGCTACAGAATCGTGAGATTAATTTTTAATCTTGGACTGTGGTACATTCTAACTGACGCGCCGTGCTACATCAGGAAGTCGATTGAGAAGGTAAAAAAATCTCTCCTTCTGGAATAATATGAGGGAAGCCTGTACAGTACACTTCTACTAGGCTGATATGATGAATAACGCTATTGAAGAACATGATGACTGACTGACTAACATGACTGCCTATTAGTATGTATAATAGGTGCTGCCAGCGACTTCGTTCGCGTCCCGTTGGATCCCGTTATTTTTTCAGGATAAAAATTTGCCTATGTGTTAATCCAGGTCACGGACAGTATATATTCCAAGTTTCATCCCAATCCCATCAGTAGTTTTAACGTGAAAGAGTAATAAACATCCATCCATCCATCCATCCATATATGGCGGGACGATCTCGGTAGCCATAAAATTGACTGGCCCACTTTGGCTAAAGATCGAGAAGTGTGGAAAAAAGGGAGAGAAGTCTTCGCCCTGCAGTGGGATTATACAGGCTAAAACAAATGACTGCCTAATGCGTTCAAGCTTTATGATCCAAGATTTATGCTCCCCAAAAGAACATCACAACACAAAAGCACAACGCGTACCGTGTTGAGGAATTCGTAATAAATTCAAAAGTTTAAATTGCCGCTTGGAGCTACAACTCATCATCGTTAAAAAGTTTAAATAAAGTTTCTAGGCATACGTCTCCACGCCTTCTGTTTTGTTTAATTAAATAGAATAAAGCCTAATTTACCGAGGGCGTTTGTTTGAGTTCTATGTGTACGTATGGTACTTTTACTGCTTTCTTATCTACGTTCAGGAGTGGCATAAATACTGGAGCTGTTTGACAGTATCTTCACAAGAAAAGACCCTTCTTTTTAACAGACTTCAAAAAAGGAGGAGGTTCTCAATTCGGTTCTATTTTTGTTGTTTAGTATTTTTTTTAACTTATAAATTATTGTCTAACTAGCCGTCGCCCACGGCGTTGCTCGCGTTCTACCCTTTAGAGTGTGACGTTTCAAAATTGCTTTCTTAGTGCACCCCTACACTATATAAGGATACTACCCTCCAAATTTCATACCTCTAGGACTTATAGTTTAGGCTGTGCGTTGATTCTCTGTCAGCTTCAAAAAGTTTTATATTAGTGATTCTCTGTCAGCTTCAAAAGAGTTTTATATATATTGATGATGATGATAATGTTTCTTACCTACTAAAATTAAAGACTTTCCATATTTTACGTGTTTCTACATTAACACAAAGTAAATCGGATACGATTAACGTATCACAAATAATGAGCGAATGTAAAATTGCATTGGTTATCACTGCATAAAGATTTCTCGAAGTAACTTAATTTGTTAGTATTATGCCAAGCCTCAGTCAAGTAAATGAAGTTGTCTGAATTGCAAGTGTGATTGAGCCCCTAACGATCTTAATGAAAAACTTTAGAACTGCGCTACTTTAAATTGCATTATATTCAAGTTCCTAAGAAAGACATAAAAACTGGAGATAATAATAATAGGCCTTTACATCTATTCAAGGTGATTCATACAGCGTCAGGAGGCAACCTATTCCTACACTTTAACGGGACAACTGTAGTATAGAACAGAAGATATTACCAAAGCCACTCCTATTCCAAGTGAAATTCTTCATGGAATAATGTGCAAAGATACATGTAGCAATACAATCGAGAGCATAATTATTAAATTTTGCAAAACGCTTGGAAGATTCATTAAATACTTGCTACTGCTGATTCACAGTCTTTGTTTACCGTGCAATAGTTGTTAGATTAAGATTTAGCTATAAAAAAAATCCTGGAAAAAAGTTGATCTTCCATAAAGAGAACAAAAGTATAGCATACGTATAAAATGGTAATTCTTTGTTTACTTTACAAGAATCACCCTGTAGGTAGGTATTTTAATTTTTTTATCCTCGCTTACTTATGATTGATAGGCCTTTCCAATTCGTCTTTTTCGTAAAAATCCAGCGCTGTCAAAACAAATCATTCGAATAGTGCAATCCCGCTCTCCGATTCAATTTTTTGAGCGGAATGAAAAGTGTTTATTCGATTTTATTGCATCGCTGTAACGCGCACTGGGCTCGGCTAAATGAAATTCAGCTATCACATAAATAATTCATGACAATATTGCTTGAAACGCTTGCTATTACGGCATCTCAGTACGCTTGGCAATAGTTTTTCACGTATTCGTGAGGACTTCAACCTTTCGGTCGTATTGAAAAGTGTCAACAGTGCCTTGATCACGAATAAATGTGACAATCGCAAACGTATCGTAATGCGAGCGTATCCGAGATACACTGCGCGGTGACACTACACCGGTTGGCAGACGAGCTGACATAGACGCGCAATATAACTCGAATACGTTAACGCGGCGACTGTCAGATTTGTTCGGGATAGAGGTACTGATGCTTTCTTCCAAGACTGATGCTATTAATATTGCCATAGTTTAATGTTAATATCAGATACTGACGAAACCTTTTTTTTAATATACATATTATATTTAGCGTGGACAAACACAATTCCCGATGTGAGTGGAGATGGCTATGATTTCAAGTGCAGTAATCAATTTTAACATGAAAATGTTATTTTTAACAACTATTTTAAATAGTATCAGTACACAACTTATTGGTTTTTAGTGTAAAATCAATTTTTGTGTAGGAACTGAAAAATTGTAATAGTAATTTAAAAATTGCTGTCTTCTTTGAATGTAAAATGGAAATCAAAACAATCTTAGCAATCACAGCCTTGCCATTTCCATACATTTTGATTAGTATTCTATTCTCTAGGAACGTAGCCACGTAAATAAATAAATAAATATTCACGGACACTTAACATAACGCCTTCTAGTCCCAAACTAAGCAAAGCTTGTACGATGGAAACTAGATGGCTGATAGAATACATACATACATTTTTTTTTTGTAAATACATACTTATAATACAGAAACACAGAACAAACATCTATGTTTACAACACACAAATGTTTGTTCTCGGTGGGGATCGAACCCACGACCCACAGCACGGAAGGCAGAGCTACTACCGACCGAGCCATGACGCATGTCACTGAACATAGCCACTGAATAAGATCATTGGCTAGAGTCCTTGCGTTACTAGCCACTTGCCGCACAGTGCACATCGTGACTTACAAGTAATTACAGCTTGCAACCTAAGTATGTAAACAAGAAAATCAGAAACCAGTGCTCTATGAACAGATATTGGCGCCAGAGCCGTCTGTGTTTTACTTAATGGCTCTATTTCTGTAATGAGTAGGTGCATGCCATCGATTTAATTATATTACAACGGCTGTCGGAAAAACATTTGCCGCTCACACGGTGCTTAAATCACTTTTAACCAACGCAGTGCAGAGTATAAATACTAGGAAAAAGCAGAACCTGGTTTATTATATATGGGGATTTTAACAAATAAAGCAATTATTATTATATTAATTATTATAAACTTTTTTTTGTTGGTTTAACTTTGATGACCCTCTTTTAACAAACACTCAAGAACCAACAGTTATTTTATCAACTCAAAAAAGGTATTAATGGCCTATAGTATTGTAGAACAATTTTTTGTTAAAATAGTTACTCATGTTTAGCTTTCTTGTAAAGTTTGTGGATGTCATCATTAATCTGAAAGCCAGTGTGAAAATTCGCATTGCAGGCTTTTCCTAAATCAAATTTTCATAACTCCTTAGCACGCAAACCTTGATTCTCTTTACCATAAATCAACTAAGACGTTGGATTCAGGTCAGCAAGCTTAAAAAGTTTGCTTCAGTGCAGTTTAAACAATACTTCAGCTCACTTTTTGTTAAACCACGAATGAACGTGCAGACAATGATAAAATGTTTTACACTTCACTAAGTAAATTGAAATTAAATATGTGCTCTGCACGAAAATGCATAATTTTAAGCTGATAATAAAAACATACATACTTTGATAGCATAACTACGTAGTTTTTACCTGAAAATAGTTTTTGATACACAAAACAAAGTCACAAAGGAAAAACCACAAAACATAAACGTCCCTTTTCGTTTGGGACATTTTCCCAACACATCTGTCTTGTGCGAAAAAGGCCATTTTAGCCTCTAGAGAGACCCTCTATAGATCAAGATCAAAGTGCAAAAGTATCTACGCATTACTTTGCTAACGGTGGTTTTACATATCCCGTCACGATTTACACCAGTCAGTAAGTTACATTTTCTACTAGTCTTACTCGTAACGGACACCTGGAACGAAAGGAAGAAAAACAACGCTTCAAGCTTGTACTATTACTCCTAAAGGCCTTTGCGTACTTTTTTGGACTTTAATTAACATTTAACCAATATTTCGACTCATTTTTTTAAAAGTATGTGTCAGTTGTCGTTAAGTATAAAAGAACCTATTTTGTGGAAATGTTTTTCACGATGCATGCGGGGGTCGGATCACACTCTCTTTTTGAAACCTTGTTTTCTGCGTGTCATATGTCACAAAGATCGGATATTTTGCGCTTTGAAATATGCTAAAAGGTTTTGCGTGTAGGAATTTTCTCACATAAGAATTTTCATCTGAAATAGTTTTTTAATACAAAAATATTTTATTTTAATTTACAATTAACAAATTCTAGAGTAATTTCTCAAGATGCTTTTTCCTGCATTGAGCAGACATTTGTTACTTGTTATGCGGACTGGTTTCCGCAACTATAGGTCATCGGTGGGACTTTCTGCTTGAAAGCGGCTGCTATTCCAGCCACCCAATGTCCTCCAGGAAACCCAACAACTTGCTAATGCTGATGCAAGCTTTTCGAGGAGTTCCCGGTGTCAAAAATAAGTGCACGGCCGTCTCGACAGACAATGAATATTTTTTATATATTCCAGAAATCCCCACTAAGAAATCCCTACCAGTGGGGATTTCAGTTTTTTTCCAGAAATCCCCACGGCTACGATTTTTACTAATTTTCCCCAAAGTTACAGATGTTTCGTAAAGTTCAGCATGCAAAATGTTGGCTTTTGATAAAGTTGGACCCATGTACAACGGTTATTAATAATTTCAACTGAAAAAAAAAGAATTTACAACAATATTACAAGAAATCCTACAAAGCCCATAAAAAGTTCTAGCAGTAGAACTCTCCCTTTGCATATTCATGACGCCAACTCAACCGGAAGTTTTTGGTGAGAAATTATGATAATAATTTTATACTAACTTCATCCGTCTTGAGCTTTCATAAATTAGGAACATAAGTCGCAGTTTCCAAAAAACTGACTTCGATTATTTTCCTAAAATGTATTGTCCCACTGCTAGACAAATCCTTCAGTGACTTCAAGTTTTTTTGTCTGAGCGATCGTTTCTTTTACTGTTCCTGCAATAAAAACAGCACTTTAGTTTATTTTTTTCTTTTCAAATGAACTTAAAAGTAATTTACAGCGCTATATAACGGTGGTAAATTATTAACTGTTTCCTCAAAAGAGTTCTGAGAGTATGAAAGCGAGCGGTGTGCGGTCTGACGCCGCCTGAAGCTAGTCTCTAAATTAATTTGAATACACGATGAATTTTATGCCTATTACTAATAAGTATTGATTTGTTTGTTAAATGAACTGGCTATGAGTATGTGGTTTGGTTTTAGAGGTGGACATTATTTGACACCGGCATTTGTATCAGTACTTTTAGATGGCATAATATCTCAAAGTACGGGATAAAATTAAATTCACTATATCAGTTTTGAAGCACTATTGGTGATACAATGAAGGCAATATAGTATGTATTATTTCTTGTAAGTTTCAGATAAGCAAAAATTATTTCCACCAAATAGGTAATTAACAAAACAAGTTGGGACGCAAACTCAACAATAAACTAAAGACTGCGTATACGAATGCACCGAAATTCGCTGCGTTCCATTTAGTCCTATGCTCGGTAAAAGCTGGGATTGGAATTTGCCTAAGCTCCTCCGTGTCTCTGGGTATTCACACCCTCCTGTCCCCCGCCTCAGTCCCCTAGTACCCTGCCTGTGTCCCCGCTAAACAAAAGACGGAGCATAGGAAGATTTATGAACAATTCACGCAGCAATGATATGGGGTATCTATTCAAATCCTCCACTGAGTTTCGGGCAGGTACACTCAAGATGATGTATGTTCTCGTACAATACAACTGGCACCTATATTATCCTTCTGAATTCAATTTTCTGTGTATTATGAAGGATATTTCTCGGTTATTTTTTTGTAACAATGTCATGAATACTATAATAGATTCGAAGACCCTTTTTATTATCATAATAACCTGCATTTTGGTTTCGCGTAGGATAATAACGGACGTATTGTTCAGACACTGTGCCCTTCGGAAAATAATTAAAGATCTTTGAATTGTTGATTGAGTTGGAACCTCATAGTCAGTTTTAAAGACGGCTTAATTTGTACACAAACTTGGCTAACTCTGAACATTTTACAGAATCTTCCGGGCTTTTAATCTATTAATAACAGTCATACTTTTTATTATACAGAACACGCAATACAGTGATTCCACTAAAAGCATCTTAGAGGTAGGCCTCTTAAAATACTCTCTAAGGAAATGTAACCTTTTCTATCGCGAGAATTTTTATTCAGTAGGCGTCCAACAAATTGTGTTTCGGGTGGCCAAAAAATTTTTTTCAGTATTTCGTGACCTCTAAATATTCACGCATGCTCCGCGGTGTACGATAATAATAAGCAAATGTATATAGTTTCCTTAGATGCCACTGTGTTATTATTCAGGAAATTCAAAGAATAGAAAAAGAAAACAAGTGGTGGTTTCGAAAACAAGTGGTATTCTTGCCGTTTTCGTGTCTCAGGTGCCCTTTTTTCGTTGCTTAAAGAGGAAACGTAATGAAGGCCTTAAGTATCACCTGTTCACATGAAACTGTTTCACTCGTAGATGGGCGTGCCACGTTAATATTTACACAACAGCTTTCCTAGCGAAGTTGATATTCAGTCACGTTTTTACTTAGAATCGCTTTTGATTCTCCCTGACACGAGATTAAAAGAAAGAAAGAAACTGGTTATTTGAGACAAAAAATATTTATAACTAGCTTCCGCCCGCGACTTCGTTCGCGTCCTGTTGGATCCCGTTGATTTTCCGGGATAAAAAGTATCCTATGTTACTTCTAATACCTCCAAGAATATGTGTACAAAGTTTCATGATGATCGGTTTAGTAGTTTTCGCGTGAAAGCGTAACAAACAAACTTACATTCACATTTACAATATTAGTATGATGATGTAAAATTAAATATATTATTATGTACTTACTTAACAATAACTTAAAAATAAACATTGCTAAAAAAATTCTGTTAGATAGCGAAGTTAAGAGGCGATTATAAGTAGATGGTAACAGTGGTTTGAGAGTAACTGAGCGACACTGAAAGGATCTTTTAGGAAGAATACATTTTAAGCAAGCCTTTTAAGTTTGTTTGTCTAAGTAGTCACGCCGTCACTGAACATAAAATAGAAAACAAGCTTTATGTAAGCTGAAAGCAGAAGGCTGGCTAATTAATTCGCAGTTCATTTATTTCTGCAACGACTTTTACAGTCAGGAGACAAATTATGGCCCATACTTCCCCGATTAAAGTAATATGTGTGTGTATGTGTGTGTACAAGTAACGTTGAGTTTTGAGGCATTCCACTTTGTGCACCAAAACGTTGCGCACCAAGAACTTCCGAACCAAAAACGCTAAGTATTTCACTTTTGCGCACCAATCGATTTTAAGCTTGTGACTGATGTAATAACAAATAGTGTCATAGGTTAAGGTAGAGTTAAAAGAAGAAAGATAAAGTTTATAAGAATGAAAAATGTCAGCACGAAAAAAATCAAAGTCTACTTTTCGTTGATCGAAAAAAATATTGAAAAGTTATTCCCGTAGTTAGCAGTTGAATCTGATAAGCTCTAGCAGGAGATTCTTGAATGATTTTCTTAATAAAAAACTGCGCGTTTCTCAATTCTCATTTTTTTTTAAATAACAAAAGAGAACTCTGACTACAGGCTCTTCTGTTTCAAACAAAATGTTATACCTACAAAAATGAATGAAACTATTATTCACTATTATTACATCCAGTATTATTCGACGAAATAGCAGCCGGAAAGTAAAACATGATAAACCTTCGTAAACTTGAAATGTAAAATATTCGGAAATGATTTACAGTATCCCTCGATCTGTTAGGGAGGCATCGCGGGATAAAAACAGATTATCAGAGTTCCAGTTACTAACAACAATCGGCTTAGTACACGTGGTGATTAAAATATAGAGATAATGAAAAAACAAAAGAAATCCCAAGCAATGGGGTGATTGATAATAAGTAGGCAACAGTTTTTTTCTAGAGTTAGTAAATGAATTTTTCTTTATTACCTCTTGGTTGAAAGCTGTGCATTGTGCAGTGCACGTGGAATCAAAAAGAAAATATTTCAGTGAACCTTTGCAATTTTATCAAGTAAGCCACTATTGGCAATTACGTAAGAACCCAATATCTGACTTAAACTACGTAAACATAGTGTGTAATCAGCCTTAAAACTTTTCCATTCGGCTCTGTCCGCCATTCGCCATTTCACATGTTTGTCTCCCTCACTCGAAGCTTTAACTTACGTAGCACGGCAGTCGCGTCGTAGCTCTCGTAGACAACAGTCGTAGAGGCTCTACGCCCGCTCCTACGAATACACAACGTCACGTCACAACGTCGTATATTGAACTTTACTGCGTCGCTAATTAATGAACAATTTGTTACAATTACAGACAATTTGATTGGTGATTTTTGTATACGTTAAATTGTGTATGGATTACATCAACAGGTAAGCTTGTAACCTTTTTACTTCCTATTTTTACTTAAAAAGTAGTTACTTACGTTTAGTTACTATATTGCACGAATCGATAAAAGAATTGCCGCATGTTGTGATGTATGTTTGAGGTCAAATTTATAACAATAAAAACTTGCACTAGAGGATAACCTTGGCCTATTTATACTAGACTTTGCCATCTTGTTAAAGGCGTTATAAGGTTGTAGCGGCACCACAAGTATTTT
Organism: Eulithis prunata; assembly: GCA_918843925.1. NCBI lineage: Eukaryota > Metazoa > Arthropoda > Insecta > Lepidoptera > Geometridae > Eulithis > Eulithis prunata. The sequence goes on along the minus strand of OU974016.1, from coordinate 3,888,893 downwards.
AAGTCTGCTGTAATATATTGTCCTTACGAAGGAATTCATACGCCAAAAAATAGTAAATTTAGACTCCTTTATTGCTTACAATGTTCTATAAACTCGACTTGGCGTTGTATATTTGTAGAAATAGCTTAGTTCTAAAGTAAATAGCTTAATTTTAATGAATTATGATAGCCAGGTTCACATTTTTTTTTATGCTATAGCTGGCATACGAGAATTTAGGCCACCTGATGGAAAGTAGTCACCGCTAGTAGTTTTTAGATTAGTTTCGATTCAGCTTCAGCTTCAGTTTCGAGCTCATATCATGTACGTTTGAAATATGTGTACCTAGATCTTAGTAACAGTTACTTAGTGGGTAGTAACATGTGCTTTCAACGCTAATATCCTAATACTGTGCAGGGTAAGTCTTGGTTGCAAAACTCCCAAAATAGACAAGAGAGGCGTTTGAGAGACGAGGCTTATGCCCATCAGTGGGTCACTACAAGCTGCCTATGATGATGATGAGCATATTTTTTATTTATAGTATACCACAATTGGCTTAGCATAAGGTACTTATGCTTTTTTTAGGCCTGGATATCGTCTAGCTAGAAGAAAAACAAAACACTCACTTTTATCATTTTTTTATAATAGTGAGGGGAAAATTAAGGTTTAGAGAAATACTCTCCTGTTGCGCTCTTTGTTTGTTTGGTTTGTATAGATTAGGCGGCCTGGAAGAAATTGTTTTCAGCAATAAGGCTGCTTGTACTATCGTTTTTACGTTTTTGTAATCATTGAGTTACCTATCTTTTAGTGACAAATAAACGTATTATCTATCTATCTTTTATTCCAAATTCTTAAAGATGTCTCAAGGGGGTTGTTACAGTCACATCCGAAGATACTTTTACCATATTTGTTGTTATCTTAACATTTATTTACGTATTAGGGACCTGTAGCCGATATGAGCGTGGAGTGGTGAAAGGGGTCGTGGGGTTTTTTAAAACAACACTTTTTGAGGAGTATTCGACACGAGCGATTGTGCGTAGATACGGCCGAGTCCGTTCGCGGTTCGCAATCCAACTGCCTGGCCTTGTATCTACGCACAAACGCGGGTAGTCTTCACTTTATTAATGAAAGCAAGGTACCTACAAACATTTATATATATATATTTTTTTTTTTTAGTATTTTACATTCGCGAGGCGCGTCGTCTACAGGACCCTTCTTTTAAATATTTCTCATCCTTAAAACGAAAGACAAAATAATACAAACGAATCTCTCTGAGGTGAACAAAACCCTAAGTTATTCTTAAAATGTTTCTTCGTTAAAAACGGAACAAAATGTTCAAGCTCAAATAAGGTCGTATGAAAAGTTGAAGCTTTGTTTGAGGTCGGGAAGACCCTTGGCATCAAAAGGGCTAATTAATTAACTCAAGCCCTCTAATGCTATAGAATTCAACCCTTAGGGTGCGAGAAACGAACCAACAGCTTTTTCTCAGAATGGATTATTTATTCTTGGAGTAAAACTACAAAATAAGTGGACGTGTTCAAAATACGACTAACAAGAAAGGATGTTCGTATGAGTGGCCAACTCTGGTGACGGAGTTTTAAGCCGCATTAAGGCCTCCGTCGTGGCTTAACAACTGCTTCAGCCGGGAATATACGACTATACGGTAGGTATTTATAAAACATAAATAAAACTGATGAGCTATTTTCAGATTGAACGCTTTATTTATCATACTAGCCGTTGCCCGCGGCGTTGCTCGCGTGCTAGACCCTTTAGAGTGTGACTTTTCAAAATTCCTTTCTTAGTGCACCCCTACACTATAATAAGGATACTACCCTCCAAATTTTATACCTCTAAGACTTATAGTTTAGGCTGTGCATTGATGGTCAGTCAGCTTCAAAAGGGTTTTATATATTTAGAGATAAAAGAAGATTGATTTATTTATATCCTAAATATTCCTGCAACAGGTTCTCTGAGATCCATGGTTATTCATTATAAGAAAAACACTTTAAGCCAGAACCAAGTACAGTCAGCAATATAAAATTGGTTGATGTTTTGAGAGCTTTGGCTGTTTGTTTTGAAACTTTGGAAATAGTTTTAGGTAGAACTTATGTGATTGTATTTATTCATTATAACTTCAATTTTTAAAGCTTAGAAACTGAATTTACTTGGATTTTAAATTAGTTAAATGACTTGTGCTGCTGATTGTACCTTTATAACTTGTACATATAGTTTGTACACATAAATACTTTTTTTGCTATCTTTCCATGTCGATATAAGATGAGTATCGTCTATTCTTTCTCATCTTATTTTTGAAAGTGAATCTTTATGTTCTTGTTTGTGGACTTGGTTGTACTAAAAGCCTTGTGCAAACACATCCTTAGCAAAAATAAATAAATCTATTTACCCTTGCATGGTGAGAAAAATAGGTTTATGTAGTGTTGATTTTTACCCGTATCTGTGAGCCCCACATCGTTATGTGTTGATATTTCTAACATACTTGAAACCGCACTCTGCAGGCTTTAGAAATTGAGTTTGTACATATTTTTCGAGCGCTTTTCGTCTCTAAAACGGATCAAGTTTCAGCTTTCCACGACTTACAAAAAGGTTTACAGTAAAAACATCTACAGCTTACAGTTTAGTTAGAACATTGAGAATCGTAGCTTACTGCTCAAAGAAAAAGCCAAAAAGAGATTGCTATTGCGCAATAAGGCCGCCTATTACACGTATTACGTGTTTTTTTTTATTTGTATCGCAATTTTACTCATAAAATTGACACTATTCTGAAAAGGTAGTAAAGTACTAAAAAAGATTGAAGTATGATAACTTCTTGCTTGTATGGAAACGTTTTTAACAAAATAACCAACGTTAATCCAATAGGAAATGCAACACCTAGAATGTGAAGGCTTAAATCCATCTTACAACCCAACCTGATAGGTACTAACCAGTTTATACACCGAGCCCGAAGCGCAGATAATTCTAAATCACACGTTTTATTATAAACCTTCTGTAAAGAAGTCAAAGTTGTGATTCCAGTGGCAGTTGTAGCACGCGAAAAGATTGGAAGTTATGATCGTGTTTGCAGACAAACTAAGATGGGTGCTTAGCACGTTCAACTGCGGACTCCCCGCCATTTTATGTTATGGAGGCAGTAAAAACCTTCGAGCTATTTTTATCATATCCATAAATGTGATATCATAAACCAACAAAGTTACTAGTTTTCGCTATGAAAAGACATTAATTTTATCTCATTACCCTATTTGCAAAATATAAACGGGTTTAGGTACAAAGAGTTCAAAGTTTGTCGTGTTTGTCTTATTTGATATTTTGCTTTTGTATTTGGCAACCGAAGTATTTGCCGGATTGTTTAAATATTAACTGTTTGAACCAACTACATTATGTAAACAAATAGAAGATCGAGTACGAAGTTTACAGAGGCGCGGGCGGCTGAATTTGTTTGACAAAACACAAGATGGGAAATATTTGAAAAATTTAATTTTCGTCCAAAACGCAGCTTGTTGCCTGCTCTCTGTGTGACCTCCCGCGTACACGTCCTTCACCCCTGTAAATTTGTAAGGAGTGGACTGTTACGTGGTTTATTCATAGCAATTTTGATAAGTTGTATTATCTTTGACTTTACTATTCTGCAATTAGTGATTTAATTTACTACCTACCTTTAAATAAACTTACGAAAAAGGTATATTATTATGCCATGAAGTGCCAAGAAGTAAAGTAGTTTACTAAGTGGATTCTCAATATAGAAATTAATTGGCCAATTTTATTTTCCGAATCGATACATCGCGCGTTGAATACATTTACTGGTAACTTTATATGAAACAAGTTTCTTGAATTATAAACGGCAATGGTGGTATGGCAATAATTGCATGTCATATGTTTGATGAGGCAATAAACGCCTTGGAAGTTTTGTATGAAACAATTGCTGATAGTTTTGTCTTCTCGCTAAAGCAATTTTAGGGAGCTCTTCCATATGAGCTAAGCTAAACTACGTTGAGGGACGTAACCAATAGGAATCAAAATCAAAATCAAAATCAAAATTGTTTTTATTGTTAGATACAAGTTATATAACTAATAGGGTTGGGATCTCTTCTTTTAAGTTAATCTAACCTGTGTTAGAAGAGTCCCCTCTTTTCTGTGGTCACTAAAAACACACTTGTATAACTTAACATAAACATAAAGAGGCACACTTGTGTACGAAGCGAGATACAAACTAAAACAGGAATCGCTTAATATGCTTTTACTTTCACTTTAACGTTTAACAAACGATTACTATTGGTGGATATGCCCCTTACACAGATTTTAAATTATTGTACTGTATTGTACACTAATCAGGTATAATATTCAGAGTATTTAATTCATATACAAGAGACAAATTATAGTAAGAACTGTGTAAATAACACTTTAGTGTGGTGTGAAAATAGTAGACAATTGGTACAGTTGCTTAAAAATTCAATAAAAACCGTTGGTAATGCGGACGACGCCGTCTGTCTTTGCAAGCCGCATGCTGACACCCGTCTGCCCCACATTGCTTCTAGGGTTCGAGTCACGTCACGACTGAATTATAAATCTTCTGACCTATTCTAAGGCTTACTTTTCTAATATACCTACAATGAAATAGAAATAGGTTGAAGCTTGGAATCAAGTTTTAAATCAGTAAAGATGTGTACTTGGCAATTTTAGCATTTTAAACCTGCCATATTCATAAACTTAACTCATTTGCAGGCCATGTTCTTAGTGTACGTGCTCATTGAGTGGTTAACATTTGGCAAGTCTACTAGTTCCATAGCATTTTATCTTATGAAAAAAGTTATTTGTAAGCGCGTCAAGGTTTGTTTTGAAGAAAAATATTCCTGTCTCAGCCATTGTAAAATTGAGAATTTGTAAAATAACAATCAGCTGAAATATTATAGTCGTGTGCAGTGGATCGAGATAACTGGCTATCGCACAGACAGTTTCATTATATTTGCTGGCGTTGCAATTTATCTACCAGCCCTTTTGTCGATGTTTGTAAACTATGAATAGCGTAATCAATTCCAGCATTGGCATCGCAAATCGAACCAATCACAGTGTGCATCAGATCGTAAATACTATTTGTATCATTTGCAAAAATCTTTTGTTCGCAGATTCGATGAAATATGGTACCGATAAAGGGGACGCGTAAAATCAAGAGGATGAAATTGAATGCGAGGAGACTGACGGGTGTGAAATAAACGTGACGGACAGATGTGATGCGGCGCTAACGATGGCTCGCAAACTAGTGTGCGTCGCGGCGGTGGCGCTGGCACTACAGATAATTGGCGCAGCGCGAGTGCTGTGTCCAAATGACCCTAACTGCGTTTGCGGCGGCACGCTCGCCGTCGAACTCGATTGTAACATTGACGGTGAGTGCACTTAAATGCTTACTCTACAATCCTTTACCCAGTCCACCAAAATTCTGCACAATCCTTCATCATTTCAACTTCACTTTACAGCTTTTATATGCGAATCTCGATTTCAGGTCGGATAGTAAAAATAAATTTACTACCAGACACGTACATGAACATAAAATGCGAGAACGCAACAAGTCTCGACTACAGCAAAATGCCAAAATGTGCCAATCGGACGAACTCCTTCCAATCGGTCAGCTTCAAAGACTGTCCGTTACCATCGTCATCGTTCAAAGATGTTTTGATGAACATGGGAGTTTCTAAAACGATGGCATTGATTTTCCAAAATGGTAATAAGCTAGCTGGGTATTTCGACCGGAAGCATTTTGCCGGTCTAAAGGATCTGACAAAGCTGTTACTTTCCATAAATGGAATCACGCATCTACCGGACAATCTATTCACGGATATAAATAAGTTAACTTGGTTGAATATAAGATCAAATACCATAAACTTATCCGAAGAATTATTTAAGCCGCTAGAGAGGTTGGAAACTTTAGAAATAAGTCACAATCATATGACCAATATATCTTCGAACTTATTTTCACATTTGTCTTACCTGAGGAAACTTTCTCTATGGCAGAGCAATGTTACCTGGTTCTCTAAGGATCTTTTTGCGGGAGTAGACGTTCTTGAAGAATTGGATCTTAGCTCTAATGGGCTGAACGAGCTGCCCTCATCGATTTTCAAACCCCTGAAGAGGTTGAAGAAACTAACATTATTCTCCAACAAGTTTTCCGCGCTACCACAGAACCTTCTAAAGCATAATGAGGAACTGGAAACAGTAGTAATTCTGAATAACGATGCAAAGTTAAAAGACCTTCCGAAGTACCTTTTCGGAAATTTGGCAAACTTGAAGGAAATATACATCCAAAGAAGTGGCCTCGAGTTTTTGCCTTACGACGTGTTTGCTGATTCACCAAAAGTCACAAACATTTCGCTAGCTTATAACGATATAGATACTTTACCCGAGGCCGTTTTCAACGATCAAATTAACCTTCTGGAATTAGATTTGAGCCATAACAAGTTGAACAGCTTAGAGCCCAAAATATTTTCGTCGTTAGTACGCTTGGAGAGGCTGCATTTAAATCATAACAGGCTGGTGAAGATAAGTGGGTGAGTGATGGATTACAATTTGAAATACTTTTTTATTAGATACCTACTTTGTGAAATCAGACTTTGTATCTATTTGTATTAGATTGATTGCATCAGTTTTTTGTCGATTTAAGACTTAAGACATTCTTTTACAAAAGATAAATAACTTTGTACCTAAATCTTTCAATTATTTTCATTCTGCATAATACAACTCGATGTTACTCAAAAGCAGGACTTCAAAACTTAGGGTTACAATTTATTTCCATAGCAATACGCGTAACAAGCACTTATTATTTGACATGACAAAGCCAGCGCCGTTCAGAGGATTAGTCTACCTTCAATAACGTTACATTTTATTTCAGCTCCACCTTCTCCTCACTCCTCAGCCTAATGTTTCTCAACATGGAACATAACACTTTGAGAACCATATCCTCATACTTGTTCAGCAATAACAGGCAGAAGATGGTTATTTCTCTCGCACATAACAAGTTGAACTTCGAGACAAAGGAGCTGGAAGTCAATGCAACTACTAACAAAACCTCACCATTCGTTCATACTTATAACTTGAAGTTGCTGAATCTAAGCCATAACAATTTCAAAGTTAGTTTCGAGGACTGGTGGACCAATGGACATGATAATCTGGACATTTCTTACAACCAAATACGATATCTTTGGGTAAGAGAAAAAAAAATATTTTTTTGGCTTCGTTACATATATAAAGTTGAAATACTTAAACGAGTATCATAATTATATTCTTTACGTAACGTACTGCCAGGAAGCCGGGTAAGCACTTTGACGAATAACAAGATGTTTTATTTTTAGCCTGAAGAAAATCTGAATAAAAGCTACCGTGACGTAATAAAGAAAAGATTGAATACGCTGTGGGTAGCAGGGAACCCAGTGTATTGTCAGTGCTGGAATTATCTCTTTATTGATTTTCTTATGGAAAATTCTGGAACCGAGGTGAGCATACTAAGCATTTTGTAAGAGCACCTCTGATTATCTACCTATATCAACGACCGCTAACAAAGATGTTATAAAAATATCAATTTATGAATCATTCATTTTTGTTATTAAAATATTAACAAAATCTTTTTTTTTACAGATTCACGATAGGAGTGACGTAGGTTGTCCACTGTGGGCGAGACGTGCCTGCTATTCAAGATACAGCATCATCATGTCGGTAATCGTTGCTGTCATCAGCTTTTACCTACTCGTCATAATAGGATTTGTTGTATATAGAAATCATCTCATGTCTCCCATTACTCGTTTATTGAAACGAAAGTGTTATTCATACATGACGTATTGGCGCTATAAAAGATATCTTGGTCTTATGATAGCATACGATAAGCAAGACGCTAGGTTCGTTTACGAAGAATTCCTCCCAGCACTGAAAACTTACAGCGAATCCCCGATCGGTAAAAGCCTCGTCACAATATCAACTAACAAAGACAAATACATGAACAAAATGAAGAGCAGGAATACAGACCCTAATTATATTGTTATTTTTTCACCTAATTACTTAGAAGCTCAGTTCACAAATGTTAGTATCATAAACATACTGAGCGTGATGAAGGAAGCAAAGAATACTGTTTACGTTTTCGCTGATATCGGCCCTGATAATTCGATTTACACGTTTTTGAAGGAACAAAGGGATATAAGGAATTCTGTTGTTTGGCACGAGCCTCATCTCTGGGAGAAGTTTTCTAAAATCGTTGATTTGCAGAAGATTGGGCGTCTTGTTGAAGATTTTAAAAACATGAGACATGATGATGACCCTGCTCAGTATACCGATACACACACCGTAATCTTACCAGGAAAGGACTCTATATTTTTAGATTACTTTGGTATGGGTGCTTTCAGTGGTCACTTTTTCCATAACGGAAACAATGGTATATATTATCATACCAGGAAAGACTGATTCCGCAACCATTTGTAATGATCTCATAATTATGTTAACTACATTCTACTACATACCTTACTTTATCTTCAACTTATTTTACAATTGATAATTATTATTACGTTAGCTTATATCTAGTTGTATTTCATAGTAGGTAAATCAGCTTAAACTTTTTACAAACTATTTTACAATGTAAAAAACGTAGATTATTGTAAGTACTTCATGTATTATGTTATGTTGTCACTGTAACGAACAATTAGCTTCAAAGAAGTCTGTATCAACATCTTGGCTAAGGCAAAGTTATAATCGATTGTCTTTTCGTTATCGATAGTGTAAATATATTTTATCGTGACGGTTATTCAAGTTTCACAGAAACTCAGTAATGTTAAGAGTTGTAAACTGCAGCTTATAATAAAACAGTATACTTTCAAAAATATTTGGCTTTTGTATTTTTACCCTAAAACTCGAATAGGTCTACATCAAATCTAAAGTAATTCCACATCGCCACCTGAGGCCACTATTATTTACTACACTGTAGTGTACGTACTTGATCCGTCAAATCTTGTAAAATGGCATCACGTAGAGCCACGATAAATCGGTGAGTCGAGAGAGAATGAGTCTGATGTTCACCCGCTATGCATCAAAAACCACAATTCGCTGTTTTCCTAGACAATCAATTGTGTTGGCATTGTCATTTATCGAATTCATTCTAGACACATAAAAATATTATGTACCTATTTTGTATAATAACATACCTAACCAAGGGCATAAAGCAATATATAAAAAAAATTATGAATATGTAACTACTTGAATCACGACATGCATCATGTAATTATGGCTTTAGTTGTCTGTGGCTGTTTGTGTCATGTACAGTCAAGATCATTAGTAAATAATTATGAGACAAAGCTTCAAAATTAAAAATTAAAACTTTTTCGATTTGTAACTATGTATTACAATGAAGATATAACTATAAAACTATCTAAAAGTATTATAGCCGTAAAAAAATATAAAATACTGAAATAATGCTCTAGTTCTGATGCTGACTGTACCGCTTCTACACAAATTGATTGACAGAACAATGCTGTTCGTAAATTGGAGTGGAAAAATTGCAAATGACAGTCGTTGGGGGGATAAATCGTAGCCATAGCAACGAGGGGTAAACGAGGGAAGGCTGACTGGGGTTGAAACTATATGGGTGTACAAAAGAGCTTTTATAATGACATGGTGCTATAAGTACTCATAGTAACGAACTAGATAGGTAGGATATGTAGGTAAGGCTAAAAGATAGGGCTGGTTCTTTCCAAAATTTTACCTGACTTTTGACACTTTTCAAATTCACAAGAGAACCTTGTATCTGAGCAAAATAAAAAGCAATAGATAGATAGATAGATAATACTTTATTGTACACAAGGGAAAGGTACGTACAAATCTTAAAAATAACTTTGTATAGTACAATGGGCGGCCTTACCGCTGAAAGCGATTTCTTCCAGGCAACCGTAGCATGGAAAGTAACGAGCAATGTCACTAGGCAAGATTCAATAGCCTCTATGTTCGGAGTTTTCAACTGAACAATATTGGTTGTAATGCGTTTTTCGAATACCTACTAGTCTCTAGTGAACAGAAAGCCAATAAAATTAGCTAAGTACAGGTATCAATTCCCATACAAGATGTCTGCTATTCGATTTGGCGATTGTAGAATTTTAATTTGTCTAGATGAGCTGGAAGAATGTTTGATGCTTTTATATCAACCAATGGATTTGAATTACAAGTTATGAAAGATAATATACCTTCCACGCGTCTGAGACTTCATTTATCACATCCAGACATTGATTACATTCTATTCAGCGGAAATTGATTACTGGAAGACTTGCACCTCATAGAGGCTCGTAATGGATTCACCCTCTAATTGGTTTCCTGACCGAGTCAATTCGCTTCAGCGCTTCCCCTTTGAACATAGTGTAGGTTTATTACAAGTGTCTAGCTTTATATTACTCCAGATACAGAATAAATAAAGAACTCCTCTAGTTGACCCGTTTGCAACTTCGTCTATGCGGTTTCTCGCTTCTGCACTACACTATAAAGTAACCCCTTTATTCATATTCAACTGTCATTTTAGCCCGGCTTTAAAAAATGCTCTATCATTGTCACTTGTATGTCAACGAAAAGAGATGACAACAGATTTAGCAATCATTTTAGTAGCTCAGGTTTAGAAGACTATATTTGACTATATTATTGTGAATATTATATTTTGAAATGCTGAAACTCAACATGATTAATATTATAAGCCACTACGACTTATGATAAAGCCGGTTCAAGTAAATAAAAATTTGTTGAGGGAAATTTTTACAGTTGCAATTATTCTGAGCTAAGGAAAATGACACTGTCTTAAAAGAGTCGCAAAGTGTGATTTTTCTCAAACTATTTGTTACTAGATTAAACTAAAAACTATTGAAATTAACAAAACTAATTTTATTTGAAGTTAGCTTTGATAATCATAAAGGATTATTTCAGAAGCGATAGTTAGTCAGATTGGAGTAGTTAATCGTTGAGATCACGCTGTTCTCGCATTAAGTACCGGTATTAGTACATCACTTTTTGGAATGTTTAAGCTATTATGACATGATATCCATTTAGCTCGGAAAATATAAGAACTATCAAAATAGTAATTTACTGAACAATAATTAATAAGATCTAGGGTGTTCTTTCAAAAAAAATTGATCTTAAAAGCTAAGCAGAAATACTAAGATTGTGGTAATCCGTAATCCAATGGACAGACAGACAGACAGACAGACAGGCTCCGCAATTTATTCTCTCTAGTAATACCTAGTGGAAGTTTATACAGCAGTAGAATATTTCAAACTGAACAATGATGATAAACCATAATTGAATTTAATTTTGTCTCTGATCCAGCCCAAAATACTGGTATTATAAAAACTTTTCACATTCAGGTAAGCTTACTGATTTACACACCTGCACTGAATACAAAAATGATTCAGTTTATCGGTTTGCTATTAATAAACTATGTAAATATTATTTCTGCGGGGATTTAAGGCTTGATTTAAATAAATTCCTATTAAAATGTGTAAATGAAAACCGGAATTTATAATGGGTTTTATCGATCTATGGTTAGAGTGAAGTTGATGGTGTGATGAAAATGCTGTCAGCTAATCTGATATACCGCGTTCACACTATGCCATTGCCGCTGCCGGCATGAATGCCGCGATTAATTCCGGAATGATTGCCACAGCAACATCGCCTTTATTCCTACACCGCGTTCACACATGCCCATGCCGCTGCCCGAATTATTACCGCGATTAATTCCAGAGTTATTGCCACAGCAATATCGCCAAGTTCATGCCCTAGCTCTTTGGTGAGAATAAAGGCGATGTTGCTGTGGCAATAATTCCTGAATTAATCGCGGCATTCATGCCGGGCATAGTGTGTACGCGCTATTAAGTCTCTAGAACCTTTTCAAAATGTATATTTCTAAAGTCACTGGTACTTATTGCATTATTGATTTAATTTGCAAAGGTTCTATAGCCTACATTTCAAGTTGGTTGACGAAACAAAATTGGAAATTATTTTAATTGTAATTTGAACTAATTTTCACCAACGGACCACTATTTACAAATGAATTGTATTTAAATAATAATGTCTGATAATAGCAATGGTTTGATATAATTAACCAATCATTTTTTTTTATTCAATAATAGCTAAAATAAGTTAAAATGCATACGGCACTGCCAATCGCGGCAATGCAGCAGATCACGACTTTGCATACAGCTCTAGGCAATCTGTCAATCTTTGACACGTGTCATATACTTCTCCGATGCAGAAAATACGCGATAAACCCAACTCTGGATGGACTATTTTCTTACTGTATGTAGCTAAGGGCCGAATACTGAAATGTCACTAAAATTTAAACACCACCTAAAATTGCTCTGCCTCTGTTTGACATTATTCATTGGTAAGAGATGGCAGTAATTTGAGCATACCTATAAGTAGCGTTTGAGTATTCGGCCGTTAGGCTCGAACGCTTATACTATGCTGAAACCGTACTGAAACCATGCTAGGTCTGTTTATTGTTGCATTTTTATCCACAGACGCGAACTTAAAACAAAAGGTCGGTTACCATGTAGGTACTGTTTAATTTACATATTATTTCACGCATAGCTTTAACATTCTGCATACCTAGTGTGTACGTTTTACGTATGCTATACAGTATACATACATTGAGCAGAGCCGCTAGCGAAAAGTTTATAAAACTGATTCTCTTTACAAAAATATAGTTAACGTAAACTTTGAGTATACGTATAACTATATACAACGTATCCATTAAGCAATAAGTAGTTTTTAGGCAGCTGGTCCATTACGTAATAAAAATCTCACGATCGATACAAAGTCAGCTTGAACTTTTAGAATCACTTAGCGTAATCGTCTTCTTTCTATCCGTTCCGTTAGATCCATTAGTTTTATTAAATCGTTAGTTTTTCGCTCTAGTACCTCCATCAAATCACGCGGTGGATTTGTACAGCTTACAAAATTGCAGCTGATATACTTACATTTGCTGAAATGAAATCCTTGAGCCGTGTGTTCATTAATTGCTCAGGCACTGATCTGGGTTCAAATTATCTGAGCACATAATTAATGAGCATAAAACTGAACTAACTGAAGAGATCGCTAAACTGAGCGAAGGTCACAAAATTTTAATGTACATCTCAAACAAAACCCTTGAATTTTTTTCCACTTTGTTACGGTGTATATTATTTAGTACACAATAAAGTTTTTTCATTCATTCATCGATTCATGTTAAAATTCTATGGACGCTAGAGACTAAAAAACGTCTGCACATAGGAGCGGTATTATGATTCCCATACGTTGTGATTATTATTTTCTCTAGTAATCGTAAAATGTCTAGTTGGCTGGAGAGCTATATCACCTAATTTCAGTAAATTAAACCAGCTGTTTTTATAAGCTGCGACTTAGTGATCCGTAAACCAATGAACATTGATTCGCGAACACTGATGGTGCATTAACAGGGCAGTGAACAAATATACGGATGTTTCATAATTGAATATTGCTGATTCTAATGCAAACAGAGAGCTCTATTAGTCTCTATTTTGCAGACGATAAGTACTAATAATTGGTATGATGTTCTGCAAAATAGACTAGATTTGCATAAGCTGGTATTGAACTATATGATGATGTTTTTGATTGTAAAATTCAGTATTTCAAAGTGTCAGTTACATTAAGCACGAAAACACTTGGATGAAATTACCACAAGCCGTAAGTACTCACCTTAACCAAATAAGAATCGAATAAATCCGTGTGCTTTGTATGTACATTAAACCATTACTCGCATAAAATTCTTCAAGGGAAGAGTGATTCAAGTCAAAGAATTAATATAAAAAAAATAATGGAATTTATATCCAAATACACAGAGTTCTCAACAAGAGCAAAGCTATGCAGTAGTGGAAGTCAGCCAGTCAGTTAAATTTTATTATAGTCAAGTCTAGTGCATAAGAAATTGAATGTTCTCATATTAACACCATTCGCAATAGACAGAAACTGTACAGGTTTTCACTAGCTACACTCATAACATTGGGTATTCAAATTACTCGTGTTTGAAGCGCTCGTGGCGTAGCTTGCTTAGCCAATCTTCACTGATTATCTAAGTTAAACAACGTTCTGTGCGGTCACTATTTGGATAGGTGACCGTTAGTGACATTTACATCTGAGCGCTTCCGTGCTTCGGAGGGCACGTTAAACTGTCGGTCCCGGCTCTAGCAGTCGTTAAGTCACGACAGAGGCCTTAAGGCGGCCTAAAAACTCAGTCACCAGAGTTGGCCATTAACTCTTGCTTATTCCTCGTGTCATAAAGTCATTTTTTTCAGTGCGAAATGCTGTTGGAAGTAAAGTAATAGCTAGAATTTCACAAAATACGAGAAGCCATCAGCCACGAATATCTAATACCTCATCACGTTGCATATCATAAAGTATCTCTGTTGGGGATGGATCATAACAAGGAGTACATTACCAGTTGATGCGGTATTTTTGTCTTCTTTAACTATCGACAAAAATTATAAGGAATTTCTATTTTCAGGTCAACTTTAATATAAATAGAAAAGCTCATTAAAAAAAACTCGTTATGCCTGTATCTTCATTGTCGTATCTACAGTGCACGTCACGAGTTCTTTTTCTCATTAGATTTGCGTTTGAATTCCATTCCATAGTAATGCGCATAATTGTGGAACCTCGTTTTCGTCAAACTTACCTACTCCAAAAAAAAGACTATACCTAGGCTCCACGTTCGAGAATTCTACGTCACAGTTACTTCATTCCATTTTAACTCTGTGCAAATACTCAGAGTTGTGGCACAACGTGTACATTTACTTACCCACTTTACTAAAAATACTGGCTCCATGTTCGTGTATTATACAGTGCACGTAACGGTCGCTTGGTCCCACGGGATATACAGAAATGAGATTCATAGTGAGCCCGCGGCTTCTATGGATATTGCCAAGTCCCCCGCGATTACTGTTGTGTTAACAGCATTGATTAGTTCTGCCATCTTGAAACTGAATAGTCAAGCGACCGACCGACGCAAGTATTTTGAATAACTATTGAGCCACGGAAAGTTACCGAGTTCACGGGTAATTTCCATGTAGGTATGGATTAAAGGGGTATAATCGGTGTCTCTTATAACTGTTTTCATACTAAATCATGGGTATTCTGTGACTACATAGTGACATTAGCGCGTTTCAGCGCGGTTTTTTCCGTCAAAAGCTTCTTGTTTTGGTATATCTGTAGCCACGTCACTTGACATTATGCTGGGCAGCGAAAGCAGTTCAGTGCTTACGATACGGGGCAGTAGCTATAGGGAATCGTATCATGGAAAATAATATTTTCTTATAGCTCAACCAGTAGTGCCACGCAGCTGTATCACGGGATGATAAACAATGTTTATGGTTCGTATTTTTATTTACTGCTAAAGCACTGAACCTGACTCAAGCATAGAATTGCATGAAAATCTTTACTCAAATCTATGCTTGAGTAACTCTTTACCAGAAATACGAGCTAAACCTCGTTTAAACTTTTATATTATTATAATAATCAAATCAAACATGATTTGATCAGGACATCTGATAAAGACTGAAATGTACGTATGTGACTACTTGTGGACGTTTCTGTGAAGCAATGCATTGCGTCGACCACTCTGAGATGAAAAGATGTTACGTATCATGTGTCTGTATTAGGGGCAGCCATACCCTTCATACCGAAACACAGCAATATGACCATCACTGTGCGGTGGCGGCAGAAATAAGTACGGTGGTATACTTCCCCGGACAAACTATTATCACAAAGAGCTCGACTAAACTCTATTTCAGTTATCCCTATTGAGTCCACCGGCCGGCCCACTGGTGGACCAGATGGGAAAAAAAATCCCATCGAGCCCACTATGCAAATGAGTGGGCTCGATTTTACGGTATATTCTAGAAATCCCCACTGAGAAATCCCCACCAGTGTGCTTTTACAAACATAAATAATTAACTAAGTTTAATACACCCAACATCATTTTCATAAAAGTTAAAATTGTTGCCATAAGAAAACATGAATAATATTCATATTGCAACTTTTTAATCAAAGTTCGCAAACTATAAAACAGAGATACAGAAAGGTCGCAGTAAGTCGAGTCTACTTCTGCATGAAAAAGTTAATTAGAGTTTAGTTTTGAAAAAAGCGGTGACAGTAAAATGTCAACCTTAATATAGAAACTATGAAATGCTGATGTACGATGCTTGAAGGACGTCGTTAGCCAGTCTCTCCTCGACCGCGTTCGAGCTGTAACACAATGAGAAAAAGTTAAAGCGGTTTTATTATTTTTAATACAGGTCATTAAAATATAACTAAGTAGGTATATTTACTTCCCCAAGCAAGCGAACCAATGTAGACATTGTTTATCTCATCGAGCCCACTGGTGGCCCAGCCGGTTGGCTCGATGCGAATAACCCTATTCAAAGACTACATAATTATTATCATCAATATCATCATCATCATCATCAATATATATAAAACTCTTTTGAAGCTGACAGAGAATCAACGCACAGCCTAAACTATAAGTCCTAGAGGTACGAAATTTGGAGGGTAGTATCCTTATATAGTATAGGGGTGCACTGAGAAAGGAATTTTGAAAAGTCACACTCTAAAGGGTCTAGAACGCGAGCAACGATAGAAATATAATATACTAGCGACGGCTAGTATATTATATTTCTATCTATTTTAAATAACTTTCTAAAATTACAACTAACAACAAAATTAGGACTACTATGTAAGTACTTTTCTAAGCAGATACCTACCTGTAGTACATTATTTTCATGGAACAATGCTTGCCATAACTTCCTGGGTATACACTATACAGGTAAAATAGGATTAGAAAAGAAATGGTTTTTTTTCTTTAATGTAGACGATGCAAACCTCCTTCAGTAGGGAGTGACGGCGGTGTAGAGAAAAGATTCAGATTGTTATTGAGTTGTCACAGAGATAAAAAATACAGTTTCTAGTAGTAGTATAGCTCTTTGTGAGAGCTCGTCCGGAGAAGTACTACCACCGTACCTATTTCTGCCGCCAAGCAGCGATGCTCGCATTGCTGTGTTTCGGTTTGAAGGGTAAGGGCGCCGGTGTAATTACAGGCACATGAGACTTCAAGATCTTTACGTCTCAGAGATTGTCTTACAGGGCACGTCCTCATTGGACTTGCTATGTGAGGTAATGCATTGTTATAGGCAGAAGTTACTACTTAACATAAGGTGAGCTATAAGCTTGTTCCATTACATATTATCATAAAAAAAAAAAAAAGAATTTGGTTTGTAATTTAAATTTTTTAATTTACTTGGCCACCATCCCTTCTCCATAATTAACATTTACCTTGGTCCTTCGATCACCAATACACTGGTAACATGACGGTGAACGCATCGTAGAACACCAATGTTTTTGCTGAACAATAAGTTGTGTCTGTTAATGACTTTTTTTATCTGTAATCCAATGTAAATGAACGGGTTTTAAATATTTACAATTTTATCACGTATTTTTTAATAAATAATGTGAGGACATTTTGAAATCTGATTAAATATAATGGTGCAAAGTTAATATTCTACATTTTAGCTATAATAAATAAATAAATAGTCTTGGACATAACACACAACGATCTCCAGTCCCAAAAAACAAAGATAGCACTATGAGAACATATTGTTATGGGAGAGTTAAAAAGTTATATTTTTTTATAGAACCACATTCCAGAATGAAACATTACGAAGAATCTTATAAAAAAGCCTTTGGATTACGACATTGTTAAACTACAACACGCAGATTGTTGCTGCCGTAATGTTCCCAATTTGTATGACAACTCCGGCTTCCTTTTGATGTTTCCTGCTCTACCCTGAATTATATCCCGAGACACGGAGCACATAAACCAGATACTGTACATTCAAATAAATCACACGAGTTAATCTAAACACCACCTTATTTGTATTCCAGCAAGGTACACTGGCACGCGAAATAAAGTGACTCCTGACAAGAGTAAGATTGAGCGGTCCACAAATGAAGTACAAAGGCCACTGTGGGCTGGCGGTGATCAGCCTCATGCAATATTCAACGGAATGGATGCCGGGAATACCATCCGATATATTTACCGGCCACTGACCAGCGACACTGAAATAATAACCAGCAATGTATACCTATACACTGCATTTACATAGAAAGCCGGTCGCCATCCTACAAACAGTTTTTTTATTTCATATTTTTTATGATTGATAGTTACATTACAAACACTTCAGCTGATAACTAATTAAACCTAATTGCAAATATGAAAATAAATAACCGTCTGGCTGCTGCAAAAAATTACAGACTTCATTATGATGGTAGGTACTTTTTGATATCTTTAATATTTTTAGATTATAAATCTGCCAGAAAATCTTGCAATGTAGTTGTGTAGATTGCGGTAAGTAGATGAAAATAATAGAAAAGGCTTCAGAACATCTTTTCTGTTCCATGACTAGAAAAATTAAATGACTTTTCAAAACTATACAAATGATGATAATATTCCTTGAGGAACCTGCAACCTACAGAATGGCAACCTGCGTGATGTGTAAATGCTTCCGAAAAATAGGTACACACAAATACAACTTTATGCAAATTATGTAGATAGGTATGTATATAGCCATTGGCGTCCATTGCAATACAATTACAGACCGTGAGACTTGAAATGTGAAATGCAACGAGAATTGGATTCTGTTAAATCAACTGAGAGTTTTTTTAATGCTATTATTTCTTGCTTCAACTGAAATTAAACTAACTTCTCACATAGCCACGGGTACGACAGCTACACCACATTTTATTTGCTCTATCTATCTATCTAATCACCGTTGGGTATAGGCCTCCTCTTTGTCACGCTATTCTTTCCGATCCTGCGCCAATCAAATCCAGTGTGCTCTTGCCACTTTAACGATATCGTCCGCTCACTTTGCTGGTGGTCTGCTTCGTGACCTATGACCCTCGCAAGGCTACCACTCCGTCACTGCCCTTGTCCATCTTCCGTCGTTCAGCCTAGCCAGGGGTCCTGCCCATTTATTTGCTCATTATAAGCTGATGTTTGATTTCTGATAGGACCGCCTTAGAAAACTTTTTGCACGGGTTTGACGAATTTATTTCTAGCTACGAACAACTCTACCAAAATTATCCTGCTTCACCGCGATGCTGTTTTAACTAGTATTTCATTATTAACAAAAGTTGCTATGAAACCTTTATAACATTTAACTGTTCATGCAACGAGTTTCAGAACAACTAGACAGTTTGCGCTGCGCTGGTAAAATTAGCTATCAACGTAAAGTTCATCACAGAACCTACCAAAACTGTACACACATTAAAAAACTATAACTACTAATATCTAACTATAGTTTCTATGGCTGGATATAAACGCCGGTTCTAATAACATCATCATCATATGCAAACCTTTTCATATTGTTTGTTACTAGGTGTCGCCCGCGGCGTTGCTCGCGTTCTACCGTTTTAGAGTGTGACGTTTCAAAATTCCTTTCTTAGTGCACCCCTACACTATATATGGATACTACCCTCCATATTTCATACCTCTAGGACTTATGGTTTGCAAGTGTGTGTATTGTGTAAGTGTATAATGCATCGTTATAGGCAGTGGTTGGCACTTATCCATCATTTAGCTGTATAAAAAACCCAGAGAATGAACTAACAAGATATACTTTGCACATCTTAGAGATAAACAAAAACAAAAAAAAAATGATACAATAGGTGGTCTTATCGATAAACAGTCACTGCCAGACCACTTTCACCGCAGGGGAGGTTGAGTAGGAGCTTAATTAAAGCATGAGTGAAAAACTTTAAAAAACTTAAACTGCCAGCTACTTAAAGCAGTATGTCTGCGTGAGAGCAAACAATAAGGTTAGTTTAGATAAACGCAACTTTTTATATCACTACACTCTACTTTTAGATCAAAAATAATTCTACTTACTGCTCTTCAACTCAAACATGTACGGTTGGTAGGTATTCATTTAAATACAACTGAAATACTCGAATGAATGAATGTGACAGAATACAATCGTCACCGCAGACAGACAGAATTCGGTAGGCCACAATGACTAGTATGATTAAATGAGATAAATGTAAAAACATGATTATAATTTATTGTTTTCTGGTGAAATTAGACAAATAAAAATGCTCATTAATATGCAATTTACTAAAACTTCATATACTGGAACTACAAAGGCTATGCCAGTGTGTTGGGCACGATTCCGATTGGTACTGATTTAGCCCGTTGAGCTATCTATAAATCGTTTGCAACGGTTTGTAGATAGCTCAACTGTTTCATTTGTATTTTGTAAATATTATAAATACTGTATTAGTCGTTACTTTCTTTGCAATAAAGGTTATTACTGCTTTATATCAGGTGGGCCACTATTTGTTCCATAATAAACATTGAATAACGTTCCACGCCAAGATTTCGAAAAAAAAAAATCCAACAGTAGGGATATCTAATGGGGATTCCGGGAATTATCCTAATCCCAGCATTCC
Organism: Eulithis prunata; assembly: GCA_918843925.1. Classification (NCBI taxonomy): domain Eukaryota; kingdom Metazoa; phylum Arthropoda; class Insecta; order Lepidoptera; family Geometridae; genus Eulithis; species Eulithis prunata. The sequence goes on along the minus strand of OU974016.1, from coordinate 3,868,385 downwards.
TGAAATTGCAGTACTGTCTGGAAACTTGACAGTCTTGAGGTAAATCTACTGAGTTTATCTTGTGGGACTGACTCAACAAATTACTTCACCGAATGTCTGGTACCACTTTGAAAAGTTTTCAAGGAATGAAAATGTAATAGAATTTGAAGATCTAAAATGTCGTGAAACTGAAGCTCTTTTGAAGATAAAATCTTTTGAAGTAGGTACCCAAGTAAGCTAGCGCTTAATCAAGGACAAAAGCGGTAAAGCAAGGTATTAAAGAAACTATATAAAGTTAACGTAGTCCCTCGGTTGGAGCACAGCTTATGAGGATAACAGCTCGGACACTCCACGACTCCACTATTACTCTGCAGCTTGTTGGTCTGCTTTATATAAAGTATTACACTTTACAGTAACACAAGTGTCATCATCATCATCATCACGACGCCTTTGCATCTTTTACAGACGATTTAAGTATAGACCCAAGTGTAAATCACAGTTATTGTTGAGCTTGAACACCGGTACTAACAACCTAGATTCTAAAGGAATTTATAATGGTTCAAACAGTTTGAACTTAGTTGCTTGAAGAAATCAACTTCAATCATCATCACTTTATCTAAGCAAGAGTACGAAAATAAAAAAAGTTTTATTTATTATCGACTTAATAAATATTCACAATACCTAGGACCACATTAGAGGTGAAGGTAGACAATGCTCTTAGCATTAAGTCCTCCAAGCACTACTTGCGTATGTGAAATTTTTAAATAAATAAATAAGGTACATAATATAGACAAACCGGGACAAATCTCAAGAACATAATTAAGCGCGAGCTTCAGGACGCAAGCACAAGTTTTATTTTTCGATCCATTACTATCTTTTTTAAACTAGTTATTTTCTTATATCTGTGACATACCTATCCCAACATTATGATAAAGAGTTAGGGACACGATAAGCTTTAAGAAGCTTTGGGTATTAGCGAAACTGTCAGTGGTTATTAGTTGAGGTAGCTTAGCGTTCTTGCCAACTATTATGTAGAAAGCCTCTGAAATTCCAGGTAGTTTGTGGAACCCAAAACTAGGTATCTACGGCTTCTGGACCGAAAACTAGGGAACACCGTGTCAATCTATTTTGTAGTTATTATGTCTTAAAGTGTAGGTATATATGATTGCATTTCAAAATATAATTTTATGCCAGGTGATAAGTCAGCAAGCGTCCGGTCCGCCTAATCGAAAGTGGTTCCATAGCCTGCAGCAAGCTCGTCTAGATTTCTTGCGATCGAGACTAGAAATCATCGTAAAAAATATTTGGTGTCTTCATAAAATTACACTTGGGCAACTCTGACAGCGAGGCTTGTCAACTTAAGCTAAAAATCTATAGGACTTGTCAAGTGACTATCAACTGTCATTTAAAATTTTGTTCATTTTCTATTTTTTAGGTACAAAAGCCATAAACGGAGAAATTGAAGTTCTATTTTCTAGCGACTTTGTGATTGTAGAATTCAGGCGAGGGAACCCCAATATTAATTGATAATTTTTTGGTGTTTTTCGTATTTACGAGTACCTACTGATTTAGATATTATGAAAATAGCCCCTCAGAGTAATATTTCAGTACTGTACATGATCTATTGTTTGGCAAGCGCTCTCATTTCCTTTGTCTGGTTAAATTGTATGGCATGGACTGGAAGGGACGCTCGACAACTCTTCCGAAAGGTTTTTCGTGTATTGAAGTGGCTGCGGCCTGCGGCATTGTTATGAACAATCTATCGTGACCTTTAAAGCCCTACAAATAATGTGGTTCAACTTGATTATAAAACGTTTTTATCAAAACGTAGTAAGCTGAAAAAATGGATCCATAAATAATGTTAAAGCTATAAGTATATTATTATGATCAATATGGGTAAGTATTTTATTTATACGTATTTTAAAATTTCTTTCCAACTGCTTTGTCAAAAAAATAATTGCGGTTACCAGTTTTTTTAAATTGTTTACCGATATTATGAAAAAATCTAAACCTTTTTCATCATCATCATCATCAACCTATATCGGTCCACTGCTGGACGTAGGTCTCTCCCAAGACGCACCACTGAGCCCGGTCATCGACTCTTCTCATCCAGTGTTTGCCAGCTACATTTCGCAGCTCGTCCCCAACTAGCCGGGGGGCGTCCTACACTACGTTTACCTAAACCTTTTTATGTCATGTTCATTTCCTGGCCACGCAATAGTTTTTAGATCAGCGAAAATATCCCTTAGTCTATATATAACTGCCAAGTTTTAGATGAGTATACTGGAAAGTGGTGCAATATATCAGGGCTCCCGTGTTATAATTTGTATACACTCTACAATTACCTGTACTATTTAGTTGCTAACAAAACAAATGGATTAGCATCAGTTGCTCTTGGATTTCAGCATCACATTCATCCTCGGGTTACGAGCATCAGCGGGACGTTGATTGATCTATAAAACTCGCTGGAGATACCCACGCATTGTTTTGGTAATTTTAATTAAAATACACAAAATATTCATGTTCATTGTCCTACTTATTACATCTTCTTCTTCTAAATATATAAAACTCTTTTGAAGCTGACTGACAATCAAAGCACAGCCTACACTGTATGTTCTAGAGGTGTGAAATATGAAGGGTAGTATCCTTATATAGTGTAGGGGTGCACTAAGAAAGGAATTTTGAAAAGTCGCACCCTAAAGGGTTTATGATTAGAATCAAAGATTTTAATCAAATAATGCGTATGCTGCTGCCACGCGAGCAAAGCCGCGAGCGACAGCTAGTTATTAATAAAGTGTAGTCCATGTACCTTTAAAAAACTTACACGTATATACACTCCGTTGCGTCGTTGAGAATTTACATATTTTAAGGCGTCCCAGAGGAAAATAAAATAAATAATAAAACATTTTATCTTCTCTTTGGTAAATCCTAGTAATATTAGCAAGTTTTTCCCCAAACGCTATCTGTTTTCATTAAGGGACCGTCCGCTGAGCTCATTATTACATCCAATATTTCTCCCTCAGCCTAAACAAAATTATTTATCACAATAACGCTTTCTTTGCACGTTGAATAAATATTTTACATTACTAGGTGCGTCCAAAGAATAAAAGAAAATCCTTGCCAAACATAGGCCTTTGTAAGTTATTGTGTTGGAACACAGTCTTGAAAAGATAATGAAAAATAAGCTGCTTTTGTCTGATAAATTAATCTGTGTAATAAATTGTAGCAATTTAATATTTGCTTGATAAATGAGAGCGTTACCGAACACATCGTTATTTAATAAAACGATGTAATATTTTGACAAAGACGCTCTTACATTCTATATTTTTAAACTGGCAAAGTTCACAAGCAGCTGTGAATTGGTCACAAAAATACTCTAAACTTGCGGAACTTTCGCCAAAGTTGGTCTTTAAAATATCTCGTAAGCTTCCAGCGTCGTCAGCAGTCGTGAAATATCGCCAGCACCCGGAGGCTGGAGGAGAACGGTCAATTTTTATCTATAGCATTTCACTGCAGTAAATCGACAGTGATTTTTCAGACTGAAATATTAGCGGTTCAGTCTCCATATCTCTGGGGTCGGGCGAGCAACGAGCTTGTTAATAAACTCCATTTTTCATGGCCGAAAATGTTATAAAATCGTAACAGTGTAGCCGCAGGCAACATTTTTGTCTACCCGCACGTAGTAAAAATATTTAATCGAATTCTTGAGCTTTGCGTTTTTCTTGAATTTATCCGTCTGTAATTTTAATCGTGCGTCAGCTCCGCCTCAAAATAGCTTTTTCCCATGACTGCCATTTCCGTGAAGCACTTTTTGCGACATGTAGTGAAGTGACCGAATAATTTGATCGTTTGTCAACGTCTTCGCTACGCCGAGGAGAAAAATGATTCAGTAAATCTGTCTACGCTTCACGTTACTGAATTAATTGATATAAATTATCAGCCCTCGGCAACAATTTAATCTGAAGCTGGTAATCCTGGCTTCTCTAATTAGTTAGTTGCTTATCACAGCGCTAAGAGACCGGATGTTTCAGTACGGGAGCACCCGCGTTCCGCAACCATTTCTCAATTATTATTATTTCATAACAGAGTTTAACACCGAATTGAGTTCCTAGAACTCTATTCTGTCTTCACTCCTAGCCGTTCTCGTTTACCTGTGGAGAAACAAGTTTTTAGGAAGCTTTGCAAAAAACCACCAGCCGCTAAAAACCTGAGACTGTCGTTGGAACAGTTGATTTGGTTATACTGAGAGCCAGCAACTGTATGTATAGTTTGGTCATTACTGTGGAACTGAACAAATGAAAAGAAGATATATGTATACATACTGATTCAGAGTTGACGAATGATAAGAGTGAGTGGAAGAAGAAAACATGTTGTACCGACCCCATCTGCCGTGGGAAAAGGGCAGGGAAATGATGATGATTTGTGTATACTTACTGACAAATATCTACTTAAAAATGTTAGCAATGCAGCGTAGAACCAACCTCTTTGAGTTATAAAGAGTATTGGTTCGCACTGACCGGCAGTGTTTGAAAATGGAAGACCCATGGATGACACGACGTGCGAGGGCAGCGAGACGTGTCAGTTGCGTCGCAGTCGAAGAACAATGAAAAATAAGTGTGGATGTGGAAATACGAATTATTATGGAAATACTATGATTAATACACTAAAGCTCTGTTTATTCTGTTGTAGCTCAAAAAAATGCTTAAAACTACACGGCTAGATTTAGAAATGCTAGATTCCCAGAAATAACGACGCTGGCCTACTTTCCGTCCTTCACGTGGCGGTTCTACGCTACACCTTCTAGTTCATGGTACTTAGAAAAATATATATTGGTTTAGGTGTTGCGGTAGCCCGTCACAACATGTCAGACTTCAAAAGTGATTCGAGCCAGCTTGCGGATAAACAAATTGAAAAAATACGAGTCCGTACGAGTGTTCAGCCTTGTATTTTTTTAATAAAACATTCACGCTATGGACACCAAGTTATACGGATCGATGGTGAATAGTGTCATGTCTATATTGCAATATATTGCAGGCTTTAGTATACATTTTGATAAATAATCATCATTACCATCAACTGGATTGCTGGACGTAGGTTGCTCTCGATTGAAGTTTGCTATGTATAATAAACTAAAGTAATCCCTTTCCAGTTCAAAATATCCTTTGATAACACCAGCCACAGAATTTCAGTACTGTTACTGTAGCTGAAATAACACTGAGTTATTTGATAAATAAATATTTAACTTTCCAGGTCGACAGACTAGTTAAACTTAGCTTAATGAACGACATTCTGGAGCTGGAAAAACAACGGCTAGAATTTTATTCACGGCGAGATTTCAACCCCTCTAACCAAGACATTCTATTATTGCTAGAAAGTAGTAAACGTCACAAATGTATAGAAATAGTCACGTGACTTTATCCCAAAGTAACCTTTGTCACCAGAGTTGGCCACTAACTCATACGAGCTTGCTTACCTTATATTTTTGGGTTAAGTTCATTTCATCTAGATTGTAAAACGTCTGGGTGGACAAAATGTTGTATATCTCGTTTGCATAGAATAAAATAAATAAATAAATATTCAAGGACACTTAGCACAACGCCTTCTAGTCCCAAACTAAGCAAAGCTTGTACGATGGAAACTAGATGGCTGATAGAATACATACATACATTTTTTTTTGTAAATACATACTTATAATACATAGAAACACCCAGACACAGAACAAACATCTATGTTTACAAAACACAAATGTTTGTTCTCAGTGGGGATCGAACCCACGACCCACAGCACGGAAGGCAGAGCTACTACCGACTGAGCCATGACGCCTGTCAGAATCTGCCTGCCAGAAGAATGTTTGTTTATAAAATAACCGCTTATTTGAGTTTGCATTCGCTGAGTACTCATCGTACCGCAAATTCAGTTTGCTGTAACCAAAACAGTAACGGTCAAAAGCTTTTCAACCTCCATAGAATATTCAAAGGCCGCCTGTGAAAATATGGCTAAATTGGCACTGTGCTCCCGGATTTTGTGTTTAATATTCAGCCGATGAAAAATAGCCCACCATAAAACCAGAAACGTATGAGTTTTCAGCCCGCGCATTTGAATATTGATGTTTATGGTAAGTATGCGCTTTTGTAAGTAAGTAGGTACGTAACATAAGCTCTATCTACCACATGTTTGTGTGAGTATTACATATTCTTTGTATGTGTGAAATTCAGCCCGCTAAGGCAAATTCAGTGCGGCTTTAGTACAAGTTTGGGTAGTAACAAAATTTAATGATTATTCTGAGCTTTAAACCAAAATACTTTGCGAGTAATATTTGTTTTTATCCGCCCGGCGGTAAAACATGTCATGTCATGTTGCACTAATTTGTATTTTTAGACCACTTTTATACCAGTTTTAAAACCTATAGATTTTAAAAATTGCGATGTCTTTACACACGATGCAAATCAGTGGAATAAATGGTATTAATTCATTTTGGTCTATAAATATCTACGTTTTTATAACGTGTCATCGTTTGAAGCCAGTGTAATGAACTTACAATGAAACACGGGCCTGTAAGTAAGCCTGCGTGAGACAAAAAAGGGCATTAGCGTGTAATTTATCAGAGTTTCCACGCCATTAAACAGAGAGTGCAAAAAACGTGTGTGATAAGGCCTATGGGAGGTAAGTTGAAATGTGAACTCGTCGTAAAAAGAATTTCGATTTGATATACCTAGAAGGCGAAGAAGAACGAAGCCAATTCAGAGGCCTTTGATTTTGCGCTATTGTTCATCTTTTCTTTCATATATAAAGAGTAGAGTAAGGTAGGTAGAACTTTTTTCTGAAACACTAAACTTTTTCGGAGACCGAAAAACACTGAAGCACTGAGTTATAATTTCCACCAGTGCAGTGGTAAGTGACTAAATCTAAATATTAATCGTAGTCAATATTGTTTATCATTTGGAATCCACTCGAAGTCAAGATTAATAGAAAATCTATTGGGAAGCGGAGTTCCGAGATTTATTTTATTTAGATTAAAAGTAATACTTTTTAGACAAAATGAATCAACATTAGATTTTGATCATGTAACTGGTTCTTATGGTACTGATAAAAACCGCGAGGAAAAACAAGTTTTCACAAAAAAAGCAATGAAAATAAAAACCCGCATTCCGCATTCAAAAGCAGTTCAGTTAAAATATTTCGTCACAAAAAAATATTCAAATCGGGATGTTAAGCGGGATTACCGTGGAAAGCACGGCATTACCAGCCGTCATGTAGCCGGGGGCTGGGAAGCTAGGGTACTACCACAATATTTTACAATCAAAATACTGTTGTAATAGGTGAAAATTCAGAGTAAATAAATACTTTTGAGTATGTAATTTTACGCTGCAATGACGCTTTTGTCAGAACTGCATGCCTACTTGACGGCCTAAAGCCAGGTTTATATAATACAGGGTCAGTGCACAAGTCAGTATCGGCGCCGACACTGCTGCCATCCATGACTTCATTCGTTTACATGGAATGAGTGGCCAGAATTATCACAGTCAAAAATCTCTTATTAGAATCACAAGAACACCAAGGAGTTGAAGAAGTTAAATCACAAGAAAGAAAGAAAAAAAAGTAAAACTTTTTATTGCCCACTAGGTACATTTAGGTAGGTAGGTACATAGGTACATCCGTAAAGAATAAAAAGAAATAAAAGCAAACAATGGATATTATATCTAATCTATCTCTAATTACTAATAATAAACAAAAGGTAGGTTAGTACCTACCTGCGAACCTCAAACCAGTTCAGTACATGAATAGGATGAAGGTTACTAGGTGTGTGAGGCAAAAATAAATAATAAATAAATAAATATTCACGGACACTTAACACAACGCCTTCTAGTCCCAAACTAAGCAAAGCTTGTACGATGGAAACTAGATGGCTGATAGAATACATACATACAATTTTTTTTTTTTTTGTAAATACATACTTATAATACATAGAAACACCCAGACACAGAACAAACATCACAGACAAAAGGGTCCCGACACAGCATTTAAGCTGCACCTAACTAGGTAGGAAATCGACATTCCCTACACAAGTACAAGAATCATTCAGATCATCATAGTATACCATATCGGGACCTATTATACGTCCTAAATTACAGAAAGTACCAGTACCAGTTGTAAACCTCCACAAAGGTATCAAAACGGGTATTTTTACACAACCTCATAAATAACCTGACATCCATCTTCCTGACACTTGAACAACACGCGGCTCTACGGGACCCCATTAGCCTTTAAACGAAACAATGCCTGTGGAGACTTTATGTCTGTGTCCATTAGTAAAGGTCCGTGAAAGAACCCATGACCGGTAAGGGCTAGTTTATGCCAGTGTTTTTTATAGAACTAAACGGAACCAGCTGATGGCTTATAATAAGTGGTAACCACTATAACGCGGATGCATTGCCTCACTGAGCACATCCTATGAGAACGTGCCTATTGCACCGTTAGCACGCTTCAAACCAAAACACAGCAATGTGAACATTACAGTCTAGCGGCAGACATAGGTACAGTGGTAGTAGAAAAGTTTACAACTCGGAAACTATGTAACCTAGAAAAAAATAAAACCGGTTTTGGAATGTCTAAACAAAGCCCTATCATATGACACCCCACTTGATATTTTGGTACAACTTATTTTTTTTTACTCCTTTTGGAACCTCAACTTTCCAACCCCTTGACCGATTTACTTTATTTTTCAAACCAGTAAAACTTAAGAGTACTATCCGTATACCTACCAAATTCTGTGAAATCGGATAAGCGGTTCAAAAGATCTCAACGAACAAGCATACAAAGCATTTTTGCTCAAGTTGTCACTAAGATCTTCGTTTGCTTCGCTCACTCGATCAATAAATTGTTGGCCTTCACAACTTATACTAGGTAATTTATTTCTGCTCTTTATCCTTTATTTGTTCTTATTAAACCCATACGTCCCACTAGTGGACGAGGCAGTGGGCTCGATGAGAATAACCATGCACGACATTATAAAAACGCCTATTTGAAAAACCTCACTTTAGTATGATTGAGTTGCAAACAAAATAAATGCTTGAGATTAGGATAAGTATGATCAATGTGCGCGGGCCCTAGTAGTCACTTCTAAATTATATGTATTAGGACGGATTATAATGGCACAGTCCATAATGTGTTTACTGCTTTTCTGGTTACTTTGTATGTTTATGACATGTAACTTTTGGTTGACGCTCCATACATAGATAAGTAGGTCTTAAAATATACCGTAACTTTTGTCAAGCTTATAAAGTCTAAAATCGTTCAGCAAATACTTGGATTAAAAGAGCCTTTGATATATTTAAACATTTAATTTATTTCTCAAGTAATAAGTAAATACGTAGGTATACCCTTAGGTCGCTTTAAGTAAATTGAAGGGTTCTTGAAAATATTCGAAAACTTTTGCTCGTTGATAAATTGAAAGTTCCGAAAACAATAACTTTGAAGTTCTCAATGTTCAGTGAATTGATTGTTCTAAGAGCTAACCGTTTATGTCTACGGCAATACTTTTATTTTGTAACAAGTACAGAAAACCAATTCAAAATTGCTTTTATCTTCCTTTACACTTTCAATCAAATTAAAGCATTTTTAAGTAGCAAAAAAACAGGTAGTTTTTGACAAATTAATGTTTATCTTTATAAGTACATACTTTCTGATACAGAGCATGAAACTAATACAAAGAAACTCTCGAACTAGACTCGAATAAAATCGAACTAAAATCAAAATGCGTTTCTACAAAATCTGTACAATGGTTTCTTAGTAGAAGTACAGATCATATAATACTATACATATAGAAGTCTCGTTTCTTATATTGAAGTGGTAACTACTTTGATGGCGACTGACTAAATCCTGTCCAAGACCACTCGGATATTATGCATGCATATTCAAACAGCCTTCAGATAGGAAACATGCGTTGCTTATCCCACTGTGATGAAGTGATCGCACAACTGCCTCATGTAATATTCATGGACTGGACAAGACTGGTAGCGTAATATAAACCGCTGACTTATAACATTGCATGCATAGAATAAACAAGTTACGACGTAGAGTGACGTCGATGACGTAGTAGTGCTACGCAATGAATCAGAGACCCGAGTCTCTGCATTTGTTGTGACTTTCGACTCAAGTATGGCACAGGCAAACGCATTCGCAAAGCTAGACTCGGGGCTTTTTTCGTTGCGTAGCCTTCTATATACAGTTCTCTAGTCAACATAAAGCGAAAGCCTGCTGTCATGTTTTCTTATGAGATAGGACTTTGGTCATATTGCAAAACTGCTAATACTCTTATATTTACCCCCCAATTAATAAATACAGGATTAACGTGAACGAACAGCCGACCAATCGGTTACAACCAGCATGTGCCTAGTGGTTAGCGCATTGGTTGAATCTGCCTAGAGACGCTGCTTCAAAGTGTTCGTCTGAAAATTTGGATCCAAACGTTTGACAGTTCCTACGTGTGTGGTTTCCCTTAAAAAAGTTGCCGCTCTTACCTTCATGCAATCTTTTGTAACAATGCAGTCTTCACTTGAAATTAATCTAATTTTATCAGATGAAACGTGAGCAAAACAGGCTGTTTTCGATAAGCTACGAACAGATTGAACAGCAGTTTGTCCGATATCTATATAGCCACAACAGACGCGTCTTAAGTTATGCCAATAGGCGTAATGCTGATGTCCGCCGGGTTAGATCGGGTCGATAAGATACCGCGTGTCTCCGATAATGGTGAATTGGAGCCAATAGCAGTGGAAGATAGTCTCAACTTAGCTTATGTAGACAGTTTATTTAGATGTGTAACATGAAACCACTCATTGGTATTTCTTTTTTAATTATAATATAATACGCATCAAATCAAAGGGCGACGCAGATTTTTTTATATTTTTAACGGGACGGCCAAAGGTTAGAAAAAGTAGTAAAAACACTAAATAGGCATAAACCTATCGTTGCCGTAACTATAGAAACTAGCCATTTGTACAAAACATCAATTTTGTAAAGTACCTATTATAAAGGTGGGAACGCACCAGCAAATCCCAAACCGCGCATGCTAGCTTTCGTGAAAACTCTCCAAGTCGGCTAATAAAGATTTATTGTTACGATAAAAAATTTCATAGCTGTGAGTTGGCCGTAAATAACTCGTGGCATACCTGCGAATGCTGATTTGACATGGGTCAGGACCCGAAGCCGTATAATATTTCATTTCTTCCGAGTCGGATCACGACTCATAACCGCGGTGCGAATTGAAATTTTCCCCTAGACACCGCAATTTACAATTATTGACTTAGGTGGTTTCGCTCGACGCGCCTCTGCAAAGTTAGTTAAAAAGAAAATTTAATATTCAAACAAAAATATTGGAACTCCTATGAAGATTAACTTTTAACTTTAAAGTATTTTTGTCTTGCTAGCATTTAAGTACCTAATTCATTTATGTCGATTGTTCTTTTGTGCACGCTGTGGTGCCCTATAATTATGGGAACACTGCCGAAATTCTTTGTAAAACACTCTTGAAATGTATAGTGTAAACCCGTGTTGGGTATCCTACTGTATAAAATAAAAGAATAAAAAAAAATTAAGCGGCAACATTTAGCTAAGTTTAATGAAATGACTTCATTTACTTGTACTTCAGATAATTCAGATTTTTTTAAATATTGTATTACTTTCACTCATGAATTACGTTTTAGTAACAAATTTAGATAGGTTTTAATTTTAGTTCATAATTTTTTTTTAACAAAAACCTTCACGGGTCACTACTTATGTAATACTTTATGAGGGTCTGTTTAAATTGCGTTGTAGAAGCCAAAACATTTTTTGTTCTCAACATAATAAAGGTTCAGCCTATTTATTTCCAACGTATTGCCCAGTTATCGACAGACCACTTCAAGTTCAAATGAAATCGAATCTTATTAACCTTGTAACAGAGTCAATAATAGCGTGCGAATCCTAAACAAACACAAACACATCGTCTGTCCCAAATTGTCCCACACTCATTAATTTAGTCAGGCGGCTAACCCCAGATATATCCTAAGCTATTAACTACCCGAGAAAAGTGCACAATAAATTATTAATTTTCATATAATAATGTAATTTAGCCAATGATCAGCGCGGTCACTACTTGAAATGCGGGGTGATGCTAGTCTACTAAAATTATTATCTGCGCAATTTTAACCCTAATATACAAGCCAAGTGCATATTTTGCAATTGTATCTATTTTTAAAATTCGTTTGATCAGTCTGAAGTTTTATAGAAATCCTTTCAATCAAAGTGAATCCTTTCAAAAAGACCTCTACTTGTACTAAAATACTCCTAGCTAGAAGCTGTTAGTTTAGATGAACTAGTGAATCAAGATTATGTCCCATAAGGTTTTAAATAATCCACTAGTATAAAGAGTAGAGGTCATTTTAGCCAAGCTAGTCCATCTTGCGCTGAAACCTTACATTGTATACTTACTTAGATAAAGTTCTGAGTCCAGGTTATTCTCTAGCCGTATAAGGTTTTAGATAACCCAGTAGTATAAAGAGTGGAGGACATTATCCGTGCAGCTGGTCCATCGCGGCCTGTCACATTACGCGCGGGTTTATGCCCGGGCCGGAGCGAACCTTGCTTTAATGCCGTATCTCCTCGAAACTTACACAAATTGGAACTTGGATCTGGCTCTGGGTAATTGGAACATTCTGTGTGAACTCAAAATTCGTTCCGCTGAAAACTTTAACCGGGAAGTTTGTTTAATTAAAAAGTGTTTAAATGTGTTTATTTTAGTCGCGTTGAAATGTTAAAATAGACTATTACATTTGAAAAAAACATAGGTATATAAGAGAAATGCAATAACGTAAATTGTAGCTTATTGGAAACTAGCATTAATTTGAATACGTTACTTATATAACATAAGTATTTGTTAATTTAAAAATAACTATTGGCTATTTTAGAACAAAATCAATATTTTTTTTATTCTTAAATCGTATATCAAAGGCGTAATTTAGGAGTAATGCATAATAATATAACATTTTTAAATAAAAGACGGAAGTAATCCAGAATCCACTTAAAGTTGAAAAAGTGCTCCACATTCTCCGGATATCCGGTTTCATCTGCAACTTTGCCTATATTAAACTCCGTCTTCAATTTAAGCGTAACAAAATATCTGAAAAAATTCTTACAGTATATTTTTTCGAATCTGTCACTGAGACCACACAAATTCTATAAGTTTTGCTCTCAAACAATTGTAAAAACATATTAAATATGTATTTCCAAAGCGTACAGCTTCGTACGAGCAAATAAAAATGCGAGTGAATAACCCTACTAAATTTGTTTTCCTTAAATTATAAATCTTTTTCAATCGGATAGACATCTTTATTAGAAAGAATATCTTTTATAAGTATAACAAACACAAAAGATGGCCTCTGTTGAAGTCTGGCTTTGATAGAAGTACAATACAAACTCATTTCTAGAAGAAAAAACATTATTTTGTATATAAAATTCTATATTTTTTCGTAGAAGCGAGACAATATTTCATTTTCACCCTTCACGGTATGTAATTTTATTACAAAGATCAAGTTTACGATATTCGATACTTTTACGGCCATTGAGTCTCAAACGTAAAAGGGTTACAGTACGGTACCATTATTCTTTGTTCTTGTGTAGAATTTTAAGAGGCTATTTTACTTAGGTCTGGAATAGTTTCTGTACCTAATGCCTGTGCTTTATTTCTTTCGTGTCTAAATTAAATGGAGACTAGGATAAATAAAGGCGGACCTTAAATAAATGTTATTATAATTATGAAATTGATTCAGACGAGCCCGGCAATTCATAAAATGTTTACCTTTGCTTTGCTCTTTGCTCACCCAAAGTGAGCAAAGAGCAAAGCAAAGGGTTAGTTAGTGGCCAACTTTGGTGGCTTTGAACGGTCAAACGACTTTATACTTCTTAAGATACCTTCCTACTGAAGGTACCAACATTACCAACCTGTTATTAGGTATCCTGTTTGTGGGTTTGTACATGCGAAATAAAATGAGAAATGAAACATTTGGGCACAAAACCTTTTTTATCAGATCAATATCTCTATCTCCATTAATTTCTTTAAAAGGTTAAAAAGTATGATATTATTACCCGGGACACAATTTACACTAGATGCTTACAAGTATTTGCATAATAATACAACGGTTTAATAATATCACGTATCTACCCAATGTTTAATTTAACTTTTGGTCAACTAAAATAAATGTATAGTTTGGAAGCCAGCGCTCGTTTTTAAACATCATTTTAAAATCCAGTAAAAAAACCTGGGCTTCGTCTATTTAAACAAAGCGGAAAAATATGCAAGAACCGAAACATATTTTATATAATTTGTGAAGATAGGTAAACTTGAAAACACACACACCAACAAACCACAGCTAAAAACAGGTACCTATTTTGCGCACTTGATCCAAAATCTAAAACCAAATACATAGTTTATACTGAAAAAATACTTAATTTACTAATGATTTATTTTGTCAATGTGCATTGTTGCATTCGACAGCTTCAGAAGTAATAATTAAAAAAAGATTCCATTCCAAAATCAAATCCGTTGAAAAATGCTACCAAGTTACATATTGGTCCCCGGTCTATTTGTCTAACATTCAAACACAAGTAGCAATACGGAAGGGCATAACAATAATTGGCTCTGTTTCGGAACAGCGATCTTGATCGGAAACAAAATGTTGTTTAGTATAACAACCGTGTTTTCTACGTTTTAGAGATGGTGTTTCTACCAAATAGGTACTTTATCTTAATGTTCAACGAACCTCTAACGAGCGTCTCGTTTTATCGTACAATAATTGTATTATGAACTGACATTTGATTTCTTTTAAGAACAAGATATTGTAAGTTAACCCACTTGATGTTAAACGGTTACCTCTTTATAACAATGGACACCTCACTGAGTTCAAAGTCAAAGTCAAGTAAATTTAGGAATCTAGGAATTTTCAAGAAAAGAGTGAATAGGTGGATTGTAGCTCCTTACGCTGCAGCTTAACTTACCATCAGGTGTGCTGGCAGCCAAATGCTTAGCTATAGCTCATAATTTTTTTTAAATTAAAATCACTAGGGTTATTGAGAATCTTCTTCTAGGCGGTGATGCCAGTTCCTCGGGACCGAGGTTAGAAGACCGCACAAGAAAGTATTGCCTGGTTCCAAGTGCTTTTTTGTATGACCTTGACTTGAATAAAAAATTTGTTGGTACTTTATTACAGTTTTCTCTGCATCAAAAATCTCAAGTTCACTTCTAGACTATTTCATTCATTGACCTCACATACGAGACTCGAGTGCTTGAAATTGCGCTCCCTGCACTGTTCGGGATAATTTGTGAGATCCGGAAGGCTAGGATTCTGACCAGTACGTGATTCACATTCTCCCCAGGGACACAGTCCAAGTCGACACGAATATGTGCCGAATGTTTTTTTCCTTCTAAGTTTTTTTTTATCAACGCTTTGTATATTGTTCCTCCTGGTTTCGATATATAAATGTGCCAAACTTTGCGCTTTGGATTTAGCTCAGTACATGATCTGTGGCTCGGTCAAGATTCTAAAATCTTTGAAGAATAGAGAACTTCGTAAATGTTAGAGAATAGTCATTAGTCACGTGACTTAGATACGATGTCACTCCCAATAGTTTAACTGGTTTAGTTAAGTCCACATTTTTGTCCTTTTTAAGTCCATAGAATCTTAACTTGTTTAAGAGGGCTCTATAATGTATTTGTGGTAGGTATTTTGGATAGTTGGTTGGTTTTAATTGATAAAGGTACATGGGGATCGGCCTAGTATTTTGTACTTATTCAAATATTTTATAATTTATTTATGAAAATTCGTATGAAAAACCATTGCGTTTTAATATTATTAAGCGATCGGTGGTGTCTGTGGTTTTATTGGTCTCTGCGGTTTCATTATCAGAATATTAAAAATAGTTTGTACTTACTGAAAAAAAAAGACTTCATAAGTTGGGTAGTTTGGGTACCTACTAAATAGTTTTGTTTAGGTACCCTCGTAATAAAATGTTTGTGGAACACGTAGAAAATACACTCACGACGTGGTGCAAAAACAATTTTAGTTGAAAAAACTGCCAACTCTAAAACTTTTTGAGTAGGTAGGCCTTAGCAGGTTCTTGAAATTATACGAAAACATTATGAGACGCTAATTTTAGGTTGCCCGTTGCCAAAAACTCATACCTAGCTACTTTATACTGCCAAAAGTAAGAGCTGGCTTATGACACTTCTACACTTTACTATGTGCTATAGGTAAACCACGTACGTCAGTCCACTCCCTTTAAAATAAGGGTGAGCGACGTGTATGCGGAGGAACGCGCGGACAGCGGCCAGTAGGTGCATTTTTGACGAATATTTAACTTTTCAGATATATCACACTGTGTGTTTTGTAACAAAAATCACCCGTCCGCGCCCCTGTAAACTTCGTAGAGGTTTAATACATAATAATAGCAGTACACGCTTAAATTGAAATAAGAGATCCTAAGTGGCGTAGACTGCTTACGACACTTCTACGCCGTAGCGCTCTACGCTGCAGGGTACTACGCCGTAGCATTGAACTGATACTTATACGAAAACTAAAGGGTCCCACAGCCTTCACCGGATATCAGGTATAGTGTAAGTAGTTATCACTACAATTCAGCCCGAGCTACAATGCCTTCCTAGAAGAGTTGAAGTGGGGAAAGCTGCTTACTTACGCCAGTTCTACGTCGTAGCGGTCTACGCCACATGATTCCTGCGTCATTATTTATATTATCTAAATAAAATTACGGAAACCCTAATGCGAAAAATGAGTTCCACAGCCTCCACGGGATATCAGTAGTGCGGTGAGGTCACGCGCTACAGGGAGCAGTGGCGTAATTCCACCCGAGGCCCGATGCTTTCCTCTACGTGACTTGTATCGCAATCCCCTTTAAAAAGACCAATGACCTGGTTTTGTAAATGAATAATAAAAAACTTAGAAATGTCAGTACTATTCGTCGTTCTAAACTTCTACATAACAGTGATAGGCTTTAATATCTCTTTTTATTGACTCTACCTACTCGGAAAGCAAACCATCTAAATTAAATAGACTGTACTTATTAGGTTACATCAAGGCATACTGCACCGATATTATTAATTTAGCTTGTTTGTCGTCGCAAAAAAGACGTCTTGCAAACCAAGCTACGTGTTCAATGTTAAAAATTAGTTTTCTCTTTGGTTTTTCTTTATTCATTTCGCAACAGAAATGACAAGATCATTAGGCAAATAAGCACGCACAAACCTTTTTAATAACCAAACTTCCATGAATAAATTATTTGATTAATAAAGGGTCCATAATGTACCCATATTTCAGTAAACAAACTCGTAATGTAAACCATACAGCGGTCTGTTTACGGGTCAGTGCGGCAGTAATTATCGACGTCGGTAAAACTAAATGACCTCTGATTTAATTCAGCCGCAGGGCAACGGTTAATAAAAATATAAGCAGTTTGGTGCACGATATCTTTTTGAAATTAAATGTTTATTGGCGATGGTAAAAGTTATTTGTTAACCTATTACCGTCTATTATCATGACGTTGAATGACACAGAGATAGATAGATAGAAGATAGAAAATACTTTATTGCACACCACAACTAAAAACTAAACATACAAGAAACATAACAACTTAAGTCTATGACATACAATGGGCGGTTTTATCGCTAAACAGCGATCTCTACCAGAGACAGCCTTGAATGGATTGGATTATGTTGAAATCTACCTGTGGTACTTACTGCTGATAGTGTGCTTGGAGAAATAAATTACATAGGTACATATAGATACATAGGTACTTAATTTTTTTGTGTAGGTACTTATCATATTTTTTTCTAGGTAGCCAAAACATAGCATCTTTATATTTATTGAGTCTAGACGATAACCCCCAAATGCGGTCGACATACCCCTCGATGTACGCTTAAAGTAGTTACACGGTGCTTAGTATCTTTAGATCGAAATTGAAACTTCTTGTCAGTGCAAAAGACAAAAGACGGTATTACTACGAGTTAAGTTAGTGTTTTCATTCTGTACTTTATAATAATGCAACTAGATACTATTCGCTCCTCCCACCAAGAGTTCTTCAGTCTTCAGTCCCTCTGATTTTGTTATACATTCTCCTTTTGTAGTCAACACGCGTAGCATAATATTCCGCGGACTTTTTTGACGTGCATGTGAAACGTGTAGAGTTTCTTGACGACATATTTCTTTATTACGATGCCACTAGCGCCCACGATGTGCTGGCTGACGTAAGATTTTCCTTCATGTCCTTATATAGCCCAGAACTCTGTACTTTTTATGCCACATGGATAATTCTTATAAATATTCTTTTATCTACACCTAAAATAATGCTGTGAATTTTTCGTTTGTTCGAATCATGTTCACTTAAAATAAAACTCATATTTTTACATGCTTTACTAACCGTTTAGGACCTTATCAAGAAAGAAACAGTACTTGCCAAAGCTGAACGTCGATAGAAATTGAAATTACTTTCGAAGCTTGCTAATATAGGAAGTACCCACGTAGAGCAAACGTTCCCAGTGTAGAATAGAAAAGGTTACTACAGTGTAGTGGAATAAAACTTGGCATAGACTGAGATAGACTGATCCAAACTTTGTCAAAGTGATTCTTTAAAGATTTCCTTTCATGCTGCGACTTCTGACGCTCAAGTGTCTGTTACCGGCATCGCGCGAATTGGCCTTTAGAATATTCTGTGCAATGAAGAACATTGTTGCTTTGGATACAAAGATGGAAGATCGGAATAGATAATTCGTAGTGACGGAGTGCTATGTTTAAATAGTGTTTGAATTAATACAAGACTGTGCAGTTTTCTTATTCAAATACCTAAATAAAACAGAGGTATATACCTACGATTTCTGGTGGCTACCTAGGGAAACCAGGTTATTAGTGGAATAGCGTATCAAATGATTGGTGGTCTAAAACTGGTTGCTGTAAGTGGAATATCTCAAAACAAGGACTTAGAGAATAACAAGCAATGTGATCTGCCTCTACCTACAGTTGACGACGTTGAACAGTCTCGGATCAATTTCTAAGCTTCGATACCTAATACCAATAACCATAGTTTGTCGGGTTATCCCCAGGATATTGGATCTGTAATCGCACTATGCAAATTGAATTGCGCAGTGCACTCTAAGCGACAACTTTGATGCTATTGATTGGTATAAAACCAACTGTTTTGAGAAATAACAAAAATATGAGAATGAAGTTGTGATTCAACTCAATAGTAAGTATATCAAGCTTTTGAATGTAAGCTACCAGACCCTCTTTATATTAAACAACATACAATATAAACAATGAAACGTACATTTTCAATGCATACTCTATAATATTTGTAGCAGCAGCAGACTCGTATATTTGAATTACCTCGGTGGAGCAAAGTGCTCTCGACAATATTTCGCATCGACATTGTACTCGCAGCAGCCCATAAATAATAATAACAACGAGATTCGTGCAAAAGGAATGCCTAGTGTCTAAATATTACCCACTGCAGTTATAGAGAAATAAAATAATGTTGAATAAGCGGCGTGACCGGGCGTCCCTGGATGCGGGCCAAACACCGCAGAATGCAACGCTTATCCCCGCCGCGACTTACAAAGTTTGAAAAGCAAGTTTACCGTTATTATAAAATGTAAGAGGCGACGCCAATAGCGCAGAAGAACTTTGGCGGATTTTTAGATATCGAAGCGACGATTATGGGACGAAGTCGCGTCTGCACTCGGCGGGAGCTCGCAAATTTTTATTACAACCATTGTCGTACTCATTTGTGCGGAGCGTATCGATAATGCATAACCGTTCCGTCGACAATAAACGTTATGCGAGTTATGAGTTTTGTTGGCAAGTGTTGCACGGTATTAAATTAGCCATATCAGTCGGGTAGTTGGCGCTGGTGTCGCGCCGCGTCTCATGCATCATTCAGACGGAACCTGCAACCAATCGCTCTTACATTTGGGTTATAGCTCAGCGCTTACGTGATAAATCGCCGTCTTGGAGGAAACTTGTAGTACCATCACCGAAACGCGGCGCGCGCTACATTGCCTGCTTTTATCAGATTTTTCCAGCTGGTACGAGAGCTCATGTTTAATGCACGCCCCACTAACATGTAATTGCTGGTGAAATTCTAGAATGGTGGATGTTGTTAATACATTTAACAGCTTTTGACTGCGATTGCGATATCTTTCTTGAAAATGTTTTATTTCTTTTTGGAAACGGAATATCACATAAATACCTACATGTTCGTCTTCAGTGGTTATGATTATTAAGCTCAATCTTGAATGAAATACCAGATCCAACTATGAGCGAGCGAGCATGTCATGCCACTGTTACAATTCCACATTAAATGGAAGTAATTGGAATTCCCGTCGAGTGTGAAATTGCCGTCTTCATTGGGCGGGATGTCTCATGCAATATGTATCAATGTATCGGTCACAATCAGACCGCACGCTTAGAATAGCATGACGCGTCGGCGATTTGTGAAATAGTGGGAATATTTTCACTATTGATTCGGTCGGTGGATGGATAAGATTCAAAATCGTTCTGTCTCTATGTGGGAAGCAGTGGAATTCTACCGGCTCTTTCCTATAGTATAATATTATATGATCTGTGCTATGAACTAACTCTGAGCCAATGTAAAAATAATTGAGTGCCGTTTGTGCTCACCATTTTAGCTCTGTAAGTCGTCATACGTCGGCCATACCTTTTTTTTTCGGTAAGTTCATCCGAAAAAAAAAGTAAAAGTTGAGCTAAAGGAATTATGCTTATCAAGATTTATGATGGGAAACAAGCTATCAGTTTTACGGAATTTTCCATGACTATGTATCATAAACCACTGGGTTCAAACTATTTACTATGGCATATTAAATACCTACAATATTAATTCATGGCGTCTGTTATTAACATAATTGGTGACAGTTACCACAATTTAATTACATGTCTGCAGTTAGATACAGCATGATATAGTAAGGGAAGTACCTATAGGTATAACAAAGCTTTCGTTTGTGCCTAAAGTCAACGTCAAAAATAGTTCACACCTGGTTATCATCGAGTTAGAATCTATACACTATTTCAGTGCCAGTTGCATCTTTAGCTACTGTACTCTACTAGTATAGTTTTATATGATTTGTGACTAAGCATAGAATTAAAAAAAAACAGAAATCTTATAAAGTGAAATAAAATAAACACCCGAGTCAGATAACAGCTGCTAAATGTACTTATTTACTTTCATGAAAAATAAACGAATTCATTTCCACCATCAGGATTACCGTCAAAGGAATGCCGCTCATACATCAATACACATACAAAATTCACAGCGCTTCTTTTTAGCCGAGATTACAACAGAATACAATTACTCTCTTTGATCTCGCGATACCTATTTTCCCTTAGGAAGGCAATCGAATTTCTTTTCCATTCCTTGCCTATTATACTCGTTTTGACAGCATGTACTTGAGCTGATTTTTCCTTTGTTGAAGTATGCCTATTTATTTATTGAAAACGTATTTATATTACCAAAGGAAAAACCGCGCTGGGATTTTATATAATGGTTTTATAAGTGTTTTTCTTATCATCATCATCACATCATCAGTATTACCTGTAATTTGCTGGATGTAGGCTTCATAATTTATTTATTTTGCTTTATGTATGCAGGGCAATCGTTCTCTCATAAAAACCTCTCATTAGTGACATTAGCGCGTTTCAGCGCGTTTTTCGCCGTCAAAAGCTTCTTGTTTTCGTACATCTGTGGCCACGTCAGCGTCACTTGACATTATGCTGGGCAGCGAAAGCAGCTCAGAGCTTACGATGCGGGGGCAGTGTACAATGTCAGTTTGAGTACTAGGATGTTAAATACATGATCCCCGAGTAAGTGTTGCAATGTCTCCAATAGTTTTTCAGAAAAAATAATTTGGGCTTCTCTCTCAGTCCATCACGTAGAATCCGTTATACGCTTTGTCTTTCGATTTGCGATCACCATTTAAAAACTTTTATCTCTTAGTAACACTACATACACGTTTATTATAATACAAACCTGCAACAATGTAGCGAAGAAGGGTTTTATGTCTGAAATTATAAATCAATTTTTTTTAAATTAAAATGTTGCAGTGCAATGGTATTTATAATCACGGTATAAATCACGCTACATTGCAATATGCTGCATGCAACAAAACAATGTACAGTCGAGAAGAAAAATTCCAGGTCATCTATAAAACTTGAATATCTTGGAAACTATGAATTCTAGCTTAGTGAAAATAAGCAAGCTATCTGTAAAAAAGTGATGCTTGTATCATGCTTGAGTCTGAGTTTGTTTTGAGCCTCAGAACTAAATAAGGTTTGGTTTTCTATGCCTAGTTTCATTTATCAAAGCACTGATAGAGTTCAAAATATTATACTAGCTTTTAGGTAACATGCATAGTTTTCCATATTTTATTGTTATGTTGATATTTGGTTGCGGCGTGCTATAAAATAAATCTTATAGCATTCTACAGTTTAGCCTAGACTAAAAAGTATAAACAGCATTGTCTTGAAACAATGATTTAATAAAAAGAACGTCGCAGCGGGCGAGCAATATCTTCCATGTAGGTGTTTTGTAAAGCACCAGTTTCTAAAAATCGACCTTATGAGTCTAAAGATTGCCACTGGTGACGTCACTTCAATTATCTACTAAAATGTACCAAAATAGTCGTTCCATTCAGGCGTCATTTTGCTACAAAAGTCTGAACAAATAAATCATCCGCTATAAAGACTATAATTGCGTTTCAATAAATACTTTCATAGATACGTGGAACTCCTTAGGTCACATCTCTATAGTGGTATGGTTTCGTCCCCCCCCCCCAGGGGTATGGCTAGGGGTATGGTGGATCCAAAGTGCATAATACTAATTGAAATAGAAATAGAAATAGAAATTATTTATTTTACGCAAAACTTACGAAATTATAAAAAATACGAAATTGAGTAATACGAATAAAATTTAATTTTACTTTGCCTGGTCGATATCTGATAATTTTACAACGAACTTACTCACAAATCGATAGCGTTTTGCTCATGCTAGCTTCTTTTAACCCTCGTGTATCAAGTTGCTTACATATAATATCGTCTCTAATATTGTACGATGAAAAATTGTTGTTTGAACTACAACGTGTACTTACAGTACTTCAGGGGCATTCTCCGTTCTCATAATATTTTTTTTGTTCATGTCCCACTTTAGGCGAATATTTTCGTTGAAAACATAGCATCTTGAGTCTTGATGGAGCAATTACTGCTCTAGTATTTTATGGTTGCTACTTATGGGTTTTTTTCAACTAAAAGTTCAACTACATAAAAAATACAAATAGATACCACAAATTTTTAAAGCATTACTTTAGGTTGGTATACAGAGACACTAAGTTAGATTTTAAGTAAACTCTGTTGCTCAATAATTGCTTATTTTTAAATAACTTTGAAGTGACGTAATGTTCCCCATAAGATCCTAATAGTTGGAAATAAATGAATATGAATTAATCTTTGATTCTGAGCGCCACAGGTTGGAGAATGACCCCATTGCCTCAAGACAGCCAATAAATAAATACATTGCAAAAGTTTCAAACAAGTAACAAATATTTACGTAATCATAAGTTGTGATAGATTAGAACCTAACTTTCTTTGAGCTTCTACGTGGCTGTTCGTAATTTGATTTCAACGATGCGGAGAAGCCTATCGGGGGGAGGCAGGATTATGTACCCTTATTACAGTCTAGATACGGTATTTTTTTACCTAAGAAGTTATGTTTATTTTTTTAAAGGGGTCTACATGACAACAATTTGATAAGTCTTACATAGGTTACTGCGTAGATACTAGGTACGTATTTTGTCTGCGAGCTATGCGTATTAAAAATTATTAATTTTGGCCTTACTTTTGAATAAATACTATCGGATAGTCCATGGTGAAAAATACTCAAAAAAAATATTCAAAATAGAAAACAAAAAATTGTTATGAAGTACTTAGAGTTTTGATAAAACCCGATAGAGCCTTCACTGTCAGTCAACCAGAGTTTTTTAAACGGCTAGCTCAGTAAATCTAGAATGTAAAATATACCACAATATCGGCAACAGCAAATCAATCCACCCTAACATGTTGTTCAAAAGCTAATAACTCCTTTACTTCAAAACCAAAGTTTACCTTACTTTACAAACGTCGGAACCTAATCACTTGGGTTCACGAACCTGCTGTGAGCGACGGTGACTGGTACTCGATTCATTTTTAACCTGCTGTCATAAATAGTGGGGTTCACTGGCTAAGGAATTACTTAGTCATGATTATCTAGGTTGGGGTTTTAGAGGGTTTAAATTGTTTTGAAAGATTACCCAAATGATAAACTTAAAAAAAGTAAACCTAATGCTTTGACACGCTACACTATGCTGCGCTTATAGTTAAGCTCACTAAAATCACTGTAGTGACTTGCGTTTTTCGTGTCTGCTTTGCAAATACGGCCGTATACGTACGAGGACTTATAGCGCTGTCAAGCTAGATTTGAACTTGAAAACAAAAATTTGATTATTCGCCTGAGGAAAAGCATATACTTACTCATATTTTTCTGGATGGGAAAAAGTAATAGCCTCAAGTTTTGCGACGGATTATATGAAAATTAAACATGCGGATAATAACTGAATTGTTAAAGGATCTGAGGTGGTACCTACACACAATTATAAATCGTTACGTAGGAAACCATTTGGAAACATCGAAAGAAAAGACACAATTCATAAGGAAATGCGCCATTTTCTACCCTCATGTAGCAGCTCATTGTGGCGCTATGTATCTACAAAATGACTACGCTTTTAGAATATTAATTCTGCATTCATCTTCATTTTTATGATTCTATGAGCATTTTATCGAACACGATGAAATTACCGTGAAAATCATAAAAAGCCCGCAAATTGTCTTTGACATGTAATCGGAGTTCTGAGACACGTATGGCAAATGGCGGCTCAGGTGGCAAAAGAAATTGTGTCCCATTATCTTCGCTTTGCTGGACCGTTTTATGGCGAATGAAGGTAAATTGTTCGGAACGCGATCACGGAGAATTCATATTCACGTCCCGAACTAACCTTAGGCCTGTTTTTGCTATGATTATTGTAAAGGTTTTCCTTCTGTAGTTTTCTGGGTGACATCAAACTGTTATTTACGTCACTGTTTTAGTAATATAAAACAAATAACAATGTACGTAGGTATGTAAGTATCAAATCTGCAATTTTTTTTTAATTCGTAAGTACGTAAGTCTTAGGTAAAAGTGAAATAAAATACAACTGAATTGAGAATCTTCTCCTTTTTTGAAGTCGGATTGTTACAATGTAACAAAAACACACCCCTACTTAATTAGAACCAAGTATTCATTGAATCTATTCCTCATTTCGAATGATAATGCCATTGTTGAGAAGGGAAATAATCTCAGTCGACGACAAAAGGAAAATACAACCACATTGTGTACACGTGCGTCCTAGTTCCAGTTATTGTCCCAGTTTTTATTTTCTAGACACGTTTACAATATTTAAAAACAAACCCGCAATAATCGTTGGAAACGCTATTCAATACCAATAAAGGGAATGGAAAACCAATCAAAATAAATTGGGGTTCGAGTTATTTTCCCTCACTCATTTTACTGTAGCGTTAATTTCATGAAAATGAAACCACCAATTTCCTTTAACAAATAGTCTAAAAAATGCTGCGTTTTGTGTAAACTGAAGCGAGCTCTTTTATTTGGGAAAATGTGAGAGTTTTTCAACTAAAAGATGAAGGGTGCGTTTAAAAAAAATGAAAAAAAACTATCTTGCGAATTAGCATAAGCTGGCGAGAAAATACTACTATGGTTTCTAAGAAAAGATTATAAACAAATGTAAGGATACTGAAGAAAAAAAATTCAAGAAATATTTTATGATAAATCTACAGGGTTATTCTCATACTCCCAACGAGATTTGACCCACTCTGAGGTAGGATCAAGAGTCAATCACGTTCATGTCTAGCTGTGTTCGCATTTCTATGATGGCTGCTGGACAATGCTAGTGCAGTTAACTGTTATATTCAAAGTGGACAGCAAAAGTAAGACTGTTGTACATTACCAGTTGTGCTATCCACAATATATAAGCAAGTGTCACAGTAAATATAGCAGTAAAGGCAGTAACTCGCTCGGTAAATATATCCAACGAGTGACAGACGTGGAAACTGATAAAGCTTATTATACGGGTCCATTTTCACTACTGCTGTTTTGAC
Organism: Eulithis prunata; assembly: GCA_918843925.1. Classification (NCBI taxonomy): domain Eukaryota; kingdom Metazoa; phylum Arthropoda; class Insecta; order Lepidoptera; family Geometridae; genus Eulithis; species Eulithis prunata. The sequence continues at coordinate 3,842,112 of OU974016.1, read as the reverse complement.
GCAATCGCACAGGAGTATCGATAAACCTAATAAAAATCGATCAGTGCTTTTATAGTTTCTCACGAGAAGCTTATTTACTCGTGACAATATCGATAGGGTCATGGAAAAGAATATTTTATAATCGCTCTATACCTGGTGATGGCAAGTGGAGTAAGGCCCTGGTAAATGGTGGTGGTGAGGAAATCACAAGAGAGGCATTGGCAGACCAACAGCTATGGGTGGATGACCTCATTTCCGTACAGGGGAAGATCTGGTTGGGAAAAAAAACAAAATAGACCGAGTTGGGTTTACAGAGGACGTTTATGCCCATCAGTGGGTCACTACAAGTTACTTATGATGATGATATTATTAGAAAATATTCTCATTTCGGTAAACAGCTGCTTACTTCATCCCGCAGTAATTGGACACATCCTAATTCCACACAACAGTGCGCCCAGACATTTGGATAATTTAATTTTCCTAATCCAAAGCACTTAACGCAGACTTATGATGAACAGCTAGTACACTTTATGAGTAAGTAAAGGTTTGATATACTCAAAAGTTAACAAAATAATACCTTTACCAGTACTCTATATTTTACTAGTAAAAAACTTTTCTGAGGTTGAAGTATCAAAGTAAAGTGATTACTCATAAACACTTTGCTATCATGCCATCTAAGACCAATTGTAGAATCTCAAATTGGTCTCAAAAGTAATAATAAGATCTTTATTTACAATTTAAAGTAAAATATACATACAATTTAGAACTTTTATCTAAGTAGAAATATGTAGTTGGCCTAGAGATCATTGCTTTGTTGAACTAATCCTCCCATTTTTGCTTCGTCGGATAAAAAGTATACCAGCTTCTTTACTCTTTTCTCTGCAGGTAAATTGAGGGCGATAGCTGGAAGCACCCTCTGAAATAGGAAGCACCCAAGAGTGGACAAAGTGGAAAATAATTAGTGCGCAAAGATATTTCTTTTCATCAACCGAAGTCGTACTAATGATTTCTATTGAAATTGGAAACGTGCCCTTAGGAAAACGTATAAATGCATTACTAAGTCCAGGGTAATTTGTAATTTTACCTTGGGAAATAAAAATGTTGAGGACTTTTTTAAGCAACAGTACACAGGGTGTGATTAAAACGAGTCGTGAAATATTCAGAGAGTTATATTTTTCAAAATATATATTGCATTTTGTATGAATGGAACAGGTTTTTCTTTCTCGCTTACACTGCTGGTTCCTTATGAAAAGTTGTTGATACTGATAAGTACTTTAACTCCCAGAAATTTTTTGATACTGCTTTTCAGGCTATGACTCTTTCTACGTTTGATTGAAACATATATTAACCCTAATTTAATAAATTTTTTCTGCTAAAACTTTTTAAAACAATAGCCACTTCAACTTGCTTACTACACAGGATATAAACAAGTAAATAAGTACCGAGCACGAGGACAGTCATATTATCTCTAACACTATGCCACAAGTAGACACTTAGATAGGGATGTTGACTACGGTACGTCGCTAAGAACGATAAGAGTCCTTCTACACACCACACACTCAATTGGATATTTTGCAAAATAACGTCTGGCTAAATAGATCTTAATGTAATTACGTTACAGTTTATTTTCAAGAATATGTAAAAACGTAACAAGAATTTTTTTAATCCCACCAGTGGGCCGGCCCGTGGGCTCGATGGGAATAAGCCGAAAATACAGTGAAAGTTCACTCTCGCAGCTTGTAACCACCACCAGCCATATTACCGTATTTACATAGCAAAGTTGCAGGTTTAATTAAAATCGTAGCAAGAAAGAATCAATAACGTTGTGTAGAGTAAAAAAAATGCATCTAAAAGTCCCTTTGCATCACAAAACACCATCAGCGACTTATTAATGTTTACGTTTTTTTTTTCAGGAAATAACAAAATCATAACAAGTAAATATTCAAATAAGTTTAAAAAATCCGTCTAAAAGTTCCTTTGCACCGCAAAATACAGAAGAAGTGCACTCCGCAGCACATAATTGCAGGCACCATCAGCGACTTCTTAGTATCATGCTTACGTTTTTTTTTTTTTCAAGAAATACCAAATTATAACAAGAAAATATTCAAATAAGTTGAAAAAATGCGTCTAAAAGTTCCTTTGCACCGCAAAATACAGTAGAAGTGCACTCCGCAGCACATAATTGCAGGCACCATCAGCGGCGCGAATGAATGCGGTCGTGACGAGCTCTGATGCCGGTACTATACGCTCTTTTGACGAAACCATGATTACTGCGCCGCGGAGCCTCACCCATACGTGTGTATGAGCTTAATAGAACTAGATGTGACATTATTTCTAGTCATTATTAAGAACTAGCAGCATATGGTATGTGGTAGCAGCATACGCATTATTTGGTTAAAATCTTTGATCCTAATTTTAGACACTTAAGGGTGCGACTTTTCAAAATTCCTTGCTTAGTGCACCCCTACACTAAATACTATATAAGGATACTACCCTCAAACTTTTTATTAATTTTAGTATAGGCTGTGCGTTGATTGTCAGTCAGCTTCGAAAGAGTTTTTATTTAGTTTAGTAATATTTTTAGTTTGTAAATATTATTAACTACTAATATTAACGTTGTACTGTCTCTTGTTTTAGATCAATCTAATTGTCAAAATTTTGGTTGTACCTCCCTTTGTACACTGACCATATTCTTATCTGCACTCCCCTTTTTTTTCTTCTTCTCTTCATTAATGGCCTCTGTCCGTCATTTCGACAGACAATTTTTCCAGTGTCAAGTGATATAATTGTAATAATATAAGTCAAGTCAAGTCAAGTCATTTGTCAAGTCGGCTGTCGTTTGTTTTGAAAAGAAAATGGTGGATTTTCTCTTCAAAACCTAACACGAATTTTCACATTCAGAAAAACCACTTTACACACATTTATTCCAATGGCTCACATCTTATATTACGACCTAAGTATTATTGGTTAAAATTCCACCAAAATTAAACAACAATACTCACAATAACACAAGAAAAACTATTAAAATAAAAGTGCTATGTGTCGTTTCAAAAAATGACAAAACTCGTGTCCCTCCCCTCTTGTTTATGACACTAGCATTAGCGAACTCGACACTGGCGGATTTGTGACAACTAGCCACAAAAGCCACAAACCAAGAAGTTGATGTTATATTATTTAGAAAGATACACAAATCCCACAGAACGCGTGCGCGATTCGGGTGCGGTTTGGGTGCTTGAATTTTTATGGGTTTCGCACGGTGGAACAAACTGGACAAATTAAAACCAGTACCTCTATCACGAACAAATCTGACAGTCGCCGCGTTAACGTATTCCAGTTATATTGCGCGTCACTGCCAGCTCGACGGCCAACCGTTGTAGTGTCACCGCGCAGTGTATTTCGGATACGCTAGCGTTACGATACGTTTGCGATTGTCACATTTATTCGTGATCAAGGCACAGGTGTACCTAATAAGACCACTCCCAAAAACTTCAGGGATAAAGTTCCCTGTTCGATATAATGAATAATTTTCACAACGTAACCAGCACGAAAAAACTTATACCGATTTTACGACGACGTAAGAAGTAAACAACATTACAAAAAATACACCCAAATTGAGAACTTCCTCCTTTTCCGCCATGACAGGCGTCATGGCTCAGTCGGTAGTAGCTCTGCCTTCCGTGCTGTGGGTCGTGGGTTCGATCCCCACCGAGAACAAACATTTGTGTGTTGTAAACATAGATGTTTGTTCTGTGTCTGGGTGTTTCTAAGTATTATAAGTATGTATTTACAAAAAAAAAAAATTATGTATGTAGTCTATCAGCCATCTAGTTTCCATCGTACAAGCTTTGCTTAGTTTGGGACTAGAAGGCGATGTGTTAAATGTCCGTGAATATTTATTATTATTATTTATTATTATTTTTTTGAAGTGGACAAAAAAATTGTGGCACCGGGGCTCCAAACTCTTTTTGCCAAGTGGGTTTTGTATGGAACAGCTAACTTTTCTTGTGCCTACACTAGGTGTGCTGACAACCAAATGCTTAGCTGCATAAAAAAACTGAACTTGAACGTTGAAAGTTTTCTTTTAAAAATGTATGTATGTATTCTATCAGCCATCTAGTTTCCATCGTACAAGCTTTGCTTAGTTTGGGACTATAAGGCGTTGTCTTAAGTGTCCGTGAATATTTATTAATTTTTTGCAGCAGAATTTTTATTTTGTTTGTGCCCTATCTAGAAACGAGTTATCGCTGTTTTACATATACCACGCTGGTAGGTTGACACGCCTTTGTATTGCGCTCATTCAGCTATAGGTTAAATAAAAACGAAGCTTTTTAAAATATGAACAAAACAACGTATAAGCTTCAGTTTTTGCGCAATCACAGAGCGCTTCAATTACATAGGTTACTAATTTACGTACTTTCAATAAGAAAAGGGGAACCTTAAAATCGAGACTATTCTTATTAAACTTCGCCACCACTTATCCTAAAGTCATAAAAAAATTTAAAAGAGAGTTTGCTTGCAAGCTTACCGAGCTTACCTAAAGCCTTCTAAGATGTTTGTCCCTTATAAAAGTTTGTTCCATTATCTAAGCATCTTTGTTTGTTCATTCATCCACCGTAATCTGCAGTTGATTTGAAAACAAGAAGTGTTTTAGCTACGTATTATAAAAGTAAAACAACCGTGACAAAGTAGTAGGAATTGAGATTTTCATCTTACTTATTTTATTTCCGTACTTCATCTCACGTTCAAAACTTTTGAAAACCTCATTCGATCAGCTAAATGCGAACTGTTTCTGAAGATGAACAGAAAACTTTATAAATCACAAATAATTTGGACATCTTTCGACATTGAATTTGACTTGTTATGTTTTGACCAATCCTTTTGTACAGAGGAGCAAATGCTCTAAAATGACCAAAATAAATCCAAAATTTCATAAATCGCCCATCCAGTACATACTCGGAACTTACATTCAAAAAATTATATTTACACTAAAGTAACACTATCTAGAAACTAAATTAACGACGCTTTATTGCAGTGGCGGTTACCACCGCCATGTACTGACCATAAACTTGGCCAAATAGCAGGTGGTATTGCAGCACAGGCGTAATCTAGCTTTAGGCTGCGGTCTCACTAGATGAATAATACGCGGCTGTTTGCCTCTCATACTTTAGATGAAACATTCATTGAACGCGTACACAGCTCACAATCTTTTGTTTGTTGACTATTCAGTCAGTCAGCGGACGATTAGCGGTGAAGTACGCGTGAAATTTGATTTGGTCACCGCGACGATGGCACGTTACGCTAAAAATTTACAATTCTCAGATCAGTGTCAGCCAGTTCACAATCAGTTGCAAACTATTAGCTAGAATAGGACCGCAGCCTTAGTATGCACAGGCGGAGCGATAAACAGAGCGTCAAAAGTATTGAATACGTGCAAGGAATTTTCTATTGAAGCAAAGTTTAAAGTAGCACTACATTAGAGATAGGTATGCATTTTTACTGTCACAATGTACTGTGTCTTGTACTGTAGCCAAGTTGCTTATATTGATTCAGTACAAATACATTTTTATTCTTTGGCAAACACTGGATGAGAAGAAGCAAAGATCATGCTTAGTGGCGCGTCTTAAGAAAGATCTGGAAAAAACGTCCAGGCAGTAAACCGATTATGGATTGATGGGAACAGATCAATGGGAACACACACGGTTTTTGAGTTTCTGCCAGAAAATTGGTAATAATTGTACTCATAGAAAAAGAGGCTAGAAAAAGAGTGTACCATAAGAACCACATGGAAGAGCATAGGTGTCTACAAAACGATAAACGATTATTGCTAGTAGCATTTGAGTTACATTGAATGACGGCCTTGTGCATTATTAATGGCCTCTAGCAGTGTAGATGCATCACCGTGCAGTGTAACTTAAAATTAAGCAAGTAAATCTTCACACATCGTTTTTTGTAGTACAATTGTTGCTATTACCTACGTTAAGTCTAGATAGACAAAACCCAATCAAAGCAGAGGTCTACATCAAGGTTTTGGTGCACTTCCTGTGAATATCGGTTTCCGGAATATTGTTATTTGAGAACTTGGAAATACCGAATCAAATGTTATTGGGTTCTAGGAAAGCTATTATTCAACTTGATATCATTAGTCTGCGTCTGGTAATAGTTCGATTTAATAATTGATTAGTTTAAAAAAACTGGAAAAAACGACTTCAATTCGATACGCCTTCGTCATCAAATGATGATGATGATGGCAGTTCATTGGGACTGTTTTATTGATCGTTAACATCACAGAAAAAGCACAGGAAAGCAAAATACGCAATGTCGTGTACGTGTATTAGCGCGTGCACACTATGCCCGGCATGAATGCCGCGATTAATTCCGGAATTATTGCCACAGCAATATCGCCTTTATTCTCACCAAAGAGCTAGGGCATGAGCTTGGCGATGTTGCTGTGGCAATAATTCCGGAATTAATCGCGGCATTCATGCCTGCAGCGGCAATGGCATAGTGTGAACGCGCTATAAGACGTATTTTTTTCCAGTTATTCTTATTTAACTGCGAAACTAATGAATCGATTATGATACAATTTTAATGGGGACCAATCTGGAAGTACACCCTTTCAAATAAAAAAATATTTTTTCAAATTGGTTTGTTAAATGACAGAGTTCTGAGATAACAAACATAAAAAAACAACCGAGTTGAGAACATCCTCCTCTTTTAAAGTCGGTTAAAAAGTTTGATTGTTTCAACAAAAACATGAAAAATTAAAATTGCTAGCAACTTCAGCCGATTCTTTTTTCTTATTGCCATAGTATGCTAGTGTTTCACACTATCATTTAGCACCTATCAATTAGGTTTTTCCATCGCTCGGTAATTTCACTCATTAATAATGTACGCGGGTTATGAAGGTGTGCTATCAACGTATTTGTTGAAGCTTATTAATTATGGTTAATAAAGCTCGATTAGTAAGACGGTCATCAATCTTTACCCTGGCGTGATGTATGACCCTCGATAATGATGGAGAGCAAATTTTGTGACATATTTGGTGAAGTCATTAGCACCAAGCAACGACATTTTTATAAATAGACGCGTTATACGCCACCAGTAATGCACAAAAAATGGCGTAAATATTATTTTCTTCTGTCTACAGCTACTCTTCTTACTAAAAAAATAGATAGATACGCACTTAGATATTGTTTAGTGACGTGCAGCTATGTCGCTGCTAATAACTAACGAAGTCAGGCAATTACCTTACTTTTATCTTGCCATTATAGATTGCAAGCAACGCTGTGCTATAAAAACATCTTAGGCACCAGGAGTAATTTAACCCTTAACTTGTCCTACTATTCTGTGCCGGTGGATCGTACCCAAACTGAGGACAAGAATGTGGATTGTTCGCAGTTAGTTCCTTATTGCCTTTCCTGGGAGCATGTACCTATCATAACTTGTTTATTATCAATCTCAACAGTGACAAGTTGGTTTTGCCATCGTAGTATGATATTATATGATCTGTGTCATCGTCTTAAGGTAGTATCTTGTCCTCCTATGTCCTAACAAACAATGGTAGGTACTTGTAAGTTAGATCGATTTTTCTCATTTACATGCCTTTACTTGCATAGACACTCCTTCCCGCGTTCTTTCTATCGTTTTTCACTTCAGCGTTTTTAGACGCTCTGTGCCTTAATCACGAGTAAATGTGACAATCGCAAACGTATCGTAACACTAGCGTATCCGAGATACACTGCGCGGTGACACTACAACGGTTTGCAGTCGAGCTGGCATATTGACGCGCAATATAACACAAATTACATTAACGCGGTGTCTGTCAGATTTGTGCGTGATAGAGGTACTGTTTTTATGTTTTACGCCTGATAGAGCGAGTGGGTGATTTTTAATTCAGTCCAATCTTTTAAAAAAATACACCCGAGAACAACCTCTGATGTCGTAAAAATTGAATAACAGGTATTTTTAGACGGTGTTCTCAATAACGACGTCTAAAAACACCGACAAAAGGTTAACACGTTACTTCGGTTTCTTTGAATATATTATAAGCTCACATTCCCACCTTTCGACGACACGGAGTTATTTGACGGAAACATAAAAGGCATTTCAAATCGGATATAAGCCGTACCGTACAAAGCGGTTGTCATCGTAATCCAAGGACAAACAGCGCAACATTCTTTGTTTGCAAATACTGGCGTGCTTGGGGAATACATAAGGATCTATCTACTTACATGAACATTTTTGAACCAGAGAATTAAAAAGAGAAAAACAAAAGAATGGCTAGAAATATAATATTGTTGGGCTGAAAACCATACGTAAAATTGGAACAAAGATAAAAAAAATACGATACTAATTTGACCTTCGTAACTAAGGCTTCGACAGCGATGGCAAGTGAGGTCGGGTGGTTGACTGATGTCTGTAAGACTCTCAGATATACAGTGGTAGTGGTAATTATGAATTTTCACTTTCTTCACGCAAGATTTTCATTCAGTTTGGAGTGTTTCCAAGAAAATCTTATGGCTGTCATAAAATGACAAATCGCAAGTCCATGTTCGATGTCTGGGCTCGAAGTTCTAAGCAGCTTACCGCTAATGTGTCCAATATTTTGCTGAATCATGGTTTTGGTGCCAAGAACTCGAATTCATACTTTTGGCTTCGTTAGATATTTTGTTAGAACCTGCAGTGTTATTTTAACCATCAAAATTTTTGGAATATTTTTCGATTACAATTTAATTAACTTTTTATGAAATAAAAAAATATCCATATGTAACAATAGAGACACCTTTGATGCTCTCTTAAGCTCTGTACAAAAATATCAAAGCGTCTGCAAGGTTCTACGTAAGAGGCATAATTTTCAATAATAAAAAGGCTGAATTCTAATAATCTATTTAATAGGTAGCTACTCTAAAAAGAAAAATACTGTGACGTGTTTTGCCGTACCCACTCACGTACGGAGCAGTGGTGTGCTCAAATCTTTTCAGTGTAACCAGAGCACGGTGCGCAAACATTTGCAAACAGGGGATATTTTGGGATATTTCTACCTATTTCTAGCACATAGGACAATCTGGGACGAGGCTGAAAAGAGAAGCCAATTATAAGTGAAAGTTATTGTCACATGTTTCAGTATAAACGTGACTGTTGTATTGTACTAAACGTGATTTTGAGTCACGTTGGATAAACAAGATGTACTCGTCAGATCACGTAATGTTAAAAAAAGTTGGAAGATTTAATTTTAGCAATAGAAAATATTGATGATTGTTTTTCTAGTGTGTATACCTAATGCTCTTGTACAAGAAATAAAATAAAAATTTAGTCTGTGTGTGTTAGTAGAGTTCACTTCCGGTGAACTCTACTAACTGAATAATCTTTTTGAAATTTCAAAAATATTTGCACCAACTAATATTTTAGTCCGGGGGACATTATCCCCCTATCTTATAAAAAGTTACAGTGGACATTATGTCCTGATTACGTATGTTAAACAAGACATGTCATAATGTCTACTCTAACTTTTTATAAGATAGATCATATGTCTTTAAGTCAAATTACCGATCTTATTTTGTTTTTTGCAAATCCATCTGATACCCATTTACGATTTTTTGCTGACTGTATCTATCATAACCCTCGTTTGTTTTCAGACAAAACGGGAATTCTCCTGGAATTACCATTGACTATAACATACCGGTATTGTATTTTTATTGCAAACAAATCCAGTTTCTTCTGTTATCAATTTGCATGTACTAGTGGTCTATCTTATAAAAAGTTAGAGTAAACATTATGTCTTGTTTACCATACGTAATCAGGACATAATGTCTATACTAACTTTTCATAAGATAGGGGGTAAACATTAAACATTTATTGTCAACCTACTCTACAAATCTTTTTCTATTTTATACTTCTCTTGTGTCGTACCCGAGTGGAGCCAACCACAAAACAAACATCAACAGAGGGTTTTACACCAGCTCTCAAGTTTCTAGTGAAAACCCGCGCGTCTTAGGCCGATAGCACACATTTTAGCAGGTCTTACTAGCACTTTGTCTCTTAAAAATATCCTCCATTTACCCATAAGACTCACGCGTCTCCACTTGGGCTTTCAGATGAAGTAGCTATCAAGTTTTATATGAGTAAAGCTTTTATACTGCGTGTCCTAAAATCCTAAACATTTCCTCGACGTGAGCTTGGGATAGTTACACCGTGTTTTGTCTTTTGCATTGAAAGCCGTTTTATTTTCGATCAGACAAAACACGGTGAAACTATTCCAAGCTGACATAGATGTTTGTGACAGAGTGATGTACGTCGTAACTGCTAAGCCAATTTTTGATTCAATTTGGAATTCATAATAGCAATGTAGAATCCCATCCATAATAATAATTAACACATGTAAAATTGCAGAAAAAGCTTGTTATGAAGAAAATCATGCCAAAATCATAAAATTAAGAAAATAATATTATCCTGGAAATCTTTGATGTTTATAACTACCTTTCAAATTAGTTAAATATGAATTCTCGTTAAACATAATCTATTGTACATCAAACCTAATTAGGCTCGGGCTATATACTTACATGTTTTCTTGGAATTAACCAACTCTGATTATGAACAAACATTTTATTTTATATTCCCCGTAAAAAAGAGTTTTTACGTCCACATTCTTATCTAGGAACATACTCGTAGGTATAAAACCTACACCTCATTACGTCTTCCAGATAATAGAGCCAAAGCTTCACTAAGCCCTCTTTACAGCGAAAAATATTATCATTTTCGGTTGTAAGGATTCTTCTTCTTCATTCTTCTAAGTTATTCTATGGGCAGAGGGTAATAAGTATAAAAAGTGGCTTAAGTTAAATATAAATATAACCGGTGAAGAACGATTTTTATTTGCACACGCTTCAGCAAAAACCTACAAAAATAATATTTATAAAGGTATTAAAATAGGTTAAGAATTTTATAAACTTAACGTTGTTTTATTCGAAATTTAATGACTTTGTACGATTATGTGTAAATTTTATAAGTAAGTAGGATCTAAAGTAATGTGATACCTATGTGTATTTAAATGGCTTACTGCGCGCGTTGGTGGAAACTGTAAGCGCAGTAAGCAGCTGAATTTAATAATAAATAAATAAATAATAAATTTTTCGTCTGCAATTTTTAGAGACATATTTCAAACGTCAAAGAAACTCAACGAAGGAAATAAAATAACCAAGAAAATTGCTCTATAAAATTCTAACGTTACGTAACCAGTTTCCTAGATTCAAGAAAGCGCATCGCACAGAGTTTCCGCTTGTAAATCGCACCGCTTCGACTTGACAGCCCCTTAGATGATATCACTTTATTAGACCCGTCCACCGCCTGCTGCCTGCTTCGAGCTCAGCCTCCACGCATTGCATTCAAATGAACCAGACATTTGCAAAGCGAACCGGCGACGATTTCCATAGGGATTGTGAAAAACTTGTGATATCACGCTGTTGCCTAAATGAAATGCCGGTTTGAATTGTGCTGAGTCGAGAATTTTATTTGCGGAAATGATTTTATATTTTTCTGGTCTCTTTGCTGCGAAACACATGAAACATTTTTTATAGAACGACAGCACATTTTTCATTTCAAAGTTATTCATTCACGCTTTGCGTTTTATGGTTTTCTAGCACGCGAGGTGTCTCTGACAACGTTCATCACCAAATTTGGAGCAGTAGTTTCAAACTTACACGTTGGTTTTTATAAAACCAAATAACTACCTCATAATCAACAGCTTTCCGTCACAATACTCTTGAAAATGCGATGATGTTTTGAAAGAATGCCGAAACATCTATCAAGACGTAAAAAAGTATAAAATTTGAAGAAGCACGAATGAACGTTTGAAATCGTCGTAGACACAAATAAAGTTGTATGCCGAGACAAATCGTGCTCGACATTTTCCCGATAAGAGCGTGGAGTTCCAAAGATATTAGACACTAAAACTAAAACCCATGTTCGCGACAATTCGTACATTCTCATAATGTCTAAACAAAAGCCATCGAACGGCTCGAGGCATGAACAGAACGAGTTTAGCTGTTACAGAACGGACTTATCGAAAAACTTTCGCCACTCGACGGTAATGGACGTGAATTACTTGTAGATCTAGCAGAACTATTGTAATATCGCGTTCGTTATTGCTATATGATATTGTTTCGATTGTTGGCCCATAAGCTATTAGGAAAGGCAATTTAGATTTGGGTGAACGGTTGGAAAGCGATTAGTGCCGCGCGGTTGATAAAATTGAATGAGAACAGAAACCGTTATTGGTCAGTAACAAACTGGACTGCTGGTTTGGCTATGGAGGCTGGGCTCATCTCCCTACACTTTGTGGTGTTTCGTTATATTATATAATTTAGCTAGAGTTAGAGTTACATTGTCATATTTCTTTGAACGAAAACTGCTGATTGAATTTAGCTATTTTTGTTAGTGTAAGATCGTTTTTAATACAAGAGAGGTAAGAATATTAGACTTTCCTAAACAATTTTATGTTTGTTTGTAATTGCCACATAGACAGCCAGTTCGTATACCTAGACATTTTGACCTCTGCACTACCCAGTCCCGCGGAATCGTAATTTTGAAGTTGGCTGTAAAACCAAATCTGACAGAATAACGTAACATAAATACCTACAACTAGAAGACTTATGAATCTATCATGCTTGAATCCAAGAAGACAGGCTACGCCACAGGTGACCTGCAAAATGTACCACAAAATCCAGCCTCATAAACTAAGCCGTACAGTAACATTAATTATGTATAGAGTACGCCGAGAATGCGAGAGCTGGTGTTGTATTCTGACACTTGAATGATAGGGCTCATTTGAATTACTCGGATTAGGTGTTTGGGTGGGAAGGGAATACATATTTAATTTGCACCTTCGAGCCTTCGCGATGTAAAAGCTTTTTTTGCAGGATTATAATTTTATGTTACTGCGAGTGGAATACTTAATTTTACACACAGATTTGCTTACTAGCAGACTTCAAAAATAAGAGGAGATTCTTAATAGCTTGAAAAATAATAATTAATAAACATCTGTCGAAAATAGGAGAATAAATCCACAAAGTTTTTTCAGTATTTTAACATTAGCCAGAATGACCAATAACATGATCGGAGATGCATTGTGTGAGTTTATACACATGGGTATTTCAGTTAACCACAGGGACACAATAAAAAGGTCCTAACCCCCAGTCCGAGCTCCGGTTACCGAGTACATTCTCAAAGAAACAAAACCCTCCAGAGCCGGATGCGCCTTGATAAGGAAACCGGACGCCGATCCCGGACTAACGAACTAGTAACAGGCCACCAGGAACACGTGACCTCTTCCTCTACATTCAACTTACCCTGCTTGTCCCATACTTATAAGAAAGCAGAGAGGCAAGGTGGGCCATGTTATGATGGATGCCTTTTCTAGATGCTAATATCGTGAAGTCAAGGCAAAGTGATGAGAAAGCAAACTTCCTTTGATACTTCACTCCTCAAGACAAGTGTACTCCTCTGCTATAATGGAAAAGATTGTCTAATATAAAAATGCCTTAGGGATGGTGTATTACTCGTAAAGGTAATATAATTTACCTACTTTATATTAAAAAGGTTTAGGCGTACTCTCTTTTTGTAAGTAAGTACATAGAGTAACTCATACACATAGACCTTTCTAATTTACTAAGAGCTTTGTTGATTTTTCGGGACGGTTGTTTTTTGTATTATTTTGCTTGGGTCGGTATTCTTGTGGTATGTTAAAGAGTAAAATAACGTTTGTATACTAATAATATATATTTATTATACTAAGAAAAAACTAAATTCTAAAAAGAAAATATTTGCGTGTGACCTATTTAGATGCAAACATTTTTATAAAGAAGTCAATTTCAATAAAAATCCGTTGAATGTTATAGAAATAGATCCAGTGGCTAAGTTGGCTAATTTCCAAAGTTTTTCAATAATCCCCTTAAACCAGGTCACCTCCACCAAGATCCCGTCCGTTGAAAACTGCTTTTGATAAAAACTTTACGTGTCCACGTTTGAAGTAATATCGCCTTTGTTTCAGGGACTTTTAAATTGAATTCGATGGAGCTCATTATAGTTAGGTCAGGAGCTGTGACGTTATCAGCTTACATCATACTTCTGTTATCAAAGCTAGAGTTTGTTATCACTGCTCTGCTCAACTGAGAGCAGTGGGTAGTGAAAACGTATTACCCACTGCTCAACTTGATGCAGTTGGGCAATCTAGTTGAGCAGTAGGGAAGAAGCGGTTTTTACAACTAAAAAAGTATATATTCAACTCTTTATGCCATAAAAGTGAGAGAAAGGGTGTACTTATGTATGTTTTAGTAAAACTCTACAGGCAACTACTCAAAGATCTGCATCCTTCATCAACAACGCGCAACTCAATACCTCAGTCTTCCCAATAACTTAACCAAAAGTGTTACCCATAACCTGATTGGTAGCATGATGTAAAACACTCGCCACTGACTCTGAAACTAGAAAAAAAACTTAGCATACGGATGCAGTTCTTTCCGTCTACCTACCGTGTAATGAAAACGGAATCTCCCGAGGAAAGAAACTTGGAGTGAGATAATGAATTTGTAATTACACTGCTGATTCATATTGCAAATGATATCGCAGTTCTTGGAACTTTAATTGCTAGTTTTTCCATTCATTTGCTGCTATGTTCTACCTATTAGGTAAAAATATAAAAACGAGGTCTGATCAAATTTAATTTTTATTGGAAATATACGAGACAGGACCATAAAACATACACAGCCAACAAACAACCAATTTTTTACAAATCAATATACGCTTGTAAATACTAGAGCAAAACATAGCTTTACAGCTTTTGTGATAATTGCAAAATGAAAAAAAAAAAAGTTATAGGTAAAACGTTACACAAACAAAATACTCGTTCACGTACTATTAGACAATTCTGTGTTTAAATGAAAAATGTTTACAGATTCTATAGCCTTGTTTTTGTGTCATCCAATCAATGCTATTTAACAAACTAAAAATTGAATGCATTTAATAGTTATTGAAATTTTCAATTGGAATATATTTTATTAGACACTCTGGTGCTGACATTTTAGAATATTCACTGAATAACTCCTACCTTTTACTGTATCGTAAATTTTGATTCCATTCGGCAACGGATAATGAGTTCTTTGAAAACAAAATAACAAAGTAAAAGAAAATTAAATATATCATAACCCAATATCCAACTAGATGATGGTAACCGAGTTTCAACTTACTTTGTTACCGCTCCTCTTGTAAGCCAAATATTTAAGCTTTGCTTTTGAGAAGAATTTTAGGAAATAATAAATTAATCTTGTACAAAATCTTTATAAAAAAGAGATTTTTTTACTTATTATTTGAGTTAAGGAAACACCCCTTATTTTCAAAAACAAACATAACGTTTTCATTTAAAAAAAAACAAAGCATAATTTAACACCACAATGTCTATTATACATAAGAATGTCCATTCAGCAAAATGCTTAGATCATGCAAAGCGTCTACTGTCAAGACAAAACGTGTGATTATTTCGTTGGAGTACTAAGAACAGCTGAAACCGGTGTACCAAGCAGATTTGCTGATGTTAAGACTAGCTGCCAGTCTGAGTAATCTGAGGGTCTCGCCTTTGTGGGCGCTGCTAAATAACTTAATACATGGAATGAAGCAGGACAGCATGTTGCTACAACTACGTCATCTAGTGAGGACGATAGAAGAAAAGATGAAAAATGTATAGAATTGACTTGACGGTGGGCATTTGGGCAATTTGTGCATGCCATTGAATTGTCACTAGCAAAAACCTACAGAAAGTTAAATTATGTTATACACATTCATCTAGAAATATCGATGGTTATTATCTTATCAATCATCATCATCATCATCATCAATATATATAAAACTCTTTTGAAGCTGTCAGAGAATCAACGCACAGCCTAAACTATAAGTCCTAAAGTTATGAAATTTGGAGGGTAGTATCCTTATATAGTGTAGGGGTGCACTAAGAAAAGGATTATGAAACGTAACACTCTAAAGGGTAGAACGCGAGCAACGCCGCGGGCGACGGCTAGTAGAATACATGATGCTAAGTAATATTTCTAAATCAAAGCTCATTTTTGCAAGAGTATTTAAAAAAACATTAATAAAAGCACGCTGATTTCTTTCTGCAAGTATTATACAGTTAAAAAACTTAACATCACGTTAGATTGTGATCAACACTTGCCTATAATAATGTAAAAAAAAAACATATTTATACCTTAACCGCCACGTTTTAGAATAAATAAATAGTCTCTAATAATAATATCGCTTTGATATTCTCTGGTCGAAAAAAATAATATTTAGACATTATTAGAAGCGAAGCGAGAAGCTATAGACTACGCTCTAACCTGAGGAATTACACATGAAAGCCAACCGAAATGTCTTGCGATTAAATCTGCCTGTGTCCGCGTTTCTGTCCCATCGACTCATTAAATCGAGTGGAAACCGGTAGAACGTTCCCGGCATGTTCCAATTTCGTATAAATTATTGGATATTGTGTTAAAAGGCCTTTATCCTAAATACTGTACCAACGTATCTATATGTTTTTATTTAGTCGTTCAATGATAAGTGTTTCGGTTTGGCCAGCTTTTTGCTACAGACTATCAGCAAAAGTTCTGTTACATTTACAATAATTCAGATTCATTTTTCGCCAAGCAGCGATGCTCGCATTGCTGTGTTCCGGTTTGAAGGGTAAGGGCGCCGGTGTAATTACAGGCACATGAGACTTCAAGATTTTTACGTCTCAGAGTGATGGACGCAGTGCATTGCCTTACAGGGCACGTCCTCATTGGACTTGCTCTGTGAGGTAATGCATTGTTATAGGCAGAAGTTACTACTTAACATCAGGTGAGCTATCAGCTGGCTCCATTACTTATATCATAAAAAAAAAAAAAAAAAAAAAAAACATGTCTCCTTTTATTTGCATGTGACAAACATTTTACTCAGTAGCTAAACCATAACTAAAAAATATATCTCTATTTTTTCATGCTTTTACAACTGAAATTTACCAGACTGGTATCCTAAGCGCTGTAAAGTGTAAGCGAAAAATCCGTTTGACATTCAACCGACACTTTGTAAACTAGTACATACGGAGCAAACATCCGTTTAAAGAGCTTTAGCAAAGTAAAAGCTGCGGAGTCGTATTGACAAACCACTCAAAGTGAGCGTTTATTTGGCGTAAAGATGGCCAGGTACAAGTTGTTCCTGTACACAAGAGTAGCAACAGCAAACAGAGTACGCAAAGATAAATCATAGGCTATGAACACTGCCTTAGTATGAACAGAGTCCCGAGTCTGTGCATTTGTTTTGACTTTCGACTCGAGTATAGCACACGCAAACGCATTCGCAAAGAGAGACATTTTGTATGAAAACCGGATAAGCGCTTCTACCGGGAAACAAATACACAGACTCGAAGCTCAGAAGTTGATGCTATCAAAAAAAAACGAAGTCATAGAGGTTGAGTTACGCTGAATAATACCTTAAGTTATGGTGGTAGAAAGCACAAAATAAATTAAGGAACCGCTGAACATGGGTTCACGAAAAGAATGTAAAGTGCAGGACGGTTTCCACCTAATGGGGGCATTATTTTGTTACCAGAGCATATCTGAATAGTTGAATACCGTGTTTTGTCTTTTTTGTTGACTGGGAGTTACATATTAAATCGAAAGAGACGACTCGTTGTAACTACTTCATGTTAACATCGTACGCACCTCTTAGCACTACCTATTGGTAACGGCTTAGCAGAGTTAAATATGCCGGTTCAGATAAAAACACAGTCGCCATGGCCGAAATCGGCTAGGACACATCATCATCATCATCAACAGGTTTAGCAGTCAGCACTATAGAACAATTTTGTTCTATGCACTGGCTTGCTTTCAGTGTGCTCTTGGGAACATTTTCAGCATTTCGTAATAGCATTTCTGTACAAAAACAACTCGACATATAATAGCACCTTTTGTTTCATTAAGATTACCCCTGGCAGCGTTTTGGAAAATTTATTTCTGAACTTCGAAACCGAACAGAGGTTAGTGACCCTTGCTAGTAAAGGGTAAATCTCCAAAGTAGCTACTGGCTTACATATTACTGTTGTGCTAAGAATGTCAAACCTTGTTTTTTAAAGTCAACTATGAAATGTCATCATCATCATCATCACCAATATATATAAAACTCTTTTGAAGCTGACAGAGAATCAACGCACAGCCTAAACTATAAGTCCTAGAGGTATGAAATTTGGAGGGTAGGTTCCTTATATAGTGTAGGGGCGCACTAAGAAAGGAATTTTGTAAAGTCGCACTCTAAAGGGTCTGGAACGCGAGCAACGCCGTGGGCGACGGCTAGTTTAGGTATGTGATAGCTTGAAGTAGGTACACTGAGTAGTGTATCTTGGATAAACGATACGTTTACCATTGTCACACATTTTGTTAGTGATCAAGGCACTGCGGGGTGGCCGAATAAATGTGGTCAAATTAGATATTAATTTGTAAAATAAATTTATTTATTTTTATACTATTATTCTCAAAGATTATTTCGTAGCAAGAGGCATCCTAAGATGGTTATTATTGTTACTAAACGTGACCTTACATTTGTTAGTATATACTATTATATTATCAGTGCTTTTGTCAATACTTCGCTTTGTGTGAATAATAATACAAATACGTGGTTTTTCGGCTTCAGTTTAATCCAATTTTAAAAATTCACACGGGTGTGATAAGCCTCTACAGTGATACTGCAAATAAAATTGAATCCCGCGATTTACGAGATCAATATTTTATTTCGATAAAGTTGTGAAAATGAACATTGTATTTTGATAAAGTTTTGGCTCAAATTTTGAAAATTACAAAAATATAAGATTAAATAAGCATTTCTGATTTCGTTATATCTTATTACTAGTATTAAATATGCATTAAAAAACTCTTGCAGGAAACTTACAAGCGCACAGTTTTGTAAGCTCATAGTAAGTCTTAGGGACTATGAGATGTGAACAAACGAAGCATTGATTATCTACTAACGTACATCACTGAGTGTGACTAGTGGGAGTGTTTATGAAAGGATTTAATGCTTCGTGACTAATAATTACATCTAGTGTTATTTATGTCGGTTCAGCACGCGAATAACACTCATAACATATTTTTTTTACACAACTAATACTGACATAAACTGACTTTATTTTCACTCCCACTGCTGTAAAAGATTTTACATAGGAGTTTTTTTATTACGCTATAACTTTTATAAAGTACTAGCCGTCGCCCGCGGCGTTGCTCGCGTTCTAGACCCTTTAGAGTGTTTTTTCAAAATTCCTTTCTTAGTGCACCCCTACACTATATAAAAATACTACCCTCCAAATTTCATACCTCTAGGACTTATAGTTTAGGCTGTGCGTTGATTCTCTGTCAGCTTCAAAAGAGTTTTATATTGATGATAATGATGATGATGATGATGATGATTGATGATGTTATGACCGCGGAATAGGTGGACGGAGAATACTAAAACTGTTTTTTTGAAATCTTCTACTTTTAGATGTCTAGAAAAAACGATTGGATATATTCTGATCAAGATTTTTTCAAGCATCACGATGATCGTAAAATCCTTGAAAGAGAAAAACTAATAAGTTTACTTTTAATTATTTACCTACCCAATAACTGGTTTTCTGTTTTAGCAAAAAAATATCTATTTAAAAAAAAAAATTAAAATCCTCCACTAAAAAAAGAGATACATACTCTTAAGCATAATATGATATGATATGTGTCTTAAGTATAGCGCTTGCTGAAATGTTTTGGTAATTGAACCTGCTCCTATCCTATCCATTATGCTATTTCAACATCTTGCAGTGTTGATCAATAGTGCAAACATGTTGTTAGATTTTTGCAGCGCGCTCCTTTCAATGTAAGCTACCGTGAAACTAAAAACTGTAAGATTCACGACTAAAATACTCAAGCAAAATAAAAAATATCTCCTCAGATTTTGGATACATTTTTACATGTTGCAGTTTGTATAGCTCATCGTCTCAAGACATTTTCCATTACCGTTTGCAATGTCAATCAATGCGGTAAAGTGGACTTGGCAAGTTTATAAAAATACCAGTTTCCGCGACTTTGTTCGCGTCCCATTGGATCCCGTTAATTTTCTGGAATAAAAAGTATCCTATGTTACTTTTAATACCTTCAAGAATGTGTGTACAAAGTTTCACGATGATCGGTTTGGTAGTTTTCGCGTGAAAGCGTAACAAACAAACTTACATTCACATTTATAATATTAGTAGGGAGTAGGTATGATTACCTGATTGAATTTGTGAACTTTATCTACACAGACGAGTTCGAGGAACTAAGCCACACTGACACCACCCACAGGGTTCACTGTTCAATAGGCTATGACCTTAATATAAATCGGATCATTCCAAAAACCACTTCATCTTATCTGACAACTTGCTAGCTCCAGCTCACTACTTGGAAAATATTCATAGCGTCATGGCTCAGTCGGTAGTAGCTCTGCCTTCTGTGCTGTGGGTCGTGGGTTCGATCCCCACCGAGAACAAATATTTGTGTGTTGTAAACATAGATGTTTGTTCTGTGTCTGGGTGTTTCTATTTATTATACGTATGTATTTACAAAAGAAAAAATTATGTATGTATTCTATCAGCCATCTAGTTCCCATCGTACAAGCTTTGCTTAGTTTGGGACTAGAAGGCGTTGTGTTACGTGTCCGTGAATATATATTATTTATTATTAGTTGACTTAAGTAACAATTTTCAAACTCTTTTGCAATTTTTTTGAGATCCGTTGCATCTATTTCCCGGTAGAACGTGGTAGAACTAGGCTTATTCCGCAGCATTGTCCCGACGTGTAATGCGATAAGGCAGGAGATTCTCCTCACGTTCCCGAGCACATTCTCACATTCGTTTCTATAAACGATAGCGCCAACGAGACAACGTTCCTACAACTTTGATTTCACACTTGCGCTAAACAAGATTTTGTATTTCGGTTAAGAAAACGTCTGTTGTGCAATACTCTGGGAAAAGCTGATATAGCAATTCCTAATGTCTGTTTCGTTGTCTGAAATAACCTGCCAACTGAGTTTTATCTAGTTCTTTCGGCAAACAAACTACCAATAAAGACGATAGCTTTTGGTGGAGGGTTATTTTAGCAAACCATTGCAATTTTTTTTTTTTTATACAACTAAGTAGGCAAACAAGCGTACGGCCCGCCTGATGGGAAGCGGTTACCGTAGCCTATGGACGCCTGCAACACCAGAGGCACCACATGCGCGTTGCCGACCCTTGAAGAATTTTAAAACACCCTTTTTGAAGTGCCCCATGTTGTAGTCAGAGGGGAAAGCCTCGACAGGAAGATCGTTCCACAACCTGAGTGTTCGCGGGAGGAAATTCCTCTGAAACCGGACGGTGCGCGACCACGCTGGCTCTAGGGTGTGTAATTGTTTTTTTTTTTTCAATAATTGTTTTCATCCAATTGGTAGAGTAATAGTTATCTATTATGTCGCAAACACGCTATTGAAATTAGATTATTTTAACTGAAAAATAAAAAATGTCGAAGGGCACCTCGAGGAAATCTTGGGGTAGAACCTCTATCAATAAAGGAAGCTTTTTTCACTGTTCACAATACTTTATTCAAAAAAGACATAACTCAAATCAATATAGTTTGGTTATAGAGGTGATATTCAATTTACTTGTAATATTATTGTCCTTCTGTCTCACGCCAGTTAAATTGAGACTGGAAATTAACATGACCCAAACTTCGTAAGGCCGGTATTACAATACAGTTAGTAATGTGTCGTGAAAGGGGTCTGTTACGAAGTTACTTAATAGTTGCTTAGTCTAACTTGGCAAGCTTTCACAATGAGCATAGTGATAAACTTGTGTGAGAACTTAGAAAGTTTTTATGTGGCGTAAGAAGAAAGTGAGTTCTAAATTAGGAGACTCGTAAATGAGCGCAAATGAGTATTAACTAGTCCAACTCTTGACTTATTTAGAATCTGTTTTACGTATTAAAGTGTAAACGTTTTTGTGGTCAATCCGTTTTTTTTACTAGAACTATTCTGTATGTATCGAGTAAGTACAAATACCTACGAGAGAATACCACAGAGTTGGCATGTGGTTTCTAGGGGTTCCATCTATCTTCCATACTGTATCTAGGTATTATCCTAAAACTACTGAAGCTTTGACAAGAAACCTGATAGAGGAGCTCACCTCGTTACTCGTTGGCTCGAAACCCATAGACAAGAAAACTGATAGAGGAGCTCACCTTGTCGCTTATTGACTCGAAACCCATAGACAAGAAAACTGATAGAGGAGCTCACATCGTCACTCATTGACTCGAAACCCATAGACAAGAAACCTAAAAGAGAAGCGCACCTCGTAAATCATTGACTCGAAACCCATAGACAAGAAAACTGATAGAGGAACTCACCTCGTCAATTATTGACTCGAAACCCATAGACAAGAAAACTGATAGAGGAACTCACCTCGTCAATTATTGACTCGAAACCCATAGACAAGAAAACTGAAAGAGGAGCTCACCTCGTCACTTATTTACTCGAAACAAAACCCATAGACAAGAAAACTGATAAAGGAGCTCATTTTGTCATAAAACTGCTGTCATCATTTGAATACCTTATCTTTCCACTGCTACAACTTGTGTATCAATAAAACATACAAGTTACCCAGTTACGTCAAAGCCAATGTTACCCCGCAAGGTAACAAGGTAAGGTAAGGTAAGGTACATTACTGCGCGAGTAAAAACGCATTTTTCCACTTTACATGGACTTTTTCCACTTTATCAAGCAAATGAGTTTGCAATGTTGGCTGATATTATCACATTAGAGTTTCTGCATTTGCCGCACGCGAATGCTCGTGGTTTTAATATCCTAATGGTTTGCTTCCTTAGTTTATAATGCAGCTATTATAATAATTATATTATGCGGTAAATCAAATACCTACATAATATATTACCTACTTAGGTATGCCTATCATTAGTGTTTGATACATTTTATAATACGGCTTGAAAAAATAGAATAGGTCTCTCCAGTAAGTACAATTACAGGTATTTACATAAACTGAACAAAAGACATCTTATTTCGTCTCAGAGTTTGTTATGCCAATTTATAAGAACAATGCTTTAATTTTGAAATTTCACCAAGAAAATAATGTAAGTAAACTAAACTAAACCTAACCAAAGAGATCAGTACAAACAACAAAATAAATCCCGACAAACAAAAAAATGGAGCTACAAACTAGGTTACAAATAGGTACGTACCCTATCTACAAACCTGACAGGACTAATTTACATAAAGGTTACCCTTGAGACCTTCAGATAGCGTGACTGTATCTACCACTTTGTGTTTCTTTGTTATGAAATATCAGTTATTTACCTTATATTCCCTTACTTATAAGTAATCGCTCGTAACCATAGAGATAAAACACTTTCTTTATAATCATAATAGAGAATAGAAAACCAACAATAGATAAAAGATTATTATCCTAATACGTACTCGTGGAAATCTCATTAACAGTAGCTATCTCGCGTTACTGCCTGCGTCTTCCTTTGTTCCTATTATGTTATCCAATCACGTTCGGTTGCTGCTAAGAAGAGGAACAGCTGACTCACTGTTTACAAATAAGTACAATTTTTTTATTTCACATAGATTTTACCATAACAGTTGGCTCAAAACGATAACTATTACCAGAAAAATCTTACATAGAAAATAACAATATAACGATTAGGTATTGTTGGTTTTCTGTTATGGCCCTAAGAAGTCGTTTATGGGAACGATTGCTTTGAAAACTGTACCAAATGCTGTAGAACGCATGTAAGTCAGCATCGTCAACATGCGCGAATGAAAATGTATTTCTCTAATAGTGGAATCATAATACAAACATTACAATGAGTGAGCTAGCTGCTAACAAACTATAGAATAAGTTAACCGAGCTTGGGCTCGAAATTGGTCAACCTTGCGGTACTTACGTAATTTGTGGTTGTGTATCGAAGGTTTGGCTTCCACATTGGGACAGTATTATAAATTATACGTACCTAGAATTTGTAAACTAGGCTCCTCTGAAGTGCAGCTAAGCTTCTTGTGGCCGCCCTCAGCCATGGTATAACGGGTTAGAATTTATTGATCCCATGCTAGCTTAACTAAATCTAAATGTCTAATAGTTACCATAGCGCTATATTTGTTGGAATGGGAATTAAATACCCTCAAAAATAATGATAATGCTATCATGATTCAAATACAGGCATGTCACTGTTATTTTATTGCTTCTTGTTCTCGGTTTGAGCAACTTCCATATAAAGCATTGATTTATTAAAGTAACCCTAAAATCCACCCTGGTAACGGTCATCAATAGGATTTCAGAAGAATCGGAGGGCAGGGCATAGTTCAGTAAACCGCGTGGGATTCACCAAATTAAGCATACCTCGACAATTTATTCATGTAACCGAGTTGGGAAAATAAGTTTACCAAGTACAAATGATTATTTAGGCACGCAATGCGGAGTTTCTTAGAACTTTGGATCGAAGACGAATAGTCGAATAGTCGAGAGAGCCCTAATCACTCTGAGACGTAGACGTTCTCGATGTGGATAATTTGAATTCCTAATGTATCTATAACTCCGCTTTGTCTCTGTCCATGGAAATCACAAAGGAATTTGCCGTATTTGTGCGGGAGCGAACGCAATGAAGAGAAATTCAAAGGAATTTTCAATTGAAATTGACATTTAGTTAAATACCTTAGCTGACTTAATTGTGATTAAATCGGGTCATTCCGAAAATGGTAGGAAGAGGTGTTTTGTTGCTTCTTGGGAAGGGTTGTAAAGTTTATTTATTAGGTGATTTAAGTTAGGTTGATTCTTAAATTAACGTAATAAGATACAATCGGGCATCGTATTTTATAGCAATAACTTTCGCCTTTGTTTGTTTCACCCCAGTGAACTATATTATCAGTAATCAGTACTGTTTCGTACCTGCGCCGTTGATAGACAATACCACACCAATACTAAATTACTTAGCATCTACCACTTCGTGCTTTATTGCCAAAGTTCTAAAAGAAAGGTTAATATGATGCATTGTTTTTCTCCTGTCATCGAAATGGTGCTATTTTATCCAAGCTCCCAAATTAGGTAATAGGGTACCTATTGTTTGGTTTATGAAACAAAAAACAGTATGTAGCTGGGTACTTACATTTAAGAGGTAACAGACAAAATTATGTTGAAGCACCGAAACTACTAATTAGTACTCCAGTAGTTACCTTTGTCGCTACAGTAGTTGACAACTCTGAAGTAATTAGGCACTACTTATAAAGGAAGGGGTCCTTTGGACCTCCATATAATTACTCTAATTTCCTTTAGTTTTTGCCTTTGAACAGAGTGTTTTACAGAATAATTTACAGACTCTCCGTCGATTAAAAATTCTTCGAGCCATACTTTTACAAAATTACGAATGAACCTTCAAATTATAGGGTTATGTAATGAAGATTTTTAATGATTTTCATTCAATTTACTGTGGCTTCTATAATCATTACGGTAAAGTTCATAATGCATCAAATTTTAAAAGACACAGAGCGCAAATAATTAAGTAATTCTACATTCACATCCACACTGTTTCAGCTTGTTATGAAGTAATTTGAATAGAACGCTAGTGGATTAATTACGTGTTTGAAAATAGAACGATTTCATTATATTTTGGGTAGTTTTAGTTTTCAATAGACAGTTTATAATAGCAATTCTCATTAGGGGCGTGCTTTGTTGAGTTAATGGAAATTCAAAAATTATTTTTGGCTCATAATTAAAATTCAACATAAAGTAGGTACGATGATCCATCATAATTAATGTTTTTTATTTAACAATTTTTTTTTCTATTTCTTGTTTTAGTACTGCATCACCACAGATTAACAGAGCCCTAAAGTTTTACTCAACAGTCCAACGCGAAGTTTTTTTGAACTTCAAAAGCGTTTTATCTTAAAATAAAAATTGTAGGTACAATTTTTTCATTTAGAAAGAACATAAAGAAAGTGTTTTTCTACTTAGCTCTCAGATTTAACAACTGCCGGTCTTTCATTAGCGCCTGTGCTTACATTACACAGCAGTCCTACATTTTCTTTGTCCCAGTCATTTTAGAATTAGTTGAAAAAAGTTCTAGCTTCGCAAATTAGTTGGAAGCCTTTGGTAGCGATGGTAACTGCGCATTTATTGTTTAATCTCTTTTGTTATTGAAAATTGTATAGTATTTTTGTAACAGAACGTTTCTTTTTTATGTGCCTAGATATTTTGTTGTACCTATGTATAGTCTTCTTAGTTTTGATCGAATTTGAAACCTCGCCAGGCATAAGTAAGCACTTTTAATATTTCTGGGTTAAGTTTTTCTGCAGCGGGAACCAACATAGTTCTTCTATTACACTACTGACAACACGAAATTTTGTAGTAGTTAGTATTTCCTTTATCACTCCTGTCGCCGACTTAGCTACGATTTCTTTTGGTCACTCTAGCTAGTCCGACATTAGTCTCTAGTATCAGCTAGCCGCAGCAAGTTTGCAGCCAACCACTACCAAGTTTGCCTTCGACAAAAGCGGGGCGACTAAACGTCTTAAGTTGTCTTATGGCTTTAAGGCGACAACCGGTGCTAGGCGGAGTACTTCGGCAACCGTTTTACAACTTGGCCGGTTGCCAGAGATTATTAATAGCTACTGTTATTGTTCTGTTTATTGTGCATTGGCTAAATAGTATCTAAGTTTGGTTCAGGAATTTAGCATGATAAATGGGTTGGAAGTTTTTACCGCAATGTTTTTGGGACATAAATCATAGGAGGATTCAGAATTTGGTGCCAGCAAATGTTTTAGCAGTAGGATTAAAATAAAACCCATCTAATCAGTTTGACAATAGGTCATTGCATATTAGAAAAAAAAATGTTTTCAACGTTGGAAATAAAATATTTTTACAGAAGTTTTATCTTAATTTTTAGATAGGTGACATCACTCGTGTTGGTTCACTAAAATAGATAGATAGATAGAATATTCTTTATTGTACACCACTTATAAGTAAAGAAAATAACAAAAAAATACCATAATTGGTATTAAATATCGACAAGCCTATGATTATCACAAAGACAGGTATCTGCAGATGCCCTTAGACCGAGTTGATTGATAATTTGCGAACAGCTACATGGATGTAAGAAGTACTACTTATGTTTATGATCGGGCAACATGGTGCGCTCAGCAGAAGAAGCTTAGATCAAGTAGCTGCAACAGTTTTTTGCAATAAGAAATCTCTATGATGATGATGATTAATATTGATGATTGAAACAAATATCCAACCGTACATTCTAATACCATAAACAGTACAAACACAAACAATGATGGCCCTACAAGCGTAGTTCAATCAATTACGTGCGCTGTGTAAACTAATTTGGTCATTGAATTGTTTTGTTTGACCATTGAAGTGCCACAAAGGAATACTAATGTCAAGGTAGAGTCTATAGGCAGTGTCAACAAACGCATAGAGCAGACGCTGGAAATGTAAACCGTCAAAAACGAAAGGACCAATAGTCACGCGAATATTCGTTTTAAAATGTACGTCCGATGAATAAACAATCGACGAACCATTCTTTTTATGAAATCGGCGAAGGGTTATTCAGTCAACCATACAGAGTTCCTCATTTAGACAGACAGACAGACAGACAGGCATAGACATGTCTGTCTGTCATTTAACACTGTGCCTTAAACTAGTTCGTTTTAAAGTTATTTTTTATTTCTATACGTTTTGATTAGGTTTCCAATTGTGGCAGTGCAGTGCGCTCACACATTGGCTTATACAGTCACCAAAGAATATGTTTACCCCGGTCAAATACAGACACTACTTAAATCGTCTGCAAAAGACGCAAAGACCGATGAATGATGATGAGGTTTCCACATAGCGATTGTATGTAGAAAGTTGGCTGGAGGGGTTTGATATATAAGTTACCAGTAATTACAGAGGCACATACTGTGTTACTTTTCTGTAACTCGCTCCGCCAAAACACACACTCGTAAGGCTGCAAACGCACTTAGCGACCAAGTCACGTCAGCCAAGCTGTCGACATTATGGCCGCACTTCAACGACCGGATGCAGCCCCGCGCCGCGCGATCGAGGTTTTGAAGGAAAAAATGTAGCCGCAGAACTGACCGCAGCGATTTGGCTACCAAGTGCGTTTGTATCCTTATTTCTTGGGTAGACGAAGATAAGGCTTTATGTTACTAAGGTTTAAAAATGTCAATAAAAAGTCGAGATGAGAGTAATTTTCCGAGTGGCATAAAACACAGGAACAAGGCGGTCGAGTCTCTTTTTACGCTGAATTGAACTAAAAGGCTTTCAGTAGCAGAGTACCAGCAGACGGATGCGGCGGGCGCCGGACTTCCGGCTTTACGAGCTCACACTTTATATGCACCAGTTTTTCTCGCATTCTTTCTTATTTATTAAGCCTCCTGGCGTTTTGCGTGTTTGTACATTACACTCTATTCAGTGGGTGAATAGGTTCAAAATCGTTCGATTAGAAAATTAAAGAGCTAACTATTATAGCTATTGATGACAAAAAAGACATTTTAATAGATTTCAGTTGTGTAGATTTCTTTAATTAAATAAAAATTCAAAATAATTCGGTAAATTAATTTTATTAATAAAAAATGTTTACTATAAATTAAGTCGATTAAATTTAGTCGATTAAAATTCTACAATCGCTACCGTCTAGAAAATATAAAACGGCAATGGTCACGTGACTTTTTAATCTGAATAATTTCCATACATTTTAATTCGGCTCCTACTCTCTAGCGATTGTAGAAGTCAACTTGGCTAGAGCTCTAGAATACACTGTTATTTTATGTAAAACCTAACTAGATACTATTTATGAAAAAAACATTGAATACATGCATATTTATTATTATTTACCACAACGGAGCTTTCAATACATAGAAATAGCCTGCTGAATAAAACGACTGTTTCTGTTCAGCCATTCCAAGAATTCATAGAGAAATATAAAGAAATAAACAAACAAAACAGTCGTAAATATGTATGAACAATAATAGATCCATTACGAGCAGCGGAGAGCGTACTTATACGCTGTGAAAGGCTATGAATTGAAGCAGTAACACTTCATTTCTTCTGGCTCACAATACGAAATACTGAATAGCATTTGTGACACACGGTGCGGAACTATAACACGTGGTACCACTAATTATAATTGAAACTAAAAAAAGTAGCGGTCAAAAGCTACTAATAAAATCCATGCGGAATAAGCTTCTGGTCTACCAGTGCTCAAGTTACTTAATTCAATGCTTAAATTACTTTATTAAAAGTTAAATATTGTAAAAAAAAGGCCAAGCAAGAAATATCGTTTTTAAGTAAAGAGCACAAGCAAATGCTCACTTTTGGCATAAGTTAACATAATGAATTAATTTTAATTACAAATAATTAAAAATTTTAATTGAAATAATAACGTTGCGTTTTGCATAGTAGTCCGGTAAAGCTATCAGCAATCGTCAGAAGATTACAACAGTCCTAATCCGTCTGAAAAAAAGAACTAAAATAAATTGTCGCATCGCACCGTGTGTTGCCATGATAACACTTCATTTCTTCATCCCGCGATACAAAACGCCTGAATTATTTGTGTGTTTGTATGGAAGTGATGTGGATATCGCTGTTTACGGTTCATAAAGCATGCGATATGTGGTACAGTCAGCTGCTAAAACCGATAGCCTTATACATATTTAAAAACCAAAATAATATCAAATAGAATGTCTGTATATTTTTAGCGCACAATCTGCGTTGGTGTGTATATTGAAATTTCATTGATTTTTTTTTTTTTAAATAAACAATATTATATTATAATCAATTGGTACGCTTACCGTACCAGCCACGTCCTCAAATGATACCTAATAAACCTTGAGCTATGCTATGTGAAATGCATGTAAATGTATACAATCTCAACACTACTCAACAGTCAATACTTCTAAAAGTCATTCAGTAGAAGAAAGTTTGAAAAAAAAAATTTAAATTGGAGCCTTGACAACAGATTACGAAGAGTTCAAAGAGGAGCAAAATGCTGTCGATCGCTAAACAAATAAACAAAAGAGTGTCCGATAAAGTGGAAGCCAGCTTTGTGAGCTTTTCCAAAAATAGGAAATTAGATAGAGGTTTTGAAATTAAGCCCTTTTTACACTACGGCAAATAAGGCTTCATGCACACTGATTGGCCACCACCATCGCGTGAATACCATTTTTCGGTTCCACAACAAGGCGTGTATCGTGCGTGTTTATGTTACGATCACGGTGTGACGTCATACGGTTACGGCAAGGAATCTCCTATGTCATAGAGAATAAGGCCCCAGTATACCAATTCGTACCCCGATACTCTGAACTGGGTATACTAGTTCGTACTTCGATACTTACAAATACCACGAAGTTCTGAAGTGACGTGTGACGCCTACGTTGGTTGGTTGCGATTCGTGGGTTGGGGGTATTATTGATTATTCTGTGGTTATTGTCACTCAGTTTTTTATAGATTCAGTGACCTTCGTGATAATCTATATATTGGCACAGACTAGGTAAAGGCTATATCACACCAAGTTGGAACAGACCTTCTAGGTATAAACGCACAGCTGAATGTTTCAAAGCGATTCGGGTATTGCTATATAAGAATTAAATGACTTTTTAATTGACTAAACTAGTAGATCGTACGAAATTTTGGCACGAAACGACACAATTCAGATAGTCTTTACCATGGTGCGTTTAGTGAAGCCAGGCCTTAACACATAAAGTTGCGTACGACAGTGTATCTAGCTTAAATCGTGCGGGAACAGTGCATTGTGCTCGTATTAAGTGAAAATAGCCATCTCGAGCGACAAAAGCATCCGCGCTGTTTACCGGAACGCTGAAGTAGATTTGATAGAAAGTGCACTCCACACCTTGGGGAAAATACCAGCGTATTATAAGATGGATTGAATAGTATCTACCTACAGAGTTTGTTTACAATCTTAGTCTTAAAAAACGTCGTTAATGGCCAAACAAGTAGCCAGTGACTAAAGGATGATTATGGACCAATGATTTTCCCTAAAGTACCTACTTTTATGTTCATTTTCTTTTTGAACAATTCAATGACTTCTATGACGTTGTAATAAATAATAATTAATTATTCCTGGGTCGTGTGAAACTGATAAACTAATTGGTAGTAATAATCCCTTATTTAAAACCAACTATAAAAGCGGAACACTTTTCATTCGTTTTGCGGGAACAAATTGAAATGCGAATACAATGAAAGTTTATGCTCTGCCGCCCCTACTAATTAATATATCTCGGATATGCAGATTCATTTACCTATAAATAAAATTTTAATATGTTCCTGACACTTGCACGCACATGAGAAATGCAAGGTTAAATTATGGCTTGCATATTATTTTTAGTTCAGGAACTACATAAAGGTAGGTAAAGGCACAGATCATATAATACTATGTAAAGGTAAAGTCGCAACACAAGCATGCATGCGTTATTACTGCATCAATGTCGCATTTTTTACATTAGATAAGTATTATGTGTCAATGCAGCAGTGCCTACAACGTGGTCCAAAAGTGTTTTTGGTTCACAAAATGTACCAAAAACAAGCACCTACTTAGAAACGCATGAATCATTGGAAAATGTTAAAGTGAATACGTCAATTCAGTGTATCTTCTTGGTTGTAAGAAAACCACATTTCAGTTGTTGATACATACACGACTGATGGATAAAATATATAGGTTTACTGGTAAATACAAAAGGTACTCGTAGGTAGGTGTAATGCATACAGATAGCCAATAAATTATCGGTGCAGAATTTAAAGCCATAAATTCCTGGCAAGCGCACCGATAATATATCAATTTTAGCTCTCAGCTGGGCTTTAATTACGACATTTCCAGCTACTTTTTCTCTTTGCTTCGAAGGCCGAGGGGATTTCAGCTAATACAGCCAGCGCTGAAATAGCCGAATCAGGGCAACACCAATGGATTGCAGTCCCGTGCGGATATAGACTAGACTTTGAACAGAGACCGCACAGTTTTAAAGTGAAAAATAATATACCAATTTTACAGTCACATCCAAAACGTAAAAGCGAAAAAAAAAGGCTTATGACATGACATGTCATGTATGGAAGGACACCTGTCATTAGAAATGTCAATTGTGTTTTTAATGTTTTCAATAATGTAAGACTTTCTCTTAGACTCGTGGATGGAGAACATGGAGATCTGAGATGTATAATAGGTATGCATGAAGACTACCAGTATCTTATTTTTCAACAGTACTTCAGCCAACATTCTTAATCTAAGATTCTTTAAGGTTTCAGTTTTGGCAGTAATAAAAATACGTACGACGATGGCATATGTAGGTATATGTATTCTATCATTAGTATATATATTTTAACATAGTTCAGTTAGTATTTTATTCGATTATTACTTTATGTATGTACCTACCTCTAAAGTCACCTCTCTCTAGCCTCAAAGGTTTGCTGTAAGAAAACTCTTTTTAGGGTTAAGCTCGCCTTTGTACATGTTATCTATTTCTGTCTTCTGTTTATGTGTTATTTTAGTGTACAATAAAGAATTACAAGAATTACAAGATGGCCTAACTACCACCAATGTTCAAAAGACTCAGCTAAAATTGCTAGATGTGCCTCTGAGGTTACCGTTGACCTAATTCTATTAATTTTGGCACGGAGGTTGATAGTAGATAAAAATCCAGTAGCCATACGTTATTGTACAAAACTTTGGGGTAAAGAGTATAGCGTAGGTACTGTGAAGGGTAAAATATTTTCTGCGCAGCTCATGCCAGTAAAGTATGGTAATGCATTGCCAAGTCCTTCGTGGTTATACAAAACATTGCACTTTGCTAAGTGCTTTAACCACTTAGAGATTATTTTGAACCATTTTCATTTATGCATTTTATGCGGTTTCGACGAGTTGTGATTTTGTGATCTATTTTTTAGCGAATTCTGGAGAACACCAAACAGCCATTCATAACAATGGTAATTCCGGACGGAAAATACAGGCACTTCTCATTATGCCAGTCAATAAGTAGTGTCAAACAGTTTTTCAGCATGCTTGAGACATGACAGAAAAATCAAAGACGAGCCTAAGTATTGGAACCATCATAAAAGGTGTAAATAATCAGAATGAGTAATTTCTAATTAAAAAATACCTCTTAGATAACGTTTCTATGTATTATATGTATGTATTTACAAAAAAAAATGCATATTATGTATTCTATCAGCCATCTAGTTTCCATAGTACAAGCTTTGCTTAGTTTGAGACTAGAAGGCGTGGTGTTAAATGTCCGTGAATATTTATTTATTTATTTATTTTATTTGTGACGCTTTAGGTTCAAATTGTCAAAGTTTGTTTTTCTGACCGCTCAATGGTTTTGTTGCCCTCACGTTACTACCAATTAGTATTCCGTGTCTGTGCTGGGAGCTAATTGGATTGTTAGTTAAATCGACGCACAAATACGGCGGCGTCCAACGCGTCATTTACCTGCCCATGCCCTTGTAACAACCCCCCCCCTACCTAATATAAAATATAAAAAATAACTAAACTTAAAAGAATTAATGCTTAAAATAAATATGGCCTTGTGATCGAATAGTGGTTCGTGAAAGGACGTCCTACGTTTGTGATCCGATGGTAACGCGCAGTATCTTTAAAGGAATTATGTTGAGACTTCTTTTATTTATCGCATGAACCTACCTAATACTAAATTAATGCTTTCCTATTTATCCTAATTCTTTTATCTATCCGAACGTTGCTAATAGTAAATAACCATAATTTGAAGATCTAAACGTCAATTGTTTTATCTAGTACAAACTTTAAACAGCGGAATATGATCAGAATTGTAATCTATTTGATTTTGTTGGAGTTAAATATAGTGTAAATAATAATGCTATATTTCTTCAGAAGAAATCTACTTAAGAGAACTATTATCGAATATATTTAAATGATTCTAAAGTTCCATAGAATGTTAATTTATTATAAGTTTGTTACTAGAAGGATACTAAATTGTGTACTATGAAGTTGATATTGCTATATCAAGACTTCCTTCATGTGCCCCGCCATCCGCACCAGTCAGTGGTCATCGTCACCAAACTACGCATACATGTAATGCACATGTAATCGTAATAACCTCCTCTTCATAGCACACATTACTTTATCGGATGTGTGATTCGAAATA
Organism: Eulithis prunata; assembly: GCA_918843925.1. Taxonomy (NCBI): domain Eukaryota; kingdom Metazoa; phylum Arthropoda; class Insecta; order Lepidoptera; family Geometridae; genus Eulithis; species Eulithis prunata. Next base: position 3,807,885 of record OU974016.1, on the reverse strand, counting down.
GAGAAATGAGTAAAATCTATTTTATCATTTCACTAAATCCAATCCGACATCAGTGTTACTATGGATACAAAGATCATGAAACTAAATTCTCTTTAAATAACTTTAGTTACTCAAAGCCAAAGCAGTCTCATGCAATTAAACGTATGCTGCTCTTAAAGACAGCTTGTTAGAGCCACTTCTAACATTTATGAATCTAATATTAAACAACCTTCTTAGTTTATGGTTTACTCAAACTAATTTTTCCAGATAGCCAGAATCATAGCTACAAATTCAAAGAAGTAGGTAAGATCATAAATATAGCTATATAAAGATACCCTAGCTTGAATCAGCCTAGGATACTTCGACATTAGAATTGTCTAGCTAGAGTGACCAAACATACGTCATGATAATTACCAGGCATCAGACCAGATATAATAGATCTATATAACTCATTGAAGGTAGCTAACTTCTCTTTTCCATAAGATTAGATTAACTATGAGACACACGCTCTTGAGTGAGATCAATTATATCAAATACGGACCTTAATAGAATTACAACTTTTCTTAATAGCTATTCCTTCAAATATATAGTTTGAGGAAAACACTCAGACAGGTCAGCAAATGACAAAGGTTGAAGTTAAGTGTCACTTTTAAAGCAAATAGTCTATATAAGACTTTAAACAAAAGGAATAAAAGTTCCATTTAAATTTAATAATTAAATTACTGAAATTGTAATATATAAGAGAGAGCTACTCGGCCGTCTCGATAGTACAATAAATATTACCATTAGATCTATTAAGTGACTTTACTATTGTACGACTAGCGCACAGGATACAGATCCAGTGAGGATAGGAATCTGATATCAAAAATTACCGAGGCACAATACTAAATATATTTATTGCCCAGAGACTGTGTAATGGTACATACAGTTCGGTTTAATGTTCAGTTAAAACTAATTATCTCTATTTGTACCCATCGTAGACCGCGTGTTTTCGTCAGCGCGTTCTACAATCGGTACAACTTTTGGGGTGACATCTAGTTGTGTTTCCGGAACTTTTTTATAGTTGAATAACTATGATTTAATTCAAAGTTGATTATTAAAAGTCATTTTGATAAAATTAATCTGTTATGGAAATACGTTTACCTATATGTTGTGTAAGTATTTTGTTCAATCCAAGCTCAATATCCGAAAGTTATAAAAATTATTAGATCTTCAAAAGTCTCAAAGTTATAATGTCAAAGCTTAGGTTTGTAAAACACTAGATCTAAGGTTCAGAGTTCAAAATTCAAGGTTTAAGTTCAAAGCTAAGGTTCCAAGCATTATAATGAATAAATAAACTTGGTAATAAAATAAACTACTTTATGTTGAAGTAAATCAATGTAAATAGATATTTTAATCTAGATCGGAAGAACTAACAGAACTATCAAGGCTGTAAGTATGTAAGCAAAAGTGTAGTAAGCATTTATCTACCTTTAACCTACTTTGCAATTAAATATGAAAGTAACCATCTCTAAGTAAATATCGGACTTATTTACTCGTGTATTTAAACAAGAAAGATTAAACCACCTAGGTAGCAGAATAAGTTTCTAGGGAAATAAGTAGATGTACTATAAAAATCCTAGGAATGTATGATCGGACATAACAAAATGTATGTACCTATTTGCGTATAAACAAATCACTTTATAAGTAAATACGTTGAAAAAGGGTAAAAGGTAGCCGTAATTAACTAGTGATCTTATCTACTATTGAATCTATAAATAAGGAAAAATAATTAACCAAGATAGTGAAGTAAGTTTCTAAAAGAAACCTAATAATTTAATTTTCTCAAAGTATAATAGTGGAGAAATACCTATCTACTATCTACTCTTGCCTACTCGAAGTAAAAGGAGATATTTAGAAAACTTAGGTAATCAATAAATATAGTCTAATATAGTTTAACCAAAGTAAAAGGATAAAACCACATACAATAGAGTTCGATAGAAAATGAGCAATAAGAATTGAAGACTAATAAAGTACTTATGCCTTTAAAATATAATACGCATTCTGGATCAAATTCATTTAGGGAAAACAGCGTAGATTCTATATCTTGATTTTAGTTTATTCTTCGGAATACCTAAACCTAATATAAAAATGAGCCAGCGCTAAATACGCGTGTGACGCAATGTAGATACGCACGGAAATACAATATCTGAACGTTTCTAACTAACTATACCTATTTATTTACTCCTATTTACTATAAAAATTCCTAATGTTATGTACTTGATTCGTCGTATGACACTATATGCGCACGGGAATACAAGGAATCGTATTTATCCATTTCTACTTAACAGTTTTGGACCCTCTGTGTGTTTTAACGTGCACACAGGAATACCAAAACTATACGTATCTAACTAATTATACCTACTGTAGAATTCCTAGTGCTAAGTATTTGACCCGCCGAGTGACTTTTTATGCGCTCGGGAGTACATACAGACGTATCTACCTAATTTTATCTACAGTTCTGAACCCGTCGTGAAATACACCCTAAAGATGTGATGCCTAACATGAATGTGTATCCTAGCCTATCTATATGAATATATAATGTGAAATATATAGATAAATAAGGATATCTGTTATCATGAGACCTAAGACAACAGACGGAAATTGGGTAGGATATAGGGTATGCATACGTCGTGCAATGTATGCAGGTACTGGGATTTTCTCATTACCGAATAAGCAGGCTCACATATTCGTTTAAGGCTAAAGGTGTCTTGGCCGTAATGAGAGGAAATAAGGAAGGTTTTCTTACCGAGATTTCTTCTTGTGGTACCTACGACTTTGTCACTTTTTTTCCGGAACAAAATAAAACTGAATTGTTGACGAAATGTTCCAGCTTTTATACCCATGCACGACCAACCCCTCCCTAAACTTCTAGAAGAATTTCAAATAGAGATGTCCTATTGACCCATTACATGAAATGATATCCGACCCCGTACTGTAGGTATCATTACATTTTACTCGACCAAACCAAACATCTCATTATGCATGGTTAATATCTTCCTTCCACTGCGACTTGCTCTGTTCTGTGTTTAGTCGGATAAATATATCTCTATATTTTATTCAAACGAGAAACCAAGTTTATTATTTCTATAACTTTAACGCCATCATAATATATCTCACTATTCATGTAATGATTATCAAATTGTTATTATTCTTAACAAAAACACAAGTAGTAATAATAATACTGTAACATTTCAAGTGAAATTCGAAGACAATACACAATACAATTACCATTATCACCAAAACATTGTTTGTCCCAACTCTATTTGTTAAAACAGTTCGATTCCCACGCCCCTTTTTTTAGCTTCCCTAGTTTAGCGAATAGTTGGTCTCGCCTTTGTTCGTTAATCCTTTGGCTTCAATAAAACAGTTTGCCGGCGCTCCATAACGTATCCCTGCCAACCACCAGATGGCATTGTATCCCCTCAATTGAACAACGGTTCACGTAAGACAATTTGCCGCTGATAGACCCGCATAGCGTATTATGACGCATTTGCAAACTACAAGATGGCGCTTTAACCAACTAATCAAACATCCACCTACGACTCAAACTTTAATTAATTGTGATCTGACGGTTCAAAATGTGGATGACCTTGGACCGTTACAATCGACCCCAAAGTTTTACAAGGTGAAAGTAATAATTGTTACTGAACCGGAGTAAAAGTTTCCCCAAATTAGTTTATTCACAATTAATTCACAAAACACCGAAATTATAAAATTATCATGAATGTTAAAAACAATAAATCTATAAGATTAACAACTATTTCTCTCTTAAACAAAATCATGGCACAAATTTAATTGGTGATTTGTAATTTCAGACAAATTATTTAGTGATAAATAGCATAGCTCTGTATGCAACCTGCTGTTGTATATAAATATCATAGATAAATAAATGAAAGTGTATTTTAAACCAATGTGTAAAATTGCCACCATTCTGATTCCAATCTCTCAGCTATAAATGAAAGCTCTTATGAGGTTATACACTCTTTCGCAGGGACCATCTTAATTGTAGAAAGAAACTTGGTTGTGAGACAAGTCAACTCTAATAGTATAATGTTACATTCCTTCAGTCCGTTTTGACTACCGCAATTGGTCCTGGGAACGACAACACCACCCTTCACAATCAAGATTAATCCGTTACAGTCGTCCGAGTATAAACGTGCCCCATGACAGCGACATTCAGTTCGAAATCGACCTCAAAATAGTAACACGTTCACAGATTGGTGAGTGTGCAGTGTGCTCAGTTCTGGCCTAATAGGTAGAGTGTGAATTTATATGAAATCAGATTATACTGATGAACGTCATCTGACCTAACCTAGCACCAAGTCTCCTTCATATAAATTGATTGCAAATGGTGTGATGTATGTCTTGATTACAAGCCAGCAAATGCCTTATTCCAAGATTCCAGTAAATCTGTGAGCCCCTCAACTAATTATATTATTATCTTTCATCCTTATATTCATTCTACTCCTTCTTACTTTCATCTCAATCTTTCTTTATTAAATTTCTCATACTTTATCATACGTCACTTTCACATGGTACCTACATCATAATATTTCGCACCGATTCATTATACTCACAAACTCAATAGACCGTGTAGAATTAAGACTGTAAATAATTAGTGCCATATTAATTAATTTAGTTTATTTACTTGGTTTTTTTATTTAACTAACCCCAGACTTTTTTAATCCCAAAAATAAATTTTGAGCAAAAGAGAAATAATTGTGGTTAGAGCAGTGAATTTACTTTGTCTAACTTAAATTAATTTGCATATTAGAAATAAAGTGACACTTAAAGCGAAGTAAACACATAATGCTAGATGCTAGTTACGCTAAAACCTAATTTTTCAAATAAACTGTATAATATTAATGACGCTTAAACGCAAAATTATTTACTTATAGTGATGCAGAATGATAAACTTCAATTACGCTGAATGCAAAATCTAAATTTTACGCCAAATGCTATTAATTACGCAATGCTATGCAAATTTTACAACATTATAAGTTTCACCAACCCGCCAAAATCTGTAAGATTAGTAATTTAAGACAGTGAATCAAGAAAATAAAATATAAAATAGATACATGTGGATGTAATTAAAAGCTGTTTAGATAAATTTTACAAGAAAGTTTTTTTTTTTTTTTTTAAACCGCCAACACACCCCTCCATCTATGCGTAACAACCTCAACTCAGCTTATAACTATTATATTATTCATTTATTATTTTAATTATCTTAAAATTTTAATGTTACACCACTGAAATGAAATCAATACGCATAGATGGGCTTTTCCTTCATTAGACTTAACCACAACCCTAGTATATTATAATAAATAAAAAAAATCTACTTTCGACCCCCCCAGCCCACATTATTATTAGATAAAATTATTTTAATGAATTTTCATTTCGACCCCCCGCATGTACAACTACAGACCGCATTATATATTTTTACCTCTACGCACCCTAACTATAAGTCTCTGTTTGATGTGAAATTAAGTTTATGTATGTTATGCGGTATATTTTCATGTACATGGCCAGTGTGCGGTGTTTATTCGTTAGAAAAGGTAACGTGCTTAAGTTTCCCTAAAATCAGAACTAGATGGCGCTGCTAAAATTGTCCTCATCCTAGAACGCGCTATCGAAGCGTTTTGGCTTTTGTAGGGGTCTATCCGTATGTGACAATAAATTTGCTTGCTTCTATTATACCTACTTGTTCTACCACACACCCACCTTGGTTTGGAACTTATACAGTCTCATTAAAATAACCACATTTCTAATAGTGAATTTAATAGCTATATAAAACTGATTTAACTGATGAACCTACAAGAAAATGCTAGAAATCTCAACATAAATCCCCATCCCTTATTACGACAACAAATTGTGCGATTTCTCGCACTACTAAACTAATCTGAATCTACCAAAAAAAACGAAAAACAAAAAGATTCTAATAGGAAAAATTAAAAGAAACCCGTAATAATCCAAATTCTAAATCCTGGTCACGGCACCAAATTGTAACAACCCCCCCCCTACCTAATATAAAATATAAAAAATAACTAAACTTAAAAGAATTAATGCTTAAAATAAATATGGCCTTGTGATCGAATAGTGGTTCGTGAAAGGACGTCCTACGTTTGTGATCCGATGGTAACGCGCAGTATCTTTAAAGGAATTATGTTGAGACTTCTTTTATTTATCGCATGAACCTACCTAATACTAAATTAATGCTTTCCTATTTATCCTAATTCTTTTATCTATCCGAACGTTGCTAATAGTAAATAACCATAATTTGAAGATCTAAACGTCAATTGTTTTATCTAGTACAAACTTTAAACAGCGGAATATGATCAGAATTGTAATCTATTTGATTTTGTTGGAGTTAAATATAGTGTAAATAATAATGCTATATTTCTTCAGAAGAAATCTACTTAAGAGAACTATTATCGAATATATTTAAATGATTCTAAAGTTCCATAGAATGTTAATTTATTATAAGTTTGTTACTAGAAGGATACTAAATTGTGTACTATGAAGTTGATATTGCTATATCAAGACTTCCTTCATGTGCCCCGCCATCCGCACCAGTCAGTGGTCATCGTCACCAAACTACGCATACATGTAATGCACATGTAATCGTAATAACCTCCTCTTCATAGCACACATTACTTTATCGGATGTGTGATTCGAAATAGAGAAATGAGTAAAATCTATTTTATCATTTCACTAAATCCAATCCGACATCAGTGTTACTATGGATACAAAGATCATGAAACTAAATTCTCTTTAAATAACTTTAGTTACTCAAAGCCAAAGCAGTCTCATGCAATTAAACGTATGCTGCTCTTAAAGACAGCTTGTTAGAGCCACTTCTAACATTTATGAATCTAATATTAAACAACCTTCTTAGTTTATGGTTTACTCAAACTAATTTTTCCAGATAGCCAGAATCATAGCTACAAATTCAAAGAAGTAGGTAAGATCATAAATATAGCTATATAAAGATACCCTAGCTTGAATCAGCCTAGGATACTTCGACATTAGAATTGTCTAGCTAGAGTGACCAAACATACGTCATGATAATTACCAGGCATCAGACCAGATATAATAGATCTATATAACTCATTGAAGGTAGCTAACTTCTCTTTTCCATAAGATTAGATTAACTATGAGACACACGCTCTTGAGTGAGATCAATTATATCAAATACGGACCTTAATAGAATTACAACTTTTCTTAATAGCTATTCCTTCAAATATATAGTTTGAGGAAAACACTCAGACAGGTCAGCAAATGACAAAGGTTGAAGTTAAGTGTCACTTTTAAAGCAAATAGTCTATATAAGACTTTAAACAAAAGGAATAAAAGTTCCATTTAAATTTAATAATTAAATTACTGAAATTGTAATATATAAGAGAGAGCTACTCGGCCGTCTCGATAGTACAATAAATATTACCATTAGATCTATTAAGTGACTTTACTATTGTACGACTAGCGCACAGGATACAGATCCAGTGAGGATAGGAATCTGATATCAAAAATTACCGAGGCACAATACTAAATATATTTATTGCCCAGAGACTGTGTAATGGTACATACAGTTCGGTTTAATGTTCAGTTAAAACTAATTATCTCTATTTGTACCCATCGTAGACCGCGTGTTTTCGTCAGCGCGTTCTACAATCGGTACAACTTTTGGGGTGACATCTAGTTGTGTTTCCGGAACTTTTTTATAGTTGAATAACTATGATTTAATTCAAAGTTGATTATTAAAAGTCATTTTGATAAAATTAATCTGTTATGGAAATACGTTTACCTATATGTTGTGTAAGTATTTTGTTCAATCCAAGCTCAATATCCGAAAGTTATAAAAATTATTAGATCTTCAAAAGTCTCAAAGTTATAATGTCAAAGCTTAGGTTTGTAAAACACTAGATCTAAGGTTCAGAGTTCAAAATTCAAGGTTTAAGTTCAAAGCTAAGGTTCCAAGCATTATAATGAATAAATAAACTTGGTAATAAAATAAACTACTTTATGTTGAAGTAAATCAATGTAAATAGATATTTTAATCTAGATCGGAAGAACTAACAGAACTATCAAGGCTGTAAGTATGTAAGCAAAAGTGTAGTAAGCATTTATCTACCTTTAACCTACTTTGCAATTAAATATGAAAGTAACCATCTCTAAGTAAATATCGGACTTATTTACTCGTGTATTTAAACAAGAAAGATTAAACCACCTAGGTAGCAGAATAAGTTTCTAGGGAAATAAGTAGATGTACTATAAAAATCCTAGGAATGTATGATCGGACATAACAAAATGTATGTACCTATTTGCGTATAAACAAATCACTTTATAAGTAAATACGTTGAAAAAGGGTAAAAGGTAGCCGTAATTAACTAGTGATCTTATCTACTATTGAATCTATAAATAAGGAAAAATAATTAACCAAGATAGTGAAGTAAGTTTCTAAAAGAAACCTAATAATTTAATTTTCTCAAAGTATAATAGTGGAGAAATACCTATCTACTATCTACTCTTGCCTACTCGAAGTAAAAGGAGATATTTAGAAAACTTAGGTAATCAATAAATATAGTCTAATATAGTTTAACCAAAGTAAAAGGATAAAACCACATACAATAGAGTTCGATAGAAAATGAGCAATAAGAATTGAAGACTAATAAAGTACTTATGCCTTTAAAATATAATACGCATTCTGGATCAAATTCATTTAGGGAAAACAGCGTAGATTCTATATCTTGATTTTAGTTTATTCTTCGGAATACCTAAACCTAATATAAAAATGAGCCAGCGCTAAATACGCGTGTGACGCAATGTAGATACGCACGGAAATACAATATCTGAACGTTTCTAACTAACTATACCTATTTATTTACTCCTATTTACTATAAAAATTCCTAATGTTATGTACTTGATTCGTCGTATGACACTATATGCGCACGGGAATACAAGGAATCGTATTTATCCATTTCTACTTAACAGTTTTGGACCCTCTGTGTGTTTTAACGTGCACACAGGAATACCAAAACTATACGTATCTAACTAATTATACCTACTGTAGAATTCCTAGTGCTAAGTATTTGACCCGCCGAGTGACTTTTTATGCGCTCGGGAGTACATACAGACGTATCTACCTAATTTTATCTACAGTTCTGAACCCGTCGTGAAATACACCCTAAAGATGTGATGCCTAACATGAATGTGTATCCTAGCCTATCTATATGAATATATAATGTGAAATATATAGATAAATAAGGATATCTGTTATCATGAGACCTAAGACAACAGACGGAAATTGGGTAGGATATAGGGTATGCATACGTCGTGCAATGTATGCAGGTACTGGGATTTTCTCATTACCGAATAAGCAGGCTCACATATTCGTTTAAGGCTAAAGGTGTCTTGGCCGTAATGAGAGGAAATAAGGAAGGTTTTCTTACCGAGATTTCTTCTTGTGGTACCTACGACTTTGTCACTTTTTTTCCGGAACAAAATAAAACTGAATTGTTGACGAAATGTTCCAGCTTTTATACCCATGCACGACCAACCCCTCCCTAAACTTCTAGAAGAATTTCAAATAGAGATGTCCTATTGACCCATTACATGAAATGATATCCGACCCCGTACTGTAGGTATCATTACATTTTACTCGACCAAACCAAACATCTCATTATGCATGGTTAATATCTTCCTTCCACTGCGACTTGCTCTGTTCTGTGTTTAGTCGGATAAATATATCTCTATATTTTATTCAAACGAGAAACCAAGTTTATTATTTCTATAACTTTAACGCCATCATAATATATCTCACTATTCATGTAATGATTATCAAATTGTTATTATTCTTAACAAAAACACAAGTAGTAATAATAATACTGTAACATTTCAAGTGAAATTCGAAGACAATACACAATACAATTACCATTATCACCAAAACATTGTTTGTCCCAACTCTATTTGTTAAAACAGTTCGATTCCCACGCCCCTTTTTTTAGCTTCCCTAGTTTAGCGAATAGTTGGTCTCGCCTTTGTTCGTTAATCCTTTGGCTTCAATAAAACAGTTTGCCGGCGCTCCATAACGTATCCCTGCCAACCACCAGATGGCATTGTATCCCCTCAATTGAACAACGGTTCACGTAAGACAATTTGCCGCTGATAGACCCGCATAGCGTATTATGACGCATTTGCAAACTACAAGATGGCGCTTTAACCAACTAATCAAACATCCACCTACGACTCAAACTTTAATTAATTGTGATCTGACGGTTCAAAATGTGGATGACCTTGGACCGTTACACCCTGCGGAAATATTATTGGTTATTTTGTTCACGACTGTACACTAATACTGTGTTGATTCTGTGTTGTATTAATGGTTATTTTGTTCGCGATTGCACACGATTTAGTGTTGATTGTGTGCTGTTACATTATTTTAAATTATGTAGCAATAGTTATGGAAATATTTTGAGTGTTGCCAAATAAAATTAGTTTGGTGGTAGGTTGTCTATCTAAAAATTTGGTTACACAGATTTCAGTGTAATGATACCTACTATCTTACAGTATTATGATGATCTGTGCTTTTAATTACAGATACAAGGAAGAACAAAAAAGTATACTAAGATACTTTTATCATTTTGTCTCTTCAAAGAAAACTATACCAATTTCTAAACAAAAATGAATACAAAGTACTAAGAACTATACTCACCGATCAAAACGGGTTCACTTTGAAGATATCGATGTGAACTTGTAAGACACGAAAAGGATTGGTACTCTCTTTGTCTATGTCAACCTTATTATTTAAGGATACCTTATTTCTGTACTTCCTTATCAAAAGATAAATATTTGAAAACGGACAGGTACAGAGCATGTTTTTTTTTTTAATTAAATAGTGTACGTTAGCAGCATTACGATCTAGCCACAGAGCATGATGAAACTAAAAAGTAATGACTGTGTGTCTGTAAGACTTGGTCCCAAGACCAGATTACAAATTACGCCGTCGCTGCGTCATCGCTTAACATCAAGTGAGATTGTGGTTAAACGTTTGTTTATTGATCTGTATTGATCTGTGCCTGCCTAGCCTTTTCTATGTAAAAGAAAAAAAATTTAGGTCCGACCACTTTTTATTTTTTTACTTAGGCATTATATTTGTAATGTTGTATTATAAATTGTGCATCATCAATTGCAACAAAAATGATGTCTTCGTTTACAAAAAAACCAGTTACAACCAACCAGAATGTTATTACTTTTACTTTGCCATCGTAAAATAAAATATTCATAGCTACATTACTGTTTAACATCCGTTTATTCGACCAAACGTACCATTATCGCCAAACCGCTCAAAAATCCATCGCGTAAAGTACAGTGCGGTGGTAAAATAAATTACATGTATCGAAAACTACTGCTTTCTAGTGGCGTCACAGTAAAAATATACAAGAAGGAAAAAGGCGAAGTAGTCTCGTAGCAGTCACGTAGCAGCCACGTAGCAGCTTCGTAGCAAAAGCGTAGCATCACTCTAGAGCCCCAAGTCTGTGCATTTGTTTTACTTTCGACTCGATTATAGCACACGCAATTTCTGAATTCTCTCAATTTCTCGCTTTGCGAATGCGTTTGCGTGTGCTATAATCGAGTCAAAGTAAAACAAATGCACAGACTTGGGGCTCAGGCAAACAAGATCGTTAACAGTAGATAGGTACGTTTTAAGGCACAGTAAAGCCTATTCATGGCTTTTAGACCTAAATAATTGCTGGTAGCGATATTTTAAAATGTCACTTTTGTATAAGCAAAGCATAAACAATAATCTTCAAAATAAATCGGGAAGTTTGAGAAACACGCCATTAGTAAATCATTACCGCGATGAGCTACAAATTGTATATGTACAAAATAATCTGTTGGGCACCAAAGGTGTTTAGTTTGCGGGAAAACCACAGTGATCCGATATTGCTGTGACGTACCATTCCTACTGATTTGATTAAGCTGTGTACGTTGTGGGGGCAAAGCCCGACGCAGGGCCATTAGGAGATTAAACAGGGGCACACCTGACGCGATACTGTGAAACCGCAGCGGTGGGCTCTACTCTGAAAATTCTATTGTAATAAAACAGATTTATTTTTAGAGCCTGAAAATTTACAAATGTTGATTGGAGTTGCAATCACATTTTCAAGCCTAGACTAGACTAGTATACACTAGAGAATTAGAAAAATTGTTGCTATATATTCGACCTCATGTTTTCGATACGTTTAATGGGCTAGACAAAATTATGATAATCGATAAACCGAGCAATTCCAAGAGCTGTAACAAAGGGTTACTAGTCAATACGTTTTTAATGTACCTATAGATTTTTATACCATGACATGTGATTTTTTTACTCTTAGGACTAAGAGTCGCTTAGCGACTATGTCAGCCTACTATGTGTTTTGGTATCAAAACTATGGGCCGTGTGTTTTCTGTATGTTGCCTAATGAGTTTTATTTAATTGTTTAAAGAGATAGATGCCAACCCTAGGCCAATTATGGTTTGGCGATTTTGGCACAACCATAAATAAACATTGTTCAAAATCTAAAAAATTAACGAGGAGGCTTATGATAGGAGAGGCTTTAGATAGACGCTGGATTGATGACTAATTGTTAAAAAACGGACAGTACAGTATGGATTTGATTACAATAAATCTCAATACTATGACAAGTTTAAGATTTCACAGTAGATTCTTGCGTGGAGCCTGCTATAAAATATGGATATATTTGCTTACACAGGCCTGAGGGGCCATATAGTACCTTTGTTAGAGCGGTGGTTGGCACCCCTTGTCTTTAGAAATGTCAGAATTGTATACATTAGAGCTTAGTGTACTTGGGCCCAAAACAAACCTTCTTTAGTATTCTGTAGGGATAAGATATCTAGGGTCCAAAATGGTTCAGATGTTTATTTTTTAGATTGTTTCATCGACTGTCCTAAGATGTGATAAGACGTTAAAAAGGTTTGTTAGTAAGGCAAAGTAAGTTCATGAACTAGCCTTTGGTGAAGGTGATTCTTCCACACAGTGAACTTCCGTTTTTTACATAGAATAGGTAGGTAAAGGTGCAAAGTTTCTACAGACTTTCAGTGGTTTCTTTGTTTCGTCAGATAATACTTTTAAAGCTCTTCAGCAAGTATACTGGTACGGCATCGCATGTTTTATGGAAGTTTTAGGGTAAAGATAAAAATCTCAGTTTATAAAAAAAATCTCTCTAAGAATGAAATGTGCCGTGGTATTTTAAAAGCTATATTTTATTTTTATTTTATAGGCATCACAGCACACTTATTACACATTGGAAAAAAATACTTAAACTTACAACTATACTCAAAAATGCGTGCTAATTACAGGCTCACACAGTATTTGCAATAATTATACATAGGTACAGACAACAGGCAAGACAGAAAATAAAATAAAAAACAAACAAAAAACAACTTAACTTATAAGAACCTAACCAGCATGCTAATAATGCAAGAAAGGTTCATAACGCTACTTTATATTACTATTTTTTTTTAAAAGCTATTTTAAAATGGTTGGTTATTTTAAGTATAATATAACAGTTGGTTGAAACAACTATTTCCTAAAGTCGTAAAGTTGACTGCTTCAGTAAAATCATGTTATCAAAGGACGTTAAAATAAGTAGGTACCTATTTTCCCTGAATATAAACATGGCATGTCGTTTTATGAAATTATTCCATGAATATTATATACCTTTGCCTTTTTTGAAGTATCATCCTATACATTACAATCGTTTTAGTCAAGGTTTGAGAGCGTAAGAAAATCGCGTGGGTGTTGACATGAAAATACCTCCCACACTCAAACGCTTTTACCCACAATTCTATAAACAAGCTTAACTATCCGCTTGTGTTTCCTTCCGCATTCGAAACCTTTTAAACTAGTTTAGCGTGGTTATTTAGTAGATTTGCATTAGATAGTTTGTCCATATCTTAAATTTTAGTTTTTAGCTTTTTTACAGTTTTATAACATTAAGAAGTCCTTTGCTGCTGTGATTATTATCATCCCACATAATAGAATATTATCTTTCAAACATTATCCCAAACGATAAGATACTAATCCACCGCCTTCACTTCACGCGACTTTCACAATTTCGTCCGTCTCAAAAAACACCGTGTGAAATTCTACAGATTCTCAGGTCTAAAAGTTCACATCTGAGAATCTGTTGGTTCTACGAAGATTCCACAAGACTAAGTGCTCTCATAAAAGAACGCTCTAGAACAAACCGGTCGTAAATCCTTCTCATCTTGACCCTATTACCACTGACCTTCGTTTTCAAAGGGGCTTTCATCAACTAAATCATAAATTCAGCTTAGGCTGTAAACGCACAAAGCAACCAGGTCGCAGAACCAAGCTCAGTGACTAACGGTCGTCGTCGCGATTGGGCAATTGAAGCGCGGATAAACCTCAGTCGGCCAAAGCGGTAGCGGCGATCACTGAATTCACACGTTTTCAATCGTGGTGGTCCGCCAAGTGCGTTTGCAGCCTTACAATATACAGATAAGTAAATCTACTCAAGTTATAAATCACAATCAAAGATAGCGAAGTAACAATACTTAAACTTTCATACCTCGTAAACCGTTGGCTGTACTAAAGATAATTATTTTATTTTCAACTGAAATTTTTAATATTGAAGCAAGTTGAAACGAGTGTATTCACGTTATTCCATAGACCTATGTTCTATCTTATAAAAAGTTAGAGTAGACATTATGACGTCTTGTTTACCATACGTAGTCAGGGGGCTACTGTGTAGGTTTTTATTGATTGTATCAAACGCACAAACAAAGTGTAGGGTATTTAAAAACTCTTTATTTCAACTGCGTACAATTCTATTACAAAAATGTATAGATAACGTAAATTTTCAGATAAAATAATTGTTTATGTACTACACTTAATGTTATCTAAAAAAGACACTAAAAGCCTTCTTCGTTTGTAATTAAAAGTCAGACCTCTAGGTTTATTACTAGCATCATTAGGGCATGTGCAATCAGCAATTAGGCACAAGACTGCTGCTAACGACTAACACAAACTCTAGTTGTTTACGTGATCAGAGTCAGTCAGAAGACACACTGATGTTTTATATAGCTAACTTACAAATACAAACTCTATAACAATGAAAAAGATATAAGAAAGTAAACTTTAGAAACACAAGTATTCACGGACATGCGGCGACTGGACTTTATATCTATTTTACGCTCTAACTAAAATTTATATGAATTAAAAAACATTACCCTCTTTTGCCGGATAAACATGAACTCTAGCATAACGGCATAGAAGTCATTGAGTTTTTAGACAGAAAGCGTAGCTAAACGTCTTCAGATTCATCGGTTTTTAGATTATATATAACAGGTTTTATACCTATTTATTTATTTTGAATGAAATTTTGGTGGTCTCAAATGTTGTCTATATTATTTAGGTACTTCCAGGAGACTGAAGTCCTAAAACTGCTGTGACTTCTAAAGAGATATACTCCAATCCAATCAACTTGTGTGAGTGATTCAAAGTCTGTGTGTCTCAAAACAGCATTACTACGTCCAGGATTAGGTCCCGGTGTCAATCAGTGGTGGTTTTAGTAATCTTGCTTCGTAATAGTGACAGGAATCCAATTAGTAGCAGTGTTGGATTGGTTGTGTTACATAGCGGACTGTGACATAGTGCCTCGACTATTGCCTAACTTGCATTACACTTGACGTAGAGCACTAAATAGGCTTTTTCCGGTCAAAAATGCATGTATCAAAATCGTTGAAAATGGAATAGTCACTTGTCTTGACTTATCGTTAGTGTCATTCGCGAACTTTATAGTTTTTTCTATTATCGAATTTAAAAGAGATAGTTTAAATACCGTGTGCAATAGTGTGCATTACTCCAGCAAAAAAGTGTTGAATCTTAAAATATAAAAATAATGTCGCTTTGGTTTTATACCATTTTTTTTCTGAAGAAAAAACAATTTTTTTTTCCGCGTAAATGGATCTTTCAATTTCTTCAGAGGATCTTAAAAAGTTTTTATCCTTGTGCCAACCAAAAGAAGTAAATTAAACGCAGATGTCAAACAAGTTTCAAAGGGACACTAATGAGTCCCAATTCGGGTTCCAGTCTTTGTTAGCGCCCGTGCCAATCAGAAGGGTCCGCACGAATAAATCTGCGTGACGAGAACCTAGCGTATTCGATTCACACTGCTTGATCACGATAGTCTTACTCTCGAACGTTGTAGCGTCACAGCGCAGTGTAAGTTAAATATGCTATCGTTTCCATACGATTGTAATTGTCAGAATTATTCGTACTTGCCCCCAGTACTTCGAGATTTGTACTAATTAGTGACTACACTCTGCTTCAACATCCAAGGGCAGATTCTTGGTAGCTATTTAAAGCTGACGATTCTACTAGACAAAGGAACATTGCACAAAGGAATTTGTGTGCACACTGTGACTTAATTTACGAATAAACCATGAACCTACTAAAACCCGAGTAAGATTACCAGGAACCAAACTTAGTCTAAGTAATCTAAATAAATTAACGAGTTATTACTAAAGTTCTTTTTTTTTATTTATTCACCGAATTATCAATCGAGCATTTTGTCTATCACAACTTTTGTTGACTTGCGTTGAAATGTGTACCATTTGTCACTTTAATATTGTGACCATGATGATTTTACATTTTAACCATTGCACTTTTTAACGTTGATACTTCTTGCCACACTAATAGACCGCCGGTCAGTATAGACATTTTGACCTCTGCACTACCCAGTCCCGGAATTTTAGGCTCTTAGCCAACTTGACATTCTACAATCGCTAGAAAACAAAAACCAAACGAAATTATAGAATTGACATTTTTTAACAGTCACGTGACCGTGTTTACATTTTTGACGTTTTTTGTTTTAAAGCGACCTCTCTTCTGTTTTCTGTTTTAAAGCGACATTTCTGTCTTAAGGCATCATCATTTTCCTGCTCTGATCTCACGCGAAGTGGGGTTGGCATAACATGATTTCTTCTACTCACTCCTATCATTCGTCAACTCTGAATCTACGCCTCTCACATTCATATCATCTTTCACGCAATGTAACCACTTTTTCTTCGGCCTTCCTCTACTTGCGTACCGCGGTAACTAACTTAATCATCAAATGGCGATGGTGTAAAGTATTGTGTCAATTTGGTTTGGAGGACAGACTACCAAAATATACTCACCTTACTTACCTAGTCTACCTACTCACTTTCAAAGGTGTTACATTCATTTTTGATACAAACAAATGAAATAAGCACAAAACCGTATTCCAACCCGTAAATTGAGATCGTACAGTCTGTCAAACCCGTGAACGGCACTAAAATTGATGGCAAAGATGAAAATAAACAAGACACAAGTGCAACCGGAAATTAAAGGGACTGGGGTCGTTTCCGTTGTTCGGATATATTCTGTCGCTATAGAAAAACAACAATATATCCCAGCGGACAAACAAACAGACCGTTGCGAGTTTTTGTTGATGGAGAGCTACAAAATACGGAGCGGACTGAGTAAATTAAATTTTGAATGAAAAATCCGAGGTACACATCGTTTTACAAATCTAAAATGTAGTTTTTTTAACACAAGTACGACTAGATATAAAAAAAAAATACTTTCATTCTAAGTATAAGTAGAGCTCTGTGTACTAGTAAAAAAAGTAAAATTATCTGAAAGAATACCATGTCTTAAGTAAACTAAAAAAAAACACGCGGAATTTCTACCACAGAATCTCAATAAAACCCCTTTCAAAATAGAAACCTAAAAGGCGTTCTCACTGCTAGTTCAAAAAACTTCTGACACGAGATCGTCCATACGTGGCAAAACTTTTTTTGACATGTGCCAGATGCATCACTACCCGTACTATCATAGCCACCAAAATCGCGCAAAAAATAAAAGTTTGTCGCGTTCGGCCAATATTTTTTCCTGTCGCATCTGTTTTTTCGAGGAATTATTTTCGTCCGTCGCAAAAACTGGTCTGAAGCATTACGAGGCAGATTAAAAATGAAGGATTTCGTTTGAATTGTGTATTTTATCGCAAAAATTTCGTAGTGATAAATTACTTTCCAAATATTTGACTGCAGTTTAAGGAATTTATTTATTTCTTGCTTAATCTTATTTATTCATTATTTCATTCGTTGCAAGTGAGTTTCATTCATAAGGGTAAAACCTTATTTACCTGAAAAACCGTGTTCGTAATAAAATACCTGTTCTTGAAAAATGTATAAAATGTACTCTCGAATACAAGGCTTTATATTCTACTACCATTTCATTGCAAAGAGGGTGTAGTTACTTAGGTTTTAATAAACAGTCAAAGCGAATTCTTGGAAGAGAACTTACAAAGTTACCTCCTATACTAGTTAATAACAAAACGGTAGGTTGCTGCAACCTTGTAGTTGGGTACGAACATGCTCTAGACTACCGAGCTTGTTAACTCGTAACCACTGAACCGTGAAATAACTTCACGGATTTTTGAACAATAAATGGGAAAATACTGACGGGACGTCGAACAAGTTTTCATTACGTCTTACAAGGTTGGGTAGAGCGGCTAGACACAATGACATTTAGAAAGTAATCATTTTATGAACTCTAGTGGTCTAGCCGCAGCATCCCTAGATTCAATAAAAGATAATATGAGGAATGGAATGAAGAAACCCGTGGTGTAATCAGCTCAACACATACTAACCGTGAGGATTAGACCGACTTAAATCTTTGTACAGATACGTAGACCTTTGTATCTCGTAGATTATCTCAGAATCTCGCACGATTAGATAATCGCACCACGTTTCCATCGTAATTCAGAACAATTTGTTACTATAATTATAGTCTCGGCATATGAATCAGAATACATAAATCATCACTCCATAGTACAAGACCGCAACACTCGCGTCTGTTTTCGAACGAGACCGCATTACATCATTAATTTCGAACAGACTATGAATGGTATTCTCTTCAGTATGGTGCTCACAGCTTAAACGCCTACTAGTTCACTCAGTTGCCAGAGAGAGATCATTGTGGAAAATAAAGAAAGAGGTCTTCGCGTACGTGTGTAATGATTTTTTTTTTCAATAGGTAGGTACATCTTATTTTTATTTTTATCTCATTATAAAATAAACTAATATAATTTTTTTTATAAAATAATCGTTTTCTTATCTATAAATGCGAGTTGGTACCTAAACATTACATTCACGTCATTTTAAAGCCTTGAAAATTGTAAAAAGCCAAACACCCATTGTGGTTATGTGTATGTCGTAGATGAAACATTCCATGCTATGCGGGCGCTGTGTGCTGACAAAGCAATCTCTAATCTGTCTAACCATTCGTCATCATACCATTTTATCCTCTGCTGGACATAGGTCTCCTCTATAAATCAGAAACAACAATTTTGGAACCTTATCGACCATTTTTGGAGCTCTGCGGTGTCTGCGGCAAGTAGGTAGAGTTCGTCAGTTGACCTCCTATAATAAAATAGGAGGAGCGGGGTTGATTCCTTAGACGAGTTAATTTGTTCAAGGCTAAGGGCCTAATTAGGTGTAGCGCGGAAGCGCAACCCGGCCTCTGGACTGTGAGATTAGACGAGACCATTATGCATCGAATCAACGGCCCTTAATCACATCTAGAGGTTAAAACAAATATAATATTTTGTACAAGCTCATTCTGATTTGAGCTGTACTTCTCGTTATAATTCGCAATCGCAAGGCACTTGTACCAATTCCAATTTAATTGCCTACAGACGTACGGCATCGCAGTTGGAGTGTTTGTCTGGTTCCTCAAAATAATGAATGAGGCACTTATTTTATTTGTAAGGAAAAAAAAATTATTTTTTGAAAGGACTTTACCACTTTAGCAAACTTACAATCGCTAGCGTATAGAAAACGTTTTTTGAAATTATGGACAGAGGCCGTAAATAAAAGAAGAAGAAGTAAGAAAGTCAGCTATGGAAATGGTCACGCACGTGCAATAGTTAGTGGCTCTACTCAATCTAGTCAGCTTGGGTAGAGGCAGACTTGTAGAGCTAATGAATATATAGACGTAAAAGTAATGAAAATTTAGCATCTTTTTCTCCTATTCTATGCAAGGTGCCTACAGAATTATTATTAATTTCGTTCGTGTCAACAGTTGTAATAATACACGAAAAATCTTATTATTTGCTGAATCCTCTATTCAAACCATTCATTGGTCCGAATAGAACCAATTTGGATTTGGATTGGCGTGAATGGAGGATTAAGCAGATAATTAGATATTTTTATGTATGTGGATCTTCGTGACTTAATCTTCCAATGAAACTTGGAATAGTTACAATGCGTGAAATTACCGTCTTATATTGATTAGAGACGCGAACGAAACAATAATTTCACGTTAGTTCAATAAAAGCAAGAGAAAATTGAATCACCTACGAGTACAAGAGATTATTTCTTTTACCAGAACTAGCCAGACCGTGACATTTGGGGCGAGCTAAATAACGAATATGGGCCGGGGCCCAGATCTACAAATTAACCAGTTTACTGCCCTATTTTATCTGTGGAATAAGTAGAATTCACAACGTAACAGAACATAAAGTAGAGTTATAATGTTATTAGCCGCACGACTGAATAATCATAAGTCACTAAGTGGTAAGTTGTGCCTACTTGTGTTGTGCTACTTTTTAGAAACTTCGAGTATAATACATAATTTCTAGGAAAATGTTTATTTTATAAAAGTACTGCCAACATTTAGGCGGCGATACTTCACAACTAAGCTATTTATACTTTAGATATGGCAACTTTCTATAAGTATTTTGGGAGTTTTGAAGGTTTTTGTGCATATAAGTTTTATTTGAAAAATATGTTGGTGAAAACACAGTGTTGCAACTTTTTCCACGGGGAGTATTTCTTAAGAACTTTTCCTACTTGCTGCATTCTCTAGAAGAGTTGCGTTTCGAAAGATACTTTCTTACATTTTATTGCAGAGGAAACATTAAGTTTCAAGACTTAACCGGGTTCTTAATCTAAGTTTATTACTTATTACGGCTTTTAAAAAAATGGCTTGTGCGATCTAATTAGGTTATGTCAAAGTTAAATAAAACCCTGTCATTTGTTCTACAACTAAAATAATATAAATTAAGTACATACAAAAGTGTGTAAGAGCTAAATAAATGCTGTCAAAGTTACCCTAAAACTCTCCCCTTATTGCCTGCAGCCTTTTAGTTAATAGACACAAAAAGACCTAGGGCCACTGCGCCGGAACACCGAAAAACTCAGCAAACTAGTTTCGAACAACATTGTTTCAAAAATTAAGTTACATTTCGTTCGTTCAACATTTTTATTTTGGCAAGTGCCAAACAGAAGTTAGTACACTGAAGTTAGTTTACTGGGTTTACAAACGCATTTCACATGCAAACTGCTGCTAGTCCGAGCTTTGAATTAACTTCAATATGCCATGAAAAATTATAAATTTGATGTTGCTTGCTTTACCAGCCGAGCCGTTATTGGATATTATGATAATACGTCATCATCATCTAATTCTTATTCTAATTCGTCGTGGGGGAATGAGATCTGCACTGACGTCCCGCGTTGGGGTGTATTTGTGCATTATCCCCCTGCTGACCTCACCCCAACCAGCTCAACTCCTTAAAGTAATGGAGAAGGACTTTGGGTTGATGAAAGCAGCGTCATCATCATAATCACACATTTTTATCTAAATGATCATCGAGTGACACGCCTCTTTCCTTTCTTTTTTTTCGAAACAAAGATTAACTGTAGTAGCTAAATATCTAGGTCTTCAACATTCCCTTCAAAGTAATATATTTTGTTAACTACTATTGATTTAATCATTACCTACCTAGTTTTATAAGACGATTCTAAAAGATACTTGAGGTTGTATTAATAGTTCCATGACTTTGAATATAGTGTGAGTATAAGTAGGTGGGGTGACCTCAAGTGGCATTACATGTGGAGTACCGAATCTATATTCTGTAGCAGTATGTATGTCGGTTGTTACCTGTCGCCATATGAATAAACCCCCTAAAGTGCTATTGTGACAACTCCTAGTCGTTCCGTGGAACGGCTAATTGCGTCAGTTCTATATTGGACACAGTCTATAACCATACAGCTAAGTCACTATTTCATAATTATACATAGAAAGAGGATTTCAGTGATCTTTTGATACCATTAGAATCTGACAAATGCGTTCCAAGTGACTCTTGCTTGATTACAATTTATCAGAATCTGACAGATTCCGATGGTATCAAATGACGGGATTATGGCCAATTCGTACCTTCCTTTGTTATTCTAATTTCTATTTTTTTATCCAGTTTGTGCCATAAGTAGTACTGTTATGTTCAGATAAAATGTTTAAGTGAAAGAAGATGATAGAGATTTATGCCGCCGGTAGCAGTTACTGGTTTCTATGTTCAGTATGGGGTCGTTTTACAGTTGAAATAACACGGATTAGATGACTGAATTAGAAAATGATTTTTTTAAGTGAATACTTATCATTACTTTAGTGTGTCTAGTTCTAAATTACAATAATAATGTCACTTTATTTCAGTATCACAATGGACTACCAGTCGAAGCAATATGGAAAAAAGTATAAGAATCAGTTTTTAAAACGCTATCACATTGAATGGCTTAAACTTTTCACATTAGCTAAGGACAAACTGGCTTTGAGCTCTACTTTTTTTGATCTCAGGATCAATGTTTACTCCACTCCTGTATCTACGATGAAAGAAGTGGCCTTATAAAAATATAAAATGAACCAACTGTATATAAGTTCTGTGAAATGTTTCAGCATAATTTTACAGCACTAAAGCGAGGCCCGTAGAGCTTGTAATAAGAGAAACGAAATGTATTGTGACAACATGCTCACTAATTGTAAGGGTTAATATTTCTGTGAGGGTTAATAATTATAGTACCTAGTTGTTTACCAACCTACTAAAATGTTTTATGGGTTAACGAGGTTAGCATCCACCTTTTACACAAGTGAAGGAATTAATGGACTATGACCGTTGGGGGTGAAAAAATCTTGCGTGGACACTTGAAAGCACAACCAACTAGCATTTCTTCAATTGCTTATTGATATTCAAAATGACAATTTGAAGTCACTATATAGCTACTAGTATAGTACGAAATCATCAAACTCGTAGGTAACCGTATAGTTTTGCTGCGAAAGTTCTGTAAGTAAGCAACAAACTTAGGTTACCCCGCAGTCTTTTCCCAAGACATATGAACTAAGTACCTACGAGTATGTTCATACCGCACGGAATAGCAAAAGGACTTATTCCATGAAAAACTGCTACTTGCAAATTTTGTTCTTGCATGGAAAACCGAAATCGACATATTCGGTTAAAAAACTTTTAAGTTGGTCTCGAGATTATCGCTTTGATATACTTTACAAGATTTAATATCCTTTCATCCCGAACATTTAGGTCGCGGGTAACGATAAGATTGAACAAAACATCAAGCCCTTTAGATGCTTAAATAAAAGACTGTCTCAGTAACGTTTTCTCCACTCCACATACAAAACAAAATAACCGCACTCATATTCAGAATAGTTAGCACTTCACTCGACAGTTTGAACCTTGTTTGAACTAGTTCATGTCCAACTACGAACGTTTTGAGGGTTCCTGACGCAGCTCTCGAGCTCTGGAATGGACTTAGAAGCACTCGCGGTGCGCTACCCTTTGTTGTAATGCTAAGTTACAACCGTACGGGTGAAGTGGACTCCTCTAAGGCGAATATACATACAATGGCGGATCGCGGAACAAACCAACTAATGAACCATGAAAGCGCATCAGTGTGGACATAGCGTTACTGAATAACTTATATGGAAATAGGCCTTAAAATAATTTTGGTTAAACACGTAATTCTTTTACGTTCATTTATCAACTTCTAAAGCCGCGGCTTCAACAATGTCGCCGCCACAGCATACCTCACGCTTTATCATCCGGTGTGAACCAACCTGTATTACCCAGAAGTTTTTCAAACAATACTTACTTACCAAGATATACTTAGTATATCGCTTCATGATACTTGGACAGGTCTAGTAAGTCTAGACGCAACCAACTTTGTAGGTATCATGCCTTCGTCTAGTCGTAGTATCTCCTTTGTGTGTTTGCGCTTGAGTTCAGCTAATTACTAAGCTAAACCTGCCTATTTTAGAGGTCAGGTAAATGTAAAATAAAAATAAAAATATGACAGCGGGTAATGAAGGGAACTCAAAGGATATAGGGGAGACCTTTGCCCAACAGTGGGAAAGTATGGGTTTACTAAAAAAGTTGGGTAAAACTAATTCACTACAAACGTTATTATTTGATACAAGTGTACCTTTTTACGAAAGATAATGATAACACGTGCAAAATAGCAATAAAATGTAACCAGAAGGTTATAAAATTAATAAAATATCTCATCTCCTCACACTTGAAGGGCCAAAATCATAAAATTAGATATTTTATTACAAGAAACCCGATTGCTAATCTCAAGATGGCATTAATGTTCCTACAGAGGCGTTCACGTTTCGGTATAGCTCCTTAATTTTATTGTTTTCTGTGGAGAAGATTTTTTTTTATTTATTACATTGATATTATTTACTAAGTACCTTGAAATGGGCCGTTTAGGCTACACGCGCACTTAGTAGCCAAATAAGCAGTCAGCCACAAGAGGTCGATTAAGAAGTTGGCCCGGTTGGACCATCCCGAACACCTGGTCCATTATCATAGCCAATCTCACTGAAAGCTTGACCATACTCAAAACCAGTATTACCACTGCTAAAATAGACTCAGATAAATCTGTTTGGCGAAGTGTCACTGCAGATAAATCATGACCACTCACTGTAATACCAAACCGTGGAGTAATCAATGTTGGAGCTTGTTTTTGTTCACCGAGTAAATATTATCTATTTCTGTTCAATATTTTTTGGCGCATACCTCATTATTATCCAGATAAAACGGGTCATCTTTTTTTTATACAACTAAATGATGGAACAAGCCGATGGCCCACCTTATGTTAAGTGGTAACCAATGCTTATAACGATGCAATGCCTCACTGAGTAGATCCGCTGAGGACGTGACCTATGATTCACTGCGACCATCAATCTAAAACATAAAGGTTTTAAGTCTCTTGTGCCTGTAATTGCACCAGCACCCATACTCTTCAAACCGAAACACAGCAATGCGAGCATCACTTCTTGGCGACAGAAATAGGTACGGTGGTAGTACTTACACTTCGTCTCCTTTGTAAGGCTGTTTAGATTATGATAGTAATGTTTTTAACGGATCTTTTCAGAGACCGACACACAACAGAGACGTTCTTTGTTGTCTGAAAGTACAAATTGCACAATTTATGGTTGTGAAGGTTTCAAGTTAAGTTTCTTTACATATAACTAAGTTTTCCAGTTGGTGAACAAGTACTCCAGCTGGCATAGCTCCTAGCGCCAGTCACCTGCCTCCACTGTGGAATGCTTAAATCAACGTTATGCGACAGTTATTTCAGGCGCGAGAGCCGAATAGCTCTCCAGTGAATCCTGCAAATGAAATGTGGCATCTACAATGAGCTTCCGCTACTTTACTTCAGATTTTATAGCCGGTATTCTTTCATTCTGAATACCCGTGAGATATTTTTGAGTTATGACACTCGGACTTTAGATTCCCTTTATCATGAGCATGAAAGAAGAGTCGGCGAAGCGTGCTGAATCCTTTTTTTATGGTAGCCGGCAGCATAGTTTGCCCAGACCAGTTTTGATTAACCTTCGCTAACAATTTGCTAGCGATTGTACTTCTATAGTGTCTATAGTGTCTATAGTGTCTATAGTGTCAATAGTCTATAGTCTAGGGTCTATAGTGTCTATAGGGCTATAGTGTCAACTTGGCTATTAATTCTAGCATTGTAAAGAGCTTTGTTATAGCAGCTATAACGTCATTTATATTTCTTCTCGTAGTGCTTAGTAGCAACATTTAAACATTGAAATGGCTTCAAAATAATTTTCCTTTAGTGCTCTACAAGTATACAATTTGTACATTGAATTGAGATGGAAGCAAAAAAATATGGTGACGAATAACGAGTTCCGAGAATTGAAATTGTTTATTTATTTGCTGCCACCGTATTTTATTGTGCTTTGCAAATAACAAGGTATTTTCTCAACTTTTTACAAAGTAAGTACATAGATCCAATAGAAAAAGTACAAATACAGTCAGTTTTATGTAGTCACAACACTATAACTCTAGGAAGAGCTCTGGGAGTTTACTGAAACTAGATAGCGTCTACTCTACGCAAAACGCTGGGTTTTTCTAGATTTTTGTAAAGATAATCCGATGGTTCTTTTGCTTCAATTGTCACACAAAATAGGGTCATATTGCTAAGGCATAGAAGCAATTTTTACATAACGTCACTCTTGTACCTACTCATAATCTTTTTAGAAACTCTACCAACTCAAAGTAGTAGCTCTGCCTTCCGTGCTGTGGGTCGTGGGTTCGATCCCCACCGAGAACAAACATTTGTGTATTGTAAACATAGATGTTTGTTCTGTGTCTGGGTGTTTCTATGTATTATAAGTATGTATTTACAAAAAAAAATGTATGTATTCTATCAGCCATCTAGTTTCCATCGTACAAGCTTTGCTTAGTTTGGGACTAGAAGGCGTTGTGTTAAGTGTCCGTGAATATTTATATTTATTTTTATTTATAAAGTGCATGAATCTGCTACTATAGAAAACCAGCACCACTATAATACACTAAGTGACCGCTTTCTTTGTAAATTCAGTCTACTTTCTTAGTAACTGCAATGGATATTTAATCCAACAGACAAAATAACCGGAAAAACTTGAGAAAGTTCTATGCGAATCTCGGAATTCTTGTTGGTAAAAAAACAAAAATACGCCTTTAAAAACATTACGCACACTAATAATACTTTAAATCCATCAAACCACACATAGAAAATCTCCAGTGAGTAGGTACATGCTTCTTCTTCTTCTCTTCAGTAATGGCCTGTGTCCGTCATTTCGACAGACAATTTTGCTAATGTCAAGTGTTAAAATATGCTTGGTACATGGTGATAGAGAATCTTTTCGAAAACTGACATTGTCACAAGTATGACATTAAAGGGAATGAAAGACGCAGGAAGACGCCTATTTTACTAGAAAACCATTTAGCTAAATAATTTTGTGTGAAAAATACTCACACAAAACTGATGCTAAGGGCACTGTTCAAAGTAAAATAAACTCTTTCAATGTTGACCGTTAATAGACCCTTTAGGGTGACCTTAATTTGGCCGATTTAAATTCGGTCCTGAAAAGGTCGGCTAAGGTCGGCTCTAGTGAAGTGTCGGTCGGTCGGTATTTATTTACGTGGTGAAGGTACAGCCTCTGATGTTTGTGTTTTCTAATAAACAGTGCCCGTCATATTATAACCGTCAGAAAGCGGCGAGTATTTATCGCCCTTCAGCATCATTTCAGTCACTTACTCTTGAACATAAAACCACCCCCATATGTTTAGCAATGACTTATGAGCTACAACAATTTCTCACCAGTAACCTTTAGCCGCCCTATGTTGTGCTTATGTATTTGTGTGCTTACTTGTTTCTTGATTCGGAGAGGTAGGAATAAATCAAATGTAGGTATAATCCTACACCGGTAATCAGTGCAGACATTGATAGGTATGGGATTATTGGAATACTTAAATATTTATCCGTGATGAAACGGCACCTGGGTCGCACTGCGCAATGGCTTAACCGTAAACAGTTTTGACAACTGAATGTCAGAACTGACAGCGCCCTGACAGTCCGTTGGTATACTGCGAAATATCGTGTTTATTTTACTGATTACTCGAGGATGTAGGGATTCCAATATGGATTTATTGGAAACCATTTTGGAATCCTATTATTAATATATCCATACAGTAGTACAGATTCTCTTGTTGCATTTTTCTATACTAACCTAATTTGACAGCACGACAACAAGTGTTGCCTTCCCTTTCTCATAAACTGAAACGACAAAGACAGCTATAATTTTAGAGCTGTCAAATTAGGTTAGTTTAGAAAAATGCAAGAACAGAATCGAT
This sequence comes from Eulithis prunata, assembly GCA_918843925.1. Taxonomy (NCBI): domain Eukaryota; kingdom Metazoa; phylum Arthropoda; class Insecta; order Lepidoptera; family Geometridae; genus Eulithis; species Eulithis prunata. Next base: position 3,779,821 of record OU974016.1, on the reverse strand, counting down.
ACCAGTACATTTACTCTCAGCTGTTGCGTCATTCTACAGAAAAATCATAATACCTAATAAACTCAGACGCAAAAAAATACCTAGATCCTTTTTTAAATAAAGTAATACACAAGTATATTTTCGATTCTTTTACTTAGTTCATTTTCCTGTCACAGTTGTTAGTGATGTACCAGTGGCGCCACAGACCTATCATTCATTATATATTCGTTATAGAGTTTTAATTACATTAGAAAATCATCGTTAATTTGTTGCTACAAGTCAGTATCCGTATCATTCTTAGAAATAATAGTTCGTAGCTTTGACATCCAATCAAACCTTCAGGGATCATTCTCCAAGATAATAATAACAGTCAATCAAGTTAGTTCGGGACTATAAACACGATTTATTACTTTCATAACTATTTGTTTTGGAATTGGCTCAAGTTTCGTTAGTAGATGCTATATGAGTACCTATGAAAGTCCTGAAATTATTGTTGGTAATAGGTAGGTATTTTTCTTAAATTCTTTATTGCACACAGAATAATATGAGCAAACAAGTTAAAACTAAAGATATTATTATGTAAAATGTACAAAGGCGAGCTTAACCCTAATAAGAATTTACTTCCAGCAAACCTTTCTATATCTTTATTATTTTTCATTTAGGTATAAAGTGGAGCGATTTTACTTTGAAATGTCATTCAACTGACTTTCAGCACCAATTTCACTTGCTCTATATTCCAACTGAAATACAAAATGATTCAATTTCAACTCGAACATCAAATTGTAAATAATAATTTGAAAAATTCACACTCAAGTACCCAAATATAATGAAAAGCGGATGCTTTATGTTTTATCTGTCAGATTGTTATCAGCACTTCGGTGAAACAGGCCCTTTCGTAAATCTCCCATCGCGAAGAGATTAAGCTTTTACCGGTACTGACTGATTAAAGAATTACGCTAACATAATGCTTCGTGAAGTCGATTTAGGAAGTTGCCTGTTTTATCTTTTATCAGCTTAATTGGATTTGGGAAAGTTTAACCTTATCAGCTTCATAACTTTTTAAAAGACTGAAGTTTAATTTATTTTTACAAAAAGTTTGCAATTTATTTATCTCTTGTTAATACATTTAATGAGTTTTCTGCACAAATAAGACAAGTAGGTACTTAGGTAGTTGTTTTTTTAAACGGTTGTTTTAACCAATACCATAGATGGAAGATCCCGAATTTCGGTTTGGGAGAGGCTTGAGGCCTGTCCCCATATCGCAAGCTCTGAACTGGTTTTGCTGCCCAGCATTGTGTCAAGCGACGTGACTAGGTACAGATATACGAAAAAAAGAAGCTTTTGACGCAAAAAAACGCGTTGAAACGCTCTAATGTCACTTTAGTTTACTTTAGTCACAGAATACATATAATTTAGATTGAATCTCTTGTTAATACATTTAATGAGTTTTCTGCACAAATAAGACAAGTAGGTACTTAGGTAGTTGTTTTTTTAAACGGTTGTTTTAACCAATACCATAGATGGAAGATCCCGAATTTCGGTTTGGGAGAGGCTTGAGGCCTGTCCCCATATCGCAAGCTCTGAACTGGTTTTGCTGCCCAGCATTGTGTCAAGCGACGTGACTAGGTACAGATATACGAAAAAAAGAAGCTTTTGACGCAAAAAAACGCGTTGAAACGCTCTAATGTCACTTCAGTTTACTTTAGTCACAGAATACATATAATTTAGTTTGAAAACCAATTCGGATTTTTATGAGACAACGATTGCACCGCTGAGGTTTTATATGACAAATCATAGTCCCCTTTGTGTATCTAGCCCCTCTCCCTTATTAGATGCGCTAGTGAAAATAAAAACCATGTTCTATAAACGTTTTTCTGATATCGACTTATTAATTATGACGACATTAAGGGACTAAAATGCGAAAACTTGCCTAACTGTTTTTCCAGAGCTGAACCGAACCACTAAAAAACTTTCAACCAATAAACGTTCAGCAAACTACATTCTAGTACACCTACAGCAATTGGACTTAGAAGTGCGTTCTGGGCACATTTTTAAATCCAGGTTCTAGTAAGGAACTTCTATTCTGAACTAAGTTAAAATAAAAAAAGTAAAGTAAGTTTTAATAAAAGTAATAAGGCTTTATTCACAAGGAAAATTACAACAATAATTGGACCAGTTGAGCTATCTATAAATTATTTGCAACGGTTTGATAGCTCAACTGATTCATAATGTGTATTTTATAGATATTGTAAATACAATAAAAGTACTATTTTTAGGAAATTTTATTACCTAGTTGAAATGATAAATACCAACTGGCCCAAAACAACAGCAAGTTATATGGAAAGCGAGGGATATTTATGATAATATTACGGTCACCCTTGTGAAACTTTCTGAACCCCAAAATCGTATTCAGAGCTAGTGCTAGTGCCTTTAGCATGAGTTTATCACTCACTGGCTATTAAATAGAAGGCGTTGTGTTAAGACAAGTGTTCGTCAATTTTTTTTTTTTTTACTGGTTCATCATATTAATGTGTGCAAGTATGTTGGATGGAGGTTTTGTTGTACGGTGAGTTGCGTTCGTAATGTAAAAAAATCTTAGTGTTTTAGTTGATCGTAACATCGTTTTTGTCATCTGTGTTACACCGGTGTTTACTCAATCAATATTTTATGAAGTATACTTTTTTTGTTGAAAATAAGTCTCATAAGACGAATAATTTGTCCATGATAAAGACTTGACTTGAAGATGAAACCCTTGCATGAAAGGTTGTGGTAACTTTTGTACGAATATAACTTCGGTGGTTTACACCTGAAAATTCTTTAGCAATAGGTATTATTGTTTCGGTTCCTATTCGATTCTGCAGGATACTCGTGTTAACACTACTGATTCGTTGGTAAAACTATACTACCGTGTTATTTCGATGTGCTAACTTTGTGCATAAAATTGTTCAAAGTATCCAACTTATAAACTTGCTCTATGAATAACATATTGGCGTTTTTTTCTAAGTTGTTTGTGAACATGGGGAAAAAAGTTTTATGAGCGCTTATCGTTAATCAATAAGGAATAGATTTTACCTGATAATTTTTTCTTAGTACCTAATATGAATGATGTCAATAAAAAAAAATTTAAGTTGACCAAATTCAATTCATTTTTGGTTGGTTATTCATAAATTAGTATACATACTGTTCCACACAGATAGTAGACAGATACACAATCAACCACATATATTTTTACACATATGAAAACCACAGCTTGGACCACACTAAATAGTAAAACCACCATCGTCCATATTTCGACGGGTACAAATTCATGAATATGCAACTCTATGACATAATACACTCAAAGCGTCCCTTTCATAGCGGCTTTTCAAGTCATTTCGTTGCCCTGAATGAAATACGTCACAAAATAAAAAAAAAGCAGCGTGAACAGTGAACGGATATTTCAAATTAAAAGCTTTTCCAAGTCAGCCTCCACAGAGTCGTGAACACTGTGAACTGCAAGTCCTGAAACGTATGGAGAGGTGCCTAATCAAATCCACGATTTTTATCCTTTTTAGGGAGAAAATTGAGTGATTCTACGGATGCCGTGGGTAAGCAAGAATGATGTTGCATGCATGCATGCATATATTATTCATATAATTTTATTTTATTTTAAATTGAGTTTATTTGTTTCTAGGTTTTCAGAACTAGAAGTCATTGGACTTGCTCTGTGAGGTAATGCATTGTTATAGGCAGAAGTTACCACTTAACATCAGGTGAGCTATCAGCTTGTTCCATTACTTTTATCATAAAAAAAAATGTAGATTCCTTTATTTGCCCTTTATTTGTCTTAATTGAAAGCATTTGAAAGCATTGTCACAAGACACGCAGTAGACACCCAATCCTCTTTTCGGTTTTACTGCAGTAGAAGCAAAAAATAAATAATTATTAAACTGTCTTTATAGTTATTGAAGGTAGACTTTCAATAACTTTAAAGACGGTTTAATTATTTATGACCCTTGCAACCTTTAAACAGACCGAGTCAAATTGCTACACCACTTTCACATTGTCAAAAACAACCCATTATTTTAATTCGGTTCAGTCGTGACTCCGAACTGCTGTTAACTGAAACAGCTGGTACATTTGCAGCACTAAGTAATCATGACCAATCGTAAAACTTAACGATAGTAGATCTAAAGCTCTTTCGGTAATTTGAACTTGAACATTTTTGTGCACTGCTGACTGCTCTTGTGAGGTTTGCAGTTGTCTTTAAAAACCTAAAAATAATAACCATAAAAAACCTTATTAACCTGATAAAGTTTTTATTATACGTTGTTCTTCTAGGTTCTTACGTTCATAATTATGTTTTTTACGTGTGATTATTTTGTGATGTTTGAATTATCCCCACTCTGGAAAATCCTCAGTGGGAATTTTGAAATATTCCTAATATCCTGACCAGTTATATTAGTAAGCCTTAACTGTTACCTATCACAGAATATTTTATTTTATTTATTAGGGTAAACAAACAGACAAACAGTTACACAAATACAGATACTGAAATACAATAGTGTGAAGCACATGGCTCAATGGTGGCACCAACACCGTTAACCAATATTTATATTTTTGTACGTCAAAAATAAAAAAAATAGGAAAATTACATTTGGAAATTGCATTTTGCTCAGTAGGTATACACGTCAATAGTATCCAACGTAACAAACGAATTAAATCAGCCCGTAACAAAAGGAGAACCTTCTCTCCCATTAGGCAAAAGTAAACCTTAGTAATTGAGTTTGAATTGCTTTAAAGATTTATACCCACTATGTTTGTATACTTGCCTATACAGAGAACATTTTTATTTTCGTTTTTAATTGAATTTTAATTGAAAAAGGGTTGGAGCGCTTCGCTGAACGTTGTTTCCACTCTTTTTATGTAATTTTTACCGAATTTGAGAGAGTTTCAAAAACATTGATGTGTATCAGCGGTGTAAAAAAATCTTCCTCTCGGAAATACAAACAAAAACTTCGACACACCTAAATGTTATATTACTAAAGTTTCAAAGTTACTTCGTATCTTATTTGAGTATCTTAGTGTAGTTCTTGGGAAATGATATGAAAACATTCTCTGTAGCATAAATAACACCTAATCATTTGATTTCCGACATTTGCCATTGAAATCTTTGAATAACATTTATATTATTGTAATCAGAGCTTGAAATTGTCAACAAAAAAAACTTTTACAAAAAATATTTCTCATTGCACGTTTTGATTTCCTAATAACTCTCTTTAATGAGGTATCCATTACATTTTAATGGGTAGTACTCTTGGACTAATGAAGTACTGTAGTACCTACCTACTATACTAATAAATTATACCCTAGATAAGTAATTTTTGTGGTGTCACAAAAGATATGCCTAGATACATTATAGTGGTACTAGTAGAACCAAAACCTTAACGGCACATGGAACCATTTTTCATCTAATGTTTAAATAAATAAATAAATATTCACGGACACTTAACACAACGCCTTCTAGTGCCAAATTAAGCAAAGCTTGTACTATGGAAACTAGATTGGCTGATAGAATACATACATACATTTTTTTTTGTAAATACATACTTATAATACATAGAAACACCCAGACACAGAACAAACATCTATGTTTACAACACACAAATGTTTATTCTCGATGGGGTGAGTTTCGTTCCTTTTCGTAGTGTATTTCGCCTATTACCTGTTGGTAAGTAGTAGTTATGTACTGCCTACAAGTATGTGGTATAACTCTACCTAATATTGCCTACAAACCTCTTCATGAAATCACAATGTAACCACTGAAAGTGGCTGATACGATGTGCGCTGAAGTGTTTCCACAGCTGAATCTTGAATTAATTGAAATCCTTCTACATAGTGCTACGCGTGAGACTAATCGCTTGTAGACTTAATCTTCATGTACACAAATTACTGATAAAATAGTTGTCATGTAGTGAAGCTTAGTTTAGATTAAGATAGTAAGCGGGACCACGTTCAGTTTAAGATAGTGGAGGCAAACTAAACGTTCCATCAGAAACTTATAATATAGAAAGTAGGCTTATTGTAGTTAGAGGTATATCTACAAAGAATGACTGACATTTTCTTTTAATGCAGTTGACCTTGTATCCAACCTCGGTCTTTTTTTAATAAGAAAGAGAACCGGTACAATTGCTAGCAATTACTCAGATCATGCTTATTGCCCAACTTTTAATCGCCCGTACCTAAGCTTGACACGCTATAGAAAGCGGGCAGATTTATTATGAAGGCAAAGTTTCTCGCAATTTCAAAGCAATTTACATGTGTTATACCGAATTTTGTGGAAGTTACTCGAATGCGCCTTTTGGCTCGTCTTTAGTTATTTATTTGTTCGTAAAATTTGGAGTTTTGGGCAAAAGTTTTGGGCAATTCTGTAATTTGTATGTTACGTATTTACATTTACAATGACTTACTCAGAAGCTAAGTGGTTAAAAGGTGTAGTACCTACATAAATCAATAACTAAATAATAATAATATATAAATAATAAATCAAAGTTGGGTTCTAATAGTGCTGCTTAATTATAGCCTAGAAAGGTAAGGACATTAGTGAACCTTTCACTGACAATTTTACATTTCAAAACGTACCATACAATTTCCTAGGCCCGAAACGCTAGACTGGTCCTCAATTAGAGTGACGCCGGGTAGGAACAATAGCCACATTTGCTATTGTTATAGCAATAGGTATAGCAATAGCAATAGCTTGTTGTTAATTCGAGACTGATGGAATAAAACTGTAAAATCATATTCCGGAACAAACAGAGCAAAACAGAACAGACTACTTTTCAAGCTGTGTTTTATATGAAATGGAGTTTTTTATCTTAATTTCTCAGTAATCAGCAACTGTTATAAGTCGATCGCTAGCTCATCGTTATAATGGTATTTATCATAGCAACAGTATAAAATACAGACTCTATCAAATAGCGTAAACTTCGGAAAATACCACAATATCCTATCGGATAAAATGTAATATTTGAAAAAGGTTTCTTCAAAGCTTACTAAAACTTGGATGTAGATCCCGCGCAAAATCCAAGTAATTCATCTTCTAGTAGATAGGGACGAGTGAATACCGACATTCACTTACCGGGGAGTGAATAGGGAATAGTGAAAGGAGTAGGTTAGAGTTCGCGATGTGATTGAAAGGCCATTAGATCTGAATACACCACTCCAACCCTTTTCTAGTCTAGTGGCCTACTTGCATGTATTGCTGATTTTAATTTTATATGAATGGTGGCCGAGATGCGGCTACAGAAACGTAGGACGTCCGGCAGCGAGATGGACAGACGACATCTTTAAAATCGCATGCCGTAAATGGGAGAGACTAGCTCAGGACCGCAGTGGATGGCACAAACTTGGGGAGGCGTATGCCCAGCAGTGGGTAAAGTCGGGCTGTGGATGATGATGATGAGTTTAAAAAAGTTATTGCAATCATTGACAGGCGTCATGGCTCAGTCGGTAGTAGCTCTGCCTTCCGTGCTGTAGGTCGTGGGTTCGATCCCCACCGAGAACAAACATTTGTGTATTGTAAACATAGATGTTTGTTCTGTGTCTGGGTGTTTCTATGTATTATAAGTATGTATTTACAAAAAAAAATGTATGTATGTATTCTATCAGCCATCTAGTTTCCATCGTACAAGCTTTGCTTAGTTTGGGACTAGAAGGCGTTGTGTTAAGTGTCCGTGAATATTTATTTATTTATATTTATTTATTTTGAGCAGTTACTCGGTACCTACGTTTGAGAGTCGTCAGCCGCACAGCTAAAATAATTAATAGAATTTCAAACTACCTTCAGGCATGAGGAAACACAAAAGAAATAAATCAAGTGAAGTTACGTGGACCATAACAAATAATACAAAGTGAAATACAATGGTCGGGGCAGGGCCAGTCTATTCCCAGTAGCGCACGACGCTTGATTGATTTATTTCGAAGTTTTTATAGACTGGGGCTCTTACTACCATCAAAAGTAAAGGCTGGGAATATGAAAAGCTTATTGAGAGCGCTTGAAATATTTTTACAGTGAGTGCGTTTTTTACAAGCCAGAGCGCAATTTACTTCGACGAATTTAAATTTTTTTTTGATGTGAAATGATTTATTTATCAAATACGTACAATTAAATAAAATATTTGTGGACCTTTTGAAATCATCGATGTTACTAATTGAGTGTTAATTCACTTAGTACCTCAAAGCAAAGTTTTTACTATTGGATCGAAGTATTTAATCATCATCATCATCAACCTATATCGGTCCACTGCTGGACATAGGTCTCTCCCAAGACGCGCCTCTGAGCCCGGTTTTCGGCTCTTCTCATCGAGTTTTTGCCAGCTACATGTCTCAGATTGTCACCCCGCCTAGCCGGAGGGCGTCCTACACTACTAGTATTTAATAGATAATATATATTATATTTATTTTACAAACTCACTAGCATCCCAGACACAGAATAATAACGAACACAAAACGGTATGGTACCTGAGGGTGCCACCGGGATGGTGTCTTTTTGGTGTTTTTTTCAATTTTTATATTTATTATTCTCATATTTTTTATGAATATTCTTTAACTAATTTTTTTTCATTCAATTCAATCCAATTTCCATTAAAATTAAATGCTATGTTCGTTCCTTCAGATTACTTTCACCTGTGATTTCCCTTGCCGCTCCTTAGACTCCCACTTAGCAGAGTTGCAACTCACCCCCTTGTATTAATAAGTGATGCTACTTCAGTGTGTGGAAGGTATTCCCTAGGTTTGTTAGTGTGAGTGAGACGTGGCAGGAAGCCCGCCTCTCGAACGGGCTGGAATCTAGCAGTTGGAGGACTGTTTACAATGTACGAGTTGTACTTTACCTTTATGGCCTGTTTACATGTGCCAGTATGTTCTACTTGTTTACTGTTTGTTGCAAAACGTTGTTGGTTGCAACCTTTCATCGTCGGTGAGCGGTCGGGTTGGACACGTGACTGATTGATAAGGAATTTTGAAGCGAGTAGGCGTTTTTTTGATGCGTAACTTTGTTCAGCTGTTTTTTATTGATGTCTCATACTAACAGGTAATGTCCAACAGTGATAGAGCTACTATTTAATCAACTGTTTAACTATTCATGTTTTTTAGAATTGCTCTTAGTAAAAGTGCGTGTGAGCGCCGCAAAATTGTTCAAATTGTAACCGGTCTATTAGTACGACCATTTAAAGGCTATTCTGATTCATTTGGAAAACCTTGTTGGATCCATATCGCAATATTTCGAAGGAGATTTCAAATATCGAATTCAAAATTTTCGAAAGCTTCCGATATTGATCCGACTAGGCTTTCCGAATGAATCCAAATAGCCCTACAGTTAGTCAAAAACGTGTTATACATAAGTGGAAATAAGTAACCTCTTTTTACTGTAGTGGCTAAATAGGTATGAGTTTATTGAAACTCTGTACTGTCACATACAAGCTAGTATCTTTAAAAAACTACTGTCTCTCAAAATACTATTACAGTGTAAACAATTCTTACCAACTCGGATCATAATGATTCCGTACGGATCGACTGATTACTTTTCTCAATCAGCGCTACGATAAATATTTGATGAGCGCTTGTAAAGAGTTTGTTTCTTTAAAACGTTGGCCGTTATGTTACACCCGTAATACAAACTCAAGTGTTTTTTTACTCACTATCTACTATTTTACTCATCATGTAAAGATAATCACACATTGATGTTTTAAGATGCACTAAACACTTTACGTCATTTTTGTGTTCTTTGCTAAAGTTAGTTGCATCAGAAGAAAAATTATAAAAAAACGAGATAGATGGTGTTGCAGGTGTCAATGGGGGGCGGTGACTACTTTCCATCAGGTGGCCCGCCTGCTCGTCTGCCAGTTATGACATAAAAAAATAAAAAAAAGATGGAAAACAGGAGATACATTGGGAGACAAATAGTGCAAAGGCACCTCCAGATTATCAAAAGCTATCTACAGGCGTGTCATTTCGCGGATGGTTCATTGTGCATATTGGTCATTATACGAATAGGTCATTTCACGTATGCGTCGTTCCGAAGTTTAGGTCCAAATGCTTATGTTAATATACGAATTCGCCTTAGTAACGAAAATATTTTATCAATGATTGGTCTTTATGCTTCAAAACCAAACACTCATTGATCGCTTACGCGTAGAAACTGCGACTTAACGGTAGCTGAATATAAATAACCCATTAGTATTCTCTTTACAAAGTGAAAATGGCCACTTGGAGTTTATTATGAGTCGTTACTGTAATGAACCTTGGTCCAATTATTAGAAACCTTATTTTAAATCATGAGGTTTCGATAAATAGTAATGTAGCTTTGGTATATTTATTTTAGGTTTAACCTTTGCTACGGGCCAATCGTTGTCTCATAAAAACCTGCCACGTTTTTTGAACTGTTTTCATACTAAACCATAGGTATTCTGTGACTAAATAGTGACATTAGCGCGTTTCAGCGCGTTTTTTGCCGTCAAAAGCTTCTTGTTTTCGTATATCTGTAGCCACATCGCTTGACATTATGCTGGGCAGCGAAAGCAGTTCAGAGCTTACGATATAGGGTTATAGTATTATCATAGATAAATTCCAAGAGTTTCACTATAACTAGTGATACTGTAGCTCGTTGGGAATCAATAAGTACTTGGAAAAGTTGCAATCAGTAACAGTGTAACTAGATGGCTCTCGCTTGTTAGCTTTGTATAAATAAACGATTAAATTCCCAGGTTTCTGTAAAATACAGTTTTAAACCATAAGAGCGTTGGAAGGAGTGCATGCAGAGTTCATAAACACCTATTTACTAGAGAGCTGTGTTCGCACCAGGAAAAGTTTTAGATGCATATCGAGCAAATATTTTGCGTCTGAATAGAGGTGTATGCGATTTTTTTCAATACTACTTGCTATGCCGTAGACAGACGTGATACGGCGTAGACATGCTACGGTGTAGTAGTGCTACACAAACTATTAATGTCCTACATTTTGTTTTGTAAATACATTTAAAATATAATTCAAAGTTGCATACAGACATAAAAACACCTATGACCCATCACACAAATGTTGATTCTCTGCAGGGATCAAATAAACGAACCACAGCGCGGAAGGCAGAGCTAATACCGGCTGTGTTATACAAAAGAATGTTAGATGGTTTCAAGCAACAAAACTTCATATCCCATCAGAATAACGCAAAGCAGTTCTCACACTCCATGTAATTCAAGGCTAATTAAGTCTTGAGGGGCTGTTACAGAGACCAAGTAAGTGGAAGGTGGTAACTATGCTCCATGCGTACTGTTTCATTAAAATTTCACCTTCGCGACGACTTGCGATATACAGCATGTACACTTTGATAGAACTTAGAGTTTTTGGGGTAAAACTACCCCTTTTAATTCTTCCTTTCAAGATGTTGCGTCTTGGCTAGTAATTTCTAAGAAACATAGAAACACTGATTCATAATCCAAATCGGTCTACGACTGGACGTAGATATCACGACTCATATTCTTAGATTATTCCATTAATTTGACTAAATATTTATTTGTTACATATAGCAACATTTTATGTAGCGTTTTTACTCCTTTACCTATCACACAACGCTTACTAGCCTCAAACTAAGCAAAGCTTGTACGATGGAAATTAAATTGCTGATAAAATACTGAAATACATTTTTTGAAATACTTTACATAGTAACACGCAGACGCAGAGCAAACATCCATGTTTATCCTATAAACAATGTTTCTTGGACATTTCCCATAACATAATACAAACAAAGTAGGAAACAAATGCCAGTGAGGTTACTTAAACTAGCGGAGGACGGAAAAGAGGGCTTCCTCAGATGTATTATGAAAGAGTGAGGAAGTGATTCTGTGTGAGCTGTGACTCCAACGTCTACTAACGACTCATTAGAGCAACTCTTTGAAGCAGACTAATTGTATTCAGACGAAAGTAATTGTAATTAACAGTGGCTCGAAACATTTACACACTCGTGTGCTTACAATAACGTGGTATTAAGGTACTTTAATATTTAAATTCGAGATAAGTGTGACTTTTCATTTACTTTTGTGAGCTATACAGCAGAATAAACATGAATAGAAAAAAACCTCTAAATATATAAAACTCTTTTGAAGCTGACTGACAATCAACGCACAGCCTAAACTATAGGTCCTAGAGGTGTGAAATATGAAGGGTAGTATTCTTATAATATTATAGTGTAGGGGTACACTAAGAAAGGTATTTTGAAAAGTCATATCCTAAATGGTCTAAAGTTAGGATCAAAGATTTTAATCAAATAATGCGTATATGCTGCTAACACGCGAGCAAAGCCGCGTGCGACAGCTAGTTTGACATATTTGCCAAGGTAAATATTGCAATTTGTATGGAATAAAAAAAAATACTTTGTTTGTACTGATAGGTATGTACTTTAACCTAATCAGTAAAGTTTTTGGGAGTTGACCTAAAACACTCTGCACTATAACAAAAAAAGAAGTATTATTATGTTAGCAAAACCTAATAATGATAATGATAATGACTCATTAACTTCCCCTACGTGTGTCAATCAGTGTGTGCGTGCAGCCTTAGATGTAGTGTCTAAAAAAAAAAGCTACTTAACTTCACTCCTGCTTAATCTGCTCATAAAAATTAATGGCATTACTTTCTATCTTCTCTGTGACAATCTACAACTTTTAGATGAAGTAATAAAAAAACTAAATCTAGGTGTTGATCATGACTGCATTTTTTGCCATTGCTGCAACAAATAAGGGCTAGCATTTTAAATGAACAAAGTATTCTATTACTTCGTAACCAAAGCAAATACAAATAAACGTGAGTTGACTGTAAAAAGTTTGTTTACACAAAATAACAGCGTTGAAACACGAGGACACGTCCGTAAATACAACCAAACTACAAAATAGTTTCGCGCAAAATGTGCCGTCATGTTTTTCGCGTAATTCCCGCGGGATGACTATTTCATCTTCCGCTCCACTGGAACCGCTGAGAGCAACACAAAAAAAAAAAAAAAAAATGTTTTATTCCGCAATCTGTGACACCAAAAGTTGGAAAAGCTTGATCATTATTTAAAAATTCAACCTTTCCCTCCGCTTTAACCCGAAAAGTCTCTCGGAATTTAATAACGTCCTTTTAGCGCAAACTGAAATTTAAACGATAATTTGCGCCCTCACCTGACAGAAAGATGGCTAATTGCCCTTTTCCAACAAATTAACAGTCCTGCCACGGAGATTTAGCTGCAAAAATAATAATGTCGCCGTTGAACACTTTCTTACTTTTGCGAAATGTTTCTTGTTACTTTGACCCGGAAAATTAATACTAACTTTGTAGCATACGATTAGTTCAAAAGACTTCTATGGCACCAAGAAAACAAACGATAGTATCACAACATTAATTGTCCAATGACATTAAGAACTTTCAAGTTTTTTATTTATGAAATGCACTTTAAAGTTTCGTCTAAAATTACTAGAATATGACATGTGTGAGAACCAAGTTATGCGTTATTTTATAACTAACTTTTTTCGAAAATACTATGTCACAAAATTTTGTTTTTTTTTTATTTTTTCTCTTGATAAAACCATTAAAAAGAAAACAGTAGATTTTTGGGGACAGTAAGGGTTCTTGCGCCATTAATTCAGAGCAGGCAACTTAAATTCGTAAATTACATCAGTCCTAGCTCAGTAACACGGAAATGTCGTTGGAATTATTTAACAGGCTCAAGTTAAGGTGCATTTCCATTGGACATTGGACAAAAAATTCGTCAAGTAATAATAACACAATTTGTAAGTTCTATAACATCCACTGCTATAACTAATTGACCATTATTAGGTTAAAACTAAATTCAACTAAATGCTAAAATAACATGTTAGTCCACGTGATGCTAAGTGGTAACCTCTGCCTATAACGATACTCGCGCACCCTTGGACTAGACAATCTGGACACATGTATATTTCGTTTTGTTTAGGCCATCAAAACTATTTTTTCCTCTTTGAGCGCGGAGTATAAAGTAACGAGATAAAAACTCGAGTGCGTACCAAAAATGCGAGCAACTATTGTTTTTAAACTTACAAGCCTGAAGCACTTTTAAAGTCGCACTCGATTCTACGGATTTCACGATTCGGCAAAAGTCCGGGATAATTCGTCTCCGGCTCGTTCGATCGGTCTAATTTGGGGAGATCTCATTCGACTAATGGCTGCAATGTTTCACCTGGCTGCCCCCGTATGGCTTAGATGTAAAAACTTGCGGTTTAGTATGAATGATGATCAGTACGGCTAATTTTAGTTTCTCTATAAAAGCTTTTGTCATTATTGCTTTATTTGCTACACGAAACTACTACTATCACGTGACTATTGATTTTTTTCCAAGATTTCTTGATCAACGAATATAGAATACTAATATATAGAGCATAATATAGAATACAATTTAGCTAGAAGGACTGGTTTCAATATTCACAATTTGTAATATAAGCTGCAATTTAATTGCTAGCAATGTGTACTAAAAACAGAATATCTACCTTTTCAGTGGATTATAACAAGTTTTAATTTTGCCAAACAGAAGATTTATATGTGGTCAAAAATATGATACAACAAACATTTTTCATTTAAATAATGGAAGCAACGAAACAGGAATTTTAATTCGTCCGCTCCGCAATTTATTTTACTATCAGTCGTTTTAGTGTCGGAATTCATTCCCATTGTTGTCAGTTTTGGCTCGACAACACGACACGATACCTACACGATATCTCAGATGTCATCAGGATGCGTTCAATTCGTGTTGACAGCAACAACGACAATTTTCTCCAAGCCACTGGCTTGTCAGTGTCGCTTATGTGTGTATCAGCCACCCGTTGTCGGTTTCATTTAAAGAGTATTTATTCAGATGTTTCCGATCCAATTGGTTTTCTGTGTGAATATTAATATTCACGTATGCATGGTGCAATGAAAAAGCCTAATTGTTTTTTCCAGAACGTGTTCCGAATATATATTTATCATCATGGTATCAACCTTTAGACATCCATAGATTTTCAGAACTGCGTGAATATAGGTATTTCCCAAGAATTTCCAGGAACCCTAGTTAGTCCGTCCATCCATTTTCCATAACCTTAACAGTGTGTAGTAGTAAATAATTTGATTTAACCAATATTCTTGTTAATATAATTAGTTAATTTATATAAATCACTATGTAGATATGACATAATAATATTATGACCACATACTTAATTTATTCAAATCCTCTCCATCCAAAGGTTGCTTGGAAGAGATCGCTATTTAGCGATAAGGCCGCCCATTGTACATTTAATGCAACCCGTTTTGTTTATATCATAGGAATATGTTTCGGTGTTATTTATGTACAATAAAGCGTTTTCATTCATTCATTCATTCATTCATACTTAGTAGGGGTTTCTGGAAAAAAAACCAGAAATCCTCACTGCTACGTTATAGACATGCTACGTCGTAGCAGTGTGGATTTGTGGAAAAACACCTGAATTCCCCACTGGTAAGGATTTCTTGGTGGGGATTTCTGGAATATATCGTATTTTCTTATGCTCCATGCCATACAAAAATAATGCAAGCCACAAGAGTTCAAAGTTGTTACAACGAATGAAACAAGAAGTAGGTACGAGTATGTCAGGATTGTAGCGAGTGGAAATTGCGAGTAGAGTATTTTGGGCGAGACTTTTAGACAAGTAATGTGGCAGGCAGGTGTGCGCAACATTTAGGATGCTTATTATTCTCAATACACCAGTAATATAGTTTCAAAGCACCGTCATTATAACTGCATTAAACTGCCTTTGATTGGAACGATTTCACAATAAAATATACATCGAAAAATTTGTAATAAATCCTGACAAATTGCCGATCATTTATGAGATAGATCGCTTTTCGTAAAAATATGTGACTGCGAGTAAAATATATCTGATCTGCAATACCACATTTTTATCCACTATGTTTTTAATTTTTATTCAAATAAGAAACTGCCCTGTTTTTGTCTTATTAATTAAGACAAAAAGACGTGCCAAGAAAAATATATTTTTAAAAATATATAATATACTGCAGTAAATTCTTCATTAATTCACCTACAAATACTGCTGGAGTATTATAATAATAAAAAATTATAAAAAACATCCATCCTTGAGTACAATATATAAGTTTCACAACTTGAGTAAATACTAATAAATAGATGATCCGACTTTATACTGCACACAGCCCGATGTAATGAAATGCCATTTATTCAATTTATCCTGCGCACTCTCAAAAATACTTCGAATAGCACGAATATCAGCCTGACAATATACTGACAGACATGCATATTTATCGAAATATTTAAATTATTGGGAAATATTTTACCAATATTTATTCGAGCTTAAAATATGCCCTCTCCCACTTTAGTGGAGCGACACTTATTTAAAATTCAAAAAGGTTTGTAAACCCTTTCAAGGGTCCGTCGTCTCATTTTGTACAAGACACGTCAAAACATTATCCTCTTACTCAACCAACTAAATAAAAGCTGGTTCGGAAGGTAATAAAATGGGTAACTCCCTACCAAAATATGTATGAACGAACAGGCATGGGCCTGTACATGGGTCTGATTTTTGACTTCAGAAAACTTGCCAGGTTTCTGAACGGTTTTCATACTAAATCATAGGTATGGTGTGACTAAATAGTGACATTCGCGCATTTCAGCGCGTTTTTTGCCGTCAAAAGATGAGTCACGTGGTACGATTTCCTAGTCAGCACTCGGGTGCACTGGTTCTAATTCGCATTTTGCTAGAACTGGTGTTATCTACACTTCTAGTGATCTAGTGATTCTAGTATCTAGCGTTTAGTTAGGGTGTTGATATTTTTCAATTACTAGGATCTATTTCTATGGTATTTCGACGGATTCTAAAAGATCACTTAGGTTATAAATTAAAATATATATAGCAGACAACACCACAGGCGGACACTTTATACTTAAACCTAACAACAAATTGATAATCACCACGAATTCGACAGAAAACAGTAACCTTTATTACTTCAGTGGTAAGGGTGAAATTCGAAGGTGCTTGTCTGAATGGTAGTCAACAATGGTCGCAATTCCGACTGGCCACCGGACGTGTGTGCGAATACGTAATGACCTATGAATAGCCACATTTGTAATTTTATTACCGCCACGCCATTCTTGTTATGGTAATGCTGATGACCATGGGCGTGATACTGAAAGAAAAATTATGACTAGAAATGTAATAGATTCGTAGTTTTATAGCCTGAAGCTTTCTGGGTAATTGAATTCATATTGAATCTTGTATCTACAATGTTTTTAAAAGTACGAACGGTTTTAAACGGTCGTACGGTTTTAGAAGTAAGATCAGGTATAATATCAGGTGAACTATCAGCTTGTTCCATTATTTTTATCATTAAAAAAAAAAAAAAATATTATAAGCCAGCGTGACTTATAAACAACATTTTATGAAAAATATTAAAAATTGTGAGCATCATAGTAAATAGCTCATAATTTTTAATATAAAAAAGAAACCTTCTCAAAGGACTCAGGGTAGGTATTTCCTTATTCACAAAAGCTCTCGGAAGGACAACTTTCTGTATTCAAAAATTATTTGCATCAGAAAGAGGATACAAACTTGTAAAGGAGTAGTTTTTCAAGTGCGTTCTCGGAGTCGGGTGAAGCTAAGCTTTCTTAAAAACTGCAAGCGTCGTCGTGTCGGACGTAATATAACAGAGGCATAGAGGCATGGCAAAATCGATTAATAGTCTACCTATTTTTAGTTGGTAGGTACCGGATATACGTTTTTTTTTTATTTCTGCTAAAAGTTATTCAGTGCCATAAAAATAATTATTTGTCATCAAACCAGTTTAGTACATTTGGTAGTGTTCCACAAATGGACAAAATAAATCATACTTTTTTATTTAAAACAATGATTAATACGTACAAAAGGGCTCGTTTGTTCGGCTAAGCCACTGGTCGTATGTCGATTGTCATTCGTTAGTAACTAAAGTTTTGAACGACTTAAAAGGTATTTTCATGCAGATTTTACAGGGTTTTGTTCGGAGAGGCACTCGACCAATCCCCAATAAGAGCTCTTTGAGCGCCAGTTTGCGACAAGCATTCGACCACTTTGCATATCTACTCGTTGTTTCGATGTGGATGTGGGTGCAGGGTAGAACAATCTAAGTAGTTTTTGTTGAAACACAGTTGATACTTTGTATCTTTTTTGTCAGTATTTTAGAAAACTGATATCCCAAATAAAATCAATAAATAAATATTCACGGACACTTAACACAACGCCTTCTAGTCCCAAACTAAGCAAAGCTTGTACTATGGTTACTAGATGGCTGATAGAATACATACATAAATTGTTTTTTTGTAAATACATACTTATAATACATAGAAACACCCAGACACAAAAAATGCTATTTGCTAATTGCTAATGCTACTTTGTTGCTGTTAACTCCAAGACATAATTGATCATCCCACCTACAGTATCAGTAGCCGTTGTTCTTGGTGATATTATACTTATGTATAAATTATCTTAATCATATCAGCTACTGATAAACCTGATCACCTATTCCTCGGAACAAGTTCCTTTTCAGTATATTCCCAGCTGACGTGTCTTCGCACGATATATTCCCGGTCCTGCCGGTTACGAGTGGGTTAACTCGAGAACTTATTTGAAATGGGTATCGTATCATAACCGACAGGCAGAATCAAAGATGAAAAGGTCGGCCGCTTGTCCCAAGAGACACATCGAGACGATTCCAATTTGTAATAAAAGTTGATCGTAACAAATCTGAAATATTAGGAGGCATTGTAAATTGGATCACGTTTTACGTCTTACAGGATTCGAGATTTCTGGCCATTTCTGAAAGCAATAACTTCAAATTTTGGCGACGTTACTGCAACATTTAAGGCTTTATTTTCATAAGCTCTATAGTAATTCCAATCGTCTGTCCAATGTTCGATATATTGCAAAAGTGTGTGACCGCGCCCGAACGAATTCTTTGTCGAAACCTTATTGAGGGTTTGAACGACGATCGCTATCGACTTATTATACAAATGGCCGATATCTGGGCAAACAGTTACAATATCTTACCATGAGAAATTACGACTGGATAGAGTTGCGGTCTTTTTTGGCTCCGGCTTGCAATAAAATCTGCGGTTCATAGACCATTCCAGAAATTTTGCGACTGCGCTAAAGCACCGAAGCTGATCTTTAATACACAAACTAGATTATTTGACGAACATAGCTCTGGTTTGTTTAATAATTCATGATGTGTGCTCGTGGTCTAAACAAAATACATTTGAGAGCATTGACCGAAGAACCTTTATTGAGTGAGCGAAGCGAACGAAGATCTTAGTGACAACTTGGGCAAAAATGCTTTGTATGTTTGTTCGTCGAGATCTTTTGAACCGCTTATCCGATCTTCATAAAATTTGGTGAGTATACGGATAGTACTGTTAAATTTTACTGGTTTGAAAAATAAAGTAAATCGGTCAAGGGGTCGGAAAGTTATGAGGTTCCAAAAGGAGTAAAAAAAAAAAAGTCGTACCAACATATCAAGTGGGTGGCCCCTGAAGTCCCTATCAAACTCAGACTCTATATAAACCTGTATGAAATAGCAAACCTGGTGCAATCCATTGAGAAGTCCACTTATCAATTAATAGCAGTAACGAAACGCGATGACTGAGCAAAGCTTAATCTCTTTTTGCCGTCTCACCGGACCGCTATTAGCCTAATGGACCGAGGAAGCTACGATGTAACGAATCCAATATAGGAGTTGGAAGTATTAAAACAAAAACAATAGGCTTTATCTTTTTATATTCAGCCGTTGGAAACACCCGGTGACTGAGACTTGATGTTATTCTTTTTAAACGGTTTAACTCTCGATATTTTTATCGTGTGCGTACTCTGAAGAGCCTTAACAGGCCTTAACTGAGTTGAGTTCGAACGTGAAATTCATTTATGTACAAAGTGGAAGTGCCTGCTGGTATAGAAGATGTCGGTTGTCGGAGCAAAACGTAATGTTTATAAAATTGAAGCGTATTTCGTCCGAGGCGGTTTTGCGCACCAAGCTTAAAATCGATTGGTGCACAAAAGTGGAATAGCGTAGGTGTGGAAGTTCTTGGTGCGCAAAAGTGGAATGCTTCGTTCAATTTTACTGTGCCAACTTCAAGAAGTCACCCAAAATAATGTTAGACGCTTTTCAATAACACTAAAACTAAAACACAATTTTTGCAGTAAATCTAAATTGCAAAACTCGCTATATGTATTACCGCGTTCACACTATGCCATTGCCGCTGCCGGCAAGAATACCGCGATTAATTCCGGAATGATTGCCACAGCAACATCGCTTTTATTTCTACATCGCGTTCACACATGCCCATGCCGCTGCCCGAATTATTGCCGCGATTAATCCCGGAATTATTGCCACAGCAACATCGCCAAGTTCATGCCCTAGTTCTTTGGTGAGAATAAAGGCGATGTTGCTGTGGCAATAATTCCGGAATTAATCGCGGCATTCATGCCGGGCATAGTGTGCACGCGCTATATGAAAGTGATAGCCGTGATAGGTATTTATCTGATGACGTTGCTAACTGCTTCGCAACAGAGATTCACAGATTCTATTGGTGATTCTCGCATCCATACATCATCCGTCATTCGTGATTGATAGCACGGGAATCGTCACGTCATTGTTTGCGATATAACCTACACTTGAGCTCAAAAACTCCCGTTTGTATAATAGCCCTTATTTCTATAACCATAAAGTACATGAAATGTGGATGGGGTTGTGGTGACAAAGGATCGTTATCTCGTCCTGTGTCAGGTTGAAACCGTGATCGTGCATAAATTAAAGCACCTGTTTGACATTTTGGTAAACAACAGAGGGTCAAATTACGGTGTTGAATAAAATAAAAAAAAATATGCATACAATCTGGTTCCTTATACAAATTTTAACCGTTGCTATTTTGATGTGTGTGCACAAATAGGGACGGTAGAGTGCCACAAGTACTGTATGCAGTTACTTATGAGTACTGCTAAGTAGAGTTCGAAAACATATTTGTTGCTCTTCCAAAATCATCCAGCACCAATAAGATTGTCCTGTCTTATTTTTAACCGACTTCAAAAAGAAGGAGGTTCTCAATTTGGTTGTATTTTTAGTGCGGGGTACCCAAAAATGGTTAGCTAAACCACAGATCATATAATACTATACTAGTAGCTAAACTAACTTCAACAGCCTTTCCTCAAAAGGTCCAAACTTCATCGTTCTAAATTAAACCATTCTCACAGCCACTGAAATATTATAATCATCTCATAATAGCCTCTCAATGGTGCCGGCAGTCGGCCACATATGGGATTAACGCCAAACGCCATCTCCGTATAACCCAACCATTTTACGATTATAGCGGTTCAGTAACAACTCGGACGTAGAGCGGACCTACAAAACTGGTCGGTTTATAGCAAGATTAGCCAATATAGACACTTTACTCCGGACCACTGCAGACACTTAGCACGTGCTGTGAACCAACTATAACTTAGTAGGTTTATAATAATGGTAACTAGTAAATGGGTACGGCGTAGGCGAAAATCTTTGCCCACATCAGCTTTTATGAAACTGAGACCGATCCCATGATAGCCGATAGGCCCGATAGTTTAAGATTGTATACGGACCGCAGCCTTGTAGAACAAATGAAAGACAACAACAAATGAATGAAAACAAACAAATGAAGACCGGAATTGATCCTGCCGTCGAACTACTCGCCATGACGATCCGCCACACTATAACCCGTTCAGCAATGAAATATTTTTACAAATAGTCTATTTTTGAAAAAATGCACAATCTTGCCGAATGTTTTTTTCTGGGTGATCCTGGGGCGTCCTGGAGCGTCCTGTAGCGTGCTGGGCCCATAACCTGATGGATTGAGGATGGAAAGATCAGGAATTGGAGTGGAGCAAATAAGAGTTTATTTGGTAGCCGAGAAAATTTTCACACAACTCACGTCACCACGTGACATCTGTCGAGAACATCGGGTTATGTTTTGACTTGAGAAATGACTTGACTTGACTTATTTATTACAATTTTAACACTTGACATTGGCAAATTGTCTGTCGAAATGACGGACACAGGCCATTACTGAAGAGAAGAAGAAGAACAGTTTGGATCATTTTAATAACACTTGAGCGGAGGCGTGAGTGAGACGTGGGTGTGACGTTTCGGCACTATGCTCATAAAGTTGTGACGTGTTATGAGAATACAAACAGTTTTTGACACGTCACAGGAAAAATGTTGCCCCATACCACCCACGCAGGAAACCGGACTTCTGCATACTCTGTGAGATAACCAAGTAAGGCTTAACTAGGTCTAAACTATATGCGGTAGTGTTCATTTAATTCAAATTAAACTCATATTCCTGTGTGTGCTCACTAAGTTAGTTTATAGAGTTAAACCGGTCTAAGCGGTCATTGACCACAGGTTGTTTGATATAACTAAACTCGTAGTTTTGTTTGGAGAACTGCAATCATGGTACTTTTTTCACGTCTTCATAATCTTAATCATGATTTGAGTAAAGATTTTCATACAAAAATCTATGCTTGAGTCCGCATCAGTGCTTAAGCAGTAAACCGGCATACGGGCCTTACTTAGGCTTGGGAATCAGATGAAGGGAAGAAAGGATAGAATAGTTTAGTCGATGTACTTGATGTAGATAGGTTATTAAGTAGGTATAGAAACATACAAATACCTACGGAGGAAATACAAAAAAAACCTTCAGGCACCAAGAAAGTAATCTCTGAAACTGTTAGGACCTAAGGCTCAAAATAGATCAAAAGTACTCCTAAAGTACATAAAAAAAGGGTTGTGAGTTTTTTTGAAACGATTCCTTAGTAAAACGGTCACGAGATGTAGGCTTGACCTCAGCGATGGCGTTATCTTTTGCAATATCTTGTGATAGATGCTTGTGATTTTTCATGCATGAATGTTATATCTAGAATATTGTTTGCCAACAATACCATTTCTATTTTCAAACCATTAATCATGAGTAGGTTAACGTGAGCCGTCACATGGTTCACATTTATCACTATCAAATCGGAAAGAAATAAACATAAATTATTCCGAAGAACATAGTAAACGAGGAACGTGCTTTGGAAATAACGTTGTTTGAATTCTACTGTCATATACACGTTTTCTGGGGTATTGCGAAAAAAGAATGGCTTTGGTAGGCTCTATTTAAAATGTGTACGATAAAAAGCGCGTGTCAATTACTTTATTTTGAAGATATCTTAATTTTTCAGTACTTTTAATACTCATCGTGACAACGCTGTCAGTAAGAAATACTAACTGGTTTCTCTAGGTACGTGGTTTTCCTTCACCACGTACCAAAAACCAAAGCAGTCAGAACCGTCAAAGTTACAAAAACTTTAAATAAAAGTATAGACTAGAATAAAAGTGTTACACAATAAACAACTTTAGCTATAAAAACTGAACCGAAAAGCCAAAGAAAGAATGACATGCACGCTATTCGTGCAACGTTGTCTGAAAAAAACTTCTACAAACTCCAAGTGTAATACTCGTATTTCCATTTGCTAAGCCATTCAATAGAAGCCAAAGGTTTCCAACGCAAAACCATCACGGAAGCATCCTCCATTCACGTACCCATGCAACGGTCTTTTATCTTCGTACTAGCCTTTTTGTTTCGCCCGCACTCTGAAAATAACCAATGCATATAAAATGATGCATGTTCTCAACGTGCAAAGATATGTAGCCCGCTCGCTCGAGCGCATTAATTACAAAACGTTAGCTTGGAATTACACTACTCTGTACGGTATTAGTGTTTTGCTTGTTTATTTTGTTTTGTAAGCGCTTTTCATATATCAAGCTGATGTTCTATTTTTGCGAACGTGAAAAACACTGCTGGGAATTCTAGGGAAAATAATTTCGTTTCGAGTTAGCAACAAAAGTTGGATAATAATTTCCATCAGATTCATGTTGCCCAAGTAATTCAATACAGAGTCGGAAAGTTTGAACAGAATTGACATTTAACTTTAGGACAAAATGGGATATTTTTGTTTACCAGTCGTTCCCTCGTCCATTCGCATCGATCGTGCTCTGATCTGATTCTTTAAGCATCATTAAACGGGGATTTGAAACATCGTCAAAGGATATTTTGTCTTTATTTTCCTGTTGTTTGCGTCACCCTTACGAGTTACTGGAAAATATATACAGTTATAGATATAAAATGCTTATAAAAGTAAACGAGTTCAATTTCCGTCATAATATACTTTCCCAATATAAACATTAGTGGTCGTTGGTGCGTGAAATTTCCCCTTTACATGCGTGATGCGTGAGCCTACTGATGTTTGAATACATTTTAGATATACACTCCGTACATGAACCTTGTACTAGGACTCCAAAAATAAACCCGAATGTAACTTCTGACTGTATATTTTATTGAAATGATTTATTGCTTTTGGCATAGAAAAATAATAAAAATACAGGCAACGAGGTTACAGATCGCAATTTTCAATTCCTAGTTTCTTTAAAGTTACCAGAAGAGGCTAGTTCTGCACGTAGGCTACGTGCAATGCTAGCCTTTACAAAACGTTGACCGAACATCGCCTGCATTGGTAATAGAATAGCTCTTGACTCCTGAAATAAAGAATACATTGTACAGACAAAGCCATATTTTCTCGCCGGCATCCAGGTTACCAGTTTGTAAAGACTTTTGAATGTACCTACAAGTTATTTTGCTACAATTTTTTTTATAAAAAGTAGCTAAGTAAGTTTTGTTTACATTGTGTTTTAAAAATGAAAAGTTTCATCAATTTCTTTTACTATAGTATGAATGCTCCAAACGAAGACGATTACGTCGGTAATCCACATAAACTTATTTAAAAAGAGAAATATCCGACCAGCCAGCAAACGTATATATTCCACGGACAGTGCAAATGTTGCAAACGTTCATACTTAAGTTGGTAACATCAAAGGATGGTATTCAGATTCATGTTAGGCTGTGGTCAGAACAAGCGGTAGAGAAAACTTTAAATGAGAATATCTAAATATGCTCAAGCCCCATCGTCTGACGTTGGTTACAAAATATGAACCGTATCACAACGGAATAAGTCATTTAATTTATCAATGCCTTTATAACTTAGGTCTACAATTAAGTATGCATGAAATGGATAGTTAGATAGATAGATATTGCATAACTTATAGTAGTGTATACAGGCGAACTTAATGCAATAATAGCATTCTCTACCAGCTAACCTTTGGGTAGTGGGTAATAATTGGTAAACAGACGATAACATTCTCTAGAAATATCCGTAAACTTAATAATCAAATTTTCTAGCGAGGAAATACCTAATCGTTAGTCTCAACCACACGATACTCAGTTCTATCGTTTCCCTAGTCTATATTATAGTCGTTTGTAGCCGCAGCTTTTGGTCGGGTCTGCTAGGTTTATTTCCGAACAAACTAGATTGTGTGCATTTCTGTACCCGTTGCTGACCATTATTTCGTAACGTTTGACGTTTTTGGAAATAAAACGGATACTAAACAACTTGAATAAACGGCGTCTAAAATCGGGTCATGTTTCTATTAAAAATAAAGAAGTTAGTATTAGTAAGTTACGCAAGTTGTATGAGTTCTATACGATTCCGATTTATTTATCTGTGCAAGTATTCGGTATAATTCGGAGTTGGTTGTACGTGGCATGGGTATTATTACAGTTGTCAAGTACCTATCGGAAACTTATGTAGCCTAGTGTACAAATGGCCTTAGTTCTAAGCCAGTTTACAACAAACTTTAGATCGTGTTATTCAATAATAGGCCTTTAAAGTTTTGATCTCGGAACTTCTAAAGAGCTTAGTTTCAAAGTGAACGAGATCAAATAAATCACCTGTCAGGCGCCAGTATACAATAGACTAGAATTGATTGATTGAAGCATCCGTATTTGAAGCTTGGCTTACCAATTATCCTGTGATGAACTGAGACTCAATTCTAACTCTATTCAAAGGTTTTGAGCTTTAATTAAACTATGACGAGCTTTCAATGCATAATCAAACCTATCTCAGTCAGAATAAGGTCTTTATTTGAAAAACGTAACCGTCGAATGCCTGCTACTGTCATGTCACAATCAAAAACGCTAGCGCTAAATAAATCTCTTATCGTTTGAGCTTATTTTGAATGAAGCTAACTTTTACCAAAGCAAAGTGCTGAAATATTAAGAAACAATAACAAACTCATCAAACTTTGGCACTACTTAATTGTTTGTGAAGATATAGGGAACCAAAAAAGCCCTTCTAAAAGATTCATCCCTTCGTGTGTCTTCAGTTCCATGGTGTCTCGTGCAGTGTAATGGGTCAGAGTTAAACTTATTTCCCTCCGCCATCGACTTGAGTGAGGTCAAGTGAGAGGTTGAACCCTTCGCTTTTTCTCGAACGTCAAAGAAAGCTACCGTAAATGGCACTTGAAGTGTTTTATTCCCGTGGAGTTTGCAGTGGAGATATTATGCCAGTTAATACAAGGTGTAACATAATTACCCTATAAGCCCGAAGGGGGCGTAATCAGACCGACCACCTGAGTGCTTGTACGTGTGCAAAGGGTCAATAAATCGTGATTGAAATTTTCATACAAAAGTACAACTTTTATTATTTTAGAAATTTGCGACCACCCTAAATGTTTGTACCCGTAAACTACATAGGTTACCCTTCTACCGTGTCGCATGCACACGCATGCTGGGTATAGCTCATTTCATGAATGAAAAACTTCGAAATTTCAAAAGTCGTAGAACAAACACTGTTCGCCATAACCTGTTAAATACCCCCTTTTCTGACTTATAGGGTAATTATGTTAGACCGTGAATAAGTGAAGTATTTCATAAAAGTAGCGAGACTAGTGGTCGGTGAACTCGAAAATGGTCTGCAGTATTTCTTTGCGGTTTCTCTTAGTTGATGCATACTAATTAGGTACGTTGTCTGTTCATTTAGAGGTAAGTTACATATTGATGCACGCGTCATCGTCGTCTTTACTTTTTTGTCTTCTGTCGTATATTTTGAAGTCATTTAAGTGTGTAAGTGGTTTCTCTGAATGTGAAAATTCGTCAAACACATCCAAGTTTTGAAGAAAAATAGCCACCATTTTCTTTTCAAAACAAACGACAGCCGACTTGACGATGACTTGACTGTATAATATATTTCAAACATCACTTGACACTGGCAAAATAATTTTCTGTCGAAATGACAGAGGCCATACATAAAAGAAGAAGAAGAAGTCATTTAACCAATGTGTGTTATCCAGAACTTCAGTTAATTAGATTTTACCTAAACTTTTAGATATGGCAAAGTTATGTATGTATTTACAGATTTATTACTACCTACAATGAGCCACATTTTGCAAATTATGAGCTACTTGTACACTAGGTTTACACGTTGAAATTAACACAATTGTACGATGGTCAAATTGTGAATTTCAATAGGTAATAGATACTGAATAGTGCGATGATATGTAGTTTAAGCACACAGATATTTTTATTCTTTTTCTAGAAAATTCTGCTTCAGAAATATATTTTTATGACAGACTTTAAACTTTATTAAAATTCTGCAACAATTTAAATACAGGGTGTTACCAGACCACTTCCGAAAACTTGGAGGTTCCAATCAGACCATGATACTGAAAACATTAAGCGAAAAAAATCGCGAAAAAAAAAATTGACTTGACTATCTTTTTTGAATTTTTTTTCTAGTTACATACACACAGTACAACATAATAAGATATATCTACCTAATTATCTCATTTAAAAAAGCAAAAAAACAAATAAAATAAATAAAGCAGCAATGTACACGCAGCACGCAGATTACGTCTACTACAGCATGAACAGCTGAGAGTTCATCGCGGGTCATTCAAGTACGCGACGTGCGAGCGACCTACGTTAGTACCTACCTACGTTAGTAGGCACTTACGACACAGAATAAATAATAGTACTACGCCTCGACCTTACCTACGTGAATGCGTACATTGCGGGCTGGCGAAATAAATACAAATCTTTAAACATTGTTTTCTCCGGCTATAATTATTTTTCAGGATAACTGATTTTTTTTTGGTTGGGTTTTGGTGTGCTGTAGCTCCCCCTTTCGTTTTCGGAAGTGGTCTGGTAACACCCTGTATATTCAAATATTTTTTCTGATGATGTATCAAATGATAAAAAAATATTGAATAACGTTTTAAAAAATATGTCAACTTTGCTATGTTCTGTAGGTAGGTACTTTCTGAATGCTACAGCTTTTAAGAAAATGATTTTAATAACCTTTCATATTACTTCATCTAATTTTCCCTTAATAATTCCCTTGAAAATTTTCATTAAGTTTATTTCTAAGAAAACACAATGGAGCTACATTACTGCCATCGTAAAAATGTAGCATTTTATCCGAATGAATAGAAGCGCTTCTTTTACGAGTAATTAAAAGCATGTTTTAAAGATAATATTCTTCTTTAGGTTTTTTACGAGCAAATAAGAATTATAAAAATATTTCTTATGCAAAAAATATCCTTTTAGACAAAGCGATATGCTTCAAATTTAATTAGATGTTGAACTATGAACTCTGTTCTCGTAGGTATATTTATCTATTGAGTTTACTCAATTTTTTCTTGTAAATACATACATTTTTAGCGCCTTATGTTCCTGTAAGAAACTAATAGCAGTGGTTATTCGACATTATCATAATTATATTGAACACGAAAACCCACACACTACAACTATAATAGAACTTGAAATAAAGAAACCTAGATAAGTACATTTTCTAGCAAAAAGAAGTACCTAGCAAATGTTTTTCTGAGGGTATTGGCACAGTACCCCCGTCCAGTAGAACAGGCAGAGTCCCGAGTCTGAGCCCGTAGTCTGTGCATTTGTTTTACTTTCGACTCGATTATAGCACACGCAAACGCATTCGCAAAGCGAGAAATTTTGTTGGGAATTGCATAGTTCCAAAATCTTCCGCTAGAAGCGCTTATCCGGGTTTCATACAAAATTTCTCGCTTTGCGAATGCGTTTGCGTATGCTATAATCGAGTCGAAAGTAAAACAAATGCACAGACTACGGGCTCTGTGCATTTGTTTTGACTTTCGACTCGAGTATAGCACACGCAAACGCATTCGCAAAACGAGAAATTTTGTATGAAAACCCGATAAACGCCTCTAGCGGGAGATTTGGGAATTGTGCTATTCCCCACAAACTCGAGTCAAAAGTTAAAACAAATGCACAGACTCGGGGCTCTGATATACCTTTTCTCGAAACAACTCAAGCAATTTTTGAGACTCTACATATTCAGATATTCCCTATGTTAAACGATAATTTAAACTGCAAACACAATTGTTGTACAACACACGAGCAACCTTATCCAGCCCGTTATCAACACACACAAAGGATCGAAAGCAAACAACGGAAAATTGCCAGTTTCGAACAACTGATGGAAGTTATAACCGCGTTATTTTGAGACGGGCTCAAGTTAAATATAAAATTAAACTCTCAGATAAACCTTGCCTAAACTGGCACAAACTAAATTTTTCTAGTTTGAGTTGTAGATATTTCGTCTAATTATTGCGGTTTCAGGAAAAATTTGTGCAACCAAAATTTTAAAATGGTGTTGTATCTGATCTTGAAACTATTTAGTTCATAAACACTTAAGTTTATACCTTATATATTTTATCGTCGGTTTCATCGTCACTTACCATCAAGCGAGATTGTGGCCAAACGATATTTTATCTGATATAATAATAGGCCTTTACATCTATTGAAGTTGATTTATACAGCGTCAGGAGGCAACCTATGCCTACACTCAACGGGACACTGTAGTGCCTGGGACAATGTTTAGATGGAGTAGGCTGGCCCAGCACCTATACCATCCTCTCAGCCTAGTCAGCCATATCCACAGGAAAGACATCGTCAATACGTGCGGAGCTGACTAAGCCGCGGGTTTCCTCACGATGTTTTCCTTCACGGTAAAGCTCGTGTATATAAATTTTCCGAACGAAAAATCCATCGATGCACGGCCGGGATTTGAACCCACGACCTTCGGATCGAAAGTCGAGGTGCAATCCCACTCGGCCAACACGGCTCACATCTTTTATATATTTTAATCGTTTTTATCTGATAATCTATCTATAAAAAAACCTATCACTTAGTCAAAAACAAATGGGTAATGTTGCTTGCATACAAATATTTTTTTTAACCTTACTTATTACATTGTCTGAAAAACGCAGTAGCGGTAAACATAAAGCTACGCTTACTGAGCTGAATACTCTTGACATCAGGTGGGCATTTGGCTTGTTCCATCATTTAGTTCTATAAAAAATATCCTACGACAAAACGATGACGCGACGACGACGCTTAGATAATAGATAGCTATTGATTGATCATATGTACCTACCTATACCTAATCCTATATTCAGTCTAATAGTAATAAAATTAGCCTATACCTATTAGTCCTAGAACCATATTGATTTGCGTTCGGAACTTGGTTCGGAATAAGGTTACTTGCGATCCGTGCCTAACTTGAAAGTGCTTGTATTTAATTGAAGTACTATATTTGTATTCTACAGGGTACAGGAAAAGGCTTTTACGAGGCAAGCCTCTTGGGGTTTCAATGTCTTAAATTGTAATTTGTGGATAATTTACTGTCCGATAAACTTTTTAAAAGTGTTGAAACTACAGTGAAGTACTATCAGAATGGTGAGTTTTTTGTTAGTGTGTGGATTAGGTACCTATATGAGTGTACGAATGTTACGAAAAAATATTTTCATTCATCAATTATTTTACTAGTGAACGGCACCGTATGACATTATTATAATTACGACTGTAGTTTAGCTCTGACAAGAAAGAAGAACACTATAATAATTAGAAGATTTTTGAAATCGATATTCATTTGTTTTTTATCTATAATCGTTCATCATTGGAAAAACACAGAAACAATGTTTAAAGTTTGGGTTACCGCTAGCACACGAAACTACAACGGTTTGTTGCCAATATATTCCGGAAAAAATCGGTACACGCGAACGAAGTCGCGGGTAACCGCTAGTTTGTATATGCTCAGTTCCAATCTAGCTTAGCACTGTGTTTTTCTCAAATTAACTTTGTACGAAAGCTTACCGTCTGATCTACTGGTAGTTGTTAGACTTTTACCACCTATCATCAAACGTGAGACAGAGCCCGCAAAGTTGCCAACGTGACCTGCGTTCTAACAAGTATACTGCATTGCACTGATAGCTGATCCAGCACGATTGGTTCACTACAACATTCATACGGCAACCTAGCATTGCTATAAGCCTACTAAGATTTAACTCTAAATTAAAAGCTTCTTTTTCTTCTTTGCATTCTCTGTGATCTAAATATCCTTCCTGAAACCGCTTAGATCGTCAGCTGTTGATATCAGCTAGAATGATGCACAGGTAATGCGACGCGTCCACTGAATCGATAAGCGTACGCAACGGGCGAGGCGTTGTTATTTACAATATTATATGAGCAGTTATGCCGATCCAGCGCACGCTGTACAAGCAAATCAACAAAGCAACAAATCGTTTCATTCCGTACGCTCCGATTTCATCCCAGTGGGCGCGTAGCATAAGAAGTATGGAGACCAAGGGCGTATTTACCCTAGGGCAATCCGGGCCATAATATCTGGTCGAGGACTGTGACGTTGCAAAAGTTGATAATGGAGGCAGCCGTTTATTTTATGAAGCCTGCACTGTGCGAGGGTGTGTGTGTGTGTGCAGCCTGCGCTTGAGTAACCCAATTGCATTCTAAGCGCAATTCAAGTTTCAGTCTTGAGTTTCTGATATGCGCGAGGTGAATGTGGATAGGTGAGACGTCATACTTGATTATTACGTGTGTTTCGAGTTTGAACACATCGTATACAACAGTTATTTTTAACAGTGATCTCATACCAAATACTGCCCCCATATCGTAAGCTCTGAACTGCTTTCGCTGCCCAGCATAATGTCAAGCGACGTGGCTACAGATATACGAAAACAAGAAGCTTTTGACGGCAAAAAACGCGCTGAAACGCGCTAATGTCACTATTTAGTCACAGAATACCTATGATTTAGTGTGAAAACAGCCTGGCAGGTTTTTATGAGACAACGACTGCCCCTCAGGGTGTATTTATGTATGCACTTACTAAAGTAGGTATTAATCTCCCTATAGTGTAGGTACACAGCAAATTGTTACGGAAATTTTACCGCAATACAGTTTAAATCGGTACAAAGCGGATTACTTCGTTCTCGGTAAGTTTTAGCTCATCAAAGTTTTAGATGCCGCAATGAGGTTTCTGAAGTTGCCAACTCGCATGTTTACTGACAGATCTAGCCACTTCTATAACTTTTATAACTGGGTCGTAAAGTTTAGCTGTAATTTTATTTATACTTCTAATGTGTTCTACGAGAGTAGGTATGTAAAAGTACAACTAGATAGCCTACCTGATGTTAACCGGTATCCTCTACCTACAACAATGTACCTACCACCTATACTGAAATATACCCAATTTTTAAACGAATTTTTTTAATTTGCAAATTATCGGGTTTAGATAGAAATTCCTACTGCTACCTACAGTTAACTTATCCTTCAAATTTTCACATTACAAAGCACTCACACGTAAATATCAGCGGATCAGAATCTCTTGTAGATAGATAGATGTACACAAAGAGAAATTACATAAGTACAGGAAATGGACGGCCTTATCGCTAAAAACTATCTCTTCCAGACAACGTTTGGATGGACAGGAATTACGAAATCATAAGACGGTGGTGTACAAAATGTTATTGTACAATACAGTATTAAATACCCTTCTAGATATCATCAAGAATCTTGAGTACTAAGAAGTGTAGATTACTACAAAAAAAAAAAAATTTTTTACCAAGCCTGGGTTTCGTCGAGAAATAAAGAGGAGTTTTACTGTATTTTTATCTAAAATCAACAAACAACACACCTGCCATTACAACTAAGATTGATTAAACACAAGAGCTCACAAAAGTGAATGGCGGTCTTGTTCAGGCAATTTTCCTTATTATGGGGGCAGGAGATACCATCAGAGGTAATGGAGGAAGATATGAACGACGTATGAACTGTAAGCACTATGAAAAATCAGGAAGCAGCAATCGTAATGAACACGTACCGTAAGTGTACTGAGAAATAAGATAAAGATACATTTATTACAACCAAAGAACAGTGCATAGGTACAATGGTACTACTAATGGTAAGTAAGTACTAGTACTACATACAGTATAATAATATGTCCTTAAGGGCTGAATAGCCTGTACAGTGGGTAAATGTGAAAAAAAGCGTAAAAATATGCCAAAGTCATTCTCAAGGTAGCACAAACCATGTAACATGTTCTTTGAAGACTGCGTCAGTAAACAGTCAATGCTCTCAAACGGTGAAAGAAAACATCTTGAGAAACCCCGCGGTTTAGTCTTGTCTTTCCTAAGAATAAGGCTAACTATGATACGATGGTACCTATAGCTGACGACAATACCGTACTCTATCTAAAAAAATGTCCCATGCAATGCAGAATCCCGTTCATCATCATCATCATCTCCTTGCCCTTTTCCCATTTTATGTGGGGTCGGCACAACATGTGTTTTTCTTCCATGCTCTTCTATCTCAGCTGTCACTCCTTTCTTACCCATATCATTTTTCACGCAGTCCATACATCTTTTCTTTGGCCTACCTCTACTCTTATATCCATTTACATTCATATCCAATACTCTTCTTGTTACATGACATTCATCTCTCCGCATAACAGATCCATACCATGCTAACCTACTAATCCCGTTCATCAGGACATGGCTAAAAAGTGCCCCCTGACGCTAAATCATCTAGTAGACAATCTTATCTACAAATAATATCTTATCTTATCTACAGATAATCTTATCTATCCTTTGTATCTACAAAGGCCTGTTTACTTAAACCTATAGCTTGCTCTATTATTCTCAGGCGCTGGGGGGGTTTCCCCCACTAACACCTATGAGATCCAATCGGCCGAGTCGTTATCCTACTTTGCCAATTAAGCCAGTTAGATTGCAACGTTATCTTGTTTGTGACAAAAGGTAGATTATGCTGATTATTGGCTTTTGATAGGTTCTGTGGTATGAAGCGCTCGTGGCGTAGCTTGCTTAGCCAATCTTAACCGATAATCTAAATTAAGCAACGTTCTGTCCGGTCATTGTGAGTTAGTGGCATTTACATCTGAGCGTTTCCATGCTTCGGAGGGCACGTTAAACTGTCAGTCCCGGCTCTAGCAGTCGTTAAGCCACGACGGAGGCCTTAAGGCGTCCTAAAAACTCCGTCGCCAGAGTTGGCCACTAGCTCCTACGAGCTTGCTTATGTGGTACCTATGAATTACGATCTAATATAAAAACTAATTCAAACTTCTTTATCTTGCGGTATCTTTGGTATATTATCTCTTTGTTCATTGCAAAGAATATTGGATGTTGGATTAAATAATTAATGAAATAAATTTATGGTCAACATATTTGTTGACCATAAATTTATTTATCACTGCGATGTTTTACTCACAGCTTACAAAGTGTAGCTAATTGACAGATTATGGCCATTTCGAAAATTCAGTCAAATATGGCAAAAAACTATCCAAAATAAATTACCTTTTTTACAAAACAAACCGCATTCAAATCGGAGCCTTATTCTCAGGGCTACTAGAGCACAGAGAGGCAGATCAACGCCGTCAAACTTTATACTACCCTTCAGTTTTCGGTCAGAGGTTAAAAATGTATGGTTCTAAGGCAGACAGCTATCTAATCCTTACTGAGAGTTGAATATTGAGTTTAACTTTGACTAGGTATGTCGTACTTTCTTACTATGCAAGGATAGTACAATCACACTAATTGTAATCTAAAGCTAATATCTTATTATCAACGCTCTTACTTCACTGTTGTTCACATAGTCCAGCTAACCCACGTAAATTCTACTGAAAGCCACCATTAAATTGTTTTATCGACGTGAAATGCTAGTAAATAGGTTGAACCTAGGTTTAAAGGGATTAAAACCCAGTGTGCATCGTATAGGGCACGCACACGCGAGCTGCGCTACTTATGGTTAGTGGTCAAAGTTTAACAAAAAAGGTTGCGTGCAAACATTGCCCGGTATGTTAGATCGTACAAGCATAAAAACATTATGCAGTGTGTTATTTTGACGGTTTTATCTAAAAATCTAACTTAAAAAGCTTAGTTAACGGTGTGAAAGTCTATGTATCTATTAATAGTGCTAATAGATCAACTACTTAGGTATGTAGTTGAACTAATATTGAAACTGTAGGATGAATTTATTCGATTTTATCGCCTCTACATTCTATACATACGTTATACCTGTAAAAGGCACTAAATTTCTTTTTTTAGTGAATAAAACCTCTTTAGTTAGGTACCGGTATTATCTTTTATGCACCTCTAAATTTAACAAAGTAAAATAATCGTGTGAAATGTGCTTTAAAAGTATTACCACTAACTCAACGTGCTTAATAACCAATGTGCAACGTAGAAGTGTCTAAAAACCTGGTTGGTATATGTTCGATGCAAACATACATATCCGAACATGTAACTGTCTATGGATATAGACAAGTAGGAATAAGGATGAATATACAGTCCACTAGTTACAAGCAAAACCTACGTGTTTTATTGTTAAAACCTAAATCCCTTCTGTAGTCTACAGAAAATGGTCCTTCGAGCCGGAACTGGGACCAATTTTCATCAAGCACACCTCAGTAATATGTGAAGCACCCAGTGTACAAACGGCAACCGAAAATTAAAACGGACACTTCTTAATCGATTATAAAAAAAATTACGCAATCTGTTTGGCATAATAATATATGCTTTCTAAATTACTGGTAAAACACAAAACACAGTGCACTGTACAGTCAAATCCATAATCTGCTCTCCGAAATGACCCCAGAGCAAGTGACAAGAGCGTAAACAGGAACATTACGTTTATCGGCGAACATTTGGGTTGAATTGCACAGCCGGCGAACGTAAGATTTCCCTCTTAACTGCGCTACTTAACGTTTTATTTGAAACAGGCTGCAGAGGATTCGTGTTTGTAATTCGGGTTATATCACGTGGTGTACAATGTCGTGTTGCTACATTTTTTTATGTTATTAATACCGGGTGTAACAAGAACACTGTCAAACACTTTGAGGGTCAAAGACATCATTAGAACCCGTAGTCTGATTTTTTTATGTTGACTTACGACAGGCGAGAATCGAGAAACTCGCTCGTATGGAGAAAAATAGTTAGCAACTCTCCCACGAGAGGCGCCTTTCAGATTTTCATACAAAATATCTCGCAAGTCGCTTCTCGACATTATTATGAATTTCTATCAATAAAACAAAACTCAGAGTACGGACTCAGTGAATACTTGGGAGTGGGGTAAAAGTAACCGCCAATATAAACAACTTTTATATGGAACCAACAGTGTATACGGTAATACTCTTACTAATACCTTTTTCTGCAATATAGTGGAAACTACAAGAATATAATGAACTTGCGTCGTAAGATTAATAAATATTACTTATTGGAATCTAAATAAAAGTGAAAATTGTATTCAATTTGTATGAAAAACACTAGGTAATATCTCATACAATATTTAATTTTGAAAATTAAACGAGCCTACGACTTAAGTTCGGACGGCAAATATTCACAAAAGAAACCATGTTTATTTTAGACTCAGTAATTCACCACTAATGCGTGCCAAAATTACTATTTTCATACTGCGACCGACACGACACCTACGACACGACGATATCGGTAGAGAGCTGATCTCATATATTGTAAAGTTCCCTCACAACTCAAGACTTTCTGATCAAACGATAGTTTGGTCGGGTTGGGTTGTTGTGTAAACTGGACCGATACTAAAACTACCAGCTTATCAGAGTCTGCCGTCTACGAGAGATTTTAGTAGGTACTAGACTAGACGTTTTCAACTCGTGTACGCTGACACCGATATTTTTGTCATTGCGGTATCGTGTTGGTTTTGGTATCGGCCTGTATGTAAGCCCCCGATGTTGAGCAAATTGCTTACATAATGTAAACTGTAATTACTACGCAGTTTACTTTGTGAGGATTGGCTGTTGGTGTTCATCTAGGAGGAAATTAATTCATAATTACTTGTACAGTCAACCAAGCTGAAATGTGTGTTAGTAGAACCTTTTTTAACCTAAAAGTTTTTTAACCTAACATTGTTATTTAAAAAAGTTATAGTCTGTGTAGCTCAATTCTGTTTAATCTGTGGTTCTATGCTACTGGTTGCACTATATATTTTAAGAAACCTTCTTAGTTTATCAAAATGAGTCCATCATCAAAATACTACGCTAATCCAAAG
This sequence comes from Eulithis prunata, assembly GCA_918843925.1. Classification (NCBI taxonomy): domain Eukaryota; kingdom Metazoa; phylum Arthropoda; class Insecta; order Lepidoptera; family Geometridae; genus Eulithis; species Eulithis prunata. The sequence goes on along the minus strand of OU974016.1, from coordinate 3,742,464 downwards.
CAAGTTTTGAGCGATAAAAAATACTCCATCGAGCTCCAAAACAAAATCTCATTATTAAATCATCAGGGTAATCAAATTAAAAATCGCTGAAACTTCCACTTACTTTGCTTCTTAATGTTCCCAAAAAGAAACAAGATTAAGGAGGTAACAAAGAGTATCCGCAAAACTTGAGTACAGACCCCAAAAGAAAAAGTTCAATTAGCAGAAAGATTTTGCCTTCCAAGTTTAGGAAAAACTACTATCTTTTACTCGAAACTTCTTCCTAACCATGTTTGTTTAAGCTTTTTCTTCGTATGGCTATTGTTTAATGGACCTATTCGATTCAAAGTGTTCTTCTTCAAATCACTGTAGTTAACCCAATCATTGACCACAGACAATCATAAAAAAAACATTTATTTCCTTTTTATTTGAGTCTATCTAAACCATTTTAGGCCATTTATTTGTCAGAAAATAAAATGAACGGGAACATACATTAATTAAGAAATTTTACGATAGTGGAATGACAGCTGATATAGACCACTGATACATCTAGGTCATATAAACAAGACAAGATCTACGTAAGGGTGAATTCCTCTATTTTTTTATTTATACTTATTATAAAGAGGAAAGTTTTGATTGTTTGTTGGTTTCTATATTTGTATTGAATAGGCTGCGAAACTACTGGACTGATTTGAAAAATTATTTCACCGATGAGAAGCTACACTATCCCCGAGAACAGATCTTAATCCCCGGGTGACATAGGCTATAGGTATTATATTTTTAAAAAAATTTGGGATCCTTACTAAAACCAAAAAAAAATTTTAATACTTAAGCGAAGCCGGCACTGGCCGCTAGTTTCAAATAAGAAAGCTAAAGTAGTACACCGTCTCAAAGAAGCTTGTCAAAATTATAATTTCAGATACAGCCGTAAGCCTATATTAATTTTTATATGACGACAGCTTACAAAATACTGTAGATCCGAAGTAATGAAACATGACACTTACAGCATCTACTTACTATTTCATACTGGAGGGCTTAAACACTCATGCAATAATAACGTCGTCGCCGACTTGTCATACTCAAATATTTGTGTTTCATTTCGTACGGAGCCACTTAAGCCTTTGTAAGTCTTATGTAGAATGTTACTTTGTATTTTCTCAACACACAGCATAGATGTTGAATACGACTTAAAACCCTGTTGTATTTACAAAATTAGTAAACAGCTGTCACAGATGCTCAGGAATTACTTTGAAAGAACAAACACTGAACGTAGATAAAGACAGTCATAGCTAGAAAATACCAGCGTGGTGATTATTTAAATTGCCAGCAACTAAAGTATTATAACTTATAAGCATGTTACTAATAAGATAACTAATTCATAAACATACTATAGTATTGTATAGTAGAGACATGTTCGGCGTTGGGCGGTTTCCTATCCTTACACACAAAAGCCTTCTAAAACCTTCAATATGAACAAAAGACGTCATAGCCTGCCTGCGTCACTGGCGCCTACTTAGATATCCAGAAATAACACAGCTTTGAATTATTAATACTGACCCAATTAGAACAAATTTAAAGACAATGTTATTTTGAAAGGTCCAACATAGATCCAACTCAAATATTTTGGTATGATTTCTAAGTTTCGTTTTGTAAGTAAATAATTGTTGGCAAATATAAACTTACAAGTTACAAGATGAGATAAGTTTTTAGGGTCAGTTCAATTAAGTATGTATTTATTGTTATCATGTATGGGACCAATATTTTTTTAATAAAGTTTTTGCTCCGCATATTCGGATGAAAAGTAAAAATTATTGTGGATGTGTGTGTATGCTGATAACGCAATGCAAGGGCACATCGCAAAAAGATATTTCATACTAAAGAGCGATTGCATGCGAGTTTGTGTGGTCGAAGGGTACGGAGCCACATCAACTGGGGTCAAAGCATAGTTTACCAAGTTTGTAAGTAATCATCCTTGGGTAACTTGATCCAAATTGTTTCATAGTTTCTTGTTAATTATTTACCGATCACAAAGGTAAGTATGCTTTACGTAGTTTATACATGGATTATAAACTTTGGTGAGTGGTTACAGATGCCTCACTTTTACATGTATTTTTTTTTAATCTTTATTTATTATATGGGGTTTTGTCACACAGTGACCATGCCACCCCCGTACAGACTAAACATAAATACTGCAACACACAAAAAAGAAGGCAACTAAAAACCTAACCTTAAATAAAGTTTAACCAGCATTTTGGCTTCCTCAGATAGTGGGGAAGCACTTTTACATGTAGTCTAGGACGTTTCCATTCCACTTTTTTCCCATACACCTAAAGTGATTTAAACATGGTGTATAACTTAAAAAAATAGCTGAAGTACTTTTTCGCTACAAGCAGTCATGGAGTTTTTCGATCATGATATTTTTGTGGATCACCTTATTTGGGTAGGATAACCTCACCACACAATACAAAAATAAATATTTATACAGAATTTTCTGTTTGTGGGTCTGTGTCACTGTGACTACATAGCAGTAATTTTATGATACTCCATCGGTAACCCGTGCAAGAAAACGCGAAAATGTATTCGTACAAGACTCGACCACACTTAAAAAATCTTTGCTACATAGTATAAAACCTTTGCCACATCTGTCTGTGCGGGTGTTCTTGGGAAGTACTAAACAAAACTGATTTGAATACTAGTCTTAATATAATTTTTAGAATCAAAATGAATTCGTGCAAAGCCCAGGTGGGTCGCATAATGAAGTCACAATATAAACAAGAGTTTATAACCCATGAGTTTCCCATTTAACTTAACTAAATCAATTCCCCCATATCCAGACCAATGAGCAGGAACTACTAAAATGAAAAGTTACTTGGTAACCAACTCCCGGCAATAAATACACCAAAATCAATAACCTAGTGAGCCGAAGCTTCCCTTCCTGAACCAATGAATCCTTCCAAGTATCTTCAAAGGCATCGTAAAAGGGAATATAACACGCAATAGGTACAGAACGTGTCAAGGCGGTTTCTGAAAATATTTACGCCGGGGGGGGTTCTGCTGTTTTACAAGAGGTCGTCTCTGTTGTAAAGAAGCAAATAAATAAAATAAATATTCACGGACACTTAATACAACGCCTTCTAGTCCCAAACTAAGCAAAGCTTGTACGATGGAAAATAAATGGCTGATAGAATACATACATACATTTTTTTTTTGTAAATACATACTTATAATACATGGAAATGGAATCACCCAGACACAGTTAGAAACAGTTAGATAATTGAACTACTAGTAGGACTGGATGGAATAATAGTTCTATTTGAAATAAAATCTGCGCATCCAAAATGTTCGATCAGTCAGGCTAACAATTTGGAATATTTTTATCTTAACGGTTAGATAATCGAACTGCTAGTAAGACTGGATGGAATAAACGATCTAGAATACACAGAAAAGTTCGTCTCTGTCTACATCATGAAAATGAAAAGAGTCTGAATCTTTTAAGGAAGCTTTGTTTTGTTTATGTGTATTCTTATTTGTGATTTTTAGCATAAAACATCACTGGATTGTTGTTCACTAGTAGAATACGAAATACCCCAAAAACAGTGATTAAAAGCTGCGTTTCAGCTGTCAAATTTGATAGTAGAATACGAAATTGAAAAAAACAGATGAAAAACTACAACTCATTGTGTTTTATTCGGCTATGAAGTACATCCATTCAGTGATTCAGCTGACAAGGTTTTTAGTAGAATTCAGCCCGTGAAACATGTCACGGTGTCATTGAGCACAAGTCGTAAAACGTCGGTCACAGTTGAATTAGCGTTTCGATTACAAAGGGCGAAGGTGGGTCACTAATAAATCTGCTCTACTAACCCGTCCATAACCCCGTGGTTGTAAAACTTTACACGCCTGTGAAAATAAATTTCCATATTTATTACTTGTGTTGTAGCTCTTTTACAACTTTGTGACACTAGTAATATTGAGAAGGTTCATCTGTATTTTATTGCAACTAGTAAAGGCGTTGGGGCATTTCAGGTCCCAATTTGCATACTTTTAATTAAGTTTTATATAAATTTTGTTATTTATAACTTTGTTTGTTTTATCATAATCTATTAAGCAGTCACGAAAACGCAAAATAAAGTAATTTTATTGATGTAAACACCTGTAAATACGATAAACAACATTGAAAACGACGCATTTTTCAAGGTAAAATGTCTAATAGGTATCTAATGATTTCCGCTGCTTTATAATGACATTGTTACATTTTTTAAAACTGCATTGTAAGTGTATTGTAACAAACAACAATCCATCACTGTAACTACAAAAAAATTTGGGACCTAGGCTCCGTACAATTTGCACGAGACCCTTTTTGTTTATGACGTTCTTGAACTTACGAGTAAATTCTGCCATCAAAATAATTGAGATTGATGAATCACAGATTTCCGAGAATAACGTTGGTTGAGTTGAAAATTAAACAAGATTAGGTATATAACAAAATTACAATTCAACTAATAACAATTTGTTACGACGTCAGACAACAGTTTCAATCTACCGCCAATTCAAATTCAATTTCATACATAAAAATGTAATAGAACAAAAGCTTTCACTTATCTTTTGCCACAGAATAGATATAGCTTTACTCAGTAGATTAACACAAAAAGAATAGACTCTTAGCCTAGACATTTTCAAGCAACACTTTTTTCTAAAATAACTCAGTAGAACTCATTCCACTGAACTTGGAATAATACATACCGTACACAGGGCAATCTAATCATAGCACGAGAGATTTTGAATTAATCATGTTATTCCCTCTATTTCGACTCTGTACACGTATCGCATCTTTAATTTATGAAAGAAACGAGATAACCCTGTATGAATGGAGCCATTTTGGTGGCAATCTCGAGATAACTCATTTTTCATCTTGCTTGTTTAGTGTTATTTTGAAGACGGAAAAACCTTGTAATATTTTCAAGACTTATTAATTTCGATTTTGCATACATGGCATGTTTTTTTCCTACGCTATGAAAGATTGCGTAAAATGTTTGCCTTTTCCTATTGTAGTAGGATGCACTACGAAAGATCACCCAGATAGAAGACACGGTTGCTTCCTTGACCTCGGTCACAAAATTGATATAATATATTTTCCAACAATACAATCCTTTCTTGTCCAGTTCAGAGCTAGCATAAAATATATCGTTCATTTTTGCAGGAGAGCAAAAGCGCTGGTTTCAGGCCAACATGCATATGGAGAACAATTTTATAATATTCGTGGCCCGAAGCGCATACCTTTTATATACTGCTGTGACATGTTACTTCGTAATGTTGGTATCATCGTGAACGGTCTTTTTTATTCAGACGGAAACTTACGCTTTAAAAGTAATCGAGTTCTCTTTCTCTATAGAACTGACTCATCTACAGATCTAAAGAGTTCTAAAATAACCATGCAAAAAAAAAATGTGTGTGAAGTAATACTCTATCCACTACACCACAGAGTGTCCACTAGTGTAACTGTTATAGGTATAGGATTAGATAGGCACCTGATGTGAATGTAGATTAATTTTCCGTTTTGAGATCAAATACCATTATGGTTTAAGATTAATAAAGATCTTTAACCGTATTATTATAGAGGAGACGCGTAATGTTGGATTAGACTGGTTACTGCGATTGGTTGCTGGTTTATCATGCAACTAAGTTGAAATCTATTAATTGTAGAAGCTAACACGGGGTGACACGTCCTTGTCTGGGAAGTCCAACATTTATTTCTAGCTAGGTAATCAATCTAGAAAGGGCTCATTCCAGTTTTCCCCTGCGTGAGTCCCCTTGTATTTTTTCCGTCTCATTGCTGAGCCACTGTTGCCAAATAAGACAGCCACAGGCTAAGTAAAAAAGTCTAAAATAAAAAAAACAAATCATGTACAACGCTGTATGGCATGTGTGATAAAGACATTCGCGCAATTCTGGTTATTATCATTGCATATTCCGTTAACCCCGAACGAGGTTCCATATCGACTCGATAGTCTTTTGACACGAAAGCGTGAAAAGATGGAGTTTAAGCGATATTCGCCCCAAATACAGGGATAATGCTAGACGTGAGGCGTAAGGCTACAATTTTGAAGCAAGATTAGGTGGTGCGGGGTTGTAATAATATATTTTATAGGGTGAGGTTGAACGCCTTATAAAGCAATGAAACGAGTTTAATTTCCAGTTCATTATACTTATACATTTTTACGATCGAGCTTTGGCAAATTCTGTTATTATCGATTATGTTGTAAGCCGTCTTGTATTTAACAGACAGTTAATGCAAAAACCGATTGTATACAACTAAAAATATAGTCCCTTCTGGTAAGATCGGCGAAGTATTACGTCCGGATACTAAGCAATTCGGCGATATTTTTAAATGAATGCAACCTTGCCTTACGCGCCATTTTGCTATACAGGGGCATACCCAAATGGCGCGTAAGGCGATGTTGCCATCATTTAAAAATATCGCCGAATTGCTTAGTTACGTGATTTATCCGGACTTACTACTACGCCGATCTTACCAGAAGGCACCTTAGTTGTACTTTATGAGATTCATCTTGACGTATTTTATTACATCAAAGTAAGATCGACTATTTTCATGACGAAATTGGGTTTATGTTTGATGTTTCCGTATAACCCGTCCAAAACGCTCCGCTCGACGCTCCGCTCCCGCTGTGAAATTACCATTAAAGGCGAAAGCGTTATCGCTTTGTTGACGGTTGAGTACACGTTGAGAACAGGTAATGACGTCATCTGTATCGACCTGGGCCTTAAGTTTTATGGCATATATATGACTTGCCTTGATCGTTTTTCGCTAGCGCCGGTAACTTGGCGAATTTGGCGCCGTCATAAATAAATGAAAATTTGTAGTATTTTCTATGAAAGCGAAACTGTATTTAAAAAAAATATTTTAATAATTATATCGGCCATATCTGAAATTCAGAGTCTAATAATATTTTGTAGTGACAACCTCAATTTAAAAAAAGTTTAGTCTGATGGTTGTAACGGTCCAAGGTCATCCACATTTTGAACCGTCAGATCACAATTCATTAAGGTTTGAGTTGTAGGTGGATGTTTGATTGAATGGTTAAAGCGCCATCTTGTGGTTTGCGAATGCGTCATGGTACGCTATGCGGGTCTGTTAGCAACAAGTTGACTTGCTTGGAACCATTGTTCAATTAAGAGAATTCAATGCCATCTGGTGGTTGGCAGGAATACGTTATGGAACGCCGGCAGACTGTTTTATTAAAGCCAAGTCGATTTCAATGACTATCTGGCTGGCTACCTATTTGATATCGTAATTGGGAGTTTATCTATGTAATATTGGTATAAAGATACAATCATTTATTTAGTATACAAAGCTTCTATCAATAAAATTACTGGGTATCTACTCAATATTCATCAAGACTTGCTACCTACCTACTTGCTTGGTAAGCTTGGTACGCTGAGAACATCTAAGTGAGAGATTGACTACCTATGCTTAATGAAGAGAGAAATATTACCTACCTACTTTTTGTCAGCTTACCTAAATGTATAAAAGTAAGTACCCTTCAACTTTAGCCTAGAATGGAGATCTGAATTAAACATTTAGCTATGAAACAGTTTCGGGTCCAAGAGTAGCAACAAGCCTTGTGGTTGCTCTCGTAAAAATATCAGGCGATTTCCTCATTCAGAAAGCCAGAAATGGACTATCATATTACTAAAACTAGATATTTTTAAGAGTTGGAAATTAAATAATATAGTAGTAAATACTTTAAACTAACCATGTTCTGAGTTTCATCAAGTTTGACTTCTTCATTGCAACATAATAAAGAGTTTAACGTGGATACTGAAAAACGGAACATAGAAACTAGGTATATTTTCAGGAAGAGTAGTTACAAGCTATTAGCATTCCTAGATCCCTTGAAATAATCCAGAGTTTTTCACCACAATCCGATATAACACAATTAATTCAAATCATGGACAGGTTTTGACTAAAACCCCATCTATTGATTAGCAAAGAAACATAATATTGCGTCGTACAGACCTGTTGTCGAAAATAGAGATGGGACAAGCGTTGTTATGGAAATAATGGTAATAGTAACATAACATTCGTGTCCAGTGATATCACACTATTGTATTACCTTCGAACTTCACCTAAAAATGTTTGCATCAAGCGCATTATCATTACTAATTGTGTGTTTTGTCAGGATCAATAAACAATTTGATAATCATTACATGGATAGTGAGATTTAATATGATGACGTTAAAGTATAGAAATAATAAACTTGGTTTCTCGTTTGAATAAAATATAGAGATATATTTATCCGACTAAACACAGAACAGAACAAGTCGCAGTGGAAAGAAGTTATGAGCCATGAGATGTTTGGTTTGGTTGAGTAAAATGTTATGTTATCTATAGTGTGGGGTCGGGTAACATTTCATGTAATGGGTCAATAGGACATCTCTATTCGAATTCCTTCTAGAAGTTTAGGGAGGGGTTGTTTGTACACGGGTATAAAAACTGGAACATTTCGTCAAACAATTTAGTTTATTTTTGTTCCGGAAAAAAGTGACAAAGTCGTAGGTACCACAGGAAGAAATCTCGGTAAGAAAACCTTCCTTATTTCCTCTCATTACGGCCAAGACACCTTTAGCCTTAAACGAATATGTGAGCCTGCTTATTCGGTAATGAGAAAATCCCAGTACCTGCATACATTGCACGACGTATGCATACCCTATATCCTACCCAATTTCCGTCTGTTGTCTTAGGTCTCATGATAACAGATATCCTTATTTATCTATATATTTCACATTATATATTCATATAGATAGGCTAGGATACACATTCATGTTAGGTATCACATATTTAGGGTGTATTTCACGACGGGTTCAGAACTGTAGATAAAATTAGGTAGATACGTCTGTATGTACTCCCGAGCGCATAAAAAGTCACTCGGCGGGTCAAATACTTAGCACTAGGAATTCTACAGTAGGTATAATTAGTTAGATACGTATAGTTTTGGTATTCCTGTGTGCACGTTAAGACACACAGAGGGTCCAGAATTGTTAAGTAGAAATGGATAAATACGATTCCTTGTATTCCCGTGCGCATATAGTGTCACACGACGAATCAAGTACATAACATTAGGAATTTTTACAGTAAATAGGAGTAAATAAGTAGGTATAGCTAGTTAGAAACGTTCAGATATTGTATTTCCGTGCGTATCTACATTGCGTCACACGCGTATTTAGCGCTGGCTCATTTTTATATTAGGTTTAGGTATTCCAAAGAATAAACTAAAATCAAGATATAGAATCTACGCTGTTTTCCCTAAATGAATTTGATCCAGAATGCGTATTATATTTTAAAGGCATAAGTACTTTATTAGTCTTCAATTCTTATTGCTCATTTTCTATCGAACTCTATTGTATGTGGTTTTATCTTTTTACTTTGGTTGAACTATATTAGACTATATTTATTGATTACCTAAGTTTTCTAAATATCTCCTTTTACTTCGAGTAGGCAAGAGTAGATAGTAGATAGGTATTTCTCCACTATTATACTTTGAGAAAATTAAATTATTAGATTTCTTTTAGAAACTTACTTCACTATCTTGGTTAATTATTTTTCCTTATTTATAGATTCAATAGTAGATAAGATCACTAGTTAATTACGGCTACCTTTTACCCTTTTTCAACGTATTTACTTATAAAGTGATTTGTTTATACGCAAATAGGTACATACATTTTGTTATGTCCGATCATACATTCCTAGGATTTTTATAGTACATCTACTTATTTCCCTAGAAACTTATTCTGCTACCTAGGTGGTTTAATCTTTCTTGTTTAAATACACGAGTAAATAAGTCCGATATTTACTTAGAGATGGTTACTTTCATATTTAATTGCAAAGTAGGTTAAAGGTAGATAAATGCTTACTACACTTTTGCTTACATACTTACAGCCTTGATAGTTCTGTTAGTTCTTCCGATCTAGATTAAAATATCTATTTACATTGATTTACTTCAACATAAAGTAGTTTATTTTATTACCAAGTTTATTTATTCATTATAAGGCTTGGAACCTTAGCTTTGAACTTAAACCTTGAATTTTGAACTCTGAACCTTAGATCTAGTGTTTTACAAACCTAAGCTTTGACATTATAACTTTGAAACTTTTGAAGATCTAATAATTTTTATAACTTTCGGATATTGAGCTTGGATTGAACAAATACTTACACAACATATAGGTAGACGTATTTCCATAACAGATTAATTTTATCAAATGACTTTTAATAATCAACTTTCAATTAAATCATAGTTGTTCAACTATAAAAGGTTCCGGAAACACAACTAGATGTCACCCCAAAAGTTGTACCGATTGTAGATCGCGCTGACGAAAACACGCGGTCTACGATGGGTACAAATAGAGATAATTAGTTTTAACTGAACATTAAACCGAACTGTATGTACCAGTACACAGTCTCTGGGCAATAAATATATTTGGTATTGTGCCTCGGTGATTTAGATATCAGATTCCTATCCTCACTGGATCTGTATTCTGTGCGCAAGTCGTACAATAGAAAAGTCACTTAATAAATCTAATGGTAATATTTATTGTACTATCGAGACGGCCCGAGTAGCTCTCTCTTATATATTACAATTTCAGTAATTTAATTATTAAATTTAAATGGAACTTTTATTCTTTTTGTTTAAAGTCTTATATAGACTATTTGCTTTAAAAGTGACACTTAACTTCAACCTTTGTCATTTGCTGACCTGTCTGAGTGTTTTCCTCAAACTATATATTTGAAGGAATAGCTATTAAGAAAAGTTGTAATTCTATTAAGGTCCGTATTTGATATAATTGATCTTACTCAAGAGCGTGTGACTCATAGTTAATCTAATCTTATGGAAAAGAGAAGTTAGCTATCTTCAAAGAGTTATATAGATCTATTATATCTGGTCTGATGCCTGGTAATTATCATGACGTATGTTTGGTCTCTCTAGCTAGACAATTCTAATGTCGAAGTATCCTAGGCTGATTCAAGCTAGGGTATCTTTATATAGCTATATTTATGATCTTACCTACTTCTTTGAATTTGTAGCTATGATTCTGGCTATCTGGAAAAATTAGTTTGAGTAAACCATAAACTAAGAAGGTTGTTTAATATTAGATTCATAAATGTTAGAAGTGGTTCTAACAAGCTGCCTTTTAGAGCAGCATACTTTAATTGCATGGGACTACTTTGGCTTTTAGTAACTAAAGTTATTTAAAGAGAATTTAGTTTCATGATCTTTGTATCCATAGTAACACTGATGTTGGATTGGATTTAGTGAAATGGTAAAATAAGTTTTATTCATTTTTCTATTTCGAATCACACATCCGATGAAGTAATGTGTGCTATGAAGAGGAGGTTATTACGATTACATGTGCATTACATGTATGCGTAGTTTGGTGACGATGACCACTGACTGGTGCGGATGGCGGGGCACATGAAGGAAGTCTTGATATAGCAATATCAACTTCATAGTACACAATTTAGTATCCTTCTAGTAACAAACTTATAATAAATTAACATTCTATGGAACTTTAGAATCATTTAAATATATTCGATGATAGTTCTCTTAAGTAGATTTCTTCTGAAGAAATATAGCATTATTATTTACACTATATTTAACTCCAACAAAGTCAAATAGTTTACAATTCTGACCATATTCTGCTGTGTAAAGTTGTACTAGAAAACCAATTGACGTTTAGATCTTCAAATTATGGTTATTTACTATTAGCAACGTTCGGATAGATAAAAGAATTAGGATAAATAGGAAAGCATTAATTTAGTATTAGGTAGGTTCATGCGATAAATAAAAGAAGTCTCAACATAATTCCTTTAAAGATACTGCGCGTTACCATCGGATCACAAACGTAGGGCGTCCTTTCACGAACCACTATTCGATCACAAGGCCATATTTATTTTTAAGCATAATTATTGTTAAGTTCATATATAGTATATATATTTTATATTAGGTAGGGGGGGGTTGTTACGATTTAGTGTTGCCGTTACCAGGATTTAGAATTTGGATTATTACGGGTTTTTTTAATTTTTCCTATTAGAATCTTTTTGTTTTTCGTTTTTTTTTGGTAGATTCAGATTAGTTTAGTAGTGCGAGAAATCGCACAATTTGTTGTCGTAATAAAGGATGGGGATTTATGTTGAGATTTTAGCATTTTCGTGTAGGTTCATCAGTTAAATCAGTTTTATATAGCTATTAAATTCACTATTAGAAATATAGTTATTTTAATGAGACTGTATAAGTTCCAAACCAAGGTAGGTATGTGGTAGAGCAGGTAGGTATAATAGAAGCAAGCAAATTTATTGTCACATACGGATAGACCCCTACAAAAGCCAAAACGCTTCGATAGCGCGTTCTAGGATGTGGACAATTTTAGCAGCGCCATCTAGTTCTGATTTTAGGGAAACTTAAGCACGTAACCTTTCTAACGAATAAGCACCGCACACTGGCTATGTACATGAAAACATACCGCATAACATACATAAACTTAATTTCACATCAAACAGAGACTTATAGTTAGGGTGCGTAGAGGTAAAAATATATAATGCAGTCTGTAGTTGTACATGCGGGAGGTCGAAATGAAAATTCATTAAAATAATTTTATTTAATAATATGTGGGTTGGGGGGGTCGAAAGTAGATTTTTTATATATATATTATAATATACTAGGGTTGTGATTAAATCTAATGAAAAAAAAAAAAAAAAACAGAAATAGAGGTTTGGGAAAAGCCATCTATGCGTATAGATTTCATTTCAGTGGTATAACATTAAAATTTAGAGATAATTAAAATAATAATATGAGTAATATAATAGTTATAAGCTGAGTTGAAGTTGTTACTTATAGATGGAGGGGTGTGTTGGCAGCTTTTAAAAAAATAAAAAAATAAAAAATAAAAAAATTATTACGCTTTCTTGTAAAATTTATCTAAACAGCTTTTAATTACATCCACATGTATCTATTTATATTTTATTTTCTTGATTCTCTGTCTTAAATTACTAATCTTACAGATTTTGGCGGGTTGGTGAAACTTATAATGTTGTAAAATTTGCATAGCATTGCGTAATTAATAGCATTTGGCGTAAAATTTAGATTTTGCATTCAGCGTAATTGAAGTTTATCATTCTGCATCACTATAAGTAAATAATTTTGCGTTTAAGCGTCATTAATATTATACAGTCTATTTGAAAAATTGGTTTTTAGCGTAACTAGCATCTAACATTATGCATTTACTTGGCTTTAAGCGTCACTTTATTTCTAGTATGCGTTCTGCGATATTTTTATTTTAAGTTAATTTAAGTTAGACTAAGTAAATTCACTGTTCTAACCACAATTATTTCTCTTTTGCTCAAAATTTATTTTTGGGATTAAAAGGTCTGGGGTTAGTCAAATAAAAAAAAATATCAAGTAAATAAACTAAATTAATTAATATGGCACTAATTATTTAGTCTTAATTCTACACGGTCTATTGAGTTTGTGAGTATAATGAATCGGTGCGAAATATTATAATGTAGGTACCATGTGAAAGTGACGTATGATAAAGTATGAGAAATTTAATAAAGAAAGATTGAGATGAAAGTAAGAAGGAGTAGAATGAATATAAGGATGAAAGATAATAATATAATTAGTTGAGGGGCTCACAGGTTTACTGGAATCTTGGAATAAGGCATTTGTTGGCTTGTAATCAAGACATACATCACACCATTTGCAATCAATTTATATGAAGGAGACTTGGTGCTAGGTTAGGTCAGATGACGTTCATCAGTGTAATCTGATTTCATATAAATTCACACTCTACCTATTAGGCCAGAACTGAGCACACTGCACACTCACCAATCTGTGAACGTGTTACTTTTTTGAGGTCGATTTCAAACTGAATGTCGCTGTCATGGGGCACGTTTATACTCGGACGACTGTAACGGATTAATCTTGATTGTGAAGGGTGGTGTTGTCGTTCCCAGGACCAATTGCGGTAGTCAAAACGGACTGAAGGAATGTAACATTATACTATTAGAGTTGACTTGTCTCACAACCAAGTTTCTTTCTACAATTAAGATGGTCCCTGCGAAAGAGTGTATAACCTCATAAGAGCTTTCATTTATAGCTGAGAGATTGGAATCGGAATGGTGGCAATTTTACACATTGGTTTAAAATACACTTTCATTTATTTATCTATGATATTTATATACAACAGCAGGTTGCATACGGAGCTATGCTATTTATCACTAAATAATTTGTCTGAAATTACAAATCACCAATTCAATTTGTGCCATGATTTTGTTTAAGGGAGAAATAGTTGTTAATCTTATAGATTTATTGTTTTTAACATTCATGATAATTTTATAAATTTCGGTGTTTTGTGAATTAATTGTGAATAAACTAATTTGGGGAAACTTTTACTCCGGTTCAGTAACAGTTATTACTTTCACCTTGTAAAACTTTGGGGTCGATTGTAACGGTCCAAGGTCATCCACATTTTGAACCGTCAGATCACAATTAATTAAGGTTTGAGTTGTAGGTGGATGTTTGATTGAATGGTTAAAGCGCCATCTTGTGGTTTGCGAATGCGTCATGGTACGCTATGCGGGTCTGTTAGCAACAAGTTGACTTGCTTGGAACCATTGTTCAATTAAGAGAATTCAATGCCATCTGGTGGTTGGCAGGAATACGTTATGGAACGCCGGCAGACTGTTTTATTAAAGCCAAGTCGATTTCAATGACTATCTGGCTGGCTACCTATTTGATATCGTAATTGGGAGTTTATCTATGTAATATTGGTTTAAAGATACAATCATTTATTTAGTATACAAAGCTTCTATCAATAAAATTACTGGGTATCTACTCAATATTCATCAAGACTTGCTACCTACCTACTTGCTTGGTAAGCTTGGTACGCTGAGAACATCTAAGTGAGAGATTGACTACCTATGCTTAATGAAGAGAGAAATATTACCTACCTACTTTTTGTCAGCTTACCTAAATGTATAAAAGTAAGTACCCTTCAACTTTAGCCTAGAATGGAGATCTGAATTAAACATTTAGCTATGAAACAGTTTCGGGTCCAAGAGTAGCAACAAGCCTTGTGGTTGCTCTCGTAAAAATATCAGGCGATTTCCTCATTCAGAAAGCCAGAAATGGACTATCATATTACTAAAACTAGATATTTTTAAGAGTTGGAAATTAAATAATATAGTAGTAAATACTTTAAACTAACCATGTTCTGAGTTTCATCAAGTTTGACTTCTTCATTGCAACATAATAAAGAGTTTAACGTGGATACTGAAAAACGGAACATAGAAACTAGGTATATTTTCAGGAAGAGTAGTTACAAGCTATTAGCATTCCTAGATCCCTTGAAATAATCCAGAGTTTTTCACCACAATCCGATATAACACAATTAATTCAAATCATGGACAGGTTTTGACTAAAACCCCATCTATTGATTAGCAAAGAAACATAATATTGCGTCGTACAGACCTGTTGTCGAAAATAGAGATGGGATAAGCGTTGTTATGGAAATAATGGTAATAGTAACATAACATTCGTGTCCAGTGATATCACACTATTGTATTACCTTCGAACTTCACCTAAAAATGTTTGCATCAAGCGCATTATCATTACTAATTGTGTGTTTTGTCAGGATCAATAAACAATTTGATAATCATTACATGGATAGTGAGATTTAATATGATGACGTTAAAGTATAGAAATAATAAACTTGGTTTCTCGTTTGAATAAAATATAGAGATATATTTATCCGACTAAACACAGAACAGAACAAGTCGCAGTGGAAAGAAGTTATGAGCCATGAGATGTTTGGTTTGGTTGAGTAAAATGTTATGTTATCTATAGTGTGGGGTCGGGTAACATTTCATGTAATGGGTCAATAGGACATCTCTATTCGAATTCCTTCTAGAAGTTTAGGGAGGGGTTGTTTGTACACGGGTATAAAAACTGGAACATTTCGTCAAACAATTTAGTTTATTTTTGTTCCGGAAAAAAGTGACAAAGTCGTAGGTACCACAGGAAGAAATCTCGGTAAGAAAACCTTCCTTATTTCCTCTCATTACGGCCAAGACACCTTTAGCCTTAAACGAATATGTGAGCCTGCTTATTCGGTAATGAGAAAATCCCAGTACCTGCATACATTGCACGACGTATGCATACCCTATATCCTACCCAATTTCCGTCTGTTGTCTTAGGTCTCATGATAACAGATATCCTTATTTATCTATATATTTCACATTATATATTCATATAGATAGGCTAGGATACACATTCATGTTAGGTATCACATATTTAGGGTGTATTTCACGACGGGTTCAGAACTGTAGATAAAATTAGGTAGATACGTCTGTATGTACTCCCGAGCGCATAAAAAGTCACTCGGCGGGTCAAATACTTAGCACTAGGAATTCTACAGTAGGTATAATTAGTTAGATACGTATAGTTTTGGTATTCCTGTGTGCACGTTAAGACACACAGAGGGTCCAGAATTGTTAAGTAGAAATGGATAAATACGATTCCTTGTATTCCCGTGCGCATATAGTGTCACACGACGAATCAAGTACATAACATTAGGAATTTTTACAGTAAATAGGAGTAAATAAGTAGGTATAGCTAGTTAGAAACGTTCAGATATTGTATTTCCGTGCGTATCTACATTGCGTCACACGCGTATTTAGCGCTGGCTCATTTTTATATTAGGTTTAGGTATTCCAAAGAATAAACTAAAATCAAGATATAGAATCTACGCTGTTTTCCCTAAATGAATTTGATCCAGAATGCGTATTATATTTTAAAGGCATAAGTACTTTATTAGTCTTCAATTCTTATTGCTCATTTTCTATCGAACTCTATTGTATGTGGTTTTATCTTTTTACTTTGGTTGAACTATATTAGACTATATTTATTGATTACCTAAGTTTTCTAAATATCTCCTTTTACTTCGAGTAGGCAAGAGTAGATAGTAGATAGGTATTTCTCCACTATTATACTTTGAGAAAATTAAATTATTAGATTTCTTTTAGAAACTTACTTCACTATCTTGGTTAATTATTTTTCCTTATTTATAGATTCAATAGTAGATAAGATCACTAGTTAATTACGGCTACCTTTTACCCTTTTTCAACGTATTTACTTATAAAGTGATTTGTTTATACGCAAATAGGTACATACATTTTGTTATGTCCGATCATACATTCCTAGGATTTTTATAGTACATCTACTTATTTCCCTAGAAACTTATTCTGCTACCTAGGTGGTTTAATCTTTCTTGTTTAAATACACGAGTAAATAAGTCCGATATTTACTTAGAGATGGTTACTTTCATATTTAATTGCAAAGTAGGTTAAAGGTAGATAAATGCTTACTACACTTTTGCTTACATACTTACAGCCTTGATAGTTCTGTTAGTTCTTCCGATCTAGATTAAAATATCTATTTACATTGATTTACTTCAACATAAAGTAGTTTATTTTATTACCAAGTTTATTTATTCATTATAAGGCTTGGAACCTTAGCTTTGAACTTAAACCTTGAATTTTGAACTCTGAACCTTAGATCTAGTGTTTTACAAACCTAAGCTTTGACATTATAACTTTGAAACTTTTGAAGATCTAATAATTTTTATAACTTTCGGATATTGAGCTTGGATTGAACAAATACTTACACAACATATAGGTAGACGTATTTCCATAACAGATTAATTTTATCAAATGACTTTTAATAATCAACTTTCAATTAAATCATAGTTGTTCAACTATAAAAGGTTCCGGAAACACAACTAGATGTCACCCCAAAAGTTGTACCGATTGTAGATCGCGCTGACGAAAACACGCGGTCTACGATGGGTACAAATAGAGATAATTAGTTTTAACTGAACATTAAACCGAACTGTATGTACCAGTACACAGTCTCTGGGCAATAAATATATTTGGTATTGTGCCTCGGTGATTTAGATATCAGATTCCTATCCTCACTGGATCTGTATTCTGTGCGCAAGTCGTACAATAGAAAAGTCACTTAATAAATCTAATGGTAATATTTATTGTACTATCGAGACGGCCCGAGTAGCTCTCTCTTATATATTACAATTTCAGTAATTTAATTATTAAATTTAAATGGAACTTTTATTCTTTTTGTTTAAAGTCTTATATAGACTATTTGCTTTAAAAGTGACACTTAACTTCAACCTTTGTCATTTGCTGACCTGTCTGAGTGTTTTCCTCAAACTATATATTTGAAGGAATAGCTATTAAGAAAAGTTGTAATTCTATTAAGGTCCGTATTTGATATAATTGATCTTACTCAAGAGCGTGTGACTCATAGTTAATCTAATCTTATGGAAAAGAGAAGTTAGCTATCTTCAAAGAGTTATATAGATCTATTATATCTGGTCTGATGCCTGGTAATTATCATGACGTATGTTTGGTCTCTCTAGCTAGACAATTCTAATGTCGAAGTATCCTAGGCTGATTCAAGCTAGGGTATCTTTATATAGCTATATTTATGATCTTACCTACTTCTTTGAATTTGTAGCTATGATTCTGGCTATCTGGAAAAATTAGTTTGAGTAAACCATAAACTAAGAAGGTTGTTTAATATTAGATTCATAAATGTTAGAAGTGGTTCTAACAAGCTGCCTTTTAGAGCAGCATACTTTAATTGCATGGGACTACTTTGGCTTTTAGTAACTAAAGTTATTTAAAGAGAATTTAGTTTCATGATCTTTGTATCCATAGTAACACTGATGTTGGATTGGATTTAGTGAAATGGTAAAATAAGTTTTATTCATTTTTCTATTTCGAATCACACATCCGATGAAGTAATGTGTGCTATGAAGAGGAGGTTATTACGATTACATGTGCATTACATGTATGCGTAGTTTGGTGACGATGACCACTGACTGGTGCGGATGGCGGGGCACATGAAGGAAGTCTTGATATAGCAATATCAACTTCATAGTACACAATTTAGTATCCTTCTAGTAACAAACTTATAATAAATTAACATTCTATGGAACTTTAGAATCATTTAAATATATTCGATGATAGTTCTCTTAAGTAGATTTCTTCTGAAGAAATATAGCATTATTATTTACACTATATTTAACTCCAACAAAGTCAAATAGTTTACAATTCTGACCATATTCTGCTGTGTAAAGTTGTACTAGAAAACCAATTGACGTTTAGATCTTCAAATTATGGTTATTTACTATTAGCAACGTTCGGATAGATAAAAGAATTAGGATAAATAGGAAAGCATTAATTTAGTATTAGGTAGGTTCATGCGATAAATAAAAGAAGTCTCAACATAATTCCTTTAAAGATACTGCGCGTTACCATCGGATCACAAACGTAGGGCGTCCTTTCACGAACCACTATTCGATCACAAGGCCATATTTATTTTTAAGCATAATTATTGTTAAGTTCATATATAGTATATATATTTTATATTAGGTAGGGGGGGGTTGTTACATGGTGTCTCTCTCAAAAAGACTGACTGTCTGACTGTCATTTGTTTTTATTGAAGCCTAACGTATATGTCAGATTTCTTTTACATAATCGGCTGGTATCAACTTTTCTGGAAATTGCAGCTTAACTTTACTTGAAAGCAATGGTGATATAACGCACGCGAAGTAATGGCAGGAATTCCTTTATTTCGTGGTTAATGTAATCGCAGGGGCAATTTGGTTTAATGGTTCGCTAAAAAGCGGAGTTATTGCTTTGTATGGCTTATTAACATTTTTATTAGCTTACAGTTCAACAAGTTCGAAGTTTCCCGTGACTCATATTTAATTTTGTAAACGTTATGGTTTTCAATGGAAATAAATAAAATGGCCTTGATAGTGTTCTATGATTTTTAGTTTTTTTTTATTACTATTAAAACACTGGCAAGCGTCAAACAACGTCTCGTTCACACATTTCAACATTTCTTGAAGATATAAAATCACTGAAGGTAAATAAAAAATTGCCAACAACAAACGCTTAGAGAAGAACAATACTTACAAAGGTTTGGCAAAATACCAATTTGATCCTAACAACTCTTCTGGCCCAGAAGTTTTTTTAGTTTTTTTAACTTTTCTTCTAGTTTTCGTTTGGAAAACTTTAAAAACAAAACTGTATTTTTACTGAAAAAAACAAAGTCATCAAAGCAAAACAAAAAAATAATAGATTTTTCAACACACTTGCTCATAAAGTGGCTCTATGGTCACCGCAATTAGGCACATAATGATACCCATAATCAAACTGTGACTTTTTCATTGCTATAACTCACAAGTGAGTTATAGATTTTTTTTTAAAAATTTATTGGTTGAGTAGCTTTGTTACTAAAAAAGTTTTTATTCAAAAAAAAGATCGTGTTCAATAGAACAAATAAATGAATGTTCCTATTGATTGCTCATTTCATGCAACTTCTTATTTAAATAGATAATTTTAACTCGTACGTGTTTAATAAATAAAACTTTCACTCAAATATAACTTTTGTTTTCTCTGTAATAAAAAAAAAC
The DNA here is from genome assembly GCA_918843925.1 of Eulithis prunata. Lineage (NCBI taxonomy): Eukaryota > Metazoa > Arthropoda > Insecta > Lepidoptera > Geometridae > Eulithis > Eulithis prunata. The sequence continues at coordinate 3,721,911 of OU974016.1, read as the reverse complement.
TTTAAATTCCCCATTTTGTACGTGGCAGAATAGGCGCAAACCGTAAGCGCGGAAAATTAAAAAAAAAACCTCATCTCTTTAGTCTGTGGCCGATCGCAATGCGCGCGCATAGGAAAACTGATTAGTTATTCCCGCCATAGCGAAACATTTTTCACAACTCGTTTTCACTGTTGAAATTATAGTTATTTCATTGTTATTTTATTCACAAGTGTGTTGAAAAACGTCGTATGATACACGTGTGTATTGATGATTACCGTCCTCGGCTCTCTTAAGACCCTCGCCTACGGCTCGGGTCTCAATGGCACCTCGGCGGTAAGCACCAATGTTACACACTTGTACCATAATGTACTATATCCTTGTAAAATACAAACTCATACGGGCAAATAAACAAATTCTTCGTTTCAACAAATAAATTAACTTATTCAAAACTTTTTAATTCAAAATCCTCTCAAAGATGTCATCACGTTTCAAAAAATTCCACAAAATTGTAAACAAAGTTAGCAGCGACAGCAACAAAAGGAAGAATTTAATATCCACGGAATACGGAATGTTGCTAACAATTTGGTTTTCTTCCCTAAACATTCTGTTTTAGGCGTTCTTTACACGATATCATATTATTGCTTACGTTATACTATCACAGTATACTGAGATGTCTAATGTCCATACCTTAATTTGACATGCATCGTCTTCTTCTTCTTCTTTTATTTATGGCCTCTGTCCGTCATTTCGACAAACAATTTTGCCAGTGTCACGTATTATGTTTGAAATAATATAAGTCAAGTTAAGTCATTCGTCAAGTCGGCTGTCGTTTGTTTTGAAGGCAATGTGGTGGATATTTTTCTACACACATTTATTTCAATGGCTCACACTTTATGATACAACCTAAGTATTATTGGTTGAAATTCCACCAAAATTAAACAACAATAATACAAGAAAAACTATTAAAATAAAAGTGCCGAGTGTTGTTTCAAAAAATGACCATCTACTGGGACGCCTAATATCCATACAGTAATTTCAAATGCATAGTCAAAACTGTCTGTAACAAAACAAGGCAACTTAAAAACTGTCATGGTATCTTTTTTCGGTAGACGTACTCGGCGAGACAATGCGTTGTTATAAACAGAAGTTACCACTGAACATGAGGTGGGTCATTCGCCTGTTTCATCAAAATATTCTCATAAAAAAGGAAGTTTTTTTATATCTATCATGTGCTTTGCTTTCAATTCTTGAGAGACAATAATGTAACGTACGGCAACTGCCATTTACTTTAAGAAACTTGCATCATGTAAATGGCGCTTTAGAGTTCCACATGCTTATAGCTTTTTCTCATTTATTTGGTACGGTTCAGTAACCATCTTTGATGACTGGGTTTGTCACAGAAAGCGCTTTTTATTCTGCATAACAATGCTGTGCATATCGTTTTGTCTATATACAAGACATAAGCTTGTATTATTATGTATTTTGTATGCAATCTACATCTCGTGGTTTTAGTACATGTTTCAGTACACAATACTATCGTTCGGCATACTTTTTTTTTGTAGTTTGCTAGTTTTTTCTACTATTCTTGCTTAGAGAAAACCAAGAATTCAAGTTTAGGTATGTGAACGGTAATGAAATGGCTGACACCAGTGATACTAGGTATTTCGCATTTCTAAAACATGACCCCGGTCTCGGAGCCTTAAAAAAACGTCGAATTAAGAAGTATTAGTTTATATTGTAAAATTGTGCTACTCGAGCTTAGAGTAAAACTAAAGTTCATTATAATAATATCATCTAAATATAAATGCAGCTCGTTGCTAGGTTTTGAGATAGAACTTAGACTAGTTAGTGTTAAATTGGAAGAAAATCGTAGCTCAAAATTAAACACGTCTTTGAAAGTTTCAATCCAAATCTTTATCAAAACATTTATTCCGCCCGAAAGGTTGTTTGAAGCTAATTGGTTTCCAAAACTTTACAATCGAGTTAGGTAAACGTTTTCATCTACAATATTTGGGAATAGACATCTTTGTGGAGTTTTTTAATCATCCTTAAAATTTACTTGATAACTTGTTTATGTAGAAATTAAGACGGATTAGATATACTTCATTTTTTTCTTTTTAATTAATAATTGAAAGTCGGGGCTGGCTCTCGTTAATGCTTTTATTTTATTAACAAAATGAGGTTCTAAACCCCTGAGGCATAGAGAATATAAATTACTTTATGGACGTAGGGGTAGACCAATTTTTGAAATCGCAATAAATCAATCATTCACTCATTCATTCATTCATTCAAATGATGTATAGTAAAAGCTAAACTACTAGAACGTCCCATCATCAATCTAAGTCAAGTACAATCAGCAACATAAGTTGATGAACAATTTAACGCGATGTACACTTAAAAAACTATAAGTCTAGGGCCTGAACCCATCACCGCACGGCGCGGTACTGTGCCACGATAGAAAGACAACCTAGTTAAGTTGCTGTGAACCGACCCATATACCTACTCTTTCAAACGGATTTGACTCCTTTAAACATGTTTGAGTTTGAAGGGGACAGAACAAGAGACCGCTCTTTATTTAAAAAAGTTTGAACCTCACAGTAGCGAATAAGTAGCTACACAAAATGGCATGATTAGCAAGTATTACCCACGTTGTACACGTGCCGTGAGTTTGCTGCCCACTTATTCTCTATTCAACAGAACTGTTCAATATGTACTTGTGTTTTTCGTCGAAGGAAATCAATATTGACAGTCTTAAAAGTTTCCACGAAAGTTTCGTTTACCGTTGACAAAAGAATTCTTGACATCAAAAACATCAAAATACACTTCGCTTGATCGATTGTCTAACTCTTATCCCGTTGTAATACGGTTCATATTCTACTTCATTATTTTGTGCTGTTGAATTTGTATCAGAATCTCTCACTCTGTAATACCTCAATGCACAATTATTTCAATTAGTTCTATTGAGTTAATTCAACCAAGATAATATTTTGAGTAAGCATACTGTTAAAAAAAATTCAAGTTAATATTCAGTGGTTTTCAGTGAATATATCGAGTGAAACCGGGTGCTGTATTAGTGCTAAATAACAATGAACTCGACGCTGGACTGCACTTGCTCTGCAAATCCCTGCACTAGATAGAAAAAGGGTATTGTGTGTACAATAAAGAGTTTTCTATCTACCTATCTATTGTCTCGTATCTACGTTTTTACCGCACTCTACTGCTTCAAATTTACATCACAATTTCCGACAAGCAGAAAAAGGCTTTATTTACACAGGACAAAAGTTTTATTTGAGCGTCCCAATGACAAATGAGCACGTAGGTACATTTCTACATCTACATTTTGCTCTTTTAGGTTCAGACAGCCGATCTCAGATTAGTTGGAGATTACTTTTGCTAATCTAATCGAACTTTTCGTCGTGAGTTTTAAGGTTGTATGAATGTTAAAAGAAGTATTCGTTTATTTCTACTACTTATAGCTATTTCTACCACGATCGTAGCCAAGTAATGTTAAGTACTTCCTCTACGGCGTAGAGAACGGTAGAGACCTGCTACGGCGTAGAGGCGTGAGTCTACGATACGATTCAGGGAATTTACTTATTTCACGAAAAAAACATAAGTTCCTATTTAAAAGAATGTGTTTATTTGAAATCACCACAAAACGGATACATTTTTTTTAAATACTTAAGCAAAACTGTGAACAAAAGCTGGGGGATAATAAAATAAAATAAAGAGAGAACAAAAATACCAAGAACGGAAACTAACAACCAATACAATACAATATTGAGATCGCAAATTCCACAGCAGCGATCCATCATACGGCAGCGAGTTGCGACTAGATTTGCGCTGTAAAATTCAATTTAGCTTTGACAGCTGAGTGATCGAACTGCAGGCGATAAACCAGCTGATTTTCCGTTTGTAGATGACGTCATTACCGGACGAGGCAAGCTAAAGTGAGGCGAAAAAATAAATAGAGAAGTGAAACTACTATGTGGAATACAGTGATTCTTTTTTATGTGATTCCAACTTAACATGCTATTTTAGTAACTTCTAATGATTACTTCAGGCTTAAAGTTGACTATAGTATTTTTTAAATTCTCATACAAATCTTAGTATTCGAGTACAGTAAACTCAAACTATTCTAATAAATAAACTAGCGAGTAATATTTTTTACTACATCAAATACTTTTCTATACGCCAGTCTAACTATTCGCTCCATGCGCTGAGTTCGAAGGCTCACGAAGCGTAATGTGATTGGCACGAGGCGCTTTGAAACATGCAAAAGCATACGCTATGACGTCACCGCTGTGCCATTGACGTCCGCTAACGAACGCGACGGTGACTTCACGTCGGCGTCGACTTACAATGCAAAAGCTGTAATGAGCTAAAGAGATTCTGCATTCGCATTGGTGTGGTTAGAATGTGACGTTTTAAAACATATTCACATTGCGTTGATTTGTGTTGTGTAGGCGATGACACCAACAATATAAGCACATGCGTATAATTATGTAAGATGCATTCCTACATTTTACAGAGTTTGCCTTATCGTACACCAGATTTTGACAGAAGGCGCCCTTCAACAAGTCAGTGTGAACCTACCTTTAATTAGATATCGCTAGGCACGCCACGATAGTGGGACAGTACGAGTAAATGCGCAGGGTTTACGATATAACTAAATATTATGTACTTCCTTTAATAGCATTCCACCTATTTCCAGATCTACTAAATATTCTATGCAGCGCTGAAGTTCCTTTCAATATGTAGCTTAACCTTATAAACCTTAATAAATAGCGTAGGTGGCATGTGTTGTGAACAAATTGATAAACCGCTTCAATTTGACTATGCAGAGGCAACCAAAAAGAATGTATATTCCCGACTGAAATTACCGAGGAGCATCCAATATTTATTTTTCAATCTCGCTTTCATAAACCTCAGTTTCAAATTGCTGGTAAGCACATTAATAATGTGTATACCTACTGTGTAGGCTCTCAAGAAATATGTATGACTTACAACAAGCAACATATGAAAACATTATTTCATTTTCTTCGCTCTCATATAGATTTCCCCAGGCGGTAAGGTGGTAGAAAACCAAAATTGTTAGAGCTCTCACTGCTGTAATACAAACTTTTGCCAGTACGGTTTTACTATTATCAAAGGTCAGGATACCCTAGCCAGTCTGGAGACTTTAGACAACTTGTAGTGATGTTTACGATATCTATTACCACCGATATCACTCACTCCAAAACTATCAATAAATACGGTCGGGAGAATATTTCATTTCCTTCTGCGGCAGTTATTGTCAATCAGCTGAAGTACAATGCAAATAAAGGTTATATCGGCTCTAAAAATCGCATAAAAATAGGAGCCAATCAATGTTTTATCGCTTCAACACGCAAACGCTATCACATTGCTTTTATATTTCGGTAACACGTTCAGCTAAACTTTTATATGAGGTCACGCGCCCAATTTTGTGGTAGAAAACAGGTTATTATACGCGCTGGGTGGTATTACTTAAGCTGGTAATATTTAGCAAAGAGCCTATTTGTCCCCCGCAATATATCGTGTATAATAACGCCATGTCTTACGGAGACACCAGACCCAAAAGTATTAATATAATACTTCCCGCTGTTCCCTGGCTGACCCTATCTTTAGGGCTACTTACGACGCCAGCATGTTAGCTATACATAGCTATAAGTCACATGCTGCTATTTGCAGCTGCGGTCCGAAACCAATTACTTACGGTACTGATTTATGAGAAAAATCTTTGATAATAATTACGTTTTGTATTACAAAAAATAATAAGACGGTTAAGTGTTTTTTTTTAAAGAAGACGTTTCATCCATAAATGAGCTTAGAAGAATTACTGAACTTCGTCAAAACATTAGCAAAGTGAAACATTGCCAGAAAGCTCTTAAGCACTAACTAAAAGCAAAAAGTACCGGAATCTTGTTCCAAAGACCCTGAAACTGTCACTCTATTGTATCAATAAAGTAGGATGAATAATGTGCAAGCAATAACGAACCTTAACATAAGCGAGTGAGAGGTCAACATTCTGTGTGTAATCAAAAGTACATGCGCTAGCACGCATTTTCTCCATCACCTCTGTGCCGCCACTACCACACCCATATTTCACGAGTAAAAGTTTAACCTCTCATAGCTTTTTAGTATCTAAAATCAGGACATTAAAGCCTATTTTCCATTGCAATTATATTTGAAGTGGGAAACGCAAAACGTCTGCCAAAACTTAAATTATGCATCCATCGCATCTCAAAGAGTATATTGTCTTCAAGATAGTACTTAAAACTTAAAATTGTACTTCAAGTTGTTGGCAACATCGTAATTGATGGTACTGGTAAAGTTAGGGCATTGCTTACCTGATTATTGAGTTTTGAAGAGTACTTACAGTTTCAGAGTTTTGCTGCTGCGAACGGCAATCACGAATTTTAAGACGTGGGATATCTCAAAATGGAGTGAGTAAATTATTATTTTGTTAAAATTATACCAATATTATAAAAACACTGGCACTCACTGGTGAGCCAAACGATTTTCATTTGTTTCTGGCTGTAAAAAAAATCCCATCGAGCCCACTATGCAAATGAGTGAGCTCGATTGGAATATTTTTTTCCCATCCAGCCCACCAGTGGGCCAGCCGGTGGGCTCGATGGGAATAAGCCCTTAGCAGATGTTTAAGAAATACTTTTAATTAAAATTAAATAACCACCATAGACAGACATTCTCAAAGATTATCGTTACCAAAAGAAAATCTAATATGCGCATTAGTTGCCCTACCTAGTGCAGTCTAAAAGAAAGTACATCTAAACAGAACTAGTGATACGATAAAAACAGCAATAAAATTAAACTTCAATTCAAAAATACTAACTTTATCGTTGAGACTTTTCATATCTCATTGAGCATCTGCTAGATGCGTAAAATAAAGTTTCTCAAACTCGTAATAGAATATCCTTTGAATGAGTTGTAAGAGCTAGCTTGTAAATAACGGCGTCCTAAACAGACAAGAAATTTATAAAACAATCGACGGAAAGTTGCCTTTTGAGCAACTTTCCGTCGATTGTTTTATAAATTGAGCAATTAAAAGCGAAGTATTTGCCGCACATCACTGCATGTGTGCTTTTTTTTTTTTTTTTTTTCAATTATAAACTATCGAAGGAAATGTTAGTATTCTGGATTTATTAAATGGAGATTTATTTTTCACCACGTTTATGTACACCTGCTTAATTTTATTATTGCAAACAAAAATGTTTATATTGAATTGGGTCGCCTCTTGTGAAAGCTAGAGGTTCTAATAAGGACTCCACTTTATGGAAATGTAAATTAGCAACTACTAACGCAACATACAAAGTTGCCCTGGCAATATACAGAAGGTATCTGTTAAGTAGATTGGGAAGCCTCGAATTATTGCCCGTATGAGTACTTTTAAAGTACTTCAAGAAGGTGTCAGAAGTTGCCAAAGTAGAGACGGTACGTGTTGCAACTTTGAGCACCCAAAACTTGAAGATCTCTCTAAATCTACGAACTTCTCGTCGACAGCGTTTGAAACATGACTTTTGAAGAACGACATGTTAGGTTGATTGTGTTATGAGAGCAGAGTTTCAAAGTTTTTGTAATGCAAAAGAAGCTTTTGTTCACCTATTTAACAGGTTCACGGTCCAGGCTCCGGAGTGGAAATGTCCCGCACGTCCCGTTATGTTCATATATGTCCTGCCAACTTTCTCCTCACACCCACCGTATGTGGTGACCGTGACGTATGTGGTCCGTACAGACCACATATGGTCTGTTGACTGCAGACTGCAGACCATATAATGGTCTTTGGAGAGTGAACCGTCCTGCCAAGTCCACGATAAATATATGAAACTTTCTCCTCACGTCCACAGCTCCAGATGGCTTAGAAATTGTACCGGCGCACAGACCACATACGGTCTTGTGGACTGGTATGGAAGTCTCTCCACAGACCGTATGTGGTCTGTGGACAGTGAACCTGTTAAACCATAAACTGCATTAAAAAAGTCTTACAAACGGCGTCGTCTAAAAACCGTACATTTTTTGAATACAATAGAGCTTTACGACATTGGTCGTTCCAGATTTATGTACAAAAACGTGACGGCCAATAGTTCGTGACCTATAAGTACAGTCTTGATTTGATAGTACTCATAGACAAATGGTAATACCTACCCACTGCAATTTTACTACTGATTTCAATAAAATTAAGTAAAGTTCAAAGTTAGATGAAATGTACTCAAAGAATACAGTCTATCTTCTTTAGCAAATGAATCAATTTCTCAAGATCCCGATTTAATGTTATTTTTACCAATAATCGATAAAAAATCCACATAATACAGATTCATTGCCTAATAACATTGCTTTTTATAGCTATGTTTTGATTGCTTCACCAAAGAAAAGTGTTTTCGGTAGTAACTACAATCAGTTGTAACTATGAGAAAAATAATACCAGAACTTATTAATTTTGCAATGTAATGTAAATGTACTTTCTTGTTTTTTTTACGAGGAAATTGCCCTTCAAAGTAAGGAACAAGATAGCGCAAGGCGTGGTGCGTGTGGCAGCAACATTTGATAAAGGTATCACAAGAATTTATACAAAACAAGTTTAGAAAGCCTTGCTGCCTTTGCACTTCAAATGTACAAGACGAACTCAAATCAGACGAACATATAGCGCTAAAAATATTAGGCTTTATAACAGCCAAAATCTTCTTCACTAGTTGGCCAACCACCTTAGGGCTTACTTTCTTACTAAGTAGATCTTTTTAACAATATTTTTATGTTGAAAATATAATCTGGCTTAAAAACAGGTAAAGGTTTCAGGCTAAAAATAAAACACGATGTAAACGCACTCTCCTTCTTCATCCGGTTACAGTCACAGTATTTATTTCACTTAACAGTATATAAACTACATACTACTCGCACTCACCTACGAAGCTTTATAGGTACTTTCTATTAGGTAAAAAGATGAACTGGATCAGTTAATATAACAAAATTTTGACAACACGGAGTCTTAGAAAATGGTGTACGGTTATGGAAGCCACAAAATTGTTTCGCGCCAAACCGAAACATTTCACCCTTATTATTTGGACTATTACTAGGTTTTTCACTAGCATCAGAATGATGCTTCTGTGGAGGATTTGATATAAAACCTACCTGCGTCTTGTGCTGCCAAACCTCAGTAGACTCAAGGCTTCTTAGTTCAAAACACAATCATGCATTGGACATGGGCTTGTTGCATAGTGTTTTTACTACTAAAAGTGTACACTGCACTGTGCTCAAGCAATGCTGTATGTCTCAAGATACCCGGTCCGATAAAACGGATTGTTCCCGCCGTATCTCGACAATTATCTAGAAAGGTTGGTCTTTCATTTCTCGTAGCGTCTGCGTTTTATGTTCATAGATCAGTATCTGTAATCGCGAAATGAAAATTGCGACATGTCAGCCACTGACTTGAAATATGTTTGCCAAAAGCTGTAAAGGTAGTGTTGATTATCTTATCAGTATAAAATAATAAAGGCAAGTGACTTTGTTAGTACATCTCTGGTGGAAAAGCAGACTTTCGTAGGTGAGTGTCTACGGCGTAGGTGGATGTCTACGACGTAGGTACGTCTACGGGCGTGGGTAGAAGCATATAATAATGAGATCGTTGCCGATCTTTTGATAGAAGAACGATTTAGTTTAACATTCAAAGCTTCTTTTGGGTGATTATTTTCATTGGTGTCTAGACATTTTGTACAAGTAGTGAATTTTCCATTGGCGACGCGAAGGCGCTCTAAAAATAGAATGTTAACAGACGTAAGCATATCTTTTGGTTATTAGAACTAGATTCAAACTCACTAAGTACTTGCTGACAATAGACCAAGTATATTTTACATAAAAATATTTCCATGCTTAAAAAATTGTGCATCTTTCTTAGCTCTGACGAGGTTTGTATTTAAAAAGTATTTGCTACCTTTACGCAAAAACCAGTCAACGAATAAAATAATCTACCTCAACATTCAGACTGTTTTTTCCTCAACAAATCTCCAAACATTTCGGCACCTTACACAAGGAGCTTATCTGTTATAGCAGACTCTATGAAGGATTCGTATTCACCGGGTATCACCAATTTCTTACTTGATTGGACTTCCTGATGGCTTTCGGAACAAAGGGAACGGAGCTACTACTATTGTCTGGGATTTGATTACTTCTGGCAAACTATATTGGATTTATGCTGTGTCTGTGGATTTAAGACTCCATAAATCATAATTACCATTTTCTTATCATAGTTACATACTAATCATTTTTCTTTGTGAATCAGTAAAAAGTGGAAGGTTTTGAGGAAAAAATTATGATTTACCATTTTCCAATGTACAGTACTTAGGTAACCTATTATTATATAATTACTTTGATAGAAAGTCCACAGCTGGGCATAGACTTTCCCATGGATATATAAGACGAACGATTTCAAGTCTTTTCAAGAAATTCATAGAAAGCTTGGCCAATTTAAAAAAAAAAACTTAGGTAGGTATCACATTATATTTAATCGCTAATATTTTCACAACCGCTGTAAATTTCGTCAGTATCACATTCTGTCACGTCGTCATGTTCACTGCGTGAAACGCAGTAAAATTCTAAACACCCAACCGGGGCCCTTTAGTTCATTTTAGCAGTCTCTTGCAAATTGAACTAACAGCTGTAAGCATAAAGCTCATTTTAGAAGTAGCACAATGTCAGAATATAACATGTCATGCTTGATTAGTCACCGGTAATACCACAATGCTTCGATCCCCGTCCACGTGGGGGAACGTTTGGGCGGCTCGTGACAATTAGGGGAGTGAATCGCTAGTGTAATTGTAGTAGTCTGTGATGAAGGGTTTAATATACGGCTGGGGATATAGTCTATCCTTTTGTTTCATAGAAATTATACAACATTTCAAACAAACAAAGCTGCAACATTTTGCAACGCAAATAATGATCGTATTTTTGTGCATACTACTTGGTTGGCTAAAACAGAGTATAATAAATAATTTAGCTCCCAAAGTTAGTTTTGTGTATTATATGATCTGTGTTTTGGTCTACCTTTCACCGAGTTACCAACCAATAAGGAACTTAGTCCACTTAAACGCAAGATAATTTGGTCAAAACACGGTCCCGAGATTCAACTTCAACATAGCAAACTAGTTAACTAACACAGCAAAGTTTTTTTCCCTACCCTACTTCATTCCACTGTTGGGCAAAAACGCCTTTATTTCTGTACCTTTTCACTTATTGCGTACGATCCTTGGCAAATGAAAAATTTAAAATATTTAATCCCTAAAAAATTTTTCTTCATTGCCTTCTACCTATAGAAGAGTCAATCAGTGTAAATGTTGGATGTACTAAGTAAAACTAGAAAAGGCGACTGATACAAGCGATCACTAGTTGGGTTTCTCGAACAAGCTACTTCTGGGGAGTAAGCACGAATAAGACAAACGCAATCGTATTGTAACGGTAGAGTATTTGAGTTACACTGCGCGGTGGTTCTGCAATGTTTGGAGGTCTAATAGTTGTTGACGCGCAATATGACTTGAATACGTCAGACTTACGTATCGCGGCGATTACCAGGTTTCGCGCTAATTTCTGCTTCCGATAACTCTGCGTGAATTGTCTGAAATTTTCTGACATTTCCAATTTCCTTCTGCAAAAGGATGCCAGCAATCTCCCCAAGATAATTCCCTGTTTAAAAGCGCTTGTACTGTCAGTATCAGTAATTGATGCTAGCTTTGCGATAACGGAACTTTTGAAAAAAAACCGTTTGGTTTTTGATTTGAAGCTTTTTCTGGTTTTCGATAGACGACACTTTTACAAGCCTTAGTTGAGTGAGATGCTGATGACATCATTTTGTAAATTGAAACACAGATTTTACACAATGGCCCAAAAGGTATAGGTACGTTTTGTGCTGACTGTACCAGAACCTAATTAATTATTAGAAAGTAATTTAGCTCAATTTCTTACTACACGTATAATTTGAATTTGAATTTGAATAAATAAAAAAATACTGTACTGCTGTAACTTTTTCCATCTAGGGATAATTGAATTTTTTTTTTTATGATAAAAGTAATGGAACAAGCTGATAGCTCACCTGATGTTAAGTAGTAACTTCTGTCTATAAACAATGCACTACCTAACAGAGCAAGTCCAATGAGGACATGCCCTGTAAGGCAATGCACTGCGTCCATCACTCTGAGACGTAAAGATCTTGAAGTCTCATGTGCCTGTAATTGATAAAGACAAGCACTTTTTATTATAGTTTTATCTATATCTACTCACCTACCTGCTAATATTGAAAACACAGAATTTTATGGATAATAAGCACGAACCTAACCAGCAAATATTTCAAACTATTTCCTAGTATCTTCAAAGTATTCTATGAATAATTCATACCATTATGTACAAACAGAAACACTTGCGCATCTCAACAGTGGGCGGCTGGGCGGTGACCACCGGTATCCGTGACGTCACGTTGCCTCTCGCCGGTACAAGTGGCCACTGGAGTCGAGACGCTGGGCTACTCCTACCCTCACCAGGTTTGTCCCACTACGAAATGAACAGCACGATACTGACCACAAAAAAACTGGGTGTTCATTGGATAACGATAAACAATGAAGGAATGATACATTTTGTTATAAATCTAGGTTACTTAAGTAGTCTGTAGACCTAATTTTCTTAAGCCATTTTGCGTACCTATGTTTGTATTACAGCTTTATGTACCTAGGTTCACTAACAATGAAATTAAATAAATAAATCAAATTAAAAAAAAAACAGAGTTATCGTGACATGCGTAAACTGGAGAAGGAATTCGCATGACGTTTTGATTACGCCCAAGATCAAAGCAAGTTATTTATTCTGCAGTGGAGAGATTACTTATACATTTTGATTTTTTTCCACCATCTCTTTTAGTGGAACGAACGGTAGTGAGAATGGAAGTAACCCGAAAGAAGCTGTGGCAAGATGCCAGACGACTCTGCGTTCTGAACTCGAGTAGGCGGTGGAAGAGGCACTATTCCGAGTGGTCTTTGTTTTTGCGTAGGTACTCGGCCTAAAATGGAATGGTTTCTATGCTGTGTATTGGAGTTTGAAGTAGTCTTTTTCTTAAGGAGACTTTCGAGAAATATGTTTTTTAAAACAAGCAATGTAAAGAAAACCAAAGTAAGAGGAAAATGAACGCATAATGACAGGAGATTTTTATAAAAAGTCAATGATAATTTACGACTATTTCGGTGGTTTCAAAACAGACCAAATAAACGCTCAGAAACAGCAGACAAAGCCCTTTGTAATCAAAACAAAAATCCATCTTCATTAAACAAACAAACCGGAATGATAAATGCGCATCGAAAGTAACACACAATGCTTAAATTGGAGTCAAACAGTGAACCAGCAACTTTGGAACCCAGCTTATTTCGAAAAAGGCTCGACGTGACTTTATCAACACATATAATATGCCTTTACATCTATTGAAGATGATTTATACAGCGTCAGAAGGCACCCTATGCCTACACTTAACGGGACACTGTCGTGCCTGGGAGAATGTTTAGATGGAGTAGGCTTGCCCAGCACCTATACCATATATATATCAACACAAAGATGGATATATAAAGTAGAGTGTGGACCCAACCTGCATATGCACCGACACTCTAGATCCGCAGTACCAAGACCGGGCTCCATGTATTCAAAATGATTTCCGGTAGTGATCGAAGGCTTAGCATTGCTATTCAGCGAAGCAACGCAGCCGTCAGTGTCTTGGGGATCCTTTGAATTAGATACTTAAGTGTCACAAAGGTCCTGTCTTCCTCGAGTTTTTTTTGAGCTTGGATTTGTGTGACTATGTTTTGTTTGTCAGCTATTTTCACAATACTTAAAAAATCTGTTAGCCACAGAACTCACAACGTAAAAGAATACTAGAATATTGATAGGTCAGAATCAGTGTATCACTATAAATACAAAATAGTTAATTAAGTAACATAATTTCCACTAACAACGTATGTTACCAAGACATTTTTGTGGGTACACTTTTTGGCGAAAATGAGGAGTTAAACAGCTATTTCCACTGGACTGTAGATCAAACTCGGGATCAAACCGATCTGCAGCCGGATGCCAATTAGCGTGTTGACTGAACCTCGTTACGAATGCTCTAGTGCATCACGCAGAGAACAAGCTAACAATGTTACCAGATGCATTGTGGGTCAACGAACTTTGTTATCGGTTTAGATGTTGAATCATGTCTTCGGAAACAGAGACAGGAGTGCCAAGCTGTTTCTAACGAACCTCTTCAATCCAATCTTCTGTTAAACTATGGAATCACAGTTATGACAGGTGTTACAAGTTTGAGGCATATTATTACCTCCTTCTGGAGGTCTCGGGGGCAATCGTTGTCTCATAAAAACTTACCAGGCTTTTCATACTAAATCATAGGTATTTTGTAACTAAATAGTGACACTGGCGCGTTTCAGCGCGTTTTTTGCCGTCTTGTTTTCGTATACCTGTGGCCACATCGCTTGACATTATGCTGGGCAGCGAAAGCAGTTCAGAGCTTACGATACGAGGGCGGATTTTTTTCTTCAAGACAGAAATTATGATTTTATTGGGTTTTCTAAGAAACCAGATTCAGTTTCGTGATTCGTACAAATATTGCATAAAGATAAATGTATTTACATTAACCGTTTACTCTTTTTAGAAAAACCCTTGTTTTGGTATAGTTAAGTGTATATTTGAACCCATTACCATAAAATCAGAGAGCGGAGTTGTTACCACCAAGCCACTCGATTATGCACATCGACGTAGGGGTTTAGTTACATTCCACGAAGTAAGCTCGTTTGAGAGACGAGATTGATTAGCAATTCTACGTCACTGGCTTAGTCGTAACTAGCAAAGTGCTAGAGCTTAGACAACATTTCCAATACGTACTCTAAGTTATATAGCAATTGAACTTCGCAGTGTGATTACATCAAAGCGAACAGCATTATGCTTGTTAGAGTATAGTAGGTACCTATCAAGTAGCTAGGATATTGCTTGCAGCTAGGAAAACTAATTGCTGGAGATGACGTCAAAATGACGTCAAAAACTCGATTCACCCACTAGTGAATGAGGTTTCGCCCGTCCAAGCTATGACGTCAAATCTCTGCTAAACTGAGCATAAATCCCCTGGTTTTTTGTCACAATCTCAGGGATAGAAGAAACATTCGCAGGTAAGAGGTAACTTTTGACTGCACCATGAGATATTCTTCTTTTTATTATCTGGCTTGTATCCGGCGAAGAGATTTCTCGCTTTGGAAATCCAACTGCGAGCTGGACGACCTACAGCTAAAATGATTCGTTTTTCTTACTGTAAACCTAGAGCAATCTCTTTGTCCCAATATCAAATGAGATAAAATTATTTATTTGACGTTATGTAGAAGATATCGGCTTTTGGCGGCAACCCGAGATCACAAAAACTTTACGACTTTCTGCCCTACAATTTTTCATTGAACAGCCCTCATGGCATAATAATATTTCGTATTTCAACTCAAATATAAATGTATCAATAAGTTGTATCGACAACCTTCACTAGATCGTGACTTTTCATGAAAAGTGCATATTGGTGGATAAATACCACCTATCAGATACTCTGTTGCTTGCTAAGCAGCAGTGTACCTAAGTCAGAATTCAGTGTTTAGTACTGCAACCGTGTTCAAAGTAATGGAAACATTTTTGATCCTCAGGTTGTGGAACGATCTTCCTGTCGAGGCTTTCCCTATTCACTACAATATGGGGCACTTCAAAAAGGGTGTTTTAAAATTCTTCAGAATCGGCAACGCGCATGTGATGCCTCTGGTGTTGCAGGCGTCCATATAGGCTACGGTAACCGCTTCCCATCAGGCGGGCCGTACGCTTGTTTGCCTACTTAGTAGTATAAAAAAAAAATAGAACGCCCAATGGAGATTTTGGTAAGCTATTACCAACAGCGCGATTTTTAAAAACAAATCTTGGTTTACTTACATAAACCTTAATAAACGACGGTCTCAAAACCACTTTACAAAACAAAGAGCCGTTTCAAGATCGAAACCCTGCAGAAAAAGAAAAGAAAAATTATATTTGAAGGCTTTCCGCATGCTTGAGGCAAAGACGCGTGAAGCGTCCATTCAGCGTCACTCCGAGACCTGACATAAATTTAATTGTTTATTATAAACATGATTTATTGTTATTTGTTATACCTACAGTATGTGTTATACTATGAGTAAAGCCAAGGTAGAGCTTTATAGAAATAGCTTTTAAGAAAAAGCATATTGTAACACGAAAAAGCTCTTATAACAACTTGCTTTTCAAAAAAATATTAATTTTCTCTCCCTAGCTACACGACGCGACGTCTTGCCGACATTATTAGGGGGTTAAGTCTGTAGGTAGATTGTAGTTCGTATAGTGTCTATTTTTTTATGTCTCTTTTACACAAAAATGAAATAGTCTGAACATTTACGAGTAGTAGAAGAAACGTAAGTAAGTAACATTCTAGATTAAAGTCTTAATTACAAAAACGCCGCTTAATGACCGCTTAACTCTAATGGATATCGCTGAACACAGGCGTTGAGCCCTCAGATGTTATTTTTCTTTGTCTTGGACCTTCATAAGTACCGACTGGGAGTATTTGAAGCGAAAGATAATTATAATTACAGCGGTAATTTCAAGCTCTCTTTTACTCTTTTTCAAAGGACAAAAATGTAATAATACAGTGTCTTTTTAATTTTGCACAAATTATTACGCTCTAATTTTTGACCGCGTCAGTAAAATAATGAATAAGAGTAAATTGTTTTGAGATAAGGTCAAAGTCCTGAATGCCAACGAGCGTGAAAACGATTTTGAGATAAATGCAAAAAAATATCGTCAGGATCGTAGTAGTGAAAATTAGTAGTTGATGTTTACTTAGATACTTGCATGTACAGTCAGCATCATTAGTAAATGATAATGAAGCAGCATGTTTTATAGCTAACTAGCTTCCGCTCGCGACTTCGTTCGTGTCCTGTTGGATCCCGTTGATTTTCCGGGATAAAAAGTAGCTTATGTGTTAATCCAGGTCACGGACAATATATATTCCAAATTTCATCCAAATCGGATCAGTACTCTTTGAGCCAATTTGTTACAAACCTACTTACAAATCTTTCCTCTTTATAATAATTATTAGTATAGAAAATGCAAAAAATTTCTTTTTTTTTCTGACTATGACAAATAAAAACTCTAACATAAAAGTTTTTTTTTTCACTAAGAAAAAAATATGATTAGCACCACAATAGACACAATTTGAAATTCAGAAAAAGTGGTCTACTTCTGACCATGACTGTACTTAGATCTTTCTTATCGGTTGGTAAGATAAGTACAAAAGAGTTTAGGTACAGCCATATCAAGGTTGCCATGGTCTGAGTACTAAATAGTTTGCAGCATAAAAAAAATACAAATAATACGCCACCTATTTTCAAAACCTTGGACGATGCAGTGAACTGAAAAGTTCAGGCTTCCACACTGATTACCATTCTTTCTACAGATGGCGCTATTTTAAACTAGAACGCTTACCCACCCCTCAACAGATGGCGTTGTTATCAGCACTAAAACTTCAACCCAGAGCGCCAACTCTAAACTGAGTCTCAAAAACAAATTACTATGCTAAACATTGCATTTACTTTTCGGAAAGTGTCTACTAGATGGCGGTCAAGGGCTTGATTCAGTATCTTACTTACCGACTTATCTTGCTATTTGTTATGTCTGCACGAGCTATGATCATAATTTATCTTTTCTTTTATTCTAGGTGCCCTCCCTCGAAACAAACACCGTAACCTAACAAGCCGGTACAAATACCTACTAAGAATATTTTTCTTTTTTAGGGTTTGATATTAATTCTTAATTTAAAAATGAATTTGAATTGGAGCACACCACACTTGATTTAGCAAAGAGCGTGCGTAATTCCATCATGGCGCCCGACGCTCAGAGTAGGTAGGTACCTACCTCAGGTAATCGCATTGCAAGCAATTATGCTTGCATTGCGATAGCCCCCAACTCGATTAAAGTTGAAATACTACCCCAGCTCTTATAGCTCGGGAGCTGGTGGAGTTTTTCTTACATCATACTATCTGTTCAGTTTATATTATGGGCACGTTACTTTATGTTAGCTAAGTATCTTCCACCTGTTTTTTTTTAATATTAAGTAGTTAAAGTTACGATTATAAATTTTAATAATTAAGTGTTCCCAAAACCAACATTTTAGCGATATCTACCCGAAAAGGGTAATTACAAACAACAAAGGATGTATCATAACTTGCTATATACTATTAGCATGGACTAATTATTAGGCCATGCTATTAGGTAGGTATACTTAAATCACAGAATATTAGTACAATTACTTTTATTCCAAGGCCGTTATTTTCTTATACATAAATTTTTCAAAGCTTTATCGTAAGAATATTAGCAGCAGCTTTCGGACTACTAGACACACTCCAGTAATAACTTCTTGGTACCTAGGTACAAACTACTTAACCGATGGAGTATGAGATATGACAATTCAAGTGCATATTGCATGAGTTAGCGAGGCTTAGAAAAGAACCATTGATCAGTTAAGTGAAGGAGATAGAGCTTTCTAGCAATTTATGTGGTGGTCTTTCTGACCTTTCTGATTATTTAGAAGACAAACAAGCTTGGGACGAACTAGCCCCAACTCATTCAATAAAAAAAATTAGTCATACCTAATCATACAAAACCTAATGACGATTCAAAGAAGTAAGATTTTATTGAATAAAAACTTTTTGACTTTGACTTTGCATTGATGCTCCAATTTAGATCTTCAATTATGAATTAAATTAATTTAATGATTCTATTGAGTTTATTTTGACATTTTTATTTTATTCTTTTAACCTGTGATCTGTTATTTTGTTCTCTTAATGTGTTTCTCTTTTATTTTATATATTAGTCTTGTTAAATTTAAACATTTTGCATGTCGGTCTCCGATGAAGTATGTGACATAACTAACTACTAACTTAACATTATTAAGAACTTGTAATCCGACCATACTTCTTGCGAATAAATACATTTCATTTCAATTTCATTTAGACGGAAACCTAAATAGGTTGATCTTTTGAATTTGCGAAGGAAATATCGAAGCATCTATCTATCAAATCAGCCTATGCTCACTCACTGTTGGGTATAGGCCTTCTCTTGGTCACGCCATCTTTTCGAATCCTGCGCAAAAAAATTTAAAAAAAAATTAATTGCAGAACATAGATATAATGCTTTGATTTAATGAAAAAAAACTTATGCTCCACGCCTCTTGGCACTATCTCCTTATTTTATGTATCAGCGGTTTGAACCAAAGTTATAGGGAAAATTTGGTTCTACTATCTATTCCAATTCAGCTAGGTACATCCACTGGAATAAGAGATAGAAGTGAAAGAGAGGGAGTGTTTATTTTCACTTTGCGTAGTGGTGACCAGTAAAAAATTAATGTGGTTTGATATTTCGCATAATTTTATAATTAAGCGACTGGTCCATGAAACTATCAATGGTAGCAAAGGTAATACTATTTTTTTTTAAAATAAATGAAAGTTTTCTTAGAATACTAAATGAGTTAAGTCACCCCTGGTAAACTATGGCAATTGTCACGTCTAGACGTCGCATGCATACGTGAACATAAGTCAGTTCATGAGTCGTTAATTAGAACTGTCTCATGAACCAGAGTCATAGGACTCATTATCAAAAACTTTAATCAAGGTTTCATTAATTACCTACTCACAAAGCCCTAGAAAACGAATTAAAAAAGGAATAAAGAAAATAAATGAAGTGAGATAATTGCAGCGAAAGAGAAACACTAGATAGAGGTACCCACCTAATCAATTTTGGGTGGGAATATTTAATCGACAATGATAGGTATAAGTAGGTTATTATCAGGGTTATATCTGATAGTGTCCACTGGACATCTAGGTCTGCCCTAGGCGGAACCTAAAAAGACTAATGGACATATTAGGCTTCTCTCTACCTTAAATTAATCGGTTACTGCTAGACAAACACCGCAACTACAAAAGATTTCAGAACAAAACTTTTACCATATAGTTTTCAGGGCATTTTCCCCAGTATATTTATATTTTGGCTGTAAATTCGATGGTACATCATCATCAATATATATAAAACTCTTTTGAAGCTGACAGAGAATCAACGCACAGCCTAAACTATAAGTCCTAGAGGTATGAAATTTGGAGGGTAGTATCCTTATATTGTGTAGGGGTGCACTAAGAAAGGAATTTTGAAACGTCACACTCTAAAGGGTAGAACGCGAGCAACGCCGCGGGCGACGGCTAGTACATTTATATCTGGCAAAATGCACAAACCGTTCCGCACCAAAAACTTGCAAACACAAGTGAGTATGAAAAGAAAACACACGTTCGTCTGCGTGGGAACGCCAGAAAGCGTCGAATTCACACGCAGAGAATGAAAGAGGAATCGTAAAAGCCTTTTGGATTGAGCATGCTGAATCATCGCGGTGTCGAGTGGTGTCGCTTCACTAGTGATGACGTGCAATAACGAGCTAGGGAGGGGAGAGTGTCGATTTTGCAATAAGAACCTTTTATTTGCTTTGAAATACAACTTAGGTACGGTCCTTGGTCGGCATTTGAAGTACCTAATACCACAGATCATATACTATGCTTATACTAAATACAATGTTTTTAGACTGGCTTTCATTGAACTTTAGACAATTGTGATGGTAAAATGTGCGTGTTGAAAGTATCAGTAAGAAAAGCTACGTCGTTTACGTACTTAGATGTTTTAGTAAGTAAAAAATATTAAAATAATGTAGCACAGGACTCAAAAATAGACTACAGCTTTATTTACCCTGATCACTATGGTTCCATTGATATAAATAAAACCGTTTTAGTACCTAATATCAATGCTATAATCACAGAATAACCATAATATCTACGTCACACCTAAAACCCATAAATATGATATGTGCCCATACCTAGTAGTCTATACACATTGGACCGGCTTTCCAATGTATAAAAGAAAAAACTTCGACGTACCCTCCAGTCTACATCCTTACCCACAAGAACTAGTGCCTAATCTTGCGCGGGATCTCAAAAGAGGGCCTGAAAGCGCACGGTGTACGCCTGATGAAAACCCCGCTCAAGTGACGCCCAGCCCTTTAATATTCACCCTTGGCTTTGTCTCGAACGATTGACGAAAATCGTCGGTAGTGTGAGCTGCCTCGGGCGCAACATTGCGATATGTTTACGTAGGACAGCGTGCAAGTCTGTTGTTGAAACTTAAAAAATGTAATATGACTTTTAGGTGCAGCTGGCGACCTGCATGGGTTGCAAATGTAGAGCTTAATTTGCAGGTGATGATTGTATGATTAGTAAGTCGTGCAGGTGTTGATCTTACCTACCAATGATGGTATTCATAGCTAAGTATATGGTACTCGTAGGTATAACAGAGACATCAAATAAGCATAATATACCTATTTTGATATTTAAATTTATACTTATTTCGTTTTGAAGTATGAACAATGAGCATACCTATTAACTAGCACTAACACAACCTTACAAGCTTCTAAGACCAGTTGGTTTAGAGAAGTCAAGCCAAAAACATAACCCTCACTTCTTATTCAAGTGAATCTGCGACAAGCTACCGTAGTGGTTTCCAAACTAAAGCAAATTGGCCAAATTGGCAGCGTTTTGTGGCGTTAACTGAACTTTGTTATACGAAAGTTTCACGCTGACCGAGCAATCTAAGTTGGCGATGTAACGACTTATCTACGGGGTATTCTGTTCTGGGTGTTCATATAATTTACATAATTTATAAAATCCTTTTCAATTTACGTTATGCATAGTTTCATACGACGATGAAGCCGGGGCAGACCGAAGAAGCGCTGGCGTGACGACCTCGACACATTCCATAGAGCCTGGTGGGAGGCAGTCGGTGATCGTAAAAACTGGAGGGATATGGGAGAGACCTTTGCCCAGCAGTGGGACAGTATGGATTAAAAAAAAAAACTTTCATACAAGAATTGTATCGTGCAAGTTCCCTCTTTACTATAGTACCAAAAACATGAAGAAAACAGAACCTTTACTTTTACAAAAATCTAGTTCCCATAGTACCTACAAACTCTGGTTTGGGACTAGAAAGCGTTGTGTGATAAAATGTCCAAGAATTATTTATTTCATCATCAACATATATCAGTCCACTGCTGGACGTAGGTGGGACGTAGGGAATATTTATTTATTATTGTTTATTTATTTATTTATAACCCCAACGACACATAACCTGCTGCCTTTCATATTTATTATAAATGCAACAAAAACTGAAATAAAAAAAATTAAATGTTAATAAAACCAGACATCAATCAAGCCGCCGTGGTTGGTCTGAAAAATGGGATATTCCATTAAATAAAATTGTGACCGCAGTTCAGGGCTGGCTCAGGCACGCGACGCCAAATTGTAATTGCAACATTTAAATGGCATCAATCATCACAATCGCTTGTTTTTGTATTAAAAAAAAAAAAATATATATAGGTACTACGTAGTAGAATTTCCTATCATCATAGGTAATTCTAATTGTATTCTCGTGAACCTATGGAATAACGATGAATTCTCGTTATTCCATAGGTAACGTATGGTACAACGAGAATAAGAAAAACCCATTATAATTACCTATACCCACAGCTAAATGCAGCTATTTGATTTGACGATACTTTACAATTTGCTTAAATTTTTTTTTGGCATACCTAAGATTCTTACCTTTACCACAGCATAGATAGATATATCTTTTGCAAAAGTTTAACTTTGCCAACATAATTTAGGTCTAATTTTAAATATAACGCAAAAAACACTAAAAGCTTAAAACTACTATGGTATTTTATCCCGTAATATACCAGCGTTACTGAGTTTTTAAAATGTAGGCCGGAGTTCAAAGAGTTGCAACACTCCGGTACTTGAGGGGTGGCATTGGTGGCAGCCTTTGAATTATAAAGGTCAAACTACATAGAATTATCTAGGCACCATAATAATTTCCATATATAAAATATGTCATATATTATTTATGTCTAACTAGCCGTCGCCCGCGGCGTTGCTCGCGTTCTACCCTTTAGAGTGTGACGTTTCAAAATTCCTTTCTTAGTGCACCTCTACACTATATAAGGATACTACCCTCCAAATTTCATACCTCTAGGACTTGTAGTTTAGGCTGTGCGTTGATTCTATGTCAGCTTCAAAAGAGTTTTATATATATTGATGATTGATGATGATGATGATGTTCAAAAAGAGAGAAAATACCTTGGTATTCTTGGTGCTAGCTGCATTTTTATTCTTATACTGTATGACAAGGCCTCTTTACATCCGCTACACAATTACTTACAATAATATTATTATGACAAGGCCCATGTACAGCCGCTAAAGTACAATGTTATAAACAAAGCCAAGTGTCCCATATTGTTTTCCAAATGGTGAATAAATATCTATGACTATGACTATTTCGTGGAACTTCAGGATTGTAAAATTCATCAGTATAATTATATTATAGTAAGCGAGCAAATTCGTATGAGTTAGTGGCCAACTCTGTTGACGGAGTTTTTAGGCCGCCATAAGGACTCCGTCGTGGCTTAACGACTGCTAAAGCCGGGACCGACAGTTTAACGTGTCCTCCGAAGCGCGAAAGCGGTCAGATGTAAATGCCACTAACGGTCACACATCCAAATAGTGACCGCGCAAAACGGTGCATAACTTAGATAATCGGTAAAGATTGACTAACTGACAGTTCATAATTCAACTCGATAAAAAATACTGTGCTCCTTTCAAAGAGCTCAAATATAACGCAGTGTTCGGGTGTTATTTAAATCTAGTTTGACCCTAAATTGATTACAGCAAAGGTTGAACTGGAAAGGTTTTTTCATTTGATAGTTTTTTATACGATTCCAAAATAATGAGCTCAGCTTTTTTGTATCGTTAGTTTTTAGAAAAAAATAGGGGTATGACCCACCTGATATTAAGCAGTGAATTGCCTTTATCATTTTAATTTCTATATTTCTAGTTTGTGGAATGAATGAATGAATGAAAATGCTTTATTGTACGTAGGTACACCTTATAACTAATATACTAAGATGTTTGGAGGTCTATTTAAAAAAAAACATAGCTTTTTTATTTTAATTGTTTTTCTTATAATGTTATTTGTGAGTGTTATTTTTATCAATTTTCGTAGTAATCCTTGAAATAAATGTGTGTTATCTAAGTGATTTTTTCAAATGATAAAATTTGTTTCCTATTTTTTCTTTTGCCGAAGAATTGTCGCGTTGAGTAAAAATATTCAAAGCACAGTCATGAGTAAAGCCATTTTAAAAATGGAAGGTAACGAAGACTAATTAAATTTATCTGGTGTTATCACAATCAATTGAATTTAATATTATGTTGAATCAAACTTAGCATTCTACAAGCGTTTAGATTCACTTGAAAAATTAAACATTCTAGTCATATTTGACCTCGACGGTACACCTTTAGTATTCAAATAGCCAGAACGCGCCAAGCGATACTGAGCTTAATGTTCATGTGTATAAGACAGATGTGTGACGGTTTATCCGAATAAAAAGTCAGGTACAGTCGCTTACTTTTCGAAGGCGTTTTCGTGTGTATTCTTTGTCAGCAAAACGGTTTGAGAACAAAGGTTGTAGCGAAAACTCGTGTTCTTTTCAAATACTCTTCTGTGATACACACTGCTAAAGTATTATTTGAGCAAACTTATAGTCCCCGCTGGCAATCACTAATTAAATTATGATTTACAACATTTAATAGGTAGGTACCGTTTTGAACACAATCCACAACATATCCAGTTAGATGCAGCGGGTACAAATTATGTAGAGTTAAGAGGCATATTACACTGCGACCGTGATTATCTTTGGCATTCTTATCCAGAGAAACTGTAACTTTTCGACAATTTTATCTTTGTTTTTTATGGTAAATGTAATGGAACAAGCTGATAGCCCACCTGATGTTAAGTAGTAACTTCTGCCTATAACAATGCATTACCTCACAGAGCAAGTCCAATGAGGACGTGCCCTGTAAGGCAATGCACTGCGTCCATCACTCTGAGACGTCAATATCTTGAAGTCTCATGTGCCTGTAATTACACCGGCGCCCTTACCCTTCAAACCGGAACACAGCAATGCGAGCATCGTTGTGTGGCGGCAGAAATAGGTCCGGTGGTAGTACTTCCCCGGACGAGCTCTCACAAAGAGCTCTACTACTACTAAACTTGTTGTGTGATGGAGAACAGCTTTAAATATACTCCATAGCGGCAATAAAGTGATAAAACACATACCCACTTCCTATTTATGCATACCAAAAATACTAGAATTCTCTGTGTTGTGCACAAAGTGAGCCTAACATTAGAACAAAGGCTAACAACGTCTGATTGATGGTATACACATGCATGAAACACGTCGAAGTATGCTTGCATTCAAGACGAGAGATGTTTCGTAGATTCGTGACATAAATCTTGTCATAGATCCGGAGGGGACCGTTACTTATTTATCTAGTAAAATCACTAAGGCCAATACTACAAACTCCCAATATTCGTCAGATAAAATACTACTCATCTCTACTTTAGACTTTTCAAAATTCAAAAACAAAAAAGAATAATGTTAGTCAAGCCCAGGCTAAGCTAATTTAAGAATCTTCTAAACTACGTGAAATTTATCTCTTAACTCTACCATACCTAAGATATTTATACATTTTGTAGTGCACTCTTATTTGTGGGACTTTTTGAGCGGGAAAGGGAAACTCTTAATATGATAGAGTAATAATTATAAACTCAAAAAAAATACTCCTACTCTTCCAGGATATTTTATTTCCAAGTTTTGGTTTGAATAGGATCGTTATTGAAGATATTGAAAATCTTGTTACTTCTATTTGAAAGTGGTTGATGTAGCCAGTCGAGCTCTCGGTCTACGCTCGCCTGAACTGCGCGCCGTGTTCACCGAACACAAAGGCGTGCCGACTTCACCGCCAATTTGTTAGCACCTAACAAAGCCTCTTACACCGCTGAGCATGACCCCTAAATTAAACGCTGTAATATTATACCGTGGACATGCTGTATAATGACACAGATCATATAATACTACCTATACTAATAATGATTTAAATCAGCACATTTTCAGTGCCTTAATATTTTATTTCAGTTTTGTTACTTGTTTGGGCCATCACTGCATTCAAAAATGTCTGAGTGAGGTGATGCACTAACATCCACAGTAGGATAAGGAAACTAGACAGGGCTTACAACCCGACACAGTACAGCTCGACTTAGGTATTCCTAGAGATCCGAAAACCAATAGCAAAATTGATTTTCTAGTATCTTTTGTCACGTTTTGTGTAAGACAACTTTCACCAATCAAAATCTGAAGGCATGTTTAGCATAACTTTCAGAATCGCTAGTCTTTTGTTTGAGTTGCTTTCCACTCATGCCGTGTTGAAGGGATTCTGCTGTTTTGTAATGGAATGATGATACTGAAACTTATATACGAACAAACTTACACGATTTTATCTAGTGGACATGTCAGAATAATTGCCTAAAATAGGTTTTTTTTTAAGGCACCAGGTAAAATTGTAATTACAGCCACCCACATATTTAAGTGGACCCTATTCAGAATAGTGAACAGGGGTTTTGTTATTCAGGTCTCAACGTTTTATTCGAGAAACAAGTGTCTCCTTAAGAGGCTATTAAACCCTCCCACTGACGACTGCAAAAAGTACCACTTTCTGTACAGACCTTCCATTATATTTATACGAAAATAGTCTGTAAGTCAGAAGCGATAGGGATTTTTATAGCGTTACTGGTTGTACTGCAACAATAAGAGGTCGAGAGACCTGTGTTCTTTCTAGATATTCATTGTTCTCTTAAATTACACCACTGGAATTTCTATTGTGATAAATTGTCTTGGGTAAAAATTGGTACAGATTTTTTAGATAATAATGCGTACCTAAACGCAAACTTTATCTACTAAACATATATGTTCAGTTATTTACTTCTTCTTCTTTCGAGTCATTGGCTATGACCTTATAGCCAATGACTCCCAATGACTATTAGACGTGCCCTAACAGTTGTGGTTAGAATTATTTCACTGATCCTGAAAATGAATTCCCTGATATTCAAGCTTCCTGACTAAAAGCCCCGTGATGGAACCATCAGCGACTGTAGCAAATGTAGCGTAAATTCGTTACATGAACCTACGCTCTAATCTGTAAGGCAATATATCAGTGGCCAGCACAATAGCAGATAGAAAGCATTGCGAGCAACAGTTAACCTAACTGTTGGTAATTTGGACTCGTATGAAATAGAATAAATCGGTCTCTCTTAAAGCCAACCAAAAAACGACCTAAAACCCTACAAATACGACTCAATTTTCTTGATATTAAATCCTTTTGTTACCCCCTTTTGTCTTTTACATATATTCGACAAGCGAGAAAATGCTACTCTTATTTTGAATCCTGGAATGATATGTACAAGGTTGGGATTCCCCTGGTGGTTGCTTAGGTATGCGGTGTACTAAGCTTGATGTGTTGTGAACGCAGGAGAGTTAATGGTGCAAGTGTTATTGAAGCCAGATATTGCTCTAGAAATTTGGTATTCTACACGTACCTATACATCTGGCTGGTGTTTGGTAGTTTTAAGAAAAAAAACTCATCTATCTAACTAACCTTAAGTTGAAAGACTGATTCTCCACGATAGTGATGGCTTTTCTACTCAACTCAGCTTCTCTAGCTAATTTGACATTCTAAAATCGCTACAAAATATAAAACGTCGAATTTTCGAACTATAGGCTTCCCCAACCCTTGAGTGAAGCATAGTGTGTGGGCCACGTAATAATTTATTCGATGAGTCACATCACATCATCACGGGTTGAAATGCTTGAACTGTTTTGAAATGCCAATTTCATACTCATAAGGCTCTCTTGTTTTTTTTTTTTGTTGAATATGAAGTAAGCTAGAGCGGCAGTTAACACAACACAATATCAAACACTTTGACGATACCGGTATATTACAAAAGTATCAATTTTCATAAATTTATGGAGCGATATCTCGTTTATGGCATCGATAGCCGTCGCGAACAAATAAAACTGCTTGTTTTATGCTTTAAGTTTACGAGCCATTATTTATAAAAATAAATAAAATATGGGAACAGCTTTATACTCCACATAAAGGATGTTTTTAAAATATTTTCTACAATATTTATTGGCTAGGACAATGTTCCAACGAACAAAAATTTACAGCAAGGAGTTTTCGCTCTGACACGTACCTACTTATATAAAAACATATAAGACTTTTCTTCAATCACATTATTTTCGATATTTGTCTAGATCTACTAGATCTACCCTACCCTATTCCATTGCTAAACTAAGAACATCACACACTACCTACTTCTAAAATGTTGATAGTACCTACGAAAACTACCTACTCCGAGTACCTTCCTATTTAAAAGTTATGCCAAGGTACTTTCGCTTCCTTTCGCTTTTTAAAAACAAATCCCGCGCGATGTTTAACTGAGAGAATTTAGGTTTGTCAGAATCGCGAATCAAAGCAAAGGTAATACAACTTTGTGATTGTTCAGAGTGTTCAGATTTGAAACTTGAAGAGAAAAGTCATTGCAAGAACATTCCTTTATGTAAAAAGAAACGAGGTACCTAACTATTCGTTATTGTATAATCAATTTTCTTTCTAGAAAGTACGATTCTTTCCTTTGTGCTAGATTCTAGTACCAAGAATTTCCGCTGGCAAAAAGATATTACAAACGAATAGGACAGTTTTAAAAATATAGGGGTAGGAAATTACAGGGGGAGTCATCTATCTAGGTTCAATACAGGCTTTGAACCTTTGTGCACAACAATGGATAAGATGGAACGCGCGTTGCTAGTAAATAAGGCTATATGCTCTGAAGAAAGTACAAGGATTTTTATAATATTGTAGAAAACTAAACCCAAACATGCGACCATTTATTAAGACACTGGGAATCGTCAAACAACTTCTCGCTTGCACACTTCAACATTTTTGAACATAGCAAATCGTTTAATGTTATTATGAAAAATCGCCTTAATTCGTACCTCAGCCTCGCAACAAATAATTTGGTTACCTGGTCTGAGAAAAAAACCAAGGCCTTCCCTGCTACAAAATCAAAAAAGATGTCTTAGAAGAACCGTATGTAAAACCAAGCTCAAGCACGAATTGTGCCACAAGTGCAAAATCGAATAAAGAGGTCTAGATATACTAGAGTCTACTACGATTCATATTCAGTAATGTTTCAGAATAGTCATTATTTCTACCAATTTTTAAAATAAGCAAAAAATCAGTGCTTACTTACCTTCATAAACAGTTAATAACGTTTTTAATAATGAAAAACTGATTAAAATCGTTCCACGTAAACAATCTCGAAAAATACGAGCCAAATCTGAGTTTCGAGCTTAAATTAAACCACGAATATCAGGAGCGGTATTTTCCATGGGCGTATTCAGTTGTGTGTGTGAGTTGAGTCAAATTGCCAATTATATAACATTCATAGTAGTTCTTCTTCTTCTTTTAAACCTATATGGCCTGTGTCCGTCATTTCGACGGACTATTTTGCCAGTATCAAGTGGTGAATTTTAAATAAATAAGTCAAGTCTTCGTCAAGTCGGCTGTCGTTTGTTTTGAAGAGAAAATGGTGGATTTTCTCTACAAAACCTGAAACGAATTTTCACATTCAGCGAAACCACTTTACATACATTTATTGCAATTGCTCACACTTTAAGTTATGATCTAAGTATTATTGGTTAAAATTCCACCAAAATTAGTTAATAATACTCACAATAACACCAGAAAAACTATTAAAATAAAAATGCTTTGTGTTGTTTCAAAAAATGTGAAAACTCGACTCATTCATAGTAGTTCCATTGGTAACTGTTATGAAACGTCACTTTTTTGTAGTAACTTCAACTTCTTGGTTTATAATGAAGTTTGGTACCTACATAATTAAACGGGATTCGAGTTTTCACATTTTTTGAAACAACTCATAGCATTTTTATTTTAATAGTTTTTCTTGTGTTATCGTGAGTATTATTGTTAAATTTTGGTGGAATTTTAACCAATAATACTTAGATCGTAACAATAAGTGTGAGCCATTGGAATAAATGTGTGTAAAGTGGTTTTTCTGAATGTGAATAATCGTTTCAGGTTTTGAAGAGAAAATGGTGGATTTTCTCTTCGACCAACGACAGCCGACTTGACGAAGACTTGACTTGACATAAATTATTTAAAATTCACCACTTGATACTGGCAAAATTGTCTGTCGAAATGACGGACACAGACCATATAGGTTTAAAAGAAGAAGAAGATAATTAAACGGCTTTGAAAGCCATATTACACGTTTATCATATTTATTTTTTGCGCGCGTTGCATACCCATGGCCAAAAACGTAAATAAAACGAGTCGCCTGGTATCTTTATCAACAGTATGTTATGTAGTTTCACGAGGAAACTCAATAGCAAGCTAAACAATACGCAACGTATTATTCAAACGAACGGGAGGCGACGACCGGGCCGGCCGAGAAGACGTTGGCGGGACGATCTCGACGTTCACATAAGAGAGTGGTGGAGCAACGCCAGCGACCGGGACCAGTGGAAGACTTTGGGGGAGACCTTTGCCCAGCAGTGGGACACAATAGGTTAAATAAAAAAAAATAAAAAAAAATATTCAAACATGGAACACCATGTTCCCTAGAGATACTTTTTGTGAAAAATACTTCTCGTCTCTCTCAGACGTAGTTTCGTCTGAATACGTCCACGTTTGAAACCGTGCGATGTTACGGACAGTACCGCATAATAAGCTGTTTACGTAAATCTGGATACCGATGAATGTATAATGTAATCAGCGACTATTGCCATCACGGTAATCTGATCTTCATACATTTTCTTCACTTCATTATTTTAATTCAAAGTGGTTTTATACAATGACTAGTAGAATACTCACGACTTTATTTTAGTGGAAAATATTTTTTTCTATATCGTATTATTTTATTTATTTCTCTTAAACTAGCTATCTAGTCCAGAACGTTTAAAAGCTAATTTGCACACATAAGTAATGTAAATGAGTAAAGACTCATCATAGAACCTATTAGGTTGGTTGGTTAGGTAGGTATTTTCCTTCCGGATTTGGACTTTGCAGCACACTCATTATAAAATTTACTTGAAAAGTCACTGATTTACAACAAAAAATCATTACCTGTTAAACATTTTATGGCACATAAATTACTGGGATGAAGCATGAAAATGCATCCGAATAATAAAACCCGAATATCGGCGGTCTTTCACGGAAATTAATTATTTAATTAGCGAACATTAAAATACCATGCTTGGCGCCGTAATTTAATTAAAAATACTCGCGGCGAGAGTAATAAAATGCGGTTTTGATAAAAATCTGTAAATAGGTAATCTGTAATTCTAATGTACAGCATCAGATCTGTGGGTATTTAACCCTGCCTGGAGATAACAGATATTTTAAATTTCACCAGTAGGTACATTAATTCAATGAAAAATTATCGTAAAAAAAAAAATTTACAACATTTTTGCGGCAATTTTTTTCTTACTGAGACATTTTTCACAGCATCCATTCATATCCAGGTAATGTAGGGATCGAAAAGCACCACTTGACCAAATTTAATCCATTGGACCTCCGTTTTGTACCATTGGATTGTTAAAAGTGCAACCTAGCTCAGATCACCAATTTATATTTTAGGGATTTCAAAATTAAACGCCACTTTGTAAAATGTCGTGAGAGTTCCACACGTTGTTCATACTTTGTTCTAGGTGGTACTGATATTACTCTAATAAAGTAGTAGTAGGCGAGGTTAAACATAATTAAATACGCCCGAAACAGTAACCATGGATAATTTAAATAAATCGGCAAGTCTTTTGACATTTATAATCTTCACGTAAGAGAGAAATATCATTTATTTTTAACATTTACCAAAATTTTATTGTAAAAAAATTATTTTACTACTGTATCACCTACAACGTTTTTACTAAGCGTACTGAAGTTGAAAGACTCTAGGAAAACTGTTATACATTGTTTATTTTCATCAATGGTATATAAAACAAGAGTCAGGCATTATTTCTTTACAATCCAAACTCAATAAACTCAATTCATATCAAAAAACCTCTTTCCAACGTTACTATTTCATTTCAATTGTCCACTTCATCTTTTTTTTCTAAATCCACCAAGAAGAATGACTTAGCTTAGTAAAAACGTTTCAATTTGCAAGTATAATTAACTACATAGCTTTGAGCGTGTCATTTTTTAGATCGCAAAGTAGGTATAGGTATCTATGGTTTTGGTATTTGGGTGCTTCAAACACAATTATAGGTAAATCTGAAGTTTTTCAGTTAGTATTTACCTAAGATCTTTACGTCTCAGAGTGATGGACGCAGTGCATTGCCTTACAGGGCACGTCCTCATTGGACTTGCTCTGTGAGGTAATGCATTGTTATAGGCAGAAGTTACTACTTAACATCAGGTGAGCTATCAGCTTGTTCCATTACTTTTATCATAAAAAAAAAATCAAGTATCATATCAGCCGTAAGACGTGCTACACGGCTGAGCAGAGCAATCGATATTGTACGACCCCCAACGGCTAGATCTCAGACGCCATTTCCCACGTCAGTGGTACTTCCATCATCAATTGGAAATCATCATCACCAACACCATCTTTGTAACAGCTTTACTATTTAACTAGTATAAAAATCACGCAATATTTCTTCTGAACGTCAGTACAATGATTCAAAATTAATTAGCGTTGTAATTAATTTTCCTAAAACCTTATTTGAAACTTCGTTAATAAGATTCTCTTTGTGTGCATAAAAGGCTGTAGCTTGGAGTAATAAATTAAGCTATGGGTTATGTTAGTCACGCTTTAATTGGCAGTTTTGCATTTGACGAAGAAGTAAATCATTGCAATTTAGTTCGTATATCAACGACCCAAGGTCCACCGAACCCGTCATTCTGAAAAGCATGAACAGTTTCTCTAAAATAGTAGAAAACTATAAAAAAATGTCTGGGAATGCTATTTCTAAACGATAAAATCAAGTGTAGCTATAATTTGTCGAATGCCATAGAAGGTATGATCAACTGTGACTTCGTACGAACTTTTACCACTCATATTCTAAGCTAAGCCGCACATAGATACAGGAAACAAATCAATGAAAAATAAATCGTATAGTTTAACATAAATTCTCAGAACAGTGTAACAGACTTTTTTTCACATAGATAAATGAAGAGTCCTGGAAATTCCGACATTTTGAGCTAAGGCAACAAGATCTTGCATCAGCAAACAAAGGGTAAGAACAAAAGGTCTAGTAAGAAATCATCATCAATATATATAAAACTCTTTTGAAGCTGACAGAGAATCAACGCACAGCCTAAACCATAAGTCCGAGAGGTAAGAAAATTGGAGGGTAGTATCCTTAATATATAGTGTAGAGGTGCACTAATAAAGGAATTTTGAAAAGTCGCTTTCTAAAGGGTCTAGAACGCGAGCAACGCCGCGGGCGACGGCTTAGTGCCATTATAAAAACATCCTTTACAGTCTATAACAATTTTTAGAACTTTGTAAAGTATTTTTTTATAACAACTTAAAAAAACGTAGGTAATCCGAAAATTCCGACATTGAGGCTTGTATGTTAATACAGGCATCGTTACTCAAGCATAGATTTATGCTTGAGTCTAGATCAGTGCTTAAGCAATAAATCAGCATACGGGCTTAAGTAAACTTTTTGAGCTAAACCAACACGATCTTGTAGCAGCTGATTAAATAGAAGGTTCTAGGAGGAAGCCTACAAAAGTGTAGGAAACTAGAAATTCTCATTATGCAATGGGTACTTTAATATCTCATTTCACTTAAAAAGGTTCTATTATACAGCATTTGAAAAGGAAGCCACAGAGTATTTCACTTTGAGATATTAAACCGTATAGATTTAATTACTCGCGTAGTCGGTTCGCTACCAACGACGTAGTGTCGGAGCCCACTGCATTAATTTTACATTGTTACAAAACTAGATGTAGTGTTTATTTTTATTTTACTTTATTTTTTCAACTTTAGGAAAACTTACAGCTAATGAGAGTATAGGTTTGTAAGCATTGGTTATTTAAAAGCTAATTACAAGTTTCCACATGTAGCGAGAGATATTATTAGAGCAAAACAAAGGTAGACGGAAAAGAGAAAAGCAAATAAAAACAACTATAGTAAGTATACCTAACCAGTCCTTTTGTTTAGCCTATCGAAACCATATTTTTACAATGTGTTTAAAGCTATAAGTTCAAACCACACCTTTAATAATAAAAAAAATAACCAATAGATACAAAACCTATGTTCTCTTCGCCTTTATTATAACAGCTTATTTATCATCTTACAAAATCTTAAATTGTAATTATCTACTGTTTTCCTACTTGAGAAATAAGTACAATAATAAAAACCTATTTTGAAACTTTCATTTAAATCAGTCTATACTAAGAACTATAGTAAAATGAATCTCACAGACCCCGATTTTAAACTGTAAACTTGTAGCTCTGCCAACATCTGCATTTGGTAAATACATATTCCAAAATCTTCATCACCGGTAAGCTGTTTACGTAAGCACAGATCATATAATACGACGTAAGTAACCAACTAATTAATATCACGTGCTCATAGTAATGTAACATCCGTACTCTCAGCTCTTAGAGTACTTCGTAGCTCCGTAGACTCTCGTAGCCCTGTATTTCGTAGCTTCGTAGCAACAGTTGCATTCGGAGTCGGCTACGATACGCACGCCTTTGGCTAATTGAATTGCAACAATTGGAACGTAACTTTTACAATAAAAACGGTTGCAAAGTTTTGGTACATGAAAATGCATTTTGATGAACTTTATGAAATAAAAGTTGGGGATAAGTCCAAGTTTCGTGTTTGGTGTTAAAGTGCAATGGATCGCGCTGCTTTGATCTGTTTCGTTTTGTTCTCGTTTGTGAAAGGTAATTTAACTATTAATAAAAACTTAGGTAACTAGGTACTTTAGTCATATTTTTATATTGTATCTTGGTGGTATTTTTTAGTCATGATTTAGTGGGTTCAACTGTAAGCTTCACTAGTATTATAATGATCTGTGGCTTTACTGATGAATCCACGTAATTTAAATAATGAAACAAAATAAGAAATAATAAAACAATTGGCTAGGAACCTACTCTCACTTATTTCTTTTTTACTGAGCTCTTGTTGTAGACACTGGCAGAGTTTAGTTTTTTATTGCGTTCCAAATTCAAAACAAGATTTTTTTTCGGTACTCAAAATAGAATAGTCAAGAAAAATGAGAGAATGATTTTTAAATTCAATAATCAATTTCAGCTCACGGCTCATCCCCGAGATCATTGATTTATTATTTAGTCAATTTGTGTCCCACATTCCAACCCCAGCACAATATAACTATTCGATCTAACTATTATACATGATTATACTTAGAACTTTAAATACAACACGATATTTTAAAAATATACCTTTTATTTGTAGACTTTACAATTTGTAGAACAGTTTACTTCCAGTTTAATAGGAGTCCCAAAAACGTAAGATGAGATACAAAATTAAATGTAGGTATATTTTTTTGTGTGTCTAGTGTCAATTTGCCTCCGAGTGGTCGGCATCACGGTGCCAGCGCTGAAACAGCGAGGGGAGTCAGTGACACTAACATGCGAGTACGACCTCGAGGGCGGTCGGTTGTACTCTGTGAAGTGGTACCGAGACAATGAGGAGTTCTACCGGTACATGCCGCGGTTGAGGCCGCCGCAGCACGCGCATAGGCTTGAAGGGGTTAAAGTTGATGTAAGTTAGACTTAAAGCTTGAGGGCCGGCCAGTGGGCTCGATGGGAATATGCCATTTAATCTATTTACTACCGACTTACCCTCTTACAAACGACATAAACTATACTGTAATGTTAACCCTGTTCTCAAGTAGGTAAGTGGCTGTAATCTGTCTTTTTGAGAACTCATTTCTTTATTTAAACCTTAACCTAACCTGGTGTATACCTAGGTAGACTGCCAGATATTAGTACGTAATATTTTAGTTGCTCTACGAAAGTTACCATGTTAAGTTTTTTTTTACTAAAACCCAAAGTAAAAAATCTAAGCGAACGAACGAGCGTCGCTGCTTCAAATCTAGTAAAATTAGCTTTCCTCTGTCAGTTTGCTGGTGAGGAGTACATGTCGTATTTTACATACAAGAAGCCTTAAATTGTGATCATCATTTAGTTGGCGTTCATTAGTAGAGATAGCCTTCCGAAGTTACCACTAACAAGTCTGTTTACTCTACAAACTAAGTACTACCATGTTATTACCTTTCTGATTCCATCTTTTTGTACTAAGTCCTTTTCTGAAATAAAGAATTTATTATTATTATTATTACCTATGCCTAATTTAGCTACGTATTTGTGTTGTTTTCTAGTTAGAGAAGTCGACAGCCCGTCGCGTGCATCTTCGAGAGCTGACGCTGAAGTCGCGAGGGCTGTTCCGATGCGAGGTCTCTGAAGAAGCACCCTCCTTCCATTCGGCACAGGCGGAAGCTTTTATGGAAGTTTATTGTGAGTATACTAGACTATTTTACAACGTAAATTATGCGTTGAAGTTCACAATTTTAACCAATAAACATTTTTGTAGGTTTCATTGAAAATAGTTTTAATTTCAAGAAGTTCTATTGAATTAATTAACCCGTGTGGTGGTCGTCGGTAGTATCTATTATTTTAAACGCCTACCTAGGTACCTACACCGACCTAGTAAATGCCTATCCCGGAAACGAAGGACAAACCGTACCTATAAGGGCCACAGATCACAGGAGGTCGGTGAAAGTCCAAGAAATTGCATACTGGCTGGCTGATGATGGTCATAAGAATTAATAATGTAGGTATAATCAATTCAATGAGTGATTTGTTCAGTACGAAAGGATACATATACGTACCAAATCCGCTACTAAGTAGATATGGGATAGGAAGGATCACTGCAATACCCTACCGCCATAAAATCAGGAATCTGTGCGTAACACCAAAGATAATGTTTATTCCTCCATTACACTTACGTAGATAGGGCATCTCGGACCGAAGTTACACACAAAACAGGTTGTCAGCGCCGGTAAATTATTTATTTAGCTCTAAAGAAAGTCAATATCAATTGTGGCGTGAAATCAAGAAGTTGAAGTTATTATGGCGTCGGGAAAACTTATTTACCTACCTACTTATGAAAGTTTACATTTGATTATGTACTTTACAAGCTCCGTACAGTACCAAATCTAAAGGGGAATACCCCATCTAGGTTTGATATTTAAATTTCTTTATGTTGTGTTGTGAATTTAGTCTGTGCTGAAAACCTGTTTTCTATGTGATAGTGTTCAAAGTATTTTCACTAAAAAAGAGAAGGGGTTATGATGTGATCACGATTTAACGTTCCGCACGTTGCTCCTTTTTAACGTCAATCGGCTCTCAAGCCCGGTTTCAATTCGGCTAACAAAATTGAAACATAAAAGTAATGGCTCATCATTTTCGTTTACGCACAGTCATTTCCCTTTATGAGGTAAAATTTCGAAAAATACCAGGATGTTTTTGTAGCTCTACAGTGGATTGGTAATCTGTGATCAAACAAATGACTGAATTGAATCCATCTCCCTATCCCTATTTCTATAACGTTTACCTGATGGATTTGCTTTTGATACCTCCACCACGCTTCCGAACGCAAAATGTACCTATTGTGTCACGTCTCGTAGCCACTCGTAGCACTTGCTTCTCGTAGCAGCGCGCGTATAAGTCAATAGTCGTAGTATTATTACGAAGAGCAATAATACTACGCTTGACTTATCTCACCGCCCCGCCTGGATTGAAGCATGCTACAGCGTAGTCAGCTAAGATTTCTGGTAAAAAAAACATTCCCCATGAGAGTTTTGCACTAACCTAGGCGTAGGTAAGTATTTACGCAGCGTGATTTTTTTTTAAGACTTCTGATTGTTTTGATGGTTGAATTTCAGATTTTCCACGGGAAAGTCCCCGTATCACCGGCCAGGATCGAGGGTACGTGCTCCAGGATGAGCTCGACGTGAACTGCTCGTCAGCTAAATCCTTCCCCGCGCCGGACCTTCACTGGGTTATTGATGGCCAGAAGGTGAGAACACCTGGAACGAAAATATTTATAAAACTGAAAGGTGGCGTTTCGGCCCAGTGGGACAAACGAGGTACCGATAGTCCGAAACAGGAATAAATAAAGAAGTCCTTCCTTGTTAGGTCTAGGTTACTAGAGTAGGTGCAAGCACGCTCCGGAAGACACAGCATAGATACGGCAGCCCTCTACGAAAATACAAATGCCTAAATTGATGTGGTTTAGTTGAAATTGTTAGGTACCTAGTGCTAGATAAGAGTAGAAAATGCCAAATCACTAGAGGGTCCTCGGAGTAGGACCCGGAGGTTAATTTTAAGGTCACGCATATTTATAGCGAAGACAAGCATGAGCTAGTTACTATTTTGAATTTGTTCCTAGGTAACAGAAAGATCATGGCTGATTGCTTACGGAGCGAAGCCCGCTGCCCAAGGACTCCTGGTTTCGACCCTTGGTCTACGAGCGCCCACAAAACCTAGGATGAAGCTGAAATGTGTTGCCAGCATTGGAACTCATAGGCGAGAACGAACTGTAACAGTAGGTGTGTGTATTCTCCTATTTTATAGGGGTCCCTGACAGTCCGGTGGTCCGTCAGACCATCATTACCAACCGTAATCTCACCCTAGCACAAAACTAGGTAGGTACCCAGTTTTTTTATAGTATAATATTTTTCTTCACACAACCAATGTAGCGATTGATTGTTTGGAAAGAGTATTCTCATTCTCTCCGCAATAACAATTCCGATGACGCATATTCTGTAATGGTCCGACAGACTATGGGATTGTCTGGGAGCTAAGAGATTTAGGCGACCTTGATTCTATAATAAAATGTGATGTATCCAGTGTATGCCCTGTTCCGTAGAGCAAGTTAAACACTACGTTTTTTTTTGTTTTGTGGATTAAATTAAGCTGACGAAAATTTTTATCAAAACATTTGGTACTTATAGGCAGAGTGGCTTATCATCGTCACGTTACTCCTTAAATACAGGAATTCCATACACAACAGTATAAGATCAATTTGATACACAATAGTATAAAATCTTTAAATCTACGCTCTGCATAAAATCAGTTAATAAACAACAAAGTTTTCTAGTTTTGGACTAGGTATTGGGTTTGGTCACCTCTTAGAAGTCACATAAAGTACAATTTAACAAAATAATACTTTTTGTTTTCAGAAATGAACTCATCCGTGTGGGGACGACCTTCAAACATACTTATTATATGGTTAAATCTGTTTGTACTAAGATGTGATAAACTTTGGACGAAATAATGTAAATAAATGTATTGTAAATTAAATACATATAAATAAACTTTTCTATCAGAAGGCGTGACTTTCATTTACAAAGTAGTACCTACCGATTTAGTGGTGGTTTTATAATTTTTTGCAATAACGCAATACTAGATTAGTTCAATATTTTCTAGAGTACATAAATAAAATAATATTCATTATTTTATTTTATTTAATCTCTTAAATAACAATTTATAAAACAAAGAAGGGATATCATAAATAATTAAGTTTGAAGATAGACAAGTTATTATTCAGACTTAATTATAAATCAATTAACTCTACATATTGGTAATAAAAATATGTATTATGTTAACTGTAAATATGGAGCTCTTTATGAAGCCCTAAGTGAAAACCTTAAATACGACGCAAAATCTTTATCACAACAATTATTTTATCTATTCAAGTAATTTTGCCTATTTTTTTTAACATTACATTTTAGTACAAAGCAAACTAGGCGAACTACAACTGTATAAAAGCGATATTAAAATACTTGGAGATAAATACAATAGTAGGTATTCTAATTCACACACAGATGAAAATCAATCAGGTAAATTAAGTATTTTTCTGATTATACAGGTAACTACTCAACTAAGAGTGTATTCTCTTGAATATTGTCATGGAAATACCAGAATTTTTTAAAAGGCATGTATAATTGTATATACTCAATTTACACACTTTTTTCAAATCAATCATAATTGTGGGTAAAGTTTTTCCTTTATAATAAATAATTTTCTTCAATTCATGAGAAGACATTTAAATCCTGAGTGAGAGAAACAGCGTGATGTTGAGATATTTTGCAAAGCAGATCATAGTCTATTTTCATCAATAAAATGTCATGTGCTCAGTAAAGACACACTCAACGTGTGTAAGACATAGGCACTGTGCTTCATAATAACATTACATACAATCGTAAATAGACAAATTCGGTGACCACATAAACCTAAAACTTTTAACCTTCCTGTCCAAAATCTTCCATAAACTTCCTCAGCTTAGTCATGTCTTCATCATTGACAGTTGGTTTGGAAGTTGCTAAAGAACGCATCATATCCGACATTGTGACGGGTGGCTCACCGAGCTTGTCCCCAGGGACTTCCATCCAAGTCATTTCTATAGCTCCAGCCTCACCAGGAGAGCAAGGAGTCAACAGATCATTCACAATAGTATTGGGATCAGTTGGGCAAGGACCGGTGACTTTCTTGAAATGCGTAGCTGATTGTACTTTCCGTACCGGCTGCATCAGCGCATCCCGAACCACAATGCTGATATCAGCTCCAGAGTACCCTTCTGTTTTTGCCGCGAGTACTTTCATATCCGTCTCTGTTAACATATGCCTGGTGTTTCCTAAGTGCAGCTTGAACATATCCAGCCTAGCATGCTCCTCAGGCAGAGTTATGTAGATCCGTTTCTCAAATCGCCTTCTGATGGCAGAGTCAAGTACCCAAGGAATATTGGTAGCTCCCAATACCAATATCCCATCCATATCATTACCTACACCTTGCATTTGCACCAAAAACTCTGTTTTGATCCGACGAGCTGATTCCGATTCGTTATCGGAACGCGAAGAGCAGAGGGAATCAATTTCATCAATGAAAATGATGCTTGGCTTGTGCTGACGAGCAAGTTCAAAGAGATTTTTCACCAACTTCTCCGACTCACCAAGCCATTTAGAAACAAGGTCAGAAGATGATACCGAGAAGAATGTGGAGTTGTTAGCTTCAGTGGCCACAGCTTTGGC
This sequence comes from Eulithis prunata, assembly GCA_918843925.1. Lineage (NCBI taxonomy): Eukaryota > Metazoa > Arthropoda > Insecta > Lepidoptera > Geometridae > Eulithis > Eulithis prunata. Next base: position 3,680,705 of record OU974016.1, on the reverse strand, counting down.
AAGGTATGATTTACCAGTACCAGGGGGTCCAAAGAGCAAGATACCCTTCCATGGTATTCTTTTACCAGTGAAGAGATGTGGGAACTTGATGGGTAGGATAACAGCTTCCTTCAGCGCTTCCTTAGCAGCTTCTAAGCCAGCCACGTCGCTCCATTTCACATGGGGTTTTTCAACAACAATTGCACCTTCCAGCTTTCCTTGGAGTTTCTTTTTCTCTGGATCATCGGAGTCACTGTCACTATCACTCTTTTTGTCTTCATTTTTGGAGTTTGACTCGCCGTCTTTCACAGGTTTTTTCTTTTTGTCCTTCTTGAGGTATTCTTTTAGTTTTTCAGCCCTGTCTAAGTATTGAAGGCATTTAGCTCTGATACTTTCTTTGGCCCGTTCTCCCTGAGCCTCATACTTTACCGCATGGAGGAAGTATTCTACTCCATGCTCGTAGAGACGCAGGGCTTCCTCATAGTTTTTGTTCTTATCTTCCTCGGTAGCTTTTGTGACAAGATCAATAGCTTTCTGCAAGGTGTTAGTTGATGCCATTGTTATTCAATTCTAACCTGAAAAAAATATGCTATCAGTGTATACAATATGTTATGTAAATAATTTCCTGAGAGAGATAAGGTTCGGAATGAATTGTGAAAGTGAAATTATGCAGATAAGTGTATAGTTTATAGGTGTAATAATAGTAACCGTTAGTTCATCCTTTAGCTTGTAGAAAATCCATTCCTATCAAGTCCTCATAGAGAAATTAATTTTACCTTAACCACCAATAAAGTGGTTTTATTTACAAAACAAGATTGCACGAGCTCCTTAGCTCCCTTTATTCATAGACTAGCTACTACCTACATGAGACCAAAATATAAGATTTTTGGTTTACAAAACACTTTATTTACATTGATAATCACTGATTCTGAAAATACTACTTGTAGGTATACTTACTTACGTATAATGTGAGAATCGGGAGCTACGCTAGCAGGAAAATGAGTCATGGAACCAATGCCTTTATACAAATTTAACTCTGCAAAATATAGAAGGTTGCAGAAGGTGGTTGACCGTGATACAATAAGGGCAGACTACACCACTATTTTGTATTCGTATGATGCTATGACAATTAAAAATGAGAGGAAGCTATGAGATCATGGACTAAATATTCGTAGTGTTTTCAACAAAACAGAACAAGGAATGAGTACTTACCATGCAAAACACAGTTATTATAAGCTAGCACACCAACTACGTATTGTTTTTTAATCATAGAAGGTCTGGAGTCTTAATCAATTTTATAGTTTTGTCGCAAAATAATAATCTCACAAATTCCTGTTTGTCGTCATGCGAAGTAAAGTGAATGAACATGGAGAGATTGAACGAAACGAAACCACAAAGACATTGACTTTAGTGACACTAACATTACCAAATAGACAATTTTGTTTTTTTCATTGCAAAAAGCGAAGCGCTCGTGTGTTTATTTATAAAGAGCGATGTAGCTTGGTGTAGCTTTCGCGGAAGAAGTAGCTGTAAGTGACGCTCTGTGCGGTCACTATTTGGATGGGTGACCGTAATAGACGGAACCCAAAAACTCCGTCACCAATATTTGTATCATGCGTCACGGAATGTACCTATGCAAAAATGGCAATCCAAAATGGCAGTGCAAAGCAAAGTGCCCAGATATCGTCATGCCTATTGCCTAGTATTATTATTATTATGATCTGTGGTAACGCTAATTTTTTTTTTCTTCGCTCCTCGGAGCCGGCTATAGATTTAAAACCATACCGCCTAGTCTAAAGGTCACGCTAAGTGATACAACCAAGTGATGTGAAGTGACGAGTTGAATTGTTTTTTAAACTCGAGGTGTGCAATACATGGTTAGAAAAAAACTAATGCTTGTTTTTTACGTGTATGAGTTTATTTTCATGTGATTTCTCAATTCAATTCAACCCAAATACCCCTACATAACTCGAGTTTGAAAAAACTCAACTTGTCACGACACTACGCCATTAGTTAGCGTCACAAAATATTGTGTGATTTAGGCCAGTATGCTGATTTATGTTTACTGTCTTATGACAATCCCCACTACTGCTCAAGCACTGATCTGGACTCAAGCTTATCTTTTTGTATGAAAATCTGTGTGTGATCCTCTGTGGCCGGACCACCAGTTTAGTAGCCAGATGCTTGTTCACTCAAATTTATGCTTGAGTAACGATTTCTGTATCGGCATACGGGCTTTAGTAGCCCCTTTAATAAAATTCACTGTTATGGCCTTTTGGCATTTTCATTTTCGATTACTTGCTATCTTAAAGGGCCTTCTAGATTAGCGCCGCAGTCCCAGTAAGGGTTTTTAGGGTTTTAAAATATTACAACTATTTTATAATAGATTAGGTGTAGGTAGGTACGCTAGGTACCTATGTAGATAGTAAAAAGGGAATTTAAAATAAAACAAAATACAAATAAATTTTTCTACGTTTTACAGTTTGTAGTTGAATGTAGGTAGGTACATTTCTAAATTTAAAAGTAGGTTCAAACTAGAAGGTAATTACATTAAGCTACTAAATCATAATTAATATTGTTGTTCTTAAGCCTGTTCACCAGGTTGGTTCCACGAAAAGCCGCCCCAACGTTAATCACACCACCTCTGAAACAAAAAAATTTAAGTTTGGAAGAGCTTTGTTATGTTAGGTAAAAATTCGCTTTTTATTATAACTTGCGCTCCCATAATAATATGTAGGACTTTTGATGACTATACGCATGTTAAACCGGATATAGGTATAATAATTGTAGTTTTTATTTAATTTCTGGAATTTAGTTATCCTTTAGAAGTTTCCTACTTCCTATTCCTATTCCTTTCATGAGATCATAATGATACAGGTTTTTCTGTAAAAGTCACTTATTTTAGATGGATGGATAGGATACTTTACGAGAATATCTCAAAATATTTATTAGTTCAACAAAGTTTTTTTTTATATAGGTACCAACCTAGGTACTTACCTATTTAAGTAGTAAAGTAAATACCTAGGTACTAAGGTAAGACAAGTGAGACTTACTTTGGCATTAGAGTCCGATCCTTCAATAATGTTATTGCAGCGACCACCATAGCTATTGCCGTCGTTTTGTAGCCATCACAAGAAGATACCTTAAAATAAAAACCAGTCACATAAAAACAATCCAGTGGTTTTGTGTGTGTATGTAGGTAAGGTACGGTTCATGTAGTAACATGTTTTAACGTTTTATTGTTCTAATCGTTATAATTATACACAAAGATGTACTTACCTACCGACTTAGGAAGTAATTAGGTGGTAGGTAGGAGTTGGATTTTTAATTCAAAATTTACCTTACCGTATAACTTAGGTAAGTACCTACCTAACTACTCTACAAGGTGAGAAGGTAACTTTTTAATACACCTTTGTAATGGGCTATTGCTGTTATTCATCTCAAAAGTTTTTCACCTTGACCATCATTAACCTTGATTTATTACGTAGTAGGTACTACAACCTCGTGTTTACCTTGTACTTTATAATTTTGTCTGTCGGTTTGGAAAAGTCTTTTCTGCTACTATCCCAACCTTTGCCAATCAACGTGAAACTGTACTTCACACTTTGCATCATCTTTTCCGACGGTCCTTTGTGCGACATATATCCTGCTGTGAAGAATCTTGGATACTTCCTTAGCAAATTACTAAAGCAGTCGAAATAGCACAAGTAGTAATAGAGAAACATTAAGGGTATTATGATGAAGTGAATAAGTAGTGGCATCGTTGTGTACATCTTGAAGTGAACTGGCCTTTTATTTTGGTGTTCGTGCAAGTATCTTTCTGAGAATTCTATAACAGTTTCATCAGGACCAGGGTACGGAAACCATAGCCGTCCTAGGTTACGGTGAAAGAATTTCCTGAAAAATTTAAGCCAAACCTATTGATATTTATCTAGGTACTATACTTCTTAATGTTCTAAAACTAAATTCTGAACCAAATTAAGCTAATACCTAGTTAAGTTACGTACTAAGAAGTCTAGGAACACCTTACTACACCTAGGACTTATGTAGGTAGGTACCTGTTCATATCTTGCGGCATTTCCCCAATAGATTCTGGGAAGGTTTCCTGTTTCAATCTAGTGTATTCTTTCATATATTTTAGTACATAAACCATAGATTCCCATGTTCCGTAGTGTATCAAACAGTTGCCAGGCCATGGAAAATAGGCTTTTCTTGGAATATCCAATTCCACATAACATTCAACTGCATTAAGTGTGCCTGAAATAAAATTATGGCTGACGCACTCTGCACGCACTGTAGTAGGAAATAACTAAATCACATAGGTGAGTAGTAGTAGGTACATACTAAACTAGAGGTTCGATTCCATTTTCGCTGAGCAACGATAATTTGGGTTACTCTGGCCTGACCCCATACTGGCCTGTCCCCGATGTTGATTACCGAACGTCAATGGACGGTACAACAGCAGACAAAAGTATTACTTATGGGTTTTTTGATAATTTGATAAATGCGGAGCGTTTACCTATGTTATTTTGTTGCCGTAGCTATTAGGTAAATCATACACAATACCTACTGCACTAACGTTTCAGCGACATGATTAGTACGATTACCTTCGAAATGTTCCTCCATATGCAAGAGTCCCGACGCAGCAGGAATTGAGGCAAAGCCACACGAGGGTATTACTAGCACGTTAGCATTTTCAGCTGCTTTATGGTGTTTTCGATAGATATCCAATATGTGCTGGAAAGGCAATCGTATTTCCTTTGAAGATTTTGGCGTAGTTAGGTAGTCCTATATAGGTAAGCCATGTCTATTCAAAATCACCAAGAGTAAACCTAAGCTACGGGCAACTTAGCTGCTAGATGTATGTACCTAAGTACTGACTTTTATTTTGTAAGTCTGATGAAGGTACACCTATGTGGTAGTTACAGGTAGGTAGCTATAGCTAGTAAGTGGTTCTTTATAAATTCATAAAATGTAATAAAATATACATGTTTCTACTTACATTAATTTCAGCGGATATGTCGATATAATGAGTCCTCGATTCGATACATGATTCAACTATTTGCTTACTGAAAACAGTATTCGGCCCCACGCAGTTTAATAGGACTTTAGCCTGACTGGTGGTATTTCTAAGCAAATCCTTATTATTGACGTCAACTTGGAAAACGGGTATTTTTGATACATCCAAACCTACAGAATATAAAAAACATACTGTGTTATTAGATAGTGAAACATTGTGTTTAAGATCGTGTTTACAAGATTGCAAGAAGTAGTACCTAACCTAGGTACCTAAATATTTTTTTGTATTAAAAATACTTATAGTAGGTGCCTAGGTAAGTGATATTTTTACTGGTAAATAATGATTAGCTTGAAGTCTTGAGGCAAAACACCAGCCGGGTGCATTTAACTTTTAGACGGGTTAATCGACTACATGTAGTAGATGATCTACAGATAAATAATTTTGAACAATGCCCCAGACCGGACTCAATAAAATTATTCAGAAACCTACTCTCAACTCTCTCCTATGTGTGCCAACATCAATCACTACTATTACCTACATCTCCCTCAGAATATTGAAAATCACCAAATTTATTTGAACGTAAGACCTACTATCGTACGGTCTACGTGGTTAAATCTACATAGGTAGGTGGTAGATAGGTACCTACCTATACCTCCTTCAAAACTTACTAAATCAAGTAGTCTTTAAAATACGGTTTTGCTTACCTACCGGTATTTTTCAAATCATCTACTAATTTCTGAAGTTTTTCTGATGATCGTCCAGCAATACCCCATTTTAAATCCACTGTTTTGGATAAACACTTTACAACAAGAACACCAGTGAAACCGGTCGCGCCGAGGACAACAATATCAAGTTCAGTCACTTCCATGGCAGTGTAGTCCTGATTTCGATATGACCACAAAATAACAGAATTATACTTTTTATGTTCCCTCTACGCACACAACCGTACCGTGCCTCTAGGGAGGGGTAAACACTCGTTTGCGTATCGAGTTTGTAGACGTACCTAGTATGAAAAACTAAAACCCGACTAAGTAGGTAAGTAAGTATGTACATATGTAGTTACACAATTTCAGATGAGAATATTTTATTTTTTCATACTTTTTAGAGCGTATTTTTCAGTAATCGGGTTTAAGTTTTTGAACTTGCCTACCTAGGTACCAATTTTTTATTTATTTTTTTGGAGAATAATGCAAGAAAGCCGCGAACAACACCTATCAATATTATATTTTTAGTTCATGACTTTGTGTTGTGTCCTCCGCCTCCGTTTGTCTTCGCTCCACTACGTAAAGGTAGGTACTCTGTCAGAAAATTATTTTGTAATTTGGAATCACCTCACGTTATCGTTGTCCGTGCGTCCACTCCATTCTGTCTGGCGTAGATCGAAAGGTCGTTCTAAATATGTAGGTATGTAAGTAACTTTGAAGTGTAAAATGATAAAAAATAAAGGTTCATAAATGACGGAGTTCAGAGCTAAAGACATTAACAAAATATATACAACGGAATTGAGAACCTACCTACTCCTTTTTTTGAAGTCGGTTATTAAGTACCCATTATCTAAAGAGCTATTGCACTACTCAACAGATGACAGTTCAACTCAAATAGCTCGAGTTTTGAAAGCACTCAAATCGCCGCGTCACATCACTAACAGTTATCGCATGGACTATTTATTATTTAGCTCGCACGTTCGCAGTTTACATAATTATTCTTTGATTTAGTCCATGGTTAGCTTGACAGGACGGTAGGTACTAGAGGTGTCAAAATCGGTTAATTTTTTTTATTAGTTAATGTTATAACGATAAAAAAATATATCGTTATTTTTAATGATTAATTTTATTTGAATAAATATTCGATAAACTCGCTTAGATAAATTTATTTATACGCATGAGTGAATGATTGATATTAGCAGAGAGCGAGCACAGACAATTTTTCATAGACAAAAACATTCACCGTTCACACGAACGGTCCACAGATAAGAAATATAAGGGCATCCTACACAGATTTACTTTTCATATTTCAATAAAATAAAAACTTTTTCTTGCAGTATTTGCAGGTAGCCAACTTTGCGACGCCACCGCCGCCGCGCCTGTACATTAGAATAGAATAGAATAGAATAATTTTTATTGCCAAAAATTATTCTATTCTATTCTATTCTAATGTACCGGCGCATCGGCGCGCACATTGATCGAAATGGTTCCATATATCCGAACTTATTCTCGGCATTTTTCACATAATACGACTTCGAAACAAACACTTTCTTCCATCTAACGATGGCGCAAAAATGCAAATCGCAAGTCTAAATAAATTTTCGTCTCTTAGGTCTCATTCATTCAATCATTGTCATTCATTCAATTTGCCAAAAATAACAATTGTATTCATGATCCTTGGATAAAAATTATATTGTGTTTTATTTTAACCAACTTAAAGCATACAATTGAATGCAGATCAATGTTGTTAAATATACACTAAACGACTTAATTATCGTAAGTAGTGGTTCATTCTATATTGAGCTTTATCTCATAGATAATAGAGTACACAGTCAAAAATGCAGATGAAGCCGGAAATGAAATTAAACGGCCGCTTCCCGGCACATAGCACTACCTTCAGGCCGGTCACTCTAATGAAAATATGAAAATTACTCATTATATCTAGGAAGCGTAGGTTCAAATTTCAATGCATTAAAATGAAAGAATACCTTCAGGCCGGTCACTCTAATGAAAATATGAAAATTACTCATTATATCTAGGAAGCGTAGGTTCAAATTTCAATGCATTAAAATGAAAGAATAATTTTCGTGGTGAGTTATAAAATTATTCATTATATCTAGCAAGCGTAGGTTCAAATTTCAATGCAGTAAAGAAAGTGAATAATAAAAATATTACCTACATACGTTCACCTTGTGTTGAAGTGAAATAACATGTGTTATTAAAAATATTCGAACACCGCCATTTTTTTTAACGAATGTTATTGTTATTTTTTTTTATTCGTTTTTTTCATTAGTTGAAAGAAATATTAAACACCTATAGTAGGTACCGATCGATACAACATAGAAAAAAATACCCTCGCTCGATACAGAAATCGTTACTCAAGCAGTTTGAGTAGAGATTTTCATAGAAAAATGTCTATGCTTGAGTTTGGATCAGTACCTACCTACCGCCTCGAGCAGTAAATCGGCATACGGGCCTTAAATATCGAGGCGGTGAGTAGAGGACCCAGAAGAGGCACTACCTGTGTTTCTTGGTATAGATAGGTATATAGGTACCTGTATGTAGTTCTTAAATGTTTACTCTTTAGGTATTATCGGTATTATCACACAAAGGAGTGACAAATTGTAATGTGCACAAAATAATATACTTACACAAAATAAATAGGTAGGTAGGTATACTTACCTAACTACCTACCTACCTAATGTTTAGTAGGTAGGTAAGTAGGTAGGAAATTAGGAATGATAGGAGGACAGATCATATAGGTAAGCTCTAGAACTTACAAAAATCTGATATACCTAACCATGTAAAAATAATAACAGTAAAAGAGTGTTTTAAAGAAATTTTATCACTGGTACTATTAATTATTCTTATAAAGCAACGTAGTACTACTAACCTTAGTTTACTACTAATCATAAAAGTCAGCTACTACGAGGCAAAGTTTGTTTGTATAGCTTGAACTTTCCGACATATTTCTTCAGCTGTTCCTTTGGGTATGGTTTAATAGCTAAGCACGTTGGAATATTCTCCGGCTGCTCTATCCACAGATTGTGAACAATTGAGTTTTCCTCAAGCTTTTTTGCGATTGCCCTCAGAGCTTCTTCATTGGGAACCTGTTGGATACAATAGTCCTAACTGTAGTCACAAGCTAGGTTGGGTAAAAAAGTGATGTTTAGGTACATGATAAGATCTAGCTATAAACACTAGAAATAAGCGCCTTAACTATGGTTAACTAGCTGGTACAGGTGATCATATCGGCCTGTGGAAGTCCACTGCTGAGAACATAGTTACCTAAGGTTACCGGGATGCAAATCCGTACAGAATTAATACACAGAGTCCTGACTGCACAGGCTTTTTGAACTCCCTGTAGAAGAAATACCAGGAAGGGAGTCAAAAGCTTGCAAGAGTATAAGAATGTGACTCAAGTTCAAATTGAACTCTTTCTTACTAATCCGAGTCTCACATCAAAGAAGTAGGTATATTAGTCCCTATGCGCTGCTTGTAGCCGCACCATATATTAGGTAGGTACCTACCTCCAGAACAACTTTGTGCATATCATAAACGCCGTCAAGGTATTGCTGTGTTACTTCGTCTGCTCTGTTCAGATGAATGCAGGCTATCGCTGCATGACACGCCTGTGATACTAGCGCTCCAATAGTCCAGCCCATGTCACTCAGAAGATCGCTTCGCAGCAAAATGTATTGAACAATAGTATTATTAGCCATTTCTTGTGTTGATATTGAAGTAGCTATGCAGCTGTTCCTGTTAAATTTTCTTTTTCCTGTCTGTATCAAAATGGTACCAAAAGTAAACAATAAACAAACAGCAAGAAAACTGTTGCCGGCAGATTGACAGGTGAAAAACAGCTGTGATTATCCAGCTGACGCTGACTATGACAGCACAGTGACATGACAGACACATAATGGTCCTCGGCATGGCATGGAACAACCACTAAACAGTCCTCGGCTCGGCGCTCTAATCAATCATCATCATCACCCTATCCCAAAGAATGTTTGCTAATGTTGTTTGCTAACGTAACATCACTCACGATTTCAAGAAACCAAAAGTTTGTGAAAATAAGAGCACCGCAAAATTAGAGCGCCGATGATTGTTTTTCTCGGTAGATCACATTTGTATTGTTTTGTATCGTATCTCATTTTCTACTTACACCGTAGAACTTACACAAATAACTACTGTAATCTGATAGATTTGCCATTATCATGGCTTCCGGATTAGAAAATTACGTGAACCAGACCGTGTCAGTGATAACTTCTGATGGCAGGAATTTCATCGGCACCTTGAAAGGATTTGATCAGACCATAAACATTATATTGGATGAATCTCACGAAAGAGTGTTCTCCTCATCAACCGGCGTAGCACAAGTAGTGCTTGGACTTCACATTATAAGAGGAGATAATGTTGCAATCGTCGGACAAATAGATGAATCTATTGATAGCCGATTAGATCTTGGGAACATAAAGGCTGAACCCTTAGGAGCAATAGCTCATTAGTATGTACTAGTAGTTCTAGGTAATAAATATATTTTTAAGCAACTGGTCTTTTCTATTTCTGTACCTACAATAACAAAGGTAACCTAACTCTGTTCTGCATACCCAGTTCATTGTTGCTAGTTCTTCTGGGCTTGGTGGTAATGATTCATCAAGTATACTTGTTTAGCAATGTAGAAGCTTCTTTAGAGGTGGATTCAGGCACTGTGCCATGGGAATTATAACTGAAGTGGTTTGGTTGACGGTTCAGCCTCAAAGATTTTTATAAGATTCCCAAGAATCCAGCAGAATTTGAACCTGCAACCTACCTCTTGGTGATAATCTTTCCGTAGTGCAAGAATAGCACTACAAATATTAATTCAGAATTTGAGGGCAAGATGACCATGGAGATTCCACTACATTTAAAAACTTCTCTTAACAAGAATGTGTTTATTCATCATTAAAATAAATAAGAGCAGTTTATTGTAATAACAATACTTATTAATATGACTTTCAGCCCAAAACCTAACATTTAATATGCTTGCTGGAACACAGATCCTAACGAAACGTTATGTATTTTTTATTGTGTGTGGGAGCACAGCACCCAATTAACGTCTGTCAAGAATCTATAAGAAAAAACAACAATAATAAATCTACCTATGCTGTTTTGGAATCAACATCTGAGAGTAATGATGATGATTCCTAGATGATTTCAATCATTGAAAACATAGGTATATTATATTAATAATATTGTTGTAAGTAAATACCTAATTTATTGGTAACAAGGATTTGGTAAAGTTTTCAATGGCTGTAATCAGCTAGGAATCATCATCATCACCAATTTGATTCCAATAAATTTACGTACCTACCTAATGATAAAGCCCTACTTATGTATTTTGTTATGGGTTACCCATTATGTACATACTTACTAAGCTACACCCCTAGCATTAATTTATTATTTAGATATTTACATACTTTAGTCCAATTAAATTTTATACTAAAGTACCTAGGTACCTATAAGCAAACAGAACCCATCATCACAGCACGGCAGCCACCATCAGCTGTCATTTATTTTGAAGGCAATATGGTGGACTTTTCAACTGCCGAGCGGGTGAGCCGTGACATAATCCAATGCGATGCCGTACCCTGGTGATATGTACAGACCCTATTATTGCTACATTAAAAATTTCATTTTAGTAATATCATGTCAGGAATAGTTAACCTAAAACAAACTATAGCTATAACACTATAAACTATCACATGAATACCTACAACATAAAGGATTGAATTCTGTAATGCTAACATAAAATAAGGTAACATAATAGAGGTATTGCTACACAATGAAGCAACTCTCACCTTACACGGCTCACACCCTTTACTAATTAGTTATACTAGCCTTAAAATGCTACGTAACTGCATAGTATTAGTATTGTGGTATTACCCAGATTAGAAATAGTATCAGAAAAGTACAGTGTGGTCAGCGGATCTTGGCAATCGAGTGCGCACACCAAACCAGACGCTTGTTGGAAAAAACTCCATCGCGTACCTATCGAAAGGTGAAGTTACGCTTCACCATTGTCAAGATGCCTTGAATCGTATTGTAATATAATAGTATTGGTTCAAGTCTGAATTTGGATTTAAGCATCGATTATTGATCATTATTACCTAATGAGAAACTTAAAAATCTAATGCTAGAGTCCCTTTTCAAACTTAAACATTATATCAGAATTACATTACATTTAACTTTGTGTTACCTATTTGTACTTTTGATTTTCCTGAGGCCCATTTCTTGAATAAATAGGTAAGTTAATTAAATATACTTGCATAAATGTAGTAATCTACTGCAGTGTAACAGATAATGTAGTGTTTGCTAAACAGGGCCCATAGCTCAATAAATTATTTATGAGTAACCACTATTATTGGATGGCTGGATAAGTACAATATCTTGAGGCCTGAAAAAAATACACCAGTTTAAAAAGGTTCATTTTTAGATTTCTACTAGATAAGAATACATAATAAAACAAAGTGTACCCTAGAATTTGAGAAATACTAGGTAGCTTTACAATACTTTTGCTATGAAATTGTGCCTTGACTCTTTTACTTCTAATATCACTATTTTTGTAATAAGAACTATATAATTTGAACGATGTAAACTATGCCTTACTAACTATACCTACTATTAACTGTTACCACAGATCATATAATACTATACTAGTAAGTACTTATACCAGTGGTACAATTTAGGTAGGACTATGTTGCTCTCCTAGTCTAGTATGTCTAGATTCCGGATACAATAGATTATTGTTTCCGTATAAAATGTTAAATACTACTAAACTAACCCAGAATTTCATACTAACTTAATGACTTATAAATAGGTAAGTATACCTACTATGAATTGAATAAATCCTAAATTAATGTAGGTACCTTACATATTCCATGCATACTATTCAGGTTTAACTATCTTAATTTCTATGCCTTGTCTGAAATAGAAAACGTTAAGTATTTTTTTGCTTATAATAATAACAAGGACATTAGTATGAGAGTCAAATCTAAAACTGCATTCACAATACTTCAGTTAATCAAAGTGAAATGTTACCTATTCACAAAAACTCAAGGATCATTTTGAAACAGATGACAAAAAGTTGTATTCAGTACGTAATCTTGATATTTTTAAATAGAAGAAACGCACAAAGTTTTGGGCAAATTAGCTAGTTCTACATAAAACAAGATAACTTCTTACCTTTGCATCTTCTCGATATACTTCTGAGTGTTATACACTTGGAAGAACTGTTTTCCGTATTCGAATGTTGCGATCATGATAGCACAGGCGGGAGCTACTTTGAATATCCTAGGTAGTAGTCCTGTGAATAATCCTTTGAAGCCGTGGTTTCTATAGATATTTCTCGCTATGTCTTTCATATTTGACGCTCTCTGCTTGGCTTTATTGCGATCTGAAAGGAACAAAACAAAATCAGACAAGAAAATAATGGGCGCGATGTTAGAAAACGCTCGATTCTAGTGAAGGTACACCACATTCACTATTTATGTTGTCATTGCGTTTGGCAGCGTGGAGGGCTAGAGTGCTTAAAGCTGAAGAGTGGGCTCCAATGTCTACTCGTATCGTGTAATCAGAGCGCACTCGGACGCCGGAATCGTGTTTACACGATACAAGTAGCGTCCGAGTAGACATCGGAGTCTACTCGGTCCGAGCAGACTCTGATCGTGTCAACACACGAAAAGTTTCGTGTCTACCCAAGAGTGGACCAGGATTTGTTATAGAAAGACCTAGAAGCTGGGTCAACGCAACCCAAACCAAAGCACTGGTCTAGTAGTATCCGCTGGTTACGATAGTCTTGTTCCTTGACGCTACTAACCTGCATAGATCTCTTTTTCTCCTAATTCAATCTGCTGGTGTGTTTTCACCACATCAAACGGCAGCGTTATTAGTGCAGCTATCTGTAGGTAGAAATAAAACACATTAATTTGTGAATAATAAATACCTAGGCACACAATTAGCCGTGCTTATGTTCGTGTCAAGTACCTACCGAGATGTGTATGACGTCATCAAAAGAAATACTCAGTTGCAAATAGTATCCCTTCTACCTTCTAGCAAAAACCGATCTAGAATACTCATTCTGATCGAATGCAATGTTTATTATAGGTAGTTCATTATAAAAGTGTACTTACACTGCCTGCCACAGATCCACAGAAGAAGTTAAACGAAAATGTGTTTTTTTCAGAGTCTGGTTTGTCGAAAGCCTTTTTAGTTGTTTCAAACGTCGTCCAATATATACCTGGAATAGCATAACATTATTGGACCTACCACATCATAGTAGGGGCTCCACACGTTTAGCTTGTACTAGGCTAAAAAAATATTTAAATTTCTTTATCTATCTTTCGAAACAATATTAAAATACAATACCTGAGAATGGTACATCTCTCAATAGTGTTGATCCTAAACCTCTGAACAATCCTCTGTATCCTTCATGGTTTATTACTTGACGCAGTGCTAAATTGATTTCTGAAAAAGTTAAATAAAATAATACAATGAACTAGGTAGGTACCCAAACCATTCAAATTTTAAATAAGACCACTCCCTATGAAGTTTCCATTGGCACGGGCGGGAGTTTTGCAGGTTGTGGGCTAACCTACATGGTTTATCTATAGAAACCTTTTTTTTTACAGCAAATCATCAATAATATAAAACTCTTTTGAAGCTGACAGAGAATCAACGCACAGCCTAAACTATAAGTCCTAGCGGTATGAAATTTGGAGGGTAGTATCCTTATATAGTGTAGGGGTGCACTAAGAAAGGAATTTTGAAACGTCACACTCTAAAGGGTAGAACGCGAGCAACGCCGCGGGCGACGGCTAGTCATCATCAATAATATAAAACTCTTTTGAAGCTGACAGAGAATCAACGCACAACCTAAACTATAAGTCCTAGCGGTATGAAATTTGGAGGGTAGTATCCTTATATAGTGTAGGGGTGCACTAAGAAAGGAATTTTGAAACGTCACACTCTAAAGGGTAGAACGCGAGCAACGCCGCGGGCGCCGGCTAGTATCTAAAAATTGTGTGGAATTACCTTGAACCTAAATACAAAACAAAGGACGTACCCAGCGACATAGCGAAAGTCGCGGGAAGTACGAAGATAGACGAGACTTAACGAAATTTATGGGGATATTGCTGTGTAAGCAGTTTTAATAAGTACCTATGTAGTACCAGATTCCGCCCACGACTTCGGTCGCGTCCCGTTGGATCCCGTTGATTTTACGGGATAAAAAGTCAGGTTACGGACAATATAAATTACTGTAACCTCTACCTATTTTGATATAATATATTTAATAATATAAAACTTATTTAGTTTACTTCAACATTGAAAATCATCCAAGGTTCATCGGACAGGCGTCATGGCTCAGTCGGTAGTAGCTCTGCCTTCCGTGCTGTGGGTCGTGGGTTCGATCCCCACCGAGAACAAACATTTGTGTGTTGTAAACATAGATGTTTGTTCTGTGTCTGGGTGTTTCTATGTATTATAAGTATGTATTTACAAAAAAATATGTATGTATGTATTCTATCAGCCATCTAGTTTCCATCGTACAAGCTTTGCTTAGTTTGGGACTAGAAGGCGTTGTGTTAAGTGTCCGAGAATATTTATTTATTTATTTAACATGTTTAATAATTTAGCCTTGATTATGAATTACTTAGTAACTAGGATATATTCCAAGTTTCATCCAAATCGGAATGTTTTTGCGTGAAAGAGGAACAAACATACATTACATACAAATCCTTACAAACTTTCGCGTTTATAATATTATAGGAGTAGGATATGATAAGTTAGATTAGAATGACAACCAACCTGAATATGTCAACTTCTTTGATTGCATCTTTGTCCTGATGAGTTCCAGCGGGCTGACAATAGTAACTGCTGTCGTTCTGGCCGTGGCACCTGCTATTAATGGTATCCACAAGGGCTGGGTCACTGTAATTATAAAAATATTTTCAATCAGTACTTTTAAATTTGTACGGTCTTATTCCAGAACGGGGACTAAAGAAAGCTATGGTTTGAACGCCAAGGTTCAACAACCCGGGCGAATTTTAGGAAACATAATAAATGCATTGTTCTGAAAATCGTATGTATTTTATGTATCGTAGTGTATGGAGAAGGTTAATAATAATCAATATTATTAAGTAAATTAACTTTATAATGGTCATAATATTTTAAAATTGGTAGTTATTTCTACAATAGCAACACTTGTGCCATAAAGAACTGAACATTTTTGAGAAATAAATCCACTTGCTTTGGTAATGCAATGAAAACCCAGAGATAGCCGTTAGTGCATCTTAGGCTGGGGCCAAACGAGCGTATTTTTTTGGGTTGTGAGTTGTAAATTCAATAACAAAATAAACAACAGAAAATGTCCATTTCATACAATACACAAACATATACAATAGGCTTTTAGTTTTTCTAATAACTGTAAGCCTTGAAGTCAAGGCCAGATTAAACAAATCACTATTTATAGCGACTTTCATACTCAACTTCTGTACATCTTGTTTGGACCTTAACACTTTGTTAATATGGTTCAGATTAGCATTATAATGTCATTATGTTACATCTGAATTTTGTTGTGGCTATTTTTTTAACTGTATTGTTAGTATTATTTCTACTTACTATCGCCTGTAACTTTGTTGTATGTAGTCTTCATTTTATATCTAAGTTGTTCATATGACACAAAATATATCACAGTGCATGGTAGTGCTAATACTAGAGTAGGACTAAGCCCTGACCATAGGGCGGGAACACCTTCCAATTTGGCTATTTTATAAAATGCATCCTGCAAAAAGCAAAAGATTACATCGCAACTATTATTATGGAACTTATTAAAGATATATATTTCTACAAGGACCAATATCGTTCGAAACTTTCAATTTAATTACAAGAAAATTATGAATAATACTAAAATAATCAGTTCACTAAACTAGCAAAACATTTATGAGCAGCTAAATAGTTCTGTTGAACCGCTTAAACTGTCTATCAGACATCTAGTTAGATAAGTTGAATGTATCAACTTCCACAAGCTTTCATCAACTTAGCTGATGAACATGAAGCATAATGGGACTTACAAATGTGCCGTGAAAATGTACTCGTCGTGGGATCCAGGCCGTTTCTCCACAGGGACACAAATGCTCCATAAGTCCATTGCAATACAAGTAACATTTATTCGAGAGCAATGCCTTCTGTTGTGCTTGTAGTCGAATCTTCACCACATCAAGTGGAGTCACTATAAAACAGTGCAGTGTTGTAGTTATTTAATGTAACCTAATTATCATAAAAAACAGACTTCATCACTTTGTTTTTACTTACTGAACAGTGAGGTTATAAGAGCACCAGAACAAGCTGATGCCATTTGCTGAAATGGAGTGATTCTGAACTGGGGATCGTCTTCGCGTATCATTTTGTCTTATTAGAGTTTTTAAAATATAATCAATTCGAGTCTAGTCCGTGAAATATACCCCGACCCGGTTTCACAACACACAAGTTTTGTTTTTTAGCTCTAGCTCAGCTGTCTTGTCTTGCTTGTCAAAAATGTACTTTTGTGTTGCTTGACCTGTCCTGCCTGTCTGTCTGTCAATCTCAAAGTCAATCTGTCAAAAAGCTTTTAGTTCATTCAATGTTTCCGTCTTGTTATTAGCTTTTACCTAATTTAAATACTCTATTTATTGTAAGTCTGCAAAACGATACACAGAGAAAAGTTATACCTATTGCACTAGCACATTTGGATTTTATTGTGCGTTATGTGATGTGTAGCTGCGGTAGGTATGCTAGTTTCGCGTGCTAAAGTGGCAGCAAGGAAATCTTTACCTATAGCAAATATCAATAAATTCGAACTCTCAAGGTGTTGTGAGCGAAGCTAACAAAACTAAATCAAAAAACGTGACGTGACAAAACATGAGCACAGCACAATGACAATGGTCAATCCTAAAAGGATGAAAAGCACACATTGAAACTAGTTTTTTTTTGTTTTTTAATAGTTTTTATGTATGTACTCACTCACCCACCTATGCTATTTTTCAACTCAGTGAAGGGGTAAATATTATCTCAAGCTGGCAAGAAAAGAAAAAAATTCCCGCTGTGAGTGAATCAAATATGATACGATCAACTTGAATGAGTGAACTGCTACAGAAGCAGGAAAAGGAAGGGACACAAACAAGATCTTATTTTTAGTTGTTTTTACTCGATTTAGTATTATGTAGTCGATCTTTCTTCTTTTGTTTCGGCTTTTGTTCGAGGACAACCTGACCTTACCGGTGTTAAAATTTAAGAAAAACTAGATTAGATTAGATTAAAATACCTACATTCCCTACCTCAATGTTTAAAGTCAGTGTGTATAAGCTATTTTTATTAATTTAGTCGATGTTTCATTAATAAAGTACACTACAAAACATCCTTCTTGAACCACGGCTTGATCATTTGCCACTCATAATATTAATCTCCTAAACCAAGCAGATTTACTGCTCAAGCATCAATCCGGACTCAATAGAGATGTTTGTATGAAAATATTTACTGAAATCTGAAATGATTTCTTTATCAGCCATTGTGTGTGTTTTACGTTTACTAGAAACAAAGTTACGCTGCTCAATTTATCTGTTTACAAATTATACAAAAATATAATTATTTAATAACCGTATTCGCAATTTCGTATATCGAATTAAGCTTAGGGCTTAGCCTCGTATTTTGATGAATCAGACATCATATTCTCGTACAAAACTCAATAATTTTTTTGTCGATTAGGTGCCCTTTATAAAAAAACCAACTATGTACCTTCTTTAGTCGTGTGAATTAGAGGTGTCAAAATCGGTTAATTTTTTTTATTAGTTAATGTTATAACGATAAAAAAATATATCGTTATTTTTAATGATTAATTTTATTTGAATAAATATTCGATAAACTCGCTTAGATAAATTTATTTATACGCATGAGTGAATGATTGATATTAGCAGAGAGCGAGCACAGACAATTTTTCATAGACAAAAACATTCACCGTTCACACGAACGGTCCACAGATAAGAAATATAAGGGCATCCTACACAGGTTTACTTTTCATATTTCAATAAAATAAAAACTTTTTCTTGCAGTATTTGCAGGTAGCCAACTTTGCGACGCCAGCGCCGCCGCGCCTGTACATTAGAATAGAATAGAATAATTTTTATTGCCAAAAATTATTCTATTCTATTCTATTCTAATGTACCGGCGCATCGGCGCGCACATTGATCGAAATGGTTCCATATATCCGAACTTATTCTCCGCATTTTCACATAATACGACTTCGAAACAAACACTTTCTTCCATCTAACGATGGCGCAAAAATGCAAATCGCAAGTCTAAATAAATTTTCGTCTCTTATGTCTCATTCATTCAATCATTGTCATTCATTCAATTTGCCAAAAATAACAATTGTATTCATGATCCTTGGATAAAAATTATATTGTGTTTTATTTTAACCAACTTAAAGCATACAATTGAATGCAGATCAATGTTGTTAAATATACACTAAACGACTTAATTATCGTAAGTAGTGGTTCATTCTATATTGAGCTTTATCTCATAGATAATAGAGTACACAGTCAAAAATGCAGATGAAGCCGGAAATGAAATTAAACGGCCGCTTCCCGGCACATAGCACTACCTTCAGGCCGGTCACTCTAATGAAAATATGAAAATTACTCATTATATCTAGGAAGCGTAGGTTCAAATTTCAATGCATTAAAATGAAAGAATACCTTCAGGCCAGTCACTCTAATGAAAATATGAAAATTACTCATTATATCTAGGAAGCGTAGGTTCAAATTTCAATGCATTAAAATAAAAGAATAATTTTCGTGGTGAGTTATAAAATTATTCATTATATCTAGCAAGCGTAGGTTCAAATTTCAATGCAGCAAAGAAAGTGAATAATAAAAATATTACCTACATACGTTCACCTTGTGTTGAAGTGAAATAACATGTGTTATTAAAAATATTCGAACACCGCCATTTTTTTTAACGAATGTTATTGTTATTTTTTTTTATTCGTTTTTTTCATTAGTTGAAAGAAATATTAAACACCTATAGTGTGAATGTACATCACTATTCAATGTTCACTTCATACATTCATTCATTCGATCAAAAAATCAGTCCGAAAATCACTGCCACATGGATGGAGGGCGTTACTGAAATTATTTTACAAAATTAGAATCAAATCGTATCGTGAGAGAAGACTGTGTTTCTGTGTGCAGTTCAGTAGATGAAACATTTATAAAAAATGTTTTCTAACGTACCCCGATCTTTATTGTGAGTATTATTTCTATTTTATTTTCGGGGTTTACATAACGTGACAGTTGTTTTTACACCGAGTTTCTGTGTGTTGTTACTGAAACAGCTTACTATACGTCTTCTTTTATTTGGTAGGTTTAGTTCATGTACCTAACCTACATTTCGCAACCGTCGCTCCCCGTCTAATATAACTCATAACAATCACATCAAAGCATTGCAGGATGCTCTTAAATTTTTCTCTAGGCTAGGTAGGATATAAGTAGGTACCGACCTACAGTTATAGGACTGGAAGATCCTGTTGATGTTTAAAGCCACATTTCTTAACAAGCTCAAATTACTCTTATATACCTATTGGAGTTGATAAGCAGTTGACATTTTGGATCCAGGTGCAACACTTTTCCCCTCATTATTTCAAGTTGTCCAGATTAGCAAAAACTTAAAAACCTGTGACCTGCCTTTAATGTTGAAACCAAACCCTATTAATCTTTATTGATCAGAATATACTTCCTTCAGATTCTGTTTATAAAATATGCTGCCTCTTTTAATTGTTATGATACTGTCAGGTGTTTAAAATGAATAAATTTTAATAAAAACTTATACCAAGTACCTACATAATGCCTTCAAAAATAAACTTGATAACTGGGTAGAGTTTGCGTCATGTAAAAAGAACGCTGGCGGTCAAGCTGCGCGGTAAGCGATTTTGGAATCTATTTGGTGGTAGGAGGCACCATTTTCCCATGCACAAACATACCCCTTCCGCATGGGAAGATGGTGCCTCGTACCACCAAATAGACCCCAAAATCTCTTACTGCGCAGCTTGACCGCCAGCGTTCTTTTTACATGACGCAAACTATACTAATAACACAGTGCTTAAAAAAGTTACTAAAAAAGTGATAAATAAAAGACATTTCAACACGGTGTGATGTAGACAACAGGGCAAACTTGCTCGTCTATAAAGTAATAAATAAATACAAATAAAAAACCACAGGTTCTAAAAGAAACAGAAAAGTTGAGTGCGAGTCAGCCGGTGAAATCAAAAGAAGCTGAATAAAAATCTCACCTATGTATAGTTCAGTCGTAGTGGTTATATCTACCTTAGGTATTTAATACCCCAAACAGGGGCAATACTTATACAAAAGTTTAGTGGTCATCACAATACATACCATATAGACTGAAGATATAAGAGCCACAAAAAGTTAGTAACATAACTAGTGTGCATAATACGCAGTAACATTTACATAATACAACCCACACTCAATTTTTATTTGTGAAAAAAAATAACACATTCTCATATTGTAGGTATTTTTATTTACTGTTATTGTGTGTGTGACAACAGTAAATAAAAGCTTGCATTGCTATTTTTGGCTGGCTCTCTTTCACTGACTTGGCACGGACATTGTGATCTGCCTGAAATTGTGTGCATTTGCAGATATATTTCGCAAAATATGTTTACAGTATTCATAATGAATTTTTGTGAATGATTTCTCTGAAAAAAATTCATAGGCACATCCGAGAATCATAAAATCTTGACTATGTAGGTAGATCACTTGTGTTGTAATGGGTGTGTGTAGGTAGGTACCTAATTTTATAGTCGAAACAAGGGTTTGTTTGGATTAGCCTAATCATATCATGAGACTGTCAAAATGGCTGCTTTATCCCTACCTTACTTGTTATACATCCATTTATAGGTACTTAGTCCGAATAACTAGGTATGCCAGGCTATTTTTAATTTTTGCGCATTTAGGTAGGTAGTTTTAACAGACATGTTTGTTATCTATGAAGTAATTATTTCGTTAAATCTCTGACGGCTATTTACAAAAGACTTGGGGCTCGTCTTATTATCTAGAGAGGACGATGACATGTTTGTCTCAGATCTGTGCCAAAAACTCTTACATACTACAGCATTCTATGTAGGTGTTTACAATGTAGGTCCAGCACGTACTATACTAGGTATACCTACTTTCGTAACTTCGGCGTGGCCAACCGGGATCAATAAAACTGCTGGTAAATCAGTTATGAATCTTATTAGCTTGATCTAGAGTTCTAAATCGCCTCTATATCTTAGTGTCTTTTACATTTGGCGGGCAACGCCCCTTGTCAACTCGTGGGATCTGCGTGCGTTAAAATTGGCACCTTACATAAGAACTGAGAGCTGCAATCAAATCTGACCTATTCTTGCAGATAGATGTAATTTCAAAATATACTTCTAGTTCAGTAAAAAAAAATCTAGAGAGACCAAAAAAATTGGTCTATCTGGACTGGATCTATATGGCATTGTCGTCTAGTTACTAACAATTAGTAATTTTTACAGCGATTATGCGTATAGGCACGTACATATTAAGCCTATTCAGTTAAATGCTAATTTCACCCACTCATGCTGTAGTAATTACACTAATCGTGTAATTCTATGAATGAAACAAGGTTGGGCTGATGTTACCACGAACTTGAACAGCCGACATTGAGCGATTCCTCGGGTATTGATTTCCATTGTTTGTGATATAGTAGGCATAGATTGACAATGCTTGTATGAAGGCCGGTTTCTTGGCACTCAAAGATACCGTGATCGCTTCAAAGTGTTCATTTTAAAGATTCTTTGCTCTTCCATTCTATCCAAATTTCTTCACTATTTTCAGCTAAGAGTGTGCAAAGCGCAAAATCTAGTGCGAGATTGTGATTCGTATCCGCATAAAATAAACAACCTACTGACTGATTCTGGAGAAAAAAGTTAGCACTATCAAGTTTGTACGTGAAAACCTGAAATAGTGTAAGATACCTACTTCATTTATGCTAGGTCCAGTTACATATGTATGTGCCTAGCATACGTACCTACCTATGTGACGTGTTTAGATCTTTGTACACATTTTACTTCTATTTAGTTTTATCAATTAACCGAATCGGACGACAGAATTTACGTGTAGGCGTGGCAATGGGACTGAAAATAGATGGTGCTAGTAACAATTACACAGCGTAGGTAAACCAGCGTCGGATAACTCTGAAACCATATTTTCATGCTTGTATTTCGATTTGAAGAAATGGTATTTAAAATTATACGACTAACACAAATGAACAATAACTTTTCAATGCATTCATATAACAAAAGAAAACTATTATTGGCAATAAGGATATGGCAGATATAAGAATAAAAACACAGCTTGTTAGTAGTGGAGTAAAATTTGCAATTTAAATTATTTGAATGTATTAAATCTCTAATAGGTTTCAGATCTGCATGTCCATAATGAGTAAATCAGGTAAATATAATAATGATGTCACAAATCTGCTGACGCGCTATTACACTTTATGAGGTGTGTTGTGCACAGAAAATGACGTAATTTTTAATGTACTAATATGCTAGGTTATTTTATTGAAAGGCAAGTTACTAAGTTGTAGAAACGACAGTTCAAATGGTATTTAAATAGGTTGTTTATTTCACCTAAAGCACCTACCTACCAACTCTATATTTAGCTAACTGATGGTACATTTGCATTTATATTAGTTGCAAACTGTGGCCATAGTTTTGTCGGGGCCACATCTGTTAGTGTTGTTTCCTGTAATGTAGTTTGTCATGCAGTTTAATTTCACAGGTTTTCGGCTTTTCGGTCGACAAACTTAGAACATTTAGTAGGTAACCTAGAGCACCTAGATTCTAGGTCTACAACGAAATTTTGGATCGTAGATACTTCAGGACCCTAGAGTTCATCGCGTTTTGTATTCGTCACGTTAAAAATGATGCCCTTGTGGCCCTTGTGGCAAGGTGCGACCTTGTCCAGAAGTTTATTGAAGAGACATAAATAGAATCATCAATAGTGTTGATGGTATTTTGAAAACCTTTACTTTTTTAATCAATTTTACGCTAATGCGATAATTTATTAAGTAGTTGGCATCTTAGAGCGCCGGTGGTCTAGTAGTAGCAACCTAGCAACCCCCCTAAGGTCGTACTTTCAAACCCGGTCGTGCACCAATGGATTTTCTATTCGGAAAATTTATATGCTCAATGCCATTGCTCGCAAACGGTGAAGCAAAACATCATAAGGAAACCCGCATTGGCTTTGTCTTTCCGGTGGATAAGGTGGATAAGGTGGATAAGGTCGACAAGGCTGAGAGGATAGTATAGGTGCTGGGCAAGCCTATTTCATCTATGTCCCAGGCACTGCAGCGTCTCGTTTATAGGGGTATATGATTAAAAAGGGCCCGTGACGCTGTATAAATCATTTAGATTAGATGAAAAAACCTGAATATTGTTCTGGCATTTTTCTACCCAATAAAATTTGGTTCATCATTTCAAATGTAAAAGAAAAGAACAAACGCCAAACATCTATGAGCGTCCAAGAGTTTCTAATGCAATTATCAGAGTTTTCATATGATCAGGAGCACGTACTCGTATCCTCACATTCGCTATGCTACGAATGACTCACACGCATTTTTTTCTGCGTATTTCCCAGAACTTTGCAATTATTTCGTGAACTATGATGTCATCGATACATTATAACATCCTACTCTTGATGACGTAGAACAGGTTTTACGTTTCTCGGAATAATTAGCAATAACTTTATAGCGGTTCAGTTCAAATTTTTTCAGTTTCAAGGCCACGAAATATGGTTATACTCTATAAATGTTCCCATCCAACCAATATTTGGGTAGGTCAAAAATTAATCCATTGCTATAGGCATATAGAATTCCGTTTATATAGGATTATTGATATCTCGCTTAGAAACACAATTTGCATAATGTAGGGTAAAATTCAGCAGTTTATGACAATTCGAAAAGGTTACGGAAAATATCATCGGACTATGTATTGAGGAAGTACATAAAACGTGACAACCAGTAATCGCAAAACCAAAGAAGTTAGACGCGAGACGCGAATCACGTGCGAAATCCGAAGATTCGTTGAGTCTTTCGATTCAGGGAAATTGAGGCGTCACGACTCACGACACATTCGCTTGATATTTCCTATTAACGCAGACACACCTATGATTTACTTTTATTATGTTGACGCTGTGTTACCAAGTCAAAAGTTATATCTACAACTGTTTAGACGACCGTGCCTGTTTAATATTTAGTGCTACTTAATGCAAAACTTTATTCGGTTTTAACCATGCCATCGGATCCAATTCATTTCTCTGAGATTCGCATTTTGAACGATCTCTATCCAATCTTTCAATGACATTGAAAATCCAGCGCATTTTTCTGCCTGCAGCTTTTTGCGCCTGCTCTCCACAGTCGCGTTTTAGCCTTCAATTTATTCATTCTTTCCACTTCCTTTATAAATCAAAGCATTGGACGTGTCAATGAAAATCTGTTGATCAAAACATTCAATTCACGACATTCATTATGATGCATTCTCACTCGTAGCTCATATTCTGAACACTGTGAGGTACAACAGAATACTTTTTCAGTTCTTTAATCCAGCAGTGAGAGCTTTCTGCACAGATCTTCACCAACCCATCTCTTTGCAGATGTTGCACGAACGCTATAAGCTCGAACAGAGCGTTGGCGTACGCGCTGACAAAATGCTCAGCGCTGGAACCGTCATCACCAGCCATGACTGTCAGCCGGGAGTACCACGAGGTCACCGGGAACATCATCTGCCCGAACATGGTGCGGGGTATCGATCATTTGAGAGATCCTCGTCTCAATAAGGTAAGGAGAAATGGTTTGAAAGAATGCCGAGTCTAGTACGTATGAGGATAAATTAAATAGCAGTTATCCCTTGGGAAATGCCTCTTTAGTCAATCATGTCTATGTTGTACTACTACGGACATGTTGTATAACCAAGTGTATAGGCATACAGAGACAGGCTCTGGAGTTCACTGATACTCTTCAAATATTGTATAATGCACGCAATGTTTTGGTATAAAATATTGTAACTAAAGTAAGAAAACTCGATAGATGATAAGAGCATGAGTTCGCCATTTTAGGAACTTTCGTTATCGGTCTAATTCTTACTTCCGTGAACTCAATAAATAGTGTTTAACTTTAATACTATAATTTAACTCTAAATTAGTGCACTGTGTTTTCCTCAAGTGTTCAAGAGCACGAGGAAAATGTACAATACTTACCAATACTTAAAAAAAACATGTTTAGTAATCCTGTAAATCAGGGTAGTGCTGGGTTTCTTGCTCTCGAGCAGGCCACTACTGCTGTAGGGTAGCAGGCTATTGGTAATGTCTTGAAGTTCAGACGCTATAATTTACCCATCCCGTAATCTGAGTTTAATTCGCGTAAATCGAGTGTTGAGTATGGAAAAAAAATGTTCTCATTTCACTGGCTAGCTAGGGGATTGGGGACTTCAAAAATGTACTCGTTTTTTGAGAAACAAAACTGAATAAACACGGCCTTGCGGTTGATTATTCGCGTGTTATATTCTTTGTTGTTTCAGGGTCTAGCATTCACACTAGAAGAACGCCAAGCCCTCGGCATCCATGGCCTCTTGGCAGCGAAGTTCAAATCCCAGGAAGAGCAACTGGATATTTGCCGGATATCCATCGATAGATACGAGGATAATCTCAATAAATACCTCTATCTCGTCGAGTTACAGGTGACTAAACATGATAAAGGTACTTGTTTGAACGTTTTATAGGTTACGGATACGGTGAAAGGTTTAACCTGTTTAGACAAAACGCGACATTGATTGTTTTAATGACTATTCTAATGAATGTTTGTGTACTTACCTCCTCGGGTTAGTACTTTTCTTATTTCTTTTAACATTATCTTTAAGTTGTAAAAGTTTACTTCTGGGCATAGACTTAGGCCGTTTGTCAACCGGCGCGGCACCGGTAATACACTACCAAGGTAATAATAAACACGCGAACGTCGCGGTGTGACGGCAGTGTGTGGACGTGTTTTCTATTGCCATGGTAGTGCATTACCGGTGCCGTGCCGATGCCGGCGATGGTGGACAAACAGCCAAACTTTAAATTGCTAGACGCACTTCAAAATCAGAAAGAATCAGTGTCACGTTTATTCATCTATTCTTTTTGTGAGAAATAACCCATTTTCCCCTCACATTTTTCAGGTAATAGATTTGACATTAGATTAGTTGATTTGGTCACCGTTTCAGAAACAGGGAGTTACAGATGAGATTATTAGTTCTGTAGGTTTTCTAAAAAAATTAATTTACTATAGGTTAATTGATCAGCTACGATTGCCTAATAAGTTAGCTGATCCACTCCGATACTTTTTTCTGAACAAAAAAGCAAGAAATGTGCACTATTGAGTTATTTAATCAATTATGACTTTTGTTTATTGTTGTAATAACTACCACCTGCGTCACGTTGCTCTGTTTTTGCATAAACACTACTGAATTACAAGTGATAAGATAAATATTATGTTTATCTATTTTGCACTTGTTAACTACATATTGAAATGTCCGTGGTATTGTTATCTGTTATCTTTCAATATCAAATTCAATAAGATCATTTTTGATACACAAATCTATGGCACAAAATATATCATTTTATTTCAGATTTGTCGGGGATTTATTAAGTACGGTAAACATAATCAAAGACTACTTAAACTCCTTTAGATTTAAGGTTTTCTTTTTACATTCCCCGACGTTTTATTACTTGAAAAAATATTCTTGTTATTTCCACTTCCATTCCACGCCAACAAAAATAAAATGATGACATGGCAAATGGCAACACACTTCACGATATCTTCGCTATAGAGCCCTCACCTACTAAAATGAATAAGACCGTATTGTATTATAGATTTTTTAACAGAAAATTTCACTGTCATGCAGGTTTTTGTGAAAAAATTTAGTTAATTTAGTTTCAAGTCATAAAGTAGGTAAACGCACACATTATCTGTAAGTGGTTTTAAAAACGGAAATGACAGTTTTTCGTTCAAAATGATCAAATAATTGGAAATGTGAAAAGGTAATTTTAGAACAATTATTCAATTTACTTATCAAGCTGTTATCCATGATAATTATTTCCTATTTATAAGCATGTGATGTTAGTGGCTTTTTACCTGTACTTAGATAGGTTAGGTACTCTAGGTTATTTACTCATAACAATGTACTGAATTTCATTTGGCTTCACGACAGGTTGAGCTGAATATTGTTGGTTCATAATTATGCCAAAATGGGTATAAAGAAAAATGCAACAAGAAAATTGATACCAATGTAGGCAGAGTGATCCACGACTTTTAAAAAATCTACTCATTTCTACAAAAAACTTATTTGTTTAGGGGTCAAAATATAAGACCACCGTTTCTGTCGTGATATTCATCTTGAAGCCTCCATATTTCTTGTACTTATAAAATACGGGTCATGTTTCTATTTTTCTTACAAAAATCTATTTACCAAATATTATTTACAGTGTTATTGACTAATTGCAGGACAGAAATGAGAAGTTATTCTTCAGGCTTCTAGCGGAGAACGTCGAGAAATACCTACCCATTGTCTATACACCGACCGTTGGTTTGGCCTGTCAGAGGTTCGGACTTATCTACCGGCGACCAAGAGGACTGTTTATCACAATAAACGACAAGGGGCACATATTCAATATTCTTAAGAACTGGTAAGTCTTTTGCTATTTTTTTACCCCGCCTCTACGCTTTAGAGCAAGTTTACGCTTTTCTAGAGTTACACTGCGCTGTGACGCCCGCAGTTCGATGCAGTTCAGTTGTTGTTACTACGCAGTAAAACTCTAACTAAACCACTTTACTTATGGAAGTTTACATCTGCTTTTAGACGATCTAGACTAGACTATTCTAAACGATTCCTAAAAATAAGCTCAATCCTTAGAAATCTCTTAAAACGCTTGGATTATTCATATCGCCACAAAATGTTGATAATAAGATATATTTATTTGTCTGAATACAAGTATATCTTTAACTAAATTAACGTTTTTATCAAGAAGAAAAGTCCTAGCTAACAAGCGCTTCAAACGACCTTGTTCATAAAATTAAATGTCAATTTCTGAATAAAACATGAAGTACGAGAATATCTACAAGTTACACGTCACACACTGTAAAGACTACAAAATCAATAGAAACATGTTTCTATTGATATATCATTCTATTGTGTATTCAACATTAGGCTACGTGTAAACTGTTTCATACATTTTGTAGATACTCGCTGCACGCGTATGACCAGTGACGGCCACTCGATATACTATGTGAAATTATAAAAAGTGGCTATAGGCCACCGGTGGCTGTGGTTGATGGCTCGTTTGTGGTCAGCCTTGGTCTTAAAATCGATTAGCATTATATGCTTTCATTATGCCAACAATAGGTATTGTAATTACGTGTACTAGCTCAGATCGCTAGAAGCGATCTCTTTAATAATGACATTATATCCTCTATTTTAAATTCCAGGCCAGAACCGGACGTGCGAGCCGTGGTATTTACTGACGGAGAAAGAATTTTAGGTCTGGGCGATCTCGGCGCTTACGGAATGGGCATTCCCGTTGGGAAACTGTCTTTGTACACCGCCTTAGCTGGCATCAAGCCCCATCAGTGCCTGCCTATTACCTTGGACGTTGGGACTGACAACCAGGTAACGTTTTATTCAGTAATGCAATTCAAGATTGTGTAGGGGCAAGCGAAATTTAGGGTCCTACTTAATAATATAAACGCGAAAGTTTGTAAGTATGGATGGATGGATGTTTGTTACTCTTTCACGTAAAAACTACTGATCTGATTTGGATGAAACTTGGAATATATATTGTCCATGACCTGGATTAACACGTAGGCTACTTTTTATCCTGGAAAATGGATGCGAACGAAGTCGCGGGCGGAAGCTAGTTATGTAATAAAACTACCTACACTAGTGAGTTAGCAAAAAAATTACTATTACAATTAACTTCATTTTTATCAAGCGGACAAAGGCCTAGCTAGCCGATAAATAAATAAAACCATTCATAATTTTGGCGCCTCTAGAATTCACTAAGAATGTCATGATAACATCCTATCCTACTAATAATTATAAACGCGAAAGTTTGTAAGAATGTATGGATGTTTGTTACTCTTTCACGCAAAAACTACTGATCCGATTTCGATGAAATCTGGAATATATATTGTCCGTAACCTGGTTTAAGACATAGACTACTTTTTATCCCAGAAAATCAACGGAAGTCGCGGGTGAAAGCTAGTTATGAAATAAAGAATTTGTATTGTAGTTTTGAAATCCCTTGTTCCAAGTATCAGAAACTAAAGCAAATTCCTAAAACTAAATATGTATATATTTTAGGATTTACTCGAAGATCCGCTTTACATCGGTCTGCGACAGAAGCGAGTTCGTGGCAAGGAATACGACGAATTCATTGATGAGTTCATGGAAGCTTGTGTTCAGAGATACGGACAGAACACTTTGCTACAGGTAAGTTCAAATTGACTAATTTTCTTCGTAATTTTGTTAGTGTTAATGAGACCTTCAAAACTATTGATGTTATGTATGGAATAAACGAAAATTAAAGGCGTTGGGGCATTTCGGGTCCCGACTTGCATACATTTAGTATCGTGATTCATTAGTTTTATTACTTATAACTTTGTTGGTTTTATCATAATCTTTTATGCAGTCTGTAGCAGTCACGAAAACGCAAAATAAAGTAATTATTTTGACGTAAACACCTGTAAATGCGATAAACAATATTGAAATGGACATTTTTTTAAAGTAAAACGTCTAATAACTAATGATTCCCGCTGCTTTATAATGAAATTGTTACATTTTTAAAACTGCTTTGTTAGTGTTTTGTAACAAAGTTTCATCATTGCAAGTTTACAAAAAAGTGGGACCTGCGGGCCTAGCATGCGCACGCGAGATATTTGTCATGTCGTTCTGTCAAAATGTAAGCATTTTGTACCAGTTTTTGAATTTTTGCATTATCTGTGGCAATATTGTCGACAAAACGCGCCTTAAATATTCAACTTTTGACATTTCTGCATGACTATTATCTCGTCCTCAGACAGATACGACGACTAAGAAGTGTCAAAAGTGTATATTAACAAGGCGCGTTTTGTCGACAACATTACCACAGATAATGCAAAAGTTCAAAAACTAGTGCAAAATGCTTACATTTTGACAAAACGACATGACAAATATCTCGATATATGTAGATAACAGATAATAAATCAAAGTTGTCACGTTGTAACCGGATTGACGTAAACGATAGTGCCCTTATCGATCCCTCTGTCTATAATCTCCAATCTGCAATAATCTGCATGATAAACTGTAGGTATTCTATGTAAAAGTTTTTTTTTTAATGATATAAGTAATGGAACAATCTGATAGCTCACCTGATGTTAAGTAGTAACTTCTGCCTATAACAATGCATTACCTCACAGAGCAAGTCCAATGAGGACGTGCCCTGTAAAGCAATGCACTGCGTCCATCACTCTGAGACGTAAAGATCTAAGTTTAAGATCTAAGATATAAGTTTAGTCTTCACTTAAAATGGCAAGAGAAAAGTAAGGTAATTTGCCTGAATTGTTTACTTAGTCGCGCACCAAGCAGCGCTGTGACTGCCCTCACTACAACTGTCTTGAGTATTTATCTTTGTCTAGCAACAGTGTGGCGTATAACGTCTTTATCTAGTACTTTCATTTTGCATACTGCACAGGTTGTATTCATTAGATAGAAAATAGATATAGAACTCTTTATTGTACACTACATAAGAAAATTATAGAACAAAACTTAATCAATACACAATGGTCCCTAATCAGCGGTCTCTAACAGACAACCTTACAATTAGCTAAAATAATATTTGCACCATTTTTTTGGTGCAACTATACTTGCATAACCCGTCTATCGGTACATTGTACCATGTCTCTGCTCTAGCACTCTCGCAATCTAATCTATTACAGCATAGATTAGATTATTGTCTGTTATTGCGGCAGCACAATATTTACTATCGGCTAGTAACAATCCATGGCTTTGACGCATTTTCAAATCAAGCAATGTTGGTATCTAAAACTGACGCATTTGAGGGTGAATTAATCAGTTGAAAATATAATAATAATTCCAATACAGTATTGTCATCACTGTTAGTACGCGTTATTTAGTAAAATATGAAGTAGTAGTAAAGCTCTTTGTGAGAGCTCGTCCGGGGAAGTACTACCACCGTACCTATTCCTGCCGCCAAGCAGCGATGCTCGCATTGCTGTGTTCCGGTTTGAAGGGTAAGGGCGCCGGTGCAATTACAGGCACATGAGACTTCAAGATCTTTACGTCTCAGGGTGATGGACGCAGTGCATTGCCTTACAGGGCACGTCCTCATTGGACTCGCTCTGTGAGGTAATGCATTGTTATAGGCAGAAGTTATCACTTAACATCAGGTGAGCTATCAGCTTGTTCCATTACTTTTATCATTTAAAAAAAAAAAAAAGTACGCCATGCCGTGTGAACCAGCATTTGTCTAGGGCAGCGCCTAAATCCGCTTCTAGAGGACTTTCCACATCTAAATATTATAAAGAGGAAAGATTTGATTGTTTGCATTGAAACTGCCCCGAAACTGCTGGACCGATTTGAAAAATTGTTTCACCGTTGAAAAGCTACACTATCCCCGGGTGACACAAGCTATATTATATTAAAAAAAAATAAGGGATCCTTACTAAAACTCCAACAATGTAACCCAAGGTGTAAAAAAATTACATAAAAAAATTGTTAAATACCCGTGCGAAGCCGGAACGAGCAGCTAGTCATTTATAAATTTGAGGGTTAATGATTTCTTTGCCATTTCCTTGTGAATGAATGAATGAAATATTTATTTAACATTTCTAGGTACACGGTCAGATTATAGTAGGTTAGTGCCTATAGAATGAATTTGCATGATTAATATTATTGTTTCTAAACTAACCAACTAGCTACATGGTTTAATGGACTCTTATCTAAGAAGGTTAGATGGGAACACCAACTCCCACCCTAGGTATAAACTTTGTGACCAAAACCTTTATTTTTATGTTGTGACACTTAACGATGTTGTGAAGTTACCTTTGCCTAAATGAATTTAATTCACAAGAAAGAGTGACGCATGACGTCATTGAGAGGGCAATAACCGATCTATTTCGGTTCCTATAATATTAGTATCACTATTTTAATATGCTGTCTTCAAGGAACGCCAAACTAGAGCCAGAATATTTAATCTATCTCAATAATGATATGTCCTAAGATTTCAATGTTATTTTGCGGTTATGTAATATTCGCAATGAGGCATTGAGGAGAACACGGTAGGATATGTGTATTAGGTAGTATTACTCACGTTCAAACTCCGTGATAACTTCGTTTGCGCGATCTAGGATAGTTCTCATGTAGCGAGATAGATGGCGCTACATCATCAAATACAATGTTTGGTTTTCTCGAAAAAGTATCTGACTCGTGATGTCTACCGTAATGTTATTATCAGATAGCTAATGATTACATTTTGCTTAAATGTTTCCTCCTTTAAAATACTTTTCATCCCACCATCTCGGAAAGAGTATTTTTTATCTTCAATATCTGAGTGGAAAAGCCGTTTTTATTCTCTAGAGGATAAAAGTAAATTGAATTTAGAACATCGTGTGCACTAAGTTTGTGAATTAAAAAAAACATTAAACCTATTTACAGCTACCTCTATGGTGCCGAATATATCATACAACTTTTTTTTAATTTGTTAAAAACTCAGACTCGGAACCTTCTTGGTGTTCTTTTTTCAATTTGCTTTTTTTGCATTTAGTCATTTCCTCGCTGAGGTGGAATGAAAAGTTACGTGTTGCACTCGAGTGCAAAGATTTTTCACCTCGTGCTCTTTTGATTCCCTCGCTAACACTCAGGATTCTAATTTTGAATCACTCGCTGCGCTCGTGATTCAATTTTAGAATCCTTCGATTGCTCGGTCATCAAAATTGAAACTCGGTTAAAAAGCAACTTTGCACTCTTGTATAACAAATAACTATTGTCCTGACAAATCTTCTCTAAATATATGAAATTATTATGAAGCTGACTGACAATCAACGCACAGCCTAAACTATAAGTCCTAGAGGTATGAAATTTGGAGGGTAGTATCCTTATCTAGTGTAGGGGTGCACTGAGAAAGGAATTTTGATAAGTCGCACCCTAAACGGTCCAAAATTAGGGTCAAAGGTTTTAACCAAATAATGCGTATGCTGCTGCCACGCGAACAAAGCCGCGAGCGACAGCTAGTTGAATATGAAATTAAACTTCTAAACTACCAAGCTCTTCCGGAATATTTAAACGCGTGACTAACAAATAACACCATTCTAATTGACTGTAATTTGGATCAGTTCAGCTTTCTATAGTCTCCTTTCAATAGTTTCAACGCGATTTTTTTGTTAGAAAGGTAATATTTACTATTTCTATGATGGTTCTTAGCTATTCTTTTATTTTACCAAACAGAGGTATTGTTTTTCTAAAATAATGATTTATAAACTAATAATATTTCCTCCAGTTCGAAGACTTCGCCCTCCTAAACGCGGGTCGCCTTCTAAAGAAATACCGTAACAAATACTGCACGTTCAACGATGATATCCAAGGCACCGCCAGCGTCGCTGTCGCCGGCCTCATGGCGGCCGTGCGAGTCACCAAACGGAAGCTCGGAGAGAATATCTACTTGTTTCTGGGAGCTGGATCTGTAAGTAATTAACTGGAAGAAAAAAATAATGAAAATAAATCATTAAAATTAATTAATTAATTATTAATAATATTATAAAGGCGAAAGTTTGTAAGGATGGATGAATGTGTGGATGTATGTAGGTATGTATGTTTGTTCCTCTTTTACGCAAAAACTACTGATCCGATTTGGATAAAACTTGGAATATATATTGTCAGTGACCTGGATTAACATATAGGCTACTTTTTATCCTGGAAAATCAATAGGATCTAACGGGGCGCGAATGAAGTCGCAGGCGGAAGCTAGTGTATTATAAGTATATTATGTATTTGCAAAGAAAAATTTATTTAAGTATTACCTATATCAGCAATCTGATTCTCATAGTACAAGCTCTGCTTAGTTTGGAACTAGAGGGCGTTGTGAGTAGTCCAAGGATATTTATTTGTTTATTACTATCTTTCCGCGACTTCGTTCGCGGCAAGTTAGATCTCGTCGATTTTCCGGGCTAAAAAGTAGCCTATATGTTAATCCTGGTCACGGACAATATACATAATGTATATTCCAAGTTTCATCAAAATCGGAACAGTAGTTTTTGCGTGAAAGAGGAAGAAACATACATCCTCACAAACGTTCGCGTTTATAAATAAAATATAATAAATAATATTAAATAATAGTATTTTTGACCCACAGGCATCCAACGGCATTGCAAACCTAACAGTAGCAGCTATGGTCTCGGAAGGCCTCTCTGAAAGGCAAGCCCGTGACCGTGTATACATGTTCGACGTCGATGGCCTCTTGTCCACGAGACGGGAAGGCGGAGTCCCTGAACACGCGAAGGCCTTTGGCAAGGACATCGAACCTGAAAAGGACTTTGAGAAGTGCGTCGCTAAGATTAAGCCCAGCTGTCTTATTGGTAAGTGTATTTCCTCAAACATGCTTGGAAATTTAAGCATTATTTTGACAACCTTCTTTGAGATAAATAGAAAATGCTGTACTGGCGAAATACATGCGAGCAGCGGCCGGCAAAAGTTTTATGAAAATCCATATAGGTCGTGTTTATCGGCCAAATAAATAACAAAACTCATATCTGTCGTGTAATCTAAAAATGGAACGATATTTTACTCCGAAACCATGGCAACCAAGGAGGTAACTTCTCTTCTCATCTAAAGTTTTATGAAAATCCATATAGGTCGTGTTTATCGGCCAAATAAATAACAAAACTCTGTCGTGTAATCTAAAAATGGAACGATATGTTACCCCGAAACCATGGCAACCAAGGAGGTAACTTCTCTTCTCATCTAAAGTTTTATGAAAATCCATATAGGTCGTGTTTATCGGCCAAATAAATAACAAAACTCATATCTGTCGTGTAATCTAAAAATGGAACGATATGTTACTCCGAAACCATGGCAACCAAGGAGGTAACTTCTCTTCTCATCTAAAACAGTGTTGATATTCTTTTACCAAGATTTTATATTTTTCGCATCTACTTATTTATTTTCCTAATATAAAACACAGTATCTTAGTAATCTTGCATATTCCAGGATGTTCGACAGTTGGTGGTGCATTTACCAGCAATGTGTTGAAGCAGATGGCTCAAAACACAGAACGACCTGTCATCTTTGCACTTTCCAACCCGACGAGCAAAGCCGAGTGTACTGCCCAAGCTGCCTATGATAACACCGAGGTAATACCATATTAACTACTAAGTACTTATAATAATAATGTCTTTGCATCTAATCTAGATTATTTATTAGGAGTGGCCACTGTGCATCTTATTCAAACTAGTGAAACATAATCGTAGCAAATGAATTGTAAGGTTCTCTCTCGCAGGGCACGTCCTCACTGGACGTACTTATTGAGGCAATGCGTTATCATAGGCAGATGTTACCTCTTGACATCAGCTGCTTGTTTCATCACTTCTATACTATTATAAAACTGTAAAAAAGCCAAAATCTAAAATAAAAGATATGGATAAACTAAATATGCAGATCTACTAAATAAACGATTCCGATTACGAAAATCGAGTTTGTCTGTTTCTTTGTTCGCGGATCACGCTTTAACTATTTGACCAATTTCAATGAAATATATACAATTCAGAAGCCCTTTTCTTATTGAAATATACATATTTTATTGAAATCAAAGACAACCATTTGCTTTGAGGTCCATTGTATGCCGGCGACAGATATTTTGGTGGAAAGTTTCGCACGCGTATAGAGTCGCGGGTATCGGCTAGTGATAGAATAAAAATATTAATAAAATTATACTTTGTACTTCCCAGGGTCGTTGCATCTTTGCGTCCGGCTCTCCGTTCCCGCCTGTAGAGTTCAACGGGCAACAGTTCCACACGGGACAAGGAAACAACTCGTACATCTTCCCGGGAATAGCTCTGGGTGTGATCGCTACTGCCACTCATCATATTCCCGAGGGAATGTTCCTTACCGCTGCGAGGGTATGTTATTGTACTTATATTATAAATGTAGCTTTATATAGTACTAGCCGTCGCCCGCGGCGTTGCTCGCGTTCTACCCTTTAGAGTGTGACGTTTCAAAATTCCTTTCTTAGTGCGCCCCTACACTATATAAGGAACCTACCCTCCAAATTTCATACCTCTAGGACTTGTAGTTTAGGCTGTGCGTTGATTCTATGTCAGCTTCAAAAGAGTTTTATATATATTGATAATGTGAATGTAAGTTTTTTTGTTACGCTTTCACGCGAAAACTACTTAACCGATCACCGTGAAACTTTGTACACATATTCTTGGAGGTATTAGAAGTAATATAGGATACTTTTTATACCGGAAAATTAACGGTATCCAATGGGACGCGAACGAAGTCGCGGGCGGAAGCTAGTTGTACTATAAGTACTCCTGAAAGGCTAGGATGCTGACGCGAGATATTTTGTCTTCTATATCTGTCAAAATGAAGGCATTTTGCACCAGTTTTGGAACAATTGCATTATCTATGGTAGTCTTGTTGATAAAACGCGCCTTCTTCGCGTTCGCTTAGAGTTATAAATTGAACATTTTTTATCTCTATACATTTCTAAGCTATAATCTGTTCCTTCCAGACCCTGGCAAACTACGTGAGCGCAGAGGATCTGGCCATGGGCCGTATTTATCCCTCTCTGGCTGAAGTAAAGGAAGTATCCGTGGCTATTGCTATTGAAGTCGCTAAGATGGCCTATGACGAAGGTAAAACATTTAGTTAGCTCGTGTTTCACTAAAACTATTACAAATTCTTTATCATTCAGAGTTATGATCTAAAAGCCTTTAACAAACCTGGAGACGTACGGCAGGGTGGTCAACGAGTCTGTTGACATCTCTTACCAGTAAGTAAAAACTGACGAACACTGCTTTGTTTAACTAATAGTGACGATTAAGTTACTATAGGATTCCATCTAAAAACATTCACAATAAAACATGCACAACTCTGTGAAGATATCGATTTGCTGCTGTTTGGACGGATTTTCTTGTATGGATTGTGTTGTGCAAATCTCGCAACAATTACAAGCTAGATATTTATCGATCTAGCTAGACAACAAAAATATACGATTGTAACAGAAGACCATAGCAAGAGGGGCGTGGCCTGTCCCCGCGCCACCGGCTAACGGCTGGCGTGACGTGACGGGTTTGCATCGCCTGGCACTTTTGCTCGGACGGTCGGAGAGTGCGGACGTATTAGGCAGCCTTAAGCTATTCTGAGTTGTAGATACTTACCTGTTGATTTATATTTCGTTAAAGTTATAAGAGTTCTAGTTTTTGTTCAGTTTTGTATTTTTTTTTATTAAATTTCGCTTCTGGTCTATAAAACGATTTTGTATGGATTGTGAAACATGTTGTGCTCCGGCGCAAAGCACAACAAATCGTTAGATCATTACATGCAATCCTCACACATTCTTTGGTGGGAACGCTAGCCCAACAAAACAAATCGTTTGTAACGATTGTGTTGTGAATGTTTAGTGGAAACATACAGTTTCGTATCTGAATATGGCAGTAAAAAAGACACCAATCTTGAGGTCAATGACCTTTCGGTGCAATCCCTATCCTAAGCCTTATCCTATCCTACTGCAGGTATTGGTTCCGTATACCCAAACCCTACAAACTTCGATGCGCTTATCCGAAAGTGTCAGTACGATTGCAACTATACATCTAACTTGCCTGATCGGTACCCGTGGCCTGAATGCGCAAAGGCCAAGGGCGATATAACTAAAAGTGGACGTTGGGCGCTACCTTGTAACACTTAACGTGTTCCGGATATCCGTTTATACATTGTCTGGTAAAGAACTAAATATATGTGGTTACGAGACATTATGAATTGTAGAAAATTCGTAGCTTTTTATTACACATCCAACTTTTTGCAGCGATATATTCACTTTAAAGTCCCTTGCCTTTATAATTCGATTGTGCGATTATTTTTATCGATACAATCGCGTTGTTTAATCGATTTATAAAATAGACGGCAATAGCATCCATAAAATCATTAGAGTTGCTACAACTATGTTTTTATCGCTGCAAAAAGCAATGTGTATTCAGTATTACATATCAACCATATAGTTAATCAAATCCATAATATAAAAATGTTGAATAGTGTACCCGGACGAGTAGTTACTAGAGGTACTATTGAATAGTGTATGTAGGTACTATTAGGTACTGTAGAATAGTGTAGGTAGATAGGACATAAAGTACTATGAATTTAGTAGGATGTACTACTTAGTTTTAAGTTGTATTAATGAAGTTGAAATTTATGATCATAATAACAGGCTTCCGTGCTGTGGGTCTTGGGTTCGATCCCCACTGAGAATAAACATTTGTGTCTGGCAACTATAGATGTTTGTTCTTTGTCTGGGTGTTACTATGTATTATAACTACCTATATATTTTCAAAAAAAGTGTATATAAGTATTATATCAGCATTCTAGTTTCCATAGTACAAGCTCTTTATTTTTATTTATTATTTTACTTTATTTTTATATTTATTTATTTAATAAACCACCATTGTTACACCAACCACTATGTTACAACATGTTTTTATTTCCAGGCCTGGCATCTGTCTATCCAGAGCCGAAAGATCTATCAAAACACGTGGAAAACCAAATGTACAGCTATCACTACGAGAGCTCAATGCCAGTGGTCTGGGGATGGAAGCCGGAGGAGACATTCAACGTTAGACCCATCCAGCCGGTACCCAAAAATATCTAAATTTTAGTTTTTTCAGCACAGGTGTGTACATCAATCATAAAATATAAGGCATGTGAGTTTATTTTGAAAAAAATATACACACAATTCTGTATACAAGACTATCTAAATGTTTACTGATAGTTTGGGGAATTTTTAGTTATCATAAAAGATTTCTTACAGAATAAAAATTAAATTTTCATTGTCAAATAATGTAAAACGCAAGAGTTTAAGAATTGTTCGATAAACTAGGTTACTCTAAGCCAGTTTCACACGACCAAGACAAGTGACGAACGAATGGCTTAGTTCTTTAACATTTTTGTGTAGTTAGTAATTATTTCGTTTAAATTCTTTGGAAGATTACAAGAATTTACAAGATTACAATCTAGATATTTCAATTCAACGAAACAGCAGCTAAAACTGTTAAAATATTTTATGATTGATGTACGTTTATTTAACCTCGTATGGGCAAGAAAAATGACTCTGCTTGAAATTCTAGTGTTCAACAAGTTGTCCAACTTAATTATTGTATTTACACAATTAACGGTTCTGTATTATCGTGTAGTTGTAAATTATGTTCTACGTTATCGCTCATAAGAGCCATTTTCATTAAGCCCTATAGTCCCAAAGCATTTACCAATATAAAATGGAAATATGTAACAAGAAACTGGGTCGTAGCTCATCACATCTTCGTGTAGTACTAGAAGTCATTTGTGTATGTGAATGTATTGTAGTTATATTGACACGTTCACAATAATGCAATCGGTGTTAAAATAACTCTGGTGGCCTTTGAGATATTATTATTAATTTTCGAAAGTTGAATTATTTATATTTCTGTACCACACAGCGATTTTAAATGTTGCGTGAAAAAGTAATTATCTTAAAATCCAAAACAGTAATACCTAAAGTATTGTATTTTTATTTTTGTATGGCATTATTAATTTTAAGTCAAAACATTTTCTCATGATGGTTTTTTTTATTTTTAAGATGAAATGCATTGTTTTAGCGGAATGAATCTTATGTTGTGAATATTTTTTTAAATATTTATTTACAGTATTTTCAAACACGAAGTATAACGTAATAATTTGTCCTACAATAATAGCTCTAGTCACCGCAGCATTGAATATTATAAAATAAATATTATTATGTATACCTTAGAACAGTAATGTATGCATGCATTTTACATCAACGTATTACTAAGAATTAATAAAATGTATCTACATATTAAATACAATTAGGTGTTATAATAGATTCTATAGATATGTTTCGAATCAAACGAGTTTGGCAAAATTACTTGAATTTTGAATAGTTAGATGCTACTTATAGTAAGTATAATTTTTTTTTATTTTATTTAAAAATCATTTTTTTGGAAAACTAACCCCAATATATTTATGTTTTTAATCTTAACAATGTATAAAACAAAACATACGCGAAGCACATAATGTATTATTTTCTCTGGAAAAACAAAAGATACGCTTTTCACTATTATACTGTAATCGACTTAAGTTTTTAAGTATTTTGTTTGGAGTTCAGTATTTTTAGATAGTGAGACGAATTCGCTGAGCGAATAAAAATTGTATTTTTATTTTAAGTAGTATTTGCAGTCTTTTAGTTTATGTTTAAAATTGAGAAAGTATCGAGTGATACGATGTGATTATGTTGCTGTGACAATGTATGTGCGAGTTTGATAATAAAATCAAAACTAACGGTTGTATAGTAGATATTATTGCACGGGTCGAATTGACGAGTGCTAATTACTGAATCTAGAGCGAAACGAGTTATTTTAT
Source organism: Eulithis prunata (assembly GCA_918843925.1). NCBI lineage: Eukaryota > Metazoa > Arthropoda > Insecta > Lepidoptera > Geometridae > Eulithis > Eulithis prunata. Next base: position 3,639,193 of record OU974016.1, on the reverse strand, counting down.
TGAGTTCCGTCGCTGATGCTCGGTGTCTTATTATAAAATCATTCATTTCACGAAGTATTTCGTTTATTTTCTAAATTCAGCTGACACACTGCCTTGTATCACCAAATTAGAAAAATGTGTTGACACAGGCATTCATCGTTACTACGAGGGCAATAAAAATAGGTTGTGTGCCGATTTCAGTTCCTTTTCTGATGGGCGTGTAGTGATTGAAATAACTCAAAAAACCACAGGATATAGTTTTTGTAATTGGAGAGAAAAACAAACTTAATCGCTTTGTCCTGTTTTAAATTTTATAAAAAGCCCTCAGAGTGAAAATAATTAAAGTTTTTTTTTTACTAATACTTGGATGAATGTAATAAACATAGATTTGTTGGTGTTTTTGTCAATTATGATCTTGATTTTTTATTATCAGGGTCTTATTTATTGTAGTGTTTATTAGGTCAATTCCTTTTCCGCGTCAGAAATGAAGCTTTTTGGTTAAATATCTGTCGTTTATTGGTTTATCTGTCGTGTATGATGTTGGTTGAATTGTTACAATAAAAATTATGGATGTTACTAAATAAACATGTTCAAAATATAATTTAGTTTTATTTAGAATCCTATTCCCAAAATTAATTGTAAAATAGGTAGGTACTGTACCTACTAACACGAATACGAGAACTAAATAAATAAATAATTATTTATTATTAGTACTAGTTAAGTAACCACGTAGTCAAGAATGTAATGTTCATAGTAGCGACATGACGACGCGTCAAGGATAGCTTTTATGAAACATTTTTTGTTAGGCCTAACTTTCATTTCGAAATAATATAACTTGGTATTGCTTACTACAGATGTCGCATCGTGCGAGAGCTGAGTCTCGTCAAAAAAGTTCGTCTCGGAAAAGTAATTTTGGTCTGAAACCAAAAGCGATCCAAAAAAATTGTGGCCTAATTCGAATACCTCTACAAGCAAAGGCTGGCGTTTCTCGTCAGTTTGTTTGTAAGTAAGCTGTCTATATCTTCCCATCTTATCCATTAGGTATTAGTTATGTCTTGCTTGATCACAGAGTACGCCTCTCTTTTCGGACTTACTAGATTGGCCTAGTGCATTAAGGCAGTGCTGTTCAGTTTTCCCATCAGTTTTAGTGAGTTGTCTCTTCATACCACCCCGTAATTACCTAGGTGTAGGTACCTACTACGTATCTCGTGATAAGTGCAGTAAACTGCAATGTAGGTCGGTGAAGTAGGTAACCGACAAAAGTAAACTCCAATATATTTTGTACTTACAAAAAATTTAGCGCCGATCTTGATTATAGGAGAAATGGGAGGACGCTTTGTGCGGTCAAAGAGATAAATAATTCGACTTCTGTGCTTTCAAGGTCAGAGCTATTAAACCGTGTCAAGCCTATACTTGGTACAATTTGGTTGTCGCAAACCTCAATCGTAAGTAACGTATAGGGCCCTATGTATTTGATGTAGGTAGGTTGAACTATGTAGTCTAACTAGCACAAATATCCGGCGCAACGCCAGCTGTTCCCCGGTCACTGGCCCGTTGCCATACGGACGCTGTCATTGTTCATATAGCATCAGTCTTTACTGATAGACCAACCATGTCACATAGGAATATCTAGAAAGTAAATTAGGTCACAGAATGAACTTCATGTTGAAATATGGTCTTGTACTTTAACGTTTGGCTAGGTTACCTTGCTCTATAATGTAAAAATTGCACTGGAAAGTTTTGTGCTTACTAACTGTAGGCATATAGGTACTAATTGGGTAGGTAGGTGTGTAACTAGCTAAAAAACGCATCTTAATTTTCCCCAGTTATTTTCCTATTCAAGCGTGCGTAAATTCCTTTGTAACTGAACTATCTTGACAGATAACTTTATAACAATAAGCATTCCGCCGTAAAACTCGGTTTGTATTCTCAAAGGTGGGGAGAATATATCCTAGACAGGTGTGAGAAGACGTATGACTACTACATGCTCGTTGTGGAACGCGGAAATAATGAAATCGTGAAGTTTAAATTCCATTTCCGTAACATAACGGTGCAGCTAGCAGCTCTAGGTACCTACATAAAGGAATCCGACTGAATTTATGATGCAGGCAACGCAAGGAATGATGGAATATCTAAACTACATTAGGTACTCTTAAAATAATTTCTTTAAGAGAACTAACTTTAAGTTTGGACTGAGTTTTTTCAACACATAATTTTGGTCGGTGAAATACGAAGCATTCCACTTAAGCGCACCAAAAAGATGAGCACCAAGAACTTCCGCACCTTCGCTATTCCACTTTTGGCAATTCAATCGATTTTAAGCTTGGTGCGGAAAAGTTGAAACATTTAAAACTATTCCACTTTTGCGAAATACATCGCTGGTTAAATGCTAAAGTGCTACAAATCAAAAATCTCGGAAATCGTTTTTACTTATTACAAAAATGACCTCTAAAATAGTCATTTTATAGTATGAGTCAAAGACACTTTTCATTTTCGCATTACAAACTACCAAAAACAGTTGTAGCTGTTAAGCATTTATACACTTTGGCGCCAAATTTCAGAGCTAAGCAGCCATTTTGTGAGTTGTGGTTGAGTGGTTGGCGGAAGCGCACGTAACTTATATGCTAAAGTACCGTATCTCAAAAAAATAAGCGTATGTTTACTAAAATTTATAATCAAAAGTGCCCTATTTCGGAATGTGGTCTTTTTGAATATAAATCAAACTCAAGATACAATTCTTTTTTTGTGCAAAAGTAACACATTCCGACATGTGGTACCTTAGCACGAGAAATTTGTATTATTATAGCATCGTCTGTATGTTCAAAACTGTAAATTTTGAAATGCGTTTGTTTTGCACATAAATTTTATCATATTTCTTGGGAGCCTAAGTGTTATTTTTGAGATGCGATTGTCTTGAACTTATCTTTTATGTGAACTCAAACATTATTGTTCAGGACGTTAGTGTAATTTTTGAGATGTGCTTTCTAATTCTAATAATTAGAATAAGAATTCTAATTCGTAGGGGAATAAAATCTGCACTGATGTCCCGCTATTGTGCATTGTCGGCATTATCTCTCTGCTGACCTCACCCCAGCCAGCCTAAAAGTAACGGAGAAGGACTTTGGGTTGATGGCAGCAATGTTCTAGCATCCCCGATGGTGTTGTAGATGTCGAGGAGTAAGACCCGCGTGCTCTTGCTAGAGAGTCTGCCTTATTGTTGCCTGAACATGAGCCGTGACTCATTGTCCAGCTTATTTTGATAGTGTGTTTGTCGGATAGATTCTGAAGCGCAGCATGGCATTGTGCAATGGACCTTGTGTCGGATCTGCTCAGTGCATGAGTGCTCATGAGTGCTGCGCTGTCAGTTGTGAATATTAGTTGTATCGGTTCTGTCTACGCAAGTCGCTAGCGCTGTTGAACGATACATCTCTGTCGCTGCTAGGAAGAGCCCGAGGGTTGCTGCCTGGAAGTTGAGTCGTTGAGTTGCTGAGGGGTTGTGAGTGAGATAGCCCTGTTTCAGGACAGTAGAACCCACAGCCTGCTCCTGCTTTCTGTTTAGCACCATCTGTGTAGATGGAGTGGCGTTAGGTCTAGTATTGTGTCCAGCGCTGCTGATGGTGTAGATTTTACGCACCCAGTAATTAGGGAGCACGCGAGTCTTTGCACTTCTTGCAGCTTATTGAGCGCTGTGACTAAATTTGTTCTTGGCCACCACACCACGGCTTCATAGGTTAGTACCAGGCGAACCATGACAGTGTACATATTTGAACTCTTTGCTGAGCGTCAGCTTGGTTCCAAATAAGGACGGGTGGTTTAGATTTGGCAATTTTAATTTGCGAGTGAAGAGCACCAGCTCTGTTTTTTGGGATTCACTGTTAGGCTATGGGTATGGCACCATGACTCCACGATTCGGAGTGCTCTCTGCATTCTCTCACATAGAGTCAACTCGAAGAGCCCCTTTATCATCGTTGTCAGGTAGCCAAAATGCTATAGTCTAGTTAGTATTACTTTAGGTACCAAGTTTGGTAATATTTGTAGAATTTTGTTGTTCATTGTAGAAGCATTTATTTGAATATTATTTTTCTTTGTGTATTCATATAAAAAAGTGTGTTTTTTAGAATTTTTATAAAACTTTGTCGTTCGTGTAACATTTATATTATTAGTTTGTGTTTCAAAACTTTAAAAAAACTTGATTTAGTGTAATAAATGAATACTAAACCTTAAATTTTTAATGAAATGTAGTCTTTTATTGGTATTTTTTTTAACCATGTTCCTTAATTTTTATGTGCTAAAGTAACCTATCTAGTTTTTTAAGACTTAGGGTTAAAGTTACGGAAAAACTAGAAATGCCCTTTAATTCCAATTAAAATTACGCGTCGATTGATAGGTAATACCTAGATATTAAAAGAAAGACTTGCTCATAAATTAGAAAAATCCTTTTTGAAAACTTTAAATGGCTCTACTGAAAAAAGTGACTTTTTGGAATATCGTAGTTTAGCATTTAACCAGCGACATCTTCTTTTACCGAAAAAAAAACCTTTTGTAAGAACTTAGTAGAAACACTTAGGTAAAGGTAAGGAGGCATTCATATCGGTACCATTTATCCAAGTTTAACTCGTCCTACTTCTATTAATCGTAGGTATCATGCTGCACAAAAAAGAACATTAATTTTAACTTGAACGGAACACTGCTGCAAGTAGTTTGAGGACTAGCTAACTGCTAATTACGCCTGCGAGACCGACCGTGATAAAAGTGCTCCTAAGATAATTTTTCAGGTGCAGAAAAGCGCCAGGAAAGTTATTCAGTGAAAAATGTCGGGTATTTTTACACGCTCCCACTGAAACTCTAAAACCATTCAGTTTTTCTTTTATTTTACTGTAAACATACCTAGGCGTTGTTTTTTTTTGGAAAGTAGGAACAATATATCGCGTCAGTCAACCCTAAGGTTTATGTATGACAGACCCTATGTTATCTTAGTAGAGCAAAGACTAATTTTCATGTAGAGCTGGTGCTAAGTTTACTAAAGCCCTATAGAATCTTGCTAAAACTATGCTGTCATCTACACACATAACTCAGAATAGACTTTTTTTTTGGTCAAAACATAATAGGTAACAACAAAACATAATTACTTATTAAATTAATCACATAGTAAGCACTAATTCGTTGCCTCACGCTATTCCAGACCAACGAGTTGCAACAAACTTGTGTAATTCGGAATCTTATGGTTTAGTTTAGTCACAGTTTTAGGACAGCTTGGTTACTAAAACTCACAAAGTAACCACTCGACAACAATTTCATCAGTATTCATCATCTTCAGTATTTCCTGAAAGATACCTATAACCTAGGAATTTTCAAGAAAAGAGTGAATAGGTGGATTATAGCTAAACGTGCTCCACCCTAGGCTGCAGCTACACTTACCACCAGGTGTGCTGGCAGCCAAATGCTCAGAAAAAAAAGAAAAAAAAAAACTAACCTTTGGTATACCACAAGTATATATATATATATATATATATATATAGTGACAAGTGCTCTTAATGTTGAAGTATGTGATTTGGAACCTGTTTTGTATACCTATAACGTGCTGGTTACATTTATACCTACCTACCTACTCTTATTTAGGCCAAAGTTTTATAGAGCAGCTCTACATTTACTAGCTTTCGTTATTTAAAATACTGCTGAGAGTGGTGTAAGGAGAAACAAAAAATACAGATACCTAAAACAGCGAAAACTTTATTATAAGTAACGCATGTTGTTTAGAATAATAACATGTCACTGCTAAAGATAATACTACCTAGTACTATTAACTAACTAATATAAAGTAGAGTTTTGTTCGGTCCACGTTGAAATTGCTATCAATTTGTTTTTGATATTACCACTAGTCATTCAAATTCAGCATTTTAATTTTTGAGGTCACCCAGCGTGATAAAAGGTGAATCATTCTCAGAAGAATCCACAACATACGCCGAGTCATCAAAAAATGTCGGGTCACACATCAAAGTGGGCTCTTGATATGGCGTATCTATGTAAACACTTGGGTAGTGTCTGGTTATCTTTTGCAGATCCGGCATTGTGGGTACGAACCTCAACATCACCATCGTCATGTTCGGGCTCGTCTCAGTTTTCCCTTTGTTTTCATAACTCATCAGATGATTATGGCTGGTTTTTCTGAAGACCAGTGGTGCCACTTCTGTGTCGTTGCACATGCATTTCTGTGATAGCGCCTTCTCGACTTCGTTAACTCTGTCCACGATTACGATTGCCCTTGGTTCGTTCATGTGGAATTGATAGAACTCATGTGCGGTCAGATTTCCGTAGTCCATCATCTGAACTAGTGGGATGTCCGTCTTGCTCCCACACGTGCAGTTTTGAATGGTGTTTTTGACTTCCAGCCATCCGCATTCATCGCGATCTAGCAGCCAGCCAGTCCACAGGCCGATGTATCCAGGTCCACGCCAGCCAACCCACTGTTCAGTCTTGTTAGTAAAAGTGTTGGAGTACAAGGCGATTGGTAGCCACTTCCCTTTGAACCAATCGATGCTCACTGAATGAACTAAGGTGCAAAGAACACAAACAATTAAAAACTTAAACATTATCACACGATTCTTTTCTAGGTGCGAATGGATTGAGACTAAAAAGTAACAGTTTTAAGATTGATTTAAATAGCCAGTAAAATACCTAATCACATGAGTCAAGCGCTAACAAATGAGATAACCTATGAACCTTAGGTATCCAGATGGGTGAATATGAATAGGTACTACTTACTAAGACTTAGCTAAGCACATGTAACTCTATATATTTAGGGTTCCATCACAGTTATTGCTATTTTACAGCCACTGCCTATTTTCACTTAAAGGTAGTTAGTTACCTACTCTGAAAGTCATAACAATAACTAAACTAGTACTTAGGTATGTGTTGGTTGGGCGTGAAATTATTGGTTTGAAGAAAATGAATGAAAATACGGTATAGTTTGGATTACTACCTATTTTGAAACTAAAGGGTATAAAAACGATAAACAACATAAAGTACACACCTTGGGCACCCTTGGGGTAAGTGATTATTGAAACAATATAAACAAACACAAATTTGAAATTTATAGAAAAAAAATGCTGTGGATCTCAAACAATAAGCTGTAAAAACTGAGTTTAAATAAACACGAGATAAAATACTTATTTTTACTTTATTTGTGTTTCCCCCATAGGTTATCACTGCTTATTGCTTGCAGGGATCAATTTACAGCACAAGGTGTATCAATATTATTCTTGAAAACCATTTTTAATTGGTCATTATCAAAGAATCTTAATATTTCGTAAAAATGTATGGGGGCTCATTTCAAGTCGCTATTATTGTTTTTTTTGTAAACAAAGCAAAGCCGATACAAAACAGTAAAAAAAATATTATAGGGTACTAAGCGAGTATAGGTATGGTACATCTGATTATTTTTATAGCTTTTCCGAAGAATGGTTTGCCTGGGTTTTAGTCCATCCTAAGTCGATATGTGTCGGTTTTTCGTTTTCAGAAGTTTTTTTACACCTTTCAGTGTTTTCTCATACACGTTTTAGTTAGGTACAATATATATGGAAAACTCTAAACACAACTCTTATCGACCTAGTGATACCGGGTTATTTTGGATTCGCACACTCCTAATCATTTGTCTGGGTTTTTAAATTTGGATACTACGTAAGGTAGGTATAAAAAATAATACACTTTTATGATTAACTTTTTTGTCTCTAAAGTACAAAATAATAGAAAAAGATTGAAGTCAGGCTATCTGCACCATGTCTACTCCAAATACGCATTCAATGAATCAGCTCGTTCACTGCCACTGTGGCTAGGTTTAGGCCAATGCACTTGGCAGAGAATAGCTTCGTTTACATATTACTGTTCCATTTAAGGAGTTACTAATTTAGGCGAGTAATTAACGTTTTTATTTCTTAATTTATTTGCTGGGGCTTTGGTATTTTCACCTGCTTTTAAATACGAAGAGTACCTAGTACCGCTTTCAATAGACTCATGAAATTGTGTAAATTAAATAAATAAATATCCTTGGATACTACACACCACCCCTTCTAGTCCCAAACTAAGCAGAGCTTGTACAATGGGAACTAGATTGCTGATATAATCCTATATTTAATATTATACAGTATAAATTAGTTATTTCTGATAATTTTCTGAATTTATTCTTCGAGCATAAACTATTTTCGCCCAGCTGATATTCATCATTTTTATTTGTGGTAGGTAATTTTAAATTTAAGCCAAACTTGCTGTGGTGTGCTTTTTCACAATTTTTGGCACGAAATCCAATGACGCGAAAATCGGACAATGGAAAACATCTGCTCCTGCGTGTGACATTTGAAAATTCTGTTTTTTGCGGATGCGGCTTCCTCCCAAAGTCATCCAATATGCTTGAACTCGTATAATTGCGGTAGATCTGTAGCAGAATTCCCTTCATGCTAGTTTAGACTTTGTAATCAGCGTGGGAAGGTACACGTTCCTTTGTTGCGTATCAGTCCAGTTGTGTGCCAGTGAAATGTGCAACTTCTAAATGGTTGTCGTTGAGAGCTGCCAACAACACTGCAGGTAAGTACGCCCGTAGGACTCGACACCGGCGACACTATAATCGTGTGACACCCCTACTATTGGTGCACGAGGCGATAAGACGCTATTATTTCTTAACCAAGCAATTTTAGGTGGTAACTTTAATCTCTTTCATAAACTTTATGTTTTCTCACTGAAGGCAGATAGCTAACTTTATGCATTGGATATTTAATGCTACATAAAATAGAGTAGCTTAAAAATAGACTATTTTTTAATTTATCACCAATAATGTGTGTTTTTGCTGTAAGTACTAGATCCACTATAAAACTTAGGTACCGTGCCTCTAACTAAAAGTACCCACACACAAATTCTCCAGCATAGGTAACCAGTAAAACGTTGCTAAGAAAAGTAAATTAGTGCCTGGGGAGCTATTAACTGTAAGTTACGGAAGCTGAAAGTTCGGTGACGCTTTTTTGCATAGTGCAAAACCAACGCAAAAAGCTCTGAGCTGATAATAAATGGAAAGGACTGACCCCAAAAGCTGTGCGTCAATTTGTATCACGATAAACTAGCTGCAGTTAGTAAAAAATAATCAGTCGCTTTTGTGAATTTAACTTAAGTTGAATACTTAATAATGTTCTTCATTGAGAAGCGTATGGATCATGCAAGACAGTATAACTTCCCCTGAATTAGGTTTTTAGTTCGCAACAATTATTAATGATATTTATGTATTTCGAGCAATAAGCAAGATGGTATTTTTCATGCATTCTGTTCTTATTTTTGTGTCCTTGATTGTACATAATAAAAAAAAATATTTTGCAAAATCTCTGTGCAGTAGGTACCTACGTTCTTCAAACAGCGGTATCCGTTATCAAGAAAACTTCGGATTGAGTTACGTAATTACCCTCCAAAGTTAGTATTGTATAGCAGTTACGAAGGGTTAGGCATGCCATTCACGTTGCGATTGTCGCATGCGTACGATTTTGAAAAGCACTCTCGAGAATCCAGTCGAATATCCAACTCAGTTTTTGTATGTATGGGATTTACCCGCGAAGGATGCTTATCGTGACTTCTTACGCTCTCGATTTTGGGCTCAGTAGACTAATTGCATTATTTCATGGCTATGCAAATGGTTAACCATTTCCATTAGCTATACGACACCACTACACCACCATTTACATGGGTAACATCTGTTAGACATTGTATAGTGTGGATGAAAAATTCTGTTATATCCATTGCCATTGGAATAATGCAAAAAAGATTCCCGCTCCCACTTTTTAACCGGTACCTCAGTGGCCTGTAGTAAAAAACGTCTTTAGAGTTCACACTTCGTGACCGCACACGAGATTATCAGTCCGTGCGACCGTTGCAACGTGAATGGTCTGCTTTAGCCTGCCTATTGCATGTCGAACTTTATCATTAAAAGTTCGACTCAAAATCCGGTTGGTATAATTACAATGATCAGAAGTTTGCGATTGTACTCATTACCATGGCTTTATGGGAATGCTACTATCCAATTAGCGACTAGCCCAGACGTTTGTCACGAAAACCCAGTATTAGGTACTAGCCGTCGCCCACGGCGTTGCTCGCGTTCTACCCTTTAAAGTGTGACGTTTCAAAATTACTTTCTTAGTGCACCCCTACACTATATAAGGATACTACCCTCCAAGTTTCATACCTATAAGACTTATAGTTTAGGCTGTGCGTTGATTCTAAGTCAGCTTCAAAAGAGTTTTATGTATTTAGAATTTATAAGATAACTCACTCCGACAGCTGTTTGGTTTTGTTTGCTAACAAGTAACAAAAATTAAAAAAACCCCTGACTATGAAAATCTCCTTAGATCTTCTCCACCTTTGCTGGTCATCAGACCTTAGAGTATATAACTCAAATCAGTTCATCAAATCTGAAAACATTGAGATGAACTGAATGTTTCACTGTAGAATATTTTCATATCTTGGATACTGCTGCACCAATGTTCATCAAACATAGCTAAGAACGTCTCAGATCAACCAGCTTGCTTAAAAAGTCGCATTCTATTCGGAGCCCTACTTTTAGAGCTACAAGGGCCATAGACAAACATTGAAACAGATATAGGACATGTCAATAGCTAAAAAATGGTACTCAACTAAATACATAAAAGTGTTCAAAAATTTTGTGTACCTTGTATAGTTTACTTTTTGTTTTTTGTACTTTGTTTTGTGACCTTGCTAAACCAGGTAAGTACTTAGTTATTAAATTACTCTGTTTCATCCAAAGCAACACTGTGCTGAGTTAACTAATATTATTAATTCGGGTCCGGCCAACCCCGATGCGTGTAGTCGGCGACTCATGAAAATGAAAATCAACATTAGTACACTGACCCGAGAACCCGAGTGCTTCCTCGTTCAACCCACAATTTTTCTACCCAATAGGTATTTTGCCTCGTTCGACCCAAAACGTTTGATTTAAGTTCCTCTTTCAACCCACACCTACTTATTTCCAATTTCTATTGTTTATATTCAAATAAATGACACAGTGAAACACCGAAGTAGTAGGGTCAGCAGACAAAAAAATTGTAGACATTTATTATGAATATTTTTATTTTAAAAAATCAGTCATTTATTATTCAACAGAACAGCTTACACATTTTAAATACAGGTCTGGCAAGTAGATATAAATTTGAATAATAAACATTTCTTAGCTATCTAGGTATATAAAATCAGTCGTGCAAAATCACATTTTTGAGATCGAATATTTAAAACATAAACAGCTACAAGTAAGTACACGTTTTTGATAAAAGAATATATACTTACATTAAATATAAATATCAATGCAAAATAAACTATTAAGCCTATCGATGGTAACATTTAATATTACCATCTTATTTTTGAATAACATATTTGGAATTGCACGTGCATTTGTTTGAAGAGACCATAAACATTGTCATAAAATATTATTACCTCCATATACGTAATTTGAAGCTACTGTAAGTAATAATTTCAGCAAGTTCGATCTTTGATTAATAACACAGTGTCTGTACTGTTTAGAATACACTGTGACTGAGATTTTTGGATTGGGTAGAACGAGGCATATGTTTTGGGTTGAACGAGGAAAAATAAGATTGGGTAGAAAAATTGTGGGTTGAACGAGGAAGCACTCGAGAACCCGGTTACACCGACAAGAATTAAAAACAAAACTTTAAAAAATTCTTCCAAATTCTACAATTTGATGAAAATACCTGTTTCAAAATTCAACCAGAAACAAAATAGCATTTCTTACATGTTCCAAATTCAAACGTGCTCATCTCCACCATCGTAACTTTTTTCTGTAAATGGCAATCGTGATTTGTTTTACGGGTAGATCAATCATCTTGTTATTATACTGTACTCCTTATTTTCAAAAAGATTTTTTAATAAAAACCAAGTCAAAAGCTGTTGAGATACAAATAGAAGCATCGACGTAGCACTTTCTATTTTCTGTTCAAAGTCTACATTTACCGAGAAGAGATTATTTTCGTTATTTTAAGGCATCTGTGGACTATTTTAGCAAGGTTTATCGATCAGTTTTAGTTGGCGAGACGTCGGTTTGCGGGTCCTGAATCCAATTAAGCTGGCACCACTAACGAGACTGTGTTTGTATGATGAGTCACAAACCTTCACAGTGACAGATATTGCTAAACGTATTTGACAAATAGTTGTAGAGTAGCAAATATGTGCTGATTTGACGAAGGGTCTTAATAAACAGAAAAAATAACAGCTGCTGTAGAATACAGTCTCTGAGATATTGGACATAATACCATAATTGTGTAGGCAATCTCTATAATAATATAGAAACTAGAAAGTAATCAATTGTTAAAATAAATCCGTAAAACAAAATTGTCTCAAATTAGCCATTTGAAATAACAATGAACACATTTAAGAGACACTATATAAGCCTATATAACACACTATATAAGACTTGCTTATATAAGTGACTTATATAAGAGATATTGCTCTTATAAGAGAACTCAGCACAAATTAATGTGACTATCGTAAACGTATCGTAAAGGTAACGTATCCAAGATACACTGCGCGTTGACGCTACAACATTTGGCAGTCGAGCTGGCGTTGACGCGCAATATGAATCGTATACGTTACGTTTACGTAACCTGACTGTCGGATTTGTTCAAGCTTACCTCCCAGATGGGGATGATTTTGTGAAGATCACAGGAAGTCGGTCGATGTGAGGCCAATGTCCAGCTGTCATTCAGTCTAATAGATTGATGCTGGGCAAATAGTTTTCTTTTTCTATGACACACAGCTCACATAGTCACAGTGACAGGCGTCACAGCTGAGTCGGTATATCTCTGCCTTCCGTGCTGTGGGTCGTGGATTCCACTGAGAAAAAAACATTTGTGTGTGGCAAACATAAGTAGATGTTTATTTGTAGTTCTCATATGGCATCTACAAACACAATTAAGTATTTATAATTCATAATTATTTTATCGCGAAGGTCGGTGTGACCGTGGCTCGTTTAAAAATATGAAAGCTGGAAGTTGTCACGCGAAGGCAGCGTAATGTGTACCTTGAACTGTATATTAAAATTAATCAGAGTGCTTTCTGTCCTGTCTATGATTCATGGTAATTAGTACCCGTAATTTACTTAAACAATGCCAGGAAATGTCCTTTTTACTCGTAGCACTTTTTGTATTCTGGAAACAACCGAAAAAAAACAATTAGGTCCTCGTATACACTGTGTTACGAACACTGTGTAATTCACGAGATGGATTATGATAACGATTCAATCTATGTACACAAACGATGGAATAGGTATATAGGATAAACGCAAAATTAAATGATCATGGAGGTTTAGGCCCGTATGCTGATTTACAAGCACTGATCCAGATTCAAGCACAGATTTTTGTATGAAAATCTCTACTTAACTCTTGAGTAACGATTTTTTTATCTGCATACGAGTTTTAATGATAAACTAGCCGTCACCCTCGCCGTTGCTCGCGTTCTACCCTTTAGAGTGTGACGTTTCAAAATTCCTTTCTTAGTGCACCCCTGCACTATATAAGGATACTACCCTCCAAATTTCATACCTCTAGGACTTATAGTTTAGGCTGTGCGTTGATTCTCAGTCAGCTTCAAAAGAGTTTTATATATATTGATGATGATGATGATGATGATGATACTTTATCATCATGAGTAGAGATGCAAGGTTGTTTTATTTGTACTACCAATAGGATTCGGTAGTACAACTCACACTGAGCGAATCCTCCTTCAAGATTTCAAGGACGAGTTATTTTTCTCTTTGCAATCTACACACAATAAAAAACTTATATGCTCGGTACTGACAAGTAATAATGCACCTGCTAAAACTATTCCGTGCTGAAAATCACGCCATACGGCGCGATCGCACCAGCGACTTGCCAAGCGGGTCGGCGGCGCCGCATTCTCACAATATTGTACACTTGTGTACAGTTAACCAGTCTGAAGAAAATAATAACATGTTGCTATATTGAAAAAGCTCTGAGCGGAATCATTTGTTTGAAAGAGCTCATAGTAGCCTACAATTGTTCATACATACAGTTCATGAAGCAACGGCTGGTTTCGACAGGCTTGGTTTCGGCCGGCGGCGACTTTAGACAAACACCATAAAGCAGAGGCCATAAAAAAAGAAGAAGAAGAAGAACAAAAAAAACGATGAACTAGTGCATCTTCTTCTACACAGAAAAAGAAAAAATTAATTCACACCTGCCAATATGGCGCTGCCTGCTATTCTACAACTAAAGTTAAGCAAATTCTGTCTTGAAGTTCAGTCATTGTTAACATTAAACTCATAGAATATAGAACGTTGTTTCCTAGTAAATAGAGTTCACAATCGCAATGCATTACCACGAGTGCGTCACGTTTTTTTCGTACACGTCTGTCTGTTGCCTTACTCCCCGACGTCTGCAATGTAGGAAGGCTTTTAGGTATTAAATCCAACGCCTGTATTTTATTTACGGTTCGATGCGTACGTGTGCTATATTTTACACAGGCTTCAGCCCGTGGCTTCTATTGCATGACCTTATAAGTAGCTCATGACATTTTCAAATTACGAAATGGTTGTTGTGCCTTAGTTTCATCCAAATCATCATCAATCATCATCAATATATATAAAATTCTTTTGAAGCTGACTAAGAATCAACGCACAGCCTAAACCATAAGTCCTAGAGGTATGGAATTTGGAGGGTAGTATCCTTATATAGTGTAAGGGAAGGAATTTGGAAAAGTCGCGTCCTAAAGGGTAGAACGCGCGCAACGCCGCGGGCGACGGCTAAAAAAAAAAAATTATAATATACTGTCTTGCACTAGTTAAATTCTATGACTGCGTCATAAGTAGTATTACTGGTGAAATGACCGCGATTTCTTTTTATTTTCTGAGAACTTTAATCCCGAAATTCAATATTAAAGAATTTATTATTATTCATCTCTTACACAAAAAATTATACTCACATTTTAAAGGTGAGTTTTTAGATTCCTTTTTGAATAAAACTCTAAATTACGAAAGCAAAGATTTCAGAGCGTGTTTTTGCTAAAAATATAGGAAGAATATAAGTAAATAAAGGGGTTATATAGTGTTTGAACAGTGACATTCACAAAGTGACACTTCATTTTTCTTTCTGTGTAACTTTTATTTCTTTGTAGTGTTGTTGGTCTAGTTCTGCAGATGTATTTTGTGTGTTACTTTATAAGCAAATAAATGTCTGTCTATGTCTATGTCTACATTCAGGCAGTCACGTAACATTTTTATATATCTAGATATCACAGTCTTTATGCCTTCATGAGCTGTCGTAAATAACAATTTGGTGTTACGTATACGATTACGTTCATGTTCATTTATTAATGTTTTATGTTTCATGGTAGGCTTATTTTTATATCTAGAAATAGAATAGAAAAATAATTTATTTGCAACACGAGAAAAATTAAACATAAGTAGGTAGACTAAACTAAAACATGACATAAATAATAAATAAATAAAAGAAACCAAAACCTAGTTAAAAGAATACCTAATTACCTATAATAACAAAACGATCCTAACTCATCTACGGTTTTTACTGAACATAAATATAAGCTACTAGAAGGTATATGACTTCTCTCGCGTTTTTTTTAAAGTTGTACCTCCGTGGAATCTTAAGGGTTAATTTATTTAGTGCACTCCTAGAGCACGAACTAATAAACAAAACTTATTGCCAATTAAGTACCTACTTAGCATGTTTTGTAGAACGTTCATAAAAACAAAGGTTTTTTTTTTATGTCGTAGCTTACACACAGCTTCAATCGTTCGTACCTTTTCAAAGCCAATCAGCCTTCTGTTAGAGATCATCATACACCAACTCATTAATTAGACATTTCCAGACTTTCAAAGGGAAAGTATTGAAAACGATACAACTGTGAGATAGAAACATTCAGTCCAACGCGGTCGCTACGAGAGGTCGGTCGTAGCGCTACGCCGTAGACGCGCTACGCCGTAGCTTCTCACCTCGCGTGTTACTTTCAAGTACTCCGAACTGTGTAAACTTTTAATAATTTCTATTTGATTTGAAATGTGATTATTATTATTTTATAAAGATTATTAAAATTAATTATAAAAGTTCAGTGACACATGAAGCCAGAATGAAGTGCACACGTTAATCTACTTAAATGCCTGATGATAAGGGGGTGAGTAATTACTTTTGTATTTAGTTGCATTAGTTCAACCAAAATAGTAGTTAAATATTTTGAATGGATTTAGGTCATTGTGGAGTGTTTTTTTTTCGTGTTTTTAGCAATTTATTACCAGACCTGTAATTTGTACAATTACATGACTTATGTCACTAAAGTGACCGTTATGTCTCAGAGTGATGAGCGCAGATCACAAGTCACATCTCTAATGGACGTGCTCAGCGAGGCAAAGTATATTTATAGACAATGGTTATCACACTTATCACTTTAAATCAGATGGGTCATTGGCTTTTAAAAAACATCTTTAAACGCTAATAAAATAAAAAAACAGCTGAATAAAGGGGTATACTAATAGACCAAAATAAATGAATTGTTAACTGTTAAGCTATTAATTTTATAAGGCGTCTCATTAAATTATAGGTTCAGTCAGATGCCAGATTTAATGTTATCCTAAAATAAAATAACCCAGATAAATTCAGCTTTTTGATACATATTTTTAAATTTCGTAATACCTGACTACTCCATTTGTCGTAAATCTTCCTGGATTATTGGCTTATAAGCTTTGCATATATTAATCGACATTAACATAACATTTAAGGTATATTAATACGAATATACGTACGTGTATTAAAGTATAATACCAGCTGTTACGCAATATTGCAATAATATAATTTTAGGCTTGGTTGTATGGAAGTTCATTAGTTCCTGAGACTCTTGTCTTTGTGAACTGAAATATTTGATATCGTCTTAATCTTCTAAATATATAAAGTTCTTTTGAATCTGACTGACAATCAACACACAGCCTAAACTATAAGTTTTAGAGGTATGAAATTTGGAGGGTATATAGTATCCTTATATATAGTGTGCACTAAGAAAGAAATTTTGAAAAGTCGCACCCTAAAGGGTCTAAAATTGGGATCAAAGATTTTAACCAAACAATGCGTATGCTGCTACCACGCGAGCAAAACCGCGGGCGACTGCTATTTAGACATAATATCTCAAAAAGAGCGTCACAGTTCAGTTGGTAATAGCTCTGCCTTCCGTGCTTGCTGTGGGTCGTGGGATCAATCCATACTGAGAACAAACATTGCTGTAATGACAAACATAGATGTTCGTTCTACGAGTATGTCTGAGTGTTACTATGTATTTACAGAACAAAATGTTATCAGCCACCTAGTTCCCATATTACAAACTTTGTTTAGTTTGAAACTATAGGGCGTTGTGTAAAATATCCATTAATATGTTTAAAAAAAAAACATTATTATATATATTGTATATATGTATTTTAATTTATATTTAAATAGGTATATTAGTTTTTGGAATTGCATATGTATTACATTAGGTGTAACATGTATATGTATATATAGGTATATTATATTATGTATTTACTAAATCATGAAATTGTCTTATTAGCACCCCGACCCCTTCTCTAAATTTATTCAAATCCTCTCCATCCAAAGGTTGCCTGGAAGAGATCGCTATTTAGCGATAAGGCTGCCCATTGTACATTTAATGCAACCCGTTTTGTTTATATCATAGGAATATGTTTCGGTGTTATTTATGTACAATAAAGCGTTTTCATTCATTCATTCATTATTTTCAGTAAAAATGTTTTGGTGCTACCAAACCTAAGAAAATTATTTTATCTAAATTTGAATACGATTATGTTCCTTCTGAACGCACTGACACTGATATTTACGAGAGGCAGCCGTGCCAAATGCTCACAACCGTTTCTTATTCCATTCAAACGAAAAACTTCTACATGTTACGACTAGCGAAAGGCTAGGAAGGACAATCTTCTTAACCGAATCACTTCAACTAGTACATGAAGGGGTTTTTTCAGTCAAAACCAGCAGTTTCAGAAGTAGATGTTTTATTCTCGGGATTGGGATGAGCGCACAGGTGTTGGCGGCAGCCATACAGAAAAAGGAAGCAGAAGGGATTACAATTTGTTTTTTTTTTAATCAGAGCTGTCAGATGTTTAACATTGACATCTCTAAAAACTAGCAGTGTTTACATTATTCTAGTACAATCAACTAGTAAAGGCTACGAAACATTTTTTAAATGAGATCTTATGACGAAATAAAAAAAAATGTTTTGTACCGTTTTGGAATTCTTAAAGTTACCAACTTCTGACACAGACTGTACTGGCTATTATTCTACATTCTATCTCGTTGTCTCTTTTGTGGTGAAGCCAACGTATCTGAAGGGTTTGTGTTATGAATGTTTTGTATTTCAAGTTGAGTAACATTCATTTATAACTGTCCATCTCACAATTTAAGCTTCAGCAGAACTAGTGGTATTTGCAATAATAAGTTTATTCAAGTTACATTCTATACAACATACCGACTTCAAGTTGACTGAGTAGACTCAGTTGTAAGCTCACTTTGTTGTATATTACTGTTTTTGATCATCAAATTCATTTGGGTAAACTAGGTAAGGTAACTAAAAATTTACGTATGCGTGCGAATTTTGTGTTATATTGTAATTCAATACTCTTCCAATAAAGAACCCTTTAAAAAGTGTTCTTAATTAAAAAAAATTTTTTTTTAGCAAAATATCAACTTAACAAAAGAAGAGTGGAAGGAGGGAAGGCTGAAAAATAAAATAAAATAAAATATCAACGATCCAATCCAGACGGCTATCATAATGGGCAAACCCGGCTGGAAAAGGTCCAGCAGTAGACAGATAGGTTGATGACGATGATGATGAATCCTTAGATTATAAAAATGAGTCAGCATTAAACAAAATTGCACCAAAAAACCTTGAGAATGGAAAGTACTCGTTTGCGGGAATGAAATATTCAATTACAAATAATAAAATTGGCACCTACTTTTTGTTAGTCATAAAAGCTCGTGTTCAAGGGTCTCATGACAATGGCATTTAGACGTCGGGTGCTCTAACAGCTATCATATTCAAGATAATCACACCATTTCGCTATCTTAAATGTGCTACTTTGCATCAAGTGTTTTGGTTAAGTGCGATCCTGCATCTAAGTTTTGAGGCGTTAAATGAAAATTGCTTTTTTATAGCCTACACTTAACTCCATGTGTTTCAGTTACCAAGATTAGAAATCGGACTTCAAAAGATTTTTTTTTTAATTCGTTTAGAAACAAACTCATGTTTCTATCTAAAGCTAAGGATACACTAGGGGACAAATGTCCCACGACATGTATCGGCGACATGTCAAGCGAAGCCCGACAACGCGCGACTTATGTCCGTAGCGAACGTCACTGGCGAAACGTGTCGCAGGACATTTGTCCCCTAGTGGATCCTTAGCTTAACCCTCCAGGCATGACAGACGTTCCTTTTGCAACAATTCATAATTTACCAACGTAGTCATTATCTATAAGGATATATAAAGTCACTACGTACGTATTAGATGGTATTAGTTAGTAAATTAAATCATGGACATGCCATTGAAAACATACGAGTAGAAAGCAAGTATGATCTTACAACATTTTATAACATTTTTTTGAAAACATTATATACAATATTTTTCAAAGATTTTTTTTTTATTTCTAGCTTTCTATCCAACCATTATTATTACGGCCTGTGTTACTACTTTACTATAGTTTAGCAAATACTAAAAAAATAAATACAGAAAGCTTAATATTTGTTACGATGGTTCCTGAAATTATAACTTGCGTGTCTAGTTGGACAGCCTGACGTACAAAGCTGAACTTCTGGCAGCGCAAGTAAAAGTTTGTGTTGCAGCGGTTATAGTTGCAAAATAGGCGTCAATAAGTGCTATAAATGCAGCTTTTATTCAGCTATTATACAGCTACTTTAAAGCTGTTACCTATACTAAGCATACGTCCGAGAAAATAATACCACCGTACCCATTTCTGCCGCCTAGCAGTAATGCGCGCATTGGCGTACTCTGGCTTGAAGGGTATGTGTGCTGATGCAATTAAAGACACATATAATAATATGTATGTCTTAAAGTGATGGGTGCAGTTCAATACATCACACAACGTTTTCAGTGGAAGGGCTCATTGAGTCAATACATCGTATATACAGTGGTTATCACTTAACATCAAGTGGGCCATCAGCTAGTTGGATCATTAATTTGTATAAAAAAGCTATCAAATCTAAGATAATCGAACAGTACACTTTTTTCAATAAAGCAAAGATGAAACTTTTTTTTTTTGGCTTCTCACTCACTTTAACTTAACAACATACTGCACAGTTCTTGGCTATTTTGAAGCATCAAAGTTTTCATAGACTGATAGGTTCAAGATGTGTTTATATAGTGCGTGATGATGATGATGCTAACAGTGTACAGCATGACACAGTTTTATCACAAATCAAGTGAGACACGGCAACAATGTGAGTTGAAATGCACCGTAGAACGTAACCATGCCACTCCACGTCGAATACAAAGCGGTCGGTTTTGTAATACTGTATATTACACTGTAACGTAACACACTACTTAGAATCTTCAAATGACAATCGGAAATGTATGGTAATACATTGCGCGGTGACCCTACACCGTTCGGATGTCGAGCTCTCATTGACACGCAATATGAGTCGAACATGTTACATACGTAACGTGGTAACGCCAAATTTGTTCGTGCTTACCTCCAGTTGTGAATTCATTATGAATCTAACTCAACAACGTTTACAAAGTTTATGATGAAACAGATGCAGTCTTTTTCATCCATAATTAATTTTTATAGCCCTTATAATAACCTAATTTGAAATGAAATGATTGATATTATTTGTCCTTATAAGTCGCTTAAAAGTAGCTAAAAGTATCTACTAATAGACCTACGTACTACTTTACGAGTATTTATTTATTTCCGTCACGCAATATTGCAAATGTACACAATTTAATTCATAAATAAACATTTCCAATATCACGAAATGATGCATTCAGTAAATTGTTCTCTAGGGAAGATCCGATTACTGATTTCTGAATCGTTTATTTATTAAAACACTGTAAAATCAGTATTTGGAATCGCCAACAACTGACACTACAAAAGGGTGATTTGACAGGTGAAACGGATTCACAGGCGAAGTATAGGGTTGCCAGCCCGAATAATTAATGTTGCAATATTTTCGCATTCAAAAGGCTCTTTTGCAGCTACTTCAATCTCCGGTAGTCGATTGAGAATTACAATTCGGTGTGAGTGTCAGTGGTAAGTTATATGATATTACTTAGTTTCGAACATTGTGTAGATGCCTTTACTGCACTGTTGATTGTTCCTGATTAAACACTCTTGTTTGGGGTCGGCCGAGTTCACACGATTTACGTTCTAGCAGCTGGATAACTTCGAGCTATCGTAGCTTTGGCTTCGTGGTTTGTTTGGTAAGCATACATTGGAATTAGATGATATCTGAATATTCGCTCTATAGGTTACGTTGTGACTTGTGATGTCACACCAATATTAGCATTCGCATCCACTAGCTAGACTAATGTGACTATTGCTCGCTGCGAGTAACATTTTACCAGGTATCACGAACTGCTAGCCGCCGTCTAGTATCTTAGTCTCGATCTTCTTTCCACCAAAATATCTGTCAACCAGCTTACCCTGAAACTCAAATAGCAATAGTTCAAACTGTATCTAAGAATCCACGTTATTGATTTCAATAAAATATAGCCTATGTTTCAATCCGGAAAAAGGGTTTCTAAATGGTATAAGTTTCATTGAGATTGGTCCAGGCGAACAAACAAACAGACAAACTCGATTTTTACAATCAGAATCGTTTATTTAGTAGAAAGTCTGCATATTTAGTTTATACAAATATTAGCTTTTGACTTTTTTACAGCTTTATAATAGTATAGATTTCAATTCTTATGATCTTTAAAAACCTTGTAACAGTCAGTCTTTAGACAAGGTAGACATCTCTTCAGATCCCCTTATCTTCATGACGTGGGTAGATGTTGATCAATGCCAATTCTGGAGCAATTAATGTTGTTTGTATTTCCGGTGACAACAACATCCGGGTTCAATATTGGTATCAGTTACGACACAAAAGGAAGGTAAATATCTGCCAGACCATTATTATTAAGACCACTTGTTTCAGTATATTATTTACGTTCTATAAATAGGGTGTGACGTATTGCCCTAAAGGCTGTAGGTATACCTATTAACTAACGCGTTGAAAAGCATAGTGTCACTTACTTTAGATACCTACAAAAGCCAGCTTTGACAGTCAGCTTGAATCAACGACACAGAACGATGCAGTGTCGCATGAATGTTTGTTACTGTGTTTAAATAAAATTCTAATGAAAAGTGCAGTTTTAATTTTGTCATCAAGCAAATTTGTCTCCAAATCAAACCTAAGAGTTATAACAATAAAGCCGAATTTACATTGCAAGTAATCATGAAGTGACGAGGCTTTCGAGCTATTGGTCCGCTGCATTATTTGCTTTGTTCCAGGAAATTGAAAAGTGTGGCACTTTATTAAAATGAAATAAGGCCGGAATAGACGAATAAAATCACTCTTTTATTTACTAGAAATGCGATCATTTTTTTTTACTCTTTGATATTTTATTCAATATCCCAACCTCTTTTTACTAACAGGACGTGCCTGTAGGTACAAAATATTGATGAAAATTTCAATACTGTCTTGTTTTTCATTAGACTAGCACTGGAAGTAGCTGAGTTTATCATATCGAGTTACTCTTGATTTATCGTAGTTATTCCTTTAGCAGCTGTACAGTGTACTACCTACTAAGTACAGTTAATTGACAGGCAACTGACGCAACACCGCGCGCGTTACTAACTTCCCAAGTTTCTAATAAGCTCAAGAAGTTTTTACGCGAAATAAATTTTGTGCACACGCTCGAGCACCTTGCGGTGGCCGCGACAACTTTTAAGGTGCGATCTTGACACTAGCGACAGAAACGCGCGACTTTCACCCAGCTGTACTTTTTACCGCAACTACGTCAAAACCCACTGAGATGTAGGTACGTCTCAGTGGGTTTAGAGGTCTAAACACCATTTAAAATACTTTGCCTCTATTTTATATTGCTTACTTTACAAGTAGCGTTTCAGTATTCGAGCGTCAATGTCCTTGAAATAATAACTCTTTTATTCGCTGTGATGAATAAGTACATGTGCTCTTTTATGGGTGTACAAACGCATGTTGCATTGGATCTAAAGTTAAGGCTCTCTTTATAGTTAATTTTGTGAAAATTTTGTAGACTTAATGTATGTCTTTATTACTACAAACCAGTCTGCTATGTAAAATCATCGTTATATCATTTAGATTGTTTGTTTATAGCATTGACTGGAATGTCGCGCGTCGTTGTCGCAAGTGTTGGAACAGCACCTTAACAGTGCCCAGGATTTACAAGCAACGACGGCGCGACGTGCGAATAGTTTTTAAAGTATCCCGACATATTCCATGGCGTGTGTTACAAGTCTAGCAAACTTAGTTGTGCTTTGAGTAAGTTACGCTTTGGGGTTGACTCTACTTCACAATTACTTTTACGTGACTTGTATTTATTGATCGAAAAACGTACGGGTTACTACGTATTTTTGCTGGGGTTACTATATAGGTAGCTGTAAGTAAAATAATTTACTAAAGTTTTTTTGGTCAACAACATTTTGTTTGTCATGAGCCATCAAAAAAGACCGACCTTTTTTATGTTTCGTGAACGCGTAAATTATTCCACCTTTCATAAAATTCATGTACACGAAATTCTTGCGCAAAAACGTGGCACATACTAGAGCTGAGTTGTAAGCCTGTATCAATATTAAATTCAATCCATTTAGCAAAGTGACACCATTGACATATGCCGGCGGAAGTGTGCCTTGAAGGCAATTTAGAATCCATTAATAACATTCAGAGACACGCAACCACTGATCCGAGATCGATTTCAAGCTCTAAAGAAAGACTCGAGAGCTGTGAAAATACACGCTTGTTTTGCTTATGAGTCTCAATTCTTTCATAATATGGTTTTGCGATTTACCAAGAGTTCTCAAAACAAGTTTTTTTACAACTAGGTCAAAAAAATCTCACTGATCACTTTGAATAGTCATTACGTACTAGACATGTAAATGTGTTCCTAGGTACAAAGAATATTTTTTTATTAGCTTTTTTGAGGCTATGATATCACTGCGGCCTAAATGGCCTATTGTGATCGCCACTACAAAGCATTTCTAAAAGCTCACAATCTTCCCATCATAGCTATGGAGTAATCACGTATTTTACGAAAATTAATGAACTTTATCATGTCAGTTTCGAACTTTTCTACAACTTTTAAAACATGGTAAGTTATGTCTAATGCTAAAATATTTTACGACTGTGTCTAACTTTTCTCAGAGAATTAGAAAGCATTTTGCCATAACATTTTACATGGCCTTTGACTTTCTTTCAGCGGATATTTCATTTGTTTTATTGAGATTGAATCTTTGCTAGTCTCTGATATTGTCTAAAAAGTTCAAGAGAAGAAATGTATCATGTGTATGTGTTGAAGCACGTCATAAATCTACAAGATAAGACGGAATTTTCGCCGAGCTTTCAACGTAGAGTTTTGCTCACGATTTTAGTCAAGTAACGAATACACTGCTCGGCTGGTATTACGACAGTTGCGTTCAGCTAAAAAACGGGACACTGATAAAGCAGTGTACTTGATGGAAGACTGTAATATGAAATACGTATTACTTGGCTGTACCAGCATCGATGGGAAGGAGTATTTAAGCTCTGGGTTTTATATTGGTACTCATAAAAATATAGTACGCTTGCGACACTCCGGCATTATTAGTGGTAAATGTAGGGTCATTTTATTTTATGGTATAGCTAAGTTCAAACGTTCTACTATCGCACCCTTTGAAGTACTCCTAAAAAAGGTTTGCTAAATCTAAATAATATAAAATCGTTGCGTCACGGACTGAAATAATAATGTAGCTAAACTATATTAAGAATGTTTGGAAAACCACAGGCTGCTACTCAGTTTTGATAACTTTTGCAGTCTCTTCGTTTTAATTTGTACTTTATGCATACTGTACATTGTTCTGAATAAACTATTATTATTATTATTATTATATTACTATTATAAGTAAATAGCTAATGATATATTACTATGCTTCAAACTATTAATACCATGCCAAAAAGTACATGGCAGATTATCGCACATCCAGTTGGTTTAACTCCTACGTACAATCGACGTCTCGGCACAGTTTCGCACATGTTGCAACTTCTGTTTGTTCTCAATCCTCTGAACTGAGAAGCAGAACCGGGCCGCGTCCTCCTTCGCGATAACATGTGGAAGTTGTGCAATATACGTTGCGTTTGTAATGGTATTTATATACCCTTGATCTAACGTGGATATTAGTCTAGCTAACTTGGGCAAATATTGTAACTAATTCGGAATTATTCAGAAAATGAACAGGTCATTCTTACGGTATTTTATTAAATTTTGATCTCAATCGATAAAATTACAGAAAATTGTATCGTGGTTGTGACCAAAATATTTTGAGACACGCCATTTTTTTGTATACGAAATAGACTGGTAGGTATTCCAAAATACAGTAAACATCCCCTGAAAGATGGATACTTACCCTTTTATTCATATTGAACTGTCATTTTAGCGCGGCTTTAAAAAAATCTCTATCATTGTCACTTGCATGACAACGAAAAGAGATAACAACAGATTTAGCAATAATTTTAGTTAGTTTAGCTCTAGAATACCAATATGAATATACCCCTTACTCTAAGATTCTTGAAAATGTCTACAATCACTTTCTAGGTAATAAAGTTGGTTTAAAGACTGTTGAGATTAAGAAAAGTTTGTTTGTTTGTTATGTTTTATTTGTTCAAAAGCAATAATATTCTTTAGAGTAATTTTATTTTTCTTATTGTTACACAAATACCCTTCAAACTACAATAATAAAAACACTCCAGAATTTAATTCGCGATTTTCAACGTTTATTTAATAAATTGACACTGTAGTGCCTGAGACAATGTTTAGATGGAGTAGGCTTGGAAATGAGTAAAGTTAGAATAAATAATGGTTTATCGTAAAGCGACATTATTTTTTCCCAACCCTAAAAACAAAGCGAATAATTTTACTCTGACCTTTCATTTTAATATTGTTTGTCAGGTTGCCTAAAGTCAACAAAAATATTATTGCATTTTCAGGCACTTCGTGAAATGAGATTTGAGAGTTTGATAAAAAGCTTGTTTATCGGCTTTTAAACATACAAAGTAGATTTATTTTTAACCGACTTGCACAAAAAGGAGGTCCTCAATTTGGTTGTATTTTTTACGCTTCAACAAACCAAATCGAGTTACCCAATAAGCGAATGAAAACGCAAAATCTTGCTTTATAAAAAGGATTGTAATTTTTGTAAATATTTGGACTTGTCTTTGACATCCCAAGGTTTTTGCAAGTACCTAGAGACAAACGAATGCCTAGTATGTTAATTTGTAATATTATACATCATCATCAACATATATAAAACTCTTTTGAAGCTGACAGAGAATCAACGCACAGCCTAAACCATAAGTCCTAGAGGTATGAAATTTGGAGGGTAGTATCCTTATATAGTGTAGGGGTGCACTAAGAAAGGAATTTTGAAAAGTCGCACCCTAAAGGGTTTAGAACGCGAGCAACGCCGCGGGCGACGGCTAGTATACAATATAAGAGTTAAAAAATATGCGCTTAATAAAACCATAGCACACCATAGTAATTGTTTTATTGAAATACATAAATCAGGGTTAATTCATGTCACTGACATCCCAACAGAAAACCATTGATATTTTTACTAGAACAAGCAAGCATTGAAGCTAGTTCTCAGTATTACTACTGTCCAGCACTCACTATCGAAATTCAATAAAACTTTCTGCAAGTTATTTGATCTTTAATGCAAGTTATTAAAGTTCAAAATAAGTAATTAAGACCGAAAGGCAAGGTCTCAAATTGATTGAATTTTGTTAAACTAATTCAACCAATTTTCGCTGAAAGGACATTTAAACTTTGAAGTGAAAATCATTGGACGCAATTTTGTTTAGTTGTTGATTTTATGAATTTTGTCTTGGAAGTACGTGATTCTGTATATTTAATTTTGAATTGATTGGTTTTCTAAATATTGGACCTATTGCTCATTTTTAAGGTTCTGTTGAAATGCCCTTAATTGGTGCTACTTTGTCCACCGATTAAGCGCACACGGCTGATATTGTAATATTGGAAAAAGCCATTGGTTCTTTATGCGTTTTGCTTATAGAAGGTATTGCTTGAAGTTCTTTGAGTTCCATCCTCACCAGCAATTTGCTCGATAAAAAGTTTTTATTTCTTGTGACAATTTATGTATTTTGTCCAAATTACATCAAGATTAATTAATTGTCTTCTATTTTTTGATGCATTTTTTTTTAAGTTTGAGTAACAATACTTATGAGAAAGAAGTAAGAGTAATAATTTCGTATGAATTAGTGGCCAAGTATGGTGACGAAGTTTTTAAGCCGTCTAAAGGCCTCCGTCCACCAAACAAACTCCGTTGACAAAGCAAGCTACATCGACGCTACGCTTATAGTATTGCAGAAACCTTTACCCTCCACCTGACTGGGTCAACCGAGATTAAAATGGAAATATTTATAGTGACGTACAATTCAATACTACTGTGATTGATGCATGACCTTTTATATTCAAAACCAATCTATCTATTGCAATATTTACATTTCTTTCGAACGACTATGTCTGTTTACACACTGCCGACACGACAACGCGACGGCGATATCGGCGGCATTATTCATTTTGAACTAGCCACTTATGTCGCCTACACCGATATTATGTTTGAGCCACTGACGGTGTGTCGGTATCGGCTAGTGTAAAAACGCTTTATAACGTGTATTATGGCACACTGGGTTATAAACCGATTGAGATAATATAGGTACAGGGTTTGATTCCTGCGTTGAAGTACGCAGGTGAGATGATGAACGTAGGTATAGATTATCTCTGCTACCTTCTGCGAGCAAGGACGAATGCGAGTCAGTAATAAACTGTCCTTGTACTAGAAAGGTTGTTTGCTTGCCATCTTACCTATACCTAGCCACAGATAGACCATATGACCAATTTGTTTATTTAATCATTGAAATAAAACTTCAAATTATAGGTTTCCCTATGGTCACTATATTATTACAAAACTAGAAACTACCTATCAAATCTAAGTGGATACTTTACTAAGATGGTTCAAATTCTCACGTTAAAGTCATTTACTCCAGCCACAAGGCCAATTCTGCTTGTTCACGATGAATAAGCAAATCTCACGACTTCACACCACGTTCGACCTCACACCCAGACAGGGTTCGAGCACACTTGAAACGCTAGCAATGTTCATTGCAATTATTTGGATGACTGACTGCTAATGCGTCTTATACGGCACGGTCAATATGTCTAGAAAAGGTGGTTATAGAGTCAAATTGCATAGGTGTAATTTACGACACGTTTGTTAGAAGCGTTGACACTCTTACAGAGTTCTACTACTACAAAAGAAGATATCCTCACAAAATATGATGAAACACTCTTTGGAAAAAATATTTCGAGAGCTCTACGGCGTAGGTGGTCTACAGATAAACGCCTACACATTCCCTTTACAAGTAAAACGTATTGTATTATCGCAGCTTAGTCGTAATGAGGAATCCATAAGTCGTAAAAGTACAAGTGTTTACTTAGGATTGCTGAAGTCTTTAGTCGAGTAAACATAAGGATAAGATGCCAGGGTCGAAAGAGTCGAAACTCGAGTGCTTGATAGGAAAAGTTTATGAGTGTTACTGACTTCGTTGTGAAAGTTACGCTTAAGATATAACACCCGTGATTTTCGTGGAATGTGTTAAAATGTTGAGTTGTTTTTTAATGTGTTAGCGTGCTGCCAGAGTTACATGGTTGAAATGTTGCTGGGATAGGCGCGTCAGAGTAGAACGTAGTCTTTCATCTTATTCTCTAAATATATAAAACTCTTTTGAAGCTGACTGACAATCAACGCACAGCTAATAAAGTCCTAGAGGTATGAAATTTGGAGAGTAGTAGCCTTATTAAATTTTGAAAAGTCACTCTCTAAAGGGTCTAGAACGCGAGGAAAGCGGCGGGCGACGGCTAATATGCGACGTTATACCTACTTAGAAAGCTGTGTAAGAGTAATTGAAGAATTTTATTTTTATTATTAAACAGTTTTTAATAAACTTTGTTTTTTCTTCAATAAAGTCTTGAATACGTGACCAAAAATGGAATACCTGATTCTTTCAGACTGTGAATAGAAATGTATAAATCATCTTGTAGCCCGAGGATGGCCCCGTCACGTCACAATTAGATTTACCGATGGCCGAAGCTTCTTATGACGGAGATACGCGCGATGGATTTAGAAAAAGACACGAAAAAATGTGTGTCAGGCTTATACAACTCAAAAGATAAATGTGATGTCTAAAAAGCGTCGTTGCAAAACCTATCATATTCTAAGTTGGGTAGGGTAAGTTTATCATATAACATTTATGAAGTATTATTTTATATTCTCAAGGGCCTGATCTGAATTGAACTTAGATAACACCATGCACATTACATTGCACAGTGCGCAGTCTTTTTACTAGTCTCAAAATTTTAAATCTTTGCTTAGATATAGTTCTAGATTTAGGTAGTTTGGCAAACTGACCAACTATGACAGTGCCTGCGTACAAAAAAGGTGAACCTTGCCAGCTTGTTCTTTTAATTCATATTATACGTTTGCCAAGCGTGTATTTTCAGCCTTATATTTCTCGATGAGCGAAGGCACGTCTCTTCTCTCGGCCCTTTAGAGGCATTATATCAATTTATGTCTAAATACATTTTGAAAGAAGGTCAAATCGGTGAAAGACTTTTAGGCAAACAACGTGATGAAGTAAAAAGGGTTCTTAAGTACTTATTGAGAAAGTACCTGCTCGAGTTTTTTTTTAATTTGTAAAAACCGAAGCCGTTGAACTGTGTTTAACGCTGGTTCTATAAAAATATGGTTCGGAAAGGAAAATGCTCATAAACACACAGTTATCTACAAAACACTTAGTGTCGCTACATCGCGAAAGCAAAGTAATGTGCCCTTCTTCATGCGGAAGGGAGCCAAGATTTTTACTTAAAAGGCCATTAGTTTGAGTTATTTCTATAAGAGTACGTTCAGCAACGTTTCATAGCTTGCTAGTACTTTACTACATTTTCTTGTATACTTAGTTATGAGTCATCACTATACTTTGTGTCCCAGAACTAGCAGTTACGTTTATAATTATTTTTGAAATAAGAATTCGATCTAGTCGAAGCGACGCGTGACCCGAGGGCTGATCTGGGACGCTTCCGATTGGTTGATTTGGACCAGTTGAGCTATCTTTAGATCGTTTACAACGGTTTGTAGATAGCTCAACTGTTTCATGTGTATTTTGTAAATGTTGTGAATATTGTATTAGTGGTAATTTTCTTTGTGAATAAATGTAATTTTACAATTTGATACGTATTATTAAGTTACTGAAATTTTTCATTTATTGAGTGTTGAATTTAATATCACATTTTATTTTAAACAAACTTCAAAACAGTGAAAGTTTATTTTTGTGAGCACTAAACGGTTAAAGGAACGTATCAAAGCTTACTTTGAAAATATAATAAAATAGATAGATAGAAAATACTTTATTGCACACCTTAACCTAGGAATAACAATAAAATAAAAAACAAAACTTAAACTAATTGTACAATGGGCGGTCTTATCGCTATGCAGCGATCTCTTCAAAATAAAAAACTATTGACTAAAAACTATGTAATCTAACACTTTTCATTCAATCCACGTTCAAAAGTTTTGTAGAAAAATCGAGCGGCATATTTTAACGACCATTTTTGTCGGTTATAAATTTAAATGGTGATTTGAAGTGCACATCAAAAGTTTCAGCGCCGCTGCTAAAATAACTGGTCACGTGTTGTATGAGCCGTGTCATATATACCACGTGTAGGTACATTGTGTACTATCAACACTGGAAGGTGGACTGGTGTCCCACTACACAGGTTTTATCACCAAACCTTTTGGGCGCCAGCTCTCATTTAACCACCTTAGTCTATTTTTTAGATATAAGGTTACCACTTTATATAACCCTAGTTATTAGCATGAGAGAAATAAATATATTTGAATTTGAATTTGAATAAATAAATTTGAACACTATTATCTTATCTAAATATACAAAACTCTTTTGAAGCTGACTGAGAATCAACGCACAGCCTAAACCATAAGTCCTAGAGGTATGAAATTTAGAGGGTAGTATCCTTATATAGTGTAGGGATGCACTAAGAAAGTAATTTTGAAACGTCTTAAGGGTAGAACGCGAGCAACGCCACGGGCGACGGCTAGTTAATGTAAATAATTATGAGACAATGTTTAGTGCTTTAGGTCAATGTGCAAATGCCCTACTTATCCTTTGATATGCCGGTATACAGATCTATGAGAAACATAAGTAATCGATTTTTTATTGTGTCTGGCATTCAGGCATGAGGTTGATCGGCACAGCCACTGAACTAAAGTACTGTATGCTTGATCTAAATGGATATAAATTTTCTACTACATTTTTTTTTTGAGATGACTTACTATTATCCTTGTAAATTCGCTTCAATACGTTTTTAAGTACGATATTGTTGGGTCCAGATTATGTACCTATCCGGGTTCTTATTTATTTATTGACTTTTGATTTTGTTTGAAGTCGATGAGACTCGTGTGTACTTAAGTACCGGAAGGAATCTGAAAGAGTAAGCCGATATTGTAAAGCGTTAGACATACTGTGTATTATTTAAACACTTAATTTATAACTACTTAACTGGTTTATTTTCTTTACAATTGATGCTTTTGAACTTGTGCTATTTTAATTTAGTTTATTAAGACTCACATAACAATAATTAACATAATAAATCAATAATAAATAATTATTCTTGGCTTTAATTATGAAAAGTTGTCTCATGAATCTGTTAAAAATCACTCTTGGAGTTCTTTTGTTCCATTGTAAATCGGTGTAAGCAAAAAATTTAAATCGTGGAATGTTTAGTAAAATGTGTTTGTAAAAGTATTTCTATCATCATGACGCTGACAACAGCAAAATACAAATTCTACAAAATACAAAATACAACTCATGTAAAATCTCTGTAAATATTTTGTATATTATTTCTGTGAAACAAAAACAATTCTCAAAATGTTTACAGTGTAGCCATAGCCTACGGCGATGTTGACTGGGTATGGGTCGGCTCTTGAAGCTTCATCGAGTTTCAGCCAGTGGTTGTCCGATACTGAATAAACAATTCTTTTTATGATTTATTCGAAAATAGAACCTGTGACTTTATTTATTTCTCTATATATTTTTTTTATACAATAAAGGCATCCGTTTGACCACAATCTCACCTGATGTTAAGCAATGACGTGGTCGACGATGTAGCACGGTTACCTAGAAGATACCTATTCACTCTACTCTTGAAAACTTCCAAATTATAGTCATTCGGGAACACAGACGCCGGCAACGAGTTCCACTCTTTGGCTGTCCGCATAATAAATGTATATCGCCTATATTTTTGCATAAGAGTTTTAGAACTATAAAAAAATCCACGGAGATTTGGAAAACCTATAAGTATTGTAACATTTACTTACGCTCTATTATTTGATGTTTATTTTATTTATGACTTCTATCCGTCAAGTATAAGTAGCATCAAAACTAGTTCAAAAGCCATGGTACTTATTTACAAATATGTGCGTGCTTGCTTCCACCCGCGGCTTTACATTCATAGACCCAGAAAGTAGGTAGGTACTTGCTGAACAACATCTCCAATTTTTACTAGTAACTTTAACTTTTAAGGTTGCGTTGTTGACGAACAGTCGAAATAGAACTATAATACCCTCTAAACTTTCTTGTACATTTTTGGCTCGCGAGTTCAGGTCAGAGGGCCTAGTACGAGTTTTGGTGTGTTCTGGTGTGAAATGTCTGACGCCCAGCACACCAGTGGGCGCTGATTTGTATAGAGATACTGAGCGGATTTCTTGAGAAGCTTCGTCTACACCAAGCCCGTACTCGCATGTCGAGCTTCTCAAAGAATCTGCTAGTGTCTCCATACAAATCAGCGCCCACTAGTGCTGGGCGTCAGAGGTTTCACACCCACACTATACACTGAAAACTCGTACTAGGCTCTCAGGTATGCAAGTTCCAGAGATTTACTCACACGTAAAAACTGGGACACCGGGATCAATCTATTGAAAGCCGTGAGAATAGACTTCACTCGGATTTCGCTTTAAAAATACGAAGGCGTTTACAAAAAGTATTTTTTCATGAGAAAATGAAAGCAGATGGCCCATTTGGATGTTGAGTATTTTCAATTTGTTATAGGAGCGCTTGAAGATGAGTCTTTCGAAGCGATGATTGTAAAATTCAGACAGCAGAAGTGCCTGGTGTGGTTTTTAGGAATATTTAGAATATCAACCCGTAATAATAGTACTTGTACAAATAATCTGTGGTAATGGGCTTGCCGCTACTCAGCTGCGATAAATGGCTTTAGTAAAAACCCGCATCACGACAAAAACAAATGAAATGATAAAAAAAATTTTTAGGACTTTAATAAAGTTAAAAAGATTAATTTAAACTTTTGAGAGTGCTAATGTAAGGTCTACAGCATCTAGATTACTATATTTGTTTGTATGAGACATTCAGAGGTTTAAAAATCATAAAACTAAAATGACGAGATCTCATTTTAAGTATCGTATCCATGAAGGATAAGTCTTCGGCCTCAGCTGAACTCTATAAAGTTACAGTACAATAGAAGAGCTTAAAAGACTAGGTACAGTTAACGTCATTAGAAAATGAAAAAGCTAGAAGATTTAAAAAGTTTTTATGACTGAAAATAAGCAATATTTATTATTTTTTAATATCACTATAAAAGTAAAAACTGTATAATAATAATAAAAATAGGCCTTTACATCTATTGAAGATGATTTATACAGCGTCAGGAGGTAACCTATGCCTACACTTAACGGGACACTGCAATGCCTGGGACAATGTTTTAGATGGAGTCTTGCCCAGCACCTATACCATCCTCTCAGCTTAGTCAGCCATATCCACAGGAACGACATCGTCAATACGTGCGGATTTTTTGTATAATAAAAGTAGTAAATATTAAGAATACTAATCAATAAGCCTCATAGACAATACTGTCTAATTTTGAAATTATAAAGAGTGATCTCCTGATGCTGACTGTACATGTAGGCACTCTGCCAACTGCACTAAGGCCCTCAGTTTCTAGCCAAAATAAATTAATGCTCCTCGTATAATACAGAGTATAGGGAATAAGCTGGTTCTGTGATGACAACGGCTTGGCTATCTTATAATTTGTCGGTGATTTAGTGAAATTTCTGTTCGAAACCGTAGACCGAAACCTTTGTAAAACAATTCGTTATAAGTATTTTTATCTAGAAAATTAACACGCATGTTTATTTCTGATATTTTGTATAATAAGATATTTTATAGGTACTGATACTTTTCTAATATTTTTCTTCTGAGAATATTCAAAAAGAAACCTTTGTAAAACAGATTTTGTAAGTTATCTTTTTAGAAAATAATTAACACCCATTTTCATTTCTGATAAGTATACTTTTTTCCGAGAAAAGTTTATTCAGTCAATTGAGAAGAATATATTTAAAATTTGGATAGGTAAAGACTATGCCTAAATTGATCTTGTATAAAAAAGTGTTTGCTCAATTTCATAAGCCAGAACTATCCATGACCATCTGGAATCCTCATGCCCCAATTTAGCCCAGTCTTCCGCTTAACTTTTATACCATGCGTGTAGTTCAGAGTTACCCCGATAGTGCTCCACAAACGAGGTTGAGTAGTTTATTACTACTAGCTCCCGCTGAGCTGCTGCAAACGTCAGAGTTATCTAGTTGTTTGTAATAAGCTATGCATGAACGACCACAAATCCCAGCACCCTTTGTTTTTATTATAATGCAAATCACTTGTTCATTCAATGGAACGCACCTTTGAGTTCCATTTATCAAAGGGATTTCACTGGATTGGATGTTTTTGTAGAATTATTGGATTTTTATGCGTGTTTACATTGTTAGCGAGTTAGGAGTTGGTATTGTTTCATGGTAACACCATGACTGCTGGAAGGTTTAAATATTGCTTTCTAGAAAGCACTAACGGGTAATGATAAATAAAAGAGTGATTGATAAAGCTCATATTGAGCGGTGTTTAACTGGCGTTTCAGATCCTATTGGCATGTGGTTTTTTTTTTGGTATATTTTTTAATATATTGTGAGTATAAAACTGGATTCATGGCTATGACTACGCTATTTTCAAGAACTTTCTCAGTCATATTCGTAAAAAAGTTGTTGATACTTTACTTACAGTATGGTTTTTTTCGGTTTTTAGTATGTACTTAGACTACACTAGTTTGCTATGTACATAATCTTTCAGATATTTAGCTGTAGCGAGTTCTGTATGAGTGATAGTTTTGATATTCATTTGAAATATTTTTGGCTTTAAATTATATACAAGTACTTGTGAAAAAATATACAGCTGTGTATATTTTTTCCGTAGAGAAAATAGGTCAGAAAGTGATAAGAGAAGTTCATTCTTAGATTTTATTGATAGATAGAACAAATATACCATCAAGAAATACTTTACACCATGTTCCTTCAAGCACAAAATATGTAGTCCCAAGTTGAGGTATGCCTTAGTGTCTGGATTATGATAAAATAGGTTTGTCCTCCTCTTAGAAATACCTTCCTCTTAGTTTAGTTTATGATCTGTAGTTTAGTTAACCTTATTCACAGGAAACAATACAATCATTATTGTGTACAGTTTTCTAGCTGCGGGTTAAGTATTGACGTCACTGATGAATATTTGATACAAACCCAACGAGTAGGATTATCGATTTGAAAAGTGTATGTTATTTTTTATACATTAGGTAACTGTATAACTGTATTAGGTATAACTGTGTTGTGATTGATGATACCAAAACATTTGAGACTTGTGATTCGTTTGATATTAAAGATACTATAACGCTATGGTGCAGGAAAACATCGTGAGGAATCCCGCGGCTTAGTCAGGTCCACACTTATTGGCCTTGTTTTTCCTGGGGATGAGGCCGACTAGACTGAGAGGATGATATAGGCGCTGGACAAGCTTACTCCATCTAAAACCATGTCCTAAGGCACTGCCATCGTTTCATTCATCGTCGAATGTAAAAAGCATCCCCAGACGCTGTACAAACAATATAGATTTGATGGAAAAACCTGATTATGGTAATATCGCGTTTGATACCTTGAAACGTATATGAAAAGTCTCCTTGGCTGAAAGCATGTTATTATACTGTCATCGACACGACACCTTACCGGCGAACAGCTAATGTCATACATTTAGTACGACGCTTCGGGCATCTATATTGGTGTCGTGTAGGTTAGGTGCCGTCAGTTAATCCTTGGTCTCGCGATCGTAACGCACAACGCAGAGTACCGCGTTTGCTTCTCGCCGCTGACGCAGACTGGGACGTAATAAAAGACTCCACGTACGTACATACTAGACGTTTTCCATACAATTATGTGTCCGGTGCTGCATGCTGCATACCGCTGCGTTGTGCGTTACAATCGCGAGAGCAAGTCTTTACGCGGCTGGCGCGCAAAAGCCTTATATGAGCTTAAAGTCTGTGTCTGTCTGTTTCATCGTAGCGATGATGATCGCATAGCAGAGGATTCCTAATGGTCTACGACAGTTTTCAGTGAGGATTTTTGTAATAAAAACTGAGTGATAGGCAGAAATTTAAGAAAAGAGAAGCAGAATGCCTAATAGACATTCTGCTTCTCTTTTCTTAAATTTCTAGAATGTACGTAAGGGTTATTTCTGTATTTTCTTACTTTACATTCTGTAAGTACAAAAAGAGCTTGAGCAATGAAAAGATGTGCTTTACTCTAAAAATAAATAAGACGCTCTTCTCGAAATAAAACTAATTAAGCATTTTATTTAATTAAATTGGGTTTACTCCGAAGTTTTCTATTAAATTAGCGTAGGAGGCTATTTGTAAGAACTTCTAAAACTCTCAACATTTTATTATATTTTTAATTCCAAATTTAAGTACATTTTTCTTTTAGTTTTCTTAATTTGAACAAGACTGTCTATTATGGTTCTATTTTGTTTATTTCAACTAACACTGTTTTTTTTCCATTCCATTTTATTCTACTAATGTGTGGTGGCCAAGACACTTATTACTTAGTTAGCCCACTCATGCAAATGCAACTTCTCATACTAGCTTTATCATAATTCCCTTACAATTACTTGTTTCTTATATAATTATGCAAATAATACTCCGAATAGGTTAACATTTTCGCTACTTCTCGCTTACTTACACTTCACATAATCACATTTTTATTCAAGACACTGAATACTGTAATGCACTCCGCATTCTACATTTAAGGATGAGGACACATCATGCAGTATTGCATTAATTTATTAATTGACTTAAAAAAAAAAGGATATCGATTCAATTTTTTCCAAAAAAAAACATGTCATCTACTGAAAAGTCATAGGAAAGCAAAATACGCAATGAATTGTACCATTGCGTATTTAGATTTCCTGTGACTATTTAGTTGGGTTTACGATCAATAGAAAAATCGGAATGAACTGTCATTATTATCATCATTATCTCTTATTGAAGCGTTTTTAAACTAATCAATTATTTTTGAGGCGAACGATGCTATATTTTTTTTAAGCTCTAGAACAAACTCATGGGTTTTTTGGAGTTTTTTTGTGTTGCAAAATAAATAAATATCCTTGGACATTACACACAACGGTCTCTAGTCCCAAACTAAGCAGAGCTTTTACTATGGGAATTAGATTGCTGAATAGATTGCTCATATATTTTTTGTAAATAGATACATAGTAACACCCAGACATACAACAAACATCTTTGTTTGCCACAAAAATAGAAATAAAATTATATGTCTGTATAGCTTCGTATCATGTGTCCTCCTCTTAAGTTCCGCACATAGCAGAAGCGCTTTCTTCTTAATTAACTTCATTCAGTCCATTGTTTTAACGCCAGACCCTCATTCGCATACGATTCTCCAGCTCGCTGTCTGCCAAATGGTTATTTCTAAGTTTTTATGTAAGTTGATCACCCGTCCAAATCCTAATGAAAAAATGCTTTGGTCTTGCTTTTTTTTCCTGCTATTTATCTATGTTATTTGCTAGAACGGTTTCGCAGTTGCAATATTACTAAAATTGTAACTGGCTACGTAACAGTTTAGTATAATGGGAACTACTACTATTAGTATAAGTTGGATGGTGTTCTAGTCCAACCACAATTGCAGGTTAAGCCCTGTTTTAATCCATGTAACGAGATTTACAATAAGACCTACGACTAATTTAGGCAGTGTAGGCTAGGCACTCTAGCTGCTGAATTCACACTGACTTTAGGCTTTATAGCTACTACTGTAACCAAGTAACCATACCAGTGTGCCTACCAGTGTGCCTACCAGTGTGCCTACCAGTGTACCTACCAGTGTGCCAACCAGTGGGCTCGATGGGAATAACCCTAAATACACAACAGTCACATACAAAGTTTTGTCTCCTTGTGAGAATTCCCTGTGGTACTACAAACTATAGCAAGTCCTCTACTATAGGACTTAATCATCATCATCATCATCATTATCAACCTGTAGAAGCCCATCCCACAGATCACAAAAAACACGATTCTAAATCTTCTCCATCTACTGGTTTCCTGTGATCAACAATTTCATCAATCCAACGATCTTCTAGAGAGTGCTGTGGTAATCAAACCCGTTTTTCACTTCAGTTAGTTTATCACCAGCTGTTGAACGGCCAGTTGACGAAGTTTATTTACATAAATGTGAACGAGTTTGGTTCAAAACATTACTAAAATGATTTCCGTGCGAACTTTCAGCAATAAACAGAGGCAACTTTGCCTCTCTATTTTCGTCACGGGCTACAAATCCTTTACATGGAACGAAACAAAATTATTTCATCCACATTCAGTCCAAGAGCACATTCGCGTTTACAAATTGCAGCTGCAAAAATTGAATGCTTTTACATTTTGCATAACAATTTTGACGGTCGGCTTGGTGTTCTGTTTGATTTGGCTTAGCACTTATCTATTTTTATATAGGTGTACACTGTGTACAGTCAGAAACAGACATTTTTAGAGAGTTTATTTATAAGCGAATATTTTCATTTACATTTATTTACTTTCTACTGCTTGGTCGTAAAACTCTTGACAGAGTAGTGTTATCATTATGTCGAGGACAGTAGCTCGCTTCACTATCTTGCGCCATTCTTCTCGCACTGTTAACGCATTTATTTTTTAGGAAAAACTGTTATTTACTTGATGTACATTCAAACCAACAAATTATTGATCTTTTTACAAAAAAAATCTCTCTACAAACTAACATTGGTTCAATAAACTCTAAACATTATTGAAACGAACTTTTATAGCTTTTACTTTATGATGTAGGCAATGTATTTTAGAACATTCCGTAACATAAACATAATTATAGTTTTTGAAACGGTTTCCCACTGGTTTATTGCTAGAAGTCTGTATTTACTTCACATTCATCATTGCTGTAATGCATACTTGCAGCACTTACTTAGCTAGTAAAATGTATAGTCCACGGGTGCGCAATACCAATAAAATTGCAAAGAAAAACATAGGAACCTCTCAGAATAAATATTTTTTTCTTGAGGATCTTAAAATCTGATCATTATAAATTTGGATGTCTTTATAGCAAGAGTGAATAGGTATCTTCCAGACCGTCTTGCTCCATCGTCGGCTTTATCGTTCCTTACCATCAGGTGAGATAGAAGTGATTATCTATTCAATAAAAAAAAAAACCTGAGAAGATGTACATAAAAGTACTAGATAAGTATAGATACTCTACATGTTTCAGGTACCCACATAAGTAAGGGCATACGTTAAATGTTGATGTTGCCCCAGACTCGTTATAAATCAATTTTACTGCACGCCAAGGTTTACTAAGCCGCTTTGTTATAAAAATAAAACGATCATACATACTTACTTAAACTGGAAGATCCAAAAATGCTCTGATTACGAGAGTAGACGGTGACAATGCCAAGATCTTCACACACATTAAGGTGGCAAATGACTGGAGTCAAAAACTGTAATGTTACATGTTACAAAGTGAGAATTTATCCTGTCAGTACAAGGAGTTGAGTCAGCACAAAGATTCTCTTTCTAGGAATAAGTGATGAGACAGGCAGAGGTAACCGCTGCGTATAACAATGCATTGCCTAACAGAGCATGTCCAATAAGGACGTGCTGTGTAAAGCATCGCAATAAGGCAGTCACATAATTTGACTGTAGTTGCACCGGCACCCATACTTTAGCGGCATAAATAGGTACAGTGGTAATACTTCGCTACATGAACTTTTAACAAGAAGCTATCTACTACTACTTACAAGTTGCTCTCTCCGCGTGCTTCACCCGTCGTAATATAGCACGTAGCGTAACATGTTCGCGTCGAATGTTACATTACAGCTTGTAATACTAGTCAGTCTCCACCTTTACGTTTCTAGGTCGCAGGCTCAACAATAGGACGCCTTTAGATTAAGAATGCAACCAAGCGAAAGAGGTAGAGATCGTGTTCGTCCTATATCTGGTTTTGCTCAGAAATTGTGTTTTCAAGTTGAAAATCAACGTAGCAGATAGCATGGAACAATTCATTCCATTGTCTATAGTTTCAAAATGATTGGATTTATTATTATCGTGTACGAGTAATGATC
This sequence comes from Eulithis prunata, assembly GCA_918843925.1. Lineage (NCBI taxonomy): Eukaryota > Metazoa > Arthropoda > Insecta > Lepidoptera > Geometridae > Eulithis > Eulithis prunata. The sequence continues at coordinate 3,598,276 of OU974016.1, read as the reverse complement.
ATGCCAACTTTTTTATATCATTTAAAATTATGAGATAATAAATGATGAATGAAGCAGCGTTAAAACTGAAAGCCTTTGGGGAAGACCTTTATCCAGCAGTAGCACGAAACAGGTAAAAAAACTGGTTTTTTCCGTACTCACAGCTTTTTACTCGCAAAACGGAGCCGAGTAAGTGAATGACTTAAAAAGTACAAGAGTTAGTCATAACGGGGAACGTAGCATATAACTAAGATAAATACTTCAGTATACCCTGATAAATGACGTAAATTTACACAAACAAAGTTCCAAAATTACAGTTCTGAGATTCCGTGTACCTATTTGGCCTTAGGACCAATACACGCCGTAGGCACTAGACATCTCGATTGAAATTACAGTCAACACGATTTACCGCACAGAGCCTGAGGCTCAGGGGTTCAATTCTACTTATTTACAACAATTGACGTTCTATTTAGTTCCAACTGGTCTTAGCTTACCTGAAACGTCACTGTGCAGCTGAAATAGCCTAAAAACAGATGAAAAAGTACGGTTCAGCTGCGTTTCGGCAGTCTAAATTTGATAGTAGAATACGAAATGGCCTAAAACAGATGAAAATACGGTTTAGCTGCGTTGTAGATGACCAATCTGATGATGGAATTGGGATGTCTGAGCTTGGATCGTGCTTCATTCGACTGTTTACTCTATTATTTGATTAATTCGAGGATTCAGGATTCTAGTACAATTGGTTACCTATTGTTTTTGGTCATAGACGATTAGATAATTATGTTAAAAGTGATATCGTCTATCTTTTGTAGATTTAATAAGGCCTAGTAATCTTTACTAACATTTTGTGACTTTTATCGAATCAAGTTTGTATAAACTACTGGGCAACTAAGCTTTTTAATTACCGTCTATGAAAACTACTACATCACAAAGCTGCAAATATACACTGTGACATGTAGTTTGTTCCTAGAGTATTTTATCATGGAAACATTCTTGCAAAGAACCATTTGTCTATTTTGTACACAACCACATCACCGCACCATTTGCGACACGTTTAGGGTTCGCATCCGTGCTTGACGACCATTGACGACAGACGCAGGGTTGACATCCCGTGTACCGAATATAGTGCTCAGATAAAAATTCTATTTTCCGGTCATCCATCCAAGTATATGCCGCTCTTTTAGTAACGTTACTAGTATAGTATTATATGATCTGTGGTAAAGTTAAGTAAAAAGGAGGGGTGCCTTTAGACAAACGAGTTAAACTCGAGATAAAATCTAAAAAACATTATTCCAGCAATAACTTTTATAAAAAACAGAGTAACGACTTCAAGATTTGAGAGAGTGTACGCCAAATGTGGTGCTTACACACCGTTTCCACCCGTTGCCTTGCCTATCAAACCGGAACGCAGCATAGCTATTCAACGAAGCTTGGTAACGCAATATTTACAATCAGAAACTTGATTACTACGTCAATAGAATTGATTCACGATCCGAATAAGAGAAACATCTATATACTTACTCGTTCACTCGTAGCAACAGCTGTAGAGAGCTGTTAGCTAAATCGACTATGCTAGGTACTTGTTTATAGCAAATTCGAAACAATAACGACGCTTCACTTTTCGCAAGTCAAACTCTTGCAAAATTACATGTTATTAGTTTTACATTGTTTCTCAGAGACATTTTTCTGAAAACTTTTTTAATATCTCAAACCACCTACTGCTTTGTCTCCTTGACACGTTTAGGTAGATGCGTAGGTAGTATTTATATAAGGTAATTCTAAAATATTGTTTAGATGAACTCCTGTGGCCATGACAACCGCAGATCTCCCGAAAGGTAAAAAATATAAAAGAATCAAAATTATTCACCTATTTCTGAAAACAACAAAATTAAATAAATAAACAAGTAAATAAGCGGTTTCGTAACTCGGTAAGCTTACATCGGATGGCACAATAAATGTAAATAGCTACAGAAGTGTTAAAAGGAGTGGTTAAACCTGAACTTAAAACTTGTAGAAGTAGGAAGGCTTCTATTGTATACCTAATGTGAAACAAGGCCGTTATTTGGATCTGCTTATTATGTAGCTAGCAATGCAGTCTGAAACCGACACAAAATTTACTACTGCGAAACGTCACTTTTGATCTGAGAACGAGCGTTGAGCGATGTCCGAAGGCTTCTTATTGGATATCTGTGTAACAAGGCCATTATTTGGAACGGCTATGACGTAGCTTGCGATCGAGTTGCGACCGACACAAATCACTACTACGAAACGTCACGTTTTGATCAGAGAACGTAGGTAGCATTTATTGTGAATGTCTTAACCTCGCTATCCAAGTTCACATTAGAAATCGAGAGAAATAGAGATAATAGAAAATGTCAAAAATGTGAGCCATTTTATTTTTGCTTTGCTAATACATAACTTCTAGAACGATTGCCTCCTGATTAGGCAATTTTCAAAGTTGACGTCTAATGTAATCACATACTTGGGGATTTTGGAATAACAATCATTACTTACCCAGATCGGGTAATCTTTCTCTTGTAATTTATGCCAAGGCCCGCGGTCTAAACGACCTTACAGAGGAAATCCGCCGCAAATGCTTTCCGAGAGGAATATAATAAAGAGCTATTATGCGTTGTACTACTATTCGAAATAAAAAAATTCTATTTTACACTGCATAAGGTACTTCCCATACAGTACTGGTATGCAAAAAAAATCTATTACCCCTTCGGTAACTATTGGTATTTATCAAAAGCAAATAGAGTTCAAATGCATTATAAGCATTTTTTTGAGCGGTAAATATTTTTTTTACTGATGAATAATGAAAACATATTTGTTTTATACAGAGTGGACCCAAATAAATAATTCAAAAAATTTATATTTATTTGTAGAGTGCTACAGAAGAAATGTGAATGTAAGTTTGCTTGTTACGCTTTCACGCAAAAACTACTTAACCGATCATCATGAAACTTTGTACACATATTCTTGGAGGTATTAGAAGTAACATATAGTACTTTTTATTTCGGAAAATTAACGAGATCCAATGGGACGCGAACGAAGTCGCGGGCGGAAGCTAGTAGTTTATATTTTTCTAAAAGTTTCATTTTACATTCAATGTTTTTATTTTCTTCTTGCCGCATCCAGATTATTCCAGATAACTCAGGTTCATTGCAAAATATTACTATATGAATATTTTCGTGCAAATTATTTAGTCATTTTTCCTCGTGGTCAGGTGATGTGTACCTAATCTCATATTTCATGAATTATTAGTTAGTCACGGTATTACGGATCACTATCCTTGGGGAAATTCGAGGTAGGCTTATACGTTACTCGCAGTAGGTATTATGTCGTAGGCTGAAGAGGCTTACGCTCTCGTAAACCTATTTGCAAAGGTTTACACAACTAACTGAGATTATATAAAGAACTAACATTTTGACTTTGACTCCTAGAATATTGATTGGTAATAATGATGTAATAATCTACTTTGACTATGCATTTAACCAATTTAATGATCTAATACTATAATAATTACTTTTATAATTTTTTACATAATAAAAGTAGCATTTATATACCTTCCTATAAAAAGTTTTGAATAAATAGTAAGTCAATTGATTCAAATACACTTCCACAGTGCCAAGCGTTTCAGTCAAGCATCAACCGATATGCATGACAAATTTAATAAATTCTGTACAATTACAAAATAAATCCTACTCTGCATAAATAAACCTCTTTACTATATCAGCATAATATACATTTTTGACAGGGTTATAAGCATTGTCCTTTTTCAGCAATTAATCTCAATGCAAATTGCACTCTATTTTAATGGTGCTAAAGTGAAAAATGTCCGGTCAATGTTGATGGTGGAAGCGTTAACTAAGTGGTGTGTCTGGCGCATGATATACTGACATGACAGTCACCCAATGAAGGGTATTGTGTACTATTCAGCGGTAAAATGTTAATGAAAAGAGAATTTATTATAGCCCTTTCAATATAGACAGGGTGTATTCATTTAATAGAATATTATTTTCTAAAATGTATTTTTAGAAACATAATGAAAATGGCTTTATTAGTTAAAAGAGCTTTTGTCATTATAATGTAAAACAGTCCCAGTGACGTCATTATTTAAAACGAGCGTAACCCTAAACACTCGTATGCTTCTTTTGTTTTTCATTGATTCCTGAAAATATTTTTCAAGAGGTTATTTAATTAGTGTTTAGGGTTAAGCAAGCCATATTACCGTTGCCCTTCGATCTCTTTTTTTAATTTAAAAAATACTGAAGTTAGCTTAAAATTAAAAGTTAGCTAGAATTAAAAATGCCCTGAATAGCAATTTTAATTTTAATTGACTTTCCATTACTGACTACACCGCGAAAAAACGCAAATCGCAAGCGATATTATCGGAACAATCCAAACAAAATGAACGAACAAACAAACGGAATCGAGCTTATCTGATTATAATTACCGGAGGACAGAATAACAATCATTTTCGATGTATAAGTTGATTGGTCTCTCTCTCGGGACGAGACAAATGTTTGTGAATTCCGCTTTAATATTCCTGTATTTATTTTGAACATAATTAACCCCTGTAATTATCATTGCAATGAAATCTTAAATTAAATAAACCTTTTATAAAATTATATTCTGATTCAGTACAAAGTTATTTACCTATGAAATTATAATAATAAAATAATAAGTACAAAGCTTAAATTTTTTTTTTTCATAATTTGTAGCATTTAGTGCATGAAATAGTGTCACTATTCAAGCGAGTCTTTGCTTGAAAGTGCTCAATTGTTGGTGACTTTACATTTTCTCAATAACTGAAAAAAAAACAAAGTGCCAGTATCAAAACACTTGTAATTTTATGAACCGGTCAAAACTACTATTTCACTCCATTTTTTCTCCTTCCTGTTTACGAGAACGGGAATCTATCGGAGCAATGATATACGAGGGCCATAACAATAACATTTCTGAACTAGATTAATACGTTATGGAAACAAGCTATGTATCTATTACCTAACCAATTCAATGTCCGGTATTCGGTATACCTGATTATACTACCAATTTGATTATACCACTATTCCGAGGGTGCTAGAATGTGATAGCGGTGTGACACAAATTAGTTATATAGGTACTATATAACTAATTATAAGTATACTAGTTTTAAAAGCTTCGGAAACATTAACCTCCTAAACGTAAGAAATTTTTTTAGTAGTTTATTTCCACGTTGCGTCTTCCAGTTCGTGGTTATGTTCGAAAAAGTGCCCTAATACGAGCCTTTTTTATAAAGTTGGTTAAAAACCAATAATACCTCAATCGTATTAAATAGCTCGATAGCATGAGCGAACTGAATAAAAATCTGTCCTGAGGCTACAGTATACATAATAGGGATTGACGCGAAAGTTAAAATGGATTTCATGCTAGGGGTCGTTCTGCCTGAATGAACTTTTTCACCCTCAGGTTTAGTCGAACCGAAATAGCCTACACAACCACACTCGATTTTAAGCCCTATCACTTTAGTGAAATGGTTGAAACTAGTAATGGTAACGTAAGCGTGGTAATTATTTATGACTGAGAGCAGAAATAGGACTGGGGTACCCAACCGTACAATTTCAAGAGGTTAAGATAAAGGCGTGATTATAATCGTGGATTAATAACTGACTATTGAAACGCACTCAAACTAGAGTTCCACCACTCAAATAAGAGTCAAGCAAGCGTAGTGGAAGACGCTCTTCAGCAAAGTGGGGCGACGATCTGCGAAATGTAGCTGGCAAACACTGGATGTGAAGAGTTGAAGACTGGGCTCAATGTCGCATCTTAGGAGCAACCTACGTCCAGTACTGGACCAACATAATTGATGATGATGATGAAGAGTTTGCGCTAGTTCTTTCCATAATTACTCGAGCAGTTTTAACTACTGGACCCATAAATACATATAATAATAATAGCCTAAACGACGTGAATATTATAAACGCACTCAACCCAATTGATTTTATTCTACTTTATGCTCTACTTTTCTCTTGGCAGCACTTACGCGTGACGTACGTCCTTTAACCCCGAATAAATAGTTTCTGTGGTTATTGTTCAGTAATTGCTTACCTCTTGTTCTGAATTGCGTGCTTATAGAATGGTTGCGTTTTTTACATTACGTTTTATAGGTGTGTGTTTGTAGGTGAGTGTAGTAATGAAAATGCTCACGCAACTGACACAACCTTGGGTATTCACAATAGTGTCTGATGTTTTATTTTCATGTTTGGACACTATGAGGAAATCCGCGGCCTAATGTTAGTCAAATGATGCGCACGAAATGACTGTTTTAGGCACGCCTACTATACATTTGAACATCTTATACCTAGGCAGTATTTTGAGTTGTAAATATAAAAAGCTGAGTTATAAAAGCGAAAAGCTTGATCAGCGTCAAAACTGCTTCTCTAGTCAAGATAGTATTTACATCTGTACAATAATTATGTAGCCAGCGAGTAAGGAGCTAGTCGAAATGTATCAATATCTTACATTGCTAAAGTATATGAGAAACAGCTAGCAGAAATAATTTTAGAGATGTCATTTCCACGTCACGTTATAAACGGCAATAGATATAGTAACAGAGACACGAGTTTTGACATTTTTTGAAACGACACATAGCACTTTTATTTTAATAGTTTTTCTTGTGTTATTGTGAGTATTGTTGTTTAATTTTGGTGGAATTTTAACCAATAATACTTAGGTCGTAACATAAAGTGTAAGCCATTGGAATAAATGTGTGTAAAGTGGTTTTTCTGAATGTGAAAATTCGTGTTAGGTTTTGAAGAGAAAATCCACCATTTTCTTTTCAATACAAACGACAGCCGACTTGACAAATGACTTGACTTGACTTGACTTATTTATTACAATTTTAACACTTGACATTGGCAAAATTGTCTGTCGAAATGACGGACACAGGCCATTATTGAAGAGAAGAAGAATATAGTAACAGCGATATTTTATCTACACCAATTGGATCTTGATCACTAGATCTACAGAGAGTAAACGACTTTTTCCCTATTTGCTCGTATTTTCTGGTAATTTATAGAGGTATAACTTATTCACTTTGTCAAACAAGCCTTCCGCGAATTTAGCGGCTAAGCAAAATAATAAATTAGAATAAATTCTCCGTAATTTGCAGGTAAAGTGAAAAATAAACAAAATTAGCTTCACAGCAGTAAGCAAACGCCAAGCTTGCAGCAGGCGGGAAAAAAGGACTCTTGTGTTAGGCCGTGTTTACATACGTGACATATTTTTTTGCTATTGCGATTTTTAATTTTTAATATGTACAAAAAATACATACTACACACATTGTTTTTAAGATATTGCGGGTAGTTTTAGACGCAAATACTTTTACATCATTATGGCGTATGTACGTCATAGTTATGTCTATAAAAAACAGGCATGTTTCTCAATATTTGTCGTTACTATGCCCAAATTAGTTTGGAAAAGACTCTCGAAAAAATACATGGTTTTCGGGTGCATCTTGAGATACTCCACCATTACTCACTTTTATTTGACACTTCCGACTTATTTGGACAGTCTGTATAATTTAGAAAAAAACATAATGAGATGTTGAGAAGCATATTTTTCACGGAAAATAAATATTTACAAAATAAATCTGGATTTGTCTCAAAGAGATCTTGGAATGAAATTCGTCAGGAATGCATGCTCAAGGACGTCTCGCCCTCTAGGGCTCCAAATTCAATGGGCTCAAATCCAAAGGGCAGTGTAGACCCGCCCTAATTGCAAAAGAAACCCACTAGCGACACACTAATTGGGTGCTAAAGTAAATATTTAAAAAGGTGAGCGAGGAACGTGATGCTTTATTTTTCAATTACTTCAATTATATGAGTCGTGCTCGGGACAAATTACTTGTTTGAGGCTTAAAGTTATTTTACAAAAATAAAAAGATCTAGTCCGATAAGTATAATTTTGCTTTGGCGGTCGGGTAAGTAAATAGAGAACATTGAAGTCGACATAGTATGTACAAAAACGCTGTTCATTTATAATAAACCAGTGTATTTTTTATTGACTCAAGTATAGTGCCTACGATAATGTAGTAGAGCTCTTTGTGAGAGCTCGTCCGAGGAAGTACTACCACCGTACCTATTTCTGCCGCCAAGTAGCGATGCTCGCATTGCTGTGTTCCGGTTTGAAGGGTAAGGGCGCCGGTGTAATTACAGGCACATGAGACTTCAACATCTTTACGCCTCAGAGTGATTGACGCAGTGCATTGTCTTACAGGGCACGTCCTCATTGGACTTCCTCTGTGAGGTAATGCATTGTTATAGGCAGAAGTTACCACTTAACATCAGGTGAGCTATCAGCTTATTCCATAACTTTTACTATTTAAAAATAAATAAAAAAAAGAAGCTGTTTGCGATGGTTAAAAGAAAACATGTTACTATCCTCAGATTATCAAAATTGTTTAATAGTCTATGTGCCTATCGAACAGCAGCGTCAGCTTCGACCGACACCCATTCAAAAATGAAGGAATCCCCATATCCTTTTAACCAAGATTGAAACATACAATTCCCATACAATTATTTTGATTTCTGTTCTACAACGACTTCAGATTTGTTTAGTTATATTGAACCAGCGTGTTTTCAGGGTTAGAAACAAAACTTTTTCCACTCAATCAACACAATTGGCTGAAATTGTTCAGATTTTGCAAATTGATTTCCATTAACATATAAAACGCACACCGATTACATTGTCGGCCGACGTTTATTACTTTTCCAATGATCCGCAAAAATATCGCGCGTGGAAATTATTTTGATGTTACCTTTTTTAGGCCGGCTGTAAGCGAGAATCAATCAGTTTCAGAACTTTGGGCCGTTTGTCGTGTCAGTTTTAAAGTGTTCCTAATCTGTAGATGATTTATTAGAGGTTTATCAAGTAAATTTATAGAGATCACGTAATATTTAACTCAATTACGCGAAGTACAAGGAATTACAAGGGATGATGTTAAAAAAATAATTGGCTTGCTTTTTTTATTCAATATTTAGTTTTAAGTCGACAGCTGATGCACAAAATAAGAATCAAATAAAAAAAAACAAAACGACAGAGTTGTCAAATAAAACATTGTTCTATATCCAAACTATTAAAGAAACAAAATAAACGAAAGATATACTTAACTTCTCGTAATTAATTCGTTAAAATATACAAGAAAACTTCCCTTGTATTTTTTACAAAAAGTTTTATGAAATAAATCAGTTTGTTTTGTATAATTTATGAAAACCTTAGCAAATTATAAAATGCGCGCCGATCAGTTAAAAAGTGACGCCAATTTTTCATTCTAACAGATACCAGAGACTTCAACATGGAAAAGTCTGGGTGTTACTATGTATTATAAAGTATATATTTACTTTAAAAAAATTGTCATAAGTATTATCAGCAATCTAGTTCCCACAGTACAAGCTCGGTTTAGTTTAGGACTAGAAGGCGTTGTGTGTAATGTCCAAGAATATTTATTTATTTAAGTATGATAATTATAACTTGATCATCGCATTTTAAAGTAAAGTAAAAGTAAAAAAAAAAGTTTTATTGACATAATAATGTTTGAACACAATCATGTTTGTCTTTATGTAGTCAGTGATATGAGAAAAGCCGAAGATCGGGCTCACTGGCGCGTCTTGGGAGAGACCTACGTCCAGCAGTGGACTGATATAGGTTGATGATGATGATGATGATGACGAGTCAGTGAAATGAACGTGTTTTTATTTAAGTTCGTAAATAGCTCAATCTGTATTAATTATACTTATTATACTTAAAGGTTTGGCAGCGGGTGCCCGAGCTCCCAGTAACACAACAGAAACAGAGCATTCAGTACAAAAGTACTCGTACATAATGAAAAAGGGTGAAAACTTTCCAAATTCCATTATTATTCGGAGCATTGTTCGACTGATATGAAGTGATTTACCAAATTTCCTCAATCATTATTGCCACAGGTAAGAGCGATCATAGTTAGGTTGATGTTACCAAATTACTTTAGCCAACTTTGTCGTCAGTACTTGAAATTATAAAAAGCATAATTTATTCTACGAGTATCTATACAGTTTTCTATACACAAATTGAATTGACAATATTCAAGTACATAACATTGAGTTTCAATTTAGAGGAGTCGCAGGAAACGAACCAAACTGTCAAACATTTTGGTCAAACGCGTCACAATTTTTTTAAACAAAAAGTCATTGGTTTATTGATTGATCGATTGTAGAATTTCAACGTGGCTAGAATAGGCTAGAGAGAGTAGCAAAACTTGAGGTACCAACCTATGTATGTCAAATCTAAATAAATAAGTAAGCAAGAAGTATTTTATAAATTTTATTTTATATTATGAAGTAAATCAGCTATTTCAACGCAGCTGTAAAAGGCTTTCATGTCGATAGCAATTTGTAGGCTGTTGGTCACGACACGCAATACAAAAAAAGGAATTTATTATTTTTTAAGCGTTACTACTAGTTTCATTTGGGACATTTGAACTAAGTTGTGATTTGGGGTCACTCAAGCATACAATCACTGGTTTTTATAGTAATTTGAGTTGATTGGCGCTAGTTATTTTACTAAGGTATATGAATGTCTAACTTTTTTATAGACAAGTACCATATATAATCACAATTTGAAATTTATAAAATGAAATTAATTGTACTAAAACCAGCTATTGACTTTTGACAAAATGTAGACCCGTATGCTAATAAGCAGTGATCCGGTCTCAAACATGGATATTTGTATGAAGATCTCTACTCAAATGTATGTTGAGTAATGATTTCTGTATCATCTAGCTACGGCGTAGCACATTGTAACACTGCGTAAGATTTTAGTCCATTGAAAAAATTTTACTAAATAATGTATCATCAATCATCATCATCATCATCAATCATCAATCATCATCAATATATATAAAACTCTTTTGAAGCTGACAGAGAATCAACGCACAGCCTAAACCATAAGTCCTAGAGGTATGAAATTTGGAGGGTAAATTTAATTTAGGTCCTTATATAGTGTAGAGGTGCACTAAGAAAGGAATTTAGAAAAGTCGCCCCCTAAAGGGTCTAGAACGCGAGCAACGCCGCGGGCGACGGCTAGTAATGTATAAGATGTGTGTAGTCCCTGTTTTATTTTTGTATACTTACTGGGAAAATAATAATTTTACGTTCATAGCAATGAAAAGTTCTCTTATTATGCCATTACGCGTTTGATATCAGTTCGAATTGATCGCAAATATGTATAAATTCCCGTCGTTTGTCATTGAGCAGGCAGCAAGTGCGAATATTTATTGCTCAGAATTTATTTTATGTTTTACGGTATTGGTATAACTGCTACCTGTGTGAATATTAATGTTGTAATGGCTGCATTTCTGGTTAATATGATAGGAGACGCATTTTTATAGTAGGTAGGTACTAGTAGGCATTTATTTTTGAAATAACATTAAATTTATGCTTTTTTTTTTTTTTTATAACAATTGCATTTACCATAAATTTATTTATCATCTCTTAGTATTCCGTAGATAACGTCGTGGGTTTTACTTGTTAATTTAATCAACTCGACCTAAGATATACTCAAACGATTAATTATATAGAATTATAATAAAGAAACATTTTAGTAAAAATATTTTACGTTTGCTTAACACTATAAGTACGCATACAATAAAAGGAGGCACTAGATAGTTATAAAACTGTTATAAAAAAATTGGGTTCTTGTACACCTGAAAACTCGGTTTTGTTAAAGTAAAAAACTTTTATTAAAATTATCCTTATTTTCAGGTTGTTTAAGGCGATGATGTCGTGTCACCATGGGACCTCGTGGTAGTGCAATGGAGGTAAGTACGAGGAGCGATTCTTGATACTTACCAACGTATTGTTTGTGTAAAGCGTAGCTACAGTTAAGTCTATGACGTAAAAGGCCGTCTGTACTATACTTACGGCCGAATACTAAAACGCCACTTAAATTAAGTTCACGCTTTAATTATATTGCCATCTGTAGGTACTCTTACAAATGAGTAATGTCAAACAGAGGCAGAGCAATTTTAAGTCGTGCTTAAATTTGAGTGATGTTCCAGTTTTTTTTTTTTTTAATGATATAAGTAATGGAACAAGCTGATAGCTCACCTGATGTTAAGTAGTAACTTCTACCTATAACAATGCATTACCTCACAGAGCAAGTCCAATGAGTATTCCGGCCTTAGTGTGCTTGCTTGCTTAGACAGAGTATTGTCACAACGGTTTGAAAGTCCAACAACAAACATGAAAACTGTTCAAACAACGCGCTTCTACGAAATCCCGATGTTATTAGGTTCGTTGTAAAGCAATTTTGGTTCAAATTGGAAAATTCGCTTTCTGCTGACCTTCCTCGAACTATTTTATTTGATGGTTCGATTCAGCAAATAAGTTTTATCAAACCCTAATGAGAGTTCAATAGCAGAAGCGCTTGTGGTAAAGCTTGTTCGACCGTACCTAACAGATCGACTAAGTTAAGCAACCGTCAGCCCGGTAATTTTTTGGATGGGTGACCGTGACCGCTAGCTGAAAACCGAAAGGGGTTGAAAGAGTTCTGTGTTTGTCTGTGCCCTCGTAACACTGAAAGTATGGCTCCGATTGATATGCGGCTTCTTTTGTAAGAAAGGTAAATGTATCTGGGGTGGTTCTTAGCTATATTTGGTGAAAAAATCTGAAGCCTGAAGTTATGGGCATAAACATAGCCTATCAATTCATTCCACTATACCTAAAGTGGTTGAACCAAAACGTATCAAAATTTGTCCTATACATAATAAGCTCTGAAAACTAGTTTTACTAGCCAAATTATTAAAGCATTTTTAATTTGGCTTTAGCTGAATAATAATACTCGCTACAAAACACAAGGGATGGTATATTTAGAGCTTTTTCAACTTCGACGAGTTTTCTAGATAATAACAAGTTTGATATTTTAACTTAGTGAAGGAAAAAGTAAGAGCAAACAATTACTTATCTACAGCTAAATAAATACTTTCGTGCTGTGGGTAGAGCTGTTTCATAACTAGGGCTCGCTGACAACCGCTCGACGTTTTCGTTTTTATTTTCATTTAAAGTTTCAGAGCGATGCTTATTACGAGCTCTGTTTTGGGACACTTTCGAGTGGTGATGTTTTTAATTTGGCAAGTTGTAATACATACACTATACAGCCCTTTTAGCCAAAATTACAGTTTTTAATTGTAGAATAGGCACATAACTAATATGTATGGTCTGAAAACTGACATGCTCCAATGCATCTCTTACCAATGGATAATGTAAAACAGAGTCACAATTTAAAAGGATGACTTTTCAGTTTTTGGGAGCCTATGTAACTATGAAAATGGACACATAAGTATTACTTAAAATTAACTTTGTCTTCGTCATTATTCATAAGAGAATATATGGATAGACTAATCGTTGATTATTGTTTAATGTAGGTACGTCTTATTTAAGGCAGTCTGACTGTGATATCAGATTTAAGTAACTTCCTAAACCAGCGATTACTTGCATAATTCACGAAGCTCATTTGAATTCAAGATCATTAAGCGTAATATTAAAAAAGTTTTTATTCCAATTGAGAAAGTTTTCCACCAGTAATTTTGTCTTGAAGTTATGTCCTTGAATATAATCAAGATTAGAACTTGATATATTCCTAAAAGAACGGTTGTTTAGTTGTTTCGTCCATAGAGTACCGTGATCCAGAATCGTGCCAGTATCAAGCAAATATTGACCGTACTGACAGAATCGTGTTATCGCGCGTATTGAAAGTGCGACATGCTCTTTTACCATGGGCCACGACCACTTTACACCTTAAGTTTAGAAGGTAGGGTTGATTTTTCAATGATATCTCTATTGTATTTTCTGATTGACGGATTTTATGAACGTTCGTTTATTGGTTTGCGAAGTAGACCTCTGACTATAATCTATTTCGTTTCATTTTCATAAGAACTTTCTAAAGTAAAGTAAGAACTATGACACAGTACAAGGATCTCATCATAGCTGCATTTAAATCAGTTGCTGCGGCTGGCAAGGGTCCAGGTTTAAGAATTATTTTCATTTTAAGCAGTTGGGTTACAACAGCAATATGCTTACTATGCTTAGTATGCTTACCCGGTTTTATTTAAGTGTTTATTTTAACACGTTATTCGGATCTTTATGAACGAAGATTGTAACACTAGAGGACAAAGTAAAATTATGTTATTTTTTTAAGGTGAAATAAATTATAAATTACCAGTGAAATAAATAAATAAATATTCACTGACACTTAACACAACGCCATCTAGTCCCAAACTAAGCAAAGCTTGTACTATGGAAACTAGATGGCTGATAGAATACATACATGCATTTTTTTTGTAAATACATACTTATAATACATAGAAACACCCAGACACAGAACAAACATCTATGTTTACAACACACATGTTTGTTCTCGGTGGGGATCGAACCCACGACCCACAGCACGGAAGGCAGAGCTACTACCGACTGAGCCATGACGCCTGTCAAAAAAAATAAAAATTTAATGACCCTTAAAAGTAGTCGAATCTGATGATTTTTAGAACTAATAAAGCTTTATCTCTTTTTAGTAGTAGGTATTCCAGAATTTTAATCGACAACTTAAATTCAAACTAAGTATATTTCTTTGGAATTAAATTAACTCCAGTCATTTCCAAACTCAATTTACATCAAAGTAATAAGCTGCCAGCAGCGTTTAGGCTTTGTTTAATGGTCGGCAATTATAACGGTACTATTTGCATAACTATATTACTCACCTAGAATACGATTACATTGGTTCCATTGTTCACCAATAAACGGACCATTTTTTTAACCAAAGCACATTTTTTGACTTATCGCAGGAAATATAAAAGCTTACCTCTATCACGAACAAATCTGACAGTCAGCGCATTAGCGTATTCAAGTTATATTGCGCGTCAATGCCAGTCCGACAGCCAACCGTTGTAGTGTCACCGCGCAGTGTATCTCGGATACGCTAGCGTTACGACACGTTTGCGATTGTCACATTTATTCGCGATCAAAGCACTGAAAACAGACAAAAATCGGACAGTCCCTCTAGTCTAGTTGAAATTCTATGATGGCTAAAGAACAAAAACCTTACGAAAGCAAAAATTCTCGGTCATTTACGCTTGAATGAGGGTTATGGATAATTTTGCTTGAATTTTGATTCACAGTGTGAGATTTTGTGTGGAAACGAAGCGTTTTATATGCTATGCGTGAAAGAACCAACTTCTTAAATTACAAGTAAGTACCTACTAAGTGACCAACTCTAAAAAGTACTTGTATTATATCTGTGGCATTGGTCTTGCTAAGTTTTTAGTAAGTTTCCGCACATCTGCTCTTGAAGTTATGATTGGAGACGGATTCAACTTCAGTATTTACTTATTTGATGAGTTCCGCCGATTTTATTGCTCGGGGAAATGCGTTGTAATGCTTCAACTTGGTATAAAAGCATGGTATCAAACTTTGTGGTTGTCCACCCACTGTATTCATACTTACCTATAAGTCTAGTATAACACGAATGCCTATACACATATACAAACGAATGGTAAACGTATTGAAACCTAGCCTATCCGAGATACACTGCTCGTTGACGTATACAATGTTTGGAGATCGTGCTGGAGTTGACGCGCAATATGAATCAAATACGTGGTTTATGTAATGCAGCGACTGTTTTTGTTTGTGAACACCCCTACCGGATTCATGCGTATGAGAGATTGAATAATTTAGATGAAAATACTAATGCCTTCTAGAAAATGGTGAAACGCTAGATATATCTGCAAATATTTCCAACTATCAGAAGTATCTGTTGCGGTATTTTAAATTTTCAGTGAATTTCGCTGTCCATTGTTCTTACGTTCTTAGCACTATTATTTTGTACTAGCCGTCTCCCGCGGCGTTGCTCGCGTTAGAGTGTGACTTTTCAAAATTCCTTTCTTAGTGCACCCCTACACTATATAAGGAACCTACCTTCCAAATTTCAAACCTCTAGGACTTATAGTTTAGGCTGTGCGTTGATTCTCTGTCAGCTTCAAAAGAGTTTTATATATATTAATGATTGATGATTGATGATAGCAATTGAATTCTTGCAAAGTTGCACTTCAAATTACTTATCAATAATTTTGTTGCGCAATGAAATTGCCCTTCAAATACAAATCAATGCAATTTTATCTGTGACAATAATTCTATAATTGATAATTCTATCTGTGACGGTTGAAATCTAGTATGAGGCTCTTGGAATAAGACAATCCCTCTGTAACAGTTGGACCAACTTTAATAAAACTTGGAATAGATAGTCCATTGAATAATTGTATAGTGAATTCTTTTTGGTATTCACAGTTTTAAAGTTTATTGAATGCTCCAACGCTTTTATTCCTGCGGTTAGCACTAAAAAACAGCTTTTCAATGGAGTTTGATCCGCAAGCGATTTGTCACCAAAGTAGTGCTACGGGTACTGAACATTCTCTTATGCAAGTCTTCAGGCATTTCGAACTTTACACGGAGATAGTGTATTTCAAAACTTATCTCCGCCGACGGCTAGTTTTGTGGTTCCGGACATTTACAGACAAGTTTTCTGCAAAAAATGTGCACTTTTGTTCTACAAAAATTGTTTTTATTACGATCTAAATAACTTTTTTCATAACACTGAAATGTTACTGCAAAGTAGCTAGTGAAGTCCATCGTATCTACGTGTAAATCTCAAAAAGTACTAACTAAGTGAAGTTTATATTTACCTACTCCATTATAAAATATATAACTTGGTTCTTAGTGGTCGTATTGTTGAGTAGTTTTAGTAACTTTTAGTAACCTGCGCAAAACTAGAATATGAAAAATCTCGGTACGCTTTGGAATTATCAAGAGGTTAAAAATACGGATAGAAAACTGAGTTAGCTGGAATGGGAAAACAAACATTATTTTCCGGAAAATGAATGAGTTTAGTTCGGACTATTTGAGTGAAAATGCACTATTAAACAATTTAATTAAAAGTTGGAAGTTTGTTAAATTAGAGTGTATTCTGTCTTAATTAATGCACTCTAGATTTTATCTGGAAGTGAGGATTCAAATATTCTATTAGATTTTGGGGCTGAGCTCTTTGTAAAGTGGATGCAGAGCTACAAGATCGATGCTGTAAAGAAATGAAAAAAAAAACCTAGAGAGTTTTCGTGGAGTGGTGCAGTTGTAACTTGTTTACTTTACTTGTGTGAACGTTAAAACAAAACATACCTAATCCGAAAAACAATATTTTTTTTTTACAAAACGAGTGTTATATCTAGGCCTATTTAGCACCTAAGTAGATATTCTGGAAACGAAATTAAATTAACATAAATTAATTATTTGCTATTAGTACAAAAAAATTATATATCTAGGTCCCTTCTATCGGAAGGGTTAAACAAGTATATCGTAATCATAATCATAGATTGGTCTCTTAGATTGTGCAAAGGGCTTGCTACAATTTGATACAATACACACAACATAAAAACTTTACAAACACGAAATAGTCAAAAGCTGGTATAACTTTACTACCCACTTAACAAAAACAATTGGCAAGACTCCGGCCAAGTTAAATGAGGAAGAAAATCTATGGGTTGTTTAGTTGATACCGGGTCTAGCGTTAATTCTGAAACTACTTAATCTCGTTCCGTACCAGCAAGTTTAAGCGGCGCCAGATTAAGATCGGCTCCCGATTTGCGACCGGCCGAATGGATGGCAATTAATAGGATTGGCGCAGTTCGCGGCTGTTCGTGTGGCAAGTTAAAGGCGTTGGGGTATTTCAGGTCCAGATTTGCATACATTTCGTTAATTTTTAGATAAATTGGGTTATTTATAACTTTTGCTGGTTTGATCATAATCTAATAAGCAGTAGCAATCACGAAAACGCAAAATATAGTAATTATTTTGACGTAAACACCTGTAAATAATATGGTAAATAACATTGAAAAAGACGCATTTTTCGAAGTAAAATGTCTAGTAACTAAATTCCCGCTGCTTTATGTTGACATTGTTACTTTTTTTACAACAGCATTGTAAGTGTATTGTAACAAACACAGTTCCATCATTAAAAGTTTTAAAAAAATGTGGGACTTGGGCTCCATCCAATTTGCCCCAGACCCTTTGACTTTGGGTATTGGTCGATACAAACAAGTTGGGTAAAGGTAGAGTTACACTGTGTAGCAACACTCTGGGTGACTCTGCCTGTGTTGTTGCTGCTACTTATCATGATTGTGTGTATGCTACCTACCTAAATAAATACTGCTTATTTATATTCCGGCGTCTTCTTTATTCTTTTCTTTTATGGCCTCTGTCCGTCATTTCACCAGACAATTCTGTCCATCTATGACGTCTCAAAAAATTATCTGTCATATTAATTGTCACTTGTACGCTAACGTAAAAAATGTTGGTTAAGAAGAGTTTATAAGATTAGTACATTTCCGTTTCTGCTGTAGACATTTACTTGGCCGAGTACAACTGATGAAAGCTGTAGTCTAATTTGAATTTTATTTACTCCACTTTGAGTTTAGTGTTCAAATACTTTATCGCTTCAACAGTTTGATTTTGCTGAGTGCTTTTGAGTCGGATTATGTAGATGGCGCTTATTTTGTTGCAATTTAATCAGCTTTGTTCTTTGTCAAATAAATAAATTTGAGACAAAGTATTATTTTTCTAATAGAAAAATCATTGTGTGAAGCATGTAATTACCACGCGTCGCCGTGTGCGCTGCGTGGACGCCACGAGTGGAATTGCCCGTGATTCGTCAGTCTGATGATAAGGTTAGAAAGAAGAGAGTGTCAATATAAAAGCTAGCTAATAGTGGATTATGGTGGAAGATAACAATGTTGTGCCAACCCTATGTAGTGTACAATAACTACAAGATGACGATGAAAGAAAGAAAATTGTTCCCCTAGATTCAAACCTATATGATTTTTTGTCGCACATAACGCATTGATTAACAATGTCCTTTTTTTTAATGCAAGATTTTCCTAAAAAACGCTTAAATTAAAGCATTTCTTATTGCTTCCGTTTATAACAACTCTTTGTTATAAAAGGAAGCAATATCGCAACATTTCTGTGGTGTTTTAGGTTAGTTTAGGAATGTGAAACACTAGAAAGTTTTGTAATTCATAGATTCTTGCATTGTACGAGTGTGCTCTCATAAGATTCAAAACAGTTTCCTGCAGCGTCCTTCTTTGTTGCAAAATAGGTACTACCACTTCAGTAGCACTACTGTTGGTAGTTCCGAAGCGTAAACATCAGTAAACAGTTCCCGAGTGCTGTGACAAATCCTCGTGTGTTGCAATTTGAAATACACGGAACCTCGTTTTGTGAAACTAGTTGGTAGGTTTTGAGGTCATGATGACATTAAAAGTGCATTAAAAACATGTCAAACAGGAAATTATTACGATCATGCAGGGGTTATTCCCATCGATCCCACCGGCCCGCCCACTGGTGGGCCAGATGGGAAAAAAATTCCCATCGAGCCCACTCATTTGCATAGTAGACTCGGCAGCACTAGGATTAAAAAAAAATGCTTTCTTCTTCACGCTTTTTTTTGCAGGTTGATATTAGAAAATTTTAGTAGACGACGACGTCTAACCTAATAATGAACATTCGTAATTTTTAGTAGGTAATTCAAAGTGAAATGCTACTTATTTCGATAAACACAAGGATGGTTTTGAATAATTTAGCTATGTGTCAAAGCCAAGAAAATGTGGCGTTTATTTATAGAGCAGTCGGTCTCTAGTTTCTACTCTACCAGCCAGTGAGTTTGCATTTAGATGCGACCGCGAATAGGGGCACAATTCTACCAACTTACAACAGTCATTCTATTCAGTTCCAACTATGGTTCCATTGATCTTAAGCTTAGCTCAAACGTCACTGTACAGCTGGATCGCTGTTTGAAATTAAAATACGAATGTGTTAGTCTCATACCTAATCCCCTTTGAGGTCAATTTACACTAGCCTAAAAACAGATGAAAAGCTAATATGGTTCAACTGCGTTTCAGCAATCAAGTTTGATAGTAGAATACGAAATAACTTAAACACAGATCAGGGTTACGGTTTAACTACGTTTTAGCTGACAAGTTTTTAGTAGAATTGAGCCCCAGCACACGGACGCAGGAAAAAACCAATAGACACAATCGAATCGTTTGAATGAGGATTTGAATATAGAATGCGGTGGCGAGGGTCGCCTGTGATTGGCTCTTGCTGTGATTCCAAAGAGTTTGCGACCATTCAGGAACATGCTTCAAGGCATTGAGATTAGAACAGGAGGTGCAAAGAAGAAACCTTTTTAGAACTACTTTCAGTTTTACGAATTGGGGGTTTTCATTCTACTCACGAAACATTTTATAAAAAAAGTACTGAATAAAATAAATAAAATAAATAAATATTCACGGACACTTAACACAACGCCATCTAGTCCCAAACTAAGCAAAGCTTGTACGATGGAAACTAGATGGCTGATAGAATACATACATACATTTTTTTTTTTGTAAATACATACTTATAATACATAGTAACACCCAGACACAGAACAAACATCTATGTTTATAACACACACAAAATGTTTGTTCTCGGTGGGGATCGAACCCACGACCCACAGCACGGAAGGCAGAGCTACTACCGACTGAGCCATGACGCCTGTCAAATGTATTTGAATATCAAATACATTTGGCTAATGTTGGTCCACTAGTTCTTTTCCCTCAGCCGACTGTATTTATTGTCTATTGTTTCAAAGGGTTTGGCATTAGTTTTACCGATATTATGGTGGAGGACGTAGATGTCGTATCGCAGGTAAAAAAAATGGTTAAATTCATAGTCAAAACAGAATTGGTTATACGGAAATAATTTAATTTTAATAAGTAGGTACTTTGAAACATTCGTTCTAGTTAATATTGAATTGTGGGACAATGTAATCATTTGCCATTAAATATTTCCATAACTCACTACATGAATATTCAATTCCATTTCACGCGGTGCTGTGGTCGTGCTTGTGATGATTATATGAAGTTTCATAATAGTCCACATTACTGTCATCATCATCATTCAAACCTTCTGTACTTAGTTCTTTTTACTCGACTACGGTGAAGCAAGAAAGAGGTTATATTATTTTGAGCGATTTACGGTTATCCTCTAAACATTATGTACATAACAATTTCATATGAGAATATTTTCTTGTATCCTACTTTTTAAAGTGTTATTTTCCAGTAGTCGGGTTTTCGTTTTTGGACTTACTTTTTTTGTATAATAAAATATGCCAGTTACATTCATTCTTCAATTAAAATATTCTCCAGCGAACTTTCTTGGAGATGAATCAAGTTTGCTTGTAGCTAATCAGAGCTAACAGTGGAAAAGTAGCCTTTGTCACTCCAATCAGCTTTGTTGAGAAATGAGCTTTATTTTATTACATTAAAACTAATACTACTCATTATTTTTTAAATGATACGGTAACAACACATTCATTTGGCTTACGTACCTATCAGTAGGCATCATCTTTTGTTTTGCTGGTTTGTCCAGTATCACCTTTTCTAGTCAATGATACAGTACTCGTACCTATAGGGCCCCCTTCATCTTCTTCTCTTTGTCTTGTCCATGTTTTCTTCATGTGGTACATGATGTTATCAAACTATTGTACTTACATACAGCCTTTTTTAGTTATTTATGAGGTATAGCTAAGCGTTTGGCTTTCACACCTGATGGTAAGTACTACGCCTAGTTTATAGTATTTTCCAAATCGACCTAAAATTTTCGTGTAGGCATCCTAGATTTTCAGGCAAAAAATTACATAATATTATAATAATTCATCTTTTAGTTTTAGTAAAATGTTCACGTTCTATCAAAAGATTTCTCTGTCTGCTGATTTGAAAGTAAGGTAGCGTTCGAACCTTTGAAGCGAGTCTATAATTATACTACCTACTTAGATAATATATAATATTTTCTTATTTATGAGTTAATAGCCAACTCTGGTGACGGAGTTTTTAGGCCTCCGTCGTGGCTTAACGACTGCTAGAGGTAATAATTATTATTAAAAGAACTGATCTTGTCGCATTTTGACGCAGTAAAACATCTTAGTACCAATGGAAAATTAAAGAAAGTCACGTCCAGATTATCATGGGCTTGTAAAAAATCCACAATATTTTGTCCTTTGTGGTTTTGTTAAAATTGATTTTAGCATTTAAAAATAGAGTTCAATTTTGATATCAAATACGTTGCCACCATGCAGATATTTTATAATCCCAGCAATTTCAATTTTGTAAGCAAATGCAATTTAATTCTGTTTTATTTACATACGCGGACCTTGTAAGCCCTTGGCAGTGTTACACGTTTGATGGTAAATGGCGAATCAGAATAATTGAAATGTGTAATTTTTTTTAATTCACAATGAAAATTACAACGAATACAGTATTTACAATATTCACAATATTTACAAAATACACATGAAACAGGTTGAGCCATCTACAAACCGTTGCAAACGATTTATAGATAGCTCAACTGGTCCAAATCAAATGTGTAAATTGATTTTCGAATGGATCGATGGCATTGTGAAGCGAATGTCCATAGGAGTTGGCAAAAATGTGATTCTGAAACCTATGAATGAGCTCTCAACTTTATCAGGCTTATAAAATCATGATGTAGAGAATTCTCGATTTTACTACATATTTGTAGGCTGTTTACTAGCTTGGGTGCCTACAACATCGCGCTAGCAGTATCATTTTACAGAACTTCAGTTTGATATTTCCACTGCAGGAATCAAAACCACAAGACGTCGTTTCATTGCGGCTACTCAACCTTGCTACTAGCTTAAGTATGACGTCATTATCGCGACAGCACGATTGTACAGTCTCCAAGGCTGACGTGCAGTAACTATCGCTTATTCTGCGGCTAGGGGTGTATGAGACTCATTAACTCATGCCTAATGACGTGCCGGTCTCGCCTTGAGGCGGCTCTATTAAATCATCGCTGGATGCCTTCGTGTTGTTTGGATTTCATTACCGCTGTGCGATTAGAGCGTGCTTAGCCTGCGGTGGTGAACGCGCAATGTGTAGCAATTTATAGCTTAATTTTCCAGATGCCCGCTGGGGCGTGGTAGTTTAGGTACCTTTTGATTTAATTATTCGCAGACTAATCGCAGGCGTCTGGTACAGTCCAAAAGCACCGTCTGGAAAATGTCTTGAAGAATCAACCAAGCCTAGATGTTCTGTCTAGGGTTGATCTTAAAAACTAAAAAAATAAAGTAGAATTTTATTCATTTTGATTGAAATTTTACGAACTGCTATCAGAAAACGTGATCCTTTAACTAGGTACCCTTTATAAATGAGCCCAAAAAGTATCCTAATTGACCTGTCTCTTAGGATAGCTTTTTTGTTTCACTTATACCATACATAATTTTAAACATAATTAACACACCAAATTGTAATTAGGAAAAGTAGTTTTAATTTTTCGGTGTGTTAATTATGTCTAAAATTAAGTATGGTTTAAGTGTCAGCCCTATCATACAAGTTCATAAATACGTCCAGTGAAAGCCGCGTCATTTCCATACTCGCTGAGATAGGGTTGTTAATGGACATAATAAATGGATCATTTCGGTAGTTCTCGTGCCATAAAGTCTGATCCAGGTCTGGCATTATCTATGGCACGTTGTAATGTACCGTTATAGTCGTGTAAATCTTTATCACAAGTTCTACTTACCTACAGAATTATTATTTTTAATTCCAACATTTTGCTAGTAATTTAATTCATTCTAAAGTATAATTGGCACAAACAGGCAGTGACGACGATATCGTTTTATCACAATTAAAAAGAATGTTTATTTTTAGGTATCTAGGTTTAAAAAACTTACTTCAATTTGACTTTGATGATAATAGCAGTTTATTGTGATTGTTGTATTGATCGTAAACATAACCGAAAAGTCACATGAAAGTAAAACACGCAATGTGTAGGACGACCTGTTTTTTTTTTTCGAAATTCATTAATTATCTTTTTTACTATCAGTCAGGCGATCAATATACCAAAAGAGTTTGCATATTCAAAGAACAATCTACGTAGATATAAAACTCTTTACTAATTAAACTCGCCCAGTTGCACCTCCCAAATCTTCACCACTCTTTGAACCAGTTTGCTCACTGCAAGACTGCAAGTTGTCTCATTATCTTGAATTTAGTTACTTGCAACACAATTAACTTCCCCAACTGAGTTCTCGAAAGACAATAGCAAGTATTTCTGTTGTGATTTTGGTATCTTTGCCATTCAAGTTGCCTGTCTTTATATTTTACCACATTTCAACTGAAGAGATCACGTAGGTATGTCTTAGAGTGCGTATGTGTGAGTAACACTATAACTCCCACTCGCAGTTTCGCTTACTTTGTACTTGCTTGATACTCGAATAAAAAGTTTTTATGCTACTCCTATTTCAGGCCACGAACTTTATCTAACTCCCACATTCAGACATGTTATACAAATAGCTTTAAATTTTAAATAGTACTTATGTTTAAGTGCCTTCTCTGAGTGTGGTAGAAAATATTGTTCAAACAGCGTTAGTTATCTGATAGAGTGACAAAAGTTACAAGCGTATCCAAACATTTACATACATCTTTTTCACATATTAACCGAGAAAGATTATTTTTCTGGAACCGTAAAACCAATCTATCATAATAATATTGTTTAGTTATTAGTTTATTTAAATTTGGTGCGAGATTGATCTTTAAAACCGAAAACCTTGAAATACCTTCAATCACGTTGGCTTCAATAAAAACGGAGTCAGTTGTAATTACTTCCGCGACCTCCAATATTCATTTTCTTTGATTCGAATGGAACAGACGTAGCCAGAATCTGCTGTCTCAATGCCCGGAGAATGTACCAATTTGTATTTAGTTCTGGTTATAGGATACACATGGACCTACCTATGTCACTATTGTACTTAATAGTAACTTTAGGATAAATAATCAAGATTTTTTTATAAGGCTACCGTTTTGCTGTCTCTCATAGCTTGTTCAGTTTAACTTTACTATATTACTGTGTAATTAAATTACTCCATCTAAACATTGTCCCTGGCACTACAGTGTCCCGTTAAGTGTAGGCATAGGTGGCCTCCTGACGCTGTATAAATCCTCTTCAATAGATGTAAAGCCCTATGGTCTGTGTAATGTTCAATGAAAGACGGACTGTCGCAGAATGATTTATTGTAGGTAGATCACAGTGTAGCAAAGCATTGCTACCCTCAACTAACGAAACATTACATTTTCTCCCTCTTAAATTTAACTATAAATAGAACAAATACTATTAGATAACAAGTAGGTAACTTATTTAGTAGGTAGACTTAGTTTTTAGTATCTACCTAGATGATAACAAAATATAAATTTTGGATCTTATCAACCTACAATAATACAGACAATTAATACCTAACGAAACTTGCAACTTATGCTTAAAAAGCTATACTTAGTACCTTACACTATGGCACATTTTATTATTTAGGTAAGTAAACGTGATCTCAACTTCATTGTGTGAGGTGAGTTTGCCGTGGTCAGGTGCTGGCGCCTTTTAACAGGTGTTAGACATGTATCAACGTGTTTATTTAAATTCACCGTAACAGGAGGGGCACTGCACTTATCATCGCTACTAACCTGCACGGAAGTACTTGAGCGAGGAGATTGCATCAACGGTGTAGACCAACCTTCCACTTCTTCATTACACTCAACTTGATTTGTATCGTTATTGTTTGAAGGTTCAAAGGAAGCAATCGAATAGCGCGATTTCCTATCTGTCTTCGCTAGAAGTTGATCTACGTGACGTTTACTCATTCGGCTATCCTGCGTTTTAACCTGAAATGACACCGGTCCAGTTTTGTCAACAATAACTCCCTCCTTCCACTTAACATCTTTGTTTGTGTAATCCCGGACGAGCACCGCATCACCCGGCACCAGTTGGCGCTGCACACCAACGCGCCGCTGCTCAGCCGCGCTTTGCGCCGCGCGCACTACATCGCCCGTGCTGGGCCGTATCAGATCCAGCCTACCGCGCAAACGACGCCCGAACATGGCAACTGCGGGCTCCTTCTGAGTCGTGCAGTGTTCGGTATTCCTATACGTAAATAAAAATCTGCATAGGGCTACATCATAATCTTCTCGCTCGACGGTTGCTTTCTTAAGCACCTGTTTAACTGTACGTACAGCATTTTCGGCCGCTCCGTTGCTAGCTGGGTGATAAGGTGCAACGAGTAAACGTTTTATACCGTTTTTTCCTAAGTAAGAAAGGTACTCTTTTGATGAAAAAGGTGGACCGTTGTCGCTAACGATAGACTTTGGTAATCCGAATCTAGCAAAAATCTTACGGAGACACGAAATAACTACTGGGGCAGATGTACTCGAAACACTTGCTACTTCTAACCATTTCGTGTGTGCATCTAACAGTACAAAATAATATTTGTTTTTGTATGGACCTAAAAAATCGACATTTAATCTTGACCACGGCTCGGCCGGCCAGGGCCACGAGTGCAGCGGCGCGGGCGGGGGCTGGTCGCGCTGAGACGCGCACGCACTACACTCACGACACATTCGTTCAATGTCTGCATCTAAACCCTCCCACCAAAGGTAGTTACGAGCCGCTTGTTTCATTTTGACGATGCCGATTTGTCCACTGTGCAACTCCCGTAGGACAGTTTTCCGTAAACTAGCTGGAATTACAACCCTATAACCCCAAACTAAGCAACCATGTTCTATGAATAGGCTATCTCGTTTTAGAAAAAACACCTTGTCTTTTTCACATTCTAAACGTTCTGGCCATCCAAACTTAACATAGCCCACAATCTTATTCAACTGAGAATCTTTTTTTGTTTCAATTTTAACTTCATAACAAGTTACTGGCAAAATGTCTTGCACAAAGTTTAAATAACTTCCCTCTAAAATATCATCGTCGTAATTATGTTTTACCGTGTGCTCTAACGGTAAACGAGATAAGGCGTCTGCATAGCAATTCCTTGACGACGGAATAAAGTCAATATCATAGTCATAGGCAGCCAATCGAACTGCATATCTTTGTAAACGACTGGCGGCAGTTTGCGGAATGCCTTTATTCTTACCAAAAATATAACTAAGCGCCCGATGATCACTGCGTAACAAAAAATGTCTCCCGTATAAATACTGATGGTGCTTTGTTACTCCGAATATAATCGCCAAAGCCTCTTTATCGAGCTGGGAATAATTTTGTTCGTGCGAGTTTAGAGTGCGCGAAGCACAGCTGACTGCGCGTTCTGAACCGTCCGGGTAACGATGCGCCAGCACAGCGCCCAGCCCGTACGAGCTGCTATCTACCGAGAGGATGAGCGGCAACTTCGCATCGTAATGCGCCAACACCGGACTACTGCTTAGCACGCTTTTTACTTTATTAAAGCCTACCTGACATTGTTCGCTCCAAAACCATTCTACATCTTTTTTAAGGAGTTCGTACATTGGTTTTAATATGTCACTTATATTATTACAAAATTTTGCATAGAAATTTACGAGCCCCAAAAAACTTTTCAATTGTGAAACGTCTTTTGGTACAGGAGCCGAAACAATGGCTTCAATTTTTTTTTTATCCGCGTGTAAACCGTGCTTATCTATTCTATAACCTAAATAGGTAACACTGTCTTTAAAAAATTCACATTTCGACCAATTAACGCGTAAACCGGCATCTTTCAACCTGATCAACACTGCACGTAAATTTTCTAAATTATCCTTGGCATTTAGACCGCTTATACATATATCATCACAAAATACTACCGTGGACGGCAAACCGCTAAGAATTTCTTCAATGACTTTTTGAAAGTTCTCTGGTATACATTTAATGCCAAACGGGACCCTTTTGTAAACCCATGTGCCAACGTGAGTAGTGATAGCTGTCATTGGTTGCGAATCATCAGTCAGACAAAATTGCTGATAGGCATGGGACAGGTCCAACTTAGAAAAAACTACACCACCTGCCAGAGTAGCAAATATCTCTTCAATACGGGGCAGGGGGTAATGAAAATCTTTTAGCCGCGGATTAATGGTAGTTTTATAATCACCACAAATACGGATGTCACCATTTTTTTTAACAACCGGCACTATCGGGGTACCGTAGTCTGAACGGTCTACTTTATAAATGACGTCATCGCGTTGTAATCGTTCAAGCTCCCTTTCAACCGGCGCGCGGAGTGCGAGCGGCAACGGACGCGCCTTTACGTAAACAGGAGTTTTATCAGACAAATGCAACTGCATACGAATCTTACAAGTCCCAAGTCCATCAGCAAAAACTTCCGGAAATTCATTTCGTAGCGACTCCACAGTAGAATCATGTTTCACATCAGTTAAGCTATAACAATCGCTAACGTTTACGTTTAAAATTCTTATCCACATACGGCCCATCAACGGCGGGCCACCATTCTCAATAACATAAAGTGGCAGTAAATGCGATACTGTGCCGTAAGTGACATTCACATTAATGAACCCTAACGGTTTAATTACATCACCGGTGTAAGATTTCAAGATTAGTGATTTCTTATTTATTTCAATCTTATTAAATAGTTCATCATAACAAGATTTTGAAATTGCAGAAAATTTACACCCTGTATCAACTTCAAACCGCAAAGAGAGCATTTCTACTTTCAGATCTACATAGTACGGGTCATCTCCTCCTTCACATGAAAGGTTGTAAAAGTTCACTTCTTCAGAATCAGAATCAGAGTCAACTAGAAAGAACTGACCTTTAGACTTCCCCGAGGAATTCGCTCCACGTCCACCTTCGTACTTACGACACATCACTTTCAAATGCCCTTTTTCACCACAATTATCACAACTATGATTTTTAAAACGACACCGCGCCCCCGCGTGTCCCTCTCGGCCGCAGCGGGCGCATGGCGCGGCGCGCTTCGGTGCCGCTGCCGCTGACGTAGAAGGCGCCGCCTGGTCAGCGACGCGCTGCTGCTGACGGCGCTGGGCAGGGCCGCGCCCGGCGGCCACGCGGTGCAAGCCGTCGGAGGCGCCACCTGCGCCGCCGACGCTGCCGCCGCTGCTCACCACCGCCGACGTCGCCGCATGTCTGTCCGCCGCCTCCAATGCCAATGCGAGCTCGATGGCCCGCTTGTAATCTAATTCACGTTCAGCAAAAAGCCTGGATC
Organism: Eulithis prunata; assembly: GCA_918843925.1. Classification (NCBI taxonomy): domain Eukaryota; kingdom Metazoa; phylum Arthropoda; class Insecta; order Lepidoptera; family Geometridae; genus Eulithis; species Eulithis prunata. The sequence continues at coordinate 3,569,149 of OU974016.1, read as the reverse complement.
TCATATCCTCAGAGTGCAGACCGGAAACAAATTGATCCCTGATGTTCACCTCCAATGTGTTGGTGAAGTTGCAAGTTTTAGCTAAGTGCTTTAAACTTTGCAGGTATTCGCTAACGGTCTCGCCTGATGCTTGCTTTCGTTGCCGAAATAAATGACGTTCTGCGATCTCCGACCTTTGTGGCTCGAGATGTTGCTTCACTATTTTCTCGAGTTCATGGAACTTTTTAGTTTCTGGTAAATCTGGTGCACACAAATCACACATCAGCTCGTAACAAGCCACGCCGACATGAGTCACTAACACCGCTACGTGTAACTTTTCATCGATGTTATTAAGCATCACAAACTGTTTCACTCGTCTACAATACGCGTCCCACTTATGGGTACCTATCTCGAATGTCTCTATTTTACCGATAGGCATCGTGGAACACGAAATGAGAACAAATTAGGTAAAAATATCCGGCTGCGCCACATGTAATGTTCAATGAAAGACGGACTGTCGCAGAATGATTTATTGTAGGTAGATCACAGTGTAGCAAAGCATTGCTACCCTCAACTAACGAAACATTACAGTCTGCTGCGTGACGATGGCAAACGGCCTGACGGTATGACTCTTGTTCCTTGGGAGTTGGGAAGGCCTTTGGTGTGGGACGCTACTTGCGTCGATACCCTTGCTCCTTCACATCTGCCTAGGACTTCCGTTGAGGCTGGTGCGGCGGCAGATTTGGCCGAGGACCACAAGAGGCGCAAGTATGCAGGTCTCGATAGGGCCTACACATTTGTGCCTCTTGGGGTCGAGACTCTAGGTCCGTGGGGTACCGAGGCCCTCCGGGTTTTCAAAATTCTTTCAGGGCGTCTAGTCGAAGCGACGCGTGACCCGAGGGCTGGTGATTATCTAGGCCAGCGTATCAGCATTGCTATTCAGCGCGGCGATGCAGCCAGTGTCTTGGGCACGCTTCCGATTGGTACTGATTTGGACCAGTTGAGCTATCTATAAATCGTTTGCAACGGTTTGTAGATAGCTCAACTGTTCCATGTGTATTTTGTAAATATTGTAAATATTGTAAATACTGTATTAGTTGTAATTTTCTTTGTGAATATATTATATTTTATATAAAGCCCTATTATTATTATATTAATTAAATTATACTGTACTCAGTTGGTTTTTCAGTTTATAAAATCAGGACTGTAGGTTCAGGACGAAAATAAACTATTGTTTTCTTTGAAGAAACCGTAACAAAAAGAGGCACAAATGACGCGCACCATTTCCGAGCGGGCGGGGCGCATTTACGGGCATTAAGTTGTATAACAAAAGTAGTATGACAAAGTGCCTTCAGGGCGGTGCTACAATAGGTGTTGAGTCTGAAGAAAGTAAGCACGCCCCGTGTGTCCCCAGCTTAACGACTTAATGCATCCTATCGTTAGTTACAAAAATACTTGCTGCTGGCTGCTACCAATATTGAGTGTTTTTTTTTATTTCAGATTCGATTGAACCAATGGGATTAATTTTCATATTTTCAGTTTGCATACGTTCACGAAAACCATTAGAAAATATCAATTATTTGCTGCTAGTTCTCATGTACATGTTAATTGCCTCTTTTTAAAATAAACTATTATTATAACAATTATTATATTGAAAATTAACACAGCTTAAAGTTAATAAATTTGCCTAATTAACCTTTGCTCATTAAACTATGACTATAAACTATTCCTAGAGCCTGATACAAGCAAAACAAAATTCTAACGATACCTACTAACAAATACTAAACTAATATAAATATTCACGCACAGTTCACACAGTGCCTTCTACCGCAAACTACGCCTGAGTACACATTACCTAAACTACTCTACATTTTGTACCTGTAGATTGAAAAATGCTGTTTCAAGCCGCCTCTTTGTACACAATACTGAAACATCTGACCTTCTTACAAGATAAAAAAACAATAAAAATAGCACTCTAAAAACTGTTGCCGCAAATTATTCAAATATATCCAGGAGCGAGCTACTTACAGGACCCTACTTAAGAACTGACTTGGGTTAGATATAAATGGAGAAGCCAATATCTGAGGAAAGCTACAAATTTACCTGTCAGGATTTCGTCTATCCGCGAAAAGTTTTACCGTGCCCTCGGAATAATTTGTGTGATGGAAACCAAGTCGATCCTTTGTCGCATCCACGTAAAAAGCCAGAGCTTGTTAGATAAAAAGACGGTAGAACATCTTACTTTAGGCTGCTTACACACTGCAGCAGAAATATTGCACACGGACAGTAAGGGCTCTTAAGGGTTAAGCTCACCTTTGTACATGACCTATCTGTAAGTTCCCTTTATATGTCATTACTTTTGTGTACAATAAAGAATTAAGAAAGAAAGAAAGGGCTACGCTGATTCATTTGGAAAGCCTTGTCGGATTGATATCGGAAACTTTCGAAGGAAATGAATTCGGTACCTATTTGAAATATTCTTCGTAAGTTTCCGATATCGATATGTTGAGGCTTTCCAAATGAATCAGAATAGCCTAACTTCATCATGACTTGGTTATGTGTGTTATTTGCGCAACCAATACCACCACCACTAAGTGGAACTGGAACCTAGAGACGCTTGCAATACAAAAGGTTTATCGTTCCTGCATTGTTGATCAAAGCCAAGTCAGCGATTCTTCGTCTCTCCGAAGTTAAGACCTCACTCCGTACATTCCTACAATCCGAGCCAAGAATAAGATCTGCGGAGCTACTTGACGCTAAATTCGGAGCGACATAGATCGACTGTGAATATTGTACTTACCTAATTATTTTTAGCTTTATTTGACCAATAATTTTTGGTGTGCATTGCATACTCTGGATGTAGGTATACTATCCTGGATTATGTCAGTAGTCTTTGCAATCTACTGCTCGACTGCAAAACAACAACGCGGCAGGAAACCGTGTATTACACCCCTTACTCTACAAGGTTTCTGTCATAAGAACACGAAAAGACGCTGTAAGACTGCAATGTATTTTTGATAACAAGAAGCTGGACCTGTTTCTGAATAGGCCCCAAACCGGAAAGAACCCGCGTCAACGTCTATCCAGTGGTTTTATCAACACAACATATTCGTGTGACCTTCATTAGTACCTACGTGGATTTGCGCTTAAAGGAAGAGTCTCTCACAGCTTTCGGTACCGTTTAAAAAATACCTTGAATAATGTTCTTGTAAATTTCACACAAAGCCCTCTAGTCTCAAGCTAAACAAAGCTTGTACTATGGAAAATAATTTGATTAGAGGAGCTTGAAGAGGGTTTGAATGGGATGATTTGTTACTGACGTAATGTAGAAGTGACGCCATAGTGCAATATTTCATAGTGCAATATAACGACTCCCTGTAGGGCCTGAAATAACGCATGTTTATTTTGTTTGAATCATAGAATAATTACTACTACACAGTATCAAAAGATTAAACTAAAAAGTTCAGAAAATCCTTCATTATTTTTGGTAACTTGCGAGTAAGTAAGAGATTAAGAAGGGCTCGTACCCAGGTCCATTCACACTTGACGAATAATATAGTGCAGAAAATAATCCCGAGAAAAACTTTCCCGCTATTGTGGGCGTGTAGAGGCCGAGATTGTTCCATTTATTGTGGCAGTAACCACTTGCTTCGAATGGAGGAAAACATCGTGTGGAGACTGGATAGTCATAAAACTAAACTGTGGTCTTCTTTCCATATCTACACCTTCCTTAATACTTATCCTTTGTATATAGGTACACATTGCTTTTGCCCATTAATGGATTACTTCATAATCGAATTTAAACCTGTTTTATTCAAGAAATAACCAGATACAATAGTACTATATATAAGATATTTTGACATTCGTAAAGGACAGTTAAGGAATTTCTGTTTCACACAGTCGGTTTATCGTGGTTTTGGGTCCTGCTAGCTGCTGCTGAAGAGTTTATTTCTTTATCTTTGGATTGAATACACCTATTTCAATCCAAATATCCCCTAAATCATAAAAGGCATGTTGAAAGGTTAGCATGGTTCACCTCTTTTCGTTTGTTTTACCTACACCCTCCTACACCTTGTATTTGAAATCTCGTAAAACAAACAATTTCATAAAAGATTTCGCAACAATTTGAAGTAAACAGAACCCTTTCATTTGTCAAAGATAAATGCAAACAGCGCCCTCCACCCAGTAATAAAATATGGCCATTAATCTGGACAAAGTTGGCGACACTGGGACACAATTATTATCCTTTTTAAAGGTCGGTGAAAAATTTCGCCAATTTATTACTCTTTATAAACGAAAAAAAGTAATTTTATTAATTGCAAGGGCTTGAAGCAGAGACGTTTTTAAATCGAATAAATTGCGTTGAAATTGAAAATTCTTAGCCGTGACTTATTTGAATAAATTGCTGTTTTGGAGCTAATGTAATCAATTTATTGTTAAAGAAATCCACTCGTTCTTTTTAATTAATTAGACTGCTGTATAAATTAATCGAAGTGCTCTAGCAAAAATTAAGATAGGAATTTATGTTTCTGAATATTAAATGTTCCAAAAACTTTGTCCAAATTTAACTCAATTACAGACGTAAAATCATTTAAAGTTAACTTAAAAGCTAGGTAAATAAAATACGCCGCAATAATTTGATCCCGGGCAAACTAAACCATGTTTTTATGGTGTATAACAATATGTATAAGTTGTTCATGACATGCGTCTGCGCCATATGTCGTCTCACGCTTAACGAAGATTTAGTGACCTAACCACATCGCATGTGGACATTCCCTTATCTATAGCTTATGTGAAGTAGGATTTAATTTGGTAATAACCGTCAGACCGGACAGGAAGGCCAAAACACACACGTGTATCTGATTTATCTAGGTTAGGCTCTGTAGGTGTTTTACGACTGGTATGTAGGCGGCGAAATAAATCGTAGGCATGCTACGAAATCGTAGCGAAGTGCTACGTCGTAGACTAGTGTATTGCTACGAAAATAATTTTAGAGTAGGCGTTTGATGGAATTTAATCTTTCAGGCTTCACTGGATAAGGTCTACGTTTCTGTAGTGAAATTCGTTTATAATTTTATGCAGGTCGTAAGATCACTGTCGAAAATTGAATGTTGATGCAGACGAAGCAGTTTTATATCAAGACCTCTGAATATTGATTTTGGTAATCTGAGATCAAGATATACCATATTTCACATTAGGTATAACATTTTTAAAATTCTGAAGTGTAATATAATATTTGAAGGAGATTTTTCTAGAACTACTAAGTTCAAAGGATTCAAACTGACCCCATAAACATTATAGGCCATACTTATAAAGCTGAGTAGTTTAATTACAATCTAGCTCTGTCACTGTTTGACATTACTTCTTAGTAAGAGACAGCAATAATTTAAACAGCTGAATAAAGTTACGCACCTATTATAAACAAGCAGGTAAGTTACTTTTTTTGACTTTTTAATAATAATCCATTGAGAAGGAAATTTCGTGTACCTCAAAGCAATATTCCATGAACTATATCGTCAAAATAAAGCCAAGTTGTTTCACATAACTAGCAGTTGATGGAAACCGGTTCAGCACAATACTACGCCAAGTTTATAGTCGAGATAAAGGTGTGAAATATGCGATGTCTATCTAACGTGATTCACTTTTGCGATACTGTAAATAGAGTGACGAAATCTGAGGCTTAGCGGCTTAGGATAAATCGAGGAACGCGGGTTTGATTTTAGCATAAATTAAATATTTAAATGTCAAGCCATTACCTTTAAGACAACAATATTGTATACATGTAAATGTGAAATAAATAAATAAACTTATCTTATCTAATTAATTTTATTTTAAGAGGTAATAAGCCTTTAACGGTGCATTGCTTCAAGGGCCAAAAAGAAATAGGTAGGTATTTAGGATTTTTGACGTCTATCTTATCCAATGATCCAAATACAATATGGCAACAATCAGATAGCATGCGTGGACGCACTGAAGAAACAGGTTTCGACCATTCAACTATTTAGCATAATTCGTTCACACAAGGCGTCACAACAGAATTGCAAACGACTCTGCTAGCGGACATTCGGCCGAAACTTGTTTGGTGTGTCCACGGCCTTAGTATGTACTCCTTTATCCAACGACATTTAATAAGTGGACGCGCTATAGCCAGCATCATTGCTAAAACTAATACAACTATTATGTGAAAAAAAAAGTATTGGATAAAGCCGTCATACTCTACACGAGATGCTAAAAAGAGATAGAGATATACACTCAAACGCTTAACATGACGACGCGACGTCACGTGTAAAGATGGACATCCAAAAACGGCCCGAAAAACCCGCTTGATGTGGGAGTAGGAGTCAGGCAATTACCTTACTTTTCTCGAGCCATCTATAGATTGCGCACCTTATACTATTGAAACGTATTCCTATTTACTACAGTACTTCACCTCACTCAGCAATAAACTCGAACAATAATACGCTCTGGCGCCAAACAAGATTTATACACTCGTTGAAGTTTCAAGTAGTAACATTTTTTAGGGTGCAGGTAAACCTATTGAAGACAGTCTTTTATAGCCGCAATAAAGTAGTGAGAATAGTTGTTTTGAGGTGGAGGGCGGAGGTCGAATAAATTGTCGGGTCATCGCGCCGAAACTGCGATTCGGAGCGTAAGCACTTTTGAAACGGATCCAAGGGACGGATACACTAGAATTGAACCCATAAAACCACTTGTAGTTCCGGTTTTTAGCTACGCAATCGCAGTAAATTGCTTATAAAGTTTTTTGATTAAAGACCTTACTTATTGTGACTGTGATGATAATACATTTTAATCATTGCACATTTTGACGTTCATACTTTTTGATACATAGACACTAGACAGCCGGTCCATTAGACATTTTGACGTCTGCACTACCCAGTCCCGGAATCTTAAAACGTGGCGTAACTGTAATCAACTGTTTAAGTAAGTAAATTGTTATCTCTTACTAACAGTATAGTATTAGTAAGTGACGCAGCTTCTATAAATCAAGTGTTTATTATTCATTGTTTAAAGATAGGTATACTACAACCCCTTTATGCTGTCATTTTAGCTTTTAAAATGCTTTATCATTTCATTTGCATGACAACAAAAAGAGATGAAAGCAGGGTTATAAAGCAGTCATTTTAGCTAGCGTAGCTTTAGAAGACTAAATAAATAAAGCCAGTGTTTATACCCCAAAGCACAGTAAACTTTCTATGAAGTATATAATGCCGTTCAATTTAATTAATAAAAGTAGGTTCGTTTTATATTCAAAACGCAGTAAAACCCTATAAGAATAAAGAGTTTTGTTCATGGAGTCCACTAAACTACTTCTATATCTTCAATCTTGGTTCAAACAACTTAGTCATAAACAAATTTATGCCGTAAACTCACAAATCACAGCTAACTTGGACAATAAAATGGCACAATATGGCGCCCGCACCAAACGGGCAAATGATGATAACGTATGACCAATTCTCCTCATAAATCCGGCAAGGACTCACATGTTTCTTGGGTATTAACTTGATGTTATAGCAGATCTAACTTCCATAAAGTTTTCGTTATGAAAACAACATACATTATTAACTTTGTAATAACAGTTGTAACTTCCGCTGCTCATTCAAAAACATGTTATTCTATTGCTTCAAATAAGATAAAGATAATGTTTATTTCCAGATAACTTAGAGCCACACATATAATAATACAAAACTCTTTTGAAGCTGACAGAGAATCAACGCACAGCCTAAACTATTATAAGTCCTAGTGGTATGAAATTTGGAGGGCAGTATCCTTATATAGTGTAGGGGTGCACTAAGAAAGGAATGTTGTGACGTCACACTCTAAAGGGTAGAACGCAAGCAACGCCTGGTATCTATAAGCACACAAGTCTATAGTAAGTTTCTTATTATAAGATACGTTAATATTACTGCTGTTTGTACCTATACCACCCTATACTTAGAAACACAAACATTTATCATCGACACAATTCAGTGTTGTAGTTACTCATTAGAAACTAAAGTACCTAGGTGTAAATATATAAAAGAGGAGGTTTATTGCAGAAGTTTTCTTACTAATACAAATAGAAATCATATACATAGGTAGGTACTATACAGGGTGTTACCAGACCACTTCCGAAAACTTGGAGGTTCCAATCAGACCATGATACTGAAAACATTAAGCGAAAAAAATCGCGAAAAAAAAAATTGACTTGACTATCTCTTTTTAATTTTTTTTCTAGTTACATACACACAGTACAACATAATAAAACATATCTACCTAATTATTTCATTTAAAAAAGCAAAAAAACAAATAAAAAAAATAAAGCAGCAATGTACACGCAGCACGCAGATTACGTCTACTACAGCATGAACAGCTGAGAGTTCATCGCGGGTCATTCAAGTACGCGACGTGCGAGTGACCTACGTTAGTACCTACCTACGTTAGTAGGCACTTACGACACAGAATAAGTAATAGTACTACGCCTCGACCTTACCTACGTGAATGCGTACATTGCGGGCTGGCGAAATAAATACAAATCTTTAAACATTGTTTTCTCCGACTATAATTATTTTTCAGGATAACTGATTTTTTTTTGGTTGGGTTTTGGTGTGCTGTAGCTCCCCCTTTCGTTTTCGGAAGTGGTCTGGTAACACCCTGTATAGGATACCTACATAACATATTATATAGCTATACAACACACATCATACATAGCCCTTATCCACTCAAACACGCTCTCAATAGCCAATGCTATCATTTTCTGTCGATCTAACTCCAAACAATAGCACAGAGTTATACTCAAACTTAGAACGGGTAAGTTTGATTAATCTGGAAGCGTGTTGCTGCAATGATACTCCATACTATACTACCACTACTGAACTGCCATTCAAACATCGTAGACCAAGGGCGGCTGGTAAACTTTACCATCTACCAAACATATAGCACGGATTTGTCGCGTATTACTTTTTTATCGTATACAAACTCGCTGCGATACCTGTAAATTAACATGAGTACCTACCTACCTATAATATACCACTGTAAGTTTTCATGGCATAGAAGTAGTAATTTAAAAATATATTTTATTTTTATTTTTTTTAATGATAAAAGTAATGGAACAAGCTGATAGCTCACCTGATGTTAAGTGGTAACTTCTGCCTATAACAATGCATTACCTCACAGAGCAAATCCAATGAGGACGTGCCCTGTAAGGCAATGCACTGCGTCCATCACTCTGAGACGTAAAGATCTTGAAGTCTCATGTGCCTGTAATTACACCGGCGCCCTTACCCTTCAAACCGGAACACAGCAATGCTCGAATGAGTTTGCAATGAATTCTGTGTCTTACGTCTTGTATTTTTATGTCTTACAAACACCATCACCCGGTTCAGGCGCTTACTCGAAAAAACACATAGCTATTATTATAGCTACATATTAAGTGTTTTCTATTATAGCTTAACTCGATAGTGCGAGCAAAAAAAAAACAACAAATACTTAGTGAGTATGATGAACCAAATCGAATCGAACCCTAAGTTATGTTCATTGTTCATGACTGGCAATTGTTTTAGCTAAATAAAAAATAGTTGTAGAGATAAAGCTGCGAGATAAATCCCTCACAGGGTACATGATTGTTCTTTTAACTAACTAAGACCGTGTATGCAATCAATAATCGAAATAAAATGAATATTGGCGGGAATCGCCGTTAGATAAGAATGAGCCAGCTATTTTCACGTTTGGCTATGACAGTACTCGATAGCAAGCATTTTGCTTCTCCAGGGATGTCTATCGAATGTAGGAAGCAACGATACGTTTGCAAAAGTTTTGTTTGAAATGTTCAGTCCAGATGGGGTTGAACAAAACGAGTTCAATAGCACTAGAAAGTCCCTGTACACAGAAACTGCAAACGCGCGGCTATAAACTATCGGTTGTAAAATAACCCCCCGAAAACCCCCATAGCAACTTCCCCTGAAAACTTCGGTTAAGGTATCCAAAAATATGAATAACTTTTTGGAATATTATTTGTTAGCGCAAAAATAAAAACAACTACTATTTTGTTTTCTAAGAATGTACCTATAGCTTTTTATTCTTTTTTCAGATTTTTTTCACGTCTACACCAATGGTTTTAGGTATAGGAAAAGTTTTAAAAAAGAAATAAAATGTTGTGTTTGTATCATTTTTTACAGTACCTAATTGACCTACTGTTTACACTTTTGTTCCTACTCCATGTTATGCGCTGTCGGTTTTCCTAAATAAATAAATAGATAGATAGATAGATAGAAAATACTTTATTGCACACCTTAACCTAGGAATTACAATGGGCGGTCTTATCTAAATAAGGTATATTTCATTTATAACTCTCTTTGAGCATTGAATAATTATGTTTTTATGTATAAATCTATCTCGGAGTAATGCATGACAACAAAAAAAAAGCTCCATTTTTAGTGTATCTGACATTTTAGTCCCTTTGTCACATCTGCTGATTGGTCAAAAACTACGAAATCCGTAAAGCTGAATTTAATCAGGCGTTGGTTTTAGTTTGCATACTCGTTAGCGAACGCACATTTTTTACTTGCTTTACGAATTTTGCAATATCAAAGTGCATTTTTAAAATAGGTAAATTTAGATACGTTTGGTTTTTTTCCACATTGTTTTTTTTTTTCAGAATAAAATATGTTAGTACTTTTTTAGTCGATCTCTACTGGTAGGGATTTCTCAGTGGGGATTTTTGGAATATATCAGCTTTTTGATCATATCTTATCCGATATGGTGTTGAAATAGTATTCAATTGTTCACTACTCCATAGACATCTTTATCCTTTTTATACATACAGGGTGATATAATAAAAAAGTCAAACTGCAGTATTGGGTGAAAAAAGTAATTAGTAGCTATTGAAAAATTTAATTAAACTCTTGATTTATTTCATCCAGATGATTTTCAAGTATTTTTCTCACCTTATTCCTTACCTGAAAATATGCTTTTAATGGAACTAATAAGGTTTTTGTTACACCCTATATAATTAATACAAATCGAATAGTGTCTTCAGTGAACTGTAATAGGCAACCCTTTTACGGTCACCGATTATCGTATGTACGTACATAGGTAAAATCCTATCTACCAGAATGGTTCTATTTCAGGCCGTGTAGGTATCTATTGTGTTATTACAAAGGTACATAAATAGCAGTCATGGAACGGAAAACGCAATGGTCATAAAAAGAATACACAGTCGGAATGACAAGGACGGCTGTACAGGATTGTGTAGAGAAATAGAGAAGGCTGTTTTAGGTCTTTGGTTGGTTGCGAATGATTGACAAAGTTTTTATAAAACTTGTGGTCCTAGCCAAGTTGAGGTTCCGAGATTATTTTCATACATTTTTGACGCTTTATATTCTGAACTTGTAATCAAGCTCTTTTGTTCTCTCTATAGTTTCTTTTAGATTGCTTTTGTAAACCTTTTTTATTGAAAATAAATAATTTTATTATTATTATTATTATTTTTTAATTGGTCAAACAGTATACGACCTACCTGATAATGAGCCGTTACCGTAGCCTATGGACGCCTGCAACACCAGAAGTGTCACGCGGTGCCGACCCTTGAAGAGTTTTAAAACACCCTTTTGAAGTGCACCATACGGTAGTCACTAGGGAAAACCTCAGCAGGAAATTCCACAACCTGAGTGTAGAAAAATATACGAAAAGATTCGTCATCATCCCAAAATCAGCAGGAAACCGCAAAGAAATCTCGCTCTTATTGAATTAGACGTTTCCCTCTATTTACCTATCGTAAATTTTAGTTAGAAAGGCCGTTATTTCACCTTACCACATATGGAACCTGGATCTAATGCCCGTCAATTGCTTGGGACGGGTCTAATGGTGATTAAATAAGGGTTCAATTCGCATACTAAGAATTTGATTACTTTATTTATTTAAAGGACAAAAGAAAGGTTTAAATGGATTGTAAATACTGCTTCGGAGCTGTCTCGAACAAACGGCTTCAAATGTGTTACAAAATCTACAAAAATATAGATGGATAGAAGATCAAAAATGCTTTATTGCACACCTTAACTTAGGGATTATAAGAAAATGAATAACAAAACTTAAATATACACTCGAGAGCAAAAAGTCTAAGTCATCATAAAGAAGTAATAACTTGTCTATCAAACACAATTAATAAGTCTAAGCTAGCATTCTTGGTTTCCACGATATTTAAGTTTGTATAGATGACCCGGAAATGTTGCTCTCGATTGCATCGCATTAATAGAATTATCTAGGAGCATCTATATTGTTGAAAATTTTCGAAAACTCTCATGGTATTTTCATAGATTAAAGGCATATTTTCCGTAGCGTTCTTCTAAAAGAGGTATTCTTTAAAGCGTTTTTTTACGGACCATCAACCTCATCGCGTAAGTAGATATTCATGAGTCTTTCCTAGCACTTGCTTTTAAAAAGATTACAATGACATTATCATTTTGCAATTTTTTTGAAGTAAAGTATATTTTTAACTCGATTGTACACCGAAGATCGGGTTAAAGATATTTATTTCTCAAAGGAGAATATTTCACTTATATGAGAAAATATAACACTAATGTAATATTATTTTGTTGGGCGCTTGTGTACAGAAAGTTATACAAAATATAGATATAAAATATTTCTAAATGAATGGCCCCCATTTAGTAATGTTAATCAAATTCTACCAGCTAGGTATTAGATAGATAAGCTTACTAACCTGGTCTTTCTTGTGGATAAGGCCGGCAAAGCTGAGAAGATAGTAAAGGTGCTGGGCAAGCCTACTTCATCTAAAAAAAATCCGAGGCTCCGTACATTGGGGCATGGGTATGGGTACAAGTGGCTTCGGTTTTGTTGGAAGAATCATCAAAGATCATCCCATTCTCTCAAAGAAAACGTACCAAAAACCTACTTATTCAAAATAATAAGTAGCTAGTTCCTCAAAAGAAAACCCGGAACCCTTATCTTTTTATTTCTTTAGCTTCCTACGCACTTTATTGTATGTGGAAACCCTTTTTCTCATAGCATCAAGTTAATTGATGCCAAAACCTAAGATCAAACGATTTGAAAGCTTCGACTTTCGTTTTCAGTTACTCACATGGAAAACATTCGCTGGGAAATTGTTGTGGTCCAATAATATTGTAAAAACGCTCGAGAGATGGAGAGGGATAAGGTTCAAAATCGATTGTACTCTACATTTTAGACTTAGTCTTGCGGTAGAGTGCGCTTCTAGCGAGGTTGATAATCTGAAATGGCTATAGAGAATAGAACGTCAAAAATGAACGGGATTGTAGTCACGTGTATAAATCACATTAATGATTCCACATGCTTCCACGTATGTTTAGTGAATTTATAATGCCAATTTAGCTAATGAAGAGTTAGTTAGAAGTAGTAGTAGAGCTCTTTGTGAGAGCTCGTCCGGGGAAGTACTACCACCGTACCTATTTCTGCCGCCAAGTAGCAATGCTCGCATTGCTGTGTTCCGGTTTGAAGGGTAAGGGCGCCGGTGTGAGAGTGATGGACGCAGTGCATTGCCTTACAGGGCACGTCCTCATTGAACTTGCTCTGTGAGGTAATGCATTGTTATAGGCACAAGTTACCACTTAACACCAGGTGAGCTATCAGCTTGCTCCATTACTTTTATCAAAAAAAAAATAGTTAGTGACAACGCTGCACAAGAGTGTACCTATAAAAAACCCACACTGTGCAGTTGAATCATTGTTTATTCACTAGTAGAATATGAAATAACCTAAAAACAAATGATAAGCTACATAACAGTTCAGCTACGTTTCAGCTGACAATTTTTGCTGTGGAATTGAGCCTTTGATCTATTCGCTTCGGCGCTCTTAAAACATTACCTTACATTCTGCCGTCGGGTAAAAACACTATGTACCTTCTACTTACAGAGTAAATTACATAGGGACTTATGAAGAGAGATAGCGTTATCTAGAATAAGATGGACTGAGCATGAAAAAATGTCCCATGAATGTATTTGCACAAGCTTTTAGTTCTTACGCACGGCTGGGTAAAAAATTACGGCTATCTCTCTACATCAACGCGGCAGGCATAAAACCTTTTACTACGTCATTGCAAGATAAGGAGTGAGGATAAGATAAAATAGTTCAGATGGCTCTCAAGATTTTACATAGAACTGCTGTTCCCCTAACCCTTTTAGTATAGGTAATAGGTATACGACACTTGAAATATTGTCCGAGGCACTAGTGTCCCGTTAAGTGTAGGCATAGGTTGCCTCCTGACGCTGTATAAATCATTTTCAATGGACTTAAAGGCCTAAGACTACATCAAGTATACTACAGTCGAAATGCGCTTATGGCGTAGCTTGCTTAGTCAATCTTCACCGATTTATCTATGTTAAGCGACCACCGATTCATTTAAGTTTAACCTTCGACGCGGTCACTATTTGGATGGGTGACCGTTAGTGGCTATTACATCTGACCGCTTCCGTGCTTCGGAGGGCACGTTAAACTGTCAGTCCCGGCTCTTGTAGTCGTTAAGCCATGACGGAGGCCTTAAGGTGGCTTAAAAACTCCGTCACCAGAGTTGGCCACTAAGTCATACGAGCTTGATTTGCTTTGCAGTCAAGTAAAGGCCTAAATCTTAACCATTATAATGCAAAAAACAGTAAATAACAATGTATTTTTAATTAATATAATAATTTTAATTTGAAGATGAATTAATCCATTTCCTCATCCCAAGAGATGACGATATACAAATTGATATACACAATTATGTAGCTTAAAATAAGTGCAGCTAGATCAGTATCAATTTGAAGTACCTATATAGTAAATATTGATGTATGTGTTAAAAAAAATTAATTATATTAATCTTTTGCAACGTTTTGTAGATAGCTAAACTGTTTTGTGTGTATTTTTAACTTTTTGACAAAATTTTGCTAATTTTGCATTGCAAATAGTTTTATAACCCTCAAATTAAAATTTTTGAATCTTGAAGGTTGAAAACACCATGCTTGAATTTCGAAAACAAAAAATCATAACTTATTATGATTTGTTATTGAGTGAATTGATTACAATACATTGTGTACCAGCCATTTTCCGTGGACTGTGTCAGTCTGTGCCATTGATACTCTCGAGACCAAACGCCAATTCGCGACTAATTGAGACGGAATGTCATCGGATGCCATCCATCATTTAATTACTTGAATTCGATATAGATTGCATTAAATTGAAATTAAACTTACTGATGAGTAAGTAAACATAAGCTTAAAAAAACCTAGTTGCTATGGATTCTCTTGTTGCATTTTTTAAACTAACCTAATTTGACAGTACTAGAAATGTTGCCGTCCCTTTCTCATAAACTGAAACGACAAAGATGGCTATAATTTTAGAACTGTCACATTAGGTTAGTTTCGAAAAATGCAAAAAAAGAATCGGTACCATTATTTATGGTTTCCAAGATGTTAAAGTATAAAGATATGATAAGATGAGTGTTAAGATATAGATGATTCGGAATTTTTGCTCTTGAGTATAGTAGAGTTATTTAGTTAATTTATTTTTGTCACCGAATCTGCGTAACTAGCAGCAAATTATAACAGCATACTTTTTCTTGCTTTTCCTTCCCACCACTAACCCATCCAGCCTTTTTGTGTAATATACGTAACCCATTATTTCTTCGATTCTATCACCAAGTATTTTTCTTTCAAGTTTGACTCCCAAGTTTGAGTTTGAGTCTTTCAAGTTTGGTTTTTCGAGCAGAGACTGAAGATGCGAGTGTAAACCAACTTTCCTTTACATAGTTAAAACCGCACCTAACTAAGCGCACTCTTTCAACCTAATTTACATGAGCCCGATTTTAATCTTGTACAAAATGAAGCTTTTTTAGCAAAACCCATTTAAACAAGCTACAAAGTAGGTTACGCCTGGTATAAATAATTTTCTAAAGCAACTTCACGTTAAAATTGCATCAAAAGCTTTGTGCTACACCTAGTCACAATCACAGCATATATATATCCTGTAGCAGTAGGTCAGCTTGCGAGGAATATCTAAAGAACATACTCCCATGCACAGAGGTGTGTTAACCTACGGTTTCATAGTACCACGGTAAAATTTAACACACGTTTTACGACAAAACTCTCACCGTAAGAAATAATAGAAACTGTGGTACTACTGCTAGTAATAGTATACCGAAGTATGTACTGTGCCACCACTCTGCAACACCGCTAAACTTTATAACGCGATTTCCTGGATATATTTTTAAGAGAACGCAAATGCATGAACTTGTTCGAAGCTTGTTCCTATAGCTGTTTTCACACCACGATACCGATATCGGCGGAGATGCAATCTCATACATTTGATACTAGATGCTTTCGAGCCATTGACTTGTAGTTATCGTATGTACTTCATGCCGAGTGTATACGTTTGACGTTTACTACAAAGTCACGTAAACTATAATTTTGTATGTAGAATCATCCGTTTTGTAAACTACCCGCTAGAGGCGCTGCTCAATCTCTTCTTCTTCTTCTCTTCCATAATGGCCTGTGTCCGTCATTTCGACAGACAATTTTGCCAATGTCAAGTGTTAAAATTGTAATAAATAAGTCAATTCAAGTCATTTGTCAAGTCGGCTGTCGTTTGTTTTGAAAAGAAAATGGTGGATTTTCTCTTCAAAACCTAACACGAATTTTCACATTCAGAAAAACCACTTTACACACATTTATTCCAATGGCTCACACTTTATGTTACGACCTAAGTATTATTGGTTAAAATTTCACCAAAATTAAACAACAATACGCACAAATAACACAAGAAAAACTATTAAAATAAAAGTGCTATGTGTCGTTTCAAAAAATTTCAAAACTCGTGTCTCTATAGGTACTTACAAAAATATAGTATACGTCAACTTTGTAGTATAGGTATAGGTAAAACGAACACACTAAGCATGCTGGTGTTGGTATCGGCCAGTGTCAAAAACTGTAAACAGGATGTAAGGCACTCAGGGATATCATTAAAGAGTAGAAAAGGGAGATAAACTCGCATTTCCAGCGGTTAACAGTTGGCACGAAAGTTTACAGGATGTCGGTACTTTATTACGGACTTATTCCAAGCTTAATGACTAATGCGGCTTTTTTTTATATGAGACAGACAATCTCACCTGATGGTAAGTGACGATGAAGTCAACGATAAAGCAGGACAGTTTAGAAGACACCTATTTATTGTAACCTTGAAAAGACCCGGATTTTAGTTGTCAGGAAAGACAGAAGACGGTAGCGAGTTCCATTCCTTGGCAGTTCGCATACTGAATGTAGAGCCTAAACGCAGCTTTTGCAATCTCGTTTACAAATCTATGCTATAATAAAACTGTAAAAAAGACAAAAACTATATTAAAGATATGGATAAACTAAATATGCAGATCTACTAAATAAACGATTCTCATTCCGAAAATCGAGTTTGTCTGTTTATCTGTTAGTTTGTTCGCGGATCACGCTTTAACTACTGGACTAATTTCAACGAAAATTATACCATTCGAAACCCCTTTTTCCGGATTGAAACATAGCTATATTTTATTTAAATGAATGACTTGGATTCTTGGATACTTGGATTAAAGCTATATCTAGCTTGAACTCTCTAAACCAAAAGCAGCCATTTGCTACGAGGTTCATCGTATGCTGGTTGACAGATATTTTGGTGGAAAGTTTCGTACGCGTACAATGTCGCGGGTATCAGCTAGTCTTGCATAACAACTTACAGGCTTATCTGAAGATATCTCGTTGCCAATAAACTCAGTCCTTTGCTCGCAGTCGAACAAAAACTAGAGTAACAAGCTGTGTTAATTAAAAGTCGACACTACGCTTCCACAGATCGAGGCTGACGAAGATTGAAGCGCGTCGCATCAGCTTTATGTCATCTGTGGTAGACCAGCTTACTTAGGACAACTGTTTGAATACCTATATTGCAAACTAGTGGAACGTCCCGGCTCGCACGGGTATTTAACAAAAATTTCAAAATTTTGGTAGGTAACTTTTATACACCTTGGGCTACATTATTGAAGTTTTAGTAAGGACCCCTATTTATACTGCGTTCACACTATGCTCATATATATACATATGCCACAGCAATATCGCCTTCATTCTCACTAGAGAACAAGAGCATGAACTTGGGCCGGGAGACGGGACAGAGGGATTATCGTGTTCACACTATGCTCGTGCCCACTTCCCTACCAAGTCCCTGCCGACATAGTGTGAACGCGGTATTAGAGTGCTAATAATACTTCTCGTTGTATGAAACTTCAAAGCAGTTGATCCGCTACGTTTCGATTCCACGAAAAAGACTGTAAGACTTGTTTCTCTGTGTTGTTCAGAACAAGGGTTACTTTTCCACTATTCCAAGCCACTTGGGTATTAGCGGACGCCACTATTTCAGGCTTCCACGGTACTTTTTGAAGAACGCTCTCCAGAGAGCCGTCTTATTAAAACTTGGAGACGTAAAGACCCTTTACTATTGTCAAATAGTTTCACAACTTAGGTTTTATTGTTGTGATATCCTATGGCAACTTATCTGGGCACGCTTCGATTGGTACGATTTGGACCAGTTGAGCTATCTATAAATCGTTTGCAATGGTTTGTAGATAGCTCAACTGTTTCATGTTTATTTTGTAAATATTGTGAATATTGTAAATACTGTATTAGTTGTAATTTTCTTTGTGAATGTTTTTTTACGACTTAATGGGAAAGAATGATTTCAAAACAACGACCAGAGTATTATTTATTTTCTAAGCTAGAGCTCGGCTTCTAAGAGTCGTGACTGATACACACGAGCCTAAGCCAAGTGTACACCAGTTCACTGATGATATATTATATCAGCTGAGTTTAGTGGTAAGATTTTAGTAGAGTATTTGTAGCCTAATTATTCTACATGTGTTTAAAACGACGACTTTTTGCAATACTAGGTGTGTTTTGGTAAATTTAATCGGTTGAAAGACTGGAACAACTGCTTTGGGCTGACGACCGTGGAGGATAAGGATTATCGACTCTTTTTTTAAACTTGCGTGATTTTATCTACAGCGCCAAATCTAAGGAATCACAATAGAACTTTAGAAATATGTTGATACATGTTCAAAACTTAAGCGACTCAAAACAGGTTTGCACGTGTCTAATGACGTCACAGGTGTAGCTATTTAGCTCAAAGTTTCAGTCTTTAGCCGTCAGATGTTATGTAATAGGTACGTCGTTATAGAACGCTCTAGACTAACGGCCACACTCAGAGATGTAGGTTAAAAAACATTACGTTAAATCTTTTGATACCTTAAGAGTGAGTAATGAATGACGAACTGCTCTATTCGTCATTCATTACTCACTTGTAAGGTATACCTAGGTGCTCGTAAGGGTACCGCTAGTTTTAGATAAGTATACTAATATAAGTTTATTCTGACGTTTCTGAGTGTAGTTGGTAGAAAGTATTTGATCGTAATCAGAAAAGTACAGATGATAAAAATAAAATAGTACTAATTCATTGCAAATTAGTATTTTACATCTTAGATTGTGCTCAAATCTATGCTTTTCTGTACCTATCGGTATACGGGCCTTAGCAGGTACTAGACGCATTCACACCGTGTCGACGCCGACCAACATCTACATTTTTGTTCGAGCCACTGCGAGCCAAAAAGCGATAGCAATTCCCTGAAGGATACTTAATACTTATTGCTTTCCAAGAATTCGTTAAATAGCGGTTACGAGCCTGTTTCTAGTCATAACATAAATGTAATAAATATGTATTAATTAATCGCCACTCCCAAATAATTTGTGAAATTGTGACTCCATCGTGGCAGCATTAATTCTGGATGCAAAATGATGTAAGGCGCCGTCATATTGCCATCGCTCGTGCGATGATGCGATGTGATTTCATCGTGCGATGAAACCGCTTGCACGATAAAAAAACGTTTGTCCAGCGTTTTTGGAGCGATACGCCCATTTCCGTCGGACGGAGTCGTCGCGCGAGCGATGGCAATAGGACAGCGCCTAAAGCAAGCAGTTGCAGGCCTTGATAAAAAAAACAATGACACAAACACAAACAAAACAATGATCATTTTAGACACATTTGGATATGTGTCTAAAATGATCCATACTTAAATATATCTACCATTTAAAAATGAAACAAAAAATACCTCCATATGTCTTTAGAAGTTTGTCAAAGCAAAATTGTCTGTCGAAATGACGGACAGAGGCCATTATTGAAGAGAAGAAGAAGAAGACTCTCAAACACAAAATGCTATTCCGTTGTCTGTACAACTATATTGTATTAAGTAGGTTAGATAGTAAAAGCTTTTTTGGTCTGTTTCTAGGGAAGTAAACGTCGATTTTCAACTTCTAGCCTCCAGAAGTTGGTATGTCAAGCCATCAAAAGATTAAACTAAACCAATTAAAGATATCTGTGCCTAAGAATGTACAAAGGTATCCGTAAGATACTGCGCGTACCTCTAGCACAAGTTTTTGTAGGTATCTATCTACCCGAAAAATTCCTGAGACAAAGAAGAAAGCAAACTTTTCCTACATACTCGTACCTACAAAAAAAGTTAAAAATCGTGTTTGGTGATCTGAAATGCAGTTTTTTTAGACAGTAATGACAGAAACCGCTGGATACAGCTGGTAGTTTTACTTGCAAGAGAGAACTTTCTAAGAGTATGAGTAAACTTCTCTTAGTAAATTTCCTGTTTAGAGGGAAGGGGGGTGTAACCCAGCTAGAGTTTTCCCTAACAAATCCTGATCCACATTTAAGTAGACATTTGGGAAATTTTAGCCCATCCCCCTTTTCCTCACTTTAGTTTTTTTTTCAGTAAAATGCGCTTTCACTTTGACTGTGACACATCTAAAAAGTCTTGCTAAAGGCACATCCTAAACTTAAATAAAGCTCTCCGGCGTATTTAAATCCACCATTTAACTTTGTCCCGGCATAAGTCCAGAGATTAATGGCAATTTAAGACACTGGGTTGGTGGTACTGGTGCCGTTTTTAAGCAAGGTTAGTTTTACTTCAGTTTGTAAAAAAAACCTCAGTAATAAATACTTAGAGATCTTCCTTCAGTTTCTGCCGCGAAGCAGTGATGCTCGCATTGCTAGGGTGCCGATGCAATTAAAGGCACAGAGACTTTATGTATTACTATACATTACTATACATAGTGGCATTACCTTTATGTCTCAGAGTAATAAGCGCAGTGCAATATATCACAGGGCACATCTTCGGGGGACGTGCTCCTTTAGTCCCAACACTTAGCACTAATAGTGCTTAGTTTGAACACCATGCTCTGCCCAAACACTGCTTTTATAAAGCCTCATTTGAGAACTTTTAAGTTTCTAAAAACTCCATAAACCCAAAACCTGAATATACCAAGCACATTATAACCAAACTAAAATTAACCCGCTGTTCCAAATTTAAAAAGCACTCTCTGCCACTTCCTGAGGGTAATTCTTGTAATAAAATATACCTCTATAGTAAATATGTGACTGTGATACTTTTGAAAAGTCAGAAAAGTTACATAATTAAAAACCAAAGTGAGTTTTATGATTTTATTTACATCCCAATAAAATACCAATAGTATTTTCGAAAGATTTTATTAAGAGAAATACTCTTTTAAAAGTTTGTTCGGAACTAACTCGCTCTCGTAAAAACGGACAAGATAAAATATTTCCGCTTACCATGTTTCATGCGAGGCACGGTGTACGAGGAAGTGCATGGTAGGGATGAGACCAAAACTTTTGTCTACAAGGCCGTGGAAAGTTAAATTGGATTCCCATTTCAAAACTGTCACATAACTCTAGTGAAAATGGATTTGCTTTAGCGAACGTGTTTTCATTAAATTTATTTATACGTATATACATACATATTTTTGTGGCGTGATGCGCATATTGTTACTTTACGATACAGATGTTTTAGTTTTTATATACGGGCTTGGCCCTTTTTGTCGCAAACCGTTAATATCACGTCGCATGTTACTTATCTAATTTATCATAGGTACAATAATTCAAGGCATGATGTCTTTGCGTTAAGCCATAAGTAAACCGACGCGTTCAGCCTGCGACCGCGTAGCCGAAAAGCAATTATTTCCAGAGTGAGAACGATACTAACTTCTTTATTGACGTTGTCTATAATTGACACTGCTTAAACTGTCTGTCAACAATGTTCATATCCGTAAACATCAGATTGACCAAGTGGCCCGTTTTCCTAATTGTCCATTTTATAACAGTGTCCCAAAATGTTTGTTTTTCGTTAACTTATAACTAACACCATATTATCAAATAGATATGCAAATGAACACGTTCTTTCAACATTTCCGATTGTGGTTTTATTTTTGGCAGAGTCCCGGGATTTTTTGACCATGTCCCGTCCCTAGTGCGCGCACTTCTTTTAATATTTCATGCACGTCTGTTTCACATTGGTATTTGGGGTTTGAATTCATAAACATTAACGTGCAGTGTGATGTTCTGTTTTTTGTTGCATACATTTTAAACTAAGTCTGTCTACACGTTTTTGCTATTGTACACTAATCTGTGTGTTCAATAATTTGTTCTACAGCCCTTCAATACCATAGAGCACCTTTAATTTGTTCGATGAGTAATTAAATCAAAAGTGTGTTAACGCTCGCGTCTAAGAATAACTTTACTCTCAGACCCTTTGCATATTATAAGACACGAACACTAGACAAGAAAAATTTGTATGGCGCGTGTCTTATCCGACATAAGAAAAAATATCTTGTAATATGTACGGTCTCTTAAACAATTTTATTAAGCAATTGAGTGTCTTTTAAGAATTTATCATAAGTCCCAAAAAAATGTCTTATAATGTGCAAAAGGCCTGACGGACCGTATTGTTTCAGTGGGACAAAATTATTTTTAACTAAGTGTAACCGGCTTATAACGGAAGCCGGAATTTTTGTGAGAAAGCTTTTAAAAACAAAATAGTGACTTTCAAATGGATTAGTTTTATCCCGTCTAAAATACCGTGTCGCGTTTTGTCACGTCTGTTTGGTATTACCTTTATTGTATAACTTTTTTTCTGAGCTAGCTAGCTTGTAGTCTTATTAAATCTTTTTATTTTTCCTCCAGCTACAAGATGATAAATTGTATTATTTTATTTCTCTTGGTTTTTCTTTCAAAAGTTTTGATGAAATACACTAGTTTTTCTTTTTGTTGAGACATGATTACCAGAGAAGATAAAAGTTATATAAAAATAAATAAAATAAAAATAAATATTCACGGACACTTAACACAACGCCTTCTAGTCCCAAACTAAGCAAAGCTTGTACTATGGGAACTAGATGGCTGATAGAATACACACATACATTTTTTTTGTAAATACATACTTATAATACATAGAAACACCCAGACACAGAACAAACATCTATGTTTACAACACACAAATGTTTGTTCTCAGTGGGGATCGAACCCACGACCCACAGCACGGAAGGCAGAGCTACTACCGACTGAGCCATGACGCCTGTCATAAGTAATATGCTTATTGCGTACAATATTATACGAGTAGGTAGGCACGTTATTTTCTACTGTGAGTTCGATGTGTTTCGATAAAAACAAGATCACTCAATATCCCGCAAGCTTCAGGAACTTACTTAATCGTACCATGATAAGGCTTTTTTTAAACTATCAAACCAGATAGTTAAAAAACCTTATCATTATCCTACAAGGTAGAAGATTTTTTTTTAATGCCATTAAACTATTTTATGCGTTTGAGTCTCCAAAGCGCTATGATTGTTGGATTTACTTTAACGTTCAAACTTATCAAGTGTGTGTAATATGAAGTATTTTATGAATACAGTTTTATCACTTGGAGCAAGCGCAAACAAAGCCATGGACAGAAGCTAGTGACAATTTACAAAACTTGGCAAAACGCCCTTATTGATCATGGAATGCTAAAATTTAAATTACGCATAGTTTATGGAGATTAAGATGACGCCGAGCGTTCATCAATAATGTGCCGACGCCATTTGCCCCAAATAAATGAGGCAAAGATTAATGTGAACTGTTTGATCTTCATAAATCATGCCGATATATTCCACCCAGTAAATAAAGGGTAGGGTTGTCTGCTGATGCCATTAGCTATTTTGATAACCCTTATTATCATCAAAATCTATATGCACCCAAACATAAAAAAAAACATTTAAATACCAAACTTTACGAACGATGTAATTATATCAAAACTAGATTTTATTTATCATAATTTTTTTTTTCAATACGTAGTTGCTTTGGAAACAAAAAAGTTTTCCTTCGAGCGTTCGTAGTTGGTTAACGTATCCCCGTATAAAGAGAAAAGTCGCAGGTTTGAGGCCCGCTTGATTCATGACTTTTGGTCTGTTATAAAATAAATTTGTAAAAATTAAGTTATCAATCGTCAAGTAGTTGCTTTGGAAACAAAAAAGTTTTCCTTCGAGCGTTCGTAGTTGGTTAACGTATCCCCGTATAAAGAGAAAAGTCGCAGGTTTGAGGCCCGCTTGATTTATGACTTTTGGTCTGTTATAAAATAAATTTGTAAAAATTAAGTTATCAATCGTCAAGTAGTTGCTTTGGAAACAAAAAAGTTTTCCTTTGAGCGTTCGTAGTTGGTTAACGTATCCCCGTATAAAGAGAAAAGTCGCAGGTTTGAGGCCCGCTTGATTCATGACTTTTGGTCTGTTATAAAATAAATTTGTAAAAATTAAGTTATCAATCGTCAATGTCCACATTTACATAAAAATGTTTAAGTAGTTTCTTATGAACAAGAGGAATTTCTACGTACATTATTGGAAAATTATATAAACAGAATTAATGAATTACTAATTAATTATTTGTATGTTGGTTTTAGGGAACACGAATTCTACGGAGCGTAAGAACCGATCCCTTAAGAACTCAATACATCAAATAATTTCTTCATCATAAAGGTTTTTAGTACAGTCAACCACATAAGTAAACGATGATGATACCAAGTTTCAAAGATGTTTTGGCAGGAAAATAACGATTATATTTTTATTCAAAGTTTTTTTTTTCTTCGTTTCTTGCAATATCCTAAGCAAAGTATTGAAATAATGGTATTAATTTAAATTATGAACGTTTGTAAAATTTTATAAAAAAATATCAACTTCTGGTGCTAACTGTACAAAATTTAATTAGCACCCAATTTATATTTACAAAGAGATATAACATCTGAAGCAATAAACGTTGACGACTTGTTGTTTACGAAATTGGTAAAGTACCTACTAATTGCTCATACCAGTACCTTGGTAATTATATTGAACATCGTAAGAGTTTTATGTCTTTTAGTACAGTCAGCAGAGCAAGTCAATTAGGGATTTTCTATGATTTTTGTACATATTGCAAGTACAAGATATTTTTAAAGATATTAATTTTAATGATACAACTAACTATAACATCTGCTAATAACTATATTAACTAGGATTAAAAAAAAAATATTGATTGATTTGCTGACTGTACCTATCCGTTTTAGAAAACAACACAATACTATTCACAGAATACCGATATCACAAATTAAAAGTGTATTTTACAAACTCACATAGATACCCTTTCAGATACCTAGATACCCATCCATAGTTCAGCAAATAAAATATTATCACCACTCCAAGAAATCTAGCTTACTAACCGTTAGAAAACGTTTTTTTAGTTTACCACGTAAAAAGTTGTAGAGTTCTGTATAAAGTTGGGAAAATGGTTTGCGGAATACTTAAAGTAACGTGAGAATGGCCTATACTTTCCTGCTAGTTGTCATGGAAAAATTAAATTAGCATCAAAGCTCAGCAAGCCGTTGTAAAATTTATTAATGCTAATTCTAACACGCAGCTTTTGATAATATTATAATAGGCATGCCGTGCTTCGTGTTAATTACTCTAGTGAATTGAGGTGGGTGATATTTAGCACTGGCTTTTAGCGTACATTTTAGTTCACCAACACTAGATCCCGGTACCTTTATCCACAAATAGGCAATGGAAATCAAAAACTTTGATTGCGGTATTATTAAGTATCCCTGTTATTAATTAATTTGATGTAATAGCTTATTAATAATAGGGATAGAGAGTAATCGTGTTGTTAGATTTGCTCTCTAGCGTCATTTTAAAAATAAGAAAAGCTGACCTCCTATAGAGTTCACCAAATCTCAAAATACCAAACAAAGCCGCGATAATACCACCCTCTTGATGGCATAGTCGGGTAAGCTCTACTTTAGCGTACAATGTTTCATTTTCCTCTGGAATTCAGGACAAAGGGGAATGCTTATGCAATTTCACAGCATTGTATAGCAAAACTTGGTTTTTCTAGCTTATGTCAAGTGCCACACGGGATTATGAACTTTAAAATATAATTACTAGAGTAAAGCTAAGCATAAATTAAAGCAGAAAAACTAGTACAATAATCTTACAGTTTTTCATAAGTTTATTTTAGCTAGTGGCGGAGTTTTTAAAAGTTTTCTAAAGTCACCAATCAAGTAACCAATGCGATGTGTGTTTACTAGTATCTTGTACTACAATAAACCAAATAAAAAATAGGCAATCTGAATGTCATAGACGTTATTAAATGGCTCTAAACCGCTAAACTCAGTAGTGGTTCATCCGGGCATTTTTACATTTAGAAAGATTGGATTATTCCCATTGAGCCCACCGGCCGGTCGGCCAGTCCACCGATGGGCCAGATGGGAAAAAAATACCATCGAGCCAACTCATTTGCATAGTGGGCCCGTTGAGATTTTTTTAACGGTAAATACAGATGAAACGAGTATGTTTTTCAAATACTTTTTGACCAATAGTTGGACATTATTTTAGCTATATTTTTAGGATTATTTATTAAATGCGTATTATTTTCTGTTACAGTTGTCTGCAACTCTACTGGTGCTGCTCCACCTGTGTATGCACGTGGTGGATGAAGGTCATGCTGTCAATCCAAGTAAGTAGCTTCCACTGAGTTTCCATACAGCGTGGCAAGGCAGCCAGCGTCACAGCTAAAGAAAAGATATTCAAGGAAAGCTATTTTTCCGACGCTGTGTTTAATATGTTTGAAAATATCAAATTACCAGCCAAATTAAAAAAAATCAAGAGTCACTTCTCTGTAGTAGTTAGGTAGATGTTTGACTTTGATGATCCACTTACAATCGAAATGGTACTGGTTCAAACTTCCTCGTAACGGAATGTTTCCTATTACTAAACTTCAGAAAGCTCTTGTATCATTTGAGTAACTGCCACAATCTAAGACGTACCTTACTTTAATATAATCAGCGTTATACTGACATCTCTTACCAATGACTAGTGCCGCTTGCCTCATGAGCCAAACTTCATGATGGTCCATCGGTTCTTACGTGTGTTGGGAGCTTTCAGCCTTTATAAAATAACGAAGGTCTGGTGTTCACTGGCTTTTGTATTATAGTGACAAATAGAGACATGGCGTGTTTGAGTGCTTCAGTCAATACTCTAGTGCGAATTCGAAACGTTTGATCGGTTTATATGTAACAGGGAATCTGTGAATACCACACGCTGGCATTTCGGGAATAGTATTGAACAGGAATATACTCGTATGCTTAACATTCCGTTGATTGCCATACGTGTGACGTGTGACGTGTGATAAACGGGTAACCACTAGAAAACTATTCAGAGCGAGTATTCAATACGTATTGATTTGTACTGATACAAAATGATACTACCTATACAGCATATTGTGTCTACAATGCCGACAAAAAATTGACACACTGGTAGAGCTACTTATTAGTATTCATAAAAAAATAATTAAAGTACATTTCGCATAATACAGTATCGCATAAGCCCGTATTCTCACTTACTGCCCAAGATCCGGACTCAAGCATATTATAGATTTTTGTATAAGAATCTCTTCGTAAATCTATGCTTACATACAGCGGGTGTTTCTATGTATCATAAGTATTTATTTACAAAAAATAAAAATGTATTTATGTATTCTATCAGCCATCCAGTTTCCATCGTACAAGCTTTGCTTAGTTTGGGACTAGAAGGCGTTGTGTTAAGTGTCTGGAATTGGATTTTTTTTAATGAATTCTTATACTACAGTAACTTATTGAGGCTGACTGTATTATTGGTATATTTCGGTTTAAAGATCTGTATTCTCATTATGACCATTTGTCACTTACATGAGAGTAATTTAAGTAAGTTTTGTATGCGTTGCGGGTAGACTTAAATAAATATATTTATGGCTTCGTATTCACATTTCCTACTCTATTTTCCAAATACAAATAATAATTTCGTCCTAATTCTTTTGTTTTTCATAAGTTAATACGCGATTAAAAGGAAACCCGGGGTCTTCGGGATAAAGGAATGTTTCTCTCCCAGATAAGTGCCTTTTTATGTCACAGTTGTTACACATGAATAAATATTATTTTTGGTACCCTCCACACAGGAAATATCGACTTTGTATGTTTATTGTCATGTAAATACTTAAGGAGGATGTTTTAGTATCGCTTGTGAGATTCTTAGATAAATACGAGGTATTTGGGTAAACAGTATTAGAGGGAAAGATAAGCACTAAATCGAGAATTGTATTTTTGGGAATTTTCTTTTATGGTTTTGTTCCTGGATGGCCTAGTTTCTAGACTACAAAAATCTTTACGCAAAGGCTAGATAAACTGAACCCTTTTTAAGCATCAGATAGGATGTTTCAGGTAGACTTGGGTCCCCATCTAACCCAGACAAGGCACCCCTATAGTTAGAATGCCTATCTCGTTAGCCTGAAGCTTTTGATTACGAATAGACATATTTTTAGATAGAGTAGGCTTGCCCAGCACTAAAACATTCTCTTAGCTTAGTCCTCTTTTTGGAGTGGTCGGGTAAATAGCCCATTATCTGCAGACTACGTTGATAAAGCTGAGAAAAATAGCATAACAATAATAATGTTATTTGCACATAACTCTCGTCCATTGTCACCAATAGGCATACAATTTGGGATAAACTCTACATTTGCATACAAATTAATCTTGAGTTTGTCGGAATGTTTGTCAGTAATTTGCACTTTGATTTGAGATTTACACGCGTGACATGGTTTTATAGGGCGTTGTACACTAGCCGATACCAAGGCCGACACTGACGACAAAATATCGGAGTAGTGTGAAATAGACCGACATAATAGTGTGAAATCATGTAATAAATAAATGTTTGAGATTTTATTTATTTCCGACGATACTGCGTGTATATGGATAATGTATATCATTTTATTGTAAGTATAAAAAATTGAAAAGCGCATTTTAAAGGAGATTTCCTGTCGATTTGTTTGTTTCAGAGCTAGGGAAAGGCAGGAAAGGGAATACAGACAGATGCAATCAGTTCTCAAATTTTATAAAACCTCTCTTTTCTCAGACGATGGTTAAAAGTTATGTTCATAACAGTACATCCTCTGATCTCCTTACAATAAATTGTTTGACACAAAGATATCCAGCTGATGCCATCGCTGATACAGAGGAAATTTTAATGGCGTGTCAGTTTATTGGATACAATTAAAAGTAGAGTATAGGACACATTTTTCAAGACTTCTTTTTTAGGTAGAGTGTCTTTCAAAACTATTTATACACGTATCCATTTGTTCATTACGATGCTTGTAATTTACGTTATAGATATTATTGTTGCTATAATTGAATCTATCGGCTATAAGTAATACAACATTTCCAGGGTTATCAAACATTTTCTTACATATTCCATAAAACTTCCATAGGTATCATGTATCAAAATGTCAGCGACCGTGTAAACAGAGCCTATGACCCCGACAATGCCCAACCTTCATTACGCCGCACCAGCTCAAATAAAACTCGACTTTAGTGCTTTTATTTTAATGGCTATAATTGAAAGTTGTAAATCGCACTGTGGTTTTCGAGGTTCCTTGATAGCGTGGGTGACCACACGGTAAGGTTAGTCTGGGATAAGCTTTTATGAACTGCGAGGTACTATCCCCAGCATTGGTCATAATGTAGTTTGGTATGAGGTTTACCCGGGTTAACCTTAATGTTCCTGCTCGAACACAAAATTGGCATGATCTATGTTCTTCTTCTTTATTATTTATTGTACACAGAGAAACTTAACTTAAAACTTAAACTTAAAACATGTACATACAGGCGAGCTTAACCCTAAAAAGAGTTCTCTTCCAGCTTCTTCTTCAGGTTCTTCTTTTTTTAAACCTATATGGCCTGTGTCCGTCATTTCGACAGACAATTTTGCCAGTGTCAAGTGATAAATTTAAAATAATATATAAGTCAAGCCAAGTCTTCGTCAAGTCGGCTGTCGTTTGTTTCGAAGAGAAAATGGTGGATTTTCTTTCAAAACCTGAAAGGAATTTTCACATACAGAGAAACCACTTTACACACATTTATTCCAATGGCTCACACTTTATATTACGACCTAAGTATTATTGGTTAAAATTCCACCAAAATTAAATAACAATACTCACAATAACACAAGAAAAACTATTAAAATAAAAGTGCTTTATGTTATTTCAAAAAATGACAAAACTCAAATCACAAAATTGGTATACTTACCACATTTCACTTTTAATGACATATTGTGCTGTCAAAAGTGATGGTGTAGTGTTTGCAGTCGCAAAAATATAATAATTGAAAATGAGTTAATCTGAAAAAGAATATTGCCAGCATAAAAAACATCTCAAAAGCATACCGCCAAATTAACTACTCCGGTGCAAATTAATTTACGTACGGGTTTTGGCATCCAAAAAGTTATCCATATAGTTAGTACAAACACTAAATAGCCTTTCTGTATGCGTTGATATGGGATTTCCACTTCTCAAAAACAAAACTTTTGTTTGCGCAACGCAACGGCATGAACGTTTCAATCTTGTGAAGGAAAAAAGCACTCATCGTTCAAAAAAATGTGTTCACTGGTAAAATGTACCCTAAACCTAATGAAATACGCGATGAATTTGAGAACTTACATATATTTTTCATAGAGAAATAAAGAAGCCGCCCTTGCACAGAATATACCTACCTATTCGTATCTCTCAAGCTTTGCTTAGTTTGGGACTCGAGAGCGTTGTGTATAATTGTCTAAAAAAAATTTTTTTTTTTCATTGACTTACCAATTTATTCACAAAGAAAATTACAACTAATACAGTATTTACAATATTTACAAAATTCACAATGATTAAATTTATTTATTATTTATTTATGTTAATTTTTGTTTAGTGATATAATAGGAGTCAGAAACTTGGTACTGGTTTGGACCAGTTGAGCTATCTATAAATAGTTTGCAATGGTTTGTAGATAGCTCGACTGTTTCATGTGTATTTTGTAAATATTGTAAATACTGTATTACTTGTAATTTTTTTTGGAGTCAGAAACACCATCAAAACATTAAAAGAGGTAAAAATGTATATGAAAACACACGTAACTGTTGTAATAGTATAAATATACCTCTCATTGTGTATTGGCAAGGCCGTTTGCCCCTTCATACATAATTCAACCCGGACTAGCCATCATACGTATATCGGACAGTATCTGCGTGAAATAATACGTGCGTGATGACTTTCCTGGTTGTACCTGAATTTTAATCTTTTTTGGGATCAAACAACTAAGCATTGCAAGCTATGATAAGAACTACGATATTTTATAAATAAATATTTATATCAACTAGGTTCCGCTCGTGACTTCGTACGCATGCCGTTGGATTTCGTTGATTTTCCGGGATAAAAAGTATCCTTTGTGTTAATCCAGGTCATGGACAATATATATTCTAAGTTTCATAAAAATCGGATCATTAGTTATTGCGAATCTTTATATTCTGCATGCTGCCTACCTAAGTACTAAGTACAGCTTCTTATCCCATGATATCTTACAAGATCTTAATCCAATCTCTCAAGCTGAATTATTAGCAGAAGATACGAAACATCAAATACCTACCATTCATAGACAATAGCATTGTAAGTGATCCCATTGGAAATCTCAGACGCTTTAGCCAAATGAAGCTTTTAGTGAAATAGCTTAGATGAGTATGAGGTTTGGTGATAGGTTTCTGAAGATAGATCACAGATAATGGGATATATATTGAGATCAATGCAATATCAATACATCTTCTTAATATATAAAACACTTTTGAAGCTGACTGACAATCAACCCACAGCTTAAACTATAAGTCCTAGAGGTATGAAATTAGTAAGAAATTAGTACGTGAAATGTAGTATCCTTATATAGTGCAGAGGTACAAAAGCTGCGGGCGACGGCTAGTCAAATGTATTTTAGTAAGTAGAGCAATATTCAAATAGTCAAATGCAATGCAATGTTTAACATAACTAAATGCGTATTCGATTTTCGTGTTTGTTACTCAATTGCTAGTAGACTGATCTAGATAACAACTAGTATAACAGAACTTATAGGCAATATAAATAAAGAATTTTTTTAATGAATCGGCTTCGGTATGGAAACGGAAAGTGTGAGGTAGTCGATGACACGGACAATGTCACGGGTAGAAACTATAGTAACTAATAAAGTTGTCAGATGTACAAAGGTCCTTCGAACGTCTCACCACGAGGCCAGGTCATGAACTACTGCTGTAAGAATTAATGACCTACCCAAATTATCGTCTTTCAATACAAAAAGATTGGATACGGCGTTTATACACTGGCCGATATCGATACCTACGATAGCAATGTCAGTGGCTCGAAAAAAACCATCGGCGTTGGTCGCAACCATTGTGTGAAAGCGTGTAAGGGCTTAATACTGAAACGTCACTCAAATTTAAACACCACTTAAAATTGCTCTGCCTCTGTTGGTCATTACTCATTTGTAAGAGATGGCAATAATTTAAGCATGAACTTAATATAAGTAGCGTTTGAGTATTCGGCCGGAAGACTCATAAGGAGTAAGTCAGACTGCTCAAGCACTGATCCGGACTCAAGCATAGATTTTTGCATGAAAATCTCTACTCAAATTGCTTGATTAACGATTTCTTCATCAGCATACGGGCCTTATAGTTCTATGACGTGAGTTCTTCGGCGATATCGTGTTGGTGTCGTCTCGCAGTGTGAAAATGTAGGTAGGCAAGAACTTAATTACCAGACCTTGTAAGGTCCTACCCTGCCGAATCGATAATATACTTTCGTAGTCTGAATACGTGGGGTAATTTACCCGAACAAAAGAACTTTCTCGGGTAATTAGAAATGGGACAAGATTGCGTGATACCATAGAAGAAAAAAGTAGTCTTTTACCCATACTCTTCGAACAAATATCTAATTAAAGGAAACTTATTACTTTAGTTTTTAAAAATTTTTGTCATAGCTCTATGTCAAGTTTTCAAAAGGATATTTTTGAGAGACTGAGCTTGTTTTGGCTAGAGATGGGCACGTACTCGGGTATATACCCAAACACGCACCCGGTAAATACCCGTATGCACCTATTTGCTGGGTATATAAAATAACCATTGCCAATTTACACCCTTATAATAAAGTGAGTGTCTGTGTGACATGCAAAAGCGTGTTCCGCAATTGAAATTATTTTTGCCACGCAGCGCGCAGTGTACCAGTTTTAAAAGAAGCGCACTAATACCATATTTCTCATACAAAAGCCACAGCTTATTAAGGGGATTTAAGATAGCGTCTAAGACACAATTAATCAGACCTTAAGAAAATAATAGCACTACTATGGGCTCAATTTATTATCGTCTTAGACGATCCTTAGCCATTCCCATTTCTCTTTGTTGAATATCACAAAAGGGTTTAAACATTTTTCCTCGTCCCAGTATTTTTATTTTTGTAATTTCAGTCTCGGTTTTGTTTTCGGAAATTGCACGACTTTCATTTTCAGCGACTGGAAATGCAAATTTGTGTTTTTTCAACATTTCTTGATCTGAAAAGGCGCATGGAAAGGAACGGATTATCTCAAAGCTATTGCGTGTAACAAATACCCCATAAATATGATTTAGCTGCTATACGTTATTTTAAAACAATTTAACGTAGCCAAACGAATAGAAAAGTCAACCTTATATGACAAGGAATACAGTCCAGAATTATTTATTTACAAGCAACAAATTTTCAAACCAATGTAATAAACTCATAGGTATGAATTGAAAAACAATCTTAAAACTCAAGATCATTCGTGTTAATTTTTAATATTGTAATTAATTTTATTTACAAGATATTCTGTTATACATTCCACTGTTGTAGTTAAAAGTTAAATAAAACGATATCAAATGATGATACTTTACATATTACAAGCAGAAGGAATATTCATCTCTGATACTTTACTGCCTATAAAATTAATACAAGCTATAATCTAGAACTGCAGTGCACTTACCATTAGCCTAAAAGCTTGCGGTATTGGGTAATGTGTCCCCAATTTGGACTACCTAGGGGTAATCTTTGACACCTTTGTAGAGCATTTACCCAAGAGATTTAGCAGTGGTATGGTCAGTTTGGAAAATTAAATGCTGCAAAGTTCTGTTAGTTCGAGGTTTTGGTATGCATTTTCTTTGGTCGCGAGAAACTGCTCCTAGACTCACTATAGTTGATACTTTTGTAGAGAACAACTCAGAAAGTTTGGTACTAAGAGATACATAAAAAAATATTATATTAAATGCTGTGTCTTGCGATTCACATAACTAGCGATACTTTTAGTATTTTTATTGATTTTGTGATTTTACGTAAATATTTTCTGCCATCTTACGTATCTCCATGTATTTCGCAGTTTGTTGCTACCTCAACTGAACAAAAAACTACTATGTATGCGCAGTAGATAGAGTTACGTAGATAAATGTCGTTGTTAATAGGCGTGTAGGTTTCAATGTACTATTAAGACGGGTTTTACTGCTAAGAGGCCGTGGCTACGTTCAAAGCCTAAAAGATACCGGTACCGTCAAGATCAGAAGCCAGATAACTTAGTTCCCGCCATTTACTGTAATTGCTAGCTTTTAACAAGGAAGCTCGAGCAATTCAATTATTGCAAATGGAAAGGGCTCACAAAAATAATTGCAGGATCCGGCTGTAAAACCGACGCGGTTACGCGACTGATACGCAGAAATAACGCGGTAATAGCGATACCTGTCAAAGCCAAACCGACTAGCGAGGTTGGTTATGTGCACAAGACAAGTGTCGCTATGTCAAAACAATAACCAGGGTTTTCGCGTCAGTTTTACAGAACCTTTAGGCGCAATTTTTATCTCAAATACCACTCCCTATCGTACTGGCAATAAAATAGTAATAAAAGTGGGGATAAAAGTCATTAGTTAATTCGAATGTCTTGCTGGCTTGCTTTACAGCTGAGTTTTGCAGTTACTTGTGAAATATAAGGTACCTACTCATATTTACTGGATAACATAGTGAAAAAAAACACGCAGTAAGTTATAAAAAAAAAATGAAATGAAATACATTTATTCAACCCATTGGGTACAAACACACAGATACAATAGAGAGAAATGAAAGTAAGTCAGACAGGAAGGAGCAGAACAGAGTAAGTGGTAGGACAAGTAGGTACAAAAGTATAGCAAATAATAAGTATGAGAAAACAAAAAACAAAATAAAAATTATGGTTAGTCCTGTCCTGTTCTATAAGTACCCTTGTGCGGTTGAAAAGGTAAAAGGTATAAAAAAAAATTGTAATAAAATACTAAGACTAACACTATATTTTTAATGGTAATTAATTAATATTATGCTTGTACGAGTAGAACTAACTCGGTTGAATGAGAACACAAAAGATGTAAATGATCCTTGTAATTTTACTGAATAAAATAAAACGGTTGGTTGATAACAACACTCAGTACTTAAATAATGTTACTAAGAGACCAACCAGTAAACATGTTTAAACATAAAACACTTGTAACAAATAATCCGATGAAGAAAAATTGTAGTTAGGGGAAGTAATAAAAATAGACAGTCTACAAAAAAATATTCCAAACGAAAAAACATTTGTAATTTACAAATGGACTAGGGTGTAGTATGAGAGTAAACATTTATTTTTTCTTGTTTGTCACTTTCTTTTGATTTAATTTCGATTTCCGCATGAACGCATGTATGTATATTCGTGTTTTTCGTCTACTTTGACCGTATATTTGATGACAGACTCGTGGTCACAACGGTTTGCTACACCAGTGTGACTACGAGTAATTTATTTTACTCGCGGTCACACTGTGCGGTGTGATCAAAAGTAAATTATTTAAACGTAAGACTCGTGGTTACACTGTTGTGTGGGGAAATTAAGTTCAT
Source organism: Eulithis prunata (assembly GCA_918843925.1). NCBI lineage: Eukaryota > Metazoa > Arthropoda > Insecta > Lepidoptera > Geometridae > Eulithis > Eulithis prunata. The sequence goes on along the minus strand of OU974016.1, from coordinate 3,533,006 downwards.
AATCGCATGACATCATCTAACACTACATAGAGTCAAGGTAAATACGTTACGAGATAGACAGCGAGGAGATACGTCAATTCTCGATACGCTACGCCAAGTGTAAATAATGGCATCAAGCGTGTTACATATTACAAATGATAAATTTAATTAATTTGGCATTGCTCGTTTAGTTATAGCCGTCCTGGTTGTTTCAGTTTAGATATAGGTACTAAAAAGAGACGACCAAGTTTTTAATAATCTTGAAAGTGTTGTGTGAACATTCTGGTTGTTGTTTGTGACGTATCTGCCTGTTCTTATTAACTTCGGATACTAAAGATACATCTTAGTAAAACTATGGTTGTAAGATTTACAAAGATATAAGTAAAAGCTTTGACGTTCCCGGCAATAAACCCAATTAGGGACTTAGGGGTCACTTATTTTATCCCTCTTGAGGCAGTGAACCGTAAAATCTCCATTCCATCCCACAATAAATCTTGTTGCTGATAATATTAATGCCAATGTTAAAACACATAATAATTCAGCTTGTTGTCCAGGAAGGGCGGCCTTTAATTTGGTAGGACAACAACATTGGAAATCAAGAAATCCGAAATCAGCGTTCTGCACGGAGATCTGTGTCCAGTCCAGTAAAGATTTGTAGTGGCAATGCGACGATGAGAAGGTGGCTCCTGGTGGGTAGGGTGTAAGGCGGCGTTTAATTTGTTAGAACAACAACAATGGAAATCAAGAAATCCGAAATCATCGTTCTGCACGGAGATCTGGGTCCAGTCCATTAAAGATTGTTTATATCATTGAGTCCAGCAGTGAATCTCTTATTGTTACAATAGTCACCTACCTAAAAGAGTTCAAACGATGAGACTGGTCATGTGATTGTATCGTTTCGTGAAAAGTTTTTCGTCCCCTCTGAAGGTCGGGCAGAATGGCCGCGAGATACTAGCGACCATCTGTGCATGACGAAGACACTCGGTAAAAACTTTTTCAATAAGTTGCTTATTATGTAACCGAAAACTGTAAATTGCTCCAAATCCAATTTAGGAATATCTGAAGTTTTCCAAAATGAACCTTTTGCAAGTAAAGTTATCAAGGTAGTCGGAATAAAAGTTTTGTACGTGCTAAGAATAAGGTCTCCTTCCTTTATTAAATTTTCTGTCATCTAGGATTGAGTTGTTTGAAAGGCAGGAAGGGCTTATTGATTAAATCATAAGTCTTGGGATATCTGTAATCCTATATTCCAATTATGTTGGAGTATTTTAGTAAACAGAGTGTTGCCTAGTAAATATTGAGCGTGTACACGGCCATAGTGACAATCTAATTACGTTACATTTAGTACTAGACGGTTTTACACCGAGTAACAGAAGCTATCGTACAATATCGTGTACTTAAACACTTTTATAGATGTTTTTAGAATTTGAATAGTCATTGAAAATCAATGAGTTAGGATAAGTACGAGTATAACGAGAATTCTTGTCTTTTATAGTTCGATAAGTTACACATTGCTACTACTTGAATAAACCATGAATGAAAATGAGTTGTAATGTGAAACATGATATTCTTTTTAGAACTAGTCACACAAAAATCGGCTTGAGACAAATACTTAATTTTAAATAAAAAATCCTGTTCAGATTTTAAAAAAACCATTTTGACATGTTGTTATTTTCTGCAAGATACAAAATCTCAGGTAAAAACGTCGACGGAAAATCGTTTAGGAAGATAATTTTAAAAAGGTACTGGGTTTTGCTAACTTACTTCCATTAACGTACTACTCATTCCTTGTCAACTTTTACAAGGCTGGCAAGAACAGGGAAGTTATTTTCTAGCTTAAAAATAATAAACGCTTTAATTTTTAATTATGAAGCAAAATAAATATATTTTGAGTCACTTAACTGATACATTTAGATAAATTATTATGAGTGATTTCAAAAATGCGTAAATCAGCCATTTGCATTATTGTATTTCTCAGAATCTGTGAATTTGGACAAATGATACTTCAAACACAGCAGAAGCTGTGAACTCAATAACGCTGAGGTTTTGCCTATATCAGTGGGACGATATAAGATAAATAAAACTTACCGTGCTCTACCAAACTTTAGAGAAACGATTCACGTCAAACATTATTTTAGCTTACTTCCCACAAAAGCTTTCCTTACCTGTGCGTTATTAAATTTACCTCGCTCAACTTATAATTGAGTTAAAATCCTAAATAATGTTCATGAAAATTTGCCGGCCAACCATTTTCAATTTCGAGAATGCTCAGAGACCTCATACCTAATTCTGTTGGTCTCCATCCGGAAAATTGCGTCGCATAATACTCATGTCAGCCTTAGGAACGATATCATTTTCAAAAACCATTTAAAAGTACAGTTTTGTCACAATAATATATGCTGTTTAGCTTTGCAAATGTAACAATAATTAGTTATTTTTGATTCTCAATGATTTTTACATTTTGCTGTTTTCTGATTGTTCTAAAAACACCAGTGAAAGTATCATCTAACTAAACAAAACCACGGCGCGCACAGCAGAGTTTAAGTGGTTTTTCAAATACCCTGTCAGTAAAAACAATAGCTTTGTAGCCTCTGCAGGTACCTAATAAGTGAAAGTGCTGCCCCAGCGTTCCTAAATTAAATATGGATGTACGTACTCTTCTCTAGCTGAAATATAATCCCTACTGCGCCTTTTGATGTAGGTTTTATTGAGGTTTTACTGCCGCCACGACAATGCTGGAATGCTACTGTCATTTGTCAGAAGATTCGATGTTACAGATGTTACTAAACGCTCGAGCGTTTCTAAAACAAAACCACGATTCGAGTTTTCACATTTTTTTAAACAACACATAGCATTTTTATTTAAATAGTTTTTCTTGTGTTATTGTGAGTATTATTGTTTAATTTTGGTGGAATTTTAACCAATAATACTTAGGTCGTAACATAAAGTGTGAGCCATTGGAATAAATGTGTGTAAAGTGGTTTTTCTGAATGTGAAAAATCGTTTCAGGTTTTGAAGAGAAAATCCACCATTTTCTTCTTCTTCTTCTCTTCAATAATGGCCTGTGTCCGTCATTTCGACAGACAATTTTGCCAATGTCAAGTGTTAAAATTGTAATAAATAAGTCAAGTCAAGTCAGTTGTCAAGTCGGCTGTCGTTTGTTTTGAAAAGAAAATGGTGGATTTTCTCTCCAAAACGTAACACGAATTTTCACATTCAGAAAAACCACTTTACATTCAAAACCAACGACAGCCTACTTGACGAAGACTTGACTTGACTTTTATTATTTAAAATTCACCACTTGACACTGGCAAAATTGTCTGTCGAAATGACGGACACAGGCCATATAGGTTTAAAAGAAGAAGAAAACAAAATCACAACCAACGCGAAAAGAGCGCGCTCTGTTAGTTCTGGTTGTGTTATACAAAACTATGCGTTATATATGACAGTTTAAGGAGCAAGTGAGTGTTACTATGTATTAAAATGTACGTAATTTATCAGCAATCTAGTTCAATAGAACAAACTCTGTTTAATTTGGGACTAGAGGGCGCTGTGTGAAAACTGTACCTTTCAATCCTAATGTTGCCAATTTGAATTCAATCGTTCAATAATGAACTTTTGTAATTCATATAATGTGTATACAGTGGTTTCAATTAGAAAAGGAACTGTGAGGAAAGCCGTGATTTTCTTAGCTCTTGACTTTTGCGATAATAGAGTTGACTAGACTGAGAGGTTAGTAGGTAAATAGGCTCTGAGTAAACATAATTATATGTATCATTTTTTAGGCACTACATTGTTCTCTCAGAAGCCGCTCCTGACAGTACATAAATCATTGAATAGAGACTAGGTTACTTTATTAGACAAACTCGATGTGAATGTTTTCGGCTGCCTCCAGGCTTATGACAAATTAACTGAGTTGAAAGCTTAAAAGGTCTACACGCGGTCCACTGGAGATAAAATAATTGTTTTGTGAAATAAGCTAGTTTTAATATCGCTCCGCTTGTCGCTCCGCTGTTGCTATAGTGCAAACTTAAAACCAAGTGCGGTGTAACGTAAGGAATGCGGCTTTTGATGCCGGCTCGTTTTAACGCGTTTGTAACCGCAGAGCACATGCTAAGATAAATTGTTTTCTTAGAGCCGTATTTCTATTAGGCATAGAATAGAAATTACAATGGAGGAGGCAGTGGTACAATAAAGTTTTGAATTCGTATGCTAATGACGAGTCTAGACTAGACTGCCTAAGTTCTTTATTTTTATGGGCAGTTGTTATATAAACCAATAAGTACGAAATTCATCAGTTAGGAGTTACCCCTAAATTTATAAACACAGGCTAAACAAACCGCTATATCGTTTCGACCAGCCTTCCACAACCCCTGAAGCTAAACCTAGAGGTGCTACATCAATTATGAATTTGAATATATACCTTAAAATTAATGTCTATCAATTCACAGTCAATAGCACAAATAATTTGGCATAAACATATTAATCTTTCAAAAGAACACGTCATGAAATCAGAGCTATAGCCAAGACCTACACTTGGCTGAACACATATTTCAATACAACAGTCGTAAAAATAAAATACAGATTCGGTCCAAACAAATGAATGCAAAATTTTGTTACGTTTCTCACAAACAACATAAATAATGCAAGCGGTGTCCATTACATACTTTATCTGAGACATCCCAAAGAGAAGTCACATAGAATAACTGGAAGAGACTTCTTAAAATCCCCATCACAAAACAATTCGGTGTAACATTCGTCCACGTTTCAAAATGTGCAATGACTAATCTGCCAAAATTGCCATGCCACTGATGCCAATAAGGAAGCAGGCCTAAGAAGGTATTTTATTTGCTTTGTTCCCTTTTAGTGAACGCTATGCAGTCTACTTGTCCTGTCGATGCAGTCCTTATTTACAAATAGACTGCATGAATAGGACATGAGAGTGCCTTTCTTTACTGCATACACACACATGTCTATCAGTCACTATTATGTCCTATAGTCATTATTTTTTTTAAACAATAGCAGCCACTGATGGAAAGCAAATTGGAATCTCGTCTTTAGTCTTTGCATAGATAGGAAAAAGTTGACGGTATAGAACACTATACAGAAGACCTATCTAGACAATCATATCCTCGAACTGCAGACTGTCAAATGATAAATGGTCAAATGGTCCCTAATTGAATATTAAATGCGGCTGTCTACATCCCCGACAGCGTGACAGGGGTTTAACAGGTCACGAAAATGGCAAGACCCCTTAGCCAGGGATTACTTAGTCGACACCCAGCCGTAGCTTATGTAACTGTTCATGAAAAATAGATTATTTTCTATCTATTTACTGTGTACGTACAGATAGGCACAAAATAACTAAACGTTTTTAAATAACATTTTAAAAATTTCCCCAAAAAAGTAATTGCTCCTAACTTAGAAAGTTTATTCGAAAAAAAACTTCAGTCTCTAATGAAAGGTGATTTTTAGCATTTTTCGATTTGGTTGTCCTCCGTCTAAAAAATCTAGAAACAGACTTAGACCAAAGTTATCAAAAGTAAAAAAAAAAAATCGACCGTAAAACGACACTGCATAGAAACTATTTCATTTAAAAGTTTCTAAAGGAAAAGTTTCTTTATATTGATGAGGTTTAAACCTCAAAAAGGGTTGGGAAATTATCTTGTTACACCTAGTACAATAATAGTTATTTGTTATACAAGAGTGCAAAGTTGCTTTTTAACCGCGTGTTCAATTTTGATGACCGAGCAATCGAAGGATTCTAAAATTGAATCACGAGCGCAGCGAGTGATTTAAAATTAGAATCCTGAGCGTTAGCGAGGGAATCAAAAGAGCACGAGGTGAAAAATCTTTGCACTCGAGTGCAACACGTAACTTTTCATTCCACCTCAGCGAGGAAATGACTAATTAGCGCATTATTAACAGTTTCAGTCAATTCTGTTGGCGTCAAACAAACTTCCTCGTCGCTAGAATCACTCATTTTAGTTTTTTCACTTGTTTTCAAGTTTCTTGTTTTTAATATAAGGTTTAACAATGACGTGAAAAAATGCCGCGTAAAGAACCGCGTACAAAGCAAATTGAAAAAAGAACACCAAGAAGGTTCCGAGTCTTGAGTTTTTAACAAATTAAAAAAAAGTTGTATGATATATTCGGCACCATAGAGGTAGCAGTAAATAGGTTTAATGTTTTTTTTTAATTCACAAACTTAGTGCACACGATGTTCTAAATTCAATTTACTTTATCCTCTAGAGAATAAAAACGGCTTTTCCACTCAGATATTGAAGATTAAAAATACCCTTTCCGAGATGGTGGGATGAAAAACAATTTTAGATAAGTAATAATTACAGATCCTGCGAGGAGAAATGTTCAACCAAATTATATTGCCCGTAATTTTATAAAACCTATTAAAAGTTGGTAGCTTCTTCGTAAGTATAACAAGAAAAGTCAGACGGAACGCACATACTTAACTCATCACTGTCACTCTAAAATTACTTGGAATTAAATAACTTCAATTAACCGGCTTTGGGTCGTTTTTTCTTTACTACGATTTAATCATTTACCATGCCTTTCTAGCCACGTTGGAATGATCACGTGACTTCTTTCTATTCTTTAGCGATGGTATTTTATAAACTTGCCCAGAAAGACGATGTGTATTTCAAAAATCAACCCGTGATACTTAATATCAAACAAAGGTCTTATTTAAGACCGTTGTGGACCAATCCTTAAACTAGCTAGAGTATAATAGAGTTTTGAAATTTTAATCTAATCTTCCACAAAACTAGAAAGATAAAATAATTTGAAAAGCTCTCAAAGTATTAGACTATTGTAGGCCTTAAGCCGTAAATATTCCAATCTGAGGTACAAGTCTCGTTTATGGCCAAACTTTTGGTGTTTGTTAACCACAGACAATGCCCTTAAGGACACAAATTTAACAATAACAGACCCCAGGCGGTGGTAAAGCAATGGAGGTGGTATTACGGTAATTATTTACGTGCTCTATCTTGTACTCCGCTGAATAATAATACAGTTTACAATACATTTGGGCACTTTAAGGGACTTGCAAATGAAATTTCTGAGTGTATTTTTGGTACTCTAATATAGACCGTAAAACGACGGAATAAAAGTCATTGGATCGTAAAAACAAGACAGATTCAGCTTTTGGCTTCAAATACAAGTAGGTAAAAGACTTGCGATCTTCGAGCTCGTCTTGTATCTACTTGTGGCGTGTACGCGGTGTGGACGCTCTGAGTGGAATCGCCCGCAAGTCGCCAGTGTGACAAAGCTCCAAATCTTACAACAACACATCTTAGTGCCTCCTGACGCTGTATAATCATCTTCAAAAGATGTAAAGGCCTAATATTATTATTAAGGACATTATCACACAACGCTCTCTAGTCCTAAACTAAGCAAAGCTTGTACTATGGGAACTAGACTGCTGATAGAATACTTTTTTTTGTACATACATACTTATGATGCATAGTAAATACCCAGACATAGAACAACCATCAATGTTTGCCACACACAAATGCTTGTTTTCGGTGGGGATCGAACCCACGATCCACAGCACGGAAGGCAGACCTCATACCAACTGACGCTTGTCACAGCTCTGTTTTTAATTTGGTTTTAATCTGGTTTTAATTGTCAGAGAACTTAGATGTGTTTGTATCTTTGTTTATTCCCAAAAGCTATAAAATAAGAAGTTGATCCTACTGTTATCCAAATTTAATAAAATTATTAGTTGTGTTTGTGGAATATTCCGAAAACAGTAGAGATTTGCTCTCCCTAAGCCTCAGCCATAAAGTGGCTGCATGAAGATTAGTGATGTAACTTTGTTAACCCTATGGCATGGTCTACGTTACAGATAATAATGGTAACATCTAGTTCAATCCTATAGTCTTGTAAAACAGTTTGTAATTTCTTTAAGTAACTGTATTAACTAGGAAAATGAGAAAAAAGTATGGATTGAGTTATATCACGATAACATTTAATTTGTCATGCACTTTCTCATTATAGTCACTTTGGATTTTATATCTTTCTGTCTTTCACGTTTTTTTTTAAGGATAGAGCGGGACAAAAACGTTATAGACATGTTACACAAGGTATGTAGAGCAAACGACATAAATGACATGACACAAAATAAATGACAGACAAAATAATTATGAGATTTGCATCGAGTGACACTCTAGTTTAATTAATAAGGTCGAACACAGTCATTTCTGAACCACTGCATGATATCATCGGCCACGTAACCCTGAGGAACCACTGGCACATCACTGAACGGCTTGGCTGTGGTCCCAACTCCATCTCCGGATAACCCCCCTGAAGGGTACGAGTGGGACTGTTGAACTGTATACTTGTAATCGAAATCAAACTTCACATTTCCTTCCGAATCCCAGGTAGACCGGTACAAGCGATCCTGGAATCGGACAATCACAGACGGGTATGGGTCTCCTGGTAAAGATCTGAACGTACACGGATAGTGCAGGGCAGGTCTTTCTTTCGCTTCGCTCGTTATGATTCCACTAACACTCGTCTCACTTGAAGCGACTCTCGCTTCGCTCCAAGGGAGGATTAAAAACAGAATTGGTAGGTACTTCATCGTGCGACTGCAAAGTAGCGAATGAATACTCAGAATGTGCTGAGTTCTGACCGACCTTAAGATAAACTGGTTGGGTAAAGGTCAAATGATTATGCGAATCAACAAACTATCGTGTAGTGATTTGACGATTTATATATTTATGGATATAAATATTACAAACGAAACACCAATTTCTTGACTGATTCTAGGGGCTTAAGAACATAATTATCATCATTATCTTAAAAAATATGATTTGACTGCAAATTGATGACCAAAAAAATGTTTGCGAGCTTTGTCCAAGAATATTTGTTAACTTCTTTTTATAAGTTAAGTTTTTTCGATGTTTTGAACCTTTTAAATTGGCTTAAGAAGTTCCCGATTAAATTAGTCGCTTCCAGCATTACCTTACTCTATGAATAGATACGTATTGTGTTCTAGCAGCACATTACAGCAACTTAAGTCAATTTTTTTTTACCTTACATTGATTTATTTTACCATCCGTAAATGAGCTTCGAAAACAGCTTTTACTTGACCTTAAACGATGCCACAAACTTAAAAGCAACCCAAGGTAAGTCAAAGCTAACTTGACCTCATTGGCACCCTTATATCAAAGTAAGCTACGAGGGTCCATCCGCATCTGGAAAGTTTAGATCGTGACTTACTACACTTCGCCTCATAAAGCATCAGGGTCGGTTAAGTTCTGTGAGATCAAAGACTGGTTGTAAGCAGTTTCAATTAGGTAAAGTCGTTTAATTGCATTTGATTTAGTTTAGGTATATTATTATGGTCATGTGTGATCTTGGCTAGTTGCTAAGTTAACCAATTTAAAAGATTTAATTTTGATTCCACAGATAATTATCGGTTTAAAGATCTTTATTCTCACTAAGACATTTGTCACTTACATGAGAAAAAAATTAAATAAGTTTTATATGCGTTGCGGGTAGACTTAACTAAGTATATTTATGGCTTCGTATTCATATTTACTACTCAAGCATTGAACAGACTTGTTTTGTATGAAAAACTCTGCGCAAATGTAGTAAGACTCTGCGCAAATCCATTATACAAATTTTAATGCAAGTTAAACCCTAAAAATATTACCCTCTGTAAAAAAGTTTCTTTCAGCAAAGAGGCTTAGGTAGGTAAAAAAGCTGTAGGCATAAAATAGTGTTGTTTTTATGAGATAACTCTGAGGAAACTCCTTCCTTCAAAAAAGGAGTTTCCTTTCCTAGAGTTTGAATTTGAATTTCACAGTGTTCTTGTGTGTAGTCAACACGCACTGACCCTACTGATCCTAATTTCTATCCCGCTTGCCAGATCCCGCGCTTTTTACAATATCTATTATATGTTTCCCTAATTTTTTGACCATAACAAAGTAAACACCTATCTCCTAAACAATGAAAAACGGCAAATGCATGAGACGGGCGTCGCCAACAATAAAAAACACGCAAATATTTTCCTGCTGTTAGTAAATTATGAAGTACTAAGAAAACAAGTAAGCTTCTAAATAAACATTTATTCTAAATTTTAAGGCAGTGAAAATCCAATCTACTTAATGCAAACTACGTCCTCGGTATTGTAGTTTCAGCAGCAATTTAGGTAGTGAGTTTATGTTTGTTTACTTAGTTAACTCTTTTGAATAGTCTCCTTGGGCACATTTCACTAAATAACAATGAATGAATTAGATTGTTTAGTAGACTGGATGGAAGAGGTCCGGATTAGTCCCATGTAGCCCGGTGGCTGTTCTTGCCCGAGTACTTCTTTCTCTACTTTTAAAGTCACTTTATATATACTCTGCCTATAACAATAATACCATATTATTTCTATAAACTGCCCCCATATCGCAAGCTCTGCACTGCTTTCGCTGACCAGCATAATTTCAAGCGACGTGGCTACAGATATACAAAAACAAGAAGAGAGCAAAGAACAGAAGCTTTTGACGGCTAAAAACGCGCTGAAACGCGCTAATGTCACTATTTAGTCACATAACACATATGTTTTACTATGAAAACAGTTCAGAAAACCTGCCAGGTCTAAACGTGGCACGTTTTTTGAGGTAACGATTGCCCCCTGGTAAAACAGTTTAAATTCCATAAATATTTGAATACCATTTAAAACATTAGATTTCTGAATTTAGGTCAGATAAGTTCCCTTTGATTCAATATTAATTTCTCAATTCGCCCAGAAGCGGTTATCTTTGCGGTGCTCCGTCCGGTCCGGTGTCCGGCCAGCGAGTCCAATTTCCGGACACTAGTCCACTCCAACTAACGATCAAAGTCTGTTAAAACCATCTTAGTACCTTCGTGTACCTCTCAACCTTAGTCCGCGACTTAGATGCAAATAGTAATAAAAGTTGCAAATTATTCTGATAATATATTGCATATTAATTCTGTCGTAGCAACACGGGCCTAGAAATCAGAGGAAATCAAAGTACTATCTAAACCACTCTAAGCAAACATTAATTAGAAGAATAATATAACTGCCCACATTGTAAAACGATTGGAGCCAGATTTTTTAATCCAGGAATTATTAGAAAATAAAAAATAGTCTAAACGACTCAACGACGCTCATAAGAGGTAGGTATAGTTTGAAAGTTTATTGAAATAAGACTGGATAATAAAGCAAAATACAAACAATATTCAATTTGAAAATAAGAGTTTATTCACAAAGAAAATTACAACTAATATAGTATTTACAAAATACACAGTCATGAAAATTCATCATGAATATTCAATTTATATTTCTTTTATGCAATAAATTGATTTCTATATGGCTATATTCTATTCGTCTCTGTACTAATAATATAGTTTCTGATCGTTGCTGGCACAACAAACTTCCTAAACAACAAGGATGATCAAAATAAATTATCTCGTTATTCTTGTTGTACTTGTACAAGGAAGCAAGGCGTAATCGTTGAACTTATTCTTGATCGCGAGCCAAATAAGTACTGAGTGCTTTACCCAAGTACTTATCCGAGTATATACTCGTAGATTAGATAGGTAGGTACTTATATGTACTTAGAGGAAACTGTAGTATGAAACATTATTACAATTTAGATATATTTTCGGAACGATTCGGTATACTTTTTTTCATATTATTTTCTTACATTATTCATAGCAAAAAAGAGTGTTTAAATTACGCAACATTCGTAAAAGCATTGGTGCATAGCGAAATTTGATTCAATCGCATTCTCCCATCGACTGTACATTTAATTTTCTTTAAGTTTTTCTGTTAAAATTTGAACCGTATAGACCAGGGTACGAATCGGATATCATTGTATGGGATTTCAAAATTCGTTTTTATGATTTGCATAACAATAGAAGGTACGAATCCGCTATAACCCATGATTTTCACGGGTTAGTCTCATAATCCCCTTGATTTCAAAATTTTGACTAGTATGTATTGAGGCCGTAGGTAAGTATGTTGATTTACGCCCATTTACCCATTTTTCGAACTCGTTAATAAAATTGCACTTACCTAATGTATATTTTATTTTATTTTTACTAAGAATAAATTTCTTTTTTTTTTTTAAAGGAGAATTTGGTAAACCAATAAAACGACATTTAAAATTGCGATCTAGTTTGTTCTCACTAATCTGATCCAATCTACTAAGATAACTTGCTTTGAAACTTTACCATTTTCATAATGATATCTCGCACAAATTCGTTAGCAACATTAAAATGAGAAAATGGAGGCTTTTGTGCTTTTTTAGGATAAATCATTTAAGACTAATAGCACTTAGTAAATAATTTTTTTATTGCTTTTTAAATCTGAGCTAGGTTAGTTTTTGGGCAAGACACGATCAATACTAAGGGATATAGTGTTATAATAATGATCTGTGCTAAGGGTAAAGGTGCTGGGCGAGCCTACTTCATCTAAATCATATCCAAGGCATCACATCATCACTGCATCCCGTTCATAGGGACATGAGTAAAAAGTGGCTCCTGGCGCTTTATAAATCATCCAGTTGAGATAGATAGTCCTGATTTATTATTATTTTTGGGCAATGAGTTTTATGAATTTGTTTTTGATACCGAGACTTAGACTAAAGAACTTGGGCGAATATTTGTCCAAGCTAATGAAGCAGTACCTACCAATCAATATACCTATATAAAACTTTTTTGAAGCTGACAGAGAATCAACGCACAGCCTAAACTACATATAAGTCCTAGAGTTATGTAATTTGGAGGATAGTATCCTTATATAGTGTAGAGGTGCACTAAGAAAGGAATTTTGAAACGTCACACGCCGCGGGCGACGGCTAGTCTTGTCATAATTCTTGAACGTCATTTTGAGCACATCAGCTCAAAACTCCATTAACAGCAAATTCATCGGAGTACAATATCATCGAGTTGCTCAGTAATCAGAGGAAGAAACATTTTGGTAATTGGAATAGTTGAGGGGAATTGTTCACAGTTTGTAATTTACTAACTGGAGTTAAGGTGCCTAATGAAATTGCTTTCGATTAGAACCGAATTGATCTGTTTATTGAGTTTGTGAGTGATTAAATTGATGATTTATTGAATAAGTGTGAGAGCAATTAGGTTAGGTTTTTTTTTAGGTTTAAAGAAATTTATTTACAAAAAGACAATAGTTACTTACATGTGAATAGTTATTTAGCGTAAATATTCATAAGTAGTAAGTATAATAAAAGTAAAACAAATCTGAGTACGTAGGTTAGGTAGATCATCGTCCGATTTGGTAGGAGTGTTATATTGTAGGATAGGTACGTGAACGGTTGGTAAGTAGGAAGGTGAGTTGCTAGGTAGGAAAGGAAAAATTACACAGACAAAAAAAACAAAATAAAAAAAATATAGGTAGGTGGTCTAGGTAGGTTGTACGTATTTGCTAGTTATTACTATTAGGTAGGTAGGTATGTATTACTTATCGTCCATAATAAATTGAGCAAGTTTTGTTTTAAATGCAATTAAGGTAACTATGCCGTACCTACACTCTATACTGCCACGACGGAGGCCTTAAGGCGGCCTAAAAACTCCGTCATCAGAGTTGGCCAGTAACTCATACGAGCTTGCTACTCTATACTTATTTTTAGTTCATGGTGTATTTTGAACCACACAAATATAAAAAGCTCTCAATATGATCTTATTTCAAAAACCGAAAAATAAGGTGGACGCCCGGCCCCTTCCCAATTAACCGATCCGATCATTCGATACATACCTACGAGAACCTAGTGTCTAGACAAACCTTACCTAGGCTTTAAGGCACTATTTTGCTGATAATATGTGTAACATTTATAAAAAATTATAAATAAATAAATCTCATTTTATCGCAAAGAGGTACGAATACCTATTATAGAAACCTAAACATCGCCACCCATATAGACTTCTTTTTTAAACAACTATGCAAATGGGTGGGCTCGATAGGAAATTATTTTCCCATCTAGCCCACCAGTGGGCCGGATATGATAGAACAACCCGATGTCCCACCAAAAGTTAAGTGGTAATTGCATATGAACTACCTTCCTGAGAACATCCACTGCGTACGTGCTCTGTGATGCATAGCACTGCGCCCATGGCTTCATCCCGGACGGCCATGGTCTCAGACGACCACGCCTTAAAAATACCTAACAAAAAGTCCCGCTGGTCACGGTTTACTTGAGTTCCATTGACTGACCGTAATTGACTTCCGCATTCTGGGAGGAGACTGGTAGCAAAAACCAGAAACATTTACACCTAATGTATAAATGCATCAAAGAAATGTATATATGCTGCCTAAGTAGCAACCTACATAATAGTTTAAAAAGCTAAGCCGGCTTAGTACTGCAATGGTAGCGAGGTTCCTAACGCAGTACGGTCGAAACGCTTAGGCACATTAGCCTCGGGCTACATTTCACCGATCATTTTCCGTTTTGCATCGCCGTATGTACCCTCAAATAATTACCTTTTGCTGGTCCAGTGAGAGACACACAGCTAGTTTAATCCCATTAAAATTTTTGTGTGACTCTAAAAAAGATCAGGCCAGGTGCTATGGGCAAATTGGGCAAGTGCAAAGGGTCGTGCCCAAAAGTGCCTCAGAGTATACTAAAAAAAACCAAGAAGGTGAATGAATCTGAAGAGACTTCTACCATGCTTGGATTAAATAAAAGTCTATTACGTACTTAAGTTTCAAAAACTTTCTTGACGGTCAAAAGAGAAAACTAAATATAATGAGGTCCAATATCTGCATCTATTGATTCACTGCTAGACGAAAGTTTCTCCTAAGACGCATACCTATCCCGGTATTCACCCGGTATTCGAAAGAAGGGTTTTCGTACAAATGTACAAGCTATTTGAAGCAAGATGTGGTGTGGGCGAATAATTCAATAGCTCGGCTCCACTAACCCAATCTGGGCCGAGTACCTGTTAGTTTCTTGGTTATTCGAGGACATAATTAATACTTGGGGTTTTCTTTCGTGGGCTCTCAGTACTCGTTTTAATTATAACTACTCAAAGACGAAAAAGGTTGGGCTGGCAATATTATATTTTTGCGTAGGTTGCTTGGATTTGGCTATTTTTAGAACTATTAGATAGCATCTTTCTGACGTAAACTCTCGAGAGTAGATTACCAAATAATAATAAAAATTGAATAGAAAATCGATGCGAATATTTAACTATACCTAGAGAGAATGCATAAATGAAATTAGCTTTTAGTATTTTCATGATAGTTTCTTAACAAGATTTTGAGCGGCTTTGATAGAGGAAACTAAGCCCCATTAGATATTCTAAGTTTGCTTAGAATTTAGATAGTTTTAATCCAATATTGTGCCAGCCCGTATGCTGATTTACTTTCAAGCACTGATCCAGACTCAAGCATAGATTTTTGTATGAAAATCTGTATTCAAACCTTTGCTCGACTAACGCTTTCTGTATCGGCATACGAACCTTGGTGATCTCTATCAAAACACGTTTCTCCAAAATACGACTGTTTTATCCTCACATCCTGTCTCTTTTACTTACCTTTGCTGATATATTATTCTCTCCAGGTTGCACCTGCATTCGCTTCACATCAACATACGGCAAGGAGCGAGGCACGTTTAGCAGCCCCGAGTACCCGCGCGCCTACCCGCCGCGTCTCGACTGTCTGCTCTACACATTCCTCGCGCAGCCTCACGAGATAGTCGAACTCGTCTTCACCGACTTCGATATTTATAAGGATCATCTTGAGTGAGTAATAGATGAATACAATTAACTTGTAGATAGTAATATATTATTTTTCTAAAATGTATGAAGACTGAAACAACAGAAGAAAAAAATATTATAAGCATTTTGACTCTGAAAAAGAAACGATGCTTTTTGCTCGATAAAGAAACTTTCCATCAGGCTTCAATAATATACAAAGTAAACAGTGTATATATATTAATTTGCTATTCAT
Organism: Eulithis prunata; assembly: GCA_918843925.1. Lineage (NCBI taxonomy): Eukaryota > Metazoa > Arthropoda > Insecta > Lepidoptera > Geometridae > Eulithis > Eulithis prunata. The sequence continues at coordinate 3,517,078 of OU974016.1, read as the reverse complement.
ATCATCCACATCGTCTAAATTAGTATACCTACGTAGTTACCTAAGGATCCATGTGAACACTAAGCGGTAGAAAGATCTATCTATCTATCTAAATATATAAAACTCTTTTGAAGCTGACTGACAATCAACGCAAAGCCTAAACTATAAGTCCTAGAGATATAAAATTTGGAGGGTAGTAGGTATCCTTATATAGTGTAGGGATGCACTAAGAAAGGAATTTTGAAAAGTTACACTCTAAAGGGTCTAGAACGTGAGCAACGCCGCAAGCGACGGCTTTTTATTGTGATTTATTTGCGAGCGCGTTTTATTTAATTTTACTAAGTAAGTACTTCGAGTTCCTTTTATATTCATAGCTGCCGTGAAAGTTTATTCTGGAGTCGATTATTAATGAACCTGCCCAAAGACAAGAAGTAACAGAAATTTTAGAGTAATGAAGGACAAATTCAAAGTTTTTGAATAAAGGAATATTGTTTGAAAGTTACTTCCTTTATTGAAGGATCCAACATTTAAAATTACCTAAATAAACTTTGAACGAACTGTAAAACTTTTACCATTGAGTTAAAAGGTTTTAGTAATTTACAGTTTAGAAATAGTTATTTTCAATGTTTTTATGTAGGTACTTACTTACACTAAAATTTAATTTATATAATACAGTATGTATGTATATGTGGATAGCATGGCGCAGTGTACGTACTAACAGGAGAAATAGGTACCTAATGAAATAAATAAACACATTGGGTTATCATTAATTTCTAAACTAATAATAATTTTGCTTTCGTATGTTTTCAAATACGTTGTATTCAACATTTGCACATTGGCTGAGTAAACTCCCTTATACCGCGGTCACACTATGCCCATCCGCAGCCGGCATTAATGCCGCGGACTTTAAGACTTATTGCCACTGCAACAGCAACATCGCTTTTAATCTCATTAGAAAGCAAGGGCGTGAACTTGGGCCGGGAGCCGGGACAGAGGCATGATCGTGTTCACGTGCCCACTTCTCTGCCCAAGTCCCTGCCGACTGCGGCATAGTGTGAACGCAACATTACGGCTTATACAGGGTGTTATACGTTGTACCTATATTCTGATGCAGGTATACCTACGCATACGTATAAATGTATCAATTGATTTCAATTTGAATATCACTATATAAACCCAAAAACATCATTTCCAATTAATCGGTAGGTAGGTATATTCATTCTGCAATGAAACAATATCATGCAAATTGAGGGAACTTTATTCAAAATCAACCTAATTAATGCGAATGCATGATTGAAATCGATAAATCTATCAACTCGTAGCCAGAATCCTGCTACTGTTAATGTCCAACTATTCTCTAAATATAGCAAATGAATTTTTAAAATGGGGCCATATTTATCGTGGTTTTACATTGAGATGACAGTAGTTTTCAGTGGCGTATAGCTATCGTGGAACAAGGTGGTACAGTGCACCAGTGCCCCGGAGCTCATGGGGCCCTCTAACCTAAGCTTTCCTCGATCCTTTCTCAATTCCCACTGTCTTTTATCATCATCAATATATATAAAACTCTTTTGAAGCTGACAGAGAATCAACGCACAGCCTAAACTATAAGTCCTAGAGGTATGAAATTTGGAGGGTAGGTTCCTTGTATAGTGTAGGGGTGCACTAAGAAAGGAATTTTGAAACGTCACACTCTTAAGGGTGGATCGCGAGCAACGCCGCGGGCGATGGCTAGTTAAACATATATAAAGATTTTACCCCTCATAAAGAAGACGTATGGATATAGCCTAGTAGGGATATGTTCAACGGACTGTATCCTATTTTTATTCCTATTTATAATTTTGAAGGCTAATATAAGTTCAAGCTAGGTACGTGGAAAGAGGGGATGAAGGCTGGATTCTTTCACTATGCACCGGGGCCCTTGTCCACGTAGCTATACGGTACTGGTCGTTTTATATCGTAAATACTAGTTTTTACTCAAAAAAAATCTTAAAGATGAATGAAATTGGCCTTGGATTAGTGGCAGATCCGGTCAGCTAAGGTCACCAACCTACTTATAAAAATAAAAACATTTACGCGTTGTGCCTTGAGAAATTATGTTTTGTTCTGTTTCTTCAGACCGCAGAGCTGACTGCAAAAACGCACGTAATCGATCATAGTGTTGCCATTCTTGACTACTATCGGTGCATCGTCCAATGCGTAGTCCGCTTCCTTTTCCGTGAAACGGTCGCCCCAAGTCATGAGATCATGGCGGATTCTGCAATTTTAGAAATAGAGATAGGTATATCTAATAATAAAAAGGAGAGTTTAATTTAAAATAAATCAAAATAATGTCATTATTATTTGTAGAGAATAATAGCCAATTTGAAGTAAGTTTTTTTTGCTCAATTCTAAGAACGACAAGCAATTTGTTAACTCATGAAAAAGATGTTAGATGTTTTCCGACTAATTGCATATAAAATTCCAAACGAAAATATGATTTGATTCTTGTTACATCCCTAGGGAGAAATTCATCAATCAATCACTAGCAAATAAAACAAAAATGTTTATTATTACTCTCAAGATTAACACCTCCAGTCAAATATGATATATTTGTACAAGATTAAACAAGATTACAACATCACATATAAAACACAGTGTATTTTGGTAAAGTTAAAATAAAATTAATAACCTTAGTATTTACAAAACGTTTACTGCACGGAAACCAAACTAATAAAAACGATGAAAAATGATACCACAAAAGTAATAAAAATGAGGGATGACTGAAGTTAACAAATATTTTGTCTCGTAAAACAAAGATTAATTGACTGGATTTTAAAACTTTCAAAGCTTTCTTTTGTTTGTGTTACTTTTATTCGTTTCAATTTTTACAGAATTAAAAATATAAAGGTTTTATTCAAACTCCGTGTAATTTCACAATAGTTTTTTAAATGATTTTCATAATGCTGTCTCTGTTACTTGCATGAATGTTCATTGTTCAATGAAAATAAAGTGACGCTTTTTAACGATCAGTTTGATTGGTCGTAAGTAATATTTTGAACTGGAAGTTGTAAAATAAAAAGCCAGCTTCATGAATATTTCTTATTCTCATAAAACAACTTTCCCGGACGATGTTAAAGATAAAAATGCGAAGAGAATATTAAACGTCCTTCGATACCAAAGGTTTGCTTATGCATTGAAAATACAATTTGTATTTTATAACGACTCAGACGTGACTTGATGTTTTGAATTTATTTATACCAACTGAAACTGATTGAAATTTTATCGACTATCAATAAAGGCAATATTCACCGCTCAGTTATGCCTGTAGGTTGCTGGTTCGATCCCCACTGAGAGCAAAAATCATTTTGTGTGACAAAAAGTTGTTTGTCTTATGTCTGTTTCATATTATTATTTTACTTAGGTACACTATATTTTATGTGCATTAAAGTCATTTTAGATTCTTATTTAATTAGTTTACCTATTAATACGTATCTAAGTGCTCATTACTTCTGTCACACTATTAACTAAATTCTAATTAGCCGACTGCTAAATATGTAAGATTAATGCTAAAACATCTTGGAAAACGCCCAATTGCTATCAGAACATGTCGTAACGTCATGTAAACATGAAAATGTTATTTAGACAGGAATATATTACACTCCCGAGGATATTATCATCTGAGCACTCTCGGTACTTGACTAGAATTAATATTTTTGAGAGGAAAATGTTTTTATCGCTCTAGAATAGAAAAAATATTTTGTAGCACTGAGAAGTAAGAAATAAATAAGATAGGTATTTATATTTTTATATAATTAAAATACCTACAGCGATGTTACATAAAGTGACTTCTGGTACTTCAGCGGGTGACTGTGACGCAAGAAGTGTGGGTTCTTTTTATAAGATTTGGCTAAGGTGGCAAAAATCTCGATAAGTTCTGTCTGCAGTTACAAACTAATCTTTATAACGAATGTCTTTAAAACATTATTGTATACATATTAAGCGCACTCACTAACTTAAAAGATTTCATAACTATGTAGATCTATTTATGGATTAATCAAAAAGAGCTTTTATACCTATAAATCCTTCGGTAATATTAGTTAGGCCTGGCTCTAGGCAAACTTTGGAAATTATAACAGCCTCACGTGGAGAGATTAAGCAAGTTATCCTATTGTGGTAGTTTCTGAGCCATTAATCACAGCCTACTTACGTGTACGCTTATTTTGATGATCCTTGTAAAGCTTGTAAAGTAGTTGTGTTTTATTTGGAAACTTTTCAGTTGACTTTGACTTGAACTTGTCAGAACACAAAAAAATCTAGCCGTTTTAAGTTGACATTCTATAGTCACTAGAGAATAGAAAACGTCAGAGTAAGTCGGATCAGAATAGTCATGTAAATTTCCATACATTTTGCTTTTGTATTCTCTAGCGTTATAACGCAACTTATAGAGAAACGCGTATTTAACATTACGTTAGCTGTCATAAAATAAAATTATGGCTTTAGATTCAAAACAAACGATAGCCGACTTGACGAATGACTTGACTGATATTATTTCAAATATTTCACTTGACACTGGCAAAATTGTCTGTCGAAATGACGGACAGAGGCCATATAGATAGAAAAGAAGAAGATGCCACAGTTTTTTTTTTTTTAATTAGTTTTTTCAAAATCATTAATGTTTTAATTAGTTTTTTGAAGATATTTCTAATACTGAATAGTAATACCTTTCTTCTGAAATGTATCCCGTGTTATCTTTATCCCAACGGGAGAGAGCAGCTACCAGTGTCTCCTCGGAGTCGAGTTCCAGCGTCTTGTAACCGAGAAGGTTGACAAAGCCGTCGAAATCGAGCGGGTTTGGTGCCTGAATCAGAAACATTAGAATTACTATTTATTTACTGCCCACACCTTCCATCACTACAAAGTAAGTACCTATAATGTAATACAAAATTAGTAAGTCCTTATAACACTTTCACAATCTCAAAACTTATGAGTTTTAGGGGGCTGGATTCGAATCCCACTTGACACAACTTTTCGGATTTTATAAAAAAATCTTCGAAATCATTTTGAAGAATCGTAGCTACTATCTGGTTAGATTTGTAATTACCATAGGTAAGTATTATTTATCATTAAATAACAGTCACAGTTATTAGGTAATTAAATCGAAGCAATTGTGTTTAAATCCTGTCAGTTTTTTTAGCCTAAAAAGGTCAAGAAGAAAATAAATGAACTTCCCATTTCCGCCGCATAACAGTTACTGACTGCAATAAACGAGGGAGCCAACTAAAAGTGAAAGTTTCTTACTGATATTTGAGTTACAATGCGAGGTCACCTTGAAAATTGCGTGCGGTGGCGCGGAGCTTCGCCGTATCAGCGCGCAGTGTAGCTAAAAACCTTAGTTTATCATTTTGCAGGGTAAATTCCCTGAGTTAATCCCGGTCCCGGTAAAAAAGATAAAACTTTCATGATCTCGTAAATGTGATGATGCAGTATAAGAATGATGCTTTCGACACGGTTTACTTCTATAGAATTCAATTTAGAGATAAAATCAAAATCTTCATAGTTTTTGAAAGGTTTATCAACATTTTTTAGTTTGGTGCGTTATAAAATTCAAATAATGGAGATCAATTAAATATCACTAAGAAGATTTTTTTTAATGAAAAATCGCAAATAAGGATAAACTTCTTATTGAATTTTTGTGTGGATTTTGATTGGTTAACTCTGACCACTTATAGGCAAACGTTGAGCGCAATCTCACCTGATGTTAAGATACTCGTGTGATGCGGTCATAGTGTAGCACATTTGTCTATAAGAAATCTACTACCTACTCTGAATAAAGATAAAAACTAAGCAACTCACTTTTCTAACGTTATAATGTATTTTCAACTTTCGATCGCTATTTTAACTTACTCTGTTCCTCTGGAGTTCACTCCACTTTTAATTCGAAAAGATTACCATCAAAATGTTCCCAACATTAGGCGTTCTCACAGGGCCACCGATACGACATTTACACGAAGAGATAATGTTCTACATTTAGTATGCTTTCGCACCGTGTCGGAGCGGGCGGCGGCGACTGATATTTTTGTCCGAGCAACTTTTATATCGGTATCGGTGTTGATGTCGGTCAGTGTACAAACGCCTATAATCTTCACCCCAAACACAATCTTATCAACCTTATAAAATGACAGAGCCTTTGAAGGGACTTTGTTCGGGTCTCATAAAACTTGGCTAAACAATACTTACCGGAATTAAAAGAAAAACAAAGTTTTGTTTTGATGCAAACTTTAGTAAATACGTTTGCCGGTTTTGTTTTTGTGACAAAATTGTTTTGTGAAAGGTTCTTTAGAGTTACTTTATTCATTTTTGTATTTCGCCCACGGCGTGTAGTGTGTAGGCATGCTATACGCTACAAACAAAACACAAAACATGTATGATTTTGTTCTTTTCTGCTTCTGAATATTTTGTCAATGTTTTTTACTAAACTTAGAACGTGCCCGGTGAAGCCTTGGTCTCGCGATCGTAACGCACAACGCTGCGGTGTGAAGCACGACGCAGAGTACCGCGTTTGTTCCTCGCTGCTGACGCAGACTGCGACGTGACAAAAGACCATACTAGACGTTTTCCATACAATATGTGTCCGGCGCTGCATGCTGCATACCGCTGCGTTGTGCTGCGATCGCGAGACCAAGGCTAGAGGCATCGCACTGCATCCCCCCTCTGAAATAAACTGGAACACAGCAAGACATTTTTGTTTAACAAAATACCCAAAATAGTCACCCACATGTATAGATATTTTATACGTAGGTACAACTAGGTCAGTCCCACTTGGACAATAAATCCTCTACGCATACCCAATTAGCCAGCTGGCAGCGATATCAGTGATCGCGAGGATACCGATAGAGATGACATTTATCTTCATGTATCGGTAGGGCCGAACATGAATCATACGAGACGTGTAGTTTTCGATTACTTTAGAACTGTAACTACATGCGATTTCTGAAGGTTTTTATGCTTAAAACAAGAAGAGGTTACAGGGTAGGTATAGGTAGAGCAAAAAAGTCTATGGTGATCTGGTGGTGGCTTAGTCACGTGACGATGAAATGTCATTTTCATACATTATCATTTGTTTTTTTATATTTTCTAGCAGTTGTCAAAACATTCTTTTGTTGTAGAACTTGGTTACTGACACCATTCTAACATGAATTCTAGAGTGAGTTATGAAAATGTTTCTTACCTCTGCAAGCATGTTCCGTATAACATTCTCGTCTGTTTTATCTCCAAGGCTAATGAGTGTTGCTTTCAAATCACTGTAGTCGATGCACCCGTCTCCGTCCATGTCGAAAAGTAAAAAAGCCTGCGGAAGGAATAACACCCTCATTTCTTTTCTAGATCCTATATTTTTTTTATACTGACAGTACCTAAGTTAGTAGTTAGTTTAATGAACTCATAATAATGTGAATTTCAGAAATAATGTAAACCGTTTTTAGATGTCAGGCAAAATTAATGAATCCTGACGTTTGTACTGTCTCTGAATAAATACAACCGAGAAGATTTGAATCAAAGGTTGTGTTCGAGTACGGGTGTAATTATTATTTCGAGAAGGTGAAACGCGAGCTGATGAAAATTTACTTTTCTGCGAATTTCAACTTTATTCTTGAAGGATACATGAACTGTAATAATCGCTGTCATTTCTTCAAGACACGCATAGTATACCTACCTACCCCCATATATCAGTGTCATACACCTAATGGCCCTTTACCTACTTTTCTGTGTTTCATAGCTCATAGTTTTGTAGAAATTGTAGAGTAACGTGCAACATTTGATGAAGGTGTGTTCAAAATAAACGCGTTAGGTATGGCCTAAAACCCCCGTTACTTTCCTCCGACATTTATACGTACCTTCCACACTTCTTTATCCGGTTGACGTGTATCTAGGTAACCGCTAAAAAAGCAGTTGTGATATGTTGTATAATTTTTCAAACGTAGCCTTTATTTTGTTGGCTCTATGATACAAAGATTGCAAGTAAATTCAAAGTGAACTTTAATGGTCTATCTTATAAAAAGTTAGAGCACAAATTACGTGTTATTTACAATACGTAATCAGGACATTATCTATTCTAACTTTTTATAGATAGGGTGTAAAATATTTTGTAAGGATGAATGGTGAACAAACCTCTTTCAGCTCAAACACCTTATTCTCGTCCAGTTCAGCCAAGACATTAGGCGGGAGACACAGCGCCTCCCTCGCTCGGGATGCCGATCGGGACCGCGATGACTGCGGGACTGCAATTTCCTCCCTTTCCGTTATAGAGCTGAAATAAAAGTAATCAGTGTTATTTGAATACTTTTGGCGCTTCGGAACATGCTCCGTGGTCGTTTTATTCATCTTTTGTTTTTTTTAAAAGCGCGGTTTTTAGGGTATAATTAAAGTTTTCTGTGTCATAAAAACAAATGAAGTCTTTGCTAAAACACACAGTGCTGAGAACGGTTTTCAACAAACTTTTTATTGCACGAACATAAAAAACCCACTGAAATATAAATCCTTGGACGGCTATAATTTTCAACGTAACACCTTTCCAAAGTTTCTTACAACGAAATAAACCTTTTGTGGAGACTTTCAAAGGACGGGAATTAAAAATTAAGAACAGTAGAATAATGGGCAGAAGGGATGGTTTTACTGTTGTCATCGTTAAGTTTAACCGTTTAACTTGTTATTTTAGGTGTGTAGTGTACACTGTGCGAAGTATATAAGTCTATACTGAAGTTTTAATAACAAAAAATATATTAGCCAAAAATCTCACCAAGCATATTGTATGTGACCAAAAGTATATTTTCAAGAATAACATGATAAAATAAAAATCTAATTTATTAAATACAAATTCTTCTTGTATTTCTTGTAGTTTTAAATAGGTTAATTTTACTACTAAAATAGTGCTGCAAATGACTGCAATAGTTTGTGATTAATACAATCGGTATCTCTACGGGAACACACAGCACAGAATTATTTATGACTCACTCTCCAGTAGCAACTGATTGAAGAAGGTTCTCTTTGAATTTTTTTATTTCGTCCCTCGCTGATTCTAAATCGGAGCTGCGGCGACGCTCGCCTTTGGATTTCTGTAAAAATATTTTTACATCAATTTTATGAAAAATTGTTTCAAAATAATCTGAAAACTTTAAATTTATTACATTTTATGTTTTTGATCATTTTTTACTTTGAAATTAAAACATCAAAGTATTTTTTTGTGTACCTGTACTTAATTTACTCAATAATAAAATCATTCGCCCTAATAATTATTAGACTATAAATAAAAGTTGTGTAGTAGATCTAAATACATGACTGCAAAGGAACGTTTGAATCTTATACTTCTACTGTTTTTTATACCTACTGTATCTATTATTATCGATTGTGTACTGCAGTTCACTGTAAAGAATGTTCTAGAAACTCGCATCGAAACTGGAATAAAAACTTGAATTCTAAAAAATATAGGAAGAGAATTTCGTAGGACAATCTTACATTTGAATTTTGAAACCGGCAAAAAGTCACGGCGGCTTCGAAGCGGAAAATTACTTGTCGGGAGTATACTCACCCACAATTAAACCGACGAAAGGTATTGGGAGTGGAAGCTCTTGCAAGAACTAAATTCTTGCAGATAAATTTTGACCTAGGTTAGAATTTCTTTATGCCATTTTAAGTCGTTGAAGATTGATTCTAGGTAGGTAAAGTTTATAAAAGTAATTATTTCATAACACATTCTTTAAATAAAAAATTCTGTGTCAAAAACGAAATCCTGAAAAAGTTTCATTTGTTTTTGTTATTACAAAAAAAAAAACATTTTGAAAATAGCTCTAATAGTAACTTTTCGGTAACCCAAGACTGAAATTTTAAAATTCATATATACATAGTCCGGGATATAGAGATATCCTCGAGATTCGAGCTTGTGAATGTCTACATTATTCAGAATAAGACATACATAAGTTAAGTAGGAGGTAGGTACCTTAGTAGCGTTGTCCTCCTCCATTTTCCTTCTTGGATTTCCTTTGGCACAACTTTCGCACAGGTGATGTTTCCTACGACTGAGTACTGAGCATTCGTATTAGATAAATTAATTTTACATTGCATATTTTGTGAGATAATAATTTATTTGCGGATGCTAGATTTTGAGATTAGTCGAGACGTTTGCCACAACTAATTAATCTTTAGGCTGAAACTGCTCAACATTTCCGAGTCAGTGAGTTGTTTGTGCTTCGTTCACGTTTTCCACTTGCCTGAAGTTGAAGGCAACAATATTCATGTTGCATCTCGGTTTACATCGACAAGATATTCAAAGTAACTTTGACTTAAAAAAAATTGTGACTTTATCAAAACTTTTAATACTTATTTAATGTAATGTTTAGTATTACCAACTATATTAATAACTTATCGGCTCGTATGCTGTTAAGTTTCCTCAAGCTTGAATCTAAAAATCTCTAGGTATAGATTTTGAGAAAAAGTGCCAGAAATCTGCTTTTCTGTCCAGCTTGAGACTTTTCTTTAGGAATCATTCATTTAGATAACAAAACACCGAGTTTACAACACAAATAAGAATCTTTACTTCTCAAACAGCAATCATGATTACAATCGTTAACCAAAAAGAAACAACTCCAAAATTATGATAACCACATTTTAACTGAAACTGATCATCGTTATACAAAAACACATCAAATCAACACACGAGTCATCAGGCTAGTTGCATTACAAGCCAAAAAGAAAGAAAACCAGTATTTATAAGTTGGATGCAAGTAACCAATGGTTATCAGTAAATGGGCTTTAATCTACTACAAATTGCAATGGATTAGATAAAGCCTCAGCCACACTTGACAAAGAGCTGGAGGATTGCTATTAAATCACTGTAAGTCCAAGACGTGCTTTCTGACTTGAGCTTTACGACATCTTTGTTTATTTAGTTGATAGTAGTAGTGCTCTTTGTGTGAAATTTCACTTGTGCAGGAAAGTATTATTAACTCTACTGTACCTATTTCTGCCGCCAAATAGTGGATGATCACATTGCTGTTCCGGTCTGAAGAGTATTCCTCACTGGGTACATCCTTTGTGGACGTGCTTTGTGAAGTATGCATTGATCAGATGGGCTATATTATATGATCAAACGAACTTCTTAATAATATAAGTGGTTTCATTTGAAGATTTATCAGTTTGTCATTAAGTAAATGTTTAAAAAAATTACCCACTTGAACATTTTTTAAATTCTAATGCCCATGGCAAAGTTTAGCCGTAAATAGTTGTTTTCTTGGTGTTAGAGTTATTACTCAATATTTACGACTGTAAATTTACTCACCAGTGTAGTAAAATACCCCGACTGTAGAAACAGTCGGGGTATTTGGCGTTTAGCTGAGCCATAATCTAAATGTGGTCTGAAGTCGAGAAATTGTGGGCTTGCACTTACACTTTAGTTTCTTCGGCATTCGAAGACTTCAATTTATATTTGTCGGTACGATTGAGTGTTAGGAAAGCTAGCTTTTTCTGTGAAATAGGATATTATAGGTTTTAAGGTTCTTCGGCAAATTGCATTCGTTACTTTTAGCTTAGATTGAAATAAATCTCTTTGCAGGACTGATTTTCAACTTGCACTAAATAAATTGTCTAAGCAGCTAGTTTGAAATGGCTTGTAAAAACCACACAAATAAATTCATGTAAAGCCTAGGAACTGAAACCACCTGGAACACATTTTGGTAGGATTAAGGTAATGTTAAATAATTGATACTCAGATTACCTAGTTATTGCGAATTCACAGCTCGTAGTCATTAAGCTCTCCACAAAGCTGGGTTAAGCTTCAGCCCTACTTAACTGCATGCAATCACTTATTTTTAAAACTGGATACTAACTGCGGTGAAAGAGGTTTGATAATAATCAGGAGACAGCGAAAACCATACTGTAAAGGACTAAAAAAAAACTAGGTCTTCTTTTATTATTCCATACAAAATTTTCATGCAAAATGTCAAGCCTTGGTACGCTTTGTATGGATGCAATAAGTTTCCATTTCACTAATCAGGATTTTCAGAATGGCAGGGTTGGTATTAAAGAGTGTCATGCATTGCCGTCTTTCATTGTAATCTTCCAACTGTTCGATGATCAAGCAGTAAATTTCTTACGTTTGCGTCTCAGTACTTTGCTGTTCCTTTACTAATATTGTCAACTTCTTGGTTTGTGGCTTTTGTGGCTAGTTGTCATAATTCTGCCAGTGTCGAGTTCGCTAATGCTAGTGTCATAAACAAGAGGGGAGTGCGGATAAGAAGAAGAAGAAGAAGATAAGAATATGGTCAGTGTACAAAGGTAGGTACAACCAAAATTTTGACAATTAGATTGATCTAAAACAAGAGACAGTGCAACGTTAATATTAGTAGATAATAATATTTATGAGCTTTAGTAAATATTGAGTTTGGTTCCAAAAATATTAATAATACTAATATTGTCATTTTAAGTACCTTTATTGACATTGACTATGACAAAGTCAAAATGTTGCTTTATAAGCAGTTGAAGTTCAATTCTACAAACATAAATTCAGAATAGGTACGAGTACATATTCTACCGCTATATAATTTAGTTTAATTGTACCAGTATCGTTTGGAGGCCTTGCCGACGACGTCAACCATTAGATCCACGAAGTCACACGAGACTCCATTGATTTATACGGCTTCTATTCTCGTATGGAGTCCAGCCAATACTGGCGGTCTTATTCAACACAGTTACAGGAATAGTGCTTTATCAATAATTTTTCACTTTGATGGTGAAACATTTAAAATGTACCTAGTTTTTGGTTTAATTGTAAGCACGAATGTGTAATATTTATTGTGACGCTGTAACGCTCAGCTGTCAAGCTGTGGTTTCTACGCAGTGTAACTTGGATGCATAGCGCAGTGATTTCCAGGTTTATTCAGCTCCGGAATATAAAAGTAAATAAAATCTGATTCGCACATGAGTTAAATTGCACCATCGAACCGTACAACGGTTAATATTCATAGACATCTCTGTGTAATAATATTCGCCTTTCTACAGAGTGATAATCAGAATTTCAGTTACCTATAGGTATTTTACTGTACATGACAAGAGTCACTAAATATCAAATCCTTAGTGTTGCCTGCGTTCAAACGAAATTAAACCTAAAATCATGGTAACAAAGGTCTCTAAAGATAATCACAGTGGCACAAGTCGGTCCGATTTGGGACATAGCCGTTTTCCTCATCATTATCGTTAACAAAAGGATTGTACTCGATTTACATTTCATTGCAGTGCTGGCTTTGTGATGGTAGGCAATTTCGACTATCTCAATTAATCAAAACTCCATTATAGTTCAATAGGGTTGTAAGACGGGGTTCAAAGGCTTCAGTAGTGTCTAGTGTCTGAGTGGTTTAATCGTTTTGAGCTTTCGAACTAAAATGGTAGCCCTATTGTCTTACTCGAATGGTATGCGGAAATCACCTTCATTTGTCTATATGACAAGTTATTGTACCTTTTCTGAACACCTTGGAGAGGATGGAGGAGAAATGGGAGCGTGCTTTGCGCTGCCAAAGAAACATAAGATAGAAAGAAATATAGTTTTACCCTTCCACTTGCACCGTGTCGTGGCTTATAGCATCACCATCACCACAGTCATCACCCATAGCCTGATTTGACTAGATTCTTTAATTAATGTAATTAGTTATCCGTTTTAACTAAAGTAAAAATAAATAAATAAATAGCCTGATTTCCCCCACTTCTGGGTATAGGCCTCTCTTTGTTTGTGCCGCTACGGTCTTGGCTCATCCATAGATTTCATCAAAGTGTACGAGTAAATCTAATCTAATAAATAAATAATAATAAATATTCAAGGACACTTAGCACAACGCCTTCTAGTCCCAAACTAAGCAAAGCTTGTACGATGGAAACTACGAGTAGATGGCTGATAGAATACATACATACATTTTTTTTTTGTAAATACATACTTATAATACATAGAAACACCCAATCTGACTTCGTACTGAACAAAAATATTTAAAATATTTCCACATGAACCATTAACCTGAATCTCGAATTCATATAAGAGACGGCCAATTTAAAGAGAGCAAAACAACAGTTGGTCCACTTATTAAATCACCAGCAAAACGTGCATTTTAGCACAAAACAAAAGAGCATCTACCTGGTATTCTCCAATCCAGTGGCGTATCCATGATTTCGGCCTGGGAGGGGCTTGAACCAGGATTCCGGTTTGTGGGGTAGAGAAGGGGTAATATATTTTGGGGACAAGGAATAACGGGACCAAACAGTACCAACCTGCCGCCACTGAGCTGAATTATTAAATTAACTCTATTAAGACCCAGTTATGTAGGGTTATTCTTGACCAATTCCGGTACATCCATGGATAGACCTGGAGATTTTTGGGGGTCAGGGGGGGGTGGTTGACCCCCTAGCCCCCTGGATCCGTTAGTGCTTCTATCCGCCGCAGTACAGGGGCATTTATCACGGAGGTTAGCGTCAGTGTTTCGTGGTCGTGTACCACGCCTTGTCACTTTCTGTACACTTGCAATATCAAGTTTAGTGTAAAAATATAAGATTTAATTTAAATTGGATGACGTAATCAAATCATAATCAAATGAATACTCAAGCCATAAAAAAATTCTAAGCTTTTAGACTGAGCCACAGAATAGCATAGAAGCAGAATATATTATACTTCAGTACGTTTTTCATAGATGAGATATGAATAACTATTTACTTGCTCACCTGATAAACGAATAATAAGAAAAACTATTGAAAAAGTTAAAAAAATAATCAACGGGCGGTATGTTTTAATCCGGTAAAAGGGCTTCTGAATGGTATAAGTTTCATTGAAATTGTCATTTTGCGGAATCAGAGTCGTTTATTTAGTAGATCTGCTTATTTAGTTTATCCATATCTTTAGTTTTAGTTTTTGGCTTTTACAGTTTTATAATAGTATAGATGTACTTCATTACACCACTCATGCTATACTTACCTAGCTATAACTGTATGTGTTCCCATTACGTATCGTTGGTCTGAAACTTATATCCCATTGTTCTCGAGAGTGCTTTCGTATCGTGCGATGTTTTGTTTACTAAGATGACAAATAAAAATATAGGTAGGTACTCTGATTCCTCTGATTCATACAAACAGCTATGAATTTTTCTTAAATAAATAACAATAATATACTTAACGGACAAATAAACATAAAAAGTCAAAATAATAACGTATTTCCTGAATGTGATTGAATACCTACATTTTGCGAAGAAGTTTTATTATTTGGCTGTTTCTTTGATCTCATTTCCTGCCGATACCCAATTCGCGTTATTGTTTTTATTTATCGTGGTACAATACATTCTGTTTCATCATACGGGATGGACCTAATAGAAGGCGGAAAATCCCCTTTTAGGGTTTATTTTTGTGTTGGCTGACTGTACCTACTAAAAGTCATCACAGGTGGAGTACTCTGCCACGCTGCAAGTTAGAAGCTGAATGTACATACGTAAAGCATTTTATTTGTTTTTTAAAAATGTTGTAAAAGTTAAATACTAAGGACCTAGTACGAGTTTTCAGTGTATACCTAGTGTGGGTGTGAGACGTCTGACGCCCAGCACACTAGTGGGCGCTGATTTGTATGGAGACACTGAGCGGATTCTTTGAGAAGCGTGATATGCGAGTACGGGCTTGGTGTAGATCAAGCTTCTCAAAGAATCCGCTCAGTGTCTCCATATCTGATGTGCTGGGCGTCAGACGTTTCACACCAGATTTACACACCAAAACTCGTACTAGGCCCTCTGGAGATATTACAATGTTTATTGCTGTGACACAACTTGCCTATTTAACTATTTTAAAAAATGTCTCATCTCGAAACTGACGTTTGGCCGTCCGGCAGCGAGGCCCTTTCAAACAAAAATAAAGATCTCTGGTAGGCAAACTGATTGCCGCAACTTGGCCGCCCAGTGCGTTTGGAGTCTTGACTTGCTATCCTGGCGCTTATAAAAGCAAAGTGTAGTAATACAAAATAAGAGCTACCTGAAATACGTTAACTTTCTTATTTTCTAAACATTTACCAACATTTTCACTAAAGTTGGAACGGTTGAATGCCCTGTCCGATGCTAAAGAAACTTATAACAAAACCTCATTTATTTTGCGCCACCGAGGACCGTAGTAAAATATTAATATTTCATAGCAAACTAGGATATGTCGTCGTTTCGTTACCTAGACTGTACAAAGCATCGGAGTGAAAACTGACTTCATTTTTGCCCTGGGTATTTACGGCACTCAGGGGGCGCCTCAGTCGCGCGACGTAACTCATTTTTACATACAGAAAATGTATATGTTTCTTCACCTTTACGCCCAAGAGAGTGCCCGAAAATATACTGGGTAATTTAGTTTTAGGATTGAAAGCTTTGAGCATGGTAATAAAGGATTATTTCAAACTAAAAACTTATTTAACGTAAACAAAATATTTTATTTTTAGGATAACTCTGAAAGAAAAACATTGGAACAGGTTTTAGTATGAAAAAACATCATACGAGTAAAATAACTGTTACAAATAAAAAAGCTCGGGATACTGTGTTATTAAAAAAAAACACTCTAGCTTACACCGAATTTATCTTGATTTTAGTGATTAATGTTGAATTAAATGTAATAAAAAAAACTCGCATCTGCTATTTTTTTGCAGCAAATCATGACATTTCTTCAATTATGATTAAGTTTTCAAGCAGTTATTTTGCAGTCGAGTAAAAATAACAAAAGCTTAATACCTAATTCAATCATAATACTTATGACAGCGATGCACAAAGGTTTCTCATTTTCATCAGGAAAATAATGATTTTATTCCCGAGCTATGTACGCTACATTAATTTTCTGAAACATCTGTGAATTTTCTTCAGAGTATCTATTATTCTGTGACCTCAAAGTGACAACCTACGCTGACTTGGTATTCTCGAATATTTTTTTTGTAAAATGTTCGTTCACACAGAGTTTTATTTTAAAACATTTTTTGAAATGTTTATAAAACGAATTATTGGAATCAGTTTTAGTATAAATATTTTGGTTAATTTTTCTAACCTAACATACCGTAATTTTTTACTTTTATACTATTGTTGTAACGGTGTAAGCCGTGTGCTATAATTTGGGTGTACTGTATTGAGACAGAGGTCTTCAATTAGGCAGCTTACGATTATTGATTAAGTAGGTACACAACTCTGTTTGACTAGGACACCGCTGTACTATGACACGGGTTACGGTATTTACGGTCAGGTTTACACTTAACAATCTTGTTATGTGCCGTGTTTCTGGTTATCAGTAAGCGTTGGGTCTTCGAAAATAATAACAGTAAAGTATGTAAAATCCTGAACACACAAATATTTGTGTGTTTTAGGTACCTGAAGCCAATGATTGCGTCTAAGTAGGTGATACGAACCGTAATATTTGCTCAGGATACCGTAAGTTACGGTAAGAAAATATTTGTAAACCATGGAGCTGTTTGTCCTATAGTCGAATTCTAATCTTCCTGCATCGTCGGTCAAAATAATTAAAAGTCCTTTAGTTTTATCATTTTTCAAATCTTATTGACTTTACACTATCTTATTTGTTTCGTAATGCTATTTTCGATGAAATAAAAGAATACCAAATTAACGTAGTTTTCCCCTTTTTTTGCAACAGTACCAGCGTTTATTTAGCGCTTATATACTATTTGGTAATGTACATCGGGGCCAAGCCAGGACGGGGCCAGGCAATTCCAACTCGCTATATTTAACCTTTCTGGTTTAGAATTACTGGAGGTTACTTTCCAGCAATTCTTAACCATTTAATAAGCCCTAGGTATACGATTCTGCGTTAGACAAACATTAGTTTCAGCTGATTAGGTTTTGCTGTTTTATTTTTTTTCGCTTGCCGAACAACGTTGGTTCTGACTCATCATAAAAGGTATGAAAAGCGATAGGTCAGGGCCGCAACCCTGTTAGAATAATTCATAGATTTTTTTTACAAAAATCGTACCTGCCGACGTATTTATATTTCATAGTATCTCATTACCGAACGCCACGTGTGGACAGATTTATGTGCTTGTTAAAAATTTCACGTGTCGTGCCCGAGGTGCCGAGAGGTTGAATTCGTTGGGTTGAATAATAGCCAGTTTCGTAGTTTTGCCTAACACCGTCCTCAGTAGACAAACGTTCATCGGAAAAGGAGAGCGTTAAAATAGTCTGAGGGATAAATAAATGAATATCGGAAAGGAGAGCGTCGAGCTACGAGTCTAAGGAGAAAATTTCAAGAATGGCAATATTCTTTGTGAAACCAGAAACTAAAACTTGTCAAAGGACATGAAAACATCTATTAAAATAAAGGCGAATTTTCTGGTAAATTCTATTGAAATGTAAAGTACTCTTCATTTTGCTAATAAAACTGAGTAGATACTTGACTCGGTAATCCTCTTAATATTTTAAATCCAAATTGGCTACTTAGAAAATCTTGAGAAGGGTCTATGAAATTTTCATGACAGAATGTTGAATCTTTGAGGCTGGTTCAACTCAAAAAGGCTTATTTCAAGACACTTGTAACCCTGTACAATGCTTCAGTCAATCACTTCTTAAAAACCTTGTAATTTTCTTAATAATATGGGTAATTGAATTTAGGTTATCTTAAAAATAAAAGATGTTAAGTATGCAAACAGCCCAAGTAAGTGGATTGAATAGGAGACTCTCGTTAAATATAGGGTTGTTTATAAAAGTCAAATCACGATAAATAATTTTCATGTCGCAACTAAATATATAATCGCATACAAAAGAAAAGTATTCAATTTCCTGAAATGGCGCTATAAAATTATCGCAGAAAACGATAGACAAGAGAGAATGGCAAAATCGATAATACCAGCATTCTTCATCCTGTGGCCAACCGTAACCAGTTGTAGACCGAGAGCTGGGCTCCGAGTCTGTGCATTTGTTTTGACTTTCGACTCGAGTGTAGCACACGCAACGCATTCGCAAAGCGGGAGATTTGGGAATTGTGCAATTCCCAACAAAATGTCTCGCTTTGCGAATGCGTTGCGTGTGCTACACTCGAGTCGAAAGTCAAAACAAATGTAGACTCGGGGCTCTGAAGTGATAAAACTAAACGTCATTGCTGTAAACGTTAGTGCAATTAACCCTCCGATTCTTCCCAACAGTGGGACAAAACCCAGTGGGGCGAACGGGAATGAACGTAAAACACATGGGTACCGGTGTAGTATGCCTAGATTAATAGACAGAGTAACTTTTGGCACTTTTAGATCCAAGTTTCAGCACTGATATTAATTGTCGTTGTAGGTACAAAAATTATACTCCTGGACATTTCACACAACGCCCTCTAGAGAACGGTGCAAGCAACAAGGCGATAGATTTCAGTCTCGTTAAACTTGGTGATGGCCGGTGCTTTGTTACTTCTGGATGGTCCAAACTGCAGCGCCGCTGCGTTATTTCATGTACATATTTCCATCCAGTTTGCTCCTAGCCTAATAATTTGATGTAATATTTTAATGGTCAGCTCTCTGACTCTACAGAGCAGGAAGAAAGGATTTGCGGATAATACTCCAAGCATTATTATTCACCAGATTATTTATCCTCCGGATATTAGCTCGTGGTCCGTGATTTACATAAACTAAATGTTATTATTGTTTTTTGAGTTGCTCTGTATTTTAAGCAGTAGGATATTTCATCTTACAAAAATCTTTGCTTGAGTCCGGATCAGAGCCCGTATAGTCTGAGTTTTGTTGATCGAATCGCATATCGAGAAGCGACTTGCGAGATATTTTGTATGAAAATCCGATAAGCGTCTCTAGCGGGAGATTTGCAAACTATTTTTCTTCATCCAAAAAATGTGAGTTTCTTGATTCTCGCTTGAGCAGCAGTAAATCAGCATACGGGCAGTATTCGCAGTTTTTTACTTTCTAGCGATTGTAGATGTTGACTTGTCTAGGAATTTTGCACTTACTATCCATGGAATGGCACAGCGATTTAGTAGAATTTTTTATAAATCTAGACACTTTTAATAAGGCGCCAAATGTTCTCAAAAATGTTCATTTTGAAACTAGAAGGTGCTTATTTCTATTCGGTGCTAGAAGGCGCCATTGCTTTTACGAAGGCGATTTATAGGTTCATTTCATTTTAGTGGAATGGCTGTTCGTAAAAATATATTTGCTCTATGAAAACCACTAGTTAATAGATTTTTCGTAGACTTCTAGCGCTAGTGCCTATATCGTTTTTTTTTGTATACTTTAATTTAGTGCAACGACTGCTTGGACGAATTAATTTGTTCAAGAATGACTGTTTGAATAGCCCATTTAGTAATGTTAATATTCTACAATCGCTAGAAATTTTATCGTTCAAAATGTATGGAAACGTCACGTGACCTATCATTGCTGATAAATAATTCCCATACATAATTATTAAAATGTTTTATTCTCTAACAGTTTTTTTTATTAAATATAAGTAATGGAACAAGCTGATAGCTCACGCATGATGTTAAGTAGTAACTTCTGCCTATAACAATGCATTACCTCACAGAGCAAGTCCAATGAGGACGTGCCCTGTAAGGCAATGCACTGCGTCCATCACTCTGAGACGTAAAGATCTTGAAGCCTCATATGTCTGTAATTACATCGGCGCCCTTACCCTTCAAACCGGAACACAGCAATGCGAGCATCGCTGCTTGGCGGCAGAAATAGGTACGGTGATACTCCCCGGACAAGCACTCACAAAGAGCTCTACTACTACTAGTTGTAGAATGACTTGGCTAGAGTTCGATATTATTTCACGTCATTTGTATATTATTACACAACAGCAAAATAGACATGCCTATATATGAAACACCTTTCAGTGTGATGATTTTCCTACCTGCCCGGGCCATAAAGTAACAATTCCCAGCGTTATGCAGTGAAACGTCCGAAGACAATGAAGTGAAATTGGCTTTACCTACACTCGAGAGCAGAGAATCCAGCGCTGACATAGTAGTCCTAGCTTATGATATAGATAATAGACTAGCCGTCGCCCGCGGCGTTGCTCGCGTTCTAGACCCTTCAGAGTGTGACTTTTCAAAATTCTTTTCTTAGTGCACCCCTACACTATAACTACTACTAAGGATACTACCCTCCAAATTTCATACCTCTAGGACTTATAGTTTAGGCTGTGCGTTGATTCTCTGTCAGCTTCAAAAGAGTTTTATATAATATATTGATGATGATGATGATAATAGTCTAAGATCCCGCTGTACAACGACCTTCACCGAGCTGGTTAATGAAAAGTATTTTATATTCAATTAAATATGTCAATAAATATATTGCAAATGGTATATGCTATATCCTATACCTCCTATAACAACTGTTATAGTTATCAAAGTCGCAGTAGCCTGAGTTTTGCTTTGTGGATCGAAACGAATATCGAAAACTTGCGAGATATTTTGTATAAAAATCTGATAAACACCTCTCGTGGGGGATATGTAAACATTTTTTTTCCATACAAAAAATTCGAGTTTTTCTATTTTCACTAACTTAAATAGAATATCGAAAATAAACAAACTCCGGGCTCAGAGGATGCTGTCAATCGCTAACTTTGAATATAATACGGGATCAGGGCACTAATTTCTATATTTTTATGAATGACAAATTAGATAATCCCCCAGAACAGCACTAAGGCATACCTACCTGGAAATCTCAGAAGCTTGGAATCCTTTAATGATTTTTTTATTCTAATGAGCTGACATTCTTGGTTCTGCGGATGGTAAAGTTTATTACCCGAATTTAATGCTCTCAAGTGTAATTCTTCAGTGCGCTTCGTGCGTTTCATGTTAATGACAGAATGGCTACAGAATATCTGCAAAGATAACTTTGTATTCATGAGAATGCGGTGCTCGTTACGTTTTGCCGGTTAATATCCACTGTGTATGAATGCAGTTTTCATTGGTTAATGGATAACCTTTGTAATGAAGCTGCCTTCAAATGTTGCGGTAAAGTGCATACAGTGTTGAAAAACACCATTCAAAAAAAGGACGTAAATTGTATCCGTAGAGATGCAAAATATCGTAGATCAGATCGAAAGTCGAAAAAGCGCGTCAACAAAACGGAAAACCAAGATCCTAAATAAAATAAATTATAAGCTTTTAACTTTAGGATTGACACAAATATATCGTTTTATTGGCTGACACCAGAACCAAAGAATCCGACAATTTTGTGAGCTTTTTAGTTTTGGGCTCAGCCTCAACATATTTTGCCAAATCTTCTTTCCATTTAACATTCACCACTTTGGCTTCAATCGTAACTTTGGAGAGTAAAACTAATCTACGTAAATCTTAACATAACGTGTTCAAGTTACACTGGTGCTTTAAATGCAACGTTCTGCAGTCTAGCTGTCGTTGACGCGCAATAGAACTCGAATACGGTTTAACATGACGATTGCTGGTTTTATTCTGACCCCCCAGTTTTATGGGTAGTTTTTATTGCTTTGGATGCCGGATCGGTATTTTTGTATTGCCTAAGCCTTTGTTTTTAGATTTATTCGTATGTTTCCAGCTGAAAGGGTTTCATAGCAAGCACTTTCTATCATCAAGTATTTTATTTTGTTTGTGTAGGTATGCGGAAAATGTAAAAATGTGTTGTGTTTGTAACATATTTATTTGAGCGTAGGTACATTGTGAATCAATAAAACATGTTTTTAGATATAGGTGTAATATTACAATAAACTTAAATAAATATTTATTCACAAAGAAAATTACAACTAATAACTGTATTAGTTGTAATTTTCTTTGTGAATATTGTAAATACTGATTAACAATATTCACAATATTATTTTATATACCGAGGGCTGGTGATTATCTAGGCCAGCGTATCAGCGTTGCTATTCAGCGCGGCAATGCAGCCAGTGTCTTGGGCACGCTTCCGATTGGTACTGATTTGGACCAGTTGAGCTATCTATAAATCGTTTGCAATGGTTTGTAGATGGCTCAACTGTTTTATTTGTATTTTGTCAGTAAACTTGATTCAAGGCACTTCTAACCCCAAACAAAACTAGATTCTCTAAAGTATTACAAATAAAACTATTTTATCATGTTAAATGATTGAGTTACTTACTAAAATGTTAAGTACTCGTTTGTAAGGTTTTGCTTAAATAAACATTGGTATTAATAAATAAACACAGGTTACTTACTTATAAAATTAGAATCTTCAATCTTCGCGTAAAGAAAGTCAGACCAAAGTTGGAAATGAATTTACGTTGTCTAAACAAATTGTTGGCTGTAACAACAAAATCTTATGAGAAACATAAACATTTATTGAAAACATTAAACCTCGTCTCTGAGCTATGATAAAAAGTGGAAGCAAACACAAAATTACTTTGTGGTATAAAAATATTACAGTATTTTCGGAGAAAATCTTTGATTCCTATCTCACTAATGTGTTTTGCTGTTGTAATATTATTTTTACTACTTTGATATAAGATTTAGTATTATGTAATCCTACAGAGATTTTTCTAAGAAACATCTAGGGCTGTGGTACCGATAAACTACTAACCAAAAGCATCAATTTACGCTACTTCATGTAAAGTTAGTTACACTACGTGTAAATAACAACAAGACTGCTGAATGCTGGCTGTATTCCGTGCAGTGTACTACTCAAAGTTTAGGACAACTCCCAGCCGATGGACTGGAAAGATCGGATTGTTGAAATTGCGGGCAATCGATAGATAGAGACTCGAACTTGTTTTTTTTTCTATATAAATGGGTGCCTCTCCCATATATCTAACTCTAAACTCTACAGACTGATGATGAGTTCGTTATAATCAACTACTTGCAAAGTATCCAATGCTAGCACAACATAGGTACAGACCTAGAAGTAATCTTATTTTTCTTTTCACGGGTCAGACAAAGTTTTCTTTGAGCTAACCCCAGGGATTACTCATTCTCTTTCAGTGAGTCGTGGTTGACCTAGAAACGTCTAGGTAGAGCATTGAATTAGTGTGTACTTTATGAGGTAGATTAGGTAAACCGCTTCGAATGAAATGGTTTAAATTTTGATGAGATGCATCAATTGTATTGCTCAGCTATTCGGTTTTGAGTTTAGATTCAGACGTGAATTCTTAAATTACAACCATTTGCGTAAGGCAGTGGGCAGCAACTAAATGGTGAAAGCAAGAAGACCGAGTGCAGTGTCGTGCCTTGGCCCATACCCAGCAGGATTTCGCCGACACTTGTCAAATCATTGATTTGTCAAATTTTATACCCGTCAAACCTTTATTTGTCAAAATAAGGACACGCCTAAAGACGCCAAACCTAGTCCTTAAATATACAATAGGTTGGTGATGATGATGATATTATGTAAGTAGATACCATCATATACTCTTTGACTTAAAATGGCACTTATTCATAAACATACTTGAATCATTGCAATGGTAAGGAACCTGGTTCAATTCAATTATGAGCAATTTTTTCATTATTGGTATAATTCTAGAGATACCTATAGAATTCCCGACTTTTGGATCAGAATATTCTTAATCTGAAACTTGTTCATTCGTCGGTTCGTATTAACTCCAACACCACGAATAATATCCCCAGCGATTCCATAAATTAGTTTCGTTGACTTACGTAATTTATTTCATATCTTTTCGTATTTCTTGGAGCATGCTATAAATAATAACAGCGCGTCAGCACAGGCGGTTCTGGCACTGCCGACGATACGATATCCAAGCGATATCGTCAGAAAGAAAATTAGACTCTTTTACACTGCGTCGGCGCCTATATCGACCTTTTCGTACAAAAATACAATGTCTAATATCTGTTAGTAGATATATTTTCTCTTAAAACATGTCCGAAATAAGTTACAAACAAAAAAAGTTATTCTACTAATAATATAAATGTGAATGTAAGTTTGTTTGTTACGCTTTCCCGCGAAAACTACTAAACCGATCATCATGAAACTTTGTACACATATTCTTGGAGGTATAAGACGTAGCATAGGATATTTTTTTTTCCGGAAAATTAACGGGATCCAATGGGACGCGAAGTCGCGGGCGTAAGCTAGTAGTGCATAATTTATAAGGAAAAAAATACTTCTTCCGAAAACTCGTGAAGTATTAGTTACGTCAATTGAACCTGCAGCTATCGATATCGGTGAGTATATCGTGTTAATGTCGGTGTCGTGCAATGTGCAAACGCCCACTGGCTTCGAAATACATGAGCTTCGTTTTAGATAGGCATTTGTATCAGTTAAACTTGAGATAGGGAACTTGAAGAGTGCAATTTTGTAACTCTATTTTGTGCTAAGACTTTTGTTAGATACCAAAGTTGTTGGAAATTATTTTAAAATATTATTTTTCATCCCACCATCTCGGAAAGAGTATTTTTTATCTTCAATATCTGAGTGGAAAAGCCGTTTTTATTCTCTAGAGGATAAAGTAAATTGAATTTAGAACATCGTGTGCACTAAGTTTGTGAATTAAAAAAAACATTAAACCTATTTACTGCTACCTCTATGGTGCCGAATATATCATACAACTTTTTTTTATTTTGTTAAAAACTCAGATTCGGAACCTTCTTGGTGTTCTTTTTTCAATTTGCTTTGTACGCGGTTCTTTACGCGGCATTTTTTCACGTCATTGTTAAACCTTATATTAAAAACAAGAAACTTGAAAACAAGTGAAAAAACTAAAATGAGTGATTCGAGCGACGAGGAAGTTTGTTTGACGCCAACAGAATTGACTGAAACTGTTAATAATGCGCAAATTAGTCATTTCCTCGCTGAGATGGAATGAAAAGTTACGTGTTGCACTCGAGTGCAAAGATTTTTCACCTCGTGCTCTTTTGATTCCCTCGCTAACGCTCAGGATTCTAATTTTGAAGAATCCTTCGATTGCTCGGTCATCAAAATTGAACACGCGGTTAAAAAGCAACTTTGCACTCTTGTATAACAAATAACTATTGCATATTGTAATTTTAGTTCACATATCCAAACTAGATGTCACCACAGGAAAAGTTAGAACGCGCTATCGATGCGTTTTGCGAATTATGGGGGTTAATCGCTCGTATCAAGCATCGATTGCCCATGCACACTTGAATAATATACGACATAATATGAAAGTTATGCTGTATTATTTGCTCGCCATTGCAAATAGTATCTTGTCTGAAGAGCGTTCAAAAATATCTCCAAGAAGTTCAAGAACTTTACATGCTCAATGGAAGTACTGTAGATAAGTGTCCTTATTGCTTGGAGGCAATAAATAAAAAGAAAGTAAATTCGTTATGAGTTAGTGGCCCACTCTGGTGATGGAGTTTTTAGCCTCGTCGCTTAGCACGACAGAAAAAGCCGGGACCGACAGTTTAACATGCTCTCCAAAGCACGAAAACGCTCAGATGTAAATGGCACTAACGGTTGTCCATCCAAATAGTGATCAAGCAAAGATAATCGGTGAAGATTGACTAAGCAAGCTACGCCACGAGCGCTTCGTGGGCAGTAAAACGACTGATAGCTTATTAGAATTAGGAACGATTTAGACTGAATTACGCAAGACAATCACATCGCAGTAAGTAGTGTTGCTGATGATAACTTTGTTTACGAGGAAAAGTAAATTTTACATAAGTACAATATGATCTGTGATACAAGCAACTTCGAGAATTTAGACGCGGCACCCATGAGCGACTTAGTTGCTTGAAGTGAGAATCAAATAGCTATGTGGAGACAAAAGTTGCTCATGCATGCATTCTTTCGTTCAGTTCTAATCACTCGCATTCACTCTTAGAAAATGAGTTTTACTTGAGCCACTCAAAAGGAAAGTGCAATAAAAATCACGATTTCGACCACTCTCATCGTAAACTTTATCCTACATTCCCGATCTATCACCACGGGTCTTCAAGAAGGTCAATTTACTGAACTTTCAATAAAGATCTCATTGATTTCAATAGGCCATAATACCTATCTATAATACCGGCCATTTTATTAAGGGTCTTTCTCATATTTCCCCCAATTTATACGGGTTTGCCTTTTGCGGTTCCCTGACAGTTCTTTTCGCATATTCCGATTGGATTGAATTTATTCGCCTCAACCACCGATATTGGATCTACCCGCCTTTAATATTCAACCGTATCGGATTTTCAAAATAATGCGATTGTTTTAGGAGCCGGATACATGCTGCTTCTATTCTGCGCTTCTTTTTTGCTGCAAGGAACATGCGGGATGGACGGATACCTCCGTTATAAAATTACACTACCTCACAGACCACGTCCACTGAGTACACTGCACTTCGACCATTATGATACGTCATTATTACGTCACTACTTCTACATTCCAATCTGAGATGTAAAAGCACTCCAAACCGGAACACCATAATGTGAGCATCACTACTTCGCGACAGATATAGATACAGAGCCCCAAGTCTGTGCATTTGTTTTGACTTTCGACTCGAGTATAGCACACGCAAACGCATTCGCAATGCAAGAAATTTTGTATGAAACCGGATAAGCGCCTCTAGCGGGAGATTTTGGAATTGTGCAATTCCTAACAACGTTTCTCGCTTTGTGAATCCGTTTGCGTGTGCTATACTCGAGTCGAAAGTCAAAACAAATGCACAGACTCGGAACTGAATCCAAGGTAATTCTGTTCTAAAAATCGCAGGATGCAGAGCGAGATGTGTAAACGGCTTCTGAATATGCTAATTCTAGATGCTTTAGTGATCTAACACCGTGGTGAAACGCAGTGTTCCGCAAGACTGGGGTGGAATGCAACTGGAGAATGCCGTCAATGGGCGCAGACAGTCGGAATGCCTGCTACAGCAGAACGAAGCTGAACGTAGCACAAAGAACGATACGAAGTGAATACTTGAAAATTCATGATGGATTTTGTAATAAAGGATATAATGCTGTTATGATCCTTCTGGTTTTGTTTAGTCAAGGGATTTGATATTAATTAGGGTAAGGTATCTTGATTTCAAAGTACCTACTGCTAAAGCTTTCATGTTAATTATGATAAGACTTCACATGAGGTAAGTTTGTTTTCAATGTGGGTGAAACGTGTAGAACGTTTCTCGTGGTACGCCTTTAGATTAAACATAATAATATAACCTCTGTTTTGTAATAACTTTAATGTCGTTACAGTTCAGTTTAGATTGGTCAATCAATAGCTATAAGTCTTCTACGGATCTAATACGCTCTGCAATGATACTTATTTTCAATTTATTTTATTTAGTTGTGATTTACAGTAAGCCAAGATACATTTTAAAGGAATCAAAAACTAAATGAATAAAATAAAAGGATTTTGCCAAACAAATATGGCATTTTCTACGAAAAAACTGATTAATTTTTGCACCCACGGTTCCATAGAAAAAGTATGACATTGATGCGTACCGACACAGTCTGAAGTTTCAGAAATGGCTAATTGTTCCCTGTATAACATTGTTACTTATATTTCTCAAGCGATTTGTAGGATACGTAGGTGTCAATTAAAACAAAGTTTCCATTGAAACTTGAACCTTATTGCCAAAGTTACAGGTAGATCTTGTAGCAATCAATTACTCTCTGAATATGAAGTAGCTCGTATTAAATTAACTGAATATTAAACGCTTTGTGTTCATGCGAAAACTAATTGAATTACGAAGACGACTCATGTAACACTTTCAGGAGTCTTCAGACTACAAGTCAAATGGAACTTTGTTTTCAATGCAATACAAGTGGAATTGCTTTGTCGGTTATCTCAGGACGCATACGTGCTCTAGACTGTGTTGAATCTGGAGATCCGTTTTGTATTGACGAATGCACCTTGGAACGCAACCAGAGTGCTGAGGCAAAGCACTTGATACCTGACACTTGATCGAAGTTCAATCTTATATGTGCGTCTATTGCTGGCTTAACAGGCTATACCGTTGCTGTGAACAACTTTATCTTTGCGATGGTTGCGTCACACGAGATTTATGTCCTTAGTATTTTAATTCCTAAGCCTAAGAAAGGTTTGTTCCCATCGAGCCCACAGGCCGGCCCACTGGGTGGGCCAGGTGGAAAAAAAATCCCATCGAACCCACTCATTTGCATAGTGGGCTCGTTGGGAATTTATTTTCCCATCTAGCCCACCAGTGGGCCCGTACAATTATCATTGAGATATCTCCATAAAATTCACAGGGTAAGAAATATGGATGTACCTATCAAGCTTTTAGGATTTTTTGCAGATTTAAATTTTACACATCTCAATTTTATGACTTATGATGGAAATAATTAATAGTACATTATGGTACTAGTGTGGTACATTGGTGATTACCGCCGAGGTGCCATTGAGACCCGAGCCGTAGGCGAGGGTCTTAAGAGAGCCGAGGACGGTAATCATCAATACACACGTGTATCATACGACGTTTTTCAACACACTTGTGAATAAAATAACTATAATTTCAACAGTGAAAACGAGTTGTGAAAAATGTTTCGCTAAGGCGGGAAAAATTAATCAGTTTTCATATGCGCGCGCATTGCGATCAGCCACAGACTAAAGGGATGAGGTTTTTTTTTTTTATTTTCCGCGCATAGGGTTTGCGTATATTCTGCCACGTACAAAATGGGGAATTTAAAGTTTTCTTTTATTACAGAGAAAACAAAAGTTATATTTGAGTGAAAGTTTTATTTATTAAACACGTACGAGTTAAAATTATCTATTTAAATAAGAAGTTGCATGAAATGAGCAAGCAATAGAAACATTAATTTATTTGTTCTATTGAACACGATCTTTTTTTTGAATAAAAACTTTTTTAAGAACAAAGCAACTCAACCAAAAAATTCAAAAAAAAAAATCTATAACTCACTTGTGAGTTATAGCAATGAAAAAGTCACAGTTTGATTATGGGTGTCATTATGTGCCTAATTGCAGTGACCATAGAGCCACTTTATGAGCAAGTGTGTTGAAAAAAAATATATACCTACTGCTTTTTAATTAGTCATTAGGTACAGTCACGTATAGAGTTTGCTTTCAATTTCTAAAAAAAACTTTTTTCACCAGCTTTGATTTCTACTTTTGTTTTCAGATAGTCAGCGACACAAATGCTTCAAATATTTCCTTAACGTATGAAAAAGTGAAACACCGTAACTACCTTAAACAGATTACCGTATAACTCAACCCAGACCCACTGTGGAGGTCTGATATCGGGGGATGACGTATGACCGCGAATCCCACCGTCTAGTTATTACCTTTGGACCTAAGCTGTGCTGCGGTGTATGCTATTTACCCTTACCGAGCTTTTCATATTATACAAGCGTGTGAAAATTGTGAAAAGTATCAAATACTCATTTTATTTTGTGTTACCTCTCTGTTCCACCTTCTAACGTAGTTCCTTTGCGATAAAATTAAATGCACGTAGTTTCTGTTATTTAGATAGTGCCAAAGCACCATGTATGTATACAGTAAGGGGTATATTCATATTGGTCTTCTAAAACTGAGCTAACTAAAATAATTGCTAAATTTGTTGTCATCTCTTTTCGTTGTCATGCAAGTGACAATGATAGAGCATTTTTTAAAGCCGCGCTAAAATTACAGTTGAATAGGAATAAAAAGGTAAGTCGTTAATGATTAATTATTTATAGTTTAACAGATTGTCAGATTTGTCACTAACTCATGAAAACTACATAGTGGAGAAATCTATCTGTGTGGTTATTATCTGTGTTCTGGAGCTTGAATAATTACCTTGCCCGTCATTCCGGTGTTATTTGAATATACGTACAACCGGCAGTCCCAAAGCTAGGTTCACGTAACAGTAATAAATACTACGGGATTTACGTTTAACACTGTGAGAAACACTGGAATTTACGTTTGCGATTGGCGAACCGTTTGTCTAAGGCATTTCGCTTTGCTACTAATACATTGCTTCCTCTTTTGTGTAGCTGTTGAGCTACTAATAATTATTTTAATAACTATTCTAATTCTTAATGCAAATGTTACCTGCAAACTTATTAGACTTATGTAATGTGTCTTATGTCGCTAACTGAGTAGGAACACTAGAACATTTTTATACATTTCATACCTAATTCTCAAAAAAGGGTCTGGGGGAAAATTGGATGGAGCCCGTCCCACATTTTTTTTTAAACTTGCAATGATTGAAAATTGTTTGTTACAATACAATGCAGTTTTTAAACATTTAATAAAGCAGTGGGAATCATTTGGTATTTATTAGAAATTTAATTTCGAAAAAATCCTCTTTTTCAATGTTGTTTATCTTATTTACAGGTGTTTACGTCAAAATAATTACTTTATTTTGCGTTTTCGTGACTGCTACTGCATAAAAGATTATGATAAAACCAACCAAAGTTATAAATAACAAAATTAATCTAATAACTAAATGTATGCAAATCGGAACCTAAAATGCCCCAACGACTTTCATACTTTATTCACCAAAAATTTGAAGAAATCTTTAAACTCTTTGAATTGCAAAGATAGCATAAATCGAAAGAGTTTATCAGGAAATTAATTCTTTCTCGCTTGGATGGCTTTCAGCTAAATGGATTCTTTTAAGTAGCGCACTTTATCATGGGGTTCTTTGTTAGACTGCACCCGTCCTTCTAAAAGAAGACAAATATTATTTTTATAGAAAAAGATTTGTATAAACTTTTAAAGACGTTTAAATTTTATAAGAAACGTTTTGTCTACGTAAGTTGGGCAAACTGATTAGCTCTTTTTTAGGGAAAAAGTTAAACGTAATGCCACGGCCGAGGCCTTGAGCACTAGCATTAGCTGGCACTAGAGTTGGCCACTAACTCATACGAGCTTGCTTGCTTGATTAGACTACAAATAAATACTCTAGTTAAGAGTTATATCGTAACATCCAAATCTGGAACAAAGTTAATTAACTCTAACATTCGTGCTAATACATCAAAACCATAAACCGCTGAATGAAACATTAATTAATATTAATTATTTCCTTTGCGAAGTAATTTGTGTGGATAATGGATCTTTTGTAGAGAATGTTATACTCGAAAAAGTAATCTACCCTCAACGGACCAATTAAAATGTAGACGTGTTACGATTAATCATCATGAAACGTAAAAATAGTACGAGATTTGATGAAAAATAGACTCTAAAAGACAAGATATACGAGCGAGAGTTGAACTAGACAACGTTCTTGGCAAGGTACGATTAAAACATTCTATGCTAATGTCTAAACAATTGGGTGTTCCACCAAAGCAATTTTCCTTTGCATGTTCTTACACAGTAGCGCTACATTATAGAGGTTATCCTTTAATTTAAATGCAACCTAATATCCATTGTAACTAGGTATAATATTGTATTTTTAAGTGGAAAATAAAGTGCACGAACATTTTCGGTATTTCATCATCTAGAAACCAAATTAAGTGTACCTCATGGGATAGAAGCTACTGCAGTTAGCCTTAGAAGCCTTCTAGGCCCAATATAACAATTGTTGCCAACCCAGTAAAACAATTGAAAAATGGTTTTTGCAGCGTTCCACATCCTATTTCCGCGTGTGAAATTAGCAGTAAAGTTGTGTGTAGACTAGATAATACTCTACATAAAAAAATATACTTTTTTCCCTGCCACAAGTCGGTGTAATCTCTTTTGGTAATAAATCTTATTAAAAGTAAATGAAACAACGCCTGAAACCCAATTTAGCAATAATTTAGATAAAACACTAGTTCAATCGTTAATAGCGCGGTACCAACCCATGTCTAGCTACAATTGAAAATCAAACGACATTCATGTTTGCAGTCTACGATCGTGGCTGACGATAGTTTGCGCCCGTTGCATATTAATGCGGGGTATTCATGCAGTCGACACTGTATCGAGTGATTTCAGAATAGGTACCGCTGTTCCGGTTTGTCCGTGGCTTGTGCGATAAGATCGTGTTACTGTGTTTTAGGTTATGTTAAATAGCTGTCGTATTTAGTGACAGTGTTTTTAGGATGGGTTAGTCTGGCCTGACCCCATACTGGCCCGTCCCCGATGTAGATTACCAAATAGTATGTATGCGCTGAATACTAACTAGGTACTACAAATGAATTGTAACTCTTCCATTTAGTTGCGTATTTTAGAATCACAAAAATCAATATTGCATAAAACTGCATTATTCCTTACCACCTTAACCGTTTCAGTGCCATGCATTTCTTTTCATATCTTCTTCGACACAGAACCGACTGAGAGATATTTTCTATTTAATCTGTGCTATCAGATCTTTTGTAAAAAATTTTTTTTTTTGCCATTGTGTCATCTCAACTCTTAGGTACCTATATGCATGCATAGCATCGTTTTTGAGGCTAAAACGCGCATTGATAAACTATTTTACTTACAGAAGCCCGGGCTACTTAGAGCTCTAACTTTTATTAGTAACAATAGCAGCCTGTGCTTCGGGGCTTTGACAACAAATCCCTTTCTGCCAAATCTTGTCGAATTATTTTTCTATACCTACCAACTTTGTAACTAATGCACTTTATTACCCACTACTAAGATACTGCCTTTTCTCTACTGGCTACGTAGTTACTGCTTTTTATTCTGCGCCAGATGAAAGACCCGGAAAGCTTGGCCCATAAATATTTTAATAACGCGGAGACGACAAGCACTTGAGTGCCTATTGTTAGATAATAAAGGAATTACTCGTGGACTTTATAGCGGGAACCCTCCGCATTATGACAGGATGGATTCGTCATTTCGCACATTTCGAATCGTGTTCGGATTGTTTGTTTCAACGATCAAAGTAAACACTTCTATTCATGAATGTACATAGAATAGTTATATATACATTTACTAGCTTGATACCCGCGACTTTAAACTTTCCACCAAAATATCTGTCAACCAGCATACGATAAACCTCGTGCCAAGGGCTGCTTTTGGTTTAGAGAGTTCAAGCTGTATCTAAGAATCCACGTCTTTGATTTCAATAAAATATAGCCTATGTTTTAATCCGGAAAAAGGGCTTCCGAATGTTAGTTTCGTTAAAATTGGTCCATTAGTTAAGGCGTGATCCGCGAACAAACAAGCAAACTCTATTTTCGGAATCAGAATCGTTTATTTAGTAGATCTCCATATTTAGTTTATCCATTATCTTTAATTTTAGTTTTTGGCTTTTTTACAGTTTTACAGTATAGATAGCTTGTATTATGAATGGTTTTTACCATTCTGTAAGGTCAGAGGTCTGAAGTGTAGGTATACCTCTGTAGGGCGAATATAGGGCTCATTTCAGTTTTCCCCATCGCAGGGGTGCGTGGGGGATTTCTGGAACTTTTTTGCCATTAATCCTCTTAGCGACCATTGCTACTGCCGACAGGGCAAAAAGAATTATCTTTTTTACATAAATGTACATTGAAGGGTTATTCAATGTATTTTTAGTTCAGTGTGACAAGATCGATTGTTATAGTAAAAAGTTTTTACTAAAAACCGTTCTTGTTTTTTGAAGGGAAGATAAAAGGCATGCAAATGTTTGGGTGTTGAAAATAGATATACTTAGTCTAAATAATTTCATGTTCTACTGTGAAACAACGGTGGTCAACTGTTCTAAAAGAGTAGTTAAATGACTAAAAAAATTCATAATCCAGCCGGTAGTATATAAATGAAAAGGAAATCTTTAAAGAAACAAAAAATGCATCGACTAATAGGTAGGTAGGTACATATTGCATTACAAAAAACTTAAGGAAGTTCACTTCACTACAAACTCCATTATTGAAGTACTAACTCGTTCACACAACAAAAACTTGGCACATCCTATAACTGCATTAAATTTTTAAAGAATCCTTTCCACTCTCAAGCTGAACAGATTTCCCAGTTGCATCGTTTGTCCTCAATTTAAGAGGCAAATACCGATTCTAGTGCCGTTGAGACGACACTAAAAGCACTCCTTTGTAAACTAGCAAACTCCTCGCTTTTTGAATGATAAAGTATTGACCGATATAACAATTCTGTTCCTGTTACAAATTTCTTTTTCCTTTTGTATTTTGAGAAGTCTTTAGATTGTGTTCTTCCTGTTCATCAGTCAATTAAAGCAAGCAAGTTCGTATTAGTCAGTGGCGAACTCTGTTGATTAAGTTTTTAAGCCCCCTTAAGGCCTCCGTCATAGCTTAACGACTGTTACAGCCGGGACCGACAGTTTAACATGCCCTCAGAAGCACGGAAGCGCTCAGATGTAAATGCCACTAGCGGTTACCCATTCAGACCGCGGAGAACGTCGCTTAACATAGACAATCGGTTAAGATTGACTAAGCAAGCTGCGCCACAAGCGCTTCGCTTATTAATCGTGATGGCTGTAATACTTTACCATCAAACCTTTATGTAATGTACGCCATAGAGTCTATTATTCAATGGCAATAACGTTATTTTCGTCGCCGAGCCATTCATGTTGGTAGCACTCTATAAATAGTCCCATAGTAGCTTCTATAGTTCTTGTAGTAGCCTCCAGTATCAATATTGTTGATCCATCGATTATAAAAACATTCTACTTATACTCGTCTTCCTATTCTTGTTACCAATTTGAACCTAATAGCTTACCTAAAACAGTTCTTCATGTGAGCTCACTCAAGTAAGCCTGTTTCATACAAACTCAAACAAAATGTCAAACGGCTCCTCCCATTGTGTCGATAGCAAAATATGTAACCGAGACTCGTGTGAAGATATCCCCGCGGACAGCATGATTGATGCAGGGTCGTTCCCTTTGGACAGAGGACAGCAGTCACTGATCAGTGATCAATCACTATCACACATCTTGGTTTTAAAGAGGGTTGCGAATATTCTTTTTAAAACACCATCCTATTAAATGTAGAGGAATCTGTTTCTCACGACTGACAAGAGACAACCCTATAAATAGAAATCTAGAGTACTAGGGCACAGAGAATAATAATACTGGGTTAGATAAATTAAATATGAGAATTAAGGAAGGTGGATTGTGTGAAAGAGGATATGAATGTGAGAGGAGTAGATTCAGAGTTGACGAATGATAGGAGTGAGTGGAAGAAGAAAACATGTTGTGCCGACCCCACCTAGCGTGGGATAAGGGCAGGGAAATGATGAATTAAGGAAGGTGGAATTGGGTTCATATTTTAGTGAGTTTGACACTGTGAACAAAAATTTTGTGTGTGGCAAACATAGATGTTTGTTTTATGTCTGGGTATGTAACAATAGTATGTATTTACAAAAAAGTGTATAGGTATTCGATGAGCAATGTAATTCCCACAGTACAAGCTCTGCTTAGTTTGGGACTAGAGGGTGTTGTGTGTAATGTCAGTGAATTTTTTTGTTATCTTTCTTGTGACCTTGCTCCGGGTTGCGTTACGTATGCTAGCTAGCTAGCGTAGGCTCCATCTATTACAAAACGTGTACTAAATGAAATTACTCTGTTTAACTTGTTTTGTGAGCTAAACATCGAACTAGAACAAAGTTGATTATTTACATTGTAATCCTAGTTTCTAACCCAGAATACAGGGCATTCTAGTTTTAGTACGAAGGTATTACTTGTCTGTGGTTTAAATGTACAACTGTTTATTCTGTGTCTTGGCTAATGGCAACCGCGTTGAACATTTAGTATCGATCCAAAAGGTTTATTTGTTCTAAAATTAGACAGTCGAAGCTAAGTAGTACTAAATAAATAACTACAGACAATCAGGTAGCTACTTAGAGGGTAGCGTTTATTTTTCAAACTAGTCTGAACAAATTATCCACCGCGGTTAGAGAGGTTGGTATAAATCAGTTTGCATAGGAATGGCTGCAACCATTGCAAGCTGGAAGTTCTGTCGCCAATTTTTGCTTTGGATTTAACTTGATGTTTCCTATTCTTGACGATCCTTGGCTTATTTAAGCTCGTGCATGGTAAAGACCTACCAATTGATCTGTAAAGTGATAGGAAGCAGAACTCTTTATCGAATGTGTAAAGTGGTTTCTCTGAATGTTAAAATTCGTCTCCAAGTTTTGAAGGAAAAATATTCACCAACAAATGCCTTTAAAACAAACGACAGCTGACTTGACGAAGCTTCTTCTTCTTCTCTTCGTTAATGGCCTCTGTCCGTCATTTCGACAGACAATTTTGCCAATGTCAAGTGATATAATTGTAATAATATAAGTCAAGTCATTTGTCAAGTCGGCTGTCGTTTGTTTTGAAAAGAAAATGGTGGATTTTCTCTTCAAAACCTAACACGAATTTTCACATTCAGAAAAACCACTTTACACACATTTATTCCAATGGCTCACACTTTATGTTACGACCTAAGTAAAATTAATAAATTAAATTAATTTAGTAATTGGTTAAAATTCTACCAAAAGTAAACAACAATACTCACAATAACACAAGAAAAACTATTAAAATAAAAGTGCTATGTGTCGTTTCAAAAAATGTCAAAACTCGTGTCCTTGTCGAAGCTGACGAATAAAATATCTCACTTGACACTGACAAATTGGCTGTCGAAATGACGGACAGAGGCCATAAGTAGAAAAAGAAGAAGTAAATCGAAGGAAGCCATCACAGGTTACAGGTGTAAACCGGTAACCGTCCTTTAGTTTAGGCAGTGAATCACGAGTTTCCGACATACATCGACATTATTCCGTTTCCGACGCTTGCATATTAATGCCGACCGGTGTGTCAGCACAGCACTAATGAGAGATCGATTCAAAGGGAAATACAGCCGGTAGGCTCCTGGTATGCAAGTAGACTGGCCCTTGATTTGGAACCACTCTAGTCAACATGCCGAACCAATACAAAGGGGGATTAGCAGGAATCCACAGACGGTCTTAGATACCTGTCTAGTAAATGGCCACGTACCTACTAAGCCAGCAATGATTAGGTTATTTGAAAACTAGTGTACGTAGGTAGGTAGTGACGGGTAGGTATATAATACATATTATATACCGACCTACTTGTTCTATTTTATGTATTAAGTCTGTACCTATGTTGTTTTCTTTTTGTTTTTGTTATGATTTTATGTACCTATATATAGTGTGTCCAAAATAAATGTCTTTTCTTTCTTTCCTTCCACTGTAAAAACCTAACCTTACTGACCGTGTGTGACAATATCCACCAATTTATATTTAACTCTAGTGACTACTGGCACAAAAAAACACACACAAAATTAAAAAACTTCATAGAACATCCTAGCCCCATAATTTTACATCGTTTTCATCAAAAAACAAAATGAATAGCGCAATAGCTTTGAAATTGATTCCATGAAACACTCTTTCCTAAGGGCTCTTGCACACAGCCCACTCGTAACGCAGCCACCAGTGGCCGGCATTACAGAACATTTTCATGCGTCACGGCAACATGTATATTACGTGCTAGAACCAGGGTAAGCAAATTCAAAGTGAGGCGTACAATAGCGTTCCTTTATTAGTTCTTCTTAGGTACTTTTCATTATCCTAGTACTTGTCACGGTTTACGCTTCGCCAAATGAACATGGAGTGGAGGGTCAGAAAAAAAAAGTTTGCCGATAAACGTTTCGCCAAAAGAATGTTCGTATGAGTTAGTGGCCAACTGTGGTGACGGAGTTTTTAGGACTGCTAGACCCGACAGTGACAGTTTACCGTGCCTTCCGAAGCACGGAACGTTTCATACCTATGTCATTTCCATACCTACAATTATTTTTATACTCTCTAGTAAGCTTAATGTCAACTTGCCTGGGAAGACAGCAGTTGAAGTGGTTAAAATAATTGATGTTGCTAGCCATACGTGGCAAGCAAGTCACCCGTGTACAAACGCCCTAAGTTTGTTCACGTTCGGAGCACATTGGTACAAGGCAGTAAACACTAAATCAAATAGTGGTGTATTTACACTTGCACGGCGTCGGTTTCCGCATATTAATGTGTTGGCCGAACTGGCGAGCCGAAACGTCGTGCACCGATACTAATACAGACGGTTATAGTAACCAGCTGTTTTTGTCACTCAAGAGTTCCATTATCACATCAATTGTATATTGATTTATCCTGACCTTGGTCCGTATCACTAATACGGCTATTATAGGACATTTTCATAAGCAATTAAACGGCTTTTAAATCAATTAAATTGAAACTGAAATTGATGTTGGCATTGAAATTGACAGAAGCAATTAATCTGTAGCGGTATTTTGTTTTTTTTTCTTGCTGATGATGATTACTTCCAAAATTGAATTGGCTCTACAATAATAATTATTGTGGCCTCAAAAAAACAATCTCTAAAACAATACTCATTGTGTCGAGACGAATGTTTCCAACAATGTGACTTAACGAGATTGTAAGCACCTTTGTCAGCGTAGTAGAATGCTTTGTCACTTTGCATTTCCCTAATATTTCGGAGAAAATGAGGTATGCAGAGATAATTTAGTCTTGTTGAAATCACTTGTTTTTTGGTAATTTTTGGTAAGTATTCAAAGAAAGATAATTTTATTCGTAACTGTTTCAAATTCACTCAGAATAAAAACTAAAAACTTTCTGTTAAAAACAACGACGTACAAAACTGAATTTTATGGTCTGAATTGGATTAGATAACAATTTAGCTTGGTTTATTTCTAGCCCGTTTTCTAGACGTTGATTCTTTTTATTAACATTCTATCTTCTCACTTAATAATCACAAGATAAGGTTGAAAATCGCAAGCTTATTACATTCTTCCAAGAAATGAAAGCCTATAATCTTACGACTGTTTTCGTGGCCATTTAAGTAACTTGAGCTATTCAAGAACAAACCAAACATACAAGTTTATACTTATATATAGACAAACACAGCCCTCCTTCGGTATTCGGGTAAATAGGAGAAACCCAAACGTATAATACAAATTCGGATTAGACCCCATATGCCAGCATGCAATCACTTTTTCAGTTGTCATACATTACACACACATCATCATTTCAGCCCGTTTGCATCCACTACTGAGTGTAGGCCTATTAGAAATTATTTTAGTTTCGGACGGTTTTCGCCCATCAACGCGTTTTTTACTTGTTCTTAGCATATTTTTAGGCCCAATATCGCTAGACAGAAAAAAGGGTTATTTCCAATGAGCCCACTGGCTGACCCACTTGTGGGGCCGATGGGAAAAAAATTCCCAACGTCAAAGTCAAAGTCAAAAAGCTTTTATTCAATAAAATCTCACTGATCACTTTGAATCGTCATTACGTTTTGTATGATTACATTTTTTTTTTATTGGATGAGTTGGAGCTAGTTCGTCCCAAGCTTGTTTTTGAAATAAGTCTTTGTTTTACTACGTTTTTGAACTTGCCAATCGACAATTGAGACACATCACTTGGGATTTTGTTAAAGAAGCGTACACATTGCCCTTTGAAAGATTTACTAATTTTTGAGAGCCTAGTAACGAGTCCAGTATGTGGGCTCGCTAGACTGTATCAGTTTTCATTGAGACTTAAGAGCTATTCCTGTAATAAGGAAAATCAAGAACACCTCTAAATTAATAATAAAGCAGGAATCCGCGACCTTTGGGATGTTAGAAACATCTTTGTAATATATTTGCTAACGTTAGGCTTTCAGTGACGCGTGCACAAAAACCAATTTTTCGTCTCCAATAAAAGCACAGCGGCTAACCAGCCGGATCTCTAATCAAAGTCGATGCCGACGCCGTTGATTAAAAATAGGGGTTGTTACTTTCACAAACAACCATCGGCTTTTACGGGTCAGAGCAGACATCTTTTTTCTGGCCTCGTGTGTTTAGGAACTAAAGCCAAGCTGAATGAGAAATTGATTTACAAAACCATGTAATACAGAGTAAATATATTTTTCATGTCTAGTTTTATAAATTAATCCTAAGGGGATTTCTCTAGATAATACAGAGTAAATATTTTTTCATGTCTTGTTTTATAAATTAATCCAAAGTGGACTTCTCTAGATTTGTCATTAATTTATTTTTACAGAATAAGTACAGTAAATATTTTCGAGAAGACGGACAGAAATGTTTGTAATTAATTTTAGCTTAAAGGTTTTGGATCTAAAATCCTGTATCATCTTGAGTTTAGCATTACTTTGATGTCATAAAGAACGCACACACCTTAGGTATATCACACAACACATTTTACAAAGCGTTACAGAAGCGTTCGTTTTCGATGTCCTTTTGTCTGTTGCTTGTTTTCCCGTTTCTTTCCTATATTTCCCCGAAGCGCCATTTGTCTTTGCATCTCAGCTTCATAAAGTTTGTTATGAATTTAGTTTTCCTGTAGTTTATTAGTAGGGGCAAACGAGAATATAATATGTAGTTTGCTGTAACGGGGCCAGATGAAAAAATACTTCTAAGAAACATTTAAAGAATATACTTAACCAAAATTAAAATATGAATGTTCAGTCTTCCTGCCATTGGGGACAATTGGGAACGGTTAGAATGACAAATGAGACTCATTTTTCCCAGTTGTAACCACTTGGGGACAGATAATTTGGTGACAACGGGGTAAAAACCCATAACAGCTTTAGGTTGAGACTATAAAAATGTGAATGCAAACAGTACGGATTCAAAGATAAACACTTCAAAATAAAATCCAGAATCCAGATGCTTATTTTTCACTGCTTTTCAATTGAAATTTC
Organism: Eulithis prunata; assembly: GCA_918843925.1. Taxonomy (NCBI): domain Eukaryota; kingdom Metazoa; phylum Arthropoda; class Insecta; order Lepidoptera; family Geometridae; genus Eulithis; species Eulithis prunata. The sequence goes on along the minus strand of OU974016.1, from coordinate 3,475,652 downwards.
ACTCAGCTCGTGAAAAATAATTTCTGTTTATACCCCGGGCTCAAATCCACGGCGTTCCTGGAGATCCCGGTTTTATCCCGCTACTGCGGGATTTACTTTGATTTACTGACTAGTGCTTGTACGTTTGCTTTTTCGACTATTTTTGCGCTTTTTTTGTGCGTACAAGCACTTTGGTTTGTTTTGGAATTCGTTTTTGTATTTGAACTTCCTCCGGTTTCACTCGCTGATGTATAATAAAAAGTAGTCATGAACTAATATCGATTCCAAGTTCAGAGCCCGTAGTCTGAGTTTTGTTATGTTGGTTTGCGACAAGCGAGAATCGAGAGACTCGCAGTTTTTGTATGGAGAAAAATTTGTTTGCAAATCTCCCGCCAGAGGCGCTTATCGGATTCTCATACAAAATATCTCGCAAGTCGCTTCTCGATATGCGTTTCGATCAACAAAACAAAACTCAAACTACGGGCTCCAGAGGATGTCAACATCTTGCGATATCTTACTAGTAGGAGAGTATGCTCAAGAATACAATACCTACCTATTAATTTATACAATAAAATCACTAAAATCATATAGAAGAAATATTTATTTTAAGTTGCTCAGAAAACTCTTTCAAATTTCACAAATAGATTTTACAAACGGGTAAAACCGTTTGTAAAATCTATAATCAGATCGGTAACAATATAATTATTCATACGTGAAAATATATGATTTTGTCCAGAATTATTTATTCGACAACATTTTATATTCCAATCAAATATTTCAGAGAGTAAAAATATTACTTGATATTATTTTCATTTCATATTTACTACCAAATGTTTTCATCGTGCCGATTCAATTATATACCGAAAATTTGAGTTTCTGAAAGACTATTTTTCATAACATATTTTATTATTATTACTCCATGAAAGGAATTTACCAAAATTTTGACATTGCCAGCTGCCGTAAAGTACACCTTTACTGCGGGTTTTGGCTAATTAAGCCACTAGTGCTTTGTTACCTACATTTGAGGTGTGATTAAACGGTACGTTTGAGTAGGTATTTACAAAGATTTGTTTGAAATACAAATTCCGGAATCATGCGTTTTACAGTCAGTTTTGCTTATAGCGCGTGCAGACTATGCCCATTCCGCTGCCGTCATGAATGCCGCGATTAATTCCGGAATGATTGCCACAGCAACATCGCCTTTATTCCTACACCGCGTTTAGTGCCGTTCACCGCGCGTCAGTGGCCGCAACATGACAATGTAGAACAGTATATTAATTTTGTTAACTAAGTAATACATACCTATTGCATTCGTGCGCATCTTGCAAGAGGACGATTATACTTCTGTATGCTAGTCAGAGCTAAGCCCAAATGAGACAAAATTATAATTCTTCTAATTTGTTATTATCAAGCAACGTAGTATAATATCAATTATATTTCCGCAAGAAAGTAACTTGACAATGATTGATTTAGCCTTTGGAAACGTAACACCAAGCTCACAGAGGTTATCTTAGTAAAGATAGTGATGTACTGATGAGGAATTGAGTTGGAGAATTTCGAGCAACGAACAATTGGATACCAAAGATAGCCAGAGAGTTTAGAATACGGGGTGCATGTATAATAAGACAACTACCAAAAATATGGAAATCATTTCTTGAAAAATGGTACCAAGCTCATGAACTTCTAAAAGCTACACATTATCTTCTAAATATATGAAACTCTTTTGAAACTCAACGCACAGCCTAAACTATAATTCCTAGAGGTATGAAATTTGGAGGGTAGTATCCTTATGTAGTATGGGGATGCACTAAGAAAGGAATTTTGATAAGTGACACTCTAAAGAAACGCGAACAACGCCGTGAGCGACGACTGGTTTTGACTAAATTCTAGCTCTGTCACTGTTTGACATGACCTGTTAGTAAGAGACATCAAAAATTAAAATAGTAGAGTTATGCAACGATTATAAGTAAGCAGGATAGTGACGGAAAAAATATTATTGAACTAAGTATCTCTATTATCGTAACTGATCGCATTTGTCTTTGTATCTTTGTACGTGTTTTTGCGTAAAATAAATCTATTTCTATTTCTTGATTAAAATTATCGGTACATGTTTTTAATTTTACTTTATTGTGGTGAACTCTAGACTTTTCTATGCCTAAAACCACAAACCAAAAATATTGTTTTTCGGTAAGCTGTTGTTATAGCTATTTGGTTTAGTGGCATGACGTCACTGAAAACAAGCGCCTAGCCTTCGTTATTTTGAGCAGTTATCGTAAGTCGTTGGTGGCTCCGACGTGGAGTCTCTGCTTTGCAAGCTGCATCCTCGAGTTCAAATCCCGGTAATAGTAACTTTTTTCATTGTTTTCTAATTTGTATTGCTTTATGGTTAATGCCTTCCAATGTTGGCCGACTCAATAGAGATGCAGGTAGATTGAAAAAGATCTGATTACTATGCTTAGTTTGACGGGCAAGTGTATCGAGCATTACGAGCCATAAGCTTTGACTGTGCGCACGCACAGCCTTCCTGATATTTGAAATTACTTTTGATGTATATTTTGCTAGTATTAGCGAAGTTTTGAGTTGTGTCTTAATTATTTTAATAGGGGTGAGTGTCGTATAATGTTAAGTTAGCAGCATACTGCTTGTTAAATGTGCAAAATTATTATGTCACCTGCCTGCAAGTAAGTTTTAAATATATTCATTTTATCTTGTTATAGCCTATGGAAACGCCCTGTTATTTACGGACATGACACGATACAACTACCTACTCCTGTAAAGTAGTAACACGTTTAGAAATCAAAACCTTTTACACTGAGATCGTGTATGCTCTCCGCTAGCTGCTTTTATTTGGATTGGAAGGGTTCCCTCGCACATCTGTAAAAACCCTCCTGGCGCCCTTTGTAGATTTAAGTTCTTAGTAATAAAATAGTTATTGCATGGTATTATCTTTAGTGTTTTATTTCGTCGACCGGCACGTAACAAATGACGCCCAACGTTAAAACACGTACCTAAAGGTTGACGAAGTAACTAGTAATATTAGCATTAGTACTTAAGTATTAGTTAGTAAGTAGATAATTATAGTAACGTAGGTAGCATAATGTTTTTTCTTTCTTTATTATAATAAGTATTACGTTTATTACCTGGTTTATATTGGTTTTAAGTTGTAAAACAATCGAAATTTTTTAGAGTTCTGCATGTAAAAAAAAAAAAAAAAAAAAAAAATCATATTGTTATAGAAAATACATTGGAATTCATAACATAAAATAATACAATGGATCCTAAATATCTTTTGAAAGATGAGCTGGAATTTGAACTGGCGTGTAGAGGTGTGTACAGCAAAAGTGTTGTCACGGTGTTAAAAAAAATGCTTACAGAGCTGCTTGATACGGAACAGTCAGGGGAAACATCATATAAAATAAAATGCCCTAGCCATGTTACTGACAATCCTACATCAGAGTTGACTGTTTGTGCGTCTAAAATTAATATATTAACGCAGTACATACAAGAAATTACGGACAAGCCAGATAAAAGCTTATTCAGGAGACTGGTTTCAAGACTTTATCATGTTCTAAATAGATTAAATTTGATTGTATTAAAAACAGATGCAGATGAAAAACGTCAAAAAGATTTAAAAAAATCTACGGAAGAATTACTCGCAAAGTTGGAACAACATGATGAAGCCTTGGACGAGGGAAATTTAACCGTGGCTGACAAAAAAATGTTGCAAGAAACATTAGGTGAAGTAGGAAATATTATTATAAGCAAAATAGAAAAAACTTCCACTAATGTGGACTGTCCAGCAATAAAAAAACCTTCCATGATGTTCAGAGCATCAACGTTTGATGATAGTGGAATTAAAAGAAAATTAGTACCTATCAGCCAGTGGGGTGTAAAATTTTCAGGTGACATTAGTTACAGCGTTAACGCTTTCATCGAACGTGTTAATGAGCTCAAAGATGCGCGTAATGCTACTGATGAAGATCTTTGGCGGTGTGCTATTGATTTTTTTCAGGGTGATGCACTCATTTGGTATAGAGCCAACAAAGATAGTGTGACAGACTGGGATGAATTGGTAATACTATTGAAACGAACCTTCCAGTCACCATTTTATCAAGATGAATTGTTGAGAGAAATACATGATAGGACACAGGGTATGGAAGAGTCTGTTACGGTTTACGTGGCAGTGATAGCAAAATATGTTTAAAAGATTACCGGTACAGCCACCAGAACGAGAGAAAATATACATAATTTTAAAAAATCTACAACCGTACTTTCAAAGAGCAATTTGCCGTGACGAATTTAATTCTATTCCAGATCTCATTAACGTATTACGCATTGTTGATAGAACTAAAGTTAATTGCGAAAGGTTCCAAGAACCAGTAAATTTCAAAAGCAACCTAGAACCAGATCTGGCTTATAAGAAAACTGTACGAAGTGAGGTGTGCGAGATTAAAGAATCGCAAGCTATGCCAGTCATGGTAAATAGTAATCGAAGATGTTGGAACTGTCGGGAACTTGGACACACGTTTAGAGGGTGCAAATTGCCAAAACAAAGATTGTTTTGTTTCAAATGTGGCAGATTTGGCACTACTTCTCCAAATTGCACATGCATGGGAAACGAGCAGGGGGAAAGTTCAAAAACTGCCAAATGAATCTTTCCCTAGATAGAAATAGCAATGAATGGCAGGAATGGTTACGCACGATACATAATTATTTTACGTATGGGGAGATATGCCCTTTGTTAATTAATAAAAGAAATGATAACAGACCTTATATAGAAATAAAGATACTAGACATGGTCTTTATAGGAATGTTAGATAGTGGAGCTAATCGCTCAATCATAAATTCTAAATTTGCAAATAAGTTAAAGTCACTCGGTTTTGAGTCATACACTTTACATGAGGGACATGTAGCCACAGCCGATGGAGCCACTCATAAGTTATCAGAAGTTTTTGATGTTCCAGTTAATTTTGATAACCAATTTCATGTCATATCTTTAGGTGAAATGGATAATTCAATTCATGAAATAATATTGGGTAAAGATTTCTTTGATATTTTTGGCATCTCGTTAAAATTTAAAAATACTTCTTACTATTTGGGAAATGAAGTTTCATGCGCAACCACTAATACGACAGCAATAATCTGTAAAGAGGATCTAGATGATTCACAGCAAAGAGAACTCAACGGAGTGATTGATGAAATGAAATTAGCCATTGGATCAGGATTAGGTAGAACATCACTTTTGAAACATACAATTGACACAGGAGACAATAAGCCCGTGCGTCAAAAACAATATAACTTTTCACCTGTTATAAGGCAGCAAATAGAACAAGAGTTAGATGACATGATTGAAAAGGACGTAGTTGAACCTTCTTACAGTGCTTGGTGTTCACCAGTACTTATCGTTAAAAAACCTAATGGAGAAAATAGATTATGTTTAGATAGTCGGCAATTGAATAAAGTTACCAAAAGAGATTCATATCCGTTGCCACGAGTATCTGCTATCATTGACAATTTAAAAAACGCTAGATATCTCAGCACCATAGATTTGAAATCAGCCTTTTGGCAGATACCATTAGATGATAACAGTAAAGAAAAGACAGCTTTTGCAGTGAATGGAAGAGGATTATTTCAATTTAAAGTAATGCCTTTTGGTTTGGTTAACGCTTCTCAGTCACAGCAAAGGTTGATGGATATTTTGTTTCAATCACATGAGGATAAAATTTGGGCATATTTAGATGACATAATTGTATGCTCAGAAACGTTTGAAGAACACATAAAGCTGTTGAGACAGGTAACAGCAACTCTCAAAAGAGCAAATCTTACTATTAACCTAAGTAAGTGTAAATTTGCAAGATCAAGCTTGCGTTATTTGGGATACATTATTGATCAAGATGGTCTTCGGACAGATCCAGAAAAAGTTTCAGCTATTTTGAAATTTCCTAGACCTAAAAATGTAACAGAACTGAAAAGATTTATAGGTTTGGCTAGCTGGTACCGCAGATTTGTTAAAAACTTTTCGTTAATAGCAGCGCCTCTTCATAATCTCACGAAAGGTAATACAAAAAGAACTTTTGTTTGGCCCCAAGAAGCGGAGGAGGCATTCATATCACTAAAAACATTACTCACAACAACCCCCGTGATGTCGTGTCGAGATTATTCTAAGCCATTTATGATCCAGTGCGACGCATCTAATGAGGGTATAGGAGCGGTCTTATGTCAGAAAACAGAAGATAGTGAGCAAGCTGTAGCATTTTTAAGTAGAAAATTAACAGATACTGAACAAAGGTATTCAGCCTCGGAGAGGGAACTTTTGAGTGTAGTTTATGCGATCGAAAAATTTAGACCATATATTGATGGACTACACTTTACAGTTGTAACAGATCATAGCGCTCTTCAGTGGTTACATAAAATGAAAGATCCTCATGGTAGATTGGCTAGATGGGCAATGAAACTACAGCAATTCTCTTTTGACATTATTCATAGGCCCGGTAAGGCACACACGGTGCCAGATGCGCTGTCCAGAGCCACCGCTGAACTAAACATTATAGAAATAGAAGAAAAACATAAAAATGACTGGTATAAATCTAAAGTTGAAAATTTAAAATCAGGAAGCATTTTAAATGATAGTGATTGGGCGGAGTCAAATGGATTACTCTATAAGAGAGTATTTATGAAGCAATATCCGAATGAAGAAAATTTATGGAAATTATATATACCGGAATCTTTACGACATGTAATTCTTCGGGCTTGCCACGATAACCCCAGAGCAGGACATTTGGGAATACGTAAAACACAATATAGAATAAAAAAAGACTATTTTTGGCCAAAAATAGTACAAGACGTCAAGCAATACGTTAAGAACTGTGAAGTTTGTGCTTCCCATAAGGTATCTCAGAATTTACCATTTGGTCAAATGGGTAAACACCGAGAAGTTTCGGCTCCTTGGCAGGTTGTCTCATTGGATTTAATGGGTCCATTACCAAAAAGTAAAAAAGGTAACACCATGCTGCTTGTAATCACATGTTGGTTTAGTAAGTTAGCATTACTGTTTCCACTACGAACAGCTAAAGCTGATAAAATTTGCGAAATAGTTGAAAACCAAATCTTACTTTTCGGTGCTCCGAAAGCAATAATAAGTGACAATGGGAAACAATTTAATTCAAATGCTTTTAAAGAACTAGCCACAAAATACAATTGCAAGCTATGGTTTACTCCGAACTATCACCCGCAAAGTAATCCCACGGAGAGAGTTAATCGAGTGATAGGAACTATGATATCGGCGTACATCAAGCATAAAAAACACAATGAGTGGGATGTTCATTTGGGTGAAATAGGACATGCTATAAGGACAGCAGTGCATGAAGCTACAGGTCACACTCCATCATACCTATTTTTTGGGAGAGAAACTAGTGTCTTGGATTTTGGTATACCTTGTAATTCAGAAAGTGGAATATTAGTGGAACCATTTGAAATACAAGTGGATAGATTTATAAGCCAATTATATGAAAGAGATAAAATATATCAGCTAGTAGGTAGTAGACTGAGGGAAGCTCATGACCAAAGCCAAAAGGCTTACAACCTACGGCGAAGGCCAGCAAATTTTCAAGTAGGAGAAACAGTTTGGAAAAAAACTAAATACTTATCCAATGCCGGAAATAAATTTATGGCCAAATTAGCTCCTAAGTTTGAAAAGGCTGTCATATTTGATAAAATCTCAAATAATATTTACAGATTGCATAATGCACAAGGTAAGGATGTCGGTACATGGCATGCGAAAGACTTAAAATCATTAAGAGAATAATTATTCTGGGTCAATTATATAATGTAATGATGTTGAATCGTACAGTTTAGCTGACTAGGCACTTATATATATATATATATATATAAAAAAAAAAATATATTAAATAATTTTTTTTCTCATTGCGGAGGGGGATATTGTTATAGCTATTTGGTTTAGTGGCATGACGTCACTGAAAACAAGCGCCTAGCCTTCGTTATTTTGAGCAGTTATCGTAAGTCGTTGGTGGCTCCGACGTGGAGTCTCTGCTTTGCAAGCTGCATCCTCGAGTTCAAATCCCGGTAATAGTAACTTTTTTCATTGTTTTCTAATTTGTATTGCTTTATGGTTAATGCCTTCCAATGTTGGCCGACTCAATAGAGATGCAGGTAGATTGAAAAAGATCTGATTACTATGCTTAGTTTGACGGGCAAGTGTATCGAGCATTACGAGCCATAAGCTTTGACTGTGCGCACGCACGCCTTCCTGATATTTGAAATTACTTTTGATGTATATTTTGCTAGTATTAGCGAAGTTTTGAGTTGTGTCTTAATTATTTTAATAGGGGTGAGTGTCGTATAATGTTAAGTTAGCAGCATACTGCTTGTTAAATGTGCAAAATTATTATGTCACCTGCCTGCAAGTAAGTTTTAAATATATTCATTTTATCTTGTTATAGCCTATGGAAACGCCCTGTTATTTACGGACATGACACGATACAACTACCTACTCCTGTAAAGTAGTAACACGTTTAGAAATCAAAACCTTTTACACTGAGATCGTGTATGCTCTCCGCTAGCTGCTTTTATTTGGATTGGAAGGGTTCCCTCGCACATCTGTAAAAACCCTCCTGGCGCCCTTTGTAGATTTAAGTTCTTAGTAATAAAATAGTTATTGCATGGTATTATCTTTAGTGTTTTATTTCGTCGACCGGCACGTAACACTGTATCGATTTGGAATTCGGGAAAATGGAAGTAAAACAAAACGCTTCGAAGAACTTTTCTGTACTTAAGACCATGTTTTTATGATTTTGCTCCAATTCGCAACAAAGTTTAATATCAACAACCGCTAGCGAAATATCGGTTTTATACTGATTAGAAAGCGAATATTCAAATAAAGTTTCATAAACAGATTAGTTTAAAACATCTTTTATACTCTAAAACCGATTTTTAATGCAGAGTTGTATGTAACAGCATTGATTACTTACATGAGATTTCATGAAAAACTAGTGAAAAATTTACTTACATAAAAATAAGAAGGGCTCTGCTGAATCATGCAAGAAACATCGTCATAGAATTTGTGAAAAACCTAAAAAAATACCTATTATAGGTAGGTATAGTCACAGATCATAATAATACCTACCTACCTATACTATACTATAGTATAGGTAGGTTTACCCGGCCGAATACAGTCACAAAAGACGCGAAGGCCAATTTATTAATTTTTATTTTATTTTATACAGCAGCATACCAAACACGGGTTTACACTATACAATTCAAGAGTCTTTTACAAAGAATTTCGACACAGTCTTCCCATAATTTATAGGGCACCACAGCGTGCAGATTATGCATGATGATGTTGATAGAAAGGTGTAAGAAGATAGTAGTGTAAGTTTATTTTAAAGTACTTATACGTCTTTGATAACTTGGCTCATTCCAGAAATTCCGTGACAGTTCCCCCTGCGAAAGAGATTTCTATGTGACTTTGCAAATAGACACTATTTTTTATCTTTTCATTAATGCCAAGGCAAAATGTTAACATTTTCTCGCATTGGTGTCACCTTTGTGTATTTCGATTACACAGTAAACGGAACTCGATTTCGAGAACATAGATTTCCTCAAATGGTTTAGAATTATCATCCTGAATTTACAATTCGCCGCGCGTCGCGTTGGCAAACAGCCGACCGTTTGTACAGTATTTGTTATCAAAGGCTCAACATGTTGTTCGGTGGCCACTGCGGATGATATTGGGGGTTTGTACACTGGGCGATACCGACATCTACACGACACCAATTAAAATTATAAACGTGAAAGTTTGTGAGGATGTATGTATGTTTTTTCCCCTTCACGCAAAATTTACTGATCCGATTTGGATGAAACTCGGAATATTATATTGTCCGTGATCTGGAAAACCAACGGGATCGCGAACAAAGTTGTGGGCGGAAGCTAGAAAATAATACTTATAGATAAATTTAATAGTAGGTAGAAATTGAGCGAGCTGGATATTGACATATCCATCTCTCTCAATTTCTATTATTCATCTATTCAAGCTGATCTATTCAAGTTGATCTATTCAAGTTTAATCTATTCAAGTTTAATCTATTCAAGTTGATCTATTCAAGTTTAATCTATTCAAGTTGATCTATTCAAGTCAGTTGATCTATTCAAGTTTATCTATTCAGGTGGAACTACTCAATACCTGGATCCTGGAAAGTTTCATTTACCAAGTTAAACTACCTATTGTTTAATATTAAATTCATGTTTCATCTTTCTATTATTTTTATTATAAACTTATCAAAAGAGTAAAACTAAGACAATTTTTATTTTCAATTTCTATTATTTATCTATTCATGTTAATCCATTCATGTTGATCTATTCAAGTTGATCTATTCAAGTTGGTTTATTCAAGTTGATCTATTCAAGTCGATCTAATCAAGTTTAATCTATTCAAGTTGATCTATTCAAACTTAATTTATTTGAGTTGATCTACCTATTATTTAATATTAATATTAAATTCATGTTTCATCTTTTTTTATTAGGTACTTATATACTTTTCAAAAAGGTACAATAAAACTAAGATAATTTTAATTAGTAACTTTATTTTCAACACACCATTTTCTTAGAATAAGTACATTTTTCAGCGCACATATGTTATCATGACAAGCACAAGAATAGTTTATTCATCTATTAAATTTTAGCTATTAATCGACCTCAACTATTCACTTGTTTATTTATTTTCTTATTCTATTTATTCTTTTTTTTATGTAGGTTCCTATTCATCTATTCACCCGCTAGTACGCTATCTATGTACCTATAATGCTTCATATGGATAATATTGTGAGTTAAGAAACAAGGTTAAGTTAGTAACGTTACAGTGATCAAACTGTAAACAGTTGCCTAGCTTGCAATTTTTTCTTTTTGTTTGCAGACCGAAAATTATGTAACATATGAGTGATGAATAGTGTCGAATGAAATTATTATTTAATCTTATTCTAAAACATAACAACATCATTATCCTCACACCATTTTTTTATGCACAATACATTTTTCAGAGCACACGTTTTCTTGTGATGTACACAGTTTAAACTATTATGTACACTATCGTAGATACTGTGTAATTGGAAGAAATTAGGACAACCATTTTCACCAATATCTTTAATATTACAGTTTCTGCACAACTCTTGAATCCACTTTACTTTTTCATTACCTTTAGTTAAAATTTTATTATTATATAAATAAGGCTTTATAATACGCTTGAATTCTCGGTAGTCAATGAATCCCTCACTCCAAAAAAGTCCTCGGTTGTATTCTAGCCATCGTACTTGTTTTTTTTCTTCTGGCGATAAGCTGGTGTATGAATAGGGTGGCTTGATAATAAATGTTTGAGTTATCCCGTTAAACAAAATAGCAAACTCCTTGATGATAAAATTATTATTTGCGTCTTTGAATCCCTGCAGATCTACTATTCTCATATTAATCATGATATTTTCTTTACAAAATTGCTCAGTGGTCTATACTCTATTATGCAATCATTTAAAATGAGGCAATATGCTGCTGTCTGATCGGGTATATCTGAATTACACTCAAGTTCCACGCGCACACTTACTACAGGGCCTGATTTAAGGCTTTCGCTTTGTCTTGAACAATCGATTACAAATAGTGGCGCCTTTTCTATAAAGTCAGAAGCGCTTAACAACGGTTCATTTCTGCTTCCATAATATGACTGCTGAAATTTAGCATATTGCTCATATATTAAGACATATTTTGAATCATCAAAACTTGCATTCAGACTTTCATAAGGAAAATATGTAGAATTAAGATATACTTTAACATCTCTTAAATTACAGTGATCGAAACGGGACATATCTTTTTCTGCCAAATTTTTTCTGTTTGTTTGCAATCCTATGACAACATATCTTGGTTTTTCAACCTGCGAAGAGGTTTTAATTGACCACGTGTGCTTTGTAGTTTGCGGTAATAAAGGATACTCATACAAATCCCAATTTCTGAAAGCAAAACGTAAAGGACGATCTTTTTCTAGAATCTTTAATAAATTTACTCTTTCCTTATCAGAAACCTTAACGTGTGGAACGCGCCACACTAATTTGTTTATTACTATTTCTTCAAGCATCTCTCCTGATGGAATTTTTAATGAATTCAGATCGGTATTACTGCGTAGTAGTATCAATTCATGTTTACAGTTGATTATAATTTTTTTATAATCTTCAGCAAACCCTAAAAAATTGCTTAGTGGGATAGAAGCTGAGAAATTTCCTTTTGTCTTTGTTCCATTCACATCCCACCCCCAAGACTTTGCTATTTTGGCATCGTTTTCATTAAAAGATAATAAAGCTTTCATTGTGGTGGTTATTCCAGCATTTTTTAATCTATCTATTTCAACTCCATTAAGTTCATATCGAATATCTTGAAAGAGAAACAGCAGCGGATTGTTAGTGAATTCCACATTTGTAACTTTTTGTTTCGAATCCTTTTTTACTATATTCACTGTTCCTTCTAAATAAAGGGTGCTGGCTGACGGTAATATATATAGATCCTGCTGATTGATCGGTATACGAATTTCATCGTTCTTATTGAAACTTGTTACGTATGGTTTATATGAGTGGTATTCAATACTATCAATGGTGTTATCGTATACTGGTGAATTTGATATATCCAAAATACTCATTTTCGAAGTCCAATTAATTTCAGAAATCTTTTATTTTCTTCAGTTATTTTAATTTTCCGGTGAGTAGTTCCCTTTCGGATTGTTCGATTAACACTGAGGTGTCTTGGTATTGTATCATCATTTTTATTGTAATCGATCATCTTTTTCTAATATGAAGATATAGCTGAACTTCTTCTCCGCGTAAATTAATCAAATTATTCCTATTATCTAATAATCTGATATTAATGCAACTAACGTTAGTTTGATTAACTGGAAAGTATATAATGTTTTTAGGTATTTCAATTATTCTGTACCCTGGTGCAACATTAGGTGCAAATTCGTGAATTATATGACCTGATTTTCCATTAATATATGATCCGCTCACTATATCACATTCAACTCTCACCACTGTCGTTGATAAAATGTTAACTGGAAGCTGCGACTCGTGTATTATATTAGGTTTTAAAGTTTGTTCACCAAAGCCGAGTAATGTTCCAAGAGAATTGTCTTTTTCAAAATGAACGTCTTTTGAACAGAAAATAAAAGTTTTCAGAGTGTTGTTGTTGGAAAATAAGTTAAAAATTGTTCCTTTTTCAACAGTTGATCTTAAATAATCAGAGATATCTTGTAGTTCATAAGCGCCCTCAGGCATTTCCACAATTTCGTTATCTCCATAATGAAATTTATTATTTTTACTATCAATGTTAGGAATAGAATTAAACGTAGTCAAATGCAGTAACGCGCATTCATAATCACCGTCAAGTTGTAAAGCAGGATAATAGTTACTTGATAAAGTAGATGTATTACCAGTTATAGACAGGGTAAAGGACATTTTGTAAATGAAAGAAATGCTATCAGCTCTGTAATTTATACAATTTATTCAGGTACCTACTTGTCCCTATTAACATAAAAATTATTCCAAAATTCATCCAAGAACTTTAAGCAAAGGTGTCCACAGTTAAATGCATCAAATTTTTGATAATTACAATAGTTATAAGTTATATCATTAGTTTTTAAGTATTTAATTAATTCTAATGGAGGTTTTAAATTTCCAAAGCTATCAAAATACTCACAATAATCGAAATATTTTACATAGGCTACCCAATGTGTTCCTTCATTATATGAACTGTCTAAATTGATAATAGCACATTCAATGTCTTTTGGTTTTTTTGGTATTTCATCTCTCATAAAAACACCTCTAAAATGTGGTATGTTTTCAAAAGCATATTCAATTAAATCTATATTAGTAAGAGCACGATTGGGTAACCGACTTATTAGTTTTTTGAACTTTTTATAAAAATGCCATTGCCTTTCTTGTAAGGTTTCAAATATAAGCCTTTTCCTAATGCAATAGATTCCATCGTTTTATTATGTCTTTGAGCCTCTTCAAAGTTTTTTGTAGCTGATTTATGATCATTAACAGCTTTAGCAATACCTGCTGCTCCACCTGCCAATGCACCTAGTGCAGAAAGTCCTGCAAATATTGGTATCAGCGGAAGTATACCCCCTGTTTTCGGTAACGGAATAACACGAGGTAAACGAACTCCTTTCTTTATTCCGATAAGCTTTTTCGCAGCTGAATATGCTACTTGTATAGCTTTAGAATTATTTTTTAGTTTTGATTTCTTCAGATGCGAGCGTATTGTAGAAACAATTGTTTTAAATGATTTAGTTCCTGCACCATGTTTCACTTTGGCTTTCATTACTTTACTCACTAGCAATGATGCTAATTTTTCACCTCTCCCTGCATTCGTTGATTTAAGCCTCTGTTTTGCCATACTTAACAATTTCAAATCAGCTCTATGTCGATCTTCTAAATTATTAGAATTATATGCTATATCGTGTTGCATACAAGCGTCATCCAGCTGATTAATTCCTTGGTCACCTCTTAGTAATCGTTTTTTTAATCGTGTTCCAGGTCCACAATAATTATAACCAGGTAAATGTAGTTCAAAAGGTAAGTTATTTATCAAACTGTTAACAAGACCACCACCTCGCATTGCTAAATCATGAATGACTTAATTTCACTAGTACCACATAATTTTAATACTTAGGAGCTCAAAATTTCACATTTTTTAATCCAGCTATTCTCATTATTGGGGAGCCCTAACCATTTGACAAAAAGATTGTTACCTTTTTTTCTTAAAACTTTTTCTATTAGATAAACATTAGGACAGTCTGTTTTCTGAAGTTCTTGTTCATAAAAAGTTCCTAATATCGGTTGCTTATGCAAATCTTCAATCACATATGTAATAGGTATAGAATAATTAACTTTATTAACAGTAAACAATTCAGTAGACCAGTTTGGTGTGTAGCCCTTTTCAAAAGTACCTTTATATTTGCTAATACGTACAAAATCTCCTATCGAAAATTTGCTTTTTTTGAATTTATAATTATTCGCGGTCTGAGCCTTTTTTATGTTAATCATGACTATGTTTTGATTTGAATGGTTAACTTCCTTTGGCTTATATTTTGTTGTCCGGTGTTTTGTATTATTATATGCGTTAAGAACACCTCGTAAAGTTTCTCCAACCCACTTGTAACTACCATTAAAACTGAAACATTTGTGTAGTTTGTTTTTAAGAGTTTTAATAAGTCGCTCAACTAAAGATGCTTTTTTTATGGAGTACGTGGAGTAATGATTAATTTTATACGCGATCATAATTTTTTTAAATTCATCGTTATAAAATTCTGTTCCCATGTCTGTTTGTAAGTTAATAGGTTTACGATGAGTCTTAACCAAAATATTTTTAAACACATTTGCCACTTCAGATTTACTTTTAGTTTTTAGTGGAACAGCCCAAGAAAACTTCGAAAAACAGTCTAATACTACTAATATATATTTAAAGCCATGGTTGTAACCTTTAATGTTTTGGTAATCAATAAGATCTGCTTGCCATAAATCATCAATTCCTTTTAATGTCACAGATCGTCGAATAAAATTTTTACGCGCTGTCTTATGAATTTCATTTACTACTTGTAACTTACTCATTTTTCAATTGAATTATCGTTTTTGTTTAAAATTAGCTTTGTACAATAATCTTCCATAAACAGTTTAATATATGTTTTTAAGTCTGATTTTACAGTGTTAATAATATCATGAACTTCTTCCTTGCTTGTAAATGATTCAGATCGCATATCAACGTATTCTTTATTAGCAGCGTCGTTTGCTTTTAGTGGGCTTTTAACACCGGTCAATCTATTTGATTGTATATCAATTTCTCCATTAATAAATGCTTTATTAAAGGTTTCGAAGGATTCTGGTAAACTGAATCGTTTATTTTTGTAATGACCAAATTTATCCATATTGTACAAAGACAACTGATAGGTCTTGAGGATAAAGATCAAATGAAACTAAAATTAAATAGTTTTCTTATTTATTAATATATAATACCAGTCTCCCGCAACTCTTCTATTATAGATATTATTTCATTATCTAACCCAGTGTTACCCGCTTCTCGAGAAGCAATCAGTACTTTTAGTCTATCGATCAACTCATTAGGATCATCCCAGTAAACATAATCAACATTTTTCTTCCATAATTTTAATGTAGGTAGGCCTTTACCTTGATATGAGTCAGGCTGACTACTGTCAGTACTTGCTGATATTTTACGCATTGTAAATAATGGTTTAATAATTTTCATGTATTTTAGACCTTTATTGCTTTTAATTGGTTTACTTGGATTATAATCTCTTCGATGAACATTTGTTTCTAGACACATTAACTTGTAATTTTCCATGTCTTTGCTAGTTATTGCCGATAAGTCAGGCTCTTTTTTAAATAGAAGCTCATTTAAACCAAGCGACCTTTTAAATTTGTCTGATCCAACTTGAATATATTCATCAGAAACAGTTACATGTGCTGATCCCATCATGAGTTTACCTCGCTCATTTCTCACACCAAACGGAACATTGACTAGCATTTCGGAAGACTTAGACCAAGAAGAAATATCAAAACTTTCATCACTTGAAGCTGATTTAACGGTTTTAAAAGATTCATTATTTACACCACCTTCAAAACCATTTTCAGATTGTTCTGAACCGGATTCTAAATCATCTGTCGAGTTTCCTGTCGAAAACTCGTCTAATTTCGCATGACGTTCACTTTTCTTAAATGTTTGGTCTTTATATAATGGACTTGATACTTCGAATTGATTCGAATTCGATTCCAATTTCGGTTTAACTTCATTTGCTTGCACTTTTGAATTCTTTTGCCCGTCTACCATTAGACTTAGAGAATTTGTAATTGGTTTAAAAACGGATTCCAAGACAGTACTATTTTCAGTTTCCATATCTCGCATCTTACGAACTTTTCTTTTAACATTCTCTGCAGCTTTTATAATTTGTCTTTTCAATTTTTTTTCCATATTTTTAAAACATGTATTCAACTATATTAGTATTTATAACACGTTTTTACCCTTTGACTGGGGTTTTTCGATTGAGTTTGAAATGGTTAGGTTAATTTATTATATTGGTTTCAAAACATGTAATGTGATCAACTTAAGTACTAACTAAACTTAACAAACGTGTCAAAGTTTTTCCTATAACACCCTTTATTTTTTTCACAATCTTTGTTTATCACTAAATAACTGTAGGGTTCTTTCCATATGTTTGAGCACATATTTTGAAATTCTTGCCATGTTATATCTGTGTTAACGTGTTCATTATAAACGTGTTTCATATTTATGTCATCTTGCTTAAAAAGAACTATTAAATTTGCATTATCTCTTACAAGTTGTTTAGGTATTTTGCTATAAGTTTGATTTAAATAAAAACAATCTATATATTTATGTCTACCCATCGCAAAATAATTTCGAATATTGTTTTGATTTTCACACGCAACATCGTCGAATACTATTATGGAATTACATTTTGCTGCCTCTGGAGCTACAACATCGTCGTTTTCATGATATTTAAAAAACTTTACATCTGGAACCATTTTTAGAACATGCTCTAGAAATATGTACTTTGGCTGGTATAGAGTTTTAGAATATACATAGACATTTCGAAACTGTAATCCATTTTCGTGTAGAAGTAGACCAATTATCAAGTTCGTTTTTCCGCAGTTTGATGGACCACAAATTATGCAGCGTATCGTGTTTGGTAAAAGTTTACCATGACGAGAACTACGTTTTATGGAATCAATGTTAATGTTGTCAAACTGTAACGTTACTGGCTGTTTTACAAACTGCATTGTGAGACACTCTGTAGTCAACTGTTCAACAAAATACTACAACGACTATAATATACTCGTTTCAAATTGATGTAAGCAGTTGCTAGAACACGCAGAGCATAAAATATCTCTCTTATCTTGGAAATTGTCTGTCATTGTTACTAAGTGAGTCATACTAATTATTATGAAAGGTTAAAAAATGAATACAAAATGTATGCAGTCCACTTAATAGTTTATTTAGCACTTAATTGAAACCATTTACAAGTAGGTAGGTATAGAACAATAAACCACTTAAATATAACTAATAAACATGGTTACATAATTTTGATTTATTCAATACATTATAAATAGTTAGGTATTCAAACGAATAGCGTACCTAGTCAATAGAATAATATAATTATGTTAAAATATAGTATCACAATGACCCCATGGTAAAGTATGAACTTGATCTCTTTGTATTTGTCTTTTGTCGTCGTTTCTATTTAGAAGCTGTTTGGTAACCTGCTGCGTATATAATACGTGTTTCATAGATCTTATCAAATTCATCTTACATGTTGAGATTGTATTGTAATACAAAGTTTTACTATAGTCATCCATTTTTAAATTCTTTGTTACCACTTTCGTAACACCTTTTGCTTTTTTTATGTTACATTTTACACTATTAATACAGTAGAGCTTTGCTCTCAGACCAATAAATTCAGTTATAATGTCTCCTCCCATCTCGTCTTTGAATAATCCAGGAACTTTTTCGTTTATTTTTGGAATGTTATATTCATTTGATTCAGTGAAATTACTAGTATCGAATTTTGAAATATTTTTGCTCATATCTTTATAAAAGTCTTCAGTAATTATTAAATAAAGTAAGCTATCAGTATCAGTATAACAAAGTTGTGCTCGATCACTGTATTTAGCCTTGATGAAGTCATAATGAAATTGATACATATGTTGCTTAGCATATTCTAAAACTGTGAATCCTATATAAATTGGTCTGTCTAGCACAATTTTTTCATGATTCAATTGAATGGCCACAAAATTTTCTGAAAACACAGTAATATTTTTTACATTTGGTTTTGTTATTAGCTTTTCAGCGGTGAGATGTTTATTTGTGACGTTCTGATTATCTGACCATTTCGTAACTAGTTTCACATCTACTTGCTTCCTTTTATTTTCGATGGTCTTTCCAAATATCGAATTATTAAGCAGCTTAAAAAAGTCTTTTTCAAATGTAGTTTTTGAAGACTGTCGAAGAGAAGTGTTAAGATCTATGTAAGGTTTCAAAAAGTTGTCTTGTCTGAAGCAAAGAATCCGATGTATTTTCTTTAATTTAAGACCATGCTTAAGACATTCCTTTAAATGTATGTAATGAGTCACATAATTAAACTTATCGTAAAGGTTAGCAATTAATTTATCGTTCTTACTTCCTGGAGGTGTAAACTTCTCAGGAGCGAAAGGTAAGTCTTGATGCGTCTTGTGCAAGTAATCTGGGTATAAAAGATCAACTTCTAAAATGTAACCATAGTCATCGTCGTCAGCTACGTTCATAACATCAAAACTACTTACATTTTGAGAGGATAAAAATCTAAAATCAGAAATTGGGTATTTTTTCGTCATAGCGTAGCCATATAAATTATTACAGTCTAAATATATCAAATAAGATGGTGGCTTAGATTTATCAAAGTTTGGTAAATACTTATTGGAAGCTACAGCATGGCGTAACGAACACTGAGCTAAACCTCCGCGTATACCCTTTTCCAACATTTGATACATTTCGATATTATCAATCAATTCTAATTGAACTTTCGTATGAAAAAGCATCGCATCCCAACTTAGACTAGGTGATGTTACATAATACAAAGGATCTAGTTTATAGTAGTACAAACTTGTCTGTCTAAATTTTTCGAATACGTCACATAAAAGTAGTACATCGGTTTTTAAATACAAGTCAGTATATTGTCCCAGATCTTTTAAGTTGAAACATTTCCATACTGTGCATGCATGCTCATACTCACTTTCGCTTATGTGTTCCTCATTTAATGAATTATAAAAACAACTTTTAGACGGAAGCTTTGTTTTATCAAATTTCGACCAGTGGTCCATATAGTTATAAGGGTAGATGCCTTTTTTTCGCAGTAAATTAAACTGTTTTTCATCTTTATACTGATGAGATAAATGAACGAAATCTGTATCTGACAAACTTCTAGATAACATATCAAGGCTTGAGCTCAAAAACTGAAACGAGTCAATAAATTTAATTTCAACAGGACGGGAACATTTTGTTGTGTTAATAACTTTCGTGATTGTAAGGTATTTTTCTTTTGTTTTTGGAATAATTTTAACTGCACCTTCGTGTCTCATCAACTCTTGAATAAACAAATGTGAATCATAGCCAGACAGATTATGAAAGACTACTGGAATGAATGGACATACTTTGAATATCAAATTACAATGAGCATGCGCCGCACCTCTGAACTCAGATGTAACATGATCATGATCTCGTACCTTATCATCAAATAAAACTTGTTTACATATGTGGCAAACAGTAGCTTTCTGATAATCTAATTCTTGATCGACAGTTAAAGGCGACATCGGCTTTTTATTAAATAAAATGTTATGAAGTCGAATAGCATCTTTAATCAAACTTTTAATAAATACTTGAACGCAATCAACACCTCTATAAGTGACATATTTGTTTAGTTTTTGATCATGTGAACAGCAAATGTAGTAACCAAAACAACAAGGCTGATGTAACTCTAGTGTCTCAGTATTTCTGGACTGTTGCTCTTTGCAATTTGATAACAAACATTCAAAATCAGCATAAATTACAAAGTTAATCTTTTGCTGCCTTTCAAAGTTTTTAAATTTCAAGTAAGAGTTTTTTACAGGCAATACACTTGAGATGCCATGACAATTATGTGACATGAGTTTAGCATTATTCGAAAAGAACTGTATGCAAGATTCACATAAGAATAGTTTGCCATTGTGTTGAGTAATCTGTCGCTTTACCAATTTAACAAGATCTTTAATCAAACAGTAATGACCTTTATTATTACGCTCTATAAACAGAAGATTGATATGATCAATTTTACGTTTCTTCGTTAGGTAGAGTGGTCCAGTTACACAGTTTTTATTATCTAAACCATAAATATTAATACTTATTTCTGGATTATTTAATTCAAATAATCTGATATCTGCGTATGTGGGTGGAAATGACATCCCTTTTACATTGAGAACGGAGTTATAGTGTGGATATGATTTCACTCTGCATACATTATTTTTTGATGGGTATAGTGCAGCTACTACACTCCAAACAAAACAGTGATTATCAGTATTATGGATGTTAACACAACTTTTCGTATTTTTTATAGACTTAGGTAGATCTATGTAAGTACCTCCTCTCATAGGACTGTATTTATTAACATTTATTTCTAAATGACTCATAGATGAATATGTCCAGCCAGACTCGCACAATTCAAATTCTTCAAGCCTTGTCTTGAAAATGTTAATTAAATTAATACATACTTCATTCAAATCAGTGCATTGATAAACGATTTCAAATTTTGTGTTAAACGACTTCAACTGCTGCTCATTTGACTTTGGTAAAGTAAAGTAAGCATATAACTCAAAATTCAATTTGATACATGTATGTGTTTTTAATGAAAACTGTATTAATTTAATCAGATATCTCTTATTTTCAATCAGGAACGCCTCGGGTGTGAGGTACTCGACTTCCTGATCAGGGTTTAAACGATAAGTTACTATTCGATTTTTAAATGCAGTCGTTATAATATCTATATTATGAAAACGAGTCTTTAGTAAACAGTTTGATTTATGCAAATTGGTTCTCAAATGATATCTATACTCATAACGTGTTAACTCTATGCGACATTTATCGCATTCGATTTTTTCAAGTTCAGGGCCAGGTAGGTCTGTGAAAGAAAATTAGAAAAATACAATGCATTATTTATTCATAGTATATTTATTTTAATTCTATGATTGAATAGAAACCTATTAATCTAAATGATTACATTCTCAAATTATGCCTATTGATCAAATAAATGCACGTTGATATGATATTAGAAACCTAAGTGATTACAATCTTAAATTATACCTACCTATAATTATAATAAGTGCTTAACTAATGCTATACCTACTAGTAACCTACCATACTTCAAAAATAGGCACTGCCCCCACTGAGAATGTCTGGACGACAGTTTTTAAATTCTTTGCGAGTGGCTTTAATAAATTGAGTGAGGTGCTCCCAAGCCTTTGTGTCGTCATTTGTTTGATTTTTAATAGTAATTATGGCGTGCCGCCAACGATTCATAGGCTGTATTTTACGAATCTCATCACAATTGTACACCTTTAACTCGATGAAATGCGTACCTACTTTATTTGAATCGGTCTGTCGCGATACACCGTTGGCGACGCGCTTATTGAAATATGAGGTTATTGCTGGAGGTGTTTTACCAGACTTAGCCGTCACTAGTTCTTCGTCACTATCACTACCGAATGTTTCGGAAGCCGATGCTCTCTTGCTGATCTGCTTCTTCACAACGCTATCAGTTTTCCGTGCTCCATCTTGAAAAGAAAACTCACTGTTCATTGATCCGTTATTATGAAATACACTAAACATGAAGCATTTATTAAGTTGTCTGCGAGCGGCATTAATAAATTTTATAAGATGATGCCACGCTATTGTTCCATAATCCGTTCTATTCTTGATCAACAAATCTATGCATTCTAATTTACTCAGCTGGATATTCTCTAATTCAGGTACTTTATATGTTTTTAAAACAATATAATATTTTCCTTGTTTGGTTCGATGTATTTGTTGGCTGAATGCTTTCGGATATTTCTGTGTAAAATATGAATGCATTGAATAGGTACCTCGTTTATCAACTCGCTTTTCAGCTTCTTCGTCTTCACTTTCTGAGCCGAACAGTTCGTACATTGAGTGCTTGATAGGCACTACTGGATTGACACCATGTTTGCGTTTCTTGCTCGATGGTGGCGGCGAAGTGTCGCGCTGTCTGCTGTCGGATCGTTTCTTAGAAGACTTCGATTGTTCATCACGCCCACGATGACTTGTAGAGGGTTGTGCCATCTCTTCGTCAGAGGATAATGCGAGACCAACAGTTTTGGACCTGAAACATAAAAATAATAAAAAAAATATTACTGTAAGTCTAATAATGAAATCATGTAGGTGAATCACCCATATTAATAATGATGATTATTGAATAAGGTACTTATTAAAAATAATGAATTAAAGTGTTGAATATAAGTAATTTATGAACTGTTGAGTATTGAATAGATGAAACAGACTAAATTTACTGATAACTGATAAAAAAATATAATAAAAATGTACTTACATCTTGATTTATTTTCAATGATTTTCTTGATTTAGGTACAGGATCAGAAAGCTTGTTGCTCCAGATAAGAATGTGTCCTGTTTAGGTCTCACTCCCGGCTTTTATAGTAGCGGTTCACGTACTCATTTTCCGTATTTGGGAAGGTTTCAGATGCTACAAATTACATCGTAAGCATATTCGTCAAAGATGTATTAGACTATGTTTATCACTCGACTTGCCTCCATAAGTTTATCATTAGACTAGCTCACAGTTATGTTTTTGCAATACTTATTAGAATACTTTATTACAATACATTACTGTAATAAAGCTTTATCAAAATCCGTTCAGTAATTTGTACCTACTTGAAAACCTAACAAACATCTTCACACTTCAATGCTCAATACATTTATTACTTTCACATGGTTTATAGTTTACATACATAGTTATTAGGTGTACCTGAGTAGGTATCTCATGAACGCTGTATGTATAGTGTATGGCAACATGAAAGGTTTTGTATAGTTATGTACTTATAATGTCACAATTTAAAATCATGTTTTATGTAATTAAATCTTATTAAGTGATATAAACTCAATAGTTACACCAATAATAGGTAGGTTCACTTCACTATTGATCAGCTGACCTGCTCGGGCAATGCTGTGGATGTAGCCACCTACTTGTTAAAGTGGCTTTGAATCTTTACTTGTTTGAACAACGATATGAAAAAAGATATTATATATATATATATATATATAAGCATACATACTTTCATACTTATTTATAATAGTAGTAAGATCGATCTTGTTTACATGCTACCTACATTTATGTAAGAATCGAACCCCCACACTAGTGTTATCCCAACCAGCCACTCGTCGGTGGAGGCCGGCTAGCAACGCATCATGTGACATACTATAACTATAA
This sequence comes from Eulithis prunata, assembly GCA_918843925.1. Classification (NCBI taxonomy): domain Eukaryota; kingdom Metazoa; phylum Arthropoda; class Insecta; order Lepidoptera; family Geometridae; genus Eulithis; species Eulithis prunata. Next base: position 3,451,570 of record OU974016.1, on the reverse strand, counting down.
TAGCACTGCGGCGGTAACTTATTCATATTCTGCTCTGCATCAGCATTTTTGCTTTAAATTTTTTTAAGCTGATACCTATGTTATGGTGGTATGATTTAAATCTATCGATACCTATAGAATTGCAAAGGTATAAAATGATCGAATTTTAGTAAAAATATTTTGTATAATTTAGATACTCGCATTCTATACACGCGTTTTGAAGAAAATATGTCGGTAAGTATTCATTAATTTCAATTCATTTGAACTAATAGATAAATCCTTTGTATACCCTTATTTATAAATTATATTTTTATTGTTTTTAGTATTCACCATGGATCTTGTCACCACCTGCGACTGTGAGTCCTATTGACATTCAACAAATTGAAGCCTCTTTAGAAACGAATGTTATAGCTCCACGCGTGAATTACAAGCCGATGACATCTTGTTTGAAAACCACTGTTAGTGGATCGATGGTAATACGTATTGAAATATACGATGCAGATGAATTTTCTAGCATAGAAGATTCAACATGCAAATGTCATGCTAAGATTTGTGCTCAGCATGTGGTTAGTAATTTTTATTCAGATCATATTTATGTGAAAGTAAGAGATGTTCTCAAATCAATGGATAATTCAATGTATGTTAATTTATAATTACATTAAATGTTTTGAATAAAATCATCTTTATGCATCTTCCTTGACTGTTTTATTTCATACTTCAACATAGTTAGGTACATAGATAGCGTACTAGCGGGTGAATATATGAATAGGAACCTACATAAAAAAAAGAATAAATAGAATAAGAAAATAAATAAACAAGTGAATAGTTGAGGTCGATTAATAGCTAAAATTTAATAGATGAATAAACTATTCTTGTGCTTGTCATGATAACATATGTGCGCTGAAAAATGTACTTATTCTAAGAAAATGGTGTGTTGAAAATAAAGTTACTAATTAAAATTATCTTAGTTTTATTGTACCTTTTTGAAAAGTATATAAGTACCTAATAAAAAAAGATGAAACATGAATTTAATATTAATATTAAATAATAGGTAGATCAACTCAAATAAATTAAGTTTGAATAGATCAACTTGAATAGATTAAACTTGATTAGATCGACTTGAATAGATCAACTTGAATAAACCAACTTGAATAGATCAACTTGAATAGATCAACATGAATGGATTAACATGAATAGATAAATAATAGAAATTGAAAATAAAAATTGTCTTAGTTTTACTCTTTTGATAAGTTTATAATAAAAATAATAGAAAGATGAAACATGAATTTAATATTAAACAATAGGTAGTTTAACTTGGTAAATGAAACTTTCCAGGATCCAGGTATTGAGTAGTTCCACCTGAATAGATAAACTTGAATAGATCAACTGACTTGAATAGATCAACTTGAATAGATTAAACTTGAATAGATCAACTTGAATAGATTAAACTTGAATAGATTAAACTTGAATAGATCAACTTGAATAGATCAGCTTGAATAGATGAATAATAGAAATTGAGAGAGATGGATATGTCAATATCCAGCTCGCTCAATTTCTACCTACTTTTAATATCTATGAATATTTCAGACAGCGCTCTCTAGTCCCAAACTAAGTAAACTAATATGGAAACCAGATCACTAAATTTTTTTTTTTAAATGCATACTTACCTGCTTACTAACATCCAATCACAAAATATGTTTGCCATCACACAATTAATGTTTGTTCTTGGTGAGGGTTGTACTCACAATCCACAGCTCGGAAGGCAGAGCTATAGAAACCGACTACCTAAGCTGTGTTTGTATTTGCATTTGAATAATTGTGACCAATATGTCCAGGACTGCAATAAAAATACCGGCGGAGACGCTGTGTTAAACGTCTTGTATTAAATGAGATTAGTTATTCACCGATATCGTGTTGGTATCGTATCGGTGCAGTTAAAAGCGGACATTTTGGTGATCTCACCGCTTTGTGTTGACATGATTTCCACGAACACTCATTTGGGGTAATGTTTTCCAATTGTGTTGGGCGTTGACTGAGTGGAGCGATAGTAGGTATAGGAGTATTATATAATCTGTGGTATAGGTATTGTCGGATTCTCTGTTTGAAGTCAGTACTCTAAAGTTATTTATTAAAAAAAAAAAATGTTACATCACGAAGGAAACGCAGCCCAACAAACGAAAAAAGGCTAAAGGTCGTATGAGACGACTTATTGCAATTTCATTTTTCTTTTAACAAATTGAATTAAAAAAAACTAATTTATTTTATTCATATATCCATAATCACATACTCGTAGATACATATAACATCATTAGCAGTATTTTAATTCTAGCAATAGTTCCTAATAGTAAGAATAACACGTTAAATACATTGCAAGATGCAGGATATCTTGAGATGAGATCTTAGCAAACGTTCTAACCACATAACAAGTGCGAAAGCATAGGTAGATAAGGCGTAAATTTAAAAATTATAATCAAGGTTTGTTTATCTCATAATCAGCACAGGTTGGAACAATAACTTAAGGTAATGACCCTAGATAAGCTCATCTACGCATACCACGTAAGGCATCTACATAAAATATTATGAGTGTAATTCGCGTCATAATCATAAACCAAACTAAATAGTACACGCACAGGTACGTGTCCCAGATTAAACTAATTACGAGAAACGTGTCCACTTTCGCAGTAGCTAATTTTGTTGAAACATACGCCACCAAAGTAATTCTCTAAATATTTTATAAACATCATAGCGGTTTTGCTGGGCTGTTTATCACGGATGTGAATTTGTTTGCTATTTTGGAACTTTGGCGTTTATGACGTCCCAAGATAATCCCAATGGTAAATATTTGAGAATTATCCCTCAGGCGACCATTTAATTTAGTGTGTAAGGTACTTTGTTTAATTTTTTGAATTAAATTTTATTCGAATGCAGAATGGTAACCATGTCGTTTTGGCATAACAGGTTGTGTCATTTTTTTACATAATTATGTTCATAAGAATTAATAATAGATAAAAGGTAAGTATATGACTATAATAGGTATATAGGCTGAGAGGATGGTATAGATTTTGAGTATACTCCATCTAAAAAAATGTCGCAGGCACTGCAGGCGCGTCCCGTTACCGAGGCATGGGTAAAGAGTTTGGCCCCTGACGCTGTATAAGTCATTCTATAAATCAAGAATTATTGACTTACTCCTAGACGTACGCTGGCTTCACCTCTTTTCTTCCCTTCCAGCTTTAACTGTCAAATGCATGAGTCGAAACAAATTGGATCTAAAATTGTTTTAAATTCTGTCAATAGAAGCGGCTTACAGAAATCACATTTCACCAGTCGCGTCTAAAGATTGAAACATCTATGGCACAATACAGTTAACTATAGGGTGTACAAAAGTCACTCTTGAAAATAAGCGAACAAACAACGAACGCAAGCAAAATGCCTTTGCGTACATTCAAAACAATAGCTAATCTTGATGAACATTCATCAATCACCATTTTAAAATTATTTTTTACAACATTTGACATCGCAACAGCTTAATGTCAAATGTTGTAAAAATTCATCTGAAATGGTAATTTTTGGTCAAATGTTGTAAAAGTCAAATAGGTACCTATAACAGGAACGGTAAAAGCAGGGTACCTAGTGATTAACTAGGTAGGTACCAACTGTAGTTAAAAAAAGTGCAATAAGCTTATTTTTACATTTTTCGTAAGTAGTTTGATTAAAAAACGTGCCACAAAGATATTAGAACTTGATAGCTAATAACAAAAATAAAACTATTTTTTTTACGCCCTGTATTAAAACGCAGAAATAAAAGCTAGGAAGGCACTCCGAGACAGACAGGGACAAAGTAAATTAAATTGCATATAGTAGCGCATCTTTCTGTACAACAACTTCAAGAATTTTACACCTAAAATATTCACTTGCACGTCAATTTGAGCTTTCGAAAAACGCGTATAACCACAGAGTGTGTTATTGTACCTATTTAGTTATTCATAGGGTACTTATAAATTTAATATTATATTTTCCAGAATAAATTGATTTTTTAGGTAAGATGCTACACCGTTGGTGGCAATCCATCCTTAAGTAATTGTATATCCTACTAGCCGTCTCCCGCGGCGTTGCTCGCGTTAGAGTGTGACTTTTCAAAATTCCTTTCTCAATGCGCCCCTACACTATATAAGGAACCTACGTTCCAAATTTCATACCTCTAAGACTTATGGTTTAGGCTGTGCGTTGATTCTCTGTCAGCTTCAAAAGAGTTTTAATATTGATGATGATGATAATCCAACGTTTTCTTATTGTATTGAAAACCTACAAAAAATCACTAGGGATAATCTTTTGCAGTTGCCATACTATTTCATATCTCTACATTGTCAGTGTATGGAATAGAGCTCGTCATTTCTTTCCAATTGAGTTAGGTTAGGGAGCTCTGAGAAGGGGCCTGTCATCGCCAATAAGTAGAAGATCGCCGCAAAATATGCCAGTTTGGAATTTCTTCACAACGATACCAAATATATTCGGTAGCAGGAAGTTTACAAGTTAGGTTATTTAAAAAATATTATTGAACCACTGGGTGAGTTAGGTTTAGCTACATAATAATAGTATTACAAGTCTAACATGTTCGACTATTCGACAGTCGATAGACGCCAAATTAACATGACAAGAATCGACTGTGACTAAACTGGGTGCCTACTCCCGAAGATCCGGAAGTGGCACTTGTGTTACACTGCCGTTTATGTTACAGTGACGCTGTTACTTGGTATAGCGGTGTTTCGCACCACAAGCTAAAAGTAATAAAAATGGCTTCATTTCTTACCGGCTGTTTTTAAATCTGTCTTTTCAACCCACAGATGTATAAAAGAGCCTAAGTCAACTAAAAGTATAGAAAGGCACAGTCAGACTTTGCAACAAATTGCGTCATAGGCCGAGGTGACCGCGCAGTGTCACACAAACGTCATTACCGAATCTTCGTTAATCTTTATTCGGAGTAGAGGCCCTGATATGACATGTGTTTGTTTAAGTATACTTTTGCACAGAATATGTATAGACATTTGTAAAAGACTATTAAATATATCGACTCTACCATTCGTCTGCTTGATCTGATCAATAAGGTAATCCAAAAGTATCCACACGTCTTCAGTTGACATGCTCAGTGAGTAAAAATTCTCCGAGAAACCCTGCAACGCGATGGCAACACTTTATGTAAAAGTTTCGAAATATTTTAGCACTGACCGAATAACTGCGAAATATATTAGACATCGAGACAGAATCTCTTCGCATCAATCTTCCACGCTTGCATGCCACCCGAGACATTACTACGCTCACATGAAACGATGTAGATTAACTACTATAAATAAATTCGGAAACATCTAAGTACTTATGTTCGATGGATTCGTTTTTGTAAAAGGCTGTTTTCACACTGCCACCGATGCGACAACTACACATCGGCGAAGCTCTATTATTGATAATAGACGCTTTTACACCGTGTGAGCGGCGCCCATAACGATATATTTGTTCGAGCCTGTTAGGTGTCGATATCGTGCCGGTGTCGGTAAGGGCCAGTGTAAACACCCCAACGCGGAACGCCGCGTGAATATTTGGGGTAGTAATAAAAGGAAAGGAGAAAATCTAGAGACATAAAAGTAAAGTTCGGAAATGAAAAATACCTATTTGAATTAAAATTTAATTAAAAAAAACATCACCATTGGAACGGAAAACTCTCAGTACAACAGAATGTCCATTTTCATTGTGAAGTGAATTCCACTGAAAGTTATTTGTATTGCATTTATTTTCATTCGCTTTTACAAGTCATTTAGTACCGCGTCGCTTTACACCGTTTCGACGCCAACAACCATATTTTTGTTTGAGTCACTATCGTCATATTATGACGACCGGTATCGTGGTATCCGGCCACTGTGTGGCCTTTACCACTTGCTGACTCTACTTTTTATTTACGGATTTTTACAAGTATATTCATTTGTTACAGTTGCATCCGAGAGGACTATCTCAAGGTGTACTGGGAGGTCCAAGGCCCAGGTCCGCCTGGTGCCATCAACGAGCGCTCGGCCTGGGCGCGGGTGCTGTGCGGGGGCAGGGAGGAGGCACCCCCCGCGCTGTACTCTCCAGGGCCGGCTCTAGTCCTGGAGTTCCATACGGGGGGAAGGCAGAACAACGCGACGGGCTTCGCTGGGACTTACAGCTTTATTGATAAACGTGAGTATTATATTCAAATATATTTTTTCTCTCATGCTAATAACTAAATAATAAATACCTAATTATGAATAACAAAAACGTTTAAAGGTTTTAGTAATAAGTTTTGAGCCTTTCAGGAGATTTATGAGAGTGGAGATAATCACCAGCAATGTTAATTCTAAAAAAAAACTTACTTAAACGCCCAATCTAGGTTCAGTGAGTTGACTTCCCGAAACAACTTTCGAAATTCTTATAGAAAACTTTGATTAAGACTAAACCACCCATATCGCATCAGAGACGTTACTTTATATATGGTGCGCAAAATGAAAGCAATATTAAACCTATTCCACTTTTGCGCACCAAGCTTAAAATCAATTTGTGCGCAGAATTGGAATAGCGTAGGTGCGAAAGCTCATGGTGCAAAAAGTAGAATGCCTCCTAAAAACTTGTGAAGTGTGAAAAAACTGCCTATTACTCGACTAGGCAATATTCTTGTATATACTTAACTCATAAAAAAAAAATTGATGAGGTTAACCATTTTTTTTATCGGAAGGAGCTGCATTCCGTTTTTATCACTGACCAATAACTATTTACTGAATACACCCCTGACCCTGTTATTAAGTGTTGGCATAATTCACTTGAGCCAAGCCTGTTCGTGGTTTCAAGAACTTGTAGGAGACAATTTATCGTACTGACTCTATGATACTTGATACTTAGACTTGGCGAGCTGAGAAATAACTCAACATGAACACTCTTCTACACAAAATGTTTTAACTTGCCAGTTGGTTTAAAAAAAAACAATTAATTTTTCATATCAAATATATTTTCCGCGATATAAACCAGCCCGCAGTCTGAGTTGTGTTATGTTGATTTGTAACAATCGAGAATCGATAAACTCTCAGTTTTTTGTAGGTGGAAGAATGCTAACGCGCACTCGCGTCCCCCGGTAAAAGTGCCCGACGGACCGTGAGGTTTTAGTCAGTACAGGCTGACATAACCTACTGCTCTAACAAGCAATAGGTATCCATGATGGATTTCCTCACGTTAAAAAAAAAAAAAAAAAAAAAAAAAAAAAAAAAAAGGTATGTAGAAATATAGTTTGCAAATCTCCCGCTAGAGGCGCTTATCGGATTTCGATACAAAATATCTCGCAAGTCGCTTCTCGATATGCGTTTCGATCAACAAAACCAAACTCTGAGCCCCAAATCTGTGCATTTGTTTTACTTTCGACTCGAGAATAGCACACCCAAACGCAAACGCAAACGCAAAGTTGGAGAGGTAGTGGGCTTCTACAGGCTGATAATGATGATGAGTATATTATCAAGGTTTGCTGGTTCATAGTTGAGGAAATGATTTTTACATTGTAGATTTATAACTTCTGATTTGTCATTAAGAAACTCTAATATTCTGAGCAAACTTGCATAATATAGTATTAGCATAGTTCGGTCGGTTGACCGGTCAATGTGCATACAATGCATACTTGAGTAGTGACTTCCTGAGATAAATAGTTGTATATGAGACAGGGCTGTCACTCGATATTTTGAGATAAATAAATAAATAAATATTCACGGACACTTATCACAATGCCTTCTAGTCCCAAACTAAGCAAAGCTTGTACGATGGAAACTAGATGCGGCTAATAGAATACATGCATACATTTTTTTTGTAAATACATACTTATAATACATAGAAACACCCAGACAGACAGTTTGATAAAGGAATAATACTTTGTGTATTTATTTATCTCTATCTAATCTAATATATATAAAACTCTTTTGAAGCCGACTGAAAATCAACGCACAGCCTAAACTATAAGTCCTAGAGGTATGAAATTTGGAAGGTAGTATCCTTATACATATAGTGTAAGGGTGCACTAAGAAAGGAATTTTGAAAAGTCACACTCTAAAGGGTGACGGCTAGTTGCATAATATATTGCTAACAATGTACGCATTTACCTTTGAATAAGTTATTACTCATAGTACTAAATCATTTGCAATTTAGTAAATCGGTACCTAGGTTCCAATAATGATACAATTATTTTGCAAAATTAAGCTCTAATATTACCGAAAAGCACAAAGTAAGCATTTGCTAAACCGTTCGCGCGGTGGGTCCATTCTGCTAAATTTTGCATAGGTATTGCTTGTATTCAGTGGGTAATCGCAAACCATTAAACCAGTCTAACTGATTCGTATGTTCCGTTATTTATTAAACCATTTACTGCCGAATACTGAATCCTCACTCAAAATACCACTTAAATTTGCCCTGCTTTTGTTTGATATTTACCTAGTATTAAAATAGATAGGTTACTCTTTATTGTTTACTTTAGTAAAAGTAGGTACCTACAGGAAACACATAACTGTAAAAAATAGGTAGGATAATTAGGCCTTATTGCTGAGAGCGATTCCTTCCAAGCATACATTACTCATTAGTAAAAGATTAATCAAGTAGGGTTTCAGTATTCGGGCGTTAGTCATCTAATATTGAAGTATGCATCAGTTAATCACGCGTACGAGATCTATCCACAGCTTTGTGGCAACACTGGCAACTGTGACAATGTCACTTGCCCTAAAAAATCTTTGACAAACTCTGTGAACTTGTCAATGGGTCTCTAAGGAGTGATCGCTTACACCACACGAGACACCAGCGAGCAGGTCAAATATGAAGCATTCGATCATTGTCAGCTCTTACCCGAATCTTCGGTACTAACACCAGTTTTTGAAGATGTCGATTGGATGGCGAAAAAATTTTAAACTTTTGTAATTTGCCAGAGATTTATGCTATAGATTTGGATCTACTGAAACACATGATATGTAGGTACGTGTGCTGATTTTGACTTTGAATATATATTTCCCTGTACTGCACTCTCAGTTTCAGCCCAAAAATGCTTGGACCTTTTTCTTTTATACAACTAAACGAAGTTCTACGTAAGTCGTGGAGTTCTAACTATCCTTACCTACCAGTGGCCACGTTGGATACGGCTATAAGGAACAGATAAGAGAAACAAGTGTTGAGGGCTCAGACTAACGTATAACAACGACGCAGGTGCAAAGTCCTGAACAAACATTTATCTAACTTGGCTTGAAGTTCTGCCAAAACTACTTGCGAACAAACAGACTGCTAGCACCGTATTCAAAGACAATAAGCCACAAGTTTCAATAGCAGAACTAGGTTTGGATATCGTAATGATTTATCATTTGCGTCGTAGATTTGGCGGTATCATTGCTGCTTTTAACCGACTTCCAAGAAGGAGGAGACTCTCAAGTCGGCATAAGGTACCTACCGATTGGAAGATTATTATAAGTGTAATTTTGTTTGACTCTTTGGGCTATACTTATATTAAACGCTGAATAGTTAAACTGCTGATTAAAATCTAGCTGTCATGTTTGACATTACCTGTCAGTAGAAGACAGCAATAATTTAAACAGCTAAATAAAAATATGCAACGATTGTTCTAAGAAAGTTTATATCTGATGTTTATATGCTGACAAATTCGATAACCGCTGGACACTGAATAAATATGAAAGATTTGGATGGCTGTTGAGTTGTTTAATTCCGCTGAACAATGAAAGAAGATGAATGAATGAATGGTCTACTAGAAGTTGTGTTGTTGAACAATGGACATCAGTTTTTTTTATGAAACCTATGGAAGAGGCCTTCATTCTTTTGCTTCATGATAGTTATTGTAAAATGCTGTATTTTATATCCCTGGCTCACTGGTACACCGAGCTGAAGGTCCACTCTTGACCACCGCCGTTCCAAATTGGATCCGGATTTTGACAGATCTCGTGTCATTTTGTACTAAAAAATGACATGACTTCTGTCAAATTCCGTGAATCCGGATTGGAACTGTGGTCGAGAGTAACCCACCTGGTTTCCAACAGTCCTCTTGTCCGTGACCGTCTCCGTGGGCTTTTCCCCCGACTCCTCGTCCCCGCCCCTAACATACGGGTGACATTGACAGATCAGGAGCTTGACACTGACAGTTACCTAACCACCCGTGCACATGAGACAGGGTAACGCATCTACTGAATAGATACAAACACTAAAAATAACAATAAAAAAAAAGTGACAATAAAAAAAAGGCTACAAGTATTAAAATTTTAAATATTGTTTATTTGTCATGGTTTAATATATTTAACATTGGTAGGTAGGTTCACTACATTTCGGAACTTGTCATTTACATTTACTGAAGAATACTCATGGACCTTATGTTGTGGCAACAAACGGGTTAGGCTTTTGGAACTTCCGAAGGCTTCATGTTTTTCAACTGTAAAAAAATACATAGGTATAAGTTTTAAATGTATACTAATGTAGGTAATAAGTGCCTATAACTTCGAGGGGTAAAAGTATCGATATGAACAACTTTTCCTAACCAGAGCGTAGTCTGAGTTTTGCTGTGTTGATTTGCGACAAGCGAGTATCGACAAACTCGCAGTTTTTGTATGGAGAAAAATAGTTTGCAAATATCTCGCTCGTTTCGATCAACCAAACAAAATTCAGACTACGGGCTCTGCATTAGATTTTCCTGAGTACCTACCAAAGTACCTTCATAGCTCTAAACACGGTTCAACATAATTAGCTGTCTGCTGTCAGAAAGCTGGTTAATGGAACAAAATAACACTACTTCATGTTGTGTGTGTACATTTTAAGTAAAAGTTACGAGCGCAATTTATGAATGAAAAACTTCTAAATCTAAAAAGTTGTAGAACAAACATTGTTCGCCATGACCTGTAGAATGCCGCCCTTTCAGACTTATACTCGTAGGTAAGGGGTTTGAGAGCACTGGCATTGCGCAAAAAAATCTATTGATGGGTTTGAGCCCACGATCGATCAAGGATCGAAAGGCAGCGTCGATATATACCACTAGACCACCAGTGCTCTATCCGATGTATATCCGTATAATGTATATATCGGTGTGTATTATGACATATTGGAGTACTTACAGCATCGGTAATTGACTTCAAAGAATCATCGATTGATTTCTTAAATGAATCGATGTTGATAGTTTTCTTCAACTCTTCGAACCCGTCAGTAATTTTTTTCGCAGTATCTGTTAAGATATCGTTTTTCGGCACTTCGGGTGCGTCACGCTTTACGAAAGCATTGACCTGTAAAAAAAAATACAACTACATATTATTATTCTTGTATAGAAAAACATGGCAGGCCTTTATGGTGTACTCAATTCTCCGCAAATCACCTAAGAGTATTTATCTACTAAATGACATACTTAATTCACCTAGGTGACTTAGCCCTGGTGAATTAAGTAGATTGCACCTAGGTATTTGTTTGAAATGCGAAAGGCGAGCGCTTTATAAAATCACGCAGAATACAGGGTGCAAAAAAAGCACTAGCAAAGACTTCGGGCGGATAAAATACGAACCAAGTTAAACAACTTGAAACTTGTTTTTTTTTGCGCTAACACTGATGTTTTTATATCCAACGTAGTTCATATTGATTGGTACTTGAAATTTCGCAAGAAGTCTTATTACGCCCGATACTTATACTTACAAAGTTAAACTTACTTTTGTTAGCCACTTTATTTGCTATTTTACGCGAACTTTGTTTAAACAATCAAATATTTTCATATTCATGAATAAGTGAAGATGTTTTAAACTATTTATTTTAGAACTATTTTAAAAAACATAATTCACATTTATCTTGTTATTAAAAAAAATCCACAAAAGTAAAGTAACAAGAAACCTTGGATAAAGTAGACCTGATAAAAATTTATGACTCAAAATTTATCCAGTAGAAAAATAAAAAATAGCCAAAAAAAATATTAAACTAAAAAACTCACGCTGACAAGGCAAATAGCCAGAAGGAGGATGATGTACTTGTTCATTTTGAACTTGCACGTCCTTGTTTGTTGGTACCAGAGCACGCACTGCAACTGACCAGAACCGCTTTATCGTGGTAACTGACTGTTGGTTCATCTTATCGCTTGACCCCAGTTCCTGGTAGCTCTTAATTAATTTGTTTGTAGTGTTCGTAGCGAAAGGCGATAAACTAAGTAGGGAATAGCACGATCTCAAGTCTTTGAATTAAAAAAATTGATATTAAAAACAATAATATTACTTAAACCTACTTACCTACATTTAGCATTTTGAATAGGTTACAAAGCAAAAGAGCTCTTATCACACTTCTATCTAAAATAACCACTGCTTTTTTGAATGTTATAAAATCAAACGTTTTTCAGTAATTCTTTTTTAAATACCCAGACAGACCTACTTTTATTTTTATTTATTTATCGCTTTAAATAACATCTAACTTATTTTGTGCTATAGCTCTAAGGAAACCACAAAGTTTATAACTATAATGCTACATGAGTCTTAGCGTCGATTGCCTTACATTAGGTAGGTAACTACTAGATTAGATAGGTAGGTATATAGGTAGCTATAAGTAGGATCTAGCAAACTTACTTCCTCGAAACCTAGAATTTAGTATGTAACTTTAAAGTTCTGAAAGGTGCATTTTTAAAATTACCTAACGTACTGATTTATTTTCAATACAAGTAGTTCCAAAAAAAAAACTTCCAAAAATGCGCCGTTTGGCTAGTCGAAAATAAACCAAAAATAAAATGGATTTATTCCCCCAAAATTATTCTGTCATTTTCCTCTGCGCCGCAAGATAGGACGAAACATTTCACCAGTCGTTCAATCATTCCATCCCTATCAACTCGCCAACGAGTAACAAAGATGAACCACATGATAAGAGTAAGTGGAAGTTCTATGCCTCATGTTACGAGGGGCAAAGTCTTGGAAGAATGTACGGGCAAAGTCTTGCTTACACTGGAGTTCTCTGGACTGACTTGTCAAACTTGAATATAGGCAGTTGTTTAGCAGGGTTTATGACAATAATTGACAACTGATAATTATCATGGTCTGTTTGAATTGGTAGGTACTGGTATAGTATTATAATTGATCTGTGGAATTGGTAACCGATCACAGATAGCCCAGAGAGAGGGCTATATATAAGCCCTTATGTTTTTTAGGTATTTTTGAGGTCGATAAAATTATAGCAATTAGGTATTAAGCTAGATCATGTTAAAAAAACTCAGTGACTTACGATTAAAAATAGCTCACCAGTAACCACTAAATTCGGACTGTGATTCACATTACATACAAAGTATAATATTTTGTCAACTTGTTCAGTGTGTAATGGCCCTTAGATGCTTCAGTCAACGTTCTGGGGAGATGTATGAGATAATTGAACTAACAGTCGATCGCCACGTCACCGCCAATTTTGCTCATATCCTGATAACTTTATTTATGCGAGTCTATATCTACATATACTACATCTACTATATCATTAATATAATGGAGTAAATAATTTTGTCGACATTTTTTAAACATAAACAATAAAATAAATATTCATAGACATTTTACACTTGTAATATCTTGTAATATCGTGTTCGGACAGACGATGTGCTTGGGACATGCCATAGAGACCTACCTACATATCTTTTTTATTAGGTACCTATCTACACAATCAACTGTCTTCTGTTGCATAAAATAATATTAATATCAAAATAATGCCTTCAAACCACGTAGCTATATTTAGTTGTATAAAATTTTCATTTCACAGAAGCATCGGTTAGAAGTCCAAATCTGCGTCAGGTTTCTTGGACGTTGCTGTAAGATCATCAAACTGAAAAAAAAAAATGAAGTTACATAGTTAAATATTTAATTTTGTAGTAGTTAGGTATCTTCTTAACCTTAAATAATATTTTTTAGGAATAATTAAATAATAATCATTACCTATTATATTTTAGGTATCTATACAAACTTCATACCATAATCATTATGAAAAACAGTATCTATTATGCCTGTGCGTAATAAGTTACATCGCATACGTCCACAAAGGTTACCAATATTGTGACCAATAAAGAGCGTATGTGACATTCCAAATTAGCCAATGATAATTTGACTGATGCGTCCTATTGTCGTCAAACACAAATGCTGTAGGTCATTACTTACCTACAGCATTCCAGCGAAGAAGAATAATTGCAAACCAATAAACACACTCGACCGCTAAATTCCAGGTCATCTTGGAAACCATAAATGCTAGCTTGTCTTCCACATAAAGGGAATGACCAAATACTGACCACAGGTTATTCTCTGAGAAGTTCTACAAATTCTATTCATGCATTGCTTTATCCGACTACGCGAAAAGAAGGGTGGTGGAATCAGCAAGTAAAAACAGTTGAGTAAACATACCGCTTTCGAGAACCGATTAAGCTGGTCTCCAACAGCGTTAAAAACCGGCTGCAGATGTTTCTCGTTGACTTCTCCAACGGCAGTGGCCAGACTCTCGTCCAAGCATCGCCTGAAGCTATCCAGATTCTTCTGTACTGGTGCTAGCACATTTCCTTGAGAGCTCGGAGCATCTCTTTTGACGAATGCATCAGCCTGTAAGTTTAGGACTCTTTAAAATCAGCGGGGTGAGTGGGAACCAATCTGACAGTTGCTCTGTTTTGTAAACCTCTTTTGACGAATGCCTGTAAGTTTAGAACTCTTTTTAAACTCAACGGGGAGGGTTTGGTAGACAAATCTGACAGTTGCCTTGTTACGTAAACCTAACGTATTCAAGTGATTCAATTGCGCGTCAACGCCAGCTGGTCTTCCAAATGCTGTAGCGTCACTGCGCAGTGCATCTTGGATAGGATTCATTCGTGCCAAGGCCCCAGTATTACGGTGCTATGGATGCAACCGAGTTCGACTGCAAAGCTACGTCTAGCAGTAAACTAATATACGTTGATGATTATTCGCAGCTATGTACATTTACAGCAATCACAAAAAAATCACGCATAAAAATAAAAGAAATACAAACGCCATGACACAATGGGCCTTTCACTGCAAAACATTAGACAAAAGAATTTTGAACAACCTTGGTAGTATTAGGTATATGATCTGTGACCTTGGCGAATACAATGTTCTAAACCACAACCATAGAATAGATATACTTAGTCATAAAGAACACTGTTTCATGCTTCAATAGACACAATTGTTGAAAAAAATTCATTGTTATGTTTCCTCGTCACTTTTTGTCAAAGGTTTTTTCAAACGCCCTAGCTTAATTAATTACAATAACCGCTAGAGAATATAAAACTAAGCAAAATTGTATGAGAGCGACTCGAAGCAGAAAGTCACGTGACAGTCCATACATTTTTTACGTTTTTATCTTAAACATCTTGTGCTATAAAATTTTCTTATTAGTCCATTCTTTTTTCATTCAAAGCGAATGAACGGCTGTTTCACATAATTTCATTTCCAATATCCTTTTAAAAAGTCCATTTTTTGTCTGTTCCTCGAGAATTTCCTCCCAGATTGGGTGTTTTCACACTGACACGACATCGACACGATATTGGCGGAGAGCTTATAATACTAGGCGCTTTCATACTGTGTCGACGCCAATATGAACGATATTTTTGATCAAGCTTTTTGACATGTTGTGTCGGTACCGTGTATCGGTATCGGCCAGTATGCAAACGCCTATTGGCTATTTTCTAATATCTTCCTGCATCTACCGAATTGAATTTTTATTTAGAAGTCCGCTGCTTTTTTGCTGTTTTTCTTTATTAAGTTTTCCGCTATATTTTCTTTTTTGTCGACAACCTGGTTTTTTGATGGTGTTTTGCTGCGAGTAAAAAACACTCCTTTGCCTGATAAAGAATTGATGTCATGAATGAGTTTAGAAATATTAGGGGTAAGTATTTATTTATATTATATGTACTACTACCTAAACAAGATTTATTAATTAAATACTACTTAGGTAATTGTTTTTTATACCTACAGGGTGTAATAAAACCACTCTCGTAAAATTCGGGGGTCAAAGTAACATGCTAATTAATTAATTAGAATGTGTACCTAATGAACATGCACACAATTCAAACAAAACTACCTATCAAAGCCTATATTTTGCTGTCGTAATTTCATGTCACCTTATCAGTTTCATTTTCATTCTGACCATTAACATAATTACGCTGATTCACACATTATTGTGACAAAAATTGCTTCCGCTTTCGTAATAATTCTATATCATTTCATTTGTACTATGTCCTTCTATTATTTTGATGAGGCCACGATTGCACTACCTATGTATCACTATATTTTACAAATAAATAACTAGTTATACATAATACCATACCAGGTTTATAAGACGATTCCCACATATTTCGAGGGGTTAAAGTTACCATCAAGCGAGAAAAAAATCAACTGTTTCATACATTTTGATGAAACAACTGATTTGTATTGCACTTAGCATGAAAAAGTTGTTTATAGTGTGGAGTATTACATAATAATTATTATGTATGAAGTAGGGTCTCACCCTATACCTACAAATATAAAAATTTAAGACTTACAGACGTTTGCTCAGCAATGAGATAGCAATGGGTTAATAAAAAAAAGAATTACAGGTACTCAGTAACATTACTTACTCATAGATTAACGAGTCAAAAAAAATGAGTCGAGCTTTAAATTTTGTTTCCTCCGCGACATGGAACCACTCGACTAAAAAACCGAAAAAAAAACTCATGTGCTTTCTAGATTAGATAGATAGATAGAAAACACTTTATTGTACACCACTTTTACAGAAGTTATAAAATAAACACAGAGTTCATTATTCTTGTGAAGTACAATGGGCGGCCTTATCGCTATGAGCGATCTCTTCCAGGCAACCTTTGGATGGACTGGATTTTATATGAACGAAAGTGACGGTGTAATAAAAGACTACATTTAATTAATTTCACCAACTATACTGCAAAAATTTAAATAGATTACTTTAGTGTAGATCAATCTACTCACGTTTCCAACAGCAAATACACAGAGCAAGGTTACCAGCAACATGATTACCGACTCAGAGAGCGATGGATGACTATATACCCGTTGATCAATAAAGGTGCGCTTCTATAGGCGATGTGACGTACGTAGGTATTTGAAGATGTACCTTAGTATAAATAGGTGCTTACACAAACTATGTTTACCTGTCGTATTAGCATCTTCACATGATGGATTTGCTTACTATAACCTTTGTACTATAACTCAAGTACAATTTAAGCTGGTCCTCGTATTTTTAGACGTAGGTAAGCTCATCACAAAAAAATTCCCCCTGTCAGCGGACCCGAGTCTGGGGTCTATAGTTTTCAGGTTGGCCTACCAAAGCTAAATGTTGCTCGCGTTCTAGACCCTTTAGAGTGCGACTTTTCAGAATTCCTTTCTTAGTGCACCTCTACACTATATAAGGATGCTACCCTCCAAATTTCATACCTCTAGGACTTATAGTTTAGGCTGTGCGATGATTCTCTGTCAGCTTCAAAAGAGTTTTATATATATATTGACTAGTTATATATATTGATGTGCTACATTCGTCAATGAATGTAGCACATCAATGAAAACGTCAAATAAAAATAATATCAGGTAAAAAAGATCATTACTAATATGAAAGGCTAGTCGAGAGGAGTCATCAACTATGTGTTTGGTCTACGGAGTCAGCTCCAAGATCTCTGCATCGTGTAATTCGTGTAGCTAGTAGAAAACTACTTCACCGCCCGTGTGAGTCCTGCATTATAGATCCGAGTACGGATCTAACTACATATAGCCGCTGCTTTTTCATGGCCTTGCTAAGGTTTACGCTCGTAAAATACTCTGAACCTTGTTCTAGTCACCTTAAATTCCATATTGGCTTTGGAGTATACAAACTATTTATAACATACAAATGGGTAAGCAAAATCAAATTTTCACTTTAATTTATCGTATTAGTACAAGTTTTTTGGTAGCAGACTTGTTTGGATCAATGTGATATTTTTACTGAACCTTTGCATTGTTATTCTCTCGACCCTGAACCTCTGCAATTTCACATAAGTACATTTAGTTATATCTTTAAAAATTTTGAAATGTGCGAGCGAGAAGGTTGTCTGGCTTTACCCCTCGCCTTAAGCTTTTCAGGCTTGAGTTACTTCACTACTACATTCTGCTTTATGGTCCTTCGGTTTTAATATGTAGTCTAACCCGAACGCTATTCCCCGAGCACGTTACGTAATTGATTGATCGCATACTAAATCTTGCTCACATAAAATTCACGTTCCGATATATTTGTCGGAAATAAATTTGTCTTGAAGTGCAGTTGGAATTGATCTTCGAATTATTTAGTAGTTAAGTTAAACATATTCAAAGTGCTCGAATAGCGATCATGAACTGGAAGGCGAGGCTTTAGACATCTCCAAGATAAACTGACGTCATTGTTAAGATCGCGAGAAGATGATTCTTGAAGAGTGCTTAAAATCTTATTGTCTGGAAATGTATGAGTAAGATTTTTCTGTATTGGGAAAGCATATTTACAGCTGTGGACTTCTACATGTTAATATAAGTACCTACCTAAGAGGTATAATAGACCATTCCTGAAAAAAAATTAATAATGTGAAAAATGTCAGCTTTCATAGATGTTTGCCAAGTACCTATGTATTGTAAATTTTTTTTTCGGCGCTACCCTATTAGTTTATACAAAAAGTTGTTCATATTGATGGTTACTTTGACCCCCCGAAGTTTTCATTAGTGCTTTTATTACACCCTGTATACATGTATAAGTTGAACTAACAGCATTTATTAATGTTTTAGACACAAACTGTGTTTTTAGTAGAGAACATTGACATGAAAATTGACGTTTCTATATTTTTGTATAGAGATTGAGCAGCGCCCCTAGCGGGTAGTTTACAAAACTTATGATTCTCCATACAGTTTGTAGTAAACGTCAAACGTACACACGGACGGATATAGGTGTTCGGTGCTCGGGACGCAGGCCCGTCAACCGTAGGTTTCAGAATATTGAAAGTGATCTGAGTTATAGGTAGTAACTAATGTTTCAAATCTCAGCGAATTTACGTGCCTATTCACGTTCATAACAGCAAGATATACTATCACGAAGAAAATAACAACATTAAAAGTCTCATTATCACCATATTTATCTGTAACTCACCTTCTAACCTGAATACAGATGGCTGATCTTGGAACTGCGATGGAACCAAAGGCAATTAATGTAAATGTCTTATTATGGACCGGGATGCGGATAAGAATAATAAAATCCCTTTTGGTAATTACTGTAGAGCTGTTTCATACATTTTTAACAAGCAGATAATTGCGTTGTGTTGAAACGCTGTTTTTTTACGCTAACAATGTGGGTTTCGTAGGAAAAGTTGTTCATATTGATGTCGGCTTGTGTTGGATACTCTTTGTCATGGATACCTTTGTACTTTGTAAAGTGATAGTATTGCCAATACGTTTTTATCATTATTTATAGTAAAATTGAGCTTACAAAAATTAACAAAGAATTAAAGAAAATGGTAATTAACGAAGGGCCCATTTTGACCTATTCATTTGTAAGCTGCAACTAGGTAGTCGCCAAAAAATGCAATAATAAATAAAATCACTTTTGCAACTGACTGTACCTAAATATTTAACTTGAATAAGCAAGCAAGCTTGTACTATGAGTTAGTGGCCAGCTCTGGTGACGGAGTTTTTAGGCCGCCTTAAGGCCTCCATCATGGCTTAACGACTGCTAGAGCCAAGACCGACAGTTTAACGTGCTCTCCGAAGCACGGAAGCGCTCAGATGTAACTACCACTAACGGTCACCCATCCAAATAGTGACCGAGCACAACGTTGCTTAAATTAGATAAAATCTATCTAATTTAAATTAGCGCTTTAACTTGAATTAAATCAGTTTTAGCTATTGGGATGAATCCAATAATTTAAGTTAGGTAAATATTTATACCTAAGCTTTAGAAGAAAAATGTTGTAGGTACTTTCACAAATTATGGGATTATCCCATAAATATTATGAATGTTTATTATATCGATGATCATTATTATTCTTATCACGTATCTCTCTACAAACAGTAACACGTGATATTAGTAATATTGAGTTGATACTTCTAATCTAAACCGGGGTTATGATAACCTTTCTTCGTCGTATCAACTTGAATACATTTTTTTAAATAAACTTTATCTACAATTATGAAAAAAAAAATATTACTTTGATTAATTAATCCAAACTCGACTCGTAATGGATTGTAACTTAATTTTTTTTTTCGGTAACTTGTTAATCGCAAATATTTATTTTTAGTTAAATCCGTGTTACTAACATAATTTAGAGTTATTGCAAAAAAAGAAGAAAAAAAAAAGTTTAATCTAACTGTTTCAATTTTTCACTCCATTCTCATGCGATTTTAGTATGTTTTTTTGTACTAGGTTAATAAAATAAACATTTATAAATACGTAAGCGATATATTTTATTTATTATTTTATATCTAGGTACTTTTAACTAAGCGAAATGGCAAACACTTGAATGGCTAGACACAGAGTCTTATGCTCAGTTCGGTAGATATTTTGTTCTAATAGGGATGATGTCGGAAACTGATAATTTTTCGGCTGTGATATGACGTCATCCTTAATAGAATAAAATCTATGTAGAACTGAGCATAATTCCCCAGACCTTACACTATTTTTTTAAAATAAGTTCGGATAATCATATTTATTATTATAATATTATTTAGTGCTCGTGTTCTTCGTCCACGGCATGTGTATGGCATGGTGGTTCATAAGCTGCTATAGGAGCGAAGGTGTCCAGGCCGTCAAACTCCAAGACAATATCGTTAGTATCTTCCAGAGTCAGATTGCTGGAACTTAGATTGATGGTTTCTTGATTGGCGCGGAACCACTGTACCAAAACATAAACATAAACATTTCATAAACATTTGTCAATAATCTTGATGATAGAAAATTTTACTTTCTTATTATATTGATGACATCTAGGCAAAAGAAAATTAGTATTTCATGAAGATACAAATTGTCGGATAGTAGGTACCTACTTTGTTTTTTTTTATTGAATTATTATGCCGCAGACCGAAGAAGCGCTGGCGTGACGACCTCGACACATTACACAGAGCCTGGTGGGAGGCAGTCGGTGATCGTAAAAACTGGAGGGACATGGGGGAGACCTTTGCCCAGCAGTGGGACAGTATGGGTTAAAAAAAAATTTTTTTGCTCACCTTGATTCTGACCACAAATTCTAAATCTTGTGCACAAAAATTGTTGGCGACTTTTCATTAAATAAGTTCAGTGGTTTTACATCTTAGAAATGTTTACATGACGTGTGAGCTAGAAGTTTGACGGTTGTCAGCACGTTACTTACACAGTAGTTGATAAAACTGCCGACACCATCCAGCGTGGTTGTCTTCAAGTAAGCAAGGTTGTCTTCATCCAAACCCTTTAGAATTATAGCAAAGTCTTCATCGTAAGCCTTCTCTATTGCTGCCATGAATTTATCAATCTGCTGTTGGTCTGACGCCGCTGGTGCTGTCCCAGCTATGGGATCTGCGTCTACCTGAAAGTATAAGTACAGTTTTAATCTTTTTAGTTTATAATTATAAACATTTTAGGTTATAATTGGAATTTTCTGGACAATTTTAAAGCAACACTGTCACAAATCACGTTCACATTTTAAAATGGGTCAATGAAGTCATATTTAGTTCTTTTTAAGATATAAATTGAGTTAGATGATTGAGTACGCCCATTATAATTCCTGTATTAATATAAATATTTTTTAGGAAAGTAAAGAAATTATAAATCCGAATTATAATAATCTTTGCATTATTAGCTGGTAGCAGAATTTTTGGAAGCCTGCTATGTTTTACGTACCGTCTAGCGGGGCTTCAGAAACCGACGAGGTAAAATACTAAGACTTTATTGCCATATAAACTTCCAAACCTCTAACAATTAACCCTCCAATACTTACACAAAAATATGTAACAGTTACAAAAAATAAAAGTTTGGTGAACGACATCTTGACAAACTAAAAACACCTCGGTAAATAATCTAAAATTTACATCCACCTGTTTTATAAACAGAAAATATCAATAACACATTAAAATGATTCATGAAAGTCACGTTTCAATGGTTAAGATAATATTAATCGGTACGTGGAAGTTCTTTACTTAGTATTTTTGATCGAGCGAAGCGAGCGACGATAATTTAGCCGAATCAGCATTGTATGTTTGTTAGATCATAACTCGAGGGCGTGTCTGCTGTTGTATTTTTGGCACATGTATTGTTATAATCAATTTATAACGGGGACGTGCTCAGTGAGGCAATGCATCGTTATAAGTCATGGATACCATGTATAATTAGGTGTACCATCGACCTGCTTCATCATTTAGTTGTATAAAAAAACCAACGAGGTCAAAGGATACCATCAACATTTTAATTACCATGCTTTTGTTAATTAAATCTTTAGTAGTTTTCTTGAAAATTATTTATGGCAATGTTATGCTATAGGTGATGGTTACCACTTAACATCAGGTGGGCCATCTGCTTGTTTCATCAGCTAGTAGTATAAAAAAATGGCATTTTTGGGCCGAATTAAGTTGCACACAAAAAAAATACTATGCAGAACACAATATTAAGCACCTATCCATTTACCAACAAACAAAGATATAAAGTAATGGTCTACAAAACGTGACAACCTCTACAAAGCGTCTTGAACACGTGAGCTAAGATGTGAGGTGATATGTTTTTTATTTTATACCTATAGAACCCTAGTTATATAGGTATGTACTTAGGTAAATAGTTGCAGCATACATAGCACGGGTTTCATGCATTCTTGCACTATTTTAAGTACCTACCTCTACCAGTCGGTGATTTATTCTTCTGACAGGCGTCATGGATCAATCGGTAGTAGCTCTGCCTTCCGTGCTGTGGGTCGTGGGTTCGATCCCCACCGAGAACGAACATTTGTGTGTTGTAAACATAGATGTTTGTTCTGTGTCTGGGTGTTTCTATGTATTATAAGAATATATTTACAAAAAAAATATGTATGTATGTATTCTATCAGCCATCTAGTTTCCATCGTACAAGCTTTGCTTAGTTTGGGACTAGAAGGCGTTGTGTTAAGTGTCCGTGAATATTTGTTGACTGAATAAAGAACTTAGTAAGTTATAGTGCGTTGATTGTCAGTCAGCTTCAAAAGAGTTTTATTATGTATATTTCGATATAGGTACTCAACTCATGGAAGAAAATACATCTAGTACTAATCCTGACTATTTCTAGTTTTACGTTTCATGAAACTACTTGCACTTTTCTTCGCGATATTTTCCTTCACAATTTCAGAAGAAAATAAAACAAAGTGATTTAACTTACCCAACGTCCATTCATAACTTAAATGCGCTGATAACACACGTACTGTTTATAAAATTAGACCCTCTTAATGTTAATATAAGGTCTTTATTTACTTAGGATGTGGCAAATGTTGCTAAATAATTTTACAGACTTGAATTAGTGTACTTTGTTTTATGATGAACGGCGTCAGGGTGCGGAGCCCCGAGTCTGTGCATTTATGTTGACTTTCGACTCGTGTATAGCACACGCAAACGCATTCGCAAAGCGAGAATTTTTTTGGGAATTGTACAATTAATGAACCCGGATAAGCGTCTCTAGCGAGAGATTTGGGACTCCCGGTATAGGCGCTTATCCGGGTTTCATACAAAATTTCTCGCTTTACGAATGCGTTTGCGTGTGCTATACTCGATTCAAAAGTCAACATAAATGCACAGTCTCGGGGGGCGCTGTGAACACCATTTCTAACGGGTTTTATCTGTTCGAAGCAAACGGAACCTATAGATTTTGTTAGTCCTATAACTTCAGTAAACATGAAAATTTGTGCATAATATTTTACAAAAATTACAGAAGCTGACTATTGGTTACAATGTTTTGTAAAACACGTAAATAAACCATTTTCAACCCACTCAAAAGACAGATAAAGTCTTGTTTCTCTCGCTTGAAATAAAATAGTTTTTCAATAGCGCGCAGTTTGAGTCGGGCTGCGCAGTTTTTCATTAGTTTTCTCAATAAAGCAACCGTTGACGGCTGCTATCTCGAAATACGTAAACGGTGGGAAAAATTTAACGTTCCCGGTAAACTTTTGAAACTTGTCGATAGTTGATTGCTGTCTAGACTGGTCTGAAGATTGGTATTCTTATAAACTGAGGAGGAAAATCGTCAGAATCAATAACCAGCTTTTTGGGCTTGCAATCAAATTTTACGTACCTACTTATATAAGAGATATTTTTTTGTTATTGGTTTTGTGCAGGAAACACTATGAAAATTAAAACTAATAGAATAGAGTTGATAGATATATCTATCAATCTATATAGGTTTGTAGATAACTCAACTTTTTCATGTATATTTTGTAAATGTTGTAAATATTGTAAACACTGTATTAGTTGTAATTTTCTTTGTGAATGAAGTATAATAGAGTTTATAATCAAGATGGATATTTAAAACTCTTTTCGTTATCACCATTTGTTCAACTTTCGGTCACATTCTGATATAATCGTAAAATTATGAGATTACCATTTCGCTTATTTATTCCAACCATGATTTAGTTATAGCACAGATCATGTTATAGTGATAACTCACTTACTGCACAAGTATAGGTACCTCTGACTATAATCCATTTAATTTTGCTCCATACATTTTATCCCATGTCCGGGCAGTGTTCATAGCAGCCTCATCTGGTAGTTCTTGTTTCACTAATGAAAGCCATGTAAGGCCATAAATAACGGGTTTTAATATTGACTAGCCATAAACAACGACTGGGGGACCACGGCGTAGTGAGTCAGTGAAGTACTAGTACTATTGGGATAACGCAAAACCAGTATAAGTGGAACTCGAACAATATTCGGTAACTGTATTGGTGGTTGACATTCGTTATTCGTCCAAGTTGACATCTTATTATTTTAATTTTCAAAAAAAATGTAAATAGATTCGAGTTTTCACATTTTTTGAAACAACACATAGCATTTTTATTTTAATAGTTTTTCTTGTGTTATTGTGAGTATAATTGTTTAATTTTGGTGGAATTTTAACTAATAATACTTAGGTCGTAACATAAAGTGTGAGCCATTGGAATATATGTGTGTAAAGTTGTTTTTCTGAATGTGAAAAATTGTTTCAGGTTATGAAGAGAAAATCCACCATTTTCTCTTCAAAACAAACGACAGCCGACTTGACTTGACTTATATTATTTAAAATTCACCACTTGACACTGGCAAAATTGTTTGTCGAAATGACGGACACAGGCCATATAGGTTTAAAAGAAGAAGAAATGTAGATAAAAACACTTAGTTGGTACCTATAAAAAGTTTCTATTGCGTATCTCTATTTTGGATTAAAAAAAACAAAAGAACGTTACAATTCAAAAACTTTGTTCTTCTCTCTATTTGTTCTGACTCAAGCTGATCTCACGTAAAGTAATACCTGTCGATACAAGCAACGCACTTAGACTTATTGTTAGACTTTTTCTAAGTTCTATGACTCCTATTCCCCTGTAATACGATCTATAATTCAATATTTTACAGCAGCTACGCTCTCTGGATAAGTGAATCGCTCTACTATTACAGATCATGATACGGGTCCAGTACACGAGTTAATTGATTTGAAACTGTTTCAAGCGCTCTTATATCGGGTTCCGTAATTACGAGAGCTATCGATATTTATTTTAATGATACTTACGGAACTCCGATTTGGAAATCGAAAGTATTGATTCAGATTACAGTTTTCGCAATCAGTTTTAATCGTTGTGTATTTTTAGCCACCTGCTCTGAAATTCTCTGAAAGGGTTGTGTTTTTCGAGGGTTGTATTGTTTGTCTGTTCTTTCTACTAATAAATAATGTTTATTGGTGATTATTATGGGTGTTGATGGATTCGTTTTTACTAAGACGAACTCATGTAACATGTACGGGTTTAAGCAAATAGTAAACAAACACTTGCCGCAAATTAAGTAAGTATCTTATTTCTATTTTTGCAGAATACCCTGACAATCTCATTCATAAGCCTAGTGACTCCATATTTGTGACAAAGAATTAATGGCAAGGGTTCCAAGCAGATTACGCATATCCCCTCACGTTCCAGCCATTATGAGTTGATGACGACTAATGAGTGTATCACGTTATGTATCCGTGGCTTATTGAATACGTGTGCATGTTGCTAAGGCGGTTCGTTACTGTTGGCTTTTGATAGCGTAAACAACTTTAGTTCAAAGTAATATGGTGCTTATTTCTAAATACGTATGGATCATTTTAAAAATATCTTTTTGAATACCATATGTAAGAGCTGGGTAATAAGAGAAAATGTTAACTAGTTTTTTTTTAATATTTAGTATCTGCATATAGTTACCTAAGATTATTATTATTGGTACTGATTTGGACCAGTTGAGCTATCTATAAATCGTTTGCAACGGTTTGTAGATAGCTCAACTGTTTCATGTGTATTTTGTAAATAATTGTGAATATTTTAGATACTAGTATTAGTTGTAATTTTTTTTGTGAAAAAAAATATTTTTTTTTTGATATTACATAATTAATTTAAGTTAATCGGGGTCATCTAGGGAAAAACCCAAGTCCAGTGGACTATTAAGTATTATAGTTATTCTAAAAGCTTTGTTGAAATATCGAAAGATGAAATAAACTGAATAGGATGATGATGTGCAGCAAACCAGAACATCATCAGAACCATGTCATCTCTTTCAAAAGGTTTCAAACTTGGAAAAAAGCTTGGAAAATTCGTAATTTTTAGAGCAAGGAGCGATTCATCTACGTCCATTTGAGTGAGTTATTTCACGCCCAGCTTAGTTTCCTAAATAGCAGCGATCGTTTCCCGATGTACCTACCTTTCATAAAGAAAAGTGGGTGACGTATAAGGTTCAAAATTGAGATCATCGTGGTAGAAAAATTGGGGTTAGATACACAACATTACACTCCACAGAGGTAAAACCGTGTTTTTTTTATAAGACATGAAAATAATTAGACATAATCAATAAAACTTTTTTGTCGATACGAGGAACCTGATAAAATTCTAAGTCAGTGGTCAAAGTATCTATTAAAGTCTGATACTAGAATTAAATGGGCGGCATAACTAACAATTTAAATTGGCTATGTTTCGCATGTTAATCTTAAAAGCTCTTATCTGAATAGTCAATATTAAAAAACCTATAGTAAGACACTGATACAAAAGTATTCATATGACTTTTTTTGGAGAGTACCACGATGTTTTTCAATAAGCTATGAATTCCTGGAAAAGAGAGCAGCGGAAAGAAATATTCCGTGAGCGAAGTCACGGGCTTCCACCTAGTATTTTTGTAAAATTGAAATAACGCAGGAATCTGCTGGTAATTGTATAACCCGATCGTACGAAATGATGAACCATTCATAGTTTAGGAGCCTGTGGCTGCGGGTATTCGTAACTAACCGAAACATTGCGAGTGGATCTCAAACCTCATTATTATTAACATTATTAATTACTCATTGGAATCACAGATTGCTTTCACTAACAGTAGCAACACTTCAAACTCTGAATTTTTATATTTGCTACGCTTCTATGGGAATATATATTCCAGAAATCCCTACTGAAAAATCTCTATCAGTGGGGGTTTATACTTTTATTCAAGAAATCCTGACTGGCTACGTCATAGCATACTACGGTGTAGCAGTGGGAATATCTGGATTTTATTTACCAGAAATCTCTACTAAATATATTATGTGAGCTAGTGATAAGTTTAAGACACAGCCTCTTAGCTTTACCTCAATAAAATTGTTGGTGATTTATTTTATATTGTATAGATATTGTACCACATTGACATGAAGAATCCATTAAAATGACCTAACCTATGAAAGACAACACCCTTGTTTAGAAGAAGGACTTGAGTAGACTAGTACAAACACTGGATAAGAAGAGCCGAAGGTCGGACTCCGTAGCGAGGCTTGGTAAGAGATCTACGTCCAGCCGTCCGGTACAGGTTGATTATGCTGATGATGTCCAGTGTCTATACTGTTATCCACTATTGTGTCGGAAGCCACGCAACACGAACCGCAGATTTTCACATGCCTGCCTCGTGGGAGTTTCCTGTTTTGATTCAACCAATGCGTGCACTACTAAAACAAGGATTTTTGAGGGTTGCTCAATTTGCTTATATTTATACAATAATTTCATTAAATATCGAAATAAAACTGAAAATGATGAAAACAATAGTGATTTTATTCGGAAAAATGTTTTTACACCGACAGTAGGTAGGTACATTCCACATCACAGTACTCAAACGAACTACACACACAAAGACATATTTTGTAAAAAAATCGTAGAACACGCATACTGAAAGTATGAAAGAAACTTGCATGGAGTATATTATTATTAAGAAATCTAATCGCTGGATGGAGAAGAAAATTTCTTTCAAAAATCTATAATAATGTAGAGGATGTGTCCACCACTGAACTTTCTACAGGCTAATATACTGATAGTAAGATTTGTTTATTTTATAGACATATCAGAAACGTAATAACACATTCTTTGTTCCAGGCCTTTTCGATACGGACGGCGTCCGGGTGCCGGGCACGGAATGCGACTACCAATTCAGCCGATCCGGCAGCCGGCCAGCTCATGGCCGGTTCTACAGCCCGCAGTACCCGTCCATATACCCCAACAACGTGCGGTGCTCCTACCATTTCCATGCGAGGTTGGTCTTAACATAATCAATGGGAATAGCCAAAGATTTTGGAGTCCAAAACTGCATGATCTCTGGACACGGAAGAAAGAATTGCCTAAACCACATCCAATGCATGTTGTTACGTCATACCGTAGTATAGAGCATGTAGTATTTTGAGCATTGTAATCTAACACGAGATAATTTAAGTTCTTAGGCAGATACAATTGATGATTTTGTGTTTTCTACAGTATTTTTTCTACATTCCAGGCCCAAGGAACGCGTGAAAGTAGTATTCGAAGAGGTGGCTCTTCAGAAAGGCGATGTCAGGTACGTTTTTATAGTAAACTAAGAGTGCATTAGTGACATATTTCCAAGGGCCTGTTGCGTAGAAATTACAAAATTCAATACAGAAAGGAAACCACAAAAAAAGTTTAAAAAAAAAAAATATTCGCGGACATTTAACACAACGCCTTCAAGTCCCAAACCAAGCAAAGCTTGTACTATGGAAACTAGATGGCTGATAGAATACATATATACATTTTTTTCAAAGTGTTAATGAATTCCTTTGATACAATTTTGCTATCGCTAAAGTTACAATAATAAAAGTACAAAATAGTGTGATCATTGAACTATTTTCCTCCTGAGTATTACAACGTGTATTTGCTGCAAAGTTGCAAGATTTGTCTTTTTACAGGTTGTACAAGAACTACCCTGTGTAAATTCAGTTTTTTTACAGTAAGATAGATTTTGAATGACTAATTAAGTAAACATCAAATTGCAATAAAACACGTTGGAAAATAGTGTAATTCGGGCCCAAGGCTTTGATATAAAGCGCTCAGTGGTTGTAACTCTGCCTTCCATGCAATGGGTTGTGGATACCTACCATGAACAAACATTTGTGTAATGGCAAATATCGATGTTCGTTATGTGTCTGTGCTACTTACTAGGTATGTATTAAAAATGCCTGACTAAGAGCAATCCGAACGTTTTGCTACTAGGACATTTTACTTTATGGACGACTTGAATACTAAGACGTTTCACGATCTTGGCGTTTTGTTAATAATGTTGTTTTTACATGGGTATTCAATTCATAGAGATACTCATGTTTTTAAATACATTGTCATGCGAAATTTCCTTAAGTACTTATATATTTGTTCATTTGGTATCAAAACAAAATTGTACATGTGCACCACAGACCCACAGTGGTCCTACAGTTTTGCTTACTAGCTAGCTATTTTCTCGCACCCTGTATAGTTCAATCACATCACCATATTGAAATAGGGTTGCCACATAAAATTTATCGTAAAATCGATAAGAGCTAACACTGTAGCGATATTACGAGTTACGACAGACTTACATTGAAAATGCGATGTAAAAATGCAGTCTGCATTGATAGTAAGTTTCATTAGGTTCCAAGTGGTTTTATGTCTTGTACGCTATAAACAAACTTTTTTTTTTTATGATAAGTAATGGAACAAGCTGATAGCTCACCTGATGTTAAGTAGTAACTTCTGCCTATAACAATGCATTACCTAACAGAGCAAGTCAAATGAGGACGTGCCCTGTAAGGCAATGCACTGCGTCCATCACTCTGAGACGTAAAGATCTTGAAGTCTCATGTGCCTGTAATTACACCGGCGCCCTTACCCTTCAAACCGGAACACAGCAATGCGAGCATCGCTGCTTGGCGGCAGAAATAGGTACGGTGGTAGTACTTCCCCAGACGAGCTCTCACAAAGAGCTCTACTACTACTAAAAACTTTTAAGTTACTTACTTGAGATTTATGACTTGAATAGCACTAAGAGGCAGAATTAATAAAATTACGGTCTTTATTAAATATAAGTACCTACCTACCTATTACCTACATAATGTTTATTAATTCTACTTTAATTTTATGTCCATCTAAATGTACGTATGTATAATAATTATACCTAATTGTTAGTGGTCTCAGATATTTGTGAAATAAAAAAAAAGTTTATTTTTATGTTACTTACTTTTGTTGCTAATTATTTAATTAAATATTATCGCAAAAGAAAATGCCCCCGATTCTGTTGTTTCAGTTTCGATGACAGCAATAAAATTGTTACCATCCCAGGCAGCTATCATTTAAGTGCAGTCAAATTGGTTTAGTTTAGAAAAATTAAACAGAATTGGGCTAAATGTCTGAAACTAATGGTCTTTCTTGTTTTTTGCGACCATCAACCAACCTTTTCATAATAAATAAGTAGACAATTTTTTTTTTTTTTTGTAACAATTTTAGGATAGTACCTATATAAAATACCTATGGGATAAACCTTGGTATATGTATAGACTGCAGCCCTACCGCTTTAACCGAGCCTAGGCCCTAAAGTTTTAATTACACAGCCAAATAGTTGGCATAATTAAATTATAGATAACGATCCACTAGCTAGCGCTATTAATGAGCTCGCGATAAACGACCCGTTTATAGAGTCTGACCGCGTTAAATATGCAGCATTTAAAACAGAACAGAAAACCTCTACGAAAATGATTTGACTTTACTAGGTTAGTACTTTGTAGGTATTACCACAGATCATATTATTACGAAAGTTTCCGATCCAGATGATAAAAAAAAATCGATTGTTGACTTAACGTGGACAGACTCTCAACGGCTGATTTAATTAACGGGGTATCAATAGAAAATCATCGGGTATGGGTTAAATTAACTCTTCGACGAATTAATTAACATTAACTTCAAGTAAATGCAATGATATTAGACGTATGCAATGCAAGCAGCTCTTTGTCCTGCAGTGGGACATCAACGACTGAACAAAATAAAATTAACAAAGTGATACTTAAATTAAAAATATTAAACTATCCGCCCATATCGTGTGTCGTATCAGTTCAGGTGTGTTTCATTTCTAAAGGCGTGCCGATTCTAAAATTCTGAATAATCCATTTACGGTAGAAAACCGTAAACTACGTTAAAACTAAGAGGATCTAATCGTCTGATGAACAACCTCATTCTCATGAATATACAATCTCTTGGCAAGGAGACATCTTTCTAATTAAATGTATTGTGCTAATGCTAAGGCACTAAGGTAAGAAATATTTACGGTCTATTTAGAAATGTTTTATTCAATAGATATTTACTCGCGACAGCGTATCGAAGGTACACTGCGTGATGACGCTGCAACGCTGCGCAGTCGAACTATCATCGTCACGCAGTACTCAACATTCTATGTAACCTTCTAAATAGCAGAAATACGGCCGAACACTCAAACGCCACTTAAATTAAGTTCACGCTTAAATTATTGCCATCTCTTACAAATGAGTAATGTCAAACAGAGGCAGAGCAATTTTAAGTGGTGCTTAAATTTGAGTGACGTTTCATTATTCCGGCCTTAGTCGTGCTTACTCCACTTAGTAAGCGAGTGTAATAAATAAATGCAATTTCCAGCTGCCTGCGGCGAGCGGACATCATCAAAGTGTTCGACGGAAGGGACACAGACTCTCCGGCGATCGCCATGCTCTGTAATGAGCTTACAGGTTAGAAAATACTATAGGTGATATACTAAAAAGCTATTGGTCTACGCTACATTTTTCACAAAACTGTTTCTCACTTAGGTTAGGTAGGTACATATTAATATTTTCTAACTATTAGGTATTACAAAAACAAAAAAAAAACACTATTTTAAACTACTATTCTGATATGAAAATTGTAGAGTGTACATCAAACCTTTGACTTTTGAACACTAAGCTTTAAATCGATAGGCGCTCATAAGTAGCGGAGGTGCCGAATTGATTGATGCTGAAACTGGAATTCGTCCACCGAAGTAACGAGTGTTACAAATTTTTAGGATCACCAAATAACACTAGCGAATTTGTTTAGCCTCCTCTGGATGATATCAATAAAAACCACAGAAAATTGCTCTACATTTCCCTTCAAATATTGGTTCCGAAATATCTGGACACTGAGATTTTACAGTCCAATGAACCACAATCCCTTGGGTGTAAATAATTTGGTAGTCAGACACTTTCACTGTACAGGAAGATGTGGACTGTGGTGTGGAACCAATTTAGGGTTCCGTGGACTAACACTTTGATGGAAAGTTTAGGTAATGTTTACGCGTCGATGATCTAAGACTGTTTTTGGACTTTAAGGTTTTCGGTGTGTTGAGTGAAATACTTATTCATGGTTCAGTTGCTTTTTGAGTACGGGGGTACCCACGTAGTGTTCTTAATTGATCCCTTCTGAACAGGTGTGTAACCTAAACACATACACAGAGATGGCAATGCAGAATTGGTCCTCAGGCCGCTGTGTTAAGGCCATAATTTTTTTTATAAAATATACTAGCTTTTTTATATTAGCTCTTGCTAGTTGTTCAAATTCGGTTTTTAAGGTAGGTTTAGGGAGAATGTTGTAGCTAGTTATTTGTAAAAAACGTGGCATCTATAGTTTGAATAGGGAACACTTTTTTAAAGTATCCATCCATGGTAAAGAATCGACGGCAAACTTTGAACATTATGTAAAATCTTTCACACAATTCAAATTCTATGCAACAATATCCGTCACATTTTGAAAATATCGTCGGGAAAATTTGCCGCAGTTTTCAACGTCTTTTGTTCAAAAGTATCGGAGCGCGGCTGAAAAATCAATTTGGATCAAAAATACATTGACTGTTGGAAATTTTCCTTGAGAATGTTGTCGTTGATACGAGACTGGTGTTGACGACGAGCAAGATTGATCTGTGGATATAACTGAAGATGCAATGTTATGATGGATCTACCCACCAGCTCTCTGATGGATACTTAAGTGTTTTTTTCCACTTGAACACTAATATTTGTTCTAAGAAATCCTTAGTGCCAGATGCGATTTTTTTTTATTACGTTGGCCTAAACTACGTTTTTTTCTTCAGAAAATCTTAAAATTTATATGATTTATTTGCAAAAAATTTAATGTTTCTTGAATATTTTTTTAGGAATCCCTACAAAGTAATTCGATCATTGCTCAATTACTTTCTTAGCCATTAGATATCTTTTACCTAGTTCCAGTATTTATCATTATTTTCCCTAGATTTTGAGGTGTTTTCTATTTAGAAATTTACTTCAATAGACCAAAATAGGAATTCTTTATAATTTTGCTCTAGTAATTAATTTTGTGTGCCTTACCTTTAAGGCCTATAACCTTTCAAAGAAGTCTTACCTGAAGATCAAAATTTTCAATCAAAGATTTCAGAGAAATCCAGGAATAGCTTTTCCTTTTCAACCTTCACACTACCTTCTGATATTTCGTAAAATCGTTATTAAAAACCTTTGTATGGTTCAGCATTGAATTTCAAGTCCGTCTACATCATAGAAGCGATGTTTTACTAGAGATGACATACTAAAGATTATTGAAACACGTTTACATTCTAGAAATTCAGTTTTTAGATTTTTATCATTCAGGTAAAGTTAGTCTAAAAAAATACTAAGTATATTATAAATAAAAGAAATTGAAGGTACCTAAAATGTTTGGTCTGCCTACTTCCTCAAGGCCTAGTAAACGTTTTAACGGTGGTGAAAGCTCTGTTAATGTCCATATAAAACGGGCTAGCACTCGCGCGGTAAAGAAAATATTTTTTTTGCTAATCAATGTAAATAGGTATCACCAAAGAGTTCATTCTAGGTCACAAAGAATTGGTGTAGAAACATTATTATGCTCACGGTTCATACACACATCAGTGCTAAGCGAGATTGTAGGTATTTTTACCCTAAGGTTGACGTGAATCGATTCTATTTGAGTATGTATCTCTGTTCTATTCGCAATAGTATTGACTTCGTCACCTACCGACGGCCAACTCCCTCTCTGAATGAATAATGCTACATCAAAGAGACTAGAGTAGGGCTGTCGCGAGATTTTTACATCAAATAGTTCTTTAGTTTAAAAAACTAGGGAAACTGACTGCAATTTGATTACGCTCCAGCTTCATCATTAGATGATGATAAGAGCGTTAATTGGGATTATTCTACTGACTGTAAACTCACTGAAAAGTCACAGGAAAACAGCAAATTCGTTGACGTGAACGACATTTTTTTGCCTATGTTTGTAAAGCCTTTAGAACAGAAAGTGAACGTGTGTTTTCTTAGGTAACATCTGTTACGGTTATCAAAATAGGAAGCTATCTATAAGGACCCTATTATGTAGGTTAGGCTACCTTTGTACCTACAATAACATGTTTGTCATAGGATAGCTTTGTTTACCCACTTACGAGACTACTTGTATTGGTAATGTCTAATGATAATCACATAACAATGCCTAGTAACATTGATATTGTGTAAGCCTTACCTACTCTCACAAGTACAAACACAAAATAATTAAATTAAGGAAATACCGAGCTAGTTATCTAATGGTACATGCTACATATGGGAAGGTCATAACATCAAAAAACTTTTGAATACAATTTCGTTTGGAAATACGACGCATAATTTTTTTTGAAAAATTTACGTAAACCCCATGGTGGACACCAGAAGTTGTCGCTACAACTAGACAATTTCTAACAAGTCTGATCTTCTAAATGCTTCCAGGTTTCGAGGTGCTGTCGACGGGACCAGCTCTTCTACTGCAGTTTACTGCTAATTCCGTGTCTCCTGGGCAAGGATTTGCTGCCAGCTTCACCTTCCAGCCTCCACCAGACTCTACTGCTGCTGGTGAATATCGTATAAAATATATTATATCTTAGGTTTGTTCAAAAAACCAGAAGCAAAGAAAGAGTAACTGAAGCCAGAATCCTGAGCCAGAATGGCCCTCAAACTCTATTTAGTCAACCTTCCATGACTCTATTTGTCGTGAATACTAGGTATAGAAAATAGTACATAGGTAATTCTTAAAGTAAAAAAAATCCAAGCGAAATGGTTCCAAATAAAACCTCATAATTATTTTGGAAGGGATTCACTTGCCGCGGAACAATTATTAACTCCGGGTACCTTTTATTAGTCAAATATTGCAGCCACAAGGGACTGCTTCGAAACTCAAATATTTATATGCAGCCAGTGAGAGGCTGTTTCTAAATTCATATCAAGTAATATTTAGGAGGTAAAAATGTAGCAAGCGAATTTGCGAAAGAGCGATTATTTGGTTCGTTTCCAATGCTAGAGCTGAAATGGCTAGAAATATATACACTTGAATTTTTTACAATAATTTAAAATTTTATCGAAATAAAATTTCGTTTTCATTTGTCAGCGCCTGGTAGGTAATAAATGCTACCGATCCTGAATTTGCGACTGCAACCAACTAGTATGAATAGTTTTGGCTGGTCTCCAGTATCTGACGATGGAAATTGCTTGGAATTTAGTAAGAACTTAGGTACCTTGGTACCAACATACCACTTTTATCCCAGGTATTAACCTACTTCTTGCCTCAGTAAAATCACAATGGTCGTGACAAATCACTTGTCTCTAGTTCCTTACTACAAAATCAGAGTCAAAAATGTTAAAATCGTCAGCCTGCCTCATTTACTTTAGTGCTAGACCTTGTTTAAATCTATTTAGTGAAAATCTCGATTATTTTCAAAAGCGCCATCTATGATGGAATGGAGAAACTATATCATACGATGAGTCACAAAGAGCGCCATCTACTAACCCACCCTAAACCAAAATGAAACGTTGAGTTTGCTTTAAAAAAATACAAGCTGGTAAACAGAGATGGCGCTGTAAGGTTCGTGTTAAAAACGCAAGGAATTGAAAAGCAGAACCCTCAACACAATGTACTACGTACAAGTACTACGTACTACCGTGAACTTTAGAGAATCAAGAAATGTGGGTTTCATTCCCGCAGCACGAGACACGTGCGCGAGGAACACCTACCAAAGTAGGTGCTACGTAAATATTAAAATTGTTCTGAGAAGTGGGGATAATGATGAGGAATCCAGTAAGTATGGATGTCATGCAGGAAATGGGTAGGTGAGTTATCTAATATTTACACACTAAGTGGCGAGAGAGTAAGTAGGTAATAGTTTCACTGCGCGACATGTAGCAACAGCGCTTCGCAGGCAAATTGATATTGCCACACAATATAGGTCTACTCAACGCTAGTGTACGGGAGTACTAAGAGCTAAACATTGCTTTGTTTCAGATTCAGATCGACTGCTCAAGCTGAGTTTTGGCAAAGCGTTCGAGTCTCTTGGGCCTGAAGTCAGTGCTACAAGTAAGTACAAAACTTTTATAAAACAATAGCTTTTTATCATCGGTAAAAATAAAAATCTACGATACTTTAATGGGGTCCCAGATAATCCACCGAATTATCACAGAATCACTGCCCCAGATACGTAGGACATAGTCCGCCGAATCATCACAGAATATGCATTATTGGATTGGTTTTTAAGAAGGAACGTTATTCACTCTCATCCATTAAACGATCTTGACGCATGTTTGTGATGCTCCAGCGGCCGACCGTACCTATACTGTCTAGGACGAGACATCTATTCAAAATTTTAAATACTTAACTACTTCAACAACCGAACAAAAGTTACCCAAATGTGAGTTCTAAGCTAACATAGTGAACTAAGCTAAGTTAAGATAGGGAACGTGAAAATGTTGATGAGCTCCTAGGAGAATAGCTGTTTAGAAAGTTCTCTATCTAACTAAAAGTTGGCACGAACTTGGAACGCCCCATATTTCCAATACAGAGCGGATGTAGATAAATGCAGGTACCTAAGTACTTGCATACTGTAATGACGGCTGTACTAAGGATTGACCTTGAAAAGGTCAGTGAATTTATAATCATGGGTTTTTGGCAAGTATCATCAACAGAGTACAAAAAAAAACTGCTTTATTAACAACACTTTTATCCCGAAGCCTAACGTGAATCACCTAAATCATATGGATGTATCAGATCAACTTTTATAAAAATGTTGACCAAAGTTTTTGAAATCTATCTAGGTAGAATATTTTGACGTCTGGATTTTCGATAGGTACCTAATGTAGCAGGTCTAAGTCGTTTCTCTTTTGTTCAGTTACACACCTGTATCCTCTTTTGCGTCTAAAGCAGCAGGAAAAGTAGCGTATCATCTGTTAATAGAGTTTCGGGAGGGAATTTATCAAACCCGAAATTTCTTTGAAAATCGATTTTCCTGAGTGGGTTCTGAGCAAGAGGCGCTTTCGTTTATTTATGACTTGCTCAGCATCTTCATCCTCGCAGCCTAGTCAGCCTTATCCACATGAAACTCATGGGTTCTTGCAAATTATGAGCATTTACATGGGAGCCTTTCATTTTTCTTCGAACTTTCTGTGAATGCAAAAGTTTAGCTTATTGGAAGGTTCGAACCCTTAGAGCTTGGCTCTTATAAGCAGCAATGACTCACTTGAGACATTAATCAATGAAAAACTGTGCTTGAATCTTGTTTAGCGAAATCATGAATCAAAATGTAACCACTTGGAAACTTAGACTTTGTTTCATCCTAGTAGACCTACCCAGGTACCCAGCCGTTACATGCCTAGTGCGTAGGTACGTTTGAGTCTTTAACATCGTGTGAAGACCAGGCTAGGCTAGGGTTACACCCTCCCCTGCATTCGACCCTGCTCATAATAGAAGTATAGGTAGGTTAGGCACCTATCCACATTAACGGAGCAGAACGTAGCTAATTGCACCCATTTATATCTCTTGGTTAGATAGATTTTAAGCCGAAGCAAACTGAGTTAAAACGTTCAGTGCAATGAGCATAACTTAGATTGCTGGTGAATCAAGAGCTTAATTTTGGAACTAAACAACTAAATTAGGCTTTGCAAATGTTTAGCAATCAGATCGCAAATTTGATCAGTTTTGATATTGATTAGGTTTGTTGCTAAAGTTTATAATGCATTTTTTGGTCAATTTCAGCAAATTGTTACAAGGTACATATTTTTTGTGAGCTCTAACTTGACTAGTTGTCGTGTTTCCTGCTGTTCTTTTTATAAGACGAGAGAAAATATTTTCAACCGCTTTAGATAATAAACCTATTTCATCGCTGTCTATATATATACCTCTGCTGAACGTGTCATGATGATGATAAACTATTCATAGAAATCCTTTACTGACTTCGCTATGACACCGCTCAAAACCCTCTATCGTCTTGATGAAGGTATGGATTCGGCGTTCGGCATGGGCTCTCTTTGTCTTGTTATTGCTTTACCTTTGGTTTTGTCTGTCTCCCAATATCTAACTGAACTTCATCACTTTTCATGGGTTATGTTCGAGGTCTCCGAAAGTATACGTGCCTTCAATTACCTTTAAAAATCAGTCACCGTGATCTTGTTTACGGAAACGGGCACAGTCCACATTAAAATAAATAAAAAAGCAGCTGCTAGTGCGACAGTGTTGGTTATAAATGCATTTCTCGCGAAGTAATGCGGGACAGTGAGAATAAAACATAGCTTTTGAATAAATAATCTAGCTTACCTAGATACCTGCACTAAGCTAGGCACGCTGTGACCTGAGGTACAGGCACTAGAGCGTTTCCTTTGCTCTCAAGTTTGGGCGAACATTTGGGCATACGATTTTCTAAGGCAAGAAACTGAGCGCTATT
The DNA here is from genome assembly GCA_918843925.1 of Eulithis prunata. Lineage (NCBI taxonomy): Eukaryota > Metazoa > Arthropoda > Insecta > Lepidoptera > Geometridae > Eulithis > Eulithis prunata. Next base: position 3,412,382 of record OU974016.1, on the reverse strand, counting down.
GAATATTGAAACCACAGCACACCTGATTGAAACAATGTTATTTATATTGAAGGTTTGAAAAGCGCCATTTGTTCGCTCAACCTAAGCAAAAATGTGAAGTTAAAAAATTTGCCAAGAAACGTGAGCTTGGTAAAAAGTAAAATGATTTTACCGTTAGTCAACTACATGATGGGGTAAAACCACCCAAAACGAAGTAAAGTTTCGTTCTTTTACAAAGAATTTGGTCAGCGCACGTGTCCAAACCCTTTGAAGTGCAAAAGTGTACAATCAACCGAATAATCGAGCTTCAGTCATGCACAAGTGATGCATACTAAACAGTGTTGCGCAGGGGAAGAACATGAAATTTTCTGTCCGAATTTTCGAACCATGAATTTTCGGGCAGCGAGTTTTCGGCCTGCACTGGTAATGCACAAAAGCCCTTAGGATGCATTATTACTGGCTCGCTCGAGGCCAGTTCAGGTTGAGATAAACGTTGCTAGCGATATTCTGCTTTTATGCATTTAAATCCCTGGAATAGGTTCCTACGTAGTACATAGGGCTTGCAACATATTTTTATTTTGGAAAATTGAAGCAAAATATTTCATAAATATTTTTAAGCCGTGGGCGGTCTTCCATATCATAACAACATGAGGGTGAGTTTTAACTAGTTTTTATGACAAAAATATATATCTACCTATACCTAGGTACCTGTAAATTGCAAGCAAACTCAAAGATAAATGAATTTCGTGGTAGCTTATGTACCTACCAGATACACAAAGTAATAATCTCTGTGCGTAGATGATAAAGATTTCATTTCAAGTCTACTTTTTTGCGAGCAAGTTGCTGGAAACCAGCTACTATAAAAGTTGATAAATGTTTTCGTCGACCGTGAGAGCGAAATAGGCCAAGGATTGGTGAATACATCGCTTCAAATATACAAAAGTATGCCTACAGGTAATGTTGGATAGAAAATATTTTAACCAATCCAACATGACCTAGCACCATGTTTTAATTTATTTAAAATATTTGGACGAAACCACACAAATCTTGACCTGGTAAAATTTCTACAACCATTCATCAAAAACCATGACCCAGCATCACAACACTCCAACTTTCAAAATATTTGGTCAAATCCGCAGGACATTTTTCAGAACATAATTGCAGGCTAGCTTCTAAGCTCGATTTCGTGTTCTCTGGTAGGCACTGTAGGTAAATGTAAGCTAATTGGGCAGGATTCCGGAAATATGCCTTCGATACAACTCTCTGACATACGACCTGACGGGCAGTCTGTCACGCCATCTAAATATTGGACGAGGCTCTACTGTTGAGACATGAAATAGTACGATTCGATGTTTCCACTGAGTCGTACATCACTTTTGAAGCATTAACTGGATCATCAATTCATACTTCTTAAATGACATTTAACCCAACATTAAATTAGTCAACATTTCAAAGAAGTTTTTACCATTTCTTCATAGAAATTATTAGGTCAACAAATAAGGCTTCATTCTCTTGTAGGTAAAATTATTGCGTACATCGACAAGATCCATTGATACAGTCATAAAAACTGAATATCCTTAAGGATAAAGCCTTTTTGTCTTGATATAAAGCCTATTGAAAGGATAGAACTGTTCTAGGGTTGGTGTTTTTAGCGAGACTGGAAACCAAATATAGTAGGGTATTTTTTTGATTTCAAAAGTAGCAAAAGTATCTTTAAATTGTTCATAACTTTCCGTATCGGAAAAGATCGCTGTCAGCAAAAGGACCCCTTATCTGGTAGGTATTTCATTATTAGGTAATTTTATTATGTTCCTACCTACATATAGGTAGTATGATTTTTTTTATTTATTTAATTAATTTCATTCAGTAATGAAGTATTTTCTGGCCATTTTGCATGCTTTTGCAAGCTTTTTGTGCATTTCAGATAGGTATTTGAAATATCATCCAGTTCATGTTATAAAAGTTCTGCTACATTAATTTTCACGATAAAATAACAAAACAATTCTGATAAAGCGTTATCACAACAAATGATTCACAAAATAATTAAAACCAATTGAATGTTTAAACTTTATTCGATAAAATAACAATTGTATTGGCACGAAATATATAATAGCAGTGTATTAAAATGGGTTGGAGTAGGTATGAATGTAAGTACCTACCTACCTAGTAACAAAATTTACAGATCAAGTAAGTAAGTTAAGTATACTATTTAAATGATTGAGACAGACCGATAGTTTCATATTCTGAGCTGTAACTGTCACTTTAAACCAAAATAACAACTTTTATTGCTTTACAAATCCAATCAAATTACTTGTTTATTGAGGGCTCGTGTATTTTCTCTTCCTAAGCTTCTAAAGAAATGCAAAAAGCAAAATAAGACGCGTTATTTCGATCACCTTTATGTAAATATCATCCAATTTTCTGCGGAGGGAAATTTTAATACAAAATACATACCTACGTTGCTAAAAATGTAGGTAAAATTTGATATTTTAACCGATATACACAGTTTCGAGGTAGTACTCTTACTTACGTCTAAGTAGACAGAAAACTTACATAAATTTTCTAGACTGTTAGGTGTCTATTGAAAAATAGTTCAACAGAGTTGGTTATTGGGTCAAACAAATATTTCTTTTCAGTATTACTAAACAATACCAACTTGTACAAATAGGTAGGTACTTTATAACAATACACTGAAAGACCGAAAAGTTTGATTCAACATTATTGCAACCGATATTTAGGGTTAATATAGCCCCTACACTAATGATTTGTTAAATCAACTATAATTTGGCACATCAAATACCACGCGTCGGTTGTTTAAACATAATTTAATGTTAACTCAACTCTTATAAGAGTTGAGTTAACAAAACCTTAAAAAAAAAAATTAAAGGAACCAACAATTAGAAATTCAACTATTGGGTTTTTCAGTGTAGTGGGTAGTGACGCATGGTCTGTTTGTAAACTTATATAAGTTTAAAGCTAAGAAATGTAGAGGTAGCTTTATTTAAATCGTATATTGATAGTGAAATAACGTCTTCATTCGCTATATAGATACGAGGTAGATAATATCGATGAGTCTGGATCTCAGTGACTAACCGGCTGAGATGCAATACGTTCGATTTCTGCGACGAACAAATGTTTCAAGATCTGCGAATTGTTTCTGTACCTCTATCACGAACAAATCTGACAGTCGCCGCGTTAACGTATTCGAGTTATATTGCGCGTCAATGCCAGCTCGACTGCAAACCGTTGTAGTGTCACCGCGCAGTGTATCGCGGATACTCTAGCGTTACGATACGTTTGCGACTGTCACATTTATTCGTGATCAAGGCACTGGTCTCTGGGTTGGTAAAGATACCCACGACACAGGGATAAAGTAAATTCCGACACAGGTTAACCAAAATGTGAGATGGTTTTTCTACGGTTATTCAGATGAAAAGAAAATGAAAACTTGAAACAGTAGAACCCTTTCTTCAAATATGAAGGTGGGTTCCCGCAGGGCTACCACGTTTTCACAAACCCAACAAAAGCTAAAAGTAAACGTTATTTAAAGTGAGCACATAATGGAAATGTTACAAATCTGTACCGACTGGGGTCAAACAATACCCGACAGCGATTTAAATTATTTAACCGGTCTACCCCAGTTTGACCTAAATATCAGGTATTCTGTTGATACGCTAGGCCAACTACCGATCGACGTCCACAAGCCAGTTATTGCCCATTTTATTTGGATTGGCGGTATTTCAAGTAAACAATGTCGGGTCGGCCTTTGACAAATTGGTGATTGATCGGGAAATCTGGGTTGCTTCCTAAAATTGAATACAGCTCTAAGCCAATCACAACTACTAAAGCGTCTGTTATCTATGTACCTCTTGGAGGAATAAACCCACTATTCATCCAAGATGTACCTACAAGATGTATACGGCGGTCAATATCGTCATCATCATCATCATCAATCAATCAATATTTTTTTTTATCATCATCATTATTTATACTTATATAAAGCTACATTACCACTCACTGATTGACATGCTAGAAAAGGCAGAAAGAGTGGAGCTGCTCTTTTGAAGCTGACTTAGAATCAACGCACAGACTAAACTATGAGTCCTAGAGGTATGAAATTTGGAGGGTAGTATCCTTATATAGTGTAGGGGTGCACTAAGAAACGAATTTTGAAACGTCACACTCTAAAGGATAGCGGACCAGAATATTTCAAAACGAATATACCTATTTTCATTTTCCAATCTAGAATTTATAAAAATGCTGGCGTATTTTCAAGACATGCATTTTATGCAAGAAAAACCATAATAATGCCCAACAACAGAACTCCGCGAACCAAAAATAAACATAATAATTAATTTCCCCCACAAACTGCACCACTGAAGAAAAGATAAACAAGCCAGGCGGTGGGAGTTTGTGGTTCCTAACTAGCAAAAACTGCGAGCAATCAACCGCTTGCCTTTGTTGACAGTCAGTTCCCTTGTTTCCGACGTTACCAGAATTAAAGGTCGCGCTGCACTGGAGACTAAAGTTTGAATATTCAGGAATGGTATGCCTCGTAAACTACGCATGGTATACACAAGTACTTTCCCTGGTATATACCAGAAACTCCTACTAAGAAATCTTTACCAGTGAGGTTTTTTTGGCGTTTGTAACTAAATATTTATGGACACCTTTCTTATTCAACCTTTCATTATTTCTTCCTCTCTTACCCTTTCTTCTTTTTCTCCTTTCCTTTCAGTATTTTTCAATTATTTCTTACCTGGATTGGAATGATTTGTTGGATTATATTTTAAACGGTTGATGCGTTTACCATCAGTGCATTTTCAGAAGTCCATATTTCATGATGATGGATTCATGGGTGACTTTGGCAATGGCTTTATAGCATTTAGATCTTATTTCATTTTATTTTTATTTTATAGTAGTCCCCGGTTTATATGTCACTTTTAGATGCTTAAATAGTTATAGCATAGTTTGTTAAATATTTCGAAAGCTCTTTCATTTCCGATTGCTGAACTCTGTACAACTTTGTACAATATTTAACGGGTTGTGACTAAAACTACGGCTTATTAGTGAAAAGTAACCCATAACAGTACATAAGTTAAATAACAATCCTGAGATATTTAATTTACAAAAAGTAAGAAAGAGTTGTAAAATAATCATTGTTCTAACGATGAAATTAAATAACTTTTCGTTCTCACATTAAACAATAATAAAGTAGAAAGTTTTCCGTTTACAGGGAAAACTTTCTACTTTATTATTGTTTAATGTGGCGTAAGAAAATGCACCGGTAAAGTTTAATTGGAAACGGCTACTTGTGAACCTAACCACCCGATTTAATTTTTATCTTTATGTAACGACCCGTTGGGTACCTCCTACTTGAACTTGAATTTTTTCTTTTAAAACTTTTAATTTGATGTCCTTTGTGTAACTTTCCACCAAAATATCTGTCACCCTGTCACCAGCATACGATGAACCTAGTGCCAAAGGTTGTTTTTGGTTTAGAGAGGTAAAGCTGTATCTATGAATCCACGTCTATTTCAAAAAAATATGCCTATGTTTTAATCCGGAAAAAAGGCTTCTGAATGGCATAAGTGTCATTGAAATTGGTCCAGTAGTTAAGGCGTGATCCGCGAACAAACAAACAGACAAACTCGATTTTCGAAATCAGAATCTTTTATTTAGTAGATATGCATATCTATTTCTTTAATTTCAGTTTTTGGCTTTTTTACAGTTTTATAATAACCCTGAATATACAAACAACGATATCGCAACTAGTTTTTACTACAAAAAAATTCAATAAATTCCAAAAACACTGTTCACTTTTTTATTTTTTGCATCGTGAGCTGCGCATTATTGCAATGACTCGTTGGTATTTGTGCTGGCATCAGGCACGTTGCAGACTGCTAACGACGTTCCTTCGGTACGACAAAGAATATATAGTTGCATCATCCTGACAATCTGTACGGTTTAGAAATACCTACACTTTTGCAACGCAATAATACTACTGCTGCGTTCGAAATGTTTGAATTCTGCTAAACTTACACAAAAGCATGAGACGAAAATCGTCTCTCCTTCATTTACATAATTATGTGTGTGAATGTTACTGATTTTGTTCAGTAGGTAATAGTCTGATTAAAAGCTAAACCGCCTTCAAATATCAACTATAACTACGTCATCGGTGCTCTTAAATTGGCTCTTCAAGTCACCTTCGAGCAGCAACAATGTCGCCGTTAGCCGAAACCGGCCAGGAAGACATCATGATCATCAATAATCTGACTAAATCTTGTTTATACTGGCAACATAACAATCTTACCGTAAGTGTTGCACTATTGTACCTAGGTATTTATGTACTTATAAATGCACCAATTGAATACATAAAATAATAGACTCAGCTCGTTTGTATCAACGTATTTTCAACTATTGTATTACATTACAATGTACTATTTATTATGCATCTTAGTGAATACACATTGAAGCTGAAAACTGCTCGACGAATAGTCCATTTACGAGCACATTTGGATCAAAGATTATTGCAAACTTTATTTGTTTATAGAAAACGAGATTACGAGCTTTTACTTTGCTCTGCAAAATAAATACTGATGCCGGCAGCTGCACCGATCGCTATTTTTCTTTTATTGTATTAAGTTCAATAAATTAACTAACGCTGGAAGCTCGTACTGCGAACTGTCTGCGAGGTAGAAAATGTTCATCGGGGGAAATAGGTACGTACGTATTGTTTTTAGCTCATTTTTTAATTTCTGTTCGGGTGATTACTTACATAAACACAATAAATCATTTTCTTTTTAAACATTTGGGTTGTTTGCTATTCTGATCGAATAGCACACATTCAATACAAAACTTTGCAAAGAAAACCACATTCAAATCAGAAATATTTTAGAGCTACGAGGGCACAGACAGACAGACACAATGTCGTCAATCTTATAACACTCCTTCCGTTTATCGGTCTCAGGTTAAATTACTCTGTAGCACCACGTAGCACTACGCTACAAAGTGCTACGCTATATGCTACGACTATGTCGATTCGACTGTTTGCAAATAAAGCTGAGCCCTGAGTCTATGTCCGTGTTGTGTTTTCTTGCTATTTTTGGCATTCGGAAACGGATTCGCAAAGCGAACAATTTTGTATGAAAACCGGATAAGCGCCTCTAGCAGGAGATTTGGGAACTATCCGGTTTTCATACAAAATTGTTCGCTTTGCGAATCCGTTTCCGAATGCCAAAAATAGCAAGAAAACACAACACGGACATAGACTCAGGGCTCAGAGCCCGTATGTTTTGTTATGTTGATTTGCGACAAGCGAGAACCGAGAAACTCGCAGTTTTTGTATGAAGAAAAATACTTTGCAAATCTCCCGCTAGAGGCACTTATCGGATTTTCATACAAAATATCTCGGAAGTCGCTTCTCGATACGCGTATCGGTCAATAAAACTAAACTCAGACTACAAGCTCTGGTCTTTATTTGACTGTTTTGTCGCGTTGCCTGGCACAATGTAATCTACTTCTGTCCCAGCTGTAAAAATGTGAATCATATTCGGTAAGAAGATGAGTATGTAACAGTCTGAAAGATTTATGAGGGAAAATGTACCGAGTATCTGTAATATTATTTTACGAGGATGTGTTACATCTCTCGCCGTTTTGATATCTTGCTTAAGTAAGTAGATACTTTTGTAACTGATTTAGTAAGCATCATCATCATTATTCGCAATGTGACTTGACCCACTGCTGGGTATACCTCTCTTTGCTTTGGCCCTTTCCACGGTCTTGTGGTAGTCTCATTCAGGTGCGACCCGCGACGCTAGCAATGTCGTCAGCCCCCCTCAGATGTCACTGGTATCGCTAAAGCATGAAGAGGAGAAAATGCCAATAACTGGTACATAGACTAACCTTTACTTCTCAGAGTCATAACCGCAATCCAATGTCGCACTCCTCAGTAGACGTGCTCTATATTGTTTGGATTGTTATAGGCAGATAGCCACTTAAAATCAGGTGGGCTATGTTCTTGTACTATCCATCAGGCAGTTCTTTTTTAAAAGCAAAAGTTTTTGTTATTTACAAATTAGCTATGCACACGTTTTCGAAACCAATTTGTAATAGGCACTTACAATTTTTTTGTTTTTTTTTATTAGCTTCTTGTGGCTATATCATTGTAGCCTAGAGATGGCCTATTGTGATCGCGACCAATATATACTATAGTTATGTCAGAGTATCTTGCTATTCAATAAAATAACTGGTTTTTGCGACAGTATGAAAAAATGAGAATTGTTTGTATATATCCGACAGGTGCGAGTATTTTCGCGTAGGATAGGAACTAACAAATGAACTGGCTTACCGCGACAGCCAGAGCTGACTGTTGTAAATTAAACGTTGCAGAGGTTACATAAGGTCTATTAGAATTCTACTGCCAAACCGCCGCGCCTCGCTGTATCGCATAAACATGACACTGGATTTTCAAAAGTCTCTTTTTTGTATATCCTCCACGGCCTTATCTACTGGAAATAAATGAGCTATGAGGTAGGTACGTATGAGGTTAGGTAGGTAAAAATATCGTATAGAATCCTTAGGATATTTTTCTTTGAAGGTTAACAGCACGGTATCACTCAAAATGGCCGTTTAGACACTTGTAAGTGGCAGTAGTATTAGATATACTGCTTGGCGTACAGCAGCGTTTTTAAATTCATCTGTTATTACTACGCAGTGTAGCTCTACTTTGCTACTTTAGGTAGGTACCTACTATATTGTAAGTTGGCTGTGATATATGACTGCTACGTAAATGTTTCAAAACAGATAAATCTCTAAGTCCACATTGAAGATCGAAGCAAAGAGGCGGAGTACTGCTACTTATAAAATGCTTCTATTCAATAGAATTACAAAGTTTTCTTTGAACACCATTTTAGCTAGAAACAGCTCGCTCAAAAGCACAATATGACAGTCTAATCTCTTGAGATATAAGTTCCTCAATCGTTTCAAGCCTCTTCAGAAATGAATCGTCTGCTGCCGTTGGGAGTTTCCACACTACCATCGACACGGCACCTACACGATATTGTCGAGAGCTTATCTTACACATTTAGTACCTAAGTTTTTTTTTTATGATAAAAGTAATGGAACAAGCTGATAGCTCACCTGATGTTAAATAGTAACTTCTGCCTATAACAATGCATTACCTCACAGAGCAAGTCCAATGAGGACGTGCCCTGTAAGGCAATGCACTGCGTTCATCACTCTGAGACGTAAAGATGTTGAAGTCTCATGTGCCTGTAATTACACCGGCGCCCTTACCCTTCAAACCGGAACACAGCAATGCGAGCATCGCTGCTTGCCGGCAGAAATAGGTACGGTGTAAATAATATGTCAATGTCGTGGTTGTAGGTGGCATGCAAGTGTGCACGCCAATTCCACCACTAACCTTGAAAAAACACTCCATTCCCTTGGGACTATTCTTACGATGCGATAAACTTGTCCTATTCCTTATTTATTTAAAACCTACGTAAGACCAATTCAATTTATTATCGCCGTAAGGTCGCTTCTTAAGCCCCGATTTATACGAGGTAAAAAACCTTGGATTTGTTGACCAGCGCCTTGAGATGCTTTTTTTTAAGATACCGTTTCTAGGCTATTGGGAAAATGAAAATAGTTTTTTTACAGAAGAGTTTTATCTTCTATTTTAAAAACAGAAGCTGAAACATGCATATTCTGGGTACAGACCATCTTGCAATTGTTGCCAGGTGAAAGACTCCGCGTACAACTTTGTATTGTATTGTTTGCATGAAAACACTATAGCAGAATTTAAATTAGGTAGTATATTATGTATGTAAGTTGTATAACCAAGTGTCCAACTAAAGTGACGGTTTGTTTGACGTAGTTTCACCTAAAAAGTAAAGTGTTTTATGTAGTTACTACTATTAAAGTAACTTTGTACCACTTTTCCAACAGTAAATGCGAAGTGCCTTCATAAAACTGTGAAAAACTTTCTCGCAGTGGCCAATTAAACGATCCAAACAAGGAAAATCTAGGAACAGAATAAATAAGAGTGCAGTGAGTTTCCTCCATTCGTAGACATCAAATTAGTGATATGTAGGTACAGTTACTGACAAAAGTGCTTAAAAGATTTTGGGAGAGCTGTGTAATGTATCTAATTATTTTTTTTGTCTGATTTATAAGATGCTATGTAATATTATTTTATACAAGTTATACTAACACCTATATAGACTTTATACCTAGCGTGTACCGTACAAGCTGTTAAATTGTCAATGCCACCTCTAGCAGTGGTTAAGCCACAGTGGAGGCCTTAAGGTGGCCTAACAAGCTCCTTCTCCAGAGTTAGCCACTTATACAAAATTACTTAGGTACATTACAGTATAAACTATGTTAAACTTGGGGGCTAATCTTTATAGATGGCGCAATGTGATATGGGCAGGAATCTAATTTATTGCTTTAGGTACTTACTCTACCAAAAGGTTTTTACATTTCACAAACATTGCGTGTTGTGTCAAACAAAATTGCTTTATGTAAACAAACCATCATGAAAACTAAAGAACTCTAGAAATTTTATCGCTCACAGTACAAGGAAATTCTCTCAATTCGTCGTCAATTTATCCCAAGTTTCCATATCAACAAACATCAACTCAACTTGAGGGTACGTAACTTCGTTGGCAATACTTAATTGTGGCGAAGTGTTACAACTCATAATTCTGGAAGGTTCCACCGAAGAGCTATAACACACTGACCGACACTACACGAATATGTAACTGGCTTGAACAACATTGTGCAGAGTCGGTGCCGCTGTGCGAAAGCGTCTAGTACGAGATAATGTATGAAATAAGCTCTCCGATAATATCGTGGGGATGTCGTGTCGGTGCCAATGTTAAACAGTTAAAGTCGTAAACAAAAAGTTGGTTATCTTATATCCCTCGAAGCATCTGCTGCCAAGCGTTTGCTTGTAAAGTGACAGTTTTATTCATAGCCTCCTTGCAGGCCTATTTGCGACACAACTTCACGGCGTTTGCACACAACGTTGATAATAACTATTCTTGCAAATTACTTATATTATAATTAAACGGTATTACTTTATGACGGTATTAAATTAATGTAGGTCTCTTAACTTAGGTAGGGGTAGTCCAGAATTGAATGTCACAGTATTTTTATCATTCTGAGTGAAATGTTTCTTATTAGTTTTTATATTTAACTGTCAAAAAGATTAGTGTTTCATTTTGAGGAAATTCTAATACAATACAATGCAATACAAAAAAGTTTATTGCCAAACATAAGGTGCAACATATTTTCCATTAGATGGGTACCTCATAAAAATTGACAAATGGAGTAATGGCACTCTGAAATCAAAATTAAATCTGAAACTTCCTCCAAAAATCTCATCTTCGTGCTAAACCATTTTATATGCGCATAAAACTCACGTAAAACTAACATTCCTGCATCGGCCTTGTTTTTAAAAATAAAAAATGTACCGCTAAGGCTGCGCAGTGGTCCACATCTCACCCCCGCCACAGCTGCCGGCACAGTTACTACGGCGCTGGCTCAGTCGCCGCTCGCGTGTCGAGAACCCTCGACCTTACGGTAACTATAATCATTGTGTTCTGACGTATGATGACGTCATTGTTGTGAGTGGAAACATGCAAAGAAGTGCGTCATGATCAGGAAAAGTTGCCAAGGATTGTTTCTCAGTTTCGTCTCTATCTCCTTCTGCTGTCAGATAACTGAAACTATCGCTAAAGGCGCGAGCCGATTTATAGGTGAGATAAACTTTTATCAGTGCTTTTGTATAACTTTTATTTACAATAGTTGCTTAGTTATTTTGATAGAAGTTGGATAATGTGAGAGTAAGAAACTAAGTACGGTTCAAAAGTTCAAGTTTACGAAACTTTTTTAGCATTTATATGTTTCGTGTCTGTGCCTATCTTTAAGCTATTTATTTTTATTTTCAAGCCTCCAATTACTTTTTTATATCAAAAGTTTTTAAATGAAATATTTTATCATTATGTGAGGAACACACCACGTATTCAAAAGTTTTAATGTTTCCGTCAAAACAATTACTGCAAAAAGGTTTTGAAATAATTTGAAAACTAATCTCAACCATTTCAATTTCCCGGCGGCGCTAAACGGGTTAGCGGAATAAACCGCTCTGACCTTCACTCAGAGGCAACGGGCTAAAACTGCAAGTTTGATTGTGCCTAAAAGCCTCTAGCTTTAGCAAAGAGCTATTTTAAACTTTTGTCTGTCCGGTTTATATACGGTTAGCGTATAAACAGCACGACAGCCCCCGTAGATTTAGTATTCTGTTTGTTTTATCGTCTTAATCAAGTAACTTGTCTTGTCTTCTACAGTAAAAGGAATAAACACACACTTATAAAGAACTAACTCCTATTTTGCACGTGTGGATGAATTGTCCGATGTTTCTGTTTAGCATAAAACCACACAATGCGATCAAAAGTAAATTGCATTAATGTGCAAACCAAATACAAATTACGATTACAAATTACCTTTGTGTGGGCGTGGGCATGCCCCGGGCTCGGCTCACCTACCTTTTAACTGGGCCTCTGCGGTATAGCAATGTGACCAAAACTTGAACAAAATGGTTGCATATTATAGGTACATGAGAAATAAAGTTCATGTATATTTCCTGGAATATGTATTCTGGTATTACAAAAAAGTAATAAAAATAATTATTAGAAATAATGACCCAGCTGGCTGTTAAGCGGTTATCTCTGCTTATCATCAATCATCATCATCAATATATATAAAACTCTTTTGAAGCTAACAGAGAATCAACGCACAGCCTAAACTATAAGTCCTAGAGATATGAAATTTGAAGGGTAGTATCCTTATATAGTGTAGGGGCGCACTAAGAAGTCGCACTCTAAAGGGTCTAGAACGCGAGCAACGCCGCGGGCGACGGCTAGTAACTTATAACAATGTATTGTCTCATAAAGCAAGTCCTTAAAGTCCAAGTTCTAGCTTTGGTAACAAGCGTATGTTTAAAAATATCATCTTGGTAACAACAACTTACTTTATTCTGCCAAAAACCATAGTCAAAAGATAGGATACCTACAAAATATACAACACCCCGGTTATATTGAAAGTTAATGGCTTTAGATTGTCATATCAACAGTAAATGTGTAATAAATATGTTTGTTCCGAAAAGAAAATAGGTGATAGGTGTGTTTTACGACTCACTCACATAAAATTGGGCGTTTTTATACTAGACGATATTGACAGCTACGCGATACCGACTTGTCAGTTGCACGAACAAAAATATTGCTACATATCCGCACTAACACGGTGTGAAATCGTCTGCCTAGTACTAAGGCTGATCGCAAGCGGGCCACCGTCCATAGCCACCGGTGGCCTTGTGAAATCGTCTACCTATATAGAACTAAGGCGGATCGCAAACGGGCCACCGACCACAGACACCGGTGGCCTGCGACAGCTACTTTATAGTAACACATGATGTAGCAAGTGGCGGCCACCGGACAAACGTACGCCATGAGTCTCTACAAACTGCATGAAAAAGCGTGTGAACTGGCTTATCACATGCCCAACGGTGGCTGTCAATTGCGGTCCATTGATATCGTGTATCTAGATGTCGTGTCGTTGGCAGTATGAAAGCCATTGTCGGGACATCAACATTTTATTACGAACACCTGTTGTCATTCGCAAATTACTGTGACATATTATTATGGGAATATGGCAGCATAATATTATCTCATAATTATTTCATCGTTAGGTTACGTGCGCACTAGAAGGCCAAACCAGCGGCTAACAGCTGGGGGATACTATAGAAAATTGGTATTCAATTTTCCGATCAACAGATTTAGTGACCTTTACCATCGATATACAGTTCATTTTGGTATTGATTTATTTTTCTATAGCGGCCAAGCAGTGATGGAATAAACGTTTTAAAAAACTGTGTATCGTCTGTACTATAACTAGGTACTTACATGTTAAATAGCGAGTCTCTGATGATGACGGAGTTTCTTTGGACCAAACAAAAAGCAGAGTTAATAGGGTCAGGTATAAAAAAATCTAATATAATGGGGCCTCGCACAAACAGTCAGTAAACAGAAGTAGATTATTTTGAAAGGTGAGATTTCCTCAATAATAATAAAAGATAATTAATTTTCTTTGGTTCTGAAATGGATGAAGCAAACAGTTTTATAGCTCAAGATAAAATGGTCTATTTATCTACTTTTAGTCTCAATGTTCTGAGCTACTAGTTTCAGTTTACCAAATAGTCAATATTCTGAGCTTTTAGTATAAAAAACGAGCGTGGTTTTATACGTGTAAAAGCGTAATACATAAAAAATAATATGGTTTATTGTTATATTAACTTCCATAAAACATTTTTACGAAACTTTAATATTAAGTTTCATGTGAAAATCGTATTAAAACTTTATGCTACGATTTCGAAACGAAAACAGGAGAACTAAAATATTAAAATCAATTCATCAGTGTCTGTGTCCGACAAAATCCCAATTTAATCTGACTAAAAATCGTGACGGAAGGCGGCGTTTGGTTTCCATTAGCAAATTACTAATTTATAGCATCTAAAAATGATGCTTATACTTTAAAGTTTAAAGTATAAATTGGTATTTTATTAGCCGGAAAGAAAAAGTTGATAACGGTGATCTAAGAACCGATATTTTCACAATAACGCAACCGCAATAAAACGGAGATGTCATTGGTAGAAATATTTTTTGACGAAGGGTTGAAAATTAAAATCATTGCTGTTTATGGGCTAAATGATCACTGCGGTTTCAATATTCGGAGAGGTTACTTTATACTCTAGCCCTTACTACTGATAGTGCCTAGGCAAGAATTTAGATAGGTTTAACTTTAATTAAAATACTCGAAAAAGTCTCTTAATAATTTTGATTACATTCTTGTCCACGGGTCTCTTAAAATAATTATTTACGTAAAATACCTGACAATGACGTGAATGAAGGTCTAGTATAACTTACCTTGGTTGGTACAGTGGGCAGAGAAGGGTTGAAACACTGAAATGATAATTACGTCGCCGGCGTCAGTTGATTATTATTTCAGTGACAACCCTGACTCAGCTTGTGCTACTTCATTTTAATCTTCAATGCAAAATAAGCTTTATAACCCTGCTATGAGATTTAAATTCTCGTCCACCTGACTGAGTTTTGTGAAATGGATTTTGAACTGTAGAGCGGAGGCTTAAGTGCGCGAATTGTTTGTATGTTTTGATGGAATGGGATTTTAGTATGAAAGTGCTTTTTGGTCTGTGGTCTGACACGGCGATTTTCAGAAAGCATTAATTACACTCAGTGACGCGGAAGCGAGTACCTCTTCAAAAATGCAAACAAGTGTATGATATCTCTGTAAATTTTGAATGAATTCGCAGCGGGGACTGGTGCACAAAACACCCGCCCTTACCTAGTTTTTTAGCATTTATTATGTGTGTCGTTCAAAGCTCAAACACACTGCAACGAACGAGAACAGGATTTGGGTAGTAGTTTTTGATATTAGTTTATTGAATATCTCACTACATAGTCTCGGAAAGATTTCTACTAAAACTCCAACTTTGCATGATACTTATTGAATTGTTTCATGGGTTGTGTGGTGACCCTGTGGTACCTTGAAACAGTAACGAATATTGTAATGAATTTATATCTTTCTCTTTACATTTCCAATGAAACGAATAAATAAGGTAATTAATTTACTTTCAATTTGTCAGTAAATTTGTTGGAATTAATATCGATATTTGACTCCATCATTTTTAATCTTACAAAACCGTGGAAAACTTTGTTGAATCAGTTGTTACAAGTATTTACATGATATTTTATAAAAATAATGAGCCTCATATGTATAAACTATTACAAAACTCAACTGTGGAAGTATTAGGTAAAAATAATGAATCTCTTGGCACAAAAGCCATTTCATTTACAGTAAAACTTCATAGATACCTAATCAAACCCTGCAATGTTCACTAACATACATTCAATTGATACAAGACCTCTAATCGAAACACCAACTATTATTGTCCACGGGGTAAATTTACACGATGAAAATACAATAAAAATAACGGCAAGATATCGCTATGAATTGAAAAAAAGATATACCTACCTAGGTACAATTTGCGTATATAACTAGACCGACTGAAATATGTTTCTTCCGCAACATAATTTGTTCGGAGCAAATTGCTCTCATAAAAGCAGCCAAACAGAATCGGAAATTGGCATATAAATAAAACTGCTGAAAGAAGGTTCGTTTAATATACGTGTTACGGGTTATCGTTAGTCGAGAGATATAGTCTCACATCAAACTCAGCATTGTCATTTGCACTGCAGGCACGGTAGACATCCACTAAGGCCTATGATACTATTAGATGTAAGAGGTTTACTATATACAGACAGATTATACAAGTAGTAACTCTTCTGTCAACCCTTGTCTAAGAGGTTGTCAGTGGTTCGTCCATATAACTTTTTTTACAGCCGTGATAGGCGTCACGGCTCAGTCGGTAGTAGCTCTGCCTTCCGTGCTGTGGGTCGTGGGTTCGATCCCCACCGAGAACAAACATTTGTGTGGCAAATATGGATGTTTGTTCTGTGTCTGGGTGTTACTATGTATTTCCAAAAAAACATGTATAGTTCACATAGTACAAGCTCTGCTTAGTTGAGGACAGAGGGCATTGTGAGACATGTCTACTGCAATAATGCTAAAAAATATCAGTGATCGTTCCTTTTATTAATTGACGTCTCTGAGTGCAACAGTAAGACATTTATACCATGTTTCTCGATCGATTACCCTTGAAGAAAGAAAGCTTTTGAAAGAAAATTGGTCAATTTCGTCCCTGTAAATAAGAACGGAAGGCAGGACCCAAATTGAAACGGTCTCGTTTGAACGTTATTTATGATGAAGCTTATTTTTTTTCATAGTATAAGAAATGCTGTACACTGAGGCTGTTCATAATAAACTATGTTTAACCAGCTATTTATTTTTTCAAAGACATATTTGAACGTATCAATCACAAAACAGAATAAAATGACATGTGTTCTCTGGTTTCAATTTATGACTCATATAATAATTATATAGTGTACCTAAGACAAAGAAAAATATAGCGCATTAAAAAAATTCAGTGAGAAGACGGGCAAAGTTATTATTGAAAAAAAAATAGTCACGTGACTTTTTTAGAAATAACATTCCCATACAATTTAATATCTAAACGGAGTGATGATGATGAGGATTACATAATATTTATATCTTCTTCTAAATATATAAAGCTCTTTTGAAGCTCACTGACAATCAATGCACAGCCTAAACTATTAGTCCTAGAAGTATGAAATTTGGAGGGTAGTATCCTTATATAGTGTAGGGGTGCACTAAGAAAGGAATTTTGAAAAGTCGCACCCTAAAGGGTTCTGAAATTAGGATCAAAGATTTTAACCAAATAATGCGTATGCTGCTGCCACGCGAGCAAAGCCGCGGGCGACAGCTAGTTTAGTATAAAACTTTACCTGAACATGTGTAATCCACTCGACCTATATTTGTGAAAATACGTCTCTTTCGCCTTTATCATCGGTATAAGTATAAATATACATTTTATTTCCCTTTTCGCTTGTAACGCTCAACGACTGTTTTATGATCGGCTTTTATCTCGAGAGCGCAAAAACTGAGCAACTATTCAATCTCTTAGACAAGTGGTTTACAAATGAATCTATAAACGTTCTATACTCCCTTTGTACTTTTACTAAAGTTCCCTCCAAATCCATCGACTGTCAAGTGATAGCGTTTGATATTTTTGTCATCTCTAGATAATCTAACTACTAGTAGGACTGGATGGAATAGTAGTTCTATTTGGAATAAAATCTGCGTATCCAAAATGTTCGATTAGTCAGTCTAACAATTCGGAATATTTTTGTCCAAACAGTTAGATAATCGAACTACTAGTAGGACTGGATGGAATAAACCTAAATTATGCTGTAGTATCAAACAAAATAAATTTAATGGAACTGAAGAAGTTCTAGTTATTTTTAACTATAATAGTTTTTTAAACTTATTAAGTAGGTTTACCTACCTCCTATTTTTTTTCTGCTTTTTTTCTGTATTGTGGTCACAGAATACTAATAACCCGCGAATTGTTACCAACATCATAGACGTCATTTCAAAATGACACGGGTCCAACATGACAGGAATCCCGTTGCTTGTGTGAGCAAGCACGTTTTACCGTTTCGCTACCAATTGCCATTTGACGAGTACGGTTGTGCCAACAAGGTACTAAATAATTCTCTTTTTGCCGGTCCGTTCCACAGATTGTCTTCCAAATGTCCGCTAAAATAACGAATTCTGTAGTACGAGTTTCTTTAATGGTAAACAAAGGAGTCAACAAAACTGTTAAAGAATTATTAATGTGACTGTACTATTGACTGTTCTTTTTGGTTTTGTAAACAGGCTTATTCATTATCTTGATGAAAAAATGTATTACATAAACGAACTATTTTAATTTTTGTTTTCACGAAAGTGATTTTGCACATGTCGTTCCCTGAATTAGGACCTAAAACAATGAAAATTTCCAGTGAGTTAATGTATTCTTTATTGGAGCCATAAAGAAATCATTGACCTACTGAAAATCATATACAACTTACTGCACAATTTTTTTAGGTGCCTTCTTGATACAAAAAAAAAACTCAATAGTTCGTAGCTCGGTGTCTACGAAGACTACGCTACGAGGACGTAGACAGCTACGAGCTAAACTGAGTTCTAAAACTATAGTCTACACTCTACACAAGTCAATAAACTTTTATAAAGTTGAACGATGAAAAACGTATGATACGCTACTAAATAATATTTTCAAATAGAAATGTACCGTATGTATAGTATAGGTATAACATTTCGCACTATAAGACTTTTGTGCCTGCACTCTGCAGCTACATCTAAGTTTTTATTGTTACCTATGTGCATTTCAGCTACCAGTTTGAAAATTTTATAATAGCTGTGAAAATAATTAATTCAGTAGGTAAATTCAGCCAGTCTTCATAAAATTTATTTTCGGACAGTTTAAGGGGTCTCTTAAAAGGTTGAGAAACAGCCTACGAGTAAGTATTTATAAGGTCCGGCAACAGAGAGTCGTTACAGCGGCTACAAATCCACCCCTGTCTTTTGCATCGAACTCCATTTCAAAGACAAAGGGAGTTGACGTCCTATGTGTTTTACTGGAAGTGGCTTGTTTATTTTTCAATATAAAATTCTACGATTTTGAGGTTTTGTACGTAAAATAGGCTAAAAATAAAAGCGCAAGAAAGAGCCATAATTCCAGAAGATGTAGTAGTAGTAATATTCGACACCATTCATCATGATTGGTTTTGTGTTGCACATGTGCACAAACTAACGAAAGCGCATTAGAAAGAGGTTAACCTTGCCAACATGACAGCCAATAAAAATGTAAAACGCTGAGCAAACATTAGTGATTTGCCAATATTGCATTGGATTTTACTGATATTTTACCCACCTGATATTTTACTCATGCAATCAACCTGAGTGATATCATTTTGTCCCTCTCTTTCACATCCAAAAATAACAGAATTGAGTCATAGTTTGGCGGACGTCTCATCCAGTAGACGTACGAAATCGTTGGTGGCAGGCGTTGTGGCAGGACGTAAATCCTGCTTCTAGCAATTTGAATTTGTAATGCAATACTTTACTATTTGTGTGCCACTCAGAATTTAGGTACTGCAGTGCACTGGAACATTGAATTGCGTATTTTAAACTGTAAATGTATGAAATGATAGGTTTTAAACCATTCTGTAATACAATACATGTTTGCCCATGTAATAATGTTTTACTCAACTGTTTATACATTCACTTGGTTTGCTGGTTCGTTTCGCAACAGAAAATCAACCCATTACCAGAGGCTGTAGTCTGGGTTTAGTTTTATTGATTTACGAGAATCGAGAAACTCGCAGTTTTTGTATGGAAAAAAATGATTTTCATACAAAATATCTTGAAAAACTCGAAACAAAACTCAAGACTCAGAAGTTTCTCTCGAGACTCAGTTTCTTAGACAGCTCGTCTTATCCATAAGGTACTTCCAGAAAAACAATATCGCTGGTTCACCCATAGTTTACGGAGGTCCCGCTTAGGGCTGGCCTTTAGTTATGCATGGCCCGGCGGTGGAGGCCAGACCTTTGTTAATTATGACGCCGCCGGTCGCACTCTTGGCGCAAATTGGATATTTACAGCTGAATTTATTATTTTGCATACGGATTTCGGTGGCTTTTTTAGTCAAATTGGTGAATTCGTTTTCCGCCTAAAATAATTCAACCAGCATGATTCAAACCACTAATTATTGTGTGACAAAAACATTTTAGTTTGGAATCTAGGTTTGAAAGACAAAAACTCAGTCATCTGAGTTTTCAACTTGCCTCTGACTCATTCGATTATCAAAACAACCATTTGCTTTGATATATTGAAGATGTTATTGGTATTGTAGCTTATTGACAAAACGCTCAGCTCCATCCCGCACCTATTTATAAAAGCATATCCGAGCGAAATAGCATGAAAGTGTTCCAAAGTGAGCCCATTTCGTATTCCGCGCATAACGTTCTAAAACGTCGATTCGAGCAGCAGATGCATTTACTAGAAGCCTAGCAGGTATACGATTGGAGGTTCTTGGAGATAGCGAGAATAAATTACTTAATTTTTTGTTCGCGTTCGTAAAAGTTTTTTTTGAGTGCTTTCAATAGTCTCTTTTACCTCTCATTCTAAATGCATTTAGCGTACTCCAACGTTGTTCATACCTATTCTGTAAGGACCAGTATTTCCCTGTTTTTATGACTTTTCTACATTCTGGACGAGTTTCTACGACTTTGCCAGGTAAAGTTGGTTTCATCTAACATTCCTACCACTCCGAATACTAGACCGATTAAAAAACATTCTGAATTAAACTCCTGGCAATCAATCAAGATCCCTTTCAGATTTTCAGCCGCTTTTCAGTCAGTTCAATGAATCGGCAATCAACCTTGGAATCTTCTGTAGAATTATTCAGCGAGTCTGCGGCTACCATATTTTAAAAGCTGGCGCCTTAAATTAGGCTCTTTCATGAAGCTGGAACAATAAACTACGGGAATAAGCTCTACGTGACTTCGCAACTTTTCAGCAGGAATTTTATATTAAACTATCTCTGAGGCGCGTTTTTGTGTAAAACAGGTAACTGCCGAGGTACCAGTGTCTTGTCTAGACTTACTGACTGATGTCTGCTCCTGCGGATGAGGAATTCAATTGATAAGCTTGACTTTGCTGTTTTATCTGAGTACTAGGATTATGTTGGTCGGTCATGTAAATAGTTTTTCACATGTAGGTATGATATGTTCAGGTACATTTTTTAAATGTATCGTTTTTATTCATTCGTAAGCTCAATCTCATATTTTTGGCAGGAAGAGTCTCGACCACAAGCACGAACTCAAGCCTAGTAAAGACCTCATCCGACTGAGATTTTTTTTCAGATTAGACGAATACCTACCTACATTACTAAAGATTAACCTGTTTCATGTGTGAATTAAACCATTCTTGGCCTTGCGCGATTTTTCTCATTTCTTCGCTCGAAAGTTCCGTATTGTCTATTCTTTATTGTAACACACGTGAATTGCAAGTTTAAATAGAAAGTGCGCATTTGCAGTTCCACTAACAATTCTATTATTTACCTTGGGAAATTCTGTTTACCTTCCTAGTAATAAAACGGTGAACGAAAACATTGAGAGGAACACCACTCCCGTTCAAACTCTATGTTTCCACTGCTAGACCACGCTAGAGAGGTACTATAAGTCTTATAGTGCTCTAGCAGCGACACGTAGAATTCTTACGCTCTCATTGCGCCATCGGATCTTCTGGGATTTATCGAGGATTTAGATCCGGCCTATAGCTAGGCTCGGCCTGAAGTTAGGCTCGAGTTAAAACTGAGACGTGATTATGAAAGACTGTTTGAACGAAATTAATGAGGAATAAGTAATGTTTGTGCCTCTGGCTTGCCCATACAAAATCTAAATAACAAAGTACGAAGAAATTATAAAAAAAATCAAGGTGTCGAAGCTGGATTTTCCTGTAGTTTTAGTTGGAAAAGGGGTGGAACTAGGCTGTGGGGAGAGGAGGGGCTTTCCGAATAAGCGCTTAGTGGACGGAAAGAGGGGTGCATGCTTATTTTAGTTTGCATGAGCGGTTTTACTACCCAAGACAGCACTCCGATAAAAAAGTTCTGTCAGTATTTTTACACTAGCTGATACCCGCGACTTCGTACGCGTGCGAAACTTTCTACAGAAATATCTGCCACCAGCATACGATGAATCTCGTAACCAATGACTGCTTTTGATTTAGAGAGTTCTAGTTGTATCTAAGAATCCACGTCTTTGATTTCAATAAAATATAGCCAACGAGTATGTTTCAATCCGAAAAGTGGTCTTCTGAATATTATAAGTTTCATTGAAATTGGTCCAGTAGTTTAGGCGTGATCCGCAAACAAACAAAGAGATAAACAGACAAACTCGATTTTCAGAATCACCATCGGGTGTTTAGTAGATCTGCATTTGCATTAGCTTTTTTACAGTTTTATAGTATTTTTACATTTTCTACCACAGTTACCTATTTTATATTTTCCAGTCAATATTATGCTGAAAATTGTTTTCCCTTCCTGCCAACCTTGACCTAAAAGTATTGGCTACAATGCCTACAATCCATTAGCCTCGATCTCAATAGATAGGTCTAGCTACCAATGCCTATTCATCTCTACTGCATAAACCTAACAAGTTTCAAGCTATTATCGATAGACTAGGTATGTTATCGATAGTTTGCGAGAGTTATTTATATTCTGTGGAGAGAACTCGATTCTCACCGCGTTCGATTATCTCGATTCAGCGGGGAGTTCATTTATTAATCCGAGGTTGCATAATAAAACAGTAATAGGCAAAAATTCCGAGTCATCTATAATAACTAGAATATCGTGGAAAACATGGTGAAATAAATTGTGTTTCATAGACAGTTTAATACTCTTTCATCATCATCATCAACCACAGCCCGACTTTACCCACTGCTGGGCATAGGCCTCCCCACGTTTGTGCCCATCTACTGCGGTCCTGAGCTATAATCTCTCCCATTTACAGCCTGCGATTTAGACAATGTCGTCTGCCCAACTCGTTGCTCATAATAGCTCTTTAGTCAATCTTTAGTGAAATAAAAATATTGTTTAATCGCATTACTTGCTTGCATAATATTTCTAAGCTAGCATGCTATTCATGAATTCCAAAATATTAAACTTTTTACATAACCCGAAACTTTTGCTCTCGAGTGTAGTAAATTGATGTTCTCTCGTTTCGTAGTCTTCGTACCACAATTACGTTTAGTGCCTTGCTCACAATTCACTCTCAATTGTACTTTAAGTATGTATAAAATATTTTTTTTGATGGGGATCGAACTTACGACCTCCACGGCAGGCAGAGCGAATACCGACTGAGTCCCGAGTCTGTGCATTTGTTTTGACTTTTGACTCGAGTATAGCACATGCAATTCATGCAAACGCATTTGCAAAGCGAGACATTTTGTTGAGCACAATTCCCAAATCTCCCGCTAGAGGCGCTTATCCGGTTTTCATACAAAATTACTCGCTTTGTGAATACGTTTGCGTGTGCTATACTCGAGTCGAAAGTCAAAACAAATGCATATATAGACTCGGGGCTCTGAGCTGTGACGCCTGTCATCGCCGATATCGTGTAGGTGTCGTATCAACCGTCGTGTAGCTCTCCGATGTAGTACAGCTATCGTGTCGACATCAGAAAACCGCCATAATTTATCCAGTGGCCTATTACCTATGCTCGCTTTATGTATATCAAAATTAGTTGTCTTTCGTACTTCAAGCTCGACTGCCTTTGTCCAACTTCATAAAACAAACACGTTAGTAACTTTCCAAAGAGCTTACACTTCTAGGAACTTGATGTAGCTTAGTTCAAAACTTTGCACGCATATTCTTGGCTCTAATTGTGTTGAATTACCTTATTCATAACAGTAACTGGGTCAGTGTATTCAGTATCGGTTAGTCATTGGGGATACTGCATACTGCAAAGCTTAGTTTTGCGTATAGTATTATATGATCTGTGCTTTTGCAATAAGATGCTAAGTCTCATGTAGCATTATCCCTATAAACCTTGTGGTTTCCTTACTGCTAATAGTACAAAATAATTTATGTTTTTTTAAATAATAAATATATAAAAAAAGAAGTAGCGACATCATCATCATATTATTTAATTAAAAAAATATTGATTCAACTTGGTGAATTGAAATATTTATTTGTCCAACTTGGTCTCAGGATTTGTCACAACCCGCAAGAAAAGTTAAAACTTGCGCCAAGCTAAATTTTCAGGCTCGTTTGCGCCAATTGTAAGCGAGTGAATGTGGCCAGTAACCCCAGCACTAGTTTCTGACATAAACCGATCAGTTGATTGTAATTATTCTCTGGAAACCTATGTTTTCAAGAAGAGAGTGAATGGGTTCTCTAGGCAAATGTGCTACAACTTCGACCGCATCATCGCTTAACATCAGGTGAGATTTTGGTCAAACGTTTGCCTATAATATGCGAAAAAACCTCTTGAGATCAATCTCAGTCGAGCGAAATAATATTTAAAAAGTTTAGAGATACTTAATTTTTTTTAAAATACCCCTAAGTACTAAGAAAAATAGATCAAAATGCCATGTGCTAGACAGTAATTACTATATTAGAGACATCGTGAGAAAAAAAACAATACCATCTAAGAAACTAGTGCTAAGTAGGTATTGTTCAAATTAGGTTAGTGAACAAACATGATGAAAATCTGGAGGATTTCATTTTGGGTTTGTGGAAAATATCCAAGGAAGTAATTTCTTATCCATGAAGCGAATGGTTGTAATAGGTAATAGGAAAATAACATTGCTACTGTCAATCTCGTCGCTGGCAGCTTGCTTACCCGTTAAGTGCACGCGTAGCTTAAATGAATGTGTACTAATATCGAGTTGTTTGATGTAACTACTTATACATTTCCTCTGGGATCAAAGCTAATAGTCAAATTGACTGTTTGAACGAAATCCCATAAGGATTCCTTTTGAGTTTGCTGTAGTTCCATCAAAGGGAGAAGTTTGTAAAGGGAATTCAGCAAATAATCTTATTTGCCTACGTCTTCCAATCACGAGTATCATATTTTATTGGTTTTTATACAAACCTATAATATATTGAAAAGGGTGTTTTAAAAAAGATATGGTAAAAAAGAATCGCACTTACCCTGCTGGTTCCGTTAGAAAATCTATTTCACCGAAGTTTTCGAGGGAGACTCTGTATATACACTCTGTATATGTATATTATCATCAAATAACCATAGTGATTGGTTTTACGTAAGCTTCATAATATGCCTAGTTACCTCAAGTAGGTAGTTAAACTTATACCACAAGATTTCATAATAATATAGACGTCCCAGTTATAAGTATTTTAGCAGTTTTTTTAATACAAATATGTATCAGCATCGTAATGAAGTCGTATAAAAATGCAATACCTTACGGATTGCAATAAAAAATGCAATAAGCAATTTTGCAGTTCGAAATCATTATTTATCTCTGAACCTGTGATGTGAAAGCGGAAACAATACTTCGAACTTTTGTCTTGGATTGCGTGTTTTAAAAACACGATTGTTTAAAATTTTCTCGATAATAATAAGTATATATTTTTGAAAAGTACATTTCTGTTTTGCACTGCTACTAAGGAGCAACATACAATTTTTGTGTGTTTTTGTTTTGTCAAGAAACCTGAGACTTAGAAGGAGTATTTCTTTAGTTACCTACGTCTATTAATTTTCCGATTGGGTGTCTAATTTTATAAAAAAGACAGGTATAAATATACTTAATTCACCGAGGTGACTCAGCCCTGGTGAATAAAGCCGATGGCACCGTCTTATTGACTTGTAATTATGTAAAAACAGTTTTGGCAAGAAAAAATGTTGCTCCACGCTCACACGACACACACTATTTCCTGACTACAAGAGCAATGGCGCGGGTAATCCAATTTGAAAGTTGCGCTCGGCAGCCCCACCCCGCGTCATAATTAACTACGACTATGAATAACTGAAGCATCGCCAGCGAGTGGTCCATAAGTCCGTTGACATGATGACCGCTTTAAGCGAAATTGCTGTTAGCTCTAGAAGCACCAGGTTTAGTTGGGGGTAGTGGAGGAAAAGTCTCAGTGTTTGTTAAAAAGATTTCGCAGGGAAGCGCGTTGCATTCTTGAGCGCATAGTTTCATAATATGCCTTATCCTTTATTTGATTTTCTTTGACGTCCAAGTTATTCAAAGTAATTACATACTTTAAACTACAGATTGAAAATTCTTTCATTAAGTTTTCTGTAGTATTTTTACAGCTAAAATGCTGTTCTTAATAAACATAATGAGTGATAACGAGACCTAATCAGATTTTCATTCTAGATATTGTAAGTTCTATAATTTTTATTCATTTTATACAGCTTTATAATTATAAACCTTTATGTTAGCAACATATAAGTGTTTTTACTCTCTCTCTCTTCCAGACTATTAGTCCCACATGGTGGTGGGGTCAGCCTTCTAAGTATTTTTACTCGGATTAAAAGTATTGAATCTACTAACGACGCAATATAAAATGATATATGATACTAATATCACTACCTCAGAGCTCAAAACTGTTGCTCAAATACATCACCATATTTATGTGAAGTGACATGTCAGACAGCAAAATGGCACGAAACACAGAAAATGCTCCACGCTCGGATTTGTTTGAGAACGTAATGGAATGCCACCGACATCTAGTTATAGTGTATCTTTATTTACGGCACTGCACCATGCAAACGAACAAAATGAAGGTTTATAGCAAGCTACTCGCTGCTCGCGTAGTGTTTGATGGTGAATAAAATGTTAAAGGTAGATTTAAACGAATCAAGTATAGAGTCGAAATCGAGTGTTTTCGTATGACATTTCAAAATGAAGTAGGTAGAGCAACTAAAATAATCACACTGGACATTCCAAGGTTCAAGAAAAGTAGAAAACCGAAAACCAAAGAAACCTACAATGTCTGAAAAAGTACATCAAATGAGTTTCATTTTATTCCAACATGAGTTCCAACCTACTTTTTTTTGTAACTTGAAACAAGATACTGAATGACTTTGAAAGTTAGAAAAGGTCTCTATGTAAAGTAAAATAGGGCATGCAAGCTCACAGTGTCAAATGCTACCTATTCCCAAGAGCTTACGCGGTTTGACTGGTTGCCAAACATTATTTGGTTCAGTAGTTAAGTATACACCAGCTAATTCTAACGTAGTTTATACATTCATAAACAGTGACTACAACGTGGAACGACGGAGACAATTAGACAATACATGCACCAAATTGTGTGTGGCAAACATGGATGTTTGTTCTATGTCTAAGAGTTACTACCATTTCGCCATCGGTCATAATCCGACGAGTAACTTATTACCTAGACAGAATTGTCTTTCGACAGCATGATGTAGCAAGCAAGCAAGCAAGCAAGCAACCAAGCAATCATGCTTGCTTTGCATTGCTTGCTTGCTAGCATGATGTAGAGTTTGTAGAGCTACCGTCGCGGAACTTTCGATATTTTACAAAGCCAAAGGGGGCCTTAGGTACTCCAGTGATCCGCTTACTGTCTCAGGCTTTATCGCCTTCCAACGGATAAGGTTTAGGTTGCTTGTCTTGTTTGAGAGATTATATCTGCCTTGAGCTCTATAGACGCAATCTATCGAGCACGCGACGGAAGTCAATTTATTTCTCAGCTTAGAATACTGTTCACCATATGAGATAAGAAATGGCGAGACAACAGATGACTAGAAGTCACACTAAACCACAGAGTATTTATTGATGCACCCACAGATAAAGTGCTCAAAGAGGTCCAATCAACATAGTATGATTTTTCAAAAAGTTATAAGATTGGCCGATATAAGCTTGCTGTTTTGAATTGAGAATCATCGTAAGAAGCTAGGTGGAAGCTGGTGAAGAGTATCAAAAACCATTCAAAACCAACCGTATAACCCGACCTGAATTTTTCATTAAGCTGGCAGCACTGTGTAGCATTTTAAATATCCCAATTCGTCTGCAGTAACACCACGCCGCGGAGGTCCTGTACAAACATACGTGTTATTGTAACATTTTCTTCGCCTTGTGCCCTGAGGTTGAAGAGCTCGCTGGAGTTCGTAAAATGAGGTATTGTTTTATTTCAATTGTAGAAACAATTCGTTTCTCGCATACGAATGTATTTAGGTACCTACATACGTCAAAGGAAGTGGCTATGTATTTTCGGGGGTGGTCTTTCCTACTGTTGAGCCTAAGATCGACAGCAGCTTGCAAGTCAAATTGGTGAGTACTAGTAAGTGGCAGTAAAATATTATGCTTGACGATTAATCGGTAGAAATATACGATTGTTTGGTCTTTTTTGTTTTGTTTTCTTTTTGTTCTGTGGCTCGACCAGCTTTTTTAAACCAGAGTTAAAACTGGAACTAGAGATAATGATCAAATGAAACCAAAACTTTAAGCAATGAAATACTACCTAGCTTCTTATATTTGCATCTTTTACAACATGAATTTATAAAAGCTACAAAAAAAACCACGGGTTTTATTACACCTCATCAGAAAATTGCACAGGAAAACCGCGTTTTTATTTTCAGCGAAATTGTAAGTACCTAGGCATACCTACTTAGAGATTTTCAAGATAAAATTTTGGCACGAAAGAGCTCGCATAAGAGCTCGGTCGCAACGTTCCGGGGATACCCGGTGTGCAAGCAAAGTGCCTTGGGCTTGAGCTCATTAGCTTTTATCATGTTACATCGGTATTTCGCAGGTTCGTTTTTACTTCATTAAAATCTGCATAGAATTACCTGCTTAATAGTAAACTAAATGAGGCCCAATACAATAGATTAAAATAAAAGTACTATAAGAACTGTAAATTATGATTTTAATTAATATGCATAAAATTTTATAATAATGTATAAATAACGTATGTCATATTTTTTAATAAATAAGTAGTAGAAGAAATAGCATTTTTGTTTTTACTTTACCGTAGAATAAAGTCACAGAATATATTAGTAGGTATTTTAATAAAGTGCTACGAAAAGCTTTTGCCTCTACCCCGCTACGAAAGGCCTCTACGAGATTGCAATCCGAAAGGAATCCATGCAATTTCTAGACACCATAAAACTGACTGTAGCGACATTCAAGTAACACAAGATTTCCATTCAAATATCGTAAACGATAAACGTAAACGTAGATGGGGTAGTTTGCGTATACTTAGCCGTAAAATACTATAGCTACGAAGGAAGATGCACCGAAGTTAGGTGATAATGTACAGAATTGCGTAATACCGTACAAAGACTGTGTTATCATGACAGTTTCATAAATACAGGTTTATGATACTGTGCCCACCATAGCGCATCCAGGTATTTGCTTTGGGAGAGCTTCAACCAACTATTAGCAGTTTTTTAACTAAGACGCGGGGGTTTTGGGGATTCTTGGGCCACCTATAGTCTTTGTTTTTGTAAAAAAATAGCAAAAGCTGCGTGCCTAAAAATCTTTGACTTTATTCTATCGCCTTTGTGAATTTGATTTTCAATGTTTGAAGTAAAAAGCGCTCAGACAAAGATGCTACAAGCGATCACCCACCTAAATGTTGACTAAGCGTTTTGAACGATTTGCTTCGAATATGTATCACAAGTTTAAAATGTACACATAAATGTAAAGTAAACATATTTTATACTGTAAATCGATTTAAAACATTATTATTATTTCCAACAGCGTATATAGCTACTCGTAGGTACTTCAGTCTGGCATTAGTTAGGTATATTCGCGCAAATTCCACCTAATACCCAGAAATTCGGTGTGTGGACGTGAACGGAAACGTCTTATAAATATTTGATACCTGCCGGCGTATTTGCCTGGCTCAAGCAGCGCACTGAGGTAATATTGCTGTAGTACGGAACACTACGACTAATAGAATTCTTACTTCAAAAGAAAATCGACGATACTTGTGCGAAACAAAGAAATCATAGTTGGAAAATTCTTTCTATGATTTTTCTCATACGAATACTTGACCTATTATTCATTTCAGCAATTCTTTTGCTACTCTACATCACAGATTTATAAATAGGTACTAATGAACTTAATTCTACATTTCCATAGAGGGTTTCGGAAAAGAGTGAACACTGAGATGACGGATGATATGGAAATGATGAATGGAAAAAAAAAACATTGCTGAGCCGACCGCAGCTAGTGGGATAAGGACATGAAAAAGAATTGGGCTTAGTTTACAGTCGATAAGTTCTATAGAATAATAACCATTGAAGATTTTTAAACAGTCTAGGCACAAGTTTGCGAAGATGTTTGAACTATACTAAGAATTAACTGAGGTATAAAATTCTAATTGAATCAGGGATGTCTGCGCTGGTAATCTCATTAATACGTTAATTAAACCATATACGAATCTACAAGTGCCAGTTAAATAGCTGAGCGAGATAGTTTAATTTAAATTAGCTATTACCTTTAAGTGAGTGTACATCGTGTGGTTGTATTAGATACTAAAAGTCCATGTATTTTTGAGAGAAATTTACGTTGTTTTTAAGTACTTAGGTACCTGTTTTTAAGTGAAAAAATCCACCATAGATTACCTACTATCGCTTGTTAGAGCAGTAGGTAGTGAACCTGCCTCCAATAAGTAGGTATAATGTACCTACCTACTTAACATGAAAACTTTAAAAGTATTTTTTTAATGAAAGTTACTTTTCCATCACAACAAAAAGGGATTTCAAATGCACTGAAACAAAATCAATAGGTAGGTATTTCGATGCGTACCGCATTTTACCACAGATTTTACCAAAAATCCCAAACCCCATCGCGATTTTATCGAAGTACCGAAACATGGAAACCTGCTCCAAAATCTGCAAATTAAAATTAGTCTGGTAGATTAACATCGAGGGATTCATTAAATCCATGGTATTTGAAACCCTTTTTGTGTGTTCAAACTTTAATAAAAGCACCGAATGCGAAAAGTTAAGCAAATAAACATAACACTGCTTACAATCCTCCCGGTCTAAGCGAGCAAGCCCATAACCACAGGCAGGGTCGAATTCTGGATGAAAAGGGGCGAAAAATCTTCTTTTTAATCTCCTCTTCTTCATCAATCAAAATAGTGCCCTAGGTTATTGAGTCTCGATGTCCTATGAGAGTGAGTGTAGCCAGAAGCACGTCTATTTTATTCGTCACGCAGGTAGGTACTCGTAGTAAGGTTGTTAACTCATTCCTTCTAAAATATTGACTGGGTTGAACTTAAAATTTAATATCTATCACGGAGTTTTAAGGTTGTGTTCTTCAGTCTTTCAACTAGACCAATACTGTGTATGTCAGACCCCGAAAACCTATCCTTACACCGCCCCTGTTCCACACATATACGTTTTATGTGTTCCCTTTTAAATTTTCAAACATCCCGTACCAAAGCCTCAAGCTTGTACTCTTTGCGAGCAAACAAATTAATTATTAATACAAAGCGTGGTACTTTTTGCGCCTAAATGAACTCGCTCGCAATATTTGCATGAAATTATCACCAATATTTGCATTTTTCCGGTTTTAATGTTTAAAAGGTTGAGTGGATTATTTTTAGACATAGGTTCCTAACACATCTGAAGTCACATGAAAAGAAATTATTTGAAAACATACCTACTACCTACCTTTCTCGTAACGTTATCAATCACTCATAGAAAATAATATAAAGAAAATCGGGGCATAATAAAAATATCTTAAATCTACTATCACCACTACCACTGCCTACTACCACTAGTATTGTAGAAAATCTGATATTATGATAAAGTTACCTTATCTACTAACTCACCTACTGTCTAAGAACATCTATTAGAGGTAGGTACTACTTCTAACAAAAGCGCCCCTTTCGGATACTGTGTGACATGTCCTGTCTCTAGGATACGGGTTGCTATTCATAGCGTTATCTCAAAGGTTTTGTGGGTGTAAAAGAAAGGGGTGTTATCTTGTAGGTGACATAACCAGATGATACGTTTATCATTTTGTATTGCTCTGCTATACAGTGGACGTGCACCGAGAGGCAATGCATTGTTAGTCAAATATAGGAAGTATGCTATTTTAGAACATCCAATTCATATGTTACGTTTATAATTTTGTGTCTCTCTGCTATTTAATGGACGTGCACCGTGAGGTAATGCATTGTCTATGGTCAAACTTAGCAAGAGGGCAGCATTAGCAAGAGCATACCAAAATCTGAGGTACCTACCTACCCAGGTGGGTGAGTAGTACCTAGGTGCAGACATTAGCTTTGATTATTCTGATCTAAGGATACTTAGTGTAGGCAGCAAGAAACTGAAATGATTAATTAAGTTTCAACTTTCTCCAAGATTTTTAACGAGATACCCAGTACCTATCCACCTAAAGCAGGAATCTTATAGCCTTGTTCAATTAGTCAGCAGTTTCTGTATATTAGCTACCGGCGGTATGACCGCCAAGTGTTTTGATGGAGTTCAAAGACTTTTAGATAAGAATAACTGGAAAAAACATGTCATCTGTTTCATTTTATTTATATACAATCATCAGAATCGTATTTGAAGTAACACACATACGACATTTTATTTTCCTGTGACTTTTCAGTGTTGTTTAAGATCAATAAAATGAACTCAATGAACCGCCATCTCATCAGCTGATGAAGCCGTGAGGTAGTCAAATTGAAGTCGGGTTTTCTAATCTTCTTCTAAATATATAAAACTCTTTTGAAGCTAACTTAGAATCAACGCACAGCCTAAACTATAAGTCCTAGAGGTATGAAATTTGGAGGGTAGTATCCTTATATAGAGTAGTGGTGCACTAAGATAGGAATTTTGAAAAGTCATACTCGTAAAGGGTCTAGAACGCCAGCAACGCCGCGGGTGACGGTTAGTTTTTCATACATACGTTATTTCTCTTACCATTAGACTTGGCGGCCTAACTACAAGCTACCGGATTCAGATGGAGCTAAGTAAATTCAGAGTTGGGTATCATTAGTGATTCTGTTTAACTTCAGCGTCCGAGGTAACTTAGTTCACGTATACCTCGTACCTAGGTACCTAATCTAGGTATCTTGGACGGTGAGATCAGATGAAGTTTTTAAGTTTTTTTTTGTTGTAGGACAGTACTTTTTGTCTAGCTAGGACTTATCACCGATTACCTGTCTAATAATGGATAGGTGGCCGCTACTGGCATTAACATCTGATCGCTTCTGTGCTTTGGAGGGCACGTTCAACTATCAGTAGGTAGGTACGGCTCTAGAAGTCGCCTAAAAACTCCCGTCACCAAAGTTGACCACTAACTCATACTAACTTTCTTTAGACTGATAGTTTAGTTGAGGTAGATACTGAATAATCTAGAATACATAGGAACCTAAGCAGGTACTCAATTCTCCTGAATACTACGGACGGATGTAGTTTAAAGCCTAGATTCTAGATCTAGTAGGTACGTATGTGGTTAGTCCACATGAATTTGTTCGTGAAAAAATACTTTATTTTAAGTTACTAAATTAAGTTTAAAATCTGTTTGGATCAATAAAAACTGTTAAATATATGTAAAAGTAAACAGATTTTATTTGTAATAAAAATAGCAATAACAATAAATTCAATGATCATAATCTTAAAAATAACAGCTCAGAGATTACTCATATCATAATAATCACTATTTATCAATCACAATAAACATAGTTCTCAACTCAAGCGCACTTCGAAGACAATCTAGTGGTAGAATAGCTTCATTGGATTGATTTTTGAGATGGAACGTCACTCTCCCATTCAACCAATCTGGTGACGTTATTCTGTGATGGTTCAAAGAAACTACCGGACTGTCTGGGAGCCCCATTTCATACCCAAAAGGGGATTTCAAGGTTCAATAAAAACGGGGAAGTTTGCAGCGTCATACAAAACCACTTCATTTATACATTTTACAATCCAG
This sequence comes from Eulithis prunata, assembly GCA_918843925.1. Lineage (NCBI taxonomy): Eukaryota > Metazoa > Arthropoda > Insecta > Lepidoptera > Geometridae > Eulithis > Eulithis prunata. Next base: position 3,378,383 of record OU974016.1, on the reverse strand, counting down.
TTTCTATTCACATGTCTCACGTTTGGATCGAGTTTTCGCTTTAATTTCTGCATGTTTTTAAACTCTATGCTGTCGTTTTTATGTACAAGGTAATCAATGCCTTGCAAACGTACTGATTTGACTACTTCCCCTCCATATGCCACCCAATGTCTTTCTAAATAACTTCTTTCTTCTTCTGAAAAGCTTATAAAATCTGGGTAGAAACCTACCCTTAGATTATTAAAAACGTCTGGCAAAGGATTTTCAGGTAATAAAATCTCATTTTCGATTTTAATCTTACTTTCGTTTGATTCATTTCTACTCTTCTTTTCTTTTTTAATTGTTTTTGTGTCGAGTTCATTAGTCGAATTCGATCCCGATTCTTGTTTCATTTTCTTTGATTCTATTTTATTATCCAGCTCATTGATTTCGTCATTGCTTTGGGATGATTGTTCTTTGTATTTTCGTTTTTTAGATTCTTTTTTGCTGTGATGATCCGTTTCATCGGATGTATCTAGATGTTCATCCTTTATTTTAGGTGAATCGTCATTCAATGACTTCCTGGAATTTTTTATACTAATGAATTTGTCGAGAGTTCCTTTTTTGGGGCTTGGTGTCTCTTTTTTATCTTTCACTTTCTTTTTTGAGGGCTCATCTGATTCGGCTGTGGCAGCTAGTTTAGTCAGAAGTGAAACATCAGTTTTTTCTTTAGACGTCTTGTAAAGATGTTTTAGTTCGTCTAAGTTAGTTGCAGATTCCCAGTCTTTGTCTGTGCGTATTCTGGTGACTCTGGGAAAGCGTACAGATATTCCGTCTGCTGTGTGTAGGTTTGCCTTCGTTAGTTCTGTACCTGTAAAATATTAAGTCATAGCATTAGACTTAGAATCTCTTTTTAAGACGAAAAAAACTTTGCAAAGCTAAGCAAACATAATATTATGTAATTCTGCGCCCCCTAGTAAGAGAGGAAGGAACTAATAGTAACAAGAGTACCGCTTGTTTTTCTTGTTAGAACTTTTGGGGTATATTCATATTGGTCTTTTAAAGCTGGGCTACCTAAAATGATTGCTAAATCTGTTGTTCTGTTCTTTTCGTTGTCATGCAAGTGACAATTATAGAGCATTTTTTAAAGTCGCGCTAAAATGACAGTTGAATATGAAGAGACTTGAATATACATACGATTCGCTTAATTTGATTGTCACAAATTCAAAGTAAATAAATTGTACAACTTGCACATACCAGTTATCTCCCAAACAGGTTGCTCTTTCGGATCTTTAGCAACGAAATCCGGCACCATGCCTTTGTTGCAATCCAACCACGACGGAACACGACCATAGTCCTGAGATATTTTCACCATTAGTGGGTTTAGTTCTTTCTGTAATCGTTCTAATGTGCTATCATCGTGGCCTGTGTGGACTTTCGTGACGGTCACCCATTTGTTGCGACGTTTGTCTAAGCAGCCCATTAGAAATACTGACATCATTCCGCCTTTTTTGCCTGTACCTGTAACGACAAGTTTATTTTGAGTGATATAAACCCACTTTAGGTGAATCATCAATATGCATTAGTAAGCAAGATGGCCACTACGAGCGTGCTTTTATTACAATTCAAAATTGTTTTTTTTTATCTTTAAAATAATAAAAAACCTCTGCATACAATCAGAGACAAAGAACAAAAATTAAAACTGAATTGAGTGTGCCTAAGTTTTATTGCACAAGCACAGCTAACATATCAAATCAAACAAAGTGTGGGACGAACGGTAGATAATGAACGCTACTAAAGTCAAAGTCCAATTCTGATCATGTTGCAACATGAAAATTTTTCCGAGTCACTATTTCAACAATTAACGTAATCTAATACCGCGTTCACACTATGCTCATGCCGCTGCCGGCATTATCGCCGCGGACTTATTGCCACAGCAACATCGCCTTTATTCTCACTAGGGAGCTAGGGCATGAACTTAGGCCGGAGCCAGAACAGAGGCATGATCGTGTTCACAATATGCTCGTGCCCACTTCCCTGCCCAAGTCCCTGCCGACTGCGGCATAGTGTGAACGCAACATAAAGCCCTTTGCACATCTTATGACACGAACACAAGACAAGAAAAGTTTTGTATGGCGCGTGTCTTATCCTACATAAGAATAAATATCTTCTAATATGTACGGTCACATAAACAATCAAGCGAATGAGTGTCTTATCGACATTTCTCATCATAAGAAACAAGAAGAATATCTTATAATATGCAATAGGCCTAACACGTAGGTATAGGTACCTAATAGTACCTACCAAGTTTTTATTGTGCAAGCAATTGACGCACATCGGTTTTTCTCAAACATCTATTGGTACCAACTATACAAATACTTACCAAACCAAGCTCCTAACACCACAAGGTCAGCGGTGTCTGCCATAGCTCCGTCAAATAGGTAATCCTTCTTTACTTTGAGCCAATGTCTTTTTCCAGGCTCGTAGGTAGATTCCAGGTCTTTTAGTACCAAGCCTTCTAGACCTTGCTCTAAGACCTGGAATTAATAAAAACAAACCTTTAGGCAGCGAATAAAAGTTACTTCAGCACAGTAAAGAGGAAAATAATTATTTTATTGTTACAAGGCTGAAGAACTTTTTGGTCCTAATAAGTCTTTCATTTAAAATGCAATTCTATTATTCTCCTACTAATATTATAAACGCGAAAGTTTGTAAGGATGTATTGATGTAAAACAAAACCTACTGATCTGATTTGGATGAAACTTGGAATATATAATTGTCCGTGACCTGGATTAAACACATAGGCTACTTTTTATCCCGTAAAATCAACCGGATCCAACGGGACGCGAACGCAATCGCAGCCGTAAGCCAGTTTATTATATTGTATGAAATAACAAAGTAGGAAAATTGTTTTTTTTTTAGTGTTTCGCACTTTTAATTTGTTATGTTTGTGTACGTACCTTTGCAATCATTTTCGCCAAATCGGACGGTTTTCTAATCAGCTGCTGTTCGGAGAACATGACATGATTTTCAACTTCTACCATGTTGTCGTAGAGTACTTGCCGTCTTTTTCTAATCGGCATTTCAATCAGCACTTTACCATTGTAATACAAACAGTCAAATACATACAGACAGACTTGAGCGTCTTTGAAAGCTGACTTCTTATGGATACCTAATGTACCGAAAGGCAGTGGATTCCCGGTTTTTGTGTCCACCATCAAAACCTCAGCATCCAAAATCATGTCTACACCTTTAGGAAAAGCTTGAGGCAGGTAATCTTTAAAATGGCTGACTTTGTGTGGCATGACGGGTTTCAACGCTCGGGAAAAGTATTTGAACTCTTTGCCTTCTTTATGCACTTGGACCCGTTCTCCATCATACTTGATTTCCGAGAACATGCCATTGGGGCATTTCTTCATTGCCATTTCCACAGACTTGCAGGCTTCGGCCAGCATTGGTATCACCGGAGTCATGAGAGATATTTTAGCTTCCACAAATGTTTGACTAAGGTTTTTGTTTTTCACCCCGCTGTCTGCCAGGACTCTGTTTAAAACCATGTTCAGATCTCGAGATGTTTGAAAAGCTGTGTAAGCGTTCGGGTGAATTCCTTCAAGGATATGCTTTGGGCCAGCATTTATTCGTAAATCACCTTTTATCAATCTGATAAGCATTTTTAGGTCGTCTTCGGTGCATTTCTTAACTATTTTCTTAAAATGGAATATCTGTTCGTCTTCTTTAGTCAGTTTTGAAAGGTCTTCTAGGAAGTCTTCTATATCTTGTATTGTTAGAGAGCTTTCTGAAGCTGGGACAACAGTTCTTGCCTTAGTAAAGAAGTGCTGAATTGTACCTGCTACGTCACCTTGTTCTAGATGTGTAAGCATGTCGTCTTGATCCGTCTTGAAAATGCAAGAGAATAGTTTCACGAGTTGCTTGCTTTTTACATTGTAGACTCTTTTATTTACTTGAGGCAGCAGTAACTTGCACCACAATACCAGATCTCCTTTGAACGTGCCTTCAGTACCTTTCGTAAAGAAGTTATTCACTACGGCTGTTTTCTCTGTGTATGCATCTACTCTAGATATCTTCTTACACAGTTTGAAGAATGCGGAGAATTTATCATCATTACTGGCTTCTATTTTTGAATTTGTTTTACTGTCTACATTGTCTGATGATGCAGTCACTTTGGGATTGGATTCATTTTTTAAGACTTTAGCTTTGTATTTGCCACTATTTTTCTCTTCATACAAATTTTCCGTTTCATTTAACTTTTTTAGAATAAAATCTTGGTCCTCTTTAGATAATGCTTCCCAGTTACCGATGTCATCGACTGAATCAACCCTTTTCGTGGCGGGTCTTTGCTTGAGCAGTGTATTCATGAAGCAGTCTACATGATGCCATGATTTCATGATCTGATTCTCTCCGTACGGACTAGGTGTGTTCTTTGCGATACGCAGTTCCCCACTGGGGCAGTTTCCTTTGCATCCTTTACAGTTAGCACGGCCTGTTTTGGCTCTGTCTGCGAAGAATGGTGTGGTATCGGCCATGATTTAATTTGTGGATAGATTTTCATAGCCCTTGATTTCAAATGGATACTATTTTCTTCATCGCAGATGTACAACGTACCTACCTACAAACTGCAATGTCTGTAATGAATAATACAATATTTATAAAACGACTCACCAATTATGAACTCTACCTCAGTTCAGAAGGCCAACCCAATAGGTACCTACCTACCTATTCAATGTTCGCTTTAGTAGGTTAGATAGCAATCTGCGTCAAAGGCACTCATTTTTTCTAACTCCTATGCTTACTATGGTCTTCTAACTATGAACAAATGGGCCAGCCAGCTTACCTTGAACATTCTTGTTGCTTGGTGTTTTTGGTTGTTCGTTCTAGACTTGTTTAGGTGGCCAAAACAGCCCCACAAGACACAAACACGGTTTTTTCTGGATTCTAGTACGTCCCAGAATTGTTATACGTCTATCACAGATGGAAGTTTAAAACTGCGTAAACAAAACAAACAAATACAGCACAACACAAGAAAACAAAAAACAAGAAATACGAAAAGAGCTTGGAATCATTTTTAGTGTGACAGTGACATAACTTGACAGTGTGAATAGGCAACCAGTTTTAGTGATGGGACACGAAAAATATCAAAAATTCATTAATAATAAATAACAATATTATTTTATTCTAATTATAGGGAACTTTCTAAAATACTACAAGAACCCGGCAGAACAAGGCGGAATGATTTTACTCAGGCCTCGGACGCATGCGTCTTGTTTATTGATTTTCCTCTAGGAGCCTTTCAATTTGAATGGAGGAACTTCTATGATCATCCAAACAATGCGGCATTCTTGAACTATTTCACTTTTATAATAATACAAAATAAAAATTCTTTCCATTCATATTGTTTTAGAAATTCGTACATTGATAATAATCTTAGGTATAACGTTTCATTACTAACTAAAATTTTATTAAAACCTATTTTTCTCCTTTCTTACAGCGTCTTCATGCCATCAAGAGTTCAACAGCGATGCAACAAAGCATGGCACGCTGACTTCACCACACTATCCTTCACCTTACCCACCGAATACTCATTGTCACTACGAGTTTTTCGGACGAGGGAAAGAACGAGTTAGACTAATATTTCAAGACTTTTACCTATATAAATCACCCGATGGAGCTTCGGTGTAAGTAACTACCTTTTTTGCTCACATAAAACGTAGTAACAGATCAAAAGTAGACAACCTACCTACTTGTAATAAACTCATTAGATAGGTTGGTACCTACCTAGGTACTTCGTTAGTTGGATAACTTTGGATAAAACTTAAAAATCATATTATTAAACCTCCATGGGTACTTACTATACAAACTTAATTTCTATTTTTATTGCCTACTTCAAATGGAAATTACATAAAAATATTTTAATTTCAGCTGCACAAACGTGGACTCACTGCAGGCTTTCGTCAACGTAGATGGGCGGTTGGAGAAGGTTGAGACATTCTGCGGAATTAACCTCCCTAAGCCTATCATGTCAAATGGACCGAAACTTATGCTGGAGTTCAGGGGAACGCAGTCTTCGAGATATTCAAGAGGGTTTAAAATATCATATTCATTTGTAGAAAGTAAGTACCTAGGTTACAGTTTAAATTAGTTAGGTACCTATCCGATGAAATAGTTATGTACGGATTGATTAAATTCCACATAGGTAGTACTTAGGTACCTATGTAATATTTTTTCATATTAATGTGCATCAATTTTTAGTTTAACTTTACGATCAGGTTGTTTTATTTTTATTTTAAGCCAATTTTGCCTTGTTTTAGATTTCGGAATATCATCAGGGAAACAGCTGAAGGAGTTCCCATGCGCGTTCGTGTATAATAGTAGTGAGGCTCGCAATGGAACTTTTGCGTCTCCGAACTCTCCAGGACCATACCCTCGTGACACTGAGTGCACGTACTTCTTTCACGGAGCAGAGACTGAAAAAGTACATCTGCATTTTACAAATTTCGATATTGAGGGAGTTCTACCGTAAGTATGGGCGCCATAAACGTACTCAGTTCAATCAACGTTCTGATAAAAAACTAAATTTAATGCAACTGACGAATAAAATTCCTCATTTCAGATGCGAGGCAGTATCTGCAAGTGATTATGTAGAATTTTCAAACTACATGACCGAAGACAATAGATATGGTAGATATTGTGGTCAGATGAAAGAATTCCACGTTGAGTCCGAAAGGAACTTTTTTAAAGTAACATTTCGATCGAATGACCGGCTGGACGGAACTGGCTTCAAAGCTATATTTCAATTTTTGGAAGCTACTGATGAATATCGAGCACCTCCTGTTGAAGATGAAGCTTCGAAGTCCGCATGTAAGTGTCTAATTCAGTAGAATGATAAGCAATAATAGTAAAGGAATTCTGAATAAAGTCATCAGCTGACAGCTATATAGCTCATGTTCAAAAAATAACAGCTTCTGATTGTTTAATTCGTATGGGACATGTCTCTAAACTATAATTTTGATTGTAACTTTGTCAAAGAACTCATGGTATTGGAATTAAACAATCAGCCCCCACCTCCCAAAACTAATAGTGGAAACCTTAATTTTAATACTTGATTATGTAGCTGACTAGTTAACAGTGTTCATAAAATAATAAGTAGTAAATACCTAATTAAGTTGATCCCAAGATTTTGGAAGCACCATGTGGTTCACATTTTATTAAGTAAATATCCTAGTACTAAGTGTGTGAACGAAGTTTTCTTACTATATGTAAATAATGGGTAGGTAATTATCACTCATTGAATTTATTTTCTGTTTCAGATATATTTGGTAATTCTTTGATGCTGATTAACTTCGCAACAATCTTGCTGCAACATCATCTCTATTACTAAATGAAGTGATATTAGGTTAAATAATATTTGAATTCCTAGTGTAAATCCTTGTATATTTTGTATTATAGTATGTGCCATACACTTGTAATTAAATTACGTAGATTTAGGCAACGTTTTCTATAAAATCGCAACCTATGTTTTTCTTCTGTCGAAATAAAGCAATACCTAAATTCTTTCAATGCGAAACACGTTATTAGTTTATTCATAAAGGCACGTTCGTAAAGAAATAAATTATTTAATTTACACTGATTTTCTTTATCCTAATCAATCAGTTGAGAACTTTTACCTATATACCTATTTTTAGGCTTGCTTGGCGTCAGAAATATTAGGAAACAAAATAACAGTTACTTCCTAAATATTTTTATAGTTAGTTTAATAGCAAGCAAAAGTCAAATATTAGTACCTACCTTGGCTAAATTGATCTGAGATCAACGGCACTCAAAAAGCAGCCTCAGCCTCGGGCTAGCTATCGCACGTTGTATCCTACAATATTATTTACCTCACAGTAGGTATTAATTATTCTTTATGCATTGCGTAAGCAGAGGTTACTTTGTTCCATCACTTACGCCCGAATAGGTACTCAAACGTTATTTGGATTTGTATAATTTTTAAATGATTACCATCTCTTAGGGTGTAGCGTAAAAAGAGACTGGGCAATTATTATTTTATGTGGAGTTTCAATACAGGTGTTCGGGCATAAATATAAAAAAATATATTTAAAAGTAGTCTGATTGCGTTACTAGACGTACTTCACTAGCTCGCTCCACCCATCAACCCCCTCCCGCGCTTCAAACTCCACAAACAAAACGTCAACGTCAAAACGAAAAGAAAACACGCTTGGCTCGCTCGCTACGGCACCGGTCGGTCGCGTCGCTCTCCATTTCAATTCTCCGCGAAACTTATTTCGACAGTGTTGTTAACTAAAACTTGTGATATTAGTGTGATAACTTGGAGTTCTTTTCAACTAGAAGTGTTGGATTGTGATTGTGAAGTGATTAGATAGAGCAGGTGTCGCAATCCTAGTTTACGCCGACGCAGACTCCGGCCTCCAGTGCTAAGCAGGTGGACCGCTAGGCAATCTACCTGTAAGTACATACACTTACCTACCTACTTTTTTTGTAAAACATGTAGAGGTACCTTAGCCGCCTGCAACCTGTACCTTAGCTTATGCCTACTCGGACGAATTAACTACCACACGTAAAAAGGTGTACCTACCTACATATCTAAAAACTGTAGGTGCCCGCCAGCACAATATGTAGTACAGTGTAGGGTACCTACCTACTTACTATGTTCCTTCATCATACCGCCACCAGCTACCTACCTAAAAAATACAAGTGCTCATCGTGCTTATAAAAAAGCTTATCATCGTGAAGTGAAGGTACCTATCACATTTCAGCTCCATCAATGCGCAGCGAGTTCATTGCGTAGCGGTACCGGGTAGGTAGGTATAGGTAGGGATTAGGGTCCTACTCCTACCTACCTACCGGTGACATCAGTGTGATGAAATAATGATCCTACTAATTATACCTTTAGGTTAGTAGTTAATTACCTTAAGTAATTAGTAATTAAGTAGTTAAGTACCTACCTACCTGAGTAGGTACCTTTAAGTTGCGTACCTAGGTAATTTTTGGTAAATGTAGGTTCGTTTGTATGTCAACGTGCTCATTGCACCCTACCTAAGATGCCGAGGAAGGTAAGTTATAGGTAGGTAGGTATGTAGATACCTACCTATCTAACTGAGGAGCTGCACTGTATGCACTAACCTACTTGTAGGTATGTAGGTAGGTCGGTAATAGCTGTTTAGTATTCGATAGTATTTTTTACTTAGTAGAAACGTAGGCATGTACTAGGTAAGTACCTACCTACCTACCTACCTACCTTACCTTACCTATCCTATTAGTTTGGTGTAGATGCCGCCTGAAAACTTCAGACACCTACTAACAGCTAATTTAGTTCATGCTTATGTGCCTACGGACAAAATACCTACTCGACGACCGACAGTTTTGTATTTATAAAAGTCTATTATGTAGGTAGGTACCTACCACAGAATATAATTACCGCAAACCGTTGAATTACTATTACTAGCGTACCTATAATAGTTCCTCAATGCCGCAAACTGACATTTTCGTGCAAATACGGCTCTCATACGCATGAACATACAATGTTGCATTTGATATGATCAGATCAAACCTGTCGCAGAGTGGAATGCAATAAGGCCGTGTCGTACCGTACAAGCCTTTTGTAAAGTAGGACGCAGGACCTAATTTATCTCTTGTGACAGCCCTGAGAATTCATGACTAGCATTGTGTAAGCAAGGGTTAGGTTGGAGAATGATAAATTAGGGTAATTACATACAATCACGAAGTACTTTTTAATAGGTACCTAACGTACGTTAGTCATGCAGGTAGGGTATACTTCAAGAACTGATGACCAATACTTTCTTTCCGTTACGAAAGGTAGGTACTTGCCTAGTGAAAGCTTTTATATTAGACGGGAATTCCTTTTCTACTGACTAAAACATCACAGACTAGGGTATCTAAGAAAGCTGTCATGTCTTGGAAGCTATGCTGAACAGAAACTGAGTAATGGAGCTAGTACCTACATGGTCAGAAACAGAGAAGGTGTAGTATCGCTTATTTCTATATGAAGCTATATTAAGTAGTAGTACTACTGGAAGTTCGCACAAAACTACGCCATTAAACGGAAGTCAATCTCGATCTCAGTTCAAATGAGGCAAATGATCTAATTCTAACCATTAAAGGTCGATTTAAAGCTGAACCCAATAGGCCATAGGCTGAATAATGGTTGCTTTGAGAACCTAACACGACACGACTTCTGATTTCAATTGTAATCCATAAATCCTGGGCTTAAGGTACAAGGTTTTGGGAGCGGCTTACCTTTGCTGACGGTGAGGTCGGCTTAAAGTACGACGGGTATTCTATTCAGTCTAGCTTTGGTAGAAGTTGTATGGACAAAGCTTTTAGAAAATTATTTAAAGAATACTTAACTTTTCACTTTAAAAATCAAGAGTTAAAGTTCCATAGTTCTTGATTTATGTTTACACGAATTTGGGAATAACTCGTGTTAAAAGAATAGTTTTTTCGAAAAGAAGAACGTGCTGCATGAGGCAGAGACAGAAACCGAGCTTGTAACTTTAATAGAAATCTAGAAGTATCAAAGTACCACGACAAACCAGGCAGTGTAGTCATTTACCCAAGTTACTATTCTGATGAGCCGATGAGTAACATTTTAGGTCTCTAGGTACGACATTTATCGATGCTTTTATGGAAATGGTTTAGACTGCCTATAAAACCGACAAACAAGACATATTGGCAGCCGTGATTAGCTGATACTGGGCACAAACCCATGTTAAATTGCACCTTCAGAGCTGGCGTGAAAATGTGTCACTCCTGTCATAATATTCAAGCTTTCGTGACCAGATTACTATTACCTGGCAATCATGGTATAAGGATTTAACGATTACCTACAGACAATGGCTAAACTTAGCCAGGGACCTAAATCGGTAAATTATTTTCGACTTATAAGGTCATAATAGAATTCTACGTAGGTGGTAATGATTATGTCAAGCTTATTAAATGGGAAATGTGTTAGAATGTAATCGTGTTTTAAGGATATGAGTGAGCATAACTCATAAACTTGATGAACGGTTCAGAATAACATACCTAGTACCTAACAGAATATTATTGAGATTCTTCTTCTTAAACGCCCCAAAACTAACTGTCGATGGAGGTATTATTTGAGAAAAAAGTTGCAGAACTTTTTTTTTCAACCACCAAGTCCGAAGAACAAAAAACTTTGACATCAGTCATGGAGTTTAAAAACAACTAAATTATGGTACTTTGTAGTAAGTACTTTAATAGATTTTTAGATTTTTGGATTTTGGAAGCTACATAAAAAGTCCCGCCTGAATAGCCCGAATGAATTATTTGTTCTCAAAATTGAACTGATATCAAAGCTTCGGAATGCGCTGATAGATAGTTGTCGACCTCAACACTTAGCGAGGACATGGAGCGACTTGGCTAACCAGCTATTATTCAGCTTTTGTTTTAATTCCTCTTGATAGAGGTGTTCATTCAATTTATAGTTTGGAGCGAGCTTAAACTGGTTTAGATTTGAGATTCGAACTTGTCGTATACGAATGCAAGAAATAAAAACCACTGACGAACTCATATGTAACTTTATGTAATGTGCAAATATAAAGAACACGACTAAAATGAGTCCTTGGTCATCATCTTTCAACCAACTCAGTTGGATACCTAATTTGCCTAAAAAATTCTGACTCAAGCATAAATTTGAGTAAAGATTTTCATAAAAATTACAAAAAATGTATTAAGTAACCTAAGCCTCGATTCAAACTTTAGTATTATTGCAGGAAACAAGCCTAAAATCAGATCTTGGATATTTAGGCCAGCTGATACTACCAAAAATATATCCAACTAGAAAATAGCGGCGTCATAAGATAATAGAGAAGATATTCTAAGAGCAAGGTTCTATCAAATTACTTTCTGATGATATACGTCACTCCAAGGTAAGATACATTTAAGCCGCATCTACTAGTCATTTCGTGACCATCTTGGCCTTCTCAGTCAATCGATGTCGGTGCTGTGGCATAAACAACGATGTTGACTGACAAATGAATTAATCGAATTTGAATTCAACTTCGGTACTTCAATTTAAAGACTACTAAAAGAACCGAAAGCGTTGGTGCCAATCTTCACAAAAGAACTTCACATCATTCATAATTGGCAGTAAATTATTGAAATCAGCAACTTCGAATTACTTGTAAGAGGATTTTTTCTCTAAATGACCAATTCCGATTCATCTCTTTTTACTCGGGTGATAATTGCTAAGGGAATGTCACTTTATTTCCTTCGGTTCCAATTTACTATTTCTAGAAATACATTGAATAAAGAATTGCGCTTTTCATGTTCAATTAATCGTGATCAACATTTTATTCTCTAGCCTCTGTCATTCGAGATCGTGATGAGGCTTCGTGTCTCAATTTTGTCGTCTATCTCGCTTCTTCTTCAGTTTGAAATAATCTCATCCCTTTCTAGATCGTCCTTAGTCGCACGTATCTTGATTGGGACGTCAACCTGTTTACGTAGTGTCCCTTCAAGAGGTTTATGGCTTGTATTTCTAACTCACTTGTCCCTAGCCGGAGAACTAAATCTTACTGCATCCTTCCCTATCACATTTATTTAATCTGTGCCGAGGTTACGAGACAAGAAACGGTTGAAAAGGAAGAGCATTTGGTTCGAAATAGTGTTGTAACGTTGTGTGGGAACATTCTGTTAATTTTGTGGATAATTAATACGCTCTCCGTATTATTCCCACCCTCTGGCTTATTGTTCGTGTAAGTTTATGTAATTACGTAATTAGGTACGTGAATCTATGCATCTTGACCAATTACAGCGAAGGAATGTGCGTAGCTTCTGTATCATGAGAACCGGGAACTGACTTTTTAAGAATATAAAGCGTAGACTTAATGATTAACAAGGTCTTGCTTCCTAGCTCCCTAAGGCTCGCATTATCACTAGTTAATATACAAAAAAAAAAATTTACTTATTATATGATCGAATATATCTCCTCTATTTTAAGGCCATCTTTCTTAGGGCGTTGGCATCTTCTAATAAAGTCAAGAAAAATTCCAACTGTCTCTTCGATTCCATTCTTCTCGGTTGAATGTCTTCATTATCTCATTAGGGTCAAAAACACAGGACCATTCAATTAACACTGACGACAAACGACGTTCACAGTTCATTGGACAGTAACATCGAGACATCTCGGTCGCCTCGCTATGTAGAACTGAGAAGTCTATAGAATATCGGTGTAGTGTCGAGTAAAACTAAACTGGATTTATTCTGTAAGTGCGGGAAAACGAGTAACCGAAACACATTTAGCTCAACTTGCAAAATATAAAAGCATAGTTCTCTAAATAACATTCTAATTTGAGTTTAGATAACTACAACTAGCTTTCGTAAAAATAATTTAAAAAAAAGTGTCATTTGAATTCTGCAAATGAAAGGTAAAAAACCATGCGCAGTGCGTGTGTTCAATTCAAGGCTACCACGGGAACCGCCTAAAAAAACAAATCGAATATCCTGTGTCCCGTCTGACCGCGAGCTCTATCCTGCGGCTTCTTTGAATGCGCTCGCGCAGCGTATCGTATCCCCTCCTTTCTATACCCCGGACTCACGGAACCACGGCCAACTGTCTTGTCTTTTGTTTGTTGAATGCGGCACAAAACCAACACGTTCGAATACAACCGGTGTAAACTTTTTTGTTCTGTCATGTCAGCCACCTTGAAACAAAATTAAATAAAAGTGGTCCAAATCGGATGAACATCGAATGCAGGACTGAACATATTTCTTGCATTTAATAATGTCATTACGGGCTATTTTACGATGTACTGATAGTGTGACAAAAAAGAAGTTTCGATTCATAAAAATAACCACCAAGTTATCCCAAGTTTCCAACCCAAGTCGTAAAAATACATATCAGAATGTTTAGCAATAATGCCGCCGCAAGAAAAGTACTCTGCACAAGCAAAACAACCTACTGTCAATGCTTTGGCAAAATCAATGGTTTTTTTGTGGTACAAGAATTTACCGGTGCGTAAATCAGCCCGCTCAGAGCAGGCGTTGGACCGAATAATCGACAAATAAAAATATGTGTAGCAAGTTATGGCCCCATTTCTAAAACAATTCTTTGATTGCTGCAATATCGACAAAAATGCTCGAGTTGCTCCAAATATCACCGTAAATGCCCAAACAGGCCCATAAAATTAACGTAAACATTTTTGTTGCTATGAATTATTCATAGACCATTTGGTCCATAATCTAATTCTGATCAGTTTCTGTTCAACCTGTTCCGTTACAATAATTTAAAGGTACTTATGTACTAAGATTAGTTCTGCCTTGCAAAATGTTTGTAACACTACCAGTCTCCAACAAAATTGATGAGAGGTTCAATTAGATTGCTACACGGTTTCAACTAAAACGTACCATAATAATGTTTGAGAAGAAAGATAAAGGATGACAGCATTATGCATGCAACTTCCACAGTCCTTGTTCAATCTCACAATAAAATGCCGGTTTTGTATTATTTTAATACTGAAATAATTGCCGTGATCCCTATCATTATTGCCGGACGCATGGCTCCCGGCAACCTTTTCTGGTAAATTTTTGGACATGAAAAAATTTGGGAAGCCGTGGGAATTCATATGGTGTTTTATTTCTTTCAAATAGCTGCCCATCCAGATTACTTTGATTACTTCCATATTATCATATCTCTTGACATCGTAACTTTTACTTATTTTTATATACTGCGATATAATACAGCCCGGACGGTTTGTTTTTACCAGTACTAAAACTGTTTGATAATTTGGGTTTGATTTGTTCATCTCGTTGGTGTTCTGTTTAGCGCATTAAGCTAATGGCATTTTGATTTTCCTCAACAGTCATTCGATACGTATGTTGGCAGGGATCTCAGAATATGATTGCATACTGCTATGGTTTTTATGCCTAATGGCAGTGAAACCAGTTTGTCCCAACGTAAGTTTTTGTCTCCTTTTTATCACGAACCTTACCTACCATTTGTTTGCAGGTTATGACCATTAGTGCTGCTGATCTCAACGATATGATTGTTAGGACTGGGTGCGGTATCGTGCGGCCTTGGTATTTCGAAGAACGTGGAAGTAGTGCTTCATTTCGTTTTCTCATGAGTTTAGTCATTGTCGACATGAACTTACCTTTTTAATCATTGTAGATATTATAAGTTTGATTGTTGCTTGTATCTTGTTGGTCTTCTGTCTTATTTAAGAAAGCTTTAAATAAAACTACAAAGCAATGGACAATGGAAGCATATACTCGATAGACCGTCCCGTCGCCGTTATTATCCTGACGGTTACAAATAGGATTCTCCTCCACCTCAATAGCTTCCTATGGTTCACATTCACATGTTCCATATTCTAAACTCCCACGTTTATACTTCCATTAAACGCTAAACACACATCCATCAATCTTGCCGGAACAATGCCACTCCGTTTTACGCCTTGCACTGCGAATTTTCGAAATATATAATCCGCGTCTAAAAAGGTTTTTTGCATTGATGAGTATGACATGAATTATGACTTGGTTTTACTGCAGTCTACAATGAATAAAGTCACATTGGACTCTTCTGTTGGTCAATTCAATTCACTCAACTCTTAAAATGAGAAAGAGTTATTCTGTATGTTGTTTCAGATGATTGATGGCTTTCTATATAGCTTCAACCATACGAACGAACTTTAGCAAGACGGGGCATGAGTAAAAGATTGACGCTGAATAAGAATAAAATACGCGTATACTTTACTGTATGGGTCATTCTCAGTTAAGAGGTAATATGTTGTATGAAAATGTGTTGTAAAGTAATTATTTAATTTTAATACATTCATAATAACTGGTTTACAAATAAAGTCGGTTTGGTGACAGACCAGGGGAGAGACTTTTTTCTTATATTAGAATTAATTGTGACTAAACTAGATACATTTCTGTAATAAATTTAAGTGAGCATGAAGAAAACATTTATTT
This sequence comes from Eulithis prunata, assembly GCA_918843925.1. Classification (NCBI taxonomy): domain Eukaryota; kingdom Metazoa; phylum Arthropoda; class Insecta; order Lepidoptera; family Geometridae; genus Eulithis; species Eulithis prunata. The sequence goes on along the minus strand of OU974016.1, from coordinate 3,362,435 downwards.
TTAAGTAATAAATAGATTAATTAGGAAGTTAGTATAAAAAAAAAGTATTTTTTTGTCCTGGCCATGGAAAGTACCTCTTAATTGAGAATGACCCGTATATTATGTGCGACTTCAAAAGCTTGATGCAAGTTTTAGAAGGTAAATTAACATACGTTTACTGTTGAGCTAATAATTTAAGGTGCTTGTTTGAATACTATGTGCTCCCACGGAGTGACTATAAATAACGGAACGTTAGATAAAGCTATTTGTGGTAAAGACGTAGCAAACGTGCGAAAATCTGTTGTCACTGGCATAAATAATGTGAACAAATAATAATCGCAAAAGAATACAGCGTCAAATAACGCAGATTTTAACCAATTATAACAATTTGATTTATCAATGTTGATTTTAAAAAATCCTTTTACCAAATAAAATAAAATTGCTTGCGAAAGACAAGCAATAAAAATCAAAATAAAGTAGGTACTTAATAAAATTAATAAACTACTTAAATAAAAAAAAAATTCACGGACACTTAACACAACGCCTTCTAGTCCCAAACTAAGCAAAGCTTGTACGATGGAAACTAGATGGCTGATAGAATACATACATACATTTTTTTTTTGTAAATACATACATACCTACATATAATACTAGAAACACCCAGACACAGAACAAACATCTATGTTTACAACACACAAATGTTTGTTCTCGGTGGGGATCGAACCCACGACCCACAGCACGGAAGGCAGAGCTACTACCGACTGAGCCATGAGGCCTGCCAACTTAGATATCATAGAAAGATGAATTCATATCGGTGTAATAATAACATGTTCTATCAGCGAGCAATCTCATTTCACAAGATGAGAGAAAAATAACATACAGTTGGACGCATTTTCTTAGTTTTAGTGATTTGTTTTATATTCTTATGGATCCTCTGTTGGGTTGGGTTTATTATTCGCTTCTTCTCGAACTACCCAAGTCATGTCTTTGACGATAAATAATGTAATATGCTTACTTGGGTGTACGTTTGAACGTAATGTTGTCTTTGTTCGATCGATTTGTAAAATTGCGGATGGTATGTCATTTTGTATGCGTAGCGTACGCTATAATTTTCTCTGTCGTGTTTTATTTTTGAGAAAGTGTACTCATCGCGAGCATTCTATCATTACGCTGAATAATAATATAAACTAGTAAAAAATCGTGATCGACTGACCGTTTACCGAAACCATTATCCTGATTGTTTTTTTTTATAATTGGACCTATCTTGGCTATTCGGCCCAGCGTAAAAATCTTAAAATCCAGTTCGTCAACGTTCATCTGTTTCACGCTGCCAGCAAGAGCCTATTCTTTGCCAATACCCTTCCCGTCGGTCGCAGCAATCTGATTCCCTCACCTCTCACTAGCGAAGTGGCTTATCGCTTCCGCCTCCACAACTAACCCTTGGTTGCAAACCCGCAAAATGCATGTAATAGCACACCTTATCTGAGACAAAAGAGCCGACGTGCTCTTGCCGTGTTTAGGTCCGCTTACTTACCCTATTTATAAACGCGATAACCGTGGAAAACGAGTATGAATAGTCTGCTATACATATTATCATGTCCATTTTTGATTTCGTGGTCTCTGCCAATGTTAGCTTTATCCTGTTCCGATGCATATGGCATTACATTTGGCTGACGCTTTCGCGTGCTTTAGTAAATTATATCTCGGTATGTTTCCGTCATATTCTTTTGAAACGTCCTAGATACTTCAATATTTCGAGTTATTAATACCTATGGCTACAAAGTCATAATATTAAATACCCTCATCATTATTACGTTGATTAATTGACGCATAGCCATCGCAAACGTCTCATTAATTCTAGAAAACCTGTGCACATTCGCTTTAAAAACTGGATTGGAATCGTCTTCTATCTCACCTTCACAGTTATAACGATAGACGATTCACCTACTTTGCGTTTCCCTACAGTGTAGTAAAGGCTAGACGATGCAAGCTTTATTCGCTGCCATAACATCACCGGTATTTCGTATTCAATGCGTGGCGCTTTTTAAATCGCCCATATTGAGATTTAACATTCCATATTGTTGTGTAATTGGCTTATTTTCAATTCAATTTAGTTGTTTTGTATAAATTGCCTCTGATATTTGAGTCGAGAAGCTTTGGTGCAGTATTGTTTATTTTTATTGACTTCTTTTATTTTCCACTTTATTGCTTTCATAGAATTCAATCATCTAAACTAGGTCACGATCTGACCAACCGTCAAAAAATACGGATGGTTAAGAAAAGATTCTTGCCTACCTAAGTATTAATTATTTTTCAAGGTGTGCTAGAATCATAACCTAAGTTTTAAATGAAATTTGATAGCTGTTTCTTACATCATCATACTGGCAAGCGACTTCAATTGCATTGACCTCGACATTGGGTTTGCGTGTATGCAACTATGCACATTTCATGCAATGCAAAATACTATACGATACATAATGCTTATAAAGCATTCGACGCACGCGCCAGATCGGTTGACATGCGCAGCGCGTTCTATCGTGCATAACATTGTGCTTGGTTCATCATCAGACAGCGTTTCTACTACATTTTTAATAGTTTACCGAGGTATATCTAGATTCTGTGCCAAGCCTATGTTTATCAGTTTGTCGCTAAAGTAATCCTTTATGCTACTTATATTCTGATGCTTCTTATTTGACTGCATGCTATTATTATTGTTAGGTATAGACTGCTAATTCTACCATGCATGTCTTTTTACCTTTTCTATCGACGAGTTTTTCAACACATATCTGGTTTTATCTGGTTTCCATCCTTTTTGTTCCCATCATACTGGCAGGATGGGTGTTTTCTTCCATATTTAGGGACTCAGTTTTAATTTTCCGTGACTCTATTATTTAAGTTTATCCATTTCAGTGTATTTTTCTCTTTTCCCAAGTATTTAGGTGTACGATATGAGTACGTGTGTGGATTGTTTTATAATTTTCTTTTGTGAATGAATGAAATAAAACTCATTGATCTTTTGTGAGCCAATCATCAAAAACGTTTTGGTTGATACAGTTCTCATTTAATTTATGAATGAAATAGTAGGTGATGTGAATAATGACACGGTTGTAGAATTGGCCGTGTCGTCACGGTGTCTGCGGCTGGGTCACCGCCCGTGAACTCTGCATTTCCTATGCAGAATAGTTTACTTTTATTGCCAACTCCAAACTGACATTGCAAGAGTCACCCTAAATCAATCTAAGTATTATTTAGTTTTAATTTAGATGATATTCATTCAAAAACTTTTAGAATTATAAATATTAAAAACAAAATCAAATGTACGATATTGTATGTTTTTAATCCACATGAATGATTCTTACTTTGCCAAATATTTATTAGTTAAGAATGGTTAAGAAATAAAATATTTGATTTTATAATTGTTAATACTTTGTCAAGCTTTTATAACCAAACCTTTAATAAGCTGGCAACATTTCCTTCTACTTTACTGGTTTACTGGCGCAGTAAAATCATGCCGGTTTATCTAGGGCGTCAATTGAATTGCTTATTGTTTTAAATGAAAATATGACTCCGTAGTACGTGGTGCGTGGGTAAGCAAGAAAGCAATTTAAAACTTAATAAATTTGCGGTCGCTGAACCAAATTAAAGTATTAATGTTGATGAGGTTTTTGATTGTAAAAACTATTGTATCGGTTTACAGGTTTTTGAATGGATTTTGATATACGTTTTCAGATTCGCGACTTCCTTTCAATTTTATTTGTTCTTTATGAGCCTGATTGGATTTGTTTCTTTGTAGCCTACGTTGATTTCACTTTTAAGGCCGCCAGCGTCGTTAAAGTTTTATTCAATTAAAAGTATCTTCTTATGATCTTTATAATAATGCATGATTACAGTCATTACTTGAAGAACTTTAATTTACTTGTTGCAATAACTCTTTGTTGTCAGTTGCTTCTCCATTACATACAACGTTATCATCAAACATAATCATGTATTTGCGTGCTCAAATTATCACCCATTTATCTATTGCATCGTTATCGTGTGCGAAATGGCCCACTCATCTATCGAGACTGTCGGTGGGTGAAACTGCGCGCGCGCGACCTTTGACACAGAATTCAAAATGGCCGTAGCTGCCAAACTAAGAGTAGCCTGTGTCACTCTTATGCTTACAAATTTTCGTGTAAGTATATCTACGAAATCATAAGCTCGCTACGGTTTCAAAAGAAATTGCTTAATCAGCGTTGTTCCAAAAATATGTGCGTTTTGAATGCATCACAGATGCTGTCTGTTCACATTATGTCTCTTTCATCAAATTAATTTACTTCCCTCTATTCAAAATTAGTAATAGGTTTATTATGATAAGCAATACCTACTTGTACCTGTCTAAAGTATTGACCTGCGTCGGCTCACAAAAGCTTTGTTAGTAAATGTCTAATCGGTGTTGATTTACTCAGCCAAAAACTCTTTGATACGTTTACAAAGCTCACAATGGCGATATCGTATGCTATATTATAATTCGATTGCTTTTACTATTGTGCCATCGGAGTGAAATCTGAGTACGTGAGTTCTATAGTTTATTCTGTGCAAAAGCTCTTACTTTCTTTATCTTCTAACGAATCTTATTTACCGTACAGTTCCTCTTAGGGACATTCATTGTGCGCTTCACAAATCCATTGTGAAATCTATTTTTATAGAATTAGCACTTTTTGTTGCGTGATTGTTTATTCTTGTGGGTTTTGTTATGCAAGATCTTTCCTTTCTTTACCTAAAAAATTCACAACTAAGATGAATTTCTAACCGTCTGCTAGCAATAGATACATTCTAGTATTCTAATAGAAAATTAGTATACGGTATAGAAAATTATTAGAATGCTGCTCGTTATGGCGTTCATTATAAGTAATCGTTTTTATAATGCGCTTTTAGTTACTCTTTAATATTACTTGATATTTTATTTCTAGCGTGCTCTACCCATGTTCGTGTTCAAAGTTATCAAGTTGGTACAATAGAAATAGATCATTCGCATTCATTTCACAAATAAATAATTATAGGTATACATTACCTACTTAAATTATTAATTTAAAATTTTACTAATAAGTAGGTAGGTACCTTACTTTTCGTGAGTTATTCCTTGGAGGCATACTTCATTTAATTTTTGCAGCTATGATTCTTTACCATCCGAGAAAATTAAAAATTAATGAATGTGTACAACAAGAACCAGTCAGCTTTTGAGTCTATGCATGCCGGTACTTCTAGGCGACCATGACTTGTGACTGCTTTGACAAAACAGTCTCAGTGTTCTATAATAAAACCAACAGTACAAACAAGTGTCTATTATGTTGCAACGATTCCCGTTTAAATAGTCAATTCAGATACGAGTACTGACGTTAATGTGCGAATGGCGAGAAGTCAGCTCATTACTGATACTCCTTGTGTACATAAACATAGTGTCAGCTATTTCACTATCAGTAAGCTAACTGTTGTTTATTTCATTCCAATAAAAGCAACAGTAATGAAGGTAGAATCGTAGGTAATGTTGGAAAATATTTGCGTGTTCAATACCGTGGAACGACGACAGAAGAGTTCTGAGAAAGATATGTGGATGACGGTCCATCCAGCAGTGGACTTCTACGAGGCTTCCGTCGATTGGGACCGGATTGCTTTAATTTCCGCAAACCATGCAACGTAAATTGTACAGTCGTCGTCAGATACAGTAGTATCTAGTTCATAATACGTCGGTATGATGATGAGATACCTACCGGAATATGTAATATTCTTGACTGACTACGCGGTGACTTTAACCGCTGTCGATCTAACAATACCACAGCTGGTTGGACCTTACGAAGTTAGACCTACTCGTAGTTGTGGTAATTTGGCGGAAAGCATGGCCCAGATACTTCACTGAATAAAAGTAACAACTGTCAACTCGAGCTAGTTAACTGGTAATCTATTTTTGTTTGTTGTAAATAAACAGATAAAGAGACAGTGAAACTAATCGGTCCTTTTTTCTTTCTCCATATAGTACAAAATGGTTTACTTGCTTGTTTTCATCGATAGACCTCTTCGTTGCTTGTAATTTTCTCTTGTTTCCTTGATACATTTCTTTTTACACGCTTTTTGTTTTATTTTCTAATACTAATCCTGTAGGTTTGTATTAGAACTACCTAATTATTACGTTTTTGATGATTATTTCATTTTAGGATTGCTTGTTTATGTTGTTATTTCGGTAACGCACTATTATTTCCTGTATCTTTCAGAAATTCTGGATCTAGGACTTAATTAAGTATTGAATATTCATTAATTGCTTACGGAATAACAAAATTATATAGGAAGCTTCAGCTGAAAGCCTCGTTTACATTTACAAGACATTTGACTAGTGATAGTAAATGCTATCGTGTATTATGTCGCGTGCTGTTTGGATCCAAGAAGTAGGACTGCTAGGACTGGCTTTCTATTTTGCAGCAACATTGTAGCCATTCGCTTGATAAGTGACTCTTGCTTTGTATATAAAGTACAAAATTACGTTATATATGGGATTTGAATGGTGATTGGATATCGAATTAAAAGTAAAGGTTCGAAATATGTACCTTATGGAAGCCCACTTTTTTTAGAAATATATCTAGTCAGTTTAATTAAACTTTGTGTATTAGAGCATAAATATTAAAGATACATATATTCTCTGTCTATTTTATCTTTTTCGTCAGAGGTCGACATCTGCCTGTTTAGATTGTCGGGCCTACTTACGGACGAGTGGTTTGGTCAGTAATTTTGTTTCTCGTTTCGCTGGCCCTATTAGACTTGGTATGTTAAGTGTGCGTGAGTTTCGTTTTTAATTTTCGTCGTGGTCATAAAATACGGGATCTTGAATACGACGTGTAACAAATGCATAGCATACGTTGTGAATTCAAATAATTTTAACATTTAGTAGGTACAATATTTCTCAATGCTACAATGTTAATAAATACGGAAGCCGACGACGTGATCGACGCTTGCGTGCCAACATCTAATTGGGTTTATTATTTTAAATCGATACAATACAACAATTTCACATTTAATTCCACAGTGAAGCAAATAAATAACTGTATTGATATTATGAAACACTCCACCGTGTTCCTGCGTTTTGATATTTCAGACACTAAATTAGCTTCGTCAATCGCCACTATAGAAAATACTATTCCATCGATGTCTATAGCAGTTACAGTTGATCTACGGCTCCCGACTGATCTGTAACCAGTCAGTAACTTAGGTTCTTGCTCGAAGACAATTTCCTTTTCTGTTTGTTTATTGGAGCGAAAGAAGCAATACTGGTGCAAATAAATTATCCGTAACATTTCTAAGTTGCGACACCTTTGATTAACAGGAGTCCAATACAACCTGCAAAGTACAGGGTAAAAGTGATCCGTGACTATACTATCGCAAAATGGCTGGCTTGAGGCTAATAGTTCGAGATTACGACGATGTTTAAGCTCATTAGGTCTGACTACATTATAAATCCATTTAAAAATATACGTTTTAAGTGTTGTTTACAGCACTATATTCATTGTAAGATCAACTTTTTATTGATTCAACCTTCCTTGTAGTTCAGTCTCCTGTCTCCAGTCACCTCTCAGAAGGGTCTCTTCTAAATCCACCTTATTTATTGTATAATAATATATTCTCAACAATAAAATGAACCCGCTAACCTACTTTACTTACCTACATGAAATTAGTAAGTATACAAAATCGAAAGCCCTATTTAGCTCTGGCAGCGTGTGTACCATACCAGCCAAGAGACACCGCCGCAAGCGACAAGTTTCTAAGAAGATCTAAAGATTAGTCCACTTTAACTTAGCCGCCAGTGTACACTTTATTACCTAATACAGCATGAGAACTTTGTAAATTCGAACTTTGTAACGGTAATTGGCGATTGTTTAGCATTATTAGAATTCAATTTCGTGATATTTACACAGGATTTTGTATTGCACCAGTTTTGCTGAAGGGCTATTCGCGATAACCCCAATATCGTGACTCGCTTTCGTTACATTGACTTTAAATTTTCTTCTTCGTAAGCGTTTGTCAATGCTTAAAATATGCTTTCTTTAGATATGTATTTAAATCTTTTTCTTCCATGTGCTTCACCGTACTACCAACCTTATCTAAAACTAAAATACTTGGTTCAATCTTCTCGCCTTTTCCCCTTTAATATTTATTTACATCTAAAAAAGGTAGTTCATGACAGTTACGACTTTTGTCACAAAACAACCAGCTAGCACTCCATCAAACATCCATTATTCATTATTTAGACGATTAATTCAATTTTAATCGAATTATCATAAAGCCGTAACTCATGTTTGGAAATTAATATATCAGCGATTTCCTCTCTTCTCACGGTTCTTATTAAATAACCGTTAACACTGCACGTATTACACGGCTGATAGCGATTGCAACACTCACACAGCAAGCAAGCTACCGGCAACACTTATCGAGATATGATGTCTATAGTCAATGTGACGACGACGTGACGATAACCGCTCACCATCACGTAGATAGATAGATAGAGTACTTATTGCAAGAATATTTCTAATAAAAAAATCACTGTTTTTTATTTGAGCACCTGAAATTACTTTTAGGATGTTTCTTGTGATGGATGATGGATTTGATTGTACTAACTTGACTTCACCTAACTAACATTATTGTAAAAACCTCAAAATAATGTTAGGTGTAAGTAGGTACCTACTAGGTATGTATGTATGTTTGCGCCAACCTGCTTTGTATGAATTGTAAAATAGATATGTTGTCGTTTGCAATAGCGTGTACGGCTTTGCATAAGTTATGTTATTATTCTTATCACGGCTTATTAATTCGAATAGGACACTGAATACGTGTAAATGCTGTTTCGTGCTAGGTTCTTATTTCAAGTTAATATAGATTTTGTATGATTTCCATTTGCGTTTATTCATATATGGTGCGTGATCTTGCACGCTCAAGCGTAATCAATATTGATACGTGTTTAACTTACGTAAGTTGTAGATACTACTACTTCCAATATGAGTTCTGTCTGTACATTTTGTATATTTTATTTTATGTACTTTCCATTTTCTTAGCTTCTATTTTTAGTAAACATTCCAAAGGGATTCTAAGATCATATCTATGATCTCGGTCTTTATTATTCTCCCGTACTTTACCATTCATGTTTCCTTCCTACAACATGACTAACAAAATCTGCTTTCTCTGCTAATAAATTTCATTTCCCTGCGAACCAGTCCAATTCCCGTTACATGCGAGGAGTAAATCACATTTATGCTTTTCCTACGCGCCCGCCGTCATAAGTTGCTATGTAACATGTGGTGTAATTATGAGGATAATCCGTTTCCGACCGCGGTTCTTGTAAGGTATTCGATGCACCTGGTTATCTGCAAATTCTGTATAATTTGAGCTCTTTGATTTCCGGCAGATGTGAGTGATGGTCAATACGCTGTGTTTGCTTTTTGTTGCTTAGGTCTTCAGTCTGCGGCGTATTTTCTTTAAATCTACTAGAAAATATATCGAGCTGAACAGGACAGATATGTTCAATGAATTACTTTATTTGTTTGTCTTATTGATCTTAACTGATAAAATAAAATTAGTAAGCAACTAGAATTTAATTAACTCAACCAGAGTCCGTCAAAATCAAAATTATAACGCTCGTTGAGTCGATCTGTCACATACCTACATTTTACATACCTACCTAAGTATGAATTTTAATTAGGTAAAATGAAATAATGGTTTTAAAATAAAAGAAATCACAGTCGTTATTTGAGTAGCTTTTAGATGTAGATATCCATAAGGAAGTTTACATAAACGCAAGCAAAACGCAAATAGATATCAAATATCAAGTGGCTTAGAAACAACAGCACAGCAGGCAAACAGAGCCGACGACAGCCGTGAAACACGATATTCCTCAGATTTCTCATAAATTATATTTGTACTACCAAGAGTACCATACCTGTACGGCTCTACGCCCATACGATAGCTGCGCGTAAACCTGAATTCGATTCGATAAACGAAATGCATGGGCTGTTTCAATTTATCGTTCAGTCTACTTCAAAGGTTGTGTTTATTGAAAATGCTTTGTAGATGGTTAGAAATCGCATTGCACTACAATTCCCCAAAAGGGACAAAAACATGACATTTGACCATTACGGTAGCACGAAAGTAGCAGCTATCACAACTTATTATCATCGACTGCGCTGCAATGCGAATTATTCTAATGAAACCTTCGTTTTCCACTTCTAACTCCGATTCGTACACACCCATTCACTGTCTTGCTGTGGAATCGTTGATAGTTCCACAGAAGAGAGTAGTGATGATCCACTCTGGGGATCATATGCAAAGGGTTTTATTAAAATGAATGCTACATACTCGTATTTACCTTTAATCTAAAGGCTTAGCTGTCCATCTACCGATGCACCTATTGAAAAGCCATATTCAATCTTAAAGTTACGAAGAAAGCTTCTATATTTCAATGAATGGCAATCAATCGGCGGCGGTGTGCGAATGAGCCAAGCCCAGGCGTAGCGGTACATTGGGCGCGGATGTTAAACTGGTTGACGTATGGAACGCTATTAATTACAGACTTTACGTAGGTGGTTTCCATATCCAGAACCATGGGAAGAACGCTTTTGAGTATGTCTATTGGGAGTGTACCCTTAAAGGATAAAATACCAAAGTACCTTTCGATTAGGTCGTTAATTCAGCTGTCCTCAAAAGGTAAACAGGATATAACAGACTGTCTAGCAAATATTTTTTGAGAACTTATTCAGCAGGATTTCTTTCACATGAAATGGGACGAATAACAGTCATATGGATTCTATATCACATTACATGCAACACGTTAGCTGTTTTGTCGAATACGCAGGCCATGTGTCACTCAATCTGTCGGCAGAAAGCAGAAACCTGTGTACAGTTTGCACAGGTGTTTAAATGTCGATGTCGTCAGTATGTGCAATAAGTATGGAATGAAGAATGAACTTAAAATCTTTCGTTGATTTTCTATCTTTCCCTATAGACATAAAGAACTGTTGATCCTTTGTTAAAAGTTGGTCTAGTATCTTCTCTATTGTTTATCGAAACAATTGATGTTATAGACTTTCTGATTCAAAGCTTTGAGTCTGTAAGATCCTTTCTGAATTTATCAACATACAATTCTAAGACCACGTGTGATGAGCGAAGAATTAAGCAATTAAAATCAGCGACATATTAGATTTACTTCCAAGGAAGCTTGACGTGTATGGTCTGAGCAGGAAATGGGAGTCGTAGAAATGCTAGATATCCTGGTAATTATATCCACTGGACCGTCTTTGTAATTTCATAATGATGGTCTGATGGTTCAACGGAAGCTTACCGACGTGTGTTGGAATGAAAGACACTGTGTCTTTGTGTTTTTGCATGTGTTCTATATTGATATCTGTATCATATCTTTAAAGAAAGCAGCTTTAAGGTTAGATCCGTCAGTAATGCTGATGTTGTCCTTGTAAACATATTGAACGTCACCAAACGATTGCAACGAGAAACCCACCATAATACTTCTTTCAGTACCCCTACATTTATCATGCATCTTTCTTACATTCTTTAACCGAGCATTACCCAATGCATATCTAAATGCTTCCTCATGCATATGTCTTCACGTGACAGAACCAAATCAAGTCGTCCCGCCTTAAAATTTACCATGGAAGGCACGTAGACAATACGTCACATTCCAACGTGAGTTACAAATCGTTCGTTTTCAAAATCACTCGCTCGTGACGTGTGGTTTCTTGTGTGTTTAGCGTGTTATTGTTATTGCCTATTCTAAGTGACTTTCGAAATATGTAGTTTAGAAATATTTAAGATATATCACGTTATGACTTACTTTTCTAGGGTCTTTAAAAGGAGGTATAGATTTGCTCATAACAGCTCAAAAGACATTAAACATTTGGTAAGTAACAGACCTACTGCAAAAAGTAACCCAATTTCAAGCGTCGTCGGTTAAAATTTGATTGACCTAATGACCATCATCATCAATGAGAACTAGCATTTGCATGATAACATAAACGGTAACCATTTACCATCTCATGTAAGTTACGGCATAATAGCGGTAAATAAAGCAAATTCTATTTACACTTCGCTTTCGAAATCACGAAGTTTTGCTCTCGGGACTAAGCTCATATAAATTGCGTCACGGTGTGTTATATGCTAAGTGGTATTTATTTCAATAGACATTTCTGTAATAGTTTGGTTATCGTCTGATTTCCACACTGTCGTTTTGCATTGATATGATTTTATGAGCCACGAAATTACTTACGATTTGTAAACTAATGTAGTATGTGGTGACTATTTCTCACTGCTTCCGTACATATTATTCTTTGACAAAACAATGTTTCCTATGTCAATTCATCACGAAGATATAATCGACATAAAAACTAAACTTGAAATACGCATAGTTGTAGCAGCAGGAACGGCATGCGAACCTCGATGCGTAATCAAACGACTGCCCATACATCTTATTTGTACATTTCAGTTTATCAATAAAATAAATCACATTGTCCTATGCAAAGGCACCGCAAAAACTTTTTGTTTATCCTGATACAAAGGCAATAACCATACAATACATTGCAATGCGCTAATCTGTCCGACACGGCCAGCGTTGTCTTTTATATTTGTGGAGTAACCTTTACAATAAATTAAAACGGATTCTATTGGTTTGCTAAATTGATTTTTACTCCAGTAGTTATAAAGCTGGAATTCAAATGAATTGGTTTTACAGATGAGTCTCGATATGGCGTTCCGTTAGGCGCTCACCTGCGCCCGCGCTTCTCTAGTTATGCTAATGGCGAGCGTTTGCTCTTAGCGCTGTATAAAGTAGATACTGGGAACGAAATAAGTTCACTGCATGATTTAATGCTTGCATTTCGCAGTAGGTGTGTTCAATTGCTTTTAAAATGCAATTTATGCATTGGCTTTATACGCTAGCTTAGTTACACTAAATAGGAATCTGATAAATCCATAGTCTAGTAGAATTTGTAACTGTTCCTTCCATTTTTGCCTCAATGATCAGTAAACCCGTTGAGTCTTCGTTGGTTTCTATTTCTGTTATTATTTCTAGTTCACTGGTTCCAAAATCGTTCCAAAGATGCCACTTTGTATAAACAACCAAATTGTATTTTCGCTGAGTTCAATTCAACGTGGGTGGATATGAAATTTCGCGAAAATCGATTCTGTGCGGTGTGCATCGAATCCTCGACATCGGGGTTAAGTGCCTGCGTATCGAATAAGTTGTCTTCGGTTCACGATGCGACTAAGACTAGGAACCAGTTTATGGGTGACTCCTTCGAGTAATTTAACGGTGTCGATTATTCTAATCAATGGTTACGGTGAATAGGTCAGAGTCTATGTTAATCGATTAAACCTGTTGTAATGTGTCTATGATTCTACGAACGGAGCTAAGTCGAAACAGTGATTAAAATACCAGGTTACTAATACTATTGTCGGGAATCTGCTTTTTTATGTGCAACCCTGAAGAGGTGATGACATTATGCTTTCAAAAGTACGCATGTGTAACTCATAACATCGCAGTGCAAGCTTGTTGTAATCAACAAAAGCAGCGCCGAAAAAACTAATTATAGTTTCCTAGGTCGAATGCATTGCATCAATCCAAGTGACCAGGCGCGTACAACGGCTGCGTCCGATTAAAGTTGAGCGAAGTTCATTACGCTTCACAAATATCTTATTGTCAGATCACAGTGGCCAATCGCGCAATCGTGAGGCGTCTTAATGGTTCCTTAGGCCGAGTATCCACCAACGGCAATGATGGAAAAGAAATGGATGAAGACTGCCAGATACACGATCTACTGGATCTCAAGATACGTCTCAGTAAAATCAAAGCTCCATAATATCCAATTTCCATAAATTTGTATACTACGTATACGTATCTAGTTATGTTACGTCTTTATCTACTTCGGCGATTATTGTCGTCGGATGGAGTACATCGCACATCGTGAAATCGATCATGGTACACAATACGCCCTTGTTATGTAACTTTTTACAGCTGTTTTGTTACGATTGCTAAAGTTGATTTATTTCTCCTGTTACCTATACTGTAGTAAGTATTGTTGTGATGGTATGATCTATGAGACATTATGAGTAGTCTTTATTTTATTGTGCTTGTGAAAGTTTGTGTCTTTTGTTGTAAATTGTAAAGTTTCTACCTAATGTTTGGTTGTTTGTCACTTTCCTTGTTACTTTTATTGCGGTTATTCAATTAGCGTAGCTGTATAGTCAATATAGTCATGTTTGTAAATTTACCGTTCGGTATTAAAACCCGCTTGAGCTTCTAGCTCAACGAATTGGCAGATTCGTGCGGCAATCGAACGAAACCAAAACCGCTCGATATGTTAATTAGAAATTCATGTCCAATTTTGGTACAGTTGGGTTTGTCGATGTAGTTATTGAACTGTTTCCCGCTACGTTTAAATGGAACAGCACTTCAATATACACGTACATAATCTTTTCCAACATCTATTGCAACTGTGATATCATTATTTTGTCATTTACTTCACTCATAGACGTTTAGTTTCTTCTGCATCGATACAAAACCTGTGTTCTTGCAACTCGTGCAGCTTTCTTCGAAGAAACTGTTAGCAAAACTTTTTACCGTACCTACACTTGAACTGTTAAGACAGTTTATAAATCTAAGAGTGGCTAGTTTTTGTGTCAATTCATCTGGTTTACGATGTATCATGTTTAGAATTCCTGCAAGTGTTTCTTAGAAAAAGGTTGCTACGAACAACTGGGCTTGTACTTCGTACATAATATTTACAAGTCTAATACCAAATCTAAGCGCTTTATAAGGTTCATGAAAGTTAGTACATCTACTTTTAACGCTGTGTAAAGCTTTTATGGGAGCAAAACGTAACAAAAAGTGGGCATACACTGCAGGTGGTCCAACGTTTCTGTTTGATAAAATGCTATTCTGCTTTTATTTAAATGTAATGACTGTGTGAGTCGATAAATTTAAATCATATGGTTTGCGTCATGAACATCCAAGCTACCCTTTAATATTTTTTCTTTTAGTTTCATCCACAGGCTGCGTCAGTGTTCTATATTCAAGAAATTCCTCTGCATGTACATACATGTAAGTACCATCATGCAACTAACATGTATGTATGTGACAATACTCTAACGGATCACAGGAACTCGTAATTATTCAAATTGGTTCATGCTCATCAACCTTCTCCGACAGGCCGGCTTCAGCAGGTAGTCTATCATCGTGACTCGTTGGACACCGTCGTGTCGGCCCACCCAAGCATGCTGGCTAACAGTACTGAGTGAAGTTATGATTATGTTACCAAGCGTTTTGTGATGAAGACATTGAGATTTAACCGTTTTTAGTGCTTTCGTATCGTCTTCGAACTGGTTTAGAAATATTACACGAGTTTTATGAATCTCAGTAGCAGAGCCGAGCTAGGTTGGTAATTTAACTTTTTTACGTAGGTACAACACGTTTTTCAGAAAATGTACTAGCTACATAAATTATACAAATACAGATGTAAAAATAAATAAAATAAAATAAGCCTTTATTTCTACTGAAACCTTAACTTTACAACTTATGTCTTTACCGTTAATTATTCTAATACGTGCTTTATTCAGTAGTCGCCTCCTTGGCGTAGGCCTCCATAATTGTCTATTTCTGGCTTAAGTCATCCAGTTAGGCCCAGCTTTCTCTATAAAAACATCTTCCAACCTTTTTGCCGGACGACCTCTGTAATCCATCAATATATTCGACAGGCGTCACAGCTTAGTCGGTATTAATTATCTCTACCTTCTGAGAATGATGCTTTGATTTAATGGTACTATCAGTAGGTAATCTAGTTACCATAGTACAATCTTTGCTTAATTAGGATAGAGGGCGTTGTGTGAAACGCCCATGAATATTTATTTATTAATAAAGAAGTATGATCCTGAAATGATTAACTATTTAGGTTATCTTGAAAGCAAAAGTACCTATCTCTATATGAAAATTTATGTTCTCCAAATACTCCTATAAACTGATGCTTCAGACGGTAATTCTCGGAGGAGGAGACGGAGCCTTATTTAGCTCAGACTCGTGAGGCAGATGATCTGATATGATGCTTAAAAGTTTACCGGTTAGTAGCGCAGGAACCATCCTAATCGTTACTTCTATCTAACATTGTTTCTGATTCCTTCTTCGGTGACCTCCGTTTCATTGGGTATGTTGGAATGTGCGATTTTAGATAGCGTTGGAATGCGTAATTTTCAATTTACATCATTTGATGAGCTACCTACTTATTTTCATTTTATATCTCGTAACCTTTTTCGGAGTTGTAAGTACTCTTATTTTAAAACATCAATGCTTCAGACTCTTTGCTTTTTTTGCTGTTGATAGTTCACTAGATTAGACACATAAACTAATGGTTATCTCCTTCCTGCTTGGCTTTTACTCGAGTGAATTAATAACGCATTTATTTAAGTTTTCTTCTTGCTATTGCTCCGGTTGTCTCGTATGTGATGTGTGCTCCAAGACAGACAGCTCATGCTTTATAGGTGTGCATTTAAACGACTGGTTGTAGGCTGGGCCCTTAAAGACCGGTCGTGACGGCCCCATTCCTTTTAGCAGAACGTAAGAATTGACTCTTAGAAAGATGAAGACACCGGTAGTGTTATTTCATAGGTTAATGCGCCAGTTATCCGGGTTTTTCTCGCATTTCTAAACTTGATCGGTATATATCAAATGTTACAGCTACAAAGTAATATAATCGTAAAACAATGGGGTAAATATTACACAGGTTTCATGTGTAGCTATAATTTAGATTTTTATATCTACTTCTAAACATTCCTTTCCATTTCTGCTTCATTGTCTATTCACTTTTTATTTGTAAACTGATTGTGACACTCCTCTTTCACAAACATAATGTTTATAAACACCATTGTAACTGTATTAGTTACAATAAATATCTACATTATTTTTGTATGTTAATACAGCATTGTGTGTCGAGTTCGTTCACATTGAATCCAAATAGCTCTACTAAACGCGTAAACTATGCAAATTGTGCTTCACGTGAATTATTCTAGTCAGGTTAGTTCTGAGATTATGTTTATATTTTGAACATCACAACCTGTCTATGTTTTATTCATGTTGCTATAGTCACCTCTATATTAGTAAACAAATCAATATTTTCTCCAAAACAATTAATTGGTCATAATACCATGAAAAAACAGTCAGAAGTTGTAAAAGAAAAGGTCACCTCGCGCCTTCTATCTTAAACTTTCAAAGACAGTATCAGTCATAAGGTTCTTTAAAATAAGGTTCAAAGTGCTTTTTGATATTTTGTGCGGAGATGTGAAGCTGCGTCTGCGCTGTGCCATTGACCCAGAAAAGCTTTTTGTGCGTGTAAGCCAAGTATAACGGTTCGGCACACTTGTCTTATTGATATTCCTGGTAATGATTACCAACCATAGATTTGTTTTGCTGATGCCTGCCGTCATTTGTAGCTATCTTCCATCTGTTAAAACAGTTTTAGATTTCTTGATTAGATTTTTTTGTCTTTGGCTAGTGGTACCATCTTATCATTTTATATTTAGTCTTCTATCAATTTCATCACCACGAGATCTCCTGTATTTCTTCAGCTATCTTAATCATTGGTTTTTTAATTTAAATTATTCAAGCTAATTGTCGATTTAAAACTATTTCCATATCAGAGATCAAACTGTCGTCATTTCTCTTCAGAATTATTCAAGCGTCATTTCCGGAATTCACTAGAACCCCATTTTCATTATCGAAACCGATCAAGCTGATGATTCTAACAAATTCCCCATTTATAATGCATTTTGTATGTTTGTTTGTCTGTAACAGTTACCTAAATAAATATTCTGAGTCGATCAAATTAGTGATTCAAATGAGAAATTCCTATGTTCCGTAACAGTTAAGTATCGAATTAAAATCTGTTGTGTTTATTTAATTGGACGTATATCTATTTGTTTTAACTATTGACTTAACTAATGTTGTTTCTTTTTAGATTTTGAGAGCTATTTCCATAAAGACAAGGATTGTTTATGATTTACATTATTTAGATTTCTACAAAGATTATTCTTTTATGTTTACGAGTATGTTCATTCATACTAATGGTTGTGTTTTATCATGGTTTATTACTTCTTTACCAATAACATCAGTATTGCAATAAAAATATCGTATACTGATGTTATTATCGGAGCTCGCATATACTTTCTTGAGATTAATTGATCGTTTAAGATATTTCTTATCCTCTTTTCTCAAGCAATCAAGATCAGCATAAAGTTTCTAAAGTACTTGTTAACTAAAAGGCTGCGACTTGACTACATGTAAATCTACATTAAATATGACACTTGGCTATCAAGTTTTAAGATTTACTTTCAAAAGGAAAAAAGTACGAACTCTAGAACTTTATTTGGTGTTGATAATATTGACTAATCATAAACTTTTACAATTGGTATTCCAGTATTCCGCTACGGGACGTTACAAGCTCTTCACTGCTGCCTGAATACTAATTGATTTCTATTCACGAAGTTTTTCACCGTTCATAAGTTCTCGTGCTTCGAATTCATCATCATCATCAACCTATATCGGTCCACTGCTGGACGTAGGTATCTCCCAAGACGCGCCCCTGAGCCCGGTCTTCGGCTCTTCTCATCTAGTGTTTGCCAGCTTCATGTCTCAGATTGTCACCTCACCTAGCCGGAGGGCGTCCTAATCGCTTGCCTAAACGGGGTCTGCACTCGAGTATTAGTTTGCTCCGATTGTTGGTTCTGCGAATTAGTACCTTCAAACCAACATAAGCTTCTTCGACCTTAAATTAGTACCTAAGGTATTAAGGTCATTCTCATAGACCACCAGTTACATCTTCTGAGATACAAAAACGGTGATTATCATTACCGCATTGTGCGTGATGAGTCGTGACGTTCGATGTAAGCTTTTTAATTACTTTGACGTCTATAATTGCTATCAAATGAGACGTTGCTGTATTATCTGCCAGCTTATCTGTTCAGTTGATCAGAGAGAAACGAATGATGCTATTTCATTTCGCTTCGTTGTCAATTGCTATTTTTTGTTTCATAATTTTCGATGGTAATGCTTCTCTCGACTGAACAGCATGTTGGGATTGTTATAATACTTAACGGGAATTAAATTGTTTGACATTTGAAGTAGACAAGACATTTAATTGTGGGAATTAGTAACTATTTATTATCTAAGATTGAAACTACTTATATTAATTGTAATTTAGTGATGTTAGTTAGAATTTTCTAAAATTAGTTTCCTACCTTATGCATGTAATTGTTTTAATAGAATTTTGTTAGGTAGTCACGTAAAATGGTGATCACGACACGACAACACGATCCAGACCTCAAAACGGATGTTTTGAGGTAACTTTGTTATAGCGTTGTTATTTGAACACGTCTCAGGCTGAGGCGAGACTGAAATTGTTTCCTGCAAAATCACGAGCGGCTTAATTACATACAATTTTATCCTTTGATGCTACAGAAACATAATATATATAAAAAAAAATTGGTACACCCTTAGGTATCTATATACTCCTTCTCTAAATCTAAGCTTTTAGAAAGACTATCAAATATACTCAAATATACCGTTTCAAACGTGATCGCATTATGTGTTTTCTTCTGTATCCTTAAGTAACTTTATGTGGTCTTCGTACAAGGAGTGCGATAGAGTCATTGTCCCTTGGCAAAACACTTGAAATTCAGCTAAATTTTAAATTTAAATTCATCGTATCAAATCCCCACAGAAGCAGAGTTATACCATTGAGATTCTCAGCACACTAGATGAATGAATCAGTGTCAGATTTTATATTTCGCTGAGTGAATTTAAGTCGCTGGTTTATTCAACTACGGTAAGTATTAGATTTAGAATTAGCCTACCCATTGCAAGGATAAGTTTATTTCAATTTTATTCCGTCTGTTAAATTCTGTAAGGTGCAATGCAGATTGAAATACCTAGCTTAATAGCTAAAAAAGCTAAAAGCCGCTTCGAAGCATTGCCAATCTAGAAATGAACTCACGCGTCGGGGACGTGATCGGCAATTGAAAGAGACATCCTTATATTTACAATAATGCTTCCAAGAAATAGTCTGCCGTTTTTCATCGCAAAGGCATTGAAAAAGAAATAGCAAGTGTTTTGCGATCCCAATCGTTGCGCCAATGCTATTACGGCTGTATAGCGGAGAATGAAATTATTATATTACCATTTATAGAGTCATGAAAAGGTGGCCTGCAAAAGGTGTTACGGCAGACATTTTGTAAGCGCTACGCTTTGACATCGCTAGGAACTATTCTGATAATTGATGAAATAGATTTGGAATTATGGTTAGTTGTAGTTGGTATGGCAAATACAACGAATACACCTTTATATAATTAATTGAATTTGTTATTATGAATTTAAATAATATTATCTGTTTTATTTCTCTTTTTCATATATAAAACGTAAATTTTTCCATAATAATCAGCGGGAAAATTCTAGTCTACAATTACAATAAAATTAGTCTACCATTTACATAGGTAATATCTCGATACAATATGTAATATAAATCTCACTATTTGCTTTAAATGTGGTTCCTTACACTGCATAGAGAAAATTATGAGATATCCTTTATCTTAAAGTAGTATCTACTGTTCGCTTTGAAATTAGAATTGCAAATATCACTGTTTCTATCTAATCCACTAATGTTTATCAATTTATTGTTTCCAGATTCAAAGATGGCGGTGCGATTATGAGGTTGGAACTCGAGTGGTTCTAGGTAAGTTTAATTCTTGTGTGTGAGGATTTTAGCTGCCTTAAATGATCTAGGAATTTCCTAAACGTAGGGTGCGGTACCTTTAGAAGGGCACCCACGCTTAGGCACAGCCATTAAATTATTTTGTCACACCGTTTTGTCAATGATTTAGAATTGGACTACATTCTACTGATTCTACACATATGGGCAAAGCGATTTGTGTGTTCAAAGATTCCATCGACGCGTACCGTAAACCCCCTTGGTCATATATTTCACTTTAATGGTGATTTCAACTATTTCGCGATCTTTAATGTGATTTCATCATTCGCACTACCGATACCAACAATATGTTTTACTGTTGAGAAATGATTGGAAACAACCTGAACTAATGCAAGTTTATATCGCAAGTCATAACCATCTAGCTTGGTTTGCTTATCTAAAATTTCACTCATACCATTTGGAGTGACCACACTGTCTATCTACATTTTTATCTGCTTCTGTAATCGTGTTAGTCCATTTCTATCTAACTTTCGGAGTGCACAGAGATGTTTCTTGTCTTGTAACGGGTTTGCTTTGTAATGGGATGGTTGAGCCACTGGTGGAGTTACGTAATGCTTAGATTGTTTATCTGATGTTAGTTTGCTATTATTATCCTTCTGTATTTTTACTGACTATCGTCTACAGTCATAGCATCTAGCCTTTCGAATAATTTTTAAACACCCTCTACCAATTTAGTTATTATCGAAACCAGAAGAAATTACTTCGGTCTGAATATTGTCTGTTCAAGCAACATTGTTTTATAACGTTAAAAAGCAATAACTCCCAAGTTTACCCACAAAAGAGCGGACGGTGGACGGCAATCATAACCGTTCCTTCTCAGCTGTGGGAGGTGGGTGTTACAAATTTTGCCTCCAGGCGATACCACAGATTTCCTATCAGTTTTTACGGTGTCGCCCCTAACAATACACCTTGTACCGAAGTGTTGTTGGTATTGTATAAATTGGCTACGCCAGTTAACGCTTGTACGATGGAAATGCGCAGTCGCGTCAATTTGGTGTTACGGAATTTGCAAGGCAATGATTTGGTGTAACTGTACACTACAGGATTAGTCATCATCTGCTTAGTATTCTTGGGATTGTTGCGGCAATTCAAATGTTTAACTTCTATGGTTTTTTGCTTCAACAAAAGCTTATATGAGTGCTTCCTCGTTCAACCCACAATTTTTCTACCCAATCTTATTTTTCTTCGTTCAACCCAAAACATATGCCTCGTTCTACCCAATCCAAAAATCTCAGTCACAGTGTATTCTAAACAGTACAGACACTGTGTTATTAATCAAAGATCGAACTTGCTGAAATTATTACTCACAGTAGCTTCAAATTACGTATATGGAGGTAATAATATTTTATGACAATGTTTATGGTCTCTTCAAACAAATGCACGTGCAATTCCTAGAACTATTTGTACAATAGATAATCCAATCAACAACGGTAAGGACTACCATTGTTTTTCTTATCTATTGGGGTAAGTTTATGCCTATCCTTTTCTTTTATCATTAGGTCTCTTTCTACTCCTTTATCTTACCTGTCACACCTGTCAGTAGTTCCTAGACCTTCTTTTAAACTTTATACAGTCAAAACGTGGCGGACAAATTTTAATGCACGATGGTTATAAGTTTTATAAAAAAAGAGCAAACAGTGGTGGAGATACAGTGTGGCGGTGAGTACAAGCACCCAGGTGTTTTGGTTGTGTGCATTTAAATGTACACAAAACAAGTGTTATTAAAGAAACTGTTCACGTTTGCGAGCGAGTCAAATTTGATTTGTTTTGATAGTAGAACCTTTATTATCATAAAATGTTACTAAGTGTTGACTTCAAACATTGGAAGGAAACCTTGTAGCATTAAAATATCAAAGTTCAGTCTCTCAATACAAGACAAATCACGAAGTTTTAACGTGTTTATAGAATCATACTCTTTAAATAAAACATTAATAGCTATCCATTCAAACATATCTTGGTGGTGGTCGTTTCCAGTTTCCCTCAACTCTCCATCTACGTCTAAAACATTCTAAATGCCATGCATTCTTTCCTTCGCAATCTCCATAACAGAACCAGCATTTAGGTTGTAAATGAATTGCCTCATTGACTAACAAATCCTAAACCATACGCGGAAAGCCGGTTACTGTCGGCTACCGGCGCTTAGCCGCGTGAGCTAAAAGAGTAATTCATGTCATGTCATTATTGTATGACGTTATGAACCACTAACACCTTGGCAGTTTGGGATTTATACAACATCAAGGGTCACATTTTACCCAGCTTTTATGAACTATGACTAAGACGCTGAAGGACATGTTTTAAAATGAATGTGAATTATTGTATCACTCAATTCACAAAACTAGTTTATTTTCTCGATGAAGATGCGAATTTTGACCTTGACATTTCCACTTTCAACTTTAGTCGCGTCATCAGTTTAGCTACTTATTTACAAATGACTTCTTGCTACTAATGACATTGTATGTAACTTTTGGCAAAGCCACGTAAAGGTTACATAGCGATCTATGTCAAATTTATAAATTATTGACAAAATAAGCTATGTTGCTATGGTAATTTAGTAAGACAAAACCCATGGATGATCCATGACAAAACCAGAAATTGGGAATGACAGTTGCGATCAAGTAAAATCTGATTTTTCTGTAAATGCGGCTGTACAACTACTTCTAATTGTGCGCTCGGTCTAAAATCGCTTTAACTTATCTCAGAATGTAGGTACCTACGTGAACTTTTGCTAATAAGGTCTTTTACAATGGCAGTACAGTAGCTGCATCGAATGAAAACATAAGGGCTGAAATACCCAATATTTGAGAACATTAAAAAAACCTGGACAAAACTCCACACGTTCCAGTTATGATCAAATAAAACCTGGGCTTGATCTATAATGGTGCATTTAATTAAAGGTGTGTAGGCGAAATTTGAAAAAAAATATGTCAAACTTTGAATAAAAACTGCCATGTTTAAATAAGTTGAATCAAACACAAACTAGATAAAGATTTGAACTTGATTTTTTATATTTCTTTTCACATAAAAAAATAATAATTGATAGTTCATTGAAGGTAGTATTTATACCAAAGCGACGTATAACAAATAAACTACGATGGAAAAATACGATGAACAAATACACTAAAACGAAAACAAACAAAGGTAGTTCAACAGTTCAACCAAACTGGTGTTTCCACAGCGCGGCGGTGGTTGCGACTTCCCGTGTATCAACAAACTAACGGTACACTCTTGCCCCCGTTCAGAGGCGATAATACCTTCATCAATTAGAGCTTTAGGATACCTATGAGAATCTAGTTCTTATTTAATGGGTAGGCGGATATAACTATGATGCCACAAAAATGAAAAACAAAACAGTGGTGTTTCTAAAACAGTTTAGTTTTTGACCTAGTGAGGACACAAATAACCCTGAGGACGCCACAAAAAAGCATCTGCCATGGCTTGCTATTTTCATGTTACGACTTCCACGAAAAGCCCTCTGAAACAAATTGAGATTATAAACAGTTTTTTTGAGCAGTGGTCAATCAAGAACAAAATGTCCGAAGGTTAATAAAAAGCTGTATTTAGTTGACGTAAACGAAAGGTTTATATTCGTGAGATAATAAATAACAGTGTGACACGTAAACCGATTTACATGCTCATGTTTCTGTAATACGACCGCGTTTCTGAAACTGATTAAGCAAGACTGTAAAATGTATTGCAATGACAGTCATACTTTAGACACAAAACAATCTTTAAAATGTTTGCAAAAAATATTTTAATCTGACAACCCCTGTTGTAATCTGTGCTACTTGAATAAAATACGCGTGTGATTTTGTTTTATGGATGAGAAAGAAATAACCAATACCATTCTATTGCTGGCAATACTCATCACAAAATTTTTGAAGTTATACTTCTAATGCGACTTCCAACACGTTAAACGTTAAACGAAGGAGGAATAGAAAGAGACAGCGTTTAACGCGTTAAACGTTTTAACGCTCCTGGGGAGGGGAATAGAAAGAGACAGAGCGAGAGTGATCACATACGGAGACCCACACAAAACGCAAAACACTTCGATAGCGCGTTCTAGTATAACTTTTTCCGCGGGGAGGGACTCCACGCACTGGTTTTTTTTTGTTTGAATATAACGAAGCAATGTTCGTGGAATATGGAGCGAGACTTCTAAATCTTTGTATAAATATTTTATATCGGATCAATAAAACTATAACGTCTTAGAAAAATACGACTTTCTTTATTATGGTAACATGATGAGCTTATAAAGAGTTGTGAATACATTATTCATGTATTGCAAGTACCTGCTTTGAATGATGGCTTCAATAACGTTATGGTAAAAGCTTTATAATGTAAATGTATAGTTTTATATCTAAACCGTTTATCAAATCCAGCCTACTTTCTCTATTTTATTTACTCTATCGATATTGGTCCCCGGACTATTGTCTAGCGATCTTGCGATTACTCTTTGCTTGTTTTCAGCGAATGTATGCTTCTTTGCTTCACATCGACTCGGTTATCAAGTACATGTCACAGTAAACTTTAAAGTTATTGTAGCACAATAGCCTTTGGTGCCTCTTTCGGTCCCGCTTCCTGCGCCCCAAGTACCGTTCTTGTCGATCGCATAATTTGACATTTAGAATCGTCAAAAATCGTTCTATCGACAGTTGCGGGTAGCTTACCAACTTAGTCAATCGGTAGACAAATTCGTTAAATTTGAACGAATTAGCAATGGTGTATGTTTACTATGTTCATATTTATTCGTGATCAAGGCACTGTTCCTTCTGTGTGTTCCTTGATCGTTTTCTGTGCATCGTACAAACTCAGTATTTGTAAAATCTGAATACGGGTTTTATGTTTAGTTAATAGATTGTAGTAAAAAGTCAATATAGTTTTTACCGTTCGTTAAATCATGTACCGTTAAACTCACGGTTGTAGTTGTAACTCTTAATTGGTTAACTTTTATGGCATTTCTATTATTGAAAGACAAAATTGTCGTGGGCGTTGTTTGGGTGTAGATGTTTCAAAGTAATTTCTGATAACGTTTGAGTTATTAGTAAAACCCTATGGATTAATAAATCGATACCGCTTTCATAATAATCAATAAATTGTTCATTATTAACTTACTGTGTATTTACTTTTTTATTTTTATATTAGAGATCCTGCTTAGAAAGCGATATAGGTAAAGATAAAATATTTTGAGTTTATATCCCAAGATTTATGCTGAAATTCGTGTTAAAATTTATCCATTTTGATACCTGATCCGATAAAGATACAATTAAACACAATGAAATATTAAAACTAGTAATAAAAGCAGAGGCGTCTCAGTCATCATAAAATCCGAACAAAAGTTCCATTACCTACTTATTAAATTTTTTACTGTTTGGAACAAGTTGGTTGTAATTATAAAAACCAACAAATATTAGCCCACATTGACAAGTGAAACAGAGAAGCGTAATAAAATAATAATGATGTAGAAATACATAACCAAAGTTTAGGTAATGGTAACGAATACGACAGATTTCGAAGTACTTGACGCTTCAAATGAGCAAGTGGGAGAGAATTGCGTAATTATTTTAATTCGATACTTGCATAAGAAATTGTCAGTAGAATACTGACAGTAGGGTTGGTCCACAAGCTGAAAGTCGCTCAGCGAGCTATGGAGAGAGCTATGCTCGGAATTTCTCTGAAGAATAGAATCCGGAACGAGGTTATCCGACAGAGAACCAAGGTGGTCGACATAGCTCAGAGGATCAGTAAGCTGAAGTGGCAGTGGGCAGGCCATGTTTGCCGCAGAACCGACAATCGTTGGAGCAAACTAATACTCGAGTGGAGACCACGTTTAGGCAAGCGTAGTGTAGGACGCCCTCCGGCTAGGTGGGGTGACGATCTGAGACATGTAGC
The DNA here is from genome assembly GCA_918843925.1 of Eulithis prunata. NCBI lineage: Eukaryota > Metazoa > Arthropoda > Insecta > Lepidoptera > Geometridae > Eulithis > Eulithis prunata. The sequence continues at coordinate 3,335,739 of OU974016.1, read as the reverse complement.
TGGCAAAAACTGGATAAGAAGAGCCGAAGACCGGGCTCAGTGGCGCGTCTTGGGAGAGACCTACGTCCAGCTGTGGACCGATATAGGTTGATGATGATGATGATGATAAGAAATTGTCAATTCGTGAATTGCCCAACCCTGAAAAGGCTGGACAAGTTTCAATAAGCTTTCACCAAACCGGTTGGTTTTGAGCTGGATGTAAATTGTATGAAGCTCATTACACGGTAGCTTGTTTAGAAATTACCTTGTTAATCTGGTGACATTTTTTATTAATCTTAAAATGGTCGAATTGGTCAATAAATCAAAACCTTTGCTTTGAATTCTGAGATTTTTATATCTGGATTTTTTGGAATAGTTTTTTCTGTATTTTGATCGAAAGAATTTATCAATAAAGAAAAAACTTACAAGCTATATTCATTTGAAGTCATTGTCTTTTGCATTGCGAAGAGCTTTTTCATCAAACAATGTTTTGTGTTACGATTATTTTTGCTTTACAATTTTTACTATAATCACATCTGTAGCGCCATCTATCTCGTTACATGAGAACTATCCTAGATCGTGCAAACGAAGTTATCACGGAGTTTCAACATAAGCAATACTACCAAATACCATCCATCGGTCCTCGGACCCCGAGCCAAAGGTCGCTCGGCGTGGAAGATCTTCCCTATTTCGTAGGAGGACATATATCCTACAATGTTCTCCTCACATCAAACAATATTTATATATAACAAATAAGTAGTCAGATAAAAAAGTCTGACTGTTTCAGTACCAAATGCCAAACCTGTTGTCACAACAAACGCCGCTTCTGAACCGATCACAAGACACGTGTTCTTTCTATATTTGCTCCTTGAGTCGAGAATAGGTTTTTTCGAATTTACGCGGCGAACGTGTTCAGAATTAATAATTGGTTTCTCGATGCTTATGGCTTGTTTTGGTAAGGTGCATTGATCTTTTGGTAAACTAACCATGGCTAGTGCGGGTTATTGTGTTTAAAAATAGCAGATTATTTTATCGTTTCTATAGGTACCTATTCCTATAAGTACCTACATAGTTATTTTTATTGCAGTGACTTTATATTTTTACCTGAAGGTCAATGGAATTCATTTGATACGACTGTAAAAGAAGGTTTCTTTCCGTTACGCGTCGAGCTGATCATTTCTATTCCACCATTGCTGAGAACAGATTACATTACAGTAACTATAGCTGGTGTAATTTCTCTATCAGTCCGATATGCCTTTGATAGTGAACGGTACATAAAGCGTTTGTAATGGATAGCTGGTTTATTACACCGTCAAATCTAGTGAAATCGTTACAATTCCAAAGGCCTTGTCTTCAACCCTTTGTTTCATCAAAATCGCTCTTGAATTTGGAACTGAGCTTATTTCTGACCACTGCATCTTTTCCTTTTTAATATTCCGGGATGTAATTCTACGACTCAACGCTTCTGGTCCTTGCGACCCCTTACGATGTCCTCACCCTGACTTATGCCTCCATATTTCATGACGTAAGGCCAACAGTGACAAAAAGGCCACGGCGACTTCCTCATGTCAAAAGCTCGCCTATATTCCAAATTCAACACATCTAAATGAGGGAGGGTTTTATTTTGTTGATTTGCTTCCTCAAGCTTCAATCACTCTTCGTAAAATAAAACCCAGACTACGGGGTCTTGCTTCTGAGACCCGTACGATACAGGTCGACCTGACTTTAAGGCCATCATGATTCCATATTTCATGATAAAAGCTCTGCAGTGGAGTGACCTAGCCATCTCTAAGCTTCTCCAGAGCTAGCCGGTATTCCAACCCTAAATACCGACGGCGATTTGCGATAAAGCGATACGTAAACGATCCCGATTGTCGAGTACCGTTGGAGAGTATCGATAAATTATCGATCACGATTCGCTACTGATGCCTGGCTGTTACGGTATTGGATAAAATAACTTAGTTTAAACGGGACGTAGGTCGTTCTGAAACTCTAGAACCAGGTAGTGTAACAAGCGAACGTGAATTCCATGCGTGCGTCTCAATTTGTACTGAAATCCAGAAAGCTCTGCTTCGCTAGCCAAATCGTATTTTGAAATCAGCTCTTTACTCTTCTGTCTTCAAGCTTCTCTTTGATAAAAGTTTGGCTATCTATTACCAATTATGGTGTTTTGCAACGTTTATAAATGGCAATAAAAAGGGTATTAACAGCAAACACACATGCAAAGTGTTCTAGAAATTCGAAAACAAAGCAAAATGTTACCGAAACTACTCCAAGTAATATTATGTTCTAATGGATTTCCTATGTAACACGTCTTGCATTTCCACAGTTATAACTATTGCACTGTTTATAACATAGTGGGCGTTTTCTATCAAATTGGTCAATCCGTTTGTAATGGGATTGTGTGCTTGAATATCTAAATAATCGAACTTCATAACCGTAATAGTCCATATTGGTTTGTATGAGTGCTTTAGTCATTTAACCAAAATAACTTTGATATTACGAGACATTTAAAGATAAAAACAGCCTTATTTATGATTGCATTAAAGCTTATTTTTACCCTTCAATAACTAAAACTTTTTTTTCGTCACCAAAATATGACAAAAGGTATACTAAAGTTTTTGTCAGAAACTAGGCACAATAATAACGTCACTGAGCAAGCATGCTGTTTTAATTTCATAATGTAGTACCTCTTACTAATGTCCAGTATCAAATCGAATAGTAACGATAGCGTCTAATATATTTTTTTTCGTTTATTTTTGTAGTTGCACAACATCAGATTGAAACTTTCAAAATAACAATTACATTGTGACCTAACACTAGATAACGCAAACAAATTGTCCAAAGATAATGGCTCTATCGTTGTGTATTTTAAAACAAACAGGTAGAAGGAAAAAACCTTATATCATTCAGTCTCTTGTCCATACTTAAAGATATTTCTTTTATTAAACTCTCACTCTCTCTCGCCCTCCTTCTGTCTCTCCCTCCCTCCTTCCCTCCCTCTCGCTCTCTCTCTCTACCCCCCCCCCTCTCTCTCTCTCGTTAACTAATTTAGAAGCATTTGCAATTTATAATGCACCGAAAAGCACGAAATATGTTAGGCTGCTTAGTTATATATTTCACCCTGCGTAATTAAAATACTTGTCGTTATTTGTGTTGTATCGTATACTTAGGTACTTGCAACTTCTGCTCTAGACATGAGGTAGACGTATCCGTTGCAATCGAAAGTGATTGTGTTATATTTCACTCGGCGACAAAGAATTTAAATTACGTTTTTACAAAGAACTGTGCAATTCCAATAATATCGTTGTTTCGAGTAGCTCACCTTGAAATAACAATTAAAATGGTAAATCTGTGACTTTCGCTGATAACATTTACATTGCTGTGGTAAAGCGAAACTAGCGCGTTGAAGTCTTTTGTATGCAGAAATGTGATACACTTTATCAAACTTGTTGTCGATAGTGATAAGTAACCTGAAATTGTACTTTTATAATTTTTTAAAGTATTTTCATGCTTAAATTTGTAAGCTACGATTAAAATTAGTTTTCTCATCTTGATTTAGAAATCAATAAAAATTTGTTTCTGTTTTGGGACGTCAAATCTAAAATCAAAAGTCTTAAAACATTTATCACACACTGTTTGGATTTGTTTGCAATTTACGAGACCTAAAAATAGTGCCTCCAGCGTAATCATGATCTAAATATGTCAGAGCCTTTTTAGGCACCGTCCGACAGAGGCATAAAAGGTGTCTCACTGACTAAATCAGAAACTAAATTGAAAATAATGACTGACAATAATGCTATATTACTTAAACTCGAGAAAATATTGTACATTTCCTCACCAACAAAATTGAAACTTGTTTTGTTTCTTCTGTTACCGGGATCTTATCAAACTTCGCAGGCATTGATGTAGGTCGCGAACTTGACTTGTGTTCCCTTACTTAATTCATTTGGAAGAGCTCGTGGCGTAGCTTAGTCAATCTTCACCGATTATCTAATTTAAGCGACGTTCTGCGCGGTCACTGTTTGAATTGGTGACCGTCAGTGACATTTACATCTGAGCGCTTCCGTGCTTCGGAGGGCACGTTCAACTGTCGGTCCCGGCTCTAGCACTGGTTAAGCTACGACGGACGCCTTAAGGCGGCCTAAAAACTCATACGAGCTTGCTTGCTTTTATTCATTTGGATTCTGATTTAACATGGTCGTCAGCTTAAGGTTCTCTTGACCCGGTCTTGTTCTACAATCGACAGAAACGCGCCGGCATAAATGGCAAAACGTACAAAAAGCTGTCTATTCGCATCGATAAGTGATCAGCGACGGAAGCCAAGGCCCCACCGGTGAGCGTCAAGTAGATTTATGTCGCCATTGTACGAACTCTTACGGCAAGAAGTATATGTCGATATAAAAGGGGAGATAGGGGAATATTGTACGTACTTAACCCTTGTTACGTTTGCTAAAAGGCTTTCGGTGTTATACAGGAATGTTTTATCGGTTACTATCACCACGCCCTGTGTCATGTTCGTGAATTTAGGAACCTATATAGGTTTGTTGCTTATAAGGTCTCGTTCATCGTCTATTGTCGGTACTGTAACACGCTTTAGTCTCTTATTAGGGTTAAGCTTGCCTTTGTTAGTGTGAACCTGTTCGTATATATATGTGTGTGCAATAAAGAATTTAGTCCTTTTTATATGTGTATTATAATGTTATCATTGGTAAGTAAGCTTATAGAACGAAACTTGAAACAAAATATTATCAACTCTTCATATACTCTTCTAAAGCTCCTTTCAAATTTTTATGAATCTAGATCAAGATGGTGTGAATTTTACTTCATTACTATAAGACATATCATATCAGACATACTCCTTTACAATCAATACACCACTACACAGGACCTCATGTCAGTGCTAATCTTATTCCCCCACCTTGCATTACAATTAGCATTAGACTCCCCTATAAATCCTACAATCCTTCCCAAATATAAATTGTATTATCTATGCTATGCTATATGATCAAGTGTCATGTTTCTAGTGTTGTAACCAAGATCATTGGTTGTAACAATTACAACTGACACAATGACATTCCCGCCTGCCGTACTCCCAGCAACTCCCAACATTACGTTTCAAACGGTTCTTACATACTGTTATACGATACATGTAAATAAGCTTATCCACTCTGCGGTATCGTGTCTCGCTTTGCATATCGCCCAGGAATATCTAAGAGGTTAATCAAATATCTAATGAATCAATTTGCGATCTGGTTCCTGGTGGGGCTCGGTGCATTGTTACTTTCTATGGGTGCAACCCACTCTAGGCTCGTATGTTGTTTAAGCCTTGTAGTTTCATGTACTCCGATTTTGATCTACCTATAGATTGTTATATTTTGTTGATTGGGAATATGAATCAGCCGTGACAAAAAAAATACACGCGCTGCGCACGCAGTCAATAATTATTTTATTATGAGCGAAAGATTTTAATCGTGGAAATTATTTGAGAAGGTTGCAAGGATTTCCTACCTTTGGCTCTATCTTCGTTTTTACTTCGAAGCCAAGCATGGCTCATGTGACCAATAAAGACATGCATCAAGGAGCAAATACAAATAAAAACCCTGCAAATTTTAGCAAAATACAAACACCCCCGGCAAAAGGAACCAGTTGAATGACGGAACAGCTTTAGATAAGCTGGTCTGCAACTATTGACTTTTATTTACGGACAACGAGCCCAACTAGTATCTAGACACCCACTCAGAGATCCTACCTAACACTGCGAATGTTGTAGCTCGAATAAATTGTCGGACGGGATAGTATTTAACCTGGATGCTAACGAACTAACGCTTTCCTTTATCATCATCATTCAAAGTCGTCAAAAGGCTCCTTCAGAAATGGTGGTCAAAAAAAGATGTCAGTCAGTTCAACAGAAATTTAAAAACCTGGTAGCATAAGTAGGTTGAGTAGCGACTTTTTTCGCAATAATGAGGCTCTTAAATGCTAGACCTAACACTAAACCTTCTTCCTTTCTATACGCTTTGTCAAAATGTTTTTACTATCTTATCTTTCTGCTCTTATACAACCTTATTGTTATTATGTTTTGTTCACATTTTTTCTGTATCTATTTCTTTTCTACTCGTGAAAACCTTTTATCGGCCAACTGTTTCCATTTTTGTACCTAATCTATGTTATGTGCTGTCGGTTTTCCTATAAATAAATAAATATACAACTAATGTTGGATCTATCTTTGTAACTGCAGTTACATTGTGCTACAACCGAAGAATTATTATGATTTACGATCTTTGCTGGAGGTGTGGCACTTGTCACTGACAAACCTCATTAAGAAGTGTTCATCGGATACTTCCTCAGAACATTTCCGATGACATAAATCTCTGACGCTATTACTGCCTATTCGCCATACAAGTTTGCCTTTGTTGAACGAAGTCGCGGGGTAAAAGCCTTCTATAAATTACAGTTCGTTATGCTAAGTCGACGTGGAAGACAGGTGGTCCGTCCACCGGTTCCTGTCAGTGACGGAGGAAACGGTCCTCCTACGTGGACGTATTTAAATACGGGTGTGTTTAGCTGGATTTGTGGAGCTTTTATTTTGAATGTGGTTGCGATAACAGTTTGATCTTTTGTGAGATATTTGCTGCTAGATAAAAGCATGCGACTTGGCTTGCTTTGGTATTATATTATGCAGTTTGATCAAGACTTATATCAAATTGTAATTTATTATCTAGATTTCAGCGACTATTTTATAAAAAAATTCGTAGCAGTAGAATTTCAGTGAATGTCATCACCAGTCGCTGTAGTATTTATGGACGGATGGGTCTTGCGATTGATACGACGACGATGAAAAGCTTTCAATCGTTGATGAAAACGAGGCACTGAAAATTCAATCGTATAGACCTATTCTTAAGTAAATTTTTTGCGTGTCAGGAATTTCGTGCTTATTGTTATTACATATTTACTCCTATGGTTCTGCTAAAGACACTGTCTCATTCACACGATGCTGGTACTCCAAGAATATAGACCCGCATCCATACTTAAGTCATTTGTGGTTAAATGGCTTTGAATTTATTAGTTTAGGTACTGTTATAGTAAAGCGTCTCTTGTGGTCTGCCTAAACCCCTCTTGGTAATCCTTTCGGTTCTTCTAGACAGTGACTATGGAAGTAATGTAGGAATAGGAGGATAAAAGCACGCTCAGTTCACCATCCCAGGGTTTCAGGAGTTTTGAAACTTTGTATGTTGGTTGGTTACTATTTTATTTATTTTCTATGTAGGAGCATTGTGGTCTGTGGTCAGCGCAGAGTATATTTCTCACGGGACACATGAGATGGTATTCACCAGCAGGCCTAGGATGCGCACGTGAAATATTTGTCATGTCGTTCTGTCAAAATGTAAGCATTTTGTAATGTACCAGTTTTTGAACTATTCCATTATCTGTGGTAATGTTGTCGAGAAACCGCGCCTTTGAATCTTCAACTTTGACATTTCTGCATGACCATTATCTCGTCCTCAGAGAGGTACGACGACAAAGAAGTGTCAAAAGTGTACAATAAGAAGGCGCGTTTTGTCGACAACATTACCCCAGATAATGAAAGATAAGGATGGCTGTTTCATTACTATGAATTATATTTAGTTGTGTTTGAGTTGAATAGCCATTCTGTGATTTTATGTCTTACGTCTAACCCTAAACTAATGAGTTTTGAGGTAAACCTTAGTTTATTGGGACTGACGTCATAACTGAGGGTTAAGCTGACATTTACCATCACTTAAACGGTAGACAGACTCTAAACCTACACGTCCCTCTATTCATAAAGGGAAAATGTTACTTATTTGTATACGTACAAGCATCATTTTGAAACATCTGCCTGTGCGTACGTAAATCCCTCATCCTAGTGTGAAAGAGCAGTGTTAAGGTTAGTCTGTCGCGAAGAAAATGCTATTAAAGGGGTGATCAGTTTTAAATTTGACGCTCTCTCTTTATCTTCTTTACCTATGTTGTGTTGTGACTCGCGCGTGAGAGAGATAGTGATAACTTGAAAATGCATAGATTTTCATATTCTATGTTTATCTATCTTGTAATTACAAAACGTAGATACAAAGATTGTTTATTGGTGTAGTTCTAATAACGATTATGGGCTATAACTTACATACAATTAGAAAATTCCAAGCCTCAATCTTAGATTTATCGCTATCAATTGAATTTCTGTTCTGCATTTAGTTAATATCTGCAGTCTTAAGGCTACAGCTTAGGGGTTTCGTGGAAAGTAGACAATACTAATCTCTCTACTTTTTAGGGAACATGGCTAACGGTAAATTTTTATTGGTTTTATTAGTAGTTTGTGTCCTAAGTGTAAGTATTATTGTGACATATGCGACATATTCTTATGAATCAAACGAAAGAAGGATAATAAAAATATCACACGCGTAGAAATTCAAAGAAAACGTTGCGAAAGGTGGCAGAGTTAGATATTATCAGATCACCATAGATTTGTTGTGAAAAATCGTAGGCGGACGTCACAAATAGCTACAATTTCTGTAGTTCTTTACGACTGTAATATAATGTGAACACGCAGCCTTAAATATTTAAAACATAATGTGGGTGCCTTATTTTATGCATTCTGTCGATACGCTTAGCTATGATTTATAGACTAGGGTGCAACATGCTTTCGGATACGGTACTTGCTTCTTAACTGGACCTGATTTAGTAGTGTACGACAAAATCGCATTTATATGTGAAACTGGTTAGGGCCGGCACTGGTCGGTGGGCGCTAAAGTCTTAAAAGTTGGCTGCTTACAATAAATTAAATTAAAAAAGTTACAGACTGAGCATTTCACTATGGCTTCGCGCTTTGAGACTGTCGATGTTTTTTTGTATAGGTGGAAAATGCTTTACGCAAGCCTCTCACTCGGGGAGAGTAAGAGGTTGTGTTGGACTCCCTGTCGGCCGCTAACACTCTGCCAAATGTGTCAAGATTATTGAACACTTCAATACATTGTTTTAACAGAAATCCTTGACCAATTTCATAAAGCAAAGAAAAAGTGTCACAAAAAAGTTGTGGGTTGTTGTCCTGCGTTAGATGTAAATGCAGTGGTATTGTACGGCTTATTATCATAGACTCCTCTTACTATTGTATCGAATGCGGGCGATTAGCATTTATAATTTGCTGGATGCTAATATCCGTGTGTGCTGGCACAGAATTTGCTAGCACAGGGATGATAATAAATAATGGTTTAGTAATGGACTGTTTGATAGCGCACTGAATTATTTATTGTCATGCGATTGGTTAGGTAGTTTCTTTGTTGCTACCGCGCTGGAGTTATGTATTTTTTATCATCTTGATTAGAAACAAAGGTTCTATTTATTGTAAGCTCTGCAAGTTCCACTGATATAGGTAAGTGTCTCTACCATTCCTTCCATGCATCGCGATCTGTGGTCTTGGTGAGAGAATAGTTAAGCTCATCCCCCTGTGCCATTTCGGTTGTCGGCCTGTTCGCTCGGTAAGCAGTTTTTTTTACGAACTGATTCTTAACAAAGTTATTCTCCCTCGTCTTCAACTCTCCCCGATCTTTAGATGCCGAGGCAGTTAGCACTGCTTGTTTTCTGTGCCTATAATTTTAGTTTCGGTTTCTTCAATCTACCAGTTATTGGTCAATAGTTGAAGTAAATTGAATACTACTGACAATTAATTTAGCCTCAATTAGTTCCAGTGACATCAAATTTCTAAATGATCGATTTCTTAATTACGAACTGTTTTGTAATCATTGGTTGTTAATGCGGTCAGAATAGTCAACTTCATTGCAATAAAAAAAAAATGTATTGACATATCAGACCAAAGGTTTCCTGAAGATCTACCTACTTTTCATTATCCGATAACCGGTCGAGTTTTAAACTTTCGTTTGTTTCACTTGTTCCACTCATTATAAACGAAAAACACAAAAAAGTTTGAACAAAACAAGTAGAAACTGTAATATTAGTTACGTATCATACCGCACAGCTTGTTTTCGCACGCGCTCTGACCCAGAACCCCAAATACGGTAACCGCACAATCACACAAAAACAAAACACGAAAAACTCGGTTTCACCACAGTAATTGTGGCGAATTATCCGACCAAATTTGACCGTTTGCCCACGAATGTGATTTAGTACTAATCTCGTGACTTTCGCAACAGTTGACATTATCGCTTGGGTCGTGTCGTGTCTAGCCAAAAGTTGAGAGTTGTGACCTCGTGATAGGCGGGTTCGGAAACTTCGAAATTGTACCGATACAGTTTTTGTGTTAAATGAAATAGATTGCCTAAAGACCGACACTAGAGAACAGCTAACTCACCTTCGTAGTATAGAAATCAACTAAGTACCTACATCAATCATGTGCTGAACTGAAATAGGTAGCAAGAATAGTCGTGTATGGCTTTTGTATTGATACGTATCAATCATTGACAAGATGACAAATCAGTGAGAGCTCTCACTCGATTTGCAGAAATGATTGGATATGCTATTAAGCCTCATCAATTTTAATTAATGATATTGATAAACCTGATAAACCCTTAACCCGTAAAAGTGAATGTTCAAACTTATGAAAGCAAAGTCTTAATCGTCGCAGCCAAAAATGGTCGTGTACCACTTACGATTTCATTAAAAAGATTCTAATCTAAAACCATTATCGTCTGTTTAGTACTCAAATGGCTATCGCATCTGAGCGGTGTGTTTGTATTCCTTTAGATACAATTTCCAAAGAAATTAAAATTACTGCTATGTTGTATTATAACGGAGATGAACTCAGTTTCGTTGGCGTAAAGTTGCAAATCGCACCGCTTCGTAACAAAAAAGTAGTCTGAATTGACAAAATTGAATTGAGGTTAATGGAATAAATTAGCTTTTTTGAGCCTAAGGCTAGAACTAATAACGTTACGCGGAAACATCTGTGCTTTAGAATTTGTAATGCGATTAGTAATCGAAAGTTGTCTAAAATATAAATCGACTAGCCGTCGCCCGAGGCGTTGCTCGCGTTCTACCCTTTAAAGTGTGACGTTTCAAAATTCCTTTCTTAGTGCACCCCTACACTATATACTACCCTCCAAATTTCATACCTCTAGGGCTTATGGTTTAGGCTGTGCGTTGATTCTCTGTCAGCTTCAAAAGAGTTTTATATATATTGATGATGATGATGATGATGATAACCGGTCAAAATACATGAGCTATACAAACTACGTAACCTACTAGAAGATTCTGTATCTATATTGAGCGGTTCTTAAAAGAACAGTTATTATTTTATTTTGTGTAAGTATACCCATACCTACTATACTTGCACACCTCAAGTTTTTTGTTCGTCGACTCGAAGGTCAATACGATGAACAGAAACAAATAATGGGCTGTCGCTTTAGATTAATAAATTGAGTTATTTTGACGATAGATTGATGGACGATCTCCGAGAAAGTAATAGCTTGATAGATTATGACATGATTTGTGAATATGTGTACAAAACTACTATTGAAATAGCCGCTATGTACAATGGTTTTATTCACAGGTAAATTCGAATCTGAATTAGGAGGACAACCAAGTTTGGCAGGGCATACCGTGGACGAAGAAGATTCAGAATACGTCTCTCTGGAAATAGAAATAGAAATAGAAATTATTTATTTTACGCAAAAACACAAAGATACAACTAAATAAGCATTAAATTAAAAATAATGATGCGTAAAAAGGGTACTCGCTCAGCAAATGCTAAAGGTGCACGGTGGCTCCTTTAGCGAAATGTATGAGGAAAGCCTATATTCAGCAGTGGACCGATTTGGGACATCGGTCGATGATGATGAGTAATTCAGGGAAAGCATGCGATGGATAAAACCAAACAGAAATGTTAACAAGGATCCTATAAATGTCTATCCTGAAATGACGCCAACGACCTTTATTAGTCTATCTGCACTTTACAACACTGCCATTGAAATTACAAGCCATTATCAAAGTGTCCATAATGGAACATTTATTTTGATATCGTAAACTAACAGGAAATCTCCGAAGCCATGAACCCAAGCAATTAGAATGGCAATAGTGTGTGTGAAGATTTAACGTGCTATTAGAGAGGTATCATCAATAACGTGCGTATTGGTCTTAAGCCACAGAATACCTAATAATACTACATACCAATGAGCTTTAGGTTGGAGATTGTGTAATGCTTTCTGTGAAATTCAGTTGGCGTTTGCAGTACATAAGCAGCAATGTCTATCATTATAGTGTTAGTTTTCTAGGACATCTTTTTACGTATTTTGGGGGGTTTTGGAATCATCGTGGCCACCACTTTCCGCTATATTATTTCAATGTTTGTTTCTCAGGTGGCACCTTATTTCCTATAACTGGATTCTCTCTGAGAAATCGATGAAATAAGATACAACTTTTATAATTATTTCTATAGAAATAAACTAGTACTGTAGGTACAGTCAGTCCTCGGTGATCGATCGATGTGATTTCATTTGCATACGTTTGATTTTACAAAGTTGAATTTCTGCAATTTCTTTCTAAGTTTAACGTCCATCTATTTCCTTCGATCAGCAAAAGGCGTATACTGACGGTCCAGAAATAATTACCGTACGTCGAAGTCAATGTTCTTATAAATGTATCCGGAAGCCTCATCCACGATCACAAGCAGTTAAAACCCAGCTCATTAATAATAAATAACCTGCGGTAACCGAGCACCCGTTTTCCATCACCGAACAAATGGTACCATAAATCTAGAGTAAAGCACAGAAGGCACGGCGCAATTATCACTCCAGTAACAGAAAGATTAGGCTATTTATGCATATGAGATGAACATGCAAGTAAAAAGGAAACTTAAATTAGGACAGTATGTTCTGAACTCTCTTTTAGATTTTATATTGTAACAATCACCAATAACCTAATTAGTAACACCATATTTGATTAAAAAAATCTAAGCTCAGTTGGCATTGGGACTTGATTTGAAGTGGTTTGTGCGCGCCTTGTGAAGTTTCATCTCGACAGACACAAGAAATATGAATCGGTGCTTCCTCATTGAGCATTCCTCCTAGCCTTTAATAGTCGCTTGAAGCGTAATCCAATCTGAGTAAACGAACTGCAAACTGCATTTACAAAGCCGAATAAAAATATCGAGTAACAAGCTGGTTTAAAACAATAAAGACAATTATTTGCAAAAACAGCAAAACATGACTCACTCGCCTTTCCTCAGACAATGGAAACCAGTTGCAGTACAAAGACCTATTACCTAGGTACTTAATGCTATAATCCTGTGGCCTAGTCAGGGTGCTTTGAAGCGTGCATCGCCAAAGTTCCATATCGTGAGGTTGCTGCTCCGATAACGGAGTCATTGGGACCTTGACTGTTCAATTTGAACTCTTATGGACCTGTTATCTGTGGAACCTGTAACTCTCAAACATAACTAGATATTGATCTGAAATTAAATATATTTGACTTTCAAATAATTGACGACAGTTCAATGAGGTAATGCTTCATGTCGTAAATGGAGGTCAGCGTCGCTGGTGAAATTATATGCCCACGGAATCCAATATCTTACACCAGAGCAATAAATATATCTGAGCGTAGAGATTGTGATTCGTTCCAAAAGTTTTTTCAAAATAACGAACGAAAAATATATAGCAGCAGTTTCTGTTGCTATAAATTTTTCAAATTCAAACAACTAAATAAACTAAACCCTTACTAATGTTAGTTAGACCTAGCGTGTCGATAATATTCAATTCTAAGGTTATGGATATTCAGACAAATACTTGTAGATCAAATTAAATAAAGTTATCGCAAACAATCATTTCTGCTGGCGGAATAATACGGAACCGGGCAATTATCGGGCTGAGGATTGGTTGGGCTATAAAATAGTGTATAGTTTGCAAATGTCAGCGCTGGATGCGGCAGGTCGAGACGTGGGAGATTCACATTTCACCCATAATCAAGTTTTATAGACGACGCGCATACAATCACAGTACTGACGGAGGCAGAAGTGGCTTTGCTTGACGACGATGATGTAATAACAGAAGACCGTGATCTGTTCATACTTATAAAGAATCATAAGAAGGAACAAATGAGTACAGACGTAAGAAATACGAAGAGCATATGCGTTTTTACAACTCGTTCACTTTCTTTAATTAAAGTTTAAGCTACTTTTGTCATCGACTAGACCAGTCATTCTCAGTAATCTGGAAGAATAAATTCAAATCAGGGTCGGCTTGGTGTTTGTTTGATTTGTGGGTTTAGTTCATTAGCTATTAGTCTGAGACGTTCGCAATTTGCACAAGTTACTGTATAGGCAATTGGAGGTCTGGTTTTGTGGGAAGTAGTTTCTTATCATTTCCGTGTTTGATTTGAGCTAACTTTGTTTTGCTATCATCTTCATCGGTGTTTTCAGACTGCACATTGTAATTTCTAGTTTCCTTTTTCTTCCTATTTATTTTTTCGTGATTTAGGTGTCAATGCATTTATTTCGTCGATGATGGTTCGCTTTTCGCATAAATGCAGCGATTCCATATTTGCAATTAAAATAAGTATTGACAAGTGAATGGGACAAGACACATGTTCCAACTTCCAAGTAAAAAGTGAGTGGTTTGCGTCAGTCGGGCTTACGAGTACTCGGTACTCTTGCGCATGCGATATGCAGCTTTTTTATGTCGCCTGTTGATTTGCGCAATTCAAAGGACCTACTTGATAAATACAGACTTTATAAAGTGTTGGTTGAAAATTGCGTTTTCCTTATACATTTTATTTTGTTTAGCAATGCCCTGTGCCCTTCTGAAAGACGTAAACCATCCATGACGTCAGTCTCCTCAAACTACAGAAGCTTTATTTCACTTTTACAAGAACTGGTCGTAGATTTAATAGTTAAGTTAAGTATAGAAACATATTAAGTCAAAGTACATTTATAGCTAGAAAAAATACACGCTGAAAAGATGTAAATCAATGTTACACTCTTTATTAATAAACGAAAATTACATATTTAAGAAATGAAAAAAGGATTACGTACCTACTTATGAGGCATAACTTTGCTGATATACGATGCAAAAATATGACCATCGAAAATATTTTGGTGTACGACCAATAAAATAAATGCCAACAGGACAAGTCATAAAATAAGAAAAGGTCAAGCTTCTTGCAAAATATGATAATGCGTGCTCTTTTATTAAAAACAATTAATGATAATGTGCTAAAGGTATTAAAATGTCTGATCATTCGTATTATACTGATCCGATAACTTTCAATAATCACCGGTGCGATTTATATTATTACAGCTGTGGTGGTAAGATGAGTTGTTGGTCTTGAAATCGTACGTAAACTTATTTCTTGACCCTTTGTACCTGAGACGAGATGTTTGGATGATTCTCTAATATTTGTTCTGCGTCCACTGTGTCGTAACAAAGTAGTTACGACACAGATAAATCTAGTGTATGTAAAGTTTAAGCATGAGGCTGTTGAATTACGGGTTCCAAGCGAGGTCACAGGTGGAAACTAGTGAATACTTCTGTAAACATGATGGAACACTCCAGCGCTAGTATGGATGTTTCATTTTAACAGGTTATCCAATTAGTACCGATGAAGCAGTGTAGTGTGTGCTCAGCGAAACTTTACGAGCGCCCCGAGGGATGTTCAAAGTAGGTTTATCTCTACTTAATAGAATCGTGTTCGTATTGTGACTCGAAAGACCGTAAACTTGTCATGATCACGACTATGATAAAGTATAATAAAATATGATGAAGATAAGATGACTGAATTTATTTAAACGAGACGCTGTGTATCCTTCGTCAGAACTAAGGAAATATATGGAATAACCCACTAGTAAATATCGAGATGTAGGTATGGGTTTTCCATCGAGATGTGGGTAATTCTACTGTAATCATTCAAAAAGTAAAGACAGCAGTATCTTTCTATTCTTGAAATATTTTATGTGGCAACGACAAGGGGAAGCGATCTTCCGTTAAGATTCCCAACAAGATGGACTGCCTGGAAGAAAGGCAGAGGCAAGTTCTACGCCGTGGTTAGAAGGCTGCTAACAGAAAGCGCTGAAGACAATCTGTCCACGACATGACAACAAAGGCGATCACGATCTTCAGACATGAAGTGCGGACAACAGAGAGAGGAAATACATTCGTAAACGGTTGTGCTTGTGACATTATATTTCCAAAGCGCATTGTTCTAAGAGTGTGCAAGTGGGACACTAGGTTATTCGGAGTAACAGCCAAAAAGAATCTAGAAACGACCATCGGTAATGTACCATCTAAAGGTTATTGAAAATCCTTGTCGCTCAGGTTTGTAAATGAAGTTACAATATTTGGCACCACCAATGCTTTCAATATTGCATCGTAATCAAAATATCAGAGAAGAAACTTTCGTATTCAATGATTCTCAATACCATAAAACATATCTACAGGAGTATGTTATAAAGGTAATAAACAATGTCTCGTCTCGACGTATGTTACAAAGCAGGTGCAATAGTACTCTCTCGCGGGTGAAGCCTTGCATTATTGTGTCAAGTGTTTCAATGCCTAGACTATTGTTGCGGACTATAAATACCTTCTAGCGCTTGTATCACAGAAAGGTCGCAATGGCATTTGAACGTGCAGCAATTTCATTTCGTATACAATACTATTTTGTAGCTTTAAAATTTTTGGTGTACACCAGGGATGTATATCACCTGTACTATTTATATTAGAATGTTAGGTTAGTCACTTACATAACATGTCACTTACAATGATGAATGTTTGACTAGGCAGTAAATCCTTTACTCCCAACCCAACCAAAGTTACCTTTATCAACATTGATCGGTATTTTTTAAAACCAATAATACAAACTTCAAATTCAAGTTTCGAGTAATGTTTTGCGATTCAAATTGAACAACCGTGTCACCCCCTGTCAATACTCACTTGTTAGCATTTTAAATTCAATGATGTAATAAAACCTGTACCAATACCCTACTTAATCTACTTATAGTACAATGTGGATGTGTTTGTTCAACCTGTTCGTGTTTGCTTGACCGAATTTGAGCGAGTCACTATCGCCCACGCGGTATATCGAAAGTATGGAAATGACTAATGATTGTTCTTGTCTCTTTGAGGTTTTGAATACACTCAACCCTGTCGTTGCACCTGTCTTTATTGACAACAATATTGTTTTCTTGGTTTTTATCTCTCTTATTATATGTTTGTCCAATATTTATACCTTACTATATGATGGGTTAATATTTCTCTATATTTCTTTTATTAATGGTTGCGTACCTCCTTAACATTAACGTCGGCCTGCTAAGCCTATAGTGCTTCTAGAAATCCAACTTTATCTCAGTTTTCTGGATATGAAGTTCTGAACAAACTAATATAAGCGACGGGAATGCTAAACCACAGCTTGTACTGAGGTTACCGTGTCATCGACACCGATGTACGTAGTATCACTCTCTAAAGTCTTAAGTAAATAATATAAATACAGTAACAAAGGCAAAACCTACCAAGGTATTGAATACATCCGCTAGTGATTTCGAAATACCTACACATCAATAATTGTTTGTGATTATAGTTTACTGCTCTGAGAGGTCTGGAATATCTATCAAATCGAATAATGGTTTTATAATAATTAGCGTTGTTAATTTTTTTTTTACAAATCAATTAACCAATGACAGCGAACATAATTGATGTGAGCACGAGCAGACTTAATTCGGATTTTAAGAATTCTACCAACAACAATTACAAACGCAGGAGTGGTGATGAAGAACTAAGGTCTTTCTGAATGAAACCGTACCGAATCGAATAGTGTAGTTCATAATCTGGAATAACACTGTAGAGACAAACTGAAAACACAAGGATTGCTATCATTATAAAGTGATCAAAGCTTAAAATAGAGGCGTTTGGACAAAGAACGTTTAAAACAGTATGTCCTGGAAATCTATGAGCAGTAGACTTCAGGATGCTGATGTTAAACTAAGTAATTCAAATCAACCTTATATCGAAAATAGATCAAGTGATAAACATAAAATTACATCCAAAGGCACCGTAAACCTCTCGGCAGTAAAAGCGAGTCGATTAACATCGTGACGCAAGTGTTTCGGACTACCAAAATTATTATCCAATAAGTGAGTCACGAGGACCGGTTCCCACACCTTGCGCCTACGCAGAAGTTTGATGTCACTTGGGTAAGGGTGATTCTGTATTCCTGGAAAACTTCTGTTTAGGAACTAGATTTAACATTTAGGAAGGCAAATAAACGCGCGTTAGTCTCGAAGAAGATGGTTTAGTAAAATCAGTAACGAATTATATTGTTAAGTTTTGATGCGTTAGTTTTCGTAATTTATTTCCGCTGCGATACAAAAAAAATAACCGCGATAAATTGTAACACTGGTGAAATGCCTAGCTCATTCCAGCTGGTCAGATCCAGAATCTGCTCTACATTGCAACCGATTGTTCCAGTATCTCCAATCGTATTTACTTCCTATTCAATTAGCGATACAATCGTTTGTTTACAATTTTGCGGTGCATCTAATTCATTTGTGGTGCTGATCAGGCAACAAATATTTAATTGGTTGCTAATTGCTGAGTTTGTTCTATTGTTCAAGGGGTGATTCTTTCACACAATTGCCATTGTGGTAAGACAATGTTGGGAGTTGACCTCGAGGATCGTGGTGAAACACCTCTGCTGTGCCTTGCTTGTTGAGGTAGCCATCTGTTCTCGGAACCCTGACATGGCTAAAAACTTTAAAAACAATAGATGCTAACACATCTTTTTTATCGTAAAAAAGTCTTATCTTTTCTTCATGTTCTTCCAAGGCAATGTTCACTCTGCTTAAGGCTACTGGTTGGTTATTTTCCTATGTTCCTCCTCGACAAACTATTCCACGATCACATCAATACACTTGCGTTTATGAAAAGCTAAGTCAATAATCATGATTGTGTTTTAAACTGTACAACAGTCATATTAAACTTTCCATTCGTTAATTAACAAGAGGAAACATATCCTTTGTTTTTTCCAAGTATTTATTGATATTCTTTTAATTTATTTTTCTCTTACCAACTCTTGTTTCGTTTTACAACTCAAACAAGACAATACTGGTAAAGGTGAGCTTTTACAAACCTTTCTAAAGTGTCAGTTTGCTCCAGATACGTTCTGGTGAACCAATTTGGATTACAAAACGATCCTAAGTACCTGTCAAGTGAATGGGACTAATATTGCACCCATACGACTTAAGCACCCATACGACTTAAAGCAATATTCTTGTTGAATGTGCCTTTATGCCGATATGGTGTTGATCTATATACATTCGCGTCGGCATCTATATACATTCGCGTCGGCGTCGGCATAGGGTATAATTTGGTACATTGGAGATAACATTATAGGAATTTTGTCATCATGGTCAAGATTTAGGCTGAATCCTCTTGTGGTTATATATTGAGTGTCTCGTGTCTTTGAAATATTTAGTTTATTGAAAGAACAAAAAATAAATAGAATGGTTTCGGCTCAAGCCATTTATAGTCTAGTCGTCGTTAACATACGAATAATAGCAATAAAAAAAAATGTATGTATGTATTCTATCAGCCATCTAGTTTCCATCGTACAAGCTTTGCTTAGTTTGGGACTAGAAGGCGTTGTGTTAAGTGTCCGTGAATATTTATTTATTTAATACGTACTTAACGCGTAGGAGTTCCAAATGATTATAAAACCATACATTTGAACTTATGTAAGTCTTGGTCAATCAAAGTGCCGGTATTCTAATTGCAGTACATTATGTATTTTTGAAATAAAATACCTTATTAATTATAGATACGCTTTGGTTTAATAGCTTTGATTGCGTATCTACCTAAACCTGTCATCGATTATTTATAATTTGCTAGCACAGAAAATAATTATATCTGTTACGGAATAAACCTCCGCCATCAGTTCAGAGGTGAGATTGATGTCATTAGAAAAGATGACGCAGGGAGTTTCGACCACAGAGCCCCAAGTCTGTGCATTTGTTTTGACTTTCGACTCGAGTATTGCACACGCAAACGCATCCGCAAAGCGAGAAGTTTTGTATGAAAACTGGATAAGCATATCTAGCGGAAGATTTGGTAATCGTGTAATTCCCAACAAAATTTCTCGCCTTGCGAATGCGTTTGCGTGTGCTACACTCGAGTCGAAAGTCTAAACAAATGCACAGACTCGGGGCTCTGTATTTGTGACGGTTTTTCTCCCAATAGCATTCGTTTGTTTCAAAAAATATGCTCCCAGGCAATTTACCTTCTTGAAAGTTTTCGATACTCGAAGACGATTATAGCAATACATCAAAAAATATCATTGAAGACGCGTATTTTGTATGTGTACGAATATCCAATGACTTGTTTGAGGTGGTCGCTCAGAAACTTTAGTAGTCGAGTATCGGACACTAGCGTCGTCCTATAATGATGACATAAATAAAATGCAATCGTTAAATAATGGTAATTAACTTGTTACAGATGGACAACCGGAAAACACAAATCGAGTAATGCGAACACTTCGGTGTAAAAACTTCAGTGTAAGTACAAGTTTTTATATAACTGCCTGGGTACACAACACACCACTGGTTTAGCTAGCTATAGAACCCTCCTATATATATGAACTTCAGTATACACAAAACCAACACTGATAGGCTTTTAGTATCTACCAGTTAGGATACTTTTAGTCGAATGCAAAAAAGGAATTTGAGGGTTGCATATTGTAATACCCAAAGCCTAAAATTGCAAAAATAAATCTTTTCATGAATGAAAAAATACTCGACAGTATTGACAGCCATTGCTGTCCAGAACTTGTAAGGGTATGTTTTGATATCAGTTCCGGTGCTACACGTACCATCATCATCATATCTCTTTTCTCATCCATTTTCTTCTATCAGTCGTCATTTAGTATTCACTCCTTACTCCTGACCATTATTGACAGACTCTGCATCTTTCTGTCCTTATCCCATCGTGTTTCTCTCTTCAATTCCCCTTTATCACTCGTCATCTTGCCGTTCACTCCTTTCTTACTTAGACCATACCTTGCCAAGTAGCTCTGAGCACTTGTAATAAGCTGATGTGTCGTCACACGGTTCTAACGGTTCTAATTACGTAGTGAGTAGTAATAACCTGTAGTTATGCTGTTAGTCAAACAGGGTGCTAATGCGACGATTTACCAGCTCAATTGAATTAAGTGTTCCGTTTTTCTAAACGTTGAGCTTTGAAATTCCAACAAGTTTTATCAAATTTAGAGAGGTTGGTATCCTGGAGAATACGATTATAGGCTTTTTTTTTTATTCGAGTAAGTGTACATTTCTAGTACTAATTAGGTATGGGCCTGTATGTGGGGTCTGCATAACATCTACCAATGTGTGTGTAAAATATTTTTGTTTTCTTCCAATCTCTTTATTTTTATACAGCACCCTTTGTATTATACCTTGAAGTCCTTTCCGTTCAAGGTTGTCTGGAAGAGATCGCTGCATAGCGATAAGACCGCCCATTGTACAATTAATTTAAGTTTTGTTTTTTATTTTCTTGTAATCCCTAGGTTAAGGTGTGCAATAAAGTATTTTCTATATTCTATCTATCTAACATCTATTAGTTACTATCTTTTTCTTACATATTATAATCTTTACAATCGATTATTGTGCCTTATTCAAAACCAAATGCATCGCTACTATTACCTACATCTTCTCATCACATGACATTGTTATGGAAATACAACACAATTCAAATATTTAACTAGATTCTCCAAAAAATTATTACATTGATAGCGCAGATTCGTGGGCGTGCTTCAACTAGAAATGAGAGTAGCTCAAGGCAATATTGATAGCGATGGAACACTATTGACGAGTTTTCGAACCCCATCGATGCTTACTATACAAAAGAAACGTGCTCGCGCACCTGTCACCTATACTTCCATAGGTGGGCTGAGCAATAACACCACGGGTGGCTCAGTGTTGCCAGTGGATAAACAACGTAGGGTAATTTATTCAAGTAACGGTAAATCGGAATTTAGTTGAATATTTTACGAAAAATATTATAAAATATTCTTTCTGAAGTACGGAAGAGCTTTGATAACAATGCCATTGAACGCTGTTGATTATCTTAAACATGTAAACAGTTCTAGTTTAATCGTCTTGCCATTTTATTTGTGTGAGCGTTGTGTTATATGTCCAAGAATATTTATTTATTTATTATTATTATTATTATTTTCATTAACCTGCCAATCGGTAACCTTTATAACCTTAGTGCACTTTGCAATTGTAACAAATCATTCCATAATTTGATATCAATGAGTAATTGGATAATATTTCACGCCTGGCAACACAGCAGGACTTGCCAAGCCGAGTCGGCCTTTATTTCGTCAGACTAGACTTTGAACCACATTCCTAAGCTCTGCCTGATGAAAACTTAGTTGAGCTCTAAACTTTGATAAATAACTCTTTCTGAATGCTCTACTCTCACGGACACATATACCAAGGAATACTTTCTTAGGTTAAATTAAGCAAAAACATACATTTTTCATTATGAAAATGACATTTTGCAATAGGTATTATTTGGGTTTCAGCGACGCACAACGCTATACTTATATTATGTCAGTATCAAGTATCATATAGATCACGTGTGAAGCTTTCATTATACCTAAGTAGTAATATAAATCTAGGTAATATTGTTAAAAGTTGTAAATCCAACTCATACCTACTCCAGCCCCCGTATCGCAAGCGCTGAACTGCTTTTGCTGCCCAGCATAATGTCAAGTGACGTGGCTACAAATATACGAAAACACGAAACTTTTGACGGCAAAAAAGGCTCTGAAATGTCACTATTTGGTCACAGAATACTTATGATTTAGTATGGAAACAGTTCAGAAAACCTGCCAGGCGTATGCAAGGCAGCACACCGATCGCACCGCAGTAGCTATTCCATAACATATGAAACAGAATATTCGCCATGAAACTATACACCGCGGTAGGTAAAATCGAAAGCCACGGCTTTCTGCGTTTCCCTTCGAAACCGATATTTTATATTTCAAAGCGCTTTGTCATACAAATTGATGTCGAATCTGATGTGGTTTGTCATGGCACTTTATTAACTCAATATATCGAGAGTCATAAAATACATTGAAATACTGACCATTGCTTGCACATACTTACATTTTCACGAGTAATTTTAAACAAAGAAATATATGTAGAAAAAAATTAATTCACGTCGACAAAGTTTGAAAAAAATATGTTTTACTTACTAAATTAACCTTTTAGAATGTTTTATCTTCTTACTAACAAAAGCGACTGGGATAATGAT
The DNA here is from genome assembly GCA_918843925.1 of Eulithis prunata. Lineage (NCBI taxonomy): Eukaryota > Metazoa > Arthropoda > Insecta > Lepidoptera > Geometridae > Eulithis > Eulithis prunata. The sequence continues at coordinate 3,312,496 of OU974016.1, read as the reverse complement.
TTAGAGAAATTCCAAAACTTGGGAACTTGTTTAAACGTAAAAGCAGTTTAACAGAATAAATAATAGTACCGACTAATTTACATGGTTAGTAAATGAATAATCTTACCCAAGGGTAAGCGTGAGAAAATGAAAATTCGCGTGCTTAGACTGCTTAGCCTCTCCCACTCACTGCACAATAAATGATAGAAATAAATAATTTCTATTGACACCATTATTTTCTCGACCTTTTCGAGATATTTGATAATTAACTTGAATATGCGAATAAATTCAAGGATAGGTTAGGTACATAAATGTGTGACACCTTCTGAATGCAAATTACTTTAAGTAATGTCCATTTTAAAATTATCGATATCGAGGCCAAGAATATTAGCACTTCCCTACCTGTCTAGTGTCAACTCAGTGTCCTTTATAAGCTTACACAAGCCTAATCCACTAATGAAGACATCGACAATGAATGATGCGATGCGGACAATACGCTATCATTTATTTGGCGAGATTGCATCATTTTCGGTCCGCCAAACGGTAGACTCTAAACCCATCGCAATAAGGTCGAAAATAAACTATTAGTAATAGACGAAGCTTCATGATTAAAGCATAAAGTTCTATCTATTAAAGCTGAGATAACATATACGTGCGTCGACTGCTTAGTTTTATTGGATATTTCTAAACATAATAAATCATATATTAAACAAGGAAACCAATTAACAGAACACAGCAGTTTAATAGACGAGATAAAACGTACTGATCTGATCAGCTGTCAATCGATATGAATGTGAAAAGTCGATAGAATGTTTCGTAAATTGCGTGGAGATAAGGCTGTGTAAATATCGATTTTGCAATTATGACATGTACCACATATCGATAAGTTAGTTTCAAAATCTGCTGAAATATTTAATTAGAATCGTGATAAGAAGTTTTACTATCCATTAGAATGGACATAATACTTGATAAACGATAGATAACAGTGAACATACATTTTAGACAAGTAATAATTACTTTGTAATGAAGTTGTTACGTGTAATAAAATACATAATGGTTTATAACTCAAATTCCTATACTCATTAACTACTAACGAATTCAGAGCAGTTCGTTATGATTTATAATCTGATACAATTTATTATTTTATTACATACCACCTCGACTCACTTAATATTTTTATTTAATTTTTATTCGCGCTGTCTGTGGGTAAGAAGTTACGTAATATTTTCATTTTTGCAGAAAACCCCTTAGGATCGTGGGAATATCATACACACAACAAATGTTACACAAGAAAGATAATATTGTGAGATAGGGACTTTTACATCCAATCGAATTAATTGAATTGATATTTTATTTCACGTTTAAGTGGACATTTCCATAATTAAATTCTATCAGTCATCATAATGTACTAAACCTTGAATATTACAATAATCAAATATTATTAAGTAATGGAAGTTATAGGCTCATTCATATTAATATCGCGCGAAACATCTGTTATGTTACGAAAAAAAATATAAATAAAATGTTATTATGATATATTTTATAGTAACACAATATATTAGCCGTCGTTTGAAGCCGGTGTAGGAACAGGTTTTAAATGAAATTATACTTGTCGCTCTGCATCCGGTGCTATGCCTCTTCGCAATTTATAACATCTGCTTTCTAACTATAGGTTCAGATTGCATTTATCTTGTTTTTTTTCTGCGAGACTGCTGGGTACTCTTTGTTGCTAGACTTGCAATCTAATTTACTTACACAGTCATCAGAGTAGGTACTAGGTATGCAGGTTAATTTTTAGGTCTTATTTTTTCTTTATTTTTGTCTTTTGAATTTAAACAATGAATGTGTTAAATATAGATTAATTCATCTCCTAAGTCCTAGTTTTTCGCTGAAACGTTAAATAATAAAGTGATAAATCATAAAAAAATTGCTAGTGACATAATCTTTCATCAAAATCTGATTGGGGGGGTTACGTAAACAAATTAAATATGTGCATATTTAAGAGTTAATAGACTACTGAGCCCCTATGCAAATCCATAATTCTTTTTAGAAAAAAAAAACTTGATACTAAAAACTTTTTTAATCCGAAACAAATTGTTGCATTACTTTTACCGTCCGTAGGTTGTGCAACCTCATATATCCTTCAAAACATTTTTAACGCAAAACTAATCAAACATTTCTTTGGAATCTTCATCATCAAAGCGATCAACGACTCGGCTATTCATAAAATGTTTACTGTAGCTTCCGCCTTTTTGAGCGGAATAGTCAATAGGTTCAGTAAAATTACAAGATAGAATATTATTGGATACGACTCCATATATCCGCATTGAGCAACCATCGTATTTTCATCATGAACATGGATTAGGCATGAGAAAATTCACGCACGATCACACCCACGCACTATCCAAACGCGTCAAAATATCAACCGGTGGATATAAAGCTTCTGCAAGAAATGAGAGACCATAAAAGGCGATTGAGTGCTTTGTAGTGATGGCTGGCCCTAATAGCGGTCAGCTACCTGTTCCGCAGGATAATGAGTGGACTAACTGGAGCTTTGTGCTTTGGAATGCAACTTGGTACTGCTTTACGCCGTACTAGTTAGAAGTCTTCTAACTTATTAGAACGCAAAATATCAGCGGATGTTGTACTGATTTTATAAAGGTAGGTTCCTCTTATTGGCACAGCACCATCAATAATCGTATCAATATTATTAGCATCAATATCATCCCAATAATCGTCATGAGTGGTACAAAATTCAGCTAAAATATATATTTTTTAAGTCCAGCATTCGGAAATTTACTGCAGTGAAATATGTCTCATCATCGTTTGTTACAAAATGTACAACAGAAGATGGAAGACCAGAAATTAAACAAGAAATTTACAGTGGATTCCAAGTTAAGTATAATCTTGTACCTTGTAATACAACTGCACTAGGAAATACTTCTCTAGCTGAATACCCCGCCCATCTAAACACGTCATGAACCCAGGATTACAGCTACATAATCGTGCTTAAACCGCTAGCTCACATTTGGCTAGCGAACTGAATATGTAGTCACAGGTAAAATGTTAATGGATTATTACCTTAAATGGTGAAGTGAACTCAGCGGCTGCATGAGAAGCCGCCTCGCTATCAGCGGATTCGAGTTTGACAGAACAATTGCCTTCCCTTAATATTCATGGGATCTGTCAATTATTTTCTCGAAGATCATTGGCTTCATCGATTGAATTTAAAAACGGGATGTTTTGATGTGCTTCATTAGATTAACGAGAGACCGCTTCCTGCATGGTTACATGGTTTCTATTGCTTATTGAAGAAATCATTCTTTTCGAGATTTGGTTTGTCTATAACGCATAACAGTAACTGTGTCATGTCGTGAGTGATAGATCAGGTGATATGAATTAGTAAATAAATCATGAACCGTCTCTTGGATTTTGCTTGTATGATTTCCAAAATCACAAAAAGGGCAATTTTAAAAATATCATGTCGTATGATAAGAATAATTGATTGATTGTTAGAAATTCGTCGTATTTCTATGATGCGGTTAATGTTTAATTTATGTCTGTCAATACCATGAAAAGATCCAATAAATGTAAGCTCGATGCCGACATGAAATTTTACGAGATTCTGTGTCAACTCGCTTCCCGTTCCATAAATAAAAGATTATCCTAGGAGCCTATTACCGCTTTACGATGGTCAGTCATTATTCCCCTTTGACATTTGGCTTCGTTTAGCATAAATTCTGGCAAATTTAAACATGCATCTCCTGGTTCATAAACCACAGCAATATCAACCTTATCTTCAAATCCGTTGGATGCTTTTCAATTTATTTCTTTATCATCACTAGTATTAGATTCTTTGTATCCTGCATCTTCAGGTACGCATTCTGACAGATTGTTATCCGATACCCATAAAGAGGATCCACTGTGAACAAGATGTGTTACTTAGTATAAAGTCGTGTTTTACAAAGTTATTGCTTGATGGCTCTATTTCCATACCGATGCTGTAGTAAATATCAATTATACAGATTTATAACAAACATTAAACAATTTTCATAAGTACCAACTTATCTTTCAAAAGGATATTATGATGAATACTTACCCGATTAAATGGGAGTATAAAAGTTTACTATCTCAAAGTGCTTTTGTTTTTTGGTTTTAAAAGATCAAGCTCTTGTTGTTAAAACCGTAACATTATTTCAGACCAGTTTACAACAATCTAGTTACAGATGTAAGTGCAAAAAAGCCATGGATTTATTTTAAAGTTCGGTGGCATCTCGATCGCATCTTACTCGCGTGCTGATCGCATCTGAGTTATAATGAGACGGAGCCATGTGATTCAGTGGGAGTGTCTGCGACTGGCTTGTGTTACTCTTAATCAAGTTTCATGGGAAAATGAGCTTTATTGCCTTGTTTGATCCTTACATTATAGGCACTGTATAGGCAAATACTATAAATGCTTTGATATGTACCGATGCTGATTGTCTAGTCTAGCCAGTATTTTAAACAGTCACGAGCGATTTCAATTTGCATGGTGTATTATGCCACAGCTCTTTCCAGAGTGTCTTCGGTAGAAAATCTTTGCAGAACTATGATCTCATCTGTGGTGGAAGTGTCCGCGGGAAATGGCGTGATACAATGCCTGTGTTTTCTTTGTAATGGGCTAAGAAGGTTTTATGATCGCGTTAGGGATATTTTTTCTTTGGATTTATTATTTATTTTCTTTTTACTCATATTTAGTTTTAATTTTTCTCCACCAATGTTCTTTACAAAAATCTTTATCATTGTAAGTTTTTATTGTTGGTTTTAATGAAAGTTTTGTTTAACTTAAACACTGACAGAATACATCTTTAACTTTTCAAATTTATTATTCTGTTAATCTTATTACTTCAATTCTAGTGTTTTCTTATTTCAAAGTATAATCATTGGCCTCATATTTTACACACAGACGTTATTGAACTCACATAAATCACCAGCGCGAACATGTTAATTTACATCAGTCATCTCATCTCACATCCATCCTGACCCGCTGATCTTTAAGTTATTACGCAAAATGCAAATCGAGGATGCACCTTTATGTAAACACTTTCACGTCCCGACTAATATCTGTTTAAGTATAGGAAAATTATGGGAAATCGTGACGAAATTCAATTCCATAGTATTCATTATGCCGTAAGAAATAGCATTGTTAAGAGGCAATTTAGTTTTGTAAGGTTTAAATAACTATACTGCAGATGAGCAGGATATTTAGTAAAGTGGAGGTGTAATAGAAGCTTACAATGAGCACATTGATTGTGTTGGCGTGTTGGCCAACCAAATCATAATTCTTATTGTTCAAAGCTTAGAATTTGGACAGCGTATTTCAAATTATATCTATGGTGTACGCTTGCTTTGAATATTGAAAAAAAAACTGTTTTTATTACCGGCACTCCTGTATTTGGACTTGAATAGATTACAAAATATCAGAGAGTTATATTGCGAAACATATAATTGGAAATTTCTCAAAAGCAAATCTCTCGATAGAGAATCGACGGTCAATAAGCCGTAATCTGTTCCTGTAAGCACAAAGATACGTTAATAGCTTCAAGAATTTACGCAGTCTGTCGCATGATAACATCTATCGAGTCGATGAGCCTTCTCGATAGAATACCTACAAGTATTACTACCTACAAGTATCGATAACCCTACTTTGTGTCTCGGCTGCATATTAACTGCAACTTTACCCATTGTTAGGCATTTTCTATTTGTCAGCGTTATCTAAAACTCATTACGATGAACTGATAAGATTCATTGTTAAAAAATGCAGTCGTGGCTTGCAGGCTTCTTACGAAACCAGGCTCGAAAGAACCTATTTATGTCACGGCATCTCGTTGGAAAATGGGACCGTATTCTCACGGTAGAGAGCACGTTTTCACTTGTAATAGTTCAAGTCTTCCACACCTTCTACACTTGTTCGAGAAATTGTATATCGAGCTTAATTCTAAAAGATCTTAAACCGCCTGGGAACCTCGTTACTTAAGACATTGCGCTGCTCAATTTGATCACAGATAGTCTAATGTTCTAATACTAAATGCCAAACTACTCTACTGATATTCTATTGCAAACTTCAGTCTCATTAGTTTGTATTCAGAAAGCCAACTTCAAACAAAGTAGATTCATACCTAGATACATATTGAGATTCTAATTTATTTCTGAAAAAGTGGTTGCTTGCGACTTCGTCCGCTTGGTCTTTGTTTTCACGTGGTTGTTATACGTTGTCAATGGTCTTCTATGCCGGTCGTAAAATTCTCCCATGGTAAAAAGGCTAAATCTAGGCATATTCAAATTGTATTTGATATGCCCGCTCATTGACTACAATCATTGTCACTTTATATTCTAATGGTGCTATTTCATGTTGAGTGTTATGCTTGTTGGCATAAATAAACTAAATTAAGAGAACAGCACGCTCGCTAGCATAAACCTGCCTTTAAACGACGTGCTATATTACTTAAAGCGTGTGTCCATTATTGACAGTGCCAACTTTAATGCTTGCATGAACACTAAACTAAGGCTCAACCATTATTTCATACTTCGTAGTCTCTAAGGCCTTGGCTTTTGAACGTCACAATGTTACTACAATATTCGTGTTTGCACGAATTATTGTTCAGCTTAGATTTTCTAATAAACATCAACTATCTGAAGAAGGTGGTATAGTATAGCAAAGACTTGCAATTGAAGAAACCCATCAGCATCAACAAACATCATTATCTGCAGCAGCGTAATCCATCACTGAACATTGCCTTCTACTATACGATAACTAGGTCGAATAATCTAGTGCTTTTTCCGCCCTCCAACTTCGCGTACTTTTATGTACATTGTTTTCGTTCCTTCCTTGTCCTCAGATACGTCTTCCGATTCGTGATCGCCCTTCAAGATCTTATATCCTTCAGCGTTTCTATGAAAAACGGAATCCAAAGTTTAGCCACTTTTAAATTCTATAATAACTCTTCTACATATAGAAAATAAGAGATATCTTATCAGTCAATTAATGGTGAACTAAACGTGTATTCCCTGTGTCGGCTGTAATGCAGTGTTGTGAACTTGCGTTCACATTTCACAAAATCACAATGGATTCAAGCGCGTGTGGGCTATTACAATAAAGCATTGATCATCTCTGGAAGAACAATCATCGCCGTTAGCAAAGTAAATCGAGGGGTGGATGCGGAAGATGCGATTCCATTGATATAACGGGGCTTCTAGAACATTCAGTTTTTAAATAAAGTCTTCATTATCTAACGCAATTTCATTTCCTTCATATTCCCGTGATGAAATCTGTCTCTAGAATGCGCTGTGTCCCCTGTGTCTCTTACGAGTATATCAACAAGATTGATTTGGTTTAAATTATGTCAACAGAGATCGTTAGCCCTTGAATCATTTTAGCTTTTTAGCATTCTATCATCCAGTTTCTAAAGTTTTTGATTGTATTTTATTGGAATGTAAGTGCATGTGTTAATTGGGTTGAAATCCAAAGGCACTGTGCTAATGATATTAATATTATGTTGCTTTTGAAGCTAGACAGTTGTTAGTTATTTGAATGGTTGGGGATAATTAACATCAATTAGTGGACAACCATTGAAAAGCTTGTCCTCCAACAAAAAGGGTAAGCGTTTATTTTCAAATAGAATCTTAAGACCAACAAGACGTATTGTTCGAAACGATTACCATTTGTCCGGTTTTCAAGATTATTTTGTCTCTTGTATCATCATTAATGGTGATGGTGACTGGTTTTTTTATAGACACTGGACGTCTACCGGCTGATTTAGAATACATTCTTTGAATTTGAATTGTAAACTACAGCTATAGCGGGCGGTACCCTGTGTAAAAGCTAGTCGTTGTAAACAATAGCCCATAGGTAATTGCTATTCATTGTACAATGTGAATACCGAACTAAATTATAGTTTAAATTTTTTATCGTGCACTATGTTTTTGACCAAATTAAATGACTGTGTTTGAGCAATACCGAGTTCCGAGCTTTAAAAGGCTTGGCCGAATATTTAGTCATTTTGTAATGAAGATAATTTGAACAATTCTGCTGATTTTATATTTGTTCCGCATAATAAGTAATTTATACTAAAAGTGGAAACTGATTTAAATTCAATAAACTGTACAGACAATACTATTTGAAATTCATCGAGTTTTGAAATATCAACTATTCAAACCAAATGCATGAATATTCTCTGTAAAAGACGTAACTTCACAGTAATAGGATTAGAGCAATGGCTGTTAAGGTGGCCCACTGTTCGTAATTCTCCGTAATACTGTTAAAGGATTGTACGGTTGATCAGCAGTAACCTTAATCCTTGATTTACAGGAATTACTTATGTATTTATTGTTTTCATGGGTTCACCCCGAGATCTTCTTCCAGTGAAATAGGGATTGTACTTCTAAGTATCAAAAGTAAGACATTGTGCAATTCTCGCAATAATATTTTGTCATATGCTAGTCTGACGTTTATATCTTTACTCACAAGTGGTGGTACCTCTTTTTTTCTAGTACCCACTACACGAGAATCTCAGTGTGGGGCCAGGACTGGTTATATTATGTACATGTATAGAAGTTTGATCATATATTTTAGCTGTTTTATTCTTTTTAATTAAATTGTTCGTTTGTTTATGACATCTTCGTGCGTGTCAAGGCATAACATAAACATCTTGTTTGTGGTACGTACGACATAGTGCATCCACTTTGTCGTACCGACCGCCAGGGGGCCTGCAAACTTGTTGGATTTACACAACTAGTAAGAACCCTTTCGAATGCAAATTTTGAGCCGTGACATATTAATGCTAGGCTGCTATGGTGCCATGACATTACAAGATAATAATAAACTGATAAAATTATACTAAGAACTGTATAGTAAGAACGGGAAGAAGAATTCATAAAATGTAGGAAATATTAATCGCTTTGCATTACGTGCGAAAGAAATACGAATTTATACCTTCAATAGGTCCGTCTGACTTCACATTTTATCACTTGAAAAAGTTTAATTTCAGATAGACCTTTGTCTGCCACGAGCAAATCTCCGGTTCATAATAAGACTGGAAACTTGCGGTATCTTCGCGTTGCACTATCTTATTTATTGGCAGCTCCGCCTACCGATCGAAGTACTTTTAACGTTTCTTATGATTTACTCCTTGAGATAATGTCTATCGTTATGAAGCTACTTTTTGCTATGAAATACGCGGACGAGTTCGTTCCTCCAGCTATGAGGTAATCTATGAGCTAGTAATTGGAATTTAATCTTGAGTTCTATAACAGCTTCCGATTCCACTTTACTTAGTTATTAAATTCATTTAATTTTCTTCGAGTGCATGCTAAATATTTCCGCTGCATTTCTTGATAGTTTCAGTTATCCGTACACTGTTTTATATAAATTATCTGTGTTTAAAATTGGTGAAATTTTAACAGTGATCTTTGAATATTCTTATAATGCTACTTAAATATATTCAATAGTCATCCTGACCTACAAGGTTTCTCTTCCACGTTTCTCGACAATTATCTCTATTTCACTTGGAGCGAAACACGATCCTGTGAAACTGGGTTGTATGATCGTTTGTGATTGCTATTTTTACTATGGTCTTTATCGTTTTAACTACATTATTATCAAGCTCCACATTTACATCGATAACCGAGAAATAGAGTTTTTTCAACTCGTTGTGTTTATTAATTTGTACTGAAACACTGCATGGATTATCTGAGTTTACCATTTCTTCATCAATGTCCATCATAGCAGTTACAATCGCTGAACTTTTGTTTATTTATTTATTTAATACCTTATTTCCCACAACTTTTCAGGGCATTAAACTTCCAAAATAAGTCATAAGAACCGAAAGCTCGATGGTTATGTTTTGTTACGTGCCACTTGCATACACTACAAACATGTTAAATGTATGTGACATTGCTCAGTTTATACTGGATGATAAGAAAGTACAAATATGTTTGAATACATCGTTGTTTATTAGTGTTTTACTGTTTGTTGCAGTGAGATGGCGCGATGGAGAGCGCCGCAGTATGGCAGATGGCTCATCTGGTTTGGTCTGCTGCACCTGACCACGGCAACTCCTGGTATTTACCTATATATTGCTTCAAAAATATCTAGAATATAAAACACACAAAGCAAAATAAAAGGCTGATTTATCTAATGTATATTCTGTAGGCTTGGCGCACAGAACAAATTCTTGCATTCAACAATTATATTATTTCACAGATCAACGATTTAGTAAAATCCAGATAAACATGTATCTTGTTAGCTCCTGTATTGACTGCTAGTGGACTCAGCGGCTATTTATTGCAAGCATTTACATCGAAATAGTGAAACTGAATTCCCATGCAAAATGCAAATTGGGTTTTATTTACTTTTATTGTCGCAGTTTGCTCTTATTTATCTAAAGAGACATTTCTTAAATGTTTATCGCTTGCTTTCATTGCATTTACATAGTTATTTATAGTTTAAGATATTGTGTTAATGGATCGTTACGTTACTTCTAAGATCATTTCTTGTTTACCTCGAATTACTAAAATGGTTGGAACTGTATTGCGAAATTACTTTAAAAATTTATGAATGTATCTTTTTGTATGTAACATTGAGCACACTGTAGTAACCAAATTCGATTTTACATGTTTTGTATAATCGATTCACACTGAGTCATCTATTCTATTGTATACAGTCGTGTATTGATTCGTTTGTCTGCACAATCATTGATTTGATCTTGTTACTGTTCCATCACGTAAATTACTTTCTTGTTCAATTGTTTGTTTAAATTGTCGGCGGCTATTGTTTTATCTAAATCAATAAGCACGTTACGTTCCACATTATTAAATTTAATATTATCAGCTGCACCTACTAGGAAACCTAAATCTTATTCAGTATTATGTTGTCCCGGTAGTATTACATCAGCTCATTAATAAATATCTCTGGCCACAGATATCATATTAACTTGATCAATGAAGCTAATGATCTCAACTCAAGCTCATAACAAGAATTATATCTATTTATTGAAACAAGCTTACTATGCTTTCTAATTAGAACAAGTGCATATAAGGTTGACTTATGTTCTTATTAGGTGCATTCGTACTAATTAGTATCCTCTTATAGTTAGTTTATACAACAAAATAGTCAGTCTTTTAGCAGTTGACAGTTTCCCAGGCGCACCCACAGAATGGAATTTGGTTTAGTTCTAATGTCGTTAATTAGGATTATGTTTGTATTCTCGCTTTCCTATTATCTGCTGTGCAGCTTATCGAAACTTTGATACCTTTGATAGCAATATTAAACTTAATTGCATATTTTGATTGTAAATCTGCACCTGAAGTGCAATATTTCCTTGTTTCTACCGTATTTGTCGCCTTCTTGTTTGATAACAGCGTCGAGTGCTCTATCAAAATCTTGATAAGATATGACGGGGTAAATGCAAATGAACCTGATTGCTATTTCCTACTAGATATCTCGAATCTAAGTGTTAGGTATCATACAGGTACCTACTGTATCATAAATCTCGTGTCTCAATACCAGTAAGCTATAGAAATGGCATAGATTATGAACATTAATATAACAGTTTTATGACTAAAATCATCCTTTACAATTCCGTTATTTATAATTTTCCTAAAGCTAAGCAACAAACGTTTTATGGTACACTTCATCCAAGTCTTACCGTTAACTTATAGCTTTGGGGTTTAATGTGAATAGTTAAATGGATTATCTTTACATCGGTATAAGTTAAGGCTTAGATAAACTCTACGGAAATTCTTCTCACTCATGTTACCGAGACTTGTGACAAGACGTCTTGGTTGTCTTGTAGTGGGTTGACGTGGTCTTACTATGAGTAGGTATCTGCTAGAGCTGAAAAGTAAACTGTCTAACGTGTGTGCTTAAACTCTGTTTAACGCCTTTAATCGACTGTTTTTATGACTTAAAATAATGCAATACGTTTGGATTTGAACTTATAACTTATAACGTTCTCATTGGACTTGCTCTGTGAGGTAATGCATTGTTATAGGCAGAAGTTACCACTTAACATCAGGTGAGCTATCAGATTGTTTCATTACTTTTATCATTTAAAAAAAAAAAAAAAAAAAAAAAACTATGTACTACCATTCTTGTACTATTCTATTATTATACTTGTACATTTACTTGTACTAATATTCTGTGGTACCTCAAGAGAGGCTGGAATAACATGAAGGAGGCCAATACCCATCAGTGGGTGTTACCGGGCTAAGATGATGATGATGATGAAGTACTACAAAAAATTTAGACATGTACTGAATGTAAAGATTAGAGGTGCTTATTATATACCCTTGACATGATCTGTGCCTTGGACAAATACCTTCATAGTGCTTGTAATTTTATTTTCCGAACATTCTTTCATACAGTACGACACCGTACCGCGTTATGAAGCCGATGCATTATCTTATTATAATTTTAAAATCCGTGGCATGTAAGTACGAGCTAGAAGAAAAGTTATACTGTTTGACGAGAAGCAATAAATAAAGGGCTTGGGGCTATAAATAATGTTTGCTGTGTAAGTTGATAGGTAATCAAGTTATTATTCAGTTTGGAGGATATAAACATTACAGCATCATAATTTGAGAGATGACAAATCGGTGTTGCTCTTTGGCCGTTTCGTTTGCGTCGGGAGCTGTAGAATGTATCATTATTATCTTCTTATTGTTGTTCATGCTATGTAGATCCACCAGTCTGCTGAAGACAAGTATGAAGAACATAGTTGCTTCACTTTCCACTGACAGATGAACACTATGAACAGCGTTAGGTATACTTACCGCGAAATTGAATGATTGAATGGACATCAACTTTTAATAGTTTTTGCTTACTTCCGCTTACTATTTTGATCAACGTCCAAATCCTGTAAAATTTCATAGTAGGTAGATAGCTTTCATGCCTTATATCGAGAAAAAATTGTAGATTTAGCAAATGTTGCTAAATTTACCATTTGAATTCATCATTTGGACATTCGACATTCACGAATGATTTTTGTATCAAGTTCTATAAAGCATACCTAGATCCTTTCCTACTTTCACAAAACCTATCTCTTACACTACAAACCTATCGACGTACGTAACTGAATAATTTTAAGAATAGCAAAGGAAACTGAGTTTAAACGTAGTCGGCGGCTGGGTTAATTAGTCGCGAGCCCTAACGAAGCTGAGTGTCCGCACCTGTCGTTGAGTTTATTTATGAACCTTTAGATTTACGTAAAACTATTCCTACTAGGTTTACTAGGGATGTAACTGGTAGTGGAAGCCGGAAAAAGTAGGAATAAAATTTTTCGATTACTGATTTTGGCAAAAAAAAATCTGAAATGGGCCCTCCACCCGATAAACTAAAGACTGATTATGGAAGCCGTTGGATGGAGAATACCGTACGTACCTACATGATGATAATGACGAAATTGAAATGGACAAGTTTGAGAGCTTTTTGTACGCCAAGACAAAGAGGGAAAGCTATATTTAGAGAAGAATGCAGAATCAAAAATTTCACAAGGCGATGAAACCACCAAACATTATAAAGTTCTGCTAAAAATTGTACACCTACATTTTGTAAAGTGGATAAAAGCTTTACTGGTACAGCTGCTTTGTAGAATACGTATGTAAAGTGATATCTAGCTTAACTTTTACTAGAGCTAAAAAGCTACAATTCAAAATCCGGCTAACTTTGAATAGGTCGGAAAATGAGCACATCTCTCGCACTATACGCTCAGTTTACATTACGCCTTGTATAAATACTATTGGAATAGTTTTATTGAAATTACTTGGATGGATAGTTTCCTTTCACATTCTTTATATTCAGCACGTTTTATCGTTTATGTATTTTAGTAAATAATCAACGATGCCGTGTGTACTCTACGTTTGTTTTTTTGTCTACAGGTCCGTGTGAAGTTGAAACTGGACAATCCAGTATCATAGTAGACATTGAAGAGAGTAGAGGGAATCGTAAGTATGACTTATTATTTTCTGTGTGAATCTGCAACTATCTTTGTAAGTGCATAAACTGGACAAGAAAATATCCATGAGTCTAAATGTATTACAAAATATTCTGTGCTAATCTTTTGTCACGTTCTTCTTCTTCTCTTCGTTAATGGCCTGTGTCCGTCATTTCGACAGACAATTTTGCCAATGTCAAGTGTTAAAATTGTAATAAATAAGTCAAGTCAAGTCATTTGTCACGAATCGCATAGAAAATCTGACAGCTCAAATGCCAGCCTTATGCGTTCGGCAGATATATTACTCTAATAAAAATGACGTCATATCCCGTCCGAACTGAGCATAAGGCTCCAGATCATGAAGGGACAAAAATATAGTACTTGCAACGTGTGCCAAAATATCGGGAAACAATGAAACTGGAAAGTCATGAAAATATCCCATTTTTAATGAAAATTGTATTTACTAAACAGTCACATTATCTTCAACTAGTCTTTCATATTTACCTGATCTTTCAAATTCCAGAAGTAAACCAAAGCACAATACCGGTGGAACTGCCAATAGTCGGCGACCCCGATGTCGATGTGATCCTATCCACCGTCTTCCCCAAGGGTCCGACGCTGTTCCAACTAGACGGCAAGCGGTTACAGCTGCTTCAGCCCTTGGATAGAGATGCTGATAATCTGTCGCATATGGTGTTTCAGGTCAGACATGCTAATTTCAACTTTGTGGGACATATTATTTAGATCTTTTTTTATTTATGAAAAGCGTAAGTTTTAAGTGTCTCTTGAACATAAAACTAATTTAAAACAGCTCGTTGATAGGCATTAAATCTTCGATACAAATTATAACAAAACATTTGCCTAATGAAATGAAATCAGACTCATTTATCATAGAGACATATAAATCCGTAAAATTATTTTGACACATCTTTTATTTATCGCTATAACGGCTTGGGTGTTACCGTGAAATCTGGTATTGCCCCGAGCGATATCCATCGTTAATTGATCGCTTCCGTCACAGAAGATATAGAAGTGTCTTCGATGACATCACAAGTCAGAACACTATGGATATCCGAAACACACCCGAATAGTACACGTCGTAGCGTTGATTTTTATTCGGAATCAGTCACAAATCCGTTGATACGATATTTGAGTCTGTAGTAGATGCAATAAAGCTCATTGTGCCCTGAAGGCAAATTCGCAGTGAACATATCTTGCCTCCGCGCCTAATCTAACGTTATTAATTGCAGCTGGTGTGTCAAGTGAAAGCCACGAAGAAGCGGCGAACCATTCCCGTGATAGTGAGAGTCTCGGACATCAATGATAATGCACCGGTTTTTCAGGGTACCCCTTATGAAACCAGCGTTTCCGAGGTAAGCGATTATCGCACCTTTATCTTATGCAATTAGGTTCTAAATTTATAGCTGGGTATTTGAAGGCTTATTCGCATTGCGTATAGTGTCAAGCCAATTATTGTAAGAGCTTTCGTAGTGCAGTACAGGTTAACTTTCCATAATGTTCTTTGACGCGGAACATCGTTGGCTAGAGATTATTTTGAAATACGTATTTTGCATAGTAAAATTGAACAAGAAAGCAAAGCAGCCTACACTTTACATAGACCTCGTATACTTAGGTTAGATACTATTAATACAAAATTTAGCTCTTAAAATTTTGAGCTTTTTGAGAGCAAGTACAAGATTTAAATCTCACGTGAGATTCGAGGAAGGTGTCTAGCAAATCCTCACGACATCTCACCAAGGGAAGATGCGGGTCGAAAAATCACCAAATTTACCTCACGTAATTGGATGCCCCCATATTGATGAGTAGGTTGGTTTGTAACTAGCCTTTCACTCTGTTCTATCTCGTAAATTTGTAGGTGGGCCTAAGAGCTTGGGCTAACTCAAAAGATCACGTATGAACTTTCAGCTTGCACCACTCGGCACGACGATATTCGATAAGCTGCGTGCCACGGACATAGACGCCGGGGTCAACGGCCTCGCCGAATACTTCATCATACCAGGAGACAATAAGACTCTAGACGAGGCCAACGCAGTCGATGGCTTTGGCACCTTTGCGATACCACTGCCGCATCAGGGACAAGTCACTGTGAACAGGAGTTTGGATTACGAGCGCATTCAGAAGTATCTAGTCACTATTGTTGCTTCGGTACGTACACTAGACAAGGTGCTCAGAGAATTAGCAAGCTGAAATGACAGTGGGCCGGCCATGTTTGCCGTAGACCTGACAATCGTTGGAGCAGACTAATACTCAAGTGGAGACCACGTTTAGGCAAGCGTAGAGCCGAAGACCGGGCTCAATGGCGCGTCTTGAGGGAGACCTACGTCCAGCAGTGGACCAATATAGGTTGATGACGATGATGATGTACACCACGTTACTGTTACCGAAATAGGAATAGGCATTGTCATAATCATTCCCATTATTGATGCTCATTCTGTTAGTTATTCATTTACATTTTGGTTTCGCGGTAAGATCACTGATATTGAAAAAAAAGTATTTGATTGATCATTACAGAATGTCAGATGACAATAGCTAAACTTCTTTGTTCACTAGAGATTCCTGAAAGCTTTTATGACACGAGTTTTGACATTTTTTGAAACGACACATAGCACTTTTATTTTAATAGTTTTTCTTGAGTTATTGTGAGTATTGTTGTTTAATTTTGGTGGAATTTTAACCAATAATACTTAGGTCGTAACATAAAGTGTGAGCCATTGGAATAAATGTGTGTAAAGTGGTTTTTCTGAATGTGAAAATTCGTGTTAGGTTTTGAAGAGAAAATCCACCATTTTCTTTTCTAAACAAACGACAGCCGACTTGACAAATGACTTGACTTGACTTATTTATTACAATTTTAACACTTGACATTGGCAAAATTGTCTGTCGAAATGACGGACACAGGCCATTACTGAAGAGAAGAAGAAGAAGAAAGCTTTTATAAATAAACCAGGTGTTTGTAATTATAATGTGGTCTTCTAGGATCGCGCGAGAGACAACAAACAACGCCTATCCAGTACCACAACACTAACAGTCAATGTGTTGGACGATGACGACCAGGACCCTTCGTTTATCTACAAAGGATGTAGTCTGCATGAAGGGGCTTGCTTCAATCCTGAATATACCAGCTTTGTAAGTAGCTTTTGTTGAATTAACTCACCCTTGTGCCTCTTTTAAAAATTGTGCAAAATAAAGAGAGAGTAGCTTTATGAAGTTTCTTATGCGAATCAACTCTTTGATTGGTTTCCATTCGATAGACTCCAATAACTTTTTTCACACATGTCATATATTCTCATAGTAGGTAATTTTGAATGCTATAAGAGACATTGTCAAGTATCAAAAATCTAAATGCGGCTTAGCAATTCAACCTAGCTGAATACTCTTGGGGTAGGGGGGGCGACGATCTGCAAAATGTAGCTGGCAAACTCTGGATGAGAAGAGTCGAAGACCGGGCTCAATGGCGCGTCTTGGGAGAGATCTACGTCCAGCAGTGGACCAATATAATTTGACGATGAATACTTTTATTACAGCAGAACAGTCACGAAATTCATGATCACAATATTTCTTTTGCCTTAAATTCCAGGTCAACAGTGGCGTCCTAGCCGGCATCTTAACCATCCAGCCAGAAAAGATTCAAGCAGTCGACATGGACACCCTCGATGCTAGAATCCGATACACAATAGACAGCGGTGAACCTGACAACTGGGCCACATACTTCGCCATAGACCCTAATAATGGAGCTGTCAGGCAACTAGTGCCGGTCGATACGAACAACGCTAAAAAGTTCCAGTTGGTAATAAAGGTTAGTGATTTAGATGAAGTGGCAGTAGTAGATGGAGCTTGGAGGAATAATGAGCCTTTAAGGCAGAATGGTTCTTCTGACTGGAAATAGCAACAAAAATGGTCCTTTTTAACCAACTTCAAAAAAGGAGGAGGTTCTCAATTCGGTTTTTAATGTTTCTCTGTCATTTATGAACCAACAAGTAAAATTATTTTTGCATGTTAAAGGGTACTTCCAGGTATACTTCCAGATTGGTCCCATATTTTTTTTAATCAAAATCGATTCAGTAGTTTGGCAGTTAAATAGGAATAACTCGAAAAAACATCATCCACGTACACGACATTGCGTATTTGGCTTTCATGTAACTTTTCAATGGTGTTTATGATCAATAAAATAATCCCAATGAACTATTATCATCATCATCTGCCTGTATCAAATTTAAGTCTGTTTTTCAAGTATTTAAACTTACAAATGATTTTACTTACAGGCCGAAGAGGTATCAGAAGCAAAGCGTTTTACCACAGCCAAGCTCACGATCACAGTACGACCGGTCGATGCAAACCCACCTGTAGTCAACGCGTCTTCAGACGAAGGACAAGTGGAAGAGAATTCTCCTAAGGGAACCAAAGTGCTGGATTCTGCTGGCATGCCTATTAGGCTGACGGTGTCGGATTCAGACTTGGTAAGTTAAGAAATCAAGGTGGTTAGAGAATGATAGATGGAAAAAGCTCTTCTAGGTAATATATTATACTAGCTGGGGCCCGCGACTTCATCTGCATATGATTAGAAATGCAATTTGCTATTCGAAACCTAAGCGTTTCTGAAGGGTTTGCGTCCTGTTAATTTTCCGGGATAAAAAGGTAGCCTAATTGTAATCCAGGTCACGGACAATATATACTCCAAGTTTCATTCAATTCGGACAAGTAGTTTTTGCGTGAAAGAGAACCAACATACATACATCCATACATCCTTACAATCTTACAATCTTTCGCATTTATCTTCTTCTTCTAAATATATAAAACTCTTTTGAAGCTGACTGACAATCAACGCACATCCTAGAGGTATGAAATTTGGAGGGTAGTATCCTAATATAGTGTAGGGATGCACTAAGAAAGGTATTTTGAAAAGTCACACTCTAAAGGGTCTACAATGGGAGCAACGCCGCGGGTGACGGCTAGTAATATTATATTAGTAGGATGCTCAACAAACTTACAGTAAAAAACCAATGTGTTTGTAGAACCAGTAGAGAGATTTTATGAACTATTTCTTGTATTATGATTTTGAAGCGGTTAAACTGATAGTAAACTATTGATTTCAGGGTCCCGGAGATCCAATACCGAAGTACATTTTCGAACTGACGACCAATTTCTTCGATATCGACGGCGAAGGATACCTTGTGGTCAGTGATGAGAACTTGGACAGGGATCCTCCTAATCCTGGGAAGTTTAGATTCCAAGTAAGTGAACGAAAACAAGTTAATGTTACAAAAAAGGGTCTGGGGCTAATTGGATGGCGCTGTGGTCCCACATTTTTTTTTAAACTTTCAATGGTGGTACTTTGTTTGTTACAATACACTTACAATGCGGTATTTAAAAATTTAACAATGTCATTATAAAAGCAGCGGGAATCTTTAGTTATTAGACATTTTACTTTGGAAAATGCGTCTTTTTAAAAGTTGTTTATCGTATTTACAGGTGTTTACGTCAAAATACCTAATTACTTTTAGTTAATTTTTAGATTAACAAAATAAATCTAAAAATTAACTAAATGTATGTAAATCGCAAAGCGAGAAATGGTATTGTGAATTGCAGAATTCCTAAATCTCCCGTTAGAGGCGCTTATCCAGGTTTCATACAAAATTTCTCGCTTTGCGAATGCGTTTGCGTGTGCTATACTCGAGTCGAAAGTCAAAACAAATGCACAGACTCGGGGCTCTGGCCATAATTCGACCTTGTTGTATGCACTATGGACTACAGCTCCTCTTGATGTTAGTCAACAGACAGATACAAAACGCTGTCAAACTTATAACACCCTGTCTTCTTCCAGGTGGTAGCCAGAGAAGTGAGTGGTGGAGCTGCATCAGCGCCATTTTCTCTCGCCGTGCAGCTTTTGGACCAGAATGACAACGCGCCCGTTATACCTAAAACACAGCCCATCATAGTACCTGCTAGTTTGGAACCCGCACCTGTTCATAAGGTATGCAAAACTAGTCAAATGCACACAGAAAAGTACTTGCGGTTGTATCGTTTGGGGGATAATGATGAATTTTACAATTTATACATTCAGTCGTATTATCGCAAATATAACTAAGAAACACTTTTTTTCTATAAATAAATTGCGAACTCGATACTCGATTTTCGTCATTTTTTTGTATGGAATAAATCGTTCGCAAATTCCCCGCTAGAGGCTCTTATCGAGGTTTTTAAGCAAATTTTCTCGCAAAGCGCTGTTTGATTAAAAAACAAAACTATGTCAATACGGAGATTTTCATACAAAAATCTATAATTTAGTCTGCAGTGCAAGTACCGTTCTTATCGATCGCTTAGTTGTCGATCGCTAAAGTCGGTAAACGTATCGAATCATATCGTTCCATGGTAGTACGGATCTCTTGTCAACAAAAGATCCGTACCCCCAAAAACAAGGTCAGAAGTTATCGAAATCATTCGTTCACTGCTGCCATGATTTACTAGTTTACTGTCAATATCACTGTTAATCACTTTCGTTTGTCAGAATCAAAATATAGTAAACATACACCATTGCCAATTCGTTAAAATTTAACGAATTTGTCTACCGATCGACTAAGTTGGTAACGTACCCGCAACTGTCGATAAAACCATTTTTATCGAATTTTGACGATTCTAAATGTCAAATTATGCGATCGATAAGAACGGTACTTGCACTGCTGGATCGGTGCTTGAGCAGTAAATTAGCTAAGTTTTCGATTTGATTTGACTCATCAATAATCTTACGTGGCCATTTTGTCTATATCCGTTTTTATTCAGCATTGTTCGGCTTAGGTCAGTGTATCTCATATAATATACTACCTTCTGCCCGCGACTTCGTTCGCGGCCCGTTGGATCCCGTTGATTTTCCGGAATATAAAGTAGCCTATGTGTTGATCCAGGTCACGGGACAAAACATATTCCAAGTTTCATTCAAATCGGATCAGTAGTTTTTGTGCGAAAGAGGAACAAACATACATACATACATCCATCCATACATGCATACATCCTTACATCCTTACAAACTTTCGCGTTTATAACAATTACAATTAAGATAAATTAAAAATAATATTTTTTTTAGTGCAAATCAAATGTTTTTTTTTTAAGTATAATCCTAATTAATTTAAAATTTATTATTATTATTATTATTGCTTTATTTTTATAGGAATATGTTTCGGTGTTATTTATCATCAATCAATATATATAAAACTCTTTTGAAGCTGACAGAGAATCAACGCACAGCCTAAACCATAAGTCCTAGAGGTATGAAATTTGGAGGGTAGTATCCTTATATAGTGTAGGGGTGCACTAAGAAAGGAATTTTGAAACGTCACACTCTAAAGGGTAGAACGCGAGCAACGCCGCTAGTGTCGCCGTCGGCTAGTGTACAATAAAGCGTTTTCATTCATTCATTCATTCATACAATTTCAGGTGGAAGCGATTGACATCGACGAGGGTGAGAACGCACGTATAACGTACAGCATATATCACGTATCTAACAATGGCGGGAACAAATTCACTATCGATCCTAGCACTGGAGTTATTTGTAAGCACATTGCACTTTTCTCTATATATTTATTTATTCAGCTGTTTTAAACTAAATAATACTCACTAGTTTAGTAAAGCAAGCTCGTATGAGTTACTGGCCAACTCTGGTGACGGAGTTGTTAGGCCGCCTTAAGGCCTCCGTCGTGGCTTAACGACTAGAGCCGGGACCGACAGTTAAACGCACGGAAGCGCTCATATGTAAATGCCACTAACGGTCACCAATCCAAATAGTTTAGTAGCCTGTTATTGGCATTCACGAATAGAGATATTTTAATAAGAGGGTAAAGGACCTCAAAGTACACATTTCAGTATCTTGTCTCTTTTGAAATTGGTTTGAAATTGCATGCCAAAAAAAGACGGCAAATATGGAATTCTAGGGCCACAGCATAAAAACCCGTTTATAATGTTGTGCATGCTTTTGAGTGTATTGTGATCGGTACACGTTTGAAAGTGAGTATTTGAGTCACACTGTCCAGCCTAACCTGAACCGTATCGACATTGATAATACAATAAATGGAAGCGCATGTTAAATTGGCTTTTGATAGTCAAGAGCTAGAAATTCTTTGATTCGGAACACGCGTAAGTAAAACTTGCGCTTTGCGTAATTTATTTTTTGTGATAGCACTTTTGTATGGTTTTATCTTCTATTGTTTTTGTATCCTTGTATTAATATACTTTTTTTTTCCAGCCAGTACAGGTCGTCTTCAAGCCGGCGAACAGTACAGCATGACAATCCGAGCGACAGACGCAAAAGGCCTGAGCTCCCAAGGCATAGTGGAAATATCTGTGGCACCCGGACCAAATACAAGGCCACCGCAGTTTTCTTCAAGAGATTACTATGCGCTGGTGTCTGAAGGAGCGGCCATCAATTCTACTGTCACTACTGTCACTGTAAGTATATTTTTACAGCGAGAAATAAGTGGTTTTTCTGAATGTGAAAATTCGTTTTTAGGTTAAGAAGAGAAAATCCACCATTTTCGCTTCAAAACAAACGAAAGCCGACTTGACAAAGACATGACTTGACTCATAATATTTCAAATATTTCACTTGACACTGGTAAAATTGCCTGTCAAGATGACAGACAGAGGCCATAAATAAAACAAGAAGAAGAAGAAGAAGGTTATTTCGACCGAAGCCAAAAGGCAAAGAGTAAAGTCATCAAAAAAAGGCCACTTGAGCTCCCAATAACTAACATAATATGGAACTCTTGGGTACTTTAACGGAGGTGTTCTGTTTTGAGTTAATTACGGGTACCGGCACGGTTTAATAGCGCTGACTTTGAATGTCTCAACCAACCCTGTCAAGCAACCCTCCACTTTCGCCGAGCGCTATTAAACCGTGACGGGACTTTTTACACCATCGTATCCCTGTCGGAAAATCGCTACGGGATTTTAATGGCCACTATGACTCTAACTAAACTTTTCCAGGCAAAAGATCCAGAAAATGAATCAGTGACGTACTCCATCGCATCAGGTAACGACCTACGCCAGTTCACGATTGGAGCCAACACGGGAATCATCACCGTCATTAGAAGCTTGGACAGAGAAGTGCTGACTAGGTATCAACTGGTACGTAAATGCAAGCCTACTCCATCTTAACATTGTCCCAGGCACTACAGTATCCCGTTAAGTGTAGGCATAGGTTGCCTCCTAACGCTGTATTCAAATTCAAATTCAAAATCATTTATTCCTTTTGATTGGTACAATTTGTACACTGGGAAAAGTCACATTTTACAAAATAATAAAAAAAGGAAGGTACATACATTTAAAATACACACTACTTAATGCTAGACATGAATGTGGACGGATGTAGAAGTAGAGGTAGGCCAAAGAAAAGATGGATGGACTGTGTGAAAGAAGATATGAGTAAGAAAGGAGTGAACACCGAGATGACGGCTGATAGAGGAGAGTGGAAGGCGAAGACATGTTGTACCGACCCCACTTAGCGTGGGACAAGGGTAGGAAGATGATGATGATGACTACTTAATGCATAAATTTTACATAGTAAAGTCATCAGCCATAGCTTCGTCAATATTATAGACGATTTTAACAAAAGAAATGTCCTTATTTTGCTACTATAGTCCTTAAAATCCAGATTTCGAATGTCTAATGTCAATTTATTATAGAAAGTAATGCTTTTACACAGGAAACTTTTATCTACTTTAGCCAGTCTGCGAGACTGGACAATTATTTTGTTTTTATTGTATAAATCATGTTTGCTGTATAAACCATCTTCAATAGATGTAAAGGCTTAAGATGACATAACTCTTAGAAATCCCGAAAAAAACAGCTATGTAGGTTTAGCTCTAGGTTTTTCAACCAACGTGTTTTATTTTATTTTTATTTTTAAAAGAATGAATAGAGAGTTTTAACTAACAATAAAACTTACCTATTATTTTTCCAACGATATCCGGAATCCATCTTGAGTCAAGCCTCTGTCTTTTTTCACGTTTTTCGTCTTAGCTACTTCTCCCTTCGACTTCCGGCGCCACTGTCGCTTCGTTTTGTTAAGCAATATGGCGGATGACGCTCGGATTTACCCTCATTATACTTACTCACGCTGTACCAGGTAGGCATTACCTGGATTCCGGATATCGTTGGAAAAATAATAGGTAAGTTTTATTGTTAGTTAAAACTCTCTATTACTTGTTCCGATACGATATCCGGAATCCATCTTGAGTGATGTGTTTGTTATCTCCTGGTATGCCATAATTATTAAATTATGATGATGCTATAATGTGTGTAACGGTCCAAGGTCATCCACATTTTGAACCGTCAGATCACAATTAATTAAAGTTTGAGTCGTAGGTGGATGTTTGATTAGTTGGTTAAAGCGCCATCTTGTAGTTTGCAAATGCGTCATAATACGCTATGCGGGTCTATCAGCGGCAAATTGTCTTACGTGAACCGTTGTTCAATTGAGGGGATACAATGCCATCTGGTGGTTGGCAGGAATACTTTATGGAACGCCGGCAGTTTGTTTTATTAAAGCCAAGTCGATTTCAATGATTATCTGGCTGGCTACCTATTTAATATCATAATTGGGAGCTTATCTATGTAATATTGGTTTAAAGATACAATCATTTATTTAGTATACAAAGCTTCTATCTATTTAATTACTGAATATCTCGTCAAGAATTGCTAAAAGCCTACCTACTTGCTTGGTAAGCTTGGTACGCTGAGAACATCTAAGTGAGAGATTGACTACCTATGCTTGATGAAGAGAAAAATATTACCTACTTACTTTTGTCAGCTTACCTATCTAATTGTATAAAAGTAAGTACCCTTCAACTTTAGCCTAGAATGGAGATCTGAATTAAACATTTAGCTATGAAACAGTTTCGGGTCCAAGATTAGCAATCACTGTGTGCTTGCTCTCGTAAAAATGTCAGGCGATTTCTGCATTCAGAAAGTCAGAAATGGACTATCATATTACTAAAACTAGATATTTTTAAGAGTTGGAAATTAAATAATATAATAGTAAATGCTTTAAACTAACCATGTTCTGAGTTTCATCAAGTTTGACTACTTCATTACAACATAATAGAGAATTTAACGTGGATACGCTAACTATTGGTTGGCAAAGAAACGAAATATTGCGTTGAACGGACTGTCAACAGCAGGACCATTTGAATCTCGTAAACTGTCTATTTACTTATGTAAATAGTATCATATTTGTAGTTACCTATGTAATATCTGAATATTTTATTTCACTATCTATATAGCTATTTATTTAGTATCATATTTAGGAGCATAGCTACGTAAGACAGGTTTATCAAGCTCAACTACGTATCTACTTAGTGGCAAGCTTGTTTAGTACTATGTTGAGGTTTGGAATACCTATCTACTTGTTTGGAAGTATTTCCAAGAAAACCTAACTATTAAGCTATCTAGTTTGAGTTTGACCTTGTCTAAAAAAGAATACCTACTCATTTTAAGGCCAGATGAGAGAAAAATCCTACCTAGCTGTTGTCTACCTATCTATCTATTTATATGTAAGGAAGGAAGGATCTATCTACTTGAGATTAGGATGAAAAATT
This sequence comes from Eulithis prunata, assembly GCA_918843925.1. NCBI lineage: Eukaryota > Metazoa > Arthropoda > Insecta > Lepidoptera > Geometridae > Eulithis > Eulithis prunata. Next base: position 3,286,942 of record OU974016.1, on the reverse strand, counting down.
GAAGAAAAACACTGTTTATAAATATTTTATTAGAAAGAAAAATAAACAAAACAGAAAATTACATAAATCTAGATAGCACTTGTTTCAAGGATGGGAAGGACGAATCTGGAACATTCTGGGCGCAAGCTGGAATGTGTCCCGGGACAAGGGCAGAGCGGTCATCATGGTAAGATCTGAAAAGAAACACGAATTAAAATCTATATACAAGTAGCAAAAATAATAATTAGCGGAAGTATCAAGGCAGGTAGACAGGATAAAAAAAGCGAGATAGGAAGAAGATATTTTTATTAGTGGCTCGCCGGGCTTCGTACGAATTTCATGTTGAAACAATCAGCCAGCATTTGCATGTAAAAACAACGCAATACATTTAGATTTGAAAAGGTCTCGAAAAGTCGTTGAAACAAGGCTCAAAATGGCATGCATTTTGCCTTAGCAATGGTGAGTGAAGCTATGGATATTTTTACATACGAGTGTGTAATTACAATAAACCAACTCACGGGTTTTAAGGAATAAAAAAAGGGTAGTACCTACCTACTAGATAACTATAGAAATACTACAGAGTTAATAAAATAGTGAAATGACAATAAGACAAACTTGGTTATAAAATTACTTAGAATAAAATAAGGATTGCACAGAAGAAATGTTGGGAAATAACACTAGAATTATGTTCAAAAACTCACCTGTATTAATTACACATTTCCCAGGATAGTTGCTGATTTTGCTGGAGAACTCACAAAATTGTTTGAATAATTTTTAAAATATAATTTAATGAGACTAGGAAAAAGTTGGATTACGGCGTAGGTAAAACACAGAGGGGTCCGGGAGAGTGAAGGTGTACTGTCGATTCAATGATTGGCGAACGAAGGCGAGACCGTTTGTTCGCTTAAACTAGGAAAACTAAAGGGGAGAGGCGGGGGAATCGTAAATAGAGTTGGGACAAACATTATTTTGGTGATAATGGTAATTGTATTGTGTATTGTCTTCGAATTTCACTTGAAATGTTACAGTATTATTATTACTACTTGTGTTTTTGTTAAGAATAATAACAATTTGATAATCATTACATGAATAGTGAGATATAATATGATGGCGTTAAAGTTATAGAAATAATAAACTTGGTTTCTCGTTTGAATAAAATATAGAGATATATTTATCCGACTAAACACAGAACAGAGCAAGTCGCAGTGGAAGGAAGATATTAACCATGCATAATGAGATGTTTGGTTTGGTCGAGTAAAATGTAATGATATCTACAGTACGGGGTCGGATATCATTTCATGTAATGGGTCAATAGGACATCTCTATTTGAAATTCTTCTAGAAGTTTAGGGAGGGGTTGGTCGTGCACGGGTATAAATGCTGGAACATTTCGTCAACAATTTAGTTTATTTTTGTTCCGGAAAAAAGTGAAAAAGTCGTAGGTACCATCAGGAAGAAATCTCGGTAAGAAAACCTTCCTTATTTCCTCTCATTACGGCCAAGACACCTTTAGCCTTAAACAGATATGTGAGCCTGCTTATCTGGTAATGAGAAAATCCCAGTACCTGCATACATTGCACGACGTATGCATACCCTATATCCTACCCAATTTCCGTCTGTTGTCTTAGGTCTCATGATAACAGATATCCTTATTTATCTATATATTTCACATTATATATTCATATAGATAGGGCTAGGATACACATTCATGTTAGGCATCACATCTTTAGGGTGTATTTCACGTCGGGTTCAGAACTGTAGATAAAATTAGGTAGATACGTCTGTTTGTACTCCCGAGCGCATAAAGAGTCACTCGGCGGGTCAAATACTTAGCACTAGGAATTCTACAGTAGGTATAATTAGTTAGATACGTATAGTTTTGGTATTCCTGTGCGCACGTTAAGACACACAGAGGGTCCAGAACTGTTAAGTAGAAATGGATAAATACGATTCCTTGTATTTCCGTGCGCATATAGTGTCACACGACGAATCAAGTACATAACATTAGGAATTTTTATAGGAGTAAATAAATAGGTATAGCTAGTTAGAAACGTTCAGATATTGTATTTCCGTGCGTATCTACATTGCGTCACACGCGTATTTAGTGCTGGCTCATTTTTATATTAGGTTTAGGTATTCCGAAGAATAAACTAAAATCAAGATATAGAATCTTCGCTGTTTTCCCTAAATGAATTTGATCCAGAATGCGTATTATATTTTAAAGGAATAAGTACTTTATTAGCCTTCAGTTCTTATTGTTCATTTTCTATCGAACTCTATTGTATGCGGTTTTATCTTTTACATTGGATAAACTATATTAGACTATATTTATTGATTACCTAAGCTTTCTAAATATCTTCTTTTACTTCGAGTAGGCAAGAGTAGGTAGTAGATAGGTAATTCTCCACTATTATACTTTGAGAAAATTAAATTATTAGGTTTCTTTTAGAAACTTACTTCACTAACTTGGTTAATTATTTTTCTTTATTTTTAGATTCAATAGTAGATAGGATCACTAGTTAATTACGGCTACCTTTTACCCTTTTTTCAACGTATTTACTTATAAAGTGATTTGTCTATACGCAAATAGGTACCTACATTTTGTTATGTCCAATCATACATTCCTATGATAGTACATCTATTTATTTCCCTAAAAACTTATTCTGCTACCTAGGTTGTTTAATCTTTCTTGTTTAAATACACGAGTAAATAAGTCCGATATTTACTTAGAGATGGTTACTTTCATTTATTTACTACATATTTAATTGCAAAGTAGGTTAAAGGTAGATAACTACTTACTACACTTTTACTTACATACTTACAACCTTGATAATTCTGTTAGTTACTTCCGTTTTAGATTAAAAGATCTATTTACATTGATTTACTTCAACATAAAGTAGTTTATTTTATTACCAAGTTTATTTATTCATTATAAGGCTTGGAACCTTAGCTTTGAACTTAAACCTTGAATTTTGAACTCTGAATCTTAGATCTAGTGTTTTACAAACCTAAGCTTTGACATTATAACTTTGAAACTTTTGAAGATCTAATAATTTTTATAACTTTCGGATATTGAGCTTGGATTGAACAAAATACTTACACAACAAATTGGTAGACGTATTTTCATATCAGATTAATTTTATCAAATGACTTTTAATAATCAACTTTGAATTAAATCATAGTTGTTCAACTATAAAAAGGTTCCGGAAACACAACTAGATGTCACCCCAAAAGTTGTACCGATTGTAGATCGCGCTGACGAAAACACGCGGTCTACGATGGGTTCAAATAGAGATAATTAGTTTTAACTGAACATTAAACCGAACTGTATGTACCATTACATAGTCTCTGGGCAATAAATATATTTGGTATTGTGCCTTGGAGATTTTGATATCAGATTCCTATCTTCACTGGATCTGTATCCTGTGCGCAAGTCGTACAATAGAAAAGTCACTTAATAGATCTAATGGTAATATTTATTGTACTATCGAGACGGCCCGAGTAGCTCTCTCTTATATATTACAATTTCAGTAATTTAATTATTAAATTTAAATGGAACTTTTATTCTTTTGTTTAAAGTCTTATATAGACTATTTGCTTTAAAAGTGACACTTAACTTCAATCTTTGTCTTTTGCTGACCTGTCTGAGTGTTTTCCTCAAACTATATATTAGAAGGAATAGCTATTAAGAAAAGTTGTAATTCTATTAAGGTCCGTATTTGATATAATTGATCTTACTCAAGAGCGTGTGTCTCATAGTTAATCTAATCTTATGGAAAAGAGAAGTTAGCTATCTTCAATGAGTTATATAGATCTATTTTATCTGGTCTGATACCTAGTAAATAACATGACGTATGTTTGGTCTATCTAGCTAGACAATTCTAATGTCGAAGTATCCTAGGCTGATTCAAGCTAGGGTATCTTTATATAGCTATATTTATGACCTCACCTACCTCTTTGATTTTGTAGCTTTGATTTTGGCTATCTGGAAAAATTAGTTTGAGTAAACCATAAACTAAGAAGGTTGTTTAATATTAGATTCATAAATGTTAGAAGTGGTTCTAACAAGCTGCCTTTTAGAGCAGCATACTTTAATTGCATGGGACTACTTTGGCTTTGAGTAACTAAAGTTATTTAAAGAGAATTTAGTTTCATGATCTTTGTATCCATAGTAACACTGATGTTGGATTGGATTTAGTGAAATGGTAAAATAGGTTTTATTCATTTCTCTATTTCGAATCACACATCCGATAAAGTAATGTGTGCTATGAAGAGGAGGTTATTACGATTACATGTGCATTACATGTATGCGTAGTTTGGTGACGATGACCACTGACTGGTGCGGATGGCGGGGCACATGAAGGAAGTCTTGATATAGCAATATCAACTTCATAGTACACAATTTAGTATCCTTCTAGTAACAAACTTATAATAAATTAACATTCTATGGAACTTTAGAATCATTTAAATATATTCAATAATAGTTCTCTTAAGTAGATTTCTTCTGAAGAAATATAGCATTATTATTTACACTATATTTAACTCCAACAAAATCAAATAGATTACAATTCTGACCATATTCTGCTGTCTAAAGTTTGTACTAGATAAAACAATTGACGTTTAGATCTTCAAATTATGGTTATTTACTATTAGCAACGTTCGGATAGATAAAAGAATTAGGATAAATAGGAAAGCATTAATTTAGTATTAGGTAGGTTCATGCGATAAATAAAAGAAGTCTCAACATAATTCCTTTAAAGATTCTGCGCGTTACCATCGGATCACAAACGTAGGGCGTCCTTTCACGAACCACTATTCGATCACAAGGCCATATTTATTTTTAAGCATAATTATTGTTAAGTTTAGTTTTATTTTTATATTTTATTATAGGTAGGGGGGGGGGTTGTTACAATTTGGTGCCGTGACCAGGATTTAGAATTTGGATTATTACAGGTTTTTTTAATTTTTTCCTATTAGAATCTTTTTGTTTTTAGTTTTTTGGTAGATTCAGATTAGTTTAGTAGTGCGAGAAATCGCACAATTTGTTGTCGTAATAAAGGATGGGGATTTATGTTGAGATTTCTAGCATTTTCTTGTAGGTTCATCAGTTAAATCAGTTTTATATAGCTATTAAATTCACTATTAGAAATGTAGTTATTTTAATGAGACTGTAAAAGTTCCAAACCAAGGTAGATGTGTGGTAGAGCGAGTAGGTATAATAGAAGCAAGCAAATTTATTGTCACATACGGATAGACCCCTACAAAAGCCAAAACGCTTCGATAGCGCGTTCTAGGATGAGGACAATTTTAGCAGCGCCATCTAGTTCTGATTTTAGGGAAACTTAAGCACGTAACCTTTTCTAACGAATAAGCACCGCACACTGGCTATGTACATGAAAATATACCACATAACATACATAAGCTTAATTTCACATCAAACAGAGACTTATAGTTTGGGTGCGTAGAGGTCAAAATATATAATGCGGTCTGTAGTTGTACATGCGGGGGGTCGAAATGAAAATTCATTAAAAATTTTATCTAATAATAATGTGGGCTGGGGGGGTCGAAAGTAGATTTTTTTATTTTTTTATTATAATATACTAGGGTTGTGATTAAGTCTAATGAAGGAAAAGCCCATCTATGCGTATAGATTTCATTTCAGTGGTGTAACATTAAAATTTTAAGATAATTAAAATAATAATATGAGTAATATAATAGTTATAAGCTGAGTTGAAGTTGTTACTCATAGATGGAGGGGTGTGTTGGCAGTTTTAAAAAAAAAAAAAAAAATATTAGGCTTTCTTGTAAAATTTATCTAAACAGCTTTTAATTACATCCACATGTATCTATTTATATTTTATTTTCTTGATTCACTGTCTTAAATTACTAATCTTACAGATTTTGGCGGGTTGGTGAAACTTATAATGTTGTAAAATTTGCATAGCATTGCGTAATTAATAGCATTTGGCGTAAAATTAGATTTTGCATTCAGCGTAATTGAAGTTTATCATTCTGCATCACTATAAGTAAATAATTTTGCGTTTAAGCGTCATTAATATTATGCAGTTTATTTGAAAAATTGGTTTTTAGCGTAACTAGCATCTAGCATTATGCGTTTACTTGGCTTTAAGCGTCACTTTATTTCTAATATGCGTTCTGCGGTATGTTTATTTTAAGTTAAGTTAAGTTAGACTAAGTAAATTCACTGTTCTAACCACAATTATTTCTCTTTTGCTCAAAATTTATTTTTGGGATTAAAAGGTCTGGGGTTAGTCAAATAAAAAAATCAAGTAAATAAACTAAATTAATTAATATGGCACTAATTATTTACAGTCTTAATTCTACACGGTCTATTGAGTTTGTGAGTATAATGAATCGGTGCGAAATATTATGATGTAGGTACCATGTGAAAGTGACGTATGATGAAGTATGAGAAATTTAATAAAGAAAGATTGAGATGAAAGTAAGAAGGAGTAGAATGAATATAAGGATGAAAGATAATAATATAATTAATTGAGGGGCTCACAGATTTACTGGAATCTTGGAATAAGGCATTTGTTGGCTTGTAATCAAGACATACATCACACCATTTGCAATCAATTTATATGAAGGAGACTTGGTGCTAGGTTAGGTCAGATGACGTTCATCAGTGTAATCTGATTTCATATAAATTCACACTCTACCTATTAGGCCAGAACTGAGCACACTGCACACTCACCAATCTGTGAACGTGTTACTATTTTGAGGTCGATTTTGAACTGAATGTCGCTGTCATGGGGCACGTTTATACTTGGACGACTGTAACGGATTAATCTGGATTGTGAAGGGTGGTGTTGTCGTTCCCAGGACCAATTGCGGTAGTCAAAACGGACTGAAGGAATGTAACATTATACTATTAGAGTTGACTTGTCTCACAACCAAGTTCCTTTCTACAATTAAGATGGTCCCTGCGAAAGAGTGTATAACCTCATAAGAGCTTTCATTTATAGCTGAGAGATTGGAATCAGAATGGTGGCAATTTTACACATTGGTTTAAAATACACTTTCATTTATTTATCTATGATATTTATATACAACAGCAGGTTGCATACAGAGCTATGCTATTTATCACTAAATAATTTGTCTGAAATTACAAATCACCAATTAAATTTGTGCCATGATTTTGTTTAAGGGAGAAATAGTTGTTAATCTTTATAGATTTATTATTTTTAACATTCATGATAATTTTATAATTTCAGTGTTTTGTGAATTAATTGTGAATAAACTAATTTGGGGAAACTTTTACTCCGGTTCAGTAACAGTTATTACTTTCACCTTGTAAAACTTTGGGGTCGATTGTAACGGTCCAAGGTCATCCACATTTTGAACCGTCAGATCACAATTAATTAAAGTTTGAGTCGTAGGTGGATGTTTGATTAGTTGGTTAAAGCGCCATCTTGTAGTTTGCAAATGCGTCATAATACGCTATGCGGGTCTATCAGCGGCAAATTGTCTTACGTGAACCGTTGTTCAATTGAGGGGATACAATGCCATCTGGTGGTTGGCAGGAATACTTTATGGAACGCCGGCAGTTTGTTTTATTAAAGCCAAGTCGATTTCAATGATTATCTGGCTGGCTACCTATTTAATATCATAATTGGGAGCTTATCTATGTAATATTGGTTTAAAGATACAATCATTTATTTAGTATACAAAGCTTCTATCTATTTAATTACTGAATATCTCGTCAAGAATTGCTAAAAGCCTACCTACTTGCTTGGTAAGCTTGGTACGCTGAGAACATCTAAGTGAGAGATTGACTACCTATGCTTGATGAAGAGAAAAATATTACCTACTTACTTTTGTCAGCTTACCTATCTAATTGTATAAAAGTAAGTACCCTTCAACTTTAGCCTAGAATGGAGATCTGAATTAAACATTTAGCTATGAAACAGTTTCGGGTCCAAGATTAGCAATCACTGTGTGCTTGCTCTCGTAAAAATGTCAGGCGATTTCTGCATTCAGAAAGTCAGAAATGGACTATCATATTACTAAAACTAGATATTTTTAAGAGTTGGAAATTAAATAATATAATAGTAAATGCTTTAAACTAACCATGTTCTGAGTTTCATCAAGTTTGACTACTTCATTACAACATAATAGAGAATTTAACGTGGATACGCTAACTATTGGTTGGCAAAGAAACGAAATATTGCGTTGAACGGACTGTCAACAGCAGGACCATTTGAATCTCGTAAACTGTCTATTTACTTATGTAAATAGTATCATATTTGTAGTTACCTATGTAATATCTGAATATTTTATTTCACTATCTATATAGCTATTTATTTAGTATCATATTTAGGAGCATAGCTACGTAAGACAGGTTTATCAAGCTCAACTACGTATCTACTTAGTGGCAAGCTTGTTTAGTACTATGTTGAGGTTTGGAATACCTATCTACTTGTTTGGAAGTATTTCCAAGAAAACCTAACTATTAAGCTATCTAGTTTGAGTTTGACCTTGTCTAAAAAAGAATACCTACTCATTTTAAGGCCAGATGAGAGAAAAATCCTACCTAGCTGTTGTCTACCTATCTATCTATTTATATGTAAGGAAGGAAGGATCTATCTACTTGAGATTAGGATGAAAAATTGAAGAAAAACACTGTTTATAAATATTTTATTAGAAAGAAAAATAAACAAAACAGAAAATTACATAAATCTAGATAGCACTTGTTTCAAGGATGGGAAGGACGAATCTGGAACATTCTGGGCGCAAGCTGGAATGTGTCCCGGGACAAGGGCAGAGCGGTCATCATGGTAAGATCTGAAAAGAAACACGAATTAAAATCTATATACAAGTAGCAAAAATAATAATTAGCGGAAGTATCAAGGCAGGTAGACAGGATAAAAAAAGCGAGATAGGAAGAAGATATTTTTATTAGTGGCTCGCCGGGCTTCGTACGAATTTCATGTTGAAACAATCAGCCAGCATTTGCATGTAAAAACAACGCAATACATTTAGATTTGAAAAGGTCTCGAAAAGTCGTTGAAACAAGGCTCAAAATGGCATGCATTTTGCCTTAGCAATGGTGAGTGAAGCTATGGATATTTTTACATACGAGTGTGTAATTACAATAAACCAACTCACGGGTTTTAAGGAATAAAAAAAGGGTAGTACCTACCTACTAGATAACTATAGAAATACTACAGAGTTAATAAAATAGTGAAATGACAATAAGACAAACTTGGTTATAAAATTACTTAGAATAAAATAAGGATTGCACAGAAGAAATGTTGGGAAATAACACTAGAATTATGTTCAAAAACTCACCTGTATTAATTACACATTTCCCAGGATAGTTGCTGATTTTGCTGGAGAACTCACAAAATTGTTTGAATAATTTTTAAAATATAATTTAATGAGACTAGGAAAAAGTTGGATTACGGCGTAGGTAAAACACAGAGGGGTCCGGGAGAGTGAAGGTGTACTGTCGATTCAATGATTGGCGAACGAAGGCGAGACCGTTTGTTCGCTTAAACTAGGAAAACTAAAGGGGAGAGGCGGGGGAATCGTAAATAGAGTTGGGACAAACATTATTTTGGTGATAATGGTAATTGTATTGTGTATTGTCTTCGAATTTCACTTGAAATGTTACAGTATTATTATTACTACTTGTGTTTTTGTTAAGAATAATAACAATTTGATAATCATTACATGAATAGTGAGATATAATATGATGGCGTTAAAGTTATAGAAATAATAAACTTGGTTTCTCGTTTGAATAAAATATAGAGATATATTTATCCGACTAAACACAGAACAGAGCAAGTCGCAGTGGAAGGAAGATATTAACCATGCATAATGAGATGTTTGGTTTGGTCGAGTAAAATGTAATGATATCTACAGTACGGGGTCGGATATCATTTCATGTAATGGGTCAATAGGACATCTCTATTTGAAATTCTTCTAGAAGTTTAGGGAGGGGTTGGTCGTGCACGGGTATAAATGCTGGAACATTTCGTCAACAATTTAGTTTATTTTTGTTCCGGAAAAAAGTGAAAAAGTCGTAGGTACCATCAGGAAGAAATCTCGGTAAGAAAACCTTCCTTATTTCCTCTCATTACGGCCAAGACACCTTTAGCCTTAAACAGATATGTGAGCCTGCTTATCTGGTAATGAGAAAATCCCAGTACCTGCATACATTGCACGACGTATGCATACCCTATATCCTACCCAATTTCCGTCTGTTGTCTTAGGTCTCATGATAACAGATATCCTTATTTATCTATATATTTCACATTATATATTCATATAGATAGGGCTAGGATACACATTCATGTTAGGCATCACATCTTTAGGGTGTATTTCACGTCGGGTTCAGAACTGTAGATAAAATTAGGTAGATACGTCTGTTTGTACTCCCGAGCGCATAAAGAGTCACTCGGCGGGTCAAATACTTAGCACTAGGAATTCTACAGTAGGTATAATTAGTTAGATACGTATAGTTTTGGTATTCCTGTGCGCACGTTAAGACACACAGAGGGTCCAGAACTGTTAAGTAGAAATGGATAAATACGATTCCTTGTATTTCCGTGCGCATATAGTGTCACACGACGAATCAAGTACATAACATTAGGAATTTTTATAGGAGTAAATAAATAGGTATAGCTAGTTAGAAACGTTCAGATATTGTATTTCCGTGCGTATCTACATTGCGTCACACGCGTATTTAGTGCTGGCTCATTTTTATATTAGGTTTAGGTATTCCGAAGAATAAACTAAAATCAAGATATAGAATCTTCGCTGTTTTCCCTAAATGAATTTGATCCAGAATGCGTATTATATTTTAAAGGAATAAGTACTTTATTAGCCTTCAGTTCTTATTGTTCATTTTCTATCGAACTCTATTGTATGCGGTTTTATCTTTTTACATTGGATAAACTATATTAGACTATATTTATTGATTACCTAAGCTTTCTAAATATCTTCTTTTACTTCGAGTAGGCAAGAGTAGGTAGTAGATAGGTAATTCTCCACTATTATACTTTGAGAAAATTAAATTATTAGGTTTCTTTTAGAAACTTACTTCACTAACTTGGTTAATTATTTTTCTTTATTTTTAGATTCAATAGTAGATAGGATCACTAGTTAATTACGGCTACCTTTTACCCTTTTTTCAACGTATTTACTTATAAAGTGATTTGTCTATACGCAAATAGGTACCTACATTTTGTTATGTCCAATCATACATTCCTATGATAGTACATCTATTTATTTCCCTAAAAACTTATTCTGCTACCTAGGTTGTTTAATCTTTCTTGTTTAAATACACGAGTAAATAAGTCCGATATTTACTTAGAGATGGTTACTTTCATTTATTTACTACATATTTAATTGCAAAGTAGGTTAAAGGTAGATAACTACTTACTACACTTTTACTTACATACTTACAACCTTGATAATTCTGTTAGTTACTTCCGTTTTAGATTAAAAGATCTATTTACATTGATTTACTTCAACATAAAGTAGTTTATTTTATTACCAAGTTTATTTATTCATTATAAGGCTTGGAACCTTAGCTTTGAACTTAAACCTTGAATTTTGAACTCTGAATCTTAGATCTAGTGTTTTACAAACCTAAGCTTTGACATTATAACTTTGAAACTTTTGAAGATCTAATAATTTTTATAACTTTCGGATATTGAGCTTGGATTGAACAAAATACTTACACAACAAATTGGTAGACGTATTTTCATATCAGATTAATTTTATCAAATGACTTTTAATAATCAACTTTGAATTAAATCATAGTTGTTCAACTATAAAAAGGTTCCGGAAACACAACTAGATGTCACCCCAAAAGTTGTACCGATTGTAGATCGCGCTGACGAAAACACGCGGTCTACGATGGGTTCAAATAGAGATAATTAGTTTTAACTGAACATTAAACCGAACTGTATGTACCATTACACAGTCTCTGGGCAATAAATATATTTGGTATTGTGCCTTGGAGATTTTGATATCAGATTCCTATCTTCACTGGATCTGTATCCTGTGCGCAAGTCGTACAATAGAAAAGTCACTTAATAGATCTAATGGTAATATTTATTGTACTATCGAGACGGCCCGAGTAGCTCTCTCTTATATATTACAATTTCAGTAATTTAATTATTAAATTTAAATGGAACTTTTATTCTTTTGTTTAAAGTCTTATATAGACTATTTGCTTTAAAAGTGACACTTAACTTCAATCTTTGTCTTTTGCTGACCTGTCTGAGTGTTTTCCTCAAACTATATATTAGAAGGAATAGCTATTAAGAAAAGTTGTAATTCTATTAAGGTCCGTATTTGATATAATTGATCTTACTCAAGAGCGTGTGTCTCATAGTTAATCTAATCTTATGGAAAAGAGAAGTTAGCTATCTTCAATGAGTTATATAGATCTATTTTATCTGGTCTGATACCTAGTAAATAACATGACGTATGTTTGGTCTATCTAGCTAGACAATTCTAATGTCGAAGTATCCTAGGCTGATTCAAGCTAGGGTATCTTTATATAGCTATATTTATGACCTCACCTACCTCTTTGATTTTGTAGCTTTGATTTTGGCTATCTGGAAAAATTAGTTTGAGTAAACCATAAACTAAGAAGGTTGTTTAATATTAGATTCATAAATGTTAGAAGTGGTTCTAACAAGCTGCCTTTTAGAGCAGCATACTTTAATTGCATGGGACTACTTTGGCTTTGAGTAACTAAAGTTATTTAAAGAGAATTTAGTTTCATGATCTTTGTATCCATAGTAACACTGATGTTGGATTGGATTTAGTGAAATGGTAAAATAGGTTTTATTCATTTCTCTATTTCGAATCACACATCCGATAAAGTAATGTGTGCTATGAAGAGGAGGTTATTACGATTACATGTGCATTACATGTATGCGTAGTTTGGTGACGATGACCACTGACTGGTGCGGATGGCGGGGCACATGAAGGAAGTCTTGATATAGCAATATCAACTTCATAGTACACAATTTAGTATCCTTCTAGTAACAAACTTATAATAAATTAACATTCTATGGAACTTTAGAATCATTTAAATATATTCAATAATAGTTCTCTTAAGTAGATTTCTTCTGAAGAAATATAGCATTATTATTTACACTATATTTAACTCCAACAAAATCAAATAGATTACAATTCTGACCATATTCTGCTGTCTAAAGTTTGTACTAGATAAAACAATTGACGTTTAGATCTTCAAATTATGGTTATTTACTATTAGCAACGTTCGGATAGATAAAAGAATTAGGATAAATAGGAAAGCATTAATTTAGTATTAGGTAGGTTCATGCGATAAATAAAAGAAGTCTCAACATAATTCCTTTAAAGATTCTGCGCGTTACCATCGGATCACAAACGTAGGGCGTCCTTTCACGAACCACTATTCGATCACAAGGCCATATTTATTTTTAAGCATAATTATTGTTAAGTTTAGTTTTATTTTTATATTTTATTATAGGTAGGGGGGGGGGTTGTTACATGTGTTGTATAATAAAAATAAAAAATAAACTGTAAGGTAAAGAAAATATATAATTCTTCTAATAATCATAATAAATTACAAATCATTATTTGATAAATCTGGATAAATCTACTAACGTACCGGTTCAAAGAAGTTTGACAAGGAAACTGAACGGGTGAAATCATTATCACTAGATATGTCAGCTACTTCTTTTTGGTAATAAGTTCTGAAAGTATGCTCCTGTCGCCAATTTCCAGTTTCAAGAATCTGATCAATAGGAAACTTTTCTAACCAGTTGAGGGATGCTACAGCAGAGCGCACAGAGCCAGGCGTGGCCTCAACGCCGGCGTCCTTCAGCACGGACTTGATCCAGCCACCTATCACCGTTCTGGATGCTGGTTTAGGGTCACCTCTAGCAGTTATAAAAAGCTCAGTTAGGTTACCTGATTGTCGGCGCTCATGGGAAGTTTTGATCAACTGTCGAGTCCAATAGACACAGTCAAGGTTTCTAGTAGGATGTACCTTCAGTCTCCATCCAGATTGCCTATGTCCGATGTCGTCTGTCTTCGATCCGAAGCAAGGCCACAGGATAATAGCATTTTCTTCGTTTATGCATTTATCAGCATCAATTCTCAGTAGTGTGAGGTCGTGCACTCGACGTCCTGCTGCTAACAAAAGTAATATGGCGGCACGTCGGGATACTTGATACAGATTACTTTCATCCGGTGTATTCTTTTCCAAATATTGTATTACCTTTTTCGCATTCCATGTGGGTGGTTTCATTTTCTTCTCTTTTGAAACTGAAATAGCTTTAAGAATATGTTTAACAAGAAAATTAGATGACAGTGTTTCTGTTGAATTAGTAAATGTGGCAATTACAGATTTGTGGACCAGTATTGTACGATACGCTAAACCTTCGCTGCTGTGGAGATAAGCCAAATAACGAGCTACTTGTTCAGGAGAAGGTGTTTTATAAGTTACCTTATTAGATAAGCACCATGTTTTCCATTTATTCCATGCTGGGATGTATGTATTTAAGGTAGATTTGCGCCAACTTGACAATAACAATGATTTTTCCTCTACTGACCAATCTTTGATTTCATCTGTCCACCCAAAATCAGCCAGGCTTCTAAATGTATGTCCTGAATCTCTGGTGGATGTATTCCGGTTTTCGTGTCGACCAGAACTTGTGCTAGGTTCGGTATGCGGTAAGGCTCTCGAATGGCTCTGGCTCGTAGGTCTGCACGCCAAAATACCATCTTCCACTTCGGCGCGATCAGAATGTACAGGCCCTCTGCAGTATTCAGATGAAACAGTACCTGGGGTATTAAATTCGGTGGAGGAAACAGCCATGCGAGTTCGTAATCCCATCGGCGAAGGAACGCGTTGTGGAACAGTGCATCTTGATCCTGTGTGTCCAGGGATACATACCGTCTCACCACATGAGCTGTCTTCGAGGCGAATAAGTCTACTTGCGGTGTTCCCCACATCTCGAATATCGCGCTCGTCGCTGCAGCTATCAGGTGCCATTCGGGACAAATCTTGCCTCGCGATAAAGCGTCCACTTCGCAGTTGAATCGACCCGGAAAGTACTGCGCTGTCAGAGATATGTTTAGCTCGTCCATTACCTTCAATAACTGGCGTGTCAGATCCAGAAGTTTCTTGGATTTTGTTCCACCTTCCTTGTTGATATAGGCTACTACTGTGCGGTTGTCCGTTTGCAATAGGATGTGAGCATTGTGCAGCTGGCAATCTTCCTGTTGGATCGCTGCATAGACTGCAAACAGCTCCTTGAGATTCACATGCCAAGACTGCTGTCGTTTTGTCCACTGACTTGACATTTTTGTGTCTCCTAGCTGAGCGCCCCAGCCGAAGTCCGATGCGTCCGTGGTGAGCAGGTGCGAGATCGGGCCCGTGTGTATGGGAAGTGAGCCCTGCGCTGCTTCTAACCACCATCTCATTTCGGCGAGCACAGGTTCCGCTAGTTTCATCTGCTTGTACGGATGCTCCTTGGGGAGGTGACGACTGTGAAACTGCAGGGTTCGACAATGTAACCTCCCTCGGCGTACCACGAATGAGGCAAAGTTGAGTCTGCCCAGAAGGGACTGGGCCTGTCTGAGAGACCAACTGCCTTTCGACATCTGACTGAGAAGTGCCCTGCGTAGCGTTAGGCACTTCGGTTCCGACAGGGACTTCGTGTTGAGTCTTGTGTCCCACGTAACTCCCAGAAATTCTAGGCGCTGTGTCGGAACCAGTACAGATTTCTCCATGTTGATAGTCCAACCCAGCTGTTGCATTAGGCTCACCATAAATGCAATATGTTCTTGTAAAACTCGCCAGGACTGATTCGCTAGCAAAAAATCGTCCAGGTATACCACGCACCTTATATTGCAGCTCCTTAGGTATTCGGCTATCCAGTTCGTGACAGAGGTGAACGTTCGTGGCGCTGACGAGAGACCGAACGGGAGGCAGGTCATTTGGAGAAGCTGGCCATTGTAGCTGAGTCTGAGGAATCGTCTGTGTTCCTTGGCTATGGGCAGGTGGAAGTATGCCTGGCTCAGGTCCACCTTCACCATCCAATCTTCGCTCTGTAAAAAACTTGGCACTCGAAAGTGACTGAAGAGTTGAAAACCCTTTAGCTTGACAAATTGGTTTAACCGTTTCAAGTTGAAAATGGGGCGAAACGATCCGTCCGTCTTCGGAACTAGAAAAAACGTCGATAGGTAGCTGGGACTGATCTCCGCTTTCTCTAGTACACGAGTGTCTAACATATTTCTTATTAGTTGTGACATGTGATAGCTCTTCTTGGTCTTGTAATTTATTATTATAGATTGATTTGGATAAATCAGGGGCGGCTTCATTACGAATGGGATACGTACTCCTCTGAGAAGTTTGCATATATGGACGGGGGCTCCCAGATTCTCCCATGCATGTATATATTGCTCTAGACAGCCGCCCCGAAATGATTTCGAGTCATGAGCGATGGTATCTATTCGACGAGTAGGAATTGGAATTCTTACCTTTGGACGAGTAGTGTTGCTTGTTCTTGGCATTTGAAGACTTGTTTTCAGATGACCTCGCTTGTCCTTTGGATTTGTCCTTGGAGGCTGAAGCTGCAGTATTTCTTCGAAAAAAGTTTTCGCCATTTTGCTTGCTGGTCGACGGCTTCGGCTTATTATCATATGCGCGCTTTTGTCCGGAACCTGCAGCTCCTGTGGTTTGCTGCGCTGGCTGGAAGCAAGCTGTTAGTTTTTCGGCCCCCCCAATTTTTTGAAGGTAGGCTGCAAGCATGTCACCATCAAATAAATTTTCCGCGCTTGGTGGAATTTTTTGTAACGCACCGCGATGATATTCCTCGGAAATCTTCTTAAGAATAGAGTCCCTGCGCATGCTAATACAGTCAGCTCGTCTGCCACAAGCTACTTGTAAAAGGTCGTCACTCACTTTTGTAAAGTTCGACTCTTTGCTAAACACTTCCTCAATTTTATCGAAAAGAGATTTAGGTGAAAGTGTTGTATTCTTATCATTTGACCAATCTACTAAATTCTGCAAAGTTGTGCGCAATTCGTCTTTCTGAGTCAGTATAGCATTCGATAAAGCTGCAAAGGTTCGCTCTATTAGGTGCAAACGATCTTCATTAGAGCCAGAAGCATGAAAACGTCTCAATTCATCATTTACATTCAGTTCTATAAACCCGGGGGTAGTGACATATTTTTTCTGAGTCTCCGAAAAACGAATTGCATACCAATCACTCGATTGAAAACGTTGCAGTTTTGTAATTTTTTCTAGATGTTTATCATCCGATTGCGGGTAGGGCGGATCTTTCAAGGTAGTCGTAAACTCAGATAATTGGAGCTGTTGCTTATCCGCATCGCTAACGCTCGCAGGCGGACGTAAATCTAACTCGGTTGCGAGGCTTGGGGGTTCGATTATCGGATCAGGCACTTGCGAGGTACTCGCTTGGGGTTGCGATTCGTAATGTTTTTGAGAAATCATATTCGTCAAGAACGCTACTTGTTGGGAAAGGAATTCAAATTGCACTTGACTCACATGCTTAGATCGTTTTCTCCTTCTCTCTGGACTCTCCTCCGACGACGATGCGCTGCTCGAACTTGGAGAACGATTTCTCTTTCGTGACACATGTTCGGTAGAACCATCACTTCTTTCACAATAATTTTCGTTCTCCATAACGAAGGGAGGTTATTTTAAACTCACTTAATTTTATACTCAATTAATTAATTAACTTTAACTTGCAAAATATTATTTGCCAAGACGTGTTAACGCTACGAAAAACGACGCTATAATGAGGGTAAATCCGAGCGTCATCCGCCATATTGCTTAACAAAACGAAGCGACAGTGGCGCCGGAAGTCGAAGGGAGAAGTAGCTAAGACGAAAAACGTGAAAAAAGACAGAGGCTTGACTCAAGATGGATTCCGGATATCGTATCGGAACAAGTAATACCCAACACAGTTTTACACAACACAAATCAACGTACATTTAAAAGGAATTAAAACTAGTAGTTCGCCCCGAACTGAGATTTCGTGATGGTCGGAGGTTAATAAAACCCAAACAATTTTTATTGACCAATGGTTGTAAGAAACTTTGCAAATCGCTTCGAAATCGCCGTCTAGCTATGCACCAGTCTTACTTGAACTACAAAATCATTGAAACTCCAAGAAATGGTAGCTCACGTTATACTGGGATTGCCAATTTTATAATTTTTACAACAACTCAAAAACTATAAGACCTAGAATCAAAATAAAAACGGTTTTGGAATGTCTAAACAAAATCCTATCATATGACACCCCACTTGAAATTATTGTACGACTTTTTTTTTTTTACTCCCTTTGGACCCTCATAACGTCACGACCCCTTGACCGATTTACTTCATTTAACAAACCAGTAAAACTTAAGAGTACTATACGTATACCTACCAAATTTTATGAAAGATCGGATGAGGGGTTCAAAAGATCTCGTCGAACAAACATACAAAGCATTTTTGTCCAAGTTGTCACTAAGATCTCGTTCGCTTCGCTCACTCGATCAAGAAGATGTTCCCATAATTATAGGGTACCACAGCATGCGTATAAGGATTACTTGAAATCCCAAAAGAATAAAACAGCTTATTTTTTTTATTTTTTTTTGGGAAACAAACAGTGCAGTATACTTAAATACTACGTGATAATATATAAACCAGTGAAGTTTCCTCCATTACATAGCGCAATTAATTGCATAGTGCATTGCCTCACAGGGCACGTCCTCATTGGACTTGCTCTGTGAGGTAATGCATTGTTATAGGCAGAAGTTACTACTTAACATCATGTGAGCTATCAGCTTGTTCCATTACTTTTATCATTAAAAAAAAACCTATACCTAAGTAGGTTTAGCTCTTGAGTTTTTCAACCAACGTGTTTGTTTGATTACAGATGATAAGAGCCGAAGACCCTGGTAGATTGGCCAGCACTTCGACTGTCAACATCAAAGTGACAGATATAAACGATAACAATCCCAAGTTCGATGAGGAATCCTATGAGTTCCATGTCAAAGAAGGTATGCTTTTGAATTAAACTTTGTTCAGCTGAGTGCAAAAATAAGTCTGAGTTCGTCCCATATAAATTTTATCAAAATCGGTTCAGTAATTTCATATTCATTAAGTATAACATTTGGGTTGGCTGGCAGACAATGCTTTCAGCATTAAGTCCACCCTTTGTAACAAATTTATAATATTGTACAATAAAGTATTCAATAAATAAATAACAGTTAAAGTAGATGAACAAAATGAACCTCTGTCCTTCTTTTTTTTTTCCTTCTTTTGTGAACCCTTGTGTTTGGTAATTAAATAAGAATTAACGAAAAAACACGCCATTCACGTACACGACATTGCTTATTTTGCTTTCCTGTAACTTTTCACTGTTGTTTACGATCAATAGACCAATTACAATGAACCGCCATCATCATCATCATCATGTTGATGAAGCTGTAATCAAATTGAAGTCGGTTTTTCTAGTTTTTAAACTGATAAATAATCGTATTTTAGGTGTATCCGGCGAATCAGTTGGTTACGTTCACGCGACAGATTTGGATGAAGGGGTCAATGCTATGGTTAGCTACAGCATCCCACCCCACCTGCCCTTTACTATTGACAATAGCACGGGACATATCAGCACTAACACCAAACTGGATTATGAACAGACTAAGGTGAGACTTAAAGAAGGTTAAAAAAACCAAAAACTAAAATTAAAGAAAAGTTTGCTTGTTTGTTTGTTCGCGCCTTAACTACTGGACCAATTTCAATGAAACTTATACCATTCAGAAGCTCTTTTTCCGGATTGAAACATACGCTATATTTTATTGGAATCTATGACGTGGATTCATAGATACAGCTTGAACTCTCTAAACCAAAAGCAGCCAATTGCTACGAAGCTCATCGTATGCTGGTGACAGATATTTTTGTGGAAAGATTCACACGTGTATGAAAATAAAATAATCTAGAAAGAAAGAAAAGAAAAATATATATTTTGTTACTTTTAAAATAGAATCTACTTCACTTGTTTCAGGATTACGAGTTTGTAGTAACAGCGACAGATGGCGCTATTGACAAACGACTCGGCACCGCCTCAGTAACAGTGCTAGTACAAGACATACCCGATGAAGTACCTGTGTTCAGACAAGCATTGTACTCTGTGCATGTACCGGAAAATGTGCCTAAGTACCCTGTTGTTAAGGTTGAGGTAAGTTGGCATTTTTGGTTTCTGCGATCACAGTTCGTATCAAAAAGAGAAAATACAGATTTTTCGATATTTCTAGACGAAATGTATAAAAGTCGAATGCGTGTTACAATCTCAGAAAATACATGCAGCGAATTGCCTCATGAAGCACATCCCTCGGTAAACATGCCTGCTGCAATAAATTGATTGGTATAGAAGTATTGCTTTTCAGATTTTAATCTAATAGGTATGACGTCATATTATTATCTCGACTGAAAATTCGTTTCACTCACTATTCAATCGAGTTTTTCACGTCTTTTTGACGCCATCTGTACTAGAGTAAATTTTCTACTGAAGTGAGCATTAGGCCTTATTTATTTAAAAAAAAAACTGTATCTTATTGTTATTATTTTGACTATTTTAATCCGTAAAAAACTCGAGTGGCCTTAAAAGCACCGCTACTTCAAAACAACTTTTTAAATGTACTTTCCTGGTATTAATTAATATATTCCCACAGGCTGAAGACCCGGACACAGTCAAAGAAATAACCTACACCATCCTAATGGGAGACACAAGTACATTCTCAATTGATCGCAAATCCGGATTAATCCGGACATTACAACCGCTCGATCGTGAGGCAATGGCGAGACACGAAATCATAGTAGGAACTGAAGAAAATAATGATGACGGAGTAGGGGCTACTACTACTGTGGAAATAATAGTAGATGTGAGTATACTTTTTAGATAGGTAGTAGATAGATAGGTAGGTAGTAATAGATAGGCATTAGCCTATAGCAAAAAAAATGCTACAAGCATTAAGTAAGAACCATCTGCTTGTTTCAACAAGCGCTCGTGGCGTAACTTGCTTGGTCAATCTTCACCGATTATCTAAGTTAAGCGACGTTCTGTGCGGCCACTATTTAGATAGGTGACCGTTAGTGGTAACTGCCACAGATATCTAAGTCATCTATTATAACTGTTTGTATTCTTTAGGATAAAAACGACAACGCACCAATTTTCACATCCGCAATCCGTCCCGTAACAATCGAAGATTCAGCTTCAATCGGCAGCCTAGTACAGACAGTTATCGCCACAGATATGGACTCAACTGCACCTAACAATAGAGTTCGATATAAACTGGTCGGGAGAGGCAAAGCTTCCATATACTTCCACGTTGAACCTGATTCTGGGGCTGTGAGAGTGAGAGACGATCTTAGGAAAGAGACTGATAGTGAATATACGGTAAGTGAAGGTAGATTTTATAATCTAGACTTTATTATGTTTTATCGGTAGTAACTCTGCCTTCCGTGCTGTGGGTCGTGGGTTCGATCCCCAGCGAGAACAAACATTTGTGTGTTGTAAACATAGATGTTTGTTCGTGTCTGGGTGTTTCTATGTATTATATGTATGTATTTACAAAAAAAAATGTATGTATGTATTCTATCAGCCATCTAGTTTCCATCGTACAAGCTTTGCTTAGTTTGGGACTAGAAGGCGTTGTGTTAAGTGTCCGTGAAAATTTATTTATTATTTAATATGTACTAGCTGACCCGACAGACGTCCTGTCATTCAAACTCTTACTGTCAAACAACTGACAGTGTGATTTCAAATGTGACATTAAGAAAGTTTTTATGGAAAAGGTTAGCGAACTTTCACCCCCCCCCCCCTTTCAACCCCTTACAACCCTTTTTTCGCAATAAAAAGTAGCCTATGTCCTTTCTCAGGCTCTAGACTATCTGTGTACCAAATTTCATTCAAATCGGTTCAGTAGTTTTGGCGTGAAAGCGAGACAGACAGACAAGAGTTACTTTCGCATTTATAATATTAGTATAGATATAATATATAGTATGCAAGTATGCTTTACGATAGTGTTCGATATAGAAATAATTTAAGCTTAAAAACTGGAAAACTAAATAATTTAAATGAGAATAAAATTCTGAAGCACTTTAGTTTTCGCCGGTATTTATGTAAACTAACGCAAAAGCGAGAAAAAATATTCATATAAACTTTATTCCAATCGGGGTAGAATGGACCGGGTGAATACGGGATCGGGTGAGAACGGTCCTAACTCTTTATCGGTATCACGAACAAACTAATTTTTTTTTCTAGGTGGATGTCCAAGCCTACGACCAAGGAGAGCCAGTAATGTCATCAGTTACCAGCCTCACTGTCTACGTCAGCCATTCTGCTACGGTACCTCCTGATGTAAGTATAATCATCATCATCGTCATCTGTATCCTCGCGGAAGAAATTGGCATCAATAACTACTAAGTAACTTGGGTAATCCAAAATGAATATTCGTTTTTATGGTTAATTTTTCGAGGAAACTAGGTAGTAGGTAGGTATAAAAAGAGTCTGCGTTAGAACCCCTAAGATCATCTAAAATAGTTTCGTATTGCTAAAGCAGAGAGGTGACTTCATAATTTATTGCTTGTAATAAAACTAATTTACTAGCTTCCGCCTGCGACTTCATTCGCGTCCGGTTGAATCCCGTTGGTTTTCCGGGATAAAAATTTGCCTATGTGTTAATCCAGATCCTCTTTAGAAACGCCTAGATTTTGCATAGCAAATTGCATTTCTAATCCTGCGTTGACTAAGTCGCGGGCAGCAGCTGATAAAGACTTTACTTCCCAGGTCGGACTTGGATTCGCAGACGTAACATACACGGAACACGTTGCAGAAAACTCAGCCAACGGAACCCTAATAAGGGTTCTGCCGCTTTTGAACAAGAGAGAACATTCACCTGACACGCCACTGAAATGCTTACTTACAGATTCTTCACAACAAGGTATAATAATAAGCCTTATGGCTAATGGTAATTTGTGTGAAAGTAATATTAATGTAGAGTTTCATTGCGTAGCTAAATCAACTTTATTGTGGAGCGGTACTACGTAACTACGTTACAATGCAGTGTAACTCAAGGCGTTACATTTAGTGTCATTAATATGAGTTAAATTCTAGAAGTGGAACGAAATTATCCTACAAAAACATTTTTAATTAATCAATCGTTGCAAATTCTCTGATTTACCTATGCCAATAATTAAAATAAAATCGTGTCACACAGAACTAGGCAACAGCATTATTATATTGGCAAAAAAAACTTTTATTTCCTAACTTTTCAAAATACTTTCTAGTTCAGGAAATGAAGCCTTGTCAAATTTAGATAGATAGAAGATAGAAAATACTTTATTGAACACCTTAACCTAGGAATTACAAGAAAATAAAAAAACAAAACTTAAATTAATTGTACAATGGGCGGTCTTATCGCTATGCAGTGATCTCTTCCAGACAACCTTGGACGGAATTTATATTTTTACTAAAGTAAAAATCGGTACTGATTTGGATCAGTTGAGCTATCTATAAATCGTTTGCAACGGTTTGTAGATAGCTCAACTGTTTCATGTGTATTTTGTAAGTACCGTATTAGTCTTAATTTTCTTTGTAATTAAAGTTTTATTAAAGTAAAAAAATTATTCCAGGCGTTTTCTACGTAAAACTAACAGAAGACCGGGACTGTGCAATCTTCCTCAACACAAGTTCACTCGACTACGAAACCCTCACAGAATACTCTTTAGAAGTCCAACTAGAATCCATCCAAGGACTTATAAACCCGGAAAACAGTAAAGCGACGATCCGAGTCCACGTGACTGATGCTAATGATAATGCGCCTGTTTTTGTACTGAACGAGCAATCTTCTATTCAAAGTGTTAGGGGGAAGTACTTAGCGATTGTTACTAAGGATATGCTTTTGGGAACCAATGTGCTGCAAGTCAAGGTAAGTGTTTTTTTAAACCTATTTCGTCCCACTCCTGGGCAAATATCCCCCAACATCTTCCACTTTTCTCTCACTCGGCTCTCCTCAAATCATCAAAATTCAACTGTTTAGACAAATTATGCAATGCTATTGCTCGTAGGCTCGTATGACGATACAGAAGTATGTTTTAGCTTGAATATATTTTAGATTGAGCAGTGAATTAGCTGACCTTAGACGGTGAAGAAAAACATCGCGAGAAAACTTAGTTATGGATGGTCACGTTTGGTACTAAAGTGACCCTGAAACGTAGACAGGTGCCAAAAGTGATGCTAAGAAGTGCCTCTAACTTAAAAGTAATTTCAATGGTTCTTCAATCGCGCCTTTAATTTAAAATGTAATTTTTCTTTCATTCCATACGTTATCTAAGAATGACCTAGAAACCAGAAAGATTTAGATCTAAATATATTTTTTTAAGTTTGTACACTTGTTTGGTAATTTTGGGTCGTACCTACATAGTACGTGCCTTACCTACCCATTCAATTTTAACAACAGCACTTTAGTTATTTGCGTCTCTCTATATTCTAGGCCCCTTCATTCTAGGCACTCCTGAAAACCAGCGCTAAAGGAGCCACCGTGCACCTTTAGCATTTGCTGAGAGAGTACCCATTTTACGCATCATTCTCTTTAATTTAATGCTTATTTAGTTGAATCTTTGTGTTTTTGCGTAAAATAAATAATTTCTATTCTATTCTATATTCCAGGCAAAAGACAAAGACAGCGGTGAATACGGGAAGATAGAATACCACAAGAACTCCTGGACGAAAGCAGCCGAAGAATATTTTACCCTCGACGCTGATACCGGTATTATAAGTAACGTTAAAACGTTCGAGAACGTTCCGAAAGATGTACTACCATTCAAGTTCAGTGTCACTGCTAGAGATAATCCGCATTCAACGCAGGATTATAATATTGCTCGTGCTTCTGTTGTGGTAAGTATGAATTTTGGAACATTTAAAAAAAAAGTAAAAAATATGTGTACTGAAAGGGATAAAAGCTGCTCAGAAATCACTCTTGGCAAGTATAATTATTATTCAAACTGTTTTAGTAACAAAGAGTGTTAGTGTTCTAGTCGGAAATCTTGTTTGGATCAAATTCATACTTTTGCCGAACAATGTTTTGGATCAAAATGGTATTTTTGCTGAACAATGTTTTGAATGGATTGGACAACCTCTTTGGATTAAATTGATATTTTTGCAGAACAATGTTTTGGTCCGAAAACTTGTTTGGATCAAAATGATATTCTTGCTGAACCTATGCATTGGTCTCTAGATCGTGAAGCTTTGCAATTTTGCATAATTACATCCAGTAATTTTACATCTTCAAAAGTTTTTAATCGTCTTTTAAACCAGATGGTTTTTTGAGCCAGTTTCTCATCCATGAACATTTTTTTATTATTATTTGACTTATCTTATCTTGTTACTCTATAATCGTCTTTTAATCACCTTTTCAAATCACCGACAACTCAATCAACCATTGTCGGCCTATCTGGTCACTACATATTGTAATTATATTAGGCAAATACACATTTATACAATGTAGGAAATAGGAAGATGATAGGAATACAATAGGAACAGAATAGGAATAGTTTAGGAATTACGTGTGTGAGTGTCTTCCGTACTTATATTTTTATTTATTTCCAGATAAACCTACTCCAAGTAGAAAACCAGCTAGTAGTTGAAATACCGGATCTAGACGCCGAAACAATGCGTCGTATGTCGCGCGCTTTGCTCAGCGGCGTCGAGGACAGGAGTGGCTTAGTTGCTGGACTCCAGAAACTTACATCAAGACATTATAGAGCTGATAATGGAACTTTGCAGTCAGACGGACGTGGGACTGAAGCTTGGCTGTATTTGTTAGATCCTGCTACTGGAGAGATATTGACGAGGGACTCGGATCTTGTTAAAAAGTAAGTGGTGATTTTTTGCTTAATAGAAGTGCTAAAGTGAACTCGATTTTAAGATCTGTGGATTTTGTAAATAAATAAAAGTCCTGACACCAGCCTAAACTATGAGTTTATACAGATCACAGACAAATATAATAATTATCATCATCATAATATTGTGTGTCTGTCTGTACCCTCGTAGCTCCGTAAGGCATTTTTGATCTACCTTATCGACATTTTAATCCGACCTAGTTTTTGTTTTTAATAATATGTTTAATGTAATGTTTCTAAACTATGTAAACTGTCCACTTTGATACCCATCCATTTCGCATGACATAATTTTTCTTAATAGGTCAACTGCAAGAAGATGCGCTAACGTATGAACACTTTGAAAAGTGTAATAATAATAATAATTATTATTATTATTCACGGACACACAACGCCTTCTAGTCCCAAACTAAGCAAAGCTTGTACTATGGAAACTAGATGGCTGATAGAATACATACATACATTTTTTTTGTAAATACATACATACTTATATTACATAGAAACACCCAGACACAGAACAAACATCTATGTTTACAACACACAAATGTTTGTTCTCGGTGGGGATCGAACCCACGACCCACAGCACAGAAGGCAGAGCTACTACCGACTGAGCCATGACGCCAATATGTACGCTTGTATACGCAACGCTTACGCTTGTATGTGCATACAAGTACAGTTTTACCGTCCTATCTTCAGACCACAAATTCTTATTCTTATTGTTTATCCAACAGGGCGATAGAAAGTGGTGTCCACAAGGCGGTAGCAGCTCGTCTCCAATCACCAGTCAGCGAGATCAGAGCTCCGCTAGAACCGGCTGAACCACCGCGCAAGCCGCACGTAGCCGCTGCACCGCTGACTACAGCGCTTCCAGCCGCTTTAATAGCGCTTGCAGCGGTGGTATTAGTCGTGGCTGTGGCTGCTGTTATATACATCTGTGCGTCTTGGAATAGGTGAGCCTTATGTTGTAAATATTATGGTCTATTCTAGCAAACCGCAAGTAGCCGCTTGAATAGTCGTGACTTTAGCAGCTGTTATCTATAGCTTAGCGCGCCTTGGAATAGATGAGTCTTATTTACCCAGAATAAGGTCTATAGTCGTATGTCGCATGTCAGCTGACTACAGCGCTTCCAGTTGCTGTAATAGTCGAGACTTTAGCAGCTGTTCTTCTACAATTACAAACCTCAAAGATCTGAATTCGCAGTAAGAACCAAACATCGTATTCTGTAAAATTCAATACCGCCTGTGCGCTTCATTGACGAGCTTCGCGGTGAAATGAACTAAGTTGAGTGAGTTTTTGACATTACAATTTAAGAATGACGCACAATTGACGCACACTTTGAAACAAACAGAATTTTATTGCAAGACGAGTTTTGACATTTTTTGAAACGACACATAGCACTTTTATTTTAATAGTTTTTCTTGTGTTGTTGTGAGTATTGTTGTTTAATTTTGGTGGAACTTTTAAACAATAATACTTAGGTCGTAACATAAAGTGTGAGCCATTGGAATAAATGTGTGTAAAGTGATGTTTTTCTGAATGTGAAAATTTGTGTTAGGTTTTGAAGAGAAAATCCACCATTTTCTTTTCAAAACAAACGACAGCCGACTTGGCAAATGACTTGACTTGACTTATATTATTACAATTATAACACTTGACATTGGCAAAATTGTCTGTCGAAATGACGGACAGAGGCCATTAATGAAGAGAAGAAGAAGAAACAAACAGAATTCTATTGCAAAGTGAAGTGGGTCCGCTTTCGTGAGTAAGGTCACAAATGAATTAGAGTTACGGCAGTTGAGTGAAAAAACGTACTAAAACGTGTTTCCTTCCAGGTATAAGAAACACAAGGAGCAAGCGATCCAGCAATACGGTACATTAAGTATCAGCATGGCGCCGCCACGACCGGCCTCGGGCTACGAATCAAGCGAAGACGAACCAGCACCTAGATACGAGACACAGGTACTTCTATTCATATTTATTCACTAGCTGATACCCGCGACTACATACGCGTGCGAAACTTTCTATCAAAATATCTGAGGCCCGAGTCTGTGCATTTGTTTTGACTTCCGACTCGATTATAGCACGCGCAAACGCATTCGCAAAGCGAGAAATTTTGTATGAAACTCGGATAAGCGCCTCTAGTGGGAGATTTGGGAATTGTGCAACTCTAAACATAATTTCTGGCTTTGCGAATGCTTTGGCGTGTGCTTTATTCGAGTCGAAAGTAAAAAAAATGCACAGACTAGGGGCTCTGTCACCAGCATACGATGAACCTCGCAGCAAACAGCTGCTTTTGGTTTAGAAAGTTCAAGCTGTATCTAAGAACCCACGTCTTTTATTTTTTTTAAATACAGCATTATGTATTATTCCGAAAAGCGTGCTTCAGAATGGTATAAGTTTCATTGAAATTGGTTCAGTAGTTAAGACGTCATCCGCGAACAAACAAACTTTTGACTGATTGTTTTGAATACTGTTTATTTCAACCATTCATTATCAACCTGTAAGGGTGGCAGGCAAAAAATGCTTATAGGATTAAGGCCACATAATTGAACATTTATCCATTTTTGTGCAATAAAGGTTAAATAAAAATTCCCAGAAAAGTAATGCGTGGCAAGGCGCTCCTTACTCCCGCGAGCAGCGAAACTCTCACGGGATTCCCATGCGAAGTGTGAGCAAAATGCTTTTATATCTCGCATGACTACTTCGCAATAACTATTACAACTTTCAAACTGTATGGGATAGGCCTTATTATTGGATTGTAGCTATCGGGTTTTTTGCGGTAAAATCGGCTCAATATGCTGCTCAAGATTTTAAAAACCAGCGTTGTTTGAACTCTTGCATTGTCTATTCAACGTGAAGATGCGAGTTCAAATACCGCTGGTTCTTTTGCTAGTTCATAAAGGCGTGTAACCGTACTTATTAGTGGGTCATTGCTAGTTTTTTTTTGCAAATTTGCACTTAAGCATGATTCTGCACATTTCAATTCTCTTACTTTAAGAAACTCTTTGCTAAATGAATTGAAAATGATTTTAATTTTTGTTTGCAGGTTCTGAATATGGCAGTAGACGACGCAGATTTGCAGCTCGACTTCAGTTCTAACAATCATGCGTTCAATATACACAGCGTAGACTATTTATCCAAGAATGGTAAGTAATCAAATGTTTCTACATTCGTTTAAGTTAGATGTAACGTTAGTTAGGATTCAGGGCTTTCCGATTTTATTTTTTAACACGTAGATAATATTCTGACAAAATTCACCCCATGAGCAAATCTCCTCAAATTTACCCGATGAGCAAATATCCTCAATATCTTGAACTCTTACTAATTTTTAAACTCAAAAATAACTCTTGTTGGTATGATTTTTTTACCAAACAGTTCAAATTTATAAGCAAAAAAATAAGCTCTAATAATATTAAATTACACTGGCCTGAAAAAATAAGTATCACACTTTTAAAATTTTATTTTTTTCTAAATTAAAATGGTTTTTTTTTTTTTTTTTAAGTTATAAATGTTACTAATTCATAGTTTACTATAGTGAAATTTGCTATAAAATGTTTTTTATTTTAAATCTCTAACTTCTATAGTTAAAAAAATTTAAATTTATGTGTGATACTTAGTTTTACAGGCCAGTGTGAGATGAATATATCTAAGAACTTTATATATTTTAGGAGAACGCAGTCCAACGCTTTCCGAAACAGCGACCACAGCCCGCGCATCAAGCGTCAACGACAACGGAACACTAAACAACCATCCATTCGAAAACGCAACCATTGCGCGCAACACACAAACACTCAACCGACGTGTACCAAACAACCACGCATTGAACAACGCGCTCGGGACATTACCGCGAGTTAATAACAATAATATTGGTGGAGGATTACTCGCTGCTACGTTAGGAAGGAAAATTAATGGAAATAATCATAAGAAGAAGACGCATCCTATTATGGCGTATGATGAAATACCGGGATTGCAAAGGTAATTTGAATAAACAGTTTATTTTATAATGGAGAACACTATTATGTCTGAGTGTTGGTTTGACGCAGTGCATTGCCTCACTGGGCACGTCCTCAATGAACTTGCTCTTTGAGTTAATGCATTGTAACATCAAGTGGGTCATCTTCATGGTCATCAAATCCTTGAAATAACGCCTTAGAAGATGTTTTGTATAAATTGAAATTGAAAACATCGATTTATGAATTCCAATTCAAGTCACTTTTCAGTAATCAGACCCAACCTATTAAGTTATACTTGCTGCTATGCCTGGAATCTGAAACCATCTAAGTACATTGCCTTCCTAAGCACGAATCTGCACGAATTTCCAAAAAAAATATACTGTACCTACGAGTATGAACCAGTTTTATGTTCAGTAGTGGTCGGGTAACTTCTATAGTTTAAAGCGTTGTAGCACCACAGCGCGCGGTCGCTAGTGTGCCGACGCTCACACGCCCCGCTCCTATAACCGGCCTACGCACACATAGACGCCAGCCCCGCCGCTCGCCTATATAAAGCCGGCCGTGCGGGCCAAGCATTCAGTCTGCGTATGCGCTCCGCCCCGTATCCAGCACTGGAAAGGTGGCTCCGCTCTCAGACGCTCCCCGCACCCCTCACGCTCCCCTCACGCACAGTTCGCATCCTTACGACCGTTTCGTCTCACGTCCTGTGTAACGAACGTATCGCCGGGAACGACTGCCTAGTGGTTAAGCTAGTGTGCCTACGCCTACCTATTGTTTTTGGGAATAAAGAATATTTGTAGTAAGTGGAGTTTCTCTGAAGACGGATAGGAAGATTCTACGTGCTACAGCGTTATAAAATGTTATTTTTTTTCTTTACAGAGCGTCAGAAAACGATAACGTAACCTTTGGTAAAAGGAATTTTTCGGGATACTGTTATGAAAACTCACCCGTAGAAACTACCACGGAACTATAAAGTGACTAAAAACTACTTAAAGTGAAACTTAAAACTTAAAGTCATTGGTGTGTGAAAGTCAAAACTTAAAGTCTACGGTGAAAGTGATAGTCCGTCCGTATAAATAGCATAATTAAATGTGTTCAACGAATAAACGCATTTTCATAGGAAAATGTGAAAATACGACTGAAAATAATGCTCCAATAACGTAATGTGAATTTTTAGAATTTTTTAATGTACTTAGCAAAGGCTAGTCTTTTGTTTTACTGAAATGTGAATAATATAATTTTGTGTAAATAATTTTACATCTAAGTACTTAGTCTTACTTAGAATCGCCTCTCAACTTAACGGTGCTTTTCTACCAGATCTAAGCTAACTACGTCGCTTAGGATGTGTTTGACATCCACCAATAAGAATCGTTTAATACGAAAACAAACAATCCCTATTAGTGGATTTTAAACACATCCTTAGCATCTTAGTTTAGCTTAGCTAGGGTGGAAAAGCACCAAATTCATCTTGTAACTATCTAAAGAGAACAAGATGATACTAATTATAAATGGCGATTCAGTTTTGACAGAAGTTAAGAGGCGATTGTAATTTCCCTTAGTAGAAATATTTGTAAATTACAGGAAAATAAACGTTAGGAAAGTTTGATGTACTGTCGGGAACAAACTTTTCTACGAGTTCTCGAATTTCTTTTTATTTTTTTCGAGAAACGATATTGAGATCATTTTATTCTGTCCTTACGACTTTCTCTTCCTTTATCTACCATTTGTTTTCTTCTTTACATGTCTGTAATTTTTTTTTAAATCCATGATAATATGTTAAATAATTCATTTTTATTTTATTTTAATTGAACCAACAAAACTCATGTTCTATCTATTTTTGTATGAATTATGTGCCAGTTACTTTAATGTAATTGTAAGTTAAAATGAAGTTTTATATAATATTTTAAATTAAAACGCTCAGTTTTAAAACATTCCATGCGGCTAAATCTCATGTGCCAAAATGTATTCTTAGCAAAAGTTTATTGTGTTAACAAGTCGACATTGACACCTTAAAAAGAAAACAAAAGAAAAAACCATCCTCATTGCATTGCAATAAACTTATCTGCAGTGCAAGTACCGTTCTTATCGATCGCTTAGTTGTTGATCGCTAAAGTCGATAAACGTATCGAATCGTATCGTTCCATGCGAGTACGGATCTCTTGTCGACAAAAGATCCGTACTCCCAAAAATAAGGTCAGAGTTTATCGAAATCATTCGTTCACTGCTGCCATGATTTACTAGTTTACTGTCAATATCACTGTTAATCACTTTCGTTTGTCAGAATCAAAACATAATAAACATACACCATTGCCAATTCGTTAAAATTTAACGAATTTGTCTACCGATCGACTAAGTTGGTAACCTACCCGCAACTGTCGATAAAACAATTTTTATCGAATTTTGATAATTCTAAATGTCAAATTATGCGATCGACAAGAACGGTACTTGCACTGCTGACTCGGTTGCAAAAAAAAAAAATACGCGAAAGTGCTCTAAAAACGCGGCCCCAAGTTGGATACAACTTCAACTTCTTGAATCATGGCTTTAGCAACTTGTTGTGTCACCTTTCTACCAGTACATTTTTACTCTAGTGTCATAAACGAGATGAAAGTTAAGTTGAATTCAGTTGAATTGAGTTTAGCAACTCTCAAAATAATGGCTATATTCTTATTTTCCCCTTACCGTCATTTGGTTCATAAGGCTAGAGTAAACTAACACTAGTAGAATTGTGACAGCAAGTCATTTGAAATGATTGGTGCAAAATTTATAAACCAATAAGTTAGAGTTGAGTCGACTGACAGTGATAGCACTTTTGTCACCGTGCTATACAGCATGTATCTACAATGGCGACAAAAAAATTACACACGGGTAGAGCTACTTATTAGTATTCATAAAAAAATTATTAAAGTACAGTCAGCTGCACTAGAATGTGTACAATTCGTAATATTCAATGTAAGTCCGCAGCATTGTTATGGATTTTGACGGTCCCAATACTAAATAAATAAGTAAAATTATCAATGGTGTTCATAATTTTTTAGTTTTTATCCTGTAAATGTCTATTGCAATACGGTGACACTAGTTTGAAAGTTACGAATCGTACACATTTTAGTGCAGCTGACTGTACTTTTTTTTTATGAATACTAAAAAGTAGCTCTACCCGTGTGTCAATTTTTTGTCGCCATTGTAGATACATGCTGTATAAAGGTACCTAAATGACATTATGCCTTGCAAAACGTGCGCCATTTAACCGGATACCGGGTGCATGTAAAAGGGTGCTGTAAGAAAATGGTAGAATCTTAATGATTATTTAAATGAACCATTTTCAGTGTTGGAGTAGCACTTACTAAATCCAAACATTATCCAGAGACCAAAAATGACATGTTTGATTCGATTGCGCAATAAACTCAATAATAACGATACTGAATAACAAAAATACGTCCACTATTTTGTACTATTTGTAATTTATTGGCTAAAATTTGTAAAAAGTTACCTTTTATAATTTTGTAAATCTTGTACAATAATACTTTGTCATAATAAGAAAAAAAAGTTGTATAATTTTTTATTAGATTGTTATAAAATATCATTTTTTAATAAATTAATTTTATTACATGATAACACTGTAATTTTATTCAAAAGCTAACCGTATTATCCATTCAAGATACTTTAGAACTGGGTACAATCGTAAAAAATATACTTAAGTAGAAACCAAAAAATTACCTAACAGTAGATATTTAATATAGGTACTTTGAACTTTTCAATTATTATTTTATTTCATTGCTATCTTTTGTAACTGCGGGCCAATTTACATAAAAGATCATAGCTGCGAGCTAACAAACAATAGTGTTAGGTACATATTACAAAAGCAGTACCTAGGGGTACCTAGTTACACTTTGGTTCAAATCTCAAATTGATAATACCGTACGTGGACTGAATAACTTGTAGAATACCTTCACTCTATCATGATGAGTGTCCAACTACAAAGAGACCTACGGTTTCAGAGTATTGTCAAATTAATCCCCATAATCTTTCTCGCTATCCCAAAAATCCCCGTATTTTTCGGTTTCCTTCTAATCTACCTTCAGGACTGCAAATGAGGTGTAAAACCGGTCTGTTATCTACATAATAGGACTACTACGGTATCAAGGTGCCTTAAGCCCCCAAAACCGTTTTCAATGGCCGTGTCAAATTGAATTTTAATGATCAAACAGAAATCCTCTCGTCGAAATCTCACAAAGGAAACTGAAAACTTGGTTGCGGCGCACTGTCCACTAAAGCACAATGCTTTTTCCAGAAATCCCCTGCGCTGTAATGGTGATTTTTGGATTTTTTGTCCAAAAATCTTTTTAGCGACTTCTTCGACTGCTGGCAGGTAATTTAAGTATGAAAATTAGGGTCCCCACTAAGAAATCCCTACCGTGGGGATCTCAGATTTTTTCTAGAAATCCCCACTGCTACGACGTAGCATGTACTTCAACTAAAACATTCTTAAATTCTTTATTGCACACATAAACATATAAACAAGCAAGTTAAAACTAAAGATATGTACAAAGGCGAGCTTAACCCTAATAAGAGTTTTCTTCCAGCAAACCTTTGAGGCAAAGGAGAGGATTAAAATAGAGAGGTAGTATTGTGTACCAAAGAAGTATTAGAGGGTATTTCAATGTAAAACTAAACCTACAAACTAATATAAACTACATAAACATAACATATAAATATACGTACCATACTAAACTATATAACATTCAATTTTTTAAACAATTATCAAATCGATCAGTCGTAATCTCTATAGGGACGGCCCGGTCAAAAAGTCAGTCTCACAACGCCGCCGTTATTCTTCCACGTAGGTACTTATATAAAGCTTCAGTAGACAGTGACCCTTACTTGAATAGAAATAGTACGAAACAATGGCACTGAAATACTTTATTTGAATAAGCTTTAAATAAAGTTAGGAATTGTTTTCCGAGGGAGCTCTATGGCTGGACGTTTAAAGTTTAATTTTGTGTAAGTATTTGACTTGGGCCTTTTCATTTAAATTAGTGAATAATATTTTAATAAGTTTTCGCTTAGTTTTTAGCCGTTTCTTCTGTTATTTAACTTTTGGTTAGTATTGTAACAGCGTAGCAAAAATAGCACAGGAATTTTATAAACTTAGCTCTTCATAGAGGGTATATCTCGGTTAAAGTTTTTTTTTTTTTGTTTTATTTTCAGCCGTGGTTTTCCCACTGCGGGGCAAAGGCCTCCCCTCCCTCCTTCCACTCTTCGCGATTTAACGCAGTTACAGGCCAAGATCTTAAATGTGATTAAATATGTTTTGTAAAATTTACTAAAATGGAAAAGTGCTTTTCGGTTCGCCTATACTCCTCGTAGGTACTTATATATAATTGAAAGAACATTGTATAAAAAAAAAGTTCTTTTAAAATTCGAAACGGTAAATCTCTCAGTTCTTTCT
This sequence comes from Eulithis prunata, assembly GCA_918843925.1. Lineage (NCBI taxonomy): Eukaryota > Metazoa > Arthropoda > Insecta > Lepidoptera > Geometridae > Eulithis > Eulithis prunata. Next base: position 3,251,604 of record OU974016.1, on the reverse strand, counting down.
TGGTCGATGCTCATAAAACAGAAGATAGAAAACAGAGAGATTTTAATATTAATTTTTGTCCATTTCCTTTACCATTCTTTGAAAGCAATAAAGTCGTACAAACAAAATACTTTCTACTTGAAAACCTTGAACGGTAAACGATAGAGACCCGAAAATAATGTATGCCAAGGTGCCCTAGCGTTAATCGAAATAAATTTTAGGTAGATTCATGGCTTTGAAAACTATATTACCTAAATACAATATTTTCAATAAACTAGTAGGTAGGATAGGTACCTACTATCATGGGCTTAGTAACATTATAATCTGTAACGTAGGACTACTGAATCGAAAAAGTATCATCCATCCGATTGTCGGATGACTGATACTAGGCTATTTTACCCAAGTAGGTAAAACAAGAAAATAAATAAGTTACCTACTTATGTACAAATAATTAACACTAAGTACCTACCTACCTGACTATGTAAATAGCTATAAGATATTGTCCTAATTATTCTCCACTTGTATTCTTGTACAGAACCTTTGTGTAAGAAAAATAAACGTATTATATTAAATTAATTAAAACAGGCTGAGCGTTGAAAGTAAATTTATTTTCACCAATCACTTTTTGGATTGGTATATCGGCTAAAGCGGAAGGGTTACAACGAAAAAATACCTCAAGGTGTCATCCCTAGCGAACACAAGTATACCTACAGTAGCTTTGAAGTTCACAGGCAATCCTGTTTGCTTACATTTTTAAATATAATATCTCTTTGTATCGTCCCCTGCGAGCATTAGGTACAGTTGAAATTACTGAAACGTCGAATAGGTACCTTATATAAAATTCTATGTTCCCTTGCTTAATGGTCGGACGGGTCTTTCCTACCTGTGTTAAAGATAGGTATGTCTACAGTCGCCGGCAGAAGTGGTATGCCACCTAATTGTACCACATTAACCACAAGTTATGATAAATACGAGCGAAACTACTGTGCTAATGTTTTAAGGCTAATAAAATGGCTAAAAATTTTGAAAGGATAGTTCTATAAAATGATCTCATAACTAGCAATCTAGTTTCCATAGTACAAACTTTACTTATTTTGGTACTAGAGGGTGAGTCCACATCTGATCTTTTGTCCGTACCGTCGCTCCGTATCGTATCAGCGTCGCGATCAAAGAACGCTAATTTGGACGCCCGTTCGGACGCCGTACAACCGAACAACTAGCGTTCTTTGATCGCGACGCTGATACGATGCGGAGCTACGGTACGGACAAAAGATCAGATGTGGACCCACCTTAAAATGTCCAAGAATTTATTAATTTTTAATTCAGCAGCAAACTCCTGCAAACGAAACTATGCAGTACAATCCGGGTGAACTATTAAGTTCAACCTGCAAGGATTTTAGTAAGATAAATCTTGATTTTCAATTTAATATGGAACATCATGTCCAAAAAATTATCCAAATTAAAGTATTTCAAATTTGGGTCACCAAAATTGCCGGGCAACTTCTGCGACTGCCTGTACCTCGGTAGTAAAGCTGGTGTTGAATACTGAATAGCTTATTCTATGTTGAATAGGTAATGCTTATTATGTCTCAGTGTAATATCCTGATGTCTGCAAATGTTGAATCTTGGTGAGAGGGTTTCTTGTTATTACAGTGGCTTTAATATTACCTAAGCGATGAGTTTGTGGCCTGACCCGACACAAGAATACCAACTACTGTGTTAAATGGTGCTTGGACGTGGCTCTCACTACCCTCTTAAATACCTTGAAAAGTTAGATGTGAGTGACTTATGGCGCAGATTTAAATAAGTAGGTACCTACCTATCTATCTGACTTTTTTTTGAAGATAATTTGCCAAGAACTTGTATTAACCGTGTAAGTACAATTACTTATCTAAGTACCTAAAAGTGTAAATAGCTGGAGGAAAACACATTTTACTTATTGATTGTTTTATTAGGTGTGTCTCACAATGATATCATTACCGTCACGACTGAAAAGACATTCTTATACAGGGTATAAAAAACTATTCCTCAAAACTCAAACAGGTTTTTCAAACCTTGGTTTGATTTAGAATATAATTATAGACTTATGGTCTATCTTATAAAAAGTTAGAGTGGACATTATGTCCTGATTACGTATGCTAAACCAGACATAATGTCTACTCTAACTTTTTATAAGATAGGGGGTAAGTACGTAGGCAAGTACGTTTAGAGCACAATATCTTTTAGTAACTTTAACGACTTTATTATCACTATGTAGTAGTATTAGCGCTCCTCTATGAAGTCATGAGGAAACCCTTGGCTAAGTCAACTCCACACGTTTTGACTTTGTCTTTCCTGTGGATAAGGTCAACTAGGCTGAGAGGATTTTTTTTTAATGAGCTATAGCTAAGCATTTGGCTGCCAGCACACCTGGTGGTAAGTGTAGCTGCAGCCTAGGGTAGAGCACGCTTAGCTATAATCCACCTATTCACTCTTTTCTTGAAAATTCCTAGGTTGTATTTTTCAGGAAATACTGAAGATGGCAGAGAGTTCCACTCCTTGGCAGTTCGCATTATGAAGGTGGAAGCAAAGCGCTTTGTGCGAAGATAAGGGATATCTACCATGTAGGGATGGCATTTATCAGTGCGCCTAGTAGTTCGGAGGTGAAAGGGTATGTATCCCTTGCAAATCGATACTCCATCTAAAAGTACGTTCCAGACACTGTAGCAGCGTTCCACAGGGGCATGTGTAAAAGTGGTCCCTGGCCCTCTTTACATCCTACCTTACATGCAAAGGCCTAGTAAAGTAATTTTGTTTCGATATCGGTCACTTGGTTTTTTCAGTTTTCAGAGATTGTGTTTTTATTTTACACCCTGTATTTATTTATTTATCAATTGTACACCGACTACAGTTTGTTCAACTGTAATTACAGAGTATAATAATATGTGTAGTTAGTACCTTAGGTATTTGCAGCTCAATAAAAGTTTTTTCACGATTGTTTTAAACAATAACAAAAGTGGAAAACCAAGCATTGCATTTAAATCTAAATGTTATACGTAAATGAGTTTTGAGTTACCTTTTTGTTGTAATGGTGACGGAGCCGTGTAGAGTAGTCGCCATGTTTGTACAAGCGTCTTGTCTTCTGTTCGTTGTTTTGGGAAGTGGGGACGCTTTTAAACCTAGCACGTCTCATCAGAACCAAGGTAAGTCATATCCAATATTTGGTAAGTAGATAAATAAGTAGAGTTGTTTGTAGAGATAGTTTAGTATAGTTGTCTGACGTAAATAATGCTAGGTACTAGTTACTACCTAGTAGCGACGCATAATGACGAATAATGACTCACTCAAGGATATCTTCATGAACCAGTCATGTTTTTGTCGGTAGAAAACTTGTTTCGTTGGGAATTACCGGCTGCCGTTTACGGCTCTTTGGTATAGCGGCCAACTAACCAGTATGAAAGATGTGGGTTCGATACCCGCGGCCTCAGATAACCAAATTCAATATTCTTTTCTGGCGGTAAGGGAAAAAGTGAACTCTTACTCTTATTTTGTTCAGCGTCTGGATGTTACATACGCCATTGAAGTAGGTATAAAAAAAAAAAAAAAAAAAAAAAAAAAAAAAGGTATTATGTTAGAAGACACTTTATGTGTCACTTGTGGTTACACTCATGAGCCAGAAAAATGTAGACGAATGTGGGATATTCATTGCTTTATTATTATTGATTTTGAATCATTTTTTTAGCATCCTCAGTGAAAGTCTACTCTCATAGTGAGAGTTATTCTTCTGCGAGCGCAAGTTCTTGCTCATACTGCTCATCATCATCAGCCGCTAGATCTGTTGATCGACCCGAAAGTAAGTTGTCGAATTAGCAACCGCTCACCGGAAGATGGGCGTAAAACACCTTTGTCCCAGTCATCGACCATATTATACCTAATACGTTATAAATATTGGGTATCAGGTCGATGGTCGAAGTAGATAGAACGACGACATTATGAAAGTAGAAAGTCGATGGAGAAAGCCTTCTTTTCTGCGAAACCTTTGGTGAAGGTCAAATTTTAATCTAGCAGTCTATCAGTTAGTACATACATATAACAGGCTAGGTATTCCTTTTATTATGCTGATAATGAAGTAGGTAGGTATTTACCCTCCAACCTCCTCCCTTTTAATATTCTAGTATCGTACCTACTATTTCCTATTTTCAACCGCAGTAGTAGAATAGTCATAAAGATTATGACCACTATGTCACGCATACCTATAATATTAGTACCGATAAGTATCTAGGTATTATAATAGGTATATAGATACCTAGATTACTATCCTGGGCACAATTTTTTTTTTTTTTTTTTAATTCACAGCAGTAGGTACCTACTATATAATGAACAACTTCTGTTGTACCGAAGTACCTCTACAACTTACCTCCTCGTTTGGGTTTCTTTATAATAGTTAGTGGCAGCTTGCTTGGTTAGTTTTTATGTACCTAATCTAAGATGTCCGTCAACTTAGGTTTCGCCGAAATCCAGCGCTGTTATGTGGCAACGCATATGGCAGCATACGCTGAGGCTAGGCCCATTCACCACCTCTATGTATACCTCTATCTAGCTTCTAGTCTTTGCTGTTTTTTTTATATAAATAGATATAGTAATATTTTATTTTCTATTAAGTATGTGATCAATATATATAAAACTCTTTTGAAGCTGACATAGAATCAACGCACAGCCTAAACTACAAGTCCTAGAGGTATGAAATTTGGAAGGTAGTATCCTTATATAGTGTAGGGGTGCACTAAGAAAGGAATTTTGAAACGTCACACTCTAACGCGAGCAACGCCGCGGGAGACGGCTAGTATTGAATAAATGGTTTTTCTTTCAGTCTTTCTTTCTAATCTAAGATTACCTAGCAACTAGTTGTTATTATAACTTTTCAGGCAAATGTCCCAGGAACTCTTCATTCACACGATGCCCAAACCCTTGCCCTAAGACCTGTGGAAACCCCAATGGGATTCCACACTGCAACAAGAAGTGCAATGCTTACGGCTGCGAATGTTACCCTGGATACGTTGTGGGGGAAAACGGGAAATGTGTTAAACTAGACGACTGTCCAGGTTGGTACCGTCAGCAGAAATTACATACATATTGGGTACCTATTTTCAAAATATAAATAAAGGGTTTCAGTCATGTTCTAGTAAAATCATAATTCAACTTCAGTACAGTCGTAGGTACCTCTGCTTTTTGCAAAAAAAAACTGTTTTTGAGTTTAAAGGGAAATGCAGTGTGTACTTTCTCTGAAACTTTTTTCTTCGTTATTTCTATGCTTTTTGATCGTAAAGATTTTTTATTTCTCCGTATGAAAATAACTTAAAAATTGTATAAACTATCATTGGATTTGACTCTGGATTTTTATTATTCCTAAACTTTTATATACAATACATTTCCATGTGACTTAAAGTAAGTTCATGTAATGGGGGTTTCTGAAAAAATATATCCAGAAATCTCCACTGCTACGTCGTAGACCTGCTACGTCGTAGCAATAGAAATTTTCGGAAAAAAATTCTTTGTGCGGATTTCTGGAATGTATCAAAATCTTGATACCCATTGAATTTTTAGACTATTTGCGTTGCAACGATCGTAACGCTATCTTCAAAGAATGCCCGAACCCTTGCCCTGGCACCTGTGCCTTCCCAGGCAGTGGACCCTGTGAAAAAGAATGTGTGAAAACCGGCTGTGAATGCAAGCAAGGGTTCTACTTGAATAATAAGGGAAAATGCGTTGAGCTGCAAGATTGTCCAGGTAAGAGGTGTATGTCTAATTTTGAAGTACCTATCCCGAGCAGATTGTCTCTAGGTGGTCATCATCATACATAGAAGTTTGTATAGGTCTCCTATGGATACAGTGGACATTGGACCTCTCCCATAGATTTCCGTCATAATTGCTAAACGAACAATACTGTTGGATCACCAGGTAAGATTCCCTAAATCTCTCATGAAATTCGCAGACCTTAGGACAAAAGCTTCTTCAAGGATTTTCCATAAACGCGTCCAAGATGACCTGCGCTATTTTTGGCTAGTCTCATTACATATTACTAATCCAAGTGTATACTGCTTATTTGATCACATTTCTGTATCCTAAACATCCCATTGTCTCACCTACTTTTCCAGAAGCAAAAACCTGTTCAATCAACGAGACGTTCGTCTTCTGCTACGCTGGTTGCCCAACCAACAACTGCCCGGTTGACGACAACCGTGGTATCATAGCATGCTCGCCTCCATACCCTTGTGGATCCGGCTGCTCGTGCAAGAACGACTATCTGAGAAGTGCTGATAATGTCTGCATTCTGTACTCGGATTGTCGTAAGTATCGGCAGTATCAGTAAGATAACAGCATTGCAGATGATACAGCGTCAAAAGCAGAGCTGTATTGCCTCTGGGAAGCGATTTTAGATGGAGGTACCTCATCTATCATCTACATTTATTTAGCTTAGTCGGTGCAATCCACAGAAAAGATGTGGTCTTTACGTGATCGTCTGCTTTCTTCACCGCTCTAGCACTGCATTGTGCATGATTGCATGAAGTAAAAATTCGTGTTTGAGATTGGTTTATTTTGCTTCTGACGTTGTAAGTGACGGTACCGGTATCCTAGAAAGCTCGTGGCATTTAACCTTCAATATTGCCTGAATGTCTGCCCCATACAAATCACCTAACTTCCTAATAGTGGCTTTCATTTCCACTCGAATCTTCCAAAACAATCTAACCCCGAATATTCATACGCTTATCGGGCGAACCCTGAAGCAGGTTGATTGCGTAATTAAACACATCCTTCCTGCTCAGGTATTCGATTCACGTGAACTTAAACACACAAGCCAGGAAACAACCTATTAAACTTCCCTTTGTTCTGTGCCTTCCATAACTTAACTCCTTTCAAATATCACGAGACATAGGTACCTACTTCATGTGATGTAACGTCTATGGTAAATTGCTGGTATTATGTTTGTGACAAGGATATTATCCAAATCAATGACGTAGTTACCTTTTGTAAATTCTCCAAATCACGTCATCATCATTAAAGTGGCTGCTGATGAAATTTATGTAAAAGGATCCCATTATTAGTGTCTGTAGTTGGCGTATTAGTATATTTTGTAAGTAGTTAGGTTAAGTAGCTATAAAGGCGTTTTGGTTCTTTTCAAATTTTCCCCGTAGAAGCACTACCATCATCTCCCTCCACACTACGTCCAGGTTAGTTGGTAGATAATGCTAATTAGCATTAAACTCGCCTCGGTACGGTTTTTTTAAGTTCAATAAAGAATTTTCTAATCTAATCTGTCACAAGTGGTTTATACTTGAAATTTTCTTTTTGTCTAAAACCTTTCAATATTTCAGCTCCAATAAACTGCACCAGACAGAACGAAGTGTATTCCGCCCGCCCACCTCCTTGCATACTTGAATCTTGCGCTGAAATTGGTAAACCTAGCGAGTGCACCAGGACATACCCCAGCCGACCCCAGTGCGTCTGTTTGCCCGGGTACTACAGGGACGAGAATGATTTCTGTGTGCCTGAGGAGCAATGCTGTAAGTAGGAGATTTTTAACATATGGAACACCAGTTGGATGACGAATAGTAGGTTTCTTCATCCGATGAAATTCTGACATTACGGGAAGTCTAGTTATGGAGAAGAGTATTATTGGGGCAGCATTATTGTGCCCAGAAGTGGACTTCTTTCAGCTGATTAACCATTACTCTGAACATTGACTTCAAAATTTTTTGAGCGATCTTTCACAGCCTACAACCTGGCAACCTACAACTCCCAAAGACTCGGAGAAAAAAGACACCTGCATAAAAATTAAGAGGGTTATTGTTATATTTGGCCGGTACATGATGTACGGGCCAAATATATAAAGCCCGTTGCAAAACTCGGTGGGGATATAAGAACCTATATACATCTACTAAAAAGCTCATGCTCAAGCTCATATACCGGAAATCCCATTATAATAAACATCTAAATGAAAATACCCAATTAAGTGTACCAAATGAAAAGGTTCTATTGAAGCTACGTTCGTTGAGCATCCGCTGAAAATAATTTAGATAAAATACCCATATTGGAAAGCTTTTTCAGACTGCTTACGAAAAATTGGCTTACTAAGAAGGCGGGAATAAGTGGCCGCGTAGAATTTTATTGGTCAGACAAATAAATTGTTTAGCCAATGTACCTACCTTTACCCAGGGACATAGCTCAAACAGATCAATAAAGAATTCTAGGCACCTTGATAGGTAGCATGTAATTCTATGTGCTTTGACCCGAATTAGGGCTTACCCAATTATTAGGTTTAGTTCGTTTCGGCGGTATAAGGCCACAAATTAAAATGACCACTTATAATTATGTCCTACTACTTACAATGTCCCGTTCTGTTTAGTTAAGTAGCGACCACCGGTTTTTAGAAATCCGTGGTTTAGGTGGATTCGCTAAACTGAGAAGTGGAAATACTATATTTTATTTGTGAGAGGTTCGTTGCTCGAGGCTCTTGTCTGACGTAGGTTGAAGTGGTTCAATAGTTCTACGATTGACCTTTCAAACTGGAACACATCGATTGCTACCAGATAATAGTCCCCTAACTAATCATTAGGCTGGTATCAGCCACTGCTGGAAGTTTCACTATCGACAGACTCAGTCTTGTGCGTCTTCGACATTTTACCTGTAACTTATCATAACTATTTGCAACTTTCGTGCATTTCAATTCAACGCCCTGTCAGTCTCCCTTTGAGCTTTCTCGGCTAATTTACTAAATAAATAAATATACTTACTACGTTTTGTTTAGCAAAACCTCTTCCAACTTGTGGCGAGAACGAAGTATCTGTGACTTGTAAGATCCAATGCCCACCTCAGACTTGCGAGGCTGAATACACAGATTACAACTGCACTGCTACTCCGTGTGAGTCTGGCTGCAACTGTAAACCAGACTACTTGAGGAATGCCACTGGAGACTGTATTCCTAGCGCGGAATGCGCACCACGTAAGATTCAAATTCATTTATCTTCCGCGCACACCTTCGGTTTCATTCGCGTGGTATGGTTTCCAAATAAACAGTTGTGTAAATGGGCTTATTCCAGAAATGCCCTTGTGTTGCATATTGGATTTCTGGTCTTTTTGTCCAAAAAGTTCAGAAATCTCTCAGGTACCTTGTAACGATGTCCTGTCAAAGTTTCATCCAGATCAGTTCAACTAATTCTCTAAAGTTTATAGGTGGTATTCAACAGAATATTATATAAAAGGTACACTGAGTACCTATACGTTACTTACTTTTTGTATTAGTAGAGCTATTAACTAATTACCACTTTGGCTCGCATAGATGGCTGTAGAATATTTTCCAAAATTGTTTGCACGTTCACACTAACTTCCTAAAAGCTGAACTGCGAGCACCCTAGGCAAAGTTAAGACCTTACAAGAAACTCTAGCTCAAACTTCGCGGCACACATTAATTCTAGCTTAAACAATGCCATAATGCTGTATAGCCACAACAAAAAGCACGAGCCAAATTGCCTGAGGCCATAATATATATTATTATGTTCCTTTCAGCAGAGATTTTAGTCTAGGAGTAATGACGTCATATCTCGGCTGACCAATGGTAAAATGAGTTATCAACATAATACTTTGCGTAATTGGCCATTGTGGTCCCGGTCTGTTTGTTATTAAATTTTGTTTCAAATGTCCCTTAGCCAAGTCGAAGTTCCACTTGTGTCCCATAAACTACAATGCGGGTTGACTCATCAAACACTGCTCCAACATTTTTGTGGTTCACAGCTCCAATAATACCAACCTGCCAGGAAAACGAAGTGCTATCTTCATGTAAGATCGTATGCCCCCCACAAACCTGCGCACGCCTTTACATAAAGTTTTCTTGTTTACAAGACATAGCTTGTGAATGGGGGTGTGATTGCAAAGACGGATACTTGAGAGACGCCAGTGGCAAGTGCATTCCAAACTATAAGTGTCCGAACAGTGAGTACACCTTATGAAAAGTCACTAATATTTTTTTTATGCAGGGCAGTGGGTTACATTAAAATTCTCAGCCTAGTCGGAGAGACTTTTTATTTATGCACTAACTTTTATATACTACTTAGTTACCTACTTCTTGCGTTGCTCCGAAATACCTACTGATTATTCATAGAAAGCAAAAAACATAATTTTATTCAGCAGCAAAGTTATGTGGCCAAAAAACTTAGGTAAGTACTTGAGCCAAGAAAAATAGTCTTTGTAAAGTCCCGTAAAGCCCCGAGGAGCTATTTTAGCCCGAGAAAAAACTTAATCCCGACCTCTCATTTAAATTTCAGATCCACCTGAATTTTGTGGTAACAACGAAGTTTTCAGTGACTGTAAGATAACTTGCCCGCCGCAGAGCTGTGAGAGTATCTTTACTTCATACTTGTGCAGCAATGAAACTGTGTGTGAAGGTGGATGTGATTGCCTTGATGGATATCTCAGAAATGGAAGCCAGATCTGTGTGCCGAGCCAGAAGTGTTTTCCAGGTTAGCCTACTGAAATTTTAAAACACATAATCTGGTCAAGAGAGCTTTAAAGTAATTTTGAAATTACTCTACAACCTAAAAACGCCTCGAGCCACTTCGACAAGCCGCTTCCGTAGAAAGAAACTTATCTTCACCTATTCTCTCAACCTTCCAGCATGTGATATACCTCCTGAATGCAGACCAACTTGTGCAAATCCCAATCCAAAATGTCAGATAGTGTCAACTCCTATGATAGTGTCAACTCCCAACCAGGAAAACCAAGATGGATGCAAATGTGTTCCAGGCTTCATCCTATCTGATACTAATGGAACGTGTATTAAAATTGAAGAGTGTCCAGGTCAGTATTACTGTCAATTCTTGTAGTACTGCCTTGTTTTTGTATTCTACAGATTATGTCGACCGCAGTGATATGATAGCTAAGTACCATTTCCTGACATTTCAGTATTTATGTTCAGTCGGCGATTTCACTTACAGACACAGGTTGCAATGGTGACCCCAACGCCATAGTGACATCGTGCCCGTGGCCTTACCCATCAACGTGTGATTCTCCTAATGCGGGGTCCAATGGAAAAACCTGCGATAAACTGGGATGCCAGTGCAAATCCGGCTTTATTCTGGATACGGATAGTGAGAAATGCATTGTTCCTGATGATTGTGAATGTGAGTATAAGAAACTTCTGAGGTGAATCTTAAAACGCTAAATCCAAGGCAATGTTTTCCGTGTTCTGTTAAAGTCCGTTTAAGTCCTAGTTATTAAATTACCACCATTTGAACTTCAATGTCTCACGAAGCGTTAAAGAACTCTCGAGGAGTTGTCAATACCAGACAGAGGTTGTAGTCAGTGTCTCAGCAGCTGCCGACGACATTCTCATTGAGATACAATTCTCAAGACTCATGTTACAGGTGGAAACCCCTGTGGAGCAAATGGAACATTCTCTGACTGCGCTTTCCGCTGCCCCAATCAATACTGCCCTAAAGATGACAGTCAGGTGAAGGTAGCCTGTAAACCTGGCCGGCCATGCCCATCTGGGTGTACATGCAAGCAGTATTATCTGATGAAGAGCTATGATGATGAAACTTGTGTTCTCGCTTCGGATTGCAGTATGTATTGTTTTAATCATCATATCAGTCTGAAGAAGTTTTCTCTTGGATACACCCCTGCCTTATTGATTTTCAAAAATAATAATTTTGGGTCTTCTATATTCACCTGTCTTCCGCGATCTTTTCCGGTCTATCGGTGAGTGGTGAAGATCGATATGGTACTACATGAGTTTGATTTAGATCTTTGACAGTTTATGGAACAAAAGTGAGTTTCCATTAAATAAAATACACGATGGCTCTTAATTGAACCAGGACGAATTAACACACTTCTTGCAATTGAACCAACATAAGAAGTAGAAACACGGAAAAAGCTAAAAACTCGCTAGATCTTGATGACTGATAGTGGATTCCTTTCCCAGCTCCAGTAACTTGTACAAGAGCCAACGAAGTATGGAACCCGTGTGCTTCCGAATGTTTAGCTGAAAGCTGCAACGATCTGATCACCAAGTCTGAATGCTATCCTGACCCAAAGAACTGCCAACCACAGTGCGTCTGCTACGAGGGTTACTATAGGAACCAAAGTGGGGATTGCGTGCCAAAAGAAGACTGTCGTAAGTATCGTGCTGACTACCTCCAGTTTCAATACATGTTTCTATTATTACTGTGCAACTTCCAATGGCTTTTTTTGGAAAAAGAAATGACCAAACCAACATTGGCCTAGTTAATTGATATTGCATCTGATGCAGTCGCCTCTATCCATATCAACGTTTGTTAGTACTTCCATATTTACTTCTACAGAACCTCCCTCATAAGCTGTGTTTGATTTTATGTCATTGGTGCAATGGAAAGGCATACTGACATAGAGTTATCTACGAATTTAAGATTGTCTGAACTCATTTACCTTTCGCAGCAATCAATTGTGAAATTCAACAAGAATGCAGATCAACCTGCGCTGTTTCGAACCCACCAAACTGTTCTTACATACCACCATCGAACACTAATGTAGACAGTTGTAACTGCCAGTCTGGCTATGTTCTTTCTGAACGTGGAGGAAAGTGTATCAGAGTCGAGGAGTGTCCAGGTATCTTTTGAACTTATTCAGTTATTTCTACTTAGCCGTTTAGTTCTACCTTTTGTGAGTTTGAATTCTAGTTCCTTACCGGGAGCCAATACAGTGCTGAACAATTATTTTTTTAAACTTATCAAGGTTAGTACACGCATATTCTGAGACCAAGCTTGAGTTACCTCATGTACCTTATACTATTGTGTGTTTAATACCGTTTTAGCTTTTGAAACCTTTTCTACGTGCTGCAAAAGTTTACTTGCTAACACGATAGAACCACACTTTCGAAATTCCGCCAGATTGGTCCCAAGCCTTTCCCACAGAGCTTATCAAATTGATTTACTTATGTTACTACTATTTCAGCCAACCAAACCTGCAACAATGACCCAAACGCTTCCATAAAAAAATGTCCAACTCCTTGTCCATCTACCTGCGAGTCTCCAAACGCAATGCCTTGTAAGAAGATGTGTGATCCGATCGGCTGTGAATGTAAGCCAGGGTATTTGAAGTCGGAGAATGGGACATGCATTCTACCTGATGAATGTAAAGGTACCTATACCAAACACACTAGAAATAAAACACAATACCAAAACAATCTAAAAAAACAGACATACCTTGCCAAACCGTGTGGTCGAAGCCTGGAATAGGCTGCCAGAGACAGTAATTAGTGCTCCAACAGTTAACACATTTAAAAACAGACGGGATAAACCAAGTGCACAGACAATATTAAGCGATATACACGTATCAGCTTTAAGCTGCCTGTGTATAAAATAATATAATAATAATAATAATATTAATCTGTTGGTATAGAATTTCAAATCTCTGGTTGATGTACATCGTCACTTTGCCTCTGATAAACCAGAACTCATCTATACGAGACCTGCAGTTACGTTTCGTTATTTATAAAATCACAGCCCCCGTAACGCAAGCTCTGAACTGCGTGCGCTGCCCAGCTATGTTAAGTGACGTGCCTACAGATATACGAAAACAAGAAGCATTTGACGGCAAAAAACGCGCTGAAACGCGCTAATGTCACTTTTTACTCACAGAATACCAATGATTTAGTATGAAAACAGTTCAGAAAACCTGCCAAGCTTAAACCTGGCAGGTTTTCATAAGACAACGATACCCTCACTGATACTAACATGAGATAGGTACATTAATGACTGTTAAATTTGGTCCATTTACAAGATTATCTTCTTGACTTTTTCTTCCAGGAGGAAATCCATGTGGACCGAATGCGACATTCACTGACTGTAGATTCGACTGCCCCACAAACTACTGTCCAACGGACGACAGCCGAGGTGTGCTTATCTGCGAGACATATCCCTTCGTTCCTTGTTTATCTGGCTGCTCCTGCCGATTGAACCATAAGAGGCTTAGCAGAGATGACCCTAAGTGCATCGTGTCTTCAGAATGTCGTAAGTATCATTTTGTTTTTTTGACAGTCATTATCCCTCATGTTTTCGATGACGACGTTATGGATAGGGCGAAGTGGAGTAAGAATGTGAGGAAGGCTGACACCACCACCATGTGGGACCAATATTCGGGAAGAGAGAGAGAGTCATTATCACTCATTATTAAACGTCTTCTAATCTGAGCACTATCATCATCACACCACTTCTTTCTACTTCTTTCTTTTTGACTTGCGTCTGAGGTCACAGAATTCTATTTATTTGAGTATTAGGAGTATTTCTGCTCAAGTTAGCAAGAAATTATTTTGTCGAAATGTAAGTTAGGTATAGGTAGGTAGCTACTTATCCTGTCATTGATTTCCCTAGGGTTTACGCAGAAGTGTTGATCTTCAAACTCAAATTAAATCTCTTTTGGCCCTAGTCCTAGCTAAGCACATTCTACAATCACTAGAAAATAATGCAAACCGATGGTCCTATCATATTTTTTTAATATTTTTTTTATCAGCTCCAGTAAATTGCACACGGCAGTTTGAGAAATGGAATCCCTGCCCATCAGCATGTGACTCAGAATACTGTGACGCTGTAGACTCACCACCAGTGGTCTGCAACACTCTGGTGCTCAACTGTGAACCTAGATGCGAATGTGAGAAGAGCTATTTTAGAAACGAAACCGGCATCTGTGTATCTTCACAAGAGTGCCGTAGATTGAATCAGCAAAAGAAGAATAGTTCGTACACAAACTGAACACAGAAGACATTTGTTCAAGTTTAAAATATGTACCTATATAAAACCAGGTTGTAAATAAAACTACCTAACTAACTACTAAACTACTTGTTTTTTCCGAAGGGACATCAAATTAAATTAAGTAATACGAATTTATTAAAATATACGAATTTATAAATTAATAATCCAGATACTCGTACAAAAACGCTCGCCATTAGAAAAACTGTCGCGTCGCAAAAACAACGAATCTTAATTCCCATTGGACACGAGATTGTTATCAAATTGCTTTGTGTCAAATTGATGAGAAAATAAAGGAGATAAAGTAATTACAGAAGAAAAATAAAAGGTCACAGTGTACACGACGAGCAGTAGGTACTGTCCCACGATAGTATTTTCCTTGAATCAACTTTCCTCAACTTGGATTGCGGAAAACCGACAAAAGTATCAGTTGAGGAAAATACTGTAGATAATATTACCTCAGTTGCTGTCAGATTCAATTGAGTGCGGTGGTTATATTTGCCTTAAGTAATATTTTGCTTGATTTACCAGAGACAGTTGGTAGATACGTCTTTATTAACTACAGATGTGGTACTTACACGATGTAAAAATCCTATCCTTTTATCCTATTAATATTAGAAACGCGAATGTTAGTGAGGATGTATATATGGATGTATGTATGTTTGTTTCTCTTTCACGCAAAAAGTAATGATCCGATTTGGATGAAACTTGGAGTATATATTGTCCGTGACCTGGATTAACACATGCGCTACTTTTTATCCCGGAAAATCAACGTGATCCGACGCGAACGAAGTCGCGGGCGGATCTTAACCATAGTCATGGAAAACCAGCAATCTAATAGCCTCGATTATATTGAGTGTTCATACATACTGTATGTGATATATTGTGACCCAAGGTATTATTGAACTAATTGCAACAATCTTTTATCTTCTATCATGCGATGGAACGGAGATAAATCGAAGTCGTCTGTCTCAATCTCCTGCAGATATCTCTCTAAATCGAAAAGAAAATATACTTATCTTAAGAAAATTATTTTGCTAGAGTAAATAAACAGAATTTTGTTTTTGAAAACGTTGTCGAGTCGAGCAAGTTATAAGAATACTCTGAGGGAGACTATCCGAAATACCACGACGGTAACAAAATTACCTACTCGTACATTTCATGGACTACCTACTTATTCTGTAATACCACTTCACCAAATAATATTCAAAGATTATGAGAAACTGGCTTCTGCCTGCGACTTTACCCGCGTTCCGTTTGTCCTGTAAATTTTTCGGGATAAAAAGTAGCCTACTACTAGTAGATGATGAAAACAACCAAAATTTTCCTTGGTGTGCTTGCTCTTTTGGTCCAGAAACTTCCAGAAACTTTTCTTATAAATCTTTCAAATATTCTGCAGAGCAAGACAAAGTCCGAAACCTTGCTTGATTAAAGACGACGATGATCTCATGAAAACTGAAAGTTTAATTTAAAATTCTTCAATGGCCTGCTCGCCCGCGAAATAACTCTTCAAAGTCTTCAGTGGGTTTACTCTACAAAACCGTAGATGAAAATTAGTATCGACTTTTTTGGTTACATTACTCGGTGCACGCAACCACAGCTCTGCCCCGAAGCGTGTTGCCGCGCAGTGGAATTCAAAAGGTCTTAAAAATTTTGTTTATCCTTTATCGGAGTATTCGCTGAGTTTTTGAAAGTAGGTACCAACTGTAAACTTTGCTCTCAGTTCAAGCGTAAAATTGATATTTTAATAATCGCCTGTCAGTCAAAGTTCAAGTTCCTAGTTACCTAGCTACTTATTGACAGACGTCACAACTCAGTCGGTAGTAGCATTTCCTTCGGTGTGTCCTTCCGTTCGTGGGTTCGATACCCACCAAGAACAAACATTTTGTTTGTGGCCTAAGAAGATGTTTGTTCTATGTCTGAATTTACAAAACAAATTATACTAGCATTCTACCAGCCATCTAGTTTCCATAGTACAAGCTCTGCTTTACTCACACAACCGTATTACATAGATAGAGATAGCTAGATAGATAGAGAAATATGTATTGGCACACAACACAACAAACATACTTAGTTTAGATTTCAACTGTTATTTCACTAGATGAATGAATGAATGAATGAAAATACTTTATTGTACGTAGGTACACCTTACAAACTAATATGCGAGACAGACTAAATTACATTACATTACGTACAATGGGCGGTCTTATCGCTAGGGAGCGATTTCTTCCAGACAACCTTTGGATGGAGTGGAGCGTATAAATGGGATAGATATTACCCCCCTATCTTATAAAAAGTTAGAGTTATGTCCTGATTACGTATGTTAAACAAGACATCATGTCCGCTCTAACTTTTTATAAGATAGACCATATTAGTTTAGGTACTAGTATAGTATTATATGGTCCGTGGTTTAGGTAATTTGGTTCACTCATACCTATTGATCAAAACAAAGACCTTTTCTAAAACTCATTTTGTAAGAACAATCTAGGCTTACATCCTTGCTGAGACTCGCGTGCAAAGCGAAAGTGCTTACCTACTACAGTCTGACCACGCTAAATCTGCAGTATATATGTAATTTTCATCAGCAATCTGGTTCCCATATTGCAAGTTTTGCCAAGTTTGGGGATAGATAGCGTTGCATGACATTTCATAAGTTGGCATGATAGTTTAATTCTTCTTCTTCTTCTAAACCTATATGGCCTGTGTCCGTCATTTCGACGGACAATTTTTCCAGTGTCAAGTGATGAATTTAAAATAATATAAGTCAAGTCAAGTCTTCGTCAAGTCCCTTTGTGACAATAGCAACCTAACAATCGACTTGACAAATGACTTGACTTGACTTATTTATTACAATTTTAACACTTGACATTGGCAAAATTGTCCGTCGAAATGACGGACACAGGCCATTATTGAAGAGAAGAAGAAGAACCTAACAATCGTTTTAGCAGTAGCAGAGATCATATATTACTTTTAGGTACTACAACCTTCGTGCTTTCAAATATAGATTTTCAGATTCTGCTGTGTTTAGTACTGCAGACTCAGTGTGATCAGACTCTACCTACTGCTACCCCGAGGCGATAAATCAATCCAGCGGCGCGGAAACATTCAGGGAGCATTCGGAACATTCCAGAAACTTTTTGTTCCGACGTGGATGAAGATAGTTTTTCATGTAATGCAGGAAAGCTGGGAAAAGCTTCGTGATGTAGCTATTTTACTTTAAAAAGACGTTTACTAGACCTTTCCTTATTTAGGGTAAAGCGGGGAAAATAGTATTGGATATCGACTGCAAGATGAGAAGAGCCGGTATAGAACCAATTGGATCTTGATCACTGGATCTACAGAGAGTAAACGAACTTTAAACATGCAAAGCACAAAAGGTCTCTACCAAAATGACGGCCTACTTTATCACAAAGTGTAATTATTTTGGAGGAAACTTACA
Source organism: Eulithis prunata (assembly GCA_918843925.1). NCBI lineage: Eukaryota > Metazoa > Arthropoda > Insecta > Lepidoptera > Geometridae > Eulithis > Eulithis prunata. The sequence goes on along the minus strand of OU974016.1, from coordinate 3,233,433 downwards.
AATCTTGCAACAAAGGTCTCTACCCAAATACTAGGTACTAGTATGGGTACTAGATAAATATAATAAATAAATATAATAAATAAATAATAAATATTCACGGACACTTAACACAACGCCTTCTAGTCCCAAACTAAGCAAAGCTTGTACTATGGGAACTAGATGGCTGATAGAATACACACATACATTTTTTTTTTTTGTAAATACATACTTATAATACATAGAAACACCCAGACACAGAACAAACATCTATGTTTACAACACACAAATGTTTGTTCTCAGTGGGGATCGAACCCACGACCCACAGCACGGAAGGCAGAGCTACTACCGACTAAGTCAACCTGGTATTGGGTATCGACTACAAGCGAAGTAGAGTCACTCACTATAGCCTATTGCGACTTTCATTGGTCTATGATAGAGCAATGAAAGTCACAAAAGTAAAAGTAATAAACGTAGGTGCCATCGACTTAATCACCAAGGTTTATTCACCTAGGTGAATTAAGTATAGTATTTAGTAGACTTAATATACCTGTCGTGGTGAACGTCCGAAATAATATCGTTACCCTGCCTTACCCTACCCTACTTTCAATGGTGTTTATGATCAATAGAACAAATCCAATGAACTATACCATCATCATCTGATGATGAAGCTGTATCAAATTGAAGTCGGTTTTTTCAAGTTTTTAAACTTATACATTTTTTTTCGACCCATCAAACAATAAATTGTTTGATCAAAGCCTAATCCGTCTAATTCCCATTGACCCGTGATTGGTGCGTTTCTAACAATAATTGGACGAGATAAATGTTATTCCACCTGTAATTGTCTTGGCGTTTGTTTATTTTGTGTCTGTCCGGACTTCGGAGTTGTTCGGCAGTTCTCTTGCGATGAACTTCGCAGTTGGATTTTGTATTTACACGTCCACGTAGTTTATACAGTACTTAGGTAATGTCATTGAAGTAGTGGATTATTTACACGTAAATTGTGAAGTAAAAACTGATCGATATAAGAAAAACCCAAAACTTAATAATAGCTAAACAGAATTGATAAAAGAAAAAAAAATTATATAAAAAGTTGGTTTCCATATTTTTTTTATTCCATAGGTTACAAAATCCTTTGTCAACTAATAAAAATAACAAGATCAAGTAATAAATAATAGATGCCAATCAATTCTATTGACTTAGATGACTTCTGAAACCGCTCTACATTCACGAACAACATTTTTTTTCATATAAATCGATGAATGTCAAATGTGTCGACTCTACTTACGAGTACTAAAACTCCACCTAAAGACCTACTAGCGACGTCTAGAGGTATTTGAGTTTCTTCTTCTTCTTTTTTGAGTTTAGTACTGTAAGCTGCTGTCACGTCATCAGGTTTGACAAAAAGCGGAATTATATAAAATCTTTGAAAATAGACCCAAGGGCCTTCAATTTTCAAACATAAATAACTTACTAAAGAACTTCTCTGCCGAGATTTCCACTCCATTGTCCAAACTTTGATGTTTTCCTTATATAAAATGCGCCGTTAAAAAATTGCGTTCCGTAAATGAGAAAAGAACTCTTGTAAGTTGGTAATAATTAGAAAATTGTTTGCTCAACAATGCCGTTGGAAGGTTGAGCAATTAAGAAAGGTACCTACTTTCCACAATGTCTGGAAAATAACATTTCACAAACACTTTTAACATTCTAAATTGATGAATATTTTCTCAAAATAATAATTATGCAAATAATCTTACAAAACTTAATACGGCCAATCGGTCTGAGAACCATCTATAATCTGAATAATTCTTTCTTATATGACACACACAATTAGTTATGCATACGGAGACACAGAAGGAACAAACACACTTTCAGTTATAGATTTAGAATACTTAGCATACCTAAACAGACATCCACAGTAGTAGCCATACGTACATAAATCAACGCTCACTTATCATCAATCATCAATATATATAAAACTCTTTTGAAGCTGACTTAGAATCAACGCACAGCCTAAACTATAAGTCTTAGAAGTATGAAATTTGGAGGGTAGTATCCTTATATAGTGTAGGGGTGCACTAAGAAAGAAATATTGAAACGTCACACTCTAAAGGGTAGAACGCGAGCAACGCCGCGGGCGACGGCTAGTACGAAAAAAAGTTCATAGGCGGAAGCACACTTTGTAGACAATTAGTTGCATAAGTGTCAACAGTCATCCTCAATCACACATTTGCTCTTTCCCTCGTGGTACACATATCCGGGCTTGCAATCACAGCTGTTGTACCGACAGCCGGAGAAGCAGGTCTTGTTCTCTTTGTAGTCAGAGCAGCTGTTGCCGCAATGGTTACCGCAGCCGGTCATTGCGTTGTCATCACCTCCACAAGCAGCTGGAAGAAATATGATGTTGATACTAGAAGGCAGAAATTTTCGGCGAGACGCAAGCAAAACTTACGCAGAGTTCCAAGTAAATGACCAGATTAAAAAATCGTTTAGTAACCAGCTCTCAAGTTATTGCAAATCCTACTAATATTATAAACGCGAAAGTTTGTGAGGATGTATGTATGTATAATGTATGTTTGTATGTTTGTTCCTCTTTCACGCAATAACAACTGATTCGATTTGGATGAAACTTGAAATATATAATGTCCGTGACCTGGCACATATCTAGGATACTTTTTATCCCGAAAAATCAACGGGACGCGAACTCTTCAGAAACATCCAGAGGAATTCAAACCTGTAACCTTCCTTGACTAGCCTATTGACTCGTTATTCCACTTGATGAATAACTCTTATAGGGGTTTATTATTCTAGACGTTTGAAAAAAAATAACTTAGAGATTTACCATGATATTCGCTCAACTTTTTTAGTAGAACCTCTTTACGGAAGAGACAAGAACGTAAAACGTAGTAACAGCACACTGCGCGTTACGATATCTGCATCGAATGATCATGAAATTGAGTCTATTGTCACTGATTTTGAGGCAAATTGTGTATCACGTGTTTACAACAAGGAATCGATGATGTCACCTTGCGTGTTAGTGAAAGCACCAGTGTCGTAAAAGCCACATTGCACCTCACGTTTATGAGTAGTTTCTGTTATCAGGTACAAATGCAACTATTTTACTATAGAGTTAGAACGAATAATGCTGTATGTGCAGATTGTGCAGTCAGCATCAAAGGTTAATGACATTTTCAGAACTTTCAACATTCAAACTGAGATTCTAGACTTTTCTGGAGGTATTTTTAGGTAGAGACTGTTTTTACTTCCAATTCTCTTAACCAATTAGTAAAGAAATAAAAAAAAAATATGAGTTCAGAGTGATGGACGCAGTGCATTGTCTTACAGGGCACGTCCTCATTGGGCTTGCTCTGTGAGGTAATGCATTGTTATAGGCAGAAGTTACCACTTAACATCAGGAGAGCTATCAGCTTGTTCCATTACTTTTATCATAAAAAAAAAAATGTTTCGGCTTGATTCACATAAGTCCAAACTTTTGACTACTAAAAAAAAATACTTACGGCATTCTTCTTTCGGGATGCAAGTCTCATTAGCATCTCGAACGAAGCCATCCATGCAGACGCATTGAGGATTGCATAAACCAGTACCACCTTTACACGGGATAGGGTACCCGAGGTCATCACACGTCTTAGGACCGCAGTGCGAGCACTCCACAAACATCTCATTCGACTCGCATGTTGATCGTTTTACCACTGAAATATTTTATGAGGTCACAGCCTTGCAAAAAAATTACTACAAACATTGATTTTACTAAGAAAATTAGCCCTTAGGAGTGATTGAGGTCTGATGTTTTTTTTTTGTAATGGGTCTCTTGCCTAGTTTATTTTTGTTGCGTTATTTTTATGATAGGCTAAGCAGAAGCATTCATATAACTTACCTACTTAAGTACGTTTTTAAAATCAATTATATTCTAAGCGCGCAAACTTAGCGTGGTATGACTCTACTATCTATTGGGTATTCATATTCACACAGGCCTAAGGCTTGCAACCAGCGATAAGTTAATTGTATAGGGTGCCTTCTGGTAAGATCGGCGTAACTAAGCAATTATCATTTAAAGATATCGCCGAATTGCTTGGCATCCGGACTTACTATTACGCCGATCTTACCAGAAGGCACTGTACATCATTATTGTCGCCGACTGTACCTATGATTAAAATAACAAAAACCGGTTACCTTCACTGTGTATAAACAAAATCCAAAAAGAAAAAACCAAACTTATCACATAAACTTTCCCCATTACTTTCACAGTAAAAAACTAATTAAAAATAATCTATAACTACCAGACCAAACGTCTGAGCTAGTCACAGACGACAAAACTACTAACTATTTAAACTTATTGTTCGCGTTTCCAGAGTGAATCACTATTTTTAAATGGTTTTACCTGTGTGCAATATTTGCAATTCATAGACTAAGAAGATGTCAGTTACAGCTGCCATCTACGAAAATCAGCGTGTTAGAATTTGCTTGACTGCTCGACTCATAGATCAAAAAAATTGCAGATTTTACTCTGGTGCATAGTACTTCATAGTAAACGTAATATTATGGGTATTTACCTTATATCTATGCTCATTTACATAAATATGTTTCGTTGTAAACTAACCTAATTAGCTTTAAAAATTTAGCCATCCCTTTCTCATGAACTGAAACAATACACAATTGCTAGTGGTTTCGATTCAGTTGCTGCAACTTTCAAATCATATTATTGTAATAGGTACAATATAGCTATAATTTTAGTGCTGTCAAATTAGTTTAGTCTAGAAAATTGCACCAACTGAATCGGACCCTCTAGCAATTGTAAATTAGGATGATGTACTTAAACTTTGTCAGCTGATAGGTAACTCACACACGTAATATTTCACTAAATTCAATAAAGGATTTTATTAACGGAGCCTGTGTTAATTTAAATTTTTTGAATAAAAGTGAACCAGCTTTACTGATGAGCTGTGGCAAGGCATGGCGTGATGAGAATAGAAAACCATGAAGTTAGAATGTAATTAATCTTATCCGGCGTTCCGATGATTTGGCATTCGGGGAAATAAAAAATACCTATCCGCAAGGGAATTAATTATGTGCTCTATTAGACTGAAAATATCAAATTGAAAATGCTAAAGCATTAATTAGGCATTGATGAATAAGGTAGTAAATAGAGCGAATATAAATCATGCCATTACTAGTTAATTTTATGATACATCTGAATATTATAAAACTAGCTGATACCCGCCGCGACTTCGTACGCGTGCGAAACTTAAAAATATCTGTCAACCAGCATACGATGAACCTCGTGTCAAAGGCTGCTTTTAGTTTAGAGAGGTCAAGCTGTATCTAAGAATCCACGTCCTTGGTTTCAATAAAATATAGCCTATGTCTCAATCCGGGAAAAGGGCTTCTGAATGGTATAAGTTTCATTGAAATTGGTCCAGTAGTTAAGGCGTGATCCGCGAACAAACAAACAGACAAACAGACAAACAACCACACAAAAAGACAAACTCTATTTTTGAAATCAGAATGGTTTATTTATAAGAACTGCATATTTAGTTTTCCCATAATGTATAATTTTTGTTTTTGGTTTTTTTACAGTTTTATAATAGTACCTATACCTAGATAACCAAAAATACAGATTTCGAATTCGACATGAAAAGTAGAAAAGATTTTCATTGATTGAAAATGAACTAATTTGAATATGGAATGAACAATTTCAAAGTATGATGATGCAAGTCGAATAAGTTAACAAAGACTAAAAAAGTATCTACCTACTAAAATACTTATTTTTTAATATTTTAAATAGAAACAACGTAACTCATAACAAAGCGGCTTTACATAATAATACTGTAAAATAACTAACACCACAGCTTGTACTATTTTCTTTTGTACACAAGAAATAATACCACGAAAAACCAATTATAAAACTAAAAATAAAAAAAACTTGCCAGGTTTTAAAGAAAATTATAAAAATAAACTAGATTATGTACCACCGTAACGAAGTTGAGCAAGAAGTTAAAACAAAGGCGTCAAGCAAGCGCCGAAACGCGAAAAATCTAAAGAATAGAATGTGATTCACTCCTTTGATGACTTCAGTCTCCAGACCAAACAACATAAAGACAGAAGAAACTACCAGATCCGGGTACGAAAAATAGACATACATAGCATTAAAAATAATTATAGAAGTGTGTAAGACTGCATGCAGCATTTGTGAAGATAGCAATTAAATATACCTGGGTATATTTTTATAAAGGTACGTACCTACACTGTTATATGAAGGGGAATCGGGCCTAAAGCTACGCTCCGATTCCGATGCAGTGGACGCGTAAAAGGTTGAATAGCATTGTTTAAACCATTCGTCTAGAGCAGCGGCTGAATCCGCCTCTAGAAGAGCCTCTACACTGAAAAACCCAATAGTTGAATTCATAATTGTTGGTTGCTTTAATGTTAACTCAACTCTTATAATAGTTGAGCTAACATTAAATTATGTTTAAACAGCCGACGCGTGGTATTTGTTGTGACCGATTATAGTTGATTTAACAAATCATTAGTATAGGGGCTATATTATTAACCTTAAATATCGGTTGAAATAATGTTGAATTAACCTTTTCGGTCTTTCAGTGTACATCGTTTATAGATTCGAGTGTAAGAATATACTTACAATACAAATAGGTAATTAAATGACACGTATTTTCACTCAATTGATTTGTAGGCCTTGGAAAAGGCCATTGTGAGTTCAGTGACGTCACAAATTAATTTATAATTTTGCTTTGTGATTTATCTCCATTGTCTAATGGCCTCAAGATGGATTATGATAATAATGAAGACATTGCAAAATACCGACATTTTGTAGAGATAAAAATAATTGCCATATTTTTTTATTAAACCTACAACTAACTGATATGGATTGCAAAACCCAGAAATGGGAAACACACCGTTGTTGAGACCTTTATCGACAACTACACACGACATAGACAAGACATGTCAGTTGCTCGTTCAACAAAAAATCGGCGCCAGCAGCGCCCCGCCACGGTATGAAAGCGTCTACGAGTACTTTTCCACTAGAACTAAGCTACGTTGCTAAGGAAGTGTTTGAAATCAACCAATAGGAATCGTTTGTTTACATATTTAACGATTCCTATTGGTGGATATACTAATATCAAACATATCTTTAGCAAAACGTCGCTTAGCTTCTATGAGAAAAGCATCCTAATTCCCGCGATATCGTGTAGGCGTCGTCGTCGCGTCGTGTCGGTGGGAATACGAAAATAACCAATTTTGCTTTTGATTTAGCGAATCTAGCGAATAGATAGATCTTTCAAGCGAATTTTAAAAGCAGCTTCAAATAAATCCTTTTCTTTGAAATAGCGAAATCTTTCGAATATTCTTCGGAACTGTCGACTACGAGGAGGCTTTTGCGGCTCCTAACCATTTGTTTAGCGGTTTCCCGAAGACGGATTTTCTTCAAAAATCCTCTTAAGCTTTGTTTTAAAGATTCGGAGAGCGTTTTATAACTGCCGTAATGTACAGACTGTTATATTGTACCTAACCATATAGTGGCTCCGGCCTACCAGTTGTCTCAAGGTCTCTGCTAACTTCAAATTTGCACTATCGTAGGTACCTACCTATTGGAATTGAATTTACCTACTTATTTTGGCTCAAGAGTGGCATGTGTAAATGTACAAACCATTTCAAAAATAGACAATATTTTCCAATAATCAAAATTAATACTATTTCTATTTGTTTTCATTGATCTTGCAGGAAACCAATTATTAGCATATTCTGACGAAGTTTGCATTAGGACGGGCGTATTGTGATGGTAGTAACTTCATAAAAAATCAAGACCTACCTAATTTTGTTGTTTTCTTTGCTGAGACGTGATCCCTGAAAGGTCGGGTACGTAGGTACAAGTATGATACTTTAAAATGGTTTGTTTGTTTGGGCTTAGGTAAGATCTACGTATCTCAGAGAAGGGTCATGATACCTACTTTAAAATTATTTGCTTATTTTCCTGCACGGTACTTTGGTACCTATTACGAGGGGTTATAGCTGATTCGTACCTTCTATTGTTATGCTAATTTCAAATTTTCTTCCCGATTCGTGCCTTAAGTAGTACTGTTGTGTTATTCTGTGGCACAACGCATGTCAGTACAGTCGAAATAAAAAGCCATTTGTGAAGATAAAAATGTTTATTAAGCCCAAGCTTTTATATAGGTGGGTAGTGTAGGTACCTACCTAACCTACAATAACAACAGTTTCAACTAAAGACTGATTTAAGGTAACAAACAGATTTGTAGGTAAATTTTCTAGTATCTAACCTACATCGTTTGAGGTACCTTTACTGCTTAAGTGATCTTGGTATCTAGAGACTGTCTAACCTAGAATTGAATGCCCTTTATTGAATTTTCTTACCGTTAGCGTTCAGCTGGATGTTATAAAATATTTTACTATCATTTCACAATCTACAAATAAACAAACAAACTTGAAATAAGTGAAACAAAGGGTTTTATTTTTGTTCGAACGAACTAAAATACTGTTGTAATCGTCTGACGATTGCTGACAGCGTTACCGAACTACGAAACGAAGGGTGGCAAAAGGAGATTACTTTTAAATTAGGCGGCTAATAAGTATAAAACTAGTTCGGTACCTAACTTATACAATTTCCATTATGTTGTTGCTAACTTATCGCATAGTCGACACTACTCTGTTTCAATATTAGCAATCTGCATTTACAGTTCCAAAACCACGCAATATAAAGTCGCACAGTCAAAATTGGAAAAGTGCAGAACCAAAACGACGTGGAGTTTTCGTGACTGGTTTGAAAATTCGTCGCTCAGAGTAATCTGCGGGGAGGTCGCCACTTGCATGCTGGCTGTGTTGTTTCTGTGATGGCTTTTCCTGTGGGCACTACGGGATCCAAGGGGGGCAAGGGGGCTCAAGCCTCCCCCGGCATCCAAAAGCTCCGAGTCTATAAACCAAAAAAAACCAGGCTGGACCCAGATGGGTCTAGCTGGTATAGGGGGCCAAATAAAAATTCTGGATTCGCCACTATCGGGATTGTTTTGTATATAAAATACTTATTACTTTATATATTACTATATACTTTATATATATTACTTTTCGGGTTCTACGAGAGCACCTACGTAGGTAATTAAAGCTAAGTAGAATGTCTGCCTACATTATTGTGGGCACAAGAGTATCCAGGAGGGGCAAGGGGGCTCAAGCCCCACCAGCCTCCAAAAGCTTCGCATCTACCAAAAAGATCAGGCTTATTGCCGGAAGGTTTAGCTGGTAGGGTGCAAAACAAACCGAAATCTTAGATCAAGTCCCTAACCGAAATCCTTGATCCGCTACTGCCTGTTTGTCGTTTTATATACCTAGAGAATCCTAGTTTACTTGTAGGGTTCTACGAGAGTACCTTACGTGGGTAATTAGTAGAATTTCTGCCTACATTATTAGCTATAGTACAGTATTACATTATAATCTGTGCTGTAGATAAAGCTTCAAGTCCGCACGAGTTTTGAAGAGATAAGAACTATGCTGGGTTTTTTATTGGGTTTTAATTGAAAAACCCGTTGTTTTTAGTTGGAATGAAATAATCTTGAATAGCGATTACGAACATTATTTTTTATTTTTTTTATACTACTAAGTAGGCAAACAAGCGTATGGCCCGCCTGATGGGAAGCGGTTATCGTAGCCTATGGACGCCTGCAACACCAGGAAAAATACAAACATACAATAGGTTAGGTAGTAGGTACATATTAGTAATACCACGTGAAGGTACATAACACCTTTATGTCTCAGAGTGGTGGGCGCAGTGCAATACATAACAATGAACCTCCTCAGAGATGTGCTCAGCGAAGCAACGCATCGTTATGGGCAAAGGGTTCCATCATTTAGGTAATTTCATAAAAATTTTATTTATTTAAAAATTTCACACAAACAAGTAGTGCTAGGAGGACTTAATGCTAAGAGCATTGTCTACCAGTCTTCCTGGGCGTGCAAAAAGGTGGTGTGGCGTGTTTTTATAGGTACCAAACAAGTTGTATATATACGAGAAATTATAAAACTACTAATATTATATATTATCTACCTACATACTGAAGAATTTAAAATATACATACCTAAAATTGCATTATTTATGTACCTATTTATTTATCCTTTCAGGTATGTTGTACCACCTCAAGACTAGAACCTTTAAATATAATCCTTGTTAGGGCATAGCAATTTGTTTCCTACAACTATTGAAACTAAATATTTCTGTATTGCGAACAAAAGGTGCCAAAGCAAACAGCAAAGCCTTTTCTTCCAGCTCCTGTAGACAAAGGAACAATCAGCTGCAAATCCGCTCGAATATTCGAAGCGGGCCGTTTTCACACTTGGACGATAACGACACGACACTTACACGATACCGATATGTCAGTTGCTCGAACGTTAAATATACGATACAGGATCTTTGCCCGTATAAATTTATCGTTGTCAAAATATTTATGTACATTTCAATGAGTCTTTTTTGTCAATGTATATAGTTCCTTCAAAACTAAAGGCCCGGAAGAAATCGCTTTCAGCGATAAGGCCGCCCATTGTACTTTATCGTATTAAATAATTTAGTCTCTAAAACATTGTTTTAGTGTACAATAAGGTGTTATCTATCTAAAGGAACCACTGATTGATATACTCAAACTCTTCTGTCTATTACATAAGATATTTTATGAATGTTAAAGGGTACCTAATTATTATAGTGTGAAATGCTTATAGTATTTATGAACATTTGCTGTCGGTCCGACGATATCGAGAAAATGTTGTGTCGTGCATAGTGTGAAAACAGCAAAAGTGCCGAGTTGGAAAACTGCGGAAAACTGTAGGTTTAGGTTGTTATTTATTGAGGCTGCTTGTTTTAAAGCTGCAATGCAAGGTACAAACTGATATGGGCTTGACTGTAATCCCATGAGCATGAGGGTTTTGCTACTCAAGGACCTTACGGTGGGATTATGTTACTTATGGTGATCAATTTAAATAGCTAAATACTATAGCAAAAACAACCGCTACAGCACCATTATTTTCGAACATTTGATCCTGTAATAATTTTATTATGGTACACATGCAGTAGCATTTTAGTAGTAGTAGAGCTCTTTGTGAGAGCTCGTCCGGAGAAGTACTACCACCGTACTTATTCTGCCGCCAAGCAGCGATGCTCGCATTGCTGTGTTCCGGTTTGAAGGGTAAGGGCGCCGGTGTAATTACAGGCACATGAGACTTCAAGATCTTTACGTCTCAGAGTGATGGATGCAGTGCATTGTCTTACAGGGCACGTCCTCATTGGACTTGCTCTGTGAGGTAATGCATTGTTATAGGCAGAAGTTACCACTTAACATCAGGTGAGGTATCAGCTTGTTCCATTACTTTTATCATAAAAAAAAAAGTACATGCCTTGCGTTGCAAAAAAACTATCCTTATCTATACACGGTGTACACGGTGTAACATAATTATCCTATATGTCCGAGAGGGGGGTATTTTACAGGTCATGGCGAACATTGTTCGTTCTATGACTTTTCAGATTTCGAAGTTTTTCATTCATGAAATGCGCTCGTAACTTTCACTTAAGTACCTACACACAGCATGCGTGTACGTGCAACGCGGTAGGAGGGTACCTTCGTGTGCATGTGTGTGTATAGGTCTACGCAAATACTAAACAAACCTTAAGATTGTCGCAAAGTTCTAAGATAATAAAAATTGTACTTTTGTATGGAATTGACCCTTTGCATACGTCCAAGCACTCAAGAAGTGTTCGGTCTGTTTATGTCCCCTTTGGGCTTACCTATAGAGCAATTATGTAACACCTTGTATAAAACTATCTTATAAGGGGTTAAAACTCCGTGCTAGGATTAAAAAGAAAATTAACATGCAATTAGGTCTCATCCGTCTATCCAACTTTTCAACTTTTCATTTTGCAAAAGTTTCATATTAAAAGCGCTGAGGCGGATTTTTAAAGCCACATCTTTAATTGCATTTTCTGAATGTAACTGGGGGAATGAAAAACGCGGAACTTGCATTTTTAAAGTTAGCTCGTTGAGATCGGAGAGTCGTTTGATTTTACTTATGATAGAACCATAGAATACCTATTTCTGCCGTCAAGCAGCAAAGCTCGCATTGCTGTGTTTCGGTTTGAAGGGTACCTATGGGTGCCGGTGCAATTATAAACACGTCCTCAGTGGATGTGAATGAATGAATGAATGAATGGAAACACTTTATTGTATACCTTAAAACTAATAAAACAAGAATAAAAAAATAATTTATAAACATAGATGTTCGTTCTTGCTTTCAAGTTTTGTTTAGTTTAGTTTAGGTATGGCCATATAATTCGTCCAAAATAAGTACATGCTCTTATGGTACCTACTTCTATGAATACTTAACATCACCAAAACATAAAATTTACTCTGAAAATGTAACTTTAAATTCATATTCGCCGCAGTATCATTAAATGCAGCTCAAAATTCTGTTCAACTATTTTAATGAGCCAATTACCTGGATAATTGTGGTGGCCCGCCCGCCCTCGCTACTTGTCGGGTTATAGCGTACAACCCATTTTGTACGCTTATTACTGTAATTCGTATCCTAGATGCAAGAGCGTCTTTCATAAAAATAAGAATGCTTAAAAAATTGTTTCTATGCTCTCTTCCTGTTAAAATTAAAAAAAAAAACTGTGATGGTAATTTTTCCTCATGGTTATTCTTATGATGCAACCTCTCTGTCTCTCTCTACCTTCCGTGCTGTGGATCGTGGGTTCGATCCCCACTGAGAAGAAATAAACATTTGTATGATTGCAATCTGATTTTAGTCTAGGTTTTACTATGTATTCACAAAAAAATTGAAGTATTCTATCAGCAAAATAGTTCCCATAGCACAAGCTTTGCTTAGTTTGGGACTAGAGAGCGTTGTGTAAAATGTTAATGAATATTTACTACCTCTGCTTGCTCTACCAAAGATCCTCAGCGGACAATCGTTATCTCATTGTCAGGTTTTCTGAACTATTTTCATACAAAATCATAGATATTCTGTGACTAAATAGTGACATTAGCGCGTTTCATCGCGGTTTTTGCCGTCAAAACCTTCTTGTTTTCGTATATCTGTAGCCACGTCACTTGACATTATGCTAAGCAGCGACAGCAGTTCAGAGCTTACGATATGGAGGCTGGTGTCTCTTGTCTACCATTTATCAGGAGCTATCTAAACAAATCTTACCCACAGCTCTGCTTTTCTAGACTTCTGTTTTATGTTTTTGGAAATACCCACCAGCTTTTGCCTTTTTCAATTCTGTATATTCGGTTGATTCTCAATTTAGGTGTATTCTAAAACTGTATCCCTGTCCAAATCAGATTCAGTCAACATTCAATCAATAGAACTTTATTGGTGACCCGCGTGAACCTAAAAGACTTCATTGAACCTTCGGAATCACCCCATATTGTTTCGAATACGATATTTTGATGGCTCTTTTATCGTTGTTCTTTATGTGACAGTAATAAAATAGGCGTGTGTGTGAAAAAGTTGCAATCTCTGTTGTACGAGGCTGTAACGTCCAAATCTTGGCTATCACTTGGCAATTTCTACGGAGAAATCCATTAGTGTTATGATGTTGTTAGGGAATTAAAATTACTGGATGTGACTTCAGTTCAATTGTTTTATTTCATAATCATAATATTTATTTGCGAGAATGTAGGTACAAAAGGTACATAGTTCTTATAAGTTAGATTATATTATAAAGCTCCTTACACTCGCTGACTCGTCAAGGCGTGCAAAATTTATATACGTAGGTAGGTAGGTACAGATTGAAAATATTAAATCGAGTTTATTCACAAAGAAAATTACAACAACTAATACAGTATTTACAATATTTACAAAATTACAACAATTTTTTAATATTTAAAAAAATATTTTAAAATAGTTGGAAAGTATGTCATGTCTTTGGGGGAGACCTTTGCCCTGCAGTGGGACGATTTAGATTTAAAAAAAGAACTAATTAAATAAAAAAATATTGATATATTCGTTCAAGGTAATGTAATACTGCTGCCTGTTAGGTCAATTGAGTTCCTAAATAATAAATACTAGGGAGTGCTAACGGGTAGGTATACTACACGTAATTATTACGTTTGAATAGGAACCTAGAAGTCGCCGTGCTGTCTCCCCCTTGCATAAAATTTCATGCATTTTAAATATTACGGCAGTTAACGTTCGCTAACAGAATATTACTTGAATAGGGATTTGCAACGCTTAGAATATAATCGCGTTTCATAGCATGCTAAGTATTTCTGTAATACGAAATTACTTATGTACATTCGAAAATTTTGTTATTTTTTCGCATTTTAGATTCATATTAGTTAGTAGAGTATAAAACCTGTTTCATCTAGGTACACACAGTCACAGATGAACAACTGAGAATCAGTCTTCGAATTGGTAAACATAATAAACAAAAAAACACGTGTGCAACTCACACGTGGTAGAAGTGAAACCTTCAAAAACCAATATGCAGTACTTATTTAGTTAGAAAAGGTCTATGCTCATGTTGCCTAAATCAGAACTAGATGGCGCTGCTAAGTTTGGTTCCGACCAAACTTAGCAGCGCCATCTAGTTCTGCATCGAAACGCAAAACATTTCGATAGCGCGTTCTAGGATCCGTCCTAGAACGCGCTATCGAAATGTTTTGCGTTTTGTGGGGGTCGAACTGTCGCTTTTTCGTTTCATCGACTTTCAAATCACAACGATGCTAAAGAAGTTTTCACTTCAAAAACCACTTAGAAACAAAAGACTAATAATATAGTGATTGTGAGCGTTGACTCATCCAGTGATCCCGCTATCCGCGTCGCATATGGTAGTACCATATTTTTCGCCCCCGTGGACACATTAAGAGGAAAATCATTTCACTAATGGACCAGTTGTTTGTGTAGGTAGGTACGTGTCCACAAAAAGCACTGGAACATTCTCTAGAGTTCTTTTGTTCTCTTTCGGTGTTTACGAAAGATATTCTGTTATTATTTTAATGTTGTGCAGAAACTTTTGAGTTTTTTGAATAACTCAATTTGTGAGTTAGAAAAGAAATATTGTAAGTTTGTCTTGAGCTTTATCATCATCTTCAATCTTCTAAATATATTAAACTCTTTTGAAGCTGACTTAGAATCAACGCACAGCCTAAACTATAAGTCCTAGAGGTATGAAACTTGGAGGGAAGTATCCTTATATAGAATAGGGGTGCACTAAGAAAGGAATTTTGAGAAGTCACACTTTAAAGGGTCTGTTTAGAACGCGAGCAACGCCGCTGGCGACGGCTAGTAATTTATAAGTTTAAAAACTTGAAAAAACCAACTTTAATTTGATACACCTTCATCATCAGATGATGATACTAATGGTAGTTCATTGGGTTTGTTCTATTCATCATAAACACCATTGAAAGATCACAGGAAAGCCTCTGTTTTCCAGTTATTCTTATTTAACTCCCAAACTATTAAACCGATTTTGATAAAATTTTAGGGGCTACCTAATCTAAAAGTATCTGGCAGATAAAAAATAATTTTCCAAATCGGTTAACAAATGACGAAGTTATGGAGGTAAGAAACATTGAAAATGAAAAAACATAATTGAGAACCTCCTCTTTCCTTTAAGTAGGATAATAGTTATTTGTTATACAAGAGTGCAAAGTTGCTTTTTAACCGCGTGTTCAATTTTGATGACCGAGCAATCGAAGGATTCTAAAATTGAATCACGAGCGCAGCGAGTGATTCAAAATTAGAATCCTGAGCGTTAGCGAGGGAATCAAAAGAGCACGAGGTGAAAAATCTTTGCACTCGAGTGCAACTCGTAACTTTTCATTCCACCTCAGCGAGGAAATGACTAAATGCAAAAAAAGCAAATTGAAAAAAGAACACCAAGAAGGTTCCGAGTCTGAGTTTTTAACAAATTAAAAAAAAGTTGTATGATATATTCGGCACCATAGAGGTAGCAGTAAATAGGTTTAATGTTTTTTTTAATTCACAAACTTAGTGCACACAATGTTCTAAATTCAATTTACTTTATACTCTAGAGAATAAAAACGGCTTTTCCACTCAGATATTGAAGATTAAAAATACTCTTTCCGAGTTGGTGGGATGAAAAAATAGTTTCTAAACTTTACGAAAACCGCCTACTCTGGTATACCTATGCATTAACAATGTCATGCGCATTTTGTTTGGCCTTAATTAATCCAGGCCTGTACGACTCCAGCCAACTGAATTCAAATGTAACCAGCATTTGGACAGGCCGGATCTGGACTGTCCTAAATATACAAACGGTAAAGCCACTAATAACATCTGTTGTTTGGCAAACAAAGATAAAGCACGTTTAAATAATTTCATGCGAACCTTCTTCTGTCAAATAAAAGGGAAAATACAGGTGAAAACTTCAGGAATTTTATGGATTATCTTTTTTCTTTGAAACGTCGGTACCTCATACAATACACGCCGCAGTTTTTTATTTTGATTTACTTTTACCAACATTTAATTTTATTTATTTAGCCATTATTTCAGATAAACTAACATCGAAACTGTTATCTGTTTTGTTTATTTTACCACCTGCCAAAAAAGGTAATCACAGACTTTTCAGCCACCAAAAAACCAGCTCTTTTAATAATGTCAAAAACTATTCGATTTTGCCAATTTGAAATAAAAGCGATTTCCTTATTAAATAAAGAGAAAACACTCTTTTCATATCAGAAGAATTTTTTCTTAAGAACTGAAAAAGTAGGGTTGCAAGAGTTGTAATAAAAATAAAGAATTACCAAGTTTTGACATGTTGGCCTTGGACGTAGTCTATTATTAGTCTATTAAACTTTCTAAAAAAGTAATGATATAAAACCTTTTAGAAATACTTCACATAATTAATGACTTATGTGTAATTAATTTGACTGTTTTGATAATAATGCATTGTGAATTTTGATGTGTATATTATAGTTCTATAATTTAATGTATGAAATTAGTCCTTTATAATAATTAGTGTAATTGGTTTGTCACCGTACTAGTTATTAAATAAATAAATAAAATAATAATCACGACGTCAAAAAGAGTTTTTCATTAGTAGATTGTAGGTAGTCTTTAGGTACATTCTGAATGAAAAATTAAACTGACACGGGCTCATCCCAAAACTTTTGTTATGTTTATGTAGGTACCCAATATTACCTACGTACCCATGTCATAGGTATATATACCTATCCAGTACCATAATTTTAGGTAGGTAGGTACAAGATCGGTGATAAAGACTAATCAAAGGTAAAAATAAACAAGCACTAAGTAGGTATACCTAACAATAACATGTTTACGTCGATAATATAAAATAAATTAACTACTACTAGTACAGACTGATATAATTTTCCTTAAATCAACCAAGTAATAATACGGGGACTTATACAGGATGTAAACTTCAAAATAACATACATATTTTAACGTTTTTCAAACGTTGACATTATATAAAATAACAAGCCGTCACCCGCGGCGTTGCTCGCGTTCTACCCTTTAGAATGTGACGTTTCAAAATTCCTTTCTTAGTGCACCCCTACACTATACTATAAGGATACTACCCTCCTAATTTCATACCTCTAGGACTCACGGTTTAGGCTGTGCGTTGATTATCAGTCAGCTTCAAAAGAGTTTTATATATTATATTGATGATGATAAACCTATTAATATTATAAACGCGGAAGTTTGTAAGGATGTATGGGTGTATGTTTGTTCCTCTTTCACACAAAAACTACTGATCCGATTTGGAATATATACCTGAACGAGTATATTGTCCGTATGTCTGTGCTAACTGTCGCGGATATCGTTCGCCGTTATTTTAACACCCTGTATAACAATATTACTTCATTAAAAACTTATCTATCTACCAACCAATGAGATAATATTATATGATCTGTGCCATGAGTATAAAAGTCGATACCACCAAGACGGAAATATCAGTAGAAACTATACGAGCTTAGACGATCTTGTTTCAATTTAGTTTGATATTCAAATTTCTTACATCATGAATTCGCAATTATTGTGCGCATTTGTGATGCTTGCTGTTGCAACGTCAGTGATGACGTCACCAGTGGACAAGGTTCAACCTGACATTTTTTGTAAGTATCAAAAAATGCTCGTGGCTAAGCATGCTTATGTTGCGTTCACACTATGCCGCAATCAGCAGGGAAGTGGGCACGAGCATAGTGTGAACAGGATCATGCCTCTGTCCCGTCTCCCGGCCCAAGTTTATGCCCTTGCTCTCTAGTGAGAATAAAGGCGATGTTGCTGAGGTAATCAGTCCGCGGCAATAATGCCGGCAGCGGCATGGGCATAGTGTGAACGCAGTATTAGTCAATCTTCGCGGATGCGGTCACTATTTGGATGGGTGACCGTTAGTGGCAGTTACATCTAAGCACTGTCGATCTCGGCTCTAAAGACAAACAGCGTTATCAAAATCTTAACTCAATTCATAATTTATTTTTTGAAATCGGTTCATAGATGACGGAGCCAAAAAGGCAACAAACATAAAAAAAAATTCAAAAATTCAACCGAATTGAGATCCTCCTCCTTTTTAAAAGTCGGTTAATTAACTTGTCTATGTTCCAGCATGCCCTATTGGTGAGTTCTACGAAAAATGCTCTCCAATACACTGCTACAAGAAATGTAGTCATCTGAAGACGCCGCAAGCGTGTCCGTCAGTTACTGCCGACTGCTTCGACCCCGCCTGTATATGTGAAGAAAACACCCTACGTAATGCAGATGGCGTTTGCATTCCCATAAAGCAGTGTCCCGAATACGCCAAGAACCAAGATTCTGTACCTATCTTTGGAATGGAATCTTTATAGTACCACAGAATAAATAATAGTAGGTATGATCGTACGAGCCTGAGTATTTAGCCAAGTTAAAATAAAATAAGGGGCTATTACACTACTTGATTTGATATCAAGCACGCTTAGTTCGCCTTACTAAATATCCTGTAGTGTAATCGCCCCTATAGTTAAGTAAGGGAAAATAGAAACGTATGGAAATAACATAATCTAGGTGATTAATGAATCCAACCCATTTACAATGTTTTTGTGTTTTCTTTTCTAAGAGTCCACTTGGTTTGAAGGTTTACTAGATTACCTAGTCATTAGTTACGCTAAATTCAGGCTATAAGTACTTTTACAAAATAATCTCCTTTGTTTTAAATAGTTTCTTTGAGAAACATTTTGTAAGTATAGTTAGGTCCGACACCTAGCGAGCTTCAAATAAATTTAGCGATCATGGGGATTCACCTAAAACTCATGTTATTTACATCATTATTAGGTATTCATGTTATACTTAGTTTGTAATAATTTGTTATTACGTGCATAGTGCAATCAATATAACACTTCACGGCCGAATACTCAAACGCTACTTATAAGTTCATGCTTAAATTATTGCTATCTCTCACAATAAATGAGTAATATCAAACAGAGGCAGAGCAAGTGGTGTATAAATTTGAGTGACGTTTCAGTGTTCGGCCCTGTCTCAGGTATACGTACTAATAATGAAATTTTTGACGTTAGCAACGGTGTTTTATTTTATTATCCGTTCTTTTACACTTTCGTTTACTCGACTTTAATATCTCGCTGTTCCCACCACTAGGCTCTCAAAAATTAGTAAATCCTTCAAAGGGCAATGTGTACGCTTCTTTAACAAAATCCCAAGTGATGTGTCTCAATTGTCGATTGGCAAGTTCAAAAACGTAATAAAACAAAGACTTATTTCAAAAGCATACTATAAAATATCAGATTATTTAGAAGACAAACAAGCTTGGGACGAACTAGCTCCAACTCATCCAATAAAAAAAAAAAATTGTAATCATACCTAATCATACAAAACGTAATGACGATTCAAAGTGATCAGTGAGATTTTATTGAATAAAAGCTTTTTGACTTTGACTTTGACTTTGACTTTCTTGTTGTGATTATTATTCATCGCATATTGTATGACGTCATTTTATACCAAAATCATTGTTACCATTATTTTACCAACAAAAAATGTCAATAGTTTCGCATAAAAACTCAGTGTGATTTTTACAATTAATTTAGGTTTGTTCAGAAATCAATTTTCCGGTTGATGTAGTTTCCAGTCGAACGACGAAAAACACCGGTCATTATTTTCAGAGTTCCGTAGTTCAATTTGAAATACCGACTACTTACATTAAATAAACAGGTTCCCAGTACGAGCGGGGTCGGTAGAATTTGGAGGAAAATTCTCTGGAAATTACTACGGAACCCTACAACGCTGCGGTGACGTACACATACGCGCGTGTTTTTTTTTAATAAAACAAAGTTATTATGAATTTGTTGTTTCATCGCTGGTTTGTTTGTGCAATAAAATATGAACCGAAACAAACTTTTGGAAAACCGCATTCGAGTTCAACACCGCATTTTTTTTTATTATTTATTTTAGGACAGTCAATAACAAAAGTTAAAAATATTTTTACGTTATACGTGCAGGTACTGTTAGGTATGCATCGAAATTTATATTGTGACATAACAGGTAAGACTAGTGAAGTTTTTTTACAAAAAAAATACTTCGTCTGCACATTTGTTGCAGATCGGTATCTTTTTCAAGCAGCCAGTTTTCAAGATTATCGGATGATCGCCTATAACTATTAATCTAAAAAGTGCTAGTGTAGTGTGTGTATTTACATAAATACACACGATAACATAACGTGAAATATATGAAAATCATTTCCTTATTTTTTTCATGTTTCATATTTTTCAAATATATAAGCACTTATTTAGCTATAATTATAATACCGTGATATATGTAAAACTTTTTTATAAAAGCGTTTTGTTGATGACTGTCCATGTACACCACGTGTATTCGAGATCTCTATAAAAAAATCGCCATATTCAAAAACTGACAGTCACAGCCAGATATTTAAATTGCTTCATGAATAAAGAAGTTTGCTGTGGGGTGGATGCGACAGGTGATCATGTCCCCTGATTCTGCTCTACACGATTCGGCTAACTGAATAGATGAATAGTTTAGGCACTATAAAATAGGTCTAATACTCAGCGAAAACATATATTTTACAATGAAATTCCCGAACAAAAACAATAATATGTGATATATGTGTCTGGGTGTTACTATGTATTGTAAGTATGTATTTACAAAAAAAAAAAAACCTATATAAGTAGGTCTGTATCAGCAATCTAGTTTCCATAGTACAAGCTCTGCTTAGTTTGGGACTAGAGGGCGTTGCGTGTAATGTCCAAGAATATTTATTTATTTAATATTAAATGTTGTTGCCTGTGACTTTTGCAACGGATTGAATATGTCGATTCGTAGAAATAATTACATAGATTTGAGTAGAGATGTTCGTACTAAAATCTATGCTTGAACCCAGATTAGTGCTTGAGCACTTTGAGCAGTAAATTAGCATACGGGCCTAAGTTTTTTTTGTCCAATAATTTCAGTATTTTTTTTTTTATCTTATAAGTATATACTAAGTTTGTTATTTTTATTAGCAGATTATTAATTTGGCCATTGAGATTGGTCCTAGTATAGGTGGATTATAGCTAAGCGTGCTCCACCTAAGGCTGCAGCTACACTTATCAGGTGTGCTAGCAGCCAAATGCTTAGCTATAGCACATTAAAACAAAGTCCTCCGCATCCCGATATTTTAACTGAAACGTACTTTAGCATTGACCTAATTTAAGAAACTGAATACGGTTAGCACATGTTATGTAACTAGGTAGGTAGTCACCTAGCACGTACTGGCACTAAGTAGGTAGTACACTACACACTACTTACGCCCAACCTAACCATAGTAACAGCGAAGTATTACAGTTCGCACCAAAAGTGCCGGCACAATTCATCGGAATATCCAGGTTCCGACAACTGAATTGGCCTATTTCGCTGCCTATTGTTACGCACAGCAGTTAGCGGCTATATGTAACCAGATGTGCTATCTCATTGGATATCGATAGAAAATAAGCTTTATACTGGCGGGATAAGACTCATTGTTGTTTGGAAGCGAGCTTATCTCAAGTAAGGGTCAAGGTTCTGATAACGACGTTTGTTTCTTTTGATTAAAAATGATTCACATGTACACCCCCAAACCATTATCATACCTATTATCAACTGTAGTTAGGTTTATTTTTGCGAGAAGACTGATGGCCTTTAGAAACCCCGTATTCGGAAACTTATGATGTACTTCTATAAAAAAAAAGTATATATGCGTAATAATAAGTGTTTACGAGATAGATATTGTATTGTACCTACGAGTATGTACAGTTTTTAGCTTGCTCCATCCTAGAATTTGATTAAGAGTGGAAAATTAAAAAAAAAACAAATAAAAGTTTTTAGTATTTTCATGTTCTGTTCATGTAGGTTCATTGGTGGACAAGGTTTTCAGATGAGCCACATATTTAATACTATGTGCCACCCGCGACTTGGTTCGCGTCATGTTAGTTTCCGTTAATTTTTCGGGATAAAAAGTTGCCTATGTGTTAATCCAGATCACGGACAATATATAATATGCCAAGTTTCATCCAAATCGGATCAGTAGTTTTTACGTGAAAGAGTAACAAACTTTCGCGTTTATAATATTAGTAGGATAGGATAGGATAGGTTTTATATATTCAGTTGTATAAAATAAACGGCCAAGCATAATAAAAAATAACTGACACGAAAAGAATGATATCTTCTCTAACTGATGACACATGCAGTCTTCACTGCCAAAGTTCACAAAAGCGTAGAAAATGGATTTTCACTATTTGTAGCGATCCCGGTACCCCTCGGTATTCCTCATGTTACTTACTGCTTCACCATAGAGTAGGAAATTTGTACACAGCATAACTTTTTGTCCAATTTTAAAAAATTGTAACCACTACATCGGTTTTTTTTGGAAAGCTGTTAAGCATTATGTTGGAGATGCGGTGGCAGCGGTCAAAAATCTCTAGAGAATATTTTTTATTTCGTTCTTTGCGTATTTATCATAACCTAATAAAATGTAGCATCTGTGACAATGATATTATTTAGGCTTTCGTCAAATAAGTACATAAAATTATTTTTATATAACCCAAGAAAAATATGTATTTTTTCAATAAAAATACTTCATTAGTATTATCAATTAGTGCTTTTAAAATTCTACCAAAGAATGCGCTAGTGAGGTTCATCATGTCAGTTTTTGATTGAGACGTCAGAGAATTAAGCTCCGGTTTATACCAAAGCCTTTTTTAGGCTTCATACAAACCTTACTGGAGTTATCGGTTTAATAAAACCAAGCCTTAGGCAAACAAGACCCAATTATTATTTCAGATGAACTTGCTAGTCCACGTTTCTCTAGGTTACTATTTATCCCTCCGTGCGTTTGAAAGTTGAAACCAGTCTCTGTTTACTGGGAAAATGAAGTCTGTCGCATTCTTGTCTCCACATGAGACGCTATGCATTTGTTTATGTCAAACACATCCCATGACGTGGAATTTATGAACCTCGGTTGTGTTTCATCTGGATACGCCTTACCCGGGGGAAATTAACGTAAATTAGAGTGCCTTGATCACGAATAAATATGACAATCGCAAACGTATAGTAACGCTAGCGTATCCGAGATACACTGCGCGGTGACACTACAACGGTTGGCAGTCGAGCTGGCATTGACGCGCAATATGACTCGAATACGTTGACGCTGCGACTGTCAGATTTGTTCGTGATAGAGGTACAGTTGACTAATAACCGTGGGACGGATTGTTTGACTGGACAATTTTTCATTTCGTCATCGTGAGTTGCTAAAACCATCAGGGACCATGATGATATTTAGCCTAAAATATTATTCTTGGTAATCCGAAAAAAAGGAAAAAACTAAAACTAAACGAAATAACAAAAAATAGTTAAAATAAACCACGAGGCTGTCAGTCAAGATTACCTAAATAACAAAGTAAAAAAAAAAAAAAGGGAGCGTGGGAATATTATCTATAGCTTGCCTTTAACTTTTAAATAAACTGTGGTAGAAAAATGGCTACGTTAAGTACTGAAAACAGAACTTACTGAAATTAAACTCCTACACAGAGGAGTACTAATAAACTTTATTCCAATCGGGGGGGAACGGACCAGGTGAGTACGGGACCGGGTGAGAACGGGCCTAACCCCTATATTCTGGATTCATAAGGTTTACCAATTCCTACCATATAATATCCTGAATACTCAAAGGTCATCTCTTCCAGACTGAATTAGATCCGTGTAAGTCTAAAGTTGTCTCTTGTGGCTCCGACTGCCATATATTTACAGCACTGGAAACGACGTCCAGAAATTATGGTGCGCGAGGTACAGAAATATTTTCAAACATTCATAAAACTAAGCAGTATTTTTGTGAACCTGTCTGGGGTTCAAGTGGTTGATGGCCGGTTAAATTCGTAAGATAACCATAAATATTTTTTTTTATATTTAAAACAATAATTTTAGTGAAATAAACAGACGCCAAGAGTTAAAAGAAGTATAAAATGTTTTATATTGACATTAAAATGTTCGATAACAATTTTTTTTAATCACGAGCTAGTTATAAAAACTGTGTTCATCATCATCATCATCATCATCAACCTATATCAGTCCACTGCTGGACGTAGGTTTCTTCCAAGACGCGCCACTGAGCCCGGTCTTCGGCTCTTCTCATCCCAGTGTTTACAAACTGTGTTTTAGGAACCAAATGAAAAAAATATGAAATCGTTTGACAGATTAATTTACTTTTTTCCGGATAAGTAATTAGGAACATGGTTTTGAAGTATTTGTGTCGCCAAGAATAATTTGAAACAAGACTAACTTATAAACCATTAAAAAAAGCAACAAAATAAAATAATAGAAAATTCTAAGCAGGCGTTAATTGAGTTCTCCTAAACAAAAACAAAGACGTTTCAACAGAGAATATTTGTAATATATTCCATAAATATTCATCTGTTTACAAAACACCAGTAATGAGGTAGGACTTACCACATCCATTTCACGTTTGGTAGATGTCAAAAGTAATTATCTTGGTCTCGTTTCCGTTTCCGCCCAAGTCATATAATGACGAAAGTTATTTATTTACAAAGAAAATTACAATTTCATACAGTATTCACAATAATTACAAAACACACATGAAATAGTGGAGCTATCTATACAAACCGTTGTAAATGATTTATAGACCAGTTTAAAGAACTAATTTAAATCAGACTTGTAATTGTTTCTATGAAATTTTGTGCGTATATTTTGTCCGAATCGTCACTAAGTCAAAATATTTACTCTGTGACCATTAAAAAAAAACGTGAGAATTCGAAAATGTACAAAGAAACATTTGTATATAATTATGATGACTACCACTTTCTATTTTTGTAAGCTATAGGTACGTATTTGTCTATTTTTTCGTCAAATATAGTTTTAAATACAAATTATTCAAATCGTAATTTTTTGCAAAGCGGAAACCAGCCCACATACTTTATCCATACTCTACGTGATTTGAATATAAAGTACCTCTTATTCTATGAACCAATTACACTAATTGGAACAACTGGAACGTACAAAACGAGCCTTAAGTAATTGAACAATTAATAAAAGTTTAATTAAAACTATTAATTTGAATAGGAAGGGTTCGGAAAGAATGGAGTACTTTTAAAGTTAGTAAGGAGTTGGAATGAGAAGTTAAATCAGAACCTTTATTTCAATTACTAATTATAAACATTTCAAAGAAATTACAATAATATTTTCACTACATTTTAGTTAGGTATTTTACCAACTTGAAATAACGCTATTTGTCAGTCTAAAGATAGTTATACGTCTCCATTTAAAACTTGTCAATACTGAAATCTGACCTGAATCAGGACTGAAATAATTTATTTTAAGGAATAGAGATATTCTGAGTTGGTAAAATCCAGCCTACTGGTAGCAATCAGAGATATCATAAACTAGCAACCATTAGGTTGATGTCACTAAATTATAAACACGACAGCATAAATGTTATCAAACGAAGCTTCAGAATTGACCGTTAGCTGGCTTGGTCGCCAAGTACGCGTGTAGCATTACCATTAATATTAAAATTTGAAATGAAATTGAAATAAAATGAAATTCATTTAATTAATAACAAACATCATCAATACATTTACATCATGCAATTTTGATAATGAAATCATCAAAACTGCATGATATAAACACGTGCTAGCAGCGGTACAGAGATTTCAAATGAAGTAATTACAGGCACATGAGACTTCAAGATCTTTACGTCTCAGAGTGATGGACGCAGTGCATTGCCTTACACAGCACGTCCTCATTGGACTTGCTCTGTGAGGTAATGCACTGTTATAGGCAGAAATTACCACTTAACATCAGGTGAGCTATCAGCTTGTTCCATTACTTTTATAATAAAAAAAGAAAAGGATCTAAAATA
This sequence comes from Eulithis prunata, assembly GCA_918843925.1. Lineage (NCBI taxonomy): Eukaryota > Metazoa > Arthropoda > Insecta > Lepidoptera > Geometridae > Eulithis > Eulithis prunata. The sequence continues at coordinate 3,207,047 of OU974016.1, read as the reverse complement.
AATAAATTGATATCTCATTTTTATAATAACTTTCAGACTTCTTCATTGAATCTGTAACAAGTCAATCATTGAACAATATGAATATTTTGATCAATAGTCTGGCAATTTGTGTCTATGTCTAGTCATTCAAAGTTCATCGAACTCAAAAAAAAATCTTGCTTTATTCAACTTAGGTACAAAAAGCTTAAGCTAACGATAAATCTGGCGGGATTCCGCGAGCACCTTTCCAGTCACATAATTTAGCATCGCTGTTGTAGGTAATGTAGAAATTAATGTATCTGGGCATATATTTTTTGAAAGTTACGGCTTAAAATGTCTTGAGCTGTATTTCGCCGGGTTTTCCCCTAGATAATATTATGTCTGTATCCTTGGACACAAAACCTATCCCATAAGTTGCAAGGTGAACGATTTTGAGCCCAATCCATCCACCGACATCACGCAATCTTTACAACATCGTCGGTCCATCATCGGGCCCAAATCTCTAAATGATTGTAGAGTATTTAGATACTTTTAAAAGCACAAAGAAAAGTTCGAAAAATCTATCCGATAATCTAATTAATGGATCAAATATCATCTAAAAGCTAAGCCAATTTTAATAAAGTTTCAAAACTCGACTGACTGTCTACAAGATTGCAAAGTATACTTTTCACTCAGTCGATGAAAGAAAAGTTAGTTGATTTTCTTAATTTGGTAATAGCGCGCGGGCTTTCAGTCCTTATTATTCAAGATGTTTTCTGAGTGACTGTTATGATGAGCAGCGAGAAGGATAAGTAAGGACGAAGTATGAAACCTGGAAATCGTGACGATAAGTACCTACGTTTTTTGATAATGACGCGTATGCTCTGAAAGGCTTGGGGTTATGAGGCAAACGTATTGTACAATGTACAAAATACGTGCGTATACTTGTACAATCTAAACATTAAAACACACTAGAAATACGACGAATACTCAACGATATAAAAATATAAAATAACTTTGTTTTATAATTAAGAAATTTTTATCTCATTTAAAAAGAACTTTTTTATGTTTTTATGAGAATAAATGTCTTTAAACCTATATTTTGTTAATATAAAAAATAATAAACCGTAAATACCTACGTTATTATCAGTTTCAGTGAACATTAAGGTCTGTAAAAATGAATCCATTATTTCGATTTTCGGTACCATTTTGCTTACGTAGTAAGGACGTAGAAGCGGGTTTATTTACGATAATATTAACAAAGGTTTATAAAGGTAGTGCAATAACCACAATATTACGTACCCATCCAGACTGTATTCTTAATTAAAATAATATTTGAACAAAAGTAAAATAACAAAAACGCTGATACAGCGAAACCAACATAAAATAAAAAGGTACTGAAGGCATACTCATGATCCCGAGGACATAATAAAAATGTTTAATCTCGTTTAATAGAATTAAATTGGATGGGAGACACTTAGAGCTGGAACGAACAAGATTTGAATGGTGTGATTATACAAGCATTTACAAAAAAATATCCTACTGACGCGAAAGTTTGTAAGGATGTATGGATGTTTGATACTCTTTCACGCAAAAACTACTGATCCGATCTGGATGTAACTTGGGAGTGTATATTGTCAGTAACCTGGATTAATGCATCGGCTACTTTTTATCTCGAAAAATCAACGGGATCCAACGGGACGCGAACTCTTCAGAAACGCCTTGAAGATTTCGCATAGCAAATTGCACATCTAATTCTGCGCAGAAGTCACGGGCACCAGCTAGCTAACAATAAACATCCCCTGTGATTTTTGGTAATCTTTTTAAATATTTGAAATTACCAAAATACCAAAGCATTTCAAATACAAAATATCAAAACATTTTGAAGTCACATCTAAACAATACATTTGGCGCATGCCTCATTTTACAACAATAAATTAAGGCTTTAGGGTAACCCATTAGCAGAATACTAATTAATTTTTAATGTTTTCCTATCGTCTGATATTCCAACCACGCAGAAAATTTTCATTTAGAAAATACGTCATTGGAACCTAAATAAAAGGTCTCTACTATTGTGTGCGGAATCCCGCGGCTTAGTCGACTACAGTCGTATTGACCTTGTATTTTCTATGGATAAGGCTGACTAGGCTGAGAGGACGGCAAAAGTGTTGAGCAAGCGCATAAAAAATGCCCCAGGCACTATAGCGTCCCGTGAATTGAGCATGGGTAAAACAGGGCCACTGACGCTATAGATTAGATGCAAGGTATCTTTACTTTTTTACTATGCGAATGAATGGTTTATTTTTTTTATAAGGTCAGTCAGAACTCTGTGGTTACCTACTTAATAATCTTCTTCTAAAATACCTATATAAAACTTTTTTGAAGCTGACTGACAATCAACGCACAAACTATAAGTCCAGAGGTATGAAATTTGGTGGGTAGTATCCTTTTATAGTGTAGGGGTGCACTAAGAAAGGAATTTTGAAAAGTCAGTTAGAATTAGTTAGAAGTTAGGATCAAAGATTTTAACCAACTAATGCGTATGCTGCTATCACGCGAGCAAAGCCATGGTCTAGTAGTGTATGAGACTGCAAGTGTTCTATTTTAATAATTACCTACAAACCACAACCGCAACGCAACTCAAATGGAACTGGAACTAAATGTTAACTGAAAATAGGGGAAAGTCGAATTACTAACTTTCGCGAACTACCGCGTGATAGCCAAATGGAATTTAGTTTCGCTAATCTCGTTTCGTGTTTGACTTGGCTAGCCTTTTGTTTTATCGTAAGAAAATGTGTTTGACTAGCCTAGCCCTGTGATTGAAGGGTGATTTGACTGTCAGAAAAGTTAGGCACCCGCAATTGAATTTAACAGCTGCGGCAATGGAGATAAGGTTCAATTTGTAAAGTAAGGGGTCCGTAAAAGGGTCTATCATTCTATGTTTATTTTTTTAGGATTTATCTTAGTAATATTTTTTTCTTGTTTACTTTCTATGGGTTATGCGTCACGTTCCACGTTAGGATGCAGCTACATTTACCATCGGGTGTGCTAGGAACCAAGTAATTATACTTCTTAAAAAAATTCGTGACACTGGGTGCTACTGCCCCCTTACCCTTAGCCCTAGGCAAGGTTATAAAGTTCATTTTGGAAGGCCGTAGCTAAACAATGACGTGTTACTTGACTATACCCATTATATATTTTTGAACTATTCTATAATTTTGCAATTATAGAAATTGACCAATAAATTAATAGGTAGGTGTCACCTTAATCTAAAAATTTATTTCTTGTTAACCTCTCACCAAGCTTTACTTTGCGTCACCAATAATAGGATTACTACAGTTTTTTTAAACTTGCCGTACCTACCTTTACATACAGATACCTATTAAAAAGTAAGCTCATAGTTCTAGGTACCTATTAAATGCATAATTTATATCCAAGAAATAGAAAAGACCTTTATATTCGATTCGGTGCAATAAAGACATTAATTCTTGCGCAGTAAAGGTCTCCATAAAACTTTTAGAGTACATAGCGTGAGGCTCTTGAAACCAAATGCAATTTTGATTGTCTTTCTGTGATCGAGTGCTTGTATACAACCATGTGGGTTGCCATAGGGAAGTAACGTTTCACTATCGACTAGCGATGAGCCTGGGCACGTAGAGTACCTACCTAACTAATGAGCAACTAGTGTTTATACTATTTCGATGGCAAAAAATAGCATAATTTGTTCTGTAACGCAAAATCGCAGATGACGCGATACAGAATACTTAATGACCTCTAAAAGATTTTGAGAGTCGGGCTCTCTAGAGACCTGAAGAAATGACAGTTCCTCTATTTCTGGACGATTTAGAAGTCGAGTGGAGGAGACGATTATTCAAGCAACTAAAAATATGGGCATAAAATACCGCAACAAAGATATAAGAGTAGTAGATAGTTGAAAAAAACTATTAGTCACTCATAAATTATTCTAAAGCGGATTCATTTTCAGCCAGGCAGAAAAAAGAAGTACCTATGATCTGTTTTTTGCCACAAACCAAGTTGAAGATGATTTGTTTTTCCTTTGGTACAAAAAACGTTGTATATACGCCTTTTATTTTTCTTTATTGAAACGTATATCGATGAAACGATCTATTGTTACATCCGTCTCTATAAGAAGACCTTTCGCGCGGTGTACGCTTACGGAAATAGAAAACCGTAAGTGTATCGAATCTATTTCCTGTTTGTCAGTACTAAAAGGCACCGCAATTATTTTACATTTGTTTTCTTCGCTTTTCTAATGGCTCACTTAGCCCTGTATCTTTTAAAAGATATCAACAAGATATACTTAACTAGCCGTCTCCACCAAATTTTATACTTCTAGGACTTTTAGGCTGTGCATTAATTGTCAGTCAGCTTCAAAAGAGTTTTGTATATTTAGAAGAAGAAGATTACAGTGTTTTTGAGTGGTACCTAAGTGTTTTAAATTTTTTGGTTTACTTATTGTGAGTGCTGGTATTTTTATCATTTAACTCTGAGCTGGCGGAGTAAAATTATAAGCGCTCTGTTTTTAATTCACCAGTTTATGAGTGTACTGAATTTTATGATTTAAAATGTAAAAAAATACCATCTAAGTTTATTTTATCATACAAAAGTGCCGTATTCTTTACACAGCTCATTTTATTAGCATAATGTATTCAACACCATTTTGTTTTAAAATTCAAATGATATCAGTCACATTAGAACAAAAGAAAAGTTTATATCAGTGAAAAAAAAACTTTTGAAACGAAATTGTAAACTTGGCGTAACTGGCGCTTTAACGGCTAAAACCTAAAACGAAAGAGGTTTGATTCTCACAGTGGTGTGAATGTATGTTCCGGGTTGACGCCGGCAGAAATGACCAAGTCAGGACGATTGCCATAAAAAAACATGTTTCGGGTTGTGAGTGCTATAATAACATCACGTTATCACATACCTATTAAACCTTCTGATAGCCATACAACTTCATAGGAAAACCTCATACATTTTATTAGTTTTAGAATTTTTGATTATTGTAGGTAGAATGTTTACTTGGCAAAGTTCAGGCCTAGTGTATTCAAAGATGTAATATTTTACGTAAAACCTCCTTGACGAAAAGCACTGGCAGTTAAGTTCGAGGACCTCATGTAATGACGTCATTACGACCCTCCTTTTTTACAGCAATTTTGTAATAAAGTGCCAGCGGGATATAATTCCTATTTAAACGAAAATTCTATCACAATATAGGTGACTAACAGTAAAAACTTTAATAACGCCGGTGAGGCTGCGGCAAGTTGGTGGCACGTCTCGGTTTGACATGAAATAAAATAATGCAGTTTTTAATAATTCTGCGTTCCTCGAGTATATGACTATCCAAATAATGAATACGAGATTCGTGAATATTTTTCTATGAATTAATGTTTTACAAGCTTTAGTTTATATGATTTAGCTGATAGGTACGAAACTAATCATCAAACTGATCATTTAAATCAAAGTTTGTAATATAGGCACGGACTATCTATAACTAAATGACACACACGGCACCAGCGTCCTTATTGGTTAAGTTATTGGTTTCAGTTTTGAACAGCTAGGTGTGGCTATCTTTTGTGGCTAGCCGCCACAAAAAGTGTTCTTACTGTAACATGTATCTATTGTGAATTGTACTGCTACTTAGCGCGCGATGCGCCTCTCTCCGCCGAAAATGAGGGCTCAGAATTCTTGATCGGCTTTATAACGACTTTGTTTATTAACCGCGGATTTTTCGCGAGTTTTACCTGTTTTGTTTTTAATATTATTTACCTAACCTGTGAAAATCCTCCTAAATTACCCCGTAGAATAGAACCGCAGTTACTGCAAATATTTGTGCCAGAATGTAGGCATATTTAAAAAAAAAAATGGATGTGTCGAAACTTTGTAGCATTTAAATATTTTATTTGTTTATTTTAGCCTGTATCATCCCACTGCAGGGTAAAGGCGTCCCTCCCTTTTTTCAACACTTTTCGATCTTTGGCCACAGTGGGCCATTTCAAATATGCGTTTAAAATAAAATCTTGAAATAAAAAGTTTTTTTAAAATTAATATATCACAATTCTCATTTGAAGACAAAACACAACCAAATGAACGAGACAATGCTTATAGCTTAACCTGATTCTGGAAGCAAGAACCTTTGACATCGTGCCAACTGTTTGGCACCCCTGAAATACCTGCTTCTGTCTGTAAATCTACTTTTAATAGTGAAGTCCTTCGTAATGAGGAATTTATGCAGTTTTTATGGACCTGCAGTTGCTTCGTTTATTTTATGATGGAAATAACTATAACCTGAAAATGGGTGTCGTTACCACTGATCGGTGAGGTCATCAACTCTTTGCTGTCTGGTCTGGCTAGCTATTAGGTATGTAAGTGATTAAGTTGATCTAAAACGTCTAGCTAGCTGGGGTGTCTACTTAATGCAATAATGAAAAGATGTTGTCATCCTTTGGTATTAAGCAAGTATAGTCAACATCGTTATAAACGTCCAAAAATGTTTTTGGGCGAAAATTAGCAACATTTTGTTTTTCCACTAACTTTTTTTGTACTTATAAGAAAGTAAAGTCTTTACCAAAAAGCAGTGTAAGAAGGATTGATTATGATAAGAGCCAAATAGCAAACAGTTTTTTTAAAAAAGCGGTCAAGATCTGGGGCCTAAAATATTTACGAAGCTTTTCTAAGCGGTACGCTAAAAGACGTTCTGCCAACATCACGTGCAACCCTGACTGTCCCAGAGGGAACCACTGTTGGTTGATGCAATTTATTACGGAGCTAAGCGACACGATGTGGTTTTAACGAATACACTATTTTTAACCACCTTAAAAAAAGAATGAAGAACTTTTTTTTTTGAAACTGAATTCTTCATCCATCTTTGTATTTTTGTCGAAAATATTGTTCTGATCGAATTGGAAACTTGAGACTAATGAACGCGAAGGAAAGGGAGAAAATAATTACATTATATAACTAGAGCTTCGTCTTAAATTCGTAATCAGGAATATTGTACTCTAATTTGTATTTGTAACTTGTTGTGTTTCCGTGTAATAAGATCGCTGGCATTAATTTATAACTTCTTACTAAATACACACTCGTGTATTTAGTAAGAAGCACTCGTGGCTGGGCTTGCTTAGTCAATCTTAACCGATTGTCTATGATAAGCGACGTTCTGCGCGGTCACTATTTGGATGGGTGACCGTTAGTGGTATTCACATCTGAGCGCTTCCGTGCTTCGGAGGGCACGTTAAACTGTCGGTTAAACTGACGGAGGCCTTAAGGCGGCCTAAAAACTCCTTTACCAGAGTTGGTCACTAACATGAGTTAGTTAGTTAACGAGCTTGCTTGATTTTACACCGTCTGAAGGGTCCCTTACACAGCAACCGTTTTAGGAAATTTACGCGAATTAGTCCGCTCTATCATCTATGTCGATCAGATCAATTAAGTAGTTTATCAAAAGAAATCGGGTTCTCTCGATCCTATTTGTTCCAGATTACTAACGAGTGGGCTGTGTTTAGGTTACTCCCATCTTTCCCAACGGGCTTGTCCCACAATTGGCGAGGGAAAAAAACCAAAACCTATGTTACGCTACCTGGGGCTTTACGCTCTGTTAAGGCAGATATTTTATTAAAATAGGAATGACGTTATAATTATGTCGCCGTCGGGTATTTAGTGCCAGGTGGGTTACTCTCGATCACAGTTCCAATCCGGATCCATAGATTTTGACCGAAGTCGTGTCATTTTTCAGTACAAGATGACACAAAATCTTTCAAAACCAGGATCCAATTTGGAATGGTAGTGGTCAAGAGTAGCCCTACAGGTAGGGTCTACAAAAAGGATCAGTCTCAGCTTGTTTATTGCTCCACAAAAAGCGAGGCAGCTCGCTGTTTTTCAGCCAAAAGTGTGGGACAAACCTGGTGAGGAGAATGAGAGTAACCCCTGTTTTTTATTCTATTCATGTAAGGCACTGACCTTCTATAACTATATAGTAGCCTTTGTTGATATGTTTTACGGATCAGCTGATTTTAGTTAGCTAAATTGGGAATAGTTTTGTGATCTGGTTTATCTTCTAGATTTATCTTTGATGCGGAAAATTGGTGAGCGGAAGCTTAAATAGGTATCTATTAGATATTTACAACCACATAGGCATTTACATTGTAAATGCTGCTGTAAGAATACTCCAAGTTATAATGTTCCTATATAGGTACGTAGTAAAAGACTACATAAGCACTAGGCGACCAAAAAGGGAAAAATTCAGGCGTTGATTATGACGTATTACAATAAAATTTACGAGTTGATAGATCTAAGTGACTTTTGTGCCGTCGCAATAAAGTTCATTTTGGTTCCTTCTTTTATGACAACTAAGAAAGACTTTGATTACTGTATAAAATAGACCAACCATACCAACAGTCAATCAAAGGCTCTTTGTTAGTTTCGGCTGTTGTTCGTGCCAGCCGAATCTGACCGATTAGTTTTTACCGATAGCGTGAGATGAATGCTTTAGTTTCGTTTCCTACTTCACATATTCATTGGTCGATCTCCAGGGAGTCGGGCAGGTCGTCACGACCTCGGTCGCCTAGTGCGTGAGCCTATTATAAATTCAAATTGTTTGTCGCAGGCTTTTTGCCGGCACGAAATAAAACTTTGCACGTAATCTGTAAAAGTTTGACCCGTACCGTAACTCCAATACCTACGTACCAAGCGGACATAAATTACCTATTCGCCCTTTTTTAAATAGGCCATATCCTTTCTAAATTTATGCTGAAATGAAAGGTTGGTTTTATTAAAAAAGTTTTCGAGGCCAAGAACGACAATACAAAATTTGGGCCTACTTGTTTTAAAGGCTTTTGACTCTGAAGCGTCGCCCTACCTTACCCGTAATCGGTAGTAGGCTCAAATCCTGATTTTCGTATTGTGACTATTTGCTACTTATAAAAAAATTGCTAAAAATTTAACAATTTGATATCTAATCAAAACGTAAAATTGGCAGAAAATTTTTTTCGTCATTACCGCAATGGCCTAAATAATCTTAACCATAGTTTAGTGTATGCATAATTGCATTATATTTTTATTGATAAAATCTAACTAGGTTCTTGATGATTACCGTACTTTAGTTTTGTCTTTTCATTTTGCGAATCAAAAATGCTCTAACTCGTGCTAACTTCTTCTTCTTCTCTTCAATAATGACCTCTGTCCGTCATTTCGACAGACAATTTTGCCAATGTCAAGTGATATAATTGTAATAGTCAAGTCAAGTCAAGTCAATCGTCAAGCCGGCTGCCGTTTGTTTTGAAAAGAAAATGGTGGATTTTCTCTTCAAAACCTAACACGAATTTTCACATTCAGAAAAACCACTTTACACACATTTATTCCAATGGCTCACACTTTATGTTACGACCTAAGTATTATTGGTTAAAATTTCACCAAAATTAAACAACAATACGCACAATAACACAAGAAAAACTATTAAAATAAAAGTGCTACTCGTATGTGTCGTTTCAAAAAATGTTAAAACTCATGTCCTGGCTTTATATCCGTGCTAACTTCCCAATATCAGTTCCTCGAAAGCAGGGTGCAACTGACAGCTGGACTGACATCGGTTTGATTGCAAGTGAACCATCTAATCAGTTTCTATTTCTGCAGATTGATTTTTAACCCCAGGAATGCCGGGAACGCAATAAAAATATTTACGGTTGATATTTTTTTTTATGTTAGCCGAGCTTTGAAAACTTTCTAACTTCACGTCGGCATATCTGGAGTAACTAATATATAAAAAAGTGTATATTTAGTATTTGAGTTAAGTAAAACTTGTTGAAAATTCATATTCCATAGAGTTCCGTAGAGATCGCTAGCAAAATGAAACTTACCTAATTTGTTTTACGATTGTCCCCTACAAAAGGAACAATCAGACTCACTCGTTTGAAACTTGTGCATTATCTACATCACAGCATAAGTACTAGCAGAAGAGTAACTGCCTTCTTTGCCAAGCTTACATTCTACATCTTCTACAATCCAATGGGCCTTTACAATCTAGCTAATATAGATACAATTAAATAAATGCAATTATATTATACAAATGTTTGTTTGAAAAACTAAACAAAAAACAATATTAACTAAAACACGTTTCAGGACAAGAGTACAGTGTTGCAAACAAAATATGGTAAGTTTAGAGTCTAGTAGAATTCATGGTAATAATGAGCTTCATTTCTGTAGTAAAAACTATATTTAAAGTTATGAATAGCTAGCGCAAAATTTAATAACAATAAAATATAAAAAAAAATAGGTATATTTAGTTTTAATAATTATTTGGTCATAAACTGGTGTAGCCATGCTACTGGAATTATAGGACACTGTGTCAGAAGCTTGTAAAGAGTAGAAGTTTCGTCAATTGCCTCGAGGGCTTGAAAGATATTGTGAGAAGTAGTGCCTGAAGTGTCCGTAAATTGTGTTCTATTTGTATCTCTGTTTATATTATGTTTGCTTGTAGTTTTCTTGAGTACAATTATCGACAACGAATAGTCGATCAATATTATTTTTAACACTAGTTTGGTTAGGGTCAGAATGATCCACCAATCGTATTTGATGTGAAAAAATTACAAAAATCTTAACCCTGAATTAAACTACTGTTTCTGAATTGGCCTATTGTTTACATTTTTGTTTCCACTCTATGTTTAGTGTTTTCGGTTTTCCTTCAAAATAAAATTAAAAAATAATCTATGAAAAAACTAGTTATCTTCATCCTACTAAAACATCGATTGCGCTAGTACCTATGTTAAAATATAAAGTATGTTAAATAAAGATAGTTTGGGAGAAAGACGCTAGTAAAAATAGTGACACCAGTTTGCGAACGAAAGATTTAAATTAGTTATTCCAGATTTAATCAAAAACGTGCTCTTATAAACCAGGATTACTGATTTACTTTTGTTGCTGCCTGTACCCAGATAAAAAGTTATGTTATCCCGGGGATATGCTGTAGGGATTACAGTCGTGAGGCAATTTCATATTTTTTGTATTTCAGTTCAGGGATCACTGAAGTTTGGTTATTGGACGTGAAATTACTTTTTATTCAAAACCCAAAACACATCGGGAGGATTAAAACATTCGAACTTTTGGTGTTTGCTACACATGCGTACTTTTTACAGTTAATCTAAGTACATTATTAAGTATTATTTGTTTTTTTTTCATCGGTAACCATTTTGAATGAATGAATGAATGAAAATATTTATTTGACTTAAGTCGAAAAATTCAAGATAAATAGTTAAAGTGAAATATTAATATTTAGGTAACACAGTTAAAATTTGTAGATAGCTACACAGTCAGATTATAGTAGGTTAGTGCCTACTAGTACTTTGAAACTGGAATTTCAATGGGCTAAGTACTTGTCTAATTAGGTCTCTAAATTGATTGTGGTATCTGACCACAATTAACTGATGTATAATCTGAAAAGGCTATTTTACAATACCCGATAACGACAGGAGTGTGATACGAGCCGACACACGTGACGTCATAATATTCAGAACTTTAAAATTTAATGATAAAAAACCAAGAGGTTGTCAAGATGACCATGTTGACCCAGATGTTGTACCGAATGACGTTACGGGTTTCAATTCAAGTTATTGAGAGAGAGAATCCTGTAAACCGAGTCTTGCCAAATGACTTTTCAATAAGCTAATGTACGTAGTTACATTTCCATTTCCGCAGATTTATTTGAATGAATGAATGAAATATTTATTTGACTTAATATTTAGGCAACACCGTTAACATTTCAATGCAGCCAGTGTGTTGGGCACGCTTCCGATTGGTACTGATTTGGACCACTTGAGCTATCTATAAATCGTTTGTGACGGTTTGTAGATGGCTCAACTGTTTCATGTGTATTTTGTAAATATTGTGAATATTGTAAATACTATATTAGTTATAATTTTCTTTGTGAATAATTTTTTACATTATAAAGAGAAAAAAAAGTTTACATTTCTAGATACACAGTCAGATTATAGTAGGTTAGTGCATATAGTAATAAATTTACATCAATCATCATCAATATATATAAAACTCTTTTGAAGCTGACATAGAATCAACGCACAGCCTAAACTATAAGTCCTAGAGGTATGAAATTTGGAGGGTAGGTTCCTTATATAGTGTGGGGGCGCACTAAGAAAGGAATTTTGAAAAGTCACACTCTAACGCGGGCAACGCCGCGGGAGACGGCTAGTGATTAATATTATTGTTTCTAAACTAACCAGCTATAGCTACATGGTTTAATGTATTTGGATTTTGTCTTCTTTGAAAGGTTTTCAAAGTTCCACTTTTGTTGTTCTGTCACCGCACCTTATCGTTATCGGCTAGTGTAAAACCAGCCAATAAAAACAGCAAATTTAAAATACATTGGCCAAACTGTGTTCGTTTATTATTAGCTTGTCAATTCCAATCCAATTTAATTATCAAAATTAATCTCAAAATGAGCAGCGAATTTCAACAAAAACAAATTACTTCAGCGTAATAAAGAGAAATTCGTCCTCAAGCTCCTGAAGGTATCTTAATCTGAAGAGGGGCTGACGTAGATTCCTTTCAATCGGACGCGAATTTACTGTAGTTTGAAATGCTTTGATAATGCGACGAAGTTTCAGGTTCAATCTTATACATTGGATGGATTCGTAATTGAAAAGAATATTTGAATTGGAGTTTGAGACATTAAAATGAGACGATTGGCTGAACTTTATGACAGAAAAAAATTTCGAGAAAGTATTTATCATTTAGCGAATGAAGGGAATGAGATGGAAAATCTATATTTTTAGAGTGGCTCTTATCTTTATTTTTATGAGTTTTTTTCACTAGGTACTTACTCATCAATAGTAATTTTTTCCGCAATATTTTTTAGAAACAGGTAGATTTTGACTTAAGTCTTTGAACATTTTTTAGTGGGTTTCCAAAAAAAATTTAGGCTTTCCCTGAAATTCTGGAGCCTTCTTTTCAATACGGATTAGTCAATTTCTACCCCTTTCTAGTCCGTTCATTTCCATAGCTGTCAAACTCGAAATGACAGATGTCAAAAAAGGACGATTTGGTGGTAAAATTAGATGTCTTCCATTCAACATATTCCTTCAAACTGGAACATTCGCAGCACTGCTTGGCGGCATACAGATGTATGGTGGTAGTACTTCCACAAATGAACTCTCCAAGCCCTATGATGATGATACTTCAAATCCATTATTTAGCATACGAACCGGCCAGAACAAACCACGACAGGTAATGATGGTAAATCCTACCCGGCCGTCTGTGGTTAACCTGGAGGGTAATTCGGGTAAGTATTCAATTGTCATCAAAATATTACTCCAATATTGGTTACCCATATCACAGGGAATCCTAGTTTGGGGACCAAGAAAACTTTATTCAGCTCATGTAAAATTAAATATTAAGAATTGTATAGATATAAGCTTCTTCATTCTTCCACCATCTACTATAAGATGGCTGTACCTATCACCTGTTTGTTTTCTATGCTTTCTTGTCACTATGTATATAATTAACTTGCCTACTGAAATAAATGATTATTATTATTATTATTATATACAAACGACAGCCGACTTGACGAATGACTTGACTTATATTATTTAAAAATTGTTCACATGACACTGGCAAAATTGTCAGTCGAAATGACAGACAGAGGTTATATTATATAGGTATAGAAGAAGAAGAAGAAGAGGGCGAATTATAAAATCGTGACAGATAAAATTAGCATTTTAGTAATGTAAAAAGGCCTCATTATTCGTTCTTTTATTACACAAAGTCAAAAGAGACTCTTTACACATGTACCTAGAACAGATGATCTAATACAATGATAATCAGACAAAACGATAAGTATGTTTTTTAAACTCTTTTGACGTTTTAATGTCGAGAATACTCAATTTTATCGCAATAACATCGCAGTATAATCTTATACCAACACTATAGTGTTTGTAGACTTACGTGGATGTAACTTCAATGTGATTTAATAATTTATTTATTTATTTAATAACTATTACGGTGATAAACCAATTACACTAGAATAAGCGTGGAAACGACTAGATAGAGGGCGTGGCCTGTGACGTCACGCAGAGAGTGGTGCGAGCCAGCTTGGAGGGGCGGCCGAGGCTTCGAGCGGCGCGAGCGTCATTCGGAGCGCACTTTTGCTTGAACGCCAGAGATAGACGGACGTTATCCTCAGACCCTGTCATATTGTTATTTTTGTTAAATTAATTTTAAATAAGAAGTTTTCTTTAGTTTCGACATTGTTATTTTTTTTTTTTATTAAATATCGATCATAGTTTATAACCCTAGTTATTTATAACAGACACATTAAATTATAGAACTATATATACATACAAATTTACAAGACATTATTATTAAAACAGTCAAATTTGATATAACTGAATTTTGTAAAAAACCCAATTGACGAGGGATTTTACCTGACTAGTTTTACGATGGTTTTACTAAGAGAAACACCTCCCTGTGCAGAACTACCATTTAGATTTATAGGGTTTTCATACGAGATTTACGAGTGTCATTTATTATTCAGTATCTACGGTAGCATCGCGATTTATGACACACTTCTGGGTCATAGTTTGCGAATAAATAAACTATTTTATTGTAATCTTGGTTTCTCTCATCTGTCAAACAAAATGATCAAAACCAACTGACAGAAATATAATTGAAATCGGTTCAGCCGTTATGTTACGTCATAGAGTGACATCAGTAGGTAACGATAATCGACAATCGGCTGATTTTGATGTACGAGTAGATATTATGTCTTAGATTTTATTTATTATTTATTTATTGTGAAAGCGCCCTAACTTGTAAAGGGATAGCAAAACCTACGCTACCATTTTACAAAGCTCTCGGTAGAAATGAGTTACAATACTCGTTCAATAGAATATTTCAACTCATACATTCATCCCGAAAATAAGGCGGGTTTTCCTCAAACCCATATCGCATGAAATTCGTAAAAAGCAGGTATTACAAACCATATCAGAATATTCAAAGTAAACAAAAATGTACGACTCTCCCTCAGGAATGAAGGAAATCAATTGATAAAGTTTGTGCGCGGGGAATCCCCGCGGACCGATACGTTTTCATTTGCCTGTCGCATCTAAGAACTGTGATTGCGCTACCGGAATGTAAATTCAATGTGAAGGAGAATGGGAAAAAGGCGTTGGGGCATTTCAGGTCCCGATTTGCATTCATTTAGTTAATTTTAAGATTAATTTTGTTATTTATGGCTTTTGTTGGTTTTATCATAATATATTATGCAGTAGCAGTCACGAAAACGCTAAAGAAAGTAATTATTTTGCCGTAAACACCTGGGAATACAAAAAACAACATTAAAGAAAGTCGCATTTTTCGAAATAAAATGTCTAATAACTAATGATTTCCGCTGCTTTATACATTTACACATTTTAAAAACTGCATTGTAAGTGTATTGTAACAAACACAGTTATATCATTGCTGATTTAAAAAAAATGTGGGCCCTAGGTTCCATCCAATTTACCCCAGACCCTTTATTTGGGGTTTGTGGCTTTGTTAGTAATGGGTAAATTAATATTTTTTTTAGATCGCGGGGAGTTGGTTGTTTGTTGCTGCTTCAAAAGGTTTAGATTGCGTGGTGACTAGCAGACGCACAAGATGCGAGTTCAACTCCAAGGTCGAGACAGATCTGAAAATACATTTTTAAGTGAGAATAAAATAAAATGAAATTGTTTATTTTTCCCTAACCCCGTAAATAGACAGAGATTTAAGTTAATAAATATATACATATCAAACTTATAAAATATGTACAAAAAAGGATATGAAAACTACTAAGAACAGTCAGTCTGAGTCAGTCAGTCCGTAGACGACGGACAGTGCGCACGCTTTCTCACACCCGGTTTTTGCGCTGCCGCGAACATCAGCGGTTCTCAACATTTTTTACGCACGGGTCGCACAATCATACACACCAAAAAGATGTTCAAATGCAAGAGTTGCGAGGAGGAGTTCAGAGATGGGGCGCAGTGTTCGATTTGCCAGGGTCAATTTGACTTCGGCTGCGCTGGTGTAACGGAAACAGGATACCGTAGGCTAGGAGAGAATAGAAAATCTGTATGGAAGTGCTCCGCCTGCAAGAGTTCCAGGTCGGCAAGTCCTTTGCCGCCCCCTTCTAAAGTCGTGTCTGCGAAGTCTCCCACGCCAGCGGCGGACTTGGACGCTGTGCTGGCTGAATTGAAGCGTCTATCTCTTCAAGTCGCTGTGCTTCCGGGATTGGAGGAAAGTATAAAGGGCATAAAGACGGAACTGTCATCAATGAAGACCATCCAGTCTGACATGAAGCCGGAGTTCCAGGACATCAAGTCATCGATTGACTTTCTAGATCGTCGATTTGGTGCGATATCGGATAAAATCGTCAGCATGGAAAAAGATATTCAGTCATTAACGAAGACTAAGAATGAAGTGGAGCACCTGCAGCTACGTGTGCAAAACCTTGAGGAGCACAGCAAAGAGAACGAGCAGAGGTCGCGCCTTAACAACATTGAAATTAAAGGAGTTCCGCTCTCAAACTCGGAAAACCTCTTCAATATAGTCGCCAAGATTGGATCACATATAAAATGCTCCATACCCAAGGAACAGATCAACTATATCGCTAGAGTGCCCCTGCGTAATGACAAAAACAACAAGACGATTGTGGTCGCTGTACATAGCCGATATGTCAAAGATGATTTCGTTGCGGCCGCCAAGAAATGCACCACCACTGCTGCAGACCTGGGAATGCAGGGTGCCAGTAGAGTTTTTGTTAATGATCATCTGACGCTGGCGAACAAAGTGCTGCTTAACAAGACCAAGGCGCTAGCGAAGGATCGGGGGTTTGCATTTACATGGGTGAAAGGATGCAAGATCTTCGTTCGAAAAAACCCAAGTTCTCCAGTGCTAGCTATAAGATCAGAATCAGACCTGAAAAAGTTATAATAATAATAATTCATGCTTTTTTGCTAACTTCGCACGTTTGTACAAACATCTGCCTTGAAAGGTTGACGAGCGCTGCTTTACTTACAAGTTCAAGGTTAAACTTTTGCTATGCAGTTAATGCCGTGCGCCGTTCCTACTTATATTTTTACCTATCGCTACCCGCTTCGGTAAGTCATCCGTTCATTTGCTATTGTTATTTTTGTTGTGTTAATTATTTTACTGCCTTTTTGTCACCTCTTTTATCATCATTTTTTGCCTATCTAAGCCTTTTGCCCGTAATAATCTTATTATACAATATTAAGATCCTTCTACCTATTGTGAAACTAATATCTTTACCGGTTAACAATGATTAGCATATATTATCAGAACGTACGCGGTCTACGCACGAAGACAGCCTTGTTTTATAGAAATATAAACATATGCTCGTACGATATTATTTGTCTTACAGAAACATGGCTCAATGATAGTATTAATAATAGTGAGCTGTTCGACGATCGTTATATTGTTTGGAGGCGCGACCGTAACTACGATCAATTAAATCAGTCAAAGGGTGGTGGGATTTTAATAGCTGTTCGTCGTGAGCTCGCAGCCGAATGCCGGAATGAATGGTCATCCTCAGCCGAGGACCTATGGGTTACGCTCACAATACACAACCGTAGGCTCAGGTCTACCTACAGGATGCATTTGTGTGTAGTTTACATATGCGACCAGAACTTAGGTAACTCGATAGAATTACAATTATCTAACTTTGCTCACAACCTGACTAGAATTGTACTAGATAATCCACTTGACAAGGTAGTAGTCTTAGGTGACTTTAATATGCCTATGGTCTCATGGGCTATAAGTGATGACGGTCTCTCACTATCACCTACCAATCTACAAGGGTCCCACCAAATAGACCTTATTGACAGTCTAAATACATGTAATTTACTGCAGTATAACTCATTTTTAAATCATAGTCATAGCCGTTTATTAGATTTAATTTTTTCTAACAACGACGTTAAAATCGTCTCGTGTGATAGCCCCTTGGTACCTGAAGATCCTCACCATTGTTCTCTTATAGTTTCTGCTGATTTCGTCGAACTCCACACCATAAAACCGCTCTCGTACACTAAATATACTTATCACAATGGAGACTACCAATCCATTTGTTCCGAACTTGATGCTATCGACTGGCACTCAGAACTTTATAGTAGATCTATAGAGGATGCGGTCACCTATATGTACAGCGCTCTATACAAACTGCGCAATACCTATATTTCATCGAAAACCATCACACCTTCCCGCAAATATCCACTGTGGTATAAACGGCCCCTAATAAAACTTTTAAAGGAAAAATCGAAATTTCATAATAAATTTAAATTGTATGGTAATTTGTATGATCGGCAATCGTTTATTATGTTAAGGGAAAGAGCGCGGCTCTTGGAAAAAGAAATGTATGACACCTACATAACAAATATTGAAACCTGCATAAAAGAAAATCCTCGTGCATTCTGGACTTATGTAAAGAGTAAAAATCAATCAAATACCTACCCGTCCGTGATGCAGTATGGTGACCGCGCCTCCGATCAAGGTGATGAAATAAGTAATATGTTTAGCGAGTACTTTCACTCGACTTTTCTTAGTAACCCAGATGCACCAGGTGACGCACAAGATACATCTGAAATATCAAGCTACCATACGTCGTCTGCTGACATAGGTATGATCGAGGTATTACCTGCGGAAGTACATAAATTGTTAAAATCTCTTGATCTTAATAAAAGTGCAGGACCTGACAAAATCCCTGCTATCTTAATAGTTAAATGTGCCGACAGCTTAGTTCTCCCCCTTTCTATCTTGTACCGTCGCTCATTAACAGAAGGTATCGTACCTCAAGTTTGGAAGTCTGCTTTTGTTACTCCTGTACACAAAAAAGGACCTAAAAATCAGGTGGAAAATTATAGGCCCATCTCAAAGTTGTGCTTATTCGCAAAGGTTCTTGAAAGAATTGTGTACGCACAACTGTACTCCGCGATCAAGCAGGACCTTGCGCCGCATCAGCACGGATTCTTGAGGGGTAGGTCTACCACTTCGAATCTTCTATTATGTTCTGAGTTCTTATCACAGTATATGTCAGAGCCCTCGCAAGTGGATGTTATCTACACAGATTACAGTAAATGTTTTGATCGAATTGACCATGTTATCCTCCTACAGAAGCTTCAGCGCATAGGTATCAGAGGTAACCTATACAGATGGTTCTCTTCATATGTACGTAATCGATGCCAGACTGTAGTACTCAGCGGATATTCTTCCTCGCCTATGACCGTTCCTTCGGGAGTTCCTCAAGGGTCTTTGCTGGGCCCTTTGCTTTTTGCACTTTTTGTCAATGACATTTCGTCTTGCTTTACTTACTCTAAAATAATCCTCTACGCAGATGATATGAAAATTCTTTCTCCTATGAAAAATATTGATGACGCATCTCACCTGCAAGCCGACTTAAATAGGTTTCAAAACTACTGTCTTCTCAATAACTTGGACCTAAATGTTTCTAAATGTTATGTTTGCTCTTATACTCGTAAACCAGTACCACTTACTTTTCGTTACATGTTGCGCGACTCACCCTTAATAAGAGTAGATTCAATCAAAGACCTAGGAGTAACTTTTGATACCAAGGTACTGTTTGACGAACATATTAATAACGTTGTTAAAAAGGCATCGCGAGCTCTTGGCTTTGTCTTAAGAATGTCGTCAGAATTCACTAGCATAAAAACTTTTAAAATTTTGTATTGTGCATACGTACGCAGTCACCTGGAATATGCCTCGCAGGTCTGGAATCCATGTTACAATGTCTATTCTTCTAGGATAGAAGGCATACAGAAAAGATATCTTCGTTACCTGCAATTTCGTGCTAAAATCTATCTACCAAATTACATTGCGAGATGTCATAAGTTTCATTTCCTTCCACTCTATAAACGCAGAGAAATAGCTGACATATCGTATCTTTTGAACATAGCAAATGGCACGGTGGATTGCCCGGAGCTGTTACAACTACTTGGGCTACGCACTAATACGGCTTTGTTAAGAAGACCCAATATTCTTCATGTTCCCGTGGTTAGGACTAATTACAGGCAAAACGCTTTCATTATTAGGGCTAGCAACTTGCTTAATACCTTGATCAAGGCAGATGTAGATATTGACTTATTTAATACTTCATTAGCTGCACTTAAGCGTTTACTCAGTGGCAGATTCTTTAATAATATTTAGTTTTTTTTTTTCTTAATTTAGTATGTTTTTCTTTTGTTTAATTTAAATTTCTCCTCAAAATTCTAATTTGTAATTTCTTGTACTCTATTTATATGTGGAAACTTTTAATTGGCCTTCAGTGTATTATGTCTATCTTCCTATTGTATAAATACCTAGCTGTTAGTTTTCCAAAAATTATTAAAAAATAAAAAAAAAAAAATAAAAAAAAAAAAAACAAAGAAAAACATAATAATTAGGTGTAATGTAAAAATCTACATAATATATTATGTCCATAACTACGTTAAGTGTATATTATATATATATAGATATAAATGCCTAAGATGGAAGATGGACGTAACTAGATATATTATTATGATATTATCATGTTTTTTCATTGTGACCATAATATATCTAGTTACGTCCATCTTGTGACCACAAGCTTTAATGCATTTAGTATGTAAGTATATGCATAGAGTAAAACAAATAATGTTGTTAAATAATAATGTTAAATGTATAAACAAACTCCTTATTCTTGAAGAAACATTCCGAAAATTCCCGTGTGGTTTTCACTCGCAATAAATCCATTAGTCCATGACGCAAATATAATACCGTAACATTTGGCCTTAACGGCTTATAAGGTTTCTACCTGAAGACTTTAACGCTGCAGAAGCAAAAATGTGCCAATAAAAATTCAATTTTTACACCCAACCTTTAAAAGGCTTTTAAGCCGTACAAAATCCGTTACTAAAGCACTAAAGTTATGGTACAGTTGGACAGTAAGCGTAGATAACTACGTAGTATGTATGGAGAGATTCAGTGCAGTATTCATATTCAGAAGACAGTCAGTCTAGCGTGGAATCGGTAGTGGGCGGTCGCTACGGCGTAGCTCCGTAGCTGTTCGTAGCTCCATAGCTACGAAGAATTGAATTTAAAACCTCTTTGTCAGCGAAGTCGATTGGATAGTAATCCCGATGTAACTACTTGGTGGTACTTAAGGTCGAGTTTGTGTTTCTTCTTTGAAGGGTTTCTTCCGTAAGTATAGTTTTATAGTTTGGAAAAGTTTTTTTTTTTTAGTTTTAAAATGAACTTGATTACTTCTACCTTGTGCACTGTATTTTTTATAGAATGTAAACTAACAAATAAACCATATTTTTACGAAGTTTTAATTAAATAAATCACACAGTATGAGCTGTGTTCTAAACTACTTTTAAAAATAAAAAGAAGAAGAAAAAGACGTAGTACCCAAATCATTCCTGAATCTAAATTGTCTCAAAATACTAGTAATATACGAAGACGGGTTATTTATAATTGATTTGATATTATGACATTATAGAGACGTATGCCCGCACGTGTGTGAGATCTCATCAATTCGGGATAATTATTTGTACCTGAGTTGTTAACGCCAATTAGTGCCACACATAAAGAACTAAAATGGATCGCTCTTGAGGGTTAAGAACATAATAATAATAATAATAATAATTCTTTATGGCAGACTTGGTCCATAGGGTTACATACATTATAACAAAATAAACATTACAAAAACATACACACATGAAATTAAAAATTAAAAATTAAAACATGATGTTATTAATAATGTTATTTTATATTCTTAACCCTCAAATACCAGAAAATTGAAAATAGTTACAATATTATTGTAACCATATTCAGAAAGTAGATGTTTTTTTTTTTAATTTAACCAATTATGTACTTACATTTCAAAACGTTTCAGAATATAAATTGTACTTAGGTACGAAGTTAGGACTGGTACGAGTATACTTCTATACATTAGAAAGTTAAAGTGGCAGTAGGCAGGCCATATTGCTCGTAGAACTGACAATCGCTGGTGAATGGTTCTCAAATAATAAATAA
The DNA here is from genome assembly GCA_918843925.1 of Eulithis prunata. NCBI lineage: Eukaryota > Metazoa > Arthropoda > Insecta > Lepidoptera > Geometridae > Eulithis > Eulithis prunata. The sequence goes on along the minus strand of OU974016.1, from coordinate 3,185,021 downwards.
GTGTTGTTTTAGCACGTAAATGTACCATAACTTTTGGCTTATGGTACGATAAAAAAAAACAATGGTAAAAATGGTAATGATGGAAATAGTGTATTAGACAATAAATTAGGATTCAGAAACAGTTTTGAGTCTGCTTTAACTTGTTTGTAGGACAATATCATAACATAACAGTTATGTTACATAAATAATTTCCATAATTACCATTTTTTTCATGACTATTTTTAAAATTACCATTTTCACCATTACAATATTTTTAATATTTATCACTCGTAGCTTTAGTCAGCTCTGAAAGCCTTAGTAAAACAAAAAGAGGTTATTTATTTTAGACGACCCTACCTCTGAATTAGTTTAGTTTGAGTGGTATGTTATCCCTCATTTTCTCATGGAATATAAACCACAATTTCCTGTAATAATATTTCTTTACCTAAAAGGGAAAATTAATCTGTGAATCGTTTGATTATCTAAATGGAATTTCAAAACGATTATTGTAGTACTGATTGCTTTTGAAAGTAATTTGTGAAATAACTAGTAGTTTGTACACATTTCTATTTTTTATGCAGTCGCCAGGAAAAACTGTGGGAACTAAGAATACTAACCGATATTTACTTCAAAGATTTTTTTATACGTATTTACTTATTATTATTATTTAAATATTATTTTTGTGTGACTTATTTATCCCTAAATTGTTTGGTATTATAATTTTCTGTATAGGTAATTGATTTCTGCCGTTCAAGTTAATTCAATAAATACTAATTCTGTCATTAACTTCTTATGGTCTATCTTATAAAAATTTAGAGTAGACATTATGTCTAGATTACTATACGTAAACAGGACATAATGTCTACTCTAACTTTTTATAAGATAAGGGGATTCTTTAGTAAAACATTTTATAAACATGACTGAACAAACTAATAGGCCCTGCAAATAATTCTCATTAGTTATATCAATAAAACTATCAATAGAACTACTTATCCACCTGTCTTTACCACTGCGTCCATTAGTCTGAGACGTAAAGGTGTAGCAATCTAGTTCCCGTAATACAAGCTTTGCTTAGTTTGGTATTAGAAGACTTTGTGTGAAATGTCTATAAATATTTATTTATTTACGTCTCATTTACCTGTAATTGCACCGGCATCCATACTCTTCAAACTGGAACACAACAATGCGAGCAGCACTGCTTGGCGGCGGGAACAGTACAGGGGTAGGATCCCAGGATAAACTTTATCCCAATAAATCTTACTAAGCACTAGAAGGCGTTGTGTTAAGTGTCCGTGAATATAAAAAAAAAGTACATCAGTTTTCAATAAGTTTCGAGATGGCATTTCAGAAATTACCTTCACATTTGGTGTCGAATCAGCAATCAAAGTACGTTTGCCCAAAAAACGTTTGTATCCGCAGAATTGATCCATTTAGAAAATATGGCAAAGTCACGACGAAATTAGGCGCACCCTGTAACATTATTAATGAGTTTCCGATATTGCCTCCGCTCACCCTGGCCTCTGTCACTCTACATGCTTACTAAAGTGTGCTTTATTGCACTAGGTTACAACCTATTTTTTATTGGCCGCGAACTTTGAATCCCAAATTCTTATTTTGACAGATGATCGTGAACTTTCACAAACGCAATGTAGAGAAGCGTTTGAACGTTGGGATTATTTTATAGTCTGTGGCTCAGCCTCTGAATTTAATAACCTACCCTCAATTTTGGAAATCGAAATCGTTCCTACTTTCAGCGTTTTTCATATTTCCTCCGGGTCATCTTTGATCGCACGCAATTTTTAAACTGTTTGCCCGATTGCAGATAATAAAGACAAATACTTATTAAGAGTACCTTCACAAAAATGTGCCTACTCATTCTAAAACAATGACCTAACCCAAAAAGGTTTAAAAAGGTCCGTACCAATAACATCGCGCGTTTCTTTTGATATCGTTACATCTATTTTGGTAAATATTAACTTGCTTCAAAGTTCTGTGATTTGAAATTCATTAACAGTTGATTGTATTCAAACCAAAGTAATCAAAACAGTTGTTAGTCTGTTTGGATTGAGTTTCTTTGTGGTGGAATGGAACATCAATAAATTTTACTAAAGTTATTGTTGGTTTATGATGAAGGCGGAATTTAACTGCAGAGCTGATGACAATAATGATTAAATACCTTTGTTAATATTATGTCAGATCAGAGCGTTTTTACACCAGCGGGCCTAAGATTCGCACGCGAGATATTTTGTCATGTCGTCTGTCAAAATGTAAGCATTTTGCACTAGTTTTTGAACTTTTACATTATCTGTGGTAATGTTGTCGACAAAACGCGCCTTGTTATTGTACACTTTTGACACTTCTTAGTCGTCGTATCTCTCTGAGGACGAGATAATAGTCATGCAGAAATGTCAAAAGTTGAAGATTCAAGGCGCGTTTTGTCGACAACATTGCCACAGATAATGCAAAAATTCAAAAACTGGTACAAAATGCTTAAATTTTTACAGAACGACATGACAAATATCTCGCGTGCGCATCTTAGGCCCGCAGTACAAAGTTTAATACTATTTTTCTAGTCACACTCTGAGAAAAACATTCTGAGCTCAAAATAATCAAAAAAGGAATACTTATAAGTACCTAAGTTGACATTCTACTTGTGACATTTTGTTCAGGAATGACATTTCTACACATTGGGTATTGTTTTCTATTCTATAATGACTTTTTGAATGTCCATTTGGCTGGAGATGCTGAAAATTAGAATATTGGTAATCTGAGGGTTAGTTCTATTCACAAATTCTACCGAATAGTCAAGTTTCCTAATTAAACAGACTAATTTCACTTGGCAACCAATCCATCTGGTCTACCCGAAGATTAGTCTTTTGTGTCTAAAACTAAGCCAAACTCAAAGGAGTAACAAGACACGTTAATCCACTGATTCAAAAGGTGCGTTTTCAGATTGAGATAAGTAGATTAACGGCTAGACGAAAGAATACCTACATAGCTAAGTTTTGAAAACAAATAAGTTTTTAAGCTTTTATTTCGAAGAGGTACTTACGTGTCATAAATCGAATATTTTTGGTCTGTCGATATTTGTGGATTTTGACGTGATAAAGGCTACCCTAGTATGAAATAGGATTGTATTGTGTATACGAAAGTAATAAAAAAAAAAAAATCGTGTTTTATTGGCAAAAAAAACTTCAAAAGTGGACCACGCTATGTAAGTTTAGTTAATTTTTTTTATAAAAACACACCCTATAAAGGCACTCTTGAAGTGGCATCAAGTACCGGACTAAATCCTCATTTTATCATGAATCCATGTTTATAGATATTGCAGTTTCGTTGGGCTCAGTATTTTTTTAGCTTGATGAAATAGAGCAATGGTTACTTCACCGATAAAGTTTACGACTGTCACAAAAATAGGTGACTCCATAAAACTACGCAACTTTTCTAGGGTATAATTTTCCACTCTACTAGTTTCATAGGTTGTATTATCAAACAAGTATTCTGTTTGTAGGCTTAGCCGCATTTACAAAAAAAAAACGGGTTTTAGGTGCAACGTCATCGTGCCGGAACTCAGAATATTCTTTTGGTAATCTGATTAAATGGTGCCGGAATAAAAAGAAACCACTAAACGATTTCTTGTCTGACTTTGGAACCCTAAGAACTTGGAAAAGAAAATATCTATGTCCGAATAACAAGCAAATACAAGTGGCGTAAATACCTGCGTATAAAATTATATTAAAACTATGGTCAATCTTATCAAGTATCTGAGTTATAATCTTAATATTTTGAACTAGATATTTTCAGCAACTGCGTTAGGTACTTGATGTCTCATGATATGTGAGCTTAACCCTTTGGTAATGTGCTGACAGCAGAAACCGGGTGTACATGTGAGCTTTCTCAGCACTTTAAACGCTCATTTGGCGAGATAGGGAGATTAATTAAAGTCATTAGGCAGTGCCTGACCCGACTGGAGTGAGTCTGGGCCCTCAATTAATAGCATGGTTTCCTTAGGGGTACCGGTTAATCAGAAGGTAAATTCTTGCTTGATTTTCTCATTAGGGTTTGGATAAATTTAAATTGAAAGGTAAGGTTGGGCCCAAGGATGTTGGGCCCAGTGGGATACAATCCTAAACCAAGATGAGAAACAACTTTAGATTTTTTGGCAGATTATTTGGTTCGGTGGTTTCGTTATTTTAAACAAACGAGGTTTTAGAATTTGGACGTTTCTATGAAAGATTTCAACTTTCTTGAGTATAAAATGATCAGTGGAATTTTCTCAATTATTAATAAAAATAATAAATATTCTCGGACAAATCACACAAACAAAGCTTGTACTATGGGAACTAGATTGCTGATAGATAACTTATACGTACCTATATTTTTTTTTAGTATAGTTGCTTTCTGATTTTTATACATATAACGAGCTTTGACTAGTTTAAGGCTTTTGTTATTTTACTAATTTTTGAATATTTTTACTGACCAAGGTCGCAAACGCACTTAGCGGGCAGACCGCGGCAACCAAGTCAAGTCAGCCTCATGAACCAAAAATCTACTATTTTCAATATAGGTCGCCACGAATGAGTGCGTCTAAACTTCAGGTGCTTCGACTATACTGAGATTGCAGCTTTACTAATGCATGTGATAAACATGGCACTTTTGTAGTTTCCATCATAAAGCACGAACTAGACAACTACCTAATAATAAAAATGCACTGTCGGCGCTCTCGCGAATTTATTAGTTTCCCCGACAAAAGCTTCGTCGGTTTTACAAATGAAAAATGCTTGCAGATAATATTTTCATGACAAAATTATAGTGCACTTTTGCAGGCGTCTGCAAGATGCTGTCGCCGCTTTATTTTATTGAACTGTCACTCATGAAAAATTGCAAATCTTTTTCCAAAAAGTGAAAAAATTAAATTTTTCAAAAATAAAATCGACTAGAATACTACTCGTATAGTATGAAGATGACCTTCTCTCGTAAGAATTCATAACGTTAAAAATGATTCTAGGGATTCTGTTAAACATCTAACTTTGCTTTAGCAACGGAAAGGATCTGAAATACAGTGGTTTTGTCTAGATTTGGTAAAGTAGGTTAGAGTGTACGGACACTCCTGACCCCCATACTCTGGCTGCTGCTAGTTAAAGTGATATTCTTCTACATCAAAAGCGTAATACTCCTTCATCTATGGGAAAAGTAATAGAGCAAAAATAACTAATAACGATTTCCCATTCTTCATTTGTTTTATATTTACTCCAACAGTATAATGTAAACTTGACTAGAGGTATACGGTCGTTATGTAACGTCCGTCGCTTTTAAAAAACTCAAGAGTACAAGTTTATTACTCAATAATCTCGTGGAACTCGCAGCGGGTGCCTCAGGGTATAAAGATGAAGACACAGTGGGAGCTGAAGGGGGGTTTCAATAAGCGGTCACTACATGCACTTTATTCGTTTAGGGGCTTGGTGTGGCTATGACATAAATAAATATCTATAGTGCTGTACCTCTATCACGAACAAATCTGACAGTCGCCGTGTTAACGTATTCGAGGTAGATTGCGCGTCAATGCCAGCTCGACTGCCCACCGTTGTAGTGTCACCGCGCAGTGTATCTCGGATACGCTAGCGTTACGATACGTTTGCGATTGTCACATTTATTCGTGATCAAGGCACTGACGTAGCAAAGGTTAAACGAAAAGTTTGTTTACTTTAACCTTGTTACTCTGTGCAGTATGAGCAGAACGACTGGAAATAGGGTCAGGGTTTTTTTTTTAATAAGAGTTACAGAGAGAGAGAGAAATCTCTTTTTAAAAAGGTTTACATAGAATTGAGTCTAAACTTCTGTCAATAAAGGTAATCACCAAAATAGCGCCATCTCGTTTTGTTTAGATAGTGACAAATAAGTGACAAGGAGGATTCTAAGAAGAATTCTCCTCGACACTAATTTGTCACTAAGAATAATGATAACTGACGAGGCAATTATTAATCTTTTGGTCGCAAATATTACCTACGCCCACATTTTGTATTATACAATTTCTTAAAGCAAGTTTGTATTTTATTTTCACGTATTCATAACATAATTATTTATGCGAGTATCTACAATCTGAATACTGAATACGTAATTCGCGACAGATACTAACCGAGCTAGATTGCATTTGAATATTAACCACGTAATCTGTTTGTTTCAGATTACAATGCAGAGAACTGGGAACAAGAACACCCAAGTAAGTGAAGCTGGGTTCACATGTACCATTATGTTGAAAGCGTTGTGTATCTGTCTGTTTGTCTGTCTTCGTGCTCATAGCTTTAAAAGTAAGGTTCCGAATTGAATGCTATTTTTTTATACGAAAGGTGGTTAATTTGAGATGATTCTTAACTATGATTGGTGAAGATTAGTGCAGCCGTTTCCAAGCTATGAGGATATTCATCAGCTTTGAAAACCAGTTTTAAGAAATCTCAGGCATAATTTTTTTTATTTTAATTTAATTTTGAAACATTCAGATTTGATGAACCAGAGTCCATACTCTAATGATGATGACCAACAATGATGAAAAGGGTCAATCGAGATTTTCATGGGAAAGGTTAATTTTTTTTGTAAAATTAACGTGTGGCTCGCTACGCTCACCCTTGCGATATTATCTGAACCGTAACTTTTCCTCTATAATTCTTGTCTTCTACTAGTGAACAACGATCCAGCTGTACAGTGACGTTTCAGCTAAAGATCGTTCGAACCATAGTTGAAACTGAATAGAACGTTAACCGTTGTCAATTAGTAGTCCTGAGCCCCTTGTTAAGCAACGACAAAAAGAAAATTTAAAAAATTGCCATTTTTCTTTCATTTGTTATCTTTTGTTTCACGTTATCTTTCAAAGGTAACTCAGATAAGTCAGTGCCACTTTATATTACTCAAAACCTTATCCACGGACGGAGGTAAAATATAGCTGTAATATATCACGGAAAGATATTAGCAGATTACCTCTCCATTCCTTCCATAAATATGTTATCGGCCAACGCAGAGGTGTGTAACTCAGAAGAATAACTTTGGTTTCAATATGGTTACAGCAACGTTCAAACTCAGGGATACTTAATATTTAATGAGTAGGTTATGAAGGAATTAATAAAGGTTTCTGAAGATACATTTCATTAAAAATTTTATAATAATAAGTAAATGGATGTAAAAATGTATATAAAAATACGAGAAAGTGCTTTGAAACCAGATTTTTGAAAAACGTTTTTTTTAACCTTGGTCTTTTACTACCCTTGCGCGTGTTTTATTATAAACTATTGTGAATCTATTTTTAATTATCTATTGCTGTGGTGGTATCGTTGTCTTATGAAAACCTGCCAGGTTTAAAAGCCTGGCAGGTTTTCTGAACTGTTTTCATACTAAATCATTGGTATTCTGTGACTAAATAGTGACATCAGCGCGTTTCAGCGCGTTTTTTTGCTGTCAAAAGCTTCTTGTTGTCGTTCATCTGTAGCCACGTCACTTGACATTATGCTGGGCAGCGAACGCAGTTCAGAGCTTGCGATACGGAGGCTGCTATGATAAAAAATAGATAAGCATCTTGTAATTCCGCCGCCAAGTAGTGTTGCTCGCGTTGTGTTTTTAAAGAGTATGAGTGCCGAAACAAATAGAATAGAATAGAATAGAATAGAATAGAATAGAATTTCTTTATTTGCTTGAAATAGGTACACAACAGGTGGTAAACTAATTTTAACTAGATCCATTATTTCGCTATTTTCTTATTATAGCATGCAAAAATTTTTTACAATAATAGTTAGGTAAGTCTAATAACAACTATACAATTTACTTAAACTCCATGAATTCACGAACCGTGTAAAACCCATGATCCAGCAACCAGGTGCGTAATACGCTCTTAAATCTTTTAAGGGGCAAAAACAGGTACATGAGACTATACATCTCAGAGTGATGCACACAGTGCAATGTATCATAAGACACGTCCGCAGTGGACGTGCTCAGTGAAGCAATGCATCGTTGGCAGTGGTCACTTAACATCAGGTCGACTATCGTCTTGTCCCATAATTAATTGTATAAAAAAAACTTGTGCCGCTACTTTAAGTACTTATGTAAATCTGCTGTGAGACTTAAAGCAATGAAACGCTTATTTTCTATGCAAAAGTTAAAGTTTCGAGTGAGTCATTGTGCTCAACTTCTATTGGAACATCAACAAAGTTAAAAGTTCTTCTCAGCAATCCGATAAATGGGGGCGTTTCAACTTAAATGAACGTTTTGCTGACAAAATGATTTATAGAGTTTCTTTAGCAGTTTCGTAATTTATTTATGAAATACAAAAAAAATTGTATACATCAACCAATGCCTGGTTCTTTTAGATAGATAGATAGATATATTCTTTACTAGCCGTCTCCCGCGGCGTAGGTCGCGTTAGAGTGTGACTTTTCAAAATTCCTTTCTTAGTGCGCCCCTACACTATATAAGAAACCTACCCTCCAAATTTCATACCTCTAGGACTTATAGTTTAGGCTGTGCGTTGATTCTCTGTCAGCATCAAAAGAGTTTTATATATATTGATGATGATGATGATTGCACACTAAGAAAAGAAGAAAAACAATAAAAGAGAAATAAGTTATTAATTAGTTTATAAAGATTTTTTGTATTGGTTATACTGTAGTTTATCTCTCAGTTCAGTGTGTCTTTTTGCAAAGGTTGCCTCCATCATTTCGCACTATGATCTCTCTTGGGAAACTCTCCTCCAATCAAATCGGGCTGGGAGTTTAAGATCGTCTTTCCATCTCCGATGTTGTCCTCCACGTCAAAGTCAAAAAGCTTTTATTCAATAAGAGTATCCCTTCTTCACCGGTCATTTTTCTTAACCTACCTAATCAGATCTCCGCCTTTTGTTAAAAGATTAGTAAACCAGTAAACGCCAATAAACACTGACATTGGCAACTTCGTGGCAGCCCTAGCCACCGAACAGCCACAAGAAAAGAAGAAGAAGAAGAAATCTCACTGATCACTTTGAATCGTCACTACGTTTTATATGATGATTCAGTATGATTAAATTTTTTTGTTGGATGAGTTGGAGCTAGTTCGTCCCAAGCTTGTTTGTCACATAAATAATCAGATATTTTATAGTATGCTGAAAGATTTACTAACTTTTGTGAGGCACTACTTCTCTGAAAGAATGCCTGGTAATAAGTTAAATATTCTGGTTCAGAAATATGTACAATAATCTGTATTCTATGAACGAGCCTCGCGATGCCGACTGGCGTATGAGACAAATGCTCGTTCTGTGAATAAATGTGACAATCGTAAACGTGTCATAACGCTAGCGTATCCGAGTTACACTGCGCGGTGACACTACAACGGTTGGCAGTCGAGCTGGCAATGACGCGCAATATAACTCGAATACGCTAACGCGGCGACTGTCAGATTAGTTCGTGATAGAGGTACAGATCTCAGGTTGCCGAGCTGAGAGCTGCGACTTGGTCGCCAAGTGCGATTGCAGCCTTAAGCATTAAGCAACATACAAATTCAAGTCGTCCATCTCCAGCTGTCGGTTCAGCTGTACGTAAATAGTTTCTCACAAAATGAGGTTAGCACTAGTTTCAATGTGTGGAATAGCTTACGAGCTCTTTGCAAACATTTTTAGAGTTCGGTGATATTTATGTATAATATATTACCTGTAACTTGTGCTCTGTTAAGTATTGCATTGCTACAGCTTCTTGTTTTCAGACAAAAAATATATTTAAAAAATCTAGTAATACAAAATGTTACTCAAATTAAAAAGTAGTGTTTTGTCCCAGTAGTGGGACCAGAAACTCATAGGACGAAGTTGGAACAACTCAAAATATCATTGAAATAGTTTTGGATGTCACAAAAAACTATGCAAGAGATGGGTAATTACTAAGATATTGCTGATTTCTTGTTCCGTTTCTGCTTCTTACAAATCTATAAATAACATTATAATAATTTGACAGCATCAAAAACTTGTGCCAAAAGTCTTAGACTTCCACACTTAGAATGGAACCTCTTTCACTACAGGGTGTAGTTGAAGTTCATGGTCAATTTGAAAATTCACGTTGATTTATTTATCTAAATCTGGAAACTATTGGTATAGTAATGATTTGGATTAGTTGAGCTATCTATAAATAGTTTGGAACAGATTGCAGATAGCTCAACTGTTTCATGTTTTATTTTGTAAATTCCGTAAAATTACATTATTATATTCATAAAAATCGGAGTGTACTTTGTAAATCCATGTTTTACATTAATATAGTTAATCGCCTTGTTAGCTTATCAAATAACTTGACGGAACACGATACCTACCACAGATCATATTATAATACTATACGGTACTAATATTTGGTATACCAGGACTAATACTAATGTTTCATTATAAAATAACACCTGTCAACATTATAATTGATTATTTCATTGGTACATGAATTGATACATACAAAATTGTGTCCATAGAATTGTGTTACATAGTTTGTTATAGAATTAACAGAACTTCTTAGACACCCTGTACAACAGTCGAATACCAACTCCCAATATATCCGGCAAACATCCAAAGTAAACCAACTTGCTAGTATTTATTCGGCTAAAGTTGAGTTTCACTAACTTTTAAAGTACTCCGACGTTCAGTTTGTGTAACAAAGGTGGTTCTCAAGTTGTGTCTAACAAATGGCCATCTTAACAGGGCTGTCAGCTTTTGCTAATTTAAGAACTACTTATTTGAGATTGAGATTGAGTTCTAGTGGAGAGAGTTGAGTGATGCTTGTTATTTTGTTAAGCTGCAGTTGGAAATACTCAAAATAAATGTATAAGTCAATTCTCGCCGCAATTTGGTAAAGAAACATTATTATTATGTGTGAACAATGTGAACAAAGAAATAATCTAAAAGTCCTTTTATCTTTTCTGTGTTCACAGTGAAAATCTCGCAGTTTGTTCAAAATAATTGCAGCTACTTTACAATCGTTCGCAAACTTCAAAGTCTAACTTCGAAGAAGCGATTGAAGTCACGTGAATATTCTCATACATTATTGACGTTTTCTATATTTGTACGCAGAATATCAACTAGGCTAGGGCTGTACATAACGAAATAGATCAAGTTTAAGAAAACAGAGTTACAAAATAATGATCTTATTAGAAGGCAGCCCTATTCGCAGAAATTTAGTAGCACGGAACAGGGAAGCTGGCATCTCTAGTCATGCTAATATGTAGCCTCGGGCGATGACAAATTGTGATGCATATCCTCAAAAGCCGACCGGCCCACCTTTTGTGATGGATGGTACAGCTCAAGTGTGTTCTCCTCTACGGGTATTAATGGTGTTTTATAAAAGTAGACGAATTCATCAGCTTTTAAAAGATCTTAAAAATTATGCTTCAAAAATAGTTCGTTTGGGAAACACTGATTGACTAGATAGACAAGATTTCTCGATTTCTCTGACATATACTATACCTACTGCAAAAGTAATTGCAGTGTACAATGTGACAGCCAGTGGTCTAGTCACACAATTATATAGTCTAAATGAGGTCGACACTCACAGCACACGACTCGTTAGTAGGTAATCTCTAGGTTCAGAGACTTTGAGCTCACTGGCCTTCTCTGACCTGTTTTTGTCTAAGAGGTGTACTTTTTTCTTTACAGTCTTTGCAGGTACTTTCTAACAGATCCATTTACAGTAACAACGTCAAAGCCAGACTTCTCTCAATCTTAAAACAAATACTTTGTGAAAGCACAGAGTTCATGTTTCGTTCTTTGAGTTCCGCTTTCCAAATCCTTTTTGTTGAATCTTTTATTGCAACGTTCTACTTGCAAAAACGAAGGCACCGACCAGATTGATCCTGCTTTGTTGAGCACAAGTCACTCTGAGAATCGCAGCCGTGTATGAGATACACTGCGTGGTGATGCTGTGATGTTCAACATTCAAACTGTCGTAGGCGCACAGTGTGACTTGAGTATAGATTTACGTAACACGACGATTGTTGTAAGATTTTTTCGTGCTGACCCCCTGTTAGTAGGCGTAATTTGGACCGACGTTTCTTCGCAGAAAAAGTTTTTATTCAAACTTTTTGTCCCCGCAGGTCACATCTGATACAGAACGTAATATGCAAGAGTCGGGGAGTTACTCGTAACCCGACACCCGAGGTCTAATCCTCTTATCCTAATATGATATGTGCGAAGCCTTTTCGTATAGAGTTGCATACGTGTTCGAGAATAAGCGATTTGGAATATTTCGCGTGAATAGTCAACCGATGTATGAAATAGTGTGAAATAGGCGAGAACTATTGGTTTTTGGGCGCTTTGGTTTCATATCCCTATTCGTTTTTATGTGGGTAATGTTTCGATTCATTGAATCACTCATAGATTTGGAGTTTTATCCTTTATTGTTTTAGCTTGTAGAGACACATTTCATAAAATACCAGAGGTATTCTTCTTCTTTATTAAATAATTCGTTCTTATCTGTAATTTCGATGTAAACTTGTATCAGATTAAAAATTCTAGTTCTCTTTTATTTATTTGACAAATTCATTCATCGTTTGACATCAACTATTTATTCAATTTCACATTAGTTTCAATTCACTTACTTCATTTCTACGTCAGCTGTTAGCTAGTTCTAGAACTTATCTGTAGAATCCATAAAGTACTATGTTGTTTGGCACCGGGGCTCGGTTTTATGTCACTGAACCGTGTAATTCATCTTCTAACAATTTGTCAGCAACTCATAATCACCTCCAATTTCGTTTAATTTTCGACTAGATCTTCATCTGTTTATTTAGTTATTTAATTTCAACGCCGTCTACTGAAAATTGCCAATTCTGAATACCACAGTGCTTAGGTTCAAATGTTTGTCTTGGGTTTCAATTGTCATGAAACTTTATTATCTGTATAGAACGGTTTGTCCGAAATTTGTTTTTCTGGGACTGTTTTATAGATAAATAAATATAAATATTCATGGATATTTCACATAGCGCCATCTAGTTTATCGTCAGATATGGTTTATGCTGAACGTTGATTGAATTTTGGTTTGATAGACTTTCGAAGATTTATGAGTAGTAAATAGCATACGGGCATTTTGGACCTTAATGTTTTGAATGCAGCAATTTGCATACATTTGCAGCATTTTTTTACTGCTATGTTGTTTATAACAGTAATAATAACGTTTGTTTAAGTGAAACTTAACCACAGATCATATAATACAATCACCCATCATCATCATCATCAACCTATATCGGTTCACTGCTGGACGTAAGTCTCTCCCAAGACGCGCCACTGAGCCCGGTCTTCGGCTCTTCTCATCCAGTGTTTGCCAGCTACATGTCTCAGATCGTCACCCCACCTAGCCGGAGGGCAATCACCCAGGCAGTATTATTATTACAACAAATGACATAACTCATTTGTAACAAAGACCCAAGTGCAAGTGTCTATAAACTTCCTCTTGAGCACCAAGTAGCATTTGTACTACCAAATAAAATGAACCCACTTCCATGCCAGGACATAATCTACCCAACTTCACTTAAGCTTTGGATTTCTAGAATGCGTTGACCCACATTTTGATGACAGGGATTAGGGCTCGAAAAATTCAGAATCCAGAAATAAACTGGAAAACTAAATTTTTTGACCATACTTTTCGTTTAATTTAAACAATGCTCAAAATAAATAGTTACATAAACCTTATGACTAAAAAGAAAAAAAAACTAATATGTTCGTCTCAAGTCTTCGGACGTGATATATTTTTTTCAATTTGAAAAACTGTGCTACATTGCAGTGTTTTGTTTTCAATTTCATTCACTTGACGTTGAGCCAGATTGTCAAGACTACAGCCATACAATAAGAAGAAGATGAATACACAGAATAATCCGTCTAAGTTAAATACAAAATAAAGGGCTTACGTCAGCAAAGTTTCAACTTCGCTCCAAGTTAGAGCCAACAGTATTAAGAAATCCACACACGGACGAACAAACTCATTGTTGCTCCGTATTCTAGTCATATTTCGTGAGCCAACAATGACTTGGTTAGACCCTTTGGAGCCCTGCTTAGGGACTTTGAAGGGTCGTGACTTGCGAAGTCTCTTGGAAGGTCTCAAATGGACAAACTGATGAAGTATTGAAGTGGAATCAAGTCATCTTGTTTAGGCGGGTCGTCTTTGTCTGCCCTCTGATATTTAGGTATAATAAAAGCTTTTATGTATGCTTTAGTGTTTCAAGTTTAGTGAACTACATTAATTTACGCCTGATTGTTTGCGATGCTCATTTGTAGTAATAGATTTTGAATTTTTCAAGAACTCTTGAATTTTGCAACAGTCAGGCCTTACATTAGGTATATTATTATGGTGATTTGCCATGAAGGTACTATTGAGATTTTAGTTTGATAACCACAAAAACTTAGGTATTATAATAGGTTACTTAGGTACCTATTGAAACTTAGCAATTTCTTTTAGTTGCTAAATTCAATTTAAAACTTTGTGAGTTAGTAAACATTATTCAAAACTAAATAATGACATCTTATTTTGGATCTACCACTTGTCCTGTCCCATTATTTGGTTCCTAAAGTCCACTTTTCTTTCTTTACTTCAATTGTGAGAATGAACTCAAAACTTTTTAACTACTGACATCAATACAAAGAAAACACACACAGAAATCTATCTTCGAAGCCAGTTGTCCAAACTTTTCTATAGTTCCTTATCCCTTGTTTGCAGGAGCAGGTACTAAGGCTGTAGTAATAAAAGGAGAAGTTGGATCACTCTTGACATAAGAAACTTAAATTTGTTTCTATGAAAAACTGGTTTATACAAAAAAGGAGATTCGTAGTGGATGGTTATCATTTAAAATGTTAATTTTATACATACGGTTAACTGTACAAAATAACGGTTTGATAGGCAACAGATTTTTGTAAATTTTGTATAATATATTTTTATTATAAATGCGTCATCATCATCATCATCATCAACCTATATTGGTCCACTGCTGGACGTAGGTCTCTCCCAAGACGCGCCACTTAGCCCGGTCTTCGGCTCTTCTCATCCAGTGTTTGCCAGCTACATGTCTCAAATCGTCACTCCACCTAGCCGGAGGGCGTCCTACACTACGCTTGCCTATAAATGCGTATAAATTGGTAAAAAAATGTTACCGTGTGATGTATACAATTTGAGGTGATTTCACAAAATTGTTCATGATATTCATGACATTCTTATCTATGGTATTTATCGAGAAGTTTTTTTTTTTATCAGCGGAAGATTTTTATTAAGGATTTACACACACACAGCCCACCTGATAGTAAGCGGCTACCGTAGCCTATGTTCGCCTGCAGCACCAAAGTTGTCACAGGCGCGTTGCCAACCCTTGATTAATTTGAAACCACTCTTTTTTTAAAACTCCCCGTAGTAACTAGGGAATAACTCAGCAGGAAGATCGTTCCACATCTCCACAACCAGAGTGTTTGGAGTAAGATATATTTTTTTTATACACAATATAGGCAACCGTTTGACCACAATCTCACCTGATGTTAAGCAATGACGTGGTTGACGATGTAGCACGGTTACCTAGAAGATACCTATTCACTCTACTCTTGAAAACTTCCAAATTATAGTCATTCGGGAACACAGACGCCGGCAACGAGTTCCACGACATTTGTGAAGGACAGTGTGCGACCACCCTGGCTTGCTCTGGCTTTGTTGATGAACTCCTTGTTATCATGTTTGAAGTGAACCAACTGTCTTATCACGTCCTTACTAACAGACTCAGTGATATACTTGAAGTCGCTTTTCGAGCGCAACGTAGCGTTCATAATACGATCCATCTTAATATTCTGCTTTTGATGTAGTTTCAGCTACTTGCAAACTATAGGTACTTGCATACTTTGTTAGTTTGTGTTGTTTGTGGAATCAGTGGGTAGATATAAATTTAAAACAAAGTTATTTATACAAGCAGGAAATATCAGACAAAAGACAGTATAGTATAGTAAGTAGTATTAGTACCTATTTCTGCCGCCAAGCAGTGATGCTCGCATTGCTGTGTTCCGGTTTGAAGGGTAAGCGCGCCGGTGTAATTACAGGCACATGAGACTTCAAGATCTTTACGTCTCAGAGTGATGGACGCAGTGCATTGTCTTACAGGGCACGTCCTCATTGGACTTGGTCTGTGAGGTAATGCATTGTTATAGGCAGAAGTTACCACTTAACATCAAGTGAGCTATCAGCTTGTTCCATTACTTTTATCATAAAAAAAAATGTATAACTTTAGTACATTTCTAGTATATTTTTTCCATTTGACAATACCAATGACTTTACCATCGTAAAACCATCTATATTTTGGTCCGCAGGGTTTAACAATATTTAGTTACGGCCGATGTCAACCACAGTATTATATGATCTGTGGTTCAACAGTCGACTTTTACATGCGGGTAAGAATGATGATGAGTTATTATTGAAGAATACTAGATATAAGTACTGTGATGTGAAACTATTGTTATTTTGTGTATCTTTTGTTGGCAATCTTCAATAAATAAATAAATAGAATACTAAGCGTTTCGTGTGTCTTTATAAGAAATCACATTTTGTTTGCCAAGGTCAAACCATAACAGTTTTAAAACCACCCTATGTTAAAAGTAAAACCGTAGGCGGAAGCCAGTGCTGCATAATCCTCTAAGTAGAAATACGATGTAATTCCACGGTACACACATTACCGACGAAGCCGTTTAAGTGCTTGTACTAGATGTTTGTCCTAGTTGAGTGGCTATTTTTATGTATAATGTTGACGTTGCGTACCCGAGTGTACACTGTGTCGGCTGTACAGTCAGCTCGAAAAGTTTTTCGGTAGGTACTAAAATTACATAAATGCTTACATTCCTACCCCATTCATCATCATCATCATCATCAACCTATATTGGTCCACTGCTGGACGTAGGTCTCTCCCAAGACGCGCCACTGAGCCCGGTCTTCGGCTTTTCTCATCCAGTTTTTGCCAGCTACATGTCTCAGATCGTCACCCCACCTAGCCGGAGGGCGTCCTACACTACGCTTGCCTAAACGCGGTCTCCACTCGAGTATTAATTTGCTCCAACGATGGTTGGTTCTGCGGCAAACATGGCCGGCCCACTGCCATTTCAGCTTACTAATCCTCTGAGCTATGTCGACCACCTTGGTTCTCTGTCGGATAACCTGGTTCCGTATTCTATCCTTCAGAGAAATTCCGAGCATAGCTCTCTCCATAGCTCGCTGAGCGACTTTCAGCTTGTGGACCAACCCTACTGTCAGTGTCCACGTGTCCACCTACCCCATTATTCATATTCAACTGTCATTTTAGCGCGGCTTTCAGCTTCTTGGTTTGTGGCTTTTGTGGCTAGTTGTCACAATTCTGCCAGCGTCGAGTTCGCTAATGTCATAAACATGAGGAGAGTGCCGACTAAAAAATGCTCTAACATTATCACTTGCATGACAACGAAAAGAGATGACGACAGGTTTAGCAATCATTTTAGCTAGCTCAGCTTTAGAAAACCAATAATATGAATATACCCCTTAATTGTTACCTTGTCACCTCGAATAAATCTTGCCTCAACGTTCTTTGATAAAATTTTAAGAACGAATTTGAGGTTGAGTTGAGGAAGAAATTATTCGAGGAAAACTATAAAACATCTGAGAGTAAAGACCTTAGAACCAACCTTGTTAAAATTATTGTTTCTGGACATGTCACTTCAATTAATACGTACATAAACCATTTTGAAAATAATGTCGTCATCTTCTTTAGATGCCGACTGTACTTACTCTAAAGTGTAGAAGGAATTTTTTTGATAGCAAGGCTTAAAAGAGGGCGCCACTGTTTGTAAAGAGCTTTTATTAAACACTTTTATAAACAACGTTGTCTATGGAAGTTTTTCCTCACAATGTTTTCCTTCTCCGTTTGTAAGTATTGCATTCTAGGAAGTATAGAAAAATGCATTATTTCAAGATAAAGTTCAAAATGTTTTTTGCTCTCAGTTATACAATCGATAAGTACCTACCTATTTGCTAGCGTCAATCCGTTTTACAAATTCAATGACCTTTATGCCGTCGTGATAGAGCCTATTGTATTTGTTTATCATTTTATGACTCTTTAGAATGAATGCCAATTACGAATAGCTTGAAGAGATTTTTATGGCTGGTTCTACAAGAAGTAGTTATATTGAACTATCACGAACAAATCTGACAGTCGCCACGCTAACGTATTCGAGTTATATTGCGCGTCAATGCCCGCTCGACTGCCAACCGTTGTAGTGTCACCGCGCAGTGTATCTCGGATACACTAGCGTTACGATACGTTTGCGATTGTCACATTTATTCGTGATCAAGGTTGTTCCACGGCAAAGTAAAAGGAAAGGCTAATTTTTATTTTATTTTATTATAAATGTAAAATTTCATGGACTTCCTTTTATTTAGGATGCTATGTTACTTGAAAAAAAAAATCCTTATGATTGAACCTTTTAATTGGTATCATAAAATAACGGGTGTTATGTTTTTACAATTTGGTGGGTTCGATTCCCGGTTCAGACAGGCAATTGTTCAAAATTCTTTGAATGCAGTTTAAGTTGTTTTTGAAATCAAAATAAAGTCTTCTTTGAGTAAAATGTTCTATCTACATACATTAATACAATTTGCTCTAGACAGATATCATTGTTACTATGATAATCTATCTACGGATATCATTTTCATCATCATTTTCAGGCGTCATGGCTCAGTCGGTAGTAGCTCTGCCTTCCGTGCTGTGGGTCGTGGGTTCAATCCCCACCGAGAACAAACATTTGTGTGTTATAAACATAGATGTTTGTTCTGTGTCTGGGTGTTTCTATGTATTATAAGTATGTATTTACAAAAAAAAATGTATGTATGTATTCTATCAGCCATCTAGTTTCCATCGTACAAGCTTTGCTTAGTTTGGTACTAGAAGGCGTTGTGTTAAGTGTCCGTGAATAATTTATTTATTTATTTTATTTATTATTTAGTTGAATAAATCCGGTTACCCGGGCTGGTAGCCATGACCTAGTGGTCTGATCCTCTCAGAACTACAATTTCTGATAATGTAGGTTTACACCTCAGCTTAAGCAGGGTTTCAGAACGTCAACAGCTTAATTCCACTTAGATCAGCTTGACAACCTTTGTTGTCAACTTCAACGTAACTTAACTAGATTTTAAAAGCACTCCGAGCAGCGTTCAGAAGGATAATTCTCAAAAAAAATCTAGTCAAAATATTTTAATTTTATTGGCTGTCATTTCGTAACTATAATAATAATAATAAAAATAATTTTTTTCAATAGAAGGGTTTACAAAACCTAAAGAAGACACTTAGATTAAGTAGGTACTTATGTAGTTATGTATTAGTTTGCTTTATAACTAAAACCGTTGTAGAGTCTTTGCATTGACTCCTCGCTCTAACTACGTAAACTTTTACGTATCAACAAATCCCAATTATATTTTTACTAAATTTTATCACAGTTCATAATAATACTATGCTAGTATTTTACTAAGGGAATTACCCACCCCTCTGAAGTTTACCCCGTTATTTCCGCCACCAGCAAATTGTATTACTGAGTTCCGTTTGAGTAAGTTCTAGTTGAGTTAAGCCTGTGAAATTACGCAGAGACCATTTAAATATTTTTCTTATTTTATTTTTACACGGGTCTAAAACTATTATTAGAAGTCCCTGTGTCTTTTTTACTGATTCAGCGGTTTCACCTTAAAATTTTAACAAACAGACACTTTTAAAAAATACCTATTTCTGATGGATGGAGATAAAATAAAGGCCATCTCACATGACAGAAGATTCAGGCAGGTCTAAAACCTCGTTCAACATGTTGACCGTTTTTTATTCTTGTCTTAAAAAACTGTAAAGACAAAATTAACATACTTACACTAAAGAAATAAGACCAGAAAACAGTGAGATAGATGAGTAAACCTAATCGAACAACCTGCTAGTTGCTAGGCAACGAAGAAAAGAAAAACAAGAGGGCGAAAAACAGTGATTAACTAAAAACAATTGAAAAATTGTGATCATATCAAATTGGTTCAAAAAGTATTTCAAAAACTTCCGTGTTTCATCAGTATATTTACCCTGTGAATTTTACAGAGATATCTCTATGATAATTGTACGGGTCCACTGGTGGGTCAAATGGGAAAAAAAAATTTATTTTTCCCATCTGGCCCACCGGTGAGCCGGCCGGTGGGTTCGACAATAACTCATTATTTTACCATAGTAGTAATTTGAAGTAAACAATAATTTTATAAACAACTTTTAGGACTGATTTAGAGCATGTAAAGGCGTGAAATTTGGTACCATTCTCAGCCTACATAGTGCGCTCTTGGAAACAATTAGTAAAGCCGCCCTCGTAGTTACGTAATGTCGTAGCCATTACCGCTCTAAGCTACGGCTAAGTGGTTTGTTGTGTACACACCTTAATGTCACTAAATTACTGCTCCAGTTACGCCGCCGGTTTAATATAATATAATTAATGTATAGTTTATCAATCTTACTGTCTAATGCGTAATAGTTATTAGATACTCCTCGAGAAACTATTATTTAACTAATTTAGAACAGAGCCCCGAGTCTGTACGTCATTTGTTTTGACTTTCGACTTAAGTGTAGCACACGCAAAAGGATTCGCAAAGCGAGACATTTTGTTGGGAATTGCACAATTCCCAAATCTCCTGGTAGAGGCGCTTATCCGGTTTTCATACAAAGATTTTCGCATTGCGAATGCGTTTGCGTGTGCTATACTGGAGTCGAAAGTAAAAACAAATGCACAGACGAGGCTCAGAGCCTGTAGTCTGAGTTTTGTTTTGTTGATTGAAAAGTATATCGAGAAGCGACTTGCGAGATATTTTGTATGAAAACCCGATAAGCGCCTCTAGCGGGAGATTAGCAAACTCCATACAAAAACTGCGAGTTTCTCGATTCTCGCTTGTCGCAAATCAACATAACAAAACTCAAAATACGGGCTCTGTTCGTATTTTGAAAGAGGATCGCATTAACAATTGATGATGGACGGGATGATGACAAGCATTAGCCATCCTACGGAGAAGTATTGTTTGCCTCGAGCTAATTCGTCTATCACGTCACAATCTGTAATTTAAGTAATCTGAAACTCGGTGTACCTAGAAATGTTAACTGTGTTACCTAAATATTAAGTCAAATAAATATTTCATTCATTCATTCTGTCACAGGGACCTAGTTAAGTGTCATGATTATAAATAGTATACTACTTATATATACAAGGTTAAAACAAAATAAAATAAAAAAACTGGAAGAAACAAATGCCAATCAAAACACATTAAATAAGTAGGTACAGTCAGCGACAATAAGATTTAAACAAATCAAAATTTTCTAACTGAAGTGGCAGTGGGCCGGCCATGTTTGCCGCAGAACCGACAATCGTTGGAGCAAACTAATACTCGAGGGCAGACCCCGTTGACGCCCTCCGGCTAGGTGGGGTGATGATCTGAGACATGTAGCTGGCAAACACTGGATGAGAAGAGCCGAAGATCGGGCTCAGGGGCGCGACTTGGGAGAGAACTACGTCCAGCAGTGGACCGATATAGGTTGATGAAAATTTTCTAAATTATATCACGGTTTTCCATAGTATGACAAATACAAAAAAGTTATGAAATTGACACAGCAAGTTGACTTAGTTACAATTGAGTTCACATCTGGATACATTGTTATAAAATCTGGTAATTTTTGCTTTACTTGTGTTTTATTTCAAACCTTTTTATCATTATCATCATCAATCATCAATCATAATCATTTTATACTATATAAAGCTACATTACCACTCACTGACTGACTGATTGACATGCCCTGAGAGACAGAAGGAGTGGAGCTACACCACAATAATGTTCTACAAAAATGTGTATAAACACCAATTGAGTAGAGGAAAATTATAGCGGTTCTCGAAATCCAAGATGGCGCCGGTGTTGATTTGCGCGTTCGCAAACTATGACAGATAGAGGGCGTCCGAGCGGTTCATCCGACTGATTGTAGGTTGGGATTTTGGGAATTGGTGAAAAAAAAAAAAAAAACAAGATGGCGGCCGCGCAATTTCGATTTGAATTTTTCGACTTTTTAGGGTTGTCTTTGGCGGATTACTTTGTTCAACGAAACTTGCAAGTTGGCAACACTGAGTATAGGGGTGGGTAGCCTATATCCTTGAGATTTAGGAAAAATTATGACTTTACAAAAATCCAAGATGGCGGAGGCTGTGGCGGCCATTTTGTAAAAGTCATGGTTTTTACACTTTTTTCCAATCCATTTTTAGGGTAGATGGCAACATTTTAGGGGGTCGAGTTGTACCGAGCGGTTGTGTGATTCGATGAGGAGTGTTGCTTGGTTTAGAAATTTTCCCCATGTTTCAGGTAATTTACGAGATTTTCCCCAAAAACATGAAAAGTAGAAATAATGACATTTTGAATAGAGACTTGGGCTGCATAGGAGCGTTGGCCTCCCCCGAATGACATTTGACCATTTTCGTAACTTTTGGTTGGCAACCCCGAGAGACTTGCAATTTTTTAGTTTTTGGGACTTTTTGACTTTGGCGGATTAATTTGTTCTACGAAACTCAAAAGCTGGCACCACCGATTATGCAGAACGATAGCCTATATCCTTGAGATTTCAGAAAAATTATGACTTTTCAAAAATCCAAGATGGCGGACGGCGTGGCGGCCATTTTGTAAAAAAGCTGCGATTTTCGAAAAAATCACGATTTTCAAACCGAAATATCGGGTAGTTGGCATCCCCCTACCTGGATGAATTGTAAGGACCGGTTGTGCAGTTGGTAAAGGAGTGTTGCCTGGTTGAAAATTTTTCCCCATTTTTAGGGTAGTTTCCCCGCTTTCCCTCGGGAACGTGAAAAGTAGAAATAACGACATTTTGAATTAAAATTTCCACTTGCTGGCAAGATTGGGCCCACCCAAATGACATTTGATCATTTTTGTTCCCCGCAGCTGGCAACCCCGCATGCTATAGGAGTTTGAATTTTTCAGTCAGACCCGACTTTGGCGACTTAATTTGTTCTACCAAGTTTAAGGTATGACTACCGTTCTTTCACTGACAGGTAGCTTGTATCCTGTATATTTCAGAAAAATTATGACATTTCAGAAATTCAAAATGGCCGCCGTGTCATTTCCGGTTTTCGAAACTTTAACCGATTTACTTCGTTTCAACGGGGTATCCGAAGGAGATTGAGTGGTTTAAATGGAATTTTCAACTTTTTTTCAATTTTGCTGCATTTTTACTGCAATAAGGGGTTGATATTCCAAGATGGCGGCCATGTAGATTTTTTTTGCGAAACTTCAACCGATTGACTTCGTTCCAACGGGGTATCCGAATGAGATTGAAGGGTTTGTAGGGGTTTGTGGGGTTTTTAAGGGCTTTTGATAAAAATCCGGCATAAAAAAAAAGACGCGAGCTGCTCGCAGCTCGCGCGCAACGCAACCACTAGTTATACTATATAAAGCTAGACTACCACTGACTGACTGACTCACTGATTGACATGCCCTGAGAGACAGAAGGAGTGGAGCTACACCACAATAATGTTCTACGAAAATGTGTATAAACACCAAACGAGTAGAGGAAAATTATAGCGGTTCTCGAAATCCAAGATGGCGCCGGTGTTGATTTGCGCGTTCGCAAACTATGACAGATAGAGGGCGTCCGAGCGGTTCATCCGACTGATTGTAGGCAGAGATTTTGGGAATTGGTGAAAAAAAAAAAAAAAACAAGATGGCGGCCGCGCAATTTTGATTTGAATTTTTCGACTTTTTAGGGTCGTCTTTGGCGGATTACTTTGTTTTACGAAACTCGCAAGTTGGCAACACCGAGTACGGGGGTGGGTAGCCTATATCCTTGAGATTTAGGAAAAATTATGACTTTACAAAAATCCAAGATGGCGGAGGCTGTGGCGGCCATTTTGTAAAAGTCTTGGTTTTTACACTTTTTTCCAATCCATTTTTAGGGTAGATGGCAACATTTTAGGGGGTCGAGTTGTACCGAGCGGTTGTGTGATTTGATGAGGAGTGTTGCTTGGTTTAGAAATTTTCCCCATTTTTAGGGTAATTTCCGAGATTTTCCCCAAAAACATGAAAAGTAGAAATAATGACATTTTGAATAGAGACTTGGGCTGCATAGGAGCGTTGGCCTCCCCCGAATGACATTTGACCATTTTCGTAACTTTTGGTTGGCAACCCCGAGAGACTTGCAACTTTTTAGTTTTTGGGACTTTTTGACTTTGGCGGATTAATTTGTTCTACGAAACTCAAAAGCTGGCAACACCGAGTATGCAGAACGATAGCCTGTATCCTTGAGATTTCAGAAAAATTATGACTTTTCAAAAATCCAAGATGGCGGACGGCGTGGCGGCCATTTTGTAAAAAGTTTACGATTTTCGAAAAAAACACGATTTTCAAACCGGAATATCGGGTAGTTGGCAACCCCCTACCCGGATGAATTGTATGGACCAGTTGTGCAGTTGGTAGAGGAGTGTTGCCTGGTTGAAAAATTTTCCCCATTTTTAGGGTAGTTTCCCCGCTTTCCCTCGGGAACGTGAAAAGTAGAAATAACGACATTTTGAATCTAAATTTCCACTAGCTGGCAAGATTGGGCCCACCCAAATGACAATTGATCATTTTCGTTCCCCGCAGCTGGCAACCCCGCATGCTATAGGAGTTTGAATTTTTCAGTCAGACCCGACTTTGGCGACTTAATTTGTTCTACCAAGTTTAAGGTATGACTACCGTTCTTTCACTGACAGGTAGCTTGTATCCTGTATATTTCAGAAAAATTATGACATTTCAGAAATTCAAAATGGCCGCCGTGTCATTTCCGGTTTTCGAAACTTTAAGCGATTTACTTCGTTTCAACGGGGTATCCGAAGGAGATTGAGTGGTTTAAATGGAATTTTCAACTTTTTTTCAATTTTGCTGCATTTTTACTGCAATAAGGGGTTGATATTCCAAGATGGCGGCCATGTAGATTTTTTTTGCGAAACTTTAATCGATTGACTTCGTTCCAACGGGGTATCCGAATGAGATTGAGGGGTTTATAGGAGTTAGTAGGGTTTTTAGGGGTTTTTGATAAAAATACGGCATAAAAAAAAGACGCGAGCTGCTTGCAGCTCGCGCGCAACGCAACCACTAGTTATACTATATAAAGCTAGACTACCACTGACTGACTCACTCATTGACATGCCCTGAGAGACAGAAGGAGTGGAGCTACACCACAATAATGTTCTACGAAAATGTGTATAAACACCAAACGAGTAGAGGAAAATTATAGCGGTTCTCGAAATCCAAGATGGCGCCGGTGTTGATTTGCGCGTTCGCAAACTATGACAGATAGAGGGCGTCCGAGCTTGTCATCCCACTGATTGTAGGCTGGGATTTGGGGAATTGGTGAAAAAAAAAAAAAAAACAAGATGGCGGCCGCGCTATTTCGATTAGAATTTTTCGACTTTTTAGGGTTGTCTTTGGCGGATTACTTTGTTCAACGAAACTTGCAAGTTGGCAACACTGAGTACGGGGGTGGGTAGCCTATATCCTTGAGATTTAGGAAAAATTATGACTTTACAAAAATCCAAGATGGCGGAGGCTGTGGCGGCCATTTTGTAAAAGTCATGGTTTTTGCTAAATTTTCAAAACCATTTTTAGGGTAGATGGCAACATTTTAGGGGGTCGAGTTGTACCGAGCGGTTGTGCGATTCGATGAGGAGTGTTGATTGATTTAGAAATTTTCCCCATTTTTCGGTTAATTTCCGAGATTTTCCCCAAAAACATGAAAAGTAGAAATAATGACATTTTGAATAGAGACTTGGACTGCATAGGAGCGTTAGCCTCCCCCGAATGACATTTGACCATTTTCGTAACTTTTAGTTGGCAACCCCGAGAGACTTGCAACTTTTTAGTTTTTGGGACTTTTTGACTTTGGCGGATTAATTTGTTCTACGAAACTCAAAAGCTGGCAACACCGATTATGCAGAACGATAGCCCATATCCTTGAGATTTCAGAAAAATTATGACTTTTAAAAAATCCAAGATGGCGGACGGCGTGGCGGCCATTTTGTAAAAAGTTTACGATTTTCGAAAAAAACACGATTTTCAAACCGGAATATCGGGTAGTTGACAACCCCCTACCTGGATGAATTGTATGGACCGGTTGTGCAGTTGGTAGAGGAGTGTTGCCTGGTTGAAAAATTTTCCCCATTTTTAGGGTAGTTTCCCCGCTTTTCCTCGGGAACGTGAAAAGTAGAAATAACGACATTTTGAATCGAAATTTCCACTAGCTCTACCAAGTTCTACCAAGTTTAAGGTATGACTACCGTTCTTTCACTGACAGGTAGCTTGTATCCTGTATATCTCAGAAAAATTATGACATTTCAGAAATTCAAAATGGCCGCCGTGTCATTTCCGGTTTTCGAAACTTTAACCGATTGACTTCGTTTCAACGGGGTATCCGAAGGAGATTGAGGGGTTTGAATGGAATTTTATACTTTTTTAAATTTTAAATGCGTTTTTATTGCAATAAGGGGTTCATATTCCAAGATGGCGGCCATGTAGATTTTTTTTGCGAAACTTTAATCGATTGACTTCGTTCCAACGGGGTATCCGAATGAGATTGAGGGGTTTATAGGAGTTAGTAGGGTTTTTAGGGGCTTTTGATAAAAATACGGCATAAAGCAAAAGACGCGAGCTGCTTGCAGCTCGCGCCCAACGCAACCACTAGTCAATATATATAAAACTCTTTTGAAGCTGACAGAGAATCAACGCACAGCCTAAACCATAAGTCCTAGAGGTATGAAATTTGGAGGGTAGCATCCTTATACAGTGTAGAGGTGCACTAAGAAAATAATTTTGAAACGTCACACTGTAAAGGGTAGCCGCGGGCGACGGCTAGTCTACAAATAAAAATATTGAACAATTGAATTTAATTATCTTATTGTCGCTAACTGTACCTACTTAAGCTTTATTGTCTTCACCGAGTTGATTCGAAGACCACTCCGCCTTACTTTGAATATTTTTTTCATCATTTCTGAGCCTACTTTTCAGGTAATGGATACGCGGAACCTCCATTACTCATTTCCGAGTTGATCCTCAATTTTTTGCTACCTTCTAACACTGGGTTTAGATACTTTTTTGTTTTAAAGATGGCCGAGAAAGGCACACACATAAATCAAACAAAAGTAAAAAAAAACATTCATGATAATTTAGATAAAAATACTTATATATGATAATTCCGATTGGTAATGATTTGGACCAGTTGAGCTATATGTAAATCGTTTGCAACGGTTAGTAGATAGCTCAACTGTTTAATGTGTATTTTGTGAATATTGTGAATACTGTATTAGTTCTTCTTCTTTTTTAAACCTATATGGCCTGTGTCCGTCATTTCGACAGACAATTTTGCCAGTGTCAAGTGGTGAATTTGAAATAATCAGTCAAGTCAAGTCTTCGTCAAGTCGGCTGTCGTTTGTTTTGAAGAGAAAATGGTGGATTTGTAATTTTCTTTACAACATCATTTTGTAATGACATGAAAATGACACTAACAAGATTTGAAGCAGTAAAAACTTTCTGTCACTTTGAAATAAAAATCAGTGTTTGAAAAAAAACGCTTTATAATAATTATAAGTAAGTATTCAATCAGCAATCTAGTTCACATATTACAAGCTTTGCATAGCTTGGGATTAGAGAGCGTTGTGTGAAAATGTCCAAGGATATTTAATGAAGTGTGATAAAACCGGAAGATGATTAATCTATACTGCTGCAAAACCCGTTAATCTTGTTAAATTAATTTGATCCTTATAAAATTGATCCCATATTTTCTAATAATAAACAACCTATTTTCATAATTCTAACACGAAAATCCTTTCATTTTAGCTAAAACCGTCAACGTGTCTTATCCTGTAACATGAGGATAAAATACCAGGCGACAGAACCTCACAAATTGTAAACATAATATCCTCTATACAAGGTGTTAAAGAATTAGTACGCAATTAATGTACAGCCCTAAGTTGTTATTCCACAGTTGGTAAAGAATAGAAATCTAATTTTGGCTTTTGATGCTTACTGTACTCTTGTACTGTACCTATTTGAGGCATTGGTTGAGAGTCAATGTAAGATTTTTTTTGTAATTTTATGGGCATCGCATGCGCATCTAAGTCTCTTACTTTTCATCTTTCTAATTCTTTATTGGCTGATGTTTGTGATTATTACAATGATTAATTTACGTTGATTTCGAAATCAGAACTGATTCATGGTTCCGTAGACAATGAAAAGTAGGTTGATTTTATGATGGCTGTGACAGTGTGCTTGCTCGATGATAGTAGATGAAAAAAAAGTGCGTGTGCTGTACGGGGTAACCTTGACTATTTTTGAACACCTTGTATAATGATGGTTAATCGTGTGTGAGATGAGTATTAGAGTGCATATACACACACACCCTTATTAATAGCAGTAACAGCAGATTGTATTACTTTTATGATGTAACCCATCTACGTCGTAGGTCGTCTACGCCGTAGATCCTCTACGCAGAAAAAAATTAGCTGTAAAAACTTTCTTATGATTATACTAGACTAGATCAACTCGTACCGTTACCCCAAAATAGTGTGTAACTCCGGTGTTTTAGTATAGTTTTAGGACAAAAATGTCTGATTTCTGGCTTTTATCTAGGCTATCTATCTAGACATCAGGTCGTCCTACGCTGTATTTTCCGACAAGTTTTTAGTCAAGAGGCTCTCTGGCCTACTGCCATCAAGGCTCAATTTTACTACAAGGAAAACTCAGTCCCTATCGATATTCCGTTTTTACCTTGTAAAAGTGAAAGCCAAAGTAATATAAATCTTTTTTCCAGACGTCAACGGTGCTTATCCTGCTCCTACACTTATCTCTCCATACGGTTGACGAGGGGCACGCCATAAACCCAAGTAAGTTTAGAAGTTTGCTTATAAAAACCTGTTACTTATAAAACTGATGGGATTACTGGATTGACCTAGTTTTTTTAAAGGCATCGTTATTTTAGCAGTAGAATGTTCTCTTTTGATACGGCTTTTCCATTTTACAGAATCCCTCTCATCCCCAAAATTCTAGTCGCTCGAGAATAGCAAATGTCAAAAATGTGGGATCAGTCACGTGACTTATTGGGATTCTATCTCCATAGTACGTTGATAGAATGTTTTTAGTTCTCTAAATTAATAAGATAAGTTTTTAATAAGCGTAATCTTAAATTTGTATGCTGGGTTTCTCTGGCAAAGTGTGAGAACAAATATAATTGTACCAATCTTCACGCAAATAAATCATTCATTCATTCATTCTCTCATTCATTCTAGCGATTATAGAAAGAACTTATCTATACGATTTTCCATCAAACAGGATTCCGTAGTAAAACCTACGCTTTAGAAACGTTTCTTCTGCCCCCAAATCGTAAGCTCTGAATTGCTTTCGCTGCCCAGCATAATGTCAAGCGACGTAGCTACAGATATACGAAAACAAGAATCTTTTGACGCGCTAAAACGCGCTAATGTCACTATTTAGTCACAGAATACCTATGATTTAGTATGACAAACAGTTCAGAAAACCTGCCAGGCTTAACCTTATGACAACGATTGCCCCCACTGATTGAAATAGTCTCTTTGGTATTTGGTCTACAAAGTTTAAGACTTCTTTCACACAGTATTTAAACCACACATTTAAAAGATAAATAAATGTGGTATTAGATCACATTCTTTGATAGAAAGCCACTGAGGTGCAACTGGGTGTCAAGTTAATATACGATACGAGTCTCTTGATACAGGTGACGAAGGGCGTGCTATAAATTTAAGCAAGTTCAGAACTTTACTTTGTAGACTAACCACAGCTCAGGAAAGCTAGCTGGCTCAATTGAAAGCTTCAGTCTCAGTTTTTTTTGACACGTGTTCACGCGCGTTTTGTTGTCAGCTTCAAAAGTTGATAATCCAAATTATAATTTTAAAATTGAATATTGTGTTACTTTTCGTGGTAATGCTACCTAAAATCATAATTGGAAATAAAATTATGTAAAGTTGCTAGTTGCCAGAATTAGATTTTGCTTTGTCTTATCATCGTTTACTAATGAGTTTGGCTGTATCTACTAATTAGAGACAGCATTATGTTATGGTAACCAAGGTTACCAAGACATAATGTTAACTCAATTTTTTTTATTTTTTTTATTTTAAAAGTTGTCTCAGCTGCATTAATTAGACTAGCTACATTATTTGCTTCGGCTACGAGTATTATTTTGTTTATAACGTCCATTACTTCGTTACTTTGTTCAAGTTTTAAGGAGGGTTTTATGTGTTTCGCGTGTATTTTAAAATTGATGATGCAAAATGAGCAGCACTCAGCTTTAAGTGAACTCTCGAATAAAGATAAAGGATTTTGGAATAAAATACACAGTTGCAACGAATAGATTCGAAGAAAATGAGGGAATACTGGTCTTTCTAACTAAACAGGTAAACGATCGATCTTAAAACAGATAGGAATAGATCAACATGGAAATGAGATCTTTAGAAAAGTAAGCACACAAAAAGTAACTTACAACATAGTTTTAGGATAAATAAATATTTATGCTGCTGAAAGTCGCTCAGCGAGCTATGAAGAGAGCTATGCTCGGAATTTCTCTGAAGGATAGAATCCGGAACGAGGTTATCCGACAGAGAACCAAGGTGGTCGACATAGCTCAGAGGATTAGTAAGCTGAAATGGCAGTGGGCTGGCCATGTTTGTCGCAGAACCGACAATCATTGGAGCAAACTAATACTCGAGTGGAGACCGCGTTCAGGCAAGCGTAGTGTAGGACGCTCTCCGGCTAGGTGGGGTGACGATCTGAGACATGTAGCTGGCAGAAACTGGATGAGAAGAGCCGAAGACCGGGCTCAGTGGCGCGTCTTGGGAGAGACCTACGCCCAGCAGTGGACCGATATAGGTTGATGATGATGATGATGATGAGATATACATGGACATTTCACATATCGCCTTCTACCTCAAACTAAGCAAAGCTTGTATTATGGGAACTAGATTGCTGATACTTCGAACATACTACAAAAGGCTAGTTTATTTATGTACTTGCCTAAACCAATAAACCGGCCTTTGCATCTAATTTAGATGATAAAGCAGGGGCTACTTTTTACCCATACCCCAATGAACGAGACGCTGAAGTACCTGGATGAAGTAGAATTGTCCAGCATCCAGTACCAGCCCAGCCTAGTCGGCCTAATCCATAAGAAAGACAAGGTCAATAGGGTAGGGTGGTTTAAGACTGCGCACCTAACTTATCAGGGGATATGTAATCAATATGAACAGCTTTACAAAAATCAACTTTGTTTATTTATATTCCTTAGTTATCAATTAAAAATATTTTATAAAAGCACTTTGACATGAGATCAATAGTTTTAGAGTTATTTGAGCAAAATCATAAAATGAGAAATGCGCACTCTTACACTACCGGTCGTGTAAGATTGCGCAGTGGGTTCGGTAAGACTGCGCGGGTAGTTTAAGAGTGCGCAGTAGATAATTAATTCTATTTTTTGTACAGATCACACACAAAATTTGCAGTACCTACTTTGCCGTGCATTCTTCATGCCACCACTCATTACAAGCTACACACATACAATTCAATCTTCAATTATTGGTTCCTTATAAATTTCTCCACAGCCTGGACATATCCAAGTTTTCTTAGAATCAGTTTTTGGTGTTTTAATGTTATTTTTTAATTTGTCCGTCTTTGGTTTAGATTTTTCAACATTTTTGCGACTAGTACTTGCAGTTGCCTCAAGCTTAACTTTCCTTACTGCAGGCTTTCTTTTCTCTTCTATTTGATGTTGTAAATAATTTTTATAAGGTGAACAACTAATAACCTCGGACCTTGATCGCTCGGATGTCCGTTTTTTTCTCGACGTCATTCTGTATATACGAAATACCGTAATTATAGAATGATTTCAAGTTATAAAATCATGAAAAACGGAAAAATTAAATAGGACGTGTAAGTCTGCGCGCGCAATCTTAGACGACCGTACCCTGCGCAGTCTTACACGATTGTCCATTTTCAATTGTTCATCTCGGTACCGCCATCTATGCAGAAAGACCTGAAGTAACTTCACCGGCACTGTCTTGTGATTGTGTTCGCTTGCTAAATCGATCAACATAACTTTTGATTTACTTCAATCTAGTGATTGACAACACGTTTAAATTGAAGACAAATAAGATCAAAGAGTGATAAAAACTTCAAACTCACCTGGAGCATCGTATTTTCACGGTAAACCAATTATGTTCTAGGGGCGATAACAGGTGCCGTGCCACTTCAAAACAACACTGAAGTTAGCTACGAACATCACTCTGATTCTGAGTTAGGACGTCTGCGCAGTCTTTTCGACCGCGCAGTCTTAAACCACTCTACCCTACGTGCAGAGCTGACTAAGCCGTCGGTTTCCTCACGATGTTTTCTTTCACTTTAGGTAAATAATTTAGTAGATTGTACAGACATCTATTACACTTGTTACGCAGTAGACTACATAAAGTTGCGACTGATGATGATGACCCAAATAAGTAATCCTCCTCCTCCATAATCGGTTCCTCATGGTTTAGGATCGTGACTCCCTGCCAAGGTCCTGTAGATAGAGGCTCTCTATTCGGAGCGGTCGGTGGCTTGATGAAGTGCCCGGTACACCGGCATTTCCAGTTGCTCCGACACTTGGTCTGCCCAACGCTTATACCGCGTTCACACTATGCCCATGCCGCTGCCGGCATTATTGCCGCGGAATTATTAGCACAGCAACATCGCCTTTATTCTCACTAAGAAGCTAGGGCATGAATTTGGGCCAGGAGACGGGGCAGCGGCATGTTCGTGTTCACACTATGCTCGTGCCCACTTCCCTGCCCAAGTCCCTGCCGACTGCGGCATAGTGTGAACGCAACATAAGGACTGCGCCCTCTCGGTCTTTTGGCCTGTAGTGTAAGTGCCCTAAATAAGTTATAACGTGTGACATTTTCATATCCTCTCCAAGTTCAATTAACATTGATGGAGTTAGAGGAAACTCGCTGTTTTCCCGCAAAATGATTACTCGAAATAAAATATCCTGCAACCGCATTTATTGTAAAAGCAGGTTGCTGTTTTTTACAGATGGCCTTTTTTTATAAAAACGCTTATTTGTAAAGTATTTGTGAATCGGAGGATGGTACTATGTTTGTTCTAGTCGTATTGTAACTGGCGGGATAAAGTTTCTAACATGAGCTGAAAGTTTTTTTTTTTTTAATGATAAAAGTAATGAAACAATCTGATAGCTCAGCTGATGTTAAGTAGTAACTTCTGCCTATAACAATGCATTACCTCACAGAGCAGGTCCAATGAGGACGTGCCCTGTAAGGCAATGCACTGCGTCCATCACTCTGAGACGTAAAGATGTTGAAGTCTCATGTGCCTGTAATTACACCGGCGCCCTTACCCTTCAAACTGGAACACAGCAATGCGAGCATCGCTGCTTGGCGGCAGAAATAGGTACGGTGGTAGTACTTCCCCGGACGAGCTCTCACATAGAGCTCTACTACTACTATTATCCATTGCTTCCATTATCTTGATATTTAAGAGATAAGTATTAGGTCCGTCTCTTTTTGTCGTGGTGTACGTACGGACTGAGACAAAGAACTTATTGGTAGATCAAGAAACCCAGTCACATCAGGCTTTAAAGTAGAACCCACACAGTACGAAGTTGTATGTGAAAACGTGGAGCAACTTGAATGATTCGGATATTTTACTTTCACTTATTTAACCTTTGGCATAGGTTCGTTTTATGTTTTGGTAAGGTAAAGACCAATTTACAGTTTCACCGGTTTTCGGCATGAATGTACAACACAAGTTTATCTTCAATTCCGACCAAAATAACGTCTTGAATATCTCATTTGACATTGTAAGAGATTACGGAAAATTCACAAAGTCGACTTTTACATACAATATTCAACAGATTCGGAGCTCCGTGTGAACAAGCGGAACATATTTCGTGAAAGAGGATATTAATGAATTCAAAGAGTTGGGTCTTGAGCCTTCAATTGTAATTTAAATTATAAAAAGTTTTCAGAAATTCATCGATAAGATTACAGAAACAAGTTTCACCAATGATAAACAGGCTAGAGTTTCATTTTAATTAATAAAAAAAAAAATTTAAAACTACTAGGTAGGTACTTTTATTATTCCTTACTAAATTATTTATTCCTAACTAAATTGTATACATTAACCTCTATAATCTTATCTATTAAAATATTATTAGAAGATTTTTGCAATTGGGGTAACAGTTGAGCATAGTATTAAATCCTTTTCAACACACTTGCTCATAAAGTGGCTCTTTTGTCACCGCAATTAGGCACATAATGACACCCATAATCAAACTGTGATATAATCAATCTATAACTCACTAGTGAGTTATAGATTTTTTTCTTAATTTTATTGGTTGAGTTGCTTTGTCCTTAAAAAAGTTTTTATTCAAAAAAAAAGATCGAGAAGAAGAGAGTTCAATAGAACAAATAAATTAATGTTCCTATTGCTTGCTCATTTCATGCAACTTCTTATTTAAATAGATAATTTTAACTCGTTACGTGTTTAATAAATAAAACTTTCACTCAAATATAACTTTTGTTTTCTCTGTAATAAAAAAAAACTTTAAATTCCCCATTTTGTACGTGGCAGAATAGGCGCAAACCGTAAGCGCGGAAAATTAAAAAAAAACCTCATCTCTTTAGTCTGTGGCAGATCGCAATGCGCGCGCATAGGAAAACTGATTAGTTATTCCCGCCATAGCAAAACATTTTTCACAACTCGTTTTCACTGTTGAAATTATTGTTATTTTATTCACAAGTGTGTTGAAAAACGTCGTATGATACACGTGTGTATTGATGATTACCGTCCTCGGCTCTCTTAAGACCCTCGCCTACGGCTCGGGTCTCAATGGCACCTCGGTGGTAATCACCAATGTTACACACTTGTACCATAATGTACTATTTTCGTCGTTTTAATCCTATTACCATAATCATCATCATCCATTGCCCGACTTCACCCTCTGCTGGATATTATAGGCCTCCCTTCATTAATGCCATTCATAACGGTCTTGTGCCATTCTCATCCATTTTCGCCCTGCGACTTTGTCAGTATCGTCTACTCATCTCGCTGAAGTCGTACATTTCTATAACCACTTCTCGGCTACCACTCAGTAATTATCTGACTCCATTTGTCATCACCACGCCGCGGACCATCTCCTACCTAGCTTATTTTGAGTTCCATTATCATATTGTAGATACAATAATGATTTTTGATCGTAAAACGGATTTGTTAACCTTTTTACCCATTTTTCACGCAGTATTTTCGTTCCGCTTGGCTATTAACTTTTGTTACTGTTTCTATTGTACAGCGGAAAGGTAATTAAGCTTCGAATGACCCTTTTGTGATCATTTCCCCTTTTAGCTTAAAATTTTGTTTTATGCTGTGCGTAAAAATCATAATAGCTCCGGCGCGGAGTAATTGATTCTATTCAAAATGTTTTATCCCTGAAACGTGTTGAGTTTTGGCACTTCTTTGTTTTTAGTGAAATTGTCATACATTCATCATCATCATCCACAGCCTGACTTCACCCACTGCTACGTATAGGTCTTTCTTCGTTGGTACCATTTCTCCTCCGTGCCAGTCTCATTCAACTGCCTGCTATGCTAGCTACATCCTCCGCTCATCTTGCCACAGGATAACTGACATTTCTGTATCTGGTTCTCATCAATTTGGTATTTGTATTACTTATTGATTTTTTATTATTGATCGTAAATTGTTTTGCTCAGAAACAGAAACCATCATCATCATTACCACCATAATTATCATCGACAAGGCATCCACTGTTGATCATCGGTGGTCATGCTCCTAGATTTCTAGAGCAACCTTGCGCAGCCTGTATCTAACAACACCATAGGTTAATGGGCCTCAGCTTAGAGTTTACATCATTGTGTCATCCATCAGTTTATCAGTACATTTCATTACTTTTTTATAGATTGTCTTTCACACGTACTTTAATTCCTAGAGCACTATTACTATCTATTCTGTCCTAGAGCCTTGAAATGCAATAAGATAAGATATTCAGATGTATGTTCTTCGAATAAAGTGAAACAAATATTCCCCGTGCTAGAAACGGCTGCACAAGCAATCAGCTAACAAATCTTCGACGCGTGGCTTGCTTACGAGATCTCGAGAACTTGTTGACTCGACGGTGTGGGACGAATAGGAAGACTGTTTGCTGATTGGTTTACTTCGTTTCTTGAGTGCTGTGAAACCGGAATAGTATCCTGGTTGACTTTCGCTGGTATTATCAACTGCAAAAGAAGAATTCGATTCGGATATTGATTCAATAGGTGTGCAATGTTGAGCATATCACTTTTAGCAGTGTCTATACTTCCTACCATTAACTAAGACAATGCTGGCTGGCATTGTTTTTAAAATATTAGGTCACGAAATATCTCTATTGCAAGGTTCATCCAAATTAACTCAGTCACAGCGAGATCAAACGACGATCCCCTAAACTCAAATAATCTTAAGTCCGTATTCGCTTTTACTACTCAAGCATCGTTCTGAACTCCAGTCTAAACTTTTGTATGAGAACTTCTACTCAAATCTATGCTTGTGTAATAAATTTTTTATCTGTATACTTAAAAGCCTTAAAAGCACGTATTCAATGACAAACGGACTTAATTTCAATATGTATACGTACGGCAACAATTTTTGGCCTCAAATCATGTCCAACTTCCCAGGTTGCACCTGCATTCGCTTCACATCAACATACGGCAAGGAGCGAGGCACGTTCAGCAGCCCCGAGTACCCGCGCGCCTACCCGCCGCGTCTCGACTGTCTGCTCTACACATTCCTCGCGCAGCCTCACGAGATAGTCGAACTCGTCTTCACCGACTTCGATATTTATAAGGATCATCTTGAGTAAGTTTGTACACAAATATTTTTAACCCACAATACTTAGTAACGAACTAACCAAATTCTGCCAAAAGTGCAATGTTTTGTTAGTATCCTTGGCTAGGAGATCAGTGTGGTTCACCAAATACCCTTCAGTAATAAGGGCGTGCGTTTCAAGCTACATTATGCTGGGCAGCGAACGCAGTTCAGAGCTTGTGATACGGGGGCAGACGACGGTACCCATCTATTCATTCGTAAAATGGTGTGTTTTATGAAGCATGTTGGTATTAAAAATCATATCATAAAAACCCGCTTCCATAGAGCTATGTGCCTAACGTAACGTTTTCGGCTCGCTCAAAGTTTAATAGTTATAATTATGTTTTTTTTTTAAAGTTCCCAAATTAGTTTTGAAACTATCACGGTTTAACCCTACGTAGATTACGGGATAATGACTATCATTTGTGAGATAACTCATTCCCACTGAAAATAAGGATCATTTGTCAATTCGGTGAGTGAGATGGACGCTTCTGCCAATAACTTCAGTGTGAAAGTAGGTATCCCCGATCGATGGGTTTGCGCCGTCCCTATCATTGTAACAGCCAAAATGAGATGCAAATATTTGGTGACTCAACGGATTTTGATTAAATGTACCTAAATTCCGATAATGCTGAATACCGACGCAATCGGAAATAAGTAATTATTATTTATTTAGGTAAGTCGAACACTTTTGAGAATTAGATCAATTTATGCTAAGTACTAAGGACTTTTAGCCATGACGGAGGCCTTAAGGCGGCCTAAAAACTTATACGAGCTTGCTTGCTTGCTTGACATAAGATTTTTAACTCTCGGCCGAAAAATGGACCGATATGGTTATTATAAGATTGACGGCGTTGTGTGTCTGTTTGTTTGTTTGTCTGTGCCATGCGTATTTGTAAGAAAAATGATTAATCAGGAATGGTTTCAGCCATTTGGTGAAAATTGGTGGAGAAGTTTCCAAGTTATGAGGATTATTCATCAACTATGAAAACCATGAATCTTCGGTGTAACTATAATTGCCGTTTGAAACATTTAGTTCATCTCAATGTATTGAGATTTGATGGTTACTCCCAGGTCTGATGATGATCATGATGAATCTAATACCGCGTTCACACTATGCCATTGCCGCTGCCGGCATGAATGCCGCGATTAATTCCGGAATTATTAGCAACTTAACAAAATTATTAGGAACTTAACAGCAACATCGCCAAGTTCATGCCTTAGCTCTTTGGTGAGAATAAAGGCGATGCTGCTGTGGCAATAATTCCGGAATTAATCGCGGCATTCATGCCGGGCATAGTGTGCACGCGCTATAAGGATCTAAGAAAATATACATTGTCGTGGGGTTTTTAATTTGTTGTAAAATTAGGTTGTATGGTAATTTGCTTACGTACCTACTCTATTTCAGTCTAACAAACTTTGTCTTTTTTTAAGTAGAATAAAATCTCATCTCTGATTCGACAAGCAACAAATGACTTGAAAACGTTCCTCAAAATCTCCCAAAATATATATACAGGAGTAACTCGATTATACCCCCTTTTAATTACTCATCTAAACGTTTACGATCCTCTTTTGCTCAAATACAAAGCTTATAAACGAGAGAATCTTTAGTGCCTATTTTAAAAGCTGAAACGGGGCTTTCCCCTTTTCATTCTTCAGCCCGTAGAATATTATTGACCTTTTACTTGACAATAACCAACCAAACGGCTTCTTAAGGCCCATTTACATTTTCGTCACATTTGTAGCGATAAAGTCTCCGATGTAAACGCCAGAACAGCAGTATTGGATGCTGTATAATCATTTAAGTGTCTGGGACCCCTGAACGTGCGATTTTAAAGTTTGTCTTTGGTTTTTGGGTTGGGTTTGGGTGACAAGCAAATAACACTTTTATGCGTTTGACTTATTACCCAATTTGCTGTGCGAATTGTAAAGGTTCTATGCAAAAGGAATGGCCGAGTTGAGTTGAATGTAAGGTTGAATAAAAATCACTAAGTACACTCTTACTCGTACCTTAGTTTTCTTTATAGTGTTTTACTAGTGAATATTTTGTTATGCTAGTTTGAAGCTCAGTTTATAAGTCGTGTTGATGAAAAGTCGATTCCATGCTACTGTAAAACCGAATCTAAACTCATAAATAATCAGATTTTGGTAAGTTCAGACTGCATACAATGTAGTTAGCCACATTGTATTAGTAACATCATACAATTCGTAAGAACACTTAAGTAAAAATCGTAAGAAATGAACATCCCTCTTAAAAACCAATAGAATTTACCAAATTGGCAAAATCTTTGGGTAGAAAGATCAAACGGCTAAAATCTGATTCCGAAATTGCCTTATCCATTTACCTACTTCACATCCTAAATCCAATTACATCGAAATTAATGTGTCCACATACATAAACTTTATGAAAGCTGCTACTATAGGTTCTCGCTGGGAAATAATTTAATAGAAAACGATCGTCTGATTCTTCCAAAAATGCTGCAAATTTTTTCCACCCTATGACTTATATCTACGTTCCAAAACTAGTGAATTTTATTCCAAAGTTAAACTAACAACAGCTTAAAATGATAAGCTTTATAACCACTAAAAACCGCATTGAAAGAGCTTCTTTTCAAGAGTTATGAGGTCAGCTCAGAAGAATGAAGCTGGTAATTTGAAGCGGTCGTCACAGACAAAACTGAAACACCCGGAACAAGGCTCACAAGGCTGTATGTATGTATACTGTATGGTATACTTATAGTGCTCATTATTTTATTCACATTGAAACAAAAAAAATATTGAAAAAGCAATTGGACACTTAGTAAGAGACATTTTTAAAAAGATTTACAGGAGATAATCCTAATTTTAAGCAATTTCAACTTCAAACATAATTTGACTCACTTCCAGTTTCGTAATAATATCCAAAGCACAACCAGCGGAGATAAGCCAAACAAAATTACCATCAAACTTTACCCATTCCTATCGCGTTCTGCGCGTATCATGTGACTTTTGATCGAGTTTAGCTAGTACGGCCTACCACTTTGTTTTGTCACGTCTGTGTTTCTACGAATTAGGTTTCAATGTAAAATGATCTTTATGTTACTGCATTAAGATGTCATATTGTCTGAGTACATGAGTCGATTTGTAGAAAAAAAATTAATGATGATCCTGATCAAAATGTTCACATTTACCATAAAATGTTTTTGCTTTAATTTCCTAAGAAATAGTGATTACAATTTTTTTCAATTCAATAAGGTATAGCTGCTATTCGGAGTACCACTTTGGCACAGTGCGTACGTTTCTATGATGATGTGGTTAAGTGGCACAAACTAGTGCATGTGCTAGGTCACAACTTAAACATGCTAATGGTTAAACCCACACGTTTTATAATTATGTAATTACTTCCTAGTGTTTGCCCCAGGATACCAGGAGTGCAGAATTTTACAAAACATTCACGTCACAGGCGAGTGTATCTAATTTGAGAATAAACAAAGTATTTGCTTCACGAGGTGAAGTACCAGGGAAGCACATACTAGAGAATCCTCTTCGCGAGGGATTGAAACGCGGTGATACCACCAAATACTTTACTTAAGTAAGTAAAATTAACGTAAAATAAATTAATTCATAAATAAATAAATACTTACCATTCTCTGCAAAGTAATATCCATTCATCGCATCATGTATGTGTATGGTGAGGTGACGACACATTTTGATGACGAAATCGTGACGGACGCAAAAAAGTAGTCAAGCGCTATGAAGTACCAGGGGAGTAGAATAAGCTAAGAGGAAACGCATAGAGAAAGGTTTATTTGTACAAACTAATATATACTCTGTGGTTCGGCTTCAAACTATCTTTGTTTGGTCCTCGTTTGTCTCTGTCGCGTCGCAGCTATTGCGGCACATAAATATGCCGTGAAAGTAAGTGGATATTGTTCACTATATTTAGTTCTTATTCACAAATGCTTTCGTTTTTTAGGCTATGCTGTCAGCAGAAGACGCCATAGGACTACAGCCCCGAGTCTGTGCATTTGTTTTGAATTTCGGCTCAAGTATTATAGCACACGCAAACGCATTCGCAAAGCGAGAAATTTTGTTGGGAATTGCACAATTCCCAAATCTCCCGGTAGAGGCGCTTATCCGGTTTTCATACAAAATATCTCGCTTTGCGAATGCGTTTGCGTGTGCTACACTCGAGTCGAAAGTCAAAAGAAATGCACAGACTCGGGGCTTAGCTGACAAGTTTGAATAGCTTTCAGGGACCCACGCTGGAAGCTAGTGGAGGCGATGAAGTAAAGTTTCATATTTTTGCAATAAAGTGCAGTTTTACCTTATCAAGATTAATGGAGAAATAACTAGGTACGTCATACATTGGTGAATTTGTCTCTGGAACATGCCTTTAGATTAGTATATTTGTGCAATCTCTATAAAGAATATAGAACGTCCAAAATTTATGAGAACGGTCACGTGATTTTTTATTCGAAATGTGTTTTTTTGGACTTTTGGTTTTATAATTTTCTAACGATTTAAAAATATCAACTTGGCTTGGGTCCAAAAACGTATTATTCCCGTGGATTCTTACCAAATAAGGGTGGAAGAAAGGAAATTTTTTGGTTGTCAAAGGTGTATTTTTTAACAGATTTCCTCTGGTTATTGTGCCGTTGACAGCGCATTTTTCCCCATTCCGTGATATATTGCAAGTAATTTGCTTGATAAAAAGCCAGCAAATGAAATCCTGTTTAGGAAAACATTGTGAGGAAATCACAAAATGGAAATTTCCTAACTCATGTGACCTGTTGTTTGATACAAGAGAGCTTTAGTGAGACGGTTTTCAGAACTTGTTTTTCACCTTATCTTAGACTCATCTTCATCTTTACAATTTTGTGGTTTCAATAAGGACCACCTAGAAAAAATAACTTAATTATAAAAAAACAACGCGTCTGCATACAGAATTACAGAGGAAAGTGCAGCAGTAGGTCCGAAATTGAATCCCCAGTTGATAACATTCAGAAAATTATGAAAATCTTTATAGTTACATTTTGCGAGTGAAAACATTTTGAGATTTATGCAAACTAGAGCTTTTAAAACGAAAATAATTAACAAAATGTGCATTGCAAGGCTGCTAAATAATAATTGCCCGACAATGTACTATAATGTACCTACATTCTGTGTTCGTATGCATAATAATTTGCTTCGCACAAAATAACCACTTCACTGAAATGATTTTCGTTTGCGGAATGGAACTACCAAAATATTCATTTTAATTTGGGTACTCCATAAAAGGCTAGTAAAACCAACGGGTTCCGCTATTTTAAGTTAGCAAAGTAAATAGAATGGGTTCGTTTAAACTTGATGACCGATATACAGTCTTAAAATTTGGTAAATATTCTTTTATTGGAATTACGTAGAGGTACCTACACAAAAATATTTAAAAAAAAAAGTCTTTGAAACTTTATTTGCAAGTATGCTTTCTTTTTCATGGTTGCCAGTTATTAATTATAAATAACTATACGCGCAATGAGCACACCATTTTCTAATCATGTGCCATTTGCTAGCTACCTACTAGAAGTTAGTTTTTTCACTCTCTTACCTAACATTTAGGGTTGCGACGGATTTTTATTAAAAAAATAGGCAAACTGACATGTAACGCTCCAAAGGGTAGGTAAGTGGCGTCTTAAATTATTTTGTGTTGTGAAAGAAGTTAAGTTGTTAGGATTACCACAATAAGGCCCATTTTGGCTAGTCGCCAGCTTAACCCCAGTCGTACTTTACTGCCACAAAAATTGTTGAGGGCGAAAGTGACCAGCTACAACTATTTTGGCCAATTATTTACACCTAGTGTTTACTGTTTATTCATATTAAACTGAGCTTGATTTTACGGCGTAGTGGTTGACGTGGAGACAATTTTGCCAGTATCAAGTGAGATATTTGAACTAATATAAGTCAAGTCAAGTCTGTTGTCATCTCTTTAC
Organism: Eulithis prunata; assembly: GCA_918843925.1. NCBI lineage: Eukaryota > Metazoa > Arthropoda > Insecta > Lepidoptera > Geometridae > Eulithis > Eulithis prunata. The sequence continues at coordinate 3,142,123 of OU974016.1, read as the reverse complement.
GTGACAATGACTTGACTTATTATTTCGAATTATATCTCTTGACACTGGCAAAATTGTGTGTCAAAATGACGGACAGAGGCCATTCATTAAGAAAAGAAGAAGAAAAAAATTACAATGATAAAGCATAAAATGACAGATGACTATGAATAAAGGGAGAGCTTATTTATTACAATTTTAACACTTGACATTGGCAAAATTGTCTGCCGAAATGACGGACACAGGCCATTATTGAAGAGAAGAAGAAGAAGGATAACTCGCGGGTTGTAAATGGGTGACAGAAACTTTAGAAAGTTTATATATAACCAGCAATAACGCATGGCGGTCTGTTGATGATGATGAAACGTGGACTTACTATTCTCATCAATAACGGTGTATGTTGTACTTTACAAGTACATACAAAGCCTGCCAATAATTCGAATTCCAATTTGTCACGTCACTTCACAGCTTCAATTTTCCAACAAAGCATTTTCCACACGACAGTACCGTTCTGATCGTAATATTTCATACGTGTACAGTCTAAACAGGCGTACAATCGAGCACAAAAAGCTCAGTGCTATCCTATGACGTTATTGGTTATGGTTGAACACACGAATGATTTTAACGCTGCCAGTACGCTGCACAGATCAAAACTAAATTACGGTCGGTGAAGACTAAATTTCAATTTGCAGTATGAATTATTCGACAATTATTTGAGCTCTATGATTATCTATTAAATAAAACATTAGTTACCTAACTGACAGTAGTAATATAATTAGTATGATAACTATAAATTTTGTAATTTATTTCATAATAGTAAGCAGATTTTTCAATTATCAATATTGGTTATTATGTAGATGATATTGTTCTAAAAGACTACAAATTTTAAATATCAATATAGGGTCTAATTTAAGCCCCTAATAAAGGAAGCGGAATATTCTAAGGAGAGGAAGCACTTATGAGCGTAAAATAATCAATTATTTTGACAGGTAGGTAAAGCGCACTTTCTCATTAAAAAATCTACATCCTACCTAAATACAGTGTGACTAGAGTTCGTTTAGAAATCTTCGTTTGTTTTACAACATAAGTAAACTCTCTATACGTAGTACGTAGTTGGTTTATTTATATTCTGCGGCAGAGGGATAAGCGGTAAAACCGCTCGTGTATCGCCAGACTTAGCACGATTAATTGCCACGACACGCTGACGTGACGTCACCGCGTGATCTATGTCTTGGTTTGGATGCTAACAGCGAGATGAACGGTACAATTAATAGTGAATTTAATGAAAGCTTCGAGAATTTACTGAAGTTTTGCTAAATAGAACCTTATTTACGTACGGCAGTTGTTGACAACCCTTAACTCAAGATGAGATAAGAAATGTTTACTTGTTGGTGAACGGACAGCGCTGAATTTTGACAGTCACAAATGAAGGTGTTTTTGACTCTTGGCGTCCTACACAACCATGGAAGTTAATTTAGTCCTTATGGCCCTTGATCAATGGGATAGGCCTTCACATCTGTTAAAGATGATTTATACAGCGTCAGTAGGCAACCTATGCCTACACTTTAACGGGACACTGGTGCCTGAGACAATGTTTAGATGGAGTAGGCTTGCCCAGCACCTATACCATCCTCTCAGCCTAGTCAGCTATACCCACAGGAAAGGCAAGGTCAATACGTGCGGAGCTGTCTAAGCCGCGATTTGGTCAATGGCAACACGTTGATGTACAGTATTTTTTCATTTCTTGAGTCCCTAAGTCGCTACGCTCAAGTTCCAATTCTTTCAAACTTCTAGTGATAAAATGTGACAAATTCACTCAGCTCTGAAAATTAGCTCACCTAGAAGAATTGATCGCCATTTGACAGATAAATTGAGTGAACGTGCTCGCCTTCCAAAAGATCGAATCCAACAAATAAGTTTACTTCCAGCTTCGACTTCTCAAGGGGTAATGGCCTTATAACTCTTCATTCACTCTTAAAATTGGAATGGTGTAATAAATGAAAATGTTATTGATATTTTAAATGTAAATGCGATACTAATAAATAGGTAGGTAGTAAAAAAAAAAAAATAACATGAACATTTAACACACTGTTATCTAGTCAATAACTAAGTAAATGGGACGTTTGTAACGTTTAAAAATAGGTATTTAGTAAAACTTTTTTTTTTTTTAAATAACTTTGGATAAATATACCTAACTAATTATACATGTGACGTCTCACTTACAATACTCAAATTCTTTAAGTAAATTGATAAAAGTAATTTTATTAAGCCCGTTCAAATTGAGGAAATGTTACAAAATAAACGCAACGTGATGTCTTTACTTGAAAGCAGAAGCAGACTCTCTGTTACTGATAGGATAAAAGAATTTAAATAATACTTACATCATTTTGGTCTGATTCAAAATGTTGTAAAAGAAAACGGGCATTCGAACAAAAAGGCTATTTCACGTCATTTTATAGTAACTCTAAAAATACACGTATCACTTTTATTCCGACAAAAGGGGATTTCAAAAGAGTTAGTGACTATTTTATCTAATGGAACCTTGGGTGACCAAATGTAACAGCAGTCAGAACATAAATAATTACATTTGGTTTTGCCAAAACATAACATAAAAAAAACTAGTTTTGTATAAACTCAGCCAATTTAAATGGATAAAGAAAGGCTTTTAATAGAACCACCCACATACTTAGTGGAAATTTCTGGAAAAAAACTGAAATTCCCACTGGTAGGAATGTTTTAGTGGGGATTTCTGGAATATATCAGTTTTAGCTGTAGCATAATACCCATTGATAACCCTTACTAACTAAAGTCAAAAAAACAGATAAATTCCAAAAATCCCCACTAAGAAATCACCACTGGTTTGGATTTCTTAGTGGGGATTTCTGGAGTGTATATCAAAAAACACACATGAAACATTTCGTAGCACCGTAGAACATTCCGTAGCACCGTAGAGCTTTATGGGCACTCGTAGCACACACGTAGCCCCTACAACGTAGCATCAATTTGGGTAACATTCTCTAAAAGCTAATGCCATAACATCGACGGCGAACTGCTTTTATCTAGTCGTGTACGAAAATAAAAGGCTACAACTTACGGCTAGTGTAGGGTGACCAATCGGCCAATACCACTGTTTTTATTGTTTTAAAGTTTTAAAACACAATTCATAATTCATTTATTGCGAATATGGGGGGATAGGGGATGTCAAAGAAACCAATGAAAACCAATGAGAAACTAATGGAAGAAACCAATATTGCATGCTATTTTAGGAAAATATGGTAGGAACCAATGTGTTTACATTGGTAAACACATTGGTTCCTTATATTTAACCAATGTGTTCACATTGGTTCCTACCAAATTCTTCTAAAATAGCATGCAATATTAGGTACTCATCAATAAATTGTATTGTAATGTCACAGAGCTCGAATTCAAAACAACGCCGGAGTTTTTGGGTATACTTAAAATGAACAGCTGAATAGAAATATTGTCATGAAAACGTGTACATTCTGGTTGTGGTTTTGTTTTGGCTTGAAATATAAACTTATTTTTGCTTTGCTGCAGTCGGGTAAGTTGACTCGGGTCAAGAGATTGTTTTTTGACATTTGCAGAATTAATTGTTGACTCCTTCTATGGATACAAGATACGTTAATTTGCATAGATAAGTGTTAAAACTTGGTTTTAATTTTGGATCTATGTATCACTGTATATTAGCATAGCCAATGTTGGCCAGCATTAGTTGCATACCAACACGTTAGTTTTCAAAACATTTTGTATTGTGAAAAGGATTTTATCTCTATTACATTCATAAGAAAGTTCCCATCAACAAAAATTCTAACCTGCGTTCAAACATGTCAAATAAATTAAATTGATAAAGACTAGTTTGGTTCATCGCATGGTCACCATAGTTGTAGCTAACACAAGCATAGACAGCATCCGTATTCCGCACATTAGGTGGAACGATTCGCTCGTTCTGTCGAGCGTAAACTTTGCACAAAAACACACATTACTTTGGCAATGCACAGAGAAAACGCAACTTAGAACAATGGCGATCGTAAATTCGAGAAATAGCACGTGTGGTTATTTAAAAAATATAGTGCAAAAAAAAGCTAAAACCTATAAAAACTTTAGGCGGGACTCTAGCGTAGGTATACACTGCCCCTGATTTTGTTTCATTTTCCTAAACCACAGATCATATAATACTATACTACCTAAACTAACCTAATCTGACAGGACTAAAATAATAATTGTTGTCAAAATAAATAGAAGCAGGCATAATGCCCAGCAGTAAGTGAAGTCAGGCTGTGGATGATGATAATGAAAACTGTTGCCATTCCTTTCTCATAGACTGAAACAACAAAAACCGCTCGTTTTAGTGCTGTCAAATCAATTGAATTTATAAAAATGGATCAACAGAATCGACCCCACTGTCTAACTATATTTGAAACCAAATCAAATTCTTAAAAAACTTGAAGGATTCATCCCGTATTTTCTGTATTTTTTTATATTCTAATTGAAAAATGATCAAAATATACACGTTCACACACTCTTACTTACGAGCAAACATTTTTTTTTTCACCGAATATAAGATAGGAGGCCTTTTGACGACTTTTTACTTGAAACTTTTATATATAAGAAAAAATCGTGTTCTTTATGGGGTAGAACGAGCGTGAATTACATTGACTCATCAATCAACGCGCGGAACGCACATGCGTTACAATTCATAACAGTTATTTGTGTTTCTTCGTTTCAGCCCTAAAGTTATGCATTTTTTCATAGCAGGAATATAAATAAAATAAGGAGTGGAAATTAACAAGTGTGCCGTAAATCAGATAACAGATTCTTGAGACAAAAGCGTTCTGAAATAGAGACCATAAAAAAATTGAAAGATCGTTGACGGTCAAAGTAGCAAAAAGAAGCTCAATGCAGAAAGAAATGGCATGCACTGAACAGACCTTTACTTACTACATATTTAGTGGTAATTAGCTTAGTAGCGGAAGATAAAAGAGGTTACAATATTGAGCAATTTCGGCTTGAAAAATAAAACTACATTTTATATTTAGGTAGTTTTTCCATTGTACATTTCAGTCCGAACAATCAGAATAAGGATGCAACGCGTCGCAGTGCCTCGTTTCCACAAATTATTGTCGGAACGGACTATGCGGCTTGCATTGTTTGGGATTGTATTTTTGCAGCTTCCTAAATGAATCTTCGCAAAAAGTCGTATCCCGTACCTAATTTAGTGCATATTTTACTGCTGTAGTAAAGCCATTTTGCTTAATGGGTGCTTTTACCTTGTTTTGTTTTATTTGAATACAAAGGGATGGGTTTCGGCAGAAAGGTATTATTTCGATGGGTTATAAGTTGTTTTGTGCTAAAATACGTTTAAGATAATGAAAAACATCAAACTTGCTATTAAATAGGAGACCTATAAGCTATGAATATCGACATTGTTGTAGGAAACCCTTAGGATTTGAATATCGAAATTGAATCGGTAGAATACTAAATACAAGGCAGACTATTCAGAAAATGGAAGACATTGAACTTTACTCTTTCAGACCCTTATACCTAGACATAATTTGCAAATTGAAGTGACAATGGACAGGCCATTTAGCTCAAAGAACCGATAACCACTGGGAAATAAAGTTCTTGAATGGTGACTTTGTAGTCGAAGGACCATCGTCCATTAGACTAACGATATTAGTTATACTTATAATAGGCAACATTGGAACAAGGATTATTAATACAAAAAGTGAAAACCAAAACAGACTTGGCAAAAGGACAAGCCTCCAGTGACAGAACAAAAAAAAAAAAATTTATTGACATTTGCTGATTTTTGTTTATGGATAACTAGCCGTCGCCCGCGGCGTTGCTCGCGTTCTACCCTTTAGAGTGTGACGTTTCAAAATTCCTTTCTTAGTGCACCCCTACACTATATAAGGGTACTACCCTCCAAATTTCATACCTCTAGGACTTATAGTTTAGGCTGTGCGTTGATTCTCTGTCAGCTTCAAAAGAGTTTTATATATATTGATGATGATATTGATAGCTACTCTTATATTCAATTTACCCTGTTACATTTTCAGCATAAACTTTTCAAATAAATTAATCCGAATGACGATCTCAAACTTGTCACTAGCAGTAACTTTACAAACTGTCGTAATACGAGTAAGTAAGAGTCGTAATCCAACAAACAACTCGTGCAGTAAAGTAAATAAATATCGATTCAAATCTTTATGCAACAACAAAATAACAACAAAACTGTAGCCCGGACTTCGGACAGAAAGTTAAATAAAATAACATTATTATCTATCTATATTAGCTGAGCGCAGAGCTTTTTATGCAGGCTTGTCCATGGCAGCGTTCCACTCCCCTTGCGTAGGTACGATATACTTACCTTCAGGTAAGATTAGCAGGTAATTGTTTTGTAATATATATATGCATGTACCTACTTACCTATTTATGATTGCCTACTCCTGTCATGTACACTTTTGTATAAATAAACGATTTTGTATTTGTATTTGTATTTGTATCTAAGAAATCCTTTAAGTATCCCAACAGACCTAAGAAGTATAGACAAATAGACACTCATCTAGTATTGGAAACCTTAGCTTAATGGATAAAACCCATCTGAAACTCATCATTGCGTGAGAGGAATCAATATTATTCGAGCCTTTATTACAAAACTTCTGACCCCTCGGTGAAATAAACAGCTTTGTTTTGTGAGAAAATATAAAAATACTAGCCGTCGCCCGCGGCGTTGCTCGCGTTCTACCCTTTAGAGTGTGACGTTTCAAAATTCCTTTCTTAGTGCACCCCTACACTATATAAGGATACTACCCTCCAAATTTAATACCTCTATAGGGCTTATAGTTTAGGCTGTGCGTTGATTCTAAGTCAGCTTGAAAAGAGTTTTATATATATTGATGATGATGATGATTGATGATATAAAATATTGATGATATGATTATTGTCTTGTACATTATTTTAACCAAGTAAAAAAAAATGGAGTATGTTGGTTTATAATTCGGCCAATCTGTACTGCCCTCGTATCGCAAGCTAACTGCGTTCGCTTCCCAGCATAATGTTAAGTGACGTGGCTACAGATATACGAAAACAAGAAGCTTTTGACAGCAAAAAACGCGCTGAAATGCTGTAATGTTTATTTAGTCACAGAATACCTATGATTTAGTATGAAAACAGTTCAGAAAACTTACCAGGCGACCCTGTGATTCGGTGCCTGTTATTAGAACTATTAATTTTAGTTTTTTATGTCAAAAAGATTCTTGAGATCACGTCTTGTAGAAAAAATCTTTTAGGTACAAGCTTGTTAGAGACGGTTTTGTAAGTTTTTCAAACATAAGTAATTCTTTTGCGTATAAAAGTCTGAAGTTATCAGAAAATAGTTTAGTTATAAAGTTTGATATTGACGCTTGCCTTTGTTCTTTTATCAATAAACAAAGTTCACTGCTTCATTATTTTTGCACTCGATCTTCAACTTTCTGAACTTAAATACGTATTTTAAAGGGTCTACAGTTTTATATTTAGTTTATAAAAACTTTCTAATACTTACTTCAATATAAAAAAGGAACTATTCCAAAAATGTTTTATTTTTGGCTTATTCCCATCGAGCCCACCACCGAAAAGTGGAGTGGGAAAAAAAATCCCATCGAGCCCACTCATTTGCATAGTAAGCTCGATTGGATTTTTTTTCCCATCTGGCCCACCAGTGGGCCAGTACAATTGTTGATACTCGGGTTTTGTGGTAAGTATTTCATACGCAAGAGCTTGCAAACCTCTGCTTAAAAACTAGCTAATTTTCCGCTTGACTCCTTAGTAACATTGTTCCATCACTTATTCCCATAAAAAATACAGATTATAATAACAGCTAAAATCGAATAAAAATAAATGAAAAAAAAAACTTATGAGCTTTTAGCAAATCCCTCTCAATCCCCAAGTCCTCAGAAATATCTCGACCTGTCGTAACCGAATCTACTCTCACGTGTAATTCCAACTCTAGTCCCTAGACATAGAGCCCATTTCGCGTGTCAAGTAAATTAAAGAATATCTCTCTCGAGGGTATGGTAGATTCGTTAATTAAGGGCGACGACTTCGCTACGGTATAGTAACTTGGCGACGCATCCACGCAACTCGTTAATTTCAAGGTACACACAGAGTTTAAAATCAATAGAACACTGTGAGATTTGGTGAGTTTTAAACCAGTTTGATTACAAACGCCTATCTTAGGCTTTTACATCTATTGAAGATGATTTATACAGTGTCACCTATGCCTACCTATGCCTACACTTAACGGGACGTTGTCTTTGTGTTTTACTTACTCTGTGTATTTCATGTTTGTGCCCGTTTGTGTGTCATAAATAAATGTATTTTCTTTCTTTCTTTCTTTCTTTCTTTCTTTCTTTTTTTCTTTCATTCTTTAGTGCTTGAGAGAGACAGATGCCTAAAATTCGTGGATCAATAATACTAGCCTATAAAAAAATCATGTTACACAAAGCATCATCATCCTACAGCTGATGGCTGCTAGACACTAGGTTCTCGGAAGTTTGTGGTGTGGCTTACTCTTTTCACCCAGTTGAATGCAAGAAGTGCTATTATTCCACAACAAAAACGCCACAGACTGACACTAAATAGACAGCAATTAAACTCATAAAATGAGTTCATAGTATCTTGATGGTCTGTGTGTCACTACAACTCGACAATCACTATCCTAAGGGATGGAGTCGCGCTCGACCCAAGGGTGTGCTTAACGGAAATTCATCCGTAAAGTATAATGATTTGTTTAAAGTGGCTTAGCAGTATGTCACGGGTGACAAGACTTTGAACTGCTATGCTTTTTGACGTAAGTACTTCAAAAAAGGAGGAGGTTCTCAATTCGGTTGTATTTTTCTATAAAGAAATATAAAAAAAGACGTGGTTCATCACTTAGGACCGAGGCAAAGTAACACCCTTAACAGGTAACACCCTTAATTACCTATCTTGTCAGCAACATGATTGTCGTTTGCAATACAGATTTTACAATGTACTGACCATGGTGACAGCTCATAATACAATGACAGCTCAGAGCTGTAATATTCAGTGTGTATTGCTGATGTAAAGCATGTTGCTGAAAAGATCCATAACTTATTTAGTGATCTCTTGTTCTTATCTAGATATTTAGAAGAAAGTCAGAGATGCGATCAAATTTCACACACGCACATCATGCTGTATATTTTTTTTTTCAAAATATAATACCAAAACTCTGGTTCAAATATTTTAAGCCAGAAATATTTGATTAAATTATCCCGTCATGTTTGCAGCGGAAGTTTGTTCTTTATTCACTGCACAGTATTGATAGTGCCAATCAATGCCTATAGTTTGTGATCTGAAAATATTAATACAGAAATTAATCCCATTTTTCATGCCATATTTTTTATTTTTTTCAAACGCTATGGATAACAATTTTAAAATATTTTGACTACCACAAAAGAGTCACAAAATGTTTGGGGGATTTTTTTGGATCATGTGTCTGACTACTTTTTGGGGAGGCATGCCTAAAAGTTGGTAAGCAGGTAAGCGGGATGTAGATGATGATGGTGATAAGGTGTCTGGCAGGGGTTTTATGTCTCACAAATGTCATGTTACCAATTTCATGATTCTTGGGAGAGTTTTGGCATCTAATGAGAGTAGGTAGAACAGGTTGGGAGTTCATACTCCCAGGATAATTAAAAAATTCCAAATATGCTGTTACCACGCGAGCTAAGCCGCGGGCGACCGCTAGTACCATATACAAAGGGGAAGCAATTTCTAAATTTATATTTTTCATGGTACGTCCCGTTATACTACAGATTCTGGTTTCTGCTAAATGGATATTATTACCAGGTGCTTATTTTAACTGCTTTCTCTACCTGCCATTATTATCTTCGTATCCTATTTCAAATTTTGTGCAAATATTTTGAGAAGGTTCAGTTTCCAATTTGAAAGCACAGATGAAACAGTAATATTATGAAGAGAAGTTTCACTGAAAACTTTTTAAAATGTTTATAAGTTAGTAATATATAAATTTTACTGAAAATAGACAAGATACTTTAATATGAAGATTTTTTTTTATATAGTTGGTCGTCATTTTTTGGTCGGGTATAAAAGGGGTAATTAAACTGTTCACCTAGGTGAATATACGAGGTGAATTAAGTCTCTGTCATTTAAAAAATTGGCGGTTGTAGCAGTCCCTTCTTTTTTATTGCGCTGGTTCGATAACATCGTAACGTTATAGGATACACTGATTGCGGTTACTAGACGCACAAGACAAAAGGAAGGCTGTACCCAGCAGTGGATGATAGTAAGCTAAGATGTTAATGAGGTGTTTGACCTCTTTTTTTCAGGCCTCTTGGCTTACAATTCATGTACACCATCAATTTACAAATTGGACAGCCGCCTAGCTGGCTGTAATCAATCAAAAAGTAATCATCATTTGCATTATGTTTTAAAAGGTGATTTAGGCGTGATATAATCTAAGACGTGTATCAATTTAGTACGAAAAATAATAATAAAGTATTCGAAAACAGTGATTCACGACCTCTGTAATACTAAGGGAGTTTAAAATATAATTTAGAGAAGTTACTTTTTAGGTGGGTAGTCTAGCGTTTTTTTTCTTCCTAAATATTTTTTTTTCTTTTAAAAGTGGCCGCATTTATGTTGATTTTTTTTTAAAACTGTTTTGTACATTTTTGAACAAAGTAAATGAGCCTAACATTATGTCAAACCATTGGTATGGCTATGTTTAAATGTTGTTATTGTTAGTCGAAAATTACTACCTACTCGTGTTTTTTAAACGCGGTATAATTGTTATAACAAAACCTAGTAAAAATATGTTTGGAATTTCGTTAGCATATCACAAGAATGACAAAATGTCAGCCAAAATGTGACTTTAGTAACATCCCGAAAAAATCCCAATTATGTTTTTACTAGGTTTTATTATGAGAATTACCCCTCAGTTTAAATGAAAGTAATAAATAAACAGTTGTAAAGTCTACAAACAGTTATAAAACAGTTTTAATTAATGTTGATACAACTATCGGTGCACACTAACTTCCAATTTTCAATTAAAAACGGATTGGAAGTAACTAGAACTATAACTTTTACGAATTCATTAAAACTGTAGACGCGAAAGATTGTATCGATTAAAATACTGTCGTTTGTGGAATCGATGGAATACTGCTTTTGTACATCTGAATCAATTTTATTCGACTCTGAGCTCGTTGTGCCATATGCCACTTCTTAGGCCCGTATGACTTAAGTCTATGCTTGAGTAACGACTTCTATATCGGTATACAAGTGTAAATGTAAGAAGAGAATAGGATAGATAGATAAAATAGAATATTCTTTATTGTACACCACAAGTAAAGAAAATAACAAAAAAATACCATAACTGGTAATACAATTAAGTTTTAGGAGGTAGGTACAATGGGCGGCCTTATTGCTTAAAGCAATCTCTTCCAGGCAACCTTTGGATGGACAGGATCTAATACACAAAACACGGACGGGGCGTACATAAAAATAATCTGAAGGAGATTAGGATTAGGAATAGGAATAGGATTATATTCAAGTTGAATCTAGAGTTCAGAAACGAGTTTGAAAACATTTTGTGTGCAAAATGTGTTTACGTTCCCAACATTTAGTCCAAATCGCCGAACTTCCTCGCAGTTTCCTTCCTGGCTCGTATTCTGCTAAATGTTCATCATTTATCTACTAGTTTTCCAGTAGAATGGAGTCACTGCTTTTGATTTTAATTAATTTCAGCTACTTATCATGGCTTGACCTTCTACCCTTATAATTTCCACATAAACCTTCATTTACTTGATAAATTGAATGGAGCTGGCTAATGGTTGCTGATTTGGTGGAATTGAAACCACTTTTTACCCCTTACGTTTAAGAGCCCGTATTTTGATTTTAGCCGTTAATAACAGTTTTTTCTCAACCAATGCGTCTTACCTGTTATGACCTATGCTGCCGAAACGTGGACACTGACAGTAGGGTTGGTTTACAAGTTGAAAATCGCGCAGGAGCTATGGAGAGAGCTATGCTCGGAGTTTCTTTGAAGGACAGAATCCGAAATGAGGTTATTTGACAAAGAACTAAGGTGGTCGATATAGTTAGGATTAGAAGCTAAAGTGGCACTGGGTCGGCCATGTCTGCCGTAAAACCGACAATCGTTGGAGTAAACGAATACTTGAGTGGAGACCGCGTTTAGGCAAGCGTAGTGTAGGATACCCTCCGGCTAGGTGGGACGACGACCTAAGAAATTTAGCGCAAACACTGGATAAGAAGAGCCGAAGACCGGGCTCAGTGGCGCGTCTTGGGAGAGACCTACGTCCAGCAGTGGACATCAGTGATGATGATGATGATGATGATAATGAGTTTTTTCTTCACAGCTGCACTAGAGGGGACTACCTCAAGGTATACTCCGAAGGTGGAACCCACGGTCCAGGTCCTCCCGGCGTCAACGAATACTCAGCATGGTCCCGGGTACTCTGCGGGAATAGGGTAGACGCACCACCAGCACTATACTCCCACGGGCCATTGTTGGTGCTGGAGTTCCACACTGCTGGACGGCAGAGCAATGCTACTGGATTTGTTGGGACCTACCGATTTATAGATAGACGTAAGTTTACTAGATCCTGTTAAAATGTGGGTACCTATTATTATGTTGTCTAGTACATTTAAACTAGTACACAGTGAAGCTCAACTACATTCTACAGAGAATTACTCAAAGGATTTAGAAACTACCTTCTTTATTCTATTCTTTCTTTAGAAAAGGAGTCAGATGGACGTCAAAAGCTTTATTTTGCAGTTGTCAGTATTCCTTTTATGACGGGTTGCATGCTTACCGCTGCTACCGCAAGTTTTTGTATTTCCAAGGTAGCGAACAGCGCATAGTTCAAAATTTATTGTTTGTATTGCAACTCTATATTAATTAAATAGAACTCTTGCTTCCTACACTTCGAAATAAAACCTCCCCAACCAGAAAATAATTAAAAACAAACAAGAAACGAACCGTACAGTCGCAGACACCTATTTCGCTCCGCGGTACAGTTCCGAAACAAAGTGGTAGAAAATAAACTTTCCAACTTCAATCCGTTTTAAAGGATTAAAAGACAAGCATTATCCTAGATCAGTGAAACAGAGCAACGGGATCTAAAGCTGTGACCACACTGACCTGAAATGAGATCAAGTCCCGGGAAACTAAGCTACCAGATTACTTGCAGCTGGCCTTTTGTAGTTAAAAACTATTTTATAATAGTAGTTTTCGAAGAGTATTTTTGGCGGTCATTTTTGTTAGTCAGTCGAACATCTTTCGTTTTGATGGGTACGACGAATCCTAAAACCATGAGCTTAGTCCACTCTAAGGGTAGTTTTCCACCAGAGCTAAGCAGCTAAGAATGTGTTCAAAATCAACCAATATGGTGGATGTCAAACACATCCTTAGCAACGTAGCTTAGCTTAGCTCTGGTGGAAAAGGACCCTAAAAGACACAGGAGTCATATTCGCATTGACAGCACCAGCGCTTCCGTCACGCCCAGATGGTTATTGCAATGCTGGAAACACTGTTATTTCATTTGACAGGTAATTTCGAGACAGATGGCGTGCAAGTCGAAGACACCTGCGACTACGTGTTCAGTTCCCAGCCGAGTCGGCCGGCGCATGGTAGATTGTATAGCCCAAGATACCCGTCTAGTTACCCTACTAACGTGAGGTGCACATATCAATTTCACAGCAGGTAAGCCAAAACCTCATCAGTCTGCAGAAGTCCACTGCTGGACCGCTCGTTACCTTCCATGCTACGGTTGCCTGGAAGAAATCGCTTTCAGCGATAAGGCCGCCCATTGTACTATACGAAGTTAGTTTTAAGATTTTTACGTACCTAATCTAAGGGTCGGCAACGCGCATGTGATGCCTCTGGTGTTGCAGGCGTCCATAGGCTACGGTAACCGCTTCCCATCAGGCGGGCCGTACGCTTGTTTGCCTACTTAGTTGTATAAAAAATAAAAAATAAATCTTCGAGTACAATAAAGTATTACCTATCTATCTGGACTGGCTTCTCTAGATTTCCAGAAAGAAATTGGGTCTTTTCGTTCATCAACATCGTAAAAGTTTCAAAAATACTGTTGGTCTATTTGAGTCCTTCTACGCTTCTTAATCCGCTTTGAGATTACAATTTAAAAACCTTTGTTCCATTTTCAGTGTTCAATATTATTTGCTATCTCTAAGCCGTCTCCTAAGGCGATTTCTGAAATTTTATTCCAGTTTTCCCCTGCCGGCAGTCGCTGGGGTCGCTAAGGGGATTATTGGACAAAAGTTCCAGAAATGCCCTACGCAGGGGACTCCTGCAGGGAAAAACTGGAATGAGCCCAAAAGACCACCTAAAAGTACTTAGAAAAAAATACGTGAGAGAAGCGAGCTATGTATGTCCGAAGCAATGTAAACAGGAATCTCCAAAGCTCACGGCAAACAAAACTTTATTCATCCACAGGATGTAGAGCTAAAAGCCCCAAACGCTAGTTTTAGTTTAAGCGCTTTGAAATTTCAACATGAAAAGTTGAAAGTGTGGTTGTGAAACCTGAGTATTTATTTCATTGATCGTAAAACGTTTTACAGGCAACATGAGAAAATCAAGTTGGTGTTCGAAGAGTCGTTTCTGCAGAAAGGCGATGAGAGGTAAGTGAAGTTTTTAGAATAAGACTTGACATTATGAACGTTGCCTAAATAGGTTTTTAGTCTGTTTAACCGCTATGCACCGTTTATAAGTATGAGTTTAGACTGCTTTGAAAATAAATTAGTTACAATTTTAGTTTTTTTTTTACTTTTGAAGAAAGAATAAAAAAATATTTGTTACGAATTAGCTTGGCAGAAAGTTGTAATTTTTTCATTTAAAAATCTTACAGTTGAGTGTTAGTGAATAGGTATCTAGAAAATATACTTTTATTTCAGTTGCCTAAACCGAGCTGACATTATCAAAGTCTTTGACGGTAGGACGTCCAGCGCGCCAGTTCTAGCGATGCTGTGTAATGAAATTGTTGGTAAGAAAGAACTATAATTGTACGCAAATTATTGCGATATTCCGTACATTTTTTTATAAAATTTAGTTTCATAAAGCAACTATAATGACTGTCCCTATAATGATATGAGCTTTCCACATTTTGTCAGATTCCAACAAGTCGGAACGGGTTGTTAGTCACTCAGAACTAACTCAATTTTTACTTGCAATTTTACCAATTTTTCTAATACGTAGTTTCCATAAGAAGGGTATTTTTTTCAACTGCTAACACTTAGTTTTCTAACAGGGTATGAGGTACTATCAACTGGTCCAGATCTTCTGGTGCAGTTTACAGCTAACTCGGACGCACCAGGACAAGGCTTCAAAGCCAGCTATCAGTTCCAACTGGACGACACAAGCTCAGGTTTAGTAAGCATTGCTGTAGAACTACCTCAAAAGAGCAGTGTACAGTTTGTATCGGAAGAAACTCGGAATGCAAGCCTTACTGTGTACTTTTAAACACTTTAGCAGAAGGGGGATAAGGCCAACTAGTTTGAGAGGATTGTTTAGGTGCTGGGCAAGCCTACTCCATCTAAAACATGCCTTTTGGATGTTTGTACCTAACAATACCTAAATAAACATTTATTCACAAAGAAAATTACGACTAAGTGGTACTGTTTATTTCTTAAGTTTGCACGCCAACCATTCTCCTGACCTGTAAGGTTGACAGGTAGAAAATATTTATAGCATTAAGCCCACCTATTTGTACATTTGTTAATTTTGTGCAATAAAGAGTTAAATAAAATAAGTAATACAAAATTTACAATATTAATAAAATACGCATGAAACAGTTGAGACAAATCAGTACCACTCGAAAGCGTGCCCAAAATACTCAAAATTTTACTGTAACTAGACCACAGCATGCTGTGTACAATCGATTTGCAAAGAAAAACGGAATACTTAGTCAAATTCCGTGGTTAAGTTAAAATTTAGTTAAGTTTCCTAAGTGTCTATCCGAGTAGGTACTCTGGGCACAAAGCTGCAAGCGTATTTCTAAAATAATAAAAATATTTTATTTAAAAAAAAACAAAACAGCGTCGCAATTTATTTCCCAGCTACTAGTACAAATCCATTAAACGTTATCATGCCCAACAGATGCAGAGGCTACTAAAAAATCAAGTACCACAGAGGCAATATCCGGGCTAGGACCCGCTGTGAGTGCCGCGAGTAAGTACTCTCCTTTACACTTCAAGTAGCTGACTTGAACACAGCTAGTGTTCAAGTATTCGATAGACTACAAATTAGAGATCTAGAAGCTGACTTGAACACTTGAAATAGGTTAGAAAATGTTTGAATTGTTTTTACTAGTAATTACTGATCAACGGAAAACTGCTTCGTCTAGTCTAGACCCAATTCTAGACCACAACCTTCCGAAGAAGACATAACTAATGCATCAACAAAGGCATAAACGCCGCCGCTTTGATCTTAGCTACGTTCACACGCGCCTCGACTCCGCCACAACACGCCTTGACTGCACCTCGACTTTGCTATTAATGAACTCCCAAATGCCCTCAATCCTTCCGCTCGACGTCATGTTTTTAATTCTTGTTACATTTTAAACTCTGGGATAAGTCATATTTAATTTAATTCTTTCAGGAACTTAGTGAGTCTCTGAGGAGTAGTTTTACGAACTTTGCAAGGGATAGCCACTTTGAATAGTTTGCACTGCACTGAAAAAAGTTAACTCAGACAATGTATATTTGTATAGATAATACTATGAGTGAAAAAAAAACTTATATCCGAATTGAGAAACTCTTCCTTTTTTTTTGAAGTTGGTTTTAAAACTCTACTCTTGCGTCCAAACAGATGAGTTTTGATCTCCTATAATTACGCCTTTGCAAAAACAGGGATGCACTAACCATAAAGTGAGATATTTCTTCGCAAAATGCATGCTTCATGCTCATTTTGTAGAGCATGCTTCAATTTCTGCGTTTAAAAACAGTGGTTAAGCATTTTTCTAAATAGTTACTCGATATTTTACCATAAGAGCCTGAAACTTGGCAAGTATGGGCAGTTTGAAGGCTTAACTTACAATGATGGATCAGCAAATTTTGACTCTGCCGATTTACTTCAATATTTCAAAGAAATTTAAGCAAAAATATACGTTCTTTGTTCTTTTTGTGTGAAATGTTGTCTTTGTTTATGAAATTCGTGTTTTCCAACCTTATATTTAGCTTTTCTGAGAAACGTCCCTCAAAGGCTTCTATTTTCCTATCTTATGATTGAATAAAATATTTGTACTCCTTCAAGGGTAAAATATTTATCTGTTTGTTTTTCTTGTTGAACACATTGTTAGTTTTTTTTTGGATTCTGAGAGCTGAAAATATTTTTTACACTATGACGTGAAAATCTATCTTCTAATCTTCTAAATATATAAAACTCTTTTGAAGCTGACTTAGAATCAACGTACAGCCTAAACTATAAGTCCTAGAGGTATGACATTTGGAGGGTAGTATCCTTATATAGTGTAGGGGTGCACAAAGAAAGGAATTTTGAAACATCACACTCTAAAGGGTAGAACGCGAGCAACGCCGCGGGCGACGTCTAGTACCGGATAAATGTACAACCTTTTTTCGAAACACATCACGCGCGTAACGAGGGATAAGGGGATAAGATCCAATTTTAAAACATGTTGTCATTCTACCACAGTCTAGAGTCGTTAGACATCAAAATGTATTGGGATGACCACGATAAGTCACGTCACGTGACTATTCGACTGTTCCCGTACATTTTTTTGTTTTTTATTCGCTCGCTAAAGTCGCTACTGATTTGTAGACATTTAATTTGCTGCTGTGGTAACTATTAAATATAGATCTTATTATTATTTCAGTAAATGTTGTTGCTTCTATTTGGCACAAAATAATCGTGACTACTAACTAGGTACACTGATTTATTATTCACAAAATCGCAATGTTCATCCATATTTAAGCGAATTGGTTGGATGGTTGCTTTCCACTCGTAGACTCCCTAAACAATTACTATTACGGTAGTTTCTGTGAACTGTATTTTAGAACAATACCTACAAATTGCTGCCTTACCGCGAAGCGTAATGGTAGTCAAAAGTTTTATTGCCATTATTTTAGCAATAAAAATCTATATTTTTGTAATATTTCATTTTTAAACCAGTCACTAATAACTAGCTAAGTTTACCTATCCCCTAAGGTTATAAAAATAAGGACCAAAGTTTTTGAACTCCATTACTATAGTGCTTCGTGGTACGGCTGCTGATGACGGAGGTCTCTCCCAGGGTCCATGGAACCAGGTCTTCAGCCCTCTCATCCAAAGTTTACCAGTTAAATTCCGAGTTCTAGAAAGAATAGAATTTGGGCTGTTCCTATACCAAAATTCTAATCTCTCTTCCTACCAACTCTTATTAATTCTGTGTTTCCAGCTTCGTCTTGCCATCAAGTATTCCGGAGCGATAAGAGCAAAAGTGGCAGACTATCCTCCCCCCTCTACCCGTCACCGTATCCACAGAAAACGCAATGTCACTACGACTTCTTGGCCCGAGGGAGGGAGAGGATCAGATTGCTGTTCGAAGATTTCAGCCTGCAGAGAATAAGTGAAAATGTTATCGAGTGAGTTTGCTTATTTGAACTTGCATGTCATTCGTGAAACGAGTGTTAGCTAGTTTTATATGACTTTATGTTTCACTGTGCCTATACTAATATTATTTTCATTGTTTTACCAAGAAAAATATCCCCAAGTTGTATTTCTCAGGCACGATACTAGTAGAAACATTTTAGTACTCACATTTTGTAAAAAAATTCGCTCAAGGTGTTCTAAATCCCTTCGAATGGAAAGAATACGGCTGGTCGAATACTAACTGATTTCCTCGTGATATTTTCAGTATTTTTTTTCTCTATATTTAGACCTTAGACCTTAGACCTTCTTAAATCTTTCTGAAAAACTCTTAGTGGATAAATGGATTTTCTATCTATCCATATCTACACACTGAGCAGACGCTAACGTATTTCAAATTTATTTAAAACCTCTATTATTCAAAGTGCATTGCGCTGAACTAAAGAACCTTTCACATTGTTACAGTTGCGAAAGCATGGATTCCTTAGACGTGTTCGTTTACGTCGACGGACGGCTAGAGAAGATGGCATCGTTCTGCGGAAGCGAGCGTCCGAAGCCAATCATGTCGAATGGACCCAAGTTATCTTTAGAGTTCAGAGGTTTATACTCCTCAAGGCACAGCAGAGGATTCAAGATATTTTACTCTTTTGTTCAAGGTAAGTTTTTTAGTTTGTAGACTATTAATTTTTATTATTGAATCTGGCTGATACCCGAGACTTCGTACGCGTGCGAAACTTTCCACCAAAATATCTGTCAACCAGCATACGATGAACCTCGTGCCAAAGGCGGCTTTTGGTTTAGAGAGGTTAAGCTGTATCTAAGAATCCACGTCTTTCATTTCAATAAAATATAGCCTATGTTTCAATCCGGAACAAGGGCTTCTGAATGGTATAAGTTTCATTGAAATTGCTCCAATAGTTTAGGCGTGATCCGCGAACAAACAAACAGACAAACTCGATTTTTGAAATCAGAATGTAATTTAGTAGAATTTAGTAGAACTGCATATTTAGTTTTCCCATATCTTTAATTTTAGTTTTTGTTTTTTTTTACAGTTTTATAATAGTATAGATTAAAACACATCTATTCATTCCTCATTTTATTAGCAGAGAGCGAGCACAGACAATTTTCCATAGACAAAAACATTCAACGTTCACACGAACGGTCCACAGATAAGAAATATAAGGCCATCCTACACGGGTTTAGTTTTCATATCTCAATATACATAATATTATACCTGCTTTCTGTTTTGTTCAGTTTTACATTCTCTAGTGAAAATTCTGATACCTACGTAAAGTTCTGTCCCAAAAAAATATCACGATATTGATGATTCCAGAAATCCCCACTGAAACTGTTTGTTTTTTTAGAAATGCCCTATGTTGACTTTGAAGCGTGCTACGATGTATCTGTTGAGATTTGTGAAATACTGAAATCCCTACTGGTAGGGATTTCTTAGTGAGGGTTCCTGAAATGTACAGATGATTTCCACACGAGCATTTTTATTTCTGACATGAAACTGTTGAATTTTTGTAATCGCAATGCACTCATTAGGCTGAGCGCGGAACGAAACACGCGGAAACTCCAGCTTTCCATTAGATGATTAATTTGATAGCTCTAGATTTTGATCTAGCTATGAAACACACACAGCACTGCAGTCTGTATCTAGCACAAACTTAAGTCTGTGACTTAGCACACATATTTCTTAAACAAACATTTCTTAAATCTAGAGTCACAAAAAATATTATATTCGGTCGCTTATATAATTTAGTACCATTTTTTAGGTTTTTAGAATAAATTACTAACTCACGTCTTCTGCAAAATCAAAGGTAAACCCCTGCGCCATCTGCTTGAATTGAAAATGCATTTTTGCATTTTTACCAAATAAAGATAATTTATTACAAAAGTTACTTACCCCAAAAGCATTTTGTCAAACCAGCATATAAAATGTTTTATTATGCACACCGTTTGTAGGCTCCAAGATATTAATGTAGTTTTAAAGTAATATTGAGTGGATTAAGGGACTTTACTGTGACAAATTTCAGCCCTAATCTTCAACTAAAGCCTCGTTTTGAATTCTTTTTGCGGTCGTTATGACGGCCATTACAGCCAGGCAAGAGATTATTGCTCTCACTTTTTATATTATACCTACCCTTAGGCAAACATTTATAGCATTTTTGATACTAGGAGGTATACTATACATATACATACATACAGAGTAAGAGTTTTGTAAAATGCGAAAATACTCTGTGGCTCTCTTCTTTAACCTTTAGTATAAAAGAAAGCAGATCCACAAGAGACATTAAATTTTCTATTGTGTCTACAATTCAGGCATACTAGAGGTTAAGTATAAAGACACATTAATTAGCCTTGTACGTACAGTCAAAAAAAAAGAAAACAATAATTATTAATGGTTGTATGATCGTATCTCTGTTCTGACTAAATTGTCCCAAG
The DNA here is from genome assembly GCA_918843925.1 of Eulithis prunata. Lineage (NCBI taxonomy): Eukaryota > Metazoa > Arthropoda > Insecta > Lepidoptera > Geometridae > Eulithis > Eulithis prunata. The sequence continues at coordinate 3,121,032 of OU974016.1, read as the reverse complement.
TTTATGACCCTATGTTGATCGATTGTGTGTTATATGTCATTTTTTTAGACTACGGAGTAGCCACTGGAAGCCAACTGCTAGAGTTTCCATGTGCCTTCGTCTACAACAGCAGTGAGCGATCCCGGGGCATTGTGACGTCACCAAACTACCCCGGTCTATACCCTAGAGATACAGAGTGTAACTACTTTTTCTACGGAAACGAGAACGAGCGAGTGCATTTGCACTTTACGCACTTCGACGTGGAGGGAGTTATGCCGTAAGTAACCAAGAAAAAACAATATTCTTGGATGTATCACACAACGGTCTCTAGTCCCAAACTAACCAAAGCTTGTGCTATAGGAATTAGATTTCTGATAGAATACTTATATACATTTTTTTTGTAAATACATACTTATGATACATAGTAACACCCAGACACAGTACAAACATCTATGTTTGCCATACACAAATGTTTGTTCTCGGTGGGGATCGAACCCACGATCCACAGCACGAAAGGCAGAGCTACTACATGACACCTGTCAAGAAAATAGTAATAATTTATTGGAATAAGGTTGAAAAGTTTCAATTCAATCAGAACACAATAGAGAACTAACAGAAAAACCACTTGAGAAAATAAAGTAGACCAAATATACAAAGCAAATAAACAATTACAATAAAACAGGAATAAAACTTGCACACGTGTAACCTGGATTTCAGTTTAGTACCTCATCTGAACACTGATCTCACATAAAATAGCGAAACCTCGGGTCAATAGAATTTAACACCCTCTCACCACTCCGTCAGTTTTATTCGTGTCATTAAACCCGTCCATTTGTTCCGCAGTTATAAACTTCTCTTACTGTCCATAAAACTTCTTGAACTTTATTTTCTGTTAGAGCTATACTGCCTGAATTGTCCAATTTTCAAACATTACTCAAACCGTCCAGCCAATATAATTAATTCTGCTACCGGAGCCCTGGCCTATTTTTTCTGTGGTCATATCCACAAATGTTTTGTCTGTGTAAGTTATTTGAGCTATGCCAATGAAAGAAATTGATCTGGTGCCAATGGTTTTTAGGAACCATGATGTCCCCTTTCAATGTAGCAAGGGGCCCTTTGCTATGCTTCCCAGTGCGTGGTTTCCACTTGAGAACCTTTTCGCCTCAACGGTCATCGATTTTCTAGAGCCCCTTAAACTAGCTTCACAGTTACAGCACGCGAATATGTCTAAATAAGAAAAAACTGATTTGAGCCCAAAGTCTAAGAATCAAAGACATTATCTGACGAGACTTTGGTCCTATAACTGCAGTTATTTGTCTGCAGCTGTGAAGCCATCTCAGCAAGTGACTACGTGCAGTTCTCCAGCCAGATGATAGGCTCCCAAAGCCACAGGCACTGCGGTCAGCTGAAGGAGCTGATGGTGACTTCGGACAAGAACTTCCTGAGGCTCGCGTTCAAGTCCAATGACAGGCTGGATGGAACTGGCTTCAAGGCAGACTACATCTTCTTGAGGGACTCTGAAATGCACAGCATTACAATGCCCGATGAGGATAATGGTGAGATTCTCTACTGACAATCTAAAAATTATAAAAATTTCTGAAACCCATATATGAGAAAATTCTAGAACGTTCAGACTTTGGTATTCTGAAGAGCAGAAGGAACGATGCGGCTACAAAAATTAGCAGTGCCTAGTACAGCTATAAGAAATATTATGCAAAGTTTTTGCATTTGCTATTGTTTTATTCGTATTTTTAATAGTTTTTTGAGAAACAACTTCAAGTCATAGCGTTGATAATACCGCGCTATAAAGACTTCAAATGCCAACAAAATAAACTGATAAAGTAATTATAAACATTTCCAAAATATTTTACCATTCATTCCTCTCCATGCATCTCAAGGACAAAATAATAAATCTTTGCAAAATATTTTCCTATTTCTCATTCCTCTCCACGCATCGCCAACGTCTCTCAATTTAGCATTTCCTATTGTTCCAGGATCGGCGTACCATAAATCAGAGCTACTGATATGTTTATTTATTATATTAATTACCGGTATCTTCAGATAGAAGACAATAAATTTATACAAAAGACAGTTTATTAAATAAACAATGAATGTGGTATGCTATTTTATTTGGAACCCTTAAGAGGCCGTATTTTAGTTTTGACACATTTAGGCCGTTTTTTGAACTCGAGATCTAACGAAGGGTTCGATCCCGACGATGTAATAATTTTTACTATGTGCAATTAAAATTTACGGGGCAGTGCACCGTAGGGCACGTTTCTAACGTGCATGACTACGAGGCACTGTTTTGCTATAGGTGATGGTTACCACTTAACATCAGGTGGGCCATCTGCTTGTATCATCAGCTAATAGTATTAAAAAAAAATTGCACATAGTAAACATTATTACATCGTACAACATTTAATGTTGTACGAAAAGTCATAAGACTCGATATTGAGGAAAGTCGAGTTCAGCAATTAGACGGACAAGAAGAAATTACTTCACTGATTCAAAACCGCAGTCATACTTAAAACAGCTTTTTCCGAAACCTACGCAACTTAGGAACATCCACACACATCCAGGTATCCTGTAAACATTTTTGTATTGAGGTTTTCAGTTTACACTGCGCGGCTTGTACTTCAAAGGCGATTCTGTAGCAAAGCGTTGCATGCAGTGTACACAAACCTTCGCCTATTGTGTTGTAGAAAGACCCCTACCAGGTCACCCTCATCAAAGAAGCGTGTGAACATTCTGAAAGTGATCAGCGCTTCGCTTAATGAGGTCCCTTGGCATAAATAAATGCTTTGTAACGACTACTGGGCAGGGAAACTACCCAACTTGTAGTGATATCTTAATTATTATGAGGCTCTTCAAAGTTTAGGATTATCGTCGGTCAGTGGAGACATACGCTACTGTAAATAGGTACGTTCTTCACGTTTTTTGCCCACGATTTCACTCGTTTAGTTTAAGAATAAACAAAAGAAAATTATTCAAATTGTCCGAAAATTACATTTCTAAACGATAAAAAAGAGTACATTCATTCATTTTTGACTTTATAAATTCTCTAGCAATTTTATAATGCTAACTTGGCTGGGGCATATTAGCAAGCCAATTTTAATTAACGATTGGTCACCAAGAAAACAAACTGTGTGATAAAATAAAAGTAATAATATTAAAATTACAATTTCTTAGGATTGAAATAATTTATAGTTCATATTATAGTGGTCGTAGTCTAGTAACTACATAAACAAACAAAACGCTGAGAATTTCGTAAGTATGTCAACCATTCTGATTTACTCACCCAAAACCCCAAACTCAGTGAACACAACAAACCAGTGAATCCAAGTGCTAAATAAACAAACATTTACATAATTTGTTCGTCACGACAAAGTCCCGGACACAAAGCGGGACATTTACATCTTTGGCCCGTTATATGTCCGGCTTAGGTAATTATATGTAAACTTTCGACCAAGATTCTCTAAGGATTCCATCGTCCCAGTTCAAACATGGTAAAGATATGCGCATACTTACGGAATGTTAGATGGAAGGCTTTAATAAGGTATGTGACGTTGAATTGATGTGGAATTTTTTGCCGTAAAGTAAACTTATTTCCGGAGATCTGATGTCGCTATTTTACCAGTAAGCAAAAACAAACTCTATAAGCCTGAAATAACGAGTAAAATAGGTGATATAAAAAATGTATAAGCCTGAAATAAATCAGACCTTTTAAAAGTGGTTTCAATCAAACCGTTTCAACGTACTTAAACGGACCAAAAATAGCGCAATTTTAGGAGAAAATTAAGACCAAAATTGTTTGCAATTGATACTGCGTGAAACAATCACTGCGGGAATAATTGCTTGACCTACTATCAATAAAAGCCATTTGAAACGCTGGAATGCCATATCAAGTACAAAACAAATTCAGAGAGCGAAGCAAAGTTAGCAAAACACGTCACGTAGAGATTCAAATCCAAATTAAACTTTCAAGTTTAGAAGCTTTTACTGAATCTGAATATTTTTAACACAAAACATTTCGTTAAGCTTTTCGTCCAGGCTGTAAAGTTATTAAGCCATCACGGAGGTCTTTGGGCGGCCTTAGAACCCTTACTAGGGCTCACCACTCAAACTTTTCACTGATAAACTTATTAAATTGTTAGCGAACGAAATAACGAACAAAAGTGATAAAATAGTACGTCCGAAAAAACGACGCTACGACTACAGAGCTTTTTGAAGCTTTATAGTGCATTTTAGTGAGATATTGTTATTGGTTATAGATTTTTTTATACATTTACATTTAAGAATATAAGTGTTCTATTTTAGATCATTCCATAAAAACTTTTTACAAAGTAATGAGAGCGTGCATGTGATCTCTTTGTTAAAGAAATGAACCATTCGTCTTCTTAATGCGACTTACAGCTATAAAACACACCACGCACGTCGTAAGGGGTTAGTTAAGAGGGTGATTTTGCATAAGGGAAATTATACGAATAAGCCACTGGCACCGAGTTTGATCTCTAAATTATAAATCGGTCAAACAGAACTTTTACACAGATTTTTTACACTGGTGAAATATCTTTTTCTGGAAACTATCATACACAGTAATAATCGTGTTTGGTAGATACATAAAAACCACAGAGTTCATATAAAAGTTAGTGAAAAATAGTTACAGGAATTCCATCATCCAAAAATTTTTTAGACAAGTATAAATGATCATAGGTTCCAGCCATAATACAAATTACTAAATATATAAAATTCATGACTTTCGTCACCCAATGACCTTGAAACTTACAAATAATAGAACTCAGAAAATAATTTAAGAGAAAAAAACGGCACTCAGTGTCGGACACCTATCTGAATTTGTGTCATTTGTGTCAAACTCTAATCTTCTTCATCAATAATATAAAACAAATTTCATAGAAGTATGAAATTTGGTGGGTAGTATCCTTATATAGTGTAGGGGTGCACTAAGAAACGAATGTTGAAAAGTCACACCCGAAGACCCTTGAAAATTGATACATAGATAGATAAATTGACTCGAGAAGTGATATAATGATTTATAAAAATTTTCAAAACTGTTTCTATGCTGCTACCTCGCGAGCAAAGCCACGAGCGACAGCTTATCACATAATATTATAAAAGATAAAATACTCCACAATCAAGTGCCTAAGGTACACCACAATACCTAGGTACTAATTACTTGTTCCATTACTTTTATGATAAAAAAAAAACTAATGCTAGGGGTGAAATAGCATAAAGTATAGGTGACTCAATTGTTTCCTGTATTTCAATCCATTTCACAAACACTAGTCATACTACCGTTGGAATTAACGCTTTGACATATCGATGTGTGCGATGAATTTAAGCTGTGAATGACGTGGTTCGACTGTCAGCGATTCTGGAAAACTGCATATTGGGTATTTTGGCAATACATTTTGGTAAGTTATTATTTTATTTTTGGCTAATGTAAAAAAAACGCGGATGCGAGTAAAAATCACAAGGTTTGCTTTTTTTTATTTCAAAAACTTCGATCTCTGAGTTTGTGTTCATAAATCAGATGACGTCATAATTTTAGGCGGACTCAATCAAGCCATCACTCAAATTTTTTGACATAACGAAATGTCAAACTTGGCGTAAGTAATATCAAAACTGGACACGAGTTTTGACATTTTTTGAAACGACACATAGCACTTTTATTTTAATAGTTTTTCTTGTGTTATTGTAAGTATTGTTGTTTAATTTTAACCAATAATACTTAGGTCGTAACATAAAGTGTGAGCCATTGGAATAAATGTGTGTAAAGTGGTTTTTCTGAATGTGAGAATTCGTGTTAGGTTTTGAAGAGAAAATCCACCATTTTCTTTTCAAAACAAACGACAGCCGACTTGACAAATGACTTGACTTGACTTATTTATTACAATTTTAACACTTGACATTGGCAAAATTGTCTGTCGAAATGACGGACACAGGCCATTATTGAAGAGAAGAAGAAGAAGAGAAGAATATCAAAACTGGAATTTGGACTAGATCTAGACAACGGAGACACGAGTTTTGACATTTTTTGAAACGACACACAGCACTTTCATTTTAATAGTTTTTCTTGTGTAATTGTGAGTATTGTTGTTTAATTTTGGTGGAATTTTAACCAATAATACTTAGGTCGTAGCATAAAGTGTGAGCCATTGAAATAAATGTGTGTAAAGTGGTTTTTCTGAATGTGAAAATTCGTGTTAGGTTTTGGTATTTTCTTTTCAAAACAAACGACAGCCGACTTGACAAATGACTTGACTTGACTTATTTATTACAATTTTAACACTTAACATTGGCAAAATTGTCTGTCGAAATGACGGACACAGGCCATTATTGAAGAGAAGAAGTAGATCTAGACAACCTTTAGACAACGGTTTCGAGCGTATAATAACGTCAAACTTTTGCTATATTACTATGTGCATTGGGTTTTGTTTACTCTATGCATAGACACAAACGCTGTTATAGAAGAAGTTTGGCTAAACCTCATTAAGAGCTCACATCGCCAAGGATTACTGAGAGTGCAACCTGAGATGTTTAAGCCTTACCTAGATCTTGGTTTCATGCAAGCGATTAAAGCACTTATTGTAACGTGTTAGGTATTAGAATTGCAGACAAGCCGACAGGTGAGTACTGTAGATGTACCTATAAGGTTTGTGAAGTTACAAATAGCTATGTACTAATATTAAATGGGTACCAAAAAAAGTGTCAATAACATGAAAGGGTTAAGAACTTGTTGACTTCATCTCTAAAAGAAACCAAAACTAATTAACCCTTCGAAGTTTTCGGGAGTGGTTTTGTTACAACTTGTATTTTATGAAAATTTACACGCCGTCGTGCGTAAAGAAGTATACATCTGCTGTTAATCAATCACAAGAAATGCCGAACACCAAGAGGTTGTAAAAGGTAACAGAAAAAGTTTTCTGTATTTTATTTGGTTCATTTAACAGGCGAACACTGACGAAAGAATACAGCGCCCGTAAGTAACCTATTTCCAAATATAGCAACCACTATTTCTTCTCTTTTTTTCTTTTTTTTACTATTAAGGAACACAGCAAAGTGAGCATCACTGCGTTTTAATAAATGGCTGAATTCGAGGTCACACATTTGTAAGCGCAAATGTAACTCGCACTTGGTTGGTAAAAAAAACTTTCGCTGCGTCCTATTTTCAAAAACAGATTCATAAATCCTCGTCTAAACAAGCCATCTCGCCAATATTTTACCCAGAAAATATAAAAACTAATTTCACGGTACCTCGTTTTCTTGGTGACTTTTTATCCACCGAATAATCTGGGTGATATTAAGAAAAATTTTGCTGCGTCCCGAATTTTAGAAAAACTCGGATATAATGAAACTTTCATGTCCGGTATTTCATTTGCTTACGGCATTTCTGAAACCTTTTAATATGAAACGGACGAATAATTGCTTAAAGGAACTTTTGTATCGAATGTAAACTGAGCGGAAAATTCCTATTTCCTCATGATAAAATCATTATTAAAAGTTTGCTTTACCGTACAAGCTTTACCTATTTTTTGTTCAGTTTACTGCAGCATTAGACAGAAATACAAAAAAATCCGTTCAATGTTAGTAAATTTAGCAGCTGAAATGCAAGAATCAATCGTTTGATTTACATAAAAGTCTCCGCTTTTTTTGTTTCACTTTGAATGATGTAGAGCGGCTTCCGCTGACAAAAATCCGCTTAGTGTTTTCTGTGAACCCGTTCATTACTAAGTTTTCTAAGTTCCTTTGTCCCCAAAGAGAGATAGAACGAAAAAGTTTTATATGCGGGCTGTGGGAAACGCTTCTCAGAACTAACTATATACTGCTGTACACTAGATTTACTACATACCTACACGTTTTATTATTATTCGAGTGCCATAAACGCCCAACACGCCTAAAGCTCGTACTCTCAAAGTTTCCTCAAGTCTGAGAATAAAACATGTTAAGTAGTTTAATCAAAGTTTTTTTAGTAAGTAACATTATTTTGGATCTTACTTCGAAGCTCCTTTCTACTGAAACACTGTTTTAACACTGCCCAAGGTTCTCCTTGTCAATTTTTTGTTACCATCTAAACAAAACGAGATAGCACCCTAATACGTCTTGAGTCACTTACACTTCGACCGTTTGGGAAGTGAAAGTTGAGAGGTGATTCTAACCGTACGTTTCCACTGCAAAACATTCACAATAAAACATGCACAACTCTGTGAAGCGTTTCCACCGCCAAACCTTGTGTATGTTTGACATTTTGAATCTTGTGGTTTGGTTTTAAGGATTTTCTTGATTGTAAAAACTAATCGTTTGTAAGGATTGTGTTGTGAATGTTTTTAGTCGAAACACACAATTAGTAAACATTTTCGTTTATGTATGCGCAACAAAAAGCAACTTCTGTAATACAATAATCTGTTTATTTTGTCATCATAAAATAGCATTTACTGGTAGCCCAATACCCCATTATTCAATTTATATTTACGTAGCCGTTAATATTTCATTTTGTAATATTAACCGTAATGTTTCATTAAAATTAAAATGTTTTGCTAATGGACTCATGATAAACAACCTAATCGGGCTAATTCACTAGCTGATTAAGGATTAAATTAGTGTTAATCTAGTCTTAAAACTTTTATCACATTATTTATGAACAAAAAAAGAGGAAAAAACTCAATCTTCTCGGAAATCTTGTACAAGATTTTGAATAAAGTTTTCATTTATTTTTGCATTCAGTATGTTCCAAATACTACTTCACAAGTTTAGAATTAAACTTAGAGGTAACGTCTAGATACCACCAATTTAAGCAAATCGTTTTATTAAATTAGATAAAATGATTCGTCCTAATTTCTATTTTATTTTCATGTTAATTTCTACTTAAAATTTTCTATTTTATGTAAATTGCAAAAATAGGTAGGTACATTTCGACCTCCATCATTCCGAATCCCTTAATATGCTAATTTGTCAAAATTCTTCTCATTTCCTGAACCTAATCAAATTCCTTCTCAACCTTCGACCTCAAAGATTGATATTTAATAAATAAAATACCAATAGGTTGATTTTCTGACTAGCCTTTGAGCCTTTGTCTCCACTGGAATAAATAGAACATTCTGTATATTTTATTTACTGAATACTACGGTCCGTTGAATATAATTTGTGACGAAATTTGAGTATTTTAATTCGTGTAAAATTTTTAACTGGCTCGCTGGTGTCAGGGACCGGTGATAATGAATTCGCTCACCGTAAACACAGTTTACCTACATCACCGTAAATAATTGGAGCGAGATAAAATTTATTAGAACAAAAGAATGTCGGGGAAGTGGCGATGAGCATACGATATTCATCTGTTTTCATTAGCCTCTCATACTATGGTTTAACCTCGAACTCATTTCGAAATGGAATGAGAATTTTTTTTTTTATTTGAAAAGTAATCTTGTTGGTTTTTTTTTCAAAAGTACTTTTTGACTGTACAAAAATTTTTTTTTTTTACTTTTCTCAACATTTATAGGTATAAGGAACATTCTTCTTGAGTAAAATAAATCCCAGAACAAAACTTTTGCATTTCGTAAAAACGTAACGAGAGATTAAAGTTTAGATTCCCACACCTAGTTAAAAACGTAAAAAAATTGGGATTAGCAATAATCACGTGACTTATCATTCATACAAGTTTTTTATTTGCGGTTGTAGAATGTACCGGTACGGTATACCTACCCTTTACTGAGAAGCTAGAAATGTTTAAAAAAAGTTCGATTTTAACGAGTTGGCTTTTACGGATTAACTTAGTTGACCAGGCCAATGGTAGAGACTTCACGTATGGAGATTAATAGCGTATTACGCCTTTGTTTGCCGTGAGTCATTATTCAATTAAATATCAGCCGCCGTAAATCCCTTACCGGTAGAGCTGTTTTGTACCCGTGGCATGAGTTTATTGCAGAGTCACACTTCTCTAAGTAGTATATTTAATACGCTTACTTATCAGACTTTTTCAAAAAGGAAGAAAAGAAGAGGAAGACCGGAGAAGAAGTGGTTGGATTGTGTGAAAGAGGATATGAATGTGAGAAGATTAGATTCAGAGTTGACGAATGATAGGAGTGAGTGGATGAATGAAACATGTGGTGCCGACCCCACCTGGCGTGGGATAAGGACAGGGAAATGATGATGATGACTTATCAGACTTTTTCACCAGCACACTTATTTTTCCTTCTTTTCCACAGTTATCCGCCAGAGCGATGTACTGAAAAACCATTCGACGTGTTTCTCTTACAGTCATTTCCACTCGTTATTACTGCCCGTTATAAATATACTCGCTGTAAACTTTATTTTTTATTTTTTTATGATAAACGTAATGGAACAAGCTGATAGCTCACCTGATGTTAAGTAGTAACTTCTGCCTATAACAATGCATTACCTCACAGAGCAAGTCCAATGAGGACGTGCCCTGTAAGACAATGCACTGCGTCCATCACTCTGAGACGTAAAGATGTTGAAGTCTCATGTGCCTGTAATTACACCGGCGCCCTTACCCTTCAAACCGGAACACAGCAATGCGAGCATCGCTGCTTGGCGGCAGGAATAGGTACGGTGGTAGTACTTCCCCGGACGAGCTCTCACAAAGAGCTCTACTACTACTACACCGTACCGTGGAGTAGTTACACAGTGTTTTGTCTCTTGCGATCTAATTTGAATCTGCTTGTACAAAAGACAAAACACGGTGTAACTATCTCAAGCGAATATCGATGAGAGTATAAAAATTAAGTTACGTTAGGAGATTTGGGACTTAGATAAGATTAGATTAGAAAAATCTTTATTGCACTTATAAAAAAAATCGTACTGAGGCGAGTTTAATGCCAATTAGCATTATCTACCAACTAACCTGGGCGTAGTGTGGAGATGATGGTAGTGCTTCTAAGGTAAAACTTTAAAAAGAAACAACAACGCCTTTAAAACTACATTAACCTACAAAATTTGAATCGATAGCGCAATAAACTAATGCTTAAGCCACATATTTAAACGGTCATGTGTGAAATTATATTTTAATAAGGATGGAAGGCTATTATGTAGCATTCCGTCGTTTGTTTTCATTATTTATTGTAATAGTGATGATAGAATCATCAGCCGTTGTCTGCTGTTATATAAGTTACTATCTGATACCCACGACTTCAAACGCGTGCGATACTTTCCACCGAAATATCTGTCACCAGCATACTGTGAACCTCGTGCCAACGGCTGCTTTGGGTTTAGAGAGGTCAAATTGTATCTAACAATCCATGTCTTTGATTTCAATAAAATATAGCATATATTTCAATCCGGAAAAGGGCTTCTGAATGGTATAAGTTTCATTGAAATTGGTCCAGTAGTTTAGGCGTGATCCGCGAACAAACAAACAGACAAAGTCGATTTTTGGAACCAAAATCGTTTATTTAGTAGATCTGCATATTATTAATTTACAATGTTTGACTTTTTTATAATAGTATAGATAGATAGATAAATAGATGTGCCATAAGTATTTTTATTTTCGGCCTCCGAGATAAAAAGCGTTAAACCCAAAAGAATAATTATAAAATGTCACCGGGAAAAACGTTACAAACCCGGCATTTTTGCGAATAAAAACATTCTTTATATTACAAAGCATCATTCAGAGGGGACCATTTGGACCGAGGCCCTTGGGGATGTTTTTATACCTAGGCACCTACTTTATTTGAACACTGACAGAAACATTTTAGCCGGATGCTAAGTACTTTTGTCTACTTTGTTTTAGAATAAGGATAGGTACCTTGTATTGGTACTAAAATTGAATAGTAGGTTCGAATAAGTAGCTTCTTTTCTTGACTTTCTCTTACCTAATATTTATTCAAAGGTCCTCTTTTATGCAAAAGGTTTCAACAAATCTTAAGGGACTTGTATCCGGATCACGAGGACCCCATTTGGTCTACAGTTCTCACTTAATAGTTTTAATTATAAATGAAAGGAAGCTCTGAGGTCAATTTTAATAGATAAAATTGCCAGGAATTAGTGTAATAACCGATTTGTACACTCACGAGTCACAACTCACCACAAGTAAGTGATAAGCTCATCAAAGTGTAGAGGTAGGTAGGTAGGTCCATTATTTTAACATCGCCTTAATAGAAGTTTTTACAAGAAGTTTATATTTAAACACTAAATAACTAGTTTACTAGTAGTTCGCCGTATACTGAGATCCCGCGATGTTCCTAAGAAAAGAAACATTTTTTTTCAACCAGGCTGACTAACTATGGAATCGCAAAGATATTCTATAGTAGATCTTCATATTATTCTTCATGCACTTCGTCAAAAATCATAATAAGTACTGCGTCTACTCCGTGTCGGATTCAAATTCAAAAATTCAAAGTTCTTTATTTTAGAAATAACTGAGATGAGACCACTTACAACTAGGTAGGTATATATACGTAGATATACAGGGACATAAAATTATAGTTAACAACGTTAAGTAGGTAATAGGTAGGTACTTGTTTAGATTGTATGTTTGTTTATACCACCCTTTCAAAACGGAACACAGCAATGCGAGCACGAGCATCATTGCTTGGCGACACAAATAGTTGTACTTCTCCGGACGAACTCTTTTACAAACAACTCTACTACGTGCCACCACTACTGCTACTACTACTACTACTAAATAAAGAGCCCTACTACTGTATTTGTGCAATCACGGGCAGCTGGCAATGCGGACATTCAGTTAGGTCATTACCTCGCACGTTTGTATCATTAAACAGCTGTGCTAACGACCCACTGTGGTCCAATTCGGTACAAAGTGGTACAAACAGACAAGGTGGATTAGATAAATTGAGTTTTTTGATTATCTGTAATTTTTGATGGCAGTTTAGATTAATTACTTATCGTTTGTAAAGACACTAATGCATAGCGTTGGACACTTTTACGCTAATGTCATACCTTGACGATGAAACAGTGGTTTCATACCTTTATTCCTTAAACTCAAACTCGAACTTGAACTCGAACCCGAACTCGAACTCGAACTCGAACTCGAACTCGAACTCGAACTCGAACTCGAACTCGAACTCGAACTCGAACTCGAACTCAAACTCGAACTCGAACTCGAACTCGAACTCGAACTCGTACTCGAACTCGAACTCGAACTCGAACTCGAACTCGAACTCGAACTCGAACTCGAACTCGGACTCGAACTCGAACTCGAACTTTCAGTTTCAATTTCAGTCTCAGTCTTAGTCTGTCTCGATCTCAATGCTTGATATCTTCATAACCCATGCTATCAAGCTGTATAAATAGCCAGCGTGTCTCATTGTTAGAAAAGATATTAAATTTTTTTCAATAAATTTCAATTCTCTAGCGATTTTAGGAAATCAATTTTAGCTTTTATTTTTCTGTTCTTGTGGCGGTATCTGATTGGATCCAAAACTTGTCTAAATGCCTACTGACCATTTTCACCACGCAGTTTCAACAAGCCATGCAACTTGTTATAATATTTCGCGAGCAGGTCCGGGTCATCTAAATTATTCACAGCACGGCCCACTACGTTGTCGCACTCGACTTTACTATTCCCTCGTGCTACATACTTACGGAATAATTTAAGCACTGTATGCTGTAATACTTGGACACAAAATACTTTACCTATAATATACCTATCATCAGACGTACAATCCAGTAAAGTGATTCTACATTTTTGTTATAGGGTACCCTCCCGTTACCACGTGTTCTTGAATAGCTATCTTAGGATAATTAAAAAAAAGTAATAATTATTTTGATTCATATTTATTAAAGTTGTTTATGTAAATAACACACACTCTAGGTAAGTACCTATATTTAATAGTAAAAAAACCTTTAACCAAAGCACAGCTTTAAAACCTCTACGCGAATAGCTTGCTCTTCATCTCTGACGTCATTTATGAAAAAATCTATAATCGGTAATCTCTTAGCAATAAAAGAAACCAATTTTATATCTGCGAAGCTCCAGGTGTCTTTAGAAGCATTCTGAAAAATAAAATTCATTTTAAAATTACAAGAAAGTTACTTAATGAAATAGTTTTTACTAGATTATGTAGCAACATAATTATGTTTTTTGAAATTTTCTTTGCAAATAATGGGAACCAGACAGCTGATACACGAAAATTACCTAATATTATTACCTAATATTTCATTTGATATAATATAAATAATAAACAATAGCAATCAGTTAAATTATGAAATAAAATATGCAACAATTAAGTCCTAATTGATAGCTGGTTGTAAATTTTTTTCTTCGTAACTGGTTACAAATTGAAATAAAAGATTATACTTGAAACTGACTAAAAAAGTTACTCTTACCGCACAGCCGTCTTCTATAGTATAGTAATGAAATGGTGATGAAGGCGTCGATGCAGGACCGACCACCAAGTCATTCCAAGATAACAGCATCATGGGAGCAGTCAAGGCGTCTCCGAGTGGCTTGAAGTTATAGCAACGAACTCGTATGATCAGTTCAACTGTGTAAGACTGGGCTTGAAGCCAAGATAGCTGATTAATCTCCAACTGAAATTATTTTAAAATAAAAGTTTATTTTTTACCTATAACTATTCCAAACTGGTCATATGGTTTATTCACAAAGAAAATTACAACTATTACAGCATTTACAATATTTACAACGTACACATGAAACAGTAGAGCTATCTACAAACCGTTACACACGATCTATAGATAGCTCACCTCGTACAAAAAGTTCATTAATATTAGGAAAAACGTAGGTACATATTTTGAAACGTTTAGGGTTACCGTTCGACTAACCAATCGATCGATGACCGGTCGATGGCATCGGTCGACGTCCCCGGCTGTATTCCATCAGTTTCTTTCGAAATGTATTCACTAATTATGTATTCGAATAATCCATTCAACTATTAGTCGACGATCGACGTCGACTAATCTCTACATTGGATCGATGATCAATCGATTGGTGTAGTAACGCCTTTATAAACTAAGTGAATTTTAATTTTAATTTAGTTCTGTATCTGTAAATAAATACAGTATTAGGTACATAGTTGTGATTTTTTTTTTATAAACTTAATTTGGTTGCCCATTTTTTAACCAAACCAAACTCTAGAAAAACTGCCTCTTTAACCTGTAAGAAATTGTACAGAGAAGATCTGGAAGATAAAAGATGATACTTGTCTTATAAAAAAAAACTGCATTGAAATCAGAGCACTACTTTCGAACTAACATCTCAAACAAAAAAAATAACTATCAGACCAAAAAAGTTATTTGTATATAGCAGTGTAAATCTGCTGTAAATGTTTAAGAGTTATTGGTGTTCATTTTCATTGTCGTAGATAAAGTAGGTAGGTACTTACATTATAAATATCTTTGACAGATATTTTTTTTTCACTCAGCCAAAATGGTTTCGAACCGCGGAAATCTTTCACTTCTACACCGGTTGATGGTTTTACACAGGTTTTGCTTCCTGAATCACATGTTACTTCCATTAGGCCGGGATTTAAATAGTAGCTTGATTCTGAAAACAAAAATTGAATAGTCAACGTCGTTAGTATAAGAAAAAGTTTCAAAAGTGTTTTTCACTGAACTTTACATGTTATTTTTTAAGTACTTATGACTGTGAAAACTCAATCTTAAAAGTAATATTATTATTTTTTATAGACAAAGTTAATCTATTTATTCACAAAGAAAATTACAACTAATACAGTATTTACAATATTTACAAAATACACATGGAACAGTTGAGCTATCTACAAACCGTTGCAAACGATTTATAGATAGCTCAACTGGTCCAAATCAGTACCAATCGGAAGCGTGCCCAAGACACTGGCTGCATTGCCGCGCTGAATAGCAATGCTGATACGCTGGCCTAGATAATCACCAGCCCTCGGGTCACGCGTCGCTTCGACTAGACGCCCTGAAAGAATTTTGAAAACCCGGAGGGCCTCGGTACGCCACGGACCTAGAGTCTCGACCCCAAGAGGCACAAATGTGTTTGAATAGACAAAGTAATTTGAAATTTAAAAAAAATCTCATTCTGTCTGGAGTAGACAAACAACGTAAAAATTGAATTAGATAACTTACTATCAAAAGTTTTCAAAGGTGCATTCTTGCAAAACACTTTGCCAGGATTGTCTCTCGTTCCCCATTCCTTATCAACCAGTATAGGACTGACTTCAAACGGTATACCGTCATCTGAAACCATGCTATGACTTAACTTAAGGTCAAATTAGAGTGTCAGAACAAAAGTAACCAATTATACTTAGGTCGTAACATATAGTGTGAGCCATTGGAATAAATGTGTGTAAATGTAAAGTGGTTTCTCTGAATGTGATTTTTTTTTCTGGTTCATTTTCAAGTTTTGAAGAGAAAATCACGACAGCCAACTTGACGAATGACTTGACTTGACTTAGATTATTTAAAAAAAAAATATCACTTGACACTGCCAAAATTGTCTGTCGAAATGACAGACATTAATGAGAAAATTCGTGTTAGGTTTTGGAGAGAAAATCCACCATTTTCTTTTCTTCTTCTCTTCAATAATGGCCTGTGTCCGTCATTTCGACAGACAATTTTGCCAATGTCAAGTGTTAAAATTGTAACAAATAAGTCAAGTCAAGTCATTTGTCAAGTCGGCTGTCGTTTGTTTTGAAAAGAAAATGGTGGATTTTCTTTTCAAAACCTAACACGAATTTTGACACTCAGAAAAACCACTTTACACACATTTATTCCAATGGCTCACACTTTATGTTACGACCTAAGTATTATTGGTTAAAATTCCACCAAAATTAAACAACAATACTCACAATAACACAAGAAAAACTATTAAAATAAAAGTGCTATGTGTCGTTTCAAAAAATTTCAAAACTCGTGTCCTCCATTTTCTTTTCAAAACAAACGACAGCCGACTTGACAAATGACTTGACTTGACTTATTTATTACAATTTTAACACTTGACATTGGCAAAATTGTCTGTCGAAATGACAGACAGAGGCCATTAACGAAGAAAGAGAGAGAGAGGCCTTAATAGGTATAGAAGAAGAAGAAAGTTTAAATGTTTTAAGATAACAAAGGGTCTGGGTTGAGTTGGATGGAGCCCAGGTCCCACTTTTTTTTAAGCTTGCAATGATGGGACTTTGCTTCTTACAAAACACTTACAATGCGGTTTTTAAAAATGTAACAATGTCATTATAATGCAGCGGGAACCATTTAAAGACATTTTAGTTCGAAAAATGCGTCTTTTTCAATATTGTGTAGTTATCGTATTTACAGGTGCTTACGTCTAAATTTATTTAGTTTATTTTGCGTTTTCGTGACTGCTACTGCATAATAGATTATGATAAAACCAACAAAAGGTATAAATAAAAAATAATAATCTGTAAATTAATTAAATGTATGCAAATCGGGCCCAAAAATGGCCCAATGCCTTTATTGTGTGTAAAATAGATTATGATAAAACCAACAAAAGGTATAAATAAAAAAAAATAATCTGTAAATTAATTAAATGTATGCAAATCGGGCCCAAAAATGGCCCAATGCCTTTATTGTGTGTAAAAATTCTAGATAAAAAGTTTTATAAAGCAAACATCCCTCGAACACCCAGGCGACAGGTCTAAATACCTGTCGCCTGGGTGTTCGAGGGATGTTTGCTTGGCTTAGCAGTACGAGTAAAATACTTGCCAATGCAGCTGCATGTCCCAGGAACACCGGAGGGGCCCTTTTAAAAAAAGTTATAGCATAACTTGATATAATATTTATTTATTTTGTAAATTACATAGGTAGTACGAGACACGCTTTGACTTAAATATGCGTTATTGGTAGCTGCACACAACCCACAACGTCATCTAGCCCCAAACTAAGCAAAGGTTTTCTGACCCTCAAACTCTTGATATACCTAATATTTATTTCTGACAGGCGTCATGGCTCAGTCGGTTGTAGCTCTACCTTCCGTGCTGTGGGTCGTGGGTGCGATCCCCACCGAGAACAAACATTTGTGTGTTGTAAACATAGATGTTTGTTCTGTGTCTGGGTGTTTCTATGCATTATAGGTATGTATTTATTCTATCAGCCATCTAGTTTCCATCGTACAAGCTTTGCTTAGTTTGGGACTAGAAGGCGTTGCGTTAAATGTCCGTGAATATTTATTTATTTATGTTGTAATTATTTAAAGGCAGTATCATAATAATATGATCTGTGATATAGGTAAGATACACTCTTACTATGCAAAGACAAATAGCAATAAAAAAACTAAATGTAGCTTCTCTAACTCAGTCAGGAAGATACAGTCTAGTCTAAACAATTGATTATTTAATGCGGAAAATAAAAATAATAAAATAAATATTTACCGTGTCACCTTTAGGGCCCAATGATCCCTGTAAAAAAACAAAAAATGCAATGTGAAATAATTTAAAGATTTTAAAACTAGCAGTTACCGAGCTTACCTTACTAGGAGGCAAAGTTTTGCACTTCAGTGGTCCTCAACAATACAGCACATTATTATATTGGTGGGATGAAGACTATCTATAGGGCTAAGCTAAGTAGATACTTTGACTTGGAAAGTATTCCCAACGTATCACACTCAACCTGTCAGACTGTTATCCGTTGGGAAAAAATATCGACAAGCCACAATGTTACATAGGCAAAAGAGGACTCTAGAAACTATTTGATAATTTATGGCAACGACGACTTCTTATTTTTATTTTATTTATTTTTTATTTTTAAAAGAATGGATACCCAAAAAAAATTATGGTCGCAGACCTAATTTTAGTTTGGCTACACTTGGAACATCCAGCCTAAAATCGGATTTTGGCCAAAATTTCATAAAAATCCAAATAACTTTTAAACGACTGAATATCGCAGAACATACATGGGGGTTAAATCAATTGTCATTGAGGTCTCCCATCGATCTGCCACCGATGATCCACCCTTTCAGTTACACCCTGTATATACCGTACCTTCTCTCCTTGCAGCCCAGGAGGACCTTCTGGACCCTGAAATATAAAAATAATAACTTTCAACATAGGAAATTACCAAGTTTCCATGACCATCATCCAGCTCCATCATCAGATACTGGATATCACCATAGTTCTTGTCAAGACAAATCGAACGAGCCTAAACTCGATGGGCATACTAACCGATGCCCGATTTAGCTAGGCAGAAGTTAACTAAAAGCTTGTAAAAAGTTGGATCTTCATGCATGACCAATGGAACGCCTTCGGAGCTTAGGAATTATTATGTTGTTGTTACACATACACACTAGGTATGTGTGTGTATGCGTAGCGTATATATACGAGTAGTATGTCATTTCAGCATTTTGAAGTATTTTAATATTGGTGAAAAAGTATGAAGCTTACCGGATTTCCTGGCTCTCCTTTCAGACCTTGGATTCCTGTTCGACCCTGAAAATTTATTAAATGGTTATAATTATTATGTTTCTTAAAGCTCTTATTGAGTTTTTTTAAAACCTCAGAGAAATTCTATAGTGACTAGATTTCACTGAAGTCTACATTTCTAAAATAAGGCACCCAGATATAATCTAGATTACGTATTAGATACTGGCGTCTTTTGACTTGAGATTACCAGCAAAATATGACTGAAAAACTGAAAAAAACTAAAAACCTTTTTCTTCTCTTTTTTTTTTGAAAAATCGTTAGCAGTAAATCGTTACCTACATAGAAATACCTATTTCATGAACAATATTTTTTACGCTCTTGTAGTTTAGGGTAGAACTTATCTATACAGGGTGTTACCAGACCACTTCCGAAAACTTGGAGGTTCCAATCAGACCATGATACTGAAAACATTAAGCGAAAAAAATCGCGAAAAAAAAAATTGACTTGACTATCTCTTTTTAATTTTTTTTCTAGTTACATACACACAGTACAACGTAATAAGACATATCTACCTAATTATCTCATTTGAAAAAGCAAAAAAACAAATAAAATAAATAAATCAGCAATGTACACGCAGCACGCAGATTACGTCTACTACAGCATCAACAGCTGAGAGTTCATCGCGGGTCATTCAAGTACGCGACGTGCGAGCGACCTACGTTAGTAGGCACTTACGACACAGAATAAATAATAGTACTACGCCTCGACCTTACCTACGTGAATGCGTACATTGCGGGCTGGCGAAATAAATACAAATCTTTAAAAATTGTTTTTTTCGGCTATAATTATTTTTCAGGATAACTGATTTTTTTTTGGTTGGGTTTTGGTGTGCTGTAGCTCCCCCTTTCGTTTTCGGAAGTGGTCTGGTAACACCCTGTATATAACTGCATGTTAACACACAGCTGATACTGGGTTTTTGACCGTTGCTCTTTTTATAGTCGAACTAACCTATGCGACCGGACTTTTTACTTTTGGGTTTTCTCTCAATCGTCAATCAATACCAACTTATTATGTATAGGTTCCTAAAGTACCTACCGGAAATCCTGGCCATCCTTGGATTCCAGGAATGCCAACTACTCCGTTAAGACCATCTACTCCATCCTTGCCGGGAAGTCCATTTAGTCCATGAAAACCTGGATGACCCTGGAAATGTAAGTAGGTAACCAAAATAAGTCCAAATTATTAAACAACACTCAAATCTATATCTATACTTCATCATCTCCTTGCCCTTGTCCCACTTTATGTGGGTTCGGCACAACATGTGTTTTTCTTCCATGCTCTTCTATCAGCCGTCATCTCAGTTGTCACTCCTTTCTTAAGCGGGGAATTCACTAGACGGACATGCCCATGTCATTCTCCACGCAATCCATCCATCTTTTCTTTGGCCTACCTCTACTCTTATACCCATCTACATTCATATCCAATACTCTTCTTGTTACATGGCATTCATCTCTTTGCATAACATGACCATACCATGCTAACCTAGCTACTCATCATCTTCTATACTTACTATTACTTACCTATTTAACTTAAAATGTTATAAAGAGGAAAGATTTGTTTGTTTGCATTGAATATGCTCTGAAACTAGTGAATCGATTTGAAAAATTCTTTCATCATTGGGAAGCTACAATATCTCCACGTAACATATGCTACATTATATTAAAAAAAATAGGGATCTTTACTAAACAACAAAAAAATTTTTGTTCAATACCCGTGCGAAGGCGGTAGGGGCCACTACTTTTTAATATACACCAGTCTAATTTTGTTTGTTTGTGAGTTATTCTTGTCATATCCATTTGGAAAAAAACGGACAGGGTCAACGACCTAATAATACTAAAATTATGCTTAATACATTACCTGATCCCCTTTACTGCCAGGCTCTCCCTTATCACCGATGAATTTGTTCTGTTAATAAAAAGTGAACACATTACGAAAACTGCAATAATTTATTGAAAGCGTCACACAAAGCTCAGTTGATATTAATAAAACCACAGGTATAGCTCTGCTTTTTGTTTTGTGGTTTGCGGGTTCGATCCTCACCGAGAACAAATATTTTTGTGACTTTTTTTTTATGTCATAACTGGCAGACGAGCGGGCGGGCCACCTGATAGAAAGTAGTCACCGCCGCCCATGGACACCTGCAACACCAGAGGTGAAAAAAACTTACACACAAAGTTAAAGTACCTTCATGAGAAATAACTAATAAAGTAGGATACTTACACCATCCAGTTTACATACAGCTGAAACAACAAATGTATATGAATAGTTAATAATCAAAATGTTTATATAATCAGCTTTTAATATATAATACCTAATTAAAAAACAATTATGGTAACATGTAGTAGGTAGGTATAATTAGGCAGAAACTGTTCTAAGGGTGCTCTTCCACCAGAGCGAAGCTAAGCTAAGTTACTAAGGATGTGTTTGACATCCACCAATAGGAATCGTGAAAACAAACATTCTTATGGGTGAAAAACACATCCTTAGCAAAGTAGCTTGATGTGCACTCAAGAACATTAGCTTTCAAAACTTCCTGATCCGAAATTGCTTAGCTCTGTGAAAAAGCACCCTAAATATTTTCTATTTCAATTTTTATTTCTAATATAGTGCGTTCTGGTAAGATCGGCGTAAGTGGAAGTCCGGATAAATCACGTAACTAAGCAATTATTATATAAAAATATCTTACCAGAAGGCACCTTACTGGAAGTACCACGCTTCTCTAGTTATACAAATATGGTCTATAGACGTTTCACCGATATACCCAGCTGTTTTTACGTGTAGAAGAAATAAAAAAAAGGGTTCTTACATAGCTTTGTATTGCATGTATCAGGTCCGAGTGCGGGCGTCGACTGCAAAAAAAAAAACAAATTAAAAAAGTAATACTAAAAGTTTCATCTCTCAATTTTCTGTTATTTTTTTACTTTAGTTTCTTGTGTTTGTGTAGCAATACACAATTTTTTTACAACTTACAATTTATTTTCTCAAACATGCAAATTTGAGCATTATTTTGACAACCTTCTTCGAGATAAATCGAAAATGCTGTACTGGCCAAATAAATGCGAGCAGCGGCCGGATTTTTTTTTATGAAAATCCATTTCTGTCATTCCAATTACATACAAAACTCATAATATCTGTCAAACTCGACAGCCGACTAGTAGCCCGTAGTCTGAGTTTTGGTATGTTCATTTGCGACGAGCGAAAATCGAGAAACTCGCAGTTTTTGTATAGAGAAAAATAGTTTGCAAATCTCGCGCTACAGACGTTTCTCGGGCTTTGATACAAAATATCTCGCAAGTCACTTTCTCGATATGCGTTTCGATCAACAAAACAAAACTCACGCTACGGGCTCAGTGGCCTGCCTGCCTAGTGCCTACTTATAATATGCTGTCCGTAACTGACAGTAAATTAATAAGGAGCATAAATAAATTAGTAGAAAAACAACATACCAATGTCATAGTATCTTGACATGATGAAGCTGAAATATAATAAGACAATTAAATAGTCGACGTAATAAAAAATAAAGAGTTGAAAAAGACTAGTGCCAAAACCTGAAGGTTCTTGCATACGCAATAACACGCATACGCATAGGTATACTTTACGTACCTACTTCTACATAGGTTTCTTATGGAAACAGGGTGCTTATCCACTATTAGCTAAGCTAAGCTACGTTGGTAAGGATGTTTGAAATCCTCCATAGATGGTTGGTTTTCATATTAAACGATTCTCATTGGTGGATGTTAAACACATCCTTAGTAACATAGCTTAGCTTCTCTAATTAAAAATCACCCTTATACAAGTTGTAAAAAGAACTCTTCTGAAACTTCGGGGGGTTAAAGTACCCATCAATATAATTTTCCCTCGGGAACAATCAGTGATAGCGCGAAATAAAAATGTGCTGTTCCATAAAGGCGTTGGGGCATTTCAGGTCCCGATTTGGATACATTTCGTTAATTTTTAGATTAATCTTGTTATTTATAAATTCTGTTGGTTTTATTATGTTATAATATGCAGTAGCAGTCACAAAAACTCAAAATAGAGTATTTATTTTGTCGTAAACACCTGTAAATGCGATAAACAACATTGAAAAGACGCATTTTTCGAAGTAAAATGTCTATTAACGAATGACATTTCTCCATTTTTTAAAACTGCATTGGAAGTGGATTGTTACAAACAAAGCTCCATAATTGCAAGTTTAAAAAAAAATTTGGACCTGGGTTCCATCCAATTTGCCCCAAACCCTTTGTGAAAAAAATAATTGACGCTAATACGTAGGTACTTTAACACCCTGAAGTTTTTGGGAGTGGTGTTAGTCACCCTATGTTTCTGTATGAAAAGTTGAAAAGGTTAGGTTATAAAAAACCACGTGTCTTAAAAGTAGCTACACTTTTAAGACACGTGGTTTTTTTTCAGTAACACTTAACGTGTCGTTTTAACGACTCTTGCAACAAGATTTAGACCGTTGAAGATCAGGGTTGGAATTAGACGGATATTAAGTTCCTGTCAGTAAGTTCCGAAGAGATTGGACCATCTTGAGGAATTCTCTCTAACCAGAGTCAATGTGGTTCAGTTCACCTTATAAGGGAAGTGGCAGATCAATTAGCAGAGGAAAATATAAAGCTTGTAAATAATAAGGTTGGCACTTACTTGAAATTAATAGAACCACGAAAATAAATAAACTTGAACTTATGGCCATGGCGCAGTTATGAACTTAACGGCTTAAAATTTAGTTGCGAAATGCTAATGAGCTCACATTTTCTATAAATAAACCATGATGTAAAGGCTTGTATTTCCTTAAAATATTATCCTCATTAAGTAGGTTACTTATCAAGGCTTAATTAGGTACCTACTCCTGCCCACGTATCGTAAGCTCTAAACTGCTTTCGCTGGCCAGCATAATGTCAATCGATGTGGCCACAGATATACGAAAACAAGAAGCTTTTGACGGCAAAAAACGCGCTGAAACGCGCTATTTAGTCACAGAATACCTATGATTTAATATGAAAACAATTCAGAAAACCAGAAAAATGTTGATATGAGACAACGATTGCCCCCCAGAAAGGCGACTGCTATCCTCATCGATTGACGCGAGGCTTCCGTCGATTGGGACGATTGATGGATTATGTGTAAATAAATAGATATTATTAATTTAAATACAATAAAATAATATACATACCTAAAGTAAATTTGAATATAATAAAAATTATAATAATATGATTTTAATTGAATTTGAGATATTATTTTGTCTGTTTGGGTAGTTTTCGGGCTAATAGCAGGTAGGTACACAGAATACCAATGATTTAGTATGAAAACAGTTCAGAAAACCTGCCAGGATTAATTACCCCCACTGTACCGATTGAGCTGTGACACCTGTGACGCCTGTCAATATCTCAAATGAATTTTATTGTTTGCCTACCAACAAAATACTTACCAACTCGGGAATTCGGAATAAAAATAATATCGGTAATAAATTCAAATATTTTTATTATATCACTTGAAAATCGAAAATGAATAGGAAGGTTATAACGACAATGCTCACAAACGTCAAAAAACTTTTCATAAAACTGATTTCCGTTATTTTACAATCCTCAGAAATATTGAAATGTGCATGAGAGAAGCTGTTTATCGTGTCAGCGTCTTAGTAGCGTTGGAAGTTTAGTACTTATACATTATTTTATTACTAACCAATGAACACTAAAAAATCTTTGGAATGAATGACCAAAGATAAAATCCAGTGTTATTAGTAAAAGAGACTGAAGTTTATTATCATTCTTTAAGTTTAATTCAACCGTTCTATACTACACGTAGTACATAATTATTTAGATACCTTAGTGAGCTAAGAAGACTTTTTTGTACAACATTAATAAAAGCACAAATTAAGAATCTCTATACGAAAAGATTGTGTTTCATTTTTAATGTCGCTTACACTGAAAAAATACTTTGGTTGAATTTACCAGATTTCATATTAAAGTTACCAAATTTTACGTTTAAATGAGGTCCTACCGCTGACTTAAGTTGAATTTACCATACGGCGACGGTTGGCTGATTACCAAAGTAGTTTGGTATATTGATACCAATTTGGTTTGATAGATTTTACCTATGTACGACGGTTTCGGTAAACATATATTTAAACATATTAAATGGTATTATTTAACAAATTGGTCTTGTAGATTATACCATGAACTTTGATATTTTTCACCAAACAACATACGTAAAACTGTTAGGATAGTTACTAAACCCTTTGGTAAAACTGTAATGAAATGATATATTTTAACAAATTAATATTGTAGATTATACCATGAACTTTGATATTTTTTACCAAACAACATACGTAAAACTGTCAGGATAGTTACTAAACCCTTTGGTAAAACTGTAATGAAATGATATATTTTAACAAATTAATATTGTAGATTATACCATGAACTTTGATATTGTTTACCAAACAACATACGTAAAACTGTCAGGATAGTTACTAAACCCTTTGGTAAAACTGTAATGAAATGATATATTTTAACAAATTAATATTGTAGATTATACCATGAACTTTGATATTTTTTACCAAACAACATACGTAAAACTGTAAGTATAGTTACTAAACCCCTTTGGTAAAACTGTAATGAAATGGTATTATTTACTTAATGCCTTTGATAGATTTGAACAAATTAATCTTGTAGATTCTACCATGAACTTACTATGAACTGTGGTATTTTTTACTAGATTACTTGTGTTTCAACTACCTAAGTACTTCTGTGGATTCTACTATGAACTGTGGTATTTTTTACAAGACCACTTGTGTTTTATCTACCTAAGTACTTCTGTCGATTCTACTATGAACTGTGGTATTTTTTACTAGACCACTTGTGTTTCATCTACCTAAGTACTTCTGTCGATTCTACTATGAACTGTGGTATTTTTTACTAGACCACTTGTGTTTCATCTACCTAAGTACTTCTGTCGATTCTACTATGAACTGTGGTATTTTTTACTAGACCACTTGTGTTTCATCTACCTAAGTACTTCTGTCGATTCTACTATGAACTGTGGTATTTTTTACAAGACCACTAGTGTTTCATCTACCTAAGTACTTCTGTCGATTCTACTATGAACTGTGGTATTTTTTACTAGACCACTTGTGTTTCATCTACCTAAGTACTTCTGTCGATTCTACTATGAACTGTGGTATTTTTTACTACACCACTTGTGTTTCATCTACCGAAGTACTTCTGTCGATTCTACTATGAACTGTGGTATTTTTTACTAGACCACTTGTGTTTCATCTACCTAAGTACTTCTGTCGATTCTACTATGAACTGTGGTATTTTTTACTAGACCACTTGTGTTTCATCTACCTAAGTACTTCTGTCGATTCTACTATGAACTGTGGTATTTTTTACTAGACCACTTGTGTTTCATCTACCTAAGTACTTCTGTCGATTCTACTATGAACTGTGGTATTTTTTACTAGGAAGCTTTTGTGTTGTCTATCATAAGGTTTTGTATTATTAACCTAATTACTCATGTAGATTGTACTATAAACTGAGGTATTTTTTACTAGACAACTTGTGTTTTATCTACTGTTAGGTTTTGTATTATCTACGTAAGTACTTATATTACTTCTTTAGATTTTACTATGAACTGTGGTACCACAGTTCATACTAAAATCTACAGAAGTAATATAAGTACCTACTTACGTAGATAATAGGGACAAAACCTAACAGTAGATAAAACACAAGTTGTCTAGTAAAAAAACATCAGTTTATAGTACAATCTACATGAGTACATAATTAGGTTAATATAATACAAAATCTTATGATAGACAACACAAAAGCTAACTAGCAAAAATTACCGCAGTTCATTGTAGAATCCACAGAAGTACTTAGGTAGATGAAATACAAGTGTTCTAGTAAAAAAACATCAGTTTATAGTACAATTTACGTAATAAAGTTTATAATACAAAACCTTAAGATAGACCGCGCAAATGAAAAGGAGAACAAATTGAATTGGTACCTAGAAACAAATGAAACATTAGAAAAGGTTCATACATTTATTAATTATATGTAAATTTAATTTTTTACACAGAAAATATAAACTTGAAGCAGATTTAGACCATAAAATGTAACGTAACTAATTTAAAACTAATTCAGTATCGTTTTCGCCATCAATACAACATGCGTGAAAATGTTCACTAAACTCAAGAGAAATTTTTTTTTTTACACAGAAAATACACACTTGAAGCAGATTTACAACGTAAAATCTAACATAGCTTATAAAACAAAAAAACATTTTCGTTAGTAGCGCTTATTCCACTAATCCCCGTTGACGGGGATTCTCAACGGAGATTAGTGGAATAAGCCCTACTAACGAAAATGTTTTTTTGTTTTAAAAGCTACGTTACATTTTACGGTCACTATCCCCGTTACGTTAAAAATAAAATACTAAATACCTAAAAGAATCCTACTATATTGAGGGTAATTATCTATCCTTCTAGTCTGCAATAATTAATAACGTACATCCTGGTACTAGAAGTCAAAACAATATCCATATAAACTTGAAGCAGATTTTGACCGTAAAATATAACGTAACTTATTTAAAACTAATTCAGTATCGTTTTCGCCATCAATACAACATGCGTGAAAATGTTCACTAAACTCAAGAGAAATTTATTTTTTTACACAGAAAATATACACTTGAAGCAGATTTACAACGTAAAATGTAACATAGCTTATAAAACAAAAAAACAGTTTTCGTTAGTAGCGCTTCTTCCACTAATCCCCGTTGACGGTGATTCTCAACGGAGATTAGTGGAATAAGCCCTACTAACGAAAATGTTTTTTGGTTTTAAAAGCTACGTTACATTTTACGTTCACTAATCCCCGTTACGTTAAAAATAAAATACTAATTACCTAAAAGAATCCTACTATATTGAGGGTATCCTATATCTATCCTTCTAGTCTGCAATTAATTAATAACGTACAACCTGGTACTAGAAGTCAAAACAATATCCAGTAGAAAAATATTATACACCCTACTAACAAGGGTCACACCACACCCCGACCTAATTTATATTAGAATTTGCGGACACCAAGCTGTATGGGCCGACTTGAAAGATTATCTGAAAGAGATAAATTCAAACAAAGATTGATTACGATATTGAGGGTAATTATCTATCCTTCTAGTCTGCAATAATTAATAACGTACAACCTGGTACTAGAAGTCAAAACAATATCCAGTAGAAAAATATTATACACCCTACTAACAAGGGTCACACCACACCCAAACCGAATTATTCTAGTCTGCAATAATTAATAACGTACAACCTGGTACTAGATTATATGAAAGCCAATCTTCAAGGACCTCCACAATACTGCCGTACCTATTGGAATCAAGATCTTCTACTCTTCGTTTAGACGTTTTATGCCATTTTTCAAGAATTTCGTTTAGGGGCTCTTTATTAAATTTCAGCCAAATTTTGTGCTCTTCGAATTCTTCAAAACAATATCCAGTAGAAAAATATTATACACCTTACTAACAAGGGTCACACCACACCCCGACCTAATTTATATTAGAATTTGCGGACACCAAGCTGTATGGGCCGACTTGAAAGATTATCTGAAAGAGATAAATTCAAACAAAGATTGATTACGATATTGAGGGTAATTATCTATCCTTCTAGTCTGCAATAATTAATAACGTACAACCTGGTACTAGAAGTCAAAACAATATCCAGTAGAAAAATATTATACACCCTACTAACAAGGGTCACACCACACCCCGACCTAATTTATATTAGAATTTGCGGACACCAAGCTGTATGGGCCGACTTGAAAGATTATCTGAAAGAGATAAATTCAAACAAAGACTGATTACGATATTGAGGGTAATTATCTATCCTTCTAGTCTGCAATAATTAATAACGTACAACCTGGTACTAGAAGTCAAAACAATATCCAGTAGAAAAATATTATACACCTTACTAACAAGGGTCACACCACACCCCGACCTAATTTATATTAGAATTTGCGGACACCAAGCTGTATGGGCCGACTTGAAAGATTATCTGAAAGAGATAAATTCAAACAAAGATTGATTACGATATTGAGGGTAATTATCTATCCTTCTAGTCTGCAATAATTAATAACGAACAACCTGGTACTAGAAGTCAAAACAATATCCAGTAGAAAAATATTATACACCTTACTAACAAGGGTCACACCACACCCAAACCGAATTATTTTAGTCTGCAATAATTAATAACGTACAACCTGGTACTAGATTATATGAAAGCCAATCTTCAAGGACCTCCACAATACTGCCGTACCTATTGGAATCAATATCTTCTACTCTTCGTTTAGACGTTTTATGCCATTTTTCAAGAATTTCGTTTAGGGGCTCTTTATTAAATTTCAGCCAAATTTTGTGCTCTTCGAATTCTTCAAAACAATATCCAGTAGAAAAATATTAGGAGTTCACGATTTGATATAAATTCTGTGTTAGTATGAAGTGCTATGAGATGGCGCCTAAAAGACCTCAGGTTTTGGAATTCACGATCGCAGTTATGTTGTGCGCAGCGATAGGTAGCATATGGCCCTAAATAATGATTGAAATCGAAGTGTACTAATAAGATTTTGTAGCTTTCTACGGACACGTGACATATAAAGCATCGATACATTTTGAATAAGCTGATTAGTATTCCAGTACTTAAAGTTATTTCAAATCGGAGATGAAAGATAGAAACCTTGACAGTTTTCTACAATAGTTTTCCAGTACTTACGATTATTTCAAATCAGAGATGAATGATAGAACCCCTGACAGCTTTCTATCTGACTTCAAATCAATGTTATAAAAATATTTCTGAAGAAATATCCATATATGCATTGCCTCCGGTGGATACTCTGCATTGAGGCAGTGGAACATTTTAAAACATATATCTAAGGCTTTTAGAAAACTGTCAATCTTATACAGAATGTTGTCGCACGACACATAAAAATCTTTCAGTTTGTCCTCTGTTGCGCCGACCACAATGATGAGCGGCTGGCATCGCATTCCTTTTTCGAGTTGAACCTTTCTCCATGTGTCTAATCGGGTAACTATTTCGCTGTCATTCTGAAATAATAAACATTTTTATTTATTGTTGCTTTGTGTATAAATTACTAATAAATAAAGGTTAGCAATGTAACAGGGAAAAAGTTATCTGAAGATTTAGCGAAGTATCCACGATAGAAAGTAGGTTTTCTCGCAATATTTTCCTTCACCGATCGAAAGCAGTTACTTTGCTCCCACTATACCACCGGTACAGTTTTTTTTATCCTGTATTATTATTAATATTTACTATTATATTGAAGATTGGCAAAACATACCTGTACATGTAGAATGAAATTTTTTTTTGATTCTGCTATTGATGGTTTATATTTTATGTTTTTTCCCTCACGTTTGGGTGTGGACACCTTTATTGTAGCGGTGATTCTGTGGCCAATTAAAGCGGCAAAGCAGTAGTCCCTTACATCTGAAAAAAAAAATTGCATGAGCCGACATTTTATTCTTAAGATACCTATAATAATGCAAATATGTAATTTGTAATAAATTGCCATAATTGAGCCCTTATGCTTATGCTACACACACTGTTGCTACTGTTGCAAAATGAAAATGAATGCCAGAAATGGTCACCGATTCAATTATCGATCGACGAAAAACGACCAAGCCAACTACGCCACGAGCACCTAATAAAGTAATTATAGTAAACGCACCTTCACTTGGATGATTTTCCAGAAGTGATAAATATTGCTTCGCACCATTTATTTTTTCAAAAACTGGCAATGCTTTCTCCATAAATTCAGGCCACTTTTTAAAAAGAGCTATTTCATGTTTTTTATATTTTTCATTGAAATCCGCTTCAATCTAAAAAATATGAAGTACACAATTTTAATACATAACACCCTTCATTTATAGCCGTTTTTCGTAACGTCGTAGACTGCATTCAGTGTTTTTTTTTATTCTTTAAATATACCTAAATAAAAAAAAATATAGCGCTATCTAGCTCCAAACTAAGCCAAAGCTTGTAATATGGGAGCCAGATAGCTGATAATAATACATAATATTACAATTTATTTATTATTTATTAATAGATTTTTTTTGGTAAATACATACTTTATAACACATATTAACACACAGTAAACTTTTAACTTTATATACCTACATAAGATTCGCGGCGCAAATGCCGAGACGGCTATAGACGGCTTATTCCACTAATCCCCGTCAACGGGGATAAGTGAACAAAAAGTTCACTGGTCCCCGTTGACGGGGATTGTCAACGGGGATTAGTGGAATAAGCCCTATAGACTAATCAGGTACCTACGCTATGAACGCCACCTGGTTTATTAGTAACTAGCTTCTGCACGCGGCTTGGCTCGCGCGGAACAGAAATTAAATGTTTATCCTAATAAATAAATACATAGAACATGAAACTCACCAACTTATAGCCGAAGCTTAGCTTATATGAAGGCCAATCTTCAAGGACCTCCACAATACTGCCGTACCTATTGGAATCAAGATCTTCTACTCTTCGTTTAGACGTTTTATGCCATTTTTCAAGAATTTCGTTTAGGGGCTCTTTATTAAATTTCAGCCAAATTTTGTGCTCTTCGAATTCTTCATCTGATACTGTAAAATAAGTACATAATACTATAATAATATTGCTTTATTTATAAGCGATTTGTAGATCTCCATAAATAAAAAATTAAGAATGTATGTATAGTGTGAATGTATGTACACATAAGTTCCTACTCAACTCTGTAACGGCTGAACACGAACAGGTTTTGGATAAAACTACTTTTTATGGTTGGTACCTACTACGAAAGCGGAGCGACAAACAATTTGTATTCTATACCTACTAATAGTCATTATATTTAATAATGTACCTATTTCTGCCGCCAAGCAGCGATGCTCGCATTGCTGTATTCCGGTTTGAAGGGTAAGGGCGCCGGTGTAATTAGAGGCACATGAGGCTTCAACACAACATCTTTACGTCTCAGAGTGATGGACGCAGTGCATTGCCTTACAGGGCACGTCCTCATTGGACTTGCTCTGTGAGGTAATGCATTGTTATAGGCAGAAGTTACCACTTAACATCAGGTGAGCGACAGCTCACCTGATGTTAAGTGGTAACTTGCTTAAGCTTGTTCCATTACTTATATCATAAAAAAATAAAAATAATAATAATACTTACTGTCATAAACATCATTTTCAGAATCTATGGTTTCGGGTAGGGGCACAAGCTGCTTTTTCGATGGTAGAATCCCAAGACTGCGCAATTTTCTTTTATGGTTGTTGTATTTATCTACCAATTTACCTCTTGCTGGTAAGTATTTATTTTGGCCATACTTCTGGCTAGGTATATAGTATGTTTCCTGTAAAAGACATCAAAGACATCAAATCATTGCCATATAATTATAACTAAGTACCAACTAGTATAACTACTACAATGCAGTTAATTAATCTACCAATATAAATAAAAGGGTATACCTAACTACACACCTACAAACTACAACTAGTAATTGTCTAAATAGTTCTAAGCTAATTTGGAAGAAAAACTAATATTTTCCTGTGGGACATTCCTAAAGCCGGAGTGAATCCTGCAAACTTTTGTGGTGGACAACCATTCGACCATGGAATGTCCCATGGTTACTACCCCAGGAAATTTCTATTACCCAACTACAAGGAAATAAATACAATGTAAGCAACAGGGTGTACCTTATGTTCATTAGTTATTAGCGACTCTATTTTTAAGGATATCTCTTCAAAATCACTTCTTGTCATAAGCCCATACTCTTTAATGTAGAATTCAACCACACTTTTGACCAAACAGTTTCTGCTGCTGCTGTCCAATTTACAATTTTTTTTAAGTGTTGCTAGACACAGTTGTCCAGAATTGTTAGTATTTAATATATGTTTAAGGTCAAAATCCTAAAGGAAAAAAAGAGATTTCAAGAAATATCAAATCAGTTGGTACATAGGTAGACAGTAGGTACCTAGCATGCTGTAATTTCAACTTCACTACTTTAACCATCATGTTAAATAAATAAATAAGTATTCACGGACACTTAACACAACACCTTCTAGTCCCAAACAAAGCAAAGCTTGTATGATGGAAACTAGATGGCTGATAGAATACATACATAATTTTTTTTTAAATTTAATGTTAGATAAGATAGGCTAGATAGGACTTTTTATTTATATCCAGGGGTTGCTGCTGCTGTTACGGTTCAGTGGCACAGAAAAATATTGCTTGCATGCCTAGATTTTGTATGAATTTGTTCCACCAGTGTTGTCACCTGTAGGTAGGTACTGACTGATGGAACACTGGGCCCAGAAGGTCCTGCCTGACCAGACTTTAAACAGATCTTTAATAGCCAGCAAAAATTACCTTTTTTATCCTTTTCTTAGGCGGCTCTTCCTCTTCTTCATTCGTCCAGTCCGTGTCCGAAGCAGAAGTCTAAAAAGAAAAACTTGGGTTATGTTGTGAAGTAGGAAGGTATCTCTAGTTTGTTGGATCCTAATTTCTCCTGAGTGGGGAATGTAACAAGCTGGTGGCAGGCAAGCGTACCGGTTGAAATACACCAAACCGTTATTGATTTTTGACTTTTGACTATTGATTTTTGATTTTTCCCGTTGATTTGATCGGCCGAAGAGATCAAATCAAACCCGACGAGTCCGAACTTTTGCTATTTCTACTGGTGTATTCCAGCTGTAGGTACCTACCTACCAAACAAAAAGCTATGGATGGATTCATACTTACATTTACATCTTCAATTTTGGATTTCGTTTGAGCAGAGCGTACGGACTCACCGATGGAAGAGGTTGATAGGGAACTCTAAAAATAGATAACAACCTGTTAGTAGGTAGGTAGGTACCTAAGCATAAGTAGGTTAGGTATTCTAAACATTTAACTAGATCCTAGTAGGTTAGGTTCCTAACCTACCTACCTAGGTTACAATAAAAAATGCAAAAACTACCAAAGTAATCTGGTAGTTTTTACATTTTTTATTGTAACCTAGGTAGGTTAGGTAGGAGGACTAGGACCTAGTTTATAAATTAGAAAAAGGTACATTTGAAGGTAATACTCACGCAAAAGTTATTTTCTTTTTGGTATTGCAGCAACCCATACCTCAATTTAATACGGTCCCTAATATTGTCTGCAGGTATAAGGCACTGTATATCAGTTTCCGTTAATTTGTCCAAGCAAGACAGATCAATATTTTGCGCTAAAAGAAAACAATGAAATAGAAAAACTTTTAAGTTTTGCCCACATAAGCGGCTAATTTAGGTTAGACTAGATTTAAGATTTTGTAAAAATACTGTACCTATACTTACATAAGATAGATCTAGGTACCTACTTACTAACCTTTGAATACTTCTTGAACCTTCGCCGAGACCCCCCATGACTCCAACAGGTCTGTGACAAAGTTTTCCGGTATGAACTCTTCTGTCGTATTATCACCACTATCGCTATTAATTGACATAATAATAAGTACCTAGGTAGGTACTTATAATACTAGATAAACTAGCGAAGGTAGCGAAACACTCACACACAAGTCACAGTTTCCAGTTCTCCACAAGCCACCACAACCGAGAATCGCGATGCTGGCTGCAAGAAACAGTTTCGATGCAACGTACCCCTACCTACCTACTATAATTTTATGATCAATAACAACTTATTTATTATATTGCGGCAGGCTGTGTGTCGGTAATTCGGTAAGTAAAGTAAACGTGCCCCCGGCGCTACGAGCTTAAAAAGAAAGATGGAGGTGATTTGGATATGGAAAAGCAAGCTAGACACAACTCGCACGCAAATTCAAGTTTATTACTATGGTACGATTGAGAAATGTAGCCAATAGCAAATCTTGCCGCGTGGTTTAGAAACGCCTGTTTTCATCCTGCATTTTAATTGTCTACTCTATTTTCTTTGTGATAAAGCATAATATAGAGTGAATCTTATATTTGCCCAAAAAGTCGTGTAAATTTTAAAACAGTTAGGTACCTGCATTCAATTGTATGTTATATACTAGTTAAAATAAAACACAATATTGATTTATATCCAAGGATCATGAATACAATTGCTATGTTTTATTATTATTATGACATAAGTTATAAATACATATTTATTTAGACTTTTCACTCACTTATTACGTGGAAATCAACCATTAAAATTATCGATATTTTTTTATCATTTAAACATTATTATATAAAAATATTGAGCTTTTATTGACACTATCTTATACTACCAACTTGAGCATGCTAACTCTTGACGACAAAGCCAAGTCAGTCTTGTCTTCTATCTATATAAACTATTATAAAACTGTAAAAAAGCCAAAAGCTAAAATTAAAGATATGGATAAACTAAATATGCAGATATACTAAATAAACGATTCTGATTCAAAAAATCAAGTTTGTCTGTTTGTCTGTTTATCTGTTTGTTTGTTCGCGGATCACGCCTTAACTACTGGACCAATTTCAACGAAACTTATACCAATAGGAAGCCCTTTTCCCGGATTGAAACATAGGCTATATTTTATTGAAATGAAAGACGGATTTCCTTAGATACAGCTGGACCTCTCTAAACCAAAAGCAGCGGTCGCAAAGTCGCGGGTTTCAGCTAGTGTCATATTATGCGTGTTATTTTCTAGAATTTCTGGATGATCTAGATCATATTATCATAGTATGTATAGATTCTATTCTTTCTTTAGGTATTAATTCTATAACAAGTAGGTACCTACCCACTACATCTATTCTATACATAGAACCAAGTAGGTAGGTACCTATCTGAATTTATTGAATGATTTTTTTTTTCTTTTTTATCTAACCTAGGTATTATGTCCCACTGCTGGGCAAAGGTCTCCCCCAAAGTTTGGCACTGGTCCCGGTCGTTCACATGAGAGAGTGGTGGAACAACGCCATGAATGAATTTATGAATTATTTATTTCTGAATTTATGCTCATTACCTACCTACCTACTTGAAGCGCTCGTGGCTAGGCTTGCTTTTAGTCAATCTTCACCGTTTATCTTAGTTAAGCAACGTTCTGCGCGGTCACTATTTGGATGGGTGACCGCTAGTGGCATTACATCTGAGCCCTTCCGTGTTTCGGAGGGCACGTTAAACTGTCGGTCCCGGCTCTAGGAGCCTTAAGGCGGCCTAAAAACTTCGTCACCAGAGTTTGCCACTAACTCATACGAGCTTGCTTGCTATTAGGTAGGTACCTACTAAAGAATTTACAGGGCAATTTAAATAAATAAATAGTTGGTATCTACCTACCTAAACACATACCTATAAACTAAATAATAGGTAGGTACCTAGGTACCTATATAAATATTGGTGGACACTTGGCGGACATGGATATTCTACGCAGCAATAACACGGTAGGTAGATACCTACCTAATGTTATATCTCTATAACATTACCGTGGCAATTTAATCTAGTCCCAAACTAAGCAAAGCTTGCGTAGGTACTACCTACTATGGGAACCAGAGAGCTGACAAGATGGTAAGGTAGGTAGGTATACGTACGTTATATTTACCTAATAGGTACCTACATGTACCTACTTGTTTACATCACCACATAGATGGGTAGGTACCTACCTAGGTAGTTTATAACAAAGTCGCTTCCCGCTGTGTGACCCTGTACCGGGTATGCTTAGATCTTTAAAATTACGCAACGGATTTTCATGCGGTTTTTTTAATAGATAGAGTGGTTCAAGAGCAAAGTTTATAGGTAGGTAGATAATGTATAATTTGCACTCGTGCGAAGCCGGAGCGGGTCGCTAGTAGTTGTACCTATTAGTAGGTACTGTTGTAGTTGTTGTAAGTTTATGTTGATAAACTAAGGTAAGTAGCTACCTACTTTTTTTGTAAAAAAACATTGTACCTGCTTACGTACATAGTACCTATATTATAAAATACCCAGACAGAGAACAAACAGGCATATACCTACCTATGTTCATCCATCACACAAATGTTTGTTCCCTGTGGGGATCGAACCCACCACGGCTTACAGCACAGAAGGCAGGGCTACAGTACTAGGTAAGTAGTAGGTATATGCTATTATGCTATGAACCTGTCATAAAACGTTTTCGAAATGTCAAAACAAATCACCTTCCTTCAAAAATCGCGGGCGCGGGGGGCGCGTTTGCGATAAGGATCTACTTCACATAAATACTTATATTATAAATAAAACGCCAGTTAGCCTTTCGTCTGCGCAGAGTGCGCAGTGAACGCTTCTAGATCTAAAACCATATCGTGAACTGGTACACCTACTACTTTTTAGGCTCAATTCACACCAGAACGGCATCGTAGCGGCCGGCAGTTTCGCTGTAGGTACCTACATCATTTTAAACTTTATCTTCATATTATTGTAGGTAATGCATAGTATCGCGATACTATCATCATCAGCCTAGAGAAGTCCACTGCTCGACATAGGCCTCCCTTATCATGGGGGGGGGGGGGGGGTTTCCCATAGTCACTACGCTTGGCAGGCGGATTGGTGACCGCAGTGTTGATGGTGTTTATTCGGGAAATGCTGCTGCCCATATCCCGGTGTGTTCCTTAGTCGCCTCTTGCGACATCCACGGGCAGTGATGGAGGGGTCCAATTCTATGCCGGGGCCCCACGGCAAAGCGATACTATGCATTATAGTAATGAATATAGAGTTTAAAATTAGCTGCCGTCCTGGTGTGAATTGAGCCTTATAGTTAGTTTTTTTTCTATTAGTCTACACTAATAATAATAATTTTAATCATCATTAATGTTATAAATATATAAAAACTCTTTTGAAGCTGACTTAGAATCAACGCACAGCCTATACCATAAGTCCTACAGGTATGAAATTTGCGGGGCGGGCGCTACAGCTAGTTTCTAATAAACTAACACTTGTGTACATATTACCTAATTATTTTGTAATTTCAACTTTAAGTTTTGTAACGGATAAAGCGCCTCGCTGCGGTGAAAGTGGGAACTTTTCTACCAAAGTGAACTCGTAAATACAACAATAATCTCCTGTCCATTCAACGTAAGTTAATTGTGAAATGTACAACAGGAATATGATTGTTTCTATTAAACTAACACTTTTGTACATTCTACCTAATTATTTTGTAATTTCAACTTTAAGTTTTGTAACGGATAAAGCGCCTCGCTGCGGTGAAAGTGGGAACTTTTCTACCAAAGTAAACTCGTAAATACAACAATAATCTCCTGTCCATTTAACGTAAGTTAATTGTGAAATGTACAACAGGAATATGATTGTTTCTATTAAACTAACACTTTTGTACATTCCACCTAATTATTTTGTAATTTCAACTTTAAGTTTTGTAACGGATAAAGCGCCTCGCTGCGGTGAAAGTGGGAACTTTTCTACCAAAGTGAACTCGTAAATACAACAATAATCTCCTGTCCATTCAACGTAAGTTAATTGTGAAATGTACAACAGGAATATGATTGTTTCTATTAAACTAACACTTTTGTACATTCTACCTAATTATTTTGTAATTTCAACTTTAAGTTTTGTAACGGATAAAGCGCCTCGCTGCGGTGAAAGTGGGAACTTTTCTACCAAAGTAAACTCGTAAATACAACAATAATCTCCTGTCCATTTAACGTAAGTTAATTGTGAAATGTACAACAGGAATATGATTGTTTCTATTAAACTAACACTTTTGTACATTCCACCTAATTATTTTGTAATTTCAACTTTAAGTTTTGTAACGGATAAAGCGCCTCGCTGCGGTGAAAGTGGGAACTTTTCTACCAAAGTGAACTCGTAAATACAACAATAATCTCCTGTCCATTCAACGTAAGTTAATTGTGAAATGTACAACAGGAATATGATTGTTTCTATTAAACTAACACTTTTGTACATTCTACCTAATTATTTTGTAATTTCAACTTTAAGTTTTGTAACGGATAAAGCGCCTCGCTGCGGTGAAAGTGGGAACTTTTCTACCAAAGTAAACTCGTAAATACAACAATAATCTCCTGTCCATTTAACGTAAGTTAATTGTGAAATGTACAACAGGAATATGATTGTTTCTATTAAACTAACACTTTTGTACATTCCACCTAATTATTTTGTAATTTCAACTTTAAGTTTTGTAACGGATAAAGCGCCTCGCTGCGGTGAAAGTGGGAACTTTTCTACCAAAGTAAACTCGTAAATACAACAATAATCTCCTGTCCATTTAACGTAAGTTAATTGTGAAATGTACAACAGGAATATGATTGTTTCTATTAAACTAACACTTTTGTACATTCCACCTAATAATTTTGTAATTTCAACTTTAAGTTTTGTAACGGATAAAGCGCCTCGCTGCGGTAAAAGTGGGAACTTTTCTACCAAAGTGAACTCGTAAATACAACAATAATCTCCTGTCCATTCAACGTAAATAAATTGTGAAATGTACAACAGGAATATGATTGTTTCTATTAAACTAACACTTTTGTACATTCCACCTAATAATTTTGTAATTTCAACTTTAAGTTTTGTAACGGATAAAGCGCCTCGCTGCGGTAAAAGTGGGAACTTTTCTACCAAAGTGAACTCGTAAATACAACAATAATCTCCTGTCCATTCAACGTAAATAAATTGTGAAATGTACAACAGGAATATGATTGTTTCTATTAAACTAACACTTTTGTACATTCCACCTAATAATTTTGTAATTTCAACTTTAAGTTTTGTAACGGATAAAGCGCCTCGCTGCGGTGAAAGTGGGAACTTTTCTACCAAAGTGAACCCGTAAATACAACAATAATCTCCTGTCCATTCAACGTAAATAAATTGTGAAATGTACAACAGGAATATGATTGTTTCTATTAAACTAACACTTTTGTACATTCCACCTAATAATTTTGTAATTTCAACTTTAAGTTTTGTAACGGATAAAGCGCCTCGCTGCGGTGAAAGTGGGAACTTTTATACCAAAGTAAACTCGTAAATACAACAATAATCTCCTGTCCATTTAACGTAAGTTAATTGTGAAATGTACAACAGGAATATGATTGTTTCTATTAAACTAACACTTTTGTACATTCCACCTAATAATTTTGTAATTTCAACTTTAAGTTTTGTAACGGATAAAGCGCCTCGCTGCGGTGAAAGTGGGAACTTTTCTACCAAAGTGAACCCGTAAATACAACAATAATCTCCTGTCCATTCAACGTAAATAAATTGTGAAATGTACAACAGGAATATGATTGTTTCTATTAAACTAACACTTTTGTACATTCCACCTAATTATTTTGTAATTTCAACTTTAAGTTTTGTAACGGATAAAGCGCCTCGCTGCGGTAAAAGTGGGAACTTTTCTACCAAAGTGAACTCGTAAATACAACAATAATCTCCTGTCCATTCAACGTAAATAAATTGTGAAATGTACAACAGGAATATTGTAATTTCTATTAAACTAACACTTTTGTATAATCTACTTAATTCTTTTGTTATTTTTTTGTTACAACGTCATTTACTAATAAATTTTAGTAAATGTATCAAACTGAAATGGTTAAATCAATAATAAAAATGTGGTTAACTTTTGTTTTTTCATCAACCTTTAATGTTTTATAAATTTAACTGCTAAAATTTAGTAACTTTTACTGCTACTCTTGTCAAGTTTAATAGCCGTCCTGACTTATGTAAATTCAACCATAGCAATTGTTAAATCCACGTAGAAAACTTAGTAAACTTTTGTTTCGTCATCAACCTTTATTGTTTTGTAAATTTAACAGTTAAGATTTAGTCATTTTTATCATTAATCTTGTAAATTTTGTCAACCGTTGCGACTTTGGTAAATTTAACCATAGCATTCTTTCAGTGTATAAAGAAGTCTACAATGGGCAATCTTCCATCAATAGGTGAATCCAATTTTATAACAGTGGAACTCCAATCATCTTTTGTAGCATTCTGAAAAAGAAAATATTGATGTTACTAATTAGTACTTCCATGACAGACTAGAAACAACATATTCTAATAAATAGGAACTGACCTTTTTGCAGACAGTAAATTGTTCAAGATTTTACGATAAAATACTACTCTAAGGAGTTTTAGAAATTTTGAAAGTGCCATTTAAATATTATAAAAGCACAGATTAACAGAGCCTCGAGTCTGTGCATTTGTTTTGACTT
The DNA here is from genome assembly GCA_918843925.1 of Eulithis prunata. Classification (NCBI taxonomy): domain Eukaryota; kingdom Metazoa; phylum Arthropoda; class Insecta; order Lepidoptera; family Geometridae; genus Eulithis; species Eulithis prunata. Next base: position 3,079,522 of record OU974016.1, on the reverse strand, counting down.
TCGACTCCAGTATAGCACACGCAATCGCATTTGCAAAGCGAGAAATTTTGTATGAAAACCAGATAAGCGCCTCTACCGGAAGATTTGTGAATTGTGCAATTCCCAACAAAATGTCTCGTTTTGCGAATGCTTTTGCGTGTGCTATACTCGAGTCGAAAGTCAAAACAAATGCACAGACTCGGGGCTCAGTTCAATATTCTGTCTATGGTTTTCAGTGGTTTTGTCATCAAGACCGCACGTTTTTACACTTTCTATAATTTAATCCTCTTCCACCAGATCATTATTTTCAAAACAAGAAAGGTATCGTCTAGACCGTTTTTGCTCTATGGTCGGCTACATCGTCGCTTACCTACCATTAGGTGAGATTGAAGTCAAATAATGGTAAAAAAAATATTTATCATTAAATAAATAAGTAGTACCCGGCAATCATCACTCAAAACAGTGTAGTGGAACGGCGATGAAGGAGTCGACACAGGGCCTATAGTCACGTCATTCCATGATAGCAGCTTTATGGGATCAGTTGATTCGTCTCCAAGAGGCTTCGAGTTAAAGCAATGGTATTTTATGGTCATTTCTGCGCTCAAAGACTCGCTTTGGAGCCAAGAGAGCTGGTCAAATTCCAACTGAAAGAAAATTTAAATATACAACGAAAATAAAATGAAATCAAATACTAGGGATGGATAATAGGATAAAGGGTGAATTAGGGCGTAATAAAAAGTATACCATCACAACACCAAAATATTAAAAGACTGTTTTAGTACAATTGACTAAGATGCGAAAATGACCTTTTAGCAAAACGTCTGGAAATGTAAATAGTCTGTATGTCTTAAAACGACAAGCACAGCCAGTCTAGTATCATACTAATACTATAAATGTGAATGTAAGTTTGTTTGTTACGCTTTCACGCGAAAATTACTTAACCGATCATCATAAAACTTTGTACACAGTCATATTCTTGGAGGTATTAGAAGTAACATAGGATACTTTTTGACCCGGAAAATTAACGGGATCTAATGGGACGCGAACCAAGTCGCGGGCGGAAGCTAGTATTAAATAAAAAAACTTTGATTGGTGCAGCGGCGTGACTGCCAAGTATAATGGTAATAGAAATCATCCTTTAATTGCCTTTAATTTAATTTCAGTTTTGAATGTTTCGTTTTCAGTTTCAATTTCGGTTGTAAAAGTTGTGACTAAAGTTTTAGAAACTTTATTTTTTACATTTAGGTAATTATTTTTGATAGTAGAGGGTGGGGAAATAAGAGGTCTATTACGCTGCAACATGTGAACAATAATATACAGGATGTTCCAAAACATAGTGTCAAACTGTTGATTAAATGGATAGGTTTATTTTCATAATCCCTACTAAGTTGTCCCCACCAGTGGGGATCTCATAATCTTCAAAAAATTGTTGGCGTTTTCCCCACTATCCTGGCTGGTGGGGATTATAGATAGAAACATTGTTTAAAACATTGAACAGTTCGTAGAATTGCTACTTACGTTATATATATCCTTTAGAGATACACCTAGCTCACTCAGCCAAAACGGTTTAATACCAAGGAAACCTGTAAAATTGTTCTCGTTTGCGTACGGCATAACGCACGTTTTTTTACTTTCGGGATCACAAGTTACTCTTAGGTCCAGATATAAATCGTAATTAACGTCTGAAAAATAGTATTTATATTACTAAACATTTTATTAGTCTTTTTTTTATTATATAAGTAATGGAACAAGCTAATAGCTCACCTGATGTTAAGTAGTAACTTCTGCCTATAACAATGCATTACCTCGTAGAGCATGTCCAATAAGGACGTGCCCTGTAAGGCAATGCACTGCGTCCATCACTCTGAGACGTAAAGATCTTGAAGTCTCATGTGCCTGTAATTACACCGGCGCCCTTACCCTTCAAACCGGAACACAGCAATGCGAGCATCGCTGCTTGGCGGCAGAAATAGGTACGGTGGTAGTACTTCCCCGGACGAGCTCTCACAAAGAGCTCTACTACTACTAGCCGAAGTATTCTTTCGATAAAAATGTTTGATGATGAACTACTTACCAGCAAATATGACAGAATCAGGTGCATTTCTGCAAGTTACGTTCGGAATTATATCTATTCCCCATGCCAGGCCAGAATCGCTTGTAGGTTCCTCAGACTCATCAGAAACTGGAAGTAGACAATTGTTGGTAATTTCTATAATACATACAGCCAACTAACTAAAGTTACGTAAAAATATCGTAATTATGGGTAAGCTCAGTCGAAATAAGTTTATCACCCCAATGATAAATCTGACTGACAATATTCAAAGTATAATTTTATTAATCTATTCAACTGCGGGTAGGTACTTAATTACTTAATCTTACGTCAAAGTTTGGTCTGACTTGTTTGACGTAAAGTCATTTTTTGTAAAACCTTGTTGTACTTAAGTAAAAAACGATACAGTGGGATATTGCTGTGTCAACAGAAATCAAATTATATGTTCACTGTATTCTATTATAAAAGATTTTAAAACTTTTTATTATCTGATGACAAAATATACAACTGTTCTTACCTTCAACTTTACAGCCACAAGTCGCATCAATACCAGGGGTGCCCTGCAAATATTTTTTTAAATATTAATTTAGGTTGTATTTTATTAAACTGACAAAAATCTACTGTTCCATACATTTTTTCAAAATAGCTATTATATTTGGTAAAGAATAGTAATTATTTTGAAAAAATAGATACAGCAACTTATTCAAAAATTACCTAGTAAATCAAAATAATATTTACCACGTTTCCACTAGGTCCTTGTGGTCCCTGTGAAACAACATAATTTAATATTCCGGGTCTTCTAAAAAACTTGAATATCTTGGAAACCATGAATGCCAGCTTAGCGAAATTATGCCAGCTAATAATGCAATTAAAATAATACTTTGTCTAATTAATTAAGGAGTATTAAAATTTATATCATTATAAAATATTCATGTATTTAAAGACGAAATTTTTACTCTCGACGTATAAGTATATAGGTGTAAGTATCTAATACCTATCATTTTTTATAGATTAGATTAATGTCTATGTACGTACCTACCTGCTAAGTTATTTTTTTATTGAGAATAAAATGTTATTTTTTTGCAAAAAAAATCAGCAAGACCCAACCTACCTGTTCTCCTTTTGGACCAGGTGCACCCATTGGACCCTGTAATCAACAAAATATAAAACCTGAGGGCCTAGTACAACATTTGGTGTGTAAATCTGGTGTGAAACGTCTGACGCCCAGCACACCAGTGTGCGCTGATTTGTATGGAGACACTGAGCGGATTTTTTGAGAAGCTCCCACACTATATACTGAAAACTCGTACTAGACCCTCAGGTGTAAGTTTTCAGTCATCAAACATCAAACAATGTTCTTCGTCAATTCTGTTTCCGAACTTTTGTTACAATATTCGTGATGATGTAACGATACGTGACGATACTTTATCAGGATGTGACCGGGTTTTTGTTACACACTGAATAAAAATCAGAGATGTGTTATCGGTTCAAATTTATAATAAATATTAATATAAAAAAGTAGGTACCGTAAGTATTTTAGTAGTGCCGTGATCACCTCCCGTATTGCCCTGTAAAATTTTGAACAAACAGCTTATTTTATTGAGGTACATTTTCAAGGTTTCTAAACATCAAAATTATGGTACAGAAAGAGATTCATCACAGAACCAAATGATCTTTGATCACACACGCACTACTCGTCAACCATTTTAAACTTCTGATACCTTATGAGATCCACCAAGTCTTATTAATTTTCATAATATTTAGTAAATTTATTAATGCATGCACTATTAGTTGGTAAGTCTAGGTTTAAACTCGTATTATGTATGTAGATCAGTTGTGAAATTTATTTACACTGTTTTTGTATCTGGCTTTTTTATTTGTTTACTATACCGTCGTTCTTAGTATCACACAGTGTACTGGTTCTAATGAATCTTACTTATATAAGTAACTACGTCCACTTAGTTTAATATTGATTTAATTAGTTTAACTTGCTAAGTTCTCGCGGCCCCAGCGGAAGACCAGCGCAGGTTGTAAAACCTGCACATGCTGAGATGGGGCCATTTTGCAACACTGTATATTTAGGCACAATTCCTAAAACGTGTTTAGTTAAAATGTACAATGTATTTTATTAAGTTTATTTATTAAGTTGCAAATAAACGTTTTGTATTTGTATTTGTATTTAAAATCTACAAGGTGAAGTGAAGTAATAACTATTAGATTATGTCAATAAGCTTTTCTTTGCTTATCTTTTAACGCACGTTTCTGAGTGCGGTTAACATAGACATAGACATAGACAGACATTTATTTGCTTATAAAGTAACACACAAAATACACCTACAGAACTAGACTAACAACACTACAAAGAAATAAAAGTTACACAGAAAGAAAGAAAAGTGAGTGGATTGAGTAGGTAGGTAGCTAGGTAAGCTGGCAAGTGTTTGTGTGCTACAGCAGCAAACGGGTTTCGACTCATACCTTTTCACCCTTCCACCCTGGTGCACCAGGACTACCATCACGACCCTGAAATACAAAATACTATAGAAGTTTGTGGTAAACTCTAACAGCTGGGTCACATGTCAGAGAAAACTCTAACTGCTGGGTAACATGTCAGAGACCTAGCTGTCACGCTCTCCAAACCGATATCTTGGATCCACCACTGAGTTTCAATAATTTAATATCAACCCGTACCTGAAGTCCTGGTAATCCAGCAGCTCCGTCTCTGCCTTTCCTGCCATCACGCCCATTTTCACCGGGAATGCCAATGACTCCGGGCCAGCCCCTATCACCCTGCACGGAACATTATAGATATAGAATCGATGTGATAGCTAAGTACCAACATATGCGACAATATGCCGTTTTTGATACAGAGGAGTCATTTTCTAAATTATAATAAAGTAAAAAAAATATATCATTGGGATTTGCTTGGGATGTCATAAAAACTACTAAATACTACTAATGGTACCCAACTAAATGAATTGTGGTATATAATTTTTTTTTAAATAATGGATTTTTGCTGTGAATATGATATTAAGTGTAATTAGTTTATCACCGTACTAGTTATTAAATAAATAAATTATAATTGTATTATTTTGATGATAATGTCTCAAGAGTGATAGCCGCTATTCAATGCATCACAGAGCACGTTCTCATATCACGTGCCTAGCGAGACAATGTATTGTTGTAGGTAGTGGTTACCACTCAACATCAGGTAGGCCATCAGTATGTCCCATCATAGTTGTGTAAAAAAATGGGTTATTGCCATCGAGCCCACCGGCTGGCCAACTGGTGGGGCCGATGGGGAAAAAATTGCCCACTATGCAAATGAGTGGGCTCGATGGGTTTTTTTCCCATCTGGCCCACCAGTGGGCTCGATTAATGCGTAAAAAATACAAAGTAGCTACTTACAGCTAATGTGGTTTTTACAATAGTTTACCTTAATTCCTTTATCACCAGGAAGTCCCTTCTGACCGATGCGCTTAGCCTGAAAAACAAAAACACTTTGTAGGTGTACTTATCACTTTTTATCATATAGGTATTTTTTTTTTCTGACTGACTTACCAGATTCAGTTCACAAGAGGCTGAAACAAACAGACACTATATTACTTTGTACATAATCTAGATACATAACCTACTAATTTGTTAGTAATCCAATTTCAAAAAATCCTTAGTTATTGAACTTACCTTTAGTAAATGTAATTACTTCTGATAGTGCCCAGCAGTACCTACATTTTTTTTCGGTTGTCATTTACGATGAAATATCAAATTGACATTTTTTTGTTGCCCTTCAGGCTTCAGGGTAGAACAGGGAAAGATTGTAAAATGAACTCTGAGTATACTCCAAAAATGTAAATTTTTACAAAAACTTACGTAATTCACTAGCGCATGCATCAGGGTTGCTCTGAAAAAAAAAAAACAAAAAAAATATTTACGTGCGTAGGTACGTTCGAATGAGTTGGTGGTTAACTTTGGTGACGGAGTTTTCGGAAGCGCTCGAGGGGCCTAGTACGAGTAATATTATTATAGTGTCTAAATTTAATATTTTAGATCTGAGGGCCTAGTACGATTTTTCTTAAAGAATCCGCTCAGTGCCTCCATACCAATCAGCGCCCACTGGTGTGCTTGGCGTCAGATGTTTTACACCACATTTACACACCAAAAATCGTACTAGGCCCTCAGATCTAAAATATTAAATTTAGTCACTATAACTCGCAGCCCGACATGTTTGAGGTGGCGCTTGCATACAAATACACATTATAGGATCCACTTAAAGCCTATGCACAAATGCACAGTACGTACACAAACAAAGCTTACTTAATGGAAATCGTGAAATAGAATCATTAAAATACATACCAGCATGTTCATAGCACATGTTGCAACTGAAATGAAACAAAATTTTAATAACTACACAATCTACACAATACACATACATAACTGAATTCTCGAAAAGTTGAATTCTGTTAATTTGATTTTTCATAAATAAATGAGCAGATTGTGAAAAGGTAACCTGCCTCTCATTATTCATAACCTCTTCAGCAATTACATTACCTCACAGATAGGCCGCATGCGCACAAAAAACTAACCTAATTGTCTGTATTATGTTATTTCCTATGTACTTATGTAATTTCTCTTTAAATAAATAATAAATAAATATTCACGGACACTTAACACAACGCCTTCTAGTCCCAAACTAAGCAAAGCTTGTACGATGGAAACTAGATGGCTGATAGAATACATACATACATTTTTTTTGTGAATACAACTTTAAATACATAGAAACAATAAAGTGTTTATCTATCTATCTAACTCGAGCATTTTGAATCAAAATCATAAAACGTTTGAATTATCCGACACTCTGGATTTAAAATTGAATAATTTTGTCAGCATGTGTGGGTACTTACATGAAATAATTAAAACAAGAAAAGTAAATAAACTGAAACTTTTAGTCATCTTGCGATACTGAATACTGAACTTTTCGGTTTAAAATATAATTTTGTAATGGATTGAATAATTCCACGAGCTCAAACATGCCATAATTAATTAGCCTTGTTTTCCTTAAAAAATTATCCTTATTGTGTAGGTATGTAACTACCTACATCTACCTACCTACCTAATTAGGAACATCGTTACCTACTATTTTCAAATAGTACCTACCTATTAAACCTACCTAATACAGATACATCTATACTTATTTGATGTACCTAAATAAAACTGATTCGCAGAAAAAATTAAGCACACAGTAAGAAAATTTTTGCAAAACCAAAAATAACCAAGAGGATCAGCAAGATGGCAGCACATTTAAGCCACAGTGCTGCCATCTTTTAAAACCGCATTGTACTGTTTGGAAAACTGTGAATTTATTTACCTACCGAATGGTTCTTTTTCAGTGATTACCTTGCTTCCATCACTGAAACACAGATGTCGCTGTCACTGATTTTATTTCAAAAATGTTGCCTAAAATATAACTAAAAGAAAGTGTCCCTTATTTCTTTAGTTTACCTACTAAGAAAAACTAACGAGGTTAGATTTGTAGGCGTGATGCGATCAGCATTCTACAAAATGTTATACCTACACACTAACCTTATCTACTAGATTTAGGCATTTTAGGCTAGGCTATTGTATCAATATCTGGAAGATCCATTTTCATTGTGTAGGGAATTTGTAGGTAGGTAAATACACGTAAATATCTAGTAATGGCCAATAGCGTACCTACTTTAGGGAAAGTCTCTCCTAAAATAATCTTACGCTTGGTCACATAATAGAAAGGTACCGACCTTACTTTAGGTGGGTATTAGCAGTCTGAAACCAACGTTGTCTTCTCTACTCAAATCCACAAACAATAATAAAGTCCTGCATCCAGCAATACGATTGATACAAAGAGCTGCCGAAACCAATCTACACCCACAACGAAAGGTGGAAAAATGTAAGTAAAAGTTGGCATAAAAGTTTATTTTATTTTACTCACGTACAGAAGGAGAATGGGCAACATACGAGCACGCGTTTGCAATGCGGTCACGGATATAGCTGAAGGCACAGGTGAAAATATCCTTTAGAATGGCGATACACGAGCGTTTATCCTGCAAATAACCATTCAATACAAAAATTTATGGCTTATCCGTGAGGGCCACAATCTCGCTGGGCCTCTTTGGCTGATCTAGTCACTTGACAAGTTCAATTCTTCTTTCTAATTCAAAAGTAATGTCTTTGAACTTAGCAGATCATCTTCTAGGAGATTAAAAATAAATTAGAGTTCTGTTCGCATGCAGATGAGGTCTATAGTTCCTAATACAAAATAAAAAAAAAGTTATTTATAAAACGAAAAAAGTTATTTAAAATACAGGTCTACTTTCTAATCTAAATACACTAATGGGGGTTTCCATTCGAAAGATGTAGCAGTATTAGGTGCTTACTGCCCTTAAACAGTTAAAAACACCATTCTGAAACCATTGTGGTATTCTTACCGTGGCCTTGTACAATCTGTCAAGTACCTACTGTAAAGTCACGTAAACCATGTATAGAGAATCATCAGTTTTATAAACTTACCGCTAGGGGCGCTGTTCAACCTCTATACAAATAATAATTATATAGTTTAGGTGACTTTTTAGTATACGTAAAACGAATACACTAAGCATGCTGTACCTAGATAAGAGTGGTAGTAACTTTCTCGGAAGGGAGTCCGCTACTAATTCCTTGCCAACGTGAAAGTACGAAATAAACACCCGTGTGTTCCCCATTTTGTACCTTATTTTCACACTTGACAAAGCATTGTCAGATTCTATACACGTAACATCGTCTCGTCTATATTGACATTTCATATTCTAACCCTCTATATTCTACAGGATAATTCATTTTTATGGCAAAGAATTTTCAGTTTTTGTTTGACTTTGTCTTCCTTTTCTATTAAATACCTACATTGATTTAATAGTACTTACGTCTTTTTAGTATCTACCTACACCTATGTTTATTTTAGACAATTTCGTATTTTGCTTTCCTGTCACATCATCATTTATGTAATAACCAAATTGAAGTCGGTTTTTCCAGTTTCACTTGCAAGTGCTGGTTGATGAGGTGTCGAATTGATGGTAACACGAATAGGCCAGGGATTAAGTAAGATCCTCGAAGGTTTGGTGGTCTACTACGCCAGAACGACAATTAGCAAAATTTTTGTTACACTGCACGGCCGCCACGTGCGAACGGCCTCTTGCAAAAAAGCGGTCGGGTCGTCGCGCAGTGTAACACAAAATGAAGCTCCGCTAATCTTATTTCGTAGTAGACACCCTGATTCTAAAACGACGTTGATTGATGAAACGCCCCAGGTTTTTGTAAGAACCCCGTTAAATTGGGGTGAGTTTTCGATTAACAGTTGTTTATTCCCAATTTTGTTTACGATGGCTCTATTTGGCTTAGGTAATTTGATTTGTAAAAATTAGAATGTCTTGTGTACTCTGGAAAAAGTAGCAATCCTGACAGGTGTACAAAAATAAATCAATTCTTAAAATTTCTCAATTCAAGAAATTCTAAAAATAAGTTTGTAAAATAGACCGAGTTAGATTCGTCAGTTAACTTTTTTGTCGAAATTGAAATTAGTTAGGTACCTCACATTGTACAAAAATCTTGTCGTACCGCGGTATTGAACCGGCATCTCAGTTCAGTTATCCACTACGCCATAAGGCCTATTAACTTGATGAGTAAGCCTAATAAGAATAATGTAACGAGGCGTCCTATTAAAACTTCACGCCGGCACTGAAGAAAACGCAAACTTCATTATGTTCAGAGCAAAATTAACTACAACCACTTGTTTCTTAGATGAACTCTCAAGTGGTGGAGGAAAACATCGCAAGTCAGCAAATATTCTACAATATTCTACTTAGCGGCAATGAGCTTGAAATCTGTCAGGTATGGACTATACGACACCGATGACAGGCGCGGGGCGCGGCTGCAACCAAGTAGGTAAGTATTTACGCAGTTTTTACTTCGCAGTAAGTGGGTATACTACAAATAAGTATCACCAATTTCAACAGTGGGATAAAACGAGGTGTCAAGTTATACTGGTCGGGAATAATATTAAGGGGTGTTGTTCGAGTGGTAAAGGATCATTGGTACGTGTTAAAGCATACTTTTTATTTGTAGGTGTGTAAGGTCAATGAACTACACGGTGTAACAAAATCACTACAGAAAAAAATTGGGTTTTTTGCAACAAAGGTATAAAAATCGACTCCAATTTGATTATCTTACAGGTTCATCATCAGATGAATGAATGAATAAAAGATAAAGATATAAATGTTTATTGCATAGTCTTAAAATTAACATTTTTGAATGAATGAATGAATGAATGGAATATTTATTTGACATTTGCACGTGCATTTGTTTGAAGAGACCATAAACATTGTCATAAAATATTATTACCTCCATATACGTAATTTGAAGCTACTGTGAGTAATAATTTCAGCAAGTTCGATCTTAGATTAATAACACAGTGTCTGTACTGTTTAGAATACACTGTGACTGAGATTTTTGGATTGGGTAGAACGAGGCATATGTTTTGGGTTGAACGAGGAAAAATAAGATTGGGTAGAAAAATTGTGGGTTGAACGAGGAAGCACTCGTAATATATTGTTCAGACTTACGCCACATCTAATATAGGAAACTGTGGACATTACAAAAACTTTAATTATTTTTGGTATCTCACAGAACCTTGCTACATACACAAAGTAAAGAAAATAGTTCAAGCACTTATGAAGATTATAAATTTTTATATTCCGATTGAAAAATTATTACTGCACGTGTAAGTAATTTTATTTATTTCTTACATCAGGATAGAGCATGTCCGGTAAGTATGAAATAATAAGTTACAGTAAAAAGGTGAGAGAAGAATCCAGTAAAGTGTCTCAAATGGGAAAAAATTGTCGAGAAGTTAGCGTAAGTTATGGTATCCATTGCCGGGGCTCGAGAGGCGTACTTCACTTATCAAAGCCTAACGAAGATTTATTCGGATACTTATGACCTTTTTTCTGAAGGACTTGCACTGGTACCATGGGATTTGCCCATTGCATTTCTTTAGCTAATTTTTCGTTCAAAAATTTAATAGTTTTCGCATAACTTATCGCTTAGATTTACTTGTCATTCCCATACAGTTTATTTTCATTTTATACTGATGCTAGAATGTTTATTTGGTTAGGGATTGACCATCAGAAAACCAGTAGGTACCGACCTAATTTCAATGGAAAATTTAGTATTTTACATTTACCTACTACCAGTAAAGTACCTATGTCTCTTATAGGTAATTTGTTAATTGGTGATCATAAAATCATATGTGTTTTGTTTAGTAACTTGCCTGGCTTCTGCTAAAAATGGTGATGGTCAAAGTGATGAATCAAAAATGTACTCTAGCAACGATATAAAACTTATTGAATTTTTAAAGCAGAAAATGAAAGCTTTTAACTGCTCGGCTACGCGCATGTTAGCCTAAACCACAGACCATATACTACTATCCTAAACGAAATAATCTAAAAATACGTATACCTTCTACGAGAACCAACCTACTTTTTATTCCTGTTCGGTTAAAAAAAACCCATTACTTCGTCAACCAATAGTTTTTTTTTTATATTGATAAATGTTGCTTTATTGCGTCGTTCTCGAGCTCCAAAAAATCAGGAGTTTGAGAACATAACCAGCCTTAATATTCAATAAAAAAATACTATACTGATGATGACGAGCTTCATAGAAAAAACCCGATACCAACTGCCATTTTACAATACCAACTGCCCCAGTGACTTCGTGGATTTAATTTCATGGATCAACAGTTCCCCAGGAGAAGACAACCCTTCCTAACTTTATCTTGAGATTTCGTTTGCTTAACTGATTAAGTCTTCGTGTTATTTAAAAACTCCAAAGCTGGTAGAAAAAATGTCCCAACATTTTGTACCGTCGTCATCAATTGATTATTTTTCTTGTGTCTGTATTTTGAAAAGAAGAACAAGACTATAATAATCCCAGTGATATTCTCTATGTTTATTTATGTTATACCTAATTATTTGACCAAAAGAGCACGTCTTGTTATTTGAAAAAAAAGTAAGATTAAAAGAAATTCTTGTTACGATGTCGGAAATCTCCCATGCAAAATTCTGTTATAATTTGGCTTCCTTTGTCCCTAGCTTAATAAGGTAGTCAGAGGTAGGTCCAAGTATATTATAAGAACTTACTATTTCATACCTACATTAGGCCTATAGTACCTCTATTCGGTTTTCTGTGGCACCCCTAATATTATCTGTGATCACAATAAGTAAAAAATTACGAAATTAAAAATATAAAAAAATTACAATAAGTACAAAATAAGTAAAAAATTTGCTTCGTATACTCGGGTAAAATAACACCAAAATACCAAGTAAGTACTTGAACGAAAGCGTACAGTAACCACAGAGTAAATAATAGAAACACGTAACGAGAAAAATTCCTTTACAAAAGAAAAAGCCATCATCTCTGACGTGAATACATGAATGGAACAAGATCGACCTCTTTGTCGTTGCCTATTCAATGTTGCTGATTTATTATGTACGCGTGCACCTTATCATAAATGTACCGAAATAGTTGTGTACCTGAATGTACTAGGTACCTATGATCGGCAGAGATTTGACTAGTGCTGGTCGGTACTGTTGTGCAAAAAATCTCATCGTGCTCACTTATTTGTATAATTCAAATAATTGTTTTAACGAAACATTGGTGCAATAAGATGTGATGGGTTGTTTCATGTGATGATCAGCTTTGCAACATGTTAAAGTTACAATTACTTATACAATATTTCATATTATATGTGCGTATAGTTGGGTTTCCCAACGGCCGCGCTGATGTCCATAAGATCTATATAGAATGGATCTGAAGTGGAACGCCCGAACCATGTAAGGTGGTAAGTAATAGTCTTTTATACAAGGAAGCTGTTGGAAATCATTTAATTTTGGACCTCTATCTACTACCATTATTACGCTGTTGATCTCACACTATCAAAATTAAATTAAACTCATGGATTTACAACCTCTCTCTTTTCTAGCAGCACTGCTCTCTCAATATTTGCAACCCAAGAAATCAAAACCACTAACAACACAGGTACAAAGGTACTGAAACAATTTAATTTGTTTCCAAGGTTCATATTAACATTATTAAGCCACACTGCGCGGTAACGCTCAAAGTCAAGTTGCTATTGAGAGGCACGCTGCGCAATGGAACTCAAAATGTCAATACGTTCGTCGGAGTAGACCCCAGGCTTCATTACAACATCTCAGCCTTGTTCTATTGTTTCACGCTAAGAAAGGACTGTATTCCGGTCAAAATATTAACCGGACAAATAATCCGGCTCAAAATATTGGACCTGTCATAACCGTTGCGTATTTTAGCTTTATTACATAAAGCTTGCGTCTTGCGAGCAATAAAGCAAAAGGACTGTGGCTTGCGAGAATTGTAGCGATTCTACGAAATGCTACGCCGTCTTTTCTAAGCGTAGACCCGCAAATGTACAACTCTAGGCCAGTTGAGCCGCGCAGTCAACGGTCATTAAATTCAACAAATTGCATTCAAAGTTACAGGGCCCTTAGCACTAGTCGATGAAATCAAATGACGTCATTAATTCCACGTGACGCATGACGTCTCAACTCAAGAAATAATTTTGCTATGCCCGGCGGTTCTTCGAACTGCCCTGCCCACAGCCACTTGAGTTGCTAATATTTTGGTTTATACTGGTTACGTTAGTTTAGTTTAACTGATCGACGATAAGATAACACACGAGAGTATACTGAAAATCAGCGCTATATAGACATGATGTCCGCATAGCATTTATGCTGAGCATACGCCCTTTGCCTTAACGAATTGGTTAGGGTGCGCTACGAATGCACCTAAATTGAAATTTTATACATTTTAGCTACATTTATGTTCCGCATGCACATTATGTACCACCTAGCTGTCTTAGTACCTTACTAATTTATGTGTATGGCAATAAACGATTTCTTTTTTTTTTCTATTACTGATCCAGTTACAAAGGTTTAACTGGTCAACGATAGCACAACCAATAATCATCCAGTTACACTGCATAGTAACGCGACAACGCTCGTCCAATAGTTGACACTAATATCTTCGCTCGCTTCGATCACTCGATCAAATATCGGTGGTTCTCAGAATCCATGAAGGATGCCTATATCCAGTAGAATATTCAATAACCTATCAGGTTTTATTGTTATTAACAAAACTAGTGCTTAACCCCAAAAGCGTCTGTTTCGTCGCTTTCCCGGTAATTTGAACGCCACTTCGGTTAAACTGTACATTTCAGGATTGTTTTGAGTGTTTCATTTCGTTTAATGAGCTGTCAATATTAAATTCAACACTTGTACATAATGGCAGGAAACTTTTAATTAATCGCTTCTGATATTTAGCTATTTATTAAATTTCAGCTTATTCAATACTAGCTTAAGCCTGCGACTTCGTGTACGTCCCGTTGGATCCCGTTGATTTTCCGGGTAAAAAGTGTCACAGACAATATATATTTTAAGTTTCATTCAAATCGGATCAGCGGTTTTTGCATGAATGAGTAACAAACATCCATACATCCTTACAAACTTTTGCGTTTATAATAATAAGTAGGACTTCTTTTGCATTTAGTCAAAATGTTTTATATAGAGTATAATTTTTTGCCTGAATCTAAACATGACGGAGGGCTTAAGGCGGCCTAAAAACTCTATCACCAGACTTGGCCACTAACTCATACGAGCTTGGTTATAAATACAGCATTAGGGGTCATTTTTTACCCATACCTACTTCTATAAATAAAACACGTTCCTGGGACATGTTACATTTTGATTCACAGATTAAAACTGTACTGTGTAAATCTCCTTTATTATTAGGCAAATGTACCCGCTTCAAATAACTCGAATAAGTTGTCGAAAAAGAAGTCGAGTTACCTATGTAATAGAATAGTTAATCTATGAACTTCTTCCGTGTCACAGCCTTGAGCCAATTTTTTTCCAACCATTTTGTTTTATCACGTGAAAACATCGAGTTCCACCTCTTCTTTACTCCCTTATCACCTCCTTGCGGGTTTCGCAAGTCGTAAGAGTACTTACAATATGAAACAAATGTTATAGTAATAAATACTCAGTAGAGTACTCCGGTTTTGGGTGTTTGCACACTAATCGATACCGATACGGTACTGACAAGTTTCTCGCACTCAAATATCCGCGCCCGATCAACAAACATACAACCTTACATACTGTTCTGTCAATCATTAGTGTGACTTCTCAACACGATAGTAGAAGGGTTGGCACCGACACGGGTAAAAGAGTCTAGTAGTTTTGTTTTGTAAGTGTACCTACTCCTAAGCAAATAAATGCCTGTCTATGTCTAGTACAAATAACGTACTTACTTTTAATCATTGCATAATTTTATTCAGCTATTTAATTGTTTCACGCTAGGGACAGAGACAGCCTGATAACCGGTAATGTCAAATAGTGACAGAGCTAGATTTTTTTTTAATTTACATGGATGATTTTAATCAGTCAACTATTTAACTTTGTTATATTGCAAACAGAAAAAACTATCTAAATATTTTGCTTAAAATTTTTTATCCTTTCAGATTCAAATCCGCTTACAGTCAACACTTGACAAAAGCCTTGAAGCACAAAGATGTCAATAACTTCACGTGAGTATTATATGCAGCGTTTAATAGGCCTTAATGACTGACAATAGCTCTGACGATATCGTGTAGGTGTCGTGTCGGTAGCAGTGTGAAAACACCCAACAGTAGAAGGAAAACAAAGTCATAGCCCTTTAATTTAGTTGCCAATCGTAATCAAACTTTTTCCAATTTTCGGGCGTGGTTCCAAAGTTCCGAATGGTTGGAAGTTTCTGGAGTCATAAGTTATCCAGTTTATCTTTGTTTTTGCGTTTTCGCTTTAGGCAAAGTGCCGCGAAATTTATTCAATCACGCTATTTAAATAGTGATTACTCAAATAGGAACTTTATTCATAAAGAAAATTACAACTAGCACAGTATTTACAATATTTACAAAATACACCTAAACAAGTTGGTCTAAACTTTCCACCAAAATATCTGTCAACCAGCATACGATGAACCTCGTGCCAAAGGCTGCTTTTGGTTTAGAGAGTTCAAGCTGTATCTCAGAATCCACGTCTTTGATTTCAATAAAATATAGTCTATGTTTCAATCCGGAAAAAAGGCTTCTGAATGGTATAAGTTTTATTGAAATTGGTCCAGTAGTTTAGGCGTGATGCGCGAACAAACAGACAGACAAACTCGATTTTCGGAATGAGAATCGGTTATTTAACAGATCTGCATATTTAGTTTATCCATGTTTAATTTTAGTTTTTGACTTTTTTACAGTTTTATAATAGTATAGATAGATAGATACGAGTAGATGAAGTGCTTACATAATATACCTATTTTTTTATGAATTAGTTCAATAATTTTTGAAAACTATAATTGTCTCAATTCGCTTTCGGTTATCTAAAATGTTTGTCGCCACACGATCAGGAACAGAGCAAAAAATGCGCATAAATCCTGTCCAACGTCTTAATCTCACGAAGAATGTTGTTTCTTATGGAGCCTCGTAAAATTATTCGCTACATTTAATCTTAGGAACTCTGCTCCAGTAAAAGAAAATTCAACACTTACCCTGACCGTTACATACACTAACTAACACGTGTAGAACTGAAACCGAAATGGACAATTTTGCAACGCGCTAATACGAACACGGCGGTCATCGAAATGGCGGGGCAGGGGGTGCTAGGAATCTCCGGGTTACGGAAGGCTGCCCATCCCAACTGGATGAGAAGAGCCGAAGACCGGGCTCAGTGGCGCGTCTTGGGTGAGACCTACGTCCAGCAGTGGATTTTTATAGGTTGATGATGATGATAATTATGATACCAAGGAGCTTTGACCCTAATTTTCTTTTTTTTTCTATAGGTATGCTACGCTTGAAGTTGTAAAACATTTAAAATTTATTGTCAGTATACTATTCCCTTAATGAAAAAGAAAGCGTCTTGCATCTTAAACATTTTGAATTCACAAAACAAAATGAGTGTTACTTTAGTCAAAACACGCTTGAAAACCACAGCAACTGCATCCAGATGCTCTCTCTAATATATCGCTCGAACATGCTATTAAAAAAATACAATATTTGTTAGTGAAAATATTTGAGTTGTACTCGAGTGTTTGTACGTATGTTTCAAATATTATTTGAGTAAACTCTTCATATTTTTTTCAATTTTGAGAGTTTCTAGTTTCATTTCTATACGGTTTGTATTATTTAAAATTGTATGAAATAACCCTCGGACCCATTCGTCCTTTGTATCAGGGTCATGAATATTGCTTGAAATATTATTTCAAGGAAAAATTTTCGGTGAACCTTTATTCGCTTTTAGCTTAACAGCTACGCATTTTTATATGAAAATTTAAAATGCATAATTATTTTTATGTACGTGGAAGTACTTGCTAACAAGAACAGTCAGAATCAGAAGTTGATCACGTTTGCAGGATCATCTTGTCATTATTTTTCATCTTCGTCATCTTAGAAGAAATGGTTCTAATTTAAAGTCATAAAGCATTTTTTTAATATTGGCTCCTCATCATTTACTAGTGATGTTAACTGTACGGTAAATCTTTATTTAAACCATGAGTTGTGGTTAAAGGAGACATTTTAATCTCAAAAAGCTTGGAGAGAGGAAATGAGACTTTTCATCTTGTTGACGTGCTTCGCATGTTTTAGTTGGAGTTGTTAAACCACAGGGTTTGTGACATGCTTTTGGAGTTCACGATTCCTAGATTCGTCTGAAATGTACCTACTTTAAAGTAGGTATATGTATGTATGTACATAAGTGTTCTTTTTTTTTAATTTTCTTCGTTAATCAAGTTACTGGCTATCAAATCCTACTTCCTACTAAACGCGAAAGTTTGTATGTATGGATGTTTGTTACTCTTTCACGCAAAAACTACTGATCTGATTTGGATGAAACTTGGAATATATATTGTCCGTGAACCAGCGTAATGTCAAGCGACGTGGCTACGGATATACGAAAACAAGAAGCTTTTGACGGAAAAAAACGTGATAAAACGCGCTAATGTCATTATTTAGTCATAGAATACCTATGATTTAGTATGAAAAGAGTTCAGAAACCAAAGCCTGCCAGGCTTATACCTGGCAGGTTGTTATGTGACAGCGATTGCCTCCCAGACAGAAATCGTGGTCACCGTAAAATAAAAATATAAAACTATGTTTTGTGGTAAGATGGAACACGTTTTCTGTTTTAGAATATTTCAGACAAGTTTTGAAATGCATGTGTATGAAAACTCCTTTCTTATCTTTGCAAACTTTTTGTTTTGAACATTTTCCATATTCAAATAAAAATAATGAACAAAAAGATTCTAACTTTGACTTCATTTGACTAGGGTTGGGTTTACTAAACCCTATTTAACCCCTTTTTAAAGGTAAAGGTTATCTTAACGGTATAAAATGATGGTCAGGGTCATAAAATTCATGAGAAGGTATTCTTCATTGTTTCGATGTTCAAGAAATATACATTTGTTATTGTTTAGCGGATTTCCCAAGCGGTTCCTTAATTTTGTAGGTTATAAATTATGTGCTGGTAATCTCAGCTTTTTCATAGTTTCGTCTTTATTCCCTAGGTGATAAGGATCAAGGTTGTAAAAACGAAAGTGATTACTTGATTCGTGCAATTTACTACTAGTTTTCTGATACTAGATATCTTGGTTTTTGTATTCAGTAAATTGGCCTTGTTAATATTTGTATTTAGTACACGTATTACTACGTATTTTAACACTGCATCTGACACGATACCTATACGATATCGGCGGAAAGCTAATCTCAAACATTTGATCTAAAAACTTTTGCACCGTGCTGGCGTCTCGATATCGATATTATTGTTTGAGACAATCGGTATAGATATCGGTCAGTGTGCAAAAACTTATACCTACCGTTATCTCTCTCTATGAAAGTTATGTTGGATATCCCTTGATGATAATTTTACTAGATACTTACTGATAATAGTAAAAGCTGTTTTATACGCTTGATTAATGTTGCGACGAGTTTCATACGAGCAACGGGGACTTTCCCCACGGGCGTTTTGAAAATGAAATATTTTTTCCGAGTCCATTTTTTATGTTACTTCTAATGGCATATGGTTTGAGTAAGATTACTTACCACTGAGTTCTAGTTTAACTATTTTAATGTAGTTCTACAATCTGAGAAAAGCCACTAGGTACGCGAATTTCTTCGTAGAAACAGTAAAAAAGTAAGGAGTCCTAGTGGGAAACCTAAAAGAGACCCTAGTAGTAGTACCTACCTATTTTTTTTTCGTATCCTAGTAATCTTACCGACAGTTTTCAATCCAAAACCGCTGGTAGACCACCAACACATTTTGTCACATAGTTTTCCGTCACCGTTTGAGAGCACTTAGTAGCTGAAATGTTACATTCTTCTATTAACGTGTACGTAAGCTTATAAATAACGTAAGGCTCGACTTCGTTACCGTAACATTTTAGGTAGGTATAACAAAGTCACGTTTAATTTTCAGATAAAATCGTTCATGTTCAGTTTCACATGAAATATTCATGAAGACGGAGTAATTTGTTACCGATATTGGCGGTTTTCATATTGCGAACGACACGAAACCTGCACGATATCCGCGGAGAGCTAATCTCGCTTTCATACCTTGTCAGTACGGCACTGACACTGCTACTTTTGTTCGAGCCACATAGTTGTACAAAAAAATTGTCTGCTGAATTGAAACGCAGCTGAATCGTAGCTTTTCGTCTGTCTTTCAAATGTATTTTAGTTATTTCCTATTCTATATCAAACTTGTCGACTGAAACGCAACTGATTCGTAACTTTTCATCTGTTCTGAAGCTACTTGTTTCGTATTTTGCAATTAAACAACGATATACGAGGCTAATTCCACTAACGAACTAGTCTAAAACGTAGCTGATTTGTAATTTTTATGTGTGTTTAGGTCATTTTGATGCAGCTGTACGTTGCAGCTAAGCTGCAGATCAATTGAACTGTTGCTGGTACTAAAAAGAACATCAAATGTTGTAAATAGAATTAGAACCCAATTACCAATTACCAGTAGTGGGCCGATATAGGTTGAAAAAGATGATGATGACGTTCTTTGTAAATAATTTCACTATTAAGGCCATGACATGCTGTCGTGTCGGTGTCGGCATCGGACAGTGTGCAACCGCATTTAATATTGGTTCTGTATGTCGCCATGCTACCACGTGATTTTATAATTTACATACAACGAGCGTAAGTAAAATGAGTTTTTAACTGGCTACAGACATTATTGGTTTTATAAATGCGAGTTTATTTAACGAACCTGAAACAAAAATTGGCCAAACCTGATATTCCAAATACATCCTTTGTGTTTAGAAGTATAACTGTGTAATATTTTTCTAAAAGTTAGCTTTGCAAAATACGCCAGATAAAAACGGATTTTATTATTTTTTTTACACTAAAATATTTTCAGATTCTGTTACGAAGTTTTTTTCCTTTTTTTCATATCCTTGGTTTTTATTAAAGTTTTGTGTATACTACTACATTTTAAAAAAAATATTATATCAAATTTTAAATCAAATTTTTAAATAAATATTTTTATATAAAAGAATGTTCAACTGTAAAAATTATTCAAAATTATCAGTTTTTATCCTACACACATATCTTGTTCAATGGTACAATATAACTATGTGAATGGTAGTAAAGGCGCGCCATGCTTTAAAGACAATTTAATTTTGATTCATTGACATTCGTTACATCGAATTATTTTAAGTAAATGCAAGATGTTTTAACTCGCAATCGTAGTACAAACTATCAATACCCGATAACTTGTGTTTCACAGTTCCACTGCCGGACCCTTGAGCACGCACGATCTCTCGAACCGTTTGCCTACTTTGCTTGTTGAACCCTAACAAAGTCGATTTCCATGAAGTTATCGCTAAACGCTTCAAATGCTTTTTGAGAATAAGCGTTTTTAACTTGATTTTAATACATAATTTTATTTTTGCTGAATTTATGCTTCTAACATCTGACATGCGAAAGGTTAGATGTTAGGATGTTTGTGACTTACATCCCATAGCGGCTGGACCGATTTAGATGAAGGGAATGGCACATTTGATCTCAAGAAATAAAACGCGGTATCAGCTAGAGAAACATAAAAGCAGTGAGTACATAAATCGTGCCAAACGAGAAATATGGGGTCGCCGACACCAGACAAACGACCCGTCAACCCGTAGATACATTGTTAAAGATTTACAATCATCAGCGTGAAGAAGTCCTTTACTACACAGTACGTTTAGCTTAAGCACCACAACGATATCTACCTTCTACCTAGAAGGTAAATAACGTTGTGGTGCTGCGTAGAAGGATACCTTCCTTCTTTGGTATATTCCAGAAATCCTCACTATCAAATCCCCATCCGTGGGATTTCAATTTTTTTTTCCACAAGTTTCCTATAACTCCGTCGTAGCCTGCTACGCAGTGGGGATTTTTGTTTTTTTTCCCCAGAAATCCCGATAAAGAATTATTTTTTAAAGGTAAATGTGTTTTTTTTGGGCCAAGACCAAACTACGTGTATTTTCTTATTTAAGCTTGGTTAACCACAGATGCTTAACGTAAGTACTTTGTCGACGTAGCACATAGTTTAAAAGTGATCGCATGCAACGGTGTGTATAAAAACACATTTTCACGTGTCAACTTGAGAGAACAGTAGCTTGATTCATGGTGGCGAGGGGGGACGAAAATCCTCTTCGTGACAAGGGGTAAATATAAATACTAACCTTTTAAAGTAAACTTCAAACAGGTGTACAAAATTGTTCCAAATTTTCAATAACTAATAGTTACCTACGCTAGATGGAAAAAGATTTTTTTTTTTTTCTAAATAATGTTTTTATAGGAGCTCTAGAGCTACGGAGCGCTGAAAAAAAAACTATTATGTTTTACAAAGTATATATTATGTAAAATAAGTAATAGGTTTATTTCATTTACATAAAAAAAGACATTTAGAAAAATACCAATAATATTTTGAACATTATGTAATGCACTTTTCAGCGCTACTCTCCTGTCATCGAATGGAAAATATATTATTTTACACCTAACGTATTTCAGGCACACTCGGGGCGTGTTTTCAGTTCAGCTGGCGAAAATAAGCAAATACGAGAAGAGGAGGTTTTATGTTAGAATTTTTAATAGGTACTTAACTTAAGGCACGTGCACACATAGCGTCGTGCTGACAAGTGTTTTTTCAAATAAGCTGGCGACACACCTGTTAAGCTTCGGCATAATAGACCATGATATAAGTAGACGGGATTTTGATATGTTACGAGAGGTTCATGTTTTAAAACAACCATTAAAATGGGTTTAATATCATTCTAGAACGAAACTTATGCCGATGGCATAAATACATAAATGAATCTAAAAAGTTTATTAACGGACATTCTAAAGGTGGACGGTTACTCCCCTCAAAATCGTGTACAGAATTTATATTAATACTTTATCCTGTTTCTGATATAATAGAGGTATCTACTATTACTAGGCTCGCCACGTTTTTCTATTTTTGCAAGACTCCCAAAAAGAGCTTTTTGGTATACACATTATCATTATCCACAACATCGTAAATAATGATGAAGTAAAGTTTCTAAAACGCTTTGACACTGAAAGCAAATCAAGATATTTTTAATTTTATTTTTTTGCAAGTATATAGGTACGAATAACTTGTAGGTCCGGCATTCCTAATTTAAAATTCCCTGACGTCTGGTGACAACACGAAAGCAGACTTTTAAGATTTCAAAGAAAGATGACGATGAACTTTTGTTACTGACAGATTACTCGATGGTGATGATGTACCAAATAGGATTAGGTACTTTCTGAACCAGAAAATAAAAATAGTACCCAACAATTTCATTATCTCTTAAAAATACACTACCATTTCAGAATTGTTTATACCATCTCGTAAATCCGCAGAACGCTTTTCTAAATTAAATTGTTCTCCACGCCAGCTTAAGCTTTGATTTTCTAAGTAAACGTCAAGACGGGCAAAATATAGCAGCAAAGTAAGGCATCGGTCACACGTACCTTTTAAAGACTGCTTCAAACTATTGCACTGGTAAAAAATTACCTGGTTTTCTGCATGACGTGAGAAGATGACGAAAGTTCTGCTACGTGTGACAAAAAGCTAATTACAGCTCGACACACAACACGTGTCGCCCACTATGACGTGTTACTAATAGCGCGTTCACACTATGACATTGCCGCTGCCGGCATTCATGCCGCGGACTTATTGCCACAGCAACATCGCCTTTATTCTCACCAAGGAGCTAGGGCATGAACTTGGCGATGTTGCTGTGGCAATAATTCCGGAATTAATCGCGGCAATAATTCCGGCAGCGGCATGGGCGGGCATGTGTGAACGCGGTATAAGAATAAAGGCGATGTTGCTGTGGCAATAATTCCGAAATTAATCGCGGCATTCATGCCGGCAGCGGCATGGGCATAGTGTGCACGCACGCTATAATGGTGTATCCACACAGTTGGCGACAAAAGCCAGTGGTAGCCGTTTTCCGCCACTATCAGCTGATCAAAAACGTTTCGTAGGAACTGTAACATTTTCCTTCAAAGCATCAGTCCTATGAAATCCTGTCAAAAGCATCATTCGAAAGCCTGTCAAATAATTGATTTGTTATCTAACAGACTACGAGTAACAAAAGTATAGGAACCGGGTTGAGGACCCATTGTTCTGGTGAAGAAAAATCTCGAAGAATAGTCCAATTGAAGACGCCAGACGCCCATTTATAAGCTATAGAAAACAGATACAGAAAGCATTCGTTCTCTCAGGCGCCGAAAGTTCTAGACTTTGATGACTACGCACTTGTGCCGGTCCGTGAAGGCCTCATTATAATAAGCTTAACTTCTGTATAGATAAAGGCTTGCAGACAGTTGAGTACAATTACGCACACACAAGTCACACAAGTCACGATTAGCTCATCAAAGAACTTTGTAGTGTTTCACGGTCTTACTTAGAATGGTCTCTTAACTTCTATCATAACTTAATCACCGTTTAAAAAAGTGCTATCTTATTTTGTTTTGATAGTGACTAGATTAACAAAAAAACTTTTAAAGTGTGATGAAAATAATGAGTATTAAACAGCAAAGTTCTCAAATAAGGATGTCTTAAAAATGCAAACAAAGTTGGTTAAATATTGTTTCCTTATTTCTACTCGTAGATACTTTTCACCATTGAAAACAAGAACCAAAACCAAAATATCCTTAAACACTCAAGAGTCAAAATTCCGGGTTATCAATAAAAACTTAAATAATTGAATATCTCGGAAGCCATGAATGCTACGAGTAGCTTAGTCAAATTAAGCAAGCTAATAATATAATAAATTGAATCTTGAACTTACATTTCATTACTGTTACATCGACACAGTGAGACCAGACTCCAGCACCCGTGGATGATAAAAAGCAGTTTTACTCGGAGTTCAAGTGTTTTTTATCCCTGGTTAAATTTGCTGTCAAAAAGAATGATGCTTCGAAAATAACTCCGAACATACAGAAAATAGAGCTTGCACAGCTTGCACTACTAACAACCACTGGGCTACAAAGGTTCTTGAATGGCGATCACGAACCGGAAGACAAAGGTCTCCGTTGGAGGCCTCCGACGTCGTACCTATAGACTGTCGGATTTCGGGAAATCGGTTCAGTGTCCTTGACCGTCAAATAAGCTATTGCCTCAGCTGTTCTATCCAAAGCTGCGTCTAAGAAGCTAAACCCTTACCAAGATGGCGACTTTGTTTGTTCAAATCTCTGTTCTCTACTATTTGACTTACGCAGGCCTTAAGTAAAGACTTAGCTATAAATATGAAAGTTTAAACAGCCTTAATACTGGTTTTGTATAATTTGGAATGTTGAATAACCTTTGCAACTAGGCCTTAACAAGTTTTTGGGGTCTAACCAGCTTTACCACCTATTCATACATCTTAGACTAAGTAATTCTAACAAGTCAGTTTAGTTTAGGTAAACGGTGTCTAGAGCACTATTAATAAGCAAGCTCGTATGAGTTAGTGGCCAACTGTGGTGACGGAGTTTTTAGGCCGCCTTAAGGCCTCCGTCGTGGCTTTACGACTGCTAGAGCCGGGACCGACAGTTTAACATGCCCTCCGAAGCACGGAAGCGCTCAGATGTAAATGCCACTAACGGTCACCCATCCAAATAGTGACCGCACAGAACGTTGCTTAACTTAGGCGCGGGACAGACAGAAAAGACGTAAGATACAGGCGGGGCGCAGACATATACGTGTCTCTTCCGCGACGCTTTCATACAAAATGTATAGAAGCCTCGCGACGCGAAACAGACAGAAGAGACGCGGCGCGGGCGCGACGTTTTTACGTCTCCGCCCTTTGTTGGAGCCTTATTCTGCCATCCGAGCTTTGGGTTTGATTCCCACTGAGAACAAACATTTGTGTGTGGGTGCCACATAGATGTCTCAAGTGCCTGTAATTACACCGGCACCCATTATTATGTATCTACCCTTCAAACCAGAACAGAGAAATGCAAGCATCGCTGCTTCGCGACAGATATAAGTACTTAGTAGAGATTTTTGAGAAAGGTGGTAGTGGGTACTACCACCTTTCTCAAAAAACTCTACTAAGTTAGTACTTAGTAGTGAGCATGGACTAAATGTACTAGGTAGGTACTAAAAATACAGTACTTACAATAATAGACCAAGATCGCTGGAAGTCAGTTCCAGTTCCAACTCGTTCATTCTGGATATCCACGGAGAAAGACAAAGGATTCTCAGAAAGACAGTAGGAGAGATATTTGTCCGGTAGGATGCGGTAGGCAGTGAATAAAATATATAATTTCATAAATAAGGGTGCTCTCTCACCGTGTTATATTAACAGGAAGACAAAATGACGTACAACATTTTAGTAAAGTCTGTCATTTCATTCCCCACAGGAAATACTTAGTATTCTCTCCCAGCGACAGCCCTTAAGCACTACAAGACGAATTTCAAAGAAAAATGAACCTTACTCCACTGACATTTGATGAAAATCGCTGTAAATAATCTGGCAGTCTTAATTTATTTGCCAGTGGAATATAAGCTGTCTCCTGCTAAGTTTAAGATTCAATATCATATCTCACGCGTGTGTGGTACAGTGGCGGTAAAAGGCACTCGTTAATTAAGATGAATTTTGTAGAACTGTATTCAGCACACACGGCTCGCATAAACAAAAACTTTGATGTGTGGGTAGAGGAGATGGAGAAAATAGGGTCGTTTAGTTTTATTAAATTCTTATTTTGACTTTTTTAGTTTTTTACCTATATTTAAACACTTGTATAACTTTCTAATATTTCTAAGTGCTATAAAAAAAAAACCGAAATGAATTCTCGGATTTTTTTGGCTCTTTAGTGTTTCCTTGTAGTAATATTCTTTACCACAGTCTCCCCTTAACGCCATTGCTAAATTAACTGCTATAACTAACGGCTGTACATTAAGGGGTCCATTCAGGGGGTCACTGGAAAGGTTTCCCCTGCTTTATGACACAAGTTGTTTGAATAAAAGCCTTAAATAGAGTATCTAAGTAAGTATACTAAGTATGTGGGTACAGTTAACATCCGAAAGAGATTAGTATTGTACTCTATTAAAAAAAATACTTACCTAGCTTATTTTTTTACTAATACTCCATCTAGTTGTTGCTTCATACATTTCATTAAAAAAATTCTAATTAAATGAATATTGTTTCTGTTTTTTTTTTTCACTAAACATACGGCAGACAAGACCGTAACATTGCGAACAAACCACAAACTTTAAAAGAACATTTTATAAAGCAAAGCACCGTATAAACCGACTCCCATATAAATCTCACTAAGCACTGACCCTCAGATAAATTGAATGGCAAGAGCTCAAACGGTTTGTTACCCATTCTCGCGACAATTTCTACAGAAATACTTACTTTTCTGTAAGGGTTTCGGTTTAAGTAAACTTGTGTTTTTTTATGGGAAAACATGACGCAAAAAAGCGACGGATAATGGATAATGGCCCTCATCTGATGTTTAGCAATTATTCGGGGGCTCTATGATCAGTTCGGCAAAGATCACGTCAAAATGATAAAATATGACGTCATCCATATTAGATTAAAATCTTTGCCGAACTGAGCGTATAGCCACTGATGGGCTTATTAGGTATTTGTTAAGGAAAAACAGCACCTCAAACCACATAAAACATTAACACAAAGTAAAAACAAAGCACAACGCGAATGTAAGTATTACCTAAGGTAATTTTTAATTTAAATCTTTTTGAAGTTTGATAAAAGAAAATAAATATTTTCATCTTTACAAAACCATTTTGAGGTTATTTAAGGTGTGTCTAAATTGGGGCGACGGCAACTCGAAAGCGCCACAATATTTATTATTCTCTTTTCTATCATTTTAATGTGATGAATGGCTTTTTGATGTTTATTAGTTAATCAATCATGCGGTCATAAGAATTTACCATCTCTGAATAATGCTTTCCTTCAAAAATATACCCCTCTCACCACCCAGTGGGATTAAAATGATCAGAAAATAGCAAATATTTGCATTTAACTAATATAATTGACGACCGTCGACGCGTCAGCAACGCGCACGACTCAACGACAGTATTGACGCAGGCGCTCGGTCGCGTCGACTTAAACCTTTATTCATTAACTTGCCCCAAATAAGGAATACTTACGCATTGTACGTTTTTATTCCGATACAAACGGGTCCTGGCGTCCGTAAAATTGAAACGCAGGCTCAAAATAATTATTGGTTGCAAAACCGTCACAATGGAACTTCTGTGTTGAATCAAAACAATGCAGTCAAGTGTAAAATGAATTATTTTGACGAAAAGGTCAAGAAAGATCTACTGGGTGTCCCACAATAGCGAGAAAGGGTAATTGTCGTTCCAATATTTGCGGAGTAAATAGCTTTGATTTTAATGATATTGATGGAATTGGAAGTCTGCCACATTCTAGGGTTGTCAATTTTATATAGGTAGTACGTATTATTTTAAACAGAGCGGCCAAAATCTATGGATGAGATTAGCCCAGGGTCGTGAGGAGTGGCACAGACAGAGAAAGCCCTATACCCCGCAGTGGGTGTTGATGATGATAGTGATGATGAAGTAGCAAAGAATATAAACAAATAGGTACAAAAAAATACACCTCTATACATAATACTCCTACAAAAGATCATAGCTTCGTTTAATTTCGGCTTAGCTTAGCTAAAAATAAACGATCCGGTGGATATCAAACATCCTTAGCTACATAGCTTAGGTTAGCTCTGGTGGAACACCATCCTTATTTTGAGGAAAACATTACGCCGCGCTGCCACCTTGGACATTGTTGACGCGTTGCCGCCCTGAAGGACGCCTTATTTATTTCTACGCAATAATAAAAACAAGGACTGAGATAGGCTCACGGTGGTATTCCCCAGGCACGGTAGACACTCTGGGGTGATTCTCCGAATCAAATAAAATATAAATATCACTGGGATTTTATTGGGATGTCGTAAATGTCACAAAATTACAACTTTGTCCTAACAAAATCACAATGATATTTTTATTAGATTTTACAGCTGAGAATTTCTGTTAAGTTTCTTTCATAAAGCTGTTATAATATAAATATTATTAAAGCTTCTTTACTCAAGAATGCTTCGATCCACTCTTGCTTTTTCAGCGCATTTTATACCAAAGCTCAAGTAAATTAAACTGAAAAGCGGAAAGCACCATTTGCGTTTTTATTTAAACATACCTACTCGTATTACTCGGAGTGCTTTCATGTTTTACATAATGTTTTAACGAAGCTAATTTGAGAACTTTTTTACGCTATATTCTGTGTTGTTAACTCGCATTTGTGCGAAAACAAGGATTTAAAAGCAATGTCTTGTTTATTCATTTTTGCGTTATTATTAGTTGCGTGAGAGACAGTGACAAAAAATTGATGATAAGATTACGCCGGAGAACTCTTTGCGATATCTACAGTTTACATCTCTTCTGTGATTTACACAATAGAAATATATTTTATTTATAACCAAAGTTTAAAAGCTCGCTAAACCTAGCTTGAATAAACCAAGAAAAAACTAGTGTCACGTAATAGGTGCATTAATTTTCTTTAAAAGTCTGCAGTAGCTATTAATCATGAGCTAATAACTATGCAACATCTGGCGGGTTCTGTAAACTGAAACGGGTACCAACTTTACTGCCTTTTCAACTTTACTACCTTGGGTTTTGATTACACATCGTTCAGTTACCGGGTTGTTAATCTTGTTAAACCCTTGGATTTATTTTTGCAACCGCGTAATGTTGAGAAGTTACTTGATTATAGAGCTCAAACAAGACTTTGACAAATCTTGTAAGGAAGCACCAAGCTTAGGCTACATACACACTAGGAGGCTGGAAAAGTACCAAGGTATAGCGGATACTTACGTTACGCACTATTTTCTTGCTATTTTTGGCATTCGGAAACGGATTCGCAAAGCGAACAATTTTGTATGAAAACCGGATAAGCGCCTCTAGCAGGAGATTTGAGAACTATCCGGTTTTCATACAAAATTGTTCGCTTTGCGAATCCGTTTCCGAATGCCAAAAATAGCAAGAAAACACAACACGGACATAGACTCAGGGTACAGAAACGCAAGGTTCAGTTTCATGTTTTATAACACCTACTACACACATACACAAGTAATTCTGCAAATAAAATATATTTTGACTTCGATATGTTGGTCAATCGCAAAACAAAAAAAAAATGAATTTCTTGGTGAAAAATGTTTCAGCGTCATTGACGAATCGGCTTCAACTTTTTATCAAATTGTAGTCCAACCATACTAAATCTGCAGTGGACTAAATTGGCAAACCCAAAATATTTCTACGTTGTCAAATCATTTTCGCAGTACTAACTACGGTGTTTTGCAATAAAGGTTCTAAAGTGCTGCGGACTTAGCGTGATCAGGCTTTAACTATTTTCTGTGGTTCTCCTCACAAAAATCTTGACAGTATTCCGTAACTCAATAACAACTTTGTATTCTTGTCTCGAGAGTATTATTAGGCCTTTTCTAATAACGACATCAATTTTATCCCAATACAGTTATCCGATTATTTGTACAACTCGCTAACTTGTAGGGACATCAATTTTTACGAGTAAAATAAATTAGTGATTTGATTAGTTTGGGACTTGTCATGTTGAGTTCTTTCGCTAGAACTTTTGCTGACAAATTACACTAGAACTTACAGTTGAGTGACCGGTAAACTATCTTTTTAATTGTAATTTGGTTTAATTAGTAGATCATTTGAACTACTTACCAGTGTACAACATAAAAAAACGCTAGACACTTTCTTCTTCTTCTCTTCAATAATGGCCTGTGTCCGTCATTTCGACAGACAATTTTGCCAATGTCAAGTGTTAAAATTGTAATAAATAAGTCAAGTCAAGTCATTTGTCAAGTCGATTGTTAGGTTGCTATTGTCTTCTTCTTCTTTTGTTGCTATGGCTGTTAAGTTTTAAGTTAAGTCGGCTGTCGTTTGTTTTGAAAAGAAAATGGTGGATTTTCTCTTCAAAACCTAACACGAATTTTCACCTAGACACTTTCGAAATGTCATGTTTTTACGCTTGTCATAATAGTTGTTTGTCGTGCATTGAAGATTAGCGTTCTAACCCTTCAAAGTGGTCGTTTACCAATCCTTTAATGTTTATCTAAGAAATGTGCTTGCACCCTCGTCTGTAAACAATTTTACCATTCCATTTTTGGAGCGCCAATGCAATATCAAAATATAAAATATCCTTGGAGTAGATAGTAAAACATTATGTCAGTTAACTACCCTTTTGGCTAGTTTTCAATTATTAGTTGTAAATAACGAGGTTGCGAGCACATTGTTCCACTAAACCCTTGGGACGCAGGGTCAGCCTCGTTATTATTTCTTGTTAACCCCTTTTTACTGTTACTACAACGC
Source organism: Eulithis prunata (assembly GCA_918843925.1). NCBI lineage: Eukaryota > Metazoa > Arthropoda > Insecta > Lepidoptera > Geometridae > Eulithis > Eulithis prunata. Next base: position 3,048,463 of record OU974016.1, on the reverse strand, counting down.
TGAAAATTATATGAATTTTGGGACCCGGTTTATGTAACGTTACTTTTAATTATTTACTCTGTTCTACGAGATATGCGAGATATACCGACCTAGACATTTTTTATTATACAAAAAATTGGTTGATAATTTAATACGACGTTAAATTTAATTTAATCATAGTTTTTCGACGACCAGAGGTCTCCACAACTACACGAGCTACCAGTGCAATGGCTGAAGAGTCGACTAACAATCAGCCAAAAAAATCACCAACGTAATTTTCTCGATCGACAGTCATTTTACAAGCTCGCGGCTCTGCAGGAACTTAGTTCCCTACGTGTAATCAGTTTGTACCTTGGGAGGCGGCGACTAGAAATGACTAATAATGCAGTTGAAACCTTGAAGGGAGCAAAATGTAACACGAAATCGGAGCATTTTCAGGACACGCCAGTTTCTCCGACGTTTTCCTTCCTTCACCGACTGAGCTTGTGATAAATGTGCGCATAAATCATAGGACTCATTGGAGCAGGCCACCGGATTTGGAACCGAGGAAAAATAACTAGGTTTTCAGTAATTTTTATGACCTCTAGTCTAACTGACATTCTATAATCGCTGTAGAACAAAACCTTGGAAAATTTATGGTTAAGCCTCGTGAAGTCGTGACTTATCGCGATAATACAATATGAGTATTTGTTACATACCTAGATTTGTAATGAGTTTTTATAAACCTAGATAAAAAACGATTTTTACAATATATTTTTTTTTTAATTTAAATAATAAGAATTATCTATTTTAAAAATATACAAAAAACACCAAAACATTTTATTTGTTACGCACATTATTTTGACTGTGCAAATAAAAAAATATTTGCTTCGTAAAAGACAGATCAAATAGGCTGGTGATAAACAGGTTTGAAGACGGCTATAATAAAAATAATATGCCAGTTTATTCTGAGTAGGCACAACAAAGATTTATTCCCTCATAAAACAATCTAAAGAGCTCATTTTGTAAAGCATTTTGTATTGTTTTTGGTATGAAGAAAACACAAGATTTACTGTGAGTAGGCTCACTTTTGTTATTGCATGTACTTACGGTCAATATCATTAAGTAAAGAGGATTAGACAAAGTTAAACAAAAAAAATTTGGACATTAGAAACATTTCTTTTTCTTTGTGCAACTACATAATTATGAACCTAAGTAATAAGTCTATCTACCTAGAATCTAAAAAGAAGTATTTAATTTTGTTGAATTAATACCAGAATAGAAATTATAAGAGATAATGTACAAAAATTTCGAAATTCTGAATCGAAGGCGAAGCGAGTCATCATAAAATAATAACTTGGAAGCCCATCAAAGTTCAGGCTACCGCAAACTTTTTGTTCCAAATTATGAAACGCTAAAAAATAAGGTGGTTCCAAACATACAAAACTCCCAACAAAATTGGCATAGACCAGTATTCCACCGAGAACAAGTGAACAAGTAAAATGTGCGTTATAACTTCCATTACAAAAACACAAAGATGAGGAAAACAAAATGAGCTGGCTAAGGCGAATAACAAGTGCATGCAGAAATGAAACTGACCACCCTTTAAAACTGTCCTCTCATGAGTAAAACCGGCCAGGTAAGCACGAGTAGGTACACCACAACCACAGGTGCTACCACCGAATTTATTTCTGCCGCCAGGCAGTGATGCTCGGCGCTCGCATTGCTGTGTTCCGATTTGAGGGAGATGGGTGCCGGTGCAATTATGGGCACATGAGACAACTTTACGTCTTTAGATGCGATGGTATACATACACGAATACACGATGCAGGCAGGCAGCGACTTAATGGCAGTCAAAGACGACCTAACGTTCGCTACGAACAGTACGAACTCTTTTCATCAACGAATATGGTTGGCTCGCCAAAGAATGTTTCAATGAAACAATAACTTCATCGATGGTTTGTTCGGTAAGTTGATGAGTTCAATTCAGACTCATAATTTTTCAGCGATTCTGAGTTTCACATCTAGTGGTAGTTCTTACTCTCCACTGCATACGTACGCGGGTACTGCGGGTTGGTATCACACTTGGAACCAGGCCAACAGGATCACAGATATGAAAAGGAAATGTGGACAAAAGAGATTTCAGTGGCCTGTTCCTGCATTTCTGGTGTTTGTTGATATATTGTTTGTTTAAAAAACACTAGTTGTTTACATGTTTTAGTAGGGCTTTTTGTGGCATTCGGGGACAAAGAGCCCTAATAAAACATGAACCTAAGAGAGTTCATTCGGGGAACTAACAGTACTTTTTAATTCTGCTGTTGCATGCTTCTTCTTCTTTTAAACATAGATGGCCAGTGTCCGTCATTTCGACCGATTTCGACAGTTTTGCCAGTGTCAAGTGGTACATTGCTGTGGTCCGGTTTGAAGCCAGCATTCCTATTTTTAAAGATGGCAGAAACCGTCAAGGAGATACAGGTTCGAAATCGTGCGTTGGTTAGTTTTGTCAAAATTACTACCAAACCACTTGGAAGAAAGGTTATCCTAATTATATGCCAAACAATGAATTTTTATTCTATCAAAGCAAGGTTTCGAAGTTGAGTCGAGGTGAGGATTATTCGAGGTAAAAAAATAATGCAACAAGTATATGTTCAAAACATTTATTTTCTGCCACATTGTTCACTAAACACACTTTACTGCAAGTAAAGCAGTAGATAACATATAAATACATTTAACATCCAACTAAAAAATTAATCCATTGATAGAATATAACATTTTCACATTATTAATTAGTACAAAACTAGACAGATTTAAAGCAACACGAAACTCTATTCACTCTCTTTAAAACCGCCATCAAACGATATAATAATATCTAATTTAAATATTAAACAAACATTTACTATGGAAGAATATATTTTTTCGTTTCGATTTTCGGTCGTTGTCAAAAGTGACCTTTGTAACGGAAAACAGCTGACAAATTGGGTAACATTTTTGAGTCTCTATTGAGAGAAACATAATATTTTCTATGGTGACTAATCACAAAAGGTATATTTTTTTTTAGATTTTGATATAAATAATAAAATACAGTTATGACAATTCATACAGGCGGCTTTTTAAATATAGAGAGAGAGGAGAGAGAAACAAGGTTAACATAAAATAAATAGTAAGTTAAGTTTGGTCAGAAAAGAGCTGAAAGTTAAAAATAGAGCTTTTACAAAAATTACATTATATCTATATTTTTACAAATCTGATAATTCTTATTACATTAAATGCATCTTACTCTTAATTACAAGAAATTGAGACGCTTAAGGCACAGCAAAATTACACCTAACTATAATTTACATTTAACGTAGACACTCTTGGTAACTTACTCAGATTAATATCCGCCAACTGTGATATGTACAAAAATATTTTTTTATATCTTCACTATCTATCACTTATAATCTAGTTCATTCAAAATAACAATGGAATCTGTATAAAATTGTTTAAAACTAAATGTATAATTGTGATTTGATTGAAAAAAGTATACGTTAAAAATAAATAAACACTTCATCCTTAAAACACACCGGTGCATCCGTAAAACCAAAACGTATCCACATAAATAGTAGTAACCCACTCGATGTATTATTAGCACTATTTCACTGTACAGTGTCAATAATCGGTTCCACTTCTAGAACCGATACTCCTCACATCAGGCTCTTGTGTTATCCCTTCTTTGTTTCTCCAGCTGCTTTCTGTGACTGTGCCGTTTCCTAGCTATCAACGCTACTAGGACTACCACAACTGTCAATGCAACAGCTATGCCTATCCACCAGTAGGTGTTGTAAGCTGCTTCTTTGGGATTTGTATTTTCGTTTTGGTCCTCAGCTGCTACCGGGTTCTTTATCTCCAGTACTCCAACGGTCGATGTTTCTGTGCTATGTTTTGAGTTCGCCTCATCACCAACGTCTATTTCGTTCTCTATAATATTTTCGTGAGTTTCTACTACTGGAGGTTTATTGGAGGCTTCTTCTGATGATGGAATCTCATTCTCTTCAGGGACAGGATCAGGTATCACAGCTTCAACGTAGTCATCTGAGATCTCTGCGTTAGGTTCTAGTTGGTTATCTAAATATTCGTCCAAAAGTCTGTAGTAATCGGTGAGACCGGTGTATTCGAGGCCATTTTCTCGTTTGGCGAGTAGATCACTGACCATTTCTGGCCAATATGATCCGTAGCCTTGCATCATCGAATCCCTATAAAAAAAACAGTATTTTAAGCCTTGGAAAACTTATCTTCTCTGTATGATAAAACGCTTGTTAATTATTACTCACACTAAGCGCCCGTTGTTTTCAGCGACGTGTTTTATCAAATCCGATTCATCCGACTGCAGTTCTTCCGCAAATGATTGATAGATTTGGTATTTCAGAATAAGTCCCAAAAATTTTCTGTAACAACAACAATAAATACTGATAAAATTTGTTCGACGCAACTTGACACTAGTTTAGTAAGCTAGTTAAAAACATTGCTGGTGTTGGCTTACCCAATATAAGGTTTGTTGAAAACCATGTAAGGATCACCCAAGAAGTCGACATCAGAATTAACAATATTAGAGAAGTTTTTCCGGAACTCGCTCCAACTGGTGCGTATTTGTGCGTATGGAATTTTTCCCATCAAAACTCGTAACCTCCATTCATCAGCAGCTAGATAGAAATTCAATCTGAAACCAGAAAGCAATATTCAAATTTTGTATATACAATTTTAATAACTCGATATACCATCCCATTTTGGATAGACGACATTAGATCGCATGGATGGAGAAGGTCTAAAATCTTTCTTTCTGGAGATATGGGAGGCATAATGTCTATCGGTGAACTTCTACAGTTTGAATCATAAAATTTGCGCTAGAGATCAGCTTTGGTCTATACTCATGGTTCATGGTTTAACGACTGGCTATAGCCGAGATAGTCCAGATGAAAGTTTATCCTCCCAGAAAGAAAACAGACAGATAAAACACGAATAAACCTTTTAGTGCTTGTTGAACAGTCTCAACATCTCGAACATTCCAGAACTATTCCGATTCAGCCAACCATTATGCTCATTGCTTCGCCATTGCAATGAAAAACTTCTAACGTCCGAACCGAACTATTCAGAGCCAAAAAACTAACCATAATTTACCAATTTAAACTACATTTTACACAACAGCGTGACGCAAATGGTAATATTTTCTGTCTATGTTTTTTCTCTACCAAACGCGAGGACCACTTTTTATGATTCTTACGTCAATCGATTTGTCCTACCTAATTTTGCTAATGTCACTAATTGAAATTCAATATGGCGACGACCAGATCCCAGTCGAAGGTATCAAATTTTTGTAAAATTAACTTATTAGGAGTTTAAATGCTTTTTGATGCTAAGTAGATAACTCACTTCGGTAAATCTCTTAAGGCAATGATCAGCTGAAGCAAAAGACGATGGGAGTTAGGGTTGTAGTTAAATATTTCCAAAGGGAATAGTCCAGTACGGTTCAATGCATGTGGAGTTAGAGACAGAAGTGATGCAAATCCAGGTATGGCTTCGTAAATAGCTGAAATAAAATATCACTTTAAAGTTTTCAAGAAAAAAGACTAAAATTATCGATTGTATGAGAATAGAAAACGTTGAAAATATAGGTATAGGAATGGTCACGTGGCTTGTCGTTCCGAATTTACAATACACTTTCGAAATGTCATTTCCCTGTTTCCAATATTTTCTATTCTATAGCGATTTTAAAATGTCAACTTGACTACAACCCTTGGAAAAATTTGTTTTCACACTGGATATAAAGTTATATCGTGTCGTTTGGAGCAAAATTTGTTGCTCAAAGAACATAAATAATTTTCTAGAAGCTACTTCTATTCTAACTTAGATTAAACGAGGCAATCTCAGATGCAAAAATATCAGTCACAATTTCCTTTGTTATAAGCTTCTACATCCCTTGAGAAGTAAATTACATCTTACCAGAGTACCGAGGCGCATCCCTGAGAACATAAGTGTTGTTGCTATGTAAATTGATGATCTCTTTATACTTTATCTTCATAACAGCTTCGTGTGCTTCCACGTAGTTTGCTATACTAACATCTTTGCATGTTAAAGCCCTTAGTTTATTAGGTTTACACCAATCTACTAAGATGGTGGGGCATGTGTTGTTGAAAATTGAATCGGACCAGAACTCTGGATCGATTTCACCGAAGTTGAGGGTTTTTAGAAGTTTTTCTGCTTCTTTGAAGACTTTTTTTCCGCCCATTTCCTGTAATTGAAAAAAATCATAAAAGCCAGTACCCATATTAACGTCTTAGTAACATACACCGACGACCATAAACAAGAAAGCAAAGTGTAATAAAGCTCTTAAGATTGCGGGAAGTTGATAGACGGAGAAGGCTCAAAGTAACTTTTTCTGGAATTCTATAAACGAGGCTGATGTGCAGTAGTGGACTTTTATTGGCTGTTTTGTTGATGATGATATGATGAAAAAAGCTCATCCTAGTTTGTAGGTAGAGCGAATAGCGAAATGTGACATTCTTACCTTCAACTGTAGATTGGCAAGAACTTTTTGGTAAATTCCCGCGTGCTTTGGAAGTAGACTCTCTATTAAATTCGACCAATCATCACCAACCAGCGATCCTGTAACAAATTAAGTAGGTTTTATGCACCAGTTTCAAAAAGAGTTAATTTGTAATGTAAGACTGAAAAACCCGAAAGAAATCATATCATTCTATAGTTTCTACTAGATAACTTAACAAAATTGAAGCTTTTAATGATTCTGTCACCAAATACAAAGATGGATGGCATCTGTGTTTAGAATGGAGATTAATTAATTGCATGTGTTGCAAATGTTAATTTAGTTGGAGTTACTTTGCATATACTCGGAGTTTGGAAGGCAAATTGCCAGACACCGAGCATCTTATAGTCCAATAAGTTATACCTATCTACCTAGCTAAAGTGTGTCTTTATACAAAGTGCTTTATACATACAAAAAGTTATTATAGAAAGAAAGAAATCCTAAAGTTAAGGCTTGAACCCGGTAATCAATAGAATGTTTTCAATCATCTACCAATAAACTAAGTTAATCTATTTATGACGCAGAAAAGAGTAAGTATAGTTTGAAACACACTTGACTGCCAAACTTTGACAGATATTTTTGAAAACAAAGATCTTTGATCGCGGAGCTGGCCGCCGTGACTTGGCCGCCAAGTAAATTTGATTGTAGTCTTAAGTTTTTACAATTAGAAAAAAGTAGTTTTAACATTACTCTACGCAGACAAAGCCGTGGGCATAAACAAGTAAGATAAAGCTTTCTTTGTTAGTAAATTGGTTGAACGTTAGGTATGCAGCATTGTTATTCTTTGTTCTTTTTTACAATTGAATAATTTATTATCCATTACCAAAGACGCTGTGAAAAGCGTTTATTCTAAATACATTTCCAGTAAAACTGAAAATAAAATATACAAAAACTTAGACTGAAGTAAAACTCAGTGTTTTCTAGATCTTCTACGTACTTCTTCTTGTGTGTCTGATGAAGAAGCTCTTCTACTGAAATACTTGTACTAATAAACTGTGCTAAAAGCTAGCCAAAATAAAGCGTTTTCACACAGCACGACACAGATACCAAACGATACCAATATGCCAGTGGCTCAAAAAATATGTATGTTTTTCTGTGGTTTTTACTCGGTATAAAGGCGTATGTTTAGTACTAATCGTACTAATTAGCTTTCAAACGTTCTCGTGTAGGGGTTGCATCGTTCACATTGTAAAAACCATCCGACGCTAGACAATTTAGTAATAACTCACTAGTCGGAGAAACTACGAAACCAAAAGTTAAGGTACTAATTGTTTGAAAGTTTTATCTAATCCCAACTTGGACACAAAGCCGCAAGAGACAGTGTTAATGCTGGATCCAGACTAAATAAACCAAAGCCGACGTTGCTGTTCCGATTTGAACGGATGTCAGAGGTACTATACGTCATCTATGATTGCATGATTTTTTATGAGTGGATCGAAAACTCGTGCTATTTTTAACCGAAAATAAGGGTTATCGTTTGGTCTGTACCAGCATTACAGAAGTAATTGTTGAGTGCATTAACTGCTAAAGTTGGAACGTCGTTCGTTTTTACAACTTTGTTGTGGAGAGTTTGATTAAGTTCGTTAAGAATAACGTGTCTCTTGCGTCTGGGGAAGGAAGAGGAGGAAATATCCTCATTTCTGCTTACTATATTGTGCTTTTATATCATCGCTGTTAATGGACTTTGGCGACGTAGCGTAGTGGGAATAAAAATCTTATGGCTAAAGCGTATGCATTTATGTCGCACTATGCACTTTTAATTGACACAAGTATTTCAACAAAACATGGACCAGCACCAAGATAAAATAAACATGCACTGAAATTAAGAAAAACCTATACGGTCTTATTCCAGAACGGGGACTAAAGAAAGTCACGGTTTAAACGTCAAGGTTTATAGAACCCGGCCGAATTAACATGACACCTGGCTCGGAACTCGATACTTCCCCCGCTACACCGCTTAATTCGCCCGGGTTGTATAAACCTTGACGTTTAAACCGTGACTTTCTTTAGTCTCCGTTCTGGAATAAGACCGATACAGTTTATTCATTCAGTCTTTAAAAAAAAGTAATTTAACAACCCCCCTCCGCCCCTCAAAAAGTTTTCGGGAGTGGTCTTACAGCTTGTATACTTATGAGCCTAAACATCTTCTGTGTACGTCTTTGAGTGATGAACGCAGTGCATTGCCTTACTAGGAACATCCTCAAAAGCCTTGCTCTGTGAGTAGTTACTAAAATCACATAGGTATGCCATGACATTGCCTCATTATTTTTTCAAATGAAAAACAAAATTAGCTAGAAACTTACGTAAACTATGAACCGGCAGAGGCTTTCCTACAGAATCAGATCCGCTCAGTCTTAAAGACACGTATTTATGGAGTTTGAGGTATAGAGGCTGCACGCTGTTCCATATCTCTCTGGCCTTCAGGATCCCACCTTCGTACTCCACTAGACCGTCCCAATAGTCTTCCACGTTGTTGTAATCTGAAAGAGACAAATCGCTTAGTTAATGACTATTAGGATGCCTTTCCATCTAAGCTAAGCTAATTTGCTATGGATGTGTTTAAAATCCACCAATAGAAATCGTTTGTTTTATTGGATGTCAAACTCATGCTAAGCAATGTAGCTTAGGACCCTTAAGAAGGCGTGGTGAGTGTTGCTGTGGCATTTACAAAAGATGTCACGAATCGTTAAGGGCGTGGTGCGTGTGGTCGCGATATTTCTAAAAGTTTACAATATACAAAATGTTTTATGAAAGCCATTACTGCGAAAAGGGCAGACGCGGTTTCTAAGTAAGTAGTAGAAAATACTCAAATAATCTATTTTCTTTCTCTAATTTGAGTTCAAATTGTGTCTCAGACCGGGCTCCAAATCCTTTGCAACAGGTCTGCGTAGACATGAAGGTACTACTGTCAAACGAAGTGGCCTTTAAAAGCTATGATGAATGAACGAATGAATGAATGAATGAACGAAAACACCGAAACATATTCCTATGATATAAAACAAAACAGGTTGCATTAAATGTACAATGGGCAGCCTTATCGCTCAATAGCGATCTCTATGATTGTCAATTCAAACCTAAGACGAAGTGTCTTAGGCCGTAGGACGAATTGTCCTGTGTTATGTAATAAGAGGGTAGGTGCGAGCAATGTTCCCTTAAAAGCAGGGAGGCTCATAATGGCCCTATGCCAATTCCGTGCACCTATGTGCACGTACATAATGATATTTTCCAAAGTACCTACTCTACACAATCGCTCAGATGATAATGCCACTAAGCGGTTCAGTACTTTGCAGGGCTCGGAAAACGAAAGTTTTAATATTTCCTTCTGTGGAAGGTTATAAGGAGAAACAATATTTTTCATCATTACTCGGGGGTAATAAAATGGCGGTTACCTCTTCCGAGGCGTGCTGAGTAATGATAAAAGAAAGAAGGTTACGGTAATTTTACACTGTTTTCAGTTAAATAAAAGTAACCCTTTAAGATGTTCTTTCAAAACACGGTGTTTTCAAAAATAAATGAGCAACGTCTTTTTATTTGGGAGGGTATTTTTATGAATACACTCACTGAATCATCAGAGGTCGATAGAAGGTCCTAAATCCTTTTATTTTTCTAAAAATCAATCCCTATGCTATTATGATGATAAGTCGAGTTAAAAATGCCTGTCCAGATAATCACAGTGGCCTCATTAACAATATGTAAACAGAATGAGATGCGACTATTTTAAAACGGTGATTAACTTTTGAAAGAAGTTGAGAGGCGATTCTTAGTAAGCCCCATTGTGGTTGTATATCGATGAAGACTTGCATGCCGACAAAAAATACTACTTTCTAGATAACAGGGCCTTTAGTGACCAATATGAATAAAGCAGATTTGACCGATTTAACTCTAAGCCTCAAAAATTAATTACTAGAGGTTTGATAAACCAAGAAAAACACCATTTACCGGCTTACAAGGTGAACGCTTTATGGGATATAATCTTTATTATGAACTGTTAAATGTATTGGGTACCGGAAGCCTTCAATGTTGTGATAAAACTTAAGCACCCTGTTAACAAAGATTACCTATTGGAAGCGCAAATTTGTTTTCACTCTATCTACATTTACAGGGTGATTCTATTTTGTCGGTAATTAAAATATTGAGCAAAAACTGAATTCACTTGAACTCAGTTCACCAGTGCCTTGATCATGAATAAATGTGATAATCGCATACGTATCGTGACGCTAGCGTATCCGTAATACACTGCGCGGTGTCGGTACTAACTAACGTTTAGCAGTTGAGCTGGTTGACGCGCAAGAAACTCTATTCTGAGTTCAATGTGACAAGCACGGGTAAAAATAATAAAATATTTGCATCTAATCTAGATGCAGATCTAGATACAGCGTCAGAGATCTTTTTACCCATGCTTCGTTGTACGACATGACAAGCACAAGTAACAAATCCATAAAGAATTGTATACATATTCTGTTCTGATATACTTATACTATAAGAACTAGAACTAGAGTCACGTAGAGCTGTTATTCTGATGTAGTTCACATCAGAATATCAGCTCTACGTGGCTCTACTACTTAGGTCGTTTATGAGATTTTAAAAAGCAAGAAAATACATATATTTTGTGAAATATCAATAAATTGTCACATCTTGAATATTTTGCAATAAAACAAAAAGATCCATAAAACACTCTGTATTTTAAACACAGTAGTCGACGAAAGCTAGTTATAATGTACTGACAAAAATATCGTTAAAAACACATTAAAGCCGTTACAAAATAATTTCTACCATCTTTGCTTTACGAGATGACTGCAAGCTGTTGAATTTATGTTTAATTTAATTTTATATTCAAGCTCTTTTGTTTAACGGTACATTCCTTTTAAATTAAATACCTATTTTGTAAACTTGCTATGTTTCTTGAGAAATTAGAGATGAATTTTCCTTATTACAGTGACGATAAACGGAACGTCTGTTAATAAATAAACAAACAGACATACACAAAACGCCTACAAACTTATGTAGGCGTTATGTGTATATCTGTTTTTTTTGTCTGTGCCTTCGTAGCTCGAGAGTAGGGCGCCGATTTGAACGACTTTTTTTGCAAGAAATTGGTAAATATTCGTGGCGTCGTTTCCAAATTATGAAGCTCTGAAAACCAGTTTTGAGGAATCGTGCCGGGTGACAAAAGGTCTGATGATGACCAGCAATGATGAAGAGGATCTTTTACAGTCGAGGTTTTTTTTTAATTAACATGTTGATATCAGGCTGTCCAAACGCCCGTATAAGTAACATCGTATTGGTGTTTTGGTCCTTAGCGCGAAACTATGAAACTTACTGTTCTGTTTGCTGGCATTCCTGAGAAGCGGCAGGATGTGCTCCAAGTAGTCGTTCAGGTCTGGTAGATTCTTCTCCCATGAGGATTTCATTCGACGCTGGGCATCCGCGTCTTGCTGCCTCGCCAAGTTGTAGTATAACTCTGTAGGAGAAGAAGATACTATGTGTAAACAAAAAAAACACTACACAGAAAATCCATCCTTATTGTCATCTAACTATAAATAAAGTACTATCTCCTTCGTTGTGCTTGAAGTACTTACCTCTTGTCTGTTTTGTCAAGAAATCTTCCGAAAAACAGAAGAATAACGATTTTGATATAAAACCTTTTATTATTATTCAGGGCCTAAACGAATAAGGTTCTAAGATAAAAATGAATTGTAAAAGCTGACGCAGAATCTCGCAAACGATTAGATATAATTTTGTGTGAGCATTAAGGAAATAAAATGATAATATTTACACAGTTTGAAAAGGCACATCCAACTCAACATTATGCAAAATGCAAATAAGGTTGTAGGTTCACGAATTTTGAACATAATAAATTTAGTACTGTGAAAACATTTTCATAAACCTTTACTCGGGGCCCGAAGTTAAAAAGAGTTACCTCAGACGCGATTCCGAATCTACTTTTTATGTTGAAGCGGTGTTTTTCTCAAAAATACAAATTGCTCTGACGAGAGATGAAAAATTTACTTTTCTCACTGCCATCTCAGGAAGAGTTATTAAAAGTTTCGTCCCACTTTATGAAATTCGTAATGGCAAGAATTGAAACAAACAAAGCAAACAAGACTTACAAGCAACGAGCACATCCCTAAAGTGGTGTCCCATCCCTAGAAGACGGCCATTTTTTTCAATTCCATTGCCTTCGAACATTCTCAAGTTACGCACGAAGAAAACATAAAATAAATTAATGCCTGTAAAACTAATGGTATAATCATAATAATATACATATAGTAAAACTACACGTTTTAACTTATTTACCAAAACGACAGGCAGGAGGCACAATCATCTCCATCTCGAACCGGATTTTCCAGACTTCGAAGACAAAACGTGGCAAGGCGTGGGCGCTGGTACCCCGTTGTTGGAAGAAAAGGAGACGACAAGCACCATCAGCAACAAGTTGATCACCTCACCAACGGCCCTGGCGCGCACACCAACCAACCACATCATCAAACAGTCCACAACGCAACGTCATCATCGCCCCGAACTCGGCGAAAGTCATCCTGCACACGTGGCGAGGCATAAGAACTGGGTGAGCTCGTTCCAATTCCAAATCCTCTCACATCCCGGTACCTCGTACACGTCGTCCGTCATTCGTAACCACAATTTCCTAACCACAAATTGTGCCAAGTCATCGATTTTTCGATCATAATTCATCGTAAAAATCACCCCTATACGTCCCGTTTTCAGGCATAATTATCCTGAAATCAGGTCCTGATCCTCCAATCATTATTATTGGAGAGATCGTTACTAAATTCAGTAGTCTTAACCTATCCTACTTCTATATATTTCTTTGATCATTATTATCAAAGTTACATTATATTTCAGTAGAAAGTAGGCATAAACATATCCTATTTTGTACAAAAATTTCATAAATCTGTGTCCATAAACAGATACATCTTCGTTGTCAAATATTTCTGACAATGGATCAAGTTCTATAATTGAATATCAACAACTTCATACATTGTACCAAAAATAATAAGCCCATCCACGTAAAAAGGTCATTTCTTCATCTCACATCTCATAATTTTACATTTCAGTTCACCTGTCGCGCGGCGGCCATTTTGTGTGTTGCCACGTGCGGTCATTGACACGGCTCAGCTGACTGCGGCTGCAAGGGCCTGGAGCTTGCTTGAGGGTTATCTGCTTTCACTGCACACGCACGCTTGCAAATTTAAGTATATTTTTTTCTAATCCTGAGTCATTACACTTTGATTAACCACGCTACATAATTGCAACTCGCACAACTTTCTTCAGGTTATTATAGCATCTGCTCCCACAAATACCTACAAGTAAACTTCTGCTTTGCATTTCTCAATTTTTATTTGCCCGAATACAAATAAAGATTGAAGAATTTGTCTTTGCACTGCATTGTTTCTGGTCTATTTGTAAATAAACATGTCGCTGAAGGAGCTAAAAATTAAACGCAGTTCATACAAATCAAAGTTTACTCAATTTAAAAACTATTTAAATGTTTTAATTACTTGCAATAAGCCTAGCAGTGTACAACTTGCAGAACTAATCGCAAGATTAGCTAAAATTGATGAATGTTACACCGAATATGATTCCTTACAACTTGAAATAGAAAGCTTGACCGAAATTTCAGATTCTGAGCGTGAAGTGCAGTACTCAGACAGAGAGAAGTTTGAGTCCGAGTACTTCTTAACGGTTGCCAAGGCTAGGGACTGGTTGAACGGGCATACTTCTGCGGAGCCTCAACTCGACCAATCGTCGAGCAAGTCATCGGTGGAAGGTACCGTCCTCTCAGGCAAACCACAGCTAAAGTTACCGACTATTCTCTTACCTACCTTCTCTGGACAGTCTGATAAATGGTTAGAATTTCATGACACATTCATCTCTCTCATTCATGGAAACGATAATATTCCAAAAATGAATAAGTTTCATTATCTGCGTTCATCATTAAAAGATAAAGCTGCAAATGTAATCAATTCTTTAGACTTTTCTTCAAACAATTATGATGTGGCTTGGGACCTGTTGTGTGATAGGTACCACAACAATAAACTTCTCATTACTAATCACATTCAGGCGATATTCAACATAGACACTATACACAGGGAGTCATCCCTCTCATTACGAAACATGATTGACACCGTCAACAAAAATCTTAGGTCATTAAATACCTTAAAGATTGATACACAAAATTGGGATCTACTTCTTATTCATATTGCTACAAACAAGCTAGACCCAATTACTGATAGGAAGTGGAAGGAAGAAATAAACAAAACAAAAGATCTTCCAACTTTAAAAGATTTTCTTGATTTCATAAAAGGTCGCGCTGAGCTGTTAGAGACTATTAACAATCCAAATCATAATGAAATCAAGCGCAGACATAGTGAGCCAGTCAGTGCTCGACCACGATCATTCGTGGCAAACTTCAGACCTTCTGTCAATGCTACTTCGACATTCAGTTGTCCTTTGTGTAAAGGTGATCATGCTATACATGTATGTCCCTCATTTAGGTCACTGTCCATCCAGGGAAAACTAGATAAAGTTAACAAACTTAAACTATGTGTCAATTGCTTACGCCGTGGACACGACGTAAGAACCTGCTGGATGGGTTCATGTAGAATATGTTCAAAAAAACATAACACAAGTTTACACAGATCTGAACACACATCTTCCAACCCAGCACCTGACACCTCTGTGTCAGGAGGCGACAAAAAATGTGTAGTTTTAGCTGCTCAGGAGAACAAGATCACAGAAACACCAACTTCACATCATGAAACGGTCTTGTCTTCAACCCATCACAGCTGTGTTCTATTGTCTACAGCACTAGTCAATGTGGTTGATTACAAGGGTGACACACACACAGTGCGTGCAATGCTAGACAATGGCAGCACCGCAAGCTTCATAACTGAAAACCTCAGCAAGACTCTAAAGTTGCCGATTCACTCAACATCTATAAATGTCGAAGGTCTTAACCGTGGAGCAACTCCTATCACAAGTCGGTCTAAAGTTGTCATTCATTCACGAACTGATCTTGAGTACTCCTTAAAAATTGACTGTTTCATTATTAAGCAGATCACACACATGATTCCATCCGAACACTTTGACACAAATCCACTGAACATACCAGCTAACATTAAACTAGCCGATCCAACATTCAACTCACCATCTGAAATTGATATGCTGCTAAGTGCAGACGTATTTTGGTCAATACTTAGCAATGAACAAATCTCATTAGGCAAAGATAAGCCAATTTTGAATAACACAAAATTAGGATGGTTAGTTTCAGGTTCATTGACCTTTAATAGGCACAATTCAATTCATAAATCTTTTCATTGTAGCATTGTAGAAACTGATATTCAGAGTCAGCTTAACCGATTCTTTGAACTTGAATCTGTTCCTTCAGTTCCTCAAATATCAAAAGAAGAACATGAATGTGAGCAACACTTCAAGAACACGACGACGCGTCAAGAGGACGGTCGCTTCGTGGTACAAATACCGTTAACTAAGTCCCCAGAAGTTTTAGGAAATAGCTACGATCAAGCTGTCACTAGATACCACTCATTAGAAAGAAAGTTTATCCGAGACCCTAAATTTAAAATCCAGTACTGTGCCTTTATGCAGGAATACATAGACCTAGGTCATATGTCACTTAATGAAAACATTAACGCAGATCCACATTCTTATTATTTGCCTCATCATGGGGTCATCAGAGAATCTAGCCTCACTACAAAATTAAGAGTAGTTTTTGATGCTTCCGCTAAAACCACATCTGGAATCTCATTCAACAATATCCAACAGGTAGGTCCAGTTGTACAGGATGATCTGATAAATATTCTTATTCGCTTTAGACAACATAAATATGTAGTCACATCAGATTGTGAAAAAATGTACCGATGCTGCTTGGTGAAGGAAGATCAAAGATGCCTTCAGCAAATTCTTTGGCGCTCTGATCCCTCTCAAAAATTAAACTCATACAAACTAAACACAATCACATATGGTACAGCTGCAGCACCTTACTTAGCAACACGATGTCTAGTCCAATTAGGCAAAGAGTGTAATGAACCCTTAGTAAATGAAACTATAATCCATGATTTTTTTGTAGATGATTTAATCACTGGCAATGATTCGGAAGCTACATTATTAGAAACATGTCATGGCGTGATCGATCAGTTAAAAACTGGTAATTTTCATTTGCGAAAATGGCGCTCAAATAGTTCATCAATCCTGGAAGCCATAAAAGAGGATGTTAACAAAGATAAATTATTGAAACTGATCAATGACGATCATGCAAAAACGTTAGGTATACGATGGTCCTGCGAGCAAGATACATTAAACTTTGCTGTAAACCCAGTGTGCCCTAAGAGTAAACTAACTAAGCGGCTAATACTTTCAGTAATAGGGCAGGTTTTTGATCCCTTAGGCCTTGTAAATCCATGTATATTAAATGGAAAATTAATTTTACAGAAGCTATGGGCTGAGACCAAAGACTGGGATGAAGCCCTTCCATCTGAAATACAGAAGGGTTGGTCAGTTTTCCTAGATTCAATTGTACATTTAGGCAATGTAACAATTCCGCGGCGAGTACTGTGTGACTCCCCAGTAGAAGTAGAAATTCACGCCTTCAGCGACGCCTCTCAGCTAGCATATTCAGCGTGTATATACCTTAGGTCAATATCAGCATCTGGTCAGGCCACGGTACATCTCATAACAGCGAAAAGTAGAGTATCACCTCTCAAAGGCATGACCACACCAAGACTGGAACTATGTGGCGCATTGTTAGCCGTTAGGTTAGCAGTAAAAGTAAAAAACGCTTTAAGAATCAAAATAAATAAGTGTCAATTTTGGTGTGACTCTACCATAGTACTGGGATGGATCAGAACCAAAAAATCTAATTTAAAAACATTTGTTTTTAACAGAATTCATGAAATAACTGAAAATTCTGATCCACAGCATTGGAGATACATACCAACAGACATGAACCCTGCAGATATCGGATCTAGAGGGTGCAATGCAACTCAATTACAAAACTCAAACCTTTGGTGGTCTGGGCCACAATTTTTAACACAACATCAAACACAGTGGCCGACACAGCCAAATTACACTCACAATATTGACTTACCAGAAACCAAAATTGTATGTAATCTTACAACTGAATCAAATGACTTTACAACTCGTTTTTCTCATTTAGGTAAGTTACAACGTGTAACAGCATATTCGCTTCGCTTTGCTCATAATTCTAAAAATCCTCATAATAAGTATACATCCTATCTAAAGGTAGCTGAATTGAACGCAGCTACTTTTGCCTTATGTAGAATCATTCAAGAAGAGAAGTTCCCAAGTGAACTTTCAGCTTTGCTTGATAAGAAGGAAATTCATCATAAATCGTCATTAATTAGTCTAAATCCTTTTTTATCAAGTGAAAACTTAATTCGTGTAGGTGGCAGATTATCGAACTCCAACTACAGTTATGAAACAAAGCATCCTATCTTACTTCACTCATCACATCACATCACAAAACTAATATTTCAACATTACCACAGAATACTAATGCATGCGGGTCCCCAGCTGCTTCTTGCAACGATGAGACATAAATTCTGGACAATCGGTGGTCGTAATCTCGCTAGAAAAATAACACGAGAGTGTGTTACATGTTGTAGATTCGCAGGAAGGTCAATACAGCCTATCATGGCTAACTTGCCTAAAGAGAGAGTGGAATCAGACTATCCATTCAGTAACACTGCAGTAGATTACGCCGGGCCTATTGTTCTGGCTGACAGAAAAGGTAGAGGTTGCAAACTAATAAAATCATACATTTGTGTATTTGTCTGTCTAGCTGTGAGGGCGGTCCACATCGAACTGGTAACTGAAATGACAACTCAAGCCTATCTGGCTGCATTAAGTAGATTTATAGCTCGCAGAGGTAGGCCCACAACTATTTACTCAGATAACGGTACTAACTTTGTCGGAGCATATAGCGAACTTTCAAAATTCTTAAAATCAAATTGTAATGACATAGGTGCGTGTGCGGCTGAACAATCAATCAAGTTCCGATTTGCACCTGCTTATAGCCCCCATTTTAATGGCTTAGCTGAGAGCTCTGTCAAATCCATAAAACATCATTTATATAGAGTCCTTTCACTAGCTCATTTAACTTACGAAGAAATGAACACCACCCTTGTTCTAATCGAGGGAATCCTCAATTCCCGACCGATCACTGCTCTTTCATCTGATCCAAATGATCTTATCCCACTAACTCCTGCTCACTTCCTATTGGGACGAACAATAAACCATTTGCCTTCTCCACAGGATCATCTCACAGACGAGAACCGCATAAACTTATTACAAAGATACCAACGAGCAAGAGCTCTATCAACTCATTTCTGGCAAAGATTCTATAAAGAATACATTTCAGAGCTCCAGCAGCGCCACAAATGGAGAACAGATGGAGGCCAGCTTCACCTTGGAGATCTAGTTCTGGTCAAAGATGATCGTCTTCAACCAAACCGATGGCTAATGGGAAGAATTACAAACCTGCACCCAGGATTGGATGGAAAATCAAGAGTAGCTGACTTGATGACCACAGGAGGAGTTATTCGACGCGCCTACAATCGCTTATGCCCCCTCCCAGTGGAAAATCAAGATAAATCATAGACCATCTCAACGCTGAATACATTAACCTTGGACCATCAATGCTCCAACCCGGGGAACTTGGCAAGAATTGAAACAAACAAAGCAAACAAGACTTACAAGCAACGAGCACATCCCTAAAGTGGTGTCCCATCCCTAGAAGACGGCCATTTTTTTCAATTCCATTGCCTTCGAACATTCTCAAGTTACGCACGAAGAAAACATAAAATAAATTAATGCCTGTAAAACTAATGGTATAATCATAATAATATACATATAGTAAAACTACACGTTTTAACTTATTTACCAAAACGACAGGCAGGAGGCACAATCATCTCCACGTAATAAGTTTGAAATTTATATTAGGAACAGTGGTCTCGATTAGGCTTTGTCTTATGAGTTCCGACTTTTGCTTTAATTCCTTTTCTTTAATTGTACTTCTTGCTCAATTCCTCGGACCCTATGGAAATAAGTACACATTGACTTGGTATAAGTACAAAGAAGGATGACGTTTTAGAGAGGGATCTCAAGACTTTTCTTTTTATTGCAAACATTTTTGCTTTGAGAAAAAAAACACTGAACTAATTAAAATATACCCAGTTACTATAAAATTATTATATAAGTATCAGAGTGATAAACGTTGGTTTTTTAAAAACGTGCAAGTACCATTAAGTAAGTATACATACCTACTAATATAGTAAGTTTAAAATGACACATCGAAAAACATTTATGGACCAAAATTATTTTATTTACCTAGTTATTTAAGTTTAGCGTCGGTTTAACATCAGTCCAAATAAATGTTCCAATATCCTTTTTTTATATAAAAAAAACTTCTGTTAGATAAACTTTACCTTTGAGTGTGCAGTTGACTTGCGCTCCGCAGTCGTAGTTTGTTGCAAACCTTATTTTGTGCAAGGCTTCGTCGCCGAACGTTACCAACTGCAACAAAATTACTACTTTTAAACAAGACAATGGTAAAGTTGTCCCTTACAATCAACATACACGCGCATAAGTACAGTGGCGAGTGTGGCGAGTTTACATTGCGCTAGAACACAACCATGCTCGGCACACGCAGTCGATTCGTCGTCGTTGCTGACCTGCGCTGATGCGCACGGTGACTATACTGTTAGTAAACTCGTCACTGTACCAGTAGTTCGCCCCGAACTGAGATCTCGTGATGATCGGAGATTAATAAAACCCAAACAATTTTTATTGACCAATGGTTGTAATAAACTTTGCTAATCGCTTCGAAATCGCCGTCTAGCTATGCACCAGTCTTACTTGAACTACAAAACCATTGAAACTCCACGAAATGGTAGCTCACGGTATACTGGGTTTGTTAATTTTATAATTTTTACAACAACTCAAAAACTATTTAACCTAGAATCAAAATAAAAACGGTTTTGGAATGTCTAAACAAAACCCTATCATATGACACCCCACTTGATATTATTGTACGACTTTTTTTTTAAATTCCCTTTGGACCCTCATAACTTCACGACCCCCTGACTGATTTAAGTACTTCATTTAACAAACCAGTAAAACTTAAGAGTACTATCCGTATACCTACCAAATTCTGTGAAGATCGGATTAGCGGTTCAAAAGATCTCGTCGAACAAACATACAAACATACAAAGCATTTTCGTCCAAGTTGTCACTAAGATCTCGTTCGCTTCGCTCACTCGATCAATAACTTATGCTTGTGTATATAGAGCCTAAGCTCGCATGGGTGGCCGGAAGACATATTCAATGACTTATAATTAAGCAGTCTTGACATCGTTCTATATTTTTTCAGAGATCTAAGTAGTAGGTGCCCGATTCGTGTTTATTAAGAGTCCCTCATTCGAGACAGACAAAACAAAGGTCGCTGGAAATCGGTGAGTGGCAACAAGCTATGGAAACGCTACGTCATACTTTGAGCTTTTTAGCTATTGCAAGCTCAAAGGTATGGCGTGTTCCAAAAGATTTTACACAGAACGAATGCCGTTCAAAAGCTACCTAGGTAGATATTTCTGCGTTGATAATATTTACAATCATATCAACAAAATGATAAATGGAAGAAAGTCATCGCAAAAACACAATCTCTCATTTGATCTATAAAGCCAAAAATAATATTTAGGTTGGAATAAATCTATCTAGAAATCTATAAATATCCAAGACTATTTATGCAAGTAACGTTACTTTGATTCATGGTACACATAATCACCCATTACCTACAGGAGAGGCACATAAAGCTGAAACGTATCGTTACCAATAATGCTCGCTCGAAGAATAATAAATTCATTTGGTTATTTTTATCACGATAGATAGATGAGGGTAATTGGACATAAATCCTCTACTATATTTATGAGACTCGAGTCAGACACAGCTAAAAATAAACAGCTAGTTCATTTCGATACTGAAGTGACAAAAATAAATAAAAAGTTTACACTTTACAATTTAAAAGTAATTTATGCTCAAAGCTGGCAAAATTGTCTGTTAAAATGAGGGACTGAGGCTATAAATAGAAGAAGAAGAAAAACGATGTGCCATTCGATATAAGTAACAAACAATACAGTGACAGGCCAATTTATAATGGTATTTCAGAATAAGAGAGTAATTTTATTCGGACTCAAAGTCCCATCTCTATATAGTCCTGTCTCTACCTCTTAACTCTTATGCTCAAATTCCTCACATTACTTCCAAGTGTCATAATCATACCGACATGCAATCCACTGCTGGACATAGACCTAGCAGAAATAGGTACGGTGGTATAGTTCTTCCCTGAACGAGCTCTTTCACATACTTACCTAGGTCTTCATCTGTTTCGTCCCGGTAGATACTTCGCGTCATACCTACCTAACTATTTATCTATCTTATTTTAATCATCACAAAATCGATGTTCAATGTCTTTTCTAAGCTAACAGCAATATCGAGACACCAATCTTTTGGCTGTCATGCAAGTACATAAAACGTCAAAGCTTGGAGTGACAGCTGTGACATATCAAGTGAATGCATCAATCATTCCTTTTTCTTATCGTTCGAACACCAACCGGCACGCACGCGTCGCGCAATCGGAAGGCTCAAAAAGCTCTTCAAATCTATAATCACTCGCGGGTGCTTTCATCAGTGTTCCCCATACGGATCCCTTTCATCATCAGCTCAAGGAAAATCGCAAGGTGGAAGTTCATCGAAGCTGGTCACAGTCCGAGGTATGTACATTGCATATATCGTTACTGCATGTGGCTAGTTTAGACTTGAACATCGTCCTTTTACTAGGAAATAAATCGTCAGACCACCTCCTGTGGTCTCCCCAGAGTAGCATAAAGCCATCATCACTATTTCGGCTGATGCGGATGCTACATCATCTCTATTAAAGCCTATACAAAACGCTCGTAGTGAATGAGCTGTTCTCTCCGGACTGTGTCCCTGACCAGGACTTATCCATAAAATATATTGCTCCCCTACCTGCGAAGCCTACAGGAAATATCAAATAGGTACATCAGTTATAATTCCAGGGTGCTATTATGGTTCCCGTAATGCATAGTGATTTATTTACGATTTTGCGCTTACAGAAACAATAAACTGTATAATTTTCTTTTACGATCTTGTTTCATTAGTACGATGGTGTTTTACGATCTCGGCAGCGTCGAAAGGACAGAAAATTAATCAGCTTTATTCGTGGAGTATTTCATTAATTAATAATTTCGTACTACTGTGAGTCTTAGCCTGCTGATCTTCAACGTGGTGTCTCCCGGCTGTATCATCAGTTTCACCTTCTACCTCAGCAGTCAGCACGTTATCTTCAGGCAAAAAGTCTCTCCTAAGGCGTAGGTTGATGATGATAATGATGATAATGGTGGTAATGATGACAATGATGATAATGTTGATAATGTTGATAATGTTGATAATGATGACAATGATGATAATGTTGATAATGATGATAATGTCGATAATGATGATAATGATGAACATAAGAAGCCTTACCCGCATCCACTGGTCAGTCTCCAACATGGTATCTCCTGGCTGCATCAGCAGTTTCACCTTCCGTTTCAGCACGTTGTCTTCAGGCGAGAGCGTATGAGCCAACAATGCACCCTTTACATCAGTCGTCTGCTGCCGGACGAAGAAGCCGTATGCTTTGTCTCGTTCCAGCTGAAAGAAATACAGGGTTAGAGCCAGTAAAATATTGAGCTTACATCCAAGACACTCCCATTGGGCCTTAGAGATTCGGATAAAATGTTTACAGAGATATTTACGGCTTATGACCTAATGTTACTTATGTTGCATCAATTTGCAGAACACGCACTGCGTTCTCCGCGAGCCCTAGACGTACACACAGCACATTTTTTCTGCTGTGTGTTTACGTCTGTCACTTAGCCATTAAAAACGCTTGTGACAATCACGTCATTGACAAATGACTTGACTTGAATTTTAACACTTGACATTGGCAAAATTGTCTGTCGAAATGACGGACACAGGCCATTATTGAAGAGAAGAAGAAGAGAAGAAGAGGGACACGAGTTTTGACATTTTTAGAAACGACACATAGCACTTTTATTTTAATAGTTTTTCTTGTGTTATTGTGAGTATTGTTGTTTAATTTTGGTGGAATTTTAACCAATAATACTTAGGTCGTAACATAAAGTGTGAGCCATTGGAATAAATGTGTGTAAAGTGGTTTTTCTGAATGTGAAAATTCGTGTTAGGTTTTGAAGAGAAAATCCACAATTTTCTTTTCAAAACAAACGACAGCCGACTTGACAAATGACTTGACTTGACTTATTTCTTCTTCTTCTCTTCAGTAATGGCCTGTGTCCGTCATTTCGACAGACAATTTTGCCAATGTCAAGTGTTAAAATTGTAATAAATAAGTCAAGTCAAGTCAATTTGTCAAGTCGGCTGTCGTTTGTTTTGAAAAGAAAATGGTGGATTTTCTCTTCAACCTGACACGAATTTTCACATTCAGAAAAACCACTTTACACACATTTATTCCAATGGCTCACACTTTATGTTACGACCTAAGTATTATTGGTTAAAATTCCACCAAAATTAAACAACAATACTCACAATAACACAAGAAAAACTATTAAAATAAAAGTGCTATGTGTCGTTTCAAAAAATGTCAAAACTCGTGTCCCTTGACTTATTTATTACAATTTAAACACTTGACATTGGCAAAATTGTCTGTCGAAATGACGGACACAGGCCATTATTGAAGAGAAGAAGAAGAAGAAGAGAAGAAGAAGAATTGCACCGTCACCCTTCCAACCGGAACACAGCAATGCCAGCATCTGCTTGGCGGTAGAAATAGGTACAGTGATAGTACTTCCCTGGACGAATTACACAGTTATCTACGTAGTAAGACGAGTAAGAGTCAATAACCATATGAGGAGCGATGACCCAAGCCTGCATCTGATAGTTGGCGCTATGCCAAACCATACAAAGTGTAGCGGCAAATCTAGTTTCCATTCCAGCATGTTGCAAGGATATACCTGGTTTCGGAAGTTGTAGTACTCGTAATTCCTAGTTCCTTACACACTTAATACCTATTGCTTTTGAACTATAGCAAGCAAACTCGTATGAGTTAGTGGCCAACTCTGGTGACTCCGATGAGTTTTTAGGCTGCCATAAGAGTTAAGACCTATTGATTTTGAATAATGAAAGGCCTTTATAACTATACAGAACCCGCTGAATGGAAACCAGTGGATGGAGAAGGCTCAGAATTGATCTTTTTGGAAGTCTAGAGTCTATGTCAGAGGCGTCTTGGTTGAAAGATGGCCTACAGGCTGATGGCCTACCTGCTGTTAATCTGTTATTTCTGCCTATCACAATGAATGACCTCACAGAGCTCAATGGACGAAGACGTGACATGTGAGGCAATGTTCTCCGTCCATCATTCATTTATAGACTATACTAGAAAAATACACTGCATTTCTACAGCAATGCGAATACCGTAGTTTGGCGACAGAAATAGATATGGTGATAGTTCTTTCCAAGACAAGATCTTTCACATGGAGCCACACTATACTACTAACCTTCAGAAAAAGTCCTTTGCTGTCACCAATCAGCTCACTCCAAGCTGCACTGGACCTCTGCTCGCAGTTGTCCACATAGTCCAGCTCGACTAGATCTATCAACGACACCAGCCATCTTCTATCATCGTCGCTAGAAGAGGTCCCGCAGAGAAGAGCACAGGAGAGTACGAAGGAGATCAGAGCTGGAGACTTCATTTTGAATCTGGAACAAAGAACAGAAATGTAAGTAAGATATTGTAAATACTGTAATAGTTATAGTAGTAGTTGTAAATTTCTTTGTGAATAACTTTAAAAAAATTATGATCTGTCATAAAATTTACTAGGTACAGTCGTGGACAAAACCGCTTTACAACGTAAGTGTTCACTGAACATAACCATTATTACCTTTACAACTTGAGTGCTCCAAACCGCAACGTATTTTCGCATACTTAGGAGTTATGGCGTTTTGAATGTAAAATATAAACCTTCAAAAGATACATAAACTGATTTAAAGGCCGAAGATTCTAAAACATTGTAAAATGGGACATTTCAACAAGCGTTTTACTCGTGCGTCCTTTTCACTCCCATTCCAAGAGAGAGAGAGTGCTATTTGGTACTAACTTATCGTATCTCACTGGATTAAACTATAGTTGATTGGTTTCATAAGTAAATAACGCTACAGGCGCGTCTCGCCTTTGAGGCGAAAATAACTAGAACTATATAAATTAGAATTTTAATAATATCTTGGAATTATGTAAAAAGTCTGAAGGTATGATTAAAAGCACTGATCAAAAGCTTTCTTTTTTGAAATAAGTTTAGTTGAAAGAGATAAAATTAATCACTTTTTTAAAGAATTTTAGACAAATCTTGTTAGAATTTCAATGATACTAGCGTATTTCTAGAAAATTCCTGTCATCTTCTCTCGCATTAGTTATTAAGTTATAAACTTTTCGTAGAACCTAACGACTACCAGGAAAACTGTCTTTCCTAATTTGAAGATTTTCTATATTAGCAAATATCAATACCGGATAGATAGATAGATAGATATATTCTTTATTGCACACCAAGAAAAGAAGAAAAACAATATAAGAGAAATAAGTTTTAAGTATGAGGTACAATGGGCGGTCTTATCGCTATAAGCAATCTCTTCCAGACAACCTTTGGGTGGACAGAAATATATACCAGGATAGTATAAATATATACCTACTATAAATACAATATCAGTAGGTATTCTTACCACAGAATAGAAATGGTACTTCCTCTTTCACATGGTGTTAAACACATCTTACAAAGGGAAGTTTTGGGACCCACATAAAATAAATACAGCCATTTTATGAGTCCTAACATAGAACAATACGCTTGTCAACGCGGTTGTACGCCGCGATGTTTTGTTATACGCAACGTACAGTTTTGATCAAAATTCTGTAATAAAACCACTGCTTTTTTTTTTACACAAATGCGATATTTTTTTTTGTAAAATTATGGTTAGGATTATTTTAGGATGTCAAAAAGTCATGCACAAAATGGCAGCCAAAGTAGTTTTTATGACAAAAAATCGGATAATTTGACTGCTTACATTTTATTAAAATAATTATCCCTCAGTACATTCAATCAAACCTACCTACCTACCAGCTTGATGAATATGTAAGAGTATAATTCTTAACAATAAATTAACTTTGAGTTAAACATTTTGTACACCACCGTCTTATGATTTCGTAATTACTGTCCATCCAAAGGTTGCTTGGAAGAGATCGCTTTTAGCGATAAGGCCCATTGTACTGTCTGTTTTATGTTATTACCTATAGTTATGTAATTTCTCTTTGAGTACAATAAAGTGTTTATCTATCTATCTATCTACTTTACAAAAATTATTGAACTCAATTCGCTAAATAGCTGCGCCAATTCCAAAAATATTATCAGTAACTTTTGTGATTCGATGAATTCATTAAAATATCATCACTGAATAGACATCGTAATTGCTCAAGTTTTTCAAAGTCCATTGAGCAACTTTTCAATCGATCATTACCAATTTTAGCACTTCTAGCAATTAACAAAATCAATCTCTCTGAACCTGTGAAGTTAAAAAACAAAACTGTATTTGATTCATTTGATCATACTTCGCTTATTTTGTACATATCCTTAGGTTTTCTTACTAAAAACGAGATATTTATAATGATTTTGTTAGTTTGATTATTTTCCGATATATCGACACATTTGTATCGTTCACAATAAGAGTGCGTAAGAGGGTAGACCGGTACGTCTGCCAGACAGTTACTTGCAAAGACTTCAGTACGGTCTGTGATCATTGCGCATACAACACATCACATGCGTGTGAACTACAGATTATAATGAACAGAGTTCTCCGTAGTGAATATTCAGGTACTGGATCTCTGTCCATATGGACAAGAACTAGAAATGAACAAAACTGGTAAATTTTTACTTGTGTTCTACTACCCTAAGATTAGCTGTCTTGTTTTATTTTATTTTTACTTTTTGTGTGATATGGGACTGTCTGAAATAAACGAACTGTTTTGAGGTCCGGGAGCCAGTCCGCAAAACGACAGGGTGCGAGGTGAATTACTCGACTACTGATTAGTCCGGAGATCTGTAGTATCCGGAGTATCTGTATCAGTAGTCGATACCAGAGAGAGCTCAATGTAAAACAAAATTTGCATCCGAAGTCGTTCAGATGGCAAAACGCAACGATAGCGCGTTCTAATCGACTAGTGGCGACATCTAGTTCTAATTAATGTAAACTTATGTTACAGAACTATTTATTTATTTTAATGTAGAAGAGCTTAAAGACAGACAGAATGGAACAATGCAAACGTTCCCCATTTCCAACACTGGGGGTTGTTTCAATTACCCCAAAATAGACAGCGCCAGGCTGATGAAAGAGGCAAAATTAAAGCCTTTTCACAATAAGGCCATTCTTCAAAAGGGTTGTAATCAAGAAAAAAGGCTGTATTTGAATTCATTAAACGGTTATTACTCAACCGAACCAAGGAGAAACGTAAAAGCTTAAAATATTTTCAAAGAAAATACCTAATCGAGGTGGACCCAGTTTTAGCATTTTACGTGACTATTTACTAGTCCAGCTCACACTTCCCCGCTATTTATTGGGAATAAATCGGCTTTAGATTCTAATCCCTGGTAAACTTCTCAGATCTATCGGTACTCATGATCCATGACAATGTCGAATGAAGAGAGGCATGTCTCTACTATTTATTTACCAGCCCAGACAAGACCGTATTTTGCGTATTTTTTGGAAAAAACAAAGTATTATTCCTGATCCTGCATTATTCTGATACATTCGATCGATCCGGCAAAAATTCCGAATGAATCAGAATAACCTGGTAAACTTGTCTTATACAGAATCTATGACAGTGAATTGAGTAACAAAGGGAGAGACATGTCTAAATAAAAGATTTGGCGTGACTCTACTTTCAGTTTTAAAATCTTTTTTAGTCCAAAAAACCTATTAAAAATGTATCGTGTCTTGAATCTCAACAGTGGATCAATTATTAAAGAAATCCGAGGGAATGTTTGTGCATGGAAATCACAGCCGTGCGCCTATTTTTTATTTAATATTTAATTTGGTTGCTTGAAATTTAGAAGAGGTAGAGCTCCGTTGAGATATTAAAACTACATAAAGTTGGGATACTGGATTTTTATGCAAAACTTCCATGATTTATTAACGTAGACCGCGGTACGGAGACGCTGGAATTAAATCATTTGTTTGCATTTACGAAAAAAAAAGAAAACTTTGGAAGTTTGTTCTTTGGCGGCGAAAAGTTTCACTTTTGCGAGACGCGTACCTTTTACAAAGCACAACAATTTAAACAAACTATTTTTTTGTAAAAGTACATCAAATGCAAAATTAAACTTTATTTCAAAGGCGTAAAAGCGATTCTCCAAATCCAATAAATACCCTGTTCAATAAGGTTCACCGCGCGAACTACTCTATTGTTCCTATCTGTTCCAATCATTTGATGTGACAGTTTTCATTGAACTACACAGAGATGGATCCCTATTGGTTTTCAGGACATAGTTTGAATTAGGAAATCGAATTTCATTGTCCCTAAGTCTCAGTCAGAAGTAGTCAGAACTTCAAAGGTCGCCTCAAACGGTAGACCGAAGGTATTTGAGAAGGGAAACCCGACAGGTGGAACGAAAACAGTATTAAATTAGATATTCCGAACATTACCTAAATAAAGTTTATTGGTCCTGACTTGTTTACTTCAGATTTGTTGGTCAGGAATTTTTTGCACCTATTTATTTCTATTTTCATTCAATGATTTGGACATCCAAACTGTCACATTTGCAGTAATAAAATAAACACATTTTCTCGCTTACAATTCCCTAGACGTTTTAACACAAGCGCTAGTTTTCAGCTAAACTAACAAAATTTACTTGAAAAACACAACATTTTAGTACTAACTAAAAGCATATGATTACCTATACTAAACTCGCGTATGAATAGTCTCGGGAGAAAACAGTAATATTCTACTAGTTTTCAACTAGAACGAAGTTTTGAACTCTAGTTTAGATACTCTGGAACTTTCACCTGGAAATGAGACTTGTGGTGCACCACAGAGTATGCATGCAAAGTGCAAACCAATCTGTGCAAGACGAAAAAAAACTAATTTTTTTTTCAAACATAAGATTGCTTTGGTATCAGGTTTTTTTTTAATATTTACGGTTACCATTATTTTATTATAATAATGATAACCTACTAATTACATACATGTAAAATATACGTTATTACAGCCGCGGATGTCTGTATTCACGTCTCAAAAACCACAGCTTGAGAGTTTAATATTATGGTGAAGGAACACATAATTTCGTACACAGGCATTTTTTTTTTGTTTTTTTTTTATATACTACTAAGTAGGCAAACAAGCGTACGGCCCGCCTGATGGGAAGCGGTTACCGTAGCCTATGGACGCCTGCAACACCAGAGGCATCACATGCGCGTTGCCGACCCTTGAAGAATTTTAAAACACCCTTTTTGAAGAGCCCCATATTGTAGTCACTAGGGAAAGCCTCGACAGGAAGATCCTTCCACAACCTGAGTGTCCGCGGGAGGATATTCCTCTGAAACCGGACGGTGCGCGACCACGCTGGCTCTAGGGTGTGTGGCAATTGAATAAGTACATGTTTTCCAGAGCAATATTATTATGGGACTAGTCAAATATTTGATCAATAATAAAACATTTGATCGCTTTGTTAGATATGCTATACTTTTAGTTTATCTTCATCAAAGTTTGGGCTATTTATCTTTGATGAAATACCCCCCAATTTAATAAAAGTCATCTCTATTACTTTATATACTCTACGAGCGCACACAGCGAGATATCATAATGAATTTTCTTCAAGTTGAAGAGTGTGTTTGCGAAAACTAGAAATTCACATTTCATAACTGACCTCTGTCGCAACTTCGTGAAATGGAGTTTTTCTAGTCGAATCAAATCAATTCTAACTATTAGAGAAAGCAAACAAATAAGTAGCTAGCTCTTTCCTAGCCAAGTTGATATTTTACATTTGGTAGACAATAAACTAATTGAAATGTATGATATTATGACATAGAATCTCAATGAATTACGTAATTCGGTTACTTAGAAAAATAGAAACAGATTAGTCTCAAAATTCGAAAACACCGTTTACCGCTTTAAAATTTTAAACTAGGCAAAACTCGGAAGCGTGTTGTTTCATCGGGTGTATCGTAGCATTTTACAATCGTAAGCAGGTACCTATATCCAACCAAACAATTCCTTCATAACCGGATTTCCGCTTTTAAACTCCACCTGCGCCAATAATCCGAGATCACAAAACAATTTCATTCACGTCAAGAAAATCCCCCTTTGTATAACAAAGTAGAACATGAGAGGGAAACTCTAATGAGTATTTTTGTTCTCACCCGTTTAGACTAAGTCCAACAAAGCTACGGTTTAGCAGACCGCGATAAAGTAATTGGACGGAATACGTGATTTGGGAAGCAAGACGTGGAATCCTGAGGATGTGCTGGATCAGGGCTGACAACCTCGCCAATTCTACTAATATTATAAATGTGAACGTTTGGATGTTTCGATGCGTGTATTTGCGATCCCTTTTGTACAATCGGTATGTACAGCTGGTTGCACTAAACTGTATTAACTGTTTGTACTACCGAGAAGTAAAATTCCCGTAAATACAATCAGTTGTATTACATGGAGAGTAACATTTCCCTTTGCACAACTGGTTTGATGTTTTTCCTCAATCACATCGCAAGGAATAAAAAGATTTAGATGCATTTGAGTCGTAACATGGATAATCTATTAAAACCTTTTTTATTCCCAAAAATGAACTGAATCTACAGGAAAGAGAAGACGAACGGGACGCGGATGAAGTCACACGCGAAAGCTAGTTAGTCTATATAAATTGCCTTTCATCCAAGACTGAACGAAGCTTTGCGTTTATAGTTGTACGTTTATAAAATAATAATAACCACCCAAGTATACTTAGTACGATTTAATACATTCTGTGATAGTATCTTCATATGAGCTAGTCCACAGCCGGGATCGACAGTTTAACGTAACCTCCAAAGCCCCAAATGTTACTCACTAACAGTCACCTATATAAATAGTGACCACGCAGAACGTCGCTTAACTTAAATGATCGGTGAAGATTGACTAAGCAAGCTCCGTTACGAGCGCTCTTATTCTGTGTGTCTTTAACGAAAAGTAAATACAAATGAACGCAGCTTAAGTAATTGTTTGTTTATCAAACCACGAAAATATTAATTTACTCTTGAAAGTATTCAGTCAATTAACCATTCAGTAAATAACCGACGGTAAACAACGAACCAAAATAATATTGAAGAACTTTTATTTAAGACTCGTTTTATTATTTATGGAGTAATCTAAGGCTTAGAATTTTTAATATTTACACAATAACAAAAGAAATAGCTACTTTCGAAAACAGGGTTTCTTGTGAGCGAAATTAAATTCATCAGATCGCACGTAATTCGCACCGAATTTTAATTATAACTTAAGTATTATTTTAATTTTACTAAAAGAAAAAACTGTCTGACTTCGACAGCGGAAAATTCGTCCATTGATTAAATTCCTAAATATTTTAGTTTTTTGTGATCAACAAGGTCGACAAACACGGCCAAACAATGTTTCAGTCTATTCAATCTAGTCCTTACCAAGAAGTTTAAGTTGAATTAAGACCTTGACTCTGTACACGCCCGCCGCATGCCAGACGACTTGTGGGCAAAGAGGACCACAGAGTAGACCCACAAAATGCAAGGCAGCGGCGGCAGAATGAGATGGCGGGACGAGCTTGACTCGCATGGCCTGTCACGAGTGGAAAGATGGAAGGGAGGCTTTTGCCCTGCAGTGAGACAGTAGCGGCTGAATAATAATCTGTATTGTCAAAAACCGTCCGTATTATTTTAATGTACCCTATGTTACCTATAATGTAAATATGTAGTGCTAATTTGTTTTACTCAAGTATGTAGCTGAATGACAAATGTGTTTATGTCAAGGAACCTTACGCGTCAATGAAGGTAAAACGCTTGAACAAATCCCCCTTTATTTAAAAATGCGCACTTAACAAAGTGTTCAAAAAACGTAAATCTAAGCTATATTAGTAGTAACAACTCTTTTTCAAAATTTAGGATTTACCAAGTAGTCAATAACTCATAAATAGTAATTTTGTTAAAAAACTTTTAGAGGCGCTATAGCCTGTCGAGTTATACTAAAATACTAGGTTTGTAGTGTACTAAACTGTGTTTAGCTATGTTACTTTTATATTTATTAAGATAAATAAAGACATTTAAAAAAAAAAAAACTGGCAAAAACACTGGCCATAAACAAAGAAGAAGAAGAATTCAAACATAAGACATTCTAGTTCGCTAGTTCGACTCCGGTTACCTGGTTCGCAGTTCCTAACTCATTAGCAAGAATGTCGGCGTTCCGATAACTCACTTCCAATTCACTCCAGAGCTTCGATGTTTTTTCACTCAGACGCTTGCTTGTACAAACTACAAAGTTTACTTTTTTACTTACACGTTTATGTAAAACAATTTATTCTGTGGCAAATGGTGAACCCGATAAACGGATAAAACTCAAATAAGTGGCGACACATTCCTAAAACACTAAACACAGAGTAAAAATATTCGTTCAACAAAAAAGTTCTGGTTGATAATCGAATCCACAACCTACAGCGCAGAAGACAGAGTTGAGCACCTTTGCTGGGTATGAGATATTTAAGCTCTTTATTTTTATGTCTGGACTTGAGTTATAGAGTAGTTTTATAAGTTTCTTTTATTTATGTGCTTTAATTTTAAACTATCAATATATATAAAACTCTTTTGAAGCTGACTTAGAATCAACGCACAGCCTAAACTCTAAGTCCTAGAGGTATGAAATTTGGAGGGTAGTATCCTTATATAGTGTAGGGGGGCACTAAGAAAGGAATTTTAAAACGTCACACTCTAAAGGGTAGAACGCGAGCAACGCCGCGAGCGACGGCTAGTTGTTTACATAAGAAATGAACATTTCACTGAAAAAAAGCATTTTTGAACTGAACATCAATAATTAAATTCCACTCCTAAAATGACTTTAGCGCTTTAGCTAGCCAATTTAATTACCGAAACGTCAAGTCAAAAGCTCACTTCTAAATGAAACTAAATTACAGTCAGCTAAATATCTGGTTAACCAGTAGCCGCGCCCCACTCATTAATCAACTAAAAAACTTTTCAGTTAAGTGTACATGAAGATTGAGTGCTTGCCTAAAGTTAAGGCGTCAGAGTGCACAACTGAGTCTGAGAGTGTACATAGAACTCTGAATTTTTTCCTCAAAAATCTAAAATCAATTTGGTCCATCGGGTGAACTGTCCAACGTTTCAGCTTCTATTCTTTTGATCTCTTCTCGTGATCAATGTGTGGGAACCTTTATTCCTCAGTGGTCTGACTAAAAGTCTAAAAATTCAGTTCTAAAAGTTAGTTATTTTCGTATAAACAAATTCGTTGGAACAAATATGCCTGGAAGAAATCGCTTTCAGCGATAAGGCCGCCCATTGTACTATACAAAGTTCGTTTTTTAAGATTTGTACGTACCTACCTTACCCTTGTGTACAATAAAGTATTATCTATCTATCTATCTACGTTAAGCAACATCAATTTTATAATTGATGTACTTTAACTTAATTGACAGTACATATATATATATGTATACCTGCAGGTATACACTGCAGGTACATACTGTACGGTTGTATGTAATTTAATCATATAACAATTTGCGAATATCCGGGAAATTTGCCGCTTCCGAGATTTCCGTAAATGCACCATTCATAACTGGAATACGTGATTTCAGGAGTTGTACTAGACTCTCTCACACAGTTTTACCTGTATCGTGTCTTTCAGTGCCTCACTAGAAGTACCTAATATCTATTCACAAGATTTTTTTGCGAGACTTACAGTCGAAAGCCTCGCTACTGGAATCGAACTCACACCTTTTCCATTTTAACCGACGAGGCCGGGCGGCTTATTTAAAAAATATTTAATTATTTTATTTTTTTAAAGCAACCAACAGGGGGTCAATCGCGCTATGTTGTAACAGCTCACCAGTTACTGTTACTGTTACTGTTACGTTATGGCCGATTTACACTGTGAATCAATCTAGTTGAAAGAACTCCTGGGAGTCAATCTCTCTGAAACACTGTGAAAATCGGCCATAACGTAACAGTAACAGTAACTGGTGAGCTGTTACAACTTAGCGCGATTGACCCCCAGTATATTGGAACGCCAAAAAGTAATTTACTCCTCCTTAGTACAACCAGTTGCACCAGGGATCATTTTACAATCCCATTGGTACAACCTGTAGTCCAGTGGACTCACCATTTATACGACGTGTCAGTCTCGGTTTCGTGTCAACCCTAAAATCAGCTCCAGCCTCTCCACGTCGTCGTCGGGCTTGTACAATTTCACCGTAACGATACGAAGCAAAATGTGTCAAAAATCTCGTATTTTGACTTAACCAACCTAATAAGATTAGTAAATCTAAAATTAACCCTACTAATGCTAACATGCTGCCTCTCAGACCACATTTGCATGAAATAATTAAAACGCCAGTTTCAGGATTGTCCAGGAAACCGGTGTAACAACAATTCCGCATGTTAATTACATTATTATAACAGACAATATTATGATTTTCCAAGGTGTGCTCGAAAATGCTTCAGCATGTTCAGTCCAGCATAGGTCCTGTGTACACAGAATAGAAGCCAAAATTCAAAAAAGTATGGTTTTTTTTTTTGTTAACCTATATCGTCCCACTGTTTATTTTTTATGACAGTATAATCACAAGGTATACTCACCATTGATATCGTTCGTTACTTGTCTTTTCTATTAGCTTTCCTGACATCATCATCGTCACCAACCTAAATAAAATTACCTAGGTACTGTTGGAAGCAAGTTTTTCCTATGACGCGCTATTGAAACCGGTCTTCGGGGTTTTTCATCCAGGGCTTGCACTACTTGTACGTTTCGCAGTGGTACCCTGTAATTATGGGAGCACCTTGTTTTATCTCCTTTCAAATGTGACTTTCAATGTTTATTTGTGTTGTGTAAACCAGTGTTGGGTATCCATTCTTTTAAAATTAAAAATAAAATAAAGTCGACCACCTCACCATGGACGGCGTTCTACACTACGCTTGCAGAACTTGTATAACCCCTTACTGACATTAAACGAAAATTAATTAAATTATAATTTCCTTTTTAACTTGATATTAAATTTTATGAACTGTCGAAGTATTTTTAGCAATAATAAAACTAAAGATACTCATGTTCGTTTCACATAAAATCTTAAACCCGAAAATCCAATTTCATTTAACTTAGGTAGCTACAAATTTTAGTGCGAGACCTACAGTTTATGACCATACCTTGCTAACCGTAAAATAACTAGAACCAGCAAAGTGTATTCCAAACAAAACAAAGATCCAAGCCTTTTAACCAAATTGACATTCTAGTCGCTAGAGAATAAAACACTAATCAAAATGTATAGAAATGTCATCTATAATACGAGAAGTCACTTTTTTTATTTTTATTAACGTTGCACTGTTTGTGCATTTGCCATGCAAAGTCACTTGACTATTCCCTAAGATTTTCCAGCTATTTTTTTAGCGATTATAAAAACTTGGCTATAGGGGTGTGACATTTTATAAAGTAACTTTCGACTGCTCAGAAAACCGTGAAAGATTATTATTTCATCCAAATATGCTATGCGTCAAAGTTTTCAAATCCTACTTACTATACTAGTTTGTAGTTGTTTCGATATTCTTTCGGTCATTGCTCTTTGGGGATAGAATATTAAAACCAACTCGAATTTAAAATTTTGTATCCCTAGACAGTTTCTCAAATCATTACAACTGGTTTTTAATGTAAAATGAACTTTATAACGTCGACTTTAGTGTCAATACAGCTGGAATATTTTATGTCTTTGCACTGTTTTTCAAAAGTTCGTATATCAACTAGCCAATGTAATACAGACACAATTTTTTTAAAACCCTGCCCTTTGAAACTAGCGGCATACGAACTTTGTACTCTACTAGCCCTCGCCCGCGGCGTTGCTCGCGTTCTACCCTTTAGAGTGTGACGTTTCAAAATTCCTTTCTTAGTGCACCCCTACACTATATAAGGAGACTACCCTCCAAATTTCATATCTCTAGGACTTATAGTTTAGGCTGTGCGTTGATTCTCTGTCAGCTTCAAAAGAGTTTTATATAGATTGACTAGCTAATTCGAAATACTACAGTGACTATATTATAAAAAAACCAATAAAATTATCTAAGCTACAAGTCTCGTTACTAATTTCATACATTTTCGACATTGTTTATTTTATAGAGACTATACAGAACCTAACTATACATAATAAAGGGGACAAGTGAGTTAGGGTAGATAAAATTGCAAGGAAGGTGAATCCAGGAAGTGGGGTTGGCCTATTCCTACATACTTATTCCAAGGAAAGTGTAGGGGGATATTACGTTCATTCCCGTTCGTACCACTGGGTTTCGTCCCACTGGTGGCATCTCTAAACCACCTAGCAAAGCATTCGGTGATATTTTTGAATCGCTCGTTCGTTTGATAAGACCGCAATTTATGTATTCGAAAACCTGTGTTCGTGCTACCAAAAGTTATTGGTCTTTTGAACGGCAGTTCTAGAAATTGAATGTTATAGCCAAACGTGAGTTTTGGTTGTGTTTTGCTATTACGATTCGGGAGCACAGGTGAATAATGTTTTAAGGCAGTCGATGCATAAATTTACCTACATGGGTTATTTATAGGGCAAAATAATCTAAGGCAAGAGTTAGAGTTAGTGCAATTGAAATGTTACTAAGATCGTCGTCGTGTTTCATATAGATTATAGATACAATAAGGTTATCTGATTTTGGAGGTTTATACATAACTAGCCGTCGCCCGCGGCGTTACTCTCGTTCTAGACCCTTTAGAGTGTGACTTTTCAAAATTCCTTTCTTAGTGCACCCCTACACCATATAAGGATACTGCTCTCCAAATTTCATACCTCTAGAACTTATAGTTTAGGCTGTGCGTTGAGTCTCTGTCAGCTTCAAAAGAGTTTTATATATATATTGATTGATGATGATGATGATGATGATAATAGTAAAGCAATTTTTTTTCAGTTAAAATTTCTTCATTCTTCACAAGCGTCTTTCTTCTACGCTGAGGGGTGTGGGTCAGATCCCGACCGAGAATAAATGTTTGTGTTAAACATAAATGTTTGTTCTGTATCTAGGTAGGTAGGTTTTTTTTAATAAAACGTTTCAGGACTCAATTACCCTATTTTTGGTTTTGAGTATTTTAGGGTTACGTTGTATTTCGTTAGGATAACAAGTATCTTGTTTCAATTAATTCTCTCTTAAGTTGAGGATTAATGAGAAAAATCACTTGGATCAGTTTACAATGGCTTAAAGCTTTATTCAAGATAGAAAGTTCAAAGGCTGTAGGGAAGATCAACATTAATTTAGTAAGCCCATCATTATTTTGATCTTATTACACAACAGTTTTTTACTGTTCTTTTTTTCAGTTTTCTCCATCAAAATCGTACGAGTCAGTTTCGTGTACAAAAGTACGTGATAAACTGAAATTCTCAATTTTTGAAGTCGGTAATAGCAGAACTATTTCAACATTTCTCGTATTTATTTTCCTCTTCCTGAGAATGTGCAGAACCTAATTGGACTTCAGCGGTGTAATCGAAACGCTTTCAGAAACTGTCCATGTGAATTTCATAAGCGTTATATCTGTATTATATTAGTAAGCAAGATACTCACCACAACTTTTTTTTTTTTCAAAATGATTCTGTTGCTCATCTGGCGACTTTATAGGTATAGGCTGCTAAAAAAAACTCATTTGACATTTCTGTATGAAAATCAATATAATTATATAAAAATCTTTCGAAGCTGACAGAGAATCAACGCACAGCCTAAACTATAAGTCCTAGAGGTATGAAATTTGGAAGGTAGTATCCTTTATGTAGTGTAGGGGTGCACTACGAAAAGGAATTTTGAAACGTCACACTCTAAAGGGTAGAACGCGAGCAACGCCGCGGGCGACGGCTAGTAATAGCATAAATTCTATGGGGTATACATATTCATATTGTTTTTTTAAAGCTGAGCTAACTAAAATGATTGGTAAATCTGTTGTCATCTCTTTTCGTTGTCATGCAAGTGACAATGATAGAGCATTTTTTAAAGCCGCGCTAAAATGACAGTTGAATATGAATAAAGGGGTAAGTTTTTAACATATCGGCCAATGATCCTCTATGCATATTATTATCTTTGATTTCAAATTATGACCCGGCTCTAGAACACAACGAGAGCGTCAGGCTTTCAGCTGGTAATATAAGCCTTGTCTTTGCATATGCAAGTCCATCTGTTCATTCCTATTAGTCCGATTTGTCTTACTAGTAGAACAAATGGGAAAATGATTTTTTCTTGCATCCGAGGTATTTTCAAAGATAAAGTGTCAAACTTCCAATTTACTATCTCAAGCCTCCTCCTGTGTCCTAGATCTTTTGAAGATAATAAATCCTAGCAGACAGTTAATAAGCTGACAACTTTTAATGATCCGGCTTTGGTTTCCAACAAAATGGTGACCGTCATAAACATGATTCATGAGCACGTATTACATTGTCATGGTGACAGAGATTTTAAGCAACTCTGCTTTGTCATGATCACACCGTTTGCTAATGCTACACTTACCAAAAAAAGTATTACGTAAGTATAAGGTTAAAAGAAAATAGGTACCTATCATTATACGCTTTATTTTTAAATTCAAATTACTAATAAGCTCTAATTTTAATATATTCAGTGCAGTTATTTTGAGAAGTTATCATGTTTTGTTTTGTTTTGTCAAAAAGTATTTATCCTATTAATATTATAAACGCGAATGTTTGTATGGATGTATGTTTCTTTGTTCCTCTATTACGCAAAAACTGCTGATCCGATTTGGATGAAACTTGGAATATTATATTGTCCGTGACCTTAACTTTTTATCCAGAAAAATCAACGGGACCCAACGGGACGCGAAAGAAGTCGCGGGCGGAAGCTAGTATTTAATCAAATAATATTACGGTCACTGTTTCTTAAAGCAACAGATCTTTACGTGTAGACATTAAGAAAAACCATCCAAGTGTATTAAGAAAAATAAACCGGCTAAATTGGAAAAGTTTTTGCATCAAACCATGTTTTTATAGGTCTTGGAGCCAAATAAAAACGTGTGTTTGATGCCTCTAACTCGCGCCTTTAGATAGCTACAAGACATCAAAAGATCTGCCTTGCTATCTACTATAGTCGTGAACCGCTTTTGTCTAAATTGTAAATAAAGAAACTCTAACTTTTTATATGTACTCAAAAACTGCGCTACTAACCTGTGGTCAAACTTTATTTGACTGACTGTACCATGGGTATAGGGAAGTAATTATTATATCCGTTCTATATTCTATACATGATTCAACTAGTTGTACAACTGAGACGTTTCAGGTCGGACCAGTAAAAAATTTAGAGCAAATAGAGTTGTGCCAGTTATAACTAAATTCTAATAGGTAGCGTCAAAACTCGTGCTCGATTGCACCTGTGTGGTTCAGTTAACCAGTTTTCTCACAATTTTCACCTCGTCACGTGTGTAATGATGAAAACCCTGAAGTTTGGCATACAAGGTTATTTTCTCATGTTTTTTACGCGTAATCCCACCACAGCCTATCCATCATCTGTATTGGACTTCTGCTTACTAATAAAGGGTCT
The DNA here is from genome assembly GCA_918843925.1 of Eulithis prunata. Lineage (NCBI taxonomy): Eukaryota > Metazoa > Arthropoda > Insecta > Lepidoptera > Geometridae > Eulithis > Eulithis prunata. The sequence goes on along the minus strand of OU974016.1, from coordinate 3,007,995 downwards.
TGTACAACATGGAAATTTACTATAGACAGAAGTAGATATACGCTTAAAATCTGTTTGGTTGATTCGCGGTAAATTCGCGATTCGTGACTCAAATCAATGGATTGGGTGGGATTAGGAAGACCTATTTTTAGCATTGGACTTCTGCAAGTTAATATGACCAGTGATACAACATTACGTATACTTTTTTTCTAAGCACTTATAAAACATCAGTGTAGAATAGAATACATTGCGCAGAATCTTTTATTATTTTCAAATAAAAGTTCAACGTAACTTCAGGTTTGAATTTACAAGAGAATTCTACGTTGCCTTTTTACGAAGAACGATTTTTCTTAGCATAATAAAAGATTTGATGGAATTGTTGATGCAAGGCCGTAGTCTGCTGGCTGGCGGTTTATCTGAGAACCGTAGGGCTGGAACCCAAACATGAAGCCTTCTTCTTCTTTTATTTCGATCCACCGGTAAAGCGAGATAATTAAAAAAACAAAACACTCAATACAGAACCAACTCTCGGAACCCAAATGGAACCAAAATCAGTAACGCAGAATGGAACCGGATTCAGAGGTCTTCTAATGACTCTTTGAAATAGTGATTATTTTTTAATTTCTGTGTTTTATTATTTTATCTGGTTACTTACTGTTTATCATTTTAGTCTAGCATACGGACACTTGCAGAACCAGAAGTATCAGAAGCTCACTACCAAATGTTTTAGCTCTCGATATTTTAAGTGACCTGTAGAATCAGTCTTAGTACAGCCCTGCAAGGCATGTTTATCCTAAGGTTTACGGATCCACATTTCCGGGAAGGCATGCAAGGACTGGAAGTTATTGAGATGCCGGAATTCGTAATACACTGCGGCTGCGTCATGAATGGAATAATGCTCTGTATTTAGACGGGCTTCGATGGATAATGAAAGACGTAACTGAACTTGATAATTTGCCATACCTATCATAAATAAATAGGTAGGTGCCACACGCTTTTCAAGATAGGTATGTATTTAATCGTAGAGAAAGGGAAGGTTTTCACCATGAACTAGTCCGACCACGCTCCCTCTGCATGGATTTAACGCAGAACCCCAAAAAGATTTCTGGTACTTATCACCTTCTTCTTCTTCTATACCTATATGGCCTCTGTCCGTCCTTTCGACAGACAATATATCAGTAACTAACGATGTCAAAACATATTTATTGTCGAAGTAGGTTTTCAAATTTTTACAACTTATCGTGGTCGGATTCTAATACGTAACAATTTCCATAGAAAACATACCCCATTTTTACGGCGACAATCTTGGCAAGTTTGTCACAAGAACGTACCAGGTCTGCATGATGTGCTTATGACAGCATACAAATGACAGAAACTGCGTACGAGTTTGAAATGTATTTGTATTCATAACTAGACTTTGCCCGCGTGGTACTCGAAAGTTAATACTTTTAGTACACAAGTTGAATGTGAAATCCCGTAATGCTTCATGCCGCTGAGAAGTTGGACGTTTGTGTCACATTTCACTAGGATTTGTCCACAGTATGCATACAAACCTAGGTCTCTACAGACTATTCAATTCAACCCACCCAACTAAGCAGACTAACAAAATGCTATTGTGATGTTCTATCACACAATGATGGCCAAACTTTATTAATATCTGTTAAGAGATTTAGGTAAACAAGTGCATACTATGTTAATAAGTACCCAAAAATATACTCCAATCTATGTCACTTGCAGAAAAATATGGAGCTATATTAAAAACCTGAGTAGAAATATAATGAAGATTAAGTCATAGATCTCGCATTCCTACTAAAACAGAATACACATTCAGGTTTACTTAGTGGAAACTTTATAAATCATTATTATAGCAGTAACTAGAAACTATAACCATGAAATTGTGTTTATTTATTTACAGAGCGATTTACTTCAACGTGCACGATAAGTTGGCCCAACAATCGGCTCGTCCGTAAAGCCTCTCCTTACAGTAGGGTTTCTCGGGATACGCACATGAATATTGAATGTGCTCATCTGTATTTTCCTTTCATTGTTGAATTCCACTCGAAAAGCTTTACGGAAATCATTTCTGGAGTATAAAATGAACAATGCGGTGAAGTAGGCATTATGTGGGCAAGTTTTTATTGGATAACAATTGAAATGATAATTACGTTTTAAATGGAACAAGCGTTGTGTTTTTATTGTAGTCGTATTTAGCGATAATCATTGGAATAATAGATAAAGGCATGGCTAAAAAAAGTTGCCTTAGATGTTGATTTTGCATCTATTCAACGTCCGGTCTCCTTTTTTCTTTGCTGATTACATTTCTATTACCTAGCTTCTATTATCATAAATCTCACACTCTTCTCATTTTATTCAATTCGTTTCTTCGCATAACATGATGAGCTTTCAGCCCCTAACGCCACTTTAAATCTTCTATTATTATTTTATAACTTTTTCATTTCCTAACCCTATTCGTATTATTATTTATTTACTGAAATCCATTCAATTCTTAGATAACTTCTACTATTATTTATTCTGTGGCCCGGCTTTAGACTTCATGAATGATTTATGTCGAAGGGCGTTAGCAAAGTGGGGACTCTTGTGAAACATCCAAAAAGAGCGTGTGAACTACCCTCACAGGTAAATTATTCACGAGAGACGAATTATTGTCTATTACGTCGATTCATGTTTGAATTGTGCTTTTGCCTATGACCGGATGAAAGTTTTAAGGATAATTATGTATTTATAATTTAGAGCCAAAGCTGAGGTCCGTACCTAAGTGGTGTCCTTGCGTTTGTTGCCAAAAAGCGTTTGATAAATGGTCGAGAGCCTTTTACCCTCACCATTAGTCCGGCAATGATTTCAGTTATCGTCAGACGAATAAAATACCATTCTAGCCAGTTTGTAAAAAAAATATACCTTGTCAGATATTTAATAGGTATTTTGGTTAGATTCAAATCCACAAGGACGTTCTATAAGAATGCAACGCAACGCACTAATGGGGCCTCGCCCTAACTTGTACCGTGAACTTTCGTGTATTATATTTTGCGGATACGCCAGATATTCAATCGTTGACATTTCAAACGAGATCTACTAAATAGCGGCAGTTATAAAACGGTTCTCGGTTTTTGAAAATGGACTTGGCGTCATGTCCAGCTATGAACTACAATAGCCAAGTTAATGAATCTGCATAGGTTATTTGTAATCCAGATGCATGGTAAAATAGAGAGTGGATATTAAATCTTAATGGATTAGATACAGTAAGCGATTTACCTATTAGTCGTCGTTCACTATACCTACCTAACCAAGGAGTATAGGAGGCTGATGTGATAATGAGATAAATAGTGTGGAAAAGATATTGTAGGCGACGCCTTATTTGTCTATTTATTATAAGTAATTTTTCTGTTGTCTATGGTAAATAAATTCGCAATAAAAAAAAAGCATTCTCATGTTCCGTTCTGTATTTATTCATTTGTCTGTAAATTTGTTGGATCTCAAGATAAAATTATAACAGAAAAAAGTGCCTTTGGTTTTTATCGTTTATTGCCACCACTTCGCCGGAGCTCATCTACATTGTCCTTCGAACCCGATCTGCAAAGAAGTTTGCAAATGTTCCACACGCCGCAACGTGCTACGCAATCAATGGTTGTAAGCACGAGGAAGGCCGTCAAACAGCAGCAAGAGGCGAAGTCTGCAAGTATGATGCCAACACAGCCGCCTGCAGAACATCATGATAAAAAAAAAGACGAACAATTTCACCGACGTCGTACATTTTGCTTGGAGGCAAACAGTGTCGTGAAATCGGAGCCGCCATTACCATCCGGCCCGCTGCTACCGACCATGCCGCCGCCATTAGAATCAAAACATCACTCTGTCGGATCGAAATCCAAACGCTCGTCGTCATCTGTGGCAGCACAAAAAGCCAAGCTGGAACTACAAGCAGCAGAAGCAAAGGCAAAAATCCAAATGGATCTGATTGATAAGAAACTCGTCGCTGAAATGGCCGCTATGCAAGAATGCCATTCAAAAAGTTCAAGAACGGACGAGGAATTGTTGGACACAAGAAGTCAAGTGGAGAAGTGGCTCGAGCGAAGTCAGCATGAACTGAACACACAGCCCGCCCCCGATCATGGTCATTTATCGGGCGCGCCGTGTTTGCCGATGACATGTACCATCGGCACAGAAGGGACAGTAGAAATGCTAGCAAGCGCACTCAAGAATCTTACAGCCGCTAACGCCTCCGCCAACAATGGATCCAATGCAAAGCTAATGAGTCGCATTATTTGCAACCCCAAAGATTTACCTACTTTTGAAGGGGACCCCATGGAATGGCTTCAATTCAAGCAAGCATACGAAGAGTCCACCCAACTTTGTAGTTACACCTCAAAGGAGAACCTATGGCGACTTCGAAAGAGTCTTCGCGGGCAGGCAAAGGAAGCCGTGTCAGCTTTACTAATAAGTGCCTCAACGCCCGAAGATGTGATGTCAACCCTGGAACTACAATTTGGAAACCCAGATGTGATCCTGTCTAAAATAATGCTGAACCTTAAGAAAATGAACCCAGTATCCCAGGATTATATAAAAGATATTGTATCTTTTGCTGTGAAAGTGAGAAATTATGTGGTAGCAGTCAGTGCGATTGGTCGAGATGAGTATTTAGTGGCCACCAATGTGATAACAAATGTGCTATCAAAGTTACCTACAGTCCTACTATCGAAATGGGCCGACTACAGTTATCCTCTCATCACTCAAGGTAAAAAACCAACACTGAACACTCTATCTGACTTTCTCACACAAGAAGCTAAAAAAGCTAATACTTTGGCACTAGTGAACACTACCAGTCTAGACTATAACTGTAACAATAGAAAGAGATCCCAGGAGCCTTCATCTACTCGCTCACACTCACACAATACAGTTTTAGTACAAAATGAAGAAGACCTAGACAACAACAAATGTAAATTCTGTCACACCATGAAACACAAACTGCCAGAATGCAAGAAGTTTCAAAAAGCACTACGCAAACAAAGATGGGCTTTTGTAAAAAAGCAAAGATTATGCTATAAATGCCTATTGTTACAGCATGACAGAAGTACTTGTCCAGCACCAGCATGTGACATAGATGACTGCGGGTTACTCCATCATCGCTTACTTCATTACCCGAGCACCAACAACAACAACGTGACTACTTCCAACACGGCCGCTGAGCTTCACCCAGGCACCAACGGAGGGCAGCAGACATCCGGAGGTCCACAGGAGCAGCAGCCTGAAAGTGTAACAAACATCAACACACAAACTGTATGTAAAGTTTTATTAAAAGTAGTGCGTTTAAACCTACATGGACCTAAAGGTACTATCAGTGCGGTTGCATTATTAGATGACGGGTCCACAGTGAGCTTGATAAACTCTGCGTTAACTTCTCGGCTAGGGCTGCAAGGACGCCCAGAAACCATGCGAGTGTCGGGTGCATGGAACAACAATGAACTTAAATGTGAATCTGAGGTAGTGCGTCTTCAACTTTCTACATGTGATGGAAACAAATATGAACTTAATGCGCATAGTGTTAAGGAACTTAATTTACCTAGACAAAATTTGTGTTCAGTAAATTGTAATGATTTTGCTCATTTAAAAAATGTAAAAAATTACTTATGTAATGAAAATGTTAAACCAGACTTGTTGATAGGACAAGATAATTACCATTTGATAAGGCCATTGAATGCTAGGGTAGGTAGGTCAAATGAACCTTGTGCAACACTCACTCTGTTAGGTTGGTGTATTCATGGAAGGGTACCGGTGACGTCATCACATGTGCGTCATTCCACGCTCTTCATCCAGGATGATGTCCAGGCTGCTAAGGAGGAAGAAGGTTTGGTGCTGCAACAGCTTCATGATGAGGTAAGAAACTCATTTTCTATCGAGTCAATGGGTGTATCTAGCAAACCTCGTCAGAATGCTGAAGACTTGCGTGCTATAGAACAACTGGAGAAATCAGCTGTTCTAAAGGAAGGCAGATGGCACGTTGGACTTCCATGGCGCGATCCTAACTGTAAAATGCCTGACTCTGAGCCAACAGCACTACGTAGGTTCAAAAATGTGGAACACAAGATTTCTTCGAATGAGGAATATGGTCATAGGTACAAGGAAAGGGTTAACCATCTTTTTGATAACAACTTTGCCGAGGAGGTCACTGACCTTACAAAGAACGACAAAACATGGTACCTACCACATTTTGGTGTTGACAACCCTAACAAAAAGAAACTGCGTCTTGTATTTGATGCCGCCGCCAAGTCGAGAGGTTTATCATTAAATGATTATTTACTTACAGGTCCTGATCTGCTGATGTCATTATATGGCATAATGCTGCGTTTTCGTGAACATAGGGTCGCGATTGCTGGGGACATCAAGGACATGTTCTTGAGAGTAAAGATATTGCCTAGCTGTCAAGACGCACTCAGATTTGTATGGCGAGACCATGTAAGTAGCTTTATGAAAACTTATAAAATGACTTCATTGGTTTTTGGTGCAAGTTGTTCTCCGTTCATAGCTCAATTTATAAAGAACAAAAACGCGCTGCGTTTCCAACAATCAATGCCGTCAGCTGTTGAAGCTATATGTAGCCAACACTATATGGACGATTACATAGATTCGACGCCAGATTCGGCGACGTGTATCAACCTAGCGCACGATGTAAGCAATATTCACCAGTCCGGAGGGTTTGTAATATGTAACTGGTTGAGTAATAGCGCTGAGGTTCTGAATGCATTACCTAGCGATAAACTTGCGTCTAATGCCCACAAATTTAAAATTGGTATGCCACAAGATGGAGAACGAGCCCTAGGACTTTTATGGTTCCCTGATGATGACACCCTAGGCTTTGATGTATCGTTCAAACGAATTCCTGAGGAAATCCTCAACGGAAGGCGACCTACTAAACGGGAGGCACTGCAAGTAATAATGAGTATCTTTGACGTCTACGGGTTTTTATCTCCATTCACTATAAATGGTAAGATTATCTTACAGCTGACATGGAGATCAAAAATAGGATGGGATGACTCGTTAGACGATGACATCTACGACAAATGGTTAAGCTGGCTAAAGGTTTTAAAATTAATCGGTAGCATACGCTTACCTCGCTGCTACCATAGCGCCACAAACATAACCGCTTCTTTTCCGGCGGGTTCCGCTTCTTTTCCGGTGGGTAGTTTACCAGGGCATGCGCTCCCATCAGCTGATTGCTATAGCAACCTAGAGCTGCATTTATTTAGTGATGCATCTACGCAAGCTATGTGCGCTGTAGCATTTTGGCGCTGGACGGTAAACAACGAAATAAAAGTAGCTTTTGTGTCAAGCAAATGTCGAGTAGCACCTGTGAAGCCTACCACAGTCCCTAGGCTTGAGCTACAGGCAGCGCTGATGGCAGCCAGGCTAGCGGAAACTATACAGACCGAGCATAGGATAAAGCCGATACGTAGATACTTTTGGTGTGATTCTACGACAGTTCTGCAGTGGGTTCGCAATGACAGGCGAACTTATAAAACTTTCGTAGCTCACCGACTAGGTGAGATCGATGAACTGACAAATCCTAACGAGTGGCGGTACATACCTACCGCTATAAATGTCGCAGACATTGCCACTAGGGAATCTTATGATGTAACCGTTTTTCAATGCGAGTGGTTTAATGGTCCCACATTTCTTTCCAGTGAAGAGCAGTCGTGGCCTGCAGACATCGTACAAGGAGCTCCTGAAACAGACAAAGGTGATGTTGAGTGCGTGTCTACCATACAAACTGTAAGTACGTACTTACCTGTCGTACCTGAACCTAGTAGGTTCTCTTCATGGTTGCGTCTGTTGAGAAGCACCGCCGCTATGCTGAAATTCATAGACAGATGTAGGAATAAAATACTTACCGATGACTGTACATTAATGAGGCGCGCGGAATGCTTACTCATGAAGTACTCACAGGCTCAATCATTTAGTGAAGACCTAGCTGAAATTAAGGCTGGGAAGGACGTAGGTAGACGGAGTAAACTACTCACCTTATCGCCAGTTTGTGATGAGCACGGTATACTGCGCGCGAGTGGCCGTATCGACGCCGCCGCCGACGTTTCTCTCGCTACGAAGCAACCTGTAATTCTAGATGGAAAAAATTACATTGCAAAACTGATCGTGCGTCACTACCACGTGATGGCTGGCCATGGCGGCCAGGAAATGGTAGTCAACGAATTAAAACAAAAGTATTGGATAATTAAACTTAGACCAACAGTAAAGAATGTTGTCTCCGTATGTAATTTTTGTAGGATCCGCAAGGTCAAGCCCATAGCACCACGCATGGGTAATTTACCGGCAGGACGGATGGCTCACAACCAGAGACCTTTCACCCACTGTGGAGTGGACCTTTTTGGACCCATGGAGGTGACGGTTGGTAGACGCCGCGAAAAAAGGTATGGAGTCCTTTTTACTTGCCTAACAGTAAGAGCAGTCCACGTTGAAGTGGTACATGCACTGACGACCGACGCCTTCTTGATGGCACTTCGTCGCATGGCTGCTAGAAGAGGATGGCCAGGATTCATGTACTCCGATAATGGCACTAATCTGCGCGGAGCAGATACCGAATTGAAAAGGTCGATCCAGGAACTCGACGAGGAAGTGCTGAAAGCGACTGCGAGCAACTACGGAACGCAATGGAGTTTCATCCCACCAGTGAGCCCTCACTGGGGTGGGGCGTGGGAACGCCTCATCAGGAGCGTGAAGACCACACTCAAGGTGGTACTCAAGGAGCGCGCGCCCAAGGATGAAGTACTCATCACCTTACTCGCTGAGATCGAAAATATTGTTAACAGCAGACCGTTGAGTCACGTTTCAGTAGAGCCTGGAACAACAGAGTCGCTCACGCCAAATCATATTTTGCTTGGTACGTCTTCAAACTTACCTTTGCTTGGAGCCTTCGATGACTCGGACCTCCACTTAAGGAAGCAGTGGCGCAAAGCGCAGGCGCTAGCCGATATGTTTTGGAGAAGGTGGGTGCGTGAGGTATTGCCAGATATGATACCCCGACAGAAATGGAGTAAAGATCAAGATCAACAACCACTTCGTGTTGGAGACCTTGTTTTTGTCGCTGATCCCGATTCCCCCAGGTGCGTATGGCCTAGAGGCATCATTCAGGAAATATTTCCAGGTAGCGATGGTAGAGTTAGAGTGGTTGCCGTGCGGACTCAAACCGGTACCCTGAAACGTTCAGTAACACGCGTCGCCAGGATATCCTATTATGAGTGAGTGTTGCCAAGGCAACACTAGGGTGGGGAATGTAGGCGACGCCTTATTTGTCTATTTATTATAAGTAATTTTTCTGTTGTCTATGGTAAATAAATTCGCAATAAAAAAAAAGCATTCTCATGTTCCGTTCTGTATTTATTCATTTGTCTGTAAATTTGTTGGATCTCAAGATAAAATTATAACAGAAAAAAGTGCCTTTGGTTTTTATCGTTTATTGCCACCACTTCGCCGGAGCTCATCTACAGATATTATTCTATCCGGCCGTCAGAAACCGTACCCGTCAAGGATGAAGCCAGATAAAATAGGGGCGGGGGTTAAAATAAAATATTAAAATTCATCCTGACAGAATATGTATGTTTTCCTGTTTTCCCTTCAATATGCTTATTGTTTACTTTTAATTTGTTTTAAACAATGGTTCACGAAACCATCTCTGGAAATAAAAACAAGAATTTTTCGTATCCAATCCAAAAGGATTTTAATGTAGGTCGTGCGTATGCCTATTTTTGCTTGCGCCCGTTAATTTTGAAAAAACAACATTTCTTTTTTTAACTTTTCAATTTGTAGAGTTGCTGGAGGTATAAACCGGCCAAAACTGAAGCTCCTCGTCAATGTGGTCGTGGTAGGTCTTCTACAGACTAATTATACGCTCCATCACACAAATCTCGGAACTCCAAGACACAGAATACCGGCATAGTGTGTGTGTAATCAAGCGACTCAATCAAGTTGTCCGATGCTATCGAACACCAATCAGTTTCAGTTCGCCATGTAATCGGTGCGAATAGTGCAAATATGCATTTTATTATGCATTATGTGGACTATACAGAAATCGAATTTCGCTAAAAATAAATAAGTTTTTAGTTATTCTAAAACTGGACCAAAACAATAAAAAAACATTCTACAATCTCTTAATCTACTCTCTGTAGAGATCTAGCGGCTATTTTGAAAAAGATCCCGAGTGCTCCCGATATTCTGTGAATCCAAGTCTTGGATTTTAATAAAACATAGCCCTGTGTTTAAATCCGGAAAAAGGGTTTCTAAATTGTATAAGTTTCATTGAAATTGGGGCGTGATCTGCGAACAAACAGACAGACAGACTCAGACCAAGATTTTTGGAATCAGAATAGTTTCTGTAACATCATCAGTGCAATGACAAGATTAATATTATTGAGTTTATTTAGTAGATCTGCATATTTAGTTTTTCCATATCTTTAATTTTAGTTTTTTGGCTTCTTTACAGTTTTTAAATAGTAATAGATAGAAGACATAATTAGAAAAAATTTAAAACTTCTATTTTTAGTCTAGTCTCGTCTTGGAAATTGAGTAATCCCTAACTCAATACCATGTCTGTGACATAAATAAGCACTATAGATATTTCCTGATATCTAATCTGTGTTCTGATAACCGCAGGACCCTCAACCCGTCCCTCGATAACTCTCGGAGCTCACTAATGACATGATTGAATTATATCGAAAGGACTTGAAGCGTAGCTTGCATGCTAATATTAGAACTTAGTTGTGTAGTTCATCGTGTTCACTAAATAAATAAATAAATATTCGTTGGACATTTATCACACAACGCTCTCTAGTCCCAAACTAAGCAGAGCTTGTACTATGGGAACTAGATTGCTGATAGAATACTTATATATACTTTTTTTGTAAATATGTACATACTTATGATACATAATAACACCCAGACACAGAACAAACATCTATGTTTGCCAGACACAAATGTTTGTTTTCGGTGGGGATTGAACCCAGGACCCACAGCACGGAAGGCAGAGCTACTACCGACTGAGCATTATCGTGTTGAAGCGAAATTTTCAACTTTCTAGCTTGTTTTGTTTTTTACAATAATATGCAGTCTATTGTGTAAGTAAATCAAAAATGTTTATACTACTATTAAATATCATTAGTCTATATTCGAATACGGAATATATTATGTATACTACGAATTTATAGGTACAATAAAACACTTAACTTACTCGCTTACTAAGGAAACGTCCAAAATAATAACCCAAATCACAAGAAATAATACTGTCGAATTGGCAATTTTCTCTCTTATAATACCAACCCACGTAACCCATACTTTTCCTTTCCTAAATTTTATCCTATAAATCTTTTCTACCCACTAATTCAGTTTCATTATGATGAATTACTTACAGTTTGAGTACAAAAATTCTGTTAGGTCCTAATCTAATATATTTCCCTTCAGAGAAAATTAAATTTTGAAGGACCTCACTTCACTTAATATTGGCAGCACTTATTGGGGACACTTCCATTTCAAGTGTTTAATTTAAAAGCGATAAATCAATTTATTGTAAATGAAAATTTAATTTGAATTTGCTTCGTTTTTCCTGGTTTTTTACTTCATTTGCAATTCACGGTTCAAACCGCTCAGAGGCTTATATTGAGTCATGTTCACTGACAGTTTTATTCCGTTAAATAAAAGTGAGTTCACTTGAGGTAAGAATATTTTACTTTATATGTATATATACGAGTAACAAAGCCCTACATATAACCCGAGTTAAATATGCCTGTCCAGAAAAAACGCAGTCGCCATGGCCGAAATCGGCTAGGAGGACATCATCATCATCATCATCATACGAATACGTACATTTTTATTTGACAAAGCACCCAAAAATTGTAAATTTTTTATGACACTTTGCAAAGAAAATTAAATCCTCTGGTGATGTACAACGTTGTATATATGACCAAATGTCCAAAAAGATTTGCTAATTCAAAAATTCTCCTAAACTAATTAAAATCTCAAATCCGTCGGTTTCAATATAGATCATTTTAATGAACCATCGGGATAATTGACAATTTGAGAGCGGTTAACGGTTAAAGCTGTCAATTACCTTACCAAACATTTATTTTACGGAATTGCTGAATTAGGATCTCGGAAGCACTTGGTATTCGAGACAATAACTCATCATTTATCTCAGCCGTTATTGTTCAATGACTTGTAAAAGTAAGCCAAATCTCTAGGCTTCGACGTATCTTTATTTTTCCAGCATTGGCTCAAGTAAGCAAAATCTTTATATAATTGTTTTTTTTACGCTACCACCGAAACGACATGCACACGATAACAGCAGAGAGCTATTCTAATATATTTTATAATAGACTAATAAATACTAATTATCACCAAATTTTTGATGTTAATATGCATTTTCTGTTTAAAAATTTAATTTGAGTTTGAATCCACGGCCTTACACAACTCGCAATACGACCGCGACAAGGGTTAATCGCTCGAAGTCACTTTTAATAAATAAAAAGTAGTAAAGTGGCCGTTCAGTTTTAGATCGAGGTCTCTTCAAACTTGGTTACTTCAGTTCAGTTTTCAGTTGTCTTTTCACACCCTGTATATCGAAACCCCGTTAATTATTTACACGTCGAGGGGACTAGTAAAATCGTTTGACGTAGAGCCTACAATCTCGTCCTACCACATATCACTCTGATGTATGCTTTGGTAGCGTGCGTAAATCACGTGACCTGAGAGACCAGCTCGTTCGTCTGAGGATCGGATTCCACAACTTAAACTGAATTTTTAGAACACTCATTGTTTTGAAATTGTTTATTTGCTAGAAACATGGTATAATTAAGATCTTAATAATAGGTAAGTACATTGTTTCTCACATTTCACCAAAATATTGGTATGCAAATGATAAAATTTTAGATACATTTAAATTTAAATCCGTAATAAAATGTCACATAATGAGAAAAATTTCATAAAAATAACATAAAAATCGTGCAAAATAATTGAGTAAACTAATAATTATACAAAATTCAAAAATTCATTAACACTATAAAAAGTTTTTCGTTTTGAACATATTTTTTACTAAAAGCGGTATATTTGCAGTGATACGCAAAACTCACTGTACCTACTGAAGTGTCTGAAGTGCCCATTTTTACCCGACGTCAAAAAAAGAGGATCTAAAAGCACGTCACCGGTTTTGATGAAATTTGAAATGTGATATTCATGAAACTTGGAAATACGTAGTATGTACTTACATACATATACATAGGTACTTCTAGACTTCATTGTAAAGTTATTTTATCATGACTAACGGGCTCCAACTTTAATTCTTACTGATGATGTCATCCTGGCCGGTTTCGGCTACGGCGACATTGTTGCTGCTTGATGCCTATGATGGGCTCTAAGGTGACTTGAATAGCCAATTTTGGCTTTGAAGGTTCTTGCACACAATGTGCAAGTAAGAGCGCCATTAACGTAATTATAGTTGATGTTTGAAGGCGGTTTTGCTTTTAGTTGGTCGCGCTTAAGATCTAGATCACAAAGTCTTTATATCTCTCTGATAAGAATTTTCTAAACTTTACAGATACCAGCACAAAAACAAATACCGTAGGCACAAAGTCCATCAAAAGTGAACACAGCGTTTCAGAAAACAGCAAAACAAGATGTTTCCTAAACTATACAACTTTAAACTTTATATCCAGGAGATAAGGCAAAAAATCGCTTGTAAAAATGCACGTGGAATTGCATACGCGCAGATAGATTACTTTCCAAGACCGGGTATAAACAAGAACGTGGAAACTTCAAGTCCTTTGTAGTCGGAGCTTGCACCCCGCGGACGGTTAATATTTACACACTGGACTAAATAAAACTGTGCCACAGCTTATTCAACAATCAGCTAATTCATTTTTATACTGCGTTTATAGTTATTTTTCCTAGTAAATTGGTATCTTCAACTTTTTTATTAGCCTATTTCACTAAGCTGTTATTCAAAGCTAGCAATATACTCAAGCTTTTATAGATGACTAGGATTTTTTACGTTTATTCTATAACTCAATAATATACTGATTTGGACCAGTTGAGCTATCTATAAATCGTTTGTAGCGGTTTCTAGATAGCTCGACTGTTTCTTGAGTATTTTGTAAATATTTTAAATATAGTATTAGTTGTTAATTATCTTTGCGAATAAATACATTTATAACTATTGATAACACATTGTTCTTGCTAATGCGCAATTATCTTTATCAAGGAAAAAAGGTAGGTCTGTTGTGAAATTGTTGTTGCGAGAACCTTGGTTACCCATATCACAGGGAATCCTAGTTTGGGGACCAAGAAAACTTTATTCAGCTCATGTAAAATTAAATATTAAGAATTGTATAGATTTAAGCTTCTTCATTCTTCCACCATCTACTATAAGATGGCTGTATCACCTGTTTGTTTTCTATGCTTTCTCGTCACTATGTATATAATTAACTTGCCTACTGAAATAAATGATTATTATTATTATTGTGGTTCTAGATTTAATCTATTCGGTTTAAGGCGTAAACCGGGGTTAACCAAGGTGCACGGGCCTAGGCCAAGTGCACCCCAGTGGAATGTTCAGCTTCATGTGAAAGTTCAGTTTGCAGAAACTTTCTCACGATTCTGCATGTGTTTAGAATGGCTGCTTTTTGTAAAAGAATGTATGCTTTGGCAAGTCTAATTATTATTAATTTAGATAAAACAATTGTTTACAGCTAGCAGTGATATTGAACCAGCTTTTCTGTATAAACTGCACCAAAGCGCTGTTGGTAGGACACTTTTAAAAGACTTTTACGATGTAATGGATTATAACCGTATTTCATGTGGTGACTGAAATTAAAAGGTTTATTTTATTTTATATGAAAAGTTATTATATCATTTTAGGCTACAGACCGTCGTCGGCACGAGTGAGAGATATAAACAAGTACTAACATTATTGGATGGGTGACCGTTAGTGAAATTTACATTTGAGCACTTTCGTGCTTTGGAGAGCACAGTCGGTCCGGTTCTGCCACGAAGGAGATCTAAAGGCGACCTAAAAATTTCATTACCAAAGTTAGCCACTTTACACGAACTTACTAGCTCGGAGACTGCAGCCGTTAGTTTCTTTGATTTTTGAAGTAGAATAGTTCTATGAAGGACGCGTAAACAGTATAAGTCCCGGCAGTTGTTAAGCCACGACGGAGATCTGAAAACTCCGTGACCAGAGTTGGCCTTAGTTGACTGTACTAGTAGCCGTGAGTTTATTTAGTTTTTAAACTACATCAAGATTGTATTAATATCAAATCAGTATTAGTAGTTTTAGTAGTAGTAGAGCTCTTTGTGAGAGCTCGTCCGGGGAAGTACTACCACCGTTCCTATTTCTGCCGCCAAGCAGCGATGCTCGCATTGCTGTGTTCCGGTTTGAAGGGTAAGGGCGCCGGTGTAATTACAGGCACATGAGACTTCAAGATCTTTACGTCTCAGAGTGATGGACGCAGTGCATTGCTTTACGTCCTTATTGGACTTGCTCTGTGAGGTAATGCATTGTTATATGCAGAAGTTACTACTTAACATCAGGTGAGCTATCAGCTTGTTCCATTACTTATATCATAAAAAAAATATAATCAAAAACTAGACATTAAAGGCTTCAAAACAAATCATCCGTCCAATCAAAACCGGCTTTACGATATAATAAAGAAAACAGCAAAAATTTCAATTTAAATCCTACATTCATTTGGCGGCCGGCACCACAATGCTGCAAATATAAACTGCATCGACCACATTGCTTATAATGCTTCACTTGAGCTGGATCGTATCGGGACTCTTTCGATACGCTATCAAAGAGCCAGGGTAGGGCTGCCTCGTTTAAATTGTTTTTGTTTTATTAAGATAAGACACCCAGTTTGGGTTTACACATTATGAATAAAAAATTCGTCTAAGGATTATAAAAAATAGTTTTCCTATGATTATAGGGTGTCACAGAACTACACCTACATAAAAATCTTAGAGAACTATAAAACGTCTTCATGCTGAGTCAAGGTTCAGTTTGCAATACTAGGCTTCAATGTACTTATTGTAGTTGTATAATTGTTAGCATTTTTTTTCTTTTTGTATAAATTCAGACAATTTTTTTTTGGCTCCGATTATTTCGTCGCTCGAGAATGTTTCCGTTAAAATCGCCTCTTAATTCAAAGAAAAGGAAGGTTACCGGATTGATTTTCACAAAGATAATAACATAAGATCAATTTAGCTATATTATGCCGGTAAATTTTATACGGAATATTTTGACAGCCCTACCGGGGACGATATCCCGGGGATTTTTGCCCGGATAAAGTTGAGAGTTGGACCCACCGTTACTTTACATCCTAGTGCATGTGTGAAACTTTTTAAAACCCTCTTTATGTTTAGGCGTTTTGTTGGCACGAGTGTTTCGTGCAGTTGTTACAAGTTTCTTCCATTTGTTTGGAGTAGCGCAAATGCAACTCTAGCCTTGTACTTATGTGACTATCTCACTATTCTATATATCCACTAGCCGTCGCCCGCGGCGTTGCTCCCGTTCTACCCTTTAGAGTGTGATGTTTCAAAATTCCTTTCTTAGTGCACCCCTACACTATATAAAGATACTACCCTCCAAATTTCACACCTCAAGGACTTATAGTTTAGGCTGTGCGTTGATTCTCTGTCAGCTTGAAAAGAGTTTTATATATATTGATGATGATGATGATGATGATGATAATGATGATGATTTAGCCTGTATGCACCCACTGCTGGGTATAGGCCTCCTCTTTAGTACGC
The DNA here is from genome assembly GCA_918843925.1 of Eulithis prunata. Taxonomy (NCBI): domain Eukaryota; kingdom Metazoa; phylum Arthropoda; class Insecta; order Lepidoptera; family Geometridae; genus Eulithis; species Eulithis prunata. The sequence continues at coordinate 2,991,198 of OU974016.1, read as the reverse complement.
CAGTCTCTCCGGTCCTGCGCGAGTCTTCTCCACTCCTGCCCAACTACAGCCACAATATCATCGGACCATCGGGCGGGTGGTCTGCCTCGTGGTCTTTGAGCGTCCCTTGGCCACCATTCTGTAATCGCTGTCGTCCATCTTCCATCATTCCTTCTTGCCACGTGTCCTGACCAACTCCAAACTGCCTCACCATCATCATTATTATCAGTATCCTGCAGATTAGATGCAGAAGGCTCAAGATCTAGGACATCTATGGAAAAAAACCTTTGATACGTGGTGCGAACTAACAGGTAAATTTTTTTTTTTTTAATCTAGCATTAATATAAGTTGTTCTAAAAGTAAGTGCCTAAATTAGTTACATTTTAATAATGAATGTTTATGTGCAGGTACCCTAATAACAAGACCACTAGATAAACCCGTAGAATAACGTTTCGTTTCGCCGCTGGAATCGAACTTGCACCTGTCGCGTATCACTCCCCTGTCCCACAGAGGTATTTTAATAATAAACAAATATTTTTATGGTCAAATTATTTTAGGTACTTACTGGATTATATATAGCTCCTACGTTTATCAATGTAAATGAACATAAAACTGTTTACTCAAAAAAAATCCTTAACCCTAAACGCTAAAAGGGTCATAATGGGACAAATTAAAGGATATTAAATGGTACCATTACGGATGTACTCTGGTTACCCCATTTCTATAATGTTTTACGCATTGCGGTTACTTTCCTGGCAGCACTTGAAAGCCTTAAAAATACTTCGTAAATTATGCAGATGTTTTTTTACTGATTTTAAATGAGAAGCTTCATAATAATATTATTGAACGCTCTCTCAATCCAATACGAAAGTATGTATCATATTTTTATTTTAATGTACCTACAGTAACGTAAATATCGCTTTTTTTTACCAAGTCACTGAATAGCTTGAACAAATATTTCTGAAGTCCAGTGACTTGACATCGTGTCGTCTGATGACGAGTGGTTTGACGACGCACTAGCGCTGAGGTGATTGAGGGAAGATCGATGGGTGTTTAGTCGGTAGGACGCCACTAACTAATGTCTCATTAGCATTAGTTAGTGAGTGAGGAGTCCGATATACCCCTCCGGCTATCCTCGGGTTGCAGGGGATGCGTAAAGCATTTTCCCATCGTAAAAAAAAAAAAAGGTCTGTCCCATACCGCATTCGTCAAGTTTTTGAATCTCTCCAACAGTCTCGTCTTGTCGACTCGTAACTGCAAAGAGGACGATGGTGTTTTCAAAAGAGAAAAGGGAGTAAGGTATTTTTTTGGTCTCATGTTTCAGACACCAGTTTTAAAGACTTCTTTATTATCAATTTGTAGCGGATGCGTATGGTGAAAACGACAGTTTACGTTAAGGGTGCTAAGGTTGGGAGAGGCAAACACGTCCGCGCGGTATCAAACGTCAAGATCACTGAAGTACTTGGCCCAAAAATGCCAGTAGGTAGGTACCACCCCGGTGCTTGCGTCTCCCATGTCTTTCGACGACCCGGCATTTATTAAACAAACAAACCAAAAGATTAAAAATAAATGACAAAATACAAAAAAACTATAATTAGGTTCACGCGTCGCTTACACTCCCCTCCCTAGTGCTGCTACAAGGTACAGCACTCACAAATTATAGGCACAGTGCGACGCGAATATTAAGCTTATCATGGATACAAATTCAAATACAAAATACAAATACAAAAACAAAAACAAAAACAAAAACAAAAACAAAACAAAAAACATTTATCATTTGGATCCGACCCAGTATGCGGCTGCGCACATCGCTTGAGTTAAAGCGTGGCAGAATACATGGCAGTTGTCGGCTCTCATAGCGCTCGGGGTTAGGTGCCGGCGGCGGCGCAGGCGCAAGCGCAGGCGTCAAAGGCGTCGTCGTCAGCGCTCTATCAAGTGCGTTTGTACTGAGATCTTGCGTCTCGCTCTCGCGAGCAGGTACAGGGTTCTGAGTACTTCTAGTTTCCAACTCGTAGCGCCTTGGTAGGCGAATTTTATCAAAGGCTTTCATTGTGCTCAGCCATTCGATCCATTTTGTAAATATTTGGTCTTTTATTTCGTCGTTCCAGTTGATACAAGATCTCCAAGTATCTTGTTCGTCCATTTCGAATATTGGCATCAGCACACGCAACATTTCTCGTTTAGTAGGTTTCTTTTGTCCAAGCAATATTGGCGTGGGAATTCTCTTGAATGACACATCGAATCCCAAGTTGTCATCAGTCGGAAACCAAATTACACCCAGAGTACCATACAGTGAGGTAGGTAGGTCAGGGCCTTGCAGTAGGTAGTCCTTCAAACACATGCCTTTGTTTTTTGTCGCAGCGTCAAATACCAACCGTAACTTTTGTTTATTAGGGTTGTCGACTCCAAAGTGCGGTAAGTACCATATTATATTTTCGTTTTTAGTTTCAGTGAATTCTGATGCAAAATCATTAGTGAATAGGTGGTCGATTCTTTCTTTGTAGCGCTCTGCGAAGCTTGGATTCGCTTTCATTTTCTTTTCTACACCTTTCAATCGGGTCAGTGCATTATGGTATGAGTTAGGCATTTCACTGAGCGTATCTTTCCATGGCAATCCTACATGCCATCGTCCGTCCTTCAAAGTGGCAGTTTGTTGAAGACATTCCACAGCTTTTACATCTAGAATGTTTTGGCGCGGCTTACTTGTTACTCCAACAGACTCCATCGCGAATGACTGGCGCACCTCGTTATGTATTTCTCGTAGGATGTGCTCGCTTTCGTTGTTTTGTCCCTCTGACAAGAAAAGAGAAGACTGCAGGTCCGCATCACGATTACCCGCCGACTTGTTGTGCGTGCACCCGTGCACGCACCATCCCAACGGAGTGCGGGTGAAGTAGGGTGAGGTAGGTTTACCCCTAATTACTTCTAACGGTAAAAGTAAATCGTAATTGTCCTGTCCGATCAAAAGTTCTGGTTTACACTGTCCATCACAAATCACATTCTTAAGTTCCGGTTTCACTTGTTCATAGTCACTCATGTCTACGGCAGTAACATTTTGCACCGGTAAGTTCATATTGTTTACACTTCGAGCACGAATCGTAAACTTTGTTCCTTCACAGTTCGAGAGTTCAAAGTCGAGTACCTCGCTATGGCACACAACTTCACTATTGTCCCATGCACCACACACGCGTAAGGATTGTTTATTCCCACGTAATCCTACTTTCGACGCGAGCGCAGCACTTATCAAAGTCACAGTAGAACCGTCATCAAGTAACGCAACGCTACGGAATGCACCGTTAGGTCCGTGTAGGTAAACAGGCACAGTTTTTAATAATACTTTCGGGCAGTCCACTTGAACATGATTTACGGTTTCCACTTTCGGTTCACGTTCAGTTTCGGTGTTCTCGGTGACATCGGTTATATTGACACTATTGTTTGGCACTGAGTTTTTATTCTTTACGTAATGCAGCAAACGATGATGAGATAGTCCACAGCTGTCTACGTCACACACTGGTGCAGTACAGCTATGTTGTTTATGCTGTGACGTCAGACACTTGTAACAGATCCCGTGCCGTTTCACAAACGACCACCGGTCCCTGCGCAGCGATTTCTTAAACTTTTGACAATCTGGTAACAGATGCGCAGACACATGACAATACTGGCACTTATCATCCCTTTTTTGCTCATTGTTCACTATTAGAGTGCGATGTTTATAGTTCTCGGTATAAGTTTGTTTACCGAAACTTTGCATGTTAGATAAGTTCACAGATGTTTTTGTTATCTTCACGGCTTCTTCACTGAGAAACTCGGACAAAATCAGCAGTTTTGGTTTAGTGACGTCACTAACAAGGGGATAACTGTAATCCGTCCACTTAAATATCAGTACTATCGGTAGTTTTGACAGTATGGCGGACACAATATTCATTCCTCTCAGGTAATCTTCACGTCCGATGGCGGTCACAGCGGCGACACAATTTCTCACTTTCACTGAGAAAGGAATAATATCCTTCTGATATTCTTGTGCCATAGGGCGTAATTTACTTAAGTCCTGAAGGATCCTGGAAATTATTACGTCAGGATTTCCAAACTGTAGCTCGAGTGTGTTCATAACATCGACTGCGGAAGTAGCACCAATAAGCAAGGCGGTCACCGCTTCTTTGGCTGGTCCTTGAAGGCACTTCCTGAGTCTCCACAGGTTCTCTTTGTCAGTAAAACTACATACTTGTGAGGATTCTTCAAAAGCTTGTTTAAATTGTAGCCATTCAAGCGGATCACCAGAGTATTTAGGTAAATCCCTCGGCGTACACAAACGATTCAGCATTCTATCGTTAGATTTGCTAGTACCAGTAGCGGAGGCAGCAATTAGGTCTTTCAGAGCACTAGCCAGGGCTTGCACAGTTCCATCAGTACAACCAGGGCGTGTTTCGAGCGCGAGTTCCGTAGTGGGGTGTTGCGGACCAGCGGGGTTCATTCGGTGCAGGTTCGATTCCTGCGGTGCCGGCCGCAATACATCATCGGTACCACGGACACTCTGAGCTTTCCACTCCTGTCGACTACTTTCAAGCCACTTTTCCACTACACGGTCTTTATTTTCACTGGGACATTCTTCCGATGGTAGGCTGCAGCTGCCCTCGTCTTCCAGTTCAGCAAGGTCCGCTTCTAGTTTTTTATCGATCAATTCCATGCTAATACGAGCTTTTTCTTGAGCGGCTGCCAATTCTAGCCTTTTCTTTTGTGCCGTAATAGATGAAATTGATGACTTTTTGCGGGTAAGCTTTTTGACACTTAAAGCCTTAGAGGTTCCAGGTTCATTTTGTTCCATCTTGGTCCTGATTCCACTAGGTTTCACAGTTTCTTTCGAAGTGTCTAGGTGTTCAACTTGTTGAGCATCTTGTAGTTGCGCTTGGTTTTGCAGTTCCTCCTTTCTTAACGCACTTCTAGTGCTCACCATACTTCTCGGAGGTGTATGATACATCAAGAGATCCAAAAATCCAAAAGTCCGAAGATCCGGTTCGAAGGAAAAATGTAGCGGATGCGTATGGTGAAAACAACAGTTTACGTTAAGGGTGCTAAGGTTGGGAGAGGCAAACACGTCCGCGCGGTATCAAACGTCAAGATCACTGAAGTACTTGGCCCAAAAATGCCAGTACGTAGGTACCACCCCGGTGCTTGCGTCTCCCATGTCTTTCGACGACCCGGCATTTATTAAACAAACAAACCAAAAGATTAAAAATAAATGACAAAATACAAAAAAACTATAATTAGGTTCACGCGTCGCTTACACAATTGATTTAGGTTTTTAGCTGATTATACTTAAACACTTTTCTTTTTAACTACCGTGTATAAATACTGCCCAATTGTATCGTGAAAACAAATTACTAAATACACACAATAACAAATACATAATTACGAGTATATTGTGTAAGTGTACACACACACCTTGAACAGTAACATGAGCACATCCTACGATTTACGCTATTAAGCTCCCAAGCTACGCTACACGGTAATTAAGCCATCTGCTTTTTACGTTAGCTTTAAGCCTCAGTTCTCTTGTCTCTGGCAACCATGACGTAATAATAAGTTGTGATAATATTGGCTAAACTTCTGCAAAAAGTATGAAACAAAAGCTTCTAAAACTTATTTGGACAATTTTGAATTATTTATTAACTGTACCACAGATTATATAATACTATACTGTACTATTAAAAAACATTGTAATGTTTCAGCCGCATCGCAATTCGAGAGTAACGGCAGTAATATACTGGGCGCTCTTTTCAAGGAAACAGACACTTTGGAAACTAAACAGACACCCTATTTCGTGGCGGGAAGTGGCGATTAGAGAGTTTCTTGTACCCTCAAACACTAGCAAAGTAGTTGCTCTATCTATGTGGAACACCAGTGTTGCCTTATTTAGGCTAAAGTGATGCATCTGGCGGAACTTCGCGGGCGGAAACGCGATGGAATTCCGCGAGTTGAAACATCTCCGTGTCATGGAAGTCACTCTTATTTGTCAACCCGTCATATGCAGTAAAAATAACGTTTTGTAGCCCAGATAATAATATGGCGCTAAAATCGGAACATTTTTACTTTTTAGTATGGCGCGGAACTACAAGCGAAATTCCATAGTTTCTCGCTTGTCCTACTTACTGTGCTAACACTCTCATTATAAAGTTAATCCTACTGTTCAAACAGCAGTGTGCCTAATCAGTGCAGTTGAGTGACGCTAATTCGCGCGCCACTCGCTAAACATTCACCTACTGTCCGCACTAGACTCCGGCCAGTGATACATTGGCCGGAGTCTAGTGCGGCGAATTATTCATATCTTTTGGTATCTCATACGCTCGACTTACTATTATTATTTTTGTATCTTTCAACAAAAGAGCGCCAGTGACGAAGCAGGGGCCTAACTAACCGATCCCATAAATCGAATGCTTGACACGATTACTATAAAACTGACAAACTGAGTAGCTCACAAAACTGCGCTATAATAAATCATCCAGCAGTGGTCAGTGACAGCGTCACGCACGAGTACTTCTATGCGTCCGTAAACTGATATTTACGAGATATTTGCATCAGTTTACGGACGCATAGAAGACACTCAGTCGGTTATAACAAAGTGAGTGATCGATAAGACACTTACATTTTCACTCGTGAATCACTCTCACGAGTCCACATCGCACGCCCGTGAATTGCGGTTGACACTTCGTTATTTGACGAAAAAACATGAATGCTTCTCTTTGAGTCAGTGAACTGAAAACTGAGTGATAGATACACTTTCATTCACAAGTCTAGTCCAAATCACGCGTCCGTGGATGGTAGCCGACACTTTGTTATTTGACGAAATGGCGTTGGATTCAGAAACAGCAGTTAGTCCGACTTTTATAGTAATTGGAGTTGCTTTTAAGTTGAATAGAATTTTCACGGTTTAGTTCACAAACGTCAACTTTTTGTGTCATATTCCTTGAATGACGTGATTTATTTAAAAATGAGTTTTTTTATGATGGCCATAGGGCTGCTTTTGCAGAAATATAAATGTTTGGACATGCTTCTAAAAGCTCTAGTAGTCTGACTGAATACCTTAAAACATTCTCAAAGAGCCAGAATGGTTTTAAAAAACTATACGTATCTAATGTAAACGTATACCTACATCTAGTTAGGTACTTACTGACGTCTGACTTCAGTTGTTTTTCTTTCGATAGATTGGTCATGAGCATGACTCTATCAACTTCTAACAATTTTTTTTTTTATTTATTACACTGCGTTTCTAATATTTTGCAAATCAATTGCATTAATAGTTCAGGTGTTCTATTCTCATCTCAGGAAATTCCAGGCAATAAACAATACATTTAGCAACACAAAGCAATTCCCGCGTCCAAGTGGGAAATAGAGGAGAATAATAGAACTTTAGGAATCTGTGGAATTGGCATACCTATAATGACCAACCAACATACACAATTATAACTTCAGGCAACACAAGTGATTTGATAAACGATATTTATAACTCTATCAGATTTTCTGGTAAAAATATAAGTTAGGTCATAAATAAAATTAGTTTTCCGAAAAAAAAACAGCCACGTGCAATCTTAATATGGAAAATTTAATGTTTAGTTATTATAAGACTATATTCTATATAAGACTATATAGTAATTATAAGACGTGTCAATCTTTTTGCAGTTTTCTTCTGCAATCATCTTTGCATGATGAATGATGATGAATAAAGGCAGTTATAAGGTCATCTCCAACGCATTCGTTTGGACCGGAGTGTAGGCTCTATTGTACTACAAACTGGCATAGCTATAAACAATGTATTTCAATACATTTAACTACTATAAGTTAATGAACTTGCAACAAAACATACATGCACTGAAGAATTCAAAACGAAAAGTTAATTAAACTCCTTCTTTATCTTCAAACAAGTAACAACGATCGAATATTGTTATTTCAGCAAAAGCTAATCTCAAATGTCTGAAAACACAGCAAAAATTATAACCCACTCAATTCAGAAACATAGTTTGTATAAAAACTCCATTCAATTTACATACAATACATATAACAATTTAAAAACTAGTGCCCATAAGACTAGAGCTTATTTTAACGCAAACATTTTCATGACAGTTTGACGAAGAGATCAATTTTACGCTTTATTTTTATTATTTATTTTTTAACCCGTTTTTTCCACTTCAGGACAAAGGCCTCCCCTCCCTCCTTCCACTCTACGCGATTTAACGCTGTTACAGGCCAAGATGTTTTGATTTGATTAAGAGTAATAATAATAGCCTGCCAAAGCCACGATGAGCCAAACTTCATGATGGTTCTTACCTGTGTTGGGAGCATGCACTGACAAACTTTCAGCCTTTATAAAATAACTTAGGTCTGGCGTTCACTGGCTCTTAGGCTATAATGAATATAGGCCGGGTAACTGTCATAATCTTGGAGCCAAAGACGACTTAACCTTTCAAGTCCTGGATAAGTAACTAAAAAACGCTTTGTCAAGTTATATCGAGCTAGATAAACCTAACTTAAGACCTAGCCACCTGCGTCTTATTCGATCAACATTTATCTAGTTCGAAACTTAGCTATTGAGTCCAGTTAAGTAACAGTGCTTTAAGTTAGCTTTAACTTAGGCTATCAATATAGCTGGTCATGCAAGTTGGTAATAAGTTAAGTTTTGACAGCAATTAAGAAGCGATCTCGCGTGTGCTACCTTAATTAAGGTAGGTAATAGAAATGTTGGACGTGACGCTGACTAGCCTCGTAGACTTTTTTGGGGTTTCGCAGACCTTAAGAGAGGTCGGAGACGATATCGTAGTCGTGGCACTATCTCATTTTATTTCAGTGATCAATTCAAAGATTTTTTGGAAAGAATAAGCTTCCTGCCTTGACACATTGACTGAAAATAATACGAAAACTTTATTGCGTGGAACTTGACAATACTAATCTACTTGTCCGTCGCATAAGTTGCTTCAAGAGCCGCTGTACACTCATCATCATAATCTCCTTGCCTTTTTCCCACTTTATGTGGGGTCGGCACAACATGTGTTTTTCTTTCATGCTCTTGTATCACACTAAAACATTAAAAAAACATAAAAACTACCGTACTAACGTATCGTGTAACTGTGAAGGCTCTATAAAAACCCCGGGTCCAAAGTCAATATTAGCAAACCAAGCACTTGTCCCCAGAATTGTGAGAACCGCGACCTTTGTACTCCTCTACTTGACCCGTATTGTAACTTGCTTTTTAAATATGATTAAAAAAACCATTGTATTTTTTCGACATCTGTACACTGTACAGTCAGCGATAGAAGCAGATTAGCAATTTCTGTTATTCAATGCTTTTTCTCTGGGTTAAGTAAATCTAATTTCAATTTTTAATTTTGCAGATATAATTTTTATCTTTTACGATAAAAACTTCGTAACTTAGTGATTTTATAAATAGTTTTTAATTAATTAAATATACGTCGTAAATCTTTAGAATGTAAATCCGTTTTTGGCTATCTGCTTTACAATTAAGATTCACCATTATTCTTAAGAACTGTGGATTTTGTTACTCAATAAAATAGCATAAAAATGAAAAAACACTTCCCAAAATCGCATATTAATTTTTCAATGGTATGTTAGCCAAACCGCCTTCAGATTCTAAGGCTCATATTCTGATAAAGAAATCGTTTCTCAAGCATAGATTTAAGTTGAGATTCTCATACAAAAACTCGTACAACTTTTATTTTGTACGAGTACAGCCTAATACAGCCTTTATTGTGGTTAATGTATTCTAAATCATTCTAGTACAGTTCTGAGAATTATAAAAAAACAAAATTACTTGAAAAGTTCTTGGAAAGTTATAGTCGCTGCCAAACGGCGCCTAACAAACTGCACGGTCTTGACTCCATTGTGTCAGATCTGGCAGCTTGCATACTCTAGCAGGTCTAGCACAATAGCAAGGTATTGTACTCGGAGTTCCGCATTTTTTATTCCCTTTAAAACACAATAATCCTGCTGAAAAAACTTCAGGAACTGAAACGTTTGAACGAACAAGAATAGGTTAAATTGAAGGATCGCTTGAGGAACGGTTTTTTTGGTTGAGTTAAGTGCAACAATGGAAGGAATGATTGCAGGTAATTATGAAAATCTACTGTTCTTTGTGGTAAACTCTGACATAAAGAGAAAGGAAAGTTACTGAATAGCAGCAGGCTAGCTTGCGCCGTAAAAACAATCAAATAAAGACTCTAGAAAATTTATAGTAAGATTCACTTGTAGTAGAGCTTCTTGTAAAAGATCTGATCCATGGAAGTACTACCACAGTACTTATTTCTGCCGCCAAGCAGTGACGCTCGAATTGCTGTGTTCCGGTTTTAATAAATAAATAAATATTCTCGGACACTTAACACAACGCCTTCTAGTCCCAAACTAAGCAAAGCTTGTACTATGGAAACTATATGGCTGATAGAATACATACATAATTTTTTATTTATTTTATTTTATTTATTTTATTTAGAATCACAAAATCCACAGATCTTAAAGGCGAATTGTTTAGCATCTTAAAGATAAACCTTACATCCAATAACGGATTTACTTTATATAAAAAGATTTAATATAAGAGAGCAGTCATAACAATAACTTAGGTTATGTACTTTATAAGAAAAGAACCTGAAACGTATACAACAAACTTTATCAACACTTTAACTCTAAAAGGATATCGGTTACACATTTTCTAAACACATACCTACTTGTGTTAAAAAGATCTACTGAACTGAAGAGTGTGTTATACGATTTTAAAGTTCGACAAATAATGGAATTTTCATAGTAGTTAGTCTTTGTGCGCGGGATATAAAACAAAGGGGTATGTCTAGTGCGGGTGGAAGGCGTGCGAAATCTTAGGAATTGTTCAATAAGCGCAGTGCAGTCAATACTACCAATGCAGATATTGTGCAGGAAGGACATTTCCAAAAGTCTGCGTCTATTTTGAAGAGTTAATATTCTATATTGATCACATGATTCCTCATAACCACCGTATCTATGTTGTGAGCGGTAGTTTAGGTGTTTAATAAATTTACTTTGAATTTTTTCGATCTCCAGTTTATGTGTAATATACTGGGGGCTCCAAACATTGCAGCAGTATTCAAGTGTACTTCTAACAAATGCAAAGTATAACATTTTGATGCATTTGGTATCAGAAAAAGGTTTAGTGACTCGCAGAATAAAACCTAAATTTTTATAAGCTCTTCTAACAATGTCAGCTACATGATCATTAAAAGAAAGTTTACTGTCAAGAAGAACTCCAAGATCCTTAACCTGCTGCGTATTTTTAATTACGTTGTCAGAGATCTTGTAATCGAAATCAATGGTTTTAGTTTTCCTTGTAAATGTTATAAACATGCATTTAGTTACATTGATGTTAATTTTGTTAGCTTTATAATATAAATTGAGCCTGTCCAAGTCCTGTTGCAGTTTATGGCAGTCATTTAAAGATTTGATCGTGTAATAGATTTTTGTATCGTCTGCATACATCAAATAGTTGGCGAAGTGGAAACAGCTAGTAATGTCATACAGATACGCTGCATAGAGAAGAGGAGCAAGGATAGATCCTTGAGGGACACCGGAGGGGATCTCCATAAAGTCAGATCGGTGACCACCAACAACTACAGCTTGACTGCGATTTCGTAAATAAGATTCCAGCCACCTCAGGAGGTCGCCGCAAATGCCGAGTTCCCGAAGCTTGTGGAGCAGGATCATGTGATTCACTCGGTCAAAGGCCTTTTCAAAGTCCGTATATATTACATCAACCTGCGATCCACTATCCATATCACGGAGAACATCATTGGTAAAAATAGAGAGATTAGTGACTGTTGAACGGCCCTTAATAAAACCATGTTGTTGAGAAGGGATATTTTTATAAATAAATGGATAAATGTAATGGTGTGCCGTTTTTTCCATTAACTTGCTAAGGGTATTTAATATTGAAATAGGGCGATAATTTTCAATCATGGTTTTTGTGCCTTTTTTATGAATTGGGATAATATGTGCAGATTTCCAAATCATTGGGAAATAACCTTCCCGAAAACAACGATTGAATAAAGTAGTTATAGGTTTTGCAAGAGTGTCAGCACAGTTAACGAAGAATAATGATGGTATATTGTCACTACCACTTCCTTTGCTTGGGTCAGTACTTTTAAGTAACTTTTTTATGAAATCTTCATCAACATGAATTGTGTGTAGTGTCTCAGAACTTACGATGTTACAAGAAGAAGAAGGGGATTGTACCGTTGAGGGCAAACTAAAATTATTGCAAAAGAAATCATTAAAAGATAAGCAGATTTGTTCGTTATTAGTAAGAACTTTATTTTTATAGAACATTAGTTTAGGGAAATCTGACTTATTCTTCTTTCTAGATTTAACATAAGACCAGAATAGCTTGGGACATGACTTAATTTTTTCTTCAGAATGTTCAATAAACGATTTGTAGCAACTATCTTGTAGAATTTTTACTTGGGTCCGCAGGAGAGCGAAAGTCTCATATTCAAGATTATTGGAATATTTTTTCCAGTTAGAGTGCGCTTTAGCTTTTTCTTTGATTAATTTTATTAATTCACGACTGTACCAAACAGGATATGTGTATGTGCTAGATATGGTTAGTAATGGGACATGATCATCAATAGCAGCATTTAGTGTAGCATATAAATTATCAACAGCATCCTTGATGTTGCTATTTTGCAATAGAAGATTCCAGTTCGTATGTAGAAAGTAATTGTTTATAGCTGGATAATTCGCTTTTCGAAACTGCTTTTTGCTATATCGCCGTGGTTTTAAAGGTGGAATAAGAATATCGGTAGCATCTATGATAACTGTAGGATGGAGTACGTCCTCCTTTACCAACACGAAGTCTGATCTACACAGTCCGACCGGGAAGTTTGAGAAAATTAAATCGAGTGTATTATTACATGAGTTAGGTAGGGTATTGTATTGTGTAAGCCCAGCAAAGTTAGTACTATTAATTAACAGAGAGGCGCAGTCTTGAATTTCCACGGATCCCTTCTTCAGTAAGACTGGATCACCTGACGTCCACTGAATACACGGCAGGTTAAAATCTCCGGTTAAAATAATATTTTCATTTGGGTGCTTGAATATTATATTTGAAAGTACATCGATTAGTTTAGATATGCGCATAGGTCGTTGCTTGTCCGGAGGTAAGTATACAACCCCAATATGAATATCTCGGGAGTGGTTAGAGGTAGGGTCGGGTGAGCAGGCTTTAAGTGAGGAACTAGGAATGGTCACCCAGACGCCCTCAAACTCGTTACACTGCCACTCAGGCCGCGCGCGCGCTCCCAGATGCGATGCACTCATGATCATTGTCCCACCACCCAGTGACGCACGGTCGCATCGAAACACATCGTAGTCTTCACTACGACACAGTTCTGAGTCTAGGATCCCATCGTGAAGCCATGATTCTGTGACAAGAATAATGTCAGCATTACATAAAAGTGTGTTATTGTAAAATTCATTTGTCTTTGTTCTGAGCCCGCGCACGTTCTGGTACAATAATTGTAATTTACTTGAGGACATCATTGTGAACGAGTGAAATAGTGAACTGTATAAATAGTTCATGTAGGCAAACTAAATTATTTATCGAACATACGTATAGTGACGTTAGTTGTGTTGATATAGGGTGTAGCAACCAAATATGGCTAGTAAGCAAGTAACAAACATTATTCATGTAGTAATAAAACTTATTAGTATAATAATAATAATAGTATGTTGTTATGTGTTGAGTTGTGTTAAAAGGTGTAGATGTTGATTTGTTATTGTGTTGTAATAGTAAACTAAATATAAAATGTAAAAAGTGCATGCTTCTGATTATAAAAAGAGACTGATTTACAGTTGAACGATATTGATACACTCGTATGACCATGTAAACAATAAAGTACATTGCAACAAACAGTGCATTTGTTAGTTTATTTGTGCCAGGTCCGATGAGCTTATTATCGGAATTGGACGCGAAGTATCTGATTTTCTCACATAAATACGGCAGTTTTTTGTCCATACATGTTTATAGTTGGATTCAGCCGCTTTAATTTTACATGATTTTAGAAGTTGCTTGTTTTCTTTAGTTAGATGTTCGTTAACAAAAATCTTTCTTACTTCGCCTCCAAAACCAATGTCTTTAGAGGTGATATGACGATTCTTTCGTGCCGCCGCAACAACGGAGTCCTTGGCAGCTCGGTTCTTGAAGCGGGCTATGATGACGCGGGACGTGCCGGCTGCCATGGTGCCGCTGACTCCGGCGCCGCTGACTCCGGCGCTGCTAGGGCGCCGCGATTGTACACGGTGCGCGTATTCGATGTCGCCGCTTTGCAAGGAGACCCCAGCCTGCGCGGCAACTTTGATGATTACGTCGACCGGCGACTCTTCTTTAGATTCTGGGACCCCGACCACTTCTATGTTTTGGGCTCTTGACCACTGTTCCTGGCGCGCCTGCGCATCCTCAAGCGCCTTAGTGCGCTTTTTCATGGTATATAGCTCTTCATGAAGCTGCTTGTTTTCATCGCAAAGGGCGGCTATGCTGGCTTTGGTTTCACTATAGAATCTGAACATATCATCACATTGACCACTGAGATACTTGACGGACGTCTCCAGACTAGACATACGCTCCCCCAGTGCCTGGAACTGTACTGACATCGCATCTGTGATGGTTTTGCTCACGTCCGGGCTTGTGGAGGTATCCTGACGAGATGCGACAGGATAGACAACGTCATCGAGTGGCGATGTTGGAGATGGAGTAGGAGTGCCTCTTCTTATGGTTACGTTGGCACGGCTCGTCTCATCCACTGGGACAGTCAGGCTCATCTTTACTGGCGTATCAGTGTTATCTCCGGATCTTGGCTGTTTACTAGTACACAGCGGACAAGCCCAGGCTTGGATTTTTTTATAGGCATCCGAGGATAAATTAACACACGCAAAATGGTACTGCCTGGCACATGCAGTGTGGGCGCATGTAGCTTTTTCGGAAGCCTTGAGGGGCTTTTTACACGCATTGCAGTTAGTCATTATCAAAATATTATTTAATAAAAATTTTGCACAATACGTCCGAAACTACCCTCAACAGAGTGACAATAATACGCGCGGTACGACTGCTCTCAAACGCGGGCGGCGTTGCATTGTAAATACATATTTATAATACATAGAAACACCCAGACACAGAACAAACATCTATGTTTACAACACAGAAATGATTGTTCTCAGTGGAGATCGAACCCACGACCCACAGCACGGAAGGCAGAGCTACTACCGACTGAGCCATGACGCCTGTCATGGTATGGTATGGGTGGTAGTGCAATTACAAGCACATGAAAGTTACGTCTCAGTATGGCGCAGTACAATGCATCGTAATGAGGCACGTCCTCAGTCGACGTGCTCAGTGAGGCATTGTTATAGACGGTGGTTACCACGTTCCAGTGTCTTATTTGCGCCTAAATAAAAATTAGGTACCAAACACCAAAATTATCCCAATTTAATGAGACGCCCTCATGTAAAACTCATTATCAGTACCTTCATATAATTCGTACATAAGCCTAATCACATTTGAATATAACCAAACGTCAGCCGCAAGCAAGATAGGGTATACAAACAACGAGCTTTTAGACTGGAAGCTGAGGGTTACTTTCCTACGTCAAATATCTAAATACCGATACAAGACGATTTATCCTTCGGCGTAGTTACTGATCATTCATAAAAACCGGGGCACTAATGATGCAACATGGAAATAAAACTTAAAAAAAAAACATTCGTCTCATTAAAGCTTTTGAGTCGCATAATCTCAGTGGCCCGACCTTTGTTTCATATCAGAAATATTTTTTAGATCTTTTATTGAGTTTGAAAGCCTTGAAAGAAACGATTTTTCAGCTCGACATTGATTTTAAGCACTAATTCAAAGATTATGAAATTTTACGGATACCTCTTGCCAGGATCAAGTCTTTTCTCTTTCACTTTTGATTGGTTTTCTTAACAGGTTTTTGTAGTATAAAGGAGCACTGAAGTACTTAGCTATGTTTTTTCCGAGCTAAACCCGAATATGACGTCAGGAAGTCGTTACTGGCTCCCAAGTTATTTATTAATCATAGAATTACCTCTGAAGAGCTCTCATAACATGTTGTAAATTGGCTATAACCTTTGAGCCTCCTGTAGTTACAACGTTAAGAACATTACCACCTAATTCACTGTAAGTAGGTATATTATTACAACCTCTATACGTACAATGGTTCATTTACGACTGTGATGCTTTCAACACTACCAGACATTTACGTCATCATTATCACCACCACTGCTAAGCATAGGTTTTCCTGATTATCATATTAATATTACGATAGTTTTCCAGATAAGTGTAGACTAGTTTATCAAATCTGAAGCACTAAATGTTTCAAACTGCAATTATGCCTGAGAAACGGAAACGGCTCAACCAATTTTCACCAAATATAACTAAAAATCATCACAGATAAATCAGCTTCCTTTTAAAAAAAACCACCTTCAAATCGGAGCCTTACTTTGAGAGCTACGAGGGCACAAACAAACAAACAGACACACAACGCCATCAATCCTATAATATCCCTTCAGTTTTTCGAAAAGGGTTAAAAAGAGCAAAAAGCTATAATACTAAGTTCATTAGTCTTTACCTCAATCTTTGTCTAACCAACCCCACAGATAATGAAGATCGAATAAACTCACGTCCGCTAAATAGAGTGATTCCCAAGGGAGCGGTTAGTTCGTGCTGGGATTCTAAGTAATACCTATCTCTTGAAATGTGAGCACCGTTTTGTAATGTGACTAAAACGGCAAATTTGCTGAATCCTGTATCTGTAAGTAATGCAAAGATATTGATTAAGAATAAAAAAAGTATTGTGCTTGAGTCTTTCGAATTTTGCACCGTACGGGGCTTAAATGCTGTTGTGGTTGAGGTATTCCAATAAATTTCCATAACTTGATTATCACTTGATGGTAACAAACCGACAATTTTTTGTACTTACAAGTTGGCGAGTAGCCGCGCGTTGATGGACAGCATCTATAAATTTGCAGGCTTTTTTGGCTTTGAGGGAAATGAAATATTTTTGGTTACATTTAACGCATTATTTTAGTATTTCATGTAGTTCAAATGCATGAGATCTGCATAAACAATTAGACAGTAATATACGGCCGTCATTTGACAGTGGCCGCTCATCAGAAAACCGTTAAACACCAAGCTAGATCCATTTATCAAGTGCCAAATCCTGCGTGTCCGGTTTTCTGTATCGGCTCCCAAACGCAAATTCAACCCATGTTAAGGTTCCAGTCCACTAAAGCGGGACGGATGCGTTAAACCGTCCAAAACTAGAGCGGTTTGAATCGAGGTCTGTATTCTATTTGTTAGTTTTTGATTAATTTTATCAGGGTCGATCAATACAATGTAAAATTGGGTTGATTTGAAGAAAATTGGTTTTAGTTTTGTATTACTAATTTACGAAAGTTTTTCAGCTGATTTCATAATAAATTAAATTCTCACTAAGCTTCTATAATGAAGACTTATTGTTTAATTAAGACTTTTTCAGTCTTTTTATAATTATTATTAGTCCCATTCCAAAAAGTATACTTAACAATTCAACACCGCCGCCGCCCATCCACACACCACATAGGTACCTAGTTGTCACCTACAACATACAAAGAATACAAACCTAATATTAAGTTGTGCCCTTTATTTACCAAAAATATTTGAAAATCTTAACCATATTTTTATATGGTCGAATGTCTCTCAAAACCGAATTTACTAAATGTAGAACAAAAATGGCGTGATTCGACTCGCACTTGGCCGTTTGTTATCTTCTTTCAGTTAATTGCTAACGATTTCTACTAACTCTCCAATCGGCCTTAACGTAACAGTAACAGTAACTGGTGAGCTGTTACAACTTAGCGCGATTGACCCCCTACAACAAGTACGACAAGTATTTGTATAACCACTCCATTAGACTAAGTGGGACACCCATTAGGACTCAATCGGTGCCAATTTTCCAACTCAATATACTGAGTAAGATTTCACTACTATTTGGTATTCAATTGAAACGTTCTCGTTCAATTTATAAATGCAACACTTCGATGCAGTCATTTAGAACACTTTTATCATCGTCAAATGCTTGCGAGCAATAAATTAGAACCGATTGTAGCTTCGTTCGAACCTATATGAACATTGAATAGACTAGGTACGTAGGTAGGTACCACTTTTCAAATTTGCCTGATCATTCTGTGTAATATTCAAGATGATAATTTGATTCTATTATGAGGTGTCGGTTTGCCTTATCATAATGCTGAATCTGTCTATTTACTTTACGCAGGTAATTTTTTAAACCCAGATTACGCCAACATTGGTGACCCCAACAATACACACAAAAGCTAGTTATGCGTACAAACATCGATATGCAGCAAATCGGAATACCGTTATTAAAATGAACGCAATGAAAATAAAGTTTTGTACTGAAACAATAGTGATCAAATAGGATTTGTATTTTTTAGTCCTTGTGTGACGAGTTATTGTGAAGCTTTGATTGCAAAAAGTTTGGTTCCAGAGATTGAACTCAAACCTTCATGTAAGCTCGGAACAGTTACACCGTGTTTTGTCTTTTTCGAACGAGTTTGAATCTGCTTGTCAATGGAAAAGACAAAACACGGTGTAACTATCCCAAGCTTATATAGAAGTTGTGCTGTAATATGAACCATCTTGCTTAAGATGAGGAGTAATTAATGAAAATTAACGTAAAAAAAAACGATTTCTGCAAATATAAACCACCGAGACATCATAGAACAAATATTTATGTTGATCTTTCAATACTTATTAGATTTAAAGTATTCTGTGACCTTCAATTAGTACTTAAAACTAGGTAGAGTCGACTATGCTGACGTCGCTTTTTGTGACTTGACTCAGGAACTACTCAATAAGCTTGATCGTCTACTTAACACCTGCATTCGTTTCATCTATAACCTGCGCAAGTACGATCATGTTAGCGAGTATCGTGCTAAGCTTAAATGGCTCCCTATACGCGAGCGCCGGAACCTGAGAACCCTGTGTCTGCTTTTTTCTGTTCTTAGAGATCCTCATACTCCGGGCTACTTAAAAAATCGTTTTCAGTTTCTGTCCGAGGGGCATAGCCGACAGCTTAGGTCAGCCGATAACCTCTGCCTTTATACTCCGCTCCATCATACCTCCTTCATGTCCAACTCCTTTTCTGTTGTCGCGGTGAGGCTTTGGAATGATCTGCCATTATCCATCAAACAATCGGAATCAAGAGAGTCCTTCAAGAGATCGGTACGTGAGCACTTCCTAATGAAGTTATACTAAAGTAGCTACCGCTTTTACCTTCAAGACTTTCATACTTACTACTCATATCCTTTCACTATTCATACAACCCACTTACCTATAACATTTCCACACTTCCTTACTATAATTAAATAGTTTATGTATTTATATATTATTCAATGTATCTTATATATTATATAATAATATATGTATTGATACAATGATGTATCCTAGGTATGTATATTTTAAATTCTTTAGTATGTAGGTAGATATATATAATTTTAGTAGTTTTATAATTTCTCATATATATACAACTTGTTTGGTACCTATAAAAACACGCCACACCACCTTTTTGCACGCCCAGGAAGACTGGTAGACAATGCTCTTAGCATTAAGTCCTCCTAGCACTACTTGTTTGTGTGAAATTTTTAAATAAATAAATAAATAGAGTCAATAGGAACTTCTAAAAGTATTTAGTTAGCAGTACAGCTTAAATGTTGTATAAATACTACCCACTTAGCACTTAGCTCCAGCACAAAACTAGATTTTAATAAATAATTTGAACAGTATAATCCTACGAATAAGGTTAATTTATTCAAAACTGTCGAAACAAGAGCACCAACACAGAATTGAATACGGACCAGAAACTTTGCTTATTTTCGTCCCATAAAGAAAATTCTTTACAACTTTTGTTAACTTTCTCTTTGATCCCTTTGGAATAACAAAACTGTGGATGAAATAAAACACGATTAATTTCAACCTTTGAAAATGTCAATTTTACTCCTGAAAATGACGTTTTAATTTGGTAAGAGCATGGCATCGAATGGTAGGTACCATTCTCTTCATCCCTCGATTTCTCAGGTAAAGCTAGCTTTAATTTTTGCATTTATAAACTTACCTACGGAAGTCAAAGTCAAAAAGCTTAGGTCATTAGGTTTTGTATGATTGCGTATGATTACATTTTTTTTATTGAATGTGTTGGTCGCCCGTTGGTCAAATGACATCGGAGAACTGGCTGGGAATCACTGGACAAGACTCGCAAGGGACAAAAAGAATGGCGTAATAAAGAGGAGGCCTATAATCAGCAGTGGGTGCAAAAGGGCTGTAATGATGATGATGATGATGAATGAGTTGGAGCTAGTGCGTCCCAAGCAAAGACGGAATTCAAAGAAGGATTCAAAGACCCAGCTCCCTGAATAGCACGTACAAAATGTATTCCTCGATGTAGCGGTGATCTATCTTACGGTAATGACGTCACTTACCGTCATCTGTGCCTTCACAGCCTTCCTTTTCAATTTAGCGGAAACTTTTACGTTAGTTTTCCGTTCCGAGAAAATAAATTGTAGCTTGCTTGAAGGAAGTTTTTGATGCAACGGATTTTACTATCTCTAGAGAATAGTCACGTGACTGATCGCTTAGATATGTAAATTCCATAGATTATATTAACTTTTCTAGTTTTTAGTTAGGTCAACTTGGCTAGGTCCCTAATAGAATGCTGTAAAATGATCTACTTTAGAACTGCACGTGACATAGGTAAGCCTTCAAGTTTTTTTTAAAACAAAGAACTGTTTCAAAATAAACCTTATGCTCTAATAAAAATAGCATTTTACAGCGAATGGCTAAAGTAGTGGAACGTGCTGTTTTACTGAAGACATACTGATCAAGTACCAACACAAAGACAGCAATCCCATTTAGTTGTCCCATGTATTTTCATAACTTTCCCATACAAAATCGCATTTGCAATGTAAATGCATGGCGTATCAGATTTGTGTGCGTTTGCCAAAAGTGAATGGGTCGCCATTCGCCAAGATACCGTTCAATACATTACGTACAATGACATTTGTATGTTTCTCCGCGTCACCGATTTTATAGCGATAAACGGAAGTTTTGTCGTTTTGAGTTACATTGCACGGCGACAAGGCTACTCCATAAGTAAGCGGTTATAAGGCACAAGACAACCGCGCAGTGTATCTCAAATGATATTAGTGAGTAGTTAACTAAGGATGCCCCAAACACTCAAAATTCAATCCTTGAGATCTAAAATGAACGAGAAAGAACGCAGTTGTTGTTAGATTTAAAATTTCTAGTACAAGATTCATTTAATTCAATGTTTTGAGGTGCTTTGAAAACCCTCCATCTCTAAGTATTTTGAGTACTAAAAGATCTGAAGGGATTTGACGTCGAAGACTTTTTAGTTTGTAAATCGTTCTGTTTTCACACATAGATAAGTATTTAAGAGGGTAGAAGCAACCTGTCTAGATCTCGTGTTACACGCCTCACTAAGTCCCAGCAGAAAATCCCAGACAAAGACTCTAATGCATCGTCTGTAGACAATGCCCTGAATCTTTTAAGACTAAGAGGTTGGGACTATATGACGTGCTAGCGGGACGAGTTCGTCTGCACAGAAATTATTTTGAAACTAGAGGTAACACTATTTGAATGAGTACATACACATAGGTCTCGTGCGGAAACAAAGGGCATCCTATGTACCTACCTACCTACGTAGGTACGTAGGTACATAGGCCTCTAAGTAACAAAATGAGTAGGTAACCAGTTTATGGTACTTCGATTTTTCTAGCATTTTATTATTTTCTTGAAACACTCTTATTATTATTAAGCATAAAAACCGATATTCCATGCGTTTAGGTTAAATGAATAAAAAAAACACCAGATAATGATAATCATAAACTACAGGGAGACCCAAAGATATCCCGTATTTATACCTACCTATGTATATTAGTCTATATCAGTGATTGAAAATGGATTTTATTGTAACAAAAGTTCCACTCGTTTCTGAAAGGAATCAGTCAATCAAATACTTAATACGTCTCAGAGTGATGGACGCAGTGCCTTACAGGGCCCGTCCTCATTGGACTTGCTCTGTGAGGTAATGCATTGTTACAGGCAGAAGTTACCACTTAACATCAGGTGAGCTATCAGCTTGTTCTATTACTTTTACCAAAAAAAAAACTTGTCTTGATTCATAAATTTAACTTTGCCTTTTGAATACATAATTCAGAATCATAGGATGTTTATATGTCAATATTGTTTTAAAACGAGGTACACGCTCGTTCTGAACACAGTTCTATCATAACTCGCAGCGAAGTGTTTTAAAATGTTTCATAGTAGAATATGAAAAAGTTTTATAGCTAAAAGCGAATGATAATATTTTTCTGGTAACATATTCTGTACCAACACTATTACTCTGCAGGTTTCAAAAACTAATTCTATTTTTACAACCCTATTTTGAAATGAAATGTAGCTGGAAAAATGTTATTAACATAGGTACTTTATTTGTTGCGAGGATGTTGATTTTTGCGTATAATTTAACGTTAAACGAAACCAGTGAAGTTAGGAGTAGATACAAGTCGCTGCATCCCAAGATATTTTTGAACTAAACATCCGCCAATCAATAGAATTTAAATAAATAATTATAGATACAGTAGGTACGACAGTTGAAAAATATAATTTCCCACTGTCTAATTTTGTTGTATATATTCCCAGGAAAGTCATTGGATTTGAAACTTAATGTTAGCAAAAGCTTTTTAATATTAGGCAAGCTTCATTAGACAAACTCGTAGGCTACCCCTTGAGTTACAGTACTAGCTTCATTTCAGATTGGCGGACCTTTTCTTCATTCACGCTAGCTAGTTTATCTAAAGCATTGTTGGAACTTGAAACTAAAGAGCTTTATGCAATTATAAGCACGTTTCTGAAACTACGGAAGAAGGAAAATAAACCAAAAGCCAAAAGCTTAAGAAAATTGCTTTATTTCTCGTTCGCGGGCCCCTTGCCCGGACTTAGTGGGTGTTACAACTTTTAAGGTCAATAAACAAAGAAAACTCATAGCATTATCTATGTCAATCGATTAGGTATTAAATGCTCTCGAAGATCTTATCAGTCGATGAAAAAATCTACCATTTTTTTTAAGCAGTTGTAAACTCTATGCACGGTAGCGTAGACACGTGTTTTCGAATATATGAGTTAAATGAAATGAAATACATTTATTCAACCCATTGGGTACAAACACACAGATACAATAGAGAGAAATGAAAGTAAGTCAGACAGGAAGGAGCAGAACAGAGTAAGTGGTAGGACAAGAAGGTACAAAAGTATAGCAAATAATAAGTAGGTATCAGAAAACAAAAAAAACAAAATAATTAGAGTTAGATCTAATAGACAGCTACAGAATAGAATACGAATCAAAATGTATGGAAATGACAGTCGTAAACGTCACGTGACCGTTCTCTAATCTCTAGCGATTGTAAAAGGCCGACTTTTACAATATCTAGAGATGTGCTAGAGATCTAAAAATTCAGAGATCTTGAGAGGTTCTGGCTGGAGGAGGCTGAAACACACTAAAATACGAAAAACTATAATATCTTTTTTTACTTATTCGTTTATCAAAAATTGCATGAAGAGCAAATAAAATACCCACTTGGGAAAAAAATTATCACGACAGTACGTGATAATTTTTTTCCGATTTCCCTAGAACGAATGCAATGGTTACAATAACCTCGCATTCTTAGGCGCCACATAGTCTCACCCACAAACCTACAGCTACAGATTTATTAAGGAAAGGAAGTCGGCACAGTTACGAGCCTCGAGAACTCGGGATAGATCATCGTTATTAATTTGTTTATGGGGAAAATGCATGGGGCTGTAAAATACGGGATATTGTGAACTCGATGTAAACCATATTTATATATGAATTTATTTTTTAACTAATCGATTCGCGGTAAGAATCTTCCGTATATTTTGAATGAAATGAAATGAAATGAAATGAAATGAAATGAAATGAAATGAAATGAAATGAAATGTATTTATTCGCAAGAAGTATGGTCGGATTACAAGTTCTTAATAATTTTAAGTTAGTGTCACATACTTCATCGGAAATCGACATGCAAAATGTTTAATTTCAACAAGACTAATATAATATATAAAATAAAAGAGAAACAAAGTATCTTTCAAAATTTCTACATCATGATGCAGAAAGTTTGAAAGATACTTGTCTTTGATTATTCAATATTTTCCTTGCTTAAAAATTATGCATGTAAAACATAATATAAAAAAAATTGTTAATCGTTTGGATTTAATTTTTGTTCGTCACTGAACGGCTAAAAGTAACAAAAAAGTCAGGACCTATTTTAATTTTCACGTGATCTGTAGATTCTATCGCGATTTCTGTCAACTCATTCATTCAACAACATTTAATGAATTATGAAAGGGCTTTGTTTGTGCTCTTAGGAACCCTAAAAAACTAGGAATCAGAGCAGAACGGCCGACCAGTATTTATTCCACATTTATTAGCATCAACATGAAAATGAACAAGTTTATGTACCGTGCCATTGACCTATTTGGCAACTGCTCAAATGCGAAAGCATACGTCCGTTTGAAAACTAACATCGATTTTTGTTGTCAATAATTTGACAGCTTACCGCCATATTTTAAGACGTTCCTCAGCTCTCTAATTTCGGCTCAAAAAAAATTACGAGTAAAAAATATACGCATTTATACCTGTCTACAGTCATTTGTTATGGCAACTCTATAGTAAAAGAGTATGTCCAGAAGTGGACTTCTTTCTGCCGATGATGATGATTTATGACAAAGAGCTAAAACACTAGGCTTACATTAATGGTTTCCAAGATATTCAAGTTTTTATAGATAATGTGGACTTTCTGCTGGCAAGTGTACTTATTATTATTAGGTAGGTTACGTAAGTGGGGGTGAAAACTGATGTCCGGGAATTAGTATGCTGGGTTTAACTGATATTGCATTGAACTGACGCAATAATAATTTGTAGAATCGCCATTCCAGAATATCGCGATGTTTCAAAGTTATTCATGTTTAAAGATTAGGCTTGAGAAATCAGTCAGAATATTAATTAAAATTAGAATACGGACATTAATGTTCTATTTATTTTCGTAGCCGACTTTGAGCAGTGTGTTGAAATAATTAATGTATTTGGCCTAATTAGACCAGACCCTATTATTTTTGCAGAAGAATTCTTGACAAAGCACGAAACAAAAATAAAGTTTTATGCATTTGTTAGAGTTATACTATCAGATGATCCATTATTTTCTCATTAAAAAAAAGCTATCAATTTGGTGACGTTATTGGCCAGAAAATAAAGAAAACAAGAAGAATGAAGTTTGAATGCATTGAAGCAGAATTAAGAATGAAGCTATCGTTCTTCTTGGAAACTAATGAGAGACGCTTTTGTCAAGCAAAGTTCTACAATCTAAATGCCAGTTATAATGATGACTAGCCGTCGCCCGCGGTGTTGCTCGCGTTCTGGACCCTTTAGAGTGTGACTTTTCAAAATTCCTTTTTTAGTGCACACCTACACTATATTAAGGATACTACCCTCCAAATTTCATACCTCTAGGTCTTATAGTTTAAGCTGTGCGTTGATTTTCAGGCAGCTTCAAAACAGTTTTGTGTATTTAAGAAGAAGATAGAAGCATTAGAATGAAGAATGAAGCTATCTTTTTTTTTGGAAACCAATGAGAGACGCTTTTGTCAAGCAAAAATCTACAGGTCAATTATAATGATGATGAACGGTATAGTTCCTGGAATGGAAAGCGATAACTATCTGTCGTGCGAAGCCGCGGGCAGATACGAACACATAAAGGTCCTTTTCAGTTTTGAACTGACCCTTCATTCGGTTTGAGTTACGTAGTTTGATGAAGTTAGTTAATATGCAGTTGGCCTTGTTGGAAATAACTGTCAGAACAATATAACTAACAATCACGGTACGGGTACAAGTATTTGGTGTCTTATGGACACTTTTTTAACTTTATTCAATTTATTAGCAGATTTAAGAATAAACAAGATCGTATGAGCTAGTGGCCAACTCTGGTGACGGAGTTTTTCGGCCGCCTTAAGGCCTCCGTCATGTCTTAACGATTGCTAGAGCCGGGATCGACAATTTAACGTGCGTTTAACGCTCAGATGTATTTACAGTGGCATTTGCCACTAACGGTCACCCATCCAAATAATGACCGCATTGAACGTCGCTTAACTTAGATAATAAGTGAAGATTGAAGCAAGCCTAGACACAAGCGCTTTGATATAAGAATGATAAGAGCAAACAGCAGAGTCAAGTCTCCCTCTACTACTCTACCGGCCGAATACTCAAACGCCACTTAAATTAAGTTTAAATTATTGCCATCTCTTACAAATGAGTAATGTCAAACAGAGGCAGAGCAATTTTAAGTGGTGCTTAAATTTGAGTGACGTTTCAGTAAATTTAGGTGACGTTTCACTACTACTCAGTTTGAGTAGGTACTCTACTTAGTTTGTCGACACTGGGTGTAGTTAGTAGGATAGTAACTACTCTACTGTGATACTATGCATTTTACTTTAACCGTGTACACTAGGCAATTAGTTCTTTAGATGAAGGTATGATTATCTGGTATTTGATTGCCATAGTTACGGCTTGTTATTTTCTCACTATGTTTTATCTTGTTTTTTTAGGATTAGAAAAATAAATCACAACGCAAAATACCTACCTACTTATATATTAAAAAGTATTGTAAAATTAATCAAGAAGTCTTCAGCCTTTTGTTACATTATAACAAAAAATTCAATATATTTTAAAAACAACCTCCTAAGTTAATCAGAAAATTGAAACACTAAAGTAAACCTATTTTGAAAGTTACTCAATCATCTTACCAACGAAGAGTATCATAAAAGATATATCTTAAAAAAGTAAGTTGCTAAACATGTGTTCGTCATTACCCTAACAGCATTATTTACTTCGACATAAAAGAAACCTTGCTGAGTAAAGTTATTTAAAAAAAATCGAGGTGTATTTTTTATGAAAAGGAGACGAAGCTCCTTTGGCCTCAAAATTACGAGACCAAGACAAAAAATATCTAACATGATATCAATTATTATTACTAACTAGCCGTCGTCCGCGGCGTTGCTCGCGTTCTACCCTTGAGAGTGTGACGTTTCAAAATACCTTTCTTAGTGCACCCCTACACTATATAAGGATACTACCCTCCAAATTTCATACCTCTAGGACTTATAGTTTAGGCTGTGCGTTGATTCTCTGTCAGCTTCAAAAGAGTTTTATATATATTGACTAGTGGTTGCGTTGCGCGCGAGCTGCAAGCAGCTCGCGTCTTTTTTTTATGCCGTATTTTTATCAAAAGCCCCTAAAAACCCTACTAACTCCTAAAAACCCCTAAAAACCCCTCAATCTCATTCGGATACCCCGTTGGAACGAAGTCAATCGATTAAAGTTTCGCAAAAAAAAATCTACATGGCCGCCATCTTGGAATATCAACCCCTTATTGCAGTAAAAATGCAGCAAAATTGGTAAAAAGTTGAAAATTCCATTTAAACCACTCAATCTCCTTCGGATACCCCGATGAAACGAAGTAAATCGGTTAAAGTTTCGAAAACCGGAAATGACACGGCGGCCATTTTGAATTTCTGAAATGTCATAATTTTTCTGAAATATACAGGATACAAGCTACCTGTCAGTGAAAAAACGGTAGTCATACCTTAAACTTGGTAGAACAAAGTAAGTCGCCAAAGTCGGGTCTGACTGAAAAATTCAAACTCCTATAGCATGCGGGGTTGCCAGCTGCGGGGAACGAAAATTATCAAATGTCATTTGGGTGGGCCCAATCTTGCCAGCTAGTGGAAATTTTAATTCAAAATGTCGTTATTTCTACTTTTCACGTTCCCGAGAGATAGCGGGGAAACTACCCTAAAAATGGGGAAAAATTTTCAACCAGGCAACACTCCTTTACCAACTGCACAACCGGTCCATACAATTCATCCAGGTAGGGGGTTGCCAACTACCCGATATTTCGGTTTGAAAATCGTGATTTTTTCGAAAATCGCAACTTTTTTACAAAATGGCCGCCACGCCGTCCGCCATCTTGGATTTTTGAAAAGTCATAATTTTTATGAAATTTCAAGGATATAGGCTATCGTTCTGCATAATCGGTGTTGCCAGCTTTTGAGTTTCGTAGAACAAATTAATCCGCCAAAGTCAAAAAGTCCCAAAAACTAAAAAGTTGCAAGTCTCTCGGGGTTGCCAACCAAAAGTTACGAAAATGGTCAAATGTCATTCGGGGAAGGCCAACGCTCCTATGCAGCCCAAGTCTCTATTCAAAATGTCATTATTTCTACTTTTCATGTTTTTGGGGAAAATCTCGGAAATTATCCGAAAAATGGGGAAAATTTCTAAACCAAGCAACACTCCTCAACAAATCACACAACCGCTCGATACAACTCAACCCTCTAGAATGTTGCCATCATACATAAAAATGGTTTTGAAAATTTAGCAAAAACCATGACTTTTACAAAATGGCCGCCACAGCCTCCGCCATCTTGGATTTTTGTAAAGTCATAATTTTTCCTAAATCTCAAGGATATAGGCTACCCACCCCTATACTCAGTGTTGCCAACTTGCAAGTTTCGTTGAACAAAGTAATCCGCCAAAGACAACCCTAAAAAGTCGAAAAATTCAAATCGAAATTGCGCGGCCGCCATCTTGTTTTTTTTTTTTTTTCACCAATTCCCAAAATCCCAACCTACAATCAGTCGGATGAACCGCTCGGACGCCCTCTATCTGTCATAGTTTGCGAACGCGCAAATCAACACCGGCGCCATCTTGGATTTCGAGAACCGCTATAATTTTCCTCTACTCAGTTGGTGTCTATACACATTTTCGTAGAACATTATTGTGGTGTAGCTCCACTCCTTCTGTCTCTCAGGGCATGTCAATCAGTCAGTCAGTGAGTGGTAATGTAGCTTTATATAACTATAAATAATATACTAGCCGTCGCCCGCGGCGTTGCTCGCGTTCTACCCTTTAGAGTGTGACGTTTTAAAATTTATTTTCTTAGTGCACCCCTACACTATATAAGGATACTACTCTCCAAATTTCATACCTCTAGGACTTATAGTTTAGCCTGTGCGTTGATTCTCTGTCAGCTTCAAAAGAGTTTTATATATATTGACTAGTGGTTGCGTTGCGCGCGAGCTGCAAGCAGCTCGCGTCTTTTTTTTATGCCGTATTTTTATCAAAAACCCCTCAATCTCATTCGGATACCCCGTTGGAACGAAGTCAATCGGTTAAAGTTTCGCAAAAAAAATCTACATGGCCGCCATCTTGGAATATCAACCCCTTATTGCAGTAAAATGCAGCAAAATTTAAAAAAAGTGTAAAATTCCATTCAAACCTCTCAATCTCCTTCGGATACCCCGTTTAAACGAAGCAAATCGGTTAAAGTTTTGAAAACCGGAAATGACACGGCGGCCATTTTGAATTTCTGAAATGTCATAATTTTTCTGAAATATACAGGATACAAGCTACCTGTCAGTGAAAGAACGGTAGTCATACCTTAAACTTGGTAGAATAAAGTAAGTCGCCAAAGTCGGGTCTGACTGAAAAATTCAAACTCCTATAGCATGCGGGGTTGCCAGCTGCGGGGAACGAAAATGATCAAATGTCATTTGGGTGGGCCCAATCTTGCCGGCTAGTGGAAATTTCGATTCAAAATGTCGTTATTTCTACTTTTCACGTTCCCGAGGGAAAGCGGGGAAACTACCCTAAAAATGGGGAAATTTTTTCAACCAGGCAACACTCCTCTACCAACTGCACAACCGGTCCATACAATTCATCCAGGTAGGGGGTTGCCAACTACCCGATATTCCGGTTTGAAAATCGTGTTTTTTTCGAAAATCGTAAACTTTTTACAAAACGGCCGCCACGCCGTCCGCCATCTTGGATTTTTGAAAAGTCATAATTTTTCTGAAATCTCAAGGATATAGGCTATCGTTCTGCATAATCGGTGTTGCCAGCTTTTGAGTTTCGTAGAACAAATTAATCCGCCAAAGTCAAAAAGTCCCAAAAACTAAAAAGTTGCAAGTCTCTCGGGGTTGCCAA
The DNA here is from genome assembly GCA_918843925.1 of Eulithis prunata. NCBI lineage: Eukaryota > Metazoa > Arthropoda > Insecta > Lepidoptera > Geometridae > Eulithis > Eulithis prunata. The sequence goes on along the minus strand of OU974016.1, from coordinate 2,960,995 downwards.
CCAAAAGTTACGAAAATGGTCAAATGTCATTTGGGGGAGGCCAACGCTCCTATGCAGCCCAAGTCTCTATTCAAAATGTCATTATTTCTACTTTTCATGTTTTTGGGGAAAATCTCGGAAATTACCCTAAAAATGGGGAAAATTTCTAAACCAAGCAACACTCCTCAACGAATCACACAACTGCTCGGTACAACTCGACCCCCTAAAATGTTGCCATCTACCCTAAAAATGGATTGGAATAAAGTGTAAAAACCATGACTTTTACAAAATGGCCGCCACAGCCTCCGCCATCTTGGATTTTTGTAAAGTCATAATTTTTCCTAAATCTCAAGGATATAGGCTACCCACTCCTATACTCAGTGTTGCCAACTTGCGAGTTTCGTAAAACAAAGTAAGTCGCCAAAGACAACCCTAAAAAGTCGAAAAATTCAAATCAAAATTGCGCGGCCGCCATCTTGTTTTTTTATTTTTTTTCACCAATTCCCAAAATCCTAGCCTACAATCAGTCGGATGACACGCTCGGACGCCCTCTATCTGTCATAGTTTGCGAACGCGCAAATCAACACCGGCGCCATCTTGGATTTCGAGAACCGCTATAATTTTCCTCTACTCGTTTGGTGTTTATACACATTTTCGTAGAACATTATTGTGGTGTAGCTCCACTCCTTCTGTCTCTCAGGGCATGTCAATGAGTGAGTGAGTGAGTCAGTGGTTTTGTAGCTTTATATAGTATAATATACCTATTGATATTGATGATAATACATGCGGAAATAGTACCCATAAAAAAAAAACTTAATACAATTGACGTGATAACCTCATTCTGTTTTAACGTTATCTGTCAAAGTATTATTGATTTTCAGTTTAGTTGAACAAAAGTAGGTATATTTTAGTGTGTTTTTTTCTTTTCATATCGTCGACAAGTCCGTTATTTTATTAAGAAATAAATAAAAATAGAACACAAGAAACCATGGAGTAATTTATTTCACAGGGCTGTGCATTTTTTTATTGGTCTGCTTTGTCCCATCTCCTTTTGCACAAATTGAGGGTAATTTTTATTCTTTTACCTGAAATTTTACACAAAATTGTGTTGCTCGTTTACTTGAGTACTTTATAGCAAATGGCATTTACTTAGAAGTGTAATTGCTCGGAGAATGCCATTTTCGACGCGGTTTAAAATGATGTACGCTTTTTAGCACTTAGAGGGAAAATATAACGCTTAGAACGTTATTTTATACGACAAAATAAAAAAATATTGGAGTACGTAAATAATAAGTACAGTTTGTCATCAAAAAGTAAAAGAAAATAACCAAAAGTAAAGTTGTCTTAGTTTTTGAGGCACAAACAATTTAGTTAGCTTTGTATTGCAACAGCGTAAGTGGCATTTTTAACTAATTTAATCTTGAAACTTGTTATTTCATTGTCCGATTTTATAATCCTGTAACATTTCGACCATAAATGTTAGGTTCCATAAAACAGGAAACCAAAAGCCACAATGGCACATTCGTTATTTTGATAGCGCAATAACTGTAGTGCCAATATGCGGGCAAGGTTCCGTAAAGGATTGTACCTCAATACTAGGGATCAATCGGCAATTCTCGACCGTAATTCATAAATAAATCATAGTTTATTTCTTATTCGGGGTTTCTTTCGGTAGAAATACTGTTATGTGTATCATTGTATCGAAATGCCATTATCTCGGTCCAATGGAATGATTTAGTATGAAAATGGACGCGGCATCAGACGTTACATTAGGCAGAGTATCTAATTAATTAATTTTCCATTAGTAATATCAATATTACTGCTGTTTCATGGATTTTCGACTAGCTACTATGTCAAAATACCTACTTGTGTTTGGTTTCTATATTCAACAATTGGATGTCAAGTAGGTTTTACCATAGCAACGTGGTTTCATGTTAGAAAAAGTCAAAAATTTGGACTAAAAATCTTTATTACGGCAAGCTATTTCTAGTTTGAATATTAAAAATTCTATTAAAAAGGATTCAGTTTTTAACGCAGTGCCTCCAATTTTACAACCAAATTGTATCCCTCTCTTATACATGCAATTAAACATAATAATTTTGTTTCTCATTTTATAGATTTCCGCTACAAAAATGAATATTTGTACGCTCTCAGATAAGTTTAGAAATAAACTTAATAAGAGTCGAGACTACAGCTATATATTCAAAACACGACTTTAATAAAACCAGTACAATGTGTGGCAGTCGTATAAGCAAGACTGAGGACACAGTAGGAAATAAAATATCCTCACAAAATAAAATAAACTTCATAACTCCATTGTTAGTCTATCAGTATTTTTGTTAAACTCATAAAAAATACTGGAAAATAATAGCTTTGTAATTTTTTCCTCCTTTACCATTTACTCTACCATTTTTAGTTTTTCTCCTTTGTTTTGCATAAAGTAAAATGCTAGAACTCAGTTGTAATTGTCCTCTATACATCCTGAAGGAAATTGTTAGCTAATGTTATCGGTTCATCGAGTTACGCTTACGTCAAATTCGTATTTCGTCAAGTATTTTGTACGCGTGCCTTTTTCTTCTAAATCAGAAAGTTGTGTAATGTGTAGCTCAGAATATTCATTTATTTAAAAGCCTGAGCAATCCCTCTAATCTGTTTGCATTGGCAGTAATACCAGCAGTCGTGTTTGTTCTACGCAATCCGTGTTTGTGTGTCCTTGTGAATAATCTCGTTTTATTTATTAGTATACCGACTACAGCCCGTGACTTTTCTCGTGTTAAAAGAAACTAAGTGTGATATCGGTGTATATGGTTGGACTAATAAGCCTCGAGAGGGGGGAGTCTATTTGTAGTGTAAGTGAGCCTATTTTATTTATTCAGAATATTGCTAGCATCGTGGCCCGTTGCACAAAACGCAACGCTAGCGTGTTCTACAATGCGTACAAATTTAGCAGCGCCATCTAGTTCTGCATCGAGCACTAACAATAACTATACTACCTTTAACAATCAGGTCGTCTCAGCGATATGCTGGTCAACCGACACTATACAGGGTGTTACCAGACCACTTCCGAAAACTTGGAGGTTCCAATCAGACCATGATACTGAAAACATTAAGCGAAAAAAATCGCGAAAAAAAAAATTTACTTGACTATCTCTTTTTAATTTTTTTTCTAGTTACATACACACAGTACAACATAATAAGACATATCTATCTAATTATCTCATTTAAAAAAGCAAAAAAACAAATAAAATAAATAAAGCAGCAATGTACACGCAGCACGCAGATTACGTCTACTACAGCATGAACAGCTGAGAGTTCATCGCGGGTCATTCAAGTACGCGACGTGCGAGCGACCTACGTTAGTACCTACCTACGTTAGTAGGCACTTACGACACAGAATAAATAATAGTACTACGCCTCGACCTTACCTACGTGAATGCGTACATTGCGGGCTGGCGAAATAAATACAAATCTTTAAACATTGTTTTCTCCGGCTATAATTATTTTTCAGGACAACTGATTTTTTTTTGGTTGGGTTTTGGTGTGCTGTAGCTCCCCCTTTCGTTTTCGGAAGTGGTCTGGTAACCCTGTATAGATAGTGAAATGGGTTAAAATATGATCGTGGCGGGCTGCACTGTGGCAGTGGCAAATTAATCATTTATATCAAGCCTTAGTTTCCGATAAATGCCCCACTCGGCTGTAGGTAACTGCAGAAATAATGTTACAAGATAGGTCATTTCGTTTCTATTACGAAGGAAACATTAAATCACCTTTTTAGTGTCCACTCAAGTGAATTATCTCACTACAATGTTACTGAGCACCTTTAGGGGCGTTTACTCTTGTTTAGTAGAAGTGCACTTACCGATATAGGTTTATAATGATGATGAATAGGGTAAATCATCATCATTATTAACATAGGTTAATAATGATGATGATTTACCCTATCGGAAGCGCTCGTGGCGTAGCTTTCTTAGTCAATCTTCACCGATTATCTAAGTTAAACGACGTTCTGCGCGGTCACTATTTGGATGGGTGACCGTTAGTGACAATTACATCAGAGCGCTTCCGTGCTTCGGAGGGCACGTTACACTGTCGGTCCCTGCTCTAGCAGTCCTTTATGACGGAGGCCTTAAGGCGGCCTAAAACCTCCGTCACCAGAGTTGGCCACTAACTCATACGAGCTTGCTTGCTACCTATATCGATCCACTACTTGACGTAAATCTCTCAAGACACGCAGTATTTCCAAGATTATCACAGATTGTCTTCAAAGACAATATTTTACGAGCATAGTATTTTTTTCCCCCCTAAAATCTTCTCTTGTATTCAGTCCTGTCGGATTTTTTCAAAAGAAATTGAAGCCCGCATTGCTATGGCTGCCGAGACGCGGCAAACAATATCATAAGGGAGCAGTAATGAGACACCATTTGTCTTCTTAAAAGGTTTCACCAAAATGTTCGTTGTTGGTAAAGCTAGGATGAAATCATCAATTTCGAGAACTAGATCCTACCGTAACTTAATTTATAATACTTTAAGCTACTGTCAGACTGACGTTTACTTTCGCGACAGTTTGGAGCGTGCTGCGACCGTCGGTGGGTGTAATTGAAAATTTTATCTAAGGCCTCAAACGCACTAGTGGTTAACCGCGGGGGCGGCTAACCGCGCGTTCCTAGTTTAATATGCAACCGCTGCGTACAATCACAAGCGGTTGCATATTAAACTAGAAACGCGCGGTTAGCCGCCCCCGCGGTTAACCGCTAGTGCGTTTGAGGCCTAAGGGTATCAGAAAGACTGCATTAGGCAGTATTTAAACTTCACGACACTTCCATATAACCCTATAATATAACTACGTTGAAATAGAAATAGATTTTTTTTTATTTTACGCAAAAACACATGCAAAGATACAATTAAATAAACATTAAATTACAGAGAATGATGCGTAAAAAGGGTACTCGCTGAGCAAATGCTAAAGGTGCACGGTGGCTCCTTTAGCGCTGGTTTTCAGGAGTGCCTAGAATGAAGTGGCGCACAGCCTCTGCGACACGCGCTCTCTTTTACAAGAAACTTAATCTAATAGCTACAATTTATAAGTGCAGTTCTACTCAGATATCATCAGGAAGTTAAAAAAACCTGAGTTTGCTTAAGAAAAAACAAAAAAAACTATAAGCGTGGGACCATTCACACATTCTGTTGTGCATTCGTCAATAGTTACAAAATATAGAGCTCGTTTCGCTGATCACGAATATGTATATACCTAACTCAATTAGACCCAAAACCCGAGTTATTGCACTTTTAATAACGACGGCAGAGTAGGTAAGTTATTGCATAATGCAATATCCTAATACACTTTTCAATTCGCTCAAACTACTGAAAAAGATGGCGTCAGTGAATAGCGTGCCATAAACGGCTACCCGCGGTAGTTTGGACGTAGCTTCAATGCTTAATGATGTTCCTTTTGCGTTTGAAAGAAATAATGAATAATAGCGCTTACAGACTTATGTAGAATAATGATACAGCAAATTCAATTGTAGGAAAAAATACATTGCAACCAACCTCATTACTCGACTACGGCGAAGCAAAAAAATAGGCTATCGGCTATCACTTTGTACCATTGTACATATAATTTCAGATGAGAATATTTTCTTGTTTCATACTTTTTAGAGCGTGGTCGGGTTGTAGATTTTGAACTTTTTTTTTTACGAACAATGACGATCTCTGGTAGCCCAGCGTGTCCGTGATGCAAAAAGTGTTCGTTCGATTTCGGCGGAGCGTAAAATTTTAGCAAGAACTGAAAATATTTTTTTGTCGGTGTTAGTTTGATCTATCGAAGTGTGTATTTTTAATACCACAGTGCTAGTGTCATTAGTTACTAAGAACTGCCATGAACCAGGGTATGCTTGTGTGGGTGGGATCAGCCCTCGTATCGTAAGCTCTGAACTGCGTTCGCTGCTCAGCATAATGTCAAGCGATGTGGCCACAGATATACGAAAACAAGAAGCTTTTGACGGTAAAAAACGCGTTGAAACGCGGTAATGTCACTATTTAGCCACAAAATACCTATGGTTTAGTATAAAAACAGTTCAGAAACAGATAGGTGACTTCTTGTGACACTTTGACAGGCAAATCGGTACGGTAAGCTTTGACACAGCGAGATAGTACTCAAAAAATAATGACTCGCCGTGAATCTGTAGTCGCTGCAAATAATGAATAATGTTAACGAGCCTTTGAGCAGACAGAACGATTGCCACCCCAATTCAGGACCGTTTGATTCGGCTGTCAATCAAAACTATTTTCAATACCATATTGATAGAAAACTGAAATAAAGTCAGTTGAATCGAATGGCTGGTCTAGATTCAGAGTTTGTTTGGATGTAATTATTTAGTTCTGCATTGCTTTCGTTTGCAATATTATTCGTTAGCGATCGTCTCTATCCAAAGACTAGTATGTTATTAAAACTGAAAAAGCTATATTTTCTTTTTAAACAAAAATATATTTTTTTCTAAATTTTGTTTACTTATTGCATTGCCCTCATCACTTTGGAGACATTGTTAAGTCTCATGTGCCTGTAATACTCTTCGAACCGGAACACAACAATGCGAGCAACACTGTTTGGCGGCAGTAATAAGTACGGTGGTAGTATTTCCCCTGAGGAGCTCTTTCACATGAAGTTCTACTATTATTACATGGTGCCGCCCGCGACTTCGTTCGCGTCCTGTTGGATCCCGTTGATTTTTCGAGATGAAAAGTAGCCTATGTGTTAATCCAGGTCACGGACAATATATATTCCAAGTTTCATCCAAATCGGATCAGTAGTTTTTACGTGAAAGAGTAACAAACATCCATCCATCCACTTACAAACTTTCGCGTTTATAATATTAGTAGGATTTACTAAGACACTAACAACTAATACAGAATTAAAAATAATCACAATACAGGGTGTTACCAGACCACTTCCGAAAACTTGGAGGTTCCAATCAGACCATGATGCTGAAAACATTAAGCGAAAAAAATCGCGAAAAAAAAAATTGACTTGACTATCTCTTTTTAATTTTTTTTCTAGTTACATACACATAGTACAACATTATAAGACATATCTACCTAATTATCTCATTTAAAAAAGCAAAAAAACAAATAAAATAAATAAAGCAGCAATGTACACGCAGCACGCAGATTACGTCTACTACAGCATGAACAGCTGTGAGTTCATCGCGGGTCATTCAAGTACGCGACGTGCGAGCGACCTACGTTAGTACCTACCTACGTTAGTAGGCACTTACGACACAGAATAAATAATAGTACTACGCCTCGACCTTACCTACGTGAATGCGTACATTGCGGGCTGGCGAAATAAATACAAATCTTTAAACATTGTTTTCTCCGGCTATAATTATTTTTCAGGATAACTGATTTTTTTTGGTTGGGTTTTGGTGTGCTGTAGCTCCCCCTTTCGTTTTCGGAAGTGGTCTGGTAACACCCTGTATATTTACAATCAAACTGAGCTATCTACAAACCGGCACCGTATTTATATACACCGTATCAACAAAACGTATTTACTTACTAACTTAGACCCTTACAAAGTTGCTAAGCCGTATTGCATTCCCGTCAAGTACTTCTTAACCAAAGGCTTCTTCAACAACGTAACACTTTGTAATTTATAACTTTCTTAGCGTCTTACTAACCTTAACTTTCTAAAGGTGGTTGCACACAAAACATTTATAAGTAGTTTTTAGTATTTTTTAAAACAGCTTTAAGTAACAGCAAAGAAGTCAATAGCGGTAAATTCAATAAATTATTTAAAATATAACCAACTCATCAAACACTAAAGGTGGTTGCACACTAAACATTTATAACTATGTAGTTATTAGTATTTTTTAAAACATAGTTTTAAGTAACAGCAAAGAAGTCAATAGTGGTAAATTCAATAAATTATTTAAAATATAACCAACTCATCAAACACTAAAGGTGGTTGCACACTAAACATTTATAAGTATGTAGTTATTAGTATTTTTTAAAACATAGTTTGAAGTAACAGCAAAGAAGTCAATAGTGGTAAATTCAATAAATTATTTAGAATATAACCAACTCATCAAACACGAGGTAAAGAAGATAAAATAACGTATAAGTGCGAGCGAGATTCGTGCCTTGAGGGATTCGTACAAACAATTTCTAAGACCAAAACATGCCATCAAAAAATAAACAGGTTTTATGGATTCGTTTAAGCTTCTTGAGGTCTACGAACATTTATTAAAAAACGTAATAAGTTTTTTTTTTTTTTGCTCGCCAGCGCTTGTTTTCACTCGCTTGTGAGGCTCCAGCATTAAGGCTCCGTTTTCACGAAGATATACAATTTCCACATAAACCAGTGTTATGGGGCTATAATGAGCTTTTCGGGGTATATCTAACTTCCGGAAGTCGTCAGTGTTGCCCACTTCAACGTTACATGGGTTAATTATCCAGATACCGCCCTTAGATGAATTATTATGCTTTATCCTTGCATATTAAAATTAAATGCAAGATTTTAGATATAAGTTACTAGGGGAATGAAGCGCTCGTGACGTAGCTTACTTAGCCAATCTTCACCGATTGTCTAAGTTAAGCAACGCTCTGTGTGGTTACTATTTGGATGGTTGACCGTTAGTGGCATTTATATTTGAGGGCTTCCGTGCTTCGGAGGGCACGTTAAACTGTCGGTCCCGGCTCTAGCAGTCGGTAAGCCACGACGGAGGCTTGAAGGCGGCCTAAAAACTCCGTCACCAGAGTTGGCCACTAACTCATACGAGCTTGCGTGTAGGGGAATATTACGCTTTGTTTCAAGTTGGTACTGCGTTTCAAAGTGATCTGTAGTTTTTGGAAACTGAATAAAAAATTTGAGACATGGGATTAGCTATTGTTCTTTTTGTTATTCAGAATAGCTTAGGCCCTGATTTACTGATCCGGACTCAAGCATAGATTTTTGTATGAAAATCTGTATTCAAACCTATGCTTGAGTAACAATTTCTCTACCAACATACGTGAGCCAGAACAGCTTAAAATACTTTTTATCCAGGTTTATTTTTTACCGATGAAGAAACTCTTGGATGACAGCTATTTAAAAACATTGGAAGCATGAGGAATCTTTTTGGAATAACATTAAAGGCGTTGGGGCATTTCTTGTTTCTCTTTCTTTTTCTTAGTGCACCCCTACACTATATAAGGATACTACCCTCCAAATTTCATACATCTAAGACTTCTGTGCGTTGATTCTCAGTCAGCTTCAAAAGAGTTTTATATATTATGTTGATGATAAGTGTTAGTGTAACAAACGAAGTTACATTACAAGTTCAAAAAAAATGTGGGACCCAGGTCCCACATTTTTTTTGCTAAAGACCCTTTAGCTGATTTTAACAGTGGCATGTCGCGTTTACTCTTTATACAACACAACTAAATCACTTCGCTAAACCCTTAGACCAATGTAAATCGGTCCTAAATAACGATATTCATTATGAAATTCAGGGATTTCTTTTATCCCCCTATCTTGGTCCCATCTTAAAAGGGTTACCTTTTATTAAAATTCCACAGTTAATTTACGTCATATAATACCTACCTTACAGTATCTTACGACAAAATAATAAATACAAAGAATGTTTACTTCCTACGAGGTTTCTTTTACCACTTTCTTCTGATATAAGAATAAATTTGATCGCGACCCTCCATATTTCCAACACTCATCAATATAGAGTGGTTGCAGACTAGCCATTATTGGCACCTACACGACACGACACAGACATAAAGGCGGCTTGAACAAAACATATCGGTGTCGGCGCTGACACGGTGTGGAAACGTCTTTAATACTACTGAATGTATCAGCATTTAGCATTGTTAGTGTGTTTGTTCTACGTATACTACAAAGTTGACGGAAACTATATTTTAGTATAGATTGAGCAGCGCCCCCTAGCAGGAAGTTTACAGAACTGATGATTATCCATACAAAATTATAGTTTACGGGACTTTGCAGTAAACGTACACCCTAAGCACGGGTATTCGCTCTCCGCCGATATCGTGGACATGTCGTGTCGGTGACAGTGTGAAAACAGTCAAACCCGGAAAGGAAACCTTTATGGTTTCGTAAAATTTGGACGAGAGGAAACATAAAGTGAAACATGACCGACATTGTTGGACAGAGACCCCAAAGTTTGTGGTCCCGCCAATCTTTACAACGGTCATAACTCATAACATGAAAGATAATTAACAGAGTCGAGTACTGTCGAGTCTAGGTTTACTTCTCGAAAAACAAGAAACCGAGTTTAGGTGCATGACGTTACACTAAGCAGTCGAGTTGAGAAACTTTTTCTTCATACGAAAACCTCAACTCAATCATTGTTTCATAATTACACAAGTCTAATACAGGTCTCGTCACGGTTTAATAGCGCTGAAACAGTGACAGAAAGAATATAATTAGGTTAAGAGGGAATTTCAAGTAAGAGTTTTCAAGTTATCTCAAGGATGATCTTGAAAAAGCTCATGAAAGACTATCCACGTCCTTGCTAGGTCACATGACATGCCAAAATGTTCCAAACCTATAAATCACTGGATGTAATCAGAATTTTCAGACATTGGCAAAAGCCTATATTCACAAGAAAGCTTCAGAAATACGATCAATCATTTAATCACTGTCACCAGAACTGTGTTTTTTTTATCAACATTTTATTACTCGCCAGCAACTTTTAAAATAAAAATAGACAACACAGTGGTGTCGATTCTGTTGTTGCATTTTCCTGAACTAACCTAATTTGACAGCGACAATGGTAATGTAGGAACATTACCATTGCAATGTCAACTTCATACAAATGTCAACGCCAACAATACGCGCAGAATAAAAATAAGTGATTCGAGTTTTCACATTTTTTAAAACAACACAGCATTTTTATTTTAATAGTTTTTCCTGTGTTATTGTGAATATTGTTGTTTAATTTTGGTGGAATTTTAACCAATAATACTTAGGTCGTAACATAAAGTGTGAGCCATTGGAATAAATGTGTGTAAAGTGGTTTTTCTGAATGTGAAAAATCGTTTCGGGTTTTGAAGAGAGAATCCACCATTTTCTCTTCAAAACAAACGACAGCCGACTTGACAATGACTTGACTTGACTTATATTCTTCTTCTTCTCTTCAATAATGGCCTGTGTCCGTCATTTCGACAGACAATTTTGCCAATGTCAAGTGTTAAAATTGTAATAAATAAGTCAAGTCAAGTCATTTGTCAAGTCGGCTGTCGTTTGTTTTGAAAAGAAAATGGTGGATTTTCTCTTCAAAACCTAACACGAATTTTCACATTCAGAAAAACCACTTTACACACATTTATTCCAATGGCTCACACTTTATGTTATGACCTAAGTATTATTGGTTAAAATTCCACCAAAATTAAACAACAATACTCACAATAACACAAGAAAAACAATTAAAATAAAAGTGCTATGTGTCGTTTCAAAAAATGTCAAAACTCGTGTCCCCCTTGACTTATATTATTTAAAATTCACCACTTGACACTGGCAAAATTGTCTGTCGAAATGACGGACACAGGCCATATAGGTTTAAAAAAAGAAGAAAATAAGTGTGAAGATACATAGGGAAGGATGTATTCGTACATGTACGTATTGTACATGTACACACACCTTACCACAGTACATGAAGACAATTCACCGCAGCGAAAGACAAGCGGGTGAATGAGAGGACTAACTCCCAAACATTAAGCACACACAAAGCCGAGTATTTATCAGCAAGCTATGAAATAACTTCTGACATAGCTCCAGTTTTATCAGACCTTCAATCAGAGCAGTCCTTATTTAAAATAAGAGATGTCGATAAAATAATAAATAAATAAATATTCTCGGACACTTAACACAACGCCTTCTAGTCCCAAACTAAGCAAAGCTTGTACGATGGAAACTAGATGGCTGATAGAATACATACATACATTTTTATTTTTTTTAAATATATACTTGTAATACATAGAAACACCCAGACACAACATAAATAACAGGATAAGTGCGATATAATTTTATCTTTACAACCAAGCTATCTATGCTTCCATTCGATGATTGTTTTGGTCTGTCAAAGTCTGATCTCGTGTTAGTAAAAAAGATTTCAACAAAATTTAAATTAAAAGATGTACGTACTTTGTAAACATTTGAAAACAAACTTATAAGTAGGTAGGTAAATACATACTCGTAATAATATAATTAATAATTAAGTTACTCACTTTATTAATTAAAATATTCCTCTACACTATAGAAGGCCCTGCTGTGAGTGTCTGTCAAATGGTATGGACACGTAATGAGGAGGGATGAAAGTCATATTACGAAAAGAGTTATGAATATGAGTGTGGCTGGGGGGTGTGCAAGTAGAGGAAGGCCGAAGAAGAAGTGGTTGGATTATGTGAAAGAGGATATGAATGTGAGAGGAGTAGATTCAGATTTGACGAATGATAGGAGTGAGTGGAAGAAGAAAACATGTTGTGCCGACCCCACCTAGCGTGGGATAAGGGCAGGGAAATGATGATGTGAGTGTCTGTCAAAAGGAGCTAAGTACCTCGCCAGCTACATACTGACAAGGGAAACAGTCTACATGCGTCATAAACTTGCGGACGGTAATTCGGGGTATGCACACAAGAGTATGTTTATTAAATGGAGTAGGTCTAGGTACCTAACTAGGTACCAATGTAGTATTATAAAATATGCTATGTTATTGTTTGAAATTCCAACAATTTTAAATTAGATTTTAATACGTTGAATATTATACGTCGGTGGTTTGTTTGGGATAGAGATTGGGAAAATCAGAATTCCGGAATTCCGGACATTTCATGAAAGTTCCGGACTTTGTTGCTTTCGTTAGCATCGTGCATGTGTATGAATGAAGCAAATTATCGAATTTTCTCGTTTCTTAGACCCTGTGAATGAAAACGGGCGGCGCGGTGAGAGGAGAAGAGACGAGGAGGGAAGCGCCTTTACACCGCTCGTGCTTATTTAAATTTTATTTTACTCTTTACTTAATTTGTACAAATTCCGAACAGTCCGGATTTTCTCTGCATTCCGGGCAGAGACCAATATTACCGAACACATCTGGAAAATTCCGGATGTATGGAAACCCGACGGAAAAGTATTCTCAACTACAAAAAGAAACTGGTCATAGCGAAAAGCGAATTTCTACGAACAAAATAATCAGTTGCTAAACCATAAGTTTCAACAGAGCTATCGATTATCAGATTTTCTTGTCCAATGTTTGCTGGAATAATGGTCTCCGCAGTGAAGCTAGGAGCAAAAGTTATTTTGTGGAGCTTGCTACAAAGCACAGTTTCTTACAAAACGGCCAACGTTAAATAACTGCTAATAAATGCATCTTTGTCTTCGCCTGGGCAGGCCCTTTCGACACCAAACATCCCAACTCAAGGCCGAAATGTTCGACCAAAATGTTGAAATATTGTTAATCGAACTTGGTGCTAAATATACAAAACATTTTGTTGCATGGTAGAGCACTATCTGCACTCGCTGGTCGACAGATAACACTATCGGCATTAATTAGACTATTATACACTGGCAACAAATGAAATCAGATATATCTGGAAAAAAAAAAATGTATCTGTTACTATTACACTAGCCAATGACATGATAGATGTAACGACGAATGCTACATACACACACAAAGACGACACAAACTAGGCTACGACGTAGCAGTCAGGATTTATGGAAAAAAAAACTGCAATCCCCACTGGTAGGGATTTCTTAGTGGGGATTTCTGGAATCATCAATCAATCATCATCATCATCAATATATATAAAACTCTTTTGAAGCTGACAGAGAATCAACGCACAGCCTAAACTATAAGTCCTAGAGGTATGAAATTTGGAGGGTAGGTTCCTTATATAGTGTAGGGGCGCACTAAGAAAGGAATTTTGAAAAGTCACACTCTAACGCGAGTAACGCCGCGGGAGACGGCTAGTCAATATATATAAAACTCTTTTGAAGCTGACAGAGAATCAACGCACAGCCTAAACTATAAGTCCTAGAGGTATGAAATTTGGAGGGTAGTATCGTTATATAGTGTAGGGGTGCACTAAGAAAGGAATTTTGAAAAGTCACACTCTGAAGGGTCTAGAACGCGAGCAACGCCGCGGGAGACGGCTAGTCGTATGCCTAAGTACGGTACTCTTTAAGACTATATTACGGTTTCTGTGGCATAGGGAACCGCAGCTCTAGAGAAAATTAAGTGTTCGTTATATCGAGACTATAACAGCGAGCAGAGTAGACTATAATGGTGAAATTGAAAGCCAAATTGAAAGGGTTCGATGAATTGAATTTTGCTACCTTTCGTAACCTGTTCATAGAACAAAAGATGTTTTGTCTATTGATAATTTGTAGTCTAGTGGTGACGCCGGAGTAATGTATTTTTTCCGCGATTTTTTTTTAACTTTTATTTAACAATTAATTATGTGAAAAGTCATGTCGGAGGACATACAATTTTCACTATATTTGATCTAAAATTGTTTTATCCCTTACTATCTTTTTGTTCAAAGCATGAGTCAATTTAGATTCATAAAAATGCGAAAACATTTTTCTTAACCCCAGCATTGAAAAGGTTAAGTTGAAGAGGAGGTATTTTGCGTAATACCTTTGAGGGATGGGCTTAGAAAAGTAAAACGAAAATCGGCCGACCCCACCCTATTTCTTTGGCTTCCCACTAGACAAAACCAACCCACATAAACGTACTCTTACTAAGAGCAGTTAATGCACAGAATAAATGATAGCGGCTTTTTTGTCTATTTAAACATGCCGATTGAACTCTGGCAAATAAAAAAAAACTTTAACTTAGTGGATAGATATGCATGATCTTTCTATTTGGGTTTTTGGTATGAAATATCTTTGGCAGGACTTTAGGGTCTACAGAAGCAGACTCAACAAAAACGGTGCTAGTAAAAAATATTGGTAACTTTAGTTATAATTTTCCAATAATTTATTTTCAATCAAACTGTATTGTTTGATCGAAGGTAAATCAATCAAACAAAAAAAGGAAATTTTTATAAGATACATATCAATCGGTAGAGCTTTCCACAGACATAATGACAGATATCAAAAAGTTAATACTTACATCTATTTATATAACATAATAATATGCTTTAACACAATGCATACCCAGCCAAATTCATTACACGTGTAGAGTTTGGTCAGCTGAACTTCCGCCGATAGATAACTTTCACTAGCCAAATTTTGTCTAAACTTACTTGTCAGCCGTCAAACTACAATGTACAGCATAAGTACCGATTAACCAACAGTTACTACGCAGCTAAAAGCTTTTCTAACGCCCCCATTCGTGTTCACTGAACAAGAAACGCCGAATGTGTGTGACAAGTAATCATTTGATTTTATAAAACCGTTGAACATTGCGAAATGGACTTTGCTTTTGTACAAAAAGGTTTTGTGTTGCCAGGTCCGGATTCGAGGGTAATTAAACGGGCAGGCTTTTTGTATTTTTCTCGTATTTGTAGTGCCAGGATTTGATTTTTTTATTTTTATCGTGGTGGAACAACGCCAACGACCGGGACCAGTGGAAGACTTTGGGGGAGACCTTTGCCCAGCAGTGGGACACAATAGGTTTAAAAAAATAATAAAAAATAAATAAATAATAATAATAATAATTATTATTATTATCGTGGCATCATTACTTCAGTCTGTGGATATTGAATGCCCTGTCATCCTTCAATCATGTATTTTCTCAAAATTAGGCCTTCTTTATCAAACTACTTTTCACGATTTTATCAATGTTGTCAGTACGTTCTGAAAAACTTGTAGGGCGTTTAGTCTTAATCAACATGTACAATAAAGTAGACGATAAAAGGTTTGCCCTGAGGAAAATTCTGGTTAGTAGACTAACTATGCAAAATAAATAAGTATAGAATCTACTTAGTAGTAGTAGAGCTCTTTGTGAGAGCTCGTCCGGGGAAGTACTACCACCGTTCCTATTTCTGCCGCCAAGCAGCGATGCTCGCATTGCTGTGTTCCGGTTTGAAGGGTAAGGGCGCCGGTGTAATTACAGGCACATGAGACTTCAAGATCTTTACGTCTCAGAGTGATGGACGCAGTGCATTGCCTTACAATGCACGTCCTCATTGGACTTGCTCTGTGAGGTAATGCATTGTTATAGGCAGAAGTTACTACTTAACATCAGGTGTACTATCAGCAAGTTCCATTGCTTGTATATTAAAAAAAAAAAAAAAAAAAAAAAACTATACTCCCACTATTTAAAATTTAATTTTTGACGAGACCTTGAATTTGTTTCCGTTTTTAATTTTTCCTGGCAATATTTTCTTTACTTCTCTCATATTTGTTTTACGTTTCAAAACAGGTAAATTATCTGCGATATCATAACTTCTTTCATAAGTCTTATTATAATTTGGTAATGTAATATGCTAATATATATTTAATTAAAACTTGAACGATTTCCAAGGTTTACGAACTTTATCTAATTGAATATTCATTCGGTGATATACATTTATTTCATGTTGTGTGAAGTTTGTTGTAATGTAAGTAGGTATACATTCATTTTCATTCACGCATAGATTTGAGTATAAATTTTCATACTTACACAACTTAAAATATAGGTCAGTGCTTGAGCAGTAATGCAAATATCCTACAATAAAACTACTATTACCTAGTAATACACAAAAAGGATTTTTTGTAACAGAATTACTACAGTCGACCCTGACAGATATTGTTCTAGAGCCGAAACAACAGGTTAAGTAATCCTATTTACTAATCACGAACAAGCCACAGGAAATATAAGCACCAAACTACGCAAAAGAACTGTTCGAATGTTTACGAATCGTGACTCGTGAGAGTCGTGGGCTGGTTGTTAATAGGTACCACTGGAATATGGAATACTTCGATAAAATAAATTTGAACTGGGTATGTGTTTCAGCCAAGAGAGGTAAAGGGATGTCTACCGCGCCTGGTGCTCGCCATCATGAGTTTTTTTATTTTCAGGCTTTTTTTAGTAATCGTTATTTGAAATGGTTTTGAATTTTCACCAGATTTTAGCCGATACGCCTTTATTCTCATCGTTAGGAATCGTTGCTGCTTTAAAAGTTAAATTAGTGGAACAAAAGTTTTGCTACAGTCTAGATTTTTAAATGAAAGAATTTAATTGTAATTATGGAAAAACGGTACAGAGTTGGTCAAGAACAAAGTTTAGTGCAGTTTTAAAAACGATAATCGGAGAATTTAATGGAGAAGGGCAAGAGGGGTGCATACTCTACCCTTAGGCAAGAATAACATACCCAATGCTCGAATCTGTGAAGATAATTTTATAATATCGAATAGATATTTCAAAGTTTTTGAAGAAGGGTCCCGCCCGTTCATCAATTCGAGTAGATAACCTCAAACATAACACTGCTATCGGAGTCATATTTCAAAGTAATCGGACAGCGAGAACAAAAGTTTCAGCTTTGTGCTGCTGTTTTTGACAAGCGCCACTCAGTAAGTTTTCGAACACTTTCGTTGGGCTAAAGTTGAGCTAGCTGCTAAGTGCTAACCCTACACAATATACCTACTTTAATAAGTGAGATTAGCCTAACACATAGATTACGTTTCGTGCGACAAGAGCTCAGAGCCTTGATCACGAATAAATGTGACAATCGCAAACATATCGTAACGCTAGCGTATCCGAGATACACTGCGCGGAGACACTACAACGGTTGGCAGTCGAGCTGGTATTGACGCGCAATATAACTCGAACACGCTAACGCGGCGGCTGTCAGATTTGTTCGTGATAGAGGTACTGGCCAATAAAATACACAGATTTTCTATTATCAGCCCTATAGCTCACTTGCGCAGAGATTTAACTCAAATAAGGGATGACGTCAAAATGACGTCAAAAACTCAATTCACTACTGTTGAAACAAGGTAGCGAAGATATGACGTCATCTCTATTGGAGTTAAATCTCTACCGAATGTCGTGATAAGCATAATCAGGAAGTAATGTAAGGTTTCCCTCTAATGGAGACTGGCAAAGACGAAAAGTGCAGGAAAAAACCTTCTAGAAACTATGTTAGTAATATTACGCTCGTCAAATGACGGGCAACGTTTCTTGACCAATCAGGGTTTAACCTTTCATTGCGAACAAATGAGAGGGAGTATTTGTACCAAGTATTTACACAAACATTTATTAGTTTGATTGATTCGGTCGTTCGTTAGGCTCGTATATTTTATGAATGTATTTTCCATGGAAATACTAAATATTATTTACCCATTGTAAACGTTACCCATTTAATATTTAGCCGAGTGTGTAATTTTAGTAGGCACCGAATAAATACAGAAAAACTTAGTAATAACACTAACGTACCTACCAACCTACCTACTTTCACATGACAGGCGTCATGGCTTAGTCGGTAGTAGCTCTGCCCTCCGTGCTGCGGGTCGTGGGTTCGATCCCCACCGAGAACAAACATTTGTGTGTGGCAAAACCTAGATTGTTTGTTCTATGTCTGGGTGTTACTATGTATATAAGTATGTATTTACAAAAAAAAAGTATATGATAATATGTATTCTATCAACCATCTAGTTCCCATAGTATAAGCTTTGCTTAGTTTGGGACTAGAAGGCGTTGTGTTAAATGTCCGTGAATATTTATTTATATATTATTTATTTACTTTTTAGGGAAAAAAGAAACGCGTTTTAGCCACATACAACGTTATACGCGATACACCACATACAACGTTGACACTATGCCCATGCCGCTGCCGGCATTATTGCCGCGGACTTATTGCCACAGCAACATCGCCTTTATTCTCATTAGAGAGCAAGGGCATGAATTTGATCCGGGAGACGGAACAGAGGAATGATCCTGTTCACACTATGCTCGTGCCCACGTCTTCCCTGCCCGCATAGTGTGAGCGCAACAACATACATAAGGTATATACCTAGGCGCGTAAAAAACTAAACACTGGTATCGATTCGCTTGTTGCATTTTTCTAAACTAACCTAATTTGACAGCACTAAAAATGTTGCCGTCCTTTTCTCATAAACTGAAACGACGAGGACGGCCCTAATTTTAGAGCTGTCAAATTAGGTTAGTTTAGCAAAAGACAACAAGCGAATCGATACAACTAGCCCCCTATCTTATAAGAGTTAACAGTAGACATAGTCTTGTTTACCATTCGTAATCAGGACATAATGTCTACTGTCACTTTTTATAAGATAGACCATAGGTATTTAAAAAAAATCCTAATACACCTATGCGCTATGTTAGTTAGATGAGTGTTAGATTAGTGAGTCAGTTAAATGAACTAAGTACAAAATACTCAGTTTAATTATAACTGAGCGTAAGAAAACGGCATGCAAAGTTTATTTTCCCGGATACCGCATCTCAAAAAGAAAACCGGAACCCGTATTTTGTTCCTGTCGCCTAAGGCAAAGATAGAGGAGAACTTTCTCAAAGGAATTGGTTTTCAATTATCTATCAAATTACAGGAGCTTTCCTTTTCATTCCAACAAGGACAAAACAAGTCACGAAAAGCTTAAAGACCTAACTTACCCGTACAATGAGAATATTCTAAATTCAAACAAATATTTCCCTCAAAATAGGTTGAGTTCGTATGTTTTAGACTACAACACATTTCGGTCTCTTTCAAAATAGTTTGAATTTCGAATCAGATCAAATAAAATAGTAAAATAGTTCCTTGCTTGACAAACTTTCGTGCGACGAAAAAAAATTAGCTTTTTTTTTCTTCGAAACTTGATTAGAGCACAGCTAATAGTATGAGTAGGTAGTTAGAGTTACTTACTTTGATAACCAGGTAGGTAACTTGTATAGAATCAGCAGTCTAACCTGAAACAAACAACGTATTATTTAGTAGGTACACTCGCGATTTGCCTAATAAATAATGTTCTGAGATCGACGAGGATGAGGATTGTTAGATAGCCTACATTAAAAATGAATTATGAGCCAAAATTTCCCTGACTAACCCTAAAACTATTAGTCCTAAAATAAGCCCAGTTTACACTTCAAAGCTTTCTAAGCATAGCATGACTAGGTATTCCACTGAAAAGCGTTACGATACGATAAACCATTTTTTTATGAAGGATTTAAGCATTTGACTGCTAGTACACAAAGAACCATGAGGTCAATAGTTTCTGAGAACTAAGAATGCTATTTTCCCAAAATGCTAGATTGAGGGATCCTGTTTTTTGGCTATAACTCCCGTATCTTAGGTTTTACAAATTTTTGGATTAGTGCTATCAATTCTACCCAATAGGTATTTTAACATTTTCCTGCCTAATTTTGATCTTGATCCGAGTATAGGATCCCTCAGTTCTGACGGAGATGTAGGTAGATAGGTTATACCGTTCAGGAAATACTGACATAGTTATCGTAAAAAGTCATATTTATCACCATTACTTTCGCCAAAGTTGTGCCGAAAGAGTTTTTCTAGAAATTTATTTACACGGTCATAACACTGACCCTTTTTGCGTAAAAAATATCGCCACTTAATCTGCTTATCGAGTCTCGATAAAATAGACGCTAGCGCCATCTCGTCTCTATTCCCTCGTTAACTTTTTTACAAGATCTTTTTATTTAGGGCTCTTTTTAACCCTAAAAGAGGTTAGTAAGAGTAATTTTTTGTTATTTAAAATAATGATAAAATTCTTAAAAAGGTTTAACCACTTTGACACTGCGCACATACAATTTGTCAAATAGAAATATTCAATGCCTAACAACCACATTTTCAGGGAAAAAATGTCGAAATAATCACAGATGAATCAGAAACAATAAAAAAAAACTATTGCAGAAAGATTGCAGGAGGTAAGTTCGCGGTCTGTCTGTATATGCTGTTCTTCTTCTTCTTTTTCTTGTGGCTGTTTGGTGGCTACGGCTGCCACGAATTTGCCAATGTCAGTGTTTATTGGCGTTTGTTTACTAATCTTTTAACAAAAGGCGGAGATCTGAGTAGGTAAGTTATGAAAATAGGTATGTGCTGTTTTGTTTTGTTTGTAGATAGCTTTTGACAGGTTGACAGTTCTATTCAACCCGTCTGTCTGTCAAGAGAATCCAACTTATGAGAAACGGCTAGAGTTTGCCTGAAATTACTACGAAACTAGAGGCGCGAAGCGACCTTGAACGTTTAATCTTCGTGGAAATCAAATTTCCATCAGATTAGAAAGGTGAAGTTTAGAGAAGCCTACGAAATACAAAATAGCATATTTTATTGTGTACCGAGTTAGGGCCCTTACACAGGCCACAACCAGTAGTTAGCGATAGCCTCCTTTCAATTCTTTTCATGTATTTTATAGAAGCTCGTCGCACACGTGTAACATGTCATGTGGCGGCAACCCCTCACTATGATAAAAAAAAGGTAAGGTATAGGCTGAGCGCAAACGGGCCACTGACCACAACCACCGTTCCTCTTTTTTTATGCATTTTGTAGAGAATCGTCACACACGTGTGAAACTATAAAGAGTGGCTGTTGCAGGCGGTCCGTCGGTAGCCCGTTTACGCTCAGCCTTAAATTGAAAGTGACTACCACCACGACTGGCAAGTAAACGAGAGCCTTTACAAATCTGACCACTAGAATGACAGAAATATTTTATATCCCGAGCTTTACAATTCAAAGGTATAAGCTGAAGTGCGGTGAAAAAGCCAGTACTCAGTATTTATCAAGTTTGCAGTTAAAGAAGTGTTTGCCGGTGCCGTGACTCCCGACAAAGCTAATAGAGCGCTCGTGCATCCCAAACCGTGCCAGTTAAGTCTGTTATCGACACCTCGATATTTCAGTATTCTTAGCACGGTTCTGTGGTTTACGAGACGTCAGTCCGTGGGCAATTATACTGAAAAATCTAAAGAATCTGTTTCAAAAGTCGGTATTTTAAACGCCAGTTTCTTGTGACTCGAAGAGCTTAACCAAAACAGAAAGGAACAAAGTGAAAAGAGTCTATAAACTCCATGAGCTTCCAAAACATTTTTTTTAATTTAAGCCGACTATCCTAATTTGATTCGGTTCAAAGCAAATTGTTTTTTACTATACTTAGTTATTGATTCGCTTCAAACTTGTAAGGATTAATTCGTCCACGGCTTCAAGCATGCTATTGTTGATTAACTATTAGATTAGATTAGAAAATTATTTATTGCACTTTAAAAAAATCGTACAGAGGCCTACCAACTAACCTGGTGGGTTACTCTCGAACACAGTTCCAATCTGGATCCATAAATTTTGACAGAAGTCCTGTCATTTTTCAGTACAAAATGACACTAAATCTGTCAAAATCCGGATCCAATCTGGAACGGCGGTGGTCGAGAGTAGCACTACCGGGCGTAATGGGGAGATGATGGTAGGTATTTAGTATTGGAACTATATTTGGTTATTAAAAAATAAACACGTTTAGTACTCGAATCCGTGACAAACTAGTGCTAAGGATTATGTAAATATCCTTTGCAGGTGGAAAAGTAGAATTGTCGCCGACGGCATCGACCGCGTCGTTTGAACCGCAGAGGGTTTGTAAAAGGTGACACGGTACTTACACCGATTTGCGTAGTCTGTTACTTATAAAAGTGGCTTTCGTATAGTGAGCTACCTCAAAATGTACCGGTTTATATATATTTGAAACTAAGACAATCGATCAAATATTTCTCTATTTCTAATTTAAAGAATGAAACTCCTTGCCAGCGTTTGTTTTTATGACTACATAATTTTGATGTTTTCAAGAGGAAAGTGAATTGATTTCTTCTAGGCAAAAGGCTAATTGCTACACCGTCAACGGCATTATCACTTGACAGATTGTAATCAAACGTTTGCCTAAAAATGTAAAAAAATATCGGCACAGATTTTACCAGCGGCTGTGCTCTGTTGCCCGTTTGCGCCCAGCCTTACGCGTAAACAATAAAACTTTTTTATTTATTTTATATTAAATTTTCAAGCTGACTGTACTGAATGTAATCAGCAATAAGTTCCACACGCAGACTTTACATTTTGTACCTAACAGTACCACACTTGATTATAGAAATCGTACTGTCTTGGGACTTTCTTGTAACTGTTGTTGCCTCTCCAAATGTTTATGGTTATCTCTCACAGTAAACGTAATAGTTATGCGCGTAGAAGTTTCAACAGAACTTTTTTCTTTTTTATTAAGATTTTTGAATATGGAATGATGGAATCTGGCGTTACCCAGCCAGTGACGTGAATGCAAAAAACGCCTACTCAACCATATTATTATCAAAATAGTTTTTGGTATGAAACGCTAGAAGACACCACTTACGTAGGGATCTCGGTTACGGCAGTAAAAAACCTACAGCCAGCAGTAGATCATGTTGTTAATGATGATGAGGACCTATTTTTTTTTTTTTCAAATTTACAATGATGATAATAATAGGTAAGTTTTATTTTGTGCCACGCCAATAAAAAAGAAAAAAGTTTTATTTTTCAAAACATTTACTAAAATATCTTGAAGCGCTGACAACAATTTATTGTAACTAGCAGCACTAGCATTTATTGAAATTCTTGACTCAAGTATTTGAAACTTGCTCACAATTTACTAAAGTTAAGTTTGTATCCTTAGATTAATTTGTATCTATTTTTTGATAAAATAATTCGAAAAATAATTTTAATATTTCAAATTGTTGACAAACTACCGTTGCTTAGCAACCTGCACCCTTTAACAGTCTATTCTCTAGATAATGCCAACTGTACCTCCAACTTACCTACTTTATTTTGATACCACACATCTGCGCTATTCTATGTTTTATACAGCCGTTATAAAGCTCATTTCACTTTGTAAGCAAACAACCTGTGATTCAGGGATAGTGACAATAAAGCGTTGGTATAAAATTATATTTATCCGGTGACCCAAGGGGATTCTTTTCATCACAACACGCCGAAACTTGTCGTGATGTTTTTTATTATCTTTCGTAGAAAAAACAAACTAGCAATTTTATTCAGGTTTTGTTTTGAACATAGCTAAACATAGCAAAATAAGGATCTAATTTGCTGATGCCTGGATTTCTTTAGAAGGACGGACGCAGCGTATTTTTATTCTAAGTTAAATAAATAGAATAAATAAATAGGTATCCTTGGACTTCACACAACACTCTCTAGTGCTTTGTTTGGGACTAGAGTCTAGACCCAAACTAAGCAAAGCTTGAACTATGGGAACTGGATTGCTGATAGAATACTTACTTTTTTTTGTACATAGAACAAACATCTATGTTTGCCACACACAAAATTATATTATGTTTGTTCTTAGTAGGGATCGAACCCACGACCCATAGCACCTTTCCTTTCGAAGTGTCAAGTCAATAAAAAGAATACAGTACGATCAATGGATCTAGGCAATCATCATTGAAGTTAACAATTAAAGGTCTTACTTATGACGCCCTCTCAAGCTTCTCTCAAGGGTCTCAAGACGTATAAGCAAACAGAACATAGTGAGAATACTTCAGTGTTTTTGGGACAGATTAATATTTTTCTGCCTAATTTTGCGTTCAGATGGACATTATATTTTTACTGCTGGTAATAAAATTGTGATTCTTATGTCTTTTGTTTGTATATATAAGGTTCATACTTGCATATCTCTACAATTAATATTCCAACGTAAAGCATTGTTATACAGGTCAGAAAATGTTGGCAATTACAACGTTAGCGCACTCAAAAGTTAATTGGAAAACGAGAAAGGATAATGAAGCGAAATCCCGAAAATAAATAAGACTTAAAAGAGCACTGAAGTGTCGTATCTGCGTAGTAATAAAGGCTACAATCGCATGATCTTTTAAATACCCCGGGATGGCTGATTAATATTAGGTTTCTGAGCTTGAAATTATAATAAAACTATTCCTCGCCCGCGGCGTTGCTCGCGTTCTACCTTTTAGAGTGTGACGTTTCAAAATTCCTTTCAGTGCACCCCTACACTATAATATAAGGATACTACCCTCCAAATTTCACACCTCTAGGACTTATAGTTTCTTCAAGACTTTCTTTTCTTAGACTTCAAGATCTTTACGTCTCAGAGTGATGGACGCCGTGCATTGCCTTACAGGGCACGTCCTCATTGGACTTGCTCTGTGAGTTAATGCATTGTTATAGGCAGAAGTTACCACTTAACATCAGGTGAGCTATCAGCTTGTTCCATTACTTTTAGCATAAAAAAAAAACCCCGGGTAATGCACCTAATATCAAAACATCTCAGCTATACATACGAACCCAAATGGAGGAACCCAAAAGGTATTCCTTCAGGGATTCCAACACGTCACGCTCCTATCCCATAGGAACGATCAATAAATATTTCCTTGATGATGACTGAGACGTCACGTGTACCGTAATGAAATACCGACTTACCGAAATTGAGGATAGGGATTTTTTTTTTAATTTTCTTTCATGTTTCAATGCTCAATTATAAATGGAGCGACGAATTCGTAAGAGCAAACATTTTGTCTTCTCTGTGTGTAGGTTCTACTCTCGTAGTGTGATAGATGTGTGCTGTGCATGATTTGATAATAAGTCTTGTTATTCTTTTATTTATGACCTCTGTCCGTCATTTCGACAGACAATTTTGCCAGTGTCAAGCACTGACACTATATTGACACTGGCAAAATTGTCTGTCGAAATGACATACAGAGGCTGTAAATAAAAGAAGTAGAAGATATTTGAACACAGATTATAGTCAAGTCCATGGAGTTATGTTAAATTAGTCAATCAAGTCGGTATAAATGACAGCCATGTTTATGCATTCCATCAATTATGGATATTACATGTACAGATGTACATATTTATTCCAATGCCTCATAACGTATGTTACGACATGAAGCATCATTGGTAAAAAAAAAGAGCTTTACTAAGTTTAGGACTAGAGGGCGCTGTCTCAAATATTTATTTAATTTATCACCAGACTTTGCAAAATGTCAAAAAAGATCTAGAATTTGACCTTTTTGATTAAAAACCTCACCATTCAACCCTGAACCAGTTTACCAACGGCAAACACTGTTGATTCACTAATTAGTATCATCCGATCGAAGACTCGATCGACCTTCGTTTCATTAGCTGATTACTAATTAGTTAGTACCTTTACCACAGTGCAAGTAACAGTTAGCGGTAAAAGTTTCCATGCCTTCTTCTTCTTTTAAATTTATGGTTTCTGTCAGTCGTAACGACAGCCAATGTTGCCAGTCAAGTGATTTATTTTAATAGTTTTCTCACCACCATCATTCTCAATCGTGCCAAGTCTAACAAAACGTGACATTGGCCAAATTGCGGGCAACACTTCAAAGGCCATAGACAAAAATTGAATTGAAACTCCCGATTATTGAACCTGCTTAAATTATTGCGATCTCCTACTAATAGCATTACTAATGAGTAAAGTAAAAATGAAACAAGGCAATTTTATTAGAATATAAATCAAGTTTGAGTTAAGTTTGAGTAAGGTACCTACCAAAATATTACTAGAATATTTTTGACATATTAAAATTCAAAGGTCTGCAAAGTAAACTTAATCGTACTATTTAATTAGATTTGGGAGGTTAATGTACAAAATTCGAAGCACTGTTCGTGAATTATTTTTAAATTGCAAAAGAACTGTTAAACGCACGAAATAAAAAATAAATATCGTGAAATTAAACTAGGGACAAAATTAATGGTACAGTTGACTGGAAAAATCAGTAAGCAATAAAGCCAAATTAAATAGATTAAGTGGGTACCCAATTTTGCTCAATTTAATTTCTAAATCTTTTTTTAAAATCATAAGCTCACTTTGTCAAACGAAGAATAGTGATTTTATATTTAGCCCAAATGGGATGCGTTGAATGCAGTAACACGTAGTAAGATGATGATGATTACGTTCATATTTTAATTTTATTGTTTATGAAGTTTTGATCGTTTTTTTGAACTCAAAGGTACTTAGGTCAATTATAAAATAATATTTATCTTTATAACCTCATAATCACAAATTTTCTTAAACAAGCGAGTTTAGTTTTTAAAGAAGCTCAATTTACTTGAGACTGTACTTTGTGTACCTACTTGTAATTAATCATCTAATGGTTTGAGTTCAATAATCTAACTGGTGAGTTGACGCTGTGATTAGTTCATGACATTATTTTGTAAATGTAATTTCATATTTTAATTGAATTCATATAACTTCAAGATTTGTTTTAAATTGATTATAATTAACTATGTAGATTGTAGGTACTTAATAGTCAATAGTCATTTGTTTACTTACTTTTTTATTTTTTTATGTCGTTAAATCGAATACCTTACTAGGTAGGTTTGGTTAAACCAAAAGACAATAGCAAATAATTTCATAGATACCCACATTTATTTGTAATTGTACTTGGCAAACAATTAATTAGAAACACTAGTCTAAGGCTGGAATACTGAAACGTCATTAAAATTTGAGCACCACTTAAAATTGCTCTGCCTCTGTTTGACATTACTCATTTGTAAGAGATGGCAATAATTTAAGCGTGACTGAAAATGAGTGGCGTTTGAGTTGCGTCTGAGTATTCGACCATAAACCTCATTACAACATATCAAATGTTTCTAATTCTCATTACATTACATCAAATGTATCTAAATAAGCCGTGATGTCAATCATTTGGAATACGCAATACCAAATTCCATTAGTTAGCAATAAATTATTTGTTTGTGATATTGAATTCAATATGTTTGCGGTATCTGAGCGGATTAGAACTTCGTCTGTAGTTTCAAGAGGCTTTTCACATGCACACGGACCGAAAAAACTGCTCACAACTGCAGAAAAGCAGAGAGCAAAATACTCTTAATACAATCTCAGCTAGAAGGACTATTTTATTTGGGTTGAATTCGAATTAGTTTTATCAACAGACTTTTTGGCGCGATTTGAAAGACGTGCCCCGCCGATGCCGATTACAGGGACATGCGCCTTAACACTTATAGGTAAGTCTAAGAGTGAGAGAGTTGCCTCACAGGGTACGTCCTCGTTACTCTGTAAGACTCAGATGGACATCTGATTCTTCCATCATTTTTCTCTTAAAAAATCGTTTTTTTTTATGATAAAAGTAATGGAACAAGCTGATAGCTCACCTGATGTTAAGTAGTAACTTCTGCCTATAACAATGCACTACCTCACAGAGCAAGTCCAACGAGAACGTGCCCTGTAAGGCAATGCACTGCGTCCATCACTCTGAGACGTAAAGATCTTGAAGTATGAAAGATTATACTTGATCAAAACACCAATGTGATCAAAGTATCCATCCAAAAAGTTAAATTAACCCACTGATCTTAAACAACATAATCCTAAATTAAATGCAAAGCCGTTGTCGTCCATTTTCCATTTAACTTGCCCAATATTAACACAGGTAAGTGCCTAACTTCTAATACCTTAATATTCATGTAAAATCCACTTTAGAGAGGATTATAGTGTTGACAGTTACTGCCACACTTAGAGGCGTATATCCTCTTTTAAATATACTCGTATAAAACTCTTTTGAAGCTGACTGACAATCAACGCACAGCCTAAACTATAAGTCCTAGAAGTATGAAATTTGGAGTGTAGTATCCTTAATCCTTATGTAGTGTAGGGGTGCACAAAGAAACGAATTTTAAAAAGTCGCACCCTAATTGTTCTAAAATTAGGATCAAAGATTTTAACAGTAACTGGTGAGCTGTTACAACTTAGCGCGATTGACCCCCAGGACCAGAGAGACTGGCGTACTAAAGAGGAGGCCTATACCCAGCAGTGGGTGCATACAGTCTTAATAGATAGAATAGAAATTAATATTTAAAATGGATATTGTTTCTGTCCAACTGAAGTTTTATTTATTTACACGCAAGATTTACATTTTAATTTTAATAAATGTGTTTGTTTCCATTATATCGGCGATAAAAAGGGTCATAAAACGTATAAATTAACAATTAGCAAAGCAATAACGGTGTGCGAAGTTACTTCAATATTTACAATTAATTATCTGCAACCTGTTGAGTTTACTCATAAATCATAAATAAATTTAAAGGTTGCCATATTTATTCACCATGTGCCATACATAGATGGCTAAGTGTGCTCCACCTTAGGCTGCATCCACACTTACCATCAGGTGTGCTAGCCAAACGCTTAGCTATACATTGTAAAAAAAAACATAAAGCTAAAACAAAGGAAATAATTTAGATTGTACAATGTTTGTTCAATTAAAACAATAACCATACAACATAATAACAGTAGAAAATAGTACGTTTTTAGATATTAAATATGTTAAGTTTAATATTTACCTAATAAATAACGTACCAGTTTCTACTGAAAGGTATTTTTTGTTATGGCAATCTTTTTCCCTAATCGTGGGCACATATCTATAATACCTACTATATTTCGTGGGTGTACATTACACCAAGATGCAAGCTTGGGATAGTTACACCGTGTTTTGTTTTTTAGGATCGAATTTCAAAATTTTCAAATCACATTTGCACACGATCTTGGAAAAACTAGGCGTGCTGTGGCACCACGCCAAGGGAAGGAGAGCCAAGCAAATACAATTTATAGCTCACATGAAATACGCATGTCGCATAACAATTACAAAATCATGATAAACCTACCCCTGCAATCTACTGAATTCATGAAACATTAATATTTATACAAATTAAAAAAAAACACTTTTAGGTACCTACTTACATTTATTTATCTTGCTTTCCGGCTAGGTGGGATGACGATCTGAGACAGTGACATGTAGCTGGCAAACACTGGATGAGAAGAGCCGAAGACCGGGCTCAGTACGTCAGAGACCTACGTCCAGCAGTGGACCGATATAGGTTGAAGATGATGATGATGATGATCTTGCTTTGTTTGTTTTCGGCTTTTCAAAATATTGAATTCATGAGTTTCTAGATATTATTTTTCTATGAAAATGAACAAATTCTAGAACACTACTATCTTCGGTCTAGAAAACCGTAGCTCTTAACTAAGTCGCAGTTTATTTTACTTAGTTATCATTTCGGTAAATTTGAAGTTAAATTTACAACTTGGCAAAGCAAAACCTCTTTTAAGTACATCGCGAAATAACCTAGCAAGAAATAACTTTATGAATGCGTTGCTATTTATTAGTTTCATCCTGAAAGTCTGAAGGCTACATATTACTACTATCTCAGATTAGAGATCGCAAACCCCACTTGTGAGAGTAACGCACTAGTCGACAGAAGTTGCAGTATAAGACATTACTTACTTCCGAATTTATAAGGCCGGTTTCTGAGCTCTACCGACCAAATCTACGCTGATAACATAAGCTAGCTTTATTCTGGAAACCAAGTTAGGTTGTACATAAATACACAACCAATTATGTTCAAATGTTCATAGCCTTAAGTATTAAACTTAGTATGAAATTGTTGCAAAGTTTCGTACATTGAATATTGCATTGGATACAAAAGGGACTCGCATTGGAAGTCGAAACAATGGGTTAAATTGAAACTTGTATTCCATAATCCAATTCTCCAATTACAATAACTTTGACTTCCTTATTTAAACATTTGACATTTAATTTGTAATGACTTTGTAATGAGTTTTGTTTGGGACGGATTTTTCATGGTTATTTTAGGAAAAGAAAACACAACAAACAGTTCTTAATCAAAATCGACTATTCATATTCAGATCTTTTGATATGCAACATTTTCGAGAAGTTCTACAAGGAGGTATTGTCAGAAGCACATCCAAATATAACATTCGATATATGCAAGCCTTTTACACTAGTTAGGATTCCGTACTGAGTTTGCTCTAAAAGAATACAGTAGGTAAATTAGAGTAGAACACTAAAATACCAAAGCAAAAAAAGGCTCTGATCGAATTAAGACAACTTTGAAGTCGTTTAGTCAGCTGAATCGAGCGGTATAATAGGGACTGAAGGCGGAAATAATAAACCTTGAAAAGATTACCAAAGCACAATCATTTTTTACCAGCTGACTGTTCACTCTTGTGACAGTCGTAGAGCACCGAATATTTCGCACTCTTATAGAGGCGCAGGAAAGACAACATAAAAACCTACGCAGTTACGCACCCGGTTTCAGTCAGGCGGAAACTAGACTTATTTGTAAAGTGGACTGTTTTTTGCAACTTATTTTCGCCACAGACGGACGACGGAAACTACACATAAGTCACAGAAGCTCGAAGGAAATAATAATCGTTCGCTTAATAGTATCTTTTCTAGTAATAGATAGCGGTATCTGACATTACTAGAATGCGAAATACCGCAAACATTATGATAATCACTTGCCGCTGAATCGAGCGGTAAACGAAAAACTGCTTTATAATAGCTTAGGATTGTGTTACCTACCTACGATGTAGGTCTTTGCGACGTTATCACTAGCAGCATAAGGAACATATTTGCGCATAGTATTCTGTATACGACGTATCAATACAAATCGCGTCACTGCATCTCGAGATTCTCGAGTCTTATAGGACAGATGCTGAAAGCAAAGATGCTAAAACAAGCAAGCAATGTTATCTGCTTACGTATGCTTCAATGCACAAGATTACGTCCAGAGTTCTTGTTTCTCTGTACTTTCTCGATACTTACCAATTAAAAAAAAATCTACAAAATCCTTTGTTTTATATATTTATATTCGGACCACCCGCGTAGCGGTTAACTAAAATAGGTTAACTTTTATTACTACCTCTGTTACTGCTTACTTACCGCTAACTCTAGCTAGTGTATCAACATCATCGTGTCCTATTTGCGTGTTCCGAGTCTTTTTTCCGTAAAAATATTTTTTATTTTTTACAGATAGGTACAATTTTCCTTAGCTCCTCAGCCAGTAGCCTCCACAAAGAAGTTCTACCTACATTTTATTGGCGTGCTTACTTACTTTTCTCTTTCCTCTCATCGAATCATTACTGAATCGAGATATACAAAAGAGAATAGATAGGAAAACACACACAAAGCGCCTCTATAATTGCTTACTTTTCCTCGCAATCTCTGTGACCGCACCATGCACGTTCCGTCTTGACAATCGCGCCAGTTAATTGGTAACGATCACGGCCCTCGTTAAAAGAAATCGGACACTTCTCTGAGTTGGGCATCTGTTTCATATCCCCTTTTATTTCTCTTCCTGATGAGTTGTAGTGGGATATTTGTTGGTGATAGTATTGTAGGAAGGAAAATAGCACTTAATGTGTATATGTGTGAAACTAACTACTTCACTGATCCTGTTATTAATAAACTCGATGTAAGTTTGGAATAGTTAAATTACACTGTGTTTTGTCTACTGACAAGCAGATTTAAAGTCGATGGCAATAGACCAAACACGGTCTAACTTTACCAAAGATTCAGGGTCAGTGTTTTACTTTTATTAAGTACCTACCAACATAAATAACTGGCACGCACAAAACAATAAGAAAACACGGGTAAGCTTCCGTAATTTTAGGGGAGATCTTTTCCGTAGTTTTAAACGATGTTTCTATTTTCGAAATCATTCGAGAAGTGAATTTCAAATTTCGAAAAGGAAAAGTCTAATATCTACTACTCTACTCAGTCTAGAGTGGGTAATTATTTGGTCCACTTACCAACTTTTATCAGTTGACCCTAACCATACAATTTTTAACATAGACTTCTAAAGAAAACCTAAAAATCGAACGGGTCTATTGAGCAATTTCGTTCAGCTACATTTTTTGATCTTCACCGTTCAAAGAACAAGCCCTTTTGTACGTTACAGCCTAAATCTCCGTCTCTAAGAACCAACCACCGTAATATGGCGATCGGAATACCTTCAGCAACGTTAGTGGCAATAGCACTTATTAACAACTCGCATGATCCTTTTAAAGCATGGCTTCTTTTTCGGAAGTCATCAACTCGTAAAATTTCAACATTTCTTGCCGGTATTATTTAAATAGCTAGTAAATGAACGTATAGTTAGTTGGTAGTTTAAAACGGATTTTCGTTTAAAATGAAAACGCTATCTAGGAATAGCAGTTTTTCCTTCTTTCACCAAAATCAGTACAGCCGTCGTCTAACGACAACAGATTTTTACAAAGCGGGGTTCAAATCTCGATTTTCCGGACTATTTGCTGAAGGAACCCAGACGCTAGACAGGTTTATCAGCACTAAACTGATACTTTGGAGTGGTTCGCTACGCTGATCCGATCCAAGCCATAATGGTACACTATTTGGTTTAATGATCAGGTTAGGCTTAGGATGCAATAGAATCCAAAGTCTTCCAAAGTCTTTCTTCTTAAGTCTAGAACCCAAGCTTTATTCAATAAAATCTCACTGATCGCTTTGAAACGTCATTAGGTTTTTTATGATTAGGTATCATTACATTATATATTTTTATTGAATGAGTTGGAGCTAGTTCGTCACAGGACACATTTTTACATATCCCACTGTGGTGTAGTTTGATTTCGAATAAGTAAGGAAGGAGTACGAAAAGGAGTCGTGCATGTGCCGGTATACATGCACAATAGAAATCAAATGAAAATGTGGTATGGATGGAGGACAGACAGTACCTACGATCTTCTATTCTCTCATTTTTCTTAGATAATTATGTAGGTAGGTATAGTTTATAACCTATGCAGCAAGTTATATCTAGTGTACTGAGTAGATAACTCTATTTAAAGTCCATTTTTCATTCCACGTGCCTCCTGTACCTAGCCCTAAGATGCAGATTTCGAAGATATATTTTATGTTCAGTGCCTAACCGGTCTAATCCCAAGATTAAGCTAACCTAGGCTTTAGTCGCAAGGAACTGGGACTTCGAATCGCTTAGTATATTAAAGTAATCCTTGTGATTTTCCTGCTTTACCGATATGTTAAAGACCAAGAGTCATCGCACGTTGAAGTGGCAGAGAGCGGTCACCAAGCTTGGAGAACTGACGGCCGTTGGGGTGGCGAGGTTCTAGAAACCACGCATAGGAAAGCGCAATAATATGTACATATACCTAGGTAGGTATATATGTATATATATATACATTGCGCTTATTAATTATGAATTATGAAAAGACGACCATTAGGTCGTCTTTTCATAATAACTATTAAGTTATGCAGGCCGCACAAGATCTGTGTGTTCTTCAGAGTCTGTTGATCGAAACGCATATCGAGAAGCAACTTTGGAGATATTTTGTATGAAAACCCGGTAAGCGCCTGTAGCGGGAGATTTGCAAACTATGTTTTTCCATACAAAATCAGCGAGTCTCTCGATTCTCGCTTGTCGCAAATCAACATAACAAAACTCAGACTACGGGCTCTGGAAATGTAGGTATCGAAGAAACCTATTTTCAATAGTATACCTCTGGTGTCGCAGGCGTCTGTTGGCTACGGTTACAACTTACCACCAGATCGTAAGCTTATTTATCAACTTCTTGGTCGAAGCACTGGACAGTAAGGTCGTGGTTATCGCTCGCTTCACAATCCTGCACCCCAGAGGAATGCCTCTCACACGTTGCTCTTCAGGCGCACTAATTTAGGGAAACATCAAGAGAGCCTTTCCAAGATAGCAGCCTTTATTTGATCCGTCCATATGATCTGCCACGTGCTCTTTTGCTTTCCCATGTATTTGTCAACTTAGTTGTATAAAAAATTACGAATATTATAAAGATAGTGTGATATTGATGAGATATTTTATGATCAGTGTGCTCCACCCGTTAGATTCAGCTATCGAGTGTCTTGCGCTGACCTCGTCTCTAATTGATGGCATAGGTACATTTAACATGATGTTATTACGTGATTTGTTGTAGTGTAGGCTAAATAATGCTTTTATTACATGAAATAAATAATAGGTTTTTTTAT
This sequence comes from Eulithis prunata, assembly GCA_918843925.1. Lineage (NCBI taxonomy): Eukaryota > Metazoa > Arthropoda > Insecta > Lepidoptera > Geometridae > Eulithis > Eulithis prunata. The sequence goes on along the minus strand of OU974016.1, from coordinate 2,926,286 downwards.
TGCTTTTAAATGTGGCTAAAAGCAGCATTGTAATGTGGGTAATAACTGTTGATAATTTGATTTGAACTCATCATCAGTACCTACCTACGTCAGCGTGAAGAACTGTGCTGTAAGGTTCTCATATGCACAAAGATCAAAATGAATCAAGTCATCAGTTGCTTACCTGTGCTTCTAGGCTCTGGCATTGGCGGATACACGGGGAACTTAAGACACCCAGTCCACCCAAGGGTGGATTTGGTAGAGAAAACCCCTAAATAGCTGACTCAAGCCCCTCCCAAACCGAAATTTTTATTCCACCACTGAAATTCCCATCAGCACCTCTATTCTGAAATCCCTGAATCTTTTCTGAATAAATTACTTATTGATTTGTTGGTTATACAATATTTTACACCTAAGGAATGAAGATAAAAGCAAACACCTCTACGTGATAGTGGTAAAATTAGAATAAATGTGTCTTTGTATTTTGGATTAGCTCTTTCTAAATTCTGCGCCAAAAATCAAACCGTGAAAACCAGGTTTTATGAATCAAGTAGGTTATATCTGCCGCGAAGTATACAATAGAAGCCCCAAGAGAATTCGGCACTTTGTTTGCCCTGTTCGCTACCCACTACAATACTAAGAATGTATTTGGCGAAGTACTAGAAAGAGGCACAAAATTGCCACTTCAAAGAACCTATTCGCCGATAAAATTGTCTCTTGGGTCCGGCTTATTTCATACAAAACTTACGTCTCTATAAATAACTTGAAGTATTATTCTACCAATACTTTGGATGTTATGAATGAATTGCTTGATAGTCAATTTAGTCAATTAATCTATTGTTTAAAAAATCTGAAACTTGTGATTTATCTTTGCAAAAGACTTTTTAATTGGACTGTATTGTGCCACCTGCGTTTTTCCACAAAATAAAATGGATATAAAATAAATTGGTAGATAGTGTATGTAACGTTTAATCAACTTCCGTTCCAGCTTTAGTTTCACCAAAATCCCTATTTATCAGTCTCAACAAATAGGTCTAATGCTTTGTGCTCTTTATTAGATTTCAACGGGAGATTTATTTTATGTCTGGCCCTTGAACCTGGGGCCTTACTCAGTTCGGCAGAGTTTTAAAGCTAATAGGAATGACGTCATAATGTAATCGAAAACTCGTTTCACCAGTGGACGAAACGAGTTTTCGGCTGATAGAGATATGTCATCCCTATAATAGTAACGTCGTATTAGATTAAAATATCCGCCGAACTGAGCATAAGGGCCTGAACATCTTTTAGAGAGGATCAGATATCGAAGGCGATATTCAGGCGAAAAACTGTCCGTAAAAAGTATTCTCTTGAGGCCCAAATAAAAATTACGGAAGCTTCTTCACTAACTGCCACGTAAGCTGGTTGCGTAAAACCACTACATATCACAAATCACACTGAGAACCCGCCGAAGATGTTGAAGACTTCTCCCAGTTCGTGTGTCGTTAGGGTTGGTCTCTTCGACCTCGCCCTGACAACCGCCTAGGTCGAAGTTCACACCTCAGTGGATCACTTGCGCTCGTTGCCTGAAAAACGTGCTAAAAAAGTACCTTCTGTGAAGTTACAAAATGTATTTTTTAAAGTTGTGGAGATTTACAAGTGGTATCTTAGTAATTTAATTAAGTGTTAAAATCTATGGAACATTACCGATAGTCTTCCTAAAACAAAATATATAAATTTAAAAAAAAAGTAACCTAAACCCTTAATCAAGACAATTATCAATGCACAAAAACCTCCCAAGAATCCAGCAATAAACACACGTTGTTCTGATTAATTGATACAATCAGCAATCAAAGCATGGATAGTTTCCAAACAGCATTGCTGAGGCTTCCTACCTAGATGGTGTCTTTGATTGCCGAGATATAACGACGCACATCTGCAAATCATTCGGCCATAAAAGGTCTGCATCAGTCGATTGAGAGCCGCGGATCGGAGCGGTTGTGTTCATAGGAGGAGGCGTGTTTACGAGTTCTTGATGCCCCATTCTGTTGATAGCGTCGTGGATGACTACGCAGACTACCCCTTTTCTCTACCATTCTGTTTGATTGAGTTGGATTTCATAGATCGAAAAAGACCGCAATGATTTGGAAGAGAGTTGAGATTTGGGGCCAGATAAATAGTTCGTGATCTAGAGCAAAATATAGCAAACAAAGGCATTTGCACACTGGCCGATACCTACACATAAGTACACAATTCAGGCATGTTCATTTGCGGCTCGAACTCGCAGGGGATTTCTTGAATAAGCCAAATATCGGTGTCAGAGTCGACATGGAGCTCTCCACTAATATCGTGTGGATGTCGTATCGTATCAATGACAGTGTGAAACTGTGAGTATCAGAAATTGTTTGCACAGTTGTTATTTGAGTCCGAAACAGATGAACAAATATGCCTACGGATAGTAATTATTACCCGAAAGCGTTTGATCACAGACATAAAGATATTATTATGTTTGCCATTCCCAGTCAAATAGGTCTTCATACACACGCGTAGGTAAATACGAAGATATAACATTTCGGGCATTATTTGAAACTATCTGACGTATTCTCTCTTTGCCATTTGTTACAATTTTACAGTATAGTCTTTCGTTTTTATCAATGTATCTATGTCAACTAGATAGCGAACGTGAACGATCTATGACCGAAACAGAAACACAGATTAACTAAACCAACAAGTATTTAGTTTTTACATAGATTTATGACAAATAAACTTACTCACTTGTCTTAGTAGCGTTTTAGGTTATATTTTTTGTCTCGAGCGAGTGAACCAAATGATTCTTTAGGTCACGCTTAAATCCAATTACCCGCTCGTAGAAAATCTTTAACCCCTCGTATATTAAACTACTATCAGATCAGCTCTGATCCGCTTATCTCAGCACCACGTGCTTAACCGTGCACAGATGCTTTGTATCACAATCAGACAGTGTACTAGCGATCTAATCTTGCGATCATGTTGCGAGTAATTCCTTTGAAATTACGCCGTCTCACGCCATAATCAAAGAGGTTTCGACTTCAGTTAGACAGGAATTTTAACCAATAATACTTGAGGTCGTAGCATAAAGACTTATAGTATGATGGAATTCGTTTTCAAAGTTTTGATAGGAAAATCCACTTTGCCTTCGAAACAAACTAAGTATAACTTGTAATATAACCGACTTGATCATTGTACAATTGTAAAATAATATTTTCCGATATCAAACATTCGAATTCCTTGTTTTATTACTGTTTTTGCTTTAAACTAGGCTCTGCTGATGGGTTATTGTTTGCAATACTTCGACCAAAACTCGTAAATAACCCATTAGACTGTTTACATGACTCAGCCTTGAAAATAATTATCATCGCTGTTTGCTGTATCTACAATCTGTAATTAATCTTAATCAACTTAATTGTTTAAACAAACAGTCCGATGATATCAACATTTACTGAATGCAATAATATTTGTATCTTGATTGTCATAACTTTAGTGATATCTTAACTCGACATCGTCAGATTCTGGATAAATTCATTACACGATTGATTTTATTTATTATCTAACCTTGCCAGATTTAAGATATCTTGTAATTGTAACATAATCACGGCTGGACCGCATTGGATGAAATTTCGTACATGACTTTGAAGAGCATCAGACAGGTACTTACAACTCTACAGCCGGGAGCAATATAGAGTTAAATGGCAGGTAGGTACTAGGTACCTAGACTAGACGATATTATGGTTCCGAAAATGAGTTCTAATATAATTTTAAATTTTGATAAATAAGTACTTATCTGTAAATAAATAAATGTAAATAAGTAAATCATACTTAGATTTAATACCCGTTCCGATATAACATTTCCTACAAATAAGCACTATCATATTTTAAATTTATTAGTCATCTTCATGATAGATCGTCCATGATCTGCTTCAATGAACGTCATGAGTCCCTATTTGCATAATAGATTGGTTTGTAACACAACCCTCTCTTTATAAAGCCTCGGATTACGAGGGATATTCAGCAGGCTTTGATAAAAAAATTCTTTGACATGATCAAACTTTTAACCTCCGAAAATATATAATAATTTTGGCTCGTGTTCTGATAAAGGAATCGTTACTCGAGCATATATATTTAAGTAGATTCTCATACATAACTTTGTGCTTGAGTGCGGATCAGTGCTTTAGCACTTACATAATAAAAACCAAAGAAACGTATGTACACTAAAATGTACAGTCAATTAAAAAAATACTTCATAATTCAGCTCTTCATTTCAAGACTCAGAATACTGAAGGCTCTTTATACGATATCTAGTCTTTGTTTACAGAAATATTCGTAGCAATATACCCTTTTCAAAACACGAAGTTGAAACCATTTTAGCCATTAGAAAATGAATAGATTACTTCGAAGGAAAACCATTAGGAAAACGACGTGCTCAACGTTTGAATGGAGATTTGATAAAGTTTAGGTAATTGGAAAGTAACGAAGTTTTCTACTATCTAAACATGAAATAATTGACATAGCAAAGCTTTTAGCAGAGAAAACAAGTTTTATCAGTATTGTTTCTGGAACTTTTTTTTTTCGAAGTTTTAAATTGTAATAATGGGTTTGTTGACATAAGTTTAGAGTTATCGTTTTTATCGGAAATACCCATCGCATAATCTAAAGTGATGTAGGTAATATTTTTAACACTGCAACGTACAGTCTCAAACATTTAGTACTGGACGCTATTACATCACCAGCGCCGAACCAGATATTTTTATTCGAGCTACTACGTACAGTATCTTATCGGTGTCGGTATCGGAAAGTGTGCAAACGCCTAATGCCTTGGTCCGTTCGATATTCTCATCTCACTCATTGAAGACAATGTTGTACTAACTACTAATTAAACGTTTGATGCTACTGTGACGCTACTAACGGATGTTCGTAAGCTAATAGGGAACATGCACTGTAAACAGACTACTTATGGAAGCTTCCGCCAGCTTCTTGAGTACATTTTACAATCTGAGAGTGCATTTAAAGATTTTCAGGTTCGAGTTTGATTTCCGGTACGGAACGCCGAACTGGCATGGCAACTGAATGACGTCAGAATAAAAACCTTGCTGAATTCTGAAAGGAAAATAGTGTTACCCGAAAGAGAGAGAGAGAAATAGCGTCGAAATAGAGTTTATTATTCACAACTGGCAAGTATTGTCGGAAACTCTTGCATAATTGATTACCTGCTGTGCTATGATTGACGTCAACACCTTGCCCTAGTTCAGAATTCAGAAACGAATCTGAGAAAACCTTTGTTTACAGTCACCAGTCGTGAGTTGGTCTCAGTGTAAACTAGCTGAATTTACTACGTAGATGCTTCAATAGAATAGAACCAGGATTACCGGGAAGTGCCACGATTGAAATTGGGTCAGATCAAAAGGAACACTCAATAAGTAAAGTATCTTAGGCTGAATAACCACTCCGATCTGAGATGATCAATTTCTTGCTTGAAAATCCCCACGGGAATTCAATTGTTGATTATTATTGCTTACATTATCTAATTTATTTATGGAGGAAGCAAATGAGATTTACGTAATTACACGTCCCTAGTATACGAACATTCTCAGGTAGGTACCAAAATATTCATCACGTTGCCGCACATCCGGGTGTTTCAAAATGATTCGTGTTTGATCATTATGAACACTATACTTTGAAAGATTGAAGTTAATAGCTTACAGTTTTAGAATATGCCAAGAATATCTCTACCTAGTTAGTATTCTATACGAAACCCAAGTTGCAAGCCCATCGACGCTACTAGAATACTAATAAGAAACGCAAACGCTTCTAGATTTCACTGCAACCATAAAATACTTCAGCAGGGCGCAGCCGCCGCGCCCTGGACAGAGATTTTGACAGGAAGTCAACTTGAACTATTATCTTCCTTTCATCAAACAAAAGAAAGGGATTAGGTATGATCTGTCTTCTCTTATGAAAAGAAGGGCGTCGCCGCCGCGCCCTAGACATCGATTTTGACAGGAAGTCAACTAGAACTATTCACTATCTTTTTTTCCTCAAACCAAAGAAAGGGATTAGGGATTAGGTATGAGTTGTCTTCTCTTATTTAAAGACTAGAGAAACGTTGTCTAGAGCGCCGCTGTGCTAAGCGTACTGCAGTAGAAGATAGATACGCGATCAGCATTCGTATTTTTTACGCATTTTGGCGCGTGTCCAAATGTGCCCATAAAGAAACAGACGCATAGTATTAGGCAAGAGTTACATGCTTCTTTTGTTTGCTTTTTCTAAAACCGCGGATTCTAGAAAACTACGACCGTCATAACAGGACTCAAAAAAAATATTGTTGTTTTTTAGCTTGTTTGTATAACAGAGAAACTGGTAAGTTCACCCGTTTTCAGAAGTCTTAGTGGATTTGACGTTTCCTGCCATATCATAAAATAAATAAATAAATATTCACGGAACACACTTAACACAACGCCTTCTAGTCCCAAACTAAGCAAAGCTTGTACGATGGAAACTAGATGGCTGATAGAATACATACATACATTTTTTTTTGTAAAAACATACTTATAATACATAGAAACACCCAGACACAGAACAAACATCTATGTTTACAATACACAAATGTTTGTTCTCGGTGGGGATCGAACCCACGACCCACAGCACGGAAGGCAGAGCTATTACCGACTGAGATATCATGATGTCCCCAACAACGTCCAACATCGCCATAGTTTTGCAGAAAAACAGCTGACTGCAGCAGGTTTTCAACAAACAAAAACTGAACATTATATCCTGGAAAAAGTACGCATCATTAAAATAGGATAAGGGATTTCGGAGTAACAGTTGGCACCGCAAGGTCAGCCTGCTCCCCCTCACCTGATTCGAGATCATTCGATTTGGCGGACTTAGTATTTTTGAAAACAATTAAATCTGTATCGTCCCAATGAAGGTATTCCTTGGTGAAGAACTTAGTTCTCTTTTTGGGCCTCCAGAACAGTATCCTATCAAAAGCGTCGAGATTTTATCGTTATTTTCAAAAGTTAAATATCTGTAATTTACGCGCGTCAATTGTTTCCGTAAAATGTTACCAACATTTTAACTCTTGACTTTTAGCGGAGGCTTCTTGTTTTTATATCTCGAGGTACTTTGTTTTACCACTTGTAGTTTATTTAGATTATGCATGAAATCTCGATGTGCCATTTATAGTCCATACTCATTCCCAGAGACTCTAGCCAAGTAGACATTCTCGCCAGAGACTAGTACTTATAGGAATTGATCACGTGGCTTTTGCTTCAGAAATGTCATTTCCATACATTTTGATTAGTTTTCTATTCTCTTCTCTAGCGTTTGTAGAGTAGTTCTAGATGAGTATGTTCGTACCTTTACTGGTTTGCCGATGCGAGCGGTCCCGAATCAGTGGGCAGGTTCCGGGAGACATAAAACTGCACCATTGTGGGAAGCTGAATTATTCCAAGGTTCATGAAACAGCCTTGTTTTGGGAAACTCTACCTAAGTATACTTTTGTAAGTATACTAATTTCCGATTCAGTGGGCAGAGCAAAATATTTTCTCTTTATCATGTTTTTTTGCACGTGCTTGTACTGGGATGATCAAAATATCACGTGTTTTGTTCTCTCATTAGGCGTTCGCACACTGGCCGATACCGACGTCGACACGATACTGATAATATTATTTTAGTGGTTCGAAGAAGTATTGGTGTCGGTGCCGACACGGTGTGAAAGCATCTAGTACTACTAATGTATCGATAATATCGATATCGTCGGTGGCAGTGTAACAACAGCCATTAGAAATTCAGATTCCCGCGACCATCCAAAATAACGATCGATTTCCTACAACTCTTACATTATTGAAGACAAATTCAGTCATCCATTTTTCAACTGGGCAGTTATCTAAAATGGACTCTATAAATCGCTTTATACCGATAAACTCAACCATTCCGGGAACAATTGTACCATTTTATCTCAATACAAGCATTTGTATCTTGAACAATAGCTTCACTTTCCTGAATTAGCCCGCGATCACGTCCATATCTTAGGAGGAAGATTTCTCCAACATCCCCTGAAAGCCTTTAAGCCCTTATTCCCGCGTCATAAAGTCCCGTTTCCCTTATCAAGTTCAGTCGTTGACTAAGTGAAGATGGTTAATTTACGAGCGTGGCTGCTGGGTATATATATCAGGGTTCCGAATAAAAATAAATGTGCCTTAACCGAATGATAAAATTAATTACTGGTAGTCCTAATCTTTTAGGCCCACCTGAAAACGTTTATTGTTAGTACTTAGGATACACTAAGCGAGAAGTTCCAATGCTATTAGATGGTAGTTTGGGGTCAGTGAATATTAATCAGATTTGAAAGATAAATTATATTGTTTTTTTCTGAATAAGTAATTATATTAATGGTGTAAAAGGTTAGGTTAGTAAAAGTAGATATGAAAGCTTTTAGTCTAGCTATATTTTTTTATACTTGTGGCACAAAATAAACCAAAAGAACGGACAGTTCTCTCAAACTGATTACCCATCTATTGGACAGTCGTCGGTATAACGGTTTATAATTATCATTTTCTTTTTTACGTAATTTAAGTGGTGGTTTGAATAAATGGTATGGTTTTATTTTCTTTTTACTAGGAGCAGGCCAAGGGATGCCCGTAGACCAAGAGGCAGACCACCCGCCCGATGGTCAAATGACATCGTAGAACTGGCTCGGAATCACTGGACAAGACTCGCAAGGGACCGAAAAGCATGGCGTAATAAAGAGGAGGCCTATACTCAGCAGTGGGTGCAAACGGACTGAAATGACGATGATGAGGAGTATAAAAGGATCCTTGAATGTTTTCACCATACCAATTATTTCAGTACATTCTCAGATCATTTTTTCTGGCACCATTCATTTCTGGCAGTACAAAATACAGTGTTCCTAGTAGCAATTCTGGACTACAGACAATAGTGACCCAATTCCAATCGATCTAAATTGCAATTAGTGCAGATGCATTACACCACAGCCCGACATTTGTCCACGTTAGAATGACATTCATGATACAAGCAGAAGTGAGGAAATAGTAGATTGTATATCTCGTACCAATATGGGTACTGAAATTTTTGATTGAAGCAGTCTTAATCCAGATCAATAAGATAAGTCCAGATTCAATATTTGTATAATCATTAATTAGATCTTTACGTCTCAGAGTGATGGACGCAGTGCATTGCCTTACAGGGCACGTCCTCATTGGACTTGCTTTGTGATGTAATGCATTGTTATAGGCAGAAGTTACCACTTAACACCAGGTGAGCTATCAGCTTGTTCCATTATTTTTATCATTAAAAGAAATCAGGTCTTTTGCATCTAATCTATATTATTATGATTTATACAGTGTCAGGAGCCTCTTTTTACCCATACGCCAATGAACGGGACGCTGCAATGCATGGGACATGGTTTTTAGATGGAGTAGGTTCGCCCAGCACCTACACCATCCTCTCAGCCTAGCCTCAAACGGTCTTATCTCAAACGTTGAAGGAAAACATCACGGGGGTTTTTTTTTATGAGCTATAGCTATGCATTTGGCTGCCAGCACACCTGGTGGTAAGTGTAGCTGCAGCCTAAGGTGGAGCACGCTTACCTATAATCCACCTATTAACTCTTTTCTTGAAAATTCCTAGGTTATATCTTTCAGGAAATACTGTCCGCAAGATATATTCTTGATTCAGGTACATCTTATTCAAGTCACGCATAAAAAGGTTTCGTTGTTAAAAGTGGTTTGTGTCAACAATTCAATAAAAACTTCAAAGCAACAAAAAAGAATTCAAATAACTAATGTATTAATTGATTCAAAAAACTTTTTCAATCCTCTCAAGCGGTAATAAATTTACAATTCGTTTTTCTCATTCGTGCGAAAATTTGGCGACTTTGTTTTAGAGTGTTAGCGTTAGGGTTCAATTTGGTTCGGATTTTTCTCGACACTTATGAAAATTTACAACGCAAAAGCGGCAGTCGTTTTGTAGTAATTTTTATTAGACTGTGCGGGATTTTGCCCAAGCGTGGGACAGTTTATTAGATTTTACTGCCACTGGCCGCTGGTCATTTAAGATAAGAGTCACAAAATATTGCACAGAATACATAATAGTACCACTCAACAGAATCCTCACTCTCACCTTACCTCACTCTAGGTTTTTGCGAACACACAATACACATGCGCGCCTGAAACATACATTCGTTCATATACACAAAGTCACAAATCTTTGCACGTAGTAACACGACCCATTTGTTTCATACTTAAATATTATCAGCCAGATACACTGTTTACAGTAAAAAAGTAAAATTATAAAGTGAAATTGTAATCAAACTTTACGGATTAATGAATCCTTCTGTTTTTTTAAATTCTCACGTCGTAAATTTTTACGTTACTTAAATTAATGTAATAGCAGTGTTGGGTCGAGAATGGTTTGTTTTAATAATTAGCTTTGTTTGTTAATGTGTGTGCACCCTTTAGTGCTTTTTACCTTTGAAAAGGCATAGGGACATTCGGGACAATAAACATTTGTGGGTCTAATATTGTTTTACTGCCAATCGTGTCTGGAATAGTCTGGTTACTGTGTGGAATAACAATAGCGATGTAGGTACAATGTAAGTTTACATTACTTAGTTATTTTATCGAAAACAGTGAACGTAAATTCTAAACCGCATGTTAACCGAACTAAAAAGAACAATGTAGTTATTTTAGAGATTAGGTAAGTAGATATTATATTAAGTAGGTAAATTCAGCCGATAAGGGTTGGTGATGATATTTATAAATATTTAAAAAAATAACTAGGCATTTTTATGATGCACAAGTAATTAGATAGAACAGTATTGTACACCTTCTAAATACTGTTGCATTTCAAGTTATGAGATAGCCCAGTATTGTACATACGGCTCGATTTCATAATCATCTGTGTTCTGTGAAATATTTCACTGAACTTTATAGTTATAAAGATTGTACAGACAGCTAAAGACATTGACGAAATGAACAATATTAATATTCAAAACAGTTTTATCTCGAAGTTATTAATGTATAATATCGTTTACACTTCCTAAAGTACTCGGCTCAACTCCTTAGCTATTCTCGGGTAATTTACTTAGTAATCCCCAAAGTTTGAAGCAACAGTTTGCAAGGTAAGCGACTTGTAATCTTCATAACCGTGGCTCAAACAAACCTACACAAACAAGCTCCAGTCGTAGAATACAAGATAGTACTGTATACCTTTAGAATGGTCACTTACTTGCCCCCTTTTTGATGCAATTTTTGAACTAAATACCTAAATTATTACAAGCTTATACCACAGCAGTCATATTACTCGTAGTAGGTAATAAAAGCTAACAGCTTTTAATTAATTTTAGTATCAGCTAAATACTATAATTACCTACAGAAGTGATATTAGGTAATACCAGTTATGCCACAGAAAAAATATTAGTACAAGGGTCGCACCATATGAGACTATCGCAGGAACGTGGCACAAAATATGTCCAGCAGTGGGAGAAGTTGAGCTGGAAATGATAATGATGATTATGAATATTACTACACACTAATACCATCTCATACCAACACATTCGTCAACGCACAATGGTGCCAGGCATACAAACAGTCCGGAATGTGGTTTAGTCACAAATCTGGGATATATTGTAGAATTGAGCTTTCATCAAATCAATCAATTGAAATAAATAAAGAAATAAAAACTACAAATTAATATCTCCAATCAACTCGAACTCGATATAATAAACTCACTTAAAGCCGGTACACTCTACCATAATAGAAAATTGGACTGCAACGTGGCTTTGAAGCAATAAGCTTAATAAAGACAGAACAAGAAGCGGAGAACGGATTTGGAGGTGGTATAAAATACCAGCTCCAAAAGGTGATATATTTGCAATATTTTACAGTTTTTTGGAGATAAGTCTATATTGACATCTTTGACGATGTTCATTCCAGATGTAAATAACGACCCATCTCTGAAGTCCATAGCGTTGTTAGATCAAAATAAAATTCTAGATAGGAAGATAATGCAACTACAATGATTCTGTTTATTTATTGTATGTTACAAAAAAGGCTGAAGCGCTTAGTGAACGCGTGAATACAGACGGTAGCTTATATAAAAATACTGCGGTTATCCGTATAATGGCTTTGAAAGCTTTTAGTATTTTCTATGAGTAGTGTCGATAACAGAAACTGTTTTAATACGTTGGTTTGAAATTAACCTACATAAACTCTATACCATCACTTACAGGAACTGAAAATGTAAATATTTGAAATTAGATTATGGAAAAGATACGTTTATTCTGGAATAATTATTTCATTCAAACTTTTCAGTGCATTTATTAAACAAAGCTGCTAATAAAATTTTATTTATTTCAATGGAAACCTTTTATTCGAGACTTTTTTATTCACTTATTAATCAGAATAACGGAGTCAGTAAACCTCGACGAACAATAGCAATAACCAATTTATAAATGGAAACGCGTATTGGGATTTGGTCGTCCCAATTACCGATATCAATAGAACGAGCCATGCAAGATACAAGTACAGTAAGTACTTCACCTACTTCTGGTAACAAAAGAGCATCATTATCATCATCACGTATCAGTTAATTAATTTACCTATTACACAAAGTGGGAGTGGGGTGGCCACGTCTGCCGCATGCCAAACGAGCTCTGGGCCAGACTAACCACAGAGTGGCGCCCACAAGAACCAAGACGTCGCGGCAGACCAAGAACAAGGTGGCGGGATGAACTGGATAAATACCAGCCCGAATGGATCATCACAGCATTGGATCACACAGCGTGGAGGGAAGGGGGGGAGGCCTTTGCCCAGCAGTGGGACATCGAAGGCTCATAATAATAATAATAATTAGACAGTTGCTCAAACAAATTATCTTAAGGCCGTATAAAGAAATTGTTACTCAAACATAGATTTAAGCAGAGATTTGCAGTTCATACAAAGTCTGCTTAAGTCCTGATCAGTGCTTGAGCAGTAAATCAAAATACAGCCTTAGTCACCCAAAATTGAATTACGCATCAACATGATAATGTCTCCGTATCGCGCCATCACGTAAATCAAACTAATGGCTTCAGACTATTAGCAGTTATCGAAATTGAGGTAATTACTAAACAAATTATAACATGACGCGGATTGCGATCTGAGATAAAGAGACCTAACTCCAAATCGTGCGTAAAATGTCGGACTGCAACCGTTTTTTATTCAAGATTTTTTATTATTTTTATTTACGTCATCCAGTGACAGTAGGTACCTAGTTTACAGATCTTAAAAATGGATTTCAACCGTATTGACTTTGTTCGCGCATAAAGTTTTGAAGGGAAAATATCCACCATTTTACCTTTAAAACAAATGACAGCTGACTTGACGATAGAAGAAAAAGAAGAAGAACCGTATCGAAGACTGTCAAATAAATTAAAATCAGATATTTCTCTTCTTCTTTTTTTTATGACCTCGTCTGTCATTTCTAAAGACAGTTTTGCCAGTGTCAAGTATATGATTGAAATAGTCTTTCATCAAGTCAGTATTCTTCTTCTTTTATTAAAAGCTGTTATACTAATTCAGATATTTAGATAAGTGACTAAGTGACAGTAACATAACAACATTTGAAACTTCAAAAAAATGTGTCGAGTCAACACTCATTCGATTGTTTTCGTTTGTGTGTCATCGTATACGAGTGAGCACCCTAGAATGCTCGATTACTAAAACAGACTAATTGGTGATTCACAGCCAAAACCAACGCGTTTAACATTTAATACCCGTTGATAAAGCGGATTACAGCAAGCCATCTGATATCGCTGGCAGTAGACAAGTGTTGATTGGCCGTAGGGATGCCTGTCTTATATTACGTGCATAAAACAGTAGGATAGACAGCCCTACGTCTGATGTAGGGATGCCTTAACATATACATGGTGTTTCATAAATCATGTACCCGGAAAGGGCGCCATTGGTGTCAACAACATTTGCTTTACGACTTTACGGATTTATATGTTTTTCTTTCAAGTTACAGCCAGCAATATAAACATTGACAACCCTAAAATTACTTAGATACTACGTAGACAGGTGACTGTTGGCAAACTTAGGGTTGTCAGTACTTTTCAAATAAATCCCTGTGGAATTATCTAACTTATGAAACCAGTATTTCATTTCTGTTTTGTAAAGTTAATGACTTGACAGTTTGCTATCCAATAGTAGTTACCTACTTAGGTAGGTATGTACTTGTGTTAGCTTTAGATTAATTACGAACGCAAAATGAAAGGTTCAAAGCTGATTGTTGACATATTACCGTCTTTCTGTAGTCAGTCAGGTAAATATGGTGGATAATAATTTCGTGAACTCCAACTCCGAGTTCAATTCAACATGATGCTATAAATTTTCAATCTGCAATTCTGTTTTCAAAGCAAACGATCTGTAACACGAACTTTGATTAAACTTTATTGAACGATCTTATAAACGAAGTAGACATGTTCATAAAACGTTTGTCTGACTGTCTGAAATTCAGTAAGCTAGGCATTATGACTAAGGTCAAGGTGGTTATGACTGTATTGACTTAAGTACCTCGAAAAAAAACGCAGGGATATAAAAAGTTGTTTTTCTAATTTTCTTAAACTAGGCATGAGCACATTGAGCATAGAATTACGTACGGACTGGCATAAGTGACGGAACGTAGATACAACTCTTTTAGATTGCTTTTTTAACAAAGAATTGCAAGAAAAATATCACTTCGGTCGCATGAAGTGATAGTTGGTGTAGTTTTACCTCGAGCACCGCTCGTTCACCTCGCACATCTCGAGGTGGAAACTTTCAGTAACTTTCTTAGGATGCCTAAGAAAGTTACTGAAATATTTGAAATAGTAGACGCATAAGCTCAAAACTATTTACCCCGTGTTTCGTCTCTTTCGATCAAATTTAAAACTGCTTGTCAATGCAGAAGACAAAACACGGTGCCTATAACTATTCTGACCTAGCATCGGGTTTATTGGTAAAGCTGTAAAAGTGGTTCGTGACAACAAAAAGTTTGGAACGTCTTTCAAGTAATGGGAAAAGAGTAACCCCTCTAAGCCTGAATTGTAGGATTATCGCTGGAGAAGTCAGAGGCGTAGCACTAGTAAAGACGTTCGAAGCGAGCACAGAACATAAACCATATTCCATTTTACGTGGACGAATTTCATGAAGCTTGCACTTGGGACTTTGATTTGTGGACATCAAAAGCAATTTATGCGGATTTAATCAATCATGATTCCACACGGTGTAATAACAGTTTCATACAAAATGCAAAACCTATTTATGAATTTATGATATTATGATTATTATGATTTATGATGAATTTATAAAAAAAATTATGATTCAGCAAACTTTTTCCACTCTATCTGTTAGTTCCATAGCAAAAAAACATGTGTGCAACTCACACGTGATAGAAGTGAAACTTAACTTAACCTTAAACTTAAGTTCAGTTTTATAGATCACAGAGTTAAAATTATATTTGAACCAAATCTGGTAATGCTCTGTTCACTACGTGGATTAACCATTACCCAAATTAGATTCAATTCAATACATTAATTAGTTTTCTGGCGAGGACTAACAAAATTGCTCGAATACGAAGAATCTGTAGCGATTGGTAAAAACTCTTGGCAACAGTTTCTGACGCTGAATCTAGCGATTATGTCGCATAATTCAGATACCAATCAAATTAAAACGCTTTCTAGGCGAGATTGGCGCGGATGGTAAAATTAATTTCGCCAAGGTAGAACTCAGTGTCGACATTTGGTAATAATTCCCTAATGCCTGTTTTTGTATTTAAATTTTCTCGACTAGCAATTTCATGAAATGTCATAAGTCAAGAATTTGAAAACGGAATTTCGGTCCACTTGAATAAACAGAATCCGTAGTAATAAAGATTTAGAGGCGCTTTTGTCGTGTTGTCTGAAATAAATAATAATAAATATCGCGGTAGAATTAATTCGCATTTAATAAAATCATATCCAGCTTTAACATTTTGATAGGAATCGGGTAGGTACGTGGGTGGCACCTAGTACCTACCTACTCGTACTTTGCAGGTTAGGAACATACCTCGTAAAGTTTTATTTTATTTCACACTATATTATTATGTGTCTAAATAAACGCTAATGTCAATACGTTCGGAGCTGATACAAGCGTCCTTGTCTGTCCTGTAGATAAGGTCAACTAGGCTGAGAGGATAGTACCTACAGCCTACGCCATCCAAATCATGTCCCACTACAGCGTCCCGTTCATAGGGGTATGGGTGTAAAGTGACCCCTAACGCTGTATAAATCATCTTGATTAGAAGCAAAGACCTGATTATTATCCGTGTGTAATATAGGCATATCTCCAGATGTGACAGTATTAACGGATGTGGACTGAGATGAGAGTTACGTCGGTATAGTCAATGTGAGAAAATATTTAAAGTAGTAGAGCTCTCACAAAGAGCTCTACTACTATTACATGACTACGTGACATTGGATCTGTAAATTGCCATCTGGTCTTACGAATTAATTTTGATAAGTTTATTTGGGCAGTACTTACAAAACTCGTTACTATTAACCATTGCGAAGTTAACCAACTTTAACTATCACTCACTGTCAATGATATTTAATTAATATTTGTTTACAAAGCATCTTCATTATCTCTTTGTATTTATTATTATTTATTACGACAGCATTCATTAATCACAGTCGCACTGGATACCAATCAACCCTTAATTTGATGGTAATAAACATACCGGGTGTAATTATTTCAGTCCCGGAATTTCGGGGGGTTAAAATAAATATGAACCACTTTTTCCGTGGAACCAGATTCATCATCTTCTTACCCATATTACAGGTTGTACGTACAGGCCCTTATCCCACACCAATAACTGGAGTCGGTTTTACTTATATTCGTCTTCTTTTGTCTAGATTCATAGATAAAATACATAATAATACCTATTAGCTCTGTACCTACAGTGTTCCTTAGAAATTAAGTTTGAATTAAGTACCGTATTCTTAGTATAATATTAATTTTTATTAGAAGTAGAATAACGCCATTAAAACGGTTCTGTCATGTTATTTTATCTGAATAAATT
The DNA here is from genome assembly GCA_918843925.1 of Eulithis prunata. Classification (NCBI taxonomy): domain Eukaryota; kingdom Metazoa; phylum Arthropoda; class Insecta; order Lepidoptera; family Geometridae; genus Eulithis; species Eulithis prunata. The sequence continues at coordinate 2,909,195 of OU974016.1, read as the reverse complement.
GAAATTTAAATAGAGTCTTCTCTATCAGTCATCATCTTGGTGCTCAGTCATTTCTTAACTCACATCTTCTTTCACACAGTCCCCATAAATATTAGCGCGACAAAAATATTAGCTGTTCTGATACATTTTTGCCACGTACCTCAAAAACAACACCTATGTTTGGCTTTTCACGCTAATTGTGAATGGTTTCCTACGAAAACTTGTTCATTATTATAGGTACTTGAACCCGCGGAAGTTTCGAGAAGTGGTTCACCCTGTATTCATGCAAAAGTTGGTATAATAGATAGATAATATAATACTATTTGGTAACTACAAGCTTGATAATTAGCCATCAAATTTAACATGGTACGAGTATCAAGACTTGTGGAATGTTTGATACCTACTCTGATACCTAGGTACTCTGTTCTATAGTTAGGGTTGCCAACTTTTTAATAAAGAAATAAAATATTTTAGGGTCGAAGAAGGAAAATAAACAGTATTTCTATGAAGAAAACAGTATGTTAATGTATTCACGTACCTACTTAATAAACGTGGCGGATCCAGGATTTAGGTTAGAAAGCTAGGGGTACCTACCTATCCCTAGACCTACCATTTAAGGGTTCGCGATTTATAAATAAATAAATAAATATTCACAGACACTTAACACAACGCCTTCTAGTCCCAAACTAAGCAAAGCTTGTACGATGGAAACTAGATGGCTGATAGAATACATACATACATTTTTTTTTCTAAATACATACTTATAATACATAGAAACACCCAGACACAGAACAAACATCTATGTTTACAACACACAAATGTTTGTTCTCAGTGGGGATCGAACCCACGACCCACAGCACGGAAGGCAGAGCTACTACCGACTGAGCCATGACGCCTGTCGAACGTTTGCTTCAAGCAATTATTTCAAGCATCACTTTAATGGATTTGACACACCACAAGGTGTTTGTTGTTGGTTTACCTAACTACGCGGAGCGATATAGGGTTATTGTAACATGCGATTGATCTACAAATAGAGCAGTTAATTGACTGCAGTGCTGGTTTCTGAATAAACTAAAATCTAATGTTATTATCAATCAGCAAAGTTCTTTTGTTTCTTCTGAGATTTTGAGATCAAAAAAGCGGTGGAGGGCGACCTAGGTGTCTACTTACCTACCTACCTTACCTAATTTGGTTAGGGACCGTGACGAGTGGAGAGAAGAGGGAGATAAGGCTAATGAAAAAAAATTATAAGATTTACACTGCGTCGCAAGTATCGCAACGTGGTAACTTTCCGCTGAATAACTTCTCAGCGCAGTGTAACTCGAAATACTAGCAAACTTATTTAATTTTTCAGAGTAGGTCGTTGACTGGCAGACAGAGTAATAAAACATAGATTGCCGCTTTTTATGAAAGTCAGATAAAAATTAGCAAAAACTTTTTTCATTTGTTTTCAATAACTCTAAAAGCTTTGCAGTCTGGCACATCGGAATCTTTAATAGAGACAGCAATGAAATTGGAATTGCGAATATATTCTGGGAGTAGTAGATTAATAAGGCATAGAAGTCAAACTAACTTCCAGCCGATACTATCATTAGCAATAGCATGTTTCAACTATTGAAACTTTGAACTAAAGGTACTAACTACCAATTCTAGGTTATGTAAAGTGTGTAGGTACCTATTTAATAAAAAAAAAATTGAGTCATATTTACAAACTATTCTTATCTTAGTCAAAATAGTCCCGTTGCTAGCTTCCAGTTTCACAGACAGTTTCCAGTAATTTAAGTTAACATTTTAGAAAGTTGCTCGAACGATGAAGGTGGAGATGCAAATACTAAATTCGCCCTATACTACACGCACACAATACGATTTACCAGTGTAGCTGAAATCTCTAACTACATTAATCTTTCCAAGTTTCATAACTTATGGTGCACATAACATTTGGCATTCAGTACGCAACTCGTTCGTACCGGTGGAAAAGTTTCCAGTTTAGTTTCGCTTCTATACGCTGCATTACCTATGGTTTTGTCGAGTTGAGTTATTAGAATAATATGGTAATAGCACTGCGTCATTAGGCTACACAGCAAATCGAGTGTTCTGGAAATGAATGACCTCGAGGAATTATTGGAGTTATCTTTATTACTTAACCCCTAGTATAAGTCATGGAGTTAAAAAAAAGGGCCTAAACACTGCGTCAACAGAGTTGACCACTCACGAGCTAGCTTGCTTACTTACCCCTAGTATGCCTCAATTCCAGACAATAAAAAATCTATTGTGACTCACGTGGATCTGCGTTTCTGCATACCAAAGATTAAACTTTTATAGCCTCGGGCAGCGTGATAGGGAAAAGAAAATTAGTAAAATCTAATATTGCAGATGAATGTGTTTCATTTTCTTTATTTTCGATGTTGCCACTGGCACCCTCTTCGACTGAACAAAGTCGGTGTAACACTGTTGTTGTAAGCACACAGACTGTTGATATAACTGTTAGTTTTTCACTTGTCCAAAATCGCAAATAAGATCACAATTAAAAATTCCATGTTTTATCAGGAGAGCGCAAAGCTAAAAAGTATATTTTGAAATAACAGTTGTTTTAAAGAAAATAACTATACCTAATACAGTGCTAACAAAAGTTAGTGGTTGTACTTACAGAGAAAGTACCTACCTACAGAATATTTTGACATTTGCAAAGGGAAAAATCCAAATGGGTATCGTATCTACGTCTTTTACGAGATCATACCAACGATTTACGATCTTTCGTAAGTAAAATGCCTCAGGGCTTATGGTATTTCTCTACCTTTTACCAAAAACATGAGAAAAATGTATTTGGTCTGAATGTACCCAACCATATATTGTTATTTATCATTAATAATTCCAAAAACGACAAAAAAATATATTCATTTAGAAATTTTAGAACATAGAATATCATAAGCTGTATTTCAAAATCAATAAAATTATTAATTAAAAAAAAACATAAGCGTCAACTTTGTGGGTAACTAGTATTTGCAGATAAAACAGGATATATGTTAGGTTTTTTAAAATCGAACCAATCAAACAATCGTCAACCAAGCCTAAAACAAGCGTCTAATGAATACAGTAAAAGCTTTTCAAATGAAGTAAACAGGGAAGAATTGGATCAAAAATACAGACTAAATGAGGTCCCTTTTCAATTTGCATAAGCTGTTATCTGTTGCATGGTATTTTGAATTCTGCCAGTTTTAAGAGTTTCGTAACCTGGGTCTGCAACAAAAGGTTTATTTGCCGTTTTGAGTTACACTGCGGTTTCTTTGCAAGAGTCCGAACGCAACTTCAAAGCGGCCGCGTAATGTAAATCGAATATTACAAGTAAATCTTTGAAATATAATTTTTCGTAGTAGACGCGCCTGTCAATTCAAAGGGAGGCTTATAAATACAGTGCTCTTTATAATAAACTTTGTAAATTCGAAAGGCTTCGGTCGCGGTTGCGTATTCAAGCTTGCGTTTTATTTTATGAATGGTTTGCCGACTTTAGGGAACCATTCACCTTTTAACCCCTAAAAGGCTAAAGATGTTTTAAAAGAGCATTTTGCAGCTGCTTTTCTCACTTTTTGAATTCGTTCTCATTTTGCGTCTTTATCTGACACACGCTTTACCAATACGGCCCGCAGACAAAGGTTGTAGAGGGAAACACTACAATTAGTGGTATGGTTTCGTCCCACCCTACACCCAGGGGTATGGCCAGGGTATGGTGGGTCCGAAGTGGAATTTCTCCACCTCAACCACACTATTCTACAATGTAAACATTTGCGTGTGTCAATTGATCTTTAATGATTTAAAGATCTATTAATTAACATTCATGCCATTTTAAATTTAATACTATCATGATAAAGTACATTTTACATTGCAAGCCGATGAAGTCACATAGGTCAGTAAACATACGAGTCAACATTTTGACAAGACGCTATAATATAGGCACATGCATAATTAATTTGTGTGTTATTTTTGACAGAGAGTCAAATGAGGGCTCTTGAATTAGTAAGTAAGTGTAAGTACGCCTATAGGTACGAAATACTTGTACGTAACACAGAATATTAGTTAGATTTACAGTATAGCCAACATTTTTGCGCTCAAATTTCAGAACAATGCTCAAGTCTAATGAAATAAGATGATACCTAAATAAAATGGAGAGATATTACAAGAATTTCAGAGTAATATCACAGAATATTAGTACGTAAAATTACGACAAAGCCAATAACATTTTGTAAAACGACAGTTTAATAAAGGCTGAGATGAAATACTGTTCAAGATTATTTTATACTTTACCTATTCATGGGTCCCAATAAATAAGGTAAACATCTTCACAGTGTCAGTCAGTTGTACCTAGTTGTAGTTATGTATTGTCTAATAATTTTCTGTGGTTCATTCTATTTCTAACTCCGTGTTTCGGCTAAAAACATTCACAACACAATCCATACAAACGATTGGTTTTTACAATCAAGAAAATCCTTAAAACAATCTGCACAAGATTCAAAATGTCAAACATATGCACAAGGTTTGGCGGTGGGAACGCAAATCGATATCTTCACAGTGCATGTTTTGCAGTGGAAACCCACGGTTACACGTGCTTGCTTACACGTGGTAAAACATTTAGGGTAGGTACTCTGGTATAATGTTTTATTAGATACCAATATAGAAACCACTTCGTTCGGCAACCTCTTTCAAAACTTTGACCGCTCGACCTGGATACTATGAAAACGAAATTATCTTTTAGCTTCGTATCATAAAGCTTTTGAAATGGTAATATTATTTAGTGATCGATTATCGAAATAGTTTTTATTGCAACACTGTTATTAAAGTTTAAAACCCATTATCCTTCTATTCCGGGCATTGGTGTAAGTTCTATTTCGTCATAATAATTTTATTGGTCGAGAGAGCGCAGTGAGCCAAGCGGCGTTGTATGTTTGTTACTTAGAGCATTGCTTTCGAACCGTTTATCTGTTATGCACAGAATTTGGTAGATCAACAGATCGTATTATCAATAATTTACCTTAGTTGCAGTACAGCCTTAACCAAACAGACCTTTACTCTATACAATTAGGGTTTGATTTCCATTGTACATTTTACGTACTGTTCAGGAGTCCCACTTACCTGCAAATAAAAAAAGTTATAAGAATAAATGCATAGTTTTATAATTTTTTTAGTATTCTATAGGTATCATGTAGTGAGCTTCGTTCCTTTATTATTATCCATCCATGTTTCATTAAAATCAATTGAGTTCTTAGAATGTAAGCCCCTATTGTGTGTTTTACATAGCGCGGTAACACGACAACGCTCAGTGGTCGAGTCGTTGTCACTGCGTAATGTAAACCTATATAAATAAATTTCATCGACCAATGATCTTTTTATGATTGGTAGGGATTTAAGTCGTTGGTAAAGACAAACAGTCATAACTTTCACATTCATAAGAGTTCAGAGCGTGAGGTTGCAATGGCAAATCGTGATTAGAAAGGTCATGAGTTCGATTCCTGATGCGAGGCAAAGCTTTTACCATTCTTTTTTGCCGCTAAGGGAAACAACGTTTATTATCCCGGTCACAGCCTGTTTTTATTTGCTATTAGCTGAGCTGAGTAAAATTAGATACAGCTGAAACTACCACAAAAAGTTTTTTTTATATCTAGCTGTTTTTATAGCTAAGCTAAATATTTGGCTGCCAGCACACCTGATGGTAAGCTGCAGCCTAAGGTGGAGCACGCTTAGCCATAACCCACTTACTCACTCTTTTTTTAAAAATTCCTAGTGTAGATGAGCTCCGGCGAAGTGGTGGCAAAAAAACGATGAAAACCAAGGCACTTTTTTCTGTTATAATTTTATCTTGAGATCCAACAAATTTACAGACAAATGAATAAATACAGAACGGAACATGAGAATGCTTTTTTTTATTGCGAATTTTTTTACCATAGACAACAGAAAAATTACTTATAATAAATAGACAAATAAGGCGTCGCCTACATTCCCCACCCTAGTGTTGCCTTGGCAACACTCACTCATAATAGGATATCCTGGCGACGCGTGTTACTGAACGTTTCAGGGTACCGGTTTGAGTCCGCACGGCAACCACTCTAACTCTACCATCGCTACCTGGAAATATTTCCTGAATGATGCCTCTAGGCCATACGCACCTGGGGGAATCGGGATCAGCGACAAAAACAAGGTCTCCAACACGAAGTGGTTGTTGATCTTGATCTTTACTCCATTTCTGTCGGGGTATCATATCTGGCAATACCTCACGCACCCACCTTCTCCAAAACATATCGGCTAGCGCCTGCGCTTTGCGCCACTGCTTCCTTAAGTGGAGGTCCGAGTCATCGAAGGCTCCAAGCAAAGGTAAGTTTGAAGACGTACCAAGCAAAATATGATTTGGCGTGAGCGACTCTGTTGTTCCAGGCTCTACTGAAACGTGACTCAACGGTCTGCTGTTAACAATATTTTCGATCTCAGCGAGTAAGGTGATGAGTACTTCATCCTTTGGCGCGCGCTCCTTGAGTACCACCTTGAGTGTGGTCTTCACGCTCCTGATGAGGCGTTCCCACGCCCCACCCCAGTGAGGGCTCACTGGTGGGATGAAACTCCATTGCGTTCCGTAGTTGCTCGCAGTCGCTTTCAGCACTTCCTCGTCGAGTTCCTGGATCGACCTTTTCAATTCGGTATCTGCTCCGCGCAGATTAGTGCCATTATCGGAGTACATGAATCCTGGCCATCCTCTTCTAGCAGCCATGCGACGAAGTGCCATCAAGAAGGCGTCGGTCGTCAGTGCATGTACCACTTCAACGTGGACTGCTCTTACTGTTAGGCAAGTAAAAAGGACTCCATACCTTTTTTCGCGGCGTCTACCAACCGTCACCTCCATGGGTCCAAAAAGGTCCACTCCACAGTGGGTGAAAGGTCTCTGGTTGTGAGCCATCCGTCCTGCCGGTAAATTACCCATGCGTGGTGCTATGGGCTTGACCTTGCGGATCCTACAAAAATTACATACGGAGACAACATTCTTTACTGTTGGTCTAAGTTTAATTATCCAATACTTTTGTTTTAATTCGTTGACTACCATTTCCTGGCCGCCATGGCCAGCCATCACGTGGTAGTGACGCACGATCAGTTTTGCAATGTAATTTTTTCCATCTAGAATTACAGGTTGCTTCGTAGCGAGAGAAACGTCGGCGGCGGCGTCGATACGGCCACTCGCGCGCAGTATACCGTGCTCATCACAAACTGGCGATAAGGTGAGTAGTTTACTCCGTCTACCTACGTCCTTCCCAGCCTTAATTTCAGCTAGGTCTTCACTAAATGATTGAGCCTGTGAGTACTTCATGAGTAAGCATTCCGCGCGCCTCATTAATGTACAGTCATCGGTAAGTATTTTATACCTACATCTGTCTATGAATTTCAGCATAGCGGCGGTGCTTCTCAACAGACGCAACCATGAAGAGAACCTACTAGGTTCAGGTACGACAGGTAAGTACGTACTTACAGTTTGTATGGTAGACACGCACTCAACATCACCTTTGTCTGTTTCAGGAGCTCCTTGTACGATGTCTGCAGGCCACGACTGCTCTTCACTGGAAAGAAATGTGGGACCATTAAACCACTCGCATTGAAAAACGGTTACATCATAAGATTCCCTAGTGGCAATGTCTGCGACATTTATAGCGGTAGGTATGTACCGCCACTCGTTAGGATTTGTCAGTTCATCGATCTCACCTAGTCGGTGAGCTACGAAAGTTTTATAAGTTCGCCTGTCATTGCGAACCCACTGCAGAACTGTCGTAGAATCACACCAAAAGTATCTACGTATCGGCTTTATCCTATGCTCGGTCTGTATAGTTTCCGCTAGCCTGGCTGCCATCAGCGCTGCCTGTAGCTCAAGCCTAGGGACTGTGGTAGGCTTCACAGGTGCTACTCGACATTTGCTTGACACAAAAGCTACTTTTATTTTGTTGTTTACCGTCCAGCGCCAAAAAGCTACAGCGCACATAGCTTGCGTAGATGCATCACTAAATAAATGCAGCTCTAGGTTGCTATAGCAATCAGCTGATGGGAGCGCATGCCCTGGTAAACTACCCACCGGAAAAGAAGCGGAACCCGCCGGAAAAGAAGCGGTTATGTTTGTGGCGCTATGGTAGCAGCGAGGTAAGCGTATGCTACCGATTAATTTTAAAACCTTTAGCCAGCTTAACCATTTGTCGTAGATGTCATCGTCTAACGAGTCATCCCATCCTATTTTTGATCTCCATGTCAGCTGTAAGATAATCTTACCATTTATAGTGAATGGAGATAAAAACCCGTAGACGTCAAAGATACTCATTATTACTTGCAGTGCCTCCCGTTTAGTAGGTCGCCTTCCGTTGAGGATTTCCTCAGGAATTCGTTTGAACGATACATCAAAGCCTAGGGTGTCATCATCAGGGAACCATAAAAGTCCTAGGGCTCGTTCTCCATCTTGTGGCATACCAATTTTAAATTTGTGGGCATTAGACGCAAGTTTATCGCTAGGTAATGCATTCAGAACCTCAGCGCTATTACTCAACCAGTTACATATTACAAACCCTCCGGACTGGTGAATATTGCTTACATCGTGCGCTAGGTTGATACACGTCGCCGAATCTGGCGTCGAATCTATGTAATCGTCCATATAGTGTTGGCTACATATAGCTTCAACAGCTGACGGCATTGATTGTTGGAAACGCAGCGCGTTTTTGTTCTTTATAAATTGAGCTATGAACGGAGAACAACTTGCACCAAAAACCAATGAAGTCATTTTATAAGTTTTCATAAAGCTACTTACATGGTCTCGCCATACAAATCTGAGTGCGTCTTGACAGCTAGGCAATATCTTTACTCTCAAGAACATGTCCTTGATGTCCCCAGCAATCGCGACCCTATGTTCACGAAAACGCAGCATTATGCCATATAATGACATCAGCAGATCAGGACCTGTAAGTAAATAATCATTTAATGATAAACCTCTCGACTTGGCGGCGGCATCAAATACAAGACGCAGTTTCTTTTTGTTAGGGTTGTCAACACCAAAATGTGGTAGGTACCATGTTTTGTCGTTCTTTGTAAGGTCAGTGACCTCCTCGGCAAAGTTGTTATCAAAAAGATGGTTAACCCTTTCCTTGTACCTATGACCATATTCCTCATTCGAAGAAATCTTGTGTTCCACATTTTTGAACCTACGTAGTGCTGTTGGCTCAGAGTCAGGCATTTTACAGTTAGGATCGCGCCATGGAAGTCCAACGTGCCATCTGCCTTCCTTTAGAACAGCTGATTTCTCCAGTTGTTCTATGGCACGCAAGTCTTCAGCATTCTGACGAGGTTTGCTAGATACACCCATTGACTCGATAGAAAATGAGTTTCTTACCTCATCATGAAGCTGTTGCAGCACCAAACCTTCTTCCTCCTTAGCAGCCTGGACATCATCCTGGATGAAGAGCGTGGAATGACGCACATGTGATGACGTCACCGGTACCCTTCCATGAATACACCAACCTAACAGAGTGAGTGTTGCACAAGGTTCATTTGACCTACCTACCCTAGCATTCAATGGCCTTATCAAATGGTAATTATCTTGTCCTATCAACAAGTCTGGTTTAACATTTTCATTACATAAGTAATTTTTTACATTTTTTAAATGAGCAAAATCATTACAATTTACTGAACACAAATTTTGTCTAGGTAAATTAAGTTCCTTAACACTATGCGCATTAAGTTCATATTTGTTTCCATCACATGTAGAAAGTTGAAGACGCACTACCTCAGATTCACATTTAAGTTCATTGTTGTTCCATGCACCCGACACTCGCATGGTTTCTGGGCGTCCTTGCAGCCCTAGCCGAGAAGTTAACGCAGAGTTTATCAAGCTCACTGTGGACCCGTCATCTAATAATGCAACCGCACTGATAGTACCTTTAGGTCCATGTAGGTTTAAACGCACTACTTTTAATAAAACTTTACATACAGTTTGTGTGTTGATGTTTGTTACACTTTCAGGCTGCTGCTCCTGTGGACCTCCGGATGTCTGCTGCCCTCCGTTGGTGCCTGGGTGAAGCTCAGCGGCCGTGTTGGAAGTAGTCACGTTGTTGTTGTTGGTGCTCGGGTAATGAAGTAAGCGATGATGGAGTAACCCGCAGTCATCTATGTCACATGCTGGTGCTGGACAAGTACTTCTGTCATGCTGTAACAATAGGCATTTATAGCATAATCTTTGCTTTTTTACAAAAGCCCATCTTTGTTTGCGTAGTGCTTTTTGAAACTTCTTGCATTCTGGCAGTTTGTGTTTCATTGTGTGACAGAATTTACATTTGTTGTTGTCTAGGTCTTCTTCATTTTGTACTAAAACTGTATTGTGTGAGTGTGAGCGAGTAGATGAAGGCTCCTGGGATCTCTTTCTATTGTTACAGTTATAGTCTAGACTGGTAGTGTTCACTAGTGCCAAAGTATTAGCTTTTTTAGCTTCTTGTGTGAGAAAGTCAGATAGAGTGTTCAGTGTTGGTTTTTTACCTTGAGTGATGAGAGGATAACTGTAGTCGGCCCATTTCGATAGTAGGACTGTAGGTAACTTTGATAGCACATTTGTTATCACATTGGTGGCCACTAAATACTCATCTCGACCAATCGCACTGACTGCTACCACATAATTTCTCACTTTCACAGCAAAAGATACAATATCTTTTATATAATCCTGGGATACTGGGTTCATTTTCTTAAGGTTCAGCATTATTTTAGACAGGATCACATCTGGGTTTCCAAATTGTAGTTCCAGGGTTGACATCACATCTTCGGGCGTTGAGGCACTTATTAGTAAAGCTGACACGGCTTCCTTTGCCTGCCCGCGAAGACTCTTTCGAAGTCGCCATAGGTTCTCCTTTGAGGTGTAACTACAAAGTTGGGTGGACTCTTCGTATGCTTGCTTGAATTGAAGCCATTCCATGGGGTCCCCTTCAAAAGTAGGTAAATCTTTGGGGTTGCAAATAATGCGACTCATTAGCTTTGCATTGGATCCATTGTTGGCGGAGGCGTTAGCGGCTGTAAGATTCTTGAGTGCGCTTGCTAGCATTTCTACTGTCCCTTCTGTGCCGATGGTACATGTCATCGGCAAACACGGCGCGCCCGATAAATGACCATGATCGGGGGCGGGCTGTGTGTTCAGTTCATGCTGACTTCGCTCGAGCCACTTCTCCACTTGACTTCTTGTGTCCAACAATTCCTCGTCCGTTCTTGAACTTTTTGAATGGCATTCTTGCATAGCGGCCATTTCAGCGACGAGTTTCTTATCAATCAGATCCATTTGGATTTTTGCCTTTGCTTCTGCTGCTTGTAGTTCCAGCTTGGCTTTTTGTGCTGCCACAGATGAAGACGAGCGTTTGGATTTCGATCCGACAGAGTGATGTTTTGATTCTAATGGCGGCGGCATGGTCGGTAGCAGCGGGCCGGATGGTAATGGCGGCTCCGATTTCACGACACTGTTTGCCTCCAAGCAAAATGTACGACGTCGGTGAAATTGTTCGTCTTTTTTTTTATCATGATGTTCTGCAGGCGGCTGTGTTGGCATCATACTTGCAGACTTCGCCTCTTGCTGCTGTTTGACGGCCTTCCTCGTGCTTACAACCATTGATTGCGTAGCACGTTGCGGCGTGTGGAACATTTGCAAACTTCTTTGCAGATCGGGTTCGAAGGACAATGTAGATGAGCTCCGGCGAAGTGGTGGCAATAAACGATAAAAACCAAGGCACTTTTTTCTGTTATAATTTTATCTTGAGATCCAACAAATTTACAGACAAATGAATAAATACAGAACGGAACATGAGAATGCTTTTTTTTATTGCGAATTTTTTTACCATAGACAACAGAAAAATTACTTATAATAAATAGACAAATAAGGCGTCGCCTACACCTAGGTTATATCGATCAGGAAATACTGATGATGGCAGAGAGTTCCACTTGTACGTACATGTGTACTTTCTATAATGCAAAATAAATACGCGATGTATTTTAAAATTACCGAAAAATCGAAACTAGGTACTAAGTTGAAGAAATATGGTATTATGCGGACTCAATTTTGCTAATAAATAACTGGAATTGAAATGTATTTAAAAAGTTGGAAGACTGTTTAAACTCTATAGAATTTTAGAATGTTTCCCTCCCTGTGTCCTTTTACAACACTCACCCTGTGTGCCTTGATCACGAATAAATGTGACAATAAACGTATCGTAACGCTAGTGTATCCGAGATACACTGCGCGGTGACACTACAACGGTTGGCAGTCGAGCTGGCATTGACGCGCAATATAACTCGAATACGCTAACGCGGCGACTGTCAGATTTGTTCGTGATAGAGGCACAGTATCAACAAAGTAGGATATTACATTACACCGCGTCGTTTGAAGGCCTTAAATCAATCCAGTTTGATTGATCATTCGGGATTCAAAAAATATTTGCCTACAAACCTAGAGCCGACTAAACTGATGGAAAACCGATTAATCACGAACTGGTGTTTTGTCAAAGCAAATATTTAACATTAGCTCCTGCCCGGGGCTTCGATTGCGTTTGTGTTGAATCAATTTAGTACACGTAGTACCTACCACAGAATATAATAGTACAATTTATATAGGTACAAGTAATAGTATATAAAAACTTCACTTCACGGTGGATAAAGGGTGAATTTTTTCTTTAAAAACCATACATTTAGATAAAGGTGCCTAACGACCTATTTTGCAAGCTGATACTAGCTAACCCTTGTACGATCTTCACAGAATTCCACAGGTCAACTACACTCTACCTTCTATCAAGATTTTGATAATGTGAATGCGAGTTAAATCTAAAGGGGTTAATCTATTAAACATCTCGGTTCGGAGATCTGACACTGAGATCTGATCCGAGATGTTTTGGACAGGTAACTGTTTCTACTAGAACCCGATCACTCGTTTCATAAAATCCATACGTAAGGTACTACTTAATAGGTTACTACCTACTACTTGGTACTAACTAACCTATTATGTATAGCTAATAAGTAGTCCACATAAAAAATCATTTACACATCAAATAAAATATATGATAATACACTTATGCCTATTTAGTTGAACGGCAAACGTAACGTCTTGTAATAAAACTTACAATCTTAATACAATCTTAAAAAAATAAGAAACAGACGAGTTTTAAAATGGGTACCATGCGAACTAATTCGCGAACTAGAGTCCTACGCTCACTTCCGTTGATGACGGAATCGCTGATAGGGATGACATGAAAATGACGTCGAAAACCCGATTCTCCAGTAAGTGAAACTAGTTTTCATCAGACATTTCGGGATTAGGTACTCTAGTGGGGCGAGAGTACCTAATTTCTCTACCGAACTGAGCAAAAGGCCACTGAACAATTTGGTGGTGTTTGAACGTTAACCTTTCAGGAACTTACTATATAAGCTTTTTCAAGCTTCAATTATGTATCATTATTATTTTATCATTAGGATTTTTTCCTCAAATTAAGGACCAGATGACGGACGTTTATTACATTTTCCTGCTCGGAGTTTTTTGTTGAATTTCTTTTGTTCCCCGGTCACTTGTAATTTTATGATCCCGTAAGAAAACACGCTGTGTTGGCGGAAACTTGTAATTATAAAAACTCAGGGATGTCACTCATAATTTCTTTATTCGAGACGGTGACAAGCGTCAACCATAGATAATAAAAATTCAATGAAATTATTTATGAAAAATCGCCATCAACAATGTTGTGTGCAATGTTCACCAGATATATAACTTCGATCCAAACAAGTTTCCAATTAAATACTGAATTTAAGTGTTTTCAACTTATTTTCTAATTCTCATTGGCACTTGGTAACTATTTTAAAAAGAAAACAAAAGCTGACAACGTCACTTCACTTAGCAAGGAGATATTATCAAAACGGCAACTGGTTTGAACTTTCCTCCAACGACAGTTGCAAATTTTTGATAACGTCTCCTTTAAACCTCAAATTATTAAATATTTAACTAATCTTCCATCTAAAAAGAGAAAAAGCTATTAATTTGCCCGCGAGAAAAGTAACACTAAATACGATCGCGGAAAGTAAATCAAACTTCGAAAGATTTCGCACAAAGGCATTCTCTTTGATGCGAAAACGGGAAAAGTTTAATTTTGTTTAGAATAATTCGAGAATTCCATTTATTTAGGCGAAATCCTTTCATCGGGTTTTCGGTAGATTAGTTAGTACCTTCTACCTACTTATACTACTTATAATTTGCAATACTTTATCACATTGCAACGTTTCAATGACAGAAGAATTATTGTCCGGATATTCTGTACCTTGATCACAAATAAATCTGACAGTCGCCGCGTTAACGTATTCGAGTTATATTGCGCGTCAATGTCAGCTCGACTGACAACCGTTGTAGTGTCACCGCGCAGTGTATCTCGGATACGCTCGCATTACGATATGTTTACGATTGTCACATTTATTCGTGATCAAGGCACTGTTCTGTCAATTCAAAGAACTTCCACGTTGATTGGACAACAATGGTAGCTGATCATATCGAGTGGTTACCGACACCGTCAACCATGACACTAGTAATTAGCCTAAGCATTTCTCTTGATTTGACCTACTGATCTTTTTTAAGATAATTTTGAACCGTTGTCCAGCGAAACCGTGGTCTTCCGGGATGACGCCAACTAAATTGAGCAAAAAATAGTTGAGCTATAGAGCATAAAATGTTCTGTATTACCCTGGTCACTTATAAAATGAGATAAAATCAACAAATTGACTGGCCACTTTGTAAACGTTTTCAACTTAAAAGTTTCCATAAAAAAGATGTATAATTAAGTAAAAAAAAAAAAAAAAATTCCATGCCGTCACTTCATACAACATAATATTACCTCTTAACTGAGAATGACCCCTATAGTATGAACTACTGCTCAACTGATCAACCAGTTGAACAATCTAGTTGAGCAGTGGGGAAGAAGTGGCTAAAAATAGCGTTTAGGCTGTAATCTTTTGAATCTATCTAGCTATCATCATTTCCCTGCCCTTATCCCACGCTAGGTGGGGTCGGCACAACATGTTTTCTTCTTCCACTCAGTCCTATCATTCGTCAACTCTGAATCTACTCCTCTCACATTCATATCCTCTTTCACTCAATCAAACCACTTCTTCTTCGGGATCTATCTAGCTATATTATGATTATATAGATTTTTTTTCAATGTTGATGGTCGTTTGGCGTCTTCACCGAAACTCACGAATAATGATCATAAATAAAAAAAATACTATCGAGCAAACAGCAACGAGTTCCTTCCTTACCTAAAGCGGTTTTATACTGACGATGATAATAATAAAGTAGGTAAGTATACATAAGTAATTTCATAACATCCTAAATTAAAAAAAAAACATTTCCACCTGCATTTCGTGACTGCGTCCGTATTATTTTTTTTCAAAACATTGTTAAGTAAATAAAAGCTAAATATATATTTTCTTTATATTAGACTGAAAACAAACTTTTTGTATACAAAGTACGTACCAGCCATGGTAAACTCTATTCTTGTGCAATAAGAATCAATTTCCTTTAGCAAGAACGTTTCGTCTCGGCGTGGTCATGTTTATCTGAAGAGATTACTCTAGTCTACTTACGCAAGTTGTAAACTAGAAAGATAACTATGTACACTCGAGAGCAAAAATTCCGGGTTATCTATTAAAACTTATTTCTCTTAGAAACCATGAATGGGTTGGAAACCTTAGTAATATAATAGGGTTAAGCCCGTCCTCACCCGGTCCGTTCTCCTCCGATTTGGTTTAGGTACAACCTATTTTATTCGAAGCATTTTTTTATTAAAAGTACTGGCAGGCACAAAATGTGTTCGGCTGTAGGCTCTGTAAGTTCGTAATTTTTTGGCTCCAGCCCTCGCGAAGAACCTTCACTCGTCATCGTGAGATGACACACTGAACTTTCTTATCGGTTGCATTACAAGCTAATAATGCAATTACGAGTATACAATAACTTTTACTTAATATGGAGTATATTAAACTCTTTTTATTTACTAAGCTAGGCATTCGTTTCCAAAGCGTTCAAATTTTTATAGATGACCCGGGATTTTTCCTGACGACTGCACCTAGTTTCTAAAAATATATTTTATCAACAATTAAATATTTCATCAAACTAATCTGGAATTGGACTGACACAGTTGCCCAATCGCTCCAGTTTTTATTATTTTTCGTTCACAAAACAAAACAAAAGATAAAATTGAATTTGTTCGCGCGTAGATAAAATATCACTTTATTGCTTAGTATAAGGTATGAATAAGGTAATACTTGGTTTTAACTCGATTTGACTTCAACGGGCTTGCGAATGGTCAAGACATAGACAAGATTGGACCAGCTTGAACTTTTTTTAGCATAAAACTCTCTATATTTCAAGTGGAATCTGCCGCCTTACCGCCACTTGTGATGGAATGAATGAATGAATGAATGAAAATACTTTATTGTACGTAGGTGTGCCCCTTACAAACTAATATGCGAGACAGATTATATTATATTATGTACAATGGGCGGTCTTATCGCTAGTGAGCGATTTCTTCCAGCCAACCTTTGGATGGAGTGGAGCGTATAAATAGGAAGGTCGGCTAGGGTGTACTGATGAAAATGGAGTTTTAAAACCTCGATCGACATTTTAACAACCTTAGTATTACCACAGAAGTAAAAGTGATACAAGTAGCATTACCCCAATCATTTGAAACCTAAATAGGATACTTGTTAAAGTTATATTTATTCGTTGGTTTTAACACTTTTAACTAGTGTTGTTAAAAAATGGCAACCAAAGTTTTTGATTTCCATTAGGTACACTTGGCAGCAAGGCGACTAAACTGAACCTCAAAAATAATATCACAGCATTATAGTGAACTATCGTAAGAAGCAAATAAATTCAACCTCACCCTCACGTTGAGCAAATCAACTTTCCACATTTTTCTCATGAAACAATACTACTCTAAACTCTACAGCAGTAAGGTGCATTTTCCGTCGCAAGTTTAATTGGAGTAGCTCACAAAATGTGACAAATACATTGCTGTGTCGCAAAGGAGGGTTATTGCATCACCGGTTTCAGCACGGTATGTGAGCACAAACAAGAGATAGTTGAAGCGCAGCTAATGAAGACCTAGCTCACACACTACATGTACAAAGTGTTAGTTTTTTTTTAATCTTTAGGTATTGGTGAGGATTTAATCAACAAGATTATGCCACCCTCGACAAGGCACCTAAAACTACTAACTACAAATTTGTCTACGATTGATTCTCAGTTTAACAATTTTAATCAAATCCTTGGCCATTCTTGCTAGAGGAAAAGTCAAAACAGATTTCCAAACAACGAAAAGCCACTCATGAAAAATGAAAAGCTCTTCTCTCTGCTTCGTTCCGGACAACTTCCGCGATGATGTGATACACTCCAATTGTGTTAGTTAACATTACTTGAAAACTAGTAGGTACCTAATATGTAATATCAAGCCCGCATGCTTAGTGTGTTCGTTTTACGTATACTTAAAGTATAGTGAAAATATTTTATATTAAAGACAGGTATATTAAGTCTTAGCGTTGGCGCGACGAACTGGATGCCTTCGAGAGAGGATGGTGGGAGGAGGCTCGGGACAGAGAACTTTGGAAGTCTATGGGGGAGACCTTTGCCCAGCAGTGGGACGATATAGGTTAATGAAAAAAAAAAAAAAAAAATTAAGTCTATAGTATACTTAATTCACCTAGGTGACTTAGCCCTGGTGAATTAAGTCGACGGCACTATATTTTTGTATAGAGATTGAGCGGCGCCTCTAGTGGGAAGCTTACAAAACTAATGATCCTCCATGCAAAATTCGTTAAAATTTAACGAATTTGTCTACCGATCGACTAAGTTGGTAACCTACCCGCAACTGTCGATAAAACGAATTTTGACGATTCCAAATGTCAAATTATGCGATCGACAAGACCGGTACTTGCGGGGCTGGTTACGAAGCTCCGGTTTCGTAGACGACCGAAGGGGAATAGTTCATGGTTTTACAAGTGACTGACCCAGCTGTTCCGAAATAAAAACTGATCTAGCTGTTCAGTACAATTTGTTTAGGAAATATATAACGTTCAAACATTGGACTCTGGACGTTGAAGATTACTTTGTTTGAATGGAAAAGGTCGAGAAAGACAATTTCAGAGAAACGTGAGCGTGGGTGTTTTAATTGATATTTTTGTTTGTAACTTTGCTTGTTTATTTTTAGTTAGCCTTTTGTTATACGAATGAATTAATAACTTTCTCATGAGCAGTAACTCTGTTACTTTTTCCCTTGTAAAAATTACAATACTAGAGTAGGTAAGTAATTCCTAATTCCTTTTTTGGTGTTTCGATACTTTACAATGATTTTTTGTAGGCTGGTGGATCAAATCACTTTTTTCCACACGTAAAATAACACTTATCGGAATCGGCCATGCAGTTGAAAATTAAGACCACTTTTAGACAAACGATAAATAAATCTATTAATATACCATGACGAATGGTCTAGATAGAACCATCTTTTTGACTTATACAGTACTCTGTCGTCGTACCATTAGGTGGGGGCCCGTTTTACGCGGCATCATTTACTGTGCCAACACTTAAATGAAAATAAACACAGCACCCACGAGCTAAATCAACTGTATAATCGGATCAAGTATTCTTAGCACTGGTTTCTGACTCGAACTTCTAACAAGTAAGTTTGTTGTCTTGATCAAAAAGGGTTTAAGCCACACTTTAGCAGGAAAGTTTATCGCAGGTGACTTACACCCTTTTTGATTCAAATAGATACTGTATCTATTTGAAAAAAAAGGGTTTAAGTCATACTTCATGTCCATTGACTATCATAGTATAATGTACTTATTATGAACTGCGTATTGACCTAAATCAGGTCGATACACAATTTGTCAGCCACATACAGTGTATTCTGTTGTGTGTTGATGTTTGTTCTGTGTCTGGGTGTTTCTGTTAAAGTATGTATTTACAAAAAAAATGTATATGTATTCTATCAGCCATCTAGTTTCCATCGTACAAGCTTTTATTAGTTTGGGACTAGAGTTGTGTTAAGTGTCCGTGAATATTTATTTATTTTATTTATTCTGTGCACAGAGAGCTAACTACTTTAGTTACGGTATGTAAGACAGTGCTACGGGTATCGCACAATCAGTCGCTAGAAACGTCCACATTGCATTCAAGCTTTTGACCTATAAATCCACAATGGAGTCACATTGTTCGTACATTACTTTTTCAACTGGGAAACTTATCCTGGGGCTCAGTGCGTATATTGTATTTCTGGCGCACTAAACTTACGTTAGGACACTCAAGCGTGAATCATTAGTATCTTCGTCTTTTCTTGTTTTATTTCAGTACTAGCCGTCGCCCGCGGCGTTGCTCGCGTTCTACCCTTTAGAGTGTGGCCTTTCAAAATTCCTTTCTTAGTGCACCCCTACACTATATAAGGATACTACCCTCCAAATTTCATACCTCTAGGACTTATAGTTTAGGCTGTGCGTTGATTCTCTGTCAGCTTCAAAAGAGTTTTATATATTTCAGTATATTAGATAATTTTACTGTAGTAGAATGCGACTGATCAGACAAAGAGTTTTGTCTAATAAAACGTTTTTGTTTTATTTATTCAAAAAATTGTCGTAGGTACATTGTAAGAACTAAGCCACAGTCATTATATATATGACGAAATTTATAATTTAATTAATTTTAATCCTGTAAATGATTTTCGTATTGGTGATGTTTGTTAAAAAACATGTTAGATAAGTAGCACACCACAATTTCCGTTAAATTTATTGTGATAACGTTAACAACATTGATAAAAAATCTCATAAGTCCTGCAAAAACAAAATACAATAGAAAAATCTATGGTTATCATCATCATTATGCCTTGATTAAATTATATTGCATCGCGAACCTTGCTCATTAAATTCTTCACAATAAGATCTTTACACAGGTTGTAAAAACCTTCTCATAATTGAACATTCAGTTCCAAGGACAAAAGAAACGGAAATAAGGTCTCAAGAACATAAAAAAAGTATTAAACACTTGAATAATTTATAAGGTACCCTGTAGCTATTCAGAAGGAAGAGAAAAAGAAGTACATCGTCGCTTTCAAATAATTTAGTTTTTCTAAAAACGTGTAGCCGTTACTAAGATAATTATGTGTATTATAATTATCTATGAAGTCTCATCCAGTTGTCTGTATAAATACATAATTATTGATTAAATAGCGCTAACTTTAGTAAATTAATGAGTATTATGGAAAATTATTCATTGATCGCTAGGTTGTAGCATGATAGCTTCATGATAGAGATATTCGTAAATGTCAAATGGACAAATCTGTATAGTTTGCGCAGAAACAATAATCCTATTGAAGCACGCAGTGCGTAGTTTATCTATCTATACTATTATAAAACTGTAAAAAAGCCAAAAAATTAAAGGTATGGATAAACTAAATATGCAGATCTATTAAATAAACGATTCTGATTCCGAAAATCGAGTTTGTCTGTTTATCTGTTTGTTTGTTCGCGAATCACGCCTAAACTACTGGACCAATTTAAATGCCCTTTTTCCGGATTGAAACATAGGCTATATATTATTGAAATGAAAGACGTGGATTCATAGATACAGCTTGACCGCTCTAAACCAAAAGTCGCCTTTGGCGCGAGGTTCATCGTATGCTGGTTGACGGATATTTTGGTGGAAAGTTTCGCACGCGTACGAAGTCGCGGGTATCAGCTAGTCTCAAATATTTACATCGGCTTTACCTTCGCTTCAAAATGCTGCAAGTGTTGCTTGGTTTCCACCCGCACGGAAAGATTGATACACATTTTAGTCTAGATAGATAAGCTTTCAAGTACCTAAGTAATGACTTAAGGCATTCCAATTGAATACTCTACCTTTCTAGTAGCTCGCACAATCTGAACGGACTAGAAAGCTTTCGAGAAAGCCCCTTCAATTTGTCATAACGACGACGGCAATTTGACTTGCCTTTTGGACGACCACTCGTTACTCTTTGGTGAACTAGATCTGAGTACAATTGACAGCGCTACCGAGCTTGCACTGCACCAGTTAGTTTTAGCTAAAAATCCATACTAAAATCCACGCGAATTCCACAGCAATAACGCAATAAAATATCTTCGCTGAAAAATGAAATAAGTCGTGCCAATGGTACTTAAAAGTTCTATGACGTTATATGACACAGTATAACGTAACAAGAATTTCATTGTTCTTTGTGTCTCGTCTGGTCACTTGATGCTGGGGTATTATTTTCGCTACTCGCACTAACTTTTCATCTCGAGCACTTACCTAATCTTTGGCAAAGAGAACACATAATGTTTATGAGCAAACTACCTACAAGTGGTATAGTTATTTATTGCTGTTTTCTGTGTCGCATCTGGTCAATTTGAAGCTGTGATATTAGCTTTGTTGGATATTGTAACTTTTCTTTTTGGTATCATCGATGTTTGTTACGTAGATCTGTTTTATTCCATGTATTTTATTTACCCATCTATTTTTATCAATATCTACTTTGTATGCTTGTTTCTTGTTATTTAAGACAAAAAATAGTCAAAAAACCTATCAAGGTTATTTTCCACTAGCTCAGAATACCGCACTTATTCAATATTTTTTTAATTAACCTATTCTTCCCCATTGCTGGATAAAGGTCTCCCTCGTATCAAAATGTAAAAAAAATGAATTTAATATTATAATAAACGAATTGTTTTAGTAAATTTTACAATAAAAGAGATTATGGCAATATAAACCATAGTAGGTATTTTACCATCTGATTGAATGTTTGGTTTATTATTCAGTTTTTAAAATCAGGAATTTATTATTGATTTAATAACATGACTCTAAAAGGGAATAGAGGCGAATGAACCATTGTTTACCGTGAAATTTTCTTTTGTTTTTGTTGTATAAATTCATCATAATATAGATAAAGGTTCACAGCTAGAACAGAATAAGAATCAATCATTCATTGAATAACATTGTCGCACGCGAACTTCATAAATAAGTCCCTTAAATTCTCGTGACTCGCTTGCGAATTGACATTTTCACACCAAAATATAGACGCTAGCGAATTTCTTGCAAGCAAAATATATATTTTATTATGTACCAATCATATCGGCAGGTGCGTGCGAATCTGATGTTTGGGCACGTGGTTTACCTTGTCAGGAATTCATGGTTACTTTCAGTCTAGAAGTAAAAAAACCCGGATAGGAGATATAATGTACAAAACTAAATCATAAGTAGGTACATGTCACACACATAACTACCGACCAATTAAAATACATATTATTATATTTATTTTTGCCATTTACTTAATTCGTAAACGGCACAGTTCAATCGTGGTCACAGCTAAAAGTAGCATAAAAGCAAAGGGGTGTTGAAATCCCACTGTGGAAACCACTTCAGCAAAACCGATTCCAACGATAAAACGTTCAGAATTTGTAATGTAGACATTGTAGAGTCAATCGTAGATCTCGCTATACTTGCACCACAGACGGTCAGAAGCGGTCATTGCTTTCAAGTGGTCAGGAATCGACTCCGCGTCGCCATTAAACCTTTGACACGTGACGCGTCGTGTGATGCCATGCGCTTGATCCATATACCGCGTGCACACTATGCCCATGCCGCTGCCGGCATTAATTCCGGACTTATTGCCACAGCAACATCGCTTTTATTCTCACTAGGGAGCTAGGGCATGAATTTGGGCCGGGAGACGGGGCACGAACATGCCTCTGTCCCGGCTCCCGGCCCAAGTTCATGCCCTAGCTCCCTAGTGAGAATAAAGGCGATGTTGCTCTGGCAATAAGTCCGCGGCATTAATGCCGGCAGCGGCATGGGCATAGTGTGCACGCCGTAAGAAGTTTTAATAGAGGCACAATTCTTTACGGTAATCTAAACGTGACGTGATATGCATAAGAGAGGAGTAAACACTGAGATGACGGATGATAGGGGAGAATGGAAGAAAAGAACATGTTGTGCCGATCCCACCTAGTGGGATAAGGGCAGGAAGAAGAAGAAGAATCTAAACGTGACTCAACAACATACTGACATAATATTTTTGTAACAAAGCAAGCTCGTATAAGTGTGGCCAACTCTGATGACGGAGTTTTTAGGTCGCCTTAAGGCTTCCGAGAGCCAGGACCGACATAACGTGCTCTCCGAAGCACGGGAGCGATCTAAAAGCTACTTTAGTTAAGATAGATAGATAATACTTTATTGTACACATGGATTACGTACGTAAAAATCTTAAAACTAACTTTGTATACCTACCTAGTACAATAGGCGGCCTTATCGCTGAAAGCGATTTCTTCCAGGCAACCGTAAGATAAGATTGAGCTTGAAATTAATTAGTATAAGTCATTACAAAACGTAGGAATAATATTAAAATTTATTTATAACCTATCTAATGATTAATGAAACCTTATAATGATTAGAAATCATTAGAATTGATAACACAGGTTACTGACGCTCAAATCTTTCTTTGGTTTTTATGCATCGAAGATTAGTTTAGC
Source organism: Eulithis prunata (assembly GCA_918843925.1). NCBI lineage: Eukaryota > Metazoa > Arthropoda > Insecta > Lepidoptera > Geometridae > Eulithis > Eulithis prunata. The sequence goes on along the minus strand of OU974016.1, from coordinate 2,885,648 downwards.
CACGCCTATGCGTTAAGTGATCTACGTGCCTCAGCGAACTCAGCACACAGATCAATCAATGTTATCCACTAAGGTGGAAAAAATTCCAGGTCACCGAGTATTCTTGCATTGCGGTCGACGACGATCAATCTAAATTGTGACTGAAACGTAGGCTCAATACAAACATTTTAATCTAATGCGGACCTTTTGTGATCAGAATTTACCAAATGGGATGATCTCTTCATGAATATAGACTGCTACTGGGCATATAAAGGAATTCGTCCAGAATAGCTGATGATAGATGGAAGACAATTTCGCAAATATATTTCTTTTTCGTTTTTTCTTTTAGAAAAATATGTTCTAGTCAAGTCAATCCTTATTTATTCAGTAACTCGCAAAGATAATTTAGATTCGTCTTATTAGTAAATGTGCTCAGTGAGGCCATGCATCGTTATAGGCAGTGATTACCACTTAACATCAGCCCCTCTGATCGTAAGCTCTGAACTGATTTCGCTGCCCACCATAATGTCAATCGATGTGGCTACAGATATACGAAAACAAGAAGATTTTGACGGCAAAAACTCGCTGAAACGCTCTAATGTCACTATTTAGTAACACAATACTAATGATTTAGTATAAAAACAGTTCAGAAAACGGTTTTTGTGAACCAACGAAGGCACCGCAGGTGGGCCATTCCATCATCTCGTTGTAAAAAAATACTGTAGGTAACAATGTACTTAATTCGATACTACTGACAAAATACTCTATCAATGAAAATCCAAACAAAGTACATTGATATTAAAGTATCAAAAATTGTTTCAACGCTTTGTGAAATTATGAGATAAATTGTGCTAGACACAGTCACTTGCGTGTTCCTAATTGAGATTGATCAATCCCAGCCTTTGCCACATGTTATTGATGCGAGCTCTAATTGTCTAGTGGTGGTATGGTATCCCAGTGTACCCATCACCAGATCATAAAACTTGAAGAGAGATAATACTCATGGCTATTAACAGTACCTATGTTCTATGAGGAGCAAAGAGATGAATTTATATAGTATACTAGTTTTACATTTCCATATTTTTTTTAAGGAAAATTTTCTTTGGCATAGTGGTTAATTTAAAAGTATGGCTTGCCATTGGCAACACTAATGAAGTACATGTTCAAAAGCTACTCAGCCGATATCGTTTTGGATAGTTATCTACATAACTACTTATACTACTGAGAGCTTCTTGGACAGCTCAGTAAATGATCAGGAACTAACATGTGGGGACTGGAGTGTCTTACGTCGCGATAGAAAAACCCCGTGTGGTGGAGTATTACTCGCAGCGCGGTCGCCGTTAGTACTTCAACGGCGCCACGAGCTTGAAACTGATAGTGGTGAAGATTTATGGGCATCTTTTACGTGGCGCGGTCATCCTCTCTATGTTTGTGTTGTGTATATAAAACCGAGTTCAAATGATAGCGATTATATGAACTATTTTTGCAAAGTCGAAAGCTTTATTACGATCTGTAAGGCAACCGTGTTGATTGTAGGTGACTTAAATTTAAAAAGTGCTTCTACAAGTATTAATAATTATTATTGTTATTTTTTGACCTTTTGTAATTTGACAGAGAAGAATGGTGTAATGAATGGACATGGAGGGTTACTGGATGTCGTTCTCGTTCAGGAGAGTGATGGTGCAAGCGTTGTATCGGTCACAACCACAGAAGGATTAGTTCCCCCCGACGCATATCATCCACCCTTAGATGTTGAAATGAGAATCGACACTTCACATCACTCCGATCTCATGGAGCCAAGCAACATAGATATGGCTAAAGACTGGAATTTTCGAAAGTGTAACTACCACCAACTGTACCAGCTCTTATCGGAGAGTTCTTGGTCTGGGGTCTTCCAAGCTCAGGATGCAGGTACCGCTTGCCAGTGTCTTTATGACACCATTTACAATATATTTGACCAGTGCGTACCCAAAAAACGCCGTGGAGGCGATGCATGTGGACGCTATCCTGTATGGTTCACCTCTGACATTATCCTAGACGCTAAGCGGAAGTTGAAGTTGCACATGTTATGGAAACGGTCCAATTCTCCTGAAACGTACGCGCTGTTTTCAGAACTCAGATCAGAGTTGAAAACTCGCATTGCGTCTGCATACATTGCCTACACGAACGCCATTGAGGAGGATATTAAGTTTAACCCTCGAAAATTCTGGCAGCACGTCTCAAGCTTGCGGTCAAAGGGAGGTTTTGAGCCCAATATCATCTACCAGGGTTCTACCTTTTCTGGTGTGGGTGCAGCCGAGGCTTTTGCAAGCTACTTTGCTAGTGTTTTTCTTCCTGGCATTCCCCTATTGGATCACACCATAGTTGGACTTGACAGCACTCCCAATAGTAATGACGTCAACATTATGGAGATCACGCCTGCTGACGTTAGGCTTGCCATAAAAAAACTAAAACCAAGGAGCTCCGTGGGCCCCGACAATCTCCCATCCACTATCGTCAAGGACGCTGGGAACTTATTTTGCAGTCCGCTCTGCCATATTTTTAATCTAGGACTTGCGACAGGAGTGTACCCTCCACAATGGAAACTTTCGAAGGTCATTCCAATACCCAAAAGCTCGAACAAATCAGCGGTGGAGGAATTCCGTCCTATTGCAGTTCTGTCTTCTGTAGCCAAAGTATTTGAAAGTATACTACACAAATACATATATGCTCAGGTTAATAAATACCTGTGTAATGAACAGCACGGCTTTAGAGGAAAGAGATCCGTCAATACTAACCTGTTAACGTTGGTGGAGTACATTTCTGCCTGCCTTGATCGCCGCGGTCAGGTTGACGTGATGTACTTTGACTTTTGTAAGGCGTTTGACAGGGTCGATAATGACATTTTGCTGTTAAAGCTTGCATCCATAGGCTTTGCCCCGGGTCTTCTCCGGCTCCTGGCGGATTATCTCCGTGATCGCCAGCAATTTGTAAGGCTAGGATTGTACGAGTCTCGGCCCTATCACACGCGGTCTGGGGTAAGTCAGGGTTCAATACTTGGGCCGTTGCTATTTTTGTTGATGATCAATGATCTACCGTCGTGTGCATCCAAGGCGAGGAGCTTACTCTATGCAGATGACCTAAAGCTTTTTAGAGAAATTAAGTCAGAAGCGGATTGTTTGGCTCTTCAGCAGGATGTCGATGCGATTTATGAATGGAGCATCATCAACAAAATGGAGTTTAACCCGAATAAATGCTATGTGATGACTTTCGGTCGGATGTGGCGCCCAATTCTTTTCGACTATAAGATAAATGAAACAGTCATAACTCGAACAAACGCTATGAAGGACTTGGGGGTCACATTCGACCGAAACTTAACGTTTCACGACCATGTGGCAGCTCTGGCAAAGGAGTCCTTCAGGCGTCTGGGATTCGTTCTCAGAAATGCCCGCGACTTCCGCAACGATCATGTGGTATGTCTTATCTTTGGCGCGCTCGTCAGAAGTAAGCTTGAAGCCGGCGCTTGTATTTGGAATCCGTATGAGAGTAAGTACACGCTAATGCTTGAAAAAGTACAGAAGGCCTTTTTGCGGTTCCTTTACAAGCGCCGGTACGGTTATTACCCATACTTGTACCCAACAAAATTTCTACTGGGTTGCCTCGGGTACAACTCACTGGAAACGAGGCGCGCCATGGATCAGATGTCAGTGGCATGTAAGGTTTTCCACGGTAAGATAGACGTCTCGGACCTGAGTGATGAGATGTGTCGATTTTTTGTACCGAATAACTACTGTCGGGGTCGGAATCACAAGTTGTTTGCCGTGCCTGCGTGTCGCACCACCGCACGAGCCGCATCACCTATCCCGCGCATTCTCGCTGCGCTCAACGCTCTCCTGAACGCTAATCCTGACTGCGACTTATTTGCAGATGGATTTGCAAAGATCCTGTCACAGTGTTTGCGGTTTTGTGAGCGTGATGTATGAATGTGTGTTTGAATTATATTTATTTTAATAATTTGTAATTTTTGTGATGTAAATTTTTTCGTGACTTTTTTATTGACAATTGCTATATTTTTATTTGATTTGTGTAATTTTTTTTTTTTTTTTTTTTTTACCTGATTCTTTTATTAATTTTCCTTCTTCTTTAATTAATGTAATAGGTTACCCGTTTAATTAAAGTACAATAATAAATAAATAAATAAAAAAAAAAAAAAAAAAAAGGTACCACATTACCTACTTTAAACCTACTCTACACTCTTAAGGACCTAGGAGACTGTTCTCTGATCTGATGATGATAAAAAATCTTTGTACAGATAATTTCCTAAGCCTTAGTAATTTGTAACAATGTTCATTGGCACGTCGCCAATAGCAAGAGGCTTATCCCGGTTAGGGTCCGTTCACACCCGAGGACCCATTGTTTGTGATATTAATTGACACTCGGTTAGGCTTTCCAGACATCTGTTCAGAATGTGTATCAAAACAAAACCATTCAACACATCGGATTCTTATGTAGATGAACTCAGTAAGTTATCAGAATCCACACAACATGGTAGATAATTATCTGTTATTCTTTGTGAAGATTTTAGACGTATAATTATTCCTAAAGGCTAAGTTCAAAGAGAACATAAAAAAAGTAAGTAGTTTTATAGACTATAGGTATAAGAAAACACGGGGGTAGAATACGTTCGAATGTTAGAAAAAACCAACTTCAAAACCTACACTTTTCTTTTGTCCCGACAAATCAGCACAAGTTTCTAGCATTTTCGAACATATTGAACGTGAAATATTGTCGGGGCGTTTTATCTAGCCTAGCAGTATAAAAGGCAACAACTCGACTAGACTGGCTTAAGTCGTCGCTAGAACTAACAAACTATCGTAGGTACCTACAATAGTTTTAGCTAATTATCATCGAGAAGGAACAGAAACTAATTATTGAATTAAATCCTTTTACTTCCCTGTGTAGGTACGGTCATGAATTAACACAATTTGATTTATAGTTTACTGAATTTGACGAAGCTTCAGCAAAAAGGACTCAACCCTCAATAGGTAGTAGGTACACTGTGTAGGTTGAGTCCTTTTTGCTTTTTTTTACTTGGATCACTGGAACCAAGCTTTACCTGAACGTGGTGATATTAGCAAGCGATAATTTGGATATTCTACGAAACCCTAAAAAGGAGCAAACCAATGAAATAACATTAAAGACACAGAACAGTCTACATGCAGCTTAACCCCGCGGAAATCCCAGCTTTATATTTTTTTACGACAGCTATTCGATCCCGAGGAAACTTATACGGTGTTTTTTTTTCACCAGAAAATAACAAAGGATCAGAAATCGAGATTGACGTCAGGGACTGGGAACTTAGTTAACTTGTTAGATGTTTGTTTTGTTCTGAGAGTTCTTTCTCCAAACACTGTGTACGACGCACACTCTTATTAAATAAGGAGTTGGTTGGATGGCACTGTGGCCCGATTGTATATTTCTTGATACCATTAGAATCTGACGAATTACAATCAAAATTACAGTCATTTTGATTGTAATTTGGCGGACACTCACTAGATAATCAGCCTCCGGGCTCTGGGTACCTCTGCAGGGTTTATTACTTTATTTTTGACTAGCCGTCTCCCGCGGCGTGGCTCGCGTTAGAGTGTGACTTTTCAAAATTCCTTTCTTAGTGCGCCCCTACACTATATAAGGAACCTACCCTCCAAATTTCATACCTCAGGACTTATAGTTTAGGCTGTGCGTTGATTCTCTGTCAGCTTCAAAAGAGTTTTATATATATATTGATATACATTAAGCGAAAGCATTACAGAAGAAGTTTTTTTTCTTTGTATAAAATATACACACAGAATATTAAAATTAAGAGATAAAATATGGCAAAGTAACCGAGCGCGGTGGCCAGAAGTCTGAAACGTTCCTATAATAATGATTATGATGTAACCGACGATTTGTAAGTCCTGTAAATTACAATCAGGTTAAAACCACCTAATAAATGAGTGGCAGTTCTCAATCCTATTAGTATTGTAACCTGTTTCAATAAACCTTGTACCTTCAAGTTGAATGCACAATTCAATAAGATTACGCCGCAAACTCGTCGAGCGGAGGACCCGACTAACGAACCGAGTACGGGTTTAATTCTACGACAGGTTTTTTTGCCAAATTTCCCCCGCTTCTGCACAGAAGAAATAATAGTCTGCACTATGTACAAAAGAGTCTCTGATAAAAACAAACGAAATAAATAAACACGGATACTAGTAAATTGAAATGTAAAATCAGCAGCTTACAGCTCAATTTTACTTAGCAAAATTTTGCAGGAGAAATTGGTACCTAAAACCTACCAATTTCGGCACCTATCCTTTTCGATTTTCGAACTGCCGTAACTCGCCCTCTTGAACCTAACACCGATACAATAAAGTCCATTTTAGATTGCAAGTGGATTGAAAGTGACCGTTTTTATTCGGAAAAAGAAAACCGCACTGAGCGTTCTCATTCAATTAAATTCTATTATCGATGTTCCACGAAATAGTAACAATTTGAGCCGTTTGTTTTACGGCTATTGTATTTCGAATGCGAAAAATCAGAGTCAGCGTAGTGGAATGGTTCCACTAGGGTTTCTTAGCACTAGTCCAGGCCATAATAATAATATGGAATCTGGTTTATACTATAAAAAATATTAGATGCTAGGATCCTAGGTTCAAATCTGTTGTTGACGACAAAACTCTTTCCTGGGTTTCTTAGTATTAGATATTTGAGTTTTAGTACTTTACCTACTTAGCAACCTAACCTACCTGCTTGCGTCTGAACTAGTGCTAATCCCATATTCGCGAAAAATTGGGTGCTATTTTGTTTCGGGCAAGTGAAGCATTTTGGGCCAGTTCAGATTCAGTGCGGTGCGGGCATGCCACATTCCTCGAAATGTTTTTATACTTCCTTTCACTGACAGGTCAGCAGCATTTAAAACGAATTCATATGATATTTTTAAGCCAAAAGTAACACTAGGCCCATTCGTTTGCGTGCATTTTTGTAAACTAAACCACTAAACTAATTTGACAGCACCTAAAATTATCTGTGTTTGTCGTTTCAGTTCACGATAAGGGATGGCAACAATTTAAGTGTTCGAATTTCCAGCAGACTTTCATGTCCCTTCCACGTCTAGTACTAAAGTTGAAAATATCAGAAATTGTACCTTCTAGAAAAATAGCTATTGGTTTCAGGTAACACAGAGTGAAAGAAAATAACATAATACGCGAAGTAGCAATTGGAGAACGTTGTTTCAGACAAGCACGTTAAACTATTTCGTCGTAACTAAAGCCCGTGTTCAATTTGATTCAATCGTACCAACACCGCTATGTTACGGTTATACTGGTAACATAGCTTGCCCGATGGCTCATTAATGGTGAACGAGGATCATGGCTTACTAGATAACATCAGCAGCCTTGAAAGATACCCATTCGGGGTTTTCAGTACAATCTTAAGTCCAAATCAAGTTGAAAGATTTTGAGCTTTTGACATCCACTAATGTCTTTTAATTCAGTCTATATTATAGAGCCTTAGCGAGACACATGACCTAAAGATTGCATGTTGGACTAACAACTTGCATGCTATTTGAAAAGAGAACCAATTTGTCAAAATGACATTAACGCACCTTACCACGGTCACCTACCTCTTCTCAAGAGAGGTAAACTATAAAAACAAAGTTGGTAGTAAAATACACGTTCAGCAAGTGAAAGACTAAGATCTTACAAGATTTTCAGCTCGTTGAAAATTTAACGTCTTTTATAATACGTCTCCGAAATTAGAAGTTTTTACGACACTTTAAGCTTTAATTTGATATTTTGAAGCTGATACCTTTGAAAGTCGTTTCTGATAAAAATGTTTCGCTTGAGTTAGGTACAAACTTGTGTTGTTATTTTCAAGGGCTTTGTTTGTTCTTGCTTGGTACATGGGCCTTACGCTCACTTTAGTAGAGGTTTTACTTAAATAGAGATGACGTCAAAATAGATTGGTGCGCAAAAGTGGAAAAGTGTAGGTGCAGAAAATCTTGGTGCGGAGAGTGGAATGCCCCAAATTTACGTAGAAAACGCGTTTCACGCGTGTACTGAGGTTTCGGCCGAGCTATTATAATATAACGTCATCTCTATTAGAGTAAAATCTCTGTCGAAGTGAGCACAAGGCACCAGAACAGAAAAAACTTTTTTTTCTCTATTCTGTGCCAAAAAATTGTAAAACGTATATATAAATGGTGCAGCCATATTAGATCGGGGTTCATTTTCTACTATAGCACATTGTCCCCTTTCCAATATCCTGTAAGCATCCCAAACATAATACCTACTATATAGTTTTCAGGATAGGAAGGGTAAATCAACGAGGATTCCGCTCGGTTTCATTAATTGACCAGCCGGTTAATAACCATCTGTTGCCATAGCTGAAACCTCGGAAAGGACAGGAAAACGAATCTAGTAACTCCATGAAGTTCGTGGAGATGAAAATTGAACGTCTTCATAGGGAGCGTTCTGGCTGGTAATAAAATAATATTCCAAATTCAAATATTGTCCGTTGAGTATTCAAATGATCAATTCGAAATTGAAATACAGTGATTGAACGCTGGATGCATGAAACAGAGCCTCGAGTCTGACTTTAAAAATTAATCACAATTTATGTATGGAGAAAAATTGTTTGTTGAAACGAAAACTACTTTTATCTATACAAAAATTGCGAATCACTTCGCAAATTAAGAAAATAAAACTCAGACACCGGGCTTTGAGCAGGAGCGGCTTTTGAGCCCTTCGTCAACGCCTAACTTTTATTGCGGGTATTTAGTTGTAAGTCCGATTAAGAAGTGTACATGTATCTAATTTATTCCGAGCTTTCAGAACACAGGGAGAAAAACAAACAAACTCAAAAACAAACTAAATAGATATTATCTAATAATATCTCACATAAAAAAAAATGTCTTGGGCTTTTTCTAGAGCGAGTTCATGGATGCGCCCTATCAATTTCCCTTGTAATTCCACATCATGTACTTGGTTAGTTTCATTTCGTCAATCAAATGTTATGAGAATGTGGAAAGTTGAAACACTGCTGACGAAGCTACGAAAGTTATTCCTTAGAGGTAAACACCAGTTACGTAAACATAGTCGGCCTTATTCCAGAACGGGGACTAAAGAAAGTCACGGTTTAAACGTCAAGGTTTATACAACCCGGCCAAGTGTAAGTGTATTTGAGTTATAATGCGCGTCAACGCCAGCTCGACTGCTGAACTTTGTAGCGTCACCACGCAATGTACCTATCTCTAAGTATATAAATGTAATCAACCTTACGTTTGAAGTTTGATCTATTAAGTTCAGTTGGTCTACATTGCGTAGAGTATGATTAGATGATCAAAGGAAGCTGATTAGACGGAAGCGCTTTTGGTGCCAGAGATTTTTGTAAGAATAATCATACAAAAAAGCTCAAATAACTAAACTGAAGATTTTTTAAACTAAAGCGTATCAAAAACCCTTTGATTCTTAAATTCTTGAAATCAATGGGATTATAAGACAGCTATAATTTTAGTGCTGTCTTAGTTTAGTTTAGAAAAATGTAACAACAGAATCGGGTCCAATGACGAACAGAGATACCTACTTATAAGTAGAAAGATATATTTTTGAGTGTGGTTGAGTGATTTCAAATTAGTTCTAAAAACAGCCTTCTAAAATATTCAAAACGAAACGCAAGTGAAGTGTCTAAACAAACGCTTTAAGCATTTGCTTGAAAGCGTTAAAAGCTTTGTTGGAGGTGTACCTTCACTTGTATGTCAAGGTTATAAGCTAACCTCATTTACCCTTCAGCCTAACAGCCTCCGAAAGCTAGGATCCTCATAATTAAATGGTTCGCAGACAGTTCCGACCATATCAATTTCGGTAACAGCGTGTTGTTACGAGCGAGGGCCTTTTCATACATGCTGCTTGACCCCCAACTTACCACATACCCTTTAGATAATCTGGAAATTGGTGTTTCACACTGTTACCGACACGACACTTACACGATATCTTTTTATTATGCAACTAAATGATGAAGCAAGACGATGGCCTATCTGATCTCAAGTAGCAACCTCTGCTTATAACGATATATTGCCCCACAGAGCACATCCACGTCACGTTTATTCGTAATCAAGGCACTGATACCGAAACCGTCACTGTTGTCAAACGGCACCTTTTTTTATCCATCATCAGTAACCGGAGGAAGTTAACAATTGAGCATAGAAATCCTCTATTGGTTGTTATTGCTCACATCAATAATAATAAGTAATAGCTGTTATTTGTATCAGTTCATACCGGATATATAACAGAGAAAGCTTAATTAGTCTGGCTCTATGATTTCCGGGCTCGCCTGTACCTGCTTAATTTCTCACAATTCAGAAACTTTAACCGACCCTCAACTTTAACCTTTCAGATGTTGCTGGATGTTTTTCAAAACAGGGCGGTGTTCTGAAAGACTGTAGTGTAACAAAACAGCAAACATTTATGACAGCTACGATTACAACAGTTACTATTAATTGAAAAGAGGGACACTAACAAAGTTGTTGAAGCTAGTAAATAAAGCATATTAACTATCCAGCAAAATAATGTAACTTGATTAGGCGAAGGGTAAAGCCGGACAACCTTCTCGCTCGCACATTTCAAAATTTTTGAAGATATAATATAACTAAATGTAATTATGTGAAATTGCAGAGCTTCAGCGAGAGAATAACAATGCACAGGTTCAGTAAAAATATCACATTTTGGATCAATGTGATATTTTGGATCAATGTGATATTTTTACTGAACCTTTGCATTGTTATTCTCACGACCCTGAAGCTATGCAATTTCACATAATTACATTTAGTTATATTATATCTTCAAAAATTTTTTAATGTGCGAGCGAGAAGGTTGTCTGGCTTTACCCTTCGCCTTAACCTAAATAAAAACACTTGTTTTACTTATTTCTGTTCAAATCCAGAAGCCGAACTAGTCATCCAACTTTCTTTACAAAATTGTCCCATGCTACAAATGTTGAATTTGCAAACCGAATACGAAGCTGGAACGCGAGTTGCTTGCAAACTGTTCCGGATAGTTCTACTACATTCCCTGAGTTCCGAATAACATAAATTATAGACCAGGATTGCAACATTCAGTGGGATAAAGACATGCTAAATTCTAGACTCAAGTTGGCCTAAAAATTCATAGACTTAATGTGCAATAAACCACACACTGGTAACTTATACACAAGGCACAGTGTGTAGTTAGCAGTCGCTACTAAGAATGCCCTATTGCAGTTTTAAAGGATTTTGGGTAATGCCACAGAATTTTAGTACAAGTAGAAGGTAATGCTAAAGTTGTAAAAAATATGGCTAAGTTTTTGAACTCCATTAACATATTTACCATTGAATTTCGCGGTAGCAGGTGACAACACATTTGGTAGCATCGTTTGATAAGAAGTTAGATAAGATAGTATTGTAGGTATTACAAAGTATGTTATACATCTAATTACTGTTAGTGATAAGCAAACGCGTGGCAAAGCATCCGGTTAGATACCTATTTATCTACCTAGATATTGGACAAAAACATGTTTATGACAAATCGTGATCGCATTGGGCGATTGTGAATGTGATTATCGATAGTCGATTCGATAGCGATTTGAATAGACATACTCATACGAAACTGTCAAACAATCTGTGCTCAATTCCGGACAGTGCTTTTCGGCAATAACTCCCGTATTAGGTTTTAAAAAAAATTTGGATTAGTGCTATGAATTCTAAGATTTTTTTAAAAAATTTATGCCTAATTTTGACCTGGATCTGAGTATAACATCCCTCAATTCTGACGGAGATGTGCTTGAGCAAGAATTTAGTTTTCGGCGTTTAGTTTTTAGGTAGTTACTTTACCTACTAGATGGCGTTAATAAAAGACTGATCGTCGCTAGAAAACTAGAAATGCTGAGGTCTCCGCTATACCGATTCTCCGAAAACCATTCCGCTTTATCCCGAATCCATTTTAATACGATTTACGAGAGAGAATAACAAAGATTGATAATAAACCTAAATTGCCAGGATTATATTTTGCGAAGTAATAAGCAACAAGAAAACACATTTGATGTTTCCGTATTTTCTTTCGCATTTTTGGTTATTCCGGTACTTTTTTATTGTTTGAAATAAATCATATAAATGAATAAAAATGTGCGGGGCTAAATGACAAATAGATTTGGTTAGATTTGGAGTACAAAGTATAACAATGACGCATGCATTTTAATTAATTTAATTGAGCACAAGCACATTATACATTGTATTGTAACCAATATAGTATAAAACAATGCATTGGATGAATGTGATGATAGGGTTTGGGTCAGATTTAGTCTAGTTCGTGTTTGCGTCAGGACCTTCTTCTAATTTAAGAGCTCAGCTTTTGTCGGTGTAATGATGCAGCTCTCGCTATTTGTCTCTTTCCAGGGTAGCTTCCTTGACGTCCGTAGACGACATGACAGCGATCTTTTCTTTAAGTTGGCTCATATAGCTTTTACGCGGTCTTCCCCTTCTTCTCTTTCCTTCTACCTTTCCTCCACCTCCACCAATGATATTTGATATTATGTAGCCTTACCAAGAAGCACAATAGTAATGGAGATCAAAAACTTTGATCGTTATCGTATTATCCTACTTCCTAATAATATTATAAACGCGAAAGCTTGTGAGTATGGATGGATTACCTAAATAATTTCAAATCCAAGCTGAAATAAAGGATAGATTTCATAATTACCTACAACTTCACGGTCTTTATCCGTTGGCGTCAGAAGGCAATGTTGAATGAAAGCTAATTTCTGCATAACCGCCAATTACATTTCCAAGCTAGGATCCTCAAAGGTTCTTTGGGGTAGCACAGAGTTTGTTCAACATAATATTCAACTACTCTGGGACTTTCGACTGTGGGTAGATTTAAGATTAGAATACTGCCGAATGCTGAAGAGCAGAGATTGCAATCTAGCAGAAATGTTGCTACAAATAATGTTAACCTAACTGGTGGTAGATTAATTAAAGATTGATTTTGAAGGTAGTTTAGCTATATTTAGTCTAGGCACAGATCATACAGGGTGTTACCAGACCACTTCCGAAAACGAAAGGGGGAGCTACAGCAGACCAAAACCCAACCAAAAAAAAATCAGTTATCCTGAAACATAATTATAGCCGGAGAAAACAATGTTTAAAGATTTGTATTTATTTCGCCAGCCCGCAATGTACGCATTCACGTAGGTAAGGTCGAGGCGTAGTACTATTATTTATTCTGTGTCGTAAGTGACCGCGCGATAAAGACGGGCGTCTCTGGTCTCGCTCGCATGTCGCGTACTTGAATGATTCGCGATGAACTCTCAGCTGTTCATGCTGTAGTAGACGTAATCTGCGTGCTGCGTGTACATTGCTGCTTTATTTATTTTATTTGTTTTTTTGCTTTTTTAAATGAGATAATTAGGTAGATATGTCTTATTATGTTGTACTGTGTGTATGTAACTAGAAAAAAAATTAAAAAGAGATAGTCAAGTCAATTTTTTTTTTTGCGATTTTTTTGCTTAATGTTTTCAGTATCATGGTCTGATTGGAACCTCCAAGTTTTCGGAAGTGGTCTGGTAACACCCTGTATAATACTGTCTATGTAAGATGTGTCTATACTATCTTACTAATAATAATATTATAAAGAGGAATGATTTGTTTGTTTGTTTACATTGAAGAGGCTCTGAAAGTACTGGACAGATTTAAAAAATTCTTTCATGGTTGGGAAGCTACACTATTCCCGGATGAAATAGGCTGTTATGTTTTAAAAAAAAAATTGGGAGCCTTATTAGAACTCCAATAATGTAACCCAGAGTAAAAAAATACATAAAAATTTTACATTTTTGGTAGATATCCGTGCGAAGCCGGGACGAACCCCTAGTTAAAGATAAAAATTTTCTAGATATACGATAAGTAACTAATTCATTCAAGTACTGTAGTAAAGAAAAACATACCTGCTTCGATGTGGTCAATGACCGAAAGTCCATTGTTTCTGGTGCGAAATACCTACTTGCTACTACCAAAGTCAACATCTGTATTTCTAAACGTACCTACCTAAAAGTTCATTACAAACGTTAACCTATTTAAAGGTCTGCATGACATCATGCCACTTTACTGTAGTTGATTACGAAATTTTAGTTAAGAGCTTTGGTTCGTCTTTAGTAAATAGAAGATAACCACAATCAGTGAGGGCAAACGTGAAATCCAGAGCAATAAATTACGTAGAATCCTGAGCTTTAGTGGACGCATGCTCTTTTATGTAGTGTAGGTCTTTTAGATCTAAAGAAATGGTCCTATTTTTAAGCTTGGTACCAATTTCATAGTTATCATGTCGAAACACTATTAGTGAACCAGTCCTAGACTTGTCACAGATTTGGGCGGCAGATTTCAGAGGTCGCTCACTCGATTTCAGAGGATAAAAGTCACTGGTTATCTCATGGTTTTTTATACTAATACGTTAAATCCCTATAGAAACTGATTTCTATCGAAAATTATCAATCCTAGGTACCTACTGTTATTGTACCTATTTTATCTATATATTTTAGAAAAGTACACGGGGCGGCGTAAATAAAGTGGTCTACACTGATAAAAAATATAAATCCGGCACCGCTATGAACCCAACTAACCTACTTACATGTAGGTTCACTCAAACCAAAAAGCATTTTGTTATCATCTTTCGCGTTCCCCACAAACAGTTTTATCATTTTCCTCGAGGTAAGCCCTCTCGACAAACCTGTGCTAACATTGCCCGCACGTTTCGAGATAATGCAAATAGCCCGCGCAAACACCTCTTCCCCAGAAAAGAGATGCGTATTCAACCGAGGAGTGAACCTGCACTGATTTGACCGCGATCTCAGCTACGATATGAATTAGGCGACCGCATACGTACCTATATGGCATGTGAAACTTCAATTTAGCTTAGTTTTAACTGCCAAGGCTGCTGGCAGTCGCAGGGGTCGCTAGGGGGATTATTGGACAAAATTTCCAGAAATCCCCTACGCAGAGGACTTACGCAGGGAAAAACTGAAATGAGCCTGGAATGGAACTCGTTGCCGTCTTCTGTCTTTCCTGACAACTACAATCCGGGTCTTTTCAAGGTTAGAGTGAATAGGTTTCTTCTAGACTGTCCTGCTTCATCGTCACTTACCATCAGGTGAGATTGTGACCAAAGGACAATCTATCTCATAAAAAAAGTTTTGCATCTATGCTCGTTCTACTACGTCCAGATTTACATACGGCTACTTCATAAGCTTTGAGCTTTGACCAACTCGGAGTTTTAGGCTGGCCTTTGTGAAGGCTTAGTGACTACAAGAATCGGCAGTGGGTCTGTTGCAAATTGCAAACCTGTCGAGAATATTGTAATAGAGCTTCTGACTCTACTTTTAGGATTCTTAAAGTTAAAGTAAGTTTTTTTGGACTGAGTTACCACCAAGTTAGTAAAATAAAACACTGTTTAATGTTAACATTAATATGCGTGTGTAATGGTAACTATGAATATGTGGCTATGACAGTATGTCATACATAAACGCTGAAAATATTATACACTGCTTGTTTTGTTCGATAATGTAGTTTACTACGAAAACAAACAATTATTAACAGACCAACCAATGCCTATTGGATTTATTGGATTCATAATTCGCCCAAAATTACTAGGAAACTATAGGGTAAATTAACATCACGACTACAAATAAATTAAATAAGTATACAATGTGAATACCATTTTAATAACCAATAAATTTTGATAACATTCCATTAGCTTAAACTAAATAAAATATAAACCTAGTCTAGAAATGTGAAAACGGCTGGATCAGTAATTACTAGGTAAAAATAAGTAAAAAAAATAGCTCGCTTAGGTACCTACTGCAAAATTTTCGAACAGGCTCCTTTACTCTTTTTCCGTCATAAATCTGGTATGCTAGATAATTTTATACGTACACTATAGCTGATACCCGCGACTTCGTACGCGTGCAAAACTTTCCACCAAAATATCTGTCAAGCAACATACGATGAACCTCGTGTCAAAGGCTGCTTTCCGTTTACGGAGGTCAAGCTGTATCTAAGAATCCACGTCTTTAATTTCAATAAAATATAGCCTATTTTTCAATCCGGAAAAAGGGCTTCTGAATGGTATAAGTTTCATTGAAATTGGTCCAGTAGTTTAGGCGTGATTCGCGAACAAACAAACAGACAAACTCGATTTTCGGAATCAGAATCGTTTATTTAGTAGATCTGCATATTTAGTTTATCCATATCTTTAATTTTAGATTTTGGCTTTTTTACAGTTTTATAATAGCATAGATGTGTGGGTATTTAATGTGCCTACCAGCATTTATAAGCTGCACACACACTCATACTTATCGCTAAGTGGCTCGTATAAAGTCAGCGAGCACATTCGCTAAGTTACGAGTCTCGCTAACTTAAAGGATTTTACAATTTCCTCGCCTACTGAAAACCAGAAGTTTTTATAGCCGTACTAATGACACTTTGAAACCGGATTCCACCAACAGAATAACCGCGCGTTCAGGCTTTATCCGCCTCAAAGCAGATTAAAATGAATATCGTCATAATTAGGACTTTGGCCTAACATAAAAAAGATGAAGATCACGAAATAAGTCTTTGACTGAGTGTGTGCGAGCAAATGAAGTGTATCTTCTGAAAGATCTAGTAAAGCGTTACGAATTGGTTAGTATATCATAGAAGACAATTGGTATTCAAATGTATAACATATTAAAATTTGGCTGCCATGATATTTTTACTGCATAGATTTTACTAAGAGTACTTCCTAGGTGCGAAGAAAACCCGTGTGAAGTTTACTTATGTATGTCTAAACAGCACCCCTTGTATTATACCTTGAAGTCCTTTCCATCCAAGGTTGTCTGGTAGAAATCGCTGATTAGCGATAAGACCGCCCATTGCACTATTAAATTAAGTTTTGTTTTTCATGTTATTGTAATCGCTAGGTGCAATAAATTATTTTCTATCTTTCTATTTATCTATTATACCCAATACCTATGTCTGTACTATACAGAGCCCGTAGTCTCAGTTTTGTTATGTTGGTTTGCGACAAGCGAGAATCGAGAAACTCGCAGTTTTTGTATGGAGAAAAATAGTTTGCAAATATCCCGCTAGAGGCGCTTATCGGATTTTCATACAAAATATCTCGCCAGTCGCTTCTCGATATGCGTAACGATCAACAAAACAAAACTTTGACTACGGGCTCTTTAATCGACCATATTTTATGAGTTGGTGAACATTGGCTTCGGTGGGTGTCGTTTTATCGTTCCAACTCACCTAAACTTTGTTGAGCAGAACTCCAATAAGTGACTGAAAATCACAGACTGACGGGATCCTAAAAGTTGGAGTTTCTAAGTTAAAATTTATAATTGACTATTTCATGGTCTATACATCTTCTATGTAACCGCTCTGTGAGAAAAACGTAGTCAGTCAAAACTTAAATTTTTCCATGAAAATCTCTTTAGATTCTCTTTATCATTGCTGGTCCTCATCAGCATGAACTAAAGGTTTCAAACTGCAATAATGATTGAGATTCTCCAAAACTGGTTTTCAGAGCTGATGAATATCCATATTATATAAGTTGTAAACGCCACCACCAATTTTCGTCGGCTTCATCGTCGCTTACCATTAGGGGGCCTAGTACGGGTTTTCAGTGTATAGTGCGGGTGTGAAACGTCTGACGCCCAGCACACCAGTGGGCGCTGATTTATATGGAGACACTGAGCGGGTTCTTTGAGAAGTTCGACATGCGAGTACGGGCTTGGTGTAGACCAAGCTTCTCAAAGAATCCGCTCAGTGTCTCCATACAAATCAGCGCCCACTGGTGTGCTGGGCGTCAGACGTTTTACACCAGATTTATACACCAAAACTCGTACTAGGCCCTCAGGTGAGATTGTGGCCAAAAACAATCTCATACAAAAAAAAAAACCAACATCGCTAATTACCATCCCAGACAAAATTAAATCAACTTTCTTTAAAAACCGCATTCAAATGTCCTACTTTCAGAGACAACGAGGACACAGACGCCTCACAATGCTTTTATATTAACCCGGTCGAGATTTAAAAACAAATACAGATACCTAGCGAGATTTTAAATTTCTAAACTAAACTCACAGTAAGTAAATAATGTAGACATAGGCACTTAGGTCTTTACAAATGCCTAGAATCGTGTCTCGCGATTGCCAAACAACAATTAATGTCAAGGTAACTTCAGCACGCCCAAACAATTTGCAGTACATTTAGCATAATCACGTCATTTTAGTACTTAGCATTGTTTTAAACCTGTTTGCTAACGAATAATAACAAGAAATTATGTTTACTCAAAATACGTTCAGAAATAGATGTTTACTTGTAAAGAAAACCGCATTCATGACCTTCAAGGGATCCGTCGAGTCATTGCAGAATTTGCGTCATAGGATTGGCTTTTGGATGGAGAGGGAATGCTTCATCTAACCCTGCAAACCAGAGACGCTATTCTGTTATCGTCCGCCAGACTGTTTGGAACCCCTATTACGTGTGCACGTAGCAAGTACTAGAAGATAGTCTTCTTTTCTATGCAATTAATAATAATATATGTGTATACCTGTTCAAAGAATACCACAACCACAAAATATATTATGTAGTACCTACTTGATACTACGTCCAAAGATGATACTTATACATGAGACCATCTACTTACCTTATGTAGGTCCTACGGGGTACCTACTACTAAGGATGGAAAGTAAAAATTCAGTGAATATGAATTACTTTGTATGTCTATCCGTGAGCAAGGCTCTTCATTCAAACGGCTTGAGTTGAATTTAATTTAATCTTCTACAATAAAAGATTAGGTATATTCCGTCTAGCTAGTTTATCCAGTTCAGCGACTTCGAAGAACTAATGAATGAAAGCCCTGGAGGTGCATCCCAAAGAGGTGGCTCTCTTGACAATATGATAGTATAACCACAAATGCAATAATGTATTAAAATCAGTCTAGGGCTTCATTTGAATCCGATGAAAAGATCGAGAAAAAAATCAAAACTCCTCAACGGTTAAAATTTCTAGAAAATATATGTAACTTTCAAAAATATATATATAGGAACTGTTAATATGTCACTAAACGCCATCATTCTCAAATATTTTTATTAGTTTTCGATGGCAGATAAAAGCTAGGTAATATATTCTTATTGTATATGTATGTATACCTTTAGTAATTAGACGATATTATACATATAAAAGGTGGCATGGCCACAGACAACAGAACGGGGTTAAGCGCCTGTAGAATCAAGCCAACAAGAATATACGCTGGCTTTTATTAAAACTAGAATTGAAAGGTACAATAACACTGGTTTAACTTATGATAAACCAAGCTTACTTAGAGAAAAATACAAAATAATAAGATGGGTATTGTACTTATTTATTCTACGGGGTACCGTCTACCAAACCACACCATATTTCACATAAGATATTGATTTCACCCAAAATATACCTAGGTCGCTTACCTTCCTATTATGTAGTATAGAAATATAATATAGTCAAAAATATTTACAAAGAAAAATACTATACCTAATACAGTATTTACAAAATAATATAGGTACCACACATGAAATAGTTGAGCTACAAGAAAATCGTTAGCTAATCCAATTATAGAAGTAATGTTTGATACAGCTGAAACTAACGATAAGTAACAAGTTAAAGTAAAGCTTTGTTTCACGTGAAAATGTATGTTAACCCAAACGAAAGCTTTATATAAAAAGTACTATCTTACATAATCTTCAGAAAAGTACTTAGGTCCTAACGTTTACCGCTTTAACTTAATAAACTTTTTGGGTACGGCCAACTATTTCGCCCTTAACCATAATCTACCCACATTACCTATATTTATTATCGAGTAGGTTAGGATCCCTAGAGATTACACTGTAGTAACATAGCCTAGAACTGATACATAAAATGCCAGTAACAAAATAGTTACACATCGATATTTACACTTACACGATAGCGACATGTAGTTTGAACAAAAAATATCGTGTCAACGCCGACATGGTGTGAATGTGTGAAAGAATGTGTGCGAGATTTAGCTTTTCGCCGATAACGTGTAGGTCGTGTCGGTGGCTGTATAAAAACAGCCGATAACGATAAAACTAAATTGGAAGACTAGAGTGCGTGTTTTGACCCAAGCCCTAATAAAGATAGCTAGTATAATAATGTTGTCTGTGCTGTGACGAATGTGATGATATGATAGTAATTCGATCACCGAACCAGATACAATATTGTAGTAATTTGATCATCAAACCAGACACTATCATGACATATTACTTGATGCGATTGCGTTCCGATATTTCTTGTAGATATAATTTCTTTTTGCAAAAATTTAATCTTTTTTTCAATTTCGAGCATTACATTTATTCTGTGCTAAAAATTTTAGAACCTACGTGTTCATAATTTGAATAAACCGTTATGTCTATTATTATTTATATTTTTTTTGGACCGACGCGACTTTGACTGTTTCTGAGTTACATCTAGTACATTTTCCATTTGTAAATTCGCATTAAATCTAAGAAAACACGTACATATTTCCAAATGTTGAAATAATTGTCGTATTACGAATGAAAATGAAATTATTACAGATAAATATACTGCGCGCATTACAAGGCTCCGTATCACAAATTCACAATTCCAAATTTTCTACCTACATTTAATAAGAAACTCTCGCGAGTGGGTTTTGTTAAAACGACGTGACGAGCATTACAATTTACATTTAATTTTAATTTTCAAATTTACATTTGCTGTCACGGGACTTATCTTTTCCAACCATTTTCTGCTACATGAAAATGTCCAGATATCTCTTGTGATTGAAAATTTAAATAGGTATTAGGTGGCTCAGTTAAATTTGATTCTAGTAAATTCCGTTTGACTAATTAAGTCGGTAGGTATATTTTAACTTGCGTCAGACCAGTTTATAACATTATGGTACCTATTTATAGAAATCATTCATTAGTTTCTTGATACAATGACGCATACATGTTAGCAAGCAAGGGCAAGGACGAAAAGTCACGATACAGTCAACATTCAATACAAATAATAAATTTTACTGAGTTCAATACACAGTTCTTTCAATTACTGAAGGCAAAGTTCAGTTATATTTTACAATGCGCAGCAAATGTAATACGATAAAAAAAAATGCAAGCTCGTATGAGTCTCTCTGGTGATGGAGTTTATAGGCCGCCTTAAGGCCTCCGTCGTGAATTAACGACTGCTAATACATACGATAAAGAGGCTTTTCTAAAGGCGGATTCAAGCGTTGCGCTGGGCGAATGCTTGTTGTAACAATTTGGCTGACTGTTCGTTCAGTGTTCAGTCTCTGTTTATAAACTCTAGGGTTATTGTCCTAATATTTTTTTATCCTAACACATTTAACAGAGGTGAAGCTTTATCAAGATAAGTAGTCTTTTAGCCCGCTAGGGACTACGAAAAACATTCTGAAGACGACGATCTATGAACGAAGTCAGACGGGTAAATGGGCAAAGTTAAACGAGTACAGACTACAGAGTACTCTGAAATACTCTGAATAAACATACATAATTGAAAACATCGCATTATCAGTCATGAATAATCAACGAACGATCATGTAGACAATGTTATGTTCACACGATGGAGACTACTTTTTTCATGATAGCCCTTTATCTACTGTGTAGCTATAGCCATATATATTTATGTATATTATACTCTCTGTGAAAGCAAAATGTTTTTTTTTTTAATATTCTTGGACATTACACACAACGCCCTCTAGTCCCAAACTAGTTAGGTACGTAGTTCATCTTGCTCTTCCAAACATATTAATATGACAATGACAAACATTTTTTTTTTATTTAACCTATATTGTCCCACTGCTGGGCAAAGGTCTCCCCCAAAGACTTCCAATGCTCTCTGTCTCGAGCTTCCTCCCACCATCCTCTTTCGAAGGCGTCTAGTTTGTCGCGCCAACGCTTTCTTGGCCGACCCCGATATCGCCGACCGTCAGGGACCCAATGCTCTACCAAACATAGGTATGGCAATGACAAACATCTAAATAGAAAGGTTTTTTTTTTTCAAAATGAATTTTTGTTTAGAGTGTGGTGAATAATAGGACGATTTACCTAGTTGAGAATTTCTGTAGTGTTTTACATTCAATGCCCTTAGGGTTCCACACCAAGAGGTACCCAGTTTCCGTGAACCCTGTTGAATATTCCCTTGGTAAGTATCCGCTTACTAACGGAAGTTTGTATTCATAGGAGACTCGAAAAGGATTTACATGAGTAAATATTCAGTTTAGATTTCTGCAATATCTCGAAAGAAAACTTGTTTTGTTATGTTCGTTCGTGGCACTGATTTTTGTTACCATTCTATTGACCAATGGAACACATTTATATTATTAGGTATGTAGATTTAAATCTTTTTTGCAAAATATGAAGCTTGGCTGAATGCAGGGCATTGCAGGGTAAGAACAATGTCAAGTATTAGTTATAATTAAGACTTTCTGATTCCATCTTTTTGTACTAAGTCCTTTTCTGAAATAAAGAATTTATTATTATTATTTATTTAACTCAAACCAAGATATTTGTAAATCTATTCAAAATGATAAAATGTCTGAAATTTTGTACCAAGACCTTTATGATCGCTTTTCAAAGTTTGCAAGATGAATAATAATAAATTTATGATTAGGCAAGAGGTACCTTCCTCTTAACTAGTTCTCTAATCTACTAAACGTTAATTGAAAATATTTTTAGTAAAGTATTTTTATTAAATATGCTTAGGTTTAGGTGGAGAATGGATTGTCGATTTAGAGTAAGAATTGTCTAATAAAACATTAATAGACTTTAAAAAGGGTTTGAATACACAAGTAACGGCGGGAGATAAAATTGATACAGACAGACGGAATACTTACCCCAAATCGAATAAGTTACGCCTTTTAGAGCCCTTTACTTTAGGGAGAATTTGTAGTTCCCCAAATCTACGGTTATCTGACATGGCTTGCCGACAGCTTTATTACCTACTGCGCTTTTATTTTATTCTCGTAGATATAGTTTTATTTTAGCACATAAAGGCTAGCAGATATGAATCCAAATACACTAGGGCCGAAAATTCCGGATCATCTATAAAATTTTAAATATCTTGGATACCATGAATGCTAGCATATTACAAGATCAAACTGAGACGTCTCTATAAATAAAATGTTTTATAATACCACAGAATATTATTAATCATTATTATTATTAGTCAAGGACGAATTATCACACTAATTCGCCCAAGTTATTAGTCAAAGTCAAAGTCAAAAAGCTTTTATTCAATAAAATCTCACTGATCACTTTTAGTGTAGTTAAGTTAACTAGTACCTTTATACAACTAAACTACAGTGACTGTTCTTTGAATAAAAGTGTCTATTGAATAGGTAGTAGTACTTACTAAACGAACACGATACACGCTTACATACGGTATTCACTTTTGAGCAAGAATCCTAGTTTATTCATAAAATCAAATATACATGAGGTCAAAGAAGGTTCGGTCAATAGAATATTCGCTTCTTGTCATCTATTTTAGGAGTTCTTTGTTGTTTAAATAGGAAAAATGATCCTTCGTCAATATATAGCCGACTTTATTTTTGGCAGGATTGTGCTCCGTATTCTATATTCTATGTGCCTACTTATTGAAATAACAGCGAAATAATAAGCATTGGCAATTTTATTACCAAATAAATAAAAGAATTCTAAAATTTCACTCACTCTGTAAATCCATTCAGCACGTTGAATCGTCATCGAGATGAATCGACGTAAGTGCATTAGAAGCAGAATTTATAAAGTAAAATGTGCCATGGAAAAGATGACATTGCGGAAATTGTACGCTCAGACATGCAATTGACCGGATTCGCGCAGTATAGTAGTCCGACTGGCGAAGACATTCACAGGGCTATGAGAAAAGCTAGGGAATTCAATCTAGAGGAAACGTGAAACCCACATTCAAGACCATCATAACTAAGTATCCTATTACTTTTACTTAGGGCATGAAGCAACATAGCCATTCTATTTTATGCTGCGTAAAGCATAAGTTACATGCTTTGAAATCTTGCCAAAAATATACGTGATCCTACCGTGAATTGTATACTCTCGATATCTGCAGTGGATAAGATGAGCCATCCAAGTTTAGTTTTTAGAAAGAACTATGTGCTAATTGGTGTCAAAATACAACGCATACTTGCGCATATAAATATAATCTCCATCGCTAAGTAAGTAAATGTTTATCCATTATGAAACTCGCTTTACGAGTTTCGGTGTTTTGATAAAAAAATTATAATGGGATTCCAAGATAAGATAAAATCTTTAACTAGGGCACGTCAGTTTCGAAATTTAGACCTTAAAACCGTCCAAAGTTTCATAATATTACCACATTATTACTGCAAATATACAAAAAGCAGGTCATGATGCCATGTTATGCATTTACCTACTATCAACCAGATGTATGAGCCTATTTAGGTAGGTAGGTGGTGGTCGGTGGTACCCCCTACTTTATTTTTACGTCAAACTGTCTCCACTTCGTACCTACTTCGATTTAAGTTGTTAAAGTTCTCAAAATGGAGTGTAAAATAAAAATAACGAGCCAGTGAAGTGTCAACGACAAGTAAAGAACAAAACTGTACTTAAACTTGGAAGATGTCCCAGGAAGCACTAAAGATTTCCAACTTTCTAGACCGTAAAAGAGTTTTATGCCGGGCGCGTTCAACAAACCTCATGTTTAGGATTCCCAAACACAGATTTTCAAAGTTTTTAATGTCGTTATAAGTCATTGATGTGTTTACACACTATACCGTACCGATATCCACTGTATTTTTCGGACAGGGCACAGGAACCTCAAAAGCCAAGAGTAATTCCTCAACACAGAAGACATTCGCTTGACTTCTCTTCAAAGAGATTCGAAGAGGAATCTCCCGTACTTGGAAAAAAGGCAAAAAAGTATACACAACAGTGTTTTATTGACAGGTTAAATAATACAAGATCAGGAAAAACTTGAGATCATTTCGACATCGAACAAAACAATCAAAAACTTAGATTTCCTTCGGGATTCGAGATTATATTTCGGCCCAAGGCGTAAACGTAAAGTTAGCTACAGTTGGTAGATGGTGTTTGAGTAGGTAGGATGTTCTCAAACTGGAAGTCCACATAGACCAACCCATAGATCCACAACTCAGTAATTTAATTTGACAGGTGAATTATTTTGGAAAGGAGAAGACAAATTAGGTGGGTTCTGGTGAATTTAGTAAATTGATCGTACAATACAACTTAGACATAGGACTTTGGACATTTCTAATTCACCAAAAATTGACACTTTTGTAGGTTTTATTTACATAATGTAACATTTTTGATCGTTTATCCGGCGTCTTTTTACCAGCTAATAACTAGTCGACCTAGTTGTCCACATCTAGACAAATTATTGTTTATTTTTTATCCTTATCAAAGAGACCCTATAGATTTTAAAGACTTTCTGGGCCACCGACCTCAAGCTTCCTAGGACCACCTAGGACTTTCATAATATCGCTGATCAGTGGTGGTTTAACATTAACATTGGTAAATTTTTAATAAAATTCCAGAGCTTTACGGTTTAGAACTTCTGAAACTGGAAAAAGAACTATCGGGTTCATTGATGTGAAGCTTTTTACACTCAACGTAAACTATGTAGCGAATCGAAAGTCGGAACAACGCCTGATTCAATTATACAACTATGTGCAAACTAAAACTCCGGTAACCTCAGACCATACATGGATTTCTATGAACAGGCGACTTTTCGTGGCAAGTGTCCTGTGATACCGTGATGTTTTGGAAAGAACACAAAAAGCTACGGACAGGATAATAATATCTATTGGATCGTTTGTAATTATTATCACAGAATATCACCCATAAACCATGATAGTAACACGTCTCGATATTAGATTGCAATATCGTAGATTACTGTACAACTTGCTCTTTAGGCTCTTCACCTTCTTTACGTGTGTGCCCAATGAATTTTGTGTTAATCTAAGAGCTAATTTATCTGAAAAGCTGTAACAGCTGTCTTGAGGTGATTATTGTAATTGCAAGTGCGATCGATATAAGAACATTCACGTGAGTCACGTCACATGAAACGACGGAAAGAAGTTGTCGGTTAACAAGTCACTAGGCCAAGGTCGAGCAATCTACAGTAGGTACTGAATCTTTACAAATAACAGATCACGGCCAAGTGATGATGTAGAACTGCAATGTAAAAATAGTTGCGATTCTAAAATAAATTCACTCTGAGTCTGAATAGCAGTCTAGAATGTTTTTCTTAAGAACCACGTTCCGGAAAGTAAATGTACGTTCTAGATAATATTATATTCTCTAGTTTGGAACTAGTTCAATTTAGGAACGAGATGAGGAGTGGAGTGACCCAAGTTATGGCATTGCAGAGACGATGACGTCACTGCTAAAATAGAGTATTTCGATTGTAGCTATTAGCTTCTTTTGGAAGCTGAAAGACCAGATAATTGAGTCTTTGCCGAGTTTCTTAAAGATCCCAATTCAAAACAAAAGAGGTTCATTGCTCTTATTCTTATCAGACTTTTTACTACCGTGATAAGGCTGCATTCAATCGCTAGCGTTGCAAATCTACTTTTTCCTGCTTTACACAGAAATCTACCATTTTACACAGTAGGATCACATGACAGGGTTCAATATGAAGCCAGGACTAAGTACTTTGTGACACGAGGAACGGTACAGGTTATTGAACTTGACAATCTGCATAGTTCAAGCGCCTAGCGCCTCCGGCAAATACCTTTGAAGAGCGGACAGTGTGACTAAATTATTCAGCAGTTCCGTAGTTTAGGTAAACGGTGAAATCTTGGTCTTTCTAAAACCTGCAACCGTCATAATAAGTAATTTACAACCGAGAAAGTTGACAAATGATCGAATAAAATTAAAATAATGATCGCGATATAAAATGGGTCAGTTTTAAATGCCCGAAGCGAAAGTACCTACATTAGATACCTACCTACCCTACCGTAATGCGTTGAAAATTATCCCCTTACTTCCCATAATAGGTACCTAGGTAGGTACCTTGGCATGCGGACCAATGCAATAGAAAACTAATAAAAATGTATAGGACATTCTAAACGAAGTCACGTAACTTTTCTCAAACATTTGCTAAGTTTTTAATTTCAAAAAAACCGCAAATTACCAAACAAAGCCTCGTAATATTTACCTGACCCACCTTCTAATGTACCTACTTATTCTGTGGCAACCAGCTTAGCCCACGGAAATAGGCAGACAGCGTACCTACTTACCTAGAGCTTATGTAGGTAGGTATAGGTATCTAGTGTGAAACCATAAAGACCTCTACACATTGAATAAAACCTATATAACATAGGTATCTTACTTCATCATTAAATACCCTATGTACCTACCTATACTTCATAATCATGTCAATAGTTCGTATTATTACTTGTATTTTAATGGCATTAACTAGATAACACATTATATCTCTTCACGTCATAATAATCCATTCAATGGTAGTACCTAAGCCTAAGATAGGGATCATTAATGGCTTTCATGGCAGTAATTATTAGCTTATGAGGCTTTTCTTAGATAGGATTAATCTATAGGTACGGTGAAAGCATCGATTTCTCCTCCCGACCAAAAAACGGAAGGGGTATTATAAGATTGGCGTTGTGTGTCTGCTTGTTTCTTTGTCTGTGCCCCTGTAGTTCTGAAAGTAGGGCTCCGAATTGAATGTGGCTTTTGTATAGGATTTATCTGTGATTGTTCTTAGTACCTACCTATTCTTATCCATATTTGATGAAAATTGGAGGCGTTCTTCAGATATGAAAACCGATTTTGAAGATTCTCAGGCATACCTAATTGCAGTTTGAAACATTTACTTCATCTCAAAGTCTTGACATTTAATGAACTGGAGTCCATACTCCAAGTTCTGATAACCAGCAATGATGAAGAGGATCTAAGGAGCTGTTCATCATGGTTTATACATTTAACACTAACTTGATTAATGTTGGACGGAAGATGATGAATTGAATGAGCCTACAAACAAGCATGTCGTCTCTTGGCTTGAGATTTTTTGTCAATGAATTAACAATTGTCAAGGTTCTAAAATTTTGATTGGAGACTAGATTAGACTGGCTTTCGATGCCGCTACTTGTTTGTCTGGCTTGCTGTTGATCTCCCCACGCTACTTAGAAAACAAAGGAGCTTGTGATTTGATAATTAGAGTTCTATGCTGCTTAGAATTCGATTCAATTTTTTATGTCTAATCAAAAATTCTAGAGAGATAACATCTGGGAGCATCTGGCAAACCAGCAATATCTTTCGCGAAAAATTCAAATGAAAAATGCAGCAAAGAGATTAATATTTAAATCATCTGATTCGGAGGGGGTCGAATCGTGATAAGATGAATGAGATTAAGCGGGTGACCAAGTTGGAAATTAATTTTGATAATCTGTTGGTGAATTTCTTTTTTTATTAGATTTCTTCGAGTTTACGACTGTTTTGTCAATGTTTTTTGTTTTAGCTTTGGGCGATGGAGACCGGACCAAGACAAGAGTGGAAGATAGCGCGGTCCCCCATTTGATGGACTCGCAATTCTACTCGCAAAAACTCCACAGTATATTAGTAAGTAGGTACCTAGGTAAGTAGAAGTAGGTACTAGGTAGGTAGGTACTACTTACCTAACCAGGTACATACCTACGCATACAAATAGATAGGTAAGTCTGCATAATTCCAAGTTCCAACATCTTATCGCGCGTGATATCGCGTGTTCGTAGGTAGGTAGGTAGGTACTAGGTATAAGGCATGCTGAACTTTACTCTTTGAATGCGTTACCTTCCTGATGTTAGAAACTGTCTACCTACTAGTTGTACCAAATTACCTACCTATTGGCCAGAAACATCAAATAAACAGGCCTTGAAAGCGTACCTACCTATCTAACCTTGAAGACGCAGCAATTATTATAAAGTTAACACTACCGACATTAGAGATTCCAATTCAAGGTCTAAATTCACAGAAAACACGTCAGAAAAACTACAATAAGTACTTACTACCTAGATAATAAGGTAGTTATAGTTAGGTAGGTAGGTACTCACATAACAAAACGCCGGTCAACCTGTCAATCCAGTTGCGCGCAAAGAAACAAACACTAAACACAATAGAACAACACTTCAGTTACAATCACGAAAACACATAACAAACTACGAAGTCGTTTTGGTACAACATCACTGTTTTAGAAGTTTTATTTGAATTTCGTAAGTCGCGGAACAAACGGAATCACACCACGCGCGGACCGCACGACGCTCGCTCGCAGACTGACTGGAGCGACTTGACTGACTGGCTGGACTGTTGTGCTGATTTGACTGGACTGATTTTGTGACTGGCTGGTTGTGTGCTTGTCAGTTTGCTGGGCGCTAGCCGGACCGCTAGGCCACTGACTGCTGGATGTCGGTTTTGGTTGACGGTAGTGATCAGCATTGATGGCATATTTTTACCAGCGGCGTGATGACGCAGCCGCCACCGCCTCCCGTTGTGGTAGGACCCCTACCTTCTATACTATGTCCGCTTCGGTAAAAGGTTAATGGTATGTAGGTATTGGGTGGCCTGAGTTTATCTTAAGACCATAATACCTAGGTAAGTTTAGCAATCATTACCTACCTATCGACTCTCCATCCAGATAAATAATGCGAAGTAAAATAAAACTAACTAATTTAATTTCGAATGCTCCGTAGAAGTCAGAAGTACCTAGGTACGTTTACTAATAACTTTAGTATTAGTCCAACGTAGAAAAGTACCTAACTAAGTAGGTAGAGGTACCTGGTCTACTTACGTAGCCTATACGTAGGTAGCCTTATAAAGTATGTCTCGTCTGAAGATCAGAAAAATTAATCAACACCTCTCAATACCACCTGTCCTCGGGAACTAATCAAATCACTTTATCCCGACGCCATTCCTTCGTCGGATTTCTTCTCGGTGATGTAGAGCGAGAGTCTGTTCATAAATGTAGCGTCATGCCGTCGATAAAAGAGGTTTGTTACTACTGTCAAACTTGAAAATGTCAAAGTACAAAAAAATTGTTGAATAAGGTACAGTTTTAATAATCAGAGGCTTATTAGCTTACAATTTAGTTTTATTTTCTTAGCCGCTTACCATTTCACTGTAAAATATATACCTAGTAGGTACCTACTTACTTATCATTCTTTTAATAAAATAATGTATTTATTTCCTCCCACAAAGCAAATACAAACAAGACAAGTACAAGATAATGTTATAACTAACTTTGTAAGGGACTGGTGCCTGATATATATTCGTGAGATTCTTTGAGGACGCAATTGTTTCATTGATGAATGAATATGACGTACACAAACAGTCACTAGCTCTCGGGCTCTTGTTTTTATCAGGAAATATCTCCATCAGTATTCGAGTTTGAGAGACGTTTAAAGGATTAAATTAAGCACAATTCGACATTCATTTGCCGTGGTGAATCTAATCAGGCCCAGAAAAACATGAGCGGTCGACACGACGCAGGACTAATGGATCAAAGCGGAAACCGGAAGTCATCCGTGGTGTGGTTGACGTTTCGGTTTCGGAATTTTGAATTTCGAATGCAATGAACGACTGTTTAACATTTCTATGATAATAGATTTCAAGAACACCTAACATTTAGAGCACCTATGCTATCAAGAGCACCAATCGATTTCTAAGCTGCAAAATTCTAATTATTATACGAAAAGCACCATTTTGTGGATTACTAAGTTCAAATATTGAACTTGATTTTGAATGATTTATCTACATGAAGATCAGATCTAAAACTTTCGTAATCCAAGATACTGTTGTTAATGAACTTACTGAGCTTTTTAGTTAAAAGTGTATTAGATAGGTACCGAGATAGGAATGGTGCTGAGATGAGAATCAGACCGAGATACTAACTTACTAATTTCAGCAACGTCGCATATTGAAGAGCTATTTCATAATTTCGTTTTAATATAGGGTTGAGTGGAATAAGACCAACACTGCAGCTTATGACTGTACAATAAGGGTTTATTTCATTTAACTTATACTTATTCCAGGGTCTTGGGCACGCTTCCGATTGATTTGGACCAGTTGAGCTATCTATAAATCGTTTGCAACAGTTTGTAGATAGCTCAACTGTTTCATGTGTTTGTAATATTATAAATTTTCTTTATGAATAAAATTTATTTGTTCCTATAACCGGGTTGAGTAGCTAAATGGCGGGTTGAAGTGAAACTACATTATTCATTATGCTAAATGACGATATTTAGATGCAATCGGACTGATGTCGTGATGTTGTTAGTCATTGCATCGCTTACGAATACGGTTAGACCACCTGGGGGTCAATCGCGCTAAGTTGTAACAGCTCACCAGTTACTGTTACTGTTACGTTATGGCCGATTTTCAGTGTTTCAGAGAGATTGACTCCCAGGAGTTCTTTCAACTAGATTGATTCACAGTGTAAATCGGCCACAACGTAACAGTAACAGTAACTGGTGAGCTGTTACAACTTAGCGCGATTGACCCCCTGTACCTCTATCACGAACAAATATGACAGTCGGCGTGTTATCGTAGTCGAGCTATATTGCGCGTCAATGCCAGCTCGACTGCCAACCGTTGTAGTGTCACCGCGCAGTGTATCTCAAATACGGTCGCGTTACGATACTTTTGCGATTGTCACATTTATTCGTGATCAAGGCACTGTGATATTTCTTATTTATTTCATTTATTTCGCTTTAGTTAAAAAGGGCTTGAACCGTCACCTTCCATTTAAACGGGTAGTTTACTGTAGAAACAACAGCTCACTATTAAATATCCCAAGACTACCCTTCTGAGGCACTTGTTTTGGGAAACCTCTTATTCTGAACTGTGCCACCTTAAATACGTTTTCTATTTATAGTGAGTCTTATTGCTTTGACTTTAGATTTGGTTTGGACTGTAAGTAAATTTAATAGATTTTGAATACCGGTTTCGGTTTTTTCGGTCCCTTGAATTAACTGAAAGTTCTGAAGTCACGCTATTGGTAAGGGCACAGATCATATAATACTATAATGTAAGAGTAAGGTTTTTTTGCTTTAACTATTTAGTGGTGCTGTAAAGATTGAAAAAAAAAATGCAGCCGAATTGAGAACCTCCTCCTTTTTTGAAGTCGGTTAAGCAAAGGTAAAACTTTTCTATGTAGGTAAGAATGTTATTAGTTTCAAATAATCAAAAAACCAGTGTTCAATTCAATTCAAGCCATTGAAGTGAATGTTTGTCAGTGCTTTTTCTCCGTAGCTAACATTTTTGACTTTGATAAATTCTTCATACCAATACGTGCGCCGAATAGGTGAGTTGGAAACAAATTGAATGCATAGAATCGGCATGATCTTGTCTAAAAGATGTAGTTCTATCTTCATTCAAATAAGTAGTTTACAAACGAAGAACCGAGAATACAGTAAAATAAACCTAAAAGACACATTTTTGTTTTAAAACCTCTAAGTACCTACCTTCCTAAGTACTCTAAGTACAATGACATGTATGTATTGTATATAATAAAATAAAATAAAATAAATAAAATAAAATAAAAAATAAAAATAAGTAATGTATTACACCACTAAATAAAAATGCGATAGTATCTCTATTATTTTGTTCCGGGTTCAAAGCCTATCTTCCAAAGCAGCATTATCAAACGTTCAGTAAATTAGAACCAATTCGAATGAAAACAATTTGAAAGCAATCAGCAGCCGTGGCCAGTGACTTGAAAACAAAGGCTGTGTTCCGAAGTGTCGGCCACAACTAGCAAACTTTGAAACTTGCAATCGGCTGGACAAGGTGCTTTGTTTATTGCATTTCCGGTTTTGCATGAACTAACATTGGTGAGGTGAGGTAGTGGTGTATTTGTTGAGATTGCTTGTGTGTGATGTGATGTGAATGGGCTTAGTATATTGAACTAGCCGTCGCCCACGGTGTTGCTCGCGTTCCAGACCCTTTAGGGTGCGAAGTTTTAGGTGCTTTTCAAAATTCCTTTTTTAGTGCACCTCTACACTATATAAGGATACTACCCTTCAAATTTCATACTTCTAGGACTTATAGTTTAGGCTGTGCGTTGATT
The DNA here is from genome assembly GCA_918843925.1 of Eulithis prunata. Classification (NCBI taxonomy): domain Eukaryota; kingdom Metazoa; phylum Arthropoda; class Insecta; order Lepidoptera; family Geometridae; genus Eulithis; species Eulithis prunata. Next base: position 2,852,497 of record OU974016.1, on the reverse strand, counting down.
CCCTGTCAGCTTCAAAAGAGTTTTATATAATACTAGCCGTCTCCCGCGGCGTTGCTCGCGTTAGAGTGTGACTTTTCAAAATTCCTTTCTTAGTGCGCCCCTACACTATATAAGGAACCTACCTTCCAAATTTCATACCTCTAGGACTTATAGTTTAGGCTGTGCGTTGATTCTCTGTCAGCTTCAAAAGAGTTTTATATATATTGATTGAATGAACATGACAGTGACGTCTACTATCATTATTTAGCTGTGTTTCTCACAACTGAGTCAGTAAGGGTTCTGCCTTCCGTGCTGTGGGTTGTGGGTTTGATCCCCACCAAGAAACTTTGAGTAATGGCAAACTTAGAGTTTGTTCTATGACTCAGTGTCTATTGGTTTGTAGGCATTACAATGTATTCACAAAAAAAAAATGTTACTCCGTTTGTAAGGATTGTTGGTATCAGCAATTTTGTACCCTTAGTAAAAGCTTTGCTTAGTTTGGGATTAGAGAGCGCTGTTTGAAATATCTATAAATATTTTATTTATTTAAGATTCAGTTTAGGATTTTGTCGTTCACAATATAAAGTTCCGGGAAACCATAAAAATAAAATGAAATAAAAACACATTTTTTCATCGTTTGCCTAATTTGTTACCGAGAGCGATATGTAAGCAACATCAAAATGATATGTGATGTTTATTAAAACATTTGAATATAAAACAAACAGAGCCATATCAAAGGGAACGAGTTGAATCTGAATTCATTTCGTGTGATGACCCAATTTAGATGTTAAAAACGCCTCAACGATATAGGAAAACGGTTTAACCTGATGGTGAAAGTTTCTTGTACGCAGTTTTATAGGACCAAGTTTTAGAATTTCATTTTGAGCCGGAATGTTTTTACAATTCGGAAGATGCGAAAAGACGAGCTACTTTAAAATTGTGTGTAGGTATATAATATTCAAATTGAATAAACAAACTATAGCATGACAGATATTGAACAAAGATAGATAGATAATACTTTATTGTACACAAGAATTAGGTATAGTGCCTTCTGGTAAGATCGGCGTAAGTGGAAGTCCGGATCAATCACGTAACTAAGCAATTATCATATAAAAATATCGCAGAATTGCTTGGCATCCGGACTTCCACTTACGCCGATCTTACCAGAAGGCACCTTAAGTAAATATATTAACATTAAATTTGTATAGAACAATGGGCGGTACAAAGTGTAGTAACAACTTAGAAGAAGAACTTAGCACTTAGTAGAGTATTGATTTGGTCAAAACCAACGTATTTGACGTCTGTGACACAGTCCACAGATAGTACCTAAGCATAAAGGAGTGATCAAGCAGAGGTGTTGAAAATAAACTAGGAGCCAAAAAGGGAATACGTGGTTTAGGCTGTCTTGTCTAGTTAGGTACGTTGTTTCATACTATTTTAATTAGATTTATAGGGATACAAAGGTGGGATTTAATTATTTTTACTGGTCTAACTCTTTTTTGTTTCAAAAATATTCGCAGAGCCATGCATTCGTGCGAGTGGCATAAAAGCGTTTGAGAGTTGCCAACTGTAATATAAAGGGAGGCGTACGGCGTTCTTAATTGAAAAACTTGATTCACAACAAAATGGTTTGCAACTACTCGGTTGGAAGAAACTGTGAAGTTCCTTCGTAAAGTTACAGGAAAATAGTAGGTTGCTTTGAATATAGGAGTTGTTTAAGAGTGCTGCTGGCAGCTCGCGGCAATCACCAAAATTCCTAAATAAAAATCACTAGCAGATGCCAAAAAGATCGCTGTGTGTCGACTTAGTAAAATACTAGGTACTTAGATCTATCTAATGCTCAATAAATCTAAACCATAAAGTCATTATGCGCAGCTGAACTGTCTTCTACCAGCATGAATATTCCCAACTACTTATTTATTCCTAAGCTCACTTAACTAAATACCTAAGCGATTAAAAAATACCAAGGTATTACTAATTTAATAGCTAATTTAAAAAAAAACGTTTTTCAAACCCTAGACTAGAGTTCTTATATATTTTTCAACACACTTGCTCATAAAGTGGCTCTATGGTCACCGCAATTAGGCACATAATGATACCCATAATCAAACTGTGACTTTTTCATTGCTATAACTCACAAGTGAGTTATAGATTTTTTATTAAAAAATTTATTGGTTGAGTAGCTTTGTTACTAAAAAAGTTTTTATTCAAAAAAAAGATCGTGTTCAATAGAACAAATAAATGAATGTTCCTACTGCTTGCTCATTTCATGCAACTTCTTATTTAAATAGATAATTTTAACTCGTACGTGTTTAATAAATAAAACTTTCACTCAAATATAACTTTTGTTTTCTCTGTAATAAAAAAAAACTTTAAATTCCCCATTTTGTACGTGGCAGAATAGGCGCAAACCGTAAGCGCGGAAAATTAAAAAAAAAACCTCATCTCTTTAGTCTGTGGCCGATCGCAATGCGCGCGCATAGGAAAACTGATTAGTTATTCCCGCCATAGCGAAACATTTTTCACAACTCGTTTTCACTGTTGAAATTATAGTTATTTCATTGTTATTTTATTCACAAGTGTGTTGAAAAACGTCGTATGATACACGTGTGTATTGATGATTACCGTCCTCGGCTCTCTTAAGACCCTCGCCTACGGCTCGGGTCTCAATGGCACCTCGGCGGTAAGCACCAATGTTACACACTTGTACCATAATGTACTATTAAATCCATCTCTCAGTCAATATATTCATGAACAATGATATCACATTGAATTGAAAGCGCTCGTGGCTAGGCTTGCTTAGTTAATCTTCACCGATTATCTAAGTTAAACGACGTTCTGCGCGGTCACTATATGGATGGGTGACCGCTAGTGGCATTTACATTTAAGGGTTTCCGTGCTTCGGAGGGCACGTTAAGATGTCGGTCCCGGCTCTAGCAGTCGTTAAGGCATGACGGAGGCCTTAAGTCGGCCTAAAACTCCGTCACCAGAGTTGGCCACTAACTCATACGAGCTTGCTTGCTAATAAGTAGAGACATAAGTGTGGGTGACTTGTGACATTAAAGATAAAGTCTATTTTAAGCCTTAACAGACTGAAACACACGCCAACACCTACCTACTTATGTGCCTACAGCCGGAGCCGAGTGGCGAAATTAATACGAATTTATGGGCGTTTATGTTTGAATACATAATTAATGAACCTGTTCTCTAGTGTTGCCAACAATACGGTTATACAGTTCTGAAATCAGCAATACCCAGGCATATTCTTATGATTTTTTAGTCATAGTAAGCGAAAGTCGCCTTAGATAATAAAAAAATCCACCCAGGAGTGCTTTGATGGGCGGGTAGTGTGCCTTTCAAAGCCTTCAGTAACAAATCTATCTCATTTTGTGGGTAGTTTTTGAGACCGAATGTCATTTTAACATGCGTCAAAATTATAGCCAATACCAGTAGTATTTAAAAAAATTGGCGATTCTCAGTTTGCAGTTGGCAGCACCGTTTTCACAATGTGCAGATTCAAAACTGTAATTATTGCTAGCAGAGTAAATAATTCCTTATGAATTTGTGATATTTTTGAATAATGTTTGTAGATTGTAGAACGCAGTATTGAGGAATAAATGATGAACTAATTTGGATTGAAATCGACTTTAGCTGGCATAAATGAACGTAGATTATTGATAGGATAAGTAAGGTACCTGTCATATTTAAACCTGTTGATCAATAGGTAATGTAGGTATACCTACCTATACATATAATTTATGTAGGTACCTACCTACTTACTTAAGTTTATTTACACCACCAATATTGACCTCAGCTTATTATAAGTACCTACCTATATTTATTCCACATTCAGCACCAATTTGTAATAGGTATTTACTTACCAAAAAATTTCAGCTCTTATACCAATGAGGTTACCAGTCGAGAGGTGTTCAATGTGGAATATTTACAAAAAACATCCGAAAAAATTGGTGAAACATGCTGCTGTACCTACGCCTAGCAAATATTAAGATGTACCTACCTACCTAAATGTCTGGTTTGTCATAACGACACACCGACAGCCCTTCGTTTTGCCACAATAAACTTTTCAAGCACGAGTCGCGACAAAATGACGAAAAACTAATATTAGCCCTTGTGAACAAAGTTTCACCTAAGACGGATAGATAGATCTGAGTTAGCAGGCGTTTCGAAGGTATGAGCAGAAAAGCAAGTTGATAAAATACTTTTTGTTTTCATAGTACGTAGGTACGTAGGTAGGTAGGTACTAGGTACTTACTTACCCTAAATGGGAAAAGCAAACGGGTAATTTAATTAACCGAGCAGTGACGTCACTGTGTCCGCCTATTATCTTTTTTTAAATAAAAAATATAGGGATGTTTGAGCACTTCTAATCTTCAGACTGGTGTTAAGGGCCCCAGGAGATTGAAGGGCTTTGTTTACGTGACGAGAACACTAAGATTGATGGAAATACTCCGTGTTCCTAACGTGTCTTTGAACGCAATACAAGGCTTCAAGATAATCTGTACCTACACTATGTGTAGGTACAAGCGTTATGGTGTTCAGACAATAACACAAAATATGATGGATAAACGAGAAATAAAATATACCTACGTCAATGAGTCTTTGGTGAGGGTCACCGCTGCGTTTTTATTCAGTTTTTCACAATCTGCCAGATAGGGAGGTACACCTTATCTGCTAAAGAAAATGATAGAAAACAAAGAAGCAACTGCATTCATTTAGGTCAGTATATTTCTACCAAAATTTGGGTCAAATCAATTAGGGTGACAGACCGGAATCCTTAGCTGCTTGCTTGACATTCAGACCAAATAAAATTCAGACTGCCCTGAAGCGCCTTCTCGCCTTCAGACCCTACTGAAGGCGAGGAAGTAAGGCTGGTTATGAAAACGTGATACTTCGGTAGCAGGTGAGAAATTGCTCACAGACCGTGTAACATCATTAGACCCGGGAGTGCGCTAAAATCGCAATAAATAGTGCATTTCCAAAACAAACGACCGTCTAACGAGGACGCCGCAGGCTTCGTGTGACGCATTTTCCCAAATTCCCATATCTAATTAGGAGCCAGATGGTTCTACCTTCTATTTATACCTATGTCTGTGTATTACTTAGCTTACGCGTTCGCGAAAAGCGCGAAGATTGTGATATCCAATATTGGTCGCTAAGGGATATTAAAAATGATTCCTAGTTACCTACCCAAATATCTCAGAGGGTTTTGCTGAACTCACCATTTACGTATCAGAATTTTCAAAGGTTTGAAGGATGAAAGGTGAATCTTGGTTTTGGTAAGTCAGCAGGTACGAGAAAAAAAATTTGTAGATTAATTACAGAAAAAAGGACTAGGGAAGAAGAGCTAACCACGATGCATTGCGTAATTTCTGTAAATGAAAACAAATAAAGTTTTATGCGAAGTCTTGTGTAAGTAATTATTCTTTCATTAGCGTATCTACGGTTTCAATTAGATGAATAAGGAAGTGATCGACGCTGACGAATTTTTATAGTACTTTCAAGGTTTTTGTGGGGTGACCACTAAGTTTGGCAGCAAGGAAAATGTTCTAATACGTAAAAAAATAACCACCCAGTGGTTGCTATGTTACTTAACAAGTGGTAACATAGCAACCCGGCCCTCATAAACTCATCTTAAGTATTTCCAACTTCCCAAGGTAATGAAGACGACGAGTCCCTAGATTTAGTAAGTTGATACTGTATCTAGCTACATTAATATGAACTTTCCTACCTTCGTAAAGTTTCTAACAAATCTAAAAAGTATTTTCCAAGAAAGGGTAGGTAAGGTACCTCATGAATTTTGTCCATAGAATAGTTTGGTCTGTGGACTTGGTATACAAACGTCATACCTCCGTAGACTACGTAGTTTAAAAGAACTAGGTTGTTGTAGTGTATAATTTATTTGTAGCGTAGCGTACAAGACGTCATGGAAGCCTTATAAAAGCTAGGCGTAATGAACATCTTCAGGGAAAAATACTTTTGTCCTACGCCAATATACGTAGTTTATTACTTCGTCTGAAGACTGGTTGTTACATTTTCGCGGCACACAGCTTCTTATCGCGGAAAATCTCCAACGGGAAAACGTCCACGCGAAAAGTTTAGACTAGTAGACTTCTAATTATTACTTTTACTCCCTGGCTTAGAATATCGGGCTCTTTGGGTTATGTGTGGGTTACAGTTGGACACAGTAAATTGATAGAGAAACCGGTTGCCGTCACTATAGGTAATTCGTTTATTAACCCTATTAGATGTCGGCCACCACACCACCATCTCCCCTACTCAGCGCAGTTTCGAATTTTCCAAAAGCTGGTTACCACTTACTTGGCTAGATACAGTCACTCACTACCAAAAATACCTACTACTAGGAAGGAAGTTAGATTTTGGTACAAATCGAAAGCTAGAATTATTAACTTCTGATCCTGACTGTTCCTAATAGAGTCAAATATGCAGATTGAATAATTGGAAAATTTACAGCGTACCTCATCTGCAATGGGCGCCGTAAAAGTGACTTTATTCTCCTCCCAGCCGTCATACTGAGTATCTGCGGAATACGTAATGTGCCTAACGATATGTAGGGATGGAGGGAAATATCACACGTTTCCTTACCCACCTTAGTTTAAAACCTAGTTGATTTATTCACCAGGTTTTATGACCAACGTTCTACATAATTTCTACACCGTTGCGATCATTCACATGAAACATGAAGAGCTCTTTGGACGCGTTATGCAGTGGCTTTACAGAGAACTATTACTCTGCTTCCTTCCAAGGATCCAAATGAGAACTATGTGTTTAGAATCTAGGATTCTAGGACCAAATACCTACCTATCAAGAGTTTTCCAGGTGCCAGCAGTACCGTGTGACTTGTCTAGAACTATGTTAGAAGAAATTATAAGGAACTCAACGTTTTGTGCATGAAACTCCGGCCTTTATAAACGTAGATTTTTCTATAATAGTACATTATGGTACAAGTGTGGTACATTGGTGATTACCGCCGAGGTGCCATTGAGACCCGAGCCGTAGGCGAGGGTCTTAAGAGAGCCGAGAACGGTAATCACCAATACACACGTGTATCATACGACGTTTTTCAACACACTTGTGAATAAAATAACAATAATTTCAACAGTGAAAACGCGTTGTGAAAAATGTTTCGCTATGGCGGGAAAAAATAATCAGTTTTCCTATGCGCGCGCATTGCGATCGGCCACAGACTAAAGGGATGAGGTTTTTTTTTTATTTATTTTCCGCGCTTAGGGTTTGCGCCTATTCTGCCACGTAAAAATGGGGAATTTAAAGTTTTCTTTTATTACAGCGAAAACAAAAGTTATATTTGAGTGAAAGTTTTATTTATTAAACACGTACGAGTTAAAATTATCTATTTAAATAAGAAGTTGCATGAAATGAGCAAGCAATAGGAACATTCATTTATTTGTTCTATTGAACACGATCTTTTTTTTGAATAAAAACTTTTTTAGTAACAAAGCTACTCAACCAATAAAATTTTAAAAAAAATCTATAACTCACTTGTGAGTTATAGCAATGAAAAAGTCACAGTTTGATTATGGGTGTCATTATGTGCCTAATTGCGGTGACCATAGAGCCACTTTATGAGCAAGTGTGTTGAAAAGGTTATGTTTAGTTCATACTCGTACGTACCTCCTACACGAGTGCCTATCTGAAACTAATAAAGGCATCACTTTCTAAAAGGGTCCATAAAAACAAATGAAGCCATAGAAATGCTACATAGAAACAAAAATAGAAACTACACGTAGAAAATAGTTTTCACCTTCCGATAATGAAATGCCATTGGTTTGTTCTTGGGATGAAACAGGAATGTTAAAACAGGGGTCAAATGGGTGAATAGGTGTGAATTCGAATGTAGATATTGGTTATTGATTTTATAAATAGTTTTTTCGTGTTGTGTTGCGAATGTTCTTGTTGACACGTTTTCTGAACAATGCTTCTCGTAATTCTTCATCATCATCATCATCATCATCATCAACCTATATTGGTCCACTGCTGGACGTAGGTCTCTCCCAAGACGCGCCACTGAGCCCGGTCTTCGGCTCTTCTCATCCAGTGTTTGCCAGCTACATGTCTCAGATTGTCACCCCACCTAGCCGGTGGGCGTCCTACACTACGCTTGCCTAAACGCGGTCTCCACTCGAGCATTAGTTTGCTCCAACGATTGTCGGTTAGATCGTAATCTTAAATCATTGAAATGTTATGTTGGCTATGACTACGTGTTCGAATGATTTGAGTAGGTCAGTTTTTGTAGAATAATCTTCTGGGTCCTTCTATCGACTAGAGGCCGTGAAGAGTGCTTAGGGGCAACCTGCAAACTCTGCCAATAGTTGGCGAGGGTAACTTAAACAAACGTACCTAGATAATTTTCTAAATGATATAGCGTATACCTACCTTCTTTTGAACTACATTCAAAGGCCTTTGAAAATCGTGGCCGTCGAGAATAAAGCCGAAGAAGTGTAATAGTTTTTTCAACACACTTGCTCATAAAGTGGCTCTATGGTCACTGCAATTAGGCACATAATGACACCCATAATCAAACTGTGACTTTTTCATTGCTATAACTCACAAGTGAGTTATAGTTTTTTTTTTGAATTTTATTGGTTGAGTTGCTTTGTTCTTAAAAAGGTTTTTATTCAAAAAAAAGATCGTGTTCCATAGAACAAATAAATTAATGTTCCTATTGCTTGCTCATTTCATGCAACTTCTTATTTAAATAGATAATTTTAACTCGTACGTGTTTAATAAATAAAACTTTCACTCAAATATAACTTTTGTTTTATCTGTAATAAAAGAAAACTTTAAATTCCCCATTTTGTACGTGGCAGAATATACGCAAACCCTATGCGCGGAAAATAAAAAAAAAACCTCATCCCTTTAGTCTGTGGCCGATCGCAATGCGCGCGCATAGGAAAACTGATTAATTTTTCCCGCCATAGCGAAACATTTTTCACAACGCGTTTTCACTGTTGAAATTATAGTTATTTTATTCACAAGTGTGTTGAAAAACGTCGTATGATACACGTGTGTATTGATGATTACCGTCCTCGGCTCTCTTAAGACCCTCGCCTACGGCTCGGGTCTCAATGGCACCTCGGCGGTAATCACCAATGTACCACACTAGTACCATAATGTACTATAAATACATAAAGCTATTCCACTTTTGCGCACCAAGCTTAAAATCGATCGGTGTGCAAAACTGGAATGCTTTGAAAATATATCACGCTTGAGTCTGAGTTTTTCATACAAATACGGCTCTATGTGGTAGTCTTCCATGCAAAGATTTTATCTCTTCGAAAAGTGCTTTGCCCTTCGATTTTTCCTTATTTCACCTCAAAGTACATTGTTTTGGTCCTGACTTCCCTATTTACAAACATTTTCTCCATAATCCTTGAATGTTGGTGAAGTTTAGCTCACATTGCACCATACACAGGCCGCATTTACAAGTTAAACAGACTGCTGTGTAAGTAGTAGACGGTCCCTGTATCCTAGCATGTTAGTAGAACGCCAGACTTTCTTTCTATCGATGAAATGACAAATTGTCCCATTATTTTGTTTGGCGGCAGAAGGGTATTTTAGCCATGTTTTAGCCTACTCTTGTGTATAAGCGTGGTCAGGTCATTTCCTACGGCGTTGCCTATAAGGTTGTGTTTTTTTTTTGCAGCAGTTTTTAGCCTGCTTTCAGCAAGAATGCTAGCAAGTCGGCCACTCATAACTAAAACTAAGTAGTTTAGTGCGCGTGACCGTAAATTCTCGTTTCCTAACCAAGGGTCCTTCGAAGTCCTGGCACTCCGCCAACTGCCCTATATTCCGTCATCTAGACAGTGGCAGTTGAACTATTAATATTGATTTCAGTTAAGGAGACTTGCTCTTATCTTTGACCTTTTCCTCCACTCAGCTTTTAGAACTTTCTCAAACAATGGGTACGAAAGAGGTTGAAATACGAAGACTAGAGCGTAGCAATAAATGCCATTTGGAAATAGTTCGTTGAAATAAAAACCGCTTGGGCGAGAAATGCCTAAAATAATCTAGATTGAGGTGTTCCATTGCACTACTTACCTAGTCAAGTCTAGGCCTATCGGAACCACTAAACATTGTATTATATTGCCTCTAGCCCTATGTCTTCGAAATTTGGCTGAAGCGAAAAATACAATAATTGTAATAAGTTTATTCACAAATAAAATTACAACTAGTATACCTACAGTATTTTTTTTTTGGAAAAGTAAAAATTTAAAGACAAAATAGTGCCCAAAGCTTGATTCATATAATAATTGCTAATTTTCGGTCTGTTACAATATTTAAAAAATACACATAAAACAGTTTAGCTATATACAAACCCTTGCAAACGATTTATAGATAGCTCAACTTGTCCAAATCAGTACCAATCGGAAGCGTACCAAGACACTGGCTGCATTGCCGCGCTGAATAGCAATGCTATAAATACAATGATGCATTTTCACACGGCTAAGAATACCGGGGGTAGAGAAAGGGTAGCAACTTCTTATGACTTGCGGATATACCAGTATAGTATTATATGATCTGTGGTTCAGTTGACCGCAATGAGCCGGATCTAGAACGGTGCATGGTTCCTTGTATGAAGTATTTTGTTACTTCACAAAATAAGCAATCTCTTACGAAGCATACAAAGAGAATTTAAAATAAAAAAACGAAATTTTTCCGTAAAACCTCGGCGGGAAACATTCCACGCGCTCGCTTTTTGTTTTCCTGTTTTTTGAGAATTTCTGAAATAATAATATGTTTTTTATTGCTTGTTTACACATTTTTGATAAGGCTTTTTTGCATGTATTCTTATATTTTACCCATGTCTGTCGAAAAATAAAACATAGACTTAACCATTGTTCCCAGGTACGCCCTATAGTTACGTGTTCTGTGAGTCACACATCATCTTAGATTTCTTGTAGGTTCTGGAATATATTCATGTACTGAGAGGTGACTGAGAGTAGCCAAAGGAACGTCTTAGTTATATCTCATATCCCCATAAAATTGTGAAGTTGTGTACATTGAAAATTTTGTTCTTGACTGTACCTAAACGTAATGCACCCACTGAACCAGTTTCCAAGTCGCAATGAACATGTCACCGCTCTGCCTTTTTGTGCTTTGAAATCACAAAGAATACAGTACTCCATTGATCACTGTTCTCTTTGGCTTGTAAGACTTTGATACCGTTGCATGATACAAAGCTGATGTTTGAGTAGGCTTGCCAGTTATATACATAGAAGCTAATGTCGAGTAGTGCGATGCTCGCAACTTTGTTCAAAGTGTACCTAGGTAGGTAAATAATAAAGTCAAATCATGCATTTCAGCTTTATCAGCCCCCAAGTTCCAAGATACGTATCATCTGAGAGTAGAATACAATAAATCTAAGCGGCGTCGAGACTAAAACCTTCATGTTATTTCAATAGTAAAACCTCCTTGCCAGTGTCAATAAACTTTTCAGGTTTTAAATTTCGAACGTGGCGCTGGTCATCACATCAGACATGACATGACGGATTTTTGATGCGTGCGCTTGAAAACTTTGTGATATATTTTGATAAAAGTTTCTAAAAAACTTTTGGATTTAAGTGTATTTTTTTGTAAAAATGCAGTCTGTTGTAACTTTCGAGAAACCGTTGCCACATTTGAGTTTGCCGGATTGGGATGCACGATTATATGGATTACAGGTAATTTCGAAAGCGTTGGGGGTAGAGGTAGAGTTCCACTCTTTTCAGCAAGGAGTAAAGCTTCGAAACTAATCGTCCCTGTAGAGACACCTAGGGAGGTACCTGCTCATAATAATAAAATAGTAAACAAAAGATTCTAAGTACCTAAGTAGGTAGGTATCTAGAACGTCACGTAGAGTGATGGACGCAGTGCATTGCCTTACAGGGCACGTCCTCATTGTACTTGTTCTGTGAGGTAATGCATTGTTATAGGCAGAAGTTACCACTTAACATCAAATGAGCTATCAGCGTGTTCCATTATCATCAATATATATAAAACTCCTTTGAAGCTGACATAGAATCAACGCACAGCCTAAACTACAAGTCCTAGAGGTATGAAATTTGGAGGGTAGGTTCCTTATATAGTGTAGGGGCGCACTAAGAAAGGAATTTTGAAACGTCACACTTTAAAGGGTAGAACGCGAGCAACGCCGCGGGCGACAGCTAGTCATCAATATATATAAAACTCTTTTGAAGCTGACAGAGAATCAACGCACAGCCTAAACTATAAGTCCTAGAGGTATGAAATTTGGAAGGTAGGTTCCTTACATAGTGTAGGGGCGCACTAAGAAAGGAATTTTGAAAAGTCACACTCTAACGCGAGCAACGCCGCGGGAGACAGCTAGTTTTATCATAAAAAAAAAACCTTATCACCAGTCTCAGTTCCATCGATGTCTATTTAAAAAATACCGAACACATTCCTAACTTTACTGAAATTGATCTACTAGGTATTATTTATACACAAGTGTCGCTTGCTAGGACCCGAACATCAAAAGTTATAATTACTGTTAACCGTAACTATTATGGCCGGGGTAAGCCTTTGTGACCTTTCTCCGGACTTTCCCGTTTCTAATTATCAACTCGATACTTAGTATACCCACTACGATTCTTGCATCACTCGTCGATTACTTACCTAGGTTGTTCACTACAGTGTCAGTCATTTTGATGAGGTATTTGTGAAAAAGCATGTTTCTGTCACCAAGCAAGCAAGCTTTGCCGGTAATAAGTACCTACATCCTCGGTAGACGTGCTATATGGGAAGTAATGCGATTTTTATAAGCCGAGGTACTTGCCGCTTATGATCATGTTATGTATCTGCTTTTTCCATCTCTTTGTCTCATAAATAAATGATATATTATGTCTGCAGGCTTTCTTTGCAACATAGACCGTGTAAAATACGGCAGTTGGCGTTTTGAGAACATCACATAGAGACTCATGGTAGAGTCGGGAGACAACCATGGTTGTGCATTATGTGGATCACTAAAGACTTATAGTCTTCCGGAGACTTTTACGTTGCAAAACTTCTAAAAAACTGCTTTACAAATTCCATTATACAGTTCGCCACGTGCGATCTGAATAGAATTTCCTCATTACTTAGTTATTCTTTTCTTTTAATCAGAATACATTTCTAGTCTATTTCTAAAAGTTCACATCTAAAATTTAACGGCGGGTGTGTAAGCAAATTGCGAAAGTTTTATACGCCTTGTGCCCCATGACGCCTAAATTGTTTGACCGAGGCAACGTAGTTTAGTTAAGGATAACTGGTGCGTGATGTCCGACATTTTTAATCACATTTGAACTTCGCATCGTACCACTCCACCACGACACGGTGAAATTACAGACGCCATGCATTACTGGTTGATCAGAAAACACATTTAATTTTGAAAGGTGAACCCCTTGCACATCACTATGTAGATATAATTTTTTTGTACGGAATCTGTATAAGTAGTCTTCAAATTTTTTTTTTTCTACGAAAATACATAATACTTTTCAGTTTGAGACTTTTCAGCAGCGAAAGTACTCGTCTAAGCACAATTTTAAAAAGATGTAAGAAATAACTTATAAAAGAGCCAACAGTTTATCTGTTTAAAATAAGCACGACAACGCTTGTTAGTCGTAGCTTCAAAATATTTTCACCCGACATTTTTTTAAGGCACTATTTTTTCGTTGTATCAGAACAGAAGTGGTGAATGTGTTTTATTTAGACTGTGATCAAAAGCTCGTGATCGTATGCGATTCAGTGCCTACTACCAATCACCCGAACACGGTTTACTTTGAATAATGGATTTTTAACTTTTTAACTGATTTCGAATGGCTCTGCTCCCCCCCACGAGGGCTATTTGAACTTGGGATTGGGGCAGATGACCCATTTCGATCAATTGAGGGGTTACACGAGCAGATTGATTTGTTTACCTTTATTTATGAGAGTTAAGGTGTAAAATGGTAAAATAATTGCAAACAATGAAAAATGTTCTGTAAAATTTTTTCAAACCGAAATAAACTGGCAATGGGCCCAAATAGTGACCAAAAATCTGAAGTACCAACGTACCTATTCTTTGAAATATTGCGGTAAAGCATATGTACCTACCTACCTACATAGACACGTTAGTTTGATTAACCTACTTACGATAAAATACCAAACAAGGTACAAAGAAATTCACAGGTTCATTCTTACATGTCTTGATTATCAGGATACGAAAAGACAATTGCATTACTACTCTATTTATAGAGAGGCAGTCTACAGGCGTTTTTTTGCTCGACAGGTCACAGCTGACACCAGAAGAGCAGATGCCTTCGACCTTCGGCACAGTGCCCACCAGCTCCGCAATGAAACGAAGATCAAAACCGATTGGGACAGCTATCATAACAACAATCGACTTCGAGCTAGGTAAGGCTTAACTGGTATCTCAAATTAACGATATTCACATACTAGGTAGTTAGTAGAAGGTCTACTAGGTAGTAGAAGGGTTTCCACATTTTTTTGAAACCTATGAATTGCTTTCTCTAGATAGAGTAACTGCAAAAAATCACGAGGCAAAATGCAATATCGGTCACATTTCTGATTACCACACTGGCGACCCTCCTGGATGAGCTAAGAGATTGTACAATATACACCGTACTTGGGGATTAGTGAGCCTATTTTCTTAAGGTTGTTGGTCAGCAAAAATTTAAATTAATACCTACCTGTCGAGACTATCGAGACATGACTGTACCTACTCGTATTCAATGAGACACGGAATCCCCATCCAAACGTTGTTCCACTTGCTTGTTTGGCCCTTTAGCTCTACCAAACTGCACAAGCTATAAAAACGTCACAGACAATGAAGTGAAGGTATGACACCTTAAAAGAAAACTCCTAAAAGCCCTACAAGGAAAAGCAATTCGTACTTCCAATAGTTCTCAAATTCATGACTCTCACGGGATTCATTTCGTGCCTTCACCAGTCCGTTCCTTACAGAGTCTACGAGATCGAACAATGGAAGTCCACACTCCAAGAGCTGCTCGAACGCCTCGACAGAGAGATGGCAGGTTTGAAGGAAGAGAAGGCTTCTACTGAGAGAGAGTTGGAACAGCTGAACATGCCACTTCTAGTCTGCTCTGAGTGCCTGTCGAACAGAGATGGCAGGAGCAGTAGTGAGTTGACTTATGATCTCGCTGATACGGAACTCAAAAAGGTAACTGACTGGTAGGGATTTCTTAGTGGGGATTTCTGAAATATATACCACTGTTTCTCACTTGGTACACAACACACACACACACATTCTTAAATCAAGAAGATTGGTTGTCTGGAAGAAATCGCTCCCTAGCGATAAGATCGCATAGTGAAATCTTATTTTCTGTATTTATAAGCTGTCTCGCATATTAGTTTGTAAGGTGTACGTACAATAAATTATTTTCATGTAACAAATGATCAATAAATAAACAATCAGTTATTGTTTTTAAATTTTAAACCTTCTCTTATCATCATAATTTAGCTGTGAAGCCGACTGTACACTATCATAATCGGGTTTAGTCTTTGAAATACCAGGATTTTACACAATGGGATGTTCTATTGTTCCTGGCTCCCAGGGGTCGTCGGTGGGTTTTTCATGAAATGAAAAGCTCAACTTTGAACTAAACTCTTCTGTTGGAATGAAATGAATTTATTTATTTGCTAAAAATTTTAAATTTCTACTAAGTAGCTGACAAAATTATACTTAAGATATTTCAAAAATATAGAGTTTTCATCTTGTAGGTAGGATATTATTATACCAAAAAACTTTAAACGCCTTTTTTACAAAGCATTTAATAAACTCGTGGGTTACATTTTCAAAAAAATCTGATAATTCTTAATGGCTTGCAGTTTGAACTAGGTTGATCCACAGTGTGTAAGTTTTCCTAGTCGTGTTGATTAGCTGTGACCTTTTTGCTCCCCATTTAATGGAAAATCGTCAGGATCTTATTTATTAAAAAGATTCGGGACTCCATTAGCTGATTATAATTCGTCTGGAGTGAAGAAACAACCTATCACGAATGATTTGGGTTTCATTGCAAACATTGGGAATGTGAATTATTTATTGTAATTAAATAGTAATCGGTGAAGCCAGGATGTGCAAACCTTTTCAAGGGTTTGCAAATAAAATTAAACTTCGCTAGGTAAACATTTTTTATTACATAACTTAGAGAAACTTGTTAGGTATACTTAATGGCATGCTTAGTTTACGAATATGCAATAGGTATGAGAAAGAACTTTAATGTATTCTTCTAAAAGCTAATATTAGTATTTTGACTACCTAGTCAGTTTTCCCAAATTCTCAGAAACTTGTTACTTGACATAGGTACAAGTAGGTATACCTACCTTAGGTACCTACGTAAATTTTCCGGTTAGCTAAATATTTGTTGGGTCACATGGGACAAATGAGCATACCTACTTGTACGTTCTACTCTACAAACGTGACGTAGGTATAGGTACCCAAGAGTTCACAGGCAAACTTTGCTCGCCAAATCCCTACGCAGTGCTTTCCGTCCATTTCATTATGAGACAAGATACAGCGCATAAAAGCTTTTTGTATACAAACTGGTTAATTTTTTACAGGAACTCTGCGTAACAGAAAGCAACAAAAAAATGCTCATAGACCGTTGCCAATCAGCCTGGGAAAAAATCAATAAATTGGAAGTCGTAAAGTTCAAACTACAACTCGACTTGAACGATAAAAACGAGGCGCTCCAAATAGACAAGGACATGCTCGGATTGGATAAAGACTGCGCTAACATAACATATAAAACAGATTCCCTAAAGACACCTAAAAGGTAAGATTTATATGAATTCATTTGAGGCAGGCTGATGGCGCGTAGATGTCAAAGGTTTGTGTCTGAAATGGGTTTGTTTTTGGATGTAAACAACTAGATAAGATACTAGGGTCTATCGAAGATCCAAGTCCATAAAATATCTTAAGTAGGACATTCTTTTGCTCCTGTATTGTTTTGTATATGTATACCAAACACGGAACCTCTATAGAGTAGATACATAAGAGATATAAAAGAGTCAGTCAGTTATTATTTAAACTCAGTCTATGATATTTTTTCAAAGTCATGAACGTTCTTTCCGGATGGTACAATGAATATTCTCGTAACAGTATGCTCGGCGCTATACCTACAATGAAATAGCTTTAAGTTACGACACTCCCTTGAGCCTTGCTGCACCTGAGACTTAAAAGGAACACTCTAAGCAGGTTCCGTTAAGTTTTATAAATAAGAAAAGATAGAAGTTAGGCGTCTGAAAGGCAGCCTGAACGTGTTTTCGCTTTTTTAGCTGGAAACCCTTCAAGAAATACTTTTTAACTATGCTGGCGTAATGAGTCGTTGAAATTTTAAACGGTTTAGACAATTTGTACGTTTTAGGTATTCAAGGAACTTTGATGATCTCAGCCTGAACTGAATTGCAAATTAGCCCGCGAAGATTGTTCTTGCACAATTGCCGTTGTTTTTTATCACCGAATCGTCTTAGGCCGGAAACCGTTATGGTTTCGTTTACTTGGCACGGGCTAAGATACTTGTAGCAATAACATTATCGCTTATCTACCCGCACAGTTTAATTCACGAACACAGACATTCTATCTGATGACGTCAGAGCACTTTAGTAAAATTCTGGCATAAAAGTACTTGCCTAAGCATTCGCTTTGACGAACGAGACAAGAGGATCAGCTAGACTGACGTATCTGAATTATACTGCGACTCTGCAAGATCTGCAGTCAAGTTTTTGCTGCCGCGTATTGTAATTACCTCGGGTACCGTTACAATTGTCAGATTGATCGCTGACCACCTGACTTCTTCCATAGCATGATAACATACGACCAATGGTTGGAAAAGTGCGAAGCTACTATGAGGATGGCAATCACTGAATTACAGGACACTCTTCGGCTCCGCGAATCTTTGTTCGTGGCTCGTGGAAGAGCCCGGAACGCGCTGAGGGCTCAGACTGACGTCACTAACTATATGCTTAGGAGAAGGATCTATGATACACAGAGGGCTAGGAATGAACTGGATTGGCAGAAGATGAAGGTGATTAATTGATTTTATGGCAGGTATAGACAGATAAGGTGGTTATAGACACTATCATATAGTGAGTTTTGGCACAGATAACCTGGAGAGTCTTGGAGAGCTTTAAATATAGAAATATTTCGGTACGGGTAAATAAATATTGCAGTGGACTCAACTAAAGTTAACTTATGGTTGTAAAACTTTCAAGACCCCAAAACATTAGTCCGCCGCGGTCGCAGATCCAGACGGGAGCGAACGTGGTCTGCGTTATAACTAGTTATCAATATTGGATATTTAGTTTTACATAAAATCTGTTGCACGGATCTTTTTAAACTTATCAGCATAATGCCAGACTTGGCTAGTGTTTCATTAAAGTTTTTTTGAAAAAACAACGCTGTATTTCATTTTGAAATGGATATTATGAAGCTAAATCTAATCCGCACCTCTAATATTTTGCACGTTTCTTGTTAATATTTCACAAAATTTGTTAGCTTATGGATAATAATCTTAATGCTGATGATATTTATAAATCGTCTGATGGTTTAGCACGTAGGCATTCAAAATATAATTCTGTTGAAGGGGTTATTATATCTTTTACTATTTTATCTACCTTCCAGATGGAAGAAAACATGGAAAGGCTCAGCACGGAGCTAAAAATAATGGGTGAACAGTTTGCCGACAAAGTAAACGCATTGAAAGTGGCTGAAACCCGCTTGGAGACCAGAGGGTACAGGCCGGGAATCGAACTAGCGGCTGACGAAGCAGACATTGGCTTGAAGGAAGAAGTCAGGAATCTGAGGGAGACTATCCGTCAGCTGCAAGAGAAGTTGGACTGTGCCAAGTAAGGGGCCTAAAATTTATATTTTATGTATACGTGTACTTGTGATAATCCATTTTTGGTAGGTACCTTATTAATTTACTGAAACGATAACCAACTTATCTTAGAAAAGGTTGGTAAAGTTTCAAAGACACAATCCGTTTCGTTATTAAAGTACAAAATAATCATACTAAATGTAGGTAAATAATATAGGTCCTATATCTATTCCGAGCTAAAGGCGGTAAACCCAACACTTCTCTAATTGTAAAAATGTCGGATCACAATATGATGATGAAGCAATATTGTATGAACCTTTGATAATTTAGGTGCCGACCTACACGAAAATATCAAAACTTTTAAGCAATTCTGACCTTTAACTGAGAGCTAACCACAATAATGGTATTAGAGAATCCAATTAGCGCTAGTCAGGAGCCCTTTTAAGTGTCTAAGTAAATACCTAGGTTGGACCCTTGATTCTAGTTCTTACCTAGCTTAGCGTTTTAATGAATTTCAGCTTATTGAGATTCCATATAAATCACAATTTGCCATTTTAACGAACAATAGAAAGCTCTTGAAGCCAATAAACTAGTGTTAAAGATATTACAATGTAAATACCGAGCTCAAAGCAAAGTATCTAAAAACAATAGCAGGATCAAACATACTGAAGTGAAGGGTTTGGTTAGATTGTCTAATGAACTAGATATACCGTTTATTTAGTTGAAGATATTTGTAGCAATGCTGAAATTTCATGCCCTTAAGTCTTTCAGTAGATACTTAAAAGGTTATTATGAGCTAGGGCTGAAAAACTTATAGAAAAGCCACAAACTATAAGGGCTAAAATGATATATGAAATGCAATCACAGAACTGTAATTCTCTATTTATCAAGACCATAAAATTTGAGGTACCTACCTACTTACCGAAATGTTTAAAGGATAAACCCATTTTACAAAGATAAGGGCTTTGGTGTTAGTGACCGTAATAATTCTATCGTAGTAGGTTCGTAACCGGTCGTAAGTAAAATTCATGTGCGCAATATGGCCAAAGAAAACATCGGTAATGAACTTTTATAAACGGTAACCGAATACTGACTAATAGAATGGATAATCCTTATGCTTCATGTTTTACTGGAATATAAGCGGTTTGAACAACAAATGTTACTCGACTCGCGAGCCCATTACATTAGCATAGCAAGGTTAAACAATGAATTTGTGGTAGGTAATTCCGCCCTTGCATTCCAGGGCAACTTACAATGCCTTAGAAGCCGCCTGTATCAAGATCACTGTGGATCTGGGTGATAAGAACCAATCCTTGGAAACCGATACGCGGGCTCTTGAAATGAGAGCGGCCTTGGAACCCAAGAGACCTCAAGGCACTGATAAGAACCTCGTGCTAGCAAGCATGGCTGACGAGGTTCCGAAGACTGAAACCTAAATTTAGAATCATAAAGCAAACATTTTCAAAACTTGGTTGTTAAATTTTAAACAGGTACTAAAGCAAACTTTGAATACGACAAGTCAGAAACTAGCATCTAAATCGTTCGTGAATGTTAAGGCAAGTTTTACAATTCACCTTTCTGCGTAGTTGGCAAAAGTTGTTACAGAATGTCTTGAATATAAAAATATTTGTAGAAAATATAATCTAGTCGTCTTGTTCAAAAATTGTAAGTGGAATAAAATTTTACTGAATTCTATTTCGATTTATTTAAATTTGTTTTTTGCGTGTTTTATTTTGCTCGTGGCTAAAAAAATACAGTGACACTACCTACTTGTAATCGCCCGCCTGGTATAAATACAATACCACCTTAACTATGTTGCTTTTAAGTTTACAGCGGCGCAGAGCTTTCACCAAGTCACAATCCGCTTATACAAAGTGCTCTACACTGTACGTAAGTAATGGTATTTTCTCAATTTACTAAAAATAATATTGACATTTACGTACACAGCATTACGATTATCACATTACATTTACGTACACAAGAACCAAATGTGCGTATTTACCTAAACCCAATTACATGATCCATACAGGATAATGGGATGAAAGAGTCTCCCGTCGTCATCTCGATACGGTTGGTTTGCGTGAGTGATCGGGATTTAGTATAAAACGCTGAGATTTCTCCCATTCCTCACATTACCAGCCCTGCTCCATCAGAACCAACTTCGGAATCCAATAAGTAAGTATTATCCTGGATTTCTTTGCATAGCTTTTGTTTTCCAAACTCTTTATTCTATTTGAATGTTGTGAACTTTTTATTTAGAATTGTAAAATCTGTTCGTTATGCTTTGTATTTGCTTTGAGGTTTTGTTTAAGCTTATTATGGAACTATTTATTGAGTAAAATTTTTTTTATTTTTATTTTTTTTTGTTTTTACCTTTTCAATTAGCATCTAGATATATTTTAAATAATAAAGCCGTTATTATATAATACTAAAGCTTCAGTAAACAGAGCTTCAGATTTCTAGTTTTCGAGTTTTTAGTACAAAAAAACATCAGAACGATAAATTAA
Organism: Eulithis prunata; assembly: GCA_918843925.1. Classification (NCBI taxonomy): domain Eukaryota; kingdom Metazoa; phylum Arthropoda; class Insecta; order Lepidoptera; family Geometridae; genus Eulithis; species Eulithis prunata. Next base: position 2,831,139 of record OU974016.1, on the reverse strand, counting down.
AACGGTTTTTGATGGTGAGTGATTGCAACGACGCGTCACAATCATAGTCGTTTAGTCACATTCTACTAAGCCTACTGCTATCGACAAAATATAGTATTAATGCCTTAATGTAACTTCTTGGTCAGGTTGGCTTTTATCCATCTATATAAAAATGACTTTACCTTAGTGCTAAATATCTGAAATCGAAAATTTGGACGTGTATCTTACTATCCTTCACATCTTCAAGGTTCTTGAGTAGATACCTTACTTACCTAGAGCTTTGAGCTTTGAATATAATTATTTACTGTTATATAAAAACGTACATAGTTAAGTTACCTCTGCCTTGCCTATGTTCAGTTATTTTCCGTTTAGCTTATCGTAAACTATGCACGGCAATTTGGTCTGGCTCTGCCAGCTGTATAATGCGGAACTGGTTATTTTTTGACAGTCGCACCGCACGCATCAATCATAAAGCAAATCCGGCAGGATTGTCTCAACCCGAGTTTAGGAAGTATAATGAACAATTACCGATACTTGCGATAACGAGATCCGCTTCCTAAAGCCAAAAGAGGCTTGGACGATAACTTGAAATATTTTCCACGCTTCCATTGCTCGGTTGGTACTGTATTATACCCGAAGGCTTCCAGAAATGCGCGCCATGTAAATTGTGAATGATACGATCGGTTACATTATGTGAACTTAGCAGTCTCCGGTCCTAGAGGTTATTTACATTTGACTTTTGTTCGTAGGCACGGAAGTAATACTTTTGTCTTTTATGGGACTTGCTTGAGACTCTTGAGAGCGTAAAATCATTGATTGAGCTACATGACTTTATTAAACAATTTGCATATTGATGCGTCTTACGATTCTTTCTATTTGTGAATTCATATGACGCACTCATGACATAGGTACCTAATATAAATTAGGCATGATATTAAATATTCGAGGTATGTACCTATTAGAGAACCAAACACTTCAATAGCAGGAAGAAAACCAGTTAATCCTATACAGGTTTCTTACTAATGCATCACAATCTTGTTATTACGATAGCTAGATTTACTCGAGCAAAAGATAATTTTATTGACGGTAAAATAAATTGAATTTCACCAGAGTATCATCCATTTTGCGGCGGCCATACACGGTGGCATGTTTCGGTTTAATTTTGAGCTTTATTTACATCACAATAGGGATTACGAGGGTTTTGGTTCACGTGTGATCAGTAGCAGGCATTCAGGCGCCTCCGGCGACCACTGAAGGCTGCCCGGTTTGTTTACATGAGATAGAATAACGTGGATACGACATTGTTGTGAAGTGCTTAGCTATTAGCTACTAATCTACAATTTTCACTAGTTTACAAGTATTATAAATAGATAGAAGGGTCTTTAACAAACACAGACACAGGTAACAAATTTTCTGCGAAGAGAATTTCCCCAGTATTTTGTGGATTGGCAATCCCATGATGACTCACTTCACACTACATCCTTTTGCAATTTTGACATGAGGATTCCACATAAAACAAATTTCAATAGATTTTGACTAACATATTTTCAGACAGAACTAATAATATCCGATAGTTTTGATATTAAATTAAGTTTTAAGCTAGATCTACCCATTAGCTCTTCCCAAGCCATTTTTTGGATGTTGGGTTACCAAATCACACAGTTCCATCATTAGGTTTCCGATTTATCATCAGCTAAAGTACTATTTTTTGTTTATTTGTGTTTTGGTTTTTCATTATAATTAGAGCATTATCCACACTACACTGGCCACACAGAAGCAGACTTCCTACTTAGAACTTTCGTGCTTTCGCAAAGGCAGAGATCCGTTTCCTGAGGTCCCATGCGCACGCGGCGTTAATACCCCCACCTCTGGCATGCAACCACATTGCCTACATATTTAAACAAGTTCCATTTACGAATGGTCGTCCATAAAGAGTTTTCCGTTATTATTGTGTCATGTCCTAGATTGATACATCTATGATTTTTGGATTCACTAGGCTTTAGGCTGCTTGTAGTTGCAAACAGTGCTGCAGAAAATCTAGTGGTTTTTTTTACTTTATGTTGTTAATGAGCGTGGTAAGTTTTTACGCTTTCTTATTATTTATTCATCACTTTTTTTCATTAATTTGTAAAGTCGTGATTTATCGTTAGTAGATTAATGTAAGTAATGTTTGCAGATTGTTGAAAAATGGCCAGCAAGGTGACCGCTTCTTTCGTCGTGTTCGCGCTCATCGCAATTATGCATTTTGGATTCGTTCAGAGCAACCCTGCTATCGGTAAGAATAATTAGTATTAAAAAACTTCAAACGAGTCTCAATCTCAACAAAATAATTATTTACGTCAGCGAATTAGCAACGCTAGAGAGAAATGTAGAGTATTATAGAGCCAAGTCTATTTTATGTAACTAGGTCTAGGTAGGTAGGTCTAGTTATGGTAACAAGGTACCAACGCAGACAAAACCAGAGGCACCCGCTACGAAATCAACATAGACTAAAAGTTATAAAACAGGTCAATAGCAAAATGGTATCGCACAGGGCACTGCCCACCGACGACGTGTTCATAACTTTGAGACAAGAACGTTTTTTTTTAAAAGATATTCACGGTATTAAAAAAGATGGCAGTAAAAGAAAAGTTCAAAAATATGCTACAGCTTAACGCACTTTACCTATTTAAACCACTGTCGGTTTCTAGGGAATAATTGTGTCACATTTTCATGCCTTTGGGGAAATCTCCACGTTTACCCACGCGCTAAATATTAAGAGTTTTTCTTACAAGAGATACAGGATGATTGCTAATCTCGCTAATCTCGCTAAGTTGTTCCTTATCGCGTCCTCGCTAATGTAAGAGACTGTTCATCTCAATTGTGTATTATAATACTTTTTGTAATAATACAGACCGCCCCAGTGAATGTACGAATATATCCTGAGGGGATGGCTCTAAGTATACAAAGAACCTCTTTTGATCTTCAACTGTAAGTCGGTTCAGGTTTTTATGAGAAAAGAAAATTCAAACAGCGAGATACTTAAGGTACCTACTAATAGTATACCTTCAGGGACAACCACTTTCCGATACAAACTAGATTATCCTTGTAGTGGATTTCGTAGTATTTAACTAAACGTGACATTCGTATTTACTCAATAAACCCTAACGAGTCTTTCATTCATGTTTTCAAAGGTACGCTTCTTTCAAGCAACTACCTACTTGTATAGATATTGCAAAACCTACTTGTGCAAGATATATTGGAAATGTTTGTTCAATACATTATATCTTCAACGTACCTACAGACTGTGGCATAGTATATAGCCACAGTATTTATTCGGGTACTAAATAAGAGCCAGATTTGGCTAAATCGTAATAAAAAATCAAATTTTGTGTACCAACCAAAAATGTTCCCTCAGCTATTTATTAACATGAACTTCGGTTCATACCCAAATCTAAGATTACGAATATGTTTGTCTGTGACTCACAAGTCACAAGCTAAATCTAGCAAATGAACTGAATTCACAAAAGCCTACCGAAATTCTTCCACACTTTAACAGCTGATTAAATTATCGAGCTTATCCAAGAATTTAAAAAACAAAAATAATTTTCTCCCAATTTGATAGAACGAACAACTCCGAAATCGACCGATTTAAATAGTGTACAAAATAACTGGACAGAAATTAAAATACTGGTATGTAAAGGTGAAAGACCACGCAAACCGGCGACGCTGTCGTATCATAGATGTCACTTGAATAATTTTAGATTGCAAACCGGTTTATTATGACTGAATAAAGGCTCCCATTCATTGTAATTTCGTATAGGTTAGACCTCTAATGAATAAGTACTTCTGAACTCTAAGCTATGCTTCCCTTTCCCGTGGGTATTATATTGGAAGTTACAAGCATCATAGTGGTCTACGTGGACCTGGATTTGCATGTTTTGCAAACATGGTCTCAACTGACATTGTGAGTCTATCGCAGAGTCAGAAGGTTACACTAAACTTTGTTGGTGAACTTCAACTAATTTAAACTCGTACCACGACAGGCAGCTAAGGATAACGGCTGCGTAACTGCCAGGCATATGACAGAGAATAACAAAGAACATTACCATAATAAGTATTTCGCAAACTTGGACGCAGACTGATCCCCTGGAGCGAAGGTCAAAGATGTAAAACCCTCCCTTTATAATAAATCTATTTAAATAGAAAGTAAGCTCGGTTAGTCTTAATCGCTCATTAAGATCCCTAATTTGACGTCGTAAAGAGGCTCTCAAGACTCCAGAATAGTAACCGCTAGATTCGACTCACCTAAAGTTAAAGGTAAAATAAAATTCGTATGCTTATAGATGTGTGACCCTAAACAATTTTGGACTAATCCTTTCATAACTTTCTTACTAACTTAATTATCTTTCTATCAGTTGTTTGAATGCTCGTCTCAAAAATAACCTTTTTTGTGGTTTGCTATGAGTTTTTATGCTTGAAATCTGCACTGTTTTCATGGTGAATCTGCCTTCATTGCTTACTCTATTTATAAACATCACATCATAATGAATTAGCCAAACCCAGTGGTCTTAAATCAGGGGCTGTCCCGCCAAAATCTTGATTTAATATTTCCATTAACGACCTACTCTTACGTAGATAGTCTTTATAATGATTTTCCGGGTCAGTAAGCTTGCAGTTAAACTGGTTTGCAAACCGCAAAAATAGAGTAGTATTTTTATCAACAAAAGCTTGCGACATACGTGTGACGTCGTTCGTAAGGCAATTCACCATAATATATTCAGTATCACATAAAAAAATATGGTAGACAGTAGAGGTGTCAAAATCGGTTAATTTTTTTTATTAGTTAATGTTATAACGATAAAAAAATATATCGTTATTTTTAATGATTAATTTTATTTGAATAAATATTCGATAAACTCGCTTAGATAAATTTATTTATACGCATGAGTGAATGATTGATATTAGCAGAGAGCGAGCACAGACAATTTTTCATAGACAAAAACATTCACCGTTCACACGAACGGTCCACAGATAAGAAATATAAGGGCATCCTACACAGGTTTACTTTTCATATTTCAATAAAATAAAAACTTTTTCTTGCAGTATTTGCAGGTAGCCAACTTTGCGACGCCACCGCCGCCGCGCCTGTACATTAGAATAGAATAGAATAGAATCATTTTTATTGCCAAAAATTATTCTATTCTATTCTATTCTAATGAACCGGCGCATCGGCGCGCACATTGATCGAAATGGTTCCATATATCCGAACTTATTCTCAGCATTTTTCACATAATACGACTTCGAAACAAACACTTTCTTCCATCTAACGATGGCGCAAAAATGCAAATCGCAAGTCTAAATAAATTTTCGTCTCTTAGGTCTCATTCATTCAATCATTGTCATTCATTCAATTTGCCAAAAATAACAATTGTATTCATGATCCTTGGATAAAAATTATATTGTGTTTTATTTTAACCAACTTAAAGCATACAATTGAATGCAGATCAATGTTGTTAAATATACACTAAACGACTTAATTATCGTAAGTAGTGGTTCATTCTATATTGAGCTTTATCTCATAGAAAATAGAGTACACAGTCAAAAATGCAGATGAAGCCGGAAATGAAATTAAACGGCCGCTTCCCGGCACATAGCACTACCTTCAGGCCGGTCACTCTAATGAAAATATGAAAATTACTCATTATATCTAGGAAGCGTAGGTTCAAATTTCAATGCATTAAAATGAAAGAATACCTTCAGGCCGGTCACTCTAATGAAAATATGAAAATTACTCATTATATCTAGGAAGCGTAGGTTCAAATTTCAATGCATTAAAATGAAAGAATAATTTTCGTGGTGAGTTATAAAATTATTCATTATATCTAGCAAGCGTAGGTTCAAATTTCAATGCAGTAAAGAAAGTGAATAATAAAAATATTACCTACATACGTTCACCTTGTGTTGAAGTGAAATAACATGTGTTATTAAAAATATTCGAACACCGCCATTTTTTTTAACGAATGTTATTGTTATTTTTTTTTATTCGTTTTTTTCATTAGTTGAAAGAAATATTAAACACCTATAGTAGACAGACACCAATTTGAACGGTGAACGAAATTAATTCCTATGCCTCGCTCGCGATTATATTATGCTGAAGTTGGTAACGTCTAATATGATTATTCTCATATTACTACCGGCCCAATATTACATTACATAGTGCTTCAAGGCGTGTCGTCTCGTATCCATACATCATTAGATTAGACGAAGCGTCACAAAACGTAGTACCTACATGTATACCTCGGCTACCTAGTACCCTAGTATAACTACTGACTTCTACTGTTTTTACTAATAAAAGTCTGTATCCAATAGGAACACTATTGGTACGTCACGCGTACCCTGGAGACAACTGCCTAGATCACCTAAACTGTTGCCTGCTTAGGTATCTAAGTTTTTGGCGTCTGTGAGCTGCTTTGATTCTAAAGGCCAAATCTAAAAATAATTCTGCTACTGGCACGTGTTTCGAATTGTTTAATCATCACGTTTTCTATATAAAAAAAGAATAATCTTAATATTTTATGAAATTGGAATGTTGTAAATTGTTCTACTACTAACGACACAAAACTATAAGCTTTATTTGAACACCTGTGTCTGTTAGTTCGTTCTACAAAGTAACCGCATAGTTATTACGCTGTGTAGTGTTTACTCCGTGGCGTAAGCTCTAATAAATCTTCTAGCAACTTGTCACATATTACGCACCCTACCCCTCTATCAACGGCACAAATATCCTCTGTAATATTCTGCAATCTTGTTAAACATTATGAATGTGCGTGCTGCCGTACACAGGCTCTCGGGTGTCATAATACTCCATTGCTAGGCTTTTGCATTACATAGCGCAGAACACATCTCTGGAGTAACTCACAATTTCAGGAAATGTGACAGAACAGTCGTCAAAATCTGTAAACTTGCTATGTTTACTCATACTTAGGAAAGTTTCGTAAACTTGGGTTAAAATAACAAACAGGTTTTTTTTTGTTTTTACAAACTCGCCATACCAAAGTAGGTACAACGGGACAAGACGTGTGCGCAAGTCAACACACGTGGACAGGGAAGGCTGCATTCATAATGAATGTTTCTATTCGCGCGAAGTGTCATCGCGAGGTCAAGTGTAAGCGGCTAAGGTGAAATTGCGTAAAAACGAAAGTGAGCCGAATCGCGGATTGGGGTCATTGCCTCGGTGGCCTCTTCATAAGCAAAGTAGCTTTTGGACGCGACTTTGTCCGCGCGGCATTTGTTTTCCCCTGAGAGTAGGTAGGTACGTAGGTATGTTAAGAGTAGTAGGTACCTACAAAGGTTAGGTGTTTTTGTCTGGTTGTTATGTGAAATAAAACATAACAGACAAACACACATCATTTTGACATTTACGTAACTAGGTAGTGGGGTAATGTGAATTCTTTGGATATGATAACCGATATTGTTGCCAATAAATTACTCTTGGGGTTTTGTTATCCTGCAATCTTGTTTGCTTATTCGGTTTTCTTGGCATGAAAATACTAGCCGATTTTAAGAGACGATAATGAACTTGATTTATGATGTAAGACTTGGTTAGCATTCTCTACCGGTTCATTATCGAGCTGAGCTTTGTTATGTTGATTTGCGAGAATTGAGAAACTCCCACTTTGTATGGAGAAAAATCGTTTGTACATCTCCCGCTAGAGGCGCTTATCGCGTTTTCATACAAAACATCTCGCGTGTCGCTTCTCGATATTCGTTTCGATCAATAAGCAAAACTCAGATCACAGAAGCGCTCAGATGTAAATGCAACTAACGGTCACCCATCTAAATAGTGACCGCGTAGAACGTCGCTCAACTTAGTTAATCGGTGAAGATTGACTAAGCAAGTTACGCCAACAAGTAAACGCAACATAACAATTTTCTTCTTTTTCAGCAACGGGCTACGAGCCAATGGAGGTTTGCATCGAAAACTGCGCTCAATGCAAGAAGATGCTGGGCGCTTGGTTTGAAGGCCCTCTGTGTGCAGAGTCTTGCATCACATTCAAGGGAAAACTCATCCCAGACTGTGAGGACTTTGCCTCCATCGCACCTTTTCTGAACAAGCTTTGAAAAACTCAAGACTTACCTATCTAATGGATAATTTTGAGCGAGACTTGCAAGCTAGGATAACGAATTGATCATGCGCTGGTTTTAGATAATTTAAGTCTTATTTCGACTGAGGATTATGCCTCATTTTCTGAACAAACTCTCAAAGTGGGCGTTGGCAAACACAAAATGAATCCGAATCTGATGGCATTTTCGCTGGTCGTGTTTTGGAACTTTGATTGAATAGGACTTGCAAATGAATAAAACGGAATAAGCTTTGAATGGGACATTTTATATATTAAAATGATAAAAACTAGGATCTATGATAGCGACAAATTACCTTTAATTTATTTTATGCCTTCATCGTTTTTAATTAGTCTTCTCTCTCACCTAGATTCGGGTTTTACTTGCCTAAAGGTAGACAAGTTGTTTTAGTTTTTAGTTGATTTTTGAGTAGTTTTAAAATGACTCAAAATTGTCTAAAATTGATGCATATACGATGAATTATTGTAAACTAATCAGCCGAATAGATACCAAAGTAATTAGCCTCTACTAACTTTTAAGCTTACATTTCGCTAGTTAATTTTTATACTCTTGTACTTTTTATACAGGGATTTATGTTTAGATTTTATAAATAAAAATATTATTTACGAGACCTTATTTTATTTAACTAGTAAAAAATATACTTAATTTAATAGGTAATTCATTTTTGCATACTTTATCAGTAATTTATACATTTTTATTCAAATTTATTTTATTAAATTCATGCAGAAATCATTGTAAAATGTAAAAATATCACGTAAGTATAAGTTCATAGGACCGGCACATCCATAGATGGCAAGTCTAAAGCCGGTAAATCAATGGGCGGTAGGTCGATAGGTGGCATGGTCATTGCCGGCAATTCCGGTTGAGGCTCTGGAGCTGAAAACAAAATGCTCTTTAGTATCCTACTTAATTTTATAAACACGAGAGTTGTATCGGTTTAGGGATTTGATATTCTTTTACGCAAAAACTACTGATTCGATTTGGATGAAACTTGAATATATATTGTCCGTGACCTGGATTAACACAAAGGCTAATTTTGATCTCGGAAAATCAACGGGATTCAACGGGACGCGAACGAAGTCGCGGGCGGAAGCTAGTTTGAACTATTTTGAACCGACTGAATAATACGTTTTGCGAACACACGAATTTTTCACCGGCATATTTGTGTGGCACACGGCAATAAGCAAAGTTTTATTTATAAGTGTTTTCGCTTTGTATCTATAATTACCTGCTACTTGTGGTTCAGCCATTTCTTGTGGAACTTCATTCGGAACTTCAGGTTCTTGTGACACATCCATCGGCGTTGTATCCAGTTCAGGCTCTGGCTCTGGTTCTGGCGGGAACTGGAAAGTAGACAATCACTTTTAATTTTCTATAAGAATTAATGGTTCTGCAGGCCTAGGATGCGCACGCGAGATATTTGTCATGTCGTTCTGTCAAAATGTAAGAATTTTGCACCAGTTTAGCAACTATTGCATTATCTGTGGTAATGTTGTCGAGAAACCGCGTCTTTGAATCTACAACTTTTGTCATTTCTGCATGACTATTATCTCGTCCAGAGAGGTACGATGACTAAGAAGTGAGAAACAAAAGTGTACAATAAGGCGCGTTTTGTAGGGGCGTAGCCGTCGCCCGCGGCATTGCTCGCGTCCTAGACCCTTTAGGGTGCGACTTTTCAAAATTCCTTTCTTAGTGCACCCCTACACTACATAAGGATACTACCTTCCAAATTTCATACCTCTAGGACTTATGGTTTAGGCTGTGCGTTGATTATCAGTCAGCTTCAAAAGAGTTTTATATATATTGATGATGATGATAGGTAAAGGACTTACATCAGGAGCATATCTTGGCATTTTTCCTGCTGTGTATCTAACACTGAACGGCACACACTGCTCGTAGTAATCAATCACGAAATCGGGGAATGCTTCACTTAGCTCCTTTCCCGCCACTATGTCGAACTCTAAACAGCCTTGCCTGTGAAAAGATAAATTAACTTGGTTACCAAACAAAGACTTAATTGACCACATTTTTAAGAGCTATTTTCGACCAGTGATGCTCTTATCATCATCATCAACCTATATTGGTCCACTGCTGGACGTAGGTCTCTCCCAAGACGCGCCACTGAGCCCGGTCTTTGGCTCTTCTCATCCAGTGTTTGCCAGCTACATTTCGCAGATCGTCATTCAATGTAAAGATGTGATTTTTTTTATATAGATAAAAGAAACAGAAGCAATACATAATACATAAGCACCAATAAGTTAACTCATATTACATACAATTTTATTTTTTACTACAATACTCACCATTGTACCAAGAAGTAGAGTACATTGTGGAACAGCTGACTGGCTAGGATCCTCTCAGGAATGAGGTCTCGAGCCAGGCCTCTAGGCTTCTCTATTTCTTGCAGAACAACCTGCTTCTCTTGTGTTTCCTATAGTATAGGTAATTATATTATGTTGAGTAATATGTAAGTTGTTTTCAACCAGGCATTGCATTAAAATATTATCGGTCTTATTCCAGAACGGGGACTAAAGAAAGTCACGGTTGAAACGTCAAGGTTTATATAACCCTGGCGAAATAACATGACACCTAGCTCGGAACTTGATACTTCCCCCGCTACACCGCTTAATTCGTCCGGGTTGTATATACCTTGATGTTTAAACAGTGACTTTCGTTAGTCCCCGTTCTGGAAGACTGTTAAGGTCTAAGTATACTCTACAATATTGGAGCAACAGATAACTCCTTATTAGGCCATTATATTGTGTTGTAAGCAGAAACAGAACTAACAATCCAGAACTATGCTATTAATTGATTTTTCTTCTGTTAACTAGAGCAGCATACTGTAATAATGTGAAGGTTGGTGCTGCTTCTTTTTTTTGCAACTAAATTAGAATATTTGGGTTGATTTTACTCAATTGTAATATCTTTTGATGTATTCAAGAACATATCCATAGATAAGAGGGTGGATCCCAGTACACACACTCACGGACCCCCAGGCGTTCGCGAACCACAAGTTAAGAAACACTGAACTAAAGGACAAATATGTTTTGAAATGAACTTTTGCTCAAAATAGGCATTCAAAATTCCAACTAAAGGTACAAGTTACTTCAGCTTTCTTTTTCTTTTCCCTCCTGGGTCGCTTTCGCCCGGCTAGTGATTCCTCTGTGGGGTCCGGGATGGCAGCGGCAGCAGCAGCAGCCGCAGCAGCAGCCACAGCAGCAGCTGCAGCCATTTCAGCAGCCTGGGACTCCTCTCTTTCCTTCTTAAGCCGAGCCACTTCATATGCGGAGATCAGCTCGGGACAGTCCAGATTGTCTTCTGGCTCCCATGTGTTGTCATCACTGGAATTAAACATGTACTTTGTGTCAGCATTTAGCATGTCATATAGATAAGAATTAGTGATGGGTTTGGAGTTTAGACCAATGCGAATGAAAGAAAATACCTATTCTTAATATAATAGGCCTTTATTTTATTTATTTATTTAAACAATAATTTTTAACACTGGTTTGTCGTCATCCTCATCCTTTAGTTGGATAAGGTTCCAAGAGAGATTTAAAAAAAAAAACTAACAGAAACTTACTTGGAGTAACCTTTCCACTTCAAAAGGTATTCAACCTTATCATTCTTCACTCTGCGATCCAGGATCTTCTCAACAGAGAACTCTTCGTGCTTACCACCAATACCAGGGGTCGGACCGAGATGATGCATGGGCATCCCCACTGGTGGGATTGGAATATCCATGTTTTGGGGTTCCGTGAATGTTTGAGACATTTCTCCTAATGACCCGTCCATGGTGATCTGAATTTTTTTTAAATAGGTAGGTATATGAGTGGGTTCTGCATAGAGCTTATAATTTGAAGGGCTTGACAAAGCTAGCAGTCATAGAATTTGTAGCAGCCCTTCTAAGTTTGATTCTGCCTGTAGATATAACTTTAGCGCCGTTCAGCGCAGGAGCGTAGGATTCTTGTCAAAGCTACGCTAAATATTGTGGAACCAATAAACTGAGAAGTTGAGAATTGGGCACAGAACAGGTACCTAGGTATTCTCAATATCAACCGCCGCAGATAACCAAATTAAGGCTCGGGAAGGCGGAAGGTGCGTCCTGTCGCCGGTATCAACACGCTTTACGACACTGCGCTGTGTAAATATGGAAGATATGTGCCTACATGAATTAATTCTAGGGTCCTCTAATTTCAATAGGACAAGAGTATAGCACAACTAAGCGTGTGCAGTTGCAGTGCAAGCTGTGCAAGGTAGAAACTTGTCCGAATTCCGAACCAACTCTTGACTTCCTTCCTTCCCTTCGTCAAAGCTTCGTGTTCGTGAAAGAAATAAATAGAAATGAATAATCAAACATCAACAACGAATGAAGCAAGCAAGCCTCTTCTTCTTCTCGGAAGGCGGAAGACTATTGTTAGCAAGCAAGCAAACCCAAGTGTCAAGCAAGTAAACAATCATGTGTTCTTTACTGTCACCTTGTCTTGGCATGGGACTACATGGCATTCGAAATTTCGGATCCGGATTGTGAATGGCCAATCACAATTTTTTATCTTCGTTCCGGATAAATGAGAGTTTTTACAGCCATGTTATGTAATATCCGTGTTTCTGCATTAGCAGATAGCAACTTGTGGATGGCATATTCGATCCGAAATTCCGGATGCCTTGTAGTCCCAACCATACAGCACTAAACAACACTGACATTGACATTATTATTTATATTGACATTTGTGACGGACGCTTTGCTTTGCTTGCTTGCTTCCTCCTTGCTGTTTGTTTTGTTTTGATCATGAATGAAAATGAAGAATGAAAACTGAAATTGTGAAAAGCAAAGTATATCTAACCTAGGTAAATAATAAAATAATATAAGCACGAAGGCCGGAGGAAACAGACGTTCTGAAATCTGATAAGAAGAATCTTGAGGTAGAGTCGGACAAGTAACCCAGTTTAGATTCTATCAAAATGTGTTGTAGATTATATTAAAATATACCCCTAAGTATATACCTACACTCTACAGACTTTCGAGAATAGTGTGTTGGTTATAGGTAATAATAAAGAATACTTCAATTGGGCTATCGCCTTGTTCCATCATAGCTAGGTTGTACCTACAAAAAAAATGGAAATCCACGTGTGTCGTCGTTCTACCCACTAGTTATAATATGAGGCTGTTGGGCGTTTGTTATAGATGGAAGAATCAAGTCCGTTCACGAGCAGCACTGCTTTCTGTGCACGCTGTGGCTCCATCCTGCCGTTGTTGCAAGAGTTTGGCTCAGTCAAATGTTATTCATGCAAATCGTATTTTGAAGCTGACAGTGAGTACTTTTTTATATAATTTCACAACAAACATGTGCTTATACATGCTTATCTTATAGTAAATCTGATGATGCGCTTGTGGCGTAGCTTGCTGAGCCAATCTTCACCAATTGTCTAAGTTAAGCAACATTCTGTGCTGTCACTATTTGGAAGAGTGATCATTAGTGGCATCTACATCTGAGCGTTTCTGTGCTTCTGAGGGCACGTTAAACTGTCGATCCTGGCTCTAGCAGTTGTTAAGCCACGACAGAGGCCTTAAGGCGGCCTAAAAAGCATTAGTGCTATGGCTATGAATATAGGCTAATGCAAAAAAAGTTATAGGTCTCAAAATAAATGTGTATATTATTGGTGAATACTTTCTGTTTGGTGGCCCATTTGCTTGTCCGCCACTTGTGTACATACTACTTATGTCATTGATCTGTTCAATAAGGTACCTTAACTACCTACCTAGATACCTACTTAACTTTCATTTTAAAATACTCATAACCAGTTAGGTACCAACTAATTCTCATATTATTATCTTTTTACAGATTTCAGCAGCCTAAAGTTTGAATACACAATACATTTCAACACAGTGTCAGTATCGAATGCCAAAGATATTCTAAATACTGATGACCCAGAAGGTCCGATTGTAGAACGGAAATGTCCAAAATGTGGAAACGACAGGATGTCATATGCAACACTTCAGTTGAGATCAGCTGATGAAGGGCAGACTGTGTTCTACACGTGTACTGCTTGCAAGTGAGTATTGGTTATTTGAACCCGTGCTGTGTCAAATTGAATAAATGCCTGATTTATTTTAAACAGAATGTTGTTAGTAATAACCTTCCATTTCAATGGTTTAGTTGAGTTATTCGTCAACTCGCGAGTGTGAATAAAGAGTCAGCCAATAGAAATTGCCCATATTACTTACAGATTCTTATAGTACTAAAAGAAAGTAGAAAGAATGTCTAATTAAATCAACTTGCTCAAGCTTTGATCCAGGCACAGAGTTTTCAACAGTTTTGTATGAGAATTTCTACTCAAATCTATGCTTGATTAACAATTTCTTTATCAAAATACGAGCATATGTGATGGAAAAAGCAGATGGCTCACCTGATGTTTTAATCTCAGTCCATAACAATGCATTGCCTTACTGAGCATGTCCGTTAATTTTTCTTTATTTATTTGCTATTTAGAAAAGAAAGTATAATATAGATTCAGGATAAATTGAAACCCTTTCTTTTACTGAATATGTTTTACTTTTTTTTTCAGATACAAAGAAACGGAAAACTCATGAAGAAGCTATAGAAAAAAATTGTGGTAGATTGATAAGGTTTAAATTTTTAAGTAAAATTATATGATTATCTATGTATGTATTTGTTTTTAATATTCGAAATAGAATGACTAAATCTGAACTATCAGTAAATCATATTATAAAGTCAGTCCACTCTCGCTTTACAGGGGTGAGAAACGTGTTCGAGAGCGGGCAGCAGGTATGTTTTTGACGAATACTTAACATTATGTCACACTAATAGCTTCCGCCCGCGACTTCGTTCACGTCCCGTTGGATCCCGTTGATCCCGCCGCCAAATCGGATCAGTGCCTTGATCACGAATAAATGTGAGAATCGCAAACGTATCGTGACGCTAGCGTATCCGAGATACACTGCGCGGTGACAGTAAAACAATTGGCAGTCGAGCTGGCATTGACGCGCAATATTACTCGAATACGTTAAAGCGGCCACTGTCAGATTTGTTCGTGATAGATGTACAGAGTCTGCGTGAAAGAGTAACATACATATTATGGATGTTTGTTACATACGTCCATGCATCCTTACAAACTTTCGCGTTTATAATATTAGTAGGAGTAGGATAAGAAAGAACAAGAATAAGTTCTTGTTCTCCAGAATAAGTTGTTTTTGAAAAAAAAAAAAACAAGCGTGATTTTCGCCCATTACTATTGTACCCACAAATTTATATTTACGTAAGATTTTACCTGTAGGTAGCAATGGAAAATGTGTATCAAGTCAAGGCAGGGAAAAGTTTTCTGGCTCTACCATTTCACTTTTTTTTTCCCATCGAGCCCATTGGTGGGTCAGATGGGAAAAAAAGTCCCTTCGAGCTCACTCAATTGCATAGTAGGCTCGATGGGAATTTTTTTTCCCATCCGGCCCACCAGTTGGCCGGCCGGTGGGCTCGATGGGAATAAGACTTCAATACCTAGATTCTTCTAGCATGTCGTCAATTCAGTCGATACGACTTCACTGCCCATAAATCTTGTGGGTACTTTGATAGCGTTGTTTGACATACTCGATAGTTAAATTTATAGCTTTATAGCTTGACGACTTCCCTTATGACCCCCGCTGACCAACAAGAACGGTCCACCCACGTCACACCTACGAACATCCAATTACGACATTAGACAGGCATTTATTTGCTTATAAAGTAACACACAAAATACACCTGCAGAACTAAACTAACAACACTACAAATTCAAATTAAATACTACATTTCGTTAAGAAAAGGGTTAATATTTTCGAGTTATTATTTTCTAGCTTGAAAGAGGTTTATAGGCAACACCTAGATTTATTGTTCATTTTACTATTGTAGTAGGTACAGTCTTTAAAAAAATCATTGAAATATTCACCTACCAAAAAGTTTTAATGGTTTTATGTAGACCATTGCGCGCTTTCGGTTTATAGAAATTTATTCTCATAAAGACAGGGTGTCACTTACATAAGAAAATAACGTAATAGTAGGTAGGTTAGTAGATCGTTCTTTTAAAGTGAGTAAATAGGTAGCTATAAATAAATTCTATAGGTATTCTACTGTGTGGTAGGTATAATGATGTAAATATGCAGTGTATACAAGCCATAAGTGCACCTAATCTTCAGTAAACCGGGTTTCTTCTAGACTGATCAATTTCAGAATCACATCAGTATCCACGAGAACATCTAGGTACTCAATCAAACTCTATGCAAAGCGTCTCGTGGTTGCGCTTTATCGATATTATCATCGATACTACTGAACTGGTAGTTTATTACCACTAATATGCCTCGTGAAGCGAATTCTCGTGTGGCATTAGTGGTGTCGATGTAAGAGCAACAAAAGTTTGTGGTTTTGATCTTGGCACCAATGTTACCTCTAGGTAGGTAGGTTGGTCTGAGAATTGAAATAAAAACCCTAGTGAAGTGTAAGAGGCTTCAAATGACGCGAAATAAGAAACTATCGTTTTAGGATAGGCTTTTGTAATAACCTACAAAGTTAAAGAAGCCTCAATTGAGTTTTATCGATCGAGCCCACACATAGTGGGCTCGATGGGTTTTTTTTCCCGTCCGGCCCACCAGTGGGCCAGCCGGTGGGCTCGATGAGAATAAGCCGATATAAGATGTTATTTTCCTACTGAATGTGTACCAATGTATATAGGTGGTTATAATCGACTGAGAATCAAAAGTACCTAAAGTATTTGTAGTTTATAGGTAGGTCATTACCGGCGTCTCTCTTTCCTGATCACTATAATCTGAATGTCTCTAAGGCAAGAGTGAATAGGTGTCTTCTAGACCGTCTTGCTCCATGATCAGCTTCATCGTCGCTTACCATCAGGATGATCTGTGCGTCAGGTGAGATTGAAGTCAAAAGATGGTCTATATAATATTTAAAAAGAAGGTTTGGTACCAACTCGTCAGGTCCAGTAGTAGCAGTGGAAGCTGTAGTCTTTTACCATTGGGACGATCACCGTATAAAGTAACTAACCTGCCCGCTATGTAGGTATAAGGTGTATCAAGCGTTATTGGTGGCATCTTGCGGTCGCGCTTTATCGATATCGATACTACTTTTCACCTGCTGGTTGAGTGGTTGACTACCCGCGGGGGCCGGGCGGGCAGGCGCCTCCAGACGCGGCGGCGCGTCAGTACGCCGCGAACCGTCAACCGAACACGACCTCGCGCCTCGCGCTCATCCCACAAAACTATCGACACGTGCGTGGCTCAACTCTAATCGCTATTTATATTCGAATGTGTTCTGTGTTGTGATAAGGAATTCTACGACTCTATTACCGGTAAGTTTAATTTATAATTATCACAGATCTCTCCGGTATTTGGGCTATGTTTTGGTTTCAGTGATAATTTCTGTAATGCGTTACCGATCGCTACCATAACGTGTTCCGATTGCTTGGAAATTGTGGAAAGTGTTATGTATGTCACTGGTATTCATAAGGTCGTGTAGCGTTTGATTTTATAAAAAATACCGTTTTGTGTTGGAATGATTTATAATATAAACAACCCGTTTTGTGTTACCGTTGATCTTACGGTGTAGTCTATAAAAAAGGCATGGAATTTGTAAAATAGCTAAGCGTTTTGAATTAATCATATGTTTTGTGCTAGTTAAGATAATTAAGATAATACCTATGTGAAGAGAAATGCGCGCAAATACTTCATACAAAAGACTTAAACGCGCTACTCTAGCTTTTAAGTTTCATTGGTACTAATATAACTGTACTATACTAAAATACCATACATTGTGTATGAAAGAAAAGCCTATTAGATAAGAAAACTGAAATATTTTCCCTTAGTATATCACCAATAATAAGTTCAATTTCCAGTACAAAAGATATAAACGCGCTACTCATGACATGTATTTTCTCGATTTTCTCAAATCTATGTCTCCTTTTGCATAAAGGATCAAAACGAGGGGTGTTATAAGTTTCCGTCCGGAATTCCGGATGTTTGTATATCGCCGCGTACGTTTGGAGAAAGCTTCAGTTTGAATTCAATGTCCATACATGTAGGCATTGCTCATCGTCCGTGGGGTCACTCCAGTGGTCACAGCTGAAAACCAGCGCCACTTCACGATGTGAAGTGGCATCAGGCTGAGCTGTGACCCGTTTTGGCTCACGCATGCACCAGCACGACATGATTTGCGCCTAGACAGGTAGGTATATAATATATATACCTACCTCGCACTTAGTTAAGTACTAGTACCTAAGTTATGTTTTATGTCCTACCCATGTTGTTTTCTTCTTGTTGTGCTGTTATGTATGTATAGTGTGGCCGAAATAAATGTATTTTCTTTCTTTCTTTCTATATAATCAAAATATTTCAGGAATTCCAAACGAAGAGATAAATTTTAAAGGCGCATTGCTACGACTTCTAGCACTTTTCACCATGTTCTTACTTTCTTAATTAGCTGTAGATACGTGACGGTTTGCAAGTCCATCGCCGCCGTTGGCCACACACTTGAAACATTCCTACCAGTGACCTAAGTGTACGTTTGAAATTAAATAATAGTTGCATGACTGGTACTATGATACTTGACAAAAGCTCGGGCAAATCATTCTAACAAGACTCTGATTGGAAAACTGATTCGCGAAGTCATCAAATTATTGAATGACGAATGTTATTCGGCGTAACCTTTATAAAAAATCTATTGTACTATCCTTTCTAAAGAAATAGGTACGTTCTCGTTCGAAAGTTTTCTAGAAACTGTTGTTCATTTTATTGGTTCTTAATTAATTGAAAAAAGTACGTCTTTAGCCTCAAGCATAGTAGACAAGTTCTATACATAGCGCTTGGTAGGTACTCCTGATTTGATGAGGGTATGTAAGGGAATCCCCTTGCTACAGAATCTTGTTCGTATATTTGGTACATATGAGTCCACCCAGGTATAAGCATATTATTATAAAAAAAAAATATTTTCATAATAGTAACATGACACTCTTAGTTAGTAGGTACCATTGTTTTCTATATAGTTTTAACTATGTTGCAGAAAACCAGTTAGTTGTTACAAATTATGTTACCTACGTTTATTGTTTAAGAGATTCTTAGCTTGTATAAAGGTTGAGGTTCTTCTAAAGGCTCTACGCTAAGCGAATGTTTGAAAAGAGTAGCGGGCTGTTTAGCCTCTGCGAATTCGGTGGTAGGTACAGGCGTCCTGAAAATTCACCAAAGTACATACTTACCAAACAACATAAAACCATTATTAAAATTATTTCACAAAGAATGACCCACTTATCATCATTATCCACGGCCTGCACCCACTGCTGGGCATAGGCCTCCCTTGTGCTACTTTCCACGGTCCTACACTAGTCTTATCCAGGTAGGAATGTCATCAGCCCACCTCGCTGCTGGGCGACCAACACTTCTTTTTCCTGTCCTTCGGTCTCCATTCCGTTTTGTTCTACCGCCTTGCCACTAAATGAATAAATGACCCACTAAATAAAACCATTCTGACTTCTAACGATCGTACGATGCTCAATCAAAATTTTCAGAGCCAAAGTAAATTAGATACTAAAGTAATTATAATGTGAGTAAAACAGCGCGAAACGAAAACTAGGTTGACCATAAAAAGCATAATTGAATTTGTATCTTGTTTAGTGTCACGGTTGTGGACATGTAAGCGAATACTTTAAGTGGAGTAATAGTGTAGTGTGGGCTATAACTGTAGGGGGACGTAACTGGCACATTTACAAACTTAATAGCTGGTTATACTCTGAGATTTTTCTACGCTAAGCGACGCAAGAGAGTCGTACGCAATGATATTAAAAGATTATTGTTTGTACGTGTATTTTTCTTCTATAACTAAAATAGGCTAATCTTTTTGTTTTTAGACAAGTCATATTTTCATCAGAACTCCAAAAAATCACCTCAAAAGATTGTGTTTCATTTACGGTACTGTAAATCAAAATATCGGGCTCATAACACTTCTTGAACAAATTGCATTTTTACGGTTTTAGTTCCGGACCTATCAGAATCAACGATATTCTTTGAATAACACTTTTTTCGACAGATATCCAGTTTCAGCTTGAATATTGACATCTCGTTTCTATATTTGAATACTGATAAATTATGTAGGCGCTTTTAGTGTTTATCTAGTTCACAAAGAAGATAAAAGTAAGCGTAAGAATAGTTGAGAGAATAGAAGATTTTGAGGAAGATCTCTACCCAGCAGAGTGACACAAAAAATAAGACAATATAAAATGAATAAGTGCTTTAGTTAATATCTTGAATCAATTTATCTTCTGAGAACATATAAATCCCTGGATAACCCTTTGGTTTTATCAAATTTAAGAATCGCATTACTTCATACGGTGGGCGTGCCTTATAGCGTTCTTACAGGTAGTAGTGAGATTTGTTACTAATGATATGTCTTGGTAGCATTATACCGTTGGTAGAGAGATAAATAATCGTCGAATTTTATCACAAATCATTCATATTTGGGAACATTAACTACCAAGTCGAGTAATGAAGGAGATCTGCGTATAATTTTGCTGATCATTGCTTGATCACTGAAGACATTGAAGTGCTAGAGTTTAAAACGGCAGTGCATGGCAAAAACGGTGCCATTTCAAGTGTCATACTCAATCTTAGTAACTATTGGCCTAATCACTATCTTGTGTTAGCAATGCAGCGTAGAACCAACCTCTTTGAGTTATAAAGAGTATTGGTTCGCGCTGACCGGCAGTGTTTGAAAATGGAAGACCCATCTGGAGACGTGTCAGTCGAAAACAATGAGAAATAAATGTGGATGTGGAAATACGAATTATTATGAAAATACTCGTACTATGATACACTAAAGCTCTGTTTATTACTGTTGTAGCTCACACTTGGGAACGAAGATGTCTTATGCTAATGTTTAAAATATAGTGGCCATAAAAAAATGATGAAAAGAACCTGGTGGTTATAGAGGAGACAAGGAATTCAACTGTTTTTGCCAGAAATTTGACGTCATCGCTCCCCATCGGACGTATCCAAATATGGCTCCGGAATGGATCCCTGAAGTGCTTCATCACAAATCAATCTCAATCTGGTATGACTTCCAAACCGAGGAATTACGAATAATCCAGCGAAGATCAAAAAGCCAAAGAGGCTCTCACCTAATTGTGTAATTTTAGTTTTAGTTTAATTTTAATCTTGTATGGACCTGTGTAGTCTGAAATAAAGAATTAATAAAAAAAAAAAAAAGTTGAGCTATTGAATTTAAACCATTTACAATCCATCTAAACTTTTTGTTTCTGAGTGAAATACTTAAGATACGGTTTTTTTCAATCACGAAATCTGGAAACGAAAGTGGTACGAAACGTATAGGTACAGTTGGTTTTATGTGGTTGGTATCAAATCAATTTTGGAATTTGGTTCCGTTGGCGTCATTTTGTTAAAACTTCTTTTCTACTAATAATTCAAGCCAAGTCCAAGACGCATTGAAAAACAAATGACATGTGGCTTTGCCCGTTCTTCCGCGAGGAATGGCACCACCAATTGTTTATTAGAAGTACTACCACCGTACCTATTTCTGCCGCCAAGCAGCGATGCTCGCATTGCTGTGTTCCGGTTTGAAGGGTAAGGGCGCCGGTGTAATTACAGGCACATGAGACTTCAACATCTTTACGTCTCAGAGTGATGGACGCAGTGCATTGCCTTACAGGGCACGTTCTCATTGGACTTGCTCTGTGAGGTAATGCATTGTTATAGGCAGAAGTTACTACTTAAAATCAGGTGAGCTATCAGCTTGTCCATTACCTACTCTTATCATAAAAAAAAAATATTTGACGATTCCTGGCACGATTGTTGTATACTTTATACTGGCAAGATTGTTCCGAAGTAATCAAAGAAAAAGGAACCAGTTGCCTTACCGTGAAGACTAATAGTAAAAATCAAAAGCTTGGATTGATATTTTAATAATATTAGTGAAATCTAGAACGTTTTCAACTTTATAAGTTAAAAACCAGTCCCGAATATCTGTGTCACTTTTTTATGAATTTGAATATTGCCAGGATTGTAAAAAGAACCATTGAAAATTGATATCCGTTTATTCCTATGCAAATAATAAATTAGATTAACTTATGAAAGTAAGTGCTATGTCATTTATTGCTATACATTTATTCAATGTTTGTTCAAAAATATCCAAACTGGGTCTTTGCGAGTGCAATGTCATATCTTACTGGCATCTTATGAATGGAGCAGTGAGCTTGTAAAAATCTCAATTCATAGAGATCAACTCTCTTTAGAAAAGTTATGAAGTGTCACAAACATACATCAGTGCCTTGATCACGAATAAATGTGACAATCGCGAACGTATCGTAACGCTATCGTATCCGAGATACACTGCGCGGTGACACTACAACGGTTGGCAGTCGAGCTGGTGTTGACGCGCAATATAACTCGAATACGTTAGCGCGGCGACTGTCAGATTTGTTCGTGATAGAGGTACAAGCCGGCTTTCAGACGAATACTCTGAACTGAGGCTGGACACAGTTGCCATGGTTACAGGGTAGGTTTTAAACTAGGCATATAGGTTTTCTTTTCTATACATACCCTACCAACTTTCACGTTTTTGTGATCAAGAAAATCTTATCATTTAAAAAGTGGTAAGTTTTAATTGTACCATCGACCACCGTTAACACACATATTCTTAATCCGTACTCTCGCTGGCAGTAAAAATGGCGGCGACTAGCGGAATTCCATAAAATCATTATTAATTTATTAATGTTATACGGAGCGGTTGGCGCTCTCTCCGCTAAATGGAACTTATGCTTCGCTGCTCATATCTACGTGTCCTCCTATGAGCGAATTACTTGGACTCAGACAAGCGGTTACACGCTGGTTTTAATGTCATGCGTTTGAATCCCCGCCGTGTAATTGATTTTACCCTACGCAATTCACTCTTGTTTTAAAATTTCCTAAATTATAGCAATCTAGAAATACTACCAAAATAATAAGACTAAAATAAAATATATAAACGAGTTAGAACATGTTTGGCTTTAATCTTAGTTCTTCGTATACGAGTACCTAATCATTTGATTTATCAGTGACTATAAAATCAAATACTATTTTCTAGTATGTACCTAATATGCATCATAAAATTAGCAAAGTTAATTCAGAATTATTAGATTATTATATAGGTATGCCATTCAAATAATTTTTGTAAGAAGTGTTTTTGTAAGTTTGACATTTATATCCCATTTAATTTCCGTTTGAACAAACCGACCGACCAATGGCTATCATAACCCGGAACTTTATGATGACGGCTAACATTTTACTATTCAACAGGTTCTTAATCAGTGTTTTATTTTATGGAGAAATTTCAACTCGAAAAACTAGCTAATTAGTAAGAAACGATATATTTAGATGTTTGTATTATATTTGAGCGTCTAACGGTTTGATAACGTTAGCTATTTGAAAGGATCTCATCAAAACGAGGGCTATAGTTTTTCTTGCTTTTGTGACTCTACTTTTTAGTAGGGCGATACGTGTTTGATATTTCTATACTGTTCAAAGTGTCAAATAGTGGATTAGGTACCTGTACGTCATAAGCCCGTATGCCGATAAAAAATCGTTACAAATCAGTATACGGGCCTTAAACTGCACATACATATTATTATAAGCTTATTTGGTCAAGCATATGCGTTTCCATACTTAATGCATTGCTAAATAAAAATGCAATTAAAATTCGCTAATTTATGAACAATATCAATTTATTACTCTATCGATGAATGGAAGTGAGAAAATCACTACTTAATAGTAATTTATTGTTGGAAACACTGTACCTCTTGCGTGTCTTCGTCGCATAAGTTTAATGTCTCATATTGTTTTAATAACTTAATACCCAATTTTAAAACAAATGTGCGATCGTCATTTGTTTTTTGCACGTAACTTAATCTGTCTCACCTCACAATAGAGCATAATCCATGATTAAATTGATTATGATGTCTTTGTCTATGGTAATTTATACTTAACATCTACTAAAGTAAAAAAACAACACGTGTAACGCCTGCGGATTGTCAGTGTGAGTCAGTTAGAGTCGATTAACTCCCTTTTCCCCCATATGATATTGCAAAGCGTATAAAGCCTTCTCTACACGTCAATAGATGCGTCCGCGGTCTCTGGCAGATGCATTCGCCGATAAATTTCCACGAGCTGTCCACACGTCTGTAGGTCGATCAGTCCATGTTCTATGTTCGCGCCGAAACCCTTTGATGCGGGCCAAAAAACCGACAACAAACGGATTCGAGGCGGACGCATTGACGTTAAATACCTACCACAGACGCCCAAATCACCCTCTCTACACGTCGGCGGACGCATCCGCAGATGACGTCTGCAGATGCATCTGTTGACTTGTAGAGGAGGCTTCACAGATGTACCGTAACGTGAAGTAACTTGAGATCCCATAGGTGTTCATGGTCAGGTGTGTCAAATGTTTTATGACAGACATTTGCTGATAAGGAAATCTACAGTGTGGTTTATTGCGTGTGTGGGTGAAGCTATGTTAAGGTGTACCCTGAAACGATTGTCACAGATAATGTATATTTACATGGACATATTTTGAATGTCGCGGTGGTCGTAAGTGCCAGGACGGAGCGAGTGCTGCTTTGAATCTTATTCCAACGATTGTATGTTCAGTTTGTATTAACATCCAATGCAAAACTATTTCAGATTCGGAAAGCTGTTATGTGTGAAAAGGTTGTGGAGCCTGCAACCCACAGTTTGTAAATCTGCAACATTGTAGATGATTGAGACCTTTACGCCGTTCACGTGAGTGAGCAAAATAAACTTAATTTTGTTTAAGACCTATTCATTCACACGACAAGACTAAGTAACATGAACAGATGTTGTGAACATGTAATACGAGAAATTGTAAATTCTGGGATGCAAATTGACTTGACACAATTGTCAAGTCAATCTTTTTGGTGACGTGTAAATGATAAGACGGCATGTTTTGTAGAGTCTCTAAAATATGAATAAGCCTTTAAAGTTTGATATTTATACATTTTCAGAACCTTTATACAAATGAATCAAATGATACATCGCGTGTACTAGATTATGTATCTTTATTGATATGTGAATTAATCTAGGCTCCTTATAACTAAACCACGGACCGTAAGTAAAATAAATGACCACTAATACACACTATAATCTATTATGAGGTCAAAAGATTGGTATCGATATCATTACTCATCCAATACCGGGTGTAAAAGGCTTAAAGTTACCCATCAATATTTACAACTTTTCTATGCAACTTATAGTGTTCGCGTACTAGTTTATATAATCTGTGGTTCGCTCGAATAAACAAAATCGAAATATGCAATACTTACAATATTTGTATGAGTTTTAAGAAGTGCATTTAAGCTTGATTAACGTATTAATCATCGATAGCCACGTTTTAGGATTAAATTTACACTGAAATTTGTACCATCTAAGCTTTTTATGTACAAGTAAGTATATTAAAAAAAAAATGAGTGTTGGTTCATATAAAACGTGGTTCATTATTGTTCCGTACCTTTGAAGTTTCCGATGGTCTTAAAGCACCCTGTATACCAAGGTGTATCTTAATTAAAATAATAATGACACCATTTATTATTGCGAGCGGCGATTAATTTCTTCATTCCGAAACGCCTTGGGTTACGGCTATAAAACGGCACAGACATAAAGCACTTATTTTTTTTACAAATTTAAACTAGTTTTAGGAGGACTTTTTTTAGGTCTCAATAATGTTAATATAGGATTTTTTTATATTAGAGTAGCAACGACTTGCTTTTTCATAAAATTGTTTTTTTTTAATTATCCCGCAAAATGCTCCCTTGAACTTAGAGTTGTCACATAAGACCTACAGGATTATAAAGTATGAAAATACATTCTTATAATCACCTACTTGGTGCTTGATTACTTAAAAAAGTCTATTTGATTTTAAATTGGAAATGTTTGGTCACAACTTTGAAAAGCTTCTGCCAGTGATTATACATCTCATGATGACGTAGGCGGTGAGATAGATTGAGGCGTTGATAAAGGCCCGTAAACCACACAAAGAAGGCTTGTCAACAATAACCAATGAAGGCATTAGGGATATAAATGATCAATTGTTCGCCGATAGTGGTCTTAATTGAATTGATAGGGAATAGCGGAAAGTAATGAGAAAAAGAGATTTATCTGTAGATATTTATTTAGTTTGGGTATTCTGTGAATGGTTCAGTTTATTTTTCGTGTCACAGTGACTAGCATGGGAGTGACTTCTATGAAATTTTTTGACGTTATTTCTTGTGTCAAAGTTAAGAATGTCAATTTTTTTTTAAGTTAGGTAGTGTGAGTACCCACACAAACCTTCTGTGGTTTATAGGGTACCTACAACATCTAAAATGTTAATTTTAATCGCTGCATGTGTTGAAAAAAAAATTAAGAAAGTTACTATGTGTCTTTCTGCTTCAAATAAAACCGAAATACCAAAAAGTAGGTTCCGGCCGATATATGACGTCATATCTCGGCCGAAAACTCGTTTCACCCACGAGTGAATCGAGTATTTGACGTCAATATGACGTCACCAAAATCTCTACAGAAGTGAGGCCCCAGTAGTATCTCCATGGTAGTAAGTCGTGATTTTAAATAACTAACAATGTAAAAAAGCACATTAAGCTATAAACACTTCAACTGTTGAATACAAGTGATAATAACACGACTTACGCCAATATGTATCAAAGATACTGAGATAATATGGAGATCGTGAGATATCTTTATTGATATTGTCCGTAATAGTATTTTATTATTGTAATTTTGTACTCGATGAAAACAGTTCGTGATACTTTGAAATTAATTGACGATTAGATTATCTCTTACATTTTCACTTACAGATTCTTACGTATTCCATACCTACATCCATACATCCTTACAAACTTTCGCGTTTAAATAATATTAGTAGGATTAGTCCCGTGACGGGTTTTCAAATCGCGTAAGGATGTATGGATTTATGTTTGTTTCTCTTTCATGCAAAAACTATAGATCCGATTGGGATGAAACTTGGAATATATATTGTCCGTAACCTGGATTAACACATAGGCTACTTTTTATCTCGCTAAATTAACAGGACGCTAACGAAGTCGCGGGCGGAAGCTAGTACGAAATGAAACAAAAGGACAGCTATAAATTCTAGGGACAGTTGACATAATTCAAGTAAATCATAATATAGGTAGTCAGAGGCTTGTCCAATTATTCTGAACAGAATAATTCTGTACAATACTGTCTCAACACGATTAATTTCTCAAACATTTATCTAAACCGCGGTTAACGAGCGCGCCTCGTGAAATCGCTTTATATCCTTCGGTAATTACCGATATTCACATACCTAGATACTTCACGCCTCTAACAGGAATGTTTTACTTGAGAAAATTGCCCACAGCCACATTGAGTCATGTGCGAAGTTTTTGTTTGACATTAAAAACATTGTGGGTGTAATGATCTACATTAATTTTTTTTTGTAGTAGGTATAAAAATTGGCTGCCGCCCGTGGCTTGAGGGTTCACACGCATGGTGACTATAAAAAGTAACCATAATTTCGAGTATTTCGGTTTCATTCTCAAAGGCCTCTGTTTTCATTTGAGCGTCATGAAATGTTAATTCACATTCAAGTCGGTCCCATAGAGCTTCCAGCAGTCATGGTGTAATTAGTGACAAAAACTAAACATCGAAACTTTCGCATATATTTATTTGCCAAATAAAAATCTTTGGCAATAAATGTAATGTTTGGATGTAGCTACCCTTCAGATATTTTTCTAGTGAGTAGACCTAGAGATAATGAGAGGATGTATACCATGCGTCTTAACAAAATCTTCTGCTAGCAAAACGCTCTTGTAAAAGATTTCAACGCGCTCCTCACGCTAGTAACTTTTTAACTCAAGACGTTTCTTATTTGAAATGATTTTTCCGTCATTGCCCCCTTAACTGTAACGCACAACGCTGCGGTATGCGGCTCAACGCAGCGTACCAAGTTTAATCTTCGCCGCTGACGCAGACTGCGACAGAACAAGAGACCATACTAGACGTTTTCCACACAATGATGTGTCTGGCACCGCATGTCGCATACCGCAGCGTTGTGCGTTACGATCGCGAGACCAAAGCTTAAAACATCAGATGAGATGTTTATTTTATAGGTTATAATAACCACTGCTTCGTGTATTGGTGAACTTAAAGCTAAGATGGACGATAAGCTATTCGACAGATAGACGTCTGCAGATAGCTGTGTTGAGAAAAGCGTTAAAGGTTTACTATAAATGGGCAAATCGTTACCTCGAAAGTTTGTCTTATTTCGATTTGTTTTGTTATCCTTTTGCGGCTTTTGTATTTGATCCCACACTAATAGAACGCCTGGTTTTACTCGTTATTTCTTACAAATCTCTCACTTTTCGTATTTCTCTTACCTAGCTCAGATTGTTCAGCTCACGAATGAGAATAAAGATTTTCATCTGTTTCATAATCCCTTCTATTGAGCGGTTTTCTCTGCCGAACCTCATTGGACTTGCTCTGTGAGGTAATGCATTGTTATAGGCAGAAGTTACCACTTAACATCAGGTGAGCTATCAGCTTGTTCCATTACTTTTACCATAAAAAAAAAACAAATTGCATTACCTTTCACGTAGTTACACAGCACGTCCATAGTTACTGTTGAAGCTGATGCGTTTCTTCTATATTTACAAACTATTTGAGTTTTTGATTAAATTAGATGGTAAAGTATAAATAACCTAATGTGTACCTACTTCTACATAATTTCACTTCTAAACATGCATTGCTTCATTTGAAAGATTGTAGTCTCTTCTCGTTTCGTATCGTTTTATTTGAGTTCTTATTGCCTTAAAAATAGGGTAGAAACTAGTGTGGTTGTTGAATGTGTAAATTAAAGCAAGCAGTTATATTAAAGCAAGCAATATATTCATACGGCAGCGCTTACGCACACGCCGTATGAATATATTTCACGGTAAAGCATCGGAGACTGGGGCAATGTTTAATACCGTTTATTACTGTATGCTTACTGAAGTTACTGACCATCATAAAGACATGGCTGATTTTCTTTTTTTTGACAGGTCAATAGAAAGTACCTACCAATACCACAGATCATACAATACTATACCCAAAACCTACAATTAAAAAAAATGATTTTTGTGAACGCGTCGCCCGAAAGTGTTGTCTCTTTGATCGGAGGACGAGAACTTTTTTCCTTGTAGTCACGAATTACAATTAGCCAAAGAACAGCGCAGTGCCGAATTAAATTCTAGAAAATAAATTCAGGCAAAGTTTAACTTATTGAACTGTAAGTTTTATTGAGCAAATGATAGTGTTTGGTCTATTTTGGTTCACAAAACAGAAACCAGGCTACAAATGTATTCTGTGCGAACAGTACCCGCATTGCCTTGAATTGGTAAACCAATTGCATACCTAGGTTACAATAGGTTAAACTGACGAGTATATAGTCACCTACCTACCTATTGGTTTTTAAATTAGGCGCTCTCAAAGTTAATACTTACGGGATTATCTGTGATGTCTAAGTACACATCTAATAACAATTTATATACGCTCCAATCTAATAAAAAAATCAATATCAATATATATAAAACTCTTTTGAAGCTGACAGAGAATCAACGCACAGCCTAAGCTATAAGTCCTAGAGGTATGAAATTTGGAGGGTAGTATCCTTATATAGTGTAGGGGTGCACTAAGAAAGGAATTTTGAAACGTCACACTCTAAAGGGTAGAACGCGTGCAACGCCGCGGGCGACGGCTAGTATTTTAATATGCAATTAAAAATATACCGCGATAGATAAATATAAAAATGTCATAAAACTCGAGAGCTACTCGTGAGACTAGAACCCGTGCCTCGAAACTTCGCACCGACTGACGGTACCGAAGCGTCACATGTGTTCCGTTACCCGTCCGTCAACTCTACGTGTTTCTATTAGTTCTCATCCCAGGGCAATCGTAAGCAGGCTGCTTCTAAACCAATAGTAATCAAATTAAATGGAGCTCTTACGTCTTACTGCGCAAAATACTTGATATTTTTATGATAATAATAAGCTTCAACCCGCGACTTCACTCGCGTCCCGTTGGATCTTGTTGAATTTTCGGGATGTAAAGTAGCCTGTGTTAATCCAGGTCACGAACAACATATATTCCAAGTTTCATTCAAATCAGATCAGTAGTTTT
Source organism: Eulithis prunata (assembly GCA_918843925.1). Taxonomy (NCBI): domain Eukaryota; kingdom Metazoa; phylum Arthropoda; class Insecta; order Lepidoptera; family Geometridae; genus Eulithis; species Eulithis prunata. Next base: position 2,800,793 of record OU974016.1, on the reverse strand, counting down.
TGCGTTAAGGAGGAACAAATATTGACACATCCATACATCCTTATTAGGTAGGATTATAATATTAGTAGGATGTGATATAACGAGCAAAATTACCTAGGAGTAGTGATAAATAATATCTAACAGCTCAGATCATATATCTTTTTTTTTTATTATTATGATAAAAGTAATGGAACAAGCTGATAGCTCATCTGATATTAAGTGGTAACTTCTGCCTATAACAATGCATTACCTCACAGAGCAAGTCCAATGAGGACGTGCCCTGTAAGACAATGCACTACGTCCATCACTCTGAGACGTAAAGATCTTGAAGTCTCATGTGCCTGTAATTAGTACTATCCAATAGCGATCACGATCTTCAGACATGAAGTGCCGACTATACTTAGAAAAGTAAATATAGAGGTGGAACATTGCGGAACCCTAAAAGGTGTCATTTATTTAGAGCGACTGAAATTGAACACTCGAAATTCAAGTAGCCAAAGCCAGACGTTTCCACATGATTGAACATTGAATTCTAATAGTGTTTTTGCTGAAATCAACGCGAGACTCCTACTGATTATACCTAACTAGCTTAATAGATGAAGCTGTTACTTTATAGTGAAAGTTATTCCTCTAATAATCAAAGATATACCTCTTCAAAAATTAAAGAAAAAAAAAGTGAAAATCTCAAACTAAAAATAGTACCTAGATAGTTTAGAAACTAACGTTATTAAGATTGGGGTAAGCGCGTCTGCGAGACCTGCAATTGCTGCTGAATTGCCATCGGTCCCATCAAACCTGACATTTAATTTAGTTTAGAGTGAGCAAGAAAAGAGTCTACAATCAGAAGAAAGTAGAAAAAGAGATTATGATTCTCTGAAGTAGAGCCACATAGCGCGTGCGTGATGCAACTCCCTACGGTGGGTTCGATGGGAATAACCCATTTTTATGGGTAGGTATTTTTGATTTAGCTATTGATAAGTACCGTCGTGATTTATGAACTTAGCTATGTGTCTCAATAGCCAATACTTTCCCATGCTCAAACATATTAATTATCCTTTAAATTGGACGTCCCGCGGAGTTGAAAGCGTTTTACAAATTAATTTATCGATGTTAAATGTTGCGCTTGGTTATACCGCGTTCGAGAGGTTTGTGATAACCAATTTTGATTATGTACCTACGTAAAGTACACACGTATACGTGGGGAAGGAGAAGAGAAAGAGAAAGAGAAGATTCAGAGAAAACAAGTAAATTCTGCGGTGATTGGATTACAACCTGTCTTGTATGTACCTATAGTATAACGCTCATTGTAAATTCATGGAGTAACTCAGCCCTGGTGAATTAAGTCTACCGCACCTAATGTTTAGACTTGCCAACGACTACGTATCTCCTAGTCATTCTCATGGATTTGAAGTGCCAACAGATCTGAGGGAATGTCACCACCAACTTTAGAATGGTTACAGTCAGGCGCCAATGAATTTCTCGCCTGGAAGAGATCGCTATTGAGCGATAAGGCCGCCCATTGTACATTTAATGCAACCTTTTTAGTTTTATATCATAAGAATGTGTTTCGGTGTTATTTATGTACAATAAAGCGTTTTCATTCATTCATTATTTACAACTCGCGCGGCCACAAAATTGATTCTCACTATATTTGTAACACTTTGAGGAATAAACTATTCAATACAATAATATTCCTTATCCTACAAGTATTTATAGCTTATTTTCAATTGTTTCAGATCCCACCGAGTGCAGTGTTTTAAAGTAGCATGTTAAGAGACAGCACCTCAGTTATAGGGGGGAGGTGACACTTGTGGAACACTTAATGCTACTTAGTTCTGTGAGTAATGATTGTTTGGCGGAAGAATACTAGTCGTCGGAAAGCGGAGGGCTGGTAAGAAACCTTTTTTTATTTTTTTACACAACACACATTGACTAGCTTTCCTTCGTGGACACCACAAAGTATTTATTAAGACTGCAGATCCGTCGTACAAGTGGCATGTCCAACTGGTAGTACCAAAGGGAATAACATTCCTGTTATTACAACCGGTTGTACAAAAAAGAAGAAACGTTCCTTTTTGTACAACGGTTGTTAAAATAATAATCAGAAGATTTGTCATTTGGGCGAAGAGAGAGTACCAGACTTGAGCAAAATAAAACAAGGGGTCTAAAGTAATAAAAAATTGATTTGAAAAATAAAATAAAAGTCACAGAAGCTCATAATTTGTGTTTTTGCTACCAAGTTGCCAACGGTAGGTTGCCTATGGCAGTGTTAAGGAGGGCGGAGGTCAAATATGTATGCTAAGTGTGAGAAACGGCGCGTAAAGCTCGCAGTTGGAAAGTGGCTTACACTTTTAATATGAAGCTACTGCTTACTGTTTTAGCGCGTGCACACTATGCCCATGCCACTGCCGGCATGAATGCCGCGATTAATTCCGGAATTATTGCCACAGCAACATCGCCTTTATTCTTATACCGCGTTCACACATGCCCATGCCGCTGCCGAAATTATTGCCGCGATTAATTCCGGAATTATTGCCACAGCAACATCGCCAAGTTCATGCCCTAGCTCCTTGGTGAGAATAAAGGCGATGTTGCTGTGGCAATAAGTCCGCGGCATGAATTCCGGCAGCGGCAATGGCATAGTGTGAACGCGGTATTAGACCGATTCTGGACATTTTTCAGGCATTTTTGTTTACACATAACTTAGTTACCACAGAGTCATTGGGAGGGATAATCTTGTTATTCGTGCACATAATAACATTTATGTAACTTAAAATGGCGATTGTTTTTATGTCTGCCTGTGAAACATTTCGAATTTAACATAAGTAAGTACTTGCTTTTAACATAAGAAGCGCTCGTGGCGTAGCTTGCTAGTCAATCTTCACCGATTTATCTAAGTTAAGTGACGTTAAACTGACGTACCCGGCTCTAGCAGTCGTCTAAAAAGTTCGTCACCAGGCTTGGCCACTAACTCATAATGAGTTTTCTTAGGTACCTACAGGCACAGAACATATAAACTGTAAATAAATGCCAAATAAGCCTCTGCTTCTCAACTACGGGTATCATAATTATCATTATATTCATAAATTAGGCATTTTATTATAGACTATGAAGATGGCAGTAAAATTACCTTAGTTTGTTAGAAAGTGGTGATGAAACTGATTCTCAGAATTCTCTGTCTATTTTTATGTCGAGAAATTCAAAAATTATTGTATTTTACCACAGTTTTTATTGGTATAATTATTTATCATGGGATTAAAATGGCTCAACGGACAAAATATAACTGTTCTCTTTTATCTGTGTCATTCTATGAATGCTAATATTGGTTGGTAAATATTAATTTAGTCTCGTTTTATTACTTTATAATATAAAACGTGTTTGCAAAGATTTATGTTGTTTTTGTATAATATAATAAGCAAAAAAAACTTATTAGACACTGAGCTCTCAAAACATAACATAGTTTAGTTAGATTTAGGTTATCTAGTAGGTTTTATGATTAGGATGCCTATACTTGTTTAATTCTTCCGAAAGAAGGGATATAGATTTATAAATTATCTATACTAATAGCTTAAGAGAGCAATAAATAATTTGAGAGAGAGGTCTTGAATTCTAGATATTGATCCTTCGTATTTTAAAATTATCTAATTTATAGGTATAGTAAAAGCGCAGAAGTAATTTTAGTGCAAGGTATTTAAAACGAAGTCTACACGAACGCGGACAAAAGTAGAAACTAAACGAATATATTAATAAATAAATAAATATTCACGGACACTTAACACAACGCCTTCTAGTCCCAAACTAAGCAAAGCTTGTACGATGGAAACTAGATGGCTGATAGAATACATAATACATACATTTTTTTTTTGTAAATACATACTTATAATACATAGAAACACCCAGACAGAGAACAAACATCTATGTTTTTACAACACACAAATGTTTGTTCTTGGTTGTATTCATAAGTTATTGAGCTTTATAGTTCATTGTGTAGCGTAGCCGAAAGCAAAGATGAAGGAACTATAATTGTTCTTGCGTACTCAGTTTGATTGATGAAAACGACCTACATACTTGCCGCCCCGTCCAAGTTAATAATTCAAGGAACGGAAAAAACAGGACAAGAGTTCACGTATAAGTGTTATGGGTTCCGCCAGGTGGTAATAAATTGGTGCACATACCTTCTGTTGAAATTACCTTAATGTACCTGTCCAGTGTCCACTATTATAAATACCTGCACATATTTATCATAGGAACCTTAACATTTGATAAATTTCAGCAGAGGCCGTTGAAGGTAAATAATTTTTCAAACTTTTTTTTTTTTGGTGTCTCTGTATTTGTAAAGACTGCCCTTAATGCGCTATATAAATGGCTATGAAAATATTATATAACCATTCTTATTCATAGTCTAATTAATCATTAATCATTAAACAATTATATAAAACTCTTTGCTGACAGAGAATCAACGCACAGCTTAAACTATAAGTCCTAGAGGTATGAAATTTGGAGGGTAGTACCCTTATATAGTGTAGGGGTGCACTAAGAAAGGAATTTTGAAACGTCACACTTTAAAAGGTAGAACGCGAGCAACGCCGCGGGCGACGGCTAGTCTAACCTAAAATGGTTCTCAATTTGAGATCTTGATCGCCGTTTACGTCACTTTCGACTACGATGCCCACAGACGTTATCCATCGTGGATAAATGGATATATTCCAGAAATCCCCACTAAGAAATCCCTACCAGTAGGGATTTCAGTTTCTTTTCCCAGAAATTTCATGAAACGACCGCGTAGCCCTGCGACAAGAATAATTTTGTAACATCACACCAACTTTCATTGTCCCGTTGGTATGTCTGAGTAAGAATAAAAAAAGTTGGGATACCGTATAAAACACGTGTTCACATCCAAAATTCCGTGCTGGAATTTGGATAAATGATTATTTATCAGGCCGTTTCGAGGGCAGAGAGCCTGCCTTATCCACTGGCTCCTTTGAAAGGCCGCGACCAGTTAGGGGCCAACCGACAATGTACGTACATACACGTAAACATTGGGAGAGAATGGAACGCTAATAATAAAGATCGGCTGTTGGAAAAATTTACGCGTGAACTGACCCAGCAATGTACAGACGATGGACTTTGTTATTTCTGAAACTAAACGGTCATCATCATCATTTCAGCCCGCCCGCCACTGCTGAGTATAGGCCTCTTTACTACGCCATTCTTCTCGGTCCGAATCCTTGCGAGTCTTGTCCAATGATTCCCAGCTCGTTGTACGATGTCATTTCACCATCGGGCGGGTGGTCGGTAACTAAACAGCAAAGGCCCAATTACACCATACCATTTTCTTTTACGTACCAGTGCAATAATTGAATGCAATAGTTAAAGCGCCATAATTGACGTTCAAGAATTGTAAGCAACTGTTTACACGCGGATATATTATCATGGCCGAAATCATCTAGGACACATCATCATCATCATCATACCAGATCAAAAATGTTACGTGTTGTTTACACCATGCAATTAATTTGTTGGATTCAACTATTGCACTGGTATGTACAAGAAAATGGTATGGTGTAATTGGGCCTTAAGTTCAGATATTGGCAATGTTTCATAACTTTTGAAAATATACAAGGTAAAATAGAAAATACCGAATAATGGAACAGTAAACAACCCTGATCAGAAATGGCTAGAGAACATGCACGAGCACCATAAAACACACGGCAGAATTCACACGACACAAAATAGCATACCTACATGCACGACATCATTAAGGATGCCACGACTGCATTCGATAAAATTGTAATTTCTCATGCATTTTCAATCTTGTATTGGTATTAGGGGAAATCGTAGACGATGCGGAGTAATCGAGCGCGGGTGGCGCGTGCGTCTCATTGGTATGCGTCCTAGGGCTGCCAACTACAATTACTTTACGAAATGTTCGTGACGTTTGCTTAGTCAGTTACTCTCATAGGGTATTTTCATCATAGAACTTCCGTGCTTCGGGTTACGTTGCACTAGTGGTTTTTAGGTCACAATAATATACGACGAACTTGAAATCAAAAGAAGCTATGCAATTCAATGCAGCCAGTGTCTTGGGCAAGATTGCTTCTGATTTGGACCAGTTGAGCTATCTATAAAATCATTTGCAACGGTTTGTAGATAGCTCAACTTTTTCATGTGTGTAAATGTCTCATGACATCACACCTCTAGATGTCGTGAAGCCATGACGGAGGCCTTAAGGCAGCATAATAACTCCGTCACCAGAGTTGGCCACTAACTCATAAGAGCTTGCTTTTGTAGTGGAGGTCCATAGTTTAAAATCACTAGAAACTTGGAAGGCAATTGTTAATTGAAGTTGTTTCTTAATTTTGACAACCCTAGCGCTTGCAACTCATCGATCATCGACACGCTGTAGTTTATTAGCACACTTTCGTCTGCACAATATAGTTTAATACATAGATTAGATCAAAACTCTCCAATCTCGTATCAAAATACACTATTCCGAGTGTTTGAGGCCAAAAAATACACCACCATTCTGTAACTACCAAAAAAAATTTTAAGTACAGTTGCAGCAGAGGCTACTTATGCTATTGGCACTGTGAAGACTTTTCAATATTTAACTTTCACCAAGTTATCGAGTTTTTTTTAACCAAAATCCTGCAAAACTTAGTTGGTATTGCGCGAAATGCACAATTCTAAAATCTTCCGCTAGAGACGCTTATCCGGGCTTCATACATAATTTCTCGCTTTGCGAATGCGTTTGCGTGTGCTATAATCGAGTCGAAAGTAAAACAAATGCACAGACTTGGGGCTCTATCTACCCACAGCGGCAGCGAATATACCGCGTAAGTTTGAATAGGCCTTTATATTATACCCTCTCTAATTACAAACAAGTAGGTACCTACCTGGGCTATTATTTTCGATGGAGTACGCAATGCACAAAACCTATATCTTAAGTCGAAAAATTCTAAAGCGTGCTAAAAATATTAATATTCCATTTGATACTGATATCAGGGATTATAATATCCTTCTTCTTCCTGCCCTTATTCCACTAGGTGGAGTCAATGGGATAATAATATCCATGGAATTATAAAAACATCATTATTGGACAGTTCAAGCTTGATTTTTATGACACTTCCAAATTGAGCCCAAGTTTAACTGCGATGTGACACTTATACGCAGACTGGCTACTAATGCATTGAATATAACTTAACATATAGTATTCGTTATATCAAATATCATGCGTTCCTGACATTTGATATAACCAACACTTACATTAACGGCATACTGTTATTATTTTGTCGAGGAAACACTTAGGCCATTCGTAAAGGCTCAGACAGAAGTAGCTTAGCAACTGAGTTGTCTAACTACATAATTATGCATTGAAAATTACTATTTAGGTATACACGCAGGAAAAGCGCTTTACAGTTAGAACCTTTTTGTATTGAGTAAACTTAACGACATAATTTGTAAAATAATTGCAGTCCTAAGAACTGTGGATTTTGGTTTGTATTTCATTAAGTGGTAGTAACCGGTAGCTATTTTAAATTCATACATTTCTTTCAAAAAGTACATTTCGCATATAATAAAAAATAAATTAATATTAAAAATAATATTTTCAAAAAATTATGCGTTGACATGGCTGGCCCACGACGCATTTAGTGTGGATGGGTCTAAGATTTTTTTATTATTTATTGATTAAAAGAGGTTAAGTCGTCTCACGACTATGTTGGTCCTATCTTGGCGTCTGAGATGTTCAGCTATTTTGGTATCTACTTCTATACAAAGTATTCGAATGGCTACCTATTAGGTACACCCTAGCCCTCGAAGTAGCCGTACGTAATGACGTAAGTATCTGCTTACAAATGTCAGTCAAGTTTACCGGACCTTTGAAATGGATGGGCAGTAATCTAGCGCCTCCTAGACGTTATGTTATGCGTTATGTAGTACCTATTAGAAAGAAAATATAAAAGAATGTGTTGACATTCAAATATCAAGATATCAATTATTATAACAGTTGCTTAAAGTTATGCAACGATTATAATATCAATATATATAAAACTCTTTTGAAGCTGACTTAGAATCAACGCACAGCCTAAACTATAAGTCCTAGAAGTAAGAAATTTGGAGGGTAGGATCTTTATATAGTGTAGAGGTGCACTAAGAGAAAAATTTTGAAAAGTCGCACTCTAAAGGGTCTAGAACGCGAGCAACGCCGCGTGCGACGGCTAGTCGGTTAATATGTGTAAAAGTACCTACTAGTAAAGGTATTATAATTGCAAAATCTTTTTAAAAATGTATGTCTACAATATTGTTTATTATAAAAAGTAGACAGAAGTCATAAAATATTATGAACAACTTTTATAAACAAATGATATTCAAATTATACAAATCGCAGTGTTTTTGTGCAAACAGCGAGACAGTACGACTTCATGGTTGACTGCTGTAGTAGAAAACGACAAATGAAGACGTTATTGCATTACATACATTATTGTACTGTGTGTATACGAGTATTTTGACTTTGATGTCAGCGATTAAAAAAAAAAAAAATCTGTTCGTATGATCTAACTCTGGTGATGAATTTTTTAAGACGGATTTTTTTTCCAAATTCTACTAGGATAGGTACTTACATAATGTTTTAGCGGATCTATAGGCTCGTAGATAAATGAAATAATGAAATATGTATGTTAGTCTGTTATTTATATAATAAGTGCCTGAAATAAAATAATTTGATTTGATTTGTAGCCTGTAACAACGTCCCAGTCGGAAGCGAAGCGAGTCTCAAGTACCTATAGTATTGTTGAAGCTTTTCGAAATTAAATAAATGTCTTTTTTGATTGTTATGAACAACCAAAATCTTTAGTCTTTTTCTGATGATTGTAAGAATGCATCCCATCTTCTTCTTCTTCTCTTCTAAATATATAAAACTCTTTTGAAGCTGACTGAGAATCAACGCACAGCCTAAACTATAAGTCCTAGAGGTATGAAATTTGGAGGATAGTATCCTTACATAGTGTAGGGGTGCACTAAGAAAGGAATTCGGAAACGTCACACTCTAAAGGGTAGAACGCGAGCAACGCCGCGGGCGACGGCTAGTATAATAATAGGATGGTTCAATCAAACCAAACCGTACAGAATCTAAAAGAACAAACGATTACCTCAATCAAAAGATATAACGTAACGAATAGGAAATTTCAAAACAAATCAGAGCTGCAACAAAAGCGAGACTCGTAAATTTCCCCAGAGTTAATTGTAGCGTGCCTTTATTGGTCTAATCTATTGGCAATAAATATATTTAATTGACATCCACATGTTCAGGGCGGGAAGTTGGTAATTGGTGTCGTTTTTACTGATTGGCTGGTTCTAGGTCTCTGAATTAACGCAGTGGCGAAAACGCAAAAACATTGACACTGGGCTTTTTTGTAATATTTATGGTCCTCAGGATACCAGACTAGAGTAGGCTGCGCCGGCATAAACCTTTGTAATCTTTTAAAGTTTCAATACGAAACCCCGGCACTTAGCAGAAAGTGGATATACAAAGATTACCTTTGCTGAACTGCAGTGCAAGTACCGTTCTTATCGATCGCTTAGTTGTCGATCGCTAAAGTCGATAAACGTATCGAATCGTATCGTTCCATGCGAGTACGGATCTCTTGTCGACAAAAGATCCGTACTCCCAAAAATAAGGTCAGAGTTTATCGAAATCATTCGTTCACTGCTACCATGATACTAGTTTACTGTCAATATCACTGTTAATCACTTTCGTTTGTAAGAATCAAAACATAGTAAAAATACACCATTGCCAATTCGTTAAAATTTAACGAATTTGTCTACCGATCGACTAAAGTTGGTAACGTACCCGCAACTGTCGATAAAACCATTTTTATCGAATTTTGACGATTCTAAATGTCAAATTATGCGATCGACAAGAACAGTACTTGCACTGCTGCTTGTTAGTGACACATACAATCTGATATAGTCTACTCGTAAAAATCTTAACGATTATTTTACAACTAAAATGTTTTTTTCAAATAGTTCGCAGTACCCCGATAATGGAATTCCTGTCAGGTCTTCTCCGTCGTACCCGAGTTAGCTTCTGGCTAAGACAAATCGATCAATAAGCTCAAACTCTCAACCTCCACACTCAATGACGCGCGTCGGGTGCTAGAAAGCAAATTGTATCTTCAAACCCGTTCGCAGAGGTATTCAAACATTTTCACTTATGCAAATGGTATTTCCCTCCAGCTCCTGAACGTCCGGCTTGGCTGGTGATGTATGACTCGGCATTCCGATGTGACAAGAGTGCTCTTTGCTATGTAGTAAGTCATTGACTGTGAAACGCTGTAGGCGTAGCACGTGGCATAGTTCTGAAGAGTCGATTAATCGATGTGTAATAGGTACCTATACTCAACGTCATACATAAATGAAGCTTCTGCATTATTTACAAATATTATGGCGACAAGAAGTGGGTAGTCAATAAATATTCAAATCAGCCTCTACCAAGTTGCGTTGGCGCCACTATTCTTGATCTATCCATGCTTTGAGCAGAATGCATCATTTCATTATAGAAATAATATTGGCTAGGTGGTTAGTTTGCGGTTTCGCATTGATCGATACAAAGAAAATCGCATAGAAAATCTTTAGCCACAAAAACGTGACTGCCAATGGTGGATTGTAGCTATTATAGTAAAATTAAGTTGATCGCTATTGTAAATCTTAGTGGTAGTTTAAGACTATTTAGTTTTACAGAACATTGCGGTACCTTAGGCATCTCTGCTGAAATTCTCAGACCTCATCCTTGTTGTACCCTATTCAAAAAGTTTGGAGCTTTAAAATCCCTTTCTCTATGCGGCAATAATATCACCCACGCACTGAGGCCACTGAGCTGTTGATCTGCCAAAACTTATGTATGCAAGTGATAGACAAGTGCCAAATTAAAATTAGCTTTGGTTTCCCTGTAACTCTATTTCCTAATGTAAGCTATGTAACCCATGTAAGCCTACCTATGTGACAACTACTTGTCTAATACTTTCTTCGACACTTAGCATATTCATCGTGGGAAGCTTACATGCTAGGTACTAACGCTTACGTGTAACGTACGGCTGTATCGACGGGAAAATTTAAAAGGTATTAAAAACTTTTATTGATGTTATTCATTGGGCATGTGCTTACCACTGTATTTAAGACGTGTTAGAGTTGTAGAGCCATAAGTTTAACCAATTTATGCACTGGGTTTTAATATACTCTACATTCTCCTATTTGTCTATTCAGTATTTCTTTTCACTCTATATAACTTTTACCGTCATTACTTTTAACCATCTCGTTGATCTCACTATTAGTTTAATATATGATTAAGAATCGCATAGAATCGTACTTTATTGGTCTATCACAAGGACGATTTACGAGCGAGTTCGCAGCTCGCTCGCTGTGTGCTCGCAGCGAGCGCGGAGTCAAAACGCTGCGGGTGCGTGACGTCTTTGCGGCGAAAAGCGCCATATAAAACGCAGCTAGCTGATCGCGATGAACACGTTACACACTCTCAGGCGCTACCTCCACGAGTGAATCGCGAGTAATCGCGACGATATTACGTATTAATACACAAACCATCGCTGCGATAACATCGCCGTGTAGAGACACGTTCTAAAAGAGTGTACCTATAGAAATACCTGTCACTACAATATCGCCGCGATTCTCTCGCTCGTGGAGATGGCCCCACAGCGTCTTCGCTGCAAACACGCAGCGGGCACACTGCGCTCTCACTTCGCTTTGAACTCGCCCGTAAATCGCAATGTGACAGAGCACGACATCACAAGATCTGTTGGAAATCTGGTAAGTAATTGAACCAGCATTATCATCTCGCAGTTTGCATTCAGTCCACCGCAGTAAAACATGAGATTGAATTGTAATTGTATTTGCTTTCCTACTACTAACAGAATACATTATAGTGTGTATATTATACTACATCCTAACATTACAAATAACAAAGTGTTATGTAAGTACATTAGACAAAAATAATCGAATAAAGCCGTATGTGCTTTTATGGAATCAAATACTTGTATGAAATAATCCAACCATCCAAAGGTTTTCATACAAAATGAGTTGTCCTTGAAGTCTGTACTCTTGAGAGGGTTTATAATAAAGTACTATCAGTATCAGAAGTTGATCACTTTTTCCATAAAACTTGGTTTCATGATAATTTATATTCTTACGTAGAGTCGCGACTACTCATATTGTATCGTTTAAAACTGCAATGGCTTTTTAAAATAGTATTGACTTTAGTTTTTCATTTTTTTTTCAGGTCCATAATGGCATCAGATGTGACGTCACATATACGGAAAACCATATTCATATGGTTAATACTAGCACTAACGAATGTAAGTACAATACACACTATACTAGTAGTTCGCCCCGAACTGAGATCTCGTGGTCGGTCAAGAGGTTGTAAAGATACGAGGGTCCAAACGGAATAAAAAAATGTCATACAAAAATATCACATGGGTGGGGTGTCATATGATAGGGCTTTGCTTAGACATTCCAAAACCGGTCCTATTTTTATTCTAGCTTAAATAGTTTTTGAGTTGTTGTAAAAATTGTTATTTATCGGCCGAAGGCCTAAGCAAAGCCCTATCATAATGACACCCCACTTGATATTTTGGTACGACTTTTTTTTTTACTCCATTTAGTCAACACCATAAAGTAGCTCTATATTGTTTTTCTTAAAGGTATCTTTGCGACTTCTCTTTACTATCCCAAAACTTTGGTTCATCAATGACTACTCAAAATGCGACCGTTACGTGTACAAATTATCTACATTTTCTATTCATATTTCCTTCTTCTATTTTAGTATCATGCAGACGAGCTGCAAACCCATCATTAAATAAATTATGTGCCATGATGATGTGTTGCTACTATGTATGGTACAGTCGGCTTAGCATTTATAGCCCTGTCAAATATTGATAAAAATTGATGATAAAAATTGATGATAAAAATCGATGACGTAAATCATAGATAATAACTTTGTTGCCACATTGTTAGTTGTTTTGTTACCAGGCTAAATTATTACCCCTTTATTTTTCCGTCGCCTGTCATTTTAGCGCGGCTTTAAAAGATGTTCTATGTTTAAGAGATGTCAACGGATTTATCAGTCACTTTAGCTAGCGTAGTTTTAGAAGACCATTATAACGTTGTACTGTCTCTTGTTTTAGATCAATCTAATTGTCAAAATTTTGGTTGTACCTCCCTCTGTACACTGACCATATTCTTATCCGCACTCCCCTCTTGTTTAAGACACTAGCATTAGCGAACTCGACACTGGCAGAATTGTGACAACTAGCCACAAAAGCCACAAACCAAGAAGTTGAAGTTGAAGAAGACCATTAGACACGAGTTTTGACATTTTTTGAAACGACACCTATGACTTTTATTTTAATAGTTTTTCTTGTGTTATTGTGAGTATTGTTGTTTAATTTTGGTGGAATTTTAACCAATAATACTTAGGTCGTAACATAAAGTGTGAGCCATTGGAATAAATGTGTGTAAAGTGGTTTTTCTAAATGTGAAAATTCGTGTTAGGTTATGAAGAGAAAATCCACCATTTTCTTTTCAAAACAAAGACGATTCGGACAAAATATACGGACAAAATTGTCACTTTACGACAGCCGACTTGACAAATGACTTGACTTATATTATTACAATTATATCACTTGACATTGGCAAAATTGTCTGTCGAAATGACGGACAGAGGCCATTAATGAAAAGAAGAAGAAGAAGAAGACCAATAGGTATGAATAGGTTCTACGTAGATTTTTGGAATTTGAAACTAAAAAAGGTATGAATTACCCCGCAGGCTTCACCTAGATGTATGACATTTTTAGAAAAATCCAAAGTGCTTAGGTTTAGAACTTGGCATGGGCTGGCCATAATAGGTATAGGAATTCTGAAAATGGAATGGTATAATTGTTTGTAGAGGCGGGAGGTTCCCTTAAACACATTGTTGCTTCAACATTAAACATGATTGAAGGGATAGAGTTTAAAACTGCAGTGAATCACAAACTATAACAAAAGCAGTTATCTTTCTCTTTCTCTTATCTTCTAGAACACTACAGATTTTTTTCACAGCAATCTTGTGCCGAGATTTAAGCATGTTAGAGTACTAATTAATGCTATATGTATGGTATATCTAAAATTTCTAGAAACATGCAACATCCAATCGATGGGAACAAAACCATGTGGCATTCACCTCCGCGTCGCGCGGGAGACATAAAAGCCTTGAAATGCTAAACATGACTAGCAATAAACGCAATACTTAATCTCTTTTGGGATATCGGGACTTTCGTTTTCACTTCGGAACGTGGGAATGATATTACGTGCATTGCCAATTTGAAAAGCGAGATTGTTTTTTTTTTATCATTACGGATGTTTTGTGCTTTTTATTGGGGGTTTCGTGAGCAATTGTGTAATTGTTATTTTATTGTCAGCTGTGTTACATTGCGTCGGAATCTCCGGTTAGTGTAATTTTCTTCACGCCCACTATTTTATATATCTTGAATTATTTGCTCGTTTTTAATTCGTGTCTCAGTTATGAAACAGTCATGAAAATGATTCGAAATAAAAATAGGCTTATGATTTTATCTCCAATTTTTTTAAGGTAAAAAAATTGAAAACGGAAAAATTTCAGTTTTTTTATGATTTGGAGTGTGAAAGGGAATTTCGCCATAACAGTAATAAGCCTTCTCATAAATTAAAAAGTAAATCAGCCCCTCGAAGCTCCGTCTGCAGTAAAAAGCTCGGCCTAGCTGCGTTGGGTAAGCAGAAACGAAACACCGTCCTTGCGAGGTCGAACTCTCGACCAGCTATAGAGACCCCTACCTCCCTTATATTGATAAGACAGATCAGTTCTCTTAAATGGCCGTTAAAAGTCTACGTCCGTTCACGACCAGATTAAACGGGTCTTTCGTTTTGTTGATCTTGTTTGTATTGAGGGGTTTGGTTAACTGGCCGTTTGTGTCCGCTCCATTTGATCGGTTGGCAGCGCTTACGCGTCCGGTGACACACATAGTGGACATATCGCACACAACTGGACCACATTTGTAAAAACATACGGATGGAGAATTGTACGGTTCGCAGAACAGTGTGAGTTCTGTTTTGATGATCGATATAGCTCCTAAGAAATGATAAAAAAATCCGGAAGTAGTTGTACCAGTATTTTATCACACTAGTTCGTATTAAGTTAGTTTTCGTTCTTTCTTTTAGGATTGTTCATTTGACATTACAAACTAGTAGGTGGAGTGGTTCATAAGTAAAATATTTAAAAAAAACTCTTGCTTGAATCTTGCGTTTTTAAATTTGAATATTTACCAATCGATAGTTATTTTTTTTACGTTTTTCTAATACATATATCACTAACTTGTGAGTCTGTCTGTACATAGCGGACTTGAGTTTTTAATTGCTTTGCAATAACTTTCAATGGTGTATTGGAATTCAGTAACCTGAGCTTCTGTAAAAATATAAACTGCTAATCAAAAATTTTTTTTTCTTCTTTTCAATTCTGCAGATTACGATTACAAATTCTCAATTCAACAGAATTCCAGTTTTACCGATTCCCAACTCGATATATTTTTAACTGTACGGTTTCCCAACTTTACATATTCCTCAATATACGGATTCACATAACCTACCTACTACAAGTATTATTATACCTAAATTAAGTACGGTTAAGTAGGTCGGTTTTCCTTTTTAGTGTAGGTACCTATTATGAAAAAAAATGTCATAAAGAGAAATGACCTATAAAATAAATAATAAAGGATAATAAAGATAAATGATAATTGGGGGAGACCTTTGCCCAGCAGTGGGACGAAATAGGTTAGGGGAAAAAAAAAAGATAAATGATGTGATAAATGGCTAGCATTTACGAAGATTTCTTGCTAGGTATACGTAATAAATAGTACAAACGAACCTGCCTAATTTGCCGACACGAGATATTTATGTTCCATCAATCTGTCTCCCAATAAGATAAATCAGCATAATTTACAAGGTAATTTGTAACATTTTACTATCTCAATAAGGCTGAATATCATATGCATATAAATAAATACTTGCATAATATCGGAGTTTGAGTTTGATAGAAGAAAGTATTAGGTATGGTATGCGGGATTAAGATTTAACTTTACGGGTAACAATAGAATTTATTTAAGTACCATCCATATTTTAAACCTTCATGTAACTAAAAGTTCTCGATATATTTTCTTTATTTTGAAAAAATAAAAAACTTTTGCTTATTCTAAATATTTTTGAATTAAGCTTTTATATAACGGTGGAAATAAATTGTTTAAAATTTTTGTTTATTTGATAATAGGTCGCGTCTAAAATTAAATGTTTCGAATGTAAAATGACAAGTCTCGCCCTGAATTACAAACATTGCATAAAAAAATGTATATTACTTTGTGAATATAATTATGTACTAATCGTGATTTTCCCATATTCAGTTACTTATTATTAAAACGTATTTTATTATCCGTAAGAATTGCTACTAACTGACCTCTGCTCTAAGAAATCGTCGTAAATTCCAGCCTTTGGTGCTTAAGTGTAATACTCGCATAAATCATTTTATCTACTTACTAATACGCTCGCTAATAAGTTGGAAGGCATTTTTATGACTCTCTTCAGGAAAATCATCAATCATTTCAATTTTGTGCAAATTAAGCGGTCGATTTCGTCTGTAATTGGTTATCGAAGTATTGACAATATTCGACTTATATTTATTTGTACCGGCTTTGCTTAATTTGGGGCTAGAGGGCGCTATGTGAAAAGCCCATGAATGAGTTGTACTAACCTTACTTTATTTATATCTTTCTATACTTATGGTAATCCAATAAACCAAGAGTTGCATTTCCTATCCTGAAAAATGTTATATAAATATTTTAAAGACACAATTTTATTATTAGAATCCGGTAAATGTCTTAGTTATTTAGTTGGAAAACACCGGAAGATAATCCATTCTTCTTGTACACTATTTGATATTTTGTGTCCTAAGAAACAACTAGAGCGTGTTATTCAAAACAAAAACAGACTAGTTTTGAAATAGCCATGTTCCCAACAACACCCCCAGGACGTATGCAATGCAATTACATTCAATCAGATAAAATGACCGAAGAATTGCAAAATATAACATGAAGTATGGAACAGAAAATACAACCGCTATTTACATAGGGTTGATACAATACTTGGACGTTAAACTATAGCGCTGCAGGAAGCCTTTTCTTCTAGTCTCGTTTTTATTTCTTCTTATTCTTCTATCTATCATTGATTTTGATGGCATGGCATGGGCATAGACATCTTCTAGAAGCATGTATTGCATTGATACTCGTGTATTTTCAAGCGAAGAAATAGCTCGCAAAGATTTAGCAATTTCCGCTTATTCTTCTGCCATACCTTTCATTTTGATGGCATTGACACCATCTTCTAAAAGCATGTACTGTATAGCGTTGATATGTCCAAATTTAGAAGTAAAGAAGAAATAGCTCCTAAAGATTTAGCAAGTTTACATAATTGTGGTCTCTTTAGCGCTCCTTACTATTTGATTTTGGTTTCAGACCAAACTATTTGATTTGGATTAGACTAGCCAGCCCTATGTCCGACGTCACGTCTTCCCGTCAGCGCCAGAACACGTCCTGGCAAACTAACATGTAATGGATTGTGAAAGGCGTGCGAACCAGCCAACACATGACACACATGACCCATTGTGAGCGCCACAGATTAAACAGCACTTACTACAGTGTCACGTTCCATCATCAGTTCAATTATCCGTATAATTACTCGTCGGCCGCGTTTAGACCGTTTCCTTTACCTCATTATGGCAGGTTTGCGCTAAGCGGTGGATGTTTGCGCGACTTCCTCGGTTTACCTTCTCGTAATTGTGGGACTTTGATTTGTAGAACAAGAATGTCTAATACAATCCAGTACAGCTTCGATCGACGCTTTGAAGGGTTTGAAGCGTACTGTTTCCGCCTTTTAGAGGATTTACTTTCAGTGCCTAATTTGTTATTTCCACTGCTAAAATATTTGATGAAACCGTACCCTATCATACTGTTATTCCTATAAATGGTAACCAATCTATACAATTCGAGATCAAAGCAAAACAGAAGGTTCTCGAATATAAACAAGGCTTTACGGAACATGGTTAGGTCAAACAGAAACGCATAGATGGCATTAAAGTCAGAATACATCTTGACAACAATGCCAAAGCTAACATTTCAATGCAGGGTCACTAGTTTATAGGTCTGATGCAGGACCTAGTTAGATGTGGTGCATTATCCCATGCATAATTCAATAGAGCACGATAACAAACGCAGACTTACGTGATCTGAATGTTGGGATAGTAACGGTCACGAATTTGCCTATCCACGGATGCTGATGAATATGCAGATCTGATGATGACGATGATGTCTTGGAATTCTAACGGTTGACTTACATCCACCACACTCTTCTCAAATAAGTTTCAAAATATTTCCATTTCTGCCCTTTTGCACCAAAAGCCAAAAAACTGATTTTTACTAGTAGTTCCTCAAAAGAAGTTATGTCCTAATTATCCTCGAACAACTAATTATGAAGTCCTGGGGGTGTCTTATTTACATCTAGGCGCCTTTTTATCTGTTTAGCTGGTCGTAAACACAGCGGCTTCTAACTATGCAGAATATCCCACCATACTTGTAGATTCACATATTCTTCTCTGTCATTCAACAGTTTGGCACCAAAACCTTACAATATTATCTTGTTGAAATAGGTAGCACTTAAACAAGAAATGACTTTCATGTTGTTTGTCTGGTTTTTTTTGCGTCTCGAGATCGTTCACCTCATCAATTATGCACAAGATATAAAACTGGATATTTCTATACGAAATCTTTTATTATACACTGTGTAACTTTAAAATGTCCAAGCTTCAGTTTGTTTATTACGATAAAATGTAGTTATAGACGCTTGTATTCTTTAGTTATTTTAATCACAGTATAAAGTCTATTTGCACTCTCTGTAAGATTCTTTGCATTTATGATTCACACATTAACATAATCTACGGTTTCTTTAATTGTAAGTCAAGTTTATGCTTTCCTCTTTAGTGCGATTTAGATTTTATCAACGCGGCTTGCACAGCTGTTGTGAGTACTAGGCACCGGTGAGGTTTGTCTACAATCCATTTACAGCTATCGTCTGTGTTATCTGAATAAATAATAACGAAGTCTCAATCATGTTAGTAAAGTTGATTTTCTATTTTAAGCTATTGGCTCTAAATTCGTGATCGTCTCGTATCTAAAAATAAGAGCTACGCCGCGCCCTTATGGCACATGTTTGTAAACAGCTTAAGAATTCCGTGTGTAAATGAAAGAAAACGAGCAATAAGTACTAAAGGTTGAACACTTTCGAATCACTATCAGCTCAGCAGCCCTAAAAAATCCCCTGATGTCAAACCTCTTCCATAAATACGAACGGTCTGGAGATCTTTATCCTAAAATATCCTGAGTTATATCTTAGCCACTTCCTTGCTGATGTTATAAAGAGGGTTTCTACAAAACACAAAACTTTCTGATAGAAATCATAGATCGGTATAAACTGCATCCAATCAGCGCAGCGCTATCTTTAATTTATCATTCACAACTGATTCTCCACACTCAATCCCTCGATCGTGTAACATTGTAAGCAAATTATTGCCGGCAAACGTTCGTTACGAACCTGCAGGCGTTTGAAACTGCGAAGGTTAGCACCAGTCTGAATCACTAACAAGTTTTGTTATAAGAATAAGCAATGATTTTGTATAGAATAAGTGGCCGAACCAGCAGATGGTTTGATATTGAACAACGAACTCATAGAACTTATGAGCAGATATTATGTAGAGTTGGTCATTGATGGTCTTGATGTTGAGACGAATTTTGGTGTAAAACACAAACAACCCGCTGAAGAGCGTCTAGATTTGTATAATAAAAAGAAATTGGACAATACTAAAGCTCCTAAAACAGAAGTAAAAATGAGGAAATTGGCACCCCATAAAGTGTAGTTGAACGCTTTGGAAAATCTGAACTCATGCTAGCCATAAATGCTCTCTCAGAATTTTATTGGATCAGGTAACGACTGTTGTAGGCTGGTCGCAATCAAAATCAATGTATTGGTGGCCAATGCACTTGCACATGCACTTTTATCTCTGCATCTTCTTCGAGTGATCTTGTTGGAACAGTTCTAAGATTTCTAAGAACATTGGTGCTCGTAAAAGCTTAAGATTTCTCTGCAAAATAAAATGCACTGTTTTTGAAAGTATGTTTTAAGTATTCTAAACCTCTTGTGCTTATTTTAAGTATTGCTGTTTTGTCCACATGATAGTCTTTTATGAAGTCTTAATCTGTATTGACACAAAATTGAGAATTCTAAAGACCATCTCTCTAAGGTACACCTTTGGATTTTTTTATATTTTCATTATTTGCTTTCTTAAGAGTCTCATCATCAGTTCACCACCGGGGGGTGGTATGTACTAACAAGCTACACAGAAGTGAGGTTACGATGTCCTAAGATGCTATCATCCGACTTCTGAATGACGTGTGATGTTAGACGACAATTTACGCGATGGAAAGTTAAGATATGGGTGGTTTGACTCAAATGCCCGCTGACTCATGATTGGATGTATATATTCATTATATTCGTGCTTTGAAATTTACCTACTTGAAACTTACTATAATTTTTGGCTCTTATAAGTCTAACCATATTATCATCGTTCAGATGTATAACTGGTTTTTTTTTAATAGACAGCTGCTGCGCTGGGCGTCGCTACCGAACAAGACCGAAAGGCACAATTTTTTTTACTGTTCTTTGATTGATCCACCATCTTTTAAAGCTCTAGCCGGCTATTAGCCAATCTCTTCTGGCCGTGGTCACTCTACTTTGGTTCTTCCAATTTCATGTTCTGGAGCCATTTTGGCTACCCATGTGCCTGTAATGAGCCTTTGCTGTTAGCCGTTGCTATAAGGTCTCGTCTCTTTATTACAGTGCAGATTTACGTACATACGGACATTCTGACGTACGTACATACGAATATGTAGGTAGCCCATGATCTTTACGCATACATTGTTCAAGGTGGAAAAAATAAGTAGATTAACTACGTACTTGTAAAGCTAAAGGAGTTTTTGAGTCTAGTGATCTTTTGAGCTCAGAATATTGAACCAATCTGAGCTCTTGAGATGTCGCGAACTGAATGTTTCTCACGAGAAAAGGTGAGAAACAAACACTTCAACCTGTTGAAGTCACTCGTTGACATGCAAATAGTTTAAATAAGTACCGAATAATGAATAGATAATTAAAATAGATTCAAACGCTTGCAAAAAAGCCATAAATAACTATGTGGGTGTCGAACAAAAAATGTTTCGAATCATTGCTTTGGAAATGAAAAGTCTCTAAAACCGCACCTGGGGGCCTCAATTTGTACGTGATTATGAAACCATTATGTCGATAAGACTGTCCGGAACATATTATTTATTTCTTACGAGTATAACTAGTAAAGAGATACTGTGGAGATGTATATTTTTATATGCAACTGCATATATTGTCCGCTTAGACACAATAAAACGGTGTTTCCCACAAATCGGCATATTTCGTAACTTATGATTTTGAATTTGACTTTTTCTGTTTCTTATTAAATGTATATTTATGTATATATGCATAGTCTAGATAATTTTCGTATATTAATTGATTTACATATTAGACTACTGAACAGCAATATATGCGGCACGGGATAAATTAAAGAAAATATAATGATAATCATCAAATTACACGTTTGCGGCATGGGTTTAGGTCGGTCATAAAAAATATGTCGGTCAAGTTTTGAGTGTCGTCATGTCTAGAGATTCAATGATACTGTTCACAGTTTTAACAATTACTTGCGGTATTTTTTTATGTTTTGTGGAAGTGCGAACAAACCTCATTATCGAAAGAAAAAGTTTTGTACTGTGTGGTTTTATTGTACTGCGTAATGTACTTTCAATTTGCAAAGAGCTACGCTGAATTCATTTGAGGTACGAATCTGATAACTGTAGAATCTTTGAGTCATAAGTGTCTTTAAAAAATCCTTAATTGTAAATAACTGGATTCTTTCATAAGCCTACGCGATAGGGTTAGTATCATAATCCCCTTTGATCCGTCCCCTTCAAAAAGCTTTAGTTTTAGCAAGATAAATCAAGTTTTTTAGGTATGTAGATTACAAACAGATAACAGTAAGCCTCTGACGTTATGTTGAACAGTGGTCTTCAGGTATAAGTAATTTATGTATAAGCACAGAATACCTCATCTATTTATTAGAGTGTACTTACTACTAGGCACTAAAATCACTAGGATCACCGTGAATAGCCTAAAAGAACGGGCATCAGACGGGTTCCATGCTTGCTTTGTATCAATTTAAACAAGACAAGTATAACTTATTTCTCAAATTATTCGGCCGTTCATCATTTCACCCGTCCAGTAAGTACAACAAATGAGCTTTCACACAGCGGAAGGCATTATGTCAGTTCGGACACCAGATTTTTTGCCGTTCAACAGTAAAATAATTACCTGCATAGTATTCAATTAACACTGAGAAAATGACATGCCTATCGCAGGCCGACGGCGGTTTTGCTATCATTAACATGGATGTAGATTGTAGGGTAACTAGATGAGGCACTGGAAGTTGGAACACGGCGAAGATATTATTATAATGAGCAGTTTGTGTACTGTCTAATATAATGAGCAGTTTAGAAGAAGTAAGTTTAGATGAGGTAGTCTTCTTCTTCTATTTATGACCTCTATCTGTCAAGTCGGCTGTTGTTTGTTTTGAAGGCAAAATGATGGATTTTCCCAGGTACATTTGTAGAAGCAGTCATAGCGTAATCTGCGCCACTGACGAGTAATTTTTTACCGTTTAGTGATGTAGAGAAGATTAATTGTTGAGCTATTGTTACAAAAAGTACAAATTGTAGTAGGTTTTTATTGGAGTGGGTATCAAAGTCAAAGTCAAAAAGCTTTTATTCAATAAAATCTCACTGATCACTTTAAATCGTCATTACGTTTTGTATGATAAGGTATGATTATACATTTTTTTTTATTGCATAAGTTGGAGCTAGTTCGTCCCAAGCTTGTTTGTCTTCAAAATAATCAGATATTTTATAGTATGCTTTTAAAATAAGTCTTTGTTTTATTACGTTTTTGAACTTGCCAATCGACAACTGAGACACATCACTTGGGATAATTTTAGTTATTGATTATCTTTATTTCTATGTACTCTATGGATCTAAAGACACCCTGGTAGGAATTTTGGTGCTAGTACATAGAAATCGATATTAAATTGGACTAATTCGTTGACTGTTCCATTCGCTGTACATCCTCACCAAACACCACCTGTCGTAGATCCACAGAAGAGTTAGCAGTTTGCTAGGTGGCATTGACCGTCGCCGAAGTCGGTTAAATTAGAACATAATGTAGTGCCAAAAAACTCGATATACCTACCTACACTTATTGTCTTTCTTTCTCTCTCTAGCGCGTAGAAGCCGTTGTAATTGGTTGGAAATGTAAATTGGGCCGTTTGACGTTGTAGAAGGCGTGTACCTACATACAGAGTGAAGGATAATTATTTAGAGATATTTTTATTTAGCTTTTCGTCTGCTCTATCAAAAATTCATCCAGACTACATAATCCAGACTACATAATCACCTAATATATAAGACGAAACGATTCTTGTGAATTTAAAAAAATTTCTTCAAGCTGTTTTGCACCAAATAATTCATTAAGACGGTACTTAACCTACGCAACGATCAAAATTTCATGATTAAAGTTTAAACTTATTAAACTTTGCATTGAAATCACGTTAAATATTGCTAAAGATATTTTAATATAAAAAGTAAGTAAAATAAACTTTACTCACCGACGATTATACGGAATGATTATGATCAATCTCTATCCGGAAGAAATCCACATATTTTACATACCACAGAAGTAGGTGGTTTTAACATGACTCATTCGCATATATCGCTTTCTTTTCGCATATACACACACACGCTCCTAAAATTATGTCTTAGTTCAATATTCTGTGATATTATCTTACAGAAATTAATTCTAATAGCACGCGCTTTTGGCACAAGATATGTTAAAAAGCAAGCAAGCTTGTATGAGTTAGTGGCCAACTCTGTTGACGGAGTTTTTAGGCCGCCTTAAGGCCTCCGTCATGGCTTAACGACTGCCGGGGCCGACAGTTTAACGTGCCCTCCGAAGCACAGAAGCGCGAACCCATCCAAATAGTGACCGCGCAGAACGGTGCTTCACTTAGATAACCGGTAAAGACTGACTAAGCAAGCAACGCTACGAGCTTTTCATGTTAAAAAAAGCTGATCATTAGAATTTACTTACGATATTCGTCGTGACTAATAAGAGTATACTTCATACACCAGCTTCAGAAATACCTTCTTGTAAAATAGCCAGTAAAGTAGGCGAGTAATTTGCATACAATTTTTTGTACCATCACGGCTCTCCCTGTACCTAAACTTACGTCATGGATGCCAATGACATTGCTATGAGTAATGAATGAAACGGAGAAAGCAGGCGTGGCCATTTTAGCAGGTTTATCGGAACAAACTAATGTAAGGTGCTATAAACGTGTCATCATTATAGCCCGTTTGCACCCACTGCTGAGTATAGGCCTCCTCTTTATTACGCCATTCTTTTCGGTTCCTTGCGAGTCTTGTCCAGTGATTCCCAGCCAGTGCTACGATGTCATTTCACCATTAGGCGGGTGGTTGCCTCTTGGTCTACGGGAATCCCTTGTATTTTGGGAATAACTATTCATAATTACAGTTATAAAATACAGGTCTCAAACGTAATATGAAAGATAAACTAAGAAAATATTAGTTCAGTTATAACTTAACGGGTTACAAATATCAAAATGCGGGGCTTTGATTGTTCAACAAATAGCGACATACAACAATATTTAGCTGTTGTTTTACGGGTTTTGAAACAAATAGAAATAACTCAAAGGAATTCAAAGAAAATGACTATTTCTTATTTTACACCGACCACAATATTATCAACAACGCTGCTACAAGATAAATGAGAGACAAACAATAAAAATTAAATGATTTATGATTTACTAGCTGGTGCCCGCGACTTCGTCTGCGCAGGATTAAAAGTGCAATTTGCTATGCGAAATCTTTTAGGAGTTTCTGAAGAGTTCGCGTCCCGTTGGATCCTGTTGATTTTCCGGGATAAAAAATAACCTATGTGTTAATCCAGGTCACGGGCAATATACATTATATTCCAAGTTTCATTCAAAACGGATCAGTAGTTTTTGCGTGTTTTTGAGAGTAACAAAAATCCATACAAACTTTCGCGTTTATAATATTAGTAGAATCCGGGAACTGATTAGTGGTCAACTGAATAAAATAAACGGCTGTAAAATGTTACTCATAAAGAAGTAAAATCCTGTTTCTATAATAAAACTTGCCTTTCGAAACTGTAAGAATAGTATTTATTCGATAGCGTTTATATCCGCTATCTATCACTGTTTGAATTTAATTACCAGACATCGATATCCCAGTCAATTGAAAGCTATAAGTAGGATATGAGTAAGTTTCCGTTAATTTGTCAAACGAAATAACCTGTTTCTATGCTTAGAAAAGCAAGTAAAGAAGAAATGCAGCGTACTTATACATTTTGTGTAGACGATAATCTATTGATCATTTATCATTGGATATCCTACTATAGTCGAGTTTGCAGTGTATGCCTAAAGATGTGGTAGTTCATTGTTAATAGTTGAAAATCGAGTTTGCGATTCTATTTGTCGTGTTACAGAGTCGTTCTTGTTCATCTTGTGTAAGGTCAGTTACCATTTTGCTTGTGCTCATTCTGCTCTACATTATTAATTTAATTTCTTGCAGTTCATTCTAAATAAACGCATTAAGTTGTAAGTCTATTGATAAAGCGTTATTGAGAAGAGTAAAACTTTAATGTTTATTGGTTCTTATAACGGCTTTCACATCATATTCATTTCGATCTTGCCTGATCGCTGCTGTGGATGAATCGTTATAAATCACCTGGCACTACACTGGCACTACACCCACGCAAGTTTAAAGCTGATGACAAGCAGGCTCCTACTGGGCTGTCTGTTAAACTAGGTTTAAGCCAAATTAACGTTATTTCAATGTGCGGCAGAAATGAGAAAGCGAGCGACCTTGCTAAAAACAAATAAAATGTGTGATATCTTTTAAGCAGAAGACACGATAAATCGATATTTATACCCACTTTAGCGATATTTTCTTTTGTGTTTCTTATAGAATTTTTATGAGTTTGATAATTTTAAATATATAACTAAGGTATCATTCGGATAGCATAATATTTGGCGCATTAACTGAATGGAGATGACCAACCACGTGCAATGCCATGAAAATGAGATCACGTGAAACTGTTAGAAACTGAGCGCTTCTCCTATTTCCACGTGTAATAACTGTCTACAGAAACTGCGCTGGTGATTACTGTATATTTTCTATACGAGTCCATCATTATAGTAATGGCGCGAGGCACGCGTCTGTAACACAAAGAATTACCAGTAGCACAACTGGCGTGTCCTTGAAATCTTCTCGGAACAGTAAGAAGTGGACCACCAGCAAAGCAACAGACAAGTCTTCTTGCTTTGTTTGAGTCGGTTTATTGGCTAAGGTTGCCAGAAAATTTTCAATGATAGTGTTTACTAGACCAAGATGGAAATCTGATTACTTTCTAACTTGGTGAAAATATTTATCGTGTCAATGTAATATCGTGGATATCTATAACGACTTATCCTCTGATTCAGAATAGAATTTAAATTGTCCTAAAGCGAAAACCTAATGAAGATACAAAACAGTTGATTACCCTATTTTTTCAATCTCAAGACATCTTGCTCTGGATAATCACACGGAACCATAGAAAATGTAGCTTGGACTACATTGGAGTCACGCAAGTTACAGAAATCGTTTCTTGTGTTGCGTCTTTCGTGTTTGTCACTTACGTATAGTGCTTTAATGTGAATGAATCGAATCAAAATTATTCTCATAAATTGGTCAAGGTGCAGTTCTCGCGTATGTTCCTAAGTAGTATTTTAAAAGCATAGTACTGTACTTGTAATTACTGAAGTACTAAAAAGATGTTGCTCTTTCCTTCGTACAAGATTCTCCTTCCTTGACATCGATGATGCTACTGAAAGCAGATAATTTTATAATTGATGATGTGGCAGGATGGAGGATGGAAAAATTACAGCGCGGTTTGTTGTTATTGAAGGGTAAAAATGTTGAACAGATAATGATCCTGCTCGGTCTAAGATTATCCAGATATACAGCATTCCTCGGAATATGGAAATCGATTGATACATTGAATAAGATTTTGATTCTCGTATTTATTTAAAACAGTGTACTGCAATTTAGGTTCTTTCTTTATTCTTTATTGTACACAGAGAAACTTAACTTAAAACTTAAACTTAAAACATGTACATATAGGCGAGCTTAACCCTAAAAAGAGTTCTTTTCCAGCAAACCTTAGGATGAGAGATGGGAAAATGAAAGGTTTGCTATGATTGGCAAATTTTGTGAAAATATGTATGTACCTAGTTCTGGAATTGAAGTAATTGTAGAAAAAGAGCTGAAGAACTAAAGTTATAGGCATACTGCTTCATTGGCCTCTTTTGTTTGGGGTAAACAGCTTTTTAGGCAAATCTCATGTTTAGGTGTAATGCCCTCATTGCATAGCATCTCGCGTTTAAGAGAACTCGATCAAAAGGGAGTTAAACTAAATTACCTAGCTATACTAAAGTAAAAAAAAAAATCTTGGAGATTCCATATTTTTTGTTACGACTTATTGTTGAAACTAGTCATTGTCTTACCAATAAAATCAACATTACTTACTCGTTTTCAACATTAACCCCAGCACTCTCGCTAGAGAACTGTACTTAACGCGTCATGGTTGACATAATTTCAGTGTTAGTAGAGAAAAGCTCGTTAATTCAATTTGTTTTTCTACGGGTCTAATGCCTAGTTGTTAGCGCGAGTACGCACGCAATTCTTTCACGAGCGATTTAGGGTTAGTGACTGTAATAAAACACCTTGTTATTTTTATTTGTAAAAAAATCTGTTTGTCTTTATTAAATAATGGAAAAGTGCGTATTGAAAAGTATAGTTTTGACAATATTTTTTATTGGCGCAGTTTTTTGGGATTGTATTTTTATGTTATCTAAGTTTCTTATTTTTTAAAAGTACAATCCAATGCCGCGTGAAACACGTTTGACATAATTTTCTGTAGTCCATTTTTAAGTACTTAATCAAAATCTTCATCCATTTGAAAAAGGAATAGAAAGTAACCCATAACCATGTAGTTAAAATTCCGATCCTCAAAATATAGAAAACAAAAGAAAGATACTAAACGTAACGTCTAATTTTAAGGATGTGTATAGATTGCGCCCTGAGGGACTTTTAAACCTTCAAAGCAATAATAACAAAGTATCAAGCGCATTCAATGATAACTAGAGATAATAATTATTACTCTACATATCTACTGTTTGGTAACGAAATACCAAAAAATGTAAATTTCCAAGAGAAAATTACGTATTTCATTGATTTCCATAGATTTTACTCTATAAAGCTGTGAAAACTAGATGTAGACGATGCAAACCTCCTTCAGCAGGCGAGTGACGGATGGCGGTGTAAAAGTTAGTTTTGATGGAGTCATGTGACAGAAGAGAAAAAATAGAGTTGTTTTTCAAAGTAAAATTATTTTATTGAATTTACTTCAGCCTTCCCTTCCCCATAATTAACAAATAGTTTTCACAGCTTTATAGAGTAAAATCTATGGAAATCAATGAAATACGTAATTTTCTCTTGGAAATTTACATTTTTTGGTATTTCGTTACCAAACAGTAGATATGTAGAGTAATAATTATTATCTCTAGTTATCATTGAATGCGCTTGATACTTTGTTATTATTGCTTTGAAGGTTGAAAAGTCCCTCAGGGCGCAATCTATACACATCCTTAAAATTACCTAGTTTTTTTAAAGTGGTTCCCATAGTACAAGTTTTGCTTAGTTTAGAACTAAACGAAGTTGTCTGAAATGCTTATGAATTTGACGGATGACTCATGGTCTATCTTATAAAAACTTAGAGTAAACATTATGTGTTGTTTGCCATACGTAATCAGGACATAATGTTTACTCCAACTGTACTCAATGGCTTCCTTAATTTGATGTTGTCCGAATCGTCACAACAGAAATGATTAAAATCAAAAGTGACAATTGGGACAATTTTGTCCGTATATTTTGTCCGAATTATCACTAAGCCACTTTTTATAAGATAGGGGGTATGTCTTTAAACAAAAGTTCACAGATCATAGCCATACCTAATATTGAATCCTAATAGGGCACGTCTATGTTCCTGGATTTTCACTAGTGTGAGTAGATAAACCTATTTTGATAGCACTATAAATTTCCGAAGGTGCTATTAAAGTCATATCTATTGGATCCCATTATTCCACCAACACGTTAACACCTTCAAGTATTGCAAATCGATATTGTTAATACTTCAACGATTACGATTACTTTAACGATTCTAATTCGCACTAAGTGTATGAGTTGTTTTGAAAGAATTTTAATTAACTTTATTAACTGCACAAAAGTTTGCAGTCTAGTTATGGTCATCTTTCTATCAATCTACGTCTTCCACCAAGGGTCTGTGGGTTTATTCTATACCCATATTATTATTTACGTCTCAGAGTGATGGACGCAGTGCATTGTCTTACAGGGCACGTCCTCATTGGACTTGCTCTGTGAGGTAATGCATTGTTATAGGCAGAAGTTACTACTTAACATCAGGTGAGCTATCAGCTTGTTCCATTACTTTTATCATAAAAAAAAATTATAGGGTTAAATTATAGGGTTGCAGTTTCACCTGTTGCAATTCAGGTGTGTTGGTAACCATTTAAATGCTATGAAACACAAAGTTCATTACGATACAACTAATCACATTACAACTACTTACACGTGCTTGAAAAGCTGTAGATATCTCATCTTCTAATTTGCTTCGGTTTGAAATTGCAAATTACTGTACATCTTTACAAATGGCATCTCAATAAATCAATGCAGAAGTAAAAGTAGGTATTTATTTCTATGCACTTTTTATATGTGTAATGTCTTTATAAACTGGCAGGTTTTAAACTATTCGTTTCATAACTAGCTTGTATAACATATGCTTTTTGATTACTTAAATATATATTATATACATTCCATTCCACAGTATGAAATATTTATCTCTATCTACGAGTACCAGTACTTCGGTCGCATGGGCCATGTACCAAATATTGTTAACACCAATGACATGTCATAAACATGCTGACTGCTGTAAGTGAGATGGAATGTCACTTTCACTATCAGATTAACATATCAATACTTTTCTTAATCCGCAAGCTGTGAAACCGCCTGTAACCGACTAATTAAGAACACGTATTACGAAATTTAAATAAAATTCTTACAAGGCATAAAGATATCGCGTTCAGAATGTTTAAATTTCCAAGGGCTTTGTGAAAATGTATATTGTAGCTGGCAAAAAGTAGTTGTCTCTCTCGCGCATATTGAAAGATCTGTAGTACGTTACAGTTCGCGAATTCTTGTTTGGCGCGTGGGAACGAAATGCGCCTGCGTCTCATTCCAGGAACGTGCGCTCGCGATTCATGAAAGCGTTTGTAACAAAGAGCAGATAACGAAGGAAGTGGTAAAAAGTTTAAAACAGTAAATCTTTTATTAAAAAAAGTGCTAATTCGGTATGCTAATCACTTATGAAAGGAGTCATTACTTTTGGTAAACAAAATGCAAAATACTAAAAATTTACGATTAATTAAGCGGTTCAATTTTGTTTAATTCCGCCACCTTCCGCTTTATAACGTTTTTATGTTCACGAACTTTTTTACTTTTAAAGCCTCCGTTCCATATTCATCAGGTATATTTCAAGCAGGGACATGAAAAATACTTATTACATATTATTTAAAATTATTAAATAAGGTAGCACAATATTTACATCGGCCTGTGATGTAAAGTCTTCACGGAATTCTGTCTGTAACTATAACTTTGTCACTTCTCTCCATATAATCTTTGCTATTACGGACCCTCTATATAATCATCCAATTTTGGTGTAAACGCTCCATACCCAAATTATTATTCTTTGGCAATTTATTATGTTTACACTGTTTTCATTCTCAGAAACGCCATGTAACCATGTCCGCGGCTTGTTGCAAAGTGCATTAACGATCACCAAAATTACAGTCATGCAATTTTGAAGTTTATCTAAAAGATAATACAGACTAATCAATATCCAGTTAAAATACTGTTACGTTTGTCGATAAAAAAGGAATAAACCTCTTACGTTAATTGCTGATGGAAAATGTTTTGTATCCGTTTCCTTATGCGGAGTATGTGTATTGTTGCGAAGATCACAGACGTGAGTAATTATAAGCTTTCGAGAATGCTATAAATTGATTTTAATGATGCAAAGTTGATTGTGAACGTTGTGAATAGATTCGCTGAAATGTGGTACCGGTAATCACTAATCTTATAACAGCGGCAAGATGGGAATGGTGAATTATCCGAGGCATCTTATTGTGACATTTTGATTGGTGTGTATAGCACTTGAAATTATACATATACGTTCACAATGTCAATATTACTCTAGCTATATTTACTGTACTGTTAATTTTTTGTTGATACTTTTGCAAACCTGATTATTTTCGTTTTTAATACCTCAACTCTTTGTATTGAAGGAAAGTATCGGTATCTGCGATACAATCTTTTACTTTTCCGTACATCATCTTTTTTCTGACAACCATCTTCATCAACATCATCATTGTTTTTATAAGACTAAATGTTTAACTTCTGATGAACCTTTTTTATTTTATAATTTTTTTATACTTTCCATTTCTGTTTTCAATTCTCTCATAGATTACTCTTTTATTGTTAAAAAGTTTTAGTTGCAAATCAAACAAATTAAATTATGAATTTGTAAGCAAATGAATCAGTGATTTATTACATCAATAATTAAAATTATACCATCCATAGGACCGATCGTAAGTTGCATCTCATAAACTTTAGCATCGGCCGTAAAACTCATTTCAATTGCACGTTGACAAGTAATTGAAGGAGTAAGTACGCTAGCTAACAAGCTCCTAACAATCGTTCATTTTACAACTCTGCGTGTTGGTGTGATACTGTCTTGTTTTGCGACTGCGGGTAAAGTTCTGTTCTCAGTCATTATCTGGTTAGTGCGATATATTCGCGTGACAAGTTTAGCAGTGTAATAATGGATAATTTATTATCTGAGCAGAGATTTATGGTTTAAAATGCATTTTATAAAATACAGACACAATAAAATAAGCCATTTATTCGTGATCCTATTGTTAGTAGCAAACTGTCAAATATAGTAAACTATACAAATTTTTTGTCGCAGTCGTATACCCGCATTTATTAGTTTGTAACCCGTAAACTGATTTGTGACATTTTAGAACTTGAGTTTTTACAAACAACTTTTTTATTAATTATTAATTGCGAAGATTTATTTTCTATCTTTAGCTTAAAATAGGAAACTACTACAGTACATACATAATATAAAACAGTGAAGTACCCTATGGCCCGAAATGTGATTGTTTTAACCAACTTATCTGAACCATCTCTCATCCTAAGGTTTGCTGGAAGATAACTCTTTTTAGGGTTAAGCTCGCCTATATGTAGGTACATATTTTAAGTTTAAGTTTTAAGTTAAGTTTCTCAGTGTACAATAAAGAATAAAGAATCTGTGAAGGTGGTAGTAAATGGTACTGCAGATCTTTTTCATGTAGAAATAATGTATAGGCGACCAAGAAATTGGTTTACCACTTTTGATGACATCTCCCAGTAACATAATTATTCGCTAAGGAAAAAATAAACAGGAATGACAGATTCTGACGTAGCAGTTATTAATCTGTCAAACGAAAATAGCCCTTGATGTTTTGTACGTGCAAATGATATTCAGCCTTAGAGTGGTAAACCAATTTCTTGGTCGCCTATACTCCACTATACCTAGCTAAGGCGAGCGAAGCGACACAATATGTCATATTGATTCACACGCAAATCGTCAGAGATGTACATCAGAATGTCTGTGTTTCGTACCGTTGTCCCACTTTTGTCCATTCGAAATAATAAATCATGTCTTCTTTTCAGACGAGAACGAAAGCGGGCGAGCTATGGCCAACGGAGCGACCAGACGGTATGCCCGTCATCCAGTCATTAGAAGTCATGTGCGGAAAGGACCATATGGATGTACATCTCACGTTCTCACATCCATTCGAAGGCATTGTATCATCGAAAGGTAATGTCTTCTGCTTTTTCTTCTTTTTAAATCAATATTTATGGACGAAGGGAAGTTGAATAGATTGTGTGTAAATCAATATTGATGGACGAAGCAAAGATGAATGGATTGTGTGTAAAATAGTAACTGCATACAGGGTGGCACGTTTTAGTGGTCCAAATGTGTTTTTGAGCCACCTTAAATGGGTCACCCTATATTTTGTTGATAAGTAGGTGTTATGTGGAAAATAATATCTCCTATAGAGTTTAATATAGGTAGCGAGCAATAAAAATTTTCCGTTCATTCCGGTTCGTCCCACCAACAAGTTCAGTGGAATGAACGGGAATAAAAATAATATTTATTTTTCTTCAATATCCAAAACACTGCCAATTCCACGACCGTGACAGGACTCGAACCTGCAATCTTCGGATCCGAAGTCCGACGCCTTATCCATTAGGCCACACGGTCACGCAGACTAAGCCTTTAAATCAAGGGGTGGTTTTAGAGGAGTGCGCGCGCATATTCTTACAAAGCTAAAATACATTGCATGTTACAGACAGCCATTCCGTGTTTAGCACGTTTTCAGTTAGTTGAATTGAAACTTCCAGTACACACTATAGTGAAACAACCGCGACTTTGTCTGTTTAAAGTGTATTTTTAAAAAACTTTGGAATTAATTAATTTTTTTTTGTCGGACAAATTAATTATATTTCGTATGGTTACAAATTTTGGTCTTGTATTGAATAACTATATGTTCAGTGCAAAAAAAAATATAACGAGTCAAACAGGAAGTATCGAATTGTTTCATTATTTTATTACTTCCGTCTATTTAAAGCGATAAGACCTAATATCAAAAAAATGCAAAAACGATTCCGACCGTGACAGGACTCGAACCTGCAATCTTCGGATCCGAAGTCCGACGCCTTATCCATTAGGCCACACGGTCACATAGACAAAGCCTTCAAATAGACAGAGACACTGTTTCAGTGAAGCGCGCGCAGTTCATTCATTAATATTCTGGAGGGTAATAAAATCAAATAGAATGTAGCATCATTACGCTTGGAGATTAGTTCCGGGGTTTTAGCAAGGAATTGAACACTTGTTGTACAGCTAAGAGTAATTACAATGCTATAAAGTACCTATGTAGATAGGTCGTAGACTAGACACAAATATGTATGACTCTGGTAGAGTTGTCCGAAGGCCTACGTCAAATAAAATATTTTCGTTTCACTTGCTATTTTATTTACACTTGTACTTTTGTCGTTTCACGCAAAAACTACTGATCCTATTTGGATGAAACTTGGAATAGGTATACCATATATGTATTATTATTGTCCGTGACCTGGATTAACACATAGGCTACTTTTTATCCCGGAAAATCTACGCAATCCAACGCGAACAAAGTCGCAAAGCTAGTAATACATAATTCAAAAACATTGCGAATCTGGGCGAATATAATGTCAGGGTATTTATTTGAAGGCTGATGATCGCTGATATGATGATGATGATGAAGTAATAGAATGCTATCTTTACTCAGTTGAAGTTCTCAATAAGGCACCTGCACAGCAAGTCTTCATTTAGCCGTATTCAGACCGCTTCTAATTGTGCGGTAATTGCCAAGGTTTCACTAACAATTATGACGGATACTGAATTATTAATACTGACATGCCCCAGTTCGGGTCTACGGTTAGGATTAACAGTTTTTTTGAGTTTCGAAAGAAAATGGCGAATGAAAGTTGGTTTCACCTATTTATTACGTAATAGCTTCCGCCCGCGACATCGTTCCCGTTGGATCTCGTTGATTTTCCTCAATAAAAAGTAGCCTATATATGTGTTAATCCAGGTCACGGACAATATACATAATTATACTCCAAGTTTCATTCATCTGTTGTTTTTGCGTAAAAGAGTTACAAACATCCGTATATCCATATTATCTTACAAACTTTCGCGTTTATAATATTAGTAGAAGTAGGATATTTTGTATGTCTTCTATTTCTTATTCTAGGTAGACTCAGCTTAACTGGTTATTTCCTCCATTCTCACACTATTCAATCATCATTTTATTAGTTATCCAATACCAAGTGACCTCTTGTCCGCAGGTCAGCACGGCGATCCAAGATGTGTGTACGTACCTCCATCAACTGGCCAGACCTACTTCTCATTCAGGATCGCGTATGCGAAATGCGGCACGAAACCAGGTATGTTGAACTTGAAAGTCTTGTTTCAGCATACGAGCCTGAGTAATAAGCTTTGGCAAATCACGAGATTTATAACATAGATGAAAGAGTTCAAATTGGAAAAAAAAACTTTTTTTTCTAGAAGTTGACAGTCAAAATATGTTAAGTTACTAAAATTGCGTGAGTAACTTTTAGCTGTTTTAAAAGTTAAGCTTGTAAATAGGTTATCTAATCCAGTTCCGTGCATCCAAGTCTAAAATAGTAGTTTACGCATACCTTCAAGATGTTACTGCAAGTAAACCGATAGTCTGTTAACAGAGCGAAAAGAATTTGATCGATTTGAGCATGAATCGAGTTAAATCGAACATAAGCAGGAACATCCAAAAATCCTGACATTATTGGATTTGACTAAGCTATGCTAATCCGATTTCTTCACAATCCATGTGAATCCAAGATTCTGTAGAGCGCTTGCGTTCCGCTCCAAACGTTAATAGACCGAGACCGGCGTGAAATCGATAAATACATTCGAATCTTTCGATTGTTCTAATAGAGATAAATAATTGACTGTCAGTTCAAATTCATTCATTCTTTATTTTACACACACCATAAAGTTACTACAGACAAGACACACACACACACACCCTCGACAAACCTACAAAAGACAATTTACGGTATTTCTATTTGACTTACTTCATGAAAATTTACTGTGATAAGAAAATAATGGATCACATTTCAATTTCAAGTTTTTCAAACAGAGGTTTCAACAAACATTGGATGATAGGTATGGCAAAAACTATTGTTCATACAAATATTGCATTGCGTTCTTTGATGATATGCCAAAGATCGTCAATTAAAACAATTTGATGACAATTTGATCAAATATGCGGTTTATGTTGGTAAAGATATTTGACTAGTCACATCACATAACACACCTAAACAAAGTTTTGGTTAGCAAAAGTTCTTATACCTCTATGGAAAGTGAACAAAGTAGACCAGAAACAAGTACATTGCAAAGTATTTAGTAAAACTACTATTGGTAGAGTTTGTTCGTATCATCTCTCCACTGCACTTTCATAATGAAACTTAATGGCATTCATATCCAATGACTATGCACTTAGCAGTCTGCAGTCGACAGCGATGAAGTTACAGTTTCACTATAACCTGCTCAATTTCCATACTGTATAGAAAGTGAATTTAATTGTATTTTATGACACAAGTTTTCAGATACTATATTTTTTTGGCAATTAAATAATCACTGTAACAAGTCCAGAAAGGTCAATGGGCAAAATTGTGTAGAGTCTTGTCCAAATATCCATCACTTAAAATACTGGTTGTTTCAAAGCACAGTTTAAAAAAGAATTGGTTCCTTTTGTGTGTTGAATTAAAATGGCTCTATCAATAGTAGCTTTCGTAATCAATCCTATCAAATGCTAAAATACTTGTGGCTGTGCTAAGGAGTGGCATCGTCAATCGAAAGAGCAAAGGTTATCTCAGAAGCCAGACGTACAGTTTATCGAAATTCTGCTAAAAGCTTTCTTAAACGTTTCGCTGATACCTAAGCGATATAATTATAGTGCCATGAAAGCTTATGTAGCATGTAGTAGACAATATAAACTTTGCTGCATTATACCCCCTTTCTAAGAAAACTGAGAACCAAAACGTTATTTGCTTGTATCGAGCCCACAGTGTCGTCCATTTCACTCGATTCCTAGCATCCATCGGTAATTCGTAACAATTTAGCAATAAATCGCGTCGGATCGAGTTTTACGGCACGTTGGTCCCATTTCAACAAAGTCAGTGAGTTTTTCTCATTGCAATTCCTAGTTGTGTCCAGTGCGCGTGTGTATAACGGACGACGCATACATCCCGCTCCTTCTTCGAAGCTTGCGCGCGCATTGTTTCTTGGAACCGCTGCTTGCTCGACGGCATAGCAAGGCACACAAGGCCCATTTTCCCATATCAACAGCAGTCCGAGACGCCGCCATCCCTCAATCCGCACATCCAAACGTATTTCCTTCCCGAGACCGCGCACCATTCGCAACTCTACTGCCACCGACCCGACGCGACTCCATCCAATGCGATTTTAAACCGTAAGATACGAGTCTGAATACGTCAACTGCGATCAAACTCTGAAGATTAATGTCCTAATGGTTGACGGCCATGGAAGGGTGTTAGCTGGCTCTTAGGGGTCAGTTTCGCTTGTGAGCTCTCGACCCGAGACTGTTGGCTCGATCCGCGTTCTTTGAACAACTTCCACTTTTTGCGACAGTACATCCGCGTAGGTAAAGCCTTAGCAATAATAAGGATTTGAGAAATAAAATTTCCACTGCGCTTAATTTCTTTTACCTACTTTTTCGATTTTCAACACCTATTTTTAAAATATACATTTCCCAACAAGCTTCTATCAAAATCACTCATAAAACATACGAGCTAATAATTTCCCCAAAAAAAACCAGTTACTTTTTCATTTTCAGATCTCCACGGTCAGTTTTACGAGAACACAGTGGTAGTACAGTACGACAAAGATCTACTCGAAGTGTGGGACGAAGCCAAGCGACTTCGTTGCGAATGGTTCAACGACTATGAGAAGACCGCTTCCAAACCGCCCATGGTTATTGCTGATTTAGATGTCGTGCAATTAGACTTTAGAGGTGAGTTTCTCTTACCTTGCAGATCTAGCACGAACGCGACTTATCTACGGAAGGAATAGACTAAAATTATATCATTTTCTCTTCTGCCAAACAGAAGTAGGTAGGTAGTAAAGGAAGTTTCTGCCGAAAAGATAAATCTTCGTACTTCGTAATCGTAGGTTTCTTCCCGCCGAAGAGAATGGTTAAAAGTATAACAGGCATTTGAAATCAAGTGTTGTTGCGTCCATTAATTTTGTTGTAAGGTTACTGATGTGGTCTGGCTCATATGAATCAGTGCGAAGAAAATGATCGTGGTTTTTCTGAGTGTTGATTGTAACTCTTTTCCAGGGGATAACGTGGATTGCTGGATGGAGATCCAGGCAGGGAAAGGCCCTTGGGCAGCGCCTGTCTCTGGCATCGTTCCATTAGGATCCACGCTTACTCTCGTCGTAGCCATCAATGATTATCGAGGTAAGGACCAAGTTTTTATGAGAATAATTTAAATGTGATAGCGTACCTATTCGAGGTATATTGCGCCGTAATGCTGCAACGTTTGACAGTCCAGTAATTTTTGACGCGCAATGTTTCTAGTGATAGCACAGAAGAAAATAATAGCACAAGTGTTAGTGCCATTGACCTTAGTATCTCTTCGCCATATTTGTTCGAATATTTTAGTTTTTCTTTCACACACATAAATTCTATAAAAGACAACCACTGAGCAATTACGCGCGAAATTGACCATTGTCTTAGGACAGTTAATTGTTTTTGTAATTTTATATTTTATAGCTGTCTTTTTGAGAACAGCGTGGTATTTTCTTTCATTAGGTAACTCCCGTAAGGGGAAAAATAGTATTTTACTTTTTGGTTTTACTATAGCTAGTTGAAATAGAAATGTAATTAGTTGTAAGTTTCCTAGTATCGCTGCTAAAACCCAATGCAACCTTTAGTTGAATTTATCTATTACTAGCCGTCGCCCGCGGCGTTGCTCGCGTTCCCTTTAGAGTGTGACTTTTCAAAATTCCTTTCTTAGTGCACCTTTACACTATATAAGGATACTACCCTCCAAATTTCATACCTCTAAGACTTATGGCTTAGGCTGTGCGTTGAATATCAGTTAGCTTTAAAAGAGTTTTATATACAGGGTGTTACTAGACCACTTCCGAAAACAAAAGGGGGAGCTACAGCACACCAAAACCCAACCAAAAAAAAATCAGTTATCCTGAAAAATAATTATAGCCGGATAAAACAATGTTTAAAGATTTGTATTTATTTCGCCAGCCCGCAATGTACGCATTCACGTAGGTAAGGTCGAGGCGTAGTACTATTATTTATTCTGTGTCGTAAGTGCCTACTAACGTAGGTAGGTACTAACGTAGGTCGCTCGCACGTCGCGTACTTGAATGACCCGCGATGAACTCTCAGCTTTTCATGCTGTAGTAGACGTAATCTGCGTGCTGCGTGTACATTGCTGCTTTATATATTTTATTTGTTTTTTTGCTTTTTTAAATGAGATAATTAGGTAGATGTGTCTTATTATGTTGTACTGTGTGTATGTAACTAGAAAAAAAAAAAAAGAGATAGTCAAGTCAATTTTTTTTTCGCGATTTTTTTCGCTTAATGTTTTCAGTATCATGGTCTGATTGGAACCTCCAAGTTTTCGGAAGTGGTCTGGTAACACCCTGTATATTGATTCGATAAAAAACCTTAGTTCATTATGGTTTAGACCGTATTTTGATGTAGGTATTTGGAAGACGAATGTGGAATTTTATAGTAATTTTGAGTCGCCATATTGATTTTTTAATACTGATTGTTACCTCTTGCGTGATACCTACGACGTATATGACATCCCTTTGGGTTGCACTCACTTACAAATAAACATACCTACATACAAAACAAACGTATCCATTATCTGCATACAGTGTCTCACTGGAACAAAATCAATTTGATCATTGGATCTACAGATGATAAAAGTTCTTGTTAGAACCAAATCATCAGAAATGGATCTAAAGAGAAAAAGTTTTCTCAATGGAACGAAATGGATCTTGATCACTGGATCTACAGAGAGTAAACGGTAAATATGTCCTTATTTCAGTGATCCTTTGATCATTTGATCACCAAATGCCACGCCTTAAAAGAAAAATTTCTAAGATTTGAAACAACTCAAAATCTGTATACAGTCGGACAAAAGTACCTAAACGCTTTGGGTGGTACAACATAAACTAACTTGCATAGACCACCAACCTCTAATGAGTTCCGTTTAACTGCTAGAGTTACTTAACCGCGTGCTCATGGACTTAATGGAAAATACGACCGCACAAGTTTACGGATTTTCGTTAAAGTTTTCATTTTTTTTACAAAAAGTTATAGAACAAACATACTCGTATTTCAAAATAGACAGAGGTCTGCCTTCTGTGCTGTGGGTCAAACACGTCATTGTTGTTTTTAATAACTAATCCAATGATACTTTTAATATATCCGTGATTCAGCGGACCATTATGCTGTATAAGCATTTTAGCAGCAGTTTAAGATATTTTCTGGCAACACTTTTTACTAACGACAACACTTTTGCTAAATTATTACAGTAGGTACTTATATGGTAGTTTACTTGGGTGTTTCTATGTATTATAAGTATGTATTTACAAAAAAAAAATGTATGCGTGTATTCTATCAGCCATCTAGTTTCCATCGTACAAGCTTTGCTTAGTTTGGGACTAGAAGGCGTTGTGTTAAGTGTCCGTGAATATTTATTTATTTATATTAATTTAAAGTGTAATATTTCTACGGCCAAAAAATAGCATTTTGTTCAATTGTAATAGATGTTGCTGCTATTTTTCTAGTTAAAAGCACTATTCTAACGATTACAATTTCCTTATTTTGTGGTTTTCTTAAAATATTCTCGCCTTTCTCTTATCTTGAAAGGCGTGACTCTACAGACCCTTAAAATGTATAAATTGCTACACAGACGGCAATTAGATTCGGACCAGCTTTCTTGTGACGTCACGGTTGGTTTGACACAGTCGGTGGCACTGGAATACCTTTTATTGTTTTAGAATTAGATTCTGTACCACCTGCCCTTCTAGCCAAGTTGCATACGTTCGCTAGAGAAAAGAAAAGACTTAAAATGTATAAGATTCGTCACGTGACTAATAAGTTAGTTCGTATGAGTTAGTGACCAAATCTGGTTACGGAGTTTTGGCTTAGCGCCTGCTAGAGCCGGGACCGACAATTTAACGTGCCCTCTGAAGCACGTGACTTGTAGTTTCGAAATGTATTTTTCATAAATTCTGAAAAGTTTTCTATTCTATAATAATCTAAAACGCTCTAGAATGTCAACATGGCTATGAAAGGGATTTTGCCCTAAATCCTACAGTGTAAAGATCAAAATCGATTTGCTATTGTGTGAGATATATATTCTAAAACAAAGCAAAGAGGTTTTAACGTGCGGAAATGCCCTTATTGAATTCTAGAGATAAAAGAACTCAAAAGACTTGCTAAGAAGCTCTAAAATAGAGTCTGCTAAGCAGGGGATAAACGTGGGAGTGGGACGTACCTAGTACCGGAAATATTATTATGAAAAATTCAAAATTTTAAATAAATATATATTCTTGGACATTACACCCAATGCGGTCTAGTCTCAAACTAAGCAAAGCTTGTATTATAGAAATTAGATTGCTGATAGACCCAGACATAGAACAAACATCTATGTTTGCGACGCGCAAATGTTTGTTCTTGGTAGACACTAATTAAGTAGTACATCTAAGGATACTAGGCATCTAGGCTACCGTATTCCAGTTATAACTAAACTAAAAATACAATTATCTACTTTTATGTCTTTAAAATCTGGTTTTATTACATGCTGATGTGATATTAAATGCAGGCTCACGTTTCCGTCTTCTCTCGTTATGAATAAATAATACAAACTATTATGGCCACGAGCGGTGGACAAATCACTGTGATTATCACAAAGTGAAAAATAAACCGCTAAAGAGGAGGAAACATAAAATGTTTACGACAACACTGCAAACAAGATTAACTTCCTGGCGGACGTGCCAGGTGCGTGCCCAAACATCATAATAATAAGTTAATGTGACCCAATTTATTAGGTTAGGTATCCAATTCGTAGATTTGACGACCTTCGACTTCAACTTCTTGGTTTATGGCTTTTGTAACTTGTTGAAAATGTAGATTCATATATTGTTCCGGACACAATTTGCACAGATTCTGGGGTTCCGTTCCTCTTCATCTTGCAATCTAGCTTCAGTTTGAATTAGTATGCAATGAAAGAAGATGGTAAAACTTATTCATGAAATAAGTATAATTTGTAGTCTAGATTAATGGAGAAGGTAGATAAGTACTTATAACTTGCGTGACTATTAGGCACCCGATTATCTGACTATTGTCAAAGCAAAAATAGTCAAAAAGGCAATTAAGATAGAGGATACCTTCATAAAGCGCTTTATTGCATTAAAAAAAAATGATTTTTTAACTCGTTAGCCACGACAGAGCTATTGGCCGCCTAAAAACTCACCGAACTTACCAAGCTACTCTACTCTACCTACCAAACAGTTTTTAATTATCAAATCGTCCGACAAATTGCATTTAAAATCGTCTCGTCTGCAACTATGCATCTGAACAGCATCCCGCACCGAAACTGGTAAAATGCCGGGCAATAATGGTTGGCAAACACGCGTTAACGGTACGAAATAGTAAAAAGTAAACTGGACAAATATGAACGAATGGGTTTGCTTAACGGGTCGGCCGCGATGCGTGGAAGGACGACGGACGACGAGACGTAGCGAGAATGATTTGTGAAACCATTTAGTGAGTTTTTTATCAGTATACAGTAACAGTATATCTTCGGGGTTGAGAAGGGTTCTGGTTCTCAAAATATCTAAGTAGGTATTTTACTAAATGTATTTTCTAAAAGCATATTTTTGAACTGTACTTTCGTATCTTAATACGAAATTGGACATAAACGGTTATTACAAGCTTATTCTAAAACTAGTAATAAAATTGCATATAGTAATGTCATGAAATGATGACTCAAAAACTGATTTTATTTAAAAAAACGAGTTTGAAATGCCTCTATATTAAAGCTAAAAGAAATAGATACAAACAAAATAAGCAATACTCCGCTAAATAGTGTAAATTTATTTTTATAACCTGAGAACTGGTATCATTTAGCAGATATCTGATAAAAACGTGTAAATATGTGGGATACTCCGATGAAAACTGTTGTATCTAGGTACTTACAACTCTACATCAAGCGGACATACCATACATTATAAATAGTCCGCTCTTCCACTGACGTTTACTAAAATTCGACGTCCAAAAAAACGATTTTAGAGATTCAACGATAAATCTGTACTACCTTACTTACCCACACCAGTATCCTCTGTTAAATGTATGTGTAACTACCACTATCGTACAACAATATTCGTACCTAAATTACAATAATGTCAAAGAAGAGTTATGGAAAAAAATGTATATACCCCTATTATTATTTATTATTTACGACACTTATATTTTTTTGGCTTCTTTGCTTATCTTATTCCAGAACTATATTTTGTTAAATAAAAGTTTAGCACAGATGATTCGAAATAGTCATTTATTTATAGAGAACTCACCACTCAGCTGCAAAACCAATGAGCGTTGTTCAGAATATGAGTATAAGTATCTCGACTCGTAATGAGATGAGACTAAGTAAAGGCAAAAGGCATAACGACATATCCGCTGCAATTAGTCCGCTGACTGAGCATAGAGTCCAAACGTGAGAGCGCAATATATTCCTAGATGGCTTGAGATTAAAAATGCATTCAGAATTCCTAATTCCGGTCCAACGGGTTAGTAAAAACTATAAGTGGGCGTTTCTTGTAAACAAACGGACTGGCTAACTGTTTTTGTGTAAAGGCTTTCCTTGTCTTCCCATAAATAGAAGTCTAAATGGTTTTAATTCGCAAAAACTAACCACTTTATTTGCCTGTCATTTTAGCGCGGCTTTAAAAAATGATCTGTCATTGTCACTTGCATGACAACGAACAAAGATGACAACAGATTTGTGGAAATAGAAATAGAAATTATTTATTTTATATTCATTTGGCAGCCATTTTAGCTATCACATGTTTAGAAAACCGAAATTCGTAGAAATAACTATTCCAAATTCATCGGTTTTTTTTTATGATAAAAGTAATGGAACAAGCTGATCGCTCACCTGATGTTAAGTAGTAACTTCTGCCTATAACAATGCATTACCTCACAGAGCAAGTGCAATGAGGACGTGATTCATTTGTTTTTCTTAATTACGAGTAAGTATATTTAAATTTATCAGTGCTTTGATCGTTAATGTGACAATCTTGATCGTATCGTAACGCTAGCGTATCCGAGATATACTGCGCCATGATGCTATTACGTTTGGCAGTCGAGCTAACGTTGACGCGCAACGAATCAAATACGTTAGGTTTACGTAACGGTGACTGTTAGATTTGTTAAAGATCACTCCTCTGAACCCGCTTAAAAATCGTCTTATCCTGACTTATTCCCATCATTCTGACTGACAACAGCAGTAGGAGCATGCAATCAAAAATTTAACCCATTAATCAGCATTGCAAGGTTTTCTTTTCACAACGGTGTTATTCTTGGGAAAAACCTGCACCTACTGAGTGTCTTTGAATTAAATGGTCTAAATCACACAGTTCCGGTTTATCATAGTT
Organism: Eulithis prunata; assembly: GCA_918843925.1. Lineage (NCBI taxonomy): Eukaryota > Metazoa > Arthropoda > Insecta > Lepidoptera > Geometridae > Eulithis > Eulithis prunata. The sequence continues at coordinate 2,755,931 of OU974016.1, read as the reverse complement.
CCGGGACAGCCTGTATAATAACAATTATTTTAGCTACAAACTTATTAAGACACGCTTCTGACCTCCCTCCGAAGCTCACTATCATAGATTAGAACACCGTAAACGAATCGCACGTGAAATGAGTACTGACAGCTAGCATTGACGATGACCAGTCGTGCGGGTGCCTACCATCACGCAGTCAGCTATAGGTAGTAAATGGTTTTGTTGGATTGTAGTTGTGTTCTCCTAATAGCGTAGTACGGCGTAATCTTTTGAGACGTAGTTCTCTAAAGAAAGCTTAGGACGTGCTTTACGATGGAAAAAAAATAACCAATAGTTTATTTTAAACGCTCTACATTTCATTTGCACTGCATCCACAACACACTGATAGGTATTTTAACTATTTTAACTGTATTTTATATAGAACTCTGTCTCATCGTAAAAATTCCCACAAAAGAAGGCATAAAAATGTAACGACTAAAATGCTCGGGATTTTTTTTTATTTTCCTAAAATAATTGCAACAGTGTTCTATGCTTTTATGTTGATTCTTTCGGCTCTCGTTAAGCTTTCAGAGGTGTGGCGTGGCTGTAGTTTTTTTACTCAAAAAATTAATGGACATTGAATTTTCACACAGTGCCAAACTAAGCAAAGTTTGTACTATGGAATATTATATTACGACTTTCTTCGTTAGTGTAATATTAGTTTTCCCGTGTTGTTTGACTTACATACTTAGCTAAACGATCTTTGTATGCTTACTTTGTTTATTTTAAGCTTATCTTATGTTTAATGGACTGTGTGTTTATCTATGTACGCACGTATGTCCGTAGAACACTTTATTTGTGCTTATTTGTAAAGTACCATTGGTACTTTACCTAAAAGGTTCTAAAAGTATCTAAGAAAAAATCTAAAGTGGCTGGTGACCGCTCTGTAAAAAACTTGCTAACTTGTAGGTCAGAGCTATTAAACCGTGTCGGGTCCATGATATATATCATTGAGGGAATATATAACCTCTCTGCTTCATCGTAAATATTCTATCATCGTTACGAAGACATACCTACAAACCCACGATTAGGACACTAACTAGTTAATTATCTCTTACTTTTTTTTTTAATTCAAATAAAATGTAGGTACTTACATCTACCACAGATTATATAATACTATACCTTCTATTTAAGCTGGTTGATGCATCAATATGATTATCCTTAATTCCAGGAGAGTTTGACATGAGGGTGAAGTCCTGCGCTGCGTCAGACGGATCTGAACACCTGATCCAGTTGTCAGATGAATACGGCTGTGTACTGCGCCCTAAGATGATATCCAGGTAAATTCATTCTTCTGAAAGTTGTCAGAAAAAGCAATTGCATTTGGTTGTTATTTTACTTCATTAAAATTAAACTTTCAGTGGCGAAACAACTGCTCTATGTTATGTACTAGGTACTATGTTTTACTTTTAGTACCTATAATTATTTAGGTACACTCAAATTGTTGGGTTTTGCAAACTGCCAAAAAATTCAGTTTTATAAAAATCTTGAATCAAAATACCACTAGACGGGGAATGGCCTCTAAAATATCTAAATGCATCGCTTACCATCTAGAAACTCATCACATTTGTAATGTAAATATAATTGTCCATCTACTAATTAGAATCAAATAAAATTCCAGATTCCTAAAAGCGAAAGCAGCGGACGAACGGGCTACAGTTATAACATACGCTTTTTTCCACGCGTTCAAATTCCCCGATGCACTGAGTGTCCATATTCGATGTAAGGTGGAAATCTGCCGGCATGGATGTCTAGATCACTGTCAGTTGGCAGGCGTGACGCCACATGGACCAGGGGCCTTGGACAGGAAAGATGATAGGACACATCAGGACCATAATGACCTTAGGTGAGTAAGCTCAGTCTAGGACAGAAAATGAACTAGCGCCTAGATTTGCCTAGGTCCTAGGCAAATCTAGGCGCCAGTTCATCTTGAACAAGGTAAGCAAGTCGACTAAAAGCTCTGATCGTATTCCCTGTTCTGTTACGGGGAATTTATAAAGCTTACGACGTAGTCAGTACTCCTATGCTGTCACATTCATATGAAGAAAACTGCATGGCAAAGGCCTCCCTTCCCTCTTGAAATTAACAAACAAAGCTCTGGTAGTCCACCTACCAACACGCACCAGACCAGCGTGGTAGTTTATGGTCCAATCCCCTCCTCTTATGCAGTACTAGCCGTCGCCCGCTAAAGTCTAAAGGGTGCATCCCTACACTATATAAGGATACTAGGTACCCTCCAAATTTCATAGCTCTAGGACTTATAGTTTAGGCTGTGCTTTGGTTCTCAGTCAGCTTCAAAAGAGTTTTATATACATGGATGATGATGACTTACTTAACAATGGGTTTTTCTTTTCCAGTGACCCAACAGGAGATGAAATGGAGTCATCTATGGAGAACGAGCCGTTATTAGACGAGAGTTTCGGTGATGCGGTTTCTGGTGATATAGTGGAAGCTCCAGCGCCTTTGAAACAACGTTCTCCAGCCCCTGTGGTGGAGGCCGAGTCTGATCACTCCGCTGTGGATGAATTAGTTCAAGCTCTCACTAGACCTTTCACTGTAAGTGCTTTTATTCAGGAAACCGTATGTCCTAAAAAGCGTTGGGGCATTTCAGGCCCGGATTTGCATACATTTAGTTAATTTATAGATTAATTTTGTTCTAAATAACTTTTGTTAGTTTTATAATAATGTATTATGCAGTAGAAGTCACGAAAACGTAAAATAAAGTAATTATTTTGACGTAAACACCTGTAAATATGATAAACAAGTTTGAAAAAGACTCATTTTTCGAATTAAAATGTCTGATAACTAATGATTCTCGCTGCATTATAATAACATTGCTACATTTTAAAAAACTGTATTGTAAGTGTATTGTAACAAACAAAGTGCCATCATTGCAAGTTTAAAGGAATGTATGACCTGGCCTTCATCCAATTAGCCCTAGACCCTTTGATATGATCACTCAGCAGATGAACAGGTTTTTTTGGACGATAGTTTCTTGCGGTTTTTAAAACAATATGGAAACAATTTTTGTATTAAATATCTAACTTTAAATCTATTTTATTCCAGGATCGTCCTTCTGATATAGAGCGCGAACGTTTCCCGTACGGGCCGAGAAATCTCCCGGACAACGTGAAAATGGAAACTGAGGTATCGGCCAAGGCGTCAGGACCGGCTGTCGCTGGACCTAGGTAAAACTTTCATTTATAAGCCCAGATATTTAGACAGGATACAGTCAGTATCTATCTATACTGTTATAAAACTGTAAAAAAGCCTAAAACTGAAATTAAAGATAATAAAACTCTTTTGAAGCTGACTTAGAATCAACGCACAGCCTAAACTATAAGTCCTAGAGGTATGAAATTTCGAGGGTAGCATCCTTATGTAGTGTAGGGGTACACTAAGAAAGGAATTTTGAAAAGTCGCACTCTAAAGGGTCTAGAACGCGAGCAACGCCGCGGGCGACGGCTAGCTAAAGATATTGTTAAACTAATGCAGATCTAGTAAATAAACGATTCTAATTCCGAAAATCGAGTATGTCTGTATGTTTGTTCACGGATCACGCCTGAACTACTGGACCAATTTTAATGAAACTTGTACCATTCAAAAGCCTTTATTCCGAATTGAAACATAGGCTATATTTTATTGAAATTAAACACGTAGATTCTTACATACAGCTTTACATACAACTCTCATACAACATCTCTCTTACATACAACTTTCTAAACCAAAAGCAGCCATTTGCTAATGATGACAGATATTTTGGTGGATAGTTTCGCTCGTGTACGAAGTCGCGAGTATCAGCTAGTTAGTATATACGAATAAGAATGGACCGACCTAAGATAGCCTGTTTTTTAATAACTAAATATTTTATGTTAAAATCCTAAGATCACTGCGAAAACGCCGCTCAGTTCGCGACGCTCGTTCAGCCGACGTGGGTGTATCAGGGATATACGAGGTGGTCTCTGAAGCTGACCTGGACTTCGGACCCTCAGGACCTTCCACCACCAGGGAACCTGTCACTGTCTTCAGCGGCAAGATACGAGAAGAGGTAAAACTATACCTAGGTTGTATTTGAGGTGCTAATATTTTGTATGGACAGAGCATGATAGCAGGTTTGATATGCTACTCAGAAATCTGCAAATTTTCATATACAATAAGACCGTGTACAAAAAAGCCTTCACTAAGCCATAGTTTCCTGCCCGTTCTCTTATAGTCCCAAACTAAGCAAAGCTTGTATTATGGGAACTCGATTGCTAATAGAATTTTTTTTCGTAAATCCATACTTATAAATACATAGTAACCCCAGACATAGAACAAACATCTATGTTTGTCACACACAAATGTTTGTTCTCAGTGGGGATCGAACCCACGACCCACAGCACGGAAGGCAGAGCCATAACCGACTAAGCTGTGACGCCTGTCAAACATATTTTTCTTTCCAGGTGGTCTACGGTATCTGTATGGGCGCAGTTTCCTTTGGCGCACTGTTCGCGTCTGCTGCAGGCGCAGCCGCGGGCGCAGCACTAGTAGCAGCATTACTCCTACACAAGCTGCGTTCTAGGACAATCGCGCAATGTTCTGTACCGGCCCCCTCGCCAGCTGCTCATTCACTGGCTGCTTGGATGGCACTCCGACTGCTAGGGGGACCCCCTCATACAACACGAGACGGATAAGTCGCTTTGTTTATGATTGTTCTAGAAGTTTCTAGCTGTAAATGTTTCTAGAAGTCTGTAAATGGTGTGTAAAAGTAGTGTTTTCTAGCCTGAATAGGATGGATAAATGAAATAGATGAAAATTATAGGCACAGATCATATAATACTAGTGACTAAATTGCATATAATAATGATAATGGTATCGATATTCTTGTTTAATTTTTTTAACTAATCTAGTTTGACAGCACAAAAAATTTGACGGCAACACCGTCCCTTTCTTATAAAATGAAATTACAAGGACGGAATGTTAATTCGTCCAAGGGACGGGTCTAAATTTAGAACTGTTAATGTTTTTTAGCTCTTTTATATTTCAAAATAATCTTAAAGACGCAATTATAAAATACCAGGTTAAATACCTAAGACTGTATAGAATTTCATTTTTCTTTCGTAGTATTTAGTTAGTCGATTTTGTAGTACTTAGCAGTAGTTTTACTTAGTTCTGTAGTAGATAATGTAGACTTTTTTAGTATTTAATTTGAAGAAAAATATTGAAGATTTGAACATTTTTGTCAGAAAAAAAATTGCAGTGGTTTTTAAAGATAATTTTTAGACCTTTAGAGTATTAAATTTGAAGAAAAATATTGAAAGTTTTTTGTAAGATATGAAAAAATCTGAAGTTGTTTGTAGAAAATAGAAAAAAATCGCTTGTTATTTTTTATTTTTTTTGTTTGTTAAGTTAACCCATACTGTCCCACTGCTGGGCAAAGGTCTCACCCATAACCCTCCAGTTTTTACGATTTAAAATGCATAAAAATATCAAAGAAAAAAATAATTTTCATCTAAAAATAGGTAAAAAAACTTAAATTTAGGATGACAATGGTTCTAAAAAGTAATGTTTTGGTGCTAGGTCGTGCTACGGACTCAGTCCAAGAACCTGATATTTAAATGTTTCACTTCTGTGAATAATATAATCCTAAGTTTTGTACAGATATATCTATTTTTGATACTTACTAACTTATATTAAATTTAGCAATTATAAAATTGTGTGTACGTTCGTATTAACGCGTTCGGCCATTTCAGGTCCCGATTTGCGTACACTTAGTTAATTCTTAGATTAATTTTATTTATAACTTTTGTTGTAATCTATTAAGCAGTAGCAGTCACGAAAACGCTAAATAAAGGATTTTTTTACTTAAAAACCTGTAAATAGGTACGATAAAAAATATTGAAAAAGTCGAATCTTTCGAAGTAAAATATCTAATAATATAATTATTCCCGCTGCTTTATATTGGCATTGTTAAATTTTTAAAACAACAACAAAGTTCCAACATTGCAAGTTTAAAAAAAGGTGGGACCTGGGCTCCATCAAATTTGCCCCAGACCCTTTGGTTTATCAAATAAATTTAACAGCTAAAAATTTGATTAGAAAACAAAACTAATCAATAGATAGGAAAATATAACTAATATGTGTATCGAAATACTAACAATACTTAACTGATTATCAAAATAAGTAGACAAATCTATTTTTTTTTATATGGATAAGTGTCGAGTCATGCCATTAGGATAAGAAAAAAGATTGTGTCTTGCGTGGAGTTTTATGTCCAGTCTAAATTATCTTTTCATTTTTAATATGGGTGTGTTGTATTTAGATAAAAACTGCAAAATGGTTTCCTTGCGTTTTGTAGAACGTGAATATAAAATCTAATAAAAAAAAAACCAGTGCGTGGAGTTCTTCCGCGCGGAAGAAGTTATACTTCGAGTGCCACGCATTCACTCTCGCTCTTTGTTTAATGTGAAATTAATTTAGTATTTATTTTTATGTACTTAACCATTATGCAGTACTTATTTAGTTAGAAAAGGTTCTATGCTCATGTTGCCTTAAATCGGAACTAGATGTCGCTGCTAAGTTTGGTCGGATCCTAGAACGCGCTATCGAAGTTTTTGCGTTTTTTGGTGGTCTCCGTATGTGATCACTCTCGCTAGTCCCTGTCTCTTTCTATTCGGGAGAATAGAAAGAGACAGAGACTAACGCTTCCCGTTTAACGCAACCTTGTTGGAAGTCGCATTAGAAGTATAACTTCAAAAAAGTCTTTGCATAATCTAAGCACATAAAGAAGTAGCTGTAATAATTATTAGATTATTATTTTATATGCGTAAAATTAAGATTTCTGTATATTAAATAAATAGTTGAAACACCAATGAAAGATACGATAGAGCTTTCTGTCTTATAGTAGTAAAAGTTAGCATTTATTTACTAATTAATTGCTCAATAGTTATTTTTTTCTTGAATGTTATTCAGCTATGATTATAATAAGTTTTTATTTCTAAGTTATATAAGCTAGAACATGGGATTGGGAGTACAACACGAAAGGGGTTGAGGTCAGGTCCCGATTTGCATAGAGATAGTTAGTTTTTAGATTAATGTCTAATAACTAATGATTCCCGCTGCTTTATAATGACATTGTTAATTTTTTTTAACTGCATTGTGTATTGTAACAAAGTTCCATTATTGCCAGTTCAAAAAAATATGTAGGACCTGGGCTCCATCCAATTTGCCCCAGACCCTTTGTTAGAACTAATGTTAAAATATTACAATTTTATTTCAAAACTCCAACTTTTATTCAGTTATAAATACTTTTATGCTAGCGAGTTAGAGAAAAAAAAAGAAATGTTACATAAATATTGTTCTCTCAATCCCAATAAAATACGACACGCCACCCAAAAATCTTGCATTTATAAAAAAAAACTACTAAAGTAAGTTACATAGTGTTTTCGTTACGGAAACGGACTTTCTAAGTGCAATTTTATAGTTTAAACATTCCAGTCCATACGGTTGCGGTACTTTTAATTTATTTTATGTATTCTATATTCAGGGGATTATATTTAATTATATTATACTCGAGCTCTTATATTAATTCAATCCTTGACAGATAGTGTTGCCGCTTTTTCATTAAAACTTAATAATGAAGTGAATTAGAAAATTATTGATTAGATTAGATATGAATAATTTTATCATGAAATATTCAATTTGTGGCAAATGGTTTTGACTTCTCTTTATGCAAATATTTTTATCTTAAAACCGCCGTAAGTTTTTTTCCTGTGGCACTTAAACCCAGGCGTAATTGCTCAATTGCGTGTCACCGCGCCGCGCAGTGTATCTCTGATACGCTAGCGTTACGATACGTTTGCGATTGTCACATTTATTCGTGATCAAGGCACATATCATATTACAAATCTGTCACGTAACATCACTAGCAGACTTAGATGTCTTGGAAGATAAGAATGATAAACATTATTACGAGTGGGCCACGAGTTTTGACATAAGCGCGCGCTGTCAAAGATTGAATTCATACAGAAGTCACATATTATATCATATTACAAATCTGTGACGTAACATCACTAGCAGACTAAATGTCTTGGAAGATAAGAATGATAAACATTATTACGAGTGGGCCACGGGTTTTGACATAAGCGCGCGCTGTCAAAGATTGAATTCATACAGAAGTTCGAGTATAGGTTTTTTGTTTATTTGAAGTGTCTGTACGGATGCGCTAAATATTTTAACGCGTAAGCACCTGTTAATTTTGTTTAATCAAATAAAATTATGTTGAAATGTATTCGTTATTATTAAAACAACCGACCAACAACATGGTCAATTTTCTTCTTTTAATATTCTGCCGCATGCCTGACGACCGGTGGGCCAAAATAGTAATTATCTGCCAGTGGCAAAAACAAGCAAGCTCGTATGAGTTGGTGGCCAACTCTGTTGACGGAGTTTTTAGGCCACCTTAAGGCCTCCGTCATGGCTTAACGACTGCTAGAGCCGGGACCGACAGTTTGACGTCCCCTCCGAAGCACGAAAGCGCTTAGATGTAAATGCCATTAACGATCCCCCATCCAAATAGGTACTGTACAGAACGGTGCTTAACTTAGATAACCGGTGAAGATTGACTAAGCAGTCAGTGGCGAAACTGATGACAGTAGAACTACTTGGATTGATTTTATTCAATACTTTCTTACTACATAGATGCTACGTAGCAACAAAGTAGAAGTAGGTACATCAGAAGCTACCATAATGATGATTTTTGGTTTCAAACCTTATTTTAATAAGGTGGGTACTGTAGGTAGGCGTGTTAATAGTTGAACCCAATATTCAGCCCGAATACTGTAAGGCTACTTGGGATTTAATGTAGGTATACTTATAGTATTGCCATCTCGTACCGATAAGTAAAGCCGAAGAAAAGCAGGGCAATAATAAGTGGTGTTTAAGAGTGAGGTTTCAGTATTCGAGCCATAAAAAGGTAAAACCAGCGATAGATTAATATTGGGAAATCATTATTAAGGAAATAAAATGAACGCAAGTTTCTGTATAAATTTAATTGTTCAAATTCACAGTAGCATGCTGGCATGATATAAACTTAATTTGAATACAGCTACTAACAATATTTTATAACAATTTATAAATTATTAACTTTACTGTAACATGGAGAGAAACAACAGATAATATTAAAATAAGAAGAAGAGGTACTCAGGTGGCATTATAAATAAATAATAAATTACACGCAGTAAGTGACTACAACGATAAACTTACCTAAAATAAATAAAACTATTACTAATGACAAGTTATTTTAAAATTATAAATGCTAGCGGTTCACAAAATTTACCACATTATTTTCCGTTGCCCCTGTTCCAAACACTATTTGAAAAGAGGTAACAGAAGATTGTACTTATCATATTTTAATACTAAGTTTTGTTTAAAATAATTTGTATCAATCAACTCCACTCTTAATCTGAAACTGTGTAAACAAACATTCTAATATTTCAATAGGAAACAAAACAACTGATTCTTCATTACGGCATTTGTCATTCAATACTAAATAACTATCATTTTACTATTTAATTAAATGCAGAAATTGTTACTACTATTACTCATTGAGCACACTGTCACGCAAATATATTGGCATGTTCTAACTTCAGTCTCATCACACTAATATGTACAAATTAAGTTATAATACACGTTGTTACGAATAGAAGCGGCTTTTTGAGATGACGTGTGCTGTCGGGTGCGGCCGCGGTATCGTCGTCACTGCTGCAGTTTTCTTCTTGAGTGTCGTGATTGGCCGCAGTTTCAAGAACAAGATGGCTGACATGGCACACGAACACAGCAGTGTGGCTAATAGAGCTCCCAGTGTGGCGGCGAAGCCAGGAGTAGTCATACACACTAACCCAGCGGTAGGAGTTATCTTCGGAGCTTGACTGTCCACTGCAGAGTCCATATTCAAATCGCCAGCAGACACAACACGAATAACTCTGTTTACGCCGACCTCCTTCTCGGGTGATGTCGCTCGTCGCTGCCTCCTCACTCTCCCGTCCCGTCTAACCTCAACTCCCACTGGGTACGAGTCAACTCCGATCTGAGGAGGTCCGTATTCAGCATGAGGAGCGATCACGTTCGGGCCACCTTCTGAACACTGCTCTGGGCACCGATATCGGCAGATTTGGATCGTACATTGGAAGTGGACTTCCATGGAGTCTGGGAACTTGAAAGCTTGGAAATGGGCATACGACAATACACTGGCGCTGGCTCCGAAGTTCTTAATCTTTGTGAACCTTGACATCAGTTTTGGCCGCGTAACGCAGCCTCTTCTATCGACCAGTTGAATCGGAGCTCGCTGGCCGTCGTGTGCAACGCAGTCTCTGACTAGCATATCAAATTTCGCATCATCGTCCTTGATAGCGAGCACCATTGTCATCGTCTGTCCGATCTTTACAAGTCCAGATACCTCAGAAGCCCAGGGTCCTTTACCGACTTGGATCTGCATCCAGCAGCCGACGTTATCTCCGGCGAAGTCAGCACGGACCACGTCTAGCATATCGACAGGGAACGGCCTGAATGTGACGGCTTTTTCGTACTGATCGTGCCACGTGCAGCGCAGTTTGCGGGCTTGGTCCCAGACTTCTTGTACTTGAGGGTCATATTGAATAACGATTACGTTTTCGAAGTAGGTGCCAGCCGCTGCGACATCTCCTCTGTACCTGGGGTCTCCGCTGCCAGCTGTGCCGCACGCGTGAGCGCCAATTTCGAAGGAAGCGGAAGCTCTTCCTAGATTTGGCGGAAGGTGCACACACTGGTGGTTGGAGTAGTGTCCCTTGGAAAAGACTATTCCGAAGAAGGGTTTGTCGAAGCTGAGGAATACACGCATGGCATTCTTTTCGCACTTAACGTCGAGAGAGACGATCTTGGGCATGTCCGGGGCGGGAGCTGGCCAGACATCTCCGGCTCCGCTGAAGACTTTCTCGCTGGCTGATGTCTGAGCATCGGCAGGAGGCGCGGGTGCTTGAGGTGGGCCACGGAAGCCAGGATTGATCTCGTTCTTGTGGTGGTTTACTGGAGGGCCGTGGGCGAAAGGCTTTGCGTGGATCTGATGATGGTTCGTTATTCTGGGCATGCCTGAAAATCAAACAATTTACGTATGAGACAGTTGCGACTCAACTCTAACTTGAATGTAGCTATGATATTATGACGCAAAAATAAAGTTTAATTTTGACAGCTTTTGTGTCTACCATGTGGCAATCCATCCTTCAGTTCTACACTGGATAGATAGATACAAAACAAAACTTAGTCTGTAGAATGATTTTACCGATAGGATGATGTGGTTGATGATGTGCTGCGTTCTGCCTCCGCGTGTGGGGGGGCGGTGCTGGAGGTGGAGGGCCGTTGTACGCGTGACTCGGGGTTTCTCTCTCCTGGGACTCCATGGCCATCTGGTCAGGTGAGGGCTCCACAGCCGGAGACTCGGCTGGGTTGTTACCGCCACTGCTCTCGTTCGACGTCTCACTGAGAGTGCCGCTCTGAAATTGGGAAAAGCACGTAAAAAATTAAATCGAAACAAAATCCGAACAACATCAGATTTTTTTGAAATAAGAAATAAACTTTATGAAGGTTGTTAGGAGCTTTTGGGTACAGTGGAAGCAGGTCTTACAAGATCGCTTGCTCGGAATCTACGGGTGCGGGTTATATTTTGTTCAGCAATGAATCTTCAATGGCTAAAATGTTAATGTTTGATAATGTTTTTTGAAGGATTAATAGCCCAGTAAGGACCCTCTTCCACGCTTAGGTACATGGAATTTATAGCTCTGTTCCAAAAACTACTGGTTCCTAAAATTAGAAAGAAGCCGTGAAAGTTGTTTATAGTCTCATTTTGATAAAATCACCTAATCGTCATTCATGTTATATCCGCTCTGGAATTTATTATATTTTAAACAGGTTTTTTTTAAGTTTACTTCCTTCTAACAGCGCCTTGATGGTTGATATCATCAAAAAATATTTATCTAGTAATGAACCAACTTCTGGACAGCTGAGTTTCATGGCTTCCATTTAATGACTGGTAAAAGCAATAAAAATATGGATAAAAGTATTTCTTTTTCCGGGGGCAGACATATAAGATATCTTATCTAATAAATTCTTCTTTCGAATACCAAAGTACTTCCTTAATTAGGTGGGTGTATCTATATGTTGATATAATTCATTACTAATTTCATTACCTACTATTCTTCAAAGATAAGCAAGCATCCAGCCGTTTCAAGACCAAGACCATCAAGCCTTGAATTGGAGAGCCAATTAAAATTACGCACTAACTTTCTCTTACATAACTTTCTATAGGTACCTTTAATATTTTATCCCAGTGCGTTGCCTCAATAATTACCACCTACTTCTATTACTGAACAAGTACATGAAGCCCACTCGTAAATCTTTTATCGAAAAAATTAAAAGACTACACTTTCTAATTTCATAGCCCGGGGCTCGGCGGAGCGGCTTGAAACTTTGTCGATGATGATTGGGTTGGTTTCAGTTTTGATCGCTGATACTTACGAGCTTTTTATAAATAGAAAAAATTTGGTAAGTTGTACTCGTAGGTACCTCTACCTACAATGAAGTGATCAATGAAGCAATCAGGTTTGTCTGTGAAGCTGTCATTTTTTTTCTACCGTACATTCCAAGAAAGCTTTTTGAGATTATGATAGAGAAGTAGGCATCTACAATTAAGTAATATTGAATTTGACGAAACATAGTCCTTCGGCATTTAGTTGTTTTTATTATGGCTTCCTGAGTTTTCACCACTCTAATATATATATTTTTTTTTAAATTATGTGTTTGGCAGTTATTGCGACTGAAAATCGTGCGTTTTCTCACTACGTTAGTTTGGAGTAGCTACACCGTGTTTTGTCTTTTGCATTGAGAAGCAGGTTCAAATTCACACCGTGTTTTGTTTTTTGTATTTACAAGCAGATTCCAACTCGATCTATTGAGACACGCTAACTACTCCAAGCTTACATCGAGTTTATTAAAAAGGATCAAAGTCCAAAGAAAAGCGCACTGTGGTAAGTTGTAGCATCATTCAATTCCGTTTGGAGATGAATGACATTTTGTGCGAGGTAAAGTTTATTTAACTACACAGTCAACATTTATAGCTACAGTAAACATTACGCCTGCTCATCCTACGCACGGAAACTCGAGGAAAATAGCTTTTACCATTAAGGGATCGGTGATTTATGACATCATAAATTCAAAATCTCTCAGGGGTAAAACCTAGTAAGTATATTATTGACTAGCTGATATACCCGCGACTTCGTCCGCGTGCGAAACTTTCCACCAAAATATCTGTCAACTAGCATACGATGAACCTCGTGCCAAAGGCTGATTTTGGTTTAGAGAGTTCGAGCTGTATCTAAGAATTCATGTCTTTGATTTCAATAAAATTTAGTCTGTTTCAATCCGGAAAAAGAGCTTCTTAACTGAATGTTATAAGTTTCGTTGAAATTGGTCTAGTAGTTAAGGCGTGATCCACGAACAAACAAACAGACAAACTCGATTTTCGGAATCAGAATCGTTTATTTAGTAGATCTGCTGTTAAATCTTTAATTTTAGTTTTTGGCTTTTTTACAGTTTTAAATAGTCATAGATATATATGTTTAGAGAGTGAGGTCACAGAGATTTTCAATACCATAAAAACAGGTAAACATTGCCCTATAGTAATCTGAAAGAGAGAATCTACGAGAAAAAGCGAGTCGTCGTCCACACCTCATACAAGAAACAAGATCCACGCACGCATCAGCCAATGAAGTTCGAAGCTTAAAGCTCTACTGCTAAAGCTCAAATTGGCAAGACCAGATGCGTACCTATTCTAAAAGGCATCTGAGGTGCGGCTGGTAGTGCAGTGTGTCACACTCAGGTCGTTGCACTTGGACTAGATTTTACTTTCGTTCTATGGATGAGGATGTTGCGCCGTGCCACGATCGAGATTGTTTCCGAATTGTGAATTATGATCAGAATATTATGGTCTTTTGTTTATGTGTGGGAAAACTTGGGAATTTATTTTATAGTGATGGTGAAATGTGGTCCTAACTAGCCGTCGCCCGCGGCGTTGCTCGCGTTCTACCCTTTAGAGTGTGAGGTTTCAAAATTCCTTTCTTAGTGCACCCCTACACTATATAAGGATACTACCCTCCAAATTTAATACCTCTAGGACTTATAGTTTAGGCTGTGCGTTGATTCTCTGTCAGCTTTAAAAGAGTTTTATATATATTGATGATGATGATGTAGAAAACTAAGTATCTACATTTAGTAAACCCTAAGTTGGTTATAATAAGTGCGTATCTTCTAAATAATGCTTTTGCTCCAAATTATAATAAGAAATTATAAAGTTTGCAAAAGTGCCTTTGACCTACCCTATACCTTACTTACTTAGCCTCCTAGAATATCCTCAAGAAGATAAGTAGTTTGCTGTGCTACTGGGATACCTATTTAACAAAAGTAGATTTACATTTTACTAAAATATTTTTACATTCTAAATATGTACTTAGGTACTTAATTTAATTATTTCTAGATAGAGTTTTCACTTTTTCATGATTGGAAAAAGATGGAATCCTTCAAAATATTCAGTCATAAAACATTTTACTCTTACTCGTCATAATTTCTTAATGGCACGGATCAGCTAATGGCGTTGACTGTACCACAGCACGAAGTATATAACAGCACCATAAAAATAGGGTACGCAAACCTAGCAGACCGGTCATAAATGAGCAGGATTTTAGCGATGTGTGTCGTCGCTGTAGGTCGCTATGTGACCGCAAGAAAGCCGCTTTTACTCTTTCCATTGTCGTATATCGACATCTGTTGGTCAACTTCATGACAGCACGCAAATCGGTACACGCACCTCGTAAATAAATAAAGGCACGTTTTATGGGGGCGTTAATTTATCGTTTGGATTGAGTGTTTGCCAGTATGAATGAGTTTTGTTTTGTGGTGTGTTTATTGGTTTTGTTTTCATTTTTGATTCAAGTTTTATTAATAATAATTCTTTATTCAAGTAAAGTAAAGTAAACAAAATGAGCGCTTATGAGCTAAAGACTACACATTACGCAGAATGTGTAGCCATTCATAAACACTATGGGGAACCCTGAGCATCGTACAAGAAATTCTGTTTCCCGATACTCAGTGCCCACCCCTCTTATACTACAAACAAACTAATAAACAAAAACTAACAAATAATTGATTACCTACAGCTAAGACAAGACAAGTGTGAAGGGAGAATTGGTGAATGTGTAAAGGGTGTGTGTATGGTGTGTAGGTGGGTTTCCTGATCCACGCCAGTCTCTTAAGAGTCTGGGTATCACAGGAGAAACCCACTTTATGTATGTGTGTGAGGCTGAGTGAGTGTATTATGGTGTAATAAGGGTGATTGTTTAAGAGTGTTAGAGTAATTAAGAGTGTAAGAGAGTGTGTGTGTGCATTTATATTTTATGTAGTAAAAATAAGTACTATAATAATAAGTTTTTGAATAGGGGCGTTATTTTATAATGTGATATAATGTATGGGTGCTTTACCGTTAACTTGTAATTTATTTATTTACTAAACAAGTCAAAGGGCTTGTGTTAGATTGTGTGCATTAAATTTGTAAGTAGATTTTTACCAATCGTGCTCTACCAGCTCACTTGAAAAATTTATCAGAATATCATGAAATCCTCGCCTATTAGGTAAAAAGTACACCTACCAAACCAACAAAACTCCCGATAATCTGAATCACCATCATTATCAACCTACATTGGTACACTATTGGACGTCGGCACCCTACACTACGCTTGTCTTAGCATCCGAATAGAAAAACTAAAAAGTTACGACAAGACTACGATTGACAACTTGATTTATACGTAAATCTTGAAGTAAACATTTTGTGAAATCAACTAAGATACTACTTCCATTCAAAGAAATAAGTCAATCGACGCGTTTCCGTCGTCACAATGTTTACTCGGTAGCTGGTAAAGCTTAGACTCTACTTGCCTACATACAACCACATTTTACAACGGAGGAGAGGTTTATGCCCGCAAGCGATCACTTTCTTAGCGTGTGCCTGAAAGCAACCTCTTATCTATCCCCTACTTCATTTTGGAATCAATCTACGTACCTAAACTACCATGCACTTCGAAAGATTAAAGTACAAAATTCGATGCGTATTTTTTCATCATTGACAAGTCCGGTTGTATTGATAGCGAAACAGGTCATCTATACCCAATTTCTAGGGACTCTACTTTGTTAAAGTATGATCACTTTAAAGAACTCTAAGGTTAAGTTTCATCTATTACGGCTATGCAAAGGTTTTTGTGTACCAGGCTTTTACTCTTCAATTCATTTGATGTAGGACATTGTATTTTTTTCGCAATGAACTGAGTTTATAACCAAAGTGTAGCTTCATGCGTTAAGTACCTAAGTAGTTGGCGCATAGGCGTACCCTTCTTACTTTCCACAGTAGGGTAAACAGGTAAACACGTAGGCGGAACTAGCCATCTCCGTCAGTGGGTCGACATATTGTGGCCATATTGGGCCGCTCCCGATGGTCGAGTTAGATTTATATCTCTGTCTGCTTCTTCATCTTGAAATCAATGAGTATCGTCCATAGATTGTGTTTGGAGTTATTAAAGAAAATATTTGCTATTACTTGTGGGATGATTGTGTTTTGATACCATCAGAATCTGAGAAGCATTCCACTTCTGCGCACCAAAGAGCACACTAGAATCCAAATGAAAATTTAGCGACCGGAAAATTTATTGTTATAAACATCAGGGTCGCTGGATCACAAACAAAATCGCAGAATAGATATAATATAACTAACTAGTATTACTGACTAACCTCTTCTCATTAGAATCGAAACGAACACGCGGCTATCGAAGAAAGAGACTCGGTAATTACCCGGTAATCACTGGTTGCTGTCACTTTCCAGAAAAGCGGAAACTGAGGCAAAAGTCGATAGAAACATGCGCATTAGACAAAACTCAGCTAATAAATCACAGTAATTTAAAAACAGGTCGAGAAATGTCAATTACTTTGGCGGCGTTGGCGGGCGCTAGTGATGTGCGACCTTCGATTAAAAATTATCAGCTTTCATGCGTTGGTCTACATAACCCCCATTAGGCGTATCTGTAGCGATTATCTACTACTTGCTAGAACTATGCGCCATGTGTGAAGCGTGGGTTATAGTACTAAACAGGCCAATTATACTAATAATCCATCATCAAAGATCCCAAGCCTAGGTATGTACCAGAGCCCGTAGACTAAGTTTTGTTATGTTGGTTTGCGACAAGCGATAATCGAGAAACTCGCAGTTTTTGTGTGGAGGAAAATAGCTTGCAAATCGCTCGCTAGAGACGCTTATCGGATTTTTATACAAAATATCTCGCAAGTTGCTTCTCGATATGCGTTTCGATCAACGAAACAAAACTTAGACTACGGGCTCAGATTATAAAGTTATGTGCTAAGTATGTCTTTTTCTGTATTGTTTTAAGTGGATTTTGATTTTATTTTTTAATTTTTTATTCTATTTTAATTGATGTTCTGGTTCATCATTATCCATTGATAAGAGATGTCAAGAGATGTAGGTACGTGACTGATTACGACGATAATGTTAGAACTTTATGCAAAGCAATAAACGTAGGAACAAACGAAAATAGAATAGGTACGTAAAGTAGAAAATATTCCGATCAACTTGACGGCCTAACAATATTGCAATGGTCATTATATGAAATAGTAGAGCAGCTAGTTAGCCTATAATTCAGGTAAGGCCAACACTAACAATCAAGAAAGTGTATTAAATTGTAATACTTACAAGTTACAACGCGGATGCTATTTACAATTTTACAAACCACATGCACTAGATATTGAGTCGTAAGACTTGTACGCCGCTCTAGCGAAATGGAGTTACAAGCTTACATGATGAAGATTTCGATAACTAGACCGGGCCGGGCCATTTCTAATGGAGTTTTATGATTGCTTTGGTTATCTAACTGTTAGAATAATCCCTGTTTACCGATTAGTTATCGATTGAAAATCTTTTCTTCGTAGTGCTCGTTGAGAGCATATTAGTTATTTCATTAGCTTAGTACGATTAATCTGTAGCTTTGTTTTCGCTAGCATGTTGACTGCAAGAGGACATTTGATGAGTGAATATACGTCTTTGAATATTCCAATAAAACTCACTTTGTCAATATTGCCAGCCGAGCAAGGGTTCAAATACCCAATGGCTATTCCCAAAAATAATAAACTTTTATTTTACTCCACAATTTACCAAAATAACCGAAGTTATTTGAGTATTGTTACTGAATTTAAAATTAACTCGCAGCACTTACATGCTATAAAAATCGAACATTAATATTGTGGCTTTTAATTAAATAAACCTTTTAATTTTAGTCACGTACATAAAAGCTAAAGATACGAGTACGCCATTCTACCTTCGCCCATTCTATTGGTTGAATTCATTTCGTAATATTGAAACGTGATCATGTTTCGGTTACTTTATTGGTTATTGTCATGTTGTTGTTATTGTTATATAGTTTCTCTACTTCCGGTTTTATTGACCAATCGTCGTTGAGTACCGATCGTGACTTTTATACCGAACTAGCCGTCGCCTGCGGCGTTGCTCGCGTTCTACCCTTTAGAGTGTGACGTTTCAAAATTCTTTTCTTAGTGCACCCCTACACTATATAAGGGTACTACCCTCCAAATTTCATACCTCTAGAACTTATAGTTTAGGCTGTGCGTTGATTCTCTGTCAGCTTCAAAAGAGTTTTATATATATTGATGATGATGATGATTAACTTTATTATAGGTACCTACAGAATATTAGTACAAGTTAGAGTCTTATGTATTCCGTTGATTACTGGGCCAAAACTACTAAGTAGATTTGTGAGTAAAAGACATTGTTTATTTTTGTCTCTGGCTTACTCATTATCGGATGTAGCATTATATTATATGTGTTATTATTATCTCCATGAGTAGCTATAAAAAAAAAACTAAAAAATTGTAGATGAAAATTTTTGCGTTAAATTATTGCTCGTTTATGACCCAAATCAAAACGCCTCCTGCTTTTCTCTTGTTGCTTTATCTTTCATGAATTTCCTCGATTTAGATTCCAAGCACGTACCCTTTAAGTAAAACTCTCTCTCTGTTAACAGATACAGCAGCCTCTGAAATGTAATACCTATTGTGAAAGTATTCAAATCTCACCATGTGTAATATGAGTAGCACGCCTATGGCAATCCCTCGTCTTTGCCGCATCCTCGAGCTGTGGACAAACAAGATGTTGTACTTTCAAACTAAATATTTGAATGCTATAGTGCATATTTTATCATCTCATGATAAACTAACCATCAATAAAAAAAATATTCTGGTGTCTACTTTAGACGGGTCGCGACTCGTGGTCCCACTAATTTGACCCACTGGTGGGACAGTGTGTCGATTTAATGGGCTCGTGGTCCCACTGTTTGGTGGGACCATCAGTCAACGTAATGCAGTCGCTCGTGGTACTTGTCAAAAACAAAGATGGAAATATTTTTTCTGATGGTAGCTTAAGGAAGATAAAAGAAGCCCTCAAAATAAAATAAAAACTCTTATCGTCTGTCGCAACAATCATGCAAAGGCAAGTTTAAGTAGGAATTGAATTTTATAGGCATAACATTTTAAGTTATAGGATTTTTTGCATGGATTTTGCTATTTTTGGTAGAGCTGTGTCCAGCAGTTGACTTCTTCAGGCTGGTGTGATAACTTTGCCATTCTTAGTTAAACAAGCTTACAGTCTACTTTATGATAAGTGGTTACTGATCCTCAGACATTTGTTGCCTCCCCTGAAGGACTCTATGATATTTGTTTATGGAAATAAATCATGGTTTGGTCGGTAAAGTCGTAAAGATAACCTTATTATGAGTGTAAAAGTGTTATGAGCGTAGTAAGTGTTAAGCTATAGTGACTGAGAGCCTTTGTAGGCTTTCTAGAAATGTTGTCACTTTCATGACCATGTTGCATGTTCTGTCTTGTCACTTATGTGGTTTAGGAACATGTCATTATTAGTGGTTACCAGTTTTCCCTTGTAAAAGCTGGTAAACTTAGAACAAGAATAATAATAAGAATACTTTTTATTTAAGACACATACGACACATACTAGAACAGAAACAAATACAGACTAATTAAATGCTAACTAAACTAAAAACTATGTACTACATAAAATAAGTAAACTAGGTATAAGGTAGTCCAGTGTGCCGTAAAACGTACCCTGGCTCAGCATATGTTGGATGACTGGCAACCGCAACGCTGGTCTTCCGCCAGGGCCGTACGGTGATATCACGGAAAACCTACCAACCCACCTTAGTGATAGTTCTGCTAAGAATAATAACATACTTTACACAAATTTCGAAGTAAGTCAGGTTTCTAAATACGTACTAGGTACCTACTTAGGACATGTAAGAGAAGATGTATAAAAAATTAAATAAATTATGAAAAACGTTTTTAATTTATTTATTTTATTGTTGATCCAAATAGTTTCACAACTGATAAAACCTCTAGGAATAATCTTTCAGTGAAAACCTGAGTGAAATTCGTTAAGTTTGAGACTCTACTTTGCTTGTAGAGTTGACGGGCTATAATGCAACTGTCAGAAAATAAGTAGGTACATACAAATTTAAATCCTATTTAAATGCTAATTAGAACGATAGTTAATAACCCTTGTTTTAACTTTCTCATAACTTACACAAATTGGGGTCGTATTCCGGTGTCATTGTCATCGAAAGCCCGTGGGAGAGCTCCTCGGTAAATTAACGATATCGCCGAGGAATTTGATTTGTTGAGACGATTACTTGTTTAATTTATATCGTAGTTTGGTGTATACCAAAAAAGGAAATAAAACTAATTAGCTAGTATATAGTTTAAAACACTGCTAGTATACATAATTGCATGTTTTTATATATTTGCGTTTTATGTTTGCTATTTTCTTTTGCATTTTATAGTACCTATGTACTTAAAACTCTTGAAGGGTACCTTGGTACCTTGGAATGATGGAATGTTAAGGATGTGATTTTGTTCATCATTCCAGATTAACCTTTCAAACGTCAGTAAAATGACGAAGCTAGGAACGTTATACGAGTTGGTGCCCAACTTTGACCTCTATTATTTCTTCTTCTTCTTCTTTTCTGAATCAACTACTTAATACCACTGTTTTTATAACTTTTACTTTTTCGAAAACATAGATGTATTTTCACATAGTCTTCATGACAACAGTTCTATGTACAACATAACGACAGATTTCCTCTCAGCTCGCCGGCTAGCCAATGAAGCGTCTCGTTAGAAACCCGGGTTCAAGGGTGAGTGGGTCGCAGTACACGAGGGAACCCTTCGCGAAAGTGAAATTATTCAACCAGCGTATATGAATACTTGTGTTAGGTTAATCGTGGAACAGAATAAGTAATGATACTACGAACTACGTACGGCCTGAGTACGCGAAAACAGTATTTTCAACCAACCTAATGTCGCTTTAAAAATGCATTTTCTGTATAAGATAATTATTTAGCTAAAACCACACAGTAGAGATACCAATTTTCGAAGTTTCTATCTGAAATTTTTTGTCACAATAGTTATTTTCATCATTGAAAGTAAGTATGAAACGAACGTGCTTTATGTACCTATGATTTTACCTACTCCAAAAACATCATTCATTTGCAACCCATACCAATGTAAAGGTCACTAGAACTCGAAAGGAACCATAAATACCTTTCAAAATAACATCTCATTTAGCACATCAGCAAAGAGCCGCCATTCATCGTCGCAGCCTTTAATTGGCAGGAGGAAAGTAAAGAGTTGGACACACCAACTTTAATCACCGAATATTTTGGGCGTTCCCGTCTGACGGGGCAAGTGAAGTCGGCCGTGGGACCACCGGGAGAAAGTATAAAAGTACAAGTTTGACTTGGAATGCACCGAACTTTAGTCTCTGTTTTTGTGATGCAGTTTCGAAGCGAGTATGCGGTTGGTTCATTGTCGGCGTAATTAAAGGGCGCGGTGTACCCACACCTGTCTTGGTACGAGGTCGATTGATTCGGCTGATATGAAAAATTTAAATAAGTTTTTTAACTGAAAAACTCTACATTGTTCGTAACGGTTTCGCTCAAAAAATTTCATAGCAACTAAGTTATCATTGATTCACAAAAAAGTTTCATGAAGGTAGTACAAGTATTACTTATTTACTTATGCAAAAGTTTGTTAGAAATAAAAAGTAACAGGTTTTTCCAAACAAAAACTTAAAGCACGCCCAAACTAAAGATAACTAGAAAAAAATCCTTATTTTTTCAGTCATGAAACTACAGGAAAGAAAATGATTTTCGACTGACGTAGGCGTGGTCGGTAAATAAAACGAAGCGACCGCCCAAAGTCGAACGTGCAATTTTGATGACTCGCAAATGTTATATCCCCAGAGGCTGATGGTTTGCAAATTTGAACAGGCCATAAAATGCTCCATTAAGTTAACTCGGCAGATGAGCGGAACGAACGCCTCTGCGCCAGCAAATGCTATAGCATTTATTTGTTTAATTTTTATTGTAGCCCAAAAAAAATAACTAGCTAGGTAACCTTTTGGAGTGTTGCGATGTGGAGTCTAGATACTATACTCTAAACTAGAGGAGTTGAAAGAGTCTAATTGGTGAATTCTGTTTGAAACGGGTAGGCGCTGGACTGGTTTAGGGTTTAGCCTTTGAAACGTAGGTAAGTGACGTTTTTACCAATCATCGCCTAAACCTACCGGTCCATACCGGTTTTCTTGGGTAGGGATATGTCAAGTGTGGGTCCCAATTACGGAAGTAAAGATATAGATATTAGTACTTTGGACATAACTTTCAGTGAGGTTAGTTTAGGTTCAATTCCTAAAATGACTTGTAACAACAATGGGACAAATATGGGCTTAATAGTAATTGTGACATTATTTTTTTTTATTCTTCAAGCAAGTAAACCTAATATAATATCAAATCTATCGACATAGCCATTTAAATATACTCACTAAAACATCACCCATATCACGGAAAACATAATTAAAATAGCTCTTATCACCATTGCATAAGATCTTGTAAAACACAGCATCCATTTCGAGATGCCTCTACTTTCACTGCTTGACCCACTTAGAAAGCCCTTCAATGTTTATTATCTGAATGATTTGTGAGAACTTGAGATCAAATTTATGAATAGGCAACAAACTGTAGGCGTTAGTTTTTTTTACTGATTTATAGAACCTATAGAAAAATACCAGTCAAAGTACAGTCATGTAAAAAAGTGCATTACCTAAAAATTTTAAAGTATTATGACACTTCGGTATTTTGGATACGACAAATTAGTATTATAAAAATTTAAAATATGTACAAAGACATGGAAAACATATAAAAAAATATCAGAAAGCAACGCAACCATATATTTAAAAAATACTACAAAATATTTATACTTATTTCTATCCCCACCACTGATTTTGATTTTAAGCTCCTTCCTCTCTTTCCAAATTATGTCGGAAAAAGATAATTTTCTTTAAAAAAAAGACCTTCAACATGTACATAACAACCTTTTCTCTTATTTTGATTAACTTTTGGTACTTATACCATTTCATATGGTGAGCGAAAAGAAATTTCCATCACTCATGGTGAGATTAACATCAATAAAATAACATTTGCATACCCCAGCCTCCATTAATAATTGACACGACAGCGCAATCGTTAGTCTAGTCTCGGTCTAGACCCGATGTAAACAATATCAATGACTAAGGTAAGGCCTACATTGAACTAGATCTGCGGACCATTGACCCCGCACCAGGCGGTGCTCAGAAAATGAAAGTAAAATGTGACAATGAGTGTGTAGGGGAGGTACCTGATTACTGCATAATTATGGAGTAGGTAACACAATGACAAGTACCTAATACTCACTGCTGGACCTATGTTTGTTGAAGAAAGCTGTTGTTAATTTTTTTAATATAAATTTGCCAGGGCTTACGCAATATTCAATAGGTCACTTTGAAATGACTATAGTGTTTAGGTACTAAGTTCATAAAAACATGGTGTGAGACAAATAGTCTGTAATATTTTGTCAAATCATTATTTATTTATTTATTCATTAAGTAAGTAATCATTCAAATCAATATTCGCGTTTTGTAATAGGTACTTCGTCAATTTCTCGTAAAAAAATTTTTAAGCAGCCAATTCCCAAACATTTAATATCGATAGAAAATCATAAGAAAGATACCCATCTACATAATAGAAAACCAAACTGAATTGATTTCTTAAGCAAACTGAACGCACCTAGATGAAAGTTTTCGTTTGTTTACACTTTCTCCGCGACTGCCAATTCTAGGATTTTGAGGATCTATCTCTGAGTGTCACGTCACGTCATGTCAACCTGTCGAATTGAGCGCAATGTGTCATGCGTAACGTGTGAAGAGGACAGTTGAGCGACGTTGATTGCACGACTAAAAGAGACAGTAGCCAATTTGGTTTTACATTCTGACGGTCAAATCTTGTGACAACGGTCAATGACACTCGTGATAAAACTTTTGCTTTCGCTTATACTTTTACTGCGCTAATTGTAACATCGTGTAATCGACCTTTCATTTTGATTTTGAATGTGTTTTGTGAATGATTGTACTTATACTCGTACTTACGCAGAATAATCAATAGAGCTAAGAAAAAATTTTAGATGCAAAAAACAGTATACTTAGGTTAAGCTTTTTTTTACATTTTGTAGTACCTACAATGTTTTGAAATTCGCAAGTACCCGTGTCTCTAGTTTAGAGTTCATGTATTTTGCCGACTGCTTCTTGATAAAAACAAAACAATACATGTTGGAATCTAATAAGTTCCATGCCATCTGTGCCAGCGGGTCTACAATCTGGGTTTACGACGCCTTGTTCCCAGTGACAGTATTGTCTTTCTGTGACAATTAACGGAATACAGCTGCTTCCTCGTATACTATGAGAATACAGTTGATAATTATAATTACTGCAGTACACAAGCATTTAGAACTTCATTAGCAGATGGGCTGTAATCTGTCACTTAGGTAGTAGTAGTAGTAGAGCTCTTTGTGAGAGCTCGTCCGGGGAAGTACTACCACCGTACCTATTTCTGCCGCCAAGCAGCGATGCTCGCATTGCTGTGTTCCGGTTTGAAGGGTAAGGGCGCCGGTGTAATTACAGGCACATAAGACTTCAAGATCTTTACGTCTCAGAGTGATGGACGCAGTGCATTGCCTTACAGGGCACGTCCTCATTGGAC
This sequence comes from Eulithis prunata, assembly GCA_918843925.1. NCBI lineage: Eukaryota > Metazoa > Arthropoda > Insecta > Lepidoptera > Geometridae > Eulithis > Eulithis prunata. Next base: position 2,730,642 of record OU974016.1, on the reverse strand, counting down.
TTGCTCTGTGAGGTAACGCATTGTTATAGGCAGAAGTTACTACTTAACATCAAGTGAGCTATCAGCTTGTTCCATTACTTTTATCATAAAAAAAAAAGGTAAAATAAAGTGCAAAAAAAAGGAGCATGGGGTAATGTTTGTATGAACGTGTTTCACTACTACTACTACTACTACTACTGTAAACTACTGTAAATTACGTAGGTAAGTATGTTCACTTCCTGCAAAACAGTGGTGAGATACGTGTACGCAGAGATTGCACTGAGAGGGAGCAACAGGGACTTTTTGGTGAAGATTCAGTCTGCTTCAGATTTATCAATTTTATCAAACAATATCACTCTCCCGTTTTCCTGTAAATTTATTTCGAAGTAGTCAATAGAAGGTACAAATCAGCTATAACCCTTAATACTCACTCACTACTTCCTAATTACTTAGTAGTTTTTAAATTCTCTTCAACTTCAAAGATCTTTAATTTCGATGGATCTAAGAGCCTACAATCAACTTTTTTTATATTAACATTTTTATATTTATTTCAGTTTTTTGGGCGCTGTACCTAAGGGCGAGACTTGTATTCTATCAGCCATCTAGTTTCCATAGTACAAGCTTTGCTTAGTTTGAGACTGGTAGGCGTTGTGTTAAGTATCCGAGAATATTTATTTTAGTACATTATGGTACTAGTGTGGTACATTGGTGATTACCGCCGAGGTGCCATTGAGACCCGAGCCGTAGGCGAGAGTCTTAAGAGAGCCGAGGACGGTAATCATCAATACACACGTGTATCATACGACGTTTTTCAACATACTTGTGAATAAAATAACTATAATTTCAACAGTGAAAACGAGTTGTGAAAAATGTTTCGCTAAGGCGGGAAAAATTAATCAGTTTTCCTATGCGCGCGCATTGCGATCGGCCACAGACTAAAGGGATGAGGTTTGTTTTTTATTTTCCGCGCATAGGGTTTGCGTATATTCTGCCACGTACAAAATGGGGAATTTAAAGTTTTCTTTTATTACAGAGAAAACAAAAGTTATATTTGAGTGAAAGTTTTATTTATTAAACACGTACGAGTTAAAATTATCTATTTAAATAAGAAGTTGCATGAAATGAGCAAGCATAGGAACATTCATTTATTTGTTCTATTGAACACGATCTTTTTTTTTGAATAAAAACTTTTTTAGTAACAAAGCTACTCAACCAATAAAATTTAAAAAAAAATCTATAACTCACTTGTGAGTTATAGCAATGAAAAAGTCACAGTTTGATTATGGGTGTCATTATGTGCCTAATTGCGGTGACCATAGAGCCACTTTATGAGCAAGTGTGTTGAAAAAACTTTTTTAGTAACAAAGCTACTCAACCAATAAAATTTAAAAAAAAATCTATAACTCACTAGTGAGTTATAGCAATGAAAAAGTCACAGTTTGATTATGGGTATCATTATGTGCCTAATTGCGGTGACCATAGAGCCACTTTATAAGCAAGTGTGTTGAAAATTATATTTATTACTTCACGACGGCATACGAAACCATGACATACTATGACCGATCTGTCACTCTCTGTAACGGCTACCCTTTTCTTAGCGATACAGTCTAGTAGATGATGATGATGTGGGAGAAGCTGTCGTATGCAAATGTATCATAAATCAATGCACCCAGTGATTGGTACGAGTAGTCAAAAACGAAAGTAGAATTGATCTAAAATCGACACCGAAACTTCGGTTCGGATTTTGGTCAGTCGGTCGGTTACTTTCTCCGTCAGACTAATTAGTGATGTTTACTCGTTGATATCAATGTTTACATGTCGATGAACGCGTGTCTATTGAATGCGTGATAAGATTATCGCAGTGACGTTCATTTGTCGTTTGGAATGCTATAGTTATATTATTACCGCTAAGATCCACTCATCTTGGTGTGTTTGCGGCAAGTTTGCGATGACAATTGGCAAGAGAGACTTAAATTCAAAGTTTTGGCAAAGTCTTAACCACGTGGATACAAAATAAAAAGCTTCGAGTTATACGCGCCTGTGAAAATTTATGAAAATAGATTTTGTAGACTCCTCAAATAATATTAAGCACTTTCTGCATACGACCCTTATTTTATAATGCAGTAGGTTTTATTTTTCAAAATCTTTCAGAAAGGTAATTTAGAGGCACACTTGAAAAGTTTAATATGTGCTGTTATGAAATATCATCGTTCAAAATTTTGGCACCCATAACATTTCCAAAGATATTAATGACATTGTCTAGCATGCATCCTTAGATCGTGAGAATTTTTTACTATCCAAAGAGAAACATTCAAAGATGAGTGGTCCAAATGGTGATCAATCCAATCAAAGGTCAATAACCTATCATCGGCGTGACCATCATGTTGAAACAAAAGATTGGTAATGTCAATTAGAGCCTTCAGATTGGACGGACACGCTCAGCTTTCCCCGTAGGCATGTAGCTTAATACCCACATGTGCCTACACATTTATTTTAATGTACCTAGTCGATACTTAAGCTCGTAGAGGTGTCAGAAAGAAATACACTTTTAAACATCCTTTAAAAAACTTAAAAAACCTAAGCAGAATGAACCTATGAGTGTCTCTAGCAATTTGAAGATACCATCACAGAAAAAATTACCTACCGCAAACACTGCATGGGAATAGCCAGACTGGGAATGGTGCGTCTTGGCTTCAGTCCCCGCTCAGCAGTGGACCGATATAAAGTTGGTGCATAAAAATTTTAGGGATTAATCGTTCTGCGCAAGCGTGATCCATATAAAGACTAAACCTTGCTAAACGCGTATCCGAATAGAACCATGGCTGATAAATAACCTACCTACCCCTTTATAAATTAGAACTTTTACAAGAAGCTGCATATACCTATCAGTAAATATATGTACGATAAGTAACAGAGTTTAGAACGAATATGCGCTTTTAGTATGGAAGCACTCAAAGATATATACCACTCACATCACATCCGATATTTATTATGAAAACAGAGTGAACAAAATAATGTTAGCAAATTGTACGGGACCTATCGCAAGCCGAAATGGCCGCCCAAACACTTTCGCCGTCATTCAATCGTAATCCGCTGAACCAGTTTGGGGCGCACCAAATGAAACCGAATCGTGTGTGTACTGTCGCAGGAACTGTTTTTAGATATTTCGTAATGGTGTTTCCATATTGGAATACTTATGTAGGAATAAGAATAAGTTTATTTTTCGAACAGAAACAAGGCACAAGTTTAAAAAACTGTGTCGCGAATATTAGAAGCATTCCACTTTTGCGCACCAAAAGATGCGCTCCTAAGACTTCCGCACTTACATTTGCCACTTTTGTGCACCAAGGATAAAGTAGCGTCTAGTGATGGGGTATGAACTGTTATTAATAATGATTTTCAGCGTCAAACTACATCAGAAGACAAGACGTCGGGTCGTGTAGTTAGGGAGAGAAAATAAATATTTTTTTGAAAAGCAATTTTTTTCAAGAGCTTTTTCGTTACAATATGCTTTTTCGTAAAAGCTTTTTCAGTTATAACTAAAGCAAAATGGTATAAAAGTTAAAAACGAAAACAGCTTATGAAGAAAAAAATAACGAAAACCCTCTTTTCACAGCATGCTTTTTAAAAGAATGTTTATTTTCATGTCACTACGGACACGACAACGACGTCTTGTCGTCAGATGTGCGCCAACGCTTAATTTGACAGAACGTACTCCTCCAGTTTACAATATCCAAAGAAAAACAGGTGAGTACCTATTAGGTTAGGTTGATTCCAAATTTAGTAAATTCTAAATTATGTATACATCTAGTGGAGATACTTTTTATGCAAGGTTTTTCTAAGGAGCAAATTCGTAAGAAGCTGTTATCGAGCGAATTCACCTGAAGTATTAAAAATATAAATGTGCTGTTCTACTGTGACTGAGAACACTAACGCAAAATACGGTTTGGCTAACTCAAATTCCAATTCATTCAAAATCATCGTTACAAAGCAACTTTGTAAACAAAAGCAAAACCATTGACATAAAAATCCATAGAGCGAAAAGAATAAAGTAATTATTAACATAGCCCGCGGCAGTCAAATAACTCATAGAAAGGCCATCAAAATCAAATGTACAGTTACAACGTTTTTATAACCAATGTCAATGTCATTTTGTGTAGGGCTACCAAAAATTGCAGTTTGACTTTTAGCGAATTTCAGTGTTAAAAAAAGCAAAGGTAGCTTGAAATCATAAGCAAATTGCAATACATTGTTCTTCTGTACAATAAAGTGTTATTTTCAACTCACTTGCTCATAAAGTGGCTCTATGGTCACCGCAATTAGGCACATAATGACACCCATAATCAAACTGTGACTTTTTCATTGCTATAACTCACTAGTGAGTTATAGATTTTTTTTTTAAATTTTATTGGTTGAGTAGCTTTGTTACTAAAAAAGTTTTTATTCAAAAAAAAGATCGTGTTCAATAGAACAAATAAATGAATGTTCCTATTGCTTGCTCATTTCATGCAACTTCTTATTTAAATAGATAATTTTAACTCGTACGTGTTTAATAAATAAAACTTTCACTCAGATATAACTTTTGTTTTCACTGTAATAAAAGAAAACTTTAAATTCCCCATTTTTTACGTGGCAGAATAGGCGCAAACCCTAAGCGCGGAAATAAATTAAAAACAAAACCTCATCCCTTTAGTCTGTGGCCGATCGCAATGCGCGCGCATAGAAAAACTGATTAATTTTTCCCGCCATAGCAAAACATTTTTCACAACGCGTTTTCACTGTTGAAATTATAGTTATTTTATTCACAAGTGTGTTGAAAAACGTCGTATGATACACGTGTGTATTGATGATTACCGTTCTCGGCTTTCTTAAGACCCTCGCCTACGGCTCGGGTCTCAATGGCACCTCGGCGGTAATCACCAATGTACCACACTTGTACCATAATGTACTATTATCTATCTATCTTTGTATCTGCTCTACCTAAAACAGTAGTAGAATCTTAATGTGAAATATATTTCTTATTCCTTCATTATTGGTTTAATAAGAGGGTAGTTGTCCGTCATTTACAATACTACAGAACCATGTGATGTATAAAAATGAGTTATAAAAGCTTGGTTTGTTGTTTTTTAGCAAAATAACCTTATCACAACGTTTAATTCAGTCAAAGTTACTCTTACAAACCTAACATAACGTACCTACGTAACTTCTAATATTGTATTGCAACTAAGTAGCAATTGGCAACCCTAATAGGTTTAGAGGAGACGTCAACCGTGATAATTAGAATGGAACGATGAATATTTTATTAATGGAACGATGAATATATTGGAACATGCGGTTTGTTGAAAGTATTTCATTACTACATACATTAGATTTTTTGTCAGCTGTGAATTTTTTTAATGATGATGATGATGATACTGGTTTTTCTGATATTTCATGGTAGAAAAATAAAAAAAAACGCAGCAAAAAAAAATATTACATAATAATATGATTTTTTTAAGTTTTGATCTTCGTCGATGGTATTTTCTCGTTGTATCTATATAATACGTTCCTCAGAGTAGGTAAATGCAAAAAGATAAGCTTGCACTGAAGAAACCTATAAATACATTTCAAATTTCAAAATTTCAAATTTCAAATACCTGTCTTTAATTGTCCCCTAGTGTGAGCCTGCCCTACCTGACAACAGTATTGTATGTCCATCCATTTGATTTTTTAGTGCATATATTTTCAAATCTACCTACAAAATCTGTTTTTGTTTTTAGTCATTACGAACCATTTTCATATCCTAACTTTTCTCGATACGAACCATTTTCATATCGTAACTTTACTCGTCACGAACCATTTTTAATTCCTAAAAATAATGTTAGTTCTCTTAAGCGATTAGTTTGAATTAGTGAAGATATTAAACCGTAATTGTGTAATCCACGCTCAAATTATTTTCATGAAAGTTATGATTGTCAATTTAAAACATATAAATTGCATTTTCTAAGACACCATGCTTAAATTAATCAAAGCCCCATCACATAAGTAAAGTTATAGTCTATTAACACCAATAAATTGCTTACGAATAGTCCGTCTGACCCAGCCGTAGACTTTCTCTACCAGTTTAGTATGTCTATGGACATTTCAAGTGTCATTTTTAGTAAAATATTTTAACCTTTGCCTTTTTCAATGCAAATTTAAATATAGTTGCTGAAATCTGTTGTTTTGCTCATTCGGTTTTTGTTTTATTCACTTCGGTCCCACAATACCCCTGGCCATACCCCTGGGGATAGGGTGGGACGAAACAATATCACTATTTAGTAGTGTTGGGAATTGAAAACTTTCATTGAGCTTCCTAAATTATTATTAAAACTACTGGCTAAGATGAAAAATAAATAAATGCTAAATAAAAAAAAAGTGTAGTTATGAAACTACACTTTTTTGGCACTGCACTCTAAGAGCATAAATTTCGGGCCATAAAAACTTGAATATTGTGGAATCCATGATCCTGTATTAGGTATAAGAAAACCATAACTTTATGGTCAAATCCATAAAAACAGCATTTGTGTTTTTTTATTAACGTTTTTTTTATCTATCTGAAAACACAAGTGTGTTTTCAGATAGATAAAAAAAACGTATACAAAAAAGTTTATGTAACTGACGACAATTTTGAAAACGTCACTTTTGACTGCTGTATCTCATGACTGTTCGACCTGTTCGTGTCAGTATTGACGGTATGTTAAGAACTAGATAGGCACGCCGAGCTCTCCTCGACTAATACAAGAATCCGGTTAGGAGCGAGAAGCAGCTGTTGTTGACAATAATTCTTAGAAAATGTAAGGTGAAATCGAACCAATCATGTCCATTATTTTAATTACTCTAGTGTGTAACTTAACAACTGTTACTGCTTACACATTGATTTGATTTATTTATATAATTAATAAGTATAATTTATTAATTTTGAATTATAGCTTTCTGATATTTTCTTTACATTATAATAATAATAAATAATAAATTAATATTCACGGACACTTAACACAACGCCTTCTAGTCCCAAACTAAGCAAAGCTTGTACGATGGAAACTAGATGGCTGATAGAATACATACATACTTTTTTTTTCTTTCTAAATACATACTTATAATACATAGAAACACCCAGACACAGAACAAACATCTAAGTTTACAACACACAAATGTTTGTTCTCGGTGGGGATCGAACCCACGACCCACAGCACGGAAGGCAGATCTACTACCGACTGAGCCATGACGCCTGTCATATTATTTTATTTTTATATACATTATTTTATTTATTACTATTTTAGTAGGTAGATTTGACTCGAAATCCTTGATGAATCCTTCGACTCGAATCTTTTATGTTACCCATGCATGCGCAATAAGGACACGAATAAAACACAAATAAATCTAAAAAAGTGATTTCATTTCTTTTCCCGACTGTCATGTCGTCGCAAAATGACTGCTAAACTTCTGTTGCTGACTGTACCACCGATTAGCACTATCAAATGAAACCGTAAACCAAAATGTATGGGAATAGATAGTTACAAATTCGACTCGTTTAACAGCTTTCCCTTTTACGGTCTCAAAAACTGCACCTAAACAAAAGTAGCAAGCTCCCAACATTTATAATTAATTAGTTGGTTAGCTAAATCTTTTTCCCACGTACTAGCGAAAGAAAATAATCATTTATTCGTTGGATGAGAAACTTTTACTAGAGACGATTACAATATTGTGTTGAAGATCGTGTGATGTTTAATTCTATTGTTTTGTATTGAGTAGTTTTATATTATAGGACCAATTTTATAATTTTTTTATTTAACTATTTCGTCTCTGTTGCGAAGAGATCTTGCCCAAGGACTTTCAATACTCCCTATCTTCAGCTTGCCCTCCGCGCTGTGGGTTGTGGGTTTGATCCCTACCAAGAACAAACATTTGAGTGATGGCAAAATGGATGTTACTAAGTATTAAAAGGACGTACTTACTAAAAAAAATATCTATTAGCAGTCAAGTTTCCATAGCAGAAGCTTTGCTTAGTTTGGGACTAGAAGGCGTTGTGTGAAATGTCCATGAATATTTATTTATTTAGTTTTCTCTGAACTGGATTCAAACCGACGACTATTATGATTTGAAGAACTTGATACACAGTGGATAGATATGAAAATTGATGTACCTAAATAATCCATTTGTTTTATTAGTAAAACCGTGCGTAGAACGATTTGAACCGGTCCAAATTGCGCGTACACACATAAAGCTAGGATTAAAAATGAAAGTTCTGTCTAGTCATAAGCTAAATATTGCGTAAGCTTATTTCAATGACTTGATCCAAGACCTCTGTAATCTGTATGCAACTACATAATCTATTAGATAAATAACTAAATCCTTAGAAAGACAAAAAATAAAATAATCCGAACTAATCATACGCTATTTATCTTACTAAGCTTTGATTTTGTAAGAGACAGTTACCGCTATAAGTTGGCCGTAGTACAGAGAAACAGCGAAATTGTAACATGGTGAGCTTAAGTTTTCTGTAGTGCCGAGGACATTTATGACGAGATGGAATAGGAGACTTGACGCTAACCGACAAAGTCATAAACAGAGGCCGAAAAGTTTGCCTTACCACCCAGATCATATTTTATAATACTGGCCTTACCAAAAGTCAACCAGCATTCGACTACCGCAGAGTCCTCTGCAGCACCTGATTCCCCTTCTAGAGGAACGGGTTGGAATTGCGTGGCCCCGTTCTTGCCTGACCCCGATGTAGATTTCAAAATAGTTACTGCGTCAATGAACAGTACAATATAGCAGACAAAGTTAGTTTTTATAATAATTACGATCTCTTTTTTATGAACTAAGAATTAAGATTATGCTGCGATAGTTATCCTAATCGTCATTTATTTTTCGGATTTCATAGTAGTCTTATCTAGTCGTGGGTTCAAATCCAGTCGTGCACTTATGAATTTTTCTACACGGATGAAATTTTATGTGCACGATACTAGCGCCCTCAAACGGTCAAGGTAAGGGTTATAGGTTCAATCCCCACCAAGATCGAACGTTTGTGAAGAATGGACATTTTATTATTGAAAGCTCTTACGAAGAATCACTGTAATTTTGCGGTACTAATCACGGCGGCAGATCCTTAGAAGTTAAATCTTAAGTGGAGAAAGTACGGATGGACATAGATGAGTATAGATAAGCATAGATAAGTATAGATAGATGAAGCATAGAAAAAGGTCTGTTTCACTTATTAATTACTATTAACTGAGTGTGTGTTTGTGAACCAATGTTTCCTGTCTCCCACTCTGACATTACTTAGTACTAAATAGCTTTTTTTTTGTTGTGGCACTGGAGGCTTGTCCTTTTGCCAAGTCTTTTTTGGTTTTCACTTTTTGTTCTAAATAATTAGTTACCTATTACCAGATTACTGCAGCTTTTATATTATTACTAGCCGTCGCCCGCAGCGTTGCTCGCGTTCTAGACCCTTTAGGGTGCGACTTTTCAAAATTCCTTTCTTAGTGCACCCCTACACTATATAAGGATACTACCCTCCAAATTTCATACCTCTAGGACTTAATAGTTTAGGCTGTGCGTTGATTCTCTGTCAGCTTCAAAAGAGTTTTATATATATTGATGATGATGATGATGATAATCATAGATAGGACATTATTTTTTTTAAAGATATACTTATGTAATATCAGTAAATGTAATTATGTAAAATACAAAAGTTTAGCAGGAATATAATTTTGATCCAATCAAGTTTTCCAATCAAAAAATGTCCCAAACAGTTAATTTTTTGGTTGGTAAACTCGTTTGGATCAAAGTGATACCTATAAAAATAAAAGTACAAATTCGGTCATCCACCCGCATTACACTGGTTGGGAGTCAATATAATAACAAGTTTTATTTAACACTAGCTTCCACCCGCGACTTCGTTCGCGTCCCATTGTATCTCGTTGATTTTCCGGTTTTTGCGTGAAAGAGGAACAAACATACATACATCCACCCATACATACATCCTCACAAACTTTCGCATTTAAAACATTAAAATAGGATTGGTATGAGCGTTATAATCCGTCACCGTCACTTTCGTTCATGTATCCAGTCCATCCAAAGGTTGCCTGGAAGAGATCGCTCACAGCGATAAGGCCGCCCATTGTACTTCACATAAGAATAATGAACTCTCTGTTTATTTTATAATTTCTGTAAAAGTGGTGTTCAATAAGGAGTTTTCTATTTATCTATCTATCTATAATTATTGCAACCTGTGCAAAGATCTAATTATTATCTTGTACAGTAATATCTCAATCGTAATGGCAACATTAACTTTTCCAAAGGGCAGTCATCGGTTTTAACCTTTCGTCCTTTCTCTTCACTTCTTTTCAACATTTTGTAATATTTGCTCTCCAACTTTCTCCGGCGTCGTTATGGTGAACTAAAGTTTAAGCTTATTTACCGTCACTAATCTTTAAATATCTTTAATAGTTATAAATATTGAACGATCTGTTCATGCTTAGCTTATTTTGAACAGCTGAGTCAATTTAGCTGTTATCTGTAGAATAAAAGCGGTAAATGAATCGACTGAGATATTTAAATAAAATAATGTCAAATAATGTCAAGCATAGAGGTACATAATACTTTCCAGACACGATTCGATTTGGATCATACTAATGAAATTTACAAACAAACGTGCGAGTTATACCGTATTAATCTACTAAGATTACTATACTGATAATTTATCAGAATAAAATCTTTGTTTTGTAATAAGTGCATACACACAAGAATAAATGTAATTTTTATGAGTTTTCGTAGAGCAACTTCGTAGCTCGTAGCATTCATATTGAGCGAGCTGTATCTTTTGTAAGCTGTGACCAAAGTTTCAAGCTATTATCTAAAGCTCATTACTTTATTAATTGATACTGAAATCAAACAATTTGTCACGCTATCTCAATATAGAAAATAATACTTAGTAATAATGTTTTCATGACAAATATCATTATGATTGGGTGAGATCAGTAATTATCTTGTTCTTAAGATAAGATATTTTTAATCATAAAAATGTCTTAATTAATTGTTGCTGGATAATTTTTCGTCATTATTATAGGTGCCAAGATAAATCTACGTGTACCGGCGTAATGCAAGTAAAGTTGTGGATAGAAACTTGTATTTGAACTTGTATAGGTAATATTTTACAACGTTTTGGTTAACATTGTCGATTCTGTTGTTGCATTATAAAACACAAAAAATTTTGATGTCACTTTTTCACAAGAAAAAAACGGTTATAACTTTAGCACTGTCAAATCAGGTTGTTTTTTTTTTAAGGATAAAAGTAATGGAACAAGCTGATAGCTCACCTGATGTTAAGCAGTAACTTCTGCCTATAACAATGCATTACCTCACAGAGCAAGTCCAATGAGGACGTGCCCTGTAAGACAATGCACTGCGTCCATCACTCTGAGACGTAAAGATCTTGAGGTCTCATGTGCCTGTAATTACATTGATTTAAAAAATGCAACAATAGAATCGACTCCAATTTCAAAGGGATTCATTCAATTTCAAAGCATGGTCAATGTTTTGTGTCGCTTAGTAGAGGCAATGCGCGCGCGCACCGTAGCATCTCGTTACGCGATACTTAGTTCCACTGTAGTTCCATCCGATTTACAACATTAGTGGCCAATTAACTACTAATCACTAGTTATTTAAGTAAACTACTGCTGTTTTCAATTGTTGCTGAAATATTTTATTATAAAAAAGTCAACTAATATTCGTGCGTACTTCTTGCCTATATAGTTTCTCGGAGGCGCGTGTTCAAACTCAGAAGAATGACTCAGAAGAAACTAGTGGCATGACAAACCAACTAACTAGCTTAGTATGTCTGAAGCTTTTTCGGTATCTAACTTCTAAAATCTGAAATCAGTGATTTAGTTGACGAATGTATCTCCACTGTATCATATACTTATATACTCTACCTTTTTTACGCATTCAGTTCTTTATAATTTAATGTTTATTTTATTGTGTCGCTGTAGGTATGTGTTTTTGCGTAAAATAAATAATATCTATTTCTATACTCAAATTAATCGATAAACCCCAATTATTCAACTAAGTAGATATTTGATGTTGTTGTTGACAAAGAACAAAATACAACATGGATAAGTAGATGATACGAAAAAGATATGAACTTTTCCAACGCACCATAAAAACAAGTTTCCAACGGAAGTTTTCCAGCTAGGGCGGGCGGTACAATACTAGGAAGCTGCCTCTCTCCGCCCGGACCTTATGGTGAAGAACTAAGGTTCATATTGGCGTGATTGTCCAACGCCTCACTGACAGACTGACACACATCGTAAGACCCGCTCTGAATAAAACACACATGATTACGGATACGGACGCCATCCGGAATCCGAAATCCGGAAAGTTCCGATCTTTATGCTAATGTATTCGATTTGAAATGTAGATTTTGTTGATTTTGCTATTTGTGTTTTTAGATTTTTTGAACGAAAGTTTCTGTCTATTTTCGCAGTTTTTTTTATGACAGCTTAAGTTAGGTACCTAGGTCATCTTTTAGACATAGATGTAGACATTCATTTTTATGGTGAATTTGGCAAGGTGAAACATCAAATTGTACGTCAAATTTGGTAAAATAGAGCCTTATCATATAAAAGCTCCACGTACCGTAGATTTCAGTAAAAATGTTAAGTGATTACGTAAGTTTCAGGAACCTGAAAGTTTTTTATTTATTGTACCTATTATGATTAATTTTAATATGATTAGTATTAGTTTGGTACTTGTTATGTAAATCGATGCTTACTACTAAATACCTATTTCAGGACGTGTTTTTTATAAGTTATAGAACTAAAATCCTTATTATTTATCTGCAAGTTATGGATAATGATTGCATAATCGTGTCCTTACACTAGACCCAGACTAGACCTAGGTCAGTACAATATCTCTTATCATGAATTCTTACAAAACAACATAAATAAACATACCGTCGAATCTTCCAAACCAAAAAAGAGCACAGCAACACGGTCCACAATCACAGTTTCCACCAAAAAGTCCCACAAATTGTTATGAAAATGTCAAAAGCACGTGCTCACACACACAACGGTATCGAGCGCGAGCGTGCGCGCGCCGGAGTAAGTGACAAGTGCCGTGGTGCGCGCGCGCAGGTGCCAACCTCCCTCTAACAAGGTCGCCCCCCCTACACCATTTCACTGGGAGAAAGTCTGCCTACATACATACCAAATTTCCGAACTGATTGAGTCGGGTGAATTAAGTGTGGGATGATGAATGGAAGGGCCGGAGGAATGTCGGCGGCTTTGTTGCGATAGGTCGCGCCGCGGGAAGGGAGAGGGTGGCGCAAGCGCATGGTTTCGGCAACTGCTGAAGAGTTAGTGCTAAAGGCTTGGTTCGAGTGCTGCTTGGCATTTAATAAACGCAGTAGGCGCATGTATGAGTGCTGGCTGATCTAAACGTAGTCTTGGTTTATACGTCACTATAGTGGATGTAAAGTGGCCGAAAATGTTGTCCTCAGAGTTTTACAATATTATTAAATAATAAGAAAATTTAATAGTTAACCAGAAAACACTGTTGAAAGTTGTAAAAAAATTACCCTGGTTTGTAAGAAAAAGTTACTGACCAGGCAAACAAATTCGCGAGCATTCTACTAGTAGAACTACAAAATATACTCATCACTACACTACACAATGTACTTTGCTACTCACGCGATTGAAATCGATCCGCAGCACAAAGCAGCAATCCATCATCAGTATCAGATACGGATAATTTGACTGTGAAATGCAATCGTTGATCTTCGGATTGCGGGAACTCTGATTCAATCTGCCGTCGGCAATTGTGTTTATTTCATTTGTCAATCTTTGTCATGCGCGGAAAATGATCGATTGAAGTTTTTTAATTAATTTGATAATTAAAGTTAAATGTTTAACCAATTATCTTTCGCTCTTTTGCGTCGGTTTATGATAGTACCTCGCAACTAATTATCTCTTACGGAAATTGGAACAATTACATGAGCTTATATTTATTGACCTCTTGAAAGGTTAGTTTGCTTATGAATCTTTTTCCTGAATTTCTTCGTTCGCGTGAAACTTTGGGAGTTTCGGGATTAACATTATTTTTAATATCTCTAGAAAAAATAAGCAAAAAAGTTGATTTTAGTGCAGCAATAATAAAAGTGCTGTTAACTAAAATAAACCCTTTAATAAAATCGTTGTTTTTGTCATACAGTAGCAGGAACATTTTTGCCTACGGGGTGTCAAAAGACCATTCAGATAAATGAAACCTTCAGATTATACTATGCTTGAGACCAACCGTTTGAAAACCTGGAAAACAAATACCCCAGTTTTTTAATTATTATTTTAACCAGCTTATAACTTGTGCAGCAGCGCTAGAACTTGTCAGTACTCCAGCAGGCACTGTTTTAGACAATTGAACTAATTTTAATCTATACTTAAGCCTATTTAACGCCAACGACCGGGACCAGTGGAGAATTTTAGGAGAGACCTTTGCCCTGCAGTGAGACACAAAAAAAAACCTATTTAAATGTAGCCCTGTAAAATATATATTATTGAGGTAATAATATGGGTGTGTATTACCAGGTCGTGTAATCTGCGTACCAGTTTGCGCATATTTCATCTGACGACGGGTGGTCTGCCGTCCTAGATATCATCGGTCTTCGTCAGCACACCGTGTAGGATCATGGGCTTTCTAATATTGATAGCTGGCCGATAAACAATGATCGGTAATTAGTTGGGAAGGAGCACACTTGTTTGGGGAAATTGATATACGAAACTACTTTTTACGGTGTCCTACTAGTTTAATGGTGTAATGGTTTATATCGTAGGGCTAAATGCTAGGGCTTTTTGACTCTTACAGCTTTACCGAGAAGGTACGCAATGGTATTAACCTGCCCAATACATACCACTCCGTTTTAACCCTCAAGTATTTTAAGACAAGGATTATGTAAACAAAGATTTTGTAATACTTAGGTTAGGTATCCTAATTTGTTTTTGAATAAATACAGAGTTTGGTCCTTTTTACGTAAGAATATGCATAGCGTAGGCCTAATACTGTGATAACGCTGGAACAGCTGGAAAATCTGAGTAATTTAGTTACTGTATTCAATCCTGATGGCTCGAATACTAAAGAATGCATACTTCCTATTCCAATTACAAATTAAAATTGAGCGCAAATCCTGAAGCACCTTTGCGCAGTAATAGGTCGAAAATTTACATAGAAAACTTTCTATATAAACGTGAAGTGGTTATGGCAATTCACCTATGGCTATTTAGCCTCGTTATCGTTAGTTTTATCGACGAACCGTGAATGCCAATAAAATCTATCGTAGTCATAAATCAAAATGTGCTATCACTTTTGTAAAACAAATGAGAGCGCTGATAAATAATTAAAATATTTTTTATATTGACTGGCATATTTACATACATTTCCATAGTTTACTAAAACACGGTGAATATTGAACCTCGTTTTTTCACGCATTTACTATAGGAATAGATACTTACTTACATGTCATCGAAATAATAGCCCTTTCAGCTACTGAGAGAGTCGTGTTGGGTTGCTGAGCAATACGAAAATGGAGATTTCAATAATATTATTGGTAATTTAATTTGTCTTGGTGTATTGTACCTAGATATGTCTAGTATAGTATATAGGTACAGGTAAGTATATTACATAGGACGGAGCTCTCCTAGAAACGCATTTGTCGCATCCGGGGCGACAGGCACGCGACTCTGCGCACGCGCAGTACTGATACTGCTCGCTCTATTGATAATAGTACACCTAATCTATGTTTTCAAAAACTAATCCTTTTTTTTAGTTTTTTGAGCAGTGGTTCTCCGACATAGAATTGGTAAAATATTATGTAAGACATTTTATAAAAAAAACTATACATTGAATAAATGCACATGCATTTTGGTACATAACTATTCAAATAAGTATGGTAAAATGTGAAAGTGTATAATATTTATATTTTTTAATAAATTCAATAAATATCTACATAGTTTCCGGGTTAGACAGATATTATTTTAAATATAAAAATCATAATTTAAAGTAGCCAGACATGTTAATACAGACAAAATACATAAAATATTTATTCTTTTTACTTACATAAGAAATTTAAATCTTTTAAAAATCATTTAACATTTTCTAATTTACAAAAAGTATTACTTGTAAATTTAATTTTGGTTGAACACTTAACTTGTGTATAATAAATAAAAAAAAACGTGTGTGAAACTTGACACTGAGAGGCTCTTCTAGAATTACATTTGGGCGTTGCTCTTGGCAAGTTCTAGTTTGGCGGGCTGTTCAGTCTCTGTTTCATAATTTGAAACGGCGACACAACAGATCTTAATTATGGATTTTTTTCAATAACACTTAAGATACACTACAGTACTCGCACTATAAACATGCGCATACGCACCAACCACACGCGTACAGCCAGTGACAGCCCACTTGCACGCATCCTACTGCGGCGACCTTGCGGCCGACATGCGCCCCGAGATTTCACTTCCTCGCATGCGCGCAAAAAAACGCCCATCCTAGACTTGTTTAGTTTTTTGACCCTGTTTATAAAGATCGATTTTGGTTTAGTTTTGATGCTAGTTGGTCGGTTGGTTGTTTTTTTATGTTGTGTATTTGCATGCCTTCTAGGGTAAGATTGTACTTGGACTATTACTACCTATATTGTTATCACCACCATTGTAACACCTTCATTCTAGCACATAAATGATTAAAAATTATGAATTACTAGCTTTCACCCGCGGCGTTGCTCGCGTTCTAGACCCTTTAGAGTGCGACTTTTCAAAATTCCTTTCTTAGTGCGCCCCTACATTATATAAGGATCCTACCCTCCAAAGTTCACCTCTAGGACTTATAGTTTAGGCTATGCGTTGATTCTAAGTCAGCTTCAAAAGGGTTTTATATATATTGATATTTTTCGTTCGTGTTAGTTCTGAAAATCTTTTTATTGGGACGAGTTAGAGAGCCTATAAAAATATTTTTAAGCACCTAGATCAAAGTCAAAAAATTTTTCTCAGTAAAATCATACAAATCCTTTAGGATACCTTATATACTTTTTGTTAGTACGTTCTGTATATTAGCACCAAACAGATAAAATAAAAAAAGGTCACTGTGGTCCATTAAATGGTCATTACGAAGTCAACTTACAACTTTTCAAAAGCATAAAGTTTTGTTTCACGGATCACAGACTGAAAAATGATAATTTACTTAGTTACTTACTTCCTTACTTCGTTTTACTTTTAAATATAGGAAAATTTTTGATTCAAAAATCTGCATTCTCCGCGTTGTGCTTGTGGTGAGTTTGCAGACTACGATTTCGTAAAATATGTAAGAGTTTGTTTACTTAAAGTTGCAGATTCCCACGTGTTTGTAAAATGTTGAGGACTTATTGCTCCGGATGTTTGGCTTAAGTTTCTTTCCCTTGGAGGCTTTCAACTTTCTTGTCTATTGGATACTTCACTTTGTTAAGCTTAGAATACGGGTAAGGCTGCAGGCGCACTTACAGCTATAACCTGGCACATGCCTACTAAAACCTCTTAGTTTTTAAAATAGACTATTAGAAACTCTTTGGGTTAGATTATAGAGTCTCTATTTAAATTTATCTAGCTACCTTATTTGTTGTTAAAACACCAACGCTCTATCGGGAAAAAAGTACGCAGTCCTGTGAAAAAAAAAATCACATTCGAATTTCGAACATTTAATAAATGTCATACCTTGAACGTCACGTAGAAGAAAACGCAAAGCTTTTTTGATCTTGTCAATAGTCAAAGAAAACTCAGTCAATAATTTTCAAGCTCCACTCAACCTGAGAACGTACAAACGTTGATGATCCCACCCACACCATCTAATAATCTAATAATTGTACTCTATCACTTTGTAATAGAAACTAGAATTGATTGGCTAGTGAAAAATTCAAGGTTGGTGACTTTCGAACATGTCAATAGAGCTTTCGCTATCTGTGACCGAGACGCACGCATTATTTGCTTTACTTACTCCGACATTTTTGTGATGTGAAGAGGTTAGTACAACCGCACACGAGACAGTCGCCACACTCGCCACAGACATTAGTGGCCAGCGAGTGACATAGGTAAAATATGTATTCTTACATGACATGTTTGTGTTCTAACAAGAATATACTACTCCTAGGTTGTTGACAAGCTCTACCTTCTCTACGTTCTGCGCTGTAAGTTATGGGCTCCAATTACCATTAGGAACAATAAATACTTGAGTACTGCGTAAACTTGTAGGCTACTCCAGTGACACTTGTATTTAAAACACTAACACGTGTGTCTTTTGTGTTTTTTGTTGCAGTGGACTTCTACGCTACAAGTAAGCACATTTTTCTTTCCTATATAACTAAAATATGACTGGCGAGCTAACTGCACACGTCGCAGTCGCTTGCCACTAGTGGCTGTGAGCTACACGAGTGCGGGTAGCCTTATTTCTATGACGATGGTTTTTAATGGGAATGGTTTGAAGGGAAAGCTATTGACCTTGCTCAAGATAAAACCTTTTACAAACCTTTAAGTCGAAAATTCTAGCATTATATTTCTGTACTTTCTAAGTTAGTAAGTGGGAAAAGCTAAATTCTTCCAGTCTTCTACCTACCGTCATCTAACTGGCTCATTCCAGTTTTCCCCTGCGTGAATCCCCTGCGTAGACGACTTCTGGAACTTTTGTCCAATAATTCCCTTAGCAACCCCTGCGACCCAGGAGATAATTGTACTCTCCAGTGGAACGGAATCCGCGTCACTCGTTGGATTTGCAACAAACATTTAGACTACCTAGTGCTCCTAAGCCTAGATCGCTATGATAACTTTTTTATGGTTCTCAAGTGACGTCACAACCAGGATAATCTAAAATAAGTAGCGAAATATTAATAATAGTCATTGGCTGGCTCATTTACCTACTCAAGCTGACCGCCATTTCGTAATATAGAAAGTGATGATATGGCTGAGAATCCACTCAACTTATGTGGTAGTAGACTGTAGTGCTTGATTTCACCGGCACATTCCTAGAATATTTATAAGTTAGTAAAAAAAAAAAAATCTAAAATTACAAACTTGACTTGGATGATCAACGATTTTTCACGTTAGATCACATTTTCTTTTATGTTTAACGATTTTTTACAATGTTATGATCTCCATATACGATGCTTCAGACCTCTTTGTATGCCAAAAGTGACGATAAAGCTGAAATGGTTTTTTTATTAGATATTGGATAGACATAAAAAGTAGGTTTGAAACTAGCCCAAAGTTTTTTTGATGACCTTATAGAAAAGCTTATAGCTGCTCTCAAGTCAGATTTGAATCCAATCAAATAGTTTCATCTGGTTAGATTTATCAATAATTATCGTATAAGTAAGTTGTCACACGAATTTTTATCAATAGCTTGCTTGCTAATAATGCCAACTTTCAAAATATACATGATAAAATACCAGGAATCTACCTTGCAAAATCTTTTGTCGTGAAGTTACGCCGGCGGCTTCGCAGTGTACCATTGAAGACCCGCTCAGCCCAGTCATAAACATAAAAAAATAATTTTGCAATTTAACGGTGTATTTTACAAATTAAAAACAAAGAAGACGTATGGCTATCTCAAATTAAATCGGTGTATAAGAGCAGAGATAAAAATTTATAACGTTAATTGACATTTAAAATCGAGAGCTGCAAGCAGCCCGAAATTCGGGGAAATAATGAGATCGTACTGAAAAAGTCTTACAACCTGACCATTGCCATATCTGTCAGGACCTACTTTCCGGAAATAAAAGGGAAATTCATCATTACCATTCCAAAGTTTTGATTCCGACAAATAAACCTGCTTAAGTTTTAGACCTATCGTTCGAAAATGAGAAATTTTGAAAAGTGCGAATTGAAAATTTTAACTACATTATGCATGCGACCCATCATCATCATCATCCACACCCGTCGTCACGTACTGCTGGCTGTATAGGGCACTATCTTTCTGTGCCAGTACTTCACGATCCTGGGCGTCTACTATGTGAATAATGATTACCGAAGATTCGGTAGTTTGTGCTACACTGCGCAGTAACGCTGTGCCTTAGAAAGAGCCTAGACCATCGCTCGAGGTGACCGCGCAGTTTAACACAAACGTCACTACCGAATCTTCGGTAATCATTATTCGCAGTAGAGACCCTGGGCTAATTTCATCCAGTTCTTACCCGCGATGGTGTAGGTACGTACTCTGTTGGATTGTTACTAGTTAACACTAGATACAATTTTGTTTAAAACAATTATTACGCGCAGTTAGATCGTATCTTGTAAATCTACTTAAGTATTACAAAGTAAAAACCTCTAAAGAAAGTTTTAAGTTGAGATTACGCATAGACACCTAATTCTAAGATTAATAAAACTCAACACCATCTCAATAAAATACACTAATGAACAATCCAATGCAAAAACATTCACACGAATATCACCACTAAACTCAAAGTGCTAAATCTCACAATCCCAAGTCTAAACAGCTAATCTTCTTAAACGCTATAAGTATAGTAATCAATAAATCGATAGAACATTTACGCCATAAAAATAGCGATCCCCATTAAAATAAAACCTGTATTGAAGGCATTTGCAATAAAATCATTCACTTTCTCTCAACTAGGTACCTACATTGGAATATTTTGTCGGTACGTTGTAATTATGTTGATATATTAAACGTTTCGGTTTGAGATGAATTATTTTTTGTCTATTCCATGTACTAATCTGCTCACAAGCGGATCCAGGGGCTTGTGCGGGGCTGGGGGCTAAATGCCCCTCAAAAGCTACGAGTTTTCTCAAGCGTGCCCCAAAATTTGTCAAGTCCCTCCCAAACTAAAATCCTGGTTCGAGCCCCTCTCAAACCGTAATCCTGGATACGTCACTGCATTTACTCAAATACTTTATCTATGATGTTCATCTTGTATATAAGCAAGCAAGCTCGTATGAGTTAGTGTCCAACTCTGGTGACGGAGCTTTTAGGCCGCCTTAAGGCCTCCTTCATGGCTTAGCGACTGATAAAGCCGGGACCGACAGTTTAACGTACCCTCCGAAGCAAACGAATCTTGTAAATTAGAGCATGTGTGAAAAGTGGTCCCTGACACTGCATAAACCATCTTCTAGCGAGCCTTACTCAAGAAAGTACAATTTACTTTTATTTAAGGGTTACTCGCATCAAAATAACTTCCTGTTTCACCATCTCTTTTGAAAACCTCTGATTAAATAGGTTATTTCCATCGAGCCCACCGGCCGGCCCACCGGTGGGCCAGATTACCGGCTACAGTGAGTGTTACACGTGGATTCGTTGCAGATGAGTCAAGTAACACTAAAATCCGAGTTACGCGGTAATTTTTAATGACCCGTACACTCGTACATGTGCATACGTCTAAATAAAGAAATAAATAGAGACTTGTAAATAAAGACTAGTGGATGGGTCCGCGGGAAAACTATCAAAGATCAAAAAGATTTAATCTTATATGTGGTGAATTTTTTATCGGTATTCTGCGATACAATACAGAGTATAGTAGTGCCCATGCTAGTAGTAGAACGCGAACTTAACGCGGTATAAGTTGTAGAACTTATACCGCGTTCACACTATGCCATTGCCGCTGCCGGCATTCATGTCTCGGACTTATTGCCACAGCAACATCGCCTTTATTCTCACCAAGGGGCTGGCATGAACTTGGCGATGTTGCTGTGGCAATAATTCCGGAATTAATCGCGGCAATAATTCCGGCAGCGGCATGGGCATGTGTGAACGCGGTATAAGAATAAAGGCGATGTTGCTGTGGCAATAATTCCGGAACTAATCGCGGCGTTCATGCCGGCAGCGGCAAGGGCACAGTGTGCACGCGCTATTAATTATGCTGAGTGACGACCGATTTTGTAGTCATATATTAAGATTCCTATTTTTATTTCTATCTCTCTGCTGTACCTATTATTATGTTTCTTTTTATGACACAAAATAAAAGTTTTTTATTCTATTCTATTCTATTCAATAGGAACAAAATACCTACATCTGAATTCACAAAGCCATTTCTCTACCAATTAAAAATGTACCATACAAATACTTTCTACGGCTGTGTGGCTAACTACCAGTTTTCACGTTTGTTTTAATTTCTAACTACAAATAAATGGAAATTAAGTAGGTTGCGATGGCAATGATGAGGAAACAATATTTGCTTTTATCTATGGAGGTTTTATGACTGACCTAGAAAAAAAAATCTTTAAAAAGTTTTATAACAAACAGGTATGTCAAGTAAGCTTGAGTTATTTTGTAAATATTGTAAATACTGTATCAGTCGTAATTCTCTTTGTGATTAAAGTTCAAAATTCATGTATTTTTTGGTAAATAAATAATTTTCATAAAAATGCTTTAATTTTCCTGAAATCTATTCACAAACTGGTCACTTGCAGGAACCAAAACATTAGAACTTTATGAAAGAGGAACCACAGAATGCAAATGAGGTTGACCTAAAATTCACTTTGTTTTCAGATGAATATTTTACTGTGTTCCGGTTCAAAGAGGTAAGGATTGGACAATGCTTTAGAATAAATAAAACATTGTTTCTAACATTGATCATTTTGTTATTTATTCTTCTTATTTTTGGATATGTAATGACATTGTGTGAAAGAGGATATGAATGTGAGAGGAGTAGATTCAGAGTTGACGAATGATAGGAGTGAGTGGAGGAAGAAAACATGTTGTGCCGACCCCACCTAGCGTGGGATAAGGGCAGGGAAATGATGATGACCTAATGACATTATTTTTTATTTATACTTAACATTATATTTCAAGAAACTGTGTTATAGGAGAATAATAATTATTTGTTGTAATATCAAAACTCAAAAAATGCCTTTCTCCTAAATTTTATGAAAGGCAGACTCTACCTTTGTAGAGTCATAAAAAAACATTTTTTTTATTTCTCAGTCTCACGTAGGTAATTCTGTTTATTAACCTAAGTCGTGTAAAAATGCACATCAAAAGCCACTTCACCATCTATTATTCACAAGCAAAAGTTAGAAAATCTAAAAGTACATTATTTATCAGCTGCATGCCAATATCCCTCTTATTTACAGGTTGGTAGGGTTTAAAATTGTGTATGCGTTGTATCCCAACGCTTAATTACTGACTGTTCTTCCAAGAATGTGAATTAATCTTACATACACGTTCACCTCGCCCTTTGTCAATCGAGTTTTTCATTTGTAAACTTCAGGAGCAAAAAACCGAACTATGTTTCAACAGTGATGAGAAAATAATTATCATCCCAAACTCACCCTGTTTTACGAACAGCAAAAAGGTAAAGATGTCACTGAACATTATTCCCTGTCAGCATAAAAATTCGGGTAAATTTTGACATGTAGGTAGTGACCTACATGTCAAAATTAACTCTTTCACTCGTTAGCTATTGCATATGTGGATATTAGAGCAGTCGCTGTATTTCGAAGTAAGCACGTTTTGTTTTCGTTTTAGCGTAACCTAATATTAGTGAATCATTTTAGTAAACAGCACCTAAAAATATTCACATTTCATTTATAGTTTCTAAATCATAGTAATAATCAACGGAAGAATAATAGAATGTTTAATACTGGGATCGAAGAGACTCGGTAATCTGTTATGGAAAATGCGATAGGTAGTTTTTAAACTGGATTCAATTTTCGCATCTTGACAAAAATGTTTGCATGATTTTGTGAAAAATGTTTGTGAATTTCCTGTAAGTATATTTTTATAGCTATCAGCCACGGAAAATCTTAGTACAGGATCGCAAGCGCTACTTTAAATCGATACATTTTCTCGGCCAGCAGTGTACAACACTTGAAACAGGCAGTTGTTCATGTTCTTTTGTGCCCTATTGACATCGTTAATTAAATAAATATAAACGGTGCAACACCATACACTTTCTTTTACGAAATGGAATAAAATTAGTAAAGAAAATTTCATTACTTTGTACCTTCTTTTTAATTTGCCTTTAAATACCAAATTACCTACAAGAATTTGTGTATAAGGTATCAGTCTAAAATGGTCTGCTATTTTATTCGAAAACGTGGGTCTTTTAACTAAAAAACTCATATAAGAGGAATTTTGAGCTGATAGTCGAAAAAATATTAGCTATTCTCATTTCTACAGAATGTGACGTCATGACCCTAAATGAGCCTTTTTGCCAACCGTGGAAAGCTTCGTCTTGGTAGCCCGTTCAACCTTGACCTCTTTAAATATAACATCACACCCCTGCGGTTCCCGGCCACAGAATAAATATAGCAGAGGTTTAACCCCAGCCTCGCTACTGACTAGTGTTGTGATTGTGACACAGTTTACTCGAACGGGCAGTAAGTCATGAAGGCAGAAGGGTTGAATAAGAGGGTACAGAAACAATTTTCTCGGTCTATGCATCTTTCTTTTCTCTATATTGTGGTAAAGTTTTTGAACAAAAAATATCAAAAAAATTGGTTAGGTCTTTTCGATAGTGTTCACGACACGCTGATCTCACCAATAACTATATTATTGATCCTGCTAATTATTATAAACGCGAAAGTTAGTGACGATGTGTGTGTAGGTATGTTTGTTCCTCTTTCACGCAAAAACTACTGATCTGATTTGTATGAAACTACATACTAATAGGCTACTTTTTATCCCGGATCCAACGGGACGCGAACGGAGTCGCGGGCGGTAGCTAGTCTTATATAAATGAGAAACTAAACTGGGCCATCAACTAGTCTGTTAATAAATCTAAATATCGACCATTGAGTTGATCTAGAAAATATTTTTAGAAAATACCAAAGAAATTCAAGCCATAGAATACATAGAAACATAATAATAATAAATAATAATAGAACACAGAATAATAATGTGTTGATAAAACATCTCATTTTTATGGTACTACTACTTCGGACCTTAGGAAAAGTCGTTAACATAAAATAAATGGAAATAACCATTCTCCGCAGACCTCTACAACCAGGGCCTCTTGACAATTTTTGTATGAGAAGTGGGAATGTGTAGGGCTCTGATTTTTCTGGTTGTTATCCTAACCTGAATACGGGTAGACTGCCCGGATCCACTCTTGATGGTCGGTCACTTGTCGCCTTGGGTATGAAAAATCGCTCGGAATTGTAGTGATTTGATCAATTGAATTTTACGTAGGTGCCCTGTTAATAACCATGTTATTCATAAACTCGTTTAAGCTTAGAATAGTTACACCGTGTTTTGTCTTTTGCAACAAGGAGATTCAAATTCGAAATAGACAAAACACGGTGTAACTAACTCCAAGCTTACATCGAGTTTGTTACAGGGTTAGATAGGAGTTGAATAGAGTTAGTAGTAAGAATGGAGAGAGTTGAGATGGAGCTAGGAGGAGAAATCTTTCAAGCTGTTTAGCTAGTGGATCAGAACAGCCAAATAAAGTGACTTTGAATAGAGTTAGTAGTAGGAATGGAGAGAGTTGAGATGGAGTTAGGAGGAGAAATCTTTCAAGCTGTTTAGCTAGTGGATTAGAACAGCCAAATGTGACTGTTCTGTAAAAAAACTAAAAGAATCCGGACGCGATCCATCCGGGACATCTAACACGCAGAAAGTGTTTTTACTTTTCTCGGTCAATGTACACGTTTTCACCGATTCCGTCCTTATCTCAAGGCGGTCAGGGGAGCGCGCGTTTTATATGCGTAGACGCGTACAGTCGTTCGGTACCTCGGCTCGAGACGATGTAGAGACACTAGTTTCTAGAAATGGCATTTACAGAAAAAAAAGTTATACCTACGGAAATGTTCTTGAAGATTTGGCAAAATTCAAGTAGGTATCTTATCTAACACAAGAAAAATATGACAGTCGATAAGAAAGCGTTTTGAAAACGACGGCCGTAGACACAAGCTACTATAAGAGTATACCCCTTGTTGAGAAACCAAATCGAGCTAATATAACTTCAGTGTGCAAGAACCTTCAAAGCCAAAATTGGCTATTCAAGTCACCTTAGAGCCCACTATAGGCATCAAGCAGCAACAATGTCGCCGTAGCCGAAACCGGCCAGGAAGACATCATCATCATCATCACTATCACTAAGTATAAGTTCAAAATTAGGTTTTGGTAGAGAACACCATAGAGACTTGTTGATATCAATAAGTATAAAAATATATTGCTTATTCTGCATTCTTGGGTTTTAATTTTAATCCGATTATCCCTATTACTTTTACCTGATTTGCTACCACGACCGTTTACCCACGTTTAGTCAAGCGTAGGACGCGCTCCGGTTAGATGGCGCGGAGATCTGCGAAATGTAGATGAGAGGAACCGAAGACCGGGCTCAATGGCTCATCTTAGAAGAAACTTACGTCCAGCAGTGGAACAATATACGTTGGTGATGATGATGATTTCCTACCTTCTAAAAGTGATGCTCACCAATTCTACAGCTACGAGTTTTGATCTCCATGTTGGAATCTCCCGCGAATCTAAATTAGTTCGCGCGTCGGGAATCACAATCAAGCGGTGCTCTCACTTCGAAGATCTTTTAACACCAGTGTCTTTGTTTTTTGAGTCGCTAACGAGTCCGTCAATAACTTTTTTTTTAGGTCTTTAGCGAGTCTGTCAATACCTACTTTTTGTGTCTTTGACGAGTCCGTCAATAACTATCAAATATCAATGTCTAATGACCAAGTTACTATCAAAATGACCAAATACTTTAAACAAAGTGCGCGCCTAAAATCTTCGGAAGATTTGTCTGGCACTTTTAGGACCCGACTGGATGATAGCTGCAAGAAATGGGCGATCGTAAGTACATAGTTTGAAGGAGTTTCATGAAAAATCCTAAGCACTACAACTAAGAACGAGAAAGATACGGTAATTCCTACATTTAATAAGGCAAATAATAATAAGTTAAGGGTAGGTACTTGTGTAAAATAGGTATTTTCATTTTTTCAATCAAAATGCGTGACTTGTCTTGTAAATCGTGGTTCAAAATGCCCAAACTGGTGCTAGCCAGCTAACATTCCGATAGTGCTTAGTACGTGACGACTGAGCTTTGCAATACAGAATACAACTAAATATAGATAAGTATTCCACACTTTGAAATACCTAAGTGTAGTTGTTTTCTACTGAAAACTCATTCATAATAAAGCGGCTGAAATCACAGATAGTGTTATTTGTGTGTTTTGACAGAAGTTTCTTAAAAAACTCGGGTTAAAGTTTAAAAAAACCTCGAGTTTAGATTCCTGACATTTATAAATAAAAATCGGTTGAAAATCTATGCTTGAGTTCAATTTTGACTTGATCTAGGGTTCGAAGTCAGCGGGGGACTGGACGTAAAGGCTCTGCCGGTTTCCCAGTCCCCCTCCACGTAGACGACGCCGGAGAAACTGGTGGTTTTAGTGGGTACACCGGTCCTATTTGGACCGGGAGCCCCACATAACCCTCCTCATCCCCCATGAGGGGGGTATGCGTAAAGCATTTCCCAAGTATAAAAAAAAAAAAGGGTTCGAAGTGAAAAAATTCCGCCAATGAAAATCTGTCGAAAAATCTGTTCTATTCTGACTTGATCATTATTTCTTAATACTTATGTACAAAGCTAAAAAATAAATACGGCCTCTATAAAGTATCATTGTCACTTGCATGAAGACATGTAGACAGTATTGTATTTATACAGTATACTGATGGTAATCTGTAGTTTTAGCTGATGGAAATAGACCTTTTTTCGGCGAATGGCGAATATTTAGCCACCAAATATAAAGGCTGTGCTTTCTAAACTTCAAAAAAAAAATTAAACTTTAAGAAACAAGGTTTGTGCCATAAAAGTGTCCATAGGCTAAATAAATCTAACTGTTTAGCGACTGCAAATACCTACTTCGGGACGGTTCAGATTGATTGCCAATAAGACAACCCAATGAGCTATCGGAAGTCACGCTCACCATGATTGAAACAGTTTTCTATTAAAACAACGTTCAAGTTCAAAAAACATGTTTGGACGGCATGCCACAGGTGTGACCAACTAGTTCCGTTTGGCTCAGCAAAATTTGGGCCGTTACACACGTTTCTATGGCCCACATATTGAAATGAATATATTTGCTTTGATGAGGTTAATGCGAAATGCGATATCGTCAAATCTTAAATTAGAAAAAACCATAGAACCAATATTAGAAGAAAATATATCTTATCCAAGCCCACAGTGAGTCAGTGACGTATTATAGGGTACCCGCGATAAATTATCTGTGACGTAAAGTACGCCGCACAGAAACGTGAGCACTCTACCTTCGTACCTTCTCCATTTTTTTTAATTTTGCATGTCTGTACTGTCAATAAAACTTTTTCTGCAAACCTCTTCTCTATTTGAATCTGGTAAGAACTCAAGAACACCGTATTTATTATTTACAAATAGTGTTTACCTACGATTTGTATTTGGTAGAGACGCGCTATGCACATACATATCTAACATAATTATATATTCTTATCTGTTGAAGGATGATACCAAATAATATTATCATATTAAATGAACATAATGGCAGTTACTGTTATAATCGGACGTTTTCTGTCATCGTAAATTAGGTGAAAATAAAAGTTATGGCTGCGTTAGCTTAGATCTGAGCAAAATCTAAAACTGCCTTGAAAAAAAAGTGAAACTCGCCTTTGAATATCTAGAGCAAAACGTGGCTTTAATCTAGAAATTTTAGCTCATAAAGTATTGATCTAAATAGTTTTTCGAAGACACCATTTCTTATTATATAAGGTACCTACATAGATAAAATTTCAAATAAATAAATAGATAAAAGTCCAGCTACCTAATTACTTACTTAAAAGTACACTGAAAAACCCAATAGTTGAATTTCTAATTGTTGGTTCCTTTAATGTTAACTCAACTCATAAAAGAGTAGAGCTAACATTAAATTATGTTTAAACAACCGACGCGTGGTATTTGATGTGACAAATTATAGTTGATTTAACAAATCATTAGTGTAGGGGCTATATTAACTCTAAATATCAGTTGAAATAATGTTGAATCAACCTTTTCGGTCTTTCAGTGTATGAGGAAAACATAAGTGATCATTACTAGCCCTATTAGTAACTAAAATATTGTTTTGTTTAGTAGGTACTCTACAAAAGGCATTAGACAGGATTGAAAATGAGTCACACTACCTGATAATGGTATGCTGACAACGTCCTGTCCATTAACCAATGTTCCATACAAATTGATAACAAACTCCTTTTTGTCAGTTCGACATCACTGGCCGTAAAACCTATACGTTATTATAACTCTTTGACAAAAAGAAACAAATGACTGACTCTAAAAAGTTCGGAACAAAGTTTTTGTTTTTTTGCAGTAAAACAAAACACTGTCAACGTAAACTGTTCTAAATTCTATTCAAATTGCAGTTGATTCAAGTTTTTCTGCAGAGCGACTCAAAGTCCTCTAGTTATAAAAAAAACACTGTCAACATTAAACTGTGTTCTAAATTCGAATTGCAGCGGATCCAAAAAAAAGTTTATTTGATTGATTGTGTTGTATTGAAAAACAGTGACAGTGAAAATGGTAAAAATGCATATAATTTGCACAGTGGTGTTATTTGCAGCAATTTCGTATGGAAAAATAGTGAACAAATACAAATGTCCCGAAGTGAGGGCCGTCCCGCACTTTGATCTATCGCAGGTCAGTACAAAATCAATTAATTGTACAGATATTAATGGCTGTGAGAGAAAATATTCGAATAGGCACGTCAAACATGATTTAGTATTTAATTCTGGTAGAACTCTATCGAGGTAGGTCACGAGGCTATCACGCGTTTTCTTTTAGTGAATGATGTTTATACCTACTTGTCTCGCGAAACTAAAAGCGTGCTTTAGGTTTTTTTAAGAATATTGTTATTTAGTTGTACGGTACATTTTATTAGACCATATTTTGAGACTCATAAAAGGTAAGTTCAAAAACGAAAACCTAAACTCAGAGGATAGCCGTGGTCATTGCGTGGCCATTACGTGGCCACATTGTGGATTTCGTCAAATGTATGCCTTTGATACAAATTACGATCTATCGTTTACCATCTACCGAGAATTGCATATTTGGTTTGGCCGTAGAGATGAAGACGTACCTATGAAGCTGTCTTAACTAGAGTTAGACCGTGCAAGAGCTGTCTCCATTTGTCTTTCATTATCAAGTCTATGGGTTTGTGTGGATTGTGCGCGACAGCCGATAGAAATCACAAAAAAATCTGGGCAACTAAGTTGCTCGTGCGCAGGCTCCAATACCGCGTTCACACTATGCCCATGCAGCTTCCGGACTCATTGGCACAGCAACATCGCCTTTATTCTCAAGAGCATGAATTTGGGCCGAGAGCCGGGACAGAGGCATGATTGTGTTCACACTATGCTCGTGCTCGCTTCCCTGCCCGAGTCCCTGCCGACTGCGGCATAGTGTGAACGCAACATAAGGATTACATACAGTAGAGCATGTTCTACGAGTAAGTAGTATTTAACTTCAATTTTGATATTTTATACCTAGTAGTGTTAATCAATAGTAGAAGTACATACCCGTCTACTCTTCAATGTTGCGTAGGAGTCAGACCGGATGAAACGACACAGTCGACAGATAACAATAAAGTCCTCTGTAATGTTAATGAAGTTTCCATTTTTAAATTCACTAAAATAGGTTGAAATGTTATCAAATTATCAAAGTAGTTTCTATATTTTCTGATCATTGTTTGGTTCATAAAATAAATCACCAGTTTTTTTGTATAAAACTAAATGATGGAACAAACTGATGATCTGATGTTAAGTGGTAACCACTAACGATGCATTGCCTCATTGAGCAACCAACCTAACCCGCTAATTAGCGGGTTAGGCCCGTTCTCACCCGGTCCCGTTCTCCCCCGATTAGCAATACATGGCATAAACCAAACAAGCATACGTATACAAAATTTCATGTACCTCTATGAAAGTTTATTTAATTTGTTCGATGACTCAATATTGATCATTGATTGGATTAGATATAAATCCACTCATTGTAACAACTTTCTATTTAACAGGATCTGACAGACTAAATCAGAGTAGGTACTTACGTATACTCATACCTGCTTGCACATTTTTCTCTAACAGTGAAGAATAGTAAGCGGGGCAATCGTTGTCTCATAAAAACCTGTCAGGTTTAAGTCTGGCAGGTTTTCTGAACTGTTTTCATACTAAATCATAGATACCCTGTGACTAATCAGTGATACTAGCGCGTTTCAGCCCATTTCTTGCCGTCAAAAGCTTCTTGTTTTCATATATCCTGTAGCCACGTCGCTTGATACATTATGCTGGGCAGCGAAAGTAGTTCAGAGCTTACGATATGGGGGAAGTTCTTACTTAGTTAGGTATTTAGTACAACTTTTACTACACCGAAAACCATAATTTAATACGAATTGGTCATAACCAAACTTACAGAAGCGCTCTTGAACTTTTTGACGCCTTTTCATTAACATAGAGCAATCAAACTACGTTGCAGCTAGAAAGTTTAAGGAGTTAGAACTCCGTAAGGTATCCGGTGGTTGTCTAAAAACGCCTTACGGCTAATTTCAACTTAAAAAAAAAGTTAACGTTAAAATAAGTGCCTAATACGTCTTAACCTCCCAATGAAACAGCATAGCATGAAATTCCGTAACTTCTGATAATATTGGTAACTGCGGCTGCACGATTTCCAAGAAACATCTAATGATCAACTTTCTAACAAAAATATCGCATTGACATTGGAGGTTCCGTTTAGAGATAAGGCCTCAGATAATCGTGAGGCATCCGGAAGGAAGGAACAAAGTCTTTAGCCCATTTAGCATGAGCATTGAGCAGTGAGAACTATATGGCATTTCTTTCTACCGAAGAAAAGAAGCAATACTTCGTCTCTTTCTTTTGCTTCACAAATCGTGGTCAGCTCACGTTTTCATTCTAGACCATGCAGCTTCCTTACCAAGCTTATGCTTAGAAAGCAGGCTGTGTTTTGTGAGTGCTCGCGTGAGACATCATTTTAGTATCCGAAAGAGAAGACAAAAATACTGCCTGTCTTTTTTTCTGTCAAAGAAAAGAAGGCGACGAAGGTGTTTATGGTTCTCTAGAGTATAACGAAAACAGTTTTCTATGGTGCTCGGGCTATAGGGCCTTAAGTTTAACAACGTTCTTTTACATACTGCAAAGCTGATCACGGCCGAGCCTATAACAACCCGTCACATCTTATGTACCCATTTAAGTTGAAGTATATTTTCTTGCAGATGCTAGGAGACTGGTACGTGGTGGAGTACTACGCGAGCGCTGAGGAAGCCCTCTCCTACAGCTGCATGAGATCTGTGTTCACTGAAGATGACCACGTGCCTGCTGCTGGTATGACTATTTATTTCTCTTCATAATATTAGGAACAGCCTCTTTTGTGGTATGTAATTTAGGATCTTAGCTTTTTCTATGTCCAGCAGTGAACTTCTGCAGGCTGATGATAGTGAATGTGTGAAAGTTGGTCTTCTGTCAAGTCGTCAGCGTTTTTCAAAAAGCGAAAGTGTCAACAATTTATTTGGCTAGCAGAAACTTCATTTTTGTGACTTTTATGGACAGATGGAACTGTAGAATTGACGCCAGGTGTAACCATGAACTTCACATACCGCTTCGCTGATGACCCG
Organism: Eulithis prunata; assembly: GCA_918843925.1. Classification (NCBI taxonomy): domain Eukaryota; kingdom Metazoa; phylum Arthropoda; class Insecta; order Lepidoptera; family Geometridae; genus Eulithis; species Eulithis prunata. Next base: position 2,698,024 of record OU974016.1, on the reverse strand, counting down.
CTCGGGGAAACCTTGCAAGGAAACATCACGTGGAAGGTGGACCTCAACGAGCCCGCTCACTGGACCCACGCTGAAAGGACTTGTAAGATATTTTTTAATATTAATAACAGTTGTCGTCTATATGCATCTGAGAAAGTAAGTTCTACCACCGTACCAATTCCTGTCGCCAGTGATGCTTGAATATCTGTTTTCTGTTTAAAAGAAATAGGTTTCGGTGCGATTACAGGGACATGAGACTTAAAATTTATGGCTCAAACTGATGGACGCAGTGCGATACCTCAAAGGGTATCCTCAGAGGATGTGCTTAATGAGCATAAAAAAAATCCTGATTGTGGATTATCTTTGCATTATGTATTTGATTTCCTCAGACGATGGCATCTACAACACCTACGTCATAGACACGGAATACAAGACCTGGGCCCTGTTGCTGCATTGCGCTGAGCAGTCAGAGGACACGCGGTATTTGACTGCTTTTGTTATGTCACGGACCACCTCTCTGCCGAAGAATGTGATGGCTTATCTGAGGGACAAGCTGCCAAGGTAAATATGACTGAGTTTAACTATGGAATTCTTATGTAGATAGCTTCTCTAGAGGTGGACTCAAGTGCGAATACGATTGCTCGTTGTAACAGTCTGGCAGACTGTTCAGAGCCCGTAGTGTGAGTTTTGTGACAAGCGAAATTCGAGAAACTCGCAGTTTTTGTATGGAGAAAAATAGTTTGCAAATCTCCCGCTAGAGGCGCTTATCGGATTTTCTTACAAAATATCTCGGAAGTCGCTTCTCGATATGCGTTTCGACCAACAAAACAAAATTCGGACTACGGGCTCAAGCCTCGCAGGTTATTTTGGGAGTTAAACTCGCGTTCACATTTACGATCGAAATACCTACTAGGTGCAAAATTGTGTCCACGTTTTTACTTTTTTGTATTGCTCTATAATTACTTACATGATATTACTTTATTGTACTCTAAAATGGGTGGTTTTATATATCAAAGGGTTTAACTCTTATCTTTTCTATGTCACATCCACCGTTCCGTCAGCTTTTGTTCTTTGTCTGCTATTTTACGCATGACGATCTTAACATTCACGGTGGTGTTCATTCTAGAATGAAACAATAAATATTATAAAATCTAGGAATATAACATTTTTACGCCTAATAAGTAACTGCCTGATATAATTACGTACTTATACGTTTTCAGAATTTTACTCTGCTTCTTAATACTTTACAGGTTGCTCTAAGGTTTTTATTTTATAAAAACGTGGGTTTTTAGATACAGCTTGAACTCTCTAAACAGAAAGCCACCATTTGCTACGAGGTTTATCGTAAGCTGGTTGACAGATATTTTTGTGGAAAGTTTCGCACGCGTACGAAGTCGCGGGTATCAGCTAGTCTGTTTATAAAAGTGGACAAAGCATTATGACTGTACCGAGACAAAAATCCGTGACAGTGGAATGACGTCCTTGGGTTGTCATTACTTTGCATAACAATGCTGTCTCTGCATAGAATATTTATTCCGATACCTAAGGAATCGATGAAATGTAATGGAAATTTTAAAATTTAATGCAGATAGTTTTAAACCCTTTGGCTAAAATGGTGTAACAAAATAAGATTGAAATCAAAAATCTATTTACTACTTAACCTATACTAGCTATTTACAAAGAGATATGACTTAATTATTTCGTGCAGAAATAGTTTCTTTATGAAAAAATTAATCGAACACGCTGATGTTAAGCGGTTACATCTGCCCATAGTATTTCATCCTTCAATCTAGACGTTGTGCACTTCAGACAGCAACACAGCAATGCGCAATGTTGCTTAGTGACAGAAAAAGCAGAAATAAGTACGCTGGTACTAACAACTGTGAAGAGACTTTAATCCTAGAAAAAAACAAAAAAAAATATACAAAAAAAAAGGTACCATTGAAGTATAACAATGAACGCCTCGCTACAACCACCGATCATATAATACTATACCTATAACTAATCGTTCCATTGACCTAAAAGAAGTCTCAGTGACTTACAACATTGTCAAACAAAATAAAATTGAAATGTGAACTTGGAAAATCCACTTAACACAAACACAATTCTTTGTTTCTTTTCTTGATTCAAAATACTATTGGAGCCAACTAACCAAAGACCAAAATTGTAGTAGGACCATTCAGTTTATTTATACGATTAAATTTTTTGATGTGACCCCATTTTCGTAGCACGTCTACGGTAAAACAGGGACCCGTTGGGCTCGATGGGATTTTTTTTCCCCATCTGGCCCATTAGTGGGTCAGCCAGTGAGCCCGATGTAAATAACCCGATTAGGTTTGCAGTACACACTAGCCGATACAGACAGCACCAACACGCTTTTGACATGTCAGGATGTCAGTGGCTCGAACAAAAATATCGATTGGCACCGTCACTTTGGTAGGTAGGTACTAGTACAATTTCACACCGCATCGGCGCCGATAACGATATTTTTGTTTTCAGTGTCTATAATTATATCGTGTTAGTGTGAAACGCCTTCATAAGAAAATTTCTTCCAGATTTGAAGTTGACGTCAACTACGTGTTTCCGATATCTCACAAAGACTGTTCGACCAAACAAGCCAGAAACGACTACTCGCCAATCCTAGTGGAAGTCGGTAGCAAGGTTCCCAAGAGACCTGGAGTCAGCTACAAAGTCGCTTTTGGACACTAATTCTAAAAATCAATTTAAATTGTACCTTATAATAATGTAGGTAAGGCTATTTACACATCGAAGAGTCTTTAGGTAAAGTACATATTTAGATTATTTTAGATCCTCTATACACGGTGTAATATAATTACCCTATAAGTCCGAAAGGGGGGTATTTTACAGGTCATGGCAAACAGTGTTTGCTCCAAACACTCAAGTGGTCGGTCTGATTACGCTACCTTCGGTCTTATAGGGTAATTATGTTACACCTTGTATTGTAACTGTACTTACCTACTTGAAGTGAAACTATACCGCATATAAATCGTATTTTATACTTAAATGCTTGTTTTATTACTAGAAATACCTATTGAAAGAAATGTATATTTTTTACTACAGGAAATAGGTAGTTTAATTACTTACTATCCGTAACGTATACTAATGTATTTAATTATACTAGGTACGTTTTTCTAAAGTAATTGAAAATACCAAGGTCTTACACAGAAAAACGAAAGGAAAGCCAACATTTTCTTTAAACCAATTTTCCGATGATGAAAAGTATTTTATTCGTGAAGCTACACGAACCAAATAAAACTTTTTATTGAAATCGTAATAAGGCGCTTTCCGAATAAGATCCAATCCATCTCATTTCATCTGAAAATTACGAGTAATAAAATAGACCTTTCGTAAAATATTACACATGAATTTTAGAGCACAGCAAAAGCCTAATAACAAGTAAGTTTAATACAGTCAAAAAAATGACCCGAGAAAGTAGGTAGATATTTAATTTTGCACTGATTTATCTTCCCTGTGAAATTTACTGAGGTAGGACTCTAGGTTCGTTATTCTGAAGACTCTACTTATATTGGTAAAAGTACGTAGAGTAGAACTAAACAAAGATTTCTGTTTTAATTTATCGAATTTTTACTAGTAGATAATACATGAACCCTAATTATATTGCGATCTATCCAATCTAGTCACAAATAATGTTATATCGACCTAAATTTTTTCCATAAATTAATCTAAAATTCCATTGACACTTCTTAGTGTCTCTTTTTGAAGAAACTTTGTTTGGGTGGCACTAGTTTGCACAAAAATAGATAGCATTCATTTATTTGCCTCCTCAAAAATCCAGTGGGCTCCATCAATGGGAATGAACCTATTCTATACACAAGTACACAGTCGTAAATAAACAACTACACAAGACAAACTTGACCGTGTCCAAAGTGTGAATACCGAGCGAAATTGGAGTAAGTACACTCATGTGGAACATTTGAGTTAAATTTCAATATCCGAAGGCGATGTTTTTCATAGATTAAGAAAATTAAAAGGTATAGATGAACTACTTACAGGTGAGTAATAATTTTATGTAATTACATACCATAAAAAGGTCATCGGATTTTACACGCTGAATATGTTTGACGAAAATCTCATTTGACAACAAAAATACCGGCAAATTGGCTAAGCTTTACCCAAAAACTCTTTCCAGCTGGGTATATTACTTTCAACTATAAATATTTCTTAAATATCTTTAGTTTTTAGTGTTAGATTAGATATAAAAAGGTCGGCTGGAAGAAATCGTATTAAGCGATAAGACCGCCGTTTGCAGGACGTTTGCCTGTTACGTAACTGTAAGTGGTACCTGTCCTCAATAAAGTTTATATAATTTATTTATAACTTTCATAGATTTTTTTATCTACAATACCTATATCAAAAGAAAAAGGTATTGTAGCAATGGTATATTTTACAGATCACTGGATTGAGATTTTGACAGTAGTTTTAGAGCTCGATAAGCACCTTGTTGCAAATGGAAACACAAGTGTCTGGCTCCAAAAAATAAGCTTGTAACTAAAGGATTTTCCACGTGTCTTATCTTTGCCAAACATTAGTAATTCAGTCTTCAGTCGTTGCGCAAAATCCTTGGCTATAAGTATGAAAGGAACTAGCCGGCCGTTTTCATGACATTCAGAAACATGGCTGTGATACGCTTGTGTTGTATTTTCGTGTTCTTTTTGTGCTTACACCGTATTACAGGAAAGGTGCGTGTTTTTATTAACTTGCTGAAATACTTAGGTGTTAGGTAGTGTTAGTAAGTAACCGTTGAAATGTAACCTATAAAATTCTCGAGTAAACCCAAGGAATGTTCTTTTTGGTCTGGTGAATTTTGGGCTCGATTATAAAAGTTTTCTTCGAGTCTGAATAATGTAATAGACAGATTTTTATTAAGAATTTACAAAAAAGTCTCGAGCCGAGTCTCGATTCAAACTTCAGTAGCCACATTTCGTAAAAGGAAACAAACCTACTTATTTTAACTACCCAACAATTATTTTCCCTGCAACATATTAAAAACAATAAAATTCGCTTATAAATTTTTTTTTTGCTTTTGTGACGAAATTCACAGACGCTTATAAACAAATTTTTCTTCAATTTCCAGCCTATGTTCGACACGTTATTTTGCGACTTATTCTTTTGCGATGATGATGATGTTTCTACCACCACCAATGCAAATAGTGATTATGACTACTGTGACTGCTCGCCAAGAAGGCGTACTACAACAACGCCTAGGCCATTCAATCCCATGAGTGTGGTCATACGTAAGTTTTGATAGACAAACCCTATGACCCTGTATCGTGCAGATCTTGCTGCTCCAGGGCCAGTAACTCAAACTGACCCCGGCTGCGTCAGTGAGATCAATTTCAACTTTACCAAATAACATTTTTTTTATATATTTTTTTAATGATAGTAGTAATGGAACAAGCTGATAGCTCACCTGATGTTAAGTAGTAACTTCTGCCTATAACAATGCATTACCTCACAGAGCAAGTCCAATGAGGACGTGCCCTGTAAGGCAATGCACTGCGTCCATCACTCTGAGACGTAAAGATCTTGAAGTCTCATGTGCCTGTAATTACACCGGCGCCCTTACCCTTCAAACCGGAACACAGCAATGCGAGCATCGCTGCTTGGCGGCAGAAATAGGTCCGGTGGTAGTACTTCCCCGGACGAGCTCTCACAAAGAGCTCTACTACTACTAAGATGATTCATATCAGAATAGTTGCTGATGGAGTTTGTAAGTACGAGTGCAGATATTAACTATATAATGGCCAATTTACACAGTAATTTAGGTGTATGTATGATGGCGAGTTTAGAAGCATTTTATTCATTTAATTTTATGATGAGCCAGCATTGCTTGTGTACTTACAACCTGGTATTAAACAAGAAATATTCCAAAAACCTATTATTAGTGTGCACAACGATCTAATATCAGCTTATTATACCCAATACCGCAGATATTATCTTCCAGCGTTTTGCACCCTTCGTTTTACGAAGCAAATAACACTGATGTAATTTTCAGCGGCTAGTAACACCGCCACGAACGTGACTTGGATGCAAAACGGGCCGAATTGGTTCTTCGGGATGTATCCAATACCAGCTTCGGGAATGACGACAGTAGCCCCAGCGGCACCGCCAGCTCCTGCTGGTCCCATGACCGCAGCAGCTGCGCCAGCCGCGCCAGTAGCCACAACAGCTGCGACCACTGCTGCAGGCTAGGAGATCTAATGTTGTAATACTTTTTTATTGACGTTTCATGGCATCACTGCAGCTACAGGGACGGCTTTAAAACTAGGATTATGACCGTTTAAGGCGTTTGTATATACATTTCACAAAGTGAACGAAGATTACAAAATATAGCGAACTAGCCGCCGCCCACGGCGTTGTTCGCGTTCTAGACCCTTTAGAGTGTGACTTTTCAAAATTCCTTCCTTAGTGCACCCCTACACTATACAGCGTGTATCTACAATGGCGACATTAAATTGACAAACGGGTAGGGCTTACAATACGTAATTTTCAATGTAGGGCCGCAGCATTGTTGTGGACTTTGACGGTCCCAATACTAAATAAATAAGTATAATTATCAACTGTGTTCATATTTTTTTTTGTTTTTATCCTGTAAATGTCTATTGCAATACGGTGACACTAGTTTGAAAGTTACGAATCATACACATTTTAGTGCAGCTCACTGTACTTTAATTATTTTTTTAAGAATACTAATAAGTAGCTCTACCCGTGTGTCAATTTAATGTCGCCATTGTAGATACACGCTGTATAAGGATACTATCCTCCAAATTTCATACCTCCAAGACTTATAGTTTAGGCTGTGCGTTGATTGTCAGTTATCTTCAAAAGAGTTTTATATAGAAGATTTGAAAATATTATGATCAAGATTGAGGATAGAGCCATACTTTGTATTATTTATGTTTACCATAAAGTAAGTAAGTAGTGCTTATAGTACGAATTTAAAACCAGATTATTTAAAAATATGCGTTTATTTTACTTCTTAAACATTCAAAATGTGGTAAAAATATGCTCTACCACATTATTTTTACTTTCTTCTGAGCGTGGCTCCCTTTTTGCTAGTTCCTTATAGTGGTTTCCTACGCTAGAGGTTATTTTGATAGTGCAACTAGCGCCGAGTATGGTGCTATGGTAAACTCATAGTTTTTGTTATCAAAAACCCAAAAAACAAAGCTTAGGGCGGGAAGCTGAACTATGCCAATAGGTGGGTTATAGCGGATTCGTACCTTCTATTGTTATGCAAATCATAAAAACTAATTTTGAAATCCTATACAATGTTATTATATATTATGATATTCGTGCCCTGTAAAGAAATGTACAGTCGATGGGAGAATGCGATTGAATCAAATTTCGCTATGCACCAATGTGTTGGTATCTGATGTAAAGTAACTTTATTGAAGGTTGCTAACTTATTCAGGAAGTTGTGAACTGGTTTTGAATTTACTGCGCAATGCACGCAGGATCCTGCAAACCAAAGGATATTGTTAGCTGACACGCCTTGGTGTGTAAAAATCTTACAAAACGGTGTGCAATTATCGAAATTATCTGATACGTTCTTAGGGTGTGTTGTATCGTAGGGGTTAACTTCAGGTTTCAGTTTTAGTATGCACAAGGTTAATAACTGGTAGGCACATATCAATTTCTTACCTAAATTTCGACACTCACTTGATTTTCTTCCGTGTTTTTTTTATGATAAAAGTAATGGAACAAGCTGATAGCTCACCTGATGTTAAGTAGTAACTTCTGCCTATAACAATGCATTCGCTCACAGAGCAAGTCCAATGAGGACGTGCCCTGTAAGGCAATGCACTGCGTCCATCACTCTGAGACGTAAAGATCTTGAAGTCTCATGTGCCTGTCATGTCCAGGGACCGATTTGGTTACCTCTTGAAGGGGTTTTGAATAGAGTTTTTCCAAGCGGTTAGACTCATGTCTCATGTCTCTTTGCGACGAAAGTATCATATTTTCCAACCAACTGCCCGTATGAGTTGGATTCGTCAGTTAATATTTTTGACAAAGTTTGTTCCTATTAAATCACATTCAATTTTAATACTTACGCACGCACCTAGTTTAAGTATAAACCTAAGTTTGTAAGAACGGAAACAGAGCATTGTGATAAACTGGATCACCTTCCACGTAGCGTAACCAACTTACCAGTGCTGCGTAGTTTCATATTGCATAACGCTCGTAATAATTACTTACTGAAAAAACGTTGCTTAATGCTTTAACTCTTATACGTCACTAGCCGTCTCCCGCGGCGTTGCTCGCGTTCTAGACCCTTTAGGTGCGACTTTTCAAAATTCCTTTCTTAATACGCCTCTACACTATATAAGGAACCAACCCTCCAAATTTCATACCTCTACGACTTATAGTTTAGGCTGTGCGCTGATTCTACGTCAGCTTCAAAAGAGTTTTGTATATATTGATGATGATGATGATGATCAAATTGGTTTTATGATCTAAATAATGGTGTAGGTGAATTAAATACTACAAAGAATGTTATCACAGTTTATACCTAAAAGTACACTTGCCTTCTAATAATACCTATCACTTTGCAACATAATATCGTCTTATAAATATTTCACCAAGCCCGCAGGAGTCGAGGTGACATGTGTGTTATAACGTAATATGAATTTAAATCATAATTTATTGTGCACCCAAAACGTGTCATTATTATAACTCAAAGCACATTTACACTGAATTCACATTCAGGCTGATACAGGTTGTCTTTCGGTGCCATCACCAGCTAGCTAACTCTGAACATAGGGTTAACTAAAAGATGATGAGGAAAAAAATCCCTTCGAAAATTTGTTACCGAAACGACCGTAAGGAAAAAATCTGCTTTGCTTCTCAAAATAATTTAACCTGACAACTTCTGAAATATGTATTTTTAGTAACTTAGAAGAATTTCAGACCAGAATTATTGTTTAGTTAGGTAGTTATTCTTCAATAGTTTTCGGAATCATCATAAAGGACTCTTACTTCAACTTTCCGGTAAGCAGGGGCTGAAAGTCCGCTCTCTGTGTAAATTTAGTTTAATTAAGTAAAGCCTTTCTGAATTTAGAGATCCTGTTTGAAGCAAACGTGTTGGGAATCATAATGCACTAGTTTTGGATGTGGAAATGATAAACCAGTTGAATTGGGACTGTAATGTGTGCTCGTCTCGTTGCTAGGAATAAGAATAAGAATACTTTTTATTGCTAGGCATTATGCTAGGCATGGAACATTCAAATAAATGGTGACCCCGTGACATTATAATAATATGTATATTACAAGCATTATAATTATGTTATCAGCCATTTCGAAAAAAAGGTTCGCCGTGTCTAACTATGAATACTTATATATAGACCGGCATAAGGTATTAGTGAACTTGCTGATCATGTCGAAACTCTGGAGCCACGGGAATCCATAAAAGTATGTTTTTTTCATCAGTAAAATGTGTTTTCACAGTTATACTGACCCTGAAAAGGTATCTCCGTATATAAATAAGTTGGTTAAAAAATAATTAGTCTCAGGCTGAGGCAAATGGCTGAAAAACTCTGTCATGTTTATTTTTTTTTAATTTTCTTTCTTTGCTCACAAAAACACGAATCAGTATTCCTTGCCCGTCTGCCCACAAATTAAGAGCCGTTTTACATAAAGCCAAAACTTTTTAAATTAAACAAACCGAAGCTAGTACTTAGCAAAGATAAAAAAATACGTAATAAAATTACGGTTTCATGGGATTTTTATGCACGCTGACAAGGAGCGTCCAACGAAGGATTTATTATGTCTACTAAATAGTATAGGCACTTAATTCACCTAGGTGACTTATCGGTGAATTAAATCGAGGCACCAAATTATCGAAGACAGATTCAGACTGATTGTCAAACAAAGTCATAACAAAATCACGCGTCAGTGAAAAGTGTCGATACTGAATGATAGTGATTGATGATCCGATGACACTAAAGTCGCAGGAAATCAACGAACCGAAATGTCTGAAATAGTTCCTAGTAATCTGTATTGGAAAGACCTACTAGTTATTTCCTGGTAGATAAGACTGATCTTAAGGGTGAAACTACCAATATGCTCGGAAAGCCATCCATAAAACATCTCCCAGCCCAAAATTTACAATATTGATACGAGTGTGGATAAAGTATAGCCTAAGCCGTATAAATCGTTTAGCTTGATACAAAATACATTTGCAAAGGCCTGTATTATTTGGTTCTTTCTTCAAGACAGTGATAGGAACGAGTTTGATACAATGACGCACGTGAAGCGGAGGCGTCACTAATATCACGATTGGGTTGTATTCGACATGCCTATCAGATACACGATCTATTGTTTTGAAATCCGTGAGAACTGAAGCATTATCATCTTAGACATCATTATATTGGACTGATGAGTGTGCTGGACGTAGGTGTAAGTCGTAGGTGTAACTCGTCAGCGATCGAAAGGAACATTTTCCTTCCAATCGTTTTGTCCAAAAACCTCGCCGCCTTAGGTTATTGCAAGAAAATGGCGCGAGTTTCGTTCAAAAATGTAACGTAATAACTTTCAGTGTTTGTCAGCTTTTTGAAGATTGTCAATGCACCTTGCTGAAGGGCGTTCTAGATGGAATTGTGACAACTAGCCACAAAAGCCACAAACCAAGAAGTTGAAGTTGAAGAGAGATACCTTGGTCACAGATCATTATAATACTATCCTTGGTTATCATAAAAGGCAGTATTCTGACGATTCTGAATATTGCGATCTCGAAAGTTTATTTTTTACCAAAACAAACTAAGTCGTGATTATTTTACGATTCCTATTACAGTAAGTACTGAACATTAGCAAGTGCGGAAGGTGCTCAGGTGTAATAATGTGCAGCTTTATTGATTTTTTCTATCAGAATAGGTATCTTTTAGGTAACCGTGCTACACCGTCGACCACGTCATTGCTTAACATCAGGTGAGATTGTGGTCAAACGGTTGCCTATATTGTATAAAAAAAATACTCCTTATATAGTATAGTACGCAGTACCTACCGTATTCGTTAGAGAAGTACATTGCCTAATAAGAAGAAATTGTCTATGCAAATGGAAGTTGCCTAGAATTCGTAAAAAAATAAAAAAAGCTCAATGCTGAAGCTGATGCACGCTTTTACATGTAGTTAAACTAGCTCAGTGGGATATTTTCATACTACTCGTAGATTGCTTGAGCACGTCAATAAAAAGTACACATCTTGCCACTTGACTGCGTCAATGGGGGCCTTATCTCATCGGTTTTTTGAGAGATGCTTTTGAACCTGAACAATGAGATAAGCATTCATTCATTTCCATAAAGTATATCCGGTTCGTTATTGCCTCTTTCAATCGTTTAGTTTTAAAAAAAAAAACGTATAAAGAGCTTTAAGAGTAAGTACACGGTGTACAAAGTTTACTTTTGAAAACTTATACGGAAGTTCGGATCATGGTTTTAGACAACTATCACAAAAAAATTAAACATAAGTTAGTCCGAATTGATTTGGGAATAGATGTGTATATTCTGAAAGTAGGTAGGTAGGTATATAAAAAAATACTTTATTTCTGTAATACCACTGATAACTTTTCTGTGGCATGACATACTTAGCATGACTTCTAACTATGAGTCACACAAGATTCTCAATCTAAGTAACAAATAGCATCAAACTACGAACCGAAAAACAAAGCGTAGATCGACCCCTACCCGATAGACTGCGAGAAGTAAGTTGATCGATAGATACAGACCGTGTTAGTTTTTTTTATAGATTTGTGATGAAAGTCTATGTCAGTGAACTTCTACACGCTGATGATGATGATAGTACCTAAGTCCAAAGATACGGAGTGTTCCTCACCCAAACAATGAACAAGAACTCAAGAGAAGTGATTCAGTCCATTCCCGGCGCCAACGATATATCATTCTGTCTCTTACGAGATAAAGAGAAGATGTAAAATGTAAAATAAAACATTGTAAGTATTTATTTAGGTACAGAAATAGCTTTCTTCTGAAATGGTATTCCAAAGTTCGTGACCTAAAATGGTACCTAATAAGGATACTTTGTAAGTACAAGGTGCATAGTCACTGCTAACAGAAACTAAAACGAGATCTATACAGACGTTTTCTCGAGCAAAGATAAGCATTTCCATAAAATGCCTTGTTTTAGCACTAAAGAATTGATATTGTTTAAAAAAATCTGTTAATTTTTTTATTGTCCTTCACTTTTAATCAGCACTAACAGGAATCAGCCCTCAGCATCACAGATGGCAGCCATCAAGCTAAGATCCTATCTCGATGATGGCAGCATATGAAATTACTTCTTTAAGTCTTTTACACCTTGTAATAAGATACAAAGTTTTAATCATAAAATTAAGCGATTTTACCGAGATTATATTTTAATTCGATTTTTACTCCTATTTTGTACCTAACCTACTAACTTGTAGTAGATCTTCACTAGATTTTATTTTAACGAATAGGATATTGAATCCCTACTCACTGTAATAAAACTCGTTTTGCTTTAGCAGCTGGTTTGAAGTAACACCCGACTCCTTTCAAAGTAGAGCTAAGGCACTATAACCCCACAAAAACACTGGAATGACACGTTTGGCAACCCGACCATGATCGATCTTGTTCTTTGTCAAATTCATTCGACCTTTTGCCCTTTCAAAAACCGTTATTTTTTCGCTTTTTTTGATATTATTACTAAGTAAACTTTTTAGATAGGTACGAGTAAGTAGGTACCTACTTACAATAGTCTTACTCCATTGTGTAAGATTAAAGTCTGACTTTAATGGTCCTGTAATAGTACATTATGGTACTAGTGTGGTACATTGGTGATTACCGCCGAGGTGCCATTGAGACCCGAGCCGTAGGCGAGGGTCTTAAGAAAGCCGAGAACGGTAATCACCAATACACACGTGTGTCATACGACGTTTTTCAACACACTTACGAATAAAATAACAATAAAATAACTATAATTTCAACAGTGAAAACGCGTTGTGAAAAATGTTTCGCTATGGCGGGAAAAATTAATCAGTTTTCCTATGCGCGCGCATTGCGATCGGCCACAGACTAAAGGGATGAGGTTTTTTTTTTTTTTATTTTCCGCGCCTAGGGCTTGCGCCTATTCTGCCACGTAAAAAATGGGGAATTTAAAGTTTTCTTTTATTACAGAGAAAACAAAAGTTATATTTGAGTGAAAGTTTTATTTATTAAACACGTACGAGTTAAAATTATCTATTTAAATAAGAAGTTGCATGAAATGAGCAAGCAATAGGAACATTCATTTATTTGTTCTATTGAACACGATCTTTTTTTGAATAAAAACTTTTTTAGTAACAAAGCTACTCAACCAATAAAATTTAAAAAAAAAATCTATAACTCACTAGTGAGTTATAGCAATGAAAAAGTCACAGTTTGATTATGGATATCATTATGTGCCTAATTGCGGTGACCATAGAGCCACTTTATGAGCAAGTGTGTTGAAAAATGTATTTTTTTAATCTAAAATGGACATCGAAACTTAAAAAAAAACCAACAAAAAATTATTGCATAAATTTTTACGTTTTTTTTGAAAGTCTATGTGGCCAATGCATACTATATTTTACTGTAAATGTTCAGCTTGTTCCATTACTTTTATCAAAAAAAAAAAAATATTGTATGTTACGAGTAAGCAGTGCACTCTAAAATTTAAACATCCTGTACACACAAGTACGTAAACATTTTCAGTCTTAGTTCCATGTCAGTCCTATAAATATCCTAATTAACCACTGCAAAATAAAATGGCATTGCAACGAGATGATGGATGCAACGACCGGTTGATTGAAAGGAGCAGAGATCAACGAAAAAATTGTAGCACTCATACAATTTGTATGGTCATTAAAATTCTATTCTCCGCAAAGCTCAAAACAAAAAAGTAGCCGAAGTAGGTAAGTAATACCTAGTATAGCATTATATGATCTGTGGTATTACCTACTACATTCTGTGATGCAAAATTGCAAAGTCTACATGTCATCGTATAGGTAGGCCCAGAGAGTAAGTTGTACATAGGGCTACCTACATCCTACTACGCAGCTGGGGTCCAGTTTAGCCAGTCGCTTACTATGAAAGTAGACTGGATCACAAAAAAATGGCCCGTGGTCCGGTCGATCCATATTTTGTTTGTAAGATTCGATAGTTGAATGAATTGTAAAAATACGAGGCTTCCGTCGATTGGGACCGGTAGGTATAGGGACCGCGGTCCCTTTCGCCGGATTGCTTTTCTGGACTAAATCGTCGTTTATCCATAATTAAGATTCAGATAAGAAATGTAGACACCTGGCGATGAAACTTTGAAAAGGAGGAATCGTTTGGCCGCCAAGATCATGGGTTATAATAAATTTTTCTGTGTAAAAGCTGCGTCTCTATTATCCGTTTAATTTTTCAAAGCTCTGTGGTACAAAGCTTGCCGGATGCCCTTCAAGAGCTTAATTAGTTTGAACTGACTGGCGTTTAAATACAATCTCTTTGTTTTATCCCTGGTATTATTGTAGGAGGCTGTTCAATTTATCAACAACTCAACATATCTGTTCTTTTATTCTTGTTTATAAACGCCTACGTGATGTAACCTCTGGCTCTTCCATGCGGGGTTACAAACATGATCCAAGGGCCCTGGTGAAGTCTATAAACGCTATCTACGGGAAGCTCTATACCGTACGGGGAGACGTGATCTAAGGGGACCTTTACCACCCAGGAGGTCGGTACAGTCGTGATCTGAGGGGTGCTTTACCACGGATGGTAATACAAAATTCACCTAAGGAGAGCCCTACCCCGCATGAGGGTAGGTACAGTCGTGATTCAAAGGGAACTATACCAGGCAGGAGGTAGAGTCGTGAACTGAGGGGAGCTCAACAGAGAGTCAAATTTATCTGCTGTGTTGGGATATCGCAGTCATCATTTCAAATCTATCTTTTCATAACCAGGAAGTTAGATTCCACGAAAATTTTAATCATCTTTCTTTCACCGCAGCACTCTACATGAAACTGGCTTTACACGCAAAAACGAACAAAAAACCGATCACAATGGCAAATGGCAATCGAAGCAGGAAGACGACATTTGAAATAGAAAACCGGCTCGGTAAAAGCAGTCTTCCGTCATTCGAAGGGAAGCATTGGCGTATAATGAAGTTGAGGCACGAATCGACCTGCTTGTATGCGCGAGCGCATCTCGCCCGCAGTACCGCCGCGCATTTGGTACGACTCGCGCGTTCCCGTCAATGTTTTTGTTTTCATCTGTGAAAACTAGGGTCAATGACACGAGTGGCGCGTTTGATGATGGATTTTTGAAAATGTAATTGATCGAGCCGGTTTTTTGAGGTGTGTGCCGTTTAGCGATTTGCAGTGCTTTGATTGGTGCATCAATATGTGCATTTAATTGTTTTTTTTTTAATTAATTGACTTCTAAATCGGGAAGTTTAGGTAGAATCAACAAAAATATCTGCTCACAAATTAAATGATTCTTAGGTTAGATAATAGATAGAGCTTTTTACTGCAAACAATCGAGGAAATCATAAATTAAATTACAAAGCTAAATTGCTGATAATTATTATCGAATTTGCCTATTCCCATAAAAAACAATGCTCCTACATTGCTTCCCTAACTCTATAAATGGTAATACATAGCTACTTATTAAATAGGCCCTTTGTAACCCCGGTGCAAGACATAGTTTCAAAGATTTGCTCACTTCTTTGAAGACTTAAAATCACATCTTTGACTTTTTTCACCATACTACAATTTTTCCAGATGCCTATGTAAAGTCAGACTAACGTCAGTTCAATAACAATTGCAAATGAAACTAAAAATGTACATCCGCGTGATTCTCGTGGTGATAGCGGTCTCACTGATGCCGTTGGTCCTCTCGAAGACGAGGAGGTTCTCGAGGAACCAGACGAATAGTTTGTCGAGGGCACGGTGTGATCTCACCTGCTTTGAGAACAGTCGGGCGAGTAAGTCTAAGGTGAGTTTGAACCTCTATGGTTGGCGTAGTATCAGGCGTAGATCAAAATACAAGACGATAAAAAAGGTATAGACCCAAAGTCGCAGGTAAACATAATGCTTCAGTCAAAATGCTCTAACAATAGACCAATAAATAAAAGTTATAAAATGCAAAAAAATATTTAAAATGTAACCCTCTAGCTGATTATCAATCACCCCATACCTACTAGTTAGAATTCTTAGAAACTTTAACCGTCTAGCTGATTTGCAATCCCCGCATTCACTTCTGGGACACCCTGTATAGGCACACTATTAGTCACTATGACAGTACGCAATGGAACATTGCCACTAGTATCGTGGAACCATGACTTATTATAGGACCCATGAAATAGTAAGATGGTGAAGTTCTAGAGCCAAAAAAAAACTTAGGTACTTATTTATCTACTCGGTAAAAAAAATATTGTTACCAGGGGTTTGTTCTTTCCATGGTCCATCACAGTTCATCTGGCTGTAATAGTAAACAGAGCGTCGACGCACTAAACGACTTCATAATACATAGGCTGCGGTCGCTTAGTGCGCTTATAGCCTGTGGCTTAGGTACCTACTAACTAAAGTAAAGTATGAATCAGGGAACAAAAGGAGTCATGACATTATACTTCAACTAAGTATTAAAAGTACTTATGTACATTACATGCGTAAATTTAAATTAATACTAATTGAGTTAGTTAAGAACTGTTAACTGAAGTTTACTAACAAACGCCTTGTTTAAATTGTGAAGAGAGATGCTCTGTTTTCCGTGTGTACGTAATTTACCAGTTAGTGCTATTACGTCCAAGCTAGAGGTAAAATATAGACTTAAGCTGCAGGCGCACTTGGGGCTGTGACAAATGACCTGGTTCCTTATTTCCCAAAACAATGGTTACCAGTCATAAAATTATGAATTCTTAGCAGACCTTGGCCTCTCGTTTCCCTTCCGTGGTTTCTTTCTATAGGATTTAACGATGGTTATGCTGTCGTCATGATAATTATTCAATTCCTAATTTTCTATTCTATTTCTAAAATGGCCACTGAGTGCGGTAACCTAGTATGACGTGGCTTGTTTTCATAGTCATGGGAAAAAATTACCATTCTTCCAATCACTTTATTCTTTCAGTTACAACAATGCCGTCAGCAATGCAAGTCCCAAGAGCTGAAACCAGGTACCTGCCCTAACAAGGACAGCCCGAAGTGGGCAGAAGCGTGTGTAGAAGCCTGCAACTCAGACTCCCAGTGCGATGGTACTCAGAGGTGCTGCCGACAGGGATGTGGAGCCACTTGCAGTGAACCGACTGATCTCTTGACTTTAGCAGGTGAAATTAGATCTTATGACTGAGCAAGGATCAAATGGTATTCTCCAGAGTAGAGTAGCATCTGATCATACCAAGCAGATATTATCTGGAAGTGTCTCGGGCGTAGTTTTTGTTCTGTAGCAATAAAATTATTTGTAAGCTTGGAGGCTTAGTTCTACAGCTGCCATCATAGAGCACCTGCATTAGCTGGTGTAGGTCTTTGTGAAGAAAACCAGTTTAAATACAATATATAATGTACAATCAATTTAAGATTTAAGACGCTCTTTGTTACTTAGTGTACTTACAGACATTATAGATGGTAGAGTAGAAGGAAACGACTTTCACACAGTTAGATTACAACGTTCATTTCAAAACAAATTATCGAAATCTGCTTCTCAGAACAGCAAAACGAGGAACCCAAAATAAACAATAACCAATCATTCCTTACTCAATAACGCTACGCTACAATAACATATTTTATTTTACCAATACCAAGTAACTGCTCAAATAAAACAAACCCACAACAACGATTAGGCACCTATCTAATACATTCTATTAATAGATAACTGAGTAAGAGTATAATAGTCAAAAAATATCGCAAAACTCAACAGTGCCATCTTTTTTTCATATCTATTCTGCCTAAATCAATATCAGAATACGTCGAATCTCATTCTCAGGGCTACCAGCTATGCCATTAATGGAGGAAGTCAAAGAAAAACGCCGTGGAAAAGTCCAGCTCCGATGGTCAGATGGAGTGGGTGACTTGGCCCGAGCTGTACCAGGAAAAATCCTGTATGTTGTGGAAGAGCAACACCATCTGGGGCCGAAGTACGAGGAAATGAGGCTTGGAGACTGGAGTATGCTGCTTAGGACGAATAAGTGAGCATCTACTTTTGATCCACTGATTTAAAATTTAAATGAAGGGTTATTCCCACGACTGACTAAAGGTGCCACTGGTCACAACCACTAGAGAAATGTGACACGCAAACCCACATTTCGAATGTCTCGAATTTATAAACGCAGTAGAGGCTCATCAGGAGACGGATTCAGGCACTTGCAGGTGCATGGTTTAAACGGTTTGGCGGGTGGTTCCGCCTCTGCTTATGAATTCGGGGGTTAAACTCAAACTGTGCTTTCAACAGAGCTTTTTGATAAAACCTTTTTTTTGTGAAACCTTTACTCATCGGTAATTCAGTTGTCCCAATGTAGGTAACTCATTTTCGACTCCATACTATACCTTGTACCTATAGTATAACTTTGTTGTATATGCTTAACCACGGTAAGATAACTTAAAGAAAAATATCCTTGGTAAATTTTGTGGTTTTTGGGCCAAATATTTGTCAGCAAAAGCACCTACCTACCTACGTTTTTTATCCCGTTATCCCTTAAACTACATAGAAGACAAGCTAGGTAGATTACTTATGTTCACTCATTCATAGATATTCAACAAGTAGAGCCACTACATAATCTACAAACATAACTAGAAAGCAAACGTGCAAGTTAATATGTAATGTTCCTACCTGGTACGTAGTATAGTGATGATTTTGATATTGCATTGTCAAAGAATGAATGCCTTCTCATAAAATATTATGTGCAATGAATAATGAATAGGCATAAAGAGTACCGAGGACCTTGCAATACCTACCCAATTGGTAGAGTAGGTATACTGCATGAATCGTTACTCGACTCACAAAGTAAACTGAAATATTTAGAAAACACACTAGGTAGGTTCTCTTATTTGATAGACGATATTCAATTCAATACGGGTCTGGTAGTAGAGGTACCAAATGGAAAAAGGAGGTTATTCGTTCGTTATACCTTTTCATTTCCTGAAATTTTTTACAGGCCAATAAACCTCGCGTTTTCGATATCAGAAATAACAAATTTTAAGTAGGAAAATTATAATACACTAGGAAATTGCTAATAATATACCTATCTACATAATAAGGTAGATATAACTAAAGAACGTAATTATAGTTTCACATACACAATTACAAGCAGGCAGCTTGATTGTTACTCTTGTTAGTCTTGTAACACTTTGAAGAGAAAATTGCTCTCATCAACACGACTAGCGAAAATTTCCGCCATCGATCGACCTTGCTTGCATGCTTTGGCGCCCGCGGCTTTGCTCGCGTGTTAGCAGCGTACAAACAGATTTGAAATTTTTTGAAAATTCTGAAACACGTGTCGAGTCAATTTATTTGACGAATCTATGTACCAATTTTGAAGGGTCTAACATGTACGGTATAAAAGAAACGCATTATTTAGTTTAAATCTTTGACCCTAATTTTGGACCATTTC
The DNA here is from genome assembly GCA_918843925.1 of Eulithis prunata. Classification (NCBI taxonomy): domain Eukaryota; kingdom Metazoa; phylum Arthropoda; class Insecta; order Lepidoptera; family Geometridae; genus Eulithis; species Eulithis prunata. The sequence continues at coordinate 2,678,431 of OU974016.1, read as the reverse complement.
AAAATTCCTTTCTTAATGCACACTTAAACTGTATAAGGATACTACCCTCCAAATTTCATACCTCTAGGACTTATAGTTTAGGCTGTGCGTTGATTCTAAGTCAGCTTCAAAAGAGTTTTATATATTAAAAAATATAAATATATAATATATATTGAATATTGATATTGATTGATGATGATGATTGATGATGATATTGATGATAAAATAGTAGATAGTAAGTAGTAGACTCTTTGTACCACCACCCCGTACCTATTTCTTGCCGCCAAGCAGTGATGTTCACATTGCTGTGGTCTGGTTTGAAGGGTGTGGATGCCGGTGCTATTATAGACTTATCGCACCTTTGTCTCAGAGTGATGGTCGCAATGCAATGCATCACAAAGCACGTCCGTAGTGGGTGTACTCAGAATCAGCTGGCCCTGAATAAAAAACCTCGAACCCTGAATAAAAAAGGAATTTTAAATTTTAAATTTCGGATAAAATACTAAATGTTAGTCTACTCTGGTAGAGACTGACCCTTTTAAGCGAAATCAATAACACAAGCACTAATAAAATTTACTTCAAAATAAAGAAGAAAGTATGGAATAGGTAAAATCCTCTTATTTCTGAAAATTGGTTTTGGTTGGTAGAGTAACAAAAAAACACGTTTAATTTTGTGTTCCAGAACTAAAGTCTCACTGCGAGATGTGTTGAAACCAGGAAGGTGGTACCGCTTCAGAGTAGCATCCATCAGCGCATCAGGCACTCGAGGGTTCTCGGAGCCAAGCCCGCCCTTCACACCAAGGCGAGGTCCTAGGGCTCCGCCCAAACCGAAGAAGCTGAAGGTTCGCCCTGTGAAGATAGAGAATGGTAAATATATAAAGAATCTGATCTGTTTGCTTAGGGCTGTACCCCTCTTTGGAACCTGCATCAAAGTAATTTTGACAAGGTAAAACCAGAAATGATTAAATCTTGGGAATTGCCATAGCTAGTAGATTAGGTAATGCGATCGAAAGGCAGAAAATGGGGAGATCCTCAGTCAGAGTGACTTTCTAGTTAGGCCTAGCTGCTTTTGAGCGACAAAAAGCAAAGAAAAAACACCTCCGTGAAATAATGTAGGTACAGTTTTCAGGGAGCGGGCAACGAGATGCACTTAAATAAGTGGTTTTATCTAGTTACACGATACGTTGAGTAATTGTTCTAAACGCATGAATAGGTGCACATCTAGGGCAAATAGGTAACACCTATCGCATGTGTGTTATGAATGACTGCATTGCATTGCATTACGAACAAAAGACGAACCTATACCTACCTGATCATCTATTTTATTTATACTGAGAATATTGAGAGTTTTGGTAATCTGAGTAATTTACATTGAAAACACAGCTAAATTCAAATTCAAATTCAAATCGTATATTGCACTTATGTTGTTTTAGAGATGTTGTACGAAAGGTAAATAACCCGCTGAAGTTATTCCGCACGGGCTTGTGTTTTTTGTTGACAAAATAGACCAACAAATAGGTACTTACACGTTGTTAGGTGTCTGAAAAACTCGGAACAATAAACCTATTGAAAAATTAAATAACTTTCAAAAACGCACCTGCTGCCCGCTTTCCTCGCGTACACGTCCTGCACGGCCAGTCCACTCCCTGCAAAACAGGGGTGAGGCCCTCACCCCTGTTTTGCAGGGAGTGGACTGGCCTAGGTGGTTTACGTAGAGGCTTCAGGTATAAACAAAAAAAATGTGACCCTCTTTTGACCCCACTTGATGTAAGCGACAACGCTGAAGCAAACGTTGAACAGAATAATGTAGAGCATTTTTCACTCCCGAAATAAAAGCTGTAATAGGTAAATACAAATGGAAAGCTCCGAAAGAGTTTTATTTCCAGTTGTAGGTGGTAAATTTAAAATCCTTACTTGTCGGAAGGTAACCTTCAGTTTTTGCTCCTCTTCCTAGGCACAGTGACCGTGAAGTTGGAATGGAAAGAGCCCCAGTCAGACCTGCCGATACTGCGGTACAAGGTGTTCTGGAGCAGACGGGCGCGAGGTATCGGAGGCGAGTTGGACTCAGTGCTCGTAAACCATCAGAATGTCCCTAAGGTAACCTTTGTAAGAATTCCGTATTGACCTGGTATCATTCTATGATACCCTTTTATTGTCAAAAATCTTATCGTATTCTCCGTTTACTCTCGTGTCCGCCATGTTTCATCTTCCATCTACTTACCATAGAAGATAAAGTAAACGCTCCATAATTAGTGATGTAGCGTAGGTAGGTATACTAGTGTTGCACGTAACCGGTAACGTTTTTAGTAGGTATCTAGGTACTAATACTAACAATGTGACAGTACCAGATCCCCAGAAGACAAAAAGAGGCCGTCTTTATTCTGTAGCACGAACTACAAAGCTCTATGATCCTATTTGCCATCATCGTTAACTGTCTGCATCCTGACTTTATTTTTTTCAACAGACTCAAAATCAAATTGAGATAAAGGATCTGCAGCCGAACTCCATGTATTTTCTCCAGGTGCAAACCATCAGTCAGTTCGGTTTGGGGAAACTTAGAAGCGATAAAGCTGAAATCTTTTACAACACTACAGGAGCTGATAAAAATGGTGAGAACCACCCTTTACCTCTTAGCTATATTATGTGTATATTAAGTGTAGCAGCTTACCTTCACTGATTGACGAAGTACCTACCTATTCTTTCTGCGACCCGTATATTCCGTGAACCGTAACAAAACTCACGCTTACGATTGACGGGTTTCGCCTAAAGCACTAATAAATATTTTAGGCCCCATAATTATAGTAGGTATACCTACTGATCTGGACTCATAAGGTCTATTATTATAATTATGAGACTTAGGTCAAGCATCTTACTGATTAAAATTGTTCAAATCGAATCTATTTTATTTTCAGAAGTCCCCCCGCAGGCTTTGGAGAGGCAAGAAAAGAAAATAAGCGGTCTGAAGCTCCACAAGATTGTTTGGTACAACCACAAGCTCAAGGCCAGGATCTCGTGGGACCCACTTCTAAGTATTCATGAACACCCCGGAAGGTAAAGTATTATAAACCATCTGCATACCTATACGCATCTTTTTTGGGCAGTTAAGTGAAATTAAATTATTAATTTCAGATATTATGTGAACTGGAGAACGATTAGATGCCAAAATCCGAAAAATCTTAAGAAAGACTTATCAGCCACTACAGAGGTAAGTATTATTTATTATGTTAATGTAGTGTTGTACGGTAGGGTAGGTACTAGGTATGTACCTAGTTTAGTACATTAGCGGTCTTATTCTGTGGCTTTTCTGTGGTATTATGTACCAACATAACTGGTACCTCGTATCTTACCTAGTATGGTGATCTATTCTACGAGTTTGACGAATAAATATTTATTTTGTATCAAAGAAAACTTACCTAACACCTTCTTACCTTAGGTAGTATAAAAAGTAAAAATAAAATAAAAAATAACGAAGAAACAAGGAACACTTCGAAATCTACCGCTCTTTTTTTAACGTTGTAACCCATCTGAAGATAGCGGCATTTCATTTGTAGCATTATGTTGGCTTGGACTCACTACTTTTAATCCATTCTAAATGTTGCCATACCCTGATGTAGATACACACTGGCTGATGCCATCAACTTCGCTGTTTAAAGAATTGTCATGTTTTCACAGCAAACTACGTTTGAGATCTACGAACTGGAATACCACTGCAGCTACATTGTCAACGTCAACAAAAGCTCAAAGCCTAAAGTTACAGAGTCTGAGCTGCAGATAAAAGTTCCAGGATGCGAGTACTTCAAGAAAAAAATCAATGTGACAGCCGTAAATTGTGATTTTTAAATATCATTAGTTTTAAGTTTATAAATTATTTTAGATTATGATTTAGATTATTACCAGCCGTAGCCAGTAGGAATAACGGTAATTGTAAGTTATTCTAGCACCTAAACTTTTACTGTAATAAGATACGTCAAACTCAATAAAATAGTACCAGTGAAACCACTATTAGGTGTTTTTAAAATTATTTTCATGAAAGATAGGGGTAAAGTTATCTACGCAACTACATACATAAGTACCTACCTACCTACCTTACTGATCTAGATACAGTAATTTTAATAGCAATGCTAAAAATGTTTAGCATTCGGTACTAAAGCATTAATAATAATTAATCATCTCTTGTACAATAGGTATAAAAAAATAATATATTAACTCATTCAATCATCAAGAATCATTGTTTCTACCCACTTAGGTGAAAATCAAACAACAATAAAATAAAACGAATACGACAAGACAATGCTGATGAGTCAAAAATAACGCTTCATTCATTTTACCATCTCTCATCCTAAGGTTTGCTGGAAGAGAACTCTTTTTAGGTTTAAGCTCGCCTGTATGTACATGTTTTAAGTTTAAGTTTTAAGTTAAGTTTCTCTGTGTACTAATAAAGAACGCTAGATGTCTAAAAATGTATATTATGCTACATAAATCATGGCAATGATAATAAACTCCATGTCACTTATGTCAGATGTCAGAGCTGAGAGTGTCAGTTTTTGTTCATAGCTAACTTCATGGCGTTCTGTTCGAGTCGAGAGATTTTGCATGCACTTCTAATGTCAAAAGTAAATAGAAAATATTTTAGATTTGAACGATTTCTAGAGTATTGCTTTAGTTTTTGCTAACTTTTACTATTAATTTCGTATTTATTAGGTCGTTTATTATGGCCCTTCTATATCGGATTACTTGTTCATAGTGACTTTTACAATAAAAATATTAAACGTTTTCGCGTTGTACGTTTTACCAGTTTTTATTGCAATAAATCCTTTTCTAAACCAAGTTTACGGGTCTACAGTGTCCTAATTAAACTTCGTGTGCCGTTGTTGTCTTCAGAAGACACAAACAATCCTCTAAAGTGCACGTGAATAAGGGCGTAACCATTCTTACGTCTGCTGGGTTCCTGGCTGTGAATAATGTTATTTTAGTGCAAATTTTTGAAACGTAGTGATCTGTGTATGTGTGAAAAATGGCAGAGGACGAAGTGCTCTTCGACGACGTGTATGAACTATGCGAAATCATCGGCAAGTAAGTAAAACAATACAAGTGTAAAACTATCTAACTGGTGGTTAGATGATGGTAACATAGTGACAGAACAGCTGAGAGGGCACTCCTCTCCTGTTGGGAGTCTGACTGGCTCAGCACAGGTCTTAGCCATAAGGCCCTGGATATATTTGCAGATGCCAGTTTATAGTGAAGTTAAACTACTCCATCTAGACTTAAAAAATCTGCCTACTACTTATTACTAAACCCTCGGATACATTCTACCTTTATTAGTGCTTCTCTTTTCATCAGTCGAAGGTATAAGCAATGATAAGCAGCTTTTAATAAGTTGGGCTGCTTTTAATAAGTTAGGAGAGTGGAAGATGAAGACATGTTGTACTGACCCCACTTAGCGTGGGACAAAGGTAGGAAGATGATGAATAATTTACCAAGTAATATTTTATCAAAACACAGTCAATGGCTTGATACAGAGTAATTTTTCTATAGGACCATTTGAGTTCTAATACAAATTGTTTTGATTGAGACGCACTGCTTTATACCTTAGTACTAAAGTGACTCGGTTATAGTGACTTAGTCAACACTATAACATGGTCAAATACCATGTTTTATGTGTAGATTATTCAGACAAGACTATTAAATGCATGTGTGACAGGCTCATGTTTTTTAGGCTACATTCATTCTAAATATTGGTATTGATTATCTTGTTGCATTATTCGAAACTAACCTAATTTAACTAACTGATTGGGACAAGGCAGACGCTATCGCGTTAGACCCTGGACAAGATGGCGGGATGATCTCGATAAACATGAAAGTGACTGGCCCACTGTGGCCAAAGATCGAGAAGTGTACAAATAAGAGAAGGAGGCCTTTGCCTTGCAGTGGGATGATACAAGCTAAAATAAAATAAAATAAATAATAATCTAATTTGACAGCTTGAAAACTATAGCTGGGATGGCAACATTTTAGTGTGCAATTTTAACTATCTGCAATAAACCACTAATTTAGATAAACCTGTTTACACTGCAATGGTATTCCAGAGGTCCGTTCAGCCTGGTGCGCCGCTGCGTGCATCGGCAGACGGGCCAGCAGTTTGCTGTGAAGATTGTAGACGTAGCTAGATTTACTGCCAGCCCTGGACTGAGCACTGCGGGTAAGTTAGATTCTACTAGGGGGTACCAAACTAAATACTGCCTTAGTTTCTTATTCTCTGTTTGAAATATCACCACAAGGCTAGAAGGAATATAATTAAGTACATAGTTCATAGGTACCTACTGATTTTGCTGTAATTGATCCTGCTAATATTATAAATGCGAAAATTTGTAACAATGTATGGATGTTTTTTACTCTTTTACGTAAAAACTACTGATCCGCTTTGGATGAAACTTGGAATATATTTGACTTGGAATAACAAATAGGCTACTTTTTATCCCGCAAAATCAACAAGATGTAACGGGACTTGAATGAAGTCGCGGGCGGAAGCTAGTAGAACATACATATTCTCTATTTTGCGGTATTGGTATTGTCTATGGTAGGTTGATGATCATATCATACACCTGTCCTAGATAAGTAGTCCAAGGTGGACTCTATTGTGTCATGCTGTGTCCATTAATAGATAACGAACTTTAGGTATTGTATGAGGTCTATCTCTATTTATGAGGCTGTTGTTTACACGACAATGAGTTTACCTGTTTAAATATTAAAATAGGTAAACATAAGCCGTATTTTACGATCGCACTGATATTACGCACAGTATTATGTAGGTTAGGATTAGGTACAGCTTACATAGTTAAGTTGGTTAACAATTTCAAATTGTATTAGGGTCATTCTCAGTTAAGAGGTAATATGTTGTATGAAGAGACGGCATGGCATTTTTTTTTTTTTAAATTTTTAATTATACATCTTTTTTATGGAAACTTTTAAGTTGAAAACGTTTATAAAGTGGCCAGTCAATTTGTTGGTTTTATCTCATTTTATAAGTGACCAGGGTAGATACTGAACCGTTCTTCGCGCGTAATTTTTTTTCTAGGTGCCATTTTTTCTGTAAAAAAGTCATATTAAATTGTAAAGCTAAGATATTCATAATGCCAAGTAAAGGTTCAGAAAAAAATCTAGAAGTATTCATGAAAACGCATAGGTACAAATGTATCTCCCCTGGACATTAAGTATCACAACTAACATCAAAAGAGCCAGGGGAAATACGCCAGGGGAGAAGACATTTTCGATTGATATCTAAAATAGCCGTAAAAGTGTTCCTCGTACGCAATTCACAATCAAACGTAACAATGTATGCACTATTCATAGTGAATATTTAAGTCTATATTAGTATTTTAACAAATAATTGCTAAATAAAACTAACCAGAGGAAAGACTGCATTCACTCAACACTTCTACACCCAGCGAGCGGCGTGACTGAAATGGCCATTAAAATGGCTGCGCAGTCGGTTTATGCGTCACTTGCTGCTAACTTCAAGTTACATCCTATGCACTCAAAGTCACAACTTCCACAAAATATTAAAAAAAAACTGATTTTTAAACGAAAACAAAAAGCCAGGGGACGAGACACGAAATACGTGGGACAAATTTCGGCGTTGATATTATTTATGAAAAATTGGAATATAAGTAATTTTACTTATAAGACACTGTGACTAAGTTATTGTTCTGTATAAAATTAACAATGATAAAGTAATTATTGAATTTTAACACATTCATAATAACTGGTTTACAAATAAAGTCGGTTTGGTGACAGACCAGGGGAGAGACTTTTTTCTTATATTAGAATTAATTGTGACTAAACTAGATACATTTCTGTAATAAATTTAAGTGAGCATGAAGAAAACATTTAGTTTTAAGTAATAAATAAGTTAATTAGAAAGTTAGTATAAAAAAAAAGTATTTTTTTGTCCTGGCCATGGAAAGTACCTCTTAACTGAGAATGACCCATTAACTATGTATTGGGAACTTTTGACTAGCTATGTATTTGCTGTGTAACCTTCGCAAGAGTTTCTGTAAAGCTATATTTTATTAATTTCAGTGAAGATAAAACTGCTTTTAACATCACGCATTTACGCGACTACATTTACTTGAATTTTAAACCTCATTCTGCTAACCGATTGAATTTGCTAACTCTACCTAAGTTTGTACGTGCCTGAAAAGCTTAGTATTCAAAAGGACCACTACCTAGGTCATAAAGTATTCAAACATCATGCTTTCAGGCTCGGTTATTCTGACCTAACTAGGTTAGGCATAGCCCAGCTGACTGACTGACTCTGTGCCAATTTCGTCCGCTAATTATTAATACCTACATTTGCTTACAGCCGTCTAAGCACGATGATTTAGTAATATGGGGTTTCTAAAGGTCATGAAACTCATGTGTTCGTAGTTCGTATTCTGCCGTGCACCAATGATTTTTTTATGTAGTTAACCTAATCGAATTTATGAGCGTCAGAAACATCGTGAGGTAAGCCGTAAGTTAATCAGGATGTTGTAGGCTGCGAGGGTTTATGAGGTGCTGGGCAAGCCAAAAAGGGCTACGGATCCAAAATACTCGAAATCATGGACCTACCTATGAGATAATTAAAAAAAGATTTTGCGACTCTTCTGGTGTAAAGTAGCCCCTTAGCCTGCCACTGTTTGTAATCTACAAAGTCAGCATGAATTTATTTAATACTAGCGGCCCGTCCCGGCTTCGCACGGGTATTTAACAAAAAAAATAAAAATTTTAAGTCATTTTTTACACCTTGGATTACATTATTGGAGTATTACTAAGGATCCCTAATTTTTTTGAAAATATAATATAGCCTATATCTCCCGGGGATAATTTAGCTTCCCGACGGTGAAAGAAAATTTTAATTCGGTCCAGTAGTTTCGGAGCCTATACAATGAAAACAACCAAATCTTTCTTCTTTATAATATTAGTATAGAAAATCACGATTACATCACGTGCAAGCTTGGTCAATCTACGCACGAGTCGCACGCGACCATACTCTAGAAAAAATAGGCTGTGCTAATATCAATAGCTATTACTAAAATTATACGATTATTCTTCCAGATTTGAAGCGTGAGGCGACGATATGCCACATGTTAAAACACCCACATATTGTAGAGCTTCTGGAGACGTACAGCTCGGAAGGAATGCTGTACATGGTCTTCGAATAGTAAGTTTATTTAACTTATCAATTTCTTAGGATTTGGAAACAATGCGAAAAAAATCCACAAGAATGTATGAACTAGAATCTTAAGTCCGTATTGTGATATAGATATTTGTCTGAAAATCTCTACTCAAATCTATGCTTAAGTATCGATTTCTGTATCACCAAACAAGCCTAAGGCCCGTCTGAAACACCGCGAAACTCTACATAAAGAATCAGTCATGGATTCTTTTACTTCTCTGCTCAGTATCGATTTTAAATTGAACATTGTATAAGCATTCTCAAGTCGACGAAGGTTCTATGTAAGTCATACATCAATGTTTAGAAAGTGTGTGTAAAGTTTAGTCTATCACAGGGAACTACTGTCTATCAGCAAAGTTTATACTAGACACAAAGATATACGTAGTATTAAAATACGTAGGCTTTATAACTATTCTATGCCCATACAATAAAACCAAATTGGCTATTATATTGCTATCGTGTCTGCAGCCAAGTCACGTACTTCCGTGGCGCTTTCTTTAACATTAAACAAAGCTATAATAATACGAAGTAAGCTAGACACGCATACGGAAATTAAAATGTCTTGTGTTTTACAAGTAGACTCAGTATATTAATCGCAGTTCATCAACCGTTTGTAAGTTAAATTAAAGCTTCAGAAGCAATAAATAAATCCCATTCGTGGACATTTTACACAACGCCCTCTAATCCCAAACTAAGCACACCTATGGAAACTAGATAGCTGATAGAATACGTAAATATTTTGGTAAAAACATAGTAACACCCAGACAGAGTAAAAAATCTGTTTGATACACACAAATGTTTGTTCTTTTGGATGTGCTCAGTGAGGAAATGCATCGTTATACACAGCGGTTAGTACTTAACATCAGGTGGGCCATCGGCTTGTTCCATCATTCAGTTGTATAAAAAAAACCCTTCCGAATTCCCGACTAAGTTTTCGAAAGTGGTCTTATTTTTATTTATTCAATTATTTAATTCTTACTGAAATTAAAAGCCTTAGTACTCATAGTTCTAAATCAGAATGATACTAATCATATTTTGAACCTTGACAGTAAATCGGTCTATCTAGTCATGGCGACTGGTTAGACCGATTGTTTTGTTAAAAGTATCAAAAATAGCATGTTAGTTAACGTATCTAATCAACTAGACACGCCCTGTTATGAATGTGCCCATAAAATGTAGCGTGTCTGTGTTGTTTCCAATTAGTGAAGAAAATGTAGTGTTGCTACTATTTGCACATTAATACAGCTGAATGTGAATTAATATGTGCAATGACATGACAATGTGCTCATGTATTCATGCAAGTGAAGCTTGTTGCAAATCTAATGACGTAGAGAGTTCGTCCGGGGAAACAAGACATAATTTCCGGGAGATTATTTTAATTTATATCCATATCCATACTCAAGTTTAGCGAAATGATTGTCATCATAAAGTCTAGGAAAAACGATTTTACCCTTTGATTTTATTTAAATGATATTCAACAAGGTTTCAGTCTGTGTTTCTAAGAACCTCCAAAAAACCTCCTTTGATCCCCTTCATCATTGCTGGTCATCATCAGACCTTGGAGTATGGACTCCAGGTCATCAAATCTGAATACAGGTTATTACAGCATAATTACAGGTTTGACAGATGAACTAAATGTTTCAACTTGTAATTATGCGTGAGATTTCTTAAAACTGGTTTTCAGAGCCAATGAGTAGGTATCCTTATAATTATGAAACGGCTCTACTTTCAAAGCTAAGAGGAAACGGACGAACAAACAGACACACAATGCCGTCAATCTTATAACATCCTTCCGGTTTCGGTTGGGGATTAAAAATAGATTTAATTCCCGGGGATACACATTCCCCTTATAATCTTTACGTGCTCTAAACACAGTTTTCTTATTTTCCAGTATGGATGGATCCGATCTCTGTTTTGAAGTCGTTCGTCGAGCTTCTGCCGGATTTGTCTACAGCGAAGCTGTGGCTTGGTATGTACACTAAGATCGCTACTGTAGTCTCCAAAGTATTTCTAAAACAGAAAAAAACACGTTATATACTACCGCCAACTAATATGAACTGTGCGTTGTTACTTATAATCGCCTCTTAACTTAAACACTGTTTAAACTCCGGTCAAAATCGTGGTTTTGACTTGCCTGGTAGTTTTTAAATTTTAGAAATATCAATGAACATTTTTAACTTTGGAGATTACAGTAGCGATTCTTGTTTGAAAGTCCCGTCTGAACTAAGCATAACTTTGGGTGTTTAATGTTTTTCCTGCCTTCTCTATCCGTATATCGAATTTACTAAACAAACCGAGCATCGAATGTGTCTACGAAACGGTTCTTACAATTTCAATGCTTCTTTTGTAAGTAAGAAATCAAGAATTCCTTTCCAAAGTCACAAGTTCCGGCCCTATCAGTAAGATTAATCAGTATCTTTTCTCCCTCCAGCCACTACATGCGTCAGATACTAGAAGCGTTACGTTACTGCCATGAGAACGACATAGTACATCGCGACGTACGCCCCCATTGCGTACTTTTAGCTGGAAGGGATAACTGCGCCCCTGTCAAACTGGGCGGCTTCGGCGTAGCGGCGCAATTGCCTACTCCGACTGCGCATCGAGCCCCACCTGGTAAGTAAAAAATTAGAGTAAAAACGGTCTAAAAGAAATGAGGTTTTGTTCGGGTTTCAAAACACTATTCGAACACAGCATTGAGTATTATGTGCGCAAATTTGAGCTTAATCCGGCCAGACCTCGTTTCTTGTAGACTATTAAAAAAATTACAATATTTAGTCTCCAACTTTAAACCAGCTAAGCCTTTTGGGATAATCTGGGGCCTTATGCTCAGTTCAGCACAGATTTTACTCCAATCGGGATGACGTCATTATCTCGGCCGAAAACTCGCTTCACTCGACGGCGTTCCTATTAGAATAAAATCTCGGCGAACTGAACATAAAGCCCTGGGAAGAAAACAGTTTGTAGGTACAAGCATTTTGCAATGTAATATAGGGTAAGTAAACTAATAGAGTAAGTAAATTTTACTTATTCAAGGTAAGAATCAAGAAATATCCTACACAATGTAGCATTCTGTTCATAAGAGGCATAAAAATGCCCCCTGTGGCTAAAAACATATGGATTAGATGCAAAAGCCTGGTTATTATTATCAAGGGTTTTATGCTAGTTTAAAATCAAATTATTACAGCGTTAGGTTATCTTGCACAGAACTGGTGATGGACAACCGACCACTAATGGGCCCAATGGGTCAAGCATATCTCAAATCAGATGAGTATGGTAAGAATGTGTCCAAACTGTGCCCTAACTGCATGGATATAAAGTGCGAATTTCATCAGCACTCACTGAATTGTCTTTTGCAGCAGACACTGCCCTCATAATAACACAATTCATTCAAATCATTAAATTTCTGTGTATTAATTGATGTTTTTATACAATTTCTTGGAATATCTCAACGGACATCGTTTTTTTTTCAGTTCATATGCTTCGAATTATATTAATTAGGTTCCAGTGAATCCCTATGTCACAATGGTTCCTTTTCCATCACTATAAGAATTTACCCATCATACACTTTACCCATTGATATGAATTTATAAGAGAAGCTTCATGAAGCTTCATGAAGCTTCGTTCTAAATCGCTGTATAAAACATCACATTTTACAAAAAAACACATACTTAACTAGACCTTTTTGCGTTGTAATAAAGCTGAATATCCGAATAACCTAACTTTTTGTACCTACATTTTATTTTGAAAACACTATAGGTACTTACATACTTATTTTGTTTCATAGCACCAATTGTATATTTTTCATGTTGTATTACGCAGCAGCGCCATCTAGCGGAAAACCAAGCTAAGTTTGTATTATAATGGAATTGAGAGCGCTAATAGATATTATAGGTATCTAAAAATCAGTAATTATTACAACCCTTTCTAATATATGTACCTACCTACTTATAAAATTCTCGTGTGTGATAAAACTCCTCCGAAACGGCTTTGACTGATTCTTATCATCATCAATATATATAAAACTCTTTTGAAGCTGACAGAGAATCAACGCACAGCCTAAACTATAAGTCCTAGAGGTATGAAATTTGGAGGGTAGTATCCTTATATAGTGTAGGGGTGCACTAAGAAAGGAATTTTGAAAACTCACACTCTAACGCGAGCAACGCCGCGGGAGACGGCTAGTGAAATATGCGTATATTCAGTAGGTCTGAGAAAAGGACGTAAACTATGATAGTTTACATATGAAAAATAATTTTTCATGCCCCTAAGTGGTAAGAGTGGACCACCCCAATAACATCATTTAATTTTTTTATCATTCGCCATTTAAAAAATACACGCAGCCCTAAATTTTCACCCTTCTACAACCATCCCCGATTTTTTTACAGTGAAGTTATTAATATGGCAAAACATGATGACGTTGCATGCAAGGTCAGCTAGTTCTTTATAAAATTTTCCACCAGGTCGCATCGGAACACCCCATTACATGGCCCCGGAAGTGGTGTCCAGTCAGCTGTACGGCAAACCTGTGGATGTATGGGCGGCTGGGATCTTACTGCATGTGCTTTTGGTCGGGTATCTACCCTTCACCGGCACTAGGGAGCGGTTGTTTGAAGCTATTTGTCGTGGGAGATTGCGGGTAAGGGCTACAGATTAGTAGCAGTTAGTATTGTTTATTATATTTACTGGCTGGTGCCCGCGACTTCGTTAACGCAGGATTAGAAGGGCAATTTGCTATGGGAAATTTTCTAGGCGTTTCTGAAGAGTTCGCGTCCCGTTAATTTTCCGGGATAAAAAGTAGCCTATGTGTTAATCCAGGTCAAGGACAATATATATTCCAAGTTTCATCCAAATCGGATCAGTAGTTTGGGTTACGCTGGCCTGACCCCATACTGGCTTGACCACGATGTTGATTACCGAATAGTTACTACGTCGTCAATGGAGGATACAACAGCAGACAAAAGTATTACTTATGGGTTTGTTAAACATTAACCCCTTACCTACGATCGCTGCATAACTTTATTCAGCTGTTTAAATTATTGCTACTAACAGGTAATATTAAACAGTGACAGAGCTAGACTTTGATTCAACTGTTTAACTATTCGTCTGTCATAAGTAAGGCCCTAACAATCTGTCTTATTTAAACATAGAGTTGATTTTTGCGTGAAAGAGTAAAAAACATCCATACATCCAAACTTTCCTGTTTATAATGTTAGTAGGATGATTTACTAATTGTTTATGGGTTTCAGTTTGATGCTCCACCATGGGATGATATCGGTGATGCCGCTAAAGATTTGGTCCAGCGGATGCTGACTGTCGACCACACGCAGAGAATCAACATTCAAGAGGTTCTCAATCATAGGTGGATACGAGTAAGTACTAATCTAAATAAAAGTATTTTTTTTTAACCCCCGATCAGAAAACGAAAGGGATGTTATTAGATTGGCGGGTTTGTGCCCTCGTAGCTCTGATTTGAGTGAATTTTTTTTGTAAGAAAGGTCTGGGATAGTTTTTAGACATATCTATTTGGTAAAAATTGACGAAGGAAGACATAGACAATCAATTATTCACTACAGAAATTATTGCAATATATAGTTAAAATTAAATTGAAATAACATGAAGCCGTTTCCAATTTCAATAGAATTTAGAAGAATTTTTATTTAAAGATACTGATTATTACTGCTATTATTGAGTGTACAAGACAGAGACATAAAATTCAACAGTTGTGTGAACTTATCGTTATTCGCGCTCTCTCCCTTTCAAACTTTGGTTAGAATTACTTACTTATAATTTTTATAGGATCGCGACAAGCAAAACCGGGTCCACCTAGCCGGTACAGTAGACGAGCTGAAGAAGTTCAACAGTCGTCGTCGTCTCCGCGCCGCTACTCTCGGCGCCGCGGCCGCCGACGACGAGGAAGAAGAAGAAGCGCCGAGGAAACAGGCTCTACTCGAAGAGGCTGATGCCGCAGGTAACAATCAACTCTATTTACTATACGCAGTAGGGCTAAAGTTAAATAAACAAATGTAGAAACTGTTTCTGGAAGCAATGCTAGGCAAAAGTCTGCTCTATTGCTATACGGATTAAGAAGTTCAATATAATAATGAAGAAAATATATAACTATGTTCCATGGCCTAATGCCACAAGTAAAATCAACTCTATTGCTAAACTCAGTAGGGCTATAGTTCGTGTTCAAGTTTATTGCTATAATATGCAGTAGAGCTAAATTACGATTGATGACGACGAGGACGGTATTTTTTAACTAGGAGATATAATAGTAACACAAATTTTATTCACAAATAAAATTAAAACTAATACAGTATTTACAATTTTCACAATATTTACAAAATACACATGAAACAGTTGAGCTATCTACAAACCGTTGCAAACGATTCATAGATAGCTCAACTGGTCCAAATCGGCACCAATCGGAAGCGTGCCCAAGACACTGGCTGCATTGCCGCGCTGAATACGCTGGCCTAGATAATCACCAGCCCTCGGGTCACGCGTCGCTTCGACTGGAAGTGTAACACATAAGTTAGTGAGATTGATCTAAATCATTTTCTTTTCATAATCTTAACCTCTAGTATGCTCGAATTGAAATATGCCACAGTAGAAAATATATTAGGTTTCGCGTTTTTTCGCGTTCTGACATACTAGGTTAAACCAATCTGAAAGAAGTAGAAGCCTTTGTCCAAGAATGGGATAATATGGGCTCGCTCCAAAACTTACTGAAGTCGCTAAGGCGAAATGTTAAGCTCATTATAAAATCCTGTTCCATTTGTTCCAGCTGTAAACCTCGTGGTTGAGTCACTAGATGACGTGTCAGTGCTGCAAGATGGACCTATGTTCATGGACCCTGACCTCTTCCATAGTGTGTTGGACGATCTGCAGTTACGAGCCCTGTTAGAGGTATTGTATTATACAATTTACTTTTCAATTTACGTTTGTGTGTGCATCCGGTAATGAAGGTAGGGTCGCTAAGTGTGCGTTCATAATAATTAACTGCTGCGATACGGTGAACGATTCATTCCGAAAATCGAGTTTCTGTTTCTTTGATGTTATTGGTTTCTTATTGTTTTTTTTTCTTTGTTTGTTTCTGAACTTTCTAAACCGAAAGCAGCCGTTTGCTACGAGGCTCATCGTATGCTGGTGACATCATACTAATATTATAAACGGATGGATGGATGTTTGTTACTCTTTCACGTAAAACTACTGATCCGATGTAGATGAAACTTGGAATATATATTGTCCTTGACCTGAATTAACACATTGGCTACTTTTTATCCCGAAAAATCAACGGGATCAAACGGGACGCGAACGAAGTCGCGGGCGGCACCTAGTAATAAATATATTTTGGTGGAAAGTTTACATAGTCGCGGGTATCAGCTTGTCCATCTATCCAATAACCCCTGTACTCGCAGGTGTACCACCGCATAGCGTCCACCGTGGTAGTAACAACCACTGTATTCGCAGGTGTACGACCGCATAGCGTCCACCGTGGTAGTAACAACCACTGTATTCGCAGGTGTACGACCGCATAGCGTCCACCGTGGTAGTAACAACCACTGTATTCGCAGGTGTACGACCGCATAGCGTCCACCGTGGTAGTAACAACCACTGTATTCGCAGGTGTACGACCGCATAGCGTCCACCGTGGTAGTAACAACCACTGTATTCGCAGGTGTACGACCGCATAGCGTCCACCGTGGTAGTAACAACCACTGTATTCGCAGGTGTACGACCGCATAGCGTCCACCGTGGTAGTAACAACCACTGTATTCGCAGGTGTACGACCGCATAGCGTCCACCGTGGTAGTAACAACCACTGTATTCGCAGGTGTACGACCGCATAGCGTCCACCGTGGTAGTAACAACCACTGTATTCGCAGGTGTACGACCGCATAGCGTCCACCGTGGTAGTAACAACCACTGTATTCGCAGGTGTACGACCGCATAGCGTCCACCGTGGTAGTAACAACCACTGTATTCGCAGGTGTACGACCGCATAGCGTCCACCGTGGTAGTAACAACCACTGTATTCGCAGGTGTACGACCGCATAGCGTCCACCGTGGTAGTGACAAGTGGGCGTGCGCCGGCCGCCGAGGCCCGGCAGCGCGGCCGGCACGCGCTGGAGGCGGCGTCGCGCCTGAGGCACTGCGGCCCGACGCCGGCCGCCGCTGCACCTGCCACCGCCGCCGCCGTGCACGAGCTGCGACGACTGCTGGCTCTACCACATGTTAAGGTACACTATACTAAAGCCTCCTAGAGGCTTGTAGGCAAGTCAACAGATGCAACTGCAGACGTCATCTGCGGATGCGTCCGCCGACGTGTAGACGGGGTGATTTGGGCGTCTGTGGTAGGTATTTAGGGCTGGAGCAGACCGGGTGCGTATACGTAGACGTAAGCGTAGACGTGCACGTACCACTGAGTTGTAATGTATGAAACTGCATGAGACAGGACACACTGCTCAGTGTCATGCTATGCTCAGTGCAATGCTATTCAGTGGTATGTGCACGTATACGCTTACGTCTACGTGTATACGCATCCGGTCTGCTCCAGCCTTTAACGTCAGCAGATGCGTCCGCCTCGAATCCGTTTGTTGTCGGTTTTTTGGCACGCATCAAAGGGTTTTGGCGCGAACATAGACTGATCGACCTACAGACGTGTGGACAGCTCGTGGAAATTCATCAGCGGATGCATCTGCCAAAGTCCGCGGACTCCGTGACGTCATGCGCCTTCCAAGGCACCACCCCTCTAACGTGTACGTTCTACTACATGGTGTAAAAGTTCTACATTTTTTTATGGAGACTATTGTGTAAATCCCGCTTACTTAGGATAGTGATAGCGCTAGATCGTGCGATGTTTGCATCGAACTTCGTTCAGTTTGTCCATGTAGGACGCCGCGTTACTTTTACAAAAGCCTCACCACAATGCTAGCGAATACTTGCGGTCGCTGACTCTTTGTAACAGCGCCATCTCTACGGCCATAGCTAAACTAAATATATTCTTGTGTCAAGCGTTTACATGTACCGATCTAAGTTCAGCGGATTCTAATAGATGGCGTACCGGTAACAGCGTTGAAATAATTTAGTTACAATTGCTCCAAATCTAGTACGATTACACTAAGAGATAGGTACATGAGGTTTGAAAACGTTTGCACTTCTGTTATTTTAATCATTACAAATGAATGAAATGTCTAGAGTACCAATGGTAGGTTTGTTGGCGTTTGAGATACTAACACTCTCCTATAAAAAATACACACATTAACTTTTAACTCTTGGTAGTATATTTAGGAAACTGGTAGGTACATTCACGTCAAAACATTTAGCACCTACCACTAAGCGGATCAAGGGGGGAGAAATCCTCAAATTCCTTGATCCGCCACTGTACATCATACGAAAACTTGCATGAAACAAAAACTCACAATCCTTACTGATTTTCGTTCCTTGTTTTCAGATCCTTTCGATCCTGTCCTGTCCCGACCTTCCATTCATCACGGCTGAAGATATTCACACACAAAACTCATGTATTAGTTTTACTTTTGTTATTATTTTTGCATTAAATTATTTTATCACTGATTTTTTGTTTACACATTTATTTGCATGTTCAGTTTATATCATTATCATACAAATGACACCCAATACAATCATTTTAATTTTACTATGCGCATATCACATCACAGGGCTCGTCCTCAGTGGACGTGTTCAGTGAGATAATGCATCGTTATAAGCAGTAGTTTCCACTTAAAATAAGGTGGGCAATAAACTTGGGCCGTCACAAAATAGTGGGCAAGAGAAGAGGTGCTTCTATAGGAAAATGTGATTAGCGGTCACCCAAAACGTATAAAGAACGTTATATTCATTAGTTAATCAGTGACGTAACCACTGATGAAACTGGAATTTGTAAAGATTAGCTGTAGTAGAACTTACCTATCTGGGAAATATTGTAAAATACACACAATCGTACCATTCCTTACCGACATTCTTGTTATCGAATTACGAAATTTACATGAGAAACAGGAAGCAAATTCAACCCGGATCGACAAACAAAACCCACAAATCCTATTTATTAGGTATCTCAATTTCAAGTTGGAATCTGAACCGTGTTGGAATATCGATGCTGTCTGTAGAACATACTTCATTCTTCCGAAACTTTGACTGAACGCGTATTGAATTTCAAATTGGGTTATGTATTGGAAAAATGCGAACTTGGTAAACAGCTTCGAAGTTTGTTAAAAAATATGAAAGCGATTTATAACTTTTGAGATACAATAATTTATAAGTTTAAAGAACTAGACAACCCGACTTTAATTTGATACGCCTTCATCAATAAATGATGATGATGATGATGGCAGTTCATTGGGACTGTTCTATTGATCGTAAGCACCACAGAAACGTCACAGGAAAGCAAAATACGCAGTGCCGTGTTTTTTCGAGTTATTCTTATTTAACTGCCAAAATACTGAACTGATTTTGGTAAAAAAATTATGGGACCAATCTGGAAGTATACCCTTTCAGATAAAAAAAGAATTTTTCAAATCGGTTCATAAATGACGGAGTTCTGAGGTAACAAAACACAACCGAATTGAGAACCTCCTCCTTTTTAACCGACTTCAAAAAAGGAGGAGGTTCTCAATGCTTACGTACATGGATAGGTAGGTACCCTAGGTATCCCTAAAGGTGCTCTACCTAGACCCTTGCTTTACACTGTTTACTGGGACGTTCTGTATAAGTCTGTAAAAACTTTTGTTTTCGTTGCTGGAGAAGAATTCAACAGTTTTTATTCGACTTAATAGCTACAGAGGCTTCCGAATACTAGTAAAATGATACATAGAGGAAGGGTCAGCAAGAAAATGTACCATTCGTAAACGTATCGAAACGGTAACGTATTCGATCTACACTGCGCGTTGATTTATTTATTTTCGTACATACCTACCTAGCTATAGGTAGGTACGTTTTAGTAGTTTACCACTACATCCACTGTCTTGAATCACGGAGGAAAAGGCAATTTACACGGTCGTGAATTGAGTTATTCAATAGCTTGGTTTCCGAGCTCGTGATATTGTTTGAGACACAAATATTGCGGTTTTGTTACCTGAATATCTAACACGGTTAGTTTTATTTTGTTTTTTTTTTTTTAATAGGTAAGTTACTACTTATTATAATTTAAGATACCTACGAGTTCTTAGAGATTACTGCGTTGTGTGTGATAGATACATTTATTTGGTGTACCTATACTATAATGAAGACGTCGGGTAGGTAGGTAGAGTCAGTACCTACTAGGTAGGTACGTACCTAACGAATTAGAAAATTGGCAACCCTATAGCGCCAGCTGTTCGCAGTCCGTCCTGAAGAGCGCCAGGTGAGAGATTCAAGAGTGCAGCCTCCTTGTTCAACGAAAAATGTTTTCTTTAGGTGTAGAGGTTACCTACCGATCACAATTGGATTTCTCAGAGCACTATGAAACCCTGCTCGGAAGCATACAAACTGGTTCAGGATAGTTATCTGAACTCCTGCACTATTCGGACCATTGTTTTACGTTTGCCTTGTCAAGCGTAGAAGAGCTCATTCGTTTCTTGGTCTTTGAATAAATTTACTTACCGATAGTCTTTGAATAACTTCGCGGAGATCGGTTTTACCTACCTAGTACCTAGGTAGTTACAACCTGTGATTTTTTTCTTCTAATTAAAACGTCGAATCATTGAGCGCAGAAAATAATAATACGGTAGTCAATTCGGTATTTTCTTCTATTACCTATAGTGAAAAATGGGAATAGCAGACTTTGAACTAGCTGTTTTACATAAACCTGCTCTGCCGTAAGTAGCTACGTTTGCTTTGTCCTCGTTCGCAATTAGACAATGGAGGCTAGTAACTAGGTACCTACACTGTATTACCACAACTGGAAATAATGACTGTGAGAGCACATCCATTGGTTCGGGACTAGATGGCGTTGTGTGAAGTGTCCGTGACATTTTTTTTATTCAACTTAAGATCTTGTACGAAGGACCTTAGCTCATTTCGTCAGAGATTAAATTTTAATACGGGTGACGTCATGAGACCCACTAATGACGTCACCCGTATTAAAAGTTTTCGCTGGGAGAAACAAGTTTTCACCCGAGATATGACGTCATCCCACTCTGCCCAAATGAGCAGACCCTAGGTAGCCTGCCTACGAGTATCTAGGTACCTGCAAAATATTTAAACCGTGACGTAGATATAGGTCATAATGTAAAGGGCTTGCTTTCAACGTTGTTTCAAATACCTACCTACCTATTATATAGATACAAGAGAATTATAAAATGCTAAACTCGGTGAGAGTGAAATTGGATTATGCGAATTTATTTCAATACAAGAACAAGACAACAGCTATAAAGAACAAAAACACAGAAACTTACTTAGCATTTGGAGACGAGACGATGTAAACTTGTCACGTCTCGATGCGCGAATTTGAGCTCAAATCACAAAATGTTGAAACTCACAGATGCTGACATCTCTTTGAATTTTTGCTTCAGCTGTAACATGCGAGTACTATCTACGTACCTAGTTATAGCTAGGTAGATAGTACCTAGATAGGTTAGGTACCTATTATTCTTACATGAGTGATAAATATAATCCGTAAGACTAGTAAGTATACCTAAGCACATAGTACTACTTATACTAGGTGAGAAATAACATACACACCAGTAGAGTTTTTTTTAAGTAGGAATATCGTTGCCATAAAAAAACCTTTCAAACTGAGCTCCAACTAATTATCCCGCTCCAAACATGATAAAAATACTTAAAGTTGAAAAGTTCTTTACTGACTGGCATAAATTATTCACTAAAAATTAACCCCAACTATTTCATTCCAACCACACTCTTTTTCAGAATTTCCTATTGCAAACTTTGTGAAAAAAGAACGAGTTTTTGTGTGCTCGGCTACCCTGATAGGGGTTTTTTTTGCTAAATTAGCCATGTCTTCCCAATGCGGAGGCCAGCATAACGTCTGGTATATAGCGGAGGGACACAAAATCTTGGTTTTTCGTGGTTTCAACTTTCTTGTACACGATTGTTTTTTTTGTTAATTTTGTTCTGGCGCTGGAAGCTTGTCCTTTTCCCAAGTTTTTGACACACAATTGTCTTATTTCAATGTGACCAGTTGGTAGAGTCAATCAGGTGAAAAAAATTGTGCACGTGTTATCAAGCTTTCGTAGGCCTGCATGGATTCGTACCAAAATACGTAGCGTACGTGACTGCCACAGAACACCTTTCATAGCTAAATAGTGTCGGTCATACTGGGAGCTTACGCTCATAGTTACCCTCTCTTAGTCTTTTTTCTGTTCTTTGATTGGTTTCTGCAATTGGTTTTCTACACGTGATCCAACACTCACAACCGTCAGTAACGGTCACTGTATTTCAGGAACTAGCTTAAATTCCCTTATGTGGTCATTAATCACGCTAACGCGGATGCGGTTGTTTTGAATCAGCTGAATTTGATCTGACCGCTGCATTTTCATGGAGATTTTTACCAGACCTTTTACGATTTAGCTTTGTGTTATCTACCCTATATAATAAAATGAATACTTACTTAACTTTGTTTGGATTAGTTGAAAGATTTTTCTAATTGGATTGCTGTGACCGGCATAGCCAGCACGTACTATGCCGGTCACAGCACGGTCTACATCCTACTCTACTCTTTATTAATAATGTTTTAAGATACTGTAGGTACGTCGGCAAAGCCCTACCAATAGCATAATTTAAGCATAATCAGTTCAAAATCAACCGAAGCCTAACAAATTCAAAAAAGTAGAAATCATTTCTTTAAAATTACCTTTAGCCAAAAACAAAGTTATCATGCACAGTAGGTAGGTACAGTCAGAGTCAAATTGATATGAGCATCTAGAGTAGTCAAAATGATCTGAAAAACATAAAAGAAATTTGATATACGCAGTTCGAATCATCATATTACTGTAAGCACACAAGGTGTTAAAAATATCTTACTATTAATTGTTTCATATTTATATGAACAGTCAGGTGTTCAAAATTATCTTAGCTATCAAACATCTCATTGACATTTCAAGTATTCACTCAAAACTGTTTGCATACTACCTCTGAAAGCTTTATTAGCTAAGATAATTTTGAACACCCTGACTGTTCATATAAATATGAAACAGTAAGTAGTAAGATATTTTAAACACCTTGTTTGCTTACAGCACTATGACGATTCGAACTGCGTATATTAAATTGCTTTTATGTTTTTCAGATCATTTTGACTACTCTAGACGCTCATATGAATTTGACGCTGACTGTACGTACCTACTTTACAGCTGACCGTTTCGGAACAAGATAAGGAGGATTGGGAGGAGATTGGAAAACTTTGTGACAGTTCCATTCTAAGCGATGATTGATTATTTCGGCTTGGAAATTTTATGGATTTGATTTCAAGCGGTGTTTGTACGAATTGATATTCTGGTACCTACTTCGGCACATCAAACTTGGAGATTTCATAAATCTTTTAATAATAGCCATAAAGTAGTTTTTATGGTGCTGGCAACATAATTCACCAGGGCTTATTCCCGTAGGAGAATCTAATGTGTATATCTACCTATATACATATACCATCAAGACCGATATGTCAGTAGATCTAAATCTGTAGATATGTCACTCACTAAACCTACTAAGACTAAACCTTTGAACCAATACCAGAACCCTGACGAATCGCTGTCCTCTGAACAGCTATCTATAAACATTGGAGCTGCAGACAATCCTGAAGAGGCCGTCTGACTAGAGAAGAACGAACTAAAAAATGCAAGGGGGGGCGCAGCAAATAACACAAGAGGTTATGCCATATCTACTTGGATAGATAGTAGGTTAGGTACTCTTACTAACATTAGGTCATTTCCTTAAAACTGCAAACCTTCGAGGAAGTTACTCGTGCTCTTGTGAGAAGCTAGTTATGATGGTGCGACAGGTAAGACAGGATCTAAAATGTTTGCACAAATGCAAAAAGGCCTCTAACGAGCCTCTCGAGCGTATAAATGCGAGACAAGCCATGAACCACTTTAGCAGTTTAAAAAAAAATAAAAAAGGTCGACTATGTTGTCCCCAGGCATTGTAAACATCCCTCCAGAACTCTTGGTACTACCAGTACAACTTACATAACTTGACTGTATTAGTTATGAACAACATGTTACGCCTGCGGGGCACTTTGCGAAACCCATGTAGATCTAAGTCCTAGATAGACGTGTACTCAAACTTTATTTAATAACTAACTCTATAATACTCGTAATACAAACAAGTATTCCATATTCAAATTTATCCAGCACGAACTTCAGCAGTAAAAATTATACAGTCAGTTTCAGCTGATGTATGGCTGTCGAGTTTGGAATCAAAACTACCATAATTTACGACTTCCATGCATAATGAATAGCATGAAACAAGTTTTGATTGAAGCTTAGTTTCAGCACCCTTTGGCAGCTAAATGCAACGCTCGGAGACACCTAATCAAGTTCATACATCAAGGATTTTGCTCTTGACAGTCTTCCAAAACTTATTTTCCGAGAGTAACATAATTTAGCTTGCTAGATACAAACTTTTTCACAGTCAATATTTTGTATCTTAGATTTTTTTGCTGATGTCTGTGCTTTATATATACCTAATATGTAGTGGTATTTCTATAATAACCATAGGTATGATAACCTCATAGATATGATGTGATATTGTGTTGGTAATAAAAAAAATCATGCAGTATTTGTTTGACAGCAGCAGTTGCAGCTTTTGCTCTGACGATGATGTTCGTCCTATAACAATTTTTGTGTGTTATAATTATCCGTGTTCGTACATAGTTTTGACTGTATCACACCTGTATATTTTTTATTCTTGCAGGCTAGATTTAAATGACTAATTTGCAACTTTGTACCTATTAAAATTGGCTTTAAATTCCAAGAGGGCATAGAACTTTGCATAAAACTGTAGTTAAACAAATTGAGAGTCTGCTAATAATAAATCTTGTCTTTGGCTATATTTTAAGCCAAATTATGACACCCAATATTCTCATTATCATCAGCTGGGAAAACATTGTGAGAAAAGTATCCCATGACCGTTTTCAAATCTTCTTTTTACTGAAGCCGTCAAATCATAACAATCAAACAGACAGACACAGTTTCATATTCATAATGTTGTTATGCGGTGGCATTGTTCACTCGACAAGACACTAACTAGGTTCCATGATAAATGTACCGCGGTAGACAACAGCGCGACTGGTAAACGAATCAGCGTTGATTAGTTGTACCTCGTGGATGGTCACAGGACTTGGAAATGGGTTCTATCTTTAAAATATTAAAATAAAAACGACGAGGAATGATTCTTCTTATGTTCCTCCTTGATTCGATCTAGGCAGAATATAATGTTTTGAAAAGAAAGACTTCGGAAAAGAGCCATGTTCCAATCCCAAATGCATGCGCAGATTGCGTTGGTATAGCTTAGTTAATCGTACGCACGGTCGGCCTAACCTTTACACTGCTCTTCACACTGATGTGATGGTTAGGAAGAAAATTTCTTCTGGGTAGCACTAAATCTTTTCTTCCATAACATATACCTAGTCCTCTATGTGCTAGACTAGACAAATAAGCTCATTCTCAACCGCATCGAACGAATCTATCCGATAAGGATCTAGCAGTAAAGTCTTGAGAAAGACCCAAGCGGTTTGAAATACTCCATCACCAGTCCACTACTACGAACTTTTAATGGGTTCTTTTGAGGAAAATACGACGATACCATTGTGTGAGGTCAATTCCACAGAGCCTTTGAAAGCGAGTGTTTTTTCGTGTTCTCTTTGAGTCTCTAGTTTCCCTGCATCCAGCCCCCACCAACAACGAAAATTGGGTCGAAGTAAATTCAATTTTTCAACCTAACCACCTGTGCTGTGCGGTTGATAAAGTTAGTGCGCGGCTAAGCGTCTATATACTCGTATAACTAAATCAGTAGTGATTGTTGGAAACTCTGTTATGTTTCGTGCCGTAAAAAAACTGTTTAACTAGGAATCTCTGGCTTATTGGGTTTGTTTTTTGCTGAATAAAGTAGTTTTTATCAGAGTACCTATCATGAGTCTGGATTATTGTGTGTATGATAACGGCAAAATACGTTTGTGTCCTTACCTAGTTAGTACAATAATCAAGGTACCAACAGAGTAGGTACATATTGCGGTTAGATTAATTATTTTAATCTTGTCAAATCATTTAAATTTGTCTACCTAGCCTAGGTATTCCATGAGTTCTAGATTTTCCCAAAAATCGCATTATAGTAAACTTTTATCTCAAATTATGTAAAATCATCTAAGTAAAATTCTTGTAATACTCTGTTGCTTTTAATAATTTTTTACATTACGCCAACCAGACCTATCTATATCGATTAGAAACCCTACAGCCTTGGTATAAGGTTGTTTATATTAATGTCACGTGTGCGTTGACAAGTGGGACTCAAAAGGTTAATTCCGTGCTTGTTAGCGGGATTCAGAGTAACTCATGTGATTTTTCCTGAGTATTTAGGGCGGATTGAAGTGCCTTCGTCAACTGTCACTGAGTCTCATCCTGTATGTTTTGATAGTACTGCCGTAGTACCTACTTGTAACTTATTAGGTAGGTATGTAAAAATATTAATTATCTACTAAAATTTTATAAAACAGGGAACTTACGCTCAGAGCCCGTAGCTTGAGTTTTGTTTTGTTGATCGAAACGCATATCGAGAAGCGACTTGCGAGATATTTTGTATGAAAATATGGTAAGCGCCTCTAGCGGGAGATTTGCCAACTATTTTATTCCATACAAAAACTGCGAGTTTCTCGATACTCGCTTGTCGCAATTCAACATAGCAAAACTCAGACTACCGGCTCAGTATTTTAATGTTATAGGGATGACGTCATATCTCGGCCGAAAATTCGCTTCACCCACGAGTTTTAGACGTCATTTTGACGTCATCCCTTATTGGAGTAAAATCTCTGCTGAACTCAGCATCAGACACCAGATAGTCCGTTTGCGTTTTCTGAAACGTGAAACTGAAGTAAGTAGGTACTTACAGGTTCCTAGTTAGGTACCTATATTTACTACCAAATTCCTCATTACATAATAACTTAGGTAGAAGGTTAGGTACCTACCTATAAGGTGCTAAATATATTCGTAGTTCAAGTTTAATTAGGTAGGTACAACTACTAGGTACCTACCTACCTACGCACATATATTATAGTAGGTAGGTATACCTACTTGATAATAAAAACAAGAATTTATTTGCAATAAAGTAAAGAAATAAGAAACCTAATTACCAAAGGTTGAGAAAATATCTGTTACGAGATGAAATACCGATCGCTCGCCAATAAATTAAAATATTTTCCTCTCAATATTTATTTATGGAAATTGACTAGATATTCTGCATTCTGGCAATAAAATAATCTGTATTTATTATTTTGAAGCTTATTATGCTCAGAACCTCACTATTTCCCATATCATTATCATGTTAAGGGGATATTCAAAATGAAAGCACAATTACGGTACCTACATGTATACCTAAAACTTAAGTAGGTACTTAGGTAGTAGGTATGGCTTACGAACTCAGTTATCGACCACAATTTCAAATTCTAATTAAAATTTCCACACAAGAAATTTCCCGAAAAGACGGGAGTCAAAGGCTGGCTCCGGTTGCGAAATATTGGATATTATGGTAAAACATGCCTCCGTACAGAAACGAAGTCAGGCAAAGACGTCTAGGTACTAGCTTTTATTTGCTACCAACTACCTATGTATTTTTTGTAGACAGAAAGAGGTCAGTTGCAAAAAAGGCATTGGTACATTCACAGAAGAGATAAATAATAGTATTCCTTGGGTACATTCATCTTTTACCTACCTATCGCTGCATTACTGAGTAATAATTGATCATTACATGTGGCGGAGATAGTTACTTCAATCGATTACCTAAGATCGATTATTCGATCTCCAAAAAATTGGTGCTGGGATAACTAGGTATGTATCTAAAAAAACCTTGGTAGGTAATCGTACTTTTTGATACTTATAATCGTAAAGAGTTAATTAGTCAAGCTTCGAAAAGAGAATGTTTGTTTTCTTGTATTTATTTTGCCCCGTTTCTAGATCCTAGTTACATCCCTGCCTCTGCCAATATCACGTTATAAGCGAGGACCTTCCTTTGACACAGTATTATTAGGAATGGTCAAATATTACATGGCTTCATGTTTTATTTATCGGAAAAATAAAATGCTGTTTGATCCGTAGAACGTGCGGTTTCTCAATCAAAAATTGCGATGAAATACTGATGGTCATTGACCTCAAATAAAGTAAGTACCTACCTTCATTCCTACTGAAAATAATAAGCCTGAGATTCCCAAGTTTCCAAAACTTTTTTTTGGGAACTAAATTAATATCTTGATAAACTTAAAAACGGCTTCACTTATATTCAACAAACATGGTTTAGAACCATTCCAGATTCACTTTCCTTCCGAAAAAAGTCACATTTGAATCGGCGCTCTATCAGAATCAGAATCATAATAAAAACTTTAAAAAAAACTCCGGTAAGAAATCTCTTGTCGAAAATGATCTCCGATTTATTTCCCATTCTACGACTTTTTATCATGATAGTCTTCAGATCGTAGAAAAAAAAACTCTTTATTTTCCGACCATTGTACCGGGTTGCTCCACAAATGTACCGTAATTGGAGTACTGCCACAGAATAAGTAACAGTAGGTGACTAAGTACAGTGGCTTACAAAAGTTGCTTAGCAACTCGTGTCTTAGCTAAAGTTCTTCAAAGAAAGCATACACCTGGCTTTTAATTACCATCTATTAGTTTGATTTTAATATGATTTGATTTCGGAGTTGTTGATCCAACCGGTAGGAAATTATGCTTAGCGCAATTTTTATACTTATTTCGAATTTTATTTGCAAGAAAATAAAGCTTAATTTGGCATGCGTAAAACATCGGTGACACGGCTCAGTCTCGCGTGCCTAATAGTGTAGGTACTTTTACAAAGTTCACGAAAACGTTTTGCGTGGAGCTCATCGTGGAGATCATCAGTTTTGTAACTTCCCGCTAGAGGCGCTGTGCTCAATCTCTATACAAAAATATAGTTTACGTAAACTTTTTAGTGTGCGTAAAAGGTCCACAGTAGGTACACTGATCACTGACGTGAGCTGAAGAGCTTTATTATATTACAAAATATAAAGTTCAAACTAGTCTGACGACTTGGGCGTGACACGGGTCGCAATCTTTTGCATAAAAATATCTTTTTTCATTGAGCAAAACGTTTAAACCACTTTTAAAAGAGCTTTGCCACTGCGATAATTTTAATATTTTATTCTAGCAGACCACGTACCAACTGACGCGGTCCTTTGGGAGCGGAATTTAGAAAAATCCTTTGTTTGCAAAACCTTGAAACCACAGTGGATACGTGCAACGACTTTTCTTGCGCTTTGTGATTAATGAATAAATATGAGATTTTAGTTTTCAAATCGTAAAAATAATATAAATATAGATTAGTAAGATAATTTCTTACTGTAATTACCAGGCATGGTAGAAACCACTTGCAGACTACAGGGGTAGTGTTCACATAGAAGACAAACATGCACAAAATATTTGCTATTGCCGAGGGATTTGAATATAATCCGAAATTAACTATCATCACAGGTATCACAGCGACCACATTCGTTCTTATTTCCATTCTGTGACCGAACTTTAACTCCCTTAGTGACACAATCTACTGTAATAGCTTGCTCGTGGTCTATGAGGGATAATCTTCTAGTTTTCTCGTAAATTTGATGCATTTTACGAGACGCTAGAATATTTTCCCATATTTCCCTTACGATTGGGTGATGTAGCATTGACCTACATAATAAAATAACGATATTTTTAGTGTCGACTTATCCATGTCTTAAATGATCTGTGTCCATGTCATCGTGTGGTTCTACATTGTCTATGTATAACGATTGGAGCACTTTTTTCCTTGATTATACCTAAAAGCACAGAGTAAAAATAATATGCTACAATTAAAATAGCTAACTTTTTCTTTTTTTCTTAGGTAAGTGGTGAATCCCGTATTCCTGTCGATTGCGAAGCATTTAAAAAAGGTAAGTTGCTTTGAAATAAACGAATAAAAAACAATTGACTTGGGTGCTATCGAGCATCCGGCCTCATTAGTGTACTTTCTACTATAAAATCTGTGATGCCTATTGGCCTATACATTACCAACTGTCACAGAATAAGCGACATTGCGGTAGTATCCAAAATACTACTAACTCCCTGGTATTGACGATGTGTGTGAAAAATCAGGACTTGAGTGGTGTTGTGCCACTGTAAAAACGCCACTCAAAAAACACAGTTAGGTACTAAGTACTATATTGTTGTGCTCTGATTACTCTTCGTCGTATTACGCATAAGCACTGTTTGAATCTAAGCCAGTTACGGTGTGGTTTCAAGTGTTGACCGAGCCCGTAGTCTGACCTTTGTTGTTGATTTGCGACAAGCGAGAATCGAGAAACTCGCAGTTTTTGTATGGAGAAATATAGTTTGCAAATCTCCCGCTAGAGGCGTTTATCGGGTTTTCATACAAAATATCTCGCAAATGCGTTTCGATCAACAAAGCTCAGACTACAGGCTCTGCATTTTCTTCTTTTCGATTTACAGCTGTAAAATAATAAATCTCATCTTAATAGACTGAGCATCAACAAAGACATAGTTAAATAATGTTTATGACATCACTCGGAATAATGGAACGAATGAATATTTATGACGCCACTCAATATACCTAATGGCTTTTATGGAGTTTATGGGTTTAAAGTGTTTGGTGCAAATAGGTAGGAAATCTAATTTCTTAGTAATTATGTAGGCAGGTAGAAGGTAGCTCTCGGTTACCGGCTAGTCTTTTCAGCTTCTGTTGGGATTTTTTTAACGGTAATGGCGATGGATGATCAAAATATCAAGGAAACTTGTGACGATTGACCGGTTTAAATGAGGTAGAGGCAAAAATCTTTTATTTAGTATAGTTCCTTCTGGTAAGATCGGCGAAGTAGTAAGTCCGGATACTAAGCAATTCGGCGATATTTTTAAATGATGGCAACATCGCCTTACGCGCCATTTTGCTATACAGGGGCATAGCAAAATGGCGCGTAAGGCGATGTTGCCATCATATAAAAATATCGCCGAATTGCTTAGTTACGTGATTTATCCGGACTTACTACTACGCCGATCTTACCAGAAGGTACCTTACCTATTTATTCTTTTAAAAAAAACAAAAAATGGTCCTGGAACCATCTTCTGTTTGATTACCATCAAACCACCAGTCTGTACATTTTTTTGCCGCTCTGAAGCTTAAGGTAAGGGTGCTAAGAATATGTTTGATATCCACCTATAGGGATCGTTTATATTCATAGCATGGCTTTGTTTAGCATGGAAACGGTCACATAGTTTTCTAACTTTACTTAAATTAGCAACATAGCACATTCTCTGGTAGAAAGCAGCCTTAATCTTTGGTCTCGCGATCGTAACGCACAACGCAGCGGTATGCAGCATGCAGCGCCGGACACATAATTGTATGGAAAACGTCTAGTATAGTCTTTTGTTACATCGCAGTCTGCGTCAGCGGCGAGGAGCAAACGCGGTACTCAGCGCTGAGTTGCACACCGCAGCGTTGTGCGTTACGATCTCCGAAACGCTGCTTCACAGTCCGTCCCCAGTTCCTTGTCCCTTCAATAGGTGTTCTATCATCTCTATCTAGTTCACTGAACAATTGCTAGTGAATGAACTAGCTGACATCTGACTTACCTTGCAATTAAGGGGAAGGTGACTCGCCAAGTAATGAAATGCACATTACATTGTGTGAGAATCTAATTACGGGTTAATTTGTTTCCTACCCTTTTCTACTTATATAATTTGTTTTAATTATTACGTGTGAAAAATATAGCAGACTGTTACCAACGTAGTCTAGTAATTAAATTGTGCTGTAGTTTATTGTCGTGCTAATTAAAAATAAAATCAATTTTCCCTTAAAATTTTATACTTAGAAAATAAATATTTCTTTATTAAATATTATTATTTTACATTTATCACCTGGACCTAATAGATATTCACGCCGTTATATTTGGCGCCTACATTCTTCAACATCCCGCAATCTTACCAAAAGATCTTTACACAAGTTTTTTTACACATTTTACCAAATTTCTTTTCATTATTTACTTAATTCTAAACTAAATAGGTATACAATCTTGGTTAGCTCCCGTTTCCTCATTTAGACTCACGATTGGTCCATTAGCGTGAAGAGAAACACATCAATTTATGTACTACATTTCCTACGGAACCAAATGTGTACATTGTGTACGGTACATGAAGTTGTAAAAGAAAATATTTATCATTATTTTTTCTATCTACGGACATCACACCCTCATAGTATCACCATAAATACAGTACCTTACTATTATTATAACCACTAAAGCCAGGGCTTTCTACATATCAGTTCTTAGAAATCGGCGACCTTCTTGGCGGCCGTAATAAAACGGTATACGTATCTTATCTTGAAGATAACTCCAGAATTAGTCGATGTGGCACCTTAGCATAGCTGGTTAGGATAGTTGGATGAGTGATTCACAATCACAAGTCAGGAGCGACATTTACGAGGCTTTTTCATCTTGCGGGCTGGATGAAAGTAATCGCTTGTGCCCGGTATAGCAATCGTTCAGTCATATCCTAAGACTTTTTAGTTTGCGCCTATTGTACTTGTCATACGATTAAATAAATAGTCATCACAGACCTACGAATAACCTAGAACTACCTAAAAACTCCATCAGTAAACTTGACTAATACGTGCCGAAAACTTTCGTCTCTAAAATCCAAAGAGCAGCATTACCAGCCCCTTCTGAGCAGACCCTGGCTTAAGCCGCTGCGAAGCATGCTCGGAACAGCCCGAACAATAGCTTCCTTAAGACAAAGGACTCATTTTGTGAGATCCTTCCCGCCAGAATATCGATACAGCCATACAGCCTACCGGGACTTGAATAGCTCCTGCCTACACTCGACTATTCAAACCTCTAATCTATGCGGACCTATCGAAAAAGGAAGTTCTTGGCGATATGGAACCTGAAACTACTATTTACCAAGTTTTTGTCGGCATGGCAATCTTAGGGAGGTATGCAGATTTACTGAGTCTTTCAAAAACTGCTCAAACAGGGATCCAGGCTGGAGCATAGACTTTTGTCTGAAAATCTCTACTGAAATCTATGCTTGAGTAATGATTTCAGTATCGGCGTGTGACTTCATATTGAATATTTTTTTAAAACGCATATTGTTATGACCAAAGTGATAAATCTATACTATAGGTTAGAACCATGAGAATCGATCCTTATTACTGATCTCTGAATCATCTTCAATCATCATCATCATCATCAATATATATAAAACTCTTTTGAAGCTGACTTAGAATCAACGCACAGCCTAAACTATAAGTCCTAGAGGTATCAAATTTGGAGGGTAGTATCCTTATAGTGTTGGGGTGCACTAAGAAAGGAATTTTGAAACGTCACACTCTAAAAGGTAGAACGCGAGCAACGCCGCGGGCGACGGCTAGTAAAATACATTTTTATTATTGCTGGTTGAAAATAATGAGGGCACTACAACAGTCGGTATTATTTTGCAATCATAGAACCGTATTCTCATTCAATCGATGCTTATGCATTGATCTGAGTCGAGCTTTGATTGCGAAACGTTGCTTGAGGGTCGAATATTTATGTAGAGTTCAGCCAAGTTTGAAACGATACTCAAGCATCGCTTGCAACTTAATACGTTCCCTGTCCCCATACAAAATTATTTGACAACTTCATACGTCCAAGTTTGGTTCCACTATGTGTGGTCCATTGAAGTTGTGAACCCATAGTGGAAGCACGGACTCCTGAAAAAAAGCTTCATGGCCACACATGGGCACCAGAGGCATGATGGTGTTCACACTATGCTCGTGCCCACTTCCCTGCCCAAGTCCCTGCCGACTGCGGCATAGTGTGAACGCAACATAAGAATCTTTCCGTATAAATTTTAGATTAGAACCACCTAAGGGTCGATCTTACAACACCTCTACATTTGTAGTACCAATAACCAGAAACAAAAACTCCTTTTTTATGGGTCGGTTAAAAGTATCATATTTTTCTAAACTGACTGACCTAGTGACGGACAGAGGTCATTAATATAGGTATAGAAGAAGAAGACCTATAGGCACCGAGTTGTGTCTGGCGTATAGCCAGATTATTTGTTCAATCGAGCCGTTTATTTACGTTACCCTAACAAAGTTGGCGTGACTTGATTAAAAGGGTTCCGCTTGTCATGATACCCTTGATCCGCTTATAAGAGCAAACAGGATCAATCAAAGTTGCGCTTAAGCTCTGGCAAAACTATATTAACGATTTTACTTAAAAATACATTCAATATTATCAAAGTTTGGGATGATGCTTACAATCAACATCTACTGTCATATATCTACTAGGTAAAACAAACTATTTGCGTGACTATAGAAGTGGTCTATATATTTGGACTCTGTGTGATTCCTTACCGAAAAAAAAAACTATATTTCTACCTACTTCAACAAATCTGTACATAAAGTTGAATAACAATATGAGTATTTACAATATTACAAATTATAAATGAAACAGTTGAGTGAACTATCTACCAACCATTGCAAACGATTTATACTTACCTATATGTTTACGATTTCTGAACATCATCATCATCAATATATATAAAACTCTTTTGAAGCTGACAAAGAATCAACGCACAGCCTAAACTATAGTACTTACTAGAGGTATGCAATTTGGAGGGTAGTATCCTTATATAATGTAGAGGTGCACTAAGAAAGGAATTTTGAAAAGTCGCACCCTAAAGGTTCTAGAACAAATAAGAATTACTGCGGATATGAGATATACCCAAGAATGTGAAATATTTAGTAACAAAAATGCTCTTGAACGACTATTTCACTCATGTTTATTACATTTAGTAAAATACCTTTCATTTCATTCGCTCAGATATGTTGGTGCATTCCGGCATGCAACATTCCATTCAATATAGGTAATGTACTTGCTCGTAAGTAATACACCGGTAGTAATATAGACACAAACCGGTAGTACGAGTTCTAATATAGACTCACTGTCCTACGTTATTAGTTATTCTGTAGTACCACGTTCAAAAACACAATAGTTGTGCTTGGTTCTCGTATTCGAGAACCAAGGCTCTAATCGTTCGATGTAGTTTGAAAAAAAATGGTTGTAAACGAAAGGCGTCCAAAAACTCGCGTCGCAACACTCGCAACCGATAAAACTGCTGTAAAATGACGACAGGCGTGTTTTTGAGAGCTAAAGTTTCACAAGCGCTGAACGTAAGCCTAGCCCGGGGCCATATTTCATGCAGCTCTTTGAAATGTCTCTGTGGCCTAGTGCATACTTGTTTATTTCTTGAAACTATTTCTCTTCGTTGTGTGTTTTAGGCTGTGCAAGCGTTTCTGGGACGCGACATTTTATTCTCACCAAAAGTTGTATTTAAAAAGTTGTAGGTACGTTAGAGAAAAAGTATTTGCAAATCTCCCGCTAGAGGCGCTTATCCGATTTTCATACAAAAAATCTCGCAAGCTCGATATGCGTTTCGATGAACAAAACTTAGGCTACGGGCTCAGTAGGTAGAGTAACATTTTGGCTTCAATTAATTCTGAACCACAAAAAGAAAGTGAGAAATATCGAAATATCTACTGAAATCAAATAAAAATCGTTATCTTTATCGTGAATATCTGAACAACTCTTCATAATACTCAACTGAATTAACTGACTTCGATAGCTCAAGTACCTACGTTTAATAACCCTTACGCAAAGATAATAAGGTCGGTAATAGCGTGGCAAAGTAATCCGATGCTGTTAATGTATTTTGAGCTCTCTTTGGGAAATAATAAGCGTTTTCGATAATGGCGACACTCAGAGACGTCACTAATGGTCATGATGGGCAAAGATGGGTTTTGTAAAATTATACATTATAAAGGTTTGAAAATGAGTTTGTTCCTAGAATATTCGTAGTAAAAAAAAATCGTTAAACAGCATGGTTTACAGAATGAGCTCAAAGATTTTGATGTAAATAAATAAATGATTGATTTAGCTAGAACATAAATAATTAGGTAATAAATTTCATTTTTGTCTGTAATTTCGAAGACAAGTTAAAAGTAATTTTGTTACATAAAAAAATAGTGCTTTCGATAACATTAGGTAGGTATTGCAAAAATACGCGAATCTAACTATAATAATAGGTAATGACAAAATAAAATTCGCGTAAGTAAATAACTTTCAAATTTACCAAAAAATCTTAGAAAAAGTATTTCAGAACACTATATTTTATATTTAGTTGCCTGCATTTAACTACAGTATTCAGCTGTAGCTCTGGCAAGTTTCAGACGACAGTTTTCAGTTACCTCTTAGTCTGTAGTAATTAAACATAGTTAATTGGTTTTCAGTTATCTTTTCTAGTAGTAGGTATGAAAAGAAAATAAGTTAAATTGTATTTGTTTATAGATTTCACCGGACATAAACCTGACTGAAAACATAGATTGAATCGGACTAAAGTTCCTCACTTTTAACAGTCTTCAAAAAAAAGACAACGGGAATGTGGTCAGATCCTACATATTGAAGGTGCGTTGTTTTGTATGCTGCACGTATATATGTACTTGGTAACGCTAATTCTGGCTAAGTTTTCTCATTGGGCGGCTGCATAAAAGTTAAACTCTTCTTCTGTAATGTGCCGCAGTAACAGCCGAGCACTCCACACTACCTAAATGAAAAAAGTTGTGCCACTTTCTTGTTGAATTTACTGTTCCTAATGCATTCACTTTATTTTCCATCTCGCTGTAAGTAATGAGTGAAATACGTACGCCTTTTGAACGTACTTACGTAGTACCTACGTTGTACTACGTCACTCGCGAGTTTACGTAAAATGTAGGTCAGATTTGTAAACATTTGTGAAAAGTTAAATAGGCCCAAGCTTGTTATCTTCATTCACTGGAGAAATAGGGTTGTTAAGAGGCTCTTATTGAAATTTGAAGGGGTGTTATAAGATTGGCGTTGTGTGTCTGTCTGTTTGTCTGTGCCCTCGTAGCTCCTAAAGTAGGGCTTCGATTTAAATGTGGGTTTTTTGGAAGAAAGTTTATCTGGGTTCATTTATCTGGCTATCTTTGGTGAAAGTTAACGAAGCCACTTCCACATTATGCTGATATTCATTAGCTCTGAGAACCTTTAGTTCATCAATCCATACTCCAGTCTGATGATGACCAAGAATGATAAAAAGGTTCTAAGAAGATATTCATAGATTGGGGTTTAAAGTTTTTGTAAAATAACTTGTTATCACGAGTTTTATGTTTCAAGTTTAAATAAACTTAAAACATAGTTGAAAAGGTATCACTTTCTTCTACCAATCAGACTACTAACTATCAGGCTCGTTGGGATCTTTTTCCCAACTGGCCCACCTGTGGGCCGGCCAGAGGGCTCGGGGGGAATATCACTCAATTTCAGTTTATCTATGGGCAAGGTGATTGTTTCGACGACGAAAGACGACTTGTCAAGACGAAATCAATGAAGTGTTGACTTTAGTGTTCCATTCTGGGTTTCAATCCTCACTTAACGAGACTGCAGTGCAAGTACCGTTCTTATCGATCGCTTAGTTGTCGATCGCTAAAGTCGATAAACGTATCGAATCGTATCGTTCCATGGTAGTACGGATCTCTTGTCAACAAAAGATCCGTACCCCCAAAAACAAGGTCAGAAGTTATCGAAATCATTCGTTCACTGCTGCCATGATTTACTAGTTTACTGTCAATATCACTGTTAATCACTTTCGTTTGTCAGAATCAAAATATAGTAAACATACACCATTGCCAATTCGTTAAAATTTAACGAATTTGTCTACCGATCGACTAAGTTGGTAACGTACCCGCAACTGTCGATAAAACCATTTTTATCGAATTTTGACGATTCTAAATGTCAAATTATGCGATCGATAAGAACGGTACTTGCACTGCTGGTTTCAAATATTAATAAAATCAGTGCGTTTCCGTCTCTCACTTCAAAATGGTATAATTAAAAACGTTGGAGCATTTGACTTTGAATATTGGAATTGATTCAAAACGTTCCTAATTGTTCTGCTGCAGACGCCATTTTCAGAAAATAATTGTCTCTAAAATATTATACCGCTAGGGGCACTTATCATGACCTCAATTGACCTCACACAACAATATCCGTGTTTTTTTATGATGTAGGTAAAGTTAAGCGTTTGAATGCCAACACACCTGATGGTAAGTTTAACTGCAGCCTAAGTGGAGCACGCTTAGCCATAATCCACATATTCACTCTTTTCTTGAAAATTTCTAGTTTTTAAGAATAAAACCAAAATAAGTCTCAAACTAGCTTCTATGATTTTTAATAGGCGTGATGTTTACTTTACTAGCAAACAGACACATTAAAAAAAAATTTTTTTTAAACCATTTTCTTTTTATAAAAACTGAGTGAATTATTGAAATTACACTTTTAGCTTTCAAGGAAATATCGCCCAGTTTCGTAAATCATTTTCTCGATTCTCCCCTCGTTTCACATCTCAGCGACTCCAAATATACGGAGTTGATTTCTTTAATATCTTATCAATAAGTAGGTTTATTTCCACGAATTATTCTGGTCCATCAGAAGCCGAATATTTTGTTCTCAGTTCGTACTGAAAAATATAACTCTTAAGTTATTTTCAATCTAAACGTAACAGGATAAAGCTCATATTAAATTAATAACCGATTAGCAGTAGGTAAACCTATCCGCTAATACCCCAGGTGCAGCCGGGTTATCCGGGTTTTAGTTGAGTTATAACCGCGGGATTATGCAGTGGAGGTGGATGAAAGTGGCTTAAACTTGCAGGAACTTGTTATATTGGATGTAGACTAATTATCTTACCTAGGTCACAGCTTAAGTGTATACCTAGTATTATATTCTTCTTTATCTGTACTGTAGGTCTTGTTCGAACTTCAGGCTTACAATTTCTGTACAGTACAAATAAAAAAAAGAAATTAGGTAGTAAGTATGTACTGAAAAAATACAACTTAAAAATCTGTGTCAGTATTTCCCGAACTTTTTGGCAATTTCACACTGGCGACACAACACCTACACGATATCGTGGAGAAGTGATTTAGTACATTCGCATGCACCTTGCACACAGTGTCGCGCACGACAACGATATTTTTGTTTGAAAAGTTCTAAAAAACATTGAAGACTTAAAAAGTAGGAACCTACTGCAAAGAGCATCACATCAATAGCGACAAAGCTTTCTATACTTACTTACTTCAATCCAAGGATGACAAACTTCAAGGTTCAACTTGGTCTGAACTCTAAAGAATGTTTCAGACTTTGCTTTGACATACACTTTGTCTCCATTTAGTTCGTGGACTCAAATACTGTACTCCGACTGTTAGCGACCCCACAATGCCGTTTGTCTTCGGGCCGTGGTGACCATTCCAAGATTTATTCTCCGGAGAGCGGAGTACTAGACGGTATAACCCAATAAATCGCTCGAAAATAAAAAGTCACAATAGTAAAACCTTCTTGTTCTGCTTTGTCATACACATTTTCATTAGTTTTCTATTCTTCAGCGGATAATATCAAGTTAATTAAGAAGGCGAAAAAATTATGAAAATACTAGCCTCTGTCGCCCGCGGCTTTGCTCGCGTAGTAGCAGCATCCGCATTATTTGGTTAAAATCTTTAATCCTTACTTTAGACCCTTAAGGGTGCGACTTTTGAAATATCTTTTTTAGTGCACCCCTACACTATACATAATAAGGATACTACCCTACTTTTATACCTCTAGGACTTATAGTTTAGGCTGTGCGTTGATTCTCAGTCAGTTTCAAAAGATTTTTATATATTTAGATACCCCATACTTACAATATTTACAATTCATCTCTCGTGTATCATTTACTGCGCTCAGTTATTTCCTATAGGGCTGTGAATTGCATGAATTCGCGGACGCTGTTCGTAATAAGAGCGATGGGCTCAGTAGTCAGCAGTCAGCAATCACATTCAATATCTGAAATGGTATTCGATTACTGTGAGTGCTCGTTTAACATTCACCATGTTACGTCAACTTTTGGACTTTTCTGCCAAGTTTTTCGGGTTGTAGCAAAGAAAGGCGAAGCCTTTGAGTATGACACCTATAAGATATTTTGGAGATAAATGATCTCATATAGTTAGAAGTTGACGCTTTTACACTGCACACACTTTTATACTATGACACTGTCGATAGACCATATAGAGTAAAAGTTTGTTGTATATGTATAGGTAATGTGTTTACTATACATACTAAGCTAAGCATCTTGAACCGGAAGCCTCTACCTCAGCTTTGTAGATATGATTTTTGGTCACAATATTAGGGTTTTTTATCTCTTTTATAGTGAAAACCTCTTAAAAGTTTCGCTATTTTAAATCGATTAATCTTTGACTGACAGCCAGATGTTTATCGTGGTTTTCAGTAAAAATATAGGTATTACCCAAGTTCTTACCTACACTTGTTACTCAATACATAGTATGCGGAAAAATATAAGTTGCAAATTTTCAAAATATTTTTGTTGAAATGAACTTATTTGGGCTTTTTACGCCCACCGGCTTCTCAATGTCCTCGGCAAAAATACTGTTCATTTATAAAGGCGAATACACACTAATCTATTACGTCACGCACATCCGTCACGTCACCTAACACGATGATGTGGGTACCGGAGACAAGACGCCACAATGCCGTAGTGGAATGCCTTAGTATAATGTTAGAAATGTTTGATGAAAAATTGTTTGGACAACACAGAAGAGACGATCTGATCTATAAATGAATACCCGCCATTTCTTGCTTCGACGGGTGTTGCAAAATCATTGTTCTAATAAATAACTCTTGATTAATATGTGACACTTCGGTTATCTGTGTAAAAGATGTTGCTATCTGATTTATGCTTGGTTGCTTAATGCTCATTTCGATATCAGCACTTTTTGTACTATTCTATTAAACATTCCAAGGGTCTACCTATGAAGATATGACTCGACCACGATGACGACTAACCCAATTCGATCAAAACTATCGATAGCCCTTGAGTACTCAAAATAATGGGTTGTAGAATCGATAGTTCATGAGTAGTAATCACAAAATAGTATATTTTTGCGTAGTTAGCATTATTTCCTATTATTAGTACACACAAAGTATTCTGAAGATATAGCTACACGAAAAATGTACCCATCTACCTAAATAATACTAGGAGACGCGTGTGCGGACTTTTGAAAAGTGGTAGCGCTGTCGTGAAGTTGTGCACAATGCTTCGTGAACGTGAAAGTTCCATATTTCATCGCATTACGAGTAGAGGGCGAGTTTACTTCTGACATTTCACTGAAGTTCACTTCTATTTACTTCAAAACGGACATTTTTTGAAACGACACATAGCACTTTTATTTTAATAGTTTTTCTTGTGTTATTGTGAGTATTGTTGTTTAATTTTGGTGGAATTTTAACCAATAATACTTAGGTCGTAACATAAAGTGTGAGCCATTGGAATAAATGTGTGTAAAGTGGTTTTTCTGAATGTGAAAATTCGTGTTAGGTTTTGAAGAGAAAATCCACCATTTTCTTTTCAAAACAAACGACAGCCGACTTGACAAATGACTTGACTTGACTTATTTATTACAATTTTAACACTTGACATTGGCAAAATTGTCTGTCGAAATGACGGACACAGGCCATTAATAAAGAGAAGAAGAAGAAGAATAAAAAACAGCCACAGAAGTGGTTTCATCTTGAAAAACTAAACGCGAGAATTCAGGCTTTTTTACGTTATTAAGTGTACTTATTTATATAGTTTGAGATTCATCCCGAAAAACTAAACGCGAAACGCAAAAATGCGGGGATTTTCATTTAAAAATAAAAAATAATGTACGTAACCAAAAGTTCCTTTTCCACATGAAAAAGTAAATAGAATTAACTTCCGGGTCTTCGAGGGTAATGCGTTGAATGCCATTATTGTATGTTTGAAACGAAATATTTTCCCCAAATCTGAAATCATGAAGGTTGAATTTTTCATGACCCTGGAATATTTTTAGATCTTGCAACATTTATTTATTTATTTATTTAATTGAACACCAACACAATGTACACTAATTATATCATATAAGTAATCATTTACAGAGTTATGTATCTAAGTGCCACCACAATTACA
The DNA here is from genome assembly GCA_918843925.1 of Eulithis prunata. Classification (NCBI taxonomy): domain Eukaryota; kingdom Metazoa; phylum Arthropoda; class Insecta; order Lepidoptera; family Geometridae; genus Eulithis; species Eulithis prunata. Next base: position 2,635,975 of record OU974016.1, on the reverse strand, counting down.
GGCGAAGACAACATGCTAAAAAAAAAAAATTTAATGAGCGAGTAACAGTTTAAAAAATATAAATATTATGTATTACCTATATGCAGTGTAAAAATTTAAGACGTACCAATAATTTAAAACATGATGCTGCTTAGGTTACCACTAGACTAGCAAGCAAGCAAGCTCGTATGAGTTAGCGGCCAACTCTGGTGACGGAGTTTTTAGGCCGCCTTAAGGCCTCCGTCGTGGCTTAACGACTGTTAGAGCCGGGACCGATGGTTTAACGTGCCTTCCGAAGCACGGAAGCGCTCACTACACTAAAATGCTCCAAATGTGTCAATTAAATTATAATAACATATTACGCGTGAAAAAATATAGTAGTTACAGTAGATTACGTACAAAAACATAGATAGGTTAAAAAACCAAGTTTACAAAAGATTTACCACAACCATTTCCTTACAATAAAATTATAATAGGTATATTATGTTGCACGAACAAATGAATTCACATTGTTTGATGAAAGGATACCGGCCCTTGTGTGAGAACCTCCATTAATCTTAGGACGTTAGTTTTTACTACGATTTATCATACAACTTTGCTAATTTAATTTTGAAAGCGAAAACTTAGATTAATTTATCTATGACGTATACCGAAAGTTTGTGAATAAACTAAGGAATTGAATGAGCCTCGATTAAAAACACGAAGTGTACAAATACAAACTTATTTAAAAACTTAAGTAATCTAGTAGGAAGTATAGATATTAAATAGTAGGGTTTGTGTTTTCATAACTTTCATTTTATTGGGTTTAACATTTTGTACACCACCGCCTTATCATTTCGTAATTCCTGTCCATCCAAAGGTTGTCTGGAAGAGATTGCTTTTAGCGATAAGGCCGTTTTATGTTATTTCCTGTACTTATGTAATTTCTCTTTGTGTACAATAAAGTGTTTATCTATCTATCTATCTAAACCATCTTGGAATATCAGTTAAATTAGGACTAAAAATTTTTTTGTAAAACTAAAAATGTGGTTGGCATCTGTGCTTCGTTGCTTTCTAAGAAAATGTCATAACCTATTGAAAGTTAGGTCTATTTAAAAATATGAATGGGTAATACACCAGCAGGCACCAAGTCAGATCGTAAAAATAAATCCCCTGACTTGTACCAACTTTGTATAGAATAACGTCCATCTGTATGGAAATATGAGAGGCGGTCTCGACTCCGAAACTGCAATTTGGAAGGACAAATTACGACGAACCTAAACTTTAGTTTTCCAAGCACTAAGACGTCGGACTTGCGTTTGTCTAGCCTTGGTCTAAACTTTAGACTAATAGACCAGCCAACTAATAAAAGGACCAAGTCATCTTTTAGACTCAAGACGGTCTGTTATGCAATCAAGATTCGGTAAAAAAAAAGGAATAGGATTTTTAAAACACCTTTTTATTCGGTAATTTGTACAGACGGACCAATATTTGCCGTCATCAGTTTTATTTATTATTTATTTATTTAATAACTAGCACGGGATTAACCAATTACACTAATTAATTAAAGACAGTCAAATTAGGTACACATAAGTCATTAGATAATAATAATACAATAAAATTCATTAAATTAATTAATAAAAATAAAATATATAACTTAATATAACATTAAATAATTTATTAATTATTAATATTTTTATAACTTTTATAACAGTTGGGTTATTCTCAACCACAGTTCCAATTTAGATCCATAGTGCTTAGCAGAAGTCCTGTCATTTTTCACTGAAAAATGAGATGAGAAAAAGAGGACTTTCGCCAAAATCCGGATCCAATTTGAAACGGCGGTAGTCAAGAGTAGCCTTACGTAGTAAATTGAATATTTGCTTTTGAATTTCTTATCGGTAATTGGTAGGTACAGGTACATCAATGATTACCGTCCTCAGAAGATAACGGAGTAAATTGTGCTAATATGCATTTTGTTTTCTTCTTTTGTTATAAATGGAATAGCTATCGTGGAATGTTGCCAAACGCATTGTCACACTGCGACAAAGGATTACTTACAGATAAGAATTCTTTTCTTTTAGCTGTGTAACAATAATAGTAAAGTAACAGTATACTGCTATGTCCTAGCTGGGACATTTTAGCACTGCCACCGACACGACACCTGCACGACAGTGGGAAGCTAACCTCACACAATACGACGCTAATAAATGAAAAGTACCTAACCCTTAGACATTCTCAAAGATCCGTGTCTAAAGTCTCTGAAAGTTTTATTTAAAGAGTTCTCTTAATCAAAATGAGATCGTTATTCACAAAACCATGCAATCTTTTCTCCATTTAGTTCTATACACGAGTGTTAGGTCAAGTAATATTATTCCATGGCCCCATGGACCACGTAAAATGTGTAAATTTTTCCAAGCGTTTAATATTATTCCGTGCCGCATTGAATATTATTCGACTGTCAAGACCACGAGTAAGAAGCCAAACGAAGTGCATTGTCTGACTGAGAAGTAATCCTTCAAATGTCTCCCCCTAGTTCAGTAGTCACAGTAGGTCAACTGTGCGGTCACTTGAACGAAGTAGGTCAAGGTAGGCTTAGCGGTGGACCGCTTACGACGTACTGTGGTTATGTTTGTGGTTCTCATCTCACACGAATTGGAAATCACAAAGCACCAATTCTATGTAGTGGAAATTGTACATTTTATGCTGACTCATTTAGAATAAAAAAGTTGTTGTATCAGGGAAAATTTAGCAATCATTATATTGCACTTAGGTATCAATGATCTTCTATATAATAAAAAATCTATGATTACAATGTATCGAAGAAACGCTTGGCTGTGCCTGCCGCCACCAAACAATGTTGTTAGCATTGATGTGTTTCGATTTAGTGATTTTCTCTAAATTCGTTTTCTTTTAGGTAAAATCAAGGTCGAAAGTTACATTTTGCAAAGAGATGCACTACAAATTAATTGAATTCTAGGTCATATTTAAAAAAATTCAATAAATACAATTTACGAAAAATCTATATAAAAATCTTATATTTTTATGATCCTATTTTGAGGTGTACCTTAAAATTCGACTTCGAAAAACGGCGTAAATATGCCTAAATCAAAATACGGGCTTTTAAGGGCAAAGTGCAGTGCAATTATAGGCATAGGCTCCTTAACATCTTCGAGTGACGGCCACTAATGGGCATGGCCATAGTGCATCGTCTTTGGTTATGCCCTACACGCCTATGACGTAATGACATTACCTCACATTGTATATAGTACGTAATGGCAGTACCGTAATGGAATCACTAATAGGTAGAAGTGGCAATCAGTCAGTCTCAAGCAACCACTCAACATCAGTTTGCTCCATCACTTTTTCTAATAAAAAAGGTAAACTCGCTGACAGACGCTGTTTTGTACGAAATCCGAAAAATACGCTTATTTATTTATGTATGTAAGGGTAGGTTCTGCCCGTGTGATCGGTCCTAAAATTGAATTATGTTCAGCTGGCCCTGCTCTTCACCATTAAAGTACACGCGCACTTGGCGGCCAAACGAACAGTCTGGCCAGTCTGCGACCAGAGCCGTCTGAGCGAAATCTCGAAAGTTGAGAATTTTTGTATGGAGAAAAATGTTTTTGGAGTGCTTCTCGTCACTTCATAATTATTAGATTTTTGAGAATCAAACTAAATAAAACTTAGACTACGGATCAGAAGATCAGGAGTCGATTATGAAGGCATTTCTAACGGTTATTTTCCCTGCTGCCTAATTTATAGGATGATGATGATAATGATGACTTATATGATATTTTAGTAGGGTCTCTGGCTGGTCGCGGCCAGAGCAGCAAGTGCGCCTGTAGCCTTAAACTGTGACACGACCCAATGTGGCTCCAATTTGCATAGTTGTGCTTAGGTCACGTAATGGAATCAACCCTTTTTGTGGCACACACGTTTTTGTACGTTTATTCTTTAGAAAAGAAAATTGTTAAGTTACTCGTATTTGGTTTGTGTTTTGTGACCTTTACTAGGAAAAGAAAAAAAAACCAGTCTTTGCATCTACCTACTCTAGATAATACACCGCGTCAGGGACCACTTTTTACCCATACCTGGGGTGGTACCCCGATAAACGGGACGCTGGTGCCTGGGACATTTTTAACAGACATCAAAATATTAGTTTTTTTTTAATGTTTGTTACCTCAGAACTCCGTCGCATTTATGAACCGAATAGAATTTTTTTTTCCGAAGAGGTATTGGATAATCGGAAATCGGATCAAAATAATCGGACTTTTCAATAGTGTTAACGATCAATAGAACAATTACAATGAACTACCATCATCATCATCATCATCTGGTAATGAAGCTGTATCAAATTGAAGTTGGGTTTTCAAGTTTTTAATAAATTAGGCTTGCCCAGCACCTACCATCCTTTCAGCCTAGTTGGCCTTATCCACATGACTGACATAGTCAATACATGCGGAGCTAACTAAGCCATGAGTTTTTTCACGATTGTTAGTTACTAAAAACTAAAGTTATTAAAATTTGAGCTGGACAAAATCAGTAAAGTAACTATCGTCTTTCCCTCTTATTCCTTCTTGAATACAATATGTCTTTGAACTTTTACGATTGGGTATAGATTAATTGATGACTGAAATAGGTTCTATTGATGTCCCTTTTAAATTCCCAATTATAACGTTCGAGATAAAGGTACAAGGCCATAAAACATACAGACAGGCGTCATGGCTCAGTCGGTAGTAGCTCTGCCTTCCGTGCTGTAGGTCGTGGGTTCGATCCCCACCGAGAACAAACATTTGTGTGTTATAAACATAGATGTTTGTTCTGTGTCTGGGTGTTTCTATGTATTATAAGTATGTATTTACAAAAAAAATGTATGTATGTATTCTATTAGCCATCTTGTTTCCATCGTACAAGCTTTGCTTAGTTTGGGACTAGAAGGCGTTGTGTTAAGTGTCCGTGAATATTTATTTATTTATAAACATAACCCTAAACTCTTCGGTTTTTTTATCAATATAGCAAACCATTCATCCTGTTCCTTTGATTTATTTAGGCATAAAACTTCCGAAGTGTCCCGTCGCACTTTTTGTTTGCCATTATTTTTCTCTTGTTTTCTGTTACAAAGCGTATGTATTTCTATGTGTCTGTGTTTCACTTTACCGATTTAAATACTTAATCTGTGGCTGGTAGGTTTTTGTAGGTACTTTATCCATCCTGTGCAAAATAATTGAAAAAGTTCAAAACCAAACTACGCAATAAGGCCAAGTTTGTCATAAAAAAAATTTTGTTCAGTATATTTTTCAGAAAAACATTGTTTCTATTTGATTTTTAACTACGCCTATACATACTTGCCTCGTAACCGTTAACTTCCAACAGTTACAACATCGTTTAATTTATGTTCAAAACCAACACCAATTTGGACGTTGCCCTTTACACAAAACATTTTGACAGATCATTTTAAACCTACACCTACAGCAATAAAACTCATTTTGCTTTGCAAACTGTTAGAAAGTGATACACGTATGTTTATGGTCGGTTCAGCTGCCGTGCAGGTTCTATGTCGCTTTGTTTGAGCTCTAGCAGCTGTTGTCTGTCATGTTTCCACTTTTTGCGGCTTCAGCTGTCTACTATTGGATACTTAATTTAACATGCCTTGAATTTTAGACGACTCAGCCTTTGCCTGGAAGAGATTGCTTTAAGCAATAAGGCCGCACTTGTACCCACCTCCTAAAACTTGATCGTATTACCAATTATGGTTTTTTTTTTTTGTTATTTTCTTTACTTATAAGTGGTGTACTATAAAGAATATTCTATCTATCTATCTCAGCGGCACTTTATTCTTGTTTAGTTTCTATTTCTAGAAAACTGCGCTGTTTAATTTTTAAGTGACATTTTAAGTAATAAGTAACTAGCTCGTATGAGTTAGTGGCCAACTCTGTTGACGGAGATTTTATGCCGCCTTAAGACCTCCGTCATGACTTAACCACTGCTAGAGCCGGGACCAACAGTTTAACGTACCCTCCGAAGCACGGAAGCGCTCAGATGTAAATACCACTAGCGGTCACCCATCAAAATAGTGACCGCGAATAGTAAAGTAACTTTATTTATAACATTTCTTTATTGTTAGGCGCTGCAGTGATCGTTTTGCGTTTCAAAGAGTTTACGAAAATAAATGTATAAAATTAGTTTTTCATCTCCTTGTCTATGTATGTCATCATTCATCATCATTTTAGCCCGTTAGCACCCACTGCTGAATATAGGCCTCCTTTTTAATATGCCACTGCGGTCACCGTCGCCTAGGAACACCGTCAGCACGAAGAGCGTTTCCTACCCTGAAGGACTATAAGGACATAATATATTTTTTCTGTAAATATTATTTGTTTTGTTTAGCAAAGCAAATTTTTCTGTCTGCAAGCATTTCAGTGGGAAATACATACCTAATACCTAGTACTAAGATAGCATTTTTGGAGAGCTATACATTTTAACCTTGTTTATCGTTCGTATTGAACTAGTAGATTGCCCGTGGCTTCGTCTGCGCTCATTTATGTCTTTATAAGCTCACCAGCAAATATCCCTTGAGGTTGTAGTTTGAAAAAGATTTTCTGTGTAAGTCATAATGGTCTTATTCATATTGATGGCTAAGGGAGCCAGCAGCTAAAGTATCCGATCAAGTTTTTGTGTAGTGATGGAATATTTTTCGCTGAAATATGATAGTTTTCGCAGACTTTTTGGTTGATACTACGTTCGCCAAGCTCTTGTTTCGTCATGTTCGCGTTTCGTCAAGTTATTTTGTAGTGGCAGTGGTTTGTCAAGGCCCAATACAACTAGGTAGTTACAATCAGTTAAAACAAATGAAAATCAAGATATATTAATTTAAGACAGGGCTGTGTTGATCGTCAGTCAGTCATATCAGTAGAAGTTTTATATACATAAATAGAAATCTTTGAATAAATAATAAAAAACCACTTTCACTATTATACAGGGTGTAATAAGTGACTGTACAAATTTACGATGCTTATGATATTTTGAATTCGACTAATAAAAAAAAAATAGTGCGTGGAGTCCCTCCGCGCGGAAGAAGTGAAACTTCGAGTGCCACGCATTCACTCTCGCTCTGTCTCTTTCTATTCCCCCTCCCCAGGAGCGTTAAACGTTTAACGCATCTTTGTTGGAAGTCGCATTAGAAGTTTCACTTTAAATTTATCTTTTTTTTCAATCGAGTGTGTTTCGACGTGACGTGACGAAAATAACTTGTAATTATTATTTTTTGGTTTCTAACTCAATAAATAAATATTCATGTACTCTACATTTGACACAACGCCTTCTAGTTCGCAGAGGTATACTGAGCTGTGGCGCATATCAAATGAATTGACGTAGATCTTAGTCCGTTTTTAAAACCTATTCTTGTACACCTTGTTAATTACTAAACGGTTGGGTAATGTGATTGACTATTCAATTTGATGAATATCCGTTTTCACAATGTTCGGTTTTTGTTATAAAAGGATTTGTTTTCTAAAATGTGTGGGATGCAAAATAGCACTTTACTTATTAAAGCAGAACACATCTACATAATATAATACACCATAATATAGGTACAGTCAGCAAAAAAAGTTGATGAAAGATTTTAGATTGTTTAACTATGTTTTGAGAGCCTTGACTATTTATATATTAACTTTTTCAATGATAAATCCTGGTTGTAACATTTTGCGACTGCATTCACTTGGATCTAAAAACTGTATTTGTAAATTGACTAATGTTATTGATTGTACCTACTTGGTTCTCAAAATAATTCTGCAAGCTTTGTTAGTTACCTATCATCAATATATATAAAACTCTTTTGAAGCTGACAGAAAGTCAACGCACAGCCTAAACTATAAGTCCTAGAAGTATGAAATTTGGAGGGTAGTATCCTTATATAGTGTAGGAGTGCACTAAGAAAAGAATTTTGAAAAGTCGTACAATAAACGGTAGAACGTGAGCAACGCCGCGGGCGACGGCTAGTATGTAACGCACTCTAAACTTATTTCGATTATATTTGAATATGGTAAATCAACTAATATTGTAGGTAATTGATACTCTGACTTCAAACTCTATAAATACCATCAAGTCATGTTATCGCTTATATCGATAAACAAACAAACAATAATTGAGATAGTATTTGCTAACATTAGATAGCAAACATCTATTACGGTATACAAATATTAGATCATGGAAACTTCAAACCCGTATCTTAGATAAAATCCTTATTTTTAGTGAAAAATGTTGACTAGAAACCTTAATTTTTTTATTCATCCCACCATCTCGGAAAGGGTATTTTTAATCTTCAATATCTGAGTGGAAAAGCCGTTTTTATTCTCTAGAGGATAAAGTAAATTGAATTTAGAACATCGTGTGCACTAAGTTTGTGAATTAAAAAAACATTAAACCTATTTACTGCTACCTCTATGGTGCCGAATATATCATACAACTTTTTTTTAATTTGTTAAAAACTCAGACTCGGAACCTTCTTGGTGTTCTTTTTTCAATTTGCTTTTTTTGCATTTAGTCATTTCCTCGCTGAGGTGGAATGAAAAGTTACGTGTTGCACTCGAGTGCAAAGATTTTTCACCTCGTGCTCTTTTGATTCCCTCGCTAACGCTCAGGATTCAATTTTAGAATCCTTCGGTTGCTCGGTCATCAAAATTGAACACGCGGTTAAAAAGCAACTTTGCACTCTTGTATAACAAATAACTATTAAAGTGTCTCTTTAATTTGGTGACATAAAAAAAACTGTGCCCAGCTTAGCCCAGCTTTCTTACTAAAGTCTGTGCTAAAGTCAACATTCTACAATCGCGACTCGAGAGAGAATATACGTCAAAAATGTATGGATGGTCACGTGAATTTTTGTTCCACGTAGATGTGTCTACGGCGTAGCATGTTCTACGAATCTCGTAGAGGCTCTACGACTTTTTCTAAAGCATGGTGAAATGTCCTTTAACTATGATTTCAAGTTTGTACCTATTCCAAAATTGCCATTCTCAATGTAGATCACAGCAAAATTCATTTAGCTGCCTCACTGCGTCTCACAAGTCAGGAAATTAGATTCTGGCGAGTCTATTTAACTGTGTACAGAGTACGCCTGAGTTCTACCTGGATTTACAAATTTAATATTGGGGTTCCCGAGCCGACTAGTTATTTACGGCGTATAATTATTGAGTAAATTACAGTTTCTTGTTCACGTTAATTTCGAGTGTAGTTTACTGTGGTATATTATTATGTGGTATAGTAGGTATATGTTGTGAAAGTTTTTTTACGTTGATTGTTTTGACTTATTTCGATAGCGTTAGACCTCACCTTGGACAGTATTATATGATCGGTGCCTTGGATAACAAAAAAACTTCTTTTGTTTTTTAAATAGTTTAAAAAGGTTCTGTATAAACTTTAAAATTGAATTTTGGATTTCGAGTATTATTCAAAAAAATTTTTGCTGGTTACTACACTAGCGAATTCTAAACGTTCCGATCTACTACACATTTCTTTAAATTCTAAGCTAGCTGCTAAAGCTAGTTTATAACTAGCTTTTCTACTTGGCCGTGTAAAAACGATCTAGATTCAGCTAGGTCTGTCTGTAATGTATATCTGGGTTTTTATATTACCAGTGATTCGTGGATATCACTGGATTTTATTTTTACATAAGCCAAAGAAGTTACCCTACCGACGTCCTGTCATTGCCTACTATATTGTCTACTAACGGATGCTCGTAAAATAAAAATCATACTAATTTACTCATTATTATCTAACTGAATTTGAATAAGCCTTGTTCTCCAAACGCAAACGATCTAAAACTCGAAACGGTGATTATGATTCGGGCCTTGTTTGGTGTGAAAAAACACCGCACACTGGCCGTCTGGTTGTAGCCCACCATTGTTGTGTGAAGTCACAGATAAAATAACACGCAAACGGAGGTACAGTTTCACTCGTAAGTTCAAAATGTCCACAACTGGACAAAGGTATAATATGAACAAAACTTTTTTTCGGTTCCATTACAAAAAAGCTGAACAATCACGTTGATTTCTACATTAATTGTTTGAAGAAAAATTTGAGAAAAATATTATTTAAAAATGCCGAATTTCATAATCAGTCACAAGATTCAACCAGTTCTAACTCAAAATTCAATGATCTTTGTAATGTAATCAAATAAAACTATTGTCCTTGACATTCAAATCAGCGGTAATCATCCAAATTTCAGTCATGAAACTCCCCTCTAAATTGAATCTAAGCACAAGGTCACAAAGCTCATTTTCCTTTTAAATTTGGCCCGGAGTCGCACAGGGTTGGCAAAGTGTGGAGTGAATGAAGAGGGAGGCTTTGCGCAGCCTCCGTGGTCCCAACCCGTCAGTCGACAACGCGCCAAGCGGGAGTACGGACGCACCCGGGTGAAAAAAACCTCAAAAAAGTGTTTAAAATTATTTAAAAATATCACGCAGTGTAAGTTGTGTCAGATGTGTATATCGACCAGCCCGAAAACTTAATTCAATGTGATATTCTGGTACTCAATGACCAAGTTTAGTCACCTGAGATGTCTGGAGGTCGTATCTGGGCCGATTCGGTTCAAATGAGTGCGAATCACGTGTCTTTTATCTGTCTTTGGTGAAAGCCTTTGATTTGTATCGTCACTTTGAGAAGAGCTCACGTCTCTACTTCTAATACTAAACATCTATAGCTGATGTACTTGACTGTAGTCAATTTATGGCTTTGTAGGCACACCTATTGTTACCTGCCTATCTATAGGCCTAGGTTCTAGTCCGGATAGCTTAGTGTTGCCCTTTTAAGATATATAAGACATATAAGTAGGTATAGATAGCGCCAACACTACTTGTAGCTTCTGCCATCATGACTTCTTTGTATGAAATTCAACCCTCGGTTCAATTTTTAAGTTTCAAAATCAATTGATTGTGGTCTTAAAGCGTATCGTCGGTATCGTCTAAAGCCCATTCAATATGCTTTGCTAAACTGATGTACCTACCTATGTCTTATCGCCTTTAAATAATTATGTTGAGTAGAGATGCGAAAACATACGCTAGAATTAATCCTTTTTATTTATTTGATTCTATATTACGATAAACAATTTAGTACCTATAAGAACAGATCATATAATACTGCTTTAGGTAAGAAAAGAGGTTTTTTAACCGATCTTAAGTAACTTATAAAGAAACAAAGAGTTTATCCGTAATGTCATTTTAACGAAAATCTTTTTTGATTTGAGCCTCTTTTGTATTCAATTTAAATCTCTTAGATGTTTCATAATTCTTCAATTATCTAGTAATTGACGAAGTCTCATAAATTAGCATCAAACAGAATAATAGATTCAGAGGCAAATTCATTTCTTTGATACGCTTTTTGGCAACCGACTACACTGCGACGGTTTGCAAATCTACCCATTCTTGTACTTTTATATGTCCCATATGAGTAACCGTTATACTTTCACGCTAATTTGTCATACAGCCAGGAAATTCTCTTAAGAAAAAGAAGTTAGATTATTTAGTTTTTGTTGGGATGTCATATAGGTCACAAACATTCACGTACCTACATTGTACAACACTACAGTGTAAGCATTCTTTTATTTGGAATCCAGCCATCCTCAACTTCCCTACGTAACAGATACTTGGAAAAACTGCAAAAACAGATCCTGCAAAAATTTTGTCGGATGGAGTCGAACCTACCTTTGTCGTCTCAAACCAAGTCGTATTGTCAACCGTACCTATATACCGGAAAAGTCGTCAAATTAGCAAACTTTTTTTATTCTTTTTTATACAGTTAATTAATTTCAATGTAGGAAAATTATACCGAAAAAGTTATATTTCGTTACAAACAAATTTTGATTAAAATCAACTTTTATGAACATCTTAAATTAAAATTCCGCGAGGTTAATTCAGCTCTCAAACGTAACCCCATTTCGCAGGTACCCTCTTCACGGAGGATTTTCTTGTTACGTGGTATCTGACACTGACCCTTTCATATTCTTTCAGAGAATTCATTCCGTGCTTGCCTATAAAATGACAAGGATTTTGTTTAATCCCCTTGGTCAGAAAATTACTGTTATGTCAGGGTAGAACTGAAATCTGTGAAAAACCAAGAAAACGCTGCTAGGAACGAGTGTGGTAGAAATCTTTGTTTATCTCGAGATAGCAATTTCAAATACCCAGGGATAGTAGGTACTTTTTAATTGAATAGACCTGACAAAAAACAGCAAGTAAAGACTGTCTAAGTAGTCAACATTTTCATTAATATCAATGCGTTTTCAGTTGTATTTCATTTAATGTTTACCCCACAACATTAAAATAAGACGAATATTCTCAGAAATACGACACGGTTCGTTGCGTTTGACAAATCTCTGCTTTTGGCCAATAAAATTATTCAAACTGCTGACGCAAATGAGGCGGATGCAGACGTTTGTGTCTACACTTTACTTTCATCTTATCTGTTCGCTGCTGGGATTAATATTTCTTCCTGGCTTGTGCATTGTGGTTCTATAGGTACTAATGATATCCACAACACATAATTCAAATGAAGGATTTCTCTGAAAGCTATGAAGGCTTTTTGGTATAAGACCGTTCTAGGTTCTGGTCTCGAGGGACTTTCGAATCACCTAGCTAGTATATATTGAGATTCCAAATGATCATTATGGTTTTAATAAATAAATGATTTTCTAAACCTGATTCATAAATCTGCGTTTCCAAATATCTTTGAAATAACTTAAAAGTTCTTGGGACAAAAAAGTGTAAGAATGTTAGCAATTAAAAAAGTTTCCAAATTGCAAAACACTTACATTATTTGAAGTCAACTTCTAAGTTTCAGTACCTACGAAATATTGTTGTTTCATCGCGAAGTTTTTTACACTTGATTTTTGTATTGTATTTCACGTGCAGCATAGGAGGGTTGAAAATGTAGAATTATTTTCCCAAGTGATATTTGCTGCACCTCAGAACAAAGATGACACTCAGTTCTGTATACTGCATCATCATTTTGTTGTTCTTTTCATTCATTGCCTTTTTAGACTATAAAATATAAGAGACACGGAGTCACTAAATAAAAGAATAAAAAAATCAGTTGAAATTTTAGCGCATCCCTCGCTAGGCTTTCAAAGCCAAACGATAGGTAAGTCAAAGCAAGCCGTCTGAAAGCGGCTTAACCCGCTTCGTATGAAGTTTTCAAACTCCTGATTGTCCTATTGTCCCTTTCTCGAGGCGTGACCAACATGATCATAGGTTTCTGCGATACGGTAGCCGTGATAAACCGTTCTTAAACACTATCTAGGTACTTATATACGATATATTTTTGTAAATTTGCAATTGAAAATTTTGCATTTCGTTCAATCGTATTATTTTCGTTATTTTCTAATTTTCACATATTGCTTTTGGACTAATTTTACCATAATTTTTTTCATCAATATAAAACGAGTTTGACAGACATGATGGCTGAACTTCCTGTGCCGACCGACACACCAACACAGTAACCGGAGTCTGTCATTTAGGTGGTTAAATTACTATCAACCCTTGTAGGGTTTAAAGTCTCGGCAATGTCAAAGTGAGATACTGATATGATTCGTCTAGAAATGGCTTGGCATTCCAATATAAACTGTAACAACTTCTTAGAAACCATCGCTTCAAATGCTGCAATTTCCAGTAGTGTTGTCGACTACGCTCCTCGCATTCTCAACTGGTATGACGCCAAGGAGGTCCAATATCTTCATGTCCTTTGTAGCTAGATGGCTTTATTGGAATAGTTCTAGTAAACACGTAGAAACTCTACCTATTTCTTGGGTGTTTTGTTTGTCTATTTGATTTTATAAACTGGTTTTCGCAAAATTTACGATTCATGAGTTATTTTTGGAGAATATATAGGAAGTACCTTACAGGGCACGGCCTCATTGGACTTGCTCTGTGAGGTAATGCATTGTTATAAGCAGAAGTTACTACTTAACATCAGGTGAGCTTGTTCCATTACTTTTACCATTAAAAAAAAAGTAATAGGAAGTAATAAAACACCTTTGAAGTTTTTTATTCTGCTACAGTAACCGGAATCGTAGAGATTAGGTATCTATTGAAAAATATCGTTTGTTGAAAATAACATTATTCGAACGAAGTCGAAGGCATTCAGCGGGCTTGCTCCTACTATTTAAAGGCAGTAAAAAGCGGCTGATATTTTACTCAGCTAATTTATTTTTTCATTCCTTTCATTTTTGTTTACAGTCTATTAAAATTTTACGATTGGGCTCCACTTATTGCCCTCGCGTTTGTATCGATCGACCTTGTATAATTGATGTGGAAAATTAACTTATTTTGCGGGCCACAGATCTCTACGTTTGACTCATCGACTTTTACTCGCTGCTTCACTGAGGAACTTCATTTATTTCTCAATTTTTCACTAACGTGTCAAACGGTTTTGAATTTTGATAGCGAAAAACATTTTGTGTTTTAATCGGGCATGAAAGGTTCTATCAAACCTACAACCTGTGCCAAAGTGGCCTTGTGTGTTGGTACCTTGTCAACTTACTAAGTAGCTTCTTCATTGACGTGTGCCATTTTACAACAGAAAGTTGACACATCTAGTTTTCCTTCATCTTCTAAGCTTATATTTCAAAGACTAGCTATTCCTATGCCCGCTCGCCAAATTTTTCGTCTTCGTAGTTCCATGAAATAAAATTTGATCCCCAGCCGCATCGAACTCAAGTAATTTCCTAAATCGAATTTCAGAAATGTGACCGTTTGCGAATTCCAGATTTATCAATCTTCCTGATTCTTCATCAATCCCATCTTTATCAGACCTCAAGCACAGCTTACTTTGTAGTTACTATAAAGGCTCAGTTATAAGCGGTCGTGGAATTGAAAAGGATTTTGGCTGCGTGAGTGAGTCCGTTTGTAGGATTAAATTGGCTTAGTCCGCGATTATGGGTTGTTTGTTGAGCATAAAGAAATCAGTCTAAGCTTAGATCTGTGATAATACTTACGCAAATTACTCAGATTATCAAAACGAATATTATGAGCAAAATAATAAATTTATAATGATTGAAATGCCTGCGGATTTGGTAGGTAGAGCGATTTGTAAAGTGGGTGGGGTTTGTATTAAAAAGGTAAAATTATTATTATGTATTTGTTCTGTATTTCAATATGTACGTACCTACAGATATTTACATAACAGCTGTTCAATATGACAGGCGTCATGGCTCAGTCGGTAGTAGCTCTGCCTTCCGTGCTGTGGGTCGTGGGTTCGATCCCCACCGAGAACAAACTTGTGTGTTATAAACATAGATGTTTGTTCTGTGTCTGGGTGTTTCTATGTATTATAAGTATGTATTTACAAAAAAAAATGTATGTATGTATTCTATCAACCATCTAGTTTTCATCGTACAAGCTTTGCTTAGTTTGGGACTAGAAGGCGTTGTGTTAAGTGTCCGTGAATATTTATTTGTCCGTGAATATTTAATATAGAAGCCGCCGTTTTAACTGCCCTACATATTACGTATACCTACCAAATATCTTTTGTTCAACAGATTAGGAACACCAGATATAGGCACCTCAGTATAGTCAGTAGGATAGTCAGGATACATGAGTTTTGTAATTGTCTTAATAAAAAATTGTGAAACGTGGTCGAACCATAACAGCCGCGTAGAAATGAATTTTTACAATACAAATCAATATATATAAAACTCTTTTGAAGCTGACTTAGAATCAACGCACAGCCTAAACTATAAGTCCTAGAGGTATGAAATTTTTTAGGGGAGTATCCTTATATAGTGTAGGGGTGCACTAAGAAAGGAATTTAGAAACGTCACACCCTAAAGGATAGAACGCGAACAACGCCGCGGGCGACGGCTAGTTATGTATATTTCCATTAAAAAGGTACAATATACAAAACGCTTCATTTCTAAGCTTCCAGCTTCCACCCTCACTTTCCGCACAGGTACCGATAACCGCGAGACCGTGACCTACTTCTGGTGCGGTGTGTCGTGTCGCTTGTGGCTTTTCAATACATCCTGCAGATATGTATTAAGCTTAGTTTAAACTGGCTTTTATACTTTCAACATAATGTATCCTGCAGATAAAATATTTCGGTGAATTGCGCATAAAATATACCTATGAGAAACATAGTTTTAGTCAAGGTTTGGTGTGTCCGGTCGGTGCAGGTAGTCATGGTACTTTCAGATTTTCATTTTGATTATGTCAACACAAACTCTTTTATTTTATACACGACTAGCCGTCGCCCGCGGCGTTGCTCGCGTTCTACCCTTTAGGGTGCGACTTTTCAAAATTCCTTTCTTAGTGCACCCCTACACTACATAAGGATACTACCCTCCAAATTTCATCCCTTTAGGACTTATAGTTTAGGCTGTGCGTTGATTCTCTGTCAGCTTCAAAAGAGTTTTATTTAAAGAAAGAGATGAATGGGTAAACCTAAAATGATATTTTTTCTTTACTTAATTCAATCTTTACGCGTAGATGTTAAAAATACACCCCTACCCGACCCTAGTGTGAATTGTAAAATAAGATACAAGCAAAATAAGATCTTACTGAAGAATCATAAGACATAATTTTATTTAGGCAAGTTTCCACCTTCGTAAATACGAGTCTACCTCAATGAGTACGATTACGCAACCGTTCCATTACCATTCTGGCATTGAAAATAGCGAACGAAATGAAATGCTGAACCCGCCATTCAAGGCTAAAACAAATAAAGGATAAACAATAGCTCTCCCGCATCATTTCTGTTTCGTGACCCAGAAAAAGAGGTTTGCCTCGCAGTATTATGTTTCCATTAGACCTTGTTGACTTAACCATCGAAGAGAAAAGCAGCGGTTTGCTGCCAGACGGCGGGAATCGCATTTCGGCGCTTCGAATGCGGAGGCAGGGTTTCCTAATTCATTTTCATTATCGCTCCCAGCTGTGCCGCCAGCGATATTTTTACCACCAAGATTAATAAACCACCGCCTCGTTTGTTCATTCAGTCAATCGGCAGTTCCGTTCTCAGAATTTGGATGTTAAATCCGCCTCCGCATAGATATCCCGCTGTATGACAGTCTGCCAACTGATGACCCACTAACCCATTTCTGGACTGCAGCAGCCGACGGTCTATGCCCTCCTATTTGTTCAGTTCTGGCAGTGATTCCTGGCCATGTCATCCATATTCATACTGTGCTGTTCTACCGAATCGTTGCGGTAAAATTGCACCTTATGTAACTTGTTATGATAGTTTTGTGAGTTACCTATCTCAGCTCAGTCGTTGATTTATAAGGTGCGTCTACGGGGAAATCAATATTATCCGAAATTGTTACGAATTGTATACGCGTTATAAGAAGCTATTCATTCGCGTCGGTGTTTAACCATATTTTTTGTATTTAAAATACAACACAGTGGTTTGCCTATTTTAGAAGAGGGTTTAGAGAAGGTGTAGGTCGTAAAAAACACCCACACTTTACTCGATTATGATATAAAAGCATGTATCGGTACCCACTGTCATGGTTAATAGATTTCTGCTCTAATAAGCATAACAAAAATATATGCGCGAGACTAGGTACTGATGTTTCCGTCGTTGTCAGCAAAATTTGTTTGAAGACCTCGTAAAAAGGAGTATGGGGATACAAAAAACTGTTTTTGCCCCTCCATTACAGCCAAGGATCCATTTAATTGTCCTTCAAGCAATGAGCGCGGCAGCGAAATTTAATGAGTCACATTTAGGTCAAGGTTTGGAGTAAAGAGGCAGAGACGATTCGGTTTGAATATGCAACCGTTTGAGCTAAGCAGTCTGCTAACAACATCACTGTGAAAAAAGCCTTTTTAGTTTTCTTCACGGGGATTAGTTCGCGTTTATGTGGGTCGAGTACTGGGCCTGTTTAATTAATAGTTAAATCGGTTCCGGCAATATCCGCGGTATTGCGTTTCGACAATCCCCGAATTGCTCATTTGCTTCGCAGAATTTGAACAAATCGATAAGCCGGCTGTGCGCCCCCGTAGGCTTGAAAATTTTTGCCTTTTCAATTAAAACCAGCACTGCCAACAAATTCTTTAGCTGGTCTGTGACTTGAATATTTTACGATTGCAGCCTCGTGGGAAATTAATGCTGGGTGCACTACTATGCCATTGTACTTAAGATTTTACTTCACAGCCAGCGGTTCATTAATATTTCCAGGATACGATTTTCGCTTAGCACCCTATTAACTGCGCTATTACTCCGCTCTGTGCAGCTTTTTTTTTAAAAGAGAGTATACTCGTTACAACTTGCACAAAGGGTATCTTGTTCAGTGAATCGAGAAAGCTTTCGTGTTTTTTCAGATTGAGAGCTCTCTGAATTGAATGAATCAGACAATTGGCAGAGGAACTTACGATTGTATTTGCAAAGGCGCCTCGCCTTGGAGGCTACAATCGGGAAGGGAATTGGATTCTTGTGGTGGCAGCGCTCAGGTCTAAACTGCGGCTCACCGCAAGCGAGTCGAGTGCCCTCGGGACTGCTGTTACCCTACCCTATTATTCCACTATCTCGCTTCCCCCGCACGTGAGAACCTTATTTATTGACCGAACCCTGATGTAACAACACTCTTCGTGCGTGAACAACGTGCTGAGCAATCTTTTTCTCACAACGATGAATTTTTAAGGGCGACGTGGGCTCATTGCATATTTAAAGGTGTAAAGGTGTGTCGTAAAATACACGTTTTGTAGTTGAGATTTCGGAGGTAACTTTATCGTTGGGGTATAAGCTTTATACGGGTAATATGAAATTACTCCCTCGGCTACGTGTACTTCCTTTTTGTATTAGGTGAAACATTGTTACAATGGTGAATGTAGTATTATTATTCAGAGAAGAATTTTATTTGAAAGCTAAATGCGCCCGAAAAATTTAAAATTTTGGCAAGAATGTCGACATAGATTGCACTAGGAAACTGTTCACGAAACAGTTTGCTAGCGTGTCCTGCTTTTGTTTCGCGATGCCGTGACTTATACGTATTACATCTAACAGCTGAAAACCGTACGTGTTCCTCATGTTTGTTTATCGCGTGTTCCATTTTACTGTTACTCATTTCTGCTATCTCTCTTTACGTTTTTAAACTATTAAGTCTTTGTTAAACAAACCAATCACTTAATTTTAGTATCTTACAATGTTAAACATTCCCAAGTGTAATTGCTTACTTACTGCAGAATTGGTGTCCAATTTCAGCAAAACTAAGTTTCACTCTGTTATTTGGTAAGCGGTCTTTTGTCCATACCAGTTACAAGTTCCTTGTTGAACTTGCATTCTAATATCGAACCTGAATGCGGTCGTTTCAGTGTTCTACAGAACTTAGGTTTCTACGCTGGCACTGTTTGTCGCCGATTCGGAGCGGGTACTTTCCTCGGCGAAAAGACAAACTTGGAGCATTGTGTGGGCCACAGAATGCGGTTATTACATCCAGCTCAATTTGCGGCGCTACACAGCGTTTGAATTTGAATCAGTTTTGTTGAAAGTTTTCGGGAAGGTTGATTCGCTGTGAGCGAGTGATGGAGTCTTGTGAGTGCGAGATTAGAAGCGATCACAGCACTTTGGGTAATCTAGTACTATTAAAGTGAGAGATGAAGTGTTAGTGTGCAGTGAAGCGGATGCAAGGATGCGCGAGGGCCGGCGCGGCTAGCGCTGAGCGCGTCTCAAAGTGTCGGGGCGCGAGCGGGAGCCGTGGTGCGGGCACTCGGCGCACGCGCACGCGCACGCGCTGACGTGCGCGCGGCGGTGCGCGTGCTGCGGCGCGCCACGATGCGCGCCCGCGCCCGCTGAGATGGAGGAGGGCGGGTACTGGCGGCCGTCGTGCTCGACGCTCTCGCTGCAGGAGCACCACGGCTCGGCGCCGCACCTGTGCGCCCGCCACCGCCCGCCGCCACTGGCGCCGCGCCATCTGCCGCATCACGCGCACCACGCCCACTCCCACCACTTGCCGCACCAGCACGCTGCCTCGTGCCCCGTGCACAGCCCTTTCAGACAACCCACGCCGGAGTATTGTGCGGCACATTCACAGGTTTGTTATCTAGATACCTAAATTCTAGGAAATCATACCCAAATAATGCATTGTATCTTTCCGTAGACTCTACTTCGAAATATCTATAACAAGCGCCAAGCATCAGATAGGGTTATATCACCTTTAACACCTTTCACACTAGAAGGTGTTCTGTGGTTCACAGCTGTATTATTTATTTAAGGAGTAAGAAGTTACAAAGAGGCCTTGGTCCTATTAAATAAATATAGCAAAATTCCTATGATGTTACATGTAAAAAGAGTCGAAACACGCCCTAGTTCCTCAGCAGTTTTATTCCGATCCGTATATAATAGGACATTATAGGATAGAATATTTGACACGGTATTATAATAACCGAACTATGCTAACGTGCTCTCACCTTAGGGATAAGTAAAATTTATGAAAACGGTACGACCTGCGGACGTGACGTGAACATCCTAGAAAAGATTTATGAAACAGTTCATGCTCATGTACGAGTTTGTCGCAGTATTTTAATATTAGATGTAGACACCTGCGAAATACGTTTAGCTTTTCGATGAAGAATAAATAATGGACGAAATATTACTCTTCAGAGGAAAATGTACCTACATAACACTGAAAATGGTGTAACGAAAAGCAATTAGTGCAAGACAAACCATACAATACAATGTTGAACATGACGGACAAAATGAGTCTTCAGAGCAATATAAACAAAACGCACAATGAGAAAACAGTATACCTAAAGATCAAAAAGCAGAAAATACGAAACGCAATTAAATATGTTGAACTCGAGGTAAGTTAAAAAAACACACTGTGTCGATTGAATAAGGCTTTGAACTAACAAGCTTTTACGTTATCAATTCAATGAAAATAGATATAAAATTTTTCGATCTAAAAATAGAACATCCTTTAAAAAAAACATGCATTTTCTTCCCATTTTCTTGTTATAAATGTACAGAGTAATGAAATAACAGAATACTAAACTTAACAGTTTTTATTAGCCACGACGGCGTTAATACCCGCCATCCGCACACCAGATGCCACTGATTGATGGGATCCCACTCCATAATGTAATCGCAAGATTGATGCGGGGAAGTCATTGGGCATGGAACTTTGGTATAGAATGCGGATGTGTTTGTACCACAGACAGAATAGAGTATTTGTGTACTATTTTACTCGTAAAACTCCGGTCTGTAGCTTTTGTGAGGATTCGCTTAGTACTTCATCAGTAATACTGCTTCTGATGCATTTGGCATCTATATCTATGTTCCGCTTCGGATTTTAGAATTCTAAAACAATACTCACAGCTCTTTGTGAAGATAATATGTAGGTACCTACTACGTATATGGCGTCAGGGGCTCCTTTTTACTCATGCTTCTTTTTACAGGACGCTTTAGTTCTTGGGACAATAAAGTAGTTTTGCCCAGCATCTATATCATCCTTGCAGCCGTCGGTCAATATGTTCCGAATTACTGTCGCTATTATAGTTAATGGTCTACCAGGCTTGGGAGGAGTTCGTGAAGAAAGTAGTAAGATATTTTGTTTGCAGATGACTTTTTTTTTTTTTTTATGAGCTATATCTAAGCATTTGGCTGCCAGCACACGCTGTAAGCACGAACAAATCTTCTAGTCTCACTGCGTTTCAGCGCCAGCTTGAACGCCGTACGTTGCACCGTCACCGCGCAGTGTATCTCGTATACGCTACCGTTACGAAACGTTTGCGATTGTTACATATTTTATTCGATCTGCCTCCTCAAAACAAGATATCATGTACGATCTTATCTTATTTTTCTTCTGCAAGCTGTGTAGCTTAGAGTAAATGTGAACTCGAACCAGTCATTCATATTAATTGCCCGGCTCAATACACTTTAATTTAATAGGCACATTTATCGTTGGCTCAACATTACAAGTCAAAACACGAAATCAAGTAGGAAGCCACAAAGGCAGATTTCAATTATTTCCCTCACTTTTTCCACGGGTCTCGATAAAAATATATTTCCTTATCAAACCAAATACCGGTTCATTTTGGTGAATTTTTGCGTGCGTCTTACGTCGACAGCTTTGAAACCGAAATTGCTTTTTTATAATATGTAAGGGGACGCAAAGGCTTTGAATCGCACACGGTGTAATTGAAACAATAAAGAAGTGAGAGGAATAATAAATATGATAAAGCTTAGAGGTTTTCTCTCCAAAGGAAAAAGTTCTATTAGATTTGGTTTTTTAATCAAGCTCTGCGTCCACTGATATACTGCGCGCCACACGTACTCATACGTTTGATACTCTATGTATTTTTTTCTAAAATTATCTCTTCAAATAGATTGTAGGTGCTCGTTATAATCTTTCTTTGTATTATGTACGTTTATGTGTAGTAACCAATTTTCATTACACTAGCATATTTTTAACTAGAAACAGTAACCAAAACTAGTTTAGACAAACAAGGCAAAACTAAAACTTTTCTAAAATACCATGCAATATCTTAGCATAATGTGCCCTAATGTGCTTCTTTTTCTGTTGGTAAAGAACCACCCAAAAACTGGAATTCGTCATCCGTACATGTTTTAGTTGATTTATTACCCAGTAGTAATAAAATACCTCCCACATTCTGTCAGCGAGTGTCGTGTTGAGGTGAAAATGTATTATGTTAAACCTAACTCACATAGAAATGATCACAGTAACTAAAACACCTATGATAACCTATGACAGGCGTCATGGCTCAGTCGGTAGTAGCTCTGCCTTCCGTGCTGTGGGTCGTGGGTTCGATCCCCACTGAGAACAAACATTTGTGTGTTGTAAACATAGATGTTTGTTCTGTGTCTGGGTGTTTCTATGTATTATAAGTATGTATTTACAAAAAAAAATGTATGTGTGTATTCTATCAGCCATCTAGTTCCCATAGTACAAGCTTTGCTTAGTTTGGGACTAGAAGGCGTTGTGTTAAGTGTCCGTGAATATTAAAAAAAAAAAAAAAAAAACGACAGTACTTTGACTGCTAAAAACGTGGGCGCGACGGGAAATAAAATTGTCTGAAATAAATATTATGAAAGAAGATAGATTTCAGTATATTCGTTATTATCAGGGATTTATACAAAATATAGTTTTGTTATTTTTTGTACGTTATTTCCTACGTGTTAGAAAAAAGAGAATGATCATTTTAAAAATACATTGTTATATGAAATACGAAAAGCTTTGTAAGTACAAAAATAATTATTCAGTTTAATATGTAATCCAAATAGTATTGAAATTTCTTGCCGCAGCTTTACTCTACGTCTCAAATTCTCAATGTGAATTTACCTTTATGGTACCGCGTGTGCTCCGGGGAAATTAAAATCTGCCCGCTGTCGTCAATGTAGTGTACGTTTCTCTTTATTTTAATGTATGATCGTCTTTATTTTTCTAGCCGTCGCCCGCGGCATTGCTCGCGTTCTAGATCCTTTCGAGTATGACTTTTCAAAATTCCTTACTTAGTGCATCCTTACACTATATAAGGATACTACCCTCCAAATTTCATACCTCTAGAACTTATGGTTTAGGCTGTGCGTTGATTATCAGTTAACTTCAAAAGAATTTTATATATATTGATGATGATGATACTATTGATTCTAAAGACCTTTTGTAGATCCTTGTGCTGTCTTTTGGCCTCTTTTGAGTATAAGTCAAGATGACTCTGTTTTGTAGAGCAGAGATGCAAGTACAAGTGTTTGACCTAACTCTAGCGATGAACCAACCCCATTCGATAAGGACCTATAGTTCATGTTATACTTCATACATATAATATCGTAGTATATTTTTATTAACTAGAGAAAGAATTACGACGATCATCTATTCTATCTAAATAGATAAAACTCTTTTGAAGCTGACTGACAATCAACGCACAGTCTAAACTATAATAAACCTAAACCTAACCTAAAAATAACGTAAACTATAAGTCCTAGACCTAGAGGTATGAAATTTGGAGGGTAGTATCCTTATATAGTGTAGGGGTGCCGAAGAAATGAATTTTGAAAAACTACACTAAAGGGTCCAGAACGCGAGCAACGCCGCGGGCGACGGTTAGTCAAGAGAATATAAAAGTCTGCAACAATAAACACAATAAATTTTCAAATGTGGTAACAATCTGTTTACCCCTGTAGTTCTACCATCAGAGACTAACTTAATTTAACTTAACAAATGCTCCCCCAAAATGTCGTATCAAGATGGCCGATAATCCTTTAAATTGCGGAAGAGACAAGGGATTCGTGATTAACTTTTATGAGCTTTGTTTATTTTTGGTTTGGGCAAAATGCTTCGTTGTTCTTTGAATAATTTTATGAAAACAACGCCACATAATCGTAAAATGGTACAGCTGATAATATCTCAGTGGACGTGAAGGTGATTTTTGTACCTTTAAAACCATGAACAGAGAGACAATTCTTTTAATTAAATGTAGTAAATAAAAATATCATTATGATTTCGTCGACATGTCATCAGGGTTCCATTTTGTTACTTTTATGGCATCCTAACAAAATACCAATGATATTTTTACTAGATATTTTAAGAGAATTATCTGTTTAATTTTAAACAGCTTCTTCTTTTTTATTGCTTCTTATACTTGTTTTCTTTAACATCTCAAATTATATGACGTCGAAAAAGATTTCATAAGAAATCAATGTGTGATTTAAAACTAGGAATATAAAAATTCTGTGCTACGATAAAAATTCAAAAATAAATGCCGAACGCAGACAAAAGTTATAAAACAATTTTCAAGAGACAATGAAAACTATTCAGAAATGTGTGCCAAAAGTTTGCTGAAATATGACGTCATAAAAGCAAAACGGTTACGACATCGAAGGCTTTTAAACTATACTTATTTCACCATAGTTCCTGATAATAAACCTTTTATAACCAGAATTATTTATGGTAAGTAAAATTGCCTACCTAGAAATCCCAATATCATATTTTTGTTCGAATTGACTAAGTGCTTGTGGTCGTATGACGACCCACAGCGTTACCGAATTTTTTTACTGAGAATGAATCAATTTTTACAAGCTTTTATTCAACTTTTATATATTATATATTTTATGTACTGATTTGGACCAGTTGAGCTATCTATAAATCGTTTGCAACGGTTTGTAGATGGCTCAACTGTTCCATGTGTATTTTGTAAATATTGTAAATACTGTATTAGTTGTAATTTTCTTTGTATATATGTATATATTTGTTTCTTTTTATATAAAAAAAACAAAGGTTACCTACAATATAAGATCATATTCTCATTTACGAGCAATTTAAAAAAACTTTTATATTATATATTATAGAATTTGTATAAAACACTTTTGAAGCTGTCGGACACTCAACGCACAGCCTAAACTATAAGTCCTAGAGGTATGAAATTTGGAGGGTAGGTTCCTTATATAGTGTAGGGGTGCACTAAGAAAGGAATTTTGAAAAGTCCCACCCTAAAAGGTCTGAAATTAGGATCAAAGATTTTAACCAAATAGTGCTGCTACCACGCGATAAAAAATGTTTCAATAAGGATACAATACCACGATGCAACTTTTATTGGATGGATTGAGAATATTAAAAACATTAGAGTAACGCAGGCTATTCGTTAAGTTTTGTTAAATGAGATAATTAACTTCCTGGTAATTACTGAGTTTCAGTTTTGCTGATAATTAAGTCTCAAAACAATAAAGTAGGCTCAAATTATTTATGCGAGGCTGTTTTGCATCATTACTTACAACGAACAAAACTCTTCTTAGCCTTTCAAAGTGGAATTATACTAGGTGTTTTTCCATGATAATGATTTTCACACGTTTTGAGTTTAAATTTTGAGTCAAATTCAGAAACATTATCTATTTTTGCAAGTAATTGATTTTCTCATCTTTGAACACCATCATTTTGCTCAATGGTCCTAACAAAAAAAAACAAGGTGTAATACAAATTATTTCCAAAAACTTTGCTACTTTTCTTATGGGACCATCATTCAGTGAACGGAAAAACTTAAATCAGCTGTTCTACATGTAATACTTACTCTTGGGAAAAATGAATGTAATGGTAGACTTTATGGTTTCATAGAGAAAATTGTTCATATTGATAGCTACTTTCAGACCCCCAAATTTTCAGTAGTGGTCTTCTTCATCATCATCATCATTATCATCATCAACTTACGAGTAGGTATATCAGTCCACTGCTGGACGTACGTCTCTCCCAAGACGCGCCACTCTACTCTCCTCTGGTTTTATTACACCTAGTATAAATATTTTAGGTTGGAAAATAGTCTAGACCAGACTAATTTACGTCACGAACATGACCGTCTGGAAACCAACTCTATTGTTATCTAGAGCAATAATTTAATCTCTATTACATCGACGGCATATTTTAGGGACTACCCTCATCTTACCTACCCTCATAACAATATAATTAAAACTAATGTGGCTTGAACTATTGAGGCGATAACGGACCATCCTTAATCCATAAAGGGTTCTAAAGGACGATCAAAGGGTACATACGAAGCAAGAGGTTGTATTGTCAAGTAAAGACGTGGTCATAATGTTATCGGACGCTGAGATTTCGTCTAACTAAAATGGCTGATAAATCTGTTGCTGTCTACACGTTGTCATGTTAAACCAAATGGTATACTATCATCTGGAAGAAAAGGATAGATCACGATAGCGACCATCGACATGAGGAAATAAAAATTTGAATGCGTCTGAAAGAAAACTTGCAAATGACAAAAGATCATCAGATCATTTATTTTCGTTAGTTGTTTAGTTTGGGACTAGAGGGCTTTGTGTAAAATGTCCATGAAAATAATATATTTATTTATACAAACCTATACAAGAGCTGCATTAAATTAACAGAGGTTTGTAAATAAAGTATTCTTAAACTTCGTAGCCGACACATTGGTTTTCGCATTTACTGTTCACGCTGATCCTTACTCGAGCATAGATTTTTTGTATGATAATAGGTACTCAAATCGACGCTTGCGTAACAATTTCTTTATCAGAATTCGTGTCTGTTTCGCGAAGCATGCTAGTATTCTGATAAAAACACAAGACCAACATACTTTATCAAGGATGGTGGTATTTGATAAAAATATTTATGTCTTGTGTGCTTGACTAGTCGAAAGTAGAGAGCTTATTTATATTTAACAGATAGCGTGAAATAGGCATTTGCTTCACCTTATCGTTTTGCCGAAAAGAATTCTTCATCAAAGGTTGGTTCACCGAATGATTTCGTATTAGTCCACAGTGACCTAATATTGTTATTTTCTTCTATGCAACTAAAACTTCTTGTCATATATTACGAGTGGCCATTGCACTAAAGGATGGAAGGGGGTAAAAAAGTTGGGGTTAATATGATTACGCTCTCTAAGCTTCGAAATACCTATTCTCAACTTCAAAGAGTCTAATGAACACCGATTCTGTGAAGCTGGAGAGGAAACTTATAATGACTTTTAATTACTTGTGCGTGTTGCTTTGCAAGTTGGTATCTTAGGAGAGAAAGATTAAACCGAAGCATTTTACAAAGAAATAAGTAGGTACCTAAGTACTTTTTGGTATGTTGTTTTGAAGTGTCTACAAGTTTTGTAAAAAAAAAAACAAAAGTAAAACTCGACTAATCACGCTCTAAAAAGTATGAAACAAAAAATATGTATTCTGATTTGAAATTGTGTTATATCGTGATGTTTAGAGGATAACCGTGGTCATATTCCACATTGGATGAGTTAGTAATTCGTCTAAGCTCGGAAATAATAACATGTGAGTAAAATTTATTCGGTTCGTAGCCACAAAATAATTCGTACAATTATTTTCAGCTGTCATGACAACAAGCCGCGATGTCTCATTGATTAATAGTCGAATAAGCTACCCCTAATAAATTACTCTTTGGTTTTCTATCTCATCGGATTATTCCTACCCCGTACGACCCCATACATGACCCATATAAGAGTCAGAGTTAATCTTTATTGGCACACCAAAATACGAAACGAATTTTGCTCAGTTTCACGTTATTCGTCTTCTTTTATCTCAATGAAATCTAGCTCTGAAAATAATCTCTAATCTTTTGGGAATAGGGTCTATTTTACTGCAAGAAAATATCCGTCTGAAAGGAACACGGACTTTGACGATATAAAAGATTATTGTAAGAAATAATTGGCCCAAAATGGAATTTGGAAACTATTTAAACTATTATAAAACATGGTAATTATACAGATTAATTGTTAAATCAATAAACAAGAATTACTACCTGCGGTAATATTCAAATTGTTGCGGTTGAAAGGTTAAATTGTATTAATTTTGTAGGTATACATTCGAGAACAAAAATTGCAGGTCATTTATAAATCTTATCTTATTAATATTATCTTGGAAACCATGAATGCTAGCTTAGTGAAATTATGCAAGCTAATAATATTTCTAGTCGAAGCGACGCGTGACCCGACGGCAGGTTATTATCTGGGCCAGCGTATCAACATTGCTATTCAGCGCGGCAATGCAGCCAGTGTCTTGGGCACGCTTCCGATTGGTACTGATTTGGACCAGTTGAGCTGTCTATAAATCGTTTGCACCGGTTTGTAGATAGCTCAACTGTTTCATGTGTATTTAGTAAATGTATTATTTAGTACTTTATTAGTTGTAATTTTCTTAGTGAATAAAGTGTTTCTCAATATTTAAACAATTACTTTTATTTAAGCTGTCTATCAAACACAATTAACTTCACTAAGGTTAATTATAGTGTCCCCAATATTCAAGTTTTTATATATGACCCGAAATTTTTGTTATTGACTGTATTTACATTATACCTACTCTGTTTCGTTGCCGGAAATGTATAATTTTGATCCGTTCATTTATTTTATTAAACAATATGTTGGAAAAATATGAAGTAACACGTACTACTGATCTAGTAGGACCACAGACCACAGCCACCGGTGGCCTACAACAGCCACTTTTTATAGTTTTACATGATTTATCGAGTGGCCGCCACTGGCCACACGAAATTTTGATTTTCATTTCTATTTCCTCACACCAAACCAACAAAAGATTTACCCCAGCTTACCATCCCTTTCAAAGCAATAACATCGACTTAAGAAATATCAGGCCATAATAAGTATCGTCTTAATGGCCTGCCAAACACAATCGAACTGAAGTCGAACAAATAAAATAATCTTGTTACTAGCAGTAAAGCTTTGGCGGTCATTAGAGGCTTGATCTAGTGCGTGCTCAGCATTGCTTAGCTGTCATAAAATATTGGTATCACTTATTTGAATTTGAGCTTATTTGAATATTCCAAAAGAAAACAAATTAGGAGATTTGAAGCTGTCGCTTCGCTTTGAAATCGCTTGCAAATCGCCAGTGTGAAACTTCAAATTACGGCCACTGAATTTGTAAATACGCCAGTGTGGTAATATTTTCTGTGGCTAAACAAGTTTTGTTTTAGATCTTGCTGTATGTACCCGCGATACAGCTAATATTAGTAGTAGCAATAGTAGGAAATAAGTTTTCTGCTAGTTTTATTGGTTTTTGTGCTAAATTTTGTACATAACATTGTTTCATTCTTTCAGTGTGATTTTACAAATAAATACTTTTTTTAGTTTTATTTAAGTTGGACCTAGTTGAATTTATGGGCTGTTCGATGTTTATAATTTTTTTATGATATTTTGTTATGGAATAAACAGATGCTGGTACCTTTGCCTATAAAATTAATTAAATAAAATAAAAACTTGAAGAACATTTAGCCAATGTGAATCGAAATGTAACGTAACTTCCACAAAAACGATCGCTATTTTACAGCACCGTTTATTTAGAACACCAAAACAGTAATAAGCAATCTACCTCGAACTAAAATTCATTCGTAAAGGCAATAAAAGGCAGATCAATATAACGCATGATTGATTGTGCCTGATTATAGCATAGATGTGGGACAATATCGATACAATATCGATTTGTATTTGGACACAATTTGAATTGATATTGTAGGGGGTTTTATCATTTCTAAATCATGTAAGTAGATACTTAAGTAGGTATTATATTTTGGGTAAAGGAAACGTCTAGTCTCTAGCTGCTAGGCTACTCTATGTATTTTAGGAAAAGTAGACTAGGTACTCTAGAAAATACTTCAATAAATACTTATTGGCATTTTTTTCTGAAAAAAGCTTTACTTCATTTCATGTACCTAGGTACTTAATGCACTAAACCATGAAGAGTAGTTAGAGAATTGACAATGAGTAACTTATCCAAAAAATAAAGATAACTCGTCTGGTTGTCCTAAGGGACAGTATTGACCAAGAATTTTCCTCAGCTGTAGTTATTTCTCTCCACCTGACTATACTTACCTAGAAATTATTAATTTTTTGACAGGCGACGTCACTATTAAAAACTGTCAATATCGATCAAATATAAGAAGTTACATCCCTAGTGATTTCATCACTCCAAACAGAGCGGGCACGTGCACTGAGATTCGATGAAATCGTTGCTTTGTACCCTGTGCTATTTAGCTGTATGTGTGCTGGTTACATCTAGCTACCGACATGATTACGTAAAGGATGGACGTAAGTACTCTGAGTAGTCTATGTTATGGGTTTGTGCCAAGTAGGTCTGAAATTAAATGTTTCTGAATAGCCCTTGGGCATAAAGTATTTAAGCAGTCAGTACCACTTTCAAATGTATTAAATTTTTCTATGCATCTTTTACTATAAACATCGAAGAGGCATTCCACTGTGCAAACCAAGAACTTCTGCACCTAGGCTATACCACTATTGCGCGCCAATCGATTTTAAGCATGGTGCGCGAATGTGGAATAGTTTTTTTGAATTAAAAATGGTTCCACTTTGCG
This sequence comes from Eulithis prunata, assembly GCA_918843925.1. Taxonomy (NCBI): domain Eukaryota; kingdom Metazoa; phylum Arthropoda; class Insecta; order Lepidoptera; family Geometridae; genus Eulithis; species Eulithis prunata. The sequence continues at coordinate 2,605,215 of OU974016.1, read as the reverse complement.
CACCAATATAAATTGTTTGTAAGATAATATATTATATTCTACATTCCTTTCTTTTAAGGTGCCGTTGACGGTCCGTTCCCTTCAAGCTTAAAGAACATCCCCTACTTCTGTTACCAGGTGCCATCGAAAGGGCCATGTGACCGCAAATACATGGTATACTTCTACGACGTGATAAGTCGTCAGTGTATGCCCATGTTCTACTCAGGTTGTGGTGGAAATGAAAATAGATTTAATAATGTGATTGAGTGTAGGTTGTTCTGTGAGAGTAAACGAAGGATTTGATCTGGGTTCATTTGTTTCCGTGCGGCTAACATCCCTTCCGGCCGTTTCCGTAACTACTTTTCGTAACCATCTGCGGAAGCGAAAATATCATTCGATGGCATTGCATATGCACAGGTACTACCTGAATATAAAACACCCATTTCTGATTAGTAGGTATTTGTTTGAGATTTTTATAAAAAACTAGCCGTCGCCCTCGGCTTTGCTGGCGTGGTAGCGGTGTACAAACAGTTATGAAAAAAAAAAAAAAAACGTGTTAAGTTACTTTATTTGAGAAATCTATGTACCAATTTTCAAGGAATCTCGGGTACGACTTTTCAAGTTATCTATTAATATCTGATATTCATAACGTTCCGAGTTAACTATTAATATCAGTTTAAAAAATGTTACTTTATATTTATCAAGACGAAATATAATCGAACTTGTGACTAGCCATAGTAATTTAGTTTGTATTAAACAAAACCCTTTAGACAAAGTTTAACTGGGAATCCCCAAGGATCATATTCAGGCGGACCTTTTAACAAGGCAACAGTAGGCATTCATAACTCCATCTCAAATTACGGTCATCATTCACAACCCAAGTACATTTATCATAACAAAACAGACAACTTTTGGCGTCGGTTTCGGACTATCATTTTCGTGGGACAAAATTACTTCCGCCTACTCAAGTGGCTCAAAGTTTACCAACCGATTTAGTAGTTATATAACCTTTAGGTTATGGTATATTCAGCGATAAAGTAAAAATAATATAGCAATTATGTTTTTAGATTATAACTCTATCGTTTTGTCCTGGCGTTCAAACAGATGAAAGCTATTTTGTCGGTACTAGATCCAATTTAGTTTTACATATTTTAGTAGCTTATAGAAATAAACAAAGTAAAAAAAAAATAAAATTGAGAGTCATAGTTTTTTCTCATATCTATGGATGCCTATGCCATATAAGTCAAAAGGCATCATAGCTCAATTTCGGGAAAAAAAACTAGTTACTTTCCTATTCGATACCTCGAATATTCGACGTATATATAAAAATTACTACCAAAGCACGATTTTGAGGTCTAGTCGATGTGAGGATTATTCAAGGTAACAACTAGGAATACGGGCATTAGTATTATAAACTAAAAGTAATGGAATAATCATTCTTAAGTCGATCCCCACGAATATGAAAGCAATGTCAGTGGTCGACTTGAATCCGATTATTCTTATTTTTTTCGGACACATTTACATTTTCACATTGGTCTCTTTCTTACAGCAGTCCGGTTTGTTATTCATTTATACAGAGCCTGTAGGCAACAGTTTCCACCGTCATAGATCATAACTAGCGCCATCTATCTAGCGGTTAGCTTCTCAACTGGTAACAAAGTGGCCGGATATACCGCAACACGGTGTAATTTAGTGTGGTCTCTTGTCTTTGTCTGGACAAAGCGGGGATATTTATACAAATCTCCTTTGGTTACTTTGCGGTAAGTTTTACTGCACTCGAAACGACCCTATTAGTCGCTTGTCAAGAATTAAAATCACTTTTTCTTCATTTTTGAAGCTTGGTTCAGTCTAATATTATCATGAAAAAATAACGATTTCCTGTCTTACCTTTTTGAACGAATTATGAGGCTTTTAGTGTCATATTATATGAGACGAGAGAGGTTAGATTAACTTAATATACTGACACATTATGACGCTTCACAGGGCACGTCTTCTGTCGACGTGCGCAGTGAGACAACCATTGTTATACGAAAGAGGTTACTTACCACTTAACATCATGTAAGTCACTCCTTGTTGCATCATTTGTTATAAAAAGGCAAGTGGTCCAATCTGCCATCACTGAAGTCTCAGTTTTACGAGTAAAAGCTACAGCCAACTTAACCCTATTTGACCGATCAATAGAATTTTACCGCACCTATTTTATGACCCTGAAGTCCGCAAATGGACATGACATCTACTTTTACTGCCTTTTTAACCGACTTAAAAACATGAGTTCTCAATTCGGTGGAGGTTGAGAGATTCGGAGACTTCAAGAAGAGTCCCTTACATTTTATAAGAAACTAGCCGTCGCGCGCGGCGTTGCTCGCGTTTTAGACTCTTTCGACTTTTCAAAATTACTTTCTTAGTGCACCCCTACACTACCTACCTACACTATTATAGTGTAGGAGTGCATTAAGAAAGGAATTTTGAAATTGAAATTTTGAGTGTAGTATCCTTATATTATATTATAAGGATACTACCCTCAAAATTTTATACCTCTAGGACTTATAGTTTAGGCTGTGCGTTGATTGTCTGTCAGCTTCAAAAGAGTTTAATATATTTAGAAGATACTTCCACTGTTTAAAAGTTATCTAGAATCCGACGCTTTGCCATTCAAGCTTAGATTTGTGATAACGACAGCTCAGTTTATTATAATGGCAATTTTAGTGCTTTGGTAATCTGGTTCATAAAAACTTTGTAGATTATGGCACTTATTCTACATAATGAATTGTAAATCGATATTTACTACCTACTGAACTAGTTTTAGTAGCGCATTTGTTTTAACGTTTTTACCCGACAGGGAAGGGTTAAGTTTTTTACTTATAGTGTGTTCTAAATTCAAAACACCAAAACAGTGAGTAAAAGTGCTTTTTATTCACTGTTTTCAGTGAATAAAATAAGCTTTTTAGAGGGGGAATAAAATAATATTGTTTTTCAAGAAAAGTAATTGACAGGTAAATAAAAGCTTGTCTAGATTCACCTGTCTGCTCCCAACTTTGATTTACACAGTTGAAAGAGAAAACATGAAATAATAATGTTTCGTTTGTTTCAGGTAATAGCGCATGTACCGGTTGATTTATGTGATTTATGTACGTATTGCTTTCATTTCCGAAACGGGTTAATAATGTTTGTTTACTCGTATATGTGCGACTTATTCTGTCGTGGTTTTTAGAATTTTCTGATAGACAATTTATTTAAAACTTTTTTTTTAATACTACTATCTGATGAAACAAGCAGATGGCCCATCTGAGGCTAAGTGGTAACCATCACCTATAGCAAAACATTGCATCGTAGTCATGCACGATAGAAACGTGCCCTACGTGCGTTTATATTAAAGTTTCTGTTATGTCATACATGGTTACGCTAAAAAAAAGTAAAAAAGCGGGTTTAATTTTCTCAAAGATATTCTATAACATCCCAAAATTCATGAGATTAGTGGGATTCGAATCGATTTTTGAAGTGAAAACTTCTTTAGCAACGTTGTGATTTGAAAGGGACAGTTTGACCCCCACAAAACGCAAAACACTACAATAGCGCGTTCTAGGATCCGACCAAAGTTAGCAGCGCCATCTAGTTCTGATTTAGGCAACATGAGCATAAAACCTTTTCTAACTAAATAAGTACTGCATATTGGTTTTTGAAGGTTTCACTTCTACCACGTGTGAATTGCACACATGTTTTTTTTTTGTATACCTACGTCTGTGGTATATCATTACCTACCTAGAAAAATGAACATAAATTGATTTTCCTTCCGGTTCGCTTTGGTAGGTAAAACGGAACTATCTAAGTTTTTAGTAAACTTGCCGTTTTTAGAAAACCTAAACCTCTTCAATCTCGTTAAACGTTAATCTCGTCAAAATTACTGCCCATCTCAGCGTACAACTTGCATACTTAACTATAACTTACCTCAAACTTAAACTGTAGTTACCGTTGCACCATCTAGTAATCTGTGCCGACAGCACAAGTTTCTGACGATACTAAATTCCTAATGTCCATCACAACTACGTCATTAGTGTTTACGAGACCATTTTACAAAGCAAATGAAGGTGCTCTTCGTGGAATAGTAGGTGCTCTAGCGATTGGTGCTCTGCGTGGTATTTGTCTGTTTTTCGTGTTTGTTTGATTTAATACAATAAGAGTTACCATTGAATTCACTGTAGTATCTACGGCTTTTTTGGTAACAAGTTTTTTAAATCGCTACCAAAAATATTTTGAAAAAATACAACCGAATTGTGAACCTCCTCCTTTTTTGAAGTTGGTTAAAAAGGAGGGCTGACCACAAACAAAATGGGACATAAAGCCAGGACAAAAGAGAAAAAAAAGTTACCAAAAATATTTTAGTCTAAAACTAAACTCAAACTCAATATACCTAGAGGTAAACCTCTGGAACGCTCAGGACTCGAGAACGAATCGATTTTGACTAGATTTAATTTTCGTATCAATGGTCTTCAAATATTGATTTAAAACCTCAGTAGGTTATGCAGCCAATCAAGATTAGGTAAGTAAGTAAAACTAGAAACCATGATGATGTGACACTAGAAACTAGCGCTAAAGGGACTGGACTCGCCGGGCCAGCTCATTATTAATTCGGGGATGTCCTCGTTTACGCCACATTGCTCCACTACCAGCGGCTTGCATGGAATAGGTTACAGGGACTATAGAAAGGGAAATAAGGACAAAAAACAGCCGTGATATGACGTATAACAGAGACGTTTGAACTGTACTACAAAAAGAAAGCGTGCGCCAAAGTAGTGGTAAGTTGTCTTCGATTTCTTTAGGAAGAAAGGCTTTTTAAAAGATGGAATATTTAAACTTATGTATTTGAAAATAGGTTGTAAAAATACATCTTCCGAATATTCAAGGAGTGTTCAAAGCTCCCAATAACATTATCTCAACATCACTTGCTTGAAAATCTAAACATTTCAGAGATTATTTTTTTGAGTGTTAATATCACTCCTTGTATAAGAAACTAGCCGTCGCCCGCGGCTTTGCTCGCGTTCTACCCTTTAGAGTGTGACGTTTCAAAATTCCTTTCTTAGTGCACCCCTACACTATATGAGGATACTGCCCTCCAAATTTCATACCTCTAGGACTTATAGTTTAGGCTGTGCGTTCGTTCTAAGTCAGCTTCAAAAGAGTTTTATATACATATATTGATGATGATGATACACTGACTGCGGTTACTTTGTACTTAACTGTCTTTGTTGTGATGCAAGCACTTTTTTAGTTTACTATTAAAAAAGCTTTTTACGCTCAACTTGCATTAAATTAAAACAAACATGAGGTCGTCGCTATCTCAGTTATTACTTTACATAATTTGGTTAGCCTGAAGCGCTTTGCACTGCATAATGTCCGCGAGATATATTTGAATCTCACGGTATATTTGCTGCTGTCCTACACAAGACACATAAGAGGTATTGCTTGAAAGTAAAAAAGAAATGGTTTTGCCTAAAAAGTAAAACAAGTTCGGTTGGTAGAGACAGGTAATCTATATCGAGGCCAGGCCTGAACAGGGTCTGGCAGTTCCAACACTTCCAACCCGACAAACTCGTGAAGCTTGTAGTATTATAAACCTTGATAGATCTTTCAGCCAAATACTACGACTAATTCTCTCACACTCTAGTCATGACACTCTAGTCATCTAGTCGAAACGCAAGAGGTGTGTAAACAATTTATTTAGGAAAAAAATCGGAATTACCTTCGTTCTAGATGATTTTCTTGCTCTGAAGGATTCTTTTTAATACCTTATTTGATTGAAACTTTAACACAAACTACGTACGCCACGATTTCTCACAAACGTACCTACCTATATCTACTTATGACGCTAACACACGGTACGTGTCAAAGTCCGAATAAAAACATCCAAAGCGAAGCGGGAGTGAGCATTTTTGCAAAAATAAAAAGAAAACTGGCACAGATGTGATGAACTTCGACTTTTGTAGGATAAGCTTCTAACCTTTTGTGTTTTCGGATGAATCAACCTTTTCAGATAGGCAAAAACATTGGAATCAATATAGCTCAAGAGAGACTTAACTTTGTTACTCTTTATAAAAATAAACTGAAGCAGCGTGTAGAAAAGGTTTGTGTTTATTTTTTTACTTCCTAAGATAAAATACCTCACTTGAAACCCAGGGAAAGAAAAAATATCACACAGAGGTAAGATACACCAGCGTCCGTAGTTACATGAGTAGGTACCTAGTACCTACTCAAGAAAAAGTAGACTTATATTCGCTGATCATGTCAACAGTAATGTCAAGTTTTTTTATAAAAAAAACAACGTGGTCAAGTTCCTGCGAAAATCTAGTACTTATTAGCTGCTAACCAATCACTAGCTCTAAGTACCTCGCCTGCAAAGCCGCGGGCAAACCTTAGTTTATCTAGAATCATACAGAAAGATACCAACTTGAAACACAAGTAAATAAAAAATAAAAAAACTGCTGAACTTTCATCAAAAACTGGTTGTTGGTTCTGCAATTTATTTCCTATACGCCACGAACTTTCTGAAACCGAGTTTTTAAATCTAGGTTTAAAGCAGCGAGTGCTGGTCGTCACCAAGAACCGAAGAAAGTGTTAAAACATCGCTTAAATGTAGTGTTCAGCGGAAGAATATAAATTGTTTTGTAGCATCCATTGTTTCTGCATTTTTCACTTGAATTGTGATAAAACTTGCTTCGGAATAAAGCTTGTGATTTTATTTCCCTCAACTTATTCAGTGCAGCTATGATTATTAAGTTTTCTTCTAGGAATTCTGTTTAGAATTTTCTGTGTTCACGTAAATCTTTTGTATAGTTTTGACAATAGAAACAATTTTGCAGTTTCCTTCATTGAATCTAGGTTTCATAAATATAAACACACATATAACTAAAAAGATATATTCTGTTATTAGTAAAAATTATGTTTCTTTCAACGATTGAAATTATGATTATTAATTCTATCTGCCAATAGTATCTATCCCAATTTGGTATACAATCTTGTTCGCAGGATCGTTCTGGGATTTTTCTTCGTCGTTACAAGAAGCTTGAGGCTCTTTGAGAGCTGTTGTGTCTCATTTATTTAAATAAAAATCCTCAAAGTATTTTTCAAGGTAGATTAAGAAAACGTGTTTCAGATACTCAATTTATGTAAGTAAGGTTTCTTGAACCTCAAAATAATTTACCAAAAAAATAAATCCTCTTTTTAACCTCTTTTTAACCAACTTCAATTAAACACGTTATGACAATATAGGTTAGGTTACGTGACAAATGTTTTAAAATAGTATAGATAAATATACTTACTTAATCTAATATACGAGTACACTAACCTATAACTTGCTTTAGTGACATGTTAGCTGGCAACCGAAAAGTTAACTAATAAAATTGTCGACAAACTACTGTTAGTAATAATCAACTCGAAACTTCATCTTATTACTATGCCGTTTTCATAAGGAACTAACTTAATAAGCGAAAGAACATTATCAAACTGTATTGAAGTTTATTAGACGCGGGAAATTCGAACTAGATTTTATTCTTGACTGTGAACTTACAATAATACTATTTATATTTCGAAATAAATTGTGGGATTGTTCACAAAGAAAAATACAACTAATACAGTATTTACAATATTTACAAAATACACATGAAACAGTTGAGCTATCTACAAACCGTTGCAAACGATTTATAGATAGCCCAACTGGTCCAAATTTTATATTTCTTGCTAAGCCGATTACGTATGACGAAGGAAGTTAGGTGACTGCGACGTGCTTGCTAAAGGCTTTTTGAAAAATTTAAACTTTCCTGAAAAAGTCTTGAAAGATACTTTCAAAAAACTTATTTTTTTCCCTAAAATTTTATTAAGTATACCTATGATTTATTATTGTACACGTTAACCTATATTTACCTAAATACTCTAAAAATAGAAATGTCAATGTTTTCACAAAAACCACTAATTTTGTGCGCTGGCTCAACATTATAAAAAAACCTCTTCTTCTTCTATTATTTATGGTCTCTGTCCGTCATTTTGACACACAATTTTGCCAGTGTCAAGTGATATATTTAAAATATTATAACTCAAGTCAAGTCATACGTCAAATCGGCAAAAAATTTCAAATGTTTCACTTGACACTGGCAAAATTGTCTGTCGAAATGTCGGACAGAGGTGATATAGGTATAGAATGACGGACACAGGCCATTATTGAAGAGAAGAAGAAGAAGAAGAAAGTTCTCCCTAAACCGCATATGTGTGATCTAATACCTACAAGCTGTAAAAAGCATCGCAAAAACTAATATTGTACAACTTTCTCCACATGCCGTATCGAGACAAATGACTTTATCCCAAAGGAGAAAATGCCTTTATATTTTCGATACTGCTTACTTTCGGTATGAAATATTACAGGGGCGTTAGTGTCACGGCACGATTCAAAGTGATGAACAAAAGTTTTAACTTTGACTTTGCACTACATAAATAGGAAATAAAATAAATAAATAGAATGAATAGGTAGGCACAATTTTAATCTCATACTGTTCCCCAATTTTATAATACACTAGCTGGTAACCGTGACTTCTTACGCGTTTGAAACTTTCCACCAAAGTTTCTATCAACCAGCATACGATGAACCTCGTAGCAAATGGCTGCTTTTGGTTTAGAGAGTTCAAGGTGTATCTAAGAATCCACGTCGTTGATTTCAGTAAAATATAGCCTATGTTTCAATCCGGAAAAGAGGCTTCCGAATGGTATAAGTTTCGTTGAAATTTGTCCAGTAGTTAAGGCGCGACCTGCGAACAAACAAACAGACAATTATATTTAGTAGATCTGCATATTTAGTTTATCCACATCTTTAATTTTAGTTTTTGTTTTTTTTTACAGTTTGTTAATAGTATGGATATAGATAGATAGTAGTCGAATAACATTGACATAATCGAAAAGAGAAAAAACGTCCATAGTCCTCTTTGGGTCGTTTCACAAGAACAAACAAGAGAACGGCAATAAATTAATTTAAATTTTCCTTTGTGTACCTTTAATTATCAGCATACCTTGTACCTATTTCAGGCGAACCGTGCAAAACGATAACGATCATTTGTGTTAACATTTTGTTACACTGCGCGGTGATGCTTGCAGTCCAGTTGTCTTTCTGCCGCTTGCTGCGCAGTGTAATCCGAAGTAGCAAAACGGCCGCTGGTACATAGTTTTTCAGAATATACCTTCCGCTTTCTTTGTATTTTGTTACCTTGTAATTATATTACACGTTGAAACTTGAAATTCGCAAGGTGCAACTCGTAAACATTTTAATTTGCTTCGTAAAAACTTTGCTAGTAAAACTACGAATACCCTTCGTCCGTATATTATTTCTAACGGCAGGTGTGACATTGTATTTTGGTTATATGCCAACTATAAATAAACTTTTTACTTATTTAGTACGAATATTAATAAAAACATTTATTAAAATACGTAAAAGCTAAATTTTATTTACTTTCTAATTCATTTTATGCAAAAATTTAGTATACTTATGCGATTGTTCGGGGTGTTTTAATTCAAGGTTTGTCTATGTAAATTAGTCATTGTGAAGATATTACATGAATATTTGCAGCTAGAAGTCTAGACCAGTAAATGCCAGTTTAGATACAAAACAACTATTCCAATAACAAGAGCCGTGCAGACTTCATACGCAGAATTATTCCGACCACAGCCAAATGTAAACAGCTGGTTTTCTTTCAGAGTTAAAAACTTATACGGTCTCGGTATAGTCGCGATGCTGTCCTCATGTTACCTGTGAACTTGTCCTTTTTCAACCTTCCTTCATAAAAGGTAGAGGTTAGTAAGTTATTTTTATTGAATTAAATGAGAATTATTCAACAATATTCTACAGACGACATGAGAATATGAATATCTATATTCTAAATAGCGGTGGCAGTTAGTTCATTACAGTGGGTTTATAAAATAAATAAAATAAATATTCTTGGACGTACCTACGAGTATCACACAATGCTCTCTAGTCCCAAACTAAGCAAAGCTATGGGTACTAGATTGCTGATTTTTTGTAAATACATACCTACTTATAATACATAGTAACACCCAGACACAGAACAAACATCTATGTTTGCAACACTCAAATGTTTGCTCTCGGCGGGGATCGAACCCACGGCACGGAAGGCAAAGCTACTACCGACTGAGCCATGACGCCTGTCAAGTTATAGGTGTACAGTTTATAGATGCATGTTCAGACGTTGCGTCCAGAAACTTATGATCGCCATACGAACACGCGACATGGATTGTTATATGTATCAGCTGTTTACATATTCCACTGGTACTGCTAAAAACCAATAAAAACAATTGCACATCGAGTGGCGCCAACTCTTAGGTCAATACCACTCAGCATACGGATTTCGAAAATAGTTCTTATTCAAAGGGATATTGGACTACTGTGGTTTTCAAAATACAAGGTAGCTAAGCAGCATTTGGTAAAATCAACTTTGCAGCTGCTTTTAAAGGAGGTCAATCTAGGCACCACTTTCTGCACGATAAAAACATGGGTAAAATTCATGATATAATGCTGTAAAATTCTGTAGTGTGCAATAATATCTATCTATACTTAGTGGAAGCTTTTCTTGTAATTCTTGTAATTTTTTATTGTACACTAAAATAACACTTAAACAGAAGACAGAAATAGATAACGTCATGTACAAAGGCGAGCTTAACCCTAAAAAGTGTTTTCTTACAGCACACCTTTGAGGCTAGAGACAGGTGACTATAGAAGCTTTTAACTTAGAACCCTTCCACTTCGTAACTTTATATTTAAAATTTTATTCACAGAGAAAATTACGACTAATACAGTATTTACAATATTCACAAAATACACGTGAAACTTTGTAACTACTCACAACCAGCCCTTACTAGGTTCGGGTTCCAGTGACCACAGAACTCTGTGATCTAAATTTTTCAAGTTCTCTTTCTATACTCATGACAGAAACTCTCGGATTACGTAAAATAAAGCGGTGACGACAGTGAATTCTTACAAACCCTTGAGTTTTGGAAATAGGCTTGCAAGTATCGCAGTTGACAACCATAGCTATTTTGTGACGGTTGTAGTCTCTCAAATTGGCTAGAACGCACAAAAGATTGCAGGGAGGCATGGTTTCGAGGTCAAATCCTAATGCAGTGCACTGCGCCAATGCAGTCAGATGCAGTTGTGGCCAAGTGTCGTGTCGTTTCCTGTCCGTTCCGTATCGCTGGCCAGCTGCCAGTCGCCGTGACACGAAATATTCGAAGAAAAATAGTCCTAGAATGGAACTTATTGCATTTTATAGGTTGAGAAAACTCGTTGGAGGAATTCTTCGATCTTTGGTTACCTAGTATCTGATGAATGAGCCTTTTTCAATGTTCTTTCCAGGCGTTGCGAGATAAAAGCTTTTTCGATAGTACAATAACTTTTTAGAAGTTTTTCTATATAATAATATGCTGACTAAAACATTTCTACGCTAAGTATTTTACTGTAAAAACAACAAAATAAAATATGAAAATTTATTCCCTTTTTCAGAATTAACACCGAGCGTGATTTCGGAATGAGTCGAAATTTGCATTTTATTTTTCCTTATTGCCTTACCGATTTAGAAATTACGGTAATTTGACGCGCTGCTTAAATTTTCCATGAATTAAAGGGGTTCCGAGTTACGACCTTTTTGACGTCGTTATGCGTACTGTGATAGAGCTGTTTTCTGAAGATATGCTGGTGTTACCGAGGAATTCTTCGGTAAATAAGTAAATTTACTTAAGAAACCTTAAAATCTTTGTCGGCCATGCTTATAATGTAAGCTAATTGCGAGATCGACATTTTGTAGCTTTGTTTCTGTCAATTTTAAAATATTGTTATAAAATTTTATAGAACGATAAATCACGGTCAAAGTCTATGAAATCTATTCAATACCTACACTTATAAACACTAGGGAAAAGCTCTGTAACCCATCACGCGTTCAATTGCATAACACTTCTGATAAATGGTATACTACAGAATGTCAAGGTCTTCATTAAGATGCGCTTTCGTCAGTCTCCCGCTCGTTTGCAGCCTACCGCTCCCTGGTCCCATTAAGGGGTCTTAAGGGGAGGGTTGCTTTGTTGGTTTGCCACCTCTAATTAGCGTTATCAAGCGGGAAGGCCTAAAGGAAATAATTCATTTTGACGCAATTCCTTCGTTCCGCTAGATTTATGTTGAATGAAGTAATTTCTGCGGCGTTTGAAGGGTTAATAAAAGTTCAATTTGGTGGTTTGGATGACGTTCTTCATTTTGAGAATTGAATTTAAATTAACAAAAGCTTTTGATACAAAGTTAACGATATTGATTGTTGCTTATAAGGTTGACAAATGAGAGGTCTCTAGGCAGTCACATCCATTACTAGGTAGGTACAACACAACTAACCTCGAGCTTGCTTTTATAGCTAACCAAACCACACAGCCACACAATAACGTAGAATATACCGACATTACTTACCCACACAAAATATAGTCAGCGGATCTTGGCTTTCGTGATGTTAGCAGTTTCGATTGGCTACCTATTTATAAAAAAAAGGCTACTGCAACACAATGTCCGTCCAAACTTACGTGAAAGACTTGATGTATTTTTCAGGTACCTAGCCAAAACCCAGTGCCCTACTTTTAATTTTATTCCTGGCAACCCATCCGCATGAATCTTTACTTTTCTACTTGTACCTACCTACCTATCTGAAAGTATGCAATTCGGTTCTAGGAGCAATTTTTGGTAGGTACAGTGGAACAACTAAGGATCGATTTTAATTAGTAGGTAGGTATTAGTCGTGGTCATGTACAGAAATGTAGAACCGCTTAGGCGTAGGTAGGTATAGGTCAATTATAACAATATTTGCAATTTTTTGTTTTTATCCTAGCTTTACTGCTTACCAAAACTAAATTGATAGTTTGAAATGGCCTACCTGCTCCTATAAAAGCCGTTATAATCTTATTAAAGCTCATTCAACGCATTCAGAATGCTTGTGTGCGTTTCTGTTTTCCCATCCCTCGCAGGGCGCACATTACTCCGTACATCAATAATAATGGCCTTTTAAATATGACATCCCGTCGATCGCTCCATTTTGCTGCCTTGCTTTTTGGTATTATAAATAATAGACGACCAGTGTATCTCCATGAAAAACTTAACTTCTCTGACCGCCTTATGCGGTTTGCGATCCGTCTTACTTGCCCCCGTTACAGAACGACTGCCTTTCGTGGCAGCTTTAAATATGCTGCCACGAAATGTTGGAACAATCTGCCCCCTCCAATAAGAAACTGTAAATCAATAGGCTCATTTAAAAATTCCTTCAAAAAATTTTTGTTAAACTCACAGATACTTCATACTGGTGGTCGTTCTGGACAGTTTTAGATTAGTGGTTTAAGTACATTATTATATTTTATATTCTCGCTGTATTGTTAAGTATTGTTTCGTTTCATTTTGTTCATAAAAGTGTTTTGTTATTATTTAAAAATAATTGAATAGTGTAATCTTTATCTTAGTTATTTAATTCTCTTTAATTTTCTTATTGTTTTGCTTTTGTAGATATCTATTTTCATTATGTGGTCCGTGTTAATTCCTGATGTGTTTGTGTAAAATGTTAATTAATATTGCCTATATTAAAATAAGAATAACGCTGTGTACCGCCGTTGCTGCCGGGGTACGCATTGGCGTCACATAATACCAGCGTTGTAGCAGTACACTTGCTGCTACAGCTTATGCTGAGTGACGACCTATTTTGTTGTCATATATTAGATTTTAATTTTTATTGTGACTTCTTTGATGTAACTGTGCATGTTTCTTTATATTATGACTCAAAATAAACATATTCTATTCTATTCTATATTACCGGCCATAAAAAACCGGGCAAAGGCATAATTTCAACAAAAGTTGCCAAATTTCCCAATCCTCCAAAAAGCAGTTAAAGTGTTCCAAAGTGTAGGTTGTGCTCCTTAGGGCCCACTTTCAAACCTATTGCTTGGTAATCGCTGTCTTTGAACTAACTTTGGGATCCGCTAAATGGTACTAAATTAACTTTCTCATTTTGTGAAATTGGAGGTCTGTCTGCACAAAGCTTCTACGAAGCAGCGCGTACGGCGCATCAATAACGCAAAACCTAATTGTGACCGGTGTGTTATTCAACGTATTTTACTAGAAAAAACAGCAAAAAAGAGAGTCAAATCGTCTTCAGCAGTGCGAATTCTAGAACAAATTCTTTGAAATTCTGATTAAACACGACCTCAGTTACTTAGGCCATGTACAAAGATGTGTGTGGATGAGAGAGGATTGAATAACTAGCGCGCCCCCGAAGAGGCTCCTTTCGTGCGAGATGAAGGGCGATTTAGAACAGCTCACCCTTCACAACTGCTTCACTGTGCAGACACGGACTCCCCGTAATCGCTGCCATAGAAGGTGAATACAATCGTACGTGTGCAAAAATACCGTAAGCGCGATCTAGGAACTATTTGTAAAATGACGTCATAACTTCCTTTGTCTTTTCATTTTGATATTACAAATGATGTAATATTAGAATTTTGTATTTATAGAATTTTATGCAATGTCAACAATAATTTAAATATCACGATAAAAGATTTTAAATAAAATAGTTTACGAACAAAAAGGACAGCTGCATGCGTAATTGTTCGCGCGCAAAAAGGACAGAGAGTTTCAAAGGGTCGAATTTGCTGCAGTAGTGTCATCTCTTGGCAGTTTTTGATACTTAATTTTGACCATACGATTTTTTTTATTGAATAAGGTCTTATTTAACGAACTTGATTTTAATAAGTATTAGTTATTTAAATTCTATATGAAAAGTGCTACTATTGCAGTTAAGGGTCGGTAATTACCGGTCTGATCAATGATATTTAGCTAGAATTTCAAAAGAATTCTCAAATATCCTTTGCAAAATATGACGTCACACCTTGCTTATTAATTAAATCTCTCATGCCCCGTTCGCAAATTGCATTACAAACCAAACTACCGTCCTCGATAACGGCTAAATAGGACTAACAGTTTCACAGAACTTGCTAACTGAACTACACTGGCTCAACTACAAAATTCTGTCGGATTGTTATAAAAGCTTTAATCGATGCTTTTACGTTGGTAACTAATGTTTCAAAAAAGCTTTTAACACAAAACTAGTGTAAACTGAACCTTCCTTTTACGCGTCATCATCATCATCATTTCAGCCCGTTGGCACCCACTGCTGAGTATAGGCACGCCATTCTTTTCGGTCCCTTGCGAGTCTTATCCAGTGATTCCCAGCCAGTGTCACGATGTCATTTGACCATCGGGCGGGTGGTCTGCCTCTTGGTCTACGGGCATCCCTTGGCCACCATACTGTGACCGCCTTCGTCCATCTCCCGTCTTCCTTCTTGCCAGATTTTTACGCGTAGTCGAAAAAATACAGCAACTTAAAATGCATTTTCAGAATTTATTCGATAACTCGGACAGTAGGTACCTACCTTAACTTTAAGCTCTGAGTGTACCATTGTAAGAATGTTGCCAGTGCAATTGTGAAATTTTGCATCTGCAACTCGAGTTTGGATGTTTGCGTACGAATTGTTGAGGACGGAGAGTTTTACTTCTCAAAGTTTACATGGATCCTGTTTAAAATAGTTGCAATATTCAAGACGTTTCGTAACATAAATCTAAAGTTTCCTCTGCAAGTGAAATATATTTTTACAGGGCTTGAGAGAAAACTGACTGAAAATATATTAAAAATCTAACCTAAATATTAAACTGCATTCACCTTAAATAGTTTGGAAGGGATTTTATCATGAGTTAAAAGTAAAAAAAAACTAGTAGTTATCTTTTTTTCTTTTGCTTAAAAATGCTTAAAAAAAAAGAATCTCTTAGTTAATTATTTTATTTGCTTAAAAACGCTTACAAAACTAAAACGAACGTTTATAAAAGCTTTCTTTCTCTCTTCTTCATTATTCCTCGCAAAACAAAATACAACAATGTGATACAGTATTTCAAATCCCATGCAGTCAGATGTTTAAAATTTTCTCATCCAGTTTTTAGTTGATTAAAACTGTTTCAACTAGTAACGCCCTCTGGTGGTTTTATACCCGCATAGATTCGGTTCGTCGCTTCGCAGTTTCCTAGTTCTTTCATGGTCGTAATAAAACTTCTGACCGGACCCACATAACATGTTCCATTCATAGGGCGTTTGCTCACTGGCCGATACCGACACGACACTCGACATTTTTATGAGAATACCTAAAAGGTAATACGTAATACTTATACCTAATGTTGTTTTTACCAACATGCCATTTGCTCTCAAACAGTATCAGCACCGACACACAGTGTAAAAGCGTCTAGTGCTAAATGTATGACTATCTCTCTGCTGATATCGTACAGAGCCCGTACTTTGAGTTTTGTTTTGATGATTGAAACGCATATCGAGAAGCGACTTGCGAGATGTTTTGTATGAAAACCCGATAAGCGCCTCTAGCGGGAGATTTGCAAACTATTTTTCGCCATACAAAAACTGCGTATTTTTTTATTCTCGCTTGTCGCAAGTCAACATAACAACACTCGGACTATGTGCTTCGGGCGTCCTCGTGTCGGTGTCAGTGGGACAACAGCCATTCCAGAAGACACTAAACCGGTCTAATAAAACACCCGTAAAACCTTGGTAACAGAATCTCTTTCGATTCCTCCGGTAACGTCCCACTAAATTATTTTCACGCAGAAGTGTGCGGCTGCAGTCTCACTAAGCTGATAGTTTGCGACTGACTGACGGCGGTCAGCCAGCTGAGTCTGAGCTGCAAATGCAATTTCGTTTTCGAACGTCGCTGATAAAAATCAAATTGCGCGCATATTTATACTGACTGTATAGCATAAGGCTTTACTTCCAAAGATTTGCGAAAAAAATTGCGGTGTGGGAGGAAGAAACCAATGGTAGCAGAGTTTTTCCTTACACGCCAGTAGAATGATTGCTCCTTTTAAATATAAGGAAGACAATCAGCCGCGAATTGTTAGTTTAGGTGGGACCACAGCCTCAGGTAAGGTAAGTGGGTCAAGGTGCAAATTATTCCGCTCTCTGTGCAAATAAGTAAAGCCTTTTTCCAAATGTCACGTTTTTTCGGGCTGAGATTTCGGAACCGTTGTCACAGTGGTAAATAAAATAGCTTTGCTAATTTTTAGGCGGTGCCTAAGCTGATACAAATCCTAGATAGATAGAAAATACTTTATTGCACTCCATAACCAAGGATTACAATAAAATGAAAAACAAAACATAAATTAATAGTACAATGGGCGGTCTTATCGCTAATCAGCGATCTCTTGCAGACAACCTTGGACGGAATGTACTTCAAGGTATAATATAGGGGTATAAAAATAAAAAGATTGGAAAAAAATATACTATTTAATTTTATGCTAAGATATATAAATGTCACAGTTTTCATTTAGCTGCTGAATGATGATAGGTTTTCGAGGAATATCGAAAGTTGGACTTCAAATCTACACCGATTGTGATTAAACTACGAATAAGACCAATCCCGAAATATAAGAGTTGAGCTATCTATAAATCATTTGCATTGGTTTGTAGATAGCTCAACTGTTTATTGTGTTTGTAAATAACTACTAAATACCTAATGACTACTGTCGTGAGTTTTGGTAAATAGAATAGGTTACACTATTTGGTACAACGCGAACAAAATCGCAGGCAATCAGCTAGTTAGGGCTCGAGGCTGAACGCCTGTAAGCCTTTTGAATAATATAGAAATTCATCATTGCCATCATACCCCATTCAATCAAACCCACATAAAAATTTTTGAGGGTCGAATTCAACCCTGAGATACGATTCAAACTCGTTTCAAATAGACATTGAAGCGATTACAATTTCATTTGAGCTTCGATCAATGATCGAAGCTAAAATATCAATGGTTTTGAACACATCAAAATGTGACGTGGCTGTGGCGTTTTTATCCGACGACCAAGGATATTGTTTTTTAACCGACTTCAAAAAAGGAGGAGATTCTAAATTCGGTTGTATTTTTTCAGTAATTTAGCAATAGAACAGTCCCAATGAACTGCTATCATCAAAAAGTCGGTTTTTCCAGTTTTTTAAACTCATAAATGATTACTAGTATGTTTGTTTCTATTTGGCAACATTCTGTATCCTCAAAACAGCTGAACCAACTATAGGATTTTAGATAGCTTTTCTGTCGGATAGCTTTTTTGCTAAAAATGAAAAAATATTTTTTGGCTGCAATAAAGTTATCAATCGCTATTTATTTTAAACAAGGTATGTAATCAATTTTTTTAAATCTTTGTGACTAAGAGCGTCGACACAATATGCGATAACCATACGGTGCTATAGTCAGCTATAGACAGGCGTCATGGCTTAGTCGGTAGTAGCTCTGCCTTCCGTGCTGTGGGTCGTGGGTTCGATCCCCACCGAGAACAAACATTTGTGTGTTGTAAAAACATAGATGTTTGTTCTCTGTCTGGGTGTTTCTATGTATTATAAGTATGTATTTACAAAAAAAAATGTATAAAATGTATGTATGTATTCTATCAGCCATCTAGTTTCCATCGTACAAGCTTTGCTTAGTTTGCGACTAGAAGGCGTTGTGTTAAGTGTCCGTGAATATTTATTTTATTTGTTTATTTATTATAGTGTCTGGGTACTAAGTGTATGGTTTCCCCCCCCCCCCCCCCACGATATAGTGTAGCTGTCCCGTTAGTGGAAGTGTTGAAACGTGCTAAGGCTCAAAACTCTTGAGTAATCTCTAAAAATGTACGATGGGTGATGGATGGGTCCGAAATATAGCTTCTAAGCTGTGTCTGTCTGTAATGATAATGAAAATGCGTTTACGAGCCTCTGCTCTTACTGACGGCATTTATGCTAACGAGTTCGCTGTACATTACGCCGATTTAAGTTAAACGACGCAGAAATGGAACTGAAAGCGCTTTTGAGGAGTTAATAATGCTAATAATGTTCCTAAACGCGGCATTTTGTTACATCGACAATCATACTAGAATTATAAAGAACTGAAATTACAATTATAATAATTATTATTGTTTGTTATCAAAATTAAGTTTCACGATAATAAATGATGCAAACAGTGATGATAATTCAGTGTGTTTAGTTGTTTATTTTTGTAATGTCACCAACTGTGGGAAATAAATGGCTTATTAATTTATAGTGGGTGCTCGTATCAGACTTGCCTCTATCCTTTACCTTTCTAGTAAAGGCAAGAATAAGTTTTTTTTTATTAATACAAAGACTATAATGATCATAAGTTTAGATCTCTTTGAAGTACTTCGCTTTGTGGTATTCTTTACACCCTAGAGCGTAAACTAATTAAACTAAATGAAAGGCAGTAATTTTTATATAATTTTAAAATCGCAAACGGCACACATTTCTAAAAAAATGTTAAAAAAAAACAGCCATAAAACTTTCTACTTAAATTACAGGTAATGCTAGGGTTGACACCCGACAGGTGTCACGCCTATCGTTTTTCGATCACTTTTTATTGGCAAGGATGCCAGCCCCAACCGTCACGTAGCCACTTATTCTTCAGATAACAGTGATAAATGTTACCCTTTTCTTTTTTGTGAAAACGCAGTCCTGTGAAAGTTGAGTACAAAGACTAATACCCAAATAGGAACATGAAATAGTGACTTATATCACAGATCATATTATAATACTATATACTTATATTATTAGTAAGACGTTAGGAACTCCCTTTTTAATTTCTAATACACTCTGTCTGTGCATTTGTTTGTATTTTTGACTCGAGTATAGCACACGCAAACGCATTCGCAAAGCGAGAAATTTTGTTGGGAATTGCACAATTCCCAAATCTCCCGCTAGAGGTGCTTATGCGGTTTTCATACAAAATTTCTTGCTTTGCGAATGCGTTTGCGTGTGCTATGCTACACTCGAGTCAAAAGGCAAAACAAATGCACAGACTTTGGGCTCTGCACAAGAGGCCGACCACCCGCCCGATGGTCAGATGACATCGTAGAACGAGCTGGAAATCACTCGTCAAGACACGCAAGAGACCGGAAAGAATCCCCACTGGTAGGTATTTCTCAGCGAGGATTTCTTGAATATACCATAAGGAGGAGGCCTATAATCAGCATTGGGTGCAAAAGGGCTGACATGATAATGATGATGACACAATGTACTTCTTTAGTAGATAGATAGATTGATAGAAAATTCTTTATTGCATAACTTAAAAGTAGTGTATACAGACGAACTTAATGCTAAAATAGCATTCTCTACCAGCTTACCTTTGGCTAGTGGGGATAACAATTTATTAGGGTGGTTTATCTATTGCGTTTCATCATCATCATCATCATCTATTATGTAATGAATTCATTCTACACTCAACAGTAAAACCTCCTTACATTTGTTTGATCTGTTTAAAATTGTTTGATTGCGATAAAATCCGAAATGACCACAGCCAATAAATCTGTGTTCTGATAATGTCATTGTTTTCGACAAGCGCCAATCTGTTTGGTTTAATATAGTCGCAAATGATAATAACGGTTTTGTAATATTTCCAATGATTGTCCGTTGTGATTTTCCAAGTTTAATAAATAGCGATGATATTTAGGTCAAAATTTCAAAATTCCTTTCTTAGTGCACCCCTACACTACATAAGGATACTACCCTTCAAATTTCATCCCTTTAGGACTTATGGTTTAGGGTGTGCGTTGATTCTAAGTCAGCTTCAAAAGAGTTTTATATAATAATATATTGATTATTATATATATTGATGATGTGTTCTAGCTACAGTAGCTATTAACCTTTGCTCTACGTTGACGTTTCACGTTTCCGTACGTAATTGTTGATGCGAAATGCGAGTGCCAATTTCGTTCAGGAAATAGAGTTGATTCGGGGCTATGTAAAGCTAGGGTTCTGTCATATCACGGTTTCATCTCTGAGCTCACTCTGCCGTGACATTTTCATCATTTCAGAACGTCCACTGCTTATCAGGCTTTCTTTTTCTAGTTAGAGTGACCTGACCAGCCCCCTGATGGTATATCTATTGGATAACATGAAAATTTGACACATCACACTCTCAAAGTTAGTTTACTGATCTCTGGTTCGCTGAAGCGCTGGTATAGCTGGCTTAGTCAATTTTCACCGATTATTTATATTAAGCGACGTTCTGTGCGATCACTATTTGGATGGGTGATCATCAGTGGTATTTACATCTCTGCGCTTCCGTCTATAAGCCATGACGGAGGCCTTAAGGCGTCCAAAAAACTCCATCACCAGAGTTGGCCACTAACTCGTACGAGTTGGCTGGCTGGTTCGCTGAACTATATTTTGATTTATATACAGTCAAAATAAAATCAAAACATCGGATATTCAAAATTCTTTCAGAGCCTCTAGTCAAAGCGACGCGTGAGCCGAAGGTTGGTGAGCATGTCACCAACCAGCTCCCAGCTATTTTTTGTAAAGAAAGCATTTCAACGTTGTTATAACAGAAGATATAGAGATAGATAAATATTTATTTGGCACACAACACAAAACAGGTACAACACAGTAAAATAATAACGCATTATGAAACAAAACAAAAAAATTATAAGGAAATAGGCAGGTAAGTAAGTAGGTACCTAGGTAGCTAAGCCTACAAAGAGAGATGTACGTAGGTATATAAGTACACCTACCTACCCAGCATTTGAGACAGTAAGTAGGCAGCTATGCAGTAACATACATACATAGATAAATACTTGCAGACTTTTTAAACCCACTGCTTTTTCTCTCTCTCTTTGTCTCGCTTATTGTCTCTTCGTTTTTCTAAACTTGCCACTGAGCTTGGTCTTCTCTTTTTATTGCATTTAGCGTTATATTTCATTTTTTTGCCCTACCTTAGAGACCAACATTTAATCAGTGTAAAAAAAATTCTTTGCAAGTAGGTACCTGCGAGTTTTTTTCATCTCAACAAAGGTCACATACCATTGTGTTGCAAATCTCTCTGCCGAGCTCGTTTTCTCGGCAATAACTATTAACGTAAATTCTACCCTTATAAAGTGCCCTTACGATACGCTCTTAACCTTTCGCCGGTCTCGCCATTTCATCACTTTATCATATTATTATCATTACTTTATCATTTATCTTTGTTGACTATTGATTTCTGAGACAAATATGACATTGTGATCTAATAAAACCTTTTTTAGCATCGCCGAAGACAAATCATACTTTCAACCAAACTTAGCCAATTCGTTATTCCACAGTAATATTTAGATAAAAAGTAGAAAAAAAGTAGAAAGTATTGATTTTCCGAACATCCAAACCTACTACTATTTACAACTCTATTTTCATTTATATAAGCTCTAAAAGAGGTTCACGCTAACGGCATGATCGATGAGAACCACTACAATTTCTCAGGGAATCTTACATCATTGGAATACAGTTTATTTTGCAATAGCGTGTTTTGCATCGAGTTTGTTTTTTGCAAGTGCACCTCTTTGGCCTGCATTACCCACAATGACCTTAATTTGTTTTTAAGTTGGTAGCGTTCCAATTTTTAAAGGAAACAGTGATTCGAGAAAGTTCGAAAGAATTTCCCATCTCGGTAATTAGCAACGTTAAGTTACTGAGAGTTACTTCTAACTGTCATTTTCTTTGGTTTTCCTTTATTATAAAAACAAGAAAAATTAAGCGAAATTAATTTTTTTTTAACCAAAGTTTAATTAAAACCCACACAAATTCCTAACTTTACAGTTTTTAATCCAATTTCATTGTTCCCAGTCCCCTTCAAATCTTCAAGCATAATTGAAAAAAAAAACACATCAAGCTACAAAATGCTACTTTTCTGATGCTTTTGTGAACGTTGCCTGCAAACGCCATTTCGTAACGAGCTCTCTTCAATATAACAATTTAATATTCTGCATTTTATAAAAGAAATAATGGCGTTGGATAAAATATTGAAGATATTATGCGGATGGTTTGGCAGCATTTTGACGTCGTTGGAATATCAAGAGAGGTCAGTAATCTTCATGGACCAGCATTATTTATACTATATTTAGTACAAAGAAAAATAAAAAACCGACAATTGTAATCTGTGCATGGATTCAGATATTTTGTATCTTTTTGTATATTTTGATGATTGAACAAAGTAAATAGCTCAACTAATCCAATTTGCATTCATTTTTTTTTTGTGTTTGATTCAACTAACCCTTTGACTGCTGCGACAGTAAGTTCCACTTTTATGTTTAACTAGCGTCCCGTTGGATCCCGTTGATTTTCCGGGATAAAAATTAGCTTATGTGTTAATCCAGATCACGGACAATATTTATTCCAAGTTTCATCCAAATCGGATCAATAGTTTTTGCGTGAAAGAGGAACAAACATAAATACATCCATACAAACTTTCGCGTTTATAATATTATTAGTATTAGTATAATTTATTCTAACCCTTAATTATGACTGCTGATTCTTCTCTAAATCAAACTATCTAGATCTAAATCTCAATTTTATAAAGCACACAATTGGTTAAACTCTTGATAAGTAGAAGCCACAAATCAAACAAAAAAGTAACACAATGGAACTCACAGAAGTCACTAGTAACAGTCTGATAAATATTTCAAACTAAATGTTCATATTGAATTCACTGAATAATGGAATTCGTCGGTAGGGGCGAACTAATAACAGCTCATATGGAATAGTTGGTGCAGTCTGGTGCTCGCACAGTCCTTACAAATGCACAGACTTGGGGCTCAGACAATTTTGCGAAGCATTCCACTTAGAGCACCCAGTTTTAGAGCAAGAACACCTACGCTATCCCACTATAGAGCGCTGATCGAATATTAAAATGTTTCCCTAAGAGGGCCTAGGATTAAGTATTAAGCCCTTATTTTCAAGGTATTAAAGTTTAATTTCCGAGATATGGCCGTTCCAGATCATCAAGCTTAAAAATAGATTGGTGCTCTAAAAGGAATAACGTTAATTTTATATCGATTTGTGCTCGTGTGTGGCATGCTTGAAGTTGAGAAATAGCCAAAAGGTGGCAACTAACTTGACTCGACCATTTTGGTTACCAAAAGTCGACTAAGGCCTAACTTTATTGCTAAAGTCATATCAAAATCTGTAACTGAACCAGCTGTTTTTTGATAGCTGGGGTTCGGGTTGAAAGGATAATCGGATTTCTATTCAATTTTACTGTATGACATCCGGTTGAATAATGAAGATTAATGTTATAGCTAAAATAAAATAAAGACGTTCTTACGCCTGATTCCAATCTGAACCCTACCTTCAGAGTTACGAGGGCACAGACAGATAGAATAGAACACACAACGCCGTCAAATTTATAACACCCCTTCCGTTTTCCGGTCGGAGTAAAAGCACCTTTTTAAAAAAGTTCTAGGTAAATTATGTTTGCATTGACCGGTGTTTGAGCTCAGTTATTTGAAATGGTACCTTCCAACCATCCAGATTAAGGTCGAAATTTATTTCTTTACAGTCTATTTCGTCTCTGAAAATCTTGATCTGCCAAAACATTTCTACGTACTTATTCCGATATCAGTATCCATTGAGTACGTATAAGGGGATATCTAGGGATTTAACCCGTAAATACCTCAATGTATGAGTCTGTCGAGATTAGCTATTTGTCTTGTGGATTTACTCTTTCCTTTGTTTCTCGCAGTTTATATTATCTTGACGCTATTACGAGTATTATTTATTTGATTCATTCAACGAGAATAAAATGGAATATTCCAGTTACGGAAAAAAGTTTCCGGAAATGTTCTCAACATTTCCGGAAACTTTTTTCCGTAACCGAACTTGAGGATTAGGTTAAGAATATATTTATTTCTCATAAAAATTTATAAATTTACTGATTGAAAATACAGTACATTATATATTAGCATTATAAATTATACAAATGGAAGTTTTTTGTCCCTTGAAAATGTCAGTTATGTTTTTAATTCATTCTATTTTAGACTGTTTTTCATTTTATTTAATTGTTAGATATGTATCTGAACGAAATTATTAGGATACAGAATTACAGAAGCCCTTCCAAGAAGAGCAATAATTAAAAAAAATTGCAAGTCCACCGCCGCCGCTGACACTACTAGAATACTAATCGGTGGCACGCCTTCTAATTTTAATTCTAGGGCGTGCCTGAGGATATTTTTACTTAAACGTTTAGAGCACAATGTGCCGTAAATAAAGACAATTGTAATGTTAAGCTTAGATAAAGTAGGTACTTATACTGCTTGTTGATATCTGAGTACACTGCTCGGCAACGCGGTAGAACGTCACAGTCGAGTTAGCGTTGACGCGCAGTGTGTCTCATAACTTAGGTAGGTACCACAAATGTCTTCGTGCTGTTGGTAGGTGATCAAAGACAGATCTGTCATCATAGCTATTTGTATTTGTTAGTCTGTTAAAGTGGCGCCTGTTATTGAAAAAGTGAGGAATGGTAGATTAGCATGGTATGGGCACGTGAATGAATGAGGAAAGAAAGTTATATTACGAAAAGATTTATGAATATGAGTGTGGCTGGGTATGCAAGTAGAGAAAGGCCGAAGAAGAAGTGGTTAGATTGTGTGAAAGAGGATATGAATGTGAGAGGAGTAGATTCAGAGTTGACGAATGATACGAGTGAGTGGAAGAAGAAAACATGTTGTGCCGACCCCACCTAGCGTGGGATAAGGGCAGGAAAATGATGATGATTAGTAGTCTATGTAGTTTATGTTATGGTATTGTAGGTATGTATGTATTTACACACAAAATTTCTCCAAGCACACTATCAGCAGCAAAGCAAGTACCCCAGGTAGATTACAACATAATCCATTCTATTCAAGGTTGCCTGGTAAAGATCGCTGTTTAGCGATAAGACCGCCCATAGTGACATAGTCATAATTATGCTAGTATGCTACCTGTATGTTTAGTGTGGTGTGCAATAAAGTATTTTCTATCTATATCTATCTATCTTTAGAAGTTTTGAAGAAGCTCGTCGCTCAAATCTTTTGTCACCAAATTTCTATCTTTACATTAGATGGTAACTTTGAATACCAAATTCCATTAGGACAAGAATAACTTCTGTTTTGACAGGTTTTGGTTGGTATTCAACAACTTTATGAAGAGTAATTTACGAGTACAATAAAAGGTTAAACTATTTGAATATCGTTGCGTGAAATTAAATTTAGCTCTGGCTATGAATACTTGAGAGGTTAAGGACTCCTTCATTTGTAAAAGACGCTTTTGTGCGTAAAATATAAGAGGAGCCGTGGTAAACGGTTTTTGTGTCACCATTTTATTTATTTATCTGTTTTACGGCACACCACTTTATTTCTTTATTTTTTCGGATGTTAACTGAAAAGAGCTTGGTTAAATGTACTTAGTTTACACAAGTGTAAAAAATATAATACAAAGTTAGTGTTACGTAATTCATGTGTTCCTACAATAAAGTATTATCTATCTATCTAAAAATTACAAAAATGTAAAAACCTCAGATCATGAAAATCTCCTTAGATATTCTTCGCCATTGCTATTCATCATCAGATCTTGACCATCAGAGTATGCACTCCAAATGCAAATATCTTAAAATAAACTAAATGTTTCAAACTAATTGCAGTTTGAAACATTTAGTTCACTTCGAAGTTAGTTCCTCTGCCTGAGATTTCTCAAGACTGGTTTTCAGAGCTGATGAATATTTTCGTAACTTGGAAACAACTCAACCAATTGTCACCAAACATGGCTAAGAACCGACCTAGATAAATCTCACCAAGAAAACCCAAATCAGAGCTCTACTTTCAGAGTTTCGAGGGCACAGACAAACATACAAGCAGACAAACGCACAAAGCCGTCAATCTTATAACACCCCTTCTGTTTTTTGATCGGGGTTTGAAATAAATACCTAGTTTAGTTGCAAAAAACGAGAAAACAATACCAAACTTGCTAGTTCTGGTACCCGAGCTTTTTTCTAACTAAAAGGGTACGAAATGTAGATTTCGGAAACCGGGTACTGATTCTAATTAAGTTCCTTACACTATGATGTGCGAGTAATCCTGTAATGAGATACCTTTTCAGAGATAATGCCACAGAGGAAGGAATATACTATCGTTGAAGTTTCACTCCCCTGAGCCAAACTGCGCCTGTAGAATTAACACAAACAATATTAGAACTTATAGTTAGGGTGTAAGAGATCATTTTCTATGTGACCATTCTTAGTAACCATCTTGCTCACTATTGAATCTAAAATCCTACGTAATAAAACCCATTTTTCATTGCCGAAATTGAATGTAACACTGGCTGGGTTCAAACAAAGCTATTAGACCTTAAATCTACGAAATAAAACTAATTTTCCATTGCAGAAATTTAAAGTGACACTGTTTTCATGGTTCATACAACATTCCTATTAGAGCATCTCCACAGACTAGATATAAGTTACTTCCATCTCCACAAATCACTAAGCCACTTGAATCTTATGTCTACGTGGTAAAGTACATTTTCTATTGCAGGACGTTCAAGTGACACTGGGTTTAGCATTCCTAATAAAGGTGTGAACGTGGTATTATCTAGCATTACACTTGACGTGTTTCAAATGCCTCGTGAGGGATGTGCCTTTCTCTAGACTAGTGATGTGCTTTATATCGATAAAGTCTTATGAATGGTTAATATAGTAGAACCATTTCCGGCTCAACGCAGAGCATAGTGAAAATGATGTCTAAGGCCAGTATTTTGATAAAGAAATCGTAACTTATGCATAGTCTTTTATACAAAAATCTATGCTTGAGTTCAGATCAGTGCTTGAGCAGCCAATGCGAATACGGATCTTACTTTAGTGTCGTGCTTATGTCGATTAAAAGCCAATCATCTACTAATTAGTGTAATTATTGAGTCTCAATTTATTGTCTATTGTATAAGTCTGATTGAACGATAATTAAATTGTACTTTCGTCAAAAACATACTGCGAGTTCTAGTTTTAGGATTAAATTGAGCTTTATGGTGTCCATTGTCTACTATTATTAATTTTTCTGGGAATTAAAATAAAAACTATTATGTAACCTACTTTTAATTGTGTAAGGTGCTTGTACCTATCAGACTATTTACGTTATTTTAACTATTTATACCTGTTGTGCTGCAAATGCCCCGGGAACGCTCGTACTTAATTAAACCACATTCTAGTTTGTTCGAAACAAAAGCAAACTGGGAACGAGATCGGTTACCCAAAGCCTCTGCGTCACTTACAAAAACGTAATTACATCACAATTCAATGAAAATAGCACTCGCAAATACAAGATATCTAGAGTAGTAGAGCTCTTTGTGAAAGCTCGTCCGGGGAAGTACTACCACCGTACCTATTTCTGCCGCCAAGCAGCGATGCTCGCATTGCTGTGTTCCGGTTTGAAGGGTAAGGGCGCCGGTGTAATTACAGGCACATGAGACTACTAGATCTTTACGTCTCAGAGTGAGTGACGCAGTGCATTGCCTTACAGGGCACGTCCTCATTGGACTTGCTCTGTGAGGTAATGCATTGTTATAGGCAGAAGTTACCACTTAACATCAGGTGAGCTATCAGCTTGTTCCATTACTTTTACCATTAAAAAAATAAATAAATATATATATATATTTCTGTACACAGTTGTATAGAAAAGAATTAAGTCGTTTGAATAAATTAAACCTAACTCTAATATTTAATCAATCATCCCACTAACATCGTGAGGAAACCCTTGTCTTAGTCAGCTTCGCACGTATTGACAATATCTTTCCTGTGAATATGGCTGACTAGGCTGAGAGGATAGTATAGGTGCTGGTCAAGCCTACTCCACCTAGACATTGTCCCAGTCCCAGGCACTACAGTATCCCGATAAGTGTAGGCATAGGTTGCCTCCTGCCATTGTATATATCATCTTCAATAGATGTAAAGGCCTAATCCCACTAATATTATAAATACCATAGTTTAGATGTTTGGATGCTTGTGTTTCAATCACGCTGCAACTTCTAGTCCAATTTTGATTAACTTTATTATATAAATAAATAAATAAATAAATATTCACGGACACTTAACACAACGCCTTCTAGTCCCAAACTAAGCAAAGCTTGTACGATGAAAACTAGATGGCTGATAGAATACATACATACATTTTTTTTTTTTTTGTAAATACATACTTATAATACATAGAAACACCCAGACACAGAACCAACATCTATGTTTACAACACACAAATGTTTGTTCTCGGTGGGGATCGAACCCACGACCCACAGCACGGAAGGCAGAGGTACTACCGACTGAGCCATGACGCCTGTCGTATAGGTCGTAACCTGGTTTAAGACATAGCCTACTTTTTATCCCGACAAATCAACAGGATCAAACGGAACGCAGACAAAGTTGCAGGCGGAAGCTAGTATAAAAAAACCCTTATCTCTTAAGATTATTCGCCTCAAATTAGGCCTTATTGAAACAGAATGAGTGTTCAACTTTGTTATCAAACCTCACGTACATAAGTTAATTTATGTCACGTATGCAAACGGCGTACGTCCCTAACGTAAGCGGTCGGGCAAGTGTCAACCAAGGGTAGGGGCAATCAATACAAGAAACGAGACTTGCTCGTAGTTACTGCTTAGCATAAGTTTCGAGTTTCAATAGATAAACTTGAAAATGAGGCTTCTGTTGCTAACTATTCATTGTATTAACATAAGGGCTGAGAGGGTGGTTTATCGTTGAATACACTGCTTTGTCTGTACGCAGCTTATTTGCTAAACGTCAAGAATAACGAAGGGATCAGACAATGTAATCTGTGCAAGATTTAACTAGCTGCTTAGTTCGATTTGTACGGATCAATGTTCTGATTGGATAACGTAACAGTGACAGTTTAGATTGGACCAATGAGATGAGAGATTATCCGAGCAATATAGAACTCTGCATTCGTCAATTTTCGATAGATGAAAATAGCAGGTATCGCTTGTAAAGTTTTTAGGCCCGTATTCTGATATAGAATTCGTTACTTGAGCATAGATTTGAGTAGAGATTCTCATACAAAAATTTATGATCAAATCTGGATCCGTAAATCAGAATACTAGCTTTAGTTTGAATGTGATGTGATGACTTGTGAAAGGAAGGTATCTCTCTCGGCGTGGTGGTGGTAGAAATTAAAGCACTTTTGTTCACCTCAATCTTATATTATTCCGAAATACAACTTTTTATCCAAAAACTTTTACGCCCGCCAAAATAGTTCTAGTCTATCCCCTTCTTCCTCTTTATTTTGATATATTCCTACAGATTATATATTTGCCGTGCACGGCATGGAAAAAATATGGTCAGCCTCTGTCTAGCAAGCTTTCACTCGGCCAAACTGACCACATTTATGCGACCTCGCTTAATTAAAAATACAATCGAAATATTATCAAACCCAACATCAATAGAATCTTAATATTAATTTTTGTTAAAGAATTATAACATTTTAAAACAAGGACAATAATTAAACTAACTGTAAGTATAAGTAACCCTACTATCGACATACATCGTTTCAATTATGACATTAATCGGTGGTTCAAATTTATATGACTTATCTTAACAATATACTTTATCGTAATAGAACGAATCACTTTACTCGTAGAAATCAAATTAATCACTTTTCCGCCGTTGCGTCCAACGGGTCGCTTTACTATCTCTGTCGCGTCCAACAGATCATTTAGTCTTATATAACTAAACAACTTACACCGTTGCAATCCAACGGATCACTTTTCCGCCGTTGCGTCCAACGGGTCGCTTTACTATCTCTGTCGCGTCCAACAGATCATTTAGTCTTATATAACTAAACAACTTACACCGTTGCAATCCAACGGATCACTTTATTGCTGATGCGTCCAACAGGTCACGTTGCGATCACTGTTGCGTCCAACAGATCATTTCAACTTATAAATAACAAATAACTACCGCCGCAATCCGACAGCTCACTTTAGAAATATCGTTGCGTCCAACGAATCACTTTTTATATCTCTATTATTAATCTGTTGCGTCCAACCGTTCTCTTTATTATCTCTTTTAAACAAGCAATTATAGAATCAATAAAATTACCAATTCACAAAATAATGAATCACTTAGGTATAATTATTTTATATCACTTTAGGAACATAAAATCGCTTTACAAGTCACTTTATCTGAGATCTTTCTTACATATATTACTTATACCTACTTTCTCAGTATAGTATATTTACAAATATTAGTGAATGACTCTTTTTATAAAATTATCGTATAGGTACCCTTTTTTTTTTTTTTTTTTTTTTAATCGACATTTTTTTTTTTGATATGTAAGTGAGTATGGCTATTGGCAGTACCTACTTGCTATGTAAGTTATAAATTCAAATCACTCAATCACTTAAATTGTTTGTATCACTTTTCTTTATTAAACTCTTACTTTACATTTTAGAAATTTGTTCCAAGAGCCAGAACTACTCACAATTAAACCCAGAAAACATTTTTTATTTTTTTATTTTTTATACTTAAGTATATATTTTTATTCATTATCAATTAAGTTATTAGTAAGTGTTCTCCCATGCAAAAAATCTAACGGTCGCCTACGGCAGTCTTTAAGTAGATGTCCCCACATTTTACAACTGGTACACTTCTTTAAAGGTTTGGGGCATTTCAAACTAATATGACCTATCTCCCCACAATTGAAACATTTAATTTGTTTTTGAAAGTCCCCTGCAGCCACCTGGTCCTGATGAGAATTTAACTCAGTGTCACTTTCATCTCTATTGAGTTCCGTAACCTGACTCCTGTACCTGTCAGTTCTTGCAGGTCTATACTCTGTGGTACGTGATCGTGTTGAAGGCTGCGATTGCTCAATTCCCTGACTCACAATGACTTGTCTCAAATATGAAAACAATTGTTCGGGATCTGAAAATCTACCAGCGCTCGCTCCCATTCTAATGAATTTGTCTTCAATACCATGTAACAGGCAACCAACCGCTTTGGATCCATTTATTTTACATTTGTTTAGTAACGCCATTTTATCATAATAATACACATCTAATGGTTGACCAAATTTGCAACGAATTTTTAACATTTTGGTCAATAGATCCCCATAATTTTCATTTGAAGGAAATGCTAAAAGTAATTTGTTTTTCCATTCATCCCAGGTAAACATTAAAGATGGCAAACCCTGATACCAACGTTTTGCTAAGCCAGTGAGTTTAGGCAAAGCAAAGTGGCAAATCTGTGTCTCATTCCAATTATAAATTTTGCCACATTCATTGACTTTATGAATCCATGTTTCAATGCTTTGCGTACTATCACTGGGATCAAACTCTGGCACCACATTATTCATCATGTTTGGATGTATAGGAAAACAAGGCACGTTAACCAAAGAGGAACTAGTTCCGTATGTAGCAGTAGCACTGCTACTATTTTGAGCCGCACTTTCACTAGCTTGAGAAACGCTGTCCCTTTGTTGTATAGTTGTTTCTTGTAATGGAGGTAACGGAGGTGTCCTATCTCTTTTTGCAACTTTCCGAACGCTCCTGTGACGCTTTCGAGAATGTATATGCTTGGCATTTTTACTACGATGCCTTGATACACGATCAAAACTCCTATCACTATCTACTGAGGTATTCGCAACACTAGAATTAGAACGATCCCTTTCTCGCCTTGACCTAGAACGTTTTCGAGACTTACGTTTAGAACCCATTGTTCTCCCTGCGTAACCGAATCACAACTTACGGAACTTAGTAAACTAAACTAAATTAAAATTGGCACACTGTTTGAAGTAAATTATTAGAACACTAATTTGCAAATGTTGCATAACTTTGCCATAACAAAATCAATAGTTTTGGAGTACTGACATTAAATAATATGAATTTTCATCAACCTTAAAACTAATATTATATTAAAATTTATCTTTATAATCACTATTATACTTATAACTTAACTAAATTTAATTAGAAAATGTCTTTATAATGTTTGAATTTCAATTAAAGAGGTCTGTACACTACACATGTACAAAAATTAATAATGTTTTAACTTGTAAGCCATTACCGATGGAAATAAGTAATTTTGTCAAATAAAAATTAAGAGTTCTTATTACACAACTTCACCACTGGTCACACTTATTGAGTTTTTAATGTACCTACGAGCACTCACACTAATTTAACACTTTAGATTGGAATGGTAAGATTTACACCAAGTGTACACTCTTCAGAGGTAGAATGTTTTAGTCAAATGTACACTTCGCACTATATAATTTGGCTCTCAGCCAGGAATTGTATTTTCTATTGTAAGTACTCCGAGATTCAAATGAATTTAACGAAAAAAGAATAACTTGTTCAAACTGCAACCTTTCACTGCCAAGGGAAAAACAACACAGTTTTCCATGCCGCTTCTAGCGAAAAGTAGTCTATGTAGACAACGTCTTTTCTTTAACTTGTTTTTATACCATTTTCCACTGTAAGTATTGCATTTTAGTGTTTTTGTCGAGTAAATGTTCAATGGCACTGACCTCTGGGTAATATGTACCTATTACCGTTCAGACTTGAGTCCAATATCCCCGCTTCTGATTGAAAGGAAGGTATCTCTCTCGGCGTGGTGGTGGTAGAAATTAAAGCACTTTTGTTCACCTCAATCTTATATTATTCCGAAATACAACTTTTTATCCAAAAACTTTTACGCCCGCCAAAATAGTTCTAGTCTATCCCCTTCTTCCTCTTTATTTTGATATATTCCTACAGATTATATATTTGCCGTGCACGGCATGGAAAAAATATGGTCAGCCTCTGTCTAGCAAGCTTTCACTTGTCACTTCATAATAAGTAACTCGTTTTTTTAAAATACCGGAATTAGTTATACAGAATTAATCAAAATACTTATATTAGGTATCCCGTTTTTCTACGAATATTGGTCCTTTTTTCCATACGTTAGGTATACTTATAACAAAACTTGTATCTATCTACAATATCGCTCCCCAGACGACTCCAGTCTTACGAATTTGTACTTAAATATTTACTGCCATCCTGGGATAATTAAAATAAAACTCACGTATAACCTAACCCGACTTTAGTAATTTGAATTCCCACAGAAGCTGGACCCTTTTAATTGTGATGTGTTGGGATCAACAATTAACGAACTAACGCCACTATCTATCTTTGAAACCCAAACCGAATGAAAGGACTTACTGAATGCTGATTAGTCAAATGAGTTTGTTATTTATACAATAGAATTAAAATAGGTTTGGTGTTTGTTGATATTTTGTCTTCCTCAGGGTAAAAAATAAAAATGTAGTTGAAAAAGTGAACCGAAACTTGCTTTTTGAACAATTTTTGCACATCTTTTTGAGGTAAATTGTACTGGCTCAAATTATATTATAAATGGTTTATGATTATGATTTATCTCCACGCTTTGCAATAATGTTCCATGTTTTTAAATATATATACCTATTTAGCGTGAAATAAAACTTTTTTTTATTTTTATTTATTTATTTTGTCGATAAAGCTACAAACTTGTTGAAAAACCGAAGGTTGCAAGTTTTTACACAACAAAAACCATATATTATATGATCTGTGACAATACCAAACTCTCGTTTTAAACTTAAACTCAATTCCAAAACTAATGCTCATAATATTTTAGTTGTGGTTTATTGAGTTGGATCAAAACTCATTAAAATAGGCTATAACTAAAATGGTCCCTAAAATCCTTGAAACTGATGAACTCATTACGAAACTGTATTTCCTATATTCCTGATGGAACCACAAGGCCGCTATTAGTTCCAGCTCACTGGATTTGGAAATCGAGTCAATCGCTTTGCTCAAGCTGGACTTTGATTGATAACGAAAGCTGTGGGAAACGTATTTAGTAAATATATAAGGAAAATATATGCTAAACGACCAACTAGCTAGATGCACAGCGTGGTCTTTCGCGTCGGTTGGTAACAAACGGGATACGTTTTGACCCGTGCATTTGCACATCTCTATTTATTCATTAGAACCCAGATCAAGTTAATTTATTCTGGTTTGGTTGCGGAAATGTCAGATATTTTCGGGAATCGACTATTTGTTAACTGTTGAATAATTCAGATTTCTCGAACTAGCCTGAACTACGTAACCTGCAACATTTTGGCATTTGTGCTAGTGTTCCTCACCTACCTATTAAAGAAATAGCTACTGATCTTGTATGTAAAAATATTTGGAAATAACAATCATAATTAGAATAATTTTAATCATAAAATTTTCAAAAACAGGTAATTAATATCTACCGAATATTACATATCATTGGTGAGGTTGGTGCAATGATTTAGTAATATAAAAGAAGAAGTTTATTTAAATACTTACAGATTTTTTAATCAAAAAAAACCACAGTAGATATTGAAGGTGTAGTTTTTAATAGAATTTTCAGATAAAAATAAAATACAGGTGTAAAAACATTCACCAAAATGCACAAAAATGTTCACATGCAAAGCTTCACTCAGGTGAGCGAATGAAAAAACAAATTTACATATTCTGATACCTAGTTCATTCATGCTGCCGCAGAATAAAATAATATACGTAACGTATCTACGTACACTACATATACTACGGTTTTGATTTTACAGCGGACTTGGGCAAAAGTAACTTATTATAGAGAAGAAATTCGCGGACTACATAAAAACTAAAGCCTTATTTTTAAACCTCCGTGTACAAATCATTCGGTTTTTAAAAATTACATAGTTGCCTGATCAAGCTAGTCATCACAGACTGGTGAAACTCTCGAACTAGACTCGTGCTTTCGAAAAACTATGTAAATCAATGTATGAAACGGGGGTCAAAATTTTAATCACGTTTCATACAAAACGAGATTTGCATTGTGTAATTTTGGTAGAATGGGAGTCCCGCTTCTTCTTACGTATCAACTACGTATTACATATTCTTTGGTCATCATAACAACTTGGAGTGTGACTACACTTTGTCCAATCTGATGAATCAAATCTGTGAAAATCGGTGAAGCTGAAACAGGTTTAATATTTTTTTACCATTTTTTTATCAATTAAACATGTCAGATCCAACGCTCAGTTTTTATTTTATTTTTTCATACTCTTTACAATTTCATCATAAAATGCGTTGGAAAGCTCCACCGTGGTATATTTGGTATTTCTATTCGCTCATTAGACAACAAGGTTGTACGAATAACTTCGTTTTCCTTTGATTCATGTAGCAGTGCAGACATTATTTTTTTATGAACCGATTATCTTTTACCCTCATCCCCAAATAACTTAATTCTTCAGAAGTATCTACTAAAATCACATTATTCCTTCTTATCTTTGAAAATACAGCAACAAGCAAATTTGAGTCCCTAAAAAAATAAAAACACAAATCGAGCCAAATACTGAAGTCCACTCGTACATGTTTACTTAGGCCCGTAGTCGCATTTATTGCTCGAGGACTGATCCGGACTCAGCATAGTTTTTTTGATAGTTTTGTATGAGATCTCTATCTAAATCTATGCTTGAATAATTCGTGCTTTATCAAAATACGAGCCAGCCCGAATACTGAAACACTACTTGTGAATTATTGCCATCTTTTACCAAATGAGTGATGTTAAACAAAGGCAGAGCAGTTTTAAGTGGTATTAGTGATCGGAATCACAATTTATCGACCGGAAAAATACTGTTACAGCGGGTTAGTCTGGCCTGACCCCATACTGGCCTGTCCCCGATGTTGATTACCGAATAGTTACTATGTCGTCAATGGACGGTACAACAGCAGACACAAGTATTACGTAAGGGTTTTTTTAACATTAAAAATCTGTCTTATTCAAAATTAGAGCGACCGGTATATTTGTCATTGTAATTTTGTCTAATTCTTATGTTATCAAAAGATAGATAATCAGGATCTCTACCGTATCTAAAAACCTACCGTAAATGGCCATATTTTAAGTTTTTTTTATTAGGGCTGTCTCTAGCGACCACCGTCTTTTAGAAAACTTTGCACTAACACAATAGGTACTTGACTTTCTGAGTTCCTCAACCATAACAGGCCGATGTTTCGTGTTGCTTCCCGTTTTTATCGTATTAAGATCCCCAGGAGTTAGTTTGAATGGGACCATTAGTTCCATAAAGGGAGGCACCGGAATAGTTTTCTTATAAAGTGTATTGTCCACTAAACACATAAGTACAAAAGTTTTCCCTAGAGACTCTTAAGATTCTATAGAAGGATAAGATTTAAAATTTTCCTAACGCGCATGTGATAACTCTAGAAGTCAGAGTCTCGAGTTTGGTTCAAGTTTGAGTTTTGTACTAAAAAATTAAGGATAAAAGTCGTAATTTTTATGAAATCTCGATAAGCGTATCGAGTGGGCGGGTTGAAAAAATGTTTTATACAACCCTGAGTTTGATTCTCGATCGCTTCAGTCGATATTAGCCTTAAGAATAAGGTAGTATCGTGAGACTCGTTTTGTCTTTAATTAATCGAATTCGCGAAATCGAGCCTTTGGGTAACGTAACGTGATATCGACGTATCGATAATGGATTAGGTATCTTTTATGTCTTAGTTTAGCTCAGTTTCGATATGTGGGAATATTCTCTTCTACCTCTGTATATTGAGGGTTTTGCTTACATCAGGAAATTTAATTCATCATCATCATCACCCACAGCCTGACTTCACCTACTGCTGGCCTCTCTTTTTATGTACCACTCCTAACGACCCCGTGCCAGTCTCATCCAATTTTTGGCCATTTTTTTTTACAACTTTTGCAAAAATTTTATTCACCTTGGTTTAATTTTCTTTATTTGATCTTCTAATGCTTCGAATCATACACAAAACAAAAGAGTTTGCCTGCTTGCTTGCTGTATTAAAAAACGCCAATTTGGCACATATATATTACATACAGATATATTACTTACTGGTACATACATTACATACTCGTACATACGTTGCATACTCGTATATACATTACATACTCGTACATGCATTACATACTTATACATAAACTACATACTCATACATACATTACATACCCGTACATGCATTACATACTCGTTCATATTACATACTGTAAATAAATTACACACTCGTACATAATATTACATACTCGTTTATACATTACATACTCGTACAAACATTACATACCTGTACGTGTACATACATTACATACTCGTACATATTACAGTATAGTGCGGCGATGGTTCGTAATGACTTTGTAGATGCACTTAAGTACAAACTTTTCTTTATAAACTAAAAACAATTTCCTTTTTCAAACTACCCTTTGAAGTAGATTAATGGTCATGTAAAATGCAAGTTTAAAACCGATTCTGTCACTTGAGGAGTTGAGCAAGTGCCTTTCTACATTCACACGGCTTTCACGCTACACACGAAAATGAGTTTCACGAAAATGAGTTTTCTGACTGTAACAATGAGATAGAGCAATGAATCTGACTGGTGCACAGTAAGCAGAAATAATGTGGAGAAGAACTCAGCTGTTACTTAGTGATATTTATTATATAGTTTCTGCCCTTACTGGCTTTCTTGAAGAATTTGGAATAGGAGTAGCAAGTGCTGCTAAGCTATTTACTTTACCGATTAGTATTATACCTATTTACATTTCTGTTTTGGCAGAGATGAGTAGTCAGACTGTCACAAAAATTAGTTACCATCTGGAGAAAAGCGTAAGAACAAAATCATAAATCATTTTATTGTCTGTGAATCCAGGTATTCTAAAGATGGTCACTAATTATAGAGTGAATCTCTAGATCCTTCTCATAAGCATACATACAAACATGAAAGCGACAAACAAACACTTAGCCTGGACTGATCACTTTTTTTGTAAAAATAGCTACTTTTTCTTCTTTTTGTGTAATTTGTTTGGACAACTACTATAAAATAAGTTAAAATAGAACTTTGCTTCTTTGCCGCGTGCATGTTGAAAGCAGCTGTTGAAAAGTCCGGTCCACTCCGCTCTCGCTAGTCCGGGACCGAATTTATAACGCGACAACTTGTAAAAGATGCAAAACGAGAAAAAACTTCGAACGGAGAGCGTTACAAGTTTCCTGCGACTTGTAATCTTCGTATTTTTCCGTGTACGGGAAAAACTGTTTCAATATTGTGATGAGTTTTGAAAGTTATTGAAAGATGTAAGGAGGTTTAGCTAAAGCGCTCGCGTATCGGTTATTTAGTTGTTTTGGAAAACAAATAAGGCTGTTATATCAAGATCTGCTGTAACCTTAATGTATTTCAATAGAAAAGTGTCAACAAAAAACTATGTAGATACTTGTTGGGATTTATCTGGCTGGTAAGCGAATCTAAGCTATGAAAAGAAAAGATCCTTATTAGTATTAATATCTATAGGTTATCATACACATCCTACCTACTGTAAGAAAAGCAGCCAGCTTGTACAAAAACTCAAGCGTACCTTAAGCACAGGTCTGAGTAGAGATTTTATTGAAAAATATTAGAAGTCGATGCTTGATATCAATTCACTTGAGCACACAACCTTTAGATAGATAGATAGAATATTATTTATTGTATATAACTTATAAACAAGTTTCAGTTTCAGGTGGTAGGAACAAGCAGCCTTATTGTTTAAAGCCATCTCTTCCTGGCAACCTTTAGTGTGACAAAATCGAATGAGAATGAAAATATGAACGAGAATGACAGAGGAGAATACAAAACTGGATATTTAATATGAATATCTTCATCATCAGCCCGAAACGCAAGTCAATTGGACACGAACCTTCATTTCAGATCACTTATATTCTAAAGCCTCCTCCATATTGTTAGCCTTCCACGGCCCCCCACTTTTTCTCTCCTAACCTTCAATGTCGCTTGAACATTTATCCGCTCGTTGATTCCACTAATTAAAATTACTTCCCTTCATGTCATATCTGTACAAAAAACAATTTCCTCAAGTAGCTAGATTGTTATTTTAAAGGTAAAACGATTTCACGCGCTATCTCTGTTTACAGCTGTTAATTAATTTTATGTCCTCTGAAAAGAACATTTATGTGCTGTCAGTTGAACGTTTTTATGTCTAAGAAGGACATAAAACCGGCGGAACCTGTTTCGTAATTTGTGAATACCTATAGTTGAAAATAATACTGAAGTTTTTAGGATATATAACAAACTTTTATAAGAATATTAATTTTATAAGTAGTAGTAGAGCTCTTTGTGGGAGCTCGTCCGGGGAAGTACTACCACCGTACCTATTTCTGCCGGCAAGCAGCGATGCTCGCATTGCTGTGTTCCGGTTTGAAGGGTAAGGGCGCCGGTGTAATTACAGGCACATGAGACTTCAAGATCTTTACGTCTCAGAATGATGGACGCAGTGCATTGCCTTACAGGGCACGTCCTCATTGGCCTTGCTCTGTGAGGTAATGCATTGTTATAGGCAGAAGTTACTACTTAACATCAAGTGAGCTATCAGCTTGTTCCATTACTTTTATCATAAAAAAAAAAGAATACTTCTAGTTTCATGTGCCTAAGTTAATGCCCGCTGTTTTGCGATGTTTTCCTACTAACAGATAGTGCCTATTTCACCATTTTATGATTACTCTATTCACCAGATATAAATTGTCTGTCTCGTTTTCGACATGAAAAAAAAATACTACCGAATTGAGAACCTCCTCCTTTTTTGAAGTCGGTTAAAAAAAGACAGAAATATTTTTATTTCACGGATAACGTAACTCAAGGCTAGTGAAACAGGTCCTTATGGGTAAATGATAATAAACGCTTAATAAGTTAAACATCCGATTAAAAATATCTCTGGAGTCTTGTACGTGTGAGTAAGAGATAGCTGTTTAATTAAACAGCTGATTAAAGTTAAGTAAACCTTTGTCCTTATATTGATCGTTACTTCTTCAATAGCTGAAAAAAAAAAACAGTTGACAGTTTTTTCAATCACAAAAATTTTTTGAATCATTTTCTCATCATTAAAGTTATGCTGTTCACTGTACCTTGTTAGAAGTATTGATTGATCCAACATCCCGTTCATATTCCGACCCTTTCAGGGTAAGAAAATTAATCATATTTTATTCATGTAACACAGATTTTACTCGATCCCAACTCGATGTTTGGGCTTATTCCCTTGTAGCAAAAAAGCGTTTTCCAATATCTGCTCTCTTGAGTCTGAGTTTTCACTTCGATTTGCTGAAGTGTACTTACCTAAAGTTAGCGTATCTTAATAAAATCTAGTTGAAGTATCATTGGAATTATATTGACATTACATAATATATTATGTGACAAATTCGGCTACCATGATTGTCCTTAGTACATATAGGGATTTACTTACTTCCTTTCAACATTCGAAAATTAGCCACCGTTTAAAATAGTACCATCTCGTTTTAGTGAAAAACTGTGTTCAAATTGAGAAGTAATTATAAGTAAAACCGATAAAACAAGAACATTGAAGACGTGCCCGGTGAGGTACACTGCATCCAAGAGAGTCGAAGAGTTTTTAGGTACCTATCATGCGCCTTAAATAGCACAGTTACCCTTCAAGCCGATACTATGTAGACCTACTATATCTCGTTCCCAAAATAGTAATGCGAGCATCACTGCTTGACCTCAGAAATAGGTACGGTAGTACTCTCCCGGGTGAGCTCTTTCACAAAGAACCCTATTACTACTCTACTAAAGCTCATTGTCGGCAGAAATAGTTACAGTGGTATTACTTGGACGAGCTAAACAAAGAGTCATACTACTAAAGCATTTACAAATTCGATCAAACAAGGTCCGCATTCAGACTAGATATGAGGTAAACAATAAACGTGCTCCACAATCAGGCCCGTCAATCAGCTCCAGCGATAAATTAGCCTGTTTGAACATGAACAGGCTTGTATTGTTGGCATTGTTTGAAAATAGGGCAGTAAATAGAATTATTATATTAAAACGTGCTTGTTCGAAACATATCATATCTATTATAAAATACTCTGTTATTAATAAACTTGATGTAAGCTTGGAATATTTACACCGTGTTTTCGCGTTTGCATTGACAAACAGATTCAAATCGATTATCACTATTAATACATGCGATAGACCGCTCACATTAGATATTCTAAAACGGAGGCCTATGTCCAGTACCTACATTGTCGGGATCTTTCCTGCTAATATATAATTATATAATGTTTCAGTAGAACCATTATATAGAACTTGATAAAATGGCAGGTTTTTTCTTAAATCTATTTCATCCCACTGCTGGGGCAAAGGTCTTCCCCAACATCTTCCACTTTCCTCTCTCCCGGGCCTACTCACCAATTCCTATCAAAGGCGTCGAGGTCGTCCCGCCAAAATTGCAGGTAGACCAACACAATTTGATTACAAAACGTGAATTTCTTTAAATAGTTTCTCAAAGCTTCATTTAGCAGTATTCTGGTTACTAGTAATTTTGTCTATCTTTCTGACTAATCCTTTTACTGACCTTACTTTCACGTTGAACTTTGTGACCTCAGGTTTGACCTCAGTTATAAGGTTATCTGTGAAAATTACTTTAATTTGGCCAAAGGCAATGCACTAATTAAACGTAACTTATTAGATTTTTTCAACCGAATAAGTACGTACCACCCACAATTCTCAAATGATTTCACAGATAATTAATAAACACCGCGAATTTTTATATTATCTAAAGAAATCATATGTACGCAATAAGACCGCCAATGGTAGGACTCTTCTTTACTTGCTAACTCCTATGCTAAGTGCAAAATTTTAGTTTACAATAAAGATCTTTTTTAAATTTATTAATAGACTCCTTGTTAATTAGCGTATATCTAAGTAGTAAGTAATTGGATTACCCTGTAATAACACATTCCAAAATATACCAAAAACATATAATCCTTCACCAAAATCTCGTTCAGCTAACTCTTGATACTCAAAAAACATTTTTTCTTTCTCTCACAGAATGCTAATGGCTGGTATTATCGCCTACTCTCGAGGTTTATACGGATTACCCCTACGCGCGGTTTCGTCTTGTTTCTAGACGAATAACCACGTACTAAAACCGCGGAAGGGAAGATCGATAGGGCTCAGTTTAAACTAAAGTGATAACAATGGTATTCGTTTCAATAAAGTATTTTCTATTTTATATTATCTAAGAATGTTTGCTCTGCGATAAGCCCACGCAATAATTATTGTTCTTTTTGTTCTTTGTGTAGAACAATCCCAACTCATTACCGTTGACATGATTTCCTCCACATTTTTCCGAGCAAAAAGAAAAGAAAAAATAATTAGCTTGATAACCGCAAATGTCGATTCAGAGTATTATTTATGAATGTTGAATGCGTGTTGAATGAATGCATGCATGTTGAATACAACAACTAGTTATTGTCAACAGACCTTGTGTGTATGTAGTTTGGCACTAGTTTCTTGGGTGTTCTTTAGACTTTCTGTAACTTTACCCTGTATGAACTCAGAATAGTTAAACCCTGTTTTTTTGTGTTGGCATTTGTATTTTCTTGTATGGACCTATATCTGAAATAAAGAGTTATTATTATTATTATTGGCAAGCAATCGCACTGGTTCAAAAGAGACCAGACAAAGTAATAAAAATAGATAACATTTTTCGATATGGGTGGACACAGTATAAATATAATCCTAGTTGCTCTTACACTGGATTTATTTGTAACTGGCAACAGAATAGTCGTAAATGTCAGTGTCATATCATCAATATATATAAAACTCTTTTGAAGCTGACATAGAATCAACGCACAGCCTAAACTATAAGTCCTAGAGGTATGAAATTTGGAGGGTAGTATCCTTATATAGTGTAGGGGTGCACTAAGAAAGGAATTTTGAAAAGTCGCATTCTGAAGGGTGGAACGCGAGCAACGCCGCGGGCGACGGCTAGTATCATTGAAAACTGAATTGAAGGCCCGTATTACTCAAGCATAAATTTAAGTAGAGATTTTCATACAAAAATCTATGGTTGTGTTCAGATTAGTGCCTAAGCAGAAAGTCAGAATACGGGCCTAAGTGTTGCTAAACTATTTTCATCGCTAGGTTTCGCATTGTGATAAAGCCCTAAAATAAAATAAAAAAAACCCTTTAGGTTACAATGCGATAATCGAGAACCCTGCAGATTTTGCAGGGAGAAAGATTGTTTGCTGATCGC
Source organism: Eulithis prunata (assembly GCA_918843925.1). Classification (NCBI taxonomy): domain Eukaryota; kingdom Metazoa; phylum Arthropoda; class Insecta; order Lepidoptera; family Geometridae; genus Eulithis; species Eulithis prunata. Next base: position 2,561,220 of record OU974016.1, on the reverse strand, counting down.
CTGCTAGAGGCGCTTATCAGTTTTCATACAAATACCACCGACGCGACCGAAGAAACTAGTGCTAACGGCACTGATGTACAATTTTTATTTTACCGTATACTTATGCTGATATAACATTTACATTGTAAATACTCGTAGTTAGTCTACCGTGAATTCAAAGCACTATTTATTGTATTAGTTTGATGTTTCTTACATAAAACTAAAGTAAGATAAGACATGAGTTCACTCTGATAGTTCGTAGACTGTCTGAAAGCCCTCGTCAAGGTTTTACTGCTATTTAAGTGTTATCCTCCAAAACTTAAACACTGAGTTGTATAGTTTATGGTAAATTTACTGCGTCATTCTAATCGAAGGGCAAAAGTGATAAACGTTAAACTGAAGTACAGAAGATTTAGTAGCAGTAGAGCTTCTCGAGACAGATCTCGTCCGAGGAAGTTCTACCACACTGAGAAAAAATTACGTAGCCCGGCTACGTAATCTAAGTAGCAAAACGACCCAGCATGACGTCAGTAGGCAGCACCATGTCGCGTAAGTAGAATGCTGTAAGTAGGCCGCACCAGGAATTTGTCATGGACCAGGCTACGTAATTTCCTGCTGGGTTCTTTTGCTACTTATATACGTAGCATGCAATCTTCACCTGCCCTTCATTGTATACGTACTGTACTTGTTCAGACTACATAGAGCATGGTGAGTCCTACTTACGTAAAGGTGTGGACTACTTACATCACGGTGTTTCCTACTTACGTACGTGTTCAGCCTACGTACAGTAATGGCTCCGACTACTTACAACACGGTGTTTCCTACTTACGTACGCATGCAGCATACGTACAGTAATGGCTTCGACTACTTACAACACGGTGTTTCCTACTTACGTACGCATGCAGCATACGTACAGTAATGGCTCCGACTTTTAAATCACGGTGTTTTCTACTTACGTACGGGTTCAGCCTACGTACAGTAATGGCTCCGACTACTTACAGCACGGCGTTTCCTACTTACGTACGCATGCAGCATACGTACAGTAATAGCTCCGACTACTTACAGCACGGTGTTTCCTACTTACGTACGGGTTCAGCATACGTACAGTAATGACTCCGACTACTTACAACACGGTGTTTCCTACTTACGTACGCATGCAGCACACGTACAGTAATGGCTCCGACTACTTACAGCACGGTGTTTCCTACTTACGTACGGGTTCAGCCTACGTACAATAATGGCTCCGACTACTTACAGCACGGTGTTTCCTACTTACGTACGGGTTCAGCCTACGTACAGTAATGACTCCGACTACTTACAACACGGTGTTTCCTACTTACGTACGCATGCAGCACACGTACAGTAATGGCTCCGACTACTTACAGCACGGTGTTTCCTACTTACGTACGGGTTCAGCCTACGTACAGTAATGGCTCCGACTACTTACAGCACGGTGTTTCCTACTTACGTACGGGTTCAGCCTACGTACAGTAATGTCTCCGACTACTTACAACACGGTGTTTCCTACTTACGTACGCATGCAGCATACGTACAGTAATGGCTCCGACTACTTACAGCACGGTGTTTCCTACTTACGTACGGGTTCAGCCTACGTACAGTAATGTCTCCAACTACTTACAACACGGTGTTTCCTACTTACGTACGGGTTCAGCATACGTACAGTATGGGCTCCGACTACTTACAGCACGGTGTTTCCTACTTACGTACGCATGCAGCATACGTACAGTAATGGCTCCGACTACTTACAACACGGTGTTTCCTACTTACGTACGGGTTCAGCATACGTATAGTTATGGTTCCGACTACTTACATCACGGTGTTTCCTACTTACGTACGCATGCAGCATACGTACAGTAATGGCTCAGACTACTTACATCACGGTGTTTCCTACTTACGTACCTACTTACGTAAGTAGGAAACACCGTGATGTAAGCAGTCGGAACCCTATATTACGTACACTACACTCTATACGTTAACAGTAAACACCGTGCTGTAAGCAGTCAGAACCCATAAATTACGTATACTAAAACCTGTACGTAAACAATATACACAGTAATATAAGCAGTCGGAGCCCTACATTACGTACACTACACTCTATACGTTAACAGTAAACACCGTACTGTACGCGGTCAGAGCCAGTACAGTAAGTACATATGTAATAAAAATAATAACTAATATAATTTTAATGAAATTATACATTTTATTCTTTAACGTTGTATTCAAAACATAAAATTACAATTTTCCGATGGAATATCTACTATTTTATACCTCTATAGCATTATACTAACAACCTATAGGCTTACCTACTTTATTAAAAAAAACTAATATACTCATGTATTCAAACGTTACATTGTTTTAAACAATTACATTATTTAAACAATGTTAAACAACTTATTCCCATGACTGGGAATAGGCTCAGAACAACATAAGCAGGAACATTTACATAACATATGTAACGTTACATTATTCTAAGCAATATCAAACAACTTATTCCCAAGATCAGAAATATAACAATTAATTAATATGATAGCATTATTCTAAAAAATGTCAAGCAACTTATGCCCATGACAGGAAATAGAAGTTACATAAGCAGGTTACCTACGTTACATTATTTTAAACAATATAAAACAACTTTCCCAAGATCGGAAATATAACACTTATTTAAAATGACAAAATTATTATTAGTTTATTATGTGAGTGACTAACAAAGATGGTTTTAACGCAACTTTTTTTTTACAGTAGTAGCAAGTAAACATTTGAATTCTCAGAATTGTTCAGTCCTAGGTGAATAAACCAGTGAATTGACTGTCTGTGAGTTTTTGACAAACTTTGTCTTTATGTCGAAGAATCCCAATTGGAGAAAGAACCATACCTCTGCACATTCTTCAGGGTAACATGCCCCAGTTGATTGGAACCAACAAAATTTTCAAACACACATTTTTTTTGTGTCTCTGGGTCATTCTCTGAAAGCACAAAAATAAATTGTTATCAAAAAGAATAATAATATTTTTATTTCACTATTTCCATAACTGGATCAAAGTACTAAAAACAAACACATTTTAAATATCACAATCAGCCAAATGTTCAAATACAAAAACTTGGAATATTGCCTTTGGGTAGCATTTTTAATTATTTAGGTGTACCTAATGACTCTGTAAATGTTATATCAAAATAGCTCTAATATTTTGTCTCTTGTCGCAAACTCATAAAACATTCACATAAACCTTACATATTTTCACACAAACTTTCATCCCTTATTCCCTAATGTTATTTTACACCCTTGAGGGTAAAAATAAGTTTCAAGCTTCTAACTATAAAAATGACGATACTTCCATACAACTTTTCACCCCCATACAACTTATATTTCACATTAAAAAGTAGCTTACTTCCTTTCTCAGGCTATAGACTAACTGTGTATCAAATTACATTTAAATCGGTTCAGTAGTTTTGGCGTGAAAGCGCGACAAACAGACAGACAGACAGAGTTACTTTCACATTTATATAGATATTAAGGTTAGAATAGGTAAGAAGCAGCTAATAATGTAGTTATAAAAATAACTTACACTAGATCCAATGGTTGACGAGCTTGGTTGCGATAATATATCCAGATCTGTATGGAATGAAATTTTATCTGGGTCAACAATCTGAAATATTTAAAGAGTAGTTTTAGCAAAAATCCAAGTAAGTGCTGATGTGAAGGTATAAATCCGTTATTTTTTTCTTTTATGTCTGTTTCTAAAACCCTGATATGTTTTGTTAAGGTAGGGTAAAGTAAAAGGCAGACAACCCGCTCGCTCGCACATTTCAACAATTTTGAAGATATAATATACCTAACTAAATGTAATTATGTGAAATTGCAGAGCTTCAGGGTCGAGAGAATAACAATGCAAAGGTTCAATAAAAATATCATATTGATCCAAACAAGTTTTCTAACCAAAAAATGTGCACTTTAATTTATCGCATTGGTATAAGTTTTTTGGTTGGAAAACTTGTTTGGATCAATGTGATATTTTTTATTAAATAAAGTTATAAAGCATAAAAATTATTAGGTAGGTACTTACTGCAAACTTAAGCTTTTCAGTAGATTTCTTTTCAATAAAATTTCTAACTTTTATTCGATCCCCTATTTTGGGGATAAGTTCTTTCAGTTCTTCAGCACTCAGAAGAGTTAATATTTCCCAATTGATGTTATTTTCTGAAAGTTTTAATTTAAATTAGGTAAATGCAGTTTACTATTATTGAGGCCAGGAACTGGTAGGTAGTTACCCAAACAGATTCCACCTAGACTAGGTTCAGCATCATAAAGCTCACACTTTTCGGCACCCACAAACCACAAATGTAGGATGGCCCATCACCCGAAGGATCGAATACATTCATACAACTGTGTGTTAAGTTGATAGATGTAGAAGGCTTAAAATAGCTCTTTCTAGAAATCTATGGAGTGACCTATGTCCAACAGTGAATTTCAACAGGCTGATATGATGATCTCACTACTGACTCTTCTAGAGAAGCCACCAGGTTCTTTTCATGGAAGTAGATAGGAAGGTATATAATTTTACTACAGAGCAGTAAGACAAGCTCTTTTCACAGTCACAGCACAGTAGGTATAAAATAACCTAGCTTACCAGTGAAACATGCGTGAGGCGCCTACCTACAACCTACAACCCTACTACGACGACGCGATACGACGACGATAATTACCTAGGTACGTACGTAGGAACGTACGACTTGTATGTAAGGGAACCGAGGGAACAATAGATTCATTACACTTACCACGAAAAACATCTTCCAAGTACTGTAATTTTAGATCTGATAGAAACTCAAGATCTGTTTTGTCTTCCATTTTCCTATGTAGGTATAGGTACCTGTTGTTTTTGTAGTCAAAACTTGCGTCTGTTTGTTACACTGACTCAAGAAAAAGTAGGTACTCCGTGGACTCAAGTTACAAAATATTGAAAGATGTGCATCAAAATGTGCATGTGCAACAACGGCTAGGTACGAAAATGGCGTCACGGCGTCCGCCGAGACTGGACCGAGCGACGCTTAGTGTTGCCAAATCTAACAGTCTAACCGGATTAAAGTCGCAAAACTGACGATAAGTACCTACAGCTCATGGATTAAATCTATGCCACAGCTGCAATCTACATAGCCTTAAGTCGCCAAATATTTTTTTTTAAAGTAACATAGCCAAATTTGCCATCCAGGTAGTCTGGTTTGGCTACCTTTTTCGACTCTCTTACTTAGGTAGGTAGGTACCTAAGTAAACTTAAGGAGATAAAAGGAGAAAATGAAGAAACACGAGTAGATATAACATGAGCAAAAAATATACACAAATTTAGTTTGGTAGTTTGTTTTAATTAGTTGTAGTCTGTTGATCTTTAGTATTGTAATGTTTTTTCAAATTATTTTTTTTATTCAATAATAATTATATTAAAAGAGGTAAGTTTTACTGAAAATAGAAGAAGGAAGCGAGTTTCGTTTATTCGACTGAATGGAGTCTTCTTTATTTGATAATCATAAATTAATCTGGGACTGCCGCCGTAGCATTGGCAACACTGACTCTTTTGTCGTCCGCGGCTTGCTACCTACAATAGTAAGCGTATACATTAAAATACGTACCTAGCTTGTTTCAGCCAATCAGAGATCAGGTATTGTGATTGGGAAGCAATGACGCTAAGTGGCGCAATAACAGACAAAATCCGGAATACTGAAACGTCACTCAAATTTAAGCACCACTTAAAATTGCTCTGCCTCTGTTTGACATTAGTCTTTTGTAAGAGATGGCAATAATTTAAGCGTGAACTTAATTTAAGTGGCGTTTGAGTATTCGGTCGAAAGAGATTTCAACTTTCGCCTGCGAATCGATCATCTGCGTATACCTAAGTACTTTGGTAGATTATCCACAGTTAGCACCTAATTAGTACCTAGGTACCTAGGTATGGGTACTAAATAAATACTTAGAAAGAAAAGAAGAAAGAAAAACTTTTTATTGGCCACACTTATAAATAGGAAGGTACAGGTACCCACATTTAGGTAGGTAGGTACTTAGGTATAGCCTAAAAATTATGAGTACCTAGATAGGTACATACGTAAACAATAAAAATAAATTACTTCACCTATATTAAGTAGCTACTAGCTGATACCCGCGACTTCGTACGCGTTCGAATCTTTCCATCAAAATATCTGTCAACCAGCATACGATGAACCTCGTAGCAAATGGCAGCTTTTGGTTTAGAGAGTTCAATCAAGCTGTATCTAAGAACTCACGTCTTTAATTTCAATAAAATATAGTCTATGTTTCAATCCGCAAAAAGGGCTTCTGAATGGTATAAGTTTCATTGAGATTGGTCCAGTAGTTTAGGCGTGATCCGCGAACAGACAAACAGACAAACTCGTTTTCGGAATCAGAATCGTTTATTTAGTAGATCTGCATAATATTTAGTTTATCTACCTATATCTTTAATTTTAGTTTTTGGCTTTTTTTACAGTTTTATGTATATAGATAGATAAAATATTCTGGTGGGGGTACACACGTAGGTGGTACGTACATGTTCGATGATTTTGGTCGATCTCGAGCAAGTACGAACGTGTGTACCTACCATGCAAGTGCATGTTCGATGTCTAGACGCAGGGTCGAGCTGTATTTGTAGGTAGGTAACCTACATAAATACTTCCAAAGTTTTCTGCGTAATATCTCTCTTTCGTTGTCGTGATACACGATGTTGGTAGTATATATAGGCACCTATGTGTTTACTTGTAGGTAGGTTAACCAGTTTTTGTTAACATCATGCTAAAGGTATCTTCCGTGTTAATAACATGGTTGTAATTACTGGATGCGTAAAAAACGCATCTAGGTACCTACCTTCACTACCTACCTACCTACGACCTACCTATAGATAGGTCACGTATCTATCATCGATGTAATAAAAATGGTACCTGGTAATAGGTACCTTACCTACCTAAGTCATCGGACTGATACCCAATCATCATGGTATGACCTGATACCTAGTAGGTTAGGTACCTACCTAGTACCTAAGAGAACCTAGGACAGGACCTAGGACAGAGAAAAGGTAAGCAAAGGTAGGTAGGTACACTAGGTATACTTGGTAGGTGAGATACTTACTACGAATATACTACTTAGCTTTTTGTGACATTATTTGACGTTTTCTGAGATAGGTTCCATCGGAACTGTTATTTTGCCTAGGTACCTAGGTAGTAAGTATAAAACAATTTTATTACGACAACTGAGGGGGGGGGGGTCATCACATTTATTCGTGATCTTTGTAGTATAACTACGTAACGTAGGTAGTTAGGTATTCCATATCTATACCAACTACCTACCTACACTGCAAATGGACCTTGTTTATCATTTGTAAGTAGTCGGAGCCATTACTGTACGTATGCTGCATGCGTACGTAAGTAGGAAACACCGTGTTGTAAGTAGTCGGAGACATTACTGTACGTAGGCTGAACCCGTACGTAAGTAGGAAACACCGTGCTGTAAGTAGTCGGAGCCATTACTGTACGTATGCTGCATGCGTACGTAAGTAGGAAACACCGTGTTGTAAGTAGTCGGAGACATTACTCGCTGAACCCGTACGTAAGTAGGAAACACCGTGCTGTAAGTAGTCGGAGCCATTACTTTACGTAGGCTGAACCCGTACGTAAGTAGGAAACACCGTGCTGTAAGTAGTCGGAGCCATTACTGTACGTAGGCTGAACCCGTACGTAAGTAGGAAACACCGTGCTGTAAGTAGTCGGAGCCATTACTGTACGTATGCTGCATGCGTACGTAAGTAGGAAACACCGTGTTGTAAGTAGTCGGAGACATTACTGTACGTAGGCTGAACCCGTACGTAAGTAGGAAACACCGTGCTGTAAGTAGTCGGAGCCATTACTGTACGTATGTTGCATGCGTACGTAAGTAGGAAACACCGTGTTGTTAGTAGTCGGAGACATTACTCGCTGAACCCGTACGTAAGTAGGAAACACCGTGCTGTAAGTAGTCGGAGCCATTACTGTACGTAGGCTGAACCCGTTCGTAAGTAGGAAACACCGTGCTGTAAGTAGTCGGAGCCATTACTGTACATAGGCTGAACCCGTACGTAAGTAGGAAACACCGTGCTGTAAGTAGTCGGAGCCATTACTGTACGTGTGCTGCATGCGTACGTAAGTAGGCGGATTACTTACATCGGTAATTATAATGTAGCAAGCTACTTACAATACGTAGCTGTCAACCTTACTGTACGAAGGCACTAAGATCATTCATGTACCTAAGTATCTGTATACCATGTAATAGTATGTTTTTAGTAGCTTAGGATGGTTAGTTACTGTTTCCATATTGTACGCAGGTAATGGCTTTTGTAGGTACTTATTATACTGTTAATGTACCTTACCTACTCTGCTATTTACGACACGTAGCTTTCAACCTTATTCTTATTGTACTTAGGCAGCTATATAGGTTTTAAAGTTATTTAGATACCATGTCATCGGCTACTTAGACAATTTATCCATCAACCTTATGTAAGTAAGCGCAATACGTAAGGTAAAGACTGAGTGTAGCCAAATGCCGAATGAGTGCGGCATACTGATATAATGCAGTCGGTTACTTATAATACGTAGCTTTCAACATTATGCAACAAGTAGGCAGACTATGTTTCATGTTGTATAAATACCTCGTACTTAACTAAATGAGTCGGCTATTTAAAATACGTAGCTATCAGCTACTCCTTTTGTTTAAGTATGAAACCCCGTTACATACGTAGGCGAAACCATTATAAGTACTTTTCTGTAATACCATTATGCGTAATGGCCCTGCCTATAAACGTGTACGTAGGATTCAACATTAAGAAGTAGCCGGAACCATTGTTAAGTAGGTAACACCGTTATTAAGTAGTAAGTTGCACACACATTACAAAATCGGGTCATGTAAGTAGCTTTTTTCTCTCCGTGCACCATATTGGACGAGGCGTAGACCCCTGGTAGCTGTCGTAGACCCTCTACGCTATTTCTTGAAGCTCTCTACGAGTTGCGTAGCACAGCTATGAGTACCGCGGTTGCAAACATTGAATGATCTTAGCATTTTATGAAAACGGTAATAATAAACCCCGCAGTGAATGGAAAACTCGAAACTTATAAAACTTTGGGAACTTTTATTGCGTTTGAAATGCTGCAAATAGTTTTTTCTTATAAAGGGTTTCTGTTAGTAAAATAACCGCCTGAAACTGAACCAAACTGAAAATTAAACAACAAAACTGGTTGACTTTCAAAATCATTTACATTATATGGGTTACTAGCCGTCGCCCGCGGCGTTGCTCGCGTTCTAGACCCTTAAGGGTGCGACTTTTCAAAATTCCTTTGTTAGTGCGCCCCTACACTATACAAGGAATCTACCCTCCAAAATTCATACCTCTAGGACTTATAGTTTAGGCTGTGCGTTGATTCTCTGTCAGCTTCAAAAGAGTTTTATTGATGATTCCCATCGATCCCACTCATTTGCATAATGGGCTCGTTGGGATTTTTTTCCCATCTAGGCCACCAGTAGGCCCGTACAATTATCATAGAGATATTGTGATTGATGGTACCAAGATTACCTAAACCTGGTAACCTAAATTGTAGGTAAGATTTTTCTTTAGTTTAGTGCACATTTTGAACACTATGTCAAAAATCTCTGAACGACAAGCGCTTTCAGCTACTAAAAAATTATGGCTGTACCTCTAACTAAAAATTCAATACATTTAATACTAAGAAGCGACTTTTTAAAAACTATCATTCTATACGATTTCATTTAAACCGCTGAATCCCAGCTCCATTTGTTTTCCAGCTCTTTCAGTTCATTTTATCGCGGGATAAAGTATGCAGCGCTGAACTTTCTTAATGGTACAGTTTTGCATATAAATCTCTGCGTGAAATAAAATGTATGGAATCATTGAAACTTGGTGACACAGTAGATTTTAAGAGTGAACACTAAGATGACGGAAGGGAGAAAGAAAAGAACATGTTGTGCGGACCCCACCTAGTGGGATAAGGACAGGAAGAAGAAGAAGAAGGACATTTCACACAGCGCCCTCTAGCCCCAAACTAAGCAAACTCTGTTTAATTTCCTGCTGCCGTAAAAATTCTACAAAAAACTTTATCATTTGCTCTAATCTCGAGGTAACAAATCAAACGTTTGGTACGCCAAATGAAATAGTTACAAACGCTCCAATAATGGAATTCCTGAGTGCCCTATTTCGTAGGTTGGCCCAGTGCCATTTCCGTCAGCTTGCGCATAGGAAATTAAATTGAATAAAAACTATTTGTTTTTTTGTAAACAAATGATTTTCTTTGTTGAGTTGTAAAGATTCCCAACCCTACAATTGGACTGATATTAAAAGAGCCTCATCACAATGGCGATTCGCGAGCTATTCCACTCGCAGCTTGCAGAACACGCAACGAACTCGCTGCGAGTGGAATAGCTCGCGGTAGTCAGTGTAATAAAATGATAAAGGCTCTAAAGTTCGAAATAAAAATTGTACCACTTTTTATTTGTATAGGTACCTACCTAGGATGATACGAGTAGGTACCTAAAACGCGAATCATTATTTTTACGAGTTTAAAATAAAAATCCGTTTAAATACTATTATTTTATCTATTATATTGTAATCTATATGCTATTATTCTTTATCAAAATATTGTTTTTCAAAAAGTTACAGAAAGATCGTATTTTATTCTCTAAAAGCTATATTAAAAGGTAGTTGGAAAACTACCTCGTTTAGCACCAAATGGCACCTTCAATTAGAAAATTGCTCGAACTACCCTGACCCATAACAGTTTAAGCCAACTTGTACCTAGGTAATCCTGTTTCGAACTTTAACAAGTTTATAAAATAGGTTTTTGCTTCCTAATAATGTACTTTTGTATTCAGTCCACAAGCTGCGGAGTGTACAGTCAGTATCAGAAGTAGACTTGTTCAGAATTTCAAATTTGTGTATGCCTATGGTTAGCAGTTATTGTAATATTTATCTATAAACACTACTTTAAGGCCCGTGCCGATACAGAAATCGCTACTCAAGCATATATTTGACTATACAAAAATGTATGCTTGAGTTCAGATCAGTGCTTAAGCAGTTAGAAAAAGAAAATTGAAAGCTCCTAGTTTTCAATCATAAAAAAATTTTGAAACTTGCCTCATCATTATTTACTAATGACGCTGGCTGTACTTAGCTGGGTCAACTTTTGGCGTTTGCACACTGACCGATACCGACATCTACACGACACTGACATGTATGTTGCTCGTACGAGTCGTACGTAAACACTAATTCGTAAGCACCGTGTCAGCGCCGACATGGTGTTCACGAATTAGGTTACTGCCAATATCGTGTGCCTAGATGTCGTGTCGGTGGCATTAATGAAAACAGTATTTGGATGTAGTCTTGTTTCTAACATAAATATTAAAATTTATAGTCAAGAAACGAAAATTAGGATAAAGTTTGAATGGTTAAAACCACGTTAAAACCATCGTTTCATCTTTGCGTAATGAATGAAGTTTGTTAATTTGATTATAAAGTAGCTGTATAATGTAAAACTTATCTCAAAATTAATCAATCAATGGTTGTGTATTTAAAAACAGACCAAGCATTTTGTACCTCACATATTGTTACCTCTTCTAGACGATGGTGGTTGCTAACACTTTTGGTAACCGAATTGCGGCGGCGGAATTATTTCTCTGCGGTCGGGCGACGAAACGTCCGACGGCTAGATTGTTGCCACCTCGACTTGACCACAAATAACAGACATAACTCTTTATTTATATTATTATTCAGCCGCTTCTGTTCCACTGCAAGGCAAAGGCCTCCCTTCAATCTTTCCACCAGGCCATGCGCTCAGGTGCGAGTGAAGCTCGTCCAGCCATCTTATTCTGGGTCGTCCAAGACGCCCCCTTGCATTTTGTGGTCCTCTTTGCCCACAAGTCGTCTGGCATGAGGCAGACGTGTCCGGCCGAGTTCCACTTCAGGCTGGCGGTTTTTTGACCAACGTCAACGATGTGTGTTTAGGCGCGGAGTACACTGTTCTGCACGCGGTCTGGCAGTTTTACACCTGCTGCGCTCCATATGAAAAATAAAAAACTACAAAGTACTTAACACAATGAGCGGTCTTATCGTTGGTAGGAACGTTAAGTTTACTGCTTAAAAACAGTCCTAAAAATATATTAAAAAAACGTTATTACTAAGCCTAAAGGCTTTACTGAAACGAAATCGATTGCCAGCAGCTTATTCCGAACCTCGTGAAAGCTAAAAGCATGAACCTCGTGAAAGCGTTCGTATAAAAAATTGAAATATGACAACTCTTTTGTACACAACGTGACAGGAACTTCGTGAACTCGTAAAGCCTTTTTGACTGAAAAAAATATTTCTTTTTCTTACTCGAGACAAATCTGATGCTTTCCACAGAACGACGATTTTTTTTCTGGACGCTGATAGAGGCGTTTTGTTATACGTTATTTTGTACAAGTGATATGCAAAAGTGATTATAAAAGTACATGTATAATTAACTATAATAGGTACAGTTAAATACATAATTATCAATGTATACGGTAAAGCAGGGTAACGTGTACAGGTAAAATCAAAATCTATTTATGAAATCATTATCATCATCATCATCAATATATATAAAACTCTTTTGAAGCTGACAAAGAATCAACGCACAGCCTAAACTATAAGTCCTAGAGGTATGAAATTTGGAGGGTAGTATCCTTATATAGTGTAGGGGTGCACTAAGAAAGGAATTTTGAAACGTCACACTCTAAATGGTAGAACGCGAGCAACGCCGCGGGCAACGGCTAGTGGATTTATAACTAACCGAGGTCTACAACGGTTTTTAAACTTAAGTAAATCTACATGTAACAAAGTTTCCTTGGAGTATTATCTACGCGTGTAAGTATTAAGTTTCTATGTAATACCCCTAATATCGCTTAAAGCGTCTCTAGATAAGCGTAAAAGTATACCTACCTACTCTGGCTCTTGCAAGATCACCCCACTCTCATTTTCAGTGGAGCGCAAAAGTGTTGGTATTCCTTGTAAAATCTTTCTTGTAAAAGATGAAAGAGAATAATTTCTGTTTATATTTCTGGAATCCAACACTCTATTTTATTTATTCGTACCTATTTTTACTTAGAAACACTCTAGCTCCTAACTTCGGTAGGTAGTTTATTCATATTTAATTTGTCTGTAATTTTTAGCGCGACTTTAATAAATGCTCTGTCACTGTCACGTCCATCAAAAAAAAGAAATACAAAAAATATAAGAATAGCGCAGCTTTAGAAGACTAATATGAATATACCCATTAAAATATAAAACTTGCTTCTAATTATACAAATGGCCGAAATCTCAAACGAACAATTACCGACTGAGTCGCGGTAAAATCTAACCGGGATGTTTAGTGTATTTTTACGTATACTACAAAGTTCACGTAAACTGTATTTTTGTATACATAGAGATTGAGCAGCGCCCCTAGCGGGTAGCTTACAAAACTGTAAAATTCTAGTTAACGTCACTTTGCAGTAAACGTCAGACGTACAAACACACGGCATGCGGAACTCCGTGGCTCGATCATGCCGATGCAGTGTCGAATCTACGTCGATGATGCATTAGTACTAATATCTCTAGTAGGGTTTATTTTGTCTATGGTTCAGAGAAATAAGCGCTCCAAGAATTCTATCAAATCCACTCTTTAATAATATCTGTTCGTTTAGAAATCCCAATTGCACAATATCGAGTGAGATATCACTTCCAATTGATTGGACACTTTGGACAGGCTATTTTACTGCGATTCCGAATTTACACATTCAATTTGCACTTTCCAAAATAAAGCGGAATTACTTTTGCGTGAATCGTTTTTAAGCTTTGGTTTGGAATTGGTAATACCCGTTTCGATTTGAATGGCTGAAAATGAAAGCATTTCCTGATCGTCTTAGAACGTACTTTGGCGTAATGTTCTCTCCATTGTTATTAATGTCGTCGGTCAACATGAAAGATTCTGGACGGGCTTAGAATATCGTTTTGGTATTCTAAGAGCGCATTGGATCAATGCAGGTGGGTTACTCTCGAACACAATTCCAATCCGGATCCATAGATTTTGACAGAAGTCCTGTCATTTTTCAGTACAAAATGACACTAAATCTGTCAAAATCCGGATCCAATCTGGAACGGCGGTGGTCGAGAGTAGCCCTACAGGAAAGAATAGGGAGACATGGAAGCAGCTGGAGGAGGCCTTATTTGAACAAGCACTATCCTAAACGTTCAAAAATCTAATACTACTAAATTAATATTTTTTTACTTACTTTCACTTTTCTACACAATGTTTTTTTAGAAATAAGTAAATATACGGCTTTTTATTTATTCATTTTTATTATTCTAAGAGCGTAATAGGAATGATAGGAAACCAAGCAGCTTTGGAAACAGCTTTTTAACTGCAGAAAAATATCAGCCATTGGTTTTAGTGTAAGTAATGCGATTTCTATTGCTATAAGAATGTGATTGGCTCACGTAACAACCCGTAGTCGCTGAACCAATAGGAAAAAAGTGCAAGCCAAGCAGACAGTCAACAGTTCGAGTCCGACTCGGCGATATTACTTTCTGTAATGAGCGAACTAGCTCTACTTATGTTCCCACGTGTTGAAACATAATAAAGTTTATTGAGCTTTGAAGTGAAAAAGTTTTTCTACTTGAATTTTCTTTGGTTTCATCTAACAAGGTACCTCCCTCGTTCGTAAATGTTTGTGTACATTTTTTTTCTTTTTGCTTATTATGTTATAACACGTGATATAAACGTTTCAATTATTAAAAATGAATTAAACAGAAAAAAAAAATCACGCAACACTCCCTAATCTCAAATTGTAGGTATAATTGTAGATATTTCGATTTCACAAAAAACGGTCGACAGTCTATGTATGAATTATTATAACCCACAAAATCACGAAACATTTAATGGTTTTTAAACAGATTGAATGAACAAAAAGTTGAACCTTCATAAAGCTTTTTTTTAATTAGTAAAATAAATGTTCCAATATTCGCCGCCAGAATCAGAATCATTTTTTTATTGTAAGAGATGTGTCGTCAACTACCGGGTCCAAATTGTGTCGATTTAAAATCGCTTTATAACAATTTTACGGTTCAAATACAAAAATATGTAGGCGAAACCACGACAGAACCACTTCGCGAATGTCAGGAGCCAGCCGCGTGCTCTGAATTTTTAGTAGGCTCTCCAAACTAGCAGTTTCAGACCTTATATCTTTAGCATCAAGATTCAAAGTTGGTAAGGAATGTGTTGGTTATTGAATTTTGCAGTCTATTGGATGGCACGCAGAATTATAATAATATGTTTTGATACAGACAATGCGACATATTTCAGAGAAATTCCTTACAAGTTTACCAATTAACCAAATCATAACTTTTGACTTCCCGATCACATACCAGTTTGTTGAAATATACTAGACCTAAACATATATTTTTATCCGACTACGGTGAACCAAAAAGGAGGGTTACATTTTGTTATATTTTTAGCTAGGTAAGTTTATACCATCAACATAATATAGAGACTTAATATTGAGTATTTTAACTCTTTTGATTATTAATCGAAAACATTTATAATCAAAGAGCTTTCCATTCATTAAAACAACAAATTTATTTTATCAAAAATACTGTCTCTACGTTTTGAAGTTTCTCGGAAATTAATAGTTGAATACCGGTCAAGTAAAAGTTGAACTTCAGAAATAATAGTTTCGCACCCCTCAAAAGATTCAGAGCTGTGTAACCCCGACAGTATAATTTATTTCTGACGTGCTTTGTGCCACAGAATAACACAATAGTACTACCTAAGGCACGAATCGGGAAGAAAATTTGAAATTAGCATAACAATGGAAGGTACGAATCAGCTATAACCCGTATAATCAACGCTTTTTTGTTAGTGTACTTGATATTATATCCGAATTTAATGGCAGAAATTTAGAAATAATTAGTTGTAATTATGTTATTTATTTCAATTGTTTTAAAATCAATTTAATAAAAAGCACGGGTCTCAAGTCAGCTCTTTACTCGAAAAGTTTTAACTCTTTCATCCTCTTTATTATTATTTTCAATAATAAATTAATTTTGTAAGCTCCAGCGCCGCTGCAACGATGTATAACGGTCATTAAACTTACGCCTTTCCTTATTTATTAGCTATATTACGCCATTTTTCATTTGTAAGCCTTCATTAATGTTTCATAATATTGATTGGCTTGTTTGTTTTGTTTCAGGTAAGAAAATTGACGAGACACGAAAATTATAAAAGCTTTAATTAGGAAAAGCTAAAAAAAGAGTTATGGTCGTTTGGTCTAGTAGCGTCGATAGGGGTAAGCAATATTTGTATTCTAATGCAACTTAGTATCTTGGTAGTAAAATAAATTAAAACAGACAATGTGCCTTTGAAATTACTTACTTAATGAAATTACTTTATTTCAATAAAAAACAATTTATCTAGTAATCAAATTATTTCGGTAAATCTGAGGTAAATCTGCAGCTCGTATCAGAAGTATAAGAAGGCTATTTCTGTGCTATCATATCCTATATACCTATCGAAAATATAACTGAAATATATAATAGTCTGCCTATATTTCAATTTGTAGCCCAGTATAAAATAACGCACCTAACCACGAGAGAATACATTTAGTACCAACATGATTTTTAATGTAATAATCGTTAACTTTTATGCAGAGTTTCAGGAAAATGCTCAACCTATTGTTTTTTAGAGGCGTCCTTGCACAGCTTGACGATAAACATTTTTAGAGCACGTTGATACTTTTTTCCGTGGAATTTTAAGAAAAAGTAAAAAAGAAACAAACGTCTACACGATATCGACGAGTACGAGTAAAAGTATTGTTGTCGGCACCGACCACGGTGTGAGAGTGTCAATACTCGTAGTAGCCAAAATTCTTCTTACGCTGGTCTGAGCCCGGTTATAGTCTTGAGTTTTGTTATGTTGATTTGCGACAAGCGGAATCGAGAAACTTACAGTTTTTGTATGGCGAAAAATAGTTTGCAAATCTCCCGCTAGAGGCGCTTACCTATCGCATTTTCATACAAAATATCTCTCAAGTCGCTTCTCGATATGCGTTTCGATAAACAAAACAAAACTCAGACTACGAGCTCTAACTGATAACTAACATTATATGCGACTAACTAATTATGAATAAATCACATTACACTAGTTTGGTCATGTAACAAAATACTATTTTTGACATACATACCTACTTCTTCTTCTCTTCATTAATGGCCGCTGTCCGTCATTTCGACAGACAATTTTGCCAATGTCAAGTGATATAATTGTAATAATATAAGTCAAGTCAAGTCATTTGTCAAGTCAGCTGTCGTTTGTTTTGAAAAGAAAATGGTTGATTTGGACGAGTTTTGACATTTTTTGAAACGACACATAGCACTTTTATTTTAATAGTTTTTCTTGTGTTATTGTGAGTATTGTTGTTTAATTTTGGTGGAATTTTAACCAATGGAGAAAAGTAGGTATGTACCTACCTATTCAATATTGTTTTCTTATTTTAGTTCATTTCGAGTTGAAACTTGGAAACAAAGCGCTGGGCGACATTCCTGACGACTTTTGAACAACCTAAATTGTATTTTGAAGAGCTGAGTAACTTTTAATATGCTCATAATTTTTTTATTTACAAAATAAATATGTTGTGCACATGTACTATTAACCTAGTTCTCGTAGATTTTTTATTTGGAAGAACTGTACATAAATGTAAATGCGTACATTTACGTAAAACATAAAGCCTCGTTTACACTATTAGGGCACATGTCATAGCCCATGTTTCGTTACAAAATAATATCATACCAAGTCTTATTTTGTGTTGAAACTATGTTGTGTTACAAATATACCCCTTAGATGATAACTTAGCAAAAGTTGAAATTTTACGCAATACGGAAATAGTTACTTACTTACACAGAATATAAGGTTTAATTTAACCCCAAACTCGTGTTACAGAATACCACAAAACTAATAAGGCAAAGTTTTCAACAAGAAGTCTCAGATAAATGGTCTTATAACTTTGAAACAAACTTAGGGTACCAATGGTTTCAATCTTGATGATGATAATAAATGGCCTATCGACTTCATTCTATGCAAAGCTCAATTTCAGAGGTCAGATTTGGTAGTACGAAATTGATAAAATAATTGGATTTTTATGCGTTAAAGTTCTTTCAATCATTACTGATTTAAATAAGGCCCAGAGTTTTTGAAACTAAATTCTAATAAAGAAAAACTACACTTCCTCTTTACTACGCCATACTTTCCGGTCCCTTGCGAGTTTTATGATGTCATTTGTTGGTCGGCCTCTTGGTCTACGAGCATCTCTTTGATACCATTCTGTGACCACCTTCGTCAATTTATCGGAGAGTTTTAAGCTAAAATTAAATTGCAGCGCGAAAATTCTTCCTAATTTCATCTCCTAATATTTCAGACACAACCTTCCCCTAATTTCCATGTGAGTCTTACTCGCAGCGTATTACCGGCAAAGTAATTACTTGGACAGTTCTGCAGGCAGGGTAAAGTTAGCAGTTTTCACACTACCGACACGACATCTACATAATATGAGCGGAGAGCATTTAGTATTAGACGCTTAGACCGCTTTTTTGTTCAAGCAACTGACATGTTTGTATCGTGTAGCTTTCTGTATCGGTCATTGTGCAAACACCCGGTAAAATTAGCTGAAAATTCACTCAGTTCGTTTAATTTTTTTCCACGGGGGACGCGAAGTAGGATCGGCTGGTTATGTTTAACTTTGCGCTTGTTTTATTTAATTTTATGCTGTAATATTTGCCATTCAAGGCTAAAACACGTTATAAATAATAGCTGCCTTTGTGTGTAATTTGTGCTCATAAAATGTCACAGTGCTTAGAAATTGCAACTGTGATGTTAGCCGACTCTAGTTTTAGGCTTGTCTAGATCCAGACTACAAGCATAGACTACTGCATGAAAATCTCTGCTCAAATCTGTGCTTTAGTAGGTAATGATTTCTATATGGGCATACGGGTACCGACAAAAATAATCTGTCGAAAACGTAGTACACTTTGAGTTGGGTGGTAATAACGAAAATGTAAGACAAGTAATCAAGCCTCAGTGGGGATAAATGGATAGCCTGGGGTGTTCGACCGACAAGATTTAATTAGTTTAACCGAGTTGGACCAAATTCGATTATGTCATTGGTAGATTACATAGGTCAAGTGATAGAACTGATTCCTAAGCCTAACTTTTTAAGCCTTAGTTCGCCACTAACTCATACAAATCTACCTATCCACTGATTCCTAGATGCAAACTTCTACGACTACTTGGGGGTAATTTAATATTTAATTTTAATCAATATAATAATATAACTCACATTAGTTTATTGGGGATCTAAAGCTGCTTTGTGAAAAACATACGCAATACTACATATTCAATGAAAGAATTTATCGATTAAAACTTAAATTCTAGTCAATTTGTTTGGATATAAGTATTAAGTCTGTTGAAAACCCGATAGTAAAACTATAATTTTCGAAAGCTTTCCTATATCACCCTGTATAACATGTCTCATATTAAACCGTCATGAATCCGGGTGCTTTGAAAAAGTGATATTAGAATTCCAACAGGATTTCATCAAAAAGTTCGTTCATGTTGGTGACACATTTTGTTTCGTGGTTTTTGCTTTGTTGGTTATTGTTTTTGAACTTTCAACTGTTCTGCTAGATAAGCCAAAAAACGTTAATAAATAATCTCAAATTCATGAAGCTGCGTCCAATATATCTTTTAAACCATTTCTGTCAATTAAAATGTACCGAGGCCCTCCGGGTTTTCAAAATCCTTGTAGGGCGTCTAGTCGAAGCGACGCGTGACCCGAGGGCTGGTGATTATCTAGGCCAGCGTATCAGCGCGGCAATGCAGCCAGTGTCTTGGGCACGCTTCCGATTGGTACTGATTTGGACCAGTTGATCTATCTATCAGTCGTTTGCAACGGTTTGTAGATAGCTCAACTGTTTCATGTGTATTTTGTAAATACTGTATTAGTTGTAATTTTCTTTGTGAATAAAGTATTATGTTTGTCAATTAAAATCTACTGTATTTATAATAGTGACCAATGTGACCATCATTTAAAACAATAACCACTTATGAACTTTTCATATCAGTAGGTTTACCTCCCCAACTATGAAGAAAAATAAGTTTCGCGCCTGTTCCGTCTTGAAATATGGAACTCATATCTCATAAATCGTTCCAATACTCGGAAACAGTTCATAGCGGAGGAGAATCGATCACTCTTCGTCGTGCAATTGAAGCTGTATAGGTGGACTGCAATGCAGTGAATGAATACAAGTTATCGTACTGCCAGCACTGCCAGTGTAGTTCAAAGAAAAACTATTTATCTTGCAAGCTTCGACGTTTTCTCATCGTTTTGGGGAACATTTTTCTCTGGATTCACTAATGGCATTCAAAAAAATGTAAAACTTATAAAAAAAGTATTTTTCCTACAACCTATACTTAATCTCCCTAGATTTCCTAGACGAATTGGCAAGAATATGGCTTTTTGTTTGGTAAATAATAATCTAAGTCAAAAATGAGTCATGGTCAAAATATAATGCATTCTGATTGGCTTGTTTCTAAAAAGTTGTGACCATTAATAAATAGAATTCTGCCATGACGTTTGGCATCCAAAGATTTCCCTCTTCGTGTGCACGTTAAAAACGTAACACCTACCACACCCGCATGTCCTCATAAGTCACCACCCCCTTTTATTTTTATTTCGATCATTACAGAGAAGTATTTTATAAATTGACATTTACTTCTTTCGTGAGATGCGTCATAAACTCTTGCAGCAAATGGCTTCAGATAAGAGAGAATGGCGGCATACCATCGTTTACGTTGCCATTTTGAATTGTTATTGAATCTTCTACGTCGTTGCATTAGTTGCAGACACCGTAAAACGTTTTACGATTCCTGAAATCAAATTCTTTGAAGTTTGCAGAGTTTTTGATGTAAAATTGCATAACTTTGTCGATAAAATGTCACTGCAATTGCAGTGTTTCTTGGAACGTATTTTATTCTTATTAGCATAAAAATTACTTCTTCTTGGAAATGCAAAATACCTTGGGTTCGAATATGCTAAGGGTTTTATACGTTTTTTTTATTTTCTACTATGTAAAGTGATTATGCAACATGATTAAGTAATTTTCTTGGTAAAATGCTAAAAAGATGATCAATTTCTGACGCTGACTGCATGTATGTATTAGCACGTTTGTCATAAGAGTTGACCATTAATCACATCACCAAAAGGTTTACCTTTTCAGGGACTGTACAAAATCACGATACATCTGTGCCCGATGCTGATACCGCATCTAACATGTCAAAGGAACTGGACACTTTTAAGACGGTCCATTCAATTCCCCCTGATCGTTTGATGTGGGTCAGTTTCGGCATCTCCCAGTTTAACGAAACAGGCTACGTAAATCGAGCAAACCTGCATCGATCTCTTATATATTTCTTCGAAAGATTACAAGAGTTTGGTACAACGACAATAGTAGGAAATGACAATTCAGTTTAGCTATAATCCCAGTTACTTGAGTTCAAAATTCACAAATTACGGATATTGACAAAGAGGACCTTTAGAATTTGCGCTACAAATTTTCTTCAGTAGAAAGATGAAAGATTTTTGAGCAATTTGTGCATTTAAGTATATCAAGCCAAAAATCTCAAGGTAAGGTAATTATGTCAAGGACGATAATGGGAATAGGAGCATAAAATTCCTACGCTATGAACTGAAGTAACAAAAATCTGCCAAAATTTTTAGATCACACATGACTTCTCACAGCGTCCACCAAAAATTGTGCGGTTGCTTTCATAAGCTATGAATCTATTCACTCAAGGCTGACGTGTGCCGATACCATGACAATAGAGGTCTCGATAAAGGTACCCATTTATTTGAAGCTAGTGAAACTGCTGGCGTAAGATACGCTTGTTGTACTTTGATGCTGGAGTCTGATGATGACCACAACAAAGGATGAATATAAAATAATATACACTGCTGCCAAAGGAACAAAAAAAAATTTAATAGGTACCCAAAACTCGTGTAAATATTTGCAAAACCTTATAAAAACCTTGCTGTTTCATTTTTAAGTATTGTCTCTGAGAAAAACATGCTGCATGCACATTTTTTTCGCAATTTCCAAATGTTTTTGTAAATTTTCCCAACAAAAGTGAACTCAACACAACAGACTGAATTAGCCTGTACTTGTTTACATAACCTAATTAAAGTTTGCACAACTAATTTACTGGCAAATTATGTAACTTTGCAGAAGTTCTAATTAAACCTTAGGAGCCTTGAAATCCTTTGCAACCTTCACTTTACAACCCTGGAGTTTTATCTTCTGTTTACTTGTATGGGACTTTGCGGGAGCTAATTTGATAAATTTGACCGAATTTAAACCTAAATTCAGACGAAATAAAACCTCTTTTTGTTTAAGCAAGCAAGCTCGTATTGGCTCGTAGTGGCCAACTCTGTTGACGGAGTTTTTAGGCCGCCTTAAGGCCTCCGTCATGGCTGAACGACTTCTTCTTAGGTTTGCACGCCAGATGTGCTAGTACGATTTATGTGGGACAAGTTTTAAGATATTCCCCATTGGTCTTTAGGAGTTTGTTATAACAGTCATTCTACCTAAAATATCAAATGGTGGTTTGGAGCTTTGAACCCCATATTAGGAATTGTACTATGAGTAGCATGGTTTTTAAGCAGTTTTTCATTCGTCCCATCAGCTATCTATCCAACATAATATTTGAAGATACGGCTTTGTTTTCCATCTAGACTCTTAAGATATTTGATGCCAAAAAGTGATGCTAAGTGTACACAATCCTTTATTTTCTCTCTCTATCTCTCTCTCTCTCATCACTAGCTTTTCTCCGACTTCGCATAATATTACAGAAACTAATCTCAGTTTGCCCGTGCCACTTTATTTCACACAATCTTCACTTTATCCTGAGATTTCATACCTTGGAAAATTTATTTCCTGGAATGTGCTTTGGATTTGCGAAAAATTGGTTTAAACTGTGTCGTTATTCACAATTTTAAAACACTTTAGTCTGGTAATGCCCACAGGGTTCTACCAAAGTATATTTTCATTCCTTAGATACTTTTTCTCCACTCTGTAGATTTTGTGTTATTAAATGCTATCTTCTTACTTTATTTATTTAAGGTCATGTCATTTATATATTTACGGTCTCCCTTCCCTTCTTTTGGAATTGCAATTAGTAGAGTAATGAATAACCTTATTGACTACCTTTTATGAAGTCTGTTAAAAACATCTTTGCTTCATACTTTCAACAGCTTAATAGCTTGTGCAAACTGTTCAATACCTTAAGAAGCTTCACAAGGTTCTTTAAGCGATAAATCTCTGGGATAATACTATTAGTCAAGGAATATTCTCGTGCTGCACCGTGACAAATGAGCTTAGAACTTCTAGTTACGGAGTGTCGTGGATATTAACTGCACCTGAAGTACTGCCTTGAAATATAACAGATTTTTTTATAGCTTGTCACCCCTCTTGGGGTTACAGATCACAGTCGTGAGCCTTTAGTTTTTAAACTGAGTTGAAAAATGGTATTTGCTATTTTGTAAACTCAGTCTGAATGAATACCAAAAGTATCATTCGGAAGCAAAGATTTTTTACCAAGGTTATTGTTGGGAAGTCATAAAAGTAACAAAATAGCAGCCAAGCAGCCAAAGTTAGTTTTAGGACCTCTTAACGTACTCTGAACACACAACGATGTTTTAGTAGTTTTATGAAGCGAATTGTCTTTTGGTATTATTAGCTGTAGGTCGAGATGAAGAAAAAACCGTAAGTCAAGAAAAAACTAAGTAAATCAGGATAAAACAGTTTGATTTTTTTCTTGACTAAGTGAAGTGTTTCTTAGAATAACAGTGTTAGATTTAATGTTGAGTAAAACGCAGGCGCGAAATTCATTATTTAACTAAGAATTCTCCATCAACGCAGATGGCGTTGATATATTATGGCTGTCTCTATCCAGATATCGATATATTCAGGCTACGAGGTCGCAGCTCAAAATTATCAACGCTCACTCACTACCTTGACATAAGTGTGGTAAAACAAGCGAACAACCCAACTTATGTAGAGTGGTTAGCAGATAACCATAATCTCTTAGAGGTACAGCTCCCAACTTGGTAAGGTACGACTCTTAGAAAACACCATTAGGAATCTAGTAGTTTCTTTAGTACCTTTGAAGAAACTACATAGACAGGAAAGGTCCAGAAGTTCTTCTAAAGGATCCATTAAAGGAACTGCTGTGAATCAACATTATTGATAGTATCTCTTGATGTTACCCAGCTGTTCCGTATCTTGAGTTGCTTTTGTGGTAGAGGTTTATTGTTATCGCTCTCGACCTCGCTTTTATCTGCTTTCTCTTAGCGAGTATCGTTAATTTACTCCTCAATTCATGTATTTTCGAAATTAATAAGTGCGTTTCAGTGTTTTGACAGTGATAAATGCTTACAATTTGTTACGTTTCCTTGTTCATTAGCAGCTTTAGCTGATTTCTCACCCAAACTGTTGAGTTAATATTTTTGTACTTACTTACAAAGAAGTTTTACTAAGTTCTATTTCTTCAAAAATTCCACATGACAAATTAAAAAAAAAATTGTTGCGTCTCCTAGAAATATGTCATTCTTACATTCTACTTTTTTAGAACCCCATTTTAGTTCTAAAGTGAAGTTATTTGGTACAACCTACGAATAATCACCTTTATCCTAAAGGAAGATTTTTAATGCATTGTCCAGCCTATGACAAAATGTTTTATTAGGAAACTTCACATAATAGTCGAGCTATCCATCGGATGCTTTTCAGTGAATTGTCCGGTCTCGGTAAGGTGTCAGTTTGAGTGAAAGCGTTTAGTGCCTTTTGTTTGAGATTAGGTATCCGCCAATATCGTGTTGTCAGTATGCGAACAGCTATAGGCTTGTTAGGCGATGTTCGACTCAATACGAGTACCCGATAAATCCCTATCTGCATTGGGTGCCAGATCTGGCAAGCCGCAACTAAGCTATAAATATCCTGGAACAATTCACTCACAGCTTGAATAGTACAGCTTGTTTACTGTCCAAAAAGTTTTGTATTCGACGTTCGAACTTTTTGGAATAGAAACATTGACGCGAATATTAGACGTGGACTGCATACTTTCCGATCAGCCGATAGTTTTGGTCGGGCCCGGGTCTAGCCTGCTTACTAGTACACTAGGCCGATACTGAATCTTTGTAATATACGCACCTGCATAGGTACACTTCATATTGACAAACCATCACGCTTAAATTACATCACTAACTTCACATTGACTTCACAGAGGTAACATTTCGGAAAAACAGCACATCCCTAGCGAAAAATAACATATTTGTAGCTCAAATAAATTTTGTTTCTAGATAGCATGTTTCGTCTGATATTATTCGTTAAACCCACGAGGATCAGACACTTATGAATAAAATTCCACTCTGATTTTGACCTCCACAAACCTAGACGTAAATCCTTTGAATGCTTGTTTCCTAAAAAACGGTGTACAATTGATCACTGACGTTACGTGGCAGAGAAACGCGATACTGATGATAAGAAAAATCTAAAGATAATTTCACCGCCCTTCGATTTAGTGCTAGTCTTCCATAGATTTGCAGTACGAACGTTCTATATTCCACGTGATTCATTATCGTTGACCTCCTGCGATCAAAAGAATTGTCCACCTCTCTTGTTTCTTTGTTTCTGTCTGACTAAAGTCCAGGAGACCATCAGTTCTGTTTTCTATAGATTAATTGTTAATGTCGACGAGATCGTAAAGGTCCGCAGGAAACACCTGGTTGCGAGACGCACAAGACTGAGGCTGGCATAACATATAGGAGGCCTATACCCAGCAGTGGATGATGATGAATTGTTGATGTTATTTTCATTTCTACCATCTTTTGTTTCAACATGTTGTCGACGATTTCTTGCGACTGAACAAGGACGGCAGTAAATACTCGTGTAATGACGGTCACGGTATTTTATGAAACCTAAGCTTGGAGGCACCTGTAAGCCTTGCTCAATGGATTCCTAAGCCCGGATCAAGTAATCTTACATTGCAGGGAGTTTTCATTATCTTCGGCACAGGTATAGATGTTCAGATGGGACTAGAGACTAGATTGTGATTGTAAGGGAGTATAATATTTCAGTTGGCCGACTAATTCTAATTTCTATGTACCACAAGATCATTTTACAACCGACAATCTCCTCAGATCGTCTTTATCATTGATAGTCATCTTCAGACCTTGGAGTATAGTTCATCTAAACTAATGTAAGTAAGTATTTTGGACTATAATTGAACATAATGGCAGAAGCTTACCAGTTATTTCATTTAACTATTTCGAAGAACCAGGAAAATTCACATCGCAAACTGCAAATTTTTATCAGAACAAACATGGCTGTCATAAATGTATTATGAGTAATAACGGTAATATGAACTTTACGCCAGAATATTGAATCAAGAATATTGGCTCCGTTCCAAAAAAGATTAATGTATGAAAATTAAATTCCTTTTGATATTCTGAATAATTTCGCCTGCGAAATAATGTAAGCTATTGAGTAAGGAGTGAGAAGGTGATAACTCACTTTAGCCCCTCAAGCAAGTCAATATTTCCGACGACGTTCAATATAGGAAGTGTTCAAAAACTATAGGTACATAGAGATTATTCTTCTAAAATAATTAGACTACGTTTACGTGTTTAGTGATTTTAATATTGTTTACACCAGCTCTCTACGTAACATTCACCCCATTTCTCAGCCGAAATGAACCACAACGAAGTACCTACTAACTACTATATATTCCAGGCCACAATTCTGTAAATCACGATGTGGCCAGTAGGTACGGCTTTTATGAAAAAATACATAGGTAAAATTACACACACGTAAAAAAAAAACCTATTTTGAACAGTTCCCTCAGAACAGATGTGACGTCATTTCTATTTTCTCTTACATTTTACGTGCCTCATTTCTATTAGTTAGTTATTACATGATGTCACTTTCTCTCTGCTCTCGTATACCGTTTTCTTTCCACCATAACCTACCCCCGTTCCAAGTTGTTTGCGGCTCGCTGGTTTCTTTGTTTCTGTCAACATTATCCCCCGTTTATTCCTGCCCCTTATCCCATTTATGGGCAATTTGTCACGAAATGTTTTCCGCTACGGATAACAGACTAAGTGGATGCTTTATGAACTCTTTGATTGTAAAAGTTCGAGAGTCGTCGGTAAATTGTTCTACAAGATGTAATATAATATCCCTAAGAGCCCGAAAGAGTCTTTAAAAGTGGTTGTATAACCGTTTTTCGCCAGGACGTATAAAATATATATATATAGAAGAAAATGTTAAAACAAGGCAGAGCAGAAGTAGAACCACAGATGAGGAGTTGTAGAGCCGGAGCCCCTCATCAAAAAGAGAAGATAAAAACTAGGTAGACCAGGAAAATTGGTAGCATTCAAATCGAACCTCTACTTTTAGAACTACGAGGCCACAGACAAACACACACATGCTCTAATCTTTTAACACCGCTTCGGTTTTTCAGTTGGAGCTCTAAAAAAAACTTTTAAAACAGTGTAGTTCACTCAGACACACAGGACTAATAAATTAAATTAAGGTCGGACTACACCACGTTAGCAAAGCGCTATCATTTGTTTTCTTGCTAACACTGGCATTTTTACCGCGGGCTTTATTTTTACCACAGCGGGTTGTAAAGACAAATGAGTTTTTCATCCAGCAATATCTTATCCGTTATCAAAAACACGATTCTCTTGTAGGTCTTCCATTAAAATCGTACATTTAGTATTTTAAATACTAAGGGGTATATTCATATTGGTCTTCTAAAGGTGAGCTAACTAAAATGATTGCTAAATTTTTTGTCATCTCTTTTCGCTGTCATGCAAGTGACAATGATAGAGCAGTTTTTAAAGCCGCGCTAAAATTACAGTTGAATAAGGGGTTACCCCTTTATTCATATTCAACTAATCTACTACTAAAACCGCATTCAAATCGAGACTACGAGACCACAGTCAAACAGACACACACACAGCGCCGTCAAAGTGGTTCTGAAGCGTAATGACCATAACATTCTTTTCTTTTTCGGTCGGAAACTAAAGTCGATTTTGTGCTGCATTAGGATCGATTAAAACTACGACATGAGACTAAACGCTTCGCTGAACTTTCTCGAGTTCGTGGATCAACGGCCGATTGATTCCGAAACTTAACCAGACTACGTGATCAAGAGGGTCTGATCGAACTATTTGCCGGTGCAATTTGGAACGAACCGAGAGCACTTAGCGTGGTTGCTCTGCATTTTTATTGGCCGATGATGCTGAACTGGAGATTGCTCTTTTTTAACCAAAGAGTGGAACTCGTTGCCGGCGTCTGTGTTCCCGAATGACTATAATTTGGAAGTTTTGACAAGAGTACAGCATAGAAGGTATCTTCTAGGTAACCGTGCTACATCGTCGACCACATCATTGCTATATCGTATAAAAAAAAAACTTTACATACATAAGGAGGAGGTTCTCAATTCAGTTGTTTTTTATGTTTGTTACCTCGGGTTAGTTCCGCTATGCACGAGTCCTCTCATAACTTCGTCATAGTCGTATATGAACCGATTTGAAAAATTCTTTTTTTATCTTAAAGGGAAATAAAAACAAAAATACTTCCAGATTAGTCCCATATAATTTTTATTAAAATCGGTTCAGTAGTTTGGCAGTTCGAATAAGTGTATAAAACACACTTCATTCAGATTTTGTGTATTTTGCATTTTTGTGACTTTTCTGTCATGTTTACGATCAATAGAACAGTCCGAATGAACTGCCCTCATCATCATCTCACTAAGCCCGTACACTGAGGACGTATCCTGTCATGCAATGGGGTTATTCTCGGTGGGCTAGATGGGAAAAAAATCAGCAGACCGTTGCAAACGATCTATAGATAGCTCAATTGACCCCAATCAGTACCAATCGGAAGCTTACCCAAGACACTGGCTGCTGGCTGGGTAAAAAATCCCCATCGAGTCCACTCATTTGCATAGCGGGCTCGTTGGATTTTTTTCTCATCTGGCCCACCAGTGGGCCCGTACAATTGGTGCATTACTAAGACTAAAGTTGGAGCTTATAATGAACGAGAATACTTAGTGTTAGATGATATAATTACGATATAAAGTTATAGGTCACTAAAAAGCCATAAGGCCGCACCACAGCTAATGAAAATTACCATCTCTTCTGCCTTTACCAATTATGAGACCCTTTCAAACTAACGAAGTCTTTTGTTAAAGCGGGCGTGGTGAAATTAATTCAGATCGAATCTATTTGTTCAGTTTCCAATTAAATTCAATTTGTTGGGTTTAGGAATGTGGCATTCTACAGTTTTTGTTAGTACATATAATATTTCTTCAAATTCAAAACTTAGTTATAAAAATTAAAAAGGCACCTTTTCAATTTTCATACATTTTGATTGGTTTTCTATGGAGTGATTGATTCAAAATATAATTAGGATTTGGTTGAAATGTCAAGATTTGCATGACTTTTATGACATCCCCACAGCATTCCAATTATATTTTGACTAGATTTTAATAAGATAATTATTTCTGGGGTCACAAGCGATATCTGGCCCACCAATAGGCCAGCCGGTGGGCTCGATAGGAATAACCGATTATCAATATTAAAAAGGTCTTAACCCCCCAGTGGACTTCTGCAAGCAGGTAATGGTGATGTGACCTTTACAAGGTCAACTTTGTTTAGGTTATACATCAATCGATTGGGTCGGGGTCACCACTCGATAACTTTCTTTAAAACTTTCCTGGACATAAAATAGGTCAGTTTACCGTAAAAAGGGCTTTACATGAAACTTATGTGACCTTCACTAGAACGTTTAAACGTGCTTAGAATATGTTATATTATACTGTACCATTTAAAAGAAATACAGCCAATACTAAGTTGATATACTAGAGGCCGACGCAAATATGTTTTAAGCATTATTGCTATTCAGCGCGGCAATGCAGCCAGTGTCTTGGGCACGCTTCCGATTGGTACTGATTTGGACCAGTTGAGCTATCTATAAATCGTTTGCAACGGTTTGTAGATAGCTCAACTGTTCCATGTGTATTTTGTAAATATTGTAAATATTGTAAATACTGTATTAGTTGTAATTTTCTTTGTGAATAAATAAACTTCATTGAGCTATCCATAGATCAATTGCAACGGCCGGCAGATAGCTCAAATGCTTTTATTTATTTCATTTATTATTTATTTTAGTAATAAACTAAACCTCCCGCCGCACAGTGAATTTGAAATGGTTATAAACGACATCAAAACTTTGGTGATAATTTTTAGGTTAACCATTGCTGAGGGCGTTTAGGTGTGTAAATTTGGTGTGAAACGTCTGATGCCAGCACACCTAGGGGTCAATCGCGCTAAGTTATAACGGCTCACCGGTCACTGTTACTCTTACGCTACGGCCGATTTTCACTGTGAAAATCGACCTTATCGGCCATAACGTGGCAGTAACAGTGACCGGTGAGCCGTTACAACTTAGCGCGATTGACCCCCAGTGGGCCCTGATTTGTCTCAAAGAATCCGCTCAGTGTCTCCTTACAAATTAGCGCCCACTGGTTTGCTGTGCGTCAGAAGTTTCACATCCACACTATACACTGAAAACTCGTACTAGGCCCTCTGAGGTGTCCAAATATTTTAATACTGTGGCCTAGATTGTTATTTAAAACTTAAAACGTTCTAGATTATTTCTACTATTTTGAAAATAACCAGCAAATTAATATTCATATTCATTTTGGTTTCACAGTAAAGGGTTTCGACCTATTTAAAATAAGAATCGCTTTACAACAACCTTTAGTGAATATCATCATTCATTGTTATGATAACAATAGTATAAGATTTCAAAGCGTCTCAAAGATTTATTGAGCTGAAGAAATTTGTTGGCAACCCTATTCATTATCACTGTCGATAAAGGTGCTGTTGTGCGAAAGAGAAAACTTGTTTTTTTAGTGAAAGGGAGAACTTGGTACTCTCAGGCCCGTATTCCGATTTGCTGCTCAAACACTGTGCCTTGATCACGAATAAATGTGACAATCGCAAACGTATCGTAACGCTAGCGTATCCGAGATACACTGCGCGGTGACACTACAACGGTTGGCAGTCGAGCTGGCACTGACGCGCAATATAACTCGAATACGTTAACGCGGCGACTGTCAGATTTGTTCGTGATAGAGGTACAGATCCGGACCCGGAGCATAGACTTTTGTATAAATTATTTCAAATGTCTCACTTGACACTTGCCAAATTGTCTGTCAAAATGACTGACAGACAGAAGCCATAATTAGAGAAGAAGAAGAAGACTTTTGTGTAAGAATATCTACTCAAAATATTTGAGTAACAATTTCTTCATCAGAATACGATGTCTACAAATCAAAATCATCAAAAAAACCTCTAGTCTCCTTGCTGTGTTATTTTAAGTGTGGAGAACCGAGACATTTTTAAATATTAAGTATTCATCTTTTTGTCGCTGACTGTACTTACATATAATACTTTTTGGTGATAAAGTAGGTATATAGACCATTGTTAACTCAATAAAATTAAAATTAAAATGAATACTCGTTGCATTCATTTTATACGAATGATGAAATTCATTTAAAACAAAGAAATAAAACTGACGAATAAGCGGATTAATATCCCATTTAATTCGTCTTATCTTTCGTTAGCAGACGAAGTTTCGTTCCGAATGAGCAGGGAGGGAAAATGGAAAATCTTTTGTATCCAATCTGTTTGGAAATGTTTTGATACATGGGTATACGATTGAGATACGATCACCCATTTTGAGTACATAGCTTATATTTTTTACGAGTAGACAATATTTCAGTATGAAACCAACTTTGACTCAAGATTTGACTATAATAAAGCTTACTCAACGTCAATAACATTGAAAGAACTAAAAGTAGGTTTTTAAACATGAAATCTAAAACATTTATTTTCTTTTTTCCAGGTAATTAACCATCAAACATTCCAAAAGCTGATCTAGTAAGTAAATTGGGTAATTTTTACCGTTTCATAACTTCAATAGCTTTTTACTAAAAATTGTAACCTATCTGCAATACTGTATACTGCTGTAAAATGTGTTTAAATTATACTATCCGGTCCATAAAAGCAGTTCTTACCATCAGGAATGGGCGTATTCCGGTTCGTGGTACCGGAAGGTCACTGAGTAATTACTTCAACAAAAAAATATCCTCAAACTTCCCGGAATTCGTTAAAAGAACCCTGTCAACAGATAACATCGTAATTGCTTTCACGCCGATTTTAATTAGAGCTGTTTTTACTCCCACACAAAAAGTGGGCTTTTAGTAGGTACCTTGCCCTTTTGAGGGCTCACCTGAAGATTCTTAGGATATGTGTCCTTCGAAAAGGGAAAATCTTCTACTGTGACCTTTGGCTAGTAGTCCGAGGAACAATGGATGGTATTCGGTTGTATTACTTTTTTTATACGAGGCAAACAAGCGTACGGCCCGCCTTATGGGAAACGGTTACCGTAGCCTATGGACCAGAGGTTATCAGATGAGCGTAGCCAACCCTCGAATAATTTTAAAACACCCTTTTTGATGTGTCCCATACTGTAGTCACTAGGGAAAACCTCAGCAGGAAGTTCGTCCCACAACCTGAGTTGGAAATATTCAATAAATTCATTACTTTTATCGTTCTCAAATATCTACGACTTATACATAATACGTAACAGTTTTGTGCGACATGAAATACTATTAAAATATGCCAATACGAGCTGTCACAAAAATAATGGAATACTTGGAAATACTCTACAGAATAACAGAAAGTGTTGGTGTCACACCCAAATCCTTAGGCGTAACGAAGGTATCCTAAAGAATCTAGGGTACCTTACCTAGGTGCCCTGGATTCTAGGTATCTAAAAATATTCACGACACGTTAAGATTTTTACCTAAGTATAAGCACCTAAACTTTTTCAATCAGCCGTCTTACCCGGCTAAGTTAGAGAGGTATATTTGCGTCTCTTCGGAGAAAATTTGTTCATTTTATTACATTTAATCTTTAATGAAACGGCTTTATCCAGGGTTTGTGACGTAACTTTTTTGTTAGGGTAATTTTGTAGACTACAAAGGTCTGTATGGGTGTCATGAATTTTTCAAAGGGGTTCCGCCTGTTTTGTTGTCTTAATGAAGCACAACTCAGGTATACAAATGAAGGCTCCTAAGCTGTCTAGGGTTAGCGAGGCGAGGTATGCAAATAATAAGCTTTGTGTTACTTACCGTGGTTATTGCCACAGATCATATAATACTGCTAAATGAAGCTGAAAATTCTTAGTAAGCGCGTAATAACGTCAAAGTCAAAATAATCTCACTGATCGCTTGAAATCGTCAAAATTTTGTATGATTATTTATACATTTTTATAATGAATTAATTGCGGTTAATTTGTCCCAAGCTGGTTTGTCTAGAAAAGCATACAATAAAAAATATCTGATTATTTAGAAGACAAACAATTTTGGGACGAACTATGAAATTAAACTATGATATTTTGTTAGTTAAATTAAATTCTGAAACAACAAAGGAACCTGTAGGTAGTAGCGGTACCTACCTACCATACGACCAAGAACTACTCAACAGAACAGGTGGGAGTAAACGCATTTAATTTCGTACCACACATTTAACATAAAATTTTACATTTTCACTTCTTTCCATCTGAATGTAAAAATAATAATAAGCATTATTATTATACAAAAAAATAGTGGTCTGAGGTAAATCTTGAAAAAAAAAGTCAAAACTTTAACACACTCAGCACGCCATCTATCGGAGTTTCTCAGCACTAAAATATATCAGCAGGTTACTAGCGCCATCTCGAATCACTTGTAAACTGAAACGAGCACCGTAGCGCCATCTTTTGAGATTCAACTGTACTGTTTGGTTTACTCCACCCATACCACCCCTTACGTCAGAGTCAGACTACACGGTGAGGGTTGAAGAAAACTTGCGAAATGGTTTCATTACTTTCCGACAGATGGGGTTTGGAGACCCATGATATGAAATTTGATGAATAAAACTTGTGTATTTATCCATTCACTACCATCAATTTTGTCGGAGTAACTATATCAAAGTATCATCTACCATGAAGTAAATAAAACGCTCCCCCTTTACTTTGTACCTCTTATAGTTCATTATAGGTAATTGAAAAAAAAAGTTTTTTGAATTTCAAATCCAGAATGTTTATATTCCAATCCCTCTCACCTTTTTAAAACCTATGCCATAAAAAAAACAAAAGATTGCAGACATCTTGTTCCATTTTTAAATTATTTAATCTTTGAAGTTGACAGACCATTCCAAATTTAAAGCTGGGTCCTAGGCTGCTAAATTATTCTGATTCCGTCCACAACCTCAAAAACACTGGCTGGTTGTGGCTCGTTCAATCCCAGGAGGTTCAACACCAATAAAAGTTTGTCTATCGCAGAGAAACGTTCAATATTTTATGCGCAAATGTTTAGTGGTGTGGTTCTTTAGTGTATCTGCATTGGAACCCACAAATTTACTAATCGCCAATAGCAAAATAAAAAAGTATAATTATAATTATAAATAAATAAATACCCTTGGGCATTTCACACAACGCCCTCTAGACCCTAAATAAACAGAACAGAGGGTCTAGTACGAGTTTAGGAGTGTAAATCTGGTGTCCGCTCAAAAATCCGCACAGTGTTTCGCAGTCTAAACCTATGATTGTTCTTGAAACTAGCAGCTAAGTAGGTATACCTACTCAATTTTAAACGGTAGACGAAGTTTAAATTGCGAACCAGTTTTAAATTGCGAGGACCAATGAGTTTTCTTTGAAAGGTTTTTATACGCCCACAGCATCGTACAACATCTAAGTTTTATCAGAACTTATAATTCGGTAGCACACGTCATGAGCAAAGAAT
Organism: Eulithis prunata; assembly: GCA_918843925.1. Classification (NCBI taxonomy): domain Eukaryota; kingdom Metazoa; phylum Arthropoda; class Insecta; order Lepidoptera; family Geometridae; genus Eulithis; species Eulithis prunata. Next base: position 2,526,171 of record OU974016.1, on the reverse strand, counting down.
AACTTTAGTAAATTGCTTTCCTTTTCAGAACTTTACGGAACCTTCTCGATTATTCGAGACTTATATAATAATAGTTAATAACGCATGTCCTTGAATACGCAGAATTTGAATTTTATATTTGTTTGGCTGCGCAAGGATAAATGGGAGAGTCATGACAGGCGTCATGGCTCAGTCGGTAGTAGCTCTGTCGTCTGTGCTGTTGGTCGTGGGTTCGATCCCCATCGAGAACAAACATTTGAATGTGGCAAACATAGATATTTGATCTATGTCTGGGTGTTTCTATATAACTATTATAAGTATGTATTTACAAAAAAAGTAAAAAGTATATAAATATTATATCAGCAATCTAGTTCCCATAGTACAAGCTCTGCTTAGTTTAGACTAGAGGGCGTTGTGTGTAATGTCCAAGGATATTTATGTATTTATTTATTTGTCCTCCACTTTAATCCGGACGGGACTAGCAGTCATAGAGTTCCTATCATCATCAATATATATAAAACTCTTTTGAAGCTGACTTAGAATCAACGCACAGCCTAAACTATAAGTCCTAGAGGTATGAAATTTGGAGGGTAGTATCCTTATATAGTGTAGGGGTGCACTAAGAAAGGAATATTGAAAAGTCACACGTAAGGGTAGAACGCGAGCAACGCCGCGGGCGACGGCTAGTTAACAATATGTTCAGACAGAATCATGTTGTCTGGAATCTGAGTGCTGATACAGAATGTTCAAGGGCTTTCGATACAAAAGTGCCGATACAATGGCCCCGAGCGGTTAGGTTATCGAAGACGTGCTGAAGTGCTCGTTCCTCGTTTCTCAAGTTTGTGAAGTGAACAGTTGACCTTAGATGTTCGTTGATAAAATAAGTTTAGAATACAATCTAATAATGTCACAAAATATGAAATTTTAAAAATGTTATGTCACAGATCATATAATACTCCTTCCAAAAATCCTGGATCCGCCACTGATCTGTGGTCCGCTGTCGATGCGGTCTCAAGTTATGATGGATCACATTGGAAGTTGAACAAACTGATACCAGTATTAACAGTCACGACAGTCAATGTTATGTCATTGTGTACTGACATAGATTTGTACCAGGCTGATAAGTTGATGATGACAACTTAATTTTCCAAAGCTACAAACCCCTAGGCTGATATGATCCTGAACAGATTTCGTAAGTTCGAGTGCGTCTCAAAGTTTGTTCCTATCACCACAATATTAGCGTCAAGTACTTCGAAAGTAATATTGGTGGCTTTGCAGATCGAAGCTTTGGGTTGCTTTTGACAAATAAATGCAGTTTATGTTCTCTTTTGACAGCGAACTTCTATCACGAACAAATCTGACAGTCGCCGCGCTAGCGTATTCGAGTTATATTGCGCGTCAATGCCAGCTCGACTGCCAACCGTTGTAAAGTCACCGCGCAGTGTATTGTTACTTCACACCTTTACTGAAGGTTGGGAGGATAGAGAGCATTAGAACTCTTTGGGGGAGACCTTTGCCTAGCAGTGGGTTAACAAAAAAAAACAATTTTATCAAAACACTTCTCGAAGCAGTGACGGACCTAGAAGTTCGGTTTGGGAGGGGCTTGGCCCAGGATTTAGATTTTGGCTTGATCCAATTCGGGCTGTCCCTGACAAATACTGATCCACGCTTGGATAGACCTGGTGTTTTTGGATTCCCCACTTAACTGGCATCGTCAGTATTTACTGATCGATATAACCTGGGAATTTTCAAGAAAAGAGTGAATAAGTGGATTTGCTAAGCGTGCTCCACCTTAGGCTGCAGTTACACTTACCATCAAGTGTGTTGGCAGCCAAATGCTCAGCACATGCATCATTAATAAATCAATAAAATATATAATAGGTTTTCCTTGAGCACAATTCCCTGTAGTCAAAGTTAAACTATATTTTTGAACTAACTTCATAATATTAACTAGTGAGTGCTGAACTTTATCTAATCCTCTGTGGTTTCCTATTGTCCAAGTTACTTCAACTTCAAGATTGTTGTAAACTATACGAATTGTGATTCGAAATATGAAGTTATCTGACAAGTTTTCTAATTAGTTGACGGTCTCGCTTGCGGCGTTCTGGGAGGTTATTCTCGGAAACGTTCGATAAATCTCATTAGGAAAGATGACTTGCAAGTCACTTATAAAATAACGAAAGTGAAACTGCGAAACAAAAAGAAAAAATAATCAAATCGAATATCTTATCCTACAAATATTATAAACGCGTTAGTTTGTAAGGATGTGCAAAAACTACTGATCCGATTTGGATGAAACTTGGAATATGTATTGTCCGTGACTTGTATTAACACATAGCCTACTTTTTACCCCGGAAAATTAACGGGATCTAACGTGAAGCGAACGAAGTCGCGGGGGGAAGTTAGTCAACTGTAATGTCCAGCAGTGGACTGATATAATCAACTCTAACAAAGAAAAATAACTATTTCTGAAGAAAAAACCATTGAAAAATCTTCTAGTCTTGCCAGTCCAAGTTGACACAATGAATTATTGCAGCCTCCAAATTAATTATTCCCTTCGTTCTTTTAGTTTATTCTGACCGTATTTCATCGGATTTTATAAAAAAATGCTCCAGATGAAAACACAACATATTTTTTGGCGTCACCGCACAGTTGGTATAGCTCTACCTTCCGACCTTTGGGTCTTGGGTTCAATGCTCACTGAGAACAAACATTTGTGTTTGCCAAATATGTAATAGAGGTTTCTTCTATGTCTGGATGTTACTATGTATTTTGTATTATACGTATGCAATAAAAAATGTATATAAGAATGCTATCAGCAATCTAGTTCTCATAGTACTTACAAGCTTTGCTTAATTTAAGACTACGGGGCGTGGTGTGAGATGATCATGAATATTTATTTTTATTGGCTTTTTTCCAGCTGACTAAACCATTTGACCAGCTAACCAACTTATCTAGAATTACGAAAAGTAGCTTTTCCCTCATGATAATAAGAGCTATTTTATCTCTGCATAAACATGAATACACTCAGTATAAGACTGTCAGTAGTGTGGTAAACCTCGTATTATCGTATTTCAGACATTTCATATCCATAGTCGGTATTTGAGAATTGCCGGTTTCAGAATACAGCGTTGTGCGACGTATGACAAATGATATTGTTGCACGTAGTATCGCTACTTTGAAGATAGCTGGTACACTATATCTAGTGGATAAAATGTTCAATTAAACGAGACCTTTAGAATAATGGTTAGGTAAATGACGATCGATTACCATCGAATGAAAATAAAAATTAGTTATTAAGGGAATTATCAAGTTTCTAAATAAGTAATTTATCATTGTGTGTAAAATTCAAAGATTCAAAATTCAGAATTTATTTTCATTGCATGCACAACATAAAATTAAAACACATGTCTGTTAGTACATTTTAAAATATTAGCTCTGATTTTCTAAATACTTATTAACGATATTTCGTTTAAATATTTTTTCAATGAACTTTTTTTTTATGAATATGATATCAACATAAACATGAGCAAAACTGCAGGTACAGTATACCAGCTGTTTCCATCTAGTCTGCTACACTCTCGGAATGCAATATCGCACTGTCTCTTAGCTGCTGACGGTTCTCGTGTATCCACTCTGTTGATAATAAATGGTCGAGCTGTTTTGGTAGTACCTAAGCTTGTAGGGAAATACCGAGTCGAGAGAGTTTCGTGTGTAGTTTGTGTTTTCTATACATTAATTTCTACTAGATGGGTTTGTACCTGGTTTTTATTGACTTCAAAACACTACTGAGATCTATTAACTTTATATGGATATGGGAAGAGGGTTTGTCCAACCAGTAGGTAGATCAATTGCTAATAAAATATGCATCGATATTAAAATAACATTAAAAAATCAATTAAATTACATAGCACAAAAGAACCTTGCTAGCCGAACTAATTTTAGTAAACATTTTATTTTTATTTTGATCAATGTGATTGTGTCAAAAGCAGCGGCAAAACGGCAGTTTTTCTTCCTAAAAGCAGTTCAAACTGTAAGGCCACGAGGCCTTAAGGCGGCCTAAGAACTTCATCACCAGAGATGGCAACTAACTCATACGAACTTATAATCATAGTAACGTATTTTATCGATAGTATTTATCAAAAAAGTTTTTATTTAATAGTGCAAACTCTTTTCATGCACTCAGTTAATAAAACATTCTTCAATCCCTATCGTAAATAGCAGAGATCACGTTCACTCCCGCATTTTCTTTTCCATTGTATCACAAAACAACACACATGTTTTCTTCGACACGACACGTGAACTAGATATCCGTGAAACCAATCGGGATGTGTTACGTGGTGGTTACGTGGCAAGAAAAGGCGTGCGGGTAACACACTGCAAGCCGAGATTAAAGCCTTATGTACGAGTACAACTCTAAAGGGGCTACTCTGAAACGTTTCTTCTTAGTCTAAATACAAAAGTGTGTCGGCTTCAAGAAGTATTTTATTCTGACAACCGTTGCATTAGGAGTGAGCATAATTTTACTTTTTTTTTATAAATTTAAATTTGTTCCTCAGCTGGACAAAGGTCTCCCCCTCGTCTTCCACTCTCTTCGATCCCTGGGTATATCCGCCCATTCCCTGTCGCAGGAGTCCCATTCGGCCAGCGCTTATTATTTTACTTAAAGGTCCAAAAATGGTGGATTAGGTTTGTGATTTTTTTTTTATAAATCTAGCCAAATATCACGGGAATGTTCAAAAATGTTAACCATTACAATAAAACATTTAATTACGACGAAAATTATTAATGTTAAAGTATTTACAATATTTACAAAATACGCATAAAACAGTTGACCATGTTTGGTTTAGTACCTACTCGATATTTAGTCAAAAATAAATCTAATATATAACCTGAGCTCTTCCTTTTTATGCCCCCATGATAAATTAATATTTTATAAGGTGATTTTTCATTTACAAGACCATTTTAAAGCTAAAAGTGGAAGTTAAAAAAAAAACTATTAAACTTTTTGAGTAGGACTATTGGGAACGCACTGAGAAGCGGAAAACTAACCTCGGACTTTGTAGGTTATTAGTGTTTTGCTGAGCAGCAAACTTCAATATCTTGTGTTATTCTTCATACCTAGAAGGTTATTGGACATCTTCTTTGAAACCTGAGAAATTTTATTAATTTAGCATTTTTATTTACCGCGTTTGTACAAAATACACATTAAACAGTCGAGCTAACCTACCAGCAACCTATATTTGGAACATTTGCGATAACTCACCGAACCATTAGAATCGTTCAGTAATAAATAATTATTATTTAGTGACCAAACCAATACCCATACCACAGAATATCCCATACAATGTTTGTAGCAGTTGCTACGGCGTAGAGGTTTTCGTAGACATAACGTAGCAGACATCTCGTATATCAACTGAACCTTGTTTGCTGCTAGGTAGATATACATTTAGGCTGACTGTCCACTGAAGCGGAGCGAGGCTGCACAGCGAAGAAACGGAGGAATATTAACCAATAGGACTGTCCACTGGAGCTGAGCGGAAATTTTATGCAATCCTATTGGTTAATATTTCCCCGATTCTTTACTCCGCAGCCTCGCTCCGCTTCAGTAGACAGGCAGCTTAGTTCTTGTCTATTTATCTGACACACACATGAAATCTTTATTTACCACGAATCTCAAACAGTGAAGAGAAACATCGCGATTTCCATCCTCTATTTCCTGATCTTCATGACATGTATACAATGCATGTGCTACATATATTAAGTAGCTGTGTACTCACGCTTCGCTGCACTTTCAAAGCTTATACATGAACATTGAACATTCAGAAGTAGCTTTAAGGTAGATACACATTAGCGGCACTGTGCGGCGCTCAGTCAGCGGCAATCTTCATTGACTGTGTGAGTAAAAAAAGACAAAAAAAAAGGCTTATATTATTCTGTACATAAAAAACGAAGACTTCTTTTAAAAGTATACTATAAAATATCTGATTATTTAGAAGACAAACAAGGATAGCACGAACTAGCTCCAACTCATAAAAAAAAAGTAATTATTATAACTAATCCTACAAAACCTAATGACGATTCAAAGTGATCAGTGAGATTTTATTAAATGAAAGCTTTTTGACTTTGACTTTGCTAATGATTTTCGAGTCTCCGCTATATCGCGGTCAACATTTGACGGTCATCGCAGTCTTGGAATAGCTTTAGAAGAAGAGCACTGAAACGTGTCTCGTTGAACGCGTTGGAACGTCCTGTTTCAGAGATGGGTTTAATGTGCATGTTGCAGGCAATGTGTGAAATTTGGCTAGTTTAAACAGAGATTTCTAGCCGTCGCACGCGGCGTTGCTCGCGTTCTAGACCCTTTAGAGTACGACTTTTCCAAATTCCTTTCTTAGTGCGCCCCTACACTATATAAGGATCCTACCCTCCAAATTTCATACCTCTAGGACTTATAGTTTGGGCTATGCGTTGATTCTAAGTCAGCTTCAAAAGAGTTTTATATATATTGATGATTGATGTACAACTTATGACTCTTGGTGGAATTTGATCGTGCCAGTGTATTCAAGCAGTCCTACTTACTTATACCACAGATCATAATAATATAATAAAATAAATAAATATTCACAGACACTTAACACTACGCCTTCTAGTCCCAAACTAAGAAAAGCTTGTACGGAAACTAGATAGCTGATAGAATACATACATACATTATTTTTTTTGTAAATACATACTTATAATACATAGAAACACCCAGACACAGAACAAACATCTATGTTTTACAACACGCAAATGTTTGTTCTCGGTGGGGATCGAACCCACGACCCACAGCACGGAAGGCAGAGCTACTACCGACTGAGCCATGACGCCTGTCAATCATGTCTTATACCTTTCTGTCTTTGCTATGGATAATTGTAAACAAGAGGAGGGTGTAAATATTTACGATACTTACTAACATTTGCCATGTTTCTGTTACAAAAATTAATTTTATAACAATTACTAATTAGGAACTTGGGAAGTTTGAAATATTTAGATGATCACAAAACAATCAAAAAGGAACTAAGTTTTTTTTTTCAATTTCTTCGTATTGTTTTAATTTACTGTAAGTAAACCTAATTAAAGTACGTAATTTTAATAACAAAGCTTTAATATGCTTTTCTCAATTTCTGTCTGTATATAAAAAAATATTGGTGGATATCACACAGCCCCAAACATTTTTTTTTAATGTTAAAAGTAGGTAATGGAACAAGCTGATAGCTCACCTGATGTTAAGTAGTAACTTCTACCTATAACAATGCATTACCTCACAGAGCAAGTCCAATGAGGACGTGCCCTGTAAGGCAATGCACTGCGTCCATCACTCTGAGATGTTCCTAGACCGGTTTCATTTTGTACAGAAATAAGTTGTTATCAACATTACCTATTTCCACACTTGCACTGCAACATGTACAGAGCACAGAATACTTCCGTTACGTAGCCAGCCGAAAGTTGATAATGTTTGCAATTGTGTATTTTGTGGTTAAGCCGAAACAGCTAACTCGTATTTCTGTACGAATAAATCACTATATTGCATGTACTCGTGGTTTGTGTACACCGATGTTTTAGTTTGCTAATAAATGATATTAGAACACGTGAGTTTTGTTATAATACCTATGAATTACAATGAGGAGATTATTTTTTTTTTATTTAACCTAAATTTTTTATGAATACATACGGTGTTCAATAGTAACATAGAAACAACAGTAGTTCAATAGTATGGAGTAAAAGAAGCTAGCGTTTTCTTTGTGTAGTTTATAGGTACCTAATTGATCTACTCGTATGTTAAGACATATATCTAAGTATATAAATAAGGCGTGAATGAGCCTCAAATACTCTAAACTTTTATAACTTTTGTAACGCAGATATGTTTAGATAACTTTAATAAACATTTCGTATAGTTTTTTTATATACTTAGTTACAATATTACATTTAGATGACGTGTTGACGATGTTTAATTATGTACTCTCATGATCTGCACAGCACAATTTTTCTCCTCATTATGGCAATCGCAGGCGATTTCTGGTATAAACCAGTCACTGTGTGAATGTTGCTCTTGTTTCATAATAATAATGTTGTAGGTGTAGAATCTTCAGAAATCTCTAGCCGGTAGGTATTTCATTTCAGTTCAGTCAGTCAGTCAGTCAGTCGGTCCACGGACTCTCAGCCACGCGGCCGCGTCTCAATGCCGCGCGAAAATCTAATACTTGCCGAAAGTTACGTACTGTTTGCGTAGTTTTTATAAATTAATGTAAAAAGAAATAATATTGGAAAATAAAATTATATCTGCAAGTGACAGGACTTTTTTCTTGAGTTTTCAAAAGATAGAACTATTTTGTGAACTGAAAAAAAAACATACTTTGAAGGTTTATAAAAGCAGTTTCAATGGAGGTTTCAAAGGATATTTTACGAAGATAAATAGATGTGACTTCAGAGATGCTTTGCTATGTGAGTAAAATATTTGTAGCAATTTTTCGCAGTAGAAAAAGCGTAATGAAATAAGAAAGATTTAGTGTTATTAATTTTATAACTTCTCCTAAAATTTACACATTTTTGGTTATTCAATTCATTCAGAAATGCTTAAAAAATATATTCTTTTCACATTCAGCGTTATTTTGCAAAGGGTTTTAAACAAGATGTTGCACAAAACTTGGCGGTGGTTATCTGATCATTATTTTTCCAGTAAAAGATTCCTTTGTAAAGGGCATTGAACCGTGCAGTATTATTCTCTCTCGCTCGTCAGTTTCAGAAAACTATAAATATTTTGAACGCCTAAATTGGACCTCGACACGGAGGGTAGTAATTGAAAAGAAAAATAAAAGCAGATTTTAAATATATTTCCTTTAGCTATTTAAAAACAACGAAAGAAAAACAAAGTAGGGAACTTAATGTAGACCGGATTTCAAACGCTTGCAAACTGAAATTGATGACCCTACACGGAGTGGAAAAAACCCTGTTACTGTTTTGTTTTTCTACTTTTACAGCTTCACACGAGTGAATTCAAAGGCGGAAGCTAGCTGTACGTATAAAATTAAGTCCTTGCGTCTCGACGGAAATTTAATTTTGCTCTCGAACGTGGAGACATAAAATACTAAAAGAGCTAGGTATTTTCTCTAATAATTAATACTCTGGTCGTAAACTGTGTACTAAGTAATTGATGACGTAGTAAACTTGTTTTACCTGTGAATAAGGGTTATTCTCATCGAGCCCACTGCCTGGCCCACTGGTGGGGCCGATGGGAAAAAAATCCCAACGACCCCAAAGACAGACTATACGCTGAGAAGATGGTAAAAATGCCGGGCAAGCCTACCCCATCTAAAATCATGTCCCATGCACTACAGCGCCTCGTTCATTGGGGCCTAAGAATATTGAAACGCAAGGGTAAAATAGTGGTAATTCGTTCGAGAAAAAAAGTGGCTCTTGATGCTGGATTTAGATGCAAAGACCAAATGTATATGAATGTAGTTTTAAAGGCGTTGTTTCTTTTAAAGTTTTACCTTAGAAGCACTACCATCATCTACACACTATGCCCAGAGCCCTGAGTCTAATCTCGGTGTTGTGTTTTCTTGCTATTTTTGGCATTCGGAAACGGATTCGCAAAGTGAAAAATTTTGTATGAAAACCGGATAAGCGCCTCTAGCAGGAGATTTGAGAACTGTTTCTGCGAGTCTATAGACGTCAGATAGACTCGCAGAAACAGTTCCTAAATCTCCTGCTAGAGGCGCTTATCCAGTTTTCATACAAAATTTTTCACTTTGCGAATCCATTTCCGAATGCCAAAAATAGCAAGAAAACACAACACCGAGATAGACTCAGGGCTCAGGTTAGTTGGTAGATAATGCTAAATAGCATTAAACTTGCCTCTGTACGTTTTTTTCAAAGTGCAATAAAGAATTTTCTAATCTAATCTAAAGACCTGCTTATTCTTACTTGTAAACTTGCATATTTTTATGTCGTTTAGTTTTCTTAGTACTATTGAGCGTATAAAATAGACTAATCTTCCTAGTTATGATATTATCCCATATTAGCTACTTGACCGTTCGGCTCAGGTTACCCTGGATCATGTATCCCGGATGCCCGGATCAGTGTCTACAAATAGAGGCTGTCCGGTCAGATTAGACCGTCTTTATCATCGTTCATTATTTTTGTTATTGCTTTCATTGTATTTTTGTTCCAAATAAACATTTTTTCATTTTTGATTTGACTGTTGTATTGCAACACTCTGACTAAGCGCGTAGGACTAATTTGGTGAACAACCGTTCTAATAGATAGTCACGACTGTAGTTATAACAAAGGCAAAGTTCTAATTAGTATAAGTACCTACCTATCTACTTCTTATGTCGCTACCGTAGTAGGTATAGCTCGCTACGGTGTGGGTGTTGGTTGCGGTGCCGCGCGGTGGTCAACACTGGGAAAAAATATATTTGCCGTTGCAAACATGAGAGCCAAACATTTTGTAAAAATACAAATCTAAACCTTAGTATTGTTTATTTTTAATTTTCGCATTATTTTAAATTTGTACCTGTATTTTGTGTTACAGCACCAAATAAATAAATGTCTATTAGTAAAATTGTGTCACCTTGGCCGAATAAAAGCGGCAATGGGTCGTAACCGCTGGCATATGCTGCACAAAATATATCTGCGGTTGGGTGCTCTGCCAAAAGCACAGCTTCCGTCAGACGTGCAGTGAGAACAAACTAGAAGTTTTATTGTAACCAATAGCAGGCGCGCACTCCGCACTTTATAGAAGCAATAAGTACATAAAATCTATATTTTATTCTATCTGTTCATTGTGACGACGCGACGTCGTGGTTCGCGTTTGTTGCACACAGTGGATCAGACAAGATAAAGATTGGTTGTACGACTTGTACGTGATACACCATGGATTTTTGTATTCAGAATTTTTTCATGCGCGCAAATGCCGACTAGGCTGTTATGGTAAGTATAGGTGATGTGCAAGTCTACTCCATTTACGGCGACAATTAGAAGACAAACCAGGTTGTTGTTTAAGAAAAATATATTATACTAATTGTCCAACTAGGTGGACAGCGTGATTGGTCGGTTGGTAATAGACGCTACAACGTCCCGTGAACGGAAACATAGGTAAAAATAGACGCTGTTTAAATCATTTAAATAAGGTGAAAATGTATGTATATTAAAATGGAGAGTAGCTATTGATTCAGGTGCCTTCAAGAAGTGAGCCTTCTATACGTGTACTGGTAATATTCTGTGCCAATAATCGTAAGAGCAATAGAAGAAACAATCCTGTGGAAAACGTTCGTATTTTAGAAGCGGTGATGTGCTTCCAACCTCTTAATGGAATACTAAATACTGTAAAATATGGAGATATGCCAAATGGATTAAGTAACATGGTTAAGCTTCGTTTACGCTAGGACACAACTTGCGATATTTTGAACGACTGCGACTTACTTACCTTGGCTGGAACAAAAATATCTGTGTCGGAACCTAGACGGTGTAAAAGCGTCCAGTACTTATGAGATTACCTCCTCGCCGATACGGTATACGATAGGTATCGTATTAGTGTCAGTGTAAAATCAGCTTTTTAAGAAGCGTTGGTGTGGAGAACAAAAAAAAAATTTCGCCTCACATTAGTGTGAAAGAAAGTAAAGGTCAATCTGTCACACGTTTATTTTGTATCGGGGACATATTTATCATAGTATATATAGTATTATATGATCTGTGTCATAGGTAAACGACTTGTACTACCTAACCATTATTTTGAGACGTTCTCTGTACAACAGTTATCTAATTTAAAAAATCTGATTTCTGATAGGTTGACGCCCTGAAGACTAACATGGAGAGCTAGAGCCTGACCACGTTAAGTCTGCAGCACTTTAAAATGGCAGAAATTGGAAAGCTATAGTTTAGAGCACTGACTGTACTGCGAAAACATAATATCGACAACATCGACAACGAAAGTTAGTGACGTAAAATAATACCATGTCAATATTTTTAGGCTGCCAATTTATTCCATTGCAGAATTATCTTTGTCAGGCTCTAACATTGGCAAAGTTTTCATAACTTTTTAAAACACAATAATACACACAAAAAAAAAGTATCCTTATTCCGGTTACTGATTAAGAGAAAACGAAATTTATATTCAGCACGTTTTATCTTCAAACTTCACCTGTTTATAAGAGCTCATCAGTTGGTAGTATTCGCGCACAAAGACCTAATTTTGAATAAAGCCTCTTTGTATAATAATCCTATGATAAAAATGCCTCATTGTTTGCGGCGGCCGAGTCTATAGGAAGCTCTTCATTCATCTTGTTCAGGAGATAAAGTGATGTAGGCCTATTAAGACGCGACAGGCGTCATAGCTCAGTCGGTAACAGCTCTGCCATCCGTGCTGTGAGTCGTGGATTCGATTCACACTAATGACAAACATTTGTGAGTGCACACTCTAGGCAACCGCTCAGGATTAAATTTTCTTATCGAATAGGTGTCACGTGTATAGAAAAAAAAACATAGATTTAGCTGTCTGCGAATAAAAATACTTTACTAGCATTGAGAGAGACCTTATGGAAATCGGAGGCCTTCAAACTTCGTTACTATTAGAACTCTGGTGAAAGAACGTCTCGCAGAAGATGAACTTCCACTCTTAATGTAATAGATTACATAACACATTATCTAGCAGATCATAGCTCTAGAAGACGCTAAGCCACGACGGAGGTTAAGGTGGCCTAAAAGCTCCGTCACTATTTAGCCACTAAGTTAGACGAACAAACGAATCTATTACGAGTATCGTCACGCTCAAGAAGCGTGGGCCAAAAGAATAACTACATGACTCTACATACAGGAATTTCTTCTCTACGGTTCCATATTGACTTATCAAGTCCATAAAGTCTTTATGGACTTCAGCATTGTTTTGTTTAGATAGGACGCTATGGAAGTTTGAAGCGCTCTTGTGATTGGTCGAATGCGGGAGATTAGTTCAACTTTTGCCGCGTGATTGGTCCAGTTTTGTGTTTAGTGAAGTTCTAAGCTTTGAGAAGTGGGTGCTATAGTAAAGTTTTTGTATAAGTATGTCATTAAAGGACCACGTTCTCCTTTTAAATGTTTTTGATTCTGAAGTCTTATGGCGTGACTCTTATGCCGTTGTAATATAGTCCAAATTTTGATTATCTTTCAGCTCACTTATTAGCGACTGGTCACGTGCGACTTCTACGTGAGCTGAAACAGAGTGAAATTGAGTTTAAAGGCTCATGTGAACAAGTTGTTCCTCAGGATCCACTTCCGGGAAGTTAATCAGAATCATACAAACTTCGTTTCCTGTTCTCACCTTCCAAGTTTAAGCCCCGCGGGCCTCTGCTCGAATTAAGAATAGTTTAATTACTCTACCAAACTAAATGATCGATTGTAATTTGATCCAAGCCCTGTATATTTTTCCCATTGTCTTTCGAAATCAATAAAGATTTTTTCAATGGTTTTTGAAAGTCTAGTTTATTCAGGGGGTGACTGGCGAATTAGGGCTCAAGAGCGTGGAGACTGGTGGAAGTGGGGGAGGCCTTTGTTCATCAATGGAAGGTATGGGCTAGTAGTAATAGTAGTTTATTCAGGGGTAGAATTTCACATCCTGTAGAGTTGAAGTTTACACCTCAACTAAACTTCGCCACCAATAAAGGGTTTTATCTGTTACAACCTTCCAGCGAAAAGGTAATCCGACGAACAGGAGCGGAAACACAGGATTCTAATCTAGCAAGCTTTTCGTGATTTATTTGTTAACGAAATGTTGTATGAACGTAAATAATGTAGTAACTTGTGCGTATTATGGTCATACATTGAAATTATGTGTTTTTATTCATATTTTTTCAATATAAATTACACAACGCACATGATGTACACAGTTTATTTATGAAAAAAAATCAGCTGTCACCATAATTTTGGTGTTTGAAAGTCACAGAGATCTTTGTACATATCCTATCTTTAAGTTCCCTTATATTACATTACTTTTGTGTACAATAAAGAAAGAGATAAGAGAGTAATACGAGTTATAGATGATCATTGGTGCCATTCAAAAGAGAAAAAATACCTCATTATTTTTTTTTGGCACATCAAAACGTTGCATTTTCTTATCTAACCTTAGTCTTTTCCGTAAACAAAAACATGTGCAAAACCCCGACTTTGCTTATCGGTAAATGGATCCACTATCTGCTGAATTATGCTAATCCCTGCCCGGCTCTCGATTTATTGTCGCACTGTGTAGTCGGGGACTAATCTAAAGGCTTTTTACACTGTTCCGAGTGCAAAAAGCCTACAACACTTTTTGTTATGAACCTACTCAGTGTTTTCTCCTGTCTGTGACGTACTTGTGTTGCGTGTGTGTGTTAATAAATGTATCTCTATCTATCTCTTTACAACTTACAACTGAAAATGTGCTTTATAAACAGGCTTGTGTGTAAAAATGATTCGATTGTTCTGTACACATATAAAAGAAACTGTTTCGCTTTCAATTGTGGGCTCTACTTTCGGAGCTACAAGGGCACAGACAGACACAACACCCTCAATATATATAATCTGACTAGCCGTCGTTCGCGGCGTTGCTCGCGTTCTACCCTTTAGAGTGGGACGTTTCGAAATTCTTTTCTTAGTGCGCCCCTACACTATATAAGGATACTACCCTCCAAATTTCATACCTCTAGGACTTATAGTTTATGCTGTGCGTTGATTCTCTGTCAGCTTCAAAAGAGTTATTGATGATGATGATGATGATAATGATAATATGTGGGTGAAACGGTTACATATTGTATAAAAAAAAAATAACATCCCATTAATTTTTTTCGGTCTGGGATAAAATATGCCTATAATTTTTTTGTAGAGTTGTGATTTGATGCAAACGGTCGATACGCAGTTAGCAACACAGTTTTGGCAATGACGAACACGCGACAAGAGACCTATAAACGTTTCCCCACTCCTATAAATAAACACGAGGATTCAACCCTCGTCTGACAAATGATGTTTCGAATTACACGGGAACCGAATACCGATGTGAGTTTCGGCTCTATATACCCTTACGCCATCGATTTTCCGGCGTTTTTAGTGCGAGATCGGTACTTAAGACTGCGAGACGGCTTATGCCATCGACTGGTAGTCCGAAACAGGAATAACCCTCGGTTTCTGGCATTTTAGTGAGACACAGTGCAATACCCGCAGTCATTTTCTGACAAGACGAGGGTTTCTAGATACGGAACACTAGCTACATCCACTTGTAGTGACAGGTACTCAAGTTCAACGTACCTACTTACATTTTCTTAAAAATAGTATTTTAGTATTAGTAGAGCTCTTTGTGAGAGCTCGTCCGGGGAAGTACTACCACCGTACCTATTTCTGCCGCCAAGCAGCGATGCTCGCATTGCTGTGTTCCGGTTTGAAAGGTAAGGGCGCCGATGTAATTACAGGCACATGAGATTTCAACATCTTTACGTCTCAGAGTGATGGACGCAGGGCATTGTCTTACAGGGCACGTCCTCATTGGACTTGCTCTGCGAGGTAATGCATTGTTATAGGCAGAAGTTACTACTGAACATCAGGTGAGCTATTAGCTTGTTCCATTACTTTTATCATAAAATAAAAAATAAAAAACCACCGCAAACCTGGTAGCTGGTTCCTAGCAATAAGGGAAGTCGTGTGTAGAAAAGATCAACGGTTCTGATCAACGATTGATATCGTGTAAAATAGATTAGATGTTGAAGAATACATTGCTGTGTGGGTTAACCCGCGGAGTTCAATGTATCTAAATGCCAGTAATTAGTGAGTTCGGGTATTACGATCTAATGAATTTCCGAGATGAAGTTTCTGCAAACCGCTGATAATCCTAGCCGCTAATCTCGGAACAACGAATTAATTATTTTCCGCTGAAATGTACATTCTGTAGCGCTTCTGTCTTTTTAACCTCCGACTAAAAAACGGAAGGGGGGTTTGTAGTTTGACGGCGTTGTGTGTCTGTATGTTTGTCTGTGCCCTCGTAGCTCTAAAAGTAGGGCTCTGAAATGAATGCTGTTTTTTTTGTAAGAAAGCTGGTTAGTTTGATTACTTTGACTTGAATGTTTAATCACTGTCACATTAGTTTAAAATAATTACATTTACTAATTTCTTAGAGAATCCAAAGGTTTACGAGAGCCCCCAATCACTAATCCCTCAGCCTTCCTTGGATTGAGGTCTTAGACAAGTTTCACCTAATCCTATTTAAATCCAGTAAACCGAAAGTTGTTTTGCAAGTCGAAGTCGAAGGCTTAGAGCTATTGATAGACCTTTTAATTGTTCTTTAGAATATAAATTTACTAGCTGTCGTCCGCGGCATTACTCGCGTGGTATACGCATTATTTGATTAAAATCTTTGATCTTAATTTTAGACCCTTTAGGGTGCGACTTTTCAAAATTCATTTCTTAGTGCACCCCTACACTATTACAAGGATATTACCCTCCAAATTTCATACCTCTAGGACTTATAGTTTAGGCTGTGCGTTGATTGTCAGTCAGCTTTAAAAGAGTTTTGTATATTTAGATTTATCTAAAATACAGAAACGTATATACATACATACATACAATTTTTTTTGTACCTATTTCGTACTTTGTACGTTGTAAGAGCATCAGAATCACAAATAAGTCATAAATAAGTATTTTATCAGTTCTTTTCAAAGTAAAGGATACAGGTTCTAACTCACAAAGTCCTTGGCCATGCTTGTGTGTATAGGCACATCCAATACACGTATCGTGCTTTCTTTTTATCTCAGTCACAGCTCCAGAGCGTACCCACATAAACATAACCCAAACAGACTTCATGAAATAGAAAACTGTACTTACTTGAATCACACCTAAATATAAAATTAAAATTAATGTTGTTTTGTGACGTTGCAGTTTAAAATAGACTAGACAGAGCCATTTCGTACCTTCCTTTGTTATGAAAATTTAGAATTTTCTATCCAGATCGTACCTTCGATCGTTTGATAGGTAGGTAGTAAAATCCGACTGAACTCTATAGGTACCTGTGATATCAATCGTAATAATCTGCTACTTATTTTTTTCAAATCTACATAAATCAATAAAGATACTAAAAACACTATACAAATTATGCCCTTAGGCTACAACCCATAAATCCAGACAGAATAACACCATCAAATTAACTTATTAAATTATCTTATTGAATTAAATTAACTTAGTAAATTAACTTATTAAATAAATTATCGGTTATAAACAATTTCTCATTCCTACCACCTACGTGGAGGAAAATATTATCGTAACCTACACTTAAGTTTATAATAATAGTAAACAAATACTCTATCTATCTTCTATTTTAAATATATAAAACTGTTACATGGCAAAGGAATAGGTAGCACTGGTTGACTATGCTATTAAAAAGAAATAGGCAGGACAGGAGTAGGTAGCAGCACGGACGGGGGTTTGGGAGGCGCAAATAGAGCAAATGTTTTTTTTTTACTTTCTGTTATTACTTATTTAATTAATTCTACAATCGTAGCTTATTTTAAAGTTACATAAATTTTTGATGAAGTTCTTTCAGGCGTAATTACTTTCCGTTAACTCAGGACGCGTTATCAGTTTAAATTAATTAGTAAAGTTTTGGCGGAAAATCTTAAGCTTTAGGAACTTAAGAAGTTATTTGCAACTTCAACTCGTTTCCAAAGTTACATATTGAACACTAGTGATCTTGAATTCCTTGGGTTGAGTTTCATTAGCTACAAGATTCGATCTCTTTCTATACAATTTATAGGTTGTGTAAACGACAGAGACAAAAAACCTGTGGGCAGCTAAGCGTGTTATAGCCGACTCGTACCTTCCATTGATATGCTAATTTCAAATTTTCGTCCTGATTCGTACCTTAAGTAGTACTGTTGTGTTATTCTATGGCACAACGCTAAGCATAGTGTAAATTGTGGCTCATTCCAGTTTTCCCCTGAGTCAGTCCCCTGCGTGGGGATTTGTGGAACTTTTGTCCAATAATCCCCTTAGTGACCTCAGCGACTGCCGGCAGGGGAAACTGGAATTAAATTCCAGAAATCCCCTTAGGGGTCCATATGTCAGGTAGGTAGGACGTGTAATGTGTGTTAGCTAGCTAAGAGGCTACCCAAGAGCTTTTACCATGACTCAACAGCTGTTCTCTGGGATCGAGGATTTTACGTATCAACTCACATCGCTGCTGCTTTTGTACTGCAAATGGTTTTAATGAGACCAACAAATGACGCAATGGTGGGCGAACTAACTTTAAAAAGCGGTATGTTGTGGTTTTCGAGGTTTCCGATTCTTACATAATATTGATGTGTGGAAGCTGTGTCATCTATGTATGCTATAACTTTCTGGTAAACACGAGAGCGGGAGCTCAAAGGTGGAAACTTATTACTCCACTGGCTTGAGTTCAAATGGTCTTGTCTACATATCACAGGTCAAAGTTCGCTGTATTGCTTTATACTCCCAAGAGCCTAAAATTTAAAGCTCAACAACCGTGAGAGGAAAACTTTTACTCCCAAGACGCGGAGTGCAAATACAACAATAAGTGACTGAGGATCCCTGGGGAATTTGGTCTCGAAAGGCGACAGCATAGACTACGGGTAGTCTAAGTTTTGTTTTGTTGATCGAAACGCATATCAAGAAGGGATTTGCGAGATATTTTGTATGAAAACCCGATAAGCGCCTCCAGCGGGAGATTAGCAAACTATTTTTCTCCATACAAAAACTGCGAGTTTCTCGATTCTCGCTTGTCGCAAGTCAACATAATAAAACTCAGACTACGGCCTACCCGATGGACTGTTAGGTAGATACACAAGAAAAAAAAAGAGCCTTTTCTACCCACGATCAACAATTATTATGTGATCGTGGGTAAAAAAGGCTAAAAAAATTTAGTTTTAGAGAACTGTAAATGTCAAAAATAGTCTAAGAAATAGTAGCAATTTTAACCCCTCATTAGGTCAAAAAATCTAATCTCTTTCGTTTGTTTGTTTGGATCTCGGAAATTGCCTTACGGATTTTACTCCGGATACTATTAACTGTTTTCCGGAGAGCGTATAATTTAACCTTTGCTATGTCGTAGCAGCTAGTTTATAATTTCAACGAAGGTGGCACGTAGTTTACCTAATATTTCTGGTATAATATTTGTTTACACTTAACGTTCACTGCGTGTATTTTATGGAGAATTTATTGACACTCTGCTATAACGTTACAATGTACAGGTCCATATTATATTGCTAATATTGAGAGCGAGTTTATGTTCAATGAGGTCGGAACTTCGGAAGTAATATAAGCTATGATGTCGGATGCTAAAGTGGGTAAGAAAATAATTTTTAAATTGTACCTAGTGATTAGTTGTTGGGTTTTGAAGTTACTACGTTTAGTTAAATATCATCATCATCTTCCTACTATGTCCCACGCTAAGTGGGGTCGGTACAACATGCCTTCGTCTTCCACTCTCCTCTGTCAGCCGTCTTCTCGGTGTTCACTCCTTTCTTACTCATATCTTCTTTCACACGTTTAGTTAAACACTAAGGGTTACTACATCCATATTAGTCTTCTAAAGCTGAGCTAACTAAAATGTTATTAGTGTCCTGTGCCTGTAATTCCATCGGCATTCACACCCTTCAAACCGGAACACGGCATTGCGAGTATCACTGCTTGGTGGCAGAAATTGTAAGGTAGTAGTCGTGGTAGTACTTTCCCAGACGAGCTCTACTACTACTAGACGGGTTCTACTAACTACGAATAAAGTAAAGCTGCATAAGTGCATACTGAAGCTACTTAGTGGGAGAAATTGTGGAACGATCTTCCTGTCGAGGCTTTCCCTAGTGACTACAATATGGGGCACTTCAAAAAGGGTGTTTTAAAATTCTTCAAGGGTCGGCAACGCGCATATGATGCCTCTGGTGTTGCAGGCGTCCATAGGCTACGGTAACCGCTTCCCATCAGACGGGCCGTACGCTTGTTTGCCTATTTAGTAGTATAAAAAAAAAATACTTCGGCCTTCGGGCAACAAAATAAATAAACGAACTCTTATTGGCCACTTACGTAAATAACAAAATTTACCAGTGTTTTTATTATTTACCTAAATATGTGGGAGGAGAAGAGATAAAAAATATAACCAAACGATATTACTCAGTGTCGACTTCGAAACATTATGAACATCGTTTATACACACGAAAATGCTTTTAGTTAATGAATCGTGGAAAATGTTTGTTGAAATGGCAGTTTCTGCGTAAATGTGTTTATTTGGTAGTTTAATTATTTTACGCGGTAGATATAAATTGAATTAGTCGCAAATATTTATAAATCTTGCTATTTATTGCTATTTGCTTTTGTCGTATCGCTGCTAATGAAATAATAGTAGATATCTTAAATAAATTACAATAATTATTACATTATTTTCTTTATGTAACGCTCCTCTAAAAATTTAAAATTACTTCGAATATGGAAATTCATTTACGCTGTACAAAATATTTTGTGTAATCATAATCAAAATAAAGACATTATAAAAAAAATATTTAAATATGTACATTAATGTACATTACCTACATTCTTTCCTTCCCAGCATACATTTCAAAATATACATTACTAGCTTCCGCTCGCGACTTCTAAAAGTAGGCTATGTGTTAATCCAGGTCCTATTTATTTATTATTATTATGTTTCATCATTAGCTTCACTGTATTTTCTTTGAGATTAGACAAAAGAAGATCAGTAAAAATTCCTGAAACCTTCGCCGCGAACATACGAAAGAAGCGCGTTCAATGTTCATCTAAGCTTTCATAATTATCAAGCATGATATCCACTTATTAGCACTTAACTGAAACCCAATAGTGTCGGTTTTCGTCCATTAAGTAAACCCATCCATCAGTGTAATCTAAAACCGCTTATAAATAAAGTCCAAGAGCCAAGGGACAAAATAAATCCGACCGGGATCCAAATTCATGCCAATAAATCAAACTGGTTTTTACATTCAAGTATGGAGCATCCTGAAGTAGCGTATAGAAGATAGCTTGGTCGGTTGATGGTCTTTTGTTTATATGTATTACTTTTTAGAATAAAGTAAGGTGGTACGTTTATCATGTTACCTAATTGTAAGTCATTGACCGAATGATTTCTGGATTTCCTCTTGACACGAGCGTGTACCGTCATCGGCCCTTACCGGCAGATCTATATAGGGACACGAGTTTTGACATTTTTTGAAACTACACATAGCACTTTTATTTTAATAGTTTTTCTTGTGTTATTGTGAGTATTGTTGTTTAATTTTGGTGGAATTTTAACCAATAATACTTAGGTCGTATCATAAAGGGTGAGCCATTGGAATAAATGTGTGTAAAGTGGTTTTTCTGAATGTGAAAATTCGTGTTAGGTTTTGAAGAGAAAATCCACCATTTTCTTTTCAAAACAAACGACAGCCGACTAGACAAATGACTTGACTTGACTTATTTATTACAATTTTAACACTTGACATTGGCAAAATTGTCTGTCGAAATGACGGACACAGGCCATTATTGAAGAGAAGAAGAAGAAGAGTCCGTCTAGTTCGTCTGTTTTACAATGGTTTTCAACACTTTGGTAGCCTCAAAATGTAGCCTAGTAAATTAATGAGTTTAGTTGTAGATTGTTATAGTATAGATTTTGACATTCCCTCCTGGATATTTTGACCTGAGGGGTTACTCTCGACCACAGTTCCAATCCGGATTCACGGAATTCGACAGATCTCGTGTCATTTTGTATTGAAAAATGACAGGATTTCTGTCAAAATCTATGGATCCGGATTGGAACTGTGCTCGAGAGTAGCCCACCTGTCCCTTGAAAATTTCAATCGTTCCTCGGATTCCTCCTTACTTCTTGTGACCGCCACAATATCGTCAATAAATTGGAGCCGTCCCACGCTGTATCGATTGTTCATAGTTGACATTCAAGAGTCTTTATTATCTAAAAGCTATTGGGATTTGCGAGGTGTTTTTAGGTACTTGCAATTTTCTTCAATCAATAGCCATACTACTTACCTATAGTCCAATACGAAATATGTTCAAACTAATTTTAGTGAATCTATTGGGATCTTATTAATCCGCACACTCTATTTAGATTGGTTTGTGGATTGGTTGCTGATGAGTAAAAGAAAATAAAAAAAAACATAGAAAGTAGGTTGATTGGATTGGCGACAAAGATAATTAATTATCAATTTGTCAACATGGCCTAGTTGGGGTTCTTCTTGTTAGTTTCCAAAGATTTGTCTAGAAGATCATTGCATTTTAACCATGGTGAAAATATATACCATCTTCACGCATGGGGTGTATTTTGTAGGATGTATGAATGCCCTGGCTGCTACACGCTATTCCCATGGAGGCCCCCAAGACCCTTTATGCGGCGAGGCTTTTAGGCATCTGCATGTTTCTAAAAGGTGTGTATTCCTTGATGTACTCTTCGGGTTTTGTGAGTTCCCTTTACTTTTTCGATCACTTAGGTTTTAAAATCTTTAATATGATCAATTTTGTTATATTATTTTTACGTTCCTACGTATTGTAGATTTATCTACTTCTGTCATTTAATTTAAAAAAAATACGCTATGGTATTTACTTGTGAGGGGTTTCAAATGGTTGGTCCATAAAACTCGACTCATTTCAAGAAAATGCTTGTTATTTTAAACCTAATTTAAAAATATTTCTTATCTTGCAAAATAAGCTTATAGTATACACTTGTATGATTAGTTAGTTTGAGTTGGGAGAGAATTTAAAAGAAGATTGTTCTAGAAAAAGCTCAGACGCCGTCTGGCTATAATTTGGGATGAAATTGTTTTTTTTTTTTTATGATAAATGTAATGGAACAAGCTGATAGCTCACCTGATGTTAAGTGGTAACTTCTGCCTATAACAATGCATTACCTCACAGAGCAAGTCCAATGAGGACGTGCCCTGTAAGGCAATGCACTGCGTCCATTACTCTGAGACGTAAAGATCTTGAAGTCTCATGTGCCTGTAATTACATTATTAAATTACATAATTATTATTGTTTTCATTATAGTCGCTGTGGCGTGTTTCCACAATACAGTAATATCATGACAGCTTTAGGATGTCCCCTGCTAAACATAGGCCTCATCCTGAGAATATTAAACTATTTGGTAATTTGAGGCTTCATCTGTACACATTATATAATTTTTTACCTATCTTAGATATTCAACTTGGATAGAATCATCGATTTGTCACGGCCTACCCTCATATCGTAAGCTCTGAATTGCTTTCGCTGCCCAGCATAATGTCAAGCGATCTGGCCACAGATATACGAAAACAAGAAGCTTTTGACGGCAAAAAAAGCGCTGAAACGCGCTAATGTCACTATTTAGTCACTGAATACCTATGATTTAGTATGAAAACAGTTCAGAAAACGTACCTTGCAGGTTTTTATCAGACAGATTGCCCCGCAGCTCCCAACGTCTTCCAGGCTTTACTAGTTCATATTTTTCATTTATTAAAGAGCAGTCTTACTCTCCGCAATAAAGCAGGTTTTATTAAAACCGAGCAACCCAAGTAAGAAATGACATATTTCCTCAGTGCGTAGGTATACCGCAAAATAAACACGTCTCCTAAGAGCCTTTATAAACTTCATCGGAGGAGACAACATAATGGATAACATCTGATTTACCGACGCGAGAACCGGAGATATCTAGGACGTACTCGGAAAAGAGGGTCGGGGGTACGTTGATACTCGCAGTGGAAGCGAGAGGACGATGGCTAAACCGCGACACGCAACGAACTGTAAAAGTTGGCAACTATAATACAGGTGGGTTACTCTCGACCACAGTTCCAATCCGGATTCACGGAATTTGACGGATCTCGTGTCATTTTGTACTGAAAAATGACAGGACTTCTGTCAAAATCTATGGATCCGGATTGGAACTGTGTTCGAGAGTAACCCACCAGAAAGCAATACCATTCCCCTTTACTCTTGGTTGACAGATCAACCTTCATAATCAAGTTAACATTCTAACCGCTATAGAGAAAAGAAAACTTTAGAAATGAAATCACGACGTGGTCATGTTATTTTGATAATAAATGTCAGTTCCGTATGTGATAAGTTCTTCTCCTTTTTATGGCTTCTCTCTTCGTCATTTCGATATACATATTTGCCAGTGTCAAGTAAATTATTTAAAACAATATTAGTCAAGACAAGTTTTCTATTTTCTAGCAGTCGTAGAATGTCACTCGTCGCGTAGAACCAGCACAGATTTGTCTAGATTATAAAGAAATTGAACCACACAGGTGAAACCGCTGGCAGAAACTAGTGATACACACAGTGGCCCCATTTCCTTAGTCCGTCTATTTATAGAGAAAAACTCAGTGAGCTGTGGGGTACAAACAAGGCTGGGCGTTGTCATGCCTGATGGATGTCTCGGCGCGGAGTAAATATGTCGAGATACTGTTTCGTGTCTCCATACGCATTCTCCCAAATGGGGCTCGTATCTCTCAAGGATATTGTCGTGTAGATGTGGCTTTATGATGATTAGATGTGGCCATTGACAATTAGTTACACTCGTAACTTGGTACGGTATACTGACTGGTACGGAAATAAAATGGTAATTGAGGGGAATGTAAATAGGGGTAGTTCAATTTATCACGCTTTTTCTTAGATAATAATTATTTTCCTTTAAAAGGTTTTTTTTTTTTTTAATACAATATAGGCAACCGTTTGACCACAATCTCACCTGATGTTAAGCAATGACGTGGTCGACGATGTAGCACGGTTACCTAGAAGATACCTATTCACTCTACTCTTGAAAACTTCCAAATTATAGTCATTCGAAAGTAACATTAGATTGAAATTACCCAACAACTGTAGGTTCTTTACTGTCGTGTCCGCCATCTTGCGTGTCTTGCCAACCATAGATAAAGTAAACGCTGTATAAATAGTGATGATAGGCGTATTTATAGTATCTATAGATACAGGCTAGTGTTGGCTAATAGTAACTTTAAACTAGAGTGTTACCTTGTACTAATATTCTGTGGTGTTACGTAGATATTGAAATTTAAAAAAAGTTAAAGCGAAGTCAAGGGCTTTCATAAGTCTAATCATACTGTTTAATGTGCAAACATGATAAAGCTCTGCTTTCAGGCAATTTCCGTTCACAGGGTGTTTATTTTCGCTAATCTTAGAAACATGTTGTGGATTATAATTATCATAAAAGGGTTTCTTAGCTTTTTATCAATAGTATATTAGATTAGCTAAATATATTATACGTACTACCACAGATCATATAATACTATATTGTTCTGTAGCGAGAATATAAAGCGGCAGTTTTTTTGACCGACTTCAAAAAAGGAGTTCTCAGTTCGGTTGTATTTTTTTTTACCTCAGATCTCATAAATAATTCTTAATGAACTATCTTCACCATCATCTGATGATAAAGTTGCAAATTAATCAAATTAAAGTAGGTTTTCCTAGTTTTTTAAACTTATCAATTATTTTATATTAGCTTGATTTTGTGACTTGATAGTGTGGTTAGACTATTATATTCATAGATTTATATAGTACAGCATAACGGTATCTCGATTTTCCACAGGATTTATTATAAGACGGGCACATCGCCAAATCACCAATCATATTCGTTCGAATAGCTTCAAAATATTTTTGTGTATGAACCTAAAGTAAATAACGTTGGAAATAGTAGAGATACCGATTTCAGTTGAGGAATCTAACATGATGATGCGTCATACAGCACATTTATTTCACACGACAACCAAAAGGAGGGTTATGTTTTCTGTGATTTATGACAGCTCGACAGATAATTCTGCACGTTTTATCTTCCCGATTCCTTCTCAAAACGTTTCCACATGAATGGACTCGTGTCTATCACTAGCGGATCCAGGGGGGCTAGTGGGCTCGACCCCCTCCCCATTCCCCCCTCTAAATTCACGTTTGTCAGAAAAAATCGCTAAACAGACTGGGTCAAGCCCTCTTACATCAAAATTCTGGATTGAACCCCTTCAACCAGAAATCCGGGGTCCACCCCTGTGTGGGATGTATCATTACTATAAAATAGAGGGAATAATGGATCGTCCGTTGGTAATAAGCTTTTTATTCGGTCGGTCTATGGGAATTATCGCCTTTTGCGAAGGTCTATCTGTGTGAGTGGTTTGGGAAATGAGGTTCTTCGTGGTCTGAAACTATTTAGAAGCTCGATGAGCGTATTTTTTTTATAAGTTGGTTTTAGTTAAGTATTTAGCTGCCAGCACACCTAATGATAAACCATGCTTAGCCATAGGTATAACTAGTAGCTGGGTTAACTTACTTCATCTAAAACCATGCTCCAGTTGCAGGTTAAGGTTCCTATGAATATGCCAGTCATGGAAGATCTTTGACTAATACAGCTTTAACTTCAATCATACAGTACAATACCCAAACGAAGTTTCTCTAAGAAACAATTCATTTGGAGTCCACCACATCAGTACTATTTTCGCTAAACTTGTAATATTTGCATAACTATATTTTACTTACGGGTGACAGAGATAAAAATCTGAGATTTCTTATTTATATTTATTCAGCGTGTATGAATAATCAATAATGACTCTATCAATAATCAGATCTCAAAGCACATTGCCTCGATGCCAAGACCGAGCGATACATTTTCAATTTCAAAACTTAATCAGATAAAATTGCAGATCATCCGATACCCACTATCGGGTTTGCCGCTCTACGTATTCTAATTTCGTCCTTGAGCAGGTTGCCCGCCAAACCGTCAAATTGAGGGTAGAAAAAGCGTTCAACCCCTTCGTATTTCGAGTGAAACATTTTTTACGGTGCATTTGTGGAAGTATTATTTACCAATGTCGATGGACACATTTTGTTCATTTATGAGGTTCTGTAAAATCACAGAAAAATACATTCTTGAGGTTGTTAATTTGAATAATTACACATTGTGCGTTTTGCAATTGATCATTTTGAGCAGTTTTATCTACTTGTTTTTAGACATTTTACTTGGAATTGACGTCTATTGTAATATTTACGCACTTATATATCTTATCATAAGAAACCTAGTAAGCTTTTTTGAGCAAAATTTTAGTAACATTTAGTCTAAACAATTTACAAAAAACAAACGAATGAAAACAAACTTCAATAAGGCAGTGATGTTGTTAATGCTAATAGGTTGCACCAACTGCCAAATCCTGTTAGCCCGTTCAGTGGCCGCGTACGTCACCTAGGCACATGTCAAAATCGTATGACAGTTTTATACACAGCTTCCGAAATGTTCTGTGCTCGAAATCGATTAAGCCACATTTACCTATGTGGCCCTCGAGCGAGCAAAGCCATGAGTAGAAACAAGTCACAAATAATCGATGTACCTAAAATTTGTATTAAAATTTAACTTGCTCTCGTAAAAACGACCTAAGGTTATGATTATGACAGAGTCTTGTTACGAAAGTTAATTAACGTCACATAAATCACGGCTTTCTGTTCTTTTATTATTCACTTTGACATTTGTGAAATGTCTAATTTTCTTCGTTAATTAAAGCAACGTATCTCTAAAGTAAGCCTAAGGCGTATTTACTTCGTGCGACTGTTTCGAAGCCACAAACTAACTATGAGTAAAGCCGTACGGGGTCGTCCTTCACCCAGCTCTACCAAATCAAAACTATGAATGATGACCCTTTGTTAAATAAAACGAGAAAAGCGTGTAACACTTTAAAAATATTAAATTACCTAAAGATTTTGATTTAGTTTGAATAGTTCCCTCAAAAAATAACATCTGCAAAAAATATACACGAAACGTCGAAACAGCAAACCGGCTTTCGATTTCGTTTGAATAGTCTTCTTCTTCTTTTCTTCAATAATGGCCTGTGTCCGTCATTTCGACAGACAATTTTGCCAATGTCAAGTGTTAAAATTGTAATAAATAAGTCAAGTCAAGTCATTTGTCAAGTCGGCTGTCGTTTGTTTTGAAAAGAAAATGGTGGATTTTCTCTTCAAAACCTAACACGAATTTTCACATTCAGAAAAACCACTTTACACACATTTATTCCAATGGCTCACACTTTATGTTACGACCTAAGTATTATTGGTTAAAATTCCACCAAAATTAAACAACAATACTCACAATAACAACTATTAAAATAAAAGTGCTATGTGTCGTTTCAAAAAATGTTAAAACTCGTGTCGTCTGAATAGTCTTCTTCTTCTCTTCAATAATGGCCTGTGTCCGTCATTTCGACAGACAATTTTGCCAATGTCAAGTGTTAAAATTGTAATAAATAAGTCAAGTCAACAAAAATAACATCCGCCAAAAGTATACACAAAACGTCAAAATAGCAAAACGACTAACGGTCTTATTACAGAACGAAGACTAAAGAAAGTCATGGTTTACCTTGACATAAACCTTTACGTTGACGTACGTTTAAACCTTGAATTTCTTTAGTGTTCGTTCTGGAATAAGACCGTAAATGTTTCTTTTATTTGGGCTTTTTCTTCATAGTGTGGAATTATTTTTCTTATAAAACACATTATATTTTTATTAGCACCAGCACTTATAAAACCGCTTAGGTTTGTTTATTAAGGATCATCCTATTAGCGAGTCTACATCCAAATTTGCGTAAATATAAACGCGGCTTAACCCACTCAAAGTTGTAAACAGTCGTTACGTAATTTTAACTTTGAGAAACTTGCGCCTTAACTAATTAGTTAAAGGTTAAAAGGGAAACAGTGAAATGTGACGTCATCTTATCAGAAAATAACATAGGGTATTCTTACACAGAATTACATCAGTTAAAAGTGATGCAAAAAATAAAAACATTCATCGCTGGAGAACTCTTTGTCCCAATACAAATTAGTGCATGTTACTTGCTCATGTCAAATCTTGGTATTTTTTTATATTTCGTGCAACAATCGTTTGTGATATCTGGGTAACAAATGGAGAGCTGTTTTTGGACAAGATTTGAGTCATGAGATTTAATATTGTTTTCTTAGATGAAAGTTACAATAATTATTTTGGTTTAGAAACCGATATCCTTATCTAAAAACTTTGTGATCAGTTTCTATTTCACTTTAATATTGATATCGATTGACACAAATTCAAAGAAAACTATACTTAGTTCACTATGCTAAAAAGGTACTACCTACACGCAAAAATATTTTGTATATAACATACACACACATGCTTAACTGCTTCCATTTTATTTTTGAGGGTTTTATTCAGCGCTCAAAACATTACAAAAAAAACTAAACTTCAAATAGGTAGGTACTTCTATTATGAAAGGTTGCCATAAACTTAATCCAAGAATTTATTTATTAAGCTGTTTTGCTCCACTTATAAATAAAATAAACAAATGACACGACATTATTTTTTTATCGCTATAATATATTTGAAAATGGAAAGGAAGTAGGTAACTAAGTTTACTTGTCGTCTTCTCCCCTACATCCACGCTCTGAATATGAAACAATCGTACGGAATATATCTCAAATTATTATTTACCTACGAAGTCTTCAAAAGAATTCTCGAGGACGGTATAACGGAAAAAAATTTAATAAACTTTTTATTAGAAAAATATTAATTTTAATAATATTTAAGTGGTTCCGAAACGTAAGCAAAAACGAAACTGAAAATTCGATTGAGCAAAGGTTTCTAAAGACATGTTTTCATTTCGAATAAGTATTAAAACTAAAATATAAACAATACCCGCAAACTTTAAAATTTAACTTCTGCGCGACAAAATAGCCTTCTGTAGAGAAAACTTGACTTTCGTTACTTAATATAGGTACAGAATAACATCAAAGAATTTCGTCCATTCACAAGTTAGGAAGGTGGCCCAGAGTTATACCAACGACTATTTATCTTTAGCAGTAGTTTTAACCCTTCGTGCTTATGGTACAGAATAGGTTAAAATGTATAAAATGTTTACAATACTTACTGAACATTTTCAAAAAATCTCCTGAAGTATGGAACTGCAAAAATGTTTGTATTCCGAATAAATGTCCCAATAACATGTAAGTCCTACCATTTTTGGGTATCATGAATGCAAAATAAAGTGTTATGATTACTGCTACGTATTGTAAAATTGTTTTTCTGCCAGTAAAGAACATTCATGAATTTTAAATAATGACGTCATTGTTAGGCGTCATGGCTCAGTCGGTAGTAGCTCTGCCTTCCGTGATGTGGGTCGTGGGTTCGATCCCCACCGAGAACAAACATTTGTGTGTTGTAAACATAGATGTTTGTTCTGTGTCTGGGTGTTTCTATGTATTATAAGTATGTATTTACAAAAAAAAATGTATGTATGTATTCTATCAGCCATCTAGTTTCCATCGTACAAGCTTTGCTTAGTTTGGGACTAGAAGGTGTTGTGTTAAGTGTCTGTGAATATTTATTATTATTATTATTTTATTTAAAAAAATCCAACGGTTTACCACAATATTTTTTTAGAGTACATTAATATGACTGTTATGAATAAAAATTGTTCTTATTCTCGTTTATCTATTAATTTCCTTGAAAGTTAGCCAAATTATATAATATTCTGTTCTCTAAAAAAATCTAATCGTACAACGGTCATAGATGTCACGTCCAAGATGGCTTCTTCTTCTTCCTTTTTCTTTTTTTCATGTTGCCATTCCATTACAATGACCAAAACTAGATAGAAAAAAGTTTCACATCACGTATTCTATTTTCTGAGTTCTTTCACTTACCGGAATGAATTCGCAAACGAATATCAATCTCTTCTCCAATCTACATACATAAACATAACCAGTGTGTAGATTGTCTGGCTGTTTAGTTCTTTGTTTTCAACGCACGTATTTTTTCGTATATTCCGAACACAATACCTATCTACTCTCCGGCATTTCGCAATGTTTCGCTACATACGTCGGAGACTTTGAAACAGTTGTTATTTTATTGCGTTGTAAATCTGGAACAGTGTCCAGAGCGTGCATCATTCACCTGTGTTTGCTATCGTATCAGCTTTGTCTATTCCTTTTTGTTCCAGTTCGTGATTGTACTAGTTTTAGTACGCTTTCATCCTTTTCATTGTAAATTTTAAGTTTTTCCACATTTGCATATCTATTTGTTTTTATAGTACATTATGGTACTAGTGTGGTACATTGGTGATTACCGCCGAGGTGCCATTGAGACCCGAGCCGCAGGCGAGGGTCTTAAGAGAGCCGAGGACGGTAATCATCAATACACACGTGTATCATACGACGTTTTTCAACACACTTGTGAATAAAATAACTATAATTTCAACAGTGAAAACGAGTTGTGAAAAATGTTTCGCTAAGGCGGGAAAAATTAATCAGTGTTCCTATGCGCGCGCATTGCGATCGGCCACAGACTAAAGGGATGAGGTTTTTTTTTTATTTTCCGCGCATAGGGTTTGCGTATATTCTGCCACGTACAAAATGGGGAATATAAAGTTTTCTTTTATTACAGAGAAAACAAAAGTTATATGTGAGTGAAAGTTTTATTTATTAAACACGTACGAGTTAAAATTATCTATTTAAATAAGAAGTTGCATGAAATGAGCAAGCAATAGGAACATTAATTTATTTGCTCTTTTTTATGAATAAAAACTTTTTTAAGAACAAAACACAACCACTCAACCACAAAATTTCAAAAAAAAATCTATAACTCACTAGTTTGATTATGGGTGTCATTATGTGCCTAATTGCAGTGACCATAGAGCCACTTTATGAGCAAGTGTGTTGAAAAAATCTTTATTTTAAAGTAGTTAAAAACACAAATATAAAATTCAAACTTTAAACTTTGCGATGTTGTTCACATTCTTTGTGTATCCGTAAAATTTAGTACAATAGTATTCTTCCGTTGCGTGCTCCACTGCTACACCGTTCATATTTATAAATTGTATATACTCTCGTATAAACTCGTAACTGTTGCTAAATAAACTTTCTACACGCTTTTAAACGGATACATTATAGTGGAAAGCGATGTGTATTTTCTTGTCATAAACTATGCAAGATCGTCTCCTCAAGCGCTTGAAGCGTTGGGGGAACATGGTGTCTGCAAGTTTTAAGAGCTCACTCACAGCTTGAGGATGAAATAAATAAAACTTGCTTAGTCGATATACATTTACACCAGCAAAGAGTTTTTAAAACCACGGAAAACAGCAAACTTTTCAAGTGTTTACGGAATAGCGCTATTTACTATTTTGATATTCAGAACGCTTAAACCCGCATTTTGATTAATCAAAGGAAGCTAAATATTTATACGGTTTGAAATGAAAAATGGCGATCTGTTTTTTTTACATAAAACTGCAGTAACTTTGAGCCATTTATATTCCTGTTTAAATTTCACATAGTTTAACGGACTAAGTAAATCTCTTTAGGTTCTTTTGTGCGGCAACAATGCTTAACAGAGTTTGCTAAAGTTTCTAAAATAAAAGAAGAAAATTTGAATACCTGCAAAGACTACGTCAACCTTTTCCAATTGAATTATACCCTGTCTAGATTGCAAATAGTCTCATTTTTCTTTTTTATATCATTTATTGCCCACCTGAATCTATTAGCATTAATTTTATTTTGTTTTGTGAAATTTTACAACAGCTTCA
This sequence comes from Eulithis prunata, assembly GCA_918843925.1. Lineage (NCBI taxonomy): Eukaryota > Metazoa > Arthropoda > Insecta > Lepidoptera > Geometridae > Eulithis > Eulithis prunata. The sequence continues at coordinate 2,493,628 of OU974016.1, read as the reverse complement.
TTGTCTGTATTCATGAACATTGTTTTATTATACCATCAAATTTCTTTCAAGAAATACTAAATATTTTAACTTTGTTACCTTGTATATATTTTATGTACCATTTTGCTACTGTAAAGCTGAATAAAATGGTTTCAAATGTACCTATTCCTTTGAAAAATGTTAAATCAGTTTCAACAATTCGTAAGGTACAAATATATTGATTCACATACGAATTGTCGAGATTGGCACTAGTCTACCTGCTGAAATCTAAAAGATCCTATAACCCGTGAAAACAGAAACATTGGCAAGTGAAAATGCCTTCACATACGAGTGAGTGCATGTGCATAAATATTGGAAAGTTAGGGCGTTTCGAGATTTCGTTTGGAAGCTTCTGGAAGCCAGCCAAGCCAATACGAAGTAACCGAGTAGAACTGCATGCACCTATAAACAACGAATAATGCGAAATGAAAGTGTGAAACTGAACTAATAAAGTTATTTCAAATGTTCTGTGAAATAATTTTGTTTGGACTTTTCATCAAGTTTCAATGGGATGTTCAACAAGTAGTTTTTCACAAAATTTAAAGTTTATTTCTTTGTTTTTCTTTTATTTAGTAGGGCTTCCTAATTCATCTATTTGGTAACAGTATCCATTATTGTGCGATGGTTTCTAATGTTCTAATTTTCGTTTTCTTTTTAAATTTTCCTACAAATTAAACACATTTTGTTAGTCAGATCTATCGTTAAACCAACCAACACCCATGTATTTCTCTCAATCAATTCGAAACCTTTCACTACTCTTGTGTTGCTTGTGGATAATATAATTTTCTCCTCTTTACAGGTATTATTACATTTGAAGGATCAGGTAACACTAAGTTAAAATTTAATCAATTCAACTAGAATGATATTTAAATCTTTCAACTGAGAGTAATTATGAATATCTGTGTAATTAGTTGATGAAGGTGTTGATTGGGTTATGTTAAATAGACTGAGATCGTTTAATCTCAGTCTGTGCATAACATAAAAATACGAAACTAGTAGTCAGTCTAGCTGTTTCTAAGCCACTGAAGCAGAAACACGAGAAAATGCTCGTGCATCACTAGGTACATCGATTTATCCGCCTTTATTATCCACAATGTAGAATGTAGGCACATAATGTCAATGGCGTATTCAAAATGTAATTTGGGTCATTGTTCTCAGGAACTAGCTGCAATATCAAAAGATTAATGACAGTGGAATGCTCTGCGTCATAACATTGCAGGCTCATAATAAATTCCATGGATTTTCCTCCCAAACTTACAAGTACCTCGCAAATAGAGGCTGGTGTTCTACACAGGGGTATTTTGATACTGGCTATAATATTGTAATGGCAATACAAAATCTTTGAGACCTTACCATCTTTTTTTTTTATATATTTTTTATTTAATGATAAAGGTAATGGAACAGGCTGATAGCTCACCTGATGTTAAGTAGTAACTGCTGCCTATAACAATGCATTTTCTAAGGCATTTCTGAATTTCAGATTCGTGAGACACAAAGTGTGGTTTACTTGATGTTATTTTCCTTTTTTACGTGGGCAGGTATTTATTTACATTACATGGGTTAGTTTGATAATAGCTATTAGAAAGAAAATGAGCATCTCGGTTTTTTTTTTCTTACGGTGTGAGTTACGTGTGTTGTTTTACGTGTTTTTTTAAGACTTTATTCAGTGTAAGTTGTCCATTATTTTCTTTCCATCTTCTTTAAATTCACGATCCAAGATAAATACAAAAGGATTGTGTCCGTTTTCGCAGAATCTTTTCGAAAATTGAGTTTTTCTGTCTTTGTATTTCTATGCTAAGTAATTGCTTTTTATCCTACCCGAAATAATCTAGACGATATTATCAACAAAGACTTTGTTTTTGAAAAACAAAAGGGTTATACATTTTATTCAACTTTTTTATATAGAGACCATCTCAAGTCCTCAACAATTTTAATTATCCTTGTCTAAAAATCCAAGCCCATTATTCTAAGAAAATGTCAGAAAATTATGACTAAGATTAGCGACTGAGAAGAAAGTTGGCTATCTATAAAAACAAGTTGATTCATGAGATTCTTTAAAACGCAGTGCACCCCGAACATGATTTATCAATCGAGTTTTCTAGAAAGCCTGAAATGAACTGCTACACTGCTTTACAAGAAAGTATTTGAGCATTCCGGCTCTATGTGCTTTGAATACATGATACTTACATTTCGTGCGTCCTAGATAGTGATCAAATAACGTTCAAATAATAATATATTGTGTAAAAAAATGCAACATTTTGAATGAATGAATGAATGAAAATGCTTTTTTGTACGTAGGTACACCTTATAACTAATATGCGAGACAGATTAAATTACATTATGTTACGTACAATGGGCGGTCTTATCGCTAGGGAGTTTTCTTTTTTTTTTGGCTAGATTTTTGTGGTTTACAAAATAATAAATTTATTAGGCGAGCTCGATTTGGAATTATGCGCGCTAAAGTTACGACACGCGTTTGTTAAAAAATGTTTGACTATGATCTAATGTTGCTGCCAATTACAGAAGTCGTGAGCGACTTCATTGTTCAAATGATATCGAGATCGTGACAAAAGGTTTTCAATTCACATTTTTTAAATTTATAAATTCTTATTCTAGTCAACGCGAAAACCAGGAAACTCTTAAACGTGACAAAATGTTGAGTTCTTTTAGTATAGCGCTATTGAGTTTATGTTGATTAAAAAAGTTCAATATTCAAATTCAGTCATAAATATTTTCTACAATATCTGCAACTAATGATAGAAAATAATTCAGTTAAATTAAATCAGTTATGTATTTTTTTGTAATCAAGCACTGAAAAAGAGCTGAAAATGGATTTTGCTTCCGTTCGTTACTTCGCTAACTATTTTATGCTTTCCATTATTAGCTGTTTTCACACTATCAACGACATTACTACACGATATTGATACTGGCAAATTTTTATTAGAGCTACTGACATATTATCGGTATCGTGTAGTTATCGTACCAGTGTGCAAACGTCCTAAGAGAACTTCCGAGTGCGTGAAAATTAATCTCCACTTAAGACCCCATCAGTTAAATGCAAGCCATTAGACAATTAAACCCAAGTTTCAGTTCAGTTGTTTGCTGAAATTACAGTTCGTGTGATTTTGGTTTAAAACTTATCTGAGCCTACATTTTAACTCTATGACCACACATGACTTTATGCCACTGCTTTTTGGGTTCATTACGCTAGAACCATTTTTTGGGATGTCATATTTTTACAACACTTGAAGAGCAAGCAAGCGTACGGCAAAGTGAGAAATGAGATGCCCGCCTTATGGTTAGTGGTACGCTAACCAATGAATGGCTTCAACGCCAGAGGCAACACTCGTCCACCCTTTTTTTGAAAAACCTTATACTGAGCCCTGATTCTGTGCATTTGTTTTGACTTTCGAATCGAGTATAGCACACGCAAACGCATTCGCAGAGCTAGAAATTTTGTTGGGAATTGCACAATTCCCAAATCTCCCGGTAGAGGCGCTTATGCGGTTTTCATACTAAATTTCTCAAAATGCGTTTGCGTGTGCTATACTTGAGTCGAAAGTCAAAACAAATGCACAGACTCGGGGTTCTGTAGGTAATCTTTAGAAAAAACCTCAGCAGGGTTGCTTAGGCCATCACGCAATCGAACCCTTGCCATCTGCAATAATCTGCATGTACTATGGATTTATAAATGCTACTGGGAGATGTTTATTCTATACCTAGTGAGTGCCAACCCTAAGTGCTTCAAGCCGTAGACTTGGTAGCTCACGAGGCTCACTAGCTTGCTGGAACAATCTTAGAGTGTCTTAAGTGTTCCTATTGTGTGAAACCTTTGCATAGTCGGGAAAACGAAAAAAACAATGTTTCCAGGTATTTAAGGAAAAGCTGACTCATAATAAGCACATTCTGTGATATAATAATACTTTAGCTATGATGAGAGATATTATGTAAATCTTAGGGCTATGACTCTAAAGCTACGCTAACTAAAGTGTCTGCTAAATCTGTTGTCATCTATTTTCGTTGTCATGCAATTGACAATGACAGATCATTTCTTCTTCTTCTTCTTCTCTTCAGTAATGGCCTGTGTCCGTCATTTCGACAGACAATTTGCCAATGTCAAGTGTTAAAATTGTAATGAATAAGTCAAGTCAAGTCATTTGTCAAGTCGGCTGTCGTTTGTTTTGAAAAGAAAATGGTGGATTTTCTCTTCAAAACCTAACACGAATTTTCACATTCAGAAAAACCGCTTTACACACATTTATTCCAATGGCTCACCCTTTATGTTACGACCTAAGTATTATTGGTTAAAATTCCACCAAAATTAAACAACAATACTCACAATAACACAAGAAAAACTATTAAAATAAAAGTGCTATGTGTCGTTTCAAAAAATGTCAAAACTCGTGTCCGACAGATCATTTTGTAAAGCCGTGCTAAAATGACAGAAAAATATAAATAAAGAATGACGGACACAGGCCATATAGGTTTAAAAGAAGAAGAAGTCGATGTTTATCATTTTTCCAAGGCAGTCGACGTTAGGATTTTTTTTTCCACGCGCCTAAATTTAATTTCATCTGTCATCTGTTGCAAAATCAGTAGTATACTAGTCATCATCATCATTATCAGCCTATAAAAGTCTACAGCTGGACAAGCACAGGCCTAATAAATGCACCAGCTGTTTAAATAATCTATGGCAGCTATAAACCCATGATTGTTCGGCGATGTAGGAAAACATGTTTTGGTTGCTAAGTACAGCGTATTTACTTAGTTTGCTATCTCATTCTGAGGGATGTTTGCTGTGTAAATACGTAAGGGTTGGTATTGATCCCTTGACCTAACTTATCCCTCGGATTGTATGACTGGGGAATCACCTAAGGAACAATTTCATACAACAAAAACATTTGTAATCACAAATATTCTTACTTAGTATCCATTTAGACATTTTTAGTAACATCATTGGCAGCTTATAGTGACACACTGCTGGGCATAAGCCTCCTCCGTCAAACGTCACTCGTGTCTATTTTGGGTCTTTTGCATCCGTCTTCCCCTGTACGGCAACGATATCATCCACCTATCTGGCTGTTGAGAGAGAGGCTTACCTTAGCAGACCAACAGCCAGATTTTGACTACATTTTATTAAAAGGATAACTCCTCTGGTTTGAATTTCAAATTGAAATTAACAGGCCTTTGCATCTTATCTAGATGTAGGAGCCACTTTCTACCCATGCCCTGATGAACGAGACGCTGCAGTACCTGAGACATTTATTTTAAACTAGGTGCCGCCCGCGACTTCGTTCGCGTCCCGTTGGTTCCCGTTAATTTTTCGGGATATAAAGTAGCCTACCTATGTGTTAATCCATATTAATAATAATTATATATTCCAAGTTTCATCCAAACCGGATCAGTAGTTTTTACGTGAAAGAGTAACAAACATCCATCCATCCATACCTACAAACTTTCGCGTTTATAATATTAGTAGGATTTAGTAGGCTTGCCCAGCACCTAGGCATGCCTAAATTGAAAGAAAAAGTAAGGAAAAATAGTTGACGACGAGATGAACAATCAAACCCCTGAATCTTGACATCCTCATTACTGTCACCTTCGCTTTCAATTTCCAGCTCTTCAACAACCATGTCACGTAACAAAAGAAACTCATATTTCCAAGTCATAACACGAGGCTACTCAGACTTTTTTGGCCAGGTTATTACTCTAATCACACTCTTAATATTTGAGGGCAAGTATAACCATTTTCCAGCACCAAGAGGTACGAGTTATTCGAAACTTGATACCATTTTGACTGGCTGGTTTGACCAATCGCAAGGTTGTGACTAATCTTTTGACAGAAAACAAAAGCAGTGATTGGTCAAAACACAGTAATGGCAAAACAGGATCGACCAATCACACGCTTTCAATCAAATTCTTTGACAGAGAGAATAAAAGCAGTTTGTGAAACAACAACACTGTCGCAACACGAATTTGATACGGTATTAGCTTTGAAATCTTAGTAAGATTTTTTCATTTGCAAACCGGATGTTTTTTGACCAATCATAAGTTTTTGGCAACAAAAATTAGCCAGTTCTACCGAAATTACAACTTTGAATTAAAATTTACATACTCGTGCCCATATTTTTTTAAAGTTTTCTTTTCTCTAGCGATTGTAGAATGCCAACTTGGTTAATGGAAATGTTTGAGTTACGACACAGAATAGATAAAGTACTTCAAAGTTACGATTCAGTTTGAGATCCAGGATGCGGGTTCCAAGCATTTTCACGCCTTCAAAAGTGGAATATCAAAAAACTAATAAAACTATCTAGGAAGTTGTGACAGAGTCGTTTATGTAGTTCTGAATTTGCATGAGTTATGGACTTGGCTCTTTCATTGCGGAGTTTTTCGTAGACTCCTTTCCGTGAATCTACTTTTTGTCGGGTTGATCGTGTTTTGTTTGTTTTTTCTTTGTGTGTTCAAATGTGGACTTGGGCAGGGAAGTGGGCACGAGCATAATGCTAACACGATCATACCTCTGTCCCGACTCCCGGCCCAAGCTTATGCCCTAGCTCCCTTGTGAGAATAAAGGCGATGTTGCTGTGGCAATAAGTCCGCGGCAATAATGCCGGCAGCGGCATGGGCATAGTGTGAACGCGGTATAAGCTGAATTCGCTGAATGGGTTTCACTTCGAACAAAACGAGCTCCACACCCCAACCAGCAAAACCGAAGTGCCAAGTACTTTAAACTCGTAATGGTACGCGTCCGCAACTGTCTCCTATAATGATCGCACAAACCTCTGTAAAGAGAACTCTCACAAAATTTACTGCATTCAGAAACTTTGTTGAACTCAAATATGCACGTTTGTATAAAAAAGTTCTGTAAATTCTCTGTACTAGAAGCTGAGCAATGAGATTGGACACTAAAGCCGGCTGTAATAAAAAGTGTTGCGTTTCTGCTAGACCGGCAGACAATAAACACAGCATAAAACTGCAAGTACCTAACTTGAGGCGATTTTTATTTTCATGATCTAGTGTTCCAGGTGTTAAAAAAGTTATTCAAAAGCTTTGCATCAAGCTGTCGTCTATACCTATGCTGTTGTACTGTATTTTTTTTTAAATATCTGAGTCCTAATTCTCTTTAAGAATCTAGAAAAATATCGTTAGGATTTGGTTGGGATGTCATAAAAATCACTTTGACGTAGCAGGTATAACAAAGTCACAAACTAGTTGGTGGCACTAACAAATTCAACTCAATTGAATAAGTTGATAACGGGTGTGTAACGGGTAGACAGAGGACGATTTTTTCTACAGAAACTAGAAAAAAAGACGTTTGAGTTTACTATCGAACATTCGTTTTGAAAGTTACAATGAGACCATAAAAAAAGTTTAATAATTGCACACCTTTTTACTCCCAAAGGTGTGCCTGAGAAAGCCGTGAAGTGAAAGCATTACCCTAACAGCCTCAAGGGCGAAGGAATTACTGGAATAAATTTTAGCTTGTCGTCTTCTTAGAGTGTTTGGGTGTTCCGTAACGTCTCCCTTGCTACCACTTATTAAAAGACTTCGGGTACAGGTATTTCGGGATTTTGTGTCCGTAATTGGGCACTCAGTCAATCCGCTAAGGGTTTTTTGTAAGGGCCTTTGTTAGACCTCACAAGTTACAAAGCACTTAATATCTCACGGGCTATTAGGTTTAGCCTTCAGACGCGAGCTTATAAAGCGTTTTTTTTTTAGTGTTTCTTCTATCTATCTATCTAATCAGCCTATGCTGACCCCGGTTGGGTATAGGCCTCCTCTTTGTCACTCCATTCTTTCCGATCCTGCGCCAATCGAATCCTGTGTGCTCTTCACACACTTAGTGTGCACTTTCACGATGTCTTCCAAAGTTTTTCTTATATTACTGTATTTTATAACCTCAACATATAGACAAACTCTTCTTTTTGGGACGAACCCCAAAAACAGACATTTCTCACCAGTGCGGTTACATTGTGCAAACGAAAGAGACAAGTAGCATTATTTTGCATATTTACTAACATGTTTGCGACAAAGGCTTTGAACAAAACATAAATAATAGGGAAAAAACAAAGTTTACGGTGTAAGCCACACGCGTCCCTTTGAACCACGCAAAAGGGTTTGCTTTTATTTATAGTTGACTATAAATTTGGTGAAAGACAAAGCAACCTCAATGTGTTCCGTGTAAGTTGTAATAGCACCAGTTTATTATCATAATAGGCATCTAGTTAATCGCAAAAGTTTCAGAAGTAGGCGTACATTTTTATTCAAATTTTCTATGCTACGAGTAAGTATGAGTTTGGTTTTATGTAAATGGTTCTTTTTTTTTAAATTGCTCTTTTATTTATCCTAAAACTCTTCAGACGCAGTTGACAGGTACAAAATGCTTATAGCATTAAGCCCACCTAATTGTACATTTGTTCATTTGGTGCATTAAAAAGTTAAATAAATAAATTAGATTTCAATGTGTGACGAGAGCAAACAGTGGCTAAAATATTATTATAACCGCTACAATTGGGTGTTTTCCTTTGACGAATTAAAGGTGTTTGCACATTGATACAACACGACATCAGCGAAAAATCAATTTCATTAACTTAGTACTAAAAGCCACACCATGTCGGCGCCGACAACAATATTTTTGTTCACGTTACTGATGAGCCTGTCGATATCTTCTTGGTATCGGCCCAGTTTGTAAACACTCAATTAATCAAACTTAATCAATGCTTCTGAAACTTGAGCGAAGTTTAAGTTAGAAGTAAAGAAGTCTTGGTACCGTTAACCGTCGAATCGGATCTGCTAATCATAATTTTCGTGGAGACGTGGATACACCAAACTTGCTTCCAACTTGATCGACTTAGCACATCAAAGGGCTTAAAATTAGTAAAAATGTTATTGGAATTTGGCTGGGAAGTCATAAAACTCATGACAACCGGTGACATTTAATTTTATGACATCTAAAGAAAATCTCAAAGATATTCGACGGAGTTTTGTCATTTTTTGAAACGACACATACCACTTTTATTTTAATTGTTTTTCGTGTGTTATTGTGTTTAATTTTGGTGGAATTTTATCCAATAATACTTAGGTCGTAACATAAAGTGTGAGCCATTGGAATAAATGTGTGTAAAGTGGTTTTTCTGAATGTGAAAATTCGTGTTAGGTTTTGAAGAGAAAATCTACCATTTTCTTTTCAAAACAAACGACAGATGACTTGACTTGACATATTATTTCAAATTCATCACTTGACACTGACAAAATTGTCTGTCGAAATGACGGACAGAGGCCTTAAACATTTTCTTTTTTCTTTAAAACCAATAGGTACAAAGAAGAAGAAGAAGATTTTAATACAGAATTATCCTCCTGAGAATATTATCTCAAATCTCTTAAATCGACGATACATCTCACGTCAGGTCTATCAAAGGAAATAAAGAATAGTGCTCTACTTACTACCTACTATTGTTGTAAGAAAGAGGTAGAAACGTCTTCACACGCAAACACGATCATAAATCTATACCAAATAGTCCTTCGGCTATTCACCAAAAGTAATTTGGTTTTACTATCTTGATTTTTCTTATCAATACGATTAAGGTAAGTAGAATTAGTATGTTTTCTTATATTATCCGTGTTAATGTGCATATAAATAACGGTGAAGGAAAACATCGTGAGGAAACCGTATTGACGATGTCTTTCCTGTGGATATGGCTGACTAGGCTGAGAGGATGGTATAGATGCTGGGCAAGCCTACTCCATCTAAACATTGTCCCAGGCACTACAGTGTCCCGTTAAGTGTAGGCATAGGTTGCTTCCTGACACTGTATTAATCATCTTCAATAGATGTAAAAGCCTAAGATGTTATAGTATCCGATACCATTAATATTATATCAAAGAATATGAGAGCCGGTTTTGTTTTCCTGAGAATAAAAAAGTAAATTATGCAATAACAATAACGCTGTGGCAGAAATGTTTGGAAGCTTTGTTCTGTAAGTTCTGTTGCAGAGTCTGATTCAGTATCTCTATCACGAAAAAATCTGACAGTCGCCGCTTTAGCGTATTAAAGGTATATTGCACGTCAATGCCAGCTCGACTGCCAAACATTGTAGAATCACCGCGCAGTGTATCTCGGATACGCTAGTGTAACGATACGTTTGCGATTGTCACATTTATTCGTGATCAAGGCACTGATATCTGCGACTTCGTACGCGTGCGAAACTTTCCATCAAAATATCTGTCACCAACATACGATAAACCTCGTAGCAAATGGCTGCTTTTGGCTTAGAGAGTTACAGCTGTATTTAAGAATCCACGTCTTTGATTTCAATAAAACATAGCTTATGTTTCAATCCGGAAAAAGGGCTTTCAAATGGTATAAGTTTCACTGAAATCGGTCCAGTAGATTCGGCGTGATCCGCGAACAAATACACAGATAAACAGACAAACTCGATTTTCGGAATCAGAATCGTTCATTTAGTAGATCTGCATATTTAGTTTATCCATATCTGTTTTTGACTTTTTTACAGTTTTATAATAGTATAGATAGATAGACTAGTAAATACCTACATTTTTTTACATCACCGTATATTTAAGTCAATAAGTTAAGGTGCTTTGTATTCTTTTACATCACCGTATATTTAAGTCAATAAGATAAGGTGCTTTGTATTCTCTGTTCACGCCATTTAATCAGACCCGAAACTTTTAATAAAATTTGAAGGGCCCTTCATATAAAGGGTCGCCAAAAACTGCCATCTTCATCTTATTTATGGGTTTCATAAATAAAGGTAAGGCGCATTTGTAACATTTATCTTAAGCTGATCTTCTTTAGTCAGCTGACCAGTCACACAATAAATACTCGTAATACTAAAAAATTCGTAGCCAGATTTGTGAAGAAAAAGACAAATAAAAATGCTGATTTAATTTGATATTCCGCTGACGTTCATTAACATCGTAGTTGAGTTTTTATTTCTGAGAAATAAATAAGCAAATTTTGTTAGCGTTTTTCAGACAGGCAGCTTAGTTAGAATAAAATGAATTTCAATTTCTGCTTTACGGTAACGTTTTTTTGCATTTATGAGATGACATACGAGTTTTCCGTAGAGTATAATATTTCCACATCTTAGGCTGCACGCGCACTTGGCGGCAAAGTCCGGCCATTTTGTCCGGCTCATTTTGAACCGAATGATCGCGCCCGACCTTTTTGTCAATTCTGTCAATTTCTTTTGAAGTTTCGAGACTTAGGTACTCAGAAATATAAAATAGCGTTGTGTCTCTGTGTCATTTATCCATGTGACATACCAAGTTCTTTATGTACAAAAAATATGATATCTCATTACTCAGGCCGGTTTGAAAGTAACAAACGTCGGTGTCTCCCATTCGCGGATAGCTGGTACTTATCTTGAGTGTATCCACAATTTATGGTAACACTTCAACAGGGTTCACGCATACTAAAGCTTAGAGCTTAGAATTGAGGATAGCGTGTGTTGATAAGCGGAGCGGCAAGGGGATAAAATAAACATTAAAATTTTACGTTTTCAACTTTATAGTCGCAAACTGGCACCTAGGATCACCTAGTTTATAAAACGACTTTCAGATCCTTGTGATTTTTCTGAATAAAAAATATTAAATTTTTTTAATAGTTAAACCTCTCGCCAATGCTTATAATTGCTTACTCATGAAGCGAGGTATAAAAAACGCAATAACTCAGTACTTTCAAGTTTGATAAGTGGCACATCACTGAGTGACAGGACTATTGCTTTTGAGTTTGTCCATTTCCGGACATTCCGGAAATTGTTTCCCCGTCTGATACAAAACATTTTATCTGTAAAAGCAGGAAAATATGGCAGTTTTTGGTACCTATGTAGTTTCCGCTAAAAACAATCCGGGTATTATGTGTTTAGGTAGAGCGAATAGCAACATTTTTTATTCCCACCATAGATCTATTACTGCTTTTACGCTTCAGCTAGGTAGCCTTCTCTGTTTTCTACGTGACATGTCTTGTCTAAGTATTTTACGACCGTTTAGCAAAATAAAAGATCATTGGTTCTGCTTCATTGTCGCTCGTCGCTCCACGCTTCCAAAGACAAAGCCTTACTTCTTTCTTACCTACTCCTTGATTATCACAAAATTGTGCCGTGCACGCAAAATTCTACTTTAACGTGTAACAATTAGGTACCATCACTTCTATTATCTCTTAGGGGAATCCGTGATGAGTGTTAATGGTAACGCTTTAAAACTGCCTTCTTAATGTGGATGAAGCTGATTATAATTAACCTCTCGGAACATTTTGGCTTTTACTTTGTGTTTTGGACGGATTTATGATTAAATCAGCTGTTGCTAAAACCAAAATGAAGAACCACGGTTTATAGGCAAGTTGTTGACTCATCGAATAAACCTGAATGTTTATAGATAACTCTGGTGCCACTCTATATGAAAACAACTTCATTTATTATTCGTGGATGGATAGGGTTGCCTACAAAGTCAGAAAAACTGCGAGTGGGTAAAGTGAACTTTTGTAGAGATGTTTTACTAAAAGACTTTTTTTTCCATAGAATGGATAACGACATATTTAACCCTAAATTGCATCAAAACCTAGATGTGGACACATTTAGCCGGTTACAAGATTAAAAAGCCGGAATCCGGTATTGTTCGTCAAGTTCTCAACCCGTATAAGACATTTTGACCTTGACGCGAATATATTCGCGTACAAGTTTTATAAACGCCAAACCAGTAAAAAGAACTCAGAAACAAAAGCCGCACGCAAAAAGCTTCATAAATTGTCTAGAAGGGAAACTTTTCAGACATTTTCTCGTGTAAAAAATACGAGTGCTGGAAGCCCAGAGTTTTTAGAATCAAGTACATGACAATAGCATGAAAATTTGCTGCCACTCTCTTTATAAAAGTGCACATATAATTTTTATTCGTTTAATTAAATAATATACTCATAAGAGGTTTTTATTAAGTCTATTTAATTTAAGGTCCAAAGCGATGTGTAAATAATAATATAATTTCTCTGTTCAAAGTCGAATATTGTCAGACGACTCTCGTATCTCCGTTTATGACAAACTTAAGTACTATAAAAGTGGCGACACGATACGATTTACTACCAGCACAGAATGGTGACGTAAGACAAATATTCTTAGTAATAGAAGAGCATCTTCTATGTCTCAGAGTAATGAACAATGCGATGTCTTACTGGGCACGTCCTTAGTAGGCGTTCTCAGCCTGCTCAGTGAAGCAATGCATTGCTATCACCAAAAGTTACCACTTAACGTTAAGTAGACTATCATCACTTTTAAATACAATAAGCTTTTAATGCCTCATCAAAAACATTCTCAAACAATGAACTTCCATATTATCTTTGAATGAACCGACAGACATTTATAAGCATAAAATAGTTTGCGTGGTATTATGCTGTCGGCTGTCATAGCTCGGACTGCATTGCTTTATAAGGATTTATTATTTCACGTAACAGAACTGAGTTTTCTCTTTATTACTTTATCTGTGACGTTTCGGATACAACACCTGACGCTTTGACTTTTGTATCTGTTTATTTTTGCTCATAATTTTACTTTGATAATTCAAACAAGAACTATCGTTTTATTGAGTCTTGTAGATACTTTGAAACTGTAATAAGCTTCAGTCTTAGAAAACTTTCGTTGGTACAGCTTTCCGGCTTTTCCACAATATAATAATGTACGTACGTACCTTTTCACAAAATAGAATTACTACTATATAGGTACCATAATTGGCATAGTAAAAATTTAACTGTAACCAATTTTATGAAATAAGGTAGGTATGTATGACAGACATGAATTTTTCGATGTTGATAACACTTGAAAAGTTTTCTTGCCTTATAGAAACAAATTGCTCTCTATAATGTTATAGCCCAACATAATGCAAATTCATTCTAAAAGCCAAGGAAATGTAGAAAAGAAAACTTTGCTCATTTCCCGCACGGAACCTATTTGAATTTATTATGTCAACTGAAATAAAAATGCGTTTTTTCTTCAAATGAGTTTTTGCTGTTCTGGAACTAATCTGGAAGCAAAAATGAACTAGCTTTTTAGAGACCCAACGCGTCTGGATGTTTATTCTAAACACTTTTTTTCTTCTACAAAAAAGGTTTAACTTGTACGTAACTACTATTGCGGTACTATTGACATTTATGCCCGAAGTTGTCAAAAAGCCGGATTCGTCCGGCAAAAATCAAATAAGTTCGTGTGTAATAAAGGGTTAATTTCTAATGGATTTTATGACAAAATTTTGTAATCCAAACTCATAGCTAAAACTCATCGTCATGCACAAAGAATTCTATTAACTTAACCCCTAAGGATGCAACGGAGGAACCTCACAGCTGAAGTCGTTAGAACATGACTTGGCTTCTAGAATCCAGATTATAACTTACAGTGCGACATATTTTATTATAACTCAGGACGTCTAGGGAATGCTTTTGATTGGTAGAGTCCGAGCTAGTTTGAACTATCTGTATGTATTACTCATTTCTATTTTACATACATCTTTACTGAATAAGGTGCCTTCTGGTAAGATCGGCCTAATATTAAGTCCGGATAAATCATGTAACTAAGCAATTATCATATAAAAATATCGCAGAATTGCTTGGCATCCGGACTTACTACCTATTACGCCGATCTTACCAGAAGGCACTATACATAAAATAATTCGTGTATAATATACCTACATAAAAATATATAGGTAGGTACTACGTGCGACAGTAGAGTAAAAAAATAACAACAAATTCACCTACGTCATAGGTTATTTACGCTTTGGTTTCGGTCTGCAACCCGCTTATGGTTGAACTATAGGTTGACTGACCAATTTAACCATAGTGACTATTTCTGCTAAATCGAAACCAATCACCTAAATTAGTACTATGTTATTATCTAAAATGGCTGACGCAAGCACGCACATTCCTCTGTGAATGGTATGTGCCAATTAACTAATTTCGATCTAACCGTCATATTTTCAACAGCGGTGTCGTGTTGGTGATATGCTGGTCGTAATATCGGTTGTGAAGTTGTCGTCGAACCTATTTCAGTTTGTAGAGTTGTTTTGGAACATAAATAAGCAAAAAAACTCTTTTTTTTTACGTGTCCAGACTGTACTGACTAAAACCTCCCGGTCCTTCGGGCACATTTATACCGCGTTCACACTATGCCATTGCCGCTGCCGGCATGAATGCCGCGATTAATTCCGGAATGATTGCCACAGCAACATCGCCTTTATTCCTACACCGCGTTCACACATGCCCATGTCGCTGCCCGAATTATTGCCGCGATTAATTCCGGAATTATTGCTACAGCAACATCGCCAAGTTCATGCCCTAGCTCTTGGTGAGAATAAAGGCGATGTTGCTGTGGCAATAATTCCGGAATTAATCGCGGCATTCATGCCGGGCGTAGTGTGCACGCGCTATTACCGGGGGACGCGAGTGCGCGTTAGCATTCTTCCGCGATCCCAGCCGTGATAGGCCTAATTAATAATTTGTTGAGGCTTAGATTTTTTCTGAACAGACTATGACCACCGGCTCTCTGGCAAATTGGAAAGTAAGTATCTATTTGATACTGCTTTGATGTTTTATAGGCATTTTTTTTTCTCATTCTAACATAAATCTTACAGAATCCCAACGACTCTTCAGTTTTTCTCAAAGCAACTTCAAAACGTGAGAAATATCAAGTTGCTCTCAGACTCGAGTCTGATACAAAATCTTTGATATTTTCTGAAGTACTTTTTAAGAGGTTATCGTATCGTCATTTGTATTGGAAATACTTCGTATTGGTTTCAGTTGGGTTCAGTCGAGCAAAACATTCATCTTGGCGAGCTGACACAGGGTCGGAAGAAAGCTGGGTCAAGTGTATTGAATTTTTTGATAATGATTTTAAAAGAGCTACTTCCGTGTGCTCAATTATTAAATAACAAAGATGTTTATAATATCCCAAAATGTATGAGTCGATCGCGACCTTCCCTTTGTTACGAAATTCCCATATTATCTAGGTACCTTTAGATCTGTAAAGTTATGTCATACGTTTCAGGGTGTTTGTTTCTTTCAGGTCAATAATGAAACTGTCTACTTGATTATTGTCTATGTAGTTTTTATTTTAAAAACTTGGTTATTTGAGGGTATTTAAAGATTACTCTAAATCTAGACTGTCTTAACACAGGTGTACAAACTGGCGCATAATTGTATGCAATTTTTCCTTCCATGCTCTCATAAGCTACAATTTAGTACCACCAGTTTGTACTTCCCCAGCTGTTGTCTATGACACTGTGTGGTATTATTTTGATCTGTCGAAATCCGTGCGTATTGTACGAACTCCATATATCGAGGATTTAGCAATATTGAAGCTGTGAGTGTAAAAATGTTCGGCTTAGTTTTGTGGCGCGGCCGCGTCAATGAATTGGGGGCTTCAATATGACTTCCGTTGTTCGATTGCTTTTTTACATGGAGTTTTAGATTCGAATGAATACTTGGTTTTAGCTCAATTTGTGTTTCAGCGTCATAACATTTCCTCTGTGGAAATGCATAGTAGCACCCTCGGGAACTCCCTTGGCTCTGTTACTAAACATTTTATATGTTATGGAAAGGTTATCTTATCTAAGTCACAGGTCTAAGTCAGGTACTTTGTCTGAGTTTCGATCATTATCTATGTTTTTTGTTACCTTTGTACCTACTTGTATCTATCTATCTACCTACCTACCTACCTAGGGACAAATAAAAATTTATCTATCTAACTGCCACCTTTTTCGTTGAGATTTCACGAGCAGATACTAGCTCTCTCCCCTGACCTTTGGCTAAATCTATATGCCTAAGGTATAAACCATTCCAATAACCCCGAAAATAGGAGACATGCAAAGCTTTGGGATTTCAGAGAACCTGTTTTATGGCCTAAACCCTTGTAGGCTGTTCTGATAAATATCACTAATAAATATTAGTTTTATCACTTCTGTTGATCCTTTTATTGCGTGGAACTAGACTATCTACATCTAAGGCTGAACCGCTAAGGATTAGAATTCATAACCTTCGTCTGAGTTTTGTGGCAATTATAATCTGAATCGTTTCAGGCTTAGTTTTAGAGGTACCTAGCTTAAATTATCCTGAGTCAAGTCTGGGTCGACAAAAACGAAGATAGAAATTGAGAAACTTTTTTTTAAATTTTTTTAGATTATCAGGCGCTTCGTTGGCCCACAATTCTTTTATGTGAAGGGTGTTATCGACCCCATAATATTAAATTAATTTAATACGGTATACGTGCACATAAATATTTATCTTTTCGCTTCTTTTCATGTGAATTTAAACTTCTAGAGTTTTCTAAAGAAACAATCATCATAATGATGATCGTAAAGATAAGACTGGTTGGTTAATGGTTATATGTTATGATTTTTTTTGGACGGCGTCTAATTCTTTCACTGAAAATTCTTCAACGAAAATTAAACAAAAATGTGTTGTTACTCAACTATTTATATAAAAGACATTTAATAGTTATTTGTTATACAAGAGTGCAAAGTTGCTTTTTAACCGCGTGTTCAATTTTGATGACCGAGCAATCGAAGGATTCTAAAATTGAATCACGAGCGCAGCGAGTGATTCAAAATTAGAATCCTGAGCGTTAGCGAGGGAATCAAAAGAGCACGAGGTGAAAAATCTTTGCACTCGAGTGCAACACGTAACTTTTCATTCCACCTCAGCGAGGAAATGACTAAATGCAGAAAAAGCAAATTGAAAAAAGAACACCAAGAAGGTTCCGAGTCTGAGTTTTTAACAAATTAAAAAAAAGTTGTATGATATATTCGGCACCATAGAGGTAGCAGTAAATAGGTTTAATGTTTTCTTTAATTCACAAACTTAGTGCACACGATGTTCTAAATTCAATTTACTTTATCCTCTAGAGAATAAAAACGGCTTTTCCACTCAGATATTGAAGATTAAAAATACTCTTTCCGAGATGGTGGGATGAAAAAGATCTTTTGGGCCTAAGCGTGAATACAATACCGCACTGCTTTTGAATTCTAATGTAAAAGGGTCTTAATATTGCATTGTTCACTGCAAAACATAATATTACGTGAAAATAGAAGCAGAACCAAACTTGTAATAACATTTTCACAAAGATTCAGTCTTTTAAAATGCTTTAACAAAACAATGATGATGCTTTTAAAATAAAACCCAACGCTGTGGTTTGAATATTAAATTCTGCAATTCGAAATTTTCGTAAAACTCTATTTCCATTTCGTGCTCATTTACAGCTTACCTACTGTTGATTATTCTGTGACTGTGACTAAGTAGTTCCATTACGTCTAAAAAGTCTGCTAAAAGGCTTAAAAATTGTGGGTTAAAAACTCCCAAATTGGCAGTTCAACGCTGGATTTTCAAACATGCACTATGAATGTAAGATAGCTAACAGCTTTTTTTTCCGTCACCTAACCCATACTATCACTTATTATACCTACTTCGGATGTTTTGTCTTTGGATGTGTGTATGAAATGTGTGTTAATCTATAAAATATTCATTGAAATAATACCTAACCTTTGCACAATTTAAGTACTTACAGATAACCATAGTTGCCTCTCTCCCCAATAATCGTTAAAACCTCTGATAATGGAAACGTGTTTGCGTTATTATTCAATTGGTTCCGAGCCTAGTATGCCAATAATCCCTATGGAAATGCTTGGAGATTCGTTGCGGTCAGCGCCACATTAAGAGGCTTTTCAGCACTACACAGTTACGGAATTAGGCAATAAAGAAGGCAACTGACTGACAGCTGATTTATGATTAGTGATGATTGTTATACAGAAATAAACATTGATTTCGAACAGCCTAGTATTTTTCTCTGTGATAGTATTTTTACAAAAGGAAATTATTTTGTTCGATTTAATCGTTAAATACTGATGATAATTTGAGCCATGTTCGAATCGAACCATAAAGTCACGTGACCATACATTTTTGAATTTTTTATTACCTAGCGATTACTTGTAAAATGTCAATTTAAGTGGCCCTAATTTAGACCGTTGTATTTGAGGTAGTGGGGGAAATA
Organism: Eulithis prunata; assembly: GCA_918843925.1. NCBI lineage: Eukaryota > Metazoa > Arthropoda > Insecta > Lepidoptera > Geometridae > Eulithis > Eulithis prunata. The sequence goes on along the minus strand of OU974016.1, from coordinate 2,474,573 downwards.
GGTATGTGTGTGTAGGCCTGTGTATGTGTAGGCATATCCTCACTTCGACCCTGTTTAATACACAACATTCAGAAGCTTACGCCGTTGGCAGTGGTATACAACTCTCATGGATAAAGCAGTGAGATGTGAAAATGGGTACGAAATTCGACGATTTTTCAATTATCCTCAGCCGACAGCTAATTGAGTTCTTTTATGTTTATTCGGCTGAAGGGTTAATTTTGTCGGATTTAAATATTAATCGGTATTGGAAAATACCGGGCTCTATCAAAGATAACGATGGGGATCACGTAATTTCCTGCCTCAAGGCGTGAAAAAGTCGCAGAAGGTTGTGACGATTTTTTGGGAAATAATTAGGTACCTATTAATTATTATCCTATTTGTTTGGTTTTTCTGGGGACCTTACACATTTGTTTTGACTGCTAGCAGTATTGCTACTATAGCTTTTCCGTGCTTCGGCGTGGAAGTGTTGCCAACAGCCACCGTCTGCCTTTATGCTCACGTTTTGAATACAAATTCTTACTCATATTTGTTTGTTACAGGCTCTACTCCAAGCCCATGACGTGGTCGCTCGCGAAGTGTACGGCGAGGAGTCCCTCAGGGCTTCTCCGCCGCCCGTCAATGGACGCACCACAGCGCCCCCGCCGGAAGACGAGGAAGACACCGAACCGGAGTTTGAGAACGTGACCAGGGTTCGGCTCGTGCAGTTCCAGAAGAACACTGATGAGCCGATGGTTAGCTTCACTTTTTTAAAGGATATTTTGAGAGGATATTACCAGAATGAAGAGTCCTACAAATATGAAGGCATTCATAATATCTTGGTCAACCAAACACTACTTACAGTATAAAAGCTGAAGCAAGCCTTGAAGCAATGCTAGGTGTTAGCATGAAAAAGCTCTATTTTCGGTCTATCAGGAGTTTCAAAGTGGTCTCCAAGAAAATGCATATCACTGGAGCTACTTTTGGTTTGATTGCCTTGAACGTCTTCTTGCTGAAATGTTTCTGTTTGTGTCTAATGTATAGTATGTAGGTATTGTATAGGTACAACATTCGACAAATTCCAGTCAACCTCAAAGATTATTGCGTGGGCCACAACGCAATTAGCAAACCAAAAATTAATTCTCGGCCTCAAAATCAACCAGCACATCAATACCCGATAACCGCAACTGTCAATAGATTACAAGCCTAGCTACAATAGAATGTAAGCCGAACTGCTCGATACTGCTGTCGATAATACTCGTAGTTTGAATTAATGGTTTCGTTTACGGCCTAGCTTTGATAGGGGTACAACAATGCTATTGTGCCAATTGAAGGGGTATGTCATTGTAAAGTTTGATGATGTGAAGTCTCATTGTTTAAGTGAAGCTTTCATGCGAACAGGTGCTTCAAATACGCTTCCTTAGATTTATAAGGCGAATTGCAAGTACTTCTTCAGTTAAAGATTTCGATCAAACATTTGGTAGATGAAAGATTTATAATAATTCAATTTTTTGCGATGAATTTCCAGTGGCTCAAACCAAAAATATGTGATCGAGTTTGATGTTCCAAATTCTCTCGATCCTAAATCAACTGAAACCTAGATAGACATAGATGTTTGCGGACAAAGGGGTGTTACAGTGTCTACGAGAGAAATCCCCAAAGAGCAATGGTAGGAGCTAATTCAATTGTGGAGTGTTCAGCTAAGAGCTGTATTCTATGTGGAATAGAGACAAATAAGGTTTGAGTTTGTATTCAATTTCAAACCAATTTATGTACAAAGTGAAACCCAGAGTTAATATTTATGATCTCAAATATTACGATTCGTGGTTCTGAAAACCCAACGGGTTATATATTCACAAATAAATATTTTAATTATGTATATCTAAGCAACCAATTTTGATAGTTAGGTACGTTAGTTATTATACTGAGCCAAGGGAAAAGCAGCGAGAGGAATCTTATGAATACCAAACAGAATAATTTATTAAAACAGTTATATTTCAGAGGATATCGTACCAATGAAAAATGCGTCTTATGTCCAAGGTCCAACTTTTAAACTTGCGGATGACTATTGATGCATCGTCGACTGAAACCTAATAAAGAAACTAAAAAAAGACACAGAATCTAGTGTATCAAAGCAAAATGCATCTTATTTCTAGGGTATAACTCTGAAATTGGCGGACGACGGCAGATGCATCGTCGCCCGGATCATGCATGGTGGCATGATCCATCGTCAAGCGACACTGCACGTCGGTGACGAGATCAAAGAGATCAACGGGACGCCTGTCGTAAACCAATCAGTCGCGCAGTTGCAGAGGATGCTGGTATGAATTTGTGAAATATTTCAAACTGGCATTAGAATCAATGGTATTAGAATCAAAAGTGGCGAGTAAATTACATGTTAATCTCGCCCTTGTCTGATTTAATAACATGAAAATGGACAGATAGATCAAAGTGTTTATAGCATCAAAGCTATTGTTGGATAAACGAGACGATATAGAACTCAATAAAGTACCTAAATCGAAAGTTGAAAAGTTAAATGGATTAAAGTATACAGGTGCTTGATGAAAAGTTTACATAAAAGAAGATATAAAGGGATCAAACAATATTAAAGTTGAAGAAGTTAAAAAGATACATTTTAATTTACAGCGCGAGGCACGTGGATCTGTGACGTTTAAGATAGTTCCATCGTACCGGTCAGCACCACCGCCCTGCGAGGTAATATCTACCTAACATTGTACTTAAGATATGGTGACACAGAGAGTTAAAATGCCTGAAACACATGAATTTTGTAAAGTTTTAACCGTAGTAGTAGATTAACCACTTTGAGATAACGCTAGATTGGGTTTCAACACTTTTTGAACTAACGTTTTGAATGAAGTAGTTAATAACAATACAATTTAAACATTAGAAAGTAGTGTGAATAACGCTTGTTTAAACGCACACAGATAAAGTTTTGACATCGAAAGTCGACAAGCGCACACAAAACACAAAGACTGAAATGCTTGTCACAAAGCAAACTGATTGGTATACAAAAAGAATTAAAATTTGGTATTTTTGTTCTAACTAGCTTTTCCGGATAAAGCCTTCGCCCGTGCTAGTAAGTAGCGAGACCAGACCCTTTGCTACTTTATGTAACTTTATATGTTGTGTTGTTTTATGTTGTGTTTATGTTTGTATTTTATTCTCACCTGGGCATGGCTACGCGTCCCCGCGATCTCCAACTTTCTGTGCGCTTGTTGTTCTTTTATTATTGCTTCACGACATCTCACTTCACATTCACCTCACACTTCATACATCAACTAGTTCACATAAACGTATACTGGCATCATACAGCAATTCATTGACGGTAACACTCATGACATCAGCAACCCAAGACACATTCATGATAGTCGATAAAAGTTCAGTTTCAATTTTCATTTCCATTTCTCATTTCGTGTTCTGTATCCACATCCCGTTTTGTATTCGTTCATCAACTTTGAAACTTGAACTTTTATCAACTGAAATAACGAGAGAGGGCGCGGGAGGAGTTTCGAATAAATGTGTAACGATTTTCAGATATTCGTAAGGGCTCAGTTTGATTACGACCCATTGGAGGATGAGATTATTCCGTGTGCTCAGGCTGGAATCGCTTTCAACACTGGTGACATTCTTCAGGTAAATGAATGTTCAGAAGAGTTCAAACTTACTTCACTTTCTGTGTTTCGATTTCGGTAATCCGAGGCCTATGAATTCTTTGGGGCTTCAATAATAAATTTTTGAAGACTGATCATACCAAATCTAACTAAACATTGACTATCAAATTTTCAGATAATAAGCAAGGACGATTCTCATTGGTGGCAAGCTCGCAAGGATGCGTCCGGTGGCTCTGCAGGTTTGATTCCCAGTCCTGAGCTGCAAGAGTGGCGAGCGGCCTGTGCTGCAGCTGAACGTTCTAACACCGATCAAGGTACATCCATTATCCACCTGAAATAGTGTGGTTAATTCGTTTTGGCTGAACAAAAACTATCTCTTCGAAAAAAAAAACTATTGTAAGATATTTAGATGTGTTATTATTTTGATGTAGGCATTTGGTTATCCCAAAACTTGCAGACTCTTGTTAACTGTGTTGTTCTGATTTTTTTTAGAGATATCTGCAGTTTCATTTCTATTCTTTTGAGTTTTGATCGATGTTGTATTAGCATTGGTGTTAATTGATAGTACTTTTTCAACCTCCATTTGCCTTCTTGTAATGCAATCGTTACTGTAAGGATCATTATCGTTGATCATTGTCTTTGTTTTAGACATTTTTGCATTAATGTTGTCGTGTATGATTTCCTTGTTTACATTAACCATCCGTGTTTTTGTTTCAAACATAACATCATTGGATGCAGCTGTTGGTATGTAAAATGAATGTTACAGTTATGTTACACACGATCCTATTGTGTAAACCAGTAAACATCCGTCCCCAACATTTGAAAAACCAAATCAAACTTTCCGTTTAAAAGTCTGTCTAACTTTCTTTTAGTCTACTTGTTACCTCTACGCCTGGTAATTTATATGTGGAAGACCACGTCATAACAGAAAGTAATAAAGACATCGAACATATCCTATTGCTTATGGAGCTAGTGGTTATGGAATTAAAAACAATAGAAGTGTGCGACCTTTCTTAGTTTTTACGTTTGTGGGATTTTTTTTATCGAACTTGTGCTTATTGCAGCTGACTTTATGATTTTGATGTTTCTAATGATAAACATTGATAATAACTGATACACTTGTATAGGATTTGATTTCATAACTACTAGTTGATGGGTTGCTCACATAAGTTATGGCATTTCTCTATTAGACTCTACCACTTCTTACAATGGGTAATTATTCAAAACAATCGTCAGGGTCCCTTAACGTTACGTGTTTCTTTAGATCTCCCATATTTTGTGTAACTGCATCATCAGATACATAGTCGTTGATTGAACATTTCCTATCATAACCCAAAGATATGTAGATTATGATCGATTCCTGATGCATGAAATATGTTGTAACAATGTTGTGCCGCTGGACAGAGGGATGCGTGTCGCATACGGACGGTTGCGAGAATACAGGTACATACCTAATAAAGACTTGTAAATTTGGTTTACGAGTAAATATGCCGGGTTTCCGACGAGTCACACCTAATAGTAGAGTAGCTGCTTTCAATGTTAGTTTGCTGATCAGAGTTTGGTGTGTCCGCATGAAATGTTATCAAAGGATTCTGCCTTCTATAAAATATGATTTATGAAGTATTGTAAGTATAGGTGCTTGTTGTCTTCAATTATTTTAAGCTTTTTATTTTTTGTTACCGTATAGGCATACCTAACAACTAACGTAGGCACTTATACATAGGAGTTTTGTTAGTTTTATTTGTTATTTGTGTCTTTTGCACAAATCAATACGGCTGAGCTTACTACCAAACTACATCTGCCAAAGCTTTAGAAGACATTTTTTTTTCTGGCTGCACACATTGCAGCACATTGCTTTATTTTATACTACCTAGGTAGGTACTGCTAATCTTTCGAATAAAAGTTTAATATGACTATCATAATAAACTATGATTCGAAGGATTTTTGATCGGTAGTATCTTTTGTAGTCAAGATTTTCTGCTTATATGAGTTGTACTTACTTGTTCTAGTAAACTGCTCAATCTTCGGGCGCAAGAAAAAGCAGACTAAGGACAAATACTTGGCCAAACATAACGCAGTCTTCGATCAGCTGGACGTTGTCACTTACGAAGAAGTGGTCAAGCTTCCTGGTAAGATTCTTTATTGTTTTTATTTTATCATCTTTACTGAAAGCATCTATTTATCAGGGCATATCAGAATATACTTCACTGAATTGCTTTACCCTAAAATCCTAATGGTTTAAGTTCTTGTATATCGGGTTTCGTTTATCCTATGTGGCTCCCCTTGGAAGTTCTCTTAAAATAATATGGTTCTGTTTCAGCGTTCCAAAGAAAAACTATAGTTCTGCTTGGCGCTCATGGAGTAGGTCGTCGACATATCAAGAACACTCTGATTTCTCGTCATCCTGATCAATACGCTTACCCTATACCACGTGAGTAACCTCTGCGTCGTCAAAGCCTTATCAGAACTGAAGCCAATCATTTTGATTGTTTTTTAGCGTAGGTATAGTAGAGCTTATTATATCTACTTTCTTAGTGATTTTTTTTTCTCAGACTGTATTCTATTTTGTCACTGTAGTTTTCACAAAACTGAAATACCTAATTTCACAGATCTAATGAATCAAAAATTTCAGATACTACCCGACAGCCAAGACCAGATGAAGACAGTGGAAGAAACTACTATTTTGTAACTCATGAGGAAATGATGACTGATATTGCTGCTAACGAATACTTGGAATACGGTAAAGGAATCTAGACATTCTTCGTTTTCGAAGATGTACCTACAGGATGTTTTGACAACCGTCGTATAGCTTGCTAATTGGGAACATATTTTCCAGGGACCCACGAAGACGCAATGTACGGAACCAAGCTAGAAACCATTCGTCAAATTCATTCGGAACGCCGCATCGCAATACTGGACGTGGAGGCCCAAGCTCTGAAGATTCTGCGCACGGCTGAGTTTGCACCGTATGTTGTCTTCATAGCTGCTCCTCCTCTCAACAATGTTTCTGACGTGAGTATTAGAATCTACTTAGGTACTTTTAGCAACATAGATAGATCGGTAATATTTGCACACCAAAACCTATAACCTAAAAGTAATACAAAACCATTAAAATTTGATAGTCAGAAAAGGACAATTTAGTCTTAATTTTCATTCATTTTGAGCTCATTTACTCAATTACTTCATTAAATAAAATCTACTTATTTAAATCTGTTTTCTCTGAAAGATTTCTAGGATTAAAGGTTTAGATTAAAGGAGCCTCTATTATTAGTCTCGGCCACAATCTTTAATGACGCCAATTCCTGCCGATAGGGTCAAGTTCTTTAAGAATCTCTATATTGTAAATATTGTAATCACTGATAATGAAAGTTGTGTACCTACCTACAGTACTTATATCATGTTTTTTTTCTATTCCTTCTAGTATGACGGTTCCTTGGAAGTCCTGGTTCGTGAATCAGAGCAACTCCGGCGTACCTACGGCCATTACTTCGACATAATCATCGTGAACAACGACATTGAAGACACCCTGAACCAGCTCGAAGCAGCTGTAGTGAGACTGCGCTCCACTCCGCAATGGGTGCCTGTATCCTGGGTGTACTGACATGAGGACGATGACTATCTTTAACTAGAGTTGATGGACTTTATGGCGATCTGTTAGGGTTTCTTTTTGGTTGGCAAATCAGATGGGACTTGAATGATTTGGGTGTGAAGACCAAAAGAGTGCGAAATAAACGTTACAAGAAGAACATTATTGCAGTTGGTAAAACGCTACCTAAAAGGTACCAACATATCAATGCACCTACAAATTTTCTTCTACCCTACATTCTCTTCTTTTTGTCGAGGATTCAAAATTAGAACACTCACACATGCAACGATTTGATCACGTTCTAAGGGCTCAAATGATGACGCAGTCGTTTTAATGTGTGGGTTTGTCAGAGTTGTAGTCTGTGTTTGTACTTATTTAAATTAATTTTGTAAGTACCTATGTACCTACCTGTATTCTATAATTACCATAAAGTCGATCAATTCTCCAGATTTATGAACGCAACGATAGTAATAGAAGACAAGAGTTTACATGCTGTCAAAAACAACTGTAAAGGCGTGACTATTTACATCTCGCTCATTCTTTACAAGGTTACATGGGGGTTTATTAGTGCGAGTGGGATGAGTATAGTTTTGATATCTATACAAGTCGAAGAACTTACTATTGGTCGTTGTAATAACGTAAACAAATTCGGATATTTCTCATTCAGGTGACTTCGTCAAAAATTACTAAGAACATTATAAAAATATCGCAGTGCTCACACGAAAATGTAAACTGCTGCACATTTTAGCTTACATTTTAGTGCATTTTTTTAAATGATGTAAAATTTTCATGGTTCTTTTTTTTTTCAATCCATTTCTTTGTATCTAGTTCTGCTCACCTAATCACAAAAAAAATTAACATTTTATATTACCTATCGCAGCTGCATTTCTTTACGATAGACTAATAAATTTAAATTTATAATATGTACTTACATAATGGTTTACATTGTGTTATTTATCAAGAAGTCTTAGTAAGCTTGCATTTTATATTTTGGTGCAACAAAGCTCAATTTAATAATTTTGTGCCAAAAAACATAGTGTTTGCTACCCTTCGAAAAAAGTTTGACACGTTATTACATCACAGCACGCTGTCTCACAAGATTTTTGGAACAATGTACATAATTTTAATTATACATTAGAGAATAAAAACAAAAATAAATAATTCCTTTAGAAATGTGTAGCTCAAAATGTTTACTTACCTACCTATCTATTTCTAATTAATACCTATATTTAATTAATTCTTTATCTATTAGGATCTTACACTAATGATTAACTTATTGAATCTTGTCTTTATTCAATTAAGGAAATTGTGTATCATTATTTATAAATGAGTACTTTGAAAAATGTGCTGCAATAAAATAAAGTTATTCGGTAATTTATAATTAGCCTTATTTTTGAAATAATAATTTAAATTAATAATAATTTCAGATAATAGGTAAATGGTTGTTTTAATTTTATAACGATTTGAAATGTTAGATTAATTATTTTTTTCTTTACCTACCTAATATTATTTAATTTTAGTAATAAATTTACGAGAATTGTGTTCGAAAAAAAAAGTAATGTGTATGCGCAGATTCTTTAATTAGGTACATAATAACTGTCTATTGACATTATATCACAGGATTAGAATCACAGGGTGGCACGGATCAGATTTAGATTTTTATCATTGACCTCCTCGCATTATTTCACTTTTTCATTATTATCTTGTTTAAGGGAATTTTTAAGTAAGAACAAGACAAGTTTAAAAAAAATTAAATCATTTTACAATACAATTTAGTGATTTATTGATATTTTTCTTCATTCTTGTCATAAACATTTCGTAAAAATTTTAATTTAGTAATTATTATTTTCACTAAAGTACTTATTTAAAGCTGCACTCTCACATTCCTGTACATAATTAAGATATTATACGAGTAGAGAAAATTTACTATTAACTCTCACTGTTTCACTAATTTTAATATTAACAAAATAATTATAATTAATATGAGTAGATTTGCTGTAGAATTTATTGAAATTTCTCGTCAAAAACATTAATGGACTTAAAATAATTTCGAATCAGATGTTTGTGTTTTATCTAAAAAAATATTAAAATATAAACTGTGAACTTAAATATTACGAATAACAAAATAATTATTTACGTTACTTATCAATCTCTCTGTAGTTTTATATTTTATTTGTGTAATTTTAGATGTTGTTGTGTGTAGTTACGTTATTTTTTGCATTATTAATTTATTGTTATGTAAATTTGTTAATAAACTAAATAATTACACAGTAGATAAATAAATGGTACATTGAATTTATATGATACTTACATAAAAATATAATTAAGTAATTTACAATTTATATTTAAGCGGGAGAGATAAAAAGTATTGGTGTGCGAGTAGCACTTCTTTATGTATTTTCACTGTTGCTTGTTTCTAATATAATAATATATAAAAAAAAAACATTATTTAATAATGTTACAACTTATTAGGTACACAATCTTATTGTTAGTAGGTATATAGATTTTATTTAAAATTATAAAATAAGTTATATCATGATCTAGGTATAGCATGTTATAACTTATTCTGTTAATAACATTATTAATTTAAATAGAAAAAATTACAAATTACTATGTAAAAATATCATATAGGTGATATTCTACGTGATGTTCTTCGAAAAAATAATGTACTTATATGTTTTTTCTACAACAATATAAAGGAAATTATATTATTATTAGGTATTATTAAGTTCAAAAGTACCTAAACCTTCTTCACTAACCCGTACTTATTGCTAACTTAATACGTATAGATTACTTATATTAATACGAGTTTATAGATAATAGTAGTATTTAAGTAGTAAATCAGTTGTTCAATATTAAAATTTTTGTTACAAGTGCTACTCAGTCGGGTTGAGTGTTGATTATTATTATCTCCTAGATTAATTATAAATAATTATAAGAAATAATACTACCTATTATTGTTACAAATAAATAGATACAAATAATCACAGATAACATTGTGATCACTAACATTCCATTTTGTTATTAATAAATTATGAATTTTAATAGACAATTCACATTATATAAAAGGTAGATAATGTACCTATTATAATTATGTTTTTGTTTTAAAAATGTGTGACTTTGATGATACTTTTCCTGTTAAGTTTGGTTTGTAAAGTCATCTAGATGAGTTGGTTTGGTAGGGACCTACCTACCTACCTACCCACATACCGAAATTTAATGCCTACTAGGTATGTAGGTATATCTAAACAAACTCTTGACATTAAACCTCTCTTCTCGATAGAAAATCATGAGAGTACCTTCGTCTACTAGGGGTACCTACATAACTACCTACTTAGTAAGTAGGTAATATTCATTACGTAGACGTATACTTAGGCAGGAACCTTCGTAGGTAGGTAATTGTCTTGTCTTATTGACCACGTAATTAGATAAATGGTAGGTAGGTACCTACCTACCTATTCGTTTTGACAAAGGTTTTATAATTTAACAAGTAATGATGACTGAGGAAAAAATCTTATAAAATTATAACTGTTAAAATTGAATAAACTGCACAAAATACTCTTGTTTGTTTTATTTTAAGGCTAAGTAGGTGGTAGGTAGCTCTTTAAATAGGTTGGTAGGTACTTGAGTGAGGAGTCCGACATACCCCTCCGGCTCTCCTCGGGTCGCAGGGGATGAGTAAATCATATTCCCATCGTAAAAAAAAAAGGTTCCTGTGTACCTACCTACCTAAATGTGGTTGTGTAGATAGTACCTACTGAAAGGAAGGTATCTCTCTCGGCGTGGCGGTGGTAGAAATTAAAGCACTTTTGTTCACCTCAATCTTATATTATTCCGAAATACAACTTTTTATCCAAACTACTTTTTCGCCCGCCAAAATAGTTCTAGTCTATCCCCTTCTTCCTCTTTATTTTGATATATTCCTACAGACTATATATTTGCCGTGCACGGCATGGAAAAAATATGGTCAGCCTCTGTCTAGCAAGCTTTCACTACGTACCTACCTAAGTACTAACCTCCAAAGCAGTGGACGTGCAACTTAAAAATACCAATTCTTGTGTTCAAATTCAAGTTGGCAGGTGAACATGTTCACGTTCAGTGCAAAGGAGCCACAAATGCTTTGAGTTTTTCATCTGTGGCTTTGAGTTATCGATCGATCATCGGTTCAAAGTAAAGTTCGTACTATAGGTGTTTAATATTTCTTTTAACTAATGAAAAAAACGAATAAAAAAAAATAACAATAACATTCGTTAAAAAAAATGGCGGTGTTCGAATATTTTTAATAACACATGTTATTTCACTTCAACACAAGGTGAACGTATGTAGGTAATATTTTTATTATTCACTTTCCTTACTGCATTGAAATTAGAACCTACGCCTGCTAGATATAATGAATAATTTTATAACTCACCACGAAAATTATTCTTTCATTTTAATGCATTGAAATTTGAACCTACGCTTCCTAGATATAATGAGTAATTTTCATATTTTCATTAGAGTGACCGGCCTGAAGGTATTCTTTCATTTTAATGCATTGAAATTTGAACCTACGCTTCCTAGATATAATGAGTAATTTTCATATTTTCATTAGAGTGACCGGCCTGAAGGTAGTGCTATGTGCCGGGAAGCGGCCGTTTAATTTCATTTCCGGCTTCATCTGCATTTTTGACTGTGTACTCTATTGTCTATGCGATAAAGCTCAATATAGAATGAACCACTACTTACGACAATTAAGTCGTTTAGTGTATATTTAACAACATTGATCTGCATTCAATTGTATGCTTTAAGTTGGTTAAAATAAAACACAATATAATTTTTATCCAAGGATCATGAATACAATTGTTATTTTTGGCAAATTGAATGAATGACAATGATTGAATGAATGAGACCTAAGAGACGAAAATTTATTTAGACTTGCGATTTGCATTTTTGCGCCATCGTTAGATGGAAGAAAGTGTTTGTTTCGAAGTCGTATTATGTGAAAAATGCCGAGAATAAGTTCGGATATATGGAACCATTTCGATCAATGTGCGCGCCGATGCGCTGGTACATTAGAATAGAATAATTTTTGGCAATAAAAATTATTCTATTCTAATGTAAAGGGGCGGCGGCGGTGGCGTCGCAAAGTTGGCTACCTGCAAATACTGCAAGAAAAAGTTTTTATTTTATTGAAATATGAAAAGTAAACCTGTGTAGGATGCCCTTATATTTCTTATCTGTGGACCGTTCGTGTGAACGGTGAATGTTTTTGTCTATGAAAAATTGTCTGTGCTCGCTCTTGCTAATATCAATCATTCACTCATGCGTATAAATAAATTTATCTAAGCGAGTTTATCGAATATTTATTCAAATAAAATTAATCATTAAAAATAACGATATATTTTTTTATCGTTATAACATTAACTAATAAAAAAAATTAACCGATTTTGACACCTCTAGTTCGTACAATATCATGTTGGATAATACACAGACTGCAGACGCGTGACAGCACACGTGACAGGTGACAGTGACAGATAGCAGCGAGTTCATATACCACGCAGCATGATAATGCGTACCACATTAAAATACACCCCGTTAATACGCGTTAATACCCATGTTTTGAATTATTGTGCTGTACACTATTTGCGATACCTACAATAAATTTGTGCTGTAGCACCAGTAGAAGGATGCCTCGTTTACGGGTGTGGTTCGGAGCATTTACATGTACATACATTTTGCGCTTCGTTTAAATGCATGCAACTATACAGGGTGTTACCAGACCACTTCCGAAAACGAAAAGGGGAGCTACAGCACACCAAAACCCAACCAAAAAAAAAACAGTTATCCTGAAAAATAATTATAGCCGGAGAAAACAATGTTTAAAGATTTGTATTTATTTCGCCAGCCCGCAATGTACGCATTCACGTAGGTAAGGTCGAGGCGTAGTACTATTATTTATTCTGTGTCGTAAGTGCCTACTAACGTAGGTAGGTACTAACGTAGGTCGCTCGCACGTTGCGTACTTGAATGACTCGCGATTAACTCTCAGCTGTTCATGCTGTAGTAGACGTAATCTGCGTGCTGCGTGTACATTGCTGCTTTATTTATTTTATTTGTTTTTTTGCTTTTTTAAATGAGATAATTAGGTAGATATGTCTTATTATGTTGTACTGTGTGTATGAAACTAGAAAAAAAATTAAAAATAGATAGTGAAGTCAATTTTTTTTTCGCGATTTTTTTCGCTTAATGTTTTCAGTATCATGGTCTGATTGGAACCTCCAAGTTTTCGGAAGTGGTCTGGTAACACCCTGTATAAGATTTAAATCCTATCCTATCCTACTTCCTACTAATATTGGAACCAAGTATGGATGGATGGATGTTTGTCACTCTTTCAGTAAAAACTAATGATCCAATTTGGATGAAACTTCAAATAATATTGTCCGTGACCTGGATTAACACATTTCATCGCAAAAAATCAACGGGATCCAACGGGACGCGAACGAAGTCGAGGGTGGCACATAGTATTAATCGTATGCGCCAAGTGAGCATAGCAAGCGTGCCTAATAATAATATTATGATATAATATTATAGTAGAATAGTAAGATATAACGAGCCAATAGTGCTTGGAGTTATCAGCCCGTACCGTACATTATCGATGTGCTACTGTTTTTGTACAGCCCTAGCGGCTGTACAAAAACGCAACATGATAACGCGTAGCCCAACAATTCAAACTGGTGACACGGATTATCATGTTTAAAGTTATTCCACTGTACATCAACATGCTATGTTATATTTTGCCGTGCATTTTAAAAAACATAAAAATACAAAAAAACCTTATCCAGTTGAGTCGTTTTGTGTGTCCTAATTGTTTTGTTTATATTAAAATCTCTATGTTTCTGAGTGCAAGTTCATGGTTGGATTCGCGTTGGGCTTCCTGAGGTCGTTATAGCTACCATCATTAACTTGAATTTCGGTTCCAAAGCACCTGTACAAAACTTACAATGTCGCAAAGAGAGCGCCGTTCCAATGCTGGTAATCGCATGGCAAAGTTGTTGGACGAGGAAGAAGAAGATGATTTCTATAAAACCACTTACGGCGGGTTTATGGAGGCTGAAGAGGACAATGATTATGTGTACGTACTACTACATATAATAACCTAGGAGTTCCAAAGAGTAGCACGAACACAAGCAACGATAGGTAAAGCCGGTGATTTGTTTTCCTTGCTTGGTGTTCACCAGCACAAACCTTGGATACTCTGTTATTATAAGAGAAGTGTAGGTAATGCTGTTGTAATTTGTGCCTCTATACCTGTTTATATTCACAAATTGTATCTCTACTCGGCATAGACCCGGCAAACTACGTAATAATAACGTCCTTCCAAAAAAGTACTCCACCATGTAAACTGCAGCTACTCATCAGGAGTGCTGGCAGCCAAACATTTACCAAACAGAAATACAAAAAAAAATATATTCAAATGTATTTTATAAGTTACTGTGTTCACAGACAAGAAAAAGAAGCTGATGATGTAGTGGACTCCGACTTTGATATTGACGAGAACGATGAACCTGTATCAGACACAGAAGTGGAAGACAAAGCGAAGAGGCAAGTCGGCACTAAGGCATACAAGGTAAACATCAAATAAATAATCATTAACATTTTGATAACTTTTTATTCATTTATATAAGGCTTTTTATTTCCACATCTTACCGTGGCCGAAATTTTGCAAGTCTCTAATTCTAATTTTCCATGGGGTAATGAGATCTGCACTGAGGTCTCGCCTTGGGGTGTATTGTGCATTGTCCCTCTGCTGATCTCACCCCAGCTAGCCGAACTCTTAAAGTAATGTAAAAGGACTTTGGCTTGATGGCAGCAATGTTCCAGCATCCCCGATGGTGTTTTGGAAGTAATCATCATCATCATCCACAGCCCGACTTCACCCACTGCTGGGTATAGGCCTCCCTTTGTTTGTGCCACTCCTCACGGTCCTGTGCCGATCTCATCCACGTCCAGCCCGCGATGTTCGCAACATAGTCTGCAAGTCTTTGATCATTATTATTATTTGTCTGGATCTTTGATTGAATTCCACATTCCGTTTTCAGGATCCCAATTATAGGAGAAGAAAAGGTGCCCCTACAGCTAGTACGGAAGATAAACCAAAAAAACCTGTTGTGAAGAAACCTAAAGAATCTAAACCTAAAGTAGAAAAACTTGATCAATCACTAATAGACTCATCATTTGGTAAGTGTTGTTATAGTCATTCGGGAACACAGATGCTGGCAACGAGTTCCACTCTTTGGCTGTCCCATAATAAATGTGCATAAGCATTTAGTGCGGATAGGTGGCATATCAACCATAAACGGGTGTCTTGTCTCCGTACAACTAATGGTCCAGTGATGGAATGGAGAAGGGTGAACTAGCTCCGGTCCATTGCACACTCCCCGAAATGTATCTTATAGAATGCCTGCAAAATGTTCATCAAAATATTTTTATTAACTTCAACTTCTTGGTTTGTGGCTTTTGTGGCTAGTTGTCACAATTCTGCCAGTGTCGAGTTCGCTAATGCTAGTGTCTTAAACAAGAGGGGAGTGCGGATAAGAATATGGTCAGTGTACAGAGGGAGGTACAACCAAAATTTTGACAATTAGTATGATCTAATATTTTTATTATAATCCCATTACTGGGGAAGGGTTCCCACAGATTTCTAATATCTATTAACACACATTTCATTATTAATATCAATTTCCAGAAAGAAAATCCATCAGACAAAGTACAGCAGTCAAATCACTAGAGACACAGCAAAGGATCAAGATCCGATCAGAGCTAAAAAAGAAAAAGCCTAAAAAAGTTGAAGAAAAAATGCCGACACAAGAAGAACTGTTGGCCGAAGCAGTTCTGACTGAACAGGAGAATCTTAAGAGCTTAGGTAGAGGTTTTTTTATGAGAATAACGGCCGGATACTGAAACACTACTTTAGATTTAACGAGTGCCTAAATTTTTTTACCTAAATTTTGTAAGGTTAAACAAAAGTCGTGCAATTTTAGTGGCGTTTAGAGGGATGTTTCAGTATTTGGGCGTTAGTGGTGGAACAATAATAATATGATGATCCGTGATACGCGCCCAATTAAAGATAGGTACTAGGTAGGTATAGGTACCATTAATAGGTATTTATTGTTGAAGTAAAAGTACACACTGAATAAAATGTATTACCTTTTCAGAAAAATATGAACAAATAGAATTGGAACGGAAGAATATAAGACCCATAAAGAAAACTTTTACAGGACCGGTAATAAAGTATGTATTTTATGAAACTAACTATAGCCCGTGGCTTGACTCGCTTATCTGATATCAAAAGTCTTTAATAACTAAAAGGAGTTGTGGGAAATGTCCATGGATGCTAGCTAGCTTCCGCTCGCGACTTAGTCCGCGTCCCGTTTGATCCTGTCGATTTTCCGCGATAAAAAGTGGCCTAGGTGTTAATCCACGTTACCAACTATATATATATTCTATGTTTCATCCAAATCGGACCAGCACTTGCAGCGTGATTAAAACAAAAACATCTAACCGTTGACTTGGTTCTAAACTTTTGTAAAATTATGTATAGTTTTGAATTTCAACTAGAATAGTATAGGTAGATAATAGTTATAATGTTTTGCGTCATAGGTACCATTCATTTGCCATCCCAATCGGAAAGAAGGTCGATGATGAAGATGAAGAAGATGATGATGATGATGATGACAAAGGCAGTATGTCGCCGCTAGACGAACTCAACTTGAGCGATCTGATAAAAAGTGAAGAAGGTAGGTACATCCCTGGAATTTATAGTACTATGAATTCTGTATCTGAGAAGTTTCCTTACGTCTCAGGGATGGACGACGCATTGCATTGCCTATAGGGTACGTCCTCAATGGACTTGCTCTGTGAGGTAATGCATTGTTATAGGCAGAAGTTACCACTTAACATCAGGTGAGCTATCAGCTTGTTCCATTACTATTATCATAAAAAAAAAACAATACAAAGCAACTAATCAACAATCCAATACAATAAACTCGAATGCAAAATTTTCATAATATTATCCTCTTTTTTTCCTAACCTTTGTATAGTCAAGAAGTTGACTCCTTGCTATAACTAAGTAAAATATAAAAATTATAAAAAATTAAATAACTCAGTAACTTCTTCTTTCCAGGCCCAAGTTCACCGAACGATGTTGAAATGGCTGAACCGAAAACTGAGACGAAAGAACCAACAATATCAGAAAGGCATCCGAGAATGAAAATAGACATTATTGGTGTTGACGAAGATATCAAAGTCGAAGATGTTTCTGTGTAAGTTAAATATAAAAGAGCTTATCCAGGGAAGCCTTTGGAACGACAACTTTCCAAAATGTTTGCTTTTATTTTCATGTCTGACTAACTTCCGTCCGCGACTACGTCCGCGTCCCGTTAACTTTTTGCATAATATGTGTCAAACCAGGTTACGAACTATATCATCATCATCAATCAATATATATAAAACTCTTTTGAAGCTGACAGAGAATCAACGCACAGCCTAAACTATAAGTCCTAGAGGTATGAAATTTGGAGGGTAGTATCCTTATATAGTGTAGGGGTGCACTAAGAAAGGAATTTTGAAACGTCACACTCTGAAGGGTAGAACGGGAGCAACGCCGCGGGCGACGGCTAGTAATATATATATTCCAAGTTTCATCTTGGAACTCGTTGCCGGCGTCTGTGTTTCCGAATGACTATAAATTGGAAGTTTTCAAGAGTAGAGTGAATAGGT
Source organism: Eulithis prunata (assembly GCA_918843925.1). Lineage (NCBI taxonomy): Eukaryota > Metazoa > Arthropoda > Insecta > Lepidoptera > Geometridae > Eulithis > Eulithis prunata. The sequence continues at coordinate 2,456,621 of OU974016.1, read as the reverse complement.
ATCTTCTAGGTAACCGTGCTACATCGTCGACCACGTCATTGCTTAACATCAGGTGAGATTGTGGTCAAACGGTTGCCTATATTGTATTTTAAAAAAAATATCCTTAGCAACGTAGCTTAGCTTAGCTCTGATGAAAAAGCACCTTTACGTCCGAATACTGAAATGTCACTCAAAATGGTCTTCTCATTCTTACCTTACCCATTAGAGATAGTAATCTAATCAAGTAGTGTTTCAGTATTTGGACGTTAAACTAGTTTATTCTATGTTAATTTACAGAAAAGAAAAGAAGATATTCAAAAAGCGAAGACCACAGAATAACAATTTCTACGAGCGCACAATAATATCATTCGAAAATGACATTAACGACGAAGCTTTCAATGTTTGCTTCCCAAAGTCGCTGCCGAAGAGAAGACGGGAGATGCTGTGTGCTGTTACTAAGTATGTAGTTTATTATTACATCTAGCAGTCGGCGGAGGCCTAAAGGCGGCCTAAAAACTCTGTCACCATGGTCACATATTCAAATTTACTTCCCTACTTATCACATTTCACACTCAATTTTTAACCAACTTCAAAAAAGCAGGAGGTTCTCAATTAGTTTTTATTTTTCTCCGCGATTTATGAAACGATATGAAAAAAAAAATTATCTGGAAGGGTATATTTATTTGAAAGGGTATTTATATTGTCCGTGACCTGGATTTGTAAATACACTAGGCTACTTTTTATTCATGAAAATCAACGAGATCCAACGGGACGCGAACGAAGTCGCGGGCGGAAGCTAGTCGTTTATGAATTCAAGAGTAACATGTTTCTCTATTTTTCTAGGAGGCCAGCCCGCTACATCGACCCTATTACAAAACTCCCGTACCGAAGCGTAGATGCATTCAGAATAATTCGAGAAGCATACTACCAACAGCTAGAAGCAAGAGGTGACAGGAATGATCCCAAAGTAGCTGAATGGTTGAAATGGCGCCGGGCGAATGCTACGTCATCATACGTACAGATTCATATCAAGTGAACCTTGTTGGTACGGGATAGAGAATACATTTCAATGCTTAATACAGTTGGTAAGCTATTTTCAATACTCAATCAGTATGTTAGACTCATAGAACTGCTTTGGGAGGTTCTAAAAGAATATTATATTTTAATTTGTTGCAGTAATTTTGCGATCATGATTTCAATGTCAAAATATTTTATGTAAAGGGAGATTATATAATTTGATCAAATATTGACTGACTTGCTACGTAATTAGAGTAGGTAATGAATTGTATTTTTCTAGACTTATTGTCGCACTCAGAGTCGTACGGTACAATATAATCGACTCTTAGCAATAAGTAATGACGAACAGGCACCCCGCTAGTGTTAAGGATATACTTATGTTTAAAGTGACTTCTCTGAGTGTGGCAGTTAGAGTCATTACATGACAAAATATTATGAAAAGGCTAAGAACAAAATGTATGATTATTGTTTAGTTACAGTACCTTACTACCTGATTTAATAAATAAAAAAATATGAATGGCTGAAAAAAATTTCTTTCAATTAATCAAAGCGTTTAAAATGTCAATAGTTTATTTCAAGAATAAATAATTACAATAAAATCTTAAAACTTAATATTAGATTCATAATCTGTACAACATTGTACAACAATAATAGCTAATTTTCTTAATTCTAAAATCAAAAGAATACAATAAAATATTTCGATGTAACAGTCAATATCGTAAGACCAATTCAAGTTGACTCTACGCGATATTCAATAATAAAAAATCGATAAGTTTTTATTTATAAAACGTAATAACAGGAAACTTATCAATTAGCTTTATGTAGCGTTTAAACACGATCATGCCTCTGTCCCGGCTCGTGCCCATGTTCACGCCCTTGCTCCCTAATAAGAATAAAGGCGATGTTGCTGTGGCAATAAGTCTGGAATTAATCGCGGTAATAATGCCGGCATCGGCACGAGCTGAGTGTGAACTCGGTAATGTATAAACGCAACAGTAGTCAATAAACTACAAGGTACTAGGGTACTAGCAAATACAGCCCTAAATATCAGTTAAGTATGGAAGCTAAAGGTCAGCTGAGAATCTAGGAAGCAATCTCAAATCTGGCACACTGTTCCTCCTATGCTTCTTCTCCATTAGCTCCTTAAAAGTTATAAGGCCTGACGCTTTGGCGTCTAACCTAGAATGGTACTTAGATGGATCAGTTGTGGGCAAGTATGGGTATTCGTTCAAGTAATTCTGAGCACTGGTCACTCTATTCTCGCTTGTAAACTCGCTGAAGTGTGATGTGGTCATCTCGTACGGACTCATTCTACTACTATCTGAGATGTTCTCCATCGATCTGAATGCTTCTAGAACAGCTTTCTTGTGTGGAATACCTCTCAAACTGCCCTGCCTACTCAATTTTCCTTCCATTACGTCACTAAATAGATCGTCGACGTGAAACTTTTCGGATATCTTTACCAGTTTCGTTTCGGATGGTTTTTCTTTTTCCTGCATTTCGTCCCAGTACTTCGCTATTTCTGACGATGGCATTGAATGTGACTTTACCTTTTTCTTCACACGCTTCTGCGGCCGATCGTCTTCTAGAGATTCAGTTGATTGGTTCAGCAAAAGCAATTGACACTCGTTCAGCTTTTTGGGCTTCTTGGTTTCACGAAGTTCTTCTAATGACTGAAAGTATTGCTTGGCTTTTTTGAAACGATTTTTATAATCTACATGTGGCTGGCTAGTTCTTTCAGGTGAAGACTCGCTTGATGCGTCAGGGGTGTTTTCAACTATTTCTAATTCTATATCAGAAAGACTGATATACGTCATTTCTTTATTTTGTCTTGTTTCCTCCATATCAATGGATTCACTGTCTGTCTTTACGTCTACACTCTCGACACTTAAAGCTGCTGACGACAGTCTTGTTCTGAATCGTTGTGTTGGTTTCGATGGCGTAGTTTCTTGCGTATGTGAAATTTTCGTTTCAAGTTTGTTGTAGCTTGGCTTGTCAAGTTTCTTCTCAGCATCTGTATAAATACATAAGGTTTTCAATATTATTAATCTAAAACTTAATAAAACTGCCCTACATTATTTCAGTCGTTCGTTTGTCTTACCTGAAGTTAAACTGATAGGCGGCGATAAGGTTTGTGAGTCTACAGAAGTAGGTCTGTAAAATCTCTTGACAGGCTTCTGCTCCACAGAACTTTTAGAGACATTTTCATACAAGGATATGAAACTTTTGACGTTGATTTTCGGCAGTTCATCATACGACTTGTGTTTGTCCAATCCATCGTCCGATTCAACAGGAACTTTATTGAATATATCCATTTCTGACTTACTTATAGATGTTTTTCTAAGCGCTACTGGTGATTTCTTGTACTTTTCAATGTGACTTGTCCGATATTCTCTTTCAGGTTTCTGTAGAATTTGCGTATCATTTGAATTTGTTTTGTTGTTTAGTTTGTTATTGTCTATTTCATCGAAACTTGCATTGAAAGATGTGTTGGATATACGAGCTCTTTTTTCTTTTATTGCTTTTGTATCTGAATCTTTTTCCAGTTGATTCTCTTTCGATATTCTGGTTACATTTATTTCTGCTTCAGTGTTTTGGCATTTTAGATTCACTTCTTCTGTATCGAACCTGTCTACTGACGAAAGGCTATTCTCACTATCTTTTCTCATATGAATATTATGTAACGATAGACTTTTGCTTCTTATGCCTGGCAATGGTTCTGTGTTTGACATGCTGTGGAATAAAGATATGCGACTGGAAACTAAACCACTATCAGGACTAACTTTGTTCGGTTCAATGGCAGTATTTGCGACAGGGCTGACCGGTTTTCCCAAGAAAGTATCTATTTTGTTTAAAATACGCTTTCTCGATGTTCCGAAAAATCGCTTTGGGCTGGTTTCAAATGCTTTAAAAACTTCTTCGGGCAGTTCGGGTTTAACTAGTAGATTATGGTTTTGGCTTAGATTTTGTTCACTGGATCTGATATTTTCTTCTGGCGTTATAAAGCATGTCGTATCAACTGGTGATTTTGATACAGATAAAGCGTTTTGAACATCTTCATGCTCTGACTCTAGTTTTTCGTCCCAAAACTTTCTCCATTTGTCGACGAGCTTCTCCTCAGCTCTTAATTGAACTTCGACTAAACCACTTGCTGAATCTTCTTCTGACTTATCTAGACTGTTTTGTCTACTGAACTTAGCTTGTTGATTGGCGTATAAAAAGTTCTTGAGGATTTGTTTTCCTTTTCTTTTGCTTAAGGAATCATGTTTGAGCTGTTTTGCAGGGATTCGTCTTTTCTTTAAGTGTTTAGTAGATTCTTCGTTCTTTACTTCGATCTGGCGAATTTTTTCGTCCCAATACTTTTTCTTCTCGAGAACTATATTGTTGTGAGCTTTATCTCCAAATTGTGTTTCGTCTATAATGGAATGTGTGTAAGACTGTTCATTTATTTTGTCGTGAAGGGTTTGACTTACTGAAACTGATTCAGTGACATTTGTCTGAACCTCAGAAATCTTTCCTTCCTGTTCAATTTCGTGTCTCATCACATCTGATAACATTTCAGATGCAGATTTGACACTGGTGTGTTCTGTTTCAATCGTTTGTTCCACTTCAGCTTTGTGATCGTCTTCTGAAGTTATAGATGAATCTTTTTCGGAATTAGGAAAGTATTCTCGATAGATGTCGTTTATCTCGGCAAATGCCACCGTAATAGAATCAGTTTCATTAGATTTTAAAGACATGTCTTTTATTCCAGACGAAAAACTCCTATCGCTCTCTTCTATTATGGGAGTGAATATTGGTCGCTTTATTTCCCATCTGTGTGGTTTTACATCCTCGTGAGTTTTGGTTGTGTCGTTAAGTGCAGCACACGTTGTCCATAGTTCTCTTTCAGCTGGACCCATATTCAAAAATTCCTCGTCTCTCAAATTGAAGGTTTCGTCACCAGGTGAAAACTTATGTTTGCTTAATACCTCAGGAATAATATTGCTTTCATTGTTATTGCTATCTGGAGAACCGTTACTATCATCTATACTTACATAGGCCGAATCCCATAGGTCTTTTCTTGGAGAAAAGTCTCGATGACTTTGAGAACTTTCGATTCTATAAGGTTCATACTGATTTTCACTGGTCGTTGAAGCATTAGAAGTATCAATAGTGTCAGTTAAATCAGAGTCTAAACTATGAAATGTAGAAGATAATAAAACAGATTGATCTTTCGGTTTGTCGATTTTTGTATGCAGTGGAGTTGAAAATACTGAGGGTGAGATATTCTCTTCAAAGGATTCGTTTCCACTTTGTTTTATATCATTTTCTTTTGGTGTACTTTCGTTCTCACTTGATTGAATTTCACATGTGACGTGAACCATATCTGGTTCTGGCGAAGGAACTCTTAATATGGGTGGCAGAGATACAGGAGCGCCAATAATAAAATCCGTCGCGGGTGGTTTATCGTAGTGAGAATTTGACTGGAGTTGATGCATAAAAAAAGGATTAACGAATTCATTACCCAGCATATCATCAGTCAAAAGCATATTCTTTGGATCTAAGTATGGAGAGTCAACACGATTAGATAAATCATTCGTTATTATCTTCAAAACCGGGGTCTTTGGTCTTTCTAATAGTCTTGCATCGGTGTAAGCAAACGGATTAGTTTCTATCGGTGATGGTGTATTGTTTTCTACTACTATTTTTATCGTACTGTCTCGAGTTTCTTCGTTTTGAGAGTTGTTGGTCTCATATTCACTTTTAACAAACGTACCCAGTTTCTTTTCAACTGCGAAATCTTCACAGACTTCCGATAAGAAAGGATTGTTGTTACTGAGTGGCGTCAGTCTGTCTACAGATATATTATCGTTTTCTGCTTCATCTCCTGTTAATGATTTTTCATCCAAACTGTCAGGACTAGTAGAGCTGATAAACACGTGCTCGTGTGATGTTATATCTTTAAATTGTTTTGTTTCTTCAATCACTTCTTTTATATGTGAAGCTTTCTCTGTTCGTATTGATACTGATATATTTTCAGGCACTATATATTTACTCTCGGACAAAATAAACGGATTTTTACCGGCATCACCAAAAGTTGAATTTACAATATCTGGAATATCACTTTGACTTCTTTGACTGATAAACGGTTTTTCTCTTTTCGCATTTCCCTTCACATTCTTAGCTGATTGCATTAGTTTGTCTTCCATAAGATCATTTAATACTTTGCACACTCGATTCATTTTCAATATTCTCTGCGCCACCTCGTTAAACTTATTTGACTTGTATTTATGATCGTCTACTTCAGCAACGGAACAAGACCTTTCATTTTCCACATCAGTCGTCATCAAGATCTTTGCTTCTGCTTCACTTATTTTTTCTAAGGCTCCATTTTCACGAAGTAACATTTTTTCAGTTACAAAATCCACTATCCTCAGTACAACTTTTCGGTCCGTTTTAACATCTACTATGTCAATTTCTTCGCCATCTTCCAAACAGAAATTTTCTTTTTCTAGTATTCCGATAATGTTTCGGGTAGCTGTCACCGCAAATGGTGATCCGACAATATTCAGTCCTCTGCTTGTGATCGAGATTTCGTATTTTCCTTCTCGCGTCACTGTGTACCAAACCTTAGCGTGGTCCACTCGTTTTTCAAACTGTATTTCTACATCGTATTTAGCTTTTGGAATGAAATATGTCTTGTTCATGTCGTTCTTTCCGTAAGTCCTTAAATACATAGCTCCTTGAGTTATTGGTAAGGCGTTTTCTGTAAAGGTCTGTTTCGAATGCAGCCCAAGTAGTTTTTTTCTTATCTGTTGCGCCTTGCCTAATACCGGAGGTATTACCGTCATACCATAACTGTCTTTTGGGCCTTTTATTAATATCGTTACTTCTCCAGGTTCGAGTGCTTGTTGAGAAGTAGGGTAGACTTTGAAAGACATTTTATGGTTGATATGTGTTACTGTTAGCCCTGAGCCCTTGGCTACGTAGTCGAAGGTGAATTGGGCGGTTTCTGGGGAAGTTCTTTGCGATGCCGGCTTGGAGACCGCTGGAGTAATTTTGGAGAGCGCTTGCCGAATGCGGTCAAGGTAAGTTGCGAGTTTCCATTCTTGGTGTCGACTCAGTGAATCATTTGACTCCAGCTCTTGGCGGGAGAAGACCTGAAATAACAAAGATTCTGTGCATCCTCGATTGTGATAAAATTATCATTATGATTCCGGATGCAATTGCGGACCATTTTAATTGCAAGTTAATTGAACCTTTAACATCTTAAAGTGATAATTGCTTTTAAATCTACTCATCACGGCTTGTAAACGTTTTTCCTATCATAAGCAACTTGACTTGCGCGATAAAACTTCAAATCGGCTATTCAACATAATTATCACGTGATCTTACGTGGCCTCAATACCTACTTGTTTCTGTCACCCGTACCTATTTCGGACACCAATAAAATCTAATGCTTCATCAGCTCTGCATCTTTTGATCAAATACATGCTGCTCATCTTCCGTTGATATATGCATCCGTGCATACTAATTGCGATTAGTTTTCAAATACTCACTGGTTCAACACCAAGGTAGTGATCAGCGATTGCCTGCGCATGCTGCAACGATAGCAGGGTAGGCGGGTGCCCTGCGCACGCGCCTGGTAGAACTCCATCCAGCACACTGCATAGAATCCAACCATGGCGCCATACAGTATCCAAATGGTCCACTGTCATCGGCCCAGCTTCGGCCAGCCATTGCAGAACCTCTTGCTTTTGTTCCTCGCTTGAGAAGACTACTGAAAATTGAATTGTTATTGATTAGCTTCATGGTGTGGTTAGCAACTAATAAGTTCCTATACTAATTCGTTGTTCGTTAGAAGAGTTTTTTTTCTACCAAGCTTTTCGTTTTGGGCTTCCATTATGAGGTAATAATTACATAAAAATTTTGGAAAGTGGTTGGATTTTAATTAGTATTACTGTCTTTGATCGTTTCGAGAGAAATATAGGTAGAGTACACCTACCTAATTACAATTTTATTACCAGTTGGTAGTTTTATAGGCAAAACCTACTTAGTATTCGAAAATAAGGAAAAAGAAAGAGAAACGGCAGTTAACACACTTTGCAAAGATGAGATCGCAAGATTGTGGTAGAGGGTAATAGAGGTCAGATTATACTTCAGGTCTCGTCCGAAGACCATTATTTACTTGCAGCATTACGAGTTATGGTGCTGTCACTGTCACACTTCAGATCCAAGTCATAAAATACAAAACCTCATCTTCTATCTCGCTCTCCCGCGCCCGCGCCTGCCGCTGCGGTGTAACACTCCTGTAACTTGTCATTACGTGTTTTTGTGTTTCCGTTGTCACACAAAAAAATTTAATTTTCTCCAAAAAAGTGTTTTTTAGGTAAAATTGAAATGGGAAAACGAAAGCGTTCGCAACTCGATGAAAGTGATTATCGAATTATTCGAAAGAAAGTTAAAAAATTGGAACGCAAACTACAAAAATGTAAAAGACCGAGGAGCTCATCGTCATCAGACTCGGATCATTCCTACCGTGAGGGTTCCCCATACCGAGAGATAACTTATGATGAAGAATTTAATGATAATTCTCGGGATGTACAAGGTACGTAAACCCTGCATTTCTAAAGCAATTTTATCACGATATCCTCAGACTAGGTACCTCCTACCCGCACCAAAAAACGGTGTTCGATATTCAAATTTTGGTTCGATGTTGGGAATATGATTGGTACCTACCAAGGCCTCACTTGTATATCATGTTGAGAGTACGTATTATTTTCTCCACGTAAATCGTGTTGAGTACATTGCTGCATACAAATAATCGTACCTACCTTGGAATCACTCCGCGTATATCGCGTTGAGTTGAGATTTTCTCGCACGTATATCGTGACGAGCATGCATACCTATTGCATAAGGAAAAATTTTTACACGTAAATCGTGTAACTTTTTTTTCTATAGTCGAAGTCTAAGGCAGTCATTCCGCGTAAATCGCGTTGAATATAGTACCTACATACAAAAAGTATGTCCACATGTATACCATGTTGTGATTAAAAGGTACAGACTGCGGCTCCACGTAAATCGTGTCGAGCAATAGAAACCTATCTATTACTGGTCAATTATACTACTTTCAGGTATTTTTTTATAAAACTGTTGTATCCACCTAGTACCTACATACTGTACTAACGTATCATGATGATGTCGACATAAGTCTCCGCGTAAATCGTGTTGAGTTTCTTTCTTCTACGTTTTATATTCTTACAGATGAAAATGTACTTCAGGAGCAGGGTGAGATAATTGAAATTGATGGACCGGCGTCGGAACCGACTGCCTCAGCTATTCAGGATAAACCTGAAGAGATTCTCGACCCAGAAATCTTAATAATATTAGGTGAAGATCCTTCAGTACAAAAAGATCATGGTGATGACTTGCACACAGATATCGCTGCCCGGTGGTCACATATTTTAACGAATGGATTGCCCAAAGAGATAAAGGTAGATCTTCTGAAAAACTACTTACCAGCTGAGAACTGCATCAACATGAAGGCGCCCAAGCTTAATCTAGAGATCGAGGCGGCATTATCACCCTTAAATGTTAAAAAAGACTTATTCAGTCAAAGCAAGCAAAATCAGCTGTCTAGCTGTCTATCTGCAATTGGAGCGGCACTGAATTGGGCCTTGTCATCAAAGGATGTGCTACCTCATGCACAAAAAATTATAAAACCTTTGAGTGACGCTGGAAGATTACTCTGCGACAGTCACTATCGGGAGTCGCAGTCAAGACGTTACGCGATAATAAACAACCTAAACAAGAAGACCCAAGATGTTGTCCGGAATACAAAGCTTGATGAATCTTTATTCGGCGCTAACCTTGCGGATCATCTGAAATCATCCAAAGCTATTTCTCAGTCGGGGGCAGAGATGAAATATAGCGCAGTGCAGCGCGCTTCATTTAAACCTCCGCCTCCTGCAAGAAAAATACAGCGGGGTGCTTTAAACTTGAGGGGGATGTCGCGACCAGCAGCCGGGGAGCCGCGCCAGTATCCCAGTTCCAGGAAGCCGACAGCAGCGTCGCGGGACCAGCGCCGAGACACCTATCGTCGGAGCCACTCGTCACGCCAGAGGACCAGGCGGTGACTTCACCATTGCAGGTACCTATCGCAGGCAGGCTGCAATATTTCTATGATCAATGGTGCAACATAACTGATGATCCGGTAGTGTTATCCTGGATTCGAGGGTACAGTATTCCCTTTAAAAGCGAGCCTGTACAGTTATCTTCCTACCAAGGTTCAACTAAATCTATACCTGAAATCAAAATAATTGATCAATGTATTGAGAGTTTGCTTCAGTCTGATTTTATATCAACTTGTGAACCGTGTGAAGGTCAGTTCCTATCGCCCATCTTTACGGTACCTAAACCTAATGGCAAACATCGTTTTATTTTGAACCTGAAGCATCTAAATAAGTTTGTTCAACTAGAACATTTTAAAATGGAAGATTTTAGAATAGCGATAAAATTATTAAGCAAAAATCATTTCATGGCAACTCTGGATTTAAAGGACGCCTACTTTTTGTTTCTATTGATAAAAATCATAGAAAAAAGCTTCGCTTCGAGTGGAAATCACAGCTCTATGAATTTAATGGTTTATGTTTTGGTCTATGCACTGCTCCTTTTGTATTTACTAAGCTGTTGAAACCTATTCTACAGTATTTACGGTCACAGGGTCTAATTTCAGTAAATTACTTGGACGATTTTCTCTTGATAGGACAGACGTACAACGAATGCGTTAGTAATGTCAGAAAAACAATGGATGTTTTACAATCTTTAGGATTTGTCATAAATTTAGAAAAAAATCAAGTAACACCCAAAAATGAGTGTAAATTCTTAGGTTTCATTTTTAATACCAAGAATATGACCATTTACCTTCCTAAAGAGAAGAAACAGCGCATTCTTCAAAAAGCTATCGAATTTTTGAGACTTAAAAGATGTACTGTTCGATACTTCGCAGAATTCATTGGGTTATTGACATCTGCGTGTCCTGCTGTGAGATATGGGTGGATATACACCAAGCTATTCGAAAGACAAAAGTTTTTAGCCCTAGGAAACTCGGATGATTACAATAAGAAAATGATAATACCAAGCTCTTAGAAAAATGACTTAGAATGGTGGAAGCATAATATTTTACGTTCAAAGAGTCCTATTCTGTCTAGCAACTATTGTCTTGAAATATACAGCGATGCATCAACTACAGGTTGGGGTGTAGCCTGTGATAAGCAAAGTTCACATGGTAACTGGACGCAATCAGAACTTTCGTTGCATATCAACACATTGGAACTAAAAGCCGCATTTTATGGTCTCAAGATCTTTGCTTCGGAACTTCGCGATTGTAATGTATTATTAAGGATAGATAATACTACTGCTATTTGTTTCATAAACCGCATGGGCGGTATACAACATACACATTTAAACGATTTAGCACATTATCAACATATTTGCATCTTATATAAAATCTTCTGATAATACTATTGCTGATCGGGAATCTCGAAAAATTATCATCGATACTGAATGGGAACTTGCAGAACTAGCTTTTACCGAAATAACGAATAACTTTGGTGCACCCGAGTTTGATCTTTTTGCAAACTCCCAAAACTACAAATGCTCAAGATACGCATCATGGAAACTTGATCCTTATTCTGAAATAGTAGATGCATTTACTTTCTCATGGAAAAATCTATCTTTTTATGCCTTTCCTCCATTCAGTTTAATAGCTAAAGTTTTACAAAAAAAAAAAAAAAAAAAATTAACGGACAAAGCGGAAGGCGTTTTAGTTGTACCCTTTTGGCGATCACAACCTTGGTTTCCGCTATGGACCAAACTAATTGTTTCCAAGAAAATCTATTTTGGGCCTGATAAATATTTGTTACATTCACCTTTCAGAACTTGCCACCCGCTTCACGCAGATCTTGTCCTAGTGGCGGCGAGATTATCAGGCAGGCGATGATAGCTCGAGGCATTCCAGAATCATCTTTAACTATTGTAATGGCATCATTTGCGGAAAAGACTCTAAGCCAGTATAGTTCCTCTCTTAAATCATGGTGGACATATTGTGATAATAACAACTATGATGTATTTAATGCTACAAGTACCGAAGTTATTTCCTTCCTAACTAAAAAATTCGAAGATGGAGCCGGTTACAGTACATGAAATACGCATCGATCTGCTCTATCCATCATTTTAGGATCAAAAATAACATTAGATGATAGCATACATAGATTTTTAAGAGGTGTGTATAGATTAAAACCACCTCAACCCAAATACGCTGCCACTTGGGATACCAATGATGTACTAAATTATTTATGTAATTTTTATCCTTACACTGATAATATTACTTTAGAAGCTTTATCACATAAAACAATTTCTTTGCTAGCGATAGCTTCTGCACAGAGAATGCAAACTCTAAGTTTAATCAAATAAAAAAAATATTTGTGTAAAAAATGACGTGATTCTAATTAAAATACCAGATTTCATCAAAACATCGAGACCTGGGGCCCTTCAACCACTAATCAGGTTACCTTTCATCCGCGAAAATCCATCGATATGTCCTGCTACCGTCTTACAAGCTTACATTGAAAAAACTTCAACCTTACGCAGTAGTGATGCAGATGATCACCTCTTCATAAGCGTAAGAAAACCCCATGAAAAGGTTTGTTCACAAACTCTTAGCCACTGGGTGAAAAAAGTATTGGCAGACAGTGGTATAGACATATCGGTGTTCGGAGCGCACAGCACCCGCCACGCATCGACGTCGGCTGCGCACCGGCTGGGCGTTAACCTGGAGGTGGTACGGAAGGCCGCTGGTTGGTCTAATTCATCAAATGTATTTTTGAAATACTATAATAGAGAAGTTACTAGTTCAGTTGACAATGATTTTGCTGAAGTTATATTTAATAATAACCTTTAATCAGGTACACTTATTATATTAACAATTTTGTTAAGATAAGGATAAATGTATCATGAGAAGGCTAATTAGTTAGTAACTCTTAGATAAGTATTTAAATATTATTTTCTTCTCACATTGTATTTTGTTGTGATAAGTTTATATTGAATTTATTTTTGATATAGAATACAAAATATCAATAGTCAAAGTTACAGATTTCTATGTATTTTTACTTTCCACTAGAGTCAGGAATAAGAGCTTGCTTTCTCTAAACATCTGCAAGTAAATAATGGTCTTCGGACGAGACCTGAAGTATAATTATGAATCAAACTAACTTACCTAGTGCCGTTTGATTCCAATTATGCGAAGGTCTCGTCCGAAGACCATTACGATCCCACCCATCCCAACTTAACATACTTACCCCCTAGGGCGGAAAAGTAAAATACAAGTTACTGAGACGGTGTATCAGGGGTTCTCTGAATGTAATGACAAGTTACAGGAGTGTTACACCGCAGCGGCAGGCGCGGGCGCGGGAGAGCGAGATAGAAGATGAGGTTTTGTATTTTATGACTTGGATCTGAAGTGTGACAGTGACAGCACCATAACTCGTAATGCTGCAAGTAAATAATGGTCTTCGGACGAGACCTTCGCATAATTGGAATCAAACGGCACTAGGTAAGTTAGTTTGATTCATAATTATAAATGATACGTGGGTAATCCAAAATAATGTCAATGTGCTCAGAAAGACTTGAGATCCAAGACAGATCTCAAAAGAGATCTCACCAGAGATTGGCTATAAATTAGGTAGGTAGGTATTCATGTCAAAATTCATACAATTTATTATGATCCATGTGATTCTTATTCCGTTTGGCACTGACCTAGTTCTCCATTCATAAGTCTCTAAACAGATCTAGATCCCAATACATCTTGATAAAGCAATGTGGGAAAATGATTCATTATTGTTTTGATGTCGGATCTCTGTATCAACAATAGCTATTGTCTTACTTCGTGTGAGTTACCCAATTTCATTTTTTATGAGAACTGGCCAAAATATTTCCTTGGTACTTCTCGTTCACATCTCGTCCCATGTTAGGGTACTTTTCGTAGTTAAGGTTATAGGGTAAGGTACTTCAAGTTCTATCAAAAATCTAGAAAACTTTTATCTACTACCCTCAGAATGTGTTTTGGCTTAAGAAACGCCTCCTTATCGCAAAGTATTACGGCCATTGTAAAAATCAAACCATAGAAGTGACTAACTCAGAAGATAAGAGTTCGAATGTAAAGAGGTTACTTACGAATACGCAATATGGCGAATAATCATCGTTAGATCTATTGGTCTAAAGATCTGAAGAAAATTGTACAAAATGACATCAACGAAGTGTACCTACCTACTTAGATATTGCATGGAAAAGGCTTGGTACTCACTAGCTCTGAAAGCGTGGTCTATATGCTTGATCAGCGTGAAGAAGAAACTCTGCTGGCCCCAGAACAGCGTCAGTAGGGTAGCCGGGGCGAGGTACCGCAGCGTCGTCAGCAGGGCGTCCAGCGCCGCTGACCACATGCCTCGCTCCGCCTCCAGCTCAGGGTACTCGGGGATCGGGAACAACCCTGGAAAAATTTATGACTGGTGAGTTTTTATTTACAACTTTTTATTTTCATAGAGTCAGCGATATGCATTTTCGGCACAATCGTTGTATTTTCCGCGATGTTTACAGTGTGTCTATCAATCTAAAGGAAGGTCAAACCAAGATACGAGTGGGCTAGGTACTCGATAGTTAGGAAACGCTGAACAGAATATTGTTCCCCATATGGGGAAACACCGCAGGCATATAAAAACCTCATTGAATTACTTACGATGGACGAAAAGAAATCTAGTTCTCAAAGAGGTAAAAAGTTTTCGAATCTCAATGAATTTCCGAACTGAAAATTAAATATCCTATTTCAAAGTTCCCTATCGATTTATAGAGGTACTTAACTCAGAAGCACTTTCAACTTGTTACGGCACGAATCGTCATCGTTAGCGAAGTTTTTTCATCTTTTCTCGCGTAACTTTATACTTGCCTACGGGAGGGCTAAGTTTCACGTCTAAGTTACACCTATACATTACTTCAAAAAGGCTAGCGTACGGTTTCTTTTCGGTTAGATTGTAAAAATAAAAGAATGATAATGGAGAAATAGAATGATTTCAAAAAAAAAAAAATGGCTCTATGCAAGTTCACGTTGCTGTTTTCAGAGCTTAATTTTGATGACTCTCTAGTACACTCCTATGAAAGAAATCTGAGAGGTCGGGTCAGCACAAATAAACCTAACCGTGGAGTTACATTGCGCGTCAGTTGGAGCTCTACTGCAGAACATTGCAGCGTCACTGCGTAGTGTCACCCGACCCTCAGATTTTGTCGTTCTGGTGCTGAACCCTCTGAAATTTTATGATAGGACCTATTGGTACCTACCTATAGGCTATTATTCAGTCAGTCAAGTACCGTTCTTTCTGATTGTTTTATATTCCTTATTTAAATGTGTGTAAAGTACAAACCAATGCTTCGCGGGTGTCTTGAAAGAACATCCTCCTCGTATCTCTTCGCCAACACTTCTATATTGTCCGACATTTTGTTTAATTTCTAGTCGCCATTTTGTTTCACACTGATCTTCACTGAGACTTTACCTTGGTACTTCTACTTAGCAAAATTTTGGATTATTAAAAGAATTTAGGGTAGTTTGATGGTTTTACTACTAATCTAACCTATAAGCTCGTAGATGCTTCTATTTTTTTTTATTGTCTTGCTTATTAGGTAGGTACAATGTTCTCCAAATTCACTCTAAAACCATTGCATTTCTAGAAGGAGTACAAAAGTGTAGTACCTATTTAGAAAAGCACCACATACGTGGTATAAACTATGTATTTAGTACTATGTAGTCAGTTGATTTTCCACCCCTCATTGACCATGGAAATGTTATGCATTGACCGACTAATGATATTCTAGACAAGGGAGAGGCGTTCATCAGTTTCAATCCCATTTTGATCTCGGGGAAGGCTAGATTGAAAGCTAACCAAATAACGAAGTAAAACCTATACTTCATTTAATATTTGCGAAAACATGAGAAAATTTAGTGAAATTGGTAAAAAGGTAGTAAAGTCAAGCTGAGAATAGTTTGCAAGATAAGACTCGAGATAAGATGATTCTTAAATATCGCAGTTTATCTTATCGTGGTTCAGAATGACGTAAGCATTTTCTGGCGGTGTTCAGTTCAACTAGGAACAAGTTAAGTATACATAAGAGATTGATGGACCAATTGCAGTCTCGTATTAGGGACATTTCACGATATTATGAACCAAAGCCGATTAGCCGGGGTTAGGTACACTGTGAACAACACTACCTATATGGTAAAGTAGAGTATTATGATTGGTTTGGAATAGTTCATATAAAATAATTGATTTGTGGAAAAATAGGCATTTTATTAGCTCTACCTAACTTTCCTATAATTACAATAACGAAATTTTTATTTTGGTCTTTGCATTGCATGATCTTTCATTTTATCAATCATACACAGTAATAATTAGGAAGTTGATAATTCACTCTGAAGTTACCTATAGCTTGCTTTAGCTTGCGATAGAGAGTAAGGTGCATAAGTTGTCTCCACATTTGCAAGTGATTAAGATTATAAATACTCTTAGGTAGCTATGGGTATCCTAGTTATGTTCTCTACATATAAACTTACTCTTTCGTATGTCTCCTAGCTACACAGCACACACTACCGCGCGGTCACTTCCTAATAGGTATTTATAAAAATACGGGCTCGTTACAAATTAAATGTCCTCCTGAAAAAGCCGGCGATGTAGACAGCAACAACCCAACTACCTGTCCATATGAGCAATCTCGACAAATAGCGCTTATCTATGTTATCGCCTATGTGTTCACCTAGCTGTTTGTTGTCCGATACTCTGACCAAGAGACAAAATTATTTTCTGTTTGCTATAAAATAAAAATAAACTTAACGTCATTTGTAAAGATTACCATCGCTAGAGGATCAAAGATTTGTATATCCCAAAAGTTAATTTTTTTTACAAATTTGAGTTTCGAGGCTAGTAAGTTAGTTTCTACATATCACAATCAAATTTAGAACCTTGGGTAAGTAAATATACCAATAAAAACTAAGTAAGTACAAACATACGTGACAAAATGACTGAAAAAACGAAGTAAACATAATAAAATTACAAATTATTCTAACGATCTATAAAAATTTAAAAGGAAAACCCGAAAAGAAAACCGACCTGAGATTAAAATTTCTACCAATTTCATAAAATCTTTTGAAGATCTGAAAGCTGATTCGCCTTTTAGCGCCTCATTATTTACTCAAAGATAATGTCGGCTTTATCATTGACTCATTGAAATGCCTGACTTTATCAAAGATTTCACGTTGGGTCTGTAAACAAAGGTGAAAACCATGAGGGTGTTAGTCATTCATTACAATAACTGTTCTTTTATAAATGCTAATTATTATTACTACTTCAAACGGCCATGTCTGCCGCATGCACGAAGAGCTTTGGGCCAAAGTGACCACAGAGTGGCGCCCGCAAGAACCGAGACGTCGTGGCAGACCCAGAACACGATGGCGTGATGAGCTCGACAAATTTCGGAAGGAGTGGACCAGTGCAGCACAAGACCGTAATGAATAGAAAAAATGGGGGGAGGCCTTTGCCCAGCAGTGGGACAGAGAAGGCTCGTAATAATAATAATAAATAATAACTTCAAACTGTGTGCCTAGAGCTACATAGAGTTCGATAGAGTACCTACTTACCGAGATTCCTTCACTTACTTGATTACTTTTAGCATTGTATTTATTACCCTACCTATCACATTTCTTTTAAGATTCTTGAATTAAATTGAAATATATCTAGGTACTTACGTATTCAGGCCAAGCTTTGGTTAACATTTTTTAACTAGCTTCTTTATCGGATTGTTTTTATGATACTTGTAAATTACCGTCCTTGAAAAGTGAATGAATGAATGAATAATGAAAATACTTTTTTGTACGTAGGTACACCTTACAAACTAATATGCGAGACAGACTAAATTTTATTACATTACGTACAATGTAGTGATGTTTTGTCTAGTCCGTCTGTCATTTACATAGATACTGATAAATGTAAAAGATAAGATATTATAAATGCTATTCATTATTCAACTATTCGTGATATACGCCTGTAAACAAATAATGCTACTTACACCTTTGTTAGATGAATTAGTAGGTAGGTATATAAAAAAATATTTTTGAAGATCTGGATAAGGAGAGCCGAAGATCAGAAGATCTCAGTGGCGCGTTTTGCGAGAAACCTATGTCCTTCAGTGAACTGAAATAGGTTGATAATAATGATTGTATTTTTAATAAGAAAATAAGGTTTTGGATTTTTGTATTATTACAAGCTTTCGCATCAACTTTCATTTTCATTAGGTAGGTACTTTCTGGTGCGTGAAAACGGTAAATTTCTCAGAATTGTTTTGGTTCCGAGACGGGAAAGTAGAATTTTGGATCAAGGACAACAAAATAAGATAGGTACTTATACCTACTATAGCGTTATATATTTATATATTTATAATTTTTATATTTTACCTACGTAAAATATAAAAATTATTTTGCATACCTACTTGTGTGCTTACTATCTAGCAGGCACGTTGTTGCTATTTTGGACCTAAGTGCGGGTTCAGTTTCAGTTGTAGTTTCCTATGTCGAGTTATTCTAGTTTCGGACTATTAGTGTCTCGTCCCAATGGGACGAAACAATAACTTCAATTTTATTAATATTTCTATTACGGTTTCGTCCCAAAATTCGTTTCTAAGGTTAAGTTTGTAACATGTTATAGTGCTCTATTTATTTTGAATGAGTCGCAAAAAGTGATGCGCAGTTTTTGTATAGAGAAAAATATTTTTCGTTTTACAAAAATTTTTTTTTACATAATAACATTTGCGAATTAACTTTCGCAAACCAACAAAATAAAACTCAGACTAAAATGGCTTTAGCCAAGTATCCTCGAGAGCCCAATACTTACCAATTCAGGTAAACGCTAAAATGGTTACAATTCTACCACCTATAAGACAAGATCTACGTCATAATATCAAAAGCATAAATTCTCTCGTAAACTCTCTGGACATTTGAACACTTGAAACCGATAAACGATAATGTCAGACAATGAATGATATTCGAAGAATCGATTCAGAGAACTACATTTTAAAATCACATGCTTTAAACTTCTCACATGACCTACCTTATTGGTCTCAAATAAAATTTTCTACATAGACTCGTATACTCCTTACTGAAGTCCAGTGTCGATCTGAGTAGAGGTTTTTATGGAAAGGTGTAGATAAAATATGCATGAAATTTGTGTATTTTTTTCTGAGAGCGTCGAGTATTATAATTCATAATTCGTCGTTCAAAATCCGTTTCAGGCTACGATAACAGCGAATAAAGATTAGCCCACCTAAAACTTATTTCTCTTTTATTGTTTTTCTTCTTTTCTTGGTGTGCAATAAAGAATATATCTATATCTATCTATCTATCCACTTAGATTACTAATCTATTAAGAAAATCTACTAAAGAAACTTAGATTTGAACCCGTAACCTAAGCATGAAAAGTCAGTGTCACCACCACTAGACCCTAGTTCACACTGAAACAGTTACATAGTAACATTATTACGAAGTCCCTTCTAGAGTCAATTAAATGTTTAATGTTATACTCGTACTAAACCACTATAACATTGTAAGTACTTTAAACTTTGTATGACGCTTTAATGTAATTGAAGAGAAGTGTAATTTGTTTTGTATTGTATGTAGCACACTTAATTTTGTACCTATTCATGTTTGGATTCAAGCGTAAATCGAGCCTCAAGTGTTATCTTTTGATAGAATTTATTTGGACGATCGAAAGTCTAAAAGTTTGTCGATAGAAACGGCCCAAAATATATTTCGGAAAATTTTGGGATCAAGGCTTATAAACGGTTTAAAAAAAATACTGTATGTGGCCACCACGACCACATCTGTAACATAATCCGAGTGTACCAACAGAACATTCAACTCCACGCACATTTTTACATAACACACGGAACGTCCAAACCACTGTTCTGAATTTATGCAAATGCTTTCACAATTTTTGAATAACTACATAATATTCTAATCACAACGTAAACTTCCTCATTCAGTTATGCAAAGACCAAAATAATATAATGAAAATATGTAAATGAAATTCTTAGTAAGATTTTTATTATTTGTTGATAAAAGAATGTTTTTTACACGTTACGCGACCGCGGTAGGTAAGTAAGTACTAGCGATAATTTTCAAAGTAATCATTTATCAATGTTTTTATCAGGAAGGTTGATGAATTCTGAGAGGGGTTCCGTATAAAAATATTCTAATTCTATAGTCAAAAACAGTTGCTATGTAGGTACCTATAGTATGTAGAAATAACTTGTTCTACTAGAGGGCTTTTTACATACTTTTAGTGTAAATTGAGTACTAATTGTGTTTAAAAGGTTTTCCATAATATGTAAAATACGGTAAAGGCTTGTCCAATATTGCAGAATTGACCGCCGTTTGCAGGACTATTGCCTGTAAGTTTTTATTTATTAAAAAAAAATATTTTATAATTTTTAAATCTCTTTTTTAGCATTGTAAAAAAACCTGCCCACTAATATTAACATCTTTAATTTTGAATCAATATCAATTTTCGAACTGAGGACATCTTCTCATATTTGCTGACATGTAGGTATAAGATAAGTACACAAGTATGTAGTTAGGTAAAAAGGTGAAGTTGTAAATGAATGAGTGGCAGAATTGGGAGGCAGATTGCTTTAGATTTAGAAGGGTCAGGTCATTTCCTTTCACATTCCAAGACCAGCAACCAGCACTTTTCTGCATTGCTCAATCATAGATAAATACTATGCTTTGTATCAGATAGTAGATCCCCAGCAATTATAACGTGAATTATATGAGGCAACTGTAGAAAATTATAATTTTGTAGGCCAGTAACTTTCAACTTGGTAAATGTAGACGCAGAGCGTGAAAACTGTTAGGTATATTATGTATGTATATATTTATACCTAAATGCCTAACTCGTTTTGTGAACTCCAGGTTTTTTGTTGGAGAACCCTATATTTTCAGTGTGCGGGAATTTCGCGATAAGCGATTCACGAATAGTATAGGTAAGAAAAAACCTTATGATATAAACAGCGGTAGATTTTCTAGCGTTTTCATTGATTTGAAAGAGTATAAAAATATGAATAAGAAGTTATGTTAACCTTAGTGGTTAGGTTCAGCGTGGTAAAGGACGAAATAAAGTTGAGTTTGGATATTAAAAGTTAAAGCGAAAATCAATAAATAAAATATTTTTATTACATAAAAAAAATCGCCTTTTAAATATAGGCCATGAAGTTTTGCTGTCAAAGTTCTTGTCACGTATGCAAGCAAACACATTATTTTTCATTCATCGTTGTTACATCCCAAATCAGTTTCAAACTTCAGCAGTTGAATTAGAGTTCACTCAGAACTAAAGTATTTGTTTGACACATGAGAACTTTACGGTTACCTGCCTCGAACACTTGACTCTAAACTCTAGCTGTGGTTATTCAAGACCTAGGCAGAGTTATTTATGTACGAGCATGCTCGCTCGTGCATGACAAATTATTCTAGTGCTAACGTGAGCACTTAATCTAGACTCACGCATTATCGTTACTTAAAACCACAAGATTTATTGTTTCGACCACGATATACGCTACTGAGCCGTGAGTTTTGTTATGTTGACTTGGGACCGGCGAGAATCGAGAAACTCGCAGTTTTTGTATGGAGAAAAATAGTTAGCGAACTCCCGCTAGAGGCGCTTATCGGGTTTTCATACAAATTATCTCGCATGCATCATTTCATTTCATTTTATTTCACCTGTCATAGCAGTTTCTACTTTTTGCAAGATACCATCGACACGTAGAAAACTTAACCTAAGAGTACTACACACTAGCTTAGGATATAGCATTTGTGTAAGAAAATCTAAGATAAGTGGAAGAAACGCGAGGTGATTCTGGTGACCTCTGCCCTTCCGCGGAATAGTTTGGGTTCTTCGTCATCATAATAATTGTTTTTTTTATACATAGTATAGACAAACGTTTGACCGCAATCTTACTATTACCTAACTGATGATGCGGTCAACGGTGTAGTAGATTTGCCTAGAAGAAACTTAATAATTCTCTTTTGTAAACCTCCAGTTGGCATGGCAGTCTAATATTCGTTTAGGCATACAGTTCCTTTCCTGAGCCTTGGATGGAGTCTCAAAATTGTCTTGATTTTGAATGTTTAGAATCAATGGGATATTACCTAGATACATTCTTTGAGAGATTTAGATAGGTATATCAAATCCTCTCTCTTGTTTTCTGTAGGCTCTCACTCTGCCAAGACTTTAATAGAAAATACGATTTAGTTAACCTTTTGAGACTCTTTTACACTAGTTACAAAAAGCTTATAACAAAAGCATGTAAAACAAGAGAATAGCACATACACTTGTAAATGACGGATTAGTTTAAGTTGTGAAGCAAAGGCACAATGAAAATGCACTGAAATACGTGCAGATAATTGTCGTGTCACCGGCAGACGTGCCCACGTGCCACCGAGACTCGCAATAGACCTACGTTCCTATAGTTTAACCAGACACCACATTACACTGCCGGACAAATAAACTATCCCTTACTTCTGTTGTATTTTGATAACCCCAGGCATAAGCGTGAAGCCCCTCAATGGACGTACTCAGTGAATCAATTCATCGTTATATGCAGTAATTACTACTTCACATCAGGCCATCGGCTTGCTCCATTATTAGTTATTTAAAAAAACAAATCACACAACACAGCAGGGTGAAAACTACTTCTGATTTTATAATACGACAGATAAAACACTCTATAAACTGTTATTATAGTTTATCTAAGTCTGATTTTATTTACGACCACCATTGTTTTGTTAAATATACAGTTTAGTATAAAACAATGGTTATAAAATATAGGTGCAACCCATGTAGGTACTTTTCGTGTCCCTCGCTATATAACTCAAAACGTGAGAGTTTAGTTTTCATTGTGAACCGGATTCTGATGAAAATTAAATAAAATTTATAGCCCTTTGTGTATGAACTGCATCGTTCATCGAAAAATATATTTATACTAGCCGTCGCCCGCGGCGTTGCTCGCGTCCCAGACCCTTTAGAGTGTGACTTTTCAAAATTCCTTTCTTAGTGCACCCCTACACTATATAAGGATACTACCCTCCAATTTTCATACCTCTAGGACTTATAGTTAGGCTGTGCGTTGATTCTGAGTCAGCTTCAAAAGAGTTTTATATATATTGATGTGATTTTCAAATGCGAAAGTGTCTGTCTGTTTATCTATATTGTAACACATTTGGAACAAAGATACTCGTACCATGCACTCGTATGACAGACGCGTCTCGTGTAAGAAAAAATATCCAAAGACGTGTAAAGATGTTATATTTATGTAGGCTTAGAGTAGTAGTTTATTAGTAGATATTGTATGTACTCAATAAAAGTTAAAGTAAAATTCAATGGTGGTTTCATTGGTGTCCTACCATTTCTCAAATAAAACACCGATATTGAACTGTTTCTAGATAAAAGAGACCATTTTCAGGCTGATACATAAAACAAAGGAAAATAAATAAATTGACTGAAATTCACAAGAGGCTTCAGGAAAATATGTAGATAAGTAAGGTATCATATAACATTTTAAAAGATCGATAGCCTACTTTAAAAGCCTGTATCGATTACATTCTTCGCTCATAATATTTTTACTCCTAAAAAGGGTTTTTCCCTATCGTATTAACCGATCAAATATAATCCATCATCTAAAAATCAATCGATTTTAATTAATCCACTTTGGCTCGATTTACTCGATACTAATTCAATTATACTAAACAATAGGTTTAGTGATCGCGTCTACGATATGTCAAGGTGGTAGGTGGCTTTGTCACAAGAGATCACGTTCGTTGTTACTTTGTGATTTTATATTTCGTTTTCATTTGACTGTGTTTACATTAAAAAAAAAGTCAGCTGACTCTACCTACAGCAAAATAATAAGGTAGAGTCGGCAACATAACTCTATGAACAAATTGAGTTTTTAAGTTGTAGTGGCAAAATGTTATGAGCTGTTCTATTCTACCATTGATGTACCTAAGAATTATATAATAAAAAAATTTGGACGTGTTTATCTGGACCACCCTGTATAATTAAATATCTAGGTACCTACCTAAAGAACTCCAAAGGCATAAGTAAGTAGCCAGAAGCTCCCCTTGTGTTGTTCTGTTCATCAGCTTGTGCTTGTGTTGTTAATATTGTTGACTGTACATTCACTCAAATAATTCAAACTTACTAGAGCAGGTTATTCTCCTTATTAGCAAGTTAATAAGGTCGATTATCCAACGTTTACTTTCAGTTTCGATCGCGTGCTTAGACATTAGGTAGGTAGTAGATATTATTCGGCATTGCCAAGTAATGACTATGTCTGCTTACATTATATTATAATGTAATTGATGTAACATTGTATGTTATTGTAATAATTGAGTTTATTCAAAGTTATAACAAGTACATGTAACATTATAACATCGCAAATAGATTTATTTGTTTTGTTATCTAAATAAAAATATACTTATTACAAGTTGCGAGTTTTCAGGCATATTTTTTTATACCTTTTCTCCTTATTTGAAAAAGCAACGTGTAACTTGGATAAATAGCTAATTAATCTGTGGCTAAACTGAGAGTTTAAAAAAAGCATCTATTGAAACAATGATGATACAATTAAATGCAAGTTTGTAAACTTTGTAAACTCCTGTAAACTTTGTATAGATGTTATTTTTTATTTTTATATAATATAGGCAACCGTTTGACCACAATCTCACCTGATGTTAAGCAATGACGTGGTCGACGATGTAGCACGGTTACCTAGAAGATACCTATTCACTCTACTCTTGAAAACCTCCAAATTATAGTCATTCGGGAACACAGACGCCGGCAACGAGTTCCACTCTTTGGCTGTCCGCATAATAAATGTAGACGCAAAGCGTTTAGTGCGGATAGGTGGCATATCAACCATGAACGGGTGTCTCGTTTCCGTATGCCTAGTGGACCGGTGATGGAATGGGGAAGGGGGAACTAGCTCAAACAGTTCTAATCTAAATGGTGTAACCTGTAATGAATAGGTAATGTTCGTTCATATTAATGCTTGTAGATATTTGTAAATAGCTGCTAAAAGAAAGCTCAAGATGTTTGAAGCTCAATGACATTGTAAAAGGTCATTGTACGAACATCATATAAAAAAAAACCTTGGATGTTAGGCATACGCAACGCTTTCTAGTCCCAAAGTAACAGAGCTTGTACTATGGGAACAAGATTGCTGATAGAATATTTATATAGGTACTTACATATTTTTTTGTAAATACATACCTACTTATGATACATAGTCACCCAACCATAGAACAAACATATATGTTTGCCACACACAAATGTTTGTTCTCGGTGGGGATCGAAACCCACGACCCACAGCACGGAAGGCAGAGCTAAACCGACTTGTCCATCTAATGGTTTTAATCTATCTTTATCAAGATCAGCCGAAGCAATAATAAAAGACAGGTAACTGGTGTTTCTTACATAAAAGTGTGATCAAAGCACTTCCATCACAGTTATGATCTAAATACGTGTTGTGGCCGTTCTTCGGTCAGTGTACCGTGGTGGCTTGCGTCCACCAATGGTTGACCATTTGTTATTTTTACCGGGGTATAAAGATGCACTGCACTGTCTTTGAGTCACGTTACTCATGGTAATGAAAAAAGGTACCTATATCATCATCATCATCAACAATATATATAAAACTCTTTTGAAGCTGACAGAGAATCAAACGCACAGCCTAAACTATAAGTCCTAGAGGTATGAAATTTGGAGGGTAGGTTCCTTATACATATAGTGTAGGGGCGCACTAAGAAAGGAATTTTGAAACGTCACACTCTAAAGGGTAAAACGCGAGCAACGCCGCGGGAGACGGCTAGTAGGTGGTATTTTAATTCAGTCAGGTTTTTAGTGCATGACGATGAAGGTCTTAGTTTATTTTTTCAAATAATAAAGAACTTCGCTTGTTTTTTTTATAAAACAAATTCGATCCCGAATTTGTTTTTAAATCGCGATCTTACGTTGTAGAAATTACGACAAAATTAAAGGAGTCAATTCGGTAACAAAAAATTTAGAAAAAAAAACTGAATTAGACAATTCTTTTACTAGGTATTCATTATTAGTTTCAAAACCACTTCACGTGCATCTAATAAAAGCTTACTTCGTTTTATAAAATAGGCAATTGAACCGGCAGATGCCGCTATGAACCATTAAAGCTCAAACCATTGGTTAAAGTTTAGATGGTGGTGGGTTGGCCTACATGGCTTACCTAGGTAATAGCCTAGCTAGTACCTATCTATATATATTATGTGTCGAGTGTTACGAGAAAACACGGACGTTGCAAGCGTGAGATTGTACCTACCTGAATTAGATTTTGGCACGCTTTCTTCATGATGAAAATTTATTGAATAAGCAGGTCCCCTTCATGTGAAATGGTTACCTCCGTGTATAGTATTTTATGATCTGAGCCCCGAGTCTGTGCATTTGTTTTGACTTTTGAGTTGACTCGAGTATAGCACACGCAAACGCATTCGCAAAGCAAGAAATTTTGTTGGGAATTGCACAATTCCCAAATATCCCGCTAGAGGCGCTTATCCGGTTTTAATACAAAATTTCTTGCTTTGCAAATGCGTTTGGAGTGTGCTATACTCGAGTCGAAAGTCAAAACAAATGCACAGACTCGGGGCTCAGTGCCTTCGTCTATAACAATTGCATTACATCATTGAATATAGAGCACGTCCCTATTAAGCAAACTTAGTTTAGCTTAGCTCGTATAGATGACGCACATTTTCTAGGTCACATAGCCTAAACAGTTTGCAGCCTGCACATAAGAATGAAAAGCTTAGCTTTTGGTCTACAACTCGCGTTGCCCTAAGCTTTGAGTCTTTCATTTATAATAGAGATAAATAAATACCTACAAAAAAACCTTTGTTATTCCACAACCTCAAAAGTAATACTTCTGGGTTTCACACCTTCATCGTACATGTCGATAAGATTACACCCTGTATAAATAATTCCTTAGGCTAACAAAATAAAATGTACAAAAAGAATTTGGTGCGCATTACGCATACCAGATTATAGGTAACGAAGATATCGAATACCTTCAAGATAACTCCAAAATACCTACCCGAGTCACAAAGTGTTTCACCTGACATTAGATATGGCTCAGATACCCAATTTCTCAAATCCTCCAATCCGAATTGCACGTTATCTCTACCACTTTAAACTCAAAATGGTAGAGCAAGTTTGTATGACGATCTCAAGATAGTACCTACCTACTTATCAATGAAAGAAGGTCAGATTTGATGGTACTTGCAGGTGCTATTTGGGCCACGACGCTGTGGTTCAATGGAGTTTTTTAATGAAATCATGGTCGTAAACAAGTTGTTTAAGTTGACTATAATTTTTGAATCACGACTGTTAGAACCGATTTACACATGTGCAGTAGCGAAGTAGAGCTACACTGTGTGGCAAAGACAACTTCAATAGAATTCGATTAGAAAGAAGATGCTAACGGATGAATACTCAAACGCTACTTATACGTTCATGCTTAAATTATTGCCATCTCTTACAAATTAGTAATGAATAACCCATGTCAAACAGAAGCAGAGCAATTTTAAGTGGTGTTTAATTTTTTTTTTTCAACTTGAGGCAAACAGGTGTTAAGTCTCATGTGCCTGTAATTACACCAGCGACCACACTCTTCAAACCGAAACACAGCAACGCTGCTCGAAAAAGGCATAGTGGTAGTACTTCCCCGGACGAGCCCTTCACAAAGAGCTCTACTACTCTTGAGTGAAGTTTTAGTATTCGGCTATACGTGCTCCTTAGGCTACAACTACACTTACCCAGATGTGCTGGCAGCTCAGACTACGGGCTGAGATCAAATAATTATTTATTAGTAGCCTATACTTACTTCATAAAAAAGAGCTAAGGTAGGTACCATCCACACAATCAGCGTAACAGTAAACGAATTATCAAATCATTACATCGTACTAAGCTTGTTTCCTTATTACCAGAATTATGATTTATCTTCTAATCGCTAATGTTTACAAACAATTCGATTCGGTCGATCGATCGTTACCTCATAGGAAATCGATTTGATGCGTCGAAAGGGGCGATAAACTAGACAAATATTAGTATTCACCTGTTGTTATCGCACAACTTAGGTAGATTAATAAACAAAAATACATTCTAGTGTAGGAAACCTAATTAGTTTAAACAAAAAAGGTGTCTAATCTATTGGAAATCAAAGTCTGGGCTTATTGATTCTGTGCCTAACTACATCAATCATCAATAATATAAAACTCTTTTGAAGCTGACTTAGAATCAACGCACAGCCTAAACTATAAGTCCTAGAGGTATGAAATTTGGAGGGTAGTATCCTTATGTAGGGGTGCACTAAGAAAGGAATTTTGAAAAGTCACACTCTGAAGGGTCTAGAACGCGAGCAACGCCGCGGGCGACGGCTAGTTCTCTATAGTACTGTGTCACAAGTCACAAAAAGGAGTAACAAATTCATTCCGTGTCCCGTTTCCAAAATATATGCCAATGCCCTCGATTATGTTTGTGAATTTTTTTAACATTTCATAAAAGTTTTAATTTGCCTTTGTCTTTACAGTTTATGAATAAAGGGAAGGCAACAAGTTAGTGAGAAAAATAAAACAACATAATTGATACTGACGCGATGACGCTCTTATAAACCGAATCTGACTTGCCACACTGTAAGCCGGGAGCTATACGCGTGATTATAAATACTTACTTCTAACGTATACTGTAATTAGTGTATCTGTTACTGCAAATGAACACGTCGATTCACGCTTGGCTAAAAACCTGTTTCCTTCATGAACGTTTAGATGTTATGACAGGCGTCACAGCTCAGTCGGTAATAGCTCTGCCTTCCATGCTGTGGGTCGTGGGTTCGAGTGGGTCACCATCGAGAACAGACATTAACACAGGCAAACATAGATTGTTCTATGTATTATAAGTATGTATTTACAAAAAGATATAAGTACTCTATCAGCAATCTAGTTCCAATAATACCTACAAGTTTTGCTTAGTTTGGGACGCTGTGTGAAATGTCTTTAAAAAATTATTATTTTATTTATTTACGTAACTACGTCTGACAAACGCTTACGTTTTGACACAGTAAGATAATATCAAAACATACTGCAATAACTAAAAAACAGACATATAATGGAGATAATATCAGATAGGTATCCCACGCAGCGTAGGTATATGGTATACCTAAATCGAATTGGCCAAAACAGACTTAATTAACATAATTATCCCATCCACTTTCTTTTCAAGCTTTATCCTTTCAAAAGGATTATTTATGAGTTCTAAATAAGGTAGCTATACAAAGATGTATAGAAAGTAAGATTAGTTTGTATAAGTAGGTGGATTCCGTGACGGATCTACCGTGACGCTGAGATTACGGGTTTAAGAGTGTTAGAAAATAAAAGTTGTGACAATGTATTTGCTTACTTTCTTTGCATACCTAGTCTCACGACTGCACCATGGATATATTTTGAAATCTAGAAATCTGTGTCTAAGTAAAACACATTTTTCATTTATCATTTCCTGGTACACGCACCCGCATCAAAATCGGAGCCCTACTTTCAGAGCTGCGAGGGCAAAGACGAATAGATAAACAGACAGATAGACAACGACATCAAACTTTCAAAAACAAATCTGTCTGAGGGAGGATTTTGAATATATATCACTCAGAGGGAGATCATACTCGATAGTGTTTGTTTAAATAAGTAATCCAGGCAAAATCAGTTAAACATTCTATACAACATCCTATTACATATCGAGAGGTTTGTTTGCCAAGATCCGAAAACAGAGACGAGTTTCTGAGTGCCGAAATCGATTGTACAAACACAGAGTGGAACAGCCTTTAAAGTTATGCTAAACCACGCGTTACGAGCAAGATAAATTCGATCATAGCTCTAAAAAAATATCGATGTTTCGAATGATTCACTAAGCTCAAATCGACCGAAAATCTAAACCCGTAGTCTGATAGGGAAATCGTTACTCAAGCATTTGAGTAGAGATTCTCATACAAAAATCTATGCTTGAGTCCGGATCAGTGTTTGAGCAGTAAATCGGTATGCGGGCCTCAGTTTTGTATTAATTGATTTGCGAAAGGTAATTCGCAAAGTTTGTATGTAGAAAAGTAGTTTTCGTTTCACCAAATAAACGATTTTTCTCCATAAAAAATTGCGAGTCACTTTTTTGAAATAGGTACAGCTAAATGATGGAACAAGCCGATGGCCCACCTGATGTTAAGTGAGAACCTATAACGCCATCATCAGCCATCATCAGTATTTCCTGAAAGATTTAACCTAGGAATTTTCAAGAAAAGAGTGGTTAGGTGGATTATAGCTAAGCGTATTATAGCTCCACCTTCTGCAGCTACACTTACCATCAGGTGTGCTGGCAGCCAAATGCCTAGCTATAGCTCATAAAAATAATCGATAAACCAAACACTACAGAACTCGCTTCACTCTGTCACTTTTCGCAAATCAACATTTTACATAAATTACGGGCTCTAGTGTATTTTTTGGTGTGACTTGATTTCTAACACTTCTAAATGTTTGAAGAAAGTATAACCAATTCATCATCACGAATGTACATTTTAGTGAAATAAAATGCACGTGCTGTCATGTCAATTACCTTTATCGTGTTGGATGAGTGTTATGATACAGGAAGCATCTTCTACAACACATGCAAATTATACCACTCCGACGTGCTTCGGTAATACAGAAAAATAATAAAATTTACGTGTTTGTATTACCTGTAATGTGTTAGGATTTTGTATGTGCTAGAGCAGTGAATTGAATATAGTGTTCTCTGTGTCTCTGAAGTCTCTAAACCAACTGATAAAAAATCAAGTAAAAAATACGCTTAGTACGAATTGATAATGCTTTCTTGAATAACTTGTCTAAAGCATAATGCAGTTTTTATCCGATCACAAATTCAAGTGAGTACTATTAGTTTCGTGCACAAATTTCAATAAGATTAAAATTGCTACCATTTTTGATCATTAATACTGTGCTTAAATGGTGTTTTAATGATAAAATTGAGCTATTAGTTTGGCATGTAATTGGCTTTCGTTTCATTAATGGTGTTTTTGTCTCGTTGAAGCTAAGGCAGGACCATACACTTCATCGACAAATAAGGAGATACGCCGTCAAGCGTGATATTATTTAGTTCTTCATAAAACTTGTACCCCGACGGGTATCTACCTGAACGGGCGATGACTTTTGCGAGTCTAGATCGTGTTTTTTCTACTGTAGATAGTAATCAAAGCGATGACTTGTCTCATGCATAAGATGGGGGGTACCTACTGTGGGTGTATCGCTGTCTCATAAAAACCTGCCAGGTTAAGCGGGCGGGTTTTCTGAACGGTTTTCATACTAAATCATAGGTATTCTGTGACTAAATAGTGACATTAGAAAATTTCAGCGCGTTTTTTTCCGTCAAAAGCTTCTGGTTTCCGTATATCTGTAGCCACGTCGTTAGTACTTTTGACACGAGTTTTGACATTTTTTGAAACGACACATAGCACTTTTATTTTAATAGTTTTTCTTGTGTTATTGTGAGTATTGTTGTTTAATTTTGGTGGAATTTTAACCAATAATACTTAGGTCGTAACATAAAGTGTGAGCCATTGGAATAAATGTGTGTAAAGTGGTTTTTCTGAATGTGAAAATTCGTGTTAGGTTTTAAAGGGAAAATCCACCATTTTCTTTTCAAAACAAACGACAGCCGACTTGACAAATGACCTGACTTGACTTATTTATTACAATTTTAACACTTGACATTGGCAAAATTGTCTGTCGAAATGACGGACACAGGCCATTATTGAAGAGAAGAAGAAGAAGCCACGTCGCTTGACACTATACAGGCAGCGAAAGTATTTGAGCATGCGATACGGGGGCTGTACCTACTTTTATGCTCATAAAATAAATTTATAAACTAAAAACTGCTCACACACAGCTTTGATAGTTAAGCTTATGAGATACTTCAAAGCAATAGTTTTATAATAGAAACGTAACCGGTGCTTTTACGATGCGTCATAAACGTAAACATCTTGTTTTATGAATATTATAAAGAAAGTTGAGGAATAAGCTCATAACTGGCTATAAAAGCTGTTAGCGATATACCTATCGTTAATGGAATATGAGTAGGCATAGGCACCGATCTATTTAATATAACATTCATGATTTAGCTAAAAACACACATAAACATATAGGTTCGAAGTGGGTGTCTTAGTTTTAGAAAAAAACCACAGCTGTGACTACTGAAGGTAGTAGGTATCCACCTACATTAGTTTTTTAAATCAAAATCTAATAATAGTTACAGTTTCTAAGAAAACTTACGTGTAGTGCAGTTCAAACTTTTCATTTTACAAATATCCTAAAAATCTAAATCGTTGCCTGCGTCTGTGTTCCCGAATGACTATAATTTGGAAGTTTTCAAGAGTTGAGTGAATAGGTATCTTCTAGGTAACCGTGCTACATCGTCGACCACGTCATTGCTTAACATCAGGTAAGATTGTGGTCAAACGGTTGCCTATATTGTATAAAAAAAAAACTTAACACAATGCAAAAATCATTGTGGTCTAAGAAGTGCATTAAAAATATATAAATACAGTGAAATATTATTTGTGAGGTACCCTAATACATAAGTATAGGTAGGTACAGTCAGCGTCAAATTGATATGAGCGTCTGGAGTAGTCAAAATGGTCTGAAAAACATTAGAGCAATTTGATATATGCAGTTCGAATCATCATATATCTGTAAGGACACAAGGTGTTCAAAATATGTTACTACTTAATGTTTCATATTTATATAAACAGTCAGGGTGTTCAAAATTATCTTAGCTATCAAAGCTCTCATTGACATTTCAAGTATTCACTCAAAAGAGTTTGCATACTACCTCTGAAAGCTTTGTTAGCTAAGATAATTTTGAACACCCTGACTGTTCATATAAATATGAAACATTAAGTAGTAAGATATTTTGAACACCTTGTGTCCTTACAGATATATGATGATTCGAACTGCTATCGAATTGCTTTTATGTTTTTCAGATCATTTTGACTACTCTAGACGCTCATATCAATTTGACGCTGACTGTACAACAAGAGAAGTAACACCTGTCAATCAATAATTCAATAGGTAGTAAGATTATTAATTGCAGAACTATCCAAGCGAGACCGCTATCGGGTTTCAAGCTCTACAGTCAGATCAGTCCAAGCGATAAGTTGCTATATCCCTTACAAGGACACTAAAGGCATACTGTCGAAAACGTAATAGACCACCTCTGACTACCCTTTAACGTCCTTTCAAAACTGCATGCCCCAGGTCCAGGTTATTTAGTTTTCACTTTAGTTGCTAGAAAAATGTAGGTATGCGAGTAGCCACGCCGTGACGCCGTGATCAATTAGTTAATGTAGGCATAGGTTGCCTCCTGACGCTGTATAAATCATCTTCAATAGATGTAAAGGTCTATTTATATTATAATGTAGGTATGTATGTAAAATTGTACAATGTAGGTACATAATTTCCTAAATATTTTGACTCTAATGAATGTAAAATGTCACCTTGTGGCTGTAAGGTAAAATGTGGTAGAGTTTTTTTTTTTATATAAGCGCTTATGGACTAAAGACTACACATTACGCAAAATGTGTAGCCATTCATAAAAACTATGGGGAACCCTGAGCATCGGACAAGAAATTCTGTTTCCCGATACTCACTCATTTGTCTTAAGTTTATTCAGTAACTATTAGACAGGTCATTGCAAACCTATTTCATTTCATTCATTTCATAACTATGTTTGCAAGGTGTTTTTGTAAACGTTTGCAGCGAAATACCATTTCCAATAGTTATTATAGCCCAGTCACGAATTCTTCGCAACATAATGTTTTTACTATACTAGTTTTTGTGCTATTAATAATGGATTTTTGAGTAATATCACGTAATATTTGCTAACGAATAGATTTTGCTATGATTCGTGATTGCTTGCTCTACATGGAGGCCTAAAACATGTCTAATTCAATAAATATTGTGTTTGTTTATTTCTAATACTTAAAAAAAAAAGTGTTGTATAACTTACATCGTAATTAGAGTCTTCATTGGAACTTATTTTAGTAGAATAGTCAGCTTTTCCGTTATATTGTCAACTAGCCGTCGCCCGCGGCGTTGCTCGCGTTCTAGACCCTTTAGAGTGCGACTTTTCAAAATTCCTTAGTGCGCCCCACACTATAGGAACCTACCCTCCAAATTTCATACCTCTAGGACTTAATAGTTTAGGCTGTGCGTTGATTCTCAGTCAGCTTCAAAAGAGTTTTATATATTGATGATGATACGTTTTTATAACTTTTATTCCTTTTCTTCTTATATTTAAAATCTCTACATTTTCTTTTAGAATCTTCTTATAAAAACCTGCTTTGAAACTCTTTATTTTAGAATATTTTCTGAGTGTTACTTGTATACCCACCTATTAACAATATCCCGTATTACTCCAAATCAGCACACCATCAATTCTATGATCGTCGACAACTTGACAGGTTGATTGACAATAAATAAGGAAACTTGGGAGTTGAAGTTAATTACCTTCATCTCTCCTAACATTAATCATACTTTCTTCGAGACTTTGTGATCATCATCAGCATTAAACATTATATAAAAGCCTTCTTTGGTTTGAACTGAAAGTGTAGTAGTTGGTTTCTTAAGGTAATTTCTGTAATAAAATATTAATTTGTACCTTATATTTATTTTATTTCATCATCATCATCATCCACAGCCCGACCTTACCCACTGCTGGGCATAGGCCAGCATTTATAAATTTACCATTATTTTATTTAATACATTCTTTTTTAGTTTTATTTTCACACCCATAATAGCTGTTCATTGTTAGTAACCGGTTTTAGAAACATCTCTTCAAGTCTTTAATCTCGGTGACCTTTGGACCTAGACATCTATTACTATTCACCTAATTGTTATTGATGTTATTCATATTACCTACGACTGATTCTATTTTACCTACCTTTTCGAAATTGAAGTCAACGAACTATCACGTAAATATTATCAGAATTATTTAGGTAGGTACCTAAGTACCTACACCAATATACCAAACATTCCTAGGCGGGCTACCTGCTCGACATTTTTTTTAGTTTTTACGACAGCATTCGACCTTCAGATTATAAACTTTTTAACTTTCTTATCCATATTTAGTAACTTATCTACCATACATTATACCAAATATTGTTCGGTCATACTCGTAGGTATATGGACTCTTATTCCACTTTAGCAGTCACTTTCTTGCTGTTAGCCAACTTTCATGTTCAATTTGGCGGATATTGTTCGTTTCCAATCACAAGTTTTAACAGTTACACACGTAAAACAACTATAAAATTTACCAGATAAACTATAACATTTATTACCATTTCCGTGGGATTTATTTATAAGTATCGAATTAATTGTGTGAATAAAAATACTACATATTAATAATTACCTTACTATTAATCTGGACACTTAGTTGAGCGACTTTTGAAATAACAACTATATTTTGAGATGTTACCTTTTTGATTTATTTATGTAGTGTGGGATATTTCAATAGAGTCATATCTAAAAAAAACTAATCCAGAATTAGGTTTTTACAAGGATACAAGCGTTATTTCTTTTCACGTTATTTATTCGAGCAGGTATTTTCAAGAATGTTTCGCAAAAAGTATAAACAAAGTGTAATCTCGATCGCATCTCAAAGACATCTTTCACTTTCTGTTGCATCGGAGCTCGACTGCTAGAGTGGTGTGGCAATAGTGGAACGAACAGTACTTTTTAGTACAGTAACATCTTTTTGAGAGTAAAGTTCCGACAGGAACAAGAAATAGCTCGATGTTGAGGGGTTTCCTCTGCTTACAATAATTGCATTATCTCATAAAGCATTCCCACCGAGGACGTCTTTTATTAAATTGTAACACTGTACGTACCTATTGTACTTCTGCTATAGAAATCGTTTTAAGATTTTTTATATTGACTTGCGCTTGTAGGTATAGGTATCTAATAATTCTGTAGATATGACAAACTGGTTTTAATCGAATTAAAAATATATAAGTATAGGTATAGTGATTAACCTCCTATCTTATAAAAAGTTAGAGTAGACAGTATGTCCATATTGTAAACAACAATTCTTACATTATTAGGTACTTATCTAAATAATAAACTTGTAAGAAGATATTTGTGTGCGCTAAATAATCCGGCTATAACGGATAGTCTAGCATAGCAACTCTAGCTGTCAGAAAGTAGCCCGATGTGTAATTGCCCTAAATGCAGCGTCATAACGGTGCACGTTATCTGCAAGTAACTAACGGGTATTTCGACAAATCGATCATTGGGTGCGACGCTGGAACTCGAATGGCTACCCACTGCAGATTGAAATATTACCACAGGTATTGCCAATCATTGCCTTTGGCTGCGTCTTACCAAAACATTGTACGCTGAACGCTAAAATCTTTACTAGAGATAAGATTCGTTTAGAATAATTTTATGCCTGTGACTCCCTACTGCAGATTGAAGTATTTTTTATTGAAGTAACATTTATTTTAAATGCTATTAGATACGTAATAGTTATTATTGTGATTGAAGTGGAAATAACTACCTACATCTTTTCTAATACGAATGTTTGACTTACGAACATGTAAATCAGTGCTAATGAATCTGGTTATGGTTAGTAGAATATCGAGTAAGTAATCCTATTTAGAACTCGTACGACACACATCACTTACATAACTTGGTAATGCTAAAAACTAGCGCAAAAATACTTTATATTTTATTCGTTTTCTATTTGTTTTTTTTTAATAATTTCTATAGATTTTCATAAAAACATTATAGTACTCTTAAAACTATATAGGTACATCTTCTAAATATATAAAACTCTTTTGAAGCTGACTGACAATCAACGCACAGCCTAAACTATAAGTCCTAAAGGTATGAAATTTGGAGGGTAGTGTCCTTTATATAGTGTAGGGGTGCACTAAGAAAGAAATATTGAAAAGTCGCACCCTAAAGGGTCTAAAATTAGGACCAAAGATTTTAACCAAATAATGCGTAGGCACCTACCACGCGAGAAAAGCCGCGGGCGACAGCTAGTACAGTGTAAAAGTGGTTATGAATTTTCCTTACCACTTCAAGGCACCATTAAAATTAACACAAAAACACGAGCGTGCTTCATTAGAGTTTTTCAGGTTGTTTAGCAAAACCAGTGAAACTTGTACCTACTTATAGCTAGACAGTTTTTGCTGTTTAATGGACTCTATAATCTGGGACAGTCGATAAAAAGTATAAGACATTTCTCGCTTTGTATTTTCGTACGGCGTATGATTGGTGTCATATATTTCTATATTCGAACCAACGGTAGTTTAGAAGAAGAGTATCGTAGAGAGTACCCTGCGATACTCTTCTTCGGGGTCGACCGGCGGCAGTTCTTGAGTATAAACCTTGAACTAGTGAAATATCCTGTGACTCAATACTCCTTCCAGTGTGTAATTTGGAAGAAACCTCAAACTCTGAATTAAAGTATCACAATGGTTTTAGCGAAAAACAAAAAAATGGGTAGGTTAAACAATATTTTTTCTGCTTTTGTCTATTTCTGTTTAAGGTATCTAGTTTATGTGTAGCTATTAACAATTAAGTGAATTGTAGGTACCTATTGCTAGATAAATTGTTTGAAGAACCGGTTTCGCCATTATATATACTCGAGTTTGTTTTGAATTCAATAATAATTTTCTATTGTTTTCGACTGGTTATGGAAATATATTCTAAAGAATGTCATTCACAAAGATAATTATTTAAATTATTTTTATAAATAGAATTTTTTTACGCTCGATGAATCCATAAAAAATCTAATTGCACCATCTATAAAATTAATACGTAATAACTTGTAAAAAAAAAAGAATAATAGACGATTATCTTGCTACTAAACAATACCTATTATAAGAGACTATAAAATAAACTGTTATGTTTAACCTTTAGACTTCACAGTATATCATCAAGTACCATGTCGAGGGCATGAAGAATAGAGTGGAAAATTCGTAGTTATTTCACCTCACACAGACTAGAAAAGCTAGAAACTAGGTAATCTTGAGCGTGTTAAATGGGTAGATAGTAAGTAGATGCTTGTAGTCCCTGTATATGTATAGGCATCTAACTACGTACTCCGCTTGTTGTTGTAAGTATTGTATTTATTTTTGTGCTTGTGTATGCTATGTTATCATAATAAATGTCTTTCTTTCTTTAAAATAAAAAACAACATAAACGCATCCTCAATAATCTTACTTTCTCAGAGCACGTTAGCCGCAACACGTTTTCCCCGAACAAAACAAAAACAGCTATTAATACCAAAGAAAAAGCGCCTTAACTTACCTCTTAGGTTAATGACACTCCATTTTCACACAAATCCACAGTCACAAAAGGGGATAACAGCCCCTTATCAACAAAAAACTTCGCGTTTACGTTTACAAAACACTATATTTTGTTATTTGTACGTTTAACTGTAACGCCGTCTTGCGCGACTATGACACTGCCGCCCGCAGTGAGTCGGTACCATAGAACGCAAGAACGCAAATGACCATCGAAGCTGTACAAGTTACAACAGTGACGAGCAAATGAAATTAAAAAGAATCGATAGTTACAGCGGTATTGGCATGTGAAAGCACATACTCTTTGAAAGTGCAAGTGGTTCCGCTTTTTGAAATGAGCTCTATGTAAATGGGGCTTGGATTTAGAATAGGTTAGAAAGCTACATGTCTGAATAGCTCGTAACGTAAGCGTGGGTCTAGAACTTTTGTAGTTACATGTAAAGGCAATGTCGGTTTTAGGTCTTGAATTTTTTTGGTACATCTATTGGTAGAGTAGATTAGAATGGTTTAAAAATGTACTTTCTGAGTTATACATACAAAGGGTCTAACAAAATCATCATCATCAATATATATAAAACTTTTTTGAAGCTGACAGAGAATCAACGCACAGCCTAAACTATAAGTCCTAGAGGTATGAAATTTGGAGGGTAGTATCCTTATACAGGGTGTTACCAGACCACTTCCGAAAACGAAAGGGGGAGCTACAGCACACCAAAACCCAACCAAAAAAAAATCAGTTATCCTGAAAAATAATCATAGCCGGAGAAAACAATGTTTAAAGATTTGTATTTATTTCGCCAGCCCGCAATGTACGCATTCACGTAGGCAAGGTCGAGGCGTAGTACTATTATTTATTCTGTGTCGTAAGTGCCTACTAACGTAGGTAGGTACCAGTATATAAAAAGGTACTCTGTGGTAGGTACTGACGTAGGTCGCTCGCACGTCGCGTACTTGAATGACCCGCGATGAACTCTCAGCTGTTCATGCTGTAGTAGACGTAATCTGCGTGCTGCGTGTACATTGCTGCTTTATTTATTTTATTTGTTTTTTTGCTTTTTTAAATGAGATAATTAGGTAGATATGTCTTATTAGGTTGTACTGTGTGTATGTAACTAGAAAAAAAAAAAAAAAAGAGATAGTCAAGTAAATTTTTTTTTTCGCGATTTTTTCGCTTAATGTTTTCAGTATCATGGTCTGATTGGAACCTCCAAGTTTTCGGAAGTGGTCTGGTAACACCCTGTATAGTGTAGAGGTGCACTAAGAAAGGAATTTTGAAAAGTCGCACCCTAAAGGGTCTAGAATGCGAGCAACGCCGCGGGCGACGGCTAGTAAAACATATAGGTACCTATTAGTACGCGTAAAAATGAAAGGGCAATTCAATTCAATTGATGGTAATAAAACTTTTATAAAATAAATATAATAATATTTTAGTGGGTGACTTAGAGTTTTGGTAAATTAACTAAATTGGATAAAAATGGCTTTTATGTAGTAAAAAAAGTCCATCAAAAAGTATGGAAAAACACTCCAGCTCTAACAAAAACACTCAAACAAAAACATTAGGTAAGCAAAAGATAGGTAGAGTACGATTTCTCTACATATCAGATAATTGTACAAACCGATCATTTTTTAGGCTTCTCTATGTAATAGGTTTATTTTTGTTAGTTATATAATGACCTTTTTAATTTAATAACTACTAGTATAGTATATATGATCTGCGCTAATAGGTATACTAAAAAAAACTGACATGAATCTCATTGCGCTAGAATACTGGTCTTATGACTTTTTTATTTTTTTGTTTTTTTTTTGTTCTGGCACTGGAGTCTGGTCCTTTTGCCAATTCTGTCTACAGTTGCTAGTATTTATTAGGTAAGTAATTAAAGCAAATTCGATGGTACAAGGTAATAAAAAACAGATTTCATGTCCAAATATCTATTTATTATGAATACAAAGTTAGTAATAGCACAGAATATTAGTACAAGAAATAGACACTTTTCTCGGTAACTGTATTAACTACAATGTTGATTACAGCAATTAAAGTAGAATGTAGTTAGATATTGCTTATTATGAAAAATGTAACTGAATGTAAAACTGAATTATACAGTTGACTTGACGAACTAACAGCTCTGCTAATATAGATACAGTATGCTGATGAGAACTTCGTCCCTACTCTCAGTTTTCGATCTAATTTTATGTTTGAAGGTAATGTTTTTGTTAAGTAGGTAATTCAAAATCAGTTTAATTAGAGATGCTTTTTTATTCGCATTTTATTCGCTTTTTTATTATGCAATAATCGAAAAATTAACTAAATGTACCTATACAAATGCCCTGAAATGCCCCAACACCTTTTATCATTGTGTACATAGCAAATTTTGAAAAGTCAGTGTTTGAAAGGACTACGTTACGTAGGTAAATATAAATACATAATCCAGAGGTTCTCACATTATTGGTGAAGTCTTGGTAAAGTGGGTTCCTACGTACGTACTATTTCATTCCAACAAATAACATTTTGTGACTTATCATACTAAAAACTTTTTCAGTTTTATTTTAACAGTGGCTTGTAGTAGGGGATTTAAACAAAACGTCTGTGATTTGAGCTATAAAAACGCATTGTTTCGACTTTTCCCGACAAGTTACAATTATACAATAATTGCAGCTAATCGGTCGTGACGGAACAAGCCACGGCACGCAATGGCGTATGCAAAACGCGATCGAGATGGATTCGTGAATGGGAGCAATATAGAGATCGTAGTAGGGGTGCCACATCAAGCGCTGGATCTGTTCAATTTATAAAATAGGGTTGTTTTATATTTACATTGACTAATTTAATAGATAATTATACAAAAAAGCTAAGCAACTAACGCCCGAATACTGAAACGTCAGTCAAAGTTTCAGCACTGCCTCTTTTTTAGTTTTAGAGACGGCAATAATTTTGTAGCATGAACCGTTTCAGTATTCTGGCGATAATATTGTAGTCGGCAACAAAATTATGTTAAAATCTAGGCGATTTAGTAACTTACCCAATTATACACTAGAGATAAAAAATTCCGGATCATTTATAAAAACTTGAATATTTTGGAAAACCATGAACGCTAGCTTAGTAAATTAAAAATAAACTAAATGGCAACCCTAGGACGTAGGTACCTATATGTAGTTCCGTTCGTGAAGTGAGAATGATTGTGCCTCGACGAAGAAGTTGGGATTTCATAGACAAATGCTACTAGGTGTTAAGGTAAGTACTTATACTAGGTGGTAAGCGAGATTTTACCACACTTATAAAGTAATATGAACGGTCAATAATCATAATAATTAAAAAGATATTAATAAACTAGCAGATAAGTATATCTACCTCTTTTAAAATACTCACATCCGGTTTATTGATCGATCATAAAACATTGGATGAATATTTCAGATTTAAACATTTTATGGCCTACCTAAATTACATTAATACAAACTAATAACAAAAAAAAATTGTTTAAAAATACACGTTTGTATTTCTTTGTTAAGTATTCAATTTTTTTCTAAGATTTTTAACAAGATTTAATTATCGTAAAAAAAGTAAGAAGGTTTATGTAAAAGATTTACCTAATTCGATTTGAATATTCAGTTACCGAGTGAAAGAAAATCGTGTGTCATTTATTATTTAAAATCATTTAAATGAAAGAAAACGTAGGTAAATGTCGAATTAACTTTGCCTACGAAAATAAAGCTATGTGTACATTGGTGTGTAAGTATGTTTGACATATTTATGATATTGTTAAAAACTATATAAAATATGAGGTATTGGTATCGATTCTCTTGTTGTATTTTTCTAAACAGATAGATAGATACATGATTCCGGGACTGAGCAGTCTATCTTAGGCCTTTACATCTATTGAAGATGATTTATACAGCGTCAGGAGGCAACCTATGCCTACACTTAACGGGACACTGTAGTGCCTGGGACAATGGATGAAGTAGGCTTGCCCAGCACCTATACCATCCTCTCAGCCTAGTCAGCCATATCCACAGGAAAGACAAGGTCAATACGTGCGGAGCTGAATAAGCCGCGGGTTTTCCTCACGATGTTTTCCTTCACCGTAAAGCTCGTGTTAATGCGCATATAAATTTTCCGAACGAAAAATCCAACACGGCTTGTAGGGTGTTGGCCGAGTAGTCTATATAGGTGTCAAAATGTCTATGCGGACCGGCTGTCTATGTGGCAAAAAGTATGAACGTCAAAAAGTGCAATGGTTAAAATGTACATATCATTAATACGATTAAGTTTAAGTTTAGGTAAAAACAGATCATGTAATACTTTAAAGGTAAGTAATCTGAAAAGCTCAAAATAGTGATTATTCTTCGCATGTGTGCACTCACCTCCCAATATTTGCCCACTCACCTTCATCGCCCGCCTGATTGTTATGATAATGATGACTCCTACATTCGACGTCATCGCTCATTGATTGATCATGAATACTTTCATGGTTTCACTTAGACCACGGCAAGTTATCGAACAGCTTTCTACTATTACTGCTGACTCACTAAAATCTATCCTTGTTGTAATCGTTTTATAAACCTCTAGTAAGTAAACTAGCTTTAAAACCTACTGTCATCTCTGTTAGAAAGTGACTATTACCTAGGCAAGTATTAAAAATTAAATACAGACATTCGAGAGCATAAATTCCGTGTCATCTATAAAATCTTGAATATCTCGGAAATCATAAAATCTTATTGAAATCATGCAAGATAATAATGCAATTACCATTTATTTTTATTATTAAACTGTGAATCAAACACAATTTAATTCACTAAGTCAGCATTCATGGTTTCCACGATATTCAAGTTTTTATACATATTTGTTCTTGACTGTATTTGGAGCCTTGATAATCTATTTTTTATTTATTAATTAATATTACTCGTATGCACACATTTACTTAATTTTTTTCGATAGGCAGCAGAATTTAACAGAACTCCCATACCTTTTATTTTCCATCAAACATTGTAAGTACCTACCTAGGTACTAGAGTAAAGTCAATAAGGTATCTATCATTATTTGCCTTCGAGCTTCGCAGGATCAATGAAGCGATAAGCGTCCGATTTCCTTTCATTTTCTCTCATCTCATGCAAATGATTCTTCGTGATAGTTTTAATAGAGTCTAAGTATCTTTTTTTGATAGAATTTATTAGGTTAATATTTTCATAACTTGTTCCATATTATATCTATCTATATCTAATGCTCTATCTACCGTTAGTTCTTAGCCCAAAATATTCAGAAAGAATGAAAAATACGCGCATTGATGAAACGCATTCATAGTAATAATTCATAACTAATTTATGCCTACTTTATGTGTGAAACTAATAGACACTGACAATATGCAGTTTTTATCAGCTGATATCCATTCTCAATGATAAATTGGAAGGTGTTCATGCCTAACATTAAAATGATTTATCGTTCTGAACAATCATCTTGTCATTCATCACGCAGATAAGCAGATGCTGTTCAATTTTTATCTGTTGAATAATAAGTAGTCTGTAGTAGGCAGGTATAGATGATTTACAAGCGTGAGGAAGCTGGAAATCGTCATTTATAAGCGTTTATTTCCCGTGACACTACTACTTGGTACTACCAGCAGTGCCTCGG
Organism: Eulithis prunata; assembly: GCA_918843925.1. Taxonomy (NCBI): domain Eukaryota; kingdom Metazoa; phylum Arthropoda; class Insecta; order Lepidoptera; family Geometridae; genus Eulithis; species Eulithis prunata. Next base: position 2,412,460 of record OU974016.1, on the reverse strand, counting down.
GTAAATGAGCAACATAAGTTGATGCTATTTGTTTTGTAACTTTTGCAAGAGCTTAGACGATCTTTATAAGTAAAAGTACTAATTCATAATAGACATGGTAGAGATAATTTACAAGCGTCAGGCTGCTGGAAATCGTCTGTTTTAACCGTTTATTTCCCGTGGCACTACTACTTGGTACTACCAGCAGTGTCACGGGTAAGTCAGCAACATAAGTTGATACTATTTGTTTTGTAAGTTTTGCAAAAGTTTAGTCGATCTTTATACTCATTTCAATGATATTTTAAAAAAAAAACCCTTATTAATATTTTGGCACTGCATTTACTTGGATTTTAAAACCTCTACTTGTTAATTGACTTACGCCGCTGACTGTACCTGGGTACATTTTTCTTTCACGTAAGTCTAAATGTCTCGTAAACTAAGGTAGGTTAGTAAGGCTTGCAGGGTAATGCAATTATGAAGAATCTCTACAGTGCAGGAAGCCACGTAAGTGAGGTCGTATATTTTAAGAGCTTAGCCAACTGCGCATGTTAAAATTTTAGTTAGACATGCATTTGCAGTTGGTATTAGTTCTGGCTTCCATGCTGTGGGTCGTGGGTTCGATCCCCACTGACAAACATTTGTGTGATGGCAAACACATATTATTATGGTTGTTCTATATATTATTTATTTATTTAAATATTTCACACAAACAAGTAGTGTTAGGAGGACTTAACGCTAAGAGCATTGTTTACCAGTCTTCCTGGTATTCTTATTATTGGTAAGTATTTACAAAAAAAGTATATGAGTATTTTATCAGCAATCTAGTTTCCAAAGTAGGTACACGCGTTGCTTAGTTTTTTGGGGCTAGGAGGCGTTGTGTAAAATGACCATCACTATTTTTTTTAGTAAGTACTAATGACAGCTCGTCAGCTGGAGGCCTTGCAGATTCTACTGAGCGGTGTTTTAAGAGAACTGTCAGTGATCGACGGTTTGACTCCAAGCTCTATACAGCTTCGAGCCCTTTGAGCATTGTCATCGAATCGCACGCTTATTTGGGTTTCAACCGTATGAAAATTTAGATTTGCAGGCATATTACTGTCACTGACTGTACTAAGTACGTGAAAAGACAATTTTATATCACAGCCATTGTAATTATCGCAGGAGCCAACTGACTTTATCTGCTGGGAATTAACTTCATTGGCTGGTACCGGTTCGGCAGAAAAAAAATCTTTTTCCTTTATTCTTTCGACACGACGGCAGTTGGGCGGTGAAATTTTAATTAGGAAAGTTATTTTGCTTTTTTTCTCTTATTTCTTCGTTAATCGCGCATCCCTGCTTTGAACTCTGTTTCTAAATGCAATTTTTTTTTGTGTTGTAAATGTATTTGGTTTTATCTGTAGGTACATCACAGTCAATGGTCGGTTTACTTGCAATGCTGTCGTTATTAGTTTCCATGCCTGAAAACGTGTTAAGTCATTTTATTATCGGAGACAGAAGCTACAATGCAGTGGCGGATTCAGGACTTTGGTTTGCGAAGGGCTTCAGCCAGGATTTGGGTTAGGGGGCTAGGGTTTCCATGACAAATCCTGGACCACCCTTGATTAGAGCCTTAGCTATTGAGTCTCCTAGCTTGGATCTGCTATTATTGTCTTATGGACTTTTAAAACCTAATTTTGATGATGAAGGTGAGGTACTTATTGCGATGTTGCTTGGTGTTGATGATGAAGTCGTAATGAGCTTAAGTACAGGTTCTAAAGCTTACAGTCGCTATAACAAAAAGTAAACCCATTTTATTTAAATATTCTATTGCTCGTTACATGTAAATTAACGTGTACTTGTTACGTTAAACTAATATAATTATTTACATAATTTTGTATAAGTAACTTAGGTAACTTGAAAAAGTAGGGAAGTAGGTTTAACAACTTTTCTAATCTAAGTAGGTAGGTTCGTAACAGCATCTCTCTAATCATAATTTTAAGTTATGACACGGATTATCAGCAAGTGGTTTTATCTTAATTAAAATCCAAATTTAATGTAATGAGGAAGTGCTTTTATAAAGATCTACAGCCTTCACTAACGCCTTTTAACAAACTTATTAATTATTACATAATAAATAAATAAATACATAAATATTTATGTACTGTCTCATTTACTGGGTATATTATATGCTACGGTTACGTACATAGTGTCTCAAATAACAAGTTCAAATGTTGTTGCGATCAATAAATCACCAATAATTAAGAACGGTCCCAATAAGCAAGAACCAATAATTATTGATTAGGTACACTTCATACTAAAATGAAGTCTTTCATTGAGTATACAAGATAATGTACCTAATATAATAACATTGAAAAGGTCAAAAGGAATAAATTCAGTATAACATACTTATCTATAAATAAATTCATAGGTGCTTTCAGATTTTTTTTATCTGTCTTCTGTGAAATAAAACAAAAGTCCTTACAAACGGAGGCCCATAACCAACAATAAGCATGCGAAACCACACTAATTAAGCCACGTACTGATTTGCATATCAAATGCTGCAGATAAGAAAGAACCGTATCTCGTCAAATGCTAACCGTTTGTTACTCAGTTACTCAGTCTGAGTGCCGAGTCTGAGTTTTACTCAAAACTGTAGAATTGAGCTAGTGTTTTTGTGTGAAGAAAAAGGCTCTGCGTAACTGCAAACAAAAACACTCGAATTCGACACTCAATTTTAGAGTGTAAAACTTAGCACTCAGCACTCACTTTAGATTAATTTTGGAGTTCTGAGTCTGAGTACAATTTGGTCCTATTCTCGAAAACCAAGAATTTCATTCAAAACACTAAAATTCTATTTTGAGAAAAAGTATCTACCTAAAATACCTACTGTACTCAGAATGACCAAGCTGAAATCAATTTTGTCTTATTTTTGGAAAACCCGAATGCAAGCTCAATCCTTTTATAGTTAGAGTTGGCGTGCAAAAAAATTGGGCTTAATATTAAGACTCAATCCTCAGGTGTCTAAGGGTTAAATTACATGTTGTAAAAGCTCCGTTAGCATGAAAGGGGCTTGATTGCTTCCAGATGTTCTATGTAGTCTGGAAGAGATAGGACTTGATAGTTTGTGATTAATCTAGACCGCTCTCTGTGTTTTTAGTAGGGTAGGGCTTTGTTTAAGGAGATAAATACCTTCCTAATGGCTTAGGCTGAGCTTGGATTGATTGTCAGTTGGCTTTGTAGTAAATAAGTATGGGTACTTGTCTACCTACTCTAGAATTCACCATTATTTAAAACCCATTGTCTAACTTCTTATAAAACCTTAGGCCCTTCAAGAGTTGTAAAGTTTGTAGAAATAGAATGTGCCTCACTCCCATTGGATTTTGACCACGTAAAAAGCCGTATTTTTAACTTACGTGTCTCATAAAATTAAGGGTAGGTATACTTCTCTTAGTTTTTATAATAATATCTTTAAAACACTAAGATTATTTTAAAAATACTGGGAAAAACTTCAGCACATGCCATTATGTGGGTGAAACCGTGAGCGTTCTACTAGTTCAGCTTGAAATTTTATTTTACTCCATTATTTTCTCTTCTAAATAGGAATTGCGTTTCGGTAAAACAATATCCTGAAAAATAAACAGCTAAAGAAATGCTCATTTAGAATTCCTCTCGGTGTTGTTCAGGCACGGGCTTCACTGAGTCTAGGAAATTGTATTTTGTTTAAAGTGGGTAGATAGATATGTATCTGTTTATTTACCTACTGTTGGTATAGTGCCTTCTGGTAAGATGGGCGTAAGTAGAAGTCCGGATAAATCATGTAACTAAGCAATTATCATATAAAAATATCGCAGAATTGCTTGGCATCCGGACTTCCACATACGCCGATCTTACCAGAAGGCACCTTATAAGTAACTGTGAGCAAAAGAACAGACTCTACTCTTAAAAAACTAGCAAGCAAAAAGCCGTTCATGGTTTCTATATTTAATTTTACTTTTTGATAAAGCGTTTAGAGGGCGTTGTATGAAAGGTCCGTAAATATTTTATAATACAACCACGTACCAAATTCGTCGCTCAGGGTGCATCATGTGAGATTGTGGCCAAAAGACATTCTAATTCATAAACTGAAAAAAAAAAACTATATTTTTTTACTAGTAAAGAAGAGTCATAATAGTTTACGTCATGAGGGGAACGTGCAACCCATCCACCATAACACTAAAGTCATCCAACCCCTTCAACATTTTTCAACCAATTTGACAGATAAGATCAACGTTCCGAGATGAAGTAGATGAAGCGTGTAAGTTCCTCGTATCAATTATCGAGTGCGTGTGTAGACCTAATCAATGCAGAATTTATGAAATTCATCAGAAAGGTAGCTACAGAATAATATGTCAGAAAGATCACTGGACACTATAGTATGGAAACTTTGCCTCTACACCGTAGTGCAGTACAGATATGAAATAGAAGAAATGGATTCATTTGAAAATTTAGATTAGATTAGAAAATTCTTTATTGCACTTCAAAAATCGTACAGAGGCGAGTTTAATGCTATTTAGCATTATCTACCAACTAACCTGGGTGTAGTGTGGAGATGATGGTAGTGCTTCTAATGGGAAACTTTAAAAAGAAAAAACAACACCTTCAAAACTACATTAACCTACAAAACATACTATATAAGCTGGATAAAATATACTACCTAATACACATACATACATACCTAACCTAAAAAACAATACATAATAGACTAGAATACATATATACCTACTATATTATACTTAAAATTATATACATATATTGCTCAATTTTTTTGAGAGATCTGTATTGATAGAAAGTGGTGATATAATTTGGATTTAAAAATACCCAAAGATGCAGATTCACGGATGTCCACTGGAAGGGAATTCCACAGTCGTATCGCACTGACAGTAAAGGAGTCGGTGTAGAAGGAAGTTTTATGAACAGGAGTTTTGAGGTGTAGATGTTGAGAGGACCGTGAGGGACGGTCAGAGCAAGAGAGAGGCAAAAAATGTTCTTTGAGATAGTTTGGGGACATAGGGTTGTGAAGAGTATTGTAAAGAAGACAGAGAATATGAGTATCACGGCGAAAACGGATTTTGAGCCACTTCAGCTGGGAGCGATAGAAGGAGATATGGTCATACTTACGCAGTCCGAAGACATACCTAATACAGACATTCAGTAAGCGCTCCAGCTTATTAAGCTGATCTTCCGTGGCGTCGGAATAACAGACATCGGCGTAGTCTATGATTGGAAGCAGCAGTGAGTTGACGAGAGTTATTTTGGCTGTAAAAGGAAGAAAGTTCTGCATACGTTTCAAGGCATGCATGGACGCAAAGATTTTCCTACTGACTTCCGTGATATGGTTATCCCAGCTCAGCAAAATTTAAGTTGCATAATCAAGATGGAAACATACTAGGGTCAAATTAGGACCTCAAATCGGAAGATCATGGGAGACCTAAAAATAACCAGCATCCTCTTCCTGCTTTCAAAACCGTTGGAATGGGAACAGCAGATAATATATTATGTACTATCAGGGCTTCATATTTTTTCATGTTTAGTTTACATACCAATCAGTCGTCATCTTGTTCATTTCGCACTCATTTCATAATTGTGTTTAAACCAATGAACAAATAAATAAATAAATATTCTTGGACATTACACACAACGCCCTCTAGTCCCAAACTAAGCAGAGCTTGTACTATGGAAACTAGATTGCTGATACAATAGGTACTTATATACTTATTTTTTTTGTAAATACATACTTATAATTAATAGTAACACCCAGACACAGAAAAAACATCTATGTTTGTCACACACAAATGTTTGTTCTCGGTGGGGATCGAACCCACGACCCACAGCACGGAAGGCAGAGCTACTACCGACTGAGCCATGACGCCTGTTATAACAATAATTAATCAGAACCATGTCTATTGCGTTTTGGCATTGTTAAGTACTTATACATACGTGACTTCATATTACACGGGTCATTAAAATGTTAGGTTCATTTAGTTGTGCCTTTTGAAAGTAAGATTAGAGTTAGCCTTGACTAGATTATCAGAACCCTATCCGAATGAAATGGGTTTGACCTTCGAAACTGTTGATGGATGAAATACTTTATACCACATAGTTGAAATAATGTACTTTGTTGATAAAAATACCCCAGGATCGAGGCAAGGAGATTCGTGAGCTCTATAGGAAATAGGTGTGATTTTATGTATGTAGCTACCTCAGTTTCCAGTGGACCCTAAGGACAAAGCTGTAGAATATTGGGTGCCTAATGTGCCTATTGAAATATTTTGCTTAGTTTTTTTGGTTTTCAGTCATTTTTCGGTCGTCCATAGTAAAATAACGAAAGCTCGAAGCTTTTATTGAAAGAAAATTGTATTTAAGGCAATCTAATTCAACAAAAACAGGCAGGTATAAAGGTAATTTTTGTCGCCCGCAAACTTTAGCATGAATATCATAGTGAAGTTATTACAACAGCCAAGCAAAATCCCGCTTTATGCCACTATTAATAAATATCACATACAGTTACTAGTTTCCCTTTAAAGTTTCAGTATTCTACCAACCTAGTGTTGCAGTTCCAACATTTAAATTTGAGCCTAAAGCTCTACAAAATAAGAGTTTACTGAAGGGTCTTCTTAGAGTGGTAATTGCATGTGCCTGGCTTAAACCTCAAACCACAGACACCTGCTGAAACCCTGACGCCCTCAGTTTTATGAGCGATTGTTACAGGCGATTTTGAACCTACTTACTAGCTCGTACCTTTTTGGTTATTCGGATTGTTCGAGAACTTTCAGGCTGGCTTTTCTGAATAAACGAAGTTTTGTCCGTGTTTGTGAGTAGTGTACAATTTCACTTACACAGCATTAACACTTACTATACTTATCTTTCTATAGGTACCTAGATAAAACCACGTTTAGGCTTTTCTAAACTAATGCCTATATTGACTTGTCCTTGAAATCGTGCTTTGGTAGTGACAACTAAAATTACCCATGCCGAAGACCAAAATAGCACAAAGCATGATCTCGAGGTCGAATCGAGACGAGGATTATTTGAGGTAACGACTAAGAATATCGGCCTTTTTCTTACAATAGGTAACCACAATCTACATTCTGTGAAACCTCTGTACTTCCAGAGTTTGACTATCTTTAGCCTGATCGAAACGCCTGAAACTATTTTCATGGTACAAAAGAAAACTTAAGCAAGCGATAAAAAAGTATTAATTACAACATCGCGATGACTACAGTTTACTCATTTCTGTGAGCATTCAAAACAACTAATCTGAATGGGATGTTGCAGGCCAACTTATCTACAGAGAGCGTCTGCTCGACAAAGGTTACAACTCACAATTTCAACAAGTCAAACAGCTGTTCTAAAAAGGACTAGGTAAGTAATAACTTCTGAATCCCCACTCAAAATTCCATTAAACTAGCGAATGCCAACTCGATGCTGAATCAGACGTATTGAAAACTGTCCCTAATGGTTTTATAACTTTTACTCGTAGTAGTTGAGGCCACAAACAAAAATTTTCTATTAAATTTATTTTCTTTTGGAAATAAAATAGGTTCACGAAAGCTAGATCTGTGACGACAGGTTCATTGGACATTTGTCACACAGAATCGTGAACCGGACCTTCCTCTGACTAACCTTTTTTCTTAGACATCCTCAAGGTTTAAGAGCATCAAAAAATGTAAGAACGTAGAACCAAAAGTGCTTAAAGTTCTTATTTAAATAAATAAAACGAAACACCCGAAATTAATATCGACGCAAAGATATTTATTATCGTACCTACTGTTCTAACTAAACAGCCTAACGCCTCGTTGCAAAGTTATTTACTAGACAAATGTCCGAGTCCCGACCTCAAACTGGTTTCCCTACCAAAGGGAGTCGTAAATCCTAAAGTAATTCCTTCGATAGTGGCAATACATAAGAAACGGGTGTGTCGATGGCTCTCTGCGGATTTATGTCAAATTACCTATCCATGGCACCACTAGCTCATTGACCCCCTTTGTTTAGGAAGGGGCAAGTGATGAACTGAAGCGTAAATCGTTTGATGTTGTCTATTTGTTCAGATGAGCGAATTTTGAATTATCAAAAGTCGTCCAATACTGCAATGGCAAGTCCGGACTGATAAAAAACCACTCCACACGTCTTGATACTACAAAAAAAAAAGATTACCTACTTAATAGCAAGCAATCTCGTATGAGTAAGTGGTCAACTCTGTTGACGGAGTTTTTAGGCCTACGTCATGGCTTAACGACTGCTAGAGCCGGGACCGACAGTTTAGCAAGCCCTCCGAAGCACGGAAGCGCTCAGATGTAAATGCCACTAGCGGTCACCCATCCAAATAGTGACCGCGCAGAACGTAGCTCACAAAATTATACGAGGGTTTAAACCGGACTATCAATAAGGTCATCTTAATTGGTTAGAATTTTTTTTCTATTTTATTTATCCTTTTTCATAGGGTTTAAACATTGATTAATAAGACTTGCTTGCTACTAGATCAATGGGATACAAAGTACCTACCATAGATGAAATTTTTAGACACCATAAAACCATGTCGTGCCTTTTAAAACGTCCCAATACCGGCCAAAAAGGTCGTGTGTCGTGTCGTATCATATCCACCAGTTACTGTTGGTCTGCTGGGATAAAACCCATGTGTTTACTTGCGGACAAAAATTTTTTTTTACATGTATCTTGGAGATAAACAGCTTTATATTTATTTATATTGAGCTTATATTTGGGACCATATCTCGATACTGAAATTCCCTTTTTCATTTATTACTACGGAACGACGATGATTTATGTAATTCTTACACCCTAGGTTTTATTGCTCTTGGGGTGTAATCGGAGACACAATAAGCATGCAGGCGGCCATATTGAAACGAATTCTCGGCCTTTTAAAACGGGTTATTCCCATCGATTCCACTGGTGGCCCAACGGTGGGCCAGATGGGGAAAAAAATCCCATCGAGCCCACTCATTTGCTCGTTGGGATTTTTTTCCCAACTGGCCCACCAGTGGGTCCGTACAATTACCATAGAGATATCTCCATAAAATTCACAAGCCAACTTTTTTTTTAACCCAGTTTTTCCTAATATTTTCTCCAAGATACAGTAAATAGCTGTCCTTTGTTCCATAGTTAAGTTTTATAACTCTCACGCTTTCGTGGATCATCAACTTTTACTTTACGATTATTTCCTTGGCTGTCCAAAGTGTCTAAGTTCGAAATTACATTCTATTATTCTGATTTTGACCAGGTTTTTCGGATTACTGTTAGATTTTTTTATCATTACTAATTTGTAGGATATTTTCTTATAAATTTAGGATATTTATTCTGTTTTTTATAACTTTCAAGGCAAGAGGTTCGGATTTGATACCTGCTGTGTTAAGGTATATACCTAAGTGCCTAGATCCTTATTTTATTTTGTGAACACAATAATGGTTACGCTCTCAAGCTATCGCTCTTTTCTTTTTTAAAACTATCACTTTACAAAATATTATCAAAAACTTTCCCCATTAAGTGTTGGAACGCATAGGTAGGTATGAGTACATATTATGGGAATGTTCCCATATTTGAAATAAAACAACGCCTGGAGGTAGTCGCGAGCAATTTGCTATAAATCTTGCGGACGGAAAACGTTCAGGCGTTTTTACTTGCTATTGTTGTCTCACAGCTGCTGGACAACAGCTACCATACATTAGAGACAACTTTGAAAAGTTGTCTCTAATGTATGGTTTAGTTTTTTACAAAACTAATTGTACTAATATAGGAAAAAAATTCAAATCTACACACAACAGCTTGTGGTCCTTATTGCTATGCTTAGCTTAAATCATGTTTTATGTAGGTAGGAAGGTAGTAACATTTAAAAAAACATAAGATGGTAAATAAATAGAAAAAAGGTAAGTAAGTAAGTATAGATAACTATTCTATTTTATAAGTTTTATTTTAATATTATCATAATTTCAATCAATACTTATTTTATTTATTTACCTAAATCTATAAAACATTGTTTATTACCCAAACTCCTTTACTTCCTTATAAACTGTAACATTTATTTCATGAAGCAACAAAAATGGCATCGCCAAAGAGTTTCTGTCATCAAACATTTCGTTGGTTACAGAACTATCCCAGCTGCTCCAAGTCTATCCTGCGGTTCTTCCGTAAGGATATTCGAGATACTGCCGGGTTATCTAATTTACTTTTTTGTGTAGTATGTAAATTAGGCTTAAGTAAAGAATTGGATAATAAAGTGGGTTGATACAATTTGCTTCATGGTCTAGCCTTTTTATGAAAGCTTCAGGTGGTATTTTGTATTATAAAATTAATTTATTATTTTCTAACGATATTTTAGAATGATTTGTAGATTTAAATTACCCAGCGAATATAAATCCGAGCTAGATTATTGCTTGATAGTTCCATATTGCCAATAAATTTTGTTTTTAGACTAAGTATTTCCGATAACATGAGTTATGTATGATATGACATTATAAACAATAAACTGGTTTTATACGTTAGCACATTTTGGCAACGGTAGGCCTATCGCGAACAGCTGACCCGTACTGAAAACCACAAACCTTCACGCAAAACCAGCACGGTGCAGAGAAAACATTGGTGACCCCGGTTTTAACAATTTTATTAATTACGTATCTAGTCATTTGAATAGCTACTTAGTAGGTACCTATGTAAGTTTAAATTGAATTTATCATGAAAACTGTCCATGTGGCAAGTATTAGATGAACCATCGCTTGGTAAACTGGTTTGGAACAAAATAATAAAGTCAAAGTCAAAGTCAAAAAGCTTTTATTCAATAAAATCTCACTGATCACTTTGAATCGTCATTATTAGGTATGATTACATTTTTTTTATTTTTTTTATTGGATGAGTTGGAGCTAGTTCGTCCCAAGCTTGTTTGTCTTCTAAATAATCTGAATATTTTAACTGAACCCTGTGCAATCTCAATATTATTACATAAAATAGTATAAAATAGTATTTCAAAAGTATAAAAGTTTTTCAAAATAGTATTTCTGCTGAACCTTGTGCGTTGCTGTTGCACTGTTTCAGTTCTTTGCGATTTTTCATAGAAAAGTTTAGTGGTGGATGGTGGGAGGAAGCTCGGGACAGAGAACATTGGAAGTCTATGGGGGAGACATTTGCCCAGCAGTAGGACGTTATAGGTTAAATAAAAAAATAAAAAAAAAGTTTTGTGATTTTATATCTTCAGAAAAAAAATGTGCGAGCAAGAAGTTGTTAGATGCTTCTCAGCACCTTAAGAACACTGTAGATCTAACTAAGATTGTAAAAATGGCATCATTATTATTATTTAATGTTTGGGATTTCCATTACCATTAAACTAGGCAGTAAAGCCTTACCGCCAACTTACCATTATACCGAATGGTCAGGACAATCTGCTTTGTATTGCCGAATGTAAATCTAAATTAAACATAAATTAGGGTTTCGGGAGAGGTAAAGTTGGGCATTTCGTTTGTCACCACGTGATTTGTGTAGCACAAGTGTTCGTAAGTAGCTGACCCCTATTCTAATGTTATAGGCTATGGATATCATGATCATAGATAGATAAGTACCATAGGTATAGGTAGTTCAAGATAATAATGTAGGTACCTAATCATTCTCAACTTGGTATTTACTGCATTTGGTTGATCAATAAAATAATGGGTTAGTCCCATAATCCCCTTTGAGGCGTCCCTTCAATTTCGAAATTTTGAAATCAAGGGGATTTGACTGAAGAGTCTCAAAATCCTAAGGTATTTAAAGAAAACACGTAACCACCCGGGGGCAATCGTTGTCTCATAAAAACTAGCAAGGAGTTAATTTTCATACTAAATTATAGGTATTCTGTGACTAAATCTAAATAGTGACTTTAGCGCGTTTCAGCGCGTTTTTTGCCGTCAAAAGCTTCTTGTTTTCGTATATCTGTAGCCACATCGCTTGACATTTTTGCTAGGCAGCGAAAGTAGTTCAGAGCTTACGATACTATACGAACTATAAGATTTTTTGTCTAGACTCTTGTACGAAACAATTCTCAGACACAAAGAAAAAAAATATAAAGAAATCTTCCACACATCACCGCTTCCATACGTGCTGACAACACATGTTTATAGTCTTTTCATCGCGACGTCTTTGTCGACCCCACATTGCTTGCGGTTGAAGGCATTATTATCGATAACATCGCGACACATCACTTTTCACACGGATAAATCTTTTATACTCCGACCCTTCCGCATTTCAGATACCCACTGCAGGTTTGTCTCACGCAATCTTGGATGCTTTGGAAAAAACGCAGCAGTGTAGATTATAAAAGAGGATGTCGTCGCGGATACAGAGTAGGGAGGATACAGAGGGTGCCTGATAGGAAAGCTTAGGGTGCATATTTGATCATTTTTGATGAAAGTGATTTTGTCCTCGGGCTGTCTAAGGCTACTGTGGGGAGTTTATGCGCAGTCCGCGGCTTAATGGGGAATTGATTTTTCTGAAACAGTGTTGTGGGGTAAGTCCTTGGAATTGAAATTTTACGTGATTGAAGTATAAAAAAGTATTGCCTACCTTTTTAAGCTGGCAAAAAAAACCTTCGGGGAACCTACAAAAATAAAATGCAAAATCAATTTCTTTTTTTTTTGGTGCACGTTTAAAAACATCACCTTTTGTTCTCATACGTGAACAGAACAGACCTGTAGTAGGTCATAAAGTAGGTAGTGTAGGTACCTATGAGTCCAGGGTCATCGCTAACCGATTGAACTTACTTCGTACAGGCCAATTCCCGAATCTGTCTGTAGTGCTAATGTAATTAGACCCTTCATACATTATTCACAGGTGCGGGTCACTGTATTACCGACAATTACTTAGAAAAGGTATTAGTTACGTCGTCTCTGGGAAAGTAAAGGATCTTTACCACTTTAGTAGGAGCTGGTCACACTGCGAGCGGAAAAGCTAAATTATTTATGGGCAAACGTTTCACTGCAATCTTTCATAAACTATACTTTTATACTTTGTTCTAGTCGATGCTCTAGAAGCCGAAGATTTTTACGGTCATCGATACAGTGGTGTTTTTGGCATCCCTAGTATTGTGGGTGGCTTGACCTGTAACCCTTTTAACTTTGGCAGTAGGTACTCAAACATTTTTCCTAAATGAAAATAAAAAATCACATGATATGACCGCAAAACACCAACTCATACGAGTACCTATATCTTATCAGCGCCTCTATTGTCACTTTTTTACCGACGAAAAGAGATGACGACAGACGTATTGGGAAAAAAAATCACATCTGGTCCACCAGTGGACCGGCTGGTGGGTTCGATGGGAATAATCCGACATATAGACCGCTACTGGAACTTTCACCAATTGCTATAAAAAAGACAGTTAAATCCGCTTGCACGTCCACCCTACACTAAAAAGACGACAGAACCCTTGTAATTTAGTCTCGTTGTCCGCTGCCCGAGAAACCAGTTTATTGCAGCTGTGAGCTCGCATTGCCCCATTCAACTAGTTATAGTCACTATGTCATTTAAGAAAAGAATACAAAATGCAATGCATCAAATTAAATTGTCTTTGAAAAAAAATATTAATTCTATGTGGATGATCTTGAGTTGTTCGATAAAGATCAGCTTTTCAATTCTCACTATGGGCGTACACAATGGCTAATACCGATATTACCCAAAACGCACAGAACTTGTGCCCAGGTCGGGCGCGAGTCGGGTGCTTGAATCTACTTTTTAACTCTCGCTATATGACTATACCTACCTAGGCGTTTACAGAACGGCCAATACCGACGACATCTGAATCCCAAAACACAGAATGCGTGTTCAGGTCCGGCCCAGGTCGGGTGCTTGAATTTGTATGGGTTTTGCCCGACCCGCGAACGTGTCCTGTGTTCTGGGGCTGTGTTATCCGTTTTGAAAGCGTCTAGTACTATTCCCCTGCCGGCAGTCGCAGAGGTCGCTAAGGGGATTATTGGACATAAGTTCCAGAAATCCTCCACGTATATAGGGGACTCACGCAGGGGAAAACTATAATGAGCCTAACTAAATTATGTAATTAGCTTTCCGTCTTTATCGTAGATGTCTTGTCGGTGAAAGTGCGAAAACAGCTGTAGTGTTTGCATCTATTCAGAGATGCGTTACCCTGTCTCATGTGCACGAGTGGTTAGGTAACTGTCAGTGTCAATGTCCCCGACCTGTCAATGTCATCCGTACGTGATGGCGGGAGACGAGGGGGTCGGGGAGAAAGCTAACAGAGACGGCCACGGACGGAAGGACTGTGGAAACCAGCTCGGTGTACCAGTGAGCCAGGGATATAAAATACAGTATTTTACAACAGCCATTCAGGTAATGGTAGAATGGTGGTTGACTGTCTTTACCTTCTGCATTAATATAAAAAGAAACCAAAAGTATTTTTGTTTAATTAGAAAGGGTATCGTATTGTATTATCATCTCAAAACATTTATCCAAAACATCGCTATGTTTAGCTATAAAATTCACGTTAAATTCATAAACCTTCAAACGAAATTGTGTTCTAATTTCGCGTTCATTCTAATAAGAGTTGAGACAGATATTATTTCAACAAACATTTATTCAACCAGCACTAGATAACTAAGATATGTGTTAAGCTACGTTCAAACCGACGCGATTAGGCGACCAATGCTCTAGCTAGACATATTGCCATATTTTGTAAAAACACTGCCTGTAAAAAGTTAGGCAGATATTAGAGAAATTATATATCTACCGATGGACATATTACCCTACTTATATACCTACCTTTTCTTGGTTGAAGTTCTTACATCACTTTAATCGCGTCGGTTTGGAGATATAACCCTTATCACTAACAATAACATAGCACCACTCCTCTCAATATTATCGTATCTTAGTATTTGTAGTTAGGGCGTTTGTTGATATAGGACTTGATGGCTGGGATGCTCTGCACCTCAAGAGTCAGCTGCTGGAGTAAGGAGTACTTCGGGACCCAACTCTTGTTGAAAGCCAGCTGCACGAATTCCAAGATGCTGACGACATAGAAGTCAGCCCAGCTCAGTTTCTGTAATTATAAAATTTAAATAAATTATCACGTCATTGCGTAGTTTATGAACAGCTATTCAAATAAACTAAAAGTAAAATAACATTGAAAACAAATAACTTTAAAGTCATCTTACAACATTACTAAAAAAATTACAACAGTTTTTTGTTTATCATTTGCACTTCAGTGTTTTTAAGATTCTAACTAAAATAAAGGCTAATGAATAGTGCCTATGTAATGTAGGTGTATCCAGTTATGATTACTTAGATTGCCTTTCTTACCATTCCTCCAAAGTAGGTGCCCTTCTTCTTGAGGATGTCTTCAAAATCAGCCAGCCAGTTAGGGATGATCACCTCCATCAGCTCCTTACCGATGACATTCTTCAGCTCTTGGTTCACCTGTTGCTGCCAATTCCACACCTCTGAAATACCATCACCACGATGTAGAAACTATAAGGCTAGAAAGTGAAGCTTAGAAGAGGTAGGTACTCATGAACCTACTAACAATATTTCTAGTCGAAAGTATAATGAAAAGAGTTACAATGTTAAAACCGAACCAACAGCCTCCGTTCCAGCTGAATAACACTACGGAGAAAGTCAATAAAGAGAACTTACGCCATCCCAGCTCGTAGGTGACTTGGACGATGGCATCAAGCTCAGCGAACTCCCAGTCCTCAAACGGCAGAAGACCCAGCAACTTGCCGAGGTACTGACTGATGGCCATGGAGTGGAACAGTGGTTTGCCGTCTACATCCAGGATCGGCAGTTTGCTGAACGGCACCACTGAAAATTTAAGAATATTTTAACATGTGGGAAGTATATAACAAACGAAGGTCATAACGCACCCTTATTAGAACAGGCCTTGCTAAAAGTTCAATAAACACTACTATAGTGGTATGGTTTCGTCCCACCCTACCCTTCCCTCTTGGTATGGCCAGTGGGTCCGAACTATGATGGGTCCGAAGTGAATATTCTCACGACGACTGCCATTCCTTGTATAAGGTAGGACACCTCTTCAGTACCACCTCTTTGACTACTGGTAGGTACTCAAGATAAAAGATATACCAAAGTAGAGGACTGCAATCCAGTACCTTACGGTGGGGATATCCTCAAGTTTACTGGAGGAGAGGATGAGAGACACATTCAGAACATTTTTTTTTGCAGCAGCTCGTTCTAAATTTTGTATCTTGGGATCGGCCGAGTTAGGTTACACTGAACCCACGAGTGTCCTCTTAATATCAACTGCCAGTTGCATCAACTGATGCATCAACTGCCAGTCCTATTTAAAACCCAGTGATTTGAAA
Source organism: Eulithis prunata (assembly GCA_918843925.1). NCBI lineage: Eukaryota > Metazoa > Arthropoda > Insecta > Lepidoptera > Geometridae > Eulithis > Eulithis prunata. The sequence continues at coordinate 2,396,156 of OU974016.1, read as the reverse complement.
TGTAATTCCACTCACCCTTCTGTAGTTTGCTCCACTCAGCATCAGGAATAACGACGTTCTCGTACTCGATGTTGCCGTAAGCCAATAGGTACCTGATGGGTTCCACCAGACCCATATAACTGAAGTACTTGAGCTTGTATACCGGCGCCATCTTGGAACGTTCGAGAGCTAACTTTGAATGTATCTCGATGAGAGAAATTGCCTTATTTATAGTCAGAACTATCACGCTGAGGACACTGTAATTGGGTTTGGATATTACTTTGTTGTAATCATTTTTAGTTAATTGTAGGATGTAGGGTTTTTGGACAATTTAAAATCTATCATAATTTTACATGTAAAAATGAAAGCAATAGAGTTCAATTTTCTAGAATACCTACACATCGACTTTCACGTACCCTATGAAGATAACAAAAAGTATTTGTAAACAAATAGCTACCTATCAACTAATTTTAATAACAATTATGTAATAATACAGGGGTGGCATAGGACTAATTATAGGTAAATATATTTAAGAAATTATATAAACAGGTGTAGGTCAATAAGTAGGACCCTCTTATCTCTAAGTTACCTTGTTAGTTTAGTATATTATAAAAGTTAAACGTTAAAATCATCGGAGAAAATGATGGTAAACCATAAACAAGATAATTATATTCTACCAGAGGACCGTTAATTGTCGTGTAAGGCGCTCTCAAAAGTTGGTGCCAATCACATAAAAATATTTATTCCTAAAAATAAAATTGTGTAGATCCAAAAGACGGTGTGACTGAAAAGGCATACATAATGTATGTATGGATAAGAAACACACATACATACAACAGCCACGGTTTGAAGGCCAGTGTATGAACAATAATGAACATAGTCACATTAATCGAAACAAGCATTAATCGCCAGTCTGCTGTGATAGGTAGAGCTCAATTTCGTCTGCACTTATGATGAAAACATTGTGTTATTGCGTAAGCACAATAGACCGCTTGAGCACATTTTTATTACCATCTGTTCTGTTACTCATATCAGTGATAAACTTCCTGCACAGCTCAGTAGGCGGTCAATTTGCTGTTTTCTAAAAAATGACAAAGAAGTTATCGTATTTTGATCTGAATGGATTAGCTGAATCTATTCGGTACATTCTTCATTACACTGGACAGAAGTTCGAAGATGTGAGATTCAGTTTCAAGGATTGGCCCATTCAAGGAGTCAAAGACAGTAAGTTTTATATAACGCTTGTGCGGCTCGGGCGCTGGTCGGGTGCTTGAATTTTAATGGGTTTCATTTCACCCGACCCGCGCACGCGTTCTCTATCCATCCACGTCCATGAATTCATTGTTATCTTTGTTTATAAAATACACTTTTAGATTAGGTACCTTGATTTATCTGTAGAAAGTTGTTTTAGAGTAGACGTATTTTTTACCTATCTACCTACCCTATACCTACCTAATTACAAAATTGAATAAAAATAAAAGGTTGAGATTATAAGATGTTGGTATCGAGTGTGATAAAGTGTGTAGAAAATTTAATATCCATGAATATAGAAACTAAGAAACGGTAAAATCAATAACAGCTTTATTTCAATAACCACAAGGTTAACTGTAACTTCCAGGGCTTCCATTCGGGCAGGTACCTCTGTTCGAAGAGGATGGTAGAGTTCTTCACCAGTCTATAGCGATTGCAAGATACGTGGCCACCAACACAGAGCTTCTGCCTTCGGACCCTTGGCAACAGGCACTTTTAGATGCTGCTGTATTGACTGCCTACGACTTTCATAAACGTGAGTACTTTTTTTTTTAAATACAAATCAAAATTGTTTTTATTTTTGTTTACAAGTTTTTAACTACCTACCTGTTTAGGTTGGGATCTCTTCTTCCTGTGTTGGAAGAGTACCCTCTTTTCTGTCTCTTTTCTACTTTGGTAGGTCCATAAGATTCTAGATGGTTCCGAAGGTAAAGCTGCTTTTACACTGCACCACTAAAACGAAACCTAGATGGTAAGTTTAGATGGTACTGTAAACTTAGATTGTAAGTACTAGGTACTAGACACTTTCACACCATATCAGTGTCAATACCGATACATGACCTGTAAACCAAATTTACCAATAAATTGATTATTCATGTTTAAGCCGCTGCTGACGTGTCGGAGTCGGAAAAGCGTGTACAAACGCTTTTAATAATGGGGAGAAATATAGCGCACAGATAAAATTCCTACTGCTACACGGTAGCATGCTTCGACGTAGCCAGTGGAGATATTATCTGGAAGAAAACTGAAATCCCCACTGATAGGGCTTTCTCAGTAGGGATTTCTGGAATATACCGATATAACGCCTAGCATTTTTTTATGCAAATGTTATTTGTGGATCTTTCTTGCAGATATTGGCACCTTCATTCATGAAACCGATCCAGTGAAAAAAGAGGAATGCAGAAAGAAATTGAATGAAGAATACATAAATTATTACTTTTCAAGATTTGAAGAGCAGCTCAAGGCAAATAATGGTCACTTTGGCCAGAAGGTATACTCAAATTCTCATACCTATCCTATTAATATTATAAACGCGAAAGTTTGTAAAGATGTTTTGATGTAGGTATAGGTACCTATGTATGTATGTATGTTTCTTCCTCTTTCACGCCAAAACCACTGATCCGATTTGGATGAAGCTTGGAATATATATTGTCCGTGACGGAAATAACACAGGCTACTTTTTTATCCCGGAAAATGCAAAATCTTTAGAAACGCCTAGAAGATTTCGCGTAGCAAATTGCACTTAATCTTGCGTTGACGCAGTCGCGGGTACCAGAGCCCTGAGTCTATCTCGGTGTTGTGTTTTCTTGCTATTTGTGGCATTCGGAAACGGATTCGCAAAGTGAAAAATTTTGTATGAAAACCGGATAAGCGCCTCTAGCAGGAGATTTGGAAACTGTTTCTGCGAGTCTATAGACATAGACTCGCAGAAACAGTTCCCAAATCTCCTGCTATAGACATAGTCTATAGTCTATTTGGTATCTTAATAAAACCTCTGGAATTAATTAATTTGAGTATTTATTTGGCACCAAGATGTACATAAGACTACGTGGAAATCAGAAGAGAATGAACGGACTGAATGTGAACCGTTCCGAGTATCTCACACTCTCCCACACATATTTAAACTTATAGGTTTCCTAAATGTTTATAACTAGTAGATTATTAATCTGACTGATACCTTAATAGCTACTTATGTAACATACTAGTCTAAATAACTTAAAATCTACCTAACCTAAATCTTCTAGAGCTTGGGAACAAGACAACATCTGATTTACATGTCGCTTCCACTGTAAACCTTCTACATCTATAATATAGCTAACACCCGGTACGGATTCAGCAATAATCAATCCTTGAACCCATGGCTTGCCGCCCTTCCTATAATCCTTAACCATAACTTTTTGACCTATCTCAAATTTGGTTTCCCTATTTCCTGTTTCTCTTTTCTCCAGCTTCTCCCACACAATTTCTGACATAGGTGGGGGCCGTAACAAACTAAACCTGTTCCTGATTTCTCTACCCAGCATTAACCTCGCTGGTGACACCCCAGTTGTTCGTTGAGGTGTGCTTCTGTAGTCAAACAAAAATAAATTAACTGCTGACACTAGCGAGTGACCACTTTCTCTTATTTTAGTTACAGCTGATTTAAATGTTTCTACAAATCTTTCTGCTGCACCATTGGTTGCTGGATGGTAGGGTGGTGTAAATGTATGTTTTAATTGGATTGACTTACAGAACTCTTGAAATTCTTGACTAGTAAAAGAGCGCCCATTGTCAGTAACTAAATGTGCAGGGTAACCATATTGAGTAAATAGTTTTTTGAATATGTCTATTGTACGGCTACTGGTTATATTGGACATTTCAAATGCTTCAGGCCATTTCGAGTAACTGTCAACTATTACCATAAACATTTTATTATAAAATGGGCCCAAATAATCAGCATGTATTCTATACCAAGTAGTCGGGGCAACAGGCCATGGTTTCTGTGTTTGTGTAGGGGTTTTGCTGTTCCGTAGGCAAATAATACATGTTTTTGTTATGTTTTCTATAGCTAAATCTAAATTAGGCCACCAGAAATAGGACCGTGCAATTTCTTTCATTCGAACGATTCCGAAATGACTTTTATGCAGTTCTGTCAATACTGATTCCCTAATTGTGTGTGGCACTAAAATGCGGTAGCCCCAATATAAACATCCTCTATCTAAAGTTAATTCATTTTTCCTGATATATAATGGTAGTAATTCTTTTTCTAAATATTTTTTTTCTGGCCAACCATCTGTCATATATCTTATAGTTTTTGAGAAAATTGTATCTTTCTTAGTCTCTACTTGTATTTTCTTCCAATTTAATGTTTGCAGTTCGGAATCGTTTAAATAACAGGCAAGACTATCATTTTGAGTAACACATAATGAATGTACTTCTATTTCTTCACAATTCTTTTCTACAGTTCTAGATAAGTAATCCGCCGGATTAACTGATGATCCAATATGTCTAACCTTATAATTAAACGCAGAGAGAAATATGGCGTAATGTTGCAACCTTTTAGCAGCCATTTTTGGAATGCTTTTTGTTGGACCAAAAATCCTCACCAATGCTGCGTTATCTGTCTCAAGTTCAAAAAACCTTCCATAGATGTAATTGTAAAATTTTGTTATTCCAAAAACCACTGCCATTGCTTCTTTATCAATTGTTGCATATTTTTGTTCCACTTCATTTAATTTTTTACTAGCAAAAGCAATTGGTTTGATTACACCATCTTTATCCCTGTTAGAAAGCACAGCACCGAGACCTGTGTCAGACGCGTCACAAGTCAAGATCAGCGGCAAATGAGGATCGTAATGCCTTAAATTTTCTACTGTTGCTAATTTTTTCTTAATTTTTTTAAAAGCAGTTTCACATTCTTCTGTCCAATTAAACTTATTTTTTTTAGTGCATTCATACAATGGTGTTAGTATAGTAGCCATGTTCTTCAAAAAACGAGAGTAGTAATTAACTTTACCCAAAAATGATTTTAGCAGTGTCAGATTGGTTGGCGTTTTTGCATCCAGTACTGGTGCAATATTAGACTGTATCACGCTAATTCCATTTTTGTTTACACGGAATCCAAATACATCTAAACTGGTTGTGAATAGTTTACATTTTTCTGGTTTTAATTTGAATTCACACTCCTGCAGTTTTTTCAATACACTACATAAGGTTTTATATGTATCTTCAATATTTTTTCCTTTAATATAAATATTATCAATAAATACAACTGTGTTAGGAATATTCTGTAGTTTTTGCATCATTAAGCGTTGGAATGCTCCCGGTCCAGAGCTCACACCATATGGTAAATAGTTATACTTAAATGTCCCTGCTTCCGTTACTATGGTTGTACAGTTTTGACATTCTACACTTAGAGGAGCCTGTAAGTAGGCCTCTTTTAAATCTAGTTCGCAGTAATATTCGCCATGTTTGAGGGTGTTTAAAATATCATCCACATGAGGTAATGGATAGTGATCAATCTCTAACCAGGGATTCACCGTTAATTTATAGTCGCCACACAATCTTACCGAGCCATCTGGTTTTAAAATAGGCACTACCGGTGTGCCCCATTCACTTTGTTCTACAGGTGTGATTCTACCATTCTTTAACAATCTAGTAATTTCATTATTTACCTTATCTCTGAGTGCATAGGGTACTCTCCTTACTGGTAAGCATTTGGGTTTGGCATTCGGTTTGAGTTTTAGTGATATGACCTCTCCTTTGAAATTACCCCAACCTGGGCTGAATACCTCTGCGAACTGGTTTTTTACAAGTTGTTGTGCATCTGAAAAATTTTTAATCACATTAGTTCCAATACTAAAACTGCTACTTACAATTGGGGGCCATAACTTTAACCCATTTAACCAATCTCTACCTATTATTCTAGGAGCATTATTTTGAACTACATAGATGTTTAACTTTTTAACCACACCATTGAATTCCACTGTCAAGCCATTTAACATGCCCAAAGGCTTCGTGACTGTTTGATCAAAATTTTTAAATAAGACATTGCAATTCTCTATTTCAATTGTTCTAAAATAAGTATTTTTGTCATTTATTGACATAACTGTCACATCTGAACCTGTGTCTAACTCAAAAGCTAGGTTATGACCACAAACATTGACTGTTATAAAGTGTGGTGGTATCCTTACACTAACACTGTAGGTTTTACAATCCTCCTGAAACAAATTCTTTATATCTTCTTCTGCAACGTCTTCACAATCTTTGGTGTCCAGACTGTCTACGTCTACACTATTGATTGGATGCTTCTTAGGACACATTCGAAATATATGCCCCTGTTGCCCACACTCACTACAATATTTGTTAATCAAGCGGCAATCTATTTTCATGTGGTTAGGTTTTCCACAGCAAAAACATTTCATGTTTTGTGGCTTGTTACTATAGTTATTCTGTCTTTGTTTAGACCCAGCGGCTATGCGTTTAGTTTTATGTTGATTGTTGTAAAATACATTTTCTGTTTCCTTTTGTTCGTTGGTCCCGTTTGCATGCAACAAAGCTGCCTCAACGGTTCTGGCTACTTCAATGCATTTTTCCAGAGATAATTCCACATTCGTTTTCATTAGTTCAAATTTTATGATCTTCAAATGCACTCCTTCCATAAACTTTTCTTTAATTTGGTCCTCAGGGTCTTTGAATTGACATCTTCCCGCTAATTTTCTCAGCTCCAAAACATAATCTTGAATTTTCTCATGTCCTAGTTGATTTCGCTTTCGGAACTCAGCCCTTTCCAAAGCAGTTGATAGTGGTTTAGCATATTTCTCTTTTAGTTTTTTACACAGCTCTTCAAAAGTTGATTTTACCGGTTTTGTTGGAGAACAGAGGTAAGTCAAAGTTTCAAATACTTTTGGTGCTAGTTTGGTTATAAGTAGAGGTACTTTCTTTTCGTCGCTGATATCATTGACTGTAATGAAACACTCCAGTTGTTGTTCAAATACTTCCCACTTTTCTCCATCGAACTGCTTTATTTCTCCACACACTGACATCTTTGTTTGTTTTGGCTTTATTATTTCTGATGATTGTGTTTGTTGCGGTTGTTTTGATTTGTAATAATCACTCAAAATTTTTCTCAATCCATCTATATTAGTTTTTGGGGGGAAATCCACTTTTTCATCGCGCAGTATTTGTTGTAGTTCTTCTTTCGAACACTTGTAGATAAAAGTTCTTTTGCCAGATTTTATTAGAGCGATTTTATCTAGATTTGTGTGTACAATATCTTGCACTTCGTCCTCCTCGGCAGAAGAAAAAGATGAACTTTCTTTTTCTTCCGATTCCGACATGAGAATGTAAAAACGTGCTACGTGAAGTTGTTCGTATGTGCATGAGAACGTAACACCAATAGTAATGAATCACCACATGATGCGAATGAGTGAACGAATGAAATCATATATTCGGCCGACAACTGTAGAACGTAACGGGCTTGCGTTTGCATGTGCAAATTAATGAATTGCTGCTAACTTCACTCCCGGCATCGATCTCACTTTTATGAAGTTTGTCGTTTTTATCCGAATTGTTTTATGTTTGTTTACACTTCACTTTATGCTCCAGGTTCTTATAGTCCTCGTCGCCACTTTGGTATCTTAATAAAACCTCTGGAATTAATTAATTTGAGTATTTATTTGGCACCAAGATGTACATAAGACTACGTGGAAATCAGAAGAGAATGAACGGACTGAATGTGAACCGTTCCGAGTATCTCACAGTCTATAGACATAGACTCGCAGAAACAGTTCCCAAATCTCCTGCTATAGACATAGACTATAGTCTATAGACATAGACTCGCAGAAACAGTTCCCAAATCTCCTGCTAGAGGCGCTTATCCGGTTTTCATACAAAATTTTTCACTTTGAGAATCCGTTTCCGAATGCCACAAATAGCAAGAAAACACAACACCGAGATAGACTCAGGGCTCAGCTAGCCTTCAATAGAATAGCATGTACATTTTGTCGGTACGGGACTATGCGTGCTAAAGATAGTTGTCAGGTACCTAAAATAACGGTTCACTGAACAATTAAAATTCAAGCAACGCAGAATATTTTGGCGAACTATTAAATTGAATAACTTTATAGGAAAGTTAACAGTTTCAAAACATCCAGCACAACCATCTGCCGCCATTAGCACACATTTAGTTAAAATATTCTATTCACATGTTGGTTAAGTAATTAGTTTTTACTGCAGATGTTTTGGTAGTTATGTATTCTGTTCCTCAACGGTTGCAGTTTTGAATTTAGAACGAAGTTTCCAAAGGTTAATTATGTTCTAACTTTGATGACGAAGACTAACGTATGAATAACAAAGACGATGAATCCTTTCATAGTCCATTCAGATTTTACAGCAGAAAATTCCGGAGCAGTTTTGTAGATTTAGGCTCTTTTTTTTTCTATGGATTTAGGGTAGCTTGTTATGGCAAATGTCGCAGCTTAGTTGGTTTGGTTGTAATTCTGTCTTTCGCGCTGTTGGTCGTGGGTATACAAATGTTTGTATTAATGGACAAACATAGATGTTTATTTTATGTCTCTATTGGCCGAATACTCAAACGCCACTTAAATTGGGTTCACGCTTAAATTATTGCCATCTCTTACAAATGAGTTCAAACAGAGGCAGAGCAATTTTAAGTGGTGCTTAAATATGAGAGACGGTTCAGTATTCCGGCCTAAATCTTTTTTAAAAGTTTTGGTTATTCTCTCAGTAATCCCCATGACTTAGCAGCATGCTGCAAACCCGGATTACTGACTACCCCTACTATTAATTCCCGATCACCTGCTAAGCCCATGAACATAGTAGGTGATCGGGAATAGTAGGGGGTTTTAGTAGGCATCAGTGGCGTGCCGCTGTGTGAAATTTTCTTGGCCCTATTTTCCTACCCATATTTATTTTTTTCAGTTGAGCTGGGCAGACTTCGTCATCGTAGGCCTCGTTGAGTGCGCCAACCTATTCCTTGAAGACAAGATTGAGAAGAACTACCCTCTGATGTCGGCTCTGGTGAAAGAGATCCAGACGTTGCCAGGGGTGAAGGAATATGTTCAGGGTCGTAAACCATACGTAATTCCAGTTTTACATTAAACTGACCTAATATTTTCCATTTGGCCCATCTACCAGTCAGTGGGCTTGATGGGAATAACTCTCATCTTACGCAAACTTGTGTCGAAAAAATATTCATTTAATTATTCAGTTTCAATTTAGATTTTATTCTTTTTACAGGTTATTTGTAACGTAAATTGATACGCAATTATTACATAAACTGTTTTTAGTATAACTAAATGTTTTTTTTTATGAAACTAAATTATGCACAAATATTATATGCATATTTGTTTATAAGTATATAGGTATGTAACGTAATCTGTATACTACCTTGTAATAACCGTGAACCGTGAATAATAGTACATTATGGTACAAGTGTGGTACATTGGTGATTACCGCCGAGGTGCCATTGAGACCCGAGCCGTAGGCGAGGGTCTTAAGAAAGCCGAGAACGGTAATCACCAATACACACGTGTATCATACGACGTTTTTCAACACACTTGTGAATAAAATAACAATAATTTCAACAGTGAAAACGCGTTGTGAAAAATGTTTCGCTATGGCGGGAAAAAATAATCAGTTTTCCTATGCGCGCGCATTGCGATCGGCCACAGACTAAAGGGATGAGGTTTTTTTTTAAATTATTTTCCGCGCTTAGGGTTTGCGCCTATTCTGCCACGTAAAAATGGGGAATTTAAAGTTTTCTTTTATTACAGAGAAAACAAAAGTTATATTTGAGTGAAAGTTTTATTTATTAAACACGTACGAGTTAAAATTATCTATTTAAATAAGAAGTTGCATGAAATGAGCAAGCAATAGGAACATTCATTTATTTGTTCTATTGAACACGATCTTTTTTTTGAATAAAAACTTTTTTAGTAACAAAGCTACTCAACCAATAAAATTTAAAAAAAAAATCTATAACTCACTTGTGAGTTATAGCAATGAAAAAGTCACAGTTTGATTATGGGTGTCATTATGTGCCTAATTGCGGTGACCATAGAGCCACTTTATGAGCAAGTGTGTTGAAAAGCTTTTTACGTCGAAACAAAAAGTCTGTGTAGTTTTGTTGTATTTTCTTGACGATTTTTATTAGACTTTAGGGATTTGTAATAATAAATGAAGGTTTATTAACAGTCTGACTAGGTACCTACATAATTAAATAAAGATCATTTCAAATAATCACGTCTCAGAGTGATGGACGCAGTGCATTGCCTTACAGGGCACGTCCTCATTGGACTTGCTCTGTGAGGTACCTAATGCATTGTTATAGGCAGAAGTTACTACTTTACATCAGGTGAACTATAGCGCACCTGAGTTTTTTTATGATAAAAGTAATGGAACAAGCTGATAGCTCACCTGATGTTAAGTAGTAACTTCTGCCTATAACAATGCATTACCTCACAGAGCTAGTCCAATGAGGACGTGCCCTGTAAGGCAATGCACTGCGTCCATCACTCTGAGACGTAAAGATCTTGAAGCCTCATGTGCCTGTAATTAAACCGGCGCCCTTACCCTTCAAACCGGAACACAGCAATGCGAGCATCGCTGCTTGGCGGCAGGAATAGGTACGCTGGTAGTACTTAATTAGGTATTTTTTTCCACGAAAGCTCTCAGAAACTCAGACAATAACAGCTCTTAGACAAAAGGCAATCGTAAAGAAAACAAAATTGGCTCAGTTTTAATTACTTTCGTAGCTGTTTGAGTTGGCTGAAACTTCTGCTTTGTGTACAATAGGTACACTTCCATTCCTTAGCTGCATACCTACTTCCATGCTACGTTACGTTACTTTCCATGCTACGGTTGCCTGGAAGAAATCGCTTACAGCGATAAGGCCGCCCATTGTACTATGCAAAGTTAGTTTTAAGATTTGTACGTACCTTACCCTTGTGTACAATAAAGTATTATCTATCTATCTATACCTACCATCATTATTATGGGTGATGAGGTGCAGTCGGGCATATTAGATATCCCGACATGCTTTAATAGCACTGCGACCTTGAATGGAGAGGAGTGGGAGGGTGCTTAGTACAGCGAAATAGATATAGATAGATATTCCCTTCCACTTTCGACGAGAGCTAAAAGATCCAAATGGCGTACCATAAGGAAGAGGATAATGAATGGAGGTGGTTATAACCATTCATTATCCCTCAGATATAAGGAATGCGACTGAAGGAGGCGGGTGAGAAAGAGCTATCGACTAGATACCTACTCCGTGTTTGAGTTTAAAAAAATAATAATACACTGACGATGAATATTATGGTCATATTCAAGATTCTTGGTTTGGTATATACTTAGTAATTTTAACAATTAAACTACTAACGGTCGAGTCGAGGTCGAGAATTATTCGATTTGAGGTTACGTTTATGAACAAAATAAGCCCATATGTTCAAGCTCGTATGCTCAAAAAAAGTTCAGATTATAACGTGTTTCAACTAGTATTTTGTGCTAGAGCTTAAGCTGGGTACTGACCAGGTACTGACCAACGTTACGAGGTGTAATATAACATGTTACACAGCGAGCATTCGTGAAGTCAGTACGTCGTATTACGGGGAAACCAGCGAGCAACGACGTACTTGTTTACTGCACGAATGCTCGCTGTGTAACATGTTACATTACACCTCGTAACGTTGGTCAGTACCTACCTAGCTTTAGATTTAACACTTTTCAGTTATTCAAAGAAACATTCAAACTACGTTTGGTATGTATATTAGGCTCATTTTACAGTAAAAATAAGAAGAATGGTAATGCCAAACTCCAGTGAACTAGTTTTGAACTCCTGCAACAGTTTACAGAGAGTTCATTAAGAGCGTCGTTACTTTAACGGGTGGCTCAAGTTGAGTAACGATTGGGCCATGCCTTTCTCATGACAGCTGTCATAAATCCTTCACCGCACTGACCGGGTATTCGAATGGTCTCCGCTCCCATACTGTAAGCTCTGAGCCTGAGAATTTTAATATGAAAACCGGATAAGCGCCTCTAGTATGAAAACACTTCAGAAAACCTGCGGTTTTGATGAGACAACGATTGCACCGAAGATTGATTGATTGAAGAGTTATGTCTTCGCTCGCGTTTGTTCGGTCGAATTCGCTCGGTGCTCCAACTTGAGCCTCAATAAAGAAATGCTTCATTTTCTATAAGTAAGGAAATGAAGTTTCACTCGCTCGGGAGTCGTTTAGACTTCTGTAATTGGACTCGCCCTGGCATTGTTTGATGCCAGTTTTGAAGAGCTTTCGTACAGTTAGCGTCGGAAGTAGATGATCAAACACTATTCTAAAAATCTTCTAAGTGAAAATCATACTGGTTAAATGATTATTTGTAACAAAAGTGAAAAAGTAAATTTTAAAAAGAAGGAATGTTGGTTTTTTAATCATTAATTTCTCAATGTAGGTATAGGTTTAATTGATCGTGTGAGCGAAGCGAACTACGAGTTTAAGATGCGGACTGTTCAAAGGGACAGCCTGCTTGGGGCTGATTTATACGACTTTTAATTGGTTTGATCCACGCTTTGAGTGCATTGAGAGAACACTTTTTATTTTGTTTAAACACAGCCCAGTTGGTTTACGGACTGAATCCCGAAAAGTGGTTTTATTGACACACAAACAGTTGTAAATATATGTCTACTAAGTACTCAGTATTTTAATTAACCAAATGTCCTGAATACAGGTAAATCGATAAAAGATATGAATCGAAAATCGATTACGCATTTCATTTTACGCCGTTAATCGAATCGAATACACACATTCGTAGTGTGTAGTCGGAGGTAGAATGTCTTTTATAAAAAAATATTGTGTCATTCTATTCGGTTTTATTGTATCTCTATCAAATATATCAGGTATAATAGAATTATATTTAATAAACTAAGAGCCCTCGCAGACTGCAGTTTTTGTGTAGCCCTTAGTTTGGTCAGGATGTACAAATTATAAAACTAACTTAGCATAGTACAATATATTTTTTTTTTTTTTTTTTTTTTTTATACAATATAGGCTTTATTGCCGAAAGCGATTCCTTTCAGGCAACCGCAGCATGGAGAGTAACGAACGGTAACGGAAGGCGGTGCACAAACAATGTAACGCTAAAAACGATTGAAAGAACTTGCACAATAAAATAAATTCTAGGTACTTACATAAAACTAACAATTTATAGCCAGATTTTTTGCCGCAGCTGAAATCGAAATGGACTACTTTTTTGGAGAAACTGCTCTGCGTAGTCCAAGAAGCGAGACTTGCGAAGATGATGACAGCATAGTGGAATGCGCTTTATGTGAAGCCGATAAATTCTACAGAATATGCATTTTCAATAAATGCTTTTGTCTGGGTCATGAAGCAAAGAAAGGTAAAAATGCTAACAATAAAATCAAATCAATGCCGTGGAAAAAATTGGAAACCCCAAAAAAATTTTACTTTTGAAAGTAGTCGCTGTTGTTGTAGGTACATAATATAGGTTTTCGTAGAACTTATTTTTCAAACTTAGTGTTGCCAGATATTACGCACCCAGAGAGCTTAAATCAACAGAACAGATATAAAAAGATTCAAGATTTATTTTGTTTTTTTTTTTAAGCAAAACGAACGAAAATCCAAAACCTGCCACCATCAAAGGAGAAAAAAACTCTGCTGCGCAACTTAGACGATCTGATTAGTACGTGTGAAAATCTTTGTTACTTCGGTGATCGGTGAAACGTTTCGATAATAGAGTGATATTACTAACTAGATAATTGAGAACGTCAAAAATGTTTGGAAAGAGCAGAATGCGTCACTATGCTTGGAGGGGCTGGTTTTTTTTTATGATAAAAGTAATGGAAGTAGCTAATAGCTCACCTGATGTTAAGTAGTAACTTCTGCCTATAACAATGCATTACCTCGCAGAGCAAGTCCAATGGTTGACATACCTACATTACCGCATCCCTCAAAAACGGTATCGTGTGCTTTTTGGGAGAGATTTTAACAACAACAAAAAATATTATTGCAGCATGTTTTGGTATACAAAGCTAGCTAGTTATATTACAGCCCCCTTATCGTAAGCTCTGAACTGCTTTCGCTGCCCAGCGTAATGTCAAGCCACGTGGCCACAGATATACGAAAACAAGAAGCTTGTGACGGCAAAAAATGCGCTGAAACATTACACCTAATTATTAAACCTATGATTACCTGGCAGGTTTTTATGAGACAACGATTGCCCCCCAGCACTACTGTATTCGTTTGAGCTAATGGTTTTCTTTACAGACGTGTTTCTTAGAAAATTCAAACTCGTGGAACCAGTGGAGGAACAGCGGCCAGCACTTCGCCACCACATCGCACATTTCTGTCCCAATTTAGAAATGGCTAGGGAATGTATTCGCACTTGTATGCAGGTACTAAACTGTTTTCATACCTTCAGTTCTTTCATTATTTCCTTCTTCTGCCAGCGTAGCTGTCTGCAGTGTAAATGTTAATATAGGCTCTATATTTTAAAGTTCATCCCAGTAGATTAACTAGCCATTTTACTCGAGATGCAAGAAGTGTGGGTTTGTGTCCTGGGACATGATCACACTCACCTGGGTTATACTGATCATGACTGACTGATATGCTTGCATGATTAGCAAGTATTTTAACCAATGGATTATGACACACAGTTATTATGACAAAAGGAAACTGAGGGCATTTAAAAAAAAAAAAATATTGGCGAAAGAATTTTTTAAAAAGACGATCGTCTTATGTCAATTGGTTTGTAGTCCCTTAGTTTTTAGAAAAGATCTTACTTTATCTGTTTATTCAAGGTTGGTAAACCAGCGTTCTGCGGCAAAGACCACCAATGCTACTGCGGTCACAAGTACAATGAAAACAGTCAGGACGAGGTGATTGACGTTGACGATGTGTTTGCCAAGTATCGGGATTTGTATCAAACATACTTTGGCACGGAAAGCAATAATCCGATAATAGTAAATGGGAAATAAAAGATTGAGTTTCACTCTGATGTGGAACGAGTTTTTAATACCTACAGGTTGTCCACGAAAATGAATGTCTGATTCTTCCGGGAGTGCTGCTATCTGTTCTTCAGAAGACAGATCCTATGGAAGAGCATTGAGCAAAATACGGTCCTATATAAAGGTCACGACCCTCAACTGTGAGGATATCAATGCAAGGAGGTAAGATCTGATGACAGTGTGTAGTAGAACATTATTACATAAATAGATAGATAGATCGTTTATTTGACATACACACAGAAAATACAGAACGGACATAAAAAATATAGGAAACTTATAGATACGTACAAGAAACAAACAAATAGTAATAGCTAAGCAACAGCTATAGGTAACCTAACATAATAAGTGGGTACTAGCCAGTCTCGTTCCGCGCTGTATGCAGCCAAATCGGTCCCGACTCAGCTTATTGCTGTCTAACAGGGTAGATGGTTCTACATCTACATAATATTACTACTGTGGAACAACAACCCAATCTTGGCCTCTGACACTGTCCGCACCACTTCCAAGTAGTTGTTGGCTCTAAGTTGTCGCAGGTTTTTCTTTATTTGGTCTTTTTAAGCCCAGCCTTTACATCCGATAGGCCCGGCCAGATTTTCAACTCATCTTGCCATGCGCAAATCTATAAAACAAAAATCAAGTCTTCGAGACAGAGATCTATAATTCGCCCCACTATGCCAGTCACGTCTTATTGATTGATAATCCACGCCCTCACAGTAACCCAACATCACGAGTTCTTCCGGGAACATTACTGCTCAGATTATTTCGTGACACGCACAATCTAAATAAGAGAAAATGTTTGGGAGCTTGCACATGAAGGACAAGTGCTGCGGGATGACACGGGTTTTAAGGCTTTTTACTTACTCTTGAGCTGGCCAATCTGGCTTGATCTAGAGGCTGTTATGGTGTAAAAAAATAACGCTTACTCTACCTACTTTAGCTAATCTACGAGTACGGTATTAAGTATGATACCCTTCTGCAAATTTCTAGCTGGAAACATAATAAGTAACAGATGCTTTTTGTTTTAATTTGCTAGAGATTTGGAGATAGCAGAAAATTAGATTATCTTTGTACTTCCCTGCTTTATAAACTACCCCAAATACGTAATAATGCAATCTGGTTTTCATGGTAGTCGCTTTTCTAAACCAGATTTATTAGTAGTGTAAACTAAAATATGAGTGAATGGCTCTGTATACCTAGACCTCTATTTGATGTGGGTACTCTACTTTAGAACAGGGTAACAAAAATAACATCTTAGAAAACAACGACTTAACTCAAGCGCGTTTATCTTCACCGATACGTTTTTACGTCACTAGGTATTTGGGTTAGTGACCGGTTGAGGCATTTATGTACATTTGAGTGCTTCCGTGCTTCGAAGGGCACGTTAAACTGTCGGTTCCGGCTTTGACGCTCCAAACACCATTACCAGAGTTGGCCACTCATACAAACTTCTCAAATACTGCTGAATACCGCTGTCGTATACAAGAACGCTCACAGTCTAAATAAGAGAAAGGCGAGGGTACGGACCCGCACTGATTTATACGCCGCTAACACAGCCGCAACCGAACTGAATTTTAATTACATACAAACCCTTTGGAAGAGCTTTGTCCGTAGGTTTGAGACGCTGGAAGTGACAATGGCCTTTTGTGCAACATATTTTGTCACAGTAATTGCTACAAACAGAGTTAGCTAAATGTAATGCCTGAACTTTCAATTCAAAGCTGAAGAATGATCAAAAACTATTCGTTTTTGGAAAATAGGAGAGTTCTATGTCCGTAGTTGACCTCTAAAGACCGACAATACCTAATCATAATCAATTCTTTGGAATGTATAAAGATAAGGATAAAAAAAATCCCTTTGATCATCCGAATAATCTCATCTAATGGTAGGTATTTTACTGAAGGGATTGGCTGTCTACCGTACTACTCTTTACTAAATATTAAGTACCTACATTTTGTATCATGATACGGAATAATGGAAAAGGTAGGTTTATTCAAGAAGTTTATCTCATTTTGTTACTCCCTTACAAGCTACCACAAGCTACAAAACAGAAAGACAGTTGATTGAAATGTCGAGTCTAGCGTTTGTGAAAAAGAGGCAAAGCTAAAATAACACCTCTTTTGGCGACTGAAATAGGTTCTTTTCACAAAGTGCTATTTTCACTTCCAGTAGTTTGAAAGTGGGAGCTTCAAAAATGTTGGGATATTTATTGATTGCGGAACAACGAATATTCTAACCCTTTATTCAAATAATGTATCCATATTTTCTTTTGCCATAAAATGTTTCGGGCTTGTTTTGAAATTGGAACATTGTTTTTTGTTTGGAATATCGGCTTTATGAAAACATCACAATTTATTCTATTTTCTTTAGGAGTTTGTGACATCCACGCACCAATGTACATCAATTTTTATATTAATACTACTTTTTAAAAGCTGCAGGCGCATTTATGGCCCTCCTGTCGTAATTATTATGAATCTAAAAGATAAATGACCTAACATGACGGCATTGGAACGGAAAATGCAGACTTTATAGTTTATTTAGGTATTAGCTCTTTGTTCAGCCGCCAAATGAGCGTGTTGCCTAATGTCTTATATTATTATGAATAAATAATATTAATAATATTAATTATTCAGATCGTGGATATATTAATAAAAGCTGGGATTCTGTGCCCAGTAGCTAAGAACTTTAGTTTTAACCGCGTCAGATGAATCGATTCCCAAAACCTCTCATCTATTTTGAACTTAATTCATTACTGTAACGAGCGAAACAAATTTTTACACACACGCAGCAGCTGGCAGAAGCAATCATGATGGTGCTTCCATTCATCCCTTGTGAGTTATATGAGGCAATCAGTTTTATTTGCCTTCGTGGCGAGATGTTGTAAAACGAAGCGATTCGTATCGTAAACGTTCAAAATGCTGAAGACTTGCTTAGTAGGTCTTAAGTGTAGGCTGAGAATCAGATCTTCTAAATGTTTCTAGATTTTTTATAAACTGATTAATCGGCACCTGCGTATGTATTTCGGTTAATGAAGTTATTACTGCATTGGTGATGCATTTTTGTTAAAACTATTTGGATGGGTGACCGTTAGTGACGTTTACATTTGAGCGCTGTCATTAGAATTGGCTACTAACTCGTAAATATAAACACACATATTTTTGAAATAGTGCAAACTAAGTATTATTTTTTATGCTCGATTTCTACTTTGAAGTGCAGCCGCCACGTATTAGGTAGGTATACAAACAAGGAAGCAAGCTTGTATGAGTTAGTGGCCAACTTTATGGTGACAGAGTTTTTAGGCCGCCTTAAGGCCTCCGTCATGACTTAACGACTGCTCTAGCCGGAACCGACAGTTTAACATGCCCTCCGAAGCACGAAAGCGCTCAGATGTAAATGCCACTAACGGTCACCCATCCAAATAATGACCGCGCAGAACATCGCTTAACATAAATAATCGGTGAAGATTGACTAAGCAAGCTTAGCTACGAGCGCTTCACGAGCGCGCTAGGCGAATATGTGGCCAGGCAACTATGATGTGCAAGCATAATTTGTAAAATTAATTTTGTAAAATTGGCATAGTTTAGTTAGACTGTTTTAATTAAACGTGGTTTTACCAACAAATAAGTACGGCGGGATCAACTTGTACGGTTCTTCAAAGTTGAGGAAAAGTTATTGTTTTAATGTTTTGCTTTACATCAAACTATGAGCTTGTTTCTTGAAGTGGATTTGCTCGGAATATTTGTTTATGTTTTCTGTAATATTTTACCCGGAACTATAATATTTTACCCGGTAAGTATTATACTCGCTATGTAGTACACTCAAGAGCAAAAATTCCGGGTCATCTATAAAAACTTGAATGTCTTGAAAACCATGAATGCATAAGGTTCAACATAAATATTATTTGAACCCAAACAAGCTTGGATCAAAACTTAAGTGGATGCTTGAATAGGTAGATCGACTAGATCGACCTACGCTCCCTTTCCAGTTCGTGGTCACCATTCTAGAACCTTTGTTACCAGTCAGTTGTTATTACATAAAGAGGTAAATACATACTATTATGTACATTGATTTTGCGGTTTTCCAAGAGTAGAATAGGAAAATTGTCCTTGAAATGTAACATTTAACTCTATGAAATTTATAGAATTAATTGTTCGTTGCATGAACGCAAGTACGTTTGAATTTACTACACAATGAGAGCTCTAGAAATCATATTTGAATGCCTAAAGGCGCCATTAAACTATAGATCCACAGTATTCCCCACAAACCCTCTTCATATGAACATTAACACTGTGTTCAAACTTGAGTGGCCTATTGTTCCACTCTTCAGTTCAACAACTAACCATTCACATAATAATAGCTCGTATGTCAAAGCATTAAAGCCTATTTCACGTGATTTTTGAGAATAGTGTAGTTTTGTAGATTCAGAAAGCATAAAGCCAGTTGATTTGATTACATTTCGTTCCGTGAAAATGTTTTGCTTTTTGATTTTGCGAATCACGGTCGTATGTTACAATAGCATTGTTGACGCGCAAATAGTGAATGTGGTTTCCTTCGTAATGTAGTTTTTAATTGAATAAATGAAAAATCTATTCTAGTTGTAGGTACTAGGGCTCCTTGTGAAGGAGTTCGTCCGGGGAAGTACCTACCACTTGCTTGCATTGCTGTATTTTGATTTAATGGGTATAGTATAGGTGCCTGGTGCCGGTGTTATTCTTATTCTTATTCAAATCTACACGTTTTCTTAATTTATCGGTCGTTGCCTGACCACTAGATTTTAAATTCATTTTCATTTTTATTTCACGGGTTTGGGCAAATAAAACGGCTTCAAAACTAAATTTTAAAACTCCCTTGTTCAATTTGAAACACATTAACTAATCTCTAAAACCAACATGCTCAAGTTTGTAGCGTCCGAAAGTCCGAAGGATTATGAAAATTAGATAACTCAATAAATTATCCGAAAATTCGGAGCATATTAAATTAGCTGATGGAACTTTTGGGCATATTTTCTGACATGACTGACGAACAAGATATTATTTTAAAGTTGTATCAAGTTGCATAAATAACCATCATCATCATTATCAGCCTCCAGCCGTCCACGGCTGGGCTGAGGCCTTCTCCACAAAAGAAAAAAAACGATGCTGTCTTTTCCATCCACAAGCTGTCGTTAGTGACGGGTGGGGTATACATTCCGCCTTTCAGTTTGTGGTTACAAAAAAGTATTCTAATATCTTCAGCAAACCAAAGTTTTCTGCATATAATTAAGGATTTAATTTTTACCCAAGATTTTTTTTTATTCAGTCGTGGCGCGTTTTGTTTATGTTTTTTTAGATTATAAATATTTCCTTATCTGGATGGGTTTAGAAATTACGTCAGTGAAGCAAACATTTGTAAAATAAAACTTCCTTGGAGTAATTTACCAAAAAATTTACCGAATATTTAACTAGTTATCTCACTTTTTCGTACAAAAACTACATGACTGGATCTTGCTTCGTGTTGCGTCTGAAAATTATGAAACTTTGTTGTTATCTCCGTTTTGTGCAGTTTGTTGCGATCGCATATTGCTCTACTCTAGACGGTTTCTTTTGATACTTTTTGTTCGATCATAACACATCCTGTTTTCTTGATCCAGTTTCTTTATTCTGATAACAATATTTTAAAGAAGGTATAGTAATCTTTGTTATAAAAAGATGTTTCACCTTTGTTAATTTACGCTTATCTAAAACATTTTTTGGTTTTTTAAACAAGTAAGATAAACAACTTTTATTTTGATAAGAACATAATTAATTTAACTTTCTCCTTCATATTTACAAAGTCAAAATTAAAACGTGTAGCAGCAAAATTATCTTCAGCTAAAGTCAACAAAAAAGTCGTCATGGCGGAAGGAAGAAAATCCTAAGGCACTTAATCCAATCCGTCGTGAAATTATCTCAAAAATCCGTGTGGAGCGTTTCTCTCGTCCCGCGCAGCCTCACTTCGATTGGCTATGGACTCTCGTAGCGTGGCAACGTGGGCATTGTTGCCTGCTGCAGCTTTTTGGCTAGATCTAGCTTATTTTTGTGAAACACTTTGAAATGGACTTTGAGGTGAAAGGTTTAGGTTGTCCTTATAAGAAAGTAGTGTAGTTTTGCAATATGGTAATTGATGTGATTCTTAGTAATTTTTTTCAACAATTTATCCTGAGCTTGGTAAAATGTTAGTAGTAGAAATATATTTGAAACAAGATGAATATTTAATCGATCAAGTCACTAAAGTTTTGCAAAAATATTTGTCTGCAATATTCGTAAATTGTGGCGAGTTTTAGCCGGGATCTCGCCACATTTCAGGATGAATCCAGCCGACTGGCAGGGCCCAGTTGGAAACAGCGAGCGTGGGGTCTATCGTTCGGGAGATCCGCTACGGAGCGGACGCCTGCAGCCCCCGCACTCTTGCGAGACCTTGACACGCTTGTCACACCCCACTACGATTTCTCAACAAATCACGTTGCACGCTGATAGAAAAATACCCGCATTCTGTGCGAATTTGAACTGTAAAATGAATCAGAACTTGTAGGTTAGAGCTCGTGGTGTTTGTTTGGTGATAGTGTGGACATTCGCTGTTTGTTCACACTGAGTACTATCAAAGGTGAGTATTTACCTTTAACCTTTTTTTATTTTTTTATGGTGTGAACTCAACCAACTATTGTGTGAGTGTTAATACGTTATTTTTTCGTTTATTTTTCTATTTGTATTTGTGACCTATTTGTAGAGTTCCGTATTAAAAAAGTGCCTGTTATAACAACGGGATCCTATTTTAATAAATTTAATCCGCTGTCTATCCATCCAATAAGGGCTGTACCTTTTTAACAGAAACCTAATATTAATTTTGTTTTAATTTTTACAGGATACGCGACACTAATACCTTTTATTATAAAAAAAAAAATTAAATACGTAATTCAAAGCCTTGAATTAAAAAATGAAAATTGCTGACGTGGATCGGACCTAAACTAGCTAGATGTGTCAGTATTCATATACTATTTTAGGTACTGTAGGTTTTTTTTCAGAGATCTTTGTTTTATATTTTGCTGATTTTTTTTAATTTAGAATTTAGGTTTTGATCTACGCAACAATTTTGCAACTGAAAATCGACTAATGAGAGTTTCAAGGGTTTCTTGTTACTCAATTCATATTCAACCATCCAATACGTGCCCGATGGTCCTGACATGCCCTAATCTCTTAATCATAACAGATGTTGACATCAAGGGGACTGAACAAACGCATAAAACACAAAATTGTTTTACCGATTAATCCGCTGGATACCTTTTGGACAATACCGTCCATTAGATCATTTACATAATAAAAATTAAACAGGCAACGCCACAGTTTTGCTATTTAGGTGAGTATGAAATAATCGCTCTCTTGAGATTATTTTACTTAAATCATTTTCTCAGTTTAGTCTGTAAAGGCCATCAACAGGAAAAAGTGCCTAATAATAATTTCGTACAAAGCCGATTATGCCACGACTTTTCTGAAGATATTTTCTTTATTCTTCGCTATATACTCCTATATTTATTTCATAATATGGAAAAAACATTAAATGAACCCGCACGATAAAATCTAAACCCAACCTTGAACAACTCAACAGATCCTCTTTATCAGTCTCCAATTTGTCAATTCAAAATCTTGAGATAGACCAAATGTTACAAACCGCAATTGAAAGAGGATTGATTTGGCTCATGTCAATCAGTTTTCACGAACTACGCCTTGATCAGGAAAAAATGTAACAATCGCAAACTTATCGTAATGCTAGCGAATTCGAGATACACTACGCGGTGACACTACAACGGTTGGCAGTCGAGCTGGTATTGACGGCATAACTCGAATACGTAAACGCGGCGACTGTCAGATTTTTTCGTGATAGAGGTACTGGAGTATGTAATATACGCAATTTTTTGAGGTTCGCTAAAGCAATGGTGGCACAGGAAAAAATCATCATGAGGAACGGTAATATAACTAAATTATCACGCCAGAAAAACGGACCTAAACAAATACAATATCGCGTCAGAGGTACACATAAAATAAAACAGATGTATGAAATGTGGGAAAGAAAGAGGTCACATTTGGAACGCAAGGGGAACTGTTATTTATTGTTTCATGGAGGAAAATATTTTTCCGTACGTGAATTGTATTTCACACGGTTCATTGTGTGCTTATTGGAAGCTATATGTATGTTAAGTATTTTTACTAACGGTCTTACGTAGAAGCGTTTTTAAAGTTTAACAATGTTTAAACCATGCTTGAAATTTTCCTTGACATGATCTCAATAAAATAAAATCGCGCGTTTTTAAATGGTGATTAACGCAGTTCTAAGTAAAGCCTTCAAAGTATTAGAAATTAGGAGATATCTTAAGACAAAGCTGAAAAAAGACGCGAAACTAGAATACAAAGCAAAAAGGAGTACTTCAACGTTCCAAGACTCTCAGATTGTCCAATATTGTTTTTTCTAAGCGTGCGTACTTAATTCTTATCTAGCTTAGCCAGCTGAAGAAGAAACTCCAAGTAATGATTAATGGTGGTGACGAGAAATCAATTAATCTTATGTGATTGTTGGCCTATAACTTTTGGTATGTTGCTTGTGGCAAAACCACTTTATTTGAACGTCATATATGATGAAAAATCGCCTTTCATCTTCTGTCAAAGTTAATCACGGTTTGAAGTAGTATCATCCTGTGGTTTTTAGATAATGTCAAATAGTGGCAGTGAAAATTTAGTATGTGACGCTAGCGCCGCTGTAACGCTAAGATGGACACGAGTTTTGACATTTTTTGACACGACACATAGCACTTTTTTTTTAATAGTTTTTCTTGTGTTATTGTGAGTATTGTTGTTTAATTTTGGTGGAATTTTAACCAATAATACTTAGGTCGTAACATAAAGTGTGAGCCATTGGAATAAATGTGTGTAAAGTGGTTTTTCTGAATGTGAAGATTCGTGTTAGGTTTTGAAGAGAAAATCCACCATTTTCTTTTCAAAACAAACGACAGCCGACTTGACAACTGACTTGACTTGACTTATAATACAACTATATCACTTGACATTGGCAAAATTGTCTGTCGAAATGACGGACAGAGGCCATTAACGAAGAGAAGAAGAAGAACGCTAAGATGCCCGCTAAATTTTGTTTAACGCTTTCGTGGTTATATCTTTTACCAGTTGAGAGTACTATTACGCACATAAATTGAAATGAAAAATCCATCGACCGAATTTTGCTGAGAGGAAAGAATAATAAACTTTGCTCTTCGGCTAAATTGAAACATCTGTTATGTTTACAAACAGCCCTTAATTAAAAAATACAAAGACGTTCTTTCCCGGTGTTTTTTTTACAAAATTTTCGTGCGGAAATATTTTTCAGGTAAAATCCTGCTTCTAATAACCAACCAATGATTATGAAGGTTTTTCTTTTGGGTCAATGGATAAAATAATCCTCCCTATAGATCTAGGAGTTGGGTAAAAATAGGTACACGTAATTTTTTTTTTTCCAATCTTTATTTATTAGTGTGGTTTTAATCAACAAGATTGTGCCACTCTCGACAAGGCAAAAATTAAATAAAGAAGGCACAACTCGTAACTTAAAAATAAAAGTACCTATTTTTATTTCTGTTCACTCAATTACTAAGCATTGGACTACCTTAGAATTCACCAAACTGTGCACTATTAGTGCAAAGCAGGCTTTTATAAAATTACCGTGCTAAAACTCATTGAAAACGTCATAGAGTGAAAGTCAACTTGACCGGTTTCCTCTGAAAAGAAAATATTTTGTTCATCAACCATAAAACAAACTCGGCATTCGATGCTGGGTCAAGCCGCCACTTTATGAACAGTAGAACCTTTTCAGGCCTTTGCATATTTAACTACCAGTGAAGGCGGCTGGAAAAAGAAAAAAAATGTTTGATTACTAGTGCATGTTGTTGCTTCATTTTGCAAAAGTTTTCATTTTATTTTGAGCTTCGTTTTTATGTTTTTATATTTTGTAGCGCTCGTTACGTATGCTGCATTCATATTTTACCACAGTTTTATTACCAAACACGAGGTATTTTAATTTTAATTCATAGAATGAAGTCTGTTTGCATACGTACGCGTGTACGTTAAACGCGTGCGAACGGAACGGCTACGCGTGTAGCTCTTTGCTACGCCACGTAGCTATATACGAGCTACGCAGCGATAATTTTACCTCACATGCCTAACAACGTTGTTAGGAATTGGTGTTTCTGTCAACTTTTCACATTACAAACCCTTTTCCTGACCTCAAAGCATTCGTGCACACATTTTGAAATGACCAAGGAACAAGTTAAACGACGAACGAGCCAAACTTCCGACATTTTTTACCTTTTGCAAAATATCAAAAGCTTTGTTAAGTAAAACACCAAAACTCCACTAGAAACTTATTTCTAACTTCCTACACGTCAGCCCTCAAACGGTGCTATCAAAAGTTTGATCGCATCAACCGTGACGGAAACGAGAAGCCGGCGCGTAAAAAATTCAAAACCCCCATGAATATAAAGTTGCACGGTAGGGCTGATGGAAAAAGGAATAAGACGGATTCTTCTTAAATTTATTTCAAATAAAAGTAGAATAGTTAGCAAGAACATGGATTGTTAATTAGTGGCCCATGGCTAGAAAAGTAGTTAACTAACTAAGATCTCTAGTTGTAAAGAAGCTTTTATTAGTCGTAGGAAAAAAATTGATTATACCTACATTATTTATGATCAGTTTACTCTGGGCTTGTAAAAATATTTATCATTTCTTTAGCTTTACCAAAATGAATAATCACTAACAAAAACGATCAATCACGCTTTTTGTGATGTTATTTTAAAAAGCTAAATAACAGCTATAAGTCTGATGGACCTATATCTATTTTAAGACTTTTATATTCATCTTTTCTTTCAACATATTCGATGTCAATTTGACTGATAACCAAAATCTAAACCCAAAAACATAACCGTTCCGTTTAAATATCAAAACAATTGAAAACAGCATTATTGGTCCCCTGCACATTGACTAAATTCATCTCTTTTTATTTTTTCATAATTTACCCACTAATAAAAACCGCATTTGCATAGTTTTCCGGATAGAATGTCAAAAACGGCGGACATTTATAAGGTCTGGTACCCTAACTAGGTACTGGCTATAAAACTGTTGGGTCAAAGGTCTTTTTATTATAACCGCAGGCCTAATCGAGAAGCGGCTACGGTTCAAATTAAGACGATTTGCGCACACTGGACGATACCGACATCTACACGACACGGACGCGTCATTTGCTGGTACGATAAATCGGTGTTGGTATAAGGTGTGAATTGCAGAAGCTAATGTCATCATCATCAATCATCATCAATATATATAAAACTCTTTTGAAGCTGACAGAGAATCAACGCACAGCCTAAACTATAAGTCCTAGAGGTATGAAATTTGGAAGGTAGGTTCCTTATATAGTGTAGGGGCGCACTAAGAAAGGAATTTTGAAAAATCACACTCTAACGCGAGCAACGCCGCGGGAGACGGCTAGTCAACCTATATTGGTATACTGCAGATTTGTCCCAAGACGCGCCATTGAGCCCGGTCTTTGCCTATTTTCATCAAGCGTTTGCCAGCTACATTGGGCAGATCGTCACCACACCTAGCCGGAGGGCGTCCTAATACACTACACT
This sequence comes from Eulithis prunata, assembly GCA_918843925.1. Lineage (NCBI taxonomy): Eukaryota > Metazoa > Arthropoda > Insecta > Lepidoptera > Geometridae > Eulithis > Eulithis prunata. The sequence goes on along the minus strand of OU974016.1, from coordinate 2,369,448 downwards.
TTTTCTTCTATTCATGGCCTCTGTCCGTCATTTCAACAGACACTTTTGCTAGTGTCCTAACCGTGGTCTTCACTTGAGTAATGTCATAAAAATTAGCTAATGTCGATAGACTATGATATTTAGCTCTCATACAATATCGTGTAGTGACATGATATCTACCTAGATGTCGTGTCGGTGGCGATGTTAAACAGCCAATTTAGGATAAGTGATCAAGTTGTCAGACGTTTTGGAAGGGTTAGATCTTGGGATTTGATACCTTATCTGAGATTTTTAATTTAGGTGAAGAGGCGAGCTTGGCATTTTACGCATAGTGAAGGATGCCGTAACTTTGAGTAATCTAATAAAACTTTTGAGAGGTTAATCGTAAGTTTTGAAATTCACTAAACTTTTTGAAATTATTTACTAATGTAGGTACAAAGTAGAAATGATAATTTTATTCATGAATCATGAATAATTCGAACTGTTTAATAATACTTTGTTATTGTGAAAAAGGTTCTTGAATTAGTTAAACCAGCTGAAGAAATTTTGAGGTTGTCTAATTACTAAAGGTGATTTTATAAATAAATTAAGAAAACTGCCTCACTTATGATTAACTACAATGGTTTTTAGTTTTGAGTAGCAATCAATATGACGTACTAGCCGTCGCCCGCGGCGTTGCTCGCGTTCTAGACCCTTTAGAGTGGGACTTTTCAAAATTCCTTTCTTAGTGCGCCCCTACACTATTATAAGGAACCTACCCTCCCAATTTCATACTTCTACGACTTATAGTTTAGGCTGTACGTTGATTCTCTGTCAGCTTCAAAAGAGTTTTATATATATTGACTAGTGGTTGCGTTGCGCGCGAGCTGCAAGCAGCTCGCGTCTTTTTTTTATGCCGTATTTTTATCAAAAACCCCTCAATCTCATTCGGATACCCCGTTGGTACGAAGTCAATCGATTAAAGTTTCGCAAAAAAAATCTACATGGCCGCCATCTTGGAATGCCCACCCTTAATTGCAATAAAAACGCATTTAAAATTTAAAAGAGTGTAAAATTTCATTCAAACCCCTCAATCTCCTTCGGATACCCCGTTGAAACGAAGTAAATCGGTTAAAGTTTCGAAAAACGGAAATGACACGGCGGCCATTTTGAATTTCTGAAATGTCATAATTTTTCTGAAATATACAGGATACAAGCTACCAGTCAGTGAAAGAACGGTAGTCATACCTTAAACTTGGTAGAACAAAGTAAGTCGCCAAAGTCGGGTCTGACTGAAAAATTCAAACTCCTATAGCATGCGGGGTTGCCAGCTGCGGGGAACGAAAATGATCAAATGTCATTTAGGTGGGCCCAATCTTGCCAGCTAGTGGAAATTTTAATTCAAAATGTCGTTATTTCTACTTTTCACGTTCCCGAGAGATAGCGGGGAAACTACCCTAAAAATGGGGAAAATTTTTCAACCAGGCAACACTCCTCTACCAACTGCACAACCGGTCCTTACAATTCATCCAGGTAGGGGGTTGCCAACTACCCGATATTTCGGTTTGAAAATCGTGATTTTTTCGAAAATCGCAACTTTTTTACAAAATAGCCGCCACGCCGTCCGCCATCTTGGATTTTAAAAAAGTCATAATTTTTCTGAAATCTCAAGGATATAGGCTATCGTTCTGCATAATCGGTGTTGCCAGCTTTTGAGTTTCGTAGAACAAATTAATCCGCCAAAGTAAAAAAGTCCCAAAAACTAAAAAGTTGCAAGTCTCTCGGGGTTGCCAACCAAAAGTTACGAAAATGGTCAAATGTCATTCGGGAAAGGCCAACGCTCCTATGCAGCCCAAGTCTCTATTCAAAATGTCATTATTTCTACTTTTCATGTTTTTGGGGAAAATCTCGGAAATTACCCGAAAAATGGGGAAAATTTCTAACCCAAGCAACACTCCTTAACGAATCACACAACCGCTCGGTACAACTCAACCCCCTAGAATGTTGCCATCTACCCTAAAAATGGATTCGAAAATTTAGCAAAAACCATGACTTTTACAAAATGGTCGCCACAGCCTCCGCCATCTTGGATTTTTCAAAAGTCATAATTTTTCTTAAATCTCAAGGATATAGGCTACCCACCCCTATACTCAGTCTTGCCAACTTGCGAGTTTCGTAAAACAAAGTAATCCGCCAAAGACAACCCTAAAAAGTCGAAAAATTTAAATCGAAATTGCGCGGCCGCCATCTTGTTTTTTTTTTTTTTTTCACCAATTCCCAAAATCCCAACCTACAATCAGTCGGATGACACGCTCGGACGCCCTCTATCTGTCATAGTTTGCGAACGCGCAAATCAACACCGGCGCCATCTTGGATTTCGAGAACCGCTATAATTTTCCTCTACTTACTCGGTGTTGATACACATTTTCGTAGAACATCATTGTGGTGTAGCTCCACTCCTTCTGTCTCTCAGGGCATGTCAATGAGTGAGTCGTAATGTAGCTTTATATAACTATAAAATAATGATTAAAAATACTGTCTGAAAAATCTTGAAAAAAGTCTTTAGTTTTAGCAAAAAGTCTCTACCTACCCACGACTTTTTGGCAAAAGCACTTATTTTATCATCAAACGTCCACAAAGTCCCTTCACGCTTTTCAAAACGCTTTTCACAGGACAATACCACTTAACTAACTTTTCTTTCAGGATTACATAAAACGAAAGAAAATCAGCGGTCCGTACATGGACATTTAGAAAGAAAGAGGATCTAAACTGCTGGAAAATTATCAACGGAATAATATATAAACTCTTGGAAATTGAAAATGCGAACAGTTAAGTTCACTCAAGACTGAACTGACAATTAAAATAACTCAAGTAATATTGTATGCTTTACGTAATTTTTTTATGAAAAGCCCAAAGGCGTTATTTTACATTGACATAGGCGAAAATATATATAGGTATCTGAATTTCTTTGAACAAAAAAATTACAGCAGAATAATTAATTGCTACTTTACTTATGTACATATAATTGGACAAAAACTTTATGATACTTAATGTAATAGCAAAACTCATGCCAAGATATAAAAAAACAAAGGTCGTAAAAATAATAAGTGTGAGGAGAGGAGAAATTCTTTATTTGTATTTTAACTCACAGTATTTTCTGGTATTTTTTCACTAACTAGGTTCTATTGCGTAGGTTGCCTGAGTCTGTGAACGCTAGAGGTCAGCGGCTGCTTAGTATTTACATATTTTAATAATGTTAACCCTTCGTGTGTTTGCAAGTATTTGCTAGATTTTCAAATTCAAGTCTTGTTTGACATGGGTTAGATAAGATTAGATTTGCTTTACGAAGTTGTTTTCAAAAGTTTTAGTTGTACATGGGGAATGCAAACTTGTAGATATGTAGATAAGTTGGAGTATACCAGCGGATTTAGGGAGGTATCACAACTCCCCCTGCCAAAGATTCGGGTTTACCCAAGAATGGACCAGGATTTGACATAAAAAAATCTTAGTAACTGGGCCAAACTGAAATACTGGAGCCGCCACGGTTCGAGTCCCTTGTTCCGACCATAACTTGAAAATTACTTAATATTGATTTCAATTTAATTTATTCAGATAAAAATTAAATAACATAACAGAACATTTTACATGGCGTTATTCTACTTAACATTAAATTAATACTAAAAACACGGTCTGTAATTTAAACCTAATTTCAGTATAATAATGTCCATGAATCTAGATAAAAGAAACTCTTAGAAAGCTATTAAAAATATAAATAGACTCATTTCTAATTATCTAATTATGATATTGCAGCATCTCTCTAGGCACATCTAGGATGATTTTTTGAGTGTTACTTTGTGGCACGTCGATGACTTTGGATACTTTGCTTCGACTACATTTCAGGTGAAAAATGTCATTTTCCGAACTCAATTCGAGGAAAGCACAAAAGTGTTGAACGTCACATTTGTTACAATTCGCTCTCCCGTTGGCCCGATATTGTAAAAGTTGGATATATTTTGGCTACAATGAAAAATGTCTTTGCCGAAACCGTAAAGCTTTTGGTATTCTGAGATGGAATTTCTTTGTGGTTTGTTAGTAAGTAGGTAGATACTTTTAAAATACAGAGTACTAAAACTGAATCGTACATAAATAGCTGTCAAGTACAAAATTGTAACACTGCCCCTATATCTACTCGTATACCCTATACCTAGTAGATATTCTACCAACGCTAGAGAATACTTCTTCTTCTCTTCAATAATGGCCTGTGTCCGTCATTTCGACAGACAATTTTGCCAATGTCAAGTGTTAAAATTGTAATAAATAGGTCAAGTCCAGTCATTTGTCAAGTCGGCTGTCGTTTGTTTTGAAAAGAAAATGGTGGATTTTCTCTTCAAAACCTAACACGAATATTCACATTCAGAAAAACCACTTTACACACATTTATTCCAATGGCTCACACTTTATGTTACGACCTAAGTATTATTGGTTAAAATTCCACCAAAATTAAACAACAATACTCACAATAACACAAGAAAAACTATTAAAATAAAAGTGCTATGTGTCGTTTCAAAAAATGTCAAAACTCGTGTTCCCGCTAGAGAATAGAAAACCAACCAAATTAATGAAAATGGCTTTTTTTTTCTGACATTTTGGAAATGACAGAGAGTCACGTGACCATTTCCGAAAAATTTTGACGTTTTCTATTTTCTAACAAGTCTCTGATATTTATAGGAGTTACAGATTCGTGAAAAAGTGACAAGTTTTTTAGAGGAGTGTCATTTTAAAGTTATCTAGACAAAACTCATCGTCAAGACACGAGTTTTGACATTTTTTGAAACGACACATAGCACTTTTATTTTAATAGTTTTTCTTGTGTTATTGTGAGTATTGTTGTTTAATTTTGGTGGAATTTTAACCAATAATACTTAGGTCGTAACATAAGGTGTGAGCCATTGGAATAAATGTGTGTAAAGTGGTTTTTCTGAATGTGAGAATTCGTGTTAGGTTTTGAAGAGAAAATCCACCATTTTCTTTTCAAAACAAACGACAGCCGACTTGAGAAATGACTTGACTTGACTTATTTATTACAATTTTAACACTTGACATTGGCAAAATTGTCTGTCGAAATGACGGACACAGGCCATTATGGAAGAGAAGAAGAAGAACCCATCGTCAATGGATAGGTCTTATTATATCAGAAATATCAAAAATAACGGAATCAACTTCGTATCAGTCATTTTAAACGAAAATACAGCAGGCTAAAGTAAATCCTACTACTTATCTCATTTTGTAAGTACTTAAATGGGATAAGTATGAAAAGGCTCATTGTATTAAAAGCTTGAATGTAAATACCGAGGCTCTGGATTCGTGAATGGGGCGATATTTGTATGAGCAAACGGGTTACATAGAATTTAGGATTAGTTACTTTACTTTAGATGATCTATAGAACGAGACCAAATACGCAAAATAGCGGTGGTTGTAACAATAAAGAAATTTTAATATCTGTGTATGCACCTTTTAACAAGTACTACTGAGGTTACAGCCTAAAAAACACAAAAAATAAACTTCTGCAATATATTTCAAAAAACAATACACAATCAGATAAAATTTGTAAAAGAAAAAAAAATAAAATATTGAGAACAATAGGTACAACGATTCTGCAGCTGCGAAGTAAATTTTTACATAGAATGACAACTTGTAGTCAATTTGTTCCGAGAGGCATGTCGACTGAACTACGAGTATTTCAATTATCAATCCAATCAATATAAAAGCTGAAACGTTTTTCCCACTTTCAAGCCAAATGTGTTTCGAATTTACAGTCGATGTCGGGACACAATTGGGCACAATGCGTCAAATGGAGCTCGATATTCAGTAAATCGACTCGCCACCGTCAACTCGACGCTTGGCCGGTTTGGCACAAAAACCGATTTTCCACTGACTTTACGTAAAGAAAGCACTACATCTTTTTGTGGTTGGATGTTTTAAGTCAAGAGAATATAGCGGGTGGCAGCTGGGTTTTAGTTTCACCAGTAGCTCTTGTTTTCTGATATAAATTGTATCTACCTCTAGTATCCTTTAAATTCTTATCAAGTTATTCTTGGTAATTAACAGCTGGAGATAACATCAACATTCGAGACGCCACTCTAGAACCTAATCGTTCGTTAAGTTCGTTTGAAATTCTTTACAACTAGGACCTTGTACTGCAACAATTTCTGTAGGTATATTTTTTTTTGTCAACGTAATTGGCAACTTACTAAACCGAAATTGAATCCCAAAACGACTTTTTTTTTAAGTTACCAATAAAATTAATAATTTATTTCTTTGTTTTCAGGTAATACGCTCTCACTTGTACCACAGACCACGCACGAGCGTGCCTCGCAAACAAAGGAGCTAGATAACAAACAATTAGGGGCTTCGTTCTCGTGCACTCCCTAATCTGAGGTGGAGTTTTGATTGCTACTCCGATTCCGAAAGGGAATTTATTTTATTTTAGTCCGAAAAAAATCCGGTCGAGGCAACTTTTTTTTATATTGCTTTGAAAACCTTTTGTTAAGTAATTGTAGGTTGAAGGTTGCGTAATCTACATTATTTTAATATAAGTACTTCATCACTAAATAAAACATCGTATCCAAACGGTGATGCTCAGATTGCTGGGTTCCTGTTTGGAAGGGAAGAGAAGGGTCAGAGTAATTGTTAGCACTTGCTAACATCACACAAGGCACCTTCTCGGCGGACGTGCTGTGTGAGGTAATTATTTATTTGTTTGCATTATTCTGTCACTGTTTCTCTTACTGAGATGAGCAAAGACTGCCAGTGTTCTCTTACAAATATGCTAAAAGCAGATGCTCACCTCCGAAGGTCACACAACACTTAAACCTAAAACTCCCAATTGAGCAAAACCCTCGAGCGAAAATCTTCAAATTTCAAAGGGTTTAATCACACGTTTTTGCACCAGTCGCCAACTAATTGGATTCATCATGTTTGTCCCTTTCAGTCCACTGAAGGTGTTTTCAGTTTATTAGATTTTGTCCGGTTAGAAATTTGGACATAGGACGACACTTTTTTGGTAAAAAATATGAAAACCCAAAATGGACTCCCGTTTGTCTCTTGCCTGACCACCAAGTGCTCATATAACTTTAAATATTATAATATCTCTTTGCTTCTGCTAGGTATTCCTTGCAGTCGGCTACCTTCATCCATCTACGGCCTACGACGCTAACAACTGCCATTCCATCGTGTCGTATACTTTAAAATAAAGGCTCGAGCGAGTAAGCACAAAAATACCAATTTGAGACGTAATGCCAGGTTTGTTTTCGTGACCTACATTTGGGTCAAAATATTGCGAGACTTAGGAAGTCAGATGTAATCTAGAAACGTGGGAGAAACTATAGTCTTCTCTGAGATGTAACCTTGGTAAATTAGAGCACTGATGGTGTAGTGGATATCCCGCCTTTAGACCATAAGGCCGTGGGTTTAAATCCGATCATGCACCTTATTTCACATTTGTCTTTTTAATCAGAGTTTTTTGTAGGATTTTTTTTTATATTTTAAGTGTCGTCTACACTCTCTTGCTCCATCGTCGGCTTCAACGTCGCTTATCTTAACTATCAGGTGAAATGAAAATAAATGAAATGAAATCAGATTCAAGTCAAAGGACGGTCTATTCAATATGAAAAAAACAGTAAGTAGGTATGTCATTATGAAATCGATGTTATAGATTAGCCTCTCTTTTAGAAATATCCAAAGCTTTGCATAGAAAAAGGTTAATATCAGGTATTAAATTCGCTTTGCCTGTGCTCCTCGAACTGAAAAATGGAACGTTACGCTCGTGATCATTTGCATAGCAATTCCAAGGAGCTTCTATCTCTCTGATTCTTCTGATAATGCGCCCCTTGTCGTACATTGTGGAGCGAATTCCAGATTTTTCTTCGGATTAAATTGAAAGAAACAGTTTTTCTGTAGCTTTCATTGTTTTAAAGGAAATTAGGAAAAAGTTGAACTTTGGGAGACATCTCCGTTGTATTGTAGTCTACCGTGTTAAATCATCATCATCATCATCATCATCCACAGCCCGACTTCACCCACTGCATAGGACTCTTTCTGTCTGTGCCACTCCTCATGGTCCTGTAAACTCCTGTGCTAATCTCATCCAGGTCTTGCCCGCGATGTTCGCAAAATACAAATAAAAAATGGTAAACGAAGGTTTATTAATACTATTGATAATATTTAAGTTACACAGCTATTTAAGTAAGGCAACTACGCGGCAGTGCAACAATTCCGAAGAGGCGTTGCCGCCACTGCCTTCAATGTACGAAACAGAGCACGCAATGTAGTTCAAATAGTTTTTAGGCAATTCAATTATTTTATTAGTAAATTACTACGGTACGTGGTACTATAATTCGATTAGATTTTTTCACGTAGCGGTATCTTCGTCAAACAAAAGGCGGTCAAACAGGCAATTGATACAATTTTCCTCTCACACTATAAGTGCTCTTCAGATAATCCAATATCCATCATGACCAAGTATTCCGTGGCCGTCGGCTAACGTAATAAATTAAATACGAAACACCAAAATGTGCTGGGGTCAGCGATCGGTAGTTCGCCGTATTTCCAACTTTTTATTAGCTTGTTTCATAGAATAAAACGTCTAAATAAAACATTTTAGTTTTATTTTTAATGAAGGTAGAAATTATTTTTTATGAAGGCTCTTGACACGAAGAAAGTGTAGAAAATTAACAACATTTTAATCGCCTTTTTCACATAAACTGATACGACATGTACGATATCGGCGGAAAACTAATCTCATACATTATTGTAGTACTAGACGCTTTCACACCGCGTGACATTAACACTGATATTTTTTTATTAGATTAGTTGTAGAGCCAAGAAAATTTTATATACTTCGTGGTCGTGATCTAAGAGCTTATAATAAAGAATTCATCTTTTCACCCTGATCAAATATTAAAATTATACCTACAGAGTGACCTCTCTCGGACTGAGTATCAATAATTAAATTGATCGCGGATTATTCGGTTTAACAGCCTCGTATCAATTATTCGGCGACCGGTGCGTTTAATGGACTAAAAGCTTAAAAATAGCGCTGTGCAAATTTTACTGGGTCAAAAGGTCAATGGTTACTTAAATTTTTTGTAGTTTTAAAAGGTTTTCTAACCTTTGTTATGCCTCTCGCAAAAAGAAGGCACATTACACAACTGTATATTACCATAGGCTTTACGTAAAAATCACAACACATTATATTTTTCTGTTTTCGCAGTAATAGGACTGTTTCTTAATTCTTTCTGACCAGAGAAAAAATAAGCTGAACCTGTAAAGTTGCAGCAATCCATAATGTCCATGCCACCGTGCCACCAAAGGGTATACGCGCACTGGCACACCGACATATCGCGACATGTCAGTGACTCGAACATAAAAATCGGTGTCGGAGCCGACATGGTGTGAAAAAGTCTCGTACCGTATGAGTTTAGCTCATCGCCGATATCGTAGGTGTCGTGTCGTTAGTGTGTAAAACTGCCAGTGTAGTGAAGCCAGCTTTACCAGGAATGTATGGTGGAACGCGAGTTTGTCTGCCAATTGCAAAAGGACGAGTCGGGATTGAGTTTCCGGAATAGTTGTTTTTCATCAGGGCTTGAGCCATGATAGCTTTTTAAAATAGAGCCGCAGAGCTTCGATCTGTTTTTTTGTATGGTAATTAATACTGGAATGAACGAAAGACTCGCGCATGATTACGTAGAATGGTTTTCTTTTTGCCTAAACCAATCGTACTATGGTATATCGATGAATAAGTAAACATTGAAGGTTATTAATGACTGAATTTGTTACCCTTTTAGGATAAAAAGTTTTTTTTTCAACAACATCCTCGCTATTTAGCACGCTATCGACAATCATGAGCATTGAGCACTATAATAATGGATTTGTGCTTTTCTAATTTCGGTTTTACTGATATAAATATCATTCCTATCATTCATTCATAGTAATTTGGAAGTTTTCAAGAGTAGAGTGAATAGGTATCTTCTAGGTAGCCGTGCTACATCGTCGACCACATCATTGCACATCAGGTGAGATTGTGGTCAAACGGCTGCTAAAATTGAATAAAAAAAAAAAAAAAAAAAAACCAACTTTGTCGTGGTTCACTAACATTGTTTTTTGTGTAGGTATTCATTTATCAAAAAATGGTATTTTATTTATCAAATACTGAGCAATCATTCGTAAGCAGTGAAAGTCAATAAACGACATGAAAATTTATCTTTTCCGTACGGAAATTGAAATTTCAAACCTCCGGTCTTTTATGTTTGGCTTTTCATATACATAAAATACTTTATGGTGATTGAGAGCCTATAATTTCTACGGCTTTAAGAATATCATTCTAAAAAGAAAAATATTATTCCTAGAAATTGATTTTGAAGTCTTGATTTTTATGTGATTATTGATAATACTAAGCAATTAGAAAAATTTAATTATGCGCTCCTTTTCTCGGGTATTTTTTGCAGTCTCACTTGTGCTAATACTCTGTGATTTCACTAAGGATAATAATGGTAGTTTGATATCTCTAATTTCATAGGATACGTAACGTATATTAAGTAAAAACAAAAACAAAATTTTGGTTTTTATATTTCTTCCGAACGGTTTGTTTGTGTGCTATGGTATGGACAGAAAAACAGACATAGACAAGACCTGGCGAAACGGTAAGGTTCTGAGGCATACCTAGTAGATGTAGTAGACCAATGGCGCTGCCAGCATTTCTATCTAACTTACGAGTAGGTAGTCTAGTTATTTGCTGACGTAGGCGACAGTCTAATCTGGGCCATTCCGTAACATGACAGGCCCATATTTCAGACGAGCATGTGCTGTCTCCAAAACTCAAAACCGCATATTACCTTAGTTTCTAAGCGGTATTGTTAGCCGTGAGGAATGTCTATTATTATTCTGTTTAGATAAGATTTTAAACCTATACTTTCCCTAAGGCGTCACTAAAAATCTTTTAGGTTTTTACTTGTTAAGTTTTACTTCTTGAGAGAAGTTCTTAATAATTTTCAGTCGTAAAAAAATGTATTTATCCGACTGACGAATAATTTTTCACAATACTTTGTTATAAAACTTAACGTCGAAGTTTTCTACTTGCGACTCACGAAACAGCTTTGTTGACCTCGGCAAGGATGAGAGATTTATCGAGGTCGCTTACCGCAACACAAAGAATTCTCAAGGACGCCAAAAGCAATTTATTGGGATGTTTATCTAAATATCAGAGGAGAAAAATAACAGCCACTTTTTCAGCTTTTCCGGCTAGGTAAGGTAGATTTGGCATCGGTAGGTTTTTTCTTTTTTATATCCCAAGGGTTTTGTGGAATCGCGCATCAGACTATCGTGGTTGTGGCAACTAGTTGGGTTCTTTCTTACTAAAATAGCAATGTTTCACGATAGTAAAAACAGTTTAGTAGCTAAATATTAGCTATTATGATTCAAAATGACTTTTTAGTTTACTAGATTTAATATAACGTCACGTGGGAATTCATGTTGAAACTTACCAAAGATCTTTTTAGACAGTTGTAAATAAATGATTCTTAGTCTAATTTTATCATTCTCTTTTCACCGATTTTTGATAAATTTACAATCGGTTTATATACAACTAGCCGTCGCCCGCGGCGTTGCTCGCGTTCTAGACCCTTTAGGGTGCGACTTTTCAAAATTCCTTTCTTAGTGCACCCCTACACTACGAGTATATAAGAATACTACCCTCCTAATTTCATACGTCTAGGACTTATGGTTTAGGCTGTGCGTTGATTCTCTGTCAGCTTCAAAAGAGTTTTATATGTATTGATGATGTTTTATCGCTTTAAAATGTTGTATAAAAATTCGTGATCGGTACTTTAGGCATAATTTACTAGTTAGCTGATAAACCGTATAAAGTTACCTAATTTCCCATTACCAAGTCTTCGACCGACTCATTTTAACTGGTACCAAGAAACTGTCACATTGGTAGCAAACTTTGATTCGCGGCTGCACTTCATGAGTCATGACATCATGAGAAGTAGAAACTTCGACTATTCCATTACTCCGGGGAAGTCGGGCAAGTTGGAACATCAGAATTATTCATATTTCCATTAGGTGGCCAATGAATAACCTAGGCTAGAGTCTGGTGAGCGCAGCGGGAATTATAACAAACTTGCACAATTTATGAAGCACTTGGATTTGATTAGCAATCATATGTTACTTGTATTTCCTGTACTTTTAGATTTCATATTATTGATTTTAGATACAGCTTTAGAACTTTGAAACTGAAGTTGTTTTATATTATAGCTATAAAATGCCGGTAGATATTTCAAACAGTGTCAAAATTTTACTTCGAGACCACTTTTGCTCGTACTTCGCGTTTACTTTGAGACTAAATATTGTTTTTTAAGTTGCAAAACTTTACATGTATACCTAGGTGATTTTTAACTAATAAATTGATTAAGTACGTGAGACATGAGACTTCTTTCGCCATAGCTCATACAAACTTAGGTTTACTCCCAAATTGAGTTAGCTAAGAGATCACCTTCGGTCAAAAAGTTCGAGCAAACAAGATGCCTGAGGGTTTTGTCATTCGATATTCAGCGATGAACGGCTAAGTTATTTCATCAAAGTAAAATATCACCTCTTCGTCAATGTTATATATACGTAACACTCTTTGGAAGCTTTGTATGGGGAGATATCACTATAAGGGGAAATTTATAAAAAGTTGATCTAGTACAATACCTAATTAAAAATCGGGTTAATAAAATGTAGTCAAAATGTCGGTAGAGTTTTGTTGGTATTTTTCTTTTATTTCATTTGTTTTTTTTAATTTGATATTTTACTAGGTTTTTTACATCACTATCGGCTGTACTCTTCCAGTGTACAGCTGATAGTGCTGTTCATTTGTTTTTAATATTCAACGTAATTCAGTTTGACTCAGAGTTCAAATTCTTAATTCTAAGTTTGTAAAAGTAAAATGAGACGACAGATTATGCCAAGAACGAATAAGCTAAATATGTTCAAACCCAAATTCGTAAAAATTTACAATTTAACTAGAAAAGAAGCCAGCATTATGAAAATGCAAGCCACAATACCATCTCCGCAAAACATTTTCATCAATCAAAATGAACCCATCCAAGATTACGGTGGATCTAAATGGTAAGAACCGAATCCGTAAAGCCGGTGCAGATAGGAAGGAGCTACTAAAAATTCACATTCTTACATTGCATTTGGCAAGGGATCTCGGGGCTGAGGCATGCATAAGCATATCACAGCTGATTGTTATCTAGCTGAGACAATATTGCTGAATAAGTCGACTGGGTATCATGCTGGATCGAATAGGTCCAAAAATATCCGTACACAGAGTAACTAGGTCCTGTCTTTTGCTTTTCTGCATTGAATAGAACGCAGTTTGAAATTCGATTGAACAAGACGATTAGGCATGACTATTTCATACGGTATAGCTTAGCACGTTATTATTATTAGTTCATATATCTGAAAAATACCTAAGCATTACTTTATGTAACTTAAAATATGTAGTAAAATGTCTACCGTTCAAATTAACTGGCACCCTTCTTTTTTGTACAAAGGCGAATGTTGGAGTGATTCAGCTATTCCATAAGTAACTGTGCCAGAGTTCAGTATCGTTGTACCTACATAGAGCTACACAATAAAACCACCGTACGCATATTTTGTGTTGAAATAGTAGAGAATATTCTTTTGCTGCTTTCTTTTGCAATCTTGAAGTACGTACACACTTTACTTGTATTGTTTTTTTTTTGCTAAAATGATCTTCAATGATCTTTACATAAAATTATCAGTAATCTTTAAAGATCATTGATTTATCCTAATAAATAGACAAGAAAATTATCTTTACAAAAATTTATACCTACTCTTTAGTCGATTAATTCTGGTTATCGATTCAAGGAGATATCAAATGCTGACCGACTTAAATCTAGAATCATTAAGCTAAATTTTTTTTTCTCTAAAAAATAGAGCTAATCTTAAAAAAAAATTATAACTGCATGAGCTCAGATGAACTTTCATGTAAAAGCACATTCGAGACGGTACATTAGGTCGAGTGCAGATGCGCAAAGCACCACATTCGCCAAAATGGCCAATTCTGCGTGATAAGGGTACAAGGAAAAATTTGTTAGGGTTGTTTTTAAATTTATTATGGCTGTGGTAGAAAATTGAGATGTATTTTTTTATTCTTTTGTTAAAAAATATGGAACTAGTAGAACCATCTAATTTTTTTTAATTTTTTTTAAAAATACAGTATAGGCAACCGTTTGACCATAATCTCACCTGATGTTAAGCAATGACGTGGTCGACGATGTAGCACGGTCACCTAGAAGATACCTATTCACTCTACTCTTGAAACTTCCAAATTATAGTGATTTTAAGCATTCTACCTCTTCCTATAATTCCTTCCTATATATTCTTAATTTAAGTTAAAATACCACCATTTATTCCAAATTTGTTTGGCGGAAAGCATTGATATGCCATAACACAGGTTAATCCTAGTTTGGGTATCAATGTTGTCCAACCAGGAAACACAACACTGTTAACCGATTTACAACATTGAAAATGTTATATTAATGTCTGTTGTTATTTTAATAAATTTCATTTCATTTCATTTCATAAAATAATTGTTACTTCACCTATCAGTAAAATAACTTTACCAAGTCCAGTGGTACCAAAAAGGCTAAAAGAGCTTAAAGATTTGTTTGTGAAATGTACTGCAAAAATAAAATACGCCTTCCAAACCAACTAAGCTGCCTGAGTGAGGCTATCCAAGCGTGTCGATCAGAAAATCTAGTTTGAATTTGTGGCTGTCTGTCAAACGCAGCAATTATACTGAAACAAGACTGAAACTTGAACGATTGAACGCTTTGAAATCCGTAAAAATAGTATGGCTCGGTAGATTCACATTTTCTATGCGAGCGGATTTAATCAGAAGCCCAATCCTCCCGTTTTATTCCCCAGTGACACAACTACGTAATAAAAGTACTTAGGTACCTTAATGTCATAAGAGATGCGAATATGCCAAAGACTGGCTACTTTAATATACCTACAGAATATGGCCTCGATAGGCATAATATAAACATAATAGGTACTTTGTTATTGTATCAATCTAATTAACTCAAATCGTATCTTTTTATGTCTAAGGACCACATAGACATAGACATTCATTTATTTACTACATGGCACACAACATACAAAACATTATAGATAAGTACAAATTAAACAATAATAATAAAAATAACTAAAACAGTGAATTTAAAAGGAAAAAAATAAATACATACTAAGTAACATAAATTGTTAATACTGAAACGTCACTCAAATTTAAACACCAATTAAAATTGCTCTGCCTCTGTTTTACATTACTCATTTGTAAGAGATGGCAATCATTTAAGCATGAAATTAATTTAAGTAGCGTTTCAGTATTCGGCCGTAAGTATCTACCTCATGTCAGTTTTATTTACGTAGCGTTATAAAGTACTTCGTTCCGTGACGTGCGTAGGAATTCAATAACTCAGTTGTAATCTCCTGAGAATTGGGTAATACAGATATGAGATAAAAACAACCATTATATTGAGTAGACGTTTATAGCGGATGGATAGGTACACAAGTAACCAGTATTTATTTTGAGTTCTTCTTCTTCTTCTCTTCATTAGTGGCCTCTGTCCGTCATTTCGACAGACAATTTTGCTACTGTCAAGTGTTAAAATTGTAATAAATAAGTCAAGTCAAGTCATTTGTCAAGTCGGCTGTCGTTTGTTTTGAAAAGAAAATGGTGGATTTTCTCTTCAAAACCTAACACGAATTTTCACATTCAGAAAAAGCACTTTACACACATTTATTCCAATGGCTCACACTTAATGTTACGACCTAAGTATTATTGGTTAAAATTCCACCAAAATTAAACAACAATACTCACAATAACACAAGAAAAACTATTAAAATAAAAGTGCTATAATGTGTCGTTTCAAAAAATGTCAAAACTCGTGTCTTACTTTGAGTTTAGGTAGCAATGTTCTGAGTTTGGTAAAAAAAGGTTTGCCACAGTAACAGTTTGTACACACAGTTTTGTTTGCGTCAGTCAAAGTAGCCACTGGCTTTTTTTTTCTGATTTCTGTCGATGCAAACAAATGTGTGGTGAGCAATAGTGTGTTGAAACAGTGTCTGTCGTCGGCTACTAAGTAGTGGCTATGACGAGTGGCTGATTTAAGGGGTTAGTCCCAGCAATGCGAAATCTATTGTTCTCTGAATTTTAAACTTCCTACATTGAGTCTCAAGCAATGCGAAACGCTTAAAAAACTAAAAAATAAACTGGATAAGAAGTCGAAAACACTGGAGCTCTCGTATATTGCATATTTAACACTTTTAAGACTCAATATAGAAAGGCATTGAGTCCTAAATACATTCCATGTATTTGGTGTGCACTCCGCTCAACACACCCAACTTACAGTAAGTTAGCAATATTCTTGAGAGTCTAATGGATATTAAAGTTTGGTATTACCCGTCCAAAGCTGAATGAAAATATGGTTATTCTTTGCAGGTAAGATTTACATGTTCTTCCAGCTTTTATGTCTGTAAAAGTGCTTTGTTTTTGCTGCTGTTGTAAGAAGTCGACTTTTAAGAGAAGAGGTTTCTGTAGCATCATCATGAATATTCTAGACAGAGAGCGTATCGGGTTTCAAAAATGGAACTCGCTGTCAGTAAAGTAATCCTACCAAATTAAAATGTCAGTTTGAAATTTAAACACAATTCGTGTATCATCAAAATCAAAACTATATGGGCCGGATAAAGAGCTGCGTGTCTACAATAGATTTACAATGATGATGAGGATGACGAAAATCAAAATTATTATAAGTTGAAATAAACATGGCTTCTATATATTCCCGAAAATAATGAACAAAAACTTTTCCTGTCAAGTCAAACTTTACTCATTTGAGTCCTAAATCGAAATACTATGAAGGATTTGAGCTACCAAACGAAAGAGTAATCTAGAATGCAGAAAATAAATTCCAAAGTTATGTGATGAATATTAAAGAATTGCTCATAGGGTTTTATTGCAACTACATTATAGTCGATGGAATACTGAATCATTTTATTTTTCTAAATACTTTTGACCAATTGTCCCATTGTGGGAATTTTTGCCCCAATTTACCAGTTCCTCTCGTAGTATCACCTGCTCTTTTTATAGAATAAATAAATTAGATTATGTTAAATTATGTAGGCATCTAGTTATCAGTTGCATAATGAAAACGTTGACACACCTTGTATTTATGACACAGGGTGACCCCTGAAGTTGAGACTAATGAAACATAGCGATGCCTTACAGCCAAAAAGGGCTAAGCGACATTTTTTGCGAAATTGACTTATATATATCGTTGGAATCGTCTTTTTTTTCTGCGTCGTTTGGTCTAACTAAGATGGCTCTACGACGCACTTTTTGTCGCTTACGCAATTTGAAAATGGTGGTTTTTGACCTTATTTCTTCGTCGTAAACGACAGAAATTTTGATTTTTTTATGGTTTTGGTGATTTGATTAAAATGGTATTTAGGAATTGAGACTTATGTTATTTGGGCTTTTTGTAACTTTGTCTAGTTTGGACGTTAACCTGTTTCGGCTAAAAGTAGTCTTAGTACAAAGACACATTTATCCCATTTTGGATGTTTGCTTTTCTTTATTAAACTCCGGTTGAGACATTTTGCTGGATTCCTTGAAAAATAGAAATGTCATTTAATATAATTATCGCCAAATTTTCTCCGACATTGTTTGTCGCTTAGTCAATTTTTACCTGTCGCTGTACCAATCATCTACAGAACTTAAGCCAAAATGTCTAAATAAACCTCATCTAACATTTGTCGCTAATCCTTTTTTTCCCTCCCGATATTTGATCGGGTGTGGTGGTTAGCTAGAAAAACACTAATTCCATGTTAGGAAATTTGTCGCTCACCTTAGTGCAAGAAAAACAAAAACGTCGGTTATCTGTTTCTTTCGCTCAAAACAAACGTGATTGGGTGGAGATCACGAGTATTAATGTGATTTTTTGCTCCGGCGACCGCGGCACAAACAACACGCATGCGCGCGAGCCATTTTGGCGAAGTTTGAGCTGCTGTTAAAAAGGTAAGTTTACTGAATAACTCTTAGAATGGTAGCCTAAATTATAAAGTTTTAGTGGATGGTGTTACATACCATAGCTAAGTTTGTTAGGGTTGTTTTGTTATATTTAATTTTAGAATTAGTTTTATTTTTTCAGGACGTCGTCGTGATGGCTCAAAAATAACGGGCATCTCATATAATTGGAGAAGCATTGAAAGTTACGAAGATTAATTTCCAGGCTCGGAGAAAACTTAATTTCGACAACACAGATTATGAGGTAAGACAAAAAGATAATTAATTATCCATTAATATAATCTAAGTTGGTTTAAACGGGCATGTATCTTCGGCAAACATGTCCAGTAGGGCTAGTAGAAGAATAGGCGCGTGCGAGCGAGTGTGTGCCGACGCCGCCACAGCCGCGTTTCGCGCTGCGGGGATGTGCCTTTGACGCTACCGACACCCGCGCAGTCTACGCCTTTGGCGGCATTTACAAAGAGTGCCGCCCAACCTGTGACTGTAACATTTCTGAAAACTTATTTTAGTGTATAGTATATGCGGAACCTATGCATTAGGCGAGTACCTACCTACCTACTTGTAACATAACACCTACACGACTACCGACTCATTCTACCTAGGTACCTACCTACCTATAGAATTAATTTCTACTTACCTATTTACTAACCTACTTGAAAAGAACAATCTACTAACCTACTTACCTTACTATTTCGTTATTTTCTGATGTAAGAGACATCCTGTCTATAAGAGAATAAAATGTCTATAAACCGAAATAATTAAATTTTGTTTGACTTCAATAATGTCTATGTTAGAGTACGCCCTTCGTGGATCTAACTGGGTTTTTGTTACTAGTAGAAGTTGCGTTTAGGTTTAAGAAATATTTTTCTCAAAAAAAGCATTAGGTACAGTTACTTACTTACTTTAGAACAAGGTTGACAATGTCGTTCGTAACAGGGTAATTAGTAAGTAGGTAGGTACCTGGGCAATGGTACTAACTCTACACATTTATGTAACTCATCACCAAACTACGTCGACTACACGTCATCCTGTTTGATCGTATGTCGTTCCGTTTGTCTGTCAGTTCGTTTGTCTATCTGTAGGTAATTGTCTAATAATTTAAAACATCCTGATGTGCAATCATGTGTCTTTCGAGTTTAAGATGGATAAAATATGTCACAGATTTTAGATTCGCTAGAATTCATAAAAACAACAAAAATACTTACATTACATAGGTACCTACTTTATTTTTTGGTGTAATTAGGGTTATTGGCATGTGTCTGTTTTCTTTCCAGGAAATTAATAATACGCCAGGAAAACAATTCACCGTGCTCTACATTTGCTGAAATCGTCAAATTGTAAGAACACATTGATCTCCAATTTTAGAAGTAAGATACCTACTTAAACTGTGTGCCATTGAAATAAAGACTTATTGAACAGATAAAGCATTATTATTAATTTACTAGGGTTTTGAAACGTAACTACGCGAACTTTATTGATAATTTTAAGTACTTAATGGCACAGTGTTTCGTTTTTTACTAAAAGGCCGAATATTTTGTCAATAATTGTTAAACTATGACAATTTCCGTGTCCCTCTCTTAAAATCCAATAGGCAGTTATACCATATAGCCCTGACTTGATGTAACAAAAACCAGCAGTCGTGCTATTTTGCTTCAATTTAAATAAAACGCAAGAAGCAGTTATATCATTTGGGCGGGCAGTGGATAATTAGAGGTTTGCATTTACGACGTTCTTCCTGTTTGTAAAATCAGGACCATTTGGGGGTAAACGACAGTAAATGGTGCAAGCAGGCTGAATTTTACTACATTAATTATTCTATTTTGTAGAGTTATAGTTAAAAGCTATATGGCTAAATTTTCAAGCTTTTGGAAGCATTAACCGAATTTATATGATTTTTTTTCGTTAATTTTGAACTTTAAACCACTCTCCTGTAAAATTTGTATAGTGTCGCTTACGCCCTTTTGGCTGTAAGGCATCGATAGATACGTGTGAGGTATGTATATTTATTCACGTTATTTAACTCACTTATACCTAGTTATCAAGCGTAAAACAGCATGGAGGCGAAGCTTAAAGTTTTACATTTAACCGAGTACTGCATGTGGTAAACTTAGTTGCAGCCAATTTTCATTTACAGGCTCTAAATTAGACAAACAAGCTCTGAGCCCGTTCGTTGGGCATGTGTGAATTATTAAGCTGTATTTAATACGATGGTTCTAGAATTTGTAGATCTGTATGTTAAACTTTGTAATGTAAATGGAACTTTATACGGTCAGTTAAAAGGTTAGGAACTGATTGTTACAACTGTATTCCCTAAAGCTGAACCAGTCTACAAAGCGGGTAAATATTGCTTAATTAGTTGTGGGAATTACCCCTTTATTCATATTCAACTGTCATTTTAGCGCGGCTATAAAAATGATTTATCATTGACACTTGCGTGACAATGAAAAGAGATGGCAACAGATTTAGCAAGTTTAGTAGTGTACGCTTGCGTTTACATATTTGCCTTTGATATAAAAACAAACCTTGGTAAATCTATTAAAAAAAAATCTAAATCCTCGATGCCAGAGAACAGCCAAGAATCGTACCTTCTAGAAAATTATTGATGTTTCGTTATATTCATCTAGAAAAACAATCCGTGTCACATTTCAAAGAAGAACGTTGTATGTATAAAGCCTATAATATAAACAGCTACGTGTGGTGTGACTGAGGCTTTATCCAATGTTACTAAGACTTTCAGAACTCTAGGTATAGGTACGTGACAAGTAAAACCTCTTTATGAAATTCAATAAGAATATTCTAGCACTCTCATCAGGCGAGATAAAGTTCTTTGTTTGAGAATCATTGGATATTCTGTAGGTATTCGCGGTAGGTAAATAATAAAAGTGGTCGGAGTGTCGTGCCCTCGATGTTTCCGTTCGTCGGTTGAATACAAATTGGACTAACTTAAACCTTATGTACCTACTCTATTGTTCTCTGTTTATCGCGCATTCATAGATGGATCAACTTTATTGCCGGAGTTGGCTTAAAACATGTTGTGGACGAGTGGACGTGAGCTAACCCTTTCAGAATCATGCTACTTTTGGTAGCAGTCGTGCGTAATGTATAGAGGCGGAATTTCAAAAGTTTTTGCATATCGCTTGTTTGCTACAAACCCACTGTTGAATAAACATAATATTTTCTAAGCAAAACCACGATTTAGCAAACCCAACTCTCACAATAAATTACTAATACTACCAAGAGTCTGTAGTTTAAGTTTTATTTTGTTATTTATGAAAATTGGAAATTTTTGTATTTTCGTCTTCCCTTCGAGGCGAGACGACAACTATTTTATTCCATAAGAAAAATGCGAATCATTTTTTGCAAATCAATGAAATAAAACTCAGACAAAACTCATGGATATGACAAAACTCACTGGTAAAATCAAGAAAAAAGTAATTCTTCCCAGAAGCGCTACCTTCAATTTGAACCAGAATATGCTCAAAACGCAGAGTTGCTCATTGTTCATAACAAATCCATAGAGGTTAATACGCGCTGTATGTTACCTCATACCTCAAACCCTGGAACAATTCACCAGAGGGAGCATGTAAGGTAGCCGAAGCGTGAACTACCCGGTTAGTTCCAATAGATTTGCCTCGTCTAGAACTGCACAATGCAGTAAGCCTACTCTGTAGGGATTTGTGTCCTACCAGATAGAACGTTTGGCGAGCGTGTCGAATGGGACAGGAAATATACTGACAGCGATTTATCAATCTGTATAAAAATATTTTGGAAAAAGTTAGGTATGTTACTCGCACTACAGAAGATTTAAATAGAAATTAGGCTGTTCAAATCACGGTAGGTACTGTAAACCAATCAAATTATGATAGTTCTGCCTGCTGAGCTTTTCTACTGTTGATTTTCAACAGACTCGCTGTCATCACGGGTTTACACTTAACACATATGAGTAGGACTCCTTTATGGGGGCAATCGTGGTTTCATAAATACTGCCTGGCAGGTTTTCTGAACTGTTTTCATACTAAATCAAAGGTATTCTGTAACTAATTAGTGACATTAGCGCATTTCAGCGCTTCTTCGCTTAAAGCTTCTTGTTTTCGTATACGTAGCCACGTTACTTGACATTATGCTGGGCAGCAAAAGCAGTTCAGAGCTTGCAGTATGGGGGCAGTTCTTTCCACTGTTATTGACCTCTAGCAGCTCTTGTCCACAATGGGCTTGTAATTTGTTTGATATCATCTCATCATGTTATAATATGATATTTACTATTTTAGTTACTGTATGTTTATAAAAAAAATAGACAAATTATAAGTTCACTGCAAAAGGCTCTTGTAAAATCTTATGTTGACCTTTCGGCTCATTCCAGTTTTTCCGTGCGGTAGTCCCCTGTGTAGAGGATTCTCGTTCTTTAGCAGTTTTCCATCAATCCTTCTCTAAAAACGTCTAAATAACATCTTTTCGGCCAACTAACGAAGATTTTTTTCTACTATCAAATGCATGTTCTATGAAAGAAAAGTAAAAAGCAAGCAAGCAATCGTAAAACAATAAACAATCGCTCGTTCGATATAAGGATCTTCTTATTGTACGAAACCAAAACCCTGTTTGTCCCACTTTACTGTGTAATACGTTCCTGATTTTCCTCCTAAGTCGTCCTAATCGCGCCTGCTTCCCTACCGCACCAATCATCCGACTCGGAAGAATTTGGGTTATTCGAGTATGTGGGGAATTCTTCCGATAGATTTGCTTGGTACGCCTCAATTGCCAATAAAATTATCTACTAAGTCGGGTATAATTACCTGTGTATTAACTTTTTGATTGCGTATGACTGGAAAAATCACTGACTCTGTCGCGTTTTGACTGAAGAAAGGAAACACGTAAGTTTTACACTATGAAAATCTTTTTAGATCTTCATCGTTGCTGGTCATCATCGACCTTGGAGTGTGGAGTCCAGTTTATTAAATCTAAATACATTGGGAGGACTTGAATGTTTAAATCTGTAATTATGCCTGAGATTTCTTAGGAATGATTTTCATAGCTGTTTCAAGGGCACAGACAGACATACAAACACATAGTGAATGAGCTTATAATAATTACATTGTTGAACACTAATAAACTCAGAGCCCCGAGTCTGTGCATTTGGTTTGATTTTCGAATCGCAATAGCACACGCGAACGCATTCGCAAAGTGAGAAATTTTGTATGAAAACCAGATAAGCGCCTTTAGCGGGAGATTTGGGATTTGTGCAATTCCCAACAAAATTTCTTGCTTTGCGAATGCGTTTGCGTGTGCTATACTCGAGTCGAAAGTCAAAACAAATGCACAGACTCGGCGCTCTGATACTGAAGCAAGATTGAAAAATTAATAGGTAAGCTAGAGGTGAATATTGAAAAAACTACTAACGGAGAAACCTTATGAAAGTGAACAAAATGAAAAAGCTTCACTTGAAAAGACTGAAACCAATTCATCGAAGTCTCATAACTAATTAACTTGCAAGTAATTTAAAAAATCGACGTATTTTATGAAGTTTTCTTTGAAATGAATGAATTACCTATCTACAGAAAAGAATTTTCTACCAACTAAGGAACATACGGCTAGAGAAAACTATACATATCATTAATTATTTTATACGTATGTTTACGTAATCTCTCCATGGCATCTTGAGAATATTATTTTGTTTTTTACTTTATTTTAAGAAGCGGACCCTCTAAATCTCCCCCATCGAACTCGAACCTCTTATGTTAACAAAACGCGAATTTACGACCCATGTAACTTTCTCAATCGTTGTTCCAACGGGTTAAGGGTCAAATTGGCTTACATCCAGGATAAATTGTTTTTATTTTATGAGCGATGAACTGAGGGGATGTTTGTCAATCATCGATTTGGTTTGTAAATGGAACTTGTCTCTTTGGTAGTGTTAGTCCTTGATTTCACTTTTGGTATGAAAGATTTTTTATGTCCGGTCACGTAGTAAACATGCCACCGACCACAGCCACCGGTGGCCTGCTGACCAGTCTTCTCATATTTGAAAAACGCTGATCTTATGCAGCCTGTATCAAAAAGCTCTCAATAATCTCTATAAGATCGTTTTCGTTACTTACCGTCACGCTCTACTTTCCAGTGTTTGGTCTCCATGAAATAATTCTTTTTCTCCAACATGTTAGAGATATTCTGAGATACGAAATAATTTTACCGTCATTATTCTAAGATTTTGATCGTCATCTTTTTTGATAACCTTTTCTCTTACATTTCCAAGCTTCTGGTTATTGCTACCTTATTTAAAGCTGCTGAGTGTGGCTGCAAAAAACTTACCTACTCATGTCGAACCGTAATATGAGTTGACGGAAGATTACGGAAGAAAAGTACGTAGCTTATCTCTTGCTTCTTGTTTGTGCCTGGCGGAATAATATCTTATGAATAAATGTTACATCACTCCTAAAAGTATGTTTCGATAGCAGCGTGTTTTTGCAGCTTACGGTACTATTTGCGTTAATACTTTGTCATAAAACACCGTAATTTGAAATGTAAGAAACCGTGTAGAAACAAGGTCAAACCCATAATAGGTGCTTTGTCAAAAAAAATCGTTTCCATTACAACGAAAACATTTTCTGCATCTCAAGGAAGGCTACCTTGAAGCTTTTCTTTGAAACGTTTTTATCGCTTTCCTCTTGTACTGAAGTCGTAAACTACGAATGGGTTTCGAGGTAAACACCTACCGTAACCGGTTTCTGTGAACGTTAACAAAGAAATAAAAAGTTTACGTAAATGCATTCTGCGAGTTGGTTTTCAGTTGAGATCTATGAACGTTTTTCATGGACTGCTTGCTTGTATTTACTATCGTGTATGTCTTTACGTCTCTGAGTGACGGACGCAGTGCATTGCCTTACAGGGCACGTCCTCATTGGACTTGCTCTGTGAGGTAATGCATTGTTATAGGAGCTGAGGCTGTTTCACCACACACACACACACACACCCTCACATTGTTTTAGCAATTTTTTAAGTTATGTTTTTCCTGTACTATACTGTTACTGTGGTGAACAATAAAGAGTTATCTATCTATCTAGGCAGAAGTTATCACTTAACATCAAGTGAGCTATCAGCTTGTTCCATTACTTTTATCATAAAAAAAAAATATCAATTTATATCATTACTTTATTTCACCTTAGAGTTAAGTTGGTCTCGCGTTCCTCGGTGTCAAAGAAGTTTTCTCTCGCGAACGCTTCGTTGGTATGGACCCCTGCTGAGGTTTTCCCTAGAGACTACGTATGGGGTTCTCCAAAAGAGTTTTAAAATTTCTAAAAAGGTTCGCAAAGTGCTTTTAATACCTCTCTTGTTGCAGGCGTTTGTAGGCTATAGTTACCTCTTGTCCTCCTACCATTAAGTAGGATTTAGGCTTGTTTGCCTAAGAAATTAAAAAAAAACTTAAAAATACGCTAGCGTTACGATACGCTTGCGATTGTCACATTTATTCGTGATCAAGGCATTGAGATAAAGTACTGTTATAAAATAAATAAATTCAGGGTGTATCGGTACCAGCTTAGCGGCGTCAATATAGATTTGTCTATCCACTGAAAAATTTAAATTCACCCCCGATATTGCCACGGCTTTGGCGAGAGAAAAAAGTGTAGCCGGATTCATTGTATACCCCACTTTATATTTTGCTTTGAAACCTTGCCAGGTGTAAATTGAACCCAGCTTCTTTGTTATACAGATGGAATTTCAATCAGATGGTAATAATGAATCGAAGATGCTTATTGTATTTTTATTTTAATAAATGAAAATCTCATCAGTGTAAGGTTTTGGAACAAGGAGTTTTGATTACCAAGGGGCGTGCCAGTCAGATGGGTATTTACATGAAAACATTTTGAATATTTTTTTTGAGAAACAATGGGTTTGAACCATGTTATAGAAAAACAGTCAGTAACAAAGTCGATAAGGTGCGACTTTGTCCGTCTGTCCTATAGGTGTTTAATATTTCTTTCAACTAATGAAAAAAACGAATTAAAAAAAATAACAATAACATTTGTAAAAAAAAATGGCGGTGTTCGAATATTTTTAATAACACATGTTATTTCACTTCAACACAAGGTGAACTTATGTAGGTAATATTTTTATTATTCACTTTCTTTACTGCATTGAAATTTGAACCTACGCTTGCTAGATATAATGAATAATTTTATAACTCACCACGAAAATTATTCTTTCATTTTAATGCATTGAAATTTGAACCTACGCTTCCTAGATATAATGAGTAATTTTCATATTTTCATTAGAGTGACCGGCCTGAAGGTATTCTTTCATTTTAATGCATTGAAATTTGAACCTACGCTTCCTAGATATAATGAGTAATTTTCATATTTTCATTAGAGTGACCGGCCTGAAGGTAGTGCTATGTGCCGGGAAGCGGCCGTTTAATTTCATTTCCGGCTTCATCTGCATTTTTGACTATGTACTCTATAATCTATAACATAAAGCTCAATATAGAATGAACCACTACTTACGATAATTAAGTCGTTTAGTGTATATTTAACAACTTGATCTGCATTCAATTGTATGCTTTAAGTTGGTTAAAATAAAACACAATATAATTTTTATCCAAGGATCATGAATACAATTGTTATTTTTGGCAAATTGAATGAATGACAATGATTGAATGAATGAGACCTAAGAGACGAAAATTTATTTAGACTTGCGATTTGCATTTCTGCGCCATCGTTAGATGGAAGAAAGTGTTTGTTTCGAAGTCGTATTATGTGAAAAATGCCGAGAATAAGTTCGGATATATGGAACCATTTCGATCAATGTGCGCGCCGATGCGCCGGTACATTAGAATAGAATAGAATAGAATAATTTTTGGCAATAAAAATTATTCTATTCTATTCTATTCTAATGTACAGGCGCGGCGGCGGTGGCGTCGCAAAGTTGGCTACCTGCAAATACTGCAAGAAAAAGTTTTTATTTTATTGAAATATGAAAAGTAAACCTGTGTAGGATGCCCTTATATTTCTTATCTGTGGACCGTTCGTGTGAACGGTGAATGTTTTTGTCTATGAAAAATTGTCTGTGCTCGCTCTCTGCTAATATCAATCATTCACTCATGCGTATAAATAAATTTATCTAAGCGAGTTTATCGAATATTTATTCAAATAAAATTAATCATTAAAAATAACGATATATTTTTTTATCGTTATAACATTAACTAATAAAAAAAATTAACCGATTTTGACACCTCTAGTCTGTCCGGCTCTCACATAACTGATTAGGTATCTCGGCAACTACTGAAGCTATAGAAGTCATAGGTAGGTATATAGGAGTACTAAATAAGGCACCATGCCTATTCCGTAGAACGCTTCGATAGCGCGATCTACATTTGTGCCATTTTTAGCAGCGCCATCTAGTTATGACTTAGGTACTAACATCAATGGACTATCAACTTGAAGAACAGGCCAATCTTACTTGCCTACTTGTAGAGGTAGTACTTACTTATATATTTCAGAAAAAATAAAATATATAGGTATAGTTAGTTTATGGTAGTTTTTTTTTATCTGAAAACTAAGATGTGTTAGTTGGCGAGTCAATTTTCACTTGACCGGTCTTGTTTCAAATGCTGCTTTTAGAAACGCCGTATACAGCGATTATTATTTTCATAGCAAGGTTATAATTAGAGCGTTATTATAGGGATATAAATCTGCCAGTTTACGAGCGTAAAATTAAAGGTTTTATCTAACGGAACCAATAAATTCATTTCAGCGATAATAAAGTACCCGAGCGTAATAAACGACTGTAAGGGATGTTTTGTGAGACGTGCTGATATTATATTATAAAATAAAGAAAGAGAGAAAATCAATTTATTTTCAAACACCCTAGTGTTGCAAATCGGACTCAGCATGAAGTTAAGCAACTAACGGTGGAGTTTCGTTTTTTTTTTATGATATAAGTAATGAAACAAGCTGATAGCTCACCTGATGTTAAGTGGTAACTTCTGCTATAACAATGCATTACCTCACAGAGCAAGGCCAATGAGGACGTGCCCTGTAAGGCAATGCACTGCGTCCATCACTCTGAGACGTAAAGATCTTGAAGTCTCATGTGCCTGTAATTACACCGGCGCCCTTACCCTTCAAACCGGAACACAGCAATGCGAGCATCACTGCTTGGCGGCAGAAATAGGTTCCGTCATAGCCGTCCGGTGGTACCAAATACTTACTGATACATCCATAGATTTTTTGTCGTAACGAATATTTTAATATAACTAAGTAAATTATCAGGATTATTTTTATTCTATTACCTACCAGGATTGGTTTTATTGAATTTGGAGATTTATTCAATAGTTTCATTTTCACAATCTATCTCAACCTACTAACATGCAACCCATGGAAAACCGTTTTTGATGAATAGTTTTGGTGAAATTGTACACTTCCAAATTGCCCTCAAAAATCTCAGAGAGTAGATAGATACACAGACGGAAATTATTACCATCATTGCAAAAATCCATCCAGCAGTTGGATGTATAAACTGACATAGGAGGTCCTAGCAAATTTGAAATACCCTTGGGGTGGTTCGGTGCCAAGACGGGGTGTGAAGACAAGGGTCCTAATGAGTTAGCCTGAAACGCATCATGCATTATTCATTGTGTAAAATCAACATTCACTTAGTATGTAAGCTAAGCGTTCAGTTATGCATTTTATAATTTTGGTTTCACCTAACCTTCTTGTTTCTAGAAAAAAAACACACACTGCTATTTTCTAATGAGCAACCTTTTTCAGTTTAGTGTGTTCCAAATTCAAAATCAATAAAAAAAAAATTGAGCTTACCTCCTTTTTTCCAAAGTTCCAAATTCAAAGATGTAGAATTGAAAAAGCATAATCTCGATCGTCCTTTGTTTTTTTTGCATCATTGAGATTTTCAGTTTTGTAGAATGTCGCAACTTTTTGTAAAATTCTGCAGTAAAATGTGCTGTGTCGCATCGAAATACAGTTCTTATAATTTGTCAGCTTCACGTGAGTAATTTATTTACAATAAATGTTTCTAAGAATTTTGATCGGAAAGAAAATGTGATGATACCACAATTTTATCACAATAGCACGTAGTAATCATACATTTTGACAGCGTAGATTTCTCATGCCAAAGTTGCGAATAGTTAAACTACTAACATCCTACACAAATATTTTGCGTCTGTTCAACTTTTGGTACATGAATTAGGTATACATACGCCCCAAAAACCTCCGTGTTTTTTTTATATTTTGTTCTGGCGCTGGAGGCTTGCCAAGTCTTTTTTGGTTTTCTGAATATTTTTTGACACTTATGAGCACATCACATCTTCACTTGTATACACGTTCCACTTTGTTTTGTGTTTTGATTGTTTTTTCTAGGTTTTTTGGAATAGATCACATTATTTTAAGATTTTATAAAGTTTTCACAGATTTAAAAAAAAGTTTTTAGTACAGTGTCAAAACCAGCTTATTTTGTTTTACGTTCATTAGCTTCAGTACTATAAAAACGTAGCTCTGTTGAATACATATATCAAGTCTAAAAACTCACGTGTTCGTTTAATTTTGTTTGTAGGTAAGCTACAAAATTCCAAGAAAACCTCTCTCATTTTAGTGAGTCGGTGAGTCCAATTTTCTTTTCATTTCGTTATTAAATTGTATGCAGCGGTAACATTTTTCCCAGTTTATTTACTGATATTACTCTACTTTAGTATATTACTCCACGTTAGTTTTGAATACACTTCGGGACACGATAAATGGTTTTAATTTTGAATAGTAAGTATAGATAATGTTATAAATTTGATGGACAAACCTCGCATTTATCAGTAAAGTATATATGTATATATATTTCATTTTTGGAACACTTCCAGCTCTTAAAAGCATAATTGACAACACTGAGATACAAAAAGCTAATAGTAGTAATAAGTAGTATATAAGACGATTCTAAATGATTCTTGACGATTTGTGATTTTACTGAATAAAATGTAATTAACTTTGACTTAGCATAGACTGGGTTAGACAATGCTACCATTATAACAAAAAAATACTTAGCCAGGTACGTTTATTGAACGTGCAGTGTTCAGGCAGTTATGAAAAATAGCACCATTTTAAAGAATTTACGACTGCGATATTGCAACGAGCAACTTGGCTCTACGGTACATTAGCTCTACATTTTAATAAGCTGAAAAGTTATCAAAATAATAATTTCTCTGTCCTGCAGTGTATTTTGTTTCCAGCGAAACGGGCAGTACGCCAAATACAGTTTGCATTATTAAGGGAATCAATTACTCATATTCATACCCTTATTATATCATTTCATACAAAATGGACGCAGTAATTTTTTTCCCCTCTGATCCGTCATCTCAATAGTCATCAATCACTCATCGTGCAATATAAAGAGTGGTACTTATTATCGTTAGCCGTGCGACGGGGGGCAATCTTATCGTTATCTCATAAAAACCTGCCACGTCTAAACCTGGCAGGTTTTCTGAACTGTTTTCATACTAAATCATAGGTATTCTGACTAAATACTAGACTAAATAGTGACATTAGCGCTTTACAGCGCGTTTTTTGCCATCCAAAGCTTCTTGTTTTCGTATATCTGTTGCCACGTCGCTTGACATTATGCTGGGCAGCGAATGCAGTTCAGAGCTTACGATATGGGGGCTGTCAGTATGTCTAAATTCTGATCATTACAATCCAGATTTATTTAAGGCCAGCAATTATATCTTTGAGGGCTAGAGTGAAAAGGCATCTTCTAGCTCATCCTTCTCCATCAAATCTACACAAGGACATGAGTTTCGTATTAGAATTAAATGAATAAATAAATATTCATCGACACTTAACACAACGCTCTCTAGTCTCAAACTAAGCAAAGCTTGTAATATAGGAAACTAGATTACTGATAAAATACTTATATACATTTTTTATTTAAAAATACATACTTATAATACATAGTGACACCCAAACACAGAACAAACATCCATATTTGACACACACAAATGTTGGTTCTTGGTGGGGATCGAACTCACGACCCACAGTACGGAAGGCAGAGCTACTACCAACAGAGCCGTGACGCCTGTCAATGTTATTATTTTATGATTTCGGAAATTTTATTCTTCTTTATGAATTCTTGGAATTTTATGAACGAAATAATCGAGGTTCTAATCGAACTTGTAGAAAACTAGGGCTTAATTTTCTCATGTAAAATGTAAAAAAAACTTGGAATCGGGAACGAGTGCCAGGATCCCACCGTTTTGGAATCTCCAGAGCAGCATCGGAATGATTTGCACGTTGTTTAAAATGTAAAGCTCGAATCGCGCATTTGAATTTGTTACCGGCACGTGATAGAGCGTTTAAGTAAATTGGCGAATTTAACACAATTTTGCTGGAGGGTTTTTTATACTTACAGGAATTTTGTCACAGAGAAAGGCAGTTTTGTAAGACTTGTAAGAATACGTAACTATAATAATGCGTCTTGCATTTGTTACTCAAAAAATAATTAACGTTAAGAATACATAGTTTTATTTGTTACACAACCCTTGAGGGTTATTTTTAAGAGTCCTGTATCTTCATTTTAACATCCAATCTAAACAGGTTTCGATTTAACCATTTTCATTCATCCAAAATAGTAAGATTACATCCTAATCTCTAATGTAAGTCTATTCAAACCAAACTATTACTAAATCCCCCTTTATGTGGAGATGGTAATAATCTAAAGATTTACATGGACGGACCCTTAAGTGAAATCAGAAGGGACTATTCAGAGTTATTCGACCTGCGTATGGAGTGCCCAAACCAATTAGATTTTGAAATAGGTTGCTTAAGCAAAGTAAGATTCCCTAGAGGCAAATTAATATGAACTCATTCTCCTTTTCGTTTGACGAAGTAACATAAAACATCGATGATTCTATAGGTCTCTTCCATGCAAGCAAGCAAGCTTGTATGAGTTAGAGTTTTAGGCAAGACTGATATAAATAAATTCTGCTTTTATTCGTTCTTATTTAACGCTATTTACCATTTGACAAGATTATGGCTAGAAAAGACCACCTTTCGTCTAAAAGAAAGCCCAAAAAACTCTGTACAAACCAAAGAAGTAAGTATATTTTTTTAAATAAAAGCGCCGTAAAATATTTCTTCTAATAACAGCAAGCTAGTATAACGGTATCTATGTAAAATATCACCCATGAAAAGACTGAATTTAAGACACCAATAAATGACATAAACCGCAGGCGTACTACTAGGCATTATCCTCTCTGAAAAGCTCCGAGACATTCTAAGCTTGGATCTACACTGCGAGATGTGGACGACCCCGATTGATTGATCGATTGATTGACGTGCGTAGCGAGCAGACGGGGGGTTTGTTACAAAGGAGTAGTCACACATAACGTTCCATAGTGTGGCTAGTACGTTTTGTTCACTTTCAGTGCTTCGGATTTTTATTGTACGCAGCAGAAAAAAAACACTTATACCTTAATTCCAATAAAAGTTTTTCGAAAAGTTTAAAAATTTCAACTTACTTTGCTAGTAAAATATTTACAAAAAAATTAAAGACTTCTTGCATTATCTCTATAGGAACGTAGCCTATTAGTATAGTAAAGTATGGAGTGCACCAGCTACCAGTAATAAGCTGTGAAATTGGTTTGTGTAATAACTAAATTGAATATCTGAAGGTTTCCATAAATTGGCGAGACTAAAAATATCTGGAAGAAACTAGAGTTCATTCTGCAAATGGAAATGTATTTGGTAAAAATCTTTGTATAATACTTCTATAGTCTAATTGGTACGGTTTTTTTCAAAGAAGGTAAGTTTTTTGTATCCATCCTTTGTTTGAACAATTTATCAAACCTTTTAGCGCGAAAATAAAATAATTTATTCCGAACGAGAAAAACTTTTAAGTTTAATTGAAAGACAAAATGCAGGGGGTTGCTTGGGGTCGTCTTACTGTTTCATTAAGGGCATTAGTCTCTTTGTTTTTCCGTAAAATACACTTCCGCGTTTTGATTTAGTCCACGGGCTCTGATGGACTCAAAGTGTTTTTATAATGGGAACCATAAAACAATGAATCCCTATTTTTATGTGCTACCTTTGTTGTAACCGAGAATGGAATTAAAAAATTGAGTACCCTTCAAGGAATAGAGGTAGTTGGAGTATTTAAAAAAAAGAGTGGCAAGGTTTTTTTGTAGTTTAAAAATAAACAGATCTTTGATTCAGATTCGAGCTGATTTGAACAAATATTACCAATCACCGAGGCATTACTTTTGAAGAATTACCAAAATAATTTCAACGTAGAATATTCACAAACGCTACAAAGCAAATGAACCACGGGAGTTACCGCGTTACTCAGCGGTGAACTCACTATGTTATTAATAAGCACGAAACCGATACTGGTTCTAGATACCGGTACTAGAATGATACATAGATGATACATACATACATAGATGAACACCGTATCGTATGATTCGTATAATTCACCTCCATTGTTCACTGAGCTATATCAGACTATTGGATAAATCAGTCCCAAATGTACATATTTTCCCGTCTTACCCTCCAAATCCGACAATCATTCACCCCGTCCGTAAAATCGTACTCTACAATTTCAGAACACTCACATTTTTTGCTCCATTTTCCCTGTCGATATCGTATCAACTTTGGCCGCCAAAAAGCTTTGTTCGTTTATTCAGACCGCGTATAATATAGTAGTGGCAATTGGTGTCCCGAAGGCTGCAGATAAATATGTATGTATCGGGACACTGGGACAGGCGGGTCATCACCTGGGACAATAGAGCTGTGCTCGGTTTTGCTTATACGTTTTATTAACTGGCTGGTTTTGGGTGTCTGGCTTTATCTTGAATTCTGTAGCTTGATAAATAGAATGCTATCTATACTGACAAGCCGAGAAATTGGTAACTTGAAAGCTATCGATCATGCTCTCCTATCAGTTTGTCCGGCTGTAAATTGTGAACCTACAAAATATTAAATTCATTTAGCTCTGAAGCATAAAATAAACCTAGGTAGTTTCAATAAATCAAGGTTTTTCGATGAAAGGTGCCGTAATGGAAACCGATTGTAATAACGACACGGACGGACGCCGAGTAAGCTGAACTCAGTCCAATTTCCCGTTCCATCATATTTATTGGCCCTTCCAATATTCGCTAGAAACGCTGACTAGTCTTACTGCACACTTTGCACAGTCCATATTATGCCACGAACTTACCTACTGCTTTTATAGATTCTGTCTGTGCGGATGAATAAATCTGATAGAGCTAAATCGAGAAATTCGATTGGTTGAAGAAAATTCTAGGGTATTCCATACAAAATACGAATTTGTATATTACGTAAGTAATTACCTACAGCTAGGTAGAATAATATGTATAAAAATATTTCAGCATGAAGCATACGAGTGAATTTTATTTTACAAAGAATTTAAAATCCTTTATGTAAACAACATTTTACATAGCTATTCAATGATCTACCATGATTTTATTTTTATTAAAATTTTTGAGTCGTGAGGTAACCAACATTTTAATTCAGAGCTTTAAAAAGTTATGAATTTTCTTGTTTTAACTAAGCCGCTTATCTTGAGTAGATTTTTTTATTTGGTGTTTCAGCAACAAAATAGTCTCAGCCTTCCTTTTTATTTCAGCCATTTTACAGAACAAACAAAACTTGTACTCCTTAACTCAGTGGCAACAAAAGACTCAATTAAAGTCAGGAGCTGAACAAAGTTATTAAGATAAGAAAGCATCCGCTAAAAATAGTCCCTGCCAGATACCAAGAGGCATAAACCAGTCCTTTGTGGGTCGAATAAACTAAACTGCTGGTACGAGTTACAAACGACTGGAAAAGAAAACTTTAGATTTTTTTTCTAATTTGATAATCTTCGGATTCAGTGATTGAGTTATAAGCAGTAGAGTAATCGCTGCCTCTCTAGCCATGGACCCTGTTAACAGAAGGGAGGATTTCGCTCCGAGCTATTGGCAATTATAACAGCCTATCGTACTTCAAAGAGAACCAAGACGCCGGAATGAGGTGCTTTTCACACGTTTCCG
Source organism: Eulithis prunata (assembly GCA_918843925.1). Lineage (NCBI taxonomy): Eukaryota > Metazoa > Arthropoda > Insecta > Lepidoptera > Geometridae > Eulithis > Eulithis prunata. The sequence continues at coordinate 2,334,301 of OU974016.1, read as the reverse complement.
GCATTATGTACGCAAACAGGTGTTTGATGCCCGCACTGGATTGAGGGATGAAGGGACTGAGATTTTCATGAAATATTAATAAGTAGGGGATGAAATTTGATTTGAAGTATCAGATCAACGCACTGGTATTAAGATATAACGGCACTGAGGCTTTAATATTACGCTGTTTTTTGCTTACAAGACGAAAATAGTTCGGTTTTTTTTATTATATTTACTAAGTACATTTTTGCGTTGAAATCGTATTATTTACCTACTACTGCTACATTCCGAAACATTTTCGCATTGTAAATCTCTTTTCTCGCAAGCTTATTCCATATCAGTTACATTTAACTGCAAATAGCATTACAATTCAAACTACACAATATTTCAGATGTCAGACGTAGGGCGTAGACGGGCACCTTTAGTAAAAGCCCTGTCTACACGAGCGAGAGTAAACTAGTGAGTTCAACGATAAAGCCCAGTCAATAAATAAATAATCAATGAAGCACAGAACTAAGTATAATTAATACCATTATTATTAAAGGAGGTCGTGGCGGAATAAAAACTCCGTCACAGGAGTTGGCCACTAACTCAAACGAACTTATTTGTTTCGAACAAAATTGTTTTTCATATTTCTGTGTTCCGGTTGTATGAGTATGGGTGCCGGTACAATTGATAACCTTTACGTCTCAGAGTATGGACGCAGTGCGTTCTCAATGAAGCAATGCATTGTTATAGGAAAGGTAAACATGAGGTGCTAGTTCGATAAATTTTTTTCTCATAAAAAAAACATTCATGATGAATTTGTGTTTCTGTACTGCAGATTTTGTTCTTGATTAGTAGGTACTTGGTATGTATAGCTTTTCTTAGGTTTTGTATGAATAATAAGGTTCAACGACCGTTTCGTGTATCAAAGGGCTTTGAATGTTGTATAGAATCAGATTACTCAGTGTGTTACACGCTAAACAAACATGAATATGACAGGGGATCTACCTACACTGCTTACATTACTAGGTAGCTAAACTAAATGCTTTAGGTCTCTAAACTATTATTTTAATATTTCTAGCCAGACCGACATCGCTACCGCGAAGCGAAATGGTAGTGAAAATTAAAAACTTTGGTAGTTATTTTTACAATATTTGTATAATCAAAAAAATTTTAACTTGATAAGTTTAACTCAGACACTAGTAACTATCTCTTACTTCGGTTTCAAATTATTTGGGTAATGCTATAAAGTTGTGAAAATGGTGTCTAAAGTTTTGAACGCCGTTACCATTTTCACTTTGCCGTAGGAGTGCTGGTTTGTATAATCAAAAAAGTATTCATTTTAGCTTTGAGATCCTCTTACGTATTCACTAGAAAGTTTTATGGTTGAAATGGATAAAAATGTTTGTAAGCAACAGGAAATGTAAAATCAACCTAGATTGAATTATCCAAGTAGTATTCAATAGCCACCACAGAATAGCAAACTCGCCAGATAGATAACTCCAGCCACTCGTAATAAGCACATCCTCTGAGAGTTAGTTCGCCTAACTTCTCTGCAACCTGATTGGTCCCAGGGAGAGCCGTTTGAGCAGACTTGTCTTATGGGATTAGCTGCTGTGACAGCTAAGCTGTGGTTCAGTTGATCTTTGTTTAATTGGTAGTCTTGTTAAGGATTACGGGACTAATCTTGTAGACGTAAAGTCATTGAGCGAATTTGCGGTACTAAAACGATATAGACTATACTAAAGATCCTTGCGGGTATTCAAAATCTGATAGAGAGAAGCACGTTCCAAATTAGCAACAAAATAATTGGATAGGTATCTAGTAACAAAAGCTGAAAGCACTAGTGACACGTCAACCAGAAGCTCGTGACCTAATAACGCCAAATATTTCTCTCGGCAGCTTTGTCGGTCCATCATCGCTACTGTTTCGGAGATCGAACGGTCAAGTGGGCTTCGATCCAAACCACAAAAAAAGTTGTGCTGGCTTGGTATTGGTTAGTATGGCTAGAATAGGCACATCACTATAAGCCATCTAAGAACTGCCCTAAAACGTTAGCCCAGTATCAATCGCACGGCGTGTAATTGATAGCCCCGTACGGAACCCAGACGGGTTCCGGCTAATTGGGGTTCGTTAGGAGGCGATTGTTTGTCGACACTGTCCAGGTGTAACACGGCTCAATGTCGATTTAATGTGGGTAGTATTGATCTCGCCAAAATTACGGTAATTCATTGACCCCTAGCAATAAGGGTTACATTTTGATATGTAGAGTTTACGGTGCTGTGAATTAGGTGGTTAATTAGAATCTTAGCATGTTATTCAGATAGATCAGAGGAGGTTTCAATCGCTTTTTCCTCTTAAATAATCAAGATTAGATAACTGGTTATTTGTGAAGAATTTCTTGTCCATGATAACTGGTTATTTCGAAGGAATTTATTATCCTCGTAGCTATAACCGACACTAATTGAAATTGTTATCTGTCAAGAAAAATATTCCTCTAGCATATTTGGTTAGTTCAAATCCTCGTAGATAACATCCTGTTTAAATACTTATCTGTTGAGAAAAATATCAAAATTATGTTTACTCTAGTGGTAGGTAATTTTAAGATACACGAAAAAACCATTGAAGTTTGCATAGCAATGGTGAATAAAGAAAATACACTGTAATTTAGAAGTCTGGTATGTTAGTGACTTTATTCCAGTGGGTAACGATTCCATCCAACACGGGAACAACTAATATTATTCTACCTCACTGAAACCGAGGCTGAGCAAACACAAACACGGTTGTACTGGGCTAACCAAACATCGTAAGGGAATAATGCGGATTTTATGCAAAATGTTCATGTCCTGAGGGATTTCTCTTGAAGAGCCTAATTTTGTAAAAAATATTTTATATCAAGGTACTTACGTCTTTAGTGGACGTGCACAGTGAGGCAATGCAGTGTTATAGGCAGAGATTGTACCAGGGGGGCATATAGGTACTTGTTCTATAATTTTTTTTATAAAAAAATCATTTCATTCATTCATTTATATTAATGGAATATATTAAATTTTCATGTTTACTGAACGAAACGAAATAAAAAGTCCTGATTCAGTAGTACACTTTCTAACTTGATCTGTAAAAGATAACATTGATACATGCGTGATCCAAATATCGAGTTAAACAATACTGCATGTCATAACGAGCATGTGATTCCTCATTCCACAGTTCAATAGTACGCTGAAATCATCGGAAATTTTGGCGAACATGACATCATTAAATGTTGAAACGGGATTGCCACGTTTGCATAACGTTACTGCCTACACAATACGTGTACACCGTAACTGAAACTTGAAAAATAGTGCGCATAACCATGTATGTTTGAGATCAAATGTATTTCGATATTTTTACATTATGTTTAGGTTTTTAGTAAAACAAACATCCAAAACAAAACAATAATATTGTTAGTGCATACGTGTTGAATATAAAAATCTATTTTATGCAATAACATGACACAAAAGAGTATGGGAAAAGTATGGAAAGCTACGCTTGCCTAACATCAAAATTAATAACAAACAAAGATCGCGTCTAATATTATCATCTAAAACCGGCAGTCATAAGGAAATCCCGTCTGCATTGTGTTAAAGCCGAAATGTTAATTAGTGAATTAATGTCAGAGGTTGAACCTTCATGAATAGCTATTTCCACACTACCAACTACACGACGACTATACGATATCCTCGGAAGTACTATGTCTACCACGACATAGAATAAATAAAGCTAGTACTATGTCGTGGGAGAGCTAATGCACAGATATTTAGCACTAGAAGCTTCCATACACATTGAGAACACTTCTTTTAGAAGTTCTTTTTTTTATTTTTTTATTTTTTTTTCCTTTTTTTCTGTTTTTTTTTCTTTTTTGAGAACTTTTTTTTTTTTTTCTTCTTCTTTTAGAATTTCTTGTATAATTCGTTACATTGACTGGCAAAACTTTTCACATCGGCTGAAAGTGTACTGTGACGGCAGTATCTAATTCTAATTGGTTGTTGGGGAATGAGATCTGCACTGACGTCCTGCGTTGGGGTGCATTGTGCATTGTCCCCCTGCTGACCTCACCCCAGCCAGCATAACTCCTTAAAATAACGGAGGATGACTTGGGGTTGATGACAGCAATGTTTCTGCATCCCCGATGGTGTTGTGGATGCCGAGGAGTGAGACTCGATCAGCTCCTGCAGCGGTGACTATATTTTAATTGTTTTTTTTTTTAGTTTTATAAAGCTTTTTATATAATTTTGTACCTATGACTGGATCTTGTGTCTGAAATAAAAGATTATTATTATTATTATTATTATTATTAATTACTGTGACATCATCAGTATCGTGTCGGTGTCGTGAAGTGTGAAATTTATCCTAGGTATACCAGCATGCTCCATTCTCCGGTTCGCCCGAGTACACACTTGACTGTTACAGCTTTTGTAATAGTTTTATTTACTTACTTGGGTTATAGTAGTGGAATTCGAATTAACCAAGACCGCGACTGTAGCAGACATAATAAGATGTGCCATTGTGTTTCGCAGAACTATGTGCATAATATGCTAGTTATTAGTTACTCCTTACCTCGGAAGAAGTAAGCCATAAAACTTAAGTAGACTTATCGCAAAATTGAACGGAAAATAAATGCTACCTCCTCTCTAATAATTTTTTTTTTTAATTCTCCAGCTAATAAAACTGTTATTTAAGCAGTATACTCCGTGCACCCTCTAAATATAAATACCTACACAGTTGCTAAAATGTTTAATGAACCAAAATATTAAATGAACTTACCTATGTAGGTGGTACCTATCTTCGATCATGTAGTTTGCGTTAGGTAAGACTAGAATTTCTAGATCAATGGGTTACACTATGTGGACATACATACACTATGTATAACAAGAACACAGCGTGTAGTTCAGAGATAATATTAATAGCTCGAAGCTATATAATTTAATATTCAGTAATTTGGTGTAAGGTATCACTGAAGTGTGATTACAATTACATACCTCATTAATGATCTACCTGATAGTCTAAAATCAAAGTCAACCTTCATGCAAATTGCGTGTGAAATTGGACCTTCGTAAAGTACCTTCCAAATCCATATCTACTAGCGGATCCAAGGAAGAGCTAGGGAAGGGGGGGTACATGTTTGTCCGTGGGGTACAGCAATTTTTCTTCCAAATCTGTATTCACTAGCAGATCCAAAAAGGAGCTAGATAAGCCCCTCTCAAAAGCCCTAGGTCTACTTAAAGGTGGACCAGGATTTTCTCAAGGAAAGCTCTGAATAGTTGGGTAAAGCCAAACCGAAATCCTGGACCCGCCTCTGTATGTATCCAATCCAAAACAAAGCTATCGATACGTAATACCTCTCACGTAGATAGCAACTGGATTTATGAGTTGATAAGAGAAGCCATTCTGTTTAATGGATTACTCCCGTTAGGAAAGAATTCGGGGAATCCCGCTGAGGTATTTAGGTTAATTTGGTGGGTGACGTGGAAGATGGATTTGGCTGCGTTGCTGATGAGAGTGCTTCAAAATAAGTACAAAATTTTATTTGAAATATACGGAAGAAAAATAACGAGAAATGGGACTGGTACAGGCAGCATCCGAAGTTAATATATTTTTTACAGAATATTATAAATAAGCAAAGTAAGCTCGTATGAGTTAGTAGCCAACTCTCAATATTATTAATTATTTTGTTTTTAAATTATTGTGTTTTACTTTAAGTTTGGAAAAAAAGAAAAACAGCTACATTTTAGTTTTTTAGTCTCAATTAGTAACGCCACAGATCATAATATAGGTAATATTAGTAACGCGTTACCAATATCTCAGTTGGTACAAGAGTCTACATTTACTTTATGGTTTCCAAGGGTTTTACTGAATTCGTTTATTTATAGAGGCCCTAAATACCTAATGAACGGTAAATAATACGAACAATTCAATAGAAAGCATTTACAAGCAGTAGAGCGAGTGACTCCCGGTATACGGTTAATCGTGTTAGAAACGCATCCGAAGTCACCCCACTAGGGCTGTGAGAGGTTAAGGTTGTTACGGGATTGTGTCGATAAAATATTTTTGTCCTTTGACTTTTTTAATATTGAAACAAATTGAATAAAAATATAAAAATTGCATATTTGATTGTTCTTATTAGTTCTATTACGTTTGATTTATTTAATCACATAAACGTGTTATTGGAATCTACTCTAAAAAACTAAATATATGTAAGGAAATGTATGTAATTTCCAAGCCAAAGGGCACTTGATCATTGCTATACAATTTTGATTTTTCTTTTCTTTAGCGAACGTAGAATTTCAATTCGGTTGGGGCTTTTTTTTATGACGTTTTGTTTAAGAGGGCTTATCATCGATATCAATATATCTAGCAACATCTCTAGCTTTCTCCTCGCTCTCGCAGGTGAGTGGTCGTAAACATGCCTCCGATAAGTAATATTAGCATCCGCTATCGCATTCTCTAGAGCTGTTATTACCTACGTAGTAAATCTCTGCTTCTATCTCAAGGGTTTGTGTCTCGACTGTGGAATTATCGTCTCTTGTTACCTACCTACTTCTTGTTAATGGATAATTTACTTTGAAACAATTCGAACCAGATTTTATGTTATGTAAGCCACTACATAAACCACAAAACACTATTCTGTGACCTTTTACCAAATAGAACTAGACAATTGAAATGGCTAAGATTAATTTTGAGATAAGGATGAATTGTTTCAGCCTACAAACACTATGAACATGTAATTTATACTTTCGAATGTGGTTTACTCTAAATTTAATTATATCTTTATTAAAATAAACAACTTCAAACATTCATCAAATCAACCTCACATCTCTACAATCTTGTGTTCCACTCTGTCAGAAATCGGAATTCCGTAACGAGGATCTAGAACCATATTCATGTTTGAAAGTCCAGTACATTGCATTAGCCAACGCTGCCTACCAAGACAAATGGTGTTTGCTTCCCAAATTGACTGAGTCTGATACTTGCCTAACTCTTAGTGTGGATCTCGTTGGCTCTGCCACAGTTCATAAAATTAAACAGATGGTGAATTCGACTTTTCATTCTTCGATAATTTTGAATCTTCAGATTAAATATCTAACATTTTATGAAGTTTATAATTACATATTTTTAGTTATGTATATTTATGGTTTTTGAGAAAATTTACCCCAGTTTATAGATAATCAATATAGCGCCATGTGCATATAAATAAGACAGTGGCTTTTTGTTAGTCTTCTTTTATGAAAGAACAATAAATTTTAATGATTTTAAAATTTAGATTAAAAGTAAAAACTCTTGTTGTCATAATTTCGATGATTGGTTCATTTATATTAAACAACTTCAAGCTGGCCTTTGTCAAGGTAAAATTAGTTTTCTGTTTTTACTGTGGCTCGAAGTAATGCTGAATCTCCGATGTTCGAAATTAAATTACAAGTGTTGACGGTTGCGGCACTTTCGGGGTAGGTATGTTAGTTTACTAACGAAATTGGGGCGCTGGGAAAATTTGTGAAGTTTTGTTATTCTTACTAGTTGGAATTGAGATCGATCCGGCTTACTCTTTGATTGAGTTACGTAAGGTGAGTTTGGTGTTCCACTCTAACTGCAAATTAATTTAGGCATGTGGGTAATGGCTAAGTATGTAGTATTCAATTGTTTTAATAAAACATGGAAGACCTGCCGTGGACACAGACCAGCATTATAATTTTTTTTGTGGGGTTTCTATAGAGTTTGAAAAGCAATAGTGACTGTGTTCTAGACTAGCTATAGCGTAAAACTGCCTCTCACTCAATAGGTGAGTCCGTTATAGAATATACTGGATAATTGGCACCCCATTTATGTGCACAATACATCAAGTTTATCATTTAATATTATTATTTCGTTTATTTACCTACCTACTTGTAACTTACAGAAAAGCATAACTTTTGTGCATGTCTCTAATATAAAGCCAATGTCACTTAAAGCTGAAGTATAAGCCCGTATTACGGGATACTATTAAACCGCAAAATTTAAGTGTAAACAAGTCACAGAAGTCAGCGTACAAAAATGGGCAAAAATTTTAAAATCCTGAAATTTTCTAAACTGTGTTCTGTTGGTTGAATGAATCTAGTTACATAAGTAGGCACGTACTCATTAACGTGTAACATATAAAAAATAATAACTAGACACAAGAGACAACTAACTACTAGCAGTAACATTGTAACATGGTTAAAATATACTTTTTATCCAATCGATGAATAGAAAAAATACATAAACAAACATAAGTTGAAAACCCTACCGTTATCCTACAATATGTTATTAACAATGGCATATCGCGTATCACTTGACCTGGAAACAAAGCAGTCCTTTCTGTAATTGGAAACATTCAGATATGCAAAACCCTGCTCACTAAATGGCCCCTCTGAAAAATTTATGCGTACCCGCTTGACGTAGCCCTGTAGGCTATTTTTTTCTGGCGAAATTAATGACTGACCTCGTATCAATATTCCTATCTTTTTTATTATTCTTGTATCTCAAATGGGATTTAGGGATCACAAGGGACCGTTTATGGAATTCGCGATTGCTAATGGTCTCGAAAATGGCTCTAGCAGGATAATACAAAACAATTTAAGGAAGGATGTGATTTTTCCTTTTTGAGAGAAAATTTTAAAAGCAGAGTTTTTCGCTGTTTTATCGAATCCAGTCCTAAAAAAACTAGACCCATATTGCGTCAACTACTAAATTAAACTAACATCAACCCGTCCAGCCAAGCTTGGACATAATCATGCATCAAAATACGGGTCAGAGGGTGCTCATACTTAATCGAGGTAATCCATTTAGCAGACAAGTTGTACACATTGACCATTTCCACCAGACCTTCCTCACTCCCCCTATGCTACCGCTCTGTGAGTACACACGAGCAAAATGACCTGTCTCCAGGGGTCTTTATAGACCGGCTATGTTTTATCAGGTCATAAATTTCTCCGGGTATCTAGCGAGACGACTTCCGTTGCGGGTACTGCAAAATTTCGACAGAGAAACAGATTTAAGTCTAGTCTGACGTTGAAAGCTTATTTGGTGTAGAAGAAAGGAGTATATATCAATAAAACAGTTTTAGTATAAATTTTACCGTTGACTACGCACCAAAAAGTCGTTATCGCGTATTAAAAGTGACGGCAACAACTCGAAACTACGTAATTTAAGATATATTATACACCACACCGCACTGGGAGCACTGGGTAAGAAGAACTAGGCCAGCACACTAGAGTACTGTGTAAAGCTCTGGTAATAAGGACGTATCACGGCGTAAAACTGTACCACTTGCATCGAATATAAAAGTAACTTGCATTTACGACCTGCGAGAAAGTGCATACAAGAAAAAAAACCATAAACTTAATACACAATATTTTTCAACATCTACAAAAGAAAAAATATTGTACTATAAACATTGCGTCCTAAATAAGTAAGTACATGTAGAATAATTTTTAGTCACCACATAACGTATCAAACGTGTCAGCTTGTAAGCCCAACTCAATGGTTTTATATATTTCCAGTTAATAATCATAAAAAAACTTCCGATTTTCGGTCAAGATTCGTAATAGTTTCACCAAATTACGCTGCAGAAACCTTAGGGTGAAAATCCTGCTGACGCCAAAAGTTTTGATTAGATACTGAATGTTAGAAACCGAAAGTAGTTAACGCGAAATTTTGCTCTCGACTGTCGATTTTGATGTCATTAACAGACATACCGGTTTACCTTCTTTCACACTCTTTTATTGTAAACGCTACTTAAGCTGCGAAAAAAATATTTGACGTCAAATCATAAGCTGTAAAACCACTCGGCGCAAAAAAAAACTTTCTAGTATAAAATACAGATGCCTTGATGATGACCGCTGTTTTTCAGAAAACTTAAGCTTAATTCTCACACTCTGGGTGTAAAATGCTCTGCAAACGACCTCGTGGTTGTCGTGAGCTGGGTTGAGAGCGATTAGGGCGTGTGCGGCCTACATGTGAAATGTCTTTTAATGTACTTTGTTTACTGTTATCCAAGTCCATTCTTTTGGGGACCAAAACCAAGTGCACACAGGACATGTACAGTACAAAACTAGAAAAAATTACGATCATGCTTCCTTTAGCGGTTCGGTAAAAACAAAAAAATGCATTATGACACCTTTTGAAAAATAAAAGTCTTATGAAAAATCATAAAAAAAATTTAGATGATCAAAACTTACCATGTGCTTCTATGACTCACTATTAAATTTACTACTACTTACGATTACTTTACTTTTAATACATTAAAAGAGTGATTTTGAAAGAAAGCTCGGTAAACTATGCCGAAGTAGCTTCTAAGCTGTATTGCAGTACACTGCGTTCTCACGTCGTGTTGTGAGTTTTCGTGGATACCCCAGAGAGTTGGTTCGAGTGATAAACTTTTTCAAAGTTTCGGGTTCTGTGAAGCCATTTGTGTTTAACCTGCTTTTACTCGAGTTTTGATGGAATTCCAGGTATGTTTAACTGAACTAAGCTAAAATGTACCTACTAAAACTTCTTTACTAAATAAAACTTATAATTGAATACAGCCAAAGTTTTTTATGAAATAGCTATTAATTTATAGTTTCTGTGCACACAACAAACATGAAAAAAGGCTAATTTACTTTGAAAAAAAGAACACAGCTAGCGTCAGCTTGTCCTGATCAAATATAGAGGTTCGGGTAGTGATACCACCACAGTGGAACGGAAACCAGAACCAACTTTTTGCCATCAACTTTATAAAAAAACCGCGTCGTCTCCGACTATAGTAAAGACTCATTAGAGAGTTGTTACAGCATTTCGCAATTACCAAAACGGCTACCTCAGGTCCAGTTACCGCAAAGTTTGTTTTGAGTCCAAATGTTATAGTGAAAGGCTTCTCTAAAGTATTGTTTCGGCTGAAATACAGCTAAATTACATTTTACAAGCGCTAAAGAAACGCGTCGGAATTGCGAGTATTTTTTTTTGCGCAACAAAAATAATGGTTGCCAGCTTAAAACAACACAGTCCTTGACCTTTTCTAAGAAACCACATCAGTCAACAAACTGGGAACCCATTTTTAACTCCCAAGTGGAGCCATTAAGTCGAGCGCCCTTAGCAGCTAGATAGAGAGGACAGCTGGTTTATTTATTGCTAACAAGAGCTTCATTGTAACTAATCTTTCGTTTAATCCAATAGGAACTAAAATACAGAAGAATAGTAAGAAAATCTTAACAAGAGTATCCGGCGCTAGAGTTAGGGGTTTAATTCCATTTAATTCCCACGGGAATAAACTATGTTGTAACTATTAATAGTTAATCAAGACAGTATGGTGATGTATGTACAAATAAATACACAATGATTACTAAGTGGTCTGTTGTTCTAAAAATATCACCGTACAAAGAGTTTCTTTAGGTTCCTACTACCAGCGTACTTATATTTGCCATCAAGCAGCTATGCTCGCATTGTGATGTTCTGGCTTGAAGGGTTTGTTCCATCGTAAAGAGGTATAAGAATATAATTTCAGCAGTAGGACATCCACTACTGAACATGTTTTCCCTCACAGATTTTCATAAGTGATCATGCGACTTACACTCAACTCAATAGCTTTTTACAACCAAGGTTGGTTTAAAAGAGTGATAAAGCCATTTTGAGAATCTGTAAAAGAACGGACTGACGACTTGCTCCAGCTAATTAATAAAAGTGTCGCAAAAACTTGCGACATAAATTGTGGCGCGTCGTAAGGCAAGAGACCAAAACGTTTTTATGTCTCGCTTAGCGGTTAAGAAAACTTTGAGTGGCAAATTAAAAATTGGCAGCAGATTTTGGGTGGTGAAATGAAAAAAATAAGCATAATCGTGTAGAGGTGCTACGAAGATCGTAGAGGCTCTACGATCTTCGTAGAGGCTCTACGAAATATGTAGTACGTCTCTGCGTATTTTGTTTCTATTGTTTTTCCTTTGTAAAAACCATTGTGGTTTTATACTTTCCTTGTATATATTTAGTTAACAGAAAAAATACATTACAGAGGTAAGCAAAATAATTCAAAAGCCACGCACGCAAGTTTAATATAATTTTCATTACGGAATTGTGCCCTCCATCGTCGTTAGCCTTAAGGGCACTTTTGTAAGTGTAAAGGGCTCCACTATTTATGTTTTTACCTGTCCTGCGCAGCTGTAGACCCTAATTCAAAGGATTAGGGCAGCACGCAGCTTGTGCGAATGAGTTATAAAGAAAACTGTACTGCTATTACTTCTGCGACGCTGATGGTTGTTTTCATATTATGTGTATTTTGGACTGTATAAACTAAACACTTAAAACAAACAATAAGAAAAAAAAACAAAACAGGTAGAAGATTAAAATCCTTGAACTAAAATATTTTAACTCAAGGAATTTATCAGCTTTTCTATAAAGAAAACCAAGCACAAAATAAACTATTAACATGACTTTTTGGCCCTTGTTTACGTTCAATGTGCTCCAATCCTTACACAGTCGAGAGGTTCACCCCCAGCTGTTTAGCACCTCTGTGTACTAGGGTTTACATAAGGGCCCTCTACTAAAGGGTCAGATCCTTTGTGAGGTCGAAGTACGTTTACGTTCAATTTCTCTAGTGCGCTCACCGCCTTAGGGCGTAATTCGAATTTCCTTTACAAAAATCTGGCACAGGGGAAAGGTTTGAAAAAAGCTGTCGGTAACGTACTGTTTTTGTTTATTCTATACTAGCTGTCGCCCGCGGCTTTGCTCGCGCGGTAGCAGCATTACGCATTATTTGGTTAAAATCTTTGATCCTAATTTTTGACCTTTTAGGGTGCGACTTTTCAAAATTCCTTTCTTAGTTGCACCCTTACACTATTTAAGGATACTATCCTCCAAATTTAATATCTCTAGGACTTATAGATTAGGCTGTGCGTTGATTGTCAGTTAGCTTCAAAAGAGTTTTATATGTATATTTAGAAGATTTATAATTATGAAAACCACTTTATATATTGTATGTATAGGCTCGAAACTGTAATTGAGTCATTTTGTTTAGTTTTAGTCGCCTGCGTACTATGAACTATAGTTTAGCCATTTCATTGGATGAACTTTTGAAATAGAAAAGGACTGGAAGTGTGTTGGGTCGAAAACAAAGTAGGTACAATACAATAACAACCCTAATGCAGAGAGCAAACGGGCCATCGACCACAGCTACTGTGACAGCATTTTTGAAGAGATTTGCCCACATACGTTCAAAACTTGACAAACCCAGCCCCGTATCGTGAGCTCTGAACGGCCTTCGCTGTCCAGCATAATGCCAAGCTATGTGGCCACAGATATACGAAAACAAGAAGCTTTTGACGCCAAAAACGCGCTGAAACGCGCTAACGTCACTATTTAGTCGTAGAATATCTATGATTTAGTATGAAAATAGTTCAGAAAACCTGCCAGGCTTTAACCCTGGCAGGTTTTTACGACATAAAGGTGTGTGGCCGCCATTAGTACAAACTAGTTGCATAATAAACAATCGAACTTAATTAATAAATTAATACCACGTAAAGTAAATACTGTGTGATACAAATAAACTGTATCAATCAGAGGAATTAGGCATAATCTTATCATTTGCGATTGAAGCGAACAATTGTTTGGGTATATGGACGTGATTATCGTAACGGATATTCAACGTCTATAGGGGTTAGTTCCGCTATGCACGAGTCCCGCTTTGCTCGGATTCTAAAATACCTAAATAAAAGTGCCGCTATGCTACGAATTTCTCAGTTCTACCTTAAACAATGGAAGGTACAGTTCGTTAGAAAAGTGTTTCTAAAGCATATTTAATTACTATCAAGGATAGTGGTAGAGGATTAGTCATCCCACCAGAAATTGACAGGATGGCAGGCACATCAAGGGAGTACGAGGCTGATTTTGTGCCACGACACGACACTTACACGATATTCTCAGAGAAGTAATCTCTACCAAGTTCTACTTTTTAATCCTGCCGGTGCCGACAACGATATTTTTGTTCAAGCCACTGCTGTCGGCACCGCTTTGTATGCAAACGCCCAATGTTTCGCAAATTTCTAATAGAAATTGTTTCTACAACTAAGAAGGCTATTACAAAAGGTTCAAAGGCTTAATTCAAACTTATTACAAAGAATTTAGTTCAAGATTTAGAATCAAAATTGGTGTTTTTAGAACAAACATTTGAATAAAACAGATATATATATTTATGTAGGCCCTTGTTGTATTAGGGATTCGTATATTTTATCATTTCAGCTAGTGTTTTTTTTAATTGGAGTAAAAACGGACAAAAAAATAACAAAATTAAAAATATTACGCATGACTTAAAATTTAATTCCCAAATCTGAGTTTTATCAATTACAGTTTAAAATTATTTTGGAGGGATCGAAATTGTTAATTAGCCTCCACATTAATGAGGAGAGTGGTTCTTGTTAATCAGTTTCTCGGTAATTGTTCATCCCCCACTCCCCAGCTTCCCCATTATTGCGGTACTTTACTACCCTCTCGGTCATTTACACCACGCAGTGTTTTAGTAAGTTTTCTTTACGATTTTTTGTTTCATCTTGTGAAAAACTTTTCTCTTTGGTAGTAATATTTGTTAATCACTAACGCTGACCACAACCAAGGCTTGTTCTAGTTTAGATTATTCAGTCATAAGCTGTTCCGTTTGTCGACTATTTTAATAATTTATAAGCTTATAAAACTGACAACTTAAATTTGATACGCCTCAATCATCAAATGATGATGATGATAGCAGTTCTATTGATCGTATACACTAGAGAAAAGCGAAATACGCAATGTCGTGTACGTGGATGACGTGTTTTTTCTAGTTACACTTACACTATTTAACTGCCAAACTACAACAAAAAATACAACCGAATTGAGAACTTCCTCTTTTTTTTTAAATTGGTTAAAAATGACATTTTTGCTAATGTGGGTACAATAAAGAACACAGTTTACAAGTTCGAATGTTTTGTGGTTTTCAAGAAACCACGTCGTTTAATATGCAGGAGAACACATTCCACTGATAAATATTTGAAACGTCAAATTTTATGGCTAGGAACGCTCGTAAACCTATTCCTCACTATGTCTCACAAACTGCTTACGTACCACAAGTATTTACTACTACCCGCAAATGACTGAGAGCACCTGCCTCACACCGCAAATTGCTTCTACCTATATTTTATGTATGACAACGCGTTTCTAACGTCACATTGCAATCACGAAAGCTGGTTTAGTCCAGCAGAAATACTTACACTCGGATAATTTGTTTTGGGTGAAAGATAGCGCGCAGCTGATAGGTTAACGTAGTGTAACCCTAGCTTTTTTACAAATACACCAAGCCCTTTAAGCTATCTATGAAACAGCATATTGTCTCGAGTCAGTTTATCTTCCATGATTATTATGGTTTCAATTTGTCAATGATAAATGCAACTCAATAATGTGGCGTTCATTTTGTTTGCTTTAGCACGGTATGAATCAGCTGAATCTCTGCTACCTTTGACTACGTTTGGTACACGCATCACGTTTTAGATCTCGTACAAAATAATGTGAGGTCAGTGAATTGTAAGGACAGAGGCGATAAACCTTGGGGAATAAAGAAAAGCTCGTTATATTCCATGATTTTAACGATGGAGGGTAAAATTTGATGGGCATCCCTTTTAGTGATAACCCTAACTGCTTGCGATAGTTACAGTTGTGTTTCCTTGTGTAAGACGTTGATCTTTCTTAATCTAATAGGAGTTGAAAACTCAAACATAAAGTACCGACACCAATTTCAACAAACGAAAATAAAATACGCGCATTTTTTTTAATCAACCAACGCCAAATAGCTGTATCTTCACTACCACCTTTGCAGTCATCATAGCAGGCACTGATTCATAGAAACCCGTAGCACATAACGTTAATGTGCTACTCGTAGCACAAAAGACTAATGTTGAGGTTGGATGGGTTTACTAGAAGTAGTGAGCATTGCGTGTGGCATGAAAACCTACTTAGTGGAACGTGCCCTTTATATTTCGGTTATGGCTTTTAGCTAGCAGGGTTGAATAAGGAGGTGGCTTATCTAAGAGAAAGCTCATAAAGCATTCAACGCTCACAAGCACGTATAGTCCCTCGTGAATAAGGAAATTGAACGGTTTCGAGTGGCTCCATATACCTACCTAAATTATATTCACTTTGTGGTCTTTCTAACAAATTCTTTCAAAATATTGAATTCTCAGGTGGCCCAGATGGAAAAAAAATCCAGTGAGCCCACTATGCAAATGAGCCCAACTGGGCCAAATATAATAGGCTGCTTGCTTAGCGAGGTAATGGTTGTGGCTATGAGGATACTGTTTTTAATACATTCAAATATCTCACCAGTTTGTTTTGTTCCAGGTTGAAATCTCAATGTCAATGGCAACGCAGTAAGCTGGCCACCAACATGGCCTTAGGCACGGCGTTACTAGTGCTGCAGATAGCACTCGCTACAGCTGGGAAATGCAATACGTAAGTACTTATTTGAAAGAAGGATTTATGTAATATGAATAAATACTTTCATACATACGTGGAAGTCCTTAGGTCACATCTCTATAGTGGTATGGTTTTGTCCCACCTTACCCCCAGGGGTATGGTGGGTCCGAAGTAGAAGGAAAATACATTTATATTTTCCCAAATAACGGGATGAGAAGAGCAAAAGACCGACTCTTATGGTGCGCCTTGGGCCCAGACGTGGACCGATATATGTTGATGATGATGAGATAACTCTGTGTATAAATTGTGTAGTATAGGTATATACGCCTTACATTAGGCAGGGACTATAACATTTCCGAGAAAAGAAACCTAAATCTACCTGTAACTTCAAAAAGAAAGCTGCTACTGACAACTTAATGGACATAAAACGTTCTTTTTATTGTTCAGAAAGCTTGTCTAATTTATTAACAAAATGAAGAGTAAGCTTTTATACAAATGAAAAGAAAAATGAATAAAACTAACAAAAAAAAACACAGGTTTTTACATTATGAAATTTTTGATCCGACGACGAATGCACTCATTATCAATGCTCTGTTTACATTCCCATTAAAATCGCACAACGCCACAAAACCTCACTTTCCCCGACATTCAAATTAAAACCATGAAGAGTCTCGTGACCTTACATTTCGTAGTACTCTACTCGGCGCGCGTTGAGAGGCGAAAGTGAAATAGTGAAAACGTGTCAAGCGCCATCGCTATATATATATAATATGCTAGTACATACCGTACGCTAACAAGCTTTATTTTTCATCTAAAGAAACCACCGAGTTCAAGAAGAATTTGCTGGTAAATCAAACGTTCTAAAAATATTCTGATCAAAACCGCTGGATTTTATAATTTATTCAGAGATTTAATTTTATCAGATTTATTTATTTATCAGATCTATATTATAGATATTAGATTTTATATAAAACGATTAAGAAAGTGACTATAACTGACTGAGTATAACCGTTTCTTTATTGTACTTAACATTTTAGTTTAAAAGCACTTACGAAGTTAGATCACCTATGGAACGTTTTTCATAGATAATTATAACTCAAGTACTTTTTACCTCGTAAACCTCAACTTATTAACAGTGTCATCAAGGAAAGTTCTTAACACCAGAAACTTTTCTCAGTCATTTATTAGCATAGAAAGGAGATGTAGTACCAAGAAGCTGATTAGACGAGACCCTAGAGAGCGTTAAAATTATAAAGCGGTAAAGTTTAGACATTATCATTTCGTAGATCTTTTTAGAAAATACTTTAAAAAATTTGGGCTAAGAGTTAGAGCAATAAAGCGTTTCTGAAAAAAAACAAACAAACAAACAAAGTTCTAATCCAAATGCAGTTTTAAAGTTTCGGAACGCATAATGTCAGTTGTTTTCCATGTTTATCAAGAGCGTTAAAAAATAATCATGAAACAATGATTTTAAAAATAAAACAACACTAATTGCCGAACATGCAGCAACAAAAACAAATTAATTACGTTCGCGAACATCCCATTTTCAGTACAAAAAATAATTGTAAATTTTTACGTAAATAATTGCAAGCGCGGCCGTTACGCAATGTTTTTATTAATTGAGTTGAGTTAACCAGGTGCATTCATTCTATAAATTGCAAGGAAATTATGATGCTGGAAATTTACAGTGTTTTATATTGGAATGTATGAAATCAATATTGATGTTTGTAATAGTGTTGTATTGTTTAGTGTATTATTGATACTTTAATCTCCATTTATACATTCCGCTTTTCTCCATAATATTGAGTAGGATTTGGTATTTTAGAGTTCTTATCAGTGTCATATTATAACCATGACGATTTCGTTCTACCTATATAATAAAATCTAATTTTCGATAAAGTCTATGACCAAATAGAATGCCAGTCTGAATTCAGTCTCTGTAGAATTTTTCTTCCTTAATTATTCATCTTGATAGACATGTCCTTGACTTATAAAACAGCTAACACAGTAACTAATTAAATTAGATTAATAGGACAAAATTTAATTTAATAAAAGCCTAGATAATCCAAAAAATATATAAGCCTTATTCTCTGGGTGATATTCCAGGCATTCTTTTAGAAATGTCACTAAGGCTTTAGATATTACCTATCAACATACAATAAATTAATACTAGTGTATCTTATTACATACTTGCGTCTAATTGAAGAAAAAATACGTTTTATTTTTTGTAATTGTTCTAAAGTATAACAATCACCCTTATTTTACTCTCTAATAAAAAATTGTGCATTTTACCACCCTTACTGTTTCTATTTTGTCCCTCTCCACAAAACAATTTGTTATAAAAAAAAATGACACTCATTGAACCAGCTGATCATTTATAATCTGTGACAGGATCATACTAAGATGACAGCTGAAAAGAACTCTCTTTATCATTAGCGGGATGCCCATCAGGAAAGCTGACTGTTACAATTATGTATGAAAAGGAAAATAACGGAAAAAAAGTATCTTGTCACGAGATAATTGGGTCGTCGATGATGCTTGAACGGCAATTTCGGGAAACTAAGCAGCTTGTGGTTTATCCCTAATCGAGGACGGGAATTAGATAGATACATGACCTTATTATCACGATAGCATGAAGAAAGAAATAAATCAGTTAGATAAGTAACAGTTATTTTACTCTGCTAAACATTTTTGGTCATCAATGTGCTACGCATTAGCTACGTGCCTACGCGCGTGGCAAGCACTAATGCTACGCGTATTCGTAGTACGCGCGTAGCGAGCAACGTAAAAGTGATTTCGGTGCAGTGAGTTCATGATTTACATAAAATGTTTGCGTAGGTACAGCATAATATAGTTAGCAGTGGCAAATCCAGGCCAACCCTAAATTCGCAATAAACAACCACTATTTCATTATAAGCCAAATTAAACAGTTCAAAATGCACAAACCAAACTGATGACTTGCGTAATTAATTGAGTAACAAGTTTTAATTAAATGTAATGAAATCACAACAAAAGTCATCTATGGCGAGATAGGGGTGATTTAATTTATCTGGAAGTAAATAATTTTAATATTAATTGAAATTCTTAATTATCTTCAAATTCAGTTTAAGTGAAACTCGATTTAAATTAAAAGTGGGAATCCGGGACGGAGATTACAATCCCAAGTGGGTTGATGTTAGATACAGGGTGAATTTGTGGAGAGAATATTTCTTAAATTCTACCATGTGCTGTGACTAGTGACATCTAGTGATAGTAATAATTATCTCAAACGGTGAAGGAAAACATCGTGTGGGAACCCGCGGTTTAGAAAGCTCCACACGTACTGACAGCTCTGTGGATAAAGCTGTCTAGGCTGAGAGGATGGTAAAGGTGCTGGTTGAGCCTACTCCATCTTAAATCAAGTTCCAATTACTGCAGCGTTCCGTTTATCGGGTCATTGGTAAAAAAAGGTTCTGACGCCGTAAAAATTTATCTAGATTAGATGCAAAGGGCTTGATTATTAAATACCCTATTTTTCATGGTTCGTGTTTTTACAAAATAGCTAAGCCATAGAAGTTCACACCATTTTATACATGCGATAGCAAAAATCTATTTAAAAATGGAACATCCACCGATCCGAAGAATGCATGACTGGCTTAACCTCGTTACAAAAGTTCCGAATCATCCCATGAATTTTGTTTGTCGCCATTTCTCTTGTAACACGCGGGATTCCATTAATCATCTTTACACTTTGTAATAAAATTTACTACTTGACGTCACTTCGGCTCGAAAACTCGATCCGTTTCCGAGAGTCATCTGTGTAATTGACGAAAGTTTCAGCTTCCCGAAAGGGCGCTGTCAGGGGTTTCGAAAGGTTTCGAAAACCTTGTAAACTTTCCGTGCCGAATAAATATTCAGCTCCCTATGAATATGGTAAAGTATTTGCATACTTTGTTAGGGCTTTTTAGGTTAGATTTGATTTGTTATTGAAGGTTTCTTGTTATTCACTAAATAGATTGATAAATAATAAAGTTACGCCAGTCAAGAAATAATACAAAAAATATTCAGTGAGCACATTTTCCGTGGTTTATTAGAAATGTTATGTCTATGTCGACCGGCTTTAGTTAGAACATAAGAAATGCTTATTAGAAGAAGTCCTTTTGAATTTTTGAACTCTTTACCAAGTTCTCCGGAAAGAACACTTTTTCCAGCGTATTTGTTTTCAAAGTTTGCTTAGTTCCTCTTATGTTATTTTAGGTTAAATTTCCAAAGTTCAACCGCTACGTAACAACTGAGTAACGAGAATTCGTAAAGTTTTTCATTATTTTAGGATTAAGATCTTGTAAGGTACAAATAGGTAAATAACAAGTATGGAGGGTACAATCACTCCATTGAGCACTGGAGTGAATGTGGAACAAAGCCTTGAGCACTGGAGTCTGTGCAAACCGTGGCATTTGCTACCAAGATGTAAAGTTGTAGAAGCGATTCCTAAATTACATTGAACTGACTCAAAACATTCAATCACATAGCTCAACTCAACTTTTTCTCTCTGTTGTATGTGTGTGTTTGCCCAATGGGTTGAATATATGGATTTCATTTCATTTCAACTCTAGTCTTTTTTGGTCATAGGTGAACAGCGTGGTTTGTCGGTTGGTAAAAGATGATGGTGATAATCCGGCTAGGTGGGGCGACGACCTTTGTAGCTGGCAAACACAGAATGGAAAGAGCTGAAGACCGGGCTCAATGGCACGTCTTAGGCGAGACCTACATCCAGCAGCTACGTCCGACGTGATGATGATAAGACGATGAAACGTTTTTGATAGCATTTAAAAACCCGCACGTTATTTAGGTGCATATTCTATACCGTATCTAGTTGCTCTAATTCACTGTATACGTATCAATAAACGCCAGCATTGCCAATTGCAATACGTGTTGTACGTTTGTACCTTGTTTCATCGAATTCCGAGAATGTTGTGTACTGTGCGTTTTTAAAATTTACAATGAACTCTACGTATATTAAGTAAGTAAATACTATTTATTACAATAAGGCTGTACCTCATCATCAAATCATATCATTAAGAGCAAACACTCCGGGTCATCTAAAACTTGAATACCATGAATAGCATTAATGGTTTCCAACATATTCAAGTTTTTATAGATGATATGAAATTTTGTTCTCGACTGTATTTTACCAACTAATTGAGTAACAGTGGGTTACCAGTCTTGTCGCACTCTGCATACAAGAAGTTGCAATGCAAGTACATGAAAGGCAGGCCGCTTACATTGCGCGGAACGTGTCAGAAAAGATATGGGTTACGCGGTTGCGAGATGCACTGAAATAATACAAGCATTCAACGCTGTACGAATTAAATTGTACTTGAGTGAGTTACTTGAAGTGAGTCGTCTTAACCTTATGAACTATAAGGTTCTATGGCCTTGCATACCATTTTACTGTTTGCTTATTGAGTAGTTAATCATGTTCCCTTCTACATGCATCCATAATTCCAGGAAAATGACATCATTCTTGTCAATAGCGCTCAATCAAAAGACCCGGAGTGTCTTCAGGTCACTGGGCTCTATGCATAGATTTTTCTGACGTCCGGTTAAAGTAACAAAAGCCGGCTTTTTTACTGTTATAAAATTTAAATATTTACCTTTTTTTTTTCTTTGTTTTACACTACTTGTTACTTTACACGCCGTTTTCATTAGACAAATATAAAAAACAATTACATTGCATTTTATAGTTTTTTTTAATCATAATTTTGCACTTTTGTGTATTACAAAATTTGGAATACTTATTCAGAAAGCGATCGTAACATGTTACTACACAACAGTGATGACTTTATCATAAAAAGTAACTAGCCGTAATAAATAAGTAATAATAGTAGTAGTAATAAGAGCCGGATATCATATCCGGCTCTACAACTTCACATATCTATAACAACATTGACGGCTTTACGAAGAAAAATAAATAACGGGATATTACGGTATCCGGCTATTGTAATTAGCGATAACGTAACAACACTACCTGGAGGAGGCTTATGAATAATTCAACACAGCGTAATGAGCCGTGGGCCAGTATTCAGCCGAGAAATCTAAAGCAACGCCCGACCTTAATGATTTCACGAAAAAGTGTCGCGAAGATTGGTTGAACGAGAACTTTTGTGTGACAGAACCTCTTTTAGAACTTTTATGTGATAGTTCTTTTGAACATTTTTATCTTTTTTACGACGTAAGTTTTCTATGTCAAGGAGGGAGCGGTTTAACATAGTACAAAGTAATTATAACCGTCTTGTATTAGATATAA
Organism: Eulithis prunata; assembly: GCA_918843925.1. Taxonomy (NCBI): domain Eukaryota; kingdom Metazoa; phylum Arthropoda; class Insecta; order Lepidoptera; family Geometridae; genus Eulithis; species Eulithis prunata. The sequence continues at coordinate 2,311,596 of OU974016.1, read as the reverse complement.
ATTCTACTCCATCTAAATATTGTCCCAGGCACTACAGTGTCCCGTTAAGTGTAGGCATAGGTTGCCTCCTGACGCTTTATACTTCAATAGATGTATAGGCGAGATGTAGAAGTAGATACCTATAAATTCATATATATTCATGTTTCAGTTAATAGCAGAAATTATAGCAATATAAAAGAGAAAAACAAACCAAACAAAATATTTGTGATTTCTCAATTTATGAATGGATTTATTTATTTACTACTAATATAACTGTATTTATTACGTTTGACGTCGTAACAGAAATCATATTTATTTTGTAAAGGCCTTTATTGTCGTTTAAAACATTTACACCCAGTCATTTAATATTGAAATACTGTTATTGTAATGTCATAAACAGCATAAAACACAATAATTCTGTACTTTTAACGAGCAATAATTTGAATATAATCATTAAACATGAGCTCTGTAATAGCATCAATACAAACTGAATTGCAATTTATTGGGCAATCCGTAATTACGAATTTGAATTCCGAAACGATCGGATGTAAACCATCGGGAATATTTATTTGAATTGAACCCCTGTCAAGCATCTCGCAACCAGACATCTAACTAGTTAGAGAACACTGTTCTAAAATAATGAGATTAGTTTCTTATCAGCACTTTGTAAGCATTTGTTTATTTAGTTCTGAAAATGACATTAAAGAAGATAATTAGATGCATTAAATCAAATTACACTGGTGTAACCCTGTATCGTTCTAACGCAGAGAATTTTTATAGGCTGTTGTTCGATATATTCTAGAAATCTCCACTAAGAAACCCCTACCAGTAGTAGGAGTTCAGTTTTTTTTTCAGAAATCCCCACTGCTACGCTGTAGCATGTCTGCGACGTAGCAGTGGGTATTTATGAATTTTTTTCCAGAATCCCCACTAATTATATTAAAAAGAAATGTTTCGAGTGTCTGAGTGAAAAAAACTTATATATTTCTCCCTATGACAGATCGCAACTTAATTCGTCCGCGGATCCTTCCAGTTTTGCCCCTCGCCCTAAATACGCCTCTGCGAAACCAAAAGAAATGCCTTAGTTCGCTTCTGGTTGTCAAGCATCGCCACAATGGAGTCACGCTTCACTCTACTTCGGATAAAAAATATCAAAATACTTTACCCTGAATTCGATATTTGAGGAATTACAGAATAAATGGGCTCAAGTCTATTGATGTTTGGAGCTACTTTTTTACTGTCATTGAAAAGGAAAAGGTTTGGATTTATAAATACTTTTAGAGAAGGTTTTTTGACGTCATTTATTTTGTAGCGAAACTGAAACAGAGTTCTGTAAAGCACTCTCCAACATCAGCCCGTTCAGACAGAAATACTAACGATGATGGACACATTGCTTAGCTATTAACTTAGGCCCGAATGCCGATACATAAATCGTTAAGCATACATTTGAGTAGATTTCCATACAAAATTCTATGCTTGCCGGATCAGAAGGCCTAGTACGAGTTTTCAGTGTATGGTGTGGGTGTGAAACGTCTGACGCCCAGCACACCAGTTGGCGCTGATTTGTATGGAGACACTGAGCGGATTCTTTGAGAAGCTCGACATGCGAGTACGGGCTTAGTGTAGACCAAGCTTCTCAAAAAATCCGCTCAGTGTCTCCATACAAATCAGCGCCCACTGGTGTGCTGGGCGTCAGACGTTTCACACCAGATTTACACACCAAAACTCGTACTAGGCCCTCAGTGCTGGAGCAGTTAATCATCTTACAGGCCTTGTGATCGCATCAGCTACCTTGGCATGGAATACAATAAGTACCTGCGGGTATACCACATGATCTAAATAAAAGATGCCACACTTACTATTGTTTCAGAAATGTGTTTATGTAGACAATTGTTTTCTAAACAATTAAAATTAACGAACAAAATAATTTATCGTTTCCATTTAAAAACCCCGGACACTTATCTTTCAAATGAAAATAAATCCAGGGTTCCGACCTACTTGGCTCTGATCGAAACAAAGCTTTACAATCTAGATTTATATACGGCTTAGTCTGAACTAAAATCGTTCCGAACAGAATAAAACTCCCATCTAGTTCGAAAAGGCATCATTAAAAAGCTATTCAGTAATGTCTAGCCTCTATTCCAGAATATTCAAGACGCTCTTCTGACTGTACGTTTTGGATAATTCATTGAAGATCTACTCATTGTTTTTACCATTCTAAATGATGCTTAGATCCTTTTCTACGTGTAACATTTTATTTTGTCACTATTTTCAAATAACTTAGCACTGTACGCAGTCAAAATAACCTTTTGGGGAAATTACGACATCCCTACTCGATCTTTTCTCAAACGTTGCGTATCGATTGAGTCGACGGACGTTGGCAAGTGTCCATTTGTGAAGCTTTTGTTATTCCAATTCCTTCCAATATTACATACACCACGCGCTATTTTGCGGTTTTTATCGAACAAGCAATATTGAGCTTGCTTGGCGTGTTTTAAAGTTGATTTTTGCTTAATAACGATGTTATCGCAAACCAGAAACTTGACATACCCACCATACAATGTATACGTCATATTCAGTCTATGGATTGAATCTCAGGAATGCCATAAAATTTGCCCATTCAATTAACGATTACAGAATAAAAACATGCATAGTATTTTAGGTAAACAAAAATACCTATTTTATTTTATTCCATAAGTACTTAACTAAGTTCTTCTTAGTAAAAGTGGGAGGACAGGTGTCTTGCTCAAGTTTTAAACAACGAACAACAACTCACGAAGCTTTGTTTGACTCACGTGTCTCAGTTTAGAATAAAATAAACAAACACTACTTTGTGCAAGCCACAGAGATCTACTCGGATAGTTTTACAAACTTGTTCTTTGTCACACCGCTTTTCTTAACGAGCACACTGAAACTGAAAGTAAAAAAATAAGTAAGTATTAAAAAAATGAGTCGGTAGGTCTTTGAAAGAAATGCTGTAATATTTTGACATGAACTTGGACATGACAATGCCATCTATAGTGTCTTGCAAGTGTTTTTAGAAAAAGTAATGGAACTGATAGGTACCCCACCTAATTAGGAGGTACCTCTTTTAGTTGTATCTTTTGCAATTTTGAAGAAAACCTTTAAAATCATCAGTTAAAAGCAGGACAGTGTACAAATTATTATGAAGTAAAAATACCAAGTTATTTTTAAGAAAAATGTCTACATCATTTACTTGGTACTCACCGGCTCAAGAATTTCTCCGACCCTATAAAGATTAGCCAAATGCAATGTCCGTGTTCCGAGCAAAATAAAAAGCTCCAAAATCTTTCGATAGATGTACGAAACCCTCGTCAAGATGTTATGGGCCATTCCTTGTAAATAGAAACATTCTGATGTAACATCCCCATTCGTCAAAGAATGTTATTTTGTCTCCGTTCTATATATTTAGGTGACTTGGTTTACAAGTTAGCTTACAAGTTAAAAATGTAAGCCTTTTCTCGAAATTAGGAGTAGGTATATTACCTACTTACGACGTATTTTTTGAAATGGTAATACCTTTATTAGTTAATACAAAAGCAACAGGTAAAAGTTCGTGGACAAGACATAAATACATACATAATAAAAAAAAAGTTATGTTGCATAAAAAAATAATGAAATTAATAAAAAAACTGCAGTAAAATTTCAAACCACAGCTATACAAATCCTGAACAACACAGCAAATATCGTAAAAATAACAATACATCGCCGACGAATATTGAAAATGGCCCGGCGACTGCAGTGCGACAAATCGAGTGAACACGTTCCTATTATTGTATTTTCCTACGTGCGCACAGCATACTGAACCCCTGTTTGAGAAGAATGTTTGAGCTGTTCTTCTGTTTGGTTTTATACTGTGGATTGGATATGTGTATTCGTTTTTGTTTTATACTTACTGCAACATCCACTTAGGCTGGATTTTACCAATACAGTCTAACGTTATTTGTTAGGCCCGTATAGTGATTTACTGCTCAAGCACTAATCCAGACAAACATTATATTTTTGTATGAAAATATCTACTCAAAGCTCTATGCTTGAATATTTCTGCCGTCAAAATTATGTCGTTTCTGTATCAGCATTATCGGGCCTTAGATTAATATATTCCCATTTTTTTCCAAGTTTTAACAGAAAGAAAGAAAATACATTTATTTATGACACACAAACGGGCACAAACATGAAATACACATCATCATCATCCACAGCCTGACTTCACTCACTGCCTGGATATAGGCAAATATGAAATACACAGAGGCCTATATGAAATACACAGAGTAAGTAAAACACAAAGACAACATAAAATATAAAATGTGTATCTCCCTGCATTTCCCATCTAATGGCCACAAATAGGCGTCCAACTCAGCATTTTTTGTGTCTTACAACACAACGCTGACAAAAAAAAACTAACTGTGTATGTTTTTGACAAATTTTGCCAAAGTCCATCCACCCTTAGAAGGCCTTACCTAAACAGTAGCCTTATCACCGATGTGTTTAGCAATCAGTCAGTGACATATTGGAAGCCGTAATTGTACATTTTATTTCTATTACATACTCGTACCTACTGTTAAAGACTGATTGCTTATTACATGACATCGTTAATCGCTCACTATCATGTTACTTAGTTGTTTACAAACAAAAATAAATTTTCATCTCAAAATCCCTTGTTCCAGAGGCTTCTCAGTGGTAGCACCGGAGGTGGCTGTGCCTGGGAAGACGACTGCTGTGCTGGTCACCTTGCATGGCAGAGATGGCCCACTCGATCCGCTCAACGTGACGGTCAGGCTGGAGACGCAGGACGAAGACAATGACGTGAAGTTACTTACCACTGCTAGTCAGATGGTTAATGGTAAGTTCTTGAATACACCTGATAGATGCAAGAGTAAAAGCCACAATGATGATGCAATATTGAGATTGTTTTTTTTAGGGTTTGTTACATGTTATTCTATTTTTACTAAAACCCCTATTTTATGCTTTAATAATATGAGGTATCTTTCTTGAAATTTTTTATTATTTGAAAATACGTAAAGCACCTGAAAAATAATATTCTTCAGAAAAACAAATTCAAATACTCTGTGCCACCGCCTGTATTTATTACGTTTCTTGAAAACGAGAAAGACTCAAGATTTATTATCTAGCTCCGTACTTGATCCTCGAAGGTTTTTTACTTGCTGCATTTTTCTCGAGTTTTATCTTGAAAATAATAAAAACAAGGGATGGTAATAAAAATTACCTTTTTCTTGGAAACTGGGTAGTTGAGAATTTTGGTCGTACCTTATAACAAGAAAAATAGCACGCTAGTTTTAGAATTTTCAGCAGGATTCAGTATTAAAATAAATTAAGTCCACAAAAAGCACAAAAACCCGGACTAGGATAAAATGTCGTCAAATGGAAACTTACTTCAACTTTAATCGGTTTCTCAGTTTTTTTTGTGTAGTAATATAATTTTCTCATTTGGAAAAGTAATCAAGAAATACTTGGGTACTCTTGAGAATTAGTTCACCGCTGAAAATAAGTAGCTTCACAGATACATTTTGGTATTTTCAGAACGTTCACCGCTGAAGAATGGTGGACACACTATTTTTATACAATAACCATTTTTAAAAGAATTCGTATATTAGAAATTTTGAAGAAAATGAGCGTCTCAGCTATTTTAGAGTAGCATTTTATCATCGGACCGGCAACACAAGCGCACTCAATAAAACTCATCATATCGGAGTGGTCCGTAAAGTTTAATAATAAAATTGCAGGAACGCCTCCTAATACGATTTGGAAGCTTTCTATCTAAACTGAAAGAACTAGAGTTGTGCCGTATAATGCCGAATAAAAAACCAAGCGTGTCTCTATCCAAAAGTAACGAAAGAGATTAAAAAGTAAACCCGTAATAATTATAGCATTCTATCATTTTGTGGCTGTAACAAGTTTAAAATTCAAAAATAAAATATTAACCAAACGAGTTGTCGTAACTTAGGGCCATACTTATAAAAGCTAAATAGTTAAACATTGGTTTAAAATCTGACTCTGTCTCTGTTAGGTTACATTACCTGTTAGGAAGAGACTGCAATCATTTAAACATCATCGACCGCATCATCGCTTAACATCAGGTGAGATTTTGGTCAAATGTTTGCATATAATACGTAAAACAAGCACGATTATAAGTACTTATGTAGGTTATTTTTTATATACACCACTGCATGAGTAAAACTCCTACTATAAATATTTTTAAGCAAACAAACCCGTAAAACCGGCCAAAGCCGGAAGTTTGCCAACTCTAGCCGTAGCCCAGATTCTATAAAGTTATTACTACCGTAGTAAAAATCTCATTCCGCCCAGACGTCGCTATTGAAACTCAGTCTATTGCCAAATAGAAATAAACCGCTCAATATAACATGTACTTATGTACGGAGAATTATTGTGTTTGTGATGAGGCTGTTACAAGGTGTTGAGGTGATTGCAAGTTTGAAAATTTCAGTAGCTTTTCAGTATAATTTTGTAGGCTCTCACTAATACTATTTACTTTGCAATATGCTGGCAAACACAGGATAAAAAGAACTGACAGGCCTAATTGTGCGCCTTGGGAGAGTCTAGCAACCATCGACCGATTTAGGATGACTATGATAGGTTCATAAACAACAACCGTTGATTAATTTTAAACTTATTATATGCACCGATATGTAGCTCTCAAGTTGATTATGCCCGAGTTTCATAAAAACATTCCGCAAATGCAACCGTTACACAACAATGCTATCAAATTCTATCATTGTTTTGAATAGTTTGAAGAATTTTCCAACGGTTGCGGCTTCTTATTATGTACTTTATGGCAAGTCTGGCATCACGGGCGACGACGGTAGATTCAGAATAAATATCAATTTATAACATCTTCGGGAGTCATAAACGAGGACTGCAAAACTTAGCTCGTAGGCGTTCCAACTTTGCGGTGAAAATATATTGGCATGTTTTGAATCTTACAACAGAAATTTTATTACTTGAGGGTGAAAGGCTGCATCGTTTCGTTTTATTGATAACCTTTTGTTGGCCATATTTATTTATTTTACGCCTAGGTTTATGCTGGCTTTATTTTCTTTGGCTGACAACTCTATTTGAGAACATTCAGTCAAAGATTTGCTTATTATTTATGCAATTTACTCTGAAATTAGTTAGGATTTACGTAGCAAATACTTTATCAGCACATTTGCACTGAAGAGAAAAAGTTTGTATTACAAACCTGGTGCATTCAATAAAAACTAGCCTACCATAAAACAAGGGATCCAGGATGTGCAAGTAACAAGAAGTCTGACGGCGCATTCGTCTCTGTCGCGAAACCGTCGGAACTCCACCGTCTATCCAATACAGTTTTATTGCAGCGCCCTCGAACGGAGATTGTCTTTGAGTACCAAAGAGCTTGAATTATCATTTTGCAACAACTAAGAGGCAATTTACTTTCGGTTATTTTGTTTAAAATTCTCACGGCAATATTTTGCCTATATATACCACAGGATATGAGTAATGTATTACTTTATGCATACATACTTCATTTTCCAGTATCGTTTGTTAGATATCTAAAACTTGAATTGAATAGACTGCTGGAAAAAAACGTCTTTAGAAGCAGTTTTGATTGATGATAAAACTGAAAGAACGAAACACGGCAAGAACTTCACAGTGAAATGTTAAATAAAAACCCCGTAGCGTGCTAAAAACGAATAGTACACTCCACGCAAAATCAATACATTTGGAATACCTACCAACAGATCATTAACAAAGAATTATCGCCCTGGGACATCGTAAATCACTCCCTTAATAGCTTAAAGCGATTGCCAATCCCACTTCAAAGATATCAGCACTAATTAATGATTGCACGGATAATTATGTGATGTACTGTGATGGGTGTTGATATATACAACCAAGAATTTACTATAATTTTACATCTAATCAAATGTTTTGAATAACTTGAGCTTTTAATAGCTTCAATTTAATTTCAGATACCATACATAGCTTTATTTCTTAGCTTAAATATGCATTCGTGTAAAATTACCAAGCTTGGTTTTCAAAAATAGCTCGTTGCTTGAATACATAAAGCTGCAATAAGCATTACAATAAAGTACCTACTTCTTTTAGGATTTTTCTTTCTTTGAAAATACTTGATTACGTTGTTTTTTTCACTCGTGTACCAACTTAAAGTTCGATCGGTTTAATCAATAAAACCTTCTTGTTATCTTGGCTCTCGTTACACCAAAATATTCCGTGAAAAGTTCATCCAGCATAAGCATTGCCGGGCTCAGCAGAAATGGCACAAAGTGATTGCTAATTCCATCTCAAAGTATTCGCCTGCAGGCGCTAACGAACCGTGCACTGGTGTTGGCTGTCTCATCAGATCAAATGGAAAAATTAGATCTCGCGCTAAACTCTGTGGAATTGGATGAAGGTAGAAGTGCGATGGTGAAATAATTTTCATAACACATGACGTGCATGAACTTTATCATCCTTTTATTTGCTATTCGTACTGTTATTTATTATGTTTTAGCTAATTTAGTGTAAATAATGACTTATTATTAATATTTGATGAACTTTTCAACTAAACATAACACAAAATGGACCTGCACACCGTAAATAAAGCCCTTTTTATTAGTATTAGGTATGCAAATCAATAAAACTCTGTAGCTAGGTTCCGTAGTTTTTTACGTAAAATGTATGTATTTATGTTGCCCAAGAATGAGATATATTCCTAGATTTAATATCTAAATTGGTTCATTCTACCTTCATCTGACTGCTGTTCATACGTAAAAGGAAGACGTTCTTGTTAGGAGCTCGTTATGCTGCTCTTATAGTTGTTCCGGTAAATGTTTGCTATGGAGGTTTTTTGTGTACGCTATGTTTATCTGTTGTGATGAGGAAAAACTCTGTTAAAAACTCAGGTACTACTTTCATGGCAGTGATAATATTATTAGGTATTATATATTTTTTTTATGATAAAAGTAATGGAACAATCTGATAGCTTACCTGATGTTAAGTATTAACTTCTGCCTATAAGAATGCATTACCTCACAGAGCAAGTCCAATGAGAACGTGCCCTGTAAGGCAATGCACTGCGTCCATCACTCTGAGACGTAAAGATCTTGAAGTCTCAATAATATAGGCAGACCTTTTTAAATTTTAGAAGAGTTACAGTGTTAATATTGCATTAGTGTTATATCTATCTGTTATACTACTATACAACTGTAAAAAAGCCAAAAACTAAAATTAAAGATATAGATAAACTAAATATGCAGATCTACTAAATAAAAGATTTTGATTCCGGAAATTGAGTTTGCCTGTTTATCTGTTTGTTTGTTCGCGGATCACACCTTAACTAATGGGCCAATTTCAATGAAACTTATACAATTCGGAAGCCCTTTTTCTGGTTTGAAACATAGGCTATATTTTATTGAAATCAAAGACGTGAATTTCTTAGATACAGCTAGAACTCTCTAAACCAAAAGCAGCCATTTGCTACGAGGTTCATCATAAGCTGGTTGACAAATATTTTGGTGGAAAGTTTCACACGCCTACGAAGTCGCGGGTATCAGCTAGTTTTCTCATATATGTGAGATATTTTATTTGAGACATTAATATTTTTTGTAAATGGTAAGTTAGAGCAAAATGACGAGAGAAAACCAAGAAAATATAAAAATCTCTCTATCTACTTAGAAGTTACCCAATGCAGCTACTTATATTCATTATTTACCAAAAGCATACAGTAATTTCAAAGTATATTCTACTAAAAGCCTGTAAATAATATTGTTGACCGCGTTAATTTCCACAGCATTGAATCAAATTACTTTAACCGATTCGCGTCCCTCGATCACACAGTACTGAGTTGATTGACTCCCAAACACCAGGGGCGAGCCGCATTAACATATAGACTGGCTCGTTGGGGACGCAAGATAGAAACATGGATATTTTAATGAAAATGAATAACTGGAGTAATGTCAGGGGCAATGGTTCTGAAATACAGCATACTGAATTAAACAGCGAAAAGTGTGACATTAAAAATCTTAAAACTGTATTTTATAAAAAAACGTAGCACACTGCTAAAATTATAAAAAAGCTAAATCGCGCTAGCAAAACCACACGGCGCCCAATAACCTATGTTTGCAAATGAACAAAATCTTTGTTGCCAAAAACGTATTTTAATCGAACCTAGTATACTTATTCTGAAAAAACCGATACACGCGTACGAAGTCGCGGCTAACAGCTAGTAAACTACCTATGTACAAATTGTACATTGTACAACCATACTATTGAAAAAAAAGAAATCTAACTTTTGTGGATGGTAACATTTGGACTTCTTAGAAACTTCAGTAAGATTTTATTTATATTTAAAAGGTATCAGAACACTGGACACAAAAAGCCGTTTGTGCAACTTATAAGACCCGACGACTTCCAATAACTTTTTATTGTTCGTCCAATCCAATCATTTCCTGTGTTCGAACGCCTTTGAATAACTCTGCTTGTTTGTGAGTCCGAACAAAGCCAATCTCAGGGAGATTTTTCTACAAAATACTCAACAAAATATTAACGTACATTGTTGCTTTGTGCTCATGGAAATTCTGTTTTGCAAAGAAAAAATAATAAGCTCATTTTAAAAGTATTCGTCTATTATGTTTAGTGCCATTGAAATTTTGTTGTGGAATTCAATTATTTTGATCAAATTATTAAACTTAATTATGTAAGTAGGTATACGATATTTTTGTAATGGTGACTTATCAATACTTCTAGAGATATATTATATAGGGTTTGATTATAGTACAAAGAATTAAAAATCTTTCTGCTCTTCAGCAAACCATTTAGCATAGAAATCTGTACCTATGAAATTATTCAAAACTTTACATTCTCTAAAATAATTTCAAATTACTTTCATAGCTCCCAAATCAGCCATTTCACAACACAATCTTTATTAAAATAGGTGCTCTTTTTCAGCACGTCTTTTAGGAATTTGTCTACAAACTCTAGTAAATAAAACTCCGAGGAAAATGTACCAATTTTCCGGGGCATAGACAGATTTGCCATGCATTCGGAACTTGGCACGCTTCCTGTAATATAAGCACTGTGCAATATTTTTCTGTCCAATGTCAATACAAAAAGTGAATAAAAATAGCAATAATAAATTCAGTGACTTTTCACTTCATCTTTTATGCGTGGTCGTAATAAGTACCTATGCATAAAAAGCAGTTTTTCTTTAAAAACTTTAGTTATGCGAAAAAACTCCCCACTAATGCCATACTTTTTAACTCTTATTTATTTTCGTGGTCCGTCTATCTAGCTATAAAAATTATAATAAAGTCATAAGAAACATTTATGGTAAATTATTCACCAAAGTGGTGGAAAAAATAATTGATTCATTTTATTCAACCGGTTTTTCAATCAACAACGATGACTGTATTTCTGTAGTCGATAAAATGCGCCATGTTCGAAACATTGGGTGATTGATACCGACCGCGAGGCAAAACAATTGCAATTTATATTTTTACGTATCACGTAACATAAATTTTGCATATTTTGCAACAAAAAATAACCGATTCAATTTACCTACACGATAGTTTTTATTTTATAACAGCTCTATTCGTATCTCAACGTTTTAACATAACCAAATACGATGTGGCATTGTCGTTATCGAGTTGCAGTTTTAGTATTTTCTCTAAAAAACAAATACATTTAGGATTTGTATTCACCGACCGTACGCAGGGTGTCCTAGGGCCTTGCTTCTAGTACATTGCGCCGTGTGCAGTCCATGAAATTGTTTATTGTGATAGAAATCACGTCATACTAAGCCGCATCGCAATCAGGCCGCATTCAGGCGATATCCTAGTCTGGTTAGCAGGCATTCGTTGTTTATTTTGAGGGGTTATTTTTTGCAGACCGCTACAAGTGTGGACTTAAAAAGTGTAATTTGCTATGCTATTCTCTCGAGCACTCTTTCCGCTGTGAACAATGGGTTCATTACTACGTACATGAAAAAATGTTTTTCCGTCATATACGACTACGAATTTTTGCTGAATTTTAATTGCTTGTATTTTTTATAGGCACAAACCAAAAACAAAACTATCAGTCATTAGAATTTTCTATGACAAATTATTTTCCAAACCCTGAAAAGAGGGTTACTCCAACGAATGCCATTGATCCTCCAGTTTTTGGCACGTGTATTTTAAAACTGTCCATTGCTGTCCAAAACTGTCCAGCATCCAAAATCCTTCGTGAAAATGTTTGTGCATTTTCTTTAAAACTATTTAGTTTAAGCTGCGTTCACAGCTGCACTTGTATTGCGTTCCGGAGCATTACTGGATGTCATTTAGAACGTAGAATTCGTCGCATGCAGCTCGGCAAACTGCAGCAATGGCAGTGGGCACAACAAAACTACGGAAATTTTATCTGTTAAACAAACCGAGTGCTCGAATCAAGCTCACCAAGTTAGACTCACCAAATACGGAGGAATCGCCGGAATTAATTCTGCAAATTCCATGCTGAATTGATACTTATTATCTAGCAGATAACGTGTATTTTGAATTGGGCTAAGAATATTACGTACGCGGTGGTTAACGACTGGAAAGAAAGAATGCAAATTGAGTATTAAAAAAGTTGTAATTACAAATTTTCAAAGATCTCCTACAAAATAATATCCTAGAGCGATTGTGCTTTAACTAAAAAGTGTTTAATTAATAGTGCTGTTCAATTAAATTTCAAATTGAAATGTTAGGACTTCCGTCCCAAACAGCAGATAATCAACTCTGTGACTCAACAACTTCATGTTACTTAATTCTGTTCCTTATCTCAGTTACCATTGAGCCTACATTTCCGTAGACTTATCTCGTCTCATCAAAAGGAGCAAGATAGCGTATACCCTCCCTGATTGAATTATCTTTGTTCACAGTCAAGGGATTAGCTATGCTTCTTTGATTTCGACTCATGGAGAATGAAAATGTCGTCAAATTTAATAAATTCCTTTGGGTCGTTTCGTTTGATTTGGTTCATGACAATACTCAACATACATGAAATGTAATTTGTTCAATTTAAGCTTCCGCGATATCGTTTGTGTGGATTTACGACTCATACTTATGGTTATTTTTTGGGCGATAAAAATTCCAATAGTTAGTAGGTACACGCAGCAATAAATAAATGAAATTTGAAAAATTTTATTCAGAGTAGGATCATTAAGTTGTAGTAAATTCTATTTTTGATGAAACCATATCTGATGTAGAGAAGTTTGGAGTAAGAAACCTATGATAATATTATTTATATTTTAAATTTGTACATATTAAAATTCAATATCACAAGTACCTAATAGCACATTATACATGTTTGATACGGTTTAAGCAAATTTGGTTTTCACAGAGAAGGGAATAAAACAGATTACAGTTTGATGTTTAGTTAGCCTCGGAGCGGTTTAGAATATTAATTGAACGAGGATTCGGTTATTGCATTATGGTAACTTGTAACACTTATTGTTACACGTTATACAATGTTGGGAAACAGTTGGAATACTAACAAAGGAGGCCACTAATCCATACAAACTTAGCTAACTAAAATATTTTTTTGTAAATACACAATTTTAGCAAAATTCTATTCAAATGAAGATTTAAAAACGATTCTAATGAAAAGATATTTTTTTTACACCAATAGACCAGCAAACTTTTCACCCATGATTTTCCTTACACAACAATGCACCCATCATTGATTTTCTCTGTTATCCTGTAAGTATGTCAACAACAAATTCAAAGAATGATTTTAGATAAAGTAGGCTTGTGCAGCAGCCTGATTCGGCTACATAAAATAAGTTAGGTGAAGCGCACTGGACTGTAAACACACTGGACATGAGTAATCGATATTACTATCCCCCAACTCGCTTTCACTCAAATTCATTGGTATAAGTTCTAAGCGTATCAGAAACGATAGAGCTTTTGTTCCAAAACTGAATTTTAGTTTCTAATTAAAGTAGACTAGATCCGTCGGGAGCTAGCCCGCTTTCTAACATTATTATAGTTAGTATCCTCCCGCTGATCTAGAGTAACTAGCTCGAGTAAATAAATGAATACTGTAGAAATATTCATAAATAGCACAACAAACCTTCAATAATATGAACAGCTAAATAAATAATATTTTATTTGTTTATATTTTATGTACTTACTTACTTATAAGTACGTATTTAGTATAAATTTTTGTGCTTTATAAAACTTTACTTACTCTTAGTAAATACTTTACCTATTACTTCACTAATCTACATAATTTTCACACAAAAAAAAACAGATAAATGGTAATTGTTATACTTGTGTTTATATCAACTGTTATAATTCTCAATATCGCAAAAAAATTTGTTACCAATTCACAGAATTTATTTTTATGAAGTTGTTTTTATGAGTTTTAACGAGAACCTTCCCTTCGCCCTCCGGATTTATTTTATTTTGTTTGTTTTTATGTTAAATGTACGCATTATTAAATTACATTGAGGAATTAAGAGAAGAGGAAGCTGGATGCTATAGTTAGTTATAATTCTGTTTGAGGATTCATTTTCCAACACGTGCGTATTTTTTTATAACAAAAAGTTCGATTTAACCGATTTCTATAATTGTTCTCTTAAAATAACATAGTAATTATGTTTAGCTGTGTGCTGCTAGCTAAAACTTAGCCCTTAAAGGGTAATCATAAAAAAAATATATGTAAAAACAATGTATTTAAAAAAACTATAGGTCTAACACGATTTTTCTATGAAAAGTTTAAAATTATCCTTAAAGTAATATTATACAAATACAGTGACAAAAGAGGCGATAAATGCAGCGGAGCGGAACCGGAACATACCGTAGAGTCTCGTAGCTCCGTAGCACGCTCGTAGAACATGTATTCACCTACGGCGTAGCACCGTGAAATATGATTTTCTGAACGACTTTCATTGTTAGAATTTCACTTTGAATAAAAGGTTTTTATAAAATGCACTTTTATAAACGGCTTTAAGTATTCGCTTTGAGGATACAGCTGCAGTGAATTACGCGGTATGACAAATGCTTTTATTGCAATATAAATTAATTTAATCGCACCCTACGTAATTACATTTAATTATTTTATTATAACTGCATATTTTACATTTATTTTGTAGACCACGATTCATTAAGAGCAAAAAAACTATTTGTCTTATTTTGCAAACTTACTACGAAATATATGTTTTTTGTTCCTCACATCTCAAAAGTGTGTGTGTACGTTGTCTTTTTGCTCGTAGCCTAAAAATGTTCAGCTTATCTAGTTGGCGGGCTGCCACGTGAGTTTGGTATTTTGTTGGCTTGTTTTTATCATCCTGCACATTACCGTATCTGCGATTCAATTCTCGGAATATATTATTTTGGATATTGGCATCTTTCCTGGACATCAAAATATATTAAATATTTAGATTATTTTTTTATAACTAAATGATGGAACCATATTGACGGTCCACCTAACGTTAAGAGGTAACCACTGCTTATAACAATGCCATTGGCCACATCCACCAAGGACGTGCCCAGTAATGCATTGCACTGCGTCCATCACTCTGAGTGCGCCTGTAATTGTACAAACATTAGTGATAGGTACTCAACAGGCGTCCCAGCTCAGTTGGTATAAGCTCTGCCTTCCGTGCTGTGGTTCGTGGGTTCGATCCCCACTAAGAACAAATATTATTGTGTGACCAACATAGATGTTTGTTCTATGTCTGGCTGTTACTATATATTTACAAAAAAAAATGTGTATAAGTATTATATCAGCAATCTAGTTCCCATAGTACAAGCTCTGCTTAGTTTGGGTGGGACTAGAAGGCGTTGTGTGAAATGTTCAAGGACAGGCGTCATGGCTCAGTCGGTAGTAGCTCTGCCTTCCGTGCTGTGGGTCGTGGGTTCGATCCCCACCGAGAACAAACATTTGTGTGTTGTAAACATAGATGTTTGTTCTGTGTCTGGGTGTTTCTATGTATTATAAGTATGTATTTACAAAAAAAAATGTATTTGTGTATTCTATCAGCCATCTAGTTTCCATCGTACAAGCTTTGCTTAGTTTGGGACTAGAAGGCGTTGTGTTAAGTGTCCGTGAATATTTATTATATTTATTATTTATATTTATTACTCAAAGTTCAAAAACAGGGTCAAATATCACGATGAATGTTTGATTCACCGTTTTAATTTCCAAAGCAAACTTATGATTGTTACCGGTTGCAATTGAATCGTAAAAGTTCCGGGCGAGGACCGCAACGGTACACGGTAACTTCACACAAGTTAATTCCCACCTGAAGTTGGCTTGAAAAGCTATTATTGCCAGCGATTCTGCGGAGTTGAAAGTTAGTACCTACAGTTACACGAGCAATTTATAAATACTTTTCTTCTTGATTAAAAGAGCTCTTACCGGCAACGATGCTATTTCCTGTTTATTTTGCTTTTACCAATGTCTTTGGAGACACAGTTTACAATAAGACATTTTATATTGTTCGTTATTTATTTATTTATTTATTTATTTATTATTGTACTTTAATTAAACGGGTAACCTATTACATTAATTAAAGAAGAAGGAAAATTAATAAAAGAATCAGGTCAAAAAAAATAAAAAATTACACAAATCAAATAAAAATATAGCAATTGTCAATAAAAAAGTCACGAAAAAATTTACATCACAAAAATTACAAATTATTAAAATAAATATAATTCAAACACACATTCATACATCACGCTCACAAAACCGCAAACACTGTGACAGGATCTTTGCAAATCCATCTGCAAATAAGTCGCAGTCAGGATTAGCGTTCAGGAGAGCGTTGAGCGCAGCGAGAATGCGCGGGATAGGTGATGCGGCTCGTGCGGCGGTGCGACACGCAGGCACGGCAAACAACTTGTGATTCCGACCCCGACAGTAGTTATTCGGTACAAAAAATCGACACATCTCATCACTCAGGTCCGAGACGTCTATCTTACCGTGGAAAACCTTACATGCCACTGACATCTGATCCATGGCGCGCCTCGTTTCCAGTGAGTTGTACCCGAGGCAACCCAGTAGAAATTTTGTTGGGTACAAGTATGGGTAATAACCGTACCGGCGCTTGTAAAGGAACCGCAAAAAGGCCTTCTGTACTTTTTCAAGCATTAGCGTGTACTTACTCTCATACGGATTCCAAATACAAGTGCTGGCTTCAAGCTTACTTCTGACGAGCGCGCCAAAGATAAGACATACCACATGATCGTTGCGGAAGTCGCGGGCATTTCTGAGAACGAATCCCAGACGCCTGAAGGACTCCTTTGCCAGAGCTGCCACATGGTCGTGAAACGTTAAGTTTCGGTCGAATGTGACCCCCAAGTCCTTCATAGCGTTTGTTCGAGTTATGACTGTTTCATTTATCTTATAGTCGAAAAGAATTGGGCGCCACATCCGACCGAAAGTCATCACATAGCATTTATTCGGGTTAAACTCCATTTTGTTGATGATGCTCCATTCATAAATCGCATCGACATCCTGCTGAAGAGCCAAACAATCCGCTTCTGACTTAATTTCTCTAAAAAGCTTTAGGTCATCTGCATAGAGTAAGCTCCTCGCTTTGGATGCACACGACGGTAGATCATTGATCATCAACAAAAATAGCAACGGCCCAAGTATTGAACCCTGACTTACCCCAGACCGCGTGTGATAGGGCCGAGACTCGTACAATCCTAGCCTTACAAATTGCTGGCGATCACGGAGATAATCCGCCAGGAGCCGGAGAAGACCCGGGGCAAAGCCTATGGATGCAAGCTTTAACAGCAAAATGTCATTATCGACCCTGTCAAACGCCTTACAAAAGTCAAAGTACATCACGTCAACCTGACCGTTAACAAAGTAAGAACGCACGCTTCCGATTGGTACTGATTTGGACCAGTTGAGCTATCTATAAATCGTTTGCAACGGTTTGTAGATGGCTCAACTGTTTCATGTGTATTTTGTAAATATTGTGAATATTGTAAATACTGTATTAGTTGTAACTTTCTTTGTGAATAAATTTTAATGTTTGTTTTTATTGTAGAACACATAATAATGTTACTAATATTTAAATGATGCTGACTGGTGGACTCTATGGGAATAAGCCGTGGCTGATAACATCGGTAATAGCTCCGTAGGAAAAAAGTTTTTTTGTACAATGTATGATCAGAAACATGTATTGTTATGCAATAGTTTTGATAGATCTGATACTATTAAAGTAGCAGAAGTAACTGATTTACACCTGGCGAACCATCTTCTTGCTTGTATATTCATAAAAAAAAATTAAACCGGTTACTGTTATAATCTATTCTGTGCCGGTAGGTAAAACAACTACACAGCGTGTGACTTTGGTAATTATTTTGAACCAATCAAATATTGCTCAATTTTAAATCGCCCGTGTAAAAACCAACAATTCTGGTGGAATGAAAGTTAAGAGTTACTTACATTACTGCCTCAGAGGGCGTAAAGAGAGAATGAAGTAATTATAATTGTGTAAAATTGCACCTTAAATAATTAACGGCCCTCTGAAAACATAATTATATTGTAATGTTTTCAAGTTCTTTCGCAACAAAGTATGGTATTATTTTGGAGTTACAAGTTTTTTTTTTTCAAACAATATTTTTTGTTTTATCTCCTAAGACATACAAAATGCTCATATTGCTCATTAAGTCGTTTTGTTTAAGGGACATGTTGTGAGTGGGTTTACTAATGAGTTACTTTTTTACACAAAGTTTTTTTTTGCAAAATCCTACAGCAAAAAGTTTTGACACTGATGTTCGATTTTTATATTACAAAAATCTACTACAAGTTAGACGGGTAAATAAATAACTGTACCTAGTTATACCTACAAACTTAAACTTAAAAGAACAAATTCTCAAAACCACAAATATTATTATTCCAATTAAACGTTACCGCTAAGTATAACGCTAACTCACAAGAAAAACAATTTAACTATTGGAACTCGAGATAAAATAATAGAAACCATTGCCACCGTCTGCACTTGAGACGATATAATAACTCTTACCTTTTAATAGTGTCTGGTTGATTCTAGCACTTTAACTAACCGATACGATTTTATAACACTCTGAAGTATTTCACGAAAGTTTCATGATTTTTGTAATTTTATAGCAGTTACTAACTATTGACTAATTTATCATCCATTTTAGCTTTGGGTCTCAGCAGCGAATAGGTATGAATGATCATAAAAACTTAGTTTTTTATAGCACACGATTGTTATGGTAAAACGCAGGCTCAGTACTTATAAATAAGTTTATATTGATAGTTTTACAATGAGAAAGATTTTTACCGATGTCTATTGTAATAACAAGTTGCAAATACTCAGGATTTTCAGCAATTTTTAGCCTAACTGTTTTCGATTAATTATTCACTGTCAAAGAACTATAAAGTCAAAGTAAACTAAAGTGTGGGATTAAGTTAGCAAGTATTCCGTTCGTGTCCAAATAAATTGTTATTTTGATTTCTTAGTTTCCAATGAGTTAGCGTACAGTTTACTTTCATAAAGACCACTTGTTCAGGCAGGCCCTATGGTGGATCTTCCAATTAAACGATGATTACAACAGACAGCTTGTTTATTTGTACTTTTTACAATATAATAAATTATTTTAGTAGAAAGGCTCGCGAACGAGCTTAGTGTTTTACGCAGAGTGGAGGGGACGGCTGTGGCGCGGGGGCGAGAGGAAGCTACGTTTCGTTTTGCGCGTTAACACGTATCAAAGTACGTATTGCAAAAATCGTATCGGATGCTTTAAATTAAAGCCATAAAGGCCTTTAAGTGGTTGGCGAACGCAACGAGAATTCCTTCGACATCTTCCCATTTGGAGAGCATCCAAGCTTTTATTGTAGGTATTGAAGGTTCTTCACTCCGTTAGCTTTAAATGGAGTGTGTCCTTTTTTGTTTTTATTGGGTTTTTCTGTAACTGTTTTCATTTCAAACAAGATTCTGATTATTTTCACAACACTAAAAAACCCAAATTATTAATGAAATAGTCAAAAACTAAATACTTAGTGAAGTTTTATCAAAAAATTTGCCAAAATTTACAAGCAATTTTATTGGCACCTCATTTACTTAAATATGATATTTACCTAGGTTCTATCTCCAAATTCTACTTGTTACAGGTTATGGCATAATCCCGTTGAAGATCCCATCGTCCCCCGCTACCCATTGTACTCTTCACACGACAGTGGGCTGTGTTGGCAATGATGACTGCACAGCGAGGAGTCACAGCGTCATCAGACTCCTGGGTCCGGTGCGGGATGTGGTGGTCCGGCCAGCAAGGCATCATTACCGACCTGGAGATACAAGTAAGTTAAAATTAGATATTTTTTGAGAGTAATTTCATTATTGTGATGACAAATTCCTCGTTCCCTTAAAAGAATGTATTCGACTTTATACTTGAATTTATTAGCAAATATTTAATTTAGTTTAGGTAGGTACCTAGTGAATATAAAATTAATACTAATTCCGGAGTAAAAATATGTAGGTATTGCATATAAATTCAAAACTTTTAAAGATAAAATAAATTACCTATGTACTTATATTTCGCTTTATTGGTATGCACTGAAATCACTAAGCTGTAATATATAATATAATGTATAAAGTCAATTAAAAACTATTGGTACAACTATTCTCTATTAACTATTCTTATTAAATTTTGATGTCTTGTTTATGTGTAGGTATACCCAACTTTAGTGTTAAATTGCTGACCTAAGTAAACTAAAAGATCAAGTACGCAGTGTTAAATTATTCTGTGGTTATAGCTCACATTTTGAAGGCATCATGGCTTGCATTTTCTTTACGTAAACAATTTTACGTCTTACTTTAGTGCTCATAAACCACCGTACTGGGGAAAACGCGTACATTTAACAGTACAATAAATTGAATCATTTTACTTGCATTGCTACCATTTTACTAAACATGAAATAAACGTTGACGGACAAACAGACACCGGGGTGAGAATAAATGTTCTAATAGGTGTTCCGTTTTTTCAAAACTGGACCGAAACACTAAACGCAATACGAGAATTTTCACCCTTGCCAACCAGTGAGTCATAATAGGTTAGTACATACAAGTGAACATTAGTGAGTCTATCCAAAAAAAAATTAAAACCTTAAATAAAAGTTATGAGCTGACGTTGTATCCGGCAGCGCGTCATGATTTATTAGCTTTCAAAAAATAGGTTTGATGCACGTGACCTTTTATCACTATTTTACAGCGCAGTTTTCTTCAAATCTTACTGTAAATTTTTAAATTTTGACTAATTACTTGTTAACTTAAATTGGTACATTATAAGAACGCAAGGCAATAGCAATTTCGTTTGTTTTTATGAAATCGTTTCATACGAGTACAATACCTAATTATGTAAGTAGTTTTGTATCTTTTAATTTCGAGGAATAAGATCGATTTACGGTTAAATCGAGTCTTTAAATTCATTCAAACCCAAAATCCAACGTATAAAAGCAATAACAATTTCGCTATAAAATGAGTTGTAAATTACTGAAAACAAAATCGAATTTTGCAGTCAGATAAAATGTTTCACGTTGAAATATATCGAATATCTCCGTTTTTATGTTTCAGTCATTAATTCTGTGCGGACTTTGTGATGTTTTTACGATCGTTTTTATGTTGCTATGACCCTAAACTCAGCTTAGTTGTTTATGAAGCGATCCCAAATTAATGTTCTACGAAATAGCTTAGGATCTTACTTTCCTTTGTTTCATCAAAAAGTTGATTAAAATGCTAGGCAACAGTAATTAGTCGATACCTTTTAAAGCCAAAAATCGTGGTGCTTAGTTAGAGAGCCGCTGAACGTTTTTAACAAGGGAATTTTTTAAATTTATTGAGATTTCTCGTGGTTTGGAAACATTTTACTTTATTATTTACCTTGAATAATAAACTAAAGCTTATAGGTTCATAAAATATTTTTTGCTAAAAATTTCAGTAGCGAACTACGAAGATTTTCTTTCGTGAAGAATTTCATTATCTTTGAACTAAGTGAATTAGGTCACTTATTCTAAAATAAAATGGTCACAGCCAGCATCAGGTCAGATTCATTAAATTTTTAGTCAAAAATATTAGAAGGATCTCTTTTGCGGACCCACGTCTAATAATGCAATTTTTTTCAGTCACGTTCTGGATACTAGCGCTGGACCACGATTTACGACTCGTAAGGGCTGAGCTGGCGTACGTTGCTCTCAGTGACCCAGCAGGAACCAAAGTCGCGATCTGGGAGGAACTTTCTATGGACGAAGGTATGTTTATACTAAGATTGATGAAATATAAATAAAAAAATGGTTTTTTCCATACAAAGTCGCGTCTTTAAATGAAATGAAATGAAATGAAAAAACATTTATTCAACCCAATTGGGTACAAACAAACACATAGATGCAATAGAGAGAAATGAAAGTAAGTCAGACAGGAAGGAGCAGAACAGAGTGGTGGTAGGTGGTAGGACGCAAGTAGGTACAAAAGTAAAGCAAATAGGCTAGTGTATTTTTATCGTATTTATTTAAAACTAATGTTTATTATCTGGATAATTCCCAGTTTTTTTCTGATAATTAGCCTACTTCAGAAAAATATAGTACCTATTCTATATTGTCATATCGTCATAAAACTAAGATTAATTTCCAAACCACGCCATATGAGCTCCCGTTGCGTGAAAACCCCCACTAAATAACCCCGACAAAACGTCTAAAAACTAAACCGGCCGACCTTAGGGACACATTACATAAACAACGGGTAAGTGGGCGTGATCGGCGAGTAAAAGCGTTCTCTTGTAACTTCAGATTGTCTCCAAGTGCCGTGTGACAGATTCGATATCCGGTAGAAACTTTCAATAATGATCGGGTAAAATAGTCTTGAGCCCAGAAGCCTGTCGACATCGTTGACATTATTGTAGATCCACAGATTTTTTTATCACAGATAATTCACTATTTATACAATAGGCAGACCTGAGTTTGTAGTCCTACGTTAACTGTTATAAAATCACAAATACAAAAAAGTGACAGGTTTAGATTAGGTTTAGGTTAGATTCTTTTTTGAAGTTATCTGGGGGACCCAGTCAAGTAAGCAACTATTTAGCAAAACAAAAAATGATAGGATTGAAACCGGATTCTATGTGCTTTTACCTATAGAGTTTATTAAAAAAAAAAAGACTCAGACCTATACTATCGACTCCTTACAGTGAAAATCTGTAGAAAAATTTCCTTTTCGTCTCGATTCGGACTTCAGTTGTAGTAATTCGGTCAGCGCTTCTTTTATAAACCAAACGATTCTAAAATAAGCCTAGAATACCCAAAATATCCTTATCAAAACAAAAGCAACTCACTATTTACGTCAAAACTGTCGGTTCGACAAGCAATCTGCCAGTTAGTCAGTCTCCTATTCAGGGTAAATCCAATCTATCAGCTTTGACGGGGGTGGTATTGAAGATGACATGGAAAGGCTTTTATGAAGCAACCCAAGGTGCTGATTACATGTATTGATAACCCCGATCGGCACCCAATCGACACGATACTCAGTGACTTGAACAAAAATTGGTGGCACCGACACGATGTAAAAACGTCTTGAACTAAATACATACTAACTATGAACTAACGGTACGATGACATCGTGTAGGTGTCGTGTCGTTGGTAGTGTGAAAATCGCCATTATTGTATAACTTTATTGAACACAATGTAACTTTTATAATCATACGCAAACTCGCACATGCTACCCATAAAATCTATTGAGTCAGAGGATCATCTTTTCTGAGCGTTGAATAAAGCATTTTTACTGGTGATAAAAACTCCTTTGATAAACTAAGTATAAGTTTTCTTTACAATCTTACATCTTTCCAACTAGTATATCGTCGACAAAAATTTAACTCTCTCACCTTAAAACGGGTTGTTTAAAGAGACTCGAGCTTAGATTATGGTAAGTAAGTGATGATTCCAAAAAAAGATTGCCGCAGAAGTTTTTTAAACCCTATTTTTTCACAATAGCGGGGCTTCGTATATCATAATACTTAAATAACTTTTTTCACAAAAAATGCGCAAAGAAAAACTTCTGAAACTCCGTTTCGTAATAATATCTCACAACTTCTCAACTCAAGCAAAAACAATAATAAAAGTCACATTGCAATTAGAGCGGATAGCTCAGATAATAACCAATATAAGTTGGTCTTTGCGGGATGCCGAATCAATAAGAAGATCTTTGAATTGATTGAGAAGAGGCAGAGTTGCATTGTCATTGACCTACTACTTTTTGGCCTTTAACTACAGTAATGCAATTAGTCAGGTAACTAACTATATCAATCTCTAGTGAGTTTGTTAGACTCGGTCAGGCGTCAACTCGACCAAGACAAGACGTCTTGTCGTTGGTGTGCGCTCTCGGTAACACGACCATGTGGGTTACTCTCGACCACAGTTCCAATCCGGATCCATAGATTTTGACAGATTTCGTGTCATTTTGTACTGAAAAATGACACGAAATCTGTCCAAATCTATGGATCCGGATTGGAACTGTGGTCGGGAGTAAAGCGCTATATTTTACTTTCTTGTGACACTTTAGACGAGTAGAGTCGTGCATACTTCTCGATACTAATTAGATTTACTTTCGATTGTGTAACTCCAAACAATTATAATAATAACAAGTATCTACTGTGGTGTGTAATCATGTTTTCAGCAGTAAACATTCAAATTAGGTACAGTCCAAATGGGTTTGTTCATTAGGATTCATAAATCTGCGGTTTTTTGCCATTAATCACTATGAATAAAATAAATGTATCTGGTTAAAATATTAATAGCTTTGTACCACCACCTGCCAGTTGGTTATTAGAGTTTATTTAGATGAATCTAGATTCACAGCTGATTTTAGTTACAAAGATTTTTTGTTTCATTAAAAAATTCGGGCTTTTGATAAAATCATAAGAGAACTTCAATTAATTTTTTGGAAATTGGACTATGCTAAAGTATTTTGTGAAATAGGTATAATACATTTATCTTGTATACAATACAGTTTAGTTAATCATACTAAATACTACTACTGCAGATAATATGAAAGTTCTCTGCGCCATTTGTATCAAAGCTCGAACTTAATTAAGGAGGCGTTCATTAACTTTGGTTCGCCGCAAATGAGCTGGCAACTTTAAGTAACTATTTCAAGTAAAATAGTTCTCTGTCACGACTCTAACCGTATTGGAGCTCGAGTTCGCAAAAGCTTAATGAGTTTTGAAGATAATTAGTATCTCTGAAGTAATTTTTTTGCTCGATCACGGGAAACTGTTTTTCATATTGATCAATAAAAATAATGATTTAGTGTTTCTAAGTAACCTGTGAGTACGCACAGCAAAGGGTAGGTGCGTAAAAAAGTACAAAAAAGGCGTTATAATTTTTTTTCTGAAAATTCAGATAAAATCCGTGAAATATGTAACCCCCGAGGGTCTAAGCAAAACAAATCGTCTTCAAACATTGTTATAAACTGTTTGCTAACAAAATTACGGTCACGATTTGCCCGTCAATGTTTACGGCTACATCCATTTATCATGCAAAGACTCGGCGACTTTTCGGGACCCATAACATATTTTTATAAAAAGATTTTGTTCTGTAATAAATACTGTGTTAAAATATCGGATTAGTATCTACATATTAATAAGAAATTATAATAATAATCCATATCTCTTGAGAAATATGACAGTGTAACCTAAAAAAATTGGATCGGTTCGTTTTAGTTCGAAATTTGTCCGGTATATTTCCTTGCTTATAGAACCTGTATCAATATCACAGAGTTCTGAAAGGATATGACAAATCGCTTTCTAAAAATCTCGCTACACTGCATCTTTTGCTAGCGAAAAATTATAAAAGCCAATTTTGGACTTTACGGTGCAGAATTTAGAGGTTGGTTTAGGTTTTATTTTTAACTGACAAACATAAAATTCAAATTCAAATTTAAGTAATACTTAAATCTTATCAATTAAGTAATAAAAAATGAGAGTGAAAAAATCTTTCAGAATATTGATTTTACTTTTCAGAATAAGCGGAAAGGTTTTTGCATACTTTTAAATGCATTCGGACTGTAAGTAGGTCTTACAAAAGTTAGGAGTTTATAAATTTTTTGAAGTCCGGCTTTAGTCCGCCTCCTAGCACATGCATAGCGATTCTGTCATAAAAAGTTAGCGCAGCGCTGTCAGAGTGAGTGGGGTCCAGAATCCACGAGTTTGATTAATTACATTCGCGGACCCTCTTAAATTCACATGTCATAACTAACGGCAAAAACTTTGTCCCTATTGGATAGGGTTCCCATTTTCCATAATATTATTTATCTTTGAACTAATATATTTCTAGTTTATATGGTTAAATTAATACTTGAGAAGGTTGATAGCTTTATAAAATGTTAAGGTTCGGCACAGATCATAAAAATATAGGTTTCTGTATTTTATTTTGCAATTGATTTTATTAGGCCGTAAACATAAACTATTTGAATGTTGTGAGTCAGCGACCTCAGCAATTTCAGTATTATTTATGAAATTCTCAGCTTTGGTTTTTAGTAGACAGATTTTTTTGATCAAATATTTATCGTCGTCTGGCTTTTCTGTCTGTGAATAAACTCTTCAAACGAAATCTCTTGATATTTTATTGATGCAGTTCTATGGTAATTTTAAATGTTTTTAATATTGCTTTTTCAACAGGTAAGAGAGAAGAGAAGATTAGAATTTGGCAGGCGTGTTTTAGAGCTAGTAATAATTTATTTAGCTATCGTGATGACGGCTAATTTTACAGGGATATATTCCTAGAAGTCTGTTGTGATCTCTTGCCAAAAGCCACTAACGTAACAAAAATTCTCCACAGGAGTTCGAAAGCTCAGTGCAATTCTTGCAAATGGAGCTCGCTCCGGAACGTGGCACATCGAGGCTCGTTGCGGCGGTGGCTCAGCCCGCGTCGACATCACCGTCGGCAATGGAGTAGGACCGACGTCATCAGCGGCACCCGCTGCTGAACAGCACTATGTGGAGCTGAGATTTGCTGACAACATGAGGAGGAGATACAAGCCTGGACTGCCTTTTGTTGGGAGAGTAAGTTTATTCAAACTTTTTAGTAGGTATGGTGCCATCACCTAATGTGCTCGCAGCTATGACTGTGGGGACTATCCGGGAGCTTCACCGGGAGACTCCAACACTACAGCATAAAAGTCATTGAATTTGTCAAACGAATGTTATTATGTTAGCACCTATTTCATGTGTATTCTCTTAGTGACTGTCCGCCTGTTTGGCTACTAAATGCGCGAGCAGTCTAACGTTTCGAAGGTGCCAATACCTATAAAATTACTCATAGTTCGACTTAATTGAACATCCCAGAGAATTTTCTAGCATAAAATCCAGGTGCAAACGATTTACGCCATTAATTTCACAACTCAATTGATCTTTTACAATCAGAATCGTAGTTCGCAATTTGCCATTTCAATTGTAAGAAATTAACCATCGTTTCCTTTTACATTTCGCTTGGAACTAGCTCGAAACGAACACAGTAATTCAAGACATTTTGTTCGTTAAGTCTGCTATTGTTCAAGTCGAGTCGATAGTTCGAATCTTGTATACTGTTTAAGAAAAACCCCCTGGAACGTACGTATTATTTTGGCTAAGTTCATTACAATAATAGGTGCCGAAATTCATTAAATATGACTTCAAAATTTGGTATTCTGTATTTCAAGATTAAAAAGCTCTGAAGTACTCCACTCAAGAGCTCTTTACTTAAACAATATGAGAAAACATCTCTGATTTCACTGGAGAGCTTTCACTGGGTTCATTAAATTCCCAGAGGCTAAGTGTCTTCTAGGAACTAAGCCAGAGCTAAGCTCCAGGTATTTGTCCGCTTTTGTCGCTGCCTGTACACAGAGTATTGCACAATGTAGTGCAACAAATGGGGATCGTTAGCTCATCGCACGGCGGAATTCTAGTCTAATACTGCTACTTTGTATAGCACAGGCGTTGGCAACGAGAAAGGCACTCAACCAGGGCATTTCACACAGAGAGGAATTTTCAGATCAGTGGAATAAGGATTATTTTAAGAATGGGTTTAAACCCTGAAATATACCTTGCCGAATGAGAAAAGCTGTCCACTACTGTCCAGGCTTAGTTGAGTTTGTTAATTTTTAAGCCACGGAAGAAAAAGAGCAAACATTTCGAGTTTAATTATTTTGCAGAAATTTACTCAAAGAACAAATAAGTCAAAATGAATTGTACTCTTTTAAACTTTGTGAGGTTTTTAATTTAGTAAATAGACATTGAGAACAAGTTCTAAGTTACGAAACTTCGAACTTTGTTTGAACAAATATTTTAACTACATAGTTTGATGAATATTCCGATTCAAATAAAATTCCTAAATAATATACAGAACCTTTGTTAACTCGAAGCAAACAAAAAAATAAAAACAATTATTTGGGGCAAAGTAATATCTCTGTGTCTCGTTACAAAAATGAGATAAAAGTAACCCGTAGTGCCGTAGGTAAATGAAGAAATAAATATGTAAATTTTACGTGACTTGCAAATAAACGCTGGCCATAAAACCGAGAGCCTCTAGTAGACTTCATCGTGAACACTCACCGTGGTAATCCGCTGGATTTGCGATTATTTATCATCCAGTATGAATTATTGTGTTAATAAAGTCCATACTTCATATTGGCGCTGTCAGCAGGTTGGAATTAAGCCAGCTCGGGCCAAATTTAATGGCTTGATTAAGAGTTAAGTCTGCGCTACAATATCGTTTCACCGGGACTTTGCAGGTAGTCTGATGAATCTGCTTGGCTCATTTGAAACGTTTGCGTAAGCTTTTAAAATTAAATAGTCAGTGGAATATCCTCCGGCTGGTTTCCCGGCATACTGTTGACTCAATTTACGTACATGACTGAACCTAGCGAGTAAACCTCATTACTACATGTATTTGAACACGGAAGTGTTTGTATTGTTATTTGATTTTAGTAATGCTTTATTTAGTAAACAAATACATAAAAAAACAGATAAAGAGGATTTCAATTTTTAAAGATCGTCGATGTGTATTTCGTAGCCTAGACTCAAGCATAAATTGGTCATCCCGCAGAGTTGCATAGAAATCTCGTGTGAACTTTTATAACTATACAATTTCTTCGTAGGTGGAAGCAATGAGCACGGAAAAGCGGGTTCGAGTCCGCGTTAAGCTGTACGACGACAAAACTGACATCTACAGCCAAGATATCGACATGTCGACGGGAGAGGGAGGCTTCATTGTACCTACTGTGATGGCTGACGCGCCTTACGTCAACCTTCAGGTCAGTTTTTCAACAATAGAGTACCTACGACGTACCCGACGAATGAATTATTCAACTAAACAAGCTAAGTACGACGATTTAAAAAAAAAAATTGTATCATTTTTTGCTGGCGTTAGCTTGTAGGGATGAAAGTCTGCACTGTGCATTGAAATACAATACTAATAGGACATAGGGGTAACACTAACACTATATAGCTACTTTAAAACTCAAGACTTCAGCAATGTCCAACAAATACCTAAGAGTAAAATCAGTACAGAATGTGATAGGTCCCTAAATACCTTAGTGTCGTTATTTAAAGAATTTTACACTTTGAAGTTGTCCGGTTCAAGAAAGCTTCACACCTTCAAACAAAACCACAAAACATTCCGAATTCCGCCATTTGTATTCCACAAACAGCAAATTTCCCAGGAATTGGAGTTTCGCAAGTTCCACCCCAATTAATGATCCGATTAGAAGAATTAAGATTAAGATTTTATCATTATACATATTTCCTTTTTTGTTACTTTTGCTTTATGTTTTGTCACTTTTACATTTATTTATTTTCATTTTTTTATTTATTATTTGTTACATCTAACATGTGGGTTGGGTTGCCCGTGGCATCACCGGACGGCCATGACGGAAGACCAGCGTTAGTCGCTCACTAGCTACTAACTTCATGCTGAGTCATGGCCCGGTTTGCAACACTAGGCTTTATTGTACTGTTAATGTATTATACTTTATTGTAAGTGTTTGCAAATAAATTTATTTTCTTTCTTTCTTTCTTTCAAGAATTAGCTTTGAAGCGAGAACCGGCCTCGATGAGGGAACGGAATTGATTGAATGCAACAGAACTTTTAGAAGAACATTTTGGTGACCGCAATCAACCAATTGCGCTATGGTTACTGAATCGGACGTAATAAGGCTCAAAAAGCTCTTAATGCTCTATGAAAATATGGCTTATTCCTCTAATCCCCGTTGACAATCCCCGTCAACGGGGACTTGTGAACTATTTGTTCACAAATCCCCGTTACGAGTACGCATCGGCGTCAACGGGATATGAAGTTGCTGTAAAGATTTTAATCATCTCCGACGCAAAGTTTCTTTGAAACACAAAACACCGTCGAAACTACCTAGATACATAATATTCGCTTGTCTTGCTACCTTCTACGTAACCATTATCACCATCCAAGCTATCATGCTGCAGTATCACTTTACTGAGTTGCAGGGTAGGCAAACAGTTTACTTAACCAAACTAGCCTTAGCACTAGCCAGAGGTAAACATCTTGCACTGAAGACAATAGCGTACGATGCTGAGACATTACAATTTAAACCTTAGTGGCTGTCGTATAGGTCACGTTTTATTGGTTTTGTCATAGATTATAGTTGGAATTTCTAAGAGAGACAGAATAGTTTCGCTTTATACGAACTTAATTTTCTTCCATTTGCAGAATAGCTTCTTATAGAATCTCTCTATGAATATCATAGAAAATTAAAACATTTTTATTCATACCACTTACGAAAGTGTTTATAAGAAAAACACTCGAAAATACTGTGAGTTTATAGTTAATTTCAATTTAAGAATTTATCGTCGTGATGTCAGTAAAGGAACCAATTACGGAGGAAATACTTACCTCCTCCGTAATTGGTTCCTCTAGTGACTGGCTATAGGACTGTCACGTCATGCAAATAAGCCGACGCGCGATGCCGACGGGCTGGATTGCCAATCTGAGCAGAGTGCCATCTTAAAAAAATATTTTAGTTCTAAATATTTTATTTAAAACAAAATTAGACTTAACTTTTTGAATAGCATAACATCTTAATGCCACAGTTTCGACAGAAGAATTTCTTTTGAATATCAACACTTTATATCACCTTGGGCCACTTATTCACCATCATTACCTTTATTACATTCGAGCGCTCCTTTTATATTCGACAATGATCCTCATTATTCATGTCTCGACATGCTCTATGTAGCTGTTCTTGAAAGAATTTTCCTTCTATTATTATTGGCACGCATTTTTTCCATTGAGATTTTCCTGCCCAAACTAAACTCTCAGATAAATTATGCCAAGATTGAGACAATAATCCTGTTCCATTAAATCTGTAAAAAGCGAACGCTTTTAAGAAATTAGCCTACTAATCTTAGGACCCGGCTAAAAGAGGATTACGTCGGAATAATAAAATAGATTGACCTTTTTGTGAACATCCTTGTAAAACATTATTATGTAGATTAACGTATCTTCTGTCTGTATTCGCTCTACTAGTGTAGAGCATTGCTGCAAACACAATTCTGATCCCAAAACAAAACTACCAATTCTAGTTACTCCAAATTTTAATTAACAAAACTATCACTTTAGCTTCGCAAACAAACGTCTCCTAACTTCATTATTCAGGATGTAGGAAAGAGTAATCCGCTCGTTCTCAAACACGTGAAACTGCGAAACTAACTAGTAAGCTTCAAAATCCATCCACTTTGCAAACTGGCCCATCCAATAATCGAGTTAGACTTTAGGCAGACGATTGGTCGGACGTAAGGTCATTAGTATAAGTTTCCGGTTAGCACTGGTACTACTATTAGTATTATATGATCTGTGGCAGTGGAAAGTGGAGTGGTGCACGCATGATGCAAATTAAAATGGAAAATGCAAAGATTACTTACAGTCGAATAGTTAAAATCTAATCATAGAATTGATAAAATATTGATGAAGCTTTTTCCCGCAATAATAAAATAAAATAATCGATAAAGCAAAATGCCAGCAAGCTCGTATGAGTTAGTGGCCAACTCTGGTGACGAAGTTTTTAGGCCGCCTTAAGGCCTCCGCCATGGCTTAACAACTCGATGAGTACAATCGATACTTTGTATATTATCAACAGTCAGCTGACTAGTTTTTTTGCAGACTAGGTCATTAGCTACTTAGTGCAAGCTTGTTAGATTACAGAGACTACAGACTGGTAGACTTCCTATGGTAATCAGTTAGCTGGTCCATCGATTTTGCCGGATATTGGCTGGATTAAAGTCTGGATTGGCTTAGGATTGATTAAGTGTAGCTTCTGCTACGGAAGTAACCAATATAATATTATCTCAAAGATTTTTCCTGGTTTTTTTTTGTATAAAACAAGTTGGGTGGACTTTTGAAACCATTGCGAATATACATAGATTATTGAGAGAGATTTAGATTTTTCAGACTAAGAACTCAGAACACGTTGTTTGGTGAATATGATATTACAAAACCCAGCGCCAGATAAACTTATTATAAATAAAATTTTCCTTTATCGTGCACATTTTTAAGTGTAAAATAAGAAAAAAAGGAATTTCTACATAGCTAGTTACATTGATCGTATCTGAAAACTGAAGATCTACTACATAATCAAACTCAAAGCAGCTTTGCTGTTGCTGGATCGGGAAATAGTTTGATTTGAAACTTGATTTGGATCTGATTGGTGTTTCAAATCGCTGTTGACTAACGAGGGTCACGAGGATCCTAAGGTTCGTTGGACGGTAATTCAGTTATAAATTATACGAATTTAAATGATGAGTAACATACTGATTTTATTCTTCTTAGCTCAGCATGACGACGAAAACGGGTACCTATTTCGTTTTATGAATTATTTTGATTTCAGATCTAGAATGTTTCTTAAATTTAGATTTCTGCCGCCTCAAATCCACCACTGAGTGTGATTAATTAAATTACGAGTAGACGCAGCCCCAGCTTCACTGTGCTCGGGTTGGAAGGATTTTGGAAGTCTCAAGATCTAATTTAGAAAATTGGCAACGTAAATGCTCGCTTGTTAGTATAAAATTTGGGGATGTGCAAAATATCTTGCATTACGCGCGAATTTTTAGATGTGCGTTCATAGAATAAATTTCATTTTGTCACAGCAAGTAATGAAGATTTAAAAAAGATTGATAGTAGTGTTAATACTCGGGCAACACAATACTTTTGTCTTCTTCATGAAATCCTTTCAAGCATTTACATATTGTTTCAGTTATTCTAAGTTAATACTCTTGAATTATTTATTCAAGAAAATAACTTGATAATCCGACTCAAATAAAAACATACTATTCAAGTTCTTGAACCAAGTACCATGTGAACTGTGACCTAGGTCAACTGGATAAAATGAACTCCAACGAGCTGGAATAAAGAGAACTGTCTAAACAAGCAGCTTTTCACTTCTGGTTGAGGAAACTTATCAGTTTCGACGGAGTCAGCAGTTGAACAAACTTTTGCCTTTACTCCGTGCATCACATGGAGAATCAAGATGTAGCTGGTGGTAGGTATTGCATCTCATCAGAGGGATAGTACTGAAATTTACTTTAGTTGACTCAAGTAAGATTACTTTTAGTTGACTCAAGTAAAATTACTTTACTTGACTAAAGTAAAAGTACTTTAGTTGACTATAATAATTTAAGTAGCGCTGACTAGGGTTAACTTCCTTGTAGTTCTTTGGTTTTTTGAATCTTACATTTAGGTTGAATATATTATGTAAGTTCAAAATATATAAGATTTCTTCTATTTAGAAACGGTATGGAAATTTCATAAGAAAGGCAGTTAAAATTCGATTAGTAAAAAAGTAGACGTACCTACTCTCGAATCCCTGAAAAAAACGATCAATCTATATTTCAAGATGGATCAGGAATGGGGAGGAACAAAAAGTCCAGTCGTGTTTCCTTTGGTGATTGATAGGAGCTGAAGTTTTTGCAATAGTCTTTGGCAGTTTTGCCCACTCAATATTCATTTCAGTGCCAGTTCGACAAGTTGCTTTGGATTTACCACTCTCGAACAGAAGATTTGGTAAGTACATTCACTCTCGGCTATGCAATTTGCACGTGTATACTTGTGCAGGTATATTTGGACAAAAGTTATGTTCTTCCAGTTCCCAAACAAACCTGTTCTCTTCATGTAATTATTTCAGCTGACACGTCATGATTCTCTACACAGAATATAATTTTATGGCAGTTTTATAGAAGTTTAACACTGATAGAGGTTCTCATAAGACTTTACCTCGGTTTCAAAATGGCTTTATGACTTACTCTTTACGATATGGTTTGTGTAAACGACTCTAGTTTCCAACTCAATCCATACTAATTTTATAAATGCGAAAGTAACTCTGTCTGTCTATCTGTCTGTTTGTCTGTCTTGCTTTCACGCCAAAACTACTGAACCGATTTGAATGAAATTTGGTACACAGATAGTCTAGAGCCTGAGAAAGGACATAGGTTACTTTTTAATGCGAAAAAAGGGTTGTAAGGGGTTGAAAGGGGGGGGGGATGAAAGTTCCTTAGCCTTTTTCATAAAAACTTTTTTAATGTCACATTTGAGATCACTGTCAGTTGTTTGACAGCAAGAGTTTGAATGACAGGGTCAACTAGTCTCCATATAAATAAATGCTTAACTTTTCTGAGTTTAATCAGAGTATACTTACAAACATATTTACTTACTCAAACCGAACCGCCATAACTGTTTTAAGTCATTACAAACATCGAGCAACTTTTGGGCTCAAAGTTGGGAGCGCGGCATAAGTTTGCTAGTTGCAGAGCGCTAACATCGATTGCCACTAATGTGTTTCAAAATTGTTTGCCCACAATCTTGAAGCCTTCAAACTCTCCTTAGTGATTATGTATAAACGAACCAGCTGGACTGTCTCTGCCACAAAACAGAGACTGCCCGCGTGCGTAGCACGTTCATTTCTCAAAATACATTTTGTATGTTGTTTTTGGCCCTTTTTATTTACTTCACATTTATATGGTCTTTTTTCATGTTTTATACAATAAAATCAGCATTTACATCATATTATTCGTATTTCATACGCTAACATAATTAATTAAACAGCTTATTTATGCCGCCCGCGAATTCGTTCGCGTTCCGTTGGATCCCGTTGATTTTTTGGGATAAAAAGTAGCCTATGTGTTAATCCAAGTCACGAACAATATATATTCCAAGTTTCATCTAAATCGGATCTGAGCCCGTAGTCTGTACATTGGTTTTACTTTCGACTCGATTATAGCACACGCAAACGCATTCGGAAAGCGAGAAATTTTGTTGGGAATTGCATAATTCCAAAATCTTCCGCTAGAGGCGCTTATCCGGGTTTCATACGAAATTGCTCGCTTTGCGAATGCGTTTGCGTGTGCTATAATCGAGTCGAAAGTAAAACCAATGTACAGACTACAGGCTCAGTAGTTTTTACGTGAAAGAGTAACAAACATCCATCCATCCATCCATACTTACAAACTTTCGCGTTTATAATATTACTAGGATATTCTGAGTCGTTTGCAAATCCAAAAATGAATCGTTTAACAATCGCAACAGCTAATCCGTTGCCTCATCTTGTTGTAATGATATTGATAACTTTGAATTGAAATTAAGCTATAATTTCATAGGTTTGGGATGGTTGCCAACACAGCGTACCGGACAAGTTTTATATGAGGTTGTAAAACATCGTTATTGTAGTTTTATGAGAATCTGAGTTTCTACCATCCCGACTTCACTGCACTTTGGTTTATCGGAGTAGAAGCAAGAAGCACCCTATGCCATGTTAAGTGCGAGCAATAATAGATTCATCTTTTGGCGCAGCGAGTGACAAAAGTTGAATGAAGTTTTGTTAGCAATTGTACAATAATGACTTGTAACCTCTAGCGTTTTAGCTTTACTAATGTAAAAGCTCTTTATAATTCTCCGACTGAAATAAATACCAGTTTAGTTTATACCTGCCGTCTAAATAAACAGATCATACCTTAAGAAGTACTTTCATCTTGTATCGTTCTCTTTGAACGGTGAGTTTAGAAGTTAGGAAAATGGTTTCATTTCATTGGATGCTCAGAAACAGCGTTAGAGTTCATAGGTTTTTGTTCAGGAGTTAAATATATTTTCAGAAACTTGTTTCAGCAGAAACGTTTCAATTTCTTTTTTCAAAACCACTTTCAATTATACGAGTTTATATATTTTATATGGTTTAGGTTTCGATTGGCTCAATCATTATTTTAGAACAAAAATAAAACTTTTTCTTGTTTATTTTAGATGAAATACTCTGGGTTTCTTGGATAAAAACCACAGAGTATAAAATTGCTTTATGTGGCTTTATTTTTAGCTCAAAGCACCTGATTGCTTCGGATGAAGGCAATTCATTACATGGAATATTAATAAGCAAGTTATAAGACTCACGGCACGGGGCACCCTGTCTTGGTTAAGATTTTAGCTGTCATACTAATTTGAAGCTAATGGTTATTGTTCAGAGAGATTGGATTAGATCATGAAGATCGAATGTAAATGCACATGCAAATTGAGGTTATTTCGTACACAAATACAAGTGAGGTGCTAGTTGTAGCACCTAGGTATAGCATGATACTTTAGAAGTAGGTAAGGTACCTATTGGTATTTCAAAACATAATAATGGGCTACAAAATAAACTACATACTAGGTACACAATGTACATATCTAAATTATGTATTTTAGTAAAATCACTTTCTCTCACAAAATGTGCGAAAAGCGCAATCTTCTTTCTTTTCGAGAAAATTCCCCCAATTTAAAACTTTTCTTTCAAAAGTTCCTTACTATCGCATTATCTCTCCATAAATAAAGTGTAATGGGCTAAGCCTGCCCTCTGCCTGTTATCTGCCAGTTAATCATTCATTCTTGCAGTAAACAACACTATAAATATTCCATAGAATACATCTATAAGTCTATAAGGACAATAATAAGACGTAGCGTTATTTTTGCGTGACGCCGCCATGTGGATAAAAAACCGGGAATTGGTTATGTGTTTCGTGGCAGTCAGTTTTAACGTGAAAACGTCGCGTCGTGTTATAGGGACGTATGTTTGACAAGCACGTGATTAATGGGCACAGTGCCTTGATCAGACAATCTTCTTCTTCTCTTCAATAATGGCCTCTGTCCGTCATTTCGACAGACAATTTTGCCAATGTCAAGTGTTAAAATTGTAATAAATAAGTCAAGTCAAGTCATTTGTCAAGTCGGCTGTCGTTTGTTTTGAAAAGAAAATGGTGGATTTTCTCTTCAAAACCTAACACGAATTTTCACATTCAGAAAAACCACTTTACACACATTTATTCCAATGGCTCACACTTTATGTTACGACCTAAGTATTATTGGTTAAAATTCCACCAAAATTAAACAACAATACTCACAATAATACAAGAAAAACTATTAAAATAAAAGTGCTATGTGTCGTTCCAAAAAATGTCAAAACTCGTGTCCTTCGTGGCAGTCAGTTTTAACGTGAAAACGTCGCATCGTGTAATAGGGACGTATGTTTGACAAGCACGAGATTAATGGGCACAGTGCCTTGATCAGACAATCGTAAACGTATCGCAACGTAGCGTATCCAAGATACACTGCGCGGTAACACTTCAACGTTTGACAGTCGAGCTGGCGTTGACGCGCAATATGATTCGAATACGTTAGGTTCACTTAACGTGGCGACTGTCAGATTTTTTTTGTGATCATCTCCTAACCCCTACAAGTTCTTACAGTTACTTAAAGCAGAAGTTTTTTGTAGGCCCTTGGTTTTTGTTTACTTTGTAGACAAGACACAAGACGTAGCCTTAAATATTCCCGAGGTCGCTCAAGGGTTATCTTGCTCCCGTCAAATTCGTTGTTCGTAGAAAAAATATTGTCACGTTGTTTTCCCGTTATTTTTGTCTCTATATTACTTTGTTGTCCTCGGGATCGAATATCAATGCGATAGCAACGTATTGTGGAAGAATAAGAAGTGTATTTGAGAACATTGAAATTTTTTTAAAGTGTCCCTCTGGAAACGTATACCTATAATATGATTAGTTACACATGTCGGTGAACTAGATATATAAAAAAATCATGTGACATGCAACATGAAAATTTTTAGGGGTGTCATAAAAAAATCCAGAAATAAAACAGTATTACTTAGAACATCTCTAAACAATAATAAACATTCTCAAATACTTTGAAGTTAATTAAAAGTATCACAGCTTTGAAACTTGGGCATCATCTAACAATGTTACATGAATACTTTAGTGGAGTTTGTATCAATCTCATTACACTTGACGACACTTAGCAAATTCTTTTGAAACTTCTCCTTGTTGTTTGAAATCCATCCTTTGTA
This sequence comes from Eulithis prunata, assembly GCA_918843925.1. Classification (NCBI taxonomy): domain Eukaryota; kingdom Metazoa; phylum Arthropoda; class Insecta; order Lepidoptera; family Geometridae; genus Eulithis; species Eulithis prunata. The sequence continues at coordinate 2,273,240 of OU974016.1, read as the reverse complement.
AAGGGATTTAGGAGAAGGTCAACAGATTGTTACAGGTTTGTAGATCTACACAAACTATTTAACATTTTATTAAGTGAATTATTATTATCGTTATTATTATTCATCTCTCTGTGTCCCACTGCTGAGCCGGGGCTTCCCCCATTCTCCCTATACACCTTTGGTCAAGTTCATTTCGCCATTTTCTTAATAACCGGCTATTTTATTGCAAAAATGTGCTCATTAGTACGAGTTCTACGAGAACAAATTGTATTCATTAGACCCAAAATCGTTCTTCCCGTAAATCTTATGCTGTAAGGTTATGTTCAGCAATAAACGTTATATGCTATTATGGTGATGATATTGATGATTAGTTTTATCATAATTAGCTCATCAAAAGGCAAAAGCAAAAGCCTTGAAGTTATTGATGGTGCTCGACGTATCGAAGTATTATTAATAGGTAAGGGTAAAAAGGTTTTCACAAAATAAGGGATGAGATTGTTAAAGGGACAAGATAGGGAGCAATAGAAAACAAATGAGGTGTAAGTTATTCACCGCTCCTTGGTCCGAAATTAAACAGAATAGCCGGTACAGTCATCAAACAAAAGAAGCACAAAAAATATATAGTAAAATAGTTGACATACATAGAGTATATTATGACGCTATTTTATCAGCAGTCTACTTTCAATTTTCAGAAGATAACAATCAATTTTTTTACCTTTTTTGGAAACGCAACTCAAACGAAATAAAAAAATTACTTTTTTAAAGTAAATTTTACACGGAGTCCCGGCTACTTCATGATTGAGCTGTGTGAGTGTGTGTAATCGAGCATGATTACATTACAGGGATAAAAAAGGGAGCCCTGTGAACGTACTTTAATCTAAATGGACGGGCATCTACGTACTTACAGGCAAATTAGATTTTTCGGGGCAATGAGGCTTGCTGGGTTAAAATGTAAATAATAAAGGCCTTTTATTAAATGACATCAAGGTATTAGTAGCTACTGAAAAATAAAATAAAAAAGGCTATGCTCTTGTTGAACCGCTACCAACCTTGCGTGATACTCTTACTGCCATTGGTCATCAATGATGAAGGAAAAATGCTTCTGCAATGTTTGCATATTCTCTGTTTTATAAGTCCTAAAGAAAACCCTTTTCTCTAAAAAAACTAGAAGTTTTTATTATGATAATCTGAACACAAATTATAAATCTCTTTACAAAACTTGATTTGACTTTTTATTGCACAAGACGTACACTACACAAGCTGCAGATCTCGAGACAAGAAATAAAATAATGCTATCTACACCCCCATTCCTAACCCACCCCCTGGTAAAGGAGTGCATGGCTACCCTGATAACAAGTTTTACTCAGACTTAAAAAGCTTAGTCGTGTTTTATACCGTTTAATCTAGACAAATTGGTATGATCTATTGACAGGCGTCATGGCTCAGTCGGTAGTAGCTCTGCCTTCCGTGCTGTGGGTCGTGGGTTCGATCCCCACCGAGAACAAACATTTGTGTGTTGTAAACATAGATGTTTGTTCGGTGTCTGGGTGTTTCTATGTATTATAAGTATGTATTTACAAAAAAATAATGTATATATGTATTCTATCAGCCATCTAGTTTCCATAGTACAAGCTTTGCTTAGTTTGGGACTAGAAGGCGTTGTGTGTCCGTGAATAATTATTTATTATTATTTATTAATGTGAGCCATTTTTGCGGCATAAAGTTAAAAATATCGTTCAACCGTTTAGGGTTTGCCGTCAGTTTTAAATAACATAAAGTTATGATAGAATGTGTTGGTTATTTTTGCAGATTGCAATAACATAACTATGATTTGCTGAGCTAGGACCCATTTGCTGCTGTGGCAGGCACCATACATATAGGCACCAATTTATGTTATTTAAGTATATATTTATTTTTCCTTTTAAATCCAGTGCTTTCGATATTTTTATTATTATTATTTCATTTTCACTTGTCTATATGTTTTGTATGTTGTGTGCCATGTTAGTAAATAAATGTATGTCTATGTCTATGATTTAAAACTATATGTATGAAATTACATGTACATATTTAAAACTATATAATAATAATAAATATTCACGGACACTTAACGCAACGCCTTCTAGTCCCAAACTAAGCAAAGCTTGTACGATGGAAACTAGATGGCTGATAGAATACATACATACATTATTTTTTTTGTAAGTACATACTTATAATACATAGTAACACCCAGACACAGAACAAACATCTATGTTTACAATACACAAATGTTTGTTCTCGGTGGGAATCGAACCCACGACCCACAGCACATATATATATATATATGTATATATTATGTACATTGTACAATTTGTACATGTATTAAACAATGTGAATTTAGATAAACTTAAGAATTTATAACATGCCACGGCGTATAAAACTTATTGCTAGGTCACTTTATTTGTTATTGGGATAGAAACCATATTATATACGGATCGCATAACCCTAAAATAATATTAAAAATAAACAAATAAATATACTTGTCATGTTCGGTTTAATGTAACGGAGCCCTTCGAGGGCCAATATCGTAAATACGCGCTTCAAGTCGCTTGCTCGCTACTGATACGGAGTTTTATTAGGTCTTATTTTTATGTTTATTGAATTCCCCTTATTTCGTGCCTTAACAAGTGGGATATCTTATTCATTGTATCGATATTCGCTGAATATTGCCTGCCGTTATTTGCGATGGGTCTTCGGTTGATGTTTCAAACCATAAAACATAATTTTATACGGTGATAAGCTTACTAAACTTTACTTTAGGCTTTTCTTTTTAAAAAATGCCCGATTGAACGCTTTTTATCCGTATTTTCTGATATATTTGGCCGAGTGAAATATACAAATCATTTTGCCTAATAATATGCAACTGGTATATTTCATACTACAAACAAATAACAACCGGAAAACCGAATTGGTATCTATTTGAGTTTAAATATTTACGGCCGCAGAACTCTTTGTGTAATTGCAGAATATTTTACTAAATTGCGCCATATTTAGCAAAATTGCACATGTATGAAACAACATTGTGCAGGTTTATGAAGAATAAATGAAATATTATGCAGTAATATCATATAATCTTTGGAGTTCAAAAACCTTGCTATTGTAGAGGCCTAAATAAACCATATTCCCTATATAATATCGCATGATAAACATAACTAGATTTAATATTTGAAACATCGACTTAAAAAATACAATACCAATTTACACAATTATTATGTACATATAATTATTGGATCTAATGAAAACTGTTTAGGTAATTCGGATTGCTAAAGATATGATAGAGAAAATAAAAAATACAATACCAATTTACACAATTATTATGTACATATAATTATTGGATCTAATGAAAACTGTTTAGGTAATTCGGATTGCTAAAGATATGATAGAGAAAATTAAAGTCTTGGTCGCGATAAATAACAAGTGATAAACATGTTCAATAATATCTTTATCTGGGTAATAGAACTTTATAGTGAAATATATAACATTTTGCAAATAATCTATATCAACTCCTATTTCCTTACTTGACATCACAATTTATGCTTTGTTATTGTTTGTGTACGGTTGAAAATGCCACTGTCAATGGAATTAACTGCGAACGGCTTCACCACTAGAGTGTATCCTATGTATTTGTATAGGCTATGAGTCACACCAAGCAAATATAAAAGCCGGCCGACCGGTTTACGTCGCATAAGCCGAGGAGTCGCGTCAGTGCACTAACATATCGCAAATTCTACAAAATGAGAGGCCACTGTGCAAAAGACATCGGTACAAAAGTGGCTGCTTACCGCCAACATCTCGAAAGCACCAATCCGAATCAAGACAACCCAAATCTGTCGCCTGAAAATGAGGAACTGTTGACTAAGTTCGCAACTTTTCTTCAACAACAGAAGCACAAAAAACACATGGATTCCCATGACCATCACAAGGATGGCCACTGTCATGGGAAACACAACCACATGCATGGAAGGTTTGGAAAACATGGTCACCACGGCATGTTCGGACATCACTTTGGAAAACATGGACCGTACGGTAAACACGGTCGTCATGGCCACGGAAGACATGGCCATCATCATGGTCATCATGGCCATGGAAAACATGGAAAGCACAGTTTCGAATTCGAGAATCCTTTCGAACATGGACATTTCTGCAAACATGACAAAACGGGCAAGCATTTACAGTGGAAACACAATGTTCGTCGCGAGGTCAGCCCCGGTCACATGGTAGTTGCTCAAGAGAGTGAGTGCGTTGAAATTGGACGCCATCCATCGCTGCCTGCACAAGGGAATACTACCGTGGGTCAGGTAGCGGAGGGTCCATCTGAGTTGAACACCGCGAGATGTGTTTGTGAGCGTAAAGGTCGACACCATGGTAGACGCTGGCGCGCTCAGGAGTGGGTCGAGGCCCCAAAGCCAACAGAGGCTCAAGGTTCATCACAAGCTGAGAGCAATGAGCCCCCGCAAGATAACCTTGTTACACTGGTGGATAATATCACCATTACAAACTCGCCTGAAACGGAATAACTGGTACCCATGATAAGTACCTACATCTAATTAAACAATGGATGAACAATTCAGTTGAAGGTCGTGGAGTATTTTTTTCAACCATATCTGATATGGGTAGGTACCTAGGATACTTAAAAATAATAACTACTACCTACTACTAGGTCTTATATGTTATTACTTTTATTTCAAGGTTTCAACATGTGTTATACGTAACTTTGAGAATGGGATTATAATCGTATTTTTAGTAGAGCTATTTTGAGGATTAATTTTCATTTAGCTAATGGTTTTCAGCTTTTTGTTAAATGTTTTTTTTTGTTTTAGTGTTTTTTTGAAAAATTATGATGATTATGCATATTATATAATGTATATGCATAGTATCCATTAACTATGCATAAATACATGTACTGGAACAAAGGAAAAAAGTACAAACTTTGGACATGATATATTATTGCGATACAGTCGAAGAAACAATACAAAGACATAGATGTAATTGAATCCATTCAAATATGTAAAGGTAATGTTTTCAGGGTTAGAGATATAGTTTTGAAGAAATAAAGGCTGGTATAAATAACTGTGTGTTTTATTTCATAATCTTTTTGTGTGTCTTTACGTCTCAGAGTGATGGACGCAGTGCATTGTCTTACAGGGCACGTCCTCATTGAACTTGGTCTGTGAGGTAATGCATTGTTATAGGCAGAAGTGACCACTTAACATCAGGTGAGCTATCAGCTTGTTCCATTACTTTTATCGCTCGGGTATGTACGTATGGTATATATTTAAAAAAATTGCAATTGCGCGTTTTCAAGACCAAAGATAAAAGAAATCAATTATGGTAAACAAGTACCTATGTAAGTATTTCAAAGTAGGTAGGTTAGGTAGGTACCTACTACTACCTAGTAGGTGGTAGATACTTTATAATATGATTACAACTTACAATGCAACACAACAACAATTAGAGAATAAAGTCACGACAAAATGAAATGGTGACTATGACGTGTTTTCTTCATGGTAAATCTTTCATACTTACTAGGTACTAATTTTAGAAAACAACGTGAATGCAAAGTTTCAATACACGTAATTTTTCGATTCAGAGTTGCATTGAATGTAGGTACATGTATTAAAAGTAATGTAGGTATTTCCACAAAACTGTACAATACCTTTGCAGATAATAAATTTACATAAATTTGGTTTTACTGGCACATTTAGATAGACAAACAAGTCTTCCACTCCAAACAAAGGTGACCTGGCAATTCAATGAACGCAAATACATAATATCTATATGTAGGTATGTTCTATGAAGTATTTATATATATATATATATATATGATAAAAGTAATGGAACAAGCTGATAGCTCACCTGATGTTAAGTAGTAACTTCTGCCTATAACAATGCATTACCTCACAGAGCAAGTCCAATGAGAACGTGCCCTGTAAGGCAATGCACTACGTCCATCACTCTGAGACGTAAAGATCTTGAAGTCTCATGTGCCTGTATATACTTTTAATATATATATTAATGTATGTAATCTTAACTGTGTTTTTAGCTTACTCTGGTATATATATATTTTTTTTAATAATAACCTTTGAGTACACGCACCCACCATCATAATTTATTTCTCCTCTCTATCGTGAAAGGTTTGCTGGTAGAGAACTCTTTTTAGGGTTAAGCTCACCTTTGTACATGACCTATCTTTAAGTTCCCGTAAGTCATTACTTTTGTGTACAATAAAGAATAAAGAAAGAAAGAATATCTACTTGATATCTACCTTGTAAGTCAAACTTACAGTATACACTTTATACCGCAAGATGACAATGGTGTACACGTACCTACACTTCACCACTTTGTAAATTTTCTTATGCACACAACAGACGTGTCTTGTGGTGACAGACCACACGAGTACCTACAACGTTATTTGCAAAATTGCGAGAATCGTCTACATTGAGGTAGTATACGCTAGTAATAGTAATTCAATGCTCGTCTATTTTTTTTTTCTGTGATAAAATAATATCACGTCATGCTTTGTAAGGTACCTATCCACTATGAGACTCTTGGTACCTACACAAAATCTATTGTCCAGAAGCCAATCACATCACTTATTGTAGTCTTTGGCATTATAAAGGCTCTGCTAGAATACTAACATGACGGTGTTTTATAGGAAGCAATAGTCTTATAAGTAGGTGTGGTAGAACTAAAGAACTGAGTGGTGTTGCACAAACTATTTGCACTTAAAAATATACGCGGACTTATCATCATCCATCATCAATCAATATAAAACTCTTTTGAAGCTGACAGAGAATCAACGCACAGCCTAAACTATAAGTCCTAGATGTATGAAATTTGGAGGGTAGGGTGTAGGGACGCACTAAGAAAGGAATTTTTAAAAGTCGCATTCTAAAGGGTCTAGAACGCGAGCAACGCCGCTGGCGACGGCTAGTTCTACCAATATAACATTTACTTGTAGAATAAGTGCCAGTAAAAGTTACTTTTACAACACCAGACAAGAATTAGCAAAATAAAGCGTCATCATCTAACTTTGCTGCGTCATTTGTCTTAGGCGGAGCTGGTGGCTGTTGAAGGGAAGGAAATAGAAACACACTACGTTCTCGCTCGCGAAAGGATCCGCAAGTGGAACTCCACGTCCAAGTGTTACTTGTTGGTTGAGAATCTGCCAACACCCTTGCAGGTAAGTTAACTGACTTGTAGAGTTAGCTTCCATTGGTTTTTCATCTGATCAACTAAGTCAGCACGGTCACCACTTACATGAGTGTCCTCTTATAAGTACCTAGTCATTATTTTCTAATTGCTTTCTGTCCTTTGGAAGACCAGGTACATCAAGATTCCTAGGTCTCCGGTTACTAATAGCAGTCATAAAACTTTTGTAAAGATCTAACTCAAAAACTCCATCATCAGCGTAGATCACAGCTCTTTATACTTTCTTGATGCACGTCTGTTCCTCAGCCGCTATTTAAGATTTTGTTTTTTATTAATGACCTTAGATTGGTTTTAATCAGTCATTCTGTAACCCAGGCTGGTGGTATAGCAAGTGCAAGCGTGTGGTCGTCTTGTGGATGCCGTCAGCGACTCCTTGCTGCAGTGACCAGCAGCGGTAGGGCCGTCCACTGGGCTGCCGTGCCAGCTCCACCTGCCAATGACTCAGACCTCTGCCGATTCAACTATACGTAAGTACCGAGCAGTGCATCATAGTCCATTATAAAGTGGTCTTGTAGAACGACGTTACATTGACATATAAGGCCTAGTGTCACATAGCGCAACCAAAGAGCTTCCGTTCACACCAGAGAAAGCGGTTTTGTCTTTTTAATCACTCAATGAGGCTGGCAGTTTTTGCTCTACCTTGTAGAGTAACACAGAGTATACTTTAAGCATTATTATTAGTCAAAGTATATTATGTAACGCACTAGAAAATAGAAGGTGCCCAATAAAGTACAAATGGTATAGCAAAATATGGATTAAAAACCGTTTGTTCACTATACAAAGGGCAGTAACCCTAACCCTCACAAACTCTGTATAAAGAAATTTATTTTATGTCCCCTAACCCCTGAACTCTGTAATAATTTTAGCTGCAAATGTGTGGTCAGCTAATGAACAAAAGACGTAAACATAAAGCAATAAGCAAGTCTGCAGCGAACAGCCCATTAACCGCACTCCACAAGAAATGGGGGACAACACACAGTTATGACCACAGCTAATGATCCTCAACCCCCATTTTTTCCTTTTGCTTAATTGCAGATACATCCATCTTACTTTAGACAAACATTAAAAAAGTTTTAGCAAAAAAAAATAAGCCTCAGAAAAATTAAAACAAGTCAAACTTTTTGAGGCCATTAGGTTTGGCAGATTTTATGAGAAATACTAAATATACTTGCAGCCTTTGTTTCATAAATCTTTACGTTACAGAAGTCACAGCCCCTAGACAGATGACTCTTGGGGCGACAAGGGCACCATAACACATAAGTTACGCTGTGGGTCTTTTCCACAAAGATGAATGTATTGTGGAAAAAATTATATTTCTACCTATGTATAGGAAAGGAGTGAACACTGAGATAACGGATTTTTATATATAGGGGAGCATGGAAGAAAATAACATGTTGTGTCGACCCCACCTAGTGGGGTAAGGGCAGGAAGAGGAAGGTTCTTTTCCACGCCAGACATAACTTTGTTTAGGAGGTAAAAAACCTCATAATAAATAAAATAACCTAAGTTCAAACACGTTGAGTATTTTTAGTGTGAGGTATAAGTTTACTGTAGGCAAGATTATTTAATTTCCGTAAGTACTTACTACTGTCCAAATATACGGTTTATTCCCATCGAGCCCACCGGCCAGCCCACCAGCCAGCCCACTGGTGGGCCAGATTAAAATACGAGCAAGTATTATAAGTAAGTAGGTATTAATATATTATTAAATAATAATATATTAATAAATAATAAATAGCATTTGAATTGTCTAATAAACAACAGTTAGAGAGGTTCCAGTCTAATGAATACTTAATGTCTGTAAATAGCTCTGTCTCAAAATTATTAATAGTAGGTAATGCTATGAATAACAACAATAAATAACTTTGAATAACAATAAATAAAATTGTGTAGCGTGTAGTTTTTAGATAGGTACCTACCACTATGATATGTCACGCTGCCTCGACTGGCGTCGGATTCCCAAACTCCCCAGCCATTTGTGATCCTGTCCGCAACCGAAACGCGAAACCTGAATATTGAAATAAATGTGCACAACCTTTTATAAATCCCTGCTACTCTCAGACAATAGATTTTACACTAGTATTTTCATAGTTCAACTTAGTTTAAATACATTTTAAATATACATACCTCGTACAGAAGCAAACAAGATCGCATAAAATTTTATGAAATTTATTTGCAGTAGGTATTTATCTACCTCATTATCGTAAATAATTTTCATGCAGTTATCGAATCTATATATTAAAATAATGATTATCTAGACCGCTAATTGTAGTTAGTTCAGAATATTTCATTAAAATAAATTGAAACGAAAATGTTTACATTCAGAATTTCAATCTACGTACTCTTTTGAATCCGCTTTCAAACTATCGAAACTGTACAAAAATGTGGCAATACAAAACCTGAACTTTTTTCAAATGTTGAATTATAAATAAATAAGCGTAAGCCCCAAAAACGAAGGACAATTTTTGATCCCAACATCAAACCCATCACTTTCACGAAATTCCGGAACATTTCCATTTTCGACCAAACAGCTCTCAATTAAATTTGACTTGCAAAACTGTACCGACATACATAGCGTACAATAAATTGGCATAAAACATACATTATGTCCAAAAATGCTGTGTGGTGCTTTAATAAAAGCGATATAACTCACAAGATGCGGGGGGTAGACTGGGCCCTAGGGGGCTATTCATCACGCCTGTCAGGTCATGCTGGATTATTGTAGCTTTTTATCAGATCAAAGCTGAAAAGTCGGTCATTTTGCCTGAGGAATTTTTTAGTGTTTGTTCTTTTAGTCCTTTTGTAAGCTGAGAGATAAAAGTGGGCACGCCTTTGAGTGGACGTCAGGTGCAAAGGTTTGGTTTTGCCCTTGAGGTTATGCATACAATACAAAATTATGTTGGCGTATGGACGGTATAGTATATAGGGCTGATCCTTTTTTATAATCAACAACAAACAGCGACAGCTTGTACAGAATACATTTTGGAGAGAGTAATAAAATTGCGTGTAAAATGTGTTTTGCCACAGAATTTCACTTTCACTGTAGTCATTGTTTTTCATTTCCAAGCTTACAACCCTCGACAAATCAAAGGCGCCGACTGGTCTAATATTTGTCCCAATAAATCCACGACTATTGTTCGACAGTATAAAGCCTTCAAAAGGCTTCGATCCCTATTGTTTCATGGGAAAAATAATATCGTCGATTGTAGCGGTAATGCGGGACATTTGATTAAAGTTCATTTACCTTTGTACCTACTCACTTATCAAATTTATTTAGTCCTTATTTAGTTGTAGATAGGTAGATTAAGTCTACTAATAGACTAAGGCCGGAATACGGAAACGTCACTCAAATTTAAGCACCACTTAAAATTGCTCTGCCTCTGTTTGACATTACTCATTTGTAAGAGATGGCAATAATTTAAGCGTGAACTTAATTAATAATAATAAAATAATAATAATAAATATTCACGGACACTTAACACAACGCTTTCTAGTCCCAAGCTAAGCAAAGCTTGTACGATGGAAACTAGATGGCTGATAGAATTTAAGTGGCGTTTGAATATTCGGCCGTAAATCTGATCTCAAACATGGTTGATAACTACAGAAGTTTAGAAATAGTCCTATAATTAAGAAAGACTTTTAATATGACCACAAACTTAGTGGAGATTTCTGGAAAAAAAATCCAGAAATCCGCACTGCTACGTTGTAGACATGCTACGTCGTAGCAGTGGGGATTTCTGGAAAAAAAACTGAAATGCCCACTGGTAGGGATTTCTTGGTGGGTATTTCTGGAATATATCAATTAAAACTGTCTCTTCATTAATTACCATCAGTCAATTACGAAAGTCAGTTTTATGCAGACTATCAGGATAGTTTGAAACAAAAGTGACAACCTGGAACAAAAACAGCGTTTAAGCTTGCATAAGCAAGAAGCACCTCATCCGACACTGGAACTATTCCAAGTTTTAAACTATTCACAAGCGAGCAGACCACGACAAACCACAACTTCTAAGTAAAACAATCTAGACGCGACAGAGCATTATTCAATGTTCGTTGAAGCCATCACTAAACTTATCCTATTACCGAAAGGGTTGGCACCTCAACTTAAATTAATTTAAAACTCGATACTTCAATACGCCATCGCCTTCTATTGGTTTTCTCAGGCAATTACAGGTTATATTACCTTCACTTTGTTTTGTTTTGAGCGGGTTCGAAAGCACTGACAGCTCAACAATGGCTAAAGCACAAGAATTTCTTAGCTTAGGTTTGAAAGGTTTTGGCTAAATAATCGTAAAATACCATAATCCATACATAGGCTTCATTGAATTTTAACGAATTAAGTTCAAAACACACTAGGCTATGACATAGTTTTAACATGTACTACAGTATTAGGCACGCAGGGCATGTGGTATTATATACCATTGAACTCTTGATAATCACTTGGACTAAAAATTACGTAAGTAACAATGAAAATGAGAACATACTTTTGGTTAGTCCCGCATCTCATACTAAAATGGTTCACATAATGTCAAGCAGGAAAATAGTACGTAATTCTTATCCACAGATTCCCAGTGTCAGCAGACATGGCACCGGTCAGCTCTCTGCTGGTCTACTACGTGACGGAGGCAGGAGAGCCTGTCAGCGATGTTGCCAACTTCCACGTCAAACTGCTGCACAAAGAAGTAACGTATACCTCTACCTCTGTCCCCTTTGCGTGATTTTCTGGAGTTTTTTTACTTAATCAAGACAATGTTCGTCTTTTCTTTTGATCCGCAGACAAATCGTTGTCTTGGGCATTCATACTAAGCCTCCTGGTGACCTGCACCAAACGGCTTCCAACAATCCTAAGGCTTTTAGGTTAATCCTAACTAATATTATAAATGCGAAAGTAACTCTGTCGGTCTGTCGCGCTTTCACGCCAAAACTACTCAACCAATTTAAATGAAATTTGGTACACAAATAGTTTAGAGCCTGAGAAAGGACATAGGCTACATTTTAATGCGGAAAAAAGCGGTTACCAAAAACACTATTCCACGCGGATGAAGTCGCGGGTACAGCAGCTAAGTAATGAATAAAATTACCGCCTAAAGTGATTCAATATACACGTAGCATAGTATATGTGTGGGTGGTATGGGTGAATGGGTATCTAAAACAAGGCTCTCATTTGTGGCTTTGATGAGTCAGATGGCATCAAATTGGAATACAGTTTACAAAGCTTAATTAGTGTACTGTTTATTCTGAACAACCCCAACACGAGATTATCCAGTATGGTATGGATTTTTGACTAGGAATTTTGGGTGAGAGCTACAGGAAGCTTTTTAGCAGCAAACCTATTCTCCGTATTATTTACCTAGCGATACAGGTCCCGTCACGGTTTATTAGCGCTTGATGAAACTGGAGGGGAAGTGACAGAGTGCTTTGCACAGCCAACAGACATCAACTGTGCACATGCAAGGTCAGCGCTAAAAACTGTGCCGGTTCCAAAGAGGAATGTCCCAAAAACATCGGGTTCAAACAATTCAACGCTACTAAAATAAATTTAGTTTCAAAAGAAAATGTGGTAAAACTCTTTTAACGGTAACAAGGCAATTTCCGGCACTTTTCTAATTACATAATTAGCATTTCTCCATAAAACGGCGTAAAAGTAAATTGATAGCCATCTCAGTTTTAATTAGCGCTAATAAGCAGTCTTTAGCAATCGACGGGAGGTTTCCTGTCCTGACAAATTTTATAGCGGTTCACTGGCAATTAGTTCCAGCTTTTATTGAGGACAACCAGCCAATTTAATGATTTTATCTATGAAAAGTAGTCTAGTACACAGTGATTCTGGTACAGTAATATTATTAGTATTATTATCAGTGAAAATATGTAGGTATATTTAAGTACTTACTCATTTTCCTCGTTTTTTAAATAAGTAAATCACCTTTATCTGCACAAATAAATTATAAGGAATGCCTACCGATTTCTTTCATACATTCCATCCATCAGGAACAAGTATTATCAGTCTACCTACACACTATTTGATGTGGTTCTGGCACATGATACTACGATCAGGATTGAAGTAACCGATCGCAGAATTGCACCTATTCAATTTAATTAATTGTACTGATTGAGTGCAATTTACTGAAGCCAATTTACTGAAATTGAATGCAAAGGCATCATATTTTATGGCACCCATTGCTTTATAATCATGGAACATAATGAGGCAGTTGTAATTATATGAATTACTGTAATAACGAAGCTTACAATCGATTCGATTGACTGTTGTATTTGCGGTCTGTAAACGATGCAAAGTTTTAATTGGGCCTAGTTTAGTAACTCCAATAAGCGTAATGTATAAGTTAGTTTAAGAGCGTGACCTAGTTTTAAACTAAGGAAATCAAGAAATTAATTAGCTCAAACCTCTCCAGGTTTGAGCTAATTAATTTCTTGATTTCCTCCTATTACGCCATTTTCTGTCTCAAGCTGGAGAGCTTCAGACAGAAAATGGTGTAAGAGAGCACTTTTTTGTTATTTTAAAGGTTTTAGAAAAAATGGAACCGGGACGTACTTTGGAACAAAATAGCAATGGTACTTTTTAAAGATCTCTTGTTCAGTGCTCTGAGTTATTATTTAAGACCTTTTGTCTACTATGCCGTAAAAATGTACTTACGTCTAACGTCTAAGCACGTTTTTACCGTTCCATTTTCAAAATTTCAAAGTCTAAGCTTCAATATATTTTAGGAGGATTCTAGTAGTAACCAATAATCGTATGATACAATAGGTAGCGGTAGCAGTAGAAGAAAGAAGGTGGTGGTACCCGCGCGCTACCCTTCAGCTGCGCGTGCTGGCGCCCCCTGACTCCATGATGTGTCTGATCGGGGCTCGAGCTCCACCTGACACTCGCTTTGATCCTCATCAGGTGTAAGTATTTATTTGAGAGTTTCTTTCCTAGTAATTTTTTTACATCAAAGGCGCTTACAAATTATGTGGTAAATTCTATGACCTCTTGGAGTTTCTCTCAGAAGTTATTGACTGATGTCTTATGTTATCAAAAGCGAAGTAGAAACGTGAATAAATAAAATCAAATAAATGATCAATAAAATTTTCGGAAAAGTCAAGTCAAAGGTGACAAAGTAAATACCCAGCAGGTACCAAATGAAAACGTTTCCGAACTTCCACAAAAGTATTTATCTCATCTTATGAACCCTTTCAAGTTTGCGCTCTCGGAAATGTCAATCAAATATCGTCAATTCGTGACAACACCAAATGGCGGTGGATGAAATGGCGCTCGATACGGAATACATTATTTATTGCCACACGTTTGACTCACCTTGGAAACATAGGTTTAGATACTTTTACTAGATAACGCAAGGCATATTCCTAAATAAACCAACTGGTTTTACTTAAAAATTACGGTTTTAAAAAGGCTAGGATCAAGAACACAAACAATAAGTTTCGAAATTCTTCACATTCTCAAAACTCAAAACAGCATTATGTATGTTACCATAGAGTTTAGAGTTATGACATTGCATTCGGCTGTTTTTACAAACGCAATATGGTGTCAGTGGATTAGTCCTCGAACAAAACACATTCCTGTGAGTTTTCAGCCGCGTGCTCGCGTTACAGCATCACACGATTCATCTTCCGGTCGCCTTGTCGAAGGAAATTCAGCAGAAATATTCACGTTCCTTCATCCGTACAATACGAGAGTTCCGATATTGGGATGACTTATTTGTCTGAAGAAAGGAAATGTCTCAATATATTGTGTTCCGGAGCCCATTTAAAAATGTCTTTGCCGTTTTTCTGGTTGACCTTTCACAGGCCTTTTTGGTGTCACGTAGAACTGCCATTTTGTACAAATAAATACTATGACATGTATTTTGGTTATCCTACACGATCCTTTGTACATATTGGAAGAAGTACTTAGAATGATGAATAGTAATTTGAAGTAGTATAGTATGTGCAAGTATGTTCGGATATTTTTTGCTCTAATAGTTAAGCTATAGGCTACGAGCTTGCTACGCGCCTCTTGACGTATCACTCAGGTTTATCCTTGTGAAGTTAACTGAGCCCTCTTGTGAGAAGCGAGTGAATTCACCGGCAGAAGCCATAGTAATTTTCGCTGAAAGTATAGACGTGAGTGCCGGCGTCATCGCACGATTCATCTTCCGGCCGATTTGTCGAAGGAAACTCAGTAGAATATCCGCGTTCTCTCATCTGTCCAATTTCTCTCATGCTTCCTGTTACCGAGATGATGTATTTGTCTGAAAGGATATGTTTGAATGTGTAATGGTTAAAACAAGTAAGTACTCACCTATACCATCTGTATGCTTACCTACCTTATTGTAAAATTAAAAATGTATATATGTATTCTATCAGCCATCTAGTTTCCATCGTACAAGCTTTGCTTAGTTTTAGACTAGAAGGCGTTGTGTTAAGTGTCCATGAATAATTTTATTATTATTTATTATTGTATTTCGTTGTTCATCACATTTTATTACTTGTGTACCGACCACTTGTATTAGTTTGGTTTAAATAGGAAGATGATTATGTTTGAGTTTCAACTATCAGAAGCAGCAGTACCTACCTAAATACTCAAAAATTGTTTGTGTCTAAAGATCATTGTAAATACTTAGGAGGGTCAAACTTTAGCAATTTTTGTGATTACGCGTCGTACCAAAATACGCGCTTTCAATATCCAAGCTCGTGGCGCGCTCGTGGCGCAGCTTGCTTAAATTTTATTTTTATTTTTTATTATTTAACTTAAGCGACGTCCTGCGCCATCACAATTTGGAGGGGTGACCGTTAGTGGCATTTACATCTGAGCGCTTCCGTGCTTCGAAGGGCTCGTTAAACTGTCGGTCTCAGCTCTAGTAGTCGTTAGCAAGCAAGCAAGTTCGTATGAGTCAATGGCCAACTCTGGTGACGGAGTTTTTAGGAGGTCTTAGCTCGTATGAGTCAGTGGCCAACTCTGGTGACGGAGATTTTAGGCCGCCTTAAGGCCTCTATCATCCCATGACGAAGGCCTGAAGGCGGTTTGAAAACTCCGTCACCAGAGTTGTCCACTAACTCATATATACGAACTAGCTAGCTAGTAGTAAAACAATACACGCTTTAATCTCAATCTCATTTCTCCAGTAACTCGGAACCAGAAGAACCACCTGGCCCAGAGTTCGTGTCTGCCGGAGTATCTCTCTTCGTTGGTGGTGGTACGTGTGGTGGTGGTGTACTGTATCGACAGCGCACTGCCCCAGCTCCCCGCTCTCCCGCGCACCTCGTGCCTCCCGCGAGCCACGACCGCCTGTGGATGTGGAAGTGCTTCAACTACACGTGAGTATTCAGCATCTATTTACAGGAGAAAGGGTTGAACTAACCAAAGGTTAAGCGTAAAAGTGCTTCATACAGTGGATTCATACAACTAGGATGGGGCTTGGTCCAGGACTTGGATCTTCTAGTGGCTAAAGATCAAGCGTAAAAGTAGCTTCGTTCATTAGCAGATCCAGGATTACAGGAGGCTTGACCCAGGATTTTGAGCGCCCTAGCTTCTCCTCTCCTTGGATCTTCTAGTAGCTACGTCTAAGTGTTGATCATCTGCCCGTTGGTGATACGTAAGGCATTGGCAGAGCTCGACCTTTGCTCCTCTGCGCACCTAGTACCTCCTACAAACCATGACCGCCAGTGGATGTAGAAGTGATTCAACTAATAATACGTGTTCAATAATGTCTACCTGCAAAAGTCCACTGCAGGACAAAGGTTCTAGGTTCAAGGAAGGTTCCATAGATTTCCAGTGACAACAATTTTGGATCAACATACGCCCCCATTATTTCGGTAGGGTAAATGCTAGTGGTCTTTCGGGACTTTGCTTGTTCAGCAAAGTGCTGAGCCATACCTAGATTGTGCTGGTGGGATGGAGTGATTTCTGTAAAAACGCTTTTAAAAAGTTTCTCGGTATTATTTGTAGGAATATTTGTGATACGATGATAAATCATATAGCATCCTCTTACTAAAACAAGCCGCTGTATCCTCTTGGTGATTTGGTGGTAGCACAGAATAATACTATACTAGTAGTGGTAGCATCAAGGCAAGAGTCACTCTAGAGGCTTTTCTAAATTGAAGGCACACTTATCTGTCCCATATATTTTCTGCTTAGTACGGGACGCTGTCTCGCCTGAGCTGAGGATGCCAATAAAGTTATCGACTGGATTTCATAGTGTCTGCAAAATCAATTAGTAAAAGTTTTGGACATTTCGCAAAGCCATGCCTAGTATAGTATTATATAATCTGTGGCCATGCTAATGAATAAAACGTCTTTGAGGCCAAGTTCTAAACAGTCTGCACAAGTTCTGGCTTGATCTCGTGAATGGTACATAAAACAAATACCTAGGTAGCTAAGTTTGTTGATTAATTTCTAATTAGCGCTTTGGATGGAACGGCTTGTGTTTTAATTCTACAAGTAAACTTATTTGATTGATAAAACACTGTATATTAAAGGTAAATTAAGGTACTTAGGTATTCACGTAAAACCATAAACAAAATCTTTTGGGTTGTAGTGACCTTATCCAGTATGCAATTCCAACTGCACAGCGTGATAAACCGTCAAAAAGTTAACTCGTATAAATCTAAAACCCGCTGATTCATCTGTCAGCTCTCGTAAGTTATGCTCTACGCCATGACAAATGGCACTGGCTTGATAACCAGTCCGAATCTACACACGCTGTCCTTTTCTAACTTACGTTTGCGAATGGGAGGTAGAGCGGAATGCGAAAACATGTTTTATGAAGATAAACTATGACAGTTAGTTTGGTACTTTATCTTTGTGCCTGATAGAAAACATACCGAGAAAATGTCAACGAATACAATAACAAAGAAATCCTTTTACCATAGTTTCAAGTTGAGCATATTTTCATGATGTAAACTAGCTCCAAGCTATGACCGTACATAACTGCAAAACTGTACTCTATTTCAAGTCACAAAACTTCATATCAGTCTGTCAGAACCACTAGGAAATCCAATATCTCACTCAATAGTATTACTTATCATGAAGTACCACATTATTACATAAAGATTATTATACAAAGACCTTACGTCCTGCAATGTTTCCCAAGACGACGCGTCGGATAGAGCGAAGTGGAAGGAAAAAAACGAGGAAAGCCGACCCCACCATCAAATGGGAATAATAATCGCTTAGGAGAGAGGGGGGAGTACCACATTATTTGCAGTTGAAGACAAACAGATTTATCATCCACTAGAACAGGCCAGTAAATATTAATATTCCGTACTATCAGCAATACCTACAATTTGTCTCTGTCAGTGCTAGAAACGGGATATCAAATGTATCATCGCATTATTCAGTGGACATGACAAATCGCATGGACATGTCAGACTTCCTGGACATGATAGAGCGAATTCAATTGCCAGCCATCGATTTACTTTATGATCCTCTATGATGAAGATTATTTTTCTTTGAAGAGCTTATTGATAAATACGAGTAGGTACCGCTTTTTGGGATAACTTCGAAGTTATACCATCTGAGAATTTTTTTTACTCTTCAAGGTAATATTTCTTCTCTTTATAGATACTTCAATTTCTATGCAAATGTACCGAATTGATAATTTGTTTTCCTAAAAAACAGTGATGGAGCAAGCAGGTAACCATTAAAGGTAACAACCTAATTAACCTACATTACCTAACAGAGCACGTCCGCTGAAGATGTATTGCGTTGTTTCCTGCAGTTTTATTTAATACTGTTTGTTTATCATTATAACAGTAAGCCCTTAAAACATCCTGAACAAATTAAAATAATAACGCACCACCAGCATAATCCTATTAAAACTGTAAAATAAGAGCCAACCCGCGGACAAAAGCGTATGCAAATTAAATTCGGTATCTGCTTTACGGTTGCACGATAACATGCACACAATAAATAATAATTATTTCAGCCGTTTTGTCAAACAACGAAGCTTTACTATTTTATTATAAAGAAACTAATATTTTAAATTATTTCTTGATGGAAAATTCAATTAGGTTTCATCGCTCAGCAGATTAAAAGATGAAGGATATATAGGTACGAAAAAAACGTAAGCTGAGCAAATGATCATAGATCGTTTTATAGAACGCAGTTGACTTACTAAAAATACTTTGTCCCTTACCCTAGGCGTTACGATAACATGGAAAACAAATGTTAATCAATAGTATAATGGGCAGTCTTATCGCTAATAAGCGATCTCTACCTGACAATCTTGCACGGAAAGCACTTCCAGGTATAATACAATCTACCCGAAGAATTGCTAGAATTTGAATTATCTTGCTAATAATAACTTCATCGCGTGTATCTTACTTATTAACCTTCATTTTAGGAGCCAGCTATCAACAGATGGCGTTACAATAACAGCTCCATCAGAAGCCGGGCGCTGGTCTCTCTGGGCACTTTCATTATCCAACCACGGTCTTCGCTTCTCCGAGCCTCGGACCATCAACGTGTTCCGGCCGATCCAGCTGGACTTTGCCCTCCCTCCAGTTTTGAAAGTCGGTGAAACGGTGGAAGTGGATGTGAAGATCACGAATAATATTAACAACTGTATGGATGTAAGTACCTAGCTTTTTATGTAGAATTCGTTTACTCAATCACGTTAAAGGCCATTTAAAAAATATGCCAATAAAAAATTGTTAGCTAGTTAATCCACGTGCAAGCACGTCAGTTTTTGACTACTAGTTTTTTGATGTTCCATTTACTATACAAAGAACTATGGTGGAATGAGTTTTTTCTTTTTAATTCTACCTAGCTTATGGTTTCTGGTGATTCTGAAATCGTTAAAGCTATTTCTATTCTGTGTCGAATGCGAAATAGTTTTTTTACAGAAACCACCTATTACTTAATTACTTCAATAATAACAATTTTCATCAGGAAATTGATTCATGCCTATCATTGCCTGTGTAACGTTAATATTATACTCTACAATAATACGTTAAATCAAAGCATTGTGTAAATGAACTCATAAATCCAGTGATTATTGCTCATCAGTCAGCACGGCTGACTAAATCTGCAGAGTGCCGTTCAGTTGGAACGACATGAAGCTGTTTCAAGCACTCACTTAATTGTTTAAACAGGCTTGCTTTGCTCAATCGAGATACGATTTGTAGATTGTTTTACGCATTGAAATATTACGTCTAATGCATGCTTTATCGATATTATGTTACTAAATTCATGAACGTATTTTTACTGAGCAAAATATTTTCAACTTTACGTGATACGCGCTCTCGAATTCACAATCAACGTAGAGGTTCTTCTAGAGGCGAATTCAGGCGCTGAAACTCTGTGCGGACTGCAGCATCTGCAATTTTTATAAAGTCTGGGGTTATAGTGGCGTTTATCTAAAGATTTGTTATGTATATCAGAAAATATATTAGGTACTTACTAAACACTTTCATTCAGTAATTAAGCAGTAATTTGATCAATGTTTTTCATTAGCTAAAAGGTTCGATCTAATAATTTCACGTATGAACTGGCGCAAAACCGCTCACTCTGAACAATACTGTTTAGAACCGCACTAACGGGTCGTTAGCATAGTCGCGATTTAGCAATAGAGTGGGATCTCATTTAGAATTGATTATTAGTTGCAACCGATGTTCAGCTATAATTATTTGGCTGAATTATCATGCGTTGCAATTTACCGTTTTAGTGAAGTGATCACTTTCAGCAACTAGTCAACACCGTGCAATCGGTGATCGCAGTAATCGAAAGTATTTCAAAAACAAAAATGGAAACACTATGGAATAAGCAAAAGCTCGTAAGCTTTTTTAATATTTCGGTGTAAAGGGTTTTATCATCACGTCCTACAAAATGGAATTTATTTATTGAACACTCTTTTTTGATTTAGATCCTTGATTGTAAGACAATCAGAAGTCGATTGTAGAATTTCAGAGTATTTCACTAGCCAATATCAATTTCCAATCCAATTCTGAAACAGATTAAATTACAATACATATTACTATTTACATTGTGTAAAGGGTATAGTTTCAATGAGTTTGAGGACGAAAAGAAAACATCAAAGCAAAAAAGAAAACTAATAAACTCTAGTACCATTAAACGTGGCCTCCATCTTTGTTTGCTGAATTAAATTTCAATAGAGTTACTTAAGCTAGCCGTATTTACGTAGGAATTGACGACTATTTTAATACTTATGTACTGTATTACAATAACTTGTGTTACGTGAATTTGGTACTCAATTGTAATAATAATGGCTTGAACCATGTTTGTTCTATGTTTGGTATATTTTCTTAGGAGTATACAGTGTTAAGTATAGCAATAATAATAGACTTGGTTACAATAGGGATTTTACGACAAAAATAATACACATCGAATATTGTAGCTACTGTAGAAGATCTAGAGAGAAGTCAAGAAATAATATCGAAAATACATAAAAAGAAGGCCAACATTGTTATTTCACGCATTAGTACGCAGGTTGAGACTTATCAAGCCACTACACTCTCAGGCCCTCCCAAGTTACTCGATGAAATCCCACTCAATCACTTTCTTTTCATGGCCGCACGTGTGCCGGCTCGTTGCCATGCAGCTCGTTGGATCCCGATCATGGATTCCCGGATCATCGCGGGATCGATCGCGAATCCCAGCAAATGGGGCGATTAGGCCATCTATACCGGTTTAAACCACTTCGAACTCGTATCAGCCGGTTATTGGGACACGCAACTGTTTTGAGCAATAAGTCGGCTTTGGTTAGGTAATTAAAATGTATTGGAAATTCGAAAATTGAGGTTTTGCAAAAAGACTTGGGTGGTAAATGGTATAGTTTTACTATTCAAAACATCTATTGTGTATTACCTCTATTTTATATTTTGATGTGGTTCAGCAAAACGATTTCATCATCATCATCCACAGCCTGATTTCACATACCGGAAAATATAGCGTAGGAAAATCTCGACCAGATAAAAGCCGCTAAGAGCCGTTATCTACTAACTTGGAACAATGAAGAAGATAACAAACGCGACTCTATTTTATAGTAATCACACATCTGACTGAGATGAAATAAACTATTTTCAGGTAACAGCCCTTCTAGCCCTCAGTGCTGGAGCAGCCTTCGCGAGTACAGGAGCTCTGTACGTCACTGAGCGACTGCGACTAGGGCCTCGAGGCGGGACGCAGCTCGTCGTACGTGTGGCTGTCAATACTCCTGGCAGGAAGAACATTACTGGTAAGTTCTTTATACATATAGATAGGTGCTGAAAGTTGTGAAACGAAACTTTTTCAGGATCTCTTCAAATTTCAGTTTTTGTAGCTCTGTCCGGTATTTATTTGGCATACACGGGACGAGAAGCCATTTCCATGAAGGGTCTTGCTTTCCTCGGCTTCGTTGGGTTTGTGTATCATATCATGATACACGTATCTACCTATCTAATATCTGATGCCAACACGATAAAGGAAATCCTGGTGTAGGATGTTTTATTTTATGTCTAGGTATGTTTTCAACAGTAATATGCAGGAATCTGCTAGTTTGGATAGACTTCAAAAACTTTGATCCTTTAATCAGAATCAACGCTTATGAATAGCGATTTAATTAATGGAAACTCCAAAATCTCGACCGGGTAATCCGCGAAGCAAAATATTTTAATGAAGTTTGCAACCCGAATTCTTAACCTCGGCTCGCCTCGACATAATTGTGAAATTAAAAGCCATTCTGGAAGTTGAGCTCCCCAAAGTTCTGGAGTCTATAAATAGGTGAGCTCAACTTTGTCTGGCTAAACGAACCTAGCTCTCTACGTAAAGTATGTCATGTATGGAACGAGGAACCGTTTCATTTTAAATGTACGAGCGCGGTGTCGTACATTGGTAAGTTTGAGTAAGATGTGTTGTTCAACTTGAAAGAACTAGCTACACTTTGCCAACTGTTTACGACTGAAAATATATCTAAAAATAATTGCGAAGCTCTTGATTTGCGTTCAAAACATTTTTGGTGTCATTTTTGTTGCAAGAGGCAAAGTATTTAAAAATAATCTTTAACCCTTGTACCAGTTTGTCTTGCATAAGCTTACATAAGTACACTCGAAACATTTTCTCATCACTGTTTTCTTTGCAGGAAATATTCCGCTTCATTTTGTTGACATTGCAAACAATCTGAGCATCTTTGAGCTTCAGATGCTCACTTTACTTATAATTCTACTTAGATATTCATATTTTGTGAAATGTTACGACTGCTTAACTAGGTCAGATTCCAAAAAGGTAAACATTTTCTGAACAAACTGGAAAGTAAGAAATAAAACGTAGTATACCTATCTATATACAAATATCTATCTGATATTTGTATATAGATAGGTAGAGATTCATGTTTTCGAAGAAGGAAACTTGGAAGTACTCGAACTTTTGGATCTGTTTTCAAAAATAAATCACCTAGCTATCTTTTGTTTTACTGACTTCCTTTTACGAGACACTATTATGAAATTGCTGTTTATAGTGACCATCAAATTCGGTATTCAGCACATCTATCAGAATTTTACGCTTGCCGGGAACTGAATAGTAATTTTATAGCATCGACCTCTCCACTCGTAAACTCCTCTCATAATTTCAGAACTGAGAAGAATTGTTTTATCTCAATGGAGCCATTTGGACGACGAATTTTATCTCTTGCCGTCTTTATTATTATGTCTCGAATATTCCGAATCAGAGCAAAATCGTAAAACACTACTTAGCGTTATTACAACACTTGAGGAACACCTTATTGAGAGCTAAAACAAAAAGTAAAATTAGTGAATAAGTATACCTACCGGTACTAACTTACTCACATTTCCAACAAAATATTTACCAGCATTACAAATTGCTTGTTAGATCTAACAAGCACAATAATTAAAAATGATTTCAAAGAGGATCGGGAAAAAATATAGCAGCAAGTTGGCAGCTTTTATGGAAAGGAAATTAATACTTGTTAATAGAAACATTACTGAATTTTCCAGTGGAAGTAACCGGCTACAGTGCTGACAACTGCTCCGTCTCATACACGTCGTTCAACAACGAAACTCTGGTTGGCTCCGTCATCAGATCGGCGAGTGTGCTAGTCTTACCTGAAGGGCTACATCGCAGTGACACGCAAAGTGCCTACTTCTGTGCCAATGGTGAGTTTATCCAGCTATACACTAACAAATAATCATATTCAAACCTTGACAGATCTTTGAATCTAATTAGAAGTTAGAGTATAAAATACCTAGTGAAAATTGTAAGTTCCTGAGCACTGAATCAGAAATTATGAACAGCCGTATGGATCTGTTTTCAGCTAAATTAGTAGGTAGGTAGGTATGTCATTTTATCCAATGGAATTGGCCAACGTCCAACCGGGTTGGAGGTACAGAAAGTTCTGGGAAACCAAATAGTATTTCAAGTATAAGTCCCTACATGGTATTTTAGCTACATGAGTATTCTGAAATGAACCTGTAGTTAGAGGTTTTGAATGTACTTTGTTGTGTTTGAATGTTGTGTAGTTCAGCCCGAAGAAGTCCACTGCTAAACATAGGTTTCTTCCATTAACTTCCAGGAACAATGCCTTTGAGTTTGCTCCACTGACTTCCCGCAAAAAATCTACCTTTCTAATAAAATAAAGTGCATGCCTATAGTTTATATTTCATCTTCCAGAGCACCTGGCAGTATCTTCCCGTGGTTCATGGGAGTGGCAATGGGTGGCCGCTCCGAGGAACAGAGCTGGACTGGTGCTGGAACTAAGAGCCCAAGGCGCAGCTCATGTAGCACTATCAGCTATCCGGGGACCGTCGGATGACATGTACCGCGTCGTGTTCGAGAGGAGTCGTGTGTGGATTGCTAAAGGAAAGCACGGTGAGTTGCTTGCTGATGGAATAACTAAGACCAAGAATATTTCACTTGTACCTATTCATTTACCTATGAATATGTCAAGCAAATACATTTTCTGATTTCAGGTTACGACGTCCACCTCGCGAGTGCCGAGCAGACAGACGAGGAATGCTCTAGTTCAGAGTCATGGTGCGCGTGGTGGGTGTGGTGGGAGGGAGGGAAGCTCTCCGTGGGACGAGGAGCTGCTCCTGCAGAGAGGAGGCTGCTCGTGTGGCCGCTCGCTAGTGATATGAGGATCAAGTTTGTTGGATTCAGTGCACTTTGGGGAGACAAGGCTGATTTCAGGTGAGATATTCTATGACATGTTTTTTGGGATGTGTAGGGTCGCCACCTCGAGGTGAGCTAATATTTGCCTCTGTGGTCTAAATCAGACATCAGATTAATCTGACGTTAGATTAAAGCCCCAGAGTGTAAAATTAGCAATAGCGGTCTTCACTCGTGGATATTGGAATTGAGATTCTATGCCATGTCTTTTGGCACTGTCGTGTATTAATAGGGTGTGTCAGAGTGTGTTATTGTAACGAGACTATGACTTTTCCAAGTGTACTACCGTATCTAACGGAATTAATGAATGAATGTGTCTTCTGGTGTGGTCAAAGTTGCTTTCGAAAGAGACTGAAAGACAGTGTTAGACGGTTTCAAACGATGGACCGACAATCTTGTAAAGGTCGGGGAAAGTCAGTAGGTACATGGAACATTTAAATCAATTCTTCCTGTCTAGAGTAGATCTCTGCCCAACATAAGCTTCAAGGACTTCATGTTTCGGAGAAAACGTTTGTTAGTCTTAGTTTTGACGATGTCCCGTGACGTGACATGGTCATGGTGACGTCATGGTGACGTGGGAGAATTAGATAAGTCTCATAACCCCTTTTGAGCTGTCCCCTTTAAGGAGATTTTGAGACATGCTCTTTTACATTTCAGAATCTGGAACTTCAACGAGGAAGCTGGATTCTCGCAAGTCCTCGAACTAGGCTTACCCCACGGAGTAGTCCCCGGTTCTGCGAGTGGTACTTTACTAATCTCGGGCGGTCTTCACCTTCCACTATACAGCTTCCTATCAGATGCCACGGATCAGTGGACAGAAGTATGGAGGGACTCGCAGCTGTCAGCTGCTTCAGCTAGTCTGGCGCCGTTGCTGGCGTTGGAACACATTCCGCATCTGGTTGATGATGTAGAGAAGGAAAGGATTTTGAAGAAGCTACCAGAACAGGTAAGACTGGTGGGTAAGTAGGTTCGTATGAGGTGGCCAGCTCTGGGTGACGAAACTTTTACGCCGCCTTAAGTTCTCCGTCGTGGGTGGCTTAACTACTGGTTATTTGAGTAAAAACATTGCAATTTTTGTTGCATCAAGCCACTTTGGCTGCCATTGACTTTTATTACATCCCAGCAAAATATCAATGGTATTTTTACTAGATTTTACTATGAGAATTCCCCTCAGATCTGTCAGAATTAGTCTTGAACTCTTATATGAGCAATACAAAAGAGTTCAACTTTCAGGTTCAAGTACTTCTTTCCTTCCGTAAGAGCGACAACTCATTCAGCGACCATCCAGCAATGAGCAGTCACTTATCCACCATCAAAATACTCGAAATCCTCACCAAAATCCAGTCCTACTACCCAATCGACCCTCAGCTACTTCAATCCATCAAGAAATGGATCCAATCGCGGCAAAACCACGATGGTTCGTTTACACCGCTGGCTGCTGACAAAGAAGTGGATTACTATCCGGTAGAAATGAAGCAAACTAACGGAACACAACAAGATGTTGACGTCAATGAGTATTATTACTACGACAAAGATGGAAATATGACGCAGGAGGAAATAGATTGGGAAAGAAGAGTTGAGGTGACTGCTGAAACTTTGACGGCGTTACTTGAAGTTGGTGTTGAGAATCAGGTTGGTATCACATACATAATAACCGATTATGTCTAAACTAGCTTCCGCCCGCGACTTTGTCTGCATTCCGTTGTATCCTGTTGATTTTCTGGGATAAAAAGTAGCCTATGTGTTAATACAGGTCACGAACAATATATATTCCAAGTTTCATTTAAATCGGATCAGTAGTTTTTGCGTGAAAGAAGAATAAACATACATACATCCATCCATACATCCTTACAAACTTTTGCGTTTATAATATTAGTAGGATAACGTTTGGGATATAGGAGAATAATCGACTTTGTATTTTAGATGGATGCAGATGTGGCAGTGAAAGCTCAAAGTTACTTAGAGAAGAATCTTCATAATCTGACGTCACCAGCTGCTCTTGCGGCTACTGTATTGGCCTTAGTTCTTGCCAGGTAAACAATCACATAGATATTATCAGTTCCATGTACTAGGTTTCATAAGTTAGTAGACTGAAATTATGATGAACTGTTTGATGTGCACCACTTCACTCTTGGCACTTCTGAAAACCAGCGCTAAAGGAGCCACCGTGCATTTTTAGTGTCGTGCACTGAGCGAGTACCTTTTTTACGCTCTCTATAATTGAATGTTTGTCTTATTGTGTTTTGTAAATGTAAACAATAAATTGTATGGTATTTTTTTTTGGATTTAGACTAAATTCTTCACAAATTTTCAGAAGTCCCGTAGTCCCCGAAGCCCTGATAATCCTGCGAAACGCGTCGACGACAGAAGAAGGGGAGTTTGGTTGGCCGGCGCCGAGGAAGGACGCCGCTGACTGGCTGCTTGAGGAAACTTCCAGGAATATCAAGACTACTTCATATGGTAAGCTAATTGGATGAACATAAAATTGAGATACACAAACATGACTTACCTGTGACTGTTGGCTTACAGTTGGTATTAGTATAACTCTGGCAATAGTTGCAAAACCCAAGCGGAGTAGGTAATTTTGTTCTTATTTGCAACGTCTTTTCCGTGAGTAACCCTTTTTTTATACAATAGGTATGTATAGGTAGGCGTTTGACCACTATCTCACCTGATGTTAACGATGTAGCACGCTTACCTAGAAGATACCTATTCACTCTACTCTTGAAAACTTCCAAACCCAGACGCCGGCAACGAGTTCCACTCTTTGGCTGTCTGCATAATAAATGTTGACGCAAAGCGTTTAGTGCGGATAAGTGGCATATAAACCAATGGGTGTCTCGTCTCCGTACTAGTGGTCCAGTGATGGAATGGAGATGAACTAGCTCAATTAACTAGCTCACTAGCACTTATAAATCTTTCCAACAGAAGCGGTAACAATGGAACAGTACGTAGCCGGTGTCCGTGTGTTACTATCGGCGTGCGCTCGCGGAGCTCTTGCCGAGGGCGAGGCAGCAGCTCGCTTCCTGTACTATCGCGCCTCAACACTACAGCGACACCCGAGTCTCGCCTACAGCGCCACGAAGGCAGCCGCGCAGTATGCAGCCCTGGCACATGACAGGTAATACTATTCAAGTTAACATACCTACCTAAATGTGGGTATCTGTACCCTTCTATGTATAAGTGTGGGCAATAAAACGTTTTTCTTTCTTTTCTTTCTTTTTCTTCTTGTAAACCTATGGCCTGTGTCCATCATTTCGACAGACAATTTTGAAAGTGTCAAGTTTTTCTTTCTTTTCTTTCTTCTTAACTTCAACTTCTTGATTTATGGCTTTTTTATTCAAGTCAAATCAAACCGCAATCGAGTCAGCTGGCAATTGATTTAAGACAAATGTTGGCGAGTGTATGCTTAATTGTGGGGTGATTGTCTTATTCTGACGCAATGATTTCATGACGATCATTGTTATGAGTTATGTGACACTTTACACTACTCAATGACAGTTGACTAATTTGCTTTAATTTGATCGCTGATTCGCTTAACTATATTTTTTATTGTAATTAAAAAACAATCAAAAGCGATTATGGTATCAAAAGATAGACAATCAGGGGGTTAGATTTTTCTTACCAATAAGGCCTTTTAAGGCCTTTATCTTCCCTTGCCATCGTACTTTGCATGGTTCAAGGTCTTAATTATCTTCTAAAATTATCAATTTCAAAGACAGTATCACGCTAGCTACTTCTTTATTCGTAGAAAACCCTATTGCAGTACAGTAACTTGTACATGCAGTACATTTTTAAGTACCTAATGTTTTCTTGACATACCACTCTAATTCTATCACGAGCTAACCAATTTCCCTTTCTTCTTTCCAGGCATAGAGCTCTAACGGTATCCTTGGCAACAGCGGGCATGGAACTGACAGACACGTTGGAACTCCGTGCAAAGACTCCTCCCCGCCCGCTGCAGTTGCCCGGTCTACCCACCAAGGTGTTTGTGTACGCGACTGGAGCTGGATGTGCCACTGTACAGGTAAACATCTAGGGCCTTACTTATGACATACGAATAGTTAAACAGTTGAATCAAAGTATAGCTCTGTCACTGTTTGACATTACCTGTTAGTGGGTGACAGCAATAACTTAAACAGCTGGATAAAGTTATGCAGCGATCGTAAGTAAGGGGGCTGAAGATTAGTCGAATTTGAAGGTTATGATAAAATTAGCCTCCGCCCGCGACTTCGTTTGCGTCCCATAGCATGAAGTTGATCTTCCGGTATAAAAAGTAGCCTATGTGTTAATCCAGGTCACGAACAATATATGTATATTCTATTCTAAGTTTCATTCAAATCGCATCAATCGTTTTGCTTTCACTTTGACCTCTTCTTCTCTCTTTTTCTAGCAATTTAAACATGAAGTTATTTAGATTTAGATTTTTCTCAGTAATTATTTTTTGTATAATCTCTACAGGGCACCATCAGCTATTCAACGTATACGCCGAAACCAGAAAACGCTCTACTGAACATCCAAGCCGCTATTATTGAAGAGATCCGACCCGAGAGGAGCAGTATCGAAGATCTGCAAGGAAATCTACCCACTCTTATCATCAAGACATGTTTTAAGTAAGTAATAGTCAATTTTACTAATTAGTAGTTATTTTACTAATTAGTAGGATGGATAAGTAATGTATTTTACTCTACAGATGGAAAGGCAAAGAGCGTTCCGGTATACTTCGCCTAGAGTCGTCGTTATTCTCCGGATATGAGCTGCATTCAGTAAACCCTGTCGTGTTGGACGGAGCTACCTTCGCTGACTTGCATTATGGATCCAGAGGCGAATCAGTGTGGTTCGTTTTTGCAAACGTAAGTCTGGTTCTAGCTATTATAACCTTTCCTGTAATTTTGTCAAGTTTTTCTTACCCCGTCACGTTTATTACATAAGTACTGTTAATTTTTGTCACTCCTGTGTTTATAACCATCTCATAGAATTAATGCTTATAATGAGTCTGTTTCTTTTTATTATAGATCAGCTCCACGTGTCCAGTTTGTGTAACCTACGAGATCCGATCCAAATTCGTCATCACCAGCCTCCGACCAGCCTTTGCCAAGATATACCCATCAACTCGACCTGACATGGCTGTCGAGACATTTTTCCATGCTCGACCCGGTAGTCCATTGCTCAGAGGCATCACTGATGATGATTTCATCACCTGGTTTGATAAAACAGAACTTGCTAGCCTCAAAACCAATGCTAACATAGACAATATTTGTGAATGTGGACGGATTTGCAGCAGAGACTATGAATTCAGAAAGCCACATGCAACCAAAGATGAAACAAGCACAGAGCAGAACATTGATACATCAACGTCTACAGAAGAAGCGACTACAGTAGTTACAGATACCACAAGTAAAATAACTGAGGTTACTAAGCGTGAGACAATGACGCCTACAGATCCAACAACTAAATGCTATGAAGCAACTGAAAATCTTGTCAGAGATGAAACAACCGAACCACTTGAAGTCACAACCAATGAGTTACTTGGTACTACTGAAGTAAATATAGAATCAACTACTATGTCTAGTAATATAACTTCTCTTAATGATACGACGATTGACGATCCAATTATAATTCCAACAGTGACGTATGCAAACAAAACAAATAATGAAGAGATGAGTAACAATATTGAACCTCTTCCTCTAAAAGCTAACGGTGAGCTTATTGTTCAAAAACCAGACACTGCATCTAAAATAATACCAAAAAAAGAAGTACTGAAGAAAAAGCCACATAATCGAAGAAAAGGCACTCTAAAAGCCACTTATGGAGACAAACATGAAAAGTTTTTATTTTTAACGGAAGAAGTCACCACAAGTATGAGTACTTTAACTCCTAAAGATATAAAATTATCAAACGTTCCAATAACTTCGGCTCCAGTCGGAAATAAAAAATCAAATATTCACAAGATATTTTCTAATCAAACCGTCGATGAATTAAATACTGAGAAACCAACCAACTCCCAACCTGCAGATCAAAATGTAAGTACTTTCTCTACCACTACTGAACTGACTCATGTTGATAAAGTAGAACCTAACAATAAAAAAACTATTGAAACTCTTTCTGCAGTTCATTCCTATACATCGACGGTTGCTCATACAATTACAACTATAACAAAGAATAACATTAAATCAATGCACTATAGAACTAAAAAACCAAAACCTATTACGCAAATAAAGAAACCATTTTTGAGTCAAATTGAACCAAAAGATATCAACATGACAGATGGAACTATCGTCGATAAGGAAAACAACAAAACTAAAAAGAAATCGATTTCTGTTGAAAAATACAATGTAAAAACTTTGAAGTCAATAAACAAAGAAATTCATAAAATACCTCCCACACCTATTTCTGAAACTTCCAAATCTTTAGCAGAACCGTACAAATCGGACATCGCTCCAGAAAACAAAGGCAGCTTTGAGGTATTGGACAAAAATAACTTAGGATGGGAACTGTTAAAGGAAGGTCCCAATACGGATGTTTCTAAAATAGATGATAAGCTTCAGAACAGACTAAACTTAATACAGAGCGTTTCTAACATCACCGAAAACGATAGCCGTTCCTTATAAACTTTGTTGTGTATTTATAAGACGTAAAAGACTCCACTGAATCAGTATTTTTGTATCACTTTGTGTCATTCAAACCTTAAAACTTGGTGTCTCGATGGACACTCTAAGCACTCTTGTTGATTGTTAGTATCTGCACTAATTGTTTATAATAATTTAAGGATTGTGTGTGAGTTGTAAATAATATAAGCTATTTATATTAAGATGAAATGCGCTGTGACTATTTGATGTGTGAATGTTTTGGTTGCAAAATGCTCAAAGCCCTATATTTTGATTTAAATCATTCCTCGTTACTGTAGACTTCTATACTCTTAGTAGTGAACCTAGTCTAACCTAAATTAGTAAGAATGATACTAATAGATAGGAAACAATATACTCAATGACTAATGTGAGTCGGTAGAATGCTGATCTAAATTTAGAAGAGCTAGATGCTTTTAGACAATCATCGATAGATTTAACTACATTTCGGTGAATAAATATTTAGTATGTTTTCAAAATTGTTGAATCATCATTCTTAATAACTCCAGTACTGCCTAAGTCTTTGAAGTTAGTGATCAAATAGTTAATAATGTAAATAGGTTTAATAAAAGTTGCCAAAGTTATCTCCTCATTAGATATACATTGTGTTCTTTAAGAGTTAGTCGTGTATCCCTTTAGATTAGGTTCTAGTTTAGTCTCTAATGTACTATTGCTATATGCCCCAGAATTTCCATCCGTCTACCTAATGTCTTCTGTATCTATTGTATGTAATCTAGTATCTTACTGTAGTTCTCTAGATGTTTTTATTTGTGAAACATGAAATTGTAAATCAGTAACATCATTTTACAACAACTAATTTCTGGCGTACAAACATTTATATTCGTATTATCCACTTTATTTGTTTTTTCACTCTCAAAAATAATTATTTTATTTGAATATTTTTTTGTCCAATAATTAGTCTTTCGTATTATTCTTTATTTCTATTGTCTGCTTCAAATAACTATTGTTTTACAATTTCAATTTCATCTCTGTAGTTTCTATCTTAGTGTCCTATAGTATGTACAAGTGTATGCATGAAGTTGTACTTACATTATGCATTACTTACCTTATATAAAAATCTATCTCTATACCTATCTATAACATTATGTATGCTTCTCTACTCTTCTTAACAAACTTTCGTTGATTGGAAATTGCCAAACTCTTTCGTTCTGTCTTCCTAATAGGTTTTGCTATTCCGATTTTTGTTGGTGAGAATGAAAACCAAATAATTATTTACTAATGTAAGGTAAAACTAGTATTAATATAAGGTTGTATGATAATATAGGTGCTTGTGCAGATGATTGTCAATTTTCAATGTAAAGTCTCATTTCGGTAATTTTAATTATAAGATTAAAGTATTGTGCTTAACTACATAATTATGAAACTAGTCATTTATTTGTATGATAATTTGATGTACTGAAGCAGATTAATTAGCGAAATAAAGGTATTAAGTACTAAGTTATCGATGTCTCATTACCCTATCAAATATATCAATAATTATCCAATCAAATATATCAAATCTAAGTATCATCATCAATATGTATAAAACTCTTTTGAAGCTGACTTAGAATCAACGCACAGCCTAAACTATAAGTCCTAGAGGTATGAAATTTGGAGGGTAGTATCCTTATATTATAGTGTAGAGGTGCACTAAGAAAGGAATTTTGAAAAGTCGCACCCTAAAGAGTCTAGAACGCGAGCAACGCCCCTTAAGTACTTTATTTTGCTTGGTCCATTATCCCAACTTTACTTCATGAAAGTTTAAAAAAATATAGGTTCGTAGATCTAACACATGAAAATAAAACCATCACTTATTTTTTTTTTTTTTCAATGCATGTATTTGGTAACATTACAATCATAAAATTAGTAAAATATTATGATTCTAAACGTCTAGTTTACACGTAAAATTTTACAAACGAGCAAGTAACGTAATGACTATTTAAATTCTACATTCTGCTAGGACATGTTAAATTGAGGAAGGGAATACATCGATTGTTATGAAGAAGACATTGACTAGGTAAGGTATAATAATTGTGAGATGTGAATGCGTAACGGTAGATCACGGACATTGTGAAGCGTGCCGGCGAAGTCACTCCTCATCTCCTCCTGGCGTACGCCAACCAAGTCGGTAAGTCTGGCTTCTGGCAAGGAAAAACTATATAAGAATAACTGATATGTACCTATTTATTAAAAAGAAATGAGTGAGTGAGTGAAAAAAGATTTGCATAGCAACGACGAGGAAATGTTATTTTGGGTAAAAACTTCAAAAGCGAAGTATACCATATTATACATACAGTACAGTTACTATCAATTTAACAATTATTGACCCTAAAGCCTGTTGTACACGGGTAGATTAAACAGTAGAGTTATGGTCTATCTTATAAAAAGTTAGAGTAGACATTATGTCTTGTTTACCATACGTAATCAGGACATAATGTCTACTCTAACTTTTTATAAGATAGGGGGTTAATGTATAGCAGCATGCATCTAGGTAAGTATACCATATTTTCATACGTTATCACTGGCTATCAATTTTAGGAGTGACCCTAAAGCCTTGTGTGCACGAGTAGAGTAAACAGTAGAGTCAGTATAGCAGCATGCATCTATAATAGCTACTCCAACTCTTCAAATTTGAGTAGGTATCTAAAGTACCTAGTAATGTGATGAAGAAAAGTTTAAATTTGAATAACATTCTTGCAAGGCTTATTAATGTAACGTGCAAATGAAAAACGACTCTAAGGTGAAAGCCAGTCGGCTGAATGTGCATTGCAAAATTGAAATCTGTAATTAATTTGTAATTGCGCACCGCGTGCAAGTAATTCGTTTGAACCAAATCGAATTTAAGTTTAATGAACTACGTAAATGTATTTCAAATAATTCTGTAATTTAAACAATACGATAGTACAGTCAGCATCAATAATTAGGATATCTACAAATCATAATTTTCAAAGATGAGAGAATGTAAGATTGTGTAAATTTTTTTAAACCTTTTTTGCTCTGGTTTTGAAAACCGAGAGATATTTTGAGAAAAAAATTATTCGCAGTCTTTAATTGTTTATGCTGGCTGTACTTAACTATAATTGTGTGGTTTACTCTGTTCAAAGTAATCTTGCACCCGCATGACATCGTTGTAAAAGAATACGTAACATTGTTTACACAAACAAAGAAGCTATGTACGTAGATACTCAAACTTCAAAAGTGTTCATACAGGTACATTTTGCAATCATTCTATCCTGCCTCATAATATCTAAAGGCGGAATCGATAGGTATTTTCATAATAATATCAACGCCGTAAACTGCAATATTTATTGAATAAAATATTTCCAATAAGCAGATTCTAGGATGTAAAATACGCAATATTACGTTGAGCAATATTATTCAATTCAAAAGTATGAATAATTTGAAATATGAAATGAAATTAC
This sequence comes from Eulithis prunata, assembly GCA_918843925.1. Classification (NCBI taxonomy): domain Eukaryota; kingdom Metazoa; phylum Arthropoda; class Insecta; order Lepidoptera; family Geometridae; genus Eulithis; species Eulithis prunata. Next base: position 2,237,850 of record OU974016.1, on the reverse strand, counting down.
TTATATTTTACAGTTCAATAAAGAATTCAAATATTTTTTTATATTCACCTACACGTAAATAAATTGTTACTCAAAAATAGATTTAAGTAGAAATTCTCATACAAAAATCTATGCTTGAGTCCGGATCAGTGCTTATTTTTAGCAGTCTGTAAATGTGAATACGGGCCATAGGTAACTACGCAGTTAGTTTGAAAAAAAACGAAGACGGTTAACCAACTAAATTTCTTACTTCAAGCTTAAAAGCACTAAAACTGAGCTAAATTTGTACGACTGCCGTATGATTTTGCAAATTAAAAAATCGTTTGATCACTCAAATCACTCATAAGGTACACGAACGCAACTCTATTAAAATTATCTCTATAATGCGATTCTCAACCGTTTTCCACAGTCAATGAGTTCAAACAGTAAAAACATGAAATCCCCCTTAGTTATGATTTTTCAATGGAAATTTTTGGAATATATCTGATCAATTAGCGTTCCAAGGATCTCATAAATCAATCATCTACAAATTATACTTCGCGAACGGATTAAGTTAAAATTAGAAATAAGTCCAAAACATATTTTTTACACGAAATAGCCAAATTAATTTCCTGTTTAGCTAAGTAGGTAGGCACTTTTCGGATTAGCAAGCTGAATTATAAAACAATGAGATTTTCACGCAAAAACATAGCAACGTAACAATAACATGCTATTTAATATTATATAATAATATTCCGTTGTGTTTTGAAGGGGAAATATAGAAATGCGAACGTTTTTGTTAGAATAACTACAGGGTGTAAAGAGACATAAGTTGGCTACTCTGTTCAATTGAATGCGGTGGTGATTATTATTACTGTGGTAATATGATTTTTAATGAAACTTTACAAGTTGTTTTTTAAACCATGGTCCATGGTCCATTTTTAGGTCCCTGTTGTTCGTGTTTTTTATAATTACCTCAAGATCTTTGGCCCAGTTTGTGTACGCATCGGAACCGGAACGCTTGCCGAACCTGCAAATAAAAAGTGGTTTAGAAACCCAGTATAATTAAGCACGTAAAAATCACACTCAGAACGCATTTGTTTTTATTTTTTTTACCTTAAAGTTTCATCGTGGTCCACTCATTATGGTTTATTTAAATGATACAACTTTCTGTTTCTCGTAAACGGATTATATTTTTTTAATACACAACTCAACCGAATAACCATAATAATTATGTTCTTGAAATAGCTACCCTCAAGTGGAATCATAACATTTTCTATAGACAATTTAATAAATGAATAGAGCCTTCATTTATTTTACCAAAACCTATTGTTTTTAAGCACCGTTTAATTGCGAAGATTAACGAAAGACTTCATAACGTAAACAACTAAAATACAATAGATTATTGTAGGAAAGAAGAAATAGCAAGTACCGTCTGTGGTTCTAACATTCAACATTTCATGCAACAGCTAGGGATGTGCGTTTGTCGATGAACGGCAACACCGATCGTACCTTGGTCGCGTGTGGTAGGAGTAAATGCGGTCTAGGTTCTGCAGCTGTAGGAGCCGCACTGCTCGATCTAACAAGTCGGGGTCGACGCGGTCCTCGTCCCCCGCGTCACGACGGTCAATCCTGCCAATATATCGATATCGATGTAGCATTCACATCACTACTTTTGACACGACCAAGTTACGATTTGGTTTTGTATCGTGAATAAAGTTTTGAAATGAAGCTGTTAATGCGGTACGGTAATGTTATTTGCTACACCAAACGCAAATTCGATACTACTTTCGCACGAACCCAAAAAACTGCCTCGTGAAACTCTTCAGATACTCAAAATCGTTTTTTTTTTCTCTAGACTACACCTATTTTGAAGACACTTTATTCTTAGTGTACGAAAGTACTCAATTTTATTTTTAATTTCATTGGAAAGCTCTACCATCGATTCGATAACTCAATGGTTTTACAATACAGTACTAACTAGCGAATCTAAGGGGCTATGGGGATCAAAGCTCCGCCAAAAGTTTTGGGTCTACCAAAGGGTTGATTAGGACATGTCAGGGAAGACTCTAATAGGTCAAACCCTACTAGCTAGGCTACTAGCGAGCCCCTTCAGAATCCTCAATCCGCCACTGATTCCACTCAGTCACCACTGACGTATTCAAGAGGCTCGTAACTAAACAACATCGATAATCCTGCCAAAGGGCCTGACATTATCTGCGTTTAAAACTCAATCAGGTAATGCGATAGGTTATCGAGTTACACTACGATAGCATTATCGCTGGGATATCGATGAATCGTTATGATCGCTTCGTCGAATGCGCTAATTACTGCATAATCTACGTATCGCACTCTCGTTATCCGATGCGTTCGAGTGGAAAAATATAAGCTACATTTTATCGGCTTTAAAATTAAAACTAAGTATTAAACTGTAATTTTGATCACGATATTTGTGAGATTTAGTCGTAGATATAAGGTAGGTAATTGTATGTTACATAATATTGGTACATATGCTACCTACCTTTAATCTCTTCCTCACAAACAATATTATACATACGACACGATTTTATAGATTCGTGTCTGGATTACCGAGAAGTTATGCTTTATTAGTTGCGTAAACATGGCCTAAAAGTTTTAACTAAATGTAAGCGTGACTACTTTTAAAATTGTAAAAGATCTTATTCTATGAAAATAGGCATCAAATATCAATTCACAAGAAGATACGACAAAAGATGAACAAAGATAGTCACAGGATGCCGAGGGATGCTCGTAGATCAAGAAGCACACCACCTCTTCGGGGGTTCCCGAAGTTCCAAAGACATAAAACAAGCTGGACCCGTAAACGACTGGAAAGAACGAGATAAAAGAGAGGAAGCCACCAGTGGGTGCTAAAATGATGATGATATTCCTTGACAATTTGCTTTCTCGATATTCAACAGTACTGCCACAGTCGGTACATCAAATATGCGGATTGCGTTTTCTGAATAATCTCGTGCTACGGGTCTACGCATCGCCTACGGCGTAGCGCGTATCAGTACTACGCCAATAACTAACTATAGCAAGATACGTATAAATTCTGAACTAATGAATAATCGGTCAGTTTTACTATCAAGCTTGATTGTGTACGCTTTACGTTTGACCTGTACTACCGAATAGATAGTGGTCGTTGTGTTTTTACTAACAGAGTTCTTTTCGAGAACTCCTGGAGGCCACTTCTTTTTAAATTAACTGTAAACGTAGCTAATATCCAGCAGAAATGCTTCCAGCTGTGCAACTCACAATAAAAACTCACTAGACATTATGAACTTACATATATTTTACAATCCAAGAGCAGAGAGGCTCATTTAAATATCTTTACGGCAACATTCAGTGTTCAACAAAGAAATACTTTATTGTTATGCAAAAGGGAACTTTCAAAAGCTTTGAATTCGAAACATTATGCGTTTAAGTGAAACCCGTTTTGTGGTGCAAAATGAAGAGTAAAAGCGGGACTTTTCTAATGTTATTTAATAGTTTTTAAAACTTTAAAAGCCGGTTCAATAGTTACTACTTAGGCTATCTAGAAGTTTTGTGGTAGTGTTTTTAACAAAAGGGCAGCTAGGTAAAATATCATAAAATAATAAATAAATAATAAATATTCACGGACACTTAACACAACGCCTTCTAGTCCCAAACTAAGCAAAGCTTGTACTATGGAAACTAGATGGCTGATAGAATACATACATACATTTTTTTTTTGTAAATACATACTTATAATACATAGAAACACCCAGACACAGAACAAACATCTATGTTCACAACACACAAATGTTTGTTCTCGGTGGGGATCGAACCCACGACCCACAGCACGGAAGGCAGAGCTACTACCGACTTAGCCATGACGCCTGACAATACTAAATATTAATAACTAAGTAGTAACAAATTAATGAATCTTATACACTTTTGAATACGCAAAACAGCTTCTAAGTAAGGGTGTTTTTATAGTAAAGTGCTTTAAATATGACGTGCGCGGCTCACGTCTGATGTTTTATCGGTGCCGTAAACGTTATGAATTTCAAAATATCATACATTTTTTATTAGTTTCTCCATTTTTTTTTATGAAACGAATGTTTGCTTGATATTCTTTTAACATTTATAGTAAAAATCCTGAAGACGAGGTTGTCTATATAATTAGTTATAGGAAACAAAGAGCATCGAATCGAAACAATTCGAAATTCTTTCTCTTAATAAAATTGTGATAAAAGGTAGTCGTCTCTCGATGACAAAGATGTCTTAAAATAATATTTTCAATACGCAATAACTTAGTCAAAATAGTCTTATTTTAATGTTATCAGAGTTTATGAACAACCGATTATCTATAAAAATAACCAAGTTCCGAGTATACTCAAGGTTGGACCAAGATTTGTCAGAGAAAACCTGAGGAAATATCTGAGCCAAGAAAATCGAAATCCTGGGTCCACAACTAAAATAACCCACTAGAAAATACCCAATCAGTACCTAATTTGTACGTCAATTGATAAAACATTATCCCTCATCTGAAGAGGAGTCATATACCTATCTAAAAGACGGTTACATTGACGTTTTTTATTACAAACAAACAAGCAATTGGTCATTATTCGTCCCTGTTTGTTCTCAAAACTAATTGACATAAGCCTTTTGTTCTGAAAGCTCTAACCACAGTGTTTCAATAATCTTCAATGTAAGTATTTTATTCTATTTTTGATTTTGACGTAGGATTGATGGTTAATATTATCGTCATAAGAAATAGTACATTATTTACATTCTTTTCTCAATTTTTATAAAGATCGGGTTTTCTCAATAATCTCATTTTAGAGTTGGATTGTTGTAGAACTATTTTCAAGAGACTTAAAACTGTTTACTGAACATTTACTTTTTATGTAAGGCTTCCACGAGTATCTTTTCAGCAATTAAACATTGGATAGTTTCAGATAAAAAATAATGTGATTCTTTCAGGTTATAAAAGGCTCTCGATAAAATAATATAGGTTTTTTTGAAATATCTCAACAGTGTACAAAGTAAAATATACTAGATATTTTATTTTACACTGCCACTAACTTTACTATCAAAGAGTTTAAGTCTAGAGATACAAAGTTTTCTACCAGAAGTCACCTTAAGATGCTGTTTTAGGGTAATTGGAACACGAAGGGTTAAAGTTTCATTAGTTCGCCACGTACTTGCACGCTTACAAGTATTTACTGAGGGCAATAGTCAGTCAAGACAAGTAACAAACTACCTCGGTAAATTGCAAAAAGATATAATTTCTTGTTACGTTACATTTTGTACAAGAAGCAAATATCCTGAAAGCCAATCGTGATATTATTTGGGCGCAATTTTATCATGTATTTTTATCTAAAAGGTGCTACAACACCTTGGCAATTTTAGTAACATGCCTTATCTATTTTCCTGTTTTACAAATACGACAAACTCTTGAGGATAACCAAAAGTATTATTTACGATGCAATTTTTTGTAAGACTTTTTACACTTCAAGTTAGAATTTTTCTCCTTTATCAAATCTCGTGTCCAAAGTGTTTGTTGAACAATAAGGCCATGTACACAATCGAATTTTCGAACAAAGAGCAGAGGTCAGAGAGAAACATTTGGTGAGTGCGTAATTTTCCGTGTGACGTGGGCTTCATCCTGGGCTTATTCGTAGCAATTTCACTGCAATGTGCAGATAGGGGTGGCACAATCTGTCGCCTTCGAGCTGTGACAATAGAAGGTCAGAACTTGTACATACATTATGACCTACATCATGTATTTGTGATTGTGATGGGTATTGCTGTGCTGGCATAAAGTTTGAAAACTAACAGAGTGGGATGCAAAAAATGCAACGCATAATCAATAGCCAAGTGCACGTCAAGCTTAATTTGTTTATACGGTGAATAAAAACCAATATTTTCGAGAATATTTACAGTCGTTTTTAAATTATTTCGTATATTACTTGACAACTGAAACGCATGTGTCTTTTATTTTGTATTTTATTTTTGAACATCGATCCAGCTGCACATAGTGACGTTTCAGCTAAGCTGAGGTAAATCGAACCATAGTTGGAACTGACTAGAATCTAGAATGTTATTCGTTGTAAATTAGTAGATTCGAGCCGCAGTACAGCAGGCTGGAAATGAGGTTACCACAGCATCAGTATTCTGTTCATGTTTCCAAGGTGAGATATTGTGGATTTGCCTTTGTGAAATGGACACGGTGTATTATGTACCTACTCTTTGTAATTACATTTAGAACTATGTGTAGTGTATAATTATCCTGTAAAAAAGATTTCGACGACATTCGTTAAGTTGGCTGCCGTTTGTTTCGAAGGCAATGGTGGATTTTCCTTTAAACATTTTGAATCGAATTCTATCACGAAACCACACAATTATTCCAATGACCATAAGTATCAATGGTTAAAAGTCCACTAAAATTAAAGAAGAAGAAGACTTGACGAATTGACTGACTTGTCTAAAAACTATGTTAAAATAAAATAGTAAATTGTTTTGGCGATTTTAAATCACGAAAGGAAATACTGTAGTAATATCAATATCAAAACAAAAGGTTCCTTTCCGTAACGAAAGAGTGTGACATGACGCAAAGAAAAAAAATACTTGTGACTTTTCCTCAATTTACGTTTGTGGATGAAACTGATATATCTGTAAAATTTTCCTAATAAAATGCCAGAAACTATTATTCCTAAGGTGTGTTATTTTGAGCAACATAAAAACTTATCGATGATATTTTATTCAAATCTGCATGGAGTGACTGATTATAATGAGACTCAATGAAAAAATACAATTAAGCGTAGTCAAAAATTACAATAACCACAAATCCGTTGTTAAAACAAAAATCTAATTAAACAAGATATCGACGTGTAGGTAGTCAAAAGAGTCGAGTGGTTAATCTGACGTTTTTGCGTAGTTTGACAGACCGGCGGCAATGAAACCGCCTCTACACGAGTTAACGAGGGCCCTTTATCTAATCGGATCTCCCCCTGATGTGTGAACGTGATAGTACACACTGTTCAAAGGAAAATAATGGAAGCAAATGTATCGACTTAGTTCTTCAAAAGTTTTTCAATTTTCTTTAGTGTTTATTTAGGCGTCTCGATCCAAACTTGCTGATTTGCGTTTATTTAATTTGTCATTTGTAAGATAAATATATTTAAAACAATGTTTCGATAGAAAGATATTAAATTTGATAATTATATTTTGAGGATTGAAACGAAGATAATTTTCTAAAATAATAAATGCAGAAACAGTCCGTTTTCTCTTTAAATTCAGCTGCAATGTCCGGACCAACAACCATGCGTCATTTCTACCCTCGATTTTCCCAGAATTTACTTACCAGTGCTGGAACAAGTAACTAAATAGATGTATAGACAAATTGATACTCTATAGGTATATCTATAGGTTTATATGATCTGTGCTATAGGCACAGATTTTTGCGGCCAAGATGTTTGTGATCACAATTTTCAGGCATGAACCGTCCAAAGAGCGTCAGTAAAGCTGGAGGTAGTTTCACTGGTACTGCAATAACGGATTCTTCCTGCAAAGTCTACCTCGTCACAAAATAACATTACCTGGGTCTAGCAGCCTGGGTGTAGAAGCGGTCCAGTTCCTGCAGCATACGCAGAGCATCAGCCATGTCGTGCGGTCCGCTGTCGTCACGTGTCTCGGCCAGGCACACCACGGCCAGCACCACGGCGAGGGCGATAGCGAGGTTCTTGCTCATCATGATGGATTCTGTTTAAAATAAGAGTATTAGCTATGGAATATAAGTGGCAGTCTTTGGAGACCCTTGCCCAGTAGTAGGATGAAATATGAAAATATATTGATTGATAATGATCATGACGACTGTTTTGTTAAAGATCTTCAAGGTTGAAAAGTAATAAAAATTAACCCACCTAATTGATGACGTTATCTAGATATAGGTATAACAACTGCATAGCTTCATAGAGCACTTTCATCAATCTGATAATTTATTTTACCCTTCAAACGCTTGAAACAGAAGGTTGCGTTTGCGTTTCATAAAATATGACTTGGACACTGAAAATCTAGAGACTTCAATTTATTTTCAAACAGTCTCGCTGGTCAATCTAACGATTAAGCTTGCGCTAAAATTGCGTCAGATTGTTTCCTACTTTAGCGACTTTAGCTAACAATAGCTTTCATAATAAACTTTGTGACTGCAAGATGCGTTTTTTATAAAAAAATCTTATAGAAGTTCCTTGTAACAATTTCCACAAAGCTCCGTTTATAAAATAAAGCTTGGCTAGGAAAAGTTCACAAAGCAAATGATTGCAAAAACATTTACTTCTCAAGTTTAGCCCCCGGCATAGCACATCGCACTTTGTGTGTAATCCTTGTCAGTAAATTAAACTGCCTTTTCCTCAGCTGTCAGAAAATGTGAGCAGTTTTATGGTGTATTATCTTTTGACATGATCTGTGACATTTTGTTACCTACTCGTATCTAAGCACGATTTTGAGGTTGAGTCGAGGACACGAGTTTTGACATTTTTTGAAACGACACATAGCACTTTTATTTTAATAGTTTTTCTTGTGTTATTGTGAGTATTATTGTTTAATTTTGGTGGAATTTTAACCAATAATACTTAGGTCGTAACATAAAGTGTGAGCCATTGGAATAAATGTGTGTAAAGTGGTTTTTCTAAATGTGAAAATTCGTGTTAGGTTTTGAAGAGAAAATCCACCATTTTCTTTTCAAAACAAACGACAGCCGACTTGACAAATGACTTGACTTGACTTATTTATTACAATTTTAACACTTGACATTGGCAAAATTGTCTGTCGAAATGACGGACACAGGCCATTATTGAAGAGAAGAAGAAGAAGAGGTTGAGTCGAGGCTAGGATTATTTATTGAGGTACCACTAAGAATAGTGGCTTAAGTGCCTATCAGAATATGTTACAAAAATAGGCAATCTGTAAAAAAAATTAAGCCAAAATTTTCATAATACGGATATGACGCTAATATTTTTTTATTTATTTGCTTTTTTAAGCCCACTAATTGATTATTAATAATAAAATAAAACCAATTTTTATGATTTTCGTTTGCCGATAAGTGGATTCGTAAATTCTTAATTGCTTTTTCTTAGAGCCTCTGAAATCAAATACTCTGTTGAAGTAGGTACTACAAAACTTTTAACAAGGGAAAATAAACTTTATAGAAAACAGAAGGTTTCGTAATAAAATGTCATAATGTGGGAGCAGTAACGTCTGGACATTGCGAATCATTCCCGTACACCCCTAGGGACGTAACGAGTAATTTCCTTTTTGACATTACAGTTATTGCATTATGTGGCATGAATTTTTCATGAAACGGATCACATTGCATCTTCTAATTGAAACTTTTTTTATTATTATAATATATGTGATCTTTTATAAAAAGAAATACTTTCAGAATATAATTATCTATTTACCTACCTACTAACCTAATAAAGGCAAATTTAGTTATACTATAAAAAAGCCTTTAACAGATTTAAAGACCTTCAGAATAAATTCAAAGTAATTCAGTATTCGGCCCTACGTGACGTAAAATTAGCTTTCACTTTATTTTACGAGGCTGTATTAAACAGTTTCAACTATTTATGAAAGGAGTTTTCAGTGCATATTATATATTATATTATATATTTATATATTTACATATTATATATTTAGTACATGGAAACAAAAATGCAAACAATAATCCACACTGCATGCACACCTTGCAAAACAAGTTCAACTTTCCATTTTGTGACGTGTTCGCCGGATACGGAACTGTATACAATACAATCTAGTAGATAGATTTTTGCGATTTCATGATTTGAATAACATAAGGCGTACCTAAGTAACTTTGAGTACTTATGTAGATAGACACCAAGAGCATAAAACTGTCATGCTGAGGTTAGCTAGAAGCTGAGGTCTCAGCCCACGCGTAGTACAACAGGTGCCGCGATGACTATCTCATTCAAATTCATGCAAGGATTACAGAAAAAAAGGCTTTATAAAACTGTACGTTCAACTAGCGTTCACAATGTTTAAGTTAAGGCTTCGCTTGCTTGAGTTGGGATTACAAGTACAATAGCATTTCTGTTGACAAGCTTCAACTTTTATTGGCGACATCGATTGGACAAAGTTGTTGGTTTAGACTTTCATGGCATAAAACTTTTGAGGAGAGCTTTTTGGTGCACGTGGGCGGGAATGCTTTTTCATATTTGAGTTTGTAGGTAATGTAAAAAGTATATTGAGTATGATGTATCTAAGGCAATAAAAAAGGATAGTAAATTATATAGTAGTAGTAGAGCTCTTTGTGAGAGCTCGTCCGGGGAAGTACTGCCACCGTACCTATTTCTGCCGCCAAGCAGTGATGCTCGCATTGCTGTGTTCCGGTTTGAAGGGTAAGGGCGCCGGTGTAATTACATGCAGGCACATGAGACTTCAAGATCTTTAGGTCTCCATTACTACTATCATAAAAAAAAAGTATAACCTTTGCTTGTTTGCAAAATAAACTTCATTTTTCCGTTACAATTTTGGCAGCTAATACTTTTTTCTCTTCCGCTGACGATACATGCAACTGTGTGAAACGCCAGTTCAGAAATATCAAAAGGTGTATTCACACTATTCACCTGAGTAATAGTATTAGGTTAGAAAACCTAATCATACTAATTGAATAAGAGCAGAGAAAATAGCTGTAAGTCCGCTGAGTTGACCACAGCTATTTTCTTAGCCCAGTGATCCGATTGTGACCAGTGTCGACCACTACTGTAAAGGATAAGATTAAATTGAGTTTGCCACAAAAGGGATAATATTTGTCAGTCTAGTCTTAATTTGCCTGAATCAATTCGGTGCCACCAGCCAAAATGGTGTAACTCGAGTTATGTCTTTTGTTTTTATTACTTCATTGAAATTTCAGAGTTCCATAACAAAACGATGTTCATTAAGTCTTAATTTTGTACTGTTGATTTTTTTTTTTAATATATAACTGGCCTACGTATTTTTTGGTACATTTTTAGTCAAGATTCTACTTAAAAACACTAAAAGGAGCAAGCGAACCATAATTAAGTATAAGCCTTCTTAAAATATACTTGGTTTTTGTGTAGGTAGGTTTTTATCAGTAAAACAGATAAAAGTACTTTTGGTTTTAATAGGTTGAAGTCTTATTTGGAAGCATTTCACATTTCTGTTTCAGGTCAAGCATAAAAATCGTGAATATTTTACACCGGAGAATAAATCCTGCGTTAAATATTTATATTTTGCACGGAAAATATATTTGGTGCCAATGGAAACTGTTTTAGGTATATAATCCGCATCGGCGTTCGGAAAATGGAATTCTAAAACTATGCTTAGGTATATAGATTCTGGAAGTGAAACCCAATTCGTAAAAAGCGTAGGTGATGGAAACAAAGCAAAACTCTGGTGTTTATCGTGAATCGTGATCCCATGGCTTTGATCCCATTAGGGACCACGAGTGATATTATTTTTTTATTTCGAAACCTTTATGGTGCGACTTTCTCCGTCCATCTGTCACAAACCTTAACATCTCGGAAGTCTAAATAAACCAGACGGACCCATTATTAAATTTTCACGCTAAGCTGCAGCATCCTGCCTACAGATTTATCACAAGAGGAATTACCCGAGCCTCACCGGACTGTGTATTTTTTCATTTACCTAAAGCTGTTGCCAGGTATAAGGACACTATGGAGACGGACAAGACAGTGACTGTTATTTTCGTCTAATCCAAATTAATTATATTTTCCGTGTAAGTAAGTAAGGTAAAGTCAAAAAAGGTAAGGTAAGGTAAGGTGTAAGGTAGTAAGTCTACCAAAACGGAAGATGCGAACATCGCAGTTTTCTGTAATTAGCGTTGGCGCACACCTGACCACAAGACGTCGTCGTCGTGTACGATGACATTTTCAAAGTCATAGTACACGACGACTTTGAGTTTTAATTGTCATTTTTGACACTAAACTATTTAGGCGGAGTGTCAAAAATGACAATTAAAACTTGCTTGCTAACGTCTTGAGAACTGTGAGCTACAATTGAAAGCTGGTAGTTATATTAATGGGTCTAATACCATGAAGAGTTTTTGGATATACCTAAGTCAAAATGGATTCTCCATACTGAAGTGCCATTCATAATAGTCTGGTGAGCTGATGAGCTTCGTTTTATGCCTACGTCAAAGTGTACTTACCTAGAATTAACATTTATTCATTTACCTAATAATAATCTACAATAAATAAAAGCTCTCACAATATTTCACATGCTCTCAGGGATAAGTATAAATAATAATGACGGACGACTCTTGACTTTCGTTTATATTAACTATTGAAATTAATAGTAAATTAATCTCTGTTTGTGTAACACTTCTGTAGTGCATGTGTGCGGTGCAATTAGTACCAATAGCACTTGTGAACAATAAGCTGCTTGACTTTGACACACTGTGAAGTGGTTTACTTTACTATGTCAACAGTACGTCAACTAACATCATAATTTACTTACAGCAAATTATATACCAAATTCAAATACTTTTAAATATTTTTCGGTAAATAATATTACGGGATAAAATAAATATAAAGCTTATTAGCTTACCAACCCCGTGCCGATCAAGCGGGGAGTGCGACAGGGAGACATCATTTCGCCCAAACTGTTTACAGCGACATTAGAGGATATTGTGAAAACGCTGAATTGGGAAAAGTGCGGTATTAACATCAATGGTGTTAACCTGTCTCACTTAAGGTTTGCCGATGATCTTGTTTTATTCGCGGAAAACTTCGAAGATCTCCAAGACATGCTACAACAACTTTATAATGCTTCTTCCGAAGTAGGCCTTAGGATGAATATGTCCAAGACGAAGATTATGGCGAACATCTCTGACCTCACGGATCCGACCGTAATAGTTGGATGTGAGAGGTTAGAGTTGGTTGACCGGTATGTTTATCTTGGACATACTCTCTCCTTTGGCAAAGAACATCAATGCAAGGAGATCGCTCGAAGAATACAACTGGGATGGGCTGCGTTTAGTAAATTGGACGACATTCTTAAGTCAGCTGAGATACCACAGTGTCTGAAGACCCGCCTTTATAACCAGTGTGTTTTGCCTACCATGACTTACGGTGCCGAGACGTGGACGCTCACGAAAGAGGCTGTGTACAGGATGAGAGTTGCACAGAGAGCCATGGAGCGTGCCATGCTCGGCATCAAGCTTATAGACCGTGTTCCCAATGTTCAGATCCGAAGTCGAACAAAGGTCAAAGACATTGGGAATCGCATAACGGAACTAAAATGGAGTTGGGCAGGACACCTGGCAAGGCGAGGTGACGACAGGTGGAGTAAGGCGCTAACTGAATGGCGTCCAAGAACCGGTCACAGAAACGTCGGTCGACCAGCAGCGAGATGGGCAGACGATGTTGCGAACATCGCGGGCAGGACGTGGATGAGATCGGCACAGGACCGTGAGGAGTGGCACAAACAAAGGGAGGCCTATACTCAGCAGTGGGTGAAGTCGGGCTGTGGATGATGATGATGATTATTAGCTTATTTCATTAAAAAAAGTTGATTAAAGCTCTAAAACAAATACTGATACACCTGTAAAAATGAATTAAGTATCTAAAAAATCATGAATACTTAAGAATTGCATTTTTTGTTGCATAAATGTGCTTTAATTTTTTTTACATTCATGTAACTAGTAGTGTTGGTATCACAGAAGAATAAAACGAGTTGGTATCAACCACATAGTAATTATATACGAAAACATTTAAATAGATTTTTCTGATTTGGACCAGTTGAGCTATCTATAAATCGTTTGCAACGGTTTGTAGATAGCTCAACTGTTTCATGTGTATTTTGTAAATATTGTAAATACTGTATTAGTTGTAATTTTCTTTGTGAATACATTTAAATAGATAGATAGATAGATAATACTTTATTGTACACAAGGGTAAGAGGTACGTACAAATCTTAAAACTAACTTTGTATAGTACAATGGGCGGCCTTATCGGGGCGGCCTTATCGCTGAAAGCGATTTCTTCCAGGCATTTAAATACTGCATTAGTTGTTATTTTATTTCGGTATAAATTATTTTGATTTCTTATCATAATTATTATTATAGAGAAAGCTATGTTCCCAGTAAAGGTAAGTAACACCGGTATGTAAGAAGGTACAAAAATGTTTGGAAACTCAATTTATTTCGTATGAAAAACGAAAGTGGACCTGAAAGTTTTTAAGAGGCTGGAGGTCCATTTTCCCAAATCTCATTAAATTCACATTATAGTAAGTCGCTATATTGAATATTTACGAAACAAAAGTTTGTAAATGTAAAGTGGATTCTATTATATTATATTCTACGTCTAAATGCTAAAATAGGATTTGTGTAGTAGATTATAGGTAATCAAATAGTAGATTTTTTATTTATATTTATTAAAAAAAAGCTAAAGTATAGTCCGTGATTTGGCTCGTGTGGACTAATTCTTAGCTCCCATTACTTTTTTTCACTTGTTATTTTATTATTAGAAATTATCTATTTCGCAATACCAGTGCCTAAGTTCTACTTTCGGAAGTTTCGGTAATTTTGGAATTTTGAATGCACTCTTTATAAAAAAACCTTCAAAATGTCTTCTCATTTATGATTCACATTAATTAAATGATAAAAGTTTTTTTTTTAAATTTATTTGTATAAAATGACGTCAGTCATTGGCTTAGTATGTAATATACGACTTGTATAATTGATTTTTGAGACCTTTCTATACATAAACTAAAGCTAGCTTTGTTTACTTATAAGTGGTGTACAATAAAGAATATTCTATCTATCTATCTAGATTATCATCATAAGAAAACGTTAAAATAATACGTTTAATTACATCGTATCGTAATTGGTCGGCTTTGACTGCCCAAAACTTTTATAAGCTCTTGTGCTATCTTCAAATACCCAAATAATTATAGGTAGGGATGTATTTTACAGGTATTTTTACAGGAATACATTTATTATTAATTATTATTAGGTATTTTTAGAATCATTTACACCCACTTTCTAAATTTTTTAGTTCTAAAATATTTTTGTCTATGCTCTAATTTCAGTACAACCACGCACGATTTTTATTAACTCAAATTATTCGTGAATATTTATTTCTGTGTTTGTTTTGAAAAAATACCGAAAAATGTATATTAAAAAATACTTTTTTAAACCCTGTCGTATTATTTTTAGCTACATACCTTAACTTTTGGCTGGCTGCGAAACTCGTGGAACTTTCGAAGTCTTCAAGTGGAGGTCAGCCCGAAAGTGCACGGTCGTAGTGGATGTAGACCACCAGAGCCAGCATTTATATCCAACTCCTGGGCGGGCTGTGGGCGTGGCCACGCACGCGTAGGCCGCGTCTACGTGCGTAGTACGTGCTACGGGACTCTACGAGGCTCTACAGGCTCTACGAGCATTTATGAGGAAAGAAAATCTAATCTATCAGAATGAAAATTTAGATGGATATTTAAAATCATTGTTAAATTAAGTAAGATTTTAAATTGCTACAATTAGAATAAGAAATTATAATTTAAAAAATCTTTAATTTTACGAAATAGGTTTACTTACACAATTATTTTTGAGGTAAACAATGATTAGTGAGATTTGAGCTTGAAATAGACCTATCTCAAATCTCCATAGTGTGTACATACACCAACAAGCGCAACTTTGAATTCTGTGCAAATCTGTCTAACTGACGTGACGTCACTAAATCATATCTATCAAAAGCCGGAAGTATAGTCCACATCAATGTAGGTACTTGTAAGTATGGTGGTGCCTGCTTGTAATCAAACGCTTGATTTTTAGGGCTGACCCGGGTTTTTTAAATTGAGTTATCTTGTGATGAGGCATGTCTGAAAATTACATTTTCGCTTTCTTTAGATATTCTCAAAGGTTGGGTAGGTAGAACTGATGAGCGTCAAAAAATCTGAAAAGACACTGTAAACCAGTTGAGCTATCTATAAATCGTTTGCAACGGTTTGTAGTGTTTCATGTGTATTTTGTAAATTTTGTAAATACTGGATTAGTTGTAATTTTCTTTGTGAATAAAATGTACTTGCATGCATTATTGTAAAAAGATCCATTTCGTCTTGTTATTGGGTACCTACCTGGTGGACCTACGTAACAAAACCCACTGCTTGTAGAACTAATGGTGAAAAAGGGATTTATATTGTAAGGAAAATTTATCAGAGTACCTACAATCAAAGATCTAATAAACTGTAAAAAATAATTTATTTTTATTTTGAATTTTGAAGTAAACATTTTTTTAATTTAGAATCTCAAATAAATACACTATGACCACGTTGAGTGCCAAGATATAAATATACCTTAGAAACTGTCATCTAAGAGGCATTCTGAGATACGCTAATTAAACTCCGGCCCACAACAAAAATAAGGCAGCTTTTTCATTTGAGGTGCTTCCATATACCGTCGGTAGATAAGTTCCTGTTCTAATTAATTAATTTTTAATGTAAGTCTTTACGAGAATAACTGATAGGACAAGAAGTCGGCCCACTTGATGCCAAATTATAACATCAGATTTAATATTCTGAAGTCATGACTTCAATAACAATAGATAGATAGATAGATAGAAAACTCTTTATTGTACACCACTCTTACAGAAATTATAAAATAAATACTGAGTTCATTATTCTTATGTGAAGTACAATGGGCGGCCTTATCGCTATGAGCGATCTCTTCCAGGCAACCTTTGGACGGACTGGATTTTATATGAACGAAAGTGACGGTGTAATAAAAGACTACATTTAATTAATTTCACCAACTATGTGCAAAAATTCAAATATATATAAGTAAACTACATAATAATATGTAAATAGTAATACTTACAATACCAATAATACAATAGTAATACTTACAATACAATACCACAGGTCATAATACTATACTACAATACATTGCCTTACTGAAGTCTGAGGACGTGCCCTGTAAGGCATCACACTGAGTCCATCACTGTGAGACATAATAATGCGTGTGATTAATTGTAGTCTTTATTTGAGCACAACATAAGAAAATCAGCTATACCTATTATAAGCAACCGCTGAAAAAGCTTCTTGGCAAATTATTAGCTCAAAATAATTCTTTAAAGTGGATGCTGGTAGGTGGGTTCAATATAAAAGATATTTTCTTATTACGCTTTATTTTAATTATTTATCGAACACTAGACTGTTGTTCACCTATGTGCAGTCAGAGGCATACAAATAAATAAATACTCATTTTCACACATCGCTCATAAGTCCCAAAGGAAGCTAAGCTTGTACTATAAGAACTAAGTTGCTGATTGAATACTTATATTATACATTTTTTTTATACATTCTTATAAGTAATACTGTCGCTGACTGTACTTGTTACTTATTAAATTAGCATAGAGCTTTTCATTATTGGTTCGATAAAAACAATCGTTGCAATTGTTCTGAATGCGAGGACTCTATCCTTTTACCTTGATTGGTAAAACTCATTCTGGGTATATGAAGGGTGTAATAGGTGTAACAACTTCTAATAAAATCCCTTTTTCCAGTATTGACCAGGTTTTTTTACCTTAGATAGGTACCTATCTATAGGGGTTTCAATATTCTAAGCATAATATACATAGGTATAGGATGAGACCACTTCCTACAAAATTTACATGGACGCGTGATTTGGTTTCATATACATTGAATACTATTCAAAAACGCACCTGCTGACCGCTCTTTGCGCGATCCCATGCTAACAAGTCTCTCACTTCTTTATATTTGCAGGGACTAACTTGCGTGGTTTACCTATAGGTAACTAGGTGGAGTCGATGAACTTGTAAAATATCATGAAGCAAAGTAACACTGTTAAATCAAGTCAAATAATTAAAAAAATGCACCTTAGTCTTTTTCTAAGACTATATAAATCATCATCATTATAGGCGCTACAGCCGAGAAGGACCTTGGCCTGGTCTAGTACATTTTTCAACCAGATTTAAGTTTTGTTTGATGCCATCAACTCACAAGAGTTTGAGTACACTGCCGGAGTCTCTAGTTGTCCGACTATTTAGATAGGCAATTGTTTTAGCTGTCTTGGCATAACTAATTGTTAAACTTTGCATCGAAGCTTTTTTCAGAATGCTCTAAAAATTTACCATACGATTGACAAATGACTTTCTTTTGTTTGACCTATGTTTCACTGTCCGGAGCATAGAAAAAGAATACTCTTAGTTCGGAGTTTCTCGCATACATACCACCTCTTGTAAAAACCTACAGCTCGTTGTATTTTGAGATACCTATTTGTATTGAGGAAAAAGATAGAGTGAGTGTGGGTGGAAGTACTCGTAGAGCAACGTCAACTAGAGTAACGCTAAAAGGTATTGGTTGCTATCATTGAATATTTTTTGTGTTCTATCCTATCAAAGATTTCACCTTGAACTTTTGCTACATATATTATACTAGCCGTCACCCGCGGCGTTGCTCGCGTTCTACCCTTTAGAGTGTGACGTTTCAAAATTCCTTTCTTAGTGCACCCCTACACTATATAAGGATTACTACCCTCCAAATTTCATACCTCTAGGACTTATAGTTTAGGCTGTGCGTTGATTCTCTGTCAGCTTCAAAAGAGTTTTATATATATTGATAGGTAGTATTTGATGACACTGCTGTGTACCACCCTTCATCATCATCATCATCAACCTATACCTATAGGTCCACTGCTGGACGTAGGTCTTTCCCAAGACGCGCCACTGAGCCCGGTCTTCGGCTCTTCTCATCCAGTGTTTGCCAACTACATTTTGCAGATCGTCACCCCACCTAGCCGGAGGGCGTCCTACGAGTATTAGTTTGCTCCAACGATTGTCCGTAACCGTACCATCCTTACTCTTACCCATAGTTAAAATAATAAATTTTGTATATTTGAATCTGCATTATTATTATTGGTAAGTAAAATTACCTACTTTGACTAGGACGACACATTTTGTCACCTCAAAAATAATAATTTAAGTAAGTAAGTGTAAGTAGGTAGTCCATAAATTGATAATTAATTCTCCAGTTGGAAATTATTGCTCTCAGATTTCATTTATTTTCTTACTTAATAAATCAATACCATTGTTAAGATTCAAGTTGGCTTGCAAAGACGGCTTGGGTTACAAATTCCAATGGTTAATTTGATTGTTGTAGGTGAAGTGTCTGAATTGGTTAATTGTTACCAAGTTTTGAATAGCCAGTAGCTGATGCTAATTGGATGAACCCTTGTGGGATCCTCAATTATATTTAGCGAACACTTGGTAATATAAGAATAGGTACTTAGATTATATAAATAACATTTTATCTGTATTAAAATTTTATGAAAATAGATTTTTATGAACAGAAACGAATGTTTTTTTATTTATTTTTATTTGTTCTGCCTTGATACGATCTTTGCTCAGACACGGTACATCTTTTACTGAAAGATGGTGAATTACTAGAAATAAGTTTTAGTAAACAAGCAAAGTAGGTTTAAATACCTATTAGGTACTTTTACAGTGAAAAATGCTTTGCTGCATCTAAAAGCTCTACATAAAGAACATCGCCTACTGCCTATAATACTACTAGTACCTAGACCACTACTTTAGTTTTTTTTTTATTATTAGGTTGGTACTAAAATAACCTAGGTAAGTGTTGAAAAAACTGGTTTCATAAGATGGAAAAATATTCTTCCGCGGCTACTTACGAAGGTCCACATTATTTCGTTACCTACTCGT
The DNA here is from genome assembly GCA_918843925.1 of Eulithis prunata. Taxonomy (NCBI): domain Eukaryota; kingdom Metazoa; phylum Arthropoda; class Insecta; order Lepidoptera; family Geometridae; genus Eulithis; species Eulithis prunata. The sequence goes on along the minus strand of OU974016.1, from coordinate 2,218,159 downwards.
ACTAAAATGTGACTCAGCCTTAGGTACTTATACTTTGAAAATTTGGCTGATAATGTAGGTAGGTACCTACTTAGGTAGATATACCTACTTATCTGCAAATTTTTGCATGGTGGAAAACGATTTAGCTTTAGATGGACAGACAGACAAACAGACGGACATGCGCAAGTTCAAGGGTCTAATACTCTGATCTCTAAAACCAAGACTTGTCAAATAAAACACCTATTCCACCAGAAGACCTTCCTCTTATCATGTCAACGTTTCAGATAGTCACAGGTAGATAGTGTTCCAAAGCCCACTCGCTCGAATCTCCTAGTAATTAGATATTTTTGTAACAAGCTATACACCTAGTTAGGTAACTAGCACCCACACATTTTGCGGTTGATCCAGAGTAGTAGTACACTCGAACTCACGATAGAAGCTCTTCTAGAGACACACTCAGTGGTCTATGCGAATACTCTACTAAACTAGCCCATTTTATTAGGTATAGTGCCTTCTGGTAAGATCGGCGAAGTACCTAGTAAGTCCGGATACTAAGCAATTCGGCGATATTTTTAAATGATGGCAACATCGCCTTACGCGCCATTTTGCTATACAGGGGCATAGCAAAATGGCGCGTAAGGCGATGTTGCCATCATATAAAAATATCGCCGAATTGCTTAGTTACGTGATTTATCCGGACTTACTACGCCGATCTTACCAGAAGGCACCTAAACCCTAAGTAGGTACCTACCTAATCGATGTTACAATTACAACCCTAGTGGGTTGCGACCTCTTAGTGCGCTTTCAGGCAGATGCAGTACATAATTACAATTATATAACCTACCTACAACACCTACAAACCTCTAGGTAAATGGCCCAGGCACTTTTATTTTTTTCTACAATTCTCTTTAGAAGTATTACTTATTTACGTACCAATTTATGCCCAGCAGTGGGTAAAGTCGGGCTGTAGATGAAGATTATTTTACAAATTTGTAAACACCTACCTAATTGAAGGGGGTGCAATGACTTTGAAAAATACCTAAAGAAGAATACGATCACATGAACAAAGTCGCGTGCACGTCACTATGCGCAACATCATAAGGGCGTAGGTGGATACCGATATAGATCCACAACTAGCTAGATCTTGGCTCAAGTAGCTCATTTTGCATCAGTAATTCTAATGACATTTGATTTTCGTTATTGCTTCACTTGGCTTGTACCTACCTAACATGATTTATGAGATAAAAGAATACATCCGTAGGTATTTACCATCTTCCCTACCATGTGGTATAGGTAGATTTAACTACCAATAATAGACGATAATATAAGTAGGTTTGTGTAGATTATAGTAGGTAGACCCTGAATTATTATTGTGATAAATTCTTAGATACCTAGAAATAAAGCTATTCGTAGCTATAAAGACTAAAGCTACGAATAGCTTTATTTTAGGTATTGTGTAGGAAGGTAATATAATGTGTAGATTCAAGAATCTTTTGTCTAAAGACAAGTACCTACCTACCTATTTGTATGCGGTATGCGCGGCGTAGTGTAGCTTGCTGCTACGCGATGCGCTTTCGTAGCATTCGTAGCGTTGTACCACGTTGTAGGTACTAAAATTAATTCAGTTATTCTGTGGTTCGTAGCAAAATTCAGAGTGTATGGTCACAGATTATACTTACAGCACCAACACACACACCCTCACACAGAATATGGTATTGTAATACCTTACAATACAATACAATACAATTATCTAAATACTGTACCTACCTAGTATAGTACCAACTTCAATAATAAAAGTTCTTTTTTTTTTTAATATTTATTCAAACCAACAGCTTAAATTATAATTTTTTTAGCAATGGTAAACCGAAAGTTGGCCTTAATGACCAACTTTCGGTCTAACAATTGGATTAGCGCCATCTGTTAAACATGTTGATTATGAAAGTATACTGAAAAGTGTGAAATAGTAAAAGCGCCATCTAGATTTTTGTCGCAGAGTAACACAAAGTTATCACATCGTTCCATTTTTATCCACTGGACGAATCACTTGGCGCATGCGGCTTATCTGCATTTCAAATTCGGTTTCAAACCATGAGACCTTTGATATCGCATTTTTTTTAGATGATAGAATGTTTCTAAATGATAAACCTATATATTATGTTGTCATGACGTTCAATTTACTCCGGATGCCATTGTATGCCATCCCAGCCATTTTGGTAATAATTGTTATTATGTTTGTTTGTTTCATGGAACTCTTTTATTTATTTCATTCATTCATTTGTTTGGTATCGTATCTCTAGATCTGTGGTTTCACTCGATTTTTTTTTCTGATTCGATTATTTTGTTTGGCACCCTTACCGCGAAGCAAAAAGTATAAATAATGGAAATCTAAAACATTGGTTGCCATTTTTACGATAATATTATTAAAATCAAAACGTATTTGACTCAATTAGTTAAAACCGGTTGCTAATAAGTATCCCTTACTTTAGTTTAAAGGGTTCGGATCATGTTTTGTTTGTTATAAATATGATAAAAGTTTTTGACCACCATTACCATTTAGTTTCGCGGTAAGGGTGGTTTGTTTACTTGGTTTGATTTGAATTATGTGCCGCAACGAAAGAAACGGCAAAATGGAAATTATTTCACAAATTAAATAAATATACGTAGAATTAGTTAATGAAAAATGGAAGCGTTACAGCCAGTGCTAGATACTTTCTCAAAGTTTGTTATAGAGAAACAAGTAAGCCCAAGCTACGTTGAAATTTACACGAAAAAGAATAGAGAAGTGATCGTTATATTCGCCAAGGTAAGAGTATACCTAGATAACTATGTTAAATTATATATTTCTCACTAGTCTCGTCCTACGTTAATTCAAATCGAAATGTTTACAGAATAAACAAACAACGACCAAAACTTGTACGGATGCCGTTGGTACAAAAACTTGTGAAATTGGTAAGAACTTTCTATGACTATTTGCTCCAAAGTAGTTACGGTCAGATATTGTATTATTTATTCACTTTACAGTATCTGTGTACCCATCGGTTTTTACCTATGGTTTACGCAGACAAAGGGCATACACTACTTAGCAACTTTGCAAGCTATCTGAAGATGATAAGATGGTCTAAATTCCCTCTTGACCCCTAGTTTACAAGCACAATAGATATGAATAAATATAACTAAGACTCTTGCTATCTATTCAAGATGGCCTTATACCTCCCAAAGGTTCATTGGCCACTCATACCATGATGGACAAACACTAGTCTAGCGGCTTAGTAAGCTCTGCATATTACCTATATCAGAGAATAAAACTGCCTAGACCATTTTATCTTTCGTATGGATAAGGCTTACTAGGCTGATTAAGTTGTACACTTACAGTTGCTGCCTGTCACAAATAAAAATGTCCCAGACAAGAAGTGAAAAATAAATTAATAATTTCAGATGAATTGGAACTAACTGGGTCTCCTCTCAAGCTAGATTTGAGTTTGCATACCATACTCGATGATACCTTCATTTCGGATGAACCTCAGCTTTGGAGGAAAGAAGAAGGCAGCCATGCACCAATCAGTATTGACACAGCAAGGTAACAAAGCATAATACATTTGTAAGAACTGACGTACAGCATTGGGGTGCATTGTCCCCCTGCTGACCTCACAACAGCCACTCCAGCCAGCCCAACTCCTTGAAGTATCGGAGAAGGACTTTGTGTTGATGACAGCAATGTTCCAGCATTCCCTTGGTGTTGTTACTTAGATAATTCAGACTGAAATTATATTGCAGAGATATCACAAATCTTTACAACAAGAATCGTAATACACTGAAAGAAGCCGTTCCTCTCTGGGTCCTCACAAACCCGTCCGATGCTGGTAGACCACTACTCCTCATGTCACAATCAGATGAACAGAACTTTGCACGGGGAATAGTCACTTATGAAGGTGCAATGGGCTTGGATGATGTAGATGTGGTTCAGTTAATGGAAGACTATGCGAGAATGGATGGGATTAGTGGTGATTTGGTAAGTTATCCCACTAATATTATAAATATCAAAGTTTAGATGTTTGTGTTTCCATCACAAATTAACATAGGCTATGTTTTGTCCCGGAAAAGGGATGTGGATGAAGTTGCGGGTGGAAACTAGTCTTGAATAGAAGTTTCTGGATTGTTCTTTGAGGCGTTGCTTGTGTGAAACTGGCTCTTACAATCACCCAGTGGCTTGGACCCCGAGATCCGAGGATTGATGGAAAGTTTTTGGTAGTACCTATTTATTACGTTCAATAGCGACAGTGCCATCTATCGGCTGTTATTCTAGTAGTTCTTATGTAGCGTGCTAGATGGCGCTTTAACCAATATTTAAATTTTCAGATAAACACACACATGGACAGCAAGTACTTAGTTGCAGGGGTATCGTACGGCTCTCACAACTCGGACGAGTTACTGAACGCGCCTCACGCGGGCGTCACTGAGTTGCACTGCGAATGGTCAAGCAAGATGCTGCAGACGCCGTTTATTAGCTGCAAAGTCAACTTTGTAAGTCAGAATCAATTTTAATTAGACCAGGCAATAGATTTAAGTACTTCATAGATAACTAGCTGTCGCCTGCGGCCTTGTTGCGTAGTAGCAGCATTCAAACAGGTTTCAAAATTTTAAAAATCCTGAAACTCGTGTCAACTCTATATAAATGAGGAATCTATGTACCAATTTTCAAGGCTCTTTGGTTAAAATCTTTGATCCTAAATTTAAACCCTTTAGGGTGCGACTTTTCAAAATTCCTTTCTTAGTGCACCCCTTTACTATAATAATATAAGGATACTACCCTCCAAATTTCATACCTCTAGGACTTAAAGTTTAGGCAGTGCGTTGATTGTCAGTCCGCTTCAAAAGAGTTTTATATATATTTAGAAGATGTGAGACGGATGTTTCCGGTGCCAATACCTCATGATCATCACTTCATATAGGATATCCTGTGAACATAGGCCTAGCCAATGAAAACATCTCCGATCATTTCCCTCCCAATCTGGCAACAGCCCAAGCCGAGGTCCCTACCTAAGTGGTGCCCTTGTGTTTGTTGCCAACAAAACCATTTGATATGGTCGAGAGCCTTCAGCACTCACCAGTAGTCCGGTAACGCTGTCAGCAATCGTCAGACAATTACAACAGCATTTTAGTCCGTTCGAAAAAAAAAAAAAAGGCCTAGCCAATAGCGAAAGATTTTGTGTGGCGCACACAACAGCTTCTAGACAGCGGATAACCCTTATAAGAACGCGTATCATGTACAGGTAAACAAGTAAATATGAACGCAAGTACTTTTTGCAGGAACAAGAAGTGATAGTAGGTCACCTGGCTAGCCCCTGTAACGCGGTATGGAAGTCTGTGACGTCACTCAACAATATTAATCAGCTGCTGGTGGATATGACGGCCGCTGGTGTCGCTTCCGTCAATTTGGAGACTGCTGCTATTAGGTATACTAATATTATAAAGAGCAAAGATTTGATTGTTTGTTTGCATTGAATAGGCTCCGTAACTACTGGACCGATTTGAAAAATTATTTCACCGTTGAAAAACTACACTATCCCCGGGTGACATAGCCTATATTATATTTCCAAAAAAGTTAGGGATACTTACTAACACTCCAATAATGTAACCCAAGGTAAGTATAAAAAAATATTATTTTTTTTTATGATTTTTTGTTAAATACCCGTGCGAAGCCGGGACGGGCCCGGTATTTAGTATTTAACACCAGCTGGCGCCCGCGACTTCGTCAACGCAGAATTAGAAGTGCAATTTGTTATAAGACATTTTCTAGGCGTTTCTGAAGAGTTCGCGTCCCGTTATTTTCCGGGACAAAAAGTAGCCTATGTGTAAATCCAGGTCACAAACAATATATTCCAAGTTTCATACCCAGCAGTGGGTGATACCGGTCTTAAATGATGATGATGATGAATTGATTTCCAGAAACAACCTGCCCGGTATGAAACGCCTAAACAACTCCAAACGCCTCACGAATCTTCTAAACGAGACAGAAACATACGCCTACACCGCCGAATGCCCCGCCGGCGGGTGTATATGCGTGCATGAAGATACTAGTAGCCTGAACCAGTGCTTGAAGGATATGAACTCGATCGGTTCTAGTAATGACTTTACTTATAAACTGTGGGATGTTTTAAGAGGTATGTAGTACTTTAGTTCTTATGTAGCAAGCTAGATGGCGCTAAAACGAATGTTTGGGGTTTCAGATGAACACCTTTAGGTTATAGAAAGTATCATATTCAAGTTTATGTTTTTATTTATCCTTCCTACTATATCCTATCCTATTAATATTATAAACGCGAAAGTTTGTAAGGATGTATGGATGTATGTATTTTTGTTCCTCTTTCACGCAAAAACTACTGAATCAATTTGTATGAAACTTGGAATAACCTACCTGGATACCTGATACCTGGATTAACTCATAGGCTACTTTTTATCCCGGAAAATTAACGGTACGCGAACGAAGTCGCGGGCGGAAGCTAGTAGTTTATAAATGTACTAATAAATGTAGGTATAACGTTTAAAATATAAAAAAAAATATTACAGATTGTGAAACAGCTGAGGAGTTGATAACTTTATTGATACAAGCTTTGAAATTCATATCTTCTGGGAAAATTCGACCGTTTGTAAGTATTATAAATAATGTTTGTTGAACTGTTAGATCTATATTATTCAAAAGTTCAATATCTTGAACAGTGTTTGCTCTTTGGTAATTATGAGCTTCGAATTAATAAGTACCAATATTTATTGTTTTTACACACAATCCTCGATTAATTTTCTTTCTGTTTTCAAGCCTACCTGAAAAGTCCAGGCTGTAAGTACATACTTAGGTACTCTAATATAGAAATACCTAGATAAATAGTTGAATAAATCAAGTCTTCAATATATTGTGTCTATTGGTCACTATTTCAGAAAATATTCTATAATGGTATTTTTGGGTTGGGCGTTTTTATTGTTGACAGGCATCACAGCTCAGTCGGTATTAGCTCTGCCTTCGGTGCTGTGGGTCGTAGGTTCGATCCCCACCAAAAACAAACATATGTGTGATAGCAAATATAGATGTTTGTACTAAGTATAGGGTATAATAAGTACATAATAATGTATTTACAAAATAAAAAGTATAAAAGTATTCTGTCAGCCCATAGTAGAAGTTTTCCTTAGTTTGCGACTAGAGGGCGTTGTGTGAAATGTCCATAATTTTTTTTTTATTGTTTAGATGTTCCGGAATAGATGTAAAAGCGTTTATTATTTCAGATAGACGCAAGCAACAAGACCTACCTATCAAAACTGGTGCTCAAATTATCTCGCGGCCACTCGCAATCCGCCAAGGTGCTCAAAAACCTGCGCTCCAGTCCACCACAAGCATTATCTCTAGCCGCTCAAGTTGGAGTTGAGAAGACTATGTGGGAGTACACTCGGGTTATGTCATTGCTCGAGCATTCCTTCTTCATTGCTGGGATATGGAATACTGATGCGAGGTATCATCATCATCATCTTCTGTAGCCGCATCTTGGCCACCATTCATTTATTTATTTATTTATAGTAGATGCGAGGTATAACCACATTTATTTACCTACCCTCTAAGACATAAGTAGGGACCCACGTTTTGTATCATCATCATCATCATCATGAGCCGTATTGGCCGAGTGGGATTGCAGCTCGACTTTCGATCCGGAGGTCGTGGTTTCAAATCTCGGCTGTGCATAGTGTGCATCAATGGATTTTGTTTCCAAAAATTTATATGCGCATTAACACGAGCTTTACGGAAAGGAAAACATCGTGAGGAAACCCTTGGCTTAGTCAGCTCCGCACGTGTTGACGATGTCTTTCCTGTGGATATGGCTGACTAGGCTGAGAGGATGGTATAGGTGCTACAATCCTGCTCCATCTAAACATTGTCCCAGGCACTACCAGTGTCTCGTTAAGTATAGGCGTCCTAACGCTGTATAAATCATCTTCAATAGATGTAAAGGCCTAAGTATCATCTCCACTTATATCAGTCCAATGCTGGACCACAGATACATTTCGCAGATAGTCGCCCTACCTTGCCAGAGGGCGTGTTACACTACCCCATTTCAGCTTGCTAACCCTCTTTTTGCAACATACACGTGAGCAATAAATAAAATCTATAAACGCTTATTTCCAGGTCACACGAATCAGTAGAACAAATCAACCAAACTATCCAAGACATGACAATGACTGGAGACTTCACTTTAAATCCATTTGAGAGTCTCTCCAGCGGTGAACATTCCATCCGTCTGGACTGCGAGTCGTTCTACGAAGATGATCCTAACGAGCTAACTGTCGATGACTTTGCATCGCTGAAGAAACACGGCCTTGTGGCTGAGAGGAAAGATGTTAATGAGGTTAGTTATTCAACTATTAGTGGAGTTAGCGAGTTGAATCAACAGGCCATATTCTGTCTAAACTGATAACCACTGATAAACAAAAATTCTCAAGTGTATACTACAAACAGAGGGCCTAGTACGAGTTTTGGTGTGTAAATCTGGTGTGAAACGTTTGACGCCCAGCACACCAGTGGGCGCTGATTTGTATGGAGACACTGAGCGGATTTTTTGAGAAGCTTGGTCTACACTAAGCTTGTACTCGCATGTCAAAGAATCCGCTCAGTATCTCCATACAAATCAGCGCCCACAGGTGTGCTGGGCGTCAGACGTTTCACACCCACACTATACACTGAAAACTCGTACTAGCCCCTCTGGAAGGTCCAGAAAGAACGAAAGTTCAACATTCCAGTTGCAACACCTACAGTTGGTATCTATATGCGACACAAGGTTATACGATTATAGAGTAACCTTGTGTCGCATCTGGGTACCATGGAAAACTGCGATGTACTCATTTAAGTTTTGGTTTTCTAAAGATATCGGGTCGGCGAATGTTAGGAATCATGAAGTTAATTTCGATTTGCAATTGAGATTTTTCTAACAAACCTGTGTTCGCGGATCACTAATTATGCTCTAAAAAGTTTCACTGCCTGTATTGTAACTGCTCGAGATTTTTATACAATTTAGGTTTATTATTTCATCGTCATCAATCATCAATATATATAAAACTCTTATGAAGCTGACTTAGAATCAACGCACAGCCTAAACTATAAGTCCTAGAGGTATGAAATTTGGAGGGTAGTATCCTTATATAGTGTAGGGGTGCACTAAGAAAGGAATTTTGAAACGTCACACTCTAAAGGGTAGAACGCGAGCAACGCCGCGGGCGACGGCTAGTCATCCTATATTGGTCCACTGCTGGACGTGGGTCTCTCCCAAGAAACGCCATAGAGTCCGGTATTCGGTTCTTTTCATACAGTGTTTCTACATTTCTTGTTTAGGTGCCAATAATAGCAGACGAGATTGACATCAGTCCTTGGAAGAATCTGCTGATGAAATTCGCTCAAGTACACGTGTGCCTAGAGCATCTGTACCGCGCCGAAACATACTTGAGAGCTGATTTTGGTGCGTATATTAAACTAGCTGATACCCGCGACTTCGTACGCGTGCGAAACTTTCCACCAAAATATCTGTCAATCAGCATACCATGAATCTCGTGCCAAAGGCGGATTTTGGCTTAGAGAGGTCAAGCTGTATCTAAGAATCCACGTCTTTCATTTCAATAAAATATAGCCTCTATGTTTTAATCCGGAAAAAGGGCTTCCGAATGGTATAAGTTTCATTGAAATTGGTCCAGTAGTTTAGGTCCGCGAACAAACAAACAGACAAACTTGATTTTTGAAATCAGAATCGTTTATTTAGTAGAACTGCATATTTAGTTTCTGGCTTTTTTACAGTTTTATAATAGTATGGATTAAAAGCCTGTTTGAACCTACGCGATATCCCAAAGCGGTAGCCATATCCAAGTCGATATGCGCTATCTAAGCGAAACTTATCGCTACTGAGAAAAACACGGTAGAATATGTATTCTCCTAGTATTAGTATTAGTTGGACTCCCGTTTCCGCATTTAGACTCAAGGTTGGTCCATTATACGTGGGGGGTGAACTGGCTAAGCTTGCAGCCAGCCTAACTCCTCCCAGAAGCACAGAAGCTTCCTGGGGGCTTCGCAGGCTTGGAGAAGTGACCTAGGGGTACTTAGGATTTGTATTCTCCTACGAAAAGGGAAGATCTTACGCGCCGAGCGACCCTTGGCTCGGGCTCCGAAGATCAATGGATGGTATTCGGTAGTATACATATGTTCAAACTCCGTGATAACTTCGTTTGCGCGATCTAGAATAGTTCTCATGTGGCGCGCTAGATGGCGCTACACTGGGTAGTGAATACCGCATTATTCTGAATAGAGTTTTATGCTTCCTCCTGGGTCACAGTTCAGGGGCCTTATGCTCAATTCGGCAGATATTTTACTCGAATAGGTATGACGTCAAAATCATAATCTCGTCTCGTCGTAATATCTCTGCAAAAAACTCGCTGATGAATGAGTTTGCGACGCCATTCTGTTCTTAATTTATAAAACAATTTGCAGCAAACTTGAAGCCGATATCAACGAAACTGCTAGACTACTACGTGTCTGATAAATCGCCGATCAAAACCGTCGGGCAACTGTTGAGCGATCCAATGCAAAGGGTCGCTATGCCGATAGCGAATAGCATCGTCCAGGATCATCTGAAGTAAGCATTATTTAGATATTAAAATCTATAAAAGATCTTCCATGCCTTTGGCTCGGGGTCCAAGGACCAATGGATTGTATTCAGAAGCTCAGACTTCGTGATAACTTCGTGTGCCGATTAGCGACAGTGCCATCTATCGGGCGCAGTTGTAGTAGTTCTTATGTAGTGTACTAGATGGCGCTATAGTTCCTCTTGCGCATAGATTATAATAAGAAAACTGAACGATAAGAAAATACATAAAGAAATCTGGCTCATCATCATCATTTCCCATAAATTTTGTCGTCGGTCTAATCTTTATTACACCATAGAACCTATACTCCCCTATTACTTTGTTAATGGGTATCGTCTAGTATTATATGATCTGTCGTATCGTATAGATGCATGAAGGTGTGCAATAAAGTATTTTCTATTTTCTATCTATCCTTGTCCATGACACTATTGAATAATCTAAAACTTAGCGATCTATTTCAGAAAGCCAGCATTCTGGTATCGGCTAGAAATGACGAAAAAAGAAGGCGCTAAAGGGAAGGGCGTAAAACGTGAATCGAAGATGGTCTACGTTTTCTCGCAACAGCCTGTATTCCCACCTTTAGTGTGGCAACACTTGGGTAAGTGAAACTTTTAGAACACCCTGTATGCACGATTTACTTTACAATTCTAGCCGGGCTCAGGGAAGTCACTTGGGCCTGTATATTGATTTACTGCTTACACACTGATCCGGACTCGAGCATCGATTTTTGTATGAAAATCTACTCAAATCTATGCTTGAGGCGTAGTTTGCTTAGTCAAGCTTCACCTATTATCGAAGTTAAGCGACGTTCTGCGCGGTCACTATTTTAATGGGTGACCTCTGAGCGTTTACGTGCTTCGGAGGGCACGTTAAACTGTCGGTCCTGGCTGTAGCAGTCGTTAAGCCATGACGGAGGCTTTTAAGCGGCGTAAAAATTCCGTCAGCAAAGTACGCCACTAACTCATACGCTTGCTTGCTTATTCTTGAGTAACGATTTCTGTGTCGGCTTACGGGCCATAGAGATAAGTAATAGCTAAAGTTGGCGTATCGGTGACGTCATTACTCATTGGTAATAGATAAATAAATATTCACGGACACTTAACACAATGCCTTCTAGTCCCAAACTAAGCAAAGCTTGTACGATGGAAACTAGATGGCTGATAAAATACATACATACATTTTTTTTGTAAATACATACATATAATACATAGAAACACCTAGACACAAAACAAACATCTATGTTTACAACACACAAATGTTTGTTCTCGGTGGGGATCGAACCCACGACCCACAGCACGGAAGGCAGAGCTACTACCGACTGAGCCATGACGCCTGTCGAAGATGTCTATAAGCTTTGATTATCTTGTAACGTGTGTCTCTGAGTGTGGCAGTATGGATGCTGTTCGTCGGAGTATGACGCTTGCAAGCTTTTAAAATATTAACCCTAACCGATAAGCTATGGCAGCTTTTGTCTTTTGTTTGCTTGGAAAAAATATCTAACTAAAAAGCGAAAAATATAGTTACTTTGTCGTGGGCTCAGTCAAAAAAACTGACTCTGAACACAATGGAAAATAGTTTTCAATCAGATTTTTATGAAATCACAGCTTAAATCATAGTAACTATCATACAGAAGAACTAAACCGGTCCCTTACAACGTGAAATGTTGCTTATTTTCATATATATAAGGATTATTTTAAAACATTGATGGTATTCGGCATCGGTGGACTAAAATATCGCTTTTAGTGAATGTTTTGTGTTCATTTGCATGATTGATTGTTCATAATATAACAGGTAAACTATGGTTTATTATTTCTTTCGTTTTATATCATCAATATATATAAAACTCTTTTGAAGCTGACAGAGAATCAACGCACAGCCTAAACTATAAGTCCTAGAGGTATGAAATTTGGAGGGTAGTATCCTTATATAGTGTAGGGGTGCACTAAGAAAGGAATTTTGAAAAGTCGCACTCTAAAGGGTCTAGAACGCGAGCAACGCCGCGGGCGAGGGCTAGTTATTCATATTTTGGGAAAAAAAAATTGGTAATACAAACATCTACGAGTCACGATACAGGAAAACCAAGAGTATAACTTTTGTATGTATCTGACTGTTGGTATTAATTGAGAAGATGCGATGGATTGATTTTCCTCTAGAGTGACGAACATCACAAGCCAACTGCCATTTGAAATCCGTATTTTCATTTAGAATTTATATGTGATCTATCTATCTACTCAGCCTATAGGCTAGGTATATGTCATCTACTAAACAAAAAAATAATAATCAAAATCGATTCATAATTAGCGGAATGATCGCTGAACATACATACAAAAAATCATAAAGTCGGATTGAGAACCTCCTCCTTATTTGTAGTAAAAAAAATTAGTCTCACGTTATGAATGAACATTTAATGCATTTTTTCTTCGCACACCGATTATCTGCGTCATAAATCTTTATGTTAATACTAGCTGTGCCCGCGACTTCGTCCGCGTGGAATAGTGTCATTAGGTAGCATTTTTAATTACTTCCATACAACTTTTCATCCCCCCTTTCAACCCCATACAACCCTTTTTTCGCATTAAAAAGTAGCCTCTGTCCTTTCTGAGGCTCTAGACCAAATTTCATTTAAATCGGTTCAGTAGTTTTGGCGTGAAATCGCGACAGACAGACAGACAAGAGTTACTTTCGCATTTATAATATTAGTAAGAAAGGATTATTATATCTCCGATAGATATATACCAAAATCAGTACATTATAAATACTATTTCGTGACGATAACGTACTGTATATGTTTGTTTATTGTTCCAGAACCCTCTACAGAGGAAGTGGCAGAAATAACAACAATAGGAGAAGAACTAAAGTACCATATCACAAAATATACATTCCTAAGCAACAAACAATTAAATAAGTTGCCTATTTGATTTGTAAATTACTTTTATATGCGAAACGGGTATTTGCAAGGAGAAATCTCTTCACTACTGGCCTTTTTGAAAAGCCAAGGATGTTTTTGAATGGTTTTTAAATACTTATGGCCGAATACTCAAACGCCGCTTAAGTTAAGTTCACGCTTAAATTATTGCCATCTCTTACAAATGAGTAATGTCAAACAGAGGCAGATAAATTTTAAATGGTGCTTAAATTTGAGTGACGTTACAGTATTCCGGCCTTAGTTAAGCAGTTATTAGTTGTGCTCTCTACTCATATTTGTTAAGCAGATGTAACAAGTATTGTTAATATTGTGCCATTATAATAAAATACTTATCTGAAGTCATTGGTAATTTTTTTTAACTCCTAAAACAGGAAAATGTCTACTAAATACTAGTACCTACTTACGTGTCGTGGCGTAATAAATTTAATAAATAAATAAATATTCACGGACATTTACCACAACGCCTTCTAGTCCCTAACTAAGCAAAGCTTGTACTATGTACTTATGTGAGGTAGAGTAGAGATTGGTGGATTTCAAACACATCCTTAGCAACATAGCCTAGCTCTGGTGGAAGCACCCAGAAGCGTTATTTCGTTCTGTCTGATAATCTATGGTTGAGGTCTAAACCCAGCAGTGGACTTCTACAGGTTGATATGATGATTCAGTAATCAATCTCAACTAACCAGTAGCAAGATTCAGATCAATAATACTGCAGCAAGTCGATATACAATAGGTACAAGTAGGTACGCAGTACGCACATCAAAGGAACGTAACTATCTTCGGTTACATTTATTTGTGTAATTCTCGTAACTCGCTGGATTTTATTTCGCTTGATCTACTGATTTATTTACGATGCGATGATAGGTGGAATTGGGTTGGTATAGACTACTGTGGCGGTGAGTAGATAGTTACTTATGACATGGGCTATTGTAATTATAAGTAAAACTCATACGGTCTTATTCCAGAACGGGGACTAAAGAAAGTCACGGTTTAAACGTCAAGGTTTATACAACCCGGCCGAATTAAGCGGTGTAGCGGGGGAAGTATCGAGTTCCGAGCCAGCTGTCATGTTAATTCGGCCGGGTTGTATAAACATTGACGTTTAAACCGGGACTTTCTTTAGTCCCCATTCTGGATAAGACCGATAGAAATCCTGCTACCTAGGTAATATTATAAACGCAAAAGTTTGTAGGTAAGAATGTATGGATGTACGTTTGTTCCTCTTTCACGCAAAAAGTACTGATCCGATTTGGATGAAACTTGGAATATATATTGTCCGTGACCTGTATTAACACATAGGCTACTTTTTATACCTGAAAATCAACGGGATCCAACGGGACACGAACGAAGACGCGGGCGGAAGCCAGTAAATAAATAATTTCTTTACCTACTGTGGACTACAAAAATGTGCACTTAGCACAAGAGCTACAGAAAAATTAGTTCTACAATGGGCGGTCTTATCGCGCACTGCAATTTCCTCCAGACAACCAATTCATTTACCTAGAAACGTATTCTTCTTCTTTTATTTATGGCCTCAGTACGTCATTTCGACAGACAATTTTTCCAGTGCCAAGTGAAACTTTAAAAAATTATTCGAAAGTACAGTCAAGGCTTGGCCACTGACAACGGCGCAGAGTGATCTAGACTTTTACTCAGTTCCTCATATGCATACTCCACTGGTTCTAGGTTAGTTTAGCTTGGTAGAGCTCTGAGGAAGTAGCTATTAGAATAGAATAGAATATGTTTAATTTGTGCCATATAAAGAAACATGCATAGTTACAGCAAATAAATCACAATTATCACTATTAGCTTGTGAGACGTGTCAAAAGTAACTGGTTTAACGCTACTGCACTTATCTCCTGTTTATATGCGTGTAAATATCTGGCAAAATGATGGAAGGGTTTTTAAAAAGCTGTAAATTAATTATGAAATGATAATTTCACAATATTCAGGCGTATTTAATACTACGAAAGATAGATAAATCAGATTATAACTACAAAACAAAATCTACGCTAAAAAGTAGCTACTTACTAATACCACCCAATAGGTACCATTCTCATCAAAAAGTTACGTAATTGTTCTTCAAACGAGTCATTAAAATTGTTAAAATATATTCATCCTGCCCTCCTAATCCCAATACCTTGAAGCATGATTGATTCGTTCACCGCTTACCGGTATATTTTAGTTTTAGTATGTAAGCTACTGTCATCTGCAAAAGTACTAACACAAAAACTAGATTCCGGGTCTCAATTATCACCACAAGCTTTTAAAAAACCCGACACTGGTAAAACACGTCTTGTTGTGATATAAGATTAGGTAAGGGGAGTTGAACATACCTGGTATTACTAGGTAAAGGCTTTGTCAAGACTATCAGACAATTTCGTATGAAAGCTTACTTATAAGCTCTAAAAATACGATATCTAATCCCAATTTTCTGAACAATATGTACAAGATAGGTACGTTTATTTGCATAAATGTTTCAATTCGGTCTTAGCAGTAGGAGTTTTGTTACTTACCCTTTTCGGATATATATCGCAAAAATGTTTTACCTATATTATGTACCTAAGGCTATTCATCAATTTATAGCACCATGGCCAATGGTGTCAATGTTATTGCATATTTCTAAACGAACATAATTTGACAGCTGTACTAAATGCTGCCGTCCAAAATGCATTTGAGTCTGCCAGTGCAATTTAGTAGTAAAACTCGATTAGAATTTACCACCGAACAGTACACAGGAGCGATGTTTACCGCTTTATGTTTACCTCAGGGGCCACGTGCGATAATTATCCCCTTATTACTCAATCATATTGTGGCTATTCGCGTATGTTTGGACAATGGATATTGGGTCGTCCGGTACTGTGCCGATAACCTGGTGAACCTCTGGGCTAATTATCTGCGGTGTGTTGTGTGTACCCAACTTTCGAAGGTGGTTTGTCCCATAAAATATATGTGAGGAATTCTTTGGTCTAGAAAGCTCCACAGCATTGACGACCGTGTTTATCCTCCGAACAGTCTCTTGTTACCAGACTATACATTATAAAACCATACGATCTTTCTATTATAATGTAGGTAGTAGGTACTTAAGTGACCATAATAACCATGTAAAAAAAGTTACTTCCTTGATTTTTTTCTTCCCTGAACTTTATACCTCTTCGTTCTTCCTAGTCGGACTCATAACCAAGACCGGTTGAGGGGTGAGGTATGGGGGGCTCGCGGTAATAACGACTCTGCGTCTTTATTCGTCTCTATTGGTGTAATTTTGAGAGCATTCGGTTAGGATGGAGTCTGATCGATTTGATCAGGGTCTGACCATCTCGTCGTAGAGCAACCACAAGATCTCTTGCCTTCTATCATACCTTGTACTACTTGAACTACAATGTCTTCAACTAAACGTCATATCGGTCTGCGCCTACACGTTGTGAAAGCGTCTCCCTCTAGTTAGGTTGCGTCTTACTAAATGTTTTTATAGTACTTTAGATAAGTTGTCACCGATATCGTGTCGGTCAGTGTGAAACCAACCAAACCCAGCTCCTCTAATCAAATTATGTATCTATAGGTAACTACATTGTTGATAAGCTATTTACCGCACTAATCTGTATTTAGTGAAAGTTATAAGGCTTTATTCAGCCGATTTGCCGCCGTCCATGTTTTCAGTCGAAGGTTAGCCTGTTAGATGACCGTAGCTAATAACAATTAGAACTTTAAGTTCTAATACGATTAGTCATGTTCCAGGTTAATAAAAAGTATGCGAGACATCTTTTATAGGAATTTACTATTGATTTTTATACCTACATGTCACGACAGCCAATCAGAGATTTTTTGGCAGAAGAAAACGGAAAACGGGGACATTGTTTTAAAATACTCACAGGTCACACAGACGTCAAGCAATCTTTAAAAAAATTCAAAAACTTGCAAACTTATTAATCCTAGAATGAGATTTCCCGGCCCAAAGAATGCGTTGTCTAATTAACGGCTTGCTGAATACGTTGCAGACCTCATTCCTGTCTCGGTCCCGGTAGATTGTGTTGTCCACTTGGAGTACCAATTCCTGGACTGTAGTTTTGTAGAGCTTGGATTATGAGAAGTACAGTCATCTCTAGACACCATACGCCATGCCTTCGTCTATATCGTCTTAGCTAGTATAGTCTACAAATGTCTGATGGCATTGTTTTTTGCGGATGCATGAATGAATGTCATCTCATGCAACTAAGCATGGCAAGGTTGATGATGTTTGCATGGATTGGCGGAAAAGCAGAACGTGTATTTGTGTTCTATTCTGTGCTATGTGTTTTTGAATAGCTGATTATCTGTGACTTATGTGTTTCGAGACTCCATTATAATTTTTTTTGACATTTCGCAGTGAAAAGTTGCACTCAATGCAGTTTAATTCTCAACTCAAACTTTAGCATACGACCTACCGACTGCTAGTAGTAGGCCGGTATACTGATTTACTGCTCAATCATAGATATTTGTATGAAAATCTCTACCCAAACCTATGCTTGAGTAACGATTTTTGTATCGGCATACGGGCTGTAGAGTCCAAAAGGTTGTTACTCCTCGAACCCGGTATGCAATTTTGCATTTTCACAAGTAAATCTCCTCGTTTGCTCGCTGGGAAGTGGAAACATGGAATACTGTGGGCTACGAAAATTTTTGCAGACTTTATTGGATATAACGAAGTGGCTAGCGAGATGGTTTTTGGGGCTTCTTTCTGTTGCAAAATTCAGACTAATGAATATTCATGTACCTACTCGTAACTCGGCTTTACGTTAGCTCGGGGCTTCAGATTATGTTGGTTTTATCTTTACAAATCCCAGTTTTGTAAGAACTTACCTACTGACAAAGGAAGAGGTTTTGCAGCATCCAATTTTCGTACTCTTCTATCGACAAGCCAAGAAAGAATAAGAAAGAAAGAAAGAAAGCTTCCGAAGCTTCCGACGTTTGATCCGAAAAAGCCGTTTATTTTCTTAAGCACTACCGCTTGGCACTACTAGTAAAGTGAAGGTAAATTTTACTTTCCCGTTACACTACTGGTAGTACTACGGGTAAAAGTACATTTTCAGTGGCACTACACTGTTGCCAGTAGTTTGACAGGAAGCTTGTCGAATGAATCAGAAGACTAATTCTAAACACGACGGAACCGTTTACCGCTACACTGTAGAATCCTTAATTTATAAGTAAACTTACATAATGTAAGTAAAAACCTAAGGTTCAGTATAATAGCATCTAACTAAAGCTATCTCAGGTATAGGATTAAGTCAATCTTAGCCCGCCCAACTCAGATGAGGTTCCGAAGTTTCCCAGCGTCCTAGTAAATAGAACTTAAAGCGGGTACCAGGTTAACTAGTCTTCAACAGAGTTGATTTTACCTTTGAACGTTATCAAACTTTGTTGGAAGGTTGAAACTACTTAGTTCGCTTGACATGACATGTATGAGAAAGTTTATCTGTAAGTTAGATTTTTTTTAAATCTTATTAAATAAGTAGATAAATATTTGTCTACTACGCATTGTTTTTTATCGTTCTGTCTCGACAATTTTTCAGCCAATTGACCTTGTATAATATGTGTCCTTCTTTTTTTATTGTTAGTTTTTATAAAGACTTTGAGTCGTTCAACTATATCAGCCCTATGTCCTACTTATAAAGCTGTTGTTCTAATCATCATCATATCAGCTTGTAGAAGGCCACTGCAAAGCATAAGCCTCCCCTATTAATTTACAGAAAATATAGGTCGTAGTTAAAGATACAAGATACCTTTAATTGCATAAAAGCAAAGATACCTACGTTTATTTGCAATGTCTTAATGATGTTGACGAAAAGTAGAATTTATCATGCTAAAGGACTTTTTTTCACCCCGCTGTTGAAAAGTTTTGGGTTCTAAGCACCTATTTGATAGTCATTCATCAGCTAGAAGACTGACAAAAAACTGACAGCAAAAGCCTGACCGAAAGCTGTAAAATAAAAATACTATTTTTCCAACGAAGCTTTTAACCTCGAAAGATTTGCATTTTAATCAAATTGAACTGAAAGTTGCATTAACAACGTTGTAAGATATTGCTTGAGAACACCACCGAGATATAAAGAGCTTACTCTGAGTTTTCAAGTAATTTGAGTATTTAGCCCGTCTTTACGCGTTTCCACGAAATAAGCAAGTCCTGAAGCGAATAAAATGAATCCTTACAAAAAATGTGAAGCGTATTTTATTCGTAGATGTTTTTATTGTGAGATGCGTTACTCTTGATAAAAGAAAGGTAATTGCCCGGCTTTTACCCGGCATCGTCGCGGTTGCACGTCACTAACAGTTGTACTAGCCGTCGCTCGCGGCTTCGCTCGCGTGGTAGCAGCATACAAACAGATTTGAGAGAAATCCTGAATCACGTGTCGGGTCAATTCATTTGAGGAATCTGTACCAATTTTCAAGGATCTTCGGGTGCGATTTTTCAAAATTCTTTAGTGCACCTCCACACTATATAAGGATACTACATGCCCTGCAAATTTCATACCTCTAGGACTTGTAGTTTAAACTGTGCGTTGATTGTCAGTCAGCTTCAAAAAGAGTTTTATATATATTTAGATGGCTGTTTCTAGTATTTTTCTTTTTTTAGCTGTGCATTTGTATGTAAGTAAAATATTCCACGTCTACTTGTAAAATGTCGTTGATTTTACCAGCCCAATTTAGAGCGTTTTTGGTACGCCAACTTTTTGAAGCGGAAAACTTGTACATAAACCTCTGAGGGAGTTATAATGAATTGTTTTATGCACAAAAAATACTTTTTTCAATTCAAAATTATGAAACGACATGCTGCTCTAATTTATATTTGTTTAGGAGTTATTTTACTGTTACCTTATTACGTTATCTAACTATAACCATGTCCCGAGTTCAAACTAAGTACCTATTTAGCTATACCTATACCACATTAGGTACATATTCTGTAGTAAGTATCTCCAACATTATAGCTACGTCAGGAGATGCAGAGGTAATTTTTTTTTTATTTGTCATATCTCCTGAGCCAATAGTCTTGAGTTTTGTTTTGTTGATCGAAACCTTGGATGAGCAAAGATCGAAAAGCATATCGAGAAGCGACTTGCGAGATATGTTGTATGAAAATCCGATAGGCGCCTCAAGCCCGATTTGCAAACTATTTTTCTCCATACAAAAACTGCGAGTTTCTCGATTCTCGCTTGTCGCAAAACAACATAACAAAACTCAGACTACAAGCTCTGAACGCCGACGGTTGTGCCTCTACCATGAAAAAAACCTGTTTGTTTAATGAGTTTGTCTCTTGACGAGAAATCCACAAGCCGTTGAACTTACCTAAATGAATGACCAATTAAGTCCTCTTTCCACCCCAATTATAAAGGAAGTTACACCCCTTATAAGTGCCACAATACTCGGAACTGTGGTACGAACGTAAATTGAAGTCGTACGAACGCGTTTCTTGACGGAAAGAGGGTAAAACCGATTTAACACGAATTCGCTGCCAAGTGTGTTGCTCATGACAAAAATATTGAAGGCTTTATTTCTTTTTTCTTTTACTTGCACCCTTTCGTTCATGGAGATGTACCTAAGTGATGTTTGTATGCTTTCCAAGGCAGAAGTTATCCCTCAACAACAGGGGTGATGAATGAGTGAATGAGGGCTTCAAGGCACTTTTACCGTCACTGTTTCTCATATAAAAACCCTAGAAACCTCAAATATAAATTAATATTCTTGGACATATCACACAACGCTCTCTAGTCCCAAACTAAGCAAAGCTTGTACTATGGGAACTGGATTGCTGATAGAATACTTATATACATTTTTGTAATACATACTTATGATACATAGTAACACCCAGACACAGAACAAACATCTAGGTATGTTTGCCACACACAAATGTTTGTTTTCAATCGAACCCACGACCCACAGCACGGAAGACAGGGCTACTACCGACTGAGCCATGACGTCAAATATCACTGCGGGCTCAGTTTCAAATATTGTCCACACTCGTTATTTAGCCTAAAACACCAGAAAGCCAGCTACGCCATAAGCATCGCCACGCAGGGCTTGACAGAATTAAATTCAAAGTGAATCGTAAAATCTCCTCTGCCTTTCCAAAATGAACAGACGAATTTCCTCTTTTATGAGAGTAGGGATGCGGTTCAGTCAAAGCCCAGAACTTTATTTGTTCCTCTGACCCGTTTTTTGATTCGTTTGATATGAAATGCAGCCTCTAATATAGTCGGTTTCGTTACTCGTTTTTGCTCTATCGTAGTATTGAGTGCTTAGGCTGTGTTCACATGGTACTAGTGTAGTATTATATGATCTGTGACATGGTGTATGCTCGTAGTGTCACAGAATAAGTAATAGTCCAACGTGGTACTAAACATGAAGATTTATGGGGTTCTAGAGAAAGTGATGTCATTGGTTTTCGGCGGTTGGCTAGTATATGCAAATGCCAAATCGCTAACAAGTTTTTCGAGGTACCTACAATGATGACGCAGTTGTTTTCCTGTTCGAATGAATTATAGGCTTTTTTCATGTAAACTAATGAATACCATTTTGATGTTATTGAACCATAGCGATAATAGCCAAGGCCTAAAACGGCTGGTCGATCTTTGATGGCTTGAAATGAAACCGCATTTTTTTATTACATTGTCTGTATAGTTTTTCTATTTTTATTAGTTGAAATCACAAGTGAATGCCCCTTTGCTATGCTATATTGAATCAAATTTATATTCATTCAGAAGCGAATAGGATAGGTAAGTATTGATTTTGCACAATGTAAGAGGATATTATGAAAGTTTCCAGATCCGGGAAAATAAACCTATGTTTAATTCGTTTTTGATTGAGTTTTAGATTATTTGTGTAGTGAACTAGAAAGGTGTAGTCAGCATCAGAAGTTGACCGTTTCATTTTTTTATCTCTTTTATTGGCTTTCATCATAATCTCTCTTCCTAAACCATAGTCAGAAAAAAAATACAAAGTTGCAATTTTGTAGTCATAAATCATTTTTGAACCCTTGTCACATCATCATTGTCAGCACCAGGCTGTACTAAAAACTTACATGTGAAGCCCCTAGTATCTACCCGAATTATTGGCCCGAAACGGAAAATCCAATAAGTAGTTTAGGTAGGTACCTAACCTTACCTCCCTATACCTACTTACTATCTGTTGCTAATTTATCCAAGTGCGTAGGTAGGTACCTTCAATGACTCTTAGTTTACGATTCCAACATGGAAAACCTATTTGTCCACTAGTCATTCAATAGTCATACCTTACATACTTAGTTGAACGGAAGGATGAATCATCGGTCAGTCACGTGGCGCCAATCGGCAGGTCGTCAGGTCACTCGGGCAATGCATACGGCTTCCGTAGACTCTGGTCATCTGTCTACTATTGTTGGATCTGTGTCACGTAGGCCGGAATACTAAAACGTCACTCAAATTTAAGCACCACTTAAAATTGCTCTGCCTCTGTTTGACATTACTCATTTGTAAGAGATGGCAATAATTTAAGTGGTGTTTGAGTATTCCGCCGTTACTGATCTTGGCTGATATAATCAAGAGTGAGGATTGAGCAGACAATGAGTCTCTAAAACCAGAACCTCGTAAAAACGCACTAAAAACTCATCATCAAACTGTAGAGTTACTACTTGAAGTTGCAGCTAAAAGTTTCATAAAATAACTGACTTGAAAGGTTTTGATTATAGTTTATTTTTTACCTACTTACGCTGGTTATCCACTGATTGCTTTTTCTGATGGTTTATTACTGTCTTTTAAGTCCAATTCAGTGTCCAAGACTCTAGATGCCATCATAACGTATTGTCTCTTGTAGGCTTTCAATAAATAAACTCGAATCAAGGTCAATGTCTTAGGCTACGAAAACAAATATTTTCTAAACCTAGATGTGTCTGGCTGGTCTGGCTAAGCTTCTTTGAGTAATAATGTAGCGCCACATTGTCTGATTTATGTTCCTAGTGATAAATGTGCTTGGGTGATAAATCAAGAATAGGTGAAACCTATTTTTAAATCCGTTAAGAAATAGTGAAAAATACTAGACATTGTTTATTTAGTTTTCAATTGAATCTAATAAAACGAGCCAGGAAACTGAGTCTGCAAAATTTTCACTATAAAGCATTCTCAAATTCGTTTGAATATTTATTATTAGCTGAAGATATGATAAAATTTTTTTTAGTACGGAATAAGATCAGAATAATAGACTCAAGGACACTTACGATAAGTCTTATAATATCAGACAAGAAGTATATTTTCGTTCGCGTAAAGTCAGCAAGACGAGCAATGTCTGGCCCCGAAACTTTCTCCCAAGGTTCTTATATATTACTTGAGTAAGTAATAAAAATATATCAAAACAATCGCTATCTTTATCACCCGTTTTGTACAGCGCAGTCAGCCTGTTATTATTTTCCATTGCCTCATTGTAAAGGTAATTCGTTTTTATGTTTACTCGGTTACTAACTTGACAGAAATATTTTCTAGCTTTTGGTTTTCTGACCAAAAACCAGGCTTATTTGTATTTGATTTTTTATCCTTTTCAAACCGGACTTGAATGTGCTTTGGTACCACCTCCATCTAAAACTAGTATTTTTAGATTATTATTACCTATCATCATCATCAATATATATAAAACTCTTTTGAAGCTGACAGAGAATCAACGCACAGCCTAAACTATAAGTCCTAAAAGTATGAAATTTGGAGGGTAGTATCCTTATATAGTGTAGGGGTGCACTAAGAAAGGAATTTTGAAACGTCACACTCTAAAGGGTAGAACGCGAGCAACGCCACGGGCGACGGCTAGTTTATTTACATAATCAGATAGACACTCTTCGTCGCCCAGTTCTGCGCTACTATAATAAGTGTTCCAGCTATAATAAGTCCCTTTAGTTGGTTACGGGCTTTTTGCATCTGAAGTTTTATTCTCCATGGAAAAATTAAAACTGGCATCAAGTTCACAACATTTTTTACTCGTTTTCCTGCACATGAAAATAATTCTTATCTAAATCCAACTCCCATCCGGCACACAAATCCACACAATAGCACACAATCACACAATACATAATCAACGCAGCAATTATCGCAAATAACACACAGCTGTCAGCTGCTATTACCACTAAGTCCATCTTCCTTCCAATCCTATTACATTATCCACTTGGAACAATTAGCCAGGGTCAATAGGTGGCGGGGACATTCAGTGCAGTATGATGTACAGAACGGGTCATTGGTTTTCTCGTATCCACGTTTTTATGCGTTTAGAGTTATATGGAAAGGCATTAATCGTTTGTTTGATTATCTCCTTGGTCCTGCTAGGTATCTTTCAGGGAGTGTACCCACTTCATTATACTTATACGTGGTGCTGCTCTGTTATATAACGAGTCTTGATTTTTTTCTGATCTTGTAAAGTCTGTAAGTCCTTGGCTTGAGGCAAATCCAATAATTATTATCATTCAAAACAAAGGCATTATTGCATGGCAAACACCGAGCATCCAATTTGAAACAGTATCCCTGCAATCGATACGCTGGCACGAGGATCCCGGAAAAGAATATCATTTTCCAAGTATTCGTATATGATTATCTAGTAGACGTGGAAAGCTCTACAGCTCTTTTATGAAGTTTTATTCGAGTTGGGATCCAATAGGAAGTTCGCAATAAGAATCGGACAAAGGCTTTTTCCGTTTACCGAGAGGAATGTAGTGTGAGAGAATAACTGGCGTTTTTCGGGTGATGAAATTGAAGTGTGAAAAAATATCATTGCGTCAGAAGTTTAGAGCGTGACTTGAATGGAATTCGTACAACGACGGCACATCATAAATACTATACTCGTACCTACCTACGCTGTCTCGCCTATCTAATGTTTTTTAGTTTCTCGTGACTTACAGAGCACTTCCACCGTAGTTATGCTCTATGTGGCATTGCTTTGCGTCCGTCACGAATACATTCGTCTTATCTTTTTAAATTCTGGACTGTTGAGTTATAGTGGCGGTAGTGTAGACTAGATAGGTATACGTAGGTACTTCCGCTTGTGTGGCTTCCGACTAACTCGATTTGCAACCTGTTTCCTGCGAACGAAACTGTTATGGTTTCAGTTCAGTGTCTGGTCATTACGTGTATCCTCTGGCTTATGTAAAGTGGAAGCACAGACTGAACGTATAGTATAGTGGATCTGAAAAAGTAGCGCAAATATACTTAAATAAGTATCTTCATAACTAGGGAAGCTTTAATTTTATTAATTTTCCTCTGTAGAAAGAATCGATGTTGCAGTAGATGTTAAAAAAGTTTTTTTTTCTATATCATTACTTTCTAATGCCTGAAAAATTCAAATTGTACTATAGCCTTGTCAAATCATTTCTAAATACCTGCCTTTTATAAAAAAATCTCCTATCTAAGCTGCTGTGATTTGTATGTGTATTGATTCAAACTATGCAGCGTTGCTAAATCATTTGTATAAATAATTTCCTTAATTAAAAATCCTATCTAAGCTGCTAGTAGGTACCTATGTAATTTGTATGTGTGTGTAGAGATAACCGCAGCTTTTCAAAGGAACGCAAGTCCGATTAAACCACGTATGTGTGAAAGCTATATTGTTTAGAGTCATTGAATATACTCGTAGAATACATTGTGCCACTGAATATTGCATACAGCGTTGCAGTGTTGGAATACCTACGTGGGAAATAGATGGAGGTATCGACTGTGGTGTTCTTTGTATGGAATCTGTCTGAGGTTACGGCTTTGTTTCCCTTTGTACGTTTGGTGTGCATGCATGTGTACATTACTAAACATGGTTTGGCAGGAGCTTATGTAATATGCATAAATTCGCTTTTCTGTGATTCCTAACGCTGCAGTTTCATTTCGCTAAAATATTTAGGTGCGTAGGTACATCATCGCAGGATCGCAATCGTACATCAAATTGTTAAAGATATTGCGTGCTCTAGCCACAAATAAAAACAAAAAGCCCTAGATGGTTTTCTTTTGTTTTCTGTTAGAGAGCTCTAGACTAGAATTTAGAAAGATA
Organism: Eulithis prunata; assembly: GCA_918843925.1. Classification (NCBI taxonomy): domain Eukaryota; kingdom Metazoa; phylum Arthropoda; class Insecta; order Lepidoptera; family Geometridae; genus Eulithis; species Eulithis prunata. The sequence continues at coordinate 2,191,578 of OU974016.1, read as the reverse complement.
GACAAATCTAGAAGATACGGTCACAATATAAAACAATCTTTGTGCTTACCTACTTATCAACACAAAAATACATATTTTGTGAGCTCAGATTTTTATGCTCTCGTGACGATAAAATTAAATTCTAGCCCGCGCGCCCGCTAAATTAAATATTTATTCCTTTCTCATATTTTATCCTTGCTACCAAACGGATCAGTGATACGGATGACTGAATATTTTTTATATTTTTAACCGAATTTGCTTGCATAGGAAAACATTTATGGAATTGAAATTTAACATTTGAATTGTTATTTTTATGTGGAAAGAATAAAAAAAATAAACAAAAGAACTGGCGTTCTATTCTTGAAAAAATTTCGTGTTCGATTAAAAAACTCATAATAAGAAACTATTGCGCTTATTAGTAGATTAGATACACGTACAGATAAACTCTTCTGTGTCTAGTAGACACGATCCTAAAGGAAAAACCAACTTTATTAGTACCGTCAGACCTGAAATGACATCCGAAGCTAATTTAATTTTATCTCTCGCTCGATATACAGTACCCATACGAGCGGCAGCGGCGTTTAGTATAAACATCACTCTAAAACGACCCGTATTTCGTAGCAACAAGATATATTTAGAAAAGCACGGCTTTTGAGCTTTTATTCTCGTTAGCGTTGCGCATGTTTTTACCATCGCGACAATAAAAGGGTTGAATTAATACTGTTACGTGTGACGCTGTACCTACTTTTAATTTATCGTTGGAAAATGTATGCGTTGATTAAAAGCGGTATATAGTTATTGTAAAAATTGAGCACGGTTCAATAGCTTGACTACGCTTCAATGCAGATGAAAATGGATTTATTTACTGATATTATTTTTTCTACTTGATTACTATCTGATACACACACACACACACCCTTTTGTGATTTAAATTGACTAAGCATCAACTTGTTGTGTAGAAGGTAAGAAACATGTAAGTAAGTAGGTACAAAGTATAACGGTTCGTGCCCATATGACGTCATGGTTGAACGCCAAAGGAAATTGTATAAAAGTGGCGAGGAAATTGCCCCGTCCTCGAATTTAATCTCAAGTCCAACCACTTCCCACCACGCAATTCCACAATAAGAACAAGATGAAAAATCAAATATAAAAAAATACAATGAACGTCTACAATTTTTATCACAAAGAAACAGAGCACTTATACATTGACTAGCCGTCGACCGCATAATTGCTCGCGTTCTAGACCCTTTAGGGTGCGACTTTTCAAAATTCCTTTCTTAGTGCACCCCTACACTACATAATTATACTACCCTCCAAATTTCATACCTCTAGGACTTATGGTTTAGGCTGTGCGTTGATTCTCTGTCAGCTTCAAAAGAGTTTTATATATATTGATATTGATGATGACTAGCCGTCGCCCGCGGCGTTGCTCGCGTTCTACCCTTTAGAGTGTGACGTTTCAAAATTCCTTTCTTAGTGCGCCCCTACACTATATAAGGATACTACCCTCCAAATTTCATACCTCTAGGACTTATAGTTTAGGCTGTGCGTTGATTCTCTGTCAGCTTCAAAAGAGTTTTATATATATTGATGATGATGATGATGATTGACACTATCTTAAAAAGCTATGTGCAGGACAAGTAAATATTCTGCATTGAAACCAATAAGTAAATAGCAAACCCCACAATACTGATTTGTATTAGAAACAGAGAATCTGAGTGGTCTTGTCAGTACCAGGCAAATGTCGAACTTCTGCGTGGTGCTATTATTCTGTGCCTGCTGTTGGCAGCTTTGATATGTAGCCTGACTTCTTAACCAATTATAACGCTTGACTGGCTTCAGATGGTCTGAAATTGTGAGAGGAACAGTTTTGTAAAAGGGCTTTGCATTTATAAGAATATACGTTATATGAACCATGACGCATGGGTCTCATAGTGGTAGGCAGATTCCCAACGAGCCTACTCATTTGCATAGTGGGCTCGTTGAGCATCTGCCTATTTGCCTTGATTGCCTGGATCTGCCTGGATTTTTTTCCCTGTATATATAATAACCCTGTAAATCCGGTGTTTCTAGAAGTAGCAAACGGAGTCTTACACATTCGGTTTAGGCTAGGTAATGTAGGTCATAATAGAGCAGGTCGGAAAAACCTCTATTTATTTAAACGTCTCTGGTTTGTATGCAAAAGTTTTTCCCTGGAAGCCTGATACATCATTTCGTCTTTCCTGATGACTTATTCATCTTCTTATGCCTAAACTTTTTGCTTACATCTCATTTATTAAGCAAATAACATTAAGCTAACATTCCTAAAGAACGTTGATGAACCCGCATTCGTAAACCAACACCAATTTACAATACAAACACGCTTTGAAAACATTACCAACTTTTCTGTGGCATTGTGGATGTAAAATTGTAAACTAATGTAAAAAGCTTTACAATAATCCGCAGCAACAGTCTGCGACATTGTACAACTTTACTACTTACGTTGCATTGTGTTGTAAACTCGCGAAATTGTTTGCAGGCGGCAGAAATAAAATAATATAGGCAGTAGTAGTCTTCGTACGAATATGAACACATACGAATGTCCGAACCGTATGGGAGATACTCGTAGAACTTAGCATTTCATTCGCACAGAAAACAACTTAATTTTATGAAAATTTCAAAACCTCTGACCATAAAAATCTCCTTAGATTTAATCATCATTGCTGGTCATCATCAAACCTTGAAGTATAGACTCCAGTTCCTCAAATCTCAATACATAAAAATGACATGTTTCAAACTGCAATTGTTTAATATATGCGTCGCCGCCACAAGCCCTCTCCTGCGCACGCTTCGTCATAGAGCCACTGACAGTGACGTTTCTTCCAGGCAGAGTAACCCCAACCCCAAGACAAATAAGAGCAGGGTCCAATAAAATAATATGCATAAAAATTAAAGTATAGAGGTGTCTCTTGAACACCGCCTATATTAAACAACAATGATGTCTGAGACGCCTTAAAACTGGTTTTCAGAGTTGATGAATATCATGACTTGGAAACGGCTACACCAAGATTTTACCAAATTTAAGAACCATGTATCTAATCAGCCGGTAACACCTACTGCTGAATAAAGGCCTCTTCTCTAGTACCATAGTAAAAAAAAGGTTATAATCTCATTTGAGAACCTGTAACACACGCTCTTATCTATATTTCCCCTCTCCCTCTCCGACTACCTGCACACAAATCAAGGAAAATCTCGTTTAATTAAAACTTTAGCTCGCCTAGGTTTGTTTATTTATAACTTAGTCGTTTGAGCGCCTAGGTATATAAAACTTATTTTATGGAATAGTTAGGTAATATTTCTCGAGATAAGAAAGGTATGAAAATGCTTAGCTACATCTAATAGCGCGTGCACACTATGCCCATGCCACTGCCGGCATTCATGCCGCGATTAATTCCGGAATTATTGCCACAGCAACATCGCCTTTATTCTTATACCGCGTTCACACATGCCCATGCCGCTGCCGGAATGATTGCCGCGATTAATTCCGGAATTATTGCCACAGCAACATCGTTAAGTTCATGCCCTAGCTCCTTGGTCAGAATAAAGGCGATGTTGCTGTGGCAATAAGTCCGCGGCAATCATTCCGGCAGCGGCAATGGCATAGTGTGAACGCGGTATATCTCTAGCATTGCAATTGCAATGGATATTGGATCGTATATTGTTTTATTTTTAAAGTTTCAGGCGATATAACTTTCCAAACAACGCCTTGATCACGAATAAATGTGACAATCGCAAACGTATCGTAACGCTAGCGTATCCGAGATACACTGCGCGGTGACTCTACAACGGTTGGCAGTCAAGCTGGCATTGACGCGCAATATAACTCGAATACGTTAACGCGGCGACTGTCACATTTGTTTGTAATAGAGGTACGTTATTTACTATAGTGGCCGCTGTATACCGCTGTTTCCCATACATTTTCAATCTAAAGTCATTTTGTGCCTTCTCCCACCAGATCTACCCTATACATACAGTGTGGTTGGTCTATCGGATCAAGAGTCGGCCTTTTCTGTGCATTCTTGCCAGTTCTAAAAACATTTCGGTGACCTCAAGTAAGAATAAATTCATACAAAACATGCTAAAAAATATATTCAGAAAAGCAACAATACACAGCTCTATATTCTTGTAAAAATGTGTCTTGAGAAACCGTTTGACTAAAACTCTCGAACTAGACTCGTGCTTTCGAAAAACGAACAATGTATGAAGCGGGGGATGAGCGGGGGTCAAAATTTGAATCACGAGAATGAGAGTCCCGCTTCTTCCTACGTATTACATAATAGTATTCTTTGATATGATCAGCAATTTGACTAGCCCGTTTAAGAGAACATCATTGACAGCGTTTGTATTTTCATGCTGACGTAATACCCGGACTTTTACGTCGTGGTTGGTTCACGTCACCTACCCTCAATGTTAAGCTTTGGTCTCGCGATCGTAACGCACAACGCAGCGGTATGCAGCATGCAGCGCCAGACACATAATTGTATGGAAAACGTCTAGTATGGTATTTTGTTACGTCGCCGTCTGCGTCAGCGGCGAGGAGCAAACGCGGTGCTCTGCGTTGTGCTGCACACCGCAGCGTTGTGCGTTACGATCGCGAAACCAAGGCTTTAGGGCTATCAATATTTTATTCGCTAGCAAAGTTTAACAGAGCGTAAAGTACTGTTGTACTCCATCAAACATTCTATTATAACACCAGTTATAAATAACGGCCTATTTTACCGGCAAATCATTCAATATTTACGTGGGACATAAACAGGAGTAATTAAAGGTGATTGGACGTAAAGTACACGTCACAGAAAAGGTTGTTTTCCCTTCAAAGTTCCTTTTGAATTGATAAGCAAATTAGGGGTTTAATGGTTTTGAACTGTGTGTATTAGGGTTCAAATTTCTTTGACCTTGCGGCCTGGGTAGGCCAGACGTTTTGTGAATACAGTACGGTACTGTGTGTCGATCGTGCTTGTTTAGGACGGTTCACACTTTCCATTTTCAATCTTTATTCCGATGTGACGTTTTGACAGCTCTACCATGTCGATATGGACCTTAGGCCTCAGTATGTGGCATTCGTTCGCGTCACTGGATGTGTTTAACATCCACATTGTTTCCGGTCAGTTGTCACGTGGTATATGCGGTATGGTATGCTAATAGAGATCGCACCCTACATTACATACACTACTTACTACACTTGCTTTCATTGTGTTTCTTCTTCATTCTCTTATCCCACTAGTTGCGGTGGGCACAATATGTAATTTTCTTCCATTCTCTCTTGTTCTTTTTTCGTCATCTCTGTGTTGACTCTTTTCTTATGTATTTCATCGTGTACACAGTTCAACGGTTCATCCTTCTTTTCTTAGGAATACCTTTTCCTTTTATATCCACACTACATATACTCATACCTTTGTTAACCACTACAAGTACCTAGGTATAAAATTTTAATAAAGTAAATGAGGTAGATACACAAAACAACTGTAGGTTACTCACTGCATCAATTAGCTTATCAATACTTTACATGAGAGCAAACAATACAAAACTAATGAATGAATACGACGTGAAATATTATTTTTAAAATTTTATGATGTTGCCCGTCGTCAATGAAAAATACTTTATCAATAAAACACTTTTGAAGCTGACTTAGAATCAACGCACAGCCTAAACTATAAGTCCTAGAGGTATGAAATTTGGAGGGTAGGTTCTTTATATAGCGTAGGGGCGCACTAAAAAAGGAATTTTGAAAAGTTGCACTCTAAAGGGTCTAGAATGCGAGCAACGCCGCGGGCGACGGCTAGTACTTAATAAAATTTCATACTTTGGGTTTGTTCTGCCAAAGGCAAGACTTTTTTTAATCTTAACAATACTACTGGCCGTGTAAATCCCGCGTAATTTCCAATTTCGATTCGTTCCCGGTTCCGGCGAGCGTCGTCAGGCTCCGTCGACGTCACAGGCTGGCGGGGTGCGTGCGGGACGCGGGGCGGGGCTGCAGGGTTGTCGCCAGCTCCGGGCCCGGAGCTTGCCTTATATAACGAGAGCGGATGCAGCCTCTCTCCCTCGTACGATAGGCTGCGGTATGCTGGAGCTGTTTTTCGTGCGACTTTTCTCGGCGACTTTGGGAATTGCCCTAGTAATACATACAAAATTATGAAATTGTTCCACTTGAACTGTGCTGTGATTATCTTGAAAACCAGCGCTAAAAGGGCCACCGTGTACCTTTAGCATTTGCTGAGCGAGTATGTTTTTTACGCATCTGTTCTACCTATATAATTTAATATTTGTGTTTTTGCGTAAAATTAATAATTTCTATTCTATTAAAACGGTTTACAACGCGACCTTCCTCCTACGTACTTTTATCCAATCAAGACGAAAAGATAAGAATAGGCTTTCTTTTTCAAAGTCGCGTAAGATTATGTTCTCAGCATAACCTAATTAACGTCTTCGATACGCAACGGCTACTGTGCGGCCTAAAGTCGCCGGAAAATGCGAGCCAATCTGCACACGGCTTTACCTTGCTCCGCACATGTGCCGAACGCTCTGACATTTACGTAGTGCGCCCCGCGCCTCTGGCCGAATACGACCGCCACGGATTCGAAATACGAATAAAAAAATAAACGATCGTCGAATTTTTGACAGTTGGGAATTTGACAGGTGTTTACGAGTTTTGTTTTTCGCAGTGTTTGTTTTTTATTTTTTATGCAAAGAGTGTTCAGTTCTCCCGGAAAAAAGGTTGGCAATTATCATCCCCCCAAGTTCAGGGTTGATGCATCCGCTCGATAATGAATAATTTCGGCGTGTTGTGATTTTGTTCTTTCAAACAAAGGCCTGGATTGTGAGGTAAGGAACTTGGAACTTATTGTTATTTTGATTTCAAAGTAGGTAGTACCTACATACTTGTTTTTATTGTATTTTAATGGATAACACCATTGTCTAAATTTCAAAACATAGGATTTTGATTAAGTGCCTTTTAAGTTAATTAGAAGATAACTATATGGTAGAGTAGCTAAGTTCATTTAGATAGTATGTATTGATTTACTTTCTCCATGGATAAACTTAAAACAACATTTCTTAACCCAAACTATGGTGTAAAAGTATATGGTTAGGAGGTTTATGAACATTTTTGTTGTGTTATATTTTATCTAATGAAAAAATTTACAGCAAAACCTCTGAAACGTACGACGAGGTGATTTTGTAATTATGAGGGTTCTCTGGAATCATGAGATAAGCTGACAAATTGGGTAGGCACCTCAGCTACCCCGAATTCCCAGGGATAATGTAAGTTATCGGGTACCTCTCAACTCCTATCAGATTATTCTAATTTATGAGCAAGACCCATGTCTATAAAAACGGCATTCTCCTTTATGAAATAGTTTTGTGGAAAATAATAACTCTTGCTATCATATTATCATGATTATCTATTATAATATGTTACAATATAATGAAAGCTTACAAAAATTAATCGTTCATTGCAATCATTTATCACTGTCAAAATTTCCCGAAAGTTTTGTCCCACGGGATACCCAAAGCTTTGCTTCGACAACCCTGACAGCCGCTGTCACTTTGTAAAATCATAAAACATTTTGATAATAGCGTACATTTCAAACTCGATGACTCTCTACAAAACTTCTACGACCAAAATATTCAAGAAATCCATGGCTTATAACCGGTCCGCACGTAACTTACGAATGTCGTAATACCCTCATTAGCACTGCGAACTTATAGTCACTCGATAATATGCCTTGATGGGTTGGGATAGAGTCGTTGCGTTGCGGTTCATTGGAGGTTTAGAAACGCAGCGATTTTTCTTCGCGAGGCCTCATTGCGTAATGAATGGATGTTGACATTGTTGTGGTGATGGTGCCTTGCCCATTGGTGGGGGAGTGGCTCCGTACTATTGAAACTCGATCGAACGCCGGTTTTGAATCAACTTACACACTAATATCGATTCTGTGCCAATAACTACGTAGTACTGACGAAGTTGTGAGTGGGTCAGCCAGTAAAGTAATAAAATGTTGCAACTTGCCGCATGCCAGCGTGAGCTTTGAATCAAATAAGTTTAGTATATTTTAGCAAATGTTTCATGTTCGTTATTTGTGTCTTACCAGCATACTTTTTATGTTGGATTGGTATTTGTGACGCATACCACGTATAACGAAATTATTATAATTAATTCCAAGAACTAAACGTTATTCAAATCAGTTTATCTACTTAGCAAAGTAGGTATAATAAGAAATTAGCTCCAACCATTGAATTAATATTACTAGCGTATGGAACAGACGCCGCGAACAACAAATTTGCGCCATGAGTTGTTGCCGACCGGCAACAACTCATTTAGTCGCTCGCCAACAACCATCGTGACCGCATGCGAATAAAAAGTTATTCAAAATGCCGTCTTGCGTTTTAAAAACGTGTAAAAACCAATCGACTGTGCAAAAAAAAGATAGTGGCGTGACTTATCATCGGTAAGTAAACAGAATATCAACTAGAACTAACCAAAATTAATTTTTGTAGATTATTTTCTATTGTACGGACATTTTGTTTGAAAATCATAGATTATGAAAAGTGCATCGTACAGATGGGATGTTTCGGATACCTACTAAGGGTTGGTGACTAAGGTTTAACTAATTATTTTGAACTCATATTACTCGGCCTATGCCGTCTGTCTGATCAGTAATATGTAGTAGGTACTGTAGCTATCTTTTGAAATCGTTATTATAAAGCTTTACTATACCTATATTTCTTTAATGCTATGGCAGAGTGAGATAAGGTGTGGGGTCTAGTTAGTGCAAATAGGTACCTATGTAGGTATGTACCTATTTTTTGTATAAAATACCAATTTATTTTAAAACCAATGATTTCAAACCCTTAACAATTTATTTTAATTTACTGTACATTTTTTCACGTTTTGAAATATAATATTCATAGGTACTGCATTAAAATTCAGTTTTGTATGTACAAAAGCTGTCTGAAGTGTCCCTTCTGCGGTGAAAAAATCTATGAGAGCGACATGTTGTTACACTATGTTGAACGAAACGCGTAAGCGCCCCGAAATTCGTCCGAAATTCCGAAAGTCGCCAGAAAACTATACTCTATTAGCGATCTAGCGCTGCATGTTTTGATGGTATGGTTAGACGACATCTAATCTTTTAGCGCTGCAGCAAATACTTGTCTTTGGGCGGGGCGCGCTCGCCTCAAGTTGCGACACGTTTTTGGTTTGGTATAGCTTCTCTATAAGCTAGTAATATTTCCTCAATGGCTCCAACGTATTTTTTAAAAGAAAGCTTCGAGATTTTATATGACGTATAGGTTTTCGGTTGCTGGGGCAAACCAATAATTTCCTTGAGTTTGTATAGTAAACCATGATGATGACGATGATGATGATGTCCTAGCCGATTTTGGCCATAGCGGCTATGATTATCTAGACAAGCATATTTTATTTTATTGAGTAACAATAGCCACACATCTAATAGCTCCTAGTAATAATGGTGAATCTATATTTTAAAACAGTTAACCAAAAACCGATTTTAATTACAATAACATATTTAACTCGATCTAAGTAAGGTTAAATAAAATAGAACATGTAGTAGGCATATTTCTATACTCGATTACTAAATATGTCTACAAAGTTTCACTATTTGGTTTGGTAAAAAGTGAAAGTTTTTAAGTTTATGAGAACCAATGGTAGTCTCGCAGGTGACCTAAAAATGTGGCATCCTCCACTGACCAGAATATGATATGAGCAATTGTCTGGCTAAGTTATAATAATCTGAGCCCGTAGTCATTTGTTTTACTTTCGACTCGATTATAGCACACGCCAACGCATTCGCAAAGCGAGAAATTTTGTATGAAACCCGGATAAGCGCCTCTAGCGGAAGATTTTGGAATTATGCAATTCCCAACAAAATTTCTCGCTTTGCGAATGCGTTTGCGTGTGCTATAATCGAGTCGAAAGTATAACAAATGCACAGACTACGGGCTCTGTATGTATACAGTTTGCTAAATGTCTCGATCGATGCGCTAGAGTCGATATTTGCAAGCGAAAATTGTACGACGAATCGAATTTAACATAACAAAAAACATTAGTTTAATTAGTATGGTAGGTTACTACCATTTTGGTGACTGTACTAACATTATACAGCCTGTATCTACAATGGCGACAAAATATTGACACACGGGTAGAGCTACATATTAGTATTCATAAAAAAATCATTAAAGTACAGTCAGCTGCACTAAAATGTGTACGATTCGTAACTTAGTTTACTATTTACTATGTTTTATGTAATATGTTGTTATTTATTCACAATACCTAATTGTTTAACTATTCACTTCTACATTGTGCCTTTGTTAGGACCTAGTTATATTTGCAATTCATTGTCACGATCGCATTATTAAAATATCATTACACAACAAGAATGAATTAAGTATACAAAGGAAGTATTTTTCCGCGGTATAAGCAAATAAATTGTATCTAGTTCAAGTTCAAAGAACCTCAATCTATACTAATGTTCTTATAAAAAGTTAGAATATATATTATGTCTTGTTTACCATACGTAATCAGGACATAATGTCTACTCTAAGTTATAAGATAGGGGGTAAGTATATTACAAAACTGTAAAGAAGCTAAAAACTAAAATTAAAAATATGGAAAAACCAAATATGCAGATATACTAAGTAAACGATTCTGATTCCAAAAACAGTTTTTCAATATAATATCACCTATTCTAATTTTTGGCTTTTTTACATAAAAAAAAAAATTGTGGTTATATCTGTCAGTGGTATCTATTCGCTGGTTGCATTTTTCTAAACTAACCTAATTTGACAGCACTAAAAATGTTGCCGTCCCTTTCTGATAAACTGAAACGACAAGGACGGCTATAATTTTAGAGCTGTCAAATAGAAAAATGCAACAAGCGAATCGATACCAGTGTTTCCACGCGAAAGCTACAATGTTGCCTTTTAAGTTTGTTCTACTTATGCAAGTATTTCGTAATCTATTGTTGTTCACCAACTGAGGCTTATCGAAACTGTCTGTTATCTTTACCCACGGTAATAAAAGGGTACTTAATACTCATTTTGTCATAGGTAGGTCAGTTGTTAGACTAAATATTTCCCGCTTGTCGAGCTCTACCATTCTTCGTCATAGTGATAATCCCCCGATTCTGTGGTGCCGTCGAGTTCATTCACCAGGGCTAAGTAACCTAGGAGAATTAAGTATACCATTTGGATGTTGTTGCATTTTTCTAAACTAATTTGTCAACACTAGAATGATAACTGTTTCTATCGTTTCAGTTTATGGGAGAGAAGAGGCAATAATTTTTGTCAAATTCGTTTAAAAAAATGCAACAACAAAATCGGGCGCAATATCACTATATTATGTATAGTTACTAGTATAGTATTATATAATCTGTGGTATAGTAAAGTAAAGTAATTTTTTTTTTATTGATATAAAAAGGTTTGATAAAAAAGTATGTTGAATCCATAAGCTCCTGACTATAATCATGCAATTTAATTTATCTATGGTACAATGAAGCATGGTATATCTGTGCTCTATGAACTATATTACAGTTCACATAGTTTTTATACACCATTTTAAAACAATACTGCAAATAGGACAAACAATAGAAGTAGATAAATGAACATGTAACGCATACATATCTACTTCTAGTAGGTATGCAATTAATCTTTCATAGTATTATGTCCATATTATTACTGAAACAATTGAAATTAGAACATAACCGGTACTTTTAATATAAGTGTAATTTTTCATAATCAATATTATATAAAACTCTTTTGAAGGTCCTAGAGGTATAAAATTTGGAGGGTATATACTATATAGTATCCTTATAGGTATAGTGTAGAGGTGCAGTAAGAAAGGAATTTTGAAAAGTCGCACCCCATAGGGTTTAGAACGCGAGCAACGCCGCGGGCGACGGCTAGTACCGTATATATTTTGCACTACAAAATATAGTTCCGTTTCATTTTATCCAAAACAATATCACACAGATTTTCAACTAACTAAGCACCAGTACTGATTATGAATTCGCTACTGAGATGGTTAATTTTGCAACACGTTCATTAGTTTGATGAAAGCGTAAATGTGCTGAGTGATTTTCAGCCCAAATCTAAAATTAGCCGATGTGGTGTTGATATAGAGCTTTTGTACATTATGAAACATTTGGGTTATTAACACACTACACGCAATGGACATTATGTCCGTGCAGCGCTGATTTCCAGGATACTTTTACCAGGCATCTTAATTTATATTCTAAAATAAAGTTCTTCCTGCCCTTATCCCACTAGGTGGGGTCGGCACATGTAATTTTCTTCCATTCTCTCCCATCCGTCATCTCGGTAATCACTCCTTTCCGATTACATTAAATTAAATATTATATTAAAAAAATGCTTACCAAAGAGCTCTTTGTAAAGTTTGTAAACGTCTTGCGTAAGCCGATACAAACCAATCGAGAGACGTGCGTCTCTCACCGATCTATACCGTCTACCCATGCCCTTGGCTGTTTGAGATGGGATAAAAGTCAATAGGACAACTTTGGACAAATTGTTTTAAATCAATTATAACTTTAATCGACGATCTGAAGACTACTAACATAAATCGCGACACCGGGAACAAACTATTCTAATGTTTTACAGCGCGATAGGAATCCTGTTCAATAGAACTTTGGAATCAATACAAACGGAGTGTTTTCTCGAGCTGTGACATTATAGGTAACTGTTTAAAAAGATACACCAAAATATATTTTTTACCAAATCTTACTACACAGTAGGTACTATAGAATATACTTGTATCACTCTGTCAAACCTGTGGTCAAACCGGCCACGCTATGATGTCATCTAACCAACAAGCGGTGTGGTCTGACTCGCAGTCGTCGCGCGTCATCTTTGTTTCTCCCCTTTGTCACTTCTAGCAAGTGTCCTACCCATTACCACTTCTATGATTTGCGTGTTTTGATGCTTCAACGTAAATCTACGACTATTTCCATGTTGGTTAGTCTCCCCTTATGAGTGACAAATAAGCAAAGCAAGCTCTTATGAGTCAGTGGCCAACTCTGGTGACGGAGTTTTTAGCCCGCCTTAAGGCATCCGACATGGTTTAAGGACTGCTAGAGCCGGGACCAACAGTGCCCGACGAAGCACGGAAGCGCTCAGATATAAATGCCACTAACGATCACCCATCCAAATAGTGACCGCGCAGAACGTCGCTTAACTTGAACATTGACTAAGCATACAAGCCACAAACGCTTCATATGGGTGACAAATAACAAGTGATATAACATCATAATGTATCCCTAGTCCGTAATTCTAGCCACCTGCCCACGCTTCATTACGGCTCCTGGTACAATTATCACGGAACGTGTTGCTCATGCATGCTTCAATTGAAACCCACGCGGGCTTTCACTGTCTAATTGGACTTTCATCGTGTGCGGTTGTTTTGAGTTGTATACCTCCTTGTTCATTCTCCTAGGGTACTCTTAAAGATATAATTCGCAATATGTTGTGCAAAATATGGGTTTGCTGATACGATTTCTTGCAACGTAACTCTCATCAAATTGTTAAACTAAATGATTAAAAGATATTTTGTTAATGTTGTTGTGCTTATTGATCAAAGAGACTGAAGAGTTGAAACTTCAAGATTCCAGTGTTAATCGATAGCCACTTGTGGTCTTCTCCGATCTAGTTCACCCTGTAAAGTAAGTCATCCAACAAAGTTGAGTTCCACATTGATCTGGACTGAGCCAATAACGGTGTCAATGCTCCAGAAATGCTTGTTAGGTATAACTGCAATCTTAATGGGAAAAGTTTTACTAGTTCAGAGGTTCAGATTTTGCTGAAACGCTTTTGAAGACTTCAAATTGAATCACTTTCTGAATGCATTTTGGAACGAAGGAACAATTAAGCGTTTTTAATTGATCCAAGTGTTTTACTTAGTTACAAAGATGAGAGAAATAACATTCCTAATTTAGACAGTCGCCTGTAGCTATTTATCGCAGAAATTCTCGTTAAATTTGAATCCTATTTCCTAATTATTAGGAGTTTGACCTTTACTCTATGAGTCATGGTCGGTTGTGTTTAAAATTCAAGCCGGCTTAAGTATCTCATCCGACGAGTCAATACGCAAATTATTGTAACCGACATCTCTATGCGGTTTGGCTTAAGGAAAATAAAAATAGGTTTTATTGAATAACTTCCAAAGCCCAATAACTTACGCATAGGTAAAGCAACCCGAGATAACGAGGACAATTACTCGCTTTGCGAATGCGTTTGCGTGTGCTATGCTCGAGTCGAAAGTCAAAACAAATGCAGAGACTACGGGCTTCGAATGACACAAAAACAACCTGAGTAACCTACAAATTATCACGTAAACATTGCACCGTAAAAATACAATGTTGTGACTCTACCAAAGCAAATTAAACCTTATGACGTTGACATAGAACTTATAGAGACTGGTTGCAAGAACCTGCCGACCTTGGCTTCGTACTTACGTAATTCCACCTTCCAAGTTGCGCTTGGAACCATGCACTAAGTTGTAGTTATGAATAGGTAGGTACCCGTAGATTGGAATACTGTGAGAATTTCCTTGTAGATTCTTACACGACAGTAAATATTGTTTTGTTTATCATTTGTTTTCCTCCCTTCGTGGTTCAATAGTTTTATAACTTGGTTGACTCAGAATATTTCTACAAGGTTATGCCTACTACATTTTGTTACCAATATTCTTCATGCATAACTAAGTATTATCATCATAGGCAGCTTGTAGTGGCCCACTGCTGGGCATAAGCGGCCTCCCTCAAACGCCACTCGTGTCTTATTTGGGCATTTTGCATCCAGGTCTTCCCCTGTACGGCAACGATATCATCTACCCCACTGGTTGTTGGTCTGCCAAGGCCTCTCTTGTTTACCATAGGCCACCATTCTGTCAAGGCCTTACTCCACCTGCCATTACCAAATCTATCTAAGTATAGGTTGCAAAATTGTAAGAAGTACAGAAAAATATGTTTTCCCTAGACTTTTGCGGCGGAATCGTAAATTCTCGACAGCCTAGAAAAATACTCGGTTTCAATGAAATATTTTGATGTTTGCAACGGCTCCCAGGTATCCAGACCTCTGTCTGACCTAGTTTAGAGTTTTGATCCTACGTACTACGACCCTCTCGTTTATTCCGAATGTTACTATAGTGTCTTGTTGCGTCTACATTTTATAAAGTTTCCTTCTATCTGTGGTCCTGAAATTTAACTTGCAAAAATGTATTTCATTTTATTTTTTCTCTTCAAACTAGGTAATACAACCTTTTCTCGACTGCTCTCATTAAAATCTCAAAATACGGCACATGAATAAATCAAGTTAAAAGCCAGCAGAAAAGAGAAAAAGTCTCAAAATTATTGTGCTTCTGAATAAATTTACCGTGAATACTGTAGGAAAGCTGAGTCAATGCTATTTCTTTTCTTTATTTATGCTTATACCTAAGGTCAGACTGTTTACATTTGAGTTTACCGCTCAACCCTTCAATTTTACGGGGAGAATGGGGGTTATAACTTTCTAAGGTGCTCGTTTTGCAAGAAGACTATATGAGGCACATTACTGTTATTTCTGATTCATCTAAAAATAATCCTCCACCTCTTCGTATATTGTTTTTTACTTGTCCTTCTTCTTTCTCTTAGCATGAATATTTTATGAAACACTAACAGCATGTAAAAATAGTACCTAAATAAACAAAAATAAGCTGAAACTAGGTTTCCACTCACAAACATTGAATAAATAAAGTTAGTAAATAGGTAGGTAGGTAAATAACTGCAAACGGTAGATCTAAGATTTATGACTCAGTAACTTGTCGCAAGTTAGCACTAAAACGTTATAACCTTGACTTGAATACCTTTGGTTCCTCTTTACCTACGACTGCGGGTAAACTACAATCGCTATTAGTGCAAAATAATGATGCACTACGGAGTTTTTACTGTGGTTTTAACTTAACCTTTGTACATGTCTTCTTAAACGCAACATAACTTAACATTTAGGTCTGTTTGTTAGTTCGTGGATCACGCCGAAACTACTGGACCAATTTCAATGAAACTTATACCATTCAGAAGCCCTTTTTCCCGATTGAAACAGGCTATATTTTATTTAAATCAAAGACGTGGATTCTTAGATACAGCTTGAACTCTCTTAACCATAAGCCGCCATTTGCTACGAGGTTCATCGTAAGCTGGTTGACAGATACTTTGGTGGAAAGTTTTGCATGCGTACGAAGTCGCGGGTATCAGCTATGTACAATAAAGTAATAAATATTACGAAAAAAAATTACTCAAAAAAAAACCTGCACTAAGGTCCGCAATAGGTTGATGATGATGTCTATAGTTATGACAGTTCTAAAACTTACTCGCAAAATTGTAATACAGAAACTTTGCCTATGCTCTGAGCAGATCTAGGTAAGATAATCAGAAACTCTAAAACTGGCACCATGACTTGGGTGAGCTCCAAAATGTTACTACTGGCACCCACAAGTACAGTTTTCAATGGGGACAACGCTATTGTTTCTTACTTAAATGCAACTATCTTGTGCTTCTAAAACCTCTGAATAATAAAACATTTCTGAGGAGAACGCTTTTATTTGTACAGAGGTTTTAATGTTTCGCTGATTCTTTTCATGAACTAACTAAACGACTAAGTATGTATGTCAGATATTTACAGTATATAGGAATTCTGTTGTGGGTATTACAGAATTTAATGTGCATAAATGACAGCCTCGGCTAATGCCATGTCATTAAATATCTATTTATTTCAAACATGCTGCTGGGAAAACATAATTGATATACCGCGTTCACACTATGCCCATTGCCCATGCCACTGCCAGCATGAATGCCGCTTAGTGAGAATAAGGGCGATGTTGCTGTGGAAATAAGTCCGCCGCATTGATGGCGCCGTACATTCCGGCATTGGCATGGGCATAGTGTGCACGCGGTATTATGTACAACACAATACATACCCATAGTACCTAACCTATAGTGTTCATATTATGTGTCTTGTTAAATTGAACGTATAGAATAACTTCCAACTATCCTAAAGTCAGCGTTAATACGTGTAAGGTCATTTCGATTCTCTAGTTTCGCAGGAATTTAACTAACTCTAAATAAAATAAAATTCTAAAACCTGGAATACGGTCGTCCCTAAGTACCTACCTATTATAAAACCTTAAGAAGTTCGGTTTAAAATCTCGGGAGCTCTTTTGAGCTTATTTATTGCCTCGCTTATGAGGCTCCGCTTTCTTTTCATGAATTTTGTATTCCAATCTCTTCGGGGACTTTCTGAAATCTTACTGAGACTTTTAGATTTTTTGCGGTTTGAGGTTTCATTGTATTTATGTACCAAGTAAATACTGTTAGCTATGCTTAAATATATTGATTGGTATAAAATATCTGCATCGCAATGTTTCTTTTTTACGAATTCACCTTCATTAGATTTTTTATATTATCGTTTGAAAAGATTTCGATTCTTTTACATGCAAATGTTACGGTGTCAGATATTATTTGCTTTCTCAAACTACCCAGCATAAATCTCAACAGAATAGCTTACTAGTATGCAAGCTGCACCGTATCGTCAACCGATTGCCAAAGGAGACAATCGAATCAACTGGGAGTACTGGGACCTTGACACGACCAGAGAAAATTGGTTCAGTTTGAAGGGATCGATAGGAAATTGCTCTTCGTGAGCTTCATGTTTCTATTTAAATATCAATCAGTAGCCAACTCTTTACTATGAAAATACGAGGGGTATCTACTGTTTTATTGTTAAAAAAATAATCACTGTACTAATCTACGCATTGTATCGAAGTCGATCTTATCGTTTAACTTTTTGTCATCAGTTAAATTAATTTGAGCTTTAGCAGGCTGAGAAGATGGTATAGGTGCTGGGCAAGCCTTCATCCAAACATTGTCCCAGGCACTACAGTGTGTCGTTAAGTGTAGGTATATAAGGTTTCGTCCTGACGCTGTATATATCATCTTCAATAGATGCAAAGGCCTATTATATAGCAGTTGAAATGTCTTGCTACTAACGACATTTCATTTTGTCCAAAATGAATTGCTGGTGAATTGCATTAACTTCTGGATATGCTTTTATATGCATTTATTTTTATGTGGGTACAGTTTTCTGTCATCCAAGCATACCTACTCCTTTTAGATTTTGTTCTTTATTAGCAAAGCAAGCAAGCAAGCAAGCTCGTATGAGTTAGTGGCCAACTCATACCGGTGACGGAGTTTTTAGGCCGTCTTAAGGTCTCCATCGTTTCTTTATTGGCTAAAATTTGTCTCTGTGAGCCTTTATTGTCTTCCTGCATTATTAAATTTTTGGCGGAGTTTTCAAATTTGGCATCTTGATTTTTAGTTCTTAGTTAGGTAGGTATTGCCCATTCCAGTTTTTTGCACTCTGTTGTCTCTACTCAATGCATCCCAGACTTGAACGTCATTCAATTACGGATGCCGTTGGAATCAATCTGACCAATTGACCTTGGTTGTTGGAAATCACGTTGTTATGGGCATTGCGCATTGTATATATCTTATTGTATATATCATCATTTCCTTGCCCTTATCGCACGCTATGTTGGGTCAGTACATGTTTTCTTTAACTCACTCCTATCATTCGTCAACTCTGGATCTGCTCTCACATTTTTTCATACAATCTAACCACATCAATCTTAACAATGTCAAAGATCATTTATTCAGTAAAATCACAAGGATCATTTAGTATCTATTCTTACTATTATTCTAGATGCCAGTTCTTTGCGACCATAAATTTAGCATTCAGCTATACCGCCCAATACTAATTCAAAGGATTCCACTTCAATCCACTGCTTTCTTCCGACCAATGCCGGGCAGTTGACATTTCATTAAACTTTGCATTGGTCTTCCTCTAGCATGTCAAGTAAAGGTTGTCTGGAAGAGATCGCTTATAGCGATAGGACCGCCCATTGTACCTCATACTCAAAACTTATTTTTCTT
This sequence comes from Eulithis prunata, assembly GCA_918843925.1. Lineage (NCBI taxonomy): Eukaryota > Metazoa > Arthropoda > Insecta > Lepidoptera > Geometridae > Eulithis > Eulithis prunata. The sequence goes on along the minus strand of OU974016.1, from coordinate 2,172,568 downwards.
TTATTGTTTTTCTTCTTTTCTCGGTGTGCATTAAAAAATATAATTATTTATCTATCTACCTATCTCAAGTATGTATGTCCTACATCTATTCTGCGTGCAGATAATATTCTTAGTACGAAGTAGTGACTTCCTAAGGCAGCTTTAAACGTGCTTATTCTAAAGCTACGATTGACCCTGAACTAGCTGTAAAGCAATCGAAATATGATATGAAATCTGACCTGTCCTTGAGCTAGTAATCATAGGCCATGTTCTGATTGAACCTTGGTTTATATCAGCAGCCATTGATGGCTAAGATTTCTTCGGCTATAAGGTAGTTCACTCCACTGAGAAAGGCAGTAGGTCGCTAGTTGGAAGCTTTTAATTCGATGATGGTCTTTTTCTGTAGGTACTTATTTACACAGGAAAAATCAATATTCTGTTCTTCAGGTACCGACTTTATGTAAGAAATATGCCTGAAAGCAATTAAAAGATTAACAAAGTATAAAGAAAAGTGAGTAATAATTTGTCTCGAAGAAAACCTCATTAACATTTTACGGGAGTTGCTGGCAATTTATACCTTTGAAACATCATTCTGAAATGTCCTTTATTGTGAAAGAGATAAAGTTCAACGGTATTTTGTTTCAGTTTATGCAGATGTCCAAAGTTCTGTCTAATGACCAAACGATCGCGATAAAAATGATTTCTTCCCAAGTTTGTAATTAGTGTAACGGTTCAAAAGCCTTACTTAAAAAGATAAATAACCCTATTTTGTAGACGCTAATACATTTCCAAATTCGCAACAATTACTTACTTATCTCGCTCCATAAACCCCGCAAACGATACTATTATCATCAACTTAGTAATGTTAATCTGGGTTAACCTGCAACTAAGCTTTAGAAAATAACTTATTTTGATAGTGTACCCCTGCTTAGTTTCTGTATAAACAGCTCTTTAACGGCTCTAGCAGAATAAGGGTCAATTTATTGAGTTGTAAAAGTTATGACAAGAGGATAAATGTTAGGAGAGAATTCAGTTAATTTTCCTTATCTGTGGTTGATAGGTCTTTCTTACAGGATACTCGTTGAAATAAAAAACTTCCGTAGTGTGTGGTCGAAAACAACCATGTTGTGATGTTTTGAAGCTGTAGAGGAAAACCGACCATTTTATGTACCTATTCAAAGAACTTGAATAGGTAGGTACCTACATAAAACTAACCAGTCATAGGTAACAGTGACTCATTATCACGTTTGACTTATGAATGACACATGCCTCTGGTTCCACGTCACTTGGCTAAATGACTCCAACTGCTGTTTATCCACGGCGGCGCGTCAGTCAGATGGCAAGGTGTGAGCTATGTAATTTACGACGCTGAGATGTGATTGTCAGCTTCTCAAGACCTTCTTTATATTGAAAATTTATCAAGATATTTTGTAATATATGACCGTGACTTCTAATGCTTCTGATTATGAAAATTATGCAAGCCACATTGAGAGGAATACTTTTCGCTGAAGTTTTAATTAGGCTATGGATTTTTTGACAGATTTCTAGAGAATAGTTTAATAAAAATCTATGTTTGAGTTAAGTCTCACAGAACATACGGCCCTGAGTATCTTCTATAATAATAATAATAATAATAAATATTCACGGACACTTAACACAACGCCTTCTAGTCCCAAACTAAGCAAAGCTTGTACTATGGAAACTAGATGGCTGATAGAATACATACATACATTTTTTTTTTTTGTAAATACATACTTATAATACATAGAAACACCCAGACACAGAACAAACATCTATGTTTACAACACACAAATGTTTGCTCTCGGTGGGGATCGAACCCACGACCCACAGCACGGAAGGCAGAGCTACTACCGACTGAGCCATGACGTTCTATGACTTACTCTATGTTCTATATCACTCACTCTATGTATATCACTCTATATTCAACTCTATGTCCACCACACGAAATGTTTTGTTCTCGGTGGGGACTGAACCCATACACAACCTATATAGGTACAGGCGGTACAGCATAGAAAGCAGAGAAGTCACCGACTAACCAACTAACCAACTGAGCCTTGAGGGCTTAGCCTTACACCTCGATTGGTATATATATAGCCTTCTATGTATATAGCTCTGAAATCCCTGACTATGTAAAAATCATTAACTCGTTGAATAGATATAAAAGGTGCTCCCTATTACTGTCGACTACCTAAATCAGCGCAGGTATTTCGCCAATTCATCATAATGAGATCCAATTAATGAAGCGCCCTGTAACGTATCTATTCAATTAGAATTACCCTTGTTAGCGTTTCAACGTTTTCGATTGCTGAATGTATTTTCTACGTTCTTATTAACTTTAGCATTATTTGACTTATAACTCTCTCTCTCTCTCTCTTCCCGACTATTGGCCCCACATGGTGGTGGGGTCAGCCTTCCTCACATTCTTCCTCCACTTCGCTCTATCCATGACGTCGTCATCGGAAACGTTGCATTCCTTCATATCGCGGTTTAACACGGCTGTCCGGTGGTTTTTTGTCTCCCTCTAGGTCTTTTGCTGGAGACGGACAGTTCCAGTACTCGAGGCTACTTACTAGGCTACCTCGCACGTACTCATTGCGTATCTTATTTGACTTATGACTAAAAGTATAGTGCTTTTTTGTAAGATCGGCGTAAGTGGAAGTCGGGATAAATCACGTAACTAAGCAATTATCATATAAAAATATCGCAGAATTGCTTGGCATCCGGACTTCCACTTACGCCGATCTTACCAGAAGGCACCTTACCTAATTATATTATTATATACAGCAAACCTCCAAGAAGTCATCCTAGAAGTTCGTAGAAATATACTCTTACTCGACTTTAACTCAAGAATGTATTCTTGAAGACTTATTAGAATCTCCGAAGTGATACTTACAAGTACCAACAGCTATCTATCTAACAACACAGACAATCAAAATGATAGAGCAAATAAAAAAAAACGGGTTACATTGTTACAATATCAACTCTACTTCTTACTGAAATATATCCATGCAGGAATATGTGCCTCAAGATCTGTAATAATATAAATGTCAAAGATGTAAAGGATTACCTTTATCATTCGGATTTTTATCGTTCTCGTATTACAACATACATATATACATACCCATAAAGATATATCTCTTCCCTATTCTGAAGATATTCGTTTATATCCGACTCTAAACGCTGTAGGTACATAGGTAGGTGTATGTATAATCATTTTACTCTAATTAAATAGCACCGCTGAACTAGCTCGTCGACACTTCCGTAATTTAGAAACAACTTCAATCTCTGAATCAAAGTTTGGATGTTGCTAAACATTTCGCTTATGTAAGAGCTCTGGGAGTTTTCATCTCAATTAGATGTATCTCTTTGATGTTTATGTTCCTATATTATCACATACTCCTATCTGTATAAAAAGTTTGTAAATTTTAGGTATACGTAGGTATGTAGGTGGCGTCGACTTAATTCATCAGGTCTAATACACCACGTGAATTAAGTATACTATTTAGTAGGTTTAAATACTCTTAGGTGACTTGCGACGAATTAAGTACACTAATTTGTAGACTTGAATACGCTGGCTAGGCGGCGGGTAAATTAATGTTGTTGTATGTAAGCTATTTATGAATTTTTTTTATATGTGATAACTTATTTGTGATATTTTTGTAAATAGTTTATTTTATCGCAGTAAGTCAGAATACATCGTCATAAAAATATTTTTTTTACTTATTAATATTTTCATCAAAACACCTAAGTATGTTTTCATGAACCATAAAGAACCTTTTTACAGTATAAAAACCGGCAAGTAAAGCCATAGCAATAATGACCGAAGTTAGGACGCCCCTAAAATTGAATAGGAACAAAAGTTACGATAATGGCACCGATTACAACTCAGTCCCGAGTAATAAGACAAAACATATTCTAAAGGAATGAAAGCTTTATAATTGGCTTCTGAAGGGCGAATTTTGTATGGAAAATCCTTTATTTGGATTTGGCGCACGTTCGAATACCTAGATGACGAAAAAATCTATTGCAACAAAATTAACTTCCGCGATTTTACTGATCCAAACTTGACCTACTTTGCGTACTGTGTACTCTTTTATTTTTGTTAGGATATAAAAACATCATATAAATGGAGAAACAATAAAAGTCCGTCCGCTATTTACAAAGGTATTGTTTTGAGGCTGTCGGGGGCATCATAAATAACGGTTTTTGTAGATAAATGCGAAACAGTCGATAGGGTTTTGCCTTTTTTTATTGAAAACTGGATAAGAAATATATAAACGTTTGTCAATTAGGGGATTGGAATTTGAATTTTTGTATGTAGAACGTTTGCTGTGATTTTACAAAAAACAAACTCAATTAGCCTTGCCTACGTATTGTAGTAAATTCGCAAATAGGTGGCAAAATTTGAATTAGTTATTGTTACATAAAAAGCGTGTTTTGTATGTAGAGCAAAATAAGCAATTTGTTGAGAATTTATAAGAAACAGATTCCTTAGTCTGTGCCTACCTATTGTTGCTAATAGGTGCCAAAATAACACCAAATCCAGCACTCACAGATTTTACTGACTGGTCCCAACATTAGCTGGAAAAAGTGGGTTTACCTATCAATTTGCGAAATAACAAATGATGTTACACTAACCAGGATCGAAACGACCCGCACGTTATAGCAAATATTGAGAGAAAAATCCGAAATCTATCAACGAAAATCCTCTGCGATACCTGTTTAGACAGGGATAAATTGGGATTTTTCTGTATCCCTTCAGGGCTTAGGGAGCAAGAATCTTGGTAACTTTGTGATTAGATAACCTTATGCAGCAGCCGGGGTATTTTCCTGATACAGGTTATTTCTGTTTTAAGTAAAAAAAAAAACAATACCTAACTACGTTTATTCTGTAAAGTCACATCATCATCATTCACAGCCCGAATTCACCCACTGCTAGGTGTCTCGCAAGGTTCTGCTATCCACAACTTAACAGTCCTAAGATAACCTCTCATTTACGGCCAGCTACTTTGTCGACGTCTGGCCATGTAGCTCCGGGAAGTTCCACGTTTCTGTAGCCGCATCTTGGCCACCATTTAGTGGATGTGGCTCCATCTGTTATCACCCAAGTCACTTTAAAAGATTCGATAAGCCTTGGGCATCTAAAACATAAAGTACAAAACTACAATTGAGTCCGATTACAAAGAAAATGAATCATTCTCTTGCAACGATCAACTCTATCTGCAGATTCTGTAGACTGGGCAACGTGCATCAATAAATTTTCCACGTTCTTTCAATCGCCCATTAGTTTGACGGTTCTGTGTAAAGTTTTCATATTTATAACATTTTTTTGCAGAAGTACACACTGTTACTACAATAATATGTACCAACCTATATTCCTACTAATGGGTGCTAATAGGTAAGGTAAAAAAGAGGCACGGCAATTTCAAGTGGTGTTTTTGAGTAAAGTTGAGTAGAAGAAAATGGAAGAAAAGAACATGTTGTGCCGACCCTACCTAGTGGGATAAGGGCAGGAAGAAGAAGAGTTTTTGAGCGAAATTTCTGTATTCGGGCGAGACGTAAAAAGAATAAGATATCGGGCAGTAAGAAAGTCAAGAACACCACTCAAAGCTCAAGGAAATCCTTGGCAGCAAGAGGTGAAACAACTTGAGGTAATGCTTTGTTATTCAAATAGAGAGCATTTGTTCGAGGACTACGAGCCTGTGCCACTTTGGTTCAGGGTCAGTGTGTAATGAGCTTTGGAAGTCGTGGTCAGATTGTAGATGTAAACCTAAACCTTTGAAGTCAAAGTCAATTGTGTTTTATTCAGTGAAATCATATTTAGAAGGTTCCTGCGCGTGGTTCCAATAAGTATTGGGACTTTGTACACCTGCTCACTAAATACTTAGTAGATCAGCTACATTTTTTTACCTACAGTTTTTTATTGCATTATTATTCTAGTGATACACCGCAAGTGTACACATCTGAAATATCATAGAAAAGCTAAATAGGTACGCAATTTTGTTTAGGTACTTGAATGACATACGTTTTCGAGTTATTTGTATTTAAAAAAAATACTGAACCTATTTTCATGAAGTTTCTATGGAACAAATATGAATGGCTATTACATATCCTTACAAATTCAAAAAATATACTAAAATCGGTTTATAAAACCACGGAGTTCCAAATTATCAAACAATGAAAAATTACAGCCGTTTTGAGAATCTCCAGCTAATCACAATTACATACCCAGGTACCATACCTTGTAAGATTAGAGTGAAACATTGTAGGCAAGTTGTAGATCAACTGTAGGTACCGAAGTAAGTAGGCACTAAGCTTAAAGCTACGCCTCACGCGAAATAAAGCCGGAGTACACTTATTGCGAAGCGAAGAATCCCGAAATACATCAACAAGATTTTTCATTTAAACTTTGTAAAAAAAGCTTTAGCACTTTGATGACGATTCATTTCTTCAAACAGGCTCTGTATGAAGAAATTAATCGTCATCAAAATGCTTTAAAAAGATCAAAATTGGTAGTAATTTATGATTACAAAGAGCTTTTTATTCATGAAAACTCAATAGAAGCCTCATTTTACAATGTGTTATGTAAGGTAAAATATATGTAGATATATTTTTAGTCGAGAGCAAACTAGATCTTTCTAGCACAGTGATCAAAAATAGCTGAACACTTTTTATACTCGTATCACTGTGTAAGTTTTGTGTGCACGAGGAGCATCAAAAGCTCTTTATGGGCATTTATACGAGTAAAAGAGATTCTTATATATTTTTTGTTTATTAACTGAGTATTATTTATAACAATATATTTTAAGTTTAAGTTTTCCTTTTTGGATACCCTTATTAAATAAATAAACTAGGTCAGAGTCATAAACTTTACATTCATTCAATTATTTTACATAACACCACGCAAGCGAAAGCTCAATATCGCGTGGCTTGTCAAAGTGGGACCAGCCCTAATGTGGAAAACAATTTTCATCACCTTGGAACTCTAGGTCACGGTGAAGCCTGAATATAGAGTGCTAATAAGCAAGCCCGAGTTTCCCACACTACTTATTCCCTTAATAGCCTTATATTTATTTCTATGGAGCTCGTACTACGTTTTGACATTGATTTACAATGTTATTTGGGTACAAAAGTGTAGGTACGACTGAACGTGACTGGGTGCTGCTGAAAAAATCTATTGTAGTTCTTTTTATCGATATTTCATCGTAGGTATATTACGATTTTATTTTGCGTACCAGTAAAGTTGTTCTATTTGGAACATTATAAGATTGACAGTAAATACTAAAACACTCAGCAAAACAGGGTAAGAAATGAGGTCACAAGGAAGATTTGCTGAGAAAAAAAGGATGACGTCAGCATCCTCACTGTAAATCTACAGTAAACCAAAGCTATTACTAGTAATACTATACAGTAGTAAAAAACAAAGAGCAATGAAAGGGTTTTAAGCACCCCACAGGGAGGCTACTTATTAGCAAATCCGTAGAGCCCTTAGCAACTAGGTAATTTCCTACGATCATCCTAATCCGGGTCGTGAAGCTCCTACGTGTACAATCTTATTTAATTAAATGTCCTTGGAGCTGACCTGAATTGATTAGAATCGACTGCGGATAACTGGGAGCTAATTAACTCGTTGGAACTACTTGGAATTGCTGTTTTGGCAGTTGAAAGTTTTTATTCAATTTGTTGGCGATGAAATCACCTTTTATGGACGAAATTTGTTTGAATACTTTTTTACTCTACTACCTACAAGATGTATAGTATTATAGGTATACTAGGTGTATAGTATTATATGATCTGTGATCTGTGACTAGGTATAATTTGATTTATGACTGCGTTTTTTATCGTCAATTAGGTACAAAGACGACCACAATTTGATCCTTGATAGCCTAGCGCAGGAACCATAGTAAAAATTATACTAAGAATTATTTTTTTCCGTGACTAATGACGTAAAGTACAAACATAAGAATACAAACCTCGTATATAACGCCTTCTGCGTGCTTGGTTGTTAATAAGGGATCCAACGGTCTGTTACAAGTAGATATCTGTAATCGCCTTGGCTGTGAATCATGTCTTTATTGCTCTGTTCTGGGATACACGTAATTAACTCCGTACCTATTTACACATATTTCTTACCATTTTGCAAAGCTATTTTATTTTTATACCACGCTCCACTTATAAAGGTAGTATTACCAAAAGAATCTCTCTTTGAAAAAGTGATAGAACAAAATAAATAAAACGTTTGAACATTTGTTAAACAAATGAACATAGAAAACTACATCTTCTTTTAGTTGTATTGTAATAACAATAACATTTTCCTCACCAACCCCGGAATTTGATAAAACAAACGTTTAAAGTTGTGAAGATTGATAGGGAAGCAAGACGTTTAAACCGAGCAGCGCCCACCCCTAAGAGAAGCTACACCCCGACTCTAAGTCACGACTTCAAATTAACGAGTTGACATTTTTATATTGTTGATAACGTTGCAGTTTTGACGCAAATATACCATTTTCTCTGAGTGGGAGGTCAAATAATTTTGTTTCTAGTTAGAATGAGATCCGGAAAACCCAATTTCACGGCAGATCCTTTAGTTCGCCGTAAAAATAAAGTTTATTTTACTCCACCAAGCCCATTACACTTAACCATCAGAAGCAGCTTAGCAACTTGTGTACGAACACCTACGCACTTAGTGACACGACACCCTCATCATTGGGGTGACGCTGGCTGAGGTGACGCCTATATTTTAGTGACGTTGTATTGAGTCATTCTTATCCAAAAGCATAATTGTATAACTATTATATTTTCAAACAAATCACAATACAATATTTATTAACTAACCCCAACTAACCGGTTTTCTTATTTAAATCTACTATCGAAATAGCTTACAGACTATTTTAGAATTACATTTATGACCAATATTTTTATATCTGGTTCTGGTTTTGCTTTACGAAAAGTATACAATAACAACATACCTAACTCCTCAAAATATATATGGCTTTGACGCAAGTTGTAACCTAATCTTTACCAAGAGTTGAATAGTGTCAACTTAGTTTTGGCTGCGTGAGTTGTTGAGCTGATTATGTCGGCGGAAAGTAAAACACTTTGTGCCGCACAAAAGAAGGTAACGTAATTGGAAAACATTAAAATTCCCTTTATACTTTAACTTTTTGTAATTAAACATTTTCCCATTTTATTATAGAGCGGAATAATACAGCTTTGTTTTATGTTTTCAGTGGAAAAGTTCATTAATAACATTTCAGTTCATTGTCTGACGAAGAAAATAGAAAAAAATGTAATGCTTTGAAATGTGAAGAATATTGTGTTGGACGCTTTTTGTAGATTAAAATTTTCATTAGCATGAGAGACATTTTATTAACACACCCTGTAGTGACACGAGATCAAAGGGAAAAATTTACGCAGTTTTTTTTAATGCAACTACACGAATATTCATTATTTACTTTCACAATAACATCAAGATCTCTTAAGGTTTTCTCAATACTTCACTTTATGGCCTTATACAGAAGATCCATTGAATATAATTGTTCAAGCGCGAAACTAAATCTAAGTAAACAATAGATACCTTATCAAAATACCAAGACCAGGAACAAACAAACCCGCTGTTCTATAGAATACGTAATTGTCTTAGGGTGGGAATGAATAATGCAATTGAAGAAAACATGGTAGGAAAATATCACCCTGGCGCAATAATCTTTTATCCTTGGCGTAATAAAAGTGTTTTTCTCATTATGACACTACGCAACTGAAAATGCATGTTTTACAAATAAATATACCCGTAATCTTGATAGTTTCATAAGTTTTAATACAAAATATCCTAGTAGCATACTTTTGACACTGTTTGGGTTTAAGTAAATGACTTTGTTTCTTTTGGATAGTGTGAATATATTTATGTAATAATAAATTTGGTACTTAAAAGCGTCTGTTCAGCTTTCATTTTCCTATTTTTGTTTTCACTTTTCTAAAGTTCTTTACATTCGAATATCATAATACTCAGAGATAATAATCTTACCAGCGAGTGAAAAGTGTTTTCTCACTTTTACGGTTTCCAATAATCCTTGGTTTTCATCCTCGCTTTTTTTTAAATACAATATAGGCAACCGTTTGACCACAATCTCACCTGATGTTAAGCAATGACGCTAAAATTCTTTTTATTTAAATACTTATACTCTTATACTTCAGAATTTTTTCATAAAACAGCTTGTTTGACCAATTCTATTCATATTTTGCTGACCAATTTCTCTCATCTTTTCAGGTAGTGTAGTGCCGTGCAGTGAACTCTTGGTGTACCACTCAGTTCCATTGAGCTGACCCAAATGCGGACACTTTATGGGAGTTCTTACTTACGCGGGCAATCATGGTAAGATATAACGATGTGATAACGGCTTAGTTGAATGATTTATTATTTGAGGTGAGAGCCACAGTCTCAACAGAAGCACTGGCTCACTCCTACTATAGGTAAACCATGTAAGTCAGTCCACTCCTTGCAAATCGACAGGGCTGAGGGACGTGTTTGCACCAAGAGCGGGCATCACCGCGGTCAAATTGGATTTCACAAAAAAAATGTTAAGAAGCACATTTCGTTTTATTAAACACATCAACTTAAATAATCTATACCACAGATAATACGTCTGTACTAATATTATAAAGAGGAAAGATTTCATTGTTTGTTTGCATTGAACAGGCTCCGAAACTACTGGATCGATCTGAAAAATTCTTTCACCGTTGGGAAGCTAAACTATCCCCGGGTGACATAAGCATAAGGCTATATTATATTTTCATTTTTTTTAGATATTTACTAAAACTCCTATAATGAACCCAAGGTGTAAAAAATGACCTAAAAAACTAGTAATATTTTGTTAAATACCCGTACGAAGCCGGGACGGGCCGCTAGTAGTACATGTTTCTGATGTGCTCCAGTGGTTCTTACTCAGCTGTGTTGACGAAGTTAGTGCTTGAAATATAACGTTCTACGCTTTACGAGATTTTTCGCACGTTACGTGAATGTGAACTATGAATGTACGTGCTACGTCACACGTACTTTTCGGAACGTGCTAACAAAAATTTTGTTCTTCCTATTTACATACTCATAGAGCGCATGCGCGGCAACAACTTGACTGTGAGCGTTGCCGCGTTTTGAATGAATGAATGGATGAATGAAAATAACCTTACAAACCCATAGGTACCTCCTTGTGTTAGTTACTAGTAGTAGGTATACCTCTGGTCTGTGGTTACTGGATGGCATGTGAGGTTTTTTATGTTATGTTTCATGTATAGGTATGCATAGCTTTTTTTTTAGTTGTTTTAATGATGATGGCAAGCGTAGTGTAGAACGCCCTCCGGCTAGGTGAGGTGACGATCTGAGACATGTAGCTGGCAAACACTGGATGAGAAGAGCCGAAGACCGGGCTCAGTGGCGCGTCTTGGGAGAGACCTACGTCCAGCAGTGGACCGATATAGGATGATGATGATGATGAATGATGATGTAGGTATATAATAGGGTTATATTATCGCTAAGCGACAAAACCCTTTAAATAAATGAAAAAAAAAATGTGAGACAGATTATACAGAAAATAAGATACAATTACGTACAAAGGTCGGTCTTATCCTAGCGATAAGACCGCCCATTGTACGAAATTGTATCTTTGCGCGATTTCTTTTACGAGTTTTGCTGCGTTATCGTACAGTGTAACTTTACCTTTACTAGCCCGTCACTGTTACAACTAAATGATGGAACCAGATGATGGTCCATGGTAACCACTGCCTATAATGATTCATTGCCTCACCGGGCACATCCACCGAGGACGTGCCCGTGATGCATTTGCGCTCCTCACTCTGTGACATGACGGAATGTACTTAGAATTTCCTCACTAAATTAACGATAGAAAAAAACTCAATTTTTTATTGCATCTGACTAAACCTTAGCAAACAGTGTAATGGAATGAAACATGGAAAAAAGAAAAAAGAAGAAGAAGAAGAAGAAGCCTTTTTGGATGTGACACCTCTAACCATTGTACGATTAGATTTTTTAGAGACAGACTATTATAGGGCGATAATAGGGCTAACTTCCAAGGAAATTAATAGATAAATGAAATTAAGAACATTTTTATTTATAACAAACAGGTTCAATATATAAACAAAAGGTTATGAACTGAAACAGTTTTCAGACAACAACTCTACTGTTCTTGTGACGTGTAATAGGATTAGGTGTGCCTGGGAAAGGCTCGTATCAAACACCACATCAACGCCAGACCACTACAGAGCATGCCGGGGATAGACAGACATTTTGGTCGAATGATTCGAATTTGGTTTGCAACTGTTCACGAAGCGTCGGTCAATGTTAGCTTTGAAGCTTGGCTCGGTGTACCTACTGGCTGCGAATAGTCGTGTTTGCGAGAAATGGGATTGAGCCAGTGTTGGTTTGTGATTTCTTAATTAAAATTGCTACTGGTCTTGAAATATTAACTTTATACATTAGTAACTTTGTGAAGAGCTTTTGCAAATACTGTGGTTAAAGAAATTGCCAAATTTATTTTTATTAAAGTACCTATTCATATCGTTTATTGCAAATATGTTATGTTACATGGTCACTATGGTCAGGCCTTAATGTTAAGGTTAGTGGATTACTTAATAAACCCTCAGTTTAGGGTATGGCAACATTTGGAGTAGAATCGCTCCTACCTTTGACTGGTCTTTATAAATTTTATGTAACGAAGGGATGTGTGTTGTGTGTGTGCCATTTTAATTACAATTAAAGATGGTTTTGATGCGCCAGTTGTTCGCGCTCAAGGCAAGAGAACTCCTTGGCTTGTACCTAAATCTTTTCCTCCCGTTAATTTACTATGTAACTCAATCCAACCCATGCCAGTATTCCCAGTATTTTCTCTACAATTATGTTTGGCAATTTGCTACAGTGTTGTTTATTGTGCGGGCCAAACAAATGTGATTGGATATTGGCTCGGACCGAACTCATTGGGGAAAAGCGGGAAGTCGCCACATTGTTTCGTAAGCAGGTCAGCACGAATAAATGTGACAAGTTATACACTGCGTGCCAATTCCAAGTCTACCGCGGAGGTTTGTTGCGTCACCGCGCAGTGTAGCTCGAATACTCCGTTACGATACGTTTACGATTGGTACATTTCTTCGTGCTGACCCCCCAGGCAGGATATAAAGCAACTGGCGAGGGAAGTGAATACTAATCTTGTACTGCTTCTGGGTTCTAGGAAATCCCAGGTAGTGTTTGGAGATTTACGAGTTTTGGGCGGACGATCGCATTTGTGAGCTTTCCGGTGCGCAAAGTCGTTCACTGAAAAAGAAAAGAGATACATTTATTTCTTCTAGTTTACCTAGAATAGTGAATAAGTCTGGTAGAGTAGTCTCTACTAGGCCTATTACCATATTAAGGACCTAACTGCATTTATACCGCAGTAGTGTTTTAGTCTAATTGCAAATACGCTTTCAACGAACACCAACGTGTAACGAGTAGATATAAACCTAGGTACCAACCAGTGTACTCGCTCGCTACTCCATCAACATTGAGCATGTTGGTTGAGTGAAAAGTGAGTCTGCTCTGACCGTTTGAAGTAGCCATTTCGTAACTTACTAACATTATACTTACGTAGATTTGGGTGCTAACAGTAAACTTCTTGGTTGCACATTTACAGTTGAAGTATTAGGTAAATTAAAATCGATTGGTGCACAAAAGTGGAATAGCGTAGGTGCGGAAGTTCTGGTGCGCATATGTGTAATGCTTCAAACTTTTGACCACTATCTTATCGGATGAACCACGATTACTTAGAAGAAACCTATTCAACTACATTACTCTAAAAACCTTCTAAATTATAAGTAGCAATTTCCCAAACTGTTACCTATAAGTATTATATGATCTAAACATTGTCCCAGGCACTACAGTGTCCCGTTAAGTGTAGGCATAGGTTGCCTCCTGACGCTGTATAAATCATCTTCAAAGGATTATTATTATTATTATATGGTCGGTGGTATTACGTATTGTATTAAGTATTCAGTTGTCTAAGGTTTTCTTTTGTACGACGATCCTTTAATAATTCTCTCAGTAAACCATTTCTTACATAAACAAAAAGCCTCCTCCATTACCTATTATGGCCATAAGTCTCGGTGCATGCCCGTGTCGACTCTTAGGGCACTCAACATACAAAATAAATGTAACCCCGGAAAGAGAAAAGAAAAATAACAGCGGCCGCAACGCTTCCGCACCAAATGGGCATCGAAATGCCGAAATGTTTCCATATTCTGAACTTTACGACCTTTTAATAAAGCTTAATTTAGCTGCTGGTTTATGTAGCATAAGTTTGAATCGGCGTTGGAAATAGCGAGGTGCTATGAATTCACAAATGTGTTTTATAGCGTAAACATCGAAAGAGACCGCGTTTGATATTTGTAAACAAAAGTGCAAATTAATGTGCATATTCAACTTGGATTAATTTTGCATCAATGATTGATGCAGATGGTATTGTTTCTATAAAATAGTACCAGACAAAGCTGGCTTGGAAATTCATGTAATATTTTCACGATCGACATTGCCTCTAGGTTTCGGCATAAAAAAAACTGGTTGTCAAAACATCAACAATTAACTTTTGTTAAGTACCTAGGTATATAAATTCTTTGCGGATGCAGGAAATAGAAAGCATCCCATTTAGCAGCAGGAAACATGCGTTTTCAACAGACGTCGGTTAAAAAACATGACTAAGTATAAGCCTAAATAACTGATAACAGGCTTAATGTTGATTCAGATCCAGACTAGCATAAAGCCCAAACAAAACCTTCACGACACATAAAGGCAGCATTCATACTTAGGGCTCCCGGAAAAGCCCGAGAAGAGGAAAATAAACTGCCATCTTAGAACACAATGTTAGTATTTGTCGAAGGGAAGTCGAGATAACGAGCTGTGAAAGTAAATACTGAACACAATGCAATACGTTTGTGGGACGCTTTGTGTTCCACCGTTTTAGAGAAAATTTTGTCGAAATGATAAGATTGTGTTTCTTATTCAAACAAGTTGCGCCCTTTGTGTTTCTTATTCAAACAAGATGCGCGACTTTTAAAAAAAATTCAACGAATATACTGCTAGGGTTTCCGCATGTGATATCGGATTTAAATTTGATTGCAGAGATCATTTTGTGTGGAAAAATAAATCCCAGTGAAATGTAAGCAAAAAAGTTACCCTTCTCAAAGTCTGGTAAAAACCAGCGACACTTTCAGTATTGTTTTAAACAAAAACACCAATTTGTAAAACTTATTCGTGTGAAACGGTTCGCCACTTGCAGCGGCCGAGGAAAAAACATATTGGCACTCTCGACCCTTTGGTCGGCTCAATAGACTCTTTAGCCTATTGAGTTTTTCCATCCTGGCACGGGCAGGAGATGACAGCGACGCTCGAACATAAATGAAATTTTTGAACACGGTATGAAAGTGTCTAGTAGCTCAATGTATGAAATCTCCCCACGATATCGTGTGTCGTGTCGGTGGTAGAGTAAAAACGCCAATTCTCCCGAAGCCTTTTTAAATAAAATTATTGTTTCATTAAAGGGG
Source organism: Eulithis prunata (assembly GCA_918843925.1). NCBI lineage: Eukaryota > Metazoa > Arthropoda > Insecta > Lepidoptera > Geometridae > Eulithis > Eulithis prunata. Next base: position 2,156,989 of record OU974016.1, on the reverse strand, counting down.
ATAAAATTGATCTCACGTGTAAGTGAGTAGATTATCTTTATCGTACGCTTTAGGTACGTGATGGAAATTGGGTTTTTCGATTATTTGTAGAACGTGGCGTCGCATCTATTTGATAAAGATCTCCGCTTATTTCCAAGCAACCTGTCCAAATAAACTTTATTTAATTTATATTGTTAGGTACATTTAGCTATAAAAAACGTGATCTGTATAGTTGAAACTCAGTGTTCCCGAATTTTTTTTTTTTTATTATTTGGCTGCCAGCACACCTGGTGGTAAGTGTAGCTGCAGCCTAGGGTGGAGCACGCTTAGCTATAATCCACCTATTGACTCTTTTCTTGAAAATTCCTAGGTTATATCTTTCAGGAAATACTGATGATGGCAGAGAGTTCCACTCCTTTGCAGTTCGCATTATGAAGGTGGAAGCAAATTACTATAATTTGGAAGTTTTCAAGAGTAGAATTCAAGAGTGAATAGGTACCTTCTAGGTAAGCGTGCTACACCGTCGACCAGATCATCGCTGAGAGTGTGCTTAAACGGTAACCTATGTATTAAAAAAAATGCACCTAAAAATGGTGGCGCAAAAAAACACATAGTTCACACAACGTGTATGAAAGCTGGTAGGTACCTAGTAACAAAGGAGAATCAAGGATAACCGATTGGTGTTTTTTATGGATTAACGTTATGACTCTTCGATCGTCGCTTTATAAATTAGAGTTCTTTACGAACACTTCAATAGGCTAAAAATAGATAAAAAACATTATCCATGCAACACAATAGACGCTCATACGTACGGCACAGAAATGTTTCGTACACAACAAGCATCCCTTCGCACACATTGTAAGACCCTTCTGATGTCGACCCATGTCATTAGTTGTATCCCACCCCCATAAAATACCCGAAAATGAATACCTACTCGACCTGAAAAGACCACAACAGCTGGCTTCTGAAGCACATACAAGTAGCTAGACAATAAAAGAACTCAATGTGTCAAAATTACATGATCCTACACTAATATATTAAGGTTATGAATTTCGAGTACAGCCAACGACATTATGAACTACGTTTAAAATGATCATTAGGTAGATCTTCCAGTTGAAATTTTAGAATCAAAAATCATACAAATAGAAACAATGAAACTATTTGAGATAACTAAGTAGGTAGACCTAGATGATTGACCTGTCTAAAGATTTCTGTAAAAGTAAACACATTTGCATAACTAAATTTTTTGTCACAAAATGTATTTCAGCTATTTACGAGTAGACTAAAAACTCTCATGATATTTAGGGTTTTGAAATGGTAATATAGATTGATGATCAATTAATTAAATAATGCCGTCTGAAACAGAACTAACCTAGGGCACTTAGAATCGGTAGAACGGTTTGTTCATAGCAATAACTAAAGTATGCTCTCAGTATTGGAATTATGAATAGAACAATAACTCTTAGGTCCATATTCGATGCCTCAGTTCGTCCCCACACGGCTCATTTCCTTCTTTCATTTAGCTCAGTTCCGAGGAAAACCAATGAATATGGGTGCTCGGGAATGGCACACTTTATTGAATTGAGCACACCTGTGACGAGGTACATGCTCGATGCCTCAATAACAAATTCTGAATGGTTTATTTTATTCATTTGGGCAATTTAGACATTCTCCCGTACGAGTAAGAAAATATTCGTTCAATGAACTCGAATTACGACATTGGAATTTTTGTGAATGGAAGATAATTCGCTTACTTTTGTTTCGTAAATATTTATTTTTAGAACCTATTCCAGTTATTTTAGTAGGACAGGCTTTTCTGTCTTTTATTTAATGTAAGTATTTAGATCTAGGAGCAATATAAATTCTTTGCAACGGTTTGTAGATAACTCAACTGTTTCACGTGTATATTGGGTTTTATCCTATCGAGCCCACCGAGCCCACGTGGTAGTGGGCTCGTTGGGATTTTTTTTCCTCATCTGGCCCACCAATGGCCAGCCGGTGGGCTCGATGGGAATAACCAGTATTTTAATACCGTAATATCCTGCATCCCACTACCCGTAATATCTGGAGTATTCCTCTTCTTGTCTCCCGTCGGCTGGAACATCCACCGTCTTGCTAGCCCATAAAACTTCCTAACCACCTTCTCTAGTTCTTATGCTATGGCTACAACCTCTAAAACAACATTTCCATTTATATTAAGCTCCATTTCATAAAATCCAACAGTTTCCTTGCATTATAATTTCGTAAACAAGTTATTTTCTCAAAAAGTTAAAACACGGACCCAACAGGATACGTCGTTGCATCCGGCCTCGTACAGGAAGCAGCAACAATGAGTATTTCATACGAGGTGTTCTCGTAAATGCGAAAATCACTTGACCTGGCCTACATACTAATGTTCACACATCCAGTACTGGGTACTTCTTTTATTTAATCACTTCATTTTGTACAGATAATTGAAATAAAAACATATAGATAGAGTTAGAACCTCCTCCATTTTTGGAGTCGGTTAAAAGAATAGGTAAACGTATATTTCAATAAGAATCTGTAATGGTTAGCCTCAATAACATTTAAAAATCTTTTTCTAATAGAAAATGAGACTGTATGAAAGCAAATTGCTCACCCACCCCTCCTGATGTAAAGCGGTTACCTAACTACGGTCTAAAATGCTTGTGATACACGTCTGATGAAGTGGTTCACGAAAATTTTTATAACATCCCAATAGTTATGAATCGACCGGGATTTGAACCCGCGATATTGATACCACTATCGACTCGTATAACTCCTAGGGATGTGTTTAGACGATCCAAGCGACCAAGAGAAGAGAGATATACACTAATTTAAAACGAATTGTAACTTTGCTTTGTTTCAGAGTTTGATGGCGATTATAAAGTTCGGTTACGCCCTCGTGGTGGTGACCTTACTGCTGATGATATGGGCATCTCTGTCAGGAGCTTTAGAAGTAAGTATTGTAGACGATGCAAACCTCCTCGGTATAGGCGAGTGACGGATGGTGGTGTAAAAGTTTTATTTTTGATTTGAGTCATGTGTTCGGTGGTCATGTGACAGAGGAGAAAAATAGATTTGGTTTAAAATATTTTTGCAATTTTTAATTTACTTCAGCCTTCCCTTCCCCATAAATAACAAGTATGTTATAAGTTGTAAAGAAGGAATTGACCAAATCAGTAGGTACAGTTATTATTTTACTTTATACTAGCTTCCGCCAGCGACTTCGTTCGCTTTCCGAGATAAAAAATGGTCTATGTGTTAATCCAAATCATGGACAATATATGTATATTATTATTCCAAGTTTTATCCAAATCGGATCAGTAGTTTTTGCGTTACAGAGTAACAAACATCCATACATTCTTACAAACTTTCGCGTTTATATTTTATAGTAGAAAGGAGGATACCCAACACGGGTCTACACTATACACAGTCCAAGATATTATTTGAAGGATTATGACAAAGATTTTCATAATTATAGTACCACAGGGTGCCCAAAAACACAAAACAAAATACAAAGAAAGAGTAAAATTATAAAATATGATTAGCCCTACATAGGGATGGACAATGGACACCTATATAGAAAAAATACTTGAACATGTCCACATGTTTAAGTACTGTATTTTTATAGGAACACTATACTTACCAATTTTTTTTTCGTAAATTTTATTGATCACTTAAATTTTTCTCAAGAATATTTTTCTTACATTTTGTATTTATTTGAATCTACTGTTCCGTTCCATTGATTCATTTCAAATAAGGAAAAGTAATTGATTTCGCAAAATACAGCTATACGCCGAGCCCCTCTAGTTACGTATTTGGCGACTGGGCTGCGACAACCATAAATTATCCATTATCTCATTCCAGAAATCCCCTGAGAGCTCCCCTTTCGAAGGAGATTTCTATAGTTTTTGTCCAATAACCCCCTTAGCCGCCGCTTAGGGATTATTGGATAAAAAGTCCAGAAATCCCCTGAATAGTTTATTTAGACCTTTGTATACCCCGTCCGTTCCGTAGTTACATTTAGCGTTCTTTTTATATGCATGTATGTATGTACCTACAAAAAAGTGATTCGATATCATTGCTGCCTAGTTTGATACATAAAGTACAAAAATTGGTTTCATACATCAAAATACACAACTTTCGCTTATCGTAGACCTGTCGCGGGCAAAGTAATCAAAAAGCGGATACAAAGGTCACCAGCCTACTTATAGTAAGTATCAGAGACATTTTGGCAGCCTACGAAATAGCGGAAAATAGCTTTTCGTCATTGGCTGCTTTTATAAGATTTTGTTGTACTTTTTCTTTTAGCAAAGTTGGGTGTTTTTGTGGCGAACTCTTTTTTATTTTATTATGTTTTCTTGTAACTTTCGGCTAATATTATTCTCAATAGATTCCTTGACCTATAGGTAGATAATTAAATGTAATATCTCTTTGACTGCGATTTGGAGTAATGTGTCTATTTAAAAACGAGTCTAGTTACTATTACAATTTACAATCTCTGTAGACATGAGAGCTTCTATGTGGAATAAAACCTTTTTTTATTTCCTTATTAATATGAACAGAATAATTTTTTTTTTAATTTATTACTAATTATTAAACATCCAATAAATCAATTAAAACATTTATTCATTAAATAAAATAATAAAAAGACATGCAGAAAATCATTTATTCACAAAGAAACTAACAACTAATACAGTATTTACAATATTCACAATATTTACAAAATACACATGAAACAGTTGAGCCATCTACAAACCGTATGCAGAAATAAAGTATTAAAAATAAAATGAAAATATCGTGCACTTTTGTTTTAACATAGCTTTAGGTTATTAATTTATATTATATTAATTCTTGGTTGGGGATGTTTTATTAATAAGGACCTCTCCACTAGTAAAAGCCTCCTCCAATTTCTTCCAAGTGTATATAGATATATAATTTTTTAATTTGATTTATAATTTTTCTACAGCTCCACGTAGACACAGGGCATCCACCATGCCTCTTCCAAGCCCTCTGCACATGTTCCAAACCAGCTGGAGACCTCGGTATAGTGACATGCAAGCATGTGCCTATCCTCAGGGTACCAGCGCCCATCAACAGCTCCAAGGTCTTCAGTCTGGAGCTAAACGAAAACAAAATTGTGGACCTTGAGCCACAGTTCTTTCAAGCTACAGGTAATTTCCATTGCAGCGACTTTAAGTCTTAAACTAAAGAGTGTAAACTTCAATATCCCTTCGAATTCCTCCTTCTCTGATTTCTCCTGGCTGGAGGGATTCTCCTTTACAATATTTTTTCCGAAAGTGAAAGCCACTTCTATAAGGGTGCAGGGTCCAATCTCTTTTGGTATGTCCCATCCCATGCCTTATCAATATCTCTTTCAGGGTACAAGAATAGTGTGTTACTTCGTTCACTTTGCTGTGTCACCTTGAACAAACTATAACATGGTCAGAAGGGCAAGTCCTGTGGGTGGCTTACACAGGACAAAGAAATAAAAATACTTAATTATCCAGGTCTAAATGAAGATTATTGCATTTATTATTTGTCTTTGTTGGAACAAGCGTTTCAGGCTTGGGCCAAGAACTTGTGATATTCACAATGTATTCTTCATTTTGAACAAAGTCTGTGAAATTACTACATCCAAGTAAGACTATCGATTGGCACAAATACTTAAACTACGTATGGCACATTCTGTGGCACATATTTCCGTTTCAGAAACTATCGAGTGCCTCATTAAATTTTACGCCAGAACACTGATTTGCAGCTTCGTTAGCCTTCTGTATGTAACATGACGCTATATGGGTCATAGCCGAGCTCAAATCAAATTGGGTTGGTTCCGAATCCGCTCTCTGTTACGGATATTGTGAATATTCCGGTGTAAATATATGCACGGTAAATAGGTATTGACGTAACTTACATTGCGGTCTAGAAATTGATGCGAGCTGATTTTTTGCTGCCATCCATATACGAGAAATATTATTCACTGGCGTTATTATCATAGGAGACATTTCTTTGTATCGTAAACTTGTCCCCAAACGCAGGGTGACTTTTTGATCAGTGCCCCAGGCGAGGCTGTTGGCGAGGCCGATGACGACATTTTTAATCGAGTGAGCGAAAGGAACGAAAAAGAACGAAAATCTTAGTGACAACTTGGGCAAAAATAGTTTGTATGTTTATTCGACGAGAACTTTCGAAGCGCTTATCCAATCTTCACAGAATTCGTTAGGTGTACAGATAGTGCTCTTAAGTTTTACTGGTTTGTAAAATGAAGTAAATCGGTCAACTAAGTCGGTTTAGAACCAAGTTATAATGAGTGTGGCTGGGTATGCAAGTAGAGAAAGACCGAAGAAGAAGTGGTTGGATTGTGAGAAAGAGGATATGAATGTGAGAGGAGTAGATTCAGAGTTGACAAATTATAGGAGTGAGTGGAAGAAGAAAACATGTTGTGCCGACCCCATCTAGCGTGGGATAAGGGCAGAGGAATGATGATGATAAGTCGGTTTAGAACCGAAGATAAATGATTTATAACTTTGCGTTGACTCGTAATGTTTTATTACAAACATAATCTCTTCCCTTTCGAACTCCCCCGAGCCAACTAAACAACATTAACATTCGCAACGATGTTCTAACATGTTCCAATTCATTTCAGGGCTGTACCGGCTGGCCATAAACCAGAATCCTCTGGAGAGTATTCACGAGGAGGCTTTCTACGGACTCGACAATACGCTGTGGGAGTTGGAGCTACGTCACGACAAGCTTATATCCGTGCCCAGTCGCTCGCTTCGATACCTGCAGAAGCTGAGACTGCTGGATTTGACAGGTAACTTTGTAATCTATTTAGCTGGTCATAGGGCACAAAATCTTTTAAATTCTATAGTCTTATCAGACGCTTTATAAGGTCTCCAAAGCACTGGATACCTACTGGTTTTGAGAGTTGGAGTTAAGTCAAGGTAAGAAGAGATAGCTGCTAGATTTACAGGCTTTTCGCAATAATACGACAGAATGCCACACAAATTCCACTAATTAATAACAGTTGAGGTTCAAATTCAGTACCAATAATGGTTCGACCGATGTGTAGCTTAGAAACGTCACTGTTCTGCTGGATCTAAATAGTCTAAAAACAGTTTAAAAATTACGGTTTAGCTGCGTTTCAGCTGTCTTTGATAGTAGAATAGGAAATAGCAGAAAACAGATAAAAAACTACGGATCAGCTACGTTTCAGCTGACGTCCTTAATGGAATAACCCTTCTGGTATCCTTAACACTGTGAGATATTAGTTATAGCTAAAACTAGTAGATGCAAAGATAACTTGGTATAAGAAAATAAGTGACAAAAATTCAAAGAATGTATTATTATTTTTATGATAAAAGTAATGGAACAAGCTGATAGCTCACCTGATGTTAAGTAGTAACTTCTGCCTATAACAATGCGTTACCTCACAGAGTATATAGAGTAATTGCAAAGATGTTTACTTTTCTTTATCTAATTGGACTGTAATTCCAATTTCCAACCAGTGTAATACCTAAAACACTTGTGTAAACATTCTGTCTCCTTCAAACGAGTTAGAAAGTTTCCAAAATGTTTTCTCTAATGAGTGTAAGACAACAGCTATCAATTGGAATTGTTTGAAAAGTTGCTTTACTGTATTGCTGAAGCTTGTACGACGCCGACCTACGTACACCAATAGAATTACTGATGGGTTATTATAACCATTGGATAAGTTAACAGTTTCCAAAACTTTAGAATAGAAGTTTTGTTAGCGTTGAACAAACGTCGCTGATGCAAAAGATCTGACTCGACGGAATTATGCTGTTTCTTATACTTTTGGTAAATAGCAGTCTAATTATAATAGTAAATTTGGTTGGAAGATGACATTCTCTTCTGATTGATTACTTTCGTAGGTAGGTCACGTTGAGCAGTCGGGCAAAACTTGATGGAGTCCTTCAGACGGCCTAACTCCTTCAGAATTCACCACTAGTTTATTATAATTACATCTTACAAAGCTATGGGAAGCTTGTTAATACCTTTAAGTAACCGTCCGGTTTATTTAATGGTGAACTTTGACCTTAGCCGATATATTTTAAAGAAGCTTAGTTTCGACAGGTGATTTGTTCTTATGTTCAAGCTTTATTTAAGTTTAAGTAAATCGTTCTCATTTGTCTTTTGTGAAGTTCCTTGAGGCCTAAAACAAAACCTTTTAACCTTTTTGAGGGTAGATTATGCAAATGCTTCATTTTGCCTTTTTAATAGACGATATTTTAGTAGGAATACTAAATTGTAAATTATTCAGATAATAGCTGAGGGCTTTAACCTTATGCTTTACCAGACACAATAGAAAAGTATTGTGTCTCGCGTGGATTCGCATTGACACATACCAAAGGGTAGTATTGTTAGTATATGTTAGTATAGTATTATATGATCTGTGCCAAAGGTTAACGTCGATTTTTAGATAAATTATAACTCAATCACCAGATATTTGGAAAACTTATAACTTTTTCTTCTATACTGGCCGGCGCGCCTTAAAACGTGCCCCGTCTCCATGTATGTGCATGTATGGAATAGTAAAATGACATGACGCGACGCTGGCAGAAATGTTCAAATCCGGAATATTGCCAAAAAAAAAAAGATAAAATATTGAAAATGACCATTAGCGTTAGTACATGCCAAAATCACCAGATATTTAGAAAACTTAACATAGATGAAAGTTTTAATAAAATTTATTCACAAAGAAAATTACAACTAATACAGTATTTACAATATTTACAAAAATAAATTTTACATAGATTGAATATTTACGTAATATTGAATATTGAAAATGGCCATTAGTCAACTGAATGCCAATTCTGAGTACAAAAGAACCCGAGTACTGTAGAAAACTGCATTCAACTGAACTACATAATTATTAGGCAGTACTATACAATAGAGTTGGTTCCGCGCATCACAAAGCTGAATGAATAGTTCGAGAACGTACCTATAAAAGGTATTGTATTGTGGCCGTGTACCTATAAGTAATCTACTCACTCTGTCGATCGGTAAGTGCTTTGGCGAGTTCCATGGTGTCAAATTAACCATCGATTGGACGCAAAAGTGGAATAGCGTAGGTGCGCAACTTTTTGGTGCGGAAAGTGGAATATCTCGATGACCAACATAGGATTGACAAAACCAGGGGTTTTGTTTGACCATTGTATGCTGATATTCAGCATTTGTTATGGAGATAATCAATAGATAGATAGAAAGATAGAAAATACTTTATTGCACCCCTTAACGTAGGAATTACAAGAAAATAAAGAAACAAAACTTAAATTAATTGTACAATAGGCGGTCTTATCGCTATGCAGCGATCTCTTCCAGACAACCTTGGACGGAAAGGACTTCCGTCCAAAGAAGAAGATATAATACAGGGGGTGCTGTATAAAAATAAAGAGATTGGAAGAAAAAAAAAATTTCATAATCAATGGAGGTTTCAAGACTTTCTGATAAAGTAAATTCTAGACCTTGAAGTTTTTGTTACTTTAGACTTCTCGGATAAATGAATCGCGACATAGATTTGAATTGAGACTAGGAACCGTATGCTGATACAGAAATCGTTACTCAAGCACAAATTTGAGTAGTTTTTCATACAAAAATCTATGCTTGAGTACGGATCTGTGCTACAGCAGTAAACCAGCATACGTGCCTAAGATTTAGACATAGACATTCATTTATTTACTACATGGCACACAACATACAAAACATATAGACAAGTACAAATGAAATAATAATAATAATAAAAATAACGAAAGCACTGAATTTAAAAGGAAAAAATCAATATATACTAAATAACATAAATTGGTGCCTATATGTATGATGCCTGCCACAGCAGCAAATGGGTCCTAGCTCAGCAATTTGCCTACTGTTTTAGCAGTAGGCGCTGTTATTCTGCTAGAAGATTTGCTGAAATTTTCAATGAAGCACTCTTTGAAATGCTTTCGTAAGCCCCGAATCTAAACCCAGTTTCTTCCTAGGTAACGAAATCACGGACATATCGGGTGACAACTGGCGAGGCTTAGAAAACACGCTCCAGACATTAGTCCTAGCTGATAACTCCATCGCAAGCCTGCCTTTGGACGCGTTCACCGGTCTACCGATGCTGGAAACTCTGGACCTTCACGGAAACCATCTATCTGTTATTGATCCGGGCGTGTTCCGTGATGGGATGAGCAGGCTGAACCGGGTAAGTTTGGTGTTTAGTATTAGGTAGTAGAGGTTCTTGTGAAAGAGCTTTTACTAATATTATAAACGCGAAAGTTTGTAAGGATGTATGTAGGTATGGATGTACGTTGTATGTATGTATGGATGTATGTTTGTTCCTCTTTCACGCAAAAACTACTGATCCGATTTGGATGAAACTTGGATTATATATTGTCCGTGACCTGGATTAACACTTTGAATTAATTACTTTGTTATTTTTCCTACTTTATGTTATTGTATAAGTTGCTTGTTCCTATGCGCATGATGTGGTACCCTATAATTATGGGAGCACCTTGTTTTATTTCCTTTTATATGTACTTTGATTTGTTATGTGTAAACCTGTGTTGAGTATCCATTCTTTTAAAAAAAAAAAAAACACATACTACTTTTTATCCCGGAAAATCAACGGGATTCAAGCGGAAGCTAGTCTTACATGTACATGCGATTTTTTATTTTTATTTGTCTTTTTTCTAGTTATTCTCCGACGCTTATTTACTGATTTTACCCTCTTTCAGTTGCTGCTAAGTGATAACCAACTAGTCTACATTCCGTATGAAGAGTTATCACCGCTTAGGCAACTCCGATTCTTGGATCTATCCAACAATCTGATCAAGCAAGTGCCGCCGAACCACGAATTAAACGGAATAAGACTGTCTTTGGACTCTTTGAAGTAAGTACTTTGATTTCTTTATAGATTTAAAGATTTGAAGAGGCTCAGTTTTCCCCTGCGTGGGAGATTTCTGGAACTTTTGTCCAATAATCCCCTTAGCGACACCTGCGACTGCCGTTAGGGGAAAATTGGGAAAAAAATCCAGAAATCCCCTTAGATGGGTTCATTTACACAGTTTTCTATACTACTGAGAAGGCAAAGCAAATAATGCCTTTTTCAGCAAATAAATGCCTGTCTATGTCAAAGAAGCGGTAACGGCCCACCTGATAGAATGAAATATTTATTTTGTAACCGTAGCATAGTTTTACATTATCTGTGGCGTAGCCATATTGGATGACTGCAACATCTACAATCATTATTTCAAAGTCAAAGTCAAAAAGCTTTTATTCAATAAAATCTCACTGATCACTTTGAATCGTCACTACGTTTTGTATGATTAGGAATAATTAAAAGGACACGAGTTTTGTCATTTTTTGAAACGACACATAGCACTTTTATTTTAATAGTTTTTCTTGTGTTATTGTGAGTATTGTTGTTTAATTTTGGTGGAATTTTAACCAATAATACTTAGGTCGTAACATAAAGTGTGAGCCATTGGAAAAAATGTGTGTAAAGTGGTTTTTCTGAATGTGAAAATTCGTGTTAGGTTTTGAAGAGAAAATCCACCATTTTTTTTCAAAACAAACGACAACCGACTTGACAAATGACTTGACTTGACTTATTTATTACAATTTTAACACTTGACATTGGCAAAATTGTCTGTCGAAATGACGGACAGAGGCCATTATTGAAGAGAAGAAGAATAATTAAAAAAAATTGTATTGTATTTTTGTATTAACTAATGCTTACTGTACGCATTGTCTTTCTATATCAATGATTTGTTATTCCAGACTTGACAACAACATAATAACGGTCCTGTATCCTGGAGCGTTTAAGTACTTCAACATTTTGAACTCTACATCTTTGGATGGCAACCCTATCTATGCTTTGAGGGTATGTTCTTTGCTAAATAAAAAAATTTGAACTGTTTTTTGAAAAATACGAAATGTCCTTTTTTAGTCTGATTTGGATCAGACAGATAAACATTTTATTGTACACAAAGAAAATTAAAGCTATAAAGAACAAAGGGCGGTCTTATCACTAAAAGTGATCTCTTCAGACAACCTTTCAATGTAGAGGATAGGAGATAATTCTGTAAACTAGTTTAATCTGGTTTGCAATAGTTTGCGAATAGCTCTTATTTAATATGTATTTTGTTAATAATAATATTCATAATTCTGTGTGAACAAATCTATTTTTCTATTCTATTTCTGTATAATCTGTCTCGCATATTAGTTTGTAAGGTGTATCCTACCTACTACGTACAATAAAGTATTTTCATTCATTCTATTAGTTTAGTATTTGCTAAATACCTATTAACTATCATATAGATAATCAAATTATATAACATTTCAGGAAGATGCCTTCAGAAACGCCAAAATCAAGACTCTATCGCTCCGAGACTGCGAAATAGTTGAGTTATCGCCGGCCTCGTTTGCGGGACTCGAGAATAGTTTGCAGAGCCTAGATCTCTCTGAGAATAATCTCACTATGATATCTAAGTTCATGCTCAATAAGTTGGACTCACTTCGCTTTTTGAACCTTAGAGAGAATAAGGTGAGTGTTTCGCTGAAGAATTTAGAGGTACTTAAGGATTTTCATACTAAAGTATTTTTCCATTTATGGGTGAAGAAGAATATAATTTTACATTGAAATAACTGTTATAGGCTTTATATTGAATTTTACATTGAAATAACTGTTATAGGCTTTATATTGGTCTTCATTTGCGGCAAAGAATACAGTATGATCAAAAAGTATTTCAAAAACTTCCTCTGTCTTCCTCGTTTCATCAGTTTACCCCGTGAATTTTATGGGGATATCTCTATGCCAATTGTACTGGTGTACTGGTGGGCTAGATGGGAAAAAATCCCAACGAGTCCACTACGCAACTGAGTGGGTTTTTCTCATCTGGCCCACCAGTGGGCCGATCGGCGGTGGGCCCACCGACAACTTTCACGAAACTCAAGAGCCAACTTACAAAAGTTTAAAAAAGTAAAAAGTTATCCAACGAAATTGATCGTTCGTGTTATGAATTTTCTTCTCCCCAAGTTTTATATAAATAAATAAATAAATAATAAATATTCACGGACACTTAACACAACGCCTTCTAGTCCCAAACTAAGCAAAGCTTGTACGATGGAAACTAGATGGCTTATAGAATACATACATAATTTTTTTTTTGTAAATACATACTTATAATACATAGAAACACCCAGACACAGAACAAACATCTGTGTTTATAACACACAAATGTTTGTTCTCGGTGGGGATCGAACCCACGACCCACAGCACGGAAGGCAGAGCTATTACCGACTGAGCCATGACGCCTGTCAATATGTTATAGTTATTGCCGAAAATTTTAAAATGAGCACACATTGTCATTTTTCATGACAATTTTAAATATAATACAGGATGTCGCCAAATCTTCGGAGGTTTGAAGTGGGTACTCGAACATTTTTTCGCTCACTCAGTTGCTTCCGTCCAAAACGTTGTTCATATTGAGCACTTTAACCATTCGAAGGTTTGGGAAGTGCCCTTATTACACTATTGTGTTTCAACTTATGACAAAGGTGGTCTATGGTGCCTTTAGATGACGGGATAACAATTTTTTTTATACAACTTAATGCATGGCAAAAACTTGAGGAGACCTATGCCCAGCAGTGGGTAAAGTCGGGCTGTGGATGATGATGATGATGATGAAATGGAACAAGCCTCTGGGCGAGATTAATTAGCATTTGAGTTACAGAAATAATAACTTTTAACCGACTTCAAAAAAAGGAGGAGGTTCTCAATTCGGTTGTATTTATTTTCTATGCGTGTGTGAATTTCATTTATGAACCGATTTCTAGTGTTTTTAACTAGTTTATTATTTACAGGTGGATATCAACCTCCTTACATCAAACATGCCATCAGAATTTGCAACGACTTCCTTCAACAGCTTTCAATACAAGCTGTTTTCTTTAGACGTCAGCGGAGCCAACTCTATTGAGATGAGTTTGCAGGATTTTAGAAGGTTAGTTCTAAAATATCTTCTATTTTTACGTAATTAAGGTATCAATTGCAATTGCTACATAAGTGCCACCTTTATGAACTAAGTACAAAACTAAAACAAAAAAGTAAAGTAAGTAAAGTAAGCATAAAACTAGTATTAAAAGTACACTAGATTGCATAAATGTTAACAGCTTACAAAAAAGTATATATAAGTATTACATCAGCAATCTAGTTCCCATAGTACAAGCTTTGCTTAGTTTGATAATAGAGGGCGTTGTGTGAAATGTCAAAGAATATTATACTACCTATTATAAAACTGTAAAAAAGCCAAAAACTAAAATTAAAGATATGAATAAACTAAATATACAGATCTACTAAATAAACGATTCTGATTCTGAAAATCGAGTTTATCTGTTTGTCTGTTTGTTTGTTCGCGGATCACGCCTAAACTACTGGACCAATTTCAATGAAACTTATACCATGCCCTTTTTCCGGATCGAAACATAGGCTATATTTAATTGAAATTCTTTAATTTCAATTAAATATAGCCGATATAAATATCTGTATCTCAGAACCCACGTCTTTACGTGGGTTCTGAGATACAGCTTGACCTCTCTAAACCAAAAGCAGCCTTTGGCACGAGGTTCATCGTATGCTGGTTGACAGATATTTTGGTGGAAAGTTTCGCACGCGTACGAAGTCGCAGGTATCAGCTAGTTTATCTATATTTATATTATTTATCGGCTGATAAAAATTCTTTCTCCACAGAATGAGATCACTTCGCTCTCTCTCGATCAGCAAGTTAATACGTCAGAGCATAAGATCTGAAGATTTCCTAGAATTTGGCGTGGAACTCGAAGACTTGAAGATATTCGGCTCAACTGTCAACAGAATAGAGTCCAGTGCCTTCCAACATGTCAGGACTATCAAAACGTTGGACATGTCTGAGAATAACATTGAGTTCATTGACCCTTTCGCATTCGCTGAGGTAATTACGTTACGATACTAATCACTTAGCTGATGTTATCAATTTCAAACGCTCATTTCGTGGTTTGTTTAGTAATTCTTCACCGATTATCTAAGTTATGCCACGTTCTGCGCGGTCATTATTTCGATGGGTGATTGCTAGTGGCATATACATCGGAGTGCTTGCTTTGAAAGGCACGTTAATCTATTGGTCCAGACTGTAGCAGTCGAAAGCCTAGAAAAAAACTCCGTCACCAGTGCTGCCCACTAACTCATACGAATTTACTTAGATACGTAGGTACTTGCATTTAACAAATACTTAGCGTACGAAAGCTTGAAAATAGTTATACTATGTTTTGTTCGAAAAATTAAGAAACTTATAACAAATGTAAGTGAGAGAAGCGAACGAAAACCTTAGTTCGACGAGATCTTTCGAACCGCTTATCCAATCTTCACGGAATTTGGTAGGTATACGGATAGTACTCTTAAGTTTTACTGATTAAAAATAAAGTGTTATTAATTTTTCCAGCTACACAGTCTTACAACATTAAAAATGGCGAACGGTTTGGCAGACTCCGTGAAAATCCTCCCGTTTGAGCCTCTAAAAGCACTCATAGAGCTACAATACTTAGATTTGAGCAACAATAGACTGAAGAATGTACCAGACACGTCCTTCCACTTCCTGTATAAGCTGAAGACTTTGAATCTACAGGATAATTATATTGATCATTTTTCCAAAGGAACTTTGCAGGTAACTGTGATTCTGTTAGAATTTTTTGTTATACAACATATTGATGGAACAGGCCGATGTATTTAGCATATAACAAAAACAAAACAAACACAACAAACAAACATTTGTGTGTTGTAAACATAGATGTTTGTTCTGTGTCTGGGTGTTTCTATGTATTATAAGTATGTATTTACAAAAAAAAAAATTATGTATGTATTCTATCAGCCATCTAGTTTCCATCGTACAAGCTTTGCTTAGTTTGGGACTAGAAGGCGTTGTGTTAAGTGTCCGTGAATATTTATTATTTAATATTATTATTTATATTTCTTCTATGGCTGGGTGTTACTATACGCAAAAGTTGTATGGATGTTTGTTACTCTTCCACGCAAAAACTACTAATCCGATTTGGATGAAACTTGATATATATATATATATGTATGTATATTATCCGTGGCCTGGATTACATTACATAGGCTATTTTTATTCCGGATAATCAAGGGAATCCAATGGGACGCGAAAGAAGTCGCGGGCGGAAGTTAGTGTATTATAAGTACATAGTACAAGCTTTAAGCCGCGTTGACATGATCAGAGTTACTCGGTCCGAGTCCAACTCCGATCGTGTCAACGCGGCTTTTAGTTAGTTTGGGACTAAAAAGCGTTGTGTGAAATGTAAAAAAAAAACTTGGTTGACATTTTTAGGGAGATATCCACGGCCAAATGGAAAGCATATGCCTATCCCAGAACCAAATGCACCAAATAGTACAACACACATTCGTAGATTTGAAAGAGCTCCAAGAAGTACTGATCGAAGACAACTTGATTGAGTTTATTCATCGACGCGCGTTCACTAGTTTAGATAACTTGAACGTTATTCGACTGAAGGGGAATCGCATCAGTGAGATTAGCGAAGAAGCTTTTCAGAATATTCCTGCTTTGAAAGAGTAAGTACTATAGACCCTTTGTAACTATAATTTTGTGCAATAAAATAATAATAGGTACCTATTATAGATTGTTTCTTCTTCTTTTTCTTCTATTTATGGCCTCTACCCGTCATTGCGACAGACAATTTTGTCAGTGTCAAGTGAAATATTTGAAATAATATCAGTCAAGTCATTCGACAAGTCGGCTGTCGTTTGTTTCGAAGAGAAAATGCTGTATTTTTAATTCATTTTGAACCAAAGAACTTTTCAAAGTGAAAAATTATAAGTTGAAATCACTAAAAAATATTTTTTTTGATTGTAAAACTTGTCTGGATCAACATGAATTTGGTGCAATGTTATTGCATACAATATTGTTGTTTGCGATTTTTTATGAATAACTTCCAAAATACATAATTTTAAGCTATCAAAATATAACATCTACCTAATACATTTCTCATTGACTGTGGTCTAAAAGAACTAGAAGTTCATGACTCTACCCTGTACCTAAATAATAATATTCACGTAAGTTCCAAGGCCCATAATTTGTATTACAATGCCAAAGAATCAATATATATAAAACTCTTTTGAAGCTGACAGAGAATCAACGCTCAGCCTAAACTATAAGTCCTAGAGGTATGAAATTTGGAGGGTAGTATCCTTATATAGTGTAGAGGTGCACTAAGAAAGGAATTTTGAAACGTCACACTCTAAAGGGTAGAACGCGAGCAACGCCGCGGGAGACGGCTAGTAAATAATAAAATTTCATTACAGACTGGACATATCGTTCAACCAATTGGAAACGTTCAAATTCTCCATATTCGATCAAGTTGGTTCAGCGACGGCTTTGAAAGTAAACGCGTCTTACAACAGAATTGTAACACTAACAGATTCAAACGCTCCTAGTTTCTTCACTGCTAACTTCTATCCACCGCCGAAGGCTCAGAGTGAGTACTTTTTAACAGTCAAACCAAATATTCAACCTTCTTCAGTAAGAGATGATAGCAATTTACGAATTAAGTTACCTATATTTCTTTTTTTTAAACTAAATCGTGCTACTGCTGGGTAAAGGTCTCCCCTAAAGATAACGTAACGGGGATTAATGAACTTTTTAGTTCACTAATCCCCGTCGACGCCGATGCTTACTCGTAACGGGGATTTGTGAACAAAAAGTTCACTAATCCCCGTTGACGGGGATTGTCAACGGGGATTAGTGGAATAAGCCAGATTTTCAATGTTCTCTTTAGAAGGATAAAGATAAAAAGAAAAAATTACGAATGTCCATTAGTATCAGAGGGGTGATCACGAACAAATCTGACAGTCGCGTAACCTATTTGAATCATATTGCGCGTCAGCGTCAGCTCGACTGCCGAACGTTGTAGCGTCACCGCGCAGTGTATCTCGGATACGCACGCACGTTACGATACGTTTACGATTGTCACATTTATTCGTGATAAAGGTACGGTATAAAGGTATTAATTCACAACCTTAGAAAGGTTGTGAATTAATACCTTATTTATAGTACCTCTCTTGGTTATTTTTTTATTGTATTTTGCATGCAGAAAACAAATCATATGCTGCCTATATTATTGTCATCTGCATGGTTTTTGCCTTCATGATTTGTTAAAATTTATTAGTAATTATTGACTTATAATTTTATTTTTATTGTGAATGGCTGTCGAGTACCTACATACTTTAATCGTTTTTAAACTGACTCCATATTGTTTCATTAGATTTGAAACCCCCTGTTCAAAATGTTCGTCCCGGATCGGTACAAGGTGATTTTGTTGTATTGAGTGTGTTTTTGCTTGACCAATCTATTATTTACATCATTTTCTTTCTATTTAACTTGTGTTTTATTATTTTTTGTTGTGTTGCATAATTTTGTTTATTGTGTGTTTGTTTTAGATACTTACTACGATAACACGGCCAACCCCTTAAATCCAAACAATCGTTACAATCAAGAATACCTCTCCAATCCAAGCTACTCCGCAAATCCAAGTTACCGGTCCAATCCAGATTACCGAGTCAATCCTGATTACCCCGTCAATCCTGATTACCGAGCCAATCAGGACTACCGCGCCAATCCAGAATACCGCGCCAATCCAGACTACCGCGCCAATCCAGACTACCGCGCCAATCCAAATTACCGTGCCAATCCAAACTACCGTTCCGATTCTGCTTACCCTTCCAATACTGACTACCGCTCCAGTACCAGTCGTAAGTTCATTAAACAAATTAAATTAGGTGGTTTTCCATCTTTAAAAATAACTATGTTTATTTAACCCACATAATTATTAATACCAAGGATACCTTAATATTAAATTTTCTACATAAGTAAATCTTATCTACCTATTGTATAAAAATACCAATGGGCTATATCTGACGCTTAATTTAACCCTCTAGCGTGCTATTTAGCGTCTGACGCTTAATCTAACGTAATATTTAGCGTAAGTAGGTACTTATTAAATTGACATTTATTCTTACTAACACAAAAGACATAACCTACAATGCCATATCTTACGGTATTATTTTTACTAATATAACAGAAAACTTACTACAATTTATCTAACTTACCTTTCCAATCTTACCTTACCATTAAGCTTTACCTACTCGGACTTACCGAACTTACCTTTCCGATCTTACCTTACCCTACCAGACCTAACAATAATGAATGAGCCTTGTTATCGTAACCTTCTAACTTCTTATAATTTCTATCTAACTTCTTTAATATTATTTTGGTTTTTATATATTTCGATAGCTTCTAACAGCACTAACAGTGAGTTTCAACTTACCGGGTCGCTCCAAGTCGCACGGCCTATTATACAAGGTGACTTGTCATTCTTTTCTAGTTTCGCTAGTGCAATAACCTGTTTTGTTTTTTAGAGTTACTTATTAGTGATTACTGACAAAGATTTGATGCGAAATTACATGAGCTTTTTTTTAAATATTTTTGTATTAAAACAAAATGCATCAAAAAATATTATTCCAATACTAAACTAGGGTTTGTTTTTTTTTTTTTAGATTTTCAGTGAAAAATTCGATAAAGCAATATAGACTAAAACATGAGACTATAAAAGAATGTGATGATGCTTCTACTATTAATAAAAAAAAACTCAATTGTAACTATTATATAAATGTTTCAGGCCTTGGAACAGTGTCGGTGAACATCAGAGTTTTAGATTTCTCACACAACAACATTACTTACATCGCGCCTTATTACTTCAGGTAATAACAAAATAACAATTACTAATAACTGGTCTATGAAGCCTAGTTGAAACGGAATTTTCCGATTAGTTAAGTGTATATTTTGTGAAATCAGTAACGTCAAAAAAACTTCTCGTTCGAACATTTCATATCTTTTGAAGATTTTTTTTTTATTATTTAACCTATTGTGTCCCACTGCTGGGCAAAGGTCTCCCCCAAAGTCTTCCACTGGTCCCGGTCGTTGGCGTTGTTCCACCACTCTCTTATGTGAACGTCGAGATCGTCGAGATCGTAGAGATCTTTTGAAGATATAAAAGCAAAACTTCAAAATGTTATTTAAACACGCTTTCACGTTTCCAGGCACGCTGACCTTACACTCTCAGAGCTCCATCTGTCCCACAACCGAATAAGAAACATAACGCGAGAAGTGTTCGGTTCTATGCACATGTTGCAACTACTGGATTTGTCGTATAACCACATATTTGACTTGGAATATGACTGTTTTAAAAAAGTCAAGAATTTACAGGTAAGCTTAACTCTTAATACATATTTTTAAGTATCATTATTATTATCTATCTATCTATACCATAGCTAGCAAAAACTGGATGAGAAGAGCCGAAGACCGGGCACAGTGGCGCATCTTGGGAGAGACCTACGTCCAGCAGTGGACCGATATAGGTTGATGATGATGATGATGATGTTGATGATCTATACCATAACGGGTAGGGGACAAAAAGTTACAGAGAGCTAATCTAGTGACCAGTCTGCCGACTCGTCTACCAATCAGTCTGCCGACTCGTCTACCAATCAGTCTGCCGACTAGTCTACCAACCAGTCAAACAAAGCACACTAACCTACTTTAAAAAAAAAAAAATTGATAGATTTTTCCTAAAAATTGGAAACTTACGTATACTCACATTTTTTTTCAGATTATAAATCTCTCGAACAACCATCTAATAGAAATGCCAGTGGAGTTATTCCATGAGATGCAATCAATGACCTCCGTGAACCTCTCCAACAACCGGATAAGGAATCTGCCTGATAACTTCCTTCCATCATCGTTGTTGGAAAAGTAAGTACTACACTTTGCTAGTTATTCATCGAGAGGAAATACAAGTGGAATCTTAGTTGATATCTTAGTGCAATGTCGCAGGTTCGAAACCCGCTCGAATCATAAACTTTTGAAATGTTATAATTTTTGTGAAAGTACAACGGAAGATACGCTTTTGATTGCTAAGCAGTGATGTTATGTTATGGCTGGCCAAAGATTCGTTGCTGCCCCACTAAGCAGCACGGGCTCCACAACGTCGTTTATATATTAGTCGTTGCTCGCGTTCTACCCTTTTGAGTGTGACGTTTCAAAATTCCTTTCTTAGTGCACTCCTACACTATATAAGGAACCTACCCTCCAAATTTCATACCTCTAGGACTTATAGTTTAGGCTGTGCGTTGATTGTCAGTCAGCTTCAGAAGAGTTTTATATATATATTGATAGTAGCTTCCGCCCGCGACTTCGTTCGCGTCCCATTGGATTCCGT
This sequence comes from Eulithis prunata, assembly GCA_918843925.1. Classification (NCBI taxonomy): domain Eukaryota; kingdom Metazoa; phylum Arthropoda; class Insecta; order Lepidoptera; family Geometridae; genus Eulithis; species Eulithis prunata. Next base: position 2,135,662 of record OU974016.1, on the reverse strand, counting down.
TAATTTTCCGGGATAAAAGTGTCCTATGTTACTTCTAATACCTCCCAAAAGTATGTGTAAAATTTTTTTGATGATCGGTTATGTCGTTTTCGCGTGAAAGCGTAACAAACAAACTTACATTCACATTTAGAACATTAGTAGGATAGTATAGTATAGTATAAGTGATAGGACATGGTAGTGTGAAGGTACTTTTTGCTATACTTTCGAATTTCATGTATATTTTTTATTCGACAATTGCAATTATCTCTTCCAGGCTAGACCTATCAAACAACGCGTTATCCCGGATCCCGACAAACTGTCTCTCAGCGGCTGCGGCTGCGAATCTCGTCGAGTTAGATCTCAGTGGAAACACCATCCCAGCTGTTTCAATGTCTGATCTAGTACAGAGATTTAGAGTAAGTATACTTTGACCTGGGACCCAAGCACGAACAATAACAGTCGCCGCGTTTCGTAAGAATAACGTATTCGAGTCATATTGCGCGTCAACGTTAGCTCAACTGCCGAATGTTGTAGCGTCACAGCGCAGTGTATCTCGAATACGCTAGCGTTACGAGACGTTAACGATTGCCATATTCTTCGTACTGAGGCTTCGAAGATTGGTTTACGCTAGATTGATGACATTTAAGATGAGTTAAAAATAATACTAGCGCCCCGGTACTGATAAACACTAGCAGATCCAGTGCCCAGGGACTAGGGGGGTTCCCTCCCCCCTCCCCATGAGTGAGGGAAGTAAGCAAGTGAGGGAGAGGTCCCCCACTTATTCACTCCCCCCCCTCTCATAAGCACCCTGGTCTACCCAAGGGTGGACCAGCATTTGTCAGAGCAAACCCAATCCGAATGACTAAATACACAACTTTACTGATAAAGGATTAATTTTAAGCAAGGTTTTCTGACAGTGTAAATATCTGTGAGTATAAATAGTGCTTGAAAGTAGTTAAATCAAATAACAGCTATTAATAATTTGGTTTAGTAAAATGTACAGAATAACCTGTTTGTCTGTTTGCAGTTTTTGCTCATGTGTTTTATACTAACCCGCACTGTGTGATATTTTAAATGTTATCACGTTTTTGGATATACATCAAAGTATAAGTTAGCATTCCAAAATGTAAAATTTTATTGAATAAAGTGTGAATTATGGCCTTAAGAAAATACCTAATTCGAAGTTCAAACAACTAGACTAGAATATTCTATACGCCACCATTTTGTAATTACAAAAAAAAACCGAATGCTCAGTGTCTGTTATTGGTCACATTTAGGCAGCAAAAACTCAAAATAATTAATTTAACAAAATATAGACTCTTTTTGCAATATACTAGACTAAATGAAGAACTATTGGAAATGAGTTTGATGGATAAGAAAACTTGGGTGGTCTTATCACTATGAGACTGTGTAAAAAAAGAACTTTACATAAAATAATTCATTTCTTCAAATCCAATTTACACTACAACAAAAAATATCAAAATATTCGGCCATTTAGTTTTATTTTAAATCATGACGAATCCAACTCGTAACTACGCTTTATCCAAAAACCAAAAATCTATCCAAAAACGTGGTAGCATAATCTAGCCAACCCGCTAAAGGCTAGTTTGCACGACAGAATGAGCAAGGCGATTGGCCCGAGGAGCCGGATTACAGCGATGAGTACATGTACCACACCGCGAGACGCGACCATACCCGGGTGTTCAGCCAGAAGAAACAGTACCCGCAGAATATACTCTACAAGGTAGGTTTGCACGCTCAGTAGTACAGAATGTAGAATTTGTTGAAGGAGTTTGTCCGGGGAATGAACTATCACCACATTTGCACGGATTGGTTCTTTTATATTTAGATATAATAATCTGACACGTGATAATTATCTGAGTTTCTCACAAATAAATTAAAATTCTTGGACATACCACACAACGCTCTCTAGTCCCAAACTAAGCAAAGCTTGTACTATGGAATCTAGATTGCTGATATTATATTTATATATAATTTTTTTTTGTAAATACATATTTAACACATAGCAATACCCAGAACATGCATATTGTAAATATATATTATGTAGGTCTGTAGGTACAGTTGTGAGGAACTTTGATTTTTTCGGTCTTATTCCAGAACAGGGACTAAAGAAAGTCACGGTTTAGACGTCAAGGCTTATACAACCCGGCCGAATTAACAATCGACTTTAGCGATCGACAACTAAGCGATCGATAAGAACGGTACTTGCACAGCTGGCTCGGAACTGGATACTTCCCCCGCTACACCGCTTAATTCGCCCGGGTTGTATAAACCATGACGTGTAAACCGTGACTTTCTTTACTCCCCGTTCTGGATTAAGACCGTTTGTGTTTAGTTATCAATCAAGCAGTACCAAAAATTTGGACATGAATAGCTCTATTGAGTCTACAGTAACATTATTTATTCTTCCAGTCTCTAGCCTGGCTGGACTTATCAGGAAACCACTTAGTCCGCATCGAAGGAGGGTCATTCTCAGCGCTCCCGAGACTTCGCTGGTTAGACCTAAGCAACAACTTGCCTTTCAACAATGGTGAACGAAGCAGCAGCCTTTTCAAAGGGCTGGAGAGGAAGCTGTCGCATTTGGGACTGAAAAACGTTAGCTTGACCTCGGTAAGTAGATATTAGAGTTCATTCAGATCAAGAGTAAAATTATACAGGCACATACAACCATGTCAAATTCAAAGTAAATTATGTTTTATTGAATAACATTAAAAGGATTATTTAAAATGTCACAGGCCACACAATAGGTTTATCAAACCTTTAGCTAGAGAGATATTTCAATGTTTTCCAAGATGGCGGAACAACATGGCCGCCAATTACAAAAACAGCCGTAGCTCTGCCAAAAATGCTCATAAAAACCTGAAATTTGAAGGATAGCTCTAGCCAATTATTTCTCAACTGTTCCAGCCAAAACTTCCTTGATTTATTTCAGGTGCCACCGATGTCACTGCCGAAATTGAAGAGCTTAGATCTGTCATACAACAACTTACCATCAATCCCGCCAGACACGACGGCAAATCTAACCCGGCTACGGGCTTTGGACCTTTCATACAACGATCTTACTACTATTCCTGTGGTAAGTATCCAATATATTGCTTAGTATTTTAGTACGTAAGATGAATCGAGCTAGTATCAGTTGAGCTATATATAAATCATTTGCAATGGTTTGTAGATAGCTCAACTGTTGCATGTGTATTTTGTAAATATTGTAAATACTGTATTTAAATAAATTGATGACATTGGTTTCGATTCTGTTGTTACATTTTTTTCTTAAGTAACCTAATTTGCACTGAAACGATAAACGAATGTCAAATTACACAAATGCAACAATAGAATCAATACCATTGTAAAGATCGTGGAAAGTAGGTAGATAACGCCCAATATAGTTCTTCCTGAAAAATGGAGGACTGATTTTGCAGTGGACATCCTCAGGTTGATACCATGATGATAAAGTTATCTACTTAGGGATTATTATCGTGTAACATAAACACAAAGAAAAACTTTTTTTTGGTGGGTTGCAGCGGACAGTTTCTAAAAATCACAAGAAATTTTTGAACTAAATTTTTTGGTCTAAATAAATGAATTTTTTAAATATTTTTTGTCACTTTCAGGCAACACACTCACTAAGTGAACTCCGATGGTTGTCGCTATCAGGGAACCCTATCTCTGCTTTGATGAACACGAGCCTTTACGGAGTGTCGCCGAGATTGGAATACCTTGACGTGACGCGACTGCATTTGAGAATTTTTGAGGTGAATATTACTTTAATATTACCTTTCACTAAGAAAGTATAAGTAATACTAAGAAGAGGTTTTTGACATCAAGTTTTTTTTCTTGCATGTCAAAGGTTTTAACAAGAAAAAAATTTAGTGGAAAATATTAGAAAAAAACCTATCAAAAAATCGCGAGCACTTAGGGCCTATATTACGAGTTTTCAGTGTATAGTGTGTGTGTGAAACGTCTGACGCCCAGCACACCTGTGGGAGCTGATTTGTATGGAGACACTGAGCGGATTCTTTGAGAAGCTCGACATGCGAGTACGAGCTTGGTGTAGACCAAGCTTCTCAAAGAATCCGCTCAGTGTCTCCATACAAATCAGCGACAACTAGTGTGCTAGGCGTCAGACGTTTTACACCAGATTTACACACCAAAACTCGTACTAGGCTGACCATAAAAAAGCACAAATTGTCATTTTTATATATTTCAGTACGGAGTCTTCAGCAAAATGTACGCGTTACGTACTCTAAAAGTGACATCATACTCCAACATTAGAGATTTCAACGTAGCCCGAATGCTGAGCTACAACTCAGCTTTAAAGAACCTTCTGGTAGAAGCTGATGGAGCGGGCATAGAGTTCGGAAAGGAAATGTATGGAGCCCTACCATATAAGATGTGTAATCTCACTATCACTGGATACGCTTTGAGATATCTCACGCAGTATATGCTAAGTGTAAGTATTTACTAGCTTCCACCCGCGACTTCGTTCGCGTCCTGTTGGATCATGTTGGTTTTCCGCGATAAAGAGTAGCCTATGTGTTAATCCAGGTCACGGACAATATATATGTCATGTTTCATCTAAAGCGGATTGGTAGTTTTTGCGTGAAAGACGAACAACCACACGTACGTTCATACATACATTCATACTTTCGCGTTTATAATATTGAAAGGATTGGTGTTTTCATTATTTCTAATAATGCCAAAATAATTTAGATTTTATAGTACAAGCTTTACTTAGTTTGGGACTAGAAAGCGTTGTGTAAGCAAAATGTCCGTGAATATTAACTATTTTTATAATTTACTAGCTTCCGCCCGCGACCTCGTTCGCGTCCCATTGTTAATTTTCCAAAATAAAAAGTATCCTATGTTACTTCTAATACCTCCAAAAATATGTGTACAAACTTTCATGATGATCGGTTAAGTAGTTTTCGCGTGAAAGCGTTACAAAGAAACTTACATTCACATTTATAATATTAAGTAGGATTAAGTAGGATCTATAGAATAAGATCATAACTTAACTATTCCAGGGAATCCAATCCAAACAGCTTCGCCTAACAATCTATAACACATCAGTAGAAGAAATAGCAAGCGAAGTGTTCTGGAGACCAGGGCGTCTCAAGAACCTAACCTTAGATGTTAGAGGGAATTACATAACGCGAGTACCAAACCCCGGCCAGAAGGAATGGCCTGGTGTACCAAATAACGTGTTCCTGCAAGATATATTAGTTGCTGGGAATCCTTTAGCCTGCGACTGTGGAATTGGGTAAGTAAATGGGGAAAATGTGGTTGGTTGTGTTGTAAATGGGGAAAATGTGGTTGGTTGTGTTGTAAATGGGGAAAATGTGGTTGGTTGTGTTGTAAATGGGGAAAATGTGGTTGGTTGTGTTGTAAATGGGGAAAATGTGGTTGGTTGTGTTATAAATGGAGAAAATGTGGTTGGTTGTGTTGTAAATGGGGAAAATGTGGTTGGTTATGTTTTAAATGGGGAAAATAAGGATGGTTGTGTTAGAATGCCCAATATTGTCCCAGGGGTTGAAAAGTGGTAAGGGTTCAAAAGAGAGTAAAAAAAAGTCTGAAAAAAATTAAGTGGGATGTCATATGATAGGGTTATTACTACTCAAAGGTTAGCTGGTAGAGAATGCTATTTTAGCATTAGGTTCGTCTGTATACACTACTAATTACACTACTAGTTGAAATAAAAATTGGAAACATCGCGAGATCTCAGTTCGGGGCAAACTAGTTATTTGATGAAAAAAATTGCAAAATAATATTTTCCTTTTCTACAGATGGATAGAAGCATGGGATAGAAAGAGACGGCAATACCTCTGCAGTACTCCGTCGAAGTGTATATCGACGAGAGATGATTCCCGTTTCGCAACTTGTCCCACTTGGGATAACAGAACATTGACTGATGTAAGTACCTTAATCTTTTATTTATTATTTTATCAAAATTTATACGAAAAAACCTATTATTTAAAGAATACTGTACAGTGCCTGCAGACACTGGAGCTGTTACAACCCTATAAGTCCGGAAACATATTGTATCTATGCTAAATTAAAATTAACATTAGGATTTAACCTCTTATTGTACGTCCGGGCAAACTTTAAACCCCCTATCTTATAATAAGTTAAAGTAGACATTATGTCCTGATTACGTATGGTAAACAAGACATAATGTCCACACTAACTTTTTATAAGATAGACCAAAAAACTTGTACTACTTAACAATTAATATAAGATCAACAAAAAAAATCTTATATTTTGTGTATGAATAATGTTGTGCCGACCCCACTTAGCGGTGGATAATAATGATGATGGTGTATGAACAGAACACTATAGTATAAATAAAAAAATAAAATAAACACAATATTATAAAGTATTAGTTGGTGAGAATGTATGTTTGTGTGTTTGTTCCTCTTTCACGCAAAAATTACTGATCCTATTTGGATGAAAGTTGGAATATACATTCCATGACCTGGATTAACATTAGGCTACTTTTTATCCCGGAAAATCAACGTTGTCCAACGGAACACGAACGAAGTCGCGAGCGGAAGCTAGTAAGTCACTTCATAGTTTTTAAATGCTTGTATCTTCCTACAGGTGATAAAAAGAGATCTAGACTGCGATTGGAGCCGAGGTTTTCTAACATCCCCCAACACATACATAGTTTTCGGCACCACCGTGCTGATGATGTTCTGGTTCTGAGGCCTGTTCTGGCTACTTGGAGTCTACGAGGAGTACCACCGAATACTGGCGAGGATATATGGAGTATAGGCACGTACACGTAACTGAACGTACACGTGACGAAACCAAAGATATGAAATCTTAGTGAACTTAATTTTTAATGGCGTTTTGGTATCCTCTATTGTTTTATACCTGGTTTCTTTACGAGCATCCGTTTTAATGTAATCGTTGATTTTTGGTTCTAGTAAACATTTACTTCTGAGCCAATGAGGATAGAGAATGTAAAAACTTGACATTAAAAAAGAATCACCGAATCGATTAAAACATAAAAATCAATCGATTTAAATATTTTTCTTAAGATAAAATCTATCCCACTTTAAAATCTAAACAATTCGCCATCTCTACTTAAAAGTCTATTTATCTAAATAAAGTTTAAAATAAGTAACTGATGTGTTTTTGCATCAAACTTCTAGAACACACTATAGTCATACCTAAAGGTAAGGACACATTCTTACCTGAGACCATTTACTTAAGGAAATTATACTCGAACTTCTAATTATTATTTAATTCAAAGCTTGACAATGTCAAAACTCGTAATAATGTTACCACATTCAGTCTGCTACGTAACAGATTGTAATATGATCTGATTGATTTTCACGTAAAAGTTGTTACTTACATTGTACACACACACACTCTCATCTAAGTAATTCTTTTAACGATTAAGTTTTCATGAAAAAGCAGCAACACTATCTGTCAAGGATTGAATTAAATTACAAGTTCGAGTAAAAACTTCCGACTACGAACTCTGAAGGTATGAAACTTAAGATTAGGTATTAAAGTTTGGTGGAAAAAGCTCACAGAGTGAGATTTCAGTACTTGTAAGTGGCCTATTCTCATCCTATTAGCCAAATAGTGTAAGGACAGAGTTTTATATAAAGGACATTGAATAAAGTGAATAATGTGATGAAGTGGAGTGATCTCAAAGGATTGGACTCGAATGCCGACGTTGATTCCACAGTAACCAGCGGTTTTAATTTTAACCTTCTTGTGTAGACGTTAAGGTTTGTTTTAGGTAGATTCATGTGCGCCTTTCAGAAGCAGCTAAGTTTTATTTGTTACCAAACAGAGTAATTTGTTACCAATTGGCACCTTTTTTACCAAAGAGAACAATTAGTTACCAATTGGTACCATTTTTTGTTACCAAATAGACTAATTTGTTACCAATTGGTGCCATTTAATACCATTATTATGGCTGTGTTTACTAGGCACGGAATTGCTCTATTTGGTAACAATAGCATAGCATACAATGTGTAATAGACCAAAGTTCTACTTGTTACCAAATGTTTCAATGTGTTACCACACGATTAATATGGTAGGAACTGGTCGCATTTAAATGTCAAATGCGACCGAATTAATGCGAAATGTAGCCACCTAATTCAAATGTTGTTACACAAAAAAATATATAGTGACGCAGCTCCACTAGTGACCAATAATTTTTTTAATCTTATATTTATGTAAAATATAAAAATTATGTAATTTTGCAATAACATGCAGTATCTACGCATTAAAATGTCAAATGAGTACTTTATATAAAATTGTTACTTCATAAGTTGAACGTTCACGTTAGTCCAGTCAACGAATGGCCCAAAAAAAGCAACAGCTTATTATGGCACTGACGTATATTGGATATATTCCAGAAATCCCTACTTTGAAATCGCTACCAGTGGGGATTTCAGTTTAATTTCCAGGTATTGACGTAGCAATAAGAATTTTTGGAATTCCCACTGCTACGTAATACTGTGGCCACGATGTAGAAGTGGGGATTTCTGGGGAAAAACGGAAATCCCCACTGGTAGGGATTTCTTAGTGGAGACTTCTGGAATATATCGTAAATGCTATCTTAGGGCCGAATACTGAAACGTCACTCAAATTTAAACACTACTTAAAATTGCTCTGCCTCTGTTTGATATTACTCATTTCTAAGAGATGGCAATAATTTAAGCATGAACTTGATATAAGTAGCGTTTGAGTATTTGGCCGTAAGTTATCCGAGTGTTGAAATATAGAGTTCAACTTTTGAAACTTATAACGATTAAGTGCACTAGCGTGTCACAAAAGGCATTTACGTGGTTATTGTATATAAGGTGACGAAAGCAATGACTTAATGTCTGTGTAGACTGCATTCGCTCGAATGATGTGTTCGTCCAATAAAAGTATATTATTTATAGGCGTTTTGTTTTTAGGTAGGTGTAGATGTAGAATAATCTTTTAAACATTTTCCGGTTCGTTTACACTGGTTTAGTTCAACTTCAACTTCTTGGTTTACGGCTTTTGTAACTTATTGTTACAATTCTGGCAGTGTCTGTTTACTCTAGTGTCACAAACGGGATGGAGGGTAAGGAATAATATAAGAATATAGCCGGTAAACATTTTAGGAGAATCAATGAAACACTGGCTTAGTTACTGGAATGTTTACTAACTAATAACTAAAGACATTTATTTCGTCTCCCGACTGTTTTGATAGGCAACTGAGCTGTAGCCAGCTTATTCTTATATACTTTAGTACCTACTGATGTACATAAGTATTTGTACCAACAAAACAAATCTCATTTTGCTATTTTATAAAATTAGGTTGTTTTTTAAACCTATCTCAAACCGAAGCCACTTACTAAATAGGTTTTAAAATGGTTTTACAACAGTTTCTAGCCTCAAGACACCAACGTTTTGTGTATGGGTAAATTAATCAACAAATTATTTAAAACTAGCCGTTGCCCGCGGCGTTGCTCGCGTTCTACCCTTTAGAGTGTCACGTTTCAAAATTCCTTTCTTAGTGCACCCCTACACTATATAAGGATACTACCCTCCAAATTTCATACCTCTAGGACTTATAGTTTAGGCTGTGCGTTGATTGTCAGTCAGCTTCAAAAGAGTTTTATATATTTAGAAGAAGATATTACCTAAGGTGTCTTCTGGTAAGATCGGCCTAATATTAAGTCCGGATAAATCACGTAACTAAGCAATTATCATATAAAAATATCGCAGAATTGCTTGGCATCCGGACTTACTATTACGCCGATCTTACCAGAAGGCACTATTTATACCTACTTCAAACAAAGGCCCATTTTTTTTCTTTTTATGACTGGACCAGTGTAAACCACAGATCATATAAATACGTGCAAACCAACTCTTTCCATTATAGTCCGCTCCTTTTAACCATGAGATTATTTAAAACGTCGTTACAACGTTTTAGGAGATTATCCTCTGTACAAGATCATCAAAGTCTATTTACCATTTATTTCCTCTATTGGCTTCTAAAATACCTATTTTCATTGTTTAGCTGTTCATAAATTCTATCTGGTTGATGTAAAAATATATTTTATTACACGTGATCGTTCGTAATTCGTAGTTGTAACTGAAGCATGCTGTATAACATGACATCGTAATTTAGGATTTTATCGACTGAATTAAATGATTTGGGTGGTTGAAAAATTTATTAAAAATAGTGTCATAAAACGCTTGCTGGTAATTTTATCTAAAACTTTTTAATTATTTAACTAGTTACCTACAGTCGCCAAGTGAATTTAATATAACTTAAAGGTTCACTTAATTTTTTTTTTATCAAAATGAAATCTATTGTAGTATAAACAAATGTAAGCCCTTTTTAACCACTCTGTAGGTGTAAGGTATTGTAAAGTGTCCAAGTGCTTGTTTTGTGCTTTTAATATTTGTTTTTTTTTACAATTTTTTTGTTCTGACGCACGCTAGCAATAATTTATCGCGCTGTTGTAATATTTTTGGCTGCATTTACACAGAAAGCTGATTATTAGTGCCTGTCTAATATCTACTAGCAATCAACTCTTGCTTTCCAAAAAAGTGCGTTAGCTATTAAACGGGTATGTTTTTGAATGGACAATATCTATTTTAAAGAAGCATTGATCATACTTTATAAAAAAATATACGCACTGATTCCAATTCGACTGAAAACTCAACTTTTTATAATCCGGTAGCAAGATGCTGGAAGCCTGTTTTCTGTGTAAATGCTGCCAGGGCTTTAAGCACGTTTGTATGCTGAGTGATTTCAATTGAATACCTCTTCTTCAATGGTCCAGAGATGGTTGTCAGGCCTAATGGTTTGCTTTTGTTTTCAATGCCATCATCACTGTACTTTCATAGAGCTTTCTATTATACTACTTATAGAATCTAGTGGCTTTAGGGAATACCTAGTCAGCCATATCCACAGGAAAGACAAGGTCAATACGTGCGGAGCTAAGCCGCGGGTTACCTCACGATGTTTTCCTTCACCGTAAAGCTCGTGTTAATGCGCATATAAATTTTACGAACGAAAAATTCATTGATACGCGGCTGGGATTTGAACTAGGCTGAGAGGATGGTATAGGTGCTGGGCAAGCCTACTCCATCTAAAACATTGTCCCAGGCACTACAGTGTCCCGGTAGGCATGGGTTGCCTCCTGACGCTGTATAAATCATCTTCAATAGATGTAAAGGCCTATTATACAGGGTGTTACCAGACCACTTCCGAAAACTTGGAGGTTCCAATCAGACCATGATACTGAAAACATTAAGCGAAAAAAATCGCGAAAAAAAAAATTGACTTGACTATCTCCTTTTAATTTTTTTTCTAGTTACATACACACAGTACAACATAATAAGACATATCTACCTAATTATCTCATTTAAAAAAGCAAAAAAACAAATAAAATAAATAAAGCAGCAATATACACGCAGCACGCAGATTACGCCCACTCTACTACAGCATGAACAGCTGAGAGTTCACCGCGGGTCATTCAAGTACGCGACGTGCGAGCGAGACAAGAGACGCCCGTCTTTATCGCGCGGTCGCTTCACGCAAGCATAGAAAATAATAAGCGCGACTACAAACGGTAGGTATTATACCTACCTAGTGCCCGCGTCTGCGTCTACTTAGGTAGCCTACCTAGGCAGCCAGCCTGCCTTATTTCTACAAACTACAGAATCTTAGATACCGCAAAAACACAAAGTTGAAACAAATTGCAAGTACCTAATCTAGGCAGGTACATAATGGAAAGAACTTATGCACCAATAGGTTGTTTAGGCTCTACCTGGATGAAGCGTGCATCTGAGTAAACACATACGCAAACACTTTACTAAGTATTTACAATCGAAGAGAATCGAAATCGTAGCTTTGTAATAATTTCATGATTTCATAATAAAAACAACCCACTTCTTATAAAGGGTACTTACCTACCACCTTTAGTAGTACCTACTACCTTTTTTTTCTCTACGTTTATAGGTTGATGTATAAGAATTGGAATAGAAAACTGATATTGTTACTATTCGTCTTTGCACATAGAAATACATCGTCGGAACTTTGCTACCTTGCCGGCGCGCGCGCGAGCGACCGTTCCGCTCAGAGACTGTTTTGTCACTAGTGGGGCGCCCCGCGAATGGCGTGAGCCAGGCGTTCAGCTACCCGCGCGGAGGGACGGCAGCGTAGAGGGGATGGAGGAGCAGAGGGGCAACACTAGGCGCTATACGTTATTAATTACTTAAGTAGGTACCTATTAAAGTACTTAGGTACTTTGGTTTTGGGAAGGACTTAGATGACAGAGCACTAAATCATTGTGTCATAAACATAAATAATCGTAAACATTACATCAGATACCTAATACCTACTTAGTTTACTTACTTACCTACTTTCATTAAATAATTAGTAGGTAGGTACCTTTCTACAAATAGGCAGGTCGGCACTTAGTCAAAAGAAAATGTAGCGAAATAGAAGTCTGAACCTTAAAATTACTCATTTAGAACACAAAACAGATTGATGACCGAGCTTGCGCTGGCGCTTATTTTTTCTCTGTCGGCATCTTTCAAAGGGCTGTTTTGGCGCAATTTACCTACTCTCTATCATTTTGCTTATTTTTGATTTATTTTTACCTAGTTCGTGTTTGATATTCGTACTGGACACTTGTGCGCGGTGCATACAAATTGCATACCTTTCGTGAAAGAGTTGTTTTTTTATGTTTTATTTTATTAATTACCTACTTAAGTTAATTAGGTACTTAGTTCGTTTATGAGTGTGTGTTTTTTTATTAATTTAGAGTTACTTTTAGAGTAGGTGGATACTTTTGTTAAGATTTTAGATAGAACAGTGAGTGTTAGTTACTATGTTTCGTGCGAGGGAATATGGGTGCGATACGGCTGAAGAAATGAGAAGCCGTATTAGATTAGTATTCTCAGACCTTAATGCGAGAAGTGCCGAGAATCCTTTATTCCTGGATCGCGTTCATCAGGCAACAATCAGGCGAGCTCAACTGTGCCATGAACGAGGAGGAGCTCAGTTAGAGCCATTTCTAGTTTGACCGAGGCTACAGCGTAATTAGGTAAGTAGGTACTATTCCAATTAGGTATAAATAAACATAGTAGGTACCTACCTACGTTAGTAGGCACTTACGACACAGAATAAATAATAGTACTACGCCTCGACCTTACCTACGTGAATGCGTACATTGCGGGTTGGCGAAATAAATACAAATCTTTAAACATTGTTTTCTCCGGCTATAATTATTTTTCAGGATAACTGTTTTTTTTTTGGTTGGGTTTTGGTGTGCTGTAGCTCCCCCTTTCGTTTTCGGAAGTGGTCTGGTAACACCCTGTATAGGGAAAATACCTACTATTTGTTTAGAGAAACTCTGTAAACTGTATGAATAAAGCCACTGGATTAAAAACTCATATTTTTATGTTCAGAATTAGTATTTAGTTACGTTTCAGCTTTTATTTTGGTATTGAAAACAAAGGAAATGTCGTAACAATGAATATATTTTGTGATATGTATTAACTCTAATCCTTCTATTTTTGATATCGCCTACAATTAATATTGCTGAACTAAATCGGAATTGTATAGCAGATCCACTGTACCTTCTACTTGCCTAGTGTAAACGTGGCATAACCGCGACAAGTAGCTGGTTGCATCGTCAATTGTTGTAACGATATTTTTGAATAAATAGTTAAACAGCTTTTAAAAGTTCAAACTGTAGTATTTAAACAAATCTTGTTAGCAATTGGCTGCACTTTGTGAGCGCGACCATTTTCTTCTAAATTAGATGAACAATTTTCGCCTGCTAAAAACAAACGAATGCTAGTAGGTAAAACCTACGAGAGCGAAGGAGATCTTAGTGACAACATGGACAAAAATGCTTTGTATGTTTGTATGTTTGTTCGACGAGATCTTTTAAACCGCTCATCCGATCTTCATAAAATTTGGTAGGTATACGGATAGTACTCTTAAGTTTTACTGGTTTGTTAAATAAAGTAAATCGGTCAAGGGGTTGGAAAGTTATGAGGTTCCAAAGGGAGTAAATCTAAAATGTACTTACGAGTATTTAGCTGAGTTAATTCTACGGAAAGGCAAAGCATAAGGTTTCTTGTGAATGATGATGATGATGGTCGCGCTTGCACCTAAAGTGTGGTCCGCACGATTCTTGACATAGAAAAGTTTTTATCATAAAGGCTTAGCTTAGATTGTAAGATATTATTTTAGAAATCTTTCTGATATCTGTAGCGTTACAAATACTTACGTTACGCTATGAAATGCTTCTATATTTTTTTTTATTATTAAAGAGTATTTAATTTCAAAATGACTTCTGTGCAAGGTCCTATTGTGATGTAGTTAGTGCCAACTGATTTTTTTACACTCATTTCTGAATATTTCAATGTTTTTTTGCTGTTGAAATATGTATTATTTTACAATTTTTTATATTGTTCAATTGCGTTACTTATTTATTTTCAAGTAACTAAATTGTATACTAAGTACCTACTCGGAATGGCTAAACCTCTACTAGAAATTTAAAATTGTACCTATTTACTAAAAACTAAAATAATAAGGTAGCTTCGAAATCTTCAAAATAGAATTTTGAAATCCAAAGTTCAAAAATTTCAACAGCAGAAAATACGTACGTTTTACCTTCGTATTTAAACTTATAAAATAGGTAAACTTGTAAATATTTCCTGCTATTTCCATTATAAAGTTATGTTCGACGAGAAAGGAATGTTCTGTCTTCACTATTTACTAACAAATCTAAAAGATAGAGTTATAATAAATTGGTAATCATTGAATTATTAGTGTATTAAAATAAATTATTGCCGAATATGATCACATTCTTTTAATTACAAGCCCTTCGCTCTCAGCTTTGAATACTTAGGCTTAATTTTTTCTACGCAATCTTTTTTTGCTAGTGTTTTTGAGCATTTGTCTTCATAATGTGTACTTTTGAGGAAATAAATATATCATCATGGTATTTGAGGTTGGTTTTTTGGTAATGTTCATAAAATTGAAGTTATTGTTTCGTCCCACTGGGACGAGATACGGATAGTCCGAAACTAGAATAACGCTGCATTAGAATACCTACCTATTCTGGTGGCACTAGGTCACCATGAATACATCGATTAGGTAGAGTTCCTACTCTATATTCTACGGGGGTTCTAATTCTATTTCTCTCATACAAACAATATCATTAATTTACGTAGGTACCTAAGTGCTATGCTACAATCCACTTTGCGGCGCTGCGGGCGGTCGGTCTGTTGATGGCTTTGGCCATTGCATCAAAGATGATTGCTCAGACAACACAAATTGAACAAACATTTCTTTCATTGTCATGGTGTCATCGCTGGATGAAAAATAACCATTTGCAATTCTCTACTTTTCATCATATTGTTACCTACGACCTCTGATAAGGTAACCCAAAAATAAGAAGTACCTAAGTAGGTAAAAATGTTTTTTTAACTATTTGAAATAAAATTCACGTAGGCAGAAATGAAACAATCACTTACCTATACCTAACATTTAGGTACAGTAACATAATGTTGTTACCATGTCGACTTACTTATTACCTAAGGGCTACGCGCTATAGGCAACATTTATAAGTTACTTTATGCTTCCTGTCCGTATAGTAACCTAGAGGTAGTTTATAATTATACATAATAGGTACCTACCTACGTGTTAATAATTAAGAGTAGGTACCTAAGTGCCTACGTAAATTTGTATTTACCTATTATTATTTTACCCTACCATGCATGAACATGGTAATATGCTTCCAACGGATTACAATTTAAATTGTTATAGTAGACCGGGCTCAGGGGCGCGTCTTTGGAGAGACCTACGTCCAGCAGTGGACCGATATAGGTTAATGATGATGACTTACTAATACACGAAACACAGCGCGGGACAACCGAAGAAAATTACAAAGACGTGGCTGATCTTTATAAAATAGGTACCTAATCAAAAATTAGTTATAGAACGGAGTTTTTATCAAAAATTTATTTAGTACAAAAATATCTCAATAAGCTTTCGCTTTCAAATGCTATACTTATCTAGTCAACTCCTACATAGGTATTTGAAATTTAAATCAGCTCTTCATATTTCAAGTGCCAGAAAGAAGAAAATAAATATATTCATAAGTAAAGTCATTTCAATTCAATCGGGAATCGAATTTTATTACGTCGTCCCTTCATAGGAACGAAAATGCAATAAAAAATAGATTTTCTGTCGAGTGGGGACGAAAATTTCACGGCAATATTTACCTCGAACGAAAGCCGTGCTACATGTAGGTACATACAACAGAGAGCTCTAGCGTACATACAGCTAACTATAGATAATATAAAAAACTGAAAAGGCCAATCACGTAAAAACGATAAAAACTTTAATATTTAACTTTACAAACTAACCTAATTAATCCTACCCGAAACTTTATCATCCATCGCTACATACAGCATAAAATTTACAGACGAAGGTCCGTCAACGTACCAAAGCTTACATTGTATAGCGATCGAAAGACCAATCGTGAAATTCGATATCTGAATCGCGATCAGCGGAGAATTTTCATTTTTTAGAGGGAACACACTAGGATCGATTCCGGGCGGATGAGGGAAGTATCGTATTCTCCCGACATGCTCCTTATCATAAGCATGGTGGCCACTACAATGCACCCATAGTTTCTTTTCCTTCTTCAACCAACCCTGAACTTCCACCGGGGCGATTCTAGTCTCAGACGAATTCGCTACCAAAGGCTTCCCCGCCCAATGTAACTGCTTGTTAACTCTAAGAACTACACAGGGACTCTCACCGTAACCATACGGGGATTTCCCGCATGGACCCAATACTGCCAGATCCCTTTTTCTTCTTTTCTTAACAAGTAAGCTGTCCAGCGCGTTTACGTACTTTTCATAATCTTCAGACTGCCCTTTTCTGTACCAAATTAGTGGATAATTTGACTCTGATGAGGGTGTGGCAGTGAGTCCGATTCCATTGCCTGAATACGTTAGTAAATCGACTTTATCTATGTTCTGGAAGTCCGTCGTCAATTTCAGTATCGTCAATGAGCCAAATAGGAAAATAAGCGCGTATGTGACTAAAAATATCAGATATATTAAACTGTAAGCGATTATGTAGAACCAATTTTTGCACGTTCGGTTACAGAAAGTTTTCTTATCCTTATTGTAAAGGTAGTTACAAAATCTCTTGGAGCAGGGTTTCTGTGCCTTTTCGCCGGTGGGTACTCCGCCTTCTCTAGAGGTGGTTGGTATTGACGCGGGCACCGGATCTTTGATATACTTTGGTGGACCACTGGTTTTCTTTGATGCTGACGGAGATGGTTTCTGTGCCATTTTATTCACCATATCTTAAAGATACATTTTTACAAGCGTAAAATATAAGGAGCATTTTTTGACACTGACAATATTTTGACAAAAACACTTCATCCTCGGATCATAGAGAAACTAGTCTCAAAATCATTATGGTCGCGATTATAGACAAAAAAAGTCCCCTCATAACTGTACTTTACCTACTTACCATTATTTACACCTGAGCGCTTCCGTGCTTCGGAGGGCACGTTAAACTGTCGGTCCCGGCTCTAGCAGTCGTCAAGCCACGACGGACGCTATAAGGCGGCCTAAAACCTCCATCACCAGAGTTGGCCACTAACTCATACAAGCTTGCTTTCAATTTTATCCCATCATCATAATATTTTATGATGAGGTATTCTGAGCCTTTCTTACTCTCCTACCACGATCTAGAGACTAACCCTTTCTAGCTGTCATAGTCATAGTCATGTCAACCTTTTACTTTAGATTTGCCGCGTTGAATCGAAGCCAATAACAAAAAAAAAAGTAATGTTGATACGCTGTGCCAGATACTCAACAGCCCTCGGGCCATACGTCGCTTCGACTAGACTAGGCTAGATAGATCAAGCTAGGTAGGTATAAAGATCTTGATTTGGTAGAGCCTCGAGGATTCAATAATCTAAGGGTAGAGCATTGGTGATTGATCTTTTCTTTATACAAATTAAATTGTGTAATTGTGAAGATATTTTTAAACCGTGGTCGTCCGGGATGAAGCCTTATAGCCGAATAGTGAAATGATTAATTTTTTTTCCGAAAAAACTTTTGATTTATTTGCGGAGATGTGAAAAATAGCACTGTAAAACGTTTTATCGTCGACTTCAAACAGGCATCCATGGACACCACAAAGAACTTCAACGTACAACTTTAGTACTACTGCTGTCTAGACTATCTTTGATCTTTTAAGAATGGCATCCAACGCATTATAGGTAGAGTTCGTTATAGCGATAAGGCCACCCATTGATGCTTCTTTGTTATCTTTATTTTTGTAGGTATTATGAAACTCTATCTTCATGTAATTGGTAATCAGTAAAGAGCTCTCCCTGTCTACACGCGTTGGCTCTGATGGCAGAGATGTGTCCCGTGTAACAAAATTACAAGGGATCTTTGCAGGGACACTCTTTGAAAATGAATTTCGTAATATAAGTATGAAGGTACATAATTCATGGATTCGTATGTAGGTATGCCAATATAATTTATTTTTTTAATATTCATGGACATTTTTACACAACGGCTTCTAGTCCCAAAATAAGCAAAGCTTGTACTATGGGAACTAGATTACTGATAGAATACTTTTTTTTATATTTTGACTCCATGCTTTGTCTTGGTGAATAGTCTCAACATTTTCTGTTCCTGTTATACGTTATTAGTGTCACATGCATTACGTTACGTCACAGATTATTATAATACTATACTAGTAGTTACGTGTTACGTGGCCTCATTCATTCCGACCTTGTTTGCGTCGGCTGAGGGCGCGTCCGCATGTGCAAACAGGAGTTTCCTTCTATTTTCTTAAAGGCCATCAGATTCTTTATTATCTTTAGCATTTTTGTACTCCTGTACTTCTAGGAAAGACTTACCACTAGTTTTCTTAATAAAATGAAAATTTTCCGCGGTAATATCTAACAAAACCTCTTTTTTAGCCAGGGTTTAAAAACACTGAAACTGGATACAAATTCTAGGCTCAGGGAAATTTCCTCAAAAACTATTTGCACCTAAACATGAACAATGTCACAGATCATTACAACTAGGTAGGTATAATATAAAGAAAAGAAGATGGTTTCAATTTCGTAACTGTCTATAATATTGTTATTATTGATTACTGCTAGTGGATATTTATCGCAGAAAACCTTGAGCTAAAATGGCAAAGGCCCAAAACGTGCGATGCCAATAAAAAAAACCTCGAGCTTCTAAATATCAGATCAGTTATTTGCATGAACGTAGCTTTACCCTTTCAAGTTCTAAGGAAAACACATCTCGCCAGCTACGTCTCTAGAGACAGATCTCATCAATGGAACCCTCGAGCGGCGAATATTGCGTATCTAGACCGATCTGCTAAACCAATTGTGGTAGAACAATCGCCGGGTACCACAGTGATATCTCGACCCCGCAGCTGCACGACGTGAAACAAAATTGGAATAGATAGCCCACAGCCCACTTGATGTTCGGCGGTTAGCTCTGCTTATAATAATGCATTAAGGTGGGTCCACATTTGTGATCTTTTCTCCGTACCGTAGCTCCGTAAATGACGTAAATGACGGACAGAGGCCATATATAAAAAAGAAGAAGAGATCATTTGATTTGAGGTAGAAAAGAAGAAGAAGAAGTACTGTGGCTAACTTTGGGTAGGGTAGGACCACAAGCGTATGGGCTAGCTCATAGTAGGACAGTTTTGTAGGTCACCAAGTCAAATGTAACTTTTGGTCTCTTCCGGGCACAGAAGCGTCAACTGAGAAATCGTATTTTTTATCATCATGTTATCTTGGGTTTACACTCGGGCTCATCTCGGACACATAGCTACTAAAAGCAAACCTTTTTGCTCCCAATCCATACATACAGTAGATCAGTAACGTCTGAGAGGGTAGTTCGATAGAAAACTATTTGCAGAGTTCACGGATCCCGGGCTAACAATAGATGAAAAGAAAAATAAGATTCTTTAGTCAATATGATAAATAAATATGTACCTCGGTGTTACATGCTATTATTATTTTATAAAGGTGTGTACTGTGTATTCGTATGTCAGAGGATTAGGAGCTAGAATCAGAATATTGAGTTTTGGTAATCTGAAGAGCTAGAACTTTTCTTGGTACTTTTTCAATACATATCCGTGTATTGTTTTAAATAAAAACCCAGTAAACAATATGTTAAGAGCAAATACATAATGTATCCAACTATCACGGGCGTTGCAAGAAGTAGTTAGTAGGTAGGTACTCTAATCTACATAAGTACTTTATTAGGTATCTACACGCATTATCACGTAGAAAATATTGTAATTCATCTTCCTCCTTCCATTATAACTGGTAGATTTACGATAGATCAAAGTAATATTTTATGTAATAAAAAGCAAAGATAAAATCTTTTATATAAGACTTCCTAACGAGACGAGACCCGTTATTTTTCATCTCCATATAATAAATAAGATTGCATTTTTTACTTAACGAAGCTAGAAGCAGACGGATCGTTACTCGTTAAGGGCTAAGTGCTTGAAGCGGACGAACGCCGCTATAATGAAGACTGGCAATAACTTACACAACACAATCAAGTACGAAGTACCTAGCTGCTTATAATTAAGTATTCACTGTATTCAGTTTGAAGTTAAAAAAATGAAATTAAATGAAATAGGTACATTTATTCAACCCATTGGGTACAAATAAGATACAACAGAGAGAAAAAAAGTAAGTCTGGCAGGAAGGAGCAAAACAGAGTAAGTGGTAGGAAAGTAAGTATAAAAGTATAGCAAATATTTAGTGTCGGAAAACAAAAACAAATCCTACTAATATTATAAACGCGAAAGTTTGTAAGTATGGATGGATAGATGGATACCTAGATGTATGGATATTTGTAACTCTTTCACGTAAAAACTACTGATCCGATTTGCATGAAACTTGGAATATATATATTGTCCGTGACCTGGATTAACACATAGGCTACTTTTTATCCCGAAAAATTAACGGGATCCAACGGGACGCGAACGAAGTCGCGGGCGGCACCTAGTAATAAGTAATGCTATAGTTAGTCCTGTCCTGTTCTGTACCCTGGTGCGGTTGAAAAGGTTGTTCTCAGCATATGCTGCATGAACCATGACATGGAGCAGCGCTGGTTTTCAGATACAACCAAGTTATGAGGATTTAATGGGCAAAAAATACATATCGATGCGAAGATAATACATAGGTAGGTACCTACTTATGAAATGAGTTCAGTAGCACTCGTGACATAGCTTGCCTTGCCAAGTCAATCTTCACTGATTTATCTAAGCGCGGTCACTATTTGGTTGGGTGACCGTTAGTAGCATTCGGTCTCGGCTTAAGCAGTATTTTATAATACTATTATAGGAGAGGGTCACTATTTGGTTGGGTGACCGTAAGTTAGCATTCGGTCTCGGCTTTAGCAGTATTTTCCAATACTACTATAGAATTCTAGAGAAACGATTGTTTCCTTGAATGAAATACATTTAAAATTTTGTATGAGAGATGAGATTTACCGAGTTATTTCCATTACTAACAATACTAGTGTGTATTTCTACTTTACTACGCAATCGACTGTTGATAAACGCCCTGCCAATACATCCACTAAACACATTAGTAATCATCAATAAGCTATTCTTTAAATAGATCTTAGGCTCTACTCCGCGAAATAAATAGACTCGAGCTACAATGCTCGGCAACGCGGTAAAGCTTCGCATGAGAAGTGAAAACCGAGAAACAAACTACAGAAAATCTTTCTAAAAGGATTCCAATCTAAATTGCTGCCTTAAACAATATTCGGCGACGGGCAAGTTGAGTGTCAGTTGTACCTACCATCAGTGGTACTTGTGGGACAAATCATTGCCAATTGCACCATCAATGGTACTGCCTAATGGTATCTAGAAGTGGTCCGACCGGCGACCGTACCGCGAAACGTAGGTAAACAATGTTAATGGAATTCTAGAGTTTTGTTGGTTTGTTTTTATAATATTAATAACTAGTGGTTGCGTTGCGCGCGAGCTGCAAGCAGCTCGCGTCTTTTTTTTATGCCGTATTTTTATCAAAAACCCCTCAATCTCATTCGGATACCCCGTTGGAACGAAGTCAATCGGTTAAAGTTTCGCAAAAAAAATCTACATGGCCGCCATCTTGCAATGCCCACCACTAATTGCAGTAAAAACGCATTTAAAATTTAAAAAAGTGTAAAATTCTATTCAAAGTCCACAATCACCTTCGGATACCCCGTTGGAACGAAGTCAATCGGTTAAAGTTTCGAAAACCAGAAATGACACGGCGGCCATTTTGAATTTCTGAAATGTCATAATTTTTCTGAAATATACAGGATACAAGCCACCTGTCAGTGAAAGAACGGTAGTCATACCTTAAACTTGGTAGAACAAAGTAAGTCGCCAAAGTCGGGTCTGACTGAAAATTTCAAACTCCTATAGCATGCGGGGTTGCCAGCTGCGGGGAACGAAAATGATCAAATGTCATTTGGGTGGGCCCAATCTTGCCAGCTAGTGGAAATTTTGATTCAAAATCTCGTTATTTCTACTTTTCACGTTCCCGAGGGAAAGCGGGAAAACTACCCTAAAAATGGGGAAAAATTTTCAACCAGGCAACACTCGTCTACCAACTGCACAACCGGTCCATACAATTCATCCAGGTAGGGGGTTGCCAACTACCCGATATTTTGGTTTGAAAATCGTGATTTTTTCGAAAATCGCAACTTTTTTACAAAATGGCCGCCACGCCGTCCGCCATCTTGGATTTTCGAAAAGTCATAATTTTTCTGAAATCTCAAGGATATAGGCTATCGTTCTGCATAATCGGTGTTGCCAGCTTTTGAGTTTCGTAGAACAAATTAATCCGCCAAAGTCAAAAACTCCCAAAAACTAAAAAGTTGCAAGTCTCTCGGGGTTGCCAACTAAAATTTACGAAAATGGTCAAATGTCATTTGGGGGAGGCCAACGCTCCTATGCAGTCCAAGTCTCTATTCAAAATGTCATTATTTCTACTTTTCATGTTTTTGGGGAAAATCTCGGAAATTACCCGCAAAATGGGGAAAATTTCTAAACCAAGCAACACTCCTTAACAAAACACACAATCGCTCGGTACAACTCAACCCTCTAGAATGTTGCCATCATACATAAAAATGGTTTTGAAAATTTTGCAAAAACCATGACTGTTACAAAATGGCCGACACAGCCTCCGCCATCTTGGATTTTTGTAAAGTCATAATTTTTCCTAAATCTCAAAGATATAGGCTACCCACCCCTATACTCAGTGTTGCCAACTTGCGAGTTTCATAAAACAAAGTAATCCGCCAAAGACAACCCTAAAAAGTCGAAAAATTCAAATCGAAATTGCGCGGCCGCCATCTTGTTTTTTTTTTTTTTTTTCACCAATTCCCCAAATCCCAGCCTACAATCAGTCGGATGACACGCTCGGACGCCCTCTATCTGTCATAGTTTGCGAACGCGCAAATCAACACCGGCGCCATCTTGGATTTCGAGAACCGCTATAATTTTCCTCTACTCGTTTGGTGTTTATACACATTTTTGTAGAACATCATTGTGGTGTAGCTCCACTCCTTCTGTCTCTCAGGGCATGTCAATCAGTGAGTCAGTCAGTCAGTGGTAGTCTAGCTTTATATAGTATAACTAGTGGTTGCGTTGCGCGCGAGCTGCAAGCAGCTCGCGTCTTTTTTTTATGCCGTATTTTTATCAAAAACCCCTCAATCTCATTCGGATACCCCGTTGGAACGAAGTCAATCGGTTAAAGTTTCGCAAAAAAAATCTACATGGCCGCCATCTTGGAATACCAACCTTTTATTGCAGTAAAACGCATTAAAAATTTAAAAAAGTGTAAAATTCCATTCAAACCCCTCAATCTCCTTCGGATACCCCGTTGAAACGAAGTCAATCGGTTAAAGTTTTGAAAACCGGAAATGACACGGCGGCCATTTTGAATTTCTGAAATGTCATAATTTTTCTGAAATATACAGGATACAAGCTACCTGTCAGTGAAAGAACGGTAGTCATACCTTAAACTTGGTAGAACAAAGTAAGTCGCCAAAGTCGGGTCTGACTGAAAAATTCAAACTCCTATAGCATGCGGGGTTGCCAGCTGCGGGGAACGAAAATGATCAAATGTCATTTGGGTGGGCCCAGTCTTGCCAGTTAATGGAAATTTTAATTCAAAATGTCGTTATTTCTACTTTTCACGTTCCCGAGAGATAGCGGGGAAACTACCCTAAAAATGGGGAAAAATTTTCAACCAGGCAACACTCCTTTACCAACTGCACAACCGGTCCTTACAATTCATCCAGGTAGGGGGTTGCCAACTACCCGATATTTCGGTTTGAAAATCGTGATTTTTTCGAAAATCGCAACTTTTTTACAAAATGGCCGCCACGCCGTCCGCCATCTTGGATTTTTGAAAAGTCATAATTTTTCTGAAATCTCAAGGATATAGGCTATCGTTCTGCATAATCGGTGTTGCCAGCTTTTGAGTTTCGTAGAACAAATTAATCCGCCAAAGTCAAAAAGTCCCAAAAACTAAAAAGTTGCAAGTCTCTCGGGGTTGCCAACCAAAAGTTACGAAAATGGTCAAATGTCATTTGGGGGAGGCCAACGCTCCTATGCAGCCCAAGTCTCTATTCAAAATGTCATTATTTCTACTTTTCATGTTTTTGGGGAAAATCTCGGAAATCACCCGAAAAATTGGGAAAATTTTTAAACCAAGCAACACTCCTCAACAAATCACACAAATGCTCGGTACAACTCAACCCTCTAGAATGTTGCCATCATACATAAAAATGGTTTTGAAAATTTAGCAAAAACCATGACTTTTACAAAATGGCCGCCACAGCCTCCGCTATCTTGGATTTTTGTAAAGTCATAATTTTTCCTAAATCTCAAGGATATAGGCTACCCACCCCTATACTCAGTGTTGCCAACTTGCAAGTTTCGTTGAACAAAGTAATCCGCCAAAGACAACCCTAAAAAGTCGAAAAATTCAAATCGAAATAGCGCGGCCGCCATCTTGTTTTTTTTTTTTTTTTCACCAATTCCCCAAATCCCAGCCTACAATCAGTCGGATGACACGCTCGGACGCCCTCTATCTGTCATAGTTTGCGAACGCGCAAATCAACACCGGCGCCATCTTGGATTTCGAGAACCGCTATAATTTTCCTCTACTCGTTTGGTGTTTATACACATTTTCGTAGAACATTATTGTGGTGTAGCTCCACTCTTTCTGTCTCTCAGGGCATGTCAATGAGTCAGTGAGTCAGTGGTATTGTAGCTTTATATAGTATAATGTCTACAGTGATTTAAAGGCCTTCATCCAGCAGTGGATGGACCCTGTGAACTAAACGTACCTACCTAATATTAAATGATCTGTGATTAAACCAACTGAAAAATATCCAAAATGTAATTTACTTTTTAAAGGAAGGCTTTTAATTCTGTTTTGAAAATTATTTAAGCACAGTAATAAGAGCTAATCCGGCATAAAATAAAATGCAAATCTTGCAAACATTATCCCGTCGTGGATATCGAACCAGCAACTCTCGGTCACAGGAGCGACATAGCCTACCATAACATTATCTGAAACATCATCCTCACAGAATTAGAAAGGATCTTGCTATTTTGTGATCCTTAATAAGTAACTCCAATAAATCTGTCACATTCTCAGGTACCTATATAAACTAATATAGAAGCTGTGGCGAAACTGGAGTTCAGTATTCATCCCGACTTCGTGGAAACAGGACGTTTTCTGTCCCATTTTGTAAGCCCCCGTGAACTTCCCGAGCAAGTCTGTGAAGTGACAAAAAAATGCATTTTTTTAGAACGTTGCCATTTTTGTTCGAGTGATGTGAACGGTATTGGATAGTTGAAGAGTTTTCAATGCCTGGTAAGTGTGATTTGAAAGTAAATAACTTTAGTACAAGGTGTAAAAAGCTTCTCAAAGCTCAAGCTTCGCCTAATCATAAAGTAGTAGGAGTTTTGGGGTAAGTAAAGTAGGTAGGTATACTTAACTAACTTTTAGTTTATGTAACTAAGTAGATGAACAAGCGTACGGTCCACCTGGTGGTAAGCGGTCACAGTAGCCTATAGACGACTGTATCATTAGCACCCCCGCGTTGCCAACTCCTAAAGAATTAAAACGTCCTTTTTGTTCTAAATGCTCCTACCGCCAAGTGAAATGGTTATAAGTAAAGTTCTAAAACTTAGGACATAACTTTTACCCCATTAATAATAGGCC
Source organism: Eulithis prunata (assembly GCA_918843925.1). Classification (NCBI taxonomy): domain Eukaryota; kingdom Metazoa; phylum Arthropoda; class Insecta; order Lepidoptera; family Geometridae; genus Eulithis; species Eulithis prunata. Next base: position 2,109,359 of record OU974016.1, on the reverse strand, counting down.
TTTACAATACTTTACATTATTGAAGATGATTTATGCAGCGTCAGGAGGCAAACCTGTGCCGACACTTAACGGGACACTGCAGTGCCTGGGATGTGTTTAGATGGAGTAGGCTTGCCCAGCACCTATACCATTCTCTCAGCCTACACCACTAGCATTTTATTCTATAAGGGTATAAGGGTTACTACTTAGCGCCAGATTTTAACCTATCAAAGTAAAGCATTATAGATTACACTAAGTAATATTGTAAAAAAGCTAACCAAAGTTTTTGATTTTCATGACCATTTCACTTGGCTATACCTACGTAAGCCTGCTGATTTACTGATAATTAGGAACATACCACAATTAGCATATTAGTACCTACCTCAGAACAGTCTTTTACTGGTTTTACAACGGTATTAGATACTTTGTTAAATAAAAAGAAGTTTGATTATTCATAAGTATTATTTGATACTAAATAAAACTAAATATACTTATTTATAACAGACATTTATAACTAAAAAGTATAGAGGGCTCAAGCCCTTTCCAATAGCTCCGAGTCTGCCTAAGGGTAGACCACGATTTATCATAAAAAATCCATAAGTATGACGAAGTTTAAAAATGTACCTTAACCTACCCTAACTACATACTATGAAACACATAGGTAATCTGTAAGTAGACGCTAGATAGGTGCTAACGGTAAGCTAACGTGAAAATGTACAATAATCAAAATAAATGAGTACCTAATCCACTTTCCGTGCACCTACAAATTTTTTACAGGTTGGTAACAACGCAATTAGCAAAGTGTGGTAAAGTGAAACATGGGCGCGCCCAATGCCTACCCATTTATGTAGGTAATAGTGGTAGTACCATACCTACTAAGCGAATAGCTACGGTAGGTAATTCAGCCTTGATTGGCAAATACCTACCAACTGAGCCCGTAGAGGATATAGGTAAGTGTTCTTTGGCCCGTAGCCTGAGTTTTGTTATGTTGATTGGCGACAAGCGAGAATCGAGAAACCCGCAGTTTTGGTATGGAGAAAAATATTGTAATATCTCGCATGTCGCTTCTCGATATGCGTTTCGATCAACAAAACAAAACTTTGACTACACGCTCAGTACCACAGTATTGGTATCCATGGACTATGTGCGGGTTAGGTATACTGTATATTGTTACTAGCGAATGTAGCTATATTTTTATTATTTACGTAGAACTGAGGTAGTTAACAAATTTAAAAAAAATATCTTTATCATACATATCATTCGGTTTGCCGAAATTTTTTACTTAGTTTGGGTCTCTACCCAAACTACCCACCGAAGCTTTCTTCCATCTAATATTATCTGTTAAATTTCCCAATACATAATATGAAATATTATGATCAGGCAAAGTTATACTTATACCTATGTTTATTACTACTGGTTGACCCGTGACGGGTTGTAGACCAGTTTGTGGTAAATACGAAAATCTACCAATTTCAAATCTGAGTGCACGACCTACTCTAACAATAACATCAGAAGCAGCACCGTCCGGAAGCTCATCGCGGGAAGGAAGTACGCACGTCAACTGATAACGCGTTAACGACGTCACATTACAAGAATACCCACCAATAAGAACTTCCACGTCACTCTCAGTGCAGGCCCGATCTAAATTTTTCCCATTAATAGTTAAATATTCATCCTTACGAGTGTGATACTTTACTTCTTCATCGAACTTTTCATACAATGGATCAGGGTAGAGCAAAAATGCATCATCGCCGTTGCTTTTGGTAGTGAGATTTAGCACATTTGGCACGTTGTCCATGATAAATCCATATTCTAACTCTAAGGGTTTATCAGGATCTATACTGAGACCAGCAGCGCTTCCAATAAAAGGAGACTCGCAAATAAGATTCGTTTGAAAGTCAACCCTGTGACAAGGCGCAATGTAGAGCTGATTATCATGGTACACATAGATTTGAGGGAATTGAATGGAATGGAAATTCCGCCCTCTCACTTTGATGTTTATACCGCCGGAGGGTATACCTTTAGGTTGTATTCTTGAAGTTATCAGCGGCGGACCGGATTCTGCCGACACCACTACGGGATCTTCAATATATTCAAATTTTTCGCGTTCTAAAGTTCGCCTGCTGTTATCAAAGCTCATATGTAAACTTCCCATTTTGAGCTGGTAAGAGTGACTAGTTCTACACACGACCTCCTTGGGAGAAACTGATAGAATAGTACACGGTAAATCGTCAATAAAAGCTTGAATGTTACTTCCTGCGTTTAGATATTCCCCCTTGATATGCAACTTAGTACCCCCGGATTGCGGTCCGTACTTTGGAAGAATAGAATTGATCTTAGGGTTAACAAAAGAGTAATGGTGCTTGGACTCTCCGCGGTGATTTGCTACGCGAGCAACTACAGGGCCATCCTTAGGCACCTCTTCACCAGGATCATCAACAGTGCAAACTATCTGTTTATTTGTAACGTATAATTCTATGATAGGCTGACATTTGATCCCCGCTATTGTGATATCGTTAATGTCGGATATGTTTTGGCCCAAATTAATTCCCTCAATAGTAATGTTGGTGCCACCTTCCAGCGGACCTAGTTGCGGTCGAAATGTATAGATATTCGGATTCAGACAAGTCTGAGTATGATTTGACCAACCACTAAGAGCTTCGCATTGGTTTTGAACTTCGCATTTGTCAGAGCCTTGGCACCACCCGCAGCCAAATTTCTCCGGCAGCGCCATACACCTTTCGCAATCATTGTTAGCCATATCGTTACAGCGGTAAATGACAATGTGAGTATTAGCTGGATTATCTAGAGGCTTAGAGCCACCCCAAATAACGGCGAAAGAGGCTGTAATGTTAGGCGCACGTGATGTGTACGCGAATTCAACGGCATTGCAATAAATAGTATCGGCGAGAAGTTGAGCACTTACAACAATCACGCGTCCCTCTATGTTGAATTGACAAACAAACCTCGTCTGAACGATAAATTGCCCTATTATATGTACTTTTACTTTTATGGCTTTCTTTACACCGGATGGAACTAAAATTTCATTCGTACCTTCAGACGTGGAATTGATAGTAGGGCAAAACCCGGGGCCCGAGCGATAACTGGGACCGATTCGACTGACGCCGGTGACGAGAATATCGTTTCTACAGTTTTCAGCCGTATCGTGGGTACACCGATGGCCATCGACGCACCAATCGCATGGAAATGAAGAATTGACGCACTGAGTGCACGAGCTGTACGTGTTGCAATCGAAAAATGTAAAATTAGTAGCTACAAAATCAGGTCCCTGAGTTGTTCGCACCGACAATTTAGCAGTAAAGTGATGTTGACCGGCGGGGATTGACGGTAGAGTATCGGTTCGCGGAGTCGTACAATTTACACCATACGGCTTTCTAGTTGCATCAGTAATAATAGTGCGATCTAAAGCTGTAAATGCACATAAGTATTGTCCACTAAGAGTAGGCAAGTTTTCAATAAGTAAATCCAGCGTCCTAGCAGTTGTTCGCTGCAACTGATTTGGTGTCACTTGAGTAATAGTCGTACATCGTCCGCTACGATATGAGATCCAATATAGAGGATCTATAACTGCGTCTTGACAGTCTGAACGTAAGCTGCACTTATTTTCTAACGAACACCATCCACAATAAGGGTCTTTGGCTCCAAGACACGTTAAACACGATTTGTAGACGCTGCACTCTTGAACTTTAACTTTAGACACTTTACGTACAGTCATCACATATAAATGCATTAATTGAGTATCAAAGAACAGGTCCTTATTCACTGGTGAGCCTTCGTCGACCACAATATTTCCATACTCCAACGCGGAGGTATCACTCTCGACGACGATTTTCTTGAGATGTCCTTCTGCAGTGCCCGCGAACACCACCGTATATTCGCCAGTGACTGTCGCCGCCACCGCTGTCAGTCTCTTTGAAGACACTGCGACAGGTACCGACACCACCGGCTGCTCCCCACCCAGAGGTGTATTCACATCCAGCCCGCAGAAATCTTCACTGATCGATTGCAACTTCGTACCAATGCACGCGTGAGATGGGGATATGAAATCTAACCCCCTAGGTCCGTTGCCGCTGAAGCACGTTTTGATAGTCTGCATAAACTTGTGTCGGATCGCTCTCAATGAATAAACACACAGAGCAGATCGATTGGAAGGCTTGTTAGTGTGCATTGATTCGCTCTGGCTAAATGCGGCAAAGAGTACATCATCTTTAGCAGTTATTCCAAGTTCCCCAGCTAATAGTGAACCAGCTTTACCAACAAACGCAGCTTGCACTAGGTTATACCCGAAAGTTTCACCGCCTTCTCCAGTGCACGCCATTGGTATCTCTGTGTACGAGTAATAGTTCTCATCGTCGTGACATACCCGGACCAATTTGCTGTAATATGTATCTGAGCCCACGCCTCGCAACTGGGTTGTTAAGAAATAGCTGAAGCCTTCAGAGCTAAATCCGTAGACATAATTGATTGGATATCGCTCTCTTGACAGTGTATTGACAAACATTCGAGTTCCAGTGGTTACAGCCGTTCTGGCTATCATAAAGAGCGTATCATCTTCTAGCGACCGACTGCTTACAGCCGGTACCTTGGAATGATAGACCTTGGACGAGTTCCCCGTGAAAGTTACTCCTACGTACATGACCTGGGTCAGCGGCGGATTCGGGGGTCCAGGCGCGATGAACGCCACAGTAGACGACGTTGCATTATTCGCCACAACAGGATCGCGTACCACGCGCACACCATCCGATATATCGTGTAGATCCCGCACCGAGCACAATCCTTGACCAACTGACCCACACGTAATCAGCCGACTGGTTACATAATCTATCACAAGCGCCTTGTTCACGTTATCCGTGGGCTTTTCGATGTAGTTCGAAGGGCAATCGAAGGTGCACTGGGTGGATTCATTCACCGGGCCCGTAACGATCGACTGGCTGACCTCTAGATCCGGCGAGAGCTGGTAGATCCTGTTGACAGCACCGATGTAGACACGGCCCGTGTTGCGGTCGACGACAAGGTGGTTGAATAGTGAAGCGGAGGACGCCACCGGATCGGTAAAGGTCCGCACCACATTCTCGTTGGCGCGGGCGGCGGCGCACACGGCGCCGAGCGCTAGCAGTACGCGCCACATGACGCCGGGGCATGTGGCCGACAGCCTACCTGCGCCGCCTCGCCATGCATCTGCAACGCGAAACGTCGAGTCAGAGGCGAACAGTACACCCCTAACCCATGTCTCCGTTGCCATCGCACAGCCCCGAAGACGCCGCTCGCAACGGAACCTAGCGCAAGTGCTATGAATTAAATAACTTAAATCCGAACGAGAGAACTAGCTTCATAACGGAGAGGTCCGATGTGTTCGGAGCGAATTTGTGAACTAAAGCGATGGCCCGTGGTGACCCTTGACAACGATAACGATATCGCTACTAGCTAAACCCGAAAGTGAAATGATACTACACCACAACGTACTAGTACGTACCTACCACCTACATAATCTAGTTTACGCAATTATCTGATAATCCCGTATAACGGATTCAGAATACCACCTCAGTCAGATTAATTTTGACGAGGGTCCATCTGTTTTTAATCTCAATGCTCGGAGGATGTCACAAAACCCTGGAATTTACAAAGATAGGGAAGCGATGTAAACGTGAGCTCATTTTGTTTAGGACGTGCTAATAAAGTTATACCTACAAAAATTAATCATCAGCTGGATATTTTAAGATGAAACGTTGCTTTTGGGCGTTTTTGGTTTAAAAATGAAACGGTGGAGACTGGTAAATTTTATAGCCAAGATATAGAACGTCGGGCTGGCTGGAGTGAGGTCAGCGGGGACAATGCACAATACACCCCAAAGTGGTCAGTGCAGATCTTATTCTCCCGCCATGACTTAGAATGAATAAGAGCTAATTTTGGAAACGGTGGTGTTCTTGAGTAAGAGGAAGTACGCGATTTTTCAATCATTTTACCAACAAGTCCCAATAGTTCTAACAATTGCTTGTTAAGTACATAGTTACTCCATTTTCTGAATGACAGTAACGTAGTTGCATTGTGTGTGACCAATAATAACAACTGTGAAGCAAAATTATGATCTGGCTGCACGCCAATCCACCGCTGAGCAGTACCACCATTGCCAAGCACAACAAAACTGCTTGGTTAAGATATTTAAAATAAATGATTATGACGGTATTAATTTCATCATCATCATTTTACATTTTTGCAGTTCTCCATGCCAAGAATGCGATGTGGTCTCGCAAGGAGTCGGTCTGCAGCGCTGTCAGCGGCGTTTCGAGAGGCGACGATGAACCCCTCGGTGCTGGGGTCAAAATATACCCTTTTGCTATAGCATTAAGGGTTAGAGTCTTACAGGTAACTTATTTACTTTCAGCCAGTGTTTCAAAAAGAGTTGGCCAAGAAAATATCTAACGGTGTTTTTTATAGGTAAGTACCTAAATGCATAAAAAATGCATATCTCTAGTAGAGATATGATCGAGTCTAGTAGAATGGACGCTGCAAAGAGTTTATTAGAATACATAAAAGAAAATTTAAAAACAAAAAAGGTTACCTAAACAGAACTTATTATAAATATTTTGGTAGTACGTAACCGATGCACAAGCGCACCGGGTAGCGGGTCTGATAGTTGTAGCTCTGTTTCGCACCACAAATTATTTTTCGCTGTTTCATACCAAAAAATGACAGCGTTTCAACCCACTTCGTTTACCTACTTTTTACACGTTGTATTTTTGAAAATACTCGTCATCAGCTGAATGTGCTTGTAAATGTGGTGAATGGAATCGGCTCCATGCCATTTTAGCGTTGCACTGGACCATACTCCATCAATAAATAAAACTGGTAGTAAAACTATACCTATCGATTCTGTGGTAAAACCGTCAGCACTAGCTGTCGTCATCGTTTTTAGCGTTTTAGTAGCAGTTTACGGAAATGTGTCGATAAATTAACGAAAACGTTTAGCTGGCAACAGAGTTTTAGAAAAAAAAGAAACACGTTTTTAAACATAGTTTCTCTACCTTTTCACAATAATATCTCTCAACTGAAATGTTTTGTAGGATGGCTTATTCAAGCACACATTTTTAGATTAGATTTCTCGAAGGTGAGAGTTTTCATTTGCATGCTAATGAACGCGGAACGTGCTTACAGTGCTAATTAATTTATAAGTGTCACTTTCACACTGTCACCGACACGATATCTTCACAATCAGTATCGGTCAGTGTGCAAACACCCTATCTAGTAGATACAGTCAGTGACCGACGACGACTAATAAAGTAGCAATAATTTTGTAGATATTTTGAGGTGCTTCAGTGAGCAAATTAAACCGAAAGAATAATTTGACTGTATAGCTTTTTCGAGCTTTACTAGTTTCGGGCTACCAGTCTGTTCCACTGGGACGAAACACCATTCCTTTCAATTTAATAAATATTTCTATTACTGTTTGGTCCCACATTCATACTGTTTGTATTTAAACCTAATTTTTGTAAACTCAGAGACCAAAATTAATCCTATAAAAACTAATCTATTTTTGTTACTGATGGAATTTATGGTGGTGTGCTCACTTAGCATCATACCAATTTGTAATCTTAGCCACTTTACCCGTCGTCGCCTAATGTTTACGTTAATGCCTAAAAGAGCGGCTGAATTATTCATAAGCCATTATTCAGCAACATACTGAAATAACATTTATTTTGTATTAATTTATTGTTTCGAAAACCTTTAACTTGGTTATTTATTATAGAAAAAATATACTCGATACCTTCCAGACATCAATCAGCCTTTAAAATATCTTAAGCTTTCAGCGCCTTCTGTTATTCGTAAGTAGAAATGCTGAAATACTATCTTCTTCTTTTTCTTGGGGCTGTTCGGTGGCTAGGGCTGCCATGCCTTAAATTCGCCAATGTTAGTGTTTATTGGCGTTTACTTATTTACTAATATTTTAACAAAAGGCGGAGTTCTGAGTAGTTATGAAAAATTACAGGTGAAGAAGAGAAAATGAACTATTCTATTGATTACTCAGAATTTACATGCTTTGGTGTAGTTTTTAGAAACACAAGTTTGCTTACTATTCTTTCCGGGTACTACACTAATAAAAGAAAGACGTATACATTTATATGGACCACATAGTATCATATTATGATCTGTGACCACATGATAATACACAACGCACAACAATAACTTAGTCTAGGATGACTTGGATACATTAACGAAGTAACAAACATTCTTTACCTACCTAGTTAAAATAAAAAAATTAAAAACTGTCATAATTATTTTCAGATAGTGTGCGGCATTGCAGGATTGGTAGTAGGAGCGGTAGGATGGCTGGAAGAGAGACAGAAGCTGGCTCTTGGTCTGGGTGTACCAGCCGGCGCCATCACTGTGATTGCTGCAAGTAAGAACTGCCTTGTCTTTTCAATAGATCAACTATCAGGCACAATGGCACATGTTTCGAGAGTGATAGACGCAGTGTACTACCCTGCTTCACGGAGCACGTCCTCGGTGGATATGCTCAGCGAGGCAATGTATTGGACCATCAGCGGGTTACAGCCGTCATAAAGCCATAAGAACATAGGTAATGTCATACATATAACATTTATGTCATAGCTTGTCCGGATAACCTAAAAACTTATCTAAATTTTAATTGAATATGGTTATTATATCATATTGTGGATATTTTCCTATTTTATCGACGGAATGTTCTTACCGAAAGCACAGGTCATATAATACGATACAAGTCACCAAACAACCAAATACCGGTACCACAGATCATCCGGTACCAAACGGTTGCGGAAATAAGTTACTGACCTATAAACCCGTGTCACGAAGCTGGCGAGAAATGTATTATCCGATTTCATGTTCTGCAACGTAAATAATAAAATGCAGTATATAAAACATACACACTACACAGGGTAACGTAAAACTATCAAAATAACATGATAACCATTCGTCTTTTTATCAGCATTCGTACCACCCTTTATTAGTACTATTGCAATATTATTGTCATGAGGTAGGTACCTATTAAGTATATCATATTGAGGATGTAAGATAGAAGCTTGTTTGAGCGCCATGATACTTACTTAATGTGCCACGGAACTTCGTCATAGAATCTGAAAATTTCTCCTCATCAGCATCTGTAGATATATCCTTTTTCACCAACCCTTTTTTTTGTTAACGGGGGGAAATCTGCACCCAGACATCTTACCGCATTTAAGGGATGCGGTAAGGCAGTGTGGGGTTGGCGGACTCGCCTACTCACTAAAAACCACCCCGGTGGCCCGCCTCGATGCTTGACAAAGGACTCTGGGACCTCTAATGACCACGCCAGAGCTCTTACCGCATATTGCCAATAAAAAGCACGTCCCGGGATATTCACCAACCCTACCTCAACATTTTCTTATGAGAAAAAATGACAGCATTTTTATGATGTTCCAGCAACATCAGTATACTACAGCAGAGGTTTCGGAGGGTGGGTGTCAGCACGCTCCAGGTCTACCAACTCCTGGGGCGTGCCGTGGAGAGCTCTAGGACCCTCGCCGTGCGCTGCGGTACCTCTGACGTTGCTTTGGACAGCAGCAGTGGCAGCACACGTAGCTATGCTGTGCTTCTGCATCAGATCTTTAATGAATATTGGGTACGATAAAAGTACACGAACCACTAAATTGCTGTCTAGTAGGCTTGTATTTGTGATTTCAGCTGCAAAAACGTACCCTACTCCAGCGTTCTACCTACATCGTTAAAATATGTTGCTTGTCCATCCTACGAAGTCGCGGGCGGAAGCTAGTTGACCATATTTATTATTGCACTAACTTGCGCCAACGACTTCGCTCGCGTCCCGTTGGATCCCGTTGATTTTCCGGATTAAAAGTAACCATGTGTTAATCCAGGTCACGGACAATATATATTCTAAGTTTCATCTAAATCGGAACAGTAGTTTTTGCGTGAAAGAGTAACAAACATCCATACATCCTTACAAACTTTCGCGTTTATAATATTAGTAGGATAGGATAGTACCTAGGATTATGGAATTATTGAGTTCAGAGTTTCACCGAGCTGCTGATAGACCAAGCAGATCATCATTCATCATCAACCCTCCTTGCAGGTGTGGCAGCTCAACATGCATAGGAGTGGCCGGTGCCCAACTGTCAGTGTCAATAATGACATTAGCTGCAGCAGTGTTCATGCTGCAACTAGATCTGCGATACGACGCCTCGCTGTCACCCCCGCCGCGGCAGTCTGACGCACATATCTGCACTGCTGTCTCTATGGTGAGTCCCACAGAAGAGATATCCTGTTTTCTGTGGTGAATACTGTGGTAGAGACTCCTAAAACAGAGAGATACCACCCACTAATACAGATGTTACTATCTAATCTATTACACAACACCTTTTTGTCTCAGAGTGGTGAGCGCAGTGCAATGCATCACAGGGTATAATAGACAGCAGTTACCACTTAACATCAGACGCTTATTCCATTGTTTAGTTGCATAAAAAAGTACCAATATAGAGACTCTGAAATATTGTGTTATTCCCATCGAGCCCACCAGCTGGCTCACTGGGGGAGCTGATGGGAAAAAATTCCCAACGAGCCCATACATCTATTGAAGATGATTTATACAGCGTCAGGAGGCCTATGCCTACACCTCTATGAGAACAAGAAAAATGTTCTAAGACTTTTGTAAATTCAAAGACTTTCATTGCAGAATTATGCAAAAAAAAATTGTATTGGTTTTTTTCGAATTACGTATAGGTATACTTAAACGTATACGTAAAATACGGAAGATTTATGTAGGTATTAAATGTACTTGATCAATTAGGGTTGGCAATTTTATTTAGGTACTTATTTTGTCTAAAATCCAGAAGTATCGAAAAGTTTTATATTTTCCACAGGTGCCGCTAACATCCACAGCCCTCAACAGCGGTAACAGTGGGGATGGGGACCCTGGAGGCAGCCCCCTGGGTAAGGAACCCCAGATCACACAACTCCCGATCTGATGCGAGTAGTAACTCTGAAGGACCGATCAATTTAAATGTTGTACAGTGCCGTTACAGTGAGAAGAGTTTTCCAAAACATCTCTAGCTAGGTAAATTCGGCATCGGAGGTTTTTTTGGAATTTCGTATATTGTGTATCATTGTTACGATAAGTATTATGTACTGTATAGTACAGTCAGCATATTGATGTTTTCTAAATCCTTTATCACTGGCTTTAAGTTTTAGGCAAGGTACTCACATAGTTTTTCATTTATAAAAACAAAAATAGTCCTTAACAAACCCTAGACTTCTGAAATAATTTAATGTCTTTGGAACGTAAAAACTTTGGCAAATTATTCTGAAACTTTGTCAAAATAGTACATTATGGTACTAGTGTGGTACATTGGTGATTACCGCCGAGGTGCCATTGAGACCCGAGCCGTAGGCGAGGGTCTTAAGAGAGCCGAGAACGGTAATCACCAATACACACGTGTATCATACGACGTTTTTCAACACACTTGTGAATAAAATAACAATAAAATAACTATAATTTCAACAGTGAAAACGCGTTGTGAAAAATGTTTCGCTATGGCGGGAAAAATTAATCAGTTTTCCTATGCGCGCGCATTGCGATCGGCCACAGACTAAAGGGATGAGGTTTTTTTTTTAATTTTTTTACCGCGCTTAGGGCTTGCGCCTATTCTGCCACGTAAAAATGGGGAATTTAAAGTTTTCTTTTATTACAGAGAAAACAAAAGTTTTATTTGAGTGAAAGTATTATTTATTAATCACGTACGAGTTAAAATTATCTATTTAAATAAGAAGTTGCATGAAATGAGCAAGCAATAGGAACATTCATTTATTTGTTCTATTGAACACGATCTTTTTTTTGAATAAAAACTTTTTTAGTAACAAAGCTACTCAACCAATAAAAATTTAAAAAAAATCTATAACTCACTAGTGAGTTATAGCAATGAAAAAGTCACAGTTTGATTATGGGTATCATTATGTGCCTAATTCCGGTGACCATAGAGCCACTTTATGAGCAAGTGTGTCAAAAAGGTTTTTGTAATGAAAAACTTCTTATCTCAGCTCTTTGTTTTGTTTTAAAATCAGTTTGATGTATTTTAATATTCCGCTCAGGGATTTATGTTATTCTAGTAGCACAATTTGATATTCTTTTCTTATTGTATCGAAAGTGTAAAGAAAGAAATCTATTTTATTCAATGTATCTACCTAAGGAAAAGTCTCTTCTACTTATTGACTACCACAAAAGGATAAAAAGGTTTCTTTTTAATTGGGATTGGAAAATTTCTAAAGTCAGTTTTTTTAGATTTCAAGTTAGTTTTTTTTTTTGCTTTTGGAGGTAAGTAAGTAATTTAGGTATAGCACTAAAGATACAACTTTATACAGACTTTTATGATGTTTTGTTAGAAGGGTACTAAGAATTTGTACCTACCTACCGAATAACTTTTATAATAAGTACCTACTAGGTATTGTAAAAAGCTGTAAATATCTAAGTACTTAATTAATAAAATATTTAAAAAAAAATCTTCATTATTATTGAAAACCCCCATTCACGATAGGTCGGGCCAGATGTCGAGATTAATCTGACGCAGGGTGACCAAGACAGAACTAGACATTTTTACACGAACCAAATAGGTAAACGACACAGTTTAAACCCTGCTAATATATTATTGTGGGATTCGAGAAAATATTATTATTTCATGAAAAAATCTAACATTCACTTTCAGTGAGAAAGGTATGGTCAAACCTTTCGGCTATCTCCCTAGAGCTTATTTCCAAGTTTGCCCCAAATAGTATACCTACTTACTTTACCAACCGGGTCGCAGTTGGTAAACTGTAATAGGAAGGATAAAACTGGGAACGTTTTTAGTATTACAAAGAAAAACTCTTTTCAGGAGAAACTACCTAAAGCTTTGCAACACAGAATCCAAGAATTTGTTCCAAGTTTCATTGAAGAAAAATGAAACTTAAATAATTGAACCCGATAGATAGCGTACTAATAGATAAGTAGAAACGTGAGACTTAGTACGTAAATTATGAAAAAAATATTACGAAAATAGTAGCTTTTTAGCGCTTATTTTTAAGAAAATAGCAGCTTTTTAGCAGCGTAAAACAACGAATAACTTCAGTACTTATACAAAATTGCAGGGCTTAATTGGCAATTGTGTGGGTTTACTTAATACTAAAGTTACGCACAAAGGCTACGCTCGCCACTGAGGGCTAGTTTTATACAATAATATAAATTGTTGGATTAACCGAATCAATTTAGGTAAGCCCAATTTAGATGAGGTCAAAGCCAACACAATGAATAATCCGTTCAATTTAAGCTTGTAGATACGCTTCGCCTAACTTTGATAATCATTTTACTACAGTTTTACAATAAATGATTATTCTTATTCCAAAAAATATGCTAAGAGACATTTCTAATAATGGGATCAGGGTAATTATAAAAACTGCTGATTGTTACTTAGTCACACGTTATTTTCTTTGCGCCAGAGATGAGTATACCTACCTACACCTAAAACGATGTTATGAGAGCGCAATTAAAATGTAAATCACTACCTACGTGGAAGGCTTTCACAGTAACACAATGAACGAACAAGTACATTAACTCGTTCCCTGCCATACGAATATATTCGTAGTAAAAAAAATCTACACCTATTGCCATCCATACAAAATCATCATCCCGAGTATGTCATTTTTTTGTTGCCATGAAAAAAAAATATATGGTAGAGTTCTCATTTTATTTTGAAAGTTTTATTTCCAATGCCAACTAATCGATTCCCGTCCTGTTTACACTGCCAACGCTTTTAATTTTGTAGGTAGCCTCAACTAAACATCTACGAATAAACTCGTAGCTGGCGCTGGATCCTAGATACGCTACTACGTATATTTTCGTAGTTGGCAGGGAACGTGTTGAGGACTGCGGCAGTATTTTTAGAATATAAAACCTGTGAGATACTCGGAACGGTTCACGTTCAGTCCGCTCACTCTCTTCAGATTTCCACGTAGTCATAAGTACATCTTGGTGCCAAATAAATACTCAAATTAATTAATTACAGAGGTTTTATTAAGATACCAAAGTGGCGACGAGGATGGGATGAACCTGGAGCATAAAGTGAAGTGTAAACAAACATAAAAGAATTCGGATAAAAACGACAAACTTCATAAAAGTGAGATCGATGCCGGGAGTGAAGTTAGCAGCAATTCATTAATTTGCACATGCAAACGCAAGCCCGTTACGTTCTACAGTTGTCGGCCGAATATATGATTTCATTCGTTCACTCATTCGCATCATGTGGTGATTCATTACTATTGGTGTTACGTTCTCATGCACATACGAACAACTTCACGTAGCACGTTTTTACATTCTCATGTCGGAATCGGAAGAAAAAGAAAGTTCATCTTTTTCTACTGCCGAGGAGGACGAAGTGCAAGATATTGTACAAACAAATCTAGATAAAATCGCTCTAATAAAATCTGGAAAAAGAACTTTTATCTACAAGTGTTCGAAAGAAGAACTACAAAAAATACTGCGCGATGAAAAAGTGGATTTCCCCCCAAAAACTAATATAGATGGATTGAGAAAAATTTTGAGTGATTATTACAAATCAAAACAACCGCAACAAACACAATCGTCAGAAATAATAAAGCCAAAACAAACAAAGATGTCAGTGTGTGGAGAAATAAAGCAGTTCGATGGAGAAAAGTGGGAAGTATTTGAACAGCAACTGGAGTGTTTCATTACAGTCAATGATATCAGCGACGAAAAGAAAGTACCTCTACTTATAACCAAACTAGCACCAAAAGTGTTTGAAACTTTGACTTACCTCTGTTCTCCAACAAAACCGGTAAAATCAACTTTTGAAGAGCTGTGTAAAAAACTAAAAGAGAAATATGCTAAACCACTATCAACCGCTTTGGAAAGGGCTGAGTTCCGAAAGCGAAATCAACTAGGACATGAGAAAATTCAAGATTATGTTTTGGAGCTGAGAAAATTAGCGGGAAGATGTCAATTCAAAGACCCTGAGGACCAAATTAAAGAAAAGTTTATGGAAGGAGTGCATTTGAAGATCATAAAGTTTGAACTAATGAAAACGAATGTGGAATTATCTCTGGAAAAATGCATTGAAGTAGCCAGAACCGTTGAGGCAGCTTTGTTGCATGCAAACGGGACCAATGAACAAAAGGAAACAGAAAATGTATTTTACAACAATCAACATAAAACTAAACGCATAGCTGCTGGGTCTAAACAAAGACAGAATAACTATAGTAACAAGCCACAAAACATGAAATGTTTTTGCTGTGGAAAACCTAACCACATGAAAATAGATTGCCGCTTGATTAACAAATATTGTAGCGAGTGTTTGTTTATTATTCATTTATTTATCGCTTTGCGGTAACTTGTTTACTTTTGGCTTTTAGAAACGCTAGATGGTGACGGTGTTGGGGTCGGCGTCGTGTCTTGTGTAATAGCTAGAGCTGTAGGAGAAGCAAAAAGATCTCGCCCTACGCGCTCTTTCAAAACCTGGCCAACCGGAGATGGAACTTCTTGTGTCAAGCGTCCACTTGTGCCTTTAGAACCAGCCGATATTCGCTGGCTAACAGTCTGGGCTGTAGTTATCAGGTTTCGTTCTACTCGTTCAGTGGAAGCATGTACAACAGCTGAGTTTTGTGCCTCCTGAAGAATTACATCCGGATAGCCAACATCCCTTGCCTGACGACATTTGGTCATGAACCGTCTAATCTTCGTGCAGTGAGAGGTCATAAAGCAGGTCAGGGTGTCAGTTGGGCAGTCCATGTGGCACGCGCACTTGGTGGGGCACTCCGGCATGACGGCGGGGCAGACGGGGGGTGGAGCGGAACCGACGCAGGGGATGGAGTGGCAAAGGGTCTCATTGCAGGCCTGTTTTGGTGCAGGCCTCTCGTAAGCTGTTCACAGAGAGAAAGTTTGTGTCAGTCACACAAGGTCATAGATATGTAGAGGTTATCAACGGTTTTGATAATGTATTCAACCTCTACCCCTAGATAGGTACGTAATATCATCAGAAAATGCGTCGTTTTATATCCAATGAAAGGTCCCCGCACCAGTTAGATATTGAACGAAATATTTTTTCAGTACCTAGCGGTACATTTTTTGATTCCGCTTTTCAAAGAGATAAACGCAGCGTAATGCCTACAATGAATAAAACAAAAGACTCACATTCTTCCAGATAGGGACTCTCTCTACCAGTGCCCGCCAGCAATCTGAACTTTTGTTCATTTCTCCTATAAGTACCTACCTACTTAGATTTGAGTGGAGACTTTTATACAAAAATCTATGCTTGAGTCCAAATCATTGCTTGAGTAAGTACATTGGCATACGAATCACGGGCCTATGTTCAGCGTTTATTGCGAATAAATATTTGTTTTGATCACAGACGGTTTTGATCTATGTTTCGTTAATGTAAAAACATTAACGAACTATCTGTCACGGTTGAAAACAAACTTATGGGTCCGGTCTACGTTGTGTTACTCGTATTTTGCTGCAGAAGTTATGAACTTTAATAATTGAAACCTCCCTCTAGGCAGGCAATCAGGTATGCAATTTAGCTTATGCAGCGCAAGTTTAGTAAATATTAAATTCTAGTTAATATTAGGTAGGTATTTGCAAGTCAGTGTTATGGATCTCGTCTAATGAAGATCGATCTCAAAGGTGATTTAAGTAAATTGAAATTGATACTACTATGCTACTTTTTTGATACTACTTTGTGACTGCACGAAACAGTCCATCATCATCAATCATATCAGCTTGAAGAAGTCCTTTGCTGGACTAACATAGGCCTACAGCAAGCTCGTATGAGTCAGTGGCCAACTCTGGTGACCACGACGGACGCCTTAAGGCGGCCTAAAAACTCAATTACCATAGTTGACTTACGCATGGTAATAAGATTACCTACCTAACTATAGCTGGTATAACTTCTAAACATTACAAACTTACTTTGAACCTATTGTTGCGTAGGGTCCAGTCCAGACTAAATCTAGGTCATCATTGTAATATACCGCGTTACGTACCAGAGTCATATTGCGCGTCAAGGACAGCTCAACTACGTCCGTTGCAACGTCACTGTGCAGTGTATCTCGGATACCTACTAGTTTATTTGTCACATTTATTCGTGCTTCTTAGCAATGCAGCGTAGAACCAACCTCATTGAGTTATAAAGAGTATTGGTTCGCGCTGGCCGGCAGTGTTTTGAAAATGGAAGAACGAGGATGACACGACGAGCGGCGGCAGCGACACGTGGCAGTCGAAAACAATGACAAAATATGTGTGGATGTGGAAATACGAATTATTATAAAAAATACTATGATAAATAAACTAAAGCTTTGTATATACAGTTTTAGTTGACATGCTAAGGTCTCTCTCGGGTCTATCAGGCATCCAAATTTCATAATTATCTACAGTTGATCAGGGAAATGAATAAATTCATAGAAAAATATAAATATTTACAAGACTCACGATTATGGTAGTCGTCGTCCCAGGGTAGATGCTGAGCTTCGGTAAAAGCTCTAAACAGCGCTGCAGCAATTATTAGCAATTTAAAAACCATGGTTTTTAAAACACAAAACTCTCCTCTGAAGAAGATGACAGAAAAGAGAAAAGCACCGAACGCCTATATCCTCAGAAAAGTTCTTCTTCTTCTTCTTCTCTTCAATAATGGCCTGTGTCCGTCATTTCGACAGACAATTTTGCCAATGTCAAGTGTTAAAATTGTAATAAATAAGTCAAGTCAAGTCATTTGTCAAGTCGGCTGTCGTTTGTTTTGAAAAGAAAATGGTGGATTTTCTCTTCAAAACCTAACACGAATTTTCACATTCAGAAAAACCACTTTACACACATTTATTCCAATGGCTCACACTTTATGTTACGACCTAAGTATCATTGGTTAAAATTCCACCAAAATTAAACAACAATACTCACAATAACACAAGAAAAACTATTAAAATAAAAGTGCTATGTGTCGTTTCAAAAAATGTCAAAACTCGTGTCCTCAGAAAAGTTAGAATCAAGTTAGAATAAGATAAATGACAGTAGAGACGGCTATGAGAAGGATAGCTTTAAAAAAGGTTACGTCACACTATTCAAAAAGGTAACATCGCGTTGGCAGGTTTAGTTACAAAATGATGGATGTGGTATATACCTACACACTTTATCTTCAATTGATTCATAGCAATGGAGTTTGAGCAAAGTGGAAACTAGAGCAAGAGCCTAAAAATTTATTTATTTAATATCCAAGATAAAAAAGACGAACTTACTTCTAACGGCTCTTGCGCATGCAAAATATGTAAATAACTTCGATGAAGCTTAGAATAGAAGCACCGAAAAACACTCCAATAACTCCTCCGAAGTCCACTGAAACAAAAATTAAATATAGTAATTTTGACAAGCCTGAGCCCGACGATAATGATTTGGTAAGAAAGTACTTAGCAAACTTAGCTAATATGGGGATAAAAATACAGGACCACTGTGACAATAGTGGCCTACCAGACCACTGCTTAAATTTCTTGTGGCGTTTCATCTATATCCTTGAAGAGTATCACTGCTAAGTAGCAGCTAGAATTAGTAATTTCCAGGAACCTGTTTTACTTCTTAGCTCTACTATTAGTTTCTTTTGTAGTTTACCGACTAGTCCCAGCATGTCTCGGATCGCATGACGCCGTACTCGGAGTGAAGGTAAGTGTGCCAATCTCACACTGCCTTGTGTACCACGGTCTTGTACTTCTAAACCTTCCAGACGACTGAAAACAAGGCGCACTGCTAATCAAAAATTATTCAACGCCCAGTTTCTTTTTCAAAAATACGAAAAACCAATGTTTGTGTAAGTATTTTTGTTTTCAATTCAGGGTGGTAAGAATACTAGAACGATTTTATTTAAACGATTCTGCTATTTACAATTTTATCTTTTCCGCGGTAGGTACTTAGGCGGAAAATGGACCCGAATAAACCCATTTCAAACATGCCCAGAATATTCATCATAAAATTGTTTACGAAATTCAGAAAATTAGCAACGGGGTAGTATAATTCGAATTGTATTTTCTGACTTCCGCCTAATGCTTTTAAAATAGCTCAATAGCTTATCGATTGAAGCGCCATCTTGGGCAAATTACTCCAAATCTTGGGTAGAATTCGTAGAATCTTGAAGAGGGGGCGACAGGGCAACGCTTAGATAACGTAGCGCAAATGATTGGGTCCCTTATGTTGTTACTGAGTAACCCCTAAAGCAAGTAAACTATGAAACTTGGGAAACTCTTACCTAATAGAAAAGTTGGGTGTTGGTTTGTTTGTTTGTTTCATTCACTCTTTAGCAAACTTGCAGCTGTAGACGACAGCTTATTATCAACTTATACGTTTTGGAAATTATACATGAGGACTTTAGATAAGTAGTGCAAAAAATGCTGATGCAAATGATTGAGCCCAGGAAGTAGAAGTGAATCCGGCAAAAACTGACCCCCTGACAGTTTTGCCGTTTACAGCAGTGAGTATTTTTGCTAGGTGATAAACACTGATGATACTAAACTAAAATTTTATGTTGCGTTGTGTCTGAGGGAAATAAATGAAATGGTGCTCACTTGCAAGACACGTGGACAACTTTATATGTCATCTCTTCACAATCCATTGGACACGAACACTCACTACTCTCAAGCACATCTGAAAACATTATGCATAGGTATATATAACTTTCCCTTTCTTTTTCCTGGTATTCTTTACCAAGTATTCCTTAATTCAGTTCCATGTATTTTTGTCCTAAAAACTGACATCATGGAATTTTTATTTAAATTGATCGTAGAACTTAGGCACTGTAAAGATTGAGGCACTTACTGATATTCCTATAAATGCACACCAATCCCTGAACATCACAGACTGGCCGATTTTCTGAAAACAAGTAAAAATGTTTGTCAACACGTCCCTGGTGAGTTAAGCTTACCTATTGCTAAAAGGTTTTTGTGCTTAGAACAAGACAAGTGGCATAAAATACCATCGACTTATCGTTAACCTTTTCTTCGGTTTAGCGGAAACTGTTTAAAATAGCCTCGTGCTATTTTCATTGCAATCACAGCTAATTTTGGCTTAGAAATATCAGGATATGAACACGAATTTGTTCCGCATAAACTTGTGATGATTTCCAATCCACCGCTAAGCGTAGATCTCCCCGATAGATTTTTAGAGTAACTCTTTTATATGGTCTTTAGATACCATACTCCCAGCTAACCATGGTTGTCTTCTATCTGGTAGGAGCCTCGCTGTGCTTTTGTGGGTTTGTCATTAAACGTGTTTCTCACCCACACGTGGCATAAAGTGATGGGTACAGTTACATAGCTCCACCAGTGTTTCAGCCTTGCAGTACCACACGCAGGCGCTGAGGGAGTACCGTGGGAACGGCCAGGGGTCTGGCGTGGCTGGACGCTCGTCGAGGAACAAGCAGTCGCGACTGCCTTGTGCGATACCGCGTACTGAGATGTCGCTTATTGTCTGTTCCGCCTGTCGAAGTACATATAGCAAGGGATTATCGTAGCTGGACACTGAATTTGAATGTATGCACTTCATATCAAGTGATAGAAAGAAC
This sequence comes from Eulithis prunata, assembly GCA_918843925.1. Classification (NCBI taxonomy): domain Eukaryota; kingdom Metazoa; phylum Arthropoda; class Insecta; order Lepidoptera; family Geometridae; genus Eulithis; species Eulithis prunata. The sequence continues at coordinate 2,088,756 of OU974016.1, read as the reverse complement.
TTATTATAAACCTTAGAGTCTTCATCTGATGTCAGCGTGGAGTTCTATAAAGCTAGCCTTTGTTTTATGCGATCCCGACCATAAAATAATGGCTATCGCGTAGTAACGTTATCTTTCTACAAGGATTCTAAGTATCCAAATAAAACCAGCAGTATTGCGCACATAATCACAAAATGCTTGGAACTTACGCTTAGAATAACTTCAAAATCGCTGACTATTGGAAGTCCCCCACAGCTACCCAAGTTGTTATCAGACACCATTGTTATAATCTCATCTGGTGAATGCACTTTCACCTGTAAATTGCTAAAGCTATTTAATAGACTCCTGTTTGGCTAGGAGTAAGCCTCATGATCGATACCTATATCAATATGTAGAGTTTAATCAATGATATTTAGTAATAAACCCTATGAAATCAATCTTGCAAGGAAGTTTAGTAATCATAATAGTAAGTCAAAACATTTCTTGGTTTTTTTAACTCAATAATTGAGACCCTTTGAAACTACTGGTGCCAAAATATTCCCATCTAAATTATTCTAGAGCCTCTCCTGTGGGCTCGGTAAGTATGATAATTTATTAACGAATTCCGTTATATTCAGCTTTACCGTAATATAGTCGATAGCGGTAAATGTTAGAACTGGCAGACCCGTCTTCATATTCACAACCTCAATATCTTCAGTGCCGAGCTGACGAGAGTTGAAAATGAAACATGTGCCGTACTGAGTCTTTATTGGCAGGAACCTGAAAAATATACTGCTAGTTTTGTCTGGCGAATTTAATTTTACCCAACGCAACGAAATGACTCAATTGTAACGTGTTGGACCGAGTTATTTGTCAACTGGCGAGTGCGCGCTAGCACAACTGACATTTTCCTGAAAGATTGTATTAGCAAAACTATGAACTTGCCTGTCACAGCAAGAAAACTCCTCATCGTTCCACCAGCACTCGGTCAGCAAGCCCTCACAGGTCTCCTTCAGCGTCTCCACCAGAGAGGAGACCTCGTTCACGCAGGTTTTGTTGATCTTACAGTTCAGGCAGATCTTACATCCTCGGTTCCAGTACATGACGGCTTTAGCGAAATTGTAGAGAGCTGGTGAGAGGTTTTTCCTGCGAAAAGGTTCACCTGGTTCTGCCTACCTTAAAATCATCATACCAGTTTGAAGAAAGTCCACACTGGACATTGGTCTCCTCCACAGACCTGCAGAAGGAGCTATTTTGAGCCTTCTCCTTTGAATTCCTTTTCCAGCAGCCCAGTCACAGTGGCGACAAGCTATAGTAGTGCATAGCATTGCTACCAGAAAATAATAGACGAAGCGTAACTATCACAACGCGACGGCATAAAAATAGCTGAATCTGGGACACGAATAATATAATTACTGTAATAATTTTCCGAAGAGTATCCCTGGCTGCTGGGCCCATGAAAATTTTACTTTACTATAGAAATATACACACCATGTCTCTGATAGACTGATTTTTTACATTGCGCCTATAATTTGGATCGTAAGCAGAAAAATACAAACTTTTCAAGAGCTTTCTTAGTAGACTTCTCAGTGCTGAACGCCTGGCATATAGTCACTGCGGGAAAGGGAGTATCCCATTCCAAGAAGTCAGTCTCTACGGAATAGGAGACGGCGTCTTGCGCGTAGAGGCTGAGCGAGCCTTTTAGCACTGCAGCGGCGCCGGCGCAGCACGCCGATAAGAACACCAGCCAGAAGAGTCTGGAAGTACACTATTACTAAAACTTTTTGTGATAGGTACAGCTTCTTTGGGGAAGTTCTACCTGGTACAACCACCGCAACTATTTCTGCCGCCAAGCAGTGATGCTGTGTTTCGGTTGGGAAAATGGGAATGGGTGCCAGCCAGTGCAGTTAACGCCACAAAATACTCAACACCTTTACCTCACAGAGTGATGAACGCGCTGTGCATTGTATAACAGGGTACGTCTGTAAGATACAGCATAATAAAGCAGAGATAAAAACTACTTAGCAGCAGGTGGGCCTCTTACTCACCTCTTGACTATATGTGGTTTTGCCGTCGATATCACGTGACCGAATCTCTGCAAACTGCTGTTATCCTCAAAGTATTGGATTTTATCCTTCAGCCTTGTTACAAACCCTTCCATAATCATTTGAAACTGCCTCAATTTTCTTCTCACAACCACAACGAAAATCGACCCTCGGTACTGATAAACAAGCTAGTTTTTTGCACGTAGACTTTAGAATGGAGTCATTGATTTGTGGTGCGCCGAAATTGGGAGCTAAAATATCATATTCGTAAGAACAAGGCTCTTGTTAGCGCGTAATAGAGAAATCTGACATTGCAGATAACTAGGAATAATGATAGAAAGGATAAAAATATAAAAGGCAGTAATTACCGATTGGTACCTTTTTGTTCGTGTTCACATTTTATGCATTTAACATGTTTTTTAAAAGCAAAAGTTAATAAAACATGTTTCACGCACGGCATGTACAGTCAGCAAAACAAATTTAATCATCGTAATAGAAAAATTATAAACCTTTGGCGGGGGTATCTATTTGGTTTGGTTTTGATGAAAATGAGATAACACGATCATATTTATCGGCAGAAATAAATTGTAATAGGCAAGTACCTACCTACAGTCTAATGTGTAATAAATCTCTGTTATCTATAATAATCAATGTTTGGGGGTTATTTTCTTTGTGAATATCATTGTGTCAGATAAGAAAACCTAACTTGTACAAGTAAATATTGATCACATTTGTTCGCAATCATTGAATTTGTTCGTTTAGCAACAACACATTATCTGCCTCGTATCACTATCATACAAAATGTTACGTCATTACAAAAACAAATGACAATTGAACACAGAGCATGTACAAACACATACAGAATTTATCAAAAGACAATCTTTCATCCTTTTTCCACCAGCCAGTACGATGCGAGACGCAAAACGAGGCACTCCTGCGCACGCGATCTAAATTTAATATTTCGACTCTATTTTTATTATGGAGTAAGAAATAGTACAGTGACTGCCAAAAATGTTTGGTTTTAGAAATGTGGGAGTGGGACAGGTGATGAGATGGAAGCATTGTGTGTACAATCGAGTGAAATACCATTCCGGTGTTGGAGTGTTCGGACATCGACCGCAGAGCGCGAATGAAACCGGTATGTCAATGGTAAATACTTTAAGTACTTACATACCTACAATACTTACCTACTTATAATGGTTCGAAGATCGATAGTCACAGTATAAAAAAAACACAACATATGGAAGTCTACCAAACAGAAAAAACACCTATTTAGGTTAAGTGTTTATTATGATTTGTGGTTAGGTTAAGCGAAACTGCCAAACCATGCAAATGCAAATATTTGACCTGTCGCAGGAAACGAAACTGCATCACTCGCGTTTCACATCTTAGAGTAGATAGAGTTTTGTAGAGCTATATTTTTGTTTTATTCAAAATCCAACATATATTAAGAATAGAAAAAAAATCCATGGTGTTTGGTTTTTTTTCTAGATCTGCCCGAGGACATAATTTCAAGAAGGTTTGAGAACTGCCGCGCACAACAACTAGTCAACGCATACAGAACACATGGACATTTGAGAGCTACCATAGACAATGTCGATTATAGTAACGAAAGCAAGTAAGTTCAAATGTTTTAAGATATACACCAAGGTAGAAAGGTATGTCTTTAAATTTAATTCTTCTCATTCATTCATTCATCTCTTTTCATCTTAAAATGTTTTCTATGTCTAGTGAAGGTCAGGCATAAAATAATAAATAGTATCTGAAGAAATTGGCCTTTTCCAGAAACGTCAAAGAGCTCCAGCTATCCAGATATGGGCTATCGCCAGAGGATTCTGTGGACCTGGCGCTGGTGTACGGCAGCAGTGGACGGCTGCCCGCCAAGAAACTGCTGGAACAGCTTGAACGGATATACTGCGGGCCAATATCCTATGAATTTGCTTATTTGGAGGTAAAACTTCTCGGAAAATCTTGTATTTATCATCGGTATTAGAAATAGGTTCTACGGAAGAGAAATCAATGAGTAGAATAAAAGAAACAACGAAGGAAGTGGAATCCCAACGGGCCTAAGAGATGTAATGATAATAATAGGCCTTTTACATCTATTGAAGATGATTTATACAGCGTCAGGAGGCCACCTATGCCTACACTTAACGGGACACTGTAGTGCCTGAGACAATGTTTAGATGGAGTAGTGGCTTGCCCAGCACCTATACCATCCTCTCAGCCTGCTAAAGCTCAAAGTAATTTAACTGATGACAAAAAGTTAAACGATAAAACGATTAAAGAACTTCTCTCTCGTGATAGTTTTGGTAATCTAAGATGGCATCGAGTCATTGGGTTTATCTTCCGACGAATTCCATAGCAATTACAAGTAACCATGAAAAATAACTTCCAGACAGAAGCAGAAAGGGAATGGTTTGCCCAACGAGTGGAGAGCACCTTTGACTCAATCACCGACACCCGCCGGAGAGAGATTGTAAAAGAACTGCTCCATTCTCAGGCGTGGGATAAGTTCCTCAGCGTCAAATATCCGACGGTCAAGAGGTATTGCGGGGAAGGTGCTGAATCTCTGCTCACTTTCTTTTCAACGTTATTTGGATTGACCACTTCAGGTAAACAGTACTGAAGCGTGTAAAACGTTTCTAATATGGCTTTAATACTTATTTATCATGTGTATGAATGGCTGAAATAAAGACTTTGAATTTGAATTTGAATTTGAAAAACTATAATATTATGTGATTGTGCTCATAATTATTTCATCTTTTTGGGAAAGTATGCCATTAGGTATAGTGTAGGTACAGTGCCAACAGTTTTATAAAACCTTCGTGCATGATAGCGTGATAGAAAATGCAGAAAGTAAGGAAAAATCTACTCCGGGCTTTGACGTCATCTCTACGAATAGATCGCGCCCAAAAACAAACGAAACCTCGGAAGCTGAAAACTCATTTTGATTTCGTGACATAGCTCACAGCCGCAAAAACTGTTTCATCTGTGGTTGTGGTACTGCTTTCCACTTTGATTGGATGTGGATTGGATATAGCTCGTGAGAGTAGTAGTGTTCTGTGGGATATAGTGTCTTGTATAGCAGTGGATATAGTAGACAAAGAGTAGACACTACTTAATTCATATACAATAAAAACTCTTTGCTTTGGGAACATACATCTAAAAAATGCAAAACTTGCATAAAACTTGTTTTGCCCGCAGAGGGAGTAAAGCAGGTTCTCCTAGGCATGGCACATCGAGGGAAACTGAACGTTCTCAGCGGCCTGCTACAGTGCCCTCCAGTCAAGATCTTCCACAAGTTCAGCGGCAAACCAGAGTTCCCTGAAGACGCGAATGCTGCTTGCGACATCTCAACACATCTCAGTGCTTCCGTGGATATTGTAGTCAACGACAAATCTGTTAGGTTTTCGCTGCTGAATAACCCTTCTCATCTAGAGGTAAGTTAATATTTTATTTGTGAATGTCATGTAAACATCAGAGGTAAAATTTATTTTTATTTTGTGGCTAAGTCGAAAACAGCAAAGAGCTCATTCGCAGAATACTGAAAAAAAAACCTTTATTTTAAATCGTTATTGTACGAAGTGTGGCAGTTAGCTTTAGGCTTGAACGAAGTAATTCGTCCAAGGGTTTAGGACTTAAAAAAATATAGCAATTTTAATTGTTTTGCTATCCTGCGTTTGGACCAGGAAATTTTAATTAAATTTCAAAGACCCTTTAAAAAATTCCAGCGGAAATTATCTCGCTTTTTTTGAGCATTCTGAGAATCCGTTGCCATACGCTAGCTACCTTAAATATTTTAAAGGCTTTGCGTCTGGTAATACTCTACGCTTTAAAATAAAAATTCCAAAGCGAAAATTAAACCTTTCGCGAGTTTCTCAACTACACACGGCTACAGTTAACAACGTTACCCGTTAACTAGGTTTTTAACTTTGTTATATGCGATGCCGCAACATTTTGCTTACATTTTACGGTTAAATGTAGGTACCTACTAAGTATCGGTGCGGCGGCCTGAGTTATTTCTTATGCCGCCAAACAGTGATGCTTGTATTTGCTGTGTTTCGGTTTGAAGGGTATGGGTGCCAGTGCAATTACAGGCAACATTTCGTTTGATAGACGCAGTGCATTGTTTCACAAAGCACGTCCTTAATAGACTTGAGCTGTGAGCTAATGCTTATCTTTTGTATGGTTTCTTTCAGGCAGCTAACCCAGTGTCGATGGGCAAAACAAGATCGAAACAAATGCAGGAGAAGGAAGGCGATTATTCCGAAGACGGGTCTTCAAGAATGGGTGACAAATTCCTCAATGTTCAGGTACGCAATATCTTTACAAAAAGTTCATTTTCTTATATTTAACTAGGTATATTTTGGAGTCGACCTAGCAGTGGGGTGACATGTATAGCATTAACTGCGAGTAAGTAGGTAGGTACCTCTATGGAGACTATATATTCTGGGGAGGCTATTGCCCACCCAGTGGGATGACACAAGACAACAACAGATTTCATACCGAAATGAAAAGAACGTACAAACTTTATCTATTTTCAGAGAAAAACTTAGTTTTGTAATAATGTTATGTAAAAATACGTACTCTGTATGATAATTAGTTCGTGTTTCGGACTTTCTTATATTCTACGATTCGTAACAAGAGGGATTTTTATTAACTTAATATTTTTCTAGATCCATGGTGATGCAGCTTTTACTGGACAAGGCGTGAACCAGGAAACGCTGATGCTGTCTCAGGCACCACACTTCAACGTTGGAGGATCCCTGCATATCGTTGTCAATAACCAAGTAATAGCTTTGTGGTACACTTATAACTTTGTATTGGAATTACTCACATGAAAAGACTACTTTATCATCATCATCATAGCCTGGGAAGTTCACTGCTGGATGTATTCTTTCATAGAATTCGAGAAAGAAAGATTTTGGGACTCGGAAAAGACTAAAAATAGAAATACAGAGGAAAAGTCTAAGTAGGTACTTTTGGGAAAAGGTTGCTAAAATTCCTGTCTACTGAAAATTATAAAACATCTGCGGGACTCGTATCCACACCTCCTGCGTCTCAGCTGGACATGGCTGGATGATCTCCATCTGCACGTCAGACGTCATCAAAATATTCTTCAATTTTGTCAAATAAAAAATAACAAATGAAACTCGTGAAAGATGAAAGAGATACGTCATGAGCGCGTTGTACAGTCAACAAAAAAAGTTTACCTACTAACTATTGATTTTGGTTTTATTTCCAGGTTGGTTTCACACTACCTGCCCAGCGAGGGCGCTCATGTCGCTATGTGACAGATTTAGCTAAAGTCATTGCAGCTCCTGTCATCCATGTCAATGGCGACCATCCTGAGGTAATGTTACCTTCAAGCAGGCAAGCTCGTATGAGTTAGTGGCCAACTCTGGTGACGGAGATTTTAGGCCGCCTTAAGGCCTCCGTCGTGGCTTACCGACTGCTTGAGCCGGGACCGACAGTTTTAAATGTTATACCTTCGAAAAATAGAAAAAAGAAATAGTGGCCACGTCTTATATTTTGAGACCCATCCCTTGAGGTCCACATACACAAAAACAACACTTCGTAATGTTGAATTTAAAACCCCTAGAGAACTGACAAATTATTTAGTTAGCAGAATATGAACTATGCGATACGAAACGAACGCCAGCTAGGGACCAACCAAATAAACACAATTTGGTAGGATAAATAATGTATTCTATGCTAAGCTAGAAGCGCGAGGGATTTCACGAACAAATCTGACAGTCGCCGCGTTATGCAAACCTAACGTAGGTATTCGGTCAACATGCCCGTTTAGATTGCGGGATCCTACACTTAGATCAAGCCCAAAATCAGACAGGAAAATGTTACAAAAATTTACAGAACTCGACTGCACGCTAGCGTTACGGTTTGATTACGATTGTCACATCGATTTGCAACCAAGGCTCTGATTGGTTCTGGCTATCTCCATCTTGTTACATATAACGAGATCTATAACTGTGTATTTGAAGTTAACTTCACTTTCTTTGACGACTTACCCAAAAACATTTAAAAAAAAATTACATTGTGTGTTATTTTACAGTTGGTAGCAAAAGCGACAAACATAGCTTTCGAGTACCAACGCAAGTTTCGCAAAGACGTCTTCATAGACTACAACTGCTTTAGAAGATGGGGGCACAATGAGGTCGATGACCCCACATTCACAAACCCACTGCTCTACAAAGTTATACATGGAAGAAAGTAAGTAGAATCAATCACCCCTGAATTTATAAACGGTGTTTAGGCTCATATAAAGGCGGATTCAGGCGCTAAGTTAGGCGAGTCCTGGTTGAAACGGGTTTGCCGGAGTGTTTGGCCTCTGCTTATCAATTCGGGATCAAAAGCGCTGAATTACTTTTTCAAGTATTTCATTACTTTAGCAAGTAGCTTTTCATAGATTCTCAGAATAATTCAACATTAGCAATTTTATTAGCTCATTTCCGAATTTAGAATAATAAAATTAAGTTTTTTATTTTTACTATAAGTAGGTAGGTACCTACTTAACTTACATAACAGCATGGGTCACCCCAGGGATTTTTTTCTTCTCTCTAGAATATTTTTTTTTATATCTTTTGAACCTTTGATGACTGTGCGATCACAGCGAATATTTTTGAAAAGATAATTGCGCGATCATATTTAAAATTAAGTTATACGAGTCTCAAGTTTCCTTCCTAAATCATACAACAGTTCTATTGAGATACCTACTTAGTGTGATAATTTCCATTTAGATCATTCCATAATTGGGTATCTCGTCCCACTTACTGGGTTTCCCGCAACTCCAATATAATTACACTTTGGCTTTGTCTTCAGAAGCCCTAATTTGGCGATTGCTTTTAGGCACAGATTAGATAGCACTACGTAGTCCGAACTGTGGCCACCTTTTTTCATTTGAAGTTCTAAGTTTCGATCCCAATACTCTACTAACACATACGATCTTACCGACACTCCCTGTCACTATTCGTCACCATCCAAAATTTAAGCGGTGATAATTTTTTTTGACTAAAGTATAATGTTCTTTGTTTTCTCATGTCCATCTAGGTACTAGTTATTTGTTACGGCTAGTGTTTTCCGTCACCGTTTCACGGAGATCTCATGATGATTGGTTCCAGGTCTATCCCAGATGTGTACGCTGACAAACTTATGTCTGATGGAGTGATATCAAAAGAAGATGTAGAAAATATAACAGCAGAGTACACGAAGTTCTTGCAATCGCAGTATGAGAGTATTTCTACCTATCAACCTGAAGTAAGTTGTAGAAAAATAAATCATTTTTCAGCGCCAAAAGAGAGGCCCTGAAAAATGTCTAGTACCTAGTTAAAATCTGAACTAAACCACGAACTAGGGTGGTAAATATTGGAGACCGTATAACGAAACTCAAGTGGAGCTGGGCAGGACACTTGGCAAGATTAGGTGATGGCAGGTGGAGTAAGGCCTTGACAGAATGGTGGCTTAGGAGACACAAGAGAGGCCTTGGCAGACCAACAGCCAGATAGGTGGATGACATCGTTGCCGTACAGGGGAAGACTTGGACGCGAAAGGCCCAATAGACACGAGTGGCGAGTGAGGGAGGAGGCTTATGCCCCGCAGTGGGAGCACAAGCTGCCTATGATAATGATGAAATCACAAGCACGAAAAATAGAGATAGACAGACCAATGACCTTTTATTTTACGTTTCTATGTAGTTACCCTAAAAAGCGAAACGTGGCATAATCTTTTGTAAATACTTTATGAAAGGTCCTAATAAGTTACTTTATGTACCTAGTTAGCACTTAGCACATTCCATTCATTCGTCAATGTCAAAATTCTAATACAACTTATCAAATCGACCGTCGAATTCGATAGACTGTTGAAACTTTTGAAAACATATTTCAATTTCATTTTCGTTCGACTTCGACAGGTAGCAAACGCGCTACGGAATGATTTATTAACCCATGACTAAAATGGGGTTCTAGTTTGACCTTATTCATAAATCTTTATCATTTCTTTAGAGGCTTTAGATACTCTGTCATTGTCATTTGCATGTCAACGAAAGGTGGCAAGCACAGATCTGGTTTATCTGTGATGGTAACAGATTCAGGGTAAAGGGGTAAAGCTCTGATGTAACTTAGACAAACGCTACATATTCTTTAGACTTTGTTATTTGACAGACAAGTTTGTTTGTAGTTGAGATATATCTTACTTTTCGGATAACGCTATTATTAGTTGGTAAAACCCGCCTTTATTGGCCGTTTTAGATACTAAAGACTTCATCGACCAATATGAAAAACACCATGAATGTTTCTTTTCTTCCTTTCATCTTTCAGATTATGTATTTGTAAGCCCCTTCATGTGGCAGGTTTAATTTTCACGACTCTCGTAAAGCAAGCTTACTTCCTAAATGCTTACTGACTGGCATTTCATTTTTTTATATTGAATAGACATCTTGACTTCATCACAGATCATATAATACTAGTAACTTTATTCATCTCAGGTGACGTATTATCAAGAACAGTGGTCAGACATGGGGTCAGCTCCAAAAGCCGTGGAGACGTGGGACACTGGTGTCGACGCAGGCATGCTGAAGATGATAGGACAAGCCTCCGTGAGGACACCCAGCGATTTTGTAAGTATTTAAGTACTTGTTTGATTTGCATAACTTGCATATAACACTTAGCAAGCAAATACTTATCTAAATAAAACCAGGAAAAAGAATTTGTATACTATGGGAACAAGATTACTGATAAAATACATAAATAAGTGTCAGTATTGCTTAAGTGTTGGTATCGGCCAGTGCCAGTGTGCAAACGCATTTAAAGACATCTATATTACCTGGAGAGTACTCAAAGGCCACTTAAAGGTTTAAAACCACCTCGATTACTTTATTACTGGGGTCGTAGAGACCCATTAATGTTGTCTAACGGTTAATAAAACCCTGAGGGGTAAGCTTGAACAAATCTGACAGTCGTCGGATTATGTAAAGCTAGCGTATTCGTGTCACATTGCGCGTCAACGCCAGCTTGACTGCCGAATGTTGTATCGTCAGCGCGCAGTGTATCTCGGATACGCTACCGCCACACGTTTGTCACGTTTATTCGTGCTGAGACTTTGGTGTTTTAGTATCACTAAATAACTGTGCGCTGCTTTCAAATATTTTATTTTAAGAGACCATTCTAAGAGTTAAGGTGTTTCTATCAATCTTGATTCATTTTAGTATTTATTAGATTCTGGCTTTTACACTGATGTTATTTCTACAGGGTGGTTCGTAAAATGTGCAAACTGGTTTTTGAATTACAAAATGCTCCGCAGTATTTTTCTTTAGGTAGCTATTTTTTAAATGTTTTGGTCGAAATAATAAATCAGTACAGCGCACATTGTAATATTATAGGCACAGTACATAAAGGTTTTAGGATATCGAAAGATAAACTTCAAAAATAGGTTTTTCCCAACAGAATTCAATAGAGTTTTACTTTTATCCAAGTGAGGGTAACCAAATACCCATATTTATTTTGCTCTAAAGTATTTGCCAGGTTCAGCTAATGTAACAGACGAGTGGCAAACCACACATAATATTGGTTCGTCGCCTTTGTGTCATTAAAGTACCTACGCATAATATTACGGTCTACGCAACACAATCACACTGTGGTGAGAATTTCAGGTACAAATTCATATGCTACGCTGTGTAGCATGTATACAAGAATACGCTACGCAACGTAGCACATTTCTACAAAAAGGCGCTACGCACTGTAGCATTTCTACATGAACTTGCTACGCAGTGTAGCATGTCGATAGGAAATCTTTAAGAAATCACTACGCAGCGTAGCATGTCTACAAGTCATCGCTACTCAATGTAGCACAAATCTACAGCGACACGCTACGCAGTACGCTAAAAGAAATCTTTACGCAGCGTAGCTTCTGTCTACGCAAACACACTACGTATTGGTTGAGGAGACGACCTTATTTCTCGTCACTACTAGAAAGCGTAGTATATTATCTAACATTGAAGTAGACTATATCTAAACTAAAATCTCTTTTACGTTTACAGAATGTCCATCCACATTTAGCAAAGACGCACATAAAGAATAGATTGAACAAACTGACAGCTGAAAAGGAACTCGACTGGGCCACAGCTGAGGCTCTTGCTTTTGGTAAGTAAATGACAGGACGAATTATAATTCGTCCAAGGTATTATTTATTTGTTAGTGGCCATGCTCCCAGACAGATCCGTCTCCAGATATACTCGTACTGTACCTTCCTTCCAGTTTGTAGTCCACTAATATTTATATTTACAGGATCGCTACTAATGGAAGGGCGTAATGTCCGTCTGTCCGGGGAGGACGTTGGCCGAGGCACATTCTCTCACCGACACGCAATGCTTGTGGACCAGCAAACGGAGGCCATACACATACCCTTGAACAGCATACACGATCAGCAGAAGGGGTTCTTGGAGGTACTTCTTCACATCAGCAGTTATTATCATCAGCAGATAATAATCTTTTATTTAGAATTCGTTTACAAATGCTAGTAAGCTCTTGTTTCTGGTCCACCAGGTAGCAAACTCAATACTATCAGAAGAGGCAGTCCTCGGCTTTGAGTACGGAATGGCTTTCGACTGTCCCGACAACCTGTACCTCTGGGAGGCGCAGTTCGGAGACTTCTACAACGGCGCGCAGATTATTGTGGACACCTTCATTGCTTCTGGAGAATGTAAGACGTTGTCCACCTAAGAAGTCGCGAGGAGCTAGAACCTGGAATCTGTGACATCAGTGCAGATCTTATTCCCGTACGCCCCCATCCGTCAACAAAGTTGGCAACTAACTCATACGAGCCTTTTGCTTGCTACGGGCCCACTGATGGGCCGGCCGGTGGGCTCGATGGCAATAACCCATTTTGCTTTCATCTGATGCACATATTTAGTAGGCACAGATCAGAGAGTGATGACTATCGCACCAGTCAGTGGTGATTTCTGAATAAAAATATTGAAATGCTATTAGCGGCTGAACGTTTCAACTGTTTCATAAATCATGAAATAGTAGGAAAATACTGTAAATAACCTTCGAAAGATTTCAAAATTCTACAGTTTCTTGTCTGCAGCAAAATGGATGCGCAGCAACGGCCTAGTGATGCTGCTTCCTCACGGCTACGACGGTGCTGCATCAGAGCACTCCTCGTGCAGGATGGAGAGGTTTCTGCAGATCACGGACAGTTCTGAAACCAAACCCGACTCGGAGGCGGTGTGTTTGCATGTGGCGAATCCGACGACACCAGCTCAGTACTTCCATTTGTTGAGACGACAGGTATTTATGGATTCATAGTAACTGATGCTGTTCCATATTGTATTGGACTCCTACACACTAAGATGACTTCTGATACTGTGGCTAAAATAAGCAAGCTAGCTCAGTAGGTCAATTACATAGGTACGTCACATAATAAGACACGCTGCTGACTACCTCTGTAGACATGTTCAATGATTACGTACACCACAGATCATATAATAATATACCGTACACCAAGAAGTCTAAAGATTTGAATATAAAAATGGGTCAGTGATGCTATCTGAAAACGTTAAAAACGATGCAATCAGCATGATACCAGTTAAAGAGATAGCAATGGAGCTTGCTTTACGAGTGAGTTGATTTGTGCTGAGTTCCTGAACGACTGTCCTAGTAAGCGTTACCTTTTTGAAGTACATTTTGTGTTTTTAGGTTGTAAGAAACTACAGAAAACCACTAGTGATAGTAGCACCGAAGGTTCTTCTCCGATTGGCTGATGCTGTATCTCCACTCGTAGATCTAACGCCGGGAACTCATTTCAAGACTGTTATCGGTGAGAGACGGATTTTATTGCCCGCTCAAGTTTCAAACTAGGTACTTAGGTAGTATTCCAAGTTTCAATGGAACTTGAAACTTGTGCATTACATAACTTTGCAAGGAAACCTAGTCTAGTTTCAGTATTTGCTTTTGCGATCCATAAAATACGTTGATACGCTAAATCCACACAAAATAAACAGCTAGAATAAGATTTCCACAAAATTCACGTTTTGGTGTGGTTTTCTATCATATCTAATAGTTTTTTTCAGAGCTATAGCTAAGCATTTGGCTGCCAGCGCACGCTGGTAAGTGTAGCAGTAGCCAAAAGCTGGAGCATGCTTATGTGATTTGATTTGAATGAATGAATTTTATTCAACCTCACAACACGGATACACATAAAAACAAAATACAACCAAAAAAATACCCTTCTCCACAGACTATACAAATAAATCAATTAGGAATGTCATGTCTTCATCTTTACCTACAGGGGACCACATAGCTAATCCTCTCAAAGTAAAGAGGGTAATACTAGTGAGCGGCAAGCATTACTACGAGCTGAACAAGGAACGGGTCAAGGCTAATATCGAAGACGTCGCCATTCTGAGGGTCGAAGGTCTCGCGCCGTTCCCGCTTCAGGGCTTACAAGCGGACCTGGAGAAATTCCCTAATGCTAGAAGTGAGTTTTGAAATACAAAGTCAAGAGTAAAGTTGAAGTACCTAGATGCCAAGATGTTTTTGGAGTGTGTTGATTGTAGATGCGTTGTTCACGATCAAAAATGGCAAGCAAATAGAAAGGTAATTGCCTGACTTTTAATTAGTCGAGCAGCATCGCGCCGCGCCTTCTCGTCACTGTAGCTAATGGTGATCAAACAAATTAGAAGAAAAATGTAACTTTTCATACTTTTCGACGAATTCAAGTAAGTTATTTTTGTTTGTTACAGAATTTATATGGAGTCAGGAGGAACATAGAAATATGGGAGCGTGGAGTTTTATCAAACCAAGATTTGAGAACCTGCTCGGAAGAAAAGTAAGCCAAATATCAACCTAAATATAGTCTCGTAAAAAAAAACAGTGAGGAACCATCGTAATTATTATAGAGCACTAGAAAAACCATTATTTTTCATGCGTTCTAATCCAACCGATATTTTTTAAACACTACTTATGAATTTATTTATTTTTCAGTTGGTATATGCTGGACGAGGGGAAGCGCCAACCCCAGCGGTGGGCGCCGCGACGCTACATCGCAAAGAAGTAGAGCACATACTCAGAGAACCCCTTTATAACATCAAATAGTTTGTCGTTTGTTGCTGAGATGAAATACTATAAAAAAAAAACAACTAAGTATAATTTACTTACCTATAAGTATACTGCCAAATTATTTTATTTTTATATAGAACTGTTTTAATAAATAAGCTGACCTACTTCATTCTTTTGTTTTTTTTGTAATTCTCGATCGTCTTTCGCGCCTTCTGAATGCGCGAGATCGGTGGACGAAGGAGGCTCGCTATCAAAATGTATCGGGAGGACGGGAGGAGTCTCTTTTATGCTGCTGATGATTATAACTGTTTCAAAAGAGGCAAAGATCACTCCCACTGGAATTATGCCAAAGTCGTGAATTTTAAAAGGAGGGCAAGTGGGTGATCTCTATGGAACTGAAAGGGAATGGCACCACAACATCGTCATTCAACTAATGCGTCTGTGGTTTGTAATAACGCAGCGAGTCGCGACACTGAATAATTTTCAGATTTCGTAGATCTCAAATGTTGGTTATTTATTCAGATACTTACCAAGTCAAATGTTTTGGTTTTCTTTATTTGAAATTGAATTTATAGGCTCCGGAAAAAAGAGCAGGGAAAAACAGGGCCTATATTCGTATCTATAAAGGTCATTTTACATTACAGACGCTGTATTGCGACGCGTAACAGAAACACGAGTGTTGAAACTACTCTGCTAAAACTGAAATCGAACCTCTACGTACCTACTCTATTACCGTAATAGTGTTCAATTTGTAAGTCAACCTATAAAGTTCTACGATAAGATAGATTTTCAGAGAGAGTACCTACCTACCTATGTAGGATGAGGTAAGTTCTACATAGTAATATAGAAGGATACTTAGGTCCTCGTAGCAGTGTGGTTGTCTGATCGATAAAAACAATTGCCTGTAACCACGGTTACAAACTGAGCATAAACTGCAAACTAGATTATCAAGCAGCGTTATTATCTCGATAGATTGTCAAATAATAAAATGGCTGGAAAAGCCAAGGGGAAAAAGAAAGAAAAAGAAGAAGGCGGTGATAAAAAGAAGGCCAAGAAAGGTGGTAAGAAAGCCAAGTCCAAAGGCTGCAATGTGGATATGCTGACTGACACCGCGATGGACAATGTGTACTACGCGTGTCATAATGTGCAAGAGCTGCTTCAGGCCAGGGGGTACTTTCCACCTGATTATAACAAGAAGAAGAAGAAGGGGAAACGATGAATAGGTGAAGTGTGAAGTGTTCCTTGAGGAAATTCAATAATAAATAAAATAGTGATGATTATGATGATGTTTGTTTCAGTTTTAGAATTTTTTAATTTTTTTTATACAATATAGGCAACCGTATGAGCGGTGATGTGGTCGACCATGTAGCACGCTTACCTAGAAGATACCTATTCACTATTCTCTTGAAAACTTTCAATTATTTTTTATTTTTTTTATGATAAAGGTAATGGAACGAGCTGATAGCTCACCTGATGTTAAGTCGTAACTTCTGCCTATAACAATGCATTACCTCACAGAGCAAGTCCAATGAGGACGTGCCCAGTAAGGCAATGCACTGCGTCCATCACTCTGAAACGTAAAGATCTTGAAGTCTCATGTGCCCGTAATTACACCGGCGCCCTTACCCTTCAAACCGGAACACAGCAATTCGAGCATCGCTGCTTGGCGGCAGAAATAGGTACGGTGGCAGTACTTCCCCGGACGAGCTCTCACAAAGAGCTCTACTACTACTAAATTATAGTCATTTAGGAAGACAGACGTCGGCAACAATTTGGGTACCTTATCCATTTTTAGGTAGCTTAATTCCAATAGTTTCTTTAGATCTGCGTTTATTCTATTAAATACTAAACTGATATATTTTATAACGATAATCATCTTAGTTAATAATGCGCTAGTAGCATAAACCAAGTCTAATAAAGACCTACAATTTACAGCCTTGATACCTAGTACTTGGTAGGTAGGTAGGTACGTAGGTACAAAGAGAACCTAGGTCTGTTGTTTGCTGTTCCGCAAATCATAAGCTGGGTTATTCTACAATCAACAGTACCTATGTATAGTATTATAAGACCTGTGCCTAGGTATAGTAAAAGAGTCCCTTTGGGGTGCTTTGGGGAATTACAAATTGGGGTCACAAAAAAATATCCAAGAAAATTCACTCGAAAAACAAAAGGTGACCAGTATCATATCTCATACTTATCGGGCAGAACATCGCCTTTTTAGAGCCAATATGCCTCAAGCTAGTCAATGCTGACTTATCGCAGAGTGATCAGAAAAACACAAAAAAGCTTTACCTAGTGGAGGACACTTGAGACCATTATTGAGCCGTAGGCAGAACACCAATGGCTGATGGAGAAAAAGAAGGTGAAGAACCAACTGCCAAGAAAGGGAAGAAGGGCAAGAAGTCTGGTGAGGTGGACTACCTTTGCGAAGCAGCCATGGACAATGTTTATTACGTCTGTCATAATGTGCAGGAGCTCCTCGCTTCTCGGGGATACTTCCCGCCGGGATATGACAAGAAAAAGAAGAAGGGAAAGAAGTAAATTGAGATTCTATTTACCTAAGGACGTGCAAAACATAAGTGGAATAGGTACTTACTTTTTACCTAATTATGAACTCAATACAATTTTGTATACCATTTCTAGGATGATTTTTAACAGATTTTTAGTTTTACTTCTTAGTAGGTACCACTTAGGCATGGACCTAATAATGTACAAAAGACACGCACTTGAGGTGGTTGAGGGGTACAGGTGCCGGCACGGTTTAATAGCGCTGATCTTAAATGCGCATAAGTTGAATTTTATTCCTTTTATTCCTGTTCGCGCAGAGCACTCTCGCACTTCCCCTCCACATTCGCCGAGCGCTTGTATACCGTGACGAGACCTCGGAAGTACCGCCATGAATAAGAGGTGTTCTTCTACCAACCAAGAAGGTCCGAAATCTTCGTGCAAGAGTTTTTTTTTCTGTGCTACTTGCGTGGGTGTGATATAAAATACAGAAAATAGAAAATAAAGATATAAAGATGGCGTAACGTCATAGAGTGCGTAACGTCCAAGGCAAATTAAAAAAAATGTTTTTTAAACAATGTCGAGCTGCGTAATTTAATTTGCTATGTATACAAACAATGTTTAGAAAAATGTCCGTGATACAAAAGCAAAATGTTTACAAAAAGATTTGATATAGGTGTGAGTTGAAAAAAACAGGTTTGTGTTTTTTTTACCCACGTTAATAAATCTTAGATTAGGTAGGTACTTTAGTTCTATGTAGATAACTACTTCATTGACCAAGCGAGCTTAGTTAATACAGTAGCTACTTACATAATTATAATTATGTTCGGATAGGTAGGTTAGGTACCTACCTACCGAACATAGGTAGGCTGAATGGCTAAGGTTGGCAAGTATCTAGCTCGGTATTTTCGGATGTAAAGCATTGTATTTTATTGGGCATTGTCATAGTAAGTTACCCAACCTACGTTAGCGCACATACTTACGTACCTACCCACTAAGTACAATAAACAAGGACATGAGCTAGCATTCAGTCTCGTCATTTTTGTCCAACAACTCGATTGAGGTAGAAGGCTTTAGAAGATTTTTTTACTGCAAAATAAGTTCGCTGAAATTTTCCTTACACGAATTCCTCCTCGTACGAGAAAGCGTTGCCCTACCATTATTTTTCATTGTACCTACCTAAGTCACTGAAGTGAGTGAGTGAGTGAAGTGAGGAAGCTACCAAATCACTCAAAAAAGTAGGACACGTCGTAATAGTTGTGATAGTAGTCACAGAAGTACATACTCCTTGGAGATTGTGCCACTATCATAGGTACCTGTCAAATTTTCAGTATTCATCCAAAAATGATTCCACCGGTGGGCATCGATCTTGGGACCACCTACTCTTGCGTGGGCGTCTTCCAGCACGGCAAAGTGGAGATCATAGCCAACGACCAAGGAAACCGAACCACCCCATCCTATGTGGCTTTCAATGAAACCGAGCGATTGATCGGAGATGCTGCCAAAAACCAGGCAATTATAAGACTTTATAATCCAGCTAAGTAACTACTAGGCATTGCTAAAAGTACAACTTTCGATTTCAGGTAGCGATGAATCCCAAAAACACCGTTTTCGACGCAAAACGACTTATTGGTCGCAAATTCGACGATCCGAAAGTTCAACAGGACATGAAACACTGGCCGTTCCAAGTGGTCTCAGAAAATGGAAAACCAAAAATACTAGTTGATTACAAAGGAGATAAAAGAAGATTTACGCCAGAAGAAATCTCCTCAATGGTGCTGACTAAAATGAAGGAGATAGCGGAGACTTACCTCGGTGGCACTGTCAAAGATGCCGTCATAACAGTTCCAGCTTATTTTAACGATTCCCAACGTCAAGCCACTAAAGATGCAGGAATTATAGCGGCTTTAAATGTCCTCAGAATCATAAATGAACCAACTGCTGCGGCTTTGGCTTACGGGTTAGACAAAAACCTGAAAGGAGACAAGAATGTCCTGATATTTGATCTCGGAGGAGGAACATTTGATGTTTCGATACTCCAGATAGCAGAAGGTTCTTTGTTTGAAGTGCGTTCGACAGCGGGAGACACTCATTTAGGAGGGGAAGATTTTGACAGCAGAATGGTTGACCACTTCAGTCAGGAATTCGAAAGGAAATTCAAAAAGAACATCACAGAGAATCCTAAAGCCATGAGGAGGCTTAGAACTGCGTGCGAACGAGCTAAGAGAACCCTGTCTTCAAGCACGGAGGCCAGCATTGAAATAGACGCTTTGCACGAAGGTGTTGATTTCTACTCAAAGATTACGAGAGCTCGGTTTGAAGAGCTCTGTTCCGACCTCTTTCGTCAAACTCTTGGTCCGGTCGAGAGAGCTTTGAAAGATGCTAACATGAACACAAGAGAAATACACGATGTGGTTATGGTTGGAGGGTCTACGCGCATTCCAAAAGTACAAAGACTCCTTCAGGTACGTACATAGGTACGTACTCGTAGTAATTCCGGTTCTGACGTTCGAGAAATAATAACGAATAAAATGTTTCAGGAGTTTTTCAGCGGCAAAAGCTTGAACCTTTCCATCAATCCTGACGAAGCAGTTGCATACGGAGCAGCCGTGCAAGCAGCCATTCTCACCGGATCCAAAGACGAAAGGATCCAAGACGTTCTACTAGTGGACGTGACCCCGTTGTCTCTTGGGATAGAGACAGCCGGTGGAGTAATGACAAAGCTGGTTGAGAGGAATACTAGAATACCAATAGCGCAGAAGCAGATTTTCACCACGTATTCAGATAACCAGCCTGCTGTGACAATCCAGGTCAAAACCAGTTTATTTCTCTTGGTTGAGAAAGTTATCATGCTACCTTTTGCTCTACGACTCTACAATGCGATCTATGTCTCCTCTAGGATTGACTAACATTTATTGCAACTACAAAGAAACACAGAATTTCTACCTCCGTACTTAACGTAGGCTTTATATTTATTTTCTTTTTTTATCAGATGTTCTAGCAAACTAATATTTCAGGCCTTCGAAGGTGAGCGAGCTATGACAAGAGACAACAATCTCTTGGGCACATTCAACCTGACTGGGATACCGCCGGCGCCAAGAGGAATGCCACAAATAGAGGTACAGAATCCAAAGGCTTTCGCTTATTTATAAATTTACCAGCTCTATCTCTGTCATTCTTGTAATGTTTTGTGTTTCTTGTCCTAAAAAAATAGAAGACTGACCAAGCGTTTTACAAAAGTTACCTGTTAAGTCTGTTCGACGTTCCCTGGTGTGAGGGTTATCCCGAGGTCTGCCAGGGAACCGATATTTTTTCTACGTTCCAGGTGACCTTCGACATCGATGCCAATGGCATTCTGAACGTCAGCGCACAAGACCGCAGCACTGGACATTCAGAGAACATTACCATATCAAATGATAAGGTAAGAATAGGTATTATAGAATAAACTATTATCGATTATCGTCTTCCAAACACTGTCGTCATCTTACGATCATATTTTTTTTATCCAAAGGGTCGACTTGGCAAGAAGGACATTGAGAAAATGCTGAACGATGCAGAGCGATTCAAGAATGAAGACGAAAATGTTAGAAAGAGAGTGGAAGCGAGGAACCAACTCGAAAGCTATCTGTATGGATGCAAAACGGTAAGTATATAGGTACCTATAACATAACTCACAGATTAGGATTTTGAACATGTCTTTACGAGAAACTTTTACTTGTATGATTTGGCGAATTTGGAAAATCTATATGGGGCATTACCTAGTTAGAGAATATATTTTTACAAGTCTTGTTCCTTATACGTACTTATACTAAGAGTACCTACTTACATACAAGGAACTCTAGTGAAACATACCGTCGTGTTCCTTTTGGAAGTCATCAGTGAAATACCCAGGACTCAGGACCCAGGACAAAGAAAATTTATTTCAATTCACGCCGCAAGCAACAATACAGTCTTGCCTGATACACCATACTTAGTCTATTTTCTTTTCTTTTTTATTCGGGATACCCAACACGGGTTTACACTACCTACGGGTTTAAGAGCCTTTTACAGAGAATTTCGACAGAGTGTTCCCATAATTATAGGGCACCACAGCGTGCATAAAAGAACAAACAACGAATTTCTAAGTCTAAGTGGTCTTATCATTCTACAGGCTGCAGAGAACGCGAGCAGCCGAATAACAAACGATGAACGGGACACTGTTATCACAGAATGCACGACTCAACTGCGCTGGCTCGAGCAAAATCCTAACGCTGAAAGGGAAGAACTAGAACGACGTTTGAAGACCACTCAGAATGTCTGCCAATCGGCTATGATGAAACTCCATGGGGCGGTAGGTGGAGGAGGTCCTAGTTGTGCCCGTGCTGATGAAAACGGTCCTAGGGTTACGGAAGTCGACTAAAACACGCTTCGAGTTTCTAATTTCCGGTTCTAATCCATTATGAAGACCTTTTAGTACTACTATAGATCGTCACCCGTATATTTTATCTTATTCGATAATGTAACAATGATGGTATAAATAAGCCAATAAGATGAGAGGATATCAGATAAACGAGGATTTGTTCTGAGTTGCGACAGCGGATGCTCGTAGAAACTAGAAACTTAAATTCGTAGCACTTTTTGGCACTAAATTCTTAGTTTTAGAAGTGAATGCAAAAGAAAGATTTGCACTTAAATTCGTAGCACATTTTTTGGCACTAAATTCGTAGTTTTAGAAGATTGCAAATATTTTTCATAGATCACGTTTGAATGTAACTAATTTTATCGTAAGCGATAACTTTTACAAGCATTTATAAAACACTGATTGATAGCATCTTATACATTTCTTGATATTAAATAAACTATACAACTAAGCTTTTATGTAGTTTTGTATACGTACCTACATTATTTTAGACATCTTGAAAGACCTTTAGGAACACGGCGGCGCTGTACCGTGGTGGAGAGTCCAGGCCCTAAGGCGATGCCGTGTTATTGTTACTAACTCTTCATTCAAAGAATATGTAATACGTAGTTCCTACGTAAGAAGAAGCGGGACTCCTATTCTACCAAAATTACACACTGAAAATCTCCGTTTTGTATGAAACGTGATTTAAATTTTGAGCCCCATCTCATACATTGTTCGTTTTTTGAAAACGCGAGTCTAGTTCGAGAGTTTCGCCAGTCTTGTCTTCATTAATCGAACTTAGGAAATAATTACGAGAGCAATTTGGTCAATAATAAATTTATTACAAAATGTAGCCAACTCTACATGCGTTTAATACAAAATCTTAATATAATTTTTATATTATTTTGTGAATTTCTCTATAAATAGATAATAAATGCTTTCTTAAGCTATATTTGTATCATATGGACGCATACATTGTTCATGCTACTCTGTTTGGTTTTACAACTGCCCTATACACATACAGGATGGTATTATACCACTTTTGAAAAACTTCGAGGATGGTAAAGTAAAGTCATACGCATGAACCACTCTTACACAAAGTGGAGTGTATAAATTGTACAAGCTATTACATTTACTTGAGGAAAAGGTCTAAGACTCGTGAAAAATTGCGATATTTACAGCGAGATTGCACGGTAACCGGGGAAATCGTACGGCATTATGTCTAAAATATCCATGAGTATAGGGACATACTTTGTCCCATAGTGCATAATGGACTAAAATCTCTAGAGAAATACCCAAACCCATAATACAATAAATATTGTTTTAAAGTCATTTGCTACGGGGTAACGAATTGAATATTTTTTTTCTACGTAAACTAGCGATAAAGCACTTTTAAAGCAACTGTTTCGAGGCACTACTTTGTGATTCTTACAGTTTTATTGTTCGTATTTTTTCGTATGCTACATAATAAATATAGATCCACTTATTAATAATCATTATTAGAGAAGCCTTTGTCATCAAAAGCTAAACAAGGCTTATTTTGATTCAATTATTTCTTTACCTACTTTGTGTGAGTGAACCTTAAAACTATTACACATTTTAAAGGCAGATATTTGTACTTTAAAATTTAGAGTATTTGCTCATCTACCCTGTGATTAATAAACACTATGTAAACTTGGAATAGTTAAGTTACACCGTGTTTTGTCTTTTTCTTACAAGCAAATTCAAATTCCATCGAAAAAGACAACATAAATAACAGGGCTAGAGTTGGGTAGAGTATATTATGCGTAGGCTGTATTTTCGACAGCAATGTAAGCGCGGTAGTCGAAGCAATTTGGATTTAAACTAGGTATTTCTGCTTACCGAAAACAAAGCCCTGTTAATTGACATCATTTACTTTTTATTTACAATCTGGAATCTGGAAGGTTACCATGAATATAGAGGCCATTGTATTCGGAAGGTTGCCACGAAAGGTAACTATAATCGATGTGCTAGTTGAGTTTTTTAACTCGAGTTCTGGGTCGATCGAGTTGACTCAACTCAGTCGTTTGTTCAAAATGCATCGAACACTCAAAATTGAAATTTTTCAAATTCAGAGTTGTTCGTACCATATCGTACTTAAATGTTGTAAGTCGATACAACTTATACGAATTATATGAACTTAACTAACCGCTTCAGTACACGAACCGAGGTCAACTCGAGTTGCCTTGCGAAACTTGCTACTTCGAGCCAATAAACTTTTCAACTCGAGTTCCTCAATCGTACATTACATTTACGTTCACTACGATTGTCAATATTCATGCTAACCTCCCTGACCCTACACATGGTTCCACTGTCATGAGTATCAGTGAGTAATTAAGAGTATATCATGGTACCATGGCCCATAAACAAAATATTACATCATCATCATGTAAACATTTTTCTCACTTCACACTAACTAGCACATCTTGCGTGAACTGGTTAATCGCCAGTTCGTCATTATATCAATTACAATCAGAACGATTACTTCAACTCTTTTAGCCTCATATTTAGTTTTTTGATACTGACACTACATAGCGTTTATGTAAGTCCGCCAAAGCAAAGGCAGCCTTGTAACACACGATACACGTTTCATTTTTGGTTGGATGATAAGTGAGCTAGTTCAGAAACTTAGACAAACCCAAAACCCAAAACTAAGGGTCAAGGCACACTGAATCAGAGTCGAGTCGAAGCGAAGCGTCAATCCAATAACTACCCCAACTCTACGCAGTAATAATCCAATTTCTATAGAGATAAATAATAATAATATTCACGGACATTTAACACAACGCCTTAAGTCCCAAACTAAGCAAAGCTTGTACTATGGGAACTAGATGGCTGATAGAATACATACATATATGCATATTTTTTTGTAAATACATACTTATAATACATAGAAACACCCAGACACAGAACAAACATCTATGTTTGCCACACACAAATGTTTGTTCTCGGTCGGGATCGAACCCACGACCCACAGCACGGAAGGCAGAGTTACTACCGACTGAGCCAAGAAGCTTGTCTTGTGATAAAAAAGAGGCGTGTAGACAATAAGCTATGTAATTGAAGTTTCGCTTCGACTCGACTCTGCGTCAGTTTACCTTGACCCTAATCTTAAACAAGATAATATTGAACTCATCGTCGATTTGTACCCACAGTATTGTTCAATACATACAAATTATAAATTGACTAAACTAAACCAAAACCACAACTGGAAAAAAATAAAAAAATATACATTCCCTGTACCACTTAAATTTATAAATAAATAGGCCGGGAATAGACGCACAGTTTTAAGGGCTAACAACTTCTCGCTCGCTTTATAACTTTTGAATATATCAAATCAATGAATGTGCAAAATGAATTATACAAAACCAGCTTTCGCACGGGACTTCGTTCGCGTCCTGTTGGACCCCGTCGATTTTCCGGGATAAAAAGTAGCCTATGTGTTAATCCAGGTCACGGACAATAATAATAATAATATTCCAAGTTTCGTAATTGCACAGTAGCTCAGTAAGTTTGGTCAGCGATCGCTGTCCGTTTATCCCCGGCCTACCACGATAATCACAGATTCGCAATAAAATAAGCACCTAAAACGTGGCCAGTATTCAAGAACCTTACTCTGCCTTGATCACGAATAAATATGAAAATCGTAACGCTAATGTATCCGAGATACACTGCGCGGTGACACTACAACGGTTGGCAGTCGAGCTGACATTGACGCGCAATATAACTCGAATACGTTATCGCGGCGACTGTCAGATTTGTTCGTGATAGCTAACAAAACCCTGACTGAACACTGAGCAGGCAAGTTTAACGGCAGCAATATGCATATCAAATCAAATTGCTATTTTAGAAAAAGTTATGCTTTAGTAATATAATCTCGATTAGCGGTTTTCAAATAGTTTTTTTTTTACAAAACTGATTTGTAACGTGAGAATTTTCAAAGTACCTACCATTAATTAGTTGTCGGTCTACAGGCATAGGTACGTAATCTTCTTGAATACGGATGCCACTGGTCACGTGACGTGAGTTTTCACTTGTTTCTCAGCATTCGTTCTATGAAGGCGGCTTGGATTTCGTCCGCTCTAGAATGAAAATAAATCTTATAATTCGAGTGTTAAATTAACTCTTCAAATAATTAATATTATTGGACATATCACACAACGCTCTCTAGTCCCAAACTAAGCAGTCCCAAAATAAGCTGAGCTTGTACTATAGGGACTAGATTGCTGATAGTATACTTATACAGCATGTATCTACAATGGCGACATAAATTTGACACACGGGTAGAGCTACTTATTATAGCTCTACCCGTGTGTCAATTTTTTGTCGCCATTGTAGATACACGCTGTATACAATTTTTTAGGTACATACATACTTATGATACATAGTAACAACCAGACAAAGACCAAACATCTATGTTTGCCACACACAAAAGTTTGTTGTCGCTGGGGATCGAACCCACGACCCACAGCACGGAAGGCAGGGCTACTACCGACTGAGCCATGACGCCTGTCTGAATCTACAGTGAAAGTGACTCACTTGGCTCCAGTGACGGTGTGCATTAGGTTGATGATGTACCGTGGACATACGTCTTCGTGCATCACACGCGCGTGGAACAGAAGTCCTTGGCATAAGCAGTATAGGAGCTCTATTAAAGGCAAGTTGGCGGGAAGCATGCCCTTCTGGTACGCCCATGATCCTACTATCTAAAGAAATTATGAAAAAACAAGGGAAGTATATTAAATGTTTTCATGTTTATGTTTTTGAAGTGAAATTTCTAATGCGACTTCCAACAAGGTTGCGTTAAACGTTTAACGCTCCTGGGGAGGGGGAATAGAAAGATACAGAGCGAGAGTGAATGCGTGGCACTCGAAGTTTCACTTCTTTTGCGCGGAGGGACTACACGCACTATTTTTAAGTTGTAGCCTAGCGATATAAAGAATTCAACTAGTTTTTCCATATCTTTAATTTTAGTTTTTGGCATTTTCACAGTTTTATAATAGTACTAGCCGTAGCCCGCGGCGTTGCTCGCGTTGTACCCTTTAGTGTGTGACGTTTCAAAATTCCTTTCTTAGTGCACCCCTACACTATATATGGATACTACCCTCCAAATTTCATACCTCTAGGACTTATACTTTAGGCTGTGCGTTGATTCTCAGTCAGCTTCAAAAGAGTTTTATATATATTGATTATTGTTTTCTGTGGTCCTGATACGGAAATAGAAACATTCGTGTGACAGACGCTATTGTTACCACGCTCTACGATTTATTTGGTTTGGTGTGTACTCGTATTAAGATAGATAGATAATGATCAATTTATTACCTGTAGTGAAGAAGTGAGAGGTGCCAGTGCTATCGGTGTGGAAGGTGATGCCCTGAGCGCACTGCCTGCGAGGAAACCCGCGGGCAGAGCATATAGAGCGCTGTCTTTACCGTTCGCTCGGCACAGTAGACATACTACTAACTGAAACAAAATATGTACATTTTAACCTTTATTATTCGAAATAAGCTCTTTTTACTACCAAGAAACGTAATGCCTGATATTTTTTAGTATTAGTAGAGCTCTTTGTGAGAGCTCGTCCGGGGAAGTACTGCCACCGTACCTATTTCTGCCGCCAAGCAGCGATGCTCGCATTGCTGTGTTCCGGTTTGAAGGGTAAGGGCGCCGGTGTAATTACAGGCACATGAGACTTCAAGATCTTTACGTCTCAGAGTGATGGACGCAGTGCATTGCCTTACAGGGCACGTCCTAATTGGACTTGCTCTGTGAGGTAATGCATTGTTATAGGCAGAAGTTACCACTTAACCTCAGGTAAGCTATCAGCTTGTTCAATTACTATTACCATAAAAAATAAAATTAAAAGACTATAAACTAATCATTAATATCCACAACAAAGACATCAATAGATACGTGCGGAGCTGACTCGACTGCAGGATTCTGATGTTTTCCTTCACCATTCACCACTCACCCTATAAATACCGATATATCCTCCGAAGAACAGTCCAAGTTTCAGATGTGATAGCTTCAATGACCGCAGCGCCTTCATTGGAGTCAGTATCCTGGGGATGATGGTCCTAAGCATCGTCATTGCACATCCAACGCCGAATAACTGTGCGGTACCCTGTAATACACAAAATATGCAAGTTCGTATGTGACCAACTCTGGTGACGGAGTTTTTAAGCCGCCTTAAGGCCTCCGTCATGGCTTAACGACTGCTAGAGCCGGAACCGACAGTTTAACGTACCCTCCACGGGAGCGCTCAGATTTAAATGCCACTAACGGTCACCCATATAAATAATTACCGCGCAGAACGTCGCTTAACTTAGATAATTATAATCGGTGAAGATTGACTAAGCAAGCCTGGCCACGAGCCATTAACTCATACGAGCTTGCTTGAGTAGCTTGCTTCTGAGAACACGATTATTTTAATCTATCTACTAGAGATGTTACAACATTTTTATGCATGTATCAATTTAATCTATACTATTATAAAACCGTAAAAAAACCAAAAACTAAAATTAAAGATATGGATAAACTAAATATGCAGATCTACTAAATAAACGATTCTGATTCCGAAAATCGAATTTGTCTGTTAGTTTGCTCGCGGATCACGCCTACACTACTGGACCAATTTCAATGAAACTTATACCATTCGGAAGCCCTTTTTTTGGATTGAAACATAGGCTATATTTTATTGAAATTAAATACGTGAATTCTTAGATACAGCTTGACCTCTCTAAACCACAAGCCGCCTTTGGCACCGAGGTTCATCGTAAGCTGGTTGACAAATATTTTGGCGGAAAGTTTCGCACGCGTACGAAGTCGCAGGTATCAGCTAGTTATTTTTATAAAAGCCAAGCAAAATTTGCATAAGTGCAATCCATATTTAATTACTTGAGTGATCATACCTTCATGATATATTGTTTACACGTTCCTTTATGCGGACAAGCAACGCTTTTGCCTTCAATGCCCTTTATAGGTTTGCCAACTTCTTTTGAAACGCGCGGTGGTGTGAAAAACCTAAACAATAAACAAAATACATTGAATATCCCACAATAACATTTTATTTTTTTGTAGTAGGACTCAGTGGGTTATTCCCATCGAGCCCACCGGCTGGCCCACTGCTGACCCAGCCACAACCGGCCAACCAGTCCACTCATTTGCATAGTGGGCTCGTTGGGAATTTTTTTTCTGGCCCACCAGTTGGCTAAGTTAGAGAGGTCGTTCGAGGAAGTACTACCACCATACTTATACCTGCCGCTAAATAGTGATGCTTGCATTGCTATGTTCCGGTTTTAAGGGTGCTGGTACTATTACACACACATGAGACTTAGCACCATTACATTTTCAGATAGGTGGACGCCGTGTATTGCCTCACAGGGTACGTCCTCAATGAACTTGCGCTGTGATGTAATCTATAGTTATAGGGAGGCTTATCAGGTGAGCCACCTGGTTCCATCACTATTTCCCGATGCAGGAATCAAACCTACACCTCTCAAAGAGACTCAATAGGTTTTTTTAAAAAGTTCCTAGATAATTAATAAATATAATTACAACCTAGACTCGAAACAAGAATTTTATAATTACGGTAGCTAAGAGGTCAATTATATTCATGTCAAGTATAAATAATAAACTTAACTTGAAGTGGATAATGATTTTAATGTTTTCGATTTTAATGATTTTTGATTTTAATGATTTTACTAAAAACAAGTTTCACTAAAGTTAGGATATTATAATAAAGATTGTAGGTACCTAATCCTTCGTAACTGGAATTGCATCTCACTAATATAATAAAAGTCAAACTTTAGTTAGATGTTTGGATGTTTGTGTTTTAATCACACTCCTGGTTCACAATTCCTGGTCCGATTTGGATGAAACTTGGAATATATATACAATATATAGTTCGTAAGCTGGATCAAAACATGGCCTACTTTTTATCCCGTGAAACTCACAGGATCAAACGGGACGCGAACGAAGTCGGGCGGAAGCTAGTATTTATTTTACGAATACTAACCAAAATATAGGCGTCCGTTTATCGTTCTCTCGCTCTAGCCTGGTGAGATAGAAGAAGACAGCACTACCCATCATGAATAGAAGGGTATCTTTGCTTGGGGTCAGCCGAAGCCATCCTTTCATCTCCAAAGTTCTCAACCAGTATTCAAAAACCTGAAAGAAAATTATCATTTCATTTATTTTTCCACTAGCTGTGCCCGCGACTTCGCCCGCGTGGAATCGTGTCTTTGGGTAGCATAGGGTAACACTTTTACAAACTTTGAATGTCATATTTATATTGAATCAACAGCCTAAATAATAAGTTTCAAGCTTCTAGCTCAAAAAATGACGATACATCCATATAACTTTTTATCCCCCCCCTTTCAACCCCTTTTTCGCATTAAAAGAAGCCTATGTCCTTTCTCAGGCTTTAGACTATCTGTGTACCAAATTTCATTTAAATCAGTTCGGGAGTTTTGGCGTGAAAGCGCGACAGACAGAGTTATTTTCGCATTTATAATATAAGTTAGGATATGAAAAGTTGTTTATATTGATGAGGACTATATAGATATAAGAGCCTGTGTATTTTGTAATATTATCTTAGCCTACTAAAGATGATAAGGGCATCGCTCAAGCAACCGTAAATACAAGTATTTATCAAATTTGCAACTTAGTTATTAGCGCATAGATAGCGAAATCTTAGAAAAAAATAAGTTCAACAACTAAAACTCGACACCGTCTAAAAAGTATAAAACAAGAAAATATTCTCATCTGAATTTATTTTCATGTCGTGTTTCTGGATTAGAGCAAATTTCGAGTTCTTTTTCTGTACTATTTTTATTTTTTGTCTATTCGTTTTTTGACAGGCGTCATGGCTCAGTTAGTAGTCGTAGCATTAGTAGTCTTAGTAGTAGCAAGACTAAAAGATACAAATTATTCATGGTTATTATCCAATAAATATGGTAAACATGCATAGAGGTTAAAGAGAGGGGTCAAAGTTTTATTTACGAACAAGACATTGATCCCTGTGTTATTTTAATATTCACCTTGGTAGAAGCCGTGATAACTATAATCTTGTAATGTAACAACTAATCTGATTACAGATTGACAACATGTTTATTGTATTGAAGAAGTATAATTAGTATAGTCTGATTATAAATTGAATATGACCATTACTACATCCAAAATAAATAATTAAGTACTTGTATATACTACTAGCCGTCTCCCGCGGCGTTGCTCGCGTTAGAGTGTGACTTTTCAAAATTCCTTTCTTAGTGCACCTCTGCACTATATAAGGATTTTCCCTCCAAATTTCATGCCTCTAGGACTTATAGTTTAGGCTGTGCATGGATTCTTTGTCAGCTTCAAAAGAGTTTTATATTGATGATGATGATATAGTCTGATTATGAATTGAATATGACCATTACTACATCCAAAATAAATAATTAAGTACTTGTATTGTATATACTATAATTAGTTCACATAGCATGATTTCCCTACACCTACTAGTACATACTGGTATATAATATAGTGTCATTTTGTGTAGTAAAACTCTGAAATATGGGTTATTCCCTTCTGGCCCACCAGTGGTAACAAACAAATTGAATTTTGAAGCGAAATTAATGATTTCCTACATATAAGAAACACAAAGCACATAGAACCAGCTCAACAAATACTACTGATACATAAACCACAATGTATCAACTAATTATCATCACCAATCATCAATCATCATCATCATCATCAATATATATTAAAACTCTTTTGAAGCTGACAGAGAATCAACGCACAGGCTAAACTTTAAGTCCTAGAGGTATGAAATTTGGAGGGTAGTATCCTTGTATAGTGTAGGGGTGCACTAAGAAAGGAATTTTGAAACGTCACACTCTAACCCTTTAGAGTGTGACGTTTCAAAATGCAATTAGAACGCAAGCAACGCCGCGGGCGACGGCTAGTTAGATATAATTTTGGTTAATTATGATTATTGTAACTAACTTACCAAGTTCACAAACAGATTGACCACCATAACCCTTCTGTAGGGGGGTTCGAAGTATATCGCTAGACCGCTGATGGTGCACGGTAGCAGGACTGTAGTGTAGTATGAGAATTGACTGAAGAACAGCTTTCTGAGGGAAAAATATTAAACTGTAGATCAAAATATTAAACTGTAGAACTTCCAATTGACACCCATACCGCAAAACGCAACGGTTATAGAGTTCAAAAAAGGGTCTAGGGCAAATTGGATGGAACCCAGGGTCCACATTTTTATTGCTATGATGGAACTTTCTTTGTTACAATACAGTTTTGAAAAATGTAACAATGTCATTATAAAGCAGCGGGAATCATTAGTTATTAGAGATTTTACTCTTAACCCATTCATTGCGGTTTTTGGTGGCAAAATCGTAAAATTGTACAGAACAAAAGCAACAAAATTTTTACGCCACTTTATTTTTCTATGACATGACATCTTTTGAGAATATTGAGACTATACATCCACCATCTTGTATTTTATTCATCTATGCTAATATACCAAACTGGTAATTAAAATGTAGGTCAATGGATATCATAGTAGAGTTCGACCTCCTTAAGTCTGTAGAATTTAAAACATGGCCAATTTTGAAAAACTATTTAGAAGCACTTTTTATACTAGGAATAATTAATATGTATATGATAAATGATGCAGAATAAGAGATAGATTGAATATTGCTAAGAGCCATAAATGCTTTTATAATAAACTAGCTTCCGCCAGCGACTTGGTTCACGTCACATGTCACAATCCAGGTCCCAGACAATAATATACAGGGTGTTACCAGACCACTTCCGAAAACTTGGAGGTTCCAATCAGACCATGATACTGAAAACATTAAGCGAAAAAAATCGCGAAAAAATAAATTGACTTGACTATCTCCTTTTAATTTTTTTTCTAGTTACATACACACAGTACAACATAATAAGACATATCTACCTAATTATCTCATTTAAAAAAGCAAAAAAACAAATAAAATAAATAAAGCAGCAATATACACGCAGCACGCAGATTACGCCCACTCTACTACAGCATGAACAGCTGAGAGTTCACCGCGGGTCATTCAAGTACGCGACGTGCGAGCGAGACAAGAGACGCCCGTCTTTATCGCGCGGTCGCGTCACGCAAGCATAGAAAATAATAAGCGCGACTACAAACGGTAGGTATTATACCTACTTAGTGCCCGCGTCTGCGTCTACTTAGGTAGCCTACCTAGGCAGCCAGCCTGCTTTATTTCTACAAACTACAGAATCTTAGATACCGCAAAAACACAAAGTTGAAACAAATTGCAAGTACCTACCTAATCTAGGCAGGTACATAATGGAAAGAACTTATGCACCAATAGGTTGTTTAGGCTCTACCTGGATGAAGCGTGCATCTGAGTAAACACATACGCAAACACTTTACTAAGTATTTACAATCGAAGAGAATCGAAATCGTAGCTTTGTAATAATTTCATGATTTCATAATAAAAACAACCCACTTCTTATAAAGGGTACTTACCTACCACCTTTAGTAGTACCTACTACCTTTTTTTCTCTACGTTTATAGGTTGATGTATAAGAATTGGAATAGAAAACTGATATTGTTACTTTTCGTCTTTGCACATAGAAATACATCGTCGGAACTTTGCTACCTTGCCGGCGCGCGCGCGAGCGACCGTTCCGCTCAGAGACTGTTTTGACACTAGTGGGGCGCCCCGCGAATGGCGTGAGCCAGGCGTTCAGCTACCCGCGCGGAGGGACGGCAGCGTAGAGGGGATGGAGGAGCAGAGGGGCAACACTAGGCGCTATACGTTATTAATTACTTAAGTAGGTACCTATTAAAGTACTTAGGTACTTTGGTTTTGGGAAGGACTTAGATGACAGAGCACTAAATCATTGTGTCATAAACATTACATCAGATGCCTAATACCTACTTAGTTTACTTACTTACCTACTTTCATTAAATAATTAGTAGGTAGGTACCTATCTACAAATAGGCAGGTCGGCACTTAGTCAAAAGAAAATGTAGCGAAATAGAAGTCTGAACCTTAAAATTACTCATTTAGAACACAAAACAGATTGATGACCGAGCTTGCGCTGGCGCTTATTTTTTCTCTGTCGGCATCTTTCAAAGGGCTGTTTTGGCGCAATTTACCTACTCTCTATCATTTTGCTTATTTTTGATTTATTTTTACCTAGTTCGTGTTTGATATTCGTACTGGACACTTGTGCGCGGTGCATACAAATTGCATACCTTTCGTGAAAGAGTTGTTTTTTTATGTTTTATTTTATTAATTACCTAATTAAGTTAATTAGGTACTTAGTTCGTTTATGAGTGTGTGTTTTTTTATTAATTTATGTGTTAATTTAGAGTTACTTTTAGAGTAGGTGGATACTTTTGTTAAGATTTTAGATAGAACAGTGAGTGTTAGTTACTATGTTTCGTGCGAGGGAATATGGGTGCGATACGGCTGAAGAAATGAGAAGCCGTATTAGATTAGTATTCTCAGACCTTAATGCGAGAAGTGCCGAGGATCCTTTATTCCTGGATCGCGTTCATCAGGCAACAATCAGGCGAGCTCAACTGTGCCATGAACGAGGAGGAGCTCAGTTAGAGCCATTTCTAGTTTGACCGAGGCTACAGCGTAATTAGGTAAGTAGGTACTATTCCAATTAGGTATAAATAAACATAGTAGGTACCTACCTACGTTAGTAGGCACTTACGACACAGAATAAATAATAGTACTACGCCTCGACCTTACCTACGTGAATGCGTACATTGCGGGCTGGCGAAATAAATACAAATCTTTAAACATTGTTTTCTCCGGCTATAATTATTTTTCAGGATAACTGTTTTTTTTTTGGTTGGGTTTTGGTGTGCTGTAGCTCCCCCTTTCGTTTTCGGAAGTGGTCTGGTAACACCCTGTATATTCCAAGTTTCATTCAAATCGGTTCAGTAGTTTTTAAGTGAAGGAGGAACAAACATACTCCATACATCCATACATCCATACATCCATACATCCTTACAAACTTTTGTGTTTATAATATTTGTAGGATACTCTGTCTTACAGAGTTTAACATAAAAATTATACATAGCAAAACTAGATAACCTAATTAAATTAAATAGGTAAGCTAAGTACATAATTGGTTCAGTACAGATTAATTTTATATGGGTAAGTATTATGGAGTAGTATACATACCTAAATATACAATTTAATGTGACAAAGGAGCTTCCAACTGTTAGTCCAAAGATCCCGGACTTTATATATAACTTGAACTGTTCTAGCATTTCTTTCTTGCCCAGTTTCTTCCCTTTCATTAGTATTTGTATCTAAAAACAAAATTTAAAAAAATTATATTCACACTAGCTGATAAATGCGACTACATACTGCAAACAAGTGGTGGTTATCACAATATTGTTGGCATAACTACATTTTGTGTGTAAACAAACCATCAGATGAAGTCATGGGGATAATAATAATATGCTATTCGACTAAGTGGATTAGGTAGGTATACCATTATATACAAAAATTATAACATACATACATGGACAAAACCTAACAAAGCTTACTCTCAAAAGATAGATATAGAAGAGGTGGAAATTAAATTTGTTCAGATAATCTTGTGCTATTTTTTTTTCTATAGATATACAAATTTTATATATACTAAAACCAAGCCAATATGTATGATAGATAGGTCTACCTACTAAAGTTTTTCGTATTGAAGTTAACTACGGACAGAGCTACATTATACTCACTAGATACACCATAGCATAGAATTTATAAGCGCCTTTCACACAGCTCAAGAGCATAGTAACATTGGCATCAGAACACTTTGCAGTCCAGGGATGTATGAGGTCTCTGCAGTCTGACCCACTGCATGTTCTCTCGAACCAGAATTTACTCGCCTCGACCATTTTCCGATCGGTATTTTTTTAGGTATATTACATACAAAGTCCTAGGTTCTTGAACTGACGAAATTAATAAGTAGGTATTTGTAGAAAGGAAATTAAAACAGACGGACACACTGCACCACAACACAACACAACACAAAGTATCAGATAGCAGTGTTGCCACTTTGAAATATTTTAGGGCGCCAGATCCAGATTAAAAAGTCGCTAGATTTAAAAAAACATCGACCACCCAATTCTGCTACAAAGCCCTGTTTTATACACAAAACCCGTGAAAAAATTACAGCAAAGGTGAAACACTACTTTAGAACTATAAACGTTATGTTTCTCAGATCAGAAATCAAAAAACGGATTCAGAAAAACCAGTTTAAAATGTGTTTTTGCAATCAACAATGGTCGACCGTTACTAAAAGTTGACTCTTTAAAATCGACAAAAGTTGACAAGTAGCTATCTCACAATACAAAATTGCTAGATGTAGTAAGTAATAAAGTTGGTATGTTGGCATTACTTTGAGACGGACTGACCACTGACACTGACAGACACGACTGACAGTAACAAGTATGACGTCAACAAGACGTCAATCAATACGGGTCATCTACAGCTCTTCCGCTACACGTAATGTGTGTGGTAAGGGCCTCGGGGGTGTGACCCATCGCCCTGACGTCAGCTTACAGGGACAACCATCCCTGGTGCACAGGAAACGTGCATGCAATAAGTGATGAATATGGTGTTTGAGGATGGTTAATATTGCATACCCCTACAGGTTAGCTCCATAGATCCTCTTCATCACTGCTGGTCCTCATGAGACCTTAGAGTACAAATATCAAGTCTGAATGCTTTGACATGACATCAATCATGGAGCCAAAAGTTTCAGCTCAGAATAATCAGCTTTCTTACAAAATCGGATAGCTCTATTTTAGTTTCGGTGGTACCTGATACGAGGTCACAGAAAAACCGATAGGCAGGACACACCAAACCAAACAAAGAATATTATGTTTAGGTACCTACACTAACCCCGAAACTTATAAAATCATGGCGTATCCAGAATAATAGTCAACCAGATTCACTGCGCAGTGTACCTACCAACTCGTAAGTTACCACAGTTTCGCCAGAAGGCTGATACGAGTTCCAGTTGGAACTAAGGAAAGATATATCTAAAAGAAGAAATATAAATTTAGTTTGGATTGCCTGGATGGTATCGAGTTATTAACTTACAAGAAGTGCTGCTTGTATCGATGCATAGAACTTGAGCGACCCTATGCTACACTTGACTAGCATAGTTTGCAGGGCTTCGGTGCAGCTTTCTGTCCACGGATGTATGAGCGTAGAACACGGACTTCGTGTCAAATCATGGTTATGAACCATGAATTTACTAACTTCAACCATTACTTAGCTAGGTATAGGTAGGTATGCTTTGATAGAAAAATTCTAATGTTATTGTTTATTTTATGAACACTTTCTAGGGAGGTTCCTAGCCGTTTAATAAAATTTACAGTGAAGTTAATAAGATGCCGTATACCTTTTAAATAAATTCAACGTGTTGAAGTTTAACTCATTTGGTAGTATGATTTGGCCATTATGTACGTAGGATGGTACACTTAGCATACTATGTACCTACCTAAATGTTACTTGTTAAATGCTGATGTCAACTATATGTACCTACTTGTGTGCTACCTAGGTAGCGAAGGTATAATACCTAATTACCTATCCTTGTTTTTGGTTCCAGTGACAACGCTTATTATTCATGGGCATCATGAGTGAGGCCGTGAGATCCTGGTCCTTGTCATTGGTAGAGAGCCGGGAGCCAGGACTCAGATTTAAAAGGAAAAATGACAAATTTTAGCTTTCCTATTAATATGTTTAATTATGCCTTATTTCAATCATTGTACCTATAGAATACTTTAGGGTAGGTTACTGACCGAACTCAAATCCCCTTTTGAACTTCAGCTTTGCCCTGCTTTGCCATAAAGTTAGTAGCCGTCATGCATGTAGATTGAATGTCAACATCAAGTCAACATTAACGTCAAAACTAAAAGTAGTTAAAGTCATTGTCAAAATAGACAACTAAAATGCCACAGGGCCCAAGTTCCAGAATTTTCCGCATGTCACGAATGTCTCTGCAGTCGGTAAATGGATGGACGGACGGGACGGATTGTGTGGTTGTTTGTCTAGTTTGTGCTTTGCTTTTGTGTGTTTACAGTGTTTTTATTCCCCGTTAGTGTTATCCTAGTTGTAGCTAAAAGTTATAAGGAGTAGATGAAGGTAGGTACAACGTTACTGCATATTTATTTTGCTGAATAAGTTGTTGGATGTGTAATTTGGCGCTCCGAGTCTCTGTCTCCACTTGGAGTCGTATCATTTACCATGTCAGCTGTACACAAAGATGCTACGCATTTACGAACCAATCGCGGAATTAATGAATTAAATGAGTACTATTTCCATGAAGTTAGCATTGTTTCGACACTGCAAGTATATTTATACTATTATTATTTCACATTTCATAGGTTTTTCTGTCGTACGGCTGAGGTTATGGACCTGTGTCCTTATTTCACGAAGGAAGATAATCTAACAAGTCCCACTACTGTAACACAACTAATGACCCCTAGCCGTGTTACAGAGGTACATTTTATTGTTTCTTTCATTATGTAGGTACAATGTTATGCATAGCTAGTTCATGTATGAAAACAATCCTATCAGTGTTTACAAGGTACCTACCTACTTACCTACGATTAAGCTAGTCTACGAAATTAGCCACAGTTTATGAAGTTTAGTTTACATTGCCCTAGGCCATACACTACATGGTTCCTTCACTAAACTTGTAAGTAAATACAAAGTAAATTTTAGAAAGTATCATAAGTGAAATGAAATGTAGGTATTTGTTCCACTTTGTAAACATAATGTAGATTATGCTGCCCTTCATTTTGTTATTTGTCGAGCTGAAATGTAAACTAGTGTGTCCATGTGAGCCAAGGTGAGCCTTTGGTGAGCCTTTGGTGAGCCTATTTTAACTACTTCTGCAGCTGATTATGAAGTGTACATTTCACCCCATCTAACTAAAGAATGATAAAAATAAAAAATACAGTAGAAATAAAAAAATGTTTCTTATACGGTTAGAAGTCAACAGCACACTTCACTTAACCCAACAGTTTACATTTACAACTGACTTTTGAAACTAACCTAGTTCCATTCTAATTTTGCCATTGTTCACCTTTTGTGTCCTGTGCAATACATTTTCTTCGTGTAAGCAACAAATAGGTGAACAATGGTCCGCATAAAACTCAAACGGTTATGGGTTACTCATGCTCCTAGTAGTACTTTAGGTTTTTGAATATGAAATGCTTCTGTAAACATTCAAAAAACATTTTGAATACTTACTGTCCTGGAGTTTTTCAAGGCTCAAGAAAACTTATTGAATTCAGTCAACATTGAGTGGGATTTTAATCCAATCATGGTATTTTCTTCAAAAAGTGACAATCTTTCCATCACTGAACTGATTGTATTTATGTAATAATAAAACATATTTCAGGTGACAGTATGTCTCGCAACAAAGACAAGCATGAGGGGTCCAACAATCGTACCTACCATATTATGTCGGAGGCCGAGCGGGCATCTGGAAGGAGAGGTGGTTGGACCACGCTTGAGGTATGCTGTCTTTAA
Source organism: Eulithis prunata (assembly GCA_918843925.1). NCBI lineage: Eukaryota > Metazoa > Arthropoda > Insecta > Lepidoptera > Geometridae > Eulithis > Eulithis prunata. The sequence goes on along the minus strand of OU974016.1, from coordinate 2,049,200 downwards.
AACATTTATAGATTGTGCCAGTGCTAAAACATACCTATACTGTATAAATTAGTTAGCCACCAACATTATGTACCAATTTTTTTTTTGGGATTTTGGCATAGTTGGCTTGAGCTGAGGTATTCCATTAAAAAACGTGTTCAGATATCCTATAATTTAAGGCTGGACTGACTATACAGCTTCAACCATCAATTATTATTATACTTGCTACCCAGGCACCAATTACTTTAGATAATAATGATAAATATGGCTAAACCCAAAATACTAGAAGGTCAAGCCTCTAGGGCCTAAAATGTACAATCAAACTCTGTAATGAGCTGCAATCTCACAGTCCATGTACACATTACAGGTAACAGGAGGTGTGCGCGCCCTAGCGCCTCCCCTGTTCCAGCTGGCGCATTTGACCGCGCTATATCTGAACGATAACTCACTGCAGAGACTACCACCTGAGATCAGTCAGCTGGTCAACTTGCTCAATCTTGACGTGTCTAATAACAAGCTGCGCTCGCTGCCCGCCGAGCTCGGCGACCTTATTCAATTAAGGTATTTATAATATCATCATCATCAATCATCATCAATATTCAATTATATCGATATCAATATCATCAATATATACAAAAACTCTTTTGAAGCTGACAGAGAATCAACGCACAGCCTAAACTATAAGTCCTAGAGGTACGAAATTTGGAGGGTAGTATCCTTATATAGTGTAGGGGTGCACTAAGAAAGGAATTTTTAAAAGTCACACTCTAACGCAAGCAACGCCGCGTGAGACGGCTAGTATATATGTATATAAAACTCTTTTTAAGCTGACTTAGAATCAACGCACAGCCTAAACTATAAGTCCTAGAGGTATGAAATTTGGAGGGTAGTATCCGTATATAGTGTAGGGGTGCACTAAGAAAGGAATTTTGAAAAGTCACACTCTAAAGGATAGAACGCGAGCAACGCCGCGGGCGACGGCTAGGATGTATATAAAACTCTCTTTAAGCTGACTTAGAATCAACGCACAGCCTAAACTATAAGTTTTAGAGGTATGAAATTTGGAGGGTAGGATCCTTATATAGTGTAGGGGTGCACTAAGAAAGGAATTTTGAAACGTCATACTCTAAAGGGTAGAACGCGAGCAACGCCGCGGGCAACTACGTTCGCGTCCAGTTGAATACCGTTGATTTTCCGAGATAATGAATGTCCTATGTGTAATCAGGTCACGGACTATATACAAGTTTCATCCAAATCTGATTAGTAGTTTTTGCGTGAAAGAGTAACAAACACCCATACATCCATACATACAAACTTTCGCGTTTATAATATTAGTAGTATTAATGCCCAAGTTCATGCTCCTTAGTAATAATAAAGGCGATGTTGCTGTTGCAATAATTCCGGAATTATTCCCGACAATGATGCCGGCATTGGCATAAGCTGATTGTAAACTCTACATTAAAATTTAATAATACAGAACTTAAAACGATATAAGATAATAAGATGGGTAGAAAGACCTCTTCACTGTATGTTACAATCATTTCAACGTGACTTCTGAGTCTTTTATGTGATCCTATAACTGTGCATCGCAGTTTTAAAATTCTTAGAATACAAGACAGGTAATTTGCTACAAGGGAACTGGAAAATTAATATTAACTGCAGCCAAAATTGGAATAAAGGTTCAGTATGTTGGTGGCACTGTTCAAGATAAACCCATTTAGGATTAAATCTAGTGAGGACTTTGTTACTACATTGTCGTTATTTAGTTTAATTTAGGTACTGGTTACTCGATTCAAGTAAACATTATCAAAAGGAATGAAACGACTATCAATAATAGAAATTAAAATCAACCAACCTCATATTTATTAAGTTAACCCGCTAATTTCATACATTACCCACTTACATCCTTTGTATATATTTCAATGTTTATTTTTACGTCAAAATTTTCGCAAAGCACTTTGCTTTCATGATTACTCGCCCAAGCATTGATTATCACACCGACCCTACATTTACTTGCGATAAAATAATAATTGACCAAAACTTGTTACTGACCAATCTTTGCTTAGGGTTCTGAAGTTCCACCCCAAATAAGTATGATATGGGTTATATTAGCACTTGCTATTTAGCCGGGCCTGTATTATGAAGTAATGCTAAAATATGTATCAAAACTCACTTCTATTATACTTTTCTATATTATCTCTTATCAGTATTACTTCATTCTTAAAAGCATTGTTTCCGAATAACAAAAATTATTGATGCGTCGATGCAAGCTTACTAAAAGCTACAAATACCATTTAGGTACATTTAATTATCATTACATTATTTAACTAGCACTGATAGTTCCGAATCTTTAGTTATTTGAATAAAATAAATCCCAATACCTTGCTAATATTTCCTCCTCCTTCAATCGTATTCCTCATATCTGAGGGTCGTGACCACCTCCAGTCATTATCCTCTTCTTGACGATGGTACGCCATTTGTTTCATCTAATAAAAGAAGATCTTAAAGTTCATCCCATAAAAAAAAAATTGTAATCATACCTAATCATACAAAACGTAATGACGATACGAAGTAATCAGTGAGATTTTATTGAATAAAAGCTTTTTGACAATTCTTACGGAACCCTAAAAACTGGAAATATCCAGACTTTTTGAACTGCATAAACATATTATAGCAGGGGTCGTCCCCGCACCCTTATGCAAATCGGCACGCGTTATCTATTACCCTGTCTGCCACTGTAATTTTTAAATCGAATCCAGTTGCACCCTTTCACACTGGGTTGTGGTGAAATATAAATTGGATTTTGCCAAAGTCAATTGAGTTTTTTCAATGAAATTAAATAAGGATTAGGTACTGTTTTGTTACAAGCTAAATAAAGGTTAAGATATAATACAAAAAAACTAACTGCAAAAAGTTAGTACTGTAATGACTACAAAAAAAGCTTGTGTAGGTAAAAATTTGTCATTTTAAACGTCAGTATACTCTATCTTCCTAGAGCATTATCAGGAATCTTGTGTATGAATACAGGAGCGTTAGTATCACCAAGCTTCACGATCTAGAGAATAACACAAATTTTTTTTGCTTAACATTTGCATTGCAAATATTGAAATTTTTTGTTATCGTATTACACACCTTGAATGACTATGTTTTTAAGTAGCGAAATTTTAACATACCCTGAATGACTCAGTCTTTAGGCAGCTTAAAAACGTTACTCATTTAGAGATTTCGCTATTACTAAAATGATACGATTATCGCGTCAATGGGTATTTCTTAGTCATTGTGTTCATAAGGTTATCTTCCTTAAGAAAAAGGTTTACCTATAAATACGTACCTAATTAATTAGTTGCATTTGAGTACGTACAAGTGTCATAAAAAGAGATGACAGCGTAAAGTTGAATTAATTCTGATCGCAGCGTTGCTTACTGACCTCGTCCCATATGCTTAAGACTAGTCGTTAGTTTTAAAATTGCACACCATCGACCTTCTATACTGATGACACAGAATACCTATTACTACATGTACTACGTATGGTTTGATTAGAACTTGGTGTAGTTCCGATGTTTGATGACTTTTTACCAGCTCTTGACTAAAAAGAACAAACTTTACTTCTACTGTTTCTTCTATGTTTGTTATTTTTCATAACATTTTTTTATAGGTCAAAAGGTACAATTTCAATAAAACTATATATATACCTAAGTAAATTAATAATAATAATGTAAATAGTAATTTATAATGGTTTTAGATAATAAATAAATATTCTTGGACATATCACACAACGCTCTCTAGTCCCAAACTAAGCAAAGCTTGTACTATGGGAACTAGATTGCTGATATAATACTTATATGATATTTTTTTTGTAAATACATACCTATGATCATACATAATCAACAAAAATGTCACAATTTGCCTAAAATACTCTGAATTTTTGTGAACTACAATTGTATTGTTCTGTAGAGTTAGGTATAGAATAGAACAAATAGAATGCCTTTAATGCCAACATTCTACTAGTTTTTCGTTCGCCCATGACATTCATAGGTCTTGCGACAGCGCGATCTGTATTCTGTTAGGAAATTTGTTGATATGGAAACGAAACAGACCATTATTTCACGGATTAACTGGTTTTATGGCTAATATTCTATGATATGCTGAGACTAACGCTAAAGACAAGATAGGCTTGACATAGCATCTCGCTAAAAAAATATAGTAATCTTCTGCCTGGTAATCATATACCTCCTTTTTGCTTCGTTGTAGTCGGGTAAAATGTAAGTTCGTATGATTTAGTGACCAAATCTGGTGACGGAGTATTTAAACCGCCTCTAGGCTTCCGTCGTGGAGCCGGAACCCGTCCACTACATTTCAAGAAATAACTGGTTTAGGCTTTTTCTATCCACTGGCTTCTTGCCTTGGTCTTTATTTGCCTTTCAACAACCCTTGTTCGGTTCAAAGAATAAATGAAAAGAAACCTAAAGCTAAGGCTTATTTTTTAATATTGAATAGACAATAGAACATCTTTTGGCTTCAATCTCAAATGATGGTAAGCGACGATGAAGCCGACGATGGGGCAAGAGGGTCTAGAATATACTTATTCCCTCTTGCCTTTAAGATATTCAAATTATAGTGATTATATTAGGCTATTATATAAGGAAGTTTCGAGAAAACGTGACATTACACGAAAGATGCGCATAAAGTCACGTCGGATTGCAAGTTGTATTTGCTTGATTTGCATAAAAATTATCGAGACATTTTATTTAGATCAACTAATTGAGAGATTTATTTTTAATTAGTTATGGGCAAGCGTCTAGCCGCAACCTCGCTTGACGCTAAACGATGATGCGGTTAACCGAGCAGTACCATGAAAATTACACAATACCACGATTTTTTTTTATCGAATTTGGTTGGGTCTGTAAATAAACATTATTTTTATCTAATTATAAACACAAAGAGACCGTGTGGTCTCTTTATGTATGCAGAATTAAAAACTTAAAATTCGTTGAAACTGGCTAGAACTACATTAAACTCCATATGCGGGTTCTTTGTTTTGGACGCGAATGTCAAGACGCTCTAGGTATTTGTAGAGGCAATGACCCCGGGCCTGTTATGATAAGTATGTGAATTGGCATATGTTTGTAAACTTCGCATATTATACCCGTTAATCAGGTGTAACTTGCTTGAATGTTTTTATGACATTTATTTTATTTATTGAGGACTGCCAATAAAAGATAACAGAGGTTTCATCTTACATAGTACCTACACATATTTAGTGTCCTTCCAGTGACAGGCAATCTAGAAACCCCTAAAAACACGTAAAAACCCTATAAACCCCTACAAACCCTTACAAACCCTAAAAACCCCTACAAACCACAGACAACCATAAAATACACTGTATGTTATTTAACGACATAATCCTATAAAATAGTGAGTAGTTTATGAAAATATCGTTACTTATGTAGAAGGATTCGAATACGCCTAGTTTTTCATTAGTATGTCTAAAATAAGAGATTAAGAGATGTGAAGAGAGGTCAATAGAAGGCCTTTTAAAATATAATCTGTAAAACAAAAAAGTACATTAAATAAACCAAATATTAGGTTTCTCCATCCCAACTGCTTAAAATAACATACAAATGAAGTCATTGCTCCTAGAAATAATCTTGAGATCGATAAGATTATGAATGCCTATCTTTATTTTGGTAATTTTATTTTTGTTACACGTGGACCGATTACAGTACTGCAAATAGGTCTCAAGCTCTTACAAAAATACTGTATCAGGACTATATTCAGGACATACACACTTATATGGCACTTAGTTTATTACCAATTAGCGGCCTGTCTCTGTTTCGCACGGGTATTCAACAAAAATTTCTTATAAGAAATTTTTTAGGAATTTTTTTACACCTTGGATTACATTATTGGAGTTTTAGTAAGGCTACCAATTTTTTTATAAATGTAATGTATACTATGTCACCCGGGGATAGTGTAGCTTCTCAACGAAGAAAGAATTTTTCAAATCGGTACAGTATTTTCGGAGCATATTCAATGCAACAATAAAATCTTTCCTCTTTATAATATTAGTAAGTATAGATACCGGTCTCCTATCTTCAAAATGTAAATAAATGCTATTCTATGACGTCGCAGCAAATAATATACAACTACATTAATTTGCATAGGTAAATAAGTGTACAATAAAGGTCATCGAATTCTAGTATTCTGCTGCATTCGAACTACTACATTATTGCCACTCGGTGCGGTCCATCCTTGCTTGGCAGACCCAAACAATTGTTTTGGTATAGTTGATGCGTTCAATTCTAAAGAAGTCTTAAATTAGGTGCAGTCAATGCGGACTCCATTGGACATAATATTCTAGAACTTTTGCCCTCGAATTTATAAACAATGTAGATCTTCTAGAGGCGTATTCAGGCCCTGCACTAAGCGAATTCTAGTTGAAACTGTTTGTGCGGACTGTTCGGCCTCTGCTTATGAATAAGGGGCCTTAACTCGTGCATTACAAAGCTCAAGTCTGGCTGAGACTCAAGAAGAGATTCCTATTGATAAACTATGCTTGAGTTGAAGCTAACCTAAATACCACTGCTACGGAAGATCCGATTCGGTCGCAAACAAATCCTAACCCTACCATTCTGTTCCAGAGAACTCCACCTACACAACAACTATCTCAGAGTACTGCCTTACGAGCTCGGCAAGCTGTTTCACCTGCAGATGCTGGGCCTGCAGGGGAATCCACTCAGCAAGGAGATGCTATCAATATACAACGATAATAACGGAACGGCGAAGCTGCTTAGTTACATGCTCGATAACTTGCAAGGTAAGTACACTTTACTACTGCTACGTTTGCATCAGTGGCGTAGCTACCGGAGGGTTAGAGGGCAGTGCCTCGGGGACCCCAAGCTCACGGGGCCCTTCGGACTCAGACTTACAATTTATTAATTAAAGTAGTGAAAACTCTGCGTGTAGAACCAAGACGTGCCCTGCTATGCACAATAGAGAACTTATGATAAAATAGCTTTGCAAAGTCGGATTTGGAGTATGATGAATCTGGATTACGACATATCTGGACGTACGTCGAATTCGGAACACGACGAATACGGCACAAACGATTTTAAATTGTTTAGTCCTAGTTTATATTTTTCCCCAGGGTCTTTGGTTACCTAGCTACGCCACCGCTTTGCATTTAAATTCTAGATGATTTTTACAGCGCCAGGAGCCCTTGTAGTTCCTGGAACATTCTTTATGGTGCGTTCACACTCAGCCGCAGTCGGCAGGGAAGTGGAGATGAGCATAGTGTGCACACGATCATGCCTTTGTCCCGGCTTTCGTCCCGGCTCAAGTTCATGCCCTTACGATATAATAAGAATAAAGGCGATGTTGCTGTGGCAATAAGTCCGGAATTAATCGCGACATGGGCTGAGTGTGAACGCGCTATAAGCAATTTTTCGTTGTAATAAAATGAAAAGTCATACTTTGTATCTTGGGATTGTCCGAAATATGATTAAAATGACTAACGCGCGTTTAAATTGTGAAATTTTCTACTCTGAAATACCTCTTCGAACAATATATCGAAATGAGTTGTTGAACACAGCAATTTGGACCATACATTACAAGAAAAACTAGATTTACGATGACTCATATCAAGCTTTATATTTTTTTGATAATGATGACGCGCTCTCAAGCGAAGCTATTCTTTTGTTTTGATACAGCTAGCGCCATCTGGCTTTTTAAAGTGAAAGCATTACTAAAGCTTTTGTTTTCAATAATTCTGGCTAGATGGCGTTACGAGTCGCGTTTGTTATTTTGTGCAATGTTTTGTGGGCTTCTTTTCGTAACTTTGGTAAACAAGGAAAAGATGTGCTTAATTCGATACGTATAATTAGTGGTGATTATGTAACCGGATCTGTTTAGGCAGGAAGGGATACATTGTTATGTCGGTATTGGATGAATTAGTCGCAAACAAATAAATTAGCATTGATATTATTTATTTCAGCACCTTCATAATACCTATCATTCGTTCAAAGTTATGTTTTGGATACAAAAATCCGTAGGTGCACGTCAGGATTCGAACACACTCAGGATCAGAAGGCGGAGTCGCTCCCACTAGGCCACTCGCAATTTCTCTCCCAAGCCACAGAATAAAATAATAGCCTGAAACGTTGAAAAACGCAAAAAATATCTCGCGAATACAATCGAATGGCAAATAATGCGGAATTGCGCTTCCCAGACTTCTGTATACATTTTTATTGCGACCTCGCATCTGAACCGAGAAACTAAAACAATTAATATCATTATTGTTCCGGTCTCTTTCTCACACTTTCTAACGCCATTGTGCAGGAGCGAGACAATGGCATCTATTTATTTGTCACGGGCTGATATCGCGAAGTTGTTTTTTAAGAGTTTTCGGGCAAGTGTGATTTTTGACTTGGTTTCTGTGGTTTTCGTACGTTATTTTTTTGTACATAATATTACCCTATGTGATTTTAGCGCGGCTTTAAAAAAATGCTCTGACTTTATAATTTGCATACGCCAACAGATTTAGCAGCCTATTTGGCTAGCGTAGCTTAAGAAGACCAATATGAATAATTATTATCCCTTTTAGCGTTTTGTTGAGAGTTATCTCTGAGTACTTCAAACATCATTGTATTTTTAACCGAATTCAACAAAAAGAGGTTTGCAATTCGTTAGTAATTTTTTTTTATGTAACTCTCGTCATTTATGAACAGATTTGAAAAATAATTTTTTATCCGAAATAATATCCTTCAGATTGGTCTTCTAAAAAAAATATCTAAATCGGTTCAGTAGTTCAATGAACTACAAATTATGTTATTTCTAATTGCTCAATAATTTTCAGCAAGTTTTTATTACAAAATTTACAAACCTCTGCATCTTTATTGGTAATCGCCTACCATCAGATGGGCCGTACGCTTTTTTGTTGACTTTAGTCTACTCATAACTACTAAGAGATATATTCATAATGGTCTTCTAAAGCTGAACTAACTAAAATGATAGCTAAATCTGTTGTCATCTCTTTTCGTTGACATTCAACTGACAATGACAGAACATTTTTTAAAGCCACGCTAAATGACAGTTAAATATCCACCATTTTCTTTTCAAAACAAACGACAGCCGACTTGACAAATGACTTGACTTGACTTATTTATTACAATTTTAACACTTGACATTGGCAAAATTGTCTGTCGAAATGACGGACACAGGCCATTACTGAAGAGAAGAACAAAGGGGTAAGTCTTAGTACTTGTAAAAAAAGTCTGATAATCTGCATCCACTCTTAAAAACCACATTCATCAATAAATCATCATTGCTCTCAAAAGCGTAACTCTAAAAATATTTACTACGGTAGCACTTTCGTTTGTTCGTGCGACCTTCAAGCCTAGACCTTTCGCTTAATGGGCCAGTAATGTTTATGAGGATTAGAGCACAATGAGTGAGGATCGATATGTCTGTCCAAATGACATTCGGAGTCTGTGGATTACGTGAGTTGAGTTTATTAATTGCTGTCTAGTGTCTTGTGACTACCTTATTTCATAACAAAGATTTTTGGGTTCTTTTTTTATCATTGACTAGCAGTCGCAAAACATATTTGAACGAAATAAGATTTTACCTAATGCTGCCATATCAGCTGATATGGCATAGTGTTTTATTTTTAAAAAAGACAAAATTCTAATTTCTCTAAAGTCGTAAAACAAAAGGTTTACATTTAGAAACGTATTTTTAATCACCTGTACCACAATACCATAGGTATCATTTTCATAGCCAACTCCACCGATGCTCTAAACTTGATCCCAATTCTGTGTACTACACTTACCCCGTTGTTCGTTTTAAAATAGAATTAATTTAGCCAAAAGTCGATGACCTAATTTGCGTACTGACGTGAAGTATAAATAAAACAGTATATTTTCCGATTGAAAAGTAATTGCGTCAAGTCTACGCAGACGTGGACAGAAGATAAATGTATCTAGCACGTGATTGTGAGGTGCTGTGCTTATTCACCGTTGAGCTTACCGTGGCTTAGCGTAGCTTACTTCGACAGTGTAGCATTTGTTGCGTTTGTAATTCAATAACTGTCAGAAACGTGGCCCGCGTGGGTCTGTTCCACACTAGGATTATCTGTGGACTAGCCTTCTTTTCCCCCTCTCTCCTAGGTTATCATCATCATCAATATATATAAAACTCTTTTGAAGCTGCCAGAGAATCAACGCACAACCTAAACTATAAGTCCTAGAGGTATGAAATTTGGAGGGTAGGTTCCTTATAGTGTAGGGGCGCACTAAGAAAGGAATTTTGAAAAGTCACACTCTAACGCGAGCAACGCCGCGGGAGACGGCTAGTTATGTAGATATGACACATTACACCGTTTCGTTAAATACGCCCCTCAATATAATCTAAATGCGAGTTTGATATTTATATTCTCTTTCAATATTCTTTTTCACATTATAGTCGTTCATCTTGCCCACTCTTGAACTAAATTCGTGATCAGGTTGAAGAATCAGCGTTCGTAGCAAATTGTAAATTGGCTACTGGCTCTGTTCTACAAATTAGACAGTTCCGGTTTCACTCATTAAATCCAGTCTAGCAATAGCGGTCATTCGATACCTAACATCTCACTGAAAGTATCTAAAATATTTACATAAAATTGACGCGGGACCGCGTGACTGACTGGCTAAATAATCTAAAAGAATTACGCTTTAGCTAAGTACTCAAAATGTAATCCCCGAAAACCTCGAAGGTCATATAAATAAATAAACTCAAATAAAGTCACAGACGATGCGCACTAGTTTATTTAGACCGATTTCCAGCGACCACCAGAATAACAATGAACGACAGCTTCTTGAAGAGTTACGGTGTTCCACGCAGATTAATAAGTTGTCAGTATGGTTAGTATTCTACACAGATTGCCAAAGAGTTAGTTGGCTACACACGTCTCCGCTGGCGGGCTCGGCTCAGGTGAAAGTGTTCGCGAAAGTGAAGCCGGAACAGTGACGTCACGATTTGAGCAAGACCAGCCCATAGACACTGCTGTATCTTCTGCGTCTGTTGCGAAATGTTATCTTGCATTGTCGATTGAGGATACAGTGTTTATGCCATGGATGGTGCTGACCCCGGTTTTGTAATGTTACGTTTGAGAAATCTGATTCTGAAGTGTATCATTATGGAACTTTCTATTTCGGACCGATACGATTACGCCATGAGTATGACGCCATCGAGAAATCGTATCAATATTCTACTCGATGCTCTCGCAAAATTTATAGTATCTATTGTTGTTACTGGCAAACGAAAAAGGGTCCTACGCTATTTTGATACCAGACGGTAATTAGGTACGGTAGGCTCAAAATATACAATTGGGTATCTGCACCGCTTGAAATTCGCCCGAACATACAGAAAACAAGGAACGTCGTATTCCAATACAATCAAGGCAAACACAATTTCCGATACGCAGATTCGGTAGATTGAGCAGATAATTTTGAAATACGGGCTCGAATTCGACCCCAAATAGGCTTTGTAATATACATCGGTTTTAAATTCGATTGGGTAAAATTCTTCTTGTAAAAACCTTTTCGGATAAACCTTGGTTGTCATATGGCCGGGTATGAAATATACTAACTGAAGGTATTCCTCTGATCCCATAAATTTCCTCAAGGATCTGGAATGCCAACCAACAGCCTGAAGGGATAAACTGTGTCTGAGGATCACAGTCGTGAGCCTATTACTCTAGATTTGAAGAAAACATTCAAATAGTACTTGGTTTTACGCAATTTTTTCCCACAACTCCTTTCTTTACTCCAAGATTTATTTCCGCACCATAAATCAAAAAACTCCAGCGGAAACGACCAATTCGTAACGAAGAAACATTAAATTTGTTCGACAAAAAACCTACTTACTAATGTTGGGCACGTATCTAGTTTTTGCTAGTTTCTATGTAAATGAAGCAAGACGTTACCGAAACGTGAATATCGTGGTTTGTTATTCATCCGAAGTATCATCTAAATGTGCCAGCCTCATTAGTGTAGTCTGGCTTTAATGATTTTTGCCCAAATTACATGAACAATGACTAGTAATTAGAACTGCAAATGAAACAACCTCACGACTGTACCGGGCATGATCTTCTGGTACTTTCTGATGGGAGGCATAAACTGGTGGTGATTTTTTTCTATAAAAATACATGAAATTTTTAGTTAAACTCTTGTCGTTCTGCTCTCATTACAGTAGATTCAATGAATGCATTGCAATTTTTAACGTAAAAAAAAAACTCTTGCCCTACTAACCTACCTAAAGAAAAGCACTGAAGCCTGTTTAAGCTTCAAAATCTTAAGACAACTTTCAGTGACTGAAAACATAATCCAGTAGTTCTTAAGCTTTCAACAAAGAAGGGATAATTCTCTTTAGCAATAGTATCGTATTACATAAGCAAAGCGATACTGTCGCCTCTGTCTTATAATCCGGTGAGGATAAAACCTAGCATCATAATCTCACTTTCCTGTGTTTGTAGCGGTGTTCTTGGAAAAGTGCTTATAAATAAATCTGTATGTGCGATCAATAATATCCACTGGCCCAATAATATGAGAGATAACGCGAAAGGTAGGTACTAAAATGCTACTAACTACAGGGCAATCAGCATAGAAACGGTCTTTCTTCGATAGTTTGTCCAGATAGAGGAGAATACCTTCCTACTCAAAAGACTTCAGAATCATCAAAAAAACCTGGCTTCAGTTGTGGCAGTGCCACAGTATTTCTGTGTCAGAGAGGGTCGGAATGCCCTTGGCTATCGCTTGCCCTCTAAAGTTAGATGTCACAGGATTGATCAGCCAACTTTTATTGATAGCTATAAACGAGTAAGCCGAGTACAAAGTTGCGTGGTAGGGACAGAATAAGGGTACATCCGCGACCTCCAGACTGCGCCCCGTCAGACAAGGGCGTCGGTGTGCCCTTGCACTGCACCTAGTCACAGCAAGAAGATATCAGCTCGCTCAAAACTAGCACGTATGATTCTCAGATTACTATAAGTGAATTATTCGTGCTGAGCCCCGAGTCTGTGCATTTGTTTTGACTTTCGATTCGAGTATAGCACACGCAAACGCATTAGCAAAGCGAGAAATTTTGCTGGGAATTGCACAATTCCCAAATCTCTCGCTAGAGGCGCTTATCCGGTTTTGAAAGTCAAAACAAATGCACAGACTCGGGGCTCTGAGGTAGCGAGATTACGTGGTATTATCGCGGTAATTAGGTCACATAAGAACGAAGAACATCAACTCACGTCGTGGTGAGCAAAAAGCTAATCCACGAACTAAAAGCTTGGGTAGCAGTATCCTTGTAAGTCTTCAAGGAATGAACACTTATCAAATAAATTCATTTGGTTTCTTATGAAATAAGATAATTTTCAACACACTTGCTCATAAAGTGGCTCTATGGTCACCGCAATTAGGCACATAATGACACCCATAATCAAACTGTGACTTTTTCATTGCTATTAACTCACTAGTGAGTTATAGATTATTTTTTAAATTTTATTGGTTGAGTAGCTTTGCTACTAAAAAAGTTTTTATTCAAAAAAAAAAATCGTGTTCAATAGAACAAATAAATGAATGTTCCTATTTCATGCAACTTCTTATTTAAATAGATAATTTTAACTCGTACGTGTTTAATAAATAAAACTTTCACTCAAATATAACTTTTGTTTTCTCTGTAATGAAAGAAAACTTTAAATTCCCCATTTTTTACGTGGCAGAATAGGCGCAAACCCTAAGCGCGGAAAATAAATAAAAAAAAAACCTCATCCCTTTAGTCTGTGGCCGATCGCAATGCGCGCGCATAGGAAAACTGATTGATTTTTCCCGCCATAGCGAAACATTTTTCACAACGCGTTTTCACTGTTGAAATTATAGTTATATTATTGTTATTTTATTCACAAGTGTGTTGAAAAACGTCGTATGATACACGTGTGTATTGATGATTACCGTTCTCGGCTTTCTTAAGACCCTCGCCTACGGCTCGGGTCTCAATGGCACCTCGGCGGTAATCACCAATGTACCACACTAGTACCATAATGTACTATTAATGACAAACATGTTAAACTACATTTTATAGGCTGGACAGAGACTTATGGAGCTGTTTCGTGTAGCTTTATAATCGTTCTAGATATCGCTAGCTTTATGCGTCTGTTGACTAAGCGAAAAGTGTAAGATTCTCTCGTTCGTACCTACTTTCCGTGTGGAAGTTCGTCTCGTTCATTTCTTAGCCGCTAAGTTAAGCTGCCCTTTGGTTGAAAATTCTCGAAAACTGTGAGGACCTAGCCAGCTGAGTGTTCAGGAGCTGTGGCCTTACGTCCGCCCTTCGGCTGCTTACGGGCATGATTCACTGCTTGCAAGACTAATTTTTTTATATTCATGTTATGAATCAAAGCTTTCATTTGTATAAACGAACCGGTTTACCAAATGAAGCGTGAAATTAGAATTGAATACGTAAATAACTCCAGATCTACATAACGTTTTTTGATTTCTGTAAAGTAGACCATGTTCACAGAGTAGTTTTTTTTTTAATGATAAAAGTAATTGAACTAGCTGATAGCTCACCTGATGTTAAGTGTTAACTTCTGCCCATAACAATGCATTACCTCACAGAGCAAGTACAATGAGGACGTGCCCTGTAAGGCAATGCACTGCGTCCATCACTGTGAGACGTAAAGATCTTAAAGTCTCATGTGCCTGTAATTACACCATAATAATATATATTCCTTCCATGTGTACTTAGACAGTTATATTACTAAGATTCTAGTAGGTCCTCATCATCATCATCATCATCTTCCTACCCTTATCCTACGCTAGGTGGGGTCATCATCATCATCAACCTATATCAGTCCACTGCTGGACGCAGGCCTCTCCCAGGATGCGCCACTGAGCCAGGTCTTCGGCTCTTCTCATCCAGTGTTTGCCAGCTACATTTCTTAGATCGTGGTCCCACCTTGCCGGTGGAGTCGGTACAACATATCTTGGTATTCCACTGTCTTCTATCAGCCGTCATCTCGGTGTTCACTTTTTTCTTACTCATATCGCCTTGGGGAAGGATATTTACTTCTATCCCCTGGTTTTCCGAAGTTTCGTATCAATTTTACCTTGTAGAAAACAAACGTTAAATCAGATTTTCATACGGATAGCATATTTGCTTAACCCGTAATAGATATTTGCAAAGTCAGCTATAAGGGTGGGCTTGTTGACAATTCTCATATCGTCCCCTGCTAATAAATCAGTGCCTACTGCGAGTGGATTGTATCCAGCCGCTCTATACCGGTACCGTAGATAAGCAAAAAGGATGTGTGGAGGCGTTATCCAGTGGAATCTTGCATAGATGACGTCATTTAAACACTACTGGTTTATTTTACTCCTAAGGGGAGTCCTATGTTTTCCTACACATCGGAAAACAGCACTTTCGTGCTCCTGTTTGCCAAAATGAAAAGCAGTCCGACTGTTCAACCACAAAGCTGGGCAGAACTTTGTCGGCTGTCACAGTGTGAACAAGCTTTTACGAGTAAAAACTTTACTGCCGAACGGTTTACTGCTAACCCATCTATTCAAAGTTGTTTGGTACAAAACTAAATAATTAATTGGACGGTGGTAGCCAAAACGCTCCGGGCGTTGGCCAGGGCTCAACTGCCGGCTTTTGCTCTCGACCGGATAGATAAACATGCTGGTTAGCCTTATAATGCTTCCAAATGTAAATTTTAGTCGGTTATTCGGAGAACTGATGCTCATTTAGGACTTTTGTTTTCGTTTTAACTCTGCCTTACCTGCCCTGCTTTACGACATACATCAGAAGTATGCCTGCAGACTTGTAAAGTAATCACCTAAAGTGATATTCAATTTAACTACTAAATGCTTATGAATATTTCATTCCCGATAATAAAAACCAAAGTTACATTCGTATTCATTGATTTATAGTCCGCCTGCCTCTATATATCTGTTTCATAATGACATCTCAGAGATGCAACAACTATCTGCCGATTTACGACTAAATGGAATACAAATGAGGATTCAGTGGATAGTTTCTTAATATTGGCCAGTCATAGGCGAGGTTTATTGCCTCGTAAACCTGACTTGTGCCGGGAAAACGCATAAATTCGCATTATGTTACAATTTCATTGTCGACCTCTTCCATTATATCTAGTGCGTAATTCACTACTTATCGGGAGTTATGCCCGCAATTTGGTCCTTTTGTTCAACAGTTCCTTTCACCCATACCATTAACGCATTCGGCACCCTCGATGCGGATTAAAGATTATAAGAAAGGCATTTGGAATGCTACTCGTCTAATCATCAGAAGTAAAGGAGAAAGTACGTATCTAATCGATTTGATACGCATTTTGGTGTGCGCTCGGCTGCGTAATTTTCAATTGGCGACTTCCGTTGTCGCTTTTCAAGTAAACGCGTAGTTTAGCGTTTAGACCGGTAAGCGAGACTTGAGAAACCATAACCACGTTTCACGTGTTAGTGAAAGTGCAGGCTTTGAGCGAGGCCAATCAAAATCCCATTAGCCCTGTGCACGGCGCAAGCGCATCTAAACAGTGTTGCTTTTTGTACCGCGTCTGCTATCGATAGTTTCTTTTATTATTTAAATTCCTCGCAGCTAGTTTATAAACACGTGTTGTAGTCACTATAGTAATAAATAACAAATACTTATCTCTATTAATTCGTTAATGCATTGGTTTGTTACCTGAGTCTAAAATTGTCTCTGTCACCAACAGCCGCTGCAAAACATAAAATTATGTTAAAAATCCCGATTGTGTTTATCCTCTTGTCAAACCATCATGAATCTGTTGTTTTCTTTGACTGGACTATTTGTAATCATTGTTTCAAATAACAGTCAGTTCGCTATCTATTGTAATAAAGTTGTCACAAGTGCAAGTTTTGTTTGCCATGCAATTTGTACGCTTCACGCCCTAACAAAGCTATTCTGTATTTCATCGATCGATGACTCGTTTACTTACTCGTAAGTACTTACAAGTAAGTACATACGTGTTTATGTCGATACGTTTAGCAAATGAAGCGTAACCGGCAATTTACACCATAGAGATTACCGTAAACAATAGGTTGTTATCGGTAAAACGGTTCGAGTTGCGCCCGCGCATCGGAACTGCAATTACGCCTGCATTCGCCGGAAACATGTGCAAATGAATGCGTAAAAAGCAGTAAATGGGGAATGTATACGGGGTGTGGCACAAAAAAAATTGTCCAGGTGGTAAACGAGGTCAAGCTGTGTATTCTGCAGTTACAGCTGGCTTCTGTTATGCATTGAATGTATGTATTCTAGAAAACATTTTATATCAATAAACATATATAAATAGAAAACCAAAATTAAGAAGTGACTGATAAGATAATATTAAAATCATACCACCTGATGACTAGGCTACTACAGGGCTGCAGGATAAACATAAAACTACACCAAGACAACTAAGTTATTAAGATCTAGTAGCGTTTCATAAGCCTGTTAAAGTGCATTTGGTATTCGCATATTTCTAGGTAATATTCCAAGTATCCGCTTATCTCTCCCGTCTGCTTGTAAAGTTATGTTTTCCCAGTAGATAACACCCAACACTGACCGTATTATAGGCATGTTAGTAGTATTATCCGACGCCTTTAAACCTTTGATAGCGGACCGCACGCGTTGACTGAGCTGTTCACGCTTGATATATCGCACCGTGCCGCTCTTGTTTTGTTTATTGACTCATGTGCTGGGGCTCTTCAAGCGGAGTCTTTCGCTTAAGTGACATATCATCATCAGAAAAACGTCTACTATATAGGAGGCAGGCGTTCCTTTGGCCTTATGCTAACAACCTTTCTAAACATAAGAATCTTATTAACCCAAAACAAAATGTCCTTATATTTAAGTTGTAGCGGTGATAGAATTTATGAAAGCTAAGTATAATTCATGTTACAGGACATAGGGTTATCAATTACTGGTGTTGCAACTTTCTAGAAACCTTACCTAACATCCTCTCCTCGCGCGGCATCCGTCCAGTATTTTACGGCGATAAAATTGAAAGGATCGAAAACGGAAAGTGATCGTCAATAACCGTAATTAGCTTGCAAATACTAGGTATGTTTGCGCACTTTCCAATTTAAACTGCGTCGTAATGATTTTTACTCGTTGCGGCAAGAACAGAGTCGGTTGATGCATTAGCACCTCACGTATATGACGAAGGTCATGTAAATTATCGACTGATTCTCACTATGTCACGAAATGCCCAGTCATTATTTGCTGAGTGTTTCTTTGTTGCTTGATAGTACGCGAAAGTTTGTCACTTTCAATTGAGATCGGTTGATTTCCAATTTTCTTTCGAGCCACTTCAAATACACTCCTTTGACTTTACCTGATTTGAAAAAACCTGACTTACTTATTTGGAATCATAAATATTCTTAAATTCACTGTTCATTGTACTGAAATCTTCTGTAGTGAAATGAATATTAAGCATAAACAGATTGACCTTATTGTAGATCTAATAATACCGGCACCTGTATTTTCTGGCCAGTGCCGCTACGTCTTAGGTATAAGTAAAAAGGTTACTTAGGTAACCGTTCTCATCTCAACCCTCTTCAGACGTTGAGATTAGGGTCACGCTTATTTAGCAATAAATAAATTTGCTCAAGTGCGATTCAGAGATCAGTATCGAAGCTTGTAGTAAGCACTTTTTTGCATAAAAGAAATAAGACATTTACGACAGAATGTTCGCTTCTACGCGAAAACTGCTACAATCTCTGTGGGATTAAAATTCAGAATTCATATGAAGTGGTGCTCTCGTTACATTCGTTAGGTACTTCTAGGATATAATAAAATCCTTTGCAAATTATTTGAGCAGCGGACGCGTTCAAAAGGAGCTAAGATAAGATCACGTGCGAAATGCTAATATCATTCCATATACTAAATGTATACGACGCTGGCCACGACAGACAATTGCATGCTGCATGCTGCCAAAGCATTCTGCGTCAACACTGCATAAACTATCATGTTCATCGCTCTTAGATACTCGTAGATATCACTGCACATCGTATAGATGAGTGAAAGCGCAGATACAATGACCCGTGCGTCTGCTTCGCGTGCCAACTGCTAACACAAAATCAAACCGTCCACTCTCGCTCTCGGATAGATGCGTTAACCGCTGTTATTACGTGCTACTGTTACACTAGGCCGGTTTTACATTCTGCCGTCCAGTAATTTGTTTGTCTTGTCTACAGAACACAGACTTCTATGTTCTGTGTTCTCTTTGCCAGCTATCGATCACACGATTATGCTTATCTGCAAACAGCCTATTAAGACCTAAAGAAGCTCTTGTCTGCTTGGTGATACAATAGAATATTAGTCTAAGTAGTGATTCCTAGTAAATTCACTATGTTTCAATCATTATTTGGCTTGGGTTCTTGTGGCAGGAACTGATCGCTTTCGTGCCTCTAAGTGGTCATAATAACAGGTAGGTCATTGCTACGAATTAAGTATTGTGTCTTTCAGTATGTCAGAAAATGCGCATGCAAAACGCGGCCCATTTGATCCACTGTAACAGATAACTGTTACGCGATTACACTTTTGAAGGGAAAGCCATTACTTCCGAACTGGTTTGGACTGACCATGCGGATGTAGACCGGTGACGCTCCATTAGAAATCTCTTATGTCATCGGTACCGAATTTTGGCGTGAGGTGGCCTGGTTGCATAATACCTACTGTGTTATTGTTGTTTGGAACTTTTTGTACATTTTTAATAGGATAAATCGGAGTTACAGATTTTTGTTTTTGATAGATTATCACTATTATTTTACCTTATAAATACTACAATAGTTTCTAAAAACGTTACGTAATCCTAGCTATAAATAGTTCATAGACATTCTTGAATAAAAAAATCTAATATTTACGTAACGTACCATGAATGAAACACAATTTTTGCGTATTTTCCTATTAAAACTGGAAACGTTTACCTACTTCCAAGTTTCTGTCAATCGGTGAGTCTCGACAGTTCTTGATCTTCTTTTGTGTCTGTATTCTGCCATTGTTCAGAAAAAATACAGTCGGTACCTACGCTTGGAACTAATTTATTTTCCTTTTCACCCTTAACCCTTAACGAAGGTCGACAGTTGCTCTTGTTTTTATTGGAAATTTTAAATTTTAAACAAGCGTTCTCGCTCTGATGCCGTCAATACTGACGATATAAAAATGAGATATGGTACCGCCATTGCTCCGTTGACCACTACAATCAATCATTAGCTTGTTTTGTATCTTCATTCGTTTATGTAGAAGCCTACATAAATAATATCGAGTTTTATCGGCTGCGCGTTTCATTATTGTTTACACAAATTGATTTCCTAATGCCTTATCATGCTCGTATCGTAACTACTCTTGGTCAGTAGTAGGTATTTCTTTATCGGTTTATGTTTATTGCTGTTGTAATTATGTAATAAGATGTGTTTTTTATGATGTTGCACAACCACAAATGCGCCGCGAACAAACTTTCATATAAGATGAAAGTTCGCTTGGTATATGAATATGCTAAATGAATTCACGTAGGTACATTTATCAACACGTGGTATCGTCCAGTGTATATTAAACTTTATTTCAAAGCAATAAAGTCGATTTGGAGACTTAAATATTTCGGTTTGCAACCGCAGACGACACATTTACGAAATCGAAGTGTGTGGAGAGTAGGTGAGTCATCAGGTTCACTTTCGCTCGCCCCCGTACACCGGAAAAAGGCATCGAGGGTTTTGTTTATGCATCGAGGAATGGGAGGGTTGCAAACAAAGAGGGGGACTTGTGTACTGTAAAAACTGGTAAAACCAAAGGCATATTCATATTCGTACGTATGTATTGAACTTTGTGAGTGTAACAAAAAAACTCCTCTAGAATGCGGTCATAAAGGTAGCAAGGGCTATTGATAAATGTTACAAATAATTTACTGTTTTAGTCGGATCGTTACATAACATAACTCTAGTAATAATAACTGATTTCGATAATTCTAAACTAGATAAAAACTTACTTCTTACAAAAACTTTGAAAAAAATACAAGTGTGTTGGTTTTAATAAGTTTCGTCGTGACTAGAATACTACGTTATTTGTTCAACTCAATAAACACCCATACACCGCACCGAGTAGTTTTTGAAACATTTTACTGCTCAATAAAATTCCTTTATAAACCAAGTTTGTTCGTATCGTACAATTTATTAGAGGCATTTTTAGGACGCCTTTTAAGTTTCCGGATGTGCTCCTTAAGTGTGATAGTGACTGGCAATAACGATTATTTGTGTTGTTACAGGTAAGTTCTTATTTGACCTAGATCACCAGTACTTGCGCTTGTGGAGCTTTTTGGTAAGTATTTTACTTAATTATTTTTTTAATTAGTCATATTTTTTCAATGGTATGTATGTAAGTACATGTTTTTTGGCAATCTGAATTAATTATGAACAAAATTTTAGATGGTTACGTCGTTAAAATCGAAAGTAACGCCTAATATTCCATAATCATAATCGTGTAGCTCAACGTAATGATTACGGCATTACGCACTCGAGCTTTTATCAGTAGACCGCGTGGAAAGTAAATATCGCCGGCCGGTTAATTGTAAAGCGATTAGAAGGGTTGTAAAGTTTTCCGGTGCAACGACGCCGAGTGAGCGACAGTCGCGTGTCGGCATCGGCACTCCCACTCGGCACCGCGGCCGTCGCCGCCTCGCGCCGCACTCATTCACTCCAGTTCTCTGCCGGCTGTCGAGGCGAGCGAACGTGCGCGGATAACACGCGCCTCCGATGTTAGTGTACGATTACGACATCGCGGAACCTTTCGGATTCTTACCGTGACAGTGAAACGAACTTATTCGAATATGGGTTAAACTCCCCATTCAACGTGATGAGTCCGGGCGAGCGCGCCATCCATGGGCGCCGCGAACCCGCTCGCCCCCAATATGCCACCACCGCACCGGGTTTTCCGCCGCCCTACTACCCGTCTTATGGTGTACCGCACAGTGCATGGCTCGGTGCACCGCTAATATCAATGGCGGGTCGGGCTCCTCCGCCAACTCGCAACACGCCCGTATCCAAGCTTGCTATGCACGCACAGGGTGCACCACTTATTATACAAAATCGTCACGATCGACGAAAGTACACCAATGCACCGGAACAGCGCAACAACCGTCCTACTGGTCAAACGGAGCTCGCACCCAGAGACAGGTGCGAACCGCCCGAAGGAAACAGGCCGCGGAATCAGCAACAGCAAACGCGTTTCATTCGAGGCGGAAGAAACAACAACACGGATGCGGTCAGTGTCGCGAGCGATGAAAGCTCCGGTTCGACCAACTCTGGCGAAACCATGTTGCCCAGGATTATAAAACCACGTAAACGTCGCAAAAAAGACAGAAAACCCAATAATATCGCACCGCACGATTTATCAACTACTCTAGATCTTGGCGATGTCGATCATTGTGCGGTTTCAGGAATTGCACCGGCATCTCACGGTATTTATGAAGATCCTTATTGCCGAGAGATGTCTTTACCTTATCGTTTGGACGTTAAAGTGTTGGAGTATTCTGATCATGTTCCCGAATCCTACCGCGTCTCTGCATTGGGAGAAGCTTTAGAAGCGACTCGGTTTGGAGTAGCGGAGGCTGCATCTCCTGCAGAATCTGCGGTCAGCTCTTGCCAATGTCGGCTTTGTGATCCCGTGGGACAAATCTGGGATGTTCACTCTATTGCGAATCTACTCGATGAAAACTCCTGCGGTGATTTCGCGCCCACAAAACTGGAAGATTCTATGAAAGTTGTTGGGTCTATGGGGCGGCGAGGAGCCGATACAACGCTAAGACGTAGCTGGAGTGACCCTTCGTCCAGGGTCCCTGAACGCCGTGAAGCTAACGGTGGTGACGCCTACTCGGCACCCAATCTATATTCATTATTCCCACCGGCCAGAAGAGCTAGCTCACCGGAACCACGTTCGCCCCTGTCTTTGGAAATATCCTCTGAGATCGTCACTTCAATGAACGGACAACGTGACCTGGAAATCAAGTTGTTTTCAACCTCGCCCTCGGCTAGCTCCGAGCGACGCTCCTTTTTCGCCGACAAAAGTGAAAGTGCTGTGAACAAATGCATAATCGCGAGCTATGATCGTAAAGTGCACAGTGCAGTGAACGATAGCAAAGCCGAATCTTGTGAAAAAGCGAATGGCAAAAAGAGTGATGATGTGTCCGATGCGGGGTGTTCGTCGGCATTCGTCAACGGCGAACCCTCGCGCAACCTTTGTGATTTAGCCTTAGTTACTGTCTGAGGTACTCGTGATCGAGTTACGCGATAGTAGAACATTAGTGTCGTCGAACAAGTTCAGAGAGCTCTACGCTCGCCATTTGAGCTGGACTCAAATTGTCACAGCGAGGCATGGGCACGGAGCTTCTCAACGACCCACTAAGACATTGAGATCTCCGATTCGGTTTCCTGTAGTTTCTATAAATAATTTATTAATAACAATAGCGTAGGAAACTGTCGGGGAACTTTATCTGGATGTTTGTATATCATTTCGCCGTTTACCATGTATTAATGAAAATTTGGCAAATTGTAAAACGAATCAGTTTATTCATGTTCTGCATATTCATTTAACTGTTGGCATATTTATCTTTTCGCGAATATTGCTTTAAACTTGAACAATATGAAAGCAAAACGTCTAAAATATAGTAGAGTCAGTAACGGATATAACATAAATGAGTAGAGAGATGCGGCTGCAGAGATGTGCAGCGGCGCGATTGCTCGCTGTGTGCAATTAGCGTTTCACACTACTGACACGGTTCTCGCGAGTGCCGGCTGGCGCTGCCTTGCGGTTTCCCGCGGTTTTCACCGCGCGCCGTTCCGGGTGGCGCCCCGTGCGCATCGCACGCGCACCGGTTCATACCACTAATGACTTTTTCTCTCCTTATCTCTCCTACCATTAGCCCCTCATTACTATTCAACTCATCGAGCACAAATTGAAATGTTGGATCGGCAAGAAAATTATTTTCTCAGAATATACCGTTTCAATATTCATCGCTTTCTATCTAACTTTCGAAGTCATTGAAACTAGAGTTCCCGCGACTTATTGTGAGCACTTTCATCTTTCGTACCGCATCAAAAATTCGTGCATGTCTTCTGTGTTTATTATAATTTTTATTGAAACTAACGCTATAATGATCATCTCTATTCAATTACTTACGCATTTCCACCATTGGTCACGTACACTGCCCCGTTTCTTGGCATTGATCACAGTCACAACTAGGTACATTAAAAATCAATTGCCTTTATTCAAAATTGTTGTAATTAATTAAAATTACATAGCTAACATTTGTGTATGTGCTCTGTCGATTATCTCCAGTCGTGACGACAGGAGTGCCTATCATCAACTGAGCCATTATTACCATTGTTTTACTTTGTTGCAACCATTAACCCAGTTCCTTTTACATTTGCCAAAATCATAATTAACTTAATAACCACACGTAAAATGATGCATTTGTAAATTATAGTTTTGTAATGAAAGCATTCATTAATGTCATAAAAGTTTTTTTTTGATAAACGGCGAATACGAAGATTTTTGATGTGTCTTTCTTAGGGGTCCAAGGGTTATGGGTCACACCAGATAAAGTTCCATAATGTAGATATTGTGAATATCTAAGTTATTTGTGGACTGCGCAGTTGAGGGCAGTCTCTATCGTTGGGTTTTACACTCGACGAGCTGATCCTATCCTAAAGGATTTTTATGTTGTGTTTGCTTATATTGCGGAGCGCGTGCGTGGGACGACATGATAAATTGGTTTTGCTTCACTATTTTTTTCTCTACGACAAGCTCGGCGTAGACGAGAAGTTATTACATCGTCTTATCTACTCTTAAACTCAGATTTTAATGCGTGTCATTGGAACCCTTGTGACTATTTTCTTTGTAAATGTTTGTATCTTTACACAACGTTGAAGTTGCGTCGCCTTCATGAAATGTATACTTTTATCCAAAAGGAAGGGGGCAATAGCTTCTTTATTACGTCGATATATCGCTCGTTATTAAATGATAACGTTATAAATGCCTACATTGAACTAATATAAATGTCGAAATCTTCCATTCGGTTGTAAATGAAATAAACAAACATGGTTGCTACGCTAAGCCTGGGGTTGTAGAGGTTTATATACGGGGCGTGGCGCCAGACGCGGCTGTAAAACTCAACGATTCTCTTCACAATTTTAAAGTAGGCTATGTCTATTACTTACGAGTGGTTGCATTTTATAAAATGAAAAACTTAGGTTTAAATATTTTGTTTGTGTATGTCGTGAGGCATGTCTTACTTGCTGGCACATTATTTTTTTACAATAAATACCATGTCCTGATATAAAGATGTTGTTTCATTAGACCATTTAAGTTATTGTATTACAATTATCAAGTATTCTGTTCCGCAATAAGTGAGAGGTTACGAATTTACGATTAGGAATTCGATTCGAGCAGCGATATCTGATTCGAAGTAGAAGGTAATCCATGCGAAAGTTGTGTAACTCGGTGCTTATTAGCGCTTCTGCTAAAGTTACGTAACTCAATTGAAAACTGTTGCATATTCATGAGACTAAACTGCCATAAATGTTTAAGACTTTTAGATCAGACCATTGTGAGATGTGAAGAAATGGTATTAAGAATAACAGTCAAAACGGAGTATGTAAACTTGTTTTGTAAACATGCCGCAGGCGTTTGCGTAACTCTAAACGCGACTTTCTATTGTGACCGAACAGCTGTTGGTTTGGTTACGCGTGTTCATTGTGCTCTTATTTGCAACGGGCGCTAGTTTTGGCGTAAACTTTATACGAAAAGCGTATTAGGTAAACTAACAGATCTTGAGACGGTAAAAATTGTAAAGCTTCTCGAAGGTAACGAGATGTAAGATTTGAGAACGCAGTATTATAATTTTTTCAAATACAAAATATTAGGTATAGGTAGTGCCTTCTGGTAAGATCGGCGTAATAGTAAGTCCGGATGCCAAACAATTCTGCGATATTTTTATATGATAATTGCTTAGTTACGTGATTTATCCGGACTTAATATTAGGCCGATCTTACCAGAAGGCACCTTACTTGAAACTCTAATATATCAAGATAAACTTAATATATTATATGTTTTCCTTACATCATATATTAAAAGTTTCATATACTATAGTGGATATATAATAAAATAGCGCCACCACAAACACGACTGTTAAAAATCTATATTTAAAGATACCTCGTTCGTCGTCAATGACTTGTGCTAACAGCACTTAGTATAAAAGCGTTTACAGAGCGCTCTTTATTATGCACGTTGGTTTTCGTTCGCAAGGACAACTTCTTGATCAATGTCACGTATATTTGCTTTAAAAAATTATGTTTGTTTCAATGAAACCACGCACGCTCCAGATGTGCGTGGTTCTTTTATTATACATATCTCGTTTAGCCGAGGGCGATAAAATCTTAATCTTGCTACGATTCATATTACACTGAAGTTCATTTATCACATTTATCTTCATTTTTTTAACATCAGGTGAGCTATCAGCTTGTTCCATTACTTTATTCATAAAAAAAAAATGCTGAAATAGTTAAAAGACTTTTGCATGATATTGTACTCGAAAAAGCATAGTCATACGCGATTGTAGTAACACGAACGAATCTATCAATAACAATTCGATTGTATATAGGTAATGTTTTATCTTAGGTAAACATAGGCGGTATCGAAGCCATAAATCTAGAGCAGTTATAGTATCGCTCGTAAAAAGTCCGAATAAACCGCATTACTGGTTTACCGGCATGTCACTCGGCGCTTTGTTATAAGACGTATTTACTGTTTTGCATGCTTTATGGTTTACAACACTTTCTGGCTTCGAATATATGGGAGGGATTATTGGAGATTCGCATAGCCTGCGGAATGTGAAATAGAATTCACATTAAAGTTTTATATATTTGTTATATTCTTTTTCTTAAATCCTGAAGTATAGTTAAATCCGTTAGTATAGTTTCGCGGGATCTTGTGCAAAAAGTAACACCCCCTGTGGGAGTCTGGCTGGAAGTAAGATTTACGTTAAATATAAAATCGTAGAGCTTTTATCGATACTTAAAAATATATGTGTACGAATGACATTAGTGTTGCAATATTTTAATGATCCTCATTAAAATAGAACTAAGACGGAGAAACGTATAAAAAAGCGTTATCACAAGAATATAACATTAGAATTTTATAGTTTGAGTTGCATTTAAATTATAAATATTATAAATTAAAACCTTCGCTTTGATGATTCGGGAGATATTAATTGTAGCCTAAGATGAACATAACATCTGTTTTTATGGTTAGTGAAGTAATCATAAAGAAATTAACATAGCTAATTACCGTAGCATGTTTTTACGTAATATACATTTATACCTAATCTAAAACTTCTTCATCGTAATAAATCAAATACTTATGCAAATTGAAATTTTGGTACGCTAAAATTTAACTACAGAGTACAGTTTAGACCCAGCGATGAAAAGCCTGAACAAACTGTTTGAAGACACAAAACACCATGACAAAATGCTGTTCACACAAGACAATGCCATGGCACGTGGCGCGCGGCGACCTTGCCAACGGTCGCCTATAGAAACGCGCACGTTCGCGTACGAGCCACAAAGTAAACATAACAAAACGGACAATGTTGTAATAACGACCGACCGTGCAAGAGGAACACGTTGTCATCGCCTTTTATGTTTCCTTACATCGCAAAATACTGATTTATGTTATGCGCTGCTATGCATCCAA
Organism: Eulithis prunata; assembly: GCA_918843925.1. Classification (NCBI taxonomy): domain Eukaryota; kingdom Metazoa; phylum Arthropoda; class Insecta; order Lepidoptera; family Geometridae; genus Eulithis; species Eulithis prunata. Next base: position 2,021,432 of record OU974016.1, on the reverse strand, counting down.
AACCGATGCTGCAATTCCTGAAACGAAGTACGTATATTAAGAACTAGTCGTCGCCCGCGTTCTAGACCCTTTAGAGTGTGACTTTTCAAAATTCCTTTCTTAGTGCACCCCTACACTATATAAGGATACTACACTCCAAATTTCATACCTCTAGGACTTATAGTTTAGGCTGTGCGTTGATTCTCTGCCAGCTTCAAAATAGTTTTTATATATATTGACTAGCCGTCACCCGCGGCGTTGCTCGCGTTCTAGACCCTTTAGAGTGTGACTTTTCAAAATTCCTTTCTTAGTGCACCCCTACACTATATAAGGATACTACACTCCAAATTTCATACCTCTAGGACTTATAGTTTAAATAAATAAATAAATAAATAATAAAATTGATTCTCTGTCAGCTTCAATATTGATGATGATGATGATTGATGATGCCGCTGCTAAAACCAGAAAATTTACGCTCAGATTTCAGTTAGCTGATGCTGTCATACATAATAGCTAGCACAGGCGATGCCAAGTTAATACGAACATAAAATAATCCTTCTTCCAGTTAAATCTTAAAACCCTCGTAAACGGTAAACTGTCAACGCCCTAATAGTTTAGTATCAAGTTCTAGCCAGCCAGGGTTTCTTGGCGGTGACGTCGGGAGGCGGGGTAGAAAGCCGGCTTCCGTTCGGAAGTTTCACAAGGCTTTCACTAGCCACCCGAGCAGATACAACGCTGTCGTCAACCTCAACGTGCCAACCGCGCCGGATGAATATTATATGCTCGGCTTGATTAAATCGGCTTATAGAAAACCCCACGAAGTTGGGAAATGTTCGCAAACTGAACTACCATACCTAACTTGTTATAAAACTCTTGTCGGTTATGACAAAGTTTCATGAAGCTATGAAAACGTTCTGCAAATATTGACACAACTTGTTCGGAAGCAATAAGCGTGAAGTACAAATATTTTCTCAAAATGATTTCGACTTTGTGCTACGTTTTTAAAACTACAATATAGTACTGTTATGTTAACCTTCTTATCAAAATAACTATTGTACGTTCTTGATATTGTCCGTCGAGATAATAAATTAGATCGATGTCGTTGTCGCTGAATCTAATTTTTTACGAAAATTGTGGACGATATTCTAATTTTACGACAGCTTATCCTCTGGACGCTGAGGTCGATGTACGGAGACGATCGCGCAGATCATCGCAAATGCGTTGCGAGTGCAAATAAAAATGAACTAAAGTTATTCTTATTATGAACGGCGGTTTGTGTGGTAGGTGTTAAATCGCGTGTCCTCGCGCGATTAATGTACCTCTGATGATTTATGATTCGGCCAAATTATTAATTGTGTTGTTGCTCGCACTCTATTTCGGAGGAAAATAAAATCGTGCCAAACAAAATAAAACTTTCATTTCCAGAATTATAGCATCATATTTGATTTGGCGTCTTGGCGACACCTTGAGAAACTTGGTAATTATAAAAATTCTGTGATTTGGTTAGCTTAATTTTCGAATATTTTGACCATTGTATATCAAAGTGTCAACCGTATATTTTTATACAATGCCTGTTATCTATCAGTCAGTCACATATTATATAATTTTTGGCCTCGTTCTTGTTCAATTATGCGTGTAGGTATTCTATATTTTCGAACATGACTGTGCATAGAGTGCATCTACGTATCATATATTTATTTTTATATTAATGTGAACGAATCAGTTTGACAAGCTATTAAATATGGATCGAGAGGCAATCTTTACAAAGCTTCTCGGATGATGTGCAAATGCATTGTGGTAGATTGTTGCTTCGCCCATATATTTCGTTCAGTCATCTAATGAAGTATTCAGAGCTAAAACTTTATATTGCGCAGAAGTGCATCTTGGCTTTTGGGTCAACTGAATAGGTCTACCTACTTCACCCCATTGAACTGAACTGACAGATGATAGGCGCTTTAAAAAAGCTCTAAACATTGTGAAGAGTTCAGAGATTTTCATTTCTACTAATATCTAGAGTCTGAGACAGATCCAGTCCGGTTTCAACAACAAATCATCTTTTCCCGCTTGCGCGGATATAAAGAGAATTACTTGCCGTTCTGCCATTAATATTCTGTCGTCGTCCACGTAATTCATAAAACGACGCTGATTGTAATTTATTATTTGTTTATTTACGGCATACATAATGCTGAAATTTCAGAATCTTCTGAAACACTAGTATTATCGGCGTGGATTTTACAGTTCGTATGTAATTGAAATTGAAATAAAATCAGAAAGAAAACCGATTTAAAAAAAAAAAACTTTAATGATATAAGTAATGGAACAAGTTGATAGCTGATCTGATGTTAAGTAGTAACTTCGGCCTAGGCATGCATACCTCACAGAGCAAGTCCAATGAGGACGTGCCCTGTAAGGCAATGCACTGCGTCCATCACTCCGAGACTTGAAGTCTCATGTGCCTGTAATTACACTTGTAATTACCTGTAATTGTAATTATGAGTTAACTACTAAAACAACTATGTAAGCATTTACATATTAAGCATCACTATAGCTTATTCTGTGTTATATAATTTACTAATCATTTAAAAACAAGTTTGTATAATTTTTTACTACGGTTCTAACATAATCTGTGCGTGGGCATTCATTGTCTCGATATGAATTAACATAAAAAGTTGTCTAGCTAAATATAATTAGAATAAATTTTTGAATGCAAATAACATCAACACGATCTTCTTTCATGCTATGGGTACATTAAAAGTGCGTTCAACTTTCAATTCATACCAGCTAACGTGTATAATGTTTCCAATAATTATCGGATGAAATCATGCAGTGTACGTATTCAATAACGGCTTCGTAATCATGGTTATTGCAAACTCCATAAAATTAGAGTGCAAATTAATAGTCAAATTACTATGTTGATTTGATACTACGAATATAGAACTGGTTAAAATCTGCTAGTGTAGCATGAATAAACTACATTATTAAAAAAATCTATTAAGTATAAAATATTCAACACGAATTCTGAAAATATATCCGATTTTATTCTGGACTCAGACCAATTAATGGTCTAATTTGTGACGGGTGTCTTCTTCTTGTCATCAATAACTTTAATAGATAGCATCTTATTGGTAACCTTCGTTGTGAGGCTTCTAACGCTGTTTCTTTCAATAGTCTTTTGTTTAGTTTTAATATATGGCTGCCCACAGCTTCCCGTCTAGCTCAGATCTCTCTGATATGAAACGTCTGGGTGTGTATGATTTTATAATTTTCTCCGGCTGCGCTGTCGGTTTTCTACCGGCATGAGTCGATACAGCTGTTTGCGCTGTGGAGACGAGAGAAAGCCGATATGGTGTTGCGTTTCCCGATGTTCTTGCACCGAGCACTGTAATTAATAAACTTCCGCGATTATTGATCACTGCATTAGTTTGGTATTCTTACATATTAGCACCCAACACCCGTACGTTATTTTACATTTATTCGTCTCGAATATTTTCAAATTATTTTAAATTAACTTACGCGTATTCGTCAGTGCTTTAAATAATATGGGTAAGTTCAACTTTGGAACTTATTTTTCTAGAATTTTTTGTCTAATCAACGCTTACAGTTTGAACCGGCAATCGATAACCATAGTAGTATGTAGCCATACCGGTCGTATTCATCGTTATTCGTTACCAGATCGTTGAGAAAGTTGCTCAGCTCTCACAACTCGATTGATTCAGGCTCCGAGTCTGTTCATGCTTACTCTGCAATTTACTCGTCAACTTCCACACTTCGAAGCCAAAGTGCAATGACACTAGAATAATTCAACTATTTGTAACCTGTCTTGTTCTCAATCACGTGTCCCATCAGCTAAGACGTCCACTACATTCCCTTCATTACTTCCGAAGGATATTTCCGTCATACAATAGCCAATTGCGCCCACGTAGTATTGGACACCTCTGCAACAAGGTAGCACAATACGTAATAAAGAAACTCCCTTATTAGGATTCCTCGTTGACATAACTGTCGCTTGCTACTTTATATTCCACGTTTAAAGCAAGGAAGTATTTCTGACGAAGCTTCCTCGTAAAGACCGTTATCGTTTGTAAGTGAAAAAGAAATATTGTCAGCACCAGCAATATCAAATATAACCAGACGAGGCAGAGATAAGGGTAAAAGTCATGTATGAGGCCAAGATTAAGGCTGTGCCGGCGTAAGATACAACATGACGATAAGAGATGCGAGGTCATAGTAATCACCTTCCTTATTCTTATTCCATTATCCTAATTTGAGATCAGCATTCTTGTTTTACCAAGAAAAGCGGCTATTATCTTTATCATCTCTCTAGTACCTACAGATTTACATATTCCCATATACACAACCCAAACCTCTATAGCGGATAGGGATTTTCCTATTTCAGTAAGACCTTATTTTTATGTGGCCATACATAGCGACCACTACAATGGGGTTTTCAAATTCCGACCGGAAAGGATGGATTGGGAGTATAAATAGGTAAGGTTAGTAGAGGGTTATATTGCCGCAAGATAAAACCGTTTTAGTTAAAGGGAATATAATATTTTTTTCTAAATAATATGTAAATGTGTATCGTCTAGAAATCCACGAACAAACAAAAATAAAAGTTAATGAAATTGGTGTGTAGAAGTGAATTTCGAAATTGAACCTCAAAAGTGAACAGTGCAATTGGCAACAAATAACTTCACGAAATCGCGATCTTTATGTCTTCCTCATAAGAAAGTAATGTATCAAGAAAAGCAATAAAAAAGTAACCTGAACTAAAACAGAATAAATTCGGCTCCTGCGGTTCTTCGAAAGCACGTGACTAACGTCAACATACCGCGTGAGGGATCTGGGAATAGAATTCAAGTAATTCCTTTTATAGACATGTCAAATTAAACTATGCTTTGGTCTAGCTAGCAGTAAATGTTACGAGGGATTGGATGAGTCATTCATCGGTCACCAATATCACACTAACATTTGAATTATGTAGATTGTAGGTACTTAGTAACTGCATTTACCAAATTAGACGTTTGCTGGTCTTACTCAACCTAGCTAGATTATTTCTTTGACATAAATATTTGTCATTGTAAAATTTGTAAAGGTTTCTATTCCAAGTTTCCTTGCCTAGCCCATTCGATTCCGTGAAAGGCAACTAACTTCAAGCTATACTTCATCCTAATTGGATAAAATGCTAGGAATCATAATCATGTCTTCATACAGTAGTAGGACGAGCTATAAAAAGCTTTTGTGCCTTACGTTACATTCCTCAGCCTTAACAGGATACCATACCGAGTGAGATACATTCGTGCTATGCGGACGCCTTGCGGAATTATCATCTGCCACGTGGTAGATATCATTATTGCTTGAACCACGAGTTTTTCATTATCAAGAAAGGGTCCCTTGTTTTACTTTCTTACACGGAAAAAAAAGATGTCTTAGATCAAGACAATATCGACTTGGTCAAGACAAATGTAGACTCATATATGGGGAACACTATATATTCTTGAACAGAGCAAATTATTGTCTCAGTTTTATTGTCTTCGCATAAGACATTCGATTTTGAAACAAGAATTCTGAAATTTCGTTTGAAGAATGTACGCTATTTTAGTTAAAGAATTTTACTGTTTTAATATTTTTTTTGTTTTTTGCTGCAGAATTATTACCGTTTCGTACCGAGACAATATTATCTTAAGCAAAGCCTCTACTATTCTTAACTGAAGAGTTCTTTGTGTTGAGTCAAGAATGGTTTGTTTCCTACTAAACCTGTATAATCTTAGTTGAAACCTTTACTAGTCTTAACTGAAGAACTATTTGTATTGAATCAAGTATTGTTTGTTTTCTACGCAGACAATTTAATGTTAGGTAAAGCCTCTAATATTTTTAACTGAAGAGTTCTTTGTGTTGAGTCAAGTATCGTTTGTTTTCTACTAAAACAATATAATCTTAGGTGAAGCCTCTACTGTTTTTAACTGAAGAGCTATTTGTGTTGAGTCAAGTCTAGTTTTTTTCCTATTAAAACAATTAAATGTTAGGTGAAGCCTTTACTATTCTTAACTGAAGAGTTATTTGTGTTGGGACAAGTATCGTTTGTTTCCTACTAAAACCATATAATCTTAGGTGAAGCCTTTACTGTTCTTAACTGAAGTGCTATTCATCTTGAGTCAAGTCTTATTTGTTTCCTACCTAAACAATATTATCTTAGGTGAAGCCTATACTATTCTTAACTGAAGAGATATTTGTGTTGATGCAAAACTCGTTTGTTTTCTATTAAACAATATATTCTTAGCTAAAGCCCCTACTATTCTTAACTGAAGAGCTATTTGTGTTGAGACAAGACTAGTTTGTTTCCTATTAAAACAATTAAATGTTAGGTGAAGCCTTTACTATTCTTAACTGAAGAGCTATTTGTGTTGGGACAAGTATCGTTTGTTTCCTACTAAAACCATTATAATCTTAGGTGAAGCCTTTACTGTTCTTAACTGAAGTGCTATTCGTCTTGAGTCAAGTCTTGTTTGTTTCCTACCTAAACAATATTATCTTAGGTGAAGCCTATACTATTCTTAACTGAAGAGATATTTGTGTTGAAACAAAACTCGTTTGTTTTCTATTAAAACAATATATTCTTAGGTAAAGCCTCTACTATTCTTAGCTGAAGAGATATTTGTGTTGAGACAAGACTAGTTTGTATTCTATTAAAACAATGTAATCTTAGGTGAAGCCTCTCCTATTCTTAGCTAAAAGATATTCGATTGATTTTAAAAACCAATCCGCCTTCAGCTAAGAATAGGAGAGGTTTCCCGTAAAATTATATTATTTTACGGGAAACCGCTTCTATTCTTTAAAATAAATCGAATATCTTTTAGATGAGAATAGGAGAGGCTTCACCACCTAAGATTAAATTGTTTAATAGAAAACCAACTAGTCTTGTCTCAACACATATCTCTTCAGCTAAAAATAGTAGAGGCTTTACCTAAGAACATATTGTTTTAATATATTGTAAAATTATATTATTTTAATGTAAAACATACAAGTGTTGCCTCAAAACGTCTAAGGTTCTGGAAGCGTCACGTAAATTAAATACAATGATTTTTATGAAATATTTATATTTTTATTAATTAAATAATATAACAAAATGTCTGCAATGCACATCACATTATAAAAAAAATCTTCATACGAAATTAGAATGAATACCTAGGTAGCTACATACAAAGCAAAATTAACATAAAAATACTCTACTATTAGAAATTAGTATCAAATTAAAACTGAGAATGAAAACGTAGAGCTTACCATGTTATTATTTGAAGGGGTTTTCAGTAAAATCCAGCAGTAGATGAATCAGATGTTTTATTATAATCGGGGTTGAGACGGAGCACATAGGTATTGGCGGCAGCCATGCAGTAAGAAGAAGGAAGTACAATTCTTGTTTTACGTCAGATGTCAGTTTGACATTGACAGCTAACTAGCAGTGTTTACATCATAGATTCTACACTGGCCCTTAAACACAATAGTACCTAAAAAAATACCTACTAGAAGTACATTGACCTACATTGTACATTGACCTACATTTCAATAAGTACCTACTTATTACACTAAATAAACTTGCATCAAAACATACCTACAACTTTTATTATAATTAAAAGTTAAGCAGAACAAAATGACAATGCGTTTACAGTGAAGTTGCTATTAGCTAATATTACGTAAATTAAATCTACAAATAATAGCCACATAGGTACCTACTTAAGTTATACACCTACCTAGATAACAATTACCTATCACAAACAACAACAGTTTATTTTCTATGCAACAACTGATACAAGAATTTATCATGTTTTTCTTTAGACAAAGGCTTTGTAAGCAAATCAGCTATCATATCATTAGTACATAAATATTCCACATCAATTATGCCATTAGTTACATTTTCTCTAATAAAGTGGTGTCTTATATCTATATGCTTAGTTCTAGCATGAAACACAGAGTTTCTACAAAGCTTTTGCGCAGACTGGTTATCATTGTAAATGATAACTTTTGGTGTTATACCAAGGATTTCTTGCAAGAACTTGCGAAGGAATAAAGCCTCTTTGCATGCGTCCGAAAGAGACATGTATTCAGCCTCAGTACTCGACAAAGCTACAGTCTTTTGTTTCCTACTTTCCCAAGAAACAATTGATTTTCCTAGCCTGAACACAAAACCTGTATAAGAGCGACGATCAGCCTCGTTCCTGCCCCAGTCAGAATCAGCATAAGCAGCAATATTCAGTTCTCCTTTCTGAAAAGTCAAACAACAATCTTTAGTACCTTTAAGATAACGCAACACTCGTTTTGCTGCTTTCCAGTGAGTTTCTGTGTGACAGTCATTGAATTGGCTAAGGTAGCTCACGGCATGAGCAATATCTGGACGTGATCCTACTGCAATATACATGAGAGATCCTATCAAGCCTCTATAGTCATAGACACACACAGATGAATCTTGTGATTCCTTTGGTTTGTTCAGTATTACACCCGTTTCCATGGGTGTGGGCGAGGGTTTGCAATCTTCCATTTTAAATTTCTGTAAAACCCTTTCTATATAACTTGTTTGATTAAGAGTAATCATACCTTCGTGTTTACAGATTTTCATACCTAAAACGTACCTAGCTGGCCCTAAATCTGTAATTTCGAACTCAGTTTTGAGTTTTTTCTTGATTTCAGCCTTTTCATTTGAATTTGAAGTTGAAAACAATAAAATATCATCGACATACAATGCTATTATTATTATTGAGCCTTTGTTTGATTTATAATAGACACAGGGCTCAGATAAAGACTTTGTGAACATAAGTTTTTTACATAAAACATTGTTTATCTTTTCATACCATGCTTTTGAAGCCTGTTTCAGTCCATAAATCGCCTTGTGAAGTCTATAAACCTTATTTTCCTTGCCTTCTACGGTAAAAGCTTCCGGTTGCTCCATGTAGACTGTTTCTTCAAGGTCGCCATTCAGAAAAGCCGTCTTCACATCAAGATGCTCTATATCCATCCCGTATTCGGCAGCTACGGCCAGTAGAGCGCGAATACTAGAGTATCTTACGACTGGTGAGAAGGTTTCATTATAGTCTATGCCTTCCTTTTGAGTAAAACCTTTTGCTACTAGCCTGGCCTTGTATTTCAAAGTCTCTCCATTGATGAGCTTTCTCTTGAAAACCCATTTGCATTTGACAGGTTTTTGACTTTGAATTCTATCACAAAGAGACCAGCATTTATTAGCTATAAATGAATTATACTCATCTTTCATAGCCTGCTTCCAGTTGTCAGCATCTGGTCCACTCAGAGCTTCCTGTACTGTCTGAGGTTCATTTGCATTATCTCCTCCCGTGTTGACAAGGAAAGCATACAGTGATTCACTGTCCTCGAACGTAGAAGTATCCGAAGAACTTACTTCTTTTGTTGACTCATCTGGAATGTATGTTTCATCCGCAGCATTATTTGTATAAAAGCTGTCCTCTGTGCTCTCAGAATCACTTGCCACGACTGTCGATAGTTGCCGTGTGCCCCGAGAATTCCCACTACCCCGATAAATATTTATATTATTTGTGTCATCAGAGAGTGTCTCGGCAGTTGATTCTGTTAGCACCTGAGATTCATGATCATTCCTTCTCTCATCACCAATGATTGGTGTGAGTACCTCATCACAATGGATCATTTCATCATGTGACACTAATTTTTTATAAAATTTATTTTCAATAAAAGTAACATCTTTAGCTTTTACACATTCTGTCGGATTTTCAGGGTTAATTAACCTATAGCCCTTAGTCTCCTGACAGTAACCTACAAAGATGTACCTAGTTGCCTTTGGATCCAACTTGGTTCGATTCTGTTTTTGAGCATAGGCAATGCAACCAAAAGTCCGTAAATGGGATATGGATACCTTTTTATGATTCCATTTTTCTTCCGGAGTGGAACCCTTGACCGCAATGGTAGGTGAACGGTTCTTGAGGTATACCGCTGTGTTGACGGCTTCGGCCCAGTACTTGTTACCTAGGCCAGCCTCTCTCAGCATACAGCGGGTTTTCTCCATGATACTCCTGTTGGCTCTTTCAGCAACTCCATTTTGCTGAGGTGTATGCGGCACTGTTGTCTCATGCCGAATACCATTTTGCCTCAGAAAGTTCTGAAATTTAGAGTTCACATATTCACCACCGTTGTCACTCCTAATCACCTTTAATTTTTTATTGGTTTGGTTCTCCACAAGTGCCTTCCATTCTTTAAACTTCTCAAAAACCTCACTTTTTTGTTTCAAAAAATAGACAAAAGTTTTCCTACTGTGATCATCTATGAATGTTAAAAAATATTTTGATCCACTCATAGAACTGCAGGGCATAGGACCACATAGGTCTGTATGCACTAGCCCTAAAATATCTGTGGCTCGATTGAATGATTTCTTGGGAAAAGGTAATCTAGTTTGTTTCCCCTCAATACATGCAATACACTGCTGATGAGTACTATTATCATAAGAGATACCTGTTGCCATACCTTGTTTCAGTAGATGCATACTTCTATGGTTGAGATGACCTAGGCGCCTATGCCAAACCTCTTGCGAAGCCACATCTCCACCCTGAGAAGCCTCCGTTGCCACTGGAACACTTACTGCGAGAGCACGACTGCATCCCGCATCCAAGCCCTTCACTGTACATACAGTGTCAGAAGAACTAGGAGCTGAAACAACTGTATCCAATTGATAAACACCATTGCACAAAGCAGCAGTAGCCACTACTGTGCTTCCATCCAAAACTTTACAGCCTTTAGAACAAAACACCACTTTATAACCCTTTTTGACCATGGCACTAACCGACAACAAGTTTGTTGTTAAATTTGGCACAAAATGAACGTCACTTATTGTTTTTATTAAATTGTTTTTCATTTGTACTCGAACTGAACCATGTCCTTCTGTATAAAGTTTTTCTCCATTGGCCGTATTGACTTCCAAGCGTCCTCGAGACGAATACTCACACATGGCACTCTTGACGTGACACATGTGTTCCGAAGCACCGCTGTCTATGTACCACGCACCGCTGTTCACGCTCACCGATAGCGCAGTGAGCAGCGCTTTCTTTGAAGTATCTGCACTCTCCTTACCAGAATTTTCTGTCTTCTTACTAGAGTTGAATCGTGGGCAATTTTTGATGAAGTGCCCTACTTGCTTACACTTATAGCATCTGACCTTTTTCTTCGCTAGTAATGCTGTGGCACTCTCCTCCGATCCACGAAGATTTTCTTGTAGTAACTTGCTCTTTACAAGCTCACTAGAGAGTTTTACTGCAGTGTTTTCAATTGCCATGATGAACGGGTCGTAGGTAGCAGTCAATCCGCTCAGCATTATGACCGCCACGAAGTCATCTTCAAGAGGTGATCCAATTTCTCTCAATTGTTGAGAAATTTCCGTTATCTTGTTTACGTAGCACTCCATGTTTTCGCATTCATTTAGTTTGGTACCAAAGAGTGTTCTCAGCAAACCAAGCCTACGGCAAAGCCCCTTGTCTTCATAGGCTTTCTGCAGGTTATCCCACGCCTCTTTCGCAGATTGTGCATTGCGAATGTGCGGGATCGCCGCCGCGCTGACCGCCAAAGCGATCTTGGCCTGAGCCCGTTGTTTTTTCTTACAATCACCTGTGTCGTCACTCACGCACTCCCATAGATCTTCATGTACTAGAATCATCTTCATCATAAATTTCCACGAAGTGTAATTTTCAATTCCTCGCAATTTATCTATTGTGATGAAGTTAGATGAAGTCGTCCCCGGTGTAGACATCTCGCCGTTGTAAACCGCAGCGCGGCACAGTAGAGGTTAGACACGTTCCTCGTGTTGCGCGCCGGCCGGCTTTTTTGCATGTATTTGGATGTATTGCAAAATACGTACGGATCTTCTTTGGTTGTGACTGGGCGCATAACCTGAAGGGGTTTTCAGTAAAATCCAGCAGTAGATGAATCAGATGTTTTATTATAATCGGGGTTGAGACGGAGCACATAGGTATTGGCGGCAGCCATGCAGTAAGAAGAAGGAAGTACAATTCTTGTTTTACGTCAGATGTCAGTTTGACATTGACAGCTAACTAGCAGTGTTTACATCATAGATTCTACATTATTAAGGATATTTATATAAATAAGATTTTTTTATAGTCTTATGATAAGAGAAAGGTTGAAAATGCTTGGTGGCATGTATTGCATCTAGTGAGGGCTGGAGTAGGGCGTGTATTTTTAGACTGAAAGATTTCTACTTATATAATAATACCTAATGTTATGTTCCTTTCTCTTATCATAAGACTATAAAAAAATCCTTAATAAAAACATGGTAAGCTCTATGTTTTTATTCTCAGTTTTAATTAGATATTAACTTCTGATAGTAGAGTATTTTTACCATCTTACTTTTGCTTTGAATGTAGCTACGTATGTATTCATTCTAATTTCGTATAATGTAAAGATTTAAAAAAAAAAGTAAAAACCAACCGTCATCAACTAACTATTCCATTAATATAATGGACTAAGCCTGCCACCTCTTCATTTGCATGTCGTTTTTTTATGTCCTCAATATTTGCAATGAATTCCTTCCATAGTAGGTGAAATTTATTGGCTCTTCCAGGATGTAATGCGTCGAAGTCTCATTGAATCTAAAAATTAAAAAGTTTATTTTACATTACTTACCTATCCAGAAACATTTGATAAATTTGACTTTACTCAATTATAATTCATTGATTCAGGCATGACTTTGCGAAATCCCATTATCAAATATAAATTAACTGAAATAAATATATACCTAGTACTAATCCGCTAATATATTACAACTTACAAACACATTCCTACATTCCATATATTTAGACTGCTAAACACATACCTAACCCTCTGTAGTCGGGTAAAAAAAGTTGTTAACTTACCAACACATCGCTTCTGACATCATTTAATATGGGCCAATTTTCTATTAATGCTTCCACGGTTTCATATTGTAGCAGCTGGCGTAAGTTATATGTAGCCTTCCACTTGGTAATGACATCCTCCCATGGCTCAGAATTTATTTTGAGTCATACAACATCATCTTTGTGCAACTCTGAAATAAACAAACATTGAATGTTTAAAACATCCCTCTTCTCAGCTGGTCAGTTTTTTTACATAGCAAGAGGCAAATGAATAGAGTAGGTACTTACTGATTTACAACACGTGTAAAAGTACGCCTACAGATGACATCTGTGAGATTATTTCGATGTTTGGCTGTCAGCTGTTTATGCGTCTCATAATATTTGAGAATGTTATTCCCAGAAGGTGATGTTGAAAGTAGAGTTTTTAAATCAAACTCTGGAAATAGTGGCCGACATCCAATTATTTCCAGCAGTATGTTGTCTTCCAAATTCGATTCAATTTCGCTGATTTCAGTTTCTGTGTTTTGAGAGCAACCGGGCACAGAAGTGATGGTTGATGTTTTACTCTAAAAAGTAAAATAAATATTTTATTATAAATATTACTTGAAAGGATCCAACTACATCAATTTAAATATTTCATCTATAGTAATATTATAGAGGACTGATATTAAAATATAACCCTTTGTACATTTACTATTTGTAACCCAAAATGTTTAACAAATAAATGTACACCCGTGCGAAGCCAGGGCAGGCCACTAGTAGGTACTACATTATAAAATAATAAATGGCGGGAAATGTAATTGCATTATAAAACTAACCACAAAATAATGGTGTATCATAAAAAAAAATTATTATTAGGTGCCATGCATGCAATGGCTGCTAGAACAGATGTTCAACTTGGTTTAGATTAGACAGACATACTAATATGTTATTATTTCCTAGTAGAAGTATAGTAGGTAAATACAAACCTCTGCTGTTATGTATTCATGCGTGTAAATTTTTGGGCACAGCTCCTTTAGAAGATCATCCGTTAGGTCTTTAAAATGACTGCGAGTAATGCCATTTTCTGAAATTAATAGGTAGAATTTGAAACTCATCAGGTATAATTATGTAGCTAGGATTAACCATTAACCCCATAGAAGACTTTTTTAAGTGTCTAATGGGTACATTCATGAATTCTTGTTTCCAAACTAAGTACCTACACTGCCTACTTAAAATGAAATGATTTGAACCAATTGACTAGCTAGAATAGGAAGGTACAAGTTTAGGTACAAATAAACCTGGTAGGAGGTAGGTATCTACCTACCTAGGTAGTAGGTACTCAATCACGCGTTTATCTACGTGTAGGTTAAGTTAACCTTACCTACATGTCATCATCCTGGTAAACGAACAGCTCCCTCGGGATTAGATATTGCTTACAACCACTTACAACGTAGATACCTACTTCCGAGCAGACGATGCATTTGAGAATATGTTTCTTGAAATAAGACTTTATATGTGTTGAACGAAGAATACAATTCTTGGGAGATTAGTAGGTACGTACCTACCTAGTAGGCCTAGGACGGTACTTATGTTGTTGAATCACTATGTACCTTCTACAAAATATGAAATAACTAACACCCAATTGACTAGCTAGAATAGGAAGGTACAAATTTAGGTACAAACAAACCTGGTAGGAGGTAGGTATCTACCTACCTAGGTAGTAGGTACTCAATCACGCGTTTATCTACGTGTAGGTTAAGTTAACCTTACCTACATGTCATCATCCTGGTAAACGAACAGCTCCCTCGGGATTAGATATTGCTTACAACCACTTACAACGTAGATACCTACTTCCGAGCAGACGATGCATTTGAGAATATGTTTCTTGAAATAAGACTTTATATGTGTTGAACGAAGAATACAATTCTTGGGAGATTAGTAGGTACGTACCTACCTAGTAGGCCTAGGACGGTACTTATGTTGTTGAATCACTATGTACCTTCTACAAAATATGAAATAACTAACACTAGTACTAGTTACTTCTATAGAACTGTAGATGTACCTACAATGAGAAAAGACAAAAGACTTACACGTAGGTAGGTAGGTGCTTAGTGAAAATGCATTATGAGACTTACTTGCAAAATTGTCAAATTATGGCTCCCTCGATGTCCCAGCCTTTCAAAAGCTCACGCACTAGCTTTATTTCTAACATTATAACCACAACACACTCCTCAGAATTATTAAATCAAAGACACCAACCAACGCACGCAACGGCAACGGTCAGAAAAGAAAGAATGGAGTGAAATGAACAGTGTTGCCAACTGTCATGGCAAAATTATAGCTAGTTTTTTTCAAAAAATTCCAAAAATATGCTGAAAAAATCTGATAGGTACTTCTGAAAAATGCTAAAATAAAATGCCTAACCAATATTCTTTATTACTTAGTTCTGATAAATGGTCTATTGCCATTATAGGAGCATTTATGTTCACAAATAAACAGAGCTAAAAATGATCCTTCTGCTTTTGCAACATCATGGTTTCTTGCAACTGAAGGTCAATCCTTTTTTGATTTCTCAATGGTTCAACAGTTTTAGAGTGTTTTGCTGAAAAAAGATGCTGTTTTAAACAATACATTTAAGCAATTATTTTGCACTGACAATATTTACAGTAAGCTTTAGCTGAATCGTCTGAGCATGTTATACTATGTACCTACACAAAATAAAATTTCTTATTTAGTCGCTGCACTGCCTACTCGTAAGCTAGGTTTGGTTGGATTGGTTCGAGACAAACGGCCGTTTTCATCAAAAAAGAAAAACTAAAAACAACGTTCGTTCATTCCTTTCATTGTTCGTTGAAATTTGTGTTCCTAGCAAGGACAAAAGTATGTACCAATTTTTTTAATGCTAAAAACATGTTAGCAAATGGTAAAATAAAATGCTAGGCAGCGTAGAAATATGCCAGGTTTAGCCATAAAAATGCCAAATTGGCAACACTGGAAATGAAGGAAGACTAGGATGGAAGAGTGATTGGGTTGACTGGGGTCCGTCAAGACTTGTATTCTTGAGCCAAGAATACAAGTCTTGTTTTTACCCGACTGCAGGAGGCGGCAGGAGAGTAATATTTTTTCGTTTGATTTACAACTGAATTGTAGGCTTGTAGTTATTTAGGAAGTCGTACGGACATTCCTGTTCGTAGTGCCCATAAATGTATACCTACCTACCTAAATAATTTTAATTTTCAAATGAAACTGAAGCGTGGACCTACTATACATATAAAAGGTATTTAGGTATCGCTCGCCATACAATCACTGTAACTACCTAGGCCAGTAATATTAAAATAGGTAGGTAGGTAGGTAGGTATTATCTTAACCGTTTGTGGTGGCTCATAGTGATTGTATGGCAAGCAGCGATATTGTAGTCTGTGATACGCTTATGTAGGTACCTACCTAAGTACCTATGAGTTTTGCCGCTTGCATTATCAAACTTAAACAGTAAAAACTACTGTATGTGAACACTCACGAAGAAGTAAAGCCACTTCTTCGATTAGTCTTGTGTTGAAGTATTTCTATAATCTATACCTTCATTACCTACCTACCAAATAGAAGAATCTTTGTCATAACTGACAGCAACATAGACAACCCACAGCAAGCTACCTACCGGTCGTAGAGACCTAACATTTTCAGGGTATATTTGCCTTGGTAGGCGTAGGGGTGTAACTAAGAAAGAAATTCCTGAAACTTAACCCCTAAGGAATGCAACGGAGGATGAAGAATGTATGAAAATAGTGACACGCGGACGAATTCGCGAGCGTTTCCGCTCGTGTTTAGTCAGATTTTAAACCAAACGCCTACCTACAAACCTACCTACCTATTGAATTAAGATATTCTTCAATTACTCATAGTAGGTATATATTCGAAAGTCAAGCATACAAAATAAGATTATTTTTTAACCGACCTCAAAAAAAGGAGGTTCTCAATTCGACTACCTACATTTTCATTTTTTTTTTATGTTTGATACCTCGTAACTTTTTACTGAGTGGACCGATTTTGATGATTCTTTTTTAATCGAAAGCTTGTGCTTGTCATGTGGTCCCATTTAGTTTGAGTCAGATCTGACGAGTAGTTTTTGAGTTATAGTAGTATGAGTGTATTTTTCAGTGCATTTCAAGTCGGTTATTTCTTGAAAGAGAAATATTATAATCACAGTGAAGCAAAATTACACGTTCTTGCTAAGTGAAACGAAATAGTCTTGAATGGAAAAAATGTGTACCTACCTAAGTACATAATATCTACCTATATCTTGATATGAAATAAATAAAATTAAAAAAAGGTATAAACATTCTTGAACGAAAAATGTTGTAAGTTTTGTTTCAAAAAAGAACAAAATGATTTAAATATAAGAAAGTGACTTCTTGAAAGAAGAAAAAAAGTCGTGGTTTGAAGTATTTCTATGACGTTCAGATAAACCAAACGCTGTCTTTAAATGAGATTGACAAATTCTTCAATTAATCGTAGAATATTCTAAAGTCAAGTCTGAAGTTCTTGTAGCAAAATTACACGTTCTTGGTATGAGAAACAAAATCGTTTTGAATTGAAAAAAATGTGTAATCTTGATATGAAATAAATACAATTTTAGAAGAAGATGTAAACATTCTTGAACGAAGAATGTGGTGAGTCTTGTTTTAAAGATGACAAAAAAGATTTAAATATAAGAAAGTGACTTCTTGAAAGAAAAAAAGGTCTTGATTTGAAGTATCTCTATAATGTTCTGATAAACCAAACGCAGTCTTCAAATGAGATTCAGAAATTCTTCAACTAACCATAGTATATTCTTAAGTCAAGCAAATAAAATTACATTATTTTAATCGCAATTAAAGGAATCCGAAGTTCTTGAAGCAAAATTACACGTTCTTGGTATGAGAAACAAAATCGTTTTGAATTGAAAAAATGTGTAATCTTGATACGAAATAAATACAATTTTAGAAGAAGAGGTAAACATTCTTGAACGAAGAATGTAGTGAGTCTTGTTTCAAAGATGAGCAAAAAGATTTAAATATAAGAAAGTGACTTCTTGAAAGAAGAAAAAAAGTCTTAATATGAAGTATCTCTATAATGTTCAGATAAACCAAACGCTGTCTTCAAATGAGATTCAGAAATTCTTCAACTAACCATAGTATATTCTTAAGTCAAGCAAACAAAATTAGATTATTTTAATCGAAATTAAAGAAATTCGAAGTTCTTGAAGCAAAATTACACGTTCTTGGTATGAGAAACCAAATCGTTTTGAATTGAAAAAAATTTGTAATCTTGATACGAAATAAATACAATTTTAGAAGAAGATGTAAACATTCTTGAACGAAGAATGTAGTGAGTCTTGTTTCAAAGATCAGCGGAATGAATGAAGGATAAGAAAGTGACTTCTTGATGTTAGAAAAAAGTCCTGATTTAAAATTCTTGAGGTAAAAAAGATTTAAAAAAATAAAACAAGAATGACATGTTCTTATAGGAAGCAAACGTTTCTTAGATTAAGAAATTATTTATCTTAAACCAACTTTTTTTTAATAATCTTAAACGAAGTCATTTATCATCTTGAAAGAAGACAAGATTATCTTGATGTGAAAAGTTTTCAAAGTATTCCGTCAAAATCAGATGTCTTCTTCAATTGAGATTGCAATATTCTTGACTCAAAAATATTTACTTAAATCAAGAATTAAAAAGAAGAAAATATTATTTTATATTTAAGTAAACACGTTTTCTTGGATAAAGAACATTTGCTTTAGTTAATAAAATATTTACTTGGATTGAAACAATTTTTATGAGAATATTGGTATTCTTGGATTAAGATATCCTTTTTTTCCGTGTAGTTATTCAATCATCGATTGATCCCTTACAAAACTTAGGTGAGAGCCCTCAAGCATGAATTAATTATTTAGAACCTAGTCAACCCCAAACTCCGTTCTATCGTGATTTTTGAATGAAGTTTGAAATTGAAACTAACGGAAGAACCGACCCCTCCATACATTATTCAGAGAGAACAGAAAATACACAGACGCTTCATAATGCAAAATTGCAATTCAGCATCCAATCAGTTCTCCGTCGATGAGCATACTGCACTGTTAAATGAGCATTCAGCTGAGTTCTATGAAGTAGGTAACTATGCTATCAACAGTGTACGGGCTTTCAACTGAGATCAGAGTGCTTCACATCAATTTTTTTTCATATAATTAGCTTTTTATTCCACTTACGAGTTACGACCCACTAAATGTTGTGTCGCTATATAAATGCACAGTAGTCACTATTATAATAATGCACTAAGAAATTGCTTCATTACAATTTATGCTGTCAACTTTCTAAATTATGACAGGTGCGAATGAGGTGTTTTAATTGAATCGCCTAAGGCCTTGCGTGTTCGGCCTAGAAACGCCGTTTATATTCAACAATAATAAAGCTTGTGTTGACTTCATTGCGATTCTGCTACTGCTGGTGTTCTACGATGAAACGTTCTTATCTAACGAGATCTGTAACGTTGAAGACCCATAATTGGTATTTTCAGAAGAGATTGTGAAGTTAGTTTTCAAGAAAGTTATGTGCCTGAAACTCTGTCACAATTTTATTTTCAAATTGAAACATATCAAAAGGAAATGTGACTGTTAGCTTAATAATACTTCTAACTTGAAAATCCTTTCAGCTTTATCGAAACTAAGCATAGCTATGATATGAATGAACCCATTAGGTACCTACACAGTTGCGAGCTACAACGAGAAGGTCCACTGGTGCGTGTGGATAGTAGTATCGCTTACACCGTAACTTGATATCAAATGTATTATGTAACAGTTTAATGCCTACAAAAGCCTACAGTTACGAGTATATAACGGAAATTCGAACCCTATCTCCACTGATTTTGGAACTATTTTCGTTTTTCGCTGGTTATTAGCGCATTGATTTCACCAGACTTCGATTCTAATGGCAAGCTCGCAATATCAGTATGATATCTGCATAACCAATTTACATAAAATTCAACTGTAAATATCACATTTCACACACATTTTACTACAATACCCTAGTCATTTTGCGACCGAAGATTTGTAAAATCCTTTCATAAAAGAAATCAGGGAAAGTAAAGGGCAATTTAACTTATAGCTCATTATTACAAGCACTACCTGCTTCGAAGCATTTCTTATCTACGACATATTGCTTATCGTTCAACGCTCTCAGATCAAAGATATCGCTGTGGTTTTTCTACAACTCGTTCAAATATCCTGAACTCTGTATTTTTGGACTATTGACATATTTGGGTGATTCAGGTTTCCTTTTCTGGGGTGATTCAAGTTATTGGCGTATATCTAGCGTCTTACTGTACAGCAGAGCAGAGCTATTAGTCAGCTGTATAAAATGTATTGGATTTTTCTTGAGGGATAGCTACAAGCCGGTAGCGATTCTGTACAGATCGCCCATGCGCTTTGTAACTTGATTTATCGCTTGTTACCAGAGCTGGAACTAAATGTTATGAGCGCTCTCTTGCAAAATAATGGCTACCCTCGCTTTCACGCGCACAGATTTATGAGTCAAATGTATAAAATATAATCTTGGGCTCCTCTTACTTATAAGAGAACAAATTACACTGTAAATTTAGGTGACACCCACATCTTTCTCTGATAATTCTTATTACATTGGCTAAAAAATCTTTTTTGATATTAGCAGCATAAAATGCAGATTATCACATATTTTATTTTTACAGAATATAATAAATAGTACATAGATGCTTAGTTAAACACGCAGTTCTTTCGAGGAACTCTGTATTTTTGTTACAATAAACAATTTTTAATAGATCATTAATGTCAAGATTTTATTTCAATGTTCCATAATAACATTCATGTTGCGTTTATGTTTCTGCTAATATGAATATAAAAAGAGTTCATGTTGAGCCACCTGCTGTGGTTTGGTTAACTTAATAAATGACTTAAATTTGTTATTACCAACCTAAACATAAATTCTCTGTAACGCTGTCTAATAATATTATTCATATAAAAAAAAATCAATGCTACGCCACAAGATTAAATATATTTCAAAAAAATAATAGGTGTTGGCAACCAATTTTGTATCCATTAGTGATTTTATAGATTGCTTAAAACTTGATCGATTATGTAGGTACATGCCTATATGGCTATTTATTACAACCTCCCAATTAAAAATATTTTGATGTATATTATTGCGCGTTGAAATATTGAAATGACTAGCAATCATATACGCATTACTGCTAAAACCAAAACGCTAAATAAAATAGAGAGTTGTAATTAAACCATGCTCAAAACGCTTCGAATAAATTCACCAGTCAAATGCATAAAACTTTATTTGCAATAAATCCGCCAAGATCGGCATACCGCAGAAAATCAATCATCCACATACGCAGCACAAGACACGCTTGGCACTGTCATGTCGCGTGACTCGGCACAATACCACCTCACGAGGGCCAGGAGCTCCTGGAGATCGACGGAGATATCACCACTGAAAAGTTGATGCCTTGAACTAGCGGCATACTAAAATAGATACTTTATTACACCTTTCAAAGGTTCTGCGATTTTATATTCATGTTCCTTATCGCTAAGAGGTCAAGTATCCACGATTCGTTTGGCATTTTGTGATGAGAAATACTCCAGAGAAATTAAACTCTTCGTATACATGTTTGTTTACACGAGACGGTTTCTTTTCTTGTATTGTTTTATAGTTCACACTTAAATCATGCGTGATCAGATGAAAGTACGATTGTTGTCTTATCTGACATCTTCCCACGACGACGGCCTGCGTGTGCCAGCTCATTGTTTGTTGATATCATATCGAAAGAATCCAACAAAAACAATACTAATAGAATGGATCTATTACGACAGTAAATGTGTCAGAACATGCATCATTCATTTCATGATTTTAAACGAACCTTTGTCTCATAAATAATATGTTTTAAAATGCAGAAATGCTTAGAATATCTGATGAATCGGTTGATCGTCCTGTTTATTTAATTTAGTAAAAAAATAATACAGAGTCAACTTCTGTAAAATCGTACATAAAAGTGCAGAGTGAGGCAATTTTCGGTGCCGGCTCTGACAGCCCCAAATAAAGAAATGCTCAACAGTCGCCTCATAAATCAATTTTGTAATCCTGCCATCAGAATTCGACAGGTAATCCTTTGGATGCATCGATGCTCGTTGACGGCGCGACAGGGCCGCCATCCACTGCCTGGGGACCGCCGAGTTTTTCTCTAGAAACCATTCGACGCATGACATCGATTAAAATTCTACGTCGTCCGACACCCATTTTTGGGAAGTCAACATATTTCTTATTCTAGACATTATTTTACTGTAAATGTATTCATGAACAGTTCATGTCGCAATATCCCATATACCTCAATACGCAATGCGTGACCGCCGGACGAACATAATGAACTCTTTGGGTTAATAACCGACAGTACGCGTACATCAGGATTCTACCTACTTAACACAATAACGTAGCTATTAGTTTTACTCCATGTCATTTATGTGACGTGACCTTTTGATAGGAAATTAATACAGTTAGCCGGAGCTAAGAGGCCATATCCGCATAATATGATTGGCGCTCGGAGCCCGTACATCACGATTTATAGGAAGGCGTGACGCGAAGTGTAGTGGAGGGATGCCCGTGCGGCTGCGTCGTTATCTCCTCAGCCAGCCAGCACATTGTGTGGCTTGCCCGGCAGCAGCAATTGCGGCTCGATTCCCCTGCATTTCCCGCAATAACTCGCGCTATTTTCAATTGGCAGTACGTGTTCGCAACGCGTGCCGCCAACCACAGCCATTGACTTTTGCTGCCCACAATTTCGATCAAAACCTGTGTTCATCGTTAAGTCTTTTGAACTTTGCGGTCGACTTTGAATAGTTGAGTCAGTTACTAATGTTAAACGTTTTAAATCGCTTGGCATCGCACTTATATCCAAATCATATTCTAAATCTAATACAATGTTCCCTAAAGGGGTAATTTTAAAGACCTCCAAGCCACCCACCACCGTCAGTTTGATTGATTGCTAATGACTATTGTTACGCTGTTACGCAATCCCCCAGGCGTGCTGTCCATCTAATCTGACAGTGCATATGACGGCTAGCATTAGTTCAATATTGCAGATCAGCCGAGCCGTTTATTTGCGAACAACAATAAACGGATGTATATAGCTTAGGGACTTGAGTTATCAATGGTACCGGATACACACACGGCGACGTTATAATAGAGAATGCAATACGCCGATGCAACTCCTAAGGCCACGTAATTGTTAATGACAACCGTCTGTTTGGTCCTATATTTTCCTTCCACCGTCTTATAATTTCGTGTTGGTTGAAGCGAAAAACGTATTTGCTGTGGGGCTCTGATTACCCTCCACCGAAGCTGATTGATTGCTAATGGATATTGTTACGTGATCTTCTTTATGGGAGAGATAATATCTCGTTGTGCGCTCTCTAATGCTCTGATTGATTCCGCCGTAAACTCGTACATTTTCACTCGGAATGTTGCCGCGATACGGTCTGCGAAAACATCACGAGTCTTGCCAGAATTGATGTTTTGTTGCTGGTTTTAAGTTATTGCTAATGAAAAGTCCGAGTGGTTATTGTTATTGTAACGCCTCCAGCAATTGAATTCTATTGAATTATCTGTTTCTTAGCATTACGTGATTGTCTTCGGCGGCGTTACCTTAATTCAGCTACAGTTACTCGATAAGAGCCGGTGTGCAAGTTGGTTGCATGCTATTTGTGCCCCGATACAACTCGTAATGCTGGCTGGCGTATTATAATTGATTCAAGTTGCACTGCCCAGCGACCCGACAGACCTCGATACGAATCAGCACGCGGCCGATGCGGCGAACAACGTTACAATCTTGCCGAGTGAAAAACGCACAACCGCTGGTTGGTATAGTAACTAATAAACAATCTATTTGTAGCGACAGAATACAAAACGTCGTGGAAGCGGCTTGAATGTGCTCCTAACATGTTAATGTGCTTATTGCCAAGTTACAGCGGATATACTTTCACGTAACTTTCATACCTGTTCCTGATTTGATCAAATCCTGCTAGAAACGTAAGGTATAAAATGTTATTGCACACGAATTCATGTATTTAATAAAAAAAAACGAATGTCTTCAGTTAATATTTTGTAAAAGGTGATGTCTGATCCGAATGTTTTCTATATTCTGTGGTGTTGCGCGCTTGCCGCCGCGCCGGTCGGTGATTACTATCGCGTTGATGCAAAGCCCCCATTATTGCCTTATACGTAGCGATTGTATCCTCTGTGACGTCGATTATCGAACACTTGTCGAGGTCAGCTCACAAAAAGCCTTTGAATCTATTCACATGTTTAGTTTTTGGACGATCGGATCGCACAGACCGATATGGTTACCTGTTAATATTCAATACGATATCATTTAAATTCTGTAATGTTAAACAATGATTATCTGAAGGCTATCGCTTAGTGCGTAGCGGGTAAACAAAGGCGGCACCAGCAGGGTCAGGGCGGCGGCAGCGTGTCTGAGGGCGATGTGCTCGGCTGATTTATGTTCGGACTTGGATGGATACCGGAGCTCTTCCGCGATGTCCGCTCATGGTAACCACAAGGATATTGAACGAATCCTTTTTGAACTGCGGAAGCGCTGGATTTATCATCGATATCAAGTCTGGGTGCGCTATCAAGAGGGCTAAAGCAACGTTTAAAATTTCGATGTCCAAGTAACCGTAAATGTTAAATTTTTGATTTGACTGCTGATTTCAAGAACGCCAACGACTGTTTTCGAATAACAAACGCTGCATCAGTAATTCGAACAGTGATCGTCCGCCACATTAGAAAATAGCTGCTAGTTAAATTGGAGCAAAGTTAAATGACTGATACTAGTGCGATCGATCGAACATGTTCTTCGACCACTACAGGGCGCTGCGGTTTCTACTCGCCCGGTAACATAAGTAGCCCAGGACAGAATTAATTATCAGCGGGTCCGACTCAACAACGGTTTCTCGTGTAAAACGAGACGAGCACCACGATGGGAAAAAGGTTAACAGCCCGTATATACATGCAGGCATTGTCAAAGTGAAATCACTCGGCTCACATGCAGAACATACGGTTTTACTTGTTACAAGAGGTAGAGGTAAAACACACATATAGATAGAACAACATATTATCATGGCAACATCTATTGATGTCTAGTAACCAGATAGTCGTAACGCAGACAGAGAGAACGCGTAGTTACCCTTGCAAGGAGTTCATTATTTGTGTGCGTGAGCCCCATAAACAGAACAGTGAGCGTATTATTACTTCACACCTGTTTAACGCTGTTAACTTTATCACCTGGCACTGAAATCATGATTACCTTTGTGTCTATCTAAATACCGCTTGAAGCTTTCCGCTCAACTATCATCAAGTGTTTAAATTCTGCCTTTGCAAGAAAGCGTCGTATATAGTCGTAATCTCCGTATCGCGTGATTCAACCTCACAATCTTACCCTGACATAAACATTGACCGGTATAATAAGTCTAATGTCATCTCTGCGGTGTTTTATTAACTGCTTATTTTCTTCATTATGTGAATAGTTACTTATCCTTACCGCCTTTTCATCAAATCTGGCATGGTTAAATTTCACAAATCGATATGATACGCGTTCGTGTGATTTTGTTGGTTACGCATGCATGGTTATTGTCCATAGTAATAGATTAATTATTGTTTTAGTCGGTGAAATTGATGCTACTAACTTTTTTACGCACAAACCGTTGTTGTGTGACTTTGTTACAAATTTGTTTTGTCTACGTGGAATAGATTTAAATCGATGGCATCTATGGAATGAGTTAGTATGCCATAAGGTTTTAAGACCGGTGTATGGTATCATGGTAATTGGATACACTTACTCGCGGTGCCTCGAGGACCCTGTTCCTGCTTTACTGTTGAATTTATGTTTACAACAAATCAGTCATCTCACTTCAGTTGTAATTTTTTTTTAATTAAAAAGTGGTCTAATTATAAATAAAATAAATAAATATTCACGGACACTTAACACAACGCCATCTAGTCCCAAATTAAGCAAAGCTTGTACGATGGAAACTAGACGGCTGATAGTTTTTTTTTTGTAAATACATACTTATAATACATAGAAACACCCAGACACAGAACAAACATCTATGTTTACAACACACAAATGTTGGTTCTCGGTGGGGATCGAACCCGCGACCCACAGCACGGAAGGCAGAGCTACTACCGACTGAGCCATGACGCCTGACGCCTGAATTACAATGTGAAGATTGCGAAATATGGTCTATTTCAACTAATTTTAAATGGAGTTATATGACATATTCCACTAGTAAATCCGTATAAAGATAACGACCGCTACTCACGGAATGCGACAACATCCATATAAGTTTGGGTGGTTTTGGATGGACATCAGTAAAGCATTAAATAATTTACATAACTATTTCTTGATGATTCATGAGAAGCATATTCGAATTTCTTTTTAAACTAACTACCAAATAGGAGTTTACTTTATTTTTTTAACGCGGTTCGATGTAATTCTTTGAAGCTTTACACGCTTTACACAGCTATTAATTATAATCAACTTTTCTATAGAACTTGAATTGCCACACTGCTTTATAAATTCTCTTGCCAGTAAAAAAGCGACATTAGACAAAGCCGCCTGAATATTAGAGGTAGAAATTAGTGCCTCCATTGAATTTATAGCATCAACAAATTATCAAGTTGGAGCCAACACAATCTTTATTGTTTATTCTTGTACATACCTCACAGAGCTTCTCCCTCTCCCTTGTGAAGGGGAATTACTATTACTACTTAAGGAAAGTAATAAAAAGTTTTAACTAAGGGTAGAAACTCATAAATTGCTATACCCTTCAGAATTACTTCTGATATTTTGTATTGATATTTGGCGTCCGTGAGGGAGGCAATCCCGTAGACAATGTAGACAAGACATCATGTCTCTTCCGAAGCATTTATACATATCTTCGTGAATTCGATCGGCCGGTAGATTACGTACGAGTTACCTTGCGTTATTCGTCAATGTCGTCTCGATAAACGAATCGGCAAAGCATTACCCTTTGTGTGCATTTGCCGGTAAAACTGTTCGTGATAAATGAGACGATGTCTAACACGAGCGATAAATCAACGTCTTCTTTGGCTAAAAGCTTTCAAGGCAAACGTCTGCCATCGCGGACATGTTTCCGAATTTCTCTTGTCCATTGATGTCTAATTTCTTTTGACAAATGGCATCAGTGCAACTTTACAAGCGTTGGACGTGAAACAAAGCTCTTCAAATTCAAAAGGTGATTTATCTGACATTGTTGACTGTTGTTGTAACAAACAACTTCTGCCTCATAAAATTTACAGTAATAGGATCATTTGCAGGCACTTGACTTTTGCAAACCATCATCGTTATCGTTATTGTTCAACTTCAATTCTGTCTGTAAATTCTTCAGCGCTTTGTCTAACTCAAGGATAACAGACTAGAAGGTATCTAAAAATCACAGATAATCAGTTCAGACGCTAAAGCAAGCTACAAAATCTGTGTGAGCGCTGAACACTCTTAGTTGATGGTTTTCCACTGAACCGGTGTTGATTGAACTGTTCCCAGAACAGGCAGTTTAACGTCCGATTTTATTGGGTCAAGCGTTTAAATCATTCGCAGAGATTGCATAACTACCTACGTACTTCGTTCGTCCATGTGTTGTGTTCACCGTTAGTCAGCGTGCACACTACTGCTTTTTGCGCATACACTTGGGATTGGGATTTAGCACCATCAGCATATTAGCATTATATACAAGCGTAGTTCCTTTTGTTTTTAAAGTATTTCCGCAAGGTTTAAAGGGATTTGTTGTAGTGTGCACGTGGACTTAGCTGGCGAGTAGCGGGGCTTCGTTTCGGGGTATTGCTGTGTTTGTAGGTAACTTGACGCTTTGTTTCTCACGCATCGGGTTGCTAATGCAATTAATGTGGCTTTGCTGCGAGACGGAAGGCTTGCAGCTTTTCCCTGTTATCCCTTGTTTTACAAAGTGTACAGTGCTTTTTAGTTATACACTATAGAAATTAATTAATATTAAATATTAATTAATTTAAGTTTTGTTTTTTATTTTGTTGTAATTCCTAGGTTAAGGTGTGCAATAAAGTATTTTCTATCTTTCTATCTATCTATAGACACCCCCATTTTATCAAACGTTACTTTAATTTATCTTGGAACCTTAAGAATAAGTAAATAGTGTGAAAGGACACCTTGAAGGTAAATATAAAACATCACGTGGTACTTAATATTTATCCTGTTTTAGGAATATTGCAGAGTGTATCGAGCTATTTCATCAGTAATACTAGTAATCCACTCAACCACATGACATGACGAGTAGTAACGTGCTCCCCCGACGCGACACGCGACGCTAGCAACCTATGCAAGCATGTCACTAGGTGAGCGAACGTCGTCGTGCCCGATCGCTCCGAGGCTCTTCCACAAACGTGTTTTATATTTATTTATGTTGTATGCCCTCGGTTTTTATAATTCTGCGATATCGGTCATCGTGTCGCGTATGTCTAATGAAAGTTTTCTCTACGCCTTTGCATTTGAGTGCCCAGTTCACTACAGAGATTTTTACTTATTGACTCAACCTAAACAACCGCTGGACCGACAACTAATATAAATGGCATTTATTTCAATAATGTTGGTCTGTGTGCCCGTGATAATAAACCACACTCTCATTTTTATTTCAAATTGTTAAAAGTTTAAGGATTCCTTTTGTTTGGGTCTCACCTTGAAATTTTCTGTCTATACCACCTCGATTGTAGCTATGGTTTGTAATTATGGTTCTAGATGAGAAAGCATATCGTTTAATTAATATTGCTATTGCTTTTAATAAATTATCGAAATCGCGTTTCCTAATACGTAATAAAAGGATCACGCGGCTGAAACGGCCGGCACTAGAACGTGATTTGTCGAAACGGGGTAAAGTAACCACGCTCTTCGCCTCGTGATCTGCGGTTAGTTTTATATGTAGGTCTGCTTGTATTTTATCCGTGTCCGTATAAATCTCTCGCAGGAACGTGAACGCTGAAGGCACTCGATAAAGCTTACGCTCAATTTCACCGTGAATCTCTTTAACTTGCAAGGTTGTGAGCTATCTCTAAAGTTTTGCTCCACTTTAATCATCCTACTTTTGATTTCAAATTTATAATACCAGTTTTAAAATAAGTCCTTGTCAATTTCGATAAAATTCTCGACATGATTCTACTTTAATTGCACGTAAGTCGCTATTAAACTGTCTTGGCTTCCATTAAAAAGTTGTAGACCCGTTCCGGTCTTCAGAGAATCATTTTCTAGCGAGTTTTTTTTGCTTGTTGATAATTTCAAGCCCATCCTAACATCCAATCGGAGGCTTGTGTTTACTTGCTTTTATTGTAAGCTCTACGTCTCCCTAGAAAATATTAGATGATATTATTATACGACTTGACAATAACTACATGTTATTTAAATAGAGCGCCAGTTTTACTATAATTTATTTTTTTGTGGTCTGGTGGATGACTTAGTTACATATGACGGTGTGGCAGCTGTCTGGCTAACGACACCCTGTAATCAGCTTACCGCGCTATGTAACGAGCTGATATACTTGTTGTGTTCTTTGTCGTGTTTATCAGACGGAAGTTACCAATACCTCTCTTAATCATTATATTTCTCTAATTAGCCGTCGCCCGCGGCGTTGCTCGCCTTCTACACCCTTTAGAGTGTGACTTTTCAAAATTCCTTTCGTAGTGCACCCCTACACTATATAAGGATACTAGCCTCCAAATTTCATATCTCTAGGACTTATAGTTTAGGCTGTACGTTGATTCTCAGTCAGCTTCAAAAGAGTTTTATATATTTAGAAGAAGAAGATGAGGAAAAATTGGAACACCGACTGTTGTTTTCTGTTGTCCTGATACGGAAATAGAAATATTCGTGTGACAGACGCTATTGTTACCATGCTCTACGATTTATTTGGTTTGGTGTGTACTCGTATTAATATTTTAATGGCTAGTGTATATGATCTGATTTTTTTAGTTAGTAACCAAAATTGTACCTAACATGTACTATACGAATGGACCAATTTGAGTATCACAGAAATCTTCGTAGTACCTAGGTATGTTAGTTATCCCAAGGAGAGCGATTCTTGACACTCGTTTAAATGATAAAGAAAGTGTTCAACGCCTTAGTGAATTCAATGATTTATATTCAAAATTCATCTGAATTTGCCACTAGTTTGTAAAAAAAAACCTTCACATTATAAAATCATGTTTATTCAAAGAGATGGGTTATAATTACCATTGCAAATATTCTTACTTAAAGTGTAGTCGTGCTATTTTGTTTGGTTGGTGGATTGTGGCCTGAGGCAGAGCGGGTGTGTGTGTAGTGTAAATTAAAAATATTATTAACGGAGACTGCGAACCACTTTATCATAAAGAACTGTCTTAAGAATAGCTCCGTTTGTTAGGATTTCATTGCAATGTATATTGCAGTCACAGTTGTAGACATTCGTATTATTTTATTTGAACATGCGTGAACAGTGCATAAATCCTCTTGTAGCTTCTAAAGAAAGATGCATTGCGTGTTTTCTTTCTGCATAACCTCGTAATCCTAATTAGGTGTAATTAGAACAAATTGCAAATGTCACATTGCAGTCACGCAATTCGATCGTTTGCTCTTGGCTATTGACTACTAAATAGATTGTAGTCAATAGCTCGCAATTCTTTAAACAGATCTACTAAAGTTACATTAAATACCTTTAGCTTTATCTAAAGACACTTGTTCCTTTATGGCCACCTGCTTGAGATGTATCGCAGTAAATGTTTTACATAAGAAGTGGTTACTCGGGGTTGCTTAGATGATTATTATGTTACTTCGACTGCAATAATTTCGTCAATTTAACCTTCATTATATACCGGGCTTCTGTTCTGATCATATAATTTTTTATTAACCTTCGAATACAGCTTATTATAATTTAACATTTGGTATTTCATAAATATCATTAATTATTAAAGATATAACGCTATATTTCCTAAGCTGATTTCAATAATTTCTGAATTCATTACGTCTATGAAAATTATAATAGACTCATTAGGTGCAGCCGTGGCGTGAACGTTCATTGTTTAGTTTTCATCTCAAGGCTTATCGGCGAATAATAAATAAAACTCAGTCTTTAAAAACCATTTTATAATTCAATTGTAAACAATATTGCAACCATTAGCACCTAAGCTTTTCTCAACAGTAATTTCTAAATCAATTTACATCTGCTCTTTCACAGAGAATCTATCATGGTAAATCAGTTTGGAAACAGAAATGTGTATGTAGGTCAATCATAATAGGCTATGGCATGACTCCATCGACAGTTGTGACTAGCCTTGTCCATGATTGAACTAGTTTTTCTATAATCTAGACGAGAGCAAGGTGATTGTGAACTCAGATAGGCAAATGTGTTTAATGTTATTAGAAGCGCAAAGCATGTAATCGAAAAGAGAACCAACAACAGGACAAAACTTTTTATCTAATACAGTAAGGTACGCAATGCAAAAAGTCTAATGGTAATAGAGTCTAGTACCGCTTGTGATATTGTACTATTTCTTGTTACTATTTCTTGTGATATCGTAAACTGGAATGAACTGGTAATCGTTTTCTGGTGTTCACCATCAGCTATCATCAGTATTTCCTGAAAGATATAAACTAGGAATTTTCAAGAAAAGAGTGAATAGGTGGATTATAGCTAAGCGTGCTCCACCTTAGGCTGCAGCTACACTCACCATCAGGTGTGCTGGCAGCCAAATGCTTATAAAAAAATACATGTATCTTGGCCAAATGTTTGAATTCTACTTTGGATATCTTTATATCCAATCGTCTATCCTTGTCTTTGATGCCCAATCCTGTACCAACCACCCATAGATCATTTACTTTGTCTGTAATAGCTTCTTGGTCGAGAGCCAACTTGTTAGTGATTGCTTTCTGACTACCGTCGGTAGTGATATATGTCAAGGTGATGGTTCCAAGGTTGCAAGGATTTTCTAAGAAGTTAGTTCCAAATAGTCAGGGAAAGCTTAAATCGCATCGCCTAGAAAGCGATATAATATAGGATGGTAGAATCAAAAAAGACGAAAATGTACGTTAAGTTTCTTCTTCTTCTTCTTCTTCCTGCCCTTATCCCACTAGGTGGGATCGGCACAACATGTTCTTTTCTTTAATTCTCCCCTATCGTTCGTCATCTCAGTATTCACTCCTCTCCTATGCATATCATCTTTTACACAATTCATCCATTCTTTCTTAGGTCTATCTCTTCCTCTATATCCATCCACATTCATACTTAGCACTCTCCTCGTTACGTGACTCTCTTCCCTCCGCATGACATAAAATATACGTAAAGTTTACGACGCTTTATTAATTAATTTTAAGTATAATAATTTTAAAATATATATATTTATCGGGTTTTCAAAGAAATATAAATTTATTAAAACGTTTTCCCAACACAACGTAACAACGACCGAGTTTCGAAGTACGAGAACCTGGATAATATTGAAAGTTGCCCTGTAAAACAAAGTTGGTAAGGATCCAATACTTTACAGCAGTAGTTCCCAAAGTGGTCCAGGTGGACCCCCAGGGGTCCACGGGAGACTCGTCGGGGGTCTATGTAGGCGTGACAAAAAAATGGGGGTTCACAATTCGTAAGCGGGGGGTCCACGGAAATTTATCTGCTTTCGATAGTGAAGAACTAAAATGTTGGCTTTACTTCATCTATCAATGTAGGCAGATAATATTTTAAGAATCAGTAGGTAGAAAGTGTCGAGACTTGCAAAAGGACGAAATACGACTTGTGGTGTGTGTGCTTGTCGAAATGTAGCTGCAGGGGGTCCACCGAACCCAGTTAAATTTTGAAAGTGGTCTATTACAAAAAAAGTTTGGGCACCTCTGCTTTACAGCCTCGTATAACATCTGCCCTCGGGAAAGGTCGTACGCAAATAAACTCCTCTTTATAGAGGTAATGAACTTTATAGATGTGGCTTTGAACTAATAGAGTAAGATTGACGTGCGACCATTGTCGCTGCTGGTCCCGGGACAAGGTCGTCGAATTCCCACTACGCCCATCCTGATAAGTGCTACCGTATCGATTTGAACCTTGTTGTCTTCTATACTGTTATAAAACTGTAAAAAGGCCAAAAAGTAAAATTAAAGATGTGGGTAAACGAAATATGCAGATCTACTAAATAAACGATTCTGATTCTGAAAATCGAGTTTGTATGTTTGTTTGTTCGCGGATCACGCCTTAACCACTGGACCAATTTCAACAAAACCTATACCATTCGGAAGCCCTTTTTCCGGATTGAAACATAGAATGTTTCGCAGACGTACGAAGTCGCGGGTATCAGCTAGTCTCAGGTATAATTATTAAATTCTTGTCTTATATTCTTCTTCATATTCTATTTGGTCTGTATAACTAACATAAATTATACCTACTTATAAGTAGATATTTCAGTTGACTATTCTAAATTATCTAATTGCCATGAAAAAAGTAAATATCAAGACAAGACTTTCTTGTTATTTGTTGACTGTCAGTCAAGTAACCCTTTACTCGTAGAACTGGAGGTAAGTGTATCGGAAGAAGTAGTACGTACTGTTGCTAGACATCATGTCCTCCTTTTATTTTATGTGACAGATAGACAACTAGAATGTCTCCTAAGCCCGTGCTGGCTTGACAGGAAACATATTTCAGCTACATACAGTATAGTAGCTCTGGGGAATTCGAGAAGCAACGCCGACATAACAATGGAAAGTATTTTTGCCAGTGTATTTGTTCTGTTTCGAAGTACCTATCTTCTATTTGGGTAAACACGCTTGCCAAAGTTTATCGTCGCAGTAGGCAGTACCTTTATTGAGGTCAGCACAACACGGTTTACGATTTCACTCAATTCTTCTAGCTCAAGGGCCGATCTGCCTCCGATGTTGGTTTTGGAAACCGTTTAATGTGTTCATAAAACGCTGGGCTTCTTTATTACAGTTTTGCAGTTTCAAGCGTTAATTGAAACATCTCTTGATTTTATGAGCTTTCAAAGTGTTATGCGAATTTACGACATGCAAAGTTTTACGGCAAGCGAATATGGAATTTTATGGCTGGGGCGATACAGAACTCATCGCGTACCTTGGTAAAATAAAATAACCTCGAACATCCTGCAAGATTAAGCCGTAAATCATATAGACGCAACGAGCCATGTAATACAATTAACTGGTATGATATTCAAATACATAGGATTCAAGCTTTACGTCGCTTGACTGACTTAATTTAAATCCCTGAAGAAGCATCTTAGTGCCTTTGCAATATGCTGTCAATGCTAGACAATGTTTGGAAACCCCTCTATTGAAATTATTATGAAAATTCAACTTAAAAAAGGATTATTAAAGCGTCCTTCAACATCACATAAAGCAAGCAAGCTCGTATGAGTTAGTGGCCAACTCTGGTGACGGAGTTTTGGCCGTCTTAAGGCCTCCGTCATTGCTTAACGACTGCTAGAGCCGGGACCGACAGTTTAATGTGCCCTCCGAAGCACGCAAGCGCTCAGATGTAAATAACTGTCACCCTACCGCGCAGAACGTCACTTAATTTACGTAATCGGTGAAGATTGACTAAGCAAGCCGCGCCACGATCGCTTGAAAATCACATGATATTATAAAGATAAAATTATAAAAATTCATCTCAAATGCAATCTGAATGTAAAGTGGCGTAAACTAGGTGGCGATTGTTGCTTGTTAATATTTAATAGCAGCATCGGCATTGATGTCTCGGAGAATGGACTGATCAACATGCTACTGTAGGGTTGCCGCATCTTCGATCCGATTTTAATCATGAGACAAGGATTATTATACATTATCTTTTCATGTTTTTAGTTTAACCTCTGCGGTAAGCATGCCGTTTCAAAATTACGCGTACTCAGGCCACAGGGGGCGCTACTTAGCGATGGCGTTAAATAGTAATCCGGTACCTACATCAACTCCCTATAGTATAGCCGTTGCTGATTACAGGTCAAAGGTAATCTGATTCATGTGTAAAAACATATGGATATATTCCCATTTACGTACGCGTAGAATGGTATATCAACGATACTAGAATACAAAGAACTTTCCAATCTAACAATATAACAATCTAGTCCATCAATAGGCAAAGGCGCGGTTTGTCGACAACATTACCACAGATAATGCAATAGTTCAAAACTGGTGCAAAATGCTTACATTTTGACAGCACGACATGACAAATATCTCGCGTGCGCATCTTAGGCCCGCAGGTTTTACAGACGTTCAAATTCTATCATATCGTCTGTGCCTTTGTCAACCCTACCACATCGCGTCGCGTCGTGCAGTCGCACCGTTCATTGCATTCCAATTTCCGACCCTTAACTAATACTTGACACCGCACTACGTAATTGCACCAGCTCCGGAGTCTTAAGTTAAATAAATCTGCATACCCAGTATATTCGATTAACCTTCTATTCAAATTGAATTTAGAATGTGGTTATTGAGTAACATCAATGGTATATTTTGACCGGCCTTGTGGTATAACGCGACTATATTATTTCTTAATTGTTATTGTTCTGAGACAATGTCTTTTAAAATCAGCAGTGTTATTCATAAATTCCTGATTATATTATCAAAAACGTGCACGGCTTTTGATCTTATTTCTTTGAGGTACAAGTTTTCTTTTTAAGGAACACTTAACCTTACTTTGATTTGCATCTGATTAGTCCTTCAGGGTATTTTTTGTTCTTAATATGCCATGATAAACCAAACAAAAAATGGCCTTGCATTGGTTCGGCATTCACGAATCTATTCAGTCAGATTTAATGTAAATCTTAAAGGGCACAGGCGTGGTGCTGCGTACTTGGGCTTGGTAAATTTATCTGTAGGCGCAGCAGGTGACCTCTTGGGTGTTGGTTCGTGAGCTTAGTTACATATTTATTGCATCCTATTCAAGTCATTGTGGGATCTTGTTTAAATCATCTGTCCGTTTCGAAATCTGTTTGCTACACAACCGTGGTAGAACGTATCTATAGATAGTATATTATTATATCGTTCTTTGGTAGTAATAGTTCCTAATAAGGTTTGGTATTTAATTTTGTTATATCTCGGTTCGTTTTGTTTGGGAGTTTATTGTTAAATGGTTCTTGAATTTAATTAAAAAAATGTATGTATGTATTCTATCAGCCATCTAGTTTCCATCGTACAAGCTTTGCTTAGTTTGAGACTAGAAGGCGTTGTGTTAATTGTCCGTGAATATTTATTATTATTTATAATTACATCTTCAAACCAGCAGGTATCAAAATTAATGTACTGCTCTCATTATAGATCATTAAAGTTTTAAAACGATTAATACTTATGATTGACTTGTACTTGAACAATAACACAACGCTTACGACATGTGATTAGACTTAACTCAATAATTGCAGTCAGAACGCATTGCCGAGCCCGACACAAAGGAGTCTAAAATAATTGGCCAATGTTAGTTTAATGATTGCATTCAAACAGCACCTGTAGTATATATTTGTATGAAATCCGCGTGGGAATCGGCAGCAGGCCCGAGGCACTGAGGTTGTGTAATCTCGCCAGTTCACCAACCGTGCAGCCAGCGTTTCGAAAACTGTTGCACCCGCGCGATTGTTTATTTCATACCCATCCACTTGAGATGTTGAGACACTAAACAGAGCAAACGCCTTAGATTCAGCTATATTAATTTACATTGCGAAATCTATACTATTATAAAACTGTAAAAAAGCCAAAAACTTAAATTAAAGATATGGATAAACTAAATATGCAAATCTACTAAATAAACGATTCTGATTTCGAGTTTGTCTGTTTATCTGTTTGTTTGTTTGCGGATCACGCCTTAACTACTGGCCCAATTCCAATGAAATTTATGCCATTCAGTAGCCCTTTTTTCTGTATTTAAACATAGGCTATATTTTATTGAAATTAAAGACGTGGATTCTTAGATACAGCTTGAACTCTCTAAACCAAAAGCCGCCTTTGGCACGAGGTTCATCGTATGCTGGTTGACAGATATTTTGGTGAGGCTATATTTTATTGAAATTAAAGACGTGGATTCTTAGATACAGCTTGAACTCTCGAAACCAAAAGCCGCCTTTGGCACGAGGTTCATCGTATGCTGGTTGACAGATATTTTGGTGGAAAGTTTCACACGCGTATGAAGTCGCAGGTATCAGCAAGTACAAATATAAAACCAGTATGATATTTTAATTGCTTATTTTGCGATGCGATATGTCTAATAAAATATCTCTGATTTATAAAAAATACTTGTACACAGATGTCAAGTATGTCGTAAACATAGTTTCTTCATACAATAATGAGAGACGACAGCTTTCACAGAAAAACAACTTTCTGTATATTGAGATTATAAACGTTTTACAGCCTGCAGATTTACAGTTACAAGATCTTAGAGAACATGTAGCCTAAAATCATTTCATATATTATGTGGGTTATCTTCGCTGATTAAACTTGTTTTGGCTAATATTTTTATAAAAGATAACCTACTTAATAATGCCCAACTTTGAATTTACATCAATTAATATTTGATCCATCACTGTTTTATTAATTGAACTGTCCCATTTAGTAATCTCTACTACCAAAACACTTTATACACACATTATATGTAAATCGTTACGAAACAATATTTATTGAGTAGGAGAAAGTCTTTAGATTCCACGCGTGTACTCTCAGTAGCTTTATTTACGTCTATGCACACAAAGGTATTGAACAAACATTGTTCGCTGACGGTGAATGCTTCCTCGACGCTCCACCATTGTTTGCACAAATAGGTGACAAACAACTTAGTGTATTGGAGACCTCCGTCCGTCCTCACAATCGGTCTCATTAGCTTAACGAATTTATCTTGGATTTTTCTAGGGTTTAGACCCGGCCTAGCTAGGCTCGGCCTAAAGTTAGGCTCGAGTTAAAACTGAGACGTGATTATCAAAGACTTTCATTCATTCACTCAAAACTGATCAGTAAATGAAGTCAAAAAAGAATTTATCGGCAAAACAAGCCAAAAAATATATTGTTGAAAAAACAGTACGTAGTAAATAATATAAAATAATTGAGAAAAAACAGTCACCAAATTGATTTTCATGACAAATGTGAAGTTAGACTCGAGTGAAACCTGGGATGGGGTTGGTTTAGCGAAAGTCTATAGTTAGACCTCGGTGAAGGTACTAAACATGTAACGTAATATGAAAAACCCTAGTTAAGTCCAAAACATGAGTTAAGAGACAGGGTTTTTCGATAAATCTAAGATAAATCTGATGAAATAATGAGACCGTTTGTGTTCTGTGTTCCTCACGATTGTAGTTAATAGGTAAACTGTTTTGCTCTATTGTAAAAGTGAGATCTTGGTTAACATGACCTTACATTGGCTTGTGATTTCTATGTCGTAAGTCTCCGGGTGTTGTTTATGTTCAGTGCTCATTATTTTTCTCATTCTTATCTTCCGCGTATTGACGGCTTGTTCCGGTATACAATCTACTTTACACGCTAATAATGTTGCTGTCTCGCATGAATATAAGTGGATAATTTAAATATTGTAGTCAGATTATTTATTATATGTGTAATATTTGATAAATTATTAGTACCAATCGCTAAATAAAGATAATTACCGTGGAAACAAGATACGTATTATAATTGATATTAATTAGAAATCGATCTCAAATTGAATATGTATCATGGTGACGTATGTTTTACGAAGCTTTGTTCGCAGTCCTGCACTTTACAGAAGCTTTAAAATGCATTCGTCTCTTTCAGTCGGCTTGCATCGATTACTTGGAAGAAAGAGACGGAAGTGTGTCAGTGGGCGCAGGTGAACGACCGACATACATTCTCTTATCAGCTTTGCAGGCCGGTAGTGACGTCCCAGTCCTTTAGCACCTGTCCATGTTCATATTGCCTTTTTTTCACATTTATATTTGGCTTTATATGTCATATTATGTAATGTGTTTTGTATACAATATGAAATATATGCTTAACCCGACGTTGCAGTTCTTGTTATAAATATTCTGAATCCGTAAAAGCCGTACAAAACATAATTAAATATTGCTAAATCGATCTGTAAATGTTTTTTACAAACAATCCATTCTGGGTGCATTGAATATGTTGTCATACTTTTTGTACGCATTTTCTTTTTTACCTTTTCATGATAATTTATTTGAAAAACCTAATCGTGTATTAACATTTATTCTTATTTTTTCAGGTACGTCTCATTTTTGGTGATTACGGGTAGATCGGTATGTGTTTTTAACAAGTTAATTGCAATGATTCAGTGTTTTCTGCATACAATTCATTATCAAATTCAACTAGGTAGGAATTAGGTAGAAAAGGCATGTTATAGGTATCTCTGGAATCAAAGTTACAATGCGTTCAATATTGTTTCGTTCTTCTTATCTCATCGTCACTAGTCAAATCACTACTAGGAAATCTTCAGTGTCCTAAGAAGTAGTAGGCTCCTAAAAGGCCTAGGCTATTTGCCTTTATAATGAGAAGCGGAGACCTTGGAACCGACACGCTTTGATACGATTCAAGTTGTCGACACAGCGTGGGGTCCGCAACATCACAAATTCAAACAACATTAACTCGATTCAAACATGCTTCACTTAAAACAGTTTTTTTGACCACTTCTTTTTTTATTTCGAGTCTTCGTTTTTATTCCAAGTTTCCAATATTATATCATCTAAGACTTGATTCACATTATCGGGATCACGTTCAATTTGCTTGAGGATATAAAATTTTCCAACGCCTATCGTTGGTTGAGATCGAAATAACTCTATTACCGCGTGCACACTATGCCCATGCCGCTGCCGGAATGTATGGCGGCATCAATGCCGCGGACTTATTGCCACAGCAACATCGCCTTTATTCTCACTAAGCGGCATACATGCCGGCAGTGGCATGGGCATAGTGTGCACGCGGTGTATAGTTCAGGCGGTTCCTGAGAAGCGCGTGGTCAACAAATGGATATGTTACCGCTAATGGCATTTTCATCAGAGCGTTTCCGCGAGTTCCTCGTTTCTGAGGTAAGGTTGGTAACAGTCTTTGGACCTTTATAGAGAGCAATATTTATAACAATACTTATAAATTCCTTATAGCCCTGTCGTTACCCTTTGGAAAGAAATAGCAATAGTTTCTCCATTGTTTTCCATTGACTCCAACAGACTTTGTTTGTTGTTTAATAAGATTCCTAATTTACCAGCTATGTCATCATCACAGCGGCATCGCAGCTAAACCACAGCTTAACCAAGGACGTTTGTGCAGTCGACATTGTTTATTGTTAAAACCTTCACTTGTTCTTTTGTTGTTTGGGATTGAATGACATGTCATGTGAGAGCGGTTACAAAAACCTGGGAATACACACTCGTGTTATTGTCGATTGTTTTCGTAGAATTTAACTTGTAGAATTTTTCGTTTGACCTTGTGTAAAATGCCGGCCGAAGGTCCAAGTTCTCCATAACGGATAAATTGTCATATGAGTTTGTGAGATCATATTTTTCCTTAATTCTTGGACTGTTTATACTAGGTTCGCATCTAGTTGAATTTTGATTTCAACCAGATGATTTAACTGTATGTACCTATATACAAAAAGTAAAAAAAAATAACGTGTTGTATAATGAAGAATGACACAATATAAAACAAAAAATTTGTCAACTGACATAATTAATCAATGTTTTAAAAATACACCCGCGAGCAATGAATCCGAATTGCAAACTCAAAGATCTACAAATGTATCATTGAAGTTAAAACATTTATTAAGTAGTAGCTAGTTGAAGTAAAAATTGCGTCATACTCTTACCTCATATCAAGGCAAAGTAATTTAAAAAAAATGTGCAATCAAAATCTAAGAAGATTAATAAATAAAATTACGAAAAGTTACTGAACTGTCTGTTAAATGAAACACGCTTCAATAGGTCAGCACCTTTAAGATAAAGGTTTATGCTATCAACCCGGATTCATTGCTCTCAAGTGTAAATTTGGTTTGAAATACCAGCGTAAAAAATAAATACGTGCGTAACACTAAAAACTCCGTCGTCAGAGTTGGTCACTAACTCATACGAACTTACTTTTTTATGTTTTTGTGTAACAGCAATACCAATGCTAATGTTGACATCGCATGTGCCCCAATGATGAGGCAGCCTTGCGTTACGCTGTGCGAACAAACTCGTACACTTACATACTAGGCAATGCTGAATTGTCACGCAATGCCCATGAGATCGAAACAAAACGCCGAAAAAATCTAAAACAAGACAGCAAACTACCAAATTAAAATAGTGTAATGAAATCAGTTGCACAATTGCGAAACTTACGAACTAGACAGACTTAACCAACCATCGCAAATTAGATTTTACAACTTACTAGACTGAGAGCTTTATTCTTCGACGCACATCTAAAAATTTACTTTAACATTTTATTTTGCCCTCAAAATAAGAGCAACGCGGCGCGAGCTGGCTTTGCTTTCAACTAGATAAGTAAATTCGTTCTAGTTATTAATAATAATATTCTATTCCGTATGAAATATCTCTGAAAGCGCTGCTTCCAGCTTTTACTGAATGCTGAATGCATATTTCCAGCGGTGCCGTGAGTAATATCTATCCTACCGAGCCTTTGTGAGTAGTGTTTGAAGTTCTCGTATTTCTGAGAAGGTGCTTTTCTATTCTATTTGCGAAGAATTCATTTTATTTTCTAACGGACAGAACTCTCTCTCTGTCTGTTTTTTGTTGTCAATGGTTATTGTCTCAATTGACTGACGCAAGATGGTTTAGTTCTAGTTAATTATGCCT
Source organism: Eulithis prunata (assembly GCA_918843925.1). Lineage (NCBI taxonomy): Eukaryota > Metazoa > Arthropoda > Insecta > Lepidoptera > Geometridae > Eulithis > Eulithis prunata. The sequence goes on along the minus strand of OU974016.1, from coordinate 1,979,721 downwards.
ATAGCTTTATTTCTTCTAAAAAAGTATAACGAGTAAAGTTGCAATATTTGAAGTGTTCATGGCTGTCCGTGACACACTTTAATGTCCTTGGCCGCAACGTAACCCTCTACTCGCATGTTCTTCTCACCAAGTATCTTTTGCACAATCGAGCAGGTATATTGGTTACCAATAATCACAGAACAGAAGTAATATTGGTAATTTAGAACAAGCCAATATAAACTCTTACTTTTATGTAATTATTGCCCCACATAACTTCGTCACACAGAACAGCAGTTTACTCACTACTAATTTAATTATGTTGTAAAATAATGCAATGTGGTTATTAGAAATTGCAGCGCCGAGGTCACCGAGGTTTTTTTACTGAGTTGTTGAAACATCTCGCAATTCCAGCATAGCAAGCCCGCAACTTCAAGGACATTCCAAATGCCAAGCTGCACTCATACCGACAAATATTTTTAGCAGGAAGTGCTGTCAGATATGCAGACCGGTCTACTTTACCTACTTGTAGAATAATAGGATGCTTCGCCGAAGGTATTCTTCAGTCTGGTTTTTTACGCGACTACGGCGAAGCAAAAAGGAGGGTATATGATTGTACCGTATCATTTATCGAAGTGGCTGTATCATTCTTCAACTTCTCTATTTCCACCATGACTCGATTTTATACTTCGAATGCTGTTAATAAAATAGATCCTACTAATATTATAAACGCGAAAGTTTGTAAGTATGGATGGATGGATGGATGTTTGTTTGTTACTCTTTCACGTAAAAACTACTGATCCGATTTGGATGAAACTTGAAATATATACTGTCCGTGACCTGGATTAACACATAGGCTAATCCCAAAAAAATTACGGGAACCAACGGGACGCGAACGAAGTCGTGGCCGGCACCTAGTTATTCAATAAAAGCCGGAAAATTGCTCGTTTTCCCTAAGTTTGAAGCCCACCGCATTTCCAATGTACATATTTTAAACATTCCCCAGGTACAAAGCGTTTCCATAAATTGAATTTCCATATTAATATCCCGGTGATACTGCAGAGTGCAGACTCTTGATATATTGCGATTTAATTACGCGTGTGCATATAATTGCTTGCACGCTAGCTCAATTATATTCATTTGGAAATACAGCTATTTCACTAGACATATATTTTCATATGCATTTTATTCATTGCGTCTGGGCGCGGGTAGGTTTTACTAAATTTATACATTTTACGTCCCTTGAACTTAGAGAAGCTAAATAAAACAAGAACCGCAGACTTGCTTATCAAACAGGATTACGCGAAATTTTTGCGCTGTACTGCGTCTGACAAGTTCTATGAATGAAGTTATTTCAGCTCTTATCAAATACTTAACTATTCTTCGAATATTCTCGTGACTGCATAATGTGACGTAAACACGTTAGCTATTTTCTCTTGCTTCTTGCATAATAATGAGTCCACGTTTATTTCGCACAATTTTACAGCAAAAAACTTCGGTTCTGCTGCCTAACCAGCCATAAATGTGACATAATTGTGGCGTGGTGCTCGATACTTGTACGAAACATGTCGACTGTAATTTAATGTTAATTAATTAGCGTGTAATCGTACATAGTATGCAATATAATGAAATATTATGAGATTGATAAAAATCTGACTAAATTACAAAATACAGCACGGAATCTGTGCGGGATTTCCCGCGCACGCGTTCTGTGTATCGTCCATGTAAATTCAAAGGACAACGATTGTATAGGTACGGTGCAACCACCTTCGCATAGCAAGCAACGTTAGCAACCCCAACAAAATACCTATAGCAACAGTGAACAAAGAAATTCTAGACCGACAACGGAATGCACTTAACATTCACCCACGTTTACCCTCGCCTGGCGTTTTTAATAATTCAATACGTTTTATCCTTTACGGATTCACTTTTTAGTGTTATGCCCTGCCTGGTGATTTGCTGACGATATATTCTTTACGTTTTACATATTATTGCTCTCAGTCTTGGCTTCTTCGCCAAAGAATAGCTTGTTTCATACGGACAGCGAAGGTATTAGCGTTCAAAATCATACTATGTATATGAAATTGCAAGGATAACTAACATTTTGTTATATGCGATATACATTTTTACTATCTAGTTCGGAGACTTCGGAGTGTATTGCAAATCTGATTCGGCCACTAACTAATCTGTTATACTTTGCTTTAGACAAAAAATAAAAATCTACCTACCCGTACAGGTACCTACTACCTACAACAATGCTTATAAAATTACGGGAATAGGAATAGGAATAAGTACCTACCTACCTATTACCTACAAAATGTTGTTTACGTTGGTTTTAGGTCCCTCTTAAATCTACGTATCTGTACCTACCTAGTTCTTCTTCTTCTTCTCTTGTAAGTGGTCTCATCTCAGTTATATCTGAAATAAAGAATTTGAATTTGAATTTGACATATTACGCATACAAAACTGATGTGTTCGTTTAAACGAGGAACACAAACAAAACAACCGCCACCAACCGCGAGTACCCAGCCTCCTCGTGCTGTCAATTGCAATCAAGATGTACGTGTTGCCTAACGTTATTCAAACGACCCCGTTGTACCGCGGAATTGAATCGCCTACGTGATATTACGCCGTGGTATTGTACCACCGTCAATAGAGCAACCGAGCTTTTGTACGTTTTCGATTACGCCAAAAGTTGCAATGCTACAGGTGGAATAATCTTATGCAACAGTAATTGTAACAGTGGGAGACGATACTGTTGAAGGTACTCGTAGATACGTCAACCGGCATCCATTTGTTGTTAAATGCGACTTCAATATTTCGTGAATTCAGAAATATCATGCAAACTGAGCCCCGAGTCTGTGAATTTTTTTTTTGACTTTCGACTCGATTATAGCACACGCAAAAGCATTCGCAAAGCGAGACATTTTGTTGGGAATTGGAGAATTCCCAAATCTCCCGGTAGATGCGCTTATTCGGTTTTCATACAAAATTTCTCGAATGCGTTTGCGCGTACTATACTCGAGTCGAAAGTCAAGACAAATACACAGACTCGGGTCTCTACTCACTAGACTCGTCCAGCAACCACACTACATGTGTACGTAAGCAATATCTCCCAAATTAAAGCCTATGTATCGTAATGAGTTTCATCTTCTTGTCTTTATCTTAAAGCATCGAAGGTCCAGTATTGAGTCCAGTTAATATTCAGGGCCCTGTTCGGGTTCCATCTTCTGTATTAGCATAACTGAGTATGTATGATCTGCTTTAATCGGTGTTTCATTTTAACTCGGCCAGAATTCATTGTTTTATGTAAATAACCTATCGCGTCACTCTGTAGTTTTAACAGTAGTATTGATAGGGTTTTCAACTGCGTCTGAATATTATGGCATATTTGTGTTGTTTATTATTATGCTTTATTTCAAAAATATATAGGGATAGATCATAAGTTACTTCTTTTATTTTGAATATTAAGGCTAGAAATTTATTATATTAAATTATGCACCGGTCCTATCAATTAGTCGTAAACGTTATTGGTTTAACGGTTGTGTGTGACTTGTTTATAGATTTCTCCGCTGTGGATTTATTTATTTTGTGTTGTATTTCGGCCACCCCGTTACCTAGTCTCAACGACTTCACACCGAACTGGTTTAGGACCGTCCGAATTTTACCTTATTACACCTATATATGCATACCTATCTACATCTGGCTATAAATCACGTGTATTGAAACCAGTTCGAGGAAGTACCTACTTATATTCGTATTCTCGCCATCTTCCTTATAATTATCCCAATAACGGATAAGCGTGTCACTGCCCTGATATGACTTAAACATTAGGTCACTTAAAATTTTAAATTCAATTCAAATTAAAATACCAAAACAAAATGGGGCTTAAGTTGAAATCAGATTTCATTTATCAGATGCATATTGCGTGTGTCACTGTTTCCAATGAATAAATAAATAATATTATGGACAATTGTCGCGAGTCAACGGTTAACTGCTTTAATGTTTATTAACCAGCTTTCAAAAGAGGACAATCTCATTGTGTGATACCGATGTAGTGAATGTAGTGATTATTATTGTTATATTCAGCCCTCTGTGTCCCACTGCTGAGCAGAGGCCTCCTATACGAATGTACACCATGTAGTATGTATTTATTAATCCACCTATTGACTAGTAATATAGATCTTTCGATAAACATCTAGGGCGATAAATGTGTCGGATTTATCCGACCATAAAGGCAACTATCGAACAATTTATAAGTATTCAAAGGTTTAAAAATATCCTTAGACATTAAATGGTCCATTGATCAGACAACAAGTACATTGAATGAAATGTAAAAGGGTTATTTGAATAAAATAGAGTCTATATTGGTAATGATCGTCTTGGATTCCTGGTGTAAACACTTTAGAATCTGTCGATTTGAAATGTTAGGAATACATGTCATGTATTGAGTAAATCGTGAATTCATTTGGTCTTGTGCGGCGACATGCAAAAGGTTAAAATGTGGTACACCTTGAAGTTTAGTTATACCGATCGATACGAATATTTTTATTTAATCTTGAATTTTTGCAATGCAGTGTTGCTTTGTTATTGACCACAGACATACTATAAATAATAATAATAAAAACATTGTATAATACCTAATTCAGGTCGTATATATTTTTAATGTTGTATTGTGTTACTTAATATTATAAAACAATCTAATTGTAACATCTAATGCACATTACATATTGTGTGTTGAATTTATTATAGTCTAGATTATCTTGTAATATCTGTGAATTATTTTGAAAATGATACCTGAATTTTTTGTAACATAAGTATATCTAACAAAAAATATGGCGACAGTTTTATTTTGACTAGCAGTTCTTATCACGTTTTTTATCTAGACATAATATGATACAGTGGATAGCCTTCAGTCTGCTTAGTTTTTAACATTGAATTTTTTGCTGAAATCGATACAAAAGCACCTACATATATCGAATTCGTAGAATTTAACGTAAATTTTGATTTTGCAATTATTTAATGAAATTTCTAAAATATGTAAATCATTTTGCGCATAAAAAAGTTATGCTAAAAAGAAACGGTAGCATTTCATTAAATTTTAATATTGGCCGATTCATAATACATTTTTGATATTCTTCAATCGCTCGTTCGTAGTAATAAAAGGTATCATTTGGTTGTACAGTCCCCAGCTTTCCAATATAGAGTACCAGGCGAGAGAACGAGGATATTCGTTTGCTAAAGGTCACTCGGTTTGAGGAGAGACCGGTCAGCCTTGAGCGTGTAATTCACTTTCGTACTCAACTGTGTACATGGCCCTTGGTGTGGCCTCATTTCTCAACGCGTTATTGTTGGTTTTAGCTTGACTCAATACTTCGTTATTTACATGTTTATACTTTTTGAATCATTTTTAATAATTATAAACCTTACTGGTGTTTGATTCAATTTCATTGATTAGGTAATGTACAAATTGTAATTGTTTCAAAGAGAGCTATCATTGAACAGGCGATGGTTTATGTCTAAACCAATTGATCCAGTTTACGATTTACTTTGAAGGAACAATTCTTGTTCAGCTTCACAATGCAATCCGCTTGTTTTATTTTAACTATTGAAGCCCACGTTTTCCGGGTTTCCATTTAATGGAAACCATTGGAAATAGCTTTAGTTTTATTACTCTAGTTTCGATTACCTCCGTCCGTGGATCCTGTACAGTACCGGGAACACGTTTTATATAATCGTGGGCATTCGATTTGGAATCCCATTACATTGATTCGTTCTTCATTTTCTGGAAACATGTGCGGCTATCGTATGAATAAATACGACCTTTTATAAAAATATCAATAAGTACAATATAATATCAAACACGAATCTAAACTGCATAAATGTACAATACAAATTGAACTGTTTATTTAATTCACGAATTACGGCAAGCCTACGCTTAGCTTGCAGATATACCGTTACTCCCTAACAAAACATTGCAACGTAAACGAGTACTTATCCTAAATGACCATAATAAGCTAATACGGAATACCGTGGAAGTCTCTATTGACTATGAGGGTGTGTTAAGCGGTAAGACCATTTGGACGGTTTATAGCTTTTAAATGCTCGGCTATTATTGCTGTGCTCGATGTTGTTTGCTGAGCCCCGAGTCTGTGCATTTGTTTTGACTTTCGACTCCTTAGCACACGCAAAAGAATTCGCAAAGCGAGATATTTTGTTGGGAATTACAAAATTCCCAAATCTCCCGCTAGAGGCGCTTATCCGGTATTCATACAAAATGTCCCGCTTTGCGAATGCGTTTGCGTGTGCTATACTCGAGTCGAAAGTCAAAACAAATGCAGACTCGGGGCTCTGTACCTCATGAATTTTATATTCTGTGCCATACGGGGATGACATGCCTGAGTCAATATTATCCTGGGTATGAACAATATGTTTGTCAGTCATCATCATGCATCGTTTTTCTATTCAAGAATAAAGTTTTGTATTCCATCAGTTTTATCATGTTCTTCTTACGGGAGTTCAACCATCCCCTTGTCATCTTGGACGTGTTTACACTGACGAAGTTGCTTTTATCTCTGAGAGTATTTTTTCTCGTGTGTATTTATGTTTGTTTTGATAACATAGACATGAAACTGTTTTGTTGTAGAAAATACAAAAGCAAGAGAATTCTGGACGATAGGTATTTATTTAAAAAATATAAGAAAATTAACATGGGTAGCAGAATCAATTAGTATCGAGACGGAACATCCAGAGACGGGACAAAAGTTTACAGATCATGCCAGCATGTGTCTCGATTCGGATTCGAACCTGTACCTCTTTCCTCTCAGCCGGTTCGTCGCCATTTGTATTTATTACAAAAAATCTAAATACTAAGATAAGTTTTAGCGACTCGTGACTTTTTTCCCGACAATCCTGACTATTTTCAAAACCATAAAGGCTTATTTCCTATGGTCTTGTAAGCCTTAATCTAGTTGAAGTATGAGATTGAATAACACATCATGATACAGTAGTCCTTTGTGAGTATGCTAATGCTTTGTAGGACTGTAGGGCACGGGTCGGCTCGATGCGGCCAAGGATATCGCGATGGAGAAGGGACGTTGGGTAACATTCCAATAATTTTGCTGAGTTTTGTACGTGTGCCTAATGTTGCGTTCACACTATGCCGCAGTGGGCAGGGACTCGGGCAGGGAAGTGGGCACGAGCTTAATGTGAACACGATAATGCCTCTGTACCGGCTCCCGGCCCAAATTCATGCCTTTGCTCTCTAATAAGAATAAAGGCGATGTTGCTGTGGCAATAAGTCCGCGGCAATAATGCCGGCAGCGGCGCGGTCATAGTGTGAACGCGGTATACCTAATATTACATCTTGGCGTGATCTAGTGCTCGACGGACCTTTTCTTTGACTTCCAGATGCTTCTGAGCTTTATCTAGTTAACTTTAGTTCTGTATAGCAGTTAGTTTTTGGCATTTTTGGGATAGATTATTATCACAGATTTAAGTTTGCATTTTATTTTAGTTCTCACTGGTTAAACTCAATTTATTCTATTAGGTAAGACCACATCAACTCGACATTTTGTAAGTGGTCTCATTAGTTTAATTCTGACATTTTTATAAAGTACCTACCTAGCTGTTCACTGTTTGTTCTGTTGTGCATCCAAGGTGAAGCGCGTCATGTCATCTTACTTCTTATGCAAATGTTCATCTTAAATGGCCGATATCCTTTTTTGGATAATTATATATTTCCTACATGAGACCAGTTGGTGTAATTTTAAAAAATATCATATACCTTTTTATATTTGCAAACAATTATCATATGCTATTAAAATTATGCTAATGCATACTTACGTACACTTTTGTACTAATTCTAGTTTAAAGTTTGATTTAGAGCAGGTTCGATTACCCATATAAAAGTCTGATAGAATACGGCTGCCTGTAAACCATACGCAATATACGGATTCCCTCGTAAACCGAGTGGCACATAAATATCATCCATCTTAATGTTCTCGTCTGTTTGTAAATCGAAACTTTTATATCAATTCTGCGAATTGAGATGTTTTGTGGCAACCATTCCTAAGAACTCGATATCTATGAATATCAACTCGGAGATGTCGAATATTGGTTTAACTCGAATTCATTTCTATCCTAAAATAGGCACAAGCTCACACAGCATGTCATGTAATGTAACACAGTGCGGTCACGTTCTGAATAACCTACTTGTATTATGTTTCACAGTGTATGTGTCGCGATTCGTGACAGCGTTTCTGTCTTTGTATCATCGTTCACGTTGTGCAACGTGATGTGCTGCGCTCTGTGTGCTTGTTCACAGGCGCGGTTACCCAACCAGATGCAGTCGCAGACTATTTCCTAAGACACTTGAAGCGGTTTTTGCCTATCTTCAAGTTTGATGTTGCTTAGATAACAGATAATGAAAGTCTGGGTCCTAGCTTACCTCTCCTATGTGGAGCTCGTGACGGTATTTTATCAGGATTCTTTCAAACGAAAATTACAAAAGTTAAGCTTTTCATTGCACGCGTCAGTTAACATTTTGTGAAAATCGTGCCCCCATAATTGTCGTTCCAAAGGGGACATCTGATCAGGCCCACCGGACCGCACATCCTGTGATATGCATATGGTCCAACAACTACCTACCTACATGCTTGAAATGCATTCTCATTTAACACTAATTGTGCTGCGTACATGTTTTACTTTACATGGTAGGTGCGTTTACATTGGACTTTCTCTAGTTACTTGCTCAGGTGTGAAATTAAATAAAACCGATTTTTTTGGAAAGCATAGGTGGCAAACTCAGTGAATTGATCAGTTTATCTTCTTCAATGTTCTAGGGTGTGTCTTTAATACTCCATGACATCACTTTTGCTCCAAATATCAATATTTTTATTTGATGGTAACGTTATAGCTGTATTTACATATTGGGTGTAACCCACTTATTGATTATTGTGTTCATTGGAAATGGAAGCAATTGTCTTTAACATTAATGTAGACATTTGAAAAATCATCTTTCTAGCTAAGACTATCGACCATCAACTTATAATTTTGAACAAGATATAAGTATCAAGGGGAAATTTGTTGAGTAAATTGATATTTTTTCCTCTTGCGTCTATATTTGTAGTTTTAAACTTTGCATATGGGGGATTATCATCTTTGAATAATCTGGATATATTTACTCTTACTTGAAATCGTCACTATTCGAACACCTCATTTGTTTCGTTTCTGTATCATACATAACATAGTACGATTGTCTTGCCTAGTTATATAAAAAGAAAAACTCCTTTTTCTCCGCGTTGTGGGGTCAAAAAGCGTCTTTCACATCAGTAATCTACCAGCTGCGATGGGCTGCCAGTGCTGCCACGTATGGAATTACGCAGCTAGCTACATACGGTGAATTGAACATGTGCCAAAACATGTGTAATAATGTGTATGTATGTATACCTCTTAACCACATCAGCAGACATACTACAACACTTAACCATAGATTATAGAGCCTAGAGATGTAATCACTAGTGAGAAACACAGTCGCTACAGTGTTACTCGTATCTTTAAACTGAATAGCATTTTTCTCAATAGTTTCTGTTTGCTGCAGACTCTTTCCGTTCGCTTTATCTTGTTCATTGAAGAGCTGCACTGTCATTAACTGCTCCACTTCTGCCTATTGTTTGAGATCACACTTTCTAAAGTAATCTCTATTTCATATCTGACTCCGTTGACATGTGGAGCGGGCTCTGAACCTGCTAATTAATCCTGTGTTTTACTGTTAGATGATTTTACAAAGAAGATTTTTTTCCCTCATTTTATTTATTTATCCATATTAGAGTTATATGCTCGGCCAGGCACCTCGGTATATATATACTAATTGTACTATGTAAATATGTGTATGTAAAGTCAATCGTTTTGATAGTGATTTTGTGTTTGCCAACTTCGTGTACTTATGATAACTTTTTTTCCATACATATATGGTTATGCTAACTTTGGTTTGTAGATAAAATGATATACCTATTATAGGAAGCATGAGAAATATATTGCTCGTTTCGATTTTATATAAATCATGTATTTGGTGACGTTTGTTTTTATAGCAGTCGTAAATATAACATGCCAGTAACTCCATGGTCAGGATTTCATTATTATTATAATAATAATATGTATAAGCAATTCACACTTATATATTTACACATGTGTTTATTGTATGTAATGCACAGGAAATACACTGTTATCCTTTACAAGTAGGTACATATTATATCTATCTATACCTACCTTGCAACTTAGAGCAGTAAGAAATATGGTTATTATAATTATGCATTAACGTCCTTACTTATTAACGTTGCATAACTTTATTCAGCTGTTTAAATTATTACTGTCTTTTATCAACAAGTCATGTACAATTGTGACAGAACTAGATTTATATCAACTGTTTATCTGTTATAAGTATGGCCCATACTCTTTATATGTAGTTGAGAATGGAATCGCACCTACCTAATTGAACATTTCATTCAATTGATCGTTGTTGTCTGTTCTAGATAAAATAGTCGTTAAATCTGTTATCACTTCTTTCTTGTATCCCATCTCATCTTTCATTTGATCTGGCTTCTATTCGTTATTTTGCCAGACAACTTTTCTAGTTCAAAGCTCGTGTCTATCGATAAGGAGGACAATCTTTTCAGCACCAATGGTAGGTAGGTAGGTACTTATTGGGTGACGTGATAATGACAAGTCGATTTTATAGAACGGAGCTGTTACTATAGAATAAATACATTTGTACATTGCATAGAAGTTCCGGTGTTGTTATTTCCGACATGTTAATGAACACAGACAACTGCCTAGTTTCAGGCACTTGATTATTGAACTTAATTGGAGGCGTGATTAAATTAACGTGCTTTATGATGCGTTGTATCTTCCCTACCTCCGGAATATGTAAGACCGCTGTTTACCTACTCAATATACGGACGTTTAACTTTTGTTTGGGATTACCGATTCGCCTTAAATTAGGATTACATAAAGAAGTGTTACCAGATTTACCAGCGTTTTTATTTTGTTTTCACATGACCTTAAAGTAGGAAGATAACCCGTCTAGTAGAGGATAATCTTTTTGCTCGTTCCTAGGTGATAGATGTGTTGATATATCGGCTGTCACTATAGCCGGTGGTTACGGGAATCACTGGTAATGTGTTGGTGAGCACCAGCCTAAGTGAGTGGGTGTTCTTGTTCACGAAATATCTCTAGCATAATTACGATCTCGGCTCAGCTCTAATTCGTGAGTCACGGCCGAGTGAAATGGCACGCGGTCGCAATAGTAAAGAGCAGTTGGAACACTATGAAACAACATAAAAGAGACAAAGAAAGAACAAGAGTTACAAAGAAAATATAATGGAAGATAAAACATAAACCCTTGTTTTGACAGAATTGCGGCAAGCAGATGTGGGAGTAACCTATTATTGGCCAATAGCTGTAGTAAATTATTTATCATAACAACCACATAAAACGGTGTTGATTATTAATAAATATGAAATATGGGTCCGGAGTTTTTGGTTTCAACGAAGTACAAAACTATTGGCATGCTGTAAAAGCAGTAATTTTTTCATGCGATGGAGCTTTTATGTGAAGTCCTCCTTTGCATCGTAAAGCAGCTGCGGTAACGTGCAAAGTGATTCAGCTATTCTCCCCAGCTGTGATGCAGCCCATCGCTGCGGTCGCTCCATTCAATTACCCCGCGTGATGTGAATGCTAAATCGTAACAACTGAGAATTTGTCATCACAAACACCGAGCTTTCACCTTCTATAGGCGAAATATCGATTGACGGATCACAACGGTGCGGAAAGTCACGAGCGAGGATAATATCTCATCATAGTGATGGAGCGGTCGACAGGTTCCTATAGACAGCATGTCTGTAGGTGGCCTAACAAATACACAATCATTATATTGTCACAGGCTGACGACTGGTGTGGGCTGGTAACGGTCGCCGGCGCCCGCCGCCATCATGTCTCAACTGGGCCACATTTACTTTGTAATCCCATTACGAGCTCGTTAACGTAATCCTGCTGGGACCTCGATTCTGTTTAGACAGCAGAACTTTTGATCAATCTCATTTCAAAAGATTACTTACCTTTGTTTTCACAGCTGATTCATCAGCAATGAGCAATTTTGTAATACAATGTGTCATCAGATAACCTCGTCCAAAGTCTATGACATCAATAATGTAGCACGGTCACAGTTCAATACTCGTATAAACAAACAGTGACCATTGTTTTGCTGACTCATAAATTTTGATGGATGACTTTGCCCTTTATTGTTCCTCATAAAAATGATACAAATTATCCCGGTACCACTTGACGATAGTCGTAATAACTGAAGGATGGAACGTGACTGTGTGATAAAACAAGCTAAGTCAAAACGTGAGTGTTCTCTTATGGTGTGACCTATGAACATCAGGGCCGTTAAATCACCTGCATTGGTTGACAGCTCAGCAATTTGAAGAGAAGTGATACTTACAATAAATGTTTGTTTATTATTCAGTTTGCTAAGATGAAACTCTTCCGAAATACCAACTGCTTCCATTTAATTCGTTCCGTGGTCACAAAGACCCAATTCTCTGAGCTCATTGTCGACGGTGCGATGTTATCTGTCGTGGGCGAGCGGCTCAACAGCATATCTGAGTTAAGCCTCTTGTTTTCATCACGAAGTACACTACTCACTGAATGCGTGACATTTACAAGAGATTGTTATTTGTGCGTGTAATGGTGATCGTGCACGACGACAACACGTATCCTCACCGGGTGTGGCCGCCGGTAACTGGATGGCTGTAGATTTTTTAACTAGATACGTCTGATACTGCTCACTTGACCCGGCTGCGACATTTAAAGAAAGGTTTTATCCGCGCTCTGGCAATTTACTCTATTAGTAGGTAATTGTTCTCGTTTGAGTAAAGTAATTGCCTCTTAGTGCTGGCGTTTTGTTCAACGATGATACAGCGGACCAATTCTGTTTATGACATGAATCGGTGCTGTGTTCATTCATGAGCTTTAGACAAAAGTTAGTTCAATCGCTTAGCAATTTTAGTGAAGTCGCATTGGACATTCTCAACTTCATGTTTCACATAAATGGTTTTAATCATATTTGAAAAAAATTTGGTAGTGATGTTTTTATTAGCCAGAAAAAAGCTATAATACGCGTTCGCCTATAAAATTGTATCGTTTTGATACATTTCCTTCTTTGTTATTTCAGTTTATGAAGAACATTATTCAGACCTTATTCAACATGAAAGAATCTTGAATCTAAATAAAAGTAACGTAACTAGTTCTCGTATAAATCCATGAAGAGACGCGATGTGTTGTAGGTATCCCTCGTAGGTTGAGCGTCTGGCATCATTACGTCAAGGACTCTTAAAAGATATGAAGTAGGTAAGGATTATTTAGGATTAGGGCGAAATGCGTTGAGATTACTGGAGCTGAGATGGAGAAAAAGAACGTTGGAATTATATTTTGGGGAAATTAAAACTTTCCTGGCAAACTAGCCCTAAATTACGGAATAATATTTAACATTAAACGTATAAGTATAAGAGTTTTACAACGCATAAAGTAAAGGTATTGTTTGTATAGACATTATTAGACTTGAGTAAACTGCAAAATAATTGAGACATAAATAAATTATTAAATTACTAGTTTATTTATATGTCTGTAATAAATACAAAGAAACGATCTCCATAAAACACACTTCACGATTATCATCATTATCATATAAATAATTGCACCATTATGCACTTCAAGCATTTTATAATCAACTAGCCGTCTCCCGCGGCGTTGCTCGCGTTAGAGTGTGACTTTTCAAAATTCCTCTCTTAGTGCACCTCTACACTATATAAGGATACTACTACCCTCCAAATTTCATACCTCTAGGACTTATGGTTTAGGCTGTGCGTTGATTCTCTGTCAGCTTCAAAAGAGTTTTATATATATTGATTATGTTACACGATGATAATTATTTATTTATAATTATAATAATAATTAATTTCAATGAACTAGCCTACCTTTATATGGTGACTCAAAAGGTATCCATCCTATAGCTTCAAGGCCTACAAATTATTTTATATAAAAAACTTCTACCTGTCGAGTCCATTTTAAAGCACAACTTTTTTGCTGGTTTTCCCAAAAAGGGTGCTTGTCAAAACGAAATCGTTATTATCCCTCTTTTTAAAAACTTCATGTAGGAGGGGACTAGTCAGATGTAGTCGTACGGAATCATTTAAATTTTTATAAAAATATGTATTTTAAAATGAACTACATTAATAGGCCTTTACATCTATTGAAGATGATTTATACAGCGTCGGGAGACAATCTATGCCTACACTTAACGACACACTGTAGTGCCTGGGTCAATTTTTAGATGGCTTGCCCAGAACCTATACCATAAAATGAACGACATACTTATAATACAAGATTTTACAATCATTCCGACGAGCTTAACTCTCAAGACAACAAGACAAGACCCTTCTCTGGCTCACGGCATCCTTGGCCGCATCGACCCGTCTCGACGCATGCCCTACTAAGTGATTCCGAATTACCATAGCCTAAAGGCATCGGCAGGTCATGCCTACACCTGCCGACATTGACATTATGATAAAAAAAAATATACATGTTTATATTAACGTTCAATGAAAAACATGTATCGGTCTCATTTATTTAATTCTTACTTAATATGGCCATTACTGGAATGTTTATATTTTTATTTCTTTCTATGTTTACTTTTAAAGACACGCAATGAGCTCTAGTCGCTGTCACAGAAGTATTCTTTAATGGGATCATTATATACACTACTGCTAGGTTGTTGCTTAGTAACGCTGCCGGTTTCGTTCAAAGGGTCGGCTTCGGCTGTTGCACACATTTCATTTGGCGTCTGCTCGTAACAGTTCTGATCTGCTTTGAATATAATATCGCAGATCGCTCGTTACACTGCGCTTTTGTTAGCCTCGCTGTATTTCATCATCTTTGACGCGATAAAGTGTGAGAAATATTTAATTTCATCGTTGTTTATCTGCGACATTGTTGGATGCTTTTGGTCTGCCAATACAGGTGTCGCCGCTGGCCTTTTGCTTAGTCCCAGAGTCAGTTTATCGTTCTGCATAACTGGAGGTTGCTGAGTAGCTATTGAGGGTATTTTGTCATTGTCATTGCTTTTTTCGTTGTCATTTTTGTCATTAAGAGTTTCCTGAAAATGTTAATTCAATTATTTGTAGGTACTATAAGTATTATTATGATCTGTGGTACTACTAGTGATGCTCGCATTGCTGTGTTCCGGTTTGAAGGGTAAGGGCCCCGGTGTAATTACAGGCACATGAGACTTCGAGATCTTTACGTCTCAGAGTGATGGACGCAGTGCATTGCCTTACAGGGCACGTCCTCATTGGACTTGCTCTGTGAGGTAATGCATTGCAGAAGTTACCACTTACCATCAGGTGAGCTATCAGCTTGTTCCATTACTTTTATCATTAAAAAAAAATCTGTTCTATAGAATAAAATAGAAGTATACATATTTAGGTAGGTACTCTTCTACTAGGCATGAGTATTATAGGCAGTGGTGACGTTGTATCTACAACGTGCTATAGTTTCTTGAATGGCTTTAAACACCATGCATCCAGCGACAATCTGACGATAATATAGCTGGAGTGTCATGGATGCCGTCTCGTCTGTCATTTACACCGCGATGTCTGATTCATGTTATCGACATCGCTACAACCGCCGCGTGAATGCTAAGAGGGTAGATTAGGCATGCGATGCACTCTTATGCTGTTCACACGCGTCTAAATACCAGATACACGACCGATAGGGGCGACAATGCACGGACCGACAATGTTGCTCTCACTAATGGTTCGAGAATTCTTCGAATGCAGCTAGAGATGTTTTGTTTCTTTTTACGTAATTTAAAAAAAAATGAGGTTCTTGTCGGCTTTATGCTTTTTTATAAGTGGTTGATATCTGTACCTTCTACCGGTTTTCATGATTCTTTTACTTGTTTGTACCTATAGAACGATCCTGAACTAAACTTCCTAACATTTATATGGACAATTTGATTTTTGAACCCACCTTATAGTAAAACCAATGTTTATGTATACAAACAATACTTTTAGTGCCTTCTGGTAAGATCGGCGTAAGTGGAAGTCCGGATAAATCACGTAACTAAGCAATTATCATATAAAAATATCGCAGAATTGCTTCGCATTCGGACTGCCACTTACGCCGATCTTACCAGAAGGTACCTTACCTACATTGTTACAAACTAATCATTACATTCCTTCCACCCGATACGTTATGCTTGCGATACCATAGCAATTCCATTTAGCGTTGAACTTGTACCGTACCAGTTTATCTTCCATGAGATAAATCCTCGTCCGGTTCAATTAACACAGCGAACCTGTCACACTGATGTTTCACTTCTATCAATTATTCATGCAAATGATCTGTTTCATCAATATTCATTCATCTACATCACGTTATTTCAAAAACAACTCCGTTAAAACATCGGTTAGGGTTCCGAAGACCGATGAAGAAAGCTAAAGTTTTGCTGTGTCTGTCCGTCCGTCTGTCGGTCTCACCCCAGTTACTCGTATAGTATACTCACAGGTTTTATTAGCATGATGGACCCTCGTTTGTCCAAAGCTTTGATAAAATTATTTTTCAGTAAGTCTAGGTGCCTAATGTGCCTATGCTTAATGCTACATTATAAAGTGGGGTGATTTTTTTACCCATCATATTTTCCTATAAAAGGGTCCGTGGTAATATAAAGCTTTACAATTGCAAGTAGTGGTTATTTATGTTAGTGGCCCTAGCCTCAACGAATCGGACAAAAGGAATGATTTCTAATCAATAGACTTTTTTACATCAATGTTGTCCCGAATGTCGATTGAACAGACACCAAACAGTTCTGAGCCTCTATTTGTGCGTGGTCTGATACGCGCTTTACCAACTTTTCTACTTGAGACTTTTGTGTGATACCAAAAACTGGTTTCATTTATTAATGCTGTTCGATAATAAGAATACGTTACGCTTAATGGTTCCAGATGTTCGTCTTCCGTATTCTACGGGTTAATTTATATGACACTGTGTTAATGAACTGGTTTTTGTCCATTGAAATCACAAAAGTTGTTTTTAATTCCTCGTCGCCATTAAGTCACTACACACACAGTTAAAGCTGAATATTGTTATAATGATACACCTTTTACCTTCTTGTTTATTCTCGTTCCTGTCACACTGATGTGTTCGTACGTTCCGAATGTTTATAGAAACAATATCGATCTCTTAGATTTAAACCAAGTACTTTGAAATCGTTATCTTTTATTGTCTGTCTGCAAAAGCTTTAAGAGTGTCATTGTTTAGTTTTTAATTTAAAACTCGCTTGATCTTGTTTGAGACACCACTAGTTTCATACGTTTATAAACTTTCTTTTGTTGTTACAGGTAAGCGATGGACTAGTGTTTTGGTAAGTAAGAAGTAAGTAAGTAGGTAGTATAAATAATTATCAACAAAAGTATCGACGGCGCTCATTGTAACATTTGTAACCAGTTACGATACCCATAAATAAGTGTTCATGATCATGTTGCCAACGAGCTGTTAATATTCTCAGAATCATATTTAAGTTTCGTTTTTTAATCTCATTCAATGTATATTTTCATTCTATTTAACTGCCCGTATGACATTTCATAGTATTCAAACAGAACTGGTTTATTCGTTTGGTTTATTTTTTATCTGGTAAAGTGATGGGAGTTACATCGGAATTTATTATGGTTATGATACGCGTGTTGTATGGGGCTTCTTATAGATGTAGATAATACGTATTTGAAATCATGCTATAAAGGGCATGAATAGATCTCTGGCCTTGTGAAAATAAATCAATTCAATTTGAATAAGAGCCAGCTCTAGATATAAATTTCTTTATTACAAAAGTATGATGATCAATGCCTTTGTTGAGGAAGGAATTCTTTTGATATATTGCTCCTTTAGGATTTTCAAGTATGAATCCCAACCGCACCATAGCAGCAATCATCTCGGGGACAGACTTTCTCATTGATTGCTCAATCGGTTAGTTTTATACCTACAATTTGCTTTCCAATATAATTTCCTCTATGTGAATTGTGTCTTGACTCCTTTTCCAACAATTTGCAAGAACCATTATCTAATGTGTTGAATAAACTGAAACGTGACGGGAATGCTTCCCAAAAAGCCCTTTACCTTACAATTGAATACCACTCATAATACATGCTAAACATGTCTCGAGAGTGCCCGAATCCGCATTAAGAATAATGTGTCCTATCATCTGACTTCCTCAAAGTACGTGACTATAATAAGGAAGACTATGGTATAACAAAAATTGTTTCAACCAAATACGGACACTGATCCGAGAATGGCTCAAATGAAGCGTGTTTGTTATAAGAATACGTTTCCGTGTAGTGACCTCCACTATTGAGCTAAATTAATGGCTTCGCCTTTTACCAACTACACCCATTCATAAATTGAAATCAATTTACACCATATCTATCTGATTATCAAATTATTAACTAGGTGTGATATTCATTGTTGTTAACTGAATCCTAAAATGTATGTCGTGTAATAGCTTATATAGATCAGATTTTATTATCATTGCCTTCCTGTGATAGTGATCGCTTTAAATGTATTTGTTGAGTACCATTATCAAGATTTCATACTGATGGTGATTCTCGCACGAATGCGCTTCAGAATCCTTTCGACCCTTCATTCGGTATGCGCTTATATCTGTATCTTGTGATCACATACCTGTCCCACTTCAAAGAGCGTTCATTTGCCGGTTTTATTTGTTTTGATTTCCATCGATTTGTGTGTGTCGGCTGCATGAGATAGTCCAGACTGTTCTCAGTTAATTATTACTATGCTAGCATCTATATTCGGCTTCTTAGTAGTCGGTATACAGAAAGTAACGTACATACTCTGTCAATGTTAACTTTGTTTCTATGATATTATGTAAGAAACATCCCTCATGCTTGTAATTTTGTTGAAATAGGAAAGTTTTTTAATCTTATAGGGACAAAAGTTTCCGAATTGTGAAATGAGGTCAGAGAACGAAAAAACTGTTGAAAACATGGACTTTCTCTCCATGTTTTCAACAGTTTTCTTGACCGTGGGAGGTGAAAGTCTGGCTACTTGTCCTTGAGTCCCTTGCGTATACAAAAAGCGGACAGCGGAACGGAAACCAATTTATGAGGGGGTACTATCGATTTCATCAACAACCTTAACTTGTGGCTCTTTTACATTTAGCTCATAAGTGTACGGAGCCTCAATGATCTCCTTTGAGAGACTTAGAACGTAGAAACCTTTTTCAGAAAATACCATTATAATTCCTATGTTCACTTTCATTCAGTCAGCGTTTGGCAGAGCAGTTATTGTCTCTTAATACAATTTCGTCTCACATACAAATCCTATATACCATACGACACTGTGGTCTAAAACCAGGTGTAACATCCAATGACATCACAAAAACATCTTTCATCACACCAACCGGCTCATTCACCTAACCTTCAACTCGTCCACACACTATGCAGTTCATCTCAAGTCTCAGAAACAAGAAACAAACGTTTCCCTTCCTCTATGCACCAAAACTTTACGCTCCACGGATTCTAAACGGGCAGGAAGAATAATTACCATCTCTTTTATGCTAATCGATTCTTTTAACCTCGCCGCATAGTATTTTGATGCATTAGGAACTGTAGACCAATCAAACGTCAGGCTTCAGAGGCTGCACCAAATTATTTGCTTCCGATTTATCTCTATGT
Source organism: Eulithis prunata (assembly GCA_918843925.1). Classification (NCBI taxonomy): domain Eukaryota; kingdom Metazoa; phylum Arthropoda; class Insecta; order Lepidoptera; family Geometridae; genus Eulithis; species Eulithis prunata. The sequence goes on along the minus strand of OU974016.1, from coordinate 1,959,940 downwards.
CGAATTCGGTTGCTGTATGTCCAGCAACACCCAGCAACACAGTTGAAAGAAAGATAGTTTTGAATAAATTCAGCAAATTGGTTTTTACTGCGCTGCATAAGTGTATCACACATTTTACAAGTGGGTTGGCTGATACGCGCCACAGCTTGAATAACGGATGGGTTAAACGTTGCTAGTTTCAACCATTACTTTAGTAGTAATTGAATCTACGGTACTTTGTTTCAATTTACCTAATGAAAATACTGTTGGCACTGCAGGCAAAGCTACTTCCTGTCTCATATTTAATGCTCGCTGAGTAATATAACATGTCAAAATATGATTTGTTGCTCTCCTGACTTTGTCTTTTTGTCCCTGGCAAAAAGGTCACCGCGGACATTTGTATGTGCCAAGTGCACACCGAGCATAATAAATTCCATAACGCGTTTAATAGCCGGCTAAGTGGCGGCGTGTCATGACTCGCAAACAGATCTGCTACTGGATTTGACATAATTCCACGTAGCTCGCTGCAGGGAGACGCGTCTTCACTCACCTGAGGGTAAATGACCACCTGACCCATATCCGCGTCCCGGCTTTCACCGGCGGCCGTTCACCCGGGAACCGACACGTAAACACCCGTTCCAATTTCCAAAATGGAATCACTCGGTACGAACGCAGCCCACCATTAATTGGGGCGCATTCCAATTAAGACCTCGTTACGTACGCCTCTTACGCAATTAGCATCGTCCGGCTGAACCATTAACAGTACAGGCGCATCCAATTTTTTAAATGAACTGGATTTTACGGCCTTTGTATTTCATGTTTTATCCTTCAGCTGACGAGCGCCGCGGTTGTTTATCATTAATAGTGTTAATGTTAGCTTGTAGAGTCGTTATGTTTTGTTCAAACTGTTTCGATGTTGCGTCTAGATTGTAAATTATCTCCAGGCAGGCACTAATGTTTTGTTTTGTGGTAACAATATCAATATGTAAATGTTTATTACGATGTATCTAATCTATCTATTCGGTATTGTAATATACCACTGATGCGCAATTAAATCATTTAGCGTCCGTTTAATATTCATGATATGAAACAGATTATGCGTGTTATTGTTTTCCTTGTACAAAGAGATCCTCTTGATGCCGGATCCAGCACAATGATCTGATTATAACCGATTCATGCCACTATTGTCCTTGTACTCTACATGTACCCGGTATGTGTTACCGTTCAATACAAAGACCTCTTTGCATAAAATTGCTATCAGACACATAATTAAGATTCGATATTTAGTGAGAGCTTCGAATGCCGCCAATGGTATGACGGCAATTTTATTGTCTACCATAACATTACAACATTTACAACTTATATTACGTAAAATAAAACGCAAATAGGCAATTAAATTATACCTACTAAGCCTTTGAATACTTCGTAATTTAAGGTAGTAGAAAAAATAAACAAAATACAAAAACTACAGTAGGTAACAATTAATGAGAAGTCGATTCCTATTCTGGAAATCGTTTACCGCGCGTAACACGAGTTTGGATAATGTATAACACTTTCTAAATGATTTCTGGTTTCTATAGTGAAAATCGCTTTGTGTTCGAATTAGATCGGCCTACACTTTCCAGACCAATCGTGCAGCCAATGTTTTATTGTTTGTATAGCCGTTGTCAAAACCGCTTGTTAGAGCAGACAGGCACCGTAACACCAAGAAATAATTGGCAAGTACTGCGCTATCGGGTCTAAACGAAATATAATAACACGGTATCATGAGAAACAATTCGCCAAGTAACTGGTTTGTGATCTTGCCTTGGTTTTACAGCTCATTGCACCCTTCTTCCGTAGAGCGGAGTGCTTCAAGGCTGGTGTTGTGGTGCACTGTGGGTCTCGCATCTGTTGAGGTAAACGGGTTATTCAGATCAGAACTGAAAGCTTGACCTTGAATGTGCTTCACGGCCGATATGCGATGACAAACATGCTGAGTATAGGAATTCCGCAAAATATACGACACTGTACAAATAGTTGGACTTGAGACTGTGCATCGATGTCACTTTTGAACCGGGCACAGTGCTGATTGCACTATACGTCAAGTTTCGCTGCCATGTGTATTAATTGCTAACACGCTGTGAAGTTTTTGCGCCAGCGTACATTAATCACGCAAAAAGGTTAAACAGAACAAACATAATTGCACTTTGTTTGTTACCGCTCGATTCGTTCCCCTGCATTACTCATTTTATTTTTACCGTTGATTGTTCTATAGTACCATTGACTATGCTGCATTGTCTAGCTCCGCTGGGGCGTTTTACTGTCATACTAATTTTTTTCTATAATACAAAATGGATAAATATCTCGGTCATCACGAACATGTACTGTTACTGCTAACAATTCGGTCGCAATATTTATTTACTGCAGTATTTAGAAGGAGCTTTTTGAAATTCAATTCGTATTTGTATTGTTGTGGAAGTTCGTGACTGAACTCATCGAGATCACCGTTTCACGCTGAGTTTTTGGAATTATTCATTAACCTTTGCAAACGGAGTTCTGTTCTTTTTTGGATGAACACAGAAACACAAGACTGCATGTGAATATCGGTTAAATTATGATGAACACCATATCTGATAATCTACATTGGTCTTGCAATGAATTCAGAGAATTCTATAAATGATCATTATGTTATCGGTGGGTTTTAATCAGTAGTAAACAACGAATATTCTGATTGGTTCTTCATTTTAAAAGGTCACGTCTGCCTTGTGGCTCTGAACCATGTTGTTTAGAAAGTTGACCATATTTGACGGTTCATTAATTCTCATCAATTACTCCATCAGTGCATGCGAGTTGTATGCTGTTGTGTAACAGTGTTGCAACGTTTGGTACTGTGGCGCCGCCGCGCCGGCCGGGGGCGTCGACCAGTGAAAGTGTGAAAGTGACGCGAATGCGCTTGCGCAGCGTCCACGCCACCGCAACCAACAACCAACCAACGCTATCTTGAAGTGCGAACGGTCGCATGCGCTGTGCTTTTCTATTTTACTGTTTTATTTCTAAGCTCTTAAATTATATGTATGTATCCGTGTCGCTAATTATTTATTTATTATGTACTGGTTGGTTGCATGTGTGACCAACAAATTAAATGTTCATATCATTCGGAAAGATTTCTTTACAATATTCTTAATGTTCCTGCAGGAAAACTTGTCACTACAAGCAACATAATTATGATAATGGCCGGAACCCTTCGGGCACTATGAACTCTGACTTGACTCTAACCTATTCATTGTCAAACGTAGCTAGCTCTTTGGTATATCGTTTTATTACATTGTGCGTCTGATTACACCGTCTAATGTTATTGTCTGGTAGAAATGTTACAGAACAAAAAGTCACGATGCTCCCTAACGAGAGTGGATAAAAAATTTAACGAGCTCCGCAATAAATGTGGATCTAGACTAGACGAACGTGATGACCAATTCGTTTCCGTATTCATTCGTTATTTGGTTAACTTGATATAAGGACGTGCTATAAATCACATTAACTGTTTTTTTTACGATTTGTTGACCACAATCTGACCTGAACTTCTTTGACGATTATGCTGATAATGAAGCAGTATCAGTATAGATATACAGAACAGTTATTTACTATTACATTGTAGAGACCCAGATAGGACCACATTACCCCTTTAGGAAGATATTCGTAGATGGAATTGGAACTTGATTAATATGCTAACTTTTCAGAATTACAGCGCCACACATTTTATTCTAAATGGTTTAATAGGAGCTCTAAGGCTGTTTTTTCACCAGAGAGGTGTTACGTTGCTAAGCGGTGAGCTATGTCAAAACTAACATACGAAACTATATGACCGTTTCCACTGAAACTAAGCTGATTGGGTAATATGAGCTATGAAGAAGCGGAACGAACCAAAAAGCGCAGTGTGGAACGATCACCCACCAGATGCACCGACGACGTTGTTAAGATCGCGGGAAGTCGATGGATGGAGAAGGCTCAAAATCGCTCTGTCTGGAATACTATGGAAGAGGCCTATGTTAAGCAGTGGACTTCTGCAGGCTATATGATGATGATGGTTAATATAAGTTTATGCTTATTGAAAAACAAAGCGTGAATCCATCTACTTTTTGGTCTCAATCTAATAAACTAAGGAACATCAGCCTAATGCATGTGTTACGTGTCGATAATCAATTCTCTGCCAGCCCTCGTGAAGTTAGTTGATTGATTTGAATTATATAATTAGTCGTGAGTATAGACCAATAGTTATGATTAATATACTTCGTCCACGTGGCTGACAGTCAGCGCACAGCCTAAGCTCTCTAAAAGCATGAAATTATGTGATGTAGAACAAAACCAGAAATTCTAGTTAAAAAAAAATATGGGTTTTGTACCACCCATGTGTAGTTGTAAAAAAATATCACAAAATACAGTACGAAGTCCAGATAATCCATTCAGTCCTATATTTCTGTTTTTTCTCCAGATAATTAATATGTACCGACGATGTCGATTTCATACCTCGTTCTCCGTAAAGTAGTGCAATAATTTTCTCGATCAAATCATCACAAGTCGATTCAAAAGCTTCAATTAATTGTTATTACCCACTAGTCCCACTACTGGACCTCTAATTGGTGTACTTAAAAGCTTGTTTTAAAACGCGTGAGGACATCCACGCTTTCATAATGACTAGTTTACGGCTTTTACTACGGCACAATATTATTTTTGCGTGGCCCATTTTTGTGCTTTCACAGCCACTCATATAGGCGCGTTTTCTCGACAATATTTCCAGGGTAATGCCATAGTTCAAAATCTGGTGCAAAATGCTTTAATTTTGACAGAACAAGTAGACAAATATATCGCGTGCGCTGCGCATCGTAGCCCCGCAGGCGTTTTTTGAAAAAACTATTTACCACGATGAAACAAGGGATCCCATAGGTACACAATATACATACACACATTAGAAGCTATTTGCTAGCTAGCACTAAGCACGCGATTGCGCCCTCGTGGAATCTGCTCGACTCTGCATTACTTGTTACCTTAAAGCTAAACACATACTTTAATTTATGGATGACCACAAAGTGCGTGTCCAACCAAGTTACATAGTTTAAAACTAGCGCACGCGTGAATAAAAGCTAGCTATAGTATCTAACCATGGTGAAAATTGATCACGTACACAAATATGTGCCATGACAACAGTCTGCGCGACATACATTTCTACGTATAAGAGTAATGATGGTGAATTATCGACGCCGTGTCATGTAATTGTAGGTACCTATGTAGCTCAATCTACATTTAATGTACTCTCTCTACATACAATTCGAATATCTCGTATGAAATGTAGCGAAACACACTCATCACCAAGGGCTTTGTATCGTTCGCCTAATTATTCTAATTACTAGCATCATCGCATTACAAAACGCTTCTCCAACAATATACTCAGCCGGTTCTTCTTCGTCCTACAAAGCCTTCGGCTCAATTTCACTCTCCATTGTGATACTCGTGACGTATGACACTTTTGTGAATTCATCATTCTTCCCTTGCAGACCTATTTGTAGTTTTTCTTATCTATCCGCTTTGAGTTCGCTCTCGAGCGTCTAATGTCCTCTGTCTGTCAGATGATATCGGGGCTCTCGTTAGTGGCATTGTAGCGCCCACGCCAAGTTCAGCGCGCACTCGTAATGGACCCCTGTCAGGATTACCTATGACTGCTCCGATCAAACATTTACTGCGAAGAAATCACCTGATCATTTATAACATAGTTTCTTCAGCGTCTTGACGTAGTAGTTGCTCTCAAGATCGTGCTGTTTCCAAGGCTTCATGATTCACTAGTGTCAAACGTCAATGCGTAGGTGTGTGACACAACATTGGAGGGCGTGAGAACTCTGTCGGTACTACGCGATGGATCGGACTCACGCGCTTCTGATAATATCGCATACTGCGTTCCGGCCAGGTTTGCTAATCATTGATCTCTGCGAGCTAATGGAAAACATCATAGTTGCAAGGTTGCCTAGTGTATTGTGCCGCACTAATATTTCTCCAGGCCTGCTCTCACTCTTGGGCCTGAATGCTTAATGGTCGTCATTGTCTCATGCGCGCTCTCGTGAACACGTTATCTAACACTCGAGCCACAATAGATCAGCAACGAGCTGAATGCTGCGGCACAATGCTTCCGTCGGCATCGGTTCCGCTCTCGTGAATTGGGTAAGTGGTGCATTTGACGAAACTTCACTTTTTCACCGACCCACTTTAGCCCGCTGTTCATCCAATAGACTCTGAAGCATTTGTTTGCTCTCGATTATGGAGGGGCTAATCCATAAAAGTAATTTTCACGGCATTTCGAAGGTCCATTAGCGCACATCGGATTTGTTCCGCGGGATTGACGCGATCTTTCGCACGACAATCGGGAGCGAGACGAACCAACTGGAGCGACTAATATTCAAATGGACCGGTTTTAGATCATCTAATATCTGCCGTTGACGCTCGGTAGCCGTTCTGCATGTACTACTGGTTTTCTAGTTCATTAAAAAGTCACCCAAGTTTCGCGGTCTCATCTGCTGCTATAAATCGACGTACGAGACTGTATTATTACTTTTTTATTCCACTAAACTTTGAATTTAAATGGTTAATAATGTAAGTAATGATTACTAGAAGTGAATGCAGTTGCTATGTAGGTTGGTCTACCTCACCGGTACACTTTCGTTGGCGATATGCAAATCAGACCGTGAGCAATCAGCGCCTACGCTGGATGTAAAATCGTCTATTAGGTACCATTGCGCGGGCGACTTCAATTTGTATGTGCGTGCATTGTATTCGTAGTTGTTATCGTTTCTAACATCTGCCAATGTTGTCTAACAAGTTAAACGCACCCATTAATGCATGTAAAGATGTATCTATTTTTAAACTACCATTTGTCGCTGGTCTTGGAAATGGAAATAGTCTTCGTTTAATTTCTGATTTGGTGTTCGGTGAGTGTGTGATGGAACAACATCTACGTCTATTCTGGGAATATGTTTTCGAAGCTCCGCCGGAGGTTGCAGGTCGTTGACCTGATCGTGGAACTGCGATGTCTTCATTTTATACCCCTATTTTAGGAATAGGCAGATTCATTAAAATAGCCATGTCATAGAACTGGTGACGGTCTGCTGGCTTGATGTATCTGCGTTTTACTAATAAGAGTGTACCGACTACCGAGCCGACCGACTGATGTCCCTTGACGTTGATGAGCATCAGTATTTAGATTTTCTTTTTAAAAAGCAAAGGTAGTTAGACTAGGTAAGGTACTGGTGAACTGGTCAGAACAATCTAACAATTAAGTTGTTTGTTGACCAGAAAAAAAATTAAAATCCTCATTCAATTTTTACTTTCTACTGTACATTATTTTCTTTTGTGAAATACATAATTTAAGTTGAATTTACTGCTTGTAATAAAATTCCAAAAATGCTCAGTAAAATCACAGGCGCCCGTAGGTAGACTAGTTCAGTAAGTGCAAAATTTGCATCGAAAATTACGATTTAAAGAAGCATACATTTTCATTAATAATTAGCGAAGTTTACTCCTTGCCGTTACACGAAGGCCTAGATGGCAACGCGGGTGGAAAGGTACGTTTATTATCTGCTATTTGGCACAATACCGCTGTTCAGTGCGCAATTACATTCTCTCTTGATGAGCCCATTATATTTGTACATGGAACTTAAACGTTGCGAGTACGTGCATCACGGTTTTGCCTGACTCCATTAGATTGAGCAAGCCTGTTCAGCTATTCTGCCTCGTTTCGCCTGGAATTTGTGCATTAACCTAAATTGTACAACAATACTCGTATGGAGCTGTGTACTGTACAGGCCAGGTGACGGCAGCATTATGTGTCTTGGATTCCGTAGCGCTAAAATGTAGTGAACAATGGATACTCTCTCAAAGAGTTTGTCCTGTTGAATTCCGTACATTGAATTCTCGGGAATATTCATCTTATATTTCATGATTATAACTAGCCGTCGCCCGCGGCGTTGCTCGCGTTCTACCCTTTAGAGTGTGACGTTTCAAAATTCCTTTCTTAGTGCACCCCTACACTATATAAGGAAGGATACTACTCTCCAAATTTCATACCTCTAGGACTTATAGTTTAGGCTGTGCGTTGATTCTAAGTCAGCTTCAAAAGAGTTTTATATATTGATTGATTGATAGTCTTGTTTCTAGAGCTAGCAGAAAAATTATATTACTGAAAGCATTTAGACGAGTCGTCTTTGATGACTAAACAATAGAGATCCGTCAGAAACAACTCCACGCCTTACAATTTGCATTATAATTAACCGTAATGACAGGATAATCTAATGCAGTTAATATGGATAGACAGACTGAATGAGTCATTCGTGTAATGTGATCGCGACCGCATACCCCGTAATTTCGCTTAAGATTTACGACTGATCACAGACAGCAAATGATTATGGTAATTTGCTAGCTGTTGCCAAAATAGAGAGGTAACATCATGTGTAGTTGCACGGAGGTTGTAGTTACGTATTTATTTCAGCAATATGTTACTGAGACCGGTACCGCTCCTGTGAGAATATTTCCCGGCTGTGAATTTATTATGGTTTCTCGCTCGACTGAGGAATGAATCATAGCGGTCTGTCTGCAACGTATTGCATTTTTTTTACCTACTGATGTTTTAGTTTATGTATCTAGCCACCAAGCAAATATAAATTTCTGATGTGATAAAATACTCGTCTAGGTCTTCCAAGAAAAAAACAAACTTTACAAATAGTGTGAAGAGATTTAAGACTACCACTTAACAACTGCGAGAATTTTTATACTGATCGGTTATAATTATCGGTTAATAGCTCTCATAAAAATCAGTCTAAGCCGGTTCGTCAGTAGTTTATAGCTTCTAAATCCCTCGTTATATGATCAACGGAACCCTGCAAAACTTCACTCCCGTGCGGTTCTCGCTTTTAGCTTCTTTTATTTTATAACTTGACGTCGTAGTTTTTATATCTTTACAGTCTAATAAAAACATACACCGTTCACGGTACTCGCTTAAATTTTAGATAATCATAAGCTTTCAACTGGCTTTCAAAACGATTTTGCATGTTTAATTTTTTTACCAACTATTACCGACAGTTTTTCACTCGTCACGAGTTCAGTCAGTTCATTGGTATTCTAGTTAAGTTTATTGACGGTGTTTACTTGCAACCATTAATGGTTTTATTTCCTGGACTCACCTCAGGCGACTGGTATTCTTCAGCAGTGGCTGGCCGCTGCGTGGTTGGTAATCAATGTCGGGCGATTAATTGAGAATTGATAAAAAAGTACCATCAGCTATTACGTTTCTTCAATAAGGTTTTTGTGGGCATAAACCTTACATCTCGAGCTAGCAATGACACGTCTCTTGATAAAAAGCAGAGGCCTATTTTGAGTCAATTACATTTAGTTTTCCTTGGTTCCTGGAAAACTAATTACGTTGAAAGTACATGTTTTTAGATAGAACGCTTATAATAAAACGGTTTCAAAAATATTTTAAAGACGCTCTTACACGTACAATGAAAATTGCTGGTATTTTTAATTTACAAAAAAACTCTGCATTTTATTACAATGCCTGGAGCTACAACTACAAAGCAGTAGTAGCTCCATTAATTACTCAATCTCTAGTCCTTACATCGCGAGCTGTCGCCAGTAAAGCTTTAAAAATTGCCCGTGTGGGAGCATACTTGGAGTGAATGTCCAGACAAATCTGCTATCTCATTCTCATCGTCTATTCTCTCAAGAGTAAAAGTTTAAATAGCTTTAGCAACGGACCCTGTTGGTAAATCCATTTGCTAGAAGTCAACATACGATACACAGTCTACTCAAGTCAACGCACTGTGGTACTTTTTCTGAGTGTCGCACCGAAGTAGCTATCATCTGACGATGAACTCGTCACAATACCAAGATAGTGGCAATGCCGACGTTTTAACTGTTCTGGCGACGTTTGCCAAAATCTCTCTTGTAACGATACCATTACTTTAGCTACTATTGCTCGATTTCACTTCCAAGTTTGCTTTTCGATGTACCGGTATTCATAATGGTTTCACATTACTTTTAATTTGACATCGGTTTCATTTGATTTTTTTTACTTTTCTATAACGTTATGTAGGTTTGAAGAAAAAAACTTACAGTCCTTATCCTATACTCGGCTGTTGAGATTTATGTTTGCTTCGTCTGTACAACAAAATTGGCTCCAAAAAATATATCGGTATGTAATTGGGCACTTCCATTTTTTAAAAGAATATCCTTGTTTACATGGTTCCTTGGATATAACGTAATGTAATGAATGTCTTCTATGATATTTTTGTTAGATTGACAATTGGCATATTGTTTATCCATAGATTTTAGTCAAATAATCCTTCGCGACTCAATGACTTGTTTTGTTACTAAGTATGAGTTACTGGACTGCGACAATGCTCTATGTCTATCTGTCGAGAGAGCTTACCCCTCATTAGCGATAAAGTGAAGTGCACAAACAGGACGAATGTTTACGATGTTGTTACAATAATGATGTCACACGTCTAATATACTGTGTCCACTGCAGATAACGAGTCCTCAGGGTTGTTCACCTCGCGTTGTAATAGAAGCATCGCATGACAACGTACAATGAGTTTATTTAGTATTGTCTAATTTGTGAGCCAAAAGTACGAAGCACAATCGAGCGGATCATAAAAGCTTTTGTGTCTGATAGATTTATGAGTTGGAAACCTCAGTACATGGTCTGCTGGGACTATAATGTACGGAGTATTTAGGAATGCGTTTGTTGGCAATTGTCCACTGTATGCAAATATCCATCCAACTTGGATATATTACAGCGACATGATTTGGTTCAGATATTCGAGACATTCTAAGCTGCTGTTTTACGCTCGTAACTATAAATCACTATTATTGGATAGAATTCTGAGACATGCTTGGTTTTGGGTTTTATGTAAGTCAATTTATCATTATTTAATTCGGATATTTCGTATGTTATATTTTATTCAGCAGCATAATTCCTATGATGTGATGTATAATTCAAGTAACAGCCCCAGCGGCTACCCCCTTAGTGAAAACCACGACCTTTGTCATCAAAATTGCAAAAGTTAATTACGTTAGTTTCAACGCAAGTCGCATTCCCACACAAATTAGGCGTAGGAGGACGTTTTCTAAATATTACACGTCGACAACCCGCCACGGAATAATTAATGGTATGATGAACGTTATTTATTACTGCTGGGTTCAAACTAAGTTCACTATTCCTAAAGATTGCGATTTGAGGAACTTTGTATTATAAACAAACATTCACTACCCTTTCTTGGTAAATATTATGTCAAGATATAGCAACATACTATACTATAATACTCATACAACCTGCCTACAAAATAAACATAAACGTTATTTGTTATCGCTACTTGTAAATATATTTTCAATCTCGTTTTGTATTGTTGTACTGTATAAAAGTGGAAATTTTCTTCGTTCTTATATTCTTCTGGTGCTTACAGACTACAATAAAAGGTATATTTCCCTTGAGAATCAAATCCTGTTACGTGTAATGACAAGCGATAAATTCCTCACAAATAATAAAAATACGGTCAACGATCTTACCAATAAAATGACCCTAAAAGCATGGAACATCGACGTTGGAAATGAAAACGACTTTGCTTTGAATACAAATGTTATTTAGATACTAAAACGAAAAAAAAACATTCACAGATCAAAGTAGAAAGACATCATTTATAAAAAAAACTAAAACCAAAATATTCGTATAGCGTTCCTGTGATTCACTTTCACGAACAAACGATTCTTCATCGATAAACTATTAATATGCAACATATTTAAAATCAATATTGCACGCGTATTGAAAATTCAATACGACTCTACAAGTGTGAGTGAATCTACTCACGACGTGGCTGTCGGATTTCTTGTTCTGAATTGTTCTGCAGTTGGTCGACATGCAAGTTCCTAAAAAATAATTCTTTACTAGGGTCTTTGCTCTTGACATCCTAACTTATTCTTTTGTCTACGAAGCTATTCAATACAAACCTCACGTCGTCAGACAAATAGATGTTGATCTTTCAAGGGTCTTTGCTCTCAGTCACGCTGCATTGTAACCAGAAATTATGTACCTCCTAGCTGGTTAATTGCATAAGATCGTCTCCCGCAGTTTTCATCTACACTGCTCGGGTCAAGACCTCGTCTATAAGCTGATGTTCGAACTTTGCCACCGATGAACTCTGCACCTATGGACTTTCACACGCGAGGTCGATGCACCTATTCTGCATTGCAGTTTATATTTACTTACATCAATTTTATTATTTTACAAAATTGTCGAGGTAATATTTAAGTGATATCTTAACTTTAACCTTACCCTTTACCTTTATGATAATTGAATATTAACAGACGTTTTCCCTTACATCCCGTGCAACATAATCTCGGCAATATTGCTTGTTACTGTTTCTAGAATCTATAGAATCTGCAGTCATTATTGTACTCGCTCCCCGGCGGCAGCTCTCTAAAGTGCTCGAATTAAATACCGAGTCAATCAAAGTACTTTCACGTTATACAACCATATTAGCTCACCGATGCAGCTCACCCGATCACTTTCCCCTTTCGTGGTCACGACCGGGCATAGTTCACGTCCTCCCACTCTCACTGCATTGCCAGTATTACCAACCACCAAGTTAGCAATGCAATGCAATGGCTGGTGTGTACTGAAGTCACTAAACTCGCTTGCGGGGAAGCCTGCTCGTACAATCTTTTAGTTTACATGTATCCTATACAAGCGATTACATTTCAGATTATCATCACGCCCGTATCGAAGTGTCCAGTCTCGACGACTTTATGTAGGTACGACTTATGGTCCCTTGGTAACTTGATTAGCATATTGCTACTTTATATAGGGTATAATATTGAAATGTCTTTCTGTTTATCGCTTCACCTTCTTTATAAGTTTGATCTTCTCTTGCGCTTTTCTCTGACCACTTTCCAAGTAAAATCGCTTACAGTCTATTTTCTAATTTCACTATAATAGTAGTGTCATTCGATAGAAACTTCGATATTTCAAACAATTTCACTTATCGAAATACAGTCGCTCACCGCTTTCTATTCGTCAAAGTAATTCATGCCGTCATTATTATCGCACTCAATTTTTTTATCCGCTGACAATGGCTTAAGAGATTTGGTAAAGTAAAAGTCGCAAACGCATACTAATGTCCCATTGTTACTTTCATCGAAATTATTTTAATCTATCGACATAAAAATAATATTTGAGGTCGGGTTGGTAATACTTTTGATAGACCGTGAACGAGAAACAATTCTCATGTTTACTTTCCTCTCTGAATGTTGGTCAAAGTGTTTTATTCTAATCTGTGTACTGGTCAGTACAGTACACCTACTCTACCGGGTAACCTTAAACACTACCATTAAACGAGTTTTATGGTTGCACTTTAGAATTTAAATTGTTAATTGTATTAATTAACACTATTTAAATTTAGAACTGTCCTGGTTTTCAGTTTCACCTGAACTTAATTACCTTGAGAAAGTTTTCGAAAATTGTCCTACTTGATACGGTTAATGTATACGAATGTCATTATTATCTGCCTTGTTGTATCTATCAAACGTCTGTTTATGCAGTTGACGTTCCTTTAACTGAATGCAAAGTAATACAATGCGAAGGCAGGCATCAAGTTGGACATATTGGTCCCCAGATACCGCCGTAAGTACGCCGGCCCTTGGCCTCGTGGCGTGCGCGATTGCTATCTAACGCAGCCGGAGCAATTGCCTTGTTTATCCTACCTTTCCTACTCGACACATGACGCCGCTGCCCTGTCACACTAGTAAAAGCTGGAGGTGGCATCTTCATATCGATACATGCTACACGTTGTGGCAACAAAATAAGCCGTATTAAAATGGTATGATACAAAGTAGTTTCTTTTCTGACCTTCAAATTATCAAGTAACTGTCATATCGCTAACTAATGTAGCATTGCAATGGATTTATCTGTCGCTGTCAGATATAGACAAGACAGTGGTACCCGCCTCCGGATGAAACGCTCCACCAATAGGACACGAGTTTTGACATTTTTTGAAACGACACATAGCACTTTTATTTTAATAGTTTTTCTTGTGTTATTGTGAGTATTGTTGTTTAATTTTGGTGGAATTTTAACCAATAATACTTAGGTCGTAACATAAAGTGTGAGCCATTGGAATAAATGTGTGTAAAGTGGTTTTTCTAAATGTAAAAATTCGTGTTAGGTTTTGTAGAGAAAATCCACCATTTTCTTTTCAAAACCAACGACAGCCGACTTGATAAATGACTTGACTTGACTTATTTATTACAATTTTAACACTTGACATTGGCAAAATTGTCTGTCGAAATGACGGACACAGGCCATTATTGAAGAGAAGAAGAAGAAGAAGCTCCACCAATAAATTACTATGCAACTTCTTACCATTCGGCTCATAAACACAGTCATCGTTGATCTATATATTTCCGACGACGGTTTAAAAAGCTCCGCCTATCCATTGTCTTTTTGTTGTGGTTCCTGGCTCGTTGTACCTTCGACGAGGTGGGTAGGTAATGCACGGTTGAGCGTACCATCGGTTAGAATGACATGACTTAACCGTTCCCTGTTGGCCCCACGTTTGCGCATCGACGTCGCCATTCCTGACATTTGATGCCAGATTGCTCCGCATACAACTCGCCGAGCAAGAGCCTACAAACCTGCGTATGTTTGTGTCAGTTATCCGGTGCGTACATCTAAACTGCTGCTTCGTTTAGGTCATGACTTCGTTTAGAGTTGTTTCTACAAAAGGAACAGATAAACTCTACAGCAAACATAATAAGCCGTTGACGTAATGAAAGATGAACTATTATTGATAACCCATGTGTTTCGCCAACAATGCTTAGACTTTGCAGTATCAATCAAGTTTGTTTACCTAACAGCCAGTTGGTTCATTCACCTCGCCATTCAAGGTCTTTTGTTCAGCATTATTTTAACGTCGGAGCCAACCCACACGCACTACGATGCACATTTCCAAGTACGATGCGCTAGGTTGGAAGAATGGGAGCGCGTGACGTGAATGTCAACGGATTATCTTTGATGTCGGATAAAATCAACAATGTCGACGTATAAACGCTCACAAAACCCACCACACCCTCGTGAAATGGAGCGAACAAATTGAATTCCCTGTAACAAGGCCGTGTAATCAGTTTTGAAACTAGTATTCACAAAGGACCGGGCTCGCCGTAATTCAGTACCGATGCCAGTAGAAAATAGCGCGACGTGGAGCGATTGCGCTAATTCTGGATGTAAAATGACCGGTGGATGCAAGGCAAGGTTACTAAAAAATTACCTCAGAGATAAACATCGTTTTCATGCATTTTATATGCGAATTAACAATACGCTAGCGCTTAGGAAACGTTTGTCTATGGAACGTACGGCTGGTATGATTTCATTATGTCGACATAGCTCTGCTCTGCTCTATGGGGACAAATTGAGGACATGGGTTTCCTCTGTTCCAACATGACAATGCTCCCTGGAAAATTGATGCTTCAATACTAGTTTAAATATTTTGACTCGGGATATTTAGAAGACCTCATTTGAGAAACTAATTATAAACGATGATCATAGTATCCCGTGCGTGATGGATTTACCGTATTTGGAAATGTAGTCAATAGAAGTTGGTCTGTTAACGATTAACTGATATATTTAAAATAAGCAAATAGACTTCTGCCACATAATTTTTTTTACCCAAATTTTTTTGATCGTTCAACAACAAAAACTGAAATTGCTATACATTTCATTTAGATTTGCCGGCGTAGTTATTTTCCAAACCATTAAACCCTGTCAGAGTGCTACATAAAGACCCCCACGTGGGCATGCGCGAGCGCAATTTTTTGTTCGGTAGCACATCATTCGTCATCACGACTCACGTTCATTATCCGTTTGGCCTTGGCCGTGAACGGTCGCGAGGGAGGACACTCAGCGTGTGGACAGTCATGATCATCTCTTAATGTTGATTTATGTGTTCAGCTTGTACAAAAAACGTAGGTATTGTCCGATGTTCAATATGTGCTTTGCTAACAAAAACTTGCAGTAGAATAAAATATAAACACTTACTCGGTGCCGCCCGCGACATCCTTCGCGTGCCTTTGGATCCCGTTCATTTTTCGGGATAAAAAGTAGCCTATGTGTTAATCCAGGTCACGGATAATATATTTTCCAAGTTCCATCCAAATCGGATCAGTAGTTTTTACGTGAAAGAGTAACATCCATCCATCCATCCATACAAATTTTCATTACAAACTTTCGCGTTTATAATATTAATAGGATTCAATCAGCGTGAACTAAAAGTGTATTCTATGTAATTTAAATGTAAGCTGAACAGCTTTTGACATCATGTGCTTTGCATCAAAACTGTTACCTAGTCAGAACAGTGAGTGGGCAGAAATACTCCCTACTGCGTCGTCGAAGCTTTGAGAGTCTTCCATTCGACGCAATGCGTATTTAAGTTTAACCGTACTACAATGATGACATCGCATTTGCAATATTAAAATTAAATGCAATGTTTCCGGTTACTGCATAAAAGTATTTCAATTGAACTTGAGTTAATCTGGGGTATAATATAAAACCAGCGCCAAAGACCCATAGCTCCTATGAATACGATTCGGATGCTTAGAAATTAATAATCAGTATCTTTATAGACGTGATTTAATCAGATTCCATTTATCGTATGTACAACCATCAAGTAAATTGATACCTGTTCCTCGGGTCTCTTGAACGCAATTCAATCGTTTTAATTCCATTGGGAGAGTTCAGAGAGGTTTCACTGTCCGCCAGTGTCCTTCATCGCTGAGCTATTAAAAGTTTAGATTGGCTATTACTGTTTTATGAACCAGTGTGAGTACTGTGAGTAGCCGGTGTATATTCTAAGATGTTACTATAGTATCACAGATACCTGCATTTATAAAAGTCAAGAGTAAGGTAATTGCCCGACTTTTTACGTAGTTGCACACCACAACGCGACTGCACATCATCACTTACACTTATCCGAGTGTTTATTCATCTCTTTCTAACAACAGGTGTGGCGTTTCCGGCGATTCAGACGTATGACGTCTTCAAACTAGTATACCTCTTCTTCGCAAACTGTTAGATGTGTGCATTGGTATGAGGTAAAACAATGTTTTCGGCATTTTTACGATGTTGGCGTATAACGCGTCTAGTTATAAAAAGTCGATGCACCCATTTAGGTCAATTGCATCAATCGCTCAGTTGTAAGGACCGCCTACTCTACTAGGTACCTCGGTCGGTGCAGCTGCTACCTAATTTAGGCACTTTGACAATCGAACATCCACCGGGTATATCGTAAATCCTGTATCCTACCATTGCATCGCTGACGGCCGAAGCCAATATTTAGCCATACATATAAATATCCTTGGACATTTCACACAACGCATTTTAGTCCCAAATTAAGCAGAGCTTGTACTATGGGAACTAGATTGCTGATAAAATATTTTTTGTGAATACTTTTATACCTTTTAGTAAGGCGAAACCGGAAAATATTTGGAAGAAGGAATATGGGAAATATTTTAAATAGGCTCTACACATATTTGTACTTATTTTTTTTCTTTTGAAATTTGCTACCTATCGAAAAAATCTTCGCGAAAGAACATGAGTAACAAATCATTCTTATTGTTTTCTTGGTGTAGTCAGATATCACAAAAGATGACATTTTAATGTTTTATCATGAGCGTCAAATGATAAATTACTTTAAAATGTCATAGATCTACTTTGTGATTAAATCACCGCTTCAGGTCATCGTACCATCTAGTTATATTATTTCAAAGTTATTTTGAAGCTTTCTGTAATAGTTTTTTGGAATTTAATTACTTCATAACTAAAAAAGTGAACCTCGCCTTTACGAGGTCTATGGTTTGATTATATTTACAACATATTTATCTTATTTAAGTAGCATTTCATTTAGAGTGTTTTATGTTTTGATGACGAATAACAGGGAAATCACATTTGATTTGACGTTTTTTGCGCCTACCGTGTTCCGCCAATTCTAAGGACCAATATTCAACTAAACAAACTCGAAGGTTTACGAATACAAGAAAATAAAGCTAAGACGAGAATACTTGTAAATTATGCAAGTACAAAGTGTGTCAAGAGCTCATCGATGAAACAAAAAACTTGGGCAGTGCTTCAAGGAACTTTAGACGTTAAGAAATATCTTTAATGTACATTTATGTTTGTGTTCAACAGCACAGTCAACGATTTTCCTAGAAGTAAATAATTTATAGTATTTGATAATAATAACCGAATTGAAACTGCTATGCATTCGATATAATATTTTGTACATTTTATTGTACATGAACAACTTGTTACCGAGGCAAGACGAGACGAAGAAATGAGGATCAATTAACTCTTAGCTTAAGTTTAATAGTCCTGGAGTATAAACCCCTACTTAAACTATAATTAAACCTTTGGCTTCACTAATTCATAAAACCACGGTTTCACCGATTAATAAACTATGATTTAGCATAATAATAAAACTATGGTTTAACATTTAAACAAAGATAAAATATCAATATCGCCGAGACCGCAGGGTAATCAATTCCATGCAGAACGTTTTCAGTCCGTTGAATCTCATCTCTGCTAGACGTCGGGGAGCCGATCTAGCAAAACTGGTACTTGAGCCTGTTGCATCACACGGAGCCTATCTAGATAAAATTCAAACTGTATTTTAATCGGCAGATAATTATATTTTCATATAAAAACGCCCTCAGTTAAAGCAGAAATTCAACCGATGTTATTGTGAAAAATGAAATTTTTGTTTTCCTCTAACTCCTCGTTAAATATATGATACGTATGTAATGAATGGTAGTTTGTTGACAGCGTATTCACATGGTTTGGGAGGTTATGTGCCAACTCCCATTTCATGAACAGATTCTTCCATATTCATAAAAGGCTATTTACGCCGCGTCGGCTGTCCAATCTGTCGATTATGTGGCTCTTTGTGTGATTTAACATAGTAAGTAGGTTGGGCAATAGACGCATGTATTTTCACAGTATTTTCTTCATTTTCGTGTATAGCTTTTAATAATGGAGCAATGTTTTTAGAATCTTCGTAAATATTTGATCAACTCAGGTGCTTCTCAGTCAGATCCGCGGGCAAATGCCATGATTTGTTTTGTGCATACGACGGGCGACTGCACAAATTCGAGCCATCAATCTTACGTGTATGAGTTTTTAATAGTCTGTAAAGGCGTACAGTGCGGATAAAATAATAAAAGTCGTAGATGATTTTGGAAAGTTTACACTACGTCTCGAGTTTTTTTATACCTTGGTCGAAAACTTTTTGAAAATGGTCGATAAGCCAAGAAGGATGTTTTTAGTTCACCTAGATATAAAATATTTAAGATTTTTTATAGAACAGCGTGTTCCGAATACTGCAAATTATGCTGTTTATATATTTAAGTTCTATTGCAGAAGGGACTGTAATATTTCTTCTTTTTAGAGATATCTCAACGTTTTATTTTATTTTAGTACGCTCAAACTGCTGTTTTCGGTCGTTTACAACTTATCATGAATTTTAAACGAACGAAATAGCACGTGCTGAACATTTTATGACAATTTAGCCGTTCTGTACGACTTGGTATTCTGAAAATGTAGACTTTTCGTTGATTTGCGCTGCGATAAAAGAAGCTCCTGTTTTGCAAAATGTGAAGACGTATTATCCGAGGGGCGTTCTCACGGTAGCTCTCGAGAGACGAACGGAGAAAGCTTTATCTCATGTATCGGAGCGCGAACAATGTGAAGAGCGTGTCGATGCCTATCGCAGTGAGCCTATCTAGTGGTTCTAGTGCTCATTGGACTTTCACTCGCCGCCGCACTCCTGTGTCGTTGCTAACACCGCACCGCCTTGTTTACGCCCGTCTTGTCTTGCTAACGAAGTGACAGCAGCAAGAAGTTCAATGACTGCGTAAATGTATCAGCACTGCAGGCACTGAACTCTTCGATGGAACATAAGATATTGTCTACACTGGCTCGTGTAGTTAGAATTGTATTGAATATGTTCTTATCCACCCTATTAGAGAGACCCCAAAAGTCATTTTCGCTCTTCACGTAACGCACCTGTGGGCCTAGCATGCGCACGCGAGATATTTGTCATGTCGTTCTGTCAAAATGTAAGCATTTTGCACTAGTTTTTGAACTTTTGCATTATCTGTGGTAATGTTGTCGACAAAACGCGCCTTGTTATTGTACACTTTTGACACTTCTTAGTCGTCGTATCTGTCTGAGGACGAGATAATAGTCATGCAGAAATGTCAAAAGTTGAATATTCAAGGCGCGTTTTGTCGACAATATTGCCACAGATAATGCAATAGTTCAAAAACTAGTGCAAAATGCTTACATTTTGACAGAACGACATGACAAATATCTCGCGTGCGCATGCTAGGCCCGCTGATGTGTCAGTCAGATTCATGCAGTTCATACTGTGACGTGGATATATTGAAATGTTGTTTGGATGTGTTTCTGAACTGCATTGGTATGGAGATTCTAATCACCCAAACACAGTGTGCTCTAGCTTAAACCACATCGTGATGTAGTGCAGGGCCGTAGCTGGTACGCAGCCCACGATCCTAATTACAAAGTGTAATGAGTATCAGGAGACAGCTCTTTGCTCATAAACCTAACGCCTTCAGTGACAACGTGGTGAACTGACACTGCTATTGTTGTTGTCGCCGCCTTCATCACGAATGTTCTTAAAGACTTATCTATTGTTTTGCACCTCTTATATGAGGTCCGTTACGTTGGTGACAATGTACTTACCTACAGAATACCTGAAGAACTAACATAATATCTTGAGTAACATCTCTATATTTTATGTAAAGTGTTTTGATTTTGGATGTAGGTATACATTTTATTAGAGCCATAATTTTTAAGACAATGTTGAAACTCTGTTTTGTGCCCTAATCATGAATTTCACATATTTTTTTAACAAAATTTTCTTTTATCAGATTTTGCAATACAACAGTTCACCTCCTTCAATTTATCTATTAAACGCATTGATTTATGATTAAACACCTGAAGTTCTCGATGTAGCTCCCTTACCTCTCAGTAACGAACGGCACAATCTAATCTCTTCATCTGATCGCGACTAGCCCCTTAAATCACAAGGAGTGTCTTCAAATTAATAAGTTTGATGCAAAAGTTCCTCTTTCCTCAATAGATATGCATCTTGGGCAACAGCGGCAGGCGTATACAAAGTTGCCAGTTATATAATTTCTAAATTAAAATACATTTTATGGAAACACTTTAGTTCTTTTTTTCTAGACGTAGTAGTCCTTATTCTTTAGTCCAAGTCAAAAAAGGTTAATTTAAGAATATTATTATGGAAATATTGAGGATCATGGTGCAATTCAATAAAAAGCCACAAAAAAAACATACTACTAGGCGTGTAGACAAGCAGAACCTATAGATGAATTAGAAGATAAGGTAGAGATTAAAAAAGAACATAATATTCATAATTTTATTTTGATTTACGCACGAGTGCCCACTGGCCATTCGCAGCCGACGCAAAAACTATGCAAAAACACGACATTTAATCGACTCGTATTTTGAGTAAATGCCCAAGCCAATGTATTTTTTGCTTGTAAACGAGAAAATTAAAGGTAAACCGAAGTAGACATTACATCCAAGTATCTACTTACTCGTATAGTTTTGCATTTTAACGTTTGTTGAAACACTATTACTTTTTTTTTACTTCATATTCACTCCATTTTTTGCCTTCTATATAATGTTGATTAATAGTTTCAAGACCATTATGCTCTGCAACATTTTGTATACCGTTTGATCAATTAAGACAGTGTGTACTATTTCATTAGTTATGCACACCAATCAATCATTAGTTAATGAGAGATAGCTATCAGCATCGTAACTAGCAACAGTTTTGTCAGTATTCATAATGGCATCTCATCACATGGTTTTGACTGATGATGATACATTTATTATTTTCTTTTCAGTCTTCATTGGTTTTGAATTTGAACGATGAATTGTGTAGGAAATTACAGCATTTATCACGATTTGTATATAGCTCAACCGTTTCATGTGTATTCTGTAAATATATTATGGTTAATAAGTACAGTACTCGTATTAGTCGCAATTTACTTTGAATAAACGATTGTATATTTATCACGAGTTCTAGAGCCTGTATTGTTGGTCTATATTGATAATCCTCATGTTGACTTTTACAAGTACAAGAAGAATTTTATTTACACTTATTATTATTTTGCACTAAAGTTATATTAAATAATAAAGAAATTTATGGAATATTTTTTGAAATAAGTATTTTCTTATGGTTTAGAAGAATTGCTAGTTTAACAAACTGTTTTAAACACCAACTGATTTTTGTCTGAACAATTACTTCTTTACCTCCCTATTTGAAAAGTAATATTGATGTTTAATCTGTATTCCAATTTCTATATTATTAGACAAGTTGCAGGACTTGTCGTGTAGACGATCAATTTCATTCAACAGTATTAATTTTATGCTAATTCAATTACTTCAGATGTTGTCTTACACTTTTTTCAAAGACAATTAGTTTTACAAGCAACCCTGTCCATATTAATGAACAGAATCGATTTATCTTTACTTTAGCTACATCGACTGAAAAAACTAATTTACTATAATAAACGTGAATTATTAATATTTCATGTCATCAACCCATGCTTTAGTTTATATCTTTTTTTATAGTCTGAGATAAGCTGTTTTTCAAACGTCTAGATTGAAGTTTTTATTATACTTTTACATTATTTCAAAATTGCGATTCAGATACCGTTAAGCAATCTATCGAATATTATTCATTCAATTTCACGTTACATTTCGCATATTTTTCTAACGCTTTGTTGTCTTGTTTCAGTTTCTGCTACATTACCACCACAGAGGCCTTGGATTCCACTAACACGACCTAACAGAAGTCGTCCGACATGTAAGTACCTATAATGGGATTCCGATTTCCTGATTTTTGATTTATTTATCTGAAGCAATCAAAGGTTAACAATGGCATTTACTCTGTTCATCTTGTTGGTATGTTATCTGTCGCTTGCTTGTCTGTCTGTACCGACGATGATTTTAAATTTGGTTCGGAGAAGCCTTTAATATCGTGCTAAATTTCCTTTCTTATTTTAAACGTCACTAATGAAGTCTTCTGCTTTCAATGCACGAGTTTCATTCACGTCTGGCGGACCTTGCGTATCAATTACAACATTCTAATTAAAATAAAACGCGTTTGTTGTGTTACCGCTGCGCCGAACATTAATTTAGCCGATTGTATCGTCTCACCTTTTTGCTCGGTAATACGATTCATAGCCGGGAACGGAGCGAGATATTAAACAGATAACAGAAACCCTCCCAATGAGTTCGTCATTAATTCAGTGTCATAGTGGCACGTATGGGCGAGGCGCGCGCGACCCGTCTCATAAATAACAGAGTCAGGAACCGCCCCGCGAACCATCGCTATGGTAATGCAACTATTGCCAGTTGTGCAGCTCCTTTAGACAAACGTCCATCCTAACAGCAGCGTACGACCAAGACAGCTCTACGACTCAAGTTAACTCTTCTCGTGGTACTGGTCCCGTTACAGACTTACAGTTTAATAGTGCTCGGCGAAAGTGGAAGGGTTGTAGGGGTTATAGCCACTGCGTTCTTTCTTTTGTTATGCAAATCACAAAAAAACTATTTTGACATCCCATACGTTGATATCCAGTTAGTACCTCTGTCTTATAAAGTTCAAATTTTAACAGAAAAACTTAAAGAAACGTACAGTCAGTGTGAAAATTCGATTGCTCTTAATTTCCCTTTCGCTCCACCCATCGACAGCAGGTAACTTCTCAAGTGCTAATATTTCCGCCGATGTAAAAAGATGTAAAATTCGATTTCTACGAATTCAATGTCAGCGCTCTTTAACCGAGCCGATACCTGGTGCTTTAAGACCTCTTGCGTCTCGATCAGCTGCGTCACAAAAGCCTTTGTTAATTTAATTATTGTTTCTCTACGTCATAATTACACTAGCGAAAGGATGGACGTTTGTTTACACACCTCGCCCGTGGGAGACTTTAGCTACTCCAGTCACTAGTCTGTCTCCCTGCTGACGT
Source organism: Eulithis prunata (assembly GCA_918843925.1). Lineage (NCBI taxonomy): Eukaryota > Metazoa > Arthropoda > Insecta > Lepidoptera > Geometridae > Eulithis > Eulithis prunata. The sequence continues at coordinate 1,935,817 of OU974016.1, read as the reverse complement.
ATTTCATCCGGTCCCGTTACTCCCCTGTTTTGACGTTTGAATATTTTCTTGTGGTAGAGCGGTCCCACGACCGGCCATAGATAAGTCAGTCAATGTTGTGATTGTTGATCCCACATTATAATAGTTACGCCTCTTATTGCGCCGATGAAAAGGCGTTTCTCTAATTCTTGCTTCAAAAACTCCGAAGGGCATGCAATGTCGAGGTGACTTTAAACGATACAAAGACTTTATTTTCATCTTATTAGAATAATAAAATGAAAACAAGTACTGACAATTCAGCTGAATCATCCTAAACCATGAAGTTATTTGCAATTTTACGAGCAAAGATTGTTAAAGAAATTTGTCTGAGAAAATGATAAAATTATGGTAAATTTTTTCACATAATTTTCTTAAATGATATACAGCACGTCGAAAACCCTCATCATTAGTAGAGATTTATCTACCTTTAAGTGTAGTTCAGTCTATATCTGTAACTACATACTTCAGTTGAAATTCATGCAGCGTTTTACATCGCCATCCAATGAATTAGCTGTGAATTAGCATTAAATGTCTGATCAGCAGGCATTCCTCGCGGGACACTCCCATACATTAGCAATTTACATAAATCAAGCGGAACTACAGTGCAGCGAGCCAATCGCTCTGCAGGACCTTACACCTATTGGTAAATAAATTAATGTACTAGAGCCCGCTACGTCCTCGTTGCGTTTAAGTTATTCGCAACTAACTTTACGAGCCAATCAGAGTCTCTGGGATCATGTGAAACTGGCCTAAGCATCAGTACCTTACAGCATAGAATAAAACACCCTATTTATAAAACAAAGTATTGAATGTCGACAAAATAAATAGGAGTTTATGGATAAAAATCTACGCAGTGGCTGTGACTAACATTGTTACGAAAAAGGGATCTCTAAGTCACTCTTGTGGATAGGATCTGGCTCGTTTAAACTTTGTTCTTGTGATGATTATCTACGCTTCAGCGACTCTTTTTAAGGAAGTGAGTATTGTTGGATTGTCGAACAATTAATTCGATCTTGGCTTATCGCGCTCACGGCTGCGGCCTAGTGGAGGTAGCCAGGGAAAGAGGAAATGCCCTTCGTCGCGCAATCTGCGGGCTGAGAACAATGAGACGGCTGGTGACCTCCTCGCATCCGTGAACACAACATGGACGTTCGCAAGCTTTACTGCCAAAATATTTCAACATTTAACTGTCTTATGTGGTTTGTGGGTTTCTTCATCAAAACAAATTAGCGTCTCAATGGACGTTGCCTAATATTAAATTTCCCAGCATTGCCCAACAATTTCAAGTTCCAAGTGTCACCGAATGGGTTTAATCTACAGTAGCCCGTTACCCATACCACGTACTCGTATCACTCAGTTAAAATTGAATCAATTTGGAACGGAATGCATCGCCCACATGCTGACTCCGTTGCTGTAGTTTTATCCAGTTCACTTGGCTAAACTAATCCGAAATCATCTGACAGCTACCACGCACAGTCTAGAGCATTATCAGCTCTGCGTCACTGAACCGTTTGATTTATTACGCTGAGGAACTTAAATCAGAAAAATCCATGTCTGCCTGTATCATAGTAACAGTGTTATGTCTATACCTCGTCTCGCTGCGTCTGAAGCGCTCGTGGCGTAGCTTGCTTAGCCAATCTTCACCGATTATCTAAGTTAAGCAACGTTCTGTGCGGTCACTATTTGGATGGGTGACCGTTAGTGGCATTTACATCTGAGCGCTTCCTTGCTTCGGAGGGCACGTTTAACTGTCGGTCCCGGCTCTAGCAGTCATTAAGCCACGACGGAGGCCTTAAGGCGACCTACAAATTCCGTCACCAGAGTTGGCCACTAGCTCATACGAGCTTGCTTGCTTACCTCGTCTCGGAGCGTGTGTAGCGTTCTTAGTCATTCCTAAACAGTCCACTGAATTATCTAAGCAACGTTTTGCGCGATTGCCGCTAGAATGGGTGCGGCCACTTTGTGATCTAAATCCTTCCGTGCTTTGAAAAGCCCCAAGATTGTGGCTCTAGTATGTTGTAAACCATACCAAGACAAAGACTTTAATAACTCTATTTCTAGAGCCACAAGCTCATACGAGTTTTTAGTTAGAACTTTGATATACCCACGTAACAACACCCAAATCACCCAATTGAATACTGTTGCCTACGGGCGTATACTAAAAATAACAAGTAAATGTATAAACATCGCACATCCATGAGCCAATAAACCTGCCGATTGGTTCGCACTCGTAAAAACGCCGGCTCCATATAAAAAGTTAATCGATGCTCGCATTGCCTCTTGCCGATGAGGTCAAAGAACACACACATCACGTCCAGATAAGTGTTTATCCGGCGATATACAAACATTACTCTGTCGCTTGCATTACAAGAATTACACACATTCTCTGGGGGGATAATTTCTCGCTTTGCGAAACATACTGTAAGAACAAGATTTATTGTGTTCTACCACACAGGCGGCCGACTGAATAGGGATTACACAAATAATTCTATGCATACTAATAATATCTTTGCAATTTGTATCAACCGCACTGAAAATGTAGAGTCCATGCTCGCACCATATGCCTAAAAGCATCAATCAAAGCAAAATGATGTCAGTTGTCCCTGCATACTATTTAAAGTAGTTGGAGTAGTACTGTCAGCCGCAATACAAAATGCCCACGTAATGACGCGACATCGCCAATAAACAGACGCAGTGCTGCACCTCCCTCCATTATATTCAGATGAGACTATAGCGCCCGGGTTTATTTTCTTATTTTCCAACTCGCATAGTGAGTTGTCGAACTCATAATCTTAATGGAACATGTTGTTCCTTCCAGTAATCCAAATAAATACTTACTGCGACACTAGACTTGCTAATACCAGCAGCTTCGTCCGCGAGAAGTTCGTTGATATCAGCTTAGCAATTACGGTGAGGTAAAGTAATTTCTGTATTCCCGTGGCAATAAGTAACTTTCTCGCTGTGAAAAGTCTTTCCGTCGCCAGAGCTAAGCTTTGTGCTTATTCGATCAGCAACACTTTTGCATTTATTAGTGTGTATTGTGTAAAGTTACTGCCAAACCAACTACCAAACGGCTCAAACTGGATGAAGGTCATCTCACGCAAGTTTATACTCTTGCTTTTAATGGACTGGTTCTATAAGGCAATGCATTTTCATAGGCAGAGGTAGCCGCTTACCATCATGATGGGCCATCAGCTTGTTCCATTACTTTTTCTGATCTTCTTGTGCATGCCTACACGTCAGGGACAAGTCCGCGTCAGCTATAGCACCGCTATCGCGCTCGTTTGAGTGCAGCTTTATGATGCATTAAACTAGTGTCAGTTGATTAATGTGGATTCATGAATGCTGCAATTACATATGCGGAAGAAACTCGACGGCGTTTCAAAACTAGTTCTCTAGCAGGAGATAGTGAGTCAGGTACTTAGTATGTGGTTACGCCAACAGCACGTTTGCGTGAAATTCAAATCGATTTATATTTTGACGTTGTATGGTTAAAAATACCTATAGGTTAAAAAAGGTTGGTTTACCTCTCTGGTAATTCTATATAATCTAATATATGGGGTTTCCCGCAATACTGTCGTATTGACGCGGGCAATCATCAGTGTGAACTTCTTACGAGACGCTAAGTTCATGCTTTCGCATCGCGCGCCTACATTCACTCTAATGTTTTGGCGCTGCCACTGTCATCTGCCCTTCGCGCCGTGTGGATCGTTCTCGTGGTCTTCTCGAAGATCTTCCTCGGACTCCCGCGTTCTCCAGCTAAGTTATTGCTGTCGAGATCAACCGCATCGTGAACGATATACCTATCATCGTTCCATCGCAAGGATTTCAATTGTCAGTGTAGAAATACAAACTTCTCTGTGCTGTGAATTTGGATTGCAGTGCATCAGTATAGACCCCCCTTCAGACTGGATTGTTGGCGTTGCTGGTGAGTAAACCTTCCTACAATACCTAGGGTTTTTAGCTCTTGCAACGTCATAGGTCACCGCATTTCTAGATTTTCATTCTTTTACATTTGAACCAGCGCACCCGCATCGTACCTTTGGCGGCGAATTATTAATTATTTATCGCGTGCTGATGGTTACGTTCCATTTGGTCCTTACGAACCGGATAGTATTTGTCCTATAATCTATAAAAATCTAGATTTTTAATTACGTGTAATTGCATATCGTTATAGGAAACTCGTCCTTATTGCGTTGTACGTAAGGTCTATATTGGTCTGCTTTCTTTATCGCAGTCCCGTTACGTTTAGTGAATTTAAGTTACTAATTCACCCTTTAACTTACTAAATCATAACAAAGGTCTATTAGTTATTAATAACTACAGTGATTTATGTCGTAAAATAGGTGTTTTTCAAGAACTACGCATATAAAAACCATCATCGCATATAGGTACCTATTGCGGGTAGATTCGTGCAAGTGGTTTCGTGTTCATCGAAAAACGTGGTTGGGGTTCTCACAGTCACGTCGTCGGTTTACGTTACGTTGGTTGGTAAACGTTTGTCGTAGCACCCATTGAGGATTACCTACCAACAACGAATGTCCCGGGATTGCATTCCTGACCGGTCATTGAACTTTTGTTAGGTATCTTGATTTAGGAGAAGTTTTGTACCTACGTGATTGTAATTCTATTTCGTCTCCTCGTATTGTACGAGAAATAAATCGCAATACAGTCCACGCCGCATTTGATTAAATTACTGCAATTTAATCGAAATATTCGTATTCAATTCTCTATAGAATTTGTCTAGGTATACCTATACCTATGTAGGTAGGTAGCCTTGTTAGGTAATTTTACCACCGCACCTACACTTACGCTACGGTTGTAAGATCGGATAAGTTATTTCCGTATCTTCACCTAGTTAGTGTTAGCGTTCCGCCTGGTTGGATATTGTCTCCATACCTATAAAAACATTGTGTTATTCATAATACTTGTCTTGCGAATTTCCTATAAGTTAGTTAGGGTTCATGTGGTTTACGGGAAAGTACAGCTACTTTCATACCCATACCATACTGAATTTGTAATTCGCATCGCATCGCATCGCATCGCATCGCATCCTCTTGCTTGTATTACATAATATTTGTTTATTTGCATTTGGGTTGTAAGTATAATAGAAGCGTTCGTTTGGTATAAGTTATTTACCTACGGAAAGTGCTTCCGTTCTTACAAATTGTACCTATTGTAGGTTTTGCCTTCACTAAGTTGTTGTGATAGGTCCCGCATCACGGTCGGGAAAATAATCCTGTACCTATAATTTTTTTTTTTTTGTTATTTTTATAATAATTTTGTTGATCCTGTTGTTGTGCGTTCCGTCAGGGTTCTGCGCGCTAGGGAGTCGCGTGTACGGAAAATTGGTTCTGTACACATTTTATTTAGAAGATAATTTATATTCAAATTGTATAATTCTTCTAACGCACCTAGTTTCTAAAATTTGGTACTAGGGCTCCATAGGTAAGGAAAAGTGGTTCCGTACTTATTTGATTATTTTTATCACATCAAACATTTTTGTATGATACGCATTTTTTGCACTAGCTTGTTAGGATTCCGTCATCAGATACATAAGTTGAGTTCCGAATCCGTACATTTTTTGTATATTTCTAAATCATTTCATTTGCTAAAAATATTTTGCATTTAGAATGGAGGATTTACAAAATAAGTTAAAGTTATATGAAGGCAAACGTGCCGCTTATTTTGCTCGCATACAAAAATTGTATGATACGATCGCGTATGTTGATGATGAAAAATCGCGGAACACTTTTATTGCGCAAGCTAAAACAATAGATATTATTCGTAACGAGTTTATCTCTACGATCGATAATATAAATATTCTTTCAATGAAGCTTAACCCCAAGTACGAGGTTAATTATGAATCATTGTCTGCCTTTGATGATCTTTCGTGCGAAATCAAAAATGTTTTGAGTTCTTTATCCGCAACAATAAATTCTGCAGCTAGTTCGACAAATAAGTCAAGTGGTCAGCATATTAAAATACCTCGCATTGAACTACCTACCTTTGATGGTGACATTCAGAATTTCCCGTTCTTTTATGAAACATTCAAACGTGTTATTCACTTAAATTCCGATCTTACTGATTCGGACCGCATCCATTACTTGTTGGGTCACCTCAAAGGCAAAGCGAAAGGCGTGGCAGCCGGCATTGTGCCTGCTGCAGAAAACTATCGTGTTATCTGGGATGCGCTTATCGCTAAATATCAAGATACGCGCGCGTTAGCCGTAAACTACTTGAATCAATTGTTTTCTTTGAAGTCAGCTGGTTCCTCGCCCGCTAATGTTGAAAAGGTGTTTGATAAATTTACTGCAATTGTTGCTGGACTCAAGCAATTAAAAATAGATAATATGTCTGATTTTATATTTATGTACGCGGGTCTTAAGTTAATAGATTCCGACATTGCAAAACAATACGAAATGTCGCTTCGCAATATGAAAGATCGTCAAAGCGTGGACTATGATTATTTCGTTAAGTTCGTTCGAGAACAAGTAAAGATATTGTATCGCACCGCGCCGCAGCGGCCTGAGCGGTCGACTAGCACCAGCGCTAATGCGACTACTGCAGCACCCTCTAGGGTCTCGCAGGTGTACGTAGCTACGTCACCTAAATGCTCGCTTTGTCATTCGACGCATCCCAACTTATATAAGTGTGGTGCCTTTCTAAAATTAAATGCGACTGACAAATTTAAACATGTAAAGGACAATCGTATGTGCGGTAATTGCCTTAGTAGTCAACACACTGTATCTAAATGTCAATCAACGATTACATGTAAGAAATGCAATGGTAAACATCATTCCCTTTTACATTTTGATGAACCGCTGTCGTCATCACCGAAGAAACAACAACCTGCAGATGGCACTGCGCTTTCTGTTGCTACTGTAGTTCCGACCTCAGATGAGGAACGTGTCTCTTTATGTACTCATGCGGCCATGGCTCAAACCAGTACTCGCACCACGGAAGTTTTAGCTACTGCGAAAGTGTTGGTGGTAGGTAGGAAAGGGAAGGATGTAGTCGTTCGCTGTCTTTTGGACCCAGGTTCTCAGAAGAACTATATTACCCTTCGGTGTTGCCGTATGTTAGGGTTACCTATTCGTGACGATTCTGTAGTCACTGTTAAGGGCATCGGGGGTACTTCTCAGTCGGTTCGTGGTTCCGTTGACTTCACTTTTAGCTCGCGCCTTCGTGCGCAACCTAAGTACACTATTAATGCTCTGGTGCTCGACGAGATAACAGGACAGCTTCCATTGTGTTCGATAGATGTCGCTGATCTCAGTAATATTGATTCGCAGTTACTAGCTGATGATACTTGGGGTGTGCCGGGGAATATTGACATCCTGCTTGGAGTGAAACTGTTTGCTAAGTTATTGCAACCTAGAAAGGTTACTTCTACAGCTGGAGGTCCAGACGCACTGGAGACTGTGCTAGGCTACATATTTATGGGAGACGCCCCTATTTTGGAGCCTCCTACCGCTACGATGTCTTTTTGTGCTACGTCGTCTTTGGAAAGCTGCGACTTGCGCAAATTTTGGGAAATAGAAGAAGTTCAGGCTCCTTCCATCACTAGCGTGGATGATAAGCACTGTGAGCAGTTTTATTGTTCCACTACTACTCGTACTCCAAGTGGCAAGTACGTAGTTGCTTTGCCACTGAAGATGAATGTCTCGGCGTTAGGAAATTCTTTCGAAATCGCTCGTCGTAGGTTTCTTAGCCTCGAACGAAAATTAAAATCTAACCCCCACATAAAAATTCTTTACGATGACGTCATTAAAGAGTATCTGAAAAATAACTATATATCTCTAGTGGAAGGAATTGTACCCGGTGAAGTTTCGTTCTATATTCCACACCACGCTGTCATTCGCGAAGACAAGACTACCACCAAGTTACGCGTGGTGCTTGATGCAAGTGCGAAGACGGATAATGGAACGTCTTTAAATGACATTCTTTACGCTGGTCCCATTCTTCAATCGGACCTTCTCAATATTCTATTGAATTTGAGACTCTTCGCTGTGGCTATAACTTCTGATGTTAAAGCCATGTATCTCAAAATAGCAGTGCGTCCTGAAGATCGTTCTCTTCAGCGTATTCTCTATCGCTTTCATGATGACGAAGAAATACAGATGTTTCAGTTTTCAGTGCTCCCGTTCGGACTTAAGTGTTCACCATTTGTCGCCATTCGCACAATTCAACAATTGTGTAAGGATGAAGGTCATCGTTTTCCTCTCGCCAGTGAAATACTAAGCCGAGATATATACATGGACGATATCGTCAGCTCTACTCCCAAGGTCGAGCGAGCAATAGAGTCTTCTCACCAACTGATCAAGATATTTTCACTTGGTGATTTTGAATTGACCAAATGGTCAAGTAATAGTTCTGAAGTTCTTCAAGCTATTCCTGAGTCATTGCGACTCTCGCACAGTGTCGATCTAAGTAAGGATCCGACACTGAAAATTCTCGGTCTACGTTGGTTTCCCGACGATGACTATTTCGCATTCCAGGTCAATCCTGATGAACGCCCTTGCACAAAAAGGAATATCCTATCGTCTATCGCTCGCCTTTTTGATGTCTTGGGTCTAGTCGCACCTATGATTTTGTATGCCAAGCTGCTGATCAAGGATCTGTGGCTAGTCAAAAGTGGATGGGATGATGTCCCACCAAATCGCATTGTTCGCCTTTGGGAACAATTTCAAGTGGAGTTACCTGATATCGCGCAATTGAAGTTCGCCCGTCATATTGGCGTTATTGAAAATTGTCAACTTGTAATAGTTGGATTCGCAGACGCCAGTGAGAAGGCTTATGGTGGTGCAGTTTATGCTCACATTATTAAGCCAGACGGTGAAATTGTAGTCGCACTAATATGCGCGAAATCTAAGGTCGCTCCTCTTAAAGTTGTTTCGTTAGCTCGGTTAGAGCTATGTGCCGCACTCCTTTTATCAATTTTGATTAAAAGAGTTTTCGATCTCTATTCCGCTCGATATGCCATTGAGGCTGTCGTAGCTTTTTCAGATTCAACTGTAACTTTGAGTTGGATTCACTCATCGCCACATCGCTGGCATACCTACGTGGCCAATCGCATCGCTAAAATTCAAGAAAACCTTTCGGCGGAGCACTTCTTTCATGTGAAAGGGTCTGAGAATCCGAGTGATTGTCTTTCTCGCGGCTTGACACCTGCTCAACTAATCCATCATCCACTGTGGTTGAATGGACCGTTGTGGTTGAGAAAACCCCGGCAAGACTGGCCAATAAAGCCATTTGTCTCGGGGGAAACTCAAGAGATGCCAGAACTGAAGCCTATTGCTCTACCTTCAGTTACGCTGGATAGTTCTAAGTCAGAAGGTCTTGTAACAGAAGATATTCTGATCGATTGCGCCAAACGGTTTTCCTCTTGGATGAAATATTTAAGGACGGTTTGTTTTGTTTACAAATTTGTCAGACGTCTCCCTAAAGGGCCCGTCACCGCATCGGATTTGGAGTTTGCAGAACGGGTCGTGTGGCGCTCTATTCAGCGCATCTATTTCGAATCAGATCTTGATCGTTTAAACCGCAAACAATTATGTTCCAAGCCATTGCAGAAACTTAGTCCATTTCTGCATAATGGGCTTATTCGCGTTGGTGGACGTTTAGGCAACTCTGAGCTAGACTTTGACTCGCGTCACCAAATATTACTTCCTCGACAAGACTACATTGTGGAACTTCTTGTTTCCCACTATCATATAAAAAACTTTCATACAGGTCCAAACCTACTCCTCTCTCTTTTGAGGCAGAGGTATTGGATTTTGTCCGCACGACGTATTGTTCGTCACATAACGTTTAATTGCAATATTTGCTTTCGAGCTAAGCCACGACAGGTTTTTCCAATCATGGCTGATCTGCCGCAGTCTCGTGTTGAGGTTGCTCCTAAAGCATTTTCACACACTGGGTGTGATTACGCTGGCCCGCTCATGATAACGTCGGTACGCGGCCGAGGCCAAAAGAGTCGTAAGGCTTATATTTGTCTCTTTACGTGCTTGACAACGCGTGCTCTGCATCTGGAAGTTGCCTCAGATCTCAGCACCGCGAGTTTTATGTCCGCACTAAAACGCTTCATCTCTCGCCGTGGTCCAATTGAGTGTCTGTATACGGACAATGCCACCAACTTTGTTGGGGCTAGGTCGTATCTTCGCGATCTCTACCAATTTTTATCGGTAGAATATCGCCCTTATTGGGAAAAGGAATTGTCCGACCATAAAATCACGCTCAAAACCATTCCGTGTAGAGCTCCCCACTTTGGTGGATGTTGGGAAAGTGAGGTGAAGAGTGTCAAGACGCATCTTCTTAAAGTTGTCGGTCAACAAATTCTCACCTTCGATGAGCTTAACACTATGTTAGCCCAAGTTGAAGCCTTGTTAAACTCCCGACCACTTTATGCACTTAGCTCAGATCCATCAGAACCCACCGCACTAACACCGGCGCATTTCCTTAGTACGAAACCGCTTGTGTTTTTACCCGCTCGAGAAGTTACTGAAACGCGTTTACACCTTATTTCACGATATGAATTAACTGATCAACTTGTACAGTCTTTCTGGAAGCGGTGGCGAAACGAGTATTTGCACACCCTTCAATCCAGACAAAAATGGAACACTCCTTCCAACCCAGTACGTGTTGGTATGGTTGTAGTTTCCATGCAGGATAACGTCATGCCCTTGCATTGGCCGTTAGGTTTAATTAGTGAAATCTATCCGGACAAGAATGGGATATGTAGAGTCGCATCGGTTAAAGTGCAAGGTGGAATGCTTCAGAGCAGACCGATTGTAAAACTGTGCCCTCTTCCAACTCAGTAAATAATTATTTGAATTAATTGCCATAGTTTATTTAGGTTAAGAGTTAACAGTTTTATTATTTAGTATAATTTCTTTTAAAAGTAACTTAGCATAATCTATTTGTTTTGTTACATCGCTTATAACGTAGAGTTTGCGACGATATGCAATTATTCTAGTTTTCACATTCTTTGTGTTTTGAAAGTAGGATCTTTCAAGCCGGGGAAAATGGTTACGCCAACAGCACGTTTGCGTGAAATTCAAATCGATTTATATTTTGACGTTGTATGGTTAAAAATACCTATAGGTTAAAAAAGGTTGGTTTACCTCTCTGGTAATTCTATATAATCTAATATATGGGGTTTCCCGCAATACTGTCGTATTGACGCGGGCAATCATCAGTGTGAACTTCTTACGAGACGCTAAGTTCATGCTTTCGCATCGCGCGCCTACATTCACTCTAATGTTTTGGCGCTGCCACTGTCATCTGCCCTTCGCGCCGTGTGGATCGTTCTCGTGGTCTTCTCGAAGATCTTCCTCGGACTCCCGCGTTCTCCAGCTAAGTTATTGCTGTCGAGATCAACCGCATCGTGAACGATATACCTATCATCGTTCCATCGCAAGGATTTCAATTGTCAGTGTAGAAATACAAACTTCTCTGTGCTGTGAATTTGGATTGCAGTGCATCAGTATAGACCCCCCTTCAGACTGGATTGTTGGCGTTGCTGGTGAGTAAACCTTCCTACAATACCTAGGGTTTTTAGCTCTTGCAACGTCATAGGTCACCGCATTTCTAGATTTTCATTCTTTTACATTTGAACCAGCGCACCCGCATCGTACCTTTGGCGGCGAATTATTAATTATTTATCGCGTGCTGATGGTTACGTTCCAGTATGTTTTATGGCAAAGAAAAATTTATATTTTAATCTATAATGAATAAGTAAGTAATAAGGTTTATTACAATAACTTTCTATAGATACTTATATTCAAGAATCCTAATTTATATTCAAGACTAACCTATTATATCGTTATTATCATTGTCCAATAACTTTTCGTGAACTTTCCACTGAAGCTAATTGTATGCATAATAAAACAAAATTACACGCTATAATTCACCTCAATAGGTAGGTACTTGCTTATAAAACGTCATTGAAGTAGAAAGACAGATGGCGACTCTCACAAAACCGTCGCCATATGCTGAACTGTCCAGTCCATGTTCGCTATAATGAGTGGATCGACCACAATTATTGAAGGTATCGACTTTCTTCTTACACAATTTCTGTCGACGAATAAGGTATCGTATACCTTTACATATGCCATTTACCGCTAAACGTCCTGTTATATCAGTACGTGTAATCTTCAGATTATAATTGATTGCAGCAAAAACGAAACCGTAGACAAAATTGTTCTGTTATTTGCTTAACAGCATAACAGCTCAATTAGCGGTCGGGTTGAATCGCATGATACGCTCCTATTAGCCGGCAGTAGAATCTATGGAGCTGTGCGGTCGGCAAACTAGATCGTGCCTATTCACTGTCATCTTATTAACACCTCTTCAGACATTACGTCATACTGTCCTGTCCGAATTGTTCAAATGATGGGGCTCCGACCCAGCGTGATCTAATGAGTTCTTTGGAACTCCAATCCGAATGAAAATCTTAGCAACTCAAGTCGCTTTTAATGAGTTTCGTTCGAGCACAAAAACGCTTCGATCTCTGCACGGCTGATATTTTATTTTGTCTGCCCGGTCACCTTTATAGCCGATGCTTGACCATGATTTGGCTCCTGTTTGTCTAGAAAAGTTTTTGCGAGTCGGCAATTGAATCTCTAATAATTGACTCTCAGTCTAGCTAGAGCATGAAATGTCCCCTAATGCTTAATTTTAGAGTGCACTTACTAAAATACTTGAAAGTTGTAATTATACCAAAGTCACCTGATACATGGGCTTATGTCGTTACATTACATCCTAGAATTAAAATATCTTGTTGGTAAAATTCATTGGAAGCAAAATCGCGTGAATATAAACCGGTATGTTGCGGTGCAGTACGATCGATGCAGATGGCACGTCTTCGTCGTCGTACCATGCTAGCCTACGACATGTACGGATGTTGTCGACACGCCTTTTCCGATTGCTTCTTTTTGTGGATCATGTACGAGTTTTCTAGGCCTACATTACATACAACATTACCTGATATATCGTCCCACGCGCTGCAAAATTTTAATACAATAAAATGTTTATATATTTCGACATAGGGTTTGGCATTATAATAAATGTTATGGCTTCATGTCTCTTTTTCCATTGTTTGCATGGGCACGTACTATTTCATCATCGTCGTCGATTTATTTGAAATAAAGACACGCGTCTACATGTTCAACAACACAACCATTTATTATAGTTGGTGTGTGCAGCTTTCGTTTCGGTCGTAATTCCTTAAACAACGAACGATTACCGATGCGAGTATTGTTTTGCGACATTGAGCATGTGCGTCGCGTCCCGGCGCGTTGCATCGGGCATACAATGGACGTATTTGAAGCACGTGCTGCGGCTACATCGATTGTCGCCGGGTGACTTTGACTCGATGAAGATTAGCATGAGCGAGCCAGCCGGCGCACGCCTAAATGCGTGATCGTTATCAATTTGTCCGCCGTGCACTTCTGCACTCGAACCCTCGACATTGTCTTGTCCTTCCAGTTGTCGTCCGAGCGTCAGCGTCGCTTCGACCCACACGCTTCACTCACGGCTCTTTGCTGGGAGATTGACTGGGGCTTTGCTCGATTAAATCAAGTTAATTGCATCACCGAGGTCTTCCGCGAACTCGACATTAACTCGAGCGGCAGCCGTCATCGCTAGCTCGATGTGCGGCTGTGCGCGCCTTTTGATCCGCGTAATGAGACGGGTGCGAAGGCCCGCGTCCGCATAAATCTGAGATAATGGCGTGCAGCGTGAGAGAGCGCAGTCGTGCCACCTTAGTTTACGTAATAAGTAGATACGTCAAAATGACTCCGTCGCTGATCGCGATCCACACTCAACCACCCTGATGCCCAATTTCCTTAACCTTAACGAGGCCGGAAATGCTGTTTTCTTAGTATTCTGTCTCACCTGCGGCTGCAGCCAGATTGTTATGTCTCTATTTAGTAATTCCGCAATAGGAACCGATGGTAGGTGTTTTCGCTCGTAAACGCTAACGCTTATGCAGTTTTCTCGTCGTCAACTTTAATCTTAATTTACCCGACACGATTGACTCGAGGCAATTTGGCGTGATTGTCGGGCGTCTGCTCAACCACTCACATCCATTCATGGTAGTAAACTGCGCGCGAAAACGACGTCGTTGGTTGCGCCAAGTGCTTTAACTCCATACGCTTAGCTGAACCCACTCTGAACTAGGTGCTTCCCGATATTGACTTCTGCGTAAATCGTGGAAAGGCGAGTCGCGTGCCGGGCGCATGTAGAGCGTAATAAGTATACGCTTTGCATGAATCTCATTAACTGGGACATTTTTTTTTCGTCTGCCACGCGATACGTTCCTCGCGCATAGTTTAAACGGACTAATTAGCATGTGATGTGCGCCCAGCACGGCATCGTGAGATGAACGACATTTCCATAAGAAGACGTAGTGTGGTGTCGAGTGTGATTACTGTAAAGGTCTATGGTTGATTCCAGGCATCTTCACCGTGATGTGCTACAACGTGCTGTGCGACAAGTATGCGACGCGGCAGATGTACGGCTACTGCCCCAGCTGGGCGCTCGACTGGGACTACAGGAAGAAGGGTATTTTGGACGAAATTAGACATTACTCCGCAGACATCATTAGCTTACAGGCTAGTAACTTAGTACTCCTTAGTTATTTTAATCGCACGAGCACTGTATTATATTGTTACGTAAAATAAATTGCAATCACCGAATATTTTATCTGTTACACATAAATATGTATACTTATGAGAGGTATTTGTGCTGGTACTGGCATCACATAGTACACGTCCATCTTCATGTCATACTTCCCCGCACATTTTCTGTACTGAATAAAACATAATTGTAGTTAATGCTTTAATCTAAAGTACATACCTAAGCAATTTAATACTTACCTAATTAGATTATCCGACTCAGTGGTTACTTTTGTGAGAAATGTACTTACCAGAACATGTAAATGTAAAGAATTGTTAGAGTAAAACAGAGTTCATATCATACTATCAGTTTGTAGGAAACGAAGCCCCCAATTATACCAACTCAATTATACAATGCGAGAATTAATTGTAAGGTTACGTCAAGGGCGGTTATTTTAAACGCCTCTCAAACTTGATTGAACTTGAGGATTATATCATCAATAGAGATTTCCTTAAAAGGTCGCTCTTATAGGACATCCTTCATGTATTATAGTGTTAGCAATTATTTTATACTAAAAATATTATTGTCTGGTAGCAGAAACTGTAACATAAAACAAGATGTCTCCTCAATCAATAAATTAATTGGTGCTTACATCATCTGGGACTTCAGGTCTTGTCTAGGATTTAATGATTTGATCTACTAAATCTGATCAAGTTTGAGTCTTGAAACCGTATGCAAACAAGACACTTTTCATAGATACAATAGAAATTCTTATTGCAATTTTTCCGACATCTAACATTGTGCGAACCAGAGTAATGGTGGTGCAGAAAACAAAATAACAATTTGTATTCTTACAGTAGTTTTATATCAACAGGAGGTGGAAACGGACCAGTTCTACAACTACTTCCTGCCTGAGCTGAAGAAGGACGGGTACGACGGCATCTTCTCACCGAAGTCACGCGCGAAAACTATGGGTGAATCAGAGAGGAAATACGTCGATGGATGCGCTATATTCTTTAGATCTGCCAAGTAAGTTCATACTAGTAGCCTGTCTGTAGGTATTGGTTTCAGGATTCTCAAATGAAAATGTTGCATTTGTTTAGAAACCAATACCGGTTTCAGAATATTCAAATGAAAAGGTTTCATTTGTTTGGGACGGTCGCTTTTATTCTTCACGGACTTTACTATAGCACGAGGCTATAGACGCAACTTAAATAATTTCTGCAATAATAAAGACAAAAGGAACATTATATTACGTTCCATGTTTCTAGGACCAGCGGTTGAAGTTGGACCTTGCAAGTATACTCCTCGACGACAAGGGTTGCGTATGTGTTGCTCGATGCACTAGTCAAAGAGTTATCTTTATTTTCTTCAGCAACTCAGCAATGTATTGCATCCACAGGTTTGCATTAGTCAAAGAGCACCTTATTGAGTTCAACCAACTCGCGATGGCGAACAGCGAAGGGTCGGACAACATGTTAAATCGGGTCATGCCTAAGGACAACATTGGGTTAGCTGCGTTATTGAAGACCAAGGAGGCTGCTTGGGAGAATGGTAAGTATATTCGAAGAAAGTAGCTAATGTGATATGCAAAATAACTAATTGAATAACACTGGAATTCATTATTTGAGTGCGAGCAGAAGCTCAAAATCCATCATTCGGCATGTTGGCTATGAACATTTGTCGCTGGAGTTTTGGAAGGTTTTCACAGCAGTATGGTTCGACACAACTATTGAACTTTGCACGTCTCTCCAGGTATACCAACAGACTCGACGATGCTAAGCCAGCCTATACTAGTATGCACAGCGCACATCCACTGGGACCCTGAATTCTGTGACGTAAAGCTCATCCAAACGATGATGCTTAGCAATGAATTGAAGACCATCGTTGAAGACTCGGCAAGGACTATGCGGTTAACGGGGCAAAGGGAAAATATTCAGCTGCTGTTGTGTGGGGATTTCAACTCGCTGCCGGACAGTGGTAAGTTTGCAAGCTATCCAGTTCAAAAGGTTTCTTTGAAACAGCATCTTTTCATAATACAATCTATCAGCCGTCATCTCGTGTGGTGGCCGTGGTGGGTATCCTCATTATAAAAGAAAACTTCATTGAAACTGATAAAAACCTGTCTTTTTCTGTGTTGTATTGTGTCATCGTATTAAAGAGACCGTTCTGATGAAAGCTGGTGTTTTCCAGGTGTAATCGAATTCCTCTCAGCGGGCCGAGTTCCCTCTGAGCATCGGGACTTCAAGGAGCTCGGCTATGCGTCTTCACTTCGACGTATGCCTGGTTCAGAGCACGAGTTTACGCACAATTTCAAACTGGCTTCGGCGTATAGTGAGGATATCATGCCTTACACCAATTACACGTAAGTTCAATTTCCTTTGTAGTTGCTTTTACTATGCTGCTAATAGATAGGTAGGTTACAAATATAAGCTAGAAGCACCGGAATACGAGTACATTACAGCTCTTTTTAAAATGAAGTTCATCCGAATGAATGTTCAGAAACTATGATGTACCTACCAAGCAGTGTTTTCCACGCCACAGAGCACGTACATAATATTATGCCTGTACGTATTTTTTTTCTACAAAAGGATCTGTCTTAGGTCTGTGAAGAATTTCAGTATCCTTCAGATCTGCCATGACACCACATAACTTTTGTTTGAAAGTTTTTCTAATATGTTATGTTTCACGTGTTTCAGATACGACTTCAAAGGGATCATTGACTACATATTCTACAGTAAACAGACTATGACACCTCTTGGGCTACTAGGACCTCTCTCTCAGGACTGGTTCCGTGAGCACAAGGTCGTCGGATGTCCACATCCACATGTTCCATCAGGTAATATCTCCATGTAATTCCTCAATATACAAAAAGTACTTATGTGTAAAGGTGTCGTTAGTAAAAAATGTAAATGACATCACAGTGACGTTATTAATAATACATGTATTTACGTGCATTAGATTAGATTAGATGTGTAATATAATTGTTATATGTCTACGTGTTATATCTTATGGACTCAGCTAAAGTACGGTTATTGCTCTATTTTCGGAATTCCGATGCAAAGACCATTGAGACTGAGTCGTTAAGCTATGACGGAGGCCTTAAAGCGGCCTAAAAACTCCGTCAACAGTGCTGGCCACTAACTCAAACGAGCTCGCTTGCTTTGATGCAAAGACCATAGAATGAAATGTCATTCTAATCTCAAACAATGTTGTCATTACACAAATCGCTTTGTGATTCCAGATCACTTCCCCCTCCTAGTGGAGCTAGAGATGAGTCCAGGCGCAAGCAACTCGAACGGACTAATCGGACGCCGGTAGCACACGTCACCGCGCGACCGACGCCGCGCCGCGCGCCATCTCGCGAAACGCGTCTGAACTGCACATCTACCCCTAGCATACACTGTGTGTCAACTTAACTGTACAGTGGTGCCCGTGACCAGGATACGCTCATCAACACAGAACATGGACGCTCATCGATTAAGAATAGGAAGGCGAATTATATAAGAAATATGGACAATAGTGAATACAAGACAGAAACCAGCGAGACAAGCAAGGAGACAGAACATGGATCTACACAATCTACACGAGACTGACAGACGCTCGTCATTTTAAAAGGTGGAATACGTGAACAGTTTCTAACTGTGACCTAACCAGGATATGCTCATGAAGATAGAAAATTATAGAAGCGAGACGTGATTATAACTAACGGGGATATGCTTATGAAGACAATTGGATCTACACGAGACCTGACCATAGAATGCTCATTTAAAAAGGCGGAATATGTTAATAGTTATTGAAAAATAGAAGTTCACACGTGACAGACAACGTGCATTTTACAGATCACGATTTTTTTCTAATTTAATGTTATATAAAAGTTTGGCCAGTAAACATACTCATGTACAGAAAGCATCAACAGAAATAGAAGTCATCAGTGATAAACTACATTGCAGGACAAATTAACATCACCGGGAACATACGACACTCATTCAAATTTGAATCATTTCCCTAAAGAATAAATCATCTAGAAGCAAGCCACACCACGTGATCACATTATCGATATCGTTACACAGTGTAAAGTGAATCTTTCTAATTAAAGACACTTATCATCTGGGACTACATTAATGAAGTGAACGCAATACAAAAACTAAAGCGTAAAGAGTGAGTAGGTCTTCCATCTCTTAAATTTCAAGTCTATGACTTTGGTTCCTAATAATCGGTATTATAAAAAAATCGCGTCACGTGATTATTCAAACTTTGTTACCCCGAACGGCCTATACGAGTTTAGGTGAGCGTCGTTTGGGTTGACAAAAGCCCCTAGGTGCGTAGATAGAATAAATTATATTCTTTTAAACGAGTCATTGTAAATATGGCGTATGTTCGTGAGCGTGTTTGGGAAGGCGATTCTATCATTTGTAATTCTTGAACGCCATAAAATAATATGAAAAGGCAGGTTGTGACGCAAATGTATTTTTAAAATACTGTTATTGAATTTTCATACAAAACTGACCAATGACTAAAGTGAGATCCAGTGTAATGCCATCATTATTTCGACGAAAACACGCTCGTTCCAATATTTTTTTATCTGTGCAATGAGTAGAATCTATACGGCCTTTACGTTCACTTTTTCGCTTTGAACCGATTGATGTTTTTCTATATCTCGTTTTTGTGTCTCAAATGAGATATTCTAGAGCATTTTCATGGTTTCAATAGATATGGGTGTATGTACTCTCTGCTAATGTATACTAATGCTTACATTTATGTAGCTTTACTAATTTATTGAATATTTCAAGTAGAATTACAAATTATCATTGGCCAATAACAAAAAATACTTAATTTACACTTTCAACTAAAGTCTTCCTAGCGTTGTTTACAGAATTTAAAAACCAAACATAATGTTGTCTACAGAATTTAGAAAACATATTATTGAGGGTAGATTAGAAGCCGGCACGCTAACGGGTTTGTAAGATATCGGACCTTTCGTTCTCGCAGCAAAGTGGGAAAGAGAGATCCGATAATTGACTTGAGTTTACTAACGGAGATGTTTGCAATATTGAAGCATGTAATGGTCAATCTTGTGCATAGCAAATATGTTAATTTTACAACAACAAGTTCATCCACGATTATCAAACTTGTTGCCTCGTAATAAGGATTCATTTTGTACAATTATAATCAAGTTGACGCGATCTGAAAGTAGCTTTTATTAATACAAGCATGTATTATGTAGTGATAGCATTTTATGAATGAAACTTGATTCTGTTCTACGTTTTAAATCTAAATAAATATTATGATGAATTTTACTAAAATGTACTCTAACGGTATAGAATAAAAGTATATTTTTTCTAATATAATACGGCGAATCATATTATTATACAGTCGAGGAATGGTACAAAAGTATGTATGAATTAATAAAAAACATAAAACTGTAAGTATATAAGTGTTTTTTTTTTGTATGAATGCTGTTGTAAAATCAAACTGTTACATTAGAGGGTTTTTTTTTATAGTTTTGTTCTCATTTACGTGTGTGTATCGAAAATTCTTTATGTGTGAGTGTCAAACGTCCAATTTACCAATTTGTGATTTTAAAATTCCTCCTCTGTATATTATTTACTTAGTTTAAAATTGGGATAATGCAATGGCTTGGTGTGGTTGAGACACCAAGGTAAATAGAACTATATACTTCTTGGCTTAACCACCGTAAGATAATTTGATGGCGTAGGTAGTTCACTGTGCAATTTTTTCCAGTTATTGAATCTGTATGCCGAGTGTGTACTTTTGACGTTTACTATAATGTCACGTAAACTTCAACTTCAACTTCTTGGTTTGTGGCTTTTGTGGCTAGTTGTCACAATTCTGCCAGTGTCGAGTTCGCTAATGCTAGTGTCTCAAACAAGAGGGGAGTGCGGATAAGAATATGGGTCACGTAAACTATGATTTTGTATGGAGAATCATCGACAGCCGACTTGACAAATGACTTGACTTGACTTAAATTATTACAATTTTAACACTTGACATTGGCAAAATTGTCTGTCGAAATGACGGACACAGGCCATTACTGAAGAGAAGAAGAAGAATCATCAGTTTTGTAAACTACCCGCTAGGGGCGCTGCTCTCTATACAAAAATATAGTTTACGTCAACTTGTAGTATAAGTAAAACGAACACACTAAGCATAAACGAGTTATCATAACTTTCTCACATTTTCTTGCATATTTTACGATGCAAGTTCGATCAAACTTTGATCGTAATATACGTAAGATAAATATATATAATTATATGCAACCATCACATATTTTCTTCTCCCATATTGACTTTGATCGTGCTCTAGACAAACGGCCGTCGTAAAAACAAATCGCTTCAAATATACTTATTATAATTACTTTGACAGTACACAGGTACTGTCGCGAGATTTTTCTGGCGATTCGTTTCTACTCGTTTCAATTTATAATAACTTTTTATATTCATATAAGCTCGATGTAGATATAGCAGTCCAATTTGTAAGATAGCTTATTAAAATCTAAATAAAATAAAATTATTTTTGATACTTACACAAGTAATGTTAATACTAACAACTTAGTCAATAACAGTACATATTTATGACTGCCGCATCGCAATAACTGTGGAGAGTGCAATGAAATCAATCAAATAGTAGTAAATTATATACAGAAGTAGTGCTTAGACAATCTGTGTGTATTATTGTATTTATATTCTATGCTCGTTTAGAATGTTATGTATAATTGTTACAAAAGTATATATCTTTCTAAACAAATGGCATAGGGAACTAATCGCTAATGTGTAAAAATTGCAATGTTAACGTCCGATTAGTTTTTTCGAATGCCATTTATTTAGAAGCCTAATAGATTTCTCTCTCAAATCGTCACTTAATCAATATATTGTTCTATAGGTCCGTTATTACAAATTAGTATGTATACTGCCTTATAAAATTTATGTGTTATAGTTATATCTCTAACGTTAGATCTGGGGGTCAATCGCGCTAAGTTGCAACAGCTCACCAGTTACTGTTACGTTATGGCCGATTTACACTGTGAATCAATCTAGTTGAAAGAACTCCTGGGAGTCAATCTCTCTGAAACACTGTGAAAATCGGCCATAACGTAACAGTAACAGTAACTGGTGAGCTGTTACAACTTAGCGCGATTGACCCCCCGTCATTTTGAACGTGCGGGTTAGAACACATTGATATTTCACGAGTATTTATCATTACCTTTCATTCTTCGCTATAATAACTATATATAACTTAGCAGGCTTTAAAGTCGTTTTCCTGTGAAAAGGCCAAGGGTCTGGGGCAAATTGGATGGAGCCCAGGGGCCTTTATGCTTACTTCGGCAGAGATTTTACTATAAAAGAGATGACGTCATATGTCGGCCGAAAACTCATTTCACCCACTAGTGAAACGAGTTTTTGACATCATTTGACGCTATCCCCACTAAAGTAAAATCTCAGCGGAATTGAGGAATAAGGCCTTCGAAATGCCCCAACATCTTTTAGTGCCTTGAAAATTTATTGCGCAGCCAAACGATTTCTTCTTCTTCTTTTATTTATGACGTCCGTCATTGCCAAAAGACTTATATAAGGTCCGTTAAGTTGTAACAGGCATTAGGTACTGTAGTCGCGAGAATGTAGGTGATACAAAATAAGTGAAATATCAATAAATATTAGATTAGTCCAATTTCTGTCTCGGTCGGTATGTCTCGGATAGCAGTGTCTGGATGGGTAGTGTGTAGTCAGCGTTGTAGTGGAGTAGGTAAATTTGCTCCCTGGTTACGCATCACGCGACAGGTTTGTGTCATATCTGAATTGAGCAATCATTGTGAAACGTTCGAATGAACTATTAGAAAAAATAATGGTAAATAGGCATCAGTTAGGCGCGACTAAAAACTAAAAGAAAAAGAAACTTTGGTAGATACCTAAGTTTCTTGTTCTTTTAGGTTAGTTTATGAAGATGCACTAGATTCTAGTGCATATCTAATCGCTATTACAAAATATAACGTTTACGAATAAAATTATAACAGATTCAGTTCCAAAAATTTTTGTCATCTTCAAAATTACATAATGTAAAATAGACATAAGCAGACGGTTTCTACTTTTATACGCTGAGAACAATAATTGCTTACTTACGATTGACGCAAACGTGTCGCGAAATACGTAATTAAGGGGCAGTCGGTGTGCAAGCTATAGAACAAAGTTGTCGCATTTGCGTACGCCTTAGATTAATGTGGTGTAGTGTGTCCTAACAAACTATTCAGCGAGATTTCTTTCTCATCTCGTTTCATCTACATGCTTTTGCAGTTTTATGTTTAATAAAAAAAAAATCGTTATTGATTGCGAATACTGGACTAGTTTTTACGAATACCACACGACTTTATTAAGTAGTTGGTTTGATAAGATTATGTGACTGTCCATTATGAATACCGCCGTTTCAAATCACAAATTTTGTTCATAATAATACTTAGTTTAGATAAAAAAATTCAGTATTCATGTAATTTTTTGGACGATCGACAAAGTTGCCTTTAAATAAGTTACATTTTCCTTTAGATTTATTAAGGTTTTTTTTTATTGGTACAGAAGCGTCTGTCAGTAGTAACATTGGTTATAGCGTCATTTTCACCGTATTGTTAAAATATCAGTCTAGATTCATGAAAAGTATATTAGAATGTAGTTTACCTTTACAGCTCGTCAATAACCTTCGTCGTTGCTTTCGTTTTCGATTGTAATTTGTCTAAAGGTCATTTTACGTGAAATAGTTATATGTAGGTACCTACTTTTAGCTCCCGTTAGCTAATGTTTTGTTAATACATTCGTCTAGTCCTCGTTGTGAGCGTTAGTTGTATGATCGAAACTAGTTACTAAGTTAAATGTCACTACTGTAGTGATATTTACAGTAACTGTAAGTGTATCTACTTAGTTCTTTACTGTTTTACGTCAATGGTATGTTAATTTTGAATTTTGAACTTTTTGTTCAATACTTTTTGTCGTTGAAACTTAGGTGCTTTCATTGTAATTAGTTTGTGATAGGGATGTCTCTCTTAGGCTTGAATTCTTCCTACGGCGACGTTTTTTTTAAATAAAATTACCGCTGAAACAGTGCAGTCTTAACATAAACGGTTATCAATTAATTGGTGGAGCTGAGTGTCAAGGGATCGGAATATGGGATATTTTTCCACCGACATTTTTAAAAAAATATATAAAAAAGCTATTATAGATTTCACACACAATGTTACATTTTTGTCATTTATAATTATTTAGATGATAATAATAACAATAACCTATTCTTAATATTATTTTGTAGATGAAAATAAAATTTAGATTGGATCCACAATCCGAACCCCTGAATGTACCTAGTTTGAGAAAAATAACCCAAATCATGAAAAGGGTACAATAACCACTGGATTAGGTAATTATGATAGCGTAAATTGAATTTCACGTTTTTTTTTACACTAATCAAATTTTACTCATACCATATAATTTTTTTAAGTACACATAGATTTTAAATTCATATCATGGTTATCCTGCTCATTGTGTAAATGTAAACTAATATGATACTGGCAGTGATAACTGGACTGTAGTAATGTTTCTGGTGCCGAATTGACTAACCGATAATATATTATTCCAAATATTTGATCCCTCTTTCTGAAATATTAGTTAAAGGATTATATGCCTCTGAAGTTATCGCATCATACTATCTCGCTCACACTCCTTTCAGCTTTAAATGTGCAAGGGGTCGTTCAGGAAAGATTTTGTTTTAGTAGGATTCTAGGAAGATGACGTCAATACGACATTGAAAACGAGTTTTCGGTCTAGATATGACATCATCTGTATTAGAATAAAATCTCTGCCGAACTGAGCATACTCTTAAGGCCCGCAGAGCTTAAATTCAAAATTAAGATGATTGTGACTAAATTTTGACATAGAGGATCAAATATTGAAAAATACCGTAATAGCACAGACTAGGGGGACTTATTACTTCTAAAAATATTATATAAAATAAATGATTTCAGACAGCAAGAAACTCAGAGCATATAAAAAAATTCTGAAAACACGAATTTAGTTTTCAAATTTAAGTAGGTACTTAGAATTATATCTTACATGCTTCGACCATTAGCACTCCAATAAAATAAAATCGGATTTATGTATATGTTTACACAATGTATGTACGCGAATTCCATATATTTTTAAATTTTAAGAATAGTTGTTATCATGTGAAGTCGATATTACCGATTTGCAGTATTGAAAGAGGCAATAGGGCATAATGACTCGCCGCCGGGGTGTCGCGATATGAATAATAACGAAGAGCTTTATTACAAAATGTTAAAATTATTTGTAGTAGAACAATATGATCTCTTATTTTTTACTTAATAACATTTTCAAGGACAACATTTACTTGGTAGATTTTAGCTGTGTGTAATAGGAATCTAAACCGCACATTATGTTTTGTTTTATTTCACTGTATATTTACTTAGGGGTCATCCTTAAATTACGTCAAACGTTAAGGGGGTGGTAGGGGGTCGACGAGGTGTGACATTGTGTGGCAAGGGCTGGTAAGGGTTCCTAAGTTTTGTGACGTCACATTTCAAAATCTTATACCTACTATTCTAAATTATTTTTATCTAAGTGTTAAATACATATAAACAATAATTGAAATGGAAATAAAAGTAATTTCGGAAGTGTTTTCATTTAATAATTTCTAGATGTAAAATTGCAAGATATGTGACGTCACACTAGGAAGGGGGGGTCTCACAAATGTGACCAACTGTGACAAGGACGGAGAAGGGGTCAAAAAATCACGAAATTAGTGTGACATAATTTATGGATGACCCCTTATCTTAAAAGAAAATCATCCAAAATTATGACGTTCATTCTGGCACCGTTGATTCTTCCTCTGTATCATTTAGTTTTTGATATACTTACTTATTTACATCAATTTCCTGTGATGACCTTAATATTCCAAGAGGAATATACATTTTATTTGTACATATTTGTATTACATTTCTCTTCTTTTACATTTTGTTCGTGTTTAGGTACTTTTGTAATGTAATGGATTTGCGCTACGTTGTGTAATCCCTAGGGAAGTTTCAACTGTGTTATTAAGCTTTAAAGTTTTGGATAGTAGAATTCGAATTTACCAAGCCTTTCGTCTGTATGTTAATTTGTGAATATGTGATTTCGATTATCAATTAATGCTTTGCAACGAGCGATTGGTCGCTTGCTGTCAGCCGTGTGGACTTCTGCGCACCTTGAGAACGCAGATTGCGAGCAATAAGAAAACAGAATGGTGTATTCTACATTCCACTGAACACTATCGAATTAGCTCAATACGAAAGACTGTTTGAGACTTTAAATAATATCAATGATTGTTAAAAATATTTTCTGAGGCACATTAACGACTTTACTAGACGTGTTATACAGTGATTTAATGAATAAGAGCAAAATATTAACTCACTAGAATTTAAGAACAAAATACAGTCTTGTGATACCGAACCATTCGAGAGAGACACCATTGTCATATTTAAGAGTAAAAACTATCAATATGAGGAATGCTATTATATTATCAGAGGGCCTAGTACGAGTTTTGGTGTGTAAAGCTGGTGTAAAACGTCTGACGCCCAGCACACCAGTGTGCTCAGTGTCTCCATACAAATCAGCGCACACTGTGCTGGACGACGTCAGACGTTTTACGCCAGCTTTACACACCAAAACTTGTACTAAGCCCTCGGTTGTAAGTGCTGGCACTGCTCTTATTTGTGATTTTTCCTATTTTGTATGATTGTATCATAGCACCAAATGAAGCAATAAACTGTTGGCCTTATCAATTGTATGTATAATGCATAGACGTTGCAAGTCTGAGCAGTGATAGTACGATACGTGTTAAAGTACAAAGTTATGTCTTGTGCAGAAGTTCGCAGCTCGACTGCGATCGAGCGGAGGTGTGTAGTGTGATGTGATGTGAAGTGACATGAGCGTATGGTCTCGCTGTTTGTTTGTTGACACATTATGTATATTTGAATGAATCAAATTATAAAATAATATGAATTTTATTAATTGTTTCTATTGACCTACCTAATCATCCTACTATCATACCGTGCTTACCAATAAGTGGTAATTGTCATACAATTTTTGTATTAATATTCTGTGGTACTAGACAAATATTTTCTAAATTACTGGACTGACCTATAAAATACCCAACGTTGTTTGTTTAATTCCCGTTTCCAAAACATAAACGTAAAACGCCTTGGCTTTCCTAAAGATCCATATAAATTATACTTCCATATTTTTATGGGCTGTGCATCAACTCCACAACAGATATTGGTATAGAATAGAGTTTCACTTTTCCAGCCAGGGTTTGTCAGCTACAATAGATATTGCTATATAGAGTTTCACTTTTCCAGCCAGGGTTTGTCAGCTACAATACATATAGAGTTTCACTTTTCCAGCCAGTTTGTGAGCTAGTACAATAAAAGATGCATCTATGTACACCTATTTATTTCTATAAATAATAACTACCTACTAAAACAAATCAATCTAAATATACTTGAACACTACATCTTTGAAACTGTCAACGGTCTGCAATTCCAGTGTTACAGGACATTGGAGCCAGTTTGCAAGAAGTTCTTCCGTGTAGCCTAGTAGGAAGTACATCTTTGTAGGTGAAACCGCGCGCCGAATTATAGCGGCTACTCTGATATGGTTGAACTGACGCTTGATGATCACCTGGTGGACAAACACTGTAACTTTAATACACTTTCTGAATAGCAGGAGTTTTATATATAGGTACTATTAAACTCTAGCACATTATCAAAAGACGCTAAACAAAAGCCGCACGACGCGACAGCCATTGCGTCTTTTTGTTCTGCAGGATCTCAGGACTGACTAACAAAATGATGCAATAGATGAGAAAACTTTGCTTCTATGAAAAGCAGTGACAGGCATAGCACTAAACTATGTAGGTAGGTGTACATACATAGACATACATTATAGGAGCATACATATGTGTCTGTCTACACTACAATATGTATGTACCTACCCTCTAGTAATCTACTAAACTGTTGAAGTTGCTCCTAGAACTCACCTCACTGCAAACGAGGCCATGCCAGGTCCCAGTCATGAATCTTCTAATGAATTCATCTTCTACAGCTGTCTCTGATCTTCGAAGTCCATCCTTCAAGCTGGCTGGAATAAATAAAAGAAAATTCAACATGGTTTCCAATGACAACTCACTGAACCAACATTCCAGGTAAATCCTCATCATTGATTTGTAGTGATAAAATCCACAGTGGGCCTTAGGTAAGCCCAGGTGACCTCAGTCTAGTTCTTTTGAACCTTATTTAAACTCTTGTACTACAAAAAAGTCTTTCATTCCCCTGTTTTTGGTTTGTTCAGGCTTGTCAGGACACACAAATAGGTATTTTTTCTATTATCTAACTTGCAATAAACGTTACAGATTAAATGGCTTAATAAAACCCGGAACCGACAAGGCTGAGCAAGGAATCACACTGCTGAATGGTAAGTTAAAAAATTGCAATCTATCTCAGCCCCCCCATACACAGTACACACAGTTAGGTGTGTACCTTTATGTAGATCTGTGCACCAGCAAAACACAGGTCATCAATGTTACGGACAAAGCTGTTTGATATTTTACTAAGTGCTAGCCCAGTATGTTAGAATCAATGGTGCAAATGTAACCTCGAGAGATGTAGTTTGCACCATAGATACTTAGGTAATCATCATCATCATCAACCTACGTCCACTGCTGGACGTAGGTGTCTCTCAAGATGAGCCATTGAGACCGGTCCTCGGCTCTTCTCATCCAGTGTTTGCCAGCCACATTTCGCGGATGGTCACTCCACCTAGCCGGAAGGCGTCCTACACTACGCTTGCCTAAACGTAATAGGCAGGTAGGTACGTAGTCACAGCGATTCCTTGTCTCTCCGAAGTTAAGCACTAGACCTCCCACTCCGTACTTTCCTCTAATCCGAGCCAAGAGTAGGTCTGCAGAGCTACCTGCGTGAGATATTTAGGTAATGTAGATTGTCAACTCACAAGTATTCCAAGAGTTCCATGACTTCCGATGTGCGATATAGTGCGGTCCGTTAGCCATCTCGTAGGTCAGCGGCCGGTCACGCTTTTTCGTGATTCTGTACTTCCCGGCCACTACTCTGCATAGCGGAGCTGATGTATGCAGCTGTGACGCCAATACAGGCGCCCATGTCGATAAAATACCGCTCAGTCCTACACCAGACTGAAATTAAAGAAATTGTTTATCTGAAAAAACTGTTCGTAGTAACATTTAAACGTAAAGCTGGAAAGAAGCCTCTTACCTGTCCTAATTTTATGATTGATTGATTCATTGATTACCTATTTCGGTAATTTGAGATTATTTATTTTCAATGGATTTGCATACAAATATTAAATTAACTCGATTTGTTTTGGTTTTTTTGAGGTTAGGGATTTGTTGAATGAAATGAAACATGACATGACCTTCGTTCGGGTGTATGTCAAACTGACAACTGACTGAAGTAAGGCCACGTGAGGTGAGGGTAAGACAGCTGATTATTAGGGCTCTATTCGGTGGGTTATTTTTATTCATTCATCAAGCCTTTTCGGACCAATATCGATATCAGAAACATTCCAAGGAACTTCTGGCCAAGTGGTTCGACCGCGTAGTTCAAAACTAAATTTGCTTCTTTCGAAAATTTCCAAAATCGATCCGAGAAGACTCTGAATGAATCAGAATAGCAGTACCACAACAACCCACTGTGGTAATGAACTTACGTTCGGTGAAAAAGAATTAATAAAATAAAACCCCGTAGGCTAAATTAGGATAAAAACTCGTAAAAATATGGAGGGAATTAGGTACTTACCTGATTTGTTCTTCTTCACTTCTAATTACAGTACGGGCCAAAACACAGCAATGTATACAGTGATGCTTGCATTGCTGTGTTTCTGTTTGAATGTCATAGGTCTCAGAGTAATGGAGGCGATATCACTGGTTCTATTGCCTATTTTTAAGGGGTTTTCAAATAAATCGATACACGCATAGTTTTAATTGAAAAACCCTTAAAAATACGCAATAGAACCAGTAATTAGGCAGTAATACATAGTAGAAAGTACAGGCTTTGCTGTCATTCACTACAGCCTCACTCAGTGGACGTGATCAGTAAGGCAAAGCATTGTTATGGGCAAAGTTTACCACTTAACATCAGGTAGGTCATTCCATCACTTATTATTCTAATATTAAAAATACATTGTAAGGACCAAGGTCACCCTACCAAGCATGTCTTAACGCTAAAGCTTTATTACAAAAATATTGGACGAAGTACCTACTTCGTGGTGTTAGGTACTATGGTCACAGATCATATATTACTATACCTATGGTTCTTAACAACCATTAGATTAATGATAAGTAATAACAGTTTAATTTAAATTAAGTGCTAGGAAGTAGGCATTCTTGCTTAGTTTTAACGATATCATAAATACAGGTAATAATTGGATACAGGTTGCTTATCTATACAGTTTTATTAAACTCTGAAACAACGCAGAAATATGCGTCGATTTTTCTCCGTTCCTCTAATTTTATGTTTTTGTTTTTTACTGTTTCTTTGCCATGGTAAGCTATATTTTATAGCATATTGAATTGAATATCGAAGTACTAAAATAGTAAAACAGCAAATAATAACAATCGGCTGGTAATTTTTGCAGCTCAGGATATCAATTTCAAATCGAAATCATCCCTTGTCAATGGAATACTACAAAAGGTGCTTAATCTATCCATATCGTCTTTTGCAAACACCCCTATAGAAGAAAGAGAAAAAATGATGATAAAAATCGAAGGGAAATTGAATAAATCATCACAGTTTTTGGGCAATAAAAGCGAAAAATATGTTGGACTTATAATGAAAGGTGTTAAAGCGATAGCATCTGGAAAGGCTGCATTAAAAAGTAATGATGATGTTGAGACCTATAGCAGTAGTGAAGAAATAGATTATGATGAAATGTATGAAGAGCAGGTACAGAAAGGAAGTACAAAATTTTTGACCACAAATACCAAAAAAACTGCTATTCAAAATGCTGACGAATCATTTAAACAAACGAAGCACCTAGAAGAACAACAAAATGATGTAAGTCATATTCAAAAGAAGATTATTAAATCACCAATCAAAAAACCAAATATGATTAATAAAAACCAAGAGGCGGGATTATTGAACAGAGATATCGTAGCACAAAAAAATATTAAGATCACGAAAGAAGTAACAACGAATCCCGAGGACAATGAAGCACGAAGAATGGAATTTGAGTTTATTGATAATATTAATGTACAAAAAGACGATGATGGTCACAATACTCGAACTAAAAGTAATGAAATTTTAGGCGTCAGTGGTAGAGGTGGTGCTGCTAACAAAATAGAACCTTATTTTCTGAATGTTACGCTTAAATTACCATGTATGGATAAAACTTGCGCTCAAATAAAAGCACTAAGAACTATACAATGCATCACTAAAACTATATCTGTAGAAAAGCTATGCGACGGCGTCGATGACTGCTTTGACTACTCAGATGAACAATATTGTGCAATTAAAGGTATCGATCGATATAGAAGAAACTGAAAAATACAGTTGAGTAGGTACACTAACCACATTTTTTGACAAACTTTTTGATTTTTTTGTTTTCATTTTGCAGGTGTGAATCTAGTTCGAAATGCGAGTCAGCTAATGTCAAATATAGAACATTCTCTCTCAAATAAATGTATTTCGAGCAGTATAGATGATTCACTTATTAGAAAACAAAATGAAATTCTACGCAATGTCCTTCAAACCGAGCTCAAATTCATACAGAAACACGCAACAGTAGTAATAACGAATTCTACGCAATCATACCTGAGTAAATTGTATACTGAACCAGATAATCTAAAAAAAACTGTAAATGAAGTAGCAGGGATTATTACGACGCTTTCTTTTGCTCTAGAACGCACTCTCTGTTCAGATGCAATTGAAGAAGCTCGTAAATTCAACGATTTAGAAGATGAAATAATAAGAGATGAACAAGATGAATTCGAACATGAATTAGTAAAAACTAGTACATGGTCTCCGAACTCCTGTCAATGCATTGAAGAATTCTGTGTGGGTCAATGTTCCGAGGACTGTGAATCTGTATGTTCGCAAAAGTATCAGATAGGCAGATGGCAATGTTCAGCTGTCAGTAATGAGAAATCAGTATCCCTGGATTTAGTGTGTGACGGTAAACTCGACTGCTATGATGAAGCTGACGAAAGTACCTGCCATACAGGTAGATATTTTTATTATGCAAGATATTTTTAGTTTTGTTTATTTGTACGATATTATAACATTTATAACCTATGTTGTAGTTTCAGGTTTGGCAAAATTCGAAGCTAACGATTTGTACAATAAAATCCTTGATATGATAAAGAAAAAAACAAAGCAAATACATTTCAAAGAGGTCCGACATTCATTGATTAACTTACAAATGCTGGTAGAGAAGCTGCAGCAATTGACGACGAGACGGAAGCCGGATGTTGTGGAAGTGAAAGCTCTGAGAGACCAATGCTTCTCGACAATGGTGGTCATTTACGACCAGACTGGGCAGAATCAGGTGTCAATGGCCGTGATGGATGACATCTACGTATTCTTGATAACTTTGAATGATAAGCTGGTGAACGCAATGAAGCGTTCTCACATAGGGAATGACAGGTTAATTTCACCTGATGGTTGTTTCTGTAGAGACAATAAGTGCGCCCTACTGAAATGCTCAAAGGCGTGTATACGCGCGTGTCCTACTGAACCGAAACTTACTAGATACTTTTGTGGTGGGTCAACAGCCATGAACGAATCAATACCTATTGAGGCAATATGCAATGGCAGGAACGACTGTCCCGGCCAAGATGACGAAAAGGACTGCAGTGAAGGTATTAACGACAACTATGTTTACCAAGTTGTAGTCAATACTTTCTACATTATTGTAATAATTACAGAAATATGCCGAAATCATCACCTAGTTGTCTTACGTCACAACATTAATGAGTTTGCTAGACGGAACAAAGATACATCTATTGGAGAAGCACTCAAGGCTTGGAAAACGAAGGTTGAATCTTCCTTAAAATTATAACGCGTGACTTTCGAATACGTTAGCTATAGATGTTAATATTCAACAGGTGTCAGCAACGCTTAAGGTGTTAGAGTCCAACGAACGCCTCACGCATCAGATTCTTCGTGACATCGCCAACGATATGCTTCACGACCTTGTGATGTCGTACGCGACTCTCACCAGCTCCAGACGTGACAATGATCAGGTCATCAGCCAGTTCTATAAGATGGCGCTTATTGTTATGCGGTCTTTGAAAAGCTGCGCTAAATAAGTACTTATAGGTACCTAATATATTATATGTATATATTTGCTTGAAATTAAAGTTTCCTGCTTTGTCTGATTTTCATAATACCTACTTCGCTAGCATTAGCCAGCATTCGTAAGCAAATAAGTAGGTGTAGGTATTCTATCAGCAATCTAGTTCCCATAGTACAAGCTTTGCTTAGTTCGTCTTCGAGACTATTATAAAGAGCGTTCTGTGATATGTCCAAGAATTAAAATAAAAAACTGAATAGTGACACAAAGTTTTCAAACCTTTGTGATAGTAAAAAGAAATAATGTAAAATGTTGTTTTGAACAGCAAAACCTTCACCGACTTTTTTTTCCCCCAACGATAATAACGTGCCTAGTATTCCCTAACTATAACAGGAAACTCACCAACCGGTTTTATTTTGGTATAATGAATACCTACCTATATCTGTCATTACTAATACTAAACTTGAATACTTAGTGGGCTTGGTATAGTTATACCATGTTTTATCTTTTTCATTGAAAAGCAGTTTCTAATTCGATCGACAGAGACAAAACATTGCACGATGTGACTATACCTACCAAGCTTGCATCTACTTAGTACGAGTATTAGTAATCGTCACCGTCTTATCAGTCGGTAAACTTGACAAAATTGTGAAATATATTTATATCGCTGCAATTTCGTCTCGTCAGTTACAGTTGTATCGTCGACGTCGAGCAACATGGCAGGTACGTACCTACTGATAACGTGATATTATGATAAAAGTTCATAATTTTTTTTAAATACGTGAATTCCATCTGACTCCACCATTCTTGCACTATAGGAATAAAGCGGGGAAAAAGGTTCAAAGTGAGTTACCTACATTTAGTGATTATTGTTATCATGTGAGTAGAGATAACAGAAGAAGAAAATGAAAGGTAGTAAGTAGGTGACACAAATAATTCCGGCTAAGTAGGTACGTGTTTAGGTACCTAATGTGATAATCGATAATATTTTATGTAAAGTACCTAGGTACCTATATACCTAACCAGTACCTTACTAATGCACTTAGCCTGCTTACTTGTAGATAATGTTTTTGGTAATAGCAAGCAAGCTCGTATGAGTTAGTGGCCAACTCTGGTGACGGAGTTTTTGGTAAATTGAACTCCGGTTACGCTAGGTATTCGCATTACGAAGTCGCAAATTACGACGATTATTAGTCGATATTCTAGTACATCTAGAATCCTAACAGTAAAAAC
Source organism: Eulithis prunata (assembly GCA_918843925.1). Taxonomy (NCBI): domain Eukaryota; kingdom Metazoa; phylum Arthropoda; class Insecta; order Lepidoptera; family Geometridae; genus Eulithis; species Eulithis prunata. The sequence continues at coordinate 1,901,573 of OU974016.1, read as the reverse complement.
AGCCGCAGTAGGAATAATAGACTAGATTCAAATGTTTAGATTTCCTTCCCATTTTTTAGATTACTTGAATTAGCTTTTCTCGAGAGAGCAATTATGTGCAATATAATAAATACCGAAGGACTAATGTAGATTGTTGACTGTTTCATCTATTGTAAAATAATCACGATCTCATTCTCTTGAGAAAACAAATGAAAGGGGTTTTGACGTCACTATGCAAATAACAAGGTTTTATGCTTGTTTATTGTTCGTCTGATCCTGTGTTCTATCCTCATAAAAAAGAACACCTCATCGACTTAGAACACTTTAAAACCAATAAGGACAATAAGTAACAATCAATTCAACATTTCAAATTAGGTATTTGAACTGCTTCTGCTTATCCGTTGTTCAACAAAAAGCTGATAAACAAGGTACCTAGACTACCTTCTACTATCTAGGTATTGATAAAACAATGACTCTTATGGTAAGAGTCACAAGTGTTTTAAGAAAAACAATGATTGAGGACACACTTGTAACTCAATACACATCGTAGCTTCTAAAATATTGAACTTGACACGAGAAAACTGAATAATTATGTACCTACTGTTTCGTAGTTTTTCATAAATAAAAAAAACACAATTGACATTCTACGAAAGAAATTCATGGAACAACGTAGAGTGCGCTTCTAGCTCTACCGATCGATGATGATGTTGACGTCCTGGCTGATATCGGATACAGCGACAGTGCATGATTGGACAGTTCTAGGGCTTTGTTGATTTGTTCTTTCATGCGCTTTCTAAGGTACCCAGATTTTGTTGGTAGATACGAGCGCATTTTGGGCATGTATAAGCAACCCTCCGAAGCAATGGCCACCGGTGGTCTGGCCTTCACCTCATCATGTTTCCAATCAAGCTCATCATTACCGATACAAAAACATTAGAACATCACATTTAAGATTCTTAATGAAGCTACCTATTATCGATTCTAAATGTACAAAACAGTTTAAAACACAATTTTAATCATCTAAAACCACATGATGCAGTTCTACAACATCATAAGTAGGTACTTAAATATGAATTTCCAATTATAACGACAGATAGGTATCATCTTGAACAATTTCATCCAATAACCTAACCACAAATAAATCGCTGTTTAGGACGTCACCCGTACCACGGCTATGGTGCCCCTCCACCTCATTTCCACCCTGGTCCTCCCGGCCATCCTGGTCCTCCCGGCCCTCCTGGTCCCGGTCAGCCTCACATGTACCCCGGGGTAATGTTCTACCCCATGCACCCTGCCTACTTCTACCCATACCCCGCCCCGCCAGACCACTCGGTCCAAGTCGTCGAGGAAGCTGAATCGCAGAGCGGTGAACCGGAACTGCCCGGGGAAACCGTTGAGCTGCCGTGGAGTAAGTGATCAACGGGATCCATCAGAGGGTTAGGAAATGACACCTTCTAGTTTATCTGGGACTCTGGTCAGTTAGCGAGCGCATGTGAGATAGTAATACAATCATTCATTATAGAGTTTTTTATGTTTTGAACATTCAGAGAACCGTATATAACGTCGCTTGAATTTGAGAGAATCTTGGCGGTAACCTTGAAACTACCTATAAGGAAGTTGAAAAAAGTAGCTGATTAAATAAATAACCTTATTCCGAGAATCTTTAAATTCCAAAAAAAATACTTTTAGTTTAATCTTATCCACAGCTTGTTATGTGCCTTGATAGATTACGGTGATAAAAAAATATATACCTACTTGGGTATTAGGTATACGCAGAAACAAACATGTGCTCACCTATTTTCTACAATATTGAGTCAGTGAATTTATTGATTGATGATTCAATATTTTTTTAAGCATGTAGAGTAAAACTGATAAACGTAAACAATATCGTGTCGTAGTTCTAGAGTTAATTCTTTTATTAGGGTAAATCGAAAGGTGTCATTTCTCCTGCAGCTTGGTTGTACGTTCGCCGATGTTGGGCCAATCCTCTCTATGGTTCCTCTCCCTCCCTTCTCACCCTGTCTTTGTGGTAAGATGTTGATTTTGATTCAAAACTTCTTACAATCCATACAGAGTTTTGGCCGTAGCTTACTGTGTTTTTCATCGTCTGTGTTCTTTTTCTATTTGTGTTTCGGAATCAGAATTTTCTCAATCCATAAAAACTATCATCGTCACTTGTTTTACCACAAAGACCATTCCTCTTGTTGACATCATAATTTTTTTTCGGTGGAAAACTACGATTAATAAGTAATTCTTCTTCCAACAACTCACTTTATTCCGCATTATTTTCACGATTGAATTTCAAGGTTTTTTCATTTCATATGCAATTTATGTCTAATCAATACCTAAAGTTTAATTTTTAATCGATGATCAAACAACTGAACAAGGATTTAAAGTTACAAGAATGAACAAGAATAAGAACGGAGAGCGATGTTTCAAGATCCATACTCACTCAGCTTAGCACTAGCTCTTACTAGGCTCATGTTAAAAAGCATTGGTTATAGTAGACCTTTTATACAACATGCACTCAATAAAAATATTGAGTTGTAACCTTCAGGCACATACAAGTGGGTCCCAGCATGTCTGAGCCAACGCAGTATTCCTCCCGGCGCCCTGCGCGTGGGCACCGACGCTGACGGTGAAGAGATCTACGCTGGCCGGGCTCCCCATGAAGGTGACATCCTCCCCGCGAAGGTCATCCCCTCCAAGAATGCTTGTTACATCTGCTATGGGGGAGAAGAGATCCTGAAAGACCAGTTTGAGGTCAGTAAAGCCAAAAACTCAAGAGTAATTTGCGATTGGTGATGGTTAATCCTGTTGCCAAGTGCTTTTCCAGCGTCGTTTTAATTCTGTAGTACTTTTAGAAGTACGATCGTTAACTGATTGGATTGGTACTATACGACTCAATCACACCATTGGATGAACCTTACGAGCTTCGTCTAGAGAACCCGAGTAATAGTGTAAAAAGCAACTGAACTGAGCAAAGAGTGTTTACTACTTGTATTCCAGGTGTTGGTACCAGCAATGTTCTCCTGGCAGTTCTCAACAGGAGGTGCTGTGCCCCCGGGTGCCGTAGAGGCTGGCGTGACAGCTGATGGAGAGAAGCTCTACTACGGCAGGGTCAACCATGACGGCTGCACCACACCCGGCAAAGTAGGCATCTATCTGTTAAATACATCTAGCAATCTTACCACGATAACGAAATGAGAGCTGTCAATGTGGACATACTTGTGAAAATCAAGCTTTCCACCAACCTGAATTTCAAGCGATTACCTCTGCCTATGACAACGTGAGGTGAATTAATCCCACGACAGACGTTCTCATCTAGCGAGATCTGAAGAGAGGTTTATGAAGATTGAAGAGCCTCCTTATTTCTAGAGAGCAAGCAAGCTGTTTTGTTTGCTCAACCCGCGAATAACTTCATCATAAAAATTAACAACAGATTTTTTTCATCTTAGAGCCGTACGTCAGTAAAAATCAAAGCCATGGTTATCAGGTGACTGAATATTCTTCAGATTTCGTCTCATCATTATGATCAACTTATATTGATCCGCTGCGGTCTTTCCCATGACGCGTCATTGAGCCCCGTCTTTGACTCTTCTTATTCAGTGTTTGCCAGTTACAATGTAAGCGCCCGACCTAGCCAGAGGGCGTCCTACACTACGCTTCCACTCGAGTATTAGGTTCGGCTTAAGATTTTGTCTGCTTATAAAAATTTTGGTTTTCAGATCCAAGCGAGCCATGAATGCTGCTACTACCCCTTCGACGGCGAGGAGAAGAGCTCAGCTGAATACGAAGTGCTTGTGCTTTTGTAAGCGATGTCTAAGTCACCAGATCCACCATCAACAACTAAACTGACGGCAAAACACAGATCACATTTTACTAACCAGCAAGGGTTCTTTCGAACTACAAATATTCACAACGAATCCTACAAATTGTAACTCAATTTATTTTGCTCTAGATTCTGGCCCTAACAACGGTGTAGGTAATGTAGAATAATATAATATGCTAATGCCAATTTGTTTGAATGTAATCGAACAAGAACAGACTGTTTTAGAAAGTATCGTAAATAAATGTATTTTTGTACGAAATATATATTTTTACTTCTACTCAATCCAGTAGATAGTAGGTACCTGGATAAATATAAGTAGGTACCTAGGTATATCCGTAAGTAACATACAAAGCCTACTTATTACCTAGGTTGTGTAGGAAAGTATACGATTTCTTAGAAATGGCACACTAGCTTCTACTATTTGATCTAAACCTTGACTATCAGGTTATTTTAGTACAGGATGTCATGAATTGTCACATGACATCTCTGGCACTTTCTGTTGGATACTCTAGAGTTTAGCTAGATTTATATTTTTTTCACATTCACCTCAATTTTACGATCGCCACAACGTCTATTATATAAACCTTCTATAAAAATGTACAAAGTGGTATACACGGACCGCTACCTTGGCGCAAGATGAGCATTATAACAAGGTTCGCAGCCGCAGGCGCGCGTATCGCGACTCATTTTACTTGCAAACTAGTGGTTATACCGATCGGACGACTATGAAGGCTGTGTTGTGTTTTGTTTTGATCTGTAAGTAAATATTCTTTGATTCATTTAGGTACATAAATTCGAACTACAAATTCACGTCGAAGGCCATAAAACTTTGCAACTTTTGCTCAAAACAATATACCTACTTACAACCATAGCATAACTCTTCTCTTCTCATCCCATATTATAAGAAACACAGAGAAAATAAGCATTTGAATAGCAAGCACTCTTGTTAACAGCACCCTTAGTGACAATAGCAGTGGAGTTTAAAACTTCTACTCTACCATTTTCACTCGCGATAAGGGTGCACTTTCTTAATGAATACTTAACACTTAGTACTTAATAATTAATAATAATGGAGAGCATGCTCTACATTTAAACCTACTCGTACCTTCAAACGTCAACGTTTGATTTCAGCATTCGGTGTCGTGGTGACCGACATGGCTGGGGAGTGCTTCATGACCGGGTTTTACTTGGAACTGGGCTGCACTCCAGTGCCGTCTGATGACAACTCTACCTGCCCTGTCGCGTTCACATGTCCTGACTTGCACCCAGACCCTTCTATGTGTTACTACAGGTAGGTAATGGTACCTAATTATGGAAAAGCCAAAGTATTGAAGCCATGAATAAACGTGGGATCCATGCCACCTGACAACTACCTACCATTGAAATTGCTAGTACCTAGGAACCAATGTACAGTACAGTCAGCAACATTAGTAAATGATGATGAGGCAACGTTTCTTAAATGTTTTATGACTGAAAGTTTTGGAACGTTTAATTTTCTTTTTATAAGTACCTACCTATGATTAGAAAGTAAAACTCTATCCTAAAAGTAGTATTTAGATTAACAGTTATGATTAGAGTCAAAAATACACAAAAAAATAAAAATAAAAGTTTAGATGTAATAATAATTTACTTCTGATGCTGAGAGTACCTACCAAATTATCCATCATTGCAAAAGCATAATTGCATTGTGCATGTAAGATGCAAAACAAACAGTTGATATGACAGATGGATTTAACCTTGTCCTTGCTACGACAAACCTTCCGAGAAGTCACAGAACCGAAGCAGTGCAAAAACGGAGGCTGTGACGCTGTGACCTTTCGAGATTGGGAAACACTAAAGACCTTCCACCATCGCTTTTTCTTATGAACGTATCTTGTTCCGCTGCAGCGTAGAAGTAAATATTGTTTGACCATGACATGACCGAACTTACCATACTACCGAGAATTGTTCAAGTTGTACTCTTTGTTCATGAAGTTTTCAGGAAGTGCTCAAATAGGTACTTATTTAATGCTTTCACATGGTTTTATACATGAATTATACAAATTGCGATTGGTACTGATTTGGGCCAGTTGAGCTATCTATAAACCGCTTGTAACGGTTTGTAGATAGCTCAATTGTTTCATGTGTATTTTGTAAATATGGTAAATACTGTATTAGTTGTAATTTTCTTTATACAAAGGTTTGGTTAATCTGGTTCTCATATTTGTCAGCAAACAAGCTATCCTTACCTCGCCTCCACCACGTAAGAAAAATAAGCTCACATAAGATATGATCTGTGCTTGGGTGCTTCTTGTAAACGGTAACCATTTTAGTAGAGGGACTGGCTTACTTCCCGAAAACTCCGTCATTTGAGGAAGATGGAAATTCATTCTTAAGAACTGGATATAAGGTTGAGATATAGAAATTATATGTGATTGCATTAACTTTCAGAGGATCAGCGTACAGCGACCGAGCGTCGATCCCCCAGAACGTAATCTTGGCGTCGTGCTCCCAGGCCTGCAGCTGCAGCGTCAGAGGCGTGCCGAAGATCGACTGCGCGTCCGTCGACTGCGTGGTAACGTTTGATAGCGATGAGCGGCAGCAATGTATCAGCACCTTTGAGATGGACTCCTGCTGTAGTACTGCTAATGTTTGTGGTAAGACCATCAATAAGAGGCCATGGTTCAGGGCTTTGCTACTAATTAAGCATTATGTTTGTAATACCTAGATACTTCTGCGTATTTAGCATTGCTGAGCTGTGAAAGCGCTCAGGTGTAGACCAAAAAATTTATGTTAGAAGTTGAAGTTAAAATAAACCTGGAAAATTTAGAAATATGGCCCGGGTTGTCCCTAGACTTACCTGTTGGATTAATTTTTACCAACTTAAACCTAATAATAAGGAAGTATACCTACCTACCTATTAGATCACTATACAAACGTGTATACCTACATATTATACAGGGTGTTACCAGACCACTTCCGAAAACTTGGAGGTTCCAATCAGACCATGATACTGAAAACATTAAGCGAAAAAAATCGCGAAAAAAAAAATTGACTTGACTATCTCTTTTTAATTTTTTTTCTAGTTACATACACACAGTACAACATAATAAGACATATCTACCTAATTATCTCATTTAAAAAAGCAAAAAAACAAATAAAATAAATAAAGCAGCAATGTACACGCAGCACGCAGATTACGTCTACTACAGCATGAACAGCTGAGAGTTCATCGCGGGTCATTCAAGTACGCGACGTGCGAGCGACCTACGTTAGTACCTACCTACGTTAGTAGGCACTTACGACACAGAATAAATAATAGTACTACGCCTCGACCTTACCTACGTGAATGCGTACATTGCGGGCTGGCGAAATAAATACAAATCTTTAAACACTGTTTTCTCCGGCTATAATTATTTTTCAGGATAACTGATTTTTTTTTGGTTGGGTTTTGGTGTGCTGTAGCTCCCCCTTTCGTTTTCGGAAGTGGTCTGGTAACACCCTGTATAGTAGGTATATATGGATGTTATTATTGCATCACAATAATAACATCCATACATAGCATCATAGAGCATTGTAAGATGTAAGTATCGTAATGTGTTGTATCAATGCAATACCTGTCAACCAATGAGCTATTGTTGCTTTTATTGCTGGACCCACCATGAAGTTCCGTTGTTAAACAATTCAACTTCTTTTATTATTTTTGTCATGATCTCATCATACAGCGCGTGATCAAATTCATGATGATTTCAAAGCTTTTCATCATATTTTGTTTAAAACATCGATCTTCTAAGAGGTTTTTAGTCGTATAGCGGGAGGTACCTACTTATGTATTGCCAGTACAACGTCCTATGCTTCGGAGATGCCTATGACGCTATTGATTATGTTCAATCTATGATGCATCACCAACTTATAGGTACATCGGTTGAAGATATTCTACCTAATACCGCGTTCACATCGCACTCAGCTCATGCCGCTGCTGCCGCCATTATTGCCGCCGATTGATAAACAGATAAACATTTTATTGGTAATAGAGGGTGCAAATTACACGTCATGATTCCGGATTCCGGACTTATTGCCACAGCAACATCGCCTTTATTCTTACTAGGGAGCAAGGACATGAACATGCCGGGACAGACGCATGATCGTGTTAAGGCTCATGCCCACAAAAAAATTATACAATCATATTTCACCCAATGTATTCTTTCACGTGCAATAAGTGTGACAGTTTCATGATCAAATACTTCCAGGCAAAGACGCGATAGCAGAGCTGAAGACATGCGAAGTAGACGGCAAGTCGTACTACGAGGGCGAACAGTTCGAGCCAGCCAACACGGGCAAGGTATGCGTCTGCTCGGCCAACTGGGACGGAAGGATGAACAACACTTCTGTTTGTAAGGACATCAACTGTGGACTGGAGCTTCATCATCAAGATGAGATTATGGGGAAATGCGCGCCTGTATTCTATGGGAACAGGATTTGTCCAACGGAGTTTCAATGCCGTAAGTTTTTTGAATTGCTTGTGCAAAGTCCGATATCCATGTCCGTGGAAGTCGTCTTACACTTCGTGGTCACCAGTTGAATTTTTAGGTACACACTCGCTAGCTTGTTGGACCTGGTTAGATATATAGGATACCTATGCGTATGGCTATTGTCAGATCTAAGATCTATCAGGTCCAAGGGTCTTTTACCCTGATGCATATCATAATAATGTTATTTTATTACAAAAGATCAGGACATAACGTTTGTTTTTTTATTTTCCAGCTACTGAAACGTCCAGGGTGATTCGTGGTCTGAACATTCGTAACAAAGTCGCTGAGTGCGCGTTCGGTAACTACACTCTGACGGTTGGTGACGAAGTGTCCGTTGACGATAAATGTATGCTGTGCTCTTGTAAAATGCCGCCGTTTGTCTCTTGCAGTAGGAAAAATGATTGCAGTGATTAGGATAAATAATTGATAGGTGCCTACATACTCGTAAGTTAGGATTTCGGTTAAAAAATAAATGACATCGGTTCAAAAAGTCCCAGAATTCAAAAGATGATACTTGTAGAGTGAAAAAAACTTATATGTTTATGAGATATAATATATTTCTTAAAATATAATCTTTATAAAAAAAAATATTAAAATATTTCTTAAAATATAATTAAGTTTAATAAAAATCATCATTATTATTTAATTAAGTATTGAACACTGACTATTACGTATTTAACTATTTTAAAACTATTACTATTATAAACTTAACTTTATTAGGAATACTTTTGATAATATAATCACAAAGTGTCTTTGGTAAATGTACTTAAACTTATTCTACAATTTTACTTAAAAAATAAGGATAATTATTTACATTATGTACATACACAGCCTTGGGACTTTAATTAATCTAAAAAATTGTGACGACTTAGAATTTTAAAATGTAAAAATCTATTTATCTAACTTATTTGGAATTTAAGTAAAACTAATTAGTCGATATCAATAGGAATAAATGCATTATGTTTTACATTATACCTACCTAATTGAGTTCTATAGGTTTACGTATGATAGCTTAAAATACTGATTAGGTACAAAAGTTTAGAAAAATCTTAAAGTATTTATAGATATTAAGATACTGAGTCGGTTTAACAGTTAATCCTTTTTGTAGATGTAGTAGATAGGTGACCAGTATTTTAGGCACAATTGATTTTGTAAATTCCTGGATAAGGTGGTCATCTTAGAATAAGAAAAAGCTCTATAGGAAGGAAAATTTTCGTTTCCAGTTTTTTTAAGTTACCTATGCCTTATTAAGTTAAAAAAATATTTTGTTCCTTTTTTATATAGGTACCTAGACGAACGTTTCATTTATATCTATCAAGGATATTCTAGGGTTATCACTCAGCTGAAACAGGCTAGTCCCATCTCGACCCTGAACATCTGGTTCTGCCGGCCGCTGTCCCTGACTGCCACGTCGAGGATAGGAAGCCGCCCTGCTTTGTCTGTCTCGTATTCCACCACTGTTTGCGCCCAGCTAGGGCTCTTGTGCTGTAGAAATAAAAAAAGCAATTTGTAAAAGAGTTTTTAATAATTTGTCAATTCAAAATTCCTTATTTTTACGTAAATCATTCATTTTAGATGCTATCCTAACATTTCATGCTCGGAACAATCCCGTTCAGGCACACCTGTAGAACTTTGAATTCTTTTTAAACGTTTAGTAACTGCTCAACCATCCAGCTGGATCATGGGTTTTACACGGTTCGTGAATTCATGGAGTTTAAGTAAATTGTATAGTTGTTATTAGACCTACCTAACTATTATTGTAAAAAATTTTTGCATGCTATAATAAGAAAATAGCGAAATAATGGATCTAGTTAAAATTTGTTTACCACCTGTTGTGTACCTATTTCAAGCAAATAAAGAAATTCTATTCTATTCTATTCTATTCAGACTGAAGCATATAATTTTATAAGAAAATCTCTATTCAAATCTATGCTTGAATAACGATTTCTTTATCACCGTACCGGCCTTAGTATCGTCACAGATCATATAATACTATACGTATCGTCTTGTATACTAAATGATTCTAGGTACGAGCCCCCATCGCAAGCTCTGAACTGCTTTCGCTGCCCAGCGTAATGTAGCGTCGTATCTACAGATATACGAAAACAAGAAACGCGCTAATGTCACTATTTAGTCACAGAACACCTATGATTTAGTATGAAAACAGTTCAGAAAACCTGCCAGGCTTAAACCTGGCAGGTTTTTTATGAAACACCGATTGGCCCCCGGTAAACCAGATAGTAAAATATGTCATTAAAGATTTGTACTAACCTGACAATCGTCCACCAAAGCCTTGTACCGCAGCCTATTATTGGCTCTCGGTAGGATCTCTGCATCATTATAAGCCAGCAGCTTGATCCCGCTTCTGTAGTTATTGGCCTGAGGGTCGTAGTAACCAATGGTGTTGCGACAGTGGAAGGTCACTTTTTGAACTGCTTTTGTTGACATCAGTTGGAGGTAGGTTAGCTGGGTATGGTCGGCTTTGTACGTGATCTGTAGATCAAATATTCATGGACATTATATACAACGCCCTCTAGCTTCAAACTAAGCAAAGCTTGTAATATGGTAACTAGATTGCTGGTACATTACTTATATAGGTACGTTTTTTAGTAAATATATAGAAAGTATACCTAAAGTAGGTAGTAATAGTAAGTATCCATAGTGAAAAAATATATATTTTGTTACAGAAATAAAGATTTTTGTTTTGATTATAAGTACTTATACCTATTAGATATTGTTATTTATTCAATTCTTTTTTATTTATTATTTTATTTAAACTATTGTGTCCCACTGCTGGCCTAAGTTCAACTCTTCGACAGAAATCTTCAATCGTTCTTAATTCGTTCTTAAAACTCAACTCTTTATTGCACAAAATTAACAAATGTACAAATAGCCTTTTCTGCCTGCCAGCCTCACAGGTCGGGAGAATGGTAACACCCAGACAGAACAAACAACCATGTTTACCACACGCTAGTGCTTGTGGTGGGATTCGAGCCCACTACCCACAGCAAGAAAAGCAGAGCTATTAACCGATTAAGAAATAAGAAATAAGAAACATTTATTGTAGAACTGTGTACAGGAGATTTTAACATAAAATAGTTTCAACAGCCTACCCATTCCGGGCGTACAATATATTAGCCACATAATACTATTAAGCTGTGATACGTTTTCTATTAGAATAGTACCAATAACATACCGTAAATCCATCGTCCATTTCGCTCAGCCAAACTTCCTTTTCCTTCCCTGTGTATGTTATATCCTGCGACTGCATCGGCTTAGGATAGATACAGCTGCTGCCGGAGCTCATGTCGCAGTGGACCAGTATGGCGTCGTTCATGTCTCCGCCGTTAGGATCTATCCAGTATTGACCTGGAGAAAGCAAGCCATGTGTCCGTAACTATTTTTTATCTCCGACGAGGTGCTATAAAATAACAATAATAATATTTTTGGACATAATAACATAATAACTAAGCAAAGCTTGTACTATGGGAACTAGATTGCTGATACAATACTTATATAGGTAACTAGTTTTCCGCCATTATACAATTTTTTATTTTCTTGTAATTCCTAGGTTAAGGTGTGCAATAAAGTATTTTCTATCTATCTATATATCTAGTTTTTTTTTAAATACATACTTATGATACATAAGTAACACCCAAACACAGAACAAACATCTGATTCTATTTTGCCACATACGAATTTTTGTTCGTGGTGGGGATCGAACCCACAACCCAGAGCACGGAAGGCAGAGCTACTACCGACTGAGCCAGGACGCCTGTCATGTGTGTTATGAAAAGAAAAATCTACTCACCACTTTCGAATTGAGGATGATGATGCTTGATGTCTCCACAGGTCTTCGCAGGAGCTTCCTTAGATCCGTCAGGTTTGAGGAACTTGTCCAGTGAAATCTTTAACCTTTCGTATGCTTTTATAACGATTTCCTTGCGTTCGGACGCTGTCATGTCATCTTTGAAGAAACGTGGCGGGATAGAGTTGGGATCGTCACCAAGCGGGTCCGGACCTTTTACGGAACCTGCGAATATAAATTGATGTAAATAGCATCCATTAAGATACTCTGAGATGCTGAGATCCATTACCTACCAGCCCCCCGATCGTCAGCTCTGAACTGTTTGCCCAGTATAATGCCACAGATATACGAAAACAGGAAGCTTTTGACGACTAAAAACGCGCTGAAACGCGGTAATGTTACTATTTAGTCACAGAATATCTATGATTTAGTATGAGAACAGTTCAGAAAAGCGAGTGTTCGACATAAGGAAGTGAGCATAAGGCCCACTTTATTCATATTCAAATGTTATTAGCGCGACTTTAAAAAAATGTTCTATCATTGTTACGTCACTTCGATGGCAACGAAAAGAGATGACAACAGATTTAGCAATCATTTTAGTTAGCTCAGCTTTAGAAGACTAATACAAATATACACCACTAGCCGTCGCCCGCGGCGTTGCTCGCGTTCCCTCTAGAGTGTGACTTTTCAAAATTCCTTTCTTAGTGCATGTGATGATGATGATGATAATCAATCAATATATATAAAACTCTTTTGAAGCTGACAGAGAATCAACGCACAGCCTAAACTATAAGTCCTAGAGGTATGAAATTTGGAGGGTAGTATCCTTATATAGTGTAGGAGTGCACTAAGAAAGGAATTTTGAAATGTCACACTCTAAAGGGTAGAACGCGAGCAACGCCGCGGGCGACGGCTAGTAATAATATATTGAAGGTATATACACACACATACCTTGTTGTAACATAGCAGCGATAGCAGCGGCATCATACGCCAGTCCCTCGCCAGGGGGTCCGGGGGGTCCTGGGGGTCCTGACACCCCCGGGGGTCCGTGACGACCTGCCTCTCCGGCAGGCCCACGACCTCCTTGGGGTCCTGCCGGTCCTTGCGGTCCAGGACTACCGTCACGGCCAGGGGTACCTAGAGTGGAAAAAATATGTGAATGACCACGAATGTTGGCACGCAAATTGGATCGTTTCATTGAGTTACTAGCCGCTACTTCTCGTCCTATTTCATCCTGTTAATTTTCCGAGAGAAAAAGTAGCCTATGTGTTAATCCAGGTCATATTATTATATATATATGAAAGTCTGTCTATGTCTATAATATATATTAAGTTTCATCCAAATCGGACCAGTAGGTGCAGCGTGATTGAAACACAAACACCTAAACATCCAATCATCTAAACTTAAACTACTTAACATTTAGGTATAATAGCAAATAGGATAGGATAAAACTGGTGGGATTATAAATTTTCTTTTTTACAAAACATTTTCTTGTGCAGAGGATATGTTTAGGTTCCTTGATGATTATTTTCTAGTCCAAACTCACCTCTAGGTCCAGACTCTCCATCTTTCCCCGGCGGCCCCATAGCTCCAGGCAATCCTCTCTCTCCCTGTCTCCCAGGCGTGCCCATCATCCCAGGCAAGCCAGGCAAGCCCGCATGACCTTTAGGCCCGTCCATTCCTGAGTCGCCTCGGTCTCCTTTAGCCCCGTCGAGGCCAGGCGGGCCTTGCTTGCCCGATGGCCCTTGTGGTCCGTCAACACCTGATGGTCCAGTTTCACCCCGAGGTCCGCGCTCCCCAGCTGGGCCTGATGGTCCAGATTGACCTTGAGGTCCCTTAAATCAGATAAGTAAGTACTTGTAGTGGCGATGAAATAATGTGGTAAAAATGGGTGCTCCACAAGGATCAATACTAGAGTGCATGTTGTTTTTTTATTTACACGAATGGTGTAACGAAATATTTGATTGCAAAGATGGCAAAAAAGTTTGGGACAGAATTAACTCCAATCATTTAAACAAACTGTTATATTATAAGAGAAGCATAACCTTTGAACACGATTCAAAGTGATCGGTAAGTTTTGAATTAACTCATTTTCAGTCATTTGAATCCATTTTTTATAGAACTTATCATTCAGATTATTTTCACACCCACGTATTTCTATCTAAAGTATCATCACCTGCATTCCAGGTGGTCCAGCAGGTCCCACTGCTCCAGGCTGCCCGGTAGGTCCCTTATCTCCAGGTCTGCCAGATATTCCTGCCTGTCCCTGCTTCCCTGGCCGACCTTCAGGCCCTTGTTCTCCCATCTGTCCCGGTGGACCTTGTAGCCCTGGACTTCCTGTAGGCCCAGTTGCTCCATCAGCACCTGGCTTTCCTGCAGCTCCAGTTTCACCCTGTCAAGTGATTATATTTCAAAAAGACTGATATTACTGAAAAGCTTCTGAGGCTCAATCAATAAATAATCTAACTGTTGTGATCTAGATAATAAGAGGAAACAGAGTTTGAACTATTTGTTAATTCTTAAAAACAAACTACATTTCTTAGGTACCTACCTAGTACAATTGGATTCAAATCTTGGAATTAAAAGTAGGCTGTAAACTGACCTGTGTTCCTCGTAGACCTTGCGGTCCCGGTGGCCCAACCATACCCGGCATTCCATTCAATCCTCTTTCTCCAGGAGGACCCAGAGGTCCAGGCTGACCCTGAGGTCCCGTTTCACCCTCACTGCCACGTTCGCCTTTAGGACCTTCAGACCCTGGTGCGCCAGTGAAGCCAACAGGCCCGGGGGGTCCAGGTCGGCCGGAGTCACCGGTCGCTCCTTTAGCCCCTGTGATGCCGGGCGCGCCGGCTGGGCCTGTACTTCCTTGAGGACCCTAAAAATATTTAGCAGTTAAATAAAATTAACATGGTCGAATATGAGTCAGATATAAAAAACTTATTTATATTATAGGCTTGGTTCAATGTGTGGTTTAATCTCACATTCTGAAGTAGTTTGGGCACGTTTCGTGACGGCACGACCGCTCTGCCAAGAGTGTAACGAATAAGAAGAAGAAGGGAATGTTACCGGAGGTCCTAAATCACCAGGTCTGCCAGGTAGTCCAGAATGTCCTGCCTCTCCTTTGTGCCCTTGTTCACCGCGAGCTCCCTTAGAGCCTGCTAGACCAGGTAATCCTCGTAGACCCATTTCTCCAGGGGAACCTTTACAAGAATACAATAACTTTCAAGATAGTTCTCATATAAGAAGATATAAGAAGGAACTAAAATTTAAACTAGTAACAAGACCAATCAGGTTTTTCAAAACAGCGTCTTGACTTCGTGGGCTTTTGAGACTCATGCAATATCTACATAGTAATATTCACTGGGTTTGCCTTCCAATGATTTAAGAGTCTAAAGATCTCTTACCTGGACTGCCAGTAGAGCCTTGCTGCCCCTTAGCGCCTGCATACCCTCTGTCTCCTTTAACCCCCGGCATGCCGGTCAGTCCCGGGGGGCCCGCCAGTCCCGGGGAACCCTGGAACCCGGGCTGTCCTCGTTCTCCCGGAGCCCCGGTGGCGCCAGCTTCGCCGGGAACTCCAGGGGAACCAGTCTCGCCTCTTTCGGCTGGTTCTCCGGGAGGTCCAGAAGGTCCTACTGGGCCTTGGGGTCCTTGTTCGCCTTGACGACCTGCAGAATTAAGTTGTGATATGGACTGGACGTAAGAAGAAAAGTTAATATTGTGAAAGTTTTATGCCTCAGTCTCAGAAGTAGCCAGGCCAAACATACTTTTGCCGTTAAAAAAAGTATTTTGAACTAGAATTTTAACTAGGTAGAATGACTATACCAGATTTGGAAGAGATATCCTCAGTGTAAAAATATAAAAATACCTGCAGGTCCATCGTTTCCTGGTGGTCCAGCAGATCCCCTATCTCCCTTTTCTCCTGGGCTTCCACTGAATCCTCGTGGACCAGGCAGACCCATTGCTCCTATAGGACCGGGGTGACCTTTGCTGCCTCTTTGACCTTCAGGACCCTTGGAGACAAATAATATAACATCCATTAAATGTTAACAGTAAAATTCTGAATGATTCCAGACGAATGCAGAAAAAATTGAAAAGCAGAATCTGACAGATGTGAACTAAATCAAACTTACGGGTGGTCCATCTGGCCCTTGTGCACCAGACTCGCCCTTCTCGCCCGCAGCGCCGGTAAGACCTGGAACCCCCCTTTCACCCTGGAAACCCCTTTCTCCTCGGGGTCCGGATGGCCCAGCTGGCCCAGCAGGTCCAGCTATGCCTGGTTCACCCTCCTTGCCGGGAGATCCTGGTAAGCCTGCTGCTCCGGGCATACCCTAGAAATATATGAAGGAATTCTTATTCGAGTGAAACTGCAAAACTGAAAACTCAAAAAGTAGTTTTATGACTTACCGGGAAACCAGTTGGACCAGCTTGACCAGCATGTCCCCGCTCGCCAGAAGGTCCGGGAAGACCTTGAGGTCCTTGAACTCCAGGGTTGCCGTCACGGCCGGCGTCACCTTTTGGACCGTGTGGGCCGGTTTGACCTGGGTCACCATCTTTTCCTGCTTCGCCCTAAAAACATCATTTCCATGAATTCATTACCTACATGTGCTACATATATTTTGATTTGACCTGATGTATACCAGGTTACAAACAAAGTATTATAATTATGTCATTTATTTTACCTGTAAACCTCGTTCTCCTGGACTTCCCATCAGACCAGGCGGGCCTTGCAATCCTTGCGCCCCTTGTTCCCCAGGTCTGCCATCCGCTCCAGGTATTCCCCTCTCCCCTTGCGGACCAGTCTTTCCAGGAATCCCCGGTCTGCCAACCGTTCCCCTAGTCCCCTGCAGCCCTTGAGGACCCGGCCTACCGGGATCACCCGAGCTGCCTTTACTTCCAGGTAGACCGACTCCACCACGTTCGCCAAGTTGACCTTTCAACCCCATAGGACCATCGGAACCTGGTAAGCCTCTCATCCCATTCAGCCCTCTTTCACCTGGAGGTCCAACACTCCCAGCAGGTCCTCTGAGACCTCGTTTCCCTCTCTTGCCTTCTGGTCCGACAGTGCCAGGAAGACCTCTAGGTCCTGGACCACCAGATTCTCCTCTCATACCAGCGTCACCTTTGTTTCCTCTTTCACCAGGCACGCCCTGTAAACACCCAGTTATTTTGGAATTGTACAGAATACGTCATGATAAATTTTAATAAATAGAAGAATTTTTCCGCTACTCACCGGCATTCCCTTAGAGCCAGGTATACCAGGATCACCTGCAACTCCTGGCGTGCCTCGTGGTCCAGGGAAGCCTTGCGGTCCAGATGGTCCATGCTGCCCTTGCACACCTTTTTCCCCGTTAACACCATCCCTGCCAGCTAATCCAGGTAGACCTATATCGCCCGGTTGTCCTGGGCGTCCGGCTTCACCTCTAGGCCCTTGCATGCCTTGACCGCCTTTAGGACCAGAAGCACCTAGCTCGCCTTTTAATCCGGGAGCGCCTGGAAATCCTGGTGCACCAGTTTTACCTGTGTTACCCTAAAAACATGAATAGGTATTGAAAAACTTGATTTTAAACAAGCTAGATGTAAAAAAGTACTGAAAAGTTTGGTATACGCACCATAAGACCTGGTGGACCAGCTGCTCCATCCACTCCTCGAATACCGGGTGGTCCAGATGGACCTTCACGTCCACGTTCACCTCTTGGACCAACTGGACCCTAAAATAAAGCTCATAGCTGAGAACCATAACACCACAATAATTATAATTGAAGGATTCTCCTGTGTCTTGATATGATGATCTTACCACTGGTCCAACAGGTCCCATCTGTCCAGGCAAGCCAGTAGGACCTTTCTCTCCAGTGAGCCCTTGTTCGCCTTTAGCACCATCTTTTCCATCATACCCTCGATGTCCCTTCAGACCCTGTATGCCAGGGACGCCTGGGGTTCCACGGGCTCCAGGCTGACCTACGGCTCCTGATGGACCTGGCTCACCGTCTTCTCCTGGTGAACCCTATAAGTAGAACACACTTTAGAATACATCATAGTTCGATTTATCACCACTCATATCACTTGTCTAAAGGATACTGAAACAATATCAATACCAGATACGTACGTCTTTTCCAGGTGCTCCTTGCGGTCCTCTTTCCCCAGGGGTTCCTTGAAGTCCTGGCAAGCCTGGTTCACCGGGTTCGCCTCTTGGTCCTTGGAAACCTTGCGGGCCCGGCGGACCTTGTGGTCCTGTAAAAAATAGACAAACTCTTTAAATTCAGAACCATAAAAATGGTTGGATAGATGAGAGGTTCTAAAGTTTTGATAGGAATGCCTTACCAGTAATTCCTCTAACACCAGGTGAGCCGACAGACGCCTGCATGTACTGATATGGATCAAAAGCTGGGCCCTTGTCGCCACCAGCTGTTGCAGCCAGTTGTGCCAAGTATGCGTTCACCTGGAACACAGATAATATTCATTTTTTGTTTTACTTCGTATACCTCCTGCCTATTATAGTAATATCATATTGTCAAGCACAGGACCTACTATAATATTGTTTAGATCGTAAGAAAGATGATGATGACGCTGTGGTCTTCAAGAGTTTAACGAAAAATAAGAGTGTCGTCACGTTTAACTTACATCAGGCATAGGACCGATAGGGCCGGGTATTCCCGGAGCGCCGGGAATACCGTTGACACCCGGCGAGCCCGGGGGACCGGACACACCCTCGTCACCGGGACGCCCTTGAATCCCGCGGACGGGAGTTATTGGCTGGGCAGACGCGCTGTAAGCTGGCCGATTTGGGATCGAAACTGAAAGCAACTGTTCAGTTACCAACCTCAGAAGCTACTGTGCCGCATTCTGGCATACCAAATGTTAAATTACCACGCCTAGAAGTCATAAAATACGTCCGTAATACCTTGAAGGCACCCAGGGAGGATGGAACAGTTGATATGACCACCGTAGCACTGGCAGAGCGTGCAGTTGTCCCGCTTCCAGCTTTCACCTTCCGACCACGCGCGTCCGATGTCAATGCATCGGTTCGGACCTAAAATCGAAGTTCTTATTGAGCTAGTGGCCAACGCTATTCTGTCAAACTTATTTATCGGCCAAATTGTTATGATGTGCGCACTTGCATACCTACACCTTCATACAGTAAGAACCCAACTATACTATCGGATGATAGAAAGTTTGTAGTCTGGTCTGCTACTACTATGATCACAAATGTGACAATCGTAAACGTATCGTAACGCTAGCGTATTAAAATACACTGTACGGTAACGCTCCAATGTTTGGCATACGAGCTGGCGTCGACGTTCAATATGATTGGAATAGGTACGTTGGGTTTACGTAACGAGGTGAATGTCAGATTTGTTCGTGATCACCCCTTTGAATAGTACGCCAAACCGTTACCACAGAATATAGATGGTACCTATACTCCGTCACAACCAGCATTCGCCTATGCCCCGAATCCGCCTCTAGAAGCCTCTAACTTTGTTTCTGTATTCGAGGGGAACCCGTCACAAGAATGCAGCGCAATTCATTAATTACTAGAAGTGGGACTCACGGTCTTAAGTGACAAAGAGATATACGTTTTTTGTTGCGTAAACAATAACATTACACAGTATTAATTTTCCCATACAAAAGACATAAGCGCGCTACCGAAATGTGAGTCTTAGAACCAAGTAGTTTGAAATAAAAATTCTAGTTCTAGGTTACCTCTTGTAGATGTCTGCGGCGGAGGTAGAGTAGGTCTTCTCAAACCGGGTTGCTCTGAAAATAAAAATAATGTTTATTTTACGACAAAATTGGACTAAATGTTGCGTGAACCGTGAAGTTGAATGAAGCTTACCAGTCGATTGCGATTGTGCACTGAAGTCTCGTTCAGCTAGCACCGCTAAAAATAAGTAAAATTAAAGAAATAAAACATATTACAAAGAAAAACAATAAATTATTCAAATAAACTTTTTTTATATCCACGAAACAAAGATTCTAATGCTAATCCTGAACGGTAAGCAGAATATATATAAGAAATACTTCTTTGCCTACCCAATAATTAAAGTTAACAAAAAGCTTTGAAGAATAGGTTGCAGTATAGTCTGACCACGCTGAATGTGCAGCGCTTAGAATATGGCAAAATTTGAAAACCTATAGGTAGTTTGAAACATCTGTATCCACCGCGAAATTGATTTAACAACTTGGTGATAATAAAATTTACCATGTAATGTAAAAATAACGCCATGTACTATTTCATTGCTAACTTAGCTTGGGCATACTATATCGGCGATAAGTACCATTGTCGTCGTAAGGGTTGTAGTCGTCATAGTTGTCGAGGTCTTGCTGCTGGGCTTGTGGTAGCTCCAGGTCTCGGTCTAGTTCCTTGGCGGCAGCCGGCAGTGCCAGCAGCGCCACACACGCCGCTGTCACCCACCACATACCTGCTTTAAATATATAACAGGGGGTTCAACACGAATGCAGAACAAACGTAAGGACGTATCCGAGTTCCACTGCGCAGAAATCACCGCAGAAATGATCTCTACTGCGCAGCGTAGGTAGAGAGTTTTTTTTTCTGTGCCGCAGTAAACGTGTAAGCAAGCTTTATACTAAAGAGTCTACATAGGTATTTTGGTTCATTATTTTATGACGTTTAAACAAAAGAATGTCGGATACGCGCTTTTTATGAGATTATTGGTTGCATGGCCACCAGAGGATGCGTTCATGCCTTTACAATATAAAGTCTTTAGTGTGTCCTTCCCGAATATATTTATGCTTACGTAATATGAGACTGTATGATCGCAACGATAAGAATCCAATTGAAAAAATTTGAAAGTTAACGACCGCCAAATACGAGTAGGTATCTCTCAATCAACATTCATCAATTATTAACTCGAGGAATCTGTCAGTTGGTACCTAGGTACCTACTACCAAACCCGATAGCCGATTAAACTCTTGGCAATCATCGGGACCAGTCCGACCACACAAGGTTATTATACGTAGCCAGGGTATAGGAGGGAAAAACCGGAGGAAAATCGTAGGAAGAAAAATGCTAGAGCAAGGAGAAATCGAACGAAAGCATTCTACCTTTAAAAAGCTTGCAAAACCTTCGAGAGAGTCATGGTGAGAACTAAAATGAGTGCAAATACCTTTGCAACTTATATTTACTAGTTTCTTAACCAAATCAAAAATGAATATCGGTTTTTGATCGGAAATTCCCTGTCCTAGACAAGTTATGTGAAATAGAGTCTTTTTCCTAATCAAACCAAAAACCATTGCACTTAACCCCTGAAGGGACCACACACGGATGCCATCACCGGCCTAATAGTCAAGCTGTGTCCCACTGACCCCGGCGCGCGGTCTTCATACATCTGTATGAAAATGACAGTCAATTTGTTGCCAGTATAATTATTTTAGCGATGCAAGTGTGAGCGAAACAATTTGTTTAAATTATAGATGTCTATTGGCTATGAGGCCTACGGCCACTTTCGCTGTATTTCGGGATTTGAATTTTGATTAGATTTTTATGGCTCTAACTGTTAGCAGTTGGTGATGTCACGTAGCAATAATGGAATGTGACGTAGATGGTAGTCAAAACAGAGTTAGATTAGACCTATATTGAAATCAGTATCGATGTAGTTCGCCCCTAACTATCATTATTCATTGGCTCCTAAGATCTCACGATTTTCCCAAAAAAAAAATGGCCTAAACGAAAAAAAAAAATTTTTTTTTAAAGCTTCTCTATCTTGGCAAATCATAAATACGTGTAGGGAAACTTGGAAAAAAATAATTTGTTCGTAAAGATAACATAAAATTATTTAATTTTCCGGTTGCGATGAGCTTCCAACAAGTTTAATAAAGTTATATTAAGTAGGTTCTTAGCTACTGATAAAACTTTAAAGATTTTGTCCGCTTCAAACCGAGGTTAATTAACTTTCAAAAGATATCGGTTTTCCATTCTATCAGCTGGGTTTCAGAGACTCATTAACTTAATTACCCTATTGTTTTACCCAAAGTGTTTTATTATGAGAAGCCAGGGAGGATCAGAGTCAGGGGATTAGAACACACACTTGATGGACAAACAGGCTGCCAGCGATTAAGAGGGTTTGCACACTGGCCGATATCAACACCAACACGATGACGACATGTTACTTGGCGAAGAAAAATACCCTTGTTGATGTCGAAATAGTGTAAAAGCGTCTATTACTTTACGACGAAAGCGTGGCGGTGACAGTGTGAAACGCCCCTTTATGTTAATTATTGAGTTCACTTTTGTCGTTTGCCAAATTCAATGGCTTCTAAGCCGTCGTGTTAGGGTCCATTATTGTATTCAATGAAAGCGTAATTACTTAGCAGAGAAATATGAGCCTCATTTAGGTTATTGTAAGTAAAGGGCAATGTTTGTAGGGCAGTGTGGCAGTGGACAATTGGTTCCACTCTAAAATTAACTATGCTGTCATAAGATAAAACTTACAAGCTGGTATCAAGATAATTTTAGGAAATTATAAAAGTATATCTCCTGTAGGCTAGATATACCTAGTCGGTACCTACCGAATATTGAAAATTTTCACAATAGGTAAATTAACATGTAGGTTTTCCGCAAGTAGTTACCTACTTATTATGCTATTTTTGTGATTAACACGGCAAGTACCTACATATTAATGTTAAAATCGTCGTTCTTTTCTGTTAATTAGGTAAGTATATTTTTTAATTTTATCTAAGTAATCAATTCTAATATTCAGTATAAAGTTTTAGTGTAGTACAAAAAAGCTTCCATATTCAATGTTTCAAGCTTGTCAAGCAAACTGTCATGTAAGAATTTTGATTTTCGAACCTTATTATTCGGTAAGAAAATGAAAGAACACGCACGTGTTCATGAGCACCTTTATGTACCCACTTTATAGCATAACTAGGTAATTGCTATAAAATAATGTAAGACTCACCTAGAGTTGTCCGAGGGGGTAGCGCGGCTGCCCGCGCCGCGAGAATGTGCGTCCTGCTTCAGGAATACCAATAAATATGCGTGCGCGCATGACCCGACACCCGCAGACTCTAGGAACGCAGGAGTCGCCAACGGTTTTACTACGATTTTATATCTACTAGAAATTCCTACATCTGATGTTCACTCTACACTCTACATACTTTAGGAGAGCAAATTGCAAAGCATGTATGACGCAAACAAAGTCGAGTCAAAATAAATAAAAAATGATTTACTTGTACATTACCTGAGTCTGAGTATATGTATTGACATTAGAACAATTAAAAGAGCAGGTCTAAGCAATGTCATTTTTTGAAAAAAATCCTTATAAAGAGGAGATATCCCGCGTCAGACGCATAGAAGTGATAGTTGGTTGCGTTGCGGTAGAGTCCACTTTAAACTTTCAGGCAAAAAAGCCTGAAAAGTTGCGCACCCCTATTTTCAGGCAATAAGTAGGCCAATCTAATGTTTATTTAGTGTGGTATAGCAATCGCGATCATAACGCACCAATTCGTAAATAAACGAACACTTTTTAATGGTTCGGGTCAACCGGCGCACGCAGTCGTCGCCAAGCGCCATTTGATTCATTGGGTCATTGTTTTGGCTGCCAATAGTGCTAGATTGGTGGAACAGACACGAGCATATTTTAATAGCTTGGGCACACGACAAAGTTGCAGATTCTAAATTATAATAGAACTTAAGATAAATGCGATGCGATGACCTCACGCGGGCTGGTTTCGGCCTCAGTGTTACGCCAGCAAACTGCCGCCGTGTGTACCTATCAGACTTTTTTCAGTCTGCAATAAGTACTTCGAGTATATTAAAAATAATATTCTGCTTACTCGTAGGATAGGTACTTATAAGTTTTCGTTTGATGTTTAGCCATTTAGCAATAAAGTCTCATTTCTGTGAAAACTTTTATGAAATGCTCTTTTCGACCCAATATTTTTCATCCCAGAGCGAAATAAGAAGCTCTACATTCTAAATTCAATGCTTCGAAAAACAGCCCTAAAACTAGTATTTTTCTTAGATACAAAAGGTACTTATAGTCTACTAGACCACGCGCGCGGCGTTGCTCGCGTTCTAGACCCTTTAGAGTGTGACTTTTCAAAATTCCTTTCTTAGTGCACCCCTACACTATATTATTATATAAGGATACTACCCTCCAAATTCCCTACCTCTGTAGGACTCATAGTTTAGGCTGTGCGTTGATTGTCAGTCAGCTTCAAAAGAGTTTTATATATTTAGAAGAAGATAAGTAATATGATTTTCTCTTTTACAAGTCCTTACATAGAGAGCTGCTATGCCAGTTTTTCGCCTAGTCACGTAGCCAGTGAGTTATAAATGACCTAACTTATCCAATTACACCAATAATAATAAAGTTTATAAATCCACTTAAATAGACGCCACTTTCTCGCTGTTTCATTACTCACAGCGTCAAGTTAATTAATTTAATTGAGGATGAGGTCACAGATCAATATCAGAAATGCCTTCGATGCTACTTGGTGTAATCCATCATATTCATCATCATAGCTTGCAGGATTCTACTCGACAAGCGTTTTCCATAAATTACGCTTTCTGATTCATTCGTAAACTTTTCTTTCCCAGCGGTGCCTGCAGTGCAGTGTTCGCTTTTCAGAACTAAACTGCTGAATGGAAACCCAATCATATAGAAAGCTATTTTTCAACAGATTTTATAAGATAGGTAGGTACTTATCATAGCCACAGTTCACTTATTACGAATACTCATAGCAAAATCGCTTGAGTCTTGTTTGCATAAATAGACACTTCATCGTATCGATTCGCTTGTTGCGATTTTCTAAACTAATCTAATTTGACAGCTCTAAAATTATAGCCGTCCTAGTCGTTTCAGTTTATGAGAAAGGGATGGCAACATTTTTTAGTCTTTTTAGAAAAATGCAACAAGCGAAACGACATCATTTATTTAAAATAATTATGGTCTGGTTTATTTGACGTGATCTAGTTTTATATAAGTAGTCCTAAAAACAAAATCACTGCGTGCTCATTCAAATCATTTGTACCATATGAATGGGCACGTCCTTCAAAGGGCACTGTAATAATTGGCCTGAATGCGATTCGACGAACCAATTCAGTTCACTACCAGCTCGGGATGCTGATTTAATAATCATACTCGTGACGTCAGGATCTGAAATCTATATCTAAGAATTTGAGGCCATAAGAATGAAATGCTATCATACTTAGGTGAGATTTTGGTAAAAAAAAACTTGGTACATACCTATAATAGTACATAACGCACACACCTAGCTATAAGTAGAGTACCTGTATATACATCTTCTTATACATAAAAATGAATTGCTGTTCGTTAGTCTGGCTAAAACTCGAGAACGGCTGGACCGATTTGGCTAATTTTGGTCTTGAATTACTTGTGGAAGTCCAGAGAAGGTTTAAAAGGTGAATAAATAGGAAAGTTGATGAAATTGAAAATTAAAATTGAGGCAGTACGAAGTCTGCGGGGTCAGCTAGTACTGTAAAGTACCTGTATATTTTTTTTTTATTATATAAAACTCTTTTGAAGCTGACAGAGAATCAACGCACAGCCTAAACTATAAGTCCTAGAGGTATGAAATTTGGAAAGCAGTTTCCTTATATAGTGTAGGGTTGCACTAAGAAAGGAATTTTGAAAAGTCACACTCTAACGCGAGCAACGCCGCGGGAGACGGCTAGTATCCCATAAAATACTCACAGGAGCCTAGATATTTTACGTTCATATTTCACTCAAAGCAACCATTTATATTTTTACACAAACCTGACAGAACATTTTATATTCAAATTTGAATAAATTAATTAAAACTTTGTGTTGCTCTACCACGGAAATAAATCTTAAACTTTAATAAATTATCCATTGAGTGCTATCTCAAAAGCTTAGTAAAGCCACTCCATCAGTTGCGTTACATTTTGAAAAAAGTCTTGCCGTAATCGTCCTTGAATGGGCAGTTTTCACAACCTTCTTCAGAAACAAACTCGCCTTACCCTACGTCATTTAGCGGTCATACTTTTGTGGAAATCAAGGTTTCATAGCTTAAAAGCTCTTCTGAAATGTTCATAATCCTATCTAAAGTAAACAGATGTGCCGTTTCTTATGCCTTACCTAAATCTGTGGTAGTAACAGTACAAACAAGATCATTTGCTAAGGTGCACATTCAATTGTTTTTTTTTCACAACAGGCATAATATTTTGTTAGAACAAAAATATATCTATCCTTGAATTTATATTTTTAACGATATTAGGTATTATTTGTTTTTGTCGGTAAAACTTTATTGTACACATGTTTTTATTGTAATGAAACAAAGAGAACTAATGTAGCTTACTCGAAGATTTATGACAAATCAGTTAATCCATCTTGTAAAGTATTTACTTAGTATAGTTACTTTTCGTGAGTGAGACTAGAATATTAAACAGTTTTCAGTACCTAACCTACGGTAGTCCCATCCCTAATCCGTTCAGTACTAGCGCGAAAGCCTTACGGTGCCAACGTGAAGGTCGCCACGCAGGAATCATTCAAACTCTTTGGAAAACGTTTTCATGTTTTTAATTTGTGAATGAAAGTTTTGCTGATAACTTCAGAATGTACGGGTGGCTGCTGGAGAGTGTACAGCACTTTGTTGTGGTGAGCTTGTGGTTTAGTTAATTAACATTTTAGTTAAAATGATATAGACGCCTTGGGCACCGACTATACAAATTAAAATAGAAAATAGAAAAGAAATATTAAAATAATAGACTATTAATATAATACAGAATTTATGACTTAGTGACGATTCGGACATATTTCCATTTTCTCATTTTACCATTCCCTAAGAAAAGCATAAAACATTTTCTAGACACACAATCTTGGTAGAGATCGTAAAACCAAAGTAAAAAATCCTATACCACCACCTCTACATTGTCGTAAAACATTCAATAATGCTTTTTTATGTTCGTAAATTTTCCACGCTATTTACCTACGTCTGTGGTACCCCCTAGACCCCTAAACTAAAATCTCAGAAACGAATACGTATTATACAGGATGTATCTACAATGGCGACAAAAAATTGACACATGGGTAGAGCTACTTTATAAGTATTCATAAAAAAATAATTAAAGTACAGTCAGCTGCACTCTCGTTATTCTCAACTGTTTTGGAGCGGAGTATTATAGCCAATATCTCCAGTTATTTATGAAAACAATGATTAATGGACGAAAAATACAGGGTCGGGCTGAGCAGTCTTTAGTCATTCTCATCCTTATTAATAATCTTAGCAGCACGAATAAAACAATAGCAATTTGTTGCACGTTCTCCATTCTCTTCGATTCTAAATGTTTACACAACATTAAGGTTACCTAATTTTTGGCTGGTCACGTCTTCAAATTGCAAAACAATATCATCCTTCAGGCATTGAATACAAATTCATGTTATGATTTGATCACCACAAAATATTAAATGGACTACAAATACAAATTATTAAATGGACTAATACTACCTTGAACTTATAAGAAATGACTAGCACGTACGAGCAACATATTATCAAAAGTTATTTAAACTTTCATGTAGGTTATTTATACTGTATCCTTCCGTCTCCAAACAATTTGGTATGCAAGTGAGGCTAACTATAAATACTTTGTTTATTTGCTCAAATAATGGTTGAAAGTGAATCAGAGAAGTAGCCTTGATCCTAAGTTGTTCCATGTGACAGTTGGAATGCTCCCTTGAACATTGTCGGGAATGATGTATCGGGGTCCAAAGCAATTTGTTTGCTTTCGAAAGAAACTATTTGTCTTTAGTTTTGTTTTGCTTTAGCCAACGCGACGCTACATAAATGTGAATAAGTGGCTCTACGATACAATATTATTATAATAATAATGATACCTACTACCGTTTTTATAGCAATACCTAAGCACATAATATTAGGTTAGGTCTCCCCTCATTAACCTTCGTCGAGTCAGTGGTTAAAGGTTACGGACATTTTGTTGTTTATCCATTTGATTACAGGAAGAATTCGGAGAAGAAATATGGGAGACGATTTTACGGGAGGCTGGTGCACGGAACACGGTGTTCAGTGCTACACAGGTAAGTTTAATAGGACTTGCGACTTTGATGATGATGGTAGGTATACTTTATAAGTACCTACAGTGGCGCTGTGTTTTTTATTGAGTTGATGGACTCTTAATTACTTGTATTTTTGCAGCAATACCCAGACGCTCTCATGCTGCGTTTGGCTATCGCTCTTTCCCGGTTAATCAACTGCGATCCGAACAGCCCCTCGACCTCCAAACCCAGCAGCCCTGCTCCAAGGAAAAGCTCTATAAAGTCAAAGCCAAGTTGGCGCAGCGCATCGGTTCACGCCGACAACAGAACCCAAGGTTACAAGTGTCCTTTCACAGCCACCAGAGCTCTGACGGCTGCCACGAAGAAGGAAATCGAAGCCTACACGTCATCTGAGGAGATCCAATCACTGTCGACGGAACGACTCAATGATGCAAATGATATCGTCAAAGCTGGCTGCCACCGACCCAGTCTGGTGCTCAGGTTGGATGACCACCAACCGACAGAAATCGATGAGGTGATTCCAGAAGCGGAAAAGATCGAAGAAATGATTCCTAACACAGAGAGTGTGGAACCTGATGAAACAACTCTTTCGGTTTCTCCGAAAGACATCCCGACTTCCCCAGAGTCTGAAAGCAAAAAGACGATCCAAAAGCCGATTCGAAAAACCAGCTGCACAGTGGCTTTGGATGTATACAGACGGCGAGGATCGATAATTCCAGACAGATCCAGACAGAACAGCCTCGGACTCATACAACAAGTTCAACAGTTCTCCGTGGACAAGTTGAAATTGATGAAGGAGAAATTCGGCACTCCTGAGAAAGCCATGCATTTTTTCGGGCGATGCTTCGTGAAGTTTTTCAGCAACTACGGGTATGTATGTAACTAACCAGGCACGTAGGCAGTTAGGTATTTTGGAATTCCTTTCTGTTTAATAATTGGCATGCGACAACATTGAAACGAATGAAGCTATTAATATCAATTTTGGGACAATCTACATATCGCACTATGAAATTGGCGGCCTAAATAGTTTATATCTGATTCTTGTTATACCTCCTACTCCAGTGTTGTGAGTGATAGGCCATTGCTCTAGTCTAGACTAAAAAGGCTATGTGTTCGTGTTCCTAGATACCGCAGCGGCAATGTTTTTGCTACAAGCCTGTAACCACCACATCGCTTCATAAGCGACCCACATAAAATCTAGCGCATGCTAAGATTAAGATGCCAATTAACATACTCTCCATTCTCGGCAGCTAGATTGTTTGGACGTGCCTATCTGATCACCCTCTCAGACCTGGAGATCACAGTTGTGAGCCATGTCCTTTACTAAAAAGATTTTCAATCGTCCAGTTATGACACTATGATACGTGCGACCGGGCGCTACTTCTGCACGTTTCTCCAGTCTGTGGACAACATCCACCAACGCATGCAGTTCACATTCCCTCGCATGCGTTCTCCGCGCATGCAGCTGACGCGGGCGCATATCCACGGTGCTGAACTTGTGTACAGCAGCGGCAGGACTGGATTCACACACTATCTTATGGGTAAGCATTGACATGCGTAATTCGCAACGTGGTTGCAACGCTTTGTTCACCTGAGGTGAAACTTTTCTGGCTCTCTATACAGGGTGTTACCAGACCACTTCCGAAAACGAAAGGGGGAGCTACAGCACACCGAAACCCAACCAAAAAAAAATCAGTTATCCTGAAAAATAATTATAGCCGGAGAAAACAATGTTTAAAGATTTGTATTTATTTCGCCAGCCCGCAATGTACGCATTCACGTAGGTAAGGTCGAGGCGTAGTACTATTATTTATTCTGTGTCGTAAGTGCCTACTAACGTAGGTAGGTACTAACGTCGGTCGCTCGCACGTTGCGTACTTGAATGACCCGCGATGAACTCTCAGCTGTTCATGCTGTAGTAGACGTAATCTGCGTGCTGCGTGTACATTGCTGCTTTATTTATTTTATTTTATTTTTTGCTTTTTTAAATGAGATAATTAGGTAGATATGTCTTATTATGTTGTACTGTGTGTATGTAACTAGAAAAAAATTTAAAAAGAGATAGTCAAGTCAATTTTTTTTTTCGCTTAATGTTTTCAGTATCATGGTCTGATTGGAACCTCCAAGTTTTCGGAAGTGGTCTGGTAACACCCTGTATATAGAGAGCGAGGAATAGTGAGTGTTCGGTTATTTATAAGGACTGTGTTTCGTAAAGATAGCAAC
Source organism: Eulithis prunata (assembly GCA_918843925.1). Taxonomy (NCBI): domain Eukaryota; kingdom Metazoa; phylum Arthropoda; class Insecta; order Lepidoptera; family Geometridae; genus Eulithis; species Eulithis prunata. The sequence goes on along the minus strand of OU974016.1, from coordinate 1,871,207 downwards.
TTCGGAACGAAACTTTATCTGTCATTTTTTATATATTTATACTACCCTCATTTTCCCTATCATTCCCTACCTAAAAACCTGTGGGTAGGAAGCAAAACCACCATTACAAATTTCGACGTTTCACGGCCGGTCGCAAGAGTCGAGAGTCCTTACTTCTCCTCATAAAAACCCCGGAAAAATCGCATTTTCATATCAAGGAAAATCAGCGCCTTCCCATAAGGCCATCCCTCAGCGCCTTCCGCCAACATCAGCACATGATCGGCGTGGAAGTAACGAGTGGGAGCTCCCATCGCGTCATCATCATCCGACCGCGTAGAATCACAGGTATTCCTAACCCACTCCTTCTCTTTCTTTACGCGCCAGACTGAACCTTTCTATTACCTTTATTTAGGGCTCTTCAAACGTATCAGAAAGAACATGGTAGCCGCGTGCAGCATCCGCGAAATGATCTCACGGCACCGTTTGATCGTACAAGGTTTACATTTCTTGAATTTAATCCCAACTAACCCGTGATTCTTCTATAGGTCAACTGTATGAAATAGCGGAAGACATCTTCTCGTTGAAGCTGAAGGTATCGGTGGTGAAGGAGAGTATGGAAGGAAGCTACTACGTCGCAGTTCTGCGGCTGGAGTTCGACAACAGCGATTATGTGAGCCTTTACACTCATACCACCAATAGACGAACATCATAGGATGTGATAGGATATGATACATCATAAGGATCATGGTATCAACCTATCAGAAGACATGGTCAAAATACGCGGAGTGTCTTCTTTTACTGTTTTAGAGCACATTATTTTTTTTCGATTAGATAAATTGTTATACTAAGTAAATGTTACTTACAATGACAAGAAAAGCTTTTGATAACACATTAATAACAAATCTCCTCGCTGCGCGACCCAAATCTTTACTCAAACACTGGGTTGTTTGGGTAACCGATAGAATCTGTATTGTTTGTTCAACATCCCATCAAATGAGAAAAGTAGCGACATCAGATATTTAGATAATGGCTAATAAATATCGGAAAGAAGGTCCCGAATTGCTATTGACCTATAAATGTACCTATTTGGAATCTCTTTGGTAAAATCGTTTAAGCTGAATTGAATTTCGGTAGAAATTGACCGTTTGAGTGAAAGCTGAAAGGTACTTGATATTCATTGTTCCTGTTACTTTTATCTTTTATTCTAAACTAGTGGAATGTCTGCGACTTCAGCCGTATAGCATTATTTTTCCTATAGCATAATTTTTTAAAGTTTAATCGTTTACGCAGAATACAGAGAGTAATGATTAGTTTTACTTATAAAGGAAATCTCAGTCTTAGGTATACCAAATCCCAAAAGTTATGAATTTAGTAGGATTGGAACACCGATTTATTGCTCGCGATTGTGAGTTTAAACTTTTAGGCTATAAACTAATTCATGTCACTGTTTATTTTTTGGTCACTCTACATAAAAGTCAATGACAGTTATTTTACCTAGTTTATTAAATACGTGAGTAGGTACCTAGGTGGATATTTCAGATTTTCCAACTCATTTGCACTACGTAACACGTAACTCTATTGTTTACCCTAGTGCTACGAAGGTGCTACGCCAATCTTGTGTGAACAATTTGATCGTAAGCAGTTATTTTTCCCATAACAGATATTTTATTGAATCGTTCATACCAAGACTGTATCTTGAGTGTTTATTGTGTGGTTCTTAATGTCCCATCGGCCCTGACCTTTATGGTAACAAGATAGTCAGTAGCACATGTGTATGTTACCTAATGCAAACTACTGTGTACGTATCTACGTACAGGCGTAGACAAAATTTATATAATATTTCTTTGTTTTTGCTTAGGCATTGCACTGCGCAAAAGGAACTGAGAGTGATGGACTCTCATTTGCTTGTAGGTAATTACATCCGGCACCCATATACATTCAAACCGGAACACAGTAATGCAAGCAATGTTTGCAATGCTTAGCGGCAGAAATAGTTACCGACGAATTCTTTCACAGAGAGTCAATGTACCTTTCATTTTCAATACAATGAAAGCCTATTCTGTTTATCTGCTGAACCAAAAACAAAAGAGCATCAAATGTCAAAAATACAAGAGTTTGATCTAGTATTTTTGTCACTCTCTGTACAAGATCACTCGGTGCGCAAAGCGATTACCGGGCAGGTTGAATATTACTCGTATGATATTTGCGATAAGGAGGAAAAGTTTGGGCAAGTTAATTAGCTGCGAGAAAATATGTAGGCTTACGACACGAGCTCACAATCACGTGACCTTTGCTAAATAGTCTTCACAATGTCGCATGTTCGCCAACTTGGCTGCTAACTTTTACTGGTTGGTAAAGAAACGCCAATTTTAATAATGTTTCGGATCTGCTATGAAGGAATGTACTTAGCATAAACTGAGGTAGGTATAATAATCAGTTACCAAATGACCGTGCGAGACGCGTAAACCCTAGATAAACCCAGCACATCCGCCGAGGCTGTGCCCTCTGTGGTTTGCAAGCTAACCTTAGAAACAATGTACCTATGTACTTCTAAAATTTCTCACCAGTCTTCTGCATTCTTATAGTTTTTCAGATCATCTGTCTCTTATGGTCTTGCATATTCCAGGTGCAATCCCTGATGATGCGGAAGAACCTGCCGTGTCCTCTGCCGTCGGTGCCCGCCTCGCTACTGCTGCAGCTGTTCCCGTTTGGAGTACTGCTAGACAGGAGAATGAAGGTCATGAATGCTGGAGACAAGGTAGACCGAAAAAGCACACAGTAGTTCTATAGACATCTTATGATCCTATCCGAATGTCTTAGGTCAGAGATCGACTAATGATAAAATTATAACGAAACAATTAGGTACCTAAGCACCTAGGTAAATGCTAAACAGACAATTGCTTCCCGATCCAACTAACAAAATCTATATATCTATTCAACCTGTATGCACCCACTGCTGGGTATAGGTCTCCTCTTTAGTACGCCAGTCTCTCCGGTCCTGCGCGAGTCTTCTCCACTGCTGCCCAACTACAGCCACAATATCATCGGACTTTCGGGGGGGTGGTCTGCCTCGTGGTCTTTGAGCGTCCCTTGGCCACCAACTAACAAAACCGTAGAAAAATTTATTTGAAAACATCAACATTATTATTTATTGGCCCATATATTTCAAGAAAGAATGGTTTTGGGCAGACTTTCCGCGATCCGCTTCGCCTTCCAAGTTTGTTGAACACATGCTATGTTTTATTTTCAGCTGATTGCCGCGTGGGGCGGTGCGTACAATCACATCGAGAAATCGCCTATCAGCGAGATTCTCCGCCTAAGGAAACCCAAAGTATCGTTTACTTGGGATAAGGTTAGGAAAATAGACGAAAAACCAATATTTTAGTTTTTATCAGCGTTCTTCCGTCGAACTTTGCGGGAGTTTTATTATGCCTAAGGGTCGAGCAGCTGTTACTGATTTGGTATATTTTATGTGATATATTACAAAAATCCCCACCAAGAAATCCCTACCAGTGAGGATTTCAGTTTGTTTTTCAGAAATCGCCACTGCTACAGTGATTTAGGTACTTATTACTATATAAGAAAAAGAAAAAGATTCCACGTTTTGTTATTTGTTTAACTTGATTCAGAGCTTTGCGTAGGAAACTCTACTGAGCACTCTCTACCCAAATAAATCAACGGAAGCCTGGTTACTTAGTCACCTACCTTCATTTAATTAAACTAATTATAAATAGGACCAAAATTAAATTGAATAGGTACCTACCTAGGTCGTGTTAAAAGAGGATTTTAGGGCACCAATGTGGATTTTACGAACGTGGTTTGTAGCAGTTGACTTAACGGTAGTAGGTATATGTTAAAGTAAGCCTTCCTACATTAGTAATTGTATGTTATTCCAGGTGGTATGTATGCAGACGATGATATTTGAGTTGGAGCTGATGCGTTGGCGCGCGCGGTGCGCGGATGACACGCGGCGCGGCTCCCAGGGCACGCGCTCCATCCTGCTGCGAGGACCCATCAAATTCCTCGAAGAGATCGATGCGCTGATCTTCCTTTGCAGCCCCATGTAAACACTTTTTAACCAACTTCAAGAAGCGCTCGTGGCGTAGCTTGCTTAGCCAATCTTCGCTGATTATCTAAGTTAAGCAACGTTCTGTGCGGTCACTATTTGGATGGGTGACCGTTAGTGGCATTTGCATCTGAGCGCTTCCGTACTTCGGAGGGCACGTTAAACTGTCGGTCCCGGCTTTAGCAGTCGTTAAACCACGACGGAGGCCTTAAGGCGGCCTAAAAACTCCGTCACCGTCCACTAAATTCATACGAGCTTGCTTTACCAACTTCAAAAAGGAGGAGGTTCTCAACTCGGGTTTTTTTTTATGTCTGTTGCCTCATAACTCCGTCATTTATGTATCGATTTGAAAAATTCTTTTTTTATCTGAAAGGGTATTACTCCCAGATTGGTTCCATAAATTATGTAATAATAACCCTTCATTTTTATCAAAATCGGTTGATGCACAGCACTGTGCGGTAAAGCTATACAACGCTTTGCAAACTTTCGTTGACACGCAGTACCTATATTATATACCCAGATATACATACAGACTTATTTTATGGCGACCTTCCTGATCCCTGTTTTAAGAAACACAAGTTTCTAAGCACAGGATTAAGATGGATTATACCTACCTAAACTTAGCACGTAAGTCCACCCAAGTTGGGCTAATCCGAAAATCTGCAGAGCCAACTTAGGTCCCTGGTACTTTCCTACCTACCACCCAACCAGGGACGTAAGTTATCGCCAAGTCTATAACTTATAATAGGTATAGGATGTTTTAAACTTACAGATTTAACGACCTTGAAGAACTACGTCAAGCAGATCTCTTCTTAGCTGATTTGAACGGGCACGGTCTATCGAAGGAGTTGCTGCTGCGAGGCTGGGACCACCTCTCTCGCCTGGAACTGCTGTTTGAGAAGGCGGAAAGCAGGAGTACTTCCTTGGAGAAATCAATAAGGTCTCTTCAGTTTTACATCTTCAATCATCAATCTTCACTCTTGGTTCTGTAACCAGCTCACAAAGAATTAGCAGCATTGAAAGTGGGTTTGGAACAGATCTTAGTGGCGAGTCTGAGTTTTGATTTGATTTTCGAAAAGGTACAGAAAATGGTTTTATTTTCTCCCGCCAGGGGCGCTTCTAGCGTGACTTCGAATTCGGTCCTCGATTTTCAAGACCAAAGCTCTGAGATAGTAGGTTCCTCCGTGCAACGCTGGTTTTCTTTAGTATTTCTAATAACATTAGTTAAAAGTCTATTATATTTTGTAGGTTGCTGGACCAGTGGAAAAAACGTGGAGATCAGCTATTATACTCCATGATACCGAAGGCAGTAGCCGACCATCTGAGAGCTGGAAAGGATCCAATGGCTGCGTGTTTGGTAATTTGGCTTAGTTTAATATGTTGCCTTTCAATCAACACTGATTGCAGAACATTGTCAGCTGTAGGTTCATATCTCCTGGAAGAAAACATCTGGGTCAAAAAGAAGTGTACCTACCTAAACTCAGTTCATGATGAACTAGCAACTATGTAGGGTATCTCTACTTAAAAGATAAGATGAAGACACTACAAAAGAGGTGCCTACCCTTTTGTGAATGGTGCACCGCTCTACTGTCAACTCTTGAACCATATTTTTTGAGGCACTGTGATCAAGAAATGTACCTAACTTTAACTAAATGTTTTTCAGGCATTTAAAAGCGTCACGATAATATTCTGCGGGCTGAAGATAGTGGAGGCTGGGTCGAGAGCAGACGTGATGCAGACCGTGGCTTATATGAACGACGTCTACTCCAGGATCGACCGGCTCTTGGACACGCATCGGGTTTATAAAGTGAGGATTCCTACCTTTTATTAAAGCTCCAACAGAGATGTGCGAGGAAAAAATACAGCAAATATCACATTACGTGGTAGGTAAATGAAGATTGTTGATTTTTCCTTACACACCGCTCATTTGCTGCTTCTGATTATTAGTAGGTAATACTTTATTGCACAAAATTATAAATTTAATACAAAAAGTGCTAAATGCTAAAAGCATTGTCTGCCAGCCAACCAAAACGTAATGGTGTGTTCGGCTCCAAACGTGGCAATTCAAGGTTTTTCAGGCTGTTTGCGACTTCACGCGCTAAATCGAGTGTCTAATTGCAGGTGGAAACAGTTGGAACAGTGTACATGCTCGTGTCAGGAGCCCCGGAGAGACGAAAAGCTCACGCTGCATCAGCCGCAAGTGCTGCCCTCGCCATATCCCGCGCCATGCCTTGTCTTACAATTGGTAAGGATAATACGAGAGAACTGAATCTTTTTTACACAATATAGAAAAGTAACTAAACGTTGAACAAGGTACTAATCACACTAGTTACCAAATTTATACCTAATAGTAAAATTCTCAAAAATATAAATCCAATAAAAACTCCCAACATATACCTAAATCTATCGAGTTATTAAATAAATAAATCTAGAAAGCCTTTTTTTTTGAAGAATGTAGGAACTTGTTTTCAGGAATACACTCAGGGCCATGCGTAGCTGGTGTGCTGGGACGACGCCTTCCACGGTACTGCATGGTCGGAGACACCGTCAACACGGCTAGTAGGATGCAAACCACATCCGAAGTGAGTACGCTGCACACAACTTATAATCTCTAGTAACAATGATTTTTTAAATCTTTGCCTAGTCTGAATTTTGGTTTAGGCACGACGCGTCGCTTTTTGATTTCACTATAATCGCCCCAGGCGGGTGAATCGAGAATTAACTTTTCATCCTCGAATTCGATTCTCGGTATTCGAGAATGAAACTAACAGTCTGTGAAAGGAAAGTACTGAGAGGTACGTCCAAACAATGTCGCACGTTTCGTAATATAAAAAAAAATCACCAAGTGTGTTTCAAACCCACACTCTTAGACACGGGGATGCAGACCACGCCATTAATAATTCAAGAATTTTACTTACTTTCTAAGGCCACTAACACTGATGCAATTTCTTTCAGCGTGGACGTGTCCAGATATCTTCAGAAACGGCATCCCAACTGCCGACCGGCAGGTTTCGGCTCCGGAAGCGAGGTCTCATCAAAGTGAAGGGTAAGGGCATGATGGAAACCTTCTGGCTTGAAGGAGAAGTGGAAGAAGAGTATCAGCATGAGGCTCTGCAGCTGTTCTCAGCTCTTTGTGGCGAGAACTAGGTACCTACTTAGATGACTACGTTATTATCTGTAATTTGGTTTTTAGTAGAAGGCTTTTATAAATAAATAGTTACAAAAATATAATACGCCAAATAATTCTTATTTATTTACATATTATGTAATAACTTTAGGTAAAAAAATATATTTGAGTTTCGCGGACAAGAGAAACGTATTAAACTAACTACCATTGAAGAATGCGGTTACAATGGTAGAATACAAAACAAAGTCAGAATTAAGTACCTACATAACAAAATTGGTAAATCCTCGAAGTAACAAAACCCTACACTTCGTTACAAAAAAACGTTTGAATCTATGCAGCTACGCTCGTAGCACTCCTACGTCAGCTACGAGCTTGTAAAGTGCTACGAATGCTACGAAATGTCCTATCTTTCCGAAACCATACCCATTGGACTGATATTGCGTGGTATATCACTATCAAAACTATCAAATAATCAAAACACAAAAATTATATTATTCATTATGATTAGATATGCTAAGGTACATATTATGACGTAGTTAATAAAACACCAAAGATTAAATAATCATAATTTAATATCAACCGACGAATTCAATTCGTGCTATTTTTTTTTTTTCATTTTTAACTTGATTTTCGTGCTAATATACATTTTAATTTTTACCATAATGCTATAATAATAATAATGTTGTTTTAATAGTGGAATGTCGAGCTAGTCTTATATAGATTATAATATTATGTGCTACTCTAGAAATACTTTTAGACATAATTAGGTATAACATTTTATATCAATAATATTATATTTTGTAGTTGAAATACAGCAACCGACTAAAAATAAAATAATGTGATGTACAAAATTATAGTTATTTGTGTGATGCTATTTTTGTAGGTATTATTTGTGTAAAAACAGTGATGTACGTACATACATTTACAGTTCAGGCTTGTTCCACCACGAAGGTGTATAAAAAAGTTTGTTTTAAAAAGTATGTCTCACACTAGGCATTATTAGGCATTGTGTATTTTTTTCTATACTGGAAATACTTCGAGGTATCATATCAAATTATAGGTAGGTATGTAATTATACTATTCTAGATCAGTGTATGCAAAATGTACCTACTAAAATGTTGTAGGTAATTTGATAAAAGTGTTTAGTTTTAAGCTATACTAAGAGAAATATATTCTTGGCACTAATGTCTCTATGAGGGACGGTCTTAATACCATAAGATTGTTATACCAAAGTAAAACGTCTAAGTCTATACATTTTATAGTTTTTACACATGAACCTAGTTTCACGACAGTTTTTTTATGACCTAGAATAGTGGTTCAGTTTGATTTCAATAGTCTTTTAAGTTTATTTTAACTACATTTTCTACGGTTTACCATAATCAGTATATATAAAACTCTTTTGAAGCTGACAGAGAATCAACGCACAGCCTAAACTATAAGTCCTAGAGTTATGAAATTTGGAGGGTAGTATCCTTATATAGTGTAGGGGTGCACTAAGAAAGGAATTTTGAAACGTCGCACTCTAAAGGGTAGAACGCGAGCAACGCCGCGGGCGACGGCTAGTTAAATAGTATAAAATGTATTAAACTTATATATTAACAGACACGATTTGTCTGAAGGAAAAGGTTCAATAACACAAGGCACTGTATGAATAAGTATACACCTATGAAAAATAACAAGTTCATAATTATTAAAAACAAACTATAAACAACTATTATAACATTTGGTTCGCAATATGCAGCATTAATCACGTTATATAAATAAATATTACTGCAACCCATAACAAGAAAAAGTCTTATTTGTTTTTTTAAATAAAACATTCATATAAACACGTATCACTGGAATGCTAGTGTTCTTAAATTGAGCAGTATGTATAGTGCCCCGGGTGTGAGTTTCATTTTGAGTCACAATTTTTGTATGCAGAAAAATAGTTTGGTTAAACCAAAACTATTTTTCTCCATGGGTACATTGCGAAACACTTTTCACAATTCAACAAAATGAAACTCAGACTCGAGGCTCAGCAGTAATTTGGCGACATCAAATCATTTTGAAATTGTAAGTAATCCTATGAATATTGATTTTAGAATCATTTACATAAAATATCTTTAGCTCAGTATTTTAAAACTTGTCTAGCTGCAAGGGATGTAGAAAATAACATTAAAAAACAATTCACATTAAATAGTGAGGTCACTTTAAAAAAAAAATAGACAATCGAAAACAATAACATCAAAATTTAATTTAAAAACTTTACACTACTTTCATATTTCCATAGAATATATCGCCGTTCTTTCTAAAACTCTCACTAAATAACCGGTTTCAGTAACCGTTTCTATAAACTAAGACTTTCAATAAATACCAACTTTTTAGAGAGGTGATTGAAAATCTCCTATAACTCACGCAACATTACATTAACCCCGTCCTTATAATATCCAACGGTGTATAAGTACATAGTTATAATATCATTAAGGTAGATGTTTAACTGCAATGTGTTCAGTCATCCTAACTCTACGTAATATAGTTCAACAAGTACATTCATGAAGCTACTAAATATATATCAACAGGAACAATCATTTTATTAAAAGTAATATGAAATCTCTAGTTGAACTATTTGTTGAACTATAGTAAAGAAGTAAAATAGCTTGCCATTGACGAAAGGCTAAACCCTATTTATCCAACAGTGATTATATTAATTTGTTGTGTAAACATAATGCTACAATGCACTATACGCTTACGAATAAAAATCTTAAAACTAATAGAACTACTTCTTAAAGAGAGCTGTGACTTCCTCGATCGTTTTATTCTTAGTTTCGGGAAGTTTGAAGTAAGTGTAGATAAAGAATAGTATTAATAGTACAGTGTACGGCAAGAACACGTAGTTTTTGAGCGCCTCTGACATGGGGATAAATGTTAGACCGACGACGAAGTTTGCAAGCCAGTTGACAAGTGCTCCGACGCTAACAGCGGCGCTTCTCGCACCCTGTCCAAACATCTCCGACAATATCATCCACGGAATAGAGCTCGGACCTACTCCGAAGAATCCAACGTACAAGAACGTGAAAATAACCGCAAACACGCTCATGGTCGTGTTATTTTCGTACGTGAAGAACGCCACAGTCATAAGGATAGAGAATACAGTCATACCTCCGAGACCGCAGAGCTGTAGAGTACGTCTACCGAGGCGATCCATTAAAGGTATCGATACTAGTGCCATTACAAATAGAACGCTGCCGACGCCGATAGCAGCCAGTCTAGCAGTCTCCTCCTCTATACCAGCTCGAACGAAAATCGTCACAGAGTAGTAGAGAACTGCGTTAATACCACCCAGCTGTTGCGATAAATGCATAACGATTCCGATAAGCAGCGGCGTTCGCAGTGCCTTTATCCTGAACAGATCTAAGATTGTAAACTTCTCCTCCAGTCTCGCCGCGCGGTCTTCTTCTAACATATCGTTGATTTCATTTTCTATTTCCACACCTCCACGAATTTTAGACAAAGCTTCTCTAGCATTTTCTTCGTCGCGCCTTACAAGAAGTAAATATCTCGGTGATTCAGGCGCGAACGGCAGCATCACGCACTGTACAGCGGCTGGGACCACAGCTAATCCAAGAAGCCAGGGCCAGCCTTCCACGCTGCCGAGAATGACATCAATACCTAATATTTGTGCGCTCACGAGGCCGAAAGCGACGGCAAGCTGGTTCACCGTTCCGAACGCACCACGCATATTCACCGGCGCCATTTCTGATACGTACGTTGGCGAGGCCGTAGTCGCAAACCCGCAGTTGACGCCAATCAAGAACCTACCGATGATGAGCATAGCTACCGAATCCGCGGACTTGCTGAAGCCCATGAACGTAGCACCGACGATCCCGAACATAGCATTGAATAGCAGTGCGTTCTTTCTTCCGTATCTCTCGGTCATCCAGCTAGCGAGGGGGCAGCCAATCATACCGCCGATTGCGAATATAGAAACGACAACACCGAATACGAAGCTGGGGGAAGCGTACCCGTTCTCACTGATGAAGGTCTCAATGAAGTTGCGCGGTGCGTTGATGACACCGGTATTGAAGCCGAACTGAAGCATGCCGAGTACCGCGGCCCCCACCGCGTAGAGGAGAGCCCCTGTTGTTCCAGACTCTGCCATCTTCGCTGCTTCTGTAAAAAAGAAAAATACATATATAGATTTGTTATAACAGGCTGCTACAAACAGGTAACTATAACGTTATTCGGGGTGCAAACATAGTCAGTCCATTCTTATTGTAATGGAACCCTACATTGCCTGCGTTGTTCGTAACTTTCTGTTCCGTGTTCGTAACACTTTATATATCAGTGCATTTCGATAAGTAACGAATCAATAACATTGCAAGACGTCTGATTATTGAGATCAGAAGTGTGAGAGTTTCAATGATAAGAGATAACACTTTTTTCCAGAACAGTCCTACTTTCTGAAGAGAATATTTAACCCGAATTTTGCCCAAATGTGCTATTTACCTGTAATTTTTTTTTTAAATTTTAATTTTGGGAAGATAATTTACGGTCCAAACTCTAAACTGTGTTAAAAAAAAAGTACTGCAACTCTGCGAAGATTAATATATGTATTTATAGCTCAGACATATTATTATTCTTCAAGTCTACACTAATACTAGAAACTTTACACACGAATTTGCATGAATTAAAATGGTTTTCTGAATTATTTACGCTGATATCGCTCATTTGTAAATTAGTTCTGGATATTACCGTTTCAAATAGTTCTATTTCGTTAGAAGAATAATTTGAGTGTATTGTTAACACTCAAATTCTTCTTCTTATTGAAGTTATTGGACTTACTTCTAGGATCTTCCATTTCGACGGGCGTTTAACCGATATGAAACATCAAACTCAAGTGAGTAATATTATTTATTACAATACATGAATCTCGTGCTGTTATCTTATTTTCGTAAGATAACAAATCTGATCTAAATTCACGATAGATAGATAAATATAGCATTTTTTAAATCTACTTAAGAATGTTACAATATAAACCATGGCAGTCCATCAACGAGAGTCTTATGTAAGACTACTGAAAAAAAAGATTCATTACCTATGTACCTACCTATACCTGGTTAGGTCTACTTAATATTTATTTGTACCAAAGTACTTACCTACTAATCTGTAAACATTTTTACTTATCGCTCAAGTGATGGCCTTCGGACCACCGAATTTTGCCACAAGACTAGTAGGTACAAGTAAGGTACGTAGGTATATTTAACCGAAAACTGCCATTTTTATGAAAATGTGTGAAGGTTATAAATTATTTGCATAAACTTAGCCAGTTGTAAACAATGACTCGTAAAACTGAACATTACACTTTATTGTGACTATTGTATTGCAAATTAAATCCATGTCTCACTGCTCAAAGCTTGTGCGCGCGAAATGAGTCTGCTTTTAGTCTGTTATGAATATACTTATCTATCTATACTAATATTATAAAGAGGAAAGATTTGATTATTTCTTTATTAGCATCCAATAGGCTCCGAAACTACTGAGCCGATTTGAAAAATTCTTTTACCGTTGGGAAGCTACACTATCCCCGAGTGACATAGGCTACATTATATTTTCAAAAAAATTAGGGATCCTTACTAAAACTCAAATAATGTATAGGTACCAAGATGTAAAAAAATAACCTAAAAAATTTCTTACATGGCGTGCGCTGCGAAAACTATTGATGATAGAACAAAATAATGCACTACGAGTACGACTTTACAGAACACATTATCTACAAAAAGTGTACTAAAAGGGTATGTAGGTGTTTTAGTGTTAGGAGTCAGGATCCGCGCATGAAGCCGCGGGCAGACAGCTAGTAGCCAAATAAAAGTAGATCACACACTATTAGTATTAGTGAACTTTCTTATAGGGAGACTAATAGGTATTGTCAACTTCTTGATAATGCAATCAGGCCAAGAACGCGTATTTTAGTAGTATTTCTTTCTGCTTAACCACATTCTTTTGGCGAATTGATATACGAGAAGTCAGGGACCTCAGAAACATTAGCTGCTGCCAAAAAACATTTCTCCTAATAAACTATTTCTACAAGAATAGTATTATTTATTTATTAGATCGACAACAGAGTGTACACTATTACCGCGTTCACACTATGCCATTGCCACTGCCGGCATGAATGCCGCGATTAATTCCGGAATGATTGCCACAGCAACATCGCCTTTATTCCTACACCGCGTTCACACATGCCCATGCCGCTGCCCGAATACCGCGTGCACACTATGCCCATGCCGCTGCCGGCATGTATGCCGCTTAGTGAGAATAAAGGCGATGTTGCTGTGGCAATAATTCCGGAATTAATCGCGGCATTCATGCCGGGCATAGTGTGCACGCGCTATATAAGATAAGTGTTCATTATAAAGTTATAGATATAGTGCCACCACAATTATAGGCGAAGACAACATGCTTCAAATATTAAATATCATTGTTTATTTAGAAGAAATTATCAGTAGCCAGTTTGAAGAAAGTCGCAGTGACCGATAGAATTAATGAATGAACAGGCTAGGCCCGAAACCTGCTCCTTGGGATACCTTTTGAGTCCAATGTTGGCAATGTTTCTACGTTATGCTTTTTAGTAGCTAAAGTGTGTGGTGTGGGCAATAGTATATTATGCAACTAGTGAATAAAAGAGGGATTTAAAGCGAGAACCATAAATGAATCACGAGCCAGAGAAGGATTTTAACGACTGAATCACGACCGCAGGGAGTGATTCATGATGATTGAGGACGTGAGTGGTTCATGGCTCTCGGTATAAATCCGTTTTATTCAAGAGTTGCATACTATTCTTTATACCATGACTAAGAGAAAAAAAAGATTGGAGGTTCTATAGCCAATGCTATACAACCTCCTTGCGCAAAAACAATAATTAGATGGAGGTCAAATATATTAGTGTGTTCTAAATTCAAACACCAAAACAGTGAGTAAAAGTGCATTTTATTCACTGTTTTCAGTAAATAAAATAACCTTTTTAGAGAGGGAATGGTATAAAAAATATAAAGCTTTGTGGATATCAATTAGATGTTTTTAATGGCCTTATCGAAAACGATGTGAAAGAAATGAACAATCATGCCATGCTTATGTTTTAGATTCGACTGTGTTGATTTGACTTAAGTCAACCTCGAAGAAGAAGCAAGACGTGCACACTAACTACTAAAATGACTTTCCTTATCCGCAAGAAAACTTCTTTAAAAATCTGCATGGTCATGGTCATACTACTTATTAAAACGAATGACATTTGTTTTTGTAAGAAGGTGCTAAGTAAAACTTCTATCTACTACATATACATACTGAAAACAAATCATGGTAAGCAAGCAAGCTCGGATGAGTTAGTGGCCAACTCTGGTGACCGAGTTTTTAGGCCGCCTTAAGGCCTCCGTCGTGGCTTAACGACTGCTAGAACGGGGACCGACAGTCAAATCATGGTGTTTTTTGCAAACTCTTATTGCACTTTAAGATGGAAATTGTAAAATTAAAAATTCGATCAAGATGTTATCAGGCTGACGGCGGCGTTGATAACCTGGGTTTGCTTGCGCCCACTTTCACTTACATAGGTATGGTAAGTTAGGTTCTTACATTCGTGTTTTCATATGTTTATGTACTACGAGCCGTTGCCCGCGGCGTTGCTCGCGTTCTACCCTTTAGAGTGTGACCTTTCAAAATTCCTTTCTTAGTGCACCCCTACACTATATAAGGATACTACCCTCCAAATTTCATACCTCTAGGACTTATAGTTTAGGCTGTGCGTTGATTCTCAGTCAGCTTCAAAAGAGTTTTATATATATTGATGACTAGCCGTCTCCCGCGGCGTTGCTCGCGTTAGAGTGTGACTTTTCAAAATTCCTTTCTTAGTGCACCCCTACACTATATAAGGATACTACCCTCCAAATTTCATACCTCTAGGACTTATACTTTAGCCTGTGCGTTGATTCTCTGCCAGCTTCAAAAGAGTTTTGTATATATTGATAAGAAGAAGAAGATTATTAATATGTTGTTGTGTAAAAATGACCATCATTATTTATACAAAATTGAATGTGTTTATTATTACAATCACTCATACTGGCATTTTATACAATGTCATTGAACACTCGGTAAGTACTTACCTTGTTGGTTTAGGTGATTGAATATTAAAAATGTAGTAAAAACACGAATAACAGAACCTACATGATATCACACTTCAACAACATACCTAGAACTTTCTAGAGTAACAGCCGTATCTCTTTGAGACAGAGAGGTCACTTTTATCACGAAACGAATAAAAACAAACGTCAAGGGAAATCGTTTGGAAACTTGTGTCGAAGGCAGCGGAGCGCGACGCACTGCCTGCTGGCATGTTGTACTTTTGTACACGATTATGTTGGATGTAAGGCCTAGCTCACACTGGCGATCGATGGCCAATACTAAAATAGACAAATTTCATGAAACGGGGAGATCTTTGTGGCATGTGGTGATGTGGGCATGAGTCTGTAGGCTAAGTTTTTCGAAAAAGTCTGACTACTTATTTTAACCGGAAGCCAATCATTGTAAATCTAAAATAAATATAATCTGGATAGCTGTAAATAGAAACAATTGTATTTATAAAAAAATATCGTTGTAACTCTCTTATTAACCGAACCACCAAACTAATATGCAATATCCCTATTGAATTGTTATCCTCACTACCCAAAGGTTAGCTGGTAGAGAATGCTATTTTGGCATTAAGTTCGCCTGTATACACTACTTTAAGTTGTGCAATAAATAATTTTCTATCTATCTATCTATCTATCACTATCATTGAAAATTAATATACTTTGTGTGCACCAGCCCTTACATCAAGTAGACAAATCAACTAGCCAAGCAACTTAAAATGTAAATAACTCCACACTATAGCGGGTAATCATAATTACACTCGGGTCTCTAATTCAATAATAATAAAGGTAGTAATAAAATTAGCTTTGATGTTGACTAGAATTAACCCTTAGGCCTCTTTGAATGCATCATTGCCTCTAGGACTTAGCACGACGACGGCCGACGGGTTAATTTTTTTTATGTGCTCCTATTTATAGGACCTACATGCGTAAGTGTAAATAAGACATAGGTAAGAATGAAGAAGACTATCTTTGCATTAGTTATAACATCAAGTGAAAAAGAAAAGAATATAACCAATCGTTATTATAATATCGTTCATGGTAACCCGTTAGTCCGTTGGTTTAGTATTGGTTGCATTGATTAAAACATCAAGTGAAAAAAAACAATATAACAAATCGTTAAGGTTTTAATATCGTTAATCGTAACCCGTTAGTCCGTTGAGTTAGTATTGGTTGCATTGATTATAACATCAAGTAAAAAAAACAATATAACCAATCGTTAAGGTTATATCGCTAATCGTAACCCGTTAGTCCGTTGGGTTACTATTGGTTGCATTGCTTATAACATCAAGTAAAAAAAACAATATAACCAATCGTTAAGGTTATATCGCTAATCGTAACCCGTTAGTCCGTTGGGTTACTATTGGTTGCATTGCTTATAACATCAAGTGAAAAAAACAATATAACCAATCGTTAATCGTAACCCGTTAGCCCGTTGGGTTAGTATTGATTGTTTATGTGCTAGTAAACTAAAGATTACACTAATGATGTTTGATACTAGACTATTTGTCACATCAGTCGTATGCGGCTTGGTGACGAATTATCTTCATTCTTCCTACACATGTCTAAGAATATACCTACCTAAGTATTTGAACAAATGAACAACCCCTACGAAAAAGTACAGAAAACAATTGTACTACCTATTACGCCTTATTTTCAACCTTATTAGCAACAGCAATAAAATATAGAATTAATAAAATATGGCAGAGGGTAACTCTGACAAAGGCTTTAAATAACGGTAAGTTAGTGAACTTCCTGCTGTTTCCCCACTGTCCCCGTGGTTTTCCCGGGAACGAAGACTGAGTAAGCTGAGCACGCGTCACGCAACGACTGCCTTGCCATATAAAATCTACTAGCTTCCGCCCGCGACTACGTTCGCGTCCCGTTGGATCCCGTTGATTTTCCGGGATAAAAAGTAGCCTATGTGTTAATTCCAGGTCACGGACAATATATATTTCAAGTTTCATCCAAATCGGATCAGTAGTTTTTGCGTGAAAGAGTAACAAACATACATCCATCAATACATCCTTACGAACTTTCGAGCTTACCTACTTAGGTAAGCCTCTGTGGGACATTGAGGTTTATTATACCTAAATCAATGCTGTGGGAGAGATTCTTTTACTTATCACACACTGAAAACCAGTGAAAACCATTGGACCCTTTGAAATCATCGAATCGTCTCGGAAAAAAACCAACAGAATACAGCATTCGTGGTTAGAGAATAATAGATAGATAGAGAAATATTTATTTATCAGTGAGGTGGCAAACACATGTTTCTTCATACCTAATAGATAGGTAAGTAACACTTATCGCTATGATTATAAGAAACTAGGTATTTTATAGTATCTACCTGTACCTACGAGCTAAGTTAGTACCTAATTGCCGATTTTGAGTAAACGATTGATTTGTTGATATCACTCGAATAGATTACAAATCATTTGTCGGGTTTTCCTTTGATATCAAGGGTTTTTATCAAAAATATTACGTAAATAAAAAATCACTCGTCTTGGTATCACGGAGCAAGATTAAGTAGCTTATTACTTACTTAGAGTTCTAAAACATTCGTTCTAAAAGTTCTAAAATTCTAATTCTGTATTTCGATATTTTTCAATACCTACTTAGTTTGTGTGACTAAGTATTGTATGAATATTTTATTTATATACATATTTACATCTTATTAGAAAATCATTTTAATGCCCGGCAGACCTTTAAGCTATCTTGGACTAATAATATGCTATGCAGTATTTTTGAGACATCATTTGAATCAAATTGAGTAATACCTACCTATTCTACAAAAAGCAATTGTTTGTTATTTTTAAGTATTACATTTACATAAATTAGTAGAAATAATAAAAATAAAATAAACAACTGACCTTTTTTCTGAAGTAGCCATGATGTTTCTCTTATCATTTTGACCACAGACTGAGGTTTTGACGAGATGTATAGTTCTAGTCGATTAGAACTGGTTTATGTCAAAACTTGTTTTTTATCTTATTGCCTGTTAGGCTTAGGTATTCATATTTGGCACTCAAGACTGGAACTAATAAAATTTTAATTTTAATTTCCTATCCTCACAGTTTAGTGATGCAATATTCATTAATTCTGTCACCTGCCTACCAAATATCTACCTAGTAGTAGTAGAAAACTATAGTATTTCAATTTGCTTCAAGAGAATAGCACTATATATACTATTATAAAACTGTAAAAAGCCTAAAATTAAATATATGTAATATGAGAAAACTAAATATGCAGTTCTATTAAATACACGATTCTAATTTCTAAAATCGAGTTTTTCTGTTAGTTTGTTTGCGGATCACGCCTTAACTACTGGACCAATTTCAATGAAACTTATACCATTCAGAAGCCCTTTTTCCGGATTGAAGCATAGGCTATATTTTATTGAAATGAAAGATGTGGATTTTTAGATACAGCTTGACCTCTCTAAACCAAAAGCCACCTTTGGCAGGAGGTTCATTGTATGCTGGTTGACAGATATTTTGGTGGAAAGTTTCGCACGCGTAAGAAGTCGCGGGTATCAGCTAGTTTCTTTATAAGAAAGAAGTATCACAAAAAGCACTAGGAACCAGGCCATCGTTTCTTGCCCGTTCTTCTAAGTTCTGGTTGCGAGGAACTGGCACTTAGGCCCGTGTGCTGGCATAAAAATTGTTACTCAAGCTTATACAAAAATCTATACTTGAGTCCGGATCAGTGCTTAAGCAGTAAACCGGCATACAACCCTTAGAATCATTTACTCAATAAAAGATAATTTGACTTTGCTATTGTACTTAGATGAATAAAAACGAATGCTCCAATAGCTACTTAATAATTTATAGTTTTATATATTGCCGGTGTTCATGGGCTAACTATTAACTACATAGGTAGGTACCTACTATTTGCTATTAACGTAGGTACCTATGTACCCTAATCAAAGGTATTCATTGTATGTAGGTGGGTACCTACCTGTGTAATTAAAATCTCATTGTAGTCCCCCTTGTAAATTCAACCATGGAAAGATAGTATTAGTTTGGTAAATATTGCTCATAAAATTGTAAAAATACTTAAATGCACGAAAGCTAAGAGCGTTGTAAATTCACTAAGAAGTATATAGCCCATAGTAAGTAAATAATATTAATTGAGTAATACACATACCCCTCGAATTTCGACGAATAGGTATCCTTGAAAGCTAGCTTGAAAACCTACATTACTTTTTAGTTTTGGTAGGTACCAAACAAACGAAATTCATTCACAAAAATCATGCAAAAATCCAAAACAATATTTCACCGCATTTCACAGTTTTTTTTTATTTCTCTCTGCCGCCGCCATCGCCATAGATAGTATAGTTTTTTTTTTTTTTTTTTTCTGTTCGCTCCTCAGAGCAGGCAATAGTTTTATAACCATACAGCCTAGTCTTACGTTGTTTTTTTCCCTTAAGTTAGTTTGTTTATGTGTTTGTCTTTCGTAAATATTCTTTTGTGTAGAATTCATATCAGTTACTGATACACATCTGAATGAAAACATACCAATAGCTGGTACACATCTGAATGGTTTTATTATTTTCTTCGTCTATTTTGACCTTTATGTACATACCTAATTAATATATTATTTACATTTTCTTTAATTACACAATAGTATTAATAATATTATTTACAACTAACGTTACGTTACAGAGACATAGTTATATCTCTGTTACTGTATTAATAACAAACTTGTACAAATGAATAAAATTTGACTCATCTTTGAGCAATTCCTGTATGCAACGCGGGACTAAATCAGGTTCACGATAAGTTTGAAGCAGTTCATCTATCAATACAAGGCGCTGAATATTGAAAGATGAACATTCGAAAATGATGTGATTTATAGATTGGATTTCTCGTGATTGGCAATAATCGCAATAAGGGGAATTTATCATTTTTAAACGATGGAGATGATAATTCAAACGACAATGACCAAATCGCAAGCGGCAAATAGTTGAGTAAAACTTTCTGTTCATGAAAATTTTACTCTTACAGAACCAAGGTACAGAATCAATCTGAACATCCAAAGCAGCATGCCAGGAACCCTTATTCTCGACCTGTGTACAATGATACGAATGTCTCCCCCATGATTGACACATTCGCTGTCTTAAAAGACTTACAACGTCTGTGTGTGGTAGAGCTACATCAGCATCACCGTTTTCAAGATTAGAATCTATAGTATCTGCTAATTTAACTATAGTATTGGCTAGATAATCCGCCTTCTCATTACCCTCTACACCTTTATGCGAAGGGACCCACGCAAAACTTACATTAATATCAGAGTCAGCCAGCTCAACCCACAGCTGTTTTATAAGATAAATGATGTAGTTAGTATTAGCATGCAATTTATTATTATTTAAATTTTTTAAAACACTCATGCTATCGCTCACCACAACCCATTTTGCATGACCTAAATTACGATTTCTAATATGTTTTAAAGCACTCAGGATTGCAACAGCTTCCGCAGTAAAAATACTAGCGTTTTTATCAATTTTGTGACCGACCCCAATATTCAAAGACGGTTCAAATAAGGCAAAAGACACAGCGTTTTCATTTTTAGATCCATCGGTATAAATAAATTTGCAATCTATAAACTCGGAGAGCATCGTATATACTTCTTCTTTTGTTGACAAATCATTATTGATCACTATATTAATTGCTGGAAATTTACTAATAAAAGAACCTTCGTAACAAGGTAACCTAAGACTTGATTGATAGATGTTTAAATTTTGAAGAAAATTTAGAAAGCATTGGAAACCCTCTAACATGTAAAATGGTTTTGAGCCAGGCTGAGCGCTGGACAGATTGACCAGAAGAGTATTGCCAGAAACACTGAAAAGTTTTAAGACGAATCTTTCTTTTAGAAAGTTGAAACGAATAGGAATTGGCGGAAGTCTGCATTCGATTTGCATTGCATTTACAGGAGTACTCCTAAATGCCCCTGAAATCAAACGCAGGCATTTGTTTTGAAAGACGTTTATACTATTTACAATTTTTACATCTGCAGCATAACAAAAGAAACCATATTCAAAATGGCTGCGAACTAAAGATTTATACAAGGTTAGTAGTATTTTTGGGTCTGCACCCCAATAGGTTCCAGACAAAGACTTTAAAATGTTGTAAGCTTTGTTAGCTTTGTTAATTATATGCTTAGTATAATTCATCCAGGATAAATTATGGGAGAATAATACTCCCAAAAATTTAACCTCTTGCGATACAGGCAAAGGCAAATTATTGTAATGGATAACTGGCATATCAATAATATGCCTTTTACCAAAGACAACAACTTTAGATTTCGAAGGATTAACATTAAGATCTAGATAGGAAAAATATTTATTAAGCTTTGTTAATGCACCATTAACAATTTCAGCTACTTGAGCTAAATTTGTTCCCGATGCATAAACAACCAAATCATCTGCAAACTGTAAATTTTTGACTTGCGAACCCAATATTAAATTTAAACGACGTATGTACAATATAAATATTAAAGGTGACAAAATACCACCCTGGCATACACCTACCGAGGATAACCTCGGCCCATATAGATGTCTATTGTATTTTACAAAAACTTCTCTATTTCTTAAAAAAGCTTGAACCCAATTGACAATTTTTCCAGGAATTCCTATCGATAACAATTCTCGACAGAGTACATCAATATTGACACTATTGAAAGCGCCAGAAATGTCGAAGAAAACCGCCAATAAACGATTGTTTGCAGCCAAAGAATTATGAATATCAAGTTCTAATTGACAAATACTTTCACGAGCTGAATGATTTCTACGAAAACCAAATTGATTTGACGACAGAATTTTGTTGTGTTCTACATAAAATTCCAAGCGTTGTTTTAGCAGTTGTTCAAATATTTTACCGACACATGACGTAAGCGCTATAGGACGATAGGAATCAGGACATAGCTTGGGTTTATTAGGCTTCAATATTGGTACCAAACAATCGATTTTCCAATCCGAAGGTATGTCGTTATTTGTCCAGAGTAAATTCAAAATCATTAGAAAAATTTCCAAACTATTACTACTCAATTTCTTAAAAATAATGTACGGTATTCCGTCAAGACCAAAAGCTGTATCTCTTCTAGAATGAATCGCAGATATTAATTCATTAGTTGAGAATACATCGAGTAAAAAGGAATTGCTGGTATTTACACTACCTGAGTTAAATGCATCTTGTCTGGGTGACACAAAATCAGGAGTATACTTCATTAAAAAATCCAAAATCCACGTGTCATCTTCATTGTCGTAAGAAATGTATGTTTTATTAAATTTACGAATAAATTTCCATATTAAAGAAATTGGGGTACAACGATTAAATTTCTCACAAAGGGAAAACCAACTTTTTTGTCTTTCTAATTTTATGGTTAGTTTTTTAAGAGCCCGAAGTCTCTTGAATTCACAATAACTTTCTTCTGTTGGATTAGATCTAAAATGTAGATAAGCTTCTTTGGAATTCAAAACGGCATCAGAACATTTCTGATTCCACCATGGAAGGGATGGGGATGGTATTTCACCATTTTTAGGACGACATGACAGTTGACTGACATTATTGACAGTGACAATAGAAGAGCTTGCTAAATTATTTGAATTATTGTTATGGATAGATTCCGCAACTGCTGTGCGTAAAATTTTACAAAATTCTTGATAGGAATCTTGAGGACATCGAGCGTCTATTTCAAAATCAACCAACAAGGTATCCATACAATTATTAAACACTTTCCAATCTACACGTTTAAAATTTGGGTAGATGGGCAAATGTTTATTATTACAATTATTATTAGCTGAATTATTACTATTATTGTTAAACAAGACTTTAATTATTACAGGAAGGTGATAACTAGTGCCCAAAGGACTATCATGAACGGACCATTCACATTGTAGTGACAAAGACGGCGAAACCACTGTCAAATCTAGTGCGTTTGGACGCCACGACAGCGAACCAATTGTCGTCGCTTGACCATCATTTAACAGAACCAAATTGTTTTCATCAATGACCTCCAAAACCTCTCTCCCACGAGGAGAGTCAGAGCCACAGCCCCAAGATGTATGATGGGCATTAAAGTCGCCTGCAAGTATTAATGGCCCAGTAATCGACTTTATTAGTGCATCAAATTTACTTTTGCTAAAAGCTGGATTACTATTTGTTGGACAATAAAAACTAAGAATACTTATCTCCTTTTTGTTAATAGTAACTCTGATACAAATATTTTGCAGTGAATTATCAAAGTAAGTAGTAATGTTAGAATAAGTTATACTATTATGAATTAAAATGGCTACTCCATTATGATTGTTACCACAATCATTACGTTCAATATTGTAATATTTTATTTTGAATTGTTGGTGAGGTTTAAACCATGTTTCTGAAATTATTGCTATATGAATATTATTTGTATAAAGAAAATTAGTAAATATTTGCTTATTACTGTTTAGACTTTGTGCATTCCATTGTATAATGTTTAAAAAATCCATTATACAGATGGAGGGAGCTTATTACTGAGAGTTTTTTTTAGGGTCTCTCTGATAGACCCAGAATTTATTGGAACATCTTTGTTGCTCATCATCTTTGTTATTGTTTCAATTAAGATGTTTATAAAAACTTCTGACTTCATTAAATTATTTACCTGTACATCAAGGGTTCTTGCAGATAGTTGTGGAAACGATTTAGAATCGAAAAGATCCGAATAGGTTACAGTTCTAGACTTGATTTTGTTTTCTTCTACCTTCTGCTTTTTAAGAGGACACATTGATGATATGGCTATGTGGTTTCCATTACAATTTTTACATTTGGCATTTTTTGGGTCAACTTGACACTGGCGGAAATTGTGTTCCTCGGTGCAGATAGAGCACACTTCAACATTTTTACAAAACTTGGCAATGTGGCCATACCTCATGCATTTAAGGCACTGCTTCACAGGAGGTATGTACACCTTGACCTCGTGTCTCCAGGAGTCTAGGTACACATGTTCTGGGAGAATGGTGGAAGCAAAGGTCACCGCAACTGCCTGTGTGGGTAGAAAGGCAGCGCCACCATCGCTTCTCACTCTGCGCATGAAGCGTCTCACCTGAATAACGTTCCTTGAACTGCCTATCAGTGAAAATATTTGTTTGTTGGACATCTCCACCGGAACCGAGGTAAGAACCCCAGTAACTTCGGTATCACCTGCTGGTATGGTAGCTTTAAGGGACAGCTGACCAAGAAGTTTTACATTTTGTAAGAACATGTTTGCGTTGTTAGGGAGATCAAATGTGATCCCTACCTTATATTTATTGATGGACCTGAGGTGCATAACACCTGAGACGCCATGATCTCTTAACCCTTTTGAAAGGGACATACGATCGCGATCAGTGAATGCTCTATCTTCGGTTTTATGAGTCAGAAAGACTATGAACTCATTTTTTTTAGAATCCTCGGGGTACTTACGTGAGTACCCAGAGACCTTAAATATAGCATACTTATCCGCTTGTTTATGGTTCTTGTTTTGTGATGAGCAGTCAACTGATACTACCGACTTCGCCTCTTCTGAATCCGAAGAATCAGAAGTCGATGCCTGTAGCGATTCATCAGGGGGAGGCGGTTCCTCCTTTCTCCTCCTTTTCTTCCCCATCCCGGACCACAACCGTGCACTTCCTGGTATAGCCACCTATTTACTAGTATTTCGGGCTATCCCCGAGGAAAATTTACCTAATTTTAATTAAATAAAGCAAAAATTTTCCAAAAGCGCGCCTTTTCACTTTTGTAGTTCCCGCCTTTTTTTTTCTAGATAGTATAGGTGTTTAATATTTCTTTCAACTAATGAAAAAAACGAATAAAAAAAAATAACAATAACATTCGTTAAAAAAAATGGCGGTGTTCGAATATTTTTAATAACACATGTTATTTAACTTCAACACAAGGTGAACGTCTGTAGGTAATATTTTTATTATTCACTTTCTTTACTGCATTGAAATTTGAACCTACGCTTGCTAGATATAATGAATAATTTTATAACTCACCACGAAAATTATTCTTTCATTTTAATGCATTGAAATTTGAACCTACGCTTCCTAGATATAATGAGTAATTTTCATATTTTCATTAGAGTGACCGGCCTGAAGGTATTCTTTCATTTTAATGCATCGAAATTTGAACCTACGCTTCCTAGATATAATGAGTAATTTTCATATTTTCATTAGAGTGACCGGCCTGAAGGTAGTGCTATGTGCCGGGAAGCGGCCGTTTAATTTCATTTCCGGCTTCATCTGCATTTTTGACTGTGTACTCTATTATCTATGAGATAAAGCTCAATATAGAATGAACCACTATTTACGATAATTAAGTCGTTTAGTGTATATTTAACAACATTGATCTGCATTCAATTGTATGCTTTAAGTTGGTTAAAATAAAACACAATATAATTTTTATCCAAGGATCATGAATACAATTGTTATTTTTGGCAAATTGAATGAATGACAATGATTGAATAATTGAGACCTAAGAGACGAAAATTTATTTAGACTTGCGATTTGCATTTTTGCGCCATCGTTAGATGGAAGAAAGTGTTTGTTTCGAAGTCGTATTATGTGAAAAATGCCGAGAATAAGTTCGGATGTATGGAACCATTTCGATCAATGTGCGCGCCGATGCGCCGGTACATTAGAATAGAATAGATGCCCTTATATTTCTTATCTGTGGACCGTTCGTGTGAACGGTGAATGTTTTTGTCTATGAAAAATTGTCTGTGCTCGCTCTCTGCTAATATCAATCATTCACTCATGCGTATAAATAAATTTATCTAAGCGAGTTTATCGAATATTTATTCAAATAAAATTAATCATTAAAAATAACGATATATTTTTTTATCGTTATAACATTAACTAATAAAAAAAATTAACCGATTTTGACACCTCTAATAGATAGACGTAGGTCTTCTTCTTCTTCTTCTGTTCTTCTTCTTCTTCTTCTCTTTAATAATGGCCTGTGTCCGTCATTTCGACAGACAATTTTGCCAATGTCAAGTGTTAAAATTGTAATAAATAAGTCAAGTCAAGTCATTTGTCAAGTCGGCTGTCGTTTGTTTTGAAAAGAAAATGGTGGATTTTCTCTTCAAAACCTAACACGAATTTTCACATTCAGAAAAACCACTTTACACACATTTATTCCAATGGCTCACACTTTATGTTACGACCTAAGTATTATTGGTTAAAATTCCACCAAAATTAAACAACAATACTCACAATAACACAAGAAAAACTATTAAAATAAAAGTGCTATGTGTCGTTTCAAAAAATGACAAAACTCGTGTCCCTTCTTCTGTTCAATAATGGCCTGTGTCCGTCATTTCGACAGACAATTTTGCCAATGTCAAGTGTTAAAATTGTAATAAATAAGTCAAGTCAAGACATTTGTCAAGTCGGCTGTCGTTTGTTTTGAAAAGAAAATGGTGGATTTTCTCTTCAAAACCTAACACGAATTTTCACATTCAGAAAAACCACTTTACACACATTTATTCCAATGGCTCAAATCACGATTTTTCCCCAGAGACAAATACGATCTACCACGTGTGTAACCTACGCGACATTATTTAGATAATGTTAAAAAAAAAGAAATAAAATAAATATTACAGAAATTTTCTGGCATGTAACAAAATTAAGCTTTAAATATGTATTTTATTTATTTATTTTCATAAGTTTTGGCTAAAACAAAAAATGTAGTAGGTAAGGTAATTTTATAATGTAGTAAGCAAGACGTATGTATGTACCTAATATTATGTATGTAGTCTTCTAGAATGTGGTGTGGGTAACCTCGTGTAGGTAAGTGCCTATTTTATTTTAGTAAATACTTAAGTACCTTTAAATAAAATGACTTTTATCCTTAAAACCAAGATGTTTTTTTCGGTGAATTTTAGGGAGAATTCATGAGATTCCCTAAGCAAGGAAAAATCAAAAATTGTTAGTGGAAGCACTGGTAATCAGCAGCTGTCAGCAGCCAGCTGAGCTGTCTTGCCTGTCCATCAAATCAAACAAACTGTCTATCGTGTTTTGGTAAGTTTTGTTTATTGATATTGCGCAATAAAATTAAATAGGTACTAGGTATTTCTATCATACTGTTTTGTCAATACAACTCATATTTCCAGCGTTAACCACAATTATTAAATCCTCAAGTAAAAAAAATGGAAAACCATACGTTTATGGACAAAGTTCGATCGTTTCTCGGGTTACGCCAGGAACCGCCGAGAAACGACTTTCGAAATCCTATCTGGAGTTCAGAAGACGAAGACGACGATGACGAGCTCTACACCAGGCAAAAGATAAACGTGTATACTGACCCCATCGAATTACATCAAGAGTTTGCCAGTCAAATGCAGGACATTTTCAAATCATTTGGCAGTATCTTTGGGGATATGAAATCATTTTTTCAAGATGATCACTTTGATACTATTGGGACCAACACAGACAACCGTGACAACTCGGAACCGGAACACTTCCACGGCAATATTAGGGATTACTATCTGAAGCCAGGCTTCCGTGGTGATATTAAATATCAGCAGCCCAAAGAAGACATTGATTTAGATGGCAAGATCTCATCACATGAAATATCGGGCTTGTTGAAACAGAAAGAGGATGGTCATAAGGCTGGTCATGTACCTTTCAATGGCAACATGGTGCCGGGAAGGTCATTCTGCCAGACTATCATCACAACTAGTGTGAAAAAGTCCGATGGCTCAGTGGAAACAAGAAAGATCATCAAAAATGGTAATGAAGTGGTTGAAGAGACCACAACTTCATCAGGGCCTGATGCTAATGGCCCTTTTGCCCACAACATGGACCCTATGGCCTCCATTACGAATTCTGGCATCATATACGGTACCATCATTTCAGAGCTTTCGTCACTATTTAAAAATTTCTACTAGCAGGAACTTCTATTTCCTAATATTGATAAGATTTTAGTGATTCTTTCTTAAGTTTGCATTGCAAGCATTGCAAAGTAATTTACCTATTTTATAATTTACATTTAAATTGTGTGTTACCAAAAGAATATAGGTGCACTCCGGCACATATATTAACTACTTCAGATTCCAGAATATAGGGTAATCTAATAAGTGTTTTAATGACTGCTAAATGCAGTGACAAGCACAACATTTAAAATATCCTTATTTCAACCAATATAAAGAGATTTAATCAAGTTGCCAGTTCTTCAAGTTCATAATTTTATGAATACTTTAGTATACATAATAATAATATGTATGTACTTAAAATGTTTTTTTTTTAAATAATTTTTTGAATCGCAAATAATTTCGGGATGTAGGTAGGTTTCATAAAAACAAAAGTTATTTTACAATGATAAAATTATAGGTATTATTAGGTTTAAAATCTTTAATTCATGTTAGATTTTACTTGTAGGGTTTAATATTGTATTTATTATTCTCATCATTTTTCATCTGCAATATTTAGGTAGTAGGTATTTAGTGCAGTAGAAGCTAGGCCTATCTTAAACTACTATCAAGCTCAGTATGTCATATTCATAATAATTCAGTCAATAAATTATCACAAAATATTGATTTACTTTTATTTATCTGTTTAATTTATTCATTATACCTATACCTTACCTACTTAACTTCATAAAAATAAAACAATTCAGAATTACCTAATTAGTAATTTAATACAATAAATAACAAAACCAAAACAAGGTATTTGAGTCAAAATGTACCTACCTAGGTACCTAAACTCTCATAGGTCATTGTCCACGGAATACTACATATTCATCTTTTCTGTGTCATTGTCACAGAAAAATCAGTAGGTAGGTAAGTACTAGCACAGATCATATAATACTATGCACTAGGTACTATTATTTAAATACAGTTAGGACAATAATCAATTAGAGCAGAGTATTTTCTACCACCTGTATTATTTTACAATTTTTAAACAACGCTTATGTCGGTAGACGGTATAATATATTTTATAGTGCGAGATGATTATCTTAGATCTAACTGCAAGTGCAAGCATCTTTAGTATTGCTCTTCAACCAAGTCATGTAGCGGTTGACCCTGGTATACACTCCTGGGCGGTCCGGTCGTGCGCAGCCTTCGCCCCACGATACCACTCCTGAAATGTTATTAGGAAAGATTATCACGAGGAAAACCGCTGTTGGTGCTAGAAGAATTCCATGCAGGGCAATGCCCGCCTTTGAGTCTTTGAATCAAGCTGGTCAAAACCTCCTACCTACCCACACAAAGATTGTCTATCCATACTGACTCAACTTGTCTGATCGAGATTCTACTAACCGACTTCATGGAAACTTGAAGTGTCATTCTTCAGGATATGCAGAGGTCCACCGGAGTCGCCCTGACAGGCGTCGCGTCCGCCTTCTGGCTCGCCCGCGCACATCATGTTATCCGTAATACGTCGACCGTACGCTGTCTTTTTGCAATCCGCGTTTGAAATGATGGGCACGTTCACCTGAAATCAATCAGTCAGAAAAAAGGATTGTTTTTCTTTTGGATTGAGACTTATCAAGAACCTTTGCAGTCTTGGATCTAATTACCTCCTGTAAAGTGTTGGAGACTGAACCACCTTCCTCTGTAGTGCCCCATCCAGCCACCACGCCATTTTCCCCTGCGTATGATATTCCGGCCTCAGGCAAGCACACGGGTCGAATGCCTCCATTATTCATTGCATCTTCATCGTCGTTTCTTCCGTACTTTAAAGCATTGCTGAGATCAATCTGGAAATAGGAAATATTGACTCCTATTGCTGTTCTGTCTGATCATATCCTGATGAATAAGAAAGCAAGGCAGCGATAAAAATACTCTGAAAACGACGGACAATGAAAGACGAAAAGGCCTGGTGAAAATTACATCAGATTCGTCCTAAAAGCAAAGCAAGCAAGCAAGCTCGTATGAAGTAGTGGCCAACTCGGGTGACGGAGTTTTTAGGCCGCCTTAAGGCCTTCGTCGTGGCTTAACTACTGCTAGAGCCGGGACCGACAGTTTAACGTGCCCTCCGAAGCACGGAAGCGCTCAGATGTAAATGCCACTAACGGTCACCCATCCAAATAGTGACCGCACAGAACGTTGCTTGACTTAGATAATCGGTGAAGATTGGCTAAGCAAGTCTAGCCACGAGCGCTTCAGAGAGAGATTCAGAGATTCGTGCTATTAGAAATTATTCTTACTCGTTCGTCCATTTTTAAAAGAGCAATGTCGTTATCGTAGGTGGAAGGATTGTAACGAAGATGGCGGATGATGGCAGATACACGCCTGTCAATGGTTTTAGTCTCGTTGGGGCTGGAGCGGTCGTGCTCTAGGAACCTCACTGACATTTTCTCTTGGCGGAATCTAGAAGAGAAAAGCATTTGTACAGTTCCCTTTCAAAGTTCAGTCTGTCATTTAATTTTCTTTGCAAATGTTCAAAGACTACCTACCCTACCTACTATTTATCCTTCGAAACAAACAGATAGGTATTGTTGTTCTGATACTTTGTTGCTGTAACTATTCTGCTCAGAATATTGAACTATTCTGATTATATAAATTTTCCAACAGATTTGTTGTTGGATAATTCTTGTCCTGGCCTTGATCCAAGTTGGTATTTATTACGATGAAGGCAGATAATGGCTGCCCCGCTCTACTTGGCGTCCACGTCGTCCACGTGATGTTCGAAAGTACGGGTATGATTACAAATTACCTATTCGCAGATAGGTGATAAACAAACCCATGTTTTTACGACTTTGTGAAAACAGAATTATTTATGTAGGTACCTACCTACGAACACCGATGGTCTAGTGCAAGTTACACTTTCATGATTCGAAATATTGTTTCTTATGAAGTTACAAATTCATCTCTGACTGAGACAGACAATACTACCTACCACAAAATGTAAGGAAAAGAAAATAATGATATCGGACAAGAGTTATGAGAATTTACCTAAAAGTTAGTAAGTATAATTATGAAAGATCAAAATCACCCATGGGTGATTTTGATCTGTCTGATTTTGATTTTGTCTTTCTGCTCAGGCATGCCTGAGCAGAAAGACTCATCAGACTCTAGAGACCAGAAACTCACCCAGCAGTACAATGTGCAGCTGTCAGAACATACAGGTCGTTGATAAGTGAACCTCCGCAGTAGAATCTGTTATTGTACAGCAGTACTGCCATCCATGGAAACTCTAGCTCCTTTGTCTCGAAACCACCAACTATACGCCGACGAGTGCGAGGTATGCCACATTCTAAAAAGGAAACAGCCTGCTAAAGAACCGTTATAAAAATAAATAGATCTATCTAGTGTGGAAACAGGATTTATGAAGAGCATTCTTGGGAATTTGACGATAGATTGAAGACAAAATTGTATGGAAAACCAATGCGTACGCCGAAGTAATAGCAGTCGTGCGTCGTGGATTATTCACAATGCGAGTTGGAGTCGTGAATGATTATTATTGATTAGACTTGTAACTTACGACAAGCTGGGCAGTTCTCTGGCGGATCTTCAATTGGTCGCAAAGTAGTGGTTGTAGTGGAGCCTCCTATCAGATTAGTGATCCAGTCTATAAAGTCCTTCTGCTTGATTCCGGAAGCTTGCGGCTGCAGCCTCTGACAGCATGCTGCGCCAA
This sequence comes from Eulithis prunata, assembly GCA_918843925.1. Classification (NCBI taxonomy): domain Eukaryota; kingdom Metazoa; phylum Arthropoda; class Insecta; order Lepidoptera; family Geometridae; genus Eulithis; species Eulithis prunata. The sequence goes on along the minus strand of OU974016.1, from coordinate 1,839,273 downwards.
CTAAACATATCAGCAGCAATACTCTCATCGTGAATGCTGAAACAAACGTGGATATCATGAACTAAGTACCTAACGAAAACTCGAGGAGAATATCAGTCATGCAGATTTCTATCAACAGAGAACGTTATTGAACAGATATGATACGGTAGAGAGTATCTTATTACTATGGTATTATTTCTATCGGTGTATTACAGAAGAAACTTAATAAATACCTACTCCTTACCGCAAACTTTCGTAAATCAGCTTTCGGACTTGTTGAACCAAAGTAAAAATAAGGACACAAGGTCAAAAAACCTGCTCTTTACATCGTTCGCAAAATATGTACCGCTATTTCTGATCACTCATCTCATTTCATTGGCATACAACACACGCAGCGCATATCCTCATGAAAAACTGCTACCGGAGTCTGATACTGGACTAATCAAGGTAAAGCAGAAACTGGCCCGACTCTATCTAGTTCTAGACTAACACTAGCTCTGGAGTATGAATGACTAAGACCTAGATCCTTGCCTTGACTTGTCTGGAAAAGGTTACTTTTGTACTTGGTAATTTTTTTTTGTAACATTTTATGGCCGGTTTGAAATCAGAATACAGTAGCAGCCACCGTATACAAAACCAGTTAAACTCAGATACTTCCCTACAATTATCCTTATCGACATTCATAAAACTCATCACATAATCACTAAAACGGTGCTCAATGTTTATTGAAATTGATGCAATATAAGTAATCGTATTTCCCGATTGGTATGCGTGCACCGTCCTCCCTTGCTGTATGACTCGTTTGCGTGAGAGCTTCCTGCTCCAGACTTTGCAACTAGAAAGTAGATAGATGGAAAATTATTTACGTAGATAGGTAGGTACCTACCTCAATTTGTCAAAAAATAAACAATTTATTATGTTATTGTACTGCAAAGAGTTTAAAAGGGAGTTCTTGACGGGCCCACTCTTTATCTTTTAAACGACTTCTTATTAAGTGTGTTTTACGAGATTAAGAGGCCACTGCCGAACTTCAAACAATAATGGTAAACGAACACAAAAGAGTTTTGTCGATGAAGAATAGTCTTACCTTCAAACGAAGCGGCGGGTTCCTCCAAAATATTACAGTTCAAACAAAATGAATTTCAAAACCCCTAAAAAAGAAAACCTACTACATTCAAGTTCTTTAGCCGGATTGTACGTGTTCCGTTGCGCTCGTATCACACGTATATCAACAACACACTTGCACCATGAGATTTCAAACAAATTCAAACTCACGAGGAGACGGCCAGTAAGGATGGCTAGTGTCGACTCACAGGCCTCCGTGATTGAACTGCTGATCGGTGAGAGAGAGATGTATCACTTTCACCCTAGCTTCTATCCTTTCACTCGCTCCAGCACTGCTCCACTTAGTCCTGATAGCTTACTGCGAGTCCTGTTGAAACGCTCCTCGGTTATATTACCCCGCATCGCCATCATAAATTCCATAATGTGCTGTAATTTTTTGCGGAATTATTATCGGCCTAATAGGGTAATTTGCGATTTACCTTCATGTGGGATTGTTTAGCTGACACGCTACATGTATGCAATGCTTTACCTACGGATTTATGCCAGTTAGATATTTAACTACCTACCTACCTATTCTCATCATGTGTCATGAGTTCAGGTAATTAGGAAAAAATCTAGGGTTTGGCAACCTGATGGGTACCTACCATTGTCAATATGGCCTCTACGGTCTACAAGCAAGCATCACTTTAGAATTAGAACATTTTGGGTAGGTAGAATAGGTAAGTACCAATTTTTACATCGGCAAAACGTTTACAAAACCTATTGCAATTTGTTTTTTGACAAACAAATGGCACTTTATGACACTGCTGAATAGATTAACTTGACCACACTTGACTGAACCTCTACCAAACCATCCATCTAGAGACCCTTATGTTTCAAACTTAGCAAAGGTTTCAATGCTTGCGATTTTAAATGCTTCAGGTGTTGCATCATACATAACGATTTTCGTGGTAAAGTGAGGGAGAATTTGGTTTAGCCGCGGGTTTGATTCGAATGTGATGTGACTACAGATTGCTTGATATTCAAATATTAATATGTATTCATTCACACTTGTATAGTATGGTAGGTAGGTACATAATATTTCCAAATACCTTACCAACCTGTACCTAAGCATTATATAGAATTTCGTCTATCTATTATAGGTAGTAATTACCTAGTCTTTAAATTATTTCTTAGTTTTCCATAATATCTATTCTATGAATATGATTGGGGAGCTAGAGGGCTTAAGTCCCCCCCCCCCCAAAGCTCCTGTCTATCCAAGTGTAGACCAGGTTTTGTCAGGGAAAATCCTAAATAGCTGGGACAAGCCCCCCTATCTCAAACTCCTGGAGCAAGTCCCCCCACTGAAATGAAACTGTTGTGTGATTGAGGCTGGTCCAAAACTTCCACATCATGCACTGACAGATGACAAGTTGCCTGCTGACTGATGAGACCTTTCATGAGACACACCCACAATGCCCATATCATCCGTCCATTTCTAATTAATTTCTCAATGATATCTTGGAAACTAGGACAATGCTATGCAGGTCCACGTGGTAGAATCAGGTCATTGTCGCTATGTATCTCGTACACTGGTGCATTCTGTTTTATTGCATTCGGAAAAACACTGCTCGTTTTTGATCGATAGCTGAAGCAAGGGCCAAAAAAAAAATTGCCTTTTTTGCCAGTATTTTATAACATGAAGTAGGTAGGTAGGTGGTGTAGGTCAGGTACCTATATTTGGTTGACTTAGACAATTAAAATAATTTTGAAGACTTTCTCGATTTACGGAGGTAAGTTTGTACCTAGGAGGTAAACACAATAATATACCTACTGCCTATATATATATAATATATAGATATATATATATGTCTTACAATATTACCTAGGTAACATTAACATCTAATGTCTTTGGGTCACACCTGTTTAGTATGCAGAACCCTTGAGGTCACACAGTGTAGTGTCTGATCAAGTGGACAATAATGTGTCTCACGCATGACCACACATTCAAGATGCACTCCTACGCGTTACCAAGTCTGAAGAAGTCCTTCAGATCAATGAAATCTCGCAACAAAACTTTCAAAGTATAATTCCATAATAATGCATTAATATCACATGTTGATAAAATAGAGGCTGCGTTATCTGCCTACATACGGGTGGCACCGCCTCGCCCTGACACCATTGTCAAGATCTTGCACTGAATCATTACTAAACTGGGTTTATTTCATCCGAACTGCCTTTGAATTGAAATCAAGGCTGGCAGTGTTTGTCTAGACTAATACCGTAGGGCAGCCCCAATAAATCCTAGAGAGATAACAAAACTGGAACACCCTACCTAAATATTCCACGGTTTCGTAACCAGCAATACCAATGGAGGACGTTAGCGTGAGATACAATTTATCAAGGCTTATGCTTCGGATTTATAGCACCAAGTACGATGCATTACTTTTGGTGAAACGATGAAGGGTTTACAAGTAACCTGCTCTTCGTATATCAAAAACTAATTACCTATCATTGGTTGTAAAAATAAGAAAGTGGAATGGCGCCGTAGTGTGCGCTGCGGCCACATCGGACAGGTCAATCCGACTGCATAAAACTTTGTTCCGAAATATCGAAAAATTGCAAAACTTTAAATACTGCGTCGTTTTAATCCTTGCGTTACGTAAAATGGTAAAACGTTGGGTAAGATTGTCCAAATATAAATGAATAAAAACAGTTCGGTAGCGGTGAAATTATATGCGCGCTTACGTAATAAGGCTCGACTGGACTGACTTTCTGCATATCCTTGCCTGCACCCACTGCCAAAAAGCACTCTACTCTTCAACAATTTTATTACTGCTTGCTTTTAAAATCACACGGTACATATATGGTAGTTTAACGTTCCTTGATTCAAACTCAAACACCTTAGTTTTTTCTAGCACAGCAGATGTTTTCGTAGCGAGTTTGGTTTACCTTTATATTTTGAAATACTTACCTAGCCAAGTACAGTTGATTTGTTTCTGCCTACGACTGTCAATTAGAAATGGAAGGTAGATACCTACCTAATTATTATTTGTACAGATCCTTAGTCTAAGCTTACAACCTAGATAGAAATTAAATCTCATCAAAGTCGGTGGGTCTGTTGATGTTTGGTAGCAAAAAAACGGTAATTCATGGTTAATTCCGACCACAGATTTCGACGCAACTTAAAATTCACCTGTCTTGTTTATTCGCCCATTAATGGTCCTTCGCTCGTTTTGGATTCATCTTGGAATGAGGAACAAGCTGTCGCCTTAAGATAACGAGCACGGTACGCGTCGAGATATTTCAATCAATTTGCTGCTGCGCTACGCTCCAAATCTGGTGAATTCCGTACGACGCATTCAATGGACTTTAATTGGATCCAGATAAAAATAAGTACCTAGAGGTACTTATCGTTTGCTCTCGGGTCGATGGGCTAATTCGCGATACAAAACAAACGAATTACCTACGATGATCCCTAGTCTTTCCTAAGTAATGAATTAGGTAATAAGTTTTCACTAAAGCCCAGCAGAAAGTCTTAACTTTCAAAGCTGAAGAAATAGAACCTACCTACCTACTCTCCTGATGTTCTTACTTCCGTACCAACCGTTAGTTCGAAAATCTTCATAATATAATGAAGACTCATCCATATCTAGGCCACGCCAATCAATCAATAAAAATATTTCAATTCAAGGTCAAAGCATTAGCAAACTAGATATTCCACGTTCGATATTAGCAAGGTCAATAAGACAGTTCTACCACTCTCCCCGTGGGCGCGATGCCAGTACCCAGCAGCTATTGCAATGGTGTCAGAGTGCAGAGAGTGGAGTGCGCTCGCCGTCACTCGCTCAGTCGCTGCGTTGCCGTGAACTTGGCCTGGTCTGCTCACCCTGGCCCCGAGGCCTTATCGGAGGCGCCGCCCGCGGCCTATAATAGCTGGGCCGGCGTCTCCCCCTAACTCCAGAGTGGCCTGTGACACCGCCAGACATGTTTCGCGTCTTCTGTCTCGTCTTCGCCGCAATCGGCATCGCCAGTGCTTGCAAACCCTGCAGTGAGTGATTTTATTTCAAGCTAACGGAAATAATTATTTGTGAATTTAGTGCAGAGTGCTCTACATAAATAATATTATTGTGCTCCAATTTATTTAGTAAAAAATCACTTATTTTATATTCAGGCAGTGGAAATTCAAGTAACTTCCTCATTATTTTTTGATTTCGAACGGTTTTGGTGAGTAAAAGATGCTCGCGATTTTATTGTGCGATTCGGACTGATATTTTATTTAATTTGTGACTTTAATCACTCGTAAGATATCTTAATGGGCTATTAATACGTTATTTACAATTCACACTGTTCGCGAACGACCGCATTTACAGTTTCCATTATTCATATTTACAGTTTCCAAACATCTTATTCAATTCAAAGGAATTCGTCAAGAACTTATGTCATAAAAGCAAGCAGTGCTAATAGCTCGAAATGCTTTTAGAGAGCGCACTTACAATACACTCGAATATTAGTACCGCAAGTTCTCACATAAGCTCGTTACGATAAAACTTGAGATAGGTAATTTCACAAGTATGCTAAGTGGCCCGGATGTTAACGTTTTCAAGAGTTGAATTTATTGTATCGCTCCGTAACAATTACATCAAGGAATCTCCGTTAAAGACATGCGAATTTTCGCCATTAAAGTAGACCTGTAAAGTCGTGCTGCACTTAACGTTATCTGTCGATCGCGAATTAACCCACTTTGTCGATAATAAATGTGAGACGAGTATTTTTTGAATTCTTGGCTATTTAAAAACCATTGGTGATAAGCCTCTCACTGTTATAATTTACGCGCGCTCGTTTGTTTACGTTTACTTATAAAATAAACATATCTGATTATGCACATCGCTCTTTCTGGCACATGGCAGCGAGGCGTGCTAATCGGAACTAGGCAAAACACCATTCACCGATCTTCCATTCGAAAAGTGCACCCACGCAAATTAATCATCACATCACTATTCAAGATTACTGCCAAAATGGTATCTCTCTCCCATTATTTTGAATTTCCACTGGTAGAGTAAAAGAAAATGCTGACATACGTAAATTGGACTGCAAAGCGTTTAAATTAAATCTCGGCAGCAACCGTCATCATCAACATGTATTCGGTTTCAGCATGTGGGGTGGCACGTCGCGGTAGAGTTGTGGGAGGCGAAAGAGTATCCCCAGGGGAGTTTCCTTGGCTGGCAGCTCTCAAGAGGGATGGAAAAGTGATCTGCGGAGCCACTGTCGTCGCCAGAGATCACCTCATTACAGCCACGCATTGTGTTCACGGGTAAGCTGCAATTTTTAATTTTTGTGTACTAATTACCACCTAATGAAGTCTCCCAGACGACGTGGCGCTATGCGTTATGATCGTGTGATGTCAGATCTCAAAGGGGATCTATTCCACTATTTACAACGGTTGGCATCTTTAGTTACAGCTAAGACGTTTCAGTTGGATTTAAATGGTCTAAAACTGATAAAAAACTAGGATTCAATTCTGTCTTTGATAGTAGTTGAATATTGAACCTATAATTAGTCGAATTCGAAATATCCACGTTTTGTGTGGTTTTATCTGACAAGTTCGATACTGGAATTACTTAGCCTAATGCGTTTTGTTTCTATGTTTTTGTCACTTCAATAAACCTTTGCCTGAAAGGTCTATTATTATAGGTAGGTGCTAATAGCAGGTAGCGTAGGTGTATATGTTATGTTATTGTTGTGTAGATGCCCTTACATGTAGGTATACCTACTCGTAACACCACCATAACTGAAACACTCATTGTAGTAACCTTGCCCGATATTTATGTGACTTTGACCCTACCTTGTTATAGTTTTCAGCTATCTAGGCACCTACTTGCTGATAGGTGCCTGTAGGATGTAGATATATTAGGCGTGTGACTCCTGTGTTGGCAATTAAAAAAATCAAATAAAAAAAATAAAAATTGGCAAGCATCTATTTAATAAGTGAATAATTTAGGGCTTTCAATTTTATTTCTCTACAGTATGGGGCACTCCAAAATGGGTATTTTAAAATTCTTCAAGGGTCGGCAACGCGCATGTGATACCTCTGGTGTTGCAGGCGTCCATCGTATGGTAACCGCTTCCCATCAGGCGGGCCGTACGCTTGTTTGCCTACCTACTTAGGTAGTAGTATAAAAAAAATATGTTTGGGTTTTTACTCGTAGATATGAGTTTTTGTATTAATATTTTGTGTAGTGTTCAAGGCCCGGTAAGTAGCATCGTTTTTTTTTATTCGAGACCAATTTAATATTATGTAGATGTTTGATGTCATCTTCAATGACTCTGATAAAACTAAATTATTTAAATTACTTGCAGATTTTAATATTCTAAAGGGGTGGTTTAGGCGCATAAGTGCTGGCTGACCCAAAGTTTTTATACAATGTTTGGGGTCAACCAACGCTGAGTAATTTTATTGATTGAATGCTCGTACAGAAAAATGCACAAAAAAATTACCAGACTTTCTTTTTTTAATTTATGAAGTGAGAGCATATTGAAGGTTTTGCAATCAATAGTGGAGTTTTCAGGGTGATAATCCCCTCCTGTTTGACTTGACTTCTTGGTTTGTGGCTTTTGTGGCTAGAAGACACTAGCATTAGCGAACTCGACACTGGCAGAATTGTGACAACTAGCCACAAAAGCCACAAACTAAGAAGTCAAGTCAATGATTTGTCTTTATGCCGTTGTCAATTGTCATAAACATTATAATTCTATTAGCCCGGGCACAGATCATATAGTACTATAGGCCCGGGAGTCCTGTCTTGTCTGGCAATGCTACACGCCACAAAACCAATATTTTTCACTTTTTCGTGGTAAATAGATTGATGAAAGTTACTTCGGAAGTAGTATTTTGCCCCCTGTGAACCGCATCAATTAACACACCCACAAGAAAGAAAGTTCGGCGTCGTCACTACAAACGAAATGTATTTTCTATTTATGAATGTTAATGTAGTACACTAAAATAATCATTAGGTATGTTAGGTATTTGTGACGGTCTGTCGCCTTGGAGGAGTCAAACAATGAGCACATTGAGCACTAAGAGAAAGTCAATGATTATTGACGAAGACTCAAGTAGGTGTCGTCAGTTATGGTCGCACACAGGGGGTAAGCAAGCAAGCTCGTATGAGTTAGTGGCCAACTCTGATGACGGAGTTTTTAGGCCGCCAAGCCTCCGTCGCGGCGTAACGACTGCTAGAGCTGGGACCGACAGTTTAACGTGCCTTCCGAAGCACGGAAGCGCTCAGATGTAAATGCCACTAACGGTCACCCATCCAAATAGTGACCGCGCAGAACGTCGCTTAACCTAGATAACCGGTGAAGATTGACTAAGCAAGCTACGCCACGAGCGTTTCACAGGGGGTTATTAGGTTCAATAAAAAATAACAATGATTTGAGTTGGCGTTCGATTCAAGTTTCAAACAATATGGGATGTCAATTCGCGCTACTATACCTCCTACATAAAAAAAGGGTACATTAGGGTTGGTAGGTGTACTATTGAAGCAGCTAAAGAATTTTAAATTTTTAGAGGATGTTGCTTCTCGATTTCTTGAAATTAATCGCCATTTTATAGGTAAAATAAATTACATATTTTTATTGTGATCGGATAAACCAGAAACCAGCTTTGGAGCGATACATCTTGTAGCAGAGAAAGCATTTTAAGTTGATCGGAAATAAATATTACAGTACTTAGGTACAATACACTATTACTCACCTCCCCTGGTTATGTTCAGGTGACGTGGACCAGAGTCGTACCAAGGATGTGCCCGGGATGGGGTTACCAGTTGTATCAAAGGACCAAACGAGGTTTTATTTGACAGATACCCACGCACATGCCAATATCTACGCAATTTATTACCTACGTCGTATTTTAATGATATTCGAAGCACTCTTATGCAGTCTCTTACTCTACTCCGCTATGGAAACAAATTTCCCCATCAAGCAGGAATGACAAAAAAGCTTCTACGGCTGTCTGAGCCCATCTATTCTGGGCCTTGGAGTGGCTAGGCTGGCAGATCAGAGAGATCACAGAACTACTACTCTCTATCGGTAATCGAGAAAGATCCAATGAATTACCTAGGTAGATGAAATTTGCACACATTTTTAGGTTTAGGTTTAAAGAAATTTATTCACCAAAAAGACAATAGTCACTTACATGTGAATAGTTATTTAGCCTAAATATTCCTAGGTAGTATGTATAATAAAAGTAAAACAAATCTGAGTAGGTAGGTTAGGTAGATCATCGTCCGATTTGGCACTTTTTTACAAATTCTTAACCAAGAAAGTGAAGTACAAAGTGAGGTTTAAAAGATCGTGGGTCCTAAATACAAAGTCCTTGGTCCGGCCCTTGTTACCAACGAGCCCTAAGACGCTGTGAGACAAATCACAGTGCGAGCCCAAAGCCATAAATACTCCCAAAACACGTTTGAGGATCTTCCGCAATCTCGTCCGTTATCTGATACTTAACTGTTAACTGGACTGCCGGGAATTAATTAAATCATCGTTTAATACCGATGGCCGTGAAAAGCAGATCTTTAATTACCTACGCAACGGTGAACCAGAGTACAGTCGTTACAAAGACGTAGAGAGGCTCTTTTATTCTGTTCGTGTTTTTGATACGAATAAAAATCAATGTTTACCGTAATATGCTAAATAGATGACCCACATCCGCCAGAGGAACCTGTAGGTACTTCGATAAGAATTGAGAAAGGTTAAAGATGCGTAATACTTACGTCACTTGTGTTTATTTAGGGTGAAATAACCAGTGTGGTGTCAGGCACGCCACGCCATAAAGAACACAAAATTGAATTCAGTATTTTTTATGCAACTAACTAAATGATGGAACAAGCCTGTGGTCCACCTGATGTTAAAGTGGTAACCACTGTCTGTAACGATGGATAGCCTTTATGAGCACGTCCACTGAGGACGTGGCTTGTGATGTTGCATGCATTACGCCCATCACTCTCGACTCGAGACATAAAGTCTCATGTGTCTGCTATTGCCCCGGGGCGGCACCCATACCCTACAAACCGGAACACAGTGAGCATCATTGTTAGGCGGCAGAAATAGGTAAGGTGGTTGTAGGTACTTAATTCCCGGACGAGCTCTTTCACATAAAGTCTTGGACGATCTAAGCATAAAGTTCTACTATAAAGTTCTAACGTTCCGACTGTCTTCGTTCGTTTGGTTCGCTGCTCACTCGACCAATTTTTTTTCACAGTGAAGTTACAAAAGGGAACTTTTTACCCAAAACTTTTTAATTTCGTTTTCGCGGGCTTTTGTTAGTAGCACGCACGGAGGTCGGCTTAAGGGAAAAAAAAACAACGTAAGACTAGGCGGTATGGTTTGAAAACTATTGCCTGCTCTGAGGAGCGAACAAAAAAAAAAAAAAAAAGCACGGAGGTTGGATGATCCTTAGGGTTGGGACACTTCCATTCAGTATGGCCATAGTATGGTACAATTTCTCAAGTATCACGAGTACATTTTTATGTACATACGTAAAAGTTCAACTTATTTGGATTGTTATCCGCAGCTGTGCGTGACATAGTAATTTAATTATTTCCTCGAAACTATCACATAACTAGAACGTAGATATTTTACTTAGATAGGTACTACCCACAAAGAGATAAATTGACTGTAACTAGGTATGATTTAATATTATGTAGGTACATGTAGGTACATAAATGTTCAACACACAAATTATTTGTTTTCGTCGCAATCGAAACTGCATGCAACGAAAGTTAACGCAACCCAGTCAGAGGCAAACTACTAGGTATATCTAACCTACCTAGGACAGTCAAAAAATGACAGTAGGTACACTACTAACTACTCATCATCTGCAACGTACCTACCTGCTTATTGAACCTGCACCACAAGTATCCAAGGTTACGTCATCCCATGAGGTCAAGATCGATGGATGCGCTAGCGTGCCATGCTTTTGTCTTTTCATACTAAACCAAGAACACGTAGCGAATCGATTTTTTCGCTTCACGACACACGATGTGCTTTGAATCATAAGGAGTTTGTTAATTTATACGAGTAGGTACTACCTAAAAGTAACAGAGGCAATGCGTGGAGATGTTTAGCAAATTGCCGTTGGTTCGTTGGGCTTTATTATTTGCTGTAACTTGGAGGATGCCAAAGTGCATGGTGATTCATAATTTTTAAGTCGATACAACCGGCTGAGTTGTAAAACTTTTACGTTCAGTCCTTATTCATATTTTTATACTTTATTTATATATCTCTGGACATTATATTTTGACCCTTTAAAGAGTTTTACGAGTACAGCAAATAAGTCTGATCACCTGTTTCTCCTCGGTTTCAGGATAGAAGCATCCCGTTTATCCGTATTGGTTGGAGAGTACGACGTAAATAACTCTAGGGCTGATGGTTACGAGGTCAATCATGTAGTTCAACACCCTGATTTCAACCGGTACACCTATGACAATGATATCGCTGTGTTGAGGCTGACAGATCCATTGCCCGATCATCTGTACAGACCAGCTTGTATACCAGGTTTGTACCTACGCCACAACGTAGATCTCAACCACTTACTTACCCAGTGATTTTCTAGTGTTTGGAATCTGACAGCGAAGTCGTTAACCTCCATTTGATTGTGCTTTATGCCCATTAATGCACATTCGATTTGCAGGGGTCAATAATCCAAAACGTTAACTGTAGTAACTTAGTGTTCCTTTGTGATGTATGTTATTTATAAGTAACCACAGAATACCCAATAATGGATAAAAAGTCGTAAAACACGTGCAGTTATTATCAATTAGCAGATTATTGCGATCCCGGAAACCGCTTTACTTAATTTGTTCACAGCATGATATTCAAATAAAATTAACGGTTCTTATTGCAAAATAATAAGAATAGCTTCACCTTACGACCTCGCCTCGGTTTGATTATTTCACATGCCTTTGTTAGACAGTTTAGTAGGTAGGTACTCAAAACCTAGTAACGGGAGAACGTTTTGGTAACCCACATTGTTGCTTTGGCAGACGCTGATGACGGTGACTTGCTAGAAGGTGTGGACGCGGTCGTTACAGGTTGGGGAAGTACTGTTGAAAAAGGTCCATCTTCAAACATTCCAATGAAGGTAAGATGTGTGTCCATAATAGCTAACCATAAAATTGTATGTAGGTAATCCTAGTCCTCAGACACTGTAGAAGTGTAAACATTTCTTGAAAGTATTACCTAATACTAACTAGTACAGTGTATTGAATAAACAATTTTTATAATATTACATTTGGGCATTCAGGTAACTATCCGTACCTATTATGTGCTCAATGATATTTTTTTTCAGGCTGATGTCCAAATCTGGGCGCATGAGGAATGCTCTGGAGCTGGTTACGGTCGCAGAAAGGTGACTCCTCGAATGGTTTGCGCAAATGCCTTAGATCGAGATGCCTGTACTGGCGACTCTGGTGGCCCTCTACTACTACCTCAGCCGTATTTCACCATTGTTGGTAAGCAACTATATCAGTCACCATTTTCAAATGTTTTGTGTTAAGAAAATTCCTGTGATTCGTCTACTTAAACCGTAACAGTCAGTATAGGAAACCGTTAACAATGCTGTTTCATAAAAAAGTAGGGTAACTACTTATCCTACCAAGGTAATTAATATGTATTTGTAGAAAGTGTAAAAGTTTTATTTATTTTACAGGAATCGTATCGTGGGGTCGTGGATGCGCAAGACCCGGTTACCCAGGCGTCTACGCGAGGGTAGACCGGTTTCTGCCGTGGCTCAAGGTTGCATTACGCCATGCATGCACTTGTCAGCCACCTCTGAATGGATAAAACAAATAAAGAAATTATGAAAGACTGTATTTGGTATAAAAACCTCAGTGGTTTTGTACCACTCACTACACAGTGAGTCACTCACTACACAGTGGTAGGTAACTTGGTATTTCAAAATAGCAACAAGAGCACTATGTAATAGGTTTATCAGTATTACTGTAGATTTTTTAGGTGGTAAAACTATGGCTGTGACTAGATTAACATTTTATGAGTTTTGTGTCATGTGACTAGGTAATATAATAGATAGGGAGACCTATGTAATTAGAATTATGTTTTTTTAATGTAGTACGATAAACTAAAATTCGTTCCTATACTATTTTGTATGTGAAGTTGTGATATTGTAAGTTTTTAATAAAAATGTATCCAATGACAAGAATTTTGTACATACCTTGGTAGGTACGTCTATTATTTGTCGATGATTGCTTAATTACCTCGGCACAACACTATTTCAGCATCTCCCGCGAAAATATGACATTGACATTTCATTGTGCTGCCGCCGGCTGCCGCTGGGGCTGTCAGACGTCAGTTCAGTCAGCTGGCTGTTGTGTGTTGTATTTTGTATTGTACTAAAATACGGGAAAAACTAACGTAGAAACGAAATTCTAAAGCAAACAGTGATTTTAGTTTGCTTTCAATCTATCTGTATGAGGACCACAATTTAGAAAAGAATCAATATGAACTTCTCAGACAACGAAGCTGTGAGTACCTACCATACCAATCATCTTTTCTTAAGTACCTATCTATCTCTGAAATTATTTAATTTACAAGCCGTACCTATCTTATCTAGCGTGTTGTATTTGATATAGGAGCCTTACAAATTAGACTAAATTTAGGAATTTAGGTACCTACATTGTAATAAAAACCTTGATGCTTAGGACGATACATCGAGTGTCGAAAGCACGTCGAATACGGACAATACGTCCCGCAGTGAGACTCCAACGAACTCGCGCGGCAAGAAACGAAGACGTGGTAAGAAGAAAGCCTTGGTTAAACCCATAAAACCACCTTTCAAATTCAAGTAAGTAGAAAATATACATGCACTCTTGAAAGAACGGGTTGTCTTTACTTTTAGCAGAATTATGCACTTATGCAGGCCTATCGAAAGTTATTATGGTAGGGCTCAACACTACTCAAACAGCTTTTTCGCTGATAGTAGGCTAGTTATTGCAATATGACATTGTAAATACTTATTAGTTACACTTTAGACATACTTACTATCCAGTACATAAGCCTGTAAAGTTACCCATTGATTTTATAATAAACTATCGGCCCGTCCCAGCTTCGCACAGGTATTAACCAACAATTTCTTAGGTGAGGAATTACCCCTTGGGTGACATTATTGGAGTTTTAGTTAGGATCCCTAATTTTATTGAAAATATTAATAACCTATGTCACCCAGGGATAGTGTACAGTTGAACAGTGAAAGAACTTTTAAAATCGGTCCAGTAGTTTCGGAGCTTATTCAATACCAACAAATAAACAATCAAATCTTTCCTCTTTATAATATTAGTATAGATAAATAGAAAGGAACAATGAAAGTAGAAACAATTGTATCTTAGCTCTATGATGAAAAATTAAAAACTTCAGTTATTAATTATCACGTTCAGTTGCAGTGCAAAAGAGGACCATGGACTGCCTCTATTTGGCTGTCAGTTCAACCACCACCTCAGTGACAGCGGGCCGCAAGTGTTTGCTGTTGTTGGCAGCAACCGAGTCTCCATATACGAGTGCCCAGAATCTGGTGGATTCAAGTTCCTGCAGTGCTATGCTGATCCTGATGTGAGACTTGTTTAGCAAGAAAGCTAGCGTTTATCCTCTCTTAAGCCGCATTGACACAATTAGAGTTTGCTCTGACCGAGTAGACTCTGATACCTACTTGGACGCAACTCGGATTGTAGCATAATCCGAGCTAACCAAACGCCGGCATCGTGTTAACACGATACGAGTAGCTTCCGAGTAGAAATCAAAGTCCACTCGGTCCGAGTAGACTCTTATTGCTTTACATTTATATTCACAACATGAAAATTACTGTTATATCTCTGTAAATACTCTAGCTTTTTTAAGAAACTCATGACCAAGGAAATAAACCAATTGCACCCAATCTTTACAAACAGTCTTAAGTTGAGCTTGTCAGGGCACACCTTGATGCCAAATGCTATTCATTCTTAGTTGTGACCTATTGGCTTGAACAGTTGGTAATTATTGATTGATTTGACTTGATTTTCCTGTGCTTAATTTCCAGGTGGAAGAGACATTCTACACATGCGCCTGGTCATACGAAGAGGACACAAACCTGCCACTCCTAGCAGTAGCCGGCTCCCGCGGCGTGGTCCGCGTGTTCCAACCAGCCACACATACCTGCACCAAGCACTACATCGGCCACGGACATGCCATCAATGAGGTCAAGTTCCACCCTCGAGACCCGAACCTACTCCTCTCAGCGAGCAAAGACCACGCATTACGGCTCTGGAATATACACACAGATGTCTGCATCGCGATATTCGGAGGCGTCGAAGGCCACAGGGATGAAGTCCTTAGCGCTGACTTCGATTTAAAAGGCGAAAGGATAATGTCCTGCGGCATGGACCACTCCTTGAAACTCTGGAGGCTAGATAAGCCATCGATGAACGAGGCTATAAAACAGAGCTATAACTTCAACCCGCACCGGGCGCATCGCCCGTTCAATTCGTTGAAAGAGCATTTTCCGGATTTTTCAACGAGGGATATTCATAGGAATTATGTGGATTGTGTTAGGTGGATGGGCGATCTGATTTTATCAAAGGTAAGAAGCTGCGGCTACATTGGGCATCTGTGTTGTTTCACTGGCTTGACTCTCATATACCTACACTAGCTATATCTAAGCGCTCATATATGCGAGCGGCAGAGGCAACTGCAGCCGTCGTCGGCGCGTTGCTTGTCGCCGTCGACCAATAGATACAAAGAGAGTAAACGATGGCTGCTGTAGAGCTACGACGTTGCCATGTCGACGGCAGCCGCCGACGGGTGCACTTGCTCTGCCGTTGACATCGTACCACTCGTGTATATGAGTCCTAACTTATAGAACTGACTTGTGATATATCTCTGTCTTCAGTCATGCGAGAACGCGATAATCTGCTGGAAGCCAGGCCGACTCGAAGACTCTGAGATCCGGCCGGGTGATAACTCGGTTACGATCGTACACCGCTTTGATTACAAGGAGTGCGAGATATGGTTCATCAGATTCGCTGTGGACTACGCTCAAAGGGTAAGATATTGTTACTATAACCAAACCCTATACCATCAATCTGTCTGCAAAAAAGTTGAATGTAACAAAATGTAGTGTGAGTTTCGATATGAAATATCTTGAAGGCTGACCTCTACCTGAAGCATGTCGATTTCTTTTACAACCCAATGAGTGATATTCATATTCTTGTTCTATTTCGAGTACCTGTACCACCTACAAAAGTTTTCCCTATTTCACTAACTACCCCTGTCTGGAAGAGTTTGCATAAATAAACATAAATAAAGAATATATCTAACTACCCTCGTTTTTATGGGTTGTTTGCCTGCTGAGCAACTAGGCTTTTACGTACAATGTACCTAGTATAAAAAAGTTACATTAATTTGATCATTGTTTCAGGTGATAGCACTAGGCAATCAGTGCGGCAAGACCATGATATGGGAGCTCGGTAACGTGGCGGGCGGTTCGCGAGCATCGCAACTAGTACATCCGAGATGTGTGGCTGCTGTCAGACAGGTAATAAAACTTCTTTGATCGCATACATTACAGCGTAGCTTACTTGATCTCAAGGATGTAACGTCCATCTTGGTTACTAATAAATAATAATAAATAATGTATTTATTTTCTCCCAGAAAACAAATACAAACAAGTACAAGATATACAAACAAACAAGAACTTTGTGAGAGTGCATTTAGATGGTGACCCAATTTCATCTGCATG
This sequence comes from Eulithis prunata, assembly GCA_918843925.1. Classification (NCBI taxonomy): domain Eukaryota; kingdom Metazoa; phylum Arthropoda; class Insecta; order Lepidoptera; family Geometridae; genus Eulithis; species Eulithis prunata. Next base: position 1,822,469 of record OU974016.1, on the reverse strand, counting down.
GATCGCTTAGTAGTAATTGGTCTCTTTGTCTACCACCAATTCTGTCGCCAAGCAGTGATACTCGTATTGTATTGCTGTGAGTATGGGAGCTGGTGCAATTACAGGCACATGTCTCAAAGTGAGAGATGCAGTTCATTGCCTCTCGTCCTCAATGGACTTGCTCTGTGATGTAATGCATTGTTATAGGCAGAGGTAACCGAGAGGACATCTGCCCTGTAAACTCCGTTACCAGAGTTAGCCACTATACATGACTACTTCTTTTCTTCAGGTGACCCTATCACGCAATGGAAAAATTCTAATTACCTGTTGCGACGACGGCACTATCTGGCGCTGGGATAAGGTCAATAACTCGAACAACTGACGAACGTCTGACGTCACCACAGCCCGCACCTGTGACGTCACTAAATAAACGAACCGATTAGGAGTAACGTAAAGTGAACCTTCTGATTGTAAGATTTAGGAAATACTTGAGATGAATCTGTTGTGGTTTAGCTTAAATAATTTAACGGATAATGATATTTTAATGGACCAATCAATCAGATAACAGTGCATTTAGAACACACGATTAATCTAGCACCAATTTAAGCAAAGCTTGTAATATGGGATCTAGATTGCTAATACTTATGTACATTTGTTTTATAATACCTACATAGCACCCTGACAGAACCAACATCTAATTTTGCCCTATACGAATGTCGGTTATAGTGGGGATCGAACCCACGACCCATAACACGGAAGACAGAGCTATGCCGACTGAGGTGTGACGCCTGTCTTGATGGATAATTCCAGTAATCTTGACAATATTTTGACCCACGAGCCGTGGGTTCAATCCCCACCGAGATTTGTGTGTGGAAAACATAGATGTTGGTTCTGTGTCTGGGTGTTACTATGTATCAGTAGGTCTACCGATTTATATTTCAAAGTATTCAGTTTAGACTCTCAAGTAGTTCCATTCATTGAAGAATGCCCAAATACTGAAACGCCACAAAGGTTTTTTTTGGATTGAGAGCAATATTTTCAATGAAAATAGTATTTGAAAAGTTACTATGTAGTATTTTTTTAATCTAGATAGTAAGTAAGGAGGTCAATGTATTTGTAAGAATGTGATTAACAGAATAAAGACTGTCTTTATCAAATATATTTTTTTCATTTACCTACACTATTACCTATCAATAAAAGAAAACTATTATTTCATGAAAAATTTATTGTATGATCATCATATTTCTACGTATAATTAACAAATGAATCACAGGGGCCAAGGTGTTATCTCGTTCACTAACGAATAACATTACATTGCATCTACTTTCGTAGTGTGTTTTCTAGTGTTGGGTTGTTTGCGCCAAATTAACATAGGCCTCTGAATTATACAGGGTGACAGACCACTCGTGAAAACTTTTGGAGTTGAAAGTACCCATCACAATGAATAACTTATCCGAAAACGCGATGGATCGACATCATAAAGGTAGCAGGAAATAACTGGTGGCGAGACGCACAGACCGAGGAAGCTCGCATAATATGAAGGTCTATACCCAGCAGTAGGTGATACCGGGCTAAGATGATGATGATGATGGTCCTATGGAACCAACAGTAACCGAACAAAACACGTATGTTCTATACAAAACGCAATACGTACTGGAAACATGTATGGATCAGCTAGACAGTTCCATAGAAAAAGTTGTTTATTAAGGGGTACTTTAAGTCCACAGAGGCTTTAGGGATTGGTCTTATTACACCCGTAGGTATATTATCTTTTATTCTGATGGTACCATACCAATACCTATTGTAATTATTGGTAGGTACCTAGGTACAAGGCAGTCTTAGATTAGAGGCCTAAATTAGTTTGGATTTTTTTTATAGGATCTAAACACCAATATTATAACGCATCTAAAGTTGCTACCGCACCTTCAATCATAATCTAACTAAACTATTACTAACATCCATGACAGCGTAATTGAATTTTAGTCAATTTCCTTTTAATTCTCAGTCTTTAAAATTGTAAATTCAAACGAGCAATAAAGACTGGTAAATCATGAAAGAGATCATATTTTATAACATTTTAACAGCTTTTTTTATGGATTTATTTACAGTCAAATTCACTAATGTTTTGAAACTTGAGGACTTTCAACTCAGTGCCTTAATATTAGGCTGGTTGTAGGTACGTGCGTATTCTTTGTAGGTTTAGTTTAGATATACCTACGTCGTGTATGCAAGCGCGTATCGCACGAGCGTCCAACATACACACGTATACGCAACAATCAATCTGTAACCGCTAAAGTTATCTTTCTAATAATAAACTCCAATAGCCGCCACAAACAAAAACTACAGACACAAAACCATTAATGAATTTGACCGATATTGTTTAAAAAATGTATTGAAACTGGTTACAAAAGTAATGTCTAATAGAAACTGTAAAAAATATCAGTCACATCACAACGGAGATATTGAGCTAAGACAATAGGAAGGTACACATACAGGCATCGAACTACTAACCGCTACTTGTTATTGCTTAATGGAACGTTATAAAACAATGAGAGTTGCATTTTCGTAACATACAATTGATAAGATAGCAGAACAAACTCATAGCTGCGTTTGGAAGTACGAAAAATGATTTACGGGATACATTCTAATAATATTACTAAAACGATAACATTCATAAAAAAACTATTTAAATTCATGTAACAACCAATCATGAGTTATGATAAACATGGTACCTAGGATATGACTGAGTAGGTACAAATATAACATTTTTACAAAAACACTTCTAATGTACTAACAAATGTTAACAATCAACAACTAAGGTACTTTAATAATCAAAGGCACGTGACTATAAACAAACATTCAACGGATCACATGATTTATCAGTTTAATATTGAACCCCACTAACCAATCCATACCGCCTGCGCCAGTTGAAAATTGATCTTGAACTACAAAATCAACCTTATACTCTGAGAGTAGAGTTCACAATGTTTACATATATTAAAAGTGCGCAAACCTGAGGCGTGAAAGAGCATCCAGTGAGGTCCAATCGTGTGATTTATTTATCGTTCTAATTTGCGGAATAACTCCGATCCGAATACGGAATGTGAAAGGTACGACTAGGTTTCTACTTGTGTATATTATTGAATTAATCAGAGTGTGCTACAATATAATTTATACTAATTTGGGGCTGTTAATCTTACGTGTATTTTAGCAAAATTAAAGATTTAGGGGTATTAATAAAATAAACAACCATACATGTTAGCGCTTAGCAATAAGGCTCGGAATAATTGAAAACACAAGAGCTCTAAAGTTAACCGCTAAGCACGAATTTAGGTTACCTAATTTATTTCTCCCCCCATAAAGATACACACATTTCTTAATATTCATACTATGATTGGGGACTTTCCCTGTACTTCATTAATATAATAAATAGTATCTAAGTGTTTAATAAATATGTATTTTAAAAACAAATTAGGCTAAAATACCCTGACTGACTAAATAAGTTTAGCATTTTGACTAGAGTTATTCAGTGGGAAGATCTAAAAATAATAGGTAGGTATATACTAGAAATTAATTAAGTACTGTATCAATACACAGAATAGCATGTGACTAGCTCTACATTTGAATATGATAGCGACTGCGTACCAATTATATATGTATAGGTACTAAAGAAGGTACGTATGTGAGGTGCAAATACTTATTACGTGCAATGTTCTTAAGTGCATCACATGAACTATGACTAATCTTATGATAAGTAGGAATGTATACTTAAAAATGTAGATACCTACGTTGGTCTTTTCAATACAAAAAAGTATTGTGCAAAAAAGTACCTACATAATTACCTAGAAGCTAGGTATATAGAAATAACTTATTATGACTGTTGTAAGAACGGTAAGGAACTACATACATTATAGTGATTAGTGAGTTCATACAAAGTGACAATAACTTAATTTTCGACTTACCATTTACCTATTTAGGTAGGTAGGTACTTTTGCTTATATTTTTCAGGTTTAGGTAAGTATTATAATTTCAATTTTAAAAAACCGCGTCTGATGTTCAAATCCTCACCTTATTCGGACCAAGCTGTCCCGCCTTTCCAACTATGCATATAATATCTACAGATTAATTCGTTGCTAAGTGCCACTAGTTTTTTTTTCTAAATCTACCTTCATTAGTGTTCATGCTGCTAATATGCAGAAGTTTGAAATTTTAATAACCATACAAAGTTACTAATAAAATATCAAAATGATTATTTATCAGGATAAACTTACGTCTAAAAGAGAAAGTCGTGCTTCGAAGAGGCTAAGGAAATTATTGTCTCAAACTACCCGAGTGAATGAACGATTTTAACGCAGTGTCTTATTTGCAACATTCTGTACTTTCACTACTGATCTTCTCTCACCCAGAATTGTACCAGATACTGTTTCTCGAACTTCCACTATATGAGAGCTAAATGAAGTGCTTGAAAAAGCTTATGATCTAATTAAACTATGAGCTCAACGCATTGTCCTCCAAACAACACAGATCAGCTCAATGATACATGAGCGCAACACAGGATATTTACATGAACGTGATGAGTTGAAACGAACGGTTTCAGAACCGAACCTCGTTTTAGATAAGGTAGGTCTTTTCACACAGTGTTCGAATAGCGTAGCTGATTTTCTCTCACTCAGAACGTTCGAGTGACCGGCACCAATAATCGTACTTCACGTTTTTCACTACATAATTGACAGATAAATGAAGACGTGCTTGAGAAAAAGCTTATGATAACTACGAGCGCGCAATGTCCTACTCGCAACACAGTCCAATGATACCTACATGAGCGCAACGCATTGTCCTACCGAGCAACCGAGAAAACTTACTACCGCCAAAAGGCGAGCTTTACCAGTTTCCAAACTATTCTTTGCTATTTGCAAGCAGCGAGCATTATTGTTTTATTAAAACTTGTTATAGATATATTCAGCGTCGTCTCAAGAAACTTTATTGCTGCGCTCAAATGCTAAGCATCTAATTAGTGCTCAAAACGCAGGACGTAGCAACTAGCGACTGGTAACAAGATTCCCTTAGTAAAGCAGAACAATTGGCGGTAGTACAAGGGGCGCGATGATTTAAAACGAGCTGTTCGGCCGGTTCCGGAACCGGCTCTCGTTCACAATGAGGTAGGTCTGGTGCGGGTTTCCCTCCCTAGGCGAGGAGAGGAGAAACGCGGCGCTCGGTTCGAGCGGTCACCTGACGCGGCCGGACGGCGACCGGAGATGCGACCGAATGTAGCCGGTGCGGTAATCCATCGCGTCGCGGTCGCGTCCCGACCCGTTGTTGCCTCGTTGTCGACTGCGACTCCATCTGTAGAATACGATCTATTACATCAGATCATCATCATCATTTCCCTGCTCTTATCCCACGCTAGGTGAAGTCGGCACAACATGTTTTCTTCTACTCACTCCTATCATTCGTCAACTCTGAACCTACTCCTCTCACATTCATATCCTCTTTCACACATTATAACCATTTCTTCTTCGGCCTTCCTCTACTTGCATACACTCATATTTATATTTCTTTTCGTAATATGACTTTCATCCCTCTTATTTACGTGTCCATAATACCATGCTAATCTACTAATCTTCCACTCCTTACCTTTTCCATAACAAGCGCCACAATCATTGGGTTCTTTCGTTAAAAAAGTGAACTGAACTTTGAGTGTAGCGTAGCGAGCATTTAAGATTGAACATCTTTATGTTGAATCTTAGATCTCGACACATCCTCTTAGCTTCTTGACACATCCTCTTAGCTTTTTGACACATCCGCCGTACGCTTTAGTCAAAGTTATTACCTCAAAAGTCTCATGATGTAGTCCGGCCAGTTATCGGGGAACATAACTAGAAAGAACCCAACAGCGATAAGTATGATCCCTGCCAATTTCATACCCTCGAACTCGACTCCGTAAAACACCACATCTAACGCTGAAACGGAAGAGTTTTGTTCAAATGCATAAACAATGCTATCCAACGTTATAAAGCTTCTTTTAAAAAAAAATTACCAGCAGAAACGGGAACAGCCGTTATGAGAGAGAGCGAGACGAAAATGTTGTATGTAATTGTATTCCCGAATTGAAACACCAGATGGAATACTGAAAATAAAATAGTGTGTGTAAATTAGAAACCAAAAAAACACTGTCAACTGGATACAATAAATAATCAGTCAGCCTACCTAGTTAATGTATCACACATTATTTTAAAAACATTTATATTATTTAATTTCCAAAGTTATCTATACCGGCTGCGCCATGCAAGTATTATTATCGATATTGCCCTTGCATGGCACGATATTTTTTTCTGCGCGACCATCATAGAATATGGTCATTGGATTGCTTGATGAGAGCGTCATTCACTTTCTATCTAATAGCCATTCCCATGCTATTAGAGACATAATATCCTGTGATAGTTCAGACTATCGACCTGTTTGGGACCCAACATTGGTTTACTAACATTTGAACAATAAAAATAAATAATAATAATATACTCACTCAACAACGCCACACTGGTGACCAGTAGATATATCCAAGGCATACGATGTTGCGGCAGTGTCTCAGATCCGGTGAGATAAAGCCCGAGGCACACCGGCCATAGCAACGAAGCATTCACGATGCCAAGTATTGAGAAGAACAACGCTCGTTGACCCGGATTCACTTCACCCATCACTTTTCTAAATAGTACCTGTACGTGTGTTATGCTGGTTTGAATAGGAATTTGAGATCCAAATGGAATCATTTATTGGAATCTTTATAGCTCAGAAGTATGGGGTACCAATGAATCGATAGTTGAATGAAAGACATAGACATAGTTTTCTAAAACACAAATGAAATAGGTACCTACCTTAAAAAAGTTGTGTTACTTTGTGAACTCTACTAATTAAGTGTTTTATGTTCTATCAAAATGGCTCACGAGACTTTCTAATAGCTGAGCTTTAGGTGTACTTAGCTCCACACGTATTGACGATGTCTTTTCTGTGGATACGGCTGACTAGGCTGAGAGGATGGTATAGGTGCTGGGCCAGCCTACTCCATCTAAACACTGTCCCAGGCACTACAGTGTCCCGTTAAGTGTAGGCATAGGTTGCCTCCTGACGCTGTATAAATCATCTTCAATAGATGGACTTATTCAAATGAGACTGAATGTTTAAACTATCATACAACTCGAATTTTGGGGTCAATACCTTGAATATAGCAAATCCGGCTGCAGCACAGGCGGCTAGCACCACGCCCCCTAGCGTGGAGCTGCCCGTGATCCCGTCCATGTATGCGAGCAGAGCTATGCCGGTGTCGCAGAGTATTGCTGCTACTATCTGTCAGTAGACGAACATTGACATCAGGGGGTGGTATACCTATAAACGCTGTTTAGTTAAACAGTTCATTAAAATCTAGCTATGTCTCTCTCTTTACTAACAGGTAATGTCAAACAGTGACAGAGCTAGATTTTAACCAACTGTGTAACTATTGTGTCGCGTTTATACCCCAGAAGGATCGATTTTTATAATGTATTTTAAAAATTAAGGCGCCGAAATATACGAGAACTAAGGTTATAAAACTGAATTGAAATGCTATTAAAGCAGTCACTATTTTTGTGATCGCGATTAAAGAACAACCAAGCAACTTAAATGACACAAACACAACAAAATAGGAGCAGCACAATAGCACAAATTCATGGAGACGAGAAACACTGAGCTAAGAAAATATAGCAAACTATAAATTGTTTTTCAACAATTTAGGGCTTAGGGATTTACTAACTTTGAATAACACTATTTGACCAAAATCTAGACTACTAGACTATAGGATAGTATGTTAACCAATGGATAGTTTTATCATGAGTAGGTAAAATTCACCCTTAGAAAGATAGAAATACAGCAAACTTACCCGGACCCCCACAAACTGCTCATGCAGTATCACCCACGAGAGTAAGTAAATGCAGCTCACGTTGGTCGCGAATAGGGCTACCACGTCAGTGGATAGCAGTATCTTGAGAGATGTTATGTACATGAAAATTGTCACCACCCATAGTAGGCAGAAAAGGCCGCAGCGACTTATGAATCTTACTGTAAGCAAAGAGTCATTTTTCATCAGGCAATTTTTTTTTATGATACACAAAAATCAAAAAATTTATAACTTTATTTTAATCCTTAAAAACTGGCTCCACCTTTTATAGGGCCAGTAATAAGGCAAACCATACTTGATATTAATATCCGGACTATGGTTTGCCTTGTTGTAAGCTTCGAATAGTTTGTCTTTTGTCTCTTTCAATCAAAAACATGGGGTGACTATCCAAGCTTAAATTGCGTTTATTAATAACAGGGTATGGGCGAAAGGGGTTCGTTTTTATACTCTTGGAGCTGACTGAAGAACCACTGTCTTTGATCTTAAATCTTTGCCAATAATCTAACCTTACTTCTAGTTTTTAATAACTTACCAAAAGTAAATCCCTTTTCTCTGAAATCAGTGAATGCATCGAAGACAATGTCATTGGCCGACTTACACTTGTTATGTATCAACATCACAATGAGGTAGAGGGGATAGAAGAATATCAACCAGTTGGTGCAAAACCAGGCGGTAAAAAAGGGCGCATTATATAGGTGCTGGAACAAAAACAGTACTTCTATAACTTTTAGTTTTTAAAGAAATCATATGATCAGTAATCTAATTAAAATACCTAATGATTAAAATTCATAAATAATCTAATTGTTGTGGAAGTCATCTGGTTAGTAGAGCACAATTTTTTATTTTTAAAGTAAAAAGTGTCGTGACAACTCTTTGCCGATGCTAATATATTTTTTTTTTCTTAACAGTCAACTAGAGAATCATTGTGCTTATAGTAAAAACTTAATTTTTAAATGCTTACATGTGTGCGTTTCATAGTGTGATTATAAGAGATAGGTGAAGGTTCCGTGCTGAAGGATATAGCATGGACATTAGGTGGATACTCTTGTAAGTACATGTGTTTGATGCAGTGTGTAGTCGTTACCCAGGAAGCAGTGAGGATTACAGTAACACATATCCCATAGTAGATCTGAAACATTCAAAGAATAACTTATTTTGAGCAGTTTTCATCAATAATAATAAATATATCTTTGGAAATTACACACAACACCCTCTAGTCCCAAACTAAGCAGAGCTTGTACTATGGGAACTAGATTGCTGATACAATACCTATATACATTTTTTTATTATAAATACATATGTAGGATACATAGTAACACCCAGACAAAGAACAAACATCAACATTTGCCATACACAAATGTTTGTTCTCGGTGGGGATCGAACCCACAGCACGGAAGGCAGAGCTACTACAGACTGAGCCATGACACCTGCTAGGTACACTAGGTTACTAGTTATATTAGGTACACTTTTGTAAAATTTAAATCATACTGCTGCCAATAAGCCCAGCACAAGTCAATAGTCATACCTACCTTGTTCAGTCTCTATTGAGCTATGAAACTGATCATTGCAAGACAGGTTGTGGTTTAAATATATTCCTGAGGAGTTTATTAGGTTTATTTGTGACAGCAACAAGAGTACATGTTAGTAATGCACAACTGAATACTGTACCTTCTTGGCAAAGTTAGAGCAGCATGATCTAGGGCACTTCTTATCGCGCATCTGGCGCTCCTCATCCTGACTGCTGGCCGCTGACTCGCTGTACGCTTGCTGCAGCGATGGCTGCGTCGTCAAGGGAGGCGCGGAACACACAGACACCTGCGGAGTGAGAGGCGCGCGCGGACTCAGCGGCGTCGGAGGCCCGTTCGGACGGGCACCGTCCCCAACACTACGCTCGGTCTCCACCTCCTCACTCGTTATAATCACTGATGGCGTGCGCACCCGCTTCGGGTTAAATATAGTGGGTAAATCACCGTCCCTAGCCATAGCTTTTTCTACATAAGCAGACTCATACCGACCATAATTTTGAAATATAGGTAGGTATCAGTGGTTCATCTTACACCGAAGAAGTCTTCCCTGATAGTATGTTCAAGTGATGTGCTGAGCATTCATTTCAAAGGATATTTTCTTTCTTCCTTCATTCACCATGTCTCGTTTTAATTTCCACAGATTTTTACTCTGAAAATAAAACTAAAAATTATTTCCTGAAACGAAAGCTCACGCCAATTTTTTTTCACACACATCAACACACATGCATGACACATGACACACACACATCACATCTGACATCACATGTCAAGAGAGAGAGTTTTTTGGCATGGCACAAGCAAGCAGAGGAAATAAAATAGTTAAGGTTGCCAACTTCAATAAAGCCGAAACAGAAAATTTCCACAAGAGAAAAGCACCATAACAAAGAGTTATAACATAAAAAAAAAAAAAAAAAAAAGTAACTGCGTATGAAAACTACATTCACGTTAGTATTCAGGTAACAACGGGCAGCATCAAAATTTAGATCCTACTGTTACACGGCTTACACCATTTTCCATATTAGTGTTGGGATTTAACCACTCCATAATACTCCTATGTCAATGGCAAGTATGTGTGTATAGTGTATACGTTAGTGCTTGGTTGTTTGCTTCGTTTGATTGCTAATGTGTTGCTTGAAGTTGGTTCCTTGACGGGATCGTTCCGTCCTCGGAAGAATATCCTATCAAGCCAAAATTGAAACTATTTTCTTCTTCTTAATGTTTAAATGATAGCTTGTATGATATCATGATATTCATCGAGCAGAGCTATGATGGAGTTAGTCTATTATACCAGCCGGTATTTTTCTTTTGCTTATTAATAGTTTTTATATGGCAATTAATTAATTAAAATATTTCAAACTGACTTTACTCAACAAATTTTGATTGGCTAAAAATTAAAACACTTTTCTATCATTGGTTATTAAAAATAAAATAGAATTGAACACCATAGACAATATACCTAGCTTACCATTGATAAAAATTCTAAATTAAATATTATCTTCAGTCAATACAATTCAATACATTATGTACTTGATCGCTTGATCGAAAAAGATTAAATCAACAAAATGCATATTGTACCGTCCGTATAGTTCTTTGGTGTTAGTGGTCAATGGTGTTAGTTACTGTTTTATTTTATTTCGGTACATACCTAACCACTTTGAGTAACCCTGTAGAGATTTTGGTATCCTTTATGTGTTCAAGTTGTGTAACATTTTTATTCATCAAGCATGTATTGTATGAAGCATGAAAGAACTACAATCAAGTGTTGAAAATGGTGTTGTCTATGCCTTTACCTTAAATATTTAGGTATAGATGGCGCCATAAAAAGCGTCTAAACAGTTCTAATTTTCGTCAGCAGAGGGAGATAATTGGCTAGCCTACTTGAAGCATCCGGGAACCTCGCCATAGTAAGTAGTAGACATGGCGGGTATCAACCTGGATAAATGACGAAATAAATTTTGTTTGCTATTACAAAAACGTGCTGATTTCGTATAAAAAGTGTTGATACTAAAAGACTAATTAAGATATATTGGATTAGGATAAAGATGCAGAATGTTGGACAGTCTGAAAACCGAAATATCGATAAGGTGAATGTGCAACTTGATGTGGTAAAATCGTCCACTCCTCAGAGTTCGGCTTCAAGTCCAGCCAAATCTGAAACCGAAACGTATTCAGGAGCACCTGCCAAGTACATGACGGACTCTTCGGAAAGCGAAGATGACTCTGTTTCCGAGGTAAAACGTGTTTTGTTTTCGACAGAGGCGGTGGCACTGAGGGAATGTGATGTGATTATCTGTACCGCTCTCTACTTCACGGGGCATCTACTTGTCTTGTCTGAACACATTTTTGTCTTTATCAAAACGTTTCTAATGAAATAAACATCAAGTAATAGCGCGCAGCACGCTGTATCCAACTAATCTATTTTACATATCCGATACAGTACGTCGCTTGCCAAATATTCCGTAAAACGTCAGAAAGTCACAAGTACATTCACGTACTCCGTAGTAATGCATGAAACTATCCGAGTCTGGCCCTCCAAGACATCATCCACTTGATTCTTGGTAATTTCATCATTGATGGGTCCATCTGCCCTTGTAATGGTTCCATTGTCTACCTTTTGTTTTGGTTTGATGATGATTTACGGTGGCCATGTTTCTCGAATCACATGCATTCGTTTGGTGTACGTCTTCGATTATTACCTATATCTGATGATACTGCAATAGAAAAGTGTAAATTATATAATTTGTAAATAGATAGCCTAAAAGTGCGTCGATCGGTCGAGACACGAGCACCGCGCCACCGCACGGCCTGCTCGATACGCCTACTGAATTTCGCGCAAAATTCATGAATATTGGTGAATTACAAGGACCATTATCAGTAAAGTGTTCTAAACTAGTCCTTATGCACCACATTGTCAGTACACTTACATATTTCTCGTTGGTGTTATAGATCTTGCTGGCTTGTTTGTGCCTTAGCAGGCCAGACCTGTTGGTAAGTTGAAGACAAGCATTCTGAGTGTCGAGAGCTTTACCAACATGTTTTGATGTTGCCGTTTGAGTAACCGTTAACCTGCATAATGTGTGTGCTATGGACAGTTGCATATCTGCTGATATGTTTTTGTTTTCTTTATGTTGAATGGTCCTTGTGATTCTAACTGACTACACTTTATTGCTGTTTCCTTGTTTGATTAACCTCACTAACTTTGTAACACAATAAAAGTGCCTAATTCACAGTTAATTCAATGACTGCTTTGCCTAATGATTAAAACATAAGTATTTTACTTAGGTCTGTATTCGCATGAATTGCTCAAGCAGAGATCCGAACTCTTATTTAGCCAAGTAAAGTTTTTTTGAACATAAATTGAAACTTAGGTAACATTCTTATTCTGAATTGGCACTTGAAAATCATTGATCCAGACTTTATTAATTGATGGGAATATGGGCCTGGATGAAATTTAAGAATAGCTAGGTTAATTTATCTCTATTTGGCTTCACTAGGAGTAAAAAAAAATGGTTGATAAATATGAAAAAAAAACATCCACACATAATGCATGAAATAAAATTATCAAACAATCCCATACATTTTCAGCAACATGCTAAAGTCCCACATAATCACCTATTCTAGTGTCTGAGTTTGCCATTACAAATTATTGTTTTTAAAAGTTACCAAACATAACCCTACAATAATGTGTTAACCTGGAGACGGGATGTATTAGATTCGGGAACTGGCATCTATTGGTAGACTTCAGTTTTGCAAAGCTTCAAAATATCATTCTCAATATTGTCAAATAGAAATACATTTTTAGTATCTCAGTCCCATCATGCCTGGTTTAGCTACTGCCAAAACAAAGTGCTTTCTTTAACCAGCCCATATGGACCAGCAAAGCATGTTAGCCACATCCAAGGTCAAAGCTGCTAACATGCCTCGAAAGGTCAACATCAGTTAGTCAAGTTAGATTCATGATGATGTAGTCTGATTTCGACCATGGAAACTGTTCCTATAAATATGGAGAGGTAAATAAAGTAGTCCTGTGCGTTGTTTAGAGTCGGCATGATTTGTCTTTTAGGAATTTATTGCCACTGCATGTTACATCTAACACATTACCTCTGCATCCAATCTTTTGTTATAAAGTACCTAATGAATACTAAACCATACCTTAAAAAACACTATCATGTTGATCATTTCATTCATATCTTGTATGGTAAATTATATTCATAACCCCTATGCCAATTTCGATTTAGAAGAGCATCATACAAAGTAATTTATTTTCCGCTTATTGAATGCAGAGAAATTAAAATGACCTGCATTCCTTGATCTATTTAATAGTTTAATGCCTATTTATACCTACGGAGCCCTGTCGCTTATCTATTGTCCATCTGATGAGTGTTGAGCTTATTACTTTATTACAATGAAATCTTTCATCATCTGTAAAGTCGCGTTGACACGATCAGACTCTGACACTACTGGTATCGTGTAAACACGCTTCCGGCGTCCGAGTGCGCTCGGATTGCGTGTTTACACGATACAAGTAGCGTCAGAGTAGACATTGGAGACTCCAAGGTCCGGTCCGGTCCAAGCAGACTCTGATTGTGTCAACGCGGCTTAAGAAGCACTCCAATTCACTTTGGCCACTGACAAGATGTTAGAGAAACAAGCAATACTTAACTGTGAAATTAAATACTTGTATTGTTTTAGGCTGAAATGGAAGAAGAAGGCAGCGGTTCTGAGCCATCTAAGTTTCTCCTGTCACATGATGATCCTGAACGTGCAGTCGACCCTGAGATGCAAGCAAGGCTTGAAGCTCTACTAGAGGCTGCAGGTAATGTCTTATGTACCTAACCTCTTGTCTGTTTACATAGAGGTTGTGTGTAATACCGCGTCCACACTCAGCTCATTCCGCTGCCGGCATTAATTCTGGACTTATTGCCACAGCAACATCGCCTTTATTCATTAGAGAAACAATAATGGCGATGTTGCTGTGGCAAGGACATAAACGTGCCGAGACAGAGGCATGATCGTGTTTAGACTATGCTCTTGCCCATTTCCCTGCTGACTGCAGCCGAGTGTGAACGCAACATTATGTTTATTGTAAATCCTGTTAAAATATCTCGTAAGGTTCTGGATCCACAAAGGAAATATAAATTGGTTCTGGTCATCGCAAAGGTGTGATTATATGTCCTATCTATACAAATAAAAATACAAACTTTACACCTCTTTATAATTTATTAGTGCAATTCCGTACATATGTTTTCAATATTAGTGTTTCAATTCATTGTTTTAACAAAATAAAATGTAGCATAAGTTCAAGGGTTCCTGAATATTGATTTCATTGTAAAGACTCGAGTGTGTCATTATAATGAGCAATTTTCCAGCAATTGGAATTGTTGAATGGAATAATTTATTTTACTGATAATGGACATTGATAGCTTTCAATATCCTTAGACATTTCACACAACGCCTACTAGTCCCAAACTAAGCAGAGCTTGTACTATGGGAACTAGATTGCTGATAGAATACTTATGTACATATACATTTTCTTTGTAAATACATACTTAAAATAGTAACACCCACACATAGATGAAACATCTATGTTTAACCACACACAAATGTTTGTTCTCGGTGGGGTTCGAACCCACGACCCAAAGTACGGAAGGCTGAGCTGTGCAATGCCTTTCAATGTGACAAAATAAATGACTTGGTTACTGCATTATCTTTGCATAGCAAAAGTTCTTGCCAGCTTCAAAAGCTGTGTCAGTAGGTTCTACTATTATCTCATCATGGTTTGGTGGAATCCGTGATGGAAACACTTGCATTTCGTGAAGTCACCATGAATGGCCTTTGGCTAAGCAGATTATTCAATCTTTTGGTTAAACCACATTTTTATATTGCTTCAGCATTAGAACTGTCATCCGTGGAACGCGTTTTGTTAGCTTGATCCGCTTACATCCGGATGTAATCGCGCATTCCTGATGACATTAGTCAAAGCGCTAGCGTAGTAGATTCACCCCTAAGCTCGACGATTTGGCATTTAGCTGTATAGTAACTTTTCCATCCACTAAGCTCTCATTTGCCAGTTAATGCTCTATGAATGTTCTCATAAAGTTCTTATTTCATTACACAGCTTAGTCGGGTATCCTTCCCCAAGCATAGCGCACCAACTAGCCCAAGGCTAGTGAAGAAAATGAGTATTACACGATCCTATACAGAATGAATCATCATGTCTGGATCAATAATCTTACAATCCTCTGACCAAAGTGCAAAAATCGCGTGATATTGATTTCCTAACCTCCATTATGTCTACCTACTAGAAGTGATATCTGAATATTGTGTGTGACGGCTGAGCAGATTTTGATGAAAAGTACTTTATAGAAAGAAACGTGTTAAATCTACCGCTAAACTAATAACTTCGCACACATTCCTTACAGTCTACACCTATAACTTTTATCTATGCACCTGTATATTGTTGACATACTGTGCGTGACGCGTTTGGTGTTCATCAAACAACTTTACTTAAGGTTACGCTTTACGCCTTTGTTCCCATACAAACGCTGCAGGGTTATTACTATACTGTTTGAAAACGTATATCCAAAGTTCAGCATGATTTGGAGTTCTCCCTGAATCCGGATTTCAACGCAATTTTGGTCTATACAATCTAAATTTGAAGCAGCTTACTTATTCAAGATATCTACTAGAGTTGGAGCGCGTGAAAGGCGAACCCTTAAACGGTATGTTTTCGAATACCCTGTATCGTTAGGAAAAGTATCAATTGATATGTCTCATCAATGGCAGCACAGTTCTGACACGATGAATTATTATAATGTTCGCTTGGTTCATTATGGAAACTTTGAAATCCACTTCATATGCATAGATTCACCACTCTCACAGCACTTCACGTACCATTCTACAAAGTGGTATTTGCATGGTTAATTCTTACACAACTTTGAACCTTATCTCCCGAGCGTTTGAAACTTTTTACAACCGAAATGTGCAACGTCACTTCTAAGCAGACGCGGTAGTCTGAGGCCACCGACTTAGGGCTTGGTGTAAGCTACTATCAAACGCGGTAAGACCTACTTAGATGGCTAAAATCACCTCAAATGTTTAAATACAACTAAAATGATATCAACACGACCGAGAAACTAGTTTCATTTGCAAAATAAACTTTACATCTATCAGATGTTTTACGTTCGAGCATATGATTATTACGTATCAATCTCGCTACCTACCCAAACAGTGGACGGAGACGGTCAATGACCGGCAAACTTGTAGTGCGTACTACAATTTCCTTAGCGGGTCGCGAACGCTCAGCTCTGTGGTTCCTATACCAAATGCCATGATATAACATGCCGCAAGCGTTCCCATAGATTGATACAGCCATTAGCGGGCCGTGAGCCGGCCACATCACTCAGTGGTGCCACACCACTGCTATCGCTTCACTACTCCTTCGTTGAACGAGGCCTAGAATATTACCGACCAGACCTTAGTGATGTGTTCATCGCGATTTGTCTTGTTCGTAAACAATGCGCTCTGTTACCATGTTCTACAAATTCTCACTTATTATTTTTGCAATTTGTGTTTTGCCGTGGGGAACTGAGGTGATGTAAATATAGTTGTGTAAATGTACGTAATATGAATTTAAATTCAATTTTACTTATCGATCATTGGTAATTTTTTCATTGAATTCGATCATTGCACGCAGGACTCTGATTTAATTAAAGTGGTCTATAATTCTGTTTCAACTCGCCTTGACCTTTTATCGTAGCAACTGCATTTGTTCTATTTGTCTAGGCGTAAAAAAATCAATAGCTTTCGTCAGCGTCCGTACACGTGTCCATGGCAATTTATCATGCACAAGAAACAGCTTGAATCAAATCCAATTTTCTAGTAAAATATCGCTGTAACTAAATATCTCTAGAGAGTAACTAATCTAAAGCTCTCTGTCAGTTTATTACACCATAATTATTTATTGCAGATCTTACTTTCGGATTTATATAATTTAAGCCGAAATGTTTAATGGATTGAGTCTCCCAGCGAAATGCATGTTTAGAAAGATTTAAGATATTTTTACCTGCGGTTTTATACAAAAAGGAAAGAGTCGAAATACTTAAAACTACGGCAGCGATGTCTGGTTGAAGTCTAGATAATAGGTCATTAGCATTTGTGGAGCAGAAAATAATGTTACTATCGAAGTATGACGGCCGCTTAGCTTAAATCGATCCATCGCGTCCCTGCAATCTGAAATAGACACTACTGATATCTTATTTAGCGGTACTTTTCAAAGCCACGAAGAGTACTAAAAGGTTTGACAACTTAAAGTTTACAAACTTTCAAACGTATACTATACATTGCTACGATTGTATCTTTTCTGGGTTCGTAAACTTTTTGAAAACTGACAAAGTACGTACTTTTCAATGAGAAACGACTACTCCAGTATACCTCTTTATGGAATGCAATGTTGCATCGAACTAAATGCACAATAATAAGGCATGCAAAAGTACGTACAGATCAAATTCCAGTATAGGAGGCTTCTCGTTTCGCATCTCGGTTTACGACTGCCGATGGGTAACGACCACAGTGCCCCATGCCCACCCATGTAGTTACGACTTTATTCGGCGGGTTGCAAAGATCGATAACGAAATTTCGCGACTCTTCCTATTTTCTCTGCGAACGTGATGGAATCGATGGGAAGATTCGGTGGGCTTTATCAAATTATGTTTTTAATGATACCTATACATTTTATCTGGCAACTGACTCAGAATAGGGTACTAGCGAATTTATGAGGCAATAATAATTAAGGACCATTATGAACTAGCGTACATCACGTTGTCTGTTCAGTTGAACTATACTGTTTAGAATTTACGCTGGTTTTCTTAATCGCAGACCATGATATCATAACTTATTTGAAATTGAAACAAGCGTTATTTCTATTGTAATTAATCTTAAATTTCTTTAGCAACGTCTTATAATAGTGTACAAGGTAGTTCGTTGCGTTCGTCTCGTCACCCTGGGACGCTAATTGGTAAACCTCGTGCGACTGCCCTTCAAACCGGAACCAAATAATGCATTTAACATTCATCATAGAGGCAAAACGTAAATTGAAAACAGGACTTGTAAACGGGATTTGTTTCAAACATATTCAAAATCTTGATCATGGATAAAACAAGTATATTTGAAATATCCTAGGATTTAAAATGCGCTTAGAATTGACGAGGTTTCTTGAAGGTATCATCAGGGTAATTCTCATTTAACATACTCGTTTATTTGGTATAATTACCTCAAGTATACTTACCACCAATATCTGGTAAGTATGTAAAACCCACAAAAAATGCACCCATGTGGATCATTGTCATGAACAATAATAAGTTTAGGTATGGGAGTAACCCGAATCCATATGTTCACAAAACGATATTAGAGTCACAGATGGTACCATGTTATGAAGTTTTGATAGATAAATAATACGTATAGAATGCGTAATAACGTGATTGCAAGAGAAAAAAAACCAAACAGGGTTTCCATAGAACTTTGGTTGCCTTTAAATGATTCGAAAACTTGTCTTTGTCCTCTGTCCTCTAAATCCTTAAAGTTTTATTGCTCTGTAAATATGCGCGACAGTGATTGGTAAATCAATTTTATTTATTCTGCATTCCAGCCCAACGAAAACAAGACTGCCGATTAATTTGCTGGCTTTAAAAAACTTTTTTTATTATTATTGCATCTTAGAATATTAAAGGTAATCTTACCATATACTATGTTTTATAACAAAAACTGTGAGTGTAAGCTCGGAATAGATACACCGTGTCTAGTCTCTTTTGATCGAATTTGAATCTGCCTGTCCAATGCAAAAGACAAAACACAGTGTATCTATTTGAAGCTTACTCGTACATCGAGTTCATATCAGAATTAGATATTTATTTATAGCAAATAAACAATTAATGACCTAAAAAACTAAGATAGCATCAAGCTAAATAGTTCCACTGAATTCATTAAAAAGCTTATGACTTCCGGAATTATAGATTCTATTTTGTTGGCCTATGCATGAAATTAATTTATTCATTTCAGTTCTCAATAAGCATAGACTCAATTGTATTTGTACATCTGGAACATGATAGTATGGAAGTATGGACAGTTATGTAACTGGACTTATGGCGAAGTATTGTTTCTTGTCCATCCAACGTCAGCGCAATAATACCGTGCTGTTACTATGATAACCAAATTCATCCAATACATATTATGTAAAGGTTGAAGAGAGATACGATTTTTTCTTAACAAAAAAAAATTTATCAACCTCTTCTAGTGCCTTGATCACGAATAAATATGACAATCGCATACGTATCGTAACGCTAGCGTATCCGAGATACACTGCGCGGTGCCACTACAACGGTTGGCAGTCTAGCTGGTATTGACGCGCAATATAACTCGAATACGTTAACGCGGCGACTGTCAGATTTGTTCGTGATAGAGGTATAGTTCTTGTTTTAAGTAAGTACAATTGTAGTTTTCGTTTCCGGAAGAATAAAGATAGGGTATTCACTTCTAACGCACGAGTCTAATAGGAAAGGAAACCACAAATACGTCCTCACGCCTTGACAACACTCGATGCAGCCTCATTCATAACGGATGTTCTTTAGCTTTGTCTCAAACGCCGCAGTAAAGTTACACTTGGACTTCTAAGTCTCATAGAATATTTTATAACGCTATTTTGTTTTACGCTTGTTAAATCGTGCACGTAAATGAAAATTGTCATGTAAATAAATAAAAGCTAGCCTAACATTCTGCAAGCTTTTATGAAAGCATAGACGCGTAGAAAACTTCAATACAACTTGCATACACTGATCCCGAATCCTAATCCCATACTGCTTTATGATTTCGTAGTTTACTGTCAGTAAAGAAAAAAATCGTGAGGAAACCCGCGGGTTAGTCAGCTCCCCACGTATTGAACGTGTCTTTCCTTTGGATAAGGCCGACTAGGCTGCGAGGATGGTATAGGTCCTGGGCAAGCCATCTAAATCACGTCCCAGGACGCACTGTAGCCATAGGGGCATGGGTAAAAAATGGCCCCTGACGTTGTATTTAAATCATTTCGTAGATTAGATGTAAGAGCCTGATTAATACTGCTAATAGTTTTTTTTAGACAATATAGGCGACCGTTTGACCACAATTTCACCTGATGTTAAGCCATGATGTGGTCGACGATGTAGCACGGTTACCTAGAAGATACCTATTCACTCTACTCTTGAAAACTTCCAAATTTTAGTCATTCGGGAACACAGACGCCGGCAACGAGTTCCACTATTTGGCTGTCCAAAATAGTGGTAGTCTTCCCGTTCAGAAAAGCTGTACAACTACATAACACAAATCAGATGTTTTTAGCTGTTTGTCTTTATAACACTGGTTGTCTGTTGCAGGTATTGGTAAGCTCTCTGGCGAGGGCAAGCAGCTAGCGGACCCCGAAGTGCTCCGACGGCTGACGTCATCGGTGTCGTGCGCCCTGGACGAGGCTGCGGCGGCCCTCACGAGGATGCGAAGCGACCAGCCCGCGCCTATCCACCGACACCAACATCAAGACAAGAAGTATGTATACGTCAGTTGTGGTAAACAAATGCCGCATTTGTCTTTGCATTTCGCATTGAGTCTTGGTCTACAAAATAGCGATATATTGTGTAAATAGATAAAATCAAGAATCTGTCCTAATTTTAGTTTGTTGCTTTGTTCTGTATTCAAGTTTCACACTTCCCACTTTTAATTTATTCCACTTTAATGAATAGCCGGTTATCGCAACGTTATCATTGTTTTGCTTTGCAAACGACAAATTTATTATTGTATATGTATACGCCGATTGTTTATATTGTGTTTATATCAGGTTTTGGTCATAATAACGGATTTCCCCATTTCTCACATTTACACATTTCTTCGCTAAAAACCAACAAACTATGATTTCACACATTCAAGTAACAAAATGATGAAACTCCGAGAATTGAGTCCAAGCGTGTCGATCTCTCGCGTCGCTAGCGATAGAGTCTGCGATTCTCGTTTGCGGCGCGATCGAGGTCCGTATCGCGACTGTGATCATTCAAGCTTTGATCTTATCTGATGACATCACTTTCTATTCACAATTCGATTGTTTTGACTACGCTAATGGTACGGATAGTTTCAGCCAGCAGTGCGGTTCGACCGCGACTGGTACAACCCCGACGGTCGCAGCGCCACCTGTCGGCGTTGACGGCGCGACGACGTTAGCCGAGGCTTGCTCCGACGGCGACGTAGGCACCGTCAAGAAGCTACTCACAGAAGGGCGGTCGGTTCACGAGACCACCGAGGAAGGGGAGTCGTTGCTTTCGTTGGCGTGTTCCGCGGGATACTACGAGTTGGCGCAAGTTTTGCTAGCCATGCACGCGAGCGTCGAAGACCGTGGTATCAAGGTGAGATTCTCTGCAGTTATATGCTGCTATGGTGTCATCTTTTGAAGTCGCGTCGGGGTAGATCTAAGCAAAGATCAGATTTTACATTAGTATCTTCATCACTTGGAATCTCAGGTCTTTTAACAATGTAATATCACGTTTCGTTTTGTGTGTATCAGGGCGACTGCACGCCACTGATGGAGGCGTCGTCGGCCGGTCACGTGGACATAGTCCGCCTGCTAATAGCGCACGGCGCAGACTGCAACGCGGTCTCCGGATCCGGCAACACGCCGCTCATGTACGCATGCGCGAGCGGACATGAGGAATGCGTGCGCGCGCTACTAGACAACGGAGCCAACGTTGAGGACCATAACGAGAACGGACACACGCCCCTCATGGAGGTAACTATTGTAATTTGATGTTTGGCTAAATGGGTATTGGTACGAGTATGATTATGTACAACTATAAGATCATTGGGCATGTTGAAGAAGTAGCGACTCAAAATAGTGTTGTCTCTCTCATTTCCTCCACTGCAAGCAAGATTTTGTTAGCAGACACAACAATAAAATGCATAAATAACAATGGTATCGATTCGCTTGTTGCATTTTTATTTGACAGCTCTAAAATTATAGCCGTCCTTGTCGTTTCAGTTTATGAGAGGTAAAGGGACGGCAACATTTTTAATGCTGTCAAATTAGGTTAAAATGCAACAAGCGAATCAATACCAATGATATACTAAACTAAACATTGTACCTCCAGGCCGCGTCAGCGGGACACGTGACCGTCGCGAAGATCCTCCTCGAGCACGGCGCCGGCATCAACACCCATTCGAACGAGTTCAAGGAGTCGGCTCTAACCCTCGCCTGCTACAAGGGACATTTAGACATGGTCAGGTTCCTTTTAGCGGCTGGAGCGGACCGCGAACACAAGACGGATGAAATGCACACCGCGCTCATGGAAGCCAGTATGGATGGACACGTGGAGGTGGCCAGGCTACTGCTCGATTCCGGGGCGCAGGTAATAATAACTCTTACGGACGTCAAGATATGATCTAATTCCTTGTGGTGATTGTATTTAGAGTTTTGATGGATATCCCCTCAGTGCTCGTGAACCTAGTCTTCTGAAACTTCTAGAATTCCCCCCATTAGATAGCTGATCTAAAGAGTCTACGCCCAAAAATCTTTTAACCCACCTTTTAAAACATAGTAACAATTGATATTGATTTGTTCTGCAGGTGAACATGCCAACGGACAGCTTCGAGTCCCCGCTGACGCTGGCAGCGTGCGGCGGACACGTGGAGCTGGCGATGCTGCTGTTGGAGCGCGGCGCTAACATCGAGGAAGTTAACGACGAGGGATACACGCCGCTCATGGAGGCCGCCAGGGAAGGTATGTACTCGTGTACATAGGATACCAAGCAACCTTGTATCAGTTACTGGCCAACTCTGGTGACGGAGTTTTTAGGCCGCCTTAAGACCTCCGTCGTGGCTTTACGACTGCTAGAGCCGGGACCGACAGTTTAACGAGCCCTGCGAAGCACGGAACTTCACGGAAGCGCTCAGGTGTAAATAGTGATGTAGAACGTCGCTTAACTTAGATAATCGGTGAAGATTGACTAAGCACGCTACGCAACGAGCGCTTCGAACGAGGACCTAGGATGCACTCGAGAGATATTTTGTCCACTCGTTCGGACAGAATCTAGGCATTTGGGACTATTTGTGAACTATTGCGATATCTATGGTAATTTTTTCGACAAAACGCGTCTTTTATTTATCTATTTTGAACCAGGTTGGCGTGAGGGTACCGGTACGAGTAATAAAGTCGAAAGCAGCCTACAACTCTTAGTTAATTATTATGCTAAACTATTTCTATAATATATGTATATATTTAATCTGGTTCTCAAAGAAAAACTACAGCGATGTCGTAGATTTTCGCTGAGAAAATGTTCTACAAACCTATTGTGTTATTCCCCAGGTCACGAGGAGATGGTAGCTCTGCTATTAGGTCAAGGCGCGCAGATCAACGCGCAAACCGACGAGACCCAAGAGACCGCTTTGACCCTGGCCTGCTGCGGTGGCTTCCTCGAGGTGGCAGATTTCCTTATAAAGGCGGGCGCTGATGCCGAGCTAGGCGCTTCTACACCTCTTATGGAAGCTTCGCAGGAAGGACATCTTGAGCTTGTGCGGTGAGTGATGTACCTACTGCTAGCGGTGAAAGATTTGTGTTATGAGATTGTGCTAGCATTGTAAAAGTGGCTGTATTGGACTATTGCGGAATTTAGCTCTTAGCGTGGAATTCAGCGGAATAAGTTAGCCTCTAGTCTAGTGTCTAGGGAGTCTAATGTCAAATTCGAGAGAGTATGGAGTCAATCAAAGTAGTATCTAAAGTGCAAACCAAAATCATGAATTAGCGAAATAGATTTGGACTGTGAAATTTGTAACACGCGCAGAACCTTCCTTCATATTGTAAAACTAGCCGTCGCCCGCGGCGTTGCTCGCGTTCTACCCTTTAGAGTGTGACGTTTCAAAATTCCTTTCTTAGTGCACCCCTACACTATATAAGGATACTACCCTCCAAATTTCATACCTCTAGGACTTATAGTTTAGGCTGTGCGTTGATTCTCTGTCAGCTTCAAAAGAGTTTTATATATATTGATGATGATGATGATGTTTAACGCACACGGGTTCAACCCTTGCAAGAACAGCGTACGTCACACAAATACAGATGCGTTACTTCTTCACATGACTTATATCATAATGTCAAATGTACTAAATCCCGTGTATTATCTACAGGTACCTAATATCAGCTGGTGCGGACGTGCACGCTCAGACGCAGACGGGCGACACGGCGCTCACGTACGCGTGCGAGAACGGACACACGGACGTGGCGGAGACCCTGCTCCGCGCCGGCGCGCAGCTCGAGCACGAGAGCGAGGGCGGACGCACGCCGCTCATGAAGGCATGCCGAGCCGGACACGTCTGCACTGTGCAGTTCCTTATCGGCAAGGTACGTCTATACTGGCTACTGTCATTATCATTTCCTTGCCCTTATCCCGCGCTAGGTGGGGTCGGCATAACATGTTTTCTTCCATTCACTCCTATCATTCCTCTACTGTATTGTACGCATATAGAACATACACAGGAGCAGTCCCTCATCGACAAGGTACGTGTATAGTGCCTTCTGGTAAGATCGGCGAAGTAGTAAGCATATGGATAGGACACAGGAGTAGTTCCTCATCGCCAAGGTACCAGTCTCCTGTACTGTACTGTACACATATAGAACGGACGCAAAACACAGGAGTCATCTACAAGATACATGTGTACTGTCTGTCGCGGTAGAGACGGCGCGCGTCGCGACGAGTCACTCCCGACAATCAGACGTTCGGCTCGGCCGGAATTACCAAAAGCTGCCGCTCGGCTCTCGTGCGTGAACCCGTGGGCTCACGCACTATTCGTACAGTATGTAGAGAGTATTTGGCCGAAAGCGCTTCTATGGAATTTTCTATAGGTTCTACTAACTTAACACATTCGAGTTCCACAGTGTAACGACACTGCAACGCTCCGTAGTCGAACTCTTATTGCCGCGTAGTATAACTCTGATTTGTAACGCAACTAGCGTTTAATTAGCGCTGACCTACCACTGTATAACATTTCTGTTGTTCATTCAATATTGTGTTACCTACGCAGGGCGCGGACGTGAACCGGATGACGGCGAACTGCGACCACACTCCCCTCTCCCTCGCCTGCGCCGGCGGACACGTCGACGTGGTCAAATACCTTCTCGCGTGCGACGCCGATCCCTTCCGCAAGCTGCGAGATAACTCGACCACGCTCATCGAGGCAGCTAAGGGCGGACACACGGCCGTCGTGCAACTGTTATTGGACTACCCGCATTCTGTCATGATGACGCGAGGAGGTACGCGATATATGAGCACTTCTCTCTAACAGCAGACAATAGACGAGCAACTGTTACTCTTTTGTAGAAAATGTATTGGAGAGCCTAATCCAAAGATATTAAGTCACCTTCCGAATCGATCATGGCTGGGAATCTTAATTCAGTAAATGGCTATCATAGCAATTATAAACGCGAAAGTTTGTAATGATGTATGTATGGATGTATGTATGTTTGTTACTCATTCACTCAAAAACTATGGATCCGATTTGAATGAAACTTTGAATATGTATTGTCGTGACCTGGATTAAACACATGGGCTACTTTTTATCCCGGAAAATAAACGGGACGCGAACTCTTCAGATTTCTCATAGCAAATTACACTTCCTAATTCTGCATTGACGAAGTGACGGGCACCAGCTAGTTCACTCTACAAACTTGTTGTACTATAGGTAATAACGGTTGCGAGGAGGGTGCGACTGGCGGCTGCCTGAGCGCGGCGCAGGCGGCGGCTCTCGGTCTGGCGCACGCGCCGGCGCCGACCGCGCCTGCTGCGCGAGCCCTGCTGCCGCAGCACCCGCACGCGGCGGGTCACGTGACACCGCATCCCGCGCACTCCGCCGTCACCTCCACGCACTCACTGCCCGACACCTTCCCTAAGGTCTACATCGACCGTGAGTTATATTACATTACTTAATACTACTACTACTACTACTTCATTACTAAAGAGAGAAAACCATTGGCGACTGAGCGGGCTGTATGCGCCCGGTCACGTGATATCACGACCGCGAGATAATTTTTTTGACTATCAGTTCAACTTCTAGTTCCCATAGTACAAGCTATGCTTAGTTTGGGACTAGAAGGTGTTCGTTGTTCGTGAATAATTATTATTTATTTATGAATCTCCAAAATAAATATTCTTGGATATACCACACAACGCTCTCTAGTCCCAAACTAAGCAAAGCTTGTACTATGGGAACTAGATCGCTGATAGATTACTTATATACATTTAACATGACAGGCATCATGGCTCAGTCGGTAGTAGCTCTGCCTTCCGTGCTGTGGGTCGTTAGTTTGTTATTTGTTTTGTTGTTGTTTGTTAGTTAGTTTGTTAGTTTGGGGCTAGAAGGCGTTGTGTTCAGTGTCCGTGAATATTTTTTTCTTTTAACTGATATGTGTATTGAATGTGAAAACCTTCTCGATAACTATAGGTTTGTATGTTATATCGTGTAGTACATAAATAAATAAAGAATAAACAAAAGAAGATTGCCTAGTACTAGTAAAAAAAACATATTAATATAATTTCGTTAGTTAAATATTATTAAAGGTCTGAATAAGGCTTATATTATATTATTATTATTATCGTGTAGTACAGCGTTGTATGTTGTATCGTTAGCGTCGGAACGGCCGCCATGCCAGTGTCCTCCGAAGCCGTCGGGGCACTCTGCGCCCGCCACCCCTAACCCCGTGTCGTCACAGGCGGCGCAAACCCTACCCGATAACTTCGCTAAGGTCTACCTCGACGGTGAGTTTATTCTTGTTTTTAGGGGTTTCTAAACCCTTATGGTGCGACGTCCGTCCGTCCGTTTGTCACAAACCGTATTATCTCAGAAACTATTACAGCTATTGACGTGAAATTTGGAATAGTAATATAATAGATCCTATCTATATTTGTATTTGTATTGGAAACTTTTAATTGGCCTTCAGTGTACTGTATTATGTTTATCTTCCTACTGTATAAATACGTAGCTGTTAGTTTTCCCAAAATTATTAAAATAAAATAAATTTAATTTGTCGAGTGATCATAGCCATTATCCGTTGCCTCATTTTGGCGACGAGGGTTGTCTGCAAGCTACCCTCGTCGCCATAATGAGGTCACGTTATCAAAATTGTTCGTCCACAGAGCGCGGCGTAGTTCCGAATCGCAAGAAAGCCGGTGCACCTCCTGCTCCTACCCCGGCTCCTACTCCCGCACCTACTCCTGCCCCTGCCCCCGCCCCTACTCCCGCGCCTACCCCCGCCCCGGGTACGAAACACAAATGTCCGCGGAAGCAACGCTCTGCGCCCCCGCATTCCGACCACCACCTGCCGCCGCCGCCTGACATCACGGATGATACTGTAAGTGATGCCTCTGTTACTCTCATACTCTATGATTCATCCACATGCAGATAGTTGTTATGCCTCTCTCACTGACATGATCTATGAT
This sequence comes from Eulithis prunata, assembly GCA_918843925.1. NCBI lineage: Eukaryota > Metazoa > Arthropoda > Insecta > Lepidoptera > Geometridae > Eulithis > Eulithis prunata. The sequence goes on along the minus strand of OU974016.1, from coordinate 1,794,546 downwards.
TAACACACATTCAGTTAGTTCGCCGTGATTCCTCTGTCACTGATATACTCTATGATTAACACACGCAGATAGTTCGCCGTGATGCCTCTGTCACTGACATACTCTATGATTAACAAACATGCAGGGTAATCGTAGTGATGTCTCTGTTATTGTTATTATCTATGATTAACCCACATGCAGATAGTTCGCCGTGATGCCTCTGTCACTCACATACTCTATGATTAACACAAGCAGATAGTTCGCCGTGATGCCTCTGTCACTGACATACTCTATGATTAACACACGTTTTCATGATTGGTAGTTTGAGTGAACAGTTCTAAATATGTGAGCGGTCAACAAGAAATGACAATCGTAACGCAATCGTATTTGATATTGCTTGATTTAATTTGGAACTGTTCCCTCAATATTTATAGGATTAGTCGACCATGGCTTATCCCAATAATGTATAAGAATAATCTACCTACATGCAAGTCATGCAATAGTAGAAGCTTAGGAAAAACAGTAGATCATTTTATCGCTAGTAGCTAATTCAAAAATGTAGATTCAATGCTTATCATACCAATTGAAATTCAGATCAGATTTACATTAGAGCAGCCTGTAACTGCCACCACAGGGATAAAAGTAAGCCACTATCAGAATGCCTGTTATTTCGATATTTGTGAATGCACAAATCATACTCAGATACCCAGACGGGCTATAAGACAATTGGTATCAAACCATAACCTACCAATGGGAATAAATAAATAAATAAATAAATGGGCACGCCATATTGATCAGTCATTATTTAGTCACAAAGCTTTTAGATAAGCTACTGGGATTGTATAATCTTCCCATCACTTAACCGTTGATAGGCTTAAACAAAAATGTTGCAGTAATAACCCCTGAAAGCATGATTCACGATAGACAGTGGTGAATAAAAAAAAGTATAACGGTCTTATTCCATAGTGGGGACTAAAGAAAGTCAAGGTTTATACAACCCGACCGAATTAAGCGGTGTAGCGGGGGAAGTATCGAGTTCCGAGCCAGGTGTCATGTTAATTCGGCCGGGTAGTATAAACACTGACGTTTAAACCGTGACTTTCTTTAGTCCCCGTTCTGGAATAAGACCGTAAAAGTTTAGAATATTATGATTTGTGGTCAGGTTCTTCTCTGTCACTGAAACATTCGAGTTTGGCAATGTGTCTATAGTGAATCATAAATGTAATTTTCATTTGTGTTGAATAACTTATAAAAAACGGGATATTACGTTTCATGTCTTTGCTCAGTCACTCATTCTTTCTTGTCATGTATGAAATAGAAAGTAAAAAAATATACATATAAAAAACGAATTGAAAACTAACTCCTTTTTTGAAGTTTGTTTAAAAAAAGAGCTATGAAGGTTTATTACCCGTATATGGCGAATCAAAAAGGATGTTATATGATTTGAAATTGGTTTAAAAGAGCCTTGAAGGCTTACCCCCTATCTTATAAAAAGTTAGAGTTGACATTATGTCCTGATTACGTATGTTAAACAAGACATAATGTCTACTCTAACTTTTTATAAGATAGGGGGTTAGTGCTTATTTGAAAGCATAAGCAAGCATGTTCCAACGAAATATTCCGTTTTTTTTTTGTAAAAATGATTCCCCCACCATTATCAAAAGTTTAAAAAGTTACCCTGTAATTAACAGTTTGCTTACACAATACTATCATGTTTCATTTCTCTGTGCTTGCTTCCACGGTGTAGATATGCCAGCACAACATGGCTAAGGTATCACTACCGCCGGGCTTTACTTGGAAGGATGTTAACGTCAAGAAAAATAAAAATATAGATCTTCCTAAAAATAAGTGTAAAGTGAGTGCAGTTTCGTTCTAAGAAAGTTTAAGGCGAGGTCTGTTCTGGAATCGATATCTCTCTCGCACGTACCAAATAATGAATGGCGAAAATTGCTAAGCAAAGACTTACAATGAAAATTAAGTATTTGAATCACTCACTAACGAACGAGAAACGGGGGGCGCCACTATCGCAGTTCACTTCACTTCCAATCTTTGGTGCTACTTCTCTACCAGATGGTTTGATGATGAATCAATTTGAGTGTTACGTAATACAAAGAAATAAATTTCTGTTCACCAAACATGTGCTACATCATTCCAGAAGAGATATCGCTTTATTGGATGTTTTTCTCATTAGATGTTGTTTTCATGTGCGTGCGCCACTTGGCTAAAGTATTATTCATTCGGTGCTGGTATCATGTATCATTTACTTCTATGTATTTAGTTGTGTTGTGTAAGTAGAGAAGGCAAGAGGAGAATTAAACTAAAAGAAAACTTGAAAATATATAAAAAATCGAACTGTATGTCTCACTGATTATACGTGTATTGCATGCTTAGTGTGTTCGTTTTACGTATACTACAAAGTTGACGTAAACTATATTGCTGTATAGAGATTGAGCAGCGCCCCTAGTGGGTAGTTTACAACACTTATGATTCTCGATACAAAATTATAGTTTACGTGACTTTTTATCAAACGTCAAACGTACACGCGGCATGCTGTTTCTGAATGGTTGGATTAATTTGTAATTGTTTGGTTATTTCTCTAGCAATATTTCATCTCCTCGCGTCTTCAAATGCAAACCGGGAGGCCTAAATATATGCTCAAATTTTTGTGTTATTTACTAGCTTCTGATGTTGTCGTAAACGGTTGATTCACTCTATGAAATAGTTCAGTTTCACTATATTTCTATGCCCAGTATAAATATTCTTCGACATTTCACACAACGCCGTCTAATCCCGATCTAAGCAAAGCTTGTGCTATGGGAACTAGATAGCTGATAGAATACTTATATAATTTTTTTACATACAGTATTTAGATAGTACACTATATCTAAGCGGTACTATCATTGCATAGCGAAAGCGGCATTCACCACGCTTGTGGGCTTCGACGGGCTTATCATTTGTCTAACATTAGCTAAATCATGATGCACTCAGCATATAAGTATTTTGACAATCATAACGAAAAATTAATATTCGAGCTACACTGCGCAGCAAAGGCACTCTGATTTCGGAATGTTGCTGCAATACCCCGCAGTGTAAATACATTACGATTGTCAAAATTCGTGCTTATTCCCCTGGGTCTCTTACCTATCTCATGTCTCACAAATACTTTGTTGATAGTGCTGCTTAGATTCTATGAACGACTTCTGCAAGTAGTGTGAATCAAGTATTAGATTTTGATGTTGAATTCCCGACAGTTGGTATCAGTTTGTTATGATGTACGATGATTTCAGAGAGGCGAAAGCTGCCATCGTGACGCACCCCCCGAATCTGATAGGTCTCTTCTCGAATTGGCTGATCCGGCAGGTATTTACACTTTAGTGACTCATTTCTCTTTGCATTTACATACAAAGTTGTATGAATCGTCCACAACACGGAACCCTAACGCGGGACGTCAGTGCAGATCTTATTCCTCTACGAATTAGAATTAGCTACAAAGTTGTATGATTGATCCAAATTCATATATCATGTGGGATTATCATTTTGAACGCCAACTGTAGCCAATAAATACACAGTACTTAGTACGCTAGATAGAATGGACCTTTTATGGCTAATGTGGTAAAGTAGGATATCTATAAAAACGGCAGTATTGAAGAACATTGTGACATTACACTGAGATCAATAACTAGATTGTGGTATAGTGACTCAAAGAAGCGACTTATAACCCAAACAAAAAAGTTCCTTTAGTGATTTCTTGATGTATTAAGTGCAGCTAAAGAATGTATTGTTATGTGAAGGTCCTCCGACGCTCGCTACGTCGGCCCTGCAAGCCTTGGACCTTCAGTTCTGCGCTCAAGGCAAGTTGTGGCATCCTGTGACGTCATAGCCATTATGTTTTTGCGCTCACATTCGCTCAATAACCGTTCTAATACCATACCATGTTAGACAAATCATGTGTCAATAACATCATGTCCTCAAACTATAATAAGAGTGACTATTGCCTAATATCCCAGCTGATTTCCGTCGCACAGATTCGTATTACGAGTGCATATACTGCTTTGTTTGTTTTGCATCTAAGTTATTTTGTAATTAACAAAAAAAAAACGTAGGATGCTCGGTGTGTTTTTGCTTGAAATAAATATAAAATCATTTATTTTGATTCGAATTGAAATTTTACGCCTCACAATAACAATATCCTGAAATAACATCAGTAGCAAAAATCATCCTTGCTTACTGTTTTTATTTTTAGAAATATGATTCCGTAACTTGAACAGAAAAAACTCCGTCTATTTCAGTCTTCAGAATGTTATATAGCTAATCAACTAGTCTAGAGTTTGATAGAAATATAATATCCGGTTCCATTATTGATTATCCGTCGATAATTTCCAATGATTCTATTTAATTTTCCTAAACTAACCTAATTTGACAGCACTCAAATTGTTACCATCTCTTTTTATGAACTGGAAAAACAAAGGCAGCTATCGTTTTAGTGTTCTCGTTAGTTTAAACGCACCAACCCAATCGGGCTCAATATCTCATCTCATTGGCTAAACTAACCGTAACAGTTTACATCAGCCAATTAGAAGAGAGCTACGATTCGTATAAAGTAACCGGGTTTTGTGTAATACAGGTGTGACGACCATTCACCCCCCCACGACGCCCCCATACCCCCCTCCGCAGCAGCTGTTCCCAGTGCAACAACTAGCCACCAATCTCAGTCAGGTGAGTCTTATTGTTATTGTCATGCGGTTTATTATCCATACTAATATTATAAAGAGGAAATATTTGATTGTTTGTTTGCATTGAATAGGCTACAAAACTACTGGACTGATTTAAAAAATTCTTTCACCGTTAGAAAGCTACAGTATCCTCGGGTTACATAGGCTATATTATATTTCAAAAAAGTTAGGGATCCTTACTCAAACTCTAATAATGTAATCCAAGGTGTAAAAAAATTACCTAAAAAAATTCAAATTTTTATTAAATTCTTACGGGTGTGCAAAACCGGGACAGACCGCTAGTTTGACATCAAAAAAATGGTTTGTCAGATACGTCGTTTGCTCTGTATGATTATAATGATTAATGTTTGAAAAAGGTTAAAAAATAAATGGCGACTTAGTCCAGCTGGTTATAGTTAAAACATTGTTTTCTATCACGCCTAGAACATTCCAATAGAAGAGCGTCCTCGTGCCAGGGCAGCCCGAAAATGCGCAAAGTTTAATTGCAAGTTTCTACTATTGGACGCTTTGCAGCGGATAGGACACCATATAGGCGAAGTGGGTGCCGTGGTCGTGGTAAACTGGGATAACAATGTTTTAGTTTGAATATTTGCAAATCAAAGTTGTGGTAAATACAGAGTGATCATTTTAGATTTAGAATATATTAAATTGCAGTACTACCCATCGTATTTTAGATTATTTCAAACGGGTATTCCTGTTTTTAGTAGTTGAAAATTCGTTATAAGTCTTAGATTCAATTCTTGTAAAGGAAATTAGTTTGTAGTGTATCGGGTCCTTAGTTTGGTAATCAGATTGATATTACGTTACTCTGCAGTACATATTAGTTTCATTTATTCTCATTATGTAAACACGAAAGTCTCAGTCAAACAAATCGCGTTTACGAAAACGCAAGGTATAGTCCATGCCTACTACTCACTAGGCATGTGTGTTTCTATATCTGATCGCTAAGAAGTTCATGCCTGGAATTACAGTTTGGAGATTCGAGCGTTATTCGTTTTACAAACGCATGATGTATTTCCCCAGCACCAACTCCAAGAATTGCAGCAGCAGCAACTGGCGCAGCTAGCGGCGCAGCAACAGCTGCACCAGCAGAAGCATAAACCGACGCAGCAGCAGTTGCAGCAGCAATATGCGAGTGGCATCGAGCTGCAAGCGGTCAGTCCATGCACTTGTATATCAAACACAATCCCATCCCACTAATATTATTGTAGCTCGATCTAGCTCGCTACATGAGAGCTATCCTAGATCGCGCAAGTGATCTTATCATGTAGTTTGAATATAAGTAACACTACCGAATACCATCCATTGATCAAAATTCGACCGCTTCACTACTTTAGTTGTTAAAATAATGCTACTCATTTCGTTCTACACACAATTAATTACACATAACTATTATTTTGAAACATATGTCTAGGGGTCAACACAAAAACATGGTGGTTCAGATTTGACGTTCTCTGATAACAGTAGGATAGAAGAGGTGTCGTGTACCGTATAAAATAATATGTTTCGATGTTATGTCCCAAGCAGGCGGACGATGGGTCGGGCTGCGTGGGCGGCGCCGTGGAGGCTCGCGAGCTCGGCGCTGTACTCGCATACTTACAGCGAGAGGTACCATCGCTCGTCGCACTGCCGCCCAACGAACTGCGCTCTCTTGTACTGCAGGTAATGTACAGAACAATTATCAATCTCTCGAGTGAACCTCATTCGAACCAACGAACGAGAGAATTGCCTGCTTGAGACATGCCGGGACCGACACAACTATCGATGAAGTCCTAAGCAGACGGGTGATGAGTCGGGGAATTCTCGGGTTAACACTTGTATTGTTACTTCATGGTTAATACGAAGAATGTTTAGGTTTGGGGCCCCGAGTAAGTCAGATAGAGGCGATTTGAAGGGTTCGGTTCAATTAAAGATATTCGTTGTAAGAAATTGCGTGCTCGACAAAGAGTTTTAGCACGCTGTAACACGTTTTATCTCCAGAATTATTGCTGAACATTAGGCTTCCTCCATAGATTTGTATAGCTATTTGCGCCACTAAATGTTTCTACCTGCTACTAAGTCTTGTTGGTATCCTTTCTGTCGTTGGATCTCCGGAGTAGATACTCCGACCACTGCCACTGAAACATATCTGAATATTATATCCAGGTGATGCAGCAAAAAACGCACGAGATCCTCTCAGCGAAGTGCGAAGGCGGCGAGGCTGAGGCCGCGGACCCCGAGCGAGAAACCCGACAGCTATTGGAAGCGGCCGAGCAGGCGCTCAGCTCGGACTGGCCGGCCAGGCCTGACCATCATCATCATCACCACTCGCATCCTCATCACCATCACCACGTGGACATTGCTGCGGTAACACACTTAACCATTTCAAGGGCTCAATTATACTTGTCAGCTGAATCGTAGTTATTCATCTGTTTTTACGTTATTTCTTATTGTACTATCAAATCAAAATCTGTCAGTTGAAACGCGGCTGTTTTTAGGCTATTTCGATTTACCTCCTTAGTGACGTTTCATCTAAACTGATCGATTTTACCGCATTTGGAACTGAATAGAAAGGTCAGCCGTTGTAACTCAGTAGAATTGAGCCCCAGGGGTCATCTAAATCGTCGTCCAGGCTTAACGTCTCTCAGCAGCCCCTGGTTCGTCTTTTCCTCTGAAAGACTAGCGAGAGCTTGTACTTTGGTAGATTTGTTGCTCAATCAAACTAATTGTGGTTTATTTTTAAAACCATTTGTATTCACACGGTACAGCAAGTAGGCAATGGCTGTCAGTACCGAGTGCGTCCGAGCTCTCCGGCCGGCCCCGCGCTGGAGCACCCCCTGACGGTCCCACGCCCCGAAGCGGACTCGGACCCAACACAACCTCACTTCGCACTGCCGCCGCCCACCATGTCGTATGACGAGTACAGGTATAATACGGCATCTTGACAATCACGGAATTTATCTTTTCTAAATATATAAAACTCTTTTGAAGCTGACTTAGATTCAACGCACAGCCTAAACTATAAATCCTAAGTCCTAGAGGTATGAAATTTGGAGGGTAGTATCCATATATAGTGTAGGGGTGCACTAAGAAAGGAATTTTGAAAAGTCACACTCTAAAGGGTCTATTTAGAACGCGAGCAACGCCGCGGGTGACGGCTAGTTTATTTATAAAGCCGTTCATGGTTGATATGCCACCTATCCGCACTAAACGCCCTGCGTCTACATTTATTATGCGGACAGACAGCCAAAGAGTGGAACTCGTTGCCGGCGTCTGTGTTCCCGAATGACTATAATTTGGAAGTTTTCAAGAGTAGAGAGAATATGTATCTTCTAGGTAACCGTGCTACATCGTCGACCACAACATCATTGTTTAACATCAGTTTATCTTTATCTACTAGTTTGTGTGTTATTTGCTAAAGGTACATTGTAATAGTAATGTTTGTTTTCAGATCGTCAGCGTCATACACCCCTCCTCAACCTCCCCAACAACAACCCCAACAACAACTCCAACAACAACCCCAACCACAACCACAACCCCATACGAAACGCGAACAACACCACACAAACGCAACCAAGAAGAAGGTTAGTAAGAAAGAGGTAATGTGTCGTTTTGATAACACCATTTTTACGCTTTTGCTAAACTTTTTAATGATTTTAGAGTCCTGCCTTGTCGTCTGCAATAATTATAGTTTTTGAAATACACCTTAATTCATATCATTTTCATCTGCCATAATCACTATAAAACGATAGACATTTGAGTTTATAACATTTTTATTTGAATGTATTAGTAATCGTATGCACTAATAAATTTTCATTGATGTCTTGGCTCACTATGGTTTTGAAAAATTCAAGATAACGAAAACTCATGAATGTATTTTGATACTTACGGTTGCACTGTGTTTGTCTTTAGATTATTTGATACTCGCAATAAACTATTAGTTTAAATTATATTTATTTTATCGTAAGACTTCATACTTTTGTACTAAATCTGACAAAAGCACATCAAATTGTTCAAAAAGTACTCCACAGTCAGACACTCTAAAAACATTGCACAGCCAGATGTTCTTGAGGCGTAATCAGATGCATTTATTTGAAGAACGAAATAAGTCACATGCTTCAAAACCAGAGTTGAAAACCAGAGGAATTCATAATAAGTAAAGTGAATGCTTAATTATTCGGGCCAAAGGGGTATATTCATATTGGTCTGCTAAAGCTGTTGCCATCTCTTTGCGTTGTCACGCATGTGACAATCTTAGAGCATTTTTAAAAGCCGCCCTAAAATGACAGTTGAATTTGAATAAAGCGATCAAATTCCAAGTTTAGAGTTACATTTAAGGCCCAATTACACCATACCATTTTCTTGTACGTACCAGTGCAATAATTGAATGCAATAGTTGAAGCGCCTTATTTGACATTCAAGAATTAAAAGCAAATGTTTACACGCGGATATATGAACAAAACTTGTATACCAGATCAAATTATGTTACGTGTTGTTTACACCCCATGCAATTCATTTATTGCATTCAATTATTGCACTGGTACGTACAAGAAAATGGTATGGTGTAATTGGGTCTTTACAGACTGAAAGCCTAAAGTTAGAGACTTGAATTTTAAAGTCGAGCGTGTAATGATTTGCAGAACGAAAGCTCAAAGGCAGTTGCTTAACGCTATATTAATTTATAATCCGACATGCAAATAATGTGTATGTTGTTATTATAGGGTCGTCTAAAGTTAGAGATTTTAATTTCAAAGTCGAGCGTGTAATGATTTGCAGAACCAAAGCTCAAAAGCAGTTGCTTATCGCTATATTAATTTATAATCCGACATGCAAATGATGTGTATGTTACTGTAGGGTCGTCTAGCGGGTCGTGCGCGTGGCGCGGGCGCGGGCGCGGGTGCAGCGGCGGGCGCGGACGGCGCGGCGAGTGCGGCCCCGCCCGCCGCCTACTCCGCCATGGACGTGGACGGCGAGACCGACTCCAACCACGACACCGCACTCACCCTCGCCTGCGCCGGCGGACACGAGGAGCTGGTGGAGCTGCTGCTCTCCCGCGGCGCTGACATCGAGCATCGCGACAAGAAGGTACGAACATAGCTGTTCACTCGCTCGATGCAATGAGCTAGGTTATTCTTTGCAGGTAAATGAGTGCTCAAGACCGGTGCCCGTTGGTACAATTGATTCAAACATGCGACGTACCTACCTTTTAAATGAAAGTGCGTCTGATAACAAAAGCCGCATGCACTTTGCACACTGAATACGTTTTTCTGCGTCAAATAGGTGTGACATTGCATTTGTGAAGTGGGAGCGGGAATATTTCTACATCCATTTCAGTTTCAACGCACGAATGTGTTTCAAAATCCCAACAAGTCTGGATTGTTTTCGTACGTCGGAAGTACACACGTACGTATACGTACAACTAACTCGTGGCCAGTCTTGGAATGTCGGAATCGATCGTGCGTGTTCGTACGTGTACTCACGATTAAAATTCGTACAAAAACGTATCCAAAGTGCGCGCGGCCTAACGCTTGCTTGCTTGTTTACAATGTTCAAAATTGTTAACGATATCATTTGCACAGGGTTTCACGCCTCTCATCCTCGCGGCGACAGCCGGCCACGAGAAGATAGTCGAGATCCTGCTAAACCACGGAGCGGACATCGAGGCACAATCCGAGCGGACGAAGGACACTCCACTCTCGCTCGCGTGCAGCGGCGGCCGCTACGAAGTTGTCGAGTTGATCCTCTCGCGAGGCGCCAATAAGGAGCATCGTAATGTGTCCGATTATACGCCGCTGTCGCTCGCTGCCTCGGGTGGTTATGTCAATATCATCCGATTGTTGCTCACGCATCAGGTAACTATAATAAATGATCACATTAGGGGTCATCCATAAACTACGTCACACTAATTTTGTGATTTTTGACCCCTCCCCTGTCCTTGTCACAGTCGGTCACATTTGTGAGACCCCCCTTCCGTAGTGTGACGTCACATATCTTGCAATTTTACATCTAGAAATTATTACATTAAGACAGCACTACCGAAATTAATTTTATTTCTATTTAAATTATTTTTGATATATTTTTTTAACATTTTGATAAGAATGAGTTAGAATAGTATAAGATTTTGAAATGTGACGTCACGAAACTTAGGACAACCTAGCACCCCTTGTCACACTTCGTCGACCCTCTCCCTCCCCCTTACCGTGTGACGTAATTTATGAATGACCCCTTATTTATCAATAATAAGACGATCCTATCCTACTGTATCTACCAGTTCATTAACTTGAGTGTGGTCAGGGTGGATCTAGTCCTAGATTTAGTCCTACTAAAATGTAATGTGAACCTATTTTCGGGTTATCTCACTCCTATTGTAATTTTCAGGCGGAAATCAACTCCCGTACCGGTTCTAAACTGGGCATCTCCCCGCTAATGTTAGCGGCGATGAACGGTCACACGGCGGCGGTTCGACTGCTGCTCGACTGTGGCTCCGACATCAATGCACAGATTGAAACCAATCGGAACACTGCCCTTACACTCGCTTGCTTTCAAGGTATGTGCTCTTTTATCATTAGAGTTCGATTCGTCAGTTAAAGAATGAAAGTTGTATATTCTTTTATAATTAAATATTAGAGTTGGATTCGTCATCTAAGGAATAAGAGTTGGATTCGTCCTCACTGTAATTAGCAACGATAATTGGCCACTCCAGTCCTCAGCCTTACCTATTTCAAAGGTAATAACTCTACTGCAGCGTTCGTCTGTTACCTCAGTCATCAGATTTGTCAAATAATTTGCATAATAATCTTAGTCCAAAAGGGTTCAAATCTAAGAATCTCTCTGCTGATGCTAAGACGAGAGTTGTCTTCTTTCTAGAGAGTTTAGAGACTCATTATCCCACTGGACGTCGTCGTTAGTTTGCGATCACAATCCTGTATTATTATTGAATAACTAAAGGGTTCGTGGCGTAACTTGCTTAGTCAATCTTCACCGATTATCTAAGTTAAGCAACGGTCTGTGCGGTCACTATTTGGATGAGTGACCGCAGCATTTACATCTGAGCGCTTCCGTGCTTCGGAGGGCACGTTAAACTGTCGGTCCCGGCTCTAGCAGTCGTTAAGCCACGACGGAGGTCTTAAGGCGGCCAAAAACTCCGTCACCAGAGTTGGTCACTAACTCATACGAGCTTGCTTGCTTGCTATTATATTCACAATAGCCGTCGCCCGCGGCGTTGCTCGCGTTCCCTTTAGAGTGTGACTTTTCAAAATTACTTTCTTAGTGCACCCCTACACTATTTAAGGATACTACCCTCCAAATTTCATACCTCTAGGACTCATGGTTTAGGCTGTGCGTTGATTATCAGTCAGCTTCAAAAGAGTTTTATATATATTGATGATTGATTTGTTTTGTCACAGGTCGTCACGAAGTAGTAAGCCTCCTCCTAGACCGCAAAGCGAACGTGGAACACCGCGCTAAAACCGGTCTTACCCCCCTCATGGAAGCGGCGTCCGGTGGCTACGTGGAAGTGGGCCGGGTGTTGTTGGACAAAGGAGCTGATGTGAATGCACCACCTGTACCGTCTTCAAGAGACACAGCACTCACCATCGCTGCTGATAAGGGACATACCAAGTTCGTCGAGCTGTTATTGCAAAGGTAACATTTTTTTTTTAACTAGCCGCTTCTTGGAATCTATACTAATATTATAAAGTTGGTACTTATATCTAACTAACACATTAGGTAAGAGGTTATCCTGCACTGTAGGTACGTGGAAAGTAGGTACACAACTTGGCTCGCACAATAGAAGGTAGGCACTTACTGAGTATAGGTAGGTAAGTAGCATAAAATAACGATGATTATGGACCGTAATAAATCTGTAAATTGGACAGATAAGGCAGTTAGTAACGTACATGGCGGAACTCCAACTCCCAACTAGGTGTCCCTGTATTTGGGAGAAAGAGAAAGATAAAGAAAGGAAAGATTTGATTGTTTGTTTGCATTGAATAGTCTCCGAAACTACTGAACCGATTTTAAAAATTCTTTCACCGTACCGTATCGGGTTTACTTTGGAAAAATCACGTTTGTCTAATTATTTTGTACATAGCAGTGAAACTAACATCTGTATTCGCAGACGAGCGGCAGTAGAGGTCAAAAACAAGAAGGGAAACTCACCTCTGTGGCTCGCCGCGAACGGAGGACATCTCGCGGTAGTTGAGATGTTGTACACGTCCGGCGCCGATATCGACTCACAAGATAATAGAAAGGTATGTGACTCTTAACGGGTGGTCGAGAAGGTTTGGTTTGCGTGTCCAGTTAGTTGTCCCGAGTTCAATTTTATTAAACAAGTGCTTGTGTAGGGGAGTTTATCATTGCATCTGAAGAAGCTAGTATAAAGATTAGTGGCAAATTTTCTACCCTAAAGGGTCATTTTCCAGATTAATTGCGCGTCAGGTTTTTAATAAATACTTTAGCGGGCGAAATCTTGCATATTTCTTGAAGTTTGTCTCTATTTACAGGTTTCATGCCTGATGGCGGCCTTCCGAAAGGGCCACACGAAAGTGGTCAAATGGATGGTCGGCGTAGTCACGCAATTCCCCTCCGACCAGGAAATGACAAGGTACGTTCCCACCACACTCACACGTAGCGTTGCACTGTTAGAGGCGGATTATCTAAATCGAAATCCAGTTTGATACGTAATCTTGTGTTTTCCAGGTACATCTGTACCATTTCCGATAAGGAGTTACTTGAGAAATGTCAGGAGTGCGTTCGGGTTATTCGCGCGGCGAAGGAAACTCAAGCGGCGCGCGCTAACCAGAACGCTACCATACTCCTCGAGGAATTGGACGCCGAGAGGTGCCGAGAGGAGAGTCGAAGGCAGGCGGCAGCACGACGCAGGGAAAGGAAGAAGAAGAAGAAGCTAGAGAAAAAAGTGAGTCTGTAGTGTGTGCGTAGTTTGCTTTGTAGGTAGGTAGGTGTTCGCTTTAGAGTACAGTAGGGTTGTTTACAACTTTAGAAGCACTGAGCAGTTTGAGCCCACCTGCTTATATATCAAGGTATCAAAGCTTATATTTCTCTCCGTTTATGCCTACATTTAGTAAATGTCTGCTGATCAATTGGGTATATGAATTACCAGGAAATGTAGAGCTTCAAACCGCCGTAAAATGCTTATCATTGTTCTTGACTGCTTGAATGAGCACTATTAGTGGAAGTACGAGCTAGAATTAGCATAGTTTTGTGTGTACAATGTAAAGTGCTGCTGTATAAACATATTTATCTACATATAGTAAGCCGTAGTTAATTTAATTGGCTTTTCTAGCATTTTTATATAAAAAAAACAACAGCCTACTTAGCCTAATCCACTGAACCTAATTCGTGCGGAGCCGACTAAACCGCACATCTCTTAATGTTTCACCATTTGAGATGGATAAGTGGGACAGGCGTCACAGTTCAGTCGGCAATAGCTCTGCCTTCCGTACAGTCGTGGGTTCGATAAATAGTTCAATAAAGAGATGAACTTCCTGAGATTCACGTTATCTTAGTAGGTTCTTTACACTAATTTAATGTCCATGTTGAAATGCTACTTCATGATAACTAAGGTTTTCATTAAAAAACTCTACTTCAGCAAGTCAATGGTCAAGTCTCTAGATTTGACCTAGATTTGACTGTATCATACCTAGGACATCGGTGATGATCGGTAGATGAAGAACAATTATTAAAGTAAAGATATATTACACAAAATATGCACTAGGGTCGAGGATATAGGTATTACGCGATAATATACTAGTGTCTCAAAGTCTTCTCAGAGTGTGGTTAAAAAAATAACATCATCATGACATTTTAGTCCGTAGTTAAGTTTTACGGGGTCTAGTTTTGTGCAAAGCTTCTGCACCAAACAGTAGATCCAATAACGATCTCGAGCGATAAATATAGTGATATACAGTCGACTGAACAGGAGGAGAGACGCAAGGCGGTCGACCCGGAGAAGGTCTCGCTGTACGGAGACAAACCTGACGAGGAAGCCAGTCTCGAGGGAGATGATGAACCGCAGGCCAAGGAAGAGGGGGATTCTGGCATCGACGCCAACTCACAGGTATATGTCTAATAAAACTACAGTTATCTTTAAACACCGTAAACATTTGAAATCTCTTCTCAGAACTTTGCATCCATCACTCTGATCTGAAAAGTGTTACGGCTGATTGATGATTTAAATTATTTACCTGAGGGTTTACCTCAACCGTTTGATGGTATTGCAGAATATGCACATGCTTAGGTAAATTCAGTCACTTTTAAATTGAGTTAAATATAAACCAGGGCCATTTAATCAAACCTCATTCATTGACCATTTAATACGACCTTGCGGTTCTTTAGAGAGTAATTGGAGACCTTAGTCTAGCAGCAGAACTTCAAGAGCTCAAGTAAAAAAATATATAATTGTAATATATCAGGGTTCATGTTCGTCGTCGGACGTGAAAGCGGCGCCGGCGCAGAGCGCGAAGGTAAAGAAGAAGAAGCGCGAGGACAAGAGCTCGCCCCCGCCGCCCGCGCCCGCGCCCGCGCCACCCAACAAACACACTGAAAAGGTAACTAAACAATAACCCCAATTCTGTTGTACCATTATTGTAATCGACACTAATTTCACAGCGCTGTCTTCAATGTTTTAGTTTATGAAAAACGGCATCAATTGTAATGCCGTCAACTTAGTTAATTTAGGAAATGAAACAAATCTTCAAAAACGTTACATGCCTCTCATAATTTCATTTACCTAACATTTTATAACTTTGGAATGACAAAAAGAAAAAGATTTTGTTTGTATTGATTACAGTGAACAGAAAGAACCACCCAAAAGCAAGTCGAATGTGCAGTGTTAGAAAATAAATCCTGATTTATTGCAATTCTTCCACAGACTAAACCCAAAATAGAGAGTAAGCCGGAGAAGGAGAGCACCCCCAAGCCGGACCCCCCGAAGAAGGTCGAGAAAGAAGCAGTACCTCCGCCCTCGCCGCCCGCGACGCCCGCCAAGCCGCCGCAAGCCGCGCCGGCGACACTCGACCGACGCACTGATAAGAAAGACAAGTGAGTACTAACCACCATGAGAACTAACAATGGGGAGACACAAGGTACATACATACCGCGTAATAAAACGAAGACTTCTTTTAAAAGCATACTATAAAATATTTGATTATTTAGAAGACAAACAAGCTTGGGACGAACCAGCTCCAACTCATCCAATAAAAAAAAATTGTAATCGTAATCACGGTTCAAAGTGATCACTGAGATTATATTGAATAAAAGCTTTTTGACTTTAACATACCAACAGGTGGCGCTGTACTTGTAGTCTAGTCTAGTGCATGCACATTATAAATGGTACGCGTTTTTCCTGATTTTATCAGTATTCATAATTCTATGCCAACGGCGGCGTGCCTAAAAAGATTTAAATAAAGTAAACTCAATTCTTACTGTAAATAATCTTGTATAATACTTTGATATACAACTTAATTAATTTTATCTGCTTTTTACAACTAAATAACCGATCCAGAAGCAAAAAAATAAGAGACGTTTTCTGTTTCTGGTTTATTTATTGACATTTTGTATCAAATTTAACGGCCATGATCGTACTAAATTCAACCACTAAGGATAGTTATGCTCTGTGTCTCCCCATCACATTCGTATTGCGCGGTGGCACTGCTAAGTCCGACAGTCAAACCACCGTTAACGCGCAGTGTAACGGCAACGACTGTCAGATTTAGTCGCTGGGTTTTGAAAAACTGATTTTTACTGTTTTTGGTTTGTTGGGTATGGAGTGGAAAATACGCTGATTTGATTCAGATACACAGTTCATTCAAATTGATTGGCTTTGATTGGATGAAGTGCGCTATCTTCAAACGGTACCAGTGGTAACCAACCAAATGGTTGCATTATCCTTATTGAAAGGCAAAGAATGTATATCTTTGCCGATTCTCAGGGCTTTTGTGCCCATAGGCATTGACAAGTTTCTTTATCTACTATACAAAAAGAGATTACTTGATACTGATGTGATACTTGTATAATCTTCTAAAGTATCGAAAATAAATAAAAGACTCATCTCGATGACACATACTTGATAAAACAGTACTTTTTTTAAAGCCATTACCTTTATTATCAGCGTATTTTCACTGTTAAAACTGGGTTCGACCAACTCCCAAGTAACGCTATTCGTCGGATAAAATACTATACGTGTCTACTTTAAACTTGTCAAACACAAGGACGGAAATATTTTAATGTAAAGAATAGCGTTATTCGGAATTTATCGAACGTCGGGTTGTGAAATGACTACTTACCAATACTCTTTTATAACTAAATGCCACGTTGACAAATTACTAACCAAATTAATGAATCCTCTTATGACGCTTTGTTACAAAATTATGTAAATAAAACATAATAGTGGAACTCATCATGGCTCTTGTTGTAACTGCATTTATATTATATTTCTTGATGTAACGGCACTAAATCTGTACAGCAAATGTCTTTTGGTCTCTTCCCATTCTTTATTTGTACTAACAGTTTGGTAAGCATTCATTCAGTTGTGTACAGAATAGTAGATTTTTCTGACTAAAATTGCCTCAAAATGTATAAATTTTGTATCAATCCGAGGGCGCGCGATTTTAGTCTGAAACTTCAACTACAATTGCATGCTTTTAGTCGGAGATTGCTTGTTAATTTTGTATTTGTGCTATTTTCTATAGGGAAAAACTGGCCCATCGACCAAATAACTAATTCAAAATTGTAAAAACTTATACGTTTTTCAAGAAATTCACAGGAAAATTGGTTACATGCCTTTTTATTTGTTGTTTGGTCGAAGGATACAAAATCAAAATATTGTTTGCAGAAAAACCGAAGAGGATAGCCCTAAGAGCATTACAGTACAGAATGTTAAATACGGGAATAATTCTAGAAAGAGTCAAGTGTTCGAATCGACTAGGCACAATATGGAAAAAGATGATGTTGATACAACAGAGAAAAATAAAAAATCACACATGAACCAGTAAGTGTCGACTCCATATTGTAATCACGACTCAATCGGAAATCTCAGACTAGTCACAATATACACTACTATACAGTGCCAACAACATATTCTCTGCAGTACACGAAATAATTACAAAATGAAGTAACTTATTGTAGTCATATTTATTCACACGTTTTTAAGCGGCCTTTTTGAACTAAAGAGAGAAATTGTTGGCATTATACTATTGGGCAGAAGCTTGCATGATACAAATGCACTATGTTATTTTTTGCATGGTATTCGAATTGGTTTCGCTTTAGTAGTTTGAGACTTGAGTAATAATGAGACAAGCAAAATGGTTGGTTTAACTTTAACATTTAGCTTAAGCTTGGTATTACATGTAAATCTGGGGGAGAAACTGACGACAACTAATTATTTAGATTAAAATATTGTATAAAATTGCGTATTTTGGAAGCTATAATACAGCGAACTTATTGTGAAACTGATAATACATGTTGTCTCATTTTCTCAACAACCCATAAATTCAGTGAGATCAAGTTTTTATTCCCACTATATTGCACATTGCACAAAAATAATAGCACAGAAGGCAACATATAATAGAGATCTCAAACAGTACGGTGTTCGGCCGAACCATCTCAATATACGTCATCATGTTTTATCTAATCAAGCAAGCAAGCTCGTATGAGTTAGTGGCCAACTCTAGTGACGCATATTCCTAATTCCACTTACGAACTTGTCAGCTGAAACGCAGCTGTTCCTAGTTTTTAATCTTTAGGCTATTTTTATCCAGCTGAACAGTGACGTTTCAGCTAAGCGGATCGGTCAAACCTTTGTTGGTACTGAATTGAACGTCAACCGTTGTAGATTAGTGGAATTAGGGTATTAGGTAAAATTATCCTATAGTATTATAAAACAAATGACCTCCGATCAAATATTGTAAAACGTTTATCTATGCAGATGGGAGATTGACCCGAAGACGACACCTCCGAAAGGCGCCACCGCCGCGCGCCGGGAGGAGGGCTGGAAAGAGGTTATACGCAAATCTAGCGTACAGACGCTCTCTACGCTCGAACCTGGGTTAGTATTATTGTATGACGAATTCAATTCTTTTTGGTTTGTTCTAAAATTATTCAAAATGGGGTATGTACTGGACTTGATAGAACAGAGGATTTGGTAATAGGAGTGGTCTATTTAGCAGACAAACCAACAGATCAAATTCTGGTCCGCGTAGTTAGAATAGAAAAGTATCAATACTTTTCTATAGTTACTTGATTTATCATCAATATATATAAAACTGTTTTGAAGCTGACTTAGAATCAACGCACAGCCTAAACTATAAGTCCTAGAGGAATGAAATTTGGAGGGTAGTATCCTTATATAGTGTAGGGGTGCACTAAGAAAGGAATTTTATAACGTTGCACTATAAAGGGTAGAACGCGAGCAACGCCGCGGGCGACGGCTAGTTAAGTTATAATATTTTAGTCAATTACATAAATTGTGAAAAGCAAATGATGATGGATGATACATGACATTACGTAAATCAGGCTTCATTCCATTAGTATTTCAAACAATCAGCAATGGTACTATTTAAACAATCGCCGTTGTCAATGTCCCATAAAATAATGTAAAATACCTCGCATATTCATTCACAGCTGCAAGAAAGTATCGGTAGCATCGCACGCAATATCTCGAGTGATCGGCCGCGCCGGTACCAACATCAACGCGATCCGAGCCGCAACCGGCGCGCACATTGAAGTCGACAAGCAAAGCAAGGGCCAGGGCGAGCGTATCATCACCATCAAGTTAGTGTACTTCTTTTGTACCTTTCGTCCTGCTGTACTGTACATAGTTTTAGCAAAGCAAGCTTAAATGAGTTGGTGACAGATATTTTAGGCTGCTTTAAGGCCCTCCGTTGGGGCTTAACGACTGCTAGAGCAGGGATCAACAGTTTAACGTGCCCTCCGAAGCACGGAAGCGCTTAGATGTAATTGCCACAACTTGATGACAAATCACATGTATTTTTGAAAGTTTCTTGAAATTTATAAATTCAAATTATCCGCATCGTCTTCGCTGCGCGCTTGTTACTACTTTGACTTTGGCCTTTGACGTTCGTGACGTCAGAATTGAAGAGCCCACGTCATAAGACGCTGCTTTATCCCCTTGTTTAACGCTCCACTATTAATGAACAGGGGCTCAGCGGAGGCGACAAAGCAAGCGGCTTCCCTCATCGCGTCCATGATTCGCGACCCGGAAGCGGACATCGCACAGCTGCTGCCCCGCGCTAAGCCACCGCCGCCGCAACCACAGCCCAAGCCGCCTAAGCAACCCCAACCCAAGGTAATATACACAGACTAGCACTCGCAACTATATATAACGTGTAGCAAGTGTCTATGATACTGAGGATTTGTTAGAGGCGACCGAAATAATTATTTCAATTTGACATTTTTATTATTAGGCCAGCTGATACCCCCCCGCGCCTTCGTACGCGTGCGAAACTTTCCACCAAAATATCTTTCAGCCAGCTTGCGATGAACCTCGTAGCGATTGGCTGCTTTTGGTTTAGAGAGTTCAACCTGTATCTAAAAATCAACATCTTTGATTTCAATAAAATATAGCCTATGTTTCAATCCGGAAAAAGGGCTTCTGAATGGTATAAGTTTCATTGAAATTGCTCTAGTAGTTTAGGCGTGGTCCGCGAACAAACAAACAGACAAACTCGATATTTGGAATCAGAATCGTGGTGGGTTTCCTGTAATCATCACGCAAACACTGGTAAGTGTTTGCGTGATGATTACAGGAAACCCCCAACTTGGTAATCTTTTGCAGAAATCTATGACATCAGATATTTTCAGGTAGTGAGTAATACTGTGCTATTGTCTCCAGGTGAGTCAGCTATCGACGCCGGTAGCAGTGAGCGTGCGCGCGGCAGTGAACGCCCGCGCGCCGCCTAAAGCCACGCACGCCGCTGCACCCAGACCCACTGCACCGCGTCTACCCACGCATCGTAAGTATTACATTCTATGTACAGGGGTTAGGGCAGGGCACTAGAAAATTTGTCACTCGTATTGTAACGGTAGCATACATGAGCTACAATGCGTGGCAATCGCAGTCACTTGTGCTTACCCCCCAGTATATTCGTTTGTTTGTATACAGTATGTTTGTTGGGGCGTCTATAATATAGGTAGATAAAGGTTCGAGATACTTAGACGGTACAGCTAGTCGCCTTTGGCGCTTTTCAGCAGTTTGATTCGACTTTATTCAAAAGCCTTTTTCAAAAATTGTTAAAACTATATTTACATTTACTTCTAGCTCTAACAGCAGTGGAGAAGCGAGCCGTGTCCTCAGCCTCTACAATCGTACCGACCAGTGCCTCCATAGTAGGCGCTGTCAGCAAAAGCGGGGTGTCGTATACGGGCGCTATAGTGGGCGCGCGGTCTCACACCTTCGCGGCAAAACTTACCGCTTCGTCGGCCAGTGTACCGCCGCCGCCTCCGCCGCCCAATGACAAGCCTAGAACCGTACAGGTGCGTATCTCAGGCATAGATAAATAAATAATGCCTTCCCTGAGTTTAGGTAATGCAAATTTGATACATGCAATTGCAGCACTATACACAATTACACATAATACACAATCATGGTTTCAATTCGCCCACTCGGGGTGCTAACACTGCATCTAGACTAACTCGAATGAAACTCTGACTCGAGAGGTAGTTCCGTCACATACAAAAATGTTTTTTTTTTTCGTCTCATCTATTCGAAAATAGGCCCTTTGTTCTTTGATAAGTGCGCGCAAAATAGGTCATTCCGGTGCACCTAAAACCGGCGACGAAATGACATGAGTTTGGAACACTATTAAATTAAAAAGCTTGAACGCAATACGCCTCGATAAAGTCCTGCCCGTTAATAAAAAAGCGCGCCTGCGGACGCGGCATTGGTTAACCTCGAGCGACGTACTTTGAATCCCTCGCTACGTTAAGGATTCTACTCTACAATCCCCCGCTACGTTCGGGATCCCACCCGATGCAAAAAATCGCTTTCGCTCTCTAAATACATTATTTTGATGCCTTATAACACAATGTACTATTCTATTATACAGATGTGCAGCAGCGCACCGGCGGCGTCCCCCGAGGCACGCGACCCCTCGCCCTCGCCCGCGCCGGCGGCGCCCGCACCCGCGCCCGCCGACGACTGCGACACCAAGCATCGCCTGCCCGAACGGAACACGCAGGTAACTGTCACTTACTACCTACGCAATGTACACTGTACACCTTCACCAACGGAGTTCCCTGAGACACGTGACCGTTACCAATGATAGAAAGCTAAATAGTCATTGATGTCGATTCTGTGGTTGCATTTTTCTAAACTAACCTAATTTAACAGCAATGCAACGTTTAGAAAAATGCAGCAAAAGAATCTGTACCATTGTCCTAACTGAAAAATGTGGGCTTAGGCTAAAGTATTGGCATATTGAGACTAACCTTGCAATATTTTTTCAGCTAAGCCCAGACAATACCGGTTCATGGAACCAAAACGAAGAAAGCACTGCCAACCCTACCGCAGCCCTTCACATCAACACTACGCCTCAGGTAAACTATATGCTTCCAGACTAAGTAGTAATAATAGTTTCCTACTGATGTAGAAACCCTACGCAATGTCGTGTATAATTTTTTTTTTATAAAATCAGTGCTGAACAATCTGTGGTCTTACCGATACATTTTCAGAAAGAACAATTTAGGATCTTTTCCATCGCCGGCTTCCTGCGTTCGTGACATTTTGTCGGGTATACGTTTTGAAAATGCCTTAGAATCTCCGCGCGACAATAATAAGAAAACGTCCTGACCGTCCTATCAGTTAATACAACTTATTTATTATGTATTTTAGTCAAGCAGCAGTAGCAACAGCGGCGGTGCACCGGAGTACTCTCTGTTCAAGGACATCTCCGGCGCCGCCTCCATGTGGGGCGCGGGCGACGCGCATCACAACGTCGAACTGCCGCCGCCGCAGGTAATCATCATCATCACAGTAGTAGACCGCTGTGTGAAAGGGGAAGTACTACCACCGTATGTCTGCCGTCAAGCAGTGGTTCTGTGACAGTAGCGTAAACAGACACTGAAAGAATTGTAACAAGTTGCAAAAGACATAAACCAAGAAGTTTAAGTTGATGCTCGCATTGGAGGGTATGGATCCCGGCGCGATAACGGACACACAAAACTTGACATTTTTATGTCAATTATATTTTATTATTTTTTATATTTTTATGTTCATGGACCCATTGTGATGTCTTACAGGGCACGTCCTCGAGTGACGTGCAGAGTATTTAATATAAAAATAAATAGGTTCGCATCTCGCCCGCTACTTATTGTGATTGTGACTGTAATTCATACAAAAACATTCAACCACAATTTATGCTAAGTCAGCTGAAATGTAGATGATGTGTTTACAATGTGGTATGTCACTAGGTGGATGCCAGCAAGGCGCCGGGTTACCGCGGGGCAGGCGGCGGCTGCTCCCCTTGCTCTCGCGCCTCGTCTCACGGCTCGACACCACCTCCAGCTTACGCGCCACACCACGCGCCGCCGCCTGTATACCACCAACCGTTGGCTATAGGTACGTAGCGACCGTCTAACTCAAAACTTCGGGTTAGCACGAAAAAACTGACAATCGGTGCAAGGTTTTCAAGTTTCACTGCGCGGTGACACTGTAACGATCTGTCGTCGAGCTTACGTAACGCGCGTTGTAACTCAACTGCGATTTGATTACAGCCTCTATCGCGTATTTTTGTGTAGAGTTCGGCAAAAATAGATAAAATACGGTTTTGCTAATTTTGTATTTGAACCTTCGATCTTTGTTCCGATCAGGCAACAACGTCAATTCCATGGACATGAGCGGTCTATCCAGGAATGGACCTATGTATCAAGACAACTCCCGGAATGGACACAACATGATGGTAAGTTATCTTATTTATAATCATTCAACGATAAAAAATGGATCATCAAACTTTTAAAACTTTGACGGCGTTTTGTGTCTGTCTGTGACTTTGTGGCTCTGAAAATAGGGCTCCTATTTGTAAACGTTTTTCTTTATTAGAAAGCTGCTTGACTTAGTAGTTAGTAGGTAATGAGGGAGATTACCAAACTAACTTTGAAGA
Organism: Eulithis prunata; assembly: GCA_918843925.1. Taxonomy (NCBI): domain Eukaryota; kingdom Metazoa; phylum Arthropoda; class Insecta; order Lepidoptera; family Geometridae; genus Eulithis; species Eulithis prunata. The sequence continues at coordinate 1,770,719 of OU974016.1, read as the reverse complement.
ATTTTATTTTTGTCTAATTCAATTCAATTCTTGTCTGGATGGCCTTTGCAGTGTTTCCCGCAATTTCGCCAAAGCACGAAGGAGAATGATCAGTCGTGAAAAGTAATTTTTGTGTAAAATGATGTTGTTTTCGTCAGATGTCAAGCGGAGTGAACATGTCGAGTGCATCTCTCGGTCTCGGCTACGTGGGCGTAGAGTCTGTGTCCCGGCTGAACCCGAGAGCGCCCGACTTCGCGCAACGACATCCTCTCATGCACAAACATAATCAGCAGGTACATCAATAAAATCACAGAAGAATGTTTTTCATCACCGCTGCGGGAACGCACCAATACTATGTGACCCATTTAAAAAAAAAAATTATCCCCTCGCTCCTCCCCTGTGACCAAGCGTGCTATTTTTAAAGAACCCCTCCATCTCTTAATGGGTCACGCAGTATGGGTACGTTCCCTTTAACTGGTTTCCTAACAAATAAATATCTTTGTTATTAATGCCGTGATATTTTCAGATGTTCTCCGGTACCAACAACTCTGCTAATCTGAGCAATCTGCTGATGTCATCATACCAGCAACCCATGAGCCAGTCTCCCAAACCAATGGCTCACACACCACAGCCTCATCATCCCTACCAGGTGAAGAACTTACTTTATTATAATAAATATCATTGGACATATTATCACACAACACTCTCTAGTCCCAAACTAAGCAAAGCCTATGTACTAAGTACTATGGGAACTAGATTGCTTTATGGGTGTGGGGGTTATTAATTGTGTGTATTCTGTGTGTGTTTGATTATTAGCAGTGTAGAAAATGAAATGAAATGAAAAAAGTAATATAGTTAAGTGGCGTTAGTACCTTGTCATTACAAGTTTACAATATAATATGTTATTCCAGTCGCTGTTAGAACGCGGCGGCTCTGGTTCCGGGGGCGGAGGTGGCGCGGCCGGAGCGTGGGGCGAGGAAGAGGAGCGGAAACCACGCCCCATCGGCACGGAGCGAGCCTGGACGCGCGCCGCCGCCGACCAGCTACACCATATGCCGCATCTAGACCACGACCGGTTCCAGGTAACTATAACTATAACTACACGCGGCCAACCCCGGACCGAGAAGCAGCGGAAACCAAGCCCCGTATCTCTGCAGGCTTAGTGTGTTCGTTTTACGTATACTACAAAGTTGAGGTAAACTATATTTTTGTATAGAAATTGAGCAGCGCCCCTGTCGGCACATTACAAAACTGATGATTCTCCATAGAAAATTAAAGTTTACGTGACTTTGTAGTAAACGTCAAACGTACACACTCGGCATTCTGGTAGTAGAGAACTTGCACTGACCACACCTTGGGATTGCTTTACTCAGTCTGGAAATATAAAACGATCTGTTATTTCAGGGAATGAGCGGCATGGGCGGCGGACTAGAAGGCGGGTACAGCGGCGCGGGCGGCGCCACGGCGGCCGCCATCTCGCTGATGCACGCGTTGCCCCTGCAGTTCCTTCCTCCCGCGCCGCCGCCAGCGAGCGAGCGCGACCACCCGCACTGGGACCCCGCACACCACCACCACGCTACTGATAAGCAGGTACAGTACCGCTGCTTTACATTACACGTAGCTGTTGATATAAGCTGGCGGATGTGTTTGCTGACACGCGGTTGTTGTTTCAGACCTGGAACAAGTGGACGCACTAAGCTCCAGGTCGCGGCTCACACTGCCTTACGCCGCGGGCGCGCCGCTCCGCCCGACGAGGACTATGTTATTGTCATACCCCTTGGAATCGGTGTAGATATTAGTGACAAAGATTATATTATACAGATTTATCTATATACATAATAGAGATGATGTCCTATCGAGATGAGAACCACTTGTACTGTACGATCGACTGAAGTGAACGTTGCGATTGATTATAATGTCGTCTATGAGGGGAGCCGGTTGTAGTTTTATTTGTTAGTCGGGCCGCTCGCCGCTCGCGGGTCACGTGCGTTAGACGAATTCTAGTTGTGTATCGGTGGGTGCGTTTGTTAGATGTACGCGCAGAGTTGCGTAATGAGTGTAATAGTAGGTCGCTTGGAATGTGATTCCGAAGTGCCGCCGAGTTTTGAGTTGCCTTGAGCGGCCGCCTTTCATCTGCTGCCATCTATATACATATTTTACACTCTATATTATGGCATAATACGATATTAGTTTGATTTATTGATACGCTCGCTCGCCGACCGAGATGGAATATTAAACGTGTATTAATAAATTTGCTTGTACATGAAGATTAAATATCATATATTGATGCACTGTATCCACTGGTGTTTTTAATAATACCACCTGTTTTTCAATAATTCATTTTTTATTAGGTTTATTTGGGTAATGTGTATATTTATAAGTAAATTATTATGAGGACTTAACTATGTCTCGAATATAATTAAAGGCAGGATCTAGGCAAATAAACCGATGTCAAAATAATTTGCGTGTGTTCTTAATAGGGACTTATTACAAGACACAGCCAGACAGTCACTCCTTCCTAACAAAGGATTATTTAAAAAAAAAAACAATGAGTTACAAATTCAAACATATTATTATAGAAAAGAAAACCACGAGATTCTTTGATTATTTACACAACTATAACAAAATAGTGATTACTCTAATTTATTACAAAATATAAAATCACTGTGTAAAAAGTAAAACAATTTCCCAAACTTATAAAAATATCAATAGTTGCCTTAGAGACAATGTAAATGCATTATGTTGTAAGTCTACTAGAGCTACAAATTGGAATAGTTACTTAGATATAAAAACATAAATTCTTAATTACTACCCTACAACAGGTTTTTATTAAAGAGAATGTCAGGCCATATAACAAAAAATTATTATTAGGCCTATATGCTGACAGGGAAATGGTTACTCAAGCATAGATTTGAGTAGAGATTTTCATGCAAAGTCCGGACAAGTGCTTGAGCAATAAACCAGCTTATGGGCCTTAGTGTGTGATGTGAACACTGGATCAATGAAAACCGGTCTGTATTTCTTTGGTATGTTAGAGTTCTGTATGGCGATTAAGAATCCGCTCTTCGAGATCTGAGTGCATCTTCTCAACTTTCCTGGAGTGTTTTTTTATCATCTGTTCCTGTTCTTCAAAATGGTTCATCTTGTCACCGGCTGCCGCAATCTGTGAATAGATTGACATTGTTTACTACTGTAAGGAAAGTAAGTATTTATCACTGTTGTGACAGGTAAGAGCAAGGGCACATATCTATAATATAACTTACAAAAAAAAAATTAATCTATGCCAGATCTCTATGTAATAAAATAAAGATCCTTGAAGTTATACTAGAATCAAAATAAACTAAAAACAAAATAAAAATAACCTTAGTGTGGTGTTTCTCTTTATTGCTTACGTGATCGGCATGCAAATGTCGCAGCTTTAGCAGTCTGGATTCGTAGTGGTTCAATTCAACCTAGAAATAAACTAGAATTGTATTGCTCGTCAGGGTTAACAGAAACATACATATAAATTGTGGGTGCATTGGTGACCCTTGAACTACCACATTGGTCTACAGGGTGCGAGACAAGTACGGTCGGCAAAATAAGCCGATCCAAAAATCGAGTTATTAAAACCGTCGTAAAATGTTATAAGTAGTTTCTATCCAAACTCTTGCAAAAATACAAATCAAATACCTAGTCAAAAGCTATCAAAACATAATTAGCGATATTAAGTTATGTCGCTGACTAAAGGTTTAGAGATATTGTTTATTTTGACCTTCAAAGAAGCGAGTTCATCTACTGTGAAATTAGCTGCGGTCGCCAGACGCCACAGCCCCTGCACCTTGGGCTCAATGAACTCCTTGTTGTTAGGACCTGCAAAAATTACGCACATCATTACATTGTTCATTCTGTTGCTGGACTTAATTAGGCTGATGATGATGATCATCATCATCAACCTATATCAGTCTACTGCTGGACGTAGGTCTCACGATGATGATCACTAAATAGATTTTAATCCATTTGGTTTCCAGAAGAAGGGGTGTTATAAGATTAACCACTTGTGTGTATGCGTAGGTCTGACAGTAGGGCTTCGATTTGAATGCGTTTTTTTAACAAAAATCTCTCGAGGTCATTTTTATTTACCTCTAGCAGTTATTCTCTGCAGCTTATCATAGCTATCCCTGAGACCTCTGTGCTTATCTCTCACTAGATTGGCCTTTTCTAGAAAATCCTTAGATATCTCATTTGACTCTGCATTCAGTTCATTGAATTTCTCCATTTCATCATCATTTAGTGCATCTGTAAATAATAAGTAACATGTTAAACTATATTAGGACCTATAGTGAGTTAAAGTAAATTAGAAGCTACTGAAATTGTAGAAAACAAACAAGTTTTTTTTAAGTAGAATAGCATCTATTTAACTTCTAGCATATGGATTCCAGATATTATAGAAATTGTATTGTGTCTTGCGTTGATCAACGTTTTGACATACCAAAGGTTCGATTAGGTATGATACAAGTGTCCTTACTTTTATATCCATCATCATCAGCTTGATCCATATTCTCCAGAATGTCATAGTACTGGTCAATTTTCTCCTGATGATGAGTGAACTCCTCTTTAAGTGCAGCGAGCTCCTCACTTGTAAATCCTGACGTCTCGGCTTTGCTCCACAGCATGTTCAGCTTTTTGTCTTTGAAAATGCTCTTGTTGATGTGGTCATCCGTAGCAGAGTTGTATGCCTGATGGTCAAAGATTATAGACTTTTTTATCTGACTAACAGATTGTTAACTGCTGGTAATGGGTATTTTTATAGACAAACAGCCTCTCAGTAAATAAAACAAAAAAACATAATTGTGAGGTGGGTGAGATCAAATTGGGTTCATTGATTAAGCAGGTGTCTCGTAAACCCAGATGTTGTTTTGTACCCAACATAAGCATTTGTATACATACTGCATGATCCTTATGCCTGGGAGGTGCATCATCATCAAAATATTCACGAAGTCCATACACCGACATAATGTTAGTGAGTTTGCGCCGAATCTCCGCCTCTTTCAGACCTTCTTTGTCACTGCCATCACTTTTCAGCCTCTTCAAAGTGAGTTCTTCTTTGTCTTGAATCATTAGATCACTGTACAGAGACTTCAGCTTCGGTTCTGTTAGACGCTGCAATTAATTGAGTTATGTAGTCTTTTTGGACATTGAGTTGATTATATCGGTGCACTATGAGCACAGAACACTTATATCCTAGCGTTCATAACATTCAAATCGAATCTAATGACTGCATTGCTGTAAATACTTACGTGTTGTGCTTTTATCCACAAGATATTTAATTTGTTCATTCTGAAAGGTTTTTCTAGTTTTCTAAAGTCAACATTGCTGTCCTTTTTCTCATTGGCACTGCGGGAGTATTTGTTGTCCTCACAGGTTATACTGCTTCCAAGTATAACAAACACTAGTATTTTCAACAAAGAATTCTTCATTGTAGAGTTTTGGCTTCCAAATCAACAATCGCAAAACAACAAAGTCAAGTCAAGAAACACAAAACCAAAACCTTTTTTTTGCCAAAACCACAAAATGTAAAGGCAGGGTCAGTAGCTGTCGCCAGTGCTGGCGCCGAAAACTGACTCATACGATTTACACGCAGTCAGTATTTCGTCAGTAGTCGGAGGATATTTCTTATGGTGTACAGTGTACACACGTTTGTAAAGTCAGTGCGGAAAAATGAATTCTCGAAAACAGCAAAAACTCAGCGTTAATAATTTGTAGAGAAAATGTACCTTTGTGATTATGCAAGAACTAAGGTATGTTATAAGAAGAGATATCTAATATCGGTAGGGCCAAACCCTTCTAAATGTTTTTCTCGTGTAATATTATGTAATGCTGTTGCGCGCATTTCTACATTTCTATAATTTTGCGATTTATTATCCCACAGGCATTCATTATCGCAGTATAGTTGCATAATTTTTAAATTCTCCGTGTCGCTCAATTTTCGCGTCATTTTGTGATGTGGTGCAACGCAGCGTGGTCCCCGTACAATAAAGCGGCAGCGACTGACTTCGGAATTTACACGGCGTGAGTTACGCTGGCGTATATGAAGCGGGAATATTGAAGTTAGTATTGACGCGACAGTACTGTACTGACTTGAAATCAATTTACACGATGGCAGTGCCAGGTCAGCACTGACTCGGCAGTACACTGACGTTAGTTACTGCCTGAATATAAATCTGCCTTAATAATGGGCTCAATTCTGTTGCCGTTGGTGCAGTTGGTGCCAGTCACAGTGCTGCCAGACCCGAATTTCCAAAAAGGAAACGTGGGCGTTTTTTCATAATTTATTCTTAGGCGTTCGCCTATAGGACGCCTAAAGACACGTCGAGTTGTATGCAGTAAAACCCTAGGGGTTTTTTCTATAAAGCATACATGCATAATTTTTTTTTTTCATTTACGACCTGAAATGACATTGGAAAACTTAAACATCTAACAGTATTTCTGTTGTTTACGATCTATTTCACACTATTACTATAAATGAAAAGAGATTGGCAAATTCGTGGCCTGGCCACCAAACAGCCAGAACAAGAAGAACTCTTTACTAAACTAGGTGTCTTTGTCGTTTCACTTTCAATTCATGATAAATGAATGGCAACAATTTTAGTGTTGTCAAATTAAATTAGGTTAGTTTAGGAAAATGAACAACTGGGGTACGACGGCAGGCAACCTTCTCGAGCGCTTGGTGAACTGTTGATCTCTCGGGATACTCGGGCGGGCGCTTCGGCGTCCTAGTGCCTTAGGGGCAACCTTGGTGGCTTATCCCGAGCGAGCTTCAGTTCAACAGGACGGTGTACCCTGTTACGTCCGAGACTAATCCGCAGATTGCTGCGGAACCCTCATTCAATTTGTGGATTACTCTCGGATAACCAATAGCCTGTCAGGGAGGAGGCTTCTCCACGCGTCCCTCTGATGAGCAGAGGGCGCAGTGGATGAAGTGGGGCGTGCTCGGCGTGCACTCACACTGCCACCGAGTAGACACTGGAGATGAGATCTCCTTTGTCAGCGCCCAGAGCTCGGAAACCCGCGTGCTTAGGCATGCGGGACTGAGGGCCTTGGCTTAGCCGCCCGGGCTGCGAGGAAGAAAACCTCTCTAAAAAATTACCCGCGGTGGAACACCGGGGGCGATGGGACGGTTGTTTTGTAGCCCTCAATGCATTACTCCGTCTCCGCAGCCCCCGTGTCACAGGAGAGCGATGGGGCGGTTGGTGCATGGGATGTACCTCCGCCTCCACAGCTCTTCAGAGGCCGCAGGGCGCTATCGGTGGGACTGATGCGCCCGGGATGGAGGCGGCGGGGGGTTGCTGTTTACAGTGGCCCTGCGCTGCCTGCCCCGAGAGGGGGCGAGTGGTAGCTCCTGCCATACAGGAGCCTTTTCGGGTCTGCGATCGGCCGGAGTTCGGGCTCCGGTCGGTCAGTATGCAGATCTCGGGAGGGCGGCGACACTTGGTGGCAGGTGTCGTCACGAGCACGGGGGTGTCAATGGGTGGCATTCCCGGGATGTGCTCAGGCAAACTGCGATAGGGGCACCGGCGAAGGTCTTTAGAGGTCCCGGAGCCCCTTGACAGGCAGAGAGGCCGGCCACCGGGGTGGTTTTAGTGGGTCGGTGAGTGTCACCATCCCCACACTACCTTGCCGCATCCCTGAAATGTGGTAAGGTGTCTGTGTGCAGATTTCCCCCCGATAACAAAAAAAAAAAAAAAAAAAAAAAGGAAAATGAACAACTGGATCGGTCGAAAGTGGATGAGTTTCAACCAATCAATAAATTGAAATTGAAAGAGCATGTACATGAAAACCTAGGTTGTGTTTTCCTGAGTCGTGCAATCCTAGCCATTCTGGCTGAGTTTTCCAAAGTTGTGTTTTTTAGGTTGTGTACTTCATGGTTGTACAATGACTGACCGCAGAAAAACTCTTGTTGTGTTGTGTTGTCCATAGAAAAAAAAAACTCTTTATCTTGTCAAAGAGTTTTGTTTTCAGAAGATCGTAAAACTGGGACTGGAGAACTGGAGGAGTTAAAAATTATCATTTTGTTGATCGTCCGAATTTTTAAAATCCTCTCTCTATTCCTTTAGTAGTAGATTTTTTTATTCTAGTCTGTAACAACAGTAGCTGTTTTTTTACCTACGCATCTGCAGTGTTTTTGTATTGGGATCTGACTGAGCCGAATAGCTGCCCTCCGGGGATCAAGAGTGCATCTGTGAGCGCGAGCGGGCACGTACGTTGTCTGGCCGACACTTTCTCTTGCTGATGCGTTGCGTTACTCAATACTGAGTTGTGCAAAGACTAGTCGTCTGATGTGGGCAGTGCGTGCGCTAGTTGAGTTGTGATCAGTCACGCGAAGCTCCGAGCAGTAGTCCGGGTGGTGTTATGAGTGTTTAGTGATGGTTGGAGACCGGGATGGAATGCGGCGCGGCAGTGGCGGCGGCTGCGGCTGGGGCGGCGGCGTACTGGGCCGCTGGTCGCTTCGCCGCCTCCTGCTGGATAGTCCACTTGTCGGTCGGAGGCTGGCACATACAGGTATTTGGCACGCTAAGAATCTGTATCCCTCAACTGTAGTCCCCAGATTTATGTAGTAGGCAAGATATCCAGTAGAGCTGGCTACATTTCAAATCTGTGAAGACATGTACAGTACGGCCGGCGGATCTAGACCGGTCTGAAGTTGCGCTTTCGGAAATTGTGCGCAGGTACAGGCGAGTACCTAAAACCTAAGTACCCTAAAAGTGACTACTGCGCAGCGTTCCGAACGAACTTAACGCCGGTCTAGATCCGCCGGCCGTACTGTATTTATGTGTTTTCATGTTAGATGAACGTATTTCTGAGATTGCCAATATTTTCTAATAAGAGTAATAATAATTTACCTACCTGTTTCCTTTATGTTGCTTTGCTTAGCCAAAATAGGTGTAGGTAATGTTTTGTTTCAGTTCTTTGTAACTAATAGTATGCCATCATCATTATCATAAAAACATGACAACATACATTTATCTACTACAATAACTTAAGTTTTAAGTTTATTTACCTACCTGTTGATAATAAATAAATAGGATTCTAAATGAATCATCAGTTTGAGTCATTATAGTAATCTAATCACAACCTTTTGATAAACAAAGAAGATATGTAATCAAAGCTTATAAAAATGAATATTGAGAGATTACGTTAAGTATTGTGGTTAAGGATATTTTTTTTCTTTTTTCTACCCTCATCTCTGAATTTTGTCACCAACAAAACTTAAAAAATAAAAAAAAAGAATAGTTTTGTTTACCTAGAATAGCGTTTATTTAACCATGCTCAATACCTATATAGAGTGGTCATTTGACCTGTGATTATGACCCTTTCTGTGACAGTACGAAAACTTTGAATCTACATTATTTAATAAAATTTGTTTGTACTATTTGCTGTTGTACCTACATAGTAGTTGTATTGTGTTACTTTTAAAGATTTTAGCCCGTATAGCATATGAGCACTCCAGAAGGCTAGAAATCTAGACAAACTAGGGAAAATTTCAATCAATAATATGTACTACAGCTATTTATTTATTCGTTTATAGACGAGCAGCTTTCGCTGATATGTCTACATCACACAGTGTTGAATATTTATAGTCAATGTCTATTGTTTTAGTCACTTTTTTAAGCACTGTTTTTTTTTTTTTTATGAGCTGTAGCTAAGCATTTGCCTGCCAGCACACCTGGTGGTAAGTGTAGCTGCAGCCTAAGGTGGAGCATGCTTAGCTATAATCCACCTATTCACTCTTTTCTTGAAAATTCCTAGGTTATATCTTAGGTTTTCTTTTTTTTAGTTGTACTTATTCAAAACCAGTTGTTGAGCTTATTTTTGAAGCCATTTATATGTAGAGTCAGCAGTAACAACGTTAACTTTAAATAAGAAGGTTAAATAAGAGGGCATACATAATTTAAGAGTAGAATTAATTCTTACTTATCTGGTTCAATGGCAATGTTTTTTTTTTATAATATCTCTTTTCTTTCTTGCAATCTGCTCATACGGGCATTTAGCTAGAGTTTGGTCTGTTCACATTTAGTGCATAAATGGCATGGATGGCAAACACCCAGTAGTATCTCCATATTTTGTTCTCCTAGCATAAGCTATATGAAGCTATACAATTGCAATGTATGAAAGTTTTGAGTACTTGTATTGATACAGTAAATTGCTTGATTGATTACTATTAGCGTTTCAAATTGACTTAATGAAACAACAGCGCTGTGCTGTAGTCATATGGGTCAATGCTGTGACTTTGATAGTCTTCAAACATTTGGTTGACCTTTAAATGTTGCCAACCTATTCGGCACCTTCAATCATATTCTGATGAATATTTAGTGCTGACTGTGTTCCGCTGATTTGAATTATAAATGCTTATCAGTTATTACTTACTACAGGGTGGTCCAGATAGTGACGTCGAAATAAAAAAACAAAACTCCCCAACAAAAAACTATAAAAAGATCATAACTAAAAAAATCGGAAAATTTAGTTTTTTCTTTGGACGTCACTCTCTGGACCGTTCTGTATAAGGTAGATACATTCATTTGCATACCTAATTAACTCCATAAGTACCTAACAGGTCTATTACGTACCTAATTAGATATAGGATTGGGGTGTGTAATAATATCACTAAATACTAATAAAGGTAAATACAACTGTAACCCTGATAGTCCAATTAAAATGTTTCGTAGAAGTCAAGCCTGGGGCTTACGTAATATCTTTTTTGAAAAAAAGAACTACCTACTGGGGTCTTGTAGCAGCAAAATCTCATTCCTGGCGACCTTCGCATGCCTTCAAGGGTGCATTCTGGCGTGACCTACCCACCAATTCCAATTTGGTTCGTTCGGCCTTACCGGTTTGAGGCGCGCAGTCGGGAATACCGCCGAAATCCAATCAATTTTCTAATCTATAAACTAAATGGAGAGCGCAGCGCTCTTTCCATCTCACCAGACGAATGAGTTAGTCCTCTATTTAATCTACTAGGGACTATTCATAACATATTTTTCACTCGAAAACTGCGCACTGTTGCAAAAAATCACAATCTGCATATAATACGTCGTTGTGGTACAAAACTCTTAATCTACATAATCGTAGTATACATATTACGCATTCGGCCAATGCTATCGGATGTGCGCTAAGTTGAATAGTTAAAACAGTGAAATCCTATCAGTTATGATGAATGGCAACATTGGCTTTCAAACGGTTTAGTTAGGTACGTGTACGTCTAATATGGCAAAGACTTGGAGTCGAAATCGTCTGCGATTCAACAGGAAATAACTGAAGGCCTACTAAATAAAACTTTTTTATCAACAGGTAAAAAACCTCGGTGGGAAGCTCGCCTTTCATGGTGTATGTAGTTAGTCATGGTATGTTAGCTTTGCTTTAAAGGTGGGTCTTGTTTGCGGAAGTACATTCGGAATTTGAACAGGTTATCGATTAATTCTAACATCACTGCATCGTACTGAGATGTAAAAACAAACTACTAGTACATCCTATTAATATTATAAACGCGAAAGTTTGTAGGGATGTATGTGTGTTTGTTCCTCTTTCACACGCAAAAACTATTGGTCTGATTTCGATGAAGCTTGGAATATATATCGTCCGTGACCTGGATTAACACATAGGCTACTTTTTATCTCGGAAAATCAACGGGATCCAACGGGACGCGACCGAAGTCGCTGGCGGAAGCTAGTAAATAATAAAAATCGTTACTATAAAAACGTGAAAAACACGGGGTTCAGCTTAGAGACAGTCTCAAGTTCTCTACTCTCTCTCTCTCTCTCTCTCTCTCTCTCTCTCTCTCTCTCTATATATAATATACCAAAAACGCGTAGAAGGTACCGCGCAAGAGAGGTCCTGATGCTATCAAAAGAAAACCAATTACCTATCTTAAACCCTTTGAATAATTAAAATACCTTTTTCAGAACTCTTTCAAAATCTGATCATCTTAGTGACAACTTGGACAAAAATGCTTTGTATGTTTGTTCGACGAGATCTTTTAAACCGCTCATCCGACCTTCATTAAATTTGGTAGGTATACGGATAGTACTCTTAAACTTTAAGTAAAACTTAAGAGTATTAACCGTATACCTACCAAATTCTGTGAAGATCGGATAAGCGGTTCAAAAGATCTCGACGAACAAACATGCAAACATACAAAGCATTTTTGCTCAAGTTGTCACGAGATCACGACCTTCGGGGCGAACTACTAGTAGTTACCACAAATATTAATTTTATGGCATTACGTAGATAATATTAAAATGTGTCTCGCGTGCCCGTCACGCATGTAAAGTAAAACACTTGCCACATATCACATTGAATTGGTACCGTGTTGGTATTCTTATTAGGTAAGAGTTGAACCATGACGATGTCGCACACGAATAGTTTTATATATAACACCGTATCGAATAACTAGGTTCTTTTCCTCAATTAATATGCGAAATTGATAAGAAAACTAAGAATTACTAAGTTTTCGACATCGGTGGACAAAAAACCAAAGATGATTCGTTGTAATTGACTGATAAGATTATATTTCTTGATCAGATAGTATAGGTATTAAATGGTCTGTGGTATAGTATACAAGCGATCGTTTTTCTGGTAGAATGAACCAAACCAAAAGTGTTAAAAATGTAGAGTCCATGGCGATCACACGTAACTTTAAAAAAAAAAATATAGTTTGAGTATAGATACAAAAGTCAAGGAGAATTTCGAAACTAGACGCGGGATTGTGTATATTTTATGATATAAAACTAGACCTCGGCAACATTTACACGTGAAGTACCGTTATTTTAGACAGAGATAATGTTGATTCATAATTAATGATACTTGTACACGTTTACACTTCAAGAACTCTACGTAGGTAGATTGTGTTTGTCTCGCATAATACCTAACTATTCAGTAAACCAAAAATTCTGGGAACATAACATAATTTAGTTGGTATCCTCCAATTCAAAACCTTTGCATCGTTTCTCTCGGGACTTCAAAATTCCTCTGATTTTCTACTTTTGATGTTATATTTCTTTAGTTAACTACATGAGTACCTACTTAGAAATATGTTTCTGAGTTACTTATGAACTAGGTTGAATTTTCTTTAATCATAAAGGTTGGTCGATGTGCTTATTTACTAAACCTATTCGAATGTGGTTTCCCCTGTCGTATACGGACAAACTAGAGTATTCCTCGATGTTTTGGGTATAAAACATATCTTACACACTAGGCAGGTAATAGGATACTCATCATATTTGAATAATTATACAAGGTCCGTGCACGAAGAGTATCGCAGGAAAGAAGCAAGGCTCTCGAATGATTGGGTGTTCAACTGTGCATACCTTAGAAATAAATGCATCCTTTGCTGGAAGTGAAGCAATGCTTGTTCGTGGGCATAAATTGGTTTTATAAACCTTACTGTGTCTATTTGCAATCTTAGAAATATGTAGGGAGTAGGTGTACTTCATATAACTGCAACTAAGTCTGCACTGCAAGCGAATAGTAGCACTAGAGTTCAGAAGACTATGCCAGAGACATTATTCCACTCTATGTTTTGACTCTCTTTGTGCATTGCGTTACCTCTTCTGCTTGCAAATGAAGAACACTGCATACGTGCGTTACTTTGTTGCGCCAGAGAAACAAAACTATAAACATATCATTATACATCTATTTCGCATCTTTTTAGGGTGTTACTGAGCGTAACGTGTCCCAAACAAATTCGTAAACATGAGAGAAGCAAAACAAAACGAATTTACATAATTATTTAGGAAAAGTAACCTACCTAGTGCCTGATTCTGCAACCGAAATCACAATAACGTTATTTTAAATCTTCTTCACGTGACCTGACATACATAAATATAGCCTACTTAGGAAATGCATGCAGAAGTGTCATTAGGCACAGTCCCATTGTGTAAGTGAAGACACTGTTACTTTCCCACTGATGTCATGTCATGAGGTCAGCGCGCAGAACATTGATAAATAAATCAACCTACTTCAAGAAACAATCCCTTCTACTGTAAACAATAAGCAGGGAGGATGATTCACGAGAGAATCATCGACATCAGATCATTCTGTGACTATGAAATCCTTTCCGCGTCTTACGCGTTGTTTAGATTACAACTAAGCAATTAATACTTTTCTAACAGATACAGATTAATCTTTCCGCTTGTCGTTTTCCGGACTATATTGCATAACAGTTACACGCAATATCCGTATGGCCAGACACAAAACGACTTGTTTCGTGTTGTCGAGTCACCTCGCCACGCCGAGATGCTGACTGGTGAAAGTGACGCAGACCGTTCGAAGATTTCATTGCTTCTTATCTGGGTAACCTCAATTGAGCTTTTCGCAATTTGTTAATGCAACGAAGACAATTCTCCCAAAATAACTAATCAAGCGAGTCTAATCATTGAGAACATCTAGAAGTTTGTCTGAAGTGCCGAAGTTTTGATACAGTTAGCGTCGAAGCGCCCTTGGAACTTGTGTGCGGGATTCCACGAACTGATTAAGTATTGTTGTGTGAAAGTTTCCCTTTGATTGAAGAGTATTTCGCTTCCAAGTTTTCCTGTTCGGTTTTTATGAATTTGAAATGCTATATTATATAATTACACCTGTATTTTTTCAATAATCTGGTTTTACGCTTTACTTGTTCAGTAGGTGCACGTATTGACGTTCTTACTCCTACCGAATAGTTAGCATTGTGGTTTCAAAATCTACTTTGTCAATCTTTATTGTTCTTCGTATTCACTCATTGTATTGCTTTAACACACCGTAATATTGTTTTCAGTTGTTCACACCAGACACATGACCTGATTCATTCGTCCGATCCAGTTTATTATTTTGTGTGTTCATGTTGAATCTGCCACGTCCGTTTTTCTGTTGTAAATTGTATACTTACTTAGTAGTGCTCAGTTCAATTCACATTCTAGAACTGCTAGAATTTGCAAACGCCATAATGTTTTATCTCTCTGCGCCAGTCTTCTTATTACTAACATTAAATAACTTACAATAGTTTATGTCACAGCCTAGACCTGTCGCCATTAATAATAACCTTTCGTGTTCAACTGCTCGAGAAGTTGAGAAGAACTGGTGCTTTATAAATTGTTGTTGGAGATTTCATAACGTCGAATGGCTCAAGTTGTTTTTGTGCAAGTGTGTTTTTGCATTCAAATAAACGACACGCGTAAAATCTTTCTACTGCTGACATCTTTGCAATTATTATATCAATACTATGCTGTTATTTGGCTAAGAAAAAAACTAGACATTCTAGTACTGACGAAGGGGGCCTTCTTATAGATGCGAGCGAAGCGAATGGACCTGAATCGGCTGAATGAAAAGTAATGACTTGGAAGCTTTTAAAGGCTTTATGGTAGAGGGGCTGAACTGAAAGTCACTATTTCAATAGAAAGGCTCAAGCAACGAGTGAATGTTCTCTTTTGTTAAATATTTTTTTGAAATTTTGAGCACAGTTTTGAAGCAGTGGAGGTCAAAGTCGTTTCTTCGATTTGAAGCCGCCAATTTTACTATAAATCGTATGTCAGAGTGACTGCATTTAAAAAAAAATACCTTACCACAAAACAATGCTCTCTAAGCAACTGGACCCTGCCCAGTCCTATCTTGCAGGTTTTTCTTATTAACAATATCAGGTAATTCTTTTAATTACCGTTTTAAAATGTATACTTGTAGATACCTACAATAGCGTGCGACCCTGATGCGACCCAGTTCCACTGTGTGGATGTCATGGATAATGCATATTATGCATGCATGTCTGTATTGAAGTTATACAAAAAGCTATTTTCAACTTTATCGCACTTATAATTTTAGATATACATCACATTATGTCCGAGGCTAGATTGTGTGGTAGGTATCTGAGTGTGGACATAAATGCAGTATTCAAGTCACCTATTTTACGATATTGTATTTGTCTCTGTCCCGCGATCACGTCCAAGATATTTTTCTGTAATTTGTTTTGTTTGTCCTCCAACGGCAACACGGAAGGCTAACCTTTATTGTAATGTCCAAGCGCAATACGAAGCAGTCCCAACGCTCAATAAAGTTTAGAGGTTTCACAGTGATTATTCTATGTCGGTCTAGTCTTTGTGCTAAGGACTTATTCCGTGATTATTCTATGTCCGTCTAGCTAAGGACTCATTCCTTTCTTTTTAGGAGATACGAAAGCTGCTATTTAAATACGAATTTCGTAAAATAGATAATTCGTAAAAAATAATAGGTGAAGGCGCAGGTTTCACGCAACCAAAGCGTAGCTACAAAAGCTTGCAGCAAACTTAACAGAATAGAAGTTCAGATAATGCGACCTCTAGTCTGGTTAGCTCGATGCCTACTATGGTCAAATTCGTACTTATATGGTCAATATTCCAGTTGATTCTTGGTAACCTCGTAAGTTATGTCAGTTGAGGTCTGGTGGATCCAGAAAGAGCCTTAAATTAAAGTTTCTTATAGAATAAATGCGATCTAAAAATAAATTGCAAGACGAAGGATATTTTCATGTAGGCAGACCAGAAAGTGATACAGCAGCGGAGGCGTGGGTGGTGGTAAAAAAACACGGTAGGAAAGAACCCACACAACAAAATAAAAATTTTCTTCGTAACCTTCTATGGTCTTTAAGTAAGAGATTGTGGTTGGTGATGAAATTAGAATATATTTAGTTTTTTTTAAATAAACAGTCTGACGACAGACAATAATGGACAACAAGTTTACTACGCATATAGTGAGTTTTGACGGTCACTTATTTTGTAATACTCATTAGAATATAAACATTATTACTCAATGAACATTCTAAATAGCTTAGCTGCGAGGCAATACAATTGAGGTATGCAAAGGTCAGGATAGAAGATATCAATGTTGTATTGATTATCATAGTTAAATACGCCACGTTACGCATTGACCCGTAGTGACCTTACTATCTCATGAATATCGTGTTTTTATAAATAGAATATCTTTGGAACTGTGCTTGAAGTGATTATTGGTTTATCATCAGCAAGCAGGACTCAGGAGAGCCTCTAGGAAGTGTATTGGACCTTTAATCAAACCTCAACTTGTGCTTTCACTACCCAGGGTCTTTCTTTTATATTACTTAGTAGTTTTGTGGAGTATACCCCCTCCGTGTGTGGACAACCTGTCTAATTGCACAACGCCTCCTAGTCTCTTCGGAGCTGGCGTTAGTTGATGCCTTGCAAAGAACCAGTGGTATGAGGAACAATCACAATATAGCAAGACAACAAGACACATGGCATGGTTCTACAAGTCTACATGCTAATGATAGTGGTGGATTAATACGGCTAGTGTTAAAAACTCATTTTACACGGTGCGTTTCACAGAAATTCATTACCTAGTTCGTAATTCATAACATTTTAGTAGGGTAAAGTCAGGCACACAAGTAGGTCAACATTTAAATTTATACACGGAATAATTTAATTATTTTTATTTCATTCCATGATTCCCAAAAGAGCCATCTTTTGTAAACTGTTTTATTATGTGAGATTATAGTTCATGTAACGTCTGTAATTTCAACTTGGATAACACTGTTTACTAAACCAACACTTAATAAGGTTTATGGCTTAATAGCGTAAGTGTTGTAACAGACCAACAGTAACTAACAACTAGTTTTAGCCGACTATCACCGGCTACACCTCGTTCTGCCACATAAACATACGTTTCAAAATACGCCGCAAATCTAGAGACGTGAAAATTGTCTATCGTTTACACGAACAACAAATTGAGTGAGGTCGTATAGATGTTACGGTAATATCTAGACTTAAATCTCTTTAGAGAGATAACACACGAGCGCAAAGCTTAAAGTTCTCTCTGTATAGAGAAGAGAGCACATGATCGCGAATCTTAAAAGGTCTATCCAAAACGATGAACGAATGATCGTGTCGTTGTATATTTACCTATGGGTTACTTGGAGGTTAAGCCACGACGTAGGCCTTAAAACTCCGTCACCAGAGTTGGCCACTAACTCACATGAGCTGGCTTGCTTACTGGGAGGTATTAAGTGTTTGTTATTCATTAATGGTCAATCTAAAGCTCAGCATCTGCAATTGTACAAGGAAACCTCACTTACAGAATATTAATCACATTTTGATTGTATAAATAAACTTTGATCAATAAGTGACAAGGCCAAGCCTGTTTGCCACTCGGCAGCCATGCAAACTCATTGAATAACGGAGGTTTGTTCAATATTTATTTATTTATTTATAGGAAAACCGACAGCACATAACATAGATTAGGTACAAAAATGGAAACAGTTGGCCAATAAAAGGTTTTCACGAGTAGAAAAGAAATAGATACAGAAAAAATGTGAACAAAACATAAAAACAATAAGGTAGGTAGTATAAGAGCAGAAAGATAAGTAAAAACATTTTGACAAAGAGTATAGAAAGGAAGAAGGTTAGTGTTAAGTCTAGTATTTAAGAGCCTCATTATTGCGAAAAAAGTCGCTACTCAGCCGCCGCCTCACGGATTCAACACTGGAGCAAAACAGATCGAGATCAATTTGCTTTGATAGTTTATTGAAATTATCGCCAACTCGCCATAGAAACGAATTTTGACGATAGTTGGTTCCAACTATTGATATTGTAGATGAGAGGGTTAAATCTAATGCGTTTACGTGGTACAGCAAGACTGATTTTACTGAGAAGATCGGGGCTATTAATTTTATTATTAGTAATTTTGAATAAGAGGGTTAGGTCGGCTATTTCACGTCGCTTGCTGAGCGGGAGAAAGTGGAATTTTCTACATAAGTCTAGGTAGTTGATAGAATCATAAGGAATTTTTAAACGAAAGCAGAGATATTTAATGAATTTAGTTTGAATGCGCTCAATTCTATTAACGTAGGTGAGATATCGCGGGTTCCACACTTGAGATGCATATTCTAAGATGCTACGAACAAAAGTACAGTATAATATTTTAAAGGTTTTGGCTCGGTGAAAGCTTGCAGAGCTTCGCATTATAAACCCTAAGGCTTTAGAGGCTTTGCCGACAATGGAGTCGATGTGAGAATCGAAGAGAAGCTTCGAATCATGGAGCACTCCAAGATCTCTAATGACCTTACACTCCTGAAGAGTTTGCTGTTTTAATAGATATAAGGATTTAATTATGTTTCTTTTGCGTGAAAACGTCACAACTGAACATTTACATGGGTTAAGATCAAGCTTGTTGTCAGCGCAGTATGTGTCAAGTCGCGCCAGGTCTTCTTGAAGGTTAGACACATCTTCAAGGGAGTCAATGATTTTGTATATCTTCATATCGTCAGCGAAGCAGAGCAAGTGGCTGTTCAATATTGTTCAATCATCGTTATTTTTGCGAGACGTGCTATCTTGTAACTTACAGAACTTTTAACTTAGTAAAAACCCTGTGCAATTTAAATAAAGCTCAAAGGACAAAGGTATCGCACTCAAATACAAACTATTCGACGACTGTAGAGTCGCAGTAAATGTAGTAGTTAGTACTACATCTAGAGATGGCTTGAGGAACATACATAGAGAAAAGTCACTATAAATCTGTTCTAAGCGCTGAGTCATAGTTTTGTTTTATTAGCCGTGTGAAAATCAGATTTTTATTTGTATGTAAATGTTCATTTGTTGTTGCCACCAAATGTAAACAATGTAACAGCAGATCAATCTTTATCTTTAGGTTAAAAATAATCTGAATTTATAACTACGTATTTCGTTTTAGTATTCAGATGGTGGTATAGCTGCTGGGTAAATCTTCTCCACCTTAAATGTCCCAGTTGCTACAGCGTCCCGTACTTCGGGGCATGAGTCAAGAGTGGCCCGGATGCAAAGGCCTATTAACTAATGGCCAGTGGCTAAACTTTTAAAGGGATGGTTAGGCTTTCCTAAGGTTTGACATCTCCGTCTCCATCGTCTGACACAGAATCAGATGACGTTGCACCGTCTAAAGTTTAAATAGAGTACAATCAGATCTCAAATTCAAACCACATCATGAAAAAATTAATACCAACTGTGAATCAATCCGGAGAAGTGAGAAGATATCACCGTTCACGGTAAAGGTGAACGCCATTATCAATCCGGAAAGTGGAATGAACAAGATTCTTGATTATACGTTTGAACTTATCAAGAGCAACTGAGTCAGACAACCTATTAACATCTGACTGGAATTCCAACATGCTTTAATAAGATAATTAAATAGGTATATTTATGTTTTATATGAACCGTTTTCATGCTACCGTTTTTATATTACCGGTTAATTGCATCCTCGTTGCTCCTCAATTATGAAATCTTATATCTATTCTGTGCCTCAATGTCAGTATTAATCGACATACGTGTCTGCTGTGACGTCAAATTCATGCCTTGGTAGATCTAGCAACACAAGAGGTAAAATATCATGGAATAATATCGTATTAATTAATTATTATTCCATAATTATTCATTTCATGTAAAATATATACACACACGTGTTGGCAAACAGATTACTTTGACAGATTCGGATAGATATCTATGTAAATTAATCTCTTTTATTTTAAGCCCCGTCTAAAAAGGAAGGGGTTTTAGACGGTACGAACCTAACCAGTTATAAGTTTGACAGCGTTTTATGTCTGGTCTAAGAATTTACAACAACAAACTTTTGTTTTACTTATTCAATACCAAATGCACCAAATAATAAACACACATCTTTAAACAAATCTATTGACAAATCAATGAATGCTAATTAAAATGTAAACATTGTGTTGACTAACGTAACATGCTAAAATTATAATAGAGTTTTACAAATTTTAATCATCTTTAAATACCTCTCAGAAGACAAAAAAATCAACACCTCTGAATAATAATTTGTCCTTTAAGATTAAGACAACTTTGTTAATAGAATATGTTGTCGTGAAGTGAACTCATCGGAACGACTCTGCCTCATCTGCCTGCAGTAGGTACCTATCTCTGATTAAGTTACAAAAATAAGTTTTAGAAAAGGTCAAAAATGTTTTTATTCAAAATAGAATAACAGACAATCACATCTAACATCTTAGGAACTGCTTGGTTGGATGATGTCATGAATTATTATTAGATAAAAAAAAATGTGTTGATCAGGGCGGGGCTCACCCGAGATTGAGTGGCCGTTAGCTGTGCCTAATGAAACATTCTCAAGTGTACAGGTACTCATTTCAATTATAAGTACGTACTGTTTTTTTGCGAACCAGTTCTCTGAATCTACTACGCATATGATCTGTGACTGCGCTAACCTACATCTCAATTATGAATCGTATAGCGAAGTAGAAAGTACACGGAAATAATCAGCAGCCGAGTGTCAAAAACCCAGAGTGCTTTTAAAGATGGTTGTGACTTTAAGTAGGTGCTTAAAGAAAACTAAATTTTGGTATACGGATACGGACCGTTACGAAATTCTACTTTGTCGAGAGGAATCGATAAGGCCAAACGACTGTGGCCGGTGACAGTGCATAATATTCTAATGAACAATTAGCATTAGCAAACCTAATAAACAGATCAGCGCAAACCAAACAAATGAAGAGATCTACCAAAACACTGACGTAAAAAATCTGGCAACTGGCGAAGTGATATAATAATGAAATTGGCAAAAGCCGTTATCATTTTATGAAGAACTCATCATGTTCAAGTGCTTTATTGTCCATCAACACGTGTCTCCAATGATGTTTTATTAATTTATGACGTGCAATCGATTGGCGTTGTTTCTATTACTCATTCTAAATTGCTTGAACGACTAGGACATCTTTCGGTTTTATCGACTTATATCCGCCTTTTAAAGTTTCGATTCAAGTAGTTACTCAACACAGTGCTACTCGGTAGATCGATTTATGATCGATGCAGTATTGTATTTTTAATACGTCGTCGTTCGTCTTCCAATTATAGAAAAGGTCAAGAGGATCCTTACGTTTTGCAATAGGTAAATAATAATATGAACGTTATGTGCTAAAGCTGACGCAAAGTTACATCCAAAGAGTTTCTAGGTCGAATTAATAACACAAAACGCTTAGCTATACCTCATAATAAAAATAAACAATCGAAAATAAACTGAATAATCGTTCAATGGTAATACATATTTTGGTGTTTAAAATCACCGGAATAACCAGAAATAGGAAGTAAAAGCGGGTGGTCCTCGATTCTGTGGGTATAACCAATTGGTGGAGTCCCTGGCTCGGTGTTTTATAGTTTGGAATTTCCTACAGAAATTGTAATGTCATTGCCATTATTCACTATGCTAATTTCGTTTGGGGTAAACAGCTTTTTAGGCAATTCTCATGTTTAGGTATAATGCCCTCATTGGCAACTCGATCAAAAGGGATTTTAGGGACTTTAACTGACATTATGATTGGAACGTGGGCCTAGTTGAGCAGGGGTTTTTTTTAGTTTTAACTGTACCCATGCGGGCCATCCGGACCGAGCCCAGTCACTGACTTACTCGTTAGGGAATCAACGAGCGTTCCTTTTGTGTTGTGGTCTTTGCGAAAAAATTAAGATTTCATTAAACCATGATGTCACGTTTATTTTTCTTCTGCAGGAAATCTTATTCGACTTATTTATGTTTACGTGTGATACTTGTAACCTGTGGTCACGTAGTAGTGGATGACACACCTTTGTTTTCTTTGAAGCTGCGTATCTATGACAAGCTTATAAAGATCCAGCTTCCTTGTTGGATCACACAAAATGTGACGACAGCGTCTGGTTTATCATTCATGGCATTATAAGTATTATAACCACGATTGTCGCGTATTGAGGAAAATAATTCTCGTGTCGAGTCAATGATTCACGCGCAATGCGTCTAACAACCTTAATAGCCTACGGGTTCTATTTTAAAACGATCTCTGTCTTAGCAGTCGTTTTCGGTGTTGTTGACCAAATAACTAACAGGCTATATTGGTTCGAGTCAATAACATAATGTACGGTGCTGTGTTTGGTTAGTAGAACCAGCGAATGGGTACGGTATAGTGAACTCTACATTGATAGTGGTTGTTTCAAATTCTATAAACAAAACTTCGATGTCTGATTTTAAAATCTTCTCATTAATTTCTAAGAAAAACTTATTTAATGGTACTCTTATTCTGTAAAAAAAACAGTTAGTTCAATTATCCAAATTGAAGAACACATGGATCTAGAAAATATTGAAGGATTAACGTCATCATACTTACCTAGTTACTTATAATGTACTAGCCGTCGCCCGCGGCGTTGCTCGCGTTCAAGACCCTTTAGAGTGTGACTTTTCAAAATTCCTTTCTTAGTGCACCCTTACACTATAAGGATACTACCCTCCAAATTTCATACCTCTAGGACTTATAGTTTAGGCTGTGCGTTGATTTTCTGTCAGCTTCAAAAGAGTTTAATATATTTAGAATATTGTAACAATTAACTATTGTTTATTTGTCTAGCATAAATTAAAAGAGAAGAGAATAAAAGTGTACTCTTTGTTTCAGTTCTAGAGCAGACAGATGGAAGATCAGCGAAACACAGCACCGCCGCGGAAACGCAGGGCAAACAGCAGACCACCGTAGAGTTCATACATGAAGAAGACGAGGTGAATATTACAAAATGTTTAGCCTATTTCAACAAATTGAAACCAACCATTCCATACTCTTTATACTTTACAAATCAGCAATAAATTTCAATATATTTCCATACAATAGATGCAATTTTATCGCGAACGCATGCACTTTTATCGCAAGCACTGCACTGGTTTTAGTAGGAGTAATATGATTCACAGTTTCACGGGCAATCGATACGTCTAGCCAGAATCCTCAAGTTTTACACCCTCCACGTTCAAATTGTCTAGCCATAATCCGAAATGAGCCCGAACCGTCTCGACAAAGAACAAAGTTTCCCTGAGCTCGTTAACATAAGATCAATAGTCATATTTTCGATTCTAAAACGCTTTACGCTTATCCGTCGGGGTTTAGTTGACCCTGGTGTGATTATTACTAAATTGAATTGTGTAAGCGAGCCTTGGCAAGGCGGCGTCACTGGTCACGTCCGATGATCCGCTCAATGGTCTATTCGAAAACACACTTTCTACAAGTACAAGGAGCGAGTGGACACGTTCGGTAGTTTAGTTTGCGAGTGTTACGACATCCTAACTTGATTATTTGCATTTCTTTAATGTTGTCTTTTGTTCTGGACGAATAAAGGCGTAAGTATATGAAGGAGTTCGTATGCACGCAGACGACAACAAGTTCCACACAGAATGCCCCGAGAATAAAGACGTAATTTCACGTAGTCTAGCAAATACAATAGCTGTGGCGGTTATTCGTGTCACGTTGTACTTTTTCTTGGTAAGTTATTTTTCCTTCTTCGCCAGGTTGTTACTTCACCCTTTGTTGTCTACAAATATACATGTACTCGTTTAATTTAAACCACTAAATACTTTGTTCGGTTTTTATTTTCACCACTAAACACAAATATCCTCAACCATTAGGTGTACTACTGATGTTATATTTTCTTTTATAAATACAGCAACGAATACTGTAACTGCATCAGTGATTTAGCTCGGTTAGCTAGTTTTAAACTGACTTACTCACGTGGTTACAATTTTACTAATTCAATCCGTTGGGTGTCCTCTCTACCATTTTCTTTAACATGTGTATTATTGTGTATGATGAAACAACATTAATTATTAGTTTTTCCATCAATGGAAACATACTAAGATACAGGCTGGTTGGTGGTTCTGAGATAATCTCATGCCTTCGAAGAAAACTCTTCCTATTATCATTAATTTCACGCATGGAACCACCTTATAGGAATATTATTCAAATCTTACAAGTTATGTATATTTTATCCCATATCTGAGACCAAATTCGATCTACTAACAAGGACACGGAAGGCGGAAGGATATTATAATAGATCGCATTTTTACATAATAAATCTTACTGATTCGCCAAGTGCTGAACGGATACTGGGCACCGTGCCAGCAGTCGTTCCCAACAGCGATAAAAGCTGGCTTTCATAGGGTATTCCCATGTTAAAGAGATGAGATTATGTTGATTATAAGTTTAACTTTCTTCATCATCATCATCATCATCATCAACCTATATTGGTCCACTGCTGGACGTAGGTCTCTCCCAAGACGCGCCACTGAGCCCGGTCTTCGGCTCTTCTCATCCAGTGTTTGCCAGCTACATGTCTCAGATCGTCACCCCACCTAGCCGGAGGGCGTCCTACACTACGCTTGCCTAAACGCGGTCTCCACTCGAGTATTAGTTTGTCAGTAGTATTAGTCGGTTCTGCGGCAAACATGGCCGGCCCACTGCCACTTCAGCTTACTAATCCTCTGAGCTATGTCGACCACCTTGGTTCTCTGTCGGATAACCTCGTTCCGGATTCTATCCTTCAGAGAAATTCCGAGCATAGCTCTCTCCATAGCTCGCTGAGCGACTTTCAGCTTGTGGACCAACCCTACTGTCAGTGTCCACGTTTCGGCAGCATAGGTCATGACAGGTAGGACGCATTGGTTGAAGACTTTCGTCTTCAGACATTGAGGTATGGGTGACGAGAAGACCTGTCGGAGTTTCCCAAACGCTGCCCAACCTAGCTGAATTCGCCGGTTTAGCTCTTTCTCAAAGTTGTGCCTACCCAAACGCAAGGTCTGCCCTTTTTTGTCTGGTAACTTTCTTCGGTATTACATAAAGCGATAATTCTCTTTAAATTGCTTCCAAGCAATTAGCAATCCGGTAGCAAGCAGTGCTGTATGAATCATGAGCTCGGTTGAGTTTAACCTTTGAAGCTCTGATGGAAGATTATTGCTTTGTTTCAAAGTCCCGTAAGCTGAAGCCAATTCTATTTTCCGAAGAGTTGTTACTATGAGGCAGCTGTATTATATCAATTTGGCAAAGGTAAGGTGCAAAATATTTCGCACGCGTTCTCTGCATAGCTCTTGGCAATCTCAAATGGGACGTAGCAGCAGATCTTGATCTCCCAGTAATTGGTTGAATTATCTGGTGAATTTACTTCGTTCTTAAGTGCATGAATCACGTGATGCTTTGGCCTGATACTAGCCAAAGCAATGGCTGTTCCCGTATTGTATGTAATAAAGTAAATTTATATTATTACTGTAATCTTTCATGGAATAACAACAATTAAAAACTTATATTTCTTTATTTTTCTTTTCTCTAGTAAGTTTAGTAAGCAGTTCTTCGATTTAACCTAATTTAATGTAGGATACATTTTGTCTTTTTAAAGCTCACCTTTGACGCATGTGGTAATGCCAAACAAAACGACCTTTCTCTTAATAGATTGTAGTCTACACGAGCTTCAACAGTTTGTCGTGACCCTATTGCCTTGCTTAGAACCTTAACATTTAGTTGAGTTGTGCCTTCGCCGTATCGTTCCATGTTTTACTAACCTGCTCACTTTATTCATAGAAATCGCTATAACCGTATATAATAACAATTTTATAACTGATACTTGGTAAATCATCGTCAGTACTTGAATTTTGCTGCCACCATAACTTCACTTTGCTGTTTTATTGCCAAAATATATTTACTCTACTACGTAGTGGTCTTAATAAAATCATAGTTGTATTTCGATCAAAATTACGCAAGATTAAGCTGGGTTTTTAGCTGGAAACGCTACCCGCATTAATATTAAAAGAGGTCATATCATAACGTGAAACGTAATCTCATTATTTCAGAAATTCGGGAAACAGGCAACAAAAACTGAATACATAAAGGGCTACATTTTTACCTCTGCTTATATTTATTTGATCTGCACTGTTTGGCAACTTAAAAATTAATATTTAGATTCATTACTGTTACTTTTGTGTAAAGAGTAGATAATGGGCAGGTTGGTTTTCTTAGAGTGCAGTGCACACCAACGATATCTGGTAAATTATATGACTTGACGTGACTATGAGTTAGATATTATGTTGAGTGAGATTGACGAAAAGACTGTCTTACTAAGTTTTGTAGTTGGTGTGAGCTCTTACTTCGATTCGTGTTCGATTATGTTTTTTTATGTTATGACGGCTAATGTCAATAACACGGACTTCTGCAGTTTCCCTTTGTCTGATGTCCTTGGCTGGCACCTGGCACTGACCGGTGAATCCGGTGATTTAGGTTTTTTGCCTAACCATAAATCCGTAAACAATTATGACTAAAGGAACTGTTTCTTTTCATTTATATTTAGTTTACAATATCTACAACACATATTGTCAGGCTAACTGAACTACCCAGCAGTACTTGGTACACCTACTCTCTTCTGCCACACATAACCTTCGACCTTCTACTTTATTATAGTAAAAATCTATACCCAACGTAAATTGCTACGCCAGTTATTAGACAAGGCCTTCATCTTTATCAGTTCATCGTTGACCTCTTACTCGTAAAACAAATTGTTAGTTGTCGTGACCGCTTCAAATGTATTTATGACTGCTATACCGCTAAGCAATATGTTATGTATTGTGGTGCCTGAATAAATATGTCTTTTTCTATGTATACTTTTCAGACTGCCATTGATTGATTTGGTATATAGTATAGAGTTCTCCAATAGTATTGACTCTATTTATGATTTTTTTATTATTCTATTGTGTTATATTACATAGCATCACAACTTTTGATTGAACAAGTGCAAAAATTTATCAAAAGTTTATATCAAGAAATCTGTTGAAATCTTTTCGGAGAAATCTGTCCTTACAAAGTGGCTTTGAAGAAAAATATTATAATTAATTTTACAAAAGGTCGTTTACCGAGTTACGTCCTTTTACGCCCTTCATCAAAATATTAGTTATTACTTTATAAATGCATCATTTTTTATATTTCCAAAGTGGCTTTTAAGCTTTGAAAATAATTAACTTCAAAATAATTCAGTACACTAACCATTTTGAGTGTTTGTAACTGTGGTTATTTTTGTATACTTTTTGTTGGATTCGCTCTTTCGAACAGCTCCGATACCTTGTTTTTTACGAACATGAATAAACAAAGAAAAGTCTTACAAATCTCAGAATAATTTAAAAATACTCTAGGTATACTAAAAAAAATTAAGGCGCTTAGTTGCTTGCGAAAACGAAATATACAGCAAAACCGCTTGTTAAACTACCTGCTTTAACTTCAAAGTAAATTACGTCTTTAATTAAGTTCATTTTCCAACTGGAGACTGGAGACCTACAAGTATTTCACCAAGCCAATCAAAAAGATTCCGAGAAATAATACCCTGCGAAATTTTCCCGAGCCAATCAAAATTATTCCAAGAAGATAGAAATACGAAAAATTATATTTGCAAGATTTCTACGTAATTAATTCAATAAGTAAAAATCAATAAAACGAGTAAAATTTTAGAGGAGAAACATTTGTTTGTCTGTTTCTCAGGGTAGCAGACTGTGATAATTTCAAAGTTAAAATCTGTAGTAGAATGTAAAACGCCCCATGCCTCAGTGAACTACCGATGCTGTCGGATCATCTATGAGTTTTTAGTCGATGGCTAATACTGTTGTGCCAGTAAAGTGGAAGCCTGACATCCCATCCGTCTGGCTGTGGGAATCTGCGGTAGAGATGTATCAGAGAATGAGATAAACCTCATGACTCAAAGCCCTTGCTGTATCGCCTATCAGATCATCTCGGTGGGTTTTCTTTCAGCCAGTTTATTGTCAAGTGTCTGCGACTACTTCTCTTTTGAGAGTGAAGTGTTAGCAGCCGACAGAGCGTTTGATCGCATTTTGCATTTTCCCTTGTAAAAGAAGTCGAAGCAATCGCCCTCATTGGAAGCTGAATATTCAATTTTAGTGCTAGTAGAGTCAGATAGCCTACATTATACCTGTTTGTTTGATAGTGGCGGTTTGCCAGCTCGTACCCGAGACTGCTTTGTCGAAGATACTGAACATAATTACGTACCCTAATAATAATATTTCACAATAACTTATAGCTAATGTTTAATTTATATTATACGTGCTGTATTATCAATGCTTTATAAAACTACGAGCAGTTTTCGCTGATGTTTGTCTCAAATTTAATCCTGTATTTTAAGACTGACTATATCTATTCTGTGCCACTGGTATTTCAGTGGAAGTTCTGAAGAATCATCCTCGGAATTTACTGAAATACTGTTCTAATTCTTAACAATCTGCTCAGTTCACTGCGGTAAATAGATGTCAACAGCCGGTAAATTACTAATTACACGACAGACAAGCTGCGCCTCGCTAAATGTCTTCGACCGGGTTCCTAAAAGCTGACCCGCATTCGCTGTGATCGCGTCACTGCTGCTTAAAAGTAATTACATTGATACTAACTTGTCCGGGAAGTCTTGAAAAGTTTCATTAAAATATGTATGGGAAAAACAGTCGTGTTTTAATGTAGCTCCGTAAAGCAACTACGAGGGTAATTAATAATAATAGACCAAATCTAACATTGCACCAAATCAGGAGCTTGGGCAGTCAAAGTAAAACATGCAGGATTTGAAACATTCTGGTATGCGTATGAAAATTTTTAGTTTTCCATGCTAGGTAGTCAGGATATCACCTCTGTGGTTGCTTGTCTCTACAACGGCTACTACTACATCTCTGTCATTTTTGTGCCACATCGAGATTTGTTTTATTCGTCTATTGAGACGCACTGCGAGTATTTTTATTTGAACCTTCCCGCTTCCACCTCCGTCAACGATAGCACATTCTTGCGTTAGTGAGTTTGGCTTGACTGCGTCCATTACTCTCAATTTGTTCCTGTATTACTCCTAACGCTTGGGTGACGGGCCATTATTCTGTCAGAAACTGTTACTTTCCGATGTGGCTCATTAAGGCCGAGGCGTTTGATGGCAGCAAAAAGGTTTTCATTGAAGTATTTATTGCTTTTGCCAGCCATTTGTGACTAAATGGTTTCCTATTTCAGACTTCAGAGTGGTAGAGCTTTCTGGAATTATAACATTCTCTACATACCTACATACAAATAGTAAAAATATTTCCGTGTTGACAAAATATGCAAATAAACATCTTGTATCTTATCTTGTATCTAGTATTAAAAGTCAAACAAACGCTTTGGTCAGGCACAACCACGAAAGAAATACCAGTAACATAATAGCGATATCGAGTAGGATTTCATTAATTTTGAAAAATGTAATTAGGATTGGTATCAGTTCCAGTCATTAAAGTAAAGCAATGCAGTGCGCGATTAACCGGGTAAATAACTTGCGCAAACTACGAATTCATTAGTTTTGTTCTTGTTGCGAAAAAGCGCAAACGTTGATTCGATCCAATTCCTGACGATTTCATGCGTTAACTTTTATTACCAACCAGTGGCTGTCTGCTACTTCGCTTTGCAGTTGACATGACACCACATGAAATGGAGACACTTTTATCACGGACCAAAGTTCTAGACAGAGAGAGAGCAAACCATAGTTGGTGCATTAACTACGAAACTTTGTTCAAATTACGACGCGTCAGAAACATCCCATGCAAACGACTATTTGCATTTATAATAGTAGAATGATGATAATAGTGAATTACCACGTTCATTATTGCTTGTTAATTGCACCGAGCTAGTATCCCGGGCAGGATTTGCGTGACCTATTTTCACTTCAGTAGAGCAGTCCCATGTAGGCTACCTACGCTTCAGGTCGATACAGTTATGACCTAATTGACACGTCCTATTATGTTCAGTGTATCAGTCGGTGTCACTATAAATAACGAAACAAGTAGGTACATATTCAAATATGTGGGTTTGGCTGGCCGCGCTGTGGTAAAACGTGGGTAAAATCGTCGCGGATTGAAAAGGCAGTGTTATGAAGGATATAGTTTCAAAGAAAATCACTCCATGAAGAGCTAGTGGGATAAGGGCAGGGAAATGATGATGAAGAGCTTTCCAGTAGTATTATGCCGATTTTCTGAGTTCTATTTTCTAAGTTCAGGCTACCAACCTACGCCCTGGTAGGTAGTCAAATGCAAATACTGATGACGTTATAAAAACATCAATATTCGGTGCTCACCTGCCTTCGTCAGTAATCAAATCACCATGGATTTGAACGATAACGATTCAATTAGGTTTTTCCCGGGAAGTATAATTCACCTACTAATGTATTAATTTAATAATGTGATGTTTATGTAGCTTTTACTTTGCAACAACTTATGGATATCAGGAAAAGTTTGCAACCGCCTAGTAGTTATTTTATTTATTCTGATTCAGTACGTTTCTTTGGCTTGGACGAATTAGTGTGTTAATTGGTCCTTGGTCTTTGGTTATTGCCAAGTAAATAAGCGTTGCCTGTTTTAAAGCCAATGCTAAACCTTTTTTGTCTCTTCCAGGGCGAGATAATGGAGTGTCCGCTATGCCTGACCATGATGCCGAGCAGTTCAATGGTGCGGCTGGCGTGGTGCCCGCATCGATGCTGCGAGCCATGTCTGCGGCAGTACCTCGCGATAGAGATCTTCGAGGCAAGAGTGCCGGTCAACTGCCCCGTCTGCCACGAGAACATGCATCCGTCAGGTAAGGTAAAGACTTAGTAGATAATGTAGCATCGGAGATGTTTATCAGCAGGTGACCAAAGTGAACGGAAATGACTTCTTTTGTTCGTGGTCATAAACTAATTGCTAGTCCCATTCTATCATCTAATTACATGGTTACAGAAAACCTCATTTCATTATGTGTCATGATCACCACACCCTCTATTAGGAAGAACAAAACTTCCATGCCTATGAATCAATATACGAATCAAACATATTTGAGGCTACCCGAGTTTTGTGGATGAACTTTTTTCTGGGTAATTTTATCGCGCCATAAACAGCTGTCTTTAATAATATCCTTTGTTGTCGTAACATCATGAGGAAATTAATGAGTCTTGCAGTCGACCTTGTGTGTAAGCGTCGTCGCGTCCCTGCCAAGATCGATATTTTATATGCATTCTCATGCAAAAAGAGAGCGCTCACGTGATCGCTTTTTATGTAAAGAGTAGACTGTGTTCTTCATTATTTTTTATGTTGTTGAAAAAAATATAAGCTTACGGTCGGGAAAATCCTAGATTGAATCGTTTGACTACTCTCAGGGGACCGACCGGTGGTTTGTAATCATAGACTTCCCTTCTTTTCTAGCACAGGGATTCATTTCGTACTGCTACAGTATTTCTTAGCGTTAGTACCGAGTTGATGTGTATTTTATAAAAAGATTTGAGATTTTTTATTAACCTTCTACCAGCCACTGTTAGATCCTCCGATAACAGGGCTTGGGTGAGGCCTTTGCTATACTATTTTCCCATCGTCTCTGATTGTTATTCGACATACATATTTCCGTGGTAATCGCTCTATAAGGTATTCAAATGTACCTACCATTGTCGTTCTATATAGTATTCTATTAGGCGCTATGTTACATCTACAACAAATTGTCGCGTAACACGTAACACGCCTAGAAAGGAAACAGAAGGGCGGCGTGTACAATTGTACATTCGTCATGCTCGTTCACGTGCGCCAGCGGCCGTGGCTAAGGCGAGACAAATGGTACATTTACCCCAAAGCATTAGTAGCCACTGTGATTTGATCGTTTCAGTGGGTGACATACATCAAGCGGACAAATGCCTATAAAAATGTTTTTCTTGACGTGTTAGCATTTTTACTGCTTGGTATGAATTATCATCGGTATCTGACCTTTATATTTTTGTTGCATGTTCGTGAAAATACAACATTTTACTTAATATATATCAATACTTAGGTGTCATGCTTCGTGCTTCAACGTTCTTCAAATCAAATACATCTTCACTCGTAAGTCGTGAATGTTATTACTAGTCTAGAATACTCTAGATTCCGCGATCATAATATAAGAAGTTCAATTTATTTTAAGCTATGTTTGTTTGTGCCTACCATCAAATGATACCTCAAGTCTTTAGCTCACCCTGTGGTCATTTGCAAAGTAATATCACAAATTGCCGCAACACGTCGTCAGGATAAGAAATATAGCTCTATAATTTTAGGCAGAATGATGTATGTTTAATGTTTATAGAAGCCGCCTGGCAATTTGTACTGCTCTTGTGGAACAGTCAGAAGTCAATTTATTGCTTGAGCGGGTTTGAAAGACGATTTCCACCGCGATGGGTGACGGATAAAATACCTACCAATCGCGATATGCTTTGAAGAATATTTACAAAAGCCTAGCTGTAAGGATTACCTTACAGCTAGGCTTTTGTAAATATTCTTGAAATAAATAATTATGTATTCGTTTTATGATAGTTGTCAAATAACGGGGACAGGGTACTGCCCTGGGCGAAGCAATCAAACAGTTTTACAATAACTAAGTTTAATGTTTGTTCGACCGTGGTTCACAAAATCTACAAAGTGTTTGGAAATAATTCGCCTTGGATAGCCACTATTTATTCATAATAAATGTCTGAACGGGTTAATTAATTATGCAGCCTCCACTCCACAATGACTATTTTCACAATTCTATTCGTTTCCAATCAAATGTGGGTCAAAACCGCAAGTCTAGCTATCAACTAAGCAAGAATATGAAATTAAATATGCTCACGAAGATCGACTGTATTCCTTATGTACATGTGAATTGATCATTCGTTCTGGGCTCTTATGCTCAGTTTGGCAGGGATTTTAATCTAATATGGTAGGAATGACGTCATGCCGAAAAGTCGTTTTACCTACGGGTGAAACAAGCTTTCGACGTCATTTTGACGTCATCCCTATTAGGGTAAAATATCTGCCAAAGTGACCATGATCTCTTGGAACTTAGAATTTAATATTCATGAAAAAGTCTGAAAAAGGTTGACGCCCTAATATGTTATACATATTTCAGCTGTGTTAATCGCTAAAGTATGGCTGATTACTATTACTACCTTTAAGATAATTGTCCTTCATCCATGTTTGCGAGATCTTTACTGCGCACATTCTATCTTGGTCACATTTGTGGCGCTAATATTATATTATTATAAAATATGTATCAGATCTTAATAAATATAAAATGAATAAATAAATATTCACGGACACTTAACACAACGCCTTCTAGTCCCAAACTAAGCAAAGCTTGTACGATGGAAACTAGATGGCTGATAGAATACATACTACATTTTTTTTGTAAATACATACTTTCAATACATAGAAACACCCAGACACAGAACAAACATCTATGTTTTACAACACACAAATGTTTGTTCCCTGTGGGGATCGAACCCACGACATAGCACGGAAGGCAGAGCTACTACCGACTGAGCCATGACGCCTGTCTTATAATACACACGTATATTTGGGACTATATGTTTATAATATTATGATTCGTCATGCATTGTTGACTAATAAATTAAATTATTTATAGTGTGATTGTTGGTATAATATTATTATATCAATCTGATCACGATGTAGTAGTCACGTATGCGCTATAAACGGTAATCCCACTTCTTGCGTCGATTCTGAGAAATCTCTCTTATACTAAAAATGTAGGTGAAAGTTATCATTTGTGTATAGGTTTATATTATACTATATAAATTGATGATGAGTGATGATTGATGATGATGATTTCCCATTATTTATTTGCAGACTTATTCTGCAGTGATTAACTTTTATCACGAAGTTGTCGTTCACGACGTTCACTTGAAGTGAACTTAACTGTTATATGGCTTCTGCAAGAATTTTATTATTTTCCATACTAAGTAAAACCACGCCGAAAAGTTAGTTTACTATAAAATGCTTCTCGATGCACTTATGGACTACATTTCTGCGTCGACGTTATCAGAAGCGCATGAGGAAACGCTTATGATTCAAAACAATGGGATCATTTTCATTGTGGCAGCGATGGTGATGCAATGATACATCTGATTTATACAATGTGGGACAGATTACTTTTCCCGATCATAAACGTAGGCATTTCTAGCTCCGTCATTTAGTTTGGCATGACACGACAGTTGTAGTCAAGGAAAACCACAAGCAGGGGAGCGAAGGCCTCTACAAAATTCTAAGCGAGCTACAAACTTATTGTTTGACTCAACTGGTAATCGGAACCGTTCTGTTATTTTGGTACTGTATTGGAAGTTTTTTCCTTAACCTACACTGCCCAACCACAGAGCAAAAGTTACCTACTTTCCTGACAAAATTCTATTTTTTTTTTTTTATGAGCTGTAGCTATGCATTTGGCTGCCAGCACACCTGGTGGTAAGTGTAGCTGCAGCCTAGGGTGGAGCACGCTTAGCTATAATCCACCTAATCACTCTTTTCTTGAAAATTCATAGGTTGTATCTTTCAGGAAATACTGAAGATGGCAGAGAGTTCTACTAACTGTCGAAATGGTGTAATCTAAACAGTCGCACCTGCATTTTCTCGGGGGAACGGACTTGATTCTGTAGTATTCTAATTCGTCGTGGGGGAATGTGATCTGCACTGACGTCCCGCGTTGGTGTGTATTATGCATTGTCTTCCTGCTGACCTCACCCCAGCCAGCCCAACTCCTTAAAGTAACGCAGAGAAGGACTTTTGGTTGATGACAGCACTGTTCCAGCATCCCCGATGGTGTTGTAGACGCCGAGGAGTGAGACCCCATCAGCTTCTGCAGTCCCGTCTGTAGTATTCTAGTCACAATGCATTTAGTATTGTATAGATTGTGTAGCACGTCTATCGTGACCTAGGGACGCTTGGGAATTAAACAGGTTGGTGAGACAATGAAGTCGGTTAGAACTTTACTTCCGTGTCAGTCATCTTAGTTACAAACATTCCATTCTATAAGGTCCGGTCCTTCTAACTGCGTAGTGCGTATAAATATTGAGAGGGCTTTGTCTTATTATATTTGTAGCTACTTTTCCTCAAGACCCTCTTGGGAATCTCTAACAAGTCATTATTTGATAATAGAACGAAAATATTGTTGCTCCTTTATTTATGTCAGCTGACCTGGCTCTGTTCCGTGCTCTCATCTAACTAATGTTAAAAGGATCTTTAGCTGGTGTGTTTATACATTTATTCCTTTCTGAATTTGAACAAAGGAAAACAGTTTTTTCTGTAAAACCGGAAATGTTTGATACCTAATAATAATCAGGCCTTTTGCATGTAATCTATATGATTCATACAGCGTCAGAGGCCACTGTTTACCCATGCCCCTATGAACAGGACGTTACAGTGCCTGGGACTTTATTTAGATGCTGACAGTAAGGTACTGTCAGCCTAGTAGACTGATAGAGGAGAGTGGAAGACGAATACATGTTGTACCGACCCCACTTAGCGTGGGACAAGGGTAGGAAGATGATGACTGTCAGCCTAGTAGACATTATCCACAGGAAACACAAGGTCAATACACGCGAAGCTGACTAAACCGCGGGCTTCCTCGCAATGTTTTCCTTCACCGTTTGAGAGCACTGTTATTACATACATAAATTTTCCGACTTGAAATATATTTTCAACGAGGGCCAAAATCGGTGGAATTTGAGGTTCATAAATATAACTCAAGGCGAACAAAATCACGGGCGTTTGTCTAGTTTAATAATATTGGCTCTGTGCCGGCCTGGGTTTCCCCCGTGGTTTTCCTCGTTATTATTTACAATGCGATTACATAGGCTGTTACGTTTGTTTGGATAGCCAAGCCGACTGTTATGGTCTTCTGTGAGATTTATTACGCTTTATCAGCAAACGGCACTATGCCTGGTTTGTTGAAGCGGAACTTCTAAATACTATAGGCGTAGTTGTTTTTGGAGAAGCTTTCTTTGCGCTCAGACTATGAGTCATATTCCTTGATGAATAATGCTCGTTGGATTTCATAATCACTTTAGTTAGAGTAATAAGAAGATGGCTCTCGCATGCTACTGAAATTGTTTTATACTGAACAAATAGTTTCACGAGCATGCAATGACCTTGCACCATGGCGTGTAAGGTAAACCTATATGCTAATTTCAAGTGCACTGCTAATACTCAAGGTTATCTTTTTACCTTTTTCAAACCTAAGCTTATTGATCTTAGCCTCGTCTCCTTGTAGGTGGAACGTCATTCACTCTCAATCCGATCACGCTATTCTGTTATGATCCAGTGGATTTCCGAACTGTCTGCAAATGTCCCTAGATTACCCATTTTGAACACTTTTTTCTTTGATTCCAGATGTTCGTAGAATAGTGGACAATCCGATGATGTACGAGAAATACGAGGAGTTCTCTGTGCGACGCGCACTCGCCGCTGATCCCGACACACGGTGGTGCCCCGCTCCCGACTGCAGGTAAACTATCTAGATGAATAGCATGAATAAAACTAGTAGTACACCTAGAACTGAGATCTCGTGATGTTCCCAAAGAAACACGCAAATAATCAAATACGGCGAGATAAACTTTGTCTTTAGATCAATAAGTTTGACAATAGTAATGTGAGGGTAAAGGTAAGGTCTCCGAAAGCCAGCGATTGCCGAACGAGGCTGCTCAATGTCACTGAAACACGTTACTTTCTCAGTAGCACGGAAATCAAAATGCCAATATTCAAAACTCCCGGAAAAACGCGAGCAAAATACCAAATGCCTGGACTATTACTCTTGTATTCCAGTTTCGCGGTAGTGGCAACGGGCTGCGCGTCGTGTCCAAAGCTAACCTGCCTTGCGGCGGGCTGCGGCGCGTCTTTCTGCTACCACTGCAAGGCAGCCTGGCATCCTACTCAGACTTGCGACGCAGCACGACGGTCGCGGCAACCGCCGCCGAGAGCGCCGAGGTCCGATCACTCCGATCAGGAACACGGTGAGTTAAATGTAGCTTGTACGCTTACCAAGAGCTTTGACATGCATGCAGCTAGCAGATCCAGACAAGGAGACCCCCCCCCCACAACTCTTAACTACCTAATGGCAGACCAAGATTTGTAAGGAAAAACAGGATTTGCCCAAAACACAAAGGTCGAGCCCGTCCCAAACCGAAATGGATGGAGCCGCCACTATTATTGATAAGTATTTGTCTACGGAATATGCTAAGGGTGTGCGTGTCCATTAAAGATGTGTAGGGCAGTTGAGTGGTGTGCGAGAAAAAATCCACCAATATTATCACTTTGCATGACGAATGAAGTGACACTATTGATTGATTCTTTCCTCACACGCAATCTGAAACCACTTCCTCCTTTTCCGTCAAACAAAAGAAACGGGCGTAGATTATCTTCTCTTCGGCAGAAAGGAACGTTGTCTAGGCCGCTCATATGAGGATCCAAGACAACGGGCGAATAGACAGAAATTGATTCGTCTCTTTCTGTCAATTTACAGAAATTTGTTGAATCTTCCACAGACAGTTGTCTTGGGTGCTCATGATAAGCGTGCTTAAACATTGATATTGTTATTGTGTGGCGCATCTAACCAGTCAGACCGAGAGACCGGACGTTTTGTACCCTAAGGACTAGAAGTAGCAGAATGACCGTTGTTCTAAATATAAGAAGCTGACAAACCTGGAAGTTGTAATACATGTTGCATCTTAGATACTATCTGGCAGCCGATTAGGTAGCGGTAACATAGTTGAAATTTTTTTGCAAATTAGGTCGTTTCTCCCTTCGACTGTGGTAACAAATAAAGTGCTTAGAATCAAATGAGGCCTGTACGGAAAAACACGCCGGTTTGACAGTAGTCGCTGAGTAACACCATAGTAGGGAATCCAAATGTCCGAAGTAGTCAAAAAAATAATTTGTCGGCGCTGCAGACGGTCACCGGGCAGGCAACATTCGCGGTCCCCTCTTGATGCAGTCCCTTCGAGCACCAAGGCGAAGAAGGGCCAAACGCAGACGTGAGAAAGATGATGGTAAGTACACTGTACAGTCAACATCGTTAGTAAATGATGAGAGCAAGTCTCAAAGGGGTGACTATCAATTCGTACTAGTAACTTGTCATTTCTAAACCTATGAGTAAAAAGTAAAAACTCTATGCCAATAATAAATCATTTAAAAAAATGATATAAATAAATATTCTGGGACATTATACACAACGCTCTCTAGTCCCTAACTAAGCAAAGCTTGTATTATCTACTTCTGATGTTGACTGTACGTACTGACAAGCACATCGAGTGAACTAGAAGGCTAATGAACAACCTATATTTGTGACGCGATCATCGTTGACACACGGTCGACTTGAGCGAATGTAGTGTGCGAATACATACCCGGCAAGTGCCTGCACGTAAATATGCGAGTCCAAATACCTCGGATGTTCGTGTCACACTTTCGCGGAAAACTGTGAGTAAATATAAATATCATAAGTACTGCGACTGGCACAAAATGTGCTTTAGAAAACAATCAAAGCCAGAGTATAGCTTACTTTGGGTAGGTTGTAGAATAGACGGCCCTTTCGGTTTTGTTGCACAGAAGAACAAAAGGCACCGACACCTCCGCGAAGTTGCATCTGGTTCTGTTTTAGTCACACAGATTTGCTGACGTCACACCATCTCTTCCAATGACGTACCACTATAGAAATCCGTAGAGCACAACCACGTCGAGGCTAGTATAGTAGGCTTGATAGTAATGTTAATCGTTTGAATGCAACCAAGGTACTGTAACTGCCAGCTTCCTGTCTACAATAGAAGTGCGATCTTACTATCATATCGAAGGATGCAACAGTGTTGTCCGCCGCTCGGAATCGCGTCATTGACACTGCACCTGGTACAATCAGCGTCAAATTGATATGAGCGTCTCGAGTAGTCAAAATTATTTGAAAAACATAAAAGCAATTTGATATACGCAGTTTGAATCATCAAATAGGTGTAAACACACAAGGTGTTCAAAATTATCTTACTACTCATTGTTGGACTCAATACATATATTCTGTTATTGTTATTATTTTTTGAAGGTACACATTATGCACAGATAACTTTGAGAGATTTCTTAGCTAAGATAATTTTGAACAGCCTGACTCATATAAATATGAAACAATGAGTAGAAAGATATTTAGAACACCTTGTGTGCTTACAACAATATGATGATTCCAACTGCGCATATCAAATTGCTTTTATATTTTTCTGATCATTTTGACTGCTCTAGACTAGACGCTCATATCAATTTGACGCTGACTGTACCTACCTTTTTAAATGGAAACACGGCAATGCTAGTAGCATCACTGCTTGGCGGCAGAAATAGACGGTGTACTTGCTTGGACAAACTCATTCAGAGCTCAGCCCCTACTAACCTTTGTATTATAGTAACGTAACCCTGAATGTATTATTTTTCCAGGTGAAGTGAAGCCGTGCCCGCGCTGTTCTGTCCTGATAGTGAAGGTTGAGGATGGCTCGTGTAATCACATGGTGTGCTGCGTGTGCGGCGCTGAGTTCTGCTGGCTCTGTATGAAGGAGGTGTCTGATCTGCATTATCTTAGGTAAGTGAGGGCAAAGACAAAGAGGGGCGGGAACTATGAAGATTAAAAAGTGAACTCCTGCGGGGCTAGGATGCGCACGCGATATATTTCTCTACTCGTTCTGTTAAAATGTAAGCATTTTGCACCAGATTTGGGACTATTGTATTATCTGTGTTAATGTTGTCGACAAAACGTGCAATACCTTTGAATCTTCAATTTTTGACACTTGCGTAACTATTTATCTCGCATGCCCATCCTGCTTCTTGGGGCAAACTAAGCCTATGTAGTGAGGGGAACTCCTGATTTTGACATGAAGAAGGCTGGCAAGAAAAGTGTTAGTAGGGCTACTGAAAGCGAAAGCTTTCTTTTGATGCGTTCATTTGATACATGTTTAGACGATTTGACTAGCACGTTACGCGTATTTCAGTCCGAGCGGCTGCACATTCTGGGGCAAGAAGCCGTGGTCTCGCAAGAAGAAGCTCCTGTGGCAGCTCGGCACGCTGGCGGGCGCGCCGCTCGGCATTGCTGTAGTTGCTGGCGTGGCGCTGCCGGCGCTGCTGGTGGGTTTGCCGCTGTGGGCGGGTCGGCGCGCGCACCGCCGCCTGCGCCGAGCCTCGCCAGCACGCCGCCGAGCTGCC
This sequence comes from Eulithis prunata, assembly GCA_918843925.1. Taxonomy (NCBI): domain Eukaryota; kingdom Metazoa; phylum Arthropoda; class Insecta; order Lepidoptera; family Geometridae; genus Eulithis; species Eulithis prunata. The sequence continues at coordinate 1,729,928 of OU974016.1, read as the reverse complement.
GTCGCCGCCGCCGTCGCCGCTGCAGTAAGTACCTAACCCACCAAACTTCAAGCTTCAACTTGTTGCGTGCGTGTCACTGTAGATTTCCATCAAAAACATTCTACTTCCTAGGATTATAAACGCAAAAGTTTCTAAGGATGTATGGATGTTTGTTACTCTTTCACGCAAAAACTACTGATCGGATTTGGATGGAAGCTAGTTCACAATAAAACATTCACAACGCAATCCATACAAACGATCTGTTTTGTTGGTCTAGCGCTTCCATCAAATATCCTGGGTGAATTGTATGTAAAGATCTAACGATTTGTTCTGCTTTGTGGTCCCACGTTGCGAGATTTATTAATACAACAATCCATACAAACAAATTGCACAAGATTATGAAATATCAAACATGCACAAGGGTTAGCGATGGAAACGCTATTCGATATCTTCACAGAGTGGTGCATGTTTTGTGTAGACATCTTCTTGATGGAAACTCATAGTCAGCATCCTCGAATTTTGTCAAAAAATTTAATTATTTATGAAAAATTGGACTTTCTTAGGTTTTTGTTTTTACGTGTTTCAGTTGGTAGTGTCCCCGCTAGTCGCCGGCTTAGCAGTCGGCATCGGTGTGCCGATCCTCCTGTTCTACGTGTACGGCGTGGTGCCGGTGTCGCTGTGCCGCGCGGGGGGGTGCGGCGGGGGGTGCGCGGGGGAGGGCGGCCCCGCGGGGGCACACGCCGCGCCGCGCTCGCGGTTCGAAGCTGAACATGTACCCGATGACGCAGCTTCTAGGAGACTCGAACCTAGCATCGGTAAGAAATGACACTTTGTTTTTTTTTTTTTCAGTTAGCGTACATGTACTAATAGATAATACTTATACCCTAATTATATTACTTAGATTAATCGGTGAAGATTGACTAAGCAAGCAAGCTACGCCACGAGCGCTTCGTTGCGTAGTATTATTGAGACATTCATTTCAAACAGAAACAAGCAGGAAAAAAAGGGGCGTCGCTTCTTTTGTCGAGGCATCAGTACGAAAAGTAGACCCACTGTTATAAATATGCATATTATGCAGGAGGGTATCAGACCTGGGGGGAAAAGTAAAACGCTCTTAAAAGACTGAAGCCTATTATTGGTAATAGCCATTACTAAATTGAAACTTTGGGAATCATACATATGCCGTGCGTAAATTAGATTTTAAAATAGCTTCCGTCTTCCAGGTGACGCATCCATCTCCCTCGGCTCGGCGCAAGTAGAAGCTCGTGCGTCGTCTCTCGGTGCCCTGGCGGGCTCGCTCGGCGGCCAGTCAGCGCCGTCTCCGCCGGCTCAGCGACTGGAAGTGACGGCCGATGTGGATGCGGCCGCTGACGAGACGTGGCCCGACCCGCCTGTGTCCGGGTCTCGCGCCGCACGACTCAGGAGCCTGTTCCTCTACGGCTCGGCCATCCCACCTCCTGCGCCTGATATAGCCACAGCTGAGGCCGGCGAGGTCGTTCACCCCGCGGCTGTCCCAGTGTGCGACAGTCCCGAGCTTTCGTAGCGAATGGGTTGAAGTGTGGAACGCACGGACGCGGTGTATAAAGTGATAAGCTAGGTTCAAGCGTTCACTGACTGTTTGTGGCAGATGTCTCTGGTGTGTTTGTAGGCAATGTAAGCGCCGGTTTATTGTTGTGAACTGCCCGCTGCATGGGGCTAACGAAATAGAGCTTTACTGTATGCAATTGGGGTTGTCGTGATTGTGAAGTGTGTTTTTAATGTACAATAGTGACACCTCAGCCATGGAGGTCAACGAGAGCTTTTTCCTAATAGATGCCGTTCGATACCTCATCAAAAGCAGACCGCGCGCTGACTTTTTGATTTCCGCAGCGCAAAAAGCGTATCGTACATAAGGTGGACTCGTAGTGCGACTGTTGTATTAAACTGTTTGTAATGTGTTAAGACGTTTTATACAGGGCGTGCCGCGTCGGCGACGGAACTTCAGCTCAATTATTAAGCGAGTCTAGCTTGCGGACGCATGTAACATGGAAATATTTCGCGCGCATACGACCCAGCGGAGATTGTGCCGTAAGATACGCTTCTTATGCCTACAAACAACGGCTGATTGTATTTAAGCTCGCTAGAAATTATAATATACCTTTTGATATATCGACGGAGCATGATCTCTGTCACCCGGCTTGCGGCCGATACGAACTTATTTAAATGTATGGTATTTATTTGGGTCTGCGCAATATTTGTTATGTATTCCATGGTATGAATGCGTCTACTCTATGAACCGGTGGACTCTCTATCTATAGTTAGTAAGTTTTTGTAAATATTAGTGAGTGATCGAGAGCCGCGGGTTTCGTTTCGTCCGACCCGGCCGACGCCCGGCGTCAATCTGTGCCAATCGTAATGTGTAACTTGAAGAAGCTCCTGATGTGATTTAGTTGGATTTAGCGAGACTTATGATTATCCAGAGTTCTGTGTTCGGCAGCCCTATAGTTGTATTCGATAGATGCTTTCGCTTTTGGAGCAGTGTTACTCTATCAGATATTTGTGATACTTTGAATAATAATTACTATTAATGATCTAAATTATTTAATTTTTTCACGAAATAGGCAGTTTGTAAGTAATTTTAAGTAATAAAAGTATGTTTATGTATTACATATGTGAAGTGAATCATGTAAAATATAAAACTATGTGATTAAAATATGATTAAACCTAGCTACAGATTGTTATTATTCAACCCTATCAATCCTAGAGGATGAAGTTTTCAAATAACTTTCTTGACGCATCCCGGCGCAACGCGCATGACGATTTATCGACTGTTTTGTATGAAGATCTCAGAGACCTATTCTTATTCCTGAATATTATTCCTTAGTTCAAAGAGAGCCTAAAAATAAAAGCAAAAAAAAAAACATTTTCAGATTATTTATTCATTGCTACAGTATTTTGCCAAAGACTTGTAGGCATACATCCCAATAACTTATACTCGTACCTAACAACTTAAGATACATCCATTACACAATATTTTTCACACATTGATTGCAAAAGACATTAACATTCATATAATAATATGATTGTGCGAACTACACAAACAAGTATAACCGAATTTAAAAATAGTTATAAATATCAACTTTTGGAATGTAAAAAGTCTACTTGTCATTTGTATTAGCCCTGCTAATAAATAAACTGGATGTAAAGCTTTGGTCTCGCGACCGTAACGCACATAGCTGCGGTATGCGACATGCGGTGCCGGACACAATCGTATGGAAAACGTCTAGAATGGTCTCTTGTTCTGTCGCAGTATGCTTCAGCGGCGAAGAGTAAACGCGGTACGCTGCGTTGAGCCGCATACCGCAGCGTTGCGCGTTACGATCGCGAAACCAAAGGTAAAGCTTGGAATTGAGCCGATTTAAATTCAATCGAAGGAAAAAAGACATTCCAAGCTTACATCAAGTTTAATAATAACAGGGTAGAGGCACAATTCCTTTTTAGTTTTTCCATTTTTTTTTTGTATAAAACGTTATATTTTACCAAAATTTTTACACTTTACACAGCTTTAAAATTATATTGTCAATTCACTTCAAAAGAGAAGTCAATATAGGTAAATAAATATTTTATACCAATTCTACGAACTCATTCTAGTTGAGTAAAATATAAATAAAACATTTTACAACGATTACTATCACATTTATACTTAATACTAAACTTAATTATAGGTACAATTTAATATTTACATTAGTAATAAGTAACTAAAGACAGAGTCTCGAGTTACCTATACATTAAATTGAATATTTGGCTGACAAGCTTACATAGTGCATCACATACAACATCTTACTTATTAACTTATTACTTATTTAACTTACTTTTGCATAATTTAAGACGTTATCAGGAACAATGGTTTAGAATTGAAAATAATTTACTTATAGGTTCAAAAAACTAGGGAAAACGACTTTAATTCGACTACACTCCGGCTTTATTATCACATGATGATGATGATGATGATGGCAGTTCACGTAGTACCTACTGAAACGTTTCTTATACATTTTTTTTCCAGTTATGTATTGTGATTTTAAAATTGAAATGGAAATATACACTTTAAAACAAATATTTTTCAAACCGGTTTAAAAATGTAGGTCTGAAGTAAAAACAAAAAAAAACACATTTGTTAAAAACATCGTATAGCTCGATCGCAAGCTATCTAATAAACATCTCTTCGGATCCAAGTATAATAAATGCGGTTATATAAATCTCTTATGTACCTATGTTTGTATTTTAATTGCTGCATGAGTGTACTTATGAATCATAATAACTTGTGATGACTATTAACTAATACCGATACTTACCTCTATGACGCACGCAACAAGTCATGGTTCCACAAAAAATTTAAATTCACTATCTATCACGAAAATTCCAAATAAAAATTAACGAATTTTAGATACATACCTATGTATGTACATATTATTATGTTTACCTATTCTACTTTCTATAAAACAAAACGCCTTCCTCCAATATAGAAAGCATACTACATACATGTTGGTTATTTCCCGGTTCTTTTGTCAAAATATCTTACGAAGGTATTTGAGTGATAGTGGGTGAAAATTGAAGGCAATTGAAGATTATACAAGCTATAGAATACGACCTTGCAAACAAATGACCTAACAAACATACTACATTCTACTAATATTATAAACGCGAAAGTTTGTAAGGTATGACCCGATTTGGATGAAACTTGCAATATATTGTCCGTGACCTAGATTTACACATTCGGTCTTATTCCAGAACGGGGACTAAAGAAAGTCACGGTTTAAACGTCAAGGTTTATACAACCCGGCCGAATTAACATAACACCTGGCTCGGAACTCGATACTTCCCCCGCTACACCGCTTAATTCGCCCGGGTTGTATAAACCTTGACGTTTAAACTGTGACTTTCTTTAATCCCCGTTCTGGAATAGGACCGATAGGCTACTTTTTATCCCGGAAAATCAACGGGATCCAACGGGACGCGAACGAAGTCGCGGGCGGAAACTAGTTACTAATAAGTAGAATATTGATTTGCACCCAAGAAGTTTCAGCATTGACACTATTAATAGCCACGGAAGCAGTGTTTGTTATAATTTACAACTAGGTATAGCTCTTATTGAATAATCTAACTAAATAATAAACATGTATTGATTATTCTTAACTTTGTAACACTTATTTATGCAAATAAACATCTTGTATCTTGTATCATTGAAGCTACTAGTTTAGTAAATGCCAGTAACATTTTATATAACTTGCATTTATATGTAAACATCTTAGATCCTAGTAATATTACACGTAGGTAGGTACGCCATGTTGGTACGATCACAAAACAGCATTGTGTTCTTCGTTTTTTTTTATTAGGGATGTAACAGACAGAGAATGTGAATTTTGACATACCAAAGTTATACTGGTTTCGTTTTCTGTGTTTAATATTCTGAGTTGCCTGCTAAACGAGTTCTCAAAAACCTGCTGCGAGTACTGTATGTAGTACATTATGAATATTATGAGATAGGTACCTAGATAGCTCAAAAGTTTAGCGAGTCTGAGAGCAACATTTCTAAAGATGTAGCAGATTTGATAGAAAACGTTGCACGAAAGTTATGCTTTTTTTGTACTGCCAATTGGCGCAAGGAAGGGGAGAAGAGTTCTCGATAACGACCACACGTGGTTTCTTTACTCTACTATATAGTAATGCTTGGACGATAATCTCTTATTTCCTATTGAGTAAACGCTGACTGAAAATAATCCTTATATCTACATTAATACAACTGAAAGTCGTAGGTGGTCGACCCGTCCCTCCACGTAGGCTCATCAGCTACCTTCGCGCGACAAAGTGGACACGTGTGCTCTCGGTCGAGCCAGGCGGAGATGCAAAGCTCGCAGAAAATGTGGCTGCAGCCGAGTCGCACCGGTGTTGTGTATTCATCGTGGCAAATAGGGCAGGAGTCGCCTGCAGTTAGGAGCTGTTCGCCAGTCGGCTTCGTGCCCAGGTTCTGAAGACGAGATATAGCGTTAAATCCCTACAACTTGTATGGCGCCTAACCAAACAATTTTTAGTTAAACAGTTCTCAAATAGCAAGCAAGCTCGTATGAGCTAGTGGCCAAGTCTGGTGACGGAGTTTTTAGGCCGCCTTAAGGCCTCCGTCGTGGCTTAACGACTGCTAGAGCCGGGACCGACAGTTTAACGTGCCCTCCGAAGCACGGAATGTTCTCAAATAACTGTAATGAAAGAAAATGCTTTCTGATTTTTTGGTCGGTTAAGTACTCAATTTAAAAAAAACTCACCACACTCTGCAGTAGGGTCCATGTAGCATTCTTAAAGAACCTCAGTTTCATAAGCAGTTCCACAGCCTTTGCTATCGCGTATAGAGTCGTCAGGAATAATCCGACCATCTTCTCCGAACCCTCATACGAATTCATCAGAAAGAACACCCAGGGTTGAATTGGGAGGAGACACCGATATAGCTGGGATACCGCTTCCGTGAACAAGTACACCTTGCCCTGAAAAAATCACTTTGAAAATCACTCTTGAAAACATTCAACTTATAACACACAATACTTCAGAAAAATACTTTAGTAAGGAATTCCAAATACTGTCAAAGGTAAAATTTAGCACACAACCTACCCTCTTCTGGAAGGGAAGTATGCACGCCGGCATCATTGTAACCAACAGCTTGAAGTCAACAGTGATGATCTTCACAATGAGGTCAGTTAAGGACACTAGCCAGAGCAACTCCCAAGCATCAAGCTCAGAGAACCCGGGGAACATTATAACATTGGGTAATAACTTCTCATGTCCGAATAGAAAGTGCACTACGAATATGCAGCTGGATGTGAAAAGTAGCTCACTGAACAGTGCTAGAAGGCTCCGGTTTGTCTGCTTTCCATGTTCTCTGGAAATACAAGACTGCGTAAATATTTTTTTATTTACATAAAAAGTACATCAGGATTGGCCGAGAAAGCGTTCGAGGAAAGACCTTGACACTGATTGTTAGGATACACAATACCTATTCATATGCCTGTAAAGGCAGATTTTAACTTATTTCAATTTTCAATTTTAACTATTATCTTTACCAACCTGAAATTTATTTAATTGAATAAATGATTTATGATACCAGCAAGGATAAGGATAATAATAATAAGGATAAGATAGAAGAATAAATAATAAGGATAACAGTTAACACATTTAAAAACAGACTGGATAAACCAAGTGCACGGACAATATTAAGTGATATACACGTATCAGCTTTAAGCTGCCTGTGTATAAAATAATAATAATAATAAGAGGAAGAGTTTGGCTAGGCCTTTGCCCAGTGGGACTATATAAACTAGATAACAAAAAGAATATAATTTTCTTTATGTCAGGCAAATAAAAGACAAATAAAAGGAACTGTGCATTTGACTAAAAGTCTAAAAGACAAAACATTATAATTACCCACCTTCTAACAAGTCCATTGCAATGCACAAATGTTGAGAAAAGTATTATGAACACAAAGAGCCCCTCTCTACTGTCATACATAAACTTTATAAACAGTATAAAGTAGAAAGGTGCATAGCGTATCAGTACATTCAGAGTTTGCCGTATGTCTACAACCTGTAACAATGGTATAAAATATAGATTAATTTATTATCCTCCATAATCGGTCCCTCATTGTTGAGGATCGTGACTAGGTGTAGATAGCGGCTCTCCATTCAGAGCGGTCGGTGGCCTGATGAAATGCCCGGTGCACTGGCATTTCCAGTTGTTCCCATACTTGGTCCGCCCAGCGCTTAGGACTGCTTAATTAATTATAATTTATTATAGCTATTTACTTTAGTACTATTGCTGCGCCTTCACAGGGTACATAACTGGTATTTAGCTAACTATAAGCTAAGCTATTTATATATAACTAGCCGTCTCCCGCGGCGTTGCTCGCGTTAGAGTGTGACTTTTCAAAATTCCTTTCTTAGTGCGCCCCTACACTATATAAGGAACCTACCCTCCAAATTTCATACCTCTAGGACTTATAGTTTAGGCTGTGCGTTGATTCTCTGTCAGCTTCAAAAGAGTTTTATATATATTGATAACTAGGTGCCGCCCGCGACTTCATTTGCGTCCTGTTGGATCCCGTTAATTTTTCGGGGTAAAAAGTAGCCTATGTGTTAATCCAGGTCACGGATAATATATATTCAAAGTTTCATCCAAATCGGATCAGTAGTTTTTACGTGAAAGAGTAACAAACATTTATAATACTAGTAGGATCTATGCAATCAATAAATGAAATTAAATGAATTCTAGTGTTTTTTTTTATGTTGTTGCACCAGTATTATTAATTGTAAACTGATGATAAGCTTATTTTGTCAACCAATGTAGGTACAAAGGTTGTCTATGTTATTTTATACTAATATGTTGTACTCCATCTCTAATTTAAATGTAATAAGATAACTTTATTGGTGAGCCCAGTATAGTGTTACTTATGTAAATAGAATTGGCCCTAGGGTTGTTATTTTTGTCATTATCTCTCTAGTGTAACACAGTTCACAATAACTCTATTGTAACTAGCTTCTACCTGTGACTTTGTTCATGTCCTGTTGGATTTCATTGATTAGTAATAGTGATTGCTGAATAACTAGATCTTAAATGTGTAGTTACCTGAGGTGATCCATCATCGCTTAGGCTCTCATTATCTGCATTGTCATGAATATTGTTATTATTGGCCGGATTCACTGACACATTTATATCCTGGTGCTCTTCAGCGTCAGGTGTATTTGATTCCTGTGACACGCTGCCATCAAAGCTTGTCTGCGTTCCTCTTTCTGTTATAACATAAGTCTGGGCGTTTGGGCCCAAGTTCACATGAGCTATGGAACTGCGCGGGCCCTGCGCTTGTAATCGTTCAGAGTCCGTGATCTGATGGGTGCCTGGTGTATTCCGCGGTAGCCATGTAGGCAGTGAGAGTCTGGCATTATTACCCTGAATCAGATACAACAATCTAAGATTCCGACTTTCTTCTTGAGCTTTACAAACTATCAGTACCAGTAACATACATACAGTAGGTAACTTAGAGCTAGAGTTCACTTATTAGTTTATAGGTAGGTAGGTACTTACTTCAGGCTAATCTAAAATACGATGACTAGAAAAAACTTCGGTCGGTACCTACCTGCATATTATTATATTGCATCACATTTATCTTTACCAAAATAAGTAATGCTTACCATGCGTGCATTCTCAACAAGGGGTCTAATTTCCCTAAAGTAATTGTTGAGGCGATCCCCAAAGCCCAAACTATTTCTATGTGGGGCTTGAGGTAGTCGAGCCTCTCTGGTCGGTGGCTCAAGTCTGCGATAATTACGCGGAGTAGTCTCCACAGGATCTTCGTCATCTATATCCAGATTAACTTGGTGTGATTGAGCCATTGCCAAAGCACTAGATTACACTAGATAATCACAAATTACGTAAAAACTAGCATTTCCAAAATATTTTGAGCAGCAAATCTTCAAAGAAATAGTGTTTTTTCAGAGGAAATGAGAGGAAATCACAGAAAAAAAGAAAAAATTAATGAGCAAAACCAGCAATGAGCAAAACACTGCAAGAAAGTCTTCTTCTTTTTTTTAAATTCTTATCGACCATTTAAGATGTGCGGGTAAAGGCCGAACGTTTAGTTCTTTTCTTTTTCTGCCTTTATTTTTCTACCACAGTTTCTACCTAGAGAGAGAGAGCTGCATACAATCAAACTCGCTAATCGTTTGGTTTCTCAGGGTTTTACTAGTATTACCGAAAGCACCATTCTTAAATATAGGTGGCCACTGAATGGTGGCCAAGAAAGATGTGGCTACAAAAACGTGAGACGTCCGGCATCGAGATGCACCAAGTCAATTGGAGATACTACCTCAGGACCGCCAGTGGATGGCACAAACTTTCAGAGGCCTATGCCCAGCAGTGGGTAAAACGGGGTGTGAATGATGATGATGAAACTTACTCAAAACTAAGGTGAATAAAAATAATAAATGTGAGACTGTGTACCTACAAGCGATTTATAGAGATATCGATGCAGTTTTCTATAACGAACCACCTTATTAAAAGCATTCTCTGTAAACGTTTACGAAATCGAATCGATCTGAAAAAGCTTTTCGATTATTTTATATTTATATAGCTCTAACTTCTATCCATTCCTACCGAAGTTACCGGAACTACATACCATGTAGTCCCAGCCTTATAGATGCCTATGCTTCTTCATAATATGATGCCATGGCATGATGCATGCAGCAATTGTCCTGTCTATGCACCCGTATTCTCAGTTAGGTACCTACCATAAAAAAAGGAAAACAGGGAAAGTTGGATCATCTCTTGAGTTTTGTATTATTCATAAACGAGTAGGTAATTCACCACGAACTGAGATCTCGCGATGTAAAATAAAACACCTTACCATTAGAGTCTCCTTACCTAGATCCTTTTCATAGTTGCTGGTTATCATCAGACATAAACGTTATATACCTACTGGTTTCCCTACAATACAACATAATAACTATTTACCTAACCTAGAATAAAAATAAAAATGGTTTTGGAATGTATAAGCAAAGTTCTATTACCTATCTAGTAGGTATATGACACCCTATCCCTATTTGATATTTTTGTAGGTACCTTACGCCTTTTTTTTACTACCTATCTGCTTACCTAGATCTATTCTTTCCTGAAAATCTCAATAGAGTATATATAGTAAGACAAGAAATTTTTTACTGACAATCTTTAATTTTCAACCTAGTTTTTGTTATTAAGTCAATAGACTGATTAGGTTTGCATATCTAGTTTTGATACAATGAGCAAATAACACCCCTACGGTTCGCGATTATCTATTGATAGGTAGTGTTGGTACCTACCTAATTCATTTAATATAATACCTAGGTATAAATGCAGCACTATGCAGATATCGCTACATAAATTCAGTCTTTCATAATAGGCTTCAACAGTCCTCATTGCAGTAGGTACCTAGGTTATTTATTTCACTGAATTCATTCTTTATTGACATAATATCTACTCATAAAATGAATTGACATAAAACTCGAAAAAATAATTTGTGCCAAAAGTAGGTAATGTATGTAGGTTGGTTAGGTAGGGTAAAACAATGTGCTAGGTACGAAACCTATTGATAACTTGGCACCTCACAGGCATTTCACGCGTCATTCTGTATCTGCAATTGGTTTCAAAGCTAGAACTCCCTCGACGTAAAGATCGCGAACCGCTTCAAGCAACCGAGCTTCAGCACGTGGATCTCCAAGTGCTACATCAACACTGCCCGCACAAAGTAGAAGCGCCCTGAGTGCTGCTCGTGGCCAGTCAGCCTTCAAACCACATCTGACTTCATTACCAGCAGATGTAGTCCCAAGCTTTTCACATTCAGCCATCAATGATTCTCCATAGTATTCAATGAGCTTACCGCCGATGGACCTTCTCATTTCAGGCGACAATGATGACAAAAGCAGCAACGCTATATCATCCATGGGTCGGCCTAGAGATATCATTTGCCAATCTAGCACTTTGCACTCGCAATTTCCATCTCTTTCTCTAAACAAAAGATTTCCACACCAAAAATCAGCATGGACTATCGGCGCTGGCTCCACAGGTCTCAGTAACGTATCCAGTAAGGTTGGTGCTCGAGCACATAGTGCTGAAACAGCGGCTGCTTCTTCCGTACAGTCTGAACGACCACGAAGAAATTCTTCAAGCTGCGGCAGACCTCTCCTGATCAGCCGTAGATATCCAGCTGCAGCTCTTTCGCATGGAAACAAGAAGTCAAATAATTCATCTAAGGCGCCTTGTCTGTCGCGCAGTGCAAGCGACAGTGCATGGAGCCTAGCAGCAGTAAATATGGCAGCTCGCGCGCGCTCCTCTGTCAGTCCTTCGGCAAAATTTGCTGACTCGTAGCCTTCAGCGGTAACATCTTCTAAAACTAGCTCGCTATCTTCTCCAATACGACCTGAAAAATTTGATGTTGGGATTTAATTTCGTCATTATTTTAAAGGATGTTGGGCGGACAAATAAGTTTATTCAATGTAACTTATGTTGGTAAGTACCTACCTATTGTAACAGCTGCATCGATTTCTGCTATATCCCTATTTCTTGTAATATACCGGCTTAAAAAAATTACGTAGGTGGATGAGAAGAACAAGGCCAAGGAACCAGTAATATAGACAAAATGACTGTATGCTGGCTAACACTACGTCACGGACGAGGATCTATGACTATTTCAAACCTAAGAAATATAAAATGTGTTACCTATTTCATTAAATATTTTTCTGCAGTGGGACACAGAGAGATATGCACATATGCGTCATCTTTTAGTAGGTACTTATATCATCTTCATCAATATTTCATAAATATTTTGAAAATATAACTAATATACTATTTTTGGTTGAATTAGTTAGGTATTAACTTACGCGGTAGTTTAGCCTTGATACATCTTGGAATATGAAGGCCAGCACCTGGACCAAGAGCTTCTTCTGCCAGCTTATTTAACACTGGAGCTAATTCTGTGTAAAACAGCACCTCCCTAGTATCGAATTGAGCTTCAGCTACGAACAAGCGGCCAAAAGGATCTCTTGGAGGTAGTTTCAGAATGAGAGGTAGAGTCATTTTTTCGTTTTCAGCTTCATAGTCAATTGTCACTGCCAGCACTTTGCTAAGTGATCCGGTGACCCCATCTTGAGTTCTCACTGTGACCTGTACATTATAAATTTTAATGTATATTATTATAGCAAAGCACCGAATAGAAGAGCAAAAGATGGTTTTGAAATAAACAGCTCTATAATTTTATCATACAAGCAATCCTTAAAACCTGAGTTGGGTACCATTATACTGCCATCAATAGAATAAACAGTAGATTTAATGTAAATTTTTAGGGACTTGGGTAACTTCCTTCTCTCCATAATTTATTAAGACACCTAGGAAATCTATTATTGCTTACAAGCAATAATTATGTTGAAATGATATCAATTAAAGGTGCGCAAGGACTATTTTATTTGAGCTTTCATATCTACTTTATTTTATTGTGGTTTAATTAATTATACATCAAATTGATATCGAATATTTAAGTAGGAAGTAACGCATACGTATAGTAGGTAGGTATCCATGTACTACAAATTACTGATGATGATTAATTTAAGAAAGCAATAAAACGGACCTCATCAGCTCCAACCACGCCCGCTCGAATTAAGATTTCCTTCGCCCACTCCACATTAACAATAAAATCAGTTTCGGGCTCCGGTTCTGGCTCGCAGTCAGACTCTTCGCTACTGCTTGGTGCCTCGGAAACGACCGCACTTTCTGGGTTAGTCTGCGTATCACTCATTGTTTCAATAACACACACTTAGCAATACGTGTACGACGAATGTTAAATTAGAGGCTCATAATGCTTGTATTACAATTAAAATGACTTATGAATCTATATTGCTTCTCCTTGTAGTGCAGTATGCGGCTTTGCCTACGGACTTCCTTGTGACTCCCTAATCCCGACTGAGTCAGTCGGTATCCCGCGCATGCGCGCACCTGCCTCAATTATTTAACAGGGGACAGGCATAGTCTGGTCCCTCGCCTAGCTCAGCTCATGCGAGTGCTATGCAATGAAAGCGCTAGTTTTTATATCTACCTACCTACGTAGCTATGTACAATAAAGTGTAAATAGTTAAGTAAATACTTAGGTAGATACTAATGTATGTAGGTAATTGGCGTGTAAAGAAAGAGAAGGAGTGGGCTAGGAATACCTGTGATTCTGCGCGGTCGGATGATGATGACGCGATGGGAGCTCCCACTCGTTACTTCCACGCCGATGATGTGCTGATGTTGGCGGAAGGCGCTGAGGGATGGCCTTATGGGAAGGCGCTGATTTTCCTTGATACGAAATGCGAGTTTTCCGGGGTTTTTATGAGGAGAAGTAAGGACTCTCGACTCTTGCGACCGGCCGTGAAACGTCGAACTTTTGTAATGGTGGTTTTGCTTCCTACCCACAGGTTTTAGGTAGGGAATGATAGGGAAAGTGAGGGTAGCATAAATATATAAAAATGACAGATAAAGTTTCGTTCCGAAATTGCTATCTTTACGAAACATACTGGCCCCGAAAGAGCTGCTAAGCTCTTTAGAAGAGCGCTAAAAATAAAATGAAGTTAGGCTGATAATAAAAATAAAAAAAAGATGTATAAAATGAAGTTAAATTAAGTAGATGAAGTTAAGTTGATGAGCAAGAAGTTAGTTTTCGGGGAGACACGGTAGTAAAGGACAGAGTTTTACTACCGGCCTAAGGATCGAACCGCTAGAAGTGGTCAGTTCCACGACTCTAACGGTCCCGTCAGTGCCAGGACACACTCTCGCTACTCTAGCTCTTTTCCATAGCAAAGGAGGCAAGTTCGCATCTTTTATAAGTACTAAGTCGCCTACTTGAAGATTGGCAACCTTGTTTAGCCATTTTGGACGTTGCTGAAGCGTGTGCAAGTACTCCGATTGCCACCGTTTCCAGAAATGTTGATTGATTTGGCGAAGCAATTGCCAGCGCTTCAGCAGATTACCGTTAGCGTCACCAAGGTCGTGCTCCGGGAGCGCTTGAAGGGGTTGGCCGATGATAAAATGACCAGGCGTCAGAACTTCAAAGTCGTTAGGGTCATTATTAATCGGGCACAAGGGCCGTGAGTTAAGCGCTGCCTCTACTTTAGTGAAGATTGTAACGAGTTCTTCGAACAAAAGTGCGCGATCACCTACCACACGAGCCAAGATTAGTTTCGCCGATTTGACTGCGCTTTCCCACAAGCCACCCATGTGTGGATTCGCGGGACTGTTCAGATGCCAAACAACTTGCAGATTCGTCAAATGTTTACGGATCTCAGCATCACTAGTTTTTAAGTGCTGGTAAACATCCTTGAGATAGTTGCGAGCGCCAACAAAATTTGTGCCACAGTCGCTAAAAACATCGGTGGGAAGACCTCTGCGAGAAACAAATCGGTCGAAACAAGCCAAGAAGGCTTCAGTCGAAAGCTCTGAGACGATATCCAAATGAACGCATTTGGTGGTGAAGCAGACAAAGAGGCATAAGTAGGACTTGAACGATTTAGCGTTGCGAATGCGAGAAGACTTTAACATGAAAGGCCCTGCGAAATCGACGCCTATCTTTTGAAAGGGCCGACACGGCGTGACGCGATGTGCCGGAAGATCACCCATGAAGGGCTCGATCGATTTCGGGCGCAGTCTATAGCATCGCTGACAGCGGAAGATTTGGTGACGTATCACCCTACGTGCAGACAAAATCCAAAATTTGCTTTGAAGCAAATTCATCAAAGCCATTAGACCAGGGTGCAGATAAACCCGATGGTAATGGTCAATGATTAGGTTTGTGACGTGATGAGACCCTGGCAATAGAAGGGGATGCTTGGCATCATAGCTGAGCGCTGATTTAATGAGACGACCGCCCACTCGTAACAGACCCTGCAAGTCAAGGAAGAGATTCAACCGCCCTAAAGCGCCCTTCAACGGTTTATTTTGATTTAACAGGCTTATGGGTTCAGCGAAAATCTTGGACTGGACCTGCTTGACAATGAGAAGCAGGCTTTCACTTAACTCTGCAACTGACAGTGGACCGGTGCGACGTTGAGCTGGATAGCGGGAATTGAAGGTGAAGCGTTTGCACCACGCGATCACCGCTTGCAATTTGAACCAGGAACTAAATTTTGTGAAAACCGGCAGCTCAGTGTCAACCTCGGCAACGTTGGACTGTGCCGAAGACGCCTTGATTCCAGGTAAATCGCTTTCGTTGATAGAGGGTGAATCGTGGGGCCATGTTGAGGCATCAGCCTCAAGCCATGGTGGGGACCACCATAACGAATGATCCACCAATTCAGAAGGAGTAAGACCTCGACTTGCTGAATCCGCAGGATTGAGTGCAGACGGCACATGCTTCCACTTTGCATTTGGAACTAAGGCTTGTATTTGTGACACACGATTCCCCTCATAAGTCTGGAGCTTATGAGGCGAGGTGTTGAGCCACGATAGTACAACGCTGGAGTCAGACCAGGCCGTTGTACTGCTGATTTGCAGTTTGCCCTGTAGAGTTACAAATACATGCTCGAGCAAGCGAGCAAGCAAATGTGCGCCGCTCAATTCCAACTTGGGAATGGTTAACTTTTGTTTAAGGGGAGCCACACGTGACTTCGCCGAGAGAAGTTTGGCAGACGTGCAACCGTGGGGCCCTTCAACGCGAAGGTAGACGCATGCTGCGTACCCACGCTCCGATGCGTCACTGAATCCGTGGAGCTGGCAGTCCATTTGTTGGTCAGTGAGCAACCATCGGGGAATGGAGATTTTATCCAATTCATTGAATTCGGAAATGAAGTTTGTCCACAAGGATTGAATTTCGGACGGAAGAGCTTCATCCCAACCACACTCGATCAACCAGAGCCTCTGCATAATTTGCTTTGCGTAAAACGTGACAGGAGCAAGAAATCCGCAAGGGTCGTAAAGCCTTGCGATGTTGGAAAGAATGCCACGCTTGGTCATTATGTTGCTCATAGCAGAGACGTGATAGATGAAGCTGTCGCTTACAGACTTCCATTCCATGCCCAAAATTTTGAAAACGTTGTCACCGTCATTTTCGAAGCGATAGGGTTGTTCGCAGTGGTCAGCAGCCTGAGCGTTTAAGAATGATTTGGAATTGCTGGACCACTTGCGCAAGACAAACCCACCACTGGCGAGGATGTCGACGATTTCCCGTTGTAAGGCTGAAACAGACTCGACATCATGTGAGCCACTGACGACGTCATCAACGAATGTGTCCTCTAAAAGAACGCGAGAAGCTTCCGGATACTGGGAGGAGTTTTGATAAGCTAGTTCGTGGATAACACGAATAGCCTGAAAAGCCGAACTAGTGACACCATAGGTTACAGTAGTGAGTTCATACTGACGAATTTTATCGTCAGGTGATTCGCGCCAAAAAATGGTTTGGTATCTACGGTGCGCGGCATCCATCTCGATCTGACGGTACATCTGTTTGATGTCGCATGTGAAGACTACCCTGTGGGTCCTAAACCGCAAGATGATGTCCTCAATATTTTTTTGCAATTTAGGTCCAGCCATGAGTACCTGATTGAGAGACACCCCAGAGGAGCTTGACGTTGAAGCGTCGAAAACGGCCCTGAGCTTCGTTGTGGTGCTGTGCTCTCGTAGCACTCCATGATGAGGAATGTAGTACCGCTCGCTAGAATTTAGAGAATTTACCTCACGCATATGACCTGCTTCGCGATAATCTCGCATGAATTCAATATAAAGATCGCGAAGGCGCGAGTCCTTTAGAAGGCGACGCTCTAAATTATAGAACCTCTTGAGTGCGACGGTGTATGTCTCGCCTAGCGCATTGTTGACCTTGAACGGAAGCTGCACTATAAATCGACCTTGAGAATCCCGACTATGAGTTTCGACAAAATGTTTCTCACATTTGACATCTTCGGGATCTGGAATGGATTTCGCTGGCGGCTCTTCTATCTCCCAGAAACGAGTAAGAGCGCGATTTAAATCGAAGGTGCAAGTCATTGATTTGACGCTGACTGCAACTTGAGATGACGTAGGCGCTTTGCCCATTATGATCCAGCCAAAGACAGAGGAGTAGGCAGTAGGCATGTTGTCGCCTAGACTGAACTTCCTACCATCCAAAATCTGATCATAAATGTCAACACCTAAAAGCATATCGATTGGACCTGGAGCTGTAAAATATTTATCAGCTAGGACTAAATTTTGACAAAGTTGCATAACTGAACTATTTACTGGCACCGATGGAAGATTCCCTGTAATCTGCTTCATTATGACACAATCAGTAGACATGCTCACAGTAGAGTCTTTCATCGATGAGATATTACAAGTTGAGATACCACGTGTTGGCTGGGCGGCTGAGTCTCCTATACCTATTATGGTCCCAGACATAGTACGTGGAAGTTTAAGTTTTTGCGCAAGATTTTCAGTGATGATTGACACTTGGGAGCCACTATCAATCAATGCACGAGCTACTTGATAGTGTCCCTGAAAGTCGAAGACCCTGACAAAAGCCGTTCCTAAAATCATGGTAAATCCATTGTTGATACCATGCAAGGATGTTGGTTGGACTGTGGAACTTAAGTTCGCCACAGCAACTTCATTTGGTTTACTGTCGGGTGCTGAACTGCTTGACTCGTGTGGTATGTGCAGCTTCGTATGGTGTCGGCCACGGCATACTTGGCATACGCTTCGAGAAGCACATTTGGATACATGATGAGTTCGAAGACAATTAAAACATAATTTATGTTGAGTAACAAAGAATTTTCTTTGCTCGGGTGTCATCGCTTCAAACTTTGAACAATAGTAAACGGCATGACCTTCACCGCAGCAGATGCAAGCATATGAATTTACTTTGGGTTCCGTGTTGACCACATTCACAACCTTAGTAGCAGCTTGGAGTGTGGAACCGGCCACATTTTCAACAACTTGAAGGCGTTTTTCTAAAAACATAGCTAATTGCCTGAACGATGGTATGCATTTTACGTCTACCTGTGACTCAAACTTGGTGCGAAGGTCAGTATTTAGCTTTTTTAAAACGATGTGGAGCAAAAGAAAACTCCACGCATCAACATCAAAACGTAATGCCTTTAATGCTTGAATATTTTCTTTAAGCGTGCCGATAAATTTATTTAAAGACTTAAAGTTTACTTGAGTAAGATTTGGTAAATTAAGTATAGCCTCAACATATTTATCCGCAATTAATCTTTGATTTTCATAACGCTCAGTCAATATATCATAGGCCACAAGATAGTTACTTTCTGCTATGATTAGATGCTTGACCAAAGAAAGTGGTTCTTTATCCAAAACGCTTAACAAATAGTGCATTTTTTGTACAGGTGTAAGCCTTTCATTTTCATGAATAACACTATTGAACATTGAAATAAAGTTTGGCCATTCAATATGTGTACCTGTGAAACGCGTTAGTTGAATTTTAGGTAAGTGAAACTCGACGCTACTTTCTTTGGGAGCAAGTGTTGCTTTAGAAGTGGACGGATTAGCTGCTGTTAGGCAATCATGTGTAACCTGGATGCTATAGTACATGTCCATACACTCGCTATAAGAGGCCTCTATTTGGGTTCGCTTCTCCTCTGTGGGATCACTGGCCAAAAGAGCAGCGTAAACCTCATCCATCTGTAGCCTGTGACGCTCTAAATCGCGGTAACGCACTAGAAATCGCGACTTAGATATCGCACTTACCTCCTTTGTATGGCTTAGCTCCTGAGATAAATCATACGCATATTTCATGTGTTTGGCACACATGTCATATTTTATCAACAAGACCTTTACTGGCATTTTAAAGCTTATTATTTGCGATAAATAAACTCAAAAATGCCGCAAAAGTTGTGATTTTAGCTTTGTAAACAACACGATTCAATCGAAGTCCAAGCAAGGGTGCCGTCATTTCACAACCATGGAAAACACAACCCCGGAATGTACAGTCAGGAATTGATGTATATTTTGGCAGCCAATTCCATGGTTGTGCAATCTCGGGACGTGTTTTCCAGGCCGTACAATGTTGTGCACAGGGTGGGAATACACAGCCATGGAATTGGCTGCCAAAATATACATCAATTCCTGACTGTACATTCCTGACTGTGTTTTCCATGGCTGTGAAAGCTCAGCACGTGTCGGGAATGTCCATCCACGGAATGTACAACCTGGGAATTGGATGCCAAAATACGTCATCACCTATGCTTTGTTTACACTTACTTGCCTGACTATGTGAACGATTGAACGATTGAAAGGGAACGTAAACAGAACAAAATATTTATATTTTTACATAATTATATTTTGTTTACTGCTATCTAAGGGAATTATTCGTAAGAATTTTATGGGTGAACTCTTGATCAGCCACCCTATTAGTCAATATGAGACTTTAGTGCTTGATTTGAGTCTACTTTATTATATTAATAGTACGGTAAGCGCAAACGCGGCGGCCAGTACCTGAGGTATAAAGATGTTCTGAAAAGACACATGAAGCGATGCAATATTGAGCCATCTGGATGGGAGGACACCGCAGCGCAGCGTTCCGAGTGGAGGCGGCGAATCCACCTACAGGTTAAAGAGTTTGAAGAACAACGCAGACTCGATCTAGATAGAAAGCGAGATGAACTCAAAGCCAGACCACCTACGGCCCTCTCCTATAACTACGTCAGTGGAGTACTGACCTGCCCCAAATGCGAGCGTACATTTACCAACAAAATCGGGTACGCAAGTCACACTAGAGCGCATCAACGGGCAGAACAACAAAGCCCTACTAACCAGAGTTTAAATATGCCTGTCCAGAAAAAACGCAGTCGCCATGGCCGAAATCGGCTAGGAGGACATCAATCAATCATCATCAAAGTCAATATGACTATAAAGTGTTTGTAACTTCTGCACAACTGAAGAAATTCTTTAGAAAAAGTCTTTGAAAAGCGAAAAGATGCTCTACCATTATTGGTATAATATATTTGGTGTGAATGCCGTAAATTAGGAAAGGAATTCTAAGACATTTCACCCACTTTACCTATATGAACACTATAGGACTTACACATACATGTAAGATCCTAAAACCTACTTTTGAGTAAGTACCTACCGGATACTTGATGCACAAATATCTACATAATCTTTGTAAAGTATTCCTGTATTTGTATTTTTATAAGACAACAATTTATAAAAACCAGTGTTCTCAAAATATAGTGAAGGAAAACATTCAGGAAACATGGTATTTAGTTAGCTCCATACATGTTGACCATGTTTTTCCTGTGTACACCAAGGGCCGACTAAACTGTGGGAAAAAGTGATTGGCAATCATTACTCCATCTAACTTAAACTATTTCTCAGACACTTCATTGTCCTGTAAGTGTTTGAGAGTTCCTTACAATGCTAATCCTCAATCGTAAGGCATTTTTAATAAATATTTTACTGTTATTTTTATTCTTTCAGCAGTTGTAACAATGTTTTCCTAACCAAAATACCAAAGAAGGTACCATACCTATCTGAATCCATGCATGGGTTAAAATTGAAGATCAACAGTGAAACAGAATTTTATTAGACAGATATTAATACAGGACAAAGGCGTAACAATCACTTCAACATCTTGGCAGTTGCATCATTATTTCTGCCTTGCAAGTATAATTATTATTATGGTTAAAAATGCATTAAATTTTGAAACTTACAGTCACACTCAAAGATGTACATAATGTTAAAAGATAATCAAACAATATATTGACATAATATCTTACCAATGAGTAATGATAAATAGAGACTTTGTAAACTTCAGTAATAGGTCCTCATTTTGTGGTATGATCTTTACTTCTTAATTATGTCATAAACTTGTCTATCTAGACTAGATATAGACACTAAGACTTGTAGGTATGAATTTGCCTACATTAACATTGGGCCTAATCACCAAACATGTACAAATTAAACAGACTAAAATGATTTATAATATTTGTATCTCATGGGTACTATGTAAACTATATAAGCAAAGTAAATAAAAAAATCATTTTTCCAGGGACCTTATACATTCATCGGATCTACAACAAAGTCCAGCGATGAACACTTTCTAATAAGCCGCAACTACCTCCTCTACTCCAGTACCTAGAAATCACATATTATTCCAGTGGGAGGCTTTGGTACGCCTTATGTTTTCCTAGTTTGGGTACCAATGTTGTCCAATCTGAATTAGCATAAAATAAAACCCTTTGTATTTTTTATGTAGGCACCAACCTGCTTATTTTATTTGTAGGTGCATTTATGAATTAGTAATAGTGATGACTACTATGCTAAGATTTGTGCAAGTAGCTACCGTGTAAAAGGATGAACGACTTTAACAAGCCTACATAACTAGACTAAGATAAGAGTTAAGTAGGTACCTACATAGAACAATAGCAACTGTATAGCATTATAATAATAGCATTCCTAAGAAGGTAGGCACAATAAAACAAATGTCTTTAAGTATGTATGTATACATTTTTTATTCGTAAAGATAAAATATTTTACAACCACATCTAAAATAGTAAAGCAAAGTCCTATCTTATTCACACAGACTATGTACATATCGCTTTAATGTAAATACATATTCCTAAACGTAACTATTAATCATAGGTATAGTAATTAGAAATTATTTATTTTATATAGGTAAACATATAATTTAGGTAGTACATAAACAAAAAATGACAGGTTATTGCAGTTAATAAATAACTTTATCAAATCTATCTTTTAAAATAAAGTTCTACTGCAGTCACGCATGACAGACAGGGTGACCTGCAATGCAACCAGCTAAATATAAATAATATATATATACATATATGTATATATAATATACTAAGGGTCTATCTTATAAAAAGTTAGAGTAGACATTATGTCTTGTTTAACATACGTAATCAGGACATAATGTCTACTCTAACTTTTTATAAGATAGGGGGATAATAAACATGTACAAATCAATAATCAACATCAACCATTAATGAGGATTTGAACAGATAGTATCGATAGAGTCAGATGGTTTTGAACATAATTAATGTACCTATCCATCAATAATAATCTAGTTAGCAAAGAAAATAATGACTAATACAGTACTTACAAAATACACATGAAGCAGTTAGCTATCTTTGAACCGTTGTAAACTATTTCTAGACAGCTCAACTCAAATCAGTGCCAATCAGAAGCGTGCCTAAGACACTGGCTGCATTGCCGAGCTTATTGGAAATATTGAGACGATAATATTGTTACTAAATAATAGATAACATAATGTGTGCTGAAATAATGTTTCATAGCGCCTTCCTCCTTTGACGGGCTGAGGACCGACACATTTAATGCTAGTAGTAGCCAAGCAATTACTTTTAAAAAGTGCTGTAGGTATGTACGTACCTAGTAATTAATGTTAAACATCAACATTGCAAGACCCAAAGAGTAGCTGAGGGTCTTGTAAGGTCTACGAGTTTGTATAAGCATATTTTATGAGCTACTACTAG
Organism: Eulithis prunata; assembly: GCA_918843925.1. NCBI lineage: Eukaryota > Metazoa > Arthropoda > Insecta > Lepidoptera > Geometridae > Eulithis > Eulithis prunata. The sequence continues at coordinate 1,706,937 of OU974016.1, read as the reverse complement.
TGTTCACCAGGTAAAGTTTAATGTGGCGGAGTTACGCTGGAAAACATTAGGATTATGTGGGCACACAATACGTAGAAACATAAATATCTACCTACCTAGCTATCTACCTACAGTACCTATCTACTTGTGGGTTGTGGGTTCAATCCTCATCTACAAGTAGAAGCGCATGGCTTCTATGATAAATGATCTGCAAAAAGGGCAGTCATTAACGCGTTCCCGACAGTACGAACACAGAAGGTGTCCACACGGTCGGAGAATCATCGTTGGTGGTCTTTCAGTGCAGATGTTGCAAATAACTACAACTGGCCCTGGTCTCTGAACCACTTCTGGTTCCGGTACCAGAAGTTGTTCCGGAGCCAGGTCAAGAACAACTTCTGGTTCCACTACCGGAAGTGGCACAGCTGGAATAGGTGGTTCCTCTAGAGCCCCGCCATCCGCGCCAAGGACTACTTCCTCGGCTACGTCTGGCACATCGTCAATGACGATACCAATGTTGTCAACAACGCCTACACGCAACAGCCTACTCGTTGCAAGTAGGTACTCTCTAAGGGTGATCAGCCCTCTTTCGAGAGCCCTCTCATTGCTTCTTAAAATATTTGCCCTAACGTACGACCTCTCTCTTGCCCTCCTCGGTGGGTGCTGCCCAGCACGCAGTGCAGCCAAGCGCGATGCGCTGACAGCGAACTTCTCCGCAACGACCTCTGTAAAGCAATTTTCAATAAGTATGAAAAAGCTAACAAATAGTCCCAAATGGCTCGATAGATGGAGTTAATTCGACTAGGCTGTGTACATTATGTTCAAGTACAGGATTATCAAAGTATGAATCGAGAGTAAAGTACTTACCAAAGGTACTTGTAAAATAGATTTTTAGCAAAAAAAGTAGTATTATAAGTATGTATTTACAAAAAAAAAAAAGTATATACCTACTTATGTATTCTATCAGCCATTTAGTTCCCATAATACAAGCTTTGCTTAGTTTGGGACTAGGAGGCGTTGTGTGATATGTCCATGAATATTTATTTTTTTTTTTTTAAATAAAAAAATAATGAAGAAGAATATCTAAAAAGCACTGACGTATTTAGAGGTCAGTGCTAAAAAGATACTAAAAGGGTGTCAGCGCTCGGCATCCACAGCATAGGTGTACCTATTGCTGAATGTTTTCTAGCTTAGGTAATTAGGTAGGTATTGTTTTAAAATAAGCTGTCCAATAGTAGGTGTAAGGCATCCAAAACATCTATACTATGACTACTAAAATATACATAATACCGAATAAACGAGTGTTGACTACATTGCCTACTAACATCGACAAAATATTACCTACTAACTAGGAAGGTACTATAAAAAACATAATTCACTTACCTCATGTTGGTGACCAAACATCTGACGTCCTCTTACTTTGACCGTAGGTAGTGAAGTTTGGAGTGTTGTGTAGGTTGTTTGGACGTGTAGGTAGGCTTCACTTTATAATGCATAATGCGCATTATCGCTTGCATTTTATAATGGCTATATTTTGTGAAGTCGCTACGGTAAATTACAAACTGATTTATTAATTACTGTAGGTACCTATCTAATAAGAAACTAATGGCCATACTTATGAATGATGAATGCTTGATGCATGATGTATCTTCTAGTAAAAGTATTGCTATCTCTTACGGAAGAGTGACAGGGCAATTTTTATCAGGTGCTTACGGCTATTCAGTGTTATTCAGCGTTCATGAGTATGGCCCTAAACTAATTAATTCTACAATTCTACTGCTACACTTTTACAAAATAAATAGGAACTAAGACAAAAAAATCGTGTCTAAGTAGGTACCTACTACAACAAACAACTACTATTTGCCATGTCCTAAATACCTATATACCTGTAAAACGCCAAACATTTGGAGCAGGTCCAAGGGAGCGCCGCAACGAAGCGTGGAAGCTCTCAGCCACGTTTGACGTCTGGTGGGCGCTCCCGTGGACGCTGAATGCATCGGGAGTGACCTAATTACAAGAAAAAAAAATATTATAAATATGTAGGTATATATACACACGTTTATGCCTTAGATAAAGAATAACTTTGAATGCTTGGTGTCAGTTCCAACTGTGGACAGAATTATGAGGTGCCTGCCTGATGGTATTATGTAGATCATATTGGGAGAGTGCATGTGAGAAGGAAATGTTGACAACCACTAAATTGGGTAACCTTCAACAAACCAAAATCGCTATTTCTGGAACTGTGGGTAGACTACTTTTTATCCCGATATTCCCCCGGGATCGGGTCCAGGGGAACTCGAGCGGTCTTCTAGTTTAAAATATGATGATTATAATGTAGGTATGATATGAATGAAGTACTACGTCTACTACCTACTACGTCTATTCTGTGATATAGGTACGTTCATAGTAACTTACCCGATCCATCCAGTGCGACACAAAGTAGCGGTGAAAGTCGTCGTTGAAGGGTAGGCCCTCTGCTGTGGCGATGTGCGGGATCTCGGGCACAGCGAGGGCCACCCGCGCTGCTGGCAGCAGTGCCAGCGCAGAGTAGAGCCGCACCAGCCGCCAACCCGGGGAGTTGCGCTGCACGTGGAGCCCCATCGCTCGCGCGCGCCTTAGCAGGGCCTGCACATAATGAAATAAGCAGCCTTGCACCCGGACTCCACTGACCGACGCGAGCGCTGCCTGAAGGGCTGGCTCAAAATCGGTAATGATATGGGCAGGACGTGGGTGTCCCGCCGCCTGCCAAATTCGCTGTAAAACAGCTTCGTAGAGGGGGCGCCTTCTGTTTTGCATGATCGCAATAACAGGGTGAAAATTGTGACCCTCTACAACACAGTGCAATGTTAGAACCTGACTGGCTGGCAAGCCTGCTGGTGTTGTTAGAAATGTGCCATCTACCACTAGGGAATGGCACGCTTGCAAACAGCTTGAAGAGCCTGACATATGTAATATAATGGCATGGGCACCGCCTGCGGAGACCGTAGCCAACAGCATTCCGCTGAGGCGCGGGTGCTCCGTGAGCGCTGCCCCCAAACCCTCCAAACTCTGTGGCACGGGCGGCTGCGCCGTTCTCCTCCACTTCCGCATCGACGAACCCACCGACTCAAACAGCAAATGGGCCGCCGCGTCTGGAAACCTGTAAACATACAAACAAATAGTTACACAAATTATGTTCAAGTAAATAGATATACGGCAAAAAATGGAACTACATCATAGTGTTGTAGGATACATTATATTCATTTTCACGTATCTTTAACAGTTTTTGCAGCGCACGCCAGAAAAGCTCGCAGATGGCAGATTTTTTTCCTACTTACCTACTTGACACTGATCCTTATATTTTGGACAATTCACACAATATCTTTATAAGTTACAGCCTATGTGTTATTCTGATATATAACTTACATTATTATAAAGTTTCATTAAAATTCATTCCGTAGTTTTTGCGTAAAAGAGTAACAAACATCCACATATCCTCACAAACTTTCGCGTTTATAATATTAGTAGGATAAGTAGGATGGTAGGTAGGTATTAGTATTACAAAATGTTTTAATAGAACAGAAAGCACTATTAAAACATACGTTTTCTCACGAACAAAATTAAAATTACGGATTGTAGATCGTAGGTAGTTATGTAGGTATATACCTGGCAGCCTCCTCCTCATAAATGGCATTCAATGGAATGTTTTCCATTGTAGCCCTCCTTTTGAGGGCTTGAAACATGGCATTCCTGTGAAAAACAAGACAAGTGTGAATGGTCTCGCCGGCCGAGATTTCCGAACCCTGATAGTATAGGTAGGTAGGTACCTATTTGGTTTTTCAACTTCTTTCAAAAACTACTCATGACTCAAATGACCTTTGTTTTATTTGCCGTAAAATTATTATAGGTACAATTATTTTCCTGGATCCCACACTTCGGAGTTAAGGGTACCTACCTAGCTCTTTGTAGTTTTAGACATTTTTTATTTTAGGTAAAAAACTATGTGTCAGAAAAAATACGTTTACCTACATCCATAGCTTACTTACTTTTGGGGTGGCTCGATGGATGGATGGGGTGATAGCTAGCTGTAAATAACTTTTAATTTCACTTTACTCACCGGTTTGGAATCCAAGGCGTTGGCTCGTGATCATGCTCGCCAGTGACAGGTCCTGGATGTCCGTTTCTTATTAGGAAGCGGACAGGGCACCCGTCACTGTGGCACCGCAGTGAAGTGGAGGCCTCTCTCGCTCGTGTGGTCACATAAAAGTGATCACCACGAGAGAACCAACTGCTGCCCTCCTTGTAAGACTCTATTGGGAAAACCGGCTCCATCTGTAACAAACTAAAAAAAGTGGGATTAAAATAAATTATTTGTCCATTATTTATCCTAATATAAGTTTTCAAAATTAGGTAACCTACCTGCCTATGTAATCTAGGGTACCTACATAACCTACAAACAATGGCGTCCTTTGTAACCTGAATGATGCTATGCTATGTAGACAGGCTGAGAATTAAATTAAACTAAATTCAAATAGATATAAATAATTACTTATGAGAAACTTACCTAAACAATCCGCAGCAGAAATAAAACCAATTAGGCTCGATTAGTACGTATGCAAATGCAGTGGGAACAGAGAACACCTTCGCAACCGAGATCGCAAAGCTGAATGAGAAAGCGTTGCGTCCATTGAATTAATATTACTAGCGTATGGAACAGACGCCGCGAACAACAAGTTTGCGCCATGAGTTGTTGCCGGTCGGCAACAACTCTCATTTAGTCGCTCGCCAACAACCATCTTGACCGCATGCGAATAAAAAGTAATTCAAAATGCCGTCTTGCGTTTTAAAAACGTGTAAAAACCAATCGACTGTGAAAAAAAAAGATAGTGGCGTGACTTATCATCGGTAAGTAAACAGAATATTAACTAGAACTAACCAAAATTAATTTTTGTAGATTATTTTCTATTGTACGGACATTTTGTTTGAAAATCATGGATTATGAAAAGTGCATCGTACAGATGGGATGTTTAGAATACCTACTAAGGGTTGGTGGCTAAGGTTTAACTAATTATTTTGAACTCATATTACTCGGCCTATGCCGTCTGTCTGATCAGTAATATGTACTAGGTACTGTAGCTATCTTTTGAAATCGTCATTATAAAGCTTTACTATACCTAATATATTTCTTTAATGCTATGGCAGAGTGAGATAAGGTGTGGGGTCTAGTTAGTGCAAATAGGTACCTATGTAGGTATGTACCTACTTTTTGTATAATATACCAATTTTTTTTTAAACCAATGGTTTTAAACGCTTAACAATTCATTTTAATTTACTGTACATTTTTTCACGTTTTGAAATATAATATTCATAGGTACTGCATTAAAATTCAGTTTTGTATGTACAAAAGCTGTCTGAAGTGTCCCTTCTGCAGTGAAGAAATCTATGAGAGCGACATTTTGTTACACTATGTTGAACGAAACGCGTAAGCCCCCGAAATTCATGGCGCTTACGACGTTTTGGTCGCGAGAAAACTATACTCTATTAGCGATCTAGCGCTGCATGTTTTGATAGTATGGTTAGACGACATCTAATCTTTTAGCGCTGCAGCAAATACTTGTCTTTGGGCGGGGCGCGCTCGCCTCAAGTTGCGACACGTTTTTGGTTTGGTATAGCTTCTCTATACGCTAGTAATAGTTCCTCAATGGTTGCGTCGCTTTTTTTCAACGGTTTGCAACGGTACGAAACGGAACCGGATGTCATCCTCGTATAACAACCTCGTATATAATGGGATGGTTTAGTCCTTTGTAAAACAATCTAATGTTAGAAATTTAACGTTTGGAAATTTTTAATAAAAATTTGGAATAGTATTTGCAAGAAAGATTTCATTTTCATTTCATTTTTTATTAGCTAATAGCTAATAGATAGTAAGTAGGAAAGCGCGTTAGTCGCGGGCGCGTACTTTCCCGTCACCGGATTGGTTGTTCGTTTTGTTTGGGTTGTAGTCTTGATTTTTTAAACCAATCTGAAGACGTCGTCGGGCAGAAAATAATAAAAATAATTTTGGGCGCTAGGTACCTCAGGCAGGCACCACCCGCACCCCCGCCCGAGCTTGACCCCATTGCCACCTATTTTATAACTCCCGACCGAAAAAAAGAGGTGTTCTAAGCTTGATGAATGATGACGTTGTGCGTCTGTCTGTTTATCCGTAGTTTTGAATGTTTGAGAACTGGGTTTACCTACATAAATATTACCAATCATAACCCAACGTACCTAATCATAATCAGATTATTCAGATTACTTAGGTACCTAGGTATCTACCTAGTTAGGTAGATACTTACCTACTTTATTCACGTCGATACTTATATGTATACCTGCCTATCTACCTAGTTGGTAAGTAAAGTAGGTAGGTAATTATTATGGTCTAGTAGGTACCTACCTAAAAGTAGAGGTAACTTTGTGATTTTCTTCGGAAGGCTTACATTTTCATTTTAATGATTAGGTATATAGGTAGGTAATCATTAGTTTCGCTGATCTAATTTTTGAAACATGTAGGTAGGTACCTACCTACCTAGCTCGTAAAAAATTACCCCATAAAACCAGAGTGGTTCTCAATATTGTGGCCTGAGTATTTAGGAATAAGGGTAGGTAGGTACCTACCTATGGAATAGTTTATGCAACGGTCATATAACAGGGGTTATTAAAACACGAGTGTGGGTTTATCATACTAGGTAACTACTATTTTTTCCGTGGCTGAGAGTTTGGAATAAAACTTTTATTTTATTTTAACCTGTATGAGTGAATATAAAGTAGGTAGTGTATGCAACGGCATATACGCAGCATATAGGTACCTACGTAACGCTCTTGTGATACTATTATCACACTCGACAGTGTGATAATAGTATCACATAACCACATAGTATGACTGAACTCACATAACCAACGCTGGGCACATACGACTGACTGCAGACAGCCAAGAGACGCAATCCCAGCCATCACTCCAAGACTAACACGCCGTCTATTGAGCCTGGATAGACAGAACCTCAGAATCATCGCAGGGACCCTGACAGGCCACTGCCCCTTAAACAAACATCTCTACAACATCGGAGCAACAGACAGTCCACTCTGCAGAGGCTGCCTCACCGAAGAAGAATCAGCTGCCCACGTAGTCCTGGAATGCGAGGGCGTAGCAACGCAACGACAAGAAATCCTAAGTACCCCTAGGTCACTTCTCCAAGCCTGCGAAGCCCCCAGGAAGCTTCTGTGCTTCTGGGAGGAGTTAGGCTGGCTGCTGCATAGCCAGTTTACCCCCTACGTATAATGGACCAGCCTTGAGTCTAAATGCGGAAACGGGAGTCCTACTAATAATAATAATAATAATAAAATACCTACCTAGGTAATTGGAATAGTACTTACCTAATTACGCTGTAGCCTCGGTCAAACTAGAAATGGCTCTGAGCTCCTCCTCGTTCATGGCACGGTTGAGCTCGCCTGATTGTTGCCTGATGAACGCGATCCAGGAATAAAGGATCCTCGGCACTTCTCGCATTAAGGTCTGAGAATACTAATCTAATACGGCTTCTCATTTCTTCAGCCGTATCGCACTCCCGATCAAAGACTCATTCCTTGACATGACCCCATAGAAAAAAATCGTCATAGCACATCAGCATTTGCCCATATTCCCCCGCACTAAACATAGTAGGTATATACACTCACTGTTCTATCTAAAATCTTAACAAAATCCACCTACTCTAAAAGTAACTCTAAATTAAAACATAAATTAATAAAAAAACACACACTCATAAACGAACTAAGTACCTAGTTAACTTAAATAATTAATGAAATAAAAAAAACAACTCTTTCACGAAAGGTAGGTATGCAATTTGTATGCACCGCGCAAGTGTCCAGTACGAATATCAAACACGAACTAGGTAAAAATTAAATCAAAAATAAGCAAAATGATAGATCGTAGGTAAATTGCACGAAAACAGCCCTTTGAAAGATGCCGACAGAGAAAAAATAAGCGCCAGCGCAAGCTCGGTCATCAATCTTTTTTGTGTTCTAAATATGTAATTTTAAGGTTCAGACTTCTATTTCGCTACATTTTCTTTTGACTAAGTGCCGACCTGCCTATTTGTAGATAGGTACCTACCTACCTACTAATTATTTAATGAAAGTAGGTAAGTAAGTAAACTAAGTAGGTACCTATTAGGTATCTGATGTAATGTTTACGATTGTTTATGTTTATGATTCAATGATTTAGTGCTCTGTCATCTAAGTCCTTCCCAAAACCCAAGTATAGTATCATCATCATCATCATCATCCACAGCCCGACTTCACCCACTGCTGAGTATAGGCCTCCCTTTGTTTGTGCCACTCCTCACGGTCCTGTGCTGTTCTCATCCACGTCCTGCCCGCGATGTTCGCAACATCGTCTGCCCATCTCGCTGCTGGTCGACCGACGTTTCTGTGACCGGTTCTTGGACGCCATTCAGTTAGCGCCTTACTCCACCTGTCGTCACCTCGCCTTGCCAGGTGTCCTGCCCAACTCCATTTTAGTTCCGTTATGCGATTCCCAATGTCTTTGACCTTTGTTCGACTTCGGATCTGAACATTGGGAACACGGTATATAAGCTTGATGCCGAGCATGGCACGCTCCATGGCTCTCTGTGCAACTCTCATCCTGTACACCTGTAAGTATAGTATACCTAAGTACTTTAATAGGTACCTACCTACTTAAGTAATTAATAACGTAAAGAAAAAAAGATAGTAGGTACTAACTAAAGGTGGTAGGTAGGTAAGTACCCGTTATAAGAAGTGGGTTTTTTTTATTATGAAATCATGAAATTATTACAAAGCTACGATTTCGATTCTCTTCGATTGTAAATATCTACTTAGTAAAGTGTTTACTCAGATGCACGCTTCATCCAGGGAGAGCCTAAACAACCTATTGGTGCATAAGTTCTTTCCTTTATGTACCTGCCTAGATTAGGTAGGTATCTACTTGCAATTGGTTTCAATTTTGTGTTTTTGCAGTATCTAAGATTCTGTGGTTTGTACAATAATCGTTACATCTCTATGTATACATGTTATGATTCATGGTAGGTAGGTAGATAGGTACACTAAGTACCTACATAAAAAGCGATCATTTGTAAGTAAATAGGTAGGTAAGTTTAAGTACCATACCACCTACCTACTTACAACTACTTATAATTTATGGGAGTTTCAACAGCGTACCTAGGTACCTACCTACATAACAGCATCCTACCCATGTTGTGATAGTGAGGTAAGTACGTACTTATGTACCTAGGTATTTCTTTACAAGACTCGAACATTCGAATATACATATTTTAACGTGGGATTACGTAGCGTACCTACCTACAATACAAAACGAGCAGTACCTACCTACCTAGGTTTATTTTTTGTTAGACTTGTGAGTCCTGAAGTAGGTAAGTAGGTAGCTGCTATCAAATAAAATGTAATATGTACGCAAACATGTATATAATTAGGTATTACATGCGTAATATGTATGATAAATTATCATTATAATGGGATTTTTTCCGCCTGATACCACATCACCCCGCTGCAAAAAAATAAAAACCCGCTACTTGCTAAGCTGTCATGCGTCGGTTATGTCACTGTCATCTTGGCTTGGCAGTGACTGCTGCACTACTTGTAAAAATACAAACCGTAAAACTGGCAACTCTCTATAAAATATAACAATTCAGTGGCCGGCTGCTAAAGTAAATTTGTCGCCAGGTTCAGCTTTTCTTCGCTAATAATATTCTTGATTACCTAAATAAATTAAAAAAATAAGGACTATGTTCTTAGCTATTAAAAAATAAAGCATTCGAAAGATTTCGTTGAACTTTTTTGTTAAAAAAACAAATAAAAATGATAAAATGTTTATTACCCATTAATGTACACGCATAAAAGTTTATGCGTGTTATTTATTACAAAAACAGAATTGAAGGAAACAGAAAATAAAACCTTTGAAATGAAACCTATGAAATCTGGCATATTTTTTAGTCAAACTAAAATAATATTCCGGTAGCGGCAACACTTTAACCAATGTTTACAGTTTAGTATTTTTTTTTTTTTTTTTTAACTTATTTGCAGGGTTTTGTTGCTTAGCGACTATATAACCCTATTATAAACATCATCTTAATATAACAACTAATATTCATGAAACAGAACACTAAATAAAAACAGTTATAGTGATGCATGTAAACATTATGTGGCGCCCATTGATGTAACGTGGCGCCCTCATTCATATATTTTCTACTCTTTATGCTCGAACATAAAGAACTTAAAGAAAAAAACACATTGTTCATATAATTCATTTATATTTATTATTTATTTTCCTATTCTATTCAGACTTAGGTAGGTACAACTTTGTTGTTTTTCTCTATGCTTTTCAATCGTTCTATTTCTAATCTGTTTAATACCTTTGATAGCCTGTGCTTTACTAATCACTAAATTTCCACTAGTACCATTTTTACTCTGTAATTACATCTGAACGAAGCATAGAATGAATCGACCAATCAGGAGCAAGTACATCAATTCCATGGTTGTACATTCCACGGGCGTGCATTCCCTACACGTGTCGGGAATGCACAACCATGGAATTGATGTATCAGTTTTTTTTTTTTTTTATACATGAATTCCATGGTTGTGCTTTCCCGGACTGTGCAAAATCGGGCTGTACAAACTCAGCACGTGTCAGGAATGCACGACCGTGGAATTCACGTACATTATACATGAATTCCACGGTCGTGCATTCCTGACTGCGCTTTCCACGGCTGTGTTTTGACAGGCTGTACATTCCATGGTTGTACAATAACCGGACCCTCCAAGCAAACTTGAGTTTGTTTGGTTGAATGAAAGAATGAAGGAATTGATTTCTAGCACAGATAGTACAATTTTATTGAATGAATTGACCGAGACTAGAGATGCCAACTAAAAACCGGTAGTTGCTTGCTTGACTGTGGAAGTGCGGATTAGCCTTTACTTCCATAGACAACAAATTATTTTTAGCGGTATGAGATGAGTAAAGACAGCAAAATGGCGACTGAGAAAAAACTAAATATGGAGGGAAATTGACAAAGGCGATGACGATGCAAAAAATAAAAATATATAAAATAGATAATATTTTTAGAGATGATAAGGGAATAGGGCTCGGAAGGACCAAATAATGGCGTGTAAAGAAAGAGAAGGAGTGGGCTAGGAATACCTGTGATTCTGCGCGGTCGGATGATGATGACGCGATGGGAGCTCCCACTCGTTACTTCCACGCCGATGATGTGCTGATGTTGGCGGAAGGCGCTGAGGGATGGCCTTATGGGAAGGCGCTGATTTTCCTTGATACGAAATGCGAGTTTTCCGGGGTTTTTATGAGGAGAAGTAAGGACTCTCGACTCTTGCGACCGGCCGTGAAACGTCGAACTTTTGTAATGGTGGTTTTGCTTCCTACCCACAGGTTTTAGGTAGGGAATGATAGGGAAAGTGAGGGTAGCATAAATATATAAAAATGACAGATAAAGTTTCGTTCCGAAATTGCTATCTTTACGAAACAGTAATCTATGTAGGTATTAATATTAAGGTCTCTGCATACTGTATGGTTTTATGGTAGGAGAATCTTGATAACGATAATGCTACGAGAGTTTAGTCAATTCATCACTAGAAGCAATTGCTAAGTCACCATCATATCAGCCTGTACCTATACTGCTCAACATAGACCTACATAATACGTGCGTAGGTAGTGTAGGTAGGTACTTAAAAATACTCATTTGATACCTAGGTTACTTAGCGGACTAAGTTAATCGAGCGAGGTGGTCAAATCCAATTATTTTTTATGGTTTAAAGGATTTTGTTTTTTTGTTTATTAGATACACTAATACCATACTAATACCTACGTAGTTCGCGCCGAACTAAGATCTTCCCATAAAATAAAACAAGAAGCCGTGTGAAACAAGAGACGATCATTGTGAAAAAGTAGTGCATAAAAAAAACCCTGGGTATTATATTGTACCATCTCCCCCAATATAAAAAATAATATAGCTAGAGGTGTGCAATGTGTAGGTAAGTACCTATTTTGGCAGAGAGACTGAGGATATCAATTTTCTGTTTCAATCACTGTCATTTCTGACATTGACATCTGCCAAACAAATTAGTCAAAACTCGTTTGTCTGGATCAGCTGTTTTATTTTGCTTGTTTGTCTGTCTGTCCGTACCTTTTGTGTTGTAAGGATATAGGTGTTCGGTGGTATTGTATTTCTATTTCTTTTTTCGCCTAGCACTGTCTTCTCAGAAAAATCGGAATGGGTAAAGTGAAATCTAAAAAGCGAAAACGATCGACCTCAAGCGATAGTTCCTCAAGTTCTAGTAGTTCTGACTCCGCAAAAGAGAAGAAGAAAATTCGTAAACTGAAGAAGAAACTGAAAAAAGAGCAGAAAAAAATCGATAAAGCTCTCAAGAAAAAACTAAAGGAGGAAAAGAAAAAGAGAAACAAGAAAAGTAGAGATGACGAGAGCCACAAACCAGGAGGCGAAGAGAAAATTGATGGACCTTCCTCTGACATTCCACTAGGTGAGATTGATTTTTACAAAAAAATTTGCATCTCTAAAATCCAAAAATTTTGGCATTGCAGAATTTTCAGATCATTATCAATATTACCTACCTTGCAAAATTTCCTTATCACAGACCGATGCTATTAACTTTTCAGCACTAATGGAAAAATCTAAAGCAATGGCTCCAATGACAAAAGAAGAGTGGGAGAAACGGCAGAGTGTTGTTAGAAGAGTGCTTGATGAAGACACCGGAAGATACAGGTTATTCTATCGTTTTTATTTTAAACTAGGTTCCGCCCGCGACTTCGTTCGCGTCCTTTTGGATCCCGTTGATTTTTCGTGATAAAAGGTAGCTCATGTGTTAATCCAGGTCCCTCGACGATATCTAATCCAAGTTTCATCCAAATTGGATCAGTAGTTTTTGCGTGAAAGAGGAACAAACATACATACGTCCTTACAAACTTTTGCATTTATAATATTAGTAGGAGTAAAGCAAACAAGGTTATATGAGTTAGTGGCCAACTCTGGTAGGAGTAGGATGTATCACACTACATAGGAATTCCTTGACCTAGCAACTAATAATTTGACTTGACTTTTATAAGGCTGTTACTGTTAGGCAATGTATCAGGTGAACCATAAAGCTAGTTCCATTTCTTATCCTCTTTAAAGAAAAAAAAAACTCAATATTTAAAATAGAAATATGCAAAGGCATCTTAGTATGTACCTTCTTCAGTTTTATCTTTGTTTCAGATTAATCAAAGGTGATGGAGAAGTTTTGGAAGAGATTGTATCTCGGGATCGACACAAAGAGATCAACAGACAGGCGACCAACGCTGATGGAGCTTTCTTTCAATCACAAACCGTCGATAGGAAATATTTATAAGTCACACTTATATTATTGAGCAGCACTGGCTAGTACATTATAACTGATTGCATTTATTCCTATTACCTAGAAGCCTTTGAAAAGGACGAAGGAAATGAAACATGTTCTCTTATTTTTACACAAGTCTCTTTTCTGAGATTTTGAAACTAGCAGTCATGGTGACCGTTGTTCCTTGTTGAACTGTTCTAAAATATTTTTTCTTGTTGATGTATAAGACATTTTTTATTTATAAATGTTAAGACCTATGTACCTTGTTAGTTTTAAGTTTTCCTGCATTAAAGATGATTTTCGTTCCTAAAAATTAATAGCAGAGTTTTACCTACCATTAAAACTCTTATTATGTCCGGAGCCTTATTTGAGGCTTTATAAACATATTTTGAGATTTATCCTCTCATTTCCGGCCGTATTTACAATATTCGTCGCAATGATGAGAAATGTACTTTGTCAAATTGAAATGGACCTTGTCAGATTTGTTCGTGGTAGGTTTGTTAAAATCCAGGACTTGTACCTATTGAGTAATTTAAAACAGCAAATAATTTCAATAATTTACTAACACTTAGTCTTGTCTACTTATCACTAGAGTTCGTCTTTGGTTGGATGTTGTTCGACATTCGCCGGAGGCTTGGAGTCGTCTAGGTGTTCCATTATCAGTTTAATGAGGCTCTCGAGTGGTTTACTGCCATGGTCTATGTTCACGATTTCTTTTTGCTTGTACAGAATCAATGTTGGAAGCCCATTTATCTAAAATCGAAACAAAAGAAAAAACAAAATAATTATTTATACCTAGTCTAGATTAGAATATTAGTGATCTCATTTAAAACCTTTTCGTTAAATACTTTTTAACTCGCTCCCCGCTTGGCGTAATGGCACACTCTGAACTAATTCGTATACCAGGGCTAGGGTCTGACCATCAGTAAAATAGAAAGTGTTTATCAAAATCTTACCTTTTCAGTTTCGCAAATAGGTTTAGATTGTACGCAATCGACGTCAGCGATCAGAACTCGACTCTCATTCATGAACTTTTCACCTAGCTTCGTCCACAGTGGGCTCAGCTGCATGCAATGGGCACACCTGCAATGTAAATACACTTTTGTTAAAACTCGACGTGCCATGGTAGTTTGATACCTATTTACCAAAAAGTTTCGAGTCGCTTTTTTACATAGGAACTTTTTTAGGTAGAACTAAAATTGTTGCTGTCCTTTCTCATACACTAAAGCAAGCTCGTATGAGTTAGTGGCCGACTCTGGTGACGGAGCTTTTAGGCCGCCTTAAGGCCTCCGTCGTGGCTTAACGACTGCTAGAGCCGAGACCGACAGTTTAACGTGCCCTCCGAAGCACGGAAGCGCTCAGATGTAAATGCCACTAACGGTACCCCTCCAAATAGTGACCGCACAGAACGTTGCTTAACATAGATAATCAGTGAAATCAGTGAAGATTGGCTAAGCAAGCTACGCCACGACACGAGCGCTTCACTGTATACAATACACTGAAAAGACAAAGACGGCTATAATTTTAGCGCTGTCAAATTAAGTTAGTTTAAAATATGCAACAAGAGAATCAACACCAGTGGGTATCTAAGTATTTAAAGTTTAATTTTTTTAAGTACCTACTTCTACTTCAACCAAATCGAATGCTTTTAACGGTTTTGACACCTACTACATTTCCCAACGTCTATTACAATTATTCTATTGTATGTAACTATGAATGCACGAAACTCACAAATTACCTACCTGTAGGTTTTTTTTATACAATTAAATGATGGAACAAGCATGTAATGAGGATAGTATTTACTAGTATAGTATTAGGTATATGATCTGTGGTATTACCATGGTGCAAAGAAGTTCACAAACACCAGCTCTTTCTCTAGGAAAGTTTCAAAGGTCTCTTCTGATATCCTGGCCACGGGCAGAGCTTTCTTTTTCTTCATAAACTTGTCAGGATCATGATTCTCAGCCAGCAGCATCTTGTCTACGTAATCATTGAGATCATTAAGAGTTGTATCCGAATTTGCTACTCCCATCTGTGGACAAGTTCAGGGTCTTCAAAAACTATAAGTAAATAGATAAACATTCACGGACATTTTAAACAATAGTTTTTAGTCCCAAACTAAGCAATGCTTGTACTATGGGAACTAGATTGCTAATAAAATACTTATATATACAAATTTTTTTCTAAATATACTTATACTGTGCTTATACTTATACACAAAAAGGCGTGAACGGCGTGTTTGACGGCAGTGTGTGGGCGTGTTTTGTATTGCCCTGGTAATGGATTATCGGTGCCGTCCCGGTGCCGGTGTTGGTGGACAAACGGTCATACCCTTCAAACCGGCAGAAATAAATACATTGGTTTCTCCAACCATGCATCAGCAACCAAATAATTATTGGCTCAATAGATTTTTATGTATGTGCCGATGTTTGTTATTCTTAAATAAGTTATCTTTAATTATCTTTATCTTTATTGGTAGTACTTCTCGAAACAAAATCTTTCACAGAGCCCTACTACTAGGTACTACTGTACTTACAATTCTTCCATTGACAATCCACATGAGGTGCGGATACTGCTTTATGTCAAAGTTCTTGCATGTGATCTCACTGTCCATACAATTCACCTTGCCCACCTGAATGTAGGGGTTGTGGGTGTATTGTAGTGCTAGCTCTGCCCATGTTGGAGACAGTTTCTATGAAAAAAAAACAGATAAAAATCAAATGGTGAAATTTTTTTTTTTAATGCAAGGGTACCAACATATAAATACATAAATAAATATTCATGGACATTTAACACAACGCCTTCTAGTCCCAAACTAAGCAAAGCTTGTTCTATGGGAACTAGATGGCTGATAGAATACATATTTTTTTGTAAATACATACTTATAATACATACCTAGTAAAACCCAGACACAGAACAAACATCTATGTTTGCCACACACAAAATAAATGTTTGTTCTCGGTGGGGATCGAACCCACGACCCACAGCACGAAGGTAGAGCTACTACCGACTGAGCCATGGCGCCTGTCTATATAAAATCTTATAGAGTTAGGAAAATTAAAATTAATAATAGTAGATTGTATGAGTATTTCACTGATAGTATATTGAAAGTAATAAATAAATAAATCCATACGC
Organism: Eulithis prunata; assembly: GCA_918843925.1. Classification (NCBI taxonomy): domain Eukaryota; kingdom Metazoa; phylum Arthropoda; class Insecta; order Lepidoptera; family Geometridae; genus Eulithis; species Eulithis prunata. Next base: position 1,690,410 of record OU974016.1, on the reverse strand, counting down.
GCACTCGCGTCCCCCGGTAAAAGTGCCCGACGGACCGTGAGGTTTTAGTCAGTACAGTCTGACATAACCTACTGCTCTAACAAGCAATAGGTATCCATGATGGATTTCCTCACGTTAAAAAAAAAAAAAAAAAAAAAAGGTACCTGAGATGCCCTGCACCATGGTGCATAAAACATAATGAAATGCTGCCCTTTGGATATAAACTTCTCAATGTTCTGATCGTTGAGTGTTGCCATACCAGTGTAGATCCTCACTTCATCTGATATCTTATATAACTTCTGGAAAAAAACAAATAATAATGAAGCCATATAAAAAACTTAATGATTTAAGACCCGCCCACGACTTCGTCAACACAGGATTTAGAAGTGCGATTTGCTATGCGAAATCTTCTGGGCGTTTCTGAAGAGTTTGCGTCCTGTTGATTTTCTGGGATAAACCATAGCCTTAGGTATGTGTTAATCCAGGTCACACAGGACAAAATACATTCCAAGGTTAATTGAAATCGGACCAGTAGTTTTTACAAACTTTCGCTTTATTATTATAATATTTAATTTATTTAAACTTATAATATATTTTTATTTTTTTCAACATACCTCTGATTTGTCAATAAAGAGTTCACTCAAAAACAATGTCATAGACGGTAGATCTCTTGCTCCCTTGTACTCCATCGGCGAAATTGAGTTCTTATGAAAATAAAGTAATGTTGGATAGCCTGGAAATATATAGAGTAAAGGTGAATGACCAAAGAACAACTTAAACATTAAACTTAATTCAACTTAACTTTAGTTTAATTTCTTAAACTTAAGAAGAACTTAGACATACAGAACAGTCACAGACATAAATATAATACTGATAAAATGTAGATAATCAAATTTTAATCACCTCTCTAGTTGATAGAAGTCCACTTCTGAACAAAACTCTTTTATATAAATTTACAAAACAATTATTTTGAGCCTTATTGATACACCGTTAACCAAAGCAATATGATTTCATTATATTTGATCGCTCTGTAATTAAATTAATGGTATACAAAAGGCGTTGGGGCATTTTACGTCCCCATTTACATACATTAAGTGAATTTAGAGGTTTTTTTTATAAATTTTGTTGGTTTTATCATAATCTATTAGGCAATAGCAATCACGAAAATGCAAATTAAAGTAATCATTTTGACGTAATTGATCTGTAAATATGATAACAACATTGAAAAAGATACATTTTCAAAGTAAAATGTCTAATAAGTAATGATTCCTGTTCCTTTAGAATGGCATTGTTACATTTTTAGAAACTGCATTGTAAGTGTATTGTAACAGAAATAGTTCCATCATTGCAAGTTTTAAATAAATGTGGGACCTGGGCTCTATCCAATTTGCCCCAGACCCTTTTAAAAGCTGATCAATATCAGCTGTTACCTATAGAACAAGGAAAGCCAGATAACAAGACTAACATACCAGTTATATCCATCTCCTGGCATAGCTTGGAATGACGGGTGCAGTCAACCTGAGCAATAGCAAACTTGGACTCCTTCGTGTTTACAAGCTCGGCTAGCTCTGACCATATTGGCTCAAATTCTGTACAATGTCGACACCTGGGCAAAAAGACACGTTATGTAGGCAAATATTGTGTTGTACCTAGGTTTTAATTGTATGCCAGTTATGACTTACTTACCAAGGTGCATAAAACATGATGAAATTTCCATCCATTCCTTCGATTTGATGCTTGAAATTACCGGCATTGTATTCGTAAACAAATCCATCTTCAGGAGTCACACAATTAAGTATCAGCATAAGACAAAATGCAGTCACTTTCTTGCTCATTTTGCATACGGTTTTATCCTGTAAAACGTCAGTAAAAATACCTCACAGAGAAACCCCGAAACCCCATTGAATTGAAAGAGAAACCAAAATCAAAATCACACAAAACAGACTACAGCAGTGTTGCCAACCCAGATCTTCATTTTACCCCAAAGTCTGATTAATTTTTCCCTAGATTCACAACTTTATTAATAAAATACCCTAAAGTTTTTTAAATAAATAATCAAACAAGTAATTTCATAATCAATGCTTTTATTCCACTGTATTCCACTTAGAATGCTTACCAAAAAGCCCATAATAACGATACAAAATCTATGCCTAAAAAAAACACTTACCCTACCTACATAACTAATGCTAAAACTTAATTACCTAAAAAAAAAAAAGGCTCATTTGTAACGATGCCTTGCTCGAGGCTAAGCTCCTGAGCCTCGAGCATCGTTGGAAAGTAGCTAGCCTGTCGGTAGGTATTCTACAAGATAAATTTTGGGGAGTGTGCAATGGAACTGTTTGAGCTAGTTCCCCCTTCCCCATTCCATTACCGGACCACTAGGCGTACCGAAACGAGACACCCGTTCATGGTTGATATGCCACCTACCCGCACTAAACGCTTTGCGTCTATATTTATTATGCGAACAGCCAAAGAGTGGAACTCGTTGCCGGCGTCTGTGTTCCCGAATGACTATAATTTGGAAGTTTTCAAGAGTAGAGTGAATAGGTATCTTCTAGGTAACCGCGCTACATCGTCGACCACATCATTGCTTAACATCAGGTGAGATTGTAATCAAAGGGTTGCCTATAATGTACCTAAAAAAAAACCTATTTATTCAAATTCAAGGTAGTGTAGCAAACATAAACCCTGTCAGGGCACAGCAATTTGTTGAGGTGTACATAGTCTTTTCTGCATCGTCGTATACAGTAGTTTCTACTAGACAGTGGTAGTTTATACAAGACGTTTCATTGTTACATATAAAGGGCGTCCCACGGCCATGCCACATGGAGGGAAATTTCGAAATCGTTTTTTTGACAGGTTAAAAATTACCGTCATCTCAATTTTACCCTAAATCTAGGGTAAATTACCCTGACTTGGCATCACAGCACTCCAGTTTTTTTGTTGTTTGGGTCGTGACCAAGGAACTTAGTCGTGACGTTTGTGTCTTACTGTGAGTTTCCACCAAAAAACATTGTATGAGTCGCACATAAAGATTTAAGTTCGTGTTTTGCAGTTCCACCGCAGCAAAACATGTTTCACAATCCTTACAAAAACGTGTGTTTTTGTAATTTTGTTATCGCTAGATCGGTAAACTTATACAACTTGTAGGTAAGTGTTGCGGGATTTGTACAGCACAATCCATACAAGAAAAGCCTTACAAACAGCAGCGGTGGAACGTATATCGATATCTTCATTGAATGTTTTTTGGTGGAAACCGTTAGGCCCCTCGCCCACGGCGACTTTTTGTAGCGATACAGTCGCGTAGTCGCGTATTCGCATCGATACAGTCACGATGCGGCTGCTAGCTGTTTTATTTTACCCTCTCCACACCACGATTTTCATAAGTCGCGAATAATGCAAACTCGCGACCGGTAAACTCCCCGATGTTTTCCGGTCGCGCGTTTGCATAGCGCGTTATGGTATTGGTAATGTTACATCTGTTCAGTGTTCAACAACAGGCAATTTTGTAGAAAGCAACACGATTGTGCAGTTTTTTAGCGGCTGCCCATTTAGTGCCTAGACCTTACCTACCTAAGATTATCCTACGAAAAGAAGATAATGTCAAGTTGATATAATATAACGGAAAAATAATACACAATGATTACTTTAAAGGCTTTTATTTCGTAGGACCTACTGTTAATTTGTTTTCAATTTATTACATTCCACCTCTCAATCTTAGTACAAGATGCAGAGTAGACTCCTTTTGAATGTTGTAGTCGGAGAGGGTACGTCCATCCTCGAGCTGCTTGCCGGCGAAGATCAGTCTCTGCTGGTCTGGGGGAATGCCTTCCTTGTCCTGAATCTTAGCCTTTACGTTCTCAATAGTATCTGAAGCCTCGACCTCGAGAGTGATAGTCTTGCCTGTCAAAGTCTTCACGAAGATTTGCATACCACCACGCAGACGCAAAACCAAATGAAGCGTAGACTCTTTCTGGATATTGTAGTCTGATAGTGTGCGGCCATCTTCAAGCTGCTTGCCGGCGAAGATCAGTCTCTGCTGGTCTGGGGGAATGCCTTCCTTGTCCTGAATCTTAGCCTTTACGTTCTCAATAGTATCTGAAGCCTCGACCTCGAGAGTGATAGTCTTGCCTGTCAAAGTCTTCACGAAGATTTGCATACCACCACGCAGACGCAAAACCAAATGAAGTGTAGACTCTTTCTGGATATTGTAGTCTGACAGTGTGCGTCCATCTTCAAGCTGCTTGCCGGCGAAGATCAGTCTCTGCTGGTCTGGGGGAATGCCTTCCTTGTCTTGGATTTTGGCTTTGACGTTTTCAATTGTGTCAGAGGCCTCAACTTCCAGTGTTATAGTTTTGCCAGTTAATGTTTTAACGAAAATTTGCATACCACCTCGAAGGCGTAATACTAAATGCAGAGTAGACTCTTTTTGAATGTTGTAGTCGGACAGGGTACGTCCATCCTCGAGCTGCTTGCCGGCGAAGATCAGTCTCTGCTGGTCGGGGGGAATGCCTTCCTTGTCCTGGATTTTTGCTTTCACGTTCTCAATAGTGTCTGAAGCCTCGACCTCGAGAGTGATTGTCTTGCCTGTCAAAGTCTTCACGAAAATTTGCATACCACCACGCAGACGCAAAACCAAATGAAGCGTAGACTCTTTCTGGATATTGTAGTCTGATAGTGTGCGTCCATCTTCAAGCTGCTTGCCGGCGAAGATCAGTCTCTGCTGGTCTGGGGGAATGCCTTCCTTGTCCTGAATCTTAGCCTTTACGTTCTCAATAGTATCTGAAGCCTCGACCTCGAGAGTGATAGTCTTGCCTGTCAAAGTCTTCACGAAGATTTGCATACCACCACGCAGACGCAAAACCAAATGAAGTGTAGACTCTTTCTGGATATTGTAGTCTGACAGTGTGCGTCCATCTTCAAGCTGCTTGCCGGCGAAGATCAGTCTCTGCTGGTCTGGGGGAATGCCTTCCTTGTCTTGGATTTTGGCTTTGACGTTTTCAATTGTGTCAGAGGCCTCAACTTCCAGTGTTATAGTTTTGCCAGTTAATGTTTTAACGAAAATTTGCATACCACCTCGAAGGCGTAATACTAAATGCAGAGTAGACTCTTTTTGAATGTTGTAGTCGGACAGGGTACGTCCATCCTCGAGCTGCTTGCCGGCGAAGATCAGTCTCTGCTGGTCGGGGGGAATGCCTTCCTTGTCCTGGATTTTTGCTTTCACGTTCTCAATAGTGTCGGAAGCCTCGACCTCGAGAGTGATAGTCTTGCCTGTCAAAGTCTTCACGAAGATTTGCATACCACCACGCAGACGCAAAACCAAATGAAGCGTAGACTCTTTCTGGATATTGTAGTCTGATAGTGTGCGTCCATCTTCAAGCTGCTTGCCGGCGAAGATCAGTCTCTGCTGGTCTGGGGGAATGCCTTCCTTGTCCTGGATTTTTGCTTTCACGTTCTCAATAGTGTCGGAAGCCTCGACCTCGAGAGTGATTGTCTTGCCTGTCAAAGTCTTCACGAAGATTTGCATACCACCACGCAGACGCAAAACCAAATGAAGTGTAGACTCTTTCTGGATATTGTAGTCTGACAGTGTGCGTCCATCTTCAAGCTGCTTGCCGGCGAAGATCAGTCTCTGCTGGTCTGGGGGAATGCCTTCCTTGTCCTGGATTTTTGCTTTCACGTTCTCAATAGTGTCGGAAGCCTCGACCTCGAGAGTGATTGTCTTGCCTGTCAAAGTCTTCACGAAGATTTGCATACCACCACGCAGACGCAAAACCAAATGAAGTGTAGACTCTTTCTGGATATTGTAGTCTGATAGTGTGCGTCCATCTTCAAGCTGCTTGCCGGCGAAGATCAGTCTCTGCTGGTCTGGGGGAATGCCTTCCTTATCCTGGATTTTTGCTTTCACGTTCTCAATAGTGTCGGAAGCCTCGACCTCGAGAGTGATAGTCTTGCCTGTCAAAGTCTTCACGAAGATTTGCATACCACCACGCAGACGCAAAACCAAATGAAGCGTAGACTCTTTCTGGATATTGTAGTCTGATAGTGTGCGTCCATCTTCAAGCTGCTTGCCAGCGAAGATCAGTCTCTGCTGGTCTGGGGGAATGCCTTCCTTGTCCTGGATTTTTGCTTTCACGTTCTCAATAGTGTCGGAAGCCTCGACCTCGAGAGTGATTGTCTTGCCTGTCAAAGTCTTCACGAAGATTTGCATACCACCACGCAGACGCAAAACCAAATGAAGTGTAGACTCTTTCTGGATATTGTAGTCTGACAGTGTGCGTCCATCTTCAAGCTGCTTGCCGGCGAAGATCAGTCTCTGCTGGTCTGGGGGAATGCCTTCCTTGTCCTGGATTTTTGCTTTCACGTTCTCAATAGTGTCGGAAGCCTCGACCTCGAGAGTGATAGTCTTGCCTGTCAAAGTCTTCACGAAGATTTGCATACCACCACGCAGACGCAAAACCAAATGAAGTGTAGACTCTTTCTGGATATTGTAGTCTGACAGTGTGCGTCCATCTTCAAGCTGCTTGCCGGCGAAGATCAGTCTCTGCTGGTCTGGAGGAATACCTTCCTTGTCCTGGATTTTTGCTTTGACGTTTTCAATTGTGTCAGAGGCCTCAACTTCCAGTGTTATAGTTTTACCAGTTAATGTTTTAACGAAAATTTGCATACCACCTCGAAGGCGTAATACTAAATGCAGAGTAGACTCTTTTTGAATGTTGTAGTCGGACAGGGTACGTCCATCCTCGAGCTGCTTGCCGGCGAAGATCAGTCTCTGCTGGTCTGGGGGAATGCCTTCCTTGTCCTGGATTTTTGCTTTCACGTTCTCAATAGTGTCGGAAGCCTCGACCTCGAGAGTGATAGTCTTGCCTGTCAAAGTCTTCACGAAGATTTGCATACCACCACGCAGACGCAAAACCAAATGAAGTGTAGACTCTTTCTGGATATTGTAGTCTGACAGTGTGCGTCCATCTTCAAGCTGCTTGCCGGCGAAGATCAGTCTCTGCTGGTCTGGGGGAATGCCTTCCTTGTCCTGAATCTTAGCCTTTACGTTTTCAATAGTGTCAGCAGCCTCGACCTCCAAGGTGATGGTCTTGCCCGTCAATGTCTTCACGAATATCTGCATATTGATCTGTAACAAATGAGATAAAAGAACGTCATCGTAATGTCATGTACATTTTTTTTATATTAATATATAATATTACCTAATTATGTTCATCATAAATGGACGTAGGTACTTTTAGCCTTATTGATTAGGTAGGTATATTGCATTTACTAAGCTTTTACTTACTAAATGGGAACTAGATTGCTGGTAGAATACTTATATAAACTTTTTTTTTTGTAAATATAATAGGTACTTGTGATTACTATGTTATAAGTATGCATTTACAGAAATCAAAAATGTATATTTATTTGTTTAATAAGAACATCCAACAGGGAAAACACATCAAAATACAATTTATAAAACCAAGGACTTAATTAAGTGTTTCCCTAACTATAGGGCACCACAACATGCCGTATTCTATGAGCAATCTAGTTTCCATAGTTCAAGCTCTGCTTAGTTTGGGACTATAATGTAGTGTAAAATGTCTAAGGATATTTATTTATTTAATACGTAGTAAGACTCAGACATACCTACTACGAAATATCTATGTTTGCCACAAGCCTTTGTTCTCAGTGGGGATTGAATCCACGACCTACAGCACGGAACGGAAGGCAGGGCTATACTACGAAATATCTATGTTTGCCACAAGCCTTTGTTCTCAGTGGGGATTGAATCCACGACCTACAGCACGGAACGGAAGGCAGGGCTATTACTATCGACTGAGCGTGTTTACAAACGTCACGTTTGTAAATAAGAATCCCCAAGCCGTGTTTTAAGTTTATTTGATTCTCAAACTAGACAAGAGACTTTAATCACAAAAATCACCGTTTACGAGCACTGGCTTCGAACACAAAATACCTACCTAAGGGGCACGGTACTTGATTCTAAACCTAGATAAAAGGCGGGGTTGCTGACACTGACTTGGCTACCGATTCTCTTACATACGTATCTGTCTATGTAGGTAGACAATGTAGACATGTATTCACGATCGTCACAAAGACGCATGCGTGCGAGCCAAGTGCCGAGCCAACGCCCGCACTCCGATCAATAAGCAGTCTCTCGGGTCGGCAGAGTGCTCGATTTGTATGAACAATTTGACGCGTAGTTTTGTAAAGGTCAAGTTCTTAATTCATGTGTAAGGTAAGAACTTCAGACCTCCACAGAATTACCTGCTTTTTAGATAGGCCCTACTTACTACGTCATTCATAATTAATTTCTGATCTACTTTAAAAGTGATAGGTACCTAAGTAGGTAGTAGGTAATACTAATTTGAGGCAGAAACATACCTACCTACAAATTACCAACTATCTACCTAGATATGATTAAAGATTGCATCAGAATTTAGATTTTTTGTATTATTCCATCATTCTTATAAGTACCTAAGCTGATACCGAGGCGGGATACCTACATAAAATAGTGGTGCAATTCAATGGCTAAGGTTAGGTGGTAGGTTAGGTAGAGACCTACCTAGACATCAGAGGTAGGTAGGCATCTATTTGTTATTCGACCTAATTAGGTGCACAGTAGGTACCTACCTATGTTGCTTTTCTTTCTTTGTAAGGTAGAGATGTACCTACTAGGTAGGTATACCTACCTACGTACACAGGTTAAGAAATTAACAATCACGGTTTCACTTACCTATTTGAGAAATAAGTCTTATGTAAAATAAGTATTAAAGGCTAACAATTTCACTAATTTACTTCCTTCTTCCTCGCGTATGCAAATAATGATGAAGCTGTTACTAATTTAGGGAATTTAGGTCACCCACCATAGAATAGGTACCTACCTATAGACGTACGAAAGTTACCAACTTACTAGGTAGGGTTTGCTATATTTTTTGTTTCTGTCTACTTAAGTAGGTACCTACTTAGATTACCGTATTTTAATATCTAGGTAGGTAAGGTACCTACCTACCTATGTAGGATACATGTACCTACCTACGAGTGCCTACGTTCTACCACTTCCTCAGTAATTTTTAGCCAAAATATCTATCGATCCACAACCAACAAAGAACCACCCACGCTGTAGTATCCTTGGAACCATAAAAGTTTTGTTGTTGGCTAGCGAATAGTCAAATAACAATGTGGTAATTTTACACAAAATGGCGAAACTCGCGTTCGTTGCAACGTTGAGTCGCAAAACAAGCCTAACAAATCAACACCCGGAAAATGATTCATGTTCACATACGTACCTACCTACCTACGGACCTAAATAATAACCATAGTGTACCAAATAAATAAACTTACATTAATAAAGCTCACTGGAATTTCTCTTGAAAAATCTAATAACAGAAAGAATGGTGCACTCTCTATCGAACAACTCTAAAAAGTCACGCACTTGTTCCTTTTTCAACGATTCGCTTTGAAATGCGCTCTCAAAATGGCGACGACCCCTTTATAAAGACAACTGTGTCGTACATGTGTCGTCAGTCGTGCGAATCAATGATTCCCGAACTCTGCCGATAATACACGATTTTGTATTATATCTAGCTCTTTCTATTGACTAAAGAGCGAAAAGGATAGCAATATATTTTTTCTAGAACGCACGCGTATTCCCCCTTTTTGTGACGCAGATTGCAGATCGCTCGCGGTAGGTAGGTAGGTATTGCATGGCGTGGCGTGGCGTGTGGTGTTTGGTTCACAAACAAAGCTTTGTAGTTTGTAAAACAAAACAATAACAGAATTTTCCGCAAAGTCACGCAAATTGATAAAAATAAGTTTTGTCAGAAGGTACACATAACTAACTACCTAGCTAGTTTCATTGTCTGGTAAATAGATGGGTCGGGTGTTGGGTAGGACTACTCAGGACTAGGTACCTACCTACCTACCTATTACCTTTATGTACCTACAAGTACTATACCGAGTATACCGACCAATAGATTGGGTATAATATAATAATACCCACGTTACTATGCCTAGGTAGGTAGGTATAGGTAGTACCTACACGTAGGTACCTACATTGTTTCTAACGATGGTGGTAGGTAGGTACTAGTTGTATATGTAGGTATGTAGCAATGGTATGTACTACCTAATAGTCTTTGGTATTTACTAAACAATATTAATAAAGGGACATAAGATATCGTAAATAAACGTGCCATCTTGTACTATTTTGGTAGGTAGGTAAAGGTACCTAGTTAAGGTACCTACCTCCTTGCACAGAATATTAGAGTACCTACATGAAACAATTAATACCTACCCGATTTTGAATGGAGGGAACATAGGTACCTATTCGTCCTTGGGAGGGAAGCTCACATTTTGTACCAACCTACTGGTTTTTTTTTTTTTTTTTCAAATTTAAATCATTTATTGCACTTATGTTGTTTTAAAAATGTTGTACAAAAGGTAGTGTATCAAACATAAACCCTGTTAGGGCACAGCAATTTGTTGAGGTGTACATATGCACTAGGTGGCATATTTCAGTATTTAAGATACAAGATGTTAATTTGCTTAAATAAGTGTTACAATTTGGTCTTAGCTACAACTTACTTATATATCTAATAATTTAATATTGCACTTTTTATAAATATTATAATATTATAAACTACTTATAAATATGGACTATTGGGTACTAAGGAATTCTTGCAGTGAGTAGAAACAGTTTTGGATGAGGAATTTTTTTAAGAGTTTTAAATCGATTAGGGTTTTCTTCATTTTTTAGATCAGTGGGGATTCTATTATAAATGTTTACAGACATAGTATGTGGACCGGAGTGGAAGAGTTTCAGTTTTGAGGAGGGAATAGCTAATCTATTTCGCTGTCGTAAGTTTTGTGGGCGTGTATATTGCTCGAAAAGGTACATGTTCTTTTTGACAAATATGCATGTTTCTAAGATATAAATACAAGTGAGGGTTAGAATATTGAACTTTATGAAATAGGGTTTATACTTATTATACTTTTTATTACTTTATTATTACGGTTTTATACTTATTTATGCAAATAAACATCTTGTATACCATTTTGGACATTCCGAATAGAAAAACCCATTATTGCAAGACCACCAGAAGCAGAGCATGCACCGGTGTGCAATGTGTGCATGCGCTGCTATCGTGCTCTGTACCTCATAACACGAACAAATTTGACAGACGCCGCGTTAACGTATTCGAGTTATATTGCACGTCAATGGCAGCTCGACTATAAACCGTTGTAGAGTCACCGCGCAGTGTATTTCGGATACGCTAGCGTTACGATACGTTCGCGATTGTCACATTAATTAATCGTGATCAAGGCACTGGGAAAATACTCCTTTTTGCTAGTCTCTCAAGCGAATTTGCCGCGTATTTTTTTAAAATTGCCGAGATCTCTAAAAAGGTTTTTTACTTTGTTTATGTGTAGAAAGATCGTCAACCGTCAATTAGTATGGATTGCTACCACAGACTCACTTTTCAGTTTAGTGTACTGAAAAGAGCACTCTGTGGCCTATAATTCTATAGTCTATGGTTCTGTATCTGTCTGCCTGTGCCCTGTACCAACATGACAAAAAATGCGAATTCTTCAAAATGGTCGCTTTGTATGGTTTGCCAACTTGCATGTCTGTGTTTCAGAGTTCTTTGTTTTCATATTTCTTGTAATAATTCCTACACAAAATCGAAAGCCCATAAAACTGTTGACCACATAAAGTCCAATGTGTTTATTCCATGTTGTGAGTGATAATATTTTGTTGAGTGTACGTAAGATGTCATCGGTAATGTGAGAGCTCACCGAGAGTTATTTTATTTTACGGGAATATGACGATTGTGGCTTAGATTTGGATTCGAAGGAAGTGAACAAACCTTTGGTAAATACTGTTATTAATTTTTACATGCCTTGAATTAATTAGTAAGGATTAAACATGAAACAAAGCTGACTCTAATTTTGGCATTCCACAGCACGTCATGATTGATTCGCGTTGAACATTCCTGTGTGTAGCAATAGCTTGGTATTGAATCTCTTTTCATTCGTTTTTGTCGCTGAGGGGTTTATTACGATATCGCACATAGAATCGTATTTGGTAAACCTAGCCATGAGTTCAGAAATTATTTGGATCAGATCAGTAACAAGGTTTATTTTGAATTATTTGGTACCCATTAGTTGTGGCAGTGCTTTTTCAATAATTCCTCTTATATTGGTCAGCAGATCTCTAAGTAATTAATTGTTGGGTGGTACCCACTGTTAGGTGCTATCAAACTAATGAGATAAGCAACTCTTATAAATAATCAAAACATTTGTTTTCAGAATCATAAAACATAGTCAAAAAGTTGATCCGAGAAGAACAATGCTAACACAGACTAGGCACTGAGTAATCAACACTTGTGGTAATCAAGTTGATCTGTAATTGTGAAGTGACATTGTATGAAGATAGATAGCGAAAAGTGAGTTGGGGATGTCCAGCGTGCAGAGTGTTGTCTTGTGATGGGAGGCGTAGGGTGAGAGGTGCGGCGTTGGGGCGCGGGCGCGGGCGCCATGAACCCGCCGGCGCCCGGCAAGACGGCCACGCGCTCCGGCTATCACCAAAAGGCGCTCGCCGAGATCAGAAACTCTCTACTACCATTTGCTAACATTGGAAATTCAGAGCCTCCCGGATCCTCTGCGGCTAGCACTGTCAGTTCAGGAGTGAGCTCTGGATTCAGTACATCATCAGTGAATGGTCTTGATAAGGACCTGAATGTGCTGCCTCAGTCATTGAATCAACTCATTGCTTTAGGGTTTGATGAGGTAAGGTTTGCTCCTGATTTAATCTACACTTCTCAGTAAAACTATCAAGTCTCCTCTAAACTTATGTATTACATAGTTATGTAATAAAATCTAGAGATAGACTAACAAAAAGCACAATTAAATATGTAGTTTATGCTCTAAAATAACATACTGATACTAAATATAAATTTCTATGCAAATTTTAGTTATTCCTTTATTACCTTAATGAAAAATGCAAGGGTGTCTCAATTGTTTTGATGAGAAGTGTGTATGACAATTTACTAAATTGTGAAGAATTTTCATATGTAAGAAAGGTATTCTTGAAACTGTCACTTATATCTTTGACCTTCTCAAAGAGACCATGATTGTATTAACCAAACAGCAAAGAACCATCTGAGTTATTCCATCTTTCTTGTTAAAAAAACTGCATTTAAATTGGTGCATTTATGAGCTATGTTACAAATAGATAAAACAGACAGAAACATAACAGCATCAAACTTAGTATATGGTGAAAGAGAAAATGGTTAATACAATCTTTTTTGTATCTCTAGCTATAAAATAAACTATTTATTCTAATTTAATCTACTTCTAAAAAAAAAATCTATTTCAGGATACGGCAGTTAGAGCTCTCAAATATGCGGGCGGGAGGTTCGACGTGGCGCTGGACTGCCTGTCGAAGCAGCAGCAGGAGCCGCACAACGGGCTCTCGAAGGGGGGCAGCCTCGGCAAGCTGATCCGCAAGCCGAGCCTGGAGCGCGAGCTCGGGCTGCATCGCGGCTCGCCCGCGCTAGACTCGGGCGCCGGCTCCTCGCGCAGCGACTCGCCGCGCGCTGAGCCGCGCCAGTACAGCCCGCCGCCGCCGCCGCCGCCGCGATGCCCCTCCACGCCGCCCGTGCCGCCCGCCGTGCACCAGCTCATGAAGCGCATGTCTCCTGCGCCGCCTCTACCGCCTGCGCGAGGCACCTCGCCCGTGCATCCGCACGTCGCATCCCGACCCGCGCCCATGCTCGTGCAGAACGGCCCGCAGGCGCAGCACCAGCTCAGCCAGCAGATGCAGGCGCTCGCTGGCTACCAGCCCGCCGCCGGCGCCGAGCTCCCGCCGCCGTACCCGTGCGCCGCCGTGCCGCCGCCGCCCTCGTACTCGGTGTCGATGCAGAACCGCGCCAGTCCGCCCGCCTCGCAGGACTACCGCAAGAGTCCCTCCTCCTCCGCGTACTCGGGTGCCGCCTCGCCGGTGCCGGCCCCCAGCGGCAGCGCGCCCTCCGGCGGCGGCGGCGGCGGCGGGGCGCGGCCGGCGCCGCTCACCGCGTGGACGGCGCGGCAGGCGGTGCAGGCGCCGATCATCATGCAGTCGGTGAAGAGCACGCAGGTGCAGAAGCCGGTGCTGCAGACGGCGATCGCGCCGGCCGCGCCGCCGCCGCCGTCGTACGCGAGCTCGATGCAGCAGAAGGCGCCCCCGCCGCACTACGCCCTGCCGCCGAAGCCGGCGTCGCCCGCGGCTGCGCCGGCGCCGCCCGCCGCGGAGCCCCCGAGCTACGACTTCACGATCCAGGCGCTGGCGGTGCAGCGCGCGCTCCAGCCGCCGCCGTACGCGGCCGACCCCGCCGCGGCCGGCCCGAGCCACGCCGCCGAGGCCAAGTGTCCCAACCAGAACTGCACCAACAACCTGATGAAGGAGGCTGGCTCGGCGCCGGCGCGAGGCCCCACGCCGGGCGGCGCGGGTCGCGCGCCCGACAAGATCCGGCATCAGTCGCCGATCCCGGAGCGGCGCAACATCAGCAAGGAGAAGGAGGAGGAGCGGCGCGACTGCAAGGTGCGCAACTACTCGCCGCAGGCGTTCAAGTTCTTCATGGAGCAGCACGTCGAGAACATCCTCAAGTCGTACAAGCAGCGCACCTTCCGCCGGATGCAGCTCGAGAAGGAGATGAACAAGATCGGGCTGAGCGCGGAGGCGCAGTGCCAGATGCGCAAAATGCTCTCGCAGAAGGAGTCCAACTATATTCGGCTGAAGCGCGCCAAGATGGACAAGTCGATGTTCACTAAGATCAAGCCGATCGGCGTGGGCGCGTTCGGTGAGGTGACGCTGGTGCGCAAGATCGACACGTCACACCTGTACGCCATGAAGACGCTGCGCAAGGCGGACGTGTTGAAGCGCAACCAGGTGGCGCACGTCAAGGCGGAGCGCGACATCCTCGCGGAGGCCGACAACGAATGGGTCGTCAAGCTCTACTACAGCTTCCAGGACAAGGACAACCTTTACTTTGTGATGGACTACATCCCGGGCGGCGACCTCATGTCCTTGCTCATCAAGATGGGCATCTTCGAGGAGAACCTCGCGAGGTTCTACATCGCGGAGCTGACGTGCGCCGTGGAGAGCGTCCACAAGATGGGCTTCATTCACCGCGACATCAAACCCGACAATATTCTGATCGACCGCGATGGACACATCAAGTTGACGGACTTTGGACTTTGTACGGGCTTCAGGTGGACGCACAACTCGAAATATTATCAAAGAAATGGTAAGTGTTCTTTTCGTAACAAATTTGCATAACTTCTACGATTAAAAACTGCCGCTGGCAAAGCTGGCAAAATGAGATGACATATTTCCACTGAGCAAAAGATTTCATGCAGCAGTAGTAAAAATTCGTGATAAAACTTGCAGAACACGGCCGGCAAGATTCGATGGACCCGGTGGAAGGAGAATGGGGCGCGATGGGCGAGTGTCGATGCCATCAACTGAAACCTCTCGAAAGGCGGAGGAAACGTGAGCATCAACGGTGCTTAGCGCATTCCCTTGTCGGAACTCCTAACTACATCGCGCCAGAAGTGCTACAGCGGACGGGGTACACGCAGCTTTGTGATTGGTGGTCGGTCGGGGTCATTTTGTATGAAATGCTGGTCGGCTCACCGCCGTTTCTAGCATCGACGCCCGCTGAGACGCAACTCAAAGTTAGTTTCTATTTACTATTTTAATTTTTTTTTATTTATTTAATTGGCCTTTTCGTCATGCCCATACGTAGTCTTAAAAAATACTTAAATAAAGAGAAGTTTTTATGTACCTACTTATGCGTGAAAATTGACACCGTGCAGTTTTTTTTGTTTTCCAACCATTGAAACATTTTGTAAATGCACAGGAAGGCATTATTGCTGCATTTTACAAAAAAAAAATCGTTAGAACTGCGTATGTACTACACTGACACGTCAGTCCGATTGCGACTAGAGCCGACTGTGCCTGGAACCTGATTTGCGCGCTTCACTTCCGAGAAGCATGGGTGACATGCTTCTCTGTTTGATTTATATCCATGGAGGCAAACTAATATGTGTGTACATTTCCAGGTAATAAACTGGCAGAGCACGCTTCACATACCGGACGCGGCGAATCTGTCTCCGGAAAGCAAGGAGCTGATTCTGCAGCTGTGCTCAGGACAGGAGACGCGGCTCGGCAAAGATGCGAATGAAGTGAAGCATCACCCCTTCCTGCACCCCATCGACTTCGACAAGGGCCTGCGCCGCCAGGTGGCGCCCTATATCCCGCGCATCGAGTACGACACTGACACGTCCAACTTCGACCCAATCGACCCCGACAAGTTGCGGAATTCGGCCAGCTCAGACTCCAATAAGTCAGACTCGGAGCTCCTCGATAACGGTAAAACCTTCCACGGATTCTTCGAGTTTACATTCCGGCGGTTTTTTGATGACGGGTACACGAACAAAATAAATCTAGACGATAACGATAACCAGGGTCCCGTGTACGTGTGACGAAGGAGACGCTGAGACTAACTTGTAGGATTTTTTTTTACAAAGTGTGTGCCGTTGACTCTCTATTCAAACATTAGTTTTTGTAAACGTAACGACGTAACATATAAATTAAATCTGTATTGTTAATAATCCCAGTGATAATATGTAATATTGTATCGTTATGTATTTGTAAGATTAATGTTATTTGGTGTAATATATGTAACGGATGGATCACAGTGTAGTATGTAGCCTCAATGGTGCTGTTAGAAGCGGGCGCGCGGCGTCCCTCCTACCTAGTGTTGTTCCATTCACTGTATAGGTACTATAATTTGTAGAGAAATTATTTATAATAAGAACAACCTTGTTTAAGCGAAAGTTTGATATTGTCAGTATATTTTCTTACGTATTTATCGAAATAGGTCTCGTAAATGTGTGTTTGTTAGGTAAATCGTAATTTTCTGAGTCATAATAATATTCATCAGTCATGGTAAATCGGCGCGATCAACGTGCTTCCATTGTGTCTTGTCTATGACACTAGCTCATGTTGTGTGCCTTACAATGTAGTTTTTATACTCTTCTATAATGTTCTTCAGGATTTACAACTTCTACAAATTGTAGATAATGTTTTACACTCGCCAACTGTGAATGTGCAATAATAATATTTATTCACAAGAAAACAAACTCGCATTGTTGATATTATTTGTGTTGTCTGATAGTTTTTGTTAGACCTATCATTTTTTTGTATGTAGTAAATTTTGCAATTTAGTAATTTTGTTTTCACTAACAATATCCAAATTAGGTGATTTATTATGTAGTTGCAAAATAACATGTTTCAAGTAAAATCAGAACAAAACTATGACTTGTGTGATTCTGATTAGCCATACATTTTTAGTGCTTGTTTGCGGTGGTCTCTCGACCGCGGTGTTTCATGTGTACAGTAAGTTAAATGAGTCACTTCAATTTTAAATTATGTGTTATTGTAAATTGTTTTATTCTGAAATGAAACATGCTTTTAAGAAGTAAAATGAAAATAAAATATGGGAATTTTTGTTACATTTTTAGTTTACCCCCAAATATAACTTATCATAAAACCCCTGAACCCATAGGTAGGTTCCATCAATCTAGTGTAGGTACATTACATACTTAGTTTAAGTATTTCATTCTCCAAAATATAGGTAGTCCATAAAAAAATAAAAATCAAAGCCTCAACATGCCTAAAATCAAGGTTTCAATAGAAAATCTTGCACTCTCTGATTGAAATCCTCAGCATAGTTGATATGAATATTGTGCTTTCCTTTTGGATACAGATGTACTCTGGAATAAAGAAAAAACATAGAACATGAGTTAGTGGCCAACTCTTGTGATGGAGTTTTTAGACCGCCTTAAGGCCTCCGTCATGGTTAAAGGACTGCTAGAGCCGGGACCGACAGTTTAACGTGCCCTCCGAAGCACAGATATAATTGCCACCAACGGTCACCCATCCAAACAGTGACTGCGCAGAATGTTGCTTAACTTTGATATTCCATGAAGATTGACTAAGCAAGCTATGCCATGAGCGCTTCTATATTTATAATGTGCCTTATAAATGTAACAATTAATAAATACAAGCAAATATACATGCCTTGAGTCAGAGATATTTGTTAGTAAATGAGTTGCATGTACAGGATCAACCATGGGATCTTTTTCTCCATACAATATGAAAGTGGGACACTTGATATCCTTGAGCATATGTGCACATATATTCCCCTTGTTTGAATTAAACACAGTGATAACACCATCATTCCATTTGTGCCAGTACGTCTCTAGGAACTCTTCACCATAGATTTCTACGAAAGGTGCTCTCATCTTGTCAGACCATGCTGTTATGTCTCTTACCTCTGCAATTAAAATATGGATTACTAGCTGGTGCCTGCGACTTCGTCAACTCAGAGTTAGAAGTGCAATTTTCTATGCAAATTCTTCTAGGTGTTTCTGAAGAGGTTAATGCAGGTCACAGACAACATATATTCCCAGTTTCATCCAAATTGGATCAGTAGTTTTTGCGTGAAAGAGTAACAAACAAACTTTGGCGTTTATAATATTAGTATGGTTTAAAGATGCACTTTTTTTCGCTGTCTTAAAGTAAGATAAACATACTTTTATACCATTCCAATTCATGGGGTAGTATGAATGAGTTAGTTCCCCATGCTACAAGCTTGTTTATACATTCAGGGTACTTTGCTGCATGGATGAAGCTGGTTGTGCCACCATCACTCCATCCAAGTACAGAGTATTTAGGTATATTCAATGCCTGAAATAAATCATTACAATGTCTCTTCATCAGTTCACTAGGTAGAAACATAAAATAGGTTCCACGTTTTTATCTACCTTCATGAATTCAAATGCATAGTCAGCATCTTTCTCATAAAAATCTGCATCGAAATCTTTTTCTGGTGGTCTGCTTTTGCCATAGCCTGGTGGGTCCCATACAATTAGCGTAAATTTGTCTCGGTCAAACCCTTCAATCTGTAGCTTGAAGTCTGTCCATATAGTGCCGAGGGCACCAGGAAGGCAAAGCACATTGTGAGGCCCTTGCCCAACTTTGAGATAGTTTATGTCCCATTTATTTACTTTTACTTTAGCTTCCTGTCAATAAAAAGGGCTAGGAGAGTTTTTCTTTACTATTTAGCTACCTAGCAGCTAATATTGTTTGTGCCCTATCAGGGTTCATATTGGAAGTTAGCACCTAATTTATTTAACGCTGTGAAGATCCTACTATTTAGAGTTAGTATGCATAGTGGGTCAGATACTCTTGAATAAATCAAATTAATGTACCTATATATAGGGCCTACACAACTGTTACTCTAATATAGTTAAGAACGTAGCTTTAGACAGAACCACTGAAATATATTTATAGCAAATATTACCTTTGGCGAAATTGTAGAGTAGAAATATTTTAGCTTTTGTAGTTTGACTACAGGAACAATAAACTTTTTAAAATTACTGAGCATTGTTTGAAATATCTTAGTACGAAAGAAGGCGTAGGTACATACACGATGAAAGATTTTAAGAGGATTAGGTTTCTTCAAGACTTTTTCACTAATTTGAAAATAAAATTGGCTATCTTATCAACAAAGCATTACCAAACAAGTTGTTTTTTTATTTGATAAGGCTTATCAATTTGACATTTATAAATTTAGTGATGGCACCCGCGGATGCTCCTTTGTCTATGGGCGGAAACTTCCACTCCATACTTACTCTACCTACCAATTTTTTCCCCAAAGTAGGTAGGTATCTACCGTAGTACCATAGAAAAAAACGGTACGTATCTTACCTAGTAAAGAATATTATGTACCTACTCGATAAACTAGACTTTACTAGACCTAGCTCTCAGAGGATTAACCTCTTGACCGGCGGAAGAGCCCCGGGGCTCATTGCATAGCATAGCGCAAAGGTCTTTCCAGGCTTAGTGTGCCGTCTCCTCTTAAAAATGTAAACGATAGTGAACGTTATTTTTTGCATCACAAACCACTCTCCTGTAAAACTCTCGCATCAGAATTTAGATAGAAATAATCAAAGCCTATAATTTTAAACGCAATCTTCTCAAATTCGCAGCTATTCAGAAATAATACAAAAATATAAATTGTATTAAAATTTATTAAGTGTGACACTTCACGCCTTAGCAGATTAAAACTAGCATTAGCAATGAAACAATTTGATTAAAATAAATAATCTTTTCTTCCTTGGTGATTATTGTGACGACAGAACCCTGCATATTTTATTCATAAGTTGCTTTTACACAATTCAAAACTCTTCATGAATTCTTTATGACATTGTTTTATGAAGCTAACACGTGAAATATTGTGAATGAAAAAGGGCTTTTTAGGCACAAAGTACTAATTAAAAGAATTGGCATCTCTGTGGTCTATTTCTGGCTCAGTTTGGACACTGCCATGCCATAGAATCAATGCGAAGTCCATGTAATATTTCTAAAACTTAGCAGTAGAAAGTTATCTAGCAACGCTTTGTAAATATAAGTAATACTATGTTAACTAAAATTACCGAAAGGCAGCTGTGGTATTTTGTAGGTCGAGGAAACTAGCGATACTGAGTTCTCTGCCTAACTTAACACATGGCTCACTACAGAGAGCTGTAAAATGTTAAAACATACTTTTTAAGCTAGGTTTAAAATTTGACAGCGTTCTGTGGTTAAGCCTACTGGACTTTTAGCGCGCACACACACAGGTCAGTTATACAGTAACACATCAATCTCAGTACTTGAGTGGTTTTTAATAAAAATTCTCCAATACAATGCTGTAATACAGAATACCAGGCTTGTAACACAAGCGCCACAAAAGTGATCATTGAACACATGCGAAATTTACACTGGAGAAAAGCCAATTCCAAGCAGTTGAGGGGGAATAGCCCCTCAACTCTTGAATCAACACACCTACTTACTGCCATAAATAATTAATTTCAGTGGTATTGCAATAATCACTTGAAATAAGTACCGATTGCATTTATCAGGCATTTCTAATTGGTTGCATTACAGGATAAAATTGTAAAGCCGAAATATTCAGTTTCAAAAATATCACTGGTCTAGTGAAAATGCCTACAAGATACTGAAAAATGTAGATCAGTCGTAGCTCGCAAATAAAAACCCAAGTAGGTATTCATCAAAACATTATGAACCATTGTTAAAACCTAACCATTTTGCCAGACATTTCACACTAGCCGATTGATATTATTCTGTATTCACTGAGGATTGCCCCAAGTCTGAGTACTGAGATGTGTAAAGAGCCTACATATCTCCCGCGTTACAAGCATCCTCGTAGCTCCGACCGCCCGCTTTCTGCTCAGGATCCAGTTTGATCATGTCATCAATGCGGAGGATGGTTATCGCGGCTTCGGTCGCGAATTTCAGCGATTTTATTTTAGAAACGGCGGGTTCTAACACGCCGGCAGCTAAGTTATCACGTAGGACGCCCGCGGTGAGGTCCAACCCGACCCATTTCAGGTTCGCATGCTCCACCTGCCAAAATTAAAATGTTAAACACAACAATATGCGCTGAAATGAACGCTTTCATACGGAATTAACCTAGCTTATTATTTTGGCATTTTTACAAGGAAGTAACCATGTCTAGAAATTCTGCAGTTTATATGTTATGGTGAAATCTAGACTTGTCAGACTCGAAATTAGTCTAGTAATAGTGTGAATGAGTTTGACTTACCTTGGTCTGTGAAGAGTTGTGGTAAGCCCTCAGTTTGGCAACTAAGTCGGTGGCATCGCGCGCTGCGTTGACTGCAAGTGTCTTGGGAATTACAAGCAGAGACTGAGCGAACGCAGCTATCGCCAACTGTTCGCGGGAGCTCTGAAATATAAATAATAAATATATTTTTATATGAAGATTCTTCATACAAATAGCTAGTAAGTAGGTGCATATAAGTGCGATGCTTTATGCGCTTGTAAGTTGTGAATTCGAAAGTAAAGTCTTCTATCGAATTTATGTTGAAACGCGAAAATAGAGAGAAAGAATATGCTTACCAGTGAAGTATAGCGAAGTTTTCCAAAGTGAAATGGTGTGAGCACACTAAGCTCATGCATGCCGCTGCCGGCATTATTGCCGCGAGCATGCCAGGACAGAGGCATGATCATGTTTAGACTATGCTCATGCCCACTTCCCTGCCAACTGCGGTTGAGTGTGCACGCGGCAAAAGACAGTGCAGCCTCCGGATGTTTATCTTCCAAAACTCAAGTACGCCAAACAATCAAGCCTTATAATTATGTACCTATGTATACTAAAAAAGTATGCTTACAAGTGTAGTGGCAAAGTTCTCCAAATAGATAGACAGCGCAGCTTCCACGGCACCACCTCCGGGCGTCAGTCGTCCTGACTCGAGTACCCGACGAACAGCACATAATGCGTCGTGTGCTGAACGTTCCATTTCATCGCAGTAAGCGTCGGTCGGTCCGCGGAGGATTATTGACGCCGCTGTTCGTGCAACTGGTCTGTAAGAAGGAGAGATTGAAAAAGGCTTCTACCATTATGATTTGTAAATAATTTTTTTTTTTTTTGCTAAAATTACATGACGAAAAAAATTTATAACAAAGTTTACGCATTATCTAGCCTTCTTGTAACATTATAAAATATTATAAATATAAATGGAATTCTTACCCTTTGATTAAGATGAGCTGGTCATCACAAATCTGTTCCTGTACTACTTCAGCGGCCTCACCAATCATGCTGGGCTCAAACACCTCTTCCCCTGAAGGAAATTAACTTATGAGTGTGTAAATCACCTATAATAAATATGCAAAGATACATGTTATTTCATTTCTCACCCTCCATATTAGTCAGCGAAGTCAAGAATGTAGCACCAGTTGCTTTAGCGATCCTCTTCAAGTCATTTTTCTTAACCCTCCTCACTCCCATAGCTCCATTCTCGACAAAGTACTTGAGACAGAGGTCATCGATCCCGCCAGAGCATAGGATCACGTTGACTCCGGTCGCAAGGATCTTCTGAAGGCGTTCCTTTGTGATGTCCAATTCGCGAGCGCGGATGGCTTCTAGCTTTTCTGGGTCGTTTACAAGCACCTGCAATTACAAGTTGGTTTTTTGTTTTATAATGTACTGACTTTAATTCTTGTACAGTACAGTCGCCGCATCTTGGCAATCATCAGGTTATTTCGATGCACCATACATTTATCCAACACAATTGTGTTCACACATCACAAACAACTGCCTTCACAATAAAATTGTCAAGTACAAGAGATATCAACAGTACCAGAGGATATTTACCTGAACTCCCATCTTCATTTTAGTCTTCTGCAGCGAAAAGTCGAGACACGCGATCTTAGCGTTGAGAATCTTCTTGGGCATGGCTTGCGAAGCCACTGTGCAGTTCAGAGCGTAACCTTTGATAAGGACACTCTCTCGGGCGCTTCGCCCGTGGGCTTTCAGAATGTTGACGGCCTAGAAATTATTTATTTATTTATTAGTTTAAAGACGAGCAGCTTTCGCTGTTACGTCTACGTCACACAGTGTTGAAATTATTACATTTAGAATTAGATACAAATAGCTGAAGGCCCAAGCATTTATACTAATACCATGCTAATACCTAAAGCCCGCGCGTTGCCAATATTATATCTAAGAGTTTGCCATGTGGCAGATAGAAAAAGTTTATTTCTGCTGATATCTACTGTTTACCAAAAAAAATTTAACACTGACAAGTATTATTGGGTCATATTTAAGAGGTAGGTTAGGTAGCAACTAAGATTTACTGAGGCTTGAATAAAATTGGGTTTGGCTGTAGTAAATGTGATTAAGCATGCTAGTCTTGCAAGCTTAAATAGCTCAAAGCCTATTTTTACTGAACCATTATCAACACAAATACAATTTTAGTATACTTATAAAATGTCATAGTTATATAATAATTTTTTAAATGGTACCTTGATGGGGTACGCAACATTTCCTCTGGTATCGGTTATCTTGATGGCGTGAACAGCGTCAACGATAATTTCGGAGAAGAAATCTGCATCACTGATTGGGTGTTCAAAAAATTATCAAAACCAAACCAACTGCTTAAAATATTAAAACAAAACAAGCACTGCTAGGACTTAATGCTAAGAAAATTTGCCTACTAAAGCATAGATTTTAGTAGAAATTTTCCTACAAAAATGTATGCTTGGGTCTGTGTGAGAATGACTGTTTCTTTTCTATCAAAATCAACAAGCTAACTACCTTCCAATAAGTTACTGTAACCTATACCTAGAACACAATTTACTGTATCACACTGACGGTCAGTCAGGCTCTGAAACTGGCCTCATAAAGCTATTTGTAAAAGGATACGCTCCAATAAGTTTGGAAGACATTGTTGTCTTGGCTGCATTGATGATGGACGGCCTGCCTAGAGATTCAACGGTGACTGTGAGGTTGTCTTGAATGTACTTGACAGCTTCCTTACACGCTAGTCGGTAGCCAGAGATGATGCTGGTGGGGTGGATCTTGTTCCTTACTAACTCATCTGCATTCTGCAAATTTATTTGTAAATCTTAATTACTAAGTACTAAACGTAGTAAGTACAATTTAAGTTAAATTTTACAACTTTAACTTCTTGTTTTATGGCTTTTGCAACTTTTGACCTACCTTAAGTAATTCAGCGGCAATAATGACAACTGATGTGGTGCCATCGCCAACCTCCTCATCTTGGAGCTGAGCGAGCTCTACCAGTACTTTGGCTGCCGGGTGCTCCACTTCCAGCATTCTGTTACAAAACATAGGTTTTTAGATAATTTATTCTAAAATGCATGTTTTTTATTTTTCCTAAGATGTTCATGTGCTCTTAGACAGGTTGTCTAGGATACTTGTCAACATATAGTACTGCTAATTTAGGAATACTTACTTGAGAATAGTAGCACCATCATTTGTGACTGTGACATCTCCGATATCATCAACCAACATTTTGTCAAGTCCTACGGGTCCCAGGGAGCTTTTTACAATGTTAGCAATAGCTGCAGCAGCCATTACTGAAATAAAATATAGTTTCAAAAAGGTCTTGACTTAGAACAATGGAAGGGATACAACAAAAATGGTCACTGACTAATGTAAAGCTTAGGTTATTTTTAGTAAACTTTGGCATTTTGCTTGACAACACAGAGCATTTATAATATTTTCACGGTAAGGAAGCGAAATATAATAGTTTTGTAGCAGTTTACAACTCTCTTTAGAAATTATTTACAAAATTCTAACCATCAGTGGCGGTGCATGTGATCTGCCGGAATGAAATCACCTCATGTTTTTCATCAATAAAACTTACCATTTTGAGTTCTGACGGGTTGTCCCGAGGACCTGGTCCCTGCGACAGATAACGCTGTGGCTAATGTAGACATATTTATTTTATAAATTCACAAGAAAACTCATAAAATAGACCACCCGTCACAATTTTTGCTTCTCGAAGAAATTTTTAATGTTGCCAGTGTTATGTTTTTTGAACTGATGACAGCTGCAGGTTATTGCTATTACAAAAAAGTATAATTCTACCAAAAAGCTACCAAACTAAAGTTTCTACCAATCAATTTATTTTGTTAGTTTCCGGTTGAAAGTCAGTTATTGGTCTGGCTGTTGATTCACAGGCATTCTGAAAATAAGATGATAATGCACGATGGCACATTTTTTCCAATAATCAATAGGTGCATGACTGTGAAAACCGCAAGGCAGAGTTGTTGAAATGGTAGCGCCCTTACCATCAATACCTACCTACCTACCTATTAGAAGTAGGTAGAGCATCGTTAACGTAGAGCTCGAATGAATAAATAACAGTTTACACTTGCACCCTGTACCTACAATGCAAGGTGTAAAAGCCTACTCCCGAAAACTAAAAGACTTGACGACCTCTAAATACTTAGATCGGATCGGACAAAATAGCTTTACCTAGGTACATCATTGGGCTCATCGATGTTCGGCTATGAAAGTTTCGAAATTAGTTACCTACTGGCTGGTTACCTACTATTTACTACCTATTTTGAGTAGCTATTCTAGGCTTTGCTGGCACTAGAAATATCAAACCCTAAAAGACCACAATGACCTCTGAAAAGTAAAAAGCAAACCATAGTTTTCATCATTTTACTATCTCTTGCTTTTTCAGTGCTAAGTTTTCAGGAGTAGGTATCGACGAGTAGGTACCTACTTACTCTTTTTACGCCCGCTATATTGGTGGGTCTATGTTATCGCTTTACAGGCATGTTAACGTAAATCCCTAAAGTCCATTGCGATTCATGTCAAGCGACGCGAAGCCGACGGGATGATATCTCACAGAGTTCCAACGTTTATTGGAATGCTCTGCACGCAGCGCGCCGTATCTTCACGAGAATAATCTCGTTTTCTGTGGCTTTGGTAAGCCCGATAGATACTGAGCAAAACAAATGGAGGGTAGTTGTGCACATGCGTCGATCGGAGGCACGCACGCGCCAGACTCGGCGCGGCAGTCGCGCGCCGCCCGCCGCTGCAGCCGCTCCCTCGCGGGCTCTCCATTCCGCGCTCCACCACGCGCTAAATGGCGCCCAAACCGGGACCTCGCTCTAGCGGGTAAGTCCATTACATAATCAGCTACTATCATCAGGTTTCACTTTCATGTTTCTGATTAAAAGTGGTCCATGACGCAGCATCCGCGAGGATCTCCGAGGGCGTGGTGTGGTAGAGCATCGACTGGGGTGGGGGGCACTGAGTCGGCGTGTTGGCGATAGCGCCTGATAACATTGCAGCCCTCCCACTGTCAACAAACCTTTACATTTTGTGTAAAATATTATAGAGCATTGTATTTCGTTGGGACGTATGGAGTGATCTTGGAACGCGTTTATTGATTTTCGCTCGCGTTTGTGTAAATCTCCTTCTGCTTATCGTTTTCCGTTTAAAAGTTGCTCTGCTATCGCAATTCATCTGCGGTGCTCTTTCTACTAAGAAGGCATCGGTGGATGTGACTTTAATCGATTTAGGCAGTATATTCATTCGTATGCATACTTTACCTGAGTAATTTTTCATTACAATCAACTTTCATGTATATCTTTCAGTTTTCATGTAAGGAAAGCAGATAGATGTCTCAGAATATTATTTATTTGCTCGTCGAAAATCAGCATCCAACTTTCGGTACCTACTCGAGATAGTACTAAGTGAGCCGAGAAATGTCATTATTCTAACGACAGTAATTTATAGGTACATTTTACACTCCGACTCCTAGATAATTTTATCAGACATTTAAATATGAAACCATTTTATGAAAAAAAAAATCACCTATGCAATCATTAATTTGCCACCAAACCTCAAACGAACACTTCTTATTTAAAAATAACCCCTGTGCTTATGAGAATAAGTAACTAAAGGACTTGCCTCTAGACTAGTGGCTTTGAGTAGACTCTATGAACTAGTAAAGAATAAAAAAAATTTAGGTACTCTACGGCGTAGTCTACGAGAGTGCTACGAATGGATGCAATGAATTAACGTGGAACTAACGTTATAATGTCTACGGATATAAGTATCCATGTATGATCGCTAGGTCTATTGTATCCGTAGACTGAAACTATTCATAGAACATCCGGATTTCTGTCTGCAACACAAACAAAACTTCGTCTTCAAACTTCATCCTCATTGTTGAAAACCTCTTTGTGAAGGCGGTGTGAGGAAGTTGATACGTGTCTTTTGAATATGTGGGGCTTAAGAAAATATGATTGGACAAATTAGCGTTAGATTTAATAGGCAAGTTAGTGCACTAGTGCATATAGATCGTCTTAGAATAGATCAAAGGCTAACCTATGGGTATTTTTTATTAAAATAAGTCAAACTTCATCTATATCTATTATACATATAGCTTGTATTTATGGCTTATTCCACTAATCCCCGTTAACGGGGATACTCATAATTTTACTATTTAAATAATCGTGCAAAAACAAATAAACAGAGGTCGTAGATCTTTATTCTCGGACGTTTAACGCCCATATGCGGCAGGGGCGTCCAAAAAGGCACTTCAGCCCCATTCGCTGCTCAGAAGTAATGCTGTAAATCGTGTCGGTAAAAGCAAGACGTCACGGGTCGCTAGATGACCCAATTCTGTAGGTTCGAAGTTCGAAGTACTCGGGACAGTTCCCTTCCTCTTATACATCGAGAGAATTCGATTAACATGCCTGCCTAAGTTTTAAACGGTTTTGGATCATTACTTTCCTACAGCCATCTCGCTTGGTAAGGAAACTATGTTCGGATAATATTGTAAAGTTAGTAACAGTCACATTCAAACACAGACAAGTCCCTATTCGCATTTACTCCTCAGATACCATCATCATCATCAACCTATATTGGTCCACTGCTGGCCATTGATCCCGGTCGTCGGCTCTTCTCATCCAGTGTTTGAAAGCAACATTTCGCAGATCGTCACCTCACCTAGCCGGACGGCTATGAGTATTTTTATGGTAGTGTGTATAAAAATCTCTAATCAAACCTATGACTTACACATACACAAGCCTAGGTTAGATGCATAAACTCATTATTTTTGACCTCACACTACAAGAGGATCCTCTGTATCGTGGTATCACAAACTATTGGTAAGTACCATGGTATATACCAATTTAGCGAGGAGACGTCGAAAACTATTCACAGACCATTCAAATATTAATTCAGCGGGTATCGAACCCGCCTCATGCATCCCAGCCAGTTAGACGCCCGCTGCGCTACGAGGCCGTAATAAAACGTAGATTCTACGTTCAGAGGAGTAGACGGGTCAGTCAGGGATTTTCTTTTTTTATAACCCTCCGGAAGTCTCAGAAAAAAGTGGTGGTGGCGTCAAAACGGGTTTTTTGTAGGCAAGGTGAGATTGTTCACAATCAGGGGGTCAATCGCGCTAAGTTGTAACAGCTCACCAGTTACTATTACTGTTACGTTATGGCCGATTTACACTATGAATCATAATCAATCTAGTTGAAAGAACTCCTGGGAGTCAATCTCTCTGAAACACTGTGAAAATCGGCCATAACGTAACAGTAACAGTAACTGGTGAGCTGTTACAACTTAGCGCGATTGACCCCCAGGATTTGTAAACAACTATGAGCAGTCATTTCCAAGATCATCAGGTTCTCAATGTGTTCTCCATTAATTTTTGTTCTTGTACGTATAGCTTACTACATTACGTGTCTCTAGATTCTCTTCATTGCCACCATTTGGTAAAATACCAGCTAGTTCTTACGAAATCCTAGAAATCAGAAAGTCTACCAACTCCAATATATCTCAACCGCAGTCTCAACTGACACCCAATAAAGCGAAAACGTACCAAATGAATTCCAGAAATACCCTGTCGATAGCGATTGTTCGGAGTCCACTTAGGTAAGCTTCGACTCTATATGCTTGCATACCATTGACATTTGTGATCGAAGTATTACTAATCACAGTATTATAAGCATTCTATGAAAAATTTATGCGAATGTAATGAGTTCGCACTCAAATTTTAGTATGATAAAAAATAATATAATAAACCTGTAGCTTAGTCGAATTAGTAAGTACCCACGTATATCCATTAGCTAAGTATCGTACCTAGTATATTTAATTGCTCGGCGGACTTGGCCGTCATAGGTTGGCTTTTTTGCATGATGGGATGATTCTATTCCAGCGTGTACCTCAGTGAATAGATGAATAGGTAATATACTTATGTTTCTAATGATAATGATGTTGATTACAATATAGTAATCACATCTTCGAAATCCAGTTGCTCACGATAAATGACAATCTTTAAAAGGCGTTATTTAAAAAATTGTGAATGTATGCGGGCATTATCATGGTCTAACTGAAAGACTAGTCCCGCCCTTCGGGTACGCCTGCCGGCCGCTGATTACCATATAAATAGGAAAACGATCGGCGCTGCCTACCCTAGGGATGACCCGAGATTATATCACGTTAGTGGTTTAAAAAACCGGATAAGATGGCGTGGACAAATCGTTTTTGGATTTTATAACTGAGTACTAAGTTCGGTTCATAGTTGCTAGTCATGCACCACCTATAAAAATGTATGTATGAACTAATGGCGGTGAGGAGAACACGGTAGGATATGTGTCCTCCTACGAAAAGGGAAGATCTTCCACGCTGAGCGACCTTTGGCTCGGGGTCCGGGGACCAATGGATGGTATTCGGTAGTATTACTTATGTTCAAACTCCGTGATAACTTTGCTTGCGCGATCTAGGATAGTTCTCATCGCGTAATGTCGTTAAAAAACTATTATATGGTTATTATATATAATATATTATATATACTATATAGTTTATTATATAAACTTTCGGATTCAGATGTAAAGTTCGATAAAATGATTTGAAATTTCAGTAGTCAACATCGCATCGTAGCTCGGTCAATATCTTAAATTTTTTATTGTCTGCACTTTGAAATTGGACCGACTGAATAACTCTAAACCAGGTTTAAATATTTAGTCAGCGAATCCAGAGTAGACAAGATTAACATTTTCAATTTACCTGACCTAATATTTTGTTTGGCCGTTTGTAGGTACCGTCCTGCAAAGGGAAGGAAACGAATTTAATAAAGATGTTGCTACCTGCAGTCAATACTGGCAGTAAACTCCTGATGAAAGCACCTCTTTGAATGGAAAGTAATAGGGAACACATCTCATCAGCTGCTGTAGCTACGTCAACCTAAAGTCATCCTATTACAGCATTTACAGCATATCACTTATATAGTGTAAAAGAAACTTGTTCGTAAGTATTATAAGAGTTTACAGAGCCCGAAGTCAGTTTCACTTTGTTGGTTTTCGATCAACAAATTAAATAAATAAGTTCCTACAGATTGTATTTCTTTTCTTCCACAAAGCAAGTAAAATTAAACAAACAAGGACAAGATAAAGTTCTAACTCTGTGAGAGAGTTTACACTATTATCAAAATGTCACGTGTTTGTCGTGAAATAATAGATTTGCAACATTGCAACATATTTTGATTCCTTCAAACGAAATAATCGCTTTCTGGGAAGATTACAGAGCCTGAATAATTAGATTGTGTTGAAACAAATTTTGGGATGAAACAGGAAAAGAAATATTAATAAAATTGAAAGTTATTGTTTCGTCCCAGTGGGTTGAGATACCCGTAGTCCGAAACTAGAATAACTCCTCTAATGAAGAAATCGTAATTGTAGAGCATGTTTCTTCGTCAGTAGACTACAACATTCTACGCGGCTTATTTCTATTTAGAACGTAGATGCCACGCGTTCTCAAGCTGGAATTCAAGCAAGTCGCGTTTGGAATGCACGCTTTGTGTCTCGTGGTCGGAACACCTCGCGGCAAAGCATTGCTAGGAATATAAGGCCTCAACATGTGAGAGACGAGCGTTTGATAAAGCTTTTGAACTCAAATTTTATTTGATACAGTATGTGACCATAGCCATAACCACAGATCATATATATCTAATACTCCAATACGTATGAGTAAAAAAGAAATAGACACACCGAGATGACGGCTGATAGAAGAGAGTATAAGACGAAGACATGTTGTACCGACCTCACCTACCGTTGGACAAGGGTAGGAAGATGATGATGTGACCATAACACGTACCTTAGTGAATAAAGACTAGGTATTGTTCTCGCCTCTGAACAGACGTTCACGATATAGAGCAATTATTTGAATAAAATCTAGTATATAAACATAGTTATTTCGGTAGTTAAGAGACAACATT
Source organism: Eulithis prunata (assembly GCA_918843925.1). Taxonomy (NCBI): domain Eukaryota; kingdom Metazoa; phylum Arthropoda; class Insecta; order Lepidoptera; family Geometridae; genus Eulithis; species Eulithis prunata. Next base: position 1,658,739 of record OU974016.1, on the reverse strand, counting down.
TTGTGTGCATTTTACCAAAAAATCCCACAGTGAACAAACATATTTGAGTCTACTTTTTAAAAATGAATAAATGAACGAACCTAGGTATATATTAAATTAGAGTGTTATCTCTTTTGAATTGACTGAAATCAGGATCCTATACTTGATGTAGGTGGCATAGTGGTAGATAATAAGTTTAAACTTTCTTATTTCAGTAAAACTCTCGTGTATTTGCAGTTGACAGCATTAATTAGGGTAACAATGGCGGTGTCCGCGACCACATTGTTTTATAATTAAACTTCACAAAGCGACGAGTGTAATGCTGTATTCAAGTGCTCCGTTTGTATTTTGGAGAATTATGAATTATCCTTTTCGCGATTGTGATTCTTATTGATAGCAAATATCAATGTAACCGTTTATGAAACCATTCTTCGTTCAGTGGTGCATTTATCAAACTCTACGCAAATTAATTCTAGTAAAAAAATCAATGATAATTAAAAGTACTAAATTCTGTAAAAATCTAACATGGAGTCTCTGTAGAGCTGTATTTTAATAAAATACTTAATGTTTGTCTTAAAGTGTAACAAGTTTGTAGGATTTTGAAAACGGCGGCTAAATAATTTTCGAACCGCCAAGTGGCAAAAGTAAATTTTCACTTACCTAAGATAATAATAAAACTTCCTTTTCTACCGTTATGACAATAAAATAACACAACTTTTTTCTGAAAATGTTTATTAATTGGGAACCATTCCACGTATTTGCATGAATTCCAAAGTTTTATTCGCGAAATGTTACTGATCTTAAAATGTTATTTCTAAGTTCAGTTCCAATGGAGTTTCGTTCAACATTTGCAGATTATATTTTGAAAATTCATGCCAGGACCGAAGAAAATGGAAGTCACATTTTACAAGAGTTTACCAATAAGTATTACAACGTTAGTTATGCCATCTACTGAGAATATGCAGTGTATACACATAGCAAAATAGACATTGAAGTAGCACGCTCAGTACAATAAACCTAAGCAAGTAATGTTTGAAATGTTACTTGCGCCACCTTAAGCCTAACCAAACAATAATATTTTAAAATTAAAAATAGAACGGTAAAGATTGAAAGCGACGCGGCAGACCTAAAAGAAGATGGAGGGACGAACTTGAACATTTTCTGACCGACTGGCAAAGCGTAGCCCAAGATCAGAGTGTGAGGAAAGAATGGGGGGAGGCCTTTGCTCAGCAGTGGCACACAAAGGGCTGATTTTTTTTTTAATGATAAAAGTAATGGAACAAGCTGATAGCTCACCTGATTTTAAGTGGTAACTTCTGCTTATAACAATGCATTACCTCACAGAGCAAGTCCAATGAGGACGTGCCCTGTAAGGCAATGCACTGCGTCCATCACTCTGATTATATCATCAATATATATAAAACTCTTTTGAAGCTGACAGAGAATCAACGCATAGCCTAAACTATAAGTCCTAGAGGTATGAAATTTAGAGGGTAGTATCCTTATATAGTGCAGGGGTGCACTAAGAAAGGAATTTTGAAACGTCACACTCTAAAGGGTAGACCGCGAGCAACGCCGCGGGAGACGGCTAGTCTCTCATATAATAAAATAATAATAATAATAAAAAATAGAACGGTAAAATTATACTGAGATTGAGATACAAGGGCAAGCACACTTTTGATTGGTTTATTAAATTGCAACAAACGCCAATGCATACTCACTAAGACATTTTAACCTAAAACTTTGGTATACCTACCTACCTGTGATATAACTATGATATACTCGAGAATACCTAATTATAATGATAATCGCCCTAGAACTTTTGACTATGATTAGTTGCTACGAATTCGCTACGTAACTTGCTACGCTGCTACGGCGTAGCCCGGGGCTACGTGGCCTATTGAAATAATGATTTTTACCTTGGTATGTAAAAAGGGGAACCCGGATGCTCACACTGTATTCTAAATAAGACGATTTTTAAATGTCAACACGTGGGATGTGCTTTTAGTTAGTTATGTAGTAAAATGATTGTTTCTTTTGTTCCAGGTGATCTGTGTTGAAGAGCAGAAGGCCGTGGCAACCACACATGCTGACGATATGGTAAAACATCTATTTTTTGCAAATTGCCTTTTAAGTAGGTAATCCATTTTTTTCATATTTAAAAACAAACATAAGTACCTAGTTCACTAAATAGTTAAAATGGCTATAAACAAATAAATGGTCCCTAGATATTCTGATTTTAATCTAACTAAACTACGTATAGGTAAACCTAAACTATAATCTTGTGATTTTCTCATTCTCTTGACATTGTTTTGACTGCATTTTTATCTTACCCTGTTTCTACTTCTCAAAGATAATACCTGTAGCGCCACCTAGGTCTATATCAAAGTTCTGGCTAATAGCGCCATCTTGTGGGTGGATGTCGAAACACTAGGTAGAGCTCAGTGTTGCGAGTGAAAGAGGTATCTTTGAAATAAGTTCCGCTGCCACCCGATAGATGGCATTACTATGAAAAATATATGGGATATTTCCCGTGTACTGTAATTACATATTTTGAAATTATCTGAAAATATTTTTTATTAAATTAATGAAGATGAATATGAATTTTCATGGTCAATAGATAATGATAGAAATACATTTTTTTTATTTCATAATGTTAACATGAGAAAATCATTTAGTACCATTCATCTAGGTACACAAAGTTCTATACAGAGGTTGTATACATAGTCAGGTCAAACTTTCTCCCCATACGTATCCTACAACCTTCCAAAAAGTTCCTGGCCAGTGGCGGCCTCATCAAAGATTTATTAGACTAATTTACCTACCTCTTTATTTATATTAATTTTAGCGCGACTTTATAAATATTATCACTTGCATGGCAACGAAAACAGGTGACAACAGATTTAGCACATTTTACTATATTATGAGTTTTGCATTGATTTTGATTTTTGAAAAAAGAATTACCACTAATGCCGCTCAAGCACTGATCCAGACTCAAGCATAGATATTTGTGTAAAAATTTCTACTAAAATCTGTGCTTGAGTAACGATTTTTGTATCGGAAGTACCTACTGCATATGTACAGTGGTTCTATCTCACGAAGGCGGTTTAGCTGTATTTGTAGTTGTGCGTGCACGTACATCAATCGAACACCTCCTTTCTTTCTATCTCAGTATGTCTGAATAGTCCAGAGCTTACGCACACAAATAGTATAACTAAACCGCCTTCGTGAGATAGAAAAACTATACTGATGTTCTGGTAGTAGGTACTAGGTAAATGTATTGTGATATTCTGGTAGTAGTAGGTAGGTACTAAATGTATTGTGTTTGTGTGGTCCAGGGCGCAGTATGGCCGCGGCACACTGGCTCAACTCGCTCGGATGCCTGTCACTGTCGCTGCTATGCCTCTTCGCTACTACTCTTCAAGTAACAAGCGGTGAGTACCATCTATACTCCATACTATGCTCCATAATTTGTATTGAAGCACGGAAAGAGGTCGCGTCCGTTACAAGCTGCAATTCAATGCAATTCATTAAATTGAAACTTCCTAGGACAATGACAAAAGAAAGAAACAAAAAAATTATATAATGTGACCCAAAAACTATAGTAAAACATACCTAAATATGTCTGAGATACCTTATAACTGGTTATCAGAGCTGATGAATATCCTCATAACTTGGAAATGGCTTCACCAAATATGACCTGGGATGGTTCTTAGTTTATCTGGATAAATGACCTTTCGAAAAAACCGCATTCAAATCGGAGCCTTACTTTCAGAGCTACGAGGGACAAACAGACAGACACACAACGCCGTCAATCTTATAACATCCCTTCCATTTTTCGGTCGGGGACTCGAAAGTAGAGAATTTACCAGGATACCTATAGGGGTGGGTAAAAAAACCATCCAATATAATAATCATATACACACGTGAAAGCGTCACGTCACGTTTGACGTTTCCACTCATACCTCATTAAGTCCCAATCAAGCGATGGTATTACAATACCAAGAGGGCCGACTCTCCAATATGTAGTTATCTCTAGCACTGCAAGAACTATCTCTGACTCGCTCTAATGCACGAGGATGCTGTGGAAAAACTAGCCTGTCTCTTTCACATGCAGAACTCCCGATCAATAAGGTAGCACGGGGTAACGCTAGGGGATCTATGGATGTGGGAATAAATAGCTTATATCTTTGTTTATAGTATATTTACATTATGATTATACATACCCAAGTGTTTATTCCCAACATACTATTTCCCAACATGTATATTTGCCACACACAAATGTTTGTTCTCAGTGGGGATCGAACCCACGACCCTCAGCACGGAAGGCAGAGCTACTACCGACTGGGCTATGACGCCTGTAATTAGTAAAAGTGTAACGTGTGATAAAAGTTATTATAATTAATTAAACCGACAGTACTGAGTGCCCACTATTCTTTACAAGCCTATTCATAAACTTCATAAGGTTTTTCGCTTTTCGTTTGCCTTTGTCGTCGCCATTAGCGTAATTAAGGCCCTAGTAAATGCATTTCAGAGGGTTTCCACTTTCAGTAATGGTGCCAGTTTTCTGTGTCATCGGCGTCTACTTCAATGACCCATATTAAGCCTTCGTCTCGCGATCGTAACGCACAACGCAGCGGTATGCAGTCATAGCTGTCATAGCGGGCTAAAATTGGCTGTGGATGATGATGATGAGGTGCGCTTCTGGAAGAAGAAAAAAACAATTCTTATAGCGGGTGTAATCTTACGCACGAGTTGTACAAACAGGAATACTCCTTTCCCTTTTTACAACCGATTCCACGGGAATTTGGCATACCGTATGTAGCACTAGTTGTTATGTTATTGGTAGTGGTTATAACTTAGCGTCAGGTGGGCCATCGGCTTACTTCATCCATAAGTTGTAACAAAAATAGTTGCACAAATGGGAAGTCTCGCTCCTAAAGCCATCACAATAATATTGGTATTTTTTAAGTAAAATAAAAGGGTAAACACAACGCCATCTAGCTACGAAATAAACAAATTAAATTATATTCAAGTATCACGATACAGGTTGTAAAATGATAACTTCTATAAATGTGAAAAAATACTTGATTAATTGGTCAATAACAAAAACTTTGCTCTAACTGGATCAAAGCACACAATGCCGAATAGAATCGTTAATTTATAAATATATACAAAATATATTGACCCCTATTTCCAATGCGGAAGGCACACATTACTATCACAATAAAAAAATCCGCCCGTAGACACGCAAAAGTGCGCATATCATACAAAATTTTACTCAGCATCAGTGTGCCTTGACCCTAATAAATTCCGGTTTAGGTAATAGTCTCTTAACACCCTGTTTAGTCAAGTAATACAAAATCATTTCACCCTCACCTTTACCACAGTTTTACAAATATCGACCTTGTTCCTTTGACCAAAGGGTAACCATTCAAGCGACCGACTAAGCTTTTGCAAACGCTACTTTGCTGCTTAAGAAATAAGGTTTATTCATGGATCGGTGTTTTGTATGGGTTTGATACAGACTGAATATCTAAGAGGTTCGGAAATAGATTCCGTGCCTTTGCTCTCGGATGTTTACTCAGTGGATGCAACTTTTATGTACTTTTTGCGATATTTTCCTGAAAATGAACCTTGAAATTTTCTTCCTTTTGAGTATTAACAAAATTCTAAGTATGTTTGTTCTATGTCTGGGTGTTACTATGTATCATAAGTATGTATTTACAAAAAAAGTATATAAGTATTCTATCAAAAATCTAGTTCCCATAGTACAAGCTCTGCTTAGTTTAGGACTAGAAGGCGCTGTGTGAAATGTCCAAGGATATTTATTTATTTAATTAATTGAGGTCGGCTTTATACAAACAATACGTTACTCTTGGAAAATACAGGTCACAAGCGTCAGCTCCGTGCAGTTAATTTGATATTTAAAGAAAAATTGCTTCCATCGACAATGTGTATCTCGTTATCACTTGTTATCTCAATTTACGTATTCGCTATTCAAATATTTCAATGGGAATAATCGGACACGTTTGAATAGTATAATAAAATTCTATAGCTTACATAAAATTGGTGTAGAAAGGTACGATTTACCCTTAGTTCGAAAAAATGGAATTTGCTAGTTGTGGATAACAATCGCCTACACGAGGTGCTACGATGCGCTACGCTGTGCTACGCCGTAGAAGATTCAATATTTGATTTTGATAAAATATAAGTATTTTTCACTTTATTTACATAGTACTGTGATAGTACCTAAATACAATCTATTGTACAATGTAGATTGATCTTGGGGGTGCCACAGATTATATAAACTAGTAGTTATGCGTAGTCGCGGTGGAGTGTGTAAGTAGATAGAAAATATACAAGATATGAAATAGTTTATTGCACACTACAACTAAAAACTAAACACACAGGAAACATATTTGAATAGAAAACTTTACTCTATGATATACAATGATATTATCGCTAAACAGCTATCTCTACCAGACAACCTTGAATGGAATGGATTACTTTTCAATCTACCTGGGGTACTTTCTGCTGAAAAAAGGATTACATTCCGAAATTACATTTCATTTATTATTTCTGGTACTTTTTGTGTACTTGGAGAGATATTAAATTTATAGTAGGTATGTAACTATGCCTTAAAAGTGAGGTGTGTACTGTGTACGTAATATATCGAGTATTGACTGTAATGAAAGACATGCTTATTCTCCACACGTTCAAATGAAAAGACGCGTTAGTGTGAACTAAATCCATTATTATGGAACATTTACTTCATCCTCAGAAATAGCCATCAATTCGGTGGGCTACTGCGAAAGATTTGCAGATTCAGCTCAAAGAAGAGTTAGCTCAATGAGACTTGCAGAACAATACTTTACAGTTTACATTTTTACTTAAATAAGCTCATTATCAATTATGTAGTTTTCTAGGAACTTTGTGTAAAGAGTACCAGTAGGTATGATAGAACAGAACACTGTTGTTCGCAAGTTAGACTAGGCTGTTTTCAAGTAGTAAGTGTATAGACATTTGTGTCGTCACTTACATGACGTGTGTGCGTTATGAATGTCAATGAAAATTTTACCAAATAAAAGCTCGCGAGTTGACGAATAACTCTATCAAAAAGACGATAGTTTCTCAAGGTTCGACCATAGTTTGTACGTTACGATAGGTGCTTATTTATAGGCTTAAAAAATCAGTATTTGACATAGAAAATGTTACACAGTTAGTAGGATCCCGAACTAGTATAAACTGCTTTTCGGGAACTGATATTTGGTTTTCTTGTCTAGTAGGTCCCTCAGTAGAGAGTGCGACAGTAATTTCCGTTCTCGGCTTATCCTCTGTCTACGCCATTGCACGGCCCATACATTCCTCATAAGTGCCCAACTTCCGACAACAGTTGCTTATCTCTTGACTCAAATCAAATGGCTTTCAGTTGACGGTAATTAATGATTTTCGCTGAAAACCAAGCTCAATGACGCTTTTGGGAGAGACCTATTACGTCCAGCAGTGGACCGATTTAGGTTGATGATGAATAATGGTTTTTGCAGCAGTGTGTTCGGGCGTTTTCACACGACCAATGATGCGACGTGAACAGAAGCTAGTTTTTAAGCGCGAAACACACCTAACACGTGTGCGGGTCGGGAGTGCGTTTGTCCGTTGAATTTATACAGATGAAAACACAGAACGCGTCCGCGCGTCGGCGCGGGTTGGGTGAAACCCATACAAATCCAAGTATCCGACCCGCGCCCTACCCGGGACGCGTTCTGTGTGTGTTCGGAATGTAATCCTTTTTAATCGAATTTGAACGTTGTGCCCACGGGTGGTATTTACAAAAACATATCCTTTAAGCTGAAACTCATTTAAACGTTTTTTGCATCTTATTCTTTACGTAGCGTTCATAAATAAAGTGACGATCTCAACTGTACGAGCACGGTCTATCAGGCATCTATTTGCAGCTGCACCAGCGAGAGAGGTAATTAAAACAATTGTTATGAAAATGCCACGTATTTTTACATTTAACTACTGCCAGCGTCAGCCAGCGTCGCCGAGCACTCTAATAAAAACTTTTTAGCACGGTATTCACTGCTATGGACAATGATACGACCTCTGCGAATGTGAAAACAATGTGAATACAAGTGAGGTAAAAGAAAAACTCTTACAAAAAAAAAGTTTTCAAAACGAATGAGTTCGTAACAAGGAGGATCAAACAAACACGTAAACTCACATTCGCGAAGTTCTCAGCAAACTCGCACTCATTTAGTAAGACTGCCGTAAAACAGTGAACTCTCAACAAAAGATACGAGAGAGCACAATGACATCCTCAAAAACCCTACGGCGTAGAGTCAGCACTTCAAGCAAAAACTTTCCAAATTACAACCGAAGGCTCTACAAAGTCTACAAGCTCCGTAATCTTGCCCGGAAGCGCAATATTAATTTGCAGGACGAATAATTGTTTGCCGGGACATGCTTGGATTACTGGGACGTGTCTAGGGTGCCCAGAACAACCTTCGAAAACAATTTCTGTAGCGTTTACAACTGTAAAAAATATACTCTGGAGTACGTGAATTCGAGGGAGGTAAATAGGTATGTGCACAAGAGACACGTCGGTGTGTAGACTTTTGTTTTTCGCTGGTAAACATAACTTGGATGGCATATTATTACAGGAGGCATCTTTGTTTTGTGTTTATACGCGCACATTTGGAAAGAACATCTCGTAATTTACAAGGAAGCATAAGTAAACATGTGCCTCAGTGTTTATCGAAGTTTGCATTGTTGTGTCCCACTAAATTAAAAAGTCATTATTCACATTTTAGTGCACTCGTATGGTCTTGTTTTAATACCTATGTAATTTTTCCCCGTAACTCGTAATATCTTTGACCTCGTTTGCTTTAGGAATTTGTAACCGGGTGCGGTAACGGTTAAGGGTTGGACCTTGTGGTTAACTCGTGTAATGGTACCCTTAAACACAATGAAGAGGAAACAGAGGCACGGAGTAGATAATAATATAGTAGTCCATAACAAGCATCGTGTTTAAAAAGAAATGGATTAAGTTATTTCTCTTACTTATTCTCTCCCAAGATGGTAGAGTACCTAAATAGAGTTGAACGGCAAATATGGCAGCCGCTTGAATGAAAAATAAAGAAATACGAGTGTATTTGTGAGCACTTCGTTAATTTAAAAATGCAAAATAGTAATTTGTGATATATTCTTTCCATTTATTTTTTAGGTACCTATATACCTACCCCAGATTACTGAACCTTACCGGTTCAATAATCTGAGTACCTTACCTATATGTGCCTATGGTAAGAGGAAGGAAGGTACCTACTTCTAGCAATATCGCATTCAGTTGATCAAGCCCACATCCAATATGCATTGTTTGCTTCGGATGTCCGAATCAATCATCTAAAACAGGTTCAGAATCACGCGTCACAGAACCCAACTGAAACAAGCAATAATTTAGATCAAACACAGTGGATGGTATTGCTATGGGCAATTTGTTTTTGCAATGCATCAAGAATGCTTATTATTCGACAGAATATAGCTAGAATAATCGACCAATTCATTTATACTTAGTGTACTTACTTAGTATACCTACACTACAAATATAACAAGCGTGTTTATAAGGAAAAAAAAAATACATGGTTGGTAAAGTTTTTTAAAGAAATCTCTTATATTTGACAAAAAGACGGTTTAGAACGAACGGTGGGTACTATCTACTTAAAAATTAAGAATTTTCTCCTTTTATGTTTGATTATGTTTTCAAAGGGAAAGTTACCTCATAAAACAATCAAGTATTTCAAGTGGAATACCTGTCCAACTTTTAACAAACTTTGCCCTTAATTTTCCTGCATCATCATTTTACAAGATGAAAGTGGAGCTTTCTAAAGTACGATACAACTTTACTTGTAAAAGTAAAGAAGGAACGTTTATTACGCTCTAGCCTAAGCCAAAAACGTTACGTTACATCGTCAAAAGCGTATGAAAATAGCGAAATTGTATTGTGTATTCAAAAACATAGAGGACACGTTTACAGCCAGCTTATTTCTATTTCTAGGTGCCTGTGTTCAAATGACAGCTAATTATTAGGTAAATCTGTCAAAACGGTTGATTGATGAGGGCTAGTAAGTTTTCTTGATAGAAAACCCGGCACGTGAAAAGTAAGGCAAGTTTTCACGTGCAAGATAAACCGTCTATTTTTAGTTACTTTTGCTCGTTAAAAGCGTTCGCAAATAGGTGTCTTTCCTAATCCATCTCCGGGGGCATGTCCGCTGATTGAGAGTCTCGCCTTTCAAGCTTCAGGCACGGAGCATGTACCCCAGGCTTCAGTTCAGCGGCAGTGTACGAACGCGCGTGGTCGGTACCGCACGTATTTACTCGGATCATCATCATCTCGGTTTTTAAACGCACAAATAAATCTTGAATTAGTATTAAGTATTTATTTACACATACTTAGTTGAATTTTTTTTGCGAAAGTAAAGTGGTGTTTTTAATATTTTTTATTGTTGGTACGCGAGGTGTGTGCTGATGGATTAAAATAATATTTATTGCTGTCAAGGGTTTGTATAATAGTAACCCTGTAAGGTGGAAATTAAAACAGGGTTTTGAGATATTTTGAGGCACATCAAATAAACCACTGATTGCGAGCTTTCTAAAACAAAAGTTTCAAGGACTTTTTCGGCCTCTCTAAATCGAATAACAAGCTTTACCCCAATGGGTCCCAGTAGATTTAAGATTTTATTAGAAACTCTTTGGGGCCAAAAAAATCAAAGAACAAAAGGCAAGGATGGCACTAAAACCATTGACTCGGAAAGAGATCAAATGGCCTGAGAGCCGGACAGAAAAACAAGTTCTTAGTATATATATGTGACTAGCTGATACCCGCAACATCGTACGCGTGCGAAACTTTCCATCAAAATATCTGTCAACCAGCATACTATGAACCTCGTGCCAAAGGCGGCTTTTGGTTTAGAGAGGTCCAGCTGTATCTCAGAATCAACGTCTTTGATTTCAATAAAATATAACCTGTTTCAATCCGAAAAAAGGTCTTCTGAATGGTATAAGTTTCATTGAAATTGGTCCAGTAGTTTAGGCGTGATCGGCGAACAAACAAACAGACAAACTCGATTTTCGGAATCAGAATCGTTTATTTAGTAGATCTGCATATTTAGTTTATCCATATCTTTAATTTTACTGTTTGTCTTTTTTACATTACAGTTTTATAATAGTATAGATAGATTATTTCCATACTGAAGCAAACATCTTCGACTAATATTACTACTTTTTTGGAACTGTTGTTTAGTTATGTAGTAGACGAGCACCTACTGCCTGTTTTTACCTACACATCGGCGAAGAGCTAATACTATAAGCGAAGAGCTAATACACTGTTTCAGCGCCTTGATTGTTCAAGCAATTGACATGTACGGACCAGAGCCTCAAATTTTTTTTAAAGTCATATAATTTGACATTACTTAGCAAAGCGGGAAGAAATTCATCAAAAACTACACCTTTGTATTTTGGATATATCCAGTGTGGTTAGGCGGTCAAGAGTCTTTGGGTGAACGTCAACCCTTGTCAGCGTATATGAAATATGTTTATGGGAAAAGGTTTTTTGAGTGAGGTTTCAAAAACCGCTATACTTATACCACTTTAGGCATATTATACGATACTTTGTTTTGAGGCGTAATTCTCTTGATATCCTCATGATATTTTTACCAGATTTTACAGTTAGTTACAGTAGGTACCAACTAAAATGTGTTGATGTGTGTAATTAAGTTAAGTCTACTAAATACCTAAGTCCCACACTACCAAGCTATGAAGACCTACAGTTTATTTCGTCATATCTAACCTTTCTAAAATTAATGAACTTAAATATAGGTGTTTGACCCCTCGCCTCGTCAAATATTCATTATTTAAAGGTATCTAATTACACAAAGTTTAAATTAAATACCCAATTTTATGTTTTTGTAAGTTTTTTATAGACTACTATATATTTAGTTTGAATCATTCATTATTTGTAGCTGAGGCTATAAAAATTTTCAGTCCAATGAAATAAATCTCAAAGCGTATCTCTCCCGACTACTGCAAATTACAGGTTTCATATTTATAGAGAACCAATAACTTGGAAATAGACACCGCCTCGGAGTACACTTGACAGATTTCTCGAAGCTGCAAGTTGTGAGTGGGTACCTACATCTAGATCTGCAGGCACGTAGCTAGGATCTGTGTTTTGGGGGAGATTATCCTCTTATCCTTTCCGGACCATTATAATTCTACCTACCTACCAAGCTGGTATTATTTTACAACTCAGTAAGAGGAATAATAATTTTGTCTTTGAAGAAGATCAAAAACAAAAAGGCGATATGACTATACCACAGAGGGCCTATTACGAGTTTTCAGTGTATAGGTAGTGTGGGTGTGAAACGTCTGACGCCCAGCACACCAGTGAGCGCTGATTTTTATGTCATATATTACCTACTATACTAGTATTCCTATAGGTCGGAAACCTAAAATGAAACTGCGGATTTTAGCCCCTTTATCTTTCTAGTAACAGCACTAGAGTCCTAGGAATATAAATAAACTCAACAAGTTGGTTCAATCTCAAGTCTGCTTCAAACTCCTTTTCATTCTTTCGTAGCGAGCTCTGGTTTTCAGCAAATACTGCTCCTTAGTTTAATTGGACTCACTCAAATAATGTCCCGTCTTATTATATAAAGCTTTTGCTTGGTTTGTAAGTTAATTGTGTAAGCTAGCTCAAACAATGAAGTTTTTATAACAATTTAATTTATTCACAAGGAAAATTGCGACTAATTAGTACCTACCAACCGTATTTACAATAATATAGTTTTTTATAATTAATGTATAGTGGTTTGAGGTTCCAAAGTTTCAAGTTTCAAAGAACCAACTTGCTCCTCGGCCATTTAGCCAGTGGGCTCGATATGAATAAGCATTAAGCAGTCTTTATCTATAACTATCTAATTTAAGTACAAGTCCGAATTTAGAATTGCTTAGCTGTTATAAAATAGTGAATCAAAATGTGAACTATACGATTCAGTGTAAATCATTGAATCTGTAAAATGGAGAGTAAGATTGCAGTTAACTTCCTATGACGAATAGAAGAGCCTACACTCTTCTATTCACCTATTATGCATCAGGTAAGGTAGTTAAGTCACCTTACTTATTTTACTGAGGCTACTTTTAGAAGCACAAGCTCTAACTTACAAGAAAATATGTAAAGAAAAGCTCAAACAAAACTTGGCACTCAAATAACTTTCCCTTGAGTTGCCGAGGTAGTTTTTCTACCCAACTGCCAAAGGAAGAGTCTATTTTCTATACCAGACCGAAGTAAACTTACCTTTTTCCAAAGCGGCTACTTAAGAGTGCGAACAATGATATGAACAAAAAGTTAACAAGCCTACTTAGGTAAACTGCTTGAATGAATTTACTCTGGCTACTAGGCGGTAATGTTAAACTTTTGTGACATTTACCCCGGGATTCAAACAGGAGTTGACCGGTTTGCCAAACTGTTTAAACCAGCATTTGCTCAGCACAGCGTCTGAATTCGGCTGTACATAGTTTGTACCATCTAATGGTACCACGGTAAACAAACGATGAATTCGACGGTAAAATGGTGACGCCACGAAAACGTCTACAGTATAACCACATAGCAAAACTATTTGAAAACCTGACTTTTGTTTATGAATTCTACGGTAACAGTGACGTCACAAAAACATTTACATTATAACAAAAGTATTTGAAAACCTAACTTCATTATTATAACTAGCAGTGTCAGACCGCCCGTAAAGGATTACTGAGACATGGGTGGAATTTACAACAAGCCTTAAGGCTAAAGTTTTCTACGGAACGGCGACTGTTATGATACCGTAATATAACGGAGATGAAGCAATTTTTAAATGACAAGACGATGAATAACGTGATAGTTAGCTCCTACGGTTCCAACAGAAGCGTTGTGTTCTAAAACGCATCAAGTAGGTACTGATTTGAACGTCTATTTGTGACTAGATGGGCATATTTTTATACTTGCCTATACTTATGTATCTAATGTTTTTGTCCGTTTGTGAGTTACATATACGAGTCTACCGCATACATATGGCAACTTTTATTCAAGCCTCAATTTATGTGATGACGTTTTACGTATCGATTTTATAACCAGAATCTCAACCTCTCTCAACTCTAGCGACGCGTTAGTCAAAACTGATGGTCACCGCTTTTTAGAAAACCAGGAGTTACAGTGGTGGTATACGAAGCTTTTTACAAAATGCTACCCAAGCAGGAATGCTTTGTAAAACGAAAACAGCAAAACTTCCTAATTTAGATTCCATCGAGAAAATGTCGGAAAATACCGCCGCCGGAGAGTTGTTTACGAGAAAATCATTTTCAGGAATTTCCCACGCACCTTTTGGGTATTTTATGCCTTAGGGTCTAGACTCCAGTAACATGCCTTGTATGACCGCAGTAAAAGCGTAACCGTACCAAAATCTTTGTATGAATAACCAATTTAGAATTCTAGCTAGATATGAAATAAAAACCTAGACTATGCCAAAACCTTTTCGTTACCACGGTCAACATCGCGCGCAGCATTGTCATTGTCATTGTTCGGAGGAAAAGTTTCACTTTAGGTTTTTAAAGAAGAATATTTTAGAATTTCAGATCGAGAAAGATATTTTTCAGGCTAATTGTATTGCATTTCAGTTTTATTTTTAGTTGGCAACCTTAAGCAAGTAGTACAAAATTATTCCTCAGATTTGAGCTCGCTAGGAAAACCGAAATCTCTGAGATATACCATAATAGGACGAGCTTTTGATACTTAGTCGAAATAAAAAAAATAAAAAAAAAATATCTGTTGCAACATGCCGACCTACATTTATGAAACTAAACAAACAAACATACACACCAAACTGTGGCATGGACATGACGCTTATAACTTTTTGTACCAACTTTGGTACCAATTAATCAATCATTTTACTGAATATTTTATAAACATGAGGTGTACGTGATTATGATTTTTTAAACAAGATTGTTATTGTGCTGTAGCAATAACAGTGAGAATATTATTCCTTGTTCAATGTAACAATGTGATTTCAATGTATTTTGCAAGAGACAATTAAATATTCAAATTCTATAAAAATCATTTATTCGCACATCAAAAGTGCAATTAAGAGTAACCGGGGAAACTCTTAATTTCCAATCGACACGCTCACTGCGCAAATTCAAATTCAAACACAAATTCCCAAAAAGAGTTTTATTTTCTCTGTGAATAAACACTTTAAATAATATTCCTTTTCAAGTTATTTTACACTATGTATTTAGTTTGATTGTCTATCTCAACCTAACGAGCTGTGAACTAGTATCAAATGACGTCTTCGTTCCTAAGTAATCTAATTTACACATAATTTGCATGCATTCCTGAATATCAATCACCCTATCTTTCACGCTGTCGTGCACATCAATAGGTTCTGTGGTGTGGGTCAAGCTACAGAGCATGGTATGCATATTAGTAGCATTATGTATTACGAATTAGCACTGATCCACGAATTACTTAGTGAATTATGAAGCGGGTTTTCTTGAGGTGGATGTAAGTGCTGTGCTAGGTGACTGGTTAAGACGGTTTGGAAATTGAATTGTTAACAAAAGATAAATCAAAAAGGTGTAGCTATAATAAAATTAATTACTGATACATTATAAAATGTGAAGTAAATAAATATTAAATTAATTAATGAATAAGTAGTCAATTAGTCATGTTAAATAGACCAATTCAATAACATGTGATAAGTATAAAAAAACGTATGCATTTCCGCATTTACCTACGCAAATTGGGAAAATCACTGCTAATGAGTTGAAATTAGCCTCGTTCGTAGCTGTGGTTAATTTGAATTCATTTCATACATTTGTTTGACTTTGCTTCTGAAATTGACTTCTAATTCTAACAAGAATGAAACTGAATCTTTTTGTAACACAGAATGGTGTTATTATTCACAAAGAAAATTAAGACTTATATTTACAATATTTACAAAATACAAATTACACAGTTGAGCTATCTACAAACCGTTGCGAACGATTTATAGACAGCTCAACTGGTCCAAGTTTTAATTAAGGAAAATTAGAGTTTCCTCATCATCGGCAAATATCCGACAAAATGCATTTTTTCAATAAGAACTCTGGATAAAATATTTTCACTGATATATTACTGATGCTGACGCTGCTCAAAACGCAAGATATGAATATTTTCCCGAAGAGTTTCGCGGTCTTTTGTGTGGAAATGTGCGGTATTTGTAGATCATAATTTGCAGGAGCGTTGAGAAGCTACGAAAACGCTACGAGTGCTACGTCGTAGCTATTTCTATATGCTATTTTTTTATTTATTTATAAAATTCGAAGATGTGCTCTATTGCTATTGACCTATTGCTATTGTTTATTCTGTGGCCGTAAGTACTTTTTATTAACGGTATAGATGTCTTGTCTTATCTTTCATTATTACTGCAATCTTCGCACCTCTTGCAAAAAATGTTACGTATTGAAAAAAGCCTTTCAAATATTTCAATCAACGCAAACAGGCAACGAATAGGAATTGCAAACGAGGAATCGTATTTTTTACTCGTAATAACTGTAATCCTGCAGGCTTTCATGAAATGCTCGCGTGGGTGAATACGAGTTTGTTGACAGGGCCGTATTAAGGGATAAAAGGATAAAGCTCGTAACAACCGATAAAAGTTTTGCCAAACAATTTTTAAATTAAATGAATTGAAATTGTTTATTTGCTAAAAGCACAGATTAAAGTCGCTAAATTGAAAAGTCCGCTGGGTAACCAAACCACGTTGTAAGACGAATCCAACACTGCACAATCTGCATATGCCTTGTATGTTCAGTTCAGTGTTGTTATGTAATAACACCTCGGTAACTTGTTTTGTAAAATTTTTACAAAGTTTTTTGTTACTAATTCATAGTTTACAAATACAAGGCTATTCCGTGTTTTATGTAGTGTTTGAGGTGTGGTATTATAAAAAGAATAAATATAGAAACCAACATTATTAATTATTTATTCGTTTTAGCGTCGTGTTGAAATTAATTAAGCGTATAACACTTTAACCGCGTAATTAGAAATTTCATGAGCATTATCAACAATAACCGCGTTACGTCACTGCGACGTCACGCCACAGACAAGTGACAGACGCAGTCTCATGTCTATGCCAAAGACGAGTTCATGAAAACAATTATGTACCTACATATTTATTACAAAGTCGTATATTTATTCCTCGTTAGAGTATAAGCCCTAACCAATCGACGTTACTTTCAAGCTTAGTACGTGAGTTTCACTTCTATTTATATACGGTGTGCTATGTTGAAATCACATTACGAGAAGACAAAGACGTGACATATGTTACTGCGTTCAATGACGATGCTGAGATTATCGTAACCCTTCCATTGGTGTTTTGTGACCTGGAAACAAGATAAGGCATTTACGTCGACAAATGGATGATACTGTTGGTTTATTATTCAGGAGTACAGAGGTGTTTGTGGTAGTCAAAGATGAATTTATAATACCTATTATTTGTTTCGTAAGAAAAGGAGATAAACCTTAGCAATAGCAAATAGCCTTAGGAATCAAAAAATAAAAGCACGTGTTTCAAACGGTCTAAAAATATAAGGGGACACCAAACTTTCCCAAACCAATATTTTAGCTTGGGGAATTTGGGGATCATATTTCTTCCTACAACTCCCTAAACTATAGTAATAAACAAATAATAAAAATACATTTATTTACAGAAAAGGTAATGTTAGAACAAACTGCAAAAATAATAGAAAAAAATATATAAACTAAGAAATGAAGTATTTTGGTATTTTATTTTATTTATATAGGACACCCAACACGGGTTTACACATTATCAATAAATAATTAGTCTAAAGGTTATAAAAATTGTGTTCCCGTAGTTATAGGGCGTCACAGCGCAGAAATTTTATAGTATGTACGTAAAATAAAATATTTTACCTGGTAAAACAATGTGGTATCTCAACCGGAGAATCACCCCCCGCGCTGCAGAGACTGTCAGACTCAATATGGTTTCAGCTTGTCTCAACCGTCTCAGCCATTTGTCACACACAGCTGCCTTATTGATTCCCACCGGCCCCGAATACTCCCGAACCAGGAAAAAACAGAACTGCCCGTATTAACATAAACCGTAATAAAAATGGCTGTCGAGAGAATGCCAGATTGGATGCTTTCTACCGTGAATGGGAAAACAGGAGATGGTAATTATTTCTACTGTTTCAATACTATTACTTTATCTGTGGTTGCAGCTCGGTTCGGAATAATGAAAGCTAAGGGCGGGCAACTCGAGAAAGGTTCAATCCACATTGGTAATTTTAAAGTACGTAAGAGGGTCGGTCGTCACCGCTACAACTCAACATTATACCATAGAACTTCAGTGGCCATTACCTTATTGACCACTAAAGTATAAAGATGCTCTGCCTAAATACAGCGTTATAAATCTATAAGGATATGTGAAGGTTTTTTCAGCTCGATGAGTTGTTAACCTGCTTCATCAAAAGATAAGTGGAGAATATACATTTTTTCAATGCCGTGATTTTGGGGCAATATTTTTCTGGTTCTCAGTTTAATTGGAGTTGTGAATAGGAAACAGTCCGCGCTCGTTAGAGACGCGAAATTGGGTGCCGTCCCCCACATTTTAATTTGAAGACGGTATTATTGAATGACGTCCTCTTTTAATACGATCTATTTGGAACGAGACAGATATTACACTGGAATTGGATGGTTTTAATGATGTGCCTCAAATTGTCCTTTAAATTAAGGTGTTGCAATAAGAACCTCGGCTCATTTATTTAATAATTGGAATTGAATAAATTATATTTTTTATTGTAAGCTCTTAAATCGCTAAACAGTGAAGACATATGACATAATTAGAGATATAATTTCGGA
Source organism: Eulithis prunata (assembly GCA_918843925.1). Classification (NCBI taxonomy): domain Eukaryota; kingdom Metazoa; phylum Arthropoda; class Insecta; order Lepidoptera; family Geometridae; genus Eulithis; species Eulithis prunata. The sequence goes on along the minus strand of OU974016.1, from coordinate 1,639,808 downwards.
GTTACCCTCCAAAAACTACAAAGACAGAAGCGCATTTTTGTATTGCACAAGTGATATCACATGAACCAGTGAAGACTGAATAGAACAGTGGATATTCCCTCGTAAAAGTCCAACACCGGCACAATAAGTGCCCACCTAGTTGCGGCGACTCTGACAGCGGCGCAGTACCGCGCTGCACAGAGCGCCGCCACGCTGGGCGAGCACGCAGCTATGCTGGCGGTGGCTATATGCTGCATACTGGTGCTACTGCTGGTCTTCATAGTGCTGATCATCGTGGTCGGGCAGAACATTGAGGGGAAAGGCGGCTCATAGCGGAGGCGAGGTAAGTCTATTCAAAACTGCTCAACTACAAACTGTTTTACGTTTGAAAATGGTATTAGACAGGGATGGCTAATAAACTTCAAGACATGTACTAAAAAAGTCTTGATTTCAGACAAATACGTACCTATAAAACATACATAGCTATAAGTATATTAATATGCTTTTCTTTTGTGGCCGTTGAATGAAACGAAACACAAAACTGGATTCATCAAGTTCTGAATAAAAAATGAAATCTAGCTAAACCTATTATTCTAAGAGCAAAACACCAACCTCAGGCCCCAACAACCAGCGGTGCATTGAAGTGAGACGATTAAATTCACGGTCTAGTGGTAAAACGTTTAGTTGAATTATTCGAGGTGCGAATGTGAAAAATTGGAGCACAGAATTTTCCTACTTTTTTAGGCACTCTGAAAATACGCCCGTACACTTGGCGCCTTTGAGGTTTCTGTTTTTCTTTTCTTATGAAGTAACTAAATAAGTACATACCTACATTATTTACAGTATTTTTTAGTCATAATACTCACTCACTGCTTGCTACCAGAAAGAGTCTTATCTAGTAAAAAACATGGTGTGAAGACGATGATAGCAGTTTGACGACACATCTGTCAAACTACTGCCCCCGTTATGAGATAGTGGATATAATATACGAGCTATGCGCCCTGAATACAATATCGACAGTAATGAGACCAATTTTCATAATCTAGAGAGTAATAAAGTGTAGATAGGACTTTATTGAAAAAAAATTGGTGCTAAGCCTTCATCAAACCGCTTTCTATAAGACATTTATAACCCTAATGGACATAATTTATTGCCTGTTAAAGGACTTTATTATTTTGGGCCTAGGAACAGAATAAATGATAGTACGTACGTATTATGTACTCGTTTTTCTCCTGCGGCACCGAATAAAGGGCTAGAATAATTGCGCATCTAAACTATACACTACGTATACAAGTCTACAGACATCTGAGAATACTTGCCTACTCTCAAGTTGTGGTGTTGGAGAGAGCGAAGTTCAGAAACTGTCATGTATGTTCATTACTGGGGACATTCAGGTGGAACTTGGGTAACATGGCTCCAATTAGAACTCGATTTAACATGGAAATATGTACGCAAGGATGTTTGCCTATTAAACGATGCATTGAAAGCACTAAAAAGCAAATAATATATCGTAAAAGACGTCGTAAAGTTATTTTTCAAGTATAAGTAACAAAAAAATCGTAACTAAGTATGCGGCTTTGTTGATTATATATGCATGTAAGTAAATGAACTTTATTCAGAGAAATACGATTATAGTACATTATGGTACTAGTGTGGTACATTGGTGCTTACCGCCGAGGTGCCATTGAGACCCGAGCCGTAGGCGAGGGTCTTAAGAGAGCCGAGGACGGTAATCACCAATACACACGTGTATCATACGACGTTTTTCAACACACTTGTGAATAAAATAACTATAATTTCAACAGTGAAAACGAGTTGTGAAAAATGTTTCGCTATGGCGGGAAAAATTTCCTATGCGCGCGCATTGCGATCGGCCACAGACTAAAGAATGGGATGAGGTTTTTTTTTTTATTTTCCGCACATAGGGTTTGCGTATATTCTGCCACGTACAAAATGGGGAATTTAAAGTTTTCTTTTATTACAGAGAAAACAAAAGTTATATTTGAGTGAAAGTTTTATTTATTAAACACGTACGAGTTAAAATTATCTATTTAAATAAGAAGTTGCATGAAATGAGCAATCAATAGGAACATTAATTTATTTGTTCTATTGAACACGATCTTTTTTTTGAATAAAAACTTTTTTAAGAACAAAGCAACTCAACAAATAAATTTCAAAAAAAAAATCTATAACTCACTTGTGAGTTATAGCAATGAAAAAGTCACAGTTTGATTATGGGTGTCATTATGTGCCTAATTGCAGTGACCATAGAGCCACTTTATAAGCAAGTGTGTTGAAAAATAAGTTTACCAAGCTGTAGGTTCAACTTCAAGAATCTTCTCGAATATTTACTTGTTTTCCTATTCCACCGAAACTCGTACCTAAAATTACCATAACAGTTATAACAAAGCCTGTTTACAAAACTTCTCACACAATAATTGTGCACAATATGTTCCGTTTCAAGAATCTCAGGTAGAGATGGGGTAGGAGCAAATTAAATTCCAACTCTCAGGGAAACCCTTGTCAATGAATATAAGGCACACTGTCCACTCAAACGGAAGCTACGGCTTCCTTACCGTTTGCTACCAATAAACGTCGGCACAACGGAGTGGTTGTGTTTGCTCTATGATTGTGTTGGCTTTTGGAGTTCGTAAATTGATGCTTTAGTAGATTACAGCCCTTTCTTTCCCTTATGTATGTAGGCACTCACCCGTTATTAATTTCGTCAGATTCAGAAGCGATTAGCGTCGTAATAGTGTTGACTTTAAGTACGGGAGACAAAAGTTTTGGTAGGAGTAACTAACAGTATCCAAAGTTATGTTATTTTTAGCAACGTACACTTGACAAGCATAAAATTCAATAGAAGGGAATTAAAGTGATGTACTTCATAGGTGCGCGCGAGTTGACGACAGAAAAAATAGGTAGGTGCCAACTCGCGCGCACTCGCAAGTTTCACGCTCGCGAGTTGACGAATAACTCAAATTGTGTTCTTATTGTCTTAGGTCCTTGGCCAATTGTTTTCTTATTTATCCTTTCAAACTTTGTATTTATAAAGTGCTCCGGAAAAACTCAATTTGAAACTAAAATTGCACAACTTTTAGCTTACTGAAACTACGAGAATTTCCTTTTAAAAAGATTATTTATCTTTTGTTATTATATTAAACCACTGTGACGGTCCTAAATGTTTCCGAAGAACGTTTTGCACACAGACTTTGAAACTAGCAATTTCCTTTGAGATCGTTCTAACAGGTTCTAGGAATACTTCTAGGAAATGATATAAACACCAAATATTCACGAGGTAGTCATGTGTCACGTGCAAGTATACATAATTTCCTTTAGTTTATAAAATGACTGTATAAAGTTGGTTGTACGTGTATAAATAGCTTGCAAATTGCACATTCACACATCTAACTAAACTACGGGTTCAAGTAGGTACTCGTTCTATTTAGAGCATATTGCACGCTTCGCTTCATCTCGTCCAGGAAATGCAAAGCATCCGCGATGTCCAGGTAGCTATGTGCCTGTTGGACAGAGAAACTGTTTAACAATTTAAACTTTCCATGTGGGTTGTGGAATGACCGCAGGCTCATATAGGTCAACATAGTAACACGAGAGGACTAAATGCAACGCGGCTTCCGACTAGTTCCGACCCGTCTCGCATTGTTCGTTGGAAAGGATAAACAGAATAAATGATAACTAATAATTGAAAAAATATTCTCCGGTGTTCACCACTCATTTTACCGGCAATTTTTCATTCTTTGAAAGCGAACATAAAAAATAAAAGAACATCCGCTTTGAGGTATTTTTTATAGAATTTCATGGGAATTCGTTCTACTGAGAAAGAGAATTTTAATGGAAGATCCTAACTCTATTACTTAGTTCCTTCCTATCTAGATTCTAGGAAATGTTTGAAAGTCAGCGCATCTCGATGCAACAAATCAAATAAGCGAAGAGTAGAAATACATACTGACTGGTAGAGTTGAAAATGTCTTAGCACACTGAAAAACCCAATAGTTGAATTTCTAATTGTTGGTTCCTTTAATGTTAACTCAACTCTTTAAGAGTTGAGCTAACATTAAATTATGTTTAAACAACCGACGCGTGGTATTTGATGTGACAAATTATAGTTGATTTAACAAATCATTAGTGTAGGGGCTATTTTAACCCTAAATATCGGTTGAAATAATGTTGAATCAACCTTTTCAGTCTTTCAGTGCTTGTAGTCTCTATCACCATATTTGAGTCCTTATACTTACCATCAAGATCTATAGATTTCTGCTTTTGCAGCTAATGTGGGCATATGAACATTTACCTTAGGTGATTATTGAACCATCCCATCATGACCATCTTTACAAAAATAAACACAAACCAGTAATAAACGGTTAACAGCTGTTGGTGCGCTTAAGTTTTGCTACTAAATAGGTTTAAGGAGATTATCTCCAGGCACTTTTATGCACGGGAACTTATTATGAATTCATAAAAATAATCTTTTAGTATGATGAGCATATAGTACCTATGTGGAGCAAATTGTCTATACTCTTAGGTATATAACCTAGCGATACGTGTATCGATAATACAAGCGTTGCCGTAAATATGCAAGTTGATCATCAACGAATTCTGTTGTTTGCATAGTTACAACATTTTTTTATATAAAAACCGAAATAATCTCGGCCATTATTTTCATGACGCGATATTTTTTTTCATCTAGATACATCGTTAACCCTGAAAATAAACTGCGATCAAGGAGACCTTTGAAGGTTTTCCTTTCACTCCCGTAATAAAGATACCGCGAGATGGAGGGAAGCACGTGGAATATGAAATATTCATAACGCATATTATAAGCGGCTCACAAAAGCTCAGATCTGAGTTGCGACACAATCTGGATATTCGGAAGACTCAATAAGAGAGATTTTGTGGCTTTATAATCGGAGCGATGGGATCGTTAGAGCTCTTGAGTGTGTTCCCATTCAACTTTTAGGTAAGTAATACTGAAGTTTAGTTATTAATTTTTAGTTACTATCCTGTGGTCTGCAAGCTACTTACATACCTATATAAGTACAGTTACCTAACTGTACTTATTTAAATTATCTTGAGAGTTTTAGTGTAAGTAAGTGCAATTATAGGTACCAATCTCAGTTTTCATAAGATATCGCGTTAATTTATTAAGAGATCGTCGTCCATTTTGATGTTTTTACTTCCCAGTTTTTTTTTCAATCTAAGAGTACCTAGGTAATCTCGATGTTGCAATTACTTAATGTTACCATACTTGATCAAATACTATAACTTTTCAGAATTTAAGAAGAACTAACCAAAAACAAGTACATTTTATATTGTACATTTACGTAAATTATATTAATCAGAGGTAGATCAAATCTACTCTCATCACAAAACCGCACTTTGCAATCAGTACATCCAAAACCATTGGTAATTAAACCAAATGGATACTCAACCGGAAGGATACAAACATAGGAATAGCCATTAGCGGATCAAGGAGGGGCGAGGAGGGGTTAGGGTGGTCAAACCCTCCCGAAAAGCCCCAAGTTTGCAAAGCAATGTAGACCAGAATTTGTCAGGGAATACTCTAACAAGCTGGGTCAAACTCATATTGCTATATCATATTGCCTGCCTCCATATTGCTATACCCTAAGCAGGGTCCATCAGACACCTATTTACATCCACAACCAATGTAAAATTTATGTACCTAACTAAACCATGTGAAAGCAATAAATATATTGAGTATTGAACTCCCCCCTCTCAAACCAAAATCCTGGACCAAGCCTATCCCAAATCAAAATCCTGAATCCGCCACTAGAACTGGCCGCGATTGCTACTCACCAATCACAATTACCGCCAGCAACTAATTTCAATTAGTGCTACTATCCTTCGACGCTTATTGAACAGCTCTCGACTATAATTAAAATAGTAGTCAGCGTTGCTTATTGCGTTTGACGATGGATTTACGAGACAATTTGCTGTTGGGATATCCAGCTTAGGTAACTTTTTGAACAGTTTTCCAATTTCAGAATAAAAGAAATTGGTTCACATTGGCAGTATAGCATGAATGTTTAGAATAAAAGAAAATTAGCTTAGAAAAAGAGCTTACCTACTATTTTACACTATAAAAGGATCATGACTAGTAGATACGTACTAGTAGATCTTCGCTCGCTTCACTCACTCGATCAGAAATATAGTTCTCGTCGTGTTTTAGTGACGCAAACATTATGGTAGCAACGTCTACGATTCCGTAGCGCTTCGTAGCACTAGTAAAATAGTGATCAAGTAAACACTGGAGCCAAACATTGCAAACTCTTTCAAATATGAAGGAAAAATGCATTTGCTGCTCGATCGAGCATTGCATTCATAGAAGTCATCTGCCGCTCAAATTAGATATAAATCGGACAAACAAACAAACGCAAATCAAACATCTCAATGACATCACTATAATACGGAATAAGTAGAAGTATATTACTATTCATGGTATTAGCATAACAATTTCATTTCGACAATGCAAATGGGACCGCGTATTCAGCTCGCATAATTATGGGACCTATGAATACGCCACATACGCATTGTCTGAATGTAGTAAATAACTTTATTGTGGACTTGACTTAGATGGTATTAATTAATCTTGTTTTGGTCCTGCCATTTCTATTATATTACTGACCCGAGAGCTGGTTATCTGGGCACACTTCCGATTGGTACAGAATTGAATCAGTTGAGCTATCTTTCTGCAGATAGATCAATGTTTCATGTGTATTTTGTAAATTTTGAAAATACTGTGTTTGTCATAGATCGAAACTGGTGCCGGTTGAGGTTTTAAGTCATGAAATGCGTATTTCAAATGATTTATATGCAGGTATATGACGGACATACGAGTGTGAAGCTGATGACGCACAAAGTCTTCAATTTGACCTTACCCATCCAAAAATCCTTGCGTCATCGAAAAGTGAAATTGATCACGAGAAATGGATAGCAAACAGAGTAAATAAACACACGACCTCTATAAACGAAAACACCAAATAAAGCCAAACAAAATTGACTGAACAAACACAACATACGAGACATCGGCAATCTAAACATCGAGAACTGCTTACAGGGGCTCCATTCGACTAAAAAACTCGTCAGCTGAAACGTAGCTGAATTGTTGTTTTTCATTTGTTATTCTACATTCTATTAGTAGGTAAACAACCCGTTCCAGCAGCAGCGTGACGTTTCAGGTGTGAGCACAGAGTAGATATAGTGGCTGAAGATCAATTCAATCGTAGCTGGAACTGAATAGAACGTTAACCGTTGTAAACCAGTAAAATTGAGCCCTAGGATTCCACCCACACTGTAGCGAGCTTTTCATAATACCAGACTTTTGCCGAAATATCTTGGTAAGAATTTTCGACGCTAAGTACGAGTTAGGGCGTGAGCTAGGTACTTAGAGAAGTTGGCCTAAAAGAGTGTTAGTGAAACTATTCTGTGTTATCTTCTTGAGTTTTCTAGCTTTTAGATTGGAAAGAGATGTCTTAATTTTACGAGTCCAGTTTCACTCAATAAAAACATGCTGCAATCTTTAATTTTGTATGGGATCTTATAGGGTCTTCAGGTTCCTGTGTAACATGTAAACGATAGTTAATACGAATATTGAGATAGCAAGAAAATAAAACTAAGACATTAAAAAATCAATACATATGTACATGTACTTACATCACCAAGTATCTATAAAAACAGAATTAAAAGCATCATTAAATTTTATAGAGATAACTAAATTAGGTACCAGAAATGGCTTAGCGAAATGGAATCTATTCAAAATTGGTTACAATTTACAGTGAAAGCATAGCCGTGTTCCGCCGCCGTAACATTGAGATAATCTCCAATTTGGGTACCGCAGCGTCGCTCCTTTGACAGTTTCCGAGAGCCCTCGCAGTCAAGAGCTAAACAAAACCAGGGATATCCGTGTACCATCCTCGATATGAAGCTGCTCTCAAGTTGCTGTGACCGCGATATTTTACACTGACCTACTTTTCTCGAGATTTTACAGAATGAATGGTGGCGCGCAATTTTTTGTTATTACCGTCAAGTTCTGACGTGGACTATTCTATAGCAGTTGAATTCCTTTGAGCATTTTAAGTGATTAGTTGACTTAAAGTCGGGAGTTTTATAAAGGTTGATTTTAGTAGGTACTGTTATTTACTACCGTCGTATTTTGTTTAACTTAATGTTGTAGAAACAAGTATGTGGTTTTTCAGGACAAATAATTTAATAATACATTCTCTACAGTTGGTGCTTTACGACTGTAGAGTTGGTATTATATGTATGGCATAAGTAGGTAGGTAGATAGGAGTCATAGTAAGATGAAAGATTGAGACATCTTTCATCTTACTATGACTCCTATGAACTATGAATTAACAAGCCAAACTAAGATTTTATTAGATTTTTTCCAAATGAATGTGATTCAAAAATATTAGCTTTCATAAACCGCGCCAAGCAACTTCATTCACCCACCTCGATGAAGTGGCACCACATACAAGTCTTCCGGCGCGGTTCTCATTGCTTGACCCAAGGTCGGCCATTGTTGCTCTTCTTTTGTCTCCTACGATGTACCTACAAACGGACAAGTGGTTTTTATGCTCGGAAAGTTAATAGGTCAACCCCGGCTCGCGCTTTTTAAACGTTTGCTAGGTGGAGAAAATACAAAGCTATGATAAATTCGTTCATGTAGGTACCTCTACGAAAGTTTAGGTACTGAGGGGTTTGAGAACGTCTTGTTCAAACCTCTCTGATTACAACTTTTAAGGAACAATAAGAAAACAATTTGCAGAAGGATATTGAGATATCTATGGCGATTATTTTTCACAAAGCTTTTTTTTACTACCAGTTCATAGGTAATGCTCTCGACGATAAGCCGTTAATCAATAACACCCTCATGAAGCCAGTGATTACAGTTCACTCGACGCACGCTACTCGATTCTAGCTCTCGAATATTCTCGATTCAAGTTCGTTCTCGGCGCAAGGTAGATCTCGATTCAAGTTTGCTTCAGTGTGCTGTGTAAATTCTCCACTTCTCGTATTGTTTCCCAGGCCCTGATGTAGCTTCAATAGGATGCATGTTAAACCAATGGGGTCGAACTATTTTTTTTAGTTTTACACATTCTGTAACACTAAAATGTTTATCTTTAAAAAAAGAAGCTGAGCTGAGCATACTTGTTGTGCTTTCCTGTAAGTCCGATGTACCTAAACCCTCAATTAGTTAGTTTGTTCACTCTACTTACTAAGGCAGTCAACTAATTTAATTATTGTTTTGTTACAGGTAAGATTCAGAAGACTGTAGTGTACCTACAGAATCATGAGCACGTTCAACGCAAAGGTGGAAACAACTGGTATAAAGGAAATAATTTTACAAACTTTACGAAACCTCCACTTCACTTATGAAATTCTAAAGAAGTGAGGGCTGGGTATGAAAACATTTTACCTGCACGATACGCGCCAAGCAGGTTCCCTAAGTGGAGGCGCAATTAGTGCAACGGCAGCACTAATGAGAATCCAGTCGCCATCTTATTTTGTACTGCGTTCGACAAAATGGCGGATCTACGTACGTTGCCACACCACTCGCGGTAAAATGGATTATCGCTTACCTCTTATGGGAACGTATCTCGATTTCGCCGCGTTCTTATGAATATTCAATTGAAAGGGAAAGGTCCCATATTAGTGCCACGGGCTTATCTATATTCATCTGACCGACGAGAAACTAATGACGCATTTCGATACGTTTTCAGTTGCAATCTTTTGGTGCACCATTTTCGTTATACCTAAGTACTTAGGTGAAACGTCAAATAAAATCCAGTGGTCGAATACTGTAGCTCTGCAAAATCTGCAAGACATCTATTAAAAAACAAAAAGTTTTTTTTTTTAAGAATCTTAATAAAATCGAGAAAACTCTAGTAAAAATAAAATTATGCAAGCACTCATTTGTAATTTAAAAGTCATAAACATGTTCAAGCCCGGGGAAAAGTTGGTAATAAATTAACGCGTAATTTGCTTCCGGTTCCGGGCATTTAATACAGCCAGGATCATTTAGATATTTTATGTGACGAGGGAAATTCTATCCATGCTCTTGCTTCAACAAACTGGTAGGTTACTGCTTCTTAATGTAAAATAACATATCTAGGTAGGCTACTTTTCATATCATCGTAAAAATAAAAAATAAATTAACTTTAAACCTTTAAAAAAAAGTTTCTTATAAAAACGTAGCACTAAAAATTATCTTCCAACTGAACAATTATTGTTCATAAAAGTTTTACTTTGTACCCAAATGAAAAGGGCTACTCAAAAGCATTCCCAAAACAAAAGAACTTCCAAATTTAACTTTAGAGCGCGTCAATCGGCCCCTTTGTCTTATAATTGAGGGTGTTACCACCGGCAGCCCTAAATTATCTCACTCCAATGCTTTGGGATAAAGATTAAGGTATTAAGGAAGATTCCTTACAGGATTCGCGTCCATCGTCTTTATCTGATTTTCTTTATCTGAATACCCAGAAAAATAAAAGGGACTGGTTTGATTAGTCTTAGGTCCGAATTATATTTCCTACCTTTTTCGAAATATTTTTCATTTTTATAGACTTTATGAAAAAGGACTTTAGAGGAAGGAAACAACGTTCTTCTTGATATGGCTAACCATTTCAATATTACCCCTATTTCCGTGAAGTCAAGTTATGGACGGCATATTAAAATTAAATTATTGGCAAAGTTATTCATGTCAGTGGCTCGAGATTCAGTTAGTGGTGCTCTACGAATCTAATTACGAGTAACATGATATATGTAAGATGAGTCGGTGCTTGAAACTTGCCTCTCTCATCAGTGTATTAGTAACTTACGAGGTTTCATATTATTATCTTGTGTCTGCTTAGTACACAATCAGCACTCACTGCTAAATAGTTTGAAGCTTTACATTGAAACCACATTCAAGCAGATATTTCGCTGTTTGTTTAGCCTATGACATTCGGCCCGGTATAGGTTTGCTTTGCGGTTAATTTGCGTCTATACCAGAAGGTCTGGCGATGCTATGTGTGCTTTGGTCTGAATTCTACAACGCATTGTGTATCGACTTATTTGCAGTTAGGTTAGCTGGGTACTGGGTGCAAATAACTGCTGTGAAGACATATTTAAAGCATCTGCCAGTCATAACAAAGTCTTGACCACCGAATATCAGAAACTACATACGTGTATGGTAACAAATATCACATCATGCAAACATTGTTCCTTCGGACATTGAACCCGCCGCGTCTCGGCTGTTTGTGCTTAGTTACCCTGATCGTGTGTGTGTGTGTGTGTGCTTGAGTGCATTGATAGGATGCAAAGAGCTGGCAATTATTACACAGACAAGCTGCCCCAGTCGGCGCAATCTCCGATATCCGCCGCCAATCAAGATGGCCGTGCTTCCGCCCGCCATGTCGTCGCCCCGAAATGTGTCAGATATTGTTCGGTGATTCTGGTTGAACTTTTATAAAATACAAATTAATGCATACCTACCATCAAAAATTTGGAATTTTTCTTTATTGAATAAATAAAACTGCTATTTTCAACGTTTGTTCAGGTAACAATGTGAGTTCGAAAAATGATTCTTCCTAGGTAGATAACTGTTTATGTGTTAATCAGTTATCGGTGACATTATTTGATTAAACTAAGAAAAAACTATACCCAAGCCAATTCTAGCGTTCCGAGAAATAGATATTGCCAATTCTGAGTAAATCTGCATTAAACAGAGCCCTTTTTGTCGCCCACTCAAAGTAGCAAATAATTGAATTTCCAACGCGATCTGCCCATCCCATCGCAAGATATAAAAGATGCTCTAACGAAACGTTTAAGTTTCATTATTCTTAGGTTCAGGTTTCATTTTCACAGGATATTTGATACCACTTAGAAGTTTGAGTCAAGTTAAAAGGTTGTTGGACTTCCAAACTTCGTTTCCTTTACAAAGTACGGGTATATTTACCGTACGAAGTTGAAAATTGGTAAGAGATAAAGGAGATACTTAGAGTAACTCAATGAATATCAATGATGTGTTATGTACGTAGTTATTTATTTATTTAATCGTATGACAATAGGCGCAAACAGTTGGAGTTATAAAGGTACTCGCCACAATTACTCGCGTGTGATGAACTCGTAAAAAAGATCTGGTTAGTACTAGAATAATATACCATGTGTCAGTATCATCACTTCAACCTTTAGAAATACAGTATTAGATATATACCTGCATAGATTTCCAATAAGAACGATTTTAAGCCTTTCCATGTGTGAATTTGACGCAAGTATAATAAAATAGTTTTTGTTTTATTTTGGGCCTTTTCTTTCTTTTTTTTGCGTCAACTTGATTGAACAATAATTGATCTTAATCAAACAGTTAATTTTTCAATAAAAAAAGTATTTATTCTTAGTGGAAATCAAGCTGTCGATAATGATGATGAATCGTTGCTATCCGTAGTTTAATCTGTCAAGGGTGAAGGAATAGTCGTGGAACTCATATTCGCCATCTTTTGTACCCATTGTTGCGGTCGTCAGCTAATCTCTGGCGCTCCCGATTATTTGTAGCAAATCGCATTTTACTTTGGAGATACATAGATAGTAGAGTATTTATTTGACATACACACAGAAAACACAGCATGTATGTACTGTTATCTTCAAAATTAGATGGTTGTATTCTTGTCCGTTAGTTGTGTTTTCTTAGTTGTGTACAATTATACAATTACACTTTGGATCTAGAATATTTGTGACAAAGAACCTACCTATTTTTTTTATTTATATCATGCCAATAAAATGAATAAAAGAATACCAATGCCAATAAACTGGAAAGAAATAATTCAGTAATTCCAACCCCCAACGCCTTACAATACACAAAACCAGTAACAAATGGTTGTTTTAATATACGAGTATAACGTCGATAAACAATATAAATTTTTAGAAGTAAACCTGCTGGTTTGTCGCATAAAAAACTAAGAAAAGGGCGCCGACAACTACCATAAAATATCTTCATCGTTTGACGATACGGTCGCGTTTCTGCCGAGTTCTATTTATCTCACTTCTTCCACAATCCATCATTGGATGCCTCTCTCTTCAACAATTCATATATTTTTATCTCAAGGGCTTCAAACAAATGGAAGTTATGCTTTTGGCCTAAAAAAGTTAGTGGGTTGTGAATATTTAACATCTTTTAGCGCAGACTGGCAGGTGGACGATATCTATTATAGGCAGGTGTCGTAGACTCTCTACGACGTAGAGGTTTTCGTAGCGAATAAGTATGACCAGATTGTTTTTTATTGCAAATTATTTAACGCTTGTTTCATCAGACGCTTGTGATGACATATCATATTATTGGTACGGATCTTCATGAGATTATTGTAAAGAAAAACACAATCTTTCATTCTTTTTCAGGCATAAACTTTTTACACCGCTTTTTAGAGAAAGTTCGGTCTATTCCAGGAACAGAAGAAGTGACGTCACTATCGCCAAAATGATGATGAATGGTATTTTCATTATGAAGTTTCCTCATTGCAACTTTATAGAGGCCTGTGAAAGTTTAATGATTAACTGACCGCATTTTGTAAGAGAAGTGGACTGAAGCCTTATTTCCGGTCTAAGTATAGGTACTTATTATAACTTTTCAAATAAAACCAACCTTTGACGTGGAGTTGGACTTATTTATGGATCTTTGTTAGACAAACTTCAGTGGACAACGAATAAACAACAATACAGTGTAACTGGACTAAATGTGTTGAGGTACTCGAAATAAGTATGATTTTTGATTCAACACAAAGCGCTTATGCGCTTTGTGTTGAATCGAAAATGAATTGTCTAGATGTTTCTTTTATATCATTGTAATACCTATCGTTATCGTTAGGATTATCAAACTTCGAAGGATAAAATGTTAAAAATGCGCGTAGAGCTGATGGCATGTCTGAATAATATCCGTGTCAAAATCAAAATTAAATAACTAACTAGGTAACTAAATATTTTAAGGCCTGTCCTATTCAATTCGCTCGATTAGATAATCCTGTTTCTCGAAAAAATATTAAAATGGATGTATAAAATTCTACAAGAATATTGTTTCAATTTATCGTCATCAGCCGAAAGTAACGTCGACTATGGCTAATCCTACCAGGTAGACACACGGTTGAGTAATATCAGAAACACATATTTAGGTACCTTTTACTAATTTCAGTTATATGTTCTCTTCTAACCAATTTAAATAGTTATAGGTAGATATTTCAAAGGCCTAATCTTCGATATAACGCGTTAATGTAAATCTGATAAGAGCTTAAAGAAGAAATAAAATAAATAAACCGTAAGCAGTAAAATACAATAGAATCAGATTTACGTCTAAGAAAATAATATTATAGAATTTTTTCACGACTCACACTCGGAACAAAGTCTGAGGACATCCAAGTTGTTATTATTTGTATACTTGGTTAGAAAGTTCAAATTCTCTTCCGAGTTATGTGAGTGTTTTGCAAGTACCCTGCATACTCCAGTTACTCCAGCAGCCGGAAAACGTGATGTATTACTATGCTTTTGTAATAATTTGGAAACTAACTTTTGTGAGTAATTTAGGTCCATTTAACATGTGTGTGACGATGTCTGTAACCATAAAACCGATAAAACAAGAGTAAATCTACATTCTATAAACGCGTAGGGTCTGAAACTACCAGAAGGAGGTAATAACTAGTTTTAAAATACTTAACTCAACTCAAAAGTTAAAGTCCTGACCGCAAACTAATTCCCAGTATTTTGGGCACTATGAGCGGACTATAGTACAACTTTCTCTAAAAAGCAAGCAAGCTCGTGTGGCCAACTCTGGTGACGGAGTTTGCCTCCGTCGTGGCGTAACGACTGCTAAAACCGGGACCGACAGTTTAACGTTCCCTCCGAAGCACGGAAGCGCTCAGATGTAAATGCCACTAACGGTCACCCATCCAAATAGTGACCGCACAGAACGTTGCTTAACTTAGATTATCGGTTAAGATTGGCTAAGTAAGCTACGCCACGAGCGCTTCACAACTTTCTCTGATATTGCAAGTAAACGTCAGCATCCTAACGAAATGTTGTTTCTGTGCAGTGCTCGCGGGGGAGGCCACGGAGCTCTCGAGCCGGGCCACGCCCGCTGAACCCTCGCCTACTAAACTTCCAAGTACGTTCACTAATAAATCACTAAACGCTAAAACAAGATCTCGCTACCAGACGAAAATCCGCCAAAAAAAGTAAACAGCAAAAGAATTACTCGTTCGTGGTTTTGTTTGAGGATTTTATTCGATTTGATTGGAACTCCGCTGCGGTTTTGTTTCGCTCCGAGTTCAAGAACAAATACGCAATTGGCGAGAGATTAATCTAACTTAGTGGTCTGGATGTTTCGTATTTCTGACGGCGAACTTTCCGGTCCTCTCAGCTGAGCTCGCAATCATTACTCCATTAAAATTATGTGCCCGTAGGTATGTGATCCGATACGCGGTCGGGAGATCTTATTCTAGTGTTCATTATAGCGCCCCTATTCGTTTGTAGCAAGCACTGCACGATTATTTTAAGGTCAGCACTCCGTGAAAACAAAATGGAATGGTCACACAGTAAAAAGTCCATGCATAATTTAGTATTGAACCGCAATCGAAATAAAATTTAACTTTTCCGCTGAAGCGTAAAACCGTTGGTGTCCAAAAAGTGGATGCTCGAAAATGGGAAACATTAGGTTTATATGTCGTTGTCCCGATACGTGCAGCTACACAATGTAGATCCCAATCGGCAGCCCATTCCACCGTGTCCCCACTCACGTTCCCGTGTGTATCGGCTTGTATAGCTATCGAACGGCACGATATGAAAATGTGAATGATATTTTTGTGTGCAATTTGTATTTACCGTTGTCTACCCTGCCTGATACTTATCGAAGTACTTACCTACCGCTTCGTAGTAGCATACTTTGTTCGAGATTGATGCATGCTAAGTGTTGTCGTATAATATCTATGTTAGCACTAAGGTAAAGCCAGAGTTTTATCTAAAGCACATCGCATAAATCCGTCGCAAAGTTGTTAATCAGGTCTGCAAGCTAGGAGAAACTTTTAATGGGACCGCTAACAGCCTCGCTGCTCGCACCTGAAGCGTGGAAACTAAGCCGCAATTCACTCTTCATAAGCAAAGTAATCTTAAAGAAAGGTGGTTTACTTGTACATGCCTCTACATACGCGCCTAATATTTGAAATTCCCAGATCGAATTTTTCCAATTAGTTGAGTAAACAATTTAAGCATTAACTAGGCGTAGTGCAATGAACCTAGGCTTGGCATATTTTAGTATACTTACCTGCTACAAAAATTATCTGCATTTATTTCTGCGTCTTATAATTTTAAGACGCAATAATACGGACAGTTCTGTGCGCTTCTGGAAACTTTGTGGATGCTCGAGCTACTGAACTGAGATGTTTTTACTAAACTGCCTCTGAAGTGTGCGCCTTTGAAGCATCTTCCACGCCTTTGAGACTAAAGATGCTATTTTTAGAGTCAGGCAAGAATTTCTTCAATACAAGCACAATGCAGAAAGATTTTACTTGAGCTGGCAATTTGGCACAGCAACTTTATTGGTTTTCTAAGCGATGTACTAGCGATTACGAAAGTGTTTTCATAGTAGGTAATCACTAAGTAATTATTACCACATCAAGACTACTTAGGTGTGAAAAGAACCATACATTTTACATTGAAACTCACAAACAGTTTTTAAAAGTTATGCATAACTTTTAAAAGGTACGTTGTAAGTGATTTTGTTGGAGGTTTAAAAGCTCTTATAGGATTCGATTAGCGCATGCTTTTAGCGAACAATATTGTCCAAAGTAAGTGCACCTGCACATAAACATTATGTTCTAGTCAGTATTCGATATGCATTTTATTCACGTGGAAGGTGTCCTTTTTTATTTACTTAGTAAAGACATAAACGCGCACTCGATGCTACGAAGTTTTTGTACAAAAGTTTTTTATTCGTGTCTTGTCAATGTTTCTATCTAATTATAAGTATGGGGCTTTTAGCGATCACTGATTATGAAAAATCAATGTGACAAAAGGGTTGAGTACTTATCTCTTGCAAGAAGCAAATAGGTGTGTAAAATGTAAAATGGCTATCAGAGCCCATTTTTTTAATAAAATTTTATTCTAAATTAAACTGCTATACGAACGACAAGGATTGTGGAAAAAATCAATGGAATCTGGCTTCAACCGGTTCCAAATGATGGCCACAAAAATATTAAAATAAATCTAACGACAATTCAGAAAATGTGTCCTACGAGTTGAATGAATGACCTAAAAGTTGAATGTTTATATTCCAGAGTGCGACCGCACATTCGTGAGCCGCGGCGGCGCGAGCAACGGTACCTTCCACGCGCCAGAGCTGGTGAACCCCGGCAACTACAGCCGGCAGTGTCTGTACACGTTCCTCGCGGCGCCGGGCCAGCGCGTCCTCGTCGCCTTCCGAACATTCGACCTGCGAGGGAAGCCCCCAGAGTACGTATCCATACCATTACAGTACAGAACAAGTAAAGAAGATAATATAAATGGTGTTAAGAGCGATTTGAATCCTCTACGCCTCAGTGCAATCCCACACGGCACGTCCTCGCTGGACGTTTGTTATTATGAGTAGAACGCTCAAAATCCGAGAGAACTAGATTTCGGACTCTGATTGTTTTCGTAGAGGGTCTACAAAGATGATTTTTTTTTATATTTGTAGATTACTATGCCAAGCCTAAACAAAGAACCAACCTAATGAACGAGGCGAAAGGCTACAATTGAAACTTTATTGTCCATCAACCCATGAAAAGGTTGTAAAGTTCTCGGCGGAAACCAATTATCAACCTTGTAAAATAACTCCTCAATTGTGTTTGTGAGACACGTCATCGATACTAACGTTTAGTTTTACTGTTTGTTTTAGTGGAGCCGCAGTGGGAGAACTACCAGCGTAAGTACCGTACATTTATCTCTTTCATACTAATACTGATTGCAATAAATTATGAGAGACAAACATGTTTTCTTCCCGCAAATTATTTATTAGTTCCGGTACAGCTATAGACCTAGAGAATTAGGTCAAACTGTGCCCGGACCTTGACTCCAATAAAGTTCTCTTGCGATAGATATCAAATTAGCGGCTCTCTTACTGAATTATTCAGGTTTCGCGAAGTCTGCAACATTTTTCAGATGAATAAATTGGAGGGTTGAATATTTAAACTTGACTCAACGTCCGTTCTAATGGTGATGGAACCCATTGGTTCCAATCGCCTGTGCTATTTATTTTGTGATTACGCAGTGCAAAATATTTAATTACTAATTTAATTATATCATAAAATTTAAATCTACCTAGGCACAAAGTTTTTAACATTACTCGGTGTCTATTAGCATGCCACATTCACATTCCACTTTTTGTAAGTTGAGGGTAGTAATATTTCCTACACTCTCACCTAAACTGTCTGCGATAGGCGATAGTCCATGTTTTATGAAAAATGTGGCGCAGGCGGTAGGATCACCGTCAATGAATCATAAAGCAGTGTTTCGGCGATCGTAACGCAAAACGCTGCGGTATGCGGCTCAACCACGTTTGCTCTTCGCCGCTGACGCAGACTGCGACGGAACAAGAGATCATACTAGACGTTTTCTATACGATTATGTGGTCGGCGCCGCATATCGCATACCGCAGCGTTGTGCGTTACAAAGTTTAAGAATGTTGGAACAGATGCATGCACGAATACATGGACATTTATTCGGAAATGGCGTCGCTGGAGACGGGCGAGCTGGTGAACTCCGCGTTCGGGGGGCGCTACTGCGGGCCGATTCCCCCGCGCCGGCGGGTCTCGCTCCACCGCGCCGTCGCACTATCGTTCTACACCGACAAGAACTACACGCCGCCCAACCTCTTCACCGGAACTTACGAGTTCATCAACGCATGTAAGGACACTGCACTTAGTTGGGTAAAGAGTACCAAGTCAATGCAGGATCTCGCTCAACTTTTAGTCGAGCAAGGTTTATTACTGCAAAAAAATGTAGCATCAGAATAGTTGACTAGTTTTAGATTTTTTTAAGTATCAGGCAGGAGTACCGGTAAATAGGTAAATAGAAAGTAAATAAAACAATGTGTACCTCTACTTATATAAGAATTGTTTGGTCCATTTAAATATCTGTCTTAGTTAGCCGGTGCAATACAGTTGTAAGTTACTTCTTCGAACCTAGTTGGCGTCCACTTTATCGGGTGCTTTTCTTGCTGTTTTAGATAATTATATATTTTTTTGTAAACTTAGCAGAAAGCGCATACTTGAGAATAAAAGAAATAAACTAAATAAGATGGCAATCTGAAGGCGTTTGTATCACTCGGGTGTTTTTAACTTTACAGCCGAGTTCGACGTCGGGACCCCGATACCCAATACATTATGCTCGTTCGTAATCGAAGCCAGCAAGCGGAAGACCGGCCTGCTCCTATCGCCTACGTACCCGGGTATCTACCCCAAGGACATGACATGCAACTACATGTTCCAAGGCCACCCCGGACAGAGAATCCGCCTAGAGTTCCGCGACTTCGATCTCTTTTTCGGCGGTCCACAGTAAGTTCACTACAGACTTTTCATCACTCAAATTATTATGATAGTCTCCGTATTCTGACTTTCGTATGCAAAGCAGTGGACTAAAACTCAATATCGTGAGACTAAAACTACCATATTAACTGAGCGTAGTGAGCGTTCTTTGGTAAATCAATTGAATTTGAGGTTATTTTCTGACTGTAGCTGCCCATTCGACTGGGTGCGCGTATACGACGGGCCCGACAACTCGTCGGCGGTGATCGGCACGTACTGCGGTCAGCAACGCAACCTGGTGCTGTACTCGAGCGACGAGCGCCTGCTGGTCACCTTCTACTCGCTGCCGCGCCAAGCGAACACCCAGAACCGCGGCTTCAAGGGTATCTTCGAGTTTTCAGAGAGTTTTGTTAAGTTAGGTAAGATTTTGCAATGCAAGTTCTTAGCTAAACAAATTTAATTACCATGATTGCGCAGTAAGTACTTTACATTTTGTTTTCTGATTTCAGATTTTATAAGTAAACACGATGCCGAGCACATTAGGGGCTCAGAGTGCGACCAAAAGATTCTCAGCAAAAAGGAATCTACGGGATTCGTGTACCATCCAAATTATCCATTCCCCTATTTACAAAAAGTTGTTTGTAGGTAAGATCAAAAACCTAATCAACTTTTCGATAATTTTATTCAGACACACAACAATCATAACATAATTTATTGTTTCCAGATATTTTATATACGGTATGCAAGACTCACAAAATTTAGAACGAGTTCGATTAGAGTTCCAGAACTTTTCGATACCGAAGGGCGAAAAACCAAAACCGGAGTAAGTTTTCGTTATTGCTATCAAACTTCTCACATTATTCATTAAATCGTCTTCAATGAATTTTTGGCAACAGATGTTTTGTAGTGCACGGCTGCGACTGATATCAATTTTAATGAAGCAACAATTTAATGAATTAACAAACATTGAACAGTGACCATGTGGTCCTTCGAGGCTGTTCGTGTTTCATTCTATTAAAATGCAAAATGGGATCACGTCTGTAAATCATATAGCGCAGTAGATTTCCTTGGCTGTCTTAGTAATTCAGATCCTTATCGATATCTAAAGGGATTGGTCAGGGGCAAGTTCAAAGATATTAGGAGCCATGTCTATTATATTTTGATAGAGGTACTTAGTATTTTATTTAGTGTCTTCTTCTGACATTCTCACAGAACTCTCAAAATATTTCAGCACATGTGTAGACGGATACCTGAAGGTATACCTGCGCGGGCAAGAGGCAACGGATTCATACGACAAGCATGACGCAGAGCTATGTGGAGAAAGCATGGGTCCTGTGGGGGATGAGCCTGCATTCCCACCGCCATTACTGTCGGACGGACCGCGGCTGGTCATGGTGTTCAGCTCGGGAGAACTGCAGGGCAGGGGGTTCAAGGCCAAATATACATTTGAGACTGGTAAGATATTTTTTCTTTATAGAGAAGTATAAAACTACGGGAAAATCAGTCACGAGGTAATGGTGGCCAAAAAAAAGAGGCTTACAAAGGCGTTTTGGGTTGCTATAATTGGTGATATGTAAAGCAGCAGTGGACGATACTTTCTGACCAGTTCAAAGCATTTATATGTATTTAAACATTTTTTTTCATACGTTTAGAATATCGCGTACCGGGTACTGCAGCGCCCGGCGGAGAATGCGCGTTCACGTACCACTCGGAATCGAAGAAGAGAGGGGAGTTCAACTCCCCCCGCTACCCCTCCAACTACCCCTCGCACACAAACTGCACCTACATGCTGGACGCGACTCCCAATGAACAGGTCCTGGTTGTTTTCGACCATTTCAAAGTGAAGGCTGATGCTTGGAATGCTACAGCTGGGTTGTACTCGTGAGTAAACTAATTTTCATCCACAGTTTTGTGAAGTTATTCATTATTATAGGTAGAATACCGCACGGCATTAGGTGGATCGAAACCTTGCTCCACGTTTTGTCATAAAAATTAGCTATGATTCAGTTTAGTAACCACACATTTTATACGCTCAGGTCTAGACTGGTTACTGGTTACGGTATCCAACACAATCACATCTACGACACTAGACCTATGGTCACAGCAACACTTGATTTTCTACCTTCCAGAGGGCCAATCAACCTTCTAACTTCATCCAACTAGTAGACCTGTACCAATCGTAAGAGCTTTATTTCCCTAGCTATGGTTCTAACTACGTTGAAACATTACAGAGGCCTAACGTGTAGCGAAGACTGGATGGAAGCGTACTGGGTGGGGAAGGACAACAGCCGCGTGCCGCTCGGCCGCTGGTGCGGGGTGGCTACACCGGGGCCACTGCACTCGCCGCGCGGGGCTCAGGGCCTGCTTATAGCGCTGCATACGGATCAGGAGGCCGTGGCGTCGGGGTTCAAGGCGCGGTATATATTCGAGGTGAGTCTACTGTCACCAGCGAAGATAGTCCATCAAGTAAACGCTTTGCTTCATGACTTATCCTTTGATGCAGGCCCTCACCGTATCTAATCTATGAGAATTTAAACTTTCAATTTTGCAGGACACGCATGACAAAATCATTCCTTGACTTTTCAATTTGCTGAGCCGGGAACTATAGAAATTCGATCTGGTTTGGATTGGACTCTCGGGATAAAACGTTAAATTTCCATTCCCCAGCCAGCTAAGTCCATCTTCGGCGACTGCGGCCGCAATCTCTCGGGCACGGAGTACGGCGTGGTGACGTCACCGCGGTTCCCGCTGCCGTACGTGGCGCCGGTGCGCGGCGCGGCCTCGCTGGTCTGCAACTGGTATATAACGGCGCGACCGGGGAAACGACTGTTGCTCAATTTTGAAGTTTTCGCCGTGGAGGGGCATCTGACTGGTGAGTGCGTCTATATAATCAATCGTCTACACTTTGAGGAACACCGTTTTTCATCTGTTTCTTGGTCTCATTTATTTGTGGTGTCTCATCTATATAATCTGAATGATGTGTTGTCAGAGCGCGGGTGTCCGGCGGCTGTGCTGAGGCTGTGGTACGAGTCACCGGGCCCGCCGCTGGAGCTATGCGGCGAGAAGGCGCCGGCAGACAAGTGGCAGTACCTCTCTTCCTCTAACTCCATAAGACTATCGTGAGTACTATTCCCAGCTGTTGATAATTGAACTTACAGGGGCTTGACCGTAGGGTATCTATATTCATTTATGTAGTTTACAAGATATTTCATTGGTGGCTAGGTTGGAAGTTCAAAATTTCCTATGTGAACTACAATGTAAAAGAGTTTCAGTAGTAAATTTTTTTTCAAATTGTTTCCTCTTCTATTATGCGTTAACTTTCTTGTTACTCTTCTGTTTTCAGTTATAAAATCATCCATTAGCTGTATAGGAAATATGTCTTTTCTGTTCTGTATCTGTAATTCAATTTCTCTTTCCAGATTTATAATAGCGGATAAATCAGTAGGTGCGCCGGGTTGGCGCGCGGTATGGACGGAGGTGTCTACGGGCGAGTGCGCCGACAAGAGCGTGGAGTGCGCCGGCGCCTGCCTGCCCGACTCGGCCGCCTGCTCGGGCCTGCAGCACTGCGCCGTCATGCCGCCGAGACCCTCTTACTGTTAGTATGACACACACCCCACACCACTACACCGTACTTTACACTAGAGCGGAAAAAACCTTTAACTGTAGACTGCGGGTAGCTTCCTTTCAACGACTAATAAATGTCTCAAAGCGTTAGTAGACAGCTTTTGTATGGCAAACAAAATCAGAGTTAAGCTACCCGTGGTTTATGTTATAACAAGGTTCGGTCGACCGACAGTTAAATTAATTGCGTATCATCAAACTTTTCAATGACATTTTGATACTAGAATATCTTATTAATTTGCTTTTTTTTAAATTCACGTGATTTTAAAAATTTATCGATCGATCCTTAGTCTGCAAACATTTTAAATTGGCCTTTGTTGCCCGTTTCTCTCACATACTGTAGAGAAATCGGGACGTTCTCATAAAGCCAAGTTCTTCAATAACGCACCGAACACGATGTGCTAGATATAGGCTCTAGACGTACTCCACTTTTTGATTTACTTACATGAAACTAACACACTGGATCAAGTACATAAATCATAGTGATACAATCAGCTACTAGTAACTGATGGTTGTCATCTTTCGTAAGTGGATTGCGTTTAATTAGACTGCAAGCATTTGTACTTTAGGTGCAAACGATTTTGCAACAGTCGACCGCAAATTCGAGTTTAGTGAATATCTACTTTATTATGTATTTTGAAAAAGTTGAATTTATTCAATAGAAGTAGGAGTAATAATCATTTAATTATGTGAATCAGTGTTATTAGTAACTAATCAACATATCAGGACTTTAGGTAGAAGTGATGTAGACCTAAATCGATTTCAAAGTTCTACACGTTTTTTTCCAAATTGTTAAAAGTTTCACTGTATTATACCAATTGGCACCGCACTTGCATTCACACTTAATAATTGTATCTACACTTTGCATTTTGTCGTTGCATTATTAAGGGTAATGAAGTTTTAAATTATAAATTAAAATGTAGTTCGTTTAAGTGAAATGGAGTAAGCAGTACTTCGATTGTTCCGGTACTACTCGTAGCTCCGAGAGTCTTTTGTGCTTTGTAATCAGCTGCTTACTCCTGCTTTAATCTTCTATTGTTGTATAAACTAACTCTAAACACTGTAGATCTACTAACTAACGACTAAACTAATCGATAACTATGTTCACTCTTCTCAGTTAATGGTGGTTCAATGCAATCTTTGTCTCAGAGGATGTTGTAAGTAGGGCTAGGTGTTAGATGTTCCGAATTGTTGTTAAATTAGCAGAATATATTGAAGATGTTGCAACAAAATACAAGTTTTATTTACGAAACGCTCCCTTTAGTCTTTCAAAACTAACTTTCAAATCATTGTAAACTCGTCTCTTCTCATTCATCAATACTCTACATAATTTTCTTCTTACCTACAAATATTGTGATGACTCAGGAGAGTTGATTACGTCCTAAGTCAAAAATTCCGATCAGTTTCGTATTTAGAAAATACTATCGTTGGTATCCGATGGGACAAAGCTTGCATTGAGTCATCGCACTATGGGCCCGTGGTACCCGACTAAACTTTGCCAAAACTTTCTGATGAGATCACTATACCTAAACCTCAGATTCGGTTTTTACCAAAATTGATTTATAATTATCTCATCAGAAGGTATACACAGGAAGGCTAACAATATCGACACTGAAACTTTCAGAAAAAAACACAAATAGTAGAATGTGTGCAGTACTCACCAACACAACTGCATATGTGTGCGCGTAGCACTAGCGTAGACTCGTAGCACTTCATAGACCTCATTGGCACTGTGAGTTCACTCGGGTTATTCACTTGTGTCACCTCAGACTGAGTACCGATTAATATTCTGAGTTTTTACTACATATTGTTCTGAAACGGTTCAGTGACGCAGTTTTTAGCCACCTGTGTATAATCAGCACTATAAATTTTATACAGATGGGAAGCTTTACAAACTCGGAATCTTCGCAATATCTTTACTTGAATTTGCTTGTTGTGGAATTAAAAGCTTGTCCGTTCTAAGGGAGATCACAACTCGATCAAAGCAGCACTTTTCCCGTAGCATTTATTTGCCTCAAATATTTGTTCTTCGTAGCACTTTGCTACGATGTGCTACGAACTTCTCCGTGATTTTTCTCTAGCTTTTATCCTATTCTTGTCTCATTCTTTTTCGCGAGCTTTTGAGTATATTGCTTCTTTTCCTAATAGCGCAGCCTTCCAATCGGTTGTCTATTGGTAGATACAAAGTTGCCGTTACCGCAGGAGGAGTGTTACCTACCGCGTTGAAACTCTAGTTGTAAATTGCAATACGTGGGTTATTTTGTTGTTAAGGGGTTATGTAAAGCTTCCCAGCTGTTTGTATCGGGGGCTGACGCGCGTGTGTGCGCAGGCGGCGCGGCGGGGCGGGGCGCGACGCCCACGCTGGCGCTACTCGCCGCCTCGCTCGTGCTCGCCCACTGACCGGGCACGGCACGTGAGTTACCATACTACACGCATTATATCACACATCCTATCCTGTGGTGAGCTCGGTGGACTAACATTTGTAACAACGTTAAAAGTAGACTATCGAAACTAATGTGGACAAGAGTGCTTTGAAAATCTTTCATAATTAAAATTTGTTGAAGCAAAAATCTAAATTAATAAGCAACTAGAGGAAAATTCAGTTATTTTAGTAGGGGTAGATAATTCTATGAAGAATTGAAATGAGGAAGTCGTGTAAAAAAGAGGTTCCACATTTCCTACACTCTTTACAAATTATAGTCATCGGCCACCGAGTGAACTAACTTTCCTTTTCCCTGCCCATACGCACGGCCCGCTATCATCTCCCGAGCTTTTGTGACCGTCCCCCCGCTTTACCGTTTTAAGTTTCGCCAATAAGTTTTAAATTGAGGTAAAAACACAGAACTGAGGAGACCACTGGCTGGTTTCGGTGGGTAAAACAAAAATGAAATGCCCTATTTAAAAAAAAAAAAGTTTCTTTGTAGAACAACTCATTTGTAGATCTGCGTCCCTGCCCACTGCCCAGCCAAGTACTTGCATGTCTCTTCTTCACTGTATGCTTGGTTCTACATCTTGGAGAGTTCAAACTGATCTCTCTCTGTTGTGGACATTATTCCTGGTTTTAGAAACCCGTCTCATAAACCACTGCTTCCTCTGTTTAAATACTTAAATCTTAAATGTTGCATGCTAACAAACCACCTAAAATCATAAAATAAATAAATTAAATTGATTTTGCAATATTCAATGAAAACTAAACTAATCACTCGCAGACTAATTTGAAATATTTGATGATCATTGAGTATTGCAAATATTATATTTAGGTACTCGTAGCTCCATTCATCCAACCTATCGAAGATCCACTCTGGATTCGTGATGATCTTGGCTCTAAAATGCTCTACCTCTCCCATACACAATCTTGACATAGTAATTATTACTTAGGACAAAAACATCGGTAAGAGAGTAGAGACCAGACCTATTTTCTTATCTTATTAATCTTGTAAGAAAAGTCATCAGATTTAGCAAGATATAAATCCTGTGTAGACCCCAGGTACCTATACCTACAACTTGCATTCATTAAGTCAACTTCAAAATTTCAAAGTGCCTTCTTTCCTTCCAAGTCTTAAGCGGACGTCGAATCTTAGGATATAGTATCAAAAAGCTTAGGAATTGCCTTCAGTACCGTGCTTTCGGAGCCAAGAGCCCAATCACGATTCCAGAGCGGTTCCATTTGTATGGTAGGCAACTAGGCGGCGTGTGTCCGTAGGCGGGTCGGGCGAGGTCGGCGACGGCGCGGGGTCGTGGTGGTGGTGGGCGGGCGGTGGCGGCACGGCCGGCGTGCTGGCGCTGCTGGCGCTCTGCAGGCGCAGGCCTCGCGCGCGCCGCCAGCCGCCGCCGCCGCCGCGACCGCCGCCACGCGCGCCCGCCGCGAGACTCGCCGCCGCACACGACGCCGTATGACGACAACCCAACAACGCACTTGAATACACCACTTTCAAATACCACCTGTGTTTCATTTGTAGTTTGTGACAGAAACGAACTGTTAGGTTTGAGGTGCTTGCAATAAGTGCAGGCCGAATTTTAGTTATTAGGCAGGTGTAGTTTTAAATTCTTTGTTTGGTGTAAGACAGATTTTGGTGGGACAATCTGTTTATTAGGCAAGATAATATCACAGATCATAAATACGGGTTCATGGATATCATTCCTCAGTAATACTGCCCCAAAAGTTGTGGCAGCATACAGCTCTACAATAATTGTCTCCCTCAACGCAGCCACCGGAAGAAGTCAACTAACGCTTTCGTTTCGAGTCTTTATGAGGCTGCAGAATGTGTGATGTGCATAACATCGGATTTATTCATTCAACCCTATTAGTGGTGTGACGTGCATTTGATTCATCCTAGTTCTGGTAAAAGCGCCTGCGCAGATTCTACGCATTCTGATATCAGAAGCAACCCTGAGAACTCTTATATAATAAGCGCCTGCGCAGATTGTGCTTTTTGACATCAGATGCTTGCCCTCAGCTCAGGTAAGCCATTGGAGGTCAAAGCGCACAGAATACATACCTATCCTATAGAATAGGCGAACTCATTATTTATGTAATATGCGTCTGCACAGGTTCTGTGAGATTTACGGAGGTTTTGTCATTGCCTACCTAAATATGCCTACTAAGACAGGGACAATTTAATAAAACGATAAAGTTAATAAGGCAAACACAGTTTTGCAAATTTATTCCACAATTAACTGATAATAGATTGATACAAGTCAGGTTTCTAACAGTACGGACATGCTAAGTGGTCGAATACAAACAAAGTTTAGTACAGTAATAATAATAACATTACAGAATTCCTGGACTTTACAATAACTACTTCCTCACTCTAATGTATTTTAAGGGACAATATTATGTAGTAATAATAATAAAGCAAAAAAACTAAAGCAGGAACACAGTTGGAAATGTTGTCGAGTTGGTGGTTCTATCTTAGCCGTAATCTAGAGTCGTCGAGTTCAGTTCATTCCATTAAATTCATTCTCAAGTATCCTAAGTTGTAAGTATGTCAAAAAACAACAGTCAAACTCCTTATAATAATAATAATTACTGCTAAAATACACATCACATCGCAAAATGCGTTCGCAGGAATAAAATATATCGAATAACATGTATTAAAAAAAACAGACAGTCGAAGGGTCCCAAGACCCGAGCGCGCGACCACAAACAGGCAACCGCGGCCGCGCACCTCGCTCGAATAAAGAGTATATATTAAATATATACGGCTAATACAGAAAAACATAAGCATAACGGGAAACTTACTATCGAAACATCTCATAACGTCCTACTTTAAGATTTTTACCGAATCGATATGCGTTACAAAATCGAAAACTCGAAAATCAAAATAAAAACACATTATATAGAAAAAAGTGGTCGATCCTCCGGGCTACGCGTGGCGAGGATCTGTCGTAAACGTAACGAACCGCTCGTCCATTGCGGCATCCGAGTTGTTCCCCTGCGCAGCTTGTAGTTCTCCGGAGACAGGGGCTCGGCTCGGCCGCGACTCGGACGGGGGGAGGGGTATAGGTATAGATATATGTCGGCAGACAGAACGCGGCCGCGACTAGCAGCCAGCAGCTAGCTGCTCGCTAGCGGCGTGCACTCCCAGCCGCACGCTGCCGCCGCCGCCGCGTCCAGCCGCCGCTTGCTATCCCCCCCAGGGTTCTGGTGACCCCCGTCCAATTTACGTTTACCTGAAACGCGATATGCATCGTTACCATTTGCCCATCCTCTGATATTCAATACCCCGACTCTCTCTTAGGGAGGGACAACAACAAGGACTTCCACAAACTTCGAATAGAAAATTTGGACTCTTCACTCGATCGAACCGCATTAAAAGTTTGTGGTAGCCTTCATGACAAGGATCTGACGATGGAGGTTAGGGATAAGGAAGTAGGAGAGGTAGTTACCGATTGACAACACATTGCATTCCAGATTACACGCATACCATCAGACACGCTGAAATAAAAGGAAACTAATCAGCGGACGTCTATTCTATGGAAGCTACGAGGTAGCCGAAAAGAGTCCAAAGTTTCTATTCAATAATTTGGAATTTCATTTGGGTAGGCATTTTGTCGTTTTCATGATATTTCTAATGCCGTCTGTCGGAGAAAATATGTAAATCACTCGTGTGACTTACACTTCCGCAAGGTTGGTTTGGGCTTTTTGAAGTACCTATGGGAACCTTACGTTACGTACCAAGAAGATTACTTGCAAAATGATTCTTATTGGTCCAATTTCTGATACGAATGCTGAGAACAAAGCTTTTAAAAACACAAGAGCGTAAAGGAGATGGGGGTATAAGGACTAAAGTAAAAATATATCACATCATACATCTATAGGGCTGGGGGTGCAGCGGAGCATAGAGATTCCCGATTACACCCCGAGGGTTTCAATCGTAGGATTCGGGTGCCAAGGAGCATTAACCTAAGGGTTTCAATCGTAGGGTTCGGGTGCCAAGGGGCATGACCCCAAGGGTTTCAATCGTAGGGTTTGGGTGCCAAGGGGCATGAACCCAAGTGTATCAATCGTAGGGTTCGGGTGCCTAGGGCCTGAACCCAAGGGTTTCAACCGTAGGGTTCGGGTGCCAAGGGGCATGAACCCAAGGGTTTCAATCGTAGAGTTCGGGTGCCAAGGGGCATGAACCTAATACCCGATGCAAGGTGGTAGGAGAACCTGTGCGGGGATGTTATATGACTGACCTGGTAAACTTGGCTTGGCGCGCTGGCTGCCACGCATGGCGCTGGGCGTGCGGCGGCCACGCGCGGCGCGTCGCGCACCACCACGGGCCCCACCCGCGCCCGCCGCCGCGCGCCGCGCCCATCGGGGCCCGCCCGTCCCACATGACCCAGCCTACGCATACAATACCACTTTCAACACTTCCTTCTACTCAAGCCTCTTCCTGAGAACTGTACTTCTATCGCGAACAAATCTGACAATCGCCGCGCTAGAGTATTCGAGTTATACTACGCGCCAACTGCCAACCGCTGTAGTGTTACCGCGCAGCGTATCTCGGATACGCTAGCGTTACGATACGTTTGCGATTGTCACATTTATTCGTGATCAAGGCACTAACCACGAATAAATACGACAGTCGCCGCGTTACGTAAACCTAACGTAATCGAATCATATTGCGCGTCAACTCCAGCTTGACTGGTAGCGCCACCGCACAGGACCTCAGATACGCTACGGATACGTTTACGATTGCCAGATTTATTCGTGATACGGCCTATGCGCTAAGGAAAATCATCCTTCACAAAGATTTTCAAAGATCTTGATGTTTCTATATCGAAATATGTGATGATGAAACATGATGCGAGTTGAAAGTTAAGATTTCTGTGACATCAGTTATGAGTAGAGTAGGATTCTACGAGTCTGTAGGTAGCGCATCCCCGTGTCAAGGGAAGATCGCGGGTTTCAATCCCGCTCGACTTGGGATGTTAAAAATCTTACTTTCCATTCGCAACAGGGTACATCACAGATCGCGGTATAAAAATCAAAGGACGTTGCATACTAAAATACATACTCGAATTTTGCAACTATACAACCATATTTAACTATAACTTACAGCAGAATTAAAAACCACGTAGTGTCGGATCCAGAATCCCGATTTAGGAGAGGCTTATCCCAAGGTTTTGGTTTTGGAAGTTTTGCCTGACAAATCCTGGGTCATTCTTGGATAGACCCGAAGCTATTGGGTGGCTCATAAAAACGAGAGTTTGCCCAATAGATGCGAGAGTAGTCGGTAGACATTCAGCTACAAACGTTTGCCGCGTCTGATCGGTGATTACTAGCTTGTATTTTAATTTGCAACCAGCTCCAATTTACCCGAGTTTATATGACCCAAAACTACGTAAATAGGCTAGACGCGTGGCGCTATTATGAAGAAAATACGCTTAGGTTACTGACGAAGTTTTAGGCCAATCACGAGTTGTCACGAAGAACATACCAAAGCAGAGTATGGTACCTTGGCTAAAATACAAGTGCCGAATTCTAGCAGCCATAACACATACAATATCAACGGTGAACCACCGAACAAGCAAGGAGGCAAACTGTCGCCAAGTTATAGACTACTAAGTTGTGATAACTTAGACATTCCAAATCGGGTTCATAACTAAAATGCGTTCTAAGATCCCTTCGTAACTCCCAAAAGGTTGATCTTCTTGATAAATTTTTTTTTAAGCAGAGTAATTTTTCGTGATGCATAACTAAATCTAATCGTACTAGGTATAGGATCACCGTCGATATATTTTCGTTATTTACAATGGATTATAAATCTGCCAGAAAACGACACAGCACACACCAAAAGAATGATGGTAGTGTTGGATAGCGTGTGGGACTCGCCACATTACCTTTTTTTGCCGGACGGAGGGTCATTACGAATTTAACGATATACCAATTCGGTCTTATTCCAGAACGGGGACTAAAGAAAGTCACGGTTTAAACGACAAGGTTTATACAACCCGGCCGAATTAACATGACACCTGGCTCGGAACTCGATACTTCCCCCGCTACACCGCTTAATTCGCCCGGATTGTATAAACCTTGACGTTTAAACCGTGACTTTCTTTAGTCCCCGTTCTGGAATAAGACCGTTTGTGTTCAAGAATGTTCCACTACTACTAATTGGAAAACCATTTTCCTCTAAGGTACTGAATGGAATGAGTATTACTTGCAAGAGTAATTTTAGGTGGCGAGTCCCAAACTTTGTAAAAAAAACTACTAAAGGGAAAACTACAAAAACTGTCTAGAAATAGTAGGTATAGATTACCGTTTTCAGTGCTAATAATTATCGATTTTATCTAATGATCGGAAATAACTAAAGGTTTCTAAATACTAGATAAATACAATACCTACTCATGCTGATAGACTAAAAGTCGCTATGCTCACCTACTAGTACTATTTTCTTTTTATTTACTCCAAAATTATGTTATTTGGATGATAGGTATAATACAACATTCATAGTACAGTATTGCTAGTTTACGATTGTATGTGAAAGATCCACTTTGTTCGAAAGCGTATTGTTAGTGAAGCACAGATAAGACAACACAAAAATGGAATCTTCCACCGTCAAATCAAGAGGAAGCGATATAATTTACAGATAGTGAAACAATCAGGTACTGTACATACCGAAAGAACATTCCGAATCAATTTGTAATTCTACAAGTACGGCCAAAATGCATTCTATGATAACAAATTTAAGAAGACAATTTTATTTAAAATTTAGTTCTACTAACTTCTAATCATACGGTCTAATATCAAAAACATTCACTAATAAAATTTGGAATAAATAATGAGTATGGTACCTGAATGCCTCCGGTTAGATCGTAGTAAAGCGAGTTGGGCCCGATAGCGAGCTCGTCGTCCTGAGTGAGGCATTTACCAAGCGGGTCAGTTAGTCTTCAACATATTCGCTACCTCGTTGCAACAACGAGAGAACATTACTCGCGGGCGCGGGCGCGGGCGATGCGGGCGTTAGTATGGAACCAAGCGAAGCGCTACATGATGGAAGTGACAAGCGCGACGGAATGACGCTAAGCGGTGCAAACGTGAAATGGCAACTGAAAACAACGAGCGCAGGTCAACACGTGGACGTGTTAGTCGGAGCCCTCGTAGACCCGATGGTGATAGCCACCCTCAGGCCTACACACTACCGTCTTTACAGAGTCACTAACTCCATTCGACGATCGGGAATTGACTCGGAAATCATAGTTATAGAAAACAATATGAATTATAATTTGGCAAATCAAAAAAACGAAATAACGATGATGAGTACGGCGACTAGTGACTAGTAAATAAGTGATTAATAGTGAGTGTGTGTGGGGACCCACCGGTTGCGGTCTGTTGGGAGGCTGGCGGACGGCGGACGGTTGCGGTGGCCCCGCGTAATCAAAATAGAACTCATCGTACCGGTAAAATGGCTCATTGTAGCCACCTCGGTAATCACCGTACCCGTAATAGTCGTAATCATAATCTATAAACACACAACACAGGCCTTTTTAGAGGCTAAGCTAGACTAAGCTAACTTACAAGCTACCGTGTGGGCTGGACTGGAGTGGACTGGTCTAGGCTGGACTGGGCTGGACTGTAGTAGAGTTACGTACGGGTGGCCTCGCGAGCCGCGACACTCGGTACAGTTGTAAGGACATGCGAACACTCCACTCCGCACGCACCGCGCAACGCATGCACCGACAACCAAGCGAGCGCTCATCACATCACAACACGACAATAATTTAGAATTTTGATCTTCCAACTTCCTTTTCCTGCGAGACTTGTCCCACCACCGAATAAGCGATGTAACAATGCCAAGATAACGGCCACCAGTGACCTCTGCGTTCCAGACGCTGCGGTAAAAATGAATTTTAGATTCAAAGCATGCACTTGTTAATATTGTTAACACTTTGATGACGATATGTGGCCCTGCCCTGTCTGTTATCGAGTGCTAGTTTCGGTTTAGAGTCATGCATCGCTCCTATCCTACCTGCTAATCGATCACTAGCTTTCGTTTAGCGTTAATGGATTATGTTGTGGGGGGGCCTCGACGATACACTACAAAACCACACAAATATTGAACCGTTTTTACAGTAGCATCACAATCACATAGGACGTCACATGGGAAATCCCGCGTGGAGTGTATAGTAGCGGCCGTATTGTTAGTAGGGAGTAGCGGAATGTGCGAGTGTGCGCGTGGAGACCACACCGTGTCACATCTCATTTGTATGTGTGCGAGAGAGAATCAATGATAGATAGATGGCGGGAAATTAATGAAATCGTTGAAAACAAGAGTTTGATATGAAAATCCCTCCACCTAACTTGTTGGTAAAGATTTACAACAGTGTCGATAATGCAGACCTCGGTGGGTAGACGTCTTACTTAAAGGTGAACCATTTCCTTAGTTTCTAGAATTCAGTCTTAGTCAAAATGATTGCTAGTACACACTAGTGTGGAGAAGCCTATTAAAAAATCATATGAGAATAACAAAACTCAGGATAAACAGTGAAACCTTACCCCAATATTCAAATATCCGTCTTACCCACCGGGTCTAGTCAATAGTTTGTTCACGAGTACGCCAATCTTCCTACTCTCAAATCAATCGTTTAGCGTCGCTATGGACAATGTAGATTCGACGCCAAACAACCAATTTCAAGAGGTTCAGAACGGCAGTTATGTCTTGCCCTCTAACTTTAGTCGTTTGCTGTTGCAATTTACAAAAACCATGTGCAGGTTTATTCATCGAGACAGCAAATGGCTAAAGTTTAAGGTAATTTGTAATAGTAGCCGGCTTAACATGAACTATGTGATACTAAGTCGGTAGTCACAGAGGCGTCGCTTTAACGGCAATACATTTTTAGGACTCCCATAATTTTTTTATTGATCTAAAAAAACCAAACCACACCCTTTAGAATCCCCAAGGGACGGCTTATGCGCTGTCCCACATTTTTTTTTACACTGCGAACCGTTAAGTGGGTGTGGCGAATTCAACCAATACCATTGTACGCCTGACTTACAAAAAAAGCGCCCCAGTTTAATAGATGGCAATCCCGTATGCGACACTTTTTTGCTAGAAACTAATATCAACACCACGTCAGTGCATGGTTATTGGACGATGAATTTGATTTGTTCGTGGTTTCGTTAGCGATATTACGGAAAAGGCTCTCTTTTACCTTAGTAAATAAGTTTATAATGTAAATTCGATGACTGTAATTAGGGAAACACGTAGATTGAACTCCTTTGGTTATCTTTATTGTATTTGAATTTGTTATCCCTATTGGATACCCTTATTAATAAAATAAGATTTAGTATTAACTGTAAGGACATTGTAAAAAGGAAATCTTCTTTCTAAATAAATAAAACTCTTTTGAAGCTGACTGACAATCAACGCACAGCCTAAACTATGAGGATAGTATCCTTATAGTGTAGGGGTGCACTAGGAAAGGAATTTTGAAAAGTCGCGTCCTAAAGGGTCTAAAATTAGGATCAAAGATTTTAACCACCAATGCGTATGCTGCTACCACGCGAGCAAAGCCGCGGGCCCGAGCTAGTAAATAAATAAATTTAGCCGCTGCGACTTGCTAGGTTCACAGAGTTGACTCGCCGGCTACTACACGTGTTTGTGTTGCGGTTGTATGCGCGTGTATGTGTGCATGTGTGTGTGTGCATACGTACCGTAGTCGGCGCGGGGCTGCGGATGGCGAGGCGGCGGCTGCGGCGTGCGGCCGCGCAGCGTGTGCACGGGAGAGCAGCTGCACCAATCAAATCTGACAGTTAACAGCCACACATTACTGCGATCTCTTGCGAGGGTACTGACCTACACTGGCCTTTTAGACAACATTATGCCGACTTATGGATACCACAACCTCCAATAAGCACTATACATCAATATATATAAAACTCTTTTGAAGCTGACTTAAAATCAACGCACAGCCTAAACTATAAGTCCTAGAGGTATGAAATTTGGAGGATCCTTATATAAAGTGTACGGGTGCACTAAGAAAGGAATTTTGAAACGTCACACTCTAAAGGGTAGAACGCGAGCAACGCCGCGGGCGACGGCTAGTTTTAGTAAGGATCCCTAATTTTTTTGAAAATATAATATAGCCTACGTCACCCGGGATATTGTAGCTTCCCAACGATGAAAGAATTTTAAAAATCGGTCGTTACGGAGCCTATTCAAAACAACAAACAATCAAATCTTTCATCTTTATAGTATTAGTATAGATAGGTATGCTACTATCAGTGAAAACATGTTATTAGCCTTTTGTTTCTAATTGTTATCTATTATGTTTTTAAAAGCTATAAGTTTCCAAAAATAAATAAATAACAGTCGTGGACCATCAATTTCACTTTTTCGTTGACCCCGGAAATAGGAAAGGGTGTTATAAGATTGACGAGGTGGTGTCTCTGTCTAATGATGACCAGCACTGCTGAAAATCTAAGGAGATTTTTAATGTCGGGGGTTTTTAAATTTATGTAAAATTAACTTATAACTGTTTAAAACATTGGTTTTCAGTTTCAAACCAAACACAACAGCAACATTAGTGATAAGTATAGTCGGTCACAGTACGCTACGTAGCTGTTACGTTGAAGACTGATGACAGCAACATTGGTTACAGAAACATTGTTAACTGTAACATAGGTAACAGTGTACCACGTACCCACTGCATACCAACACTATTCACATCATTATTGTCGATAATATGGTGAACAGTAACATTGGTTAGTGCAACATGAGCAGCAGTAACATCTGTAACAGTGTGCTACGTACCCGCCACGGCCGTGCATCATCTGCATCATGCGACGTTCGCGCGCGCGCAGGATCTCTTCCTTCTTCTTCTTGTCGGAGGGAGGCTTCGCGAGCGACACTTCCAGTCGCGCGCCGCCGAGCTCCTTGCCGTCCAACTCTTGCATCGCCTGTTATTGCACACAACATTTTTGCTTAGAGATCTGCATGCCTAGTGTGTATTGTATAGATATATGAGCAGCGCCCCTAACGGGAAGCTTACATAACTGATGTCGATACTATACACTACGACAGAACTAAAAATGTTGCTGTTACATGTTTAGCAGTGGATTGAAATAGGCTAATTAATAATCAAGTAAGATTAGTATGTCTTCCACTAATATCACCTCTTTTGGATTAGTGGAGTTGAATCGGACTGGGGAGATGGGCTGGTTGATATAACTCACCTTGACAGCTGAGTCCCGGTCATCAAAGTGTACGAAAGCATAATCCTTAATCTTCTTAACGCGCTCGACGGCTCCAAAACGTTCAAATTCATCCTTCAGCGCTTCTTCAGTTATGTCTTGAGTGAGGTTCCGTACGTACAATACTTTTACCTGGAACCGAATAATTTGGTATCTTATACTAGCTGCAACTGCCAGAAAATCTGTTGGCATATCTTTGCGTTGAAATAAAAGTAATAATGACAAAAATCACGGAGTGGTTTCTGATCTACGATGATGGTAAAGTAATACAATTAAATGATCTCCTAGATATAAAAGTGTACTTACTTTGCTCATTGTTACTTCGTCTGGTTCTTCTTGTGGATCGGCCCAGTCTACTATTATATCACAGCCCCAAACCTGCTAACCGAAAATATGATATTAGAAATATTGATATTGATCTTAGACTATCAGTACAAAACACTTTGCCAATAACATGTTGAGTATTACATACCTTTATTCTACCGGTGCCAAGTCTACGTTTTGCCAAGGACGCCGCTTTGTGAGACTCGTATTCCAAAAAACAAAATCCTCTATTTTTCTTCTTGTCATCGGGCGAACTATATATAATAACTTCCACGAGTCCGGCTGCAATCACACCAAACAGATAAAGGGGCGGCAGCGGGCGAGGCGCTAACGTAACAAGCTTCGGCGAGCCTGACGCATTCATTCATTCCTTTAACGCTACTAAAGTATGAAGCAAATCAAACGATATTCCAGGAGAACATATAAGGTACCGAAGAAGTACTAGTCTAGAGAACAACAGCAAGATTCTCCAGTCATTACCGGTGAGCATTCTCGAGGCGAGGCCAATCTTAATACTGTATCGCATCTACGGAGCGACGCGCGCCGCTAGGCTCGCATGACGTCACGCACCAGGCAGCGCACGCACCGCTCGGCTCGCGTGACGTCACACACCGGGCAGCGCGCGCCGCCCAACGGTAGCACAAATTATGAATTCGACAAGGACTTACGTGCATGGCTAGTAAACTCCTCAAACAAATCGTCCCGATCTCGATTCTTAGGGATATTCCCCACGAATAACCGGTGATTGTTAAAGGAAACGGTAACGCCAATCTTTTTCCCCTTTCGAATTTCATAATCATTCAGCTGCAAGAACAATTCGAGGGAGAATAGCCTTAGGCCGGGGCCAACCAGGCGGGGGCCGCGGGCGCAGCTCGCCGCGACCTCCGGCCCAATGACTGGAGACAGGCGGGGTAAGGGGTAGGGGGCGCGGGTACAGGGCTCGGGTACTGTGCGGGGGGAACAAGCGGGACGCAAGCGGGGCATCTTCAGCGGTCCACACCAAGCCCCACGCAAACAACCCCACAATTACAACTCTTTAATTCATTCGAGTGAACATTACCTGTTAATTTACCAAATTCCTCCAGTATCTCCTCTTTGCCTTTCGACTTGGGAATGTTGCCGACGAAAAGTCGAAGATTCGGTACGCTAATCTTAATTCTCAGAGTCTTCCCTGGTTTTATTTCGTGATTATCGAGCTGTGGGAAAAATAATAAGGGAACAATTTTGAAAAGGGTGGTTTTTTTTGG
Organism: Eulithis prunata; assembly: GCA_918843925.1. NCBI lineage: Eukaryota > Metazoa > Arthropoda > Insecta > Lepidoptera > Geometridae > Eulithis > Eulithis prunata. Next base: position 1,601,394 of record OU974016.1, on the reverse strand, counting down.
AAACCGGGCTAGCCGAGTCGCGATGAATGACGAGTCGCGTCTCGCGGTCGCGGTCGCTGTCGCGGTCGCGGCGACGAGCGGCGCGGCGAGCGGAGCGGTGAGCGGCGCGGCGAGCGGCGCGGCGAGCGGCGCGGCGAGCGGCGCGGCGAGCGGTCGCCGGCGCGGACGCGGCCGCGGGTGATGACGGTTAGAGCCAATCGGATGAGTTAACTGAACTGACGATGAGAAGCCGAAAGTGGTGCGCTGACCTCGCGTCAGTCAGCACTGAGCAAAGAGGAGAGCCTGAGATATTACACATTCTCGGTCAGAGAATTTTTGAAGCCAATCGAAAGTTAACCCTGAAGTGAGTGGACCGTTTGATGAAGTGAAAATAAAAAGAAGCGAGTAGTAAAGTGTGATGGTAACAAAAAATAAAAAAAGCAACTTAAAATTGAACGAGGTGCAACGGTAAGAACGGGATGATATCTCAGGACAAGCAAGGCTAGATCAGTTTATAGGTGTTACAGATTGCACAATTACACAACATCGTGAGTACAGTGCGTCGCCGGCCGCTTGCATGTCATGTCGGTCCTACACCCGGTACGAATACAACTAGGCATCCTCTGGCGTCGGAAAACAAGAATGCAAAGGACCGTCGAGCGATATATTAATGTCATGCTTTTAAAATGATATAAAAAGCCTACATCTAATTTTCCCAGTGAGACTGTGAATCTTTGACAGGCAAATGAACGGAACTTGCAAAAATAATGGCTGATGACCACTAGTCTTGCAAGTGACGCCGAGTCTGGCGGCTTCCACCGCAAGGAGAGAAAACCATCCAGCGACCCAAATAAAACATTAATTTTAAATCGATGCAACTAAGTAGGTACGCGATCGTTTGAGTTGGCTGGTTTTCCCTAGATATTATGGGGATTACAAATGCGGTATGAAGCCACCAAACTTGAGGCAGCTATTAGGTGCAGTGATTCTGTTAATCTTTCTATGGGATTATACTTAAACATTCGGCGAGACACCTGGAAATAGATTTAAATTAGAATAAATTTTGTTTCAATTTCACACCAATCAACATCACAGTAGAGATGAGTCTTGTAGCTTTAGAGTTTTTGACACAATTTAGTAATACCAATCGTTTGGCTGCTGGCAGCCGCACCGCGGAGATGTATGTTAGCTGTCGGTACACTAGTGCCTGCTCACATTCATGTAGCACGAGAGAGGTGCCGTTGAGAACCCAATAGCATACAGTCTTGGGCTTGCAGATACAGTGAACGAGGCACCAATCTCGTCGCAAATGTTTGTTCAACAACTCTACTGCTTGGTACGGTTGCTTGGACCGAGAGAGTGGTAACACGAATTCAGGTCACACAAGTGAGTCACGCAGGAAACCGCACGCATCTAGTAATCTGGCTAGCAATACGATATCTAACGCAGATAACAAGTCCTACATTGCCGCATTTTGCGCGTGCAAAAATAGCGTGTCCTAATTTTGGCTGACCATGAGATTCAATGGCAAATTCTTTAGAAATATCCGTTAGCGGTAACTTGTCGGTTACCACTTTCTCTGTGCAACACCCAATATAATCGAATCTCTGATGCTGAGTCGAGCATTTGAGATGCGATTTAGCAAACATCGAGAGGTAAACAAAAATGGGGGATCACATAAATTCAGCAGAAATTGTTTGAAGAGGTGATCGACCGACAAACGCATTCAACGCGCTGAATTTGGAATATGTTACAAACACCATGAATAAGTAGCTATGTACTTGTTATCATTGTGTCGAGTGATCGTGTACCGTTGTGTGTCGTCCAAATTAAAACAAGAAAGAAGTGATCTGTGAAGATGTTATGATTGCCAAAAGTAGGTTGAATCTTTTGTTAGAAAATTTTGATATCATATGGGAATATTCTGATGGGATAGCTGATGAGTCGAGGTCGAATAACCACGGTCTCTCGAACTATTGCGACCCCGATTGAACAAAATGGATTTTGATAAAATTGTGACCAAACAATTTTCCTCAGATAATTGAGCCATATTGATTATGAGTTATTACTTATTACCCAGGTGTTTGCAGACATTTAATGGTAGAATAGAAATGACCCTTCAACCCGCTCTGATGACGACACATAAGCCAGTTCCCACGGTCTCGAATCACAGAGATTACCCAACACTTAGTATAGAAAGTTCGCCACGTCATAGCTTGCGTGGTAGTTGCTATGGCGACGAGGTAGAAACAGATTGTTAGTTGGTATGGATGGATACATCTAGTGGCGTTGACCGTTAGTTTTTGCGACTCCTAAAATTAGCAGGAAGTAGGTCGTTGAGCCTCGTGAATTTATCGCAGATAAGCGGTTTCATTGTTGGTGTTTTAATATGATGAGATATTCGTCGAATGCTTGAAAATCAGTGACATTTCAAGCCAACTTTTAAGTATGTTTGCGCAAATGAAGAGTATACATACTCTTGAGTAGGTATGCAGTACAATAAAATGGATGCCAAAACCTCTATCTTATGTAGGTAATTGAGTTTCATTTCAATGCAGTTTCTACACCCAATTTTTATTCAGTCGGTCACCTCATCAAACCATAGAGAATAACTAGAAGAAGTCTACAATGTACACCGTACATTGCGTACAGCTTATACGACAGGTAATGTGGTGAAGGTAATGCACGTCACGTACATTGCGTAGTTTTACAAAATTGGCAATGTAGAGGCTAAGGATCCCACACCACCTGTTTTAAACATTTAACTAGGCAAAGACGACGCAGTCAGTAACCGTTATTTGTTTTGAAACCATAAACCAGTGATCTTAAGGTTTAATTTCGTAAAACTGTCACAAATATGGCAACATGCTGATAGTACTGATTCTTGTAAGTGCTTGATATACTCTGATGAACGATTGCTACAGAAAGATCCAGAGTAGTGTTCACCCTTAGCCAGTACATTGAGTACGTGTACGTACATCTGTCGATAACTAGGCCAGCCTGAAGTTAGACACTTGTAAATATCATTTTATTTGTCTGAAGCTACGTTCATCATACTGCCTTCAGCCAGAGCCAGAGCTGTTCTGTCTTCGAATATAGCAAGAGATCAAAATGCATGTCTACTTTACTCTATGGTTTCGGTACTAGGATAATCTTAAACCCTCGTCCTCCGAGGACGTACTTTGTGAAGAACTATCATAGGCGTGTGGGCTGGTTAATTATTCCACTACAATGGCTCACACAGAGGCAAAAATAAGGTATCTGGCAATGTCCTAATTCGTTATTTTAAGGCGTTGGTCTGGCTGGGGTGTGGATAGCAGGGGGATAATGCACAATACAGGTACTAAATTTAGAAGGTATTTGCCATGGTACATTTAATATTAGACGGGCCATGCTAGTTATAAAAAAAAACAAAATCCATCACTATAGACAATTCGGACATATTAATATCCTTCTAACCTAGTCTAAAGTTTTTTAGTACTTACGATTGGACCAACAGGCGAAATCACTGGTAATTTACTAAAACTTAAAAACTAAAGTATTTTTGACTAATTTTCATTTGATTGTGAACATTCTGACCACGGTTGGCAAACAAGAACAAAATGATAATTCTTATTAAATCTAGCAAAATATGATTAAGATTTTGATGTCCTGCCATAAAAGTCGCTATGATATTTTGTTAAGAGAATTTCTCCTAACTGAATAAACATCATCTTGTCTTACTAACTTCAGAGAGGCTTCGTCACAGAATTAATGAACAGTAGTTAAGGTATGCTAACATCGATCAGTACAAACCTCCATAACAGCGCGTTGCGTGGCATCTCGCGACGTGAATGTGACGAAAGCGTAGCCGCGATTGGCACCCGTCATGGGGTCCATCATCAGTCGTAGGTCCCAAATCGTCCCACACCGCTCGAATAGGGGAATCAGCTCGTCCTGAAAACCATGCATCAATGAATTAATGAAAATTACTTTTACACCGAACAATATGAACAAATAGACAATTTAGCTTGAGTAGTAGGTACCTAAGTCAGTTCAAGATGTTGTCAACTTTTTCAGAATTTCAAAATAGAAAAATTAGAAAATAAATTATTGGATCATCATAATACTACTTTCATAATAACGCTAAATATTACTAAGATAGAGTTTTGACTTCTTTATAATTGTTGATGAAACTTTGCGTCTTATTATAATTTAGTAATATTGACGGTATGCACTGTACAATGGTCGGCCTTATCGCTCAGTAGCAATCTCTTTCACGGACATCAATGAACAAAGTATACAGGTGAATATTTCAAACAGAAGCGTCACCTCAAAAGTTGCACTAGTTTGTTGTAAAACAAAAAAAAATACTAAAGAACATCTTTAGGTTTTGTTTATCTATCAACTTCCATAATCTTCAGTATCATTGTCCTATGCGGTCGGTTTTTTTATTGTTCTTAATCAAAACTTTGTGATATAGACATACCTCATACATATCCTTAGGTATCTTCCCACAAAACACCTCGCAGCCAGAGCCGGGTGTGCTCCCTTGCCAACCCGGCGGCGGTCCGCCATATTTGCGTTGACCTGAAATGTTACAAAACATTATGTTGAAAATCGTTGAAACACTTTTGAACATAAATATCGTTTCCGTCGGCACAGTGTGAAAGCGTGTAGTACTAAGTGTATGAGATTAGATGCCCACGACATGATTTACCTAGGTCTCGTGTAGGGGCGACAGGAATTATAATACGAAAAGAAAGTAGGTATTAAAGTTACGTTTATCCCAAAAACAATAACAATGACAAATCCGTAGATTTTTCAGTAAACTGTAGTTTGTGAAACTCTCCAAAAGTAGGTGGTTTCTAGCCTATTCCACGCGACTAAGTTTAGAAAAACTGACATCCAACTTACGGCTATGGTCAAAATGTAACCCTTACGGGGTTTCAAATGGATCGCGAAGGTATTAAAAACCTTATTTGCCAAAAACATCCATAGATTTCGAGATCAACGCTACAGAAGAAAAGGCTTGGTAAAGCTAGATAAGCTTCTGTAACAATTCATTACGAAAATGTAGACTATGCCCCGGCAGCTTTATGAATTAGCTAATGCACTTGTAACTTGATGAGACAAGACAATTGCAAGACAACAAAAGAAATGTGAGCTTTTGAGTCAAAGCCCACGAAAAGCTCAAAGCCTTTTTTCTGCAGTCGGAAATTTCGCAATTCACATCAACGCGACGCGAATACCTACCATACCAAGTATGGCGTAAGTCAGGGCTAGTTTTAGTACCTGCCCTGTTTATTTCTGTACCGGTTTCTCGTATAAGTAGGTACGTATAAATCGCGGGTACTAGGTACTCGAATCGGAACGCTGCTGCATCGAAAGGGTGAAAAGACCGGCTCGCAATAAAAACTTTTGAAACAGCTGGTGTTCTGGTCGCGATGAATAAAATGCACACACAAGACTATTCTTTGTGTCAAGGGGTAATCTTATAAGATTTTTTTATGTAAAATATCATGAGAAATGTCGTAAAGCGCAGCCTGCATTGCATAATTATACTTCGAAACCTTTAATGAGATTAAAATTACAAGATAAAGTTAGTACAATTATTGATTTCCCTATAGTCAAACAAAGAATAATATTTTTTTCATTAGACATAATTCAACAAGCAGATGACCGATCTGATGTTAAGCGGTTACCTTTGCCTATAACAATGCATACGTCACAGAGCCCGTCCATTGAAGACGCGCTTTGTGAGACGTTGCACTGAGCTCGTCACTCGGTACCCTCACAGTTGACATCCTCACAAAATTATAATCTGTGTTTCTCAAAATAAAATAATCTGATTTGATTAAATCTTCATGTGTATCACTGATGGCGGCAGAAATAGGCACAGACGTAATATCCTGGACGAGCTCCTTCACAAAGAGTCCTAAAATTACAATGGTGTGAGTTGGTGATGTGATGTAATGAATGACTGACCTGTAGTGACGTCCAGCGTGTACCCAGTACGGGCCAGGATCAGTTTGATCTTGTCCTCGTCCGGCCCTTTGACCTGAACAGGGGGAGAGAGCGCGGGGGCGCCCTGCACTCCCGCTCTGCTCTTCTGTCTGAAACATCGTCAACATACACCTTAGAATACACTTCTTTTATACTACCACCTACCTTTAGGGGCAGTCGACTGCTATAGAGGTATAGACTCGCGCCTTCCAACGGAAGACATAGTTATAATAGTCACGATCATCCAGTTATTTGAGTTGCTAAGAAATTCCTTTCAAGTCTAAGCAGAGCTGTTTTGTTTCTCTTGGAAGCAGCGAGACCCATCAAGGAATCTCGCTGCACCAGGTAATCCTCACGCGTTTTATACGTAAGGAAAACAATTGCGCATCGTTTCATTTGGCTGTTTGCTTGTTCAGTACTAATGATTTATTAGTCATACTACCTGCGTTAGGTCAATGACTAGGTATAGGTTGGCCAATGATGCAAAAACCAGAGTTGTGAAAAGATTACGCGTTTCTCAGAATACCTTTTCCTGCACAAGAATGCGGTAAGTAATATACCGCAGTCGAAAACATCGCGTGCGATGCCAACCTTTTTGAGTCTGTTGTCGTCAACAAGCCCTAACTTACAGAAGTTTGGCCTATAGATGAAAACTTTCGCATTTTAACATCAACTGTAGAGGTGCCAGGCGCGATGTTTAATCATGCAAGTGTGCCGACCGACATAACATTGGAGTCCCTTTGTACGCAAGGAGTGAAATGTTCACAGTCGATGTAAAGGGTAATGTTTCCAGTCAGAAAGCATTCACAAAAGACAGTAATACGTCGTAGGGCGACGAGCGCATTGCAACAACGTCGGTATGAATATGTACGCCCTAAGGCACCATTGCAATAATGAAAAGAGGTAACGACTCAGCGTCATGTTGGCATTTAGCCAATTTGTCGATTTATCTCTATAAGAAAATGCGAATTTCATAGATTTACATTGAGTTGGTGTCGATATTGGTAGGTAAGGTAAACTCCTTGGCAAATTAGATGATGACAACAACAGTGGTAAATGAAGCAGCAATTTCCCAATCAATATAAAGCTATAGTCAAGACTCAAAACGGGACAGAAATAGCATAAATTGCACGACGACCATTTTTTGTGATTACGAACAGTGCCGACAAGTTTTGAGTCGGCCTCGAATGACTATAAAGACATATCATTACCTGGCCAATCGTAGCCTGATCTCAATGATCGCTGACGAGGGGTGCGGGTGGTGGCGATGCCTTGACCTGGCACAATAAGGACGTATAGCGCGTTTAAAAATACCGATTTGCATGAAGTTGCAGACAAACAGGTCCTGCATCACGGCAACAGCGGGGCTAATGACCAGTCGTAATCTAATCTCGCGGTGAGACGCGCAAACATGCTCACTCCACACTGGCTAAATAACTTCGTAAATGCAATGCACTTTAATGGCTTCAATGTGCAAATTGTAAGAGTTGTATTATAGTTTATCGAAAATTAGAACGGTTATTGGAAAGTATCAATCTAGGGTGAACTGGATACGCACAGTTTTATGGGAAATATAATTTTTTTGATAAATCGAAACCTAGCTTCGACTATACAGAAATTGGTTTTGTAAACTTTGTAATATGCTACTTTTCGCAGCGCAGTGAAGTGCTGGGCACGATGTTTCAGACGCGGCAATCATTTTTATTGCTTTTTAATAGCCGGTATCGAGTACATTATTATACCTATTCTAAATGACCTCTTCTGTCAATGGTCAAAAAGATATTTCATTTGGTTGGCTGTGGTCCTTATAGACATGACTCATTTACTCGAAACCGACAAACGCCTAACAAAGAATTTGTTGTCCGTAAAAGATTTTGTAAAGTATCATGTCTTCAGATACTTTCTGTGCACATACTAGTGGATCACACATACAGAGATCAGCCACTCACTATACAGTCTCCACACAGGACCCCACATATAAATGACAAACCACAACCACGTAATTCAAACCTAACGGTCAGCATCATGCACAATATTATGTCAAATCAATTTTTCAATAATGTGACCCAGTTTCAGGCACTTTGGCAATGATCCAACCTCTTTCAACGGGTTGCCTAGGGGAAAAAATGCAGTGTAAAAAATCTAGAGTGGTTTGGTACTCACCTATAGGTCTTCATGACGCCACATAGATAAGCACTCTTATTAGAAACATGTTCAAGATTTGAATCTAAAAATTGTCCAAGAACACTTAAAGCACCGTCGGATGGAAATTCTTTTAAGGCATCTAACGCACGCTCATCCAGTTCTGCGTGCGCTAGCTTTCCAGTCTTATAAATGTCGTCGAGCTTGGCGGCTACCTGGAACCAAAAACATTCCACTTACTATCATCATACTATAGTCACATTTCAGGGGAAGACGCAACAAAGTGCAGTGTATAACTATGCGAGTCTGAATCTTTGAATTAAGCATGTCTCCTGGTTTTCTGACGTGATGAAAAGGGCCATTTCTTTTGGAAGTATTTACGGTTCAAATCTCTCTAAAATAAATACCACAAACCCCCTAATATTCTAGTTCGAGGCTAGCACAGCTAGCGGAACATTCAATTGGATCCCAGTTAATAAATCTTGGTTGCGGAACAGTTGTTTCTATGGTCGATAACTGCAGGCAGCGCTATGCGGCAGACGATGCGGATATCCATTCGCCTAACAAGTTATTGTGAATGCAAAATGCGCTGTTTTATAATTGAGACTGGTACTGTAGGGCGTAGCGTCGTCGTCGCACTGCAGCGGCTCAAGTGGGCTGCACAGTCAAGTGGAGACGGTGAGTTGATTGTATGAATTTGCAAAAATTATTTCAAACGCTGTCATAGGAAATAGAACAGTAGGGGGAACGGTAAATGCACAGGACGCATTAAAAGGTAAATTCCCTTAAAGCTATTGTGCTAGCCTGCGAAGGTTTATTTATTAATAAGTTGTCGCATTGCAGTCAACCAAGCGGCATATACCAGCAGAAACTAGTAACACGGAAGCAAATTAAAAAAAGGTGCACGCACTCAAACTACCCACTGTACACGTATAAGCCCTTCGAGCGCCGAGCGTGGGCGGTTCGAGGTTACTGACTATCTTTGTTTTGTATGTTTGGTTTAGTTGGAAACCCCCTTTATAGGTATACGTATAAAACGAAATTAAACAAATGTTAAAAGGTACCTAGTTTTTTTTACAATCACCAGAGGATGTCTGTTTTGAAATTTTTCTTTTGTTTGGTAGGTTTGAGTTAATTTTGGAAAACGGATTGAACTGATTGAAATTATTACGATAGATTTCGTAAGTTCAAACAAGGTGTACCTTACCTATCACTAGTTGTACGGGCTATTTTTAGTGCACTACATAGGCCGATGTTATTAATCAATTTTCTCTTATCAATCATAAAAGATATTATTGTACGTAAATGGGTATTATCAATATTAATATAAATACCGACCCAACATAACAGCATTCACTCACTTATCAAAATAATGAAACCAGTATTCTATTTAGCGTAAAGTAGTTCTAAACTAAGTCCTTCGTACGGCGGCAAACAGAATTATAACATACTGAACCGCGGATTCCAGTCTATCCTAACATCTCTTCCTTGTATATGGGTACTACAGTGATTTTATTGGATAAAGATTGTTGTTCTTGTTCTTCCCTAAACCCAAAGTTCCACAAAATGAGAGAAAAAACGGGCCATCCACAGATGAGCCACCAATATATTTATATCATTATAATTCGCCCGAAATCTGGACAAAAGTTTTGAGGTACGAATATAAAGTATCAAGGATAGAGTAGGCTTGCTCAGCACCATCCTCCAAGTCTAGTACGCCATAAGGTGGTATCCCATTTGTCAAATATTTTAAGGACTTTTGTTTGATTGCACAATACGTAGAAACGTCATGGATTCATGGGTTGAGAGCACTGACTTTGGGATTCTATTTTCTTCAATGGAAAATTCAAAGATACACATTCAAGGGTTACTTACTACGCTACTATTAGAGCGAACCAAATTGTTCAATAGGAAGTTACGCTTAACGCGTCTTCGTCCACAAATATTTAATTGAGATTGCACGGAGGCTGATCAGTGGCCAAACCAATCGGCCACAGGGGGCGATGTCCTGCCGTCCTGACTGCTCGCACAATGTTATTATCAAAGGACAGTGACGACTTACGTACGAGGAAAATTAAATTAAAGACAATCCTTCCCGCCCCGACCTGGCTGGCGCCTTAGTAGCTCGGTAACCTCGTCTCAACAATTCTGCTATTTTCATATATTTACACAAACATGAATAGAGTCACAAAAGAGGCAAAATGTATTATTTACTCATTAAATTATTTAGGCAGCTAGATAGTCTCCCTAAAGGGTCCAAGGTTAGAGTGGTTTGCGCCAAGCCTGCAGCTTGCACTATCGCCGTACGAGGAATATTCGCACATGTACCTACTATTTACATGTATCGCATAATATGACAGGCGTCATGGCTCAGTCGGTAGTAGCTCTGCCTTCCGTGCTGTGGGTCGTGGGTTCGATCCCCACTGAGAACAAACATTTGTGTGTTGTAAACATAGATGTTTGTTCTGTGTCTGGGTGTTTCTATGTATTATAAGTATGTATTTACAAAAAAAAAATGTATGTGTGTATTCTATCAGCCATCTAGTTCCCATAGTACAAGCTTTGCTTAGTTTGGGACTAGAAGGCGTTGTGTTAAGTGTCCGTGAATATTTATTTAATATTTATTTAATATCATCATGTACGGCTATGTATTCGGATACCGTGGCAGATATACAATAGCCGGATTCAATGTTTGATAGCGCTAGGTTAAATCGTTGCTAGGCAACCAGGAGATGAACCAAATGTTTCTTATAATGTTCAAGATGCAAAAATGGGTCTTCTGTGCGTGTCTTCTATCTTATGTGTGTGAGTGGTTTTAAACTGTGAAAACTTTAGTCTGGAATTTGGCATCCTCAGCCTTCCTTATCGATTAGGCCGACTTGACTAGGATGTGAGGAATGTGAGGGTAGTATAGGTGCTGAGGAAAGTGTCCACACGGAAATGTTTCGATTTAATTTGATTTGTATTGTACCTACCTATACCTACACAAAAATATTTAAAACGTTGTCCCTAGGGACACTTCCCACAAATAAGGGGCAAGGTTGAAATATTCTCCTTTGATGTTGTACCTATAAACCTTACGACAGTGTGCGAATATTCTGTAAAACCCGCAACATTCGACGAATCATTAGATGCCTTTATCACGCAATACGAATTTTTACCTTACCGAAGTCTGAATATTATAAAACACATCGTTATAGTATCTTGTAAGAGTTACTTTTAAAAATTTCTTACATATCGATATTTGCATGCACACAGTATTTCAGTAAGATCTTGTTAGAACCGAATTCTGGAATACCGGTAACTATAGGTGCCTACAATAAAATTCGTCTTGTTAGAATGTTAAGAAATCTTCTAACAGGATTAATTGCTTAGGGATTTATTGGATTTTCATTTTAGAAACGATCAACAAACCAGCGTACTTAAATATGTGTTAAGTAGGTAGGTACTTGAAAGGTTAGGTAGGTTAGGCACCTACCTATTTTCTACAGAGTTCACCAAATAATTCACTTTTCTTGGTCGTGGGCTCGAAGTTCACCCAGTTATAAGTATTGGCCTCATTTTTTTTAACTTTCTTAAGTGTCTGGCTACTCGAGATATGAGATGTTAAATAAATTTATGGAAATTTTTAGACATTGCTAAGCGCCCACCCCTATTGAAAATAGTATGGGGATTACGTAACTATATGATCTATTGTACGTATTTATTGATAACAAAAAATTATAAGCACAAATCAAAGTTTTGCGATTATAGAAATGAATTTATTGAATAGAACCTCTGGGTTCAATCAGACTTTGTTAGCAACTGCTGTCAGTAGGTAAAAGTGCATAATGAGCATGAAATGACTATGTATGTATCTATGTAGTACCTATACCTACATAGATATGTAGGTATGTAGTCATTTCACATTATTATCATTAGACATTGTAGCTAGATTACCAAATGGTAAAAAGGCAGTTGTAAACCCACCAGCTCTATCACATTTTTCATACCTATGTAGGTAGGTGTATGAAAATATTATTATTGTGATAAAAACATACCTACCTAGTATCCAATGGAAGAGTCAAGTTATCTAAGGTCAGTTTTGTCATCAGACAAAGTAGATATATATAGGTACCTACTTTACTTACCTAGGTATGTAATGTAATGACACAGAGTAGAAATTTGTGAGATACAGTTTTTGAATAATATACCAATCAAGATGTGCTTATTAACTTGAAAGGGGTAGATACCTACTGGTAGGTACTTACACTATATGTACATAGTTTTGTTATCATTATTGTCACAGTGGAGTGTTAAGTGCCTTAGGTACAAGTGACAAACTAGGACAATGACTAGGTTCAATGGAATTCTTTACTTGATTAAGTGCTTTTTTTGTATGAATTTAATTTACTGTAGGTATTATTAAAATTACTTCAATAAAAAAAATTAACAAACCAAAGCACCAAGATTATGCTTGTGTAATTTTAATTTTATTAATATAGCTAAAGAACTATGGCTTAATCTTGTTGGATTCTTGTTGGGTGGATATTCTTGTAAGATAATTATTATAAACTACCTACTAATTTAAGTAAATGTAAATAAAATAGTAAATATGATAGTTACCTATATAATGGCAATATAATTTATTACAAAATTAAATGTCTCATAAGAAAAAACTTTTTCTAACAGTATTAGCTTATCCCGTAGGTACTTAGTATGCAATGTGATGATAGTAGGTAGGTACCTACTTTTGTTGCATAAAATAAGTTTAAATATGTAGTTTAAAGTTGTTACTTTTTATTAAAAAAACCAACAATTCTAGTCTGCCATATGAAAAAAATGCAAATCTCTTTAAAAAAAATTTGACCGAGAACATGTAAGTTATTCACTATGTTACCTATGAACCTATGTGGGTTATCAAATTTATATAGCACATTAACTGTTTGTCTACAGCATGTTATTTATTAGGTATAGAGTTTTAATACTATTATAGTCTCACCTTTGGATCCAAGCCATAGTCGATGAGTTTGCGGTAATCTGGTGTGCGGCCAATGTCAGAGTCCTTCCCAGGTACCTCTTCAATGGGTATTTCTCCATTGCCTTCCGCCATTCTGCACATTTTATGTTATGTTTTACACACACTACCTACACTGGCATTCTGCCTAAATTATTCAGGAATGTGTAATAGGTACCTACCTATATATATATGTAGGTACCTACTTCAATATGAACTTTTTATTATGACTTCTGCTTACAGTTTTCATGATTCGCTTTCAGATGATGTTATACAAAAATTCAAGGAAGCCACGTGTATGATAGTAGCCAAATTTCAATGCAAAAAAATATTAAAAACAAAAAGTTTCAAACAATACTAAACAACTAGGTAAATTATTTTTTCTAATGATATTTACCTTTATTTTGTAATTTTTGCAATTTTGGAAGAAAATGATAACAGTTCAACCGTCCGAAAAACAAAAAAACAAATGATGTTCAAACATATGAAATTGTGAAACAATATGATTGTGCTGCGCTCTCATTCCATCCGGGTATGTGTAAATTTCAAAAACAGAATGCTGGGCTCATTTTCTTTAGGGAGGTGACACAATTTTGCTATCCTAAAAAAAAGTACGGTTATACGTCATTAGCAAAAGCACTAACAAAAGGGATGTGAAATCCGGCGGTCAATGACCGAAATAACACAGCAAACTATACTGACAGCTCGTAACTAACTTAAACACATCACTTTCAAGAATTACACTTAGAACACGGCTACAGTCATTTCGATCAAACTAAAAACACTAAACTTTCCGCGCTCAAAACTTTGGTAAATGCAAAACTGCAATAAGTTGAAAGTGCAACTAACTGCACTGCACCCGATAAGAACCGGCCGGCGTGCACCTTATTTTCCAACAAGATTCCAGCTGGAATAAGCACAGGCGTTTTCGAAACATTCGATCACTTTAACACAAAATCACTATGCAACTAAACTAAATCAAAACACTGGTACGCGAAAATAATTACCTATTTTAATTTTGCTAGTTGGTGGCCGAGACAGATATGGCGGCACCGCGCGACGTCAACGTGACCACCAGTACGAGGTCGGGGTTCTCATAGCGACGCGCGCGGGATAATGCAACGAGGAGTGCATACAAAGTTTTATAAAAAGGAGAAAGGGAACTATTTTTTTTAGAAAAACTATAATAACCTCTCTGCTAAACTAATTGCGGCCACATTGAAACGAAAAAATATTTTATTGCACATAGAGTTTTTGCAATGGTTGCGAATTTGCGAATAATTTTGAATGTGAAATAGCGCGGCGCGTCGCGCAAGGCTGCCGGCCGCGAGGTGAGACAGGCTAGCGGCAAGGCAAGACGGCGACGGCGACGGACGAGTGAGAAACAGAGAGTGAAGGGGGGAGGGTATTGCAACCGCTGCCGCCGCCGCCGGTGCAGGCGTGCAGCAGCGACACCGCACAGAGCTCCGCTGCATACTTGCATAAAGTAGGTAGGTAGGGTACATTACATCTACATTCGTACATAATAGTAGGTAGGTTCCCAGGTACCACACCATATAGGTACCTACCTACACTTGCAAACCCTCTAACCTTCGATAGGTAGGTAGATACCTACTTGTAATCGATTCACTAACAGAGTTATAAAGTAGGTAGGTTCAGAGTTTTATTTCTTGCTGTAGGTCGGTAGGTACCTACCTACGTATTATACTTAACTCATTCTTAAATTAGGTAGGTAAGTAGGTATTTATCTACCTACCTTATTTAACAACAACATTCTCGTGTAAAATGTATTTGAGTTACCTAATAATCAGTATTTTCTAACTAGAACAAGTTCAATACTCTTTCATATGGAAACGATGTGATAAAAGAGTTAATCGTTATAGCCCCTTGCTTTAGTTAGCTTACACCTGCTGGCTGATCATTGAAGCCGTATGTGTTCGTAACTCACAACGCGACACATCATACACATATAGGTACCTAGGTAGGTAGGTATATTTAAAACTGGCCTTCGTATTGCATGCACATTGTACTCTACCTACCTACCTAAAGTGTAAGAAACTCGGATCTGTATCCGCCGCATTATGTGGGTAGGTAGAGCGGCTACTGCGGGTTCCTCGTTTGTATGAAAGTCCCAATGTCGGTCTTTTACTGCCAATATGAATCTTACTGGTGATAACAATCGTGTCGAAATTCGCTTACAAACTCACAGTTAATAAAATAGAACGCAGACTCTTTCCTCTCTACACAAAGAACGCGGTGTAGTATGTTGTCTTGTAACGACAGACAGACGACGTAAGTAGGTAGGTACCTACCTATCTACTTCCTTTCTCACATTTTCTTGTTATCAATAGCTGCAGTAAAAGAAACTCTCATCGAGTTTCCGGCGCAGCAATTTGAGAAAAAGATTTCACTTAGGTTAGGCATGACATGAATAGCAAAACACCACAAAAGGACCAATAATATTATAGTTAAGTAGGCAGGTAGGTTAGGTACCTACGTACTGTACCTATACCTATGTAACTACCTACCTAGGTACAAGGTACCTAACGCTAATTTAATCTACAGTTCTTTACGGTTAGGTTATGTGCCGTTGTTGCTGTTTTAACTAACTACTTAGATAACCCTTTATTTTGAATATATCCATGGAAGAAAATATAATAACAATTAGTTACGACAGGCGTCATGGCTCAGTCGGTAGTAGCTCTGCCTTCCGTGCTGTGGGTCGTGGGTTCGATCCTCACCGAGAACAAACTTGTGTGTTATAAACATAGATGTTTGTTCTGTGTCTGGGTGTTTCTATGTATTATAAGTATGTATTTACAAAAAAAAAAAAAAAAAGAATGTATGTATTCTATCAACCATCTAGTTTCCATCGTACAAGCTTTGCTTAGTTTGGGACTAGAAGGCGTTGTGTTAAGTCTCCGTGAATATTTATTTATATTTATTTATTTAGTTATAGTTATTATGTAGGTACTTAAGCAGGTACAACTACCGTAAAAAATTCCGTAATATCGGTAGGTCTAAAACTTTAGGCCCATCACTATTTTCAAGTTTGACAGTTTTTTGATATTTTGCTGCCATCGTTTTCTTTTTTTTTTCAAGTAGATCTATACACTTCATGTTTAAAGGTTTAGTTAGTCATTGGCGTAGTTTCTCTTTCTACGAGGTTTTAATCTCGTCGAAAGAATACAATATTCGGGTGTTTTAGTCTTCGAGCATTAAGTATTTACTCGAAGGTTTTAGTAGTAAAGTGGTATTTATAGGTTATTCTAATTTTTACTATAAAGCCAGTTTAGCTACAGCTACCTATGACCTATTTACATACTTACAAGGCTGGAATGGAATTGGTCGTCGCTTGTCGTTCGTTCGTTCTGTCGTCGTCGCGTCGTCGTCGTGTGGGTAGGTAGGTACCATCATTTAACAATGTTTTGATTTCATGTTTATACATTTTGTACACAAATTCCTGGTTTGTGCAATCCGTTTTCCCGGGCTGTGCATCCATGGTTGTACAATAAGCGGACACCGTATCGTGTCAATCCACCGCCGCCGCCACCGCCGCAGCCGCTGCCGCCGCCGCGCCGCGCCGCGTCGCGCTCCCCCCGCTAACTACATTTGCGATTTGCAATAACCGAGCCCATACATACACTGCTTTGTGCGTATTTAAAATACGTCAACAGTTCATTGACCACCAGGACGCTTGGCATCGAATATACTACTACGATTTGCTGAATTTTGTTATCGTGTCTGTAGATTTGTGGGTCAGTGACGTCAGTGTACTGGTTGATTGACTCCAATTGGGGCACACCAGCACAAGTCCAGACGACAATGACGATGACATTACAAAGATGTTAGGTAGGATAATGATGATGTACCTACATCTATCCCTAGGTAGCGTGGCATAATATGAAATAATAAATAAACCAGCCGGTAATTCTAGTTCTATTTTAAAATTATAATAGTAATAGACCTACCTACTTTACCTACACAATGTTCAATGTTTTCAAAATAATGCTCCTACTCTGCATAATAATGCTCGTCCTAATCTGACCTGCCTGACTCAGTTTGAATGGTGATCGTGGTGTCTGTCTATCATGTTCATGTGTGTCGAGGTCATTACTATTTGTTTATTTTTGCGAATTCAAGGGCGCTTCTTGCCTAGGTATAGCTACCTATACCTACCTACTTACCTAATGACTACCTACTAGGGATCGCACTAAAACTGCTAAGTAAGTTTGACTTACTATTCAATCCTACCAACTTTAAATAAATACCTACGTAGGTAAGTATAATTTCTTCTTAGGTTAGGTAAGTAGCGGCTAACTAGGTACGTACATAACTTAGGAGGACTACATAGTACCTACCTACTTGGTAGAAATAAAATAGGTAAGTAGGTACTACTAGGGACCTATTTATTTTTATTTCATTAGTTTTTAATCTTGTAGGTAGGTAGGTAACCTATATTTTGTAGTATCTAATCTACTACCTACGTAGATACATAATAGGCAGATTCATCGTTTCTATCCGGGTACTCAGGAGGTATCTAGGTAGGTATTCTAGTAAAATTGGCATGTTTTCTATAATTAGCACAATTACGCCGTGTAAGAATACTGTGCATTGCCATTGCATTGTCTGTCGTGAGTTTGTCGACCTTTGCAAGCCGCTCGCAACCGCGCCGCCCGCCGCTGCCGCCGCCGCCGCCGCCGTCGCTGGCCGTCGCCAGCCGTCGCCGTCACTGCTCGCCGCTTCATGCATGTACGTACCTACCTACCTATCTACCACGCGACGACGGCGCTGCGTCGCGCGTCGCACGCAACGCAAAAGTCTGCTCGCATTGCAAGAACTTGCGAATAGATTTGCATCGAGGTCTTGAACCGTGGTCACATATCATAATTATAATACTATACCTATTAGTAGGTAGGTACAATGAGACGCCTTGCCGGTCTTGCAGCATGAAATCAATCACATCGCAAAAATTTTTCGTTGCGTTGCATCGCAGTACCTAGCAGTAGTGTGTTTTCGCCTAACTAGCCTACCTACCAAATTCTTTATTTATTTATTCCATATGGTACTCCCTAGCAGCTATGGGCATTTAACTACTAGAAAAGTCACTGAATATACCTAACTAGACGCTCACTGATCAAGATCACTCACGCTCATTGTCGAAGTCGTCCAAACTGACACATATCATGGGACCGACGGTCTATAACAAACTGCCCGACACAGTAACAGAAGCTTCAAGTATGCATTCATTTAAGGCGAGGTTGAAGCGGTGGCTTATTGAACACACTTTCTATAGCTATGAGGAGTTCATAGCTTATAAGCCTGGACCATAGTATTGCTTTTATATGTGTTTGTATGTGTTATTCGGTTAAAATTTTATATAATGTTTACCTAATTATTATTATAAATTGGTTTAGTACCGCCAGTGTACAAAATGTACCTTATATAATATAACCAATGACGTGTAATGTATATTACAAATAAACACTATTATGACTATTATGACTATTAGACGTCGCCCGCGGCGTTGCTTGCGTTCTACCCTTTAGAGTGTGACGTTTCAAAATTCCTTTCTTAGTGCACCCCTACACTATATAAGGATACTACCATGCAAATATCATACCTCTAGGATTTAAAGTTTAGGCTGTGCGTTGATTCTCTGTCAGCTTCAAAAGAGTATTATATATATATATATATATTGATGATGATGATGATAGGTAAGGCTATTGGAACGGTATTGAAGCCAGTCCACAGTTTTTATTTTTATTGTAAGTATACGAGTGATTATAGGTACTCATATTATGTACATACCTACGCAAGTAGGTACTTAATAATATTCTTATCTACCTAGTAGTGAGGGACCTACCTTGCAACTTGCAAGCATACGGCAGTGCACGTGTAGGTGCGTGGGTGACCTTGAAGAACCACTGACTTCTTTCACTTTATCTGTGACGCTCCAGTCGCTATGTTGGTAGAGTACCGGTACCTACTATATTAAAGACTCTTTTATTTTGAGTATCAAAAATAGCACTACTGTCTAGTCCACCTAGGAACTTACGTAAATTTTGTTTCAGTCTAAATGACTTTGGCCTGGCATGGCACATTCATCATCTACCTAATAAATTTCAATCTACTTGAAGGGCATATGTATGTCTTCCTTTCACTCACTTATCTAAATAACTTAATTATTTATTATTATTACCTAATTCTTTATTTCAGACAACAGCGGTCTGTGGTAACCGGCCATCGGTTAATGTGCCTGCCTAATCAGTGAGTTCATCAAAGTATTTGCAGATATTAGCTCAATAAAACGTGTGAACCGTCTGCGATCTCATATTGGAATCTGATCTCTATGGACCCTTTCCCAGTAACTGGGGTTTATCCGAAAATAAAAGAACAAGTATTGTCGGTGGCTGTGAAAGATAACTCTCACCTATCACAATTTCTCCCCCATTGTTCGGACATCCATTAAATATATTTTGCTTTGTGTGACGGCAACGGGTTTGTCCGCTCGTCCTGTTCGCACAAAGAATAATGGAAGAAAAGACGCACGATTTAAATTATACAATTCTAAAGACGAGTTAGGCTGGCGTGTTGCGACCCACCAATAGTCTAGGCGAGAAGCTTACCAGACTGAGGGTGAAAGTTCAGGACCTTTGTATCCACCTTGGTCTATTTGTACTATTTCCTTTCATCCCCTATCCGTTGCATAGACAAGCAATTACAAAGAAAGCGAATACAATGATTTCGTACTGCAAGATGTGCAGTCTCCTGTGTAAAATAGCTTTGCTGAAACTGGATTTGGCACTATAGACCTCAATTATTGGTTCACATGGCTGAATAAAAAAAATATGAATAGCTAGGAGACTATCCTGGGATTTGCATAGCAGTTTGGAACGAACTTTGTTCTAAAATGTCTTTTGGAAAAATGGAAAAGAATGAATTTTACTCTAGGATCGAAAACTTTAGTTTTTACAATAAAAAAACTTATGGAAATATAATATTAAGTACGTATACTGCTGCACTGTGGTCAAGTCAAGTAGTGATGATGTATAAGAAAAGTCA
Source organism: Eulithis prunata (assembly GCA_918843925.1). Lineage (NCBI taxonomy): Eukaryota > Metazoa > Arthropoda > Insecta > Lepidoptera > Geometridae > Eulithis > Eulithis prunata. The sequence continues at coordinate 1,581,227 of OU974016.1, read as the reverse complement.
TAATTTTTATAGGTCAGCCGCTGAAAAAATTGAGTCACCTACGTACCTATATTTATTGAAAGAAGAACAAATACTGGTAGGTGTGTACATAGAATGAACCTAAACCTCATCAGCGAAAGTAACAGTAAACAAGACGAGGATCCGTCTTTATTTATTGCTGTCTAAAATAAGTTTTTTTAGAACCATCCAAATGAAAACTAATAAGTTCAAACACGATTGAAAGGCCTATTCACTTGCGTAGTGCTCTTAGAATCCAGTTGGGCCGCTCTGCATGGGAATGTTCTGGGGGTCAACGCCATTCGTTTCGCGTACTTGTACTTGCCCCGGGTAAGCAGTGCGTATTATTATTACGATAGATGTTTTTTTATTTTAGGGTCTGAGAGACTGAGATCCGGTCTGAGCGCCCCCTCGCTGCTCGCCGGCTGGCGTCGCGTCGGACTCACCAGCCCAGATTCATTCGATACTTGAGATAGCGACTCCACCAAGCCATCAACCAACGCTGATTATATTCACCATTATTTATTATTATAACATAATTATTAAAATTGGTTGGTTTTTATGAGCTTTGTCTGCATTGAATTCGAGTAGCAACAGGTTTATTTATCTATACATATAATAGGTAGGTATGTTCGTTAAATATTTTCTCCTGCATCCACTCACTCAGCACTGCTGTAGGTAAGTAGGTAGTAGGCTGTCACTCGACTGACCCTGATACAAACATGAATTTTCCTCACTTATGAATTGGCGTCTATAACATGGTTTTCCATGGTTGTAAATAATTGTAAATTGACTGCACCCGTACTAAATCAATAGACATCTCGTCCTGCCTCGTGTCATGTCATACGCACCCGCGCACTTATTAGGTACCTACACACCTTATTCTTCCGAAATACTCTAGTTTGTCATCATCGTTGTCTTCATGACGGACGATGCCATCGTCATCGCCTCTCACAGTGGCTCCTCTGACTTCTAACTCTTTTGATATAAATACCGCAAAAAGTGATTGAATTCACTGCAGTGAGGGTTGACCCAAAGAAAGACGCGAAAGTAATCGGAGCCGGTGCGAATTTCACACCAGTCCAGCGGTCTTGCTAGATTCAATAGTGTCGCAACTCACAAGACCTACAAACGAACGTAGAACTGTGAGAAAACCTATTGATAATGAACGAACCGTACCTATCCCATGATTGAACTCTGCCTTTTTTTTTTTTTTCTCATGGTCCTAGCAGAATAACAGCGCCTACTGCTAAAACAGTAGGCAAATTGCTGAGCTAGGACCCATTTGCTGCTGTGGCAGGCATCATACATATAGGCACCAATTTTATGTTATTTAGTATAATATGTATTTTTCCTTTTAAATCCAGTGCTTTCGATATTTTTATTATTATTATTTCATTTGTACTTGTCTATATGTTTTGTATGTTGTGTGCCATGTTAGTAAATAAATGTATGTCTATGTCTATGTCTAAAATATTTAGGTACCTACCTACCCACCCACCCACCTAACATCAGTAAATTATAATTATCATAAAAAAGCATACATAATGTAACAATTTTAGATCCTAGCCAAGTTTTAACTTAAAAATAAATAAAATTCCAATTATTGGATATTTTACCTACTCTTCAAATAAATTTTAAAAAAAATATGTACCTAGGTACCTCTAGGTACACCTAACTACTAGGTAGGTATTTATTTATTTTAAACTTTGTTTTACTCTACCGGGCTTTGCAATATCAGGCTGCGGGTAAAGCACGTGTAGGTACCTACATTTGTACATGAATTCCCGGGCTTTGCAATCCTGGCTGTGTTTTCCATGGTTGGGTTCCCCCCGGCGGTTTCACCTACTACTGTACATAATTATGCAATGAGCCACTAAAGTTTCTACAAATAGAAGCCTTATAAAACTGGTGTACGTATGTACATAAAGCTAACCTACCTACCTACCTAACTGCAACGCCAGCAATGCGTGCACATTGCATGTTATTTCTCGATCAATGGAAGCGGCGGCCACCCTTTAAAAAAATCATCAACCGGTATGAGTCAAGCGTCGCAGTCGTTAAATATTTTGTATACCTAGGTACAGTACCTATATCTACTCAGTTAGAGGTAGGTATATACCTAGATGATTTTGAAATCTATCTACTTTACGGCTTACCTACCTAGGGTGCAAGGTAGTACTTATACACAAGACAATTATGGTGTTATGGTAGGTAGCACGTAGGTAGGTTCCTATAAAATGTACTTTGTGGTTCCTATCCTACCTAATGTATGTGTGAGTTCGCCATGTGTCCGTGGTGAGGTCGTTGCAGCACACAGTCACAGATAGTCGGTGTTGCGGCATGATGGCATAGGGTGTTTCGTGGAACCAAGATCGAAGGGAAAGCCGTAATACTTACCTACCTACTTACTATAGAGGGTAATTCTCTCTAGAGGTAGGTACCTACGTAGAATAAACTGTGATAATAATATGTTACTCAAGGCCGGACTCAAGCATAGATAGAAGATAGAAGATAGAAAATACTTTATTGCACACCTTAACCTAGGAATAGCAATAAAATAAAAAAACAAAACTTAAATTAATAGATAAGCATAGATTTTTGTATGAGAATCTCTACTCAAATCTATGCTTCCGGCCGGTCGGCTTAACGAGGAATACGGGCCTGAAAGCACTAGCATTGTGCACATAAACTTATCGAATAGAAAAACCCAATGGTGTCTAGATTTGAACTCATCATCATCATCATCAGCTCGACTTCACCCACTGCCTGCTGAGCATCTTCTTTTGCCTGCCACTTTCCACGGCCCTGCTGCGCTAGTCTTCACGGTACGGAATAAGATACATCAATGTGATTTGAACCCACGACCTTAGTATTGGAAGGCGGGGTTGCTACCACTAGACTACCGTTACTGGTGTTGTGTTAGTAGGAAAGGTTACGACGACGACGACGCGACGGGGAAGAAGGGAAGAATAATGTAGGTAGCACTGGTACAGAATCAAAATAAATGACTTGGCAAAAGGACTAGCCTCCAATGCCAGAACAAAAAAAAAAAGAAATCTAAATCAATCGGAGCTGAGTTGCCACTTAATAATACTTTCTATTTTGGTAATCTATGCTTCATCATCAACCTAAATACCAGGCCACAGCGACGTAGATCTATAGTCTGAGTAAGATAGATTTTTAGGTCGTCTTGAAAACTTTTAAAGTATATTATTATTTACTATAAACTAAAAAATTACTAACTCCACAATCTTATCTCTACTACCTATGTACATAAGATGCTGAAACCTTTGTTATTTTGTGTATCTTTTGTTAGAAATCTTGCTACCAGTAAATAAAATAAAATAAATCTTGCTACCAGCACACTACTGGCATAAATCTCGTTCAGGAAATTTTAGGATGTCTTTTGAAGCTATGAAACTATAATGGGAATGGATGAACCTTTCAAAAACCTCAGGATTTACAGGCTTCAAAAAATGAATGAATGAATGAAAATGCTTTATTGTACGAAGGTACACCTTGTAACTAATATGCGAGACAGATTAAATTACATTATGTTATGTACAATGGGCGGTCTTAAAATGGTAGGAAACAAAGAGTAACAGCTAGCAACATTGGTTTTTTTGCTGTCAATGTAAACAAAAAAGACTTGGCAAAACGACAAGCCTCCAGTGACAGAACAAAATTAAATAAAAAAAAAGCTGTCAATGTCAATCAGTTTGTCTGTCAAGTGCGTTTTGTCAGTTATCATCATCATCAGAAATGGGGGTGCTGTCAATTGGTTTCAGACCTAATTGTTTAGGTTTATTGAAATATTTAAACAAATTGAACTGGTTTATTGTGTTTCTAAGTTTAATTAATCTATCAGTATGCATTTACGAGGATCAAATCGGCAAATTCGACTGGTAATAATAGTTTTAGGTTATAATATTTGTGTCATTCTTCGATTGGAATATGCACTATTTCTTAATGAAATTAACGATTTCAGGCGTCAATCTTACGTGGGCAGAATAAAATTCGCACAATTTGATACCGTATCGACGGCGAAGAAACTGATTGTTGCTACAGAAGAGAATGTTTTGGCTGCCCTGAATTTGAAGACTGGTAATTGATTTTATTGACTGCATCCTTTTAAACTAAATAGTTACCTAGATGTCCTATAAACTATAGTTATCGGCTTGCAAGGCAGATTACGTTGGCATTTGTGAAAGATAATTACATGCCCATACACTTTGCTCTGGGATGAGTGTAAAGGGCCTAACTCTACTCACATGTATCACTTATCAAAGTTCAGAGAAACCTTAATGAAAAATGGCATTCCTACTTGGTTTGGCTTATTCTAAAGAACTTTGTGCTAAAGCTGTATTTAAAGTTGGCTAAAACTATACATAAAGATGCACATTTAACATCTTGGCCTGTAACAGCGTTAAATCGCGAAGAGTGGAAGGTGGGAAGAGAGGCCTTTGCCCTGCAGTGGGAAAAAAACGGCTAAAAAAAACCATACGGATTAGTCTCCTTGAAAACCAGCGCTACTTTGTTACCACCGTTCGGGAGCGGCATTACGCTGAGACTAGGCCTATTTGACAGCACTTTCACAGAGAAAAACTCTTCTTTTTGTATTGATATTTATGTTTCCTGCCTAATTTCTATTATGTTTGTTCTTGTTAATTGCTTACTTTTCTATGTTAATCTAATTTTGGTTTAAAGGTCAAGTAGTATGGCGCCATGTGTTCGAAAGTGCCTCCACCGGCAACATTCAGCTCCTCCATGTCACAGACAAGGTTGTAACAGTGTCAGGATCCAACCCGTATCTGGTGAGAGGATGGGACTCTGCTACAGGTAAGGACTGTTTATTTTAAACTTAATCTCATGTTCTGACACCAAGGGAATGCTTGAGTGGTTGATTTTTGATTCAGACTTTATAATCTTTTCATACTGTAGCTGTCCGATCTCATTAATAAAGATTACTGCCTGCGATTTTTTTCGCGTCCCATTGGATCCGGGATAAAAAGTAGCCTATGTGGTAATCCAGGTCATAGACAATATATATTCAAAGTTTCTGACTATATTCCATATTCCAAGAACAAATAAATAGTTAAAAAATATTTTAGGGATCCTCCTCTGGGAATGGTCTCTGACTCTACAGAATGATGAAACAGTCGAGTTCTCAGAATGGTGGGTTCAAAATGGCATGTTGGTGCATATGATCCCAGTCTTTGGATCTCATGTGGAAGTGACTATGTATAACCTGGTTTCCGGTAACAATAGAGGTGCAACATCTAAGATGCCAGCTCAGTGGATTAACGATGGGTGAGTTCTTTTAAACTGAAAATGGGTTAGCAATAAATATGGGTTAGCTATTTGATTTAATTTCTACATAGATTATACCCATGTCAATTTATGCCATGGTCATAACAGAGCATGAAACACTTCCCATGATGCAGCACAGGTGCAAAATCTAGTTGACCATCCAGATTTTTGCCATACACATTTCGCGTCATCAGTGTGAATCTATTTCGTTTTAGCCCCTTTAAAGATAAGGCAGAGTTAATATAAATTAGCTACTTTTCGCAATAATTTAGTTGTGATGCGTAGCATTGTTGACCGTTATGTAAATCTGGGTCAGACAGTCGATATAAGTAGGTTCAACTTTGACAAAGAGGATAACTGACGCATCCGACTTGAACACGACGAATACAACTTAGCGCTGCCCGCGTTCAGGAAATTACACGAGTACAACACATCTTTTCGTCGCAAATACTGCGAAACTTCAAGACGAAAGTGCGTATGCAATGATGACTTATATTTTTGTCTACAGATGTGTTTTCTCCAAATCATACTACACTTGTATATCAGGCAATACTGGTAGTCAGCTACTGATATCATTCGATGTAACATCGAACGCTGTACAAATCTTTAGCAAACCCGTCACTGACTATGTCAGTCCTACACAGGAAGTCAACCTTAGACCGTTAGGTAAGCAATTCTTTCACCTAGTTCTTATAGATATTTAGTTAGAGAAGCATGGGCCAAAAATTTAGTTTTTTGGGGAGGGGGGTATACATACAGCCAGTAGATAACTAACCATCTTCAAAGGTTTTCGAAGGGCGACCACAAACCGAAAGGTAAAGCGCAGAACCTCTAGAAACTATGATAATCATCTTCATTAACATTATCAGCCATCTTGGTTCACTGATGGATATCTTCCGTGTTTCCTATCCAGTGTTTGTATTCATCCAGTGTATATATTTCGGACATCACCGCCCAACGTTGCTGGAAGGCGTCCTACTCACACTACGCTTACCTAATCGTGGTCTCCACTTAACAAGCTCTAGGTCTAAGACTTACGAGATGAATGATATAAAACTTAAATTCTAGATGGTAACAGTGGACCTGGTTTCATCCTGGATGACCAAAAAATACTCTTAATAAAGGAGAATCAGTTTGAAGAGGTGAACGTGGCGGTGGCTGACCCAGCCGCCAGCATTGCTGTTGTTGATGGTGTTAGTGGACCCATGCTTATGCAGACATGGACAGATAGCATCAAGGTAAGGGCAAGGTAGACCGCGAAGACTAATGGTTCTATCAATAAAGTTTTTATATCGTCCAATTCAATTCAATTCAATAGCCATATATTCCAAGCATTGGGTTTACATGGTTTTGGTAATAATATTATAATAAAGTTTATAGAATGTCCCGCAGTTTGCTGTGCCTCTGGCATAGGCTTTCTCTAACGCTTTCCATTGGGTTCTGGCCTCGTGGCTAGCGTGGAAGCGCTCGTGGCTAGGCTTGCTTAGTCAATCTTCTCCGATTATCTAAATTAAGCCACGTTCTGCATGGTCACAATTTGGTTGGGTAACCGTTAGTGGCATTTACATCTGAGCGCTTCCGTGCTTCGGAGGGCACTTTAAACTGTCGGTCCCGGCTCTAGTCGTTAAGCTACGACGGAGGCCTTAAGGCGGCCTAAAAACTCCGTTACCAGAGTTGACCACTAACTCATACGAGCTTGCTTGCTTGCTTTTATTGGGTTCTATCTTGTGCTACCCTTCTCCAGTGTTGTCCAGCTGTAAGTTTTAGAGGTATTGTATTGATAAACAAATATTGCAGGGCTTCAAACTATCAGCTCACAGTGTCACAGGCAGCATACTACCTGACTTACAGACGGAAGATAGAAACCTTCGTATACCGGAACCTGAGATATCAGCAGTGCTCTGCTCTAAAGCGAGGGACCAGAATATATGTCGCATTGTGCTCACTGCGGCCGATGACGCCACGCATCTTATGCAGCAAGGAGGTACGTAATTACAAATACAGATTAAAATAAAGTTAAAAAAATCATTTTAATTTTTATTACGTATGTGGAGACCTTTGCCCAGCAGTGGGATGCTTTAGGAAAAAAAATATTATTTACGATAAAAGTTTGGAGTATTGTTTTATTTTAAACAAATGATTTATTTTACGTGTGTTAAGAAAAACAAAAAAAAAGTTTGTGGTCTTTTTCTGTTTATTTCACTGATTTGTGATTTTTAATATACCCGACTTCGCCGAAGCAAAAAGCAAGGTTATGACTTCAATATTCAAGGGGGCTAAGATGATTGTTGTGTGTCCAATAATGTCGTTGAATAATAAATCCTACCGGCTGCACCAGTCTTTTTTAAACTTATTTACTGTTTATTCCGTCATATTACACCTTTAAATAACTTGGTTTGCAGGACGTATTATCTGGACTAGAGAAGAAGCCTTAGCCAATATCGTAGCAGTCGAGTTCGTTGACCTCCCGGTCTCCGATTTAGACGCCGCCATCGAATCTGAATTTGATCAGAAAGAAGGTAACTCAATCAAATAGATCCTATGATTAGGGGACTAAATACTGTTTTGGGACAAAATAATGTCGCAAAAGTTATAACTACTTTTTTTATGAGTTTGAAGTGACAAAACAAGCAGAGTGCTACTTGATCCTAGTAGCTAGATGGATTACTGACGACAAGTCAAACCTTTAGCACTATGGTTAGTTTTGGTGCATTTAGTTACGCTTAAAAATGTGTCGTATCTTTTATTCAAAATTGATTGTTATTTCTTTATTTTTCTAGCCGCGAAGATGTACAGTAAGTATTGTAGTTTGTGTGTGCTAATTGTAATATCTCGATAATTCGTACAGGACGGGAATTCCTAGAACTAGTATACCCTGAGTGAACTGTGTGAAAATATACTTGTTTTCTATTTTCGATACTAACACAATAAAAAATTTGACTACAAACATAAATCCAGTACTTTACCACTTTATAGTATTACTAGCCGTCGCCCGCGACGTTGCTCGCGTTCTAGACCCTTTAGAGTGCGACTTTTCAAAATTCCTTTCTTAGTGCACCTCTACACTTTATAAGGATACTACCCTCCAAATTTCATACCTCTAGGACTTATGGTTTGGGCTGTGCGTTGATTCTCTGTCAGCTTCAAAAGAGTTTTATATATATTGATGATGATGATATGATCTGTGATATAGGTCTTAGAATAAGTTTTTACATCTTTTGTTGACCGTGTGTAGAAATTCAATGTCGAAAAATTATCCATAATTTTATTCAGATAACAATTATGGCAGTTAGCTGGCTTATACCCCACTACGAATAAGGTTTACTGTCTATAATAGCCCGAAATAAAGTTTATATTATTATTACTTTAATTGTGTGTTTACGCACAATATTTTTACTTTCCCATCAGTCGGCGTAAACATTCTCTCTGCAACCAAAAACTTAATACTACAATATCCCAACTAATTTGTCTCTCTGAACAAAGTATAAACTCTATTATTTTATTTTTTATTGCAACGGTGTGTAGATAGCTCAACTGTTTCATGTGTATATTGTAAATACTGTATTAGTTGTAATTTTATTTTTATTTTATAATAGGTTCGATATGGGCAGCCTTTAGCCGTCGCATCCACACCCAGTACCAACAGCTACAAGCGTTGATACAGAGTCTTCAGATGACGGAGCCGATGGCCGATGAAGAACCAACGCAGCTGCACAGGGACTACTTCAATCTGCATAAGATTATTGTATTGGCCACTGATCCTGGGAAGGTAATTGAATCTAGACTAGCATAGATTTTTGGACACTTTACAGTGTCACTAAATAGCACTTAGACGACATAAGAGTAATATTTACAAAAAAAAAATGTATATAAGTATTCTATCAGCATCTATAGGTTTCATAGTACAAGCTCTGCTTAGTTAGGGACTAGAGGATGTTGTGTTACATGTCCAAAGATATTTATTATTATGTTCTTTGTAGTGTTGTTAGTTTAGTTCTGTAGGTGTATTTTGTGTGTTACTTTATAAGCAAATAAATGTCTGTCTATGTCTATGTCTATGTATCTATTGGAACACTGACACTTGAGCGCTGGTAGTAATATTTTCTCACTCTGAAAGTTTAAACGCCATCAAATAAAATCGAGTCGATTTTTTTATGGAATCACGATAAACGAGTGCTGACAATATTATATCTTAGTACGAAAATCTCGATTTTTCGAAACCGAAACTCACGACTGCACTCTTGAGTTGTTTACCGTCATTATGTACTCTTCGTCATCAGATCTTCGGTATGGACAACTTATCAGGCGCCATCCTGTGGCAGTACTACGACGGTAACCTCGACACGGAGCGACTGCATATATACACGCGACGCACAGCGAGGCACCCGCCGCATGACGCATACCTCAGTATTGTCGGGAAACATGTGGTTAGTAACAAAAAAAAAGGATAATGTTGATTTCCAAATAACACAGAGCCACACAGTTAACTTATACATAAACATATTTAAACATACACACGACATTGTGTATTTTGTTTTCCTGTGACTTCGGTGGTGTTTACAATCAATAGAACAATGCCAATGAACTGCCATGTTCATCATCTGATGATGAAGCAGTAAGGTAGTCAACTGGAATCTGTTTATCCAGTTTTTTAAACTTTTTAATTATTTCAAACTGATTTATTTCGTTCAGGAAACAGGCAACACGTTGATAATCAGCTTGAACCCCATAACCGGCGCCCCCGTCGGAGAGAGAACGCTACATCTCAAGACGAAGCCTCTACAGTGTACATTATTACATAATTCAGATGAACAGAAACTACACGCGTTGTTACTACTGGATATTCATGAAAATGTGCACGTAAGTAAGATTTGTTTGACAGGCGTCACAGCTCAGACGGTAATAGCTCTGTCTTCCGTGCTGTGGGTCGGGGGTTAGATTTTTAGAAGAACCAAACATGTACTTCTGAAGATCGACCCCACTTGTGTGGTGAAAATAGATGTTTGCTCTGTGTTTGGATTTTACTATGTATTCGAATGAATTTATTTTACAATAGTATTTGCTTGTCATTTTAGCGCGGCTTTAAAGAATGCTTGGTGATACTTGCATTGGTTATTGTCAACGAAGAGATGGTGACAAATTTCATCATCATCATCATCAACCTATATCAGTCCACTGCTGGGCGTAGGTCTCTCCCAAGACGCGCCACTGAGCCCGGTCTTCGGCTCTTCTCATCCAGTGTTTGCCAACTACATTTTGCAGATCGTCTCTCCCACCTTGCTGGACAGATTTAGCAGCCATTTAAGTTAGCGTAGATTTAGAAAACCAATTTGAATAAGTTATAGTGTACACTTTGCCTACGAGTAGCTTAGGGCTAGATAGCTCTGTGAGGAAAGGTCCAACTATACTTATATCCTCTATTTTTTTATACATATAACCTTACTTAGCTATAGTTTTATTTAATTATATTTTATAATCAACAGGTGTTCCCCGAAACCGCAGCGTCGCTCGTCGAAAACATGTTTATTTATGTCGCTGAGAAAAATACCGCCAGATTACAAGGATACGCGCTCAAATACAATGGAGAGGTAGATACATAAAAACTATTTTAGACACAACTACATTTTATACATACAATAGACTTTGCATTGGCGTTTTGACGACGGAACGGAACATAATGCGTTCATTCCCGTTCGTCCCAATGGGAATGCAAAAAATAAGTATTATTTTATTCCCGTTCGTTCCGCTTAGCTGTGCTCAGACTAAGACATGAGAAGTTTAATGGGGGGTGCTACCTACTTGAATCCTGCCTAGTTTCTTTTCTTTTCATGAGATTGTATAGGGTCATTAGGGTCTGCCACGTCAAAGATTGTAACAATATTGTATTGATTTCAGAAAGTAATAGCCCTCAAAACATGGTCAGTGTCTCTAGGCGGCGCGAGTGGCGCGGGTCACATTGCTGCTATAGCTCAGAAGCCGGCGTGGGAGCGCGTGCATTCACTCGGCCGAGTGCTCGGCGACCGCAGCGTGCTTTATAAGTATTCCAACCCTAATCTACTGCTGGTTGTCGCTCAAGTACCGGATCCACTACATAAAGGTATGTAATCTGGTTGCAGAGCATTTACTATGAGCTTCCGCCCGCGACTTCGTCCGCAGCCTGTTTGATCTTGTTGATTTTCCGAGATAAAAAGTAGCCTATGTGTCAATACAGGTTACGAACTATGTATATTTCAAGTTTCAACCAAATCGGACCAGTAATAGTAATGTTTAGATGTTTGTGTTTCTATCACGCTGCAACTACTGTTCCGATTTGGATGAAACTTGGAACTATATATATAGGGTCTATCTTATAAAAAGTTAGAGTAGACATTATGTCTTGTTTACCATACGTAATCAGGACATAATGTCTACTCTAACTTTTTATAAGATAGGGGGATAGTTCGTAACTTGGATTAACACATAGGCTACTTAATATCCCGAAAAATCAACAGGATCAAACGGGACGCGAACGAAGTCGCCGGCGGAAGCTAGTTTATAATATTGTTAGGATAGAGTAACGTCCGAATACTGAAACGTCACAATATTTTTTTTAATTTATGGAATAAATGAATTGTTTTGTGTTTCAGATATGGTAGTAGCAGCGTGCGTGGACGCAGCTTCAGGCGCAGTGATAAGTTCTCAAGTACACAGGCGAGCGCGAGCCACGCCTCTCGCGGTGCACACCGACAACTCACTCGCATACGTGTACCACAACGACAAGCATCGCCGGATCGAAGTCGGTTAGTTATAAGCACACATGTTTGTGGCTCTATCATACTGCCTACATGCGTTCGTCAGGCTGAGGCCGACACCATTTTGTGACGTCATCACGAGGCGAGCGTATATGCTGAGAGACACACACAGAGAGAGAGGTATACATGCCTACCTGTTAAAGGTATGAGTTTTAAAATGATGTGTGTACTGTGTTAACCAGTTATTTTTCGTGTTTTCTTCCCGAGTCAAACATGTTCTAAGACTCTGAGTGGGCCAACCACACTCTACTTCTGTTATTAAATCGTTACTATGCCACACATTAGCGTGAGGACGTCGCAGACGTGCATGACGTTTTTTCGCTCAGATCTAGTGGATTCAGAATATTTTGACTTGCCAGATAAACAGAAATACATTACACTAGATTTTGTACTATCAGGACATTTCTACCAGCCAAAATGGCTCGCAGAGTTTTAACCAAAGTTTATATATTCCTTAGCGTCAATAGAGTTATACGAAGGCAGTACCCGCTGGTCGACAGCCGGAGCCCCGTTCAGTTCGTTATCGAGCACTCGCACGCCGCACGCCGAGCGGCTCGCCTTCATCCTCTCCGCGGCGCCCACTGCTGCCTCGCCCACACGCACTGAACGCGCACTCACTGACAAACATGTACTATGTAAGTATACTCTAACCTACGGTGTTATGTCCTGGGATTCTTGAAGTTACAGATACTCGCCTTTACAGAATGTGCGCTCACTGACAAACATTCTAACCTATGGTACTACTAGTGACGGAATGTGCTTATAGTGTGAATGCCAGACGCTACATGCGTCAATATTTTTTTTGATAATGGAATCTCAGTTACTAGAGTGGTGACAATGTTAATCTGGTGTTACAGCTGAAACATAGATTCTTTTTCTATAATACGTAGGTATCACGTGATTCAAATTCGGTAGTCCACTAACCTCCACCCTAGGAAAAAACCTGTGTTGTGGAGATTAGTATTGAGATATATATCATTCAACTGAATATGAAAAACCTTGTAACATTTAATATTGTAACTAAAAACACTATAACTTACCAATATCCCCCGCAGTGGCGCTATCAACGGGCTCCATAGTAGAAATGCCGTGGGTGTATCTAGAACCTCGCCGGCCGGTCTCACCGACCCCAGTCGAAAGAGAAGAGGGTTTGATCCCGTACGCACCGGAACTGCCCTTACCTACCGAAGCGGTGATCAATTACAACATGAGTGTGCATCGTATTGAGGCGATATACACTGCGCCGTCCGGACTAGAGTCTACCTGCTTGGTACTGGCTACGGGACTTGGTAAGGCATTCTATTTCATACCATTAGAACTTCGTATCGGTTCATCTTTGTGAAAGACCTAGGCTATATTTTATTGAAATCAAAGACGTGGAGCTTGAACTTTCTAAACCAAAAGCAGCCACAGATTTTTAAACCGGACAGATATTTTAGTGGAAAGTTTCGCACGCGTCCGAAGTCGCGGGTATCAGCTAGTCTTTTATATGATTAAGTACCTCTACTGCATATCTGTTGACGTCTTTTAGTACCCGATTTTCAATTTGTTTTGGACGTCCATATCTGCCAATAACGTTAAAAAAATATCCACAGATCTGTTCTACACACGAGTAGCGCCTTCAAAAACATTCGATCTCTTAAAAGATGATTTCGACTACTACCTCATAACCGTGGTACTAGCTGCATTGGTCGTGGCTACATACAGCACCAAATATTTCGCCGCAAGGAAAATGCTCAAAATGGCGTGGAAGTGAGCTCACTGGTAGGGGAGTTTGGACTGTGTTACCTGGGACGAAGGGTGGTTTTTGGGTGTGTGGGGTAAGTTATTTCAGATTCTGATGTAGTGTTATTGTATCTTTCACAAAATGTAAACAGTATTCAATACTAATATAATATAATATAATATAATAGTATAATTTTCAGTACTCTTAGAGAACAATTCAGTGTACTCTTATCTGTTAGTGTTTCGATCACTAATAAATGTGTTAAACAGTCCAGACTCTCCTAACTTATCGGAATTATACTTAGTTTTGTGATTGTGCATAGTGAGTGTCCACTTAAGTATAATAAACACATGTCACTATGTAATCGTGATTTAAACAATTTAATTTATGTATGTATTCCTAAATTTACTAGAAAATAAATATTATCAACACTGACATTATTTTACAGAAACATTGTCCAAAAAAAAATTCTGTTGCAGATTGATTTAGCGATTTTGTTTAGTTTTTCGTAGCCGATTGTTATTTGTTAGAATCTTATGTTTTATCTGTAGCACTTTTTGAATTCGAATGTACAAGTCAAGTGAAGTCAAGTACTTGTACAAGTACTTGACTGCATCGAAAGATACACAAAACTATCACGATTGGCCTGAACGTCTAGAAAAATGTATTTAATTTATTTGAATTAGATACCACAAATTATTTCATTTTTTACGGATCATGTTCATATTCGTAGTTAAGGCGCTGATAAGAGTCAAACAATTTCTCGCTCTAGAACTACTTTGGATCAAAATGTTTGCAATCAATAAATGAAATGAAATAATATATTTTATGCTGAACCTCGCACAACTTTCACTGATTTTAATTCCTTCAGAAACGTTGAAATATGCAAGCGAGAACTTGTTAGACGCTTGTCAGCGTCTGAGTGTAAAATCTAGCTAGTGCAATTTAGATAATAATTATTTATTTAAGGGTGGTTTGCATCGCGCGTTTTATGTTTAATCTAAATAAGCCATTCCAACGTTACACCTTTATTTTACTGTGAAAATTGTATGTCACATTACTATGATCGATGGCATGAACTTTAGTATGTAACTAAAGTGCCTAAAAATACATACTTAAGAACAAGCAATAAATAGTGCTTACATATTGATATTTACACTACAAATATTACATGTTTTGAATCCTAAAAATCGTAGTACTAACCATTTCATACACGAATTCATAATAACACTATGTCGATTTCATATGGAATGTTCGAATCTATTGTATATTTAAAGTTTTCCCGATCTCTCCTTTAGATAATGCATTTTTAATGTTATTTCCCAAACGAATTACATTAATTATTATAAGTAACCTAAGACATCCTGGTTTTGTTGGCACATTGCTTTTACGAAGTTGTTATTTTAGCGTTAAGATTTAAAGTTTTATGATATTTTGTTTGATTTGAATATCTTTTGTTATGAAGTTACTGATAAGAATGTGAATACTTAACTTTTCATGGAGTGATGTTTTTCTTTCAACTAGCATTTCTGTAAAATTCACAATTTAATTTTATTTGCTGTATGTAATTTCAAAGTTACGTTCAGCGCAATAGCAATATCATAACCGCTGCTAGTGGTATTTACATCTGCGCGCTTTCGTACTTTGAAAGGCCCATTAAAATATCGGTGCCGGCAATGCCTTGTCAGAGCCCAAATTTGTCCTCTGAATCTACAAGTTACAAACCGACAGTGAAGTGATTATAAGTGCCTTGGAACTTCTTTGATAATCTTGCCTACAGTGTGGTGTTGTAGTAAAACAACTTTGTATACTATTTCCACAGAATATTAGTACAACTATTACGATGCCGCTTCTAAGCACCTTGCAAATATAATCCTTTCCACTTTTTTTGGCAACAGTATTGGCATTTATTTATCGCATACATAATATTTGGTAATCTACATCGGGGCAAGTCAGTATGGGGTCAAACAATTCGTGTCGTTTTCGCATGCTACTGATGGATAGTTTTTGTCAGCAAAAAAGTTGATAATCGCTTCACTGTCTTTTTGCAACAATATTAGCTCGTACGAACTAAGTCGCAGCAGTACTAAGCAAACAATAATTGTAAGTTTTTCTTGAAATGTTACCAGTTCATTTAGGATTTTTTAAAGTTGTAAATATGCTTCTGGGTTTAGGCATTTGTAAAATAATTCAAACTCTTCTCACATTTACTTTATGTAATAAAACACATTTATGTTTAAATATGGACAAATATCTACAGTAGGTATACAATTATACTACAACTAGTGACTAAAATATATCAAACTAATGTGCGGGTTTGCAACGTTAATGTTAGATCAATGATTTGATTTCTGGATAAAAAATAATTGTATTAAACAATAAAAAGTTGAAGTTATTACTGCCAATATGATTTTCTATTTTATCCTAAACCTATTCTAAAAAAAACATACTACAATTAATCTAAAACAGCATAACCTAATTGTCCTACACCTACAAATGACTAGGTTGAGTTATACCTAATAGAAAAGACAGTTAAATTCAAACTCTGCTATATAAATCTAGTCTATTTATTCTTATGACACCATGTAATTGAAGATAAGTTTTACATTGGCGTCGTAATCCATATCTTTAGCTTGTGTGGGAGTGCCGACTATAGGTTCTAGTTTTAAAAATTTCAATTCTGGCGGCTCTAAGACTACTTCGTTATCGCACAGCTCGCGAAGGTGGTACCACGCCGCTCCGTACTCGTAGTCTAGAATCTTCTTGAAGAAACTCACGGCTGCCCACTGGGGACAAATATTTTACTGTTAGGCCCGTATGCTGGTTTACTACTCGAGCACTGATCCGGATTCAAGCATAGATTTTTGTATGAAAATCTTTACTCAAGCCTTTTGAGTAAAGATTTCTGTATCGGCATTCGAGCCTTAATTTGGTGTTTAGTTGCTTCTATAACTTCTAAGGAGTTTTTGATATTATTTACAGTCGATTTCAGGTATAGATTGAACTTTTGGTGGACCTATTGTTTGGTTTCACTGCGAAACTACTCCCAAATAACCCCAAATCCATGACGCAATAAGGACAAAAATATTCTATACTCCCAATTGAGGCAGACTGGCACATTTCATGGTGTATATTTCACAAATAATTTAATTTAATTTTAAAGACATTTATTCTCATAAAAACATAAAAAGTTCTTTTAAAATGAGATACAGATTTCTTAATTATAAAACAAGTTATTTTGCCTCTTGATGGCGCTGCCGTAGCTTATTAAGTAGGTAGGTAGTTATATAGGTTTTTAGGTATAAAAAAAAACAAGTGTCGATACAGAAATCGTCACTCAAGTATGGATTTGAGTAGAAATTTTCATACAAGGATAGTAGATCGGCATAGGGCCTTAGGTACAATGCAATGGTAGATAAATAGGTTATAATGTGCTTACGTATTCTTTTAACTTAGACTTGAAACTGTTGATGCTATCGCATTCTTTAATTTTGTTAGGTAATTCATTGTAAAACTGTACTCCTTCAAATAACGAGGTTGAAACACTCACCTGCAAAGGTTTAGGCTGTTTCTTCGACAAATAAGGATCGACAGCCGACATAGCATCGGTTAACGCTTCGTCTGCCAGTCCCAAGTCGCGCGCCAAGCTCGGTAATCCGTATAGCGCGGTCACTTGCAACATGTACGCTTGACTGGAGCGGTAGTACGAACCGGTGTCTTTTAGATAACTGTCTTTAGACGATTTCAGGAGGAATTTGTAGATCTCTGGGAGGACTTCCCTGTTAACAAAATATAGATTATCATTATTAACCTCCAAACAAAATATAGATTATCATTATTAACCTCCAAACTCAATGACGTCACGTATAAACTCTCAAGTTAGTTTTACAAGAATGTAAACGCTCCATACATTCGTCATGAAGCTAATGTTCATCAGAGCCAGGAGTATAGAGCAGAGTTCATCAAATCACAATGCTTTGAGACGAACGAAATGTTTACGACTCTATACGCGCGGTGTTTCGGTTCAATCTAGCAATCTAGCATTCAATATAGCTCGTATGAATTAGTGGCAAACTCTAGTGACGGAGTTTTTAGGCCGCCTTAAGGCCTCCGTCGTGGCTTAACGACTGCTAGAGCTGGAACCGACAGTTTAACGTGCCCTCCAAAGCACGGAAGCGCTCAGATGTAAATGCCACTAACGGTCACCCATCCAAATAGTGACCGCGCAGAACGTCGCTTAACTTAGATAATCGGTGCAGATTGACTAAGCAAGCCTAGCCACGAGTTTCGCTATGACTATTACAGTCTACTATTACTTACTTGACAGTCCGACTGGTAATAAAATCCTTAGCCAACTCCGCGAGGGTCACCAATAAATCAAACGCGCGTCGTAGCACAGGCGGCTCGGTTCCTCTCCAGCGTGCTTCTAGCGGCGCCCACACACTGTGCACTACTGGTAACAACTGGTCCTCATAGCCCCCGAGTACCGGCAGGCCGCGGTTTAGGATCTGCATGGCTAGGATCGCGTTGTCGCGGTGCGGGGATGTTATGAAATGTACGCTTCGCTGGAGGATTGTGAGGGTGATTTTCAAGTGTTGTGGTAGGGGCGGTTTTTCTTCTGGAAAGATGGAATTTTATTATTGGTGCGTATACCACGGGGCCTGCTTTAGCGCTTTGTTAGAAGCAATGGTGATACTATAAAAGTGGATCTAAAATAGGGACTTTGTGTGTGTTAAGTTTGGATAAATGCTTGAGCATTGATTGTTGCTTGGGTGTCGAGTATTTAGAGTTCAGCCAGGTTTGAAACGATACTCAAGCATCGAAATCTTGGGCATAGATTAATCTGTAATTTTTCTATGGAAAACGCTTGTGCATAGATTTTGTTGTGTTTTCGGAATCAGAATGTGACTTGAGTCTCGATTTATGTCTGAATCTTGACTCAGCTAATCAAAATCCGGATCAGTGCTAAGTAAACACAGTACAAAAAAATATGTATATATAAGTTTAGTATTCTATCAGCAATCTAGTTTCCATAGTACAAGCTTTGATTAGTTTGGGACTAGAGGGTGTTGTGAGATATGTCCAAGAATATTTATTTATTCATTTAATTTACTAACCTGTGACTCGGTCGTCATAATCCAGCTCATCATCAGCATTTTTCTTCATATCTTCTTTATACATCTCCTGTAAGCTCTTCCCGCTGTCGAAGTCACTATCGCTCAGTAACCTTTCGGCTTCTTGCGTTTCTCGCACATACTCGTCCAACTGGAAATATTATAAGGAACCTTAAAAAGCCTAAAACCGCATGTAAAATCTTCAGCCAAACGGGGCTTAGGACTGAACGTGAGAACTATTTTGCTGAGTTACATGTTACATTTCATAGAACATTTGAAACAAAGCTATATAATGAAAACCGGTAAATCGGGAGTAGAATAGAAACTCTCTGGATCACAGAGAGCTTCATAAAGTAAAATTATCGCTTCGAATTTTATAGTAAATTGTTGTTGTGATAAAGTAAGCAAGTTTGTAAGTTAGTGGGCAACTCTGGCGACGGAGTTTTTAGGCCGCGTTAAGGCCTCCGTCGTTTCTTAAACTGTTGTTGTAAATTCAATACACACCTTTTAAATTTTTTGTGTATTTGGATTGCACTAACATTTATTTACTTACATCTATCTTTACAGGTTCAACCCAATGCAATAGAATAGCCATTTCATAATATTATTTCCATTTATCAACATCCTAATTAATTATATAAAAAAACACAATGCAAGACGTGTAAGGCTCTAAACTAACCTCTTGTAAGAGATCTATTTGTTCCGGCACGCCCTCAGGTTTCGGCGTCTCATCTAGAGGAAACCATTTGCGTATGCATTCAACGAATGTTAGGAATACTTGCAAGTACGCCGTGAGATTCTTCTCGTAGTATTTATCACAACTTTGGACTAGAACCTGTAAAATAATGGATATGGTATTCAACTTATTAACTATCAAATTCTTGCTAAATTAGATTTTTTTAAATAGCAGATAGCTTGCTTTATATTGAGAAGTTACGGCTGCTTATAAAAATTGTTCTACCTCACTTAGCACGTCCACTGAGGACATGATCTACGTGGCATTTATTGCAGTGCGTTCATAACTTTGAGTCATGTTGCAGCTTCAAATAGGAACATCACTGCTTGTCGGTAGATATAAGTACGGTGATAGTACTTCCCTAGTCAATCTCTTCCACAAAGATTACTAAATTCACATAAAGAACTACTAAATACTGTACTTATATAACTTACATCTTCAACAATTCCGTACATACAATCGAGTATAGTAGCGTCACTGTACTCCATAACCACAGATAATATTTGCAACGCCGATTGACAGTTCCACGACTGGAAACAACACAGAGGATATTATTGTAAACTACCCTGTATCACGAACGAGAGAAACATATTATGGTAAGGTACACGATAGAATTTACTTTGAATTACCAATACTTATTTCTAGGAATAACATTTTTACAGGCCTATTTTTTTACGACTCCATATTTTATTCGTTCTTCATATCATTATTATTAAAAGACGTCGCGGCCACCCGTTGAAGCTCTGGTTAGGTGACTTGGACTTCTTCGACAGGGAACGAGCTAAATTAGCCAAGTATCAAGGAGAGTGGAAGACGAGGGGAGACCTTTGATCAGAAGTGGGACAGTACAGGTTCGTCAAAAAAAAAGATCATGATAAGACTATGGATTGTTTCAAGTTCACGTATCCAGTGCTCGTTTGTTTTATATACCTTTTTGAGTCTGTGCGTGATCTGATTGGTGAAATAGTCCGCATTGCGCTGGATGAGTTCTCCTACAGTATCGTGTCCGCACGCTTTAGAGATAGCGTTCATTGCCTTTAGTCCTGCTAGGTGGAGTAGCTCGTATTCACTGCCTGGAACCATAAATATGGTGATGATGTATCTTTCCTATGGCTCAAAGGCTTATTAAGGACTAGCTTACGCCCGCGATTCCGTCCGCGTCCCGTTTGATCCTGTCGATTTTCCGGGATATAAAGTAGTCTATGTGTTAATCCATGTTACGAACAATGTATATTACAAGTTTCATCTAAATAGGACCACTTTGCAGCGTGATTGAAACACTGGCATTAAAGCAACCAAACATCTAAACTTTAACATTTATTATGTTAGTAGGATGGTTGGCAAGTCATCAACCTTAAAAATATATCCAGAGTTCAAGTCTTTGATGTTGTGTATATCATTTAGAATTCCGATTAATCTTACAGGTACCTGATATAAAGCTGGAAAATACAATAAATGCACTTTTGAAAAAAAAAATGGAGACAGGTTTTTTTTTAAATCAGTGTAAAAAAATTGAGCACACTCCATTCCAATAGTACGCTAATACAACATTCAAGAAACGGGTATTTCTTATAAGAAGTTAGAGTAGACATTACGTCTTGTTTACCACACGTAATCAGGACATAATGTCTACTCTAACTTTTTATAAGATAGGGGGTAAGACTGCAATGAAATCTTACCAACTCGTTCGAGTACAAGGCACAGAGTCCTCAGTAGATAGGGTTGGTATTCTTGTTGGAGTCTGCCTGCGACAATGCCGACGCCCTCGGTGAGCAGACAGCAGAGCACGACGTTCGTCTGCGCCTCGGCCGCGCTGCCGACCGTGTGGGAACTCTTCTGCCTTGCAAGTCGCGGGTGTGCGTAGCTTATGTCCGTGTAACGGGTTTCTACCGCACCCTCGTATAGATCTAGAATTGTTTTATTTTATTTAGAAATCAAATAGTTCAATATCTCATTAAATTAAAAAAATATGTGCGAGAGTACATAAACCAGGAAAACTAGTTGGACCTTCTGGTCCCGCTTTTTCATATATTTAGTTAATTTTTCGATTAATTTTGTTATTTATAACTTCTGTTGGTTTTATTATGCAGTAGTAGCCACGAAAACGCCAAATAAAGTAATTATTTTGACGTAAACACCTGCAAATATGATAACCAACATTGAAAAAGACGCATTTTACGAAGTAAAATGTCTAATAACTAATGATTCCCGCAGCTTTATAATGACATTGTTAAACTTTTTTATACTGCATTGTAAGTGTATTGTAACAAACAAAGTTCCATCATTGAAAGTTTGAAAAAAATGTGGGACCTGGGCTTCATCCAATTTGCCCCAGACCCTTTGGAAATATTTCAAGATTGTTGAAAAACCGTATTCGAAAGGAAGTTTGATTACCTGGTACACTATCCTTCGTCCACGCTCTAGGATTATAGACCGTAACGTCTAAGGTATCGTTTGCAGTTAGCGGCGCATCTCCCGTGTCGATCTCAATGGGCGAGTACCACACGTCCTCCTCTAAGTATGTGTTGAGGATTCGTCTCGCTATGCTCACTGACGCGTCTGGAGCTACAATTCAAAACTAGAATATAATAATCAACACAATTATGTATCCTGATATGTATAACATCCTATTAATATAATAAACGCGAAAGTTTGTAAGGATGCATGGATGTTTGTTCCTCTGTCACGCAAAAAACTACTGATCCGATTTGGATGAAACTTGGAAGACATTTCTACCTCTTTCGTATTTAGAGCAGTCTGTAGTAGAAGATCTGTCAAAGTTATACATAGTCAAGTTCACTTTAATGTCGTGAGTACTTTATTCACAAAGAAAATTACAACTAATACAGTATTAACAATATTCACAATATTTACAAAATACACATGAAACAGTTGAGCTATCTACAAACCGTTGCAAACGATTTATAGATAGCTCAACTGGTCCAAATCAACTTGGAATATATATTGTCCGTGACCTGGATTTACACATAGGCTACTTTTTATCCCGGAAAATAAATGGGATCCAACGGGATGCGAACGCTTCAGAAACGCCTAGAAGATGTCACATTGCACTTCTAATCCTGCGCAGACGAAGTCGCGGGCACCAGCTAGTTCCCCTATATTTTGATTAGTTTTCTAAGTAGTGACTTACAATTAGCCATCCAATTGCAGACATATACAATCTCCGGGTCAGCTCTAGTGCGGAACTGCTCAAGCAAAGAGTCTAGTATCAGATCTGAACATTCGCTGGCGCCGAGTAGCTGACATGTCTCTTGCAGTCGACGCACGCTTTCTATGGAGTCCAGGTGAAGGAATGTACTCCATGGGGAATTTATAGGAGGGGGAGCTGATACATCTGAAAAATTAAATTACATGGAGTATTTCATACTAACTATGGAAGTTGAGACGCCTCAATAGTTAGTAAGTAAAAATACTTACTAACTATCGAGGCAACACAAGGTTTTCAAATACATATTATACTAGGTGCCGCCCGCGACTTCGTTCGCTTGGAACGAACTTGGAATACATATTGTCCATGCCCTGGATTATATGCTTTTTTTATCTCGGATCCAACGGGACGCGAACGAAGTTGCGGGCGGAAGCTAGTACAATATATTTTTTATTTCTTTGTGAAATAGCTGGCAGACGAACATGCGGGCCACCTGATGGAAAGTGTGATTAGTTTGTATACCTACCTCTAGTAGCATGTCGCGTCAGTATCGCAAGTCTAGTAGAATGTCGCGCGGCGTCACACACCGCCGCACACAGTTGTTGCATGTTGCTCGCGACACTTAGCATTGTGGTGAGTCGCTGAGGACGGCCGCTGTCGGACAATACTTCTATGTACCCGTGGAGAAGGTTTAATGCGCTAAGTTTGTGAACATTGTCTGTAACAAGATTAAGAAACTGCTGGGTTATTCGGATTCGGAAACTTTGCAAGGAGTTTTCCGAATAAATAAAAAAAGCTGTGCTGGTCGTATTTATATCAGCTGATAATGGCTTTATTAGATAAAATGGCTGATAAGTCAATTGGCTGGCATCTTTTTGAAACACAATAGTAAACCCCTTTATTTTAATGCGGCTTTAAAAAATGCTCTATCAGTCTAGTCACTTGTGACAGCGAAGAGAT
The DNA here is from genome assembly GCA_918843925.1 of Eulithis prunata. Lineage (NCBI taxonomy): Eukaryota > Metazoa > Arthropoda > Insecta > Lepidoptera > Geometridae > Eulithis > Eulithis prunata. Next base: position 1,557,421 of record OU974016.1, on the reverse strand, counting down.
GACAACAGATTTAGCAATCATTTAAGTTAGCTCAGCTTTAGAAGACCAATATAAATATTCCACATTATATTTTTAAATAATACATTGCACGTAAATCAAATAAGAATATTTCTACATTACAAGTTTTATTCCCTGAGAGTGTGCGCAAGATTTGTGACTTAATGTACTCGTAGATAATGGTGAGCTAAGCGAGCTACTCAAAATCTACTGGGATTTAGTAAATGAAACTCACCAACAGTCCCCAAAACTCGCGGCAGAGTACCAAGCACTGATAGAAAGTAGTGGTCCAGTTGATCAATAAGCTTCTGGTTCTCGGTGGCGGTGGTCGCGAAGTAAGTACGTAACACTGTACTGCAGTACTCTGCCACCTCGGGATATTCGTCCTTTTTTAGAGATATTAGTACGTCAAGGCAGATGCCGTGAGATCCCGCCATTGTGCTGGAAATAACAGAGTTAAGACTATTAAAGATGATTTGTCGTAAGGAGCCCTTTTTTCTTGCTGTTTATATATATTTTTTTAATAAAGAAACTCCTTTCAGCATAATTATTCTATCAGTAATCTACATTCCATAGTACAAGCTTAGCTTAGTAGCTTCTGCTTAGTTTGGGACTAGAGAGCGTTGTGTGAAATGTCCAAGGATATTTATTTATTTCTTTCTTTCTTAGAAACGGCTAAAAACCAATCTAGATAATTCACCTTTCTTAAAAAAACACCTTTTAAATCAGAGCCCTGCTTTCTGAGCCGCAAGAGAACAGACCGACACAACGCCGTTAATATTATAATACCCCTTCAGTTTATCGGTCCGTGGTTAAAGTTATAATACTCACGTGCTACACTCTGTCAGTACACGGAAACAGAAAATGCCCAGTTTCTTCCGAACCATGAAGTGATCGTCCATTCTCAGTGCACAAAGACTTTTAGTGATAAGTGTTAACTTTTCACCTGCCATTTCAAACCATTCCACGCTTCGTTTCTTCATGTCTTTCACGCTTTTCTGACCTAGAGAGTCAAACAAACGGGTGAATAGATAAGACGTTGTATATTTATACAACAAAAGCGCCTACGACATGAACTATCATGTGGCAAAAGCAGCAATTTATAAATAACCTGTCGGATAGCCTCCCCCATAGATTTCCCATAGATTCCATAGAATTATTTTTTGAGGTATTTTGAGCCATTCTACTCCTGCGGGGCTAGGAGTTAGGATGCGCACACGAGATATTTTGTCTTCTCGTTCTGTCAAAATGTAGGCATTTTGCACCAATTTTGGAACTATTGCATTATCTGTGGTACTGTTGTCGAGAAAGTGTCATCCCTTTGAGCGAGCTGTCTCCTTTTCAAAATCAAGGAGAGTTTGACAGACCTTGATTTTCCTACAGATTTCCTTGTTTCGGATTCTATGTGAGAGGCCCGTGTCTGACTTTTATAAGCTGATATTCATGAACCTCCATGCATGCAGCACTTTGACAACATTGATAGTATCTAGAAATAACTAATTACCCTTCTTGCTTACTTCTGGGTTATCGTTTTTCTTTTTGTCTCTGACCATTTTAACAAAGTCCTCAATCCTTATCTGCGGCGTCCTGGGCAGGTACTTATCGTGCATGGGCAGACAAAGTATCCGGTGGATCGCATCTATGGCCGCCTGCAATATATGTGGTTACATTTCCTTGCAAATCTAACACGTGACGTGCACGCGAGTGTCTCTAGAGCGATGGACGCAGTGCGATGCCTCACTAGGCACGTCCATAGTGAGGCAATGCATTGTAATACGCAGAGCTGTTGCCACTCAACACTTGCCACTTTGTTCCATAAAGTTTGTCTGGATGAATGTATGCGTGTTTGTTACTCTTTCACGCAAAAACTACTGATCCGATTTGGATGAATGGATGAAACTTGGAATATATATTGTCTGTGACCTGGATTGACACATAGGCTACTCTTTATCCCGGAAAATCAACGGGACGCCAACTCTTCAGAAACGCCTAGAAGATTTCGCATAGCCAATTGCACTTCTAATCCTACGTTGTCGAAGTCCAGCTATTCAGTTATGGTATAGCCTGTGAATCGCCTTACCGCTGTGACCTGATGCCCCTGGTTATCACCACTGGTGGCTACATCCTGCAAGGCGGCCAGCACTCCTGGCAGGATGCTGGAGAGCATGCTGTCCACCGCCAGCAGCTCTAATGATGCACTCGGGATGTGGTAGTCTATGGTCATCTGCGGATGGGTCAGTGTGTGTGCTACCACACTCTCTATGGCTGTTAATCTGGAACATCATAATGTTTGTGATGGTTCATACCAAAAAGTCCAACGCACACGGCAGGGCACTAGCGCTGATAAAATCCTACTAATATTATAAACGCGAAAGTTTGTAAGTATGGATGTTTGTTACTCTTTCACGTAAATACTACTGATCCGTGACCTGGATTAACACATAGGCTACTTTTTATTCCGAAAAATTAACGGGATCCAACGGGACGCGAACGAAGTCGCGGGCGGCACCTAGTAAATAAATATTTGAACTTTGTTATTTCCTATGTAGATCTTTGGATTGCTGGCAACAATGTTCTAGCATCTCTTACCTGTTATAATAATAATACGTTTATTTTTGTTACACATAATTATGTTTTTTTTATTTACATTTAGGTTTAAAATAGAAGAGGAGTATACTTTGGCTTATAGCTATCTACATAAGCAGGTAGGCACATAGCGTATCTACCTATACTAGTATGGAGGATATAAGAAAAAAGTACCTCAAAGCTCTCATTTTCTCCAGTTTAGCAATGTGCACTGACACAAACACAGTCTGAGCGAGCATCGGAACATGCGTCCTCAGTACCTTATCTTTGAACTCATATGGAATGTGGAGCATCGTGGAGACAAGGCATTTGAGGGTTGCATGCTTTACTTCTTCTGTTGTGTCTGAAACTGCACACATTGGTCAAATATTTGCGTATCAAATTGAAGTCGGCTTTTCAAGTTTATAAACTTATAAATTATCTGGTTTGAAGACTTACGAACTAAAGGTCTTTGTTTGTAAGTAGCAAGCAAGCTTGTATGAGTTAATGAGTTTTTACGGAGTTTTTAGTTTGTAAGTCAAACATTCTAGCAAGATTCTAGATTTGTTTGTGATAGAGGTACACTGTTTAAACAGTAAATGTGAATACCTAAGCCCCTGTTACTTACTCATGCCAGCTTTTTCATGATCAAATATAACGCTCAGCAATCCTGTCTCCAATTTCATGTACATTTCAAAACTATTGACTGTTATCTTATCCAGCACCAGTTTGACCGCCTCCAACATTTTCAAATGTATTTCTTCTTTTCCTCTGAAAAGTAGCAAACCAAACAAATAACAATAATCACTTGACACATGAAATATTAATTAACCATGCAGAATATAGCTTTTAGCACTTTATTATAAGGTTCAAAATGTTGTGAACGTTGTATCTGATTTTTTGTTGTATGTCATTTTTATCTCTTTATTTATTGAGGATTATTGACAAAAGATACACATATTACAGTACTTATATCTAGGGTTCCTCCAATTACAGGAAACCACATGCACTATAATAAAAGTAGTGCAGAAGTGATTAAAAATTGGTAATTGAAAGGTGCCTACCGCATTTCATTGCACTTGAGTCGTGAAATCAGAGGGAACAGAAGATACTGCTGCAGCTCTTGTATCACGTCTCTCTTGAGCTCTTGAACCCGGGCGGTGTAGGCGGCTAACCCCTCCAGCGAAGGACATAACATTAGCACGTCGCATATCGGCTTGATACTCGAAAATGCTTCCTTCAAATCAGCGTTCATGATTCTGCTGCAAATAAAGTACAATACTACTTCTGTTGGTCACGTTGATCGTTTGCGTTCTATGCGAATAGATAGTTTGCCACAAACCTCGGAATATCCACAAACAATACGAAACGATTTTTCTAGCAGAATCTGCAGAACAGCACCGCGTCGTGGAAAGCACGACTGTTTATAATTTGCGCATTACGCATAGTACCTATGTTGTGTTATACACACGTTTTCACCAACACAAATGTATTTTGTAGATTTCTAGAGATTTTGCAATATTTCTAAACTTCTCTTTTTCTCATTCTATGTGATTCTTGGTGATTCTATGTTTATTCTTCTTCTTTTTTTGCTTTTTATTTATTTATTTAATAGGGCCGTCATTTCGAGACAATTGTGCCAGTGTCAAGTTAGTTTTATTATCAAATGCCACTACATTGTACATTGCCGAAGTCAACGTCAAATAATCGATTGATGCTGTCAAAAAAGATGAAAAGAATGGAAACAAGAATGGAAAGTAATTAATTTTTAATTCAATTAGCGACAGAATAATGTTTTATTAGTTTATCTAGTGCAAAAAGTAGCTAAAATGTTTACTCTAGTGGGTCCGCGGGTTATACACAAGTGCCTCAAAATTTTGAGGTTATCTATGGCAGATTTCAGCAACTTGCCGGATATAAAGAACCTGAACGTAGTCAGGACAGTTGAAAAGACCATCGAAAACAACACGAGCATCTTCATCGAAAGCCCGATCCATGTGAAGGTGCAACCGATCGATGTCAACGACATAAAAGCTCATAACAGGCTCACAATGACTCTGTACAGCCAGGGCAAAGAGACAAGTGATTTCCAAGTGAAACAGACTTCCAAGCGCTTAGAACTGCTAAACAAGAATACCTCATCAGATCGAAACGATGTCTGCCTCATACAAGTACCATACCAGTTGAAGGTTCAGGTAACAACCACAGAGAATGCCTCAGTTCATTTATCTAAGCTAGAAGGAGAGGAATTTGTGGTCAAAACACAAAAAGGTCTAGTTAGTGTCACAGATCTTAAAGCTCAGAACATCAAAGTGGAGAGTGCAGAGGGAGAGGTACTTACACAAGGGAGATTGCAAGCTAGCAATATTGAACTAAAAACTGGCTTGAATGCAGGTATAAAGTGCCACAACATTATGGCCAACTCCTTCATAGTGAACACACATGCAGGTCCCATTGCTGTCAAATCATGTTACAGTGATAAATCTCATTTCACTACCCTGATGGGTGACATAAGATTGGACTCCTTACATAGATCTGTGCTAATAGATGTAATTCAGCAAGGGAACTTGCACATAACAGGATTTGATGGCAACGTACAAGCTTCCTTGAAGAGTGGAGAAGTGTTTATGCATGCAGCTCAGCTTACGGACAAAAGCAGTATCTTTATACACGAAAAGGGTAAGGTTGAACTTCTAATAACTGACATATTGAAAAACCTGCCTGCAACCAATTTGATAGCAGAGAAAATAACTGTCGATGATAAAATACTGAAGCTAGGAAGGTTTATGGATGACTCTCATCCAAAGATGTTTCGATACGAAAAGGAACCTCAGAATGAACTGCATATAGTTTGTAAGAATGGCTCCATTGACTTAAAAGAGACAGATGTACCGTTTATCATATAATTATTATGTTTATTTGATACAACAGTCTAAGGTGTTACAAGTTAAAGTAGGTAATTATGTTATTACTGAAGTGAATGCTGATTATTTTTGAATAAATTTATTTCTCTCAAAGTTGTGATGCTGGTTGTTACTTGAAATGGTCATCACTAAATACTTTGTTGTACATAACTTTCACTTGTGAAATTACTTGTAGTATTCTTAGCTTATGAATTTAATTTATCATCATTTTATCAGCAATATGATTATTGCTACAAAGGTATTTTATCATGTAGGTTCGTTCTTAATCATTTATCTACTTGTTGTGTCTTCTACAATCCAATAACTAGTAATTAGCTAGCATTACATATTCTCATTAGGTATAAACAATAGTAGATTTATTGTTATTTATTTGTAGTAAACAGTTTTGAGTAAAACCAGCTGCCAAAGGATACTTTCTGCTACCAATACTAGCCTAAAATAATATGTCTTACTTAATAACAGTTAGAGATGAATATTTAAGCAAGTAACATTGAATATTGCTCTATTCTGCATTTATAATACAGATTGATGTAGACATAATTTGTTGTTGAACTAGGTATGTAGGTAACTCTTCAGATTTGTCTCATTTGATAATTTGTTTATTGTAGTTCCTGAATTATGTTAATTGTACATTACTTTAGATAGTTTTTGATAGAATAAGTAACTGGCTAGTCTATAGTAATAGTGTTTGTAGATATGTACACTATTCCATGTTATTTATAATGTACCTATGTAGTGAATTGTTGAAAATATCATTAAACTATTGTTCATTATTTGTGGTTTATGTTTTTAATTAACACATCTATGTAGGTAAATTTTATGCTCAAATATTATGTTTACTATCTTCACATTTCTGTTTAAAAAGATTCGTAATGAAGTTTGTTTATTTCTTATACTATGTACCTAGGTGTTAATTGGGTACAAAGATGAGCTAGGCGGGCGCCGGGGCGTGTTGTCGATAACGAGGCTGTTTATATGCGGCGGCAGGCTGCGCGCGCGTCACTATCCGCAGTCATGCCGGCCTGTGCGCCCGAGTTTGGCCGCCTCGCGCGCTCCAACACCGAGCTAGTGTTCTCTCCGCGAGTCAAGCGCTGCTCGCACCAGCAGCCGCCTTTCACGGCTCTGCGGCGATCCTTCTCATCCACATTCTCGTTGATACCGGAAGAACGCGCCATCTCGCCCGAACGCCCGCCACCCCTGCCGAGGCTGATCCGCCTACTCACCTGGCTCCCGAGACAACTTCTACGACCGTTCTTCGCGCTGCTCAGCTTCATCTCTCACCCCGCCTGGAAGCAAATTCTAGTTGTGCTCCCGACGCTATGGATCGCCGCTTCGCTGTTCATTTTCTGGAAATGTATGCAGTGCCCCTTGGGAGTGATCAAGATGATCGGCCGCTTCATCAGCTCAAATAACCCGAACAAGCCCCGAACGGTGCTCATAAGTGGAGGTAGCTCCGTGCAGGCGCTACATCTGGCGAGAAATTTCCACTCTGCTGGCGCTAGGGTGATAGCTTTCGAGACTGAAGGCCAGTTTGCGCTGCTCAAGTACTCCGCCGCCGTTCATAGATTCTACACGGTTCCAAGACCAAATCCCGGAGATCCTCTCGCCTATGCGCGGGCGCTAAGAGAAATTGTCGAAAGAGAATCGGTCGTGTTCTACGTGCCCGTCAGTTCTTCGACGCCCGCTTATTACGATGCCCTCGCGAAACCGCATCTCGAAGTGGTGGGTTGTCAGTGCTTTGTTCCATGTGCCAGGGATGTCGTCACGTTGGATGATCCTTTGGAGCTTATTCGCATATGCCGCGCTGCTGGCCTCGTTACCCCACAATTTTGGGTGATTGCTAACGATGAAGACATTCGAGCGTGGTACGACAGTGGAGCGTCGAAGGAGGGTCGACATTTCATAGCGAGCGCAGGAGCTCGCGGTGCACGAGACCGGTTGAGATTCGTTATGCCGGAGGATAAAAACCAATTCAGATTTCCCCGTGAAATAAGTGCCGAGAAACCGTGGGTGATAGTCAGGGAACCGAAAGGTGAGAGAATATTGACTTGCACCACTCTAAAGGAGTCGCGCGCCGTGAACAACGTGACATGCCGCGTGGATACTGCAAGGAAAGGATTGGTGCCACAGAAGGACGAAGAGGCCGATGCGTGGGTGCAGAGATTCGTATCGTTTCTCGCACCAGCGCGGCCGATGACGGGCCACGTTTCATTCAGGCTCGTACGTGAGGATAATGCATCAAACGGGCACGGGAACAGACTCGTGGCTATCGGGGCACGAGTGGGAGTTTCTCTGCCATACCTGTGTCAAAACACACCCCACAAGTGTGGGCACACAGCGACGGTGGGCAAGCTGCTGGACACAGTACTGGACACACGCGAAGCACTGTTTGCTTTCTGGGACCCGCTGCCGTACTGCGCTTATTATCAGTCGCGGGATCCTGAAGGGCGGAGACTGCCATCGCCCGAGCCTTGCAAGACGCCGCCGAATGTGCCACTCTGAACACTTGTTGTGCATATAGTTATGAGTTATTTATTAAGACACTCAGTACCTGAATAGTGCGTGAGTGGGAGCTCTCTCGGCGGTGCCACCGCGTTTATTTTAGTCGCGCTCTCTCTTGTTATCAGCTCGGTTCGCTTGCGCGTCAAGCGGACGGTCGAGGATTGACAATGTATGTAACTACTAAGTAGATATTTAAATGTTTGTACCAAATACTACGTTAGTCGTTATTTTGATTCTAAGAAAAATAAAACTTGCTCAATTAGGTATTTATTTTTCTGTTTATATTTTCACCTGTGTTTTAGCTTATACGGAACAAACCACAAAGCTTAGAGTTAATTCGTCCAAGGTTATGGGGCTTAGTTAGGGCAGAACCAACGAAGGCTTACCTACTTTGTATTGGTCCATGTCGATCACTTGTTAGCTTTAGTAGATCTCTTGTAATGTAGTAGTTACCATATCTTTTTAGCGATTTGTCTTGAAACAAGAACCACTGTCCTCCATTCGAAATTTTACGTGTACCTACCTAGTAGGTACCTATTTACTTACCTATCTGAAACGTGGAGAAAACTGCTTTGACCGGGGGCGACGCGGTGACCCGGACGCGAGATAGCGTATCTTCAAGTGCAATACAATTTATATATTTAACGACCTATGAGGCTGGACAAGACAGGCAGAGAAATTAGTGCATTATTCATGTTTTCTTAGCTTTTAATTGTGACTGTAGTCTGTAGTTAATTATTTTAGTAGTAAGGTATTTTTCTCAGCAATTGACAGGTACGAAAATATTGGAGCAATCTTCCAAAATAGAACCTCATTGTTCTTCTCTAGGTAGTTTTGGCAATATAGGCTTGTGGTCACTTAGGTACCCTGTGGTCATTAGAGAGGCGGATACAATTACATAGAAGCTTACTCAATCTGTGATTGCGGTTACTATCCAAAGTCCACTAAGGTTTCATAATATCTGTCTGCAATCGTTTGATATTCTCACACAATTATTCTATTTCATATTATGTAATCGTGCCTAAACTAGGTTAACCTCAGCCACCACCTCTTTTGGTAAGGTACCTACAGATACAAAATAACAAGATATTATGCCCATAGTATGGGCTTACATTTAAATCTCGGGCACTAGTTTTATTTATATCACAACGAAAATATCTCTTGTTTGTGAAATGAGGGAATATTCAATCGTGTTGTTTCGATCCCTTGACCACTTGACACAAGACGATCTGATGCTAGATGTGACTTCGTACTTAGTAGCTACAATTAAATTATGTAAGATATTAATTTGTATGAAAACAACTATATACCTACCTAGGTATAGATATTATTGTATTGATAAAAATCTAAAAAAAATCTAGGTTTCCTGTAGCTGAAAAAGAGTAAAATTTCTGGTTTTGATAAAACCGAAGATAGAGCAATAACCGAGGAGTTCATAGTTTTTGGGATGTCCTCTAAGCTAATTTTGGCATTGGTAGTTTCAACCTTACCTTAGAATTAAGATCAGGCCTTTGCATCTAATCTAGATATACCTACCTACAGCGTCGGGAGCCACTTTTTACCCTTACGTGTAATGGGGACGCTGCATTACCGAAGACATGATGTGGAAAGAGTAGGCTTGAGGAACAGAACACTTTAAAATAATTTTACCTCTTGGCCAAATTGAGGGTTTTTCACCACTCCGAAAGTGTTTTTTTCCTCCTGAAATGACTCTTGCCTGGTCCTATTTGCCTCAAATCTGTTAGACATCTCGGCGACCATCTCCAGGTACTTCGGTACCTATAAACTATCACTCGTTAGTCACATGATGCACTGGACGAAGTCAACATGCTGTTTACTTAGCCACATCCAGTCTAGACTGATAACGTGCTTAACGTGATGATAATATTTATCCACAGTATAACAAGTAGACAGTACGACAGGACTCTAATATTTGGGACGGGAGCCGGATTAGTGCAGACCAGTTAGCCATTATGCTCTCTAAAAAGTGGCATAGAATTTGAACCCTACGAGATACCTAATTTAATAATCAAGGGATTTTCCTGTTTGAAGTGAACGTGTTTGACCGCTTATCGTTATTTGGCTAGGTCATTCGACGCGACCTCAAATCTATAATTTAAGAAATCATTATTTGGTTTCCTTGTTTATTATCAAATTGAAGGAATTAATTGGTATCACAGTGGAAACATCCGCGTGATAAATGGAATAAGTGGATTTATCCAGTAAGATCTACTCAACCGTACCGGGACCGTAATGATTGTATTTTTATGGGATCATTAATGATATAAACACATCATTAATGATAATAATGACAAAAACGCATTATAGTTATATATTTTATCAATTCTCTAAATATAGATGTGGCTGTGTAAAATGCCGAAGAGTATTTTTTTGTATTCATTGCTGCAGTGAGGCACGTCAAATGAGAACATGCCCTGTGTGTGATTCATTGCACTGCGTCTATTACTGAGACAAAGGTGTTAGTCCCTTGTGCCTGTACCTTATTACCACCGACACACATACCCTTCAAACCGTAGCACAACTCAGTAGTTGTGCTACGGTTTCACTAATCAGTATTAGTGGACAAATAATTCAGGTACCTAGATGATTGGGACCGGATGGTCATGCACTCACACTACGATCACAGTCGAATTTATCTATAAGTAGATAGGGCCATGATTGCTAGTGGTCCGGTTGGCGTTGCGATAGCACCCTATCTTGTATTAGTACTTAGGGAGGGACCTAGTATTTAGGCTATGGAGTGACTATTGCGACAAGAAGTTAGTGCTAACTGTCCAAGGCTGCGCACGCGCAGACATTCAGCAGACACAAACGCACTGATTAGCACAGATGACCTCGTGGGCTCTTCGTGGTTTTTTGGACAAATGTAGGTATTCTTCTCTTATCTAATAAGATAGATCGTTAGTGGCAAAGGTGAAACATTTTATTCTAATTACCTATTTTATTACGTCTTTGGTGGGAATTTTATTTTTCTATCAAAGAATAGTAATAGGTACTACCTACCCAAAGTATTACGATTTTGGTAAGAATGAGTTAAGTAGGTAAGCTATAGCCATAGTCTTGCCATAGTATTATATGATCTGTGGTAAGGGGAAATAAGTTCGTATATGAGTTAGTGGCCGCCGACTGTTAGATCCGAGAGCAACAGTCCGAAGCACGGAAGCCATTCACCACAAGTCCTCGATAATGTACAAACTATTTCCAGCTTCCTGTACAATAATTAATACTTTATGTATCTATCTACCTAAATATATAAAACTCTTTTGAAGCTGACTGACAATCAACGCACAGCCTAAACTATAACTCCTACAGGTATGACATATCCTTATATGTAGGAGTGCACTAAGAAAGGAATTTTGAAAAGTCACTCTCTAAAGGGTCTAGAACGCGAGCAACGCCGCGGGCGACGTCTAGTGACCAATATAAAGCTGTATAAATCTGAACATCCGCTAGGGGCTGTCATATCTTGACTCTCACCCGGTGATTTTCCCTAGCAGTGGAGTGCATTGCTATTTGCTACCAGACGTTCAAAGTACGTCTCTACCCAGACGAGACAACCTACTTAGGTACCTAGTACACTCAGATCGGTACGGTAAACAAATAAACACTTGTTCTGAAGTTATTTCTTCAGGTTTCTTTGTTCCTCGTTTTTATTTCGATACGCTCGTAAACCTTTTTGAGTCGTCGACATTATCTACATGTCCCTAGATGTCCTAATACTTAGCTATCGTATATCGTATACGTCATGTATGTCTATATTTTTTCCCGTTTAATTTGGTAGACAGTTTGATCTTTAAAAAAAATCTTATGGGAATAAACGTACTCAGCTGGTTGCTCTACTACCACCGTAGCGGATGATGCTACGCCGTAGGCGCTCGTAGACACCGTAGACAGGTAAATTAGAAAGGTGTTCCCCTGCGCCGAAATTGAAATGAATTTGTAGAGTTTATTTTGTGTGTGGAGAAAAGAAAAAGTGGCTATACCTACCACCTATTCATTTTTGTAAAAAAGTGTTATTATGTAAGAAAATATCGGGTATTAATATGCCGCGTGAGTGGTCGATGCACATAAATTCAAGTTTTATTCCAAACGTAATTAGGTTGATATTTTCGGGGTGTTTTCTTCATTGATAGCAGTACCTTGATTAATAGGTTGCAATTACGGTTATCAAAATAAGGTGGTGACCTGCGCGGAAGACGTCCAACAGAAATACGGTCTAATTATCTTAACCAAGTATATAAACTGGGTAAATAAGTAGGTACATTTACTTTATCGTTACTGACTAGAATTATCTATTACTTTTCATCCTATTCCTGCCGAGGTGGTTCAACAAACATCATACATCATACCCACAGGTGGTAAACATCACATCCACAGTACCATTTACAGCCAATGGGACTCTGTTAGGTCTATCAGATACCGCCCTGGTAGGTAGGTACATCTACGTCTAGTTATTTATGATAACATGTGTTATTAAGTAAGTTTAAGTAGTAAGTATACTTTTATCCCCGTACCACAACTACTTGGCACAACCAGTAATAGGAAAACATTATTTCTCGTAACGCAACTACAACCAACTTCAAAAAGGGCGTTTTAAAGGATCGGCAAAGCGAATGTGACACCTCTTGTGTAGTTGCAGGCCTCCATAGGCTTCGGCAACTGCTTACCATCAGACGGGCCGTACCCTTGTTTGTCTACTTACCTAGTTGTATAAAAAATAATACCTCTTATATCAAAACGTTCATCAAAATCTATTTGAAACTAATGTAACGATCTGTGTTTTGAACAGAGTAGTAAATATCAACAAGCATAGACCAAAGTCCACCGATAGATAAGCATCCCGGATTCGAACTTACCGAAATCAGTGAGTATCAGGATTATCATCGGTTAACCTTCGAACTGGTGGCTAATTTGTTATGTTTGTTGCATCATACTAAGTATAAACTAATACATATTTATTTAGCTTTTAGTTTGAGAAATATGCCGCAATGTTTGTGGTACGCAAAGTACCCTGCATTGAAGATGTCAGTTTTTAGATACCTATATTTTTATGTTTTTTGTGTTATGTATTTAGAAGAAAAATGTACAAGGTACAATGTACAATTATTCTTTAAGCAATCTAGTTTTCATAGTGCAATCTTAGTTTGGGAGCTAAGCCAGCTAAGCCCAACGGAAATTAGTTTTCAGTAAATCTAATACCTAGTACCTACCTACTTTGCGCTTGGTAACCTACATTATGACAACAATGGAATATCATTAACCTGAAGCTCCAATAGGCTTTTTGTTACATTTCTTTACCCATATCAAAAAGAAGCTGACTTGCAATATCAACCAACAACCTATTTTTGAAATTAGTCGTGTGAAAACTGGCTTAGCAGTTTCACGCACTGAATTTCCCATGGAAATTGGTAGAACTTGTAAAGAGCGCAAAAGAGAACTATTAATTTGTTAATTTCATTATGATAGAGAGTCCGAAATCAACTCATTCGGCAGGATCAAGAGCTCCCATTGACGAAGCTGGTGTCAAGTGGTGGGACAACTTTGGGAATCAAGGCACACTAACAGTTCACGAAGATGTTCAACTAAATAATGAACCTAAATTCAAGGACAAATCCACAAACACAAACACTCTGGCACACCAAAGGGAAACCACAACGGTTTTATATCAAAACTTCGTATCCAATCCAAAAGACAGAGTACTAAGAAAATGGAAAGAAGAGCGATCCAAAGTGAATTATGAAAAGGCGAGGAACGCAATCATCAATTCGCTGAAAGAAAAATTTCGTGAACCAAATCAAGCGAAAACCACCCGTGTTGAAGATAAAAAGAAAGCTGGTAATGGGAAGTCTGAAACTTTTATTGAAATAATCGGAGACAATGTTGAAGAAACATCAAATTAGAATGTAAATCGTAATGTTGCTTTTCATTTTAAATTGAATTTTAAAGTGGTTAAGCATAAGGTAGATTTTTCAGGTGCGGTGGATGAGGATGTCAGTCACGCGAGCTCAGTTCAGATGGAGCCAGGTGGTGAGGTGGCACAGTGGAGGCTCGAGGCTCGTGGCAGTAGGGCGGCGGGCGACGCGGGCGGCAAACGCGGACTTTCCACGGAAAACATGCCGGTAAGTACACGTGTACTTTTTACGACTGATATAAGAAAATCTTTGAGTTTTCAATACAAAAAATCTACCATTTTTGGCAACACTTTGCTTATAAACAAGAGGAAAATAGCTTAGTTTGTGATTTGTAAGTGCTAAGCTTTATCTAGCGGTGAAAATTAAGTGTTCAGATGCTGCCATTTTTTCTGCTGAAACTCCTTATATTACTCACCTTTCTCTTACACTTATGCGATGCTGAAAACATCACTTAGCTTGCGTTAAATGCTAGTACATTTTAGTTTGTTTACCCAAATATCTTTACGCTGAAAATTTACATGTCCTAAGCCTACAATAGGTTTGTCCATTTGGTCATTCGACAATAGTTAATCCGGTATAGGTACTACCTTGCAGTAGCTGCCTACAGTGGGATTTTCCTAAGTCATAACTCTATTGAAAATTTCTAATATGGAAGCAGTACGTACCTATCTTCCCAATGGGCTTAAATTATCATAGGTACTACTAACCAAATTCGTACCTAAGTGTCTTAACTGGTGAAGTCACGTAATAAGTACTTCTTTCCCGTCTTTCACGATGAAGGACGTACTCTTTCATCCTTTTTACGTGAATCCGTATTCTACATATTTTATTTTCCTACACACAAATCAGTAATGTAATGTACAAATTGAAAGCAGTAAACTTTCTATGGATCCTGTGCTTTGAGAAATAACCAATAGACATGCCACCATCACCATGCCATCACGGCCTAATCGCGATGAAAGATCTACCCCGAGTTTTTCCTTGAAATCGATACGAAGATGGTTCACTATGTCCTTCTTGCTCGTTTTATAAAATAAAAAATTAGGTAAGTCTATGTACCTAAGCGTTTGTTTATATTTATTAGCATATATAAGTAGGTATAGCTTTTATCCAGAGTAAAACTAGAAAGGATATGGTTTTAATCGCTATTGTTCGTGATCGTGTGTTTATATGTGTGGTATCTTCAAATTAGGTACCTATAATTCGGAATTTCAATCAATGTTTTCAAAATCTTCCAGTTCGTTTGGCTTCTCGGCTGAAAGAGTTTGAAACAGATGAACTTGGCATCTCTGCTTAAAATTACACACTTACGCGAAAATACTAAATTATCTTATTGGTATTACTTTTTGTGTGGTACGAAACATACGAAATTAGATGTGACAAGGGTACCTAGATAGGTAGGTATAACCAATGATAAAATAATACAGGAGTACCTACTTACCTCATGATACAGTAATACAACGCAGGTTCGATTACATTCGAGACACCAGACGTCCTCGATCTAAATCGTCTTATCGCAGTCTTGGACTAGATTAACGGTAATCATTATCGTTATTCATATAATATTGTTTACAGGGAAGTAAACAGTAGACTCATGCGTGACCGCCTTTTAATATAAGCACAGTTTTCTTCAAAATTAAAAATCAACTCTTTAAAAACATTTCAACGAAAAAAACACGGAAATATGGTCACCCTAAGCTTTTTTCGAATCAACAAGCATTCGAAAACGTGGTTACCATATTATGGTCACCCTTATTATAAGGGTTCTATAGTTCCAAAACTATAGGGATCTTGAATAAGTAAATAAGTAGGTACCTATAGAGACTAGAGGAGTGACAGGGTGTCACTGCTCAAGTCTCTATAGCTGTGCAAATGTCTCCCAAGTATTTGGGGGAATACCGTAAATAGTCTAGAATATTTTAATATTTAAAAATGTACCTACCCAGACAAGAATATAAGTACAGAACCTGTAAAAAAAGTAATCTAGAGACTAGCAATTTCAACAGTGGTCTGTGACTGTGAGCTACACTAGAATCACGGCGGAATGAAAGCGTTTTGCAATGTAGCACTTAGCTCCCTCATAATGTGCTGCTGACACGTGAATGGCCTGCGAAACGCGCAAATGTTTACCTACTTCCTACCTATCAACATGAGGACGAGCTAAATATACAAACACAAACGGCTTCTTCAGCACTGTGAACGCTCGCTGCGTGCTTTGTTCCATGGATAATTATAAATATAAAAAAATATAAATCGTTAAGTAGGTACGCCTATGCAAAAAAAGACTGGCGTTTTCAGGTGCTCATCTAAGTACATATACCTACACTAAATTGGACTCTATCATTCAACAATAAGCAAGCGGCCAGGGCGAAGCGCATGCAGTTTCGAACCCTATTCCGACTATCTCTCCTAAGGCATGTGGTCAAAAATACTCAAACAGGAAAGTTTTCAATGAATATCTGTAGATAGGTACTCAAATTGATCCATGAATCTCGACACCAACTTGTTTAATTTCTCAGCAAACGAGCCGTAGTTCTAGGTGCCTCTAATGCTGAAGCATGTGTGCCTAATTAGTTCAACCTCTATACTACTTCGATGTTTACGATTGTAACAAGTTATCGGGGCAATCAAGTCCATGTACTTACCTATTTATAGTAAGTAACACATGCTTACTCGCTAAGTAAGATAGAATGTTTGTATTTACTGTTTCGTAGAACGTCTACGTACAAAATATTAGTTTTATTATGCAAGAAAATGTTATACTATAAATGGCCATGAATTATAACTTTTCTTTTGTCTATGTTACGATTTTTGTGTCTACGTGACTATTCTTGCGTTCAAGAGGCAAAATACTTACTACGAAATAAATAGTGATAACTACCTAGGTCAAAGTAATTTAACTAATGATAACTAATAGACAATTCGTCTTGGACCGTTCTAATGGCTTTTTGGAAACTTTTAAGCTTGTTGTACGGATTCTAATTAGGTAGCTACAGTTATTTAAAGCTAAATTTTTTTTGATAACTAACACATGGTATTGACGATTGCCCAAATTCAGTAAAATGAAAGTAAAAATTATCAAGGATTTTAATTTAACCTTTGCATTGTAATGCGATGTTCAAAATATTCCATTTCGTCAATAAATGATAATAAATCGAACTCTGTACGATGATACGATAACTTAAAAATACGTCGTATTGAATCATGAGAATATTTCTATATGAGGTGGTATATTATTTATTACCTAATTATTTTCTAAAATAGTGTTATAAATTTACCTACCATCTAGAAACTACTTAGGTAGGTACATACTTGGTTGTAGTTTCAAAATCACAACTTAAACAAAAAAAAAAATTAAACAAACAAGAAACGGAAAATATGATTCACATTTTGATTCTCTGTGATAACACCTCTAAAAAGAAAAAAAATCTTTAAAATTATAATTTTACTCCAAATTCTAAGCAGATTTCATCTAAAAATAGCCACAAATTCAAACCAATTTAGACTATGTTCCATTATAACAGATACTAAATATATCATGCTTTGATAATGTGCCGAACCACGATGCAATGAACTGAATTTCCTTTACAGGATATACTTATAGCTACTTGCAGAAATTATGTTTATAATTTGGTGACATTTGTTGCACAGGGTCTATTCCCGGAGTCCCAAAGTCCGAGGTCGGTTATTACACTATACCGGGTGTCAATAATCTTTTAATCAAACATCATTTCCGGATGTAATAAGATCATTTCCGAAAACTTAGAACCAATGGTCTCACGCCCTCTGGCTAGGTGGGATACAAAATGTAGCTAACAAACGCTGGATGAGAAGAGCCGAAGACCGGGCTCAATGACGCGTCTTGGTAGAGACCTACGTCCAGAAGTTGACCAATTTTTTTTGTGTATGAGCTATAGCTACCTATACAGGGTGTTACCAGACCACTTCCGAAAACGAAAGAGGGAGCTACAGCACACCAAAACCCAACCAAAAAAAAAATCAGTTATCCTGAAAAATAATTATAGCCGGAGAAAACAATGTTTAAAGATTTGTATTTATTTCGCCAGCCCGCAATGTACGCATTCACGTAGGTAAGGTCGAGGCGTAGTACTATTATTTATTCTGTGTCGTAAGTGCCTACTAACGTAGGTAGGTACTAACGTAGGTCGCTCGCACGTCGCGTACTTGAATGACCCGCGATGAACTCTCAGCTGTTCATGCTGTAGTAGACGTAATCTGCGTGCTGCGTGTACATTGCTGCTTTATTTAATTTATTTGTTTTTTTGCTTTTTTAAATGAGATAATTAGGTAGATATGTCTTATTATGTTGTACTGTGTGTATGTAACTAGAAAAAAAATTAAAAAGAGATAGTCAAGTCAATTTTTTTTTCGCGATTTTTTTCGCTTAATGTTTTCAGTATCATGGTCTGATTGGAACCTCCAAGTTTTCGGAAGTGGTCTGGTAACACCCTGTATAGGTTGATGATGACCATGAATGGTCTTATAACTTTCTCGAAAGAATGATGGTATGGTACTAAGATATTGCTTACTAATTAGTATCATGCAAGCCGTACGCAAAAAAAAGAAAAGAAAAAACTTAGAAAAAAATATAAAAGTACCTAGGTAAGTAAATGTTGGTGACAAATTACACCTGATAAAGTAGTTCTAATCTATACACTAGTTATTGGCCAAGAAGAGTATTGGTACACGTTTATATACGTAACTCATTCATACATTACCTACCTTAACCTATAAAACATAGTCAAAACAAACTCAGATTGCTGGAGACAGACAAACTAATTACATACCTACTTACTAGCACGTTGCACTTGCTGCTCAGGGAACACGAGTCAATAGCGTGAAGGATGCTGTCGTGCCACACTTTCCGGTGGATGTGGAAAAATACACTCTGTAGATATAACTAGCGGAACCTGCTCCATTTGTACGAGTGGAATGTTTCTGTATTACTTATACTTATTTAATATTATTATTTATACATGCCATGCATTGTTTTTTTACCCGAAGGTGGGTAATGAGTTTCGTTTAATCTCTTCAAACTTAGATCAACTTTTTTTTATAATCCAAGTCCTTGGTTCTATAATGTTAACATTCAGTCTGTCGTCTAGCACTAAGCATTTGTCTTTCTATACTATTACCATGTTTAAACAAATATCAGGTAGCAAGTATAGCTAATTACATAATAATTATGCAGTTTTTATAACATAACGAAGTGAATTGGTTTCCATAAAACCTTTATAATATCAAATCAAATTAAAATCTGTCATTGGCCACTAACTCAGACGAACTTACATTTTTTAGTAACTAATTATCGAGGCATGGTATCATAGGTCAGTACTAGCGAAGGTCACCGATTACGATACGGTATCAGACACATGGCCTGCGTGTGAGGTGTGCCTGTAAACTTAAAGAAAAAACACAGAACAGAAATAGGGTAAATAAAAAATAAAAATTATTGGTAATTTCGGCACGCCCGCGCTGTCAATAGCTTGGATCTTCGCATTTACAAATAATCAGTTAGAATATTCAAAACAAAAAAAATATTGTTTCATTACTTTGGCAAAAAAAATGCAAGTTTTTACAAGAAATCCTCTATGATACTTAGCGCGTCGCCACTTCCCGTAGCACCGTTGCTACGAAGATGCTACGTTTAAAACAAATGCGCTACGCGTTATGTACGAGCAATTTGTTTGTTTCCATTATAATAATGCCTATTGTGTAGTCCTAGTAATAATAACTGCAAAGAAAATGAAATAGTGAAAGTAAATTCAATGGTAGGTAGGTACCTATACATCGTAAAAATATTTGGCAGATACCAACTGTCACCTAGGCATATATTTATCTTTAAAAAAATCGTTCACATTCACACTAGTCCTAGTTTTACGGTGCGAACTTGTTTATAAAGTGCTCCAAACTGACTGTAACAATTCATAGCTGACGGAAATACGATAAACCAACCTCCGCCAAACTATTACTACCTATCGCAATATATCAGAATACCTAATAGAAGTACTATAATAGCATGGCGTGCTAATTCTGGCGGCATAGCACAAAACAACCAAAAGCTCCAAGCTGAAGTTACACTCCGAGTCATCCGAAGCTACTAGCTACAGTTCGAGTAATACACTCGATTGCCATCCAATCGCCGAATCGAGATCGGCGGTAAGCACCAGTTGGCACAATCGATATAAAGACGAGCCTCCAATTTTTATTAAACGCGCCTTTAAGTTTTTGCCAACGTGAAAAAGTTACGGCACATTGTAAACTTTATGTCAAGGACGTAGCGCGTATAACCGTAGTGTTGGGACACCGCTGTCCGTAAACTTACCTTTGCCAGATTTCACCGGTAAACCAAGATGGCCGCTTGGTGCTTTGACACGTGACATAAAACGTTATTTATGGGCGGGAAGTTCGCGAGTCGGGATGCGACATGCGAGACCGTCACGAACCGCGGAAATATAGATTTAATGAACGATTTTTATTCATGGCTGTTTTATGTAAAAGGATTTTCGGTTGGTATGCCGATTCCTGGAACATGTCTTTATCCGGTTTAGGTATGCGGAAGTCACATGGAATGGCATCAAAGCATGAACAAAAGCATGTAAATAAATCGTAAACATTACTATTATATTCTCCATTACCTAACCATCTCCACTCTATAGGTTTTCATTGAAAGTATTTTTTAACTCTGCCAAAATAAGGCACTTCATTTGCCTGTTTTTGGTACAATAAACACTTAAAGCTATCTTGTCTTGTAAACTTGAAGTTACAAATTAACTATCAAGTTGAATATTCATTAATTACTTTAACTAAAATCCGGTTTTTAATAGCTGGTAATTCGTTGTCGAACAGAAGTTTGACAGTTTTGACACTAATGAGGAAAAGTTGCACGCCACGCGAAAATGAAGCGCCAGCTAAAAGCTTGCCTGTTGGCTGCCGGGCTTCTGCCAAATAACTACTTAAACGAAGCTAATTTATTGATAGTTCTGTTTGCTAAACCATGAGCTTTTGAACTTAACTTGGTGTCATTGAGTCTATTACTTTGAATTTCTAATCGCCTAATACATGGTGTTAGAATAGAATCAGAATTTATGTAGGCTACTTGAAAACTTTTAATTGGCGATCAGTGTACTTGATTTTTTATAGATTCCAGTATTACTTTTATGGTCCTATTCTTTTTTTTTTTTTTTTTAATACTACTAAGTAGGCAAACAAGCGTACGGCCCGCCTGATGGGAAGCGGTTACCGTAGCCTATGGACGCCTGCAATACCAGAGGCATCACATGCGCGTTGCCGACCCTTGAAGAATTTTAATATTTTTTTTTTAAATTTTTTATTCTGTAACTACCTAGCTGTTAGTTATAAAATAAGTATACAAATACACCTAGGTACTAGTTATATATCAGTATCAGTATTTTTCTGATCATTAAATACCTAGACGTACCTATACGTTTCTAAGAGAAAACATCAGGAAAATAAAATTATTTGGTAGGTTCATAAAATAAAGAAAACTATTTTGTTAACTTGAAAACTTGTTTTGAAAGTTTAATGCAAACAATTTTCCAAAAAGACTTAGTAGACAATAGCATCGAAAGTTACGTTACCCGTTACAATCCATCAAAGCACCGTGTCGTACCATCGCCGTTTCATTATTTACCAGATTATCATTTTGATCGTAAACGTTTATTGTGACCCAGTTAGATGTTTCCCCGCAAAATAGACACGCACAAAACAGCAATACAAATAAGCAGAGCCCAGAACTACGACTGTATAATCACGGGTATAATTTCAATATAACTTCAGCTAAAATCGTGGTTTGGTTATTTGAGCAACGTGCTCTGTAATTGAATCACAAATCTAGCTAAGTAGCGTCGAGGGTGAACACGCAGAATACTGAAGCGAATCTAAATGTTACTCAAGTTTACTTTGTTACTGTGACATAACAAGATAACAGATAAATGTGGATCTATCAAGAACGATGATACCTACCTACAGCACGCTACTGTCACTATTTTGCGTAATTTAAAACCTATTTAATGATACTCAATTTGATATTTGCTCATAGTTTTATTTGAATGTTGTATACATTTTTACGAGTGTAATAATCTACAATAATTTTTCTAGCAACGTAAACAAATGGGACTTATTTAGTATCGTATAGTCTAGGTAAGATAGCATCAACAAAAGTCTGAACGATATTTTCTTTTTATTTCATAGTAATATTTTAAGTTTAGAAATCAATAACAAAGATGATAAGACAGAGTCAACGACCGAGTAACTGCTACGCAGCGTCCCCCACGCATTTGCGTCGCAACCTTTTCTGAAGATATCTAAAAGAAAAGTTCATTATTACTAGGCCTTCGAGCAGGAACATATTTTAAAACTAAATATTATAGTCACAATTGTCGAAACTGGCGACGAAAGATCATCCCCAGCAATTTAATTTGATCTTATCTTTGTAACTAGGTTATAACAGGAGCTCCAGTGCAGAGCATGTCGCACTTGCTTTCTTTCCCTTGGTGCCCGACCACCTGCACCCGAGCAGATCTCGCAGGGGCACTAGCATCCGCCATCCCAGTTGCCACTTTCTGGCAGAAACTAGTTTGAGTGGCTATTGACACGATGAATGAATGAATTAGGCCGCCTTGAGGCCTCCGTCGTGGCTTAACGACTGCTAGAGCCGGGACCGACAGTTTACGTGCCCTCCGAAGCGCTCAGATGTAAATGCCACAAACGGTCACTAATCCAAATAGTCACCACATATGTACGTACTTAGATGGCTTATTTGTCAATTTTATAGTAAACTTTTCCAGACTCTACTAAAAACTATCAAGTTCATTGACAACTTCAAAACTATTGACGTGGTTAAAATGTACATTGAGTTATTTATTGCTTGAAACGGTTGATATATCGTATATCGTATATCGTCGTATGATAAATAAAGTTGCATGCGGCATGAGTTAAATTAAGACTTGCATAGGGGTGGGGTGGTATCCCCTTCCGTATGTCTGAGAGTCATGCCTGCATGTATTGAATGGCAATACTTTTAACTCGCTTGTTTCAATCACATTCACCTGTTTTAGTACCTAACCAGAACTATAGGATTTGGTAGAGCATAGAGATCCGTAGATATTTGTCATTTTCAAACAATGTACGGATAATTCAGTAGGCACTATTACGTACTACAGTATAGTTTATAAAAAAATGAATTATTTTCGGCATATTCACTACAATCACGGTTCTACGCAAAATAATTATAAAATGCCGTTCTTGGATTGTTTAACAAACTGATAAAGTGACTTTGTTTTATTTATTGCAACTGCCCACACCTACTTTCGTTTTGAGGTCATTGAAAATGTACTTACCTACCTATCGCATTCATGAAAACATACATAATTAATATAATAATAACACTCAACATGATAACATTTCAAAATGCAGTTTTTATCAAGTTTAGGAGTCCTCAGTAAAAAAAATCAGTTGCACGCAGCTCGGTAATGACAATACCGCAGATTAGATATTGATACAAAAATTCTGTAGAATTAACACATTACTTAATAGCATAAAACACATAAGTACGAGGATAACTTATATCCTCGCTCGTACTTATGTGTTTTATGCTGCGGAACACTCGAAACATATAGGTCTGTAGGTACAAAAAACTATTTTGATAACTGTAGAGATTGGCAGTAACGTCATGCAGCTTGAGCGTGCGTGACTTATCTTTATTCCTAGGCATTCTTAGCACAGATATTTTCATTTGGTTTATTATAGGGAGTGGTCGCACCGCAACAAAGCCCTCAATGTAAAAAATTAGAATAAAAAATATATTTTTTTTGTGGAAATTACTTGTTATTACGGTACGCACTGGAATATTATTAGCAATCCCTAGAAGTTTCACTTTGGAACTTTTTCGTAGGCAACGCTACGCAGTACGCAGCCGCGACGCGTAGGCTACGTTACGCTGCCACTACGCGTCGCGTAGGATATGCTACGCAGCTGCTACGCGCTGCTACGCTGCGTAGGCGCAGCGTTATTATTCCAGATTATCGCCAGTAAAAGTACTCAGTAGTTTGCGTACTAGATTTAGGACAGATCAAAATAATACTAGGTAGGTAAGTAAGGTATACCTTGGTTTAGTCCCGAGAATATATTGTATCAAAATAAATTAAAACTAACTTCGACCCATATCATAATCACTTAGTAGCTACCATCCACAGCGTAAAAAACCGCTATTTGGCTAGAACATTCATGAATGTTTTTGCGGGATAATAAAATTATGACTAGATATCACGGCTTATCAAATAAATAATAGTTATCGGTCATCGACCCAAGAGAAGCGAAGACGCACGTACTGCTAAAGCTGTGTATACACTAGTAGCATAAATATTCGGATAACAATGATTCTTTTTACGTTTTATCATTGGCTCTATTGAATTAAAAATAATGTATAGGCACTAAAACGTTTAAGTCTTCTAAATTGAGAGTTCCATGGGACTATTTATTTATACATTTATGCTAATCTAGCATAAATATTAGCGTAGATTATGAGCGTATTTCTTTCTGAATTTTATAATACAGTGTGAATGCCCTAGAAGTTATTTATTTCTAATCTTTCACGACGTTTCTTAGGTAGTGTCTTCAGCAAAACAAAAACATAGCAGTGGTAATAAATTACTACTAATCCAATGACGTCACGCGTGCCTGCCTAGATACAGTATCTAACGGCCTATACTTGGTGGACTTTGGCCGCACTTGGTACATGTTTATTATTTCCATCGATCCCACCGGCTGGCCCACTGGTAGGCCAGATGGGAAAAAATGTCTACATTGATTGGTCCGCTTGCTTGTTTCTGCTGTCTCGTAACGTGTTTATCTTTCGTTCCAATAATAGTTATTTGTTATACAAGAGTGTAAAGTTGCTTTTTAACCGCGTGTTCAATTTTGATGACCGAGCAATCGAAGGATTCAAAATTAGAATCCTGAGCGTTAGCGAGGGAATCAAAAGAGCACGAGGTGAAAAATCTTTGCACTCGAGTGCAACACGTAACTTTTCATTCCACCTCAGCGAGGAAATGACTAATTTGCGCATTATTAACAGTTTCAGTCAATTCTGTTGGCGTCAAACAAACTTCCTCGTCGCTAGAATCACTCATTTTAGTTTTTTCACTTGTTTTCAAGTTTCTTGTTTTTAATATAAGGTTTAACAATGACGTGAAAAAATGCCGCGTAAAGAACCGCGTACAAAGCAAATTGAAAAAAGAACACCAAGAAGGTTCCGAGTCTGAGTTTTTAACAAATTAAAAAAAAGTTGTATGATATATTCGGCACCATAGAGGTAGCAGTAAATAGGTTTAATGTTTTTTTTAATTCACAAACTTAGTGCACACGATGTTCTAAATTCAATTTACTTTATCCTCTAGAGAATAAAAACGGCTTTTCCACTCAGATATTGAAGATTAAAAATACTCTTTCCGAGATGGTGGGATGAAAATAAACTTTACTTATGCTTTACTTTAAACAGCAAGTTAATCAAGGCTTCTGAACGGCTACATCTAAATGATCTAAAGACTCTCTGCTACAACCATTAAGGTATTAGGTAGTTAATGCCTCGCCAACTTGCAGTTTTCTTACCACCTAAGTTAGAACTAGGTATGTAAGAAGGAAAAACTAGCCTTACCTTTTAAACTGATCTCGAAAAGTGTCAGAATCCCCTTGATATCTCCATTTTAAAATATGTATAAAAACGTAGCTCAATTTTATATCGAAAGAGGTGGTTTGAACAGGACAGATCGATTAAAAATAAAAGTGTGGATTGGATATCGTTATCAGAAATATCAGGTGCAATAATGGGGTGGCCGGTGAAGCGAAACGTTTTAGGTTTCTGGCTCCCGTGGCACCCTCTTTTATTATTTATGTTTTCTACAGTTTTGGTGCGTGCGTCAGTCTTGTAGGTGACCTCTATGCTTAGAACACGCATTTTTAAATAAAAGTTTATGAAATGTAGAGTCAGTGTAGAGAAGCTTTTAGGCGTTTAGATTTACTACCTACAATTGCGTTGTTATTCTATCTAATAGGATATTGAGATATATACTAAAGCCTAGGTTTTACTAGCCTAGGTAACTGAAGTTTGCCAAAACGTTCAATAATTACTTAGGCACCTAATACGTTTTCATTTTGTATTCTGAAAAAATGACGATCCTAGTTAGTTATGTTTAGGTTAGGGTCTTGATATCGTTGCTATGATACGCGTGTGTATTATCAATCAAAGCTTTTTGAAAGTAAAAGTACATTATTTTACTTTGCTTGGGTTGCTTGGTATCTGGTAGAAGTGTATACGGTGAATACAATGCCACTCTCATGAATTAGGTAAGATTCTTCTATTTTATTTATCGTACGTACATACTTAAGTAAGTTAGGTAGGTACCTAGATTACCTATGTAGGTATTTACCTTTATAGCTTAAATACCTACTTATTCAAAGCTAGGTTCTATGTTAATTTGAGCTACCTAGATTGTCAGCTAGGTGTTCAGTTAGGGCACAAATAAAAAGATTTTAGTGAAAATGAACTTTACTAACTCTAGGTAATAAGTGTGTTAAGTGTGTGGGTAACTTTGACTACTATTTATACCACAGAATAGTACTTCATTATTATATACCTACCACTACTACGAAACAAATTCATTCAGCTAGAATGGTTATTCACCTCGGCTCGGTTTGCAGGCGATAATTATGTAGAGTAGGTAGGTAGGTACCTAGTAGGTACACCCACCTAGATGGCGAGGCCTGATAGCTTTCCTTGCCTTGCCACCCTCAATAGCTCACTAGGCCGGTTCTGCAGTGTAAACCGCATTTTCACCCAAGAACGAAGTCTTTTTCGTGTCTTTTTTTCCTTTTTTGTGTGGCATTCTTTTTGTTTCCGGGTTGTTTGTGTGAGGAACCATCGCAGTTAGCGCCTGAATTCAACTTTAGCTGTAAAATGTCTGACTACGATTATAAATCAGCGCGTCTTTTATATTTCGAAATGAAAAATAGGAAGAAGAAAAAGAGAGTTACTTTTCAGGTTATAAACTACATACAGTTACTTTATCGTGTCTTGTCCAGTGTCCGTCCCAACTGGAGGAGGATACCTAGTTGCCGGTAGTTATTATGCCGGTATTCAAACCGATGTTTGCAGTGCATGAGTGGTAGTTATTAGGTTAGATAGAAGGAAGGTATCCGTACATATTGGTCCAATACCTATCCCTATGTGGGTACCTAGCTGTCTACCCTATGTAATTATTCATCTGAGTGAGAAATGTCTCGGTAAAAAGATAGAGGGTGGGTGATAGATATACCTACCTACTGGAATTCTGAAATTATAAGAGTAGGTACAAAAAGTACTAAAAAACACGTCAAGCCAAATTTCTCGTTATAACTAATGAGTAATATTAGCCTGAACTCAACTCGAGGGGTTTATCTACCATAGAGTTCCACTATCCACCTCCTGGTTGTACCATCACCAGACCCTGGATACTAAGCTCAATCTATTGGACTCGTCAAAACAAGATACCAAATTAAGTACAGTAGTAGGTATTATTATTATTATTATTCAAACTTCATAGGTAAGTATACAAAGTTTCATTTCGATACGACAATACGAAGCACCTAGTAGGTTAAAATTGCCTTCTAAGAAGTTATTACCTACATTGTTAGGTAGTTACCTAGATACAAGTAAAACTAATAAAAGCGTGATAAAAATGGTATTCTTCCACAGTTACCAGCAAGGGATAGTTTGACGACGCCGCGGAGTGCACGCGCTCCTGTTGGCAGGCGACCACCAAGCACGCTTCCGCAACGTCTTATCAAGAAGGAGGTTAGTAGTGGGGTACCCTGGGGCGTGGTGTTATTTTATTTGAGGTAAAAAAGGTTCCATCTATTTTTGATGTACCTAGGTACCTAACCATTGGAAATCTTGAAACTCTAGGACGTCCATTGAGTTGCGGTACTTTTTTTCAGTGCGGTCTTCACGCCAAAATGGCAAATTAGAGCTAGGTACCTACAGCAAAGGCTAGTGGTAAGGGCACTCCCACCCCGAAAACGTTTACCTTACCTAATCACCACAGGAGGTTTCCACAAAAAATCAAGGAAGAAGATTTGAGTTATACGTGATAACTCATGGTGGGCATTGAAGGTATCAAATTATTTTGTACAGAAGTCCCTGGACACCCCACCAGAAATGGATTCCCCAGGGGGCAGCGTAGGCAGCGATCTTCGCCGGCAGAATGAAGAGTTGCGCGCGCGGCTTGCAGGCGAGGCAGCTGACCACCGCCGCCGACTGGACGCCTACCGTCGCGCGCAGCAAGGGCAGGCTGCGCTGGTGTCTAGGCTTCAATCAAAGGTAGGTAAACCCACGTAAAACAAAAATCAGAGGAATCAAACTTGTTTATAGGCCCGTATGCCGTACAGAAATCGTTACTCAAGCATAGATATAAGTATAGAGGTTTTCATGCTTGCTTGAGCAGTAAATCAGTATACGTACGGGCCATTTACTTACCTAAGGTACCACGCTCAGTCTCTTCGATAAAAAATATCTATCTATATCTACCCTAACCGTCTGTGACCCTACTACCCTTGGTTCTTACCGCTATATCGTGGCTATAACCGTAGAGCGCGCGGCTTTATAAAATTTTATCTGTCAATGTCACTAATATATACTATGCCACTGTCAAATGTCAAATTTATCTATTTGATTATTTTTTCTGTGATTTTCCTTTTTTTATTTTTTCGTTTCTTTCCGCACCCTTCTCTTTTGCCCTCTCTCAGCTGTTGTTTGTTTTGTTTTTTAACCCGTCTACGCCGTCTACGGGCGGATATTTCTTCCCTATTTTTATCAAAAGAACTAACAGAAACTATGCCTGAAAAGTCCAGAAATAAACGAATTCAAATTAGAATACAAACCAACAAAAATCAACCATGTTATTGTATTCTACAAAAATATTCAACCACGAAGAAAACATGAAGCGGTTTTCTAGGTGCTCCAATACAAGCAGCGATGCTCGGAGCTGGAGCACCAGATGTTGGAGACGCCGCGCAGCGAGTATCGGCCGATGTCCAGCATCGCGCTCCCGGCGCCTGCCGCTCTGCCGTCGTCTAGTTGCGAATCGAGAATGGACGAGCGTATCAGTGACTTGGATACCGCTCTGCGCCGGCTTGAGGAGGAAAAAAGGAAGTAAGTGTAGTATTACACCTAGTTTTACAAACATTCGGGAGCTATTACTGTTCACTAAGCTATTAAAGTGTATTTTACATTTTCTACTAGTCATTTTCATAATGATTTATTCATTGCTTACATGTACACCTAGGTACAACCTACCTTACAATAAAATTATTAGAGCTTAGTTTTATGTTAGCTTGTGTCAAGTAGATGCTGTAGACTCAGTTTAAAAATGACAACTCTTGACAAAAATTAAAGCATGATTGCCCAAGTTATTAACTTCTTCTTTGTGATCTTTAGATGTGAAAAGCTCGCAGCCCAAAACAACTTACTGCGTGACCAACTTGAGGAGTCCCACCATCTGAATGAGGCCCTTACCAATGACCTGCAGAAGCTGACCAACGACTGGGAGGCTCTGCGGGACGAGATGGCTATCAAGGAAGATGAGTGGAAGAATGAGGAAGAGGTATTACCTACATATAATAAGATCAAGTCCTGATAAGTTCCACCAAACAAGTCATTGATAGGTACTTTCATCCCCTGAAGTTTTCGGAAGTGACCTTATTACTTACACCTGGTATAGATATACCAGGTACTTACTAGTACTAAGTAATAGTAACTAATTCCCACGTGATTTCAACAGGTGTTTTGATTCATTGATGAACATCAAAAATGAATGTTTCTCACCTTTTATTCTTCTAAAGACTTCCTTGTCATTCTTGTTATTACTTGCAGGCATTCAATGACTACTACTCATCTGAACACAACCGCCTACTCAGCCTCTGGCGTGATGTTGTGTCTGTGAAGCGCTACTTCTCCGAACTCCAATCAACAACTGAAAGAGATTTGTACCGAGTAAAGAACGAACTGGACTCATCTGTGAGGGAAATGGTTGGGGTTCTGAGCGGTTATTCTATCAGCGCGTTTGCTCAGAGTGTTTCTAAGGTACTGACAAAGATTTTATTTATTTATAAATGACCACATTACTTACATGACTAAATTAAAGCAATCTGAATTTTGTTCAATTTTAGGATGGTCAATCACCTATGGGAGGAATGGGGGCTATGGGACAAATGGGTGGAATGGGTCAAATGGGCGGCATGGGTCAAATGGGTGGAATGGGTCAAATGGGCGGGTTGGGTCAAATGGGCGGGATGGGTCAAACAGGTGGCATGGGACAAATGGCTGGTATGGGTCAAATGGGTGGTATGGGTCAATCGGGTGGAATGGGTCAAATAGGCAGCGGTGCTATGGGTCAAATGGGTGGTGGTATGGGAGGCCATAACCCTAACGTGGAGAACATGAGAGTAGAACTGCGTGATATAACGTCACAACGCGACACAGCGCAAGCGGAGTTGCGAGAACGTGACGCACGCATACAACGACTCTTGGCTGAGCTGCAAGGATTGGTATGTTATTTTTAAAATCATTATTCAACTTATTTCAATTTGTCTGTTCAATCAAACGACTCTATTAAAGGTAATGTAACAGCAAAACTATGCTATTTCAAAATTATAATTGAACAAATATTTTTTTAACATGATTTAATTTCAATTACATATTTAAGTTCACTATGAACTAATAAGTTTCCTCTGAGCTTGAACCACGCAAGCTCTGCTCGGTCTGCTCTCAAAATATGTATCAAAATGAAGTTATATCCCTACATTACGATGGTGTAATTCTTGATAATCTCTTAGGAGGAGAGATGCGACGGCGCTGAGATAGCGTGTCAAGAAGCGAATGTGATGCGAGGCGCTTTGGAAGAAGTAGCTCGGGCTCTCATTCACGACTCTGAGGCAACCAGCATTCCACATCCACATCATGTACATCTCACTGACAGGTTTGATAAGCAACTCGGCCGTGTTTAAAACTCGTCACTAGCACATGATTTAATAGATAAATAAATATTATTGGACTTTATTTGTTACTAGCTGTCGCCCGCGGCTTTGCTCGCGTGGTAGCAGCATACGCATTATTTGGTTTAAATCTTTCATCCTAATTTTAGACAGTTTAGGGTGCTACTTTTCAAAATTCCTTTCCTAGTGCACCCCTACACTATTTTAGGGTAGTATCCTTATACATACATAACATTATGTATGTATAAGGATACTACCCTCCAAATTTCATACCTCTACGACTTATAGTTTAGGCTGTGCGTTGATTATCAGTCAGCTTCAAAAGAGTTATATATTTAGAAGATTATTCTTTAACTGTGTACTACAGTTTGTCGCGGTCTCCGAAGCGCGGCGTGTCTCAGGCCGCTAATGCGACTGCCTTCGCTGAAAGTACCATCTCGGCTGTCCAGGCGGCGTTGCACAAGTACCAGATACAAATACATGAACTACAGGTATGAACAAACATGAACAGTATGTACTAAGCTAATGCCTGGTCTGGTTGTGTCAAACAGAAACGAGGAAATCCGTAAAAGAACCAATCAACAACTAGTTCTTAGCATTAGTAATTTGAAATGCCAATCTTTCCGTCTAATATTATAAACGCGAAAGTTTGTAAGGATGTATGGATGTTTGTTACTCTTTCACGCAAAAACTACTGATCCGATTTGGATGAAACTTGGAATATATATTGTCCGTGACCTGGATTAACACATAGGCTACTTTTTATCCTGGAAAATCAACGGGATACAACGGGACGTGAACGAAGTTGCGGGCGGAAGCTAGTTACGTAATAAAATCCAAAGTATAATATATGTTTGTTTTAGGTGAAACTCCAAAACACTAGAGAGCAGCTGTTGACCAATAGAAAGAACTGCGAAGTCGCGGATTGTAATGTTGCATCACTGGAAGGCAAGGTTCAAGATCTAACAGGTACCTGTTTCAGCTTATAAATATAGCTTTTCTGTATTAGCCTGCGTATTAGCGCGTATTCACTATAAGGCCTATTCAAACCTACGCGTTATTCACTGCCGCTGTGGGTATGCGGTAATATTACCGCGCCGCGTTGACTTCGCTCAAAGAGGAACCCGAGCGGTACCTATGCACTTTTACCCACAGCGGCAGCGAATACCGCTCACGGCGCTCTAGCCGCGGAACTTCATACAAAATACCACAGTGAAACCCAACGAGACGCGAACGAAGTCGCAGACAGAAGCTGGTAATAAACACAACAAGAACTTAGTCGTCCATCGTGCTCTGTCGCCTCGCGTCTGAAAGATTGACCGTGGCCGACAACCGATTATTTATAGTACGCGTCATGTAAAAAGAACGCTGGAAACAGCGGAGGGGGTGTGTTTGTGCATGGGAAAATGGTGCCTCATGCCACCAAATAGACCCCAAAATCGATTACTGCGCAGCTTGACCGCCAGCGTTCTTCTTACATGACGCGACCTATACCGATGGTGTGAACAGAGGCATCCTATTAATATACGTGAACGACACCCGACAAGTGGGGACCATCCGTAACAATATTAACTGATTTACGTTGTTGTAGCTAAACTGGATCAGGCTAATGCTGATATCAACCAGCTGCTACAAGAGAAGGAATCTATGCAGAAAACTGTAGAGACTTTACGAATGGACAAGAACAATTTGGAGCGAAACAGAGTTGAAATTAACGCTATGGTACGTTTTTACGGTGAAGAATGCGCCAAATAAAAATAATCTGGCGCAGCCGGGATTATTAATTATTATTTTTTTAATATTTCACTGATTATTTATTGTGCCGATTGGTACTGATTTGGACCAGTTGAGCTATCTATATATCGTTTTTAACGGTTTGTAGATAGCTCAACTGTGTTTCATTAACCTCTAGTAAGCAACCATGGAAGCCACCGGAGTGACGGCCACTCATACAAACTTACTTTTAAGAGCAAGTTAATTTTTGTTGTATCCCTAAAGGTGGAGTCTCTAACATCAGACTATGAAAAGCTGCAAAAGATAAACATGCGTCTCGAGAAAGCGATCGAATCGCTTGAGAATGACAAGAGGAATCTTAACGGAGAAGTTGATCAATTGCATCGGGATTCTGCTAATAGAGAATCTGTACTGAGGTATTTAGTTTCATAAATAAGTCATAAATAAGTCATTGACAGGCGTCATGGCTCATTCGGCAGTAGCTCTGCCTTCCGTGCTGTGGGTCGTGGGTTCGATCCCCACTGAGAACAAACATTTGTGTGTTGTAAACATAGATGTTTGTTCTGTGTCTGGGTGTTTCTATGTATTATAAGTATGTATTTACAAAAAAAAAATGTATGTATGTATTCTATCAGCCATTTAGTTTCCATAGTACAAGCTTTGCTTAGTTTGGGACTAGAAGGCGTTGTGTTAAGTGTTAGTGAATATTTATTATTTATATTTATTTATTTATTTATTTACAAGCATACCTATATTGGTAATTTTAGGTCAAATAATAATGGTCATAATGAATCTCTAATATTATAAATTGAAATAAAGTAGGTATCTAACCTTGTGTATGTTAGATATTATTAATTGAGTTAGTCTCATTTGAGCTGTCCTCTATATTACATTGAGAACACTAAAAAAATTAAATACTTACAGAATATTAGACTTCAGTGTATTGTGTGTCTATAGGGAGACACAGTGCTTATTTCTCCCGATAGGTGGCGCTTGTGGAGAAATTTTAGCGGAAATAAATAAATAATCATGGACATTTGACTTTGATGACGATCTATATTTCACAACGCCCTCTAGTCCCAAACTAAGCAAAGCTTGTAGTATGGAAACTAACCTGCTGATAGAACACTTATATAATATTTTTGTAAATATAGTTTTTATGTTTTTAACAATAAAGTTGTAATTCCCAGAGCCGAAGAAGAACGCTCATCTCGCCTCAGAGCGGAACTGGTGACAACTCGTGAGGAATTGAACAAGACCGCATTAGCACGTGACATGCTCGAACAACAGAAATTAGAGTCGGAATCTATTCTGTCTCAAATGGAGAAGATTAGAAGTAAGTTTCATTAGCAGGGGTCTTATGCTCACTTCGCACACTTAGTCAGTTCCGCACGTATTGACCTTGTCTTTCCTGTGAATATGGCTGACTAGGCTGAGAGGATGGTATAGGTAATGGGCCTACTCCATCTAAACATTGTTCCAGGCACTACAGTGTGTCGTTAAGTGTAGGCATAGGTTGCCTCCTGACGCTGTATAACATCTTCAATAGATGTAAAGGCCTATTATATATTTAAGCTCGCTTCAGCAGAGGTTTTACTCTTGGGATGACGTCATAATGACGTCGAATACTCGATTCACTCAGTAGGTGAAATGACGTCATCTCTGTTAGAGTAATATCTCTGCCCAAGTACTTAAGTCCACAGTACCTCGATGTAATCTGTGGTATCTCTGCTGGCAAGAAGTTGTACATTACTGATATCGGATGTCAGTGTAATTGCAGCCACTTAGGACTAAAAACTGAACACCTCTTTATTCATACACGACTGTCATTATAGCGAAAACAACCAGTATTTAGAGAACAGCAATGCAAAGGTTTATCGTCCAAACAAGTTTTCCAAAAGAAAAGTAGAAAAACTAAGAATTAAGTTTTTGATTGGAAAACTTGTTTGGATCAAAATTACATTTTTACTGATCTTTTGTAATGTTATTCTCTGAACTCTGGTTGTTTGCGATTTTTTATATTTACATCCAGTGATTTATATCTTCAGAAATGTTGAAATGTGCGAGCGAAAAGTTGTTTGACTATTATCATTCCGTCATACTTTTCTTCTGAAAGCTTTCAAACTATTTACATTGTTGTAATTTAGTGATTTTTTAGGTGATTTGGAAATCGAGCTTGAGCGTACTCTGTTAGAGAGAGGTGATCTTCAGGATTTGGTTGAGAAACTGAAATCCAATCTCAGGAATCTCGAGGCTGATAAGAAGAAATTGCAAGAAGATGTCAGATGTGTAAGTTATCTTATAAGAGCCTAGACACCAGATAATATAACTATTTGTTTATTTTTTTCTTTTAACTATTCTAGCTAATAAACGATAGACCAACAGGGGTCTCATGTTCTGTTCGGCCGAGGTGTGACGTCATTTTTATTTTTTTATGATGTTTAACTAAGCATTTGGCTGCCAGCACACCTGATAGTAAGTATAGCTGCAGCCTAAGGTGGAGCATGCTTAGCCATAATCCACCTATTTACTCTTCCTAGGTTATTAGAGTATAATGTCTGCCGAATTGAGCATAAGAAGCCCAGACTCGCTGTGAGAATCGCGATATCAAAGTTAAATGGCAACTAATGGCTTCTTATTTATTTTAAAAGCTTATTTGATGTTACTTAGCAAGGAATTGCTTTATAACTCAAAGAAACTCACCTTACAGCTAGAAGAAGAAAAGTCCAACCTATCCAGTCAATCGTCGGAACAAGCAGGGGATCTCAATTCCCTTCGCAAGGAGCTCTTAGCGGCCGAACAAACCCGAATGGAGCTCGAAGCGGATAAGGCGTCTTTGTGTGAAAAGATCAAGTTCTTAGAGGTCGAGAGAGAGAAGGTTGAACTAGAGCTGAGACAGGTGGTGAGGTCAGTGGATTTCGAATCTTAAATATAGCAGCGGAAAGTATAAAATAGCATCATTAAATGGTGCAGTTTTACTCGGTTTAATACACTAGTTTGTTAGTGACCAAATGATGAGGGAGTTTTTAGGCCGCCTTAAGGTCTCCGTCGTGGTTTAACGACTGCTAGAGCCGGGACCGGCAAGTTAACGTGCCCTCCGAAACACGGAAGCGCTCAGATGTAAATGAGTAGCATTTCGGTAGCAACGGTCACCCATCCAAATAGTGACACTAGAGATAAAATAATCACTAGTTAATTAATACTTTATTCACAAAGAAAATTACAACTAATACAGTATTTACAATATTCACAATATTTACAAAATACACATGAAACAGTTGAGCCATCTACAAACCGTTGCAAACGATTTGTAGATAGCTCAACTGGTCCAAATTAATAGTTAATTAGTAATGTACATTTGTACATAATAAATAAATTATGAATATTCTTGGACACTACAGACAACGCCTATTATATATTTTTTTTTGTATACATTTCCTTTAAATACATACATTGATGATTTTGTTAAATTTTATAGGGAACGTGGCGAACTCAGTTCCCAACTAACAGCAATGGTCCGTAAAAAAGATACGCTCAATGAAGAGATCATACGTTTGACTCAGCGCTTGGAGCAAGCTACGGAAACTATCGGACGTTTGAACAGAACTCTTGAAGACCATGTCAAAGATGGAGAGGAAAAACAGGTAAGAGTTTAAGATAAATCATTCTTGTTATAATTGGCTAGTGTTTTGTTCCTTATGATTGGAACAAGATAAATCGTAATCAATAATATAAAACTCTTTTGAAGCTGACAGAGAATCAACGCACAGCCTAAACTATAAGTCCTAGAGGTATGAAATTTGGAGGGTAGGTTCCTTATATAGTGTAGGGGCGCACTAAGAAAGGAATTTTGAAAAGTCGCATTCTAAAGGGTCTAGAACGCAAGCAACGCCGCGGGCGACGGCTAGTTATTGTTATAATTTGTTAGTTAGTTAGTTTTGTAAAGATAAGATTACTACTAATAGATTCCCTAGACAAAATATAAAGCGATTATTATAAATAATAAATAATAAATATTCACGGACACTTAACACAACGCCTTCTAGTCCCAAACTAAGCAAAGCTTGTACGATGAAAACTAGATGGCTGATAGAATACACACATACATTTTTTTTTGTAAATACATACTTATAATACATATTTGTAAGATGTAATTGGTTTAAAACTCTTTTATGGTAAATCGTACTCCTGAAACCCAAGATACAGACTTTTTGCCTAGTTTGGGTCTCGCCGGCTAAAATGTATACGTATGAATACTGTTAAATCTGTTACTGTTATTTACCTACCCAATGAAAACCTGTCTTCTGTTTTGGCAATAAAAATTATTCTATTCTATTCTATTATTTTCCACATATCTTCATAGATTCTCTAGACAAAATATAAAGAGATTACTTTCCACAGATCCTAATAGATTCTCTAGACAAAGACAAGCAGCATCTACAAGAACAGTTATGCGGCGTTCGTTCTGAGAAGGATGCATTAGAAGCCGTGCTATTCGACACCGCTAATATGTTGGACGACGCTGAAAGTAAACGGGCTAAGCTGGAGCAGGAGTTACACGAATGTTTACTGCAGCAGGAACAACAGAAAGGTAACATTTTTAATACAAAAAAAATGGACTTCATCGGTCATTTTTCATAACTTACCTATTCAGATCTCCGCCTTTTGTTAAAATATTAGTAAAGAAGTAAACGCCAATAAACACGGATATTGGCAAATTCGTGGCAGCCCCAGCCACCGAACACGCACAAGACAAGAAGAAGGAGACTTACTTCTTCGGTCGAACCCTTTATAGCATTATACTGTGTTACGACCTATTTTGTTGTCATAACTTTTTTATATATTTGCTGTAATGAATTTTTCTACACACTTGCTCATAAAGTGGCTCTTTTGTCACCGCAATTAGGCACATAATGACACCCATAATCAAACTGTGATATAATCAATCTATAACTCACTAGTGAGTCATAGATTTTTTTCTTAATTTTATTGGTTGAGTTGCTTTGTCCTTAAAAAAGTTTTTATTCAAAAAAAAAAAGATCGTGTTCAATAGAACAAATAAATTAATGTTCCTGTTGCTTGCTCATTTCATGCAACTTCTTATTTAAATAGATAATTTGAACTCGTTACGTGTTTAATAAATAAAACTTTCACTCAAATATAACTTTTGTTTTCTCTGTAATAAAAAAAACTTTAAATTCCCCATATTGTACGTGGCAGAATAGGCGCAAACCGTAAGCGCGGAAAATTAAAAAAAAACCTCATCTCTTTAGTCTGTGGGCGATCGCAATGCGCGCGCATAGGAAAACTGATTAGTTATTCCCGCCATAGCGAAACATTTTTCACAACTCGTTTTCACTGTTGAAATTATAGTTATTTTATTGTTATTTTATTCACAAGTGTGTTGAAAAACGTCGTATGATACACGTGTGTATTGATGATTACCGTCCTCGGCTCTCTTAAGACTCGGCACCTCGGCGGTAATCACCAATGTTACACACTTGTACCATAATGTACTATTTTATACAATATAATTAACCGTGTGACCACAATCTCACCTTATGTTAAGCGATGTTGTGTCGACAGTGAAGCACGCTAACCTAGAATATACCTATTTACTCTAGTCTTTATTATTGTGGCACAAAATAAACCTCTGTAAACCGTGGTAGCGATCGGCATCAAAGCCATTTTTTTAGACAAAATAAAATCATGTTAATATATTTTTTTATACAACTAAATGATGGAACACTCCGATGGTCCACTTTTTGTTTACATATTTTAGGCAAACCTTTGACCACAGTTTCACCTAATGTTAAGCGATGATACGGTCGACGGTGTAGCATACTTAATGTTTTTTTTTTTTTTATGGCAATCGTCCTGAGTGGGACATTTCTGCCAGCGTCACGATACTTGATGTTAACCACTGCCTCTAATGATGTATGGCCTCACTGAGGGCGTGTCCTATTCCGTGGTTTACACAAACTATAAAATTCCAGGTCAAATAGCGCGTCTCACGAAAGATCTGGAAAATAGTGAGAAAAAAATGCGCGAAACTCGCAACTCGATGTCGCAGCAATCCGGGAAGAAGGAGGCAGAGTACCAACAGATCATCACTAACTTGAACCGCACTACAAATGAGAACATCACTAAATTGAAAGAAGAAAAGGTAACTTTATTGTTTCTATCTTCTTCTTCTAAATATAATAAAACTCTTTTGAAGCTGACTTAGAATCAACGCACAGCCTAAACTATAAGTCCTAGAGGAATGACATTTGGAATGTAGGTTCCTTATATAGTGTAGGGGTGCACTAAGAAAGGAATTTTGAAACGTCACACTCTAAAGGGTAGAACGCGAGCAACGCCGCGGGCGACGGCTAGTACTATTATAAAACTGTAAAAAAGTCAAAAACTAAAATTAAAGATATGGATAAACTAAATATGCAGATCTACTAAATAAACGATTCTGATTCCGAAAATCGAGTTTGTTTGTTTGTTCGCGAATCACGCCTAAACTACTGGACCAATTTCAATGAAACTTATGCCATTCAGAAGCCATTTTTCCGGATTAAAACATGGGCTATATTTATTAAAAATTATATATTTTTACAGGAACTTTTTAACTCTGACCTGGAATGGACAGGAAGTAGGAAGGTGTTTAGCGCAACGAAAGAGATATAAGATAGAAAGAGCTATAAATATTCTCTTCCACTTTCGCTGAGAGCTATTAAACCGTGTCGGGCCCTATAATAGATTGTATTAATCGTACATTTTGTTTTGTTCCTAGGAACAACTACGCCAAGCTTTAGAACACAAACTAAGCCAAACTGTCGCACAACTAACGAGCGAGAAGGAATCTAGCGAGGCCGGCGCGAGAGAAAGAGAGAAAAAACTACTCGCGGCACGTGACCAACTTATACTACAACACGACGAAGCTATGCTGAGAGCTGAGAATGATAAACAACAGGCGTTGATTATAGGTATACCTTAGATACTAGCTACCGGCCGCGACTTCATCTACATCTGCGTTGATCTTGTGGATTTTCTGGGATAAAAAGTAGCCTATGTGTTAATCCAGAGGGCCTAGTACGAGTTTTGGTGTGTGAATCTGGTGTAAAACGTCTGGCGCCCAGCACACCAGTGTGTGTTGATTTGTATGGAGACACTGAGCCGATTTTGTGAAAACCACCAAAACTCTTACTAGGCTCTCAAGATACGAACTTTATATATTCCAAGTTTCATCCAAATCGGGCCAACAGTTGCAGCGTGATGGAAACACAAACATCCACAAATTTAAATTTGGATATTTTATAATATTAGGTAGTGAAATGGGATCACAACTATAGTTCGTGTACTTACAATTTTACTAGGCAAGATGACACTAAATCTATCCAATGAATGCTCATATTGATCACTTTGTGACTCAGTTTGTGTCACGAAAAAGGCGAAGACTTTTTAGCAAGTAACTGGTGATGGAGGCCTTAAGGCGGCCTAAAAACTCCGTCACCAGAGTTGGCTACTAACTCATACGAGCTTGCTTTAGTGCTTACTGGGGATGACTCCTAAATTTCAATTTATGGTTCTTTTTGTGTCTTTTATAGATATTTTGTACCCTAGCCTCTTAGTTTTAACTTTAGTTTGTATATCGTCTTTATTATTAAACTAGCTGTCATTCGCGGCTTTGCTCGCGTGGTAGCAGCATACGCATTATTTGGTTAAAATCTTTGATCTTAATTTTGGACCCTTTAGGGTGCGACTTTTCAAAATTCCTTTCTCAGTGCACCCCTACACTATATAAGGATACTACCCTCCAAATTTCATACCTCTAAGACTTATAGTTTAGGCTGTGCGTTGATTTTCAGTCAGCTTCAAAAGAGTTATATAATATTTAGAAGATCAATTACACTAAAATAAAGTACCATCATGCACATTTTATATTCAAAAACGCAACAAAAGCCGCAGACTTATTATAAATTCTTGTTTTTATTCAGCTCATCAAGAACAACAAGCATTAATCGAACGTCTAGAAGATCTCAAACGTTCCTTAGATTGTGAACAAAACAAGTTGGAACGTTGTCGCAGAGAAGGTCAAGCGAGGGCCGAACAAGATAGAAACTATGTCAATCAGTTGAAGGACGAAATGGCAGCTTTGAAGACCCGGCTTGAGGAGTTGAAGTAAATACCCTAATACAACGCGCTTAAGTTCAAATTTCTAGTGAAGAGAAGCGGAGGCTATATTCTTGTTATTTCTCTATGTCATCAACAAGTGCCAATACAAAAACTTTTGAAGCGAATTCCGCCATTTTCCGTTCGAAACAAGTGACAGCTAACTTGACAAATGACTTGACTAATGTTATTTTAAATAATTCACTTGGCAACATTGTCTGTCGAAATGACGGACAGAGGCTATAAATAAAAGAAGAAGAAGCCATCTGTCATTTTAATCAACTCTCAGCAAAATCGTATTTAAATACTAGCGCAACTACATCCGCCCGCGACTTCGTTCGCGTTCCGTTGGATCCCGTTGATTTTCCGTGATAAAAAGTAGTCCATGTGTTAATGTAGGTCACGGACAATATATATTCCAAGTTTCAGACAAATCGGATCAATAGTTTTTGCGAGAAAGAGGAACAAACATACATACATACTTATATCTTTAAAAACTTTCGCGTTTATATTAATAGGATGGTTTTTATCTTAGAGCCACAGCTGAAGATGACTGTTCAAGATACGAGAACCGAATCAAGGAAATGCACCTAGAAAAGGAGGCGTGCATGCGAGAGTGTACCGAGGTGCGAGCTCAGCTCTCATTGGTTGAGGATAAATACGACAATGCGTATGCGCAGCTGCAAGATACTATACGGAAATTAAAGGAGTGTAAGTTTTATGCCTCAAATAGTGATGGCAAATTTTTAGAATTTATTTATTCATAGAATACTAGCTTCCGTCTGCGATTTGGTCCACGTCCCGTTTGATTCTTTTAATTTTCCGGATTACAAAGTAGCTCATGTGTTATATCAGTCTACGAGCCATGTATATGCCAAGTTTTATACAAATCGGACCAGAAGTTGCGGCCTGATTGAAACACAAACATCTAAACTTAGACATTTATAATATTTATTGGGATTGGAATATTAAGATGGCATGGGATTGATTGATTTATTGTATTTCACGTACAAGTGCCTTCTGGTAAGATCGGCGTAATAGTAAGTCCGAATGCTAAGCAATTCAGCGATATTTTTATATGATAATTGCTTAGTTACGTGATTTATCCGGACTTAATATTGACGTGTGACGTTTCAAAACTCCTTTCTTAGTGCACCCCTACACTAAATAAGGATACTACCCTCCATATGTCATACCTCTAGGACTTATAGTTTAGGCTGTGCGTTGATTCTAAGTCAGCTTCAAAAGAGTTTTATATATTTAGAAGAAGATGTGTGGTGTGAAATAGTGTAGCCTAAAGCCCTTTTATCTTTGACTTCTTTGTCCCAGTGGAGAACGAATCCGACAGTCTGCGAAAGGAACTAACGGATGTCCGTCGTCAGCTCACCAACTGCGTCGCAGAACGTGACAAGTATAACAGCAGCTGTCGCGAACTGCGAGACCACGTCAAGCGAGTTGAGGCTGAACGTAGGGACGCCGCTAGGGCACGGGATGAGGCCTACCATAAGATTGCGGGTATGTGACCCTAGCTCTTCCAAAAGGTTACAGGCCTAGGATTTGTCCTAGGCCTGTAACATTTTGGACCGTTGCAAACGATTTGTAGCTCAACTGTTTCATGTGTGTTTTGTAAATTTTGTGTATATTGTAAACAGGTGTTAAATATAGTCACTAAGACTATAAAAATATTGCAGGTAAGTACCCGACTAGGTCACAAAGGAGAAAATACGGCTAGAGGGGTTTGAAAAGGTTCCACAAAAAGATTCCAAGTAGAGTCTAGGCTTAAAACAATATAGCAGCTATCATAACATCAATAGGACTATATAAAGTTTACGCGATGACATTTGGCATTACATAAAGTAATGAAGTTAGTATTCTATGACCCTGTAATTTTTAGGGGAAACATAATCAATTTTATTTTAATGGTTTTTCTTGTGTTATAGTGAGTATTGTGTTAGTTTTGGTGGAATTTTAATCAATAATACTTGTGATCGTGGCATTGGAAAAAGTTTCCTTGAAATGATAGATTTCGTTTTCAAGTTTTGATGGGAAAACTTCACCATTTTCCCTTCAAAACGCGGACTTGACGACTGACTTGACTTGACTAATAATATTTCAAATATTTCACTTGACACTGGCAAAATTATCTGTCGAAATGACGGACAGAGGCGAAGAATATATAGAAGCTATAAAAAGCGAAGAAGAAAAATAATGTATGTGCCACTGAGTAGCTCATAAACTTAAAATTACTTTCCAGGATTGGAAGAAAACCGCACATCACTAGAGTTAGAATTGTCGCGCGTTCAAACATTGCTCAAAGAAACTGAGACGGGAGGGGAACACGTGACGCGCGAACTCAAACAAACTGAAAACCAGTTGAAGAGAGAACGAGCTGCATTGGAACAGGCCAATCATGATATCAAGGAGTTGCAATCTAGGTGAGTTTTTATACAAATTGTTTGATCAGTTTCTTCTAGGTTTTTGTGAAACTTCTTGGTAGCAAACTGTACTTTTCCAAAGTTAATTTTTATATTCAAACAAGCGTATTTTTTATACTATCTTAGGCGGTTGACAAAGCAGTTTCAAATAATTGTTAGAAGTTATATGATTATTGCCGATTTTTACTATGGTGGTTACATTGTCGAGTCAAGGTAATACGTAGTTATCGAGCAATAGTCATAATGTTCCATTTTTCCCTTCAACAAAAGACAGCCGAATGACTTGACTGATATTATTTCAAATACCTCACTTGACACTGGAAAAAATTGTTTGACGAAATGACGGACAGAGGCCATAAATAGAAGAAGAAGAGTCGAATAGGTTTACGTAACTTATCCATCCAAATAGTGACCGCACAAAACGTTGCTTAACTTAGATAATCAGTGAAGATTGGCTAAGCAAGCCTAGCCACAAGCGCTTCAATTCATTTATTTATTTTCATTCATTCATTCATAGGAGCTTGCTTGCATGTGGTATGTGTTGTAGGCTTCAGAACGAGAGCGAGGAACGTGAACGGGCGTCAGTGGAAGCGGGCGCGGCTCGACGTCACGGCGCAGAGCTCGAGGCACTACTCGGCGCTGCACGAGCCGACCTCACCGCCAGCCGGCAGCACTGTGCTGATCTAGAGGACGCATGCCGCGCCAGGGACCAGGTAACATCATCATTCTAAAATACTGTACTACATATCCCTGGCTCACTGGTACACTGAGCTGCAGGCCTAGGATGCGCACGCGAGATATTTGTCATGTCGTTCTGTCAAAATGTG
Organism: Eulithis prunata; assembly: GCA_918843925.1. Lineage (NCBI taxonomy): Eukaryota > Metazoa > Arthropoda > Insecta > Lepidoptera > Geometridae > Eulithis > Eulithis prunata. The sequence continues at coordinate 1,513,271 of OU974016.1, read as the reverse complement.
AGCATTAAGACATAAGAACCTTTTGTGATGAGAAAATAAATGAATTATATTATTGTTATTATTTTGCACCAGTTTTTGAACTATTCCATTAACTGTAGTAACGTTTGTATGCGAAGTGGTAGAATCTAGTGCTCTATAATTAATAATTTTACCAACAGCTTTATGTGCCTAGGTACACAAACAATAAAATAATTTGGTTTGTAGGAGCTTGTTCTCCGTTTGGAAGACTGCCGTTCCAAGGAGCGTCGTTTGGAAGAACTGAAGCATAATTTGGAAGTGTGCCTTGCTGATGCCACGCAACAAATACAGGAACTGAAGGTAAGGAACATTTAGAGCAAAAAGAATACGTTCACGTGAATCCTAATTCAACATATCAGCCTGCAGAGCTGAACTATTTTACACTAGCTGGTGCCCGCCACTTCGTCAGCGCAGGATTAGAAGGGCAATTTGTTATGCGAAATCTTCTAGGCGTTTCTGAAGAGTTCGCATCCCGTTTTGCGCGATAAAAAGTAGCCTATGTGTTAATCCAGGTCACGTACAATATATATTCCAAGTTTCATCCAAATCGGATAAGTAGTTTTTGCGTGAAAGAGGAACAAACATACATACATACATACATATACGTACCGTACAAACTTTCGCGTGTGCCCTTTTTTGTTTTGGAGCCGTCTGTGTATACGTACTTGTATGTTTGATATGTCACTAGGCTCCTCATCATCAGTATTCTTTTAAACTTGTTAATTCTTTAAGCAAGCTCGTATGAGTTAGTAACCAACTCTGGTGACGGAGTTTTTAGGCCGCCTTAAGGCCTCCGTCGTGGCTTAACGACTGCCAGAGCCGGGACCAACAGTTTAACTTGCCCTCAGATGCACGGAAGCGCTCAGATGTAAATGCCACTAACGGTCACCCTTCCAAATAGTGATCGCGCAAAAAGTTAATTAATAAAATTTGAAAGTTAATTGTATAAACTCGTGTTATTTACTGAAAGGCTCGTCTCGGCGGCTGCGAAGGACGTTGCCGCGCGCTCGAAGCGTCCCTCATGCAGTGCGAAGCTGCGAAGCGCGAGACAGAAGCGAAGCTATCGTCCATAGCGCACGCGCTGCGCAGAGTGTGCGGCGTGCAGTCGGACGGCAGCGTGCACGCGGCCGCACGACGCCGGGTGGCCAGCCCCGCCAGGAGATATAGTCCACATAGAGGTAACTATTTTATATTTTACTAGCTGATACCCGCGACTTCGTACGCGTGCGAAACTTTCCACCAAAATATCTGAAAACCAGCTTACGATGAACCTCGTGTCAAAGGCTGCTTTTAGTTTAGAGAGGACAAGCTGTATCTAAGAATCCACGTCTTTGGTTTCAATAAAATATAGCCTATGTTTCAATCCGGAAAAAGGGCTTCTGAATGAGGTATTCAGGTATAAGTTTCATTGAAATTGGTCCAGTAGTTTAAGTGTGATCCGCGAACAAATAAAGAAATAAACTCGATTTTCGGAATCAGAATCGTTTATTCAGTAGATCTGCATATTTAGTTTATCTTTAAGTTTATATTTTGGCTTTTTTATAGTGTTATAATAGTACCTAACTTAACCAGTAGTTGATTTTCAGTCTACGGCTCCTGTATTATAAATAATCACAATGTACTAATGAATTTTCAGGACGTGATCATTCAGAAGATCGTAACGAGATAATTGACGTTGACCCAGAGCTTATCAAAAAGGGAATGAGGAATTTGATGCATGATGTCTGTCAAATTGAACGTGAGAAGGTAAATATTATAATTATCATGTTTTTGACTCTCGAAATCTTCTAAATATATAAAACTCTTTTGAAGCTCACTGACAATAAACGCACAGCCTAAACTATAAGTCCTAGAGGTATGAAATTTGGAGGGTAGTATCCTCATATAGTGTAGGGGTGCACTAAGAAATAAATTTTGAAAAGTCGCACTCTAAAGGGTCTAAAATTAGGATCAATGATTTTAACCAAATAATGCGTATGCTGCTACCATGCGAGCAAAGCCGCGGGCGACAGCTAGTGCCAAATGTAATTCAGACAACAAAACCATACTGTTTATCCTTGCAGATCTTCAAACATCACTTGAAGGTTTTTGAAGAACTTAAAGTACTGAGGTAATCTTTACATTATATTTTCTAGGACGACTACAAATCCCAAATGAATATGCTCAAGAAACAGCTAAAAGAAGCGAACGAACAACAAGGGAAAGGCGATAACAAGTTGCAATCAGTCACCGCGAACCTCAGGAGCTTGCAGGATGAGAAGGCCAAGCTGCAGTCTGCGTGTGCACAAAAAGATGCACAGTTGAATGCTTTGGTGAGTTTATTATAGTTATGGTGATAAATGAACACTGTAAAGGCTGGAGCAGACCGGATGCGTGACAGGCGTCGTGGCTCAGTCGGTAGTAGCTCTGCCTTCCGTGCTGTGGGTCGTGGGTTCGATCCCCACCGAGAACAAACATTTGTGTGCTGTAAACATAGATGTTTGTTCTGTGTCTGGGTGTTTCTATGTATTATAAGTACGTATTTACAAAAAAAAATGTATGTATGTATTCTATCCGCCATCTAGTTTCCATCGTACAAGCTTTGCTTAGTTTGGGACTAGAAGGCGTTGTGTTAAGTGTCCGTGAATATTTATATTTATATTTATACGTAGACGTGCACGTACACTGAGTTGACACAGGTAATGTATGAAACTGTATGAGACAGGACACACTGCTTGCGTAATGTAGACGTGAGCGTCATTACGCAAGCAGTGTATCCTGTCTCATACAGTTTCATACATTACAACTCAGTGGTACGTGCACGTCTACGTATACGCATCCGGTCTGCTCCAGTCTTCTTCGTTGTTCGTCATTGATTTTGAAAAGTAACTGTATTTTCAAATAAAAAGTTTTGCCTAGGTACTATTTAGTTATAATTTCCACTCATTATTTGAGAAAAGAACTATACAAGCCTTGGCCACAACTAGGCATTGATGGACTTACGTTTTATTGTGCCTCGGTCCACACGTTCGTCCATCATTGCCTCTTATGCTGGCCGCTGCAGTAATGTACTATATTGTCAACCTTTCATAAAAAATAAACATATTTTTTACATACATACTGAAATCTGTATGTAAGAAGTATTTTTGTAAGTGTTGTATGTATTTTCAGAATGAATCAGTTCAAACAAAGACAGTGGAGGTCAGTAACCTGCGAGACAAGATCACAAGCTTAGAAGCCGCACTCAGCTCTGTTACCGAAGAGAAATCACAAAATGAGGTTAGTTCACGAACAAAAATGGCACACAAAAAAATATAGTCTATCAATCTTGTTGCGATAGTTAGTAGATTTACTAAGTAAATGAAAACAAACCAAACAATAGTTTTGTGTGTCATTCAGATATGAATATGTTTAAAGCATAAAATACAGACGTGTGCGAGTCAGATGCGGGTTGAATGAGCGTGTAATCCTTTGAATTTATATTATGGACGGCGACAAACAGAACGCGTGCGCAGGTCGGGTGAAACGTTCACTCCGGCTTGTCCCACTGGGTCTAATGGCATTATTTCAAAATAACTTCCCGTTCGTCCCACCAACATATTTAGTCGGAAGAATGGCAGTAAAAATAATATTTATTTTGCACTTCCCGCTCGTCCCTACACATTCAAGCATCCATTTATCCAATGATCCTTATGATTTTACTCAAATATCTTGAGCCAACCCGCGCATGCGCTCTGTGTTATTTGGGCTTAACTAACCGCATAATATATTTTTAGAACAAAGGTGAAAATCTGCGCGTTCAATTGGCTGAAAGAGTACAAGAAGTGGGCCAGTTGCGTGAGGCTTTAGCAGCTGCGGAAGGTAAGAAATTGTACGAGGTTCCTTATTTACTATTATTTACCCGACTACGGCGAAGCAAAATATGCTCATTGCTCAGACACCTCAGGTGGATATATTTCATACAAATTTAAGGCAATTTATTAGGCTTTGTATATGTTTTTTAAGCATCTAAATACTCCTATTATGGCTCATAAAACGTTTTGGTCTTAGACTGTAAGTTTTATCTAAGCTAAATAAATAAATAAATAAATAAAACAAACCAGTCAAAATCATATATATCCATATGTTTTTTACCGGTATGTATGTACTATCCGAGGGCATGCGTATTAATACACAACGCACGACCGAGGATCTTGTCAAAGCGAGGATCTTTTCAAAGCGAGGACTTTTGAGGGTCCTCGGTTTGACTCGACAAACCTTAACCTTTGAGCGCTTTGCTTCCACCTTCATAATGCGAACTGCCAAGGAGAGGAACTCTCTGCCATCATCAGTATTTCCAGAAAGATATAACCTAGGAATTTTCAAGAAAAGAGTGAATAGGTGGATTATAGCTAAGCGTACTCCACCTTAGGCTGCAGCTACACTTACCACCAGGCGTGCTGGCAGCCGAATGCTTAGCTATAGCTCATTAAAAAAAAAACTCATTCTGCGAGCGATTTTGAGATAAAAACTACAAAGAACTAAGCGTTGACATAGACAATTATTAATTAGCTTTATTTATTCGTTGACAAGCAAACTAAGATGCAATATTTATTTTAAAGGTTCGATCTCGAGTTTTGTAACTTATAAACATTGCTATGATGAAAGCAAACTATGTAACTTTTACAGGTAGAGCGGCCAGGTTGGATGTGCGCCGCGCACAGTTGGAAGGCGACGTGCAACGTGCAGCCGTCGGCGCCAGAGATAGAGATCAGGCACTCAAAGTAAATACTGTTTATTACCTATCTTTTTCTTATTCGTTAAACTCTTGGCAGAGCGGTCGTGGTCGCTATGGTTTTTTTTGTTTTTTTTTTATATACGTATTACTTTTATCAATGGCTGCGGCACGCCGCACGATATCTCGCCACTTCTCTCTATTTATATTCATTCGGGAGCATTCTTACCTATAGTCATTTGAATATAACTAAGTTTTGAAACTTCCAAAAGAAACAGATGTTACTGAAGTGTTTTTGATTAATTAACTTCAGCGTTCCTCATATTTATAAGCAAAACTCATTCAAATTAGTCCCGACACTGTCTTTACCTATTTGTAAAAGATTTAAGTTTGAATCAGATGAAATAAAATATTATATTTCGTAGCTCCATTCTTCATATAGGTAGGTAGTTTCGAAAGCTATCTTGTACGACAAGCAACTACCTAGTAAAATTAACAAACAAGCTTGTACGAGTTAGTGGCCAACTATGGTGACGAAGTTTTTAGGCCGCATTAAGGCCTCCGCCATGGCTTAACGACTGCTAAAGCCGAGGCCGACAGTTTAACGAGCTCTCCGAAGCACAGAAGCCTCTCAGATGAAAATGCAAGTAACGGTCACCCATTTAAATAGTGACCGCGCAGAACGTCGCTTAACTTAAATAATCAGTGAAATTAATAAACTTCCTATATATATGACGAATGGGGGTATTCATACAATAATAATAATTAAATTTAACTGTTACAAAAGTCATTTAGTCATATATTTTTACAAATCAACAGAAACTCCAAGAGCGTTGCGAAGGTTACACTCGAACAATCGCCCAGCTCGAAGACCGCTGCACATCTCTCAAAGGAACCGTTGAACAGCTTTCCGCTTCATTGCAAAAAGCTGCCAGCGCTGAAAGCGAACTCAGATCAGAACTGGGCAAGGTGCAGCGGCAACTTAACGAGGCTAAGAATAATGAACATAATGCGCTTGATAAGCTGCGGCAGCTGCAGAAATGTGTCTGTAAGTATTGCATCCTAATGGGCGAGATGCATCCTAATGGGCAAGATGCATCCTAATGGGTGAGCTAGTAGTAGGTGAGGTAAGTGCTTAAAGTGAACATAGATACGAACTCGGCAAGGTGCAGCGACAACTTAACGAGGCTAAAAATAATGAACATAATGCGCTTGATAAGCGGCTGAAGAAATGTGTCTTTAAGTATTGCATTCTAATGGGCAAGATGCATCCTAATGGGTGAGCTAGTAGTAGGTGAGGTTAGGCGCTAATAGCGTACTTAGATCCGAACTGGGTAAGGTGCAACTGGTGCAAATGAGGGTAAGAATTGTGTCTGTAAGTTCACCTAATGACTCAGATACATCCCAATGGGCAAGATACATCCTTCTAGACAAGATACAAAAAATTATGAGTACGATTTATGTATGTGCTTGTATTATTTACAGCAAGTTGCGAGAACGAAAGGAGAGTTCTGACCGAAAAGTTGGAAAGCGCTAAAGTGGCGCTCGGCGAAATGAAACGAATGAATGCTTCGTTGGAAGACCAAGTACATCGACTCACAACACAGCTCAATAATATTGAAGTACAAAGGTAATCAATTGTTATATCAAGTTCTAATTATTGTAGAAACTCTGTTATACGTAATTCATTATAGTGACAGTATAAAAAAAACTTAAAAGGCTCAAGTAACAAATTTCACCAGATCACACGAAGTAATTTCTTTCTGTTTGAACCGTGATATTTAGACTTTTTTGAGAACAAACCTTAAATCAATGTTTTTTTTTAAATATTGAATAGACCATCCTTTGACTTCAATCTCACATGATGGTAAGCGACGATGAAACCAACGACTGTCTAGCAGACACTTATTCACTCTTGCCTTGAAGACATTCATTTATTTCTAACTATGTGCCGCCCGCGACTTCGTTCGCGTTCCGTTGGATCGCGTTAGTTTTTCGGGATAAAAAGTGTGTGTGTTAATCCAGGTCACGGACAATATTTATTCCAAGTTTCATCCAAATCGGATCAGTAGTTCTTACGTGAAAGAGTAACAAACATCCATTCATCCATTCATCCATCCATACTTACAAACTTTGGCGTTTATAATATTAGTAGGATCCATCGCGTCTAGTAAGTATTTTATATCTTTCCACAGAGCCGGTCTAGAATCCCAACTCCGCATGACGACATGGGACGGCAAAGAGAGCAACAGCGACAGTGAACTCGAACGCGAGTTGCATTCGTTACAACGCGAGCGTTCCGAACTGAAGGCTAAGAATGACGCCTTGCAGGACACTGTGAGGAAGCTAGAAGCTGACAGACGAATGCGGCCCTCGGTACTGAGGTCCAAGAGTCATGATAGAACTGAGAAGAATGTCTACTATTCAGATTTAGATTCAGGTAAAAATTACTACTTCTACTGCTCAGAGTAACTTAAAAATTACTACTTCGACTGCTCAGAATAACTAAAAACTTGCTACTTCTGCTCAGAATAACTAAGAAATGACCGCTTCTACTGCTCAGAATAACTAAGAAATTACAACTTCTACTTCTCAGAATAACAAAAAAATTACTACTTCTAACTGCTCAGAATAACTAAAAAGTTATTACTTCTACTGCTCAGAATAACTAAAAAAAAAACTGACTGACGCTTTATAAGACACTGAGAAAACAAAAAGTAATTTCTTAACATCTAAAAAAATAATATTCTTGGACGTATCACGCATCGCCGTCTAGTCCCAAACTAGGCAGAGCTTGTACTATGGAAACTAGATTGCTGATAGAATACTTACCTATATTTTTTTTTGTAAACACATATGTACTTATACAGTAACACCCAGATATAGTACAAACATTTATGTTCGCTACACACAAGTGTTTGTTCTTGGTGGGGATCGAACCCACGACCCACAGCACGGAAGGCAGAACTACTACCGAGTACCGACTGAGCCATGACGCATCAAATAAATAAACTGCTATTTCAGGTCCGGATTCAACAAAGGACTCGGCCCGGTACAAAGATATTCCGTGCAAGGACAAAGGATTCGTCACAGATCTGAGCTTCCTCGAGATTGAAAACCGCGAATTGAAAATGAGGATACGACGTCTCGAGAAGGAACTTAGTGATAAGGTGAGCTATATAATAATTAGGCCTTTACATCTATTGACCGACCTCGATCCAACTTTTAGTTTTAAGGTTCTTGTTGTTTTTATTTTTCTTTCTTGCGTGTTTTGTATATGGATCTTTAGTAGTTGTCCGAAATAAAGAGGTTTTTTTAATTTTTTTTATTATTTATTGAAGATAAAAACACAACACTGTCGACAATAAAAAACCAATCGAATATCCTAATTAGGAGAAGCCACTGGTTCCTGAAACACAGCTTACACTAGTTCGGGGTCCTATGGATTCAAATACTACCCATTTTGTACCATTTATGAGAAAGTAAATTTTTTTTTACAAAAAAACATTTTTTGATCTGAAGACTTGACTTGGAAAGTTGTTTGACGCTCGTCAGCGCCTTAAGGCTCGTATGCTGATAAAGAAATTTTACCCAAGCATAGATTTCAGTATATAAAGAGGATATGAATGTGAGAGGAGTAGATTCAGAGTTGACGAATGATAAGAGTGAGTGGAAGAAGAAAACATGTTGTGCCGACCCCACCTAGCGTGGGATAAGGGCAGGGAAATGATGATGAGATTTCAGTATATATTCTCAAACAAAAATCTATGCTCGAGCACTGAGCAGTACAGCTGAATACGGGCCTCAATCTTCTTATTTCTTCTTTTACAGGAAGCAGAGCTAGCTGTAACTAGGACCCGTTACCTATCCGACTTATCTAGCGAAAAGTGTTCCGGCGACGGCGAAAGGTACCGCCAGGCCGCATTGCAAGCTGAACGGTTGTTGGAGGCAAGAGACGCGAGCTATAGACATCAGATTATGCGTTTGGAGAACCAGGTAGGGTGCCTTCTGGTAAGATCGGCGTAACATTAAGTCCGGATAAATCACGTAACTAAGCAATTATCATATAAAAATATCGCCGAATTGCTTAGCATCCGGAGCCGGACTTACTATTACGCCGATCTTACCAGAAGGCACTGTATATTTTACTACATAATAATTGTGAACTACAGTACAATACAGTTGAATTCAATTCAATGTCACGTTTTGTTAGACCTTAGCACGAAGGACAATCGGTGGTTAGAAGTAATGTTCGGATAATTTGGATCCAAGCTAAATTTTTTTTTATTCACAAAGAACATTACGACTAATACAGTATTTACAATATTTACAAAATACACATGAAACAGTTGAGCTATCTACATAGTCTTTCATATAATTTTGCTCTTGGGGTCGAGAGTCTCGACCCCAAGAGCAAAATTATATGAAAAACTAGACGTCGCCCGCGGCGTTGCTCGCGTTCTACCCTCTAGAGTGTGACGTTTCAAAATTCCTTTCTTAGTGCGCCCCTACACTATATAAGGATACTACCCTCCAAATTTCATACCTCTAGGACTTAGTTACTCTAGTTTAGGCTGTGCGTTGATTCTAAGTTAGCTTCAAAAAAGTTTTATATATATTGATTGATTATGAAATTATGAAATTTATGAAAAATGTATATAAGTATTATATCAGCAATCTAGTTCCAATAGTACAAGCTCTGCTTAGTTTGGGACTAGAGGGCGTTGTGTGTAACGTCGAAGGATATTTATTATTAATTAACAAACTCAGCACAATTCTACTTTGTTTCTGTAGGCTTCTCAGCTCCGTGCACAGCTCTCTGCAGAGATCCGTCGTCGTCAGGCGTACGTGTCGCGCAGCGGGCGCGCCGCTCGCGACATGCAACGGCTCAGGTCTGCGCTAGGGGACTCACTACGCACCGTGTCACAGGTAACTAATTAAATAAAAACAGGTACCTACATAACTAACTAAATAAATACAGGTAACTAAATAAATAAAAACAGGTAACTAACTAAATAAAAACATGTAACTAACTAAATAAAACCAGTTACCTACATAACTAACTAAACAAAAACAGGTAACTAACTAAATAAAAAGAAGTAACTAATTAAATAAAAACAAGTGACTAACTAAATAAACATAGGTAACTAACTAAATAAAAACAAGTAACTAAGTAAAGAAAAACTGGTAACTAAGAGAAAAACATAGGTAGCTAAATAGACTGTCAAACTCCTAACACATACCTACTGCTAAAATATTTTGTGTTTCGATTTCCCTGAATAAAATTCAAATAAGTCCTAAACTGAAACATTCAAGTAAATATCATAACTATACGTGGAATAATTACTAATGAGGTACCTTACCTACCCACAAGGTATTTGTTCTCTGGCTCTGCAATTAATTAGAATTATCCTGAATGCTGACGTCATTATGATGGTGGAGCAAACGTATTTTCCCGAATATAAGTATTCTAAGGTCTGTATAATAGTTTACTGCTTGAACTCAAGCATAGATTTTTGCATGAAAATCTCTACTCAAATCTATGCTTGAGTAACGATATCTGTATCGGCATACGGGCCTTCAATTATATTATTGAGAACCCGGTTCACTAACCTGAGCGCTGCAGGTGCTGGTTTGGTTCCCGCGGTAGGACAAAATGTTGTGAATACTTGAAAGTGTTAGGTGGGTACTTACCATGTAGGTACTTACCTAATTGTTATGCATAATTTTGATGCTTACTGTACCTATTCATTCATAGAACTCTCCACGACACAGATCTACGTCGTTTGATAGATCCACTCCGAAAAACGATAAATGAAGGTTCAATAATCAGTAATGCATGATCGAGATACACTGCGTGGTAACATGGTAACTCTGCACGGCCTCGTACAACGTATGAAGGCGCGCGCGCAGTATATCGTGATGTAGTTACCAATTTGTAAGTCACCATTATTAGGTATGTGTGTAGGTAGGTATATGACAGCTAGGTGTTTTATTTATTACGTTATATCTACGTAGTTTTGTGGCGATGACAATGCTCTGGTATTTTCCTTCTCTTGGATCGGTAAATGTAACAATTCAGTTTAAAAACCTAAATGCGACATAGCCACAACTTAAATAGGTACGTAGCTTCTGGTTTTTCATGATCATCATCAACCTGTAAGTACATATTGGTCCACTGCTGGACGTCGGTCTTTACCATGACGATCTAAAACATAATTATTCCAACACTACTAATGGTCGGCTAGCACATAGCTAAACGTATTTAGCAGCTAATTTGTATTTAGCGAGTTGTAAAGTCACTTAAATTAAATTACCTAGATAGCGATTGTTGTGCAAGCCAACCTAGGTACATCTTTTAGGTCTATTATTATGGAGCAATTTCAAGCCTTTAAAAATTATTTACCTAGATAATATAGTATTGGTATAAGTATCTGTCTATTCTCCGCGTGATAATCTCATCAATAATACTCACCTATCCACTACGCTCGCTTGGTAACAAATAAAGTCATGTTTGGCATAGTTCCGCCCACTTACCTACCTACCTATCCACCTACCTAATTATGCTGAACAAAACACGCGATAAAATAGGTAACCCATAACAGATCTGCCCCCAATTAATTATTTGAATGGCTATAAGGATAACTCTGTCTGCATTCGCATTTCCTGTTCAACCACTCCAGGCAAGCATACATTTTTATATGAAAATCAAAGCTATGCTTGAGTAACGGTTTTTCTTTATCAGAATAAGGCCGGAATACTGAAACGTCACTCAAATTTAAGCACCACTTAAAATTGCTCTGCCTCTGTTTGACATTACTCATTTGTAAGAGATGGCAATAATTTAAGCATGAACTTAATATAAGTAGCGTTTTGAGTATTCGGCCATTAGTTGTCCAATGACGTCAGCCATCGGATTAGATAACTACCGTAGCCATTGTAGGTAATCTGCGTCTGCCTGACCCCAAGCTAGGATTCCCTCTGTCCAGAAGCTGCGCATAATAAATTAAATAGGTATATATACACCTACCTACGCCATTGTTGTCAACTAATGTACGTCTACTACCTACCCACTCGCTTGCGGTGGCCCGTGACGTCATGTTTTAACAATTTACCCTGAGATGACATGACAAGTGTTTTCAGAGTTTTGTCACTAATAGGTAAAATATCCCCTACAGTGTCACTACTACGTTGTACCTATAAATCTCATACATTTTTATCGGCTCATTCCAGTTTTCTCCTGCGTCAGTCCCCTGCGTGGGGGATTTCTGGAACAAGTACCGAAATTAGCTCAAATGCATACATTTTTCATCTTGCATGATGATAATTCAACCAAAAAACTAGGTCATGGGTTCTTAAACTGTACAGCTAAGTAACGTACCTATAACCAACCTAGTAGGTAGGTAGGTACTTAGAAAAATCATCAGCTCAATTCGTTTAAAATTGTCGTTTTTATCAACAGGATCCAGCTCTCGACTCGTACACCTTGGAGCACGAAGCGAGGAAACTGGACAGCACCCTCACCCACAGTCTTCCACCGCTAAATGATAGTTACGACTCTTCCAAATAAGACCAGTATTATTTATTTATTAGTTTATAGACCAGCAGTTTTCGCTGTTATGTCTACGTCATTACAACTACGTCCATCAATGTCTAGATATAAAGTAGGTATGCAAAAGAAATCTCTACCTAGTTATATTGAATGCTATTATAAACAGGAACGTTATACTTAACTTCAGGGGTGTAAGTACCGTCAATATGAACAACTTTTTCCCAGGAACCATAATGTTAGCGTGAAAAATATATCAGCTGTTCCATACAAAATGGCTAAAGCTAGCTTGAGTAAAATGTATAGAACAGCTGATTCTTGTTTTGCGCTAACCCTGATAGTTCCTTGGAAAAAGGGTAGGTAACTACTTTCACCTTCGGATGTTTTCGGAAGCGGTCTTATTACATCCGGTATTTAGGGCGAGGATGCATTAGTTAGTTAGACAAACATCTTTCAGTTGTCAATTTAAATTGGCGGCGCCAATTTATTGTGATTACCTTTTGCAGAACTCGTTCAGCCATTTAGCAAGCATGTCCATGCCCTTCGAAGTTAGAAATTGTCTGTCGACGCAGTCTACTTTATTTGTAGATAACTGGTACCTCTTTTCCTTGTCTCTAAATTAATCGGTAACAAGGTCTTATGTCAAACTGCGGTAGCAGTTTCTGATCTTCAGAGTAAATAGTCCACCGATTTCGTTTGATTTGACATACATTATCTGAACGTGATTATGATTAGTGGTGAGAATATAGGGCATTGGCATACTTGGAGAAAGAATTTCAAATAAAGCTCTTTATGGTGTAGTGTTCCAGATAGATCCTTATTAAGGTTGTTTGGCAGACTGTTGTGTCTTTGTTTATCTGAGTATGTGCGTTTAGTTTTAATAATTATGTTTTCAAGGACAGGCCAAAATGTTATCTTGAGCGAAATGTTTATTGAGTGATCTCGGGGCTTTTTCAAAGTCAACGGGCTTTTTGAAACCCCACGACCTTATTGTCATGACGTAATTTGGATTTATTGATTGAATATTTGAATTGTACTTCAGAAAGAGTTGACTTTATGTACTTTTGCTATCAATTTGTAAAAATAAGGCAAATAATGTCAAGGTTCGATAAAACGTAGGACTTTAGTGATAGCATTAAGTTGGCAAAGTAAAAAGGTATTTTTACTGTTTATTCGCTTTGTACGAAAACAAGTAGGCGATGTGAATGGCTTGGTGTAATGCGTAGGTAGTACTTAAAAATACGAACGAAGCACAGTATAAAATAATGAAGTATCTTTAGACGTACATATGTGAAAGTTTATATGAAACTACTGGTCCGACTTGGCTGAAACTTGGAATATATAGTTCGTAACCTGGATTAACACAAGCTATTTTATCCCAAAAAAATAACAGGACGAACGGGACGCGGTCGAAGTCGCGGGCGGAAGCTAGTATTCTATAAGGCAATGAACTGCTCAAATGTATCACATTATATTTCTATGGTAGAATAGCACGAGTAGTGAGAAATGTGGATTTGTCACTAAATAGCAGTGATTTGTTTGATAATATTTGAGTCATGGTTTCTCCGGGCGGTGATGATTCACTTAGGTACCTAGTAATGGTAATTTATACCGTCGGCTCTAAGGTCATCCGGAAGTTATTGTCCTTCGTTTTTGCGTATGACTCAGTTTTTTTTTTATCTGGGTTATCTATAAAATGTTTAGCTAAGTTTTTTTACAGATTTACTATTTCTATGTAGTCTGTAAAGTCAAAAAAATATGAAACTTTAATTCAAATGAATAAATTGAAGCAGGCGCTGTAGGTAACTATTATATTTGCTGTAATTAATGTGTTATAGTTATATAACTACCAACCGTTAATAGAAAATGAAAGCTATTTACATTTTTTTGTTAACATAATATTACAGACAATTTGGTTGGCTAGTCGTGTGCTGAGCAGGCAGCCGGAACACTAATTTGCCCAAGTAAGACTTGCACTTGACCTAATTTATTTCTAACAGATCAGTTGAGGAAAATATCTATAAAACAAGACGTCACTGTAGTAATGACGAACTTTAAAACTATTATAATATTATTCACAGCATAAATTATTTTTTAGAAATATAATTAATTAATAGGTAGGTAATTATTGTTTACGACGACGTTAATGCGAAGGTTTTAGTCACCAATCCACTAGTCATTAGAATGATATGAACATTTCCGTCCATCTTTGAAAAGATGGAGCTGTTAGAATAATTATTAGATTAAGATATATTTGGAACCACGTTTTCCGCCTTATTTTTGAAATATTTTATGTGAAATAATTTTTATTTTATTCTAATTTATGCAGTAGGATTATTTTAGGTTTGTATAAGCTTTGAAGACTAGTCATTTGGTAGTACTATCACGGTTTAAAAGGCAAATGCAATCACGATACCGCCTCTTTATCTACAAGGCTACTTATCACAAAATTAATTGAGCAGATAATAAGTAACATCAGTTTTGATAGTTGCCAAAAATGTACACGAATGCGTGCTATGAGCACAGAATGATAAAAATAGAACATTTTACAATGTTGACGAAGCTGTAGCTACCAAGTGACGGCCACAGCAGTCAATCAACAATGTGCACACTGCACACCCTGTACAATGACCCCATAAAAAGTAAAGATAAGGGGAGGACACCAGCAACACAGTTGCTAGATAAAAATTGTCCACGCTCATTATCAAGTCTGTCATTACGCGCTACTTTTACCCCAGAGAGTTCAATTGTATGTAGATTAAATCACTCTCCCACAAGCTTTCATCGTCTTATTCACTACTTACGCACAATTTAAATTGTTTTTTAAGCCAACACGCCTCATAGTGAGCTCGATCTATGCATTAGACCTTGTTACACATCATGGGGTGTGTCTATAAGAAAGTTAGTAAGTAACCCAACACTTGTTTTGCATCAAAGATTAAGACGGCTTACTTATCATGTTTCTTAGATGCTAAGGCGTATTGTGTTCATTTCCATTGGACTGTGTCAATTCTTATGTTACTAGAATGTCGACATACGCCCGCCACGTCACACTGCCAGTGTTTTTATCATGTTTTACCTATTGTAATGTTCAATCAGTATTGTATTTATCAAATGAAACACATTTTATGTAAGTTTTTTACACATCAATAAAATAGTTGTAGAATGTGCGCTGTTGTTTCAATTAATTGAATTCTATTAAAATACCGGGGCAATTGACGTTTATTTGATTGTCGGTGGGGCATGGGGACATGGGGAGGGCAGCACGGCTACTCGACGCGTGAGTCACGTCACCGCCCGCGCCGGACCCGACCTCAATAATTGACATCACGGGAGCGACGCGGGAGATCAACCAAAAACATACCCCAATATCTTCTTATTTAAAATTGGTTTTATTGATAATTTGCAAAAAAAAAGAAATGATTAAGTAGTTATTATTGTACATGTCGATAATTGATTCAGAAGATAAAAATATACATTCTTATTTTGCACAATATAAAAAATATAATCCAACTCAGATCAAAGTTATTAATTACCAATATCCTTGTGCAGTAATCCTTAAAAGTTAACATAAATGATTGGTAGAAACATCTAATCCCGTAACAATACTTGAACACCTATATAATTATTTTACTTTCAACAAGGGTCTAAGTAGCGAAACATAGGTTGTCAATTTATCATTATCTAGTTAGCCAGTAATGATAAAAATTTATTCATTTACAATAACAATATTTTTAAAGACTTTTACTTCACCAATTAGGGTTTATTAGTCCACAGTGAATGGCACCCATGACACAACGAGACAGGGCACTGGACACAACGTTGAGACTACAGTAAGGTGCAGTACCTAAGGCTCACTAAGAATGTTAAGATATTCTAAACGGTGTCACATTAACCTTCCGTTGATACATTTTAATTACATAACAAGACAATAATATATCTGAAAAAATTTAATGTTTCCTTAATTTAAGTTTAGCCACTGGTTCACGCCTACTGGCACATTCCTAGGTCTCGAGCCTAGCCCGTTATACAACTCTCTTTCCGTTGTTCAGAACTATGGGCTCCTAATCATATTAGATTAATAATACTAAAAAAGAAAAATATTATAATGTCAGGTGCAGACAGTGTGACACTTCCATTCGTAAATAGGCACATGTTGGTAAATATATTTATACTCTTTCAATACAGCTCAGTAAAGAACACAATTTAAGGACATTTACAATGGCATTGGTAGATTATATTCATGGCAAACCCAAAAGCGTTTTCCTGTTAATTAATTGACAGAGAACTGTCTGTACCTAACATAGTTATACAAATAAACAAACATGCCTTATATTATCACAATTTTGTGATCGAGAAATGAAAGGGAGTATATGGGAATAGTATGCATAACAAGAATAAACATAGATTCAAAATTGGAATGAGTAAATGGTTAGTATTGTCCTTAGGAATGAAGGTACACTCTTCCCATACACTCCAGATAGGTAATAACATTTAGTTGTATTAGTATATTGCTATACAATTATACTTGTTCCATAACAATTACTTCTGATAGTAACAGCATTTTTTGCAAGTTTGCTGCAACCAAAGTGAATTACATGGAATAGTTAGATACTACTACGCTATTCAAAGTTTTTTATAAACTCGGTAATTGAAGAGAAAAAAGAATGAACTTCATAATATAAACGTGAAACAGAGAAATAATGAATCTTATCAGTTGTAACTTCCATACAATCAAAATACAGACAAAAGTGTTAGCAAAATAGAAGTGGGCACAGGCAGGGATTGCCACACTCATGAGGGGACTCCACGCAGCAGCCGGCACTGCGGTGCCCAGCAAATGCACTTTCTCCAAATGCTACAGGTATTGTTTCATCAAGCAACAATGCTCAACACCCGACCTAATTAACTTTGGGAACAGTCGAGAGCCAAATCCGGGAATGAGAAGTCTTTCAAAATTATGAAATATTTAATACCTACATGCTTGAGGCTGGTTCTGCACTTACAGGATACGACATGGTCTATTAGGTCGTTTTGTTTTTTCTTCTTTCTTGGGTGATTTTTTATTGATCTGTCGCACTAGGTCATAGAATACGTCGTTGACATGTATTTTAGCCTTAGCGGAGGTCTCCATGAAGGCGCAATTAAAGTGGCGTGCGAGGTTGGCACCCTGCTCTTTGCCGACGACGCGCTCGGCCTCCAGGTCAGTCTTGTTGCCGACCAGCACCATGGGCACGTCGTCCTTATCCTTGACCCGCAGGATCTGTTCCCGGAGGTCCTGCAGGTCGTTGAACGTCGACTGTGCCGTGATTGAATAAACTAGTACGAAACCTTGCCCGTTCTTCATGTACAAATCCCTCATCGCTGTGAACTGCTCCGTGCCCGCAGTATCCAGAATCTCGAGCATACATTGTTGCCCGTCCACTTCCACCTGTTTTCGATAGCTGTCCTCTATGGTGGGGTCGTATTTCTCTACAAAGATGCCTTGTACGAATTGCACTGTCAGAGCGGACTTTCCCACGCCTCCGCTACCTAACACGACTATTTTATATTCACGCATTATTGCCTTTGTGATTTATGGTGGTACACTCGTGTTAACGTGGGATTTTAGTGATAAAATGCACATGAAATATTTAGATATTTGCAAAAAAAAACCTTCACAAGTCAAACCGCCATGACACCGTTTAGCAGGGCGAGGCGATGGCCGACCGAACTCAGCCGAACTGAACGAACAAACAAATCTAAATTGGCCAATGACGGGTAGGTGGCTCACTTCACTTCAGTTCAATGTCAAATATCAGCCCGTATTGCCATAAAATAAATGATCTGTAGTATAGGTGTTTAATATTTCTTTCAACTAATGAAAAAAACGAATAAAAAAAAATAACAATAACATTCGTTAAAAAAAATGGCGGTGTTCGAATATTTTTAATAACACATGTTATTTCACTTCAACACAAGGTGAACGTATGTAGGTAATATTTTTATTATTCACTTTCTTTACTGCATTGAAATTTGAACCTACGCTTGCTAGATATAATGAATAATTTTATAACTCACCACGAAAATTATTCTTTCATTTTAATGCATTGAAATTTGAACCTACGCTTCCTAGATATAATGAGTAATTTTCATATTTTCATTAGAGTGACCGGCCTGAAGGTATTCTTTCATTTTAATGCATTGAAATTTGAACCTACGCATCCTAGATATAATGAGTAATTTTCATATTTTCATTAGAGTGACCGGCCTGAAGGTAGTGCTATGTGCCGGGAAGCGGTTAGATGGAAGAAAGTGTTTGTTTCGAAGTCGTATTATGTGAAAAATGCCGAGAATAAGCTCGGATATATGGAACCATTTCGATCAACGTGCGCGCCGATGCGCCGGTACATTAGAATAGAATAGAATAGAATAATTTTTGGCAATAAAAATTATTCTATTCTATTCTATTCTAATGTACAGGCGCGGCGGCGGTGGCGTCGCAAAGTTGGCTACCTGCAAATACTGCAAGAAAAAGTTTTAATTTTATTGAAATATGAAAAGTAAACCTGTGTAGGATGCCCTTATATTTCTTATCTGTGGACCGTTCGTGTGAACGGTGAATGTTTTTGTCTATGAAAAATTGTCTGTGCTCGCTCTCTGCTAATATCAATCATTCACTCATGCGTATAAATAAATTTATCTAAGCGAGTTTATCGAATATTTATTCAAATAAAATTAATCATTAAAAATAACGATATATTTTTTTATCGTTATAACATTAACTAATAAAAAAAATTAACCGATATTGACACCTCTAATCTGTAGAATGAGTTGTTCTTCCGAATGAATGAACCAATATAATCTCTAAGCCTGGGACTACCTACATGACTGGAATGGGAATGGATAATCACATCGCATTCCAGTTGCCAATATAGTCCCAGGCTTAAAATAGGGCTTACAGTGTGGGAAATACGGATTCTCTTTTTACGCAAATACGGGAACCAAACCAACCACATCGTCATTTCATAAAATACGAAAGATGGCGCTTTTAAAAATTTACAAAAGCATCTACTTTGAATAGGGAGGCGAAGAGAGAGGTGTGAACGGTTTAGGCAAAACAACCTTTGAGTTTTATCTCTCTCTATCATAATATAGATATATATAAGGAACGCGTACGTAGGTACGTACGTATAGTTGCGGAAGGATAGATTAGTTAGAGGATGTCCTAAGTAAAGAGTAGGGCTTACCTAGTAGGTAGATAGGTAGCTAGATTATGCTTAGGTATTTACCTTACCTACGTAACGTACCTATGTTACTTACCTACGATTTATGTACAGTTGAATAAGTGTTAGCACCAAATAGATCGGTTACGCTGTACGCATTAACAATAAGTAGGTATTTAAACAGGATTATTAAAATATACCTAATTTTTAAACATACAGTTTGTCATGCAAGGCAAAAACTAACCCTACCTAGGTACCTAGATAGAACCCAAGGATTGTCTGGTTAATTGCAGGTGGATTATGTGAGGTACCTACCTTCGTTCCATTAACCCTGGACCCAAAGGTATAATTTAAAGTCCAAATAGCTAATCCACTTTAAAGTTATTACTCCCACTAATTACCTGGGAATCCAATTATTGCAGTGAGCTAGCGGATTTACGAGTAGCAAGACGGCTGCTAATGAATGTGGATAGGTGCGATAAACAGTTGAAAACAAACATTAGTAGGTAGGTATCTAGGTACCTACTGTGTTTAGCAGGTAGGTAACTTTTAAGCCAACTGTAGAAAAGGTATATTGAGCTTTTCAATAGGTAGACTGAACTTTTAGTAGGGTTTTTACCTACCTATTACCTATTTAAATTCTATAGGCAGCCTACTTACATACAGACCTAATTACAATAAATAAGTACCACCTCGATGGGTGTCGTATTTGGATAACCAATGACCTACATTTTATATGTCATAATTTGTGAGTAAAATCATGGATAGTAAAATCCAAGTAAAATATTTTTTAATTGTTAATTATTATGACAGTACGAGCGTGATTTAGAGTAATTATCATTAATATAGCTTGGTAGGCCGTAATACGAGTACATAGGTGTGTCACGTAATCATGACCTGTATCCGGTATGGGCCACCTTATGGAATGAGGATCTTAAAGTTACAGGGGTTAGAACTCTAAACTTGAAGGGATAAGCCTCCTGGCAAAACATTCAACAGCTTAGTTATATTTTTATTTTTCACTTTGCGGTTCAGAAAGTGTAGGTAGGAAAATAACGGGACTTTTTTTTCTGGTGTTTGAACCTACTATTATTAATATACTATTGAATTCCCTTGGTCTTTTTGTAATAATTCGTACTATTAAATTTAAAATAGGTACCTAGGTTTATTTAATCCTCGGTATAACCCCCCACCTCTGGCTACAACACTGTGTGTAGGTGTGTCGGGTTAGACCCCATTCTACTCTACATGTCTATGTGGTATAATGTTTGTGCTGATTCATAAAACCGAGCTTTTGGTTTGAACACGAAAGATAATAATAATAAATTAGATTGGTATAATGCGCAATTTTTTTTATATTTTTTTGAGGAAATAGGTTGTTCTACTTATGTACCTCGACGTGTACTTAAATAAATACTGTAGAAGTACTACCTATAACATCAATCTTATCATAGTTTAAAATGACCGCGTGATAGTATTATGATCTGTGCCGTGTGTCTACAAAAGAGAGCTGTTGTAGACACGCGGGAAAAAAAAAAAAAAGTGGATTTTTTTTTTAATGAGAATAGTGTTGGAACAAGTTAACGGCATAACTTTAACAATGTATTGCTTCACCAAACGCCTCTAATCTTGTTTGTCTACTATCTAGGTCGTCGAGACGCCTATGAATAGTGTTATACGACTAAAACGTAGTGTAGGTACTTAATTTCAGCAACGCTCATGATTGAACATTATGTTTTCTCGCTCGACATTTATATGACTGGTTATAGCAATAAACAGAAGTATCCTGGAGTCTGTTTGGCCAGGCTGCACCTGTAGCGAAGCATGAACATCGGGTAAACACATCCGCACGACAAACGGTACACTCAGGTGTACCTACTAGGTGTACCTACAGTCAAATTCAGTCTTATTCATATTAGTCTCATAAAGCTTCTCTAGCTAAAAATGAATATTAACAATGAAAAAGCATTTTTAGATATTTTCCATAATTCCCCACTAAAAAATACCTACCAGTGGGTATTTTAAACTGCGCTTTTTCTTGGTAATATGATGCATGTAAAAAGTCGTGAACAATATTGATAATGGACTCTACAACAGAATAAAATTAACAAAACGACTCTACTATTTATTGACGACTCGAAAAAAGTCGAAGATTTATATCGTGCGATTGTATTTTTAATTCAGAATACCTACGTTATAAAAAAATTATGCTGACTGTACCTTCCAGTTAGCTAAGCTGACTGTTTGCTCGTAGAATGTTAGTAAATGAAAAATAAAATGCATTGCTTGAAAAGTTTTATTGGATTGACATAAATTCCGTAACTTTTGCCGGTTTTTTCAGGAATCGAGCGCAGGATCACCGACTATGGGATGTTAGATAACGGTGTTTTTTTTGTTGTTAGAGTTAAAAATGTAATTATTTAGATAGATGGAAGACGAAAGTATTGACAAATAGAAAAAATAGAAACCAAGTAGATATAGGTCATTTTTAGAGGCTGTTAACTGAACTTCTGAAACTGAAGGTCAGCCTTCAGTTTCAGAAGTTGGCTCTATATTCTTTTGGTGGATTTCTTTCTAGAAAGAGAAAAGATGGACGTCTCACCTTCGCCACTTATGGGTTATATACTAAACGTCATTCAATCTATAAAATAGGACGGTTTCAGCAGTGGACTTCTTCAGCCTGTGTTGATGTTTACCATGGGCTTCTCCCTGCAAATAACGCAAAAAATATTAGTAACTTTACCAACTTCACCAACTAGTAGATTTCGTCTTTAGGTCTTAATCAAGCAAGCCAGTTTTGTAACAAAATTTTGCGACGAGCTGCAATTTTGTTATGAACTTTTATTGGGTTTAAGAGGGCATATCTTCGGCAGCACAATGCAGGCGCTGAATTAGTTCGTTAGTACCGCACTGATGCACCGAAAGGCGAAGTAAAGATGAAAAACCCACGACACGGTGGATGTGGTATACAAAAATACCGTATCAATTTTACGTTGATATTTTTAGAGCTTACTTAGAAAAAAGTAATAGTTTATAGAGCTTATATTTAAATCACACAGTATAAAAAGGTGGGCTTCCAACTATTATAAGTCTTACTATGTTTAAGTAGGTACCTCCTATGTATTTACAAAAAAAAAAGTATATCATTATTCTATCAGCAATATAGTTCCATTGTACGTAACATAATGTAATTTAATCTGTCTCGCATATTAGTTATAAGGTGTACCTACGTACAATAAAGCATTTTCATTCATTCATTCATTCATAGTTCCCATAGCACAAGCGTTGCTTAGTTTGGGACTAGAGAGCGTTGTGTGAAATGTTCAAAGATATTTACAACCCACACACATACGCAGTAAGCTTAAAAACTATGGTGTCATAACTAGGTATTATTTTATTGCGCTATGTATGTACTACACAAACCCTAAACTAAACAATTTTAAAGTTCTAAAAAGTGATAATATTTTGGTCCCGACTGTACCTAGGTACCTCAAGATTTCCTGCGGTACACACTTCAAAATTTTACGAAATAACCCCGCACTAGATATACAGGGCTCAGTTTACGCCTAGGGGAGGTGATTTAGGTTAACATTACTAAGTAGTATATGAACCTCCTTCGTTATTTGATACAATGACAAGCTCTATGGCACATGTACTATGACACTAACTATACTTCGGAAGAAGAGTTTTGACATTTTTTGAAACGACACATAGCATTTTTATTTCAATAGTTTTTCTTGTGTTATTGTGAGTATTGTTGTTTAATTTTGGTGGAATTTTAACCAATAATACTTAGGTCGTAACATAAAGTATGAGCCATTGGAATAAATGTGTTTAAAGTGGTTTTTCTGAATGTGAAAATTCGTGTTAGGTTTTGAAGAGAAAATCCACCATTTTCTTTTCAAAACAAACGACAGCCGACTTGACAAATTACTTGACTTGACTTATTTATTACAATTTTAACACTTGACATTGGCAAAATTGTCCGTCGAAATGACGGACACAGGCCATTATTGAAGAGAAGAAGAAGAAGAACTATACTTCAAAAATAAAGAAAAAGATTGCCTAATGAAATAAAAGAAAAGTAGTTCAAAAAAATAGGGGAGTTTTAGCACCCGAATTACTACAGAATAGAACCCCATAAACTAAATGTCACGTGACTTTTTCCGTAATTTTTTGACGTTTCCAATCCTCTAGCACACCCCTAGCGAGCGATTATAGAATGACAACTTGTCTATGGTGCTGGATACCTTTCACTTACCTACTAGTGAGGGTAAAAAAAATAACAGAACATTGTGTCTCGAACGTACTGTTTATTTAGGCATAGTATAGTATTATATGATCTGTGGCAGTGCGTAACCCTGTCGGTGATAGCCCATCTCAAGCGGACCCTTTTGTTACCCCTATAAAGGGGATTCTTACTGTTTTACTAGTTTTAAACTAGTGCCTAAGTCGCCTTGCTGATGCGGTGAAGAGAATAACACCTCTCTAAGAAAAAGCTACGAGAAGCTACGAGCTCTACGAACTACAAATTGCTACGTGTCGTCGTAGCAGACGTCTACGGCACGTTGCCGTATCAATTTTTTCCAACTTTATCTTTCTCGAAGTTAAATTGATCATTCAAAAGTTGTATAATAGTGTAGAAGCGTGCCCGGACCTTGAGAGAGCGCCAATGAAATCGCAAATTCTTTTTGCACGTCCCATATTGCTTCTTTTCAAATAGTTCTGCAATTCTGCACTTCGCTTCGTTAGATACAATTGCCAACTAAGGATTTTTATATGCACACTAGTTTTTGAGTCTTTGAACTTGCACATTTTTGTTGTTTTTTTTCTGTCTGGCTTGTGTGTATTTTTTTGGTTCGGGTGAATGTTTATCATTTCGAATAGTTAAACAGACAGAGGCAACAGTGTAAACACGTACCAATGTAGGTATGTATTATGTATACGCTAGTACTACCTAGGAGTCTCTTAGAATGGTTTGTTACTTTTACTTATGCAACTTGCTAATAACAAACTCACTGTCCACTGACACAGACCCATCTCTATGTTTGTCACTGATGGTTCTAGGATACCTAGAAACAAATAAATATTTATTTTTAAACTGACGGTCCATACACAGACACGCAGCAAGTTTATTAAGGAGGTGCACTGCAGCCATCACTCGGAAACTAAAAGTATTTATACCTTTGTGAACTGTAACCTCATTGGTATAATAATTTTAAAACTCCCTGCAGTCCTAATCTACATTACAATCTACATTTTCCTTATGAAGCGATGGCCCAGTGTTTATTATTTTAAACCAAACGTGACCGTCTTTTTAGATCCAGTCACTTTTCTAAGAAAGTTTCAGAATTCAGACCACGCTCGACCCCACGTACCTACACGCAGATATGAGACGTTATATCAAATGTCCTTTTCAAATATGAATACCTACAGTCGCCGGCAGAAGGAGCTGAACGTAAAATGTGTGAATCTTTCGTATACCTACTACAGTAGTATTGATTTGGTGTGAAAAACTGCCGAGAAAACCTATTTTGAGTCGAGACTTTCTTGCCTAGACCAGAAATAGACACATATTATACGCTGGTGTTTTTTCCCCCTTTCTGAAGTACGATAAAAATATTAGGGAAATTAAACCCTCTGGTATGTAGGTAGTTAAACTAAAAAAAAAGTTTTTTTAGTTAAACTCTTGTTCTAATATTTTTTCATTTGAACACTTGTTAGTTTCACTGCACGGTAACGTCGAAGTTAGTTAGCGCGAAGTGTAAATACTGCGCATTAGTACTCAGTAGCTGTAAATAAGTGTGTAAATCGAGTGTTACTAAGCTACTTATGGTGGCTACTCTTACACCAAGGAAAGTAGTACTCGAACGAATTTTAATGAGCGTGTATTTTGCGAAGTAACGACTTTAGGTTTGTTTAGGACGAACCCCGTTTTTCGCTGAGAAGAAAGTTGGATATTTCTAAATCGAATTGGATAACTAACTAGCTGAACTGGGAAGTACGGTCAGGGAACTGCAGATGGCGCATTTCTAGATTATTAAAAGCTCTATGAATTATCAAAACAAAAAATAAGGCTAAAAAACTTTTTTACAAGATTCGGAATTTCAGCTCCCGACATAAAGGACTTTTTAACTTGTACCCGAGTTCGAGAACTTTAATATAGAAACGTCACTTATCCGTTAGCGAGAAGTCAAGTGATATTTGAGTTCAGTGACAGTTTGGGTGCTTTTGTGCGGGGAATAAAAAGAAACAGATGACTAACTTTATTTCGGAATCTACTGTTACCAATACCAGCCTCTCACGCTTCGGAAAAAATTTCTTCAATAGTTTCGTACCATGTATTGCAATAAAGTAGATTTCACGTAAGAAAAGAACAAAGTACGATTTTGCAGCTTTATTACACTTTATTACATATTTCCAACTTTGACAAAACCTTGATAGATTTTGCTGTCGTATATTTTTTGACACAAACGTACACAAAGTGCAACAAAGTGCGCAAAATATCTGAAAAGAACAAAGATTCGAAAAAAGGTGACGAGCAAGAAGGTTGGACATCTGATAACTATCGATTCTCATCATGAGCCCTTTGCAAAAAGCAAATATGAAAATAAATTCAAGTAGGATAGGAATCGAAGGGGATTTTTTTTTTACAGTTTTCAAGGAAATCTCTACGCAATAGGCTTGAGTCTGGGGTATATTTATAAGTGTTCTAAAGCTATAATATGCTAACTAAAATGACCGCTAAATCAACTGTGATCTCTTTTCGCTGTCACATTTTTTTTTAAATAACATAGCGAATATAAAAGGCGTCAGAGTTTTGTGTGCTTCAGTAATTTAAGAACATCAGTATACTTGGGTTATTCCCATTGAGTCCACCGGTCATACGAGCTTTATAATTGTGTATTAGGTTGTACCTACATATTATGGCTGTATAAATTATCTTCAATAGATGTAAAGGCCTATTATTATTACTTGTGTGACCTTGCCTTGTGTTAAACCAGGACAATTACATTTTAGAGGCAAAGGCAAATAAAGAAAACAAAAGCAACACGAAAAACTTTACTCAAACAACGAAACAGACCTTTGTACGTAATATTCAAAAGCCACTTCAGCATATTTCCCCGCAAACCCGGTTTTATTATACAAGTACTACTTTATTGAGGATCTGGGAATTAACAGGGGGTTATCAGACCTTTCTCGGCGATATATCAGGATGACCTTCGGGCGGATTGAACACTTTAAACTAGAAACTTTATAGCCTTGATGAAAACCCCAATTAATATCTCCGCTCTATATAAATATTTTATTTATTTTAAAGTCTAGTCTGACCTCGGCTTAGTCCTAATGCCTGTTCGTAAAAAAAACACTAGAGATCACACTAAGGACGATTAACGTTTGTCCAAGAAGTAGGTATAATGTCATACAAAGGTCATACATACCTATGTATCATTACAATGGCGCCGATTCTTTTGTTGCATTTCTCTCAACTAACTTAAAATGACAGCGGTAATATTATACCCATCTTTGAGGTTTCAGTTTGAATGAATGAATGATAATATTTAATTGACTAAAAAGGTAACACAGCTAACATTTTTATTGGTAGGTTTATAATCTGTGAACCCTCACAGATTATAAACCTACCAATAAAAATGTTAGTTTATAAGAAAAGGCCGGCAATATTTTAAGTGCTGTCAAATTAGGGGGTAATGAGGAGGTTATTAAGTAAACAGTTTTTTTTTTCGTTTGTCCTCCGAAATATTTATTTTTGGCTTCTTTTTCTTGCGCGCCAATGGTAGGCAACAACTCTAAACTAGGTAGGTATCTACGAGTAAAACTTCATCCATATTTTTGTATCGATATTATTCGATAGTACGGTGTATCGCATTATATGCAAACTACATGAAATGTTACGTTGTTAGCTTACAACAACACCTGCGCATTTGTAATAAGTACTTCAGCTGGGGGCTGTCTGTCTATACTGTATGTTATAAGCGACTGAACGTAAATGCAAGATATGTTCACAATGTAGGTATATAGTTAATTTGTTTTACTTTTGACCGAGAGTTTTACTCAAATCCACAAGGATAATCTTAGTCATTTATTCACAGAGAAAATTACGATCGATAAAGTAACAAAATATGTATATAAACACGAAACAGCTGAGCAAGTTTACTTTGTTTTTCAGTCAGCCTGCTCTACCAATGCTAGAAAATATCAAAATGTACTTATAAAAAGTTAAGTTCTGATTGAGCATTTACTTGTAATAATACATAGTAGTACTAACACAAGGAACAGACATCTATATTTACCCCAAACAAATGTTTACTCTCAGTAGAGATCGAACCCACGACCCACAGCACGGACGGCAGAACTAATACCAACGGCTGTGATGCCCAAAAAGACTATATTTTCTATGTTATGTTGGTACATAACATAGAAAATATAGACAAGTCTTTTGAAGAAGATTTTTGATTTGATTAGATATAGGTTGGTACCTATATTTAATCAAATCAAAAATCTTCTTAAAATACTCGCTGCAATCTTTTCTCTTGCGTATCTCTAACGATACTAGTTGAGGCACGAACATCCCGTGTTCTTACAGCGAGAAGTTCGACTGGTATCGTATCGGCATCAGAGTGTTTGCACACTCGCGAATACCGACACCAACACGGTACCGACACGACATTGTCAGCCATCATCATATCAGAGTAGCGATAAGACCGCCCATTGTACGTAATATAATGTAACTAGCCGTCGCCCGCGGCATTGCTCGCGTTCTACCCTTTAGAGTGTGACGTTTCAAAATTCCTTTCTTAGTGCACCCCTACACTATATAAGGAACCTACCCTCCAAATGTCATACCTCTAGGACTTATGGTTTAGGCTGTGTGTTGATTCTCTGTCAGCTTCAAAAGACTTTTACCTATATATATTGATTTAGTCTGTCTCGCATATTAGTTTGTAAGGTACCTACGTACAATAAAGTATTTTCATTCATTCATTCATTCAGAGTGTAAATGTCCACGGCATATAAGCCTCCTCTATAGTATTTGGTGTGTCGTGGGTTCAGATTCATATATTATTATTGCGAACATGTACATAATTTATGGTGTGGTTTGAAATTACATTTATAAATAGAAATGTAATTTTATGCACAAATGTAATGTTACGAAATGTAAATCCATCGGGTGGGTGGCCGTTTTGTTGCTTTTCGGTTCGTGCTCGTCACGTGTGTGTGGACATCTCGAGGAAAAATATCGGTGCCGGCGCTGACGGGTGACAGCATCTACTAAATGCATGAGATTAGCTCTCCGCAGTGTAGTATCGTGTCGGTGGTGGTGTGAAAGCAGCGTTACCGGTTACGGTGCTGCCTGGCTTACGAGCTCCAACATCTGCATCCAGTTCGATATTCATTCAACGAAAATCTAAGTTTAAAAGGAATCAATACGGTATTTGGAACATGATATAGCTAATGTACTATGCAGTACCTAAACTTTTTGAGTAGAATTTGTAATTTAATTTTGCGTCTTTAACTACCTACTCAAAATAAAAAAACATAAAATGTTTTTTTTGTTGGCAGGCAAATTTTGCTAAATAAATAAGGCGTGCCTAGCGTTACCTATTAATTTATAAAATTTTTAAACAATCAGTAGTTGTAGGCGCTAATCAGCAGTGGGAAAAGCCCCATTGCATAGTAGACTAAATCCCCAGGTTTCAAATGAAACAATTTATATCCTGCCATTGTCAAAAATCTTATAACTTTTCCTTGTAAATATTAAGCAATATTTCACACTTGTAGAAAGAAGATGAAATTCAGCACAAATTGCGTGCAATTAAGCATCCCTGAGACCGGCCGGAGTTAATTGCAGTAGGAAATATGCTAAACTCAGTCGCCCCTCGTAACATTTTGCTCGCGCCGCGTCTCCACGCTTGAGAAACGATATCAAAACGTTATTGAACCGATTTAGAACGCGTAATAAAGGAGGCTATTTTATAGTTCATTTTAACAGGGGTTTCATTAGACGTAAAGAAGCTGGTGGTGGTCACGAAAGAAAAGGTTTCTTACTGGAAATCTACAATTTTCAGCGCCTTTGGAATATGTTACTTTCAATGTGTAGCGCGTCATACATATAGTCCGTCAATGTCTCCTGAGAACTAAGTAGCCAGCCGGGCATCGTTAAAAATGTCAGGAGTAATTCTTCTAATAAAATCTAGTTAAAGCAACCGTACCTCAGATTCGTCTTTTATATAACCAGAGAGTCAAAATATTATTGAGGTTGTGCTAGGATGTCATAATCTCAGAATATTGATTCAATATTCTGACATCTCAGTACAATCCCAAATATATTTTTTACTCTATCTCTGGTTATACAAAACACAAATTCGTCTAAACAGAAGTCTGTGGTGAGACTTCTTTGTTAGACTTCCTAGGGTTTCCTATATAAAACAAACCTCGTGATTCCTCCAATATCGGAACCCTAAACAAGTCCAAATAAATGATAAAACTTCTTGCTTTACTTTCTAATCTCGTTACGCCGAATATTCCCTACAATTACACAAGATTAACCTGAACAGACAGGGCCGCGTAGAGATTATCCACCGGGAGGACTAGTTAAGACCCCTACACACTGACATAATATAACGTTTAATGTGTCAGTAAGAGGCCTTAGACTTATTTAATGGCCGATGTTTGTTTCGGAAAAGCACTTTGTTGCGAACCCTTAAAATCCATGAAGATTTATTAATTTGGGTATATTTTTCAGTAATTCTGGACAGTTTATAAACAAAAATAGAATTACCAATGAAAATTAACAGATTAACTATTCAACAGAATTAGAAATAGTAAAACAACAAAGCGCATGGGACTTTTGTTATTTGAAAATAGTGAGCGCTGCTGAAAAAACTTGTGCGCCTTCCTGAAAATATGATACAAATAGAAATATAAATTATTTATTTGACGCAAAGAAATATTATACAAAGATATTATAAGAAAAAAACATTAAATTATAAAGACAGATGCGTAAAAAAGGTATATATACCCGTCGTAAAAAAGGTAAGAGGTAAGGCTCAGCAAATGCTAAAGGTGCACGGTGGCTCCTTTAGCGCTGGTTTTCAGTAGTGCCAGCCTCTGCGACACGCGCTATGAATATACGCTATGAATTGCAATGTATTTGTTAATACTATGCATACTTAGACACAGCAATCGCTTAACTAACATCAACAACAGAATAATGAATTAGCCTCATAATTACGGCCTTATAAATCAGCAGGAAGCCATTCCGCCTAAGATCAGAGGGATGGGCGGGAAATGAACGCCGGCGGCGACGCGCCTAATTTATATTACAAATGATTTGAGTTATCAGTACTGCATGACCACTCGCTACTATAGGGTGTTTGGAGTAAATCCCATCCCACTAATATTACTAGTAGTTCGCCCCGAACTGAGATCTCGTGGTCGGTCGAGAGGTTGGAAAGTTACGAGGTTCCAAAGGGAGTGAAAAAAAATAAAGTCCCACTTGATATTTTGGTACGACTTTATTTTCTCAACAAAATTTCTCGCTTTGCAAAAGCGTTGTGCGTGTGCTATGATCGAGTCGAAAGTCAAAACAAATGCACAGACTTGGGGCTCTAGTCCGACTTGGATGAAACTTGGAGTAAGCATAGCTCGTAACCTGGATTAATACACTGGCTACTTTTTAACCCGGTAGATTAAAAGAGATCAAACGAGACGCGGACGAAGTCACGGGCATACGCTAGTAGGTCATAAAGCCCATTTCTAGTTCTTGATGTTTCATTTCATCAATTAGTGGTATAAAAAAAACAACAGAAACGATTTTCTTATGCATTCTTTAGCCACTGATTTTCTGAACGTCTTAGGTACTCAATAAATAAAACTTGCTCTCTTAATTTCACTAAAATGGGATAAAAAAAATATTATTTATAGTAATTTGTACGTTTGACTATTACTCACCGATATTTTGTCACTGTAACCGCTTTTTAGGCATAATTATATTCAACACCGCATGATACTTTCAAAAGTAATAAGACAAAGCTTTAAATTTACTTATTTCCAACCTAAATCTATCGCCGCTAAAAACAAGAACTAACAAAAACGCGACCCAAATAACCGAAGCCTCAGTAAAAGGTTAATACTTTTCTATTTTGCGAGCATCCTGTAGAGAAGAAAATGTTATTGGATAGATGCTGGAGGCTGGTCCAATAATGTCGTGTTAGGTGAACAGATAGGACAAGCGGGTAGATACTGCTACAAACAGGCGAAATGAAATATTATACAGTAAATGGCCTACACGGGTTTGCTTCTATTTTCCAGCGATTGCTGCAATGGTTGTAGAATAATTTATAAGTTTTAAAAACTAGAATAACTTTTTAAATTGGTTTATAAATGACGGAGTTTTGAGGTAACAAACACTAAAAAAAATGCACCACCGAATTGAGAACCTCCTTCTTTTTGAAATCGGTTCCTTACGTAGAAAGACTTGTGACTAGAAGTAAGTTCTTCTTCTTCTTCTCTTCAATAATGGCCTGTGTCCGTCATTTCGACAGACAATTTTGCCAATGTTAAGTGTTAAAATTGTAATAAATAAGTCAAGTCAAGTCATTTGTCAAGTCGGCTGTCGTTTGTTTTGAAAAGAAAATGGTGGATTTTCTCTTCAAAACCTAACACGAATTTTCACATTCAGAAAACCCACTTTACACACATTTATTCCAAAGGCTCACAGTTTATGTTACGACCTAAGTATTATTGGTTAAAATTCCACCAAAATTAAACAACAATACTCACAATAACACAAGAAAAACTATTAAAATAAAAGTGCTATGTGTCGTTTCAAAAAATGTCAAAACTCGTGTCCGAAGTAAGTTTCAACTTCAACTTCTTGGTTTGTGGCTTTTGTGGTTAGTTGTCACAATTCTGCCAGTGTCAAGTTCACTAATGCTAGTGTCATAAACATGAGGAGAGTGCGGATAAGAATATGGTCTGGCAAAATTGTCTGTCGAAATGACGGACAGAGGCCATTAACGAAGAGAAGAAGAATATGGTCAGTGTACAAAGGGCTTTGAGCATTTACGCTCGAAGACAAAGGGTACAACCAAAATTTTGACAATTTAATTGATCTAAAACAAAAGACTGGACAACGTTAATATTAGTAGATAATAATATTTATGAGCTTTAGTAAATATTGAGTTTAGTTTCAAAAATATTAATAAACCACTTTCACAATTTAATCTTATTATTAGTTCACTTACAATTCGTTTGACAGATATCTTCACGTCAGAGCCGTGTTCAGTCGGTACACATGGTAGTTACGGAGCCAGTTCCCCTGATCGCCATGAATAATACTTGGCATCAATATCTCTCCGCTTGGTACACTCCTGTACACTTTCAGATATAGGCTGGCCATGGTTTTAGGCACTTTGAGGATATAAATAAAAATAATAAATTCCCATTAGTTACATTTTATGAAAATCTCAAATTATTATAACTGGGACAAATAGTGTCATAGAGGTACCTTTTTAATATAAAAAAAAATAATAACAAAGAAAATTACGACTCATACAGTAAGTATTTACAAAATTCACAATACTTAATTCACCCGATTGCACAGAGTTCATAATTTTTTTTTTTTTTTTTTTTTTTTTTTTTTTTTTTTTTTTTTTGATTTAAGTAATGGAACAAGCTGATAGCTCACCTGATGTTTAGTAATAACTTCTACCTATAACAATGCATTATCTCACAGAGCAAGTCCAATGAGGACGTGCCCTGTAAGACAATGAACTGCGTCCATCACTCTGAGACGTAAAGATCTTGAAGTCTCATGTGCCTGTAATTACACCGGCACCCTTACCCTTCAAACCGGAACACAGCAATGCGAGCATCGCTGCTTGGCGGCAGAAATAGGTACGGTGGTAGTACTTCCCCGGACGAGCTCTCACAAAGAGCTCTACTACTACTACTTGATTCACCCAAGTACCTAATACGCAGGATAAAAAAAATAGAACCAAAGAACAGTCTTAGGTATTATTTTTATACGAAACATGGCCACACTACCTGATAGGTATATCACTGCCAAGAAGGCGATATTTCGTAAGAGGTGGTAAGGTTCGATTTAATGAAAAATGTATAAGGCTCTATTGATTTCCATCTTTGGTATGTTACACTACTTCACTCTTAATACGCGTAAGTAACAGAAAAGTGTGGAAATGAGTAAATATATATAGTACCTAGTAAAAATAGGTCGTACCTAAAGCTTTTACAAATTAAGTATCAAGATTGGTCTCAGCCGTATATTTTTATAGATTTCATAACGGCGAAATCATTGATTTTTATATAAATTCCTCAATTCATATATTTTCATACATTCTTCATGAATAAACTTTCATAAATTTTCATGGATTTATTTATATTCTATCATGAAAAATGTTCATAATTTTTTAAGATTATCTAGGCGATGAGACTTTTGGTCTCAGAATAATGAGTAATCTGAGCCTTCGGTGGACTATAATTATCTATTATACGTTCAGTTAAATTTCTCACCAGAAACCATAATAGAAGAACCTGCAAGTGTAACTCAACAAAACGACTTCTAAAGACGCTCGTCCATCAAAATAATGCAACGTCGTAAATAAGCCATGCATTCGTCGTCTGACGCTCCGCGGCAATTTTCCGAGCTCGCAACACTGACAGCAAACTGATGTGTTGCCATTTCTCAAAGCTCCAAGTATGTCGTACATTTGAATATTTTTCTCATTGGCTAATTTGTAGCCATTTGCACGTTTTGGTCGGGTGCTCGACATTTCTCTTATTTTGTATTATCTTACCACGAAAAGAAGTCACAAAGTTGCGTGAGAGAAGAAAATAGTACGTAAAGCTGCTTTTCCACCTGAGATGTGTTACGTTGCTAAGCGGTGAGCTATGTCAAAGCTAAGCTACGAAACTATATGACCGTTTCCACCAAAGCTATGCTAAACGGATTAGATGTGCTATGAAGCTGCGCGAGTTAGCTGTGTGCGGAGAATGTACGCATCCGTAGGTAGCTGCCATCTTTGGCACGCATTTTTGTGTGTGGTAAACATAGATGTTTGTTCTGTGTCTGGGTGTTTCTATGTATTATAAGTATGTATTTACAAAAAAAAAATGTATGTGTATTCTATCAGCCATCTAGTTTCCATCGTACAAGCTTTGCTTAGTTTGGGACTAGAAGGCGTTGTCTTAAGTGTCCGTGAATATTTATTATTATTTATTTATATTTCTAGCCAAAAATGGCTTCGTTTCCACCAGTGCTAAGCGAAGCAGTATTATATGATTTGGTATAGTTATATGAAAATAAACGATGCCTTTATATTGGTGAATATTAAATATATCCTTACCTACATAGCTAAGCTTAGCTCTGGTGGAAAAGCACCCTTAGACGGGTATTTCATTATCTACGCAAAATCCTTGCCCAGTCGTCGGTTTGTCTGCCTGTACGGGCTTCTTGTACTGAACCAATACTATGAGTTTCTGAGACGGTTTCACGTGCAAAGCCGGAGGTGTGTCGACTATAATAATAGCTATATCTACGTTTAGAAGCATATTATTATCGGCGCGCGTGACACTTCCCTCCCAGTAAAAGGGTTGGATTGGGGTTAGGACCGACCTAGCTATCGTAAGCCCTCGTTTGATAAGCTAGTGTTTCCTTAGATCGTAGAACGGTATATTTAGAAGCACTATTAGTTTTTATCAAGCGTAGTGTGAGTTGGCTTTGAAACTTTGCTTAAATATCATTATTTTCCTATTTTTTCGTACGAGTGAAATTTGTGGTAGGTACTTTTAGAATCACGGTAGATGTACTTTGAGTTAAAAAAAATCAAGTAATCTTGTCGATAATTCTATCGACATGATCTACAAACAATTTGCCTCACATTACTTATCCATAAAATAATTATCATACTGGATAGCTATAATGTTTTCTAAGAACTCAGAAGTAAAAATGTCAAAGAAAATAACCAAATTAAATTGAGCGCCGTAAAAAGTTCCCTGTGCGCGTTTTTTGTGGTTTAGATAATCGAAATCCACGCAGGCTACATTTTCTTTGGGGTAAATGATTTCTATATTTAGCCCTTTTAGTTCAATTAGTAAGTTACGAGGTATTTTACTGTAGATCCTTTTACTCTTGTTAATATTTAAACAGTGGAAATAAACTATTGCAAGGTGTTTCGTCTTTCTTTCGACAGACGTGTCCTACTGGAAAACATGTTAGATACAATAATTTTTGTACAAAGTTTGAAAGCTTGAGGTAATTGTTGGATACATCGAACACATCAGCACCATCAGCAGTTTGGCCTAAGTGGGTCGCTTGCGTCGCGAGCGCGGCCGGGCGATCCACGTAAGCCAGTGCTTAAGCATCATCCACACCAATCGCACTCATTTTAGCTTTTTACTTTGAGTTTACAATAAACGAGTATCGTTGAAGTGAACTAAGTGGTATCAATTAGCATCCCGGGAAATAGCAATAGCCAATTTCCTACAGTAATTGTCTGCTTTAATATTTAAGTATGAGTTGGTTTTTAACCAAACGGTTTTTGAAGTACATATTTCATTTATTGGTTCTAACGGGTACCGTCTATAGCAAACCCATTTAGGCCGGTATACAAAGTTACTCAAAACATTGATTTGAGTAAAAATTTTTATACAAAAATCTATGCGAGAAATAAATCAGCATACGGGCCCATACTTCGAAATATATCTTACGTTTGTTCAAACTTTCTTTCTTTTTATGGCGAAATACTTCCGCATCTTATGCAAATAAAAGAAAAGGGTCCAAAACTCGTTTCATGGTTCAAAATTGTAACGTCTGGCATTACAAATCTTAGGTAAAACAAGACCCAAAATAAAGTCCGCTATATATGAAAGCGGATAAGCCAGCGGACGGTTAAAGGCACTCCGAGTTGAAACCCTCCAAACTTATTATCCTCAAAGGTATTCCTCGCAGAATACAGTTTTCATCATATTCAAACCGCGCAGAATAAATGATAGTTACTTTGCCTCTGGGATTATGAAACAAGTTTTATCTATGAATCGCTAACTTTGTTTACGGGTAGATCTGTATGCAACAAACCCGGAAAATTATTATTGCTCGCTAGTGTACCATGGTCCTCTGGTATTCTCGTCGTAAACGTAACTCATCTTTTCAACGCTGAGAATATAGGCCACTGACATCGTAATGATGTCGCATATCTATTGACCTATATTTTTGAGTGTTGTTTTGATTTAGCTATGCTTGGTTCTCATTCTTTGTATACAAAAACTATAGAATGTATAGGAAAACGTGCTAGGTATTTGAAAATTCGGTAGAAACGCTCGCGTGGAAGCGTGCATTCATCTGAATAAAGCTCCGGATACGATGCGCATGCAACCGGCAGAATACCTAGGACTTGAATATTCAATACAAAAAACTACACTTTAAAAAGATAGCTTTGTAGTTTTTCTGTTTCACGCACATGACCAAATGCAGTGCAAGTAAATCTTTGTAGATTGGAAAGGGTGTCCGTCGTGTCTCATGTCCAACAAACATTATTATACCGGTTGTGTAAAAAATATGAAGAAACAATAAAATATAATCCAGTGTGCTTCTGCCAGTTTTACAATATCGTCCGCCCACCTGGTGGTCTGCCTCGAGATCTATAACCCTCGCGAGGCCACCACTCGGTCACAGCCTTTGCCAATCTTCCGTCGTTAATTACTATTAAAGTTATCACTTTGATTGATTTGATCTTTGTGTGACGTAATCGCTAACGTTGAAATATGTTGTTGCAAACATTCAGACTCACATTTTTTCAGGATGGGGTGACAATGATTTCAAAGTGAATCCGTGGACAATTAGTACTAAACCACTATAGAACTTTCCACATAAAAAGAACTCAGTTTCATTTTGTTGCAAGGCTATGCAAACAAAAGCAAAACGCTTAAAAATTAATGCAAACAGCGATATCATAACAAGTCCCCCAATGACAATTAGCGCGTCATTTCACGAGGTGTGAACGCTTCATACATGCATATGCAAGAGCCCGCTAATCCACACCGAGCTGTGAAACAATAGCAGTGACGTCATCGGCCTGTGATCAAATGGAGTACTTATCACTGTAATCCCTGACAGGTTTCTCGTCAGAAGTTTAGGTTCTAGAGATCCTTATATATCTTAGGAAAGTCATATTGTAAACACCCTCTGTGATATGGGTAGTATAAATATTTCAAATATTGTATAAGTAAGTCATATTTTTTCATTTTTAATAGGTAGTCGATCTTGTGCAAGGTTTTCGAGAGAAGAGAAGATGAACATAACACAGGATAGAAGTAAAAACTTCCTGAAGTTTTAACTCAGTTCGTAGACCCGATTCAGCGTCACCGACCCGAGCGTGACGATCACTTTCGTACACTGCTCACACAAAACGCGCCTAAAGGGTTCACTTCAAAATGATCTTGATATGGACATAATCATTTTGATCTTCAACTTCTTGGTTTATGGCTTTTGCAACTTGCTGTTACAATTTCTGCCAGTCTGTTTACTCTATTTTGATCTTAGTTTTTATGTGTAAAGCTTTGTAAATCTAAACATTATGTCAAACGATTAAAACAGACAATGCTTTGACACAAAGTTTAACGTCATCGTTTTGGTAGAAGGTTATCCGGCTGTCGGCTCGCTTTGTTCATTAGTTTGCATTCAAAATACTCTGGATTTGTGATTTCGTTTCAAATTGTAATTGCGATTATGTTTTCATACCTTTCCATCCTGTTTCACGGTGCATTAACTGACATAATTAAGTTAATTATACCGATGTGTGTGTTCAAAATGTTATGAATATGTCAAAAAAAAAAACATGCTGATAGCTAACAGCCTAAGGGTGCTTTTGACATCCATAAAATAAACGATTCTTATTGGTGGATTTCAAACACTGCATCCTTAGCAACGTAGTAGCTTAGTTCTGGTGTAAAAACACCCTTAAATCGTTTGTGAGATCATCTCGCCCGTCCAAATACTTTTCGTTGTATTTTAAATGCTAGAGCTCAGGTAGTTCCTATGCAAAATCTATCGGCTGGCTCTAAGATAAAAAGCAAATAAATAGGTAATATTTGGAGACCTCCATCAAACAGTGGATAGTCCCTACGAACTAAAACCGATTCAAAAATATCAAAGTGCTATTTATTTTTGAAGGGTTCTAGAGACTCTTTTTATTGTATTTACCTAATAAAAAGTACCTTTCAAGATATTGCGAATAAAAAAATATTCTTAGACTGTATACTTTTACCCCCTATCTTATAAAAAGTTAGAGTTGACATTATGTCCTGATTACGTATGTTAAACAAGACATCATGTCCGCTCTAACTTTTTATAAGATAGACCATTAAAATGTACCTGTTCAGTAACGTGAGAAAGAGAAGCTCCATTTGCTTTTCCTTGCTTTGTGGCAGTGTTCTCGGCTAAATAGTCGCTTTACAATACAGATTGCCTATTAGCCCGTCTCAGAGGACACCTAGCAACAATGCCTTAACACGTCTTGCTAGTCTATTGAGCTGGCAAATTGTCACAGGTACACCAAATCTGTAGAGACTGACGTAATTGAGCGTTAAACCACATATCATATAATACTGGGTAAACTAATTACACAGGCATTTGGTGTGGTGACGAGATGGTGTAGGGTGGGTAAGATTACAAATCATGGCCCACGCACTTCGGTGTTCCCTAAATAGAAGTAAGTGAGATAAATCAATATTCCGGCCAATATAAACCTTAAAATATGCCTCTAAAATAGGATTCTACCTAATTTATATATCAGTCATGACTTAGGCTTTGTCTGTAGAATGCTGTTGGTAGAATATCGAAAATATGTAGTAGTGTCTGTTCTGGTTTGCCACTTTTTCACAGTTTTTTGTCCTTCGTATTTCGTATTGAATACGAAATATTACTTACACACAGTGTGTCTCGGATTTTTTCTGAGCTGATCTGAGCTAACTCAAATTAATATTAAACCACGACGCCATTGTTGCAGCTGTCATAAAAACACAAAAAAAATTATAGCATCTAATTTTAGCTAAAGAAATAATGAACGCAATTTTCTAACAAGTCTCACAGAAAATGAATTTTCTATTTTCATAGTTAGTATTCAATTTCTGGAAACCACGAGAACTACACCAATTATAATTTCGAACTTGCATCTCGAACAAATTAACTCGAAAAGTAGTAAAATATTTTGACCAAAATTTTCACTTATTATAAATAACTTGATTTACGTACGCAGCTGAAACCGGAAGAGTGAACGGGTACTGGAAATCGACAGACTTTGAACTAAATTAGATTGAGTTTCTTCATCAAAACTTCGCTTTTGTTTCAAGCCGGGTATAACAGGCACGAGAATCAGATAGTTAGTTTGTTATTCCAAAGTTTCTAGAGAACATAAAACCTGAAAAACATATGAGAATTAATAGCTGTTATTCCTAGTTGTGGTGCTAGTCGTCATGTCGGAGCAATGGCTAGTCTATCAATCTTCTGCAAGTGGCCAGGTTGCATACAGCATCCTCTACTATTATCACTGTTATCTTTACAAATTGTTTTCTAAGATGCAAAAACTTAGCGTCGGTCTGTGATAAATCCATCATCCCATAATCGATTGTTCAGTGAAGGGTGAATAATTTTCTAGAGAATGTATAACCCAGGCGAGCGAGGCGGAACTATCCGACCGTCGATAGCATAGTGGTGGTTTAGCGAAAATCCAAAAGAAAATATTAATTCTTGCATGAGCAGAGTGAGAGTAGCCTAGTTAAAGAATCATCAATATATATAAAACTCTTTTGAAGCTGACAGAGAATCAACGCACAGCCTAAACTATAAGTCCTAGAGGTATGAAATTTGGAGGGTAGTATCCTTATATAGTGGGGTGCACTGAGAAAGGAATTTTGTAACGGCTAGTAGCTTATAAACGTAGTCTTAGCAAGTTAAATTATAATACTTACTATTAACTATTAGAAACACTAGAAACCCCTCTTTGGTACCTATATTATTCCTTACCATGCCTATATGTTTATGGAATTACGACACTTTTTCTGCTTGAATCGTTAATTCCAGAAGAGTCGAAACCAATCCCACACTCCTTATACCGCGTTCACACTATGCTTATGCCGCTGCCGGCATTATAGCCGCAGACTTATTGCCACAGCAACATCGCCTTTATTCTCATTATAGAGCAAGGGCATGAACTTGGGCCGGGAGCCGGGACAGAGGCATTATCGTGTTCACACTATGCTCGTGCCCACTTCCCTGCCCGAGTCCCTGCCGACTGCGGCATAGTGTGAACGCCACATTACATCTCAGATGTGTACAAATAACCGCCACACTATTTTAACTTTCAAAGTTAAGAAAATATTGATAGTTCAAACAATTTCATGCGAGCTAGTTCTAACTTCATCAAAACACACTCTGATAAATCCCAGCTGTTCAACGCAAAAGTTGAGTTTCGGCGAAGTTAACCTCCGAATGCCTAGCAAATTTAATTAGGCAGAAGTCGGGAAGCAGGAATCAGTTCCAACTTGGCCGAGATGGCAATTGTCTTATTTGCAAAGTTTTTTCATCAATTTATGCCTTTGACCAACCAGATTGGACGGGCCTTCTTTTATCATTGTTCAAAAAATGTGAGGGACCAATCAATTTCATAGAGCTCTACTCATCATCATCAGCTTAAGAAAACTTCTGAATGTCTCCCATTGCTAGGATGAACGGTTTTGGGATCGACACTGAAATTCCTAGTTATTGGTAGGTTTTTTATTTATTTATAGTTTTAACAATTTATACAGTAATTATACGTTTAGCACATCCATAAAAAATCACTAAGGTTCGTATTGTAAGGTACGGAGAAGGATTAAAATTCACCTGGTAATCTATGAAAAGTCGATGCATGCTTCTTGGGATATGTCAAATTAGCTAGACTCTAATTCCATCAGAGTAAAATGCAAATTCAAAATTTATATAAAACTTTCAATATTCAAATACGTAATGGCTGCTACAGCTACTCACAGTCCTATTCAAAAGAAAATAAGACTGTTAATTAGATGTTTTAATTGCCTATCTCATTTTCTTTGTATGGTAACTATTGTTCAGTCCATGTACACGTTGTTCCAAGACTTATTCGAAGTAATGAAAAGATCTATGCAGACCGTCCGTCTCCCGGGGCGCATAAGGTTTCACCAACACTGCCTGTATCAAATCACCTATTTCTTATTATTATTAGTCAGTACATTAGTCTATCACGCAGTCTATAAAATCAGTTAGTTTTTATACTATGCTACTCTAGGTAGTTAGGCCTTTTGCACATTATAAAACACGAACAAAAAACAAGAAAACTGCGTGTCTTATCCGACATGGGTTATTCCCATCGAGCCCACCGGCTGGCCCACTGGTGGGGCCGATGGGAAAAAAATCCCAACGAGCCCACTATGCAAATGAGTGGGCTCGATGGGAAAATAAGAAAAAATCTTTTGTAATAAATGTATGGTCTCATATAAACAATCATTTCTCATAAGAGACAAGAGAAATATCTTATAATGTGCAAAACTTTCAATAGACAGTGAAGTACTAACTTAATTTTCAAAAGTGAGCAACGCTATCACGTCATTACCACGTGCGCGATAAAAGCACAATACAAATAAATTGAAAATAGAATTGAAATTGTAAATTCTATTTACAATTGCTTTGTAGTGTTTTAGAACACTACAGGCTACAGGCTATATGATCTGTGCTACAGCGGAGTGAATTTATTTTGCATCCACGCATGCGGTGTGGCTTGCCACCTTGGCACCTGACGGTAACAACCAAACTGTCAACCAATAAAAATACGCTAAATAGGTCATGCTACAAAACGCGAATGAACACTGAGTAATGCGGGCTGACCTTGACGGGTCCGAGTAAAAGTGTCGTTGATGATATAGTTTCACCTTTTGCTTTCTTTCGTTTGATGTTCCCGCTTTGTTTATGAAGGAAAAAATCTGCTTCAGGAAGTTTTCTGAGGAAATAAAACATGGTTAGTGTTTATTTCTCGGAATAGAACTAATACATGATCTTTTGGTTGGCTTTGAGTAAAATTTTTAACTTTATATGTAATATTTTTGATGTTCAGTGGCAGATAAATAAATA
Organism: Eulithis prunata; assembly: GCA_918843925.1. Taxonomy (NCBI): domain Eukaryota; kingdom Metazoa; phylum Arthropoda; class Insecta; order Lepidoptera; family Geometridae; genus Eulithis; species Eulithis prunata. The sequence goes on along the minus strand of OU974016.1, from coordinate 1,470,624 downwards.
GAGTGGTGGGCGCAGTGCGATGCATCACAGGGCACGTCCTCTGTGGATCTGTTCAGTAAGGCAATGCATCGTTACAGGCAGTGGTTACCATTTAACATCAGGTGGGCGTTCGGCTTGTTCCATCAGTGGTATAAAAAAAGTTGGAATACTCGTACGCTTAAAAAAGTCGCTCATTCCGTTCCAGTTTTTGATGAGTAAATATTTTAATTTTCTGAAAGTCGTATTAAAAATATCAAAACAAGCGTAAACAAAGTTATTTCATGCCTAAAGCTAATCAAAGCCACCTTTCTGTACTAAAAATGTTATAACATAATAAAAAGTAACGCGGCAAGTTGCAGAGGTTACAAATAAGTACCCAACTCCATTCAAAAGTATCATGTTTGCGCCTTCTGTCACAAAGCATGAAAATATCAAGAGCATTTTATAACTAGACGCGTTATACGTCAGGACTTTATTCTTTATTGTACACAAAAAGTAATGACTAACGGGAACTTAAAGATAGGACTTGCACACAATAATGCTGCAAATATTATTTTGCCTATAAAATAATATGTATACTATACAACAGCATAGGAAAGAGGGAACAAATACACCTAAATTCGTCGATAAAGATAAAGTCACACTTGTTATAAGAAAATTAATTAATAAAAATAATATACGCTCAAGCGTGTAGTGACTACTTGACTAGTGACTGACGTGACGCTGCTCGACACGCGAGTTTTGTAGAGGATTCGAGTTTTCAAATTTTTTGAAACAACACATAGCATTTTTATTTTAATAGTTTTTCTTGTGTTATTGTGAGTATTGTTGTTTAATTTTGATGGAATTTTAACTAATAATACTTAGGTCGTAACATAAAGTGTGAGCCATTGGAATAAATGTGTGTAAAGTGGTTTTTCTGAATGTGAAAAATCGTTTCAGGTTTTGAAGAGAAAATCCACCATTTTCTCTTCAAAACAAACGACAGCCGACTTGACGTAGACTTGACTTGACTTATATAATTTAAAACAACTCACTTGACACTGGCCAAATTGTATGTCGAAATGACGGACACAGGCCATATAGGTTAAAAGAAGAAGAGTTTTGTAGAAATCAGGCAACTACCTTTCTCTAGTCAACTATAATAGATCGTGAGTAACGCATCTATATTGTAAAAACATCTCAGGAACACATCCTTGGAATAAAGTTTGAGATAAAATATCACTTTTCTTGTTTCCATACGTTTCGGCGGGTCACGGAGGTGGCGTTAATCACAAACTTTTCAGTCGATATGGAATTTACAGAGTTTTTGAGTAACTGGTTTCAGTTGGATCGAGCTGCGTGAGTGACTATCTAACTATCTGTACTATTATAAAACTGTAAAAAAGCCAAAATTAAAGATATGGATAAACTAAATATGCAGATCTACTAAATAAACGATTCTGATTCCGAACATCGAGTTTGTCTGTTTGTTCGCGGATCACGCCTTAACTACTGGACCAATTTCATCGAAACTTATACCATTCGGAAGCCCTTTTTCCAGATTGAAACATAGGCTATATTTTATTGAAATGAAATACGTGGATTCTTAGAAACAGCTTGACCTCTCTAAACCAAAAGCAGCCTTTGGCACGAGGGTCATCGTATACTGGTTGACAGATATTTTGGTGGAAAGTTTCGCACGCGTACGAAGTCGCGGGTATCAGCTAGTTATAAATAATGGAGCTGTAACTTCAAACTACAAATGGAAAGCAACAAAAACATCGATCGAGTAAAAAGTCACTTTTATTGTTGAAAGTGTTGAAACTAGAGGTGATAAAAACTCCGTAGAGTTTAAATTTTTTCTAAACAATGTTTAAACTAGAGATTTTGTCAAAAATATACTAGTAAATTCGCTCGTGGCTTAGCCCCACTCTCTCAACTGGAACAAGCCGTAACAATACATGTACCGGAAAATAAGACATGTTTGCATTAATTTTTACTACAACAGCATAATGTATGACCCTTCTACGATGCATGCCTTCATTTTTCAGGCTGATGTTACATACTTAAAGAACGTAATACTGTTTTGGGTTTGAAAAATGTTTTCATTACTTTCACTAAATCACAATATCACATTCATTTTGGAACTGTAAAAAAACATTGAATTAGAGTTTGCCTTTTTTTTTTCGTTCGTACTTTAGTAGGGTTTACTGTCATTATCCCCATTAAGATGCTGCCCTTTTGCTAATTTTGTTAGTAAGCCAGTTTTTTAATGCACCGAAATGATGGAATAATTTCCTACTTACTTACCTATACTAAGGACATTTCTTACTTACGCCCATTAAGGACGTGCACTGTGATGCTTTGCATTGCGCCCACTCTGAGACATAAAGTCAATTTCAGTTGTTCGGTCAGCGCTTAAAAAACGGCTCATCATCATCATCATCCACAGCCCGACCTTACCCACTGCTGGGCATAGGCCTCCCCAAGTTTGTGCCATCCACCGCGGTCCTGTGCTAGTCTCTCCCATTTACGGCCTGCTATTTTGAAGATGTCGTCTGCCCATCTCACTAAAAAAACGCTAAAAAACGGCTAGCGAGCCTAAACAAAAGGTAAGTGACACTTTGAATCACATTTTCAACGAGAGAAATTCCGTAAACTTTTCCGTCTGTCTGTCAAAATTTCATATTCAGTTCATATTGAACAAAAGACCCGAGGTCTGTGGTTTTTATTGCGTTGTGTATTCCATGTTGATACAAACTCCATGTTTTGTGTATCAGATGGGAAGAGAGATAAATCTTATTGTGTCACTGGCGAATGTGTTCTGAAATCTGTATTGTTGCGAGATTAGCATGGCAAGTCATGGGTGAAGTTCTAAAGTGAAAGGGGTATAGGTATGTTGCTTGTACAGTAGTGCTGAACTATTTACACATAGTGGATAACTGTATAAGGCCTTTGAGTTGAAATTCGGAAACGGGTGTCCACACCTTCAGCCACTTACAGGTGCATGTAGAACTTAATCAAAATAAAATTATGTCTGTACGTGAGGTACTGGATTGTGTAAGAGATGATATGCATAGGAGAGGAGTGAACACTGAGATGACGAATGGTAGGGGAGAATGGAAGAAAAGAACATGTTGTGCCGACCCCACCTAGTGTGATAAGGGCGGGAAGAAGAAGAAGAAGTCGTGAGGTACTCTGGGTACGTATAAAGTCTGACGGGAAAGCGTTTATTTACAAAACATTTTTTAAAATTGATTCCTTTTAAAAGTCTTTCACAAAACATACAAACATTTTCAATTTTAACAAAATGAAGGAAAATTGCTGACTTTGGACGGATTCAAACTTTTTTATTTTATTAAAATTTATGATTTCTGTTTTTCAACTTCATTCAAACCGAATATTGGTTTTTTTAACAAACCGAGGTGACTGCTGTGTTTTCGGGCAAATGTGGCGTTCGTCAGGGAGTTTGTATTACAGATTACACAGAGGCTGACGATGAAAGTATTTCCATCCGAAAACAAAGAAAAACGGGAAAGAGGAAATGTAATAATTTGTAACTCGTGCCGTAGTAAATATAATATGAACGTTTTTTGCATAAAAACGCAGTATAAATGAAAAAGAATTTATAATTTCTGATATTTAAGTACATCAAAAGTGCTCATGGCGTTGCTTAGTCACTCTTCTTCAATTATTTAAGTTAAAGTAACGTTCTGCACGGTCATTATTTAGATGCTAGACCGCTAGTGGCATTTACATCCAAGCGTATCCGACATCCGGGCGGCCTAAAAACTCCGTCAAAGCTGGCCCAGCTTCTGCTTACGAGTACTTAGTTCTTTCGGAAGCAAATAAAGACTCTAGATTATCAGTTTTTAAGACTGGAAGTCAGAAAAAAAAACACCTAATTGATAGTGTTTTTTTATGGCAAAGCAAGCAAGCTCGTATGAGTTAGTGGCCAACTCTGGTGACTTTTTTATGATGGAATGAGGTTTGGCTGTGGTATAGCCAGATTAGCCAGGGCTGATAGCATTACAATAATTATTATCAAAAATACTGACCATAAGACACACTACACACACACAAGTTACACTATGCTTTAGTGTAACATAATATGGTGTCGATAAAGCAGAATAACTCAGTGGAGGAGTGATAAAATGCAGTGCAGTGTCGATTCGCCCATTTCTACCAAATGTTGCTACAAATGTTTATCGGCTACTTTATTTTATTGGTTTTGACTTTTCTCAATTCACGTTTTACGAGTCTACTTTTGCGAGATATAAACAAGTTAGCACTGGCTAAGTCACAGAGCTTGGAGAATTGGGCGGAAAAGTTATGAGTTAATTTTGAGTTAAAGTTTTTTTCCAGAAATCCCCATTGCTATAAAGTAGCAGCGGGGATTTCTGCAAAAAAACTGAAATCCTCACTGGCAAGGAACATTTAATGGGGATTGCTGCAATATATCGATAATAGACGCCAGTAACCAGAATTAGCATAGTTTGGGAAGAATCGCAAGTTTTCGCAAAAAAAATTACAGTGATGATGATGAGAAAATACTGGAAAAATACTGTTAACTATTCCAAAAATTCCCACTAAAAATCCCTACTGGTGGAGATTTATTTATTACCTCAAGCTTTCACGACAAAACTTTGTTTCTATAAAGTGTTAGTTTGACGTTTAGTGACAAACTCGCTACTGTAGCAAGCTGTAAAAACTAGTGCTAAGGCTTCAACAAGCAGTTTTGTAGTGCAAGTAGAACGGAAACTGAGTTATTGAGAGCTACAATTTCAAGTTTCTAAATAATAAAACTTTATGAAAATGGCATCTGTCTTCTTTTATAGAAATGTTGTACGTTAGCTTGTCACATACCTACTAGTGTATGGCAATGTTTGGGTGTGCTCAAACAAAACGCTCATAAAGGCGCGGGTTCTTTAATATAAATAGTACTGCGCGGCTCTGAGCCCCGAGTCTATGCATTACTTTTGTCTTTCGACTCGAGTATAGCACACGCAAACGCACTCGCAAAGCGATAAATTTTGTTGGGAATTGCACAATTCCCAAATCTCCCGCTAGAGGCGCTTATCCGGTTCTCCTACAAAATAATGTCGCTTTGCGAATGCGTTTGAGTGTGCTACACTCGAGCCGAAAGTAAAAAAAATGCACAGACTCGGGGCTCTGGCGTAGAAGATAAAGTCGTAGCGCTACAAAGCTTACGAGCTCTACGAGTGTGCTACGAACAGCTACGAATTCGAACTAAAATCATGACAGTTATAAAACCACACAATTTTTGCTGACTTCATCACATCGGATGTAAGATGACGGACGCCGCTTCTCAGAGCTTGTGGTAGCGCTGACTGAGGTGAAAAGATGTTAGTAATTAGTCTCGAGCAAGATGTGTGTTTCAGCACTAATGTTATGAAGATGATACGTAAACACGCAAGCCTTAATTACACGCGGTTACTATCGTAAGGGATTCAACGCACTGAACGATCAGATCTCGGCGAGACCTCAATAACCTAATATTGTTATTGAACATCAACTAAATAGATTGCGTCTAAATTGACATCTTGTCTGGTTGTGCTCATGAACCTACCGCTTATGTTCAATAGGTAGTGGAATTCTATTGACTGCTGATGATGATGATACTGACGACTGCATTATTCCTGACATACCCATCAAGGAATTCCCATTGATAGGATTATATTAGTCTTTCCCGCGGACAACGTCGTACCATTTTCGTTCTTTTTGCACGTTAAAGTAAAGTTTTTATTTGGCAAAATGAACTAATGTTCTGCTCGTTGTATGTGGTTTATCAATGAAACCAGGCTAGAAAACGTATTTCCACACAGTGTAGTAGTAGTAGTAGAGCTCTTTGTGAGAGCTCGTCCGGGGAAGTACTACCACCGTACCTATTTCTGCCGCCAAGCAGCGATGCTCGCATTGCTGTGTTCCGGTTTGAAGGGTAAGGGCGCCGGTGTAATTACAGGCACATGAGACTTCGAGATTTTTACGTCTCAGAGTGATGGACGCAGTGCATTGCAGTCCAATGAGGACGTGCCCTGTAAGGCACGTCCTCATTGGACTTGCTCTGTGAGGTAATGCATTGTTATAGGCAGAAGTTACTACTTAACATCAGGTGAGCTATCAGCTTGTTCCATTACTATTACTATTAATAAAAAAAAAGCGAGTTTTAAAAGGAATATCAAAGTGATCATGAAGGTGTGAGTTCAACCGGATGGCACTAGTGAACTGGGTCAAGTGCGGTTCGGGCCCGCAAGCCGGATTCAACCGGACTAACCAAACTTTTGTTCTCCGACACTTCGGCGCTCTGAAAATTCCAGTACTGATATTAAGTAACCAAACCTTTCCTTTTATGCTCACGTGTGTAGGTAAAATAATGAATTGCGCATTTAAAAAAAAATAAGCTGGGGCGATAATAATACCAGTTTTTTTTTTGTAAATGTTATGTTTACTTTGGCAGATGGTCTACCTTTTTTCGCATTCATTGTTTGCCAGTTATAATAATAATTTATTTAATTGTGTGTCACAAATAAACCTATTTTTTATATACAACGGTATATGATGAAACAAGGCGGAAAATGAGGTTTCTTTTTCAAAAGAAGCGTGTAATGCGTAGATGTATTGGTAATGATCTATGGTAATGAAGAACTCAGTGAGCGTGTTAAATGAGTTGGTTAGTATCAAACGATACTGAAACACTATGTCAGACACCGCAAAATGCGTGAAATATCTAGGGGAAGTGTAAGGGAGTTACAAGGGTACATAAGAATGCCACTGCTGTATAGCGGATATTGAACGTATCACGTATTGATGAAATGCTGGAAACGCCGAAATATCTTCTGAAAACTATATTAATCCTACGACTTCTTTCGTGACCTTTTCTTGAATAAGTATGGGTATGGGCATACATTAACCCTTGACACTCTATAGGTAAATCATTTAGATAGATATCTCGCCTGTTTATTTTTTATTTTAAAGAACTAGGATCCTACGATCGACAGGAATTAATCTAGGCATTATTTCGGAACCTTCCAAAGTGGAAAAGGTTTAGCTAGAACGTGATTCTGAAGTTCTTATAAAGGATAGACATGATGACTGTATTCAGCTATAAGTTATTTTAAAAACCAAAATCCAAACTTGCGATACACAGGTACAACAAGCTCTGAGATTTGCCCTTTGGCGTAGGTACTAATTCATATTCAATAAGATACCTCATCTTTTCAGTTTCGACGTAAAAGATCATTGGCAAACAAAATCTTCAATTTGACTCTTGTGTCACTATAATGAAGAGACATGTCTTACTATAATGAAGAGAATTGAAAGACTTTTTTCCTTATTTACGTCAAATTAGTATTTAGATAGTGGATTTCTTACTCCGGTTAGGTGGGGTGACGATCTGAGACATGTAGTTGGCAAACACTGGATGAGAAGAGCCGAAGACCGGGCTCAGTGGCGCGTCTTGGGAGAGACCTACGTCCAGCAGTGGACCGATACAATAGGTTGATGATGATGATGAGTATTTAAATAGTCCTAGTATTATAACTTAACTGGACTTAATTTTTAGTGACCCGGATCACACACACACACACATCACACACGCGATCTACACGCGAGTGTAGATGTCATGTTATACAGCTGGCACGCGATCAAATCTCGACTATCTCTAGGGGTGTGCTCACGCGAGTGATACAACACGCCACACATTATGAAAGCTCTGCCATTTTTGTGCTTACTTTTTTTTAATAGTAATGAATACGAATGTTTACGAATGACGGGCACAGCCTAATTTTTATATTATCTATGTCGTATCATGCTGATATACATAATTATAATGGAAGACCTATGCGTGTGAAATTTCTAGTGAAAAATATATGTATTAAGTATTTTACAAACTTCTGCCTAACGTCCGGGATTATCTCAGTGAAATAAAATGCTTAAGCTGACGCTGGCAAATTTAAGTTATTACGGTATATTTTTTTCCGGAAATTGCATGTACTTTATGGGAACGGAACCGGGTAAACTGAAAGGTTCTTTTAACTGAAGAGGATAGGCAAATCACGGCACGATTTCGTTGTTGAAGAAGCTTTTTCAATTTCCACCCGGTGTTTACCTTCACTGTTAAGAAGGCGCTATTACTTTTTGATCCTTGGAAGGCTTCATTCACGGTGAATAAGCGGGCGCGGGTGATTAAGCGATTAAGTCTACTAAATAGTATACTTTATTCACCTAGGTGACGTAGCCCTGGTGAATTATGTCGACGGCACCAAAGCGGGCGCTGAAAAGTGGTTTTTTTATACAACTAATTGATGAAACAAGCCGATTGCCAACATGATGTTAAGTGGTAACCACTGCCTAGCACTGCCTACTGAGCAAATCCACTGAGAACGTGCCCTGTAATGCATTGCGCTCACTACTCTGAGACATAAAGGGTACAAAATATCATCGTCTTTGAGATATTATAGCAAACTAGCCGTCGCCCCCAGCGTTGCTCGCGTTCTAAACCCTTTAGAGTGTGACTTTTCAAAATTCCTTTCTTAGTGCACCCCTACACTATATAAGGATACTACCCTCCAAATTTCATACTGGTGGTACATGGTTTAGGCTGTGCGTTGAATCTAAGTCAGCTTCAAAAGAGTTTTAATATATTGATGATGACTGATGATAACAAACAGCAGACTGACTGTTTTCGAGCTCTAGCAGGCCTCTGCTTATCTGAATTTCCGTAGGTGGCACGGCTGAGTGCGATGTAGATAGTCGTTAGTTGGACGACGACGGAGACAGGCATGCCAGTCGTGTTCGTGTCACCAGGGATTGATTCCGGTCTTGTTTATCCGCATTTGGTGGTCGACGTATGTTTCCTTGTGGTAGCTAATAGTCCGTACAATATTATTTTGACATAGAGCTGGAAAGTGGAAAGTCAATGTTGACCAAAAGTACTAATAAAGCATACAAAAATTCCAATAGTTACTTCATAATCATGATGAATGTACCTTCCAAAGACATTAACAAAAGACAGAGACCTTTAGGTACCCAAGTAATAGCGCCGCTGACAAAAAAATAATGACATTTAAATTAATTTTCAGTCATTTTTAGCCACCTCATAATCATAGTGCACGTACTTGCATGCATGTACCTTCCAAAGACATTAAAAAAGATAGAAGAGGCCTTTGCCTGATGTTGATTGCCGCTCTGACCAAAAAGATGTCATTTTTTAATTTTCACTGTGATTTGTTTTTCTAGGAAGTAAGCTGGCGTATAAAGTTGTGCTGTGATGATGAAACCAAGCCAGCTACATACAACCACCCGTCCGTACGAACAGAAACGGCGCAGGTTCCACGATCAGCGAGTATCCAATCAAAGTTTATTGAGCGCCAGGTGTGGATAGGCACCTCTCCACGAGACAATCCGAAGACTCCTCACTTTGAGCTGCGGGAGGCTTAATGAACCTTATTTTTTGATGGTAAGGAGTGAAGAAAGTTCTTTTTATTAAGGTAGGTGTCGGTCGACGAACGCTAAGGCATAACTTGCGTTTACTGGTAGCATAATGATTAGCAGTATCACAGGGTGCTGTGTTGTCTCCAAGTTGTCACAACTACCTATGTATCTCTCGACGCGATATAACGGTACCTATTGAGAAGGAAACCGAAAGTAACATGTCAAAATCTAGATAGATAGAAACTCTTTATTGTACACCACATTTATGGAAATTATAGAATAAACAATGGTCGACCTTATCGCTATGAGCGGATGGACTGGATTTTAAATTAAAGAAAATAACGATGTAATAAAAAAAAACTACATTCAATTAATTACTAGTTTACTTTTACGAAATTAGTAATTGGCGACCATTCAACTTTTATGAAAGAATCTGATGACCTATTACTTTGGTCCATAACACTGCATCCATCACTCCTAGTGAAAGTGTTATTGGTTGATATGAAGATCACTTAAGGTATACTTGAGACCTTTGTTATTTTGGTGTTTTCATTCACCGGATATAGAAAGTTATTACGATCTCCTGTACTACTCATTTTGCGCGATGACACAGTTATGGCACAATTTTACAAGTCGTTATTTTCTTCAAGTTTTATATTACCTACTAGCTTCCGCCCGCGACTTCGTTCGCGTCCATTGGATCCCGTTAATTTTCCGGGATAAAAGTATCCTATGTTACTTCTAATACCTCCAAGAATATGTGTACAAAGTTTCATGATGATCGGTTAAGTAGTTTTCTCGTGAACGCGTAACAAACAAACTTACATTCACTACAACACTTTTAATTATATAAGTTTACAGCATATTTAATTTGGTAACTAATATTTGAAATTAATATGCTACACTGGGTACGCGGTATATTTAGTCTGATGTTTGTCCAACCGAAAAATATATTGATTCTGACTTTGTAGGTACCTACAAAATAGTAATTAGGATTACACAGACACACATATAGGTATAACTAATAGAATACAAGCGTGTCACTTTGAAAATCTCTTTTTTTGAACCATCATGTCCAGAACTCTAAAACGAAAAAAGAAATTTAAAAAAAAGTGCGCAATTGATCACCCAATGCATTAAAATCAAATCAAAGAGTTTGTTTGCAACTAGGTAATTAACATGATATAATTATCACTTAGAGTAAGTACCTATATAATATTGACAAAATAAATAAATACACAGTTGCAAACTGGTTTCAACTCAGCATATTATTATGCAGGTTGTAATAACTTGCGCTGGTCATTAAATGATGCACTACACTGAATTTTGCCTAACACTGCTTCAAAAAACGAATAAAGAGAAATACAAGTTATTTTATATGTATTTAATATGAATGTTATAGCAGCCGTCATTACGATAGCCTCTTTTTAGAACCTAGAACATAAATCCAAATTAGTTAGACATATTACCCAAAACATAGACACTAAGAGTTATTAGGTGCTAAATAAAGGCCTAATGTTGGTCCACTGTGGCCAATATTAGGCGAAGGCCGTAAATGTGCCAGTGTGCGGCCACAAATAGTTAGGTTTTGGCAGACTAGGCCCGTTTATAAGCAGTGATGATGCTCAGTAATTTATGGCAAAACTGGGCTTTTTCTCTCTTTTTTTGTCCCACTATTCATATAGTGGGACAAAAAAAGAGATAAAAAAAACGAAAAAAAGAGAAAGGTGTACTCATGTACACCATAGTAAAAATAGCAGCAGATGTCAAAATATAATCGACTAGGTGCCATCCGCGACTTCGTACGCGTCCCGATGGTTCCAAATAATTTTTCGGGATAATAAGTTGCCTATGTGTTAATCCAGGTCACGGACAATATATAATTCCAAGTTTCATCCAAATCGGATCAGTAGTTTTTACGTGAAAGAGTAACAAACATCCGTCCATCCATACTTACAAACTTTCGGGTTATAATATTAGTAGGATAGGATATTAGTAGGATTTGATTTAATTTCTCTTACCAATTGGTAATAGTCTGCTACGTGATGGCTGAAAATATATCTTTAAAAATGATTAAGAGCTAAAGCTAAGAAGATCAATCAGCCGAGATAATGAAGAAACTGAAAAAAGATATTCGCGTCTAAGATAATTTACAAACAATGATCTGTAAACACATTTTCCTTGCGAGAATAGATAATTCATATTTTCGACAAGCTTCGGGTCATAATGTTACGCCCCGAAGCAATTTATCATCGAATGAGATTAACTGTGGAACATTCTATTAGTTATATTTTCTGAAAAGTTGCCATGAAATATTGAAAAGAACTTGGAGCAAAACAAAACAGCTATACCTTCCACTACAAATATCTTTATTATTATTATTTAACTCTTTATTGCACAATATTAACAAATGTACAAATAGGTGCGCTTAATGCTATAAGCATTTTCTACCTGCCAACCTTACAGGACAGGAGAATGGTTGACATGCAAATTTAAAAAATAAACAGATTATACACAATCTATAGAATAGAATAGAAAAATGTTTATTTTGAGTCATATAAAGAAACATGCACAGTTACAACAAAGAAATCACAATAAAAATTAAAATCTAATATATGACAACAAAATAGGTCGTCACTCAGCATAAGCTGTAGCAGCAAGTGTACTGCTACAACACTGGTAGTATGTGACGCCAATGGCCTATGGCCAAATCTTTGTTGTTGAAGTTATAAAAGGAATCCAGTGTACAAGTAGGAGCTCACTCTTAGCCGAATTTATTTCCGATCGCAGGCACCAAATTCGAGATATGGCCTCTAAAGGGAAAAGCCTCTTATATTTTTTATTTCACCGCCTATCGAACTTGGCTTTTAGCCATTAGTATTGGAAAGAAAATAATGGTGGCAAATGATGTCATCTCAATAGAGTGATTGATTGGCTTCTATAATAATTATATTCGAAGACTAAGTAGACTTACCTACATATAAATATTTATTACCTATGTTGCCACACACAGCATGTAGAGCAGTACCTATGTTACTTGAGATTTTTTGTTTCAATTCCACATCTAATTTTTAACTCGGTGCTAACTAGCGAAGCAAGTTTGTCTGATGAATTCCTTTGCCAGAAGACGTAAAATAGTATTCAGGTTTGGTACACGATACTTAGTCAAACCTAAATACTATTTTTTGTCATGCATTGCAAGATTTGTCGACTTGGTTGCAACTTGAGATGATTTGGGTCACCATGCACCGGTAGCATAGAATAGATATACTTAGGTGTGAGCCCGGTAGTAACACCGGTTCTGTCACTACCAAATGCTTGTTATGGTCTGGACCCATCACCACGGTGGTGACGCATCGCGCCGTGCCGTGGTGGTGGTATCTCAGACTTTCAGATCCGTAGTGTGAAGTTAGTTTTAAAATAAATGGTTCAATAACAGTTTTGGTGATCATCTAAACTCTTTCATCTTTATGTATCTTTGTTCAAAGTATAAAATAATATGCTCTTTTTAAAACCTCTTTTGATATCTGTACCTAAGAAAACATTAGCTTGTTAACTAATGCGTGTCAGTCACCAGTCGTATTAAGATATATCTTCCATCCAAAAATATCGACAACTCCGAAAACATCGTCACATTATTGATAAGACTCCTTATTCAATGTCGAAGCTACAAAAATATTTACACGACCCAATTTCATCACAACAAACTAGGGTAAGCGTCTCCGGTTTCGTCACTTTAATTTTAATAAAATTTGGCTCCTTCTCCTTATTTTAAGTCTATCAATAACGGGTGCTCGAATTACGTAACGCTCTAAAGAAACAGGGCGGCCCATTCACAAGCATCTTTTCCTGACAGATATTTTTTGGATTGGACGCTATTGGACGTGCATAAGTGGCCCGTACTATGAAAGTTTCCAGTTTTTCTCAGTTTAAATTTGTTTTTAATCGACTTCGAAAAAAGAAGGAGGTTCCTTAGGCCTCCTCTAGTATCGTTGTTTGTCTCATCTCAAGCAGTTCTTGTTCACAGTTCAGCTTGTCTGTGGTCTGATCATTTCTTTATTTGGTGTGCAAACGTACATGTGTACGTTAGTTTGGGGTTGTAGTTCTTTCTTTGATGCAAAATCCAACATAGGCGTGGTAGGAGGGATCTATCACCAAAGGACATCGTCGAAGTTATGGTTGGAGGCCTGAAAGAAAAAAACGCCAGTGAATGGCCCGCTGTAGGGGGAACACTTGGAATCATTAATCGGGGCTTCGCTCTTGCGGAAGTAATTTCTATTTTGAAAGCAAAATGAATTGTTTTTGAAAAAGCCGAACAATGATGGCACTCAATTTCTGTTTCTTGATAAAGAGCGATGACTCTCTCTTTTGTGTTAGTTGTCCGAGAATAACAATGTGACAACTCATTTGTTTCTAAGTGAAACTATAGGTCGACGCCTCGTACAACTCTACCTTGACTTCAGCACGAATAAACTTGACGAAACACACGTGTTGGTAGAGTATTCGACATACACTGCGCGGTGGCGCTATAATTTTCAAATTCGAGCTGGCGTTGATGCGCAATATGACTCAAATTCGTAACAAAGCGACTGTGAGATTTGTTCGTGCTTACCCTTGTCATATAGGTTCAAATTCGGTCGTGCACGAAGGTATTTTGTTTTGTATGTTTTGTTACGAGTCTCTGGCGTATTAAGACAAGACTAAAAATTTCTAAGATCGATTGTACTTTGCTTTTATAGCTATTTCTAATTATTTAATCTCTGTATTTGCCTTGCTAGAGGTATATTTCTATAGCAAAAAAGTTTATTCAGTCAAATTTTTTTTTCTCCGCATTTTTTACCCAGGGTCTTTAATGTGTTCTGCCATTACAAAACATCAAAGAAGTATTTTTTAGCTTCATAGTAACTAAAATTAAATGCATATAGTATACCGTACACAGGCAAGGTGTACATCGATGTACTGTAACGCTCCCCCCCAACTTAACTTAAATAAACCTTAACTAACTAATATTAAACCTATAACTAAACTTATACTTATAACTATTTAACCTACCTAACTTACTACCTATGTTTGTTGTCTATGTTGTTGTTGCATTACTTTGATCTTATGACTTATAACTAACTTATCAACTAACTTATTCTAATGGCCTTGTGATCGTATAGTGGTTGTGATTAGGACGCCTACTATTATGAACCGATAGTAACTCAGATACTTTAAGAGAATTATGTTGAGATTTCCTATTTAACGTACGAAACTACCTAATACTAAATTAACGTTTTCCTATTGATCCTAATCCTATTATTTATTTGATCGTTGCTAATTGTAAATACCCGTAAGTAGATGTCAACCTAGTCGTGAGAGTTATACGAGCTATTGTAGCCTAGTAAGGAAAATATAATAGATTATAATTAAAAGTACATATTATGTATATCTTAAATTACTAGAAGTGATAAAAGTTATCCTAAGTACGTACGAATCATTATTAACGTGATCCTTTCATGATGGAACCCTTTCATGAATTTTATATAGAATTGAAGATCTAAACGTCAGTTATTTTATCAAGTATAAACTTAGTTAGAAGTATGTTGAAATATAATGTAAATAATAAGCTATATTTCCTACTGAAGAAACTACTTGTAAGAATTAATATCCAATATAATATAAATGATTCTAAAGTTTCATAGAATATAAATGTATATAACTTTGTTACTAGGAAGATACTACATTGTGTACTATGAAGCTAACGTGTTTCGTTAGGGAAGACGCACCACCGTCCGCGCCTGCCAGTGATTATCGACACCAGACTTATGTATATATGTTATGCACATATAACCATAATAAAACCTCCTCTTCACAGTACACTATTCTTTTCCGGATGTATGAATAAGAATAAAGAAACAAGTAATTTCTATTTACTGTTCCATTAATCTATATTCTACATCAGTGCTACTATGGATTACAAAGGGTTATGGAACTAAATTCACTTTGAATAACTTATGTTACACAAGGTCAAGACAGTCCATGGAATCACATACGAGTGTGATTTAATATGCTGCAATTAAAGAAGCAGCCGTTAGAAAACCACCTCTAACATAATATAGTGAATCTAATATTAAATAACCTTCTTAGTTCATGGTTCCTTCAACCTAGTCTTTCTGGATAGCCTAAATCAAAGTCACAAAGTCAATGAAGTAGGTAAGGTCATATCATAGCTATATAAAGATACCCTAGCTTGAATCAGCCTAGGATACTTTGACATCGGAAGTGTCTAGCTAGACCGAACATACGTCATGATAATTACTAGGTATCAGACTAGATAGAATAGATCTTTATAACTCTCTGATGGCAGTTATCATCCCTTTTCCATAAGTTCAGAATAACTACGAGACACGCGCTCTAGAGTAAGATCAACTATATCAAGCACGGACCTTAATAGAAGAACAACTTATCTTTACAACTATTCCTTCAAGTACATAGTTTGAAGGAAACACTCAGACAGGTCAACAAAGACAAAGGTTGAAGCTAAATGTCACTATCAAACAAATAGTCAATGCAAGACTTCAAAACTAGTAGGAATAATAATTGTTCCTTTAAATTTAATATTTACTTTACTGCATTTGAAAGATATAAGAGAGAACTATTAAAGCTGTCTCAATAAGTTACTATTAAGTGACTACACTATAATTTAATTCTAAGTTGATCAATAAAAGTCATTTGATAAAATTAATGTGATATGATAGCTAAGAGTATCTATAGTGTAGGTAACTGTTCAATCCAGGCTTAATATCCGAAAGTAAAATAAAGTAATGGAAGGTTAAGCTGTAGAAGCTGAAGTTTAACTTTAGAGTTCAAAGTCTAAAATTCAAGGTACAAAATCTAAGTTCAAGTTCAAGTTCACGTTCAAGTTCAAGTTCAAGTTCAAGTTCAAGTTCAAGTTCAAGTTCAAGTTCAAGTTCAAGTTCAAGTTCAAGTTCAAGTTCAAGTTCAAGTTCAAGTTCAAGTTCAAGTTCAAGTTCAAGTTCAAGTTCAAGTTCAAGTTCAAGTTCAAGTTCAAGTTCAAGTTCAAGTTCAAGTTCAAGTTCAAGTTCAAGTTCAAGTTCAAGTTCAAGTTCAAGTTCAAGTTCAAGTTCAAGTTCAAGTTCAAGTTCAAGTTCAAGTTCAAGTACAAGTACAAGTACAAGTACAAGTACAAGTACAAGTACAAGTTCAAGTTCAAGTTCAAGTTCAAGTTCAAGTACAAGTACAAGTACAAGTACAAGTACAAGTTCAAGTTCAAGTTCAAGTTCAAGTTCAAGTTCAAGTTCAAGTTCAAGTTCAAGTTCAAGTTCAAGTTCAAGTTCAAATTCAAGTTCAAGTTCAAGTTCAAGTTCAAGTTCAAGTTCAAGTTCAAGTTCAAGTTCAAGTTCAAGTTCAAGTTCAAGTTCAAGTTCAAGTTCAAGTTCAAGTTCAAGTTCAAGTTCAAGTTCAAGTTCAAGTTCAAGTTCAAGTTCAAGTTCAAGTTCAAGTTCAAGTTCAAGTTCAAGTACAAGTACAAGTACAAGTACAAGGTTAAAGGTCCTAAAGTTCTTAAGTCCTAAAGTGTAAAAGACCTATAGTTCAAAGTTCAAAAGCCTAAGGTCTAAAAGACCTTACGCTTTAATTGTAAAACCTTTAAAGGGCAACTGTTTCTAAAGACTTGAAGCTGTAAGATATTTAAAGTAATAACCAATTAGCACATAAAGGGTAGGTAAGTAGCTGTACCATAAATGTATTAGGTATGTAAGATCAGGCGTAGAATATACTCATTTAACTCTAGTTCACTTTATAAGTAAGTATGTAGTACGAGAGTAAGTAGAACTAAAGATAGCCATCACTAAGTATTGATGCTATCTACTAGTGTATAAAAGTAAGTAACGATAAACAACCAAGGCAGTAAATATACTTCTAGGAAAGTAAGCAACAGTACTATCTAAGTTGTAGGTATGTAAGAACAAGTGTAGTACCTATGTAAATCAATAAACTACCTATCACTCTAAAACCGACGAAGACAAAGTATGAAACCTAAGTAAGAGCAAAGTATTCTTCACTAAGCATTGCCGTTCGCAATACAAATTGACACACACCATGAGAAATAAACAAGTAATAAGAAACACTAAAAGATGGCACACAATATCTCAAGTAAATCAAATAAAGAAGTACACACATGCACACAGTAAAAGGACACAATGCAGAATGCAGGTAGTTGAAAATATAAAATCTCTCGAGGAAAACCACGTTCAATCTTCATCTTACAGCGGTCCTAGAAAGGAATACCTAGTACCTAAAATCTAGCTCACTAAAAATAGTTGTGTAAATGAAAGTAGGTACCTAAATTATCTTAAGTGAAGGTTATTTATCGAATAACATAACACTTGAATCGAACAAGGTTAAAGTTATCCTAGAAACCTCTGATCTCGGAGAATCCCACGATGAGTCTTCTTCTGGTTCGCATATCTAGAAAATCTTAAACCTAAAAAACCCCCCGGATTCCCTTCTTCATATTGGTCGTCGTTGGACTTCAGATCATTAGCTGTCCTATACCTACTATCCTCGGCCTATGATGAACCTAGAAGGAATAGTACCTAAAATCTAGCTTCTATAAAATAGTTCTCAAAATGGAGGTACTTATGTAAATTATCATAAGTAAAATGTTTCGAATGAACATAACACTTGGTTCGAACAAGGTTAACGTTATCCTAGAAATCTTGTGCCTATTTATTACTTGCGGCCAGTACAAGATATCTACCTAGAACACGTACCGAGCTAGTCTGTACACTAGACCTACTGTTTATCAAATAAACATAACACTTGGTTCGAACAAGGTTAACACTATCCTAGAAATCTTGTGCCTATTTATTACTTGCGGCCTATACTACATATATACCTAGAACATGTACCGAGCTAGTCTGTACACTAGACCTACCGTTTATCGAATAAACATAACACTTGGTTCGAACAAGGTTAAAGTTATTCTAGAAAACCTCTGCCTACTTATTACATACATACAGCCTGTACTAGATATCTGCCTAGAACATGTGCCGAGCTAGTCTGCACTAGACCTACCGTTTATCGAATAAAGATAACACTTGGTTCGAACAAGGTTAAAGTTATTCTAGAAAACCTCTGCCTACTTATTACATACATACAGCCTGTACCAGGTATCTACCTAGAACATGTGCCGAGCTAGTCTGCACTAGACCTACCGTGACAGATAAAAGCAAAGCTATTAAGATTATAGTTTGAGAAGCTACCTAGCAGAGATTGTGAATCGACACACAGTTATAACATAAAGACTTACCCTGATCTCCCACATCTCATCTATGCCCCCTGGCTCCTTATATGTAGCCCTACCTTAATCCTCCGGTCTGACCTGATCCTTCGTAGGTTTACGTGATGCTCATCCTTGTCCTCGTTCTTGTTGCTCATCCTTGTCTTACACTTGACACTACCTATCTCCTAAGTTCACTTCCACTATGGCATCTGCCTGACTCACTCATGAATGCAAAGTATCAATCAGTCAGTCTCCGCACAATATTTAGCAATCCTCTTTGCTCAAGACATGTGCAATGGACCTAAGTCCAACCGAGACCGTCCGTCTGATACTTGCTCACTCCTTTAGCATCTGCTTGACTTCAATAAGTGAACTCCTACCACTTCAAAAATCTAATAATTAATCAATCGTTACAACTACGCGCTTCCAATTCCGAATAATACCAGAGCTACTTGTTACGACTTCGCACGTTGAATTCCGGACTAGAAAAGAGACCTTCCTACTACCCGCGCTCCGTTTTATCCCAGGGTACTAAATGGTCACCGCCGCCACATCCACTTAATAGTTAGTATCGTCGTCTCCATTTGGTTGGTTCCAAATAGTATCAAAACAACCATCTGGTGCCCTCCACATGGTAGGTTCCAAATAGTATCATAACAACCATCTGGTGCCCTCCACATGGTAGGTTCCAAATAGTATCATAACAACCATCTGGTGCCCTCCACATGGTAGGTTCCAAATAGTATCATAACAACCATCTGGTGCCCTCCACATGGTAGGTTCCAAATAGTATCATAACAACCATCTGGTGCCCTCCACATGGTAGGTTCCAAATAGTATCATAACAACCATCTGGTGCCCTCCATCATCTCGTCGACTTCCATAATGTTAGCATATACCTCAAAGTATAGGTACCTAGTTAGTTCATAGGTATAATTATTCTTGCGCTGATGTTGTAATTTTCTTGGATGTTACTTTAGATTCTAGACTTTTCTCAGGATGTAGAACGATGTCTAGGGATACTAATAGCCTGTATCTATTTTCCTTGAATTTACCTACATTCTAAGATTCGTTTTCATATAGTATTTATCTTAAATATCCTACTACGTCCCAATGAAGAAGCCAATCTAGATGAAACTCAAAACATAGATAGTTTAAATCATCTACTACCATATTATTCAATTTCCAACTCTCAGGAGTATCTAGATTTACTAATGTAGTAGAATATTTCTCGAGGAAAAACGCCTGATATTTTTATGAGAGCAACCACCAAACGCTATTGTAATTCAATCCGTAAGGTGAATTACTGCTAAATAATGAACGTCAGTGAGTACAGATCACCTACTACAAATATACTTACATCTAAATGTAAAAGCTTTCTACTGACATAAGTTACCTACACTTGGTTCCTGAAACTGTATTTTCCTTTAACATTACCTAATCTTTGAACATCGATGTTTTCTATTTTAATGAACCTTTCCAGGTTAATTCGCCTAGTTATTATTATTCATACTAATTACTATGAAGTCATCGAATGCTTCAGATGCTGTTTGACTGAGATATCGGTTGCTGAAGATTAACCGAATCTGGCTAAATCAAGGTTAAATTAACTAAATAATTTGTAGGATAACCGAAGAACGTGTGCAGACCTTCTGGACCGTTACAGTACGTACAGTCAGTATTTTAACGTAATATATCGATAAAATACTGACTCAGTAATATTTTGATATTTAAAGCAGGCAAGCAAACTTGTACGTTCCTACTTCAGCTTTGGACTCGAAACTTAAAAGCCTTATCTAAACTCCATTCAAAATGCATGCATGAATAAAGTAGGAACAATAACTTTCATAACTTAGAGTGGGGTAGCTTTAAGTAACGTTCGAACTAACGTAAAGCACGGCCTAGACACCTACTGGGAAGATGAACACTTACACCCAGCATTATACATAATAATATGTGATGCTAAGTACTTTGTAACAAAATGAACTAGTAGATTACTATGTAGGTAATTAATATGCTTTTATTTTATTTTATTTATTTAATGCATATGCTTCATGTCCACATAATGCAGAATTCTGTATTCCGTGTTCATGTCGATCATTTTATACATCAAAAATGTGTCTAAAAAATATATCATATAATATATAATGGGTGGCCCGCCTGCTCGTCTGCTAGTTATAACATTAAAAAAAAAAAAAAAAAAAAAAAAAAAAAAAATCAGCCTTGTTTAATAATGTCTATTGTTATATCTTATAAAAACTTAGAGTAGACATTATCATTTGTTTACCATACCTACGTAATCAGGACACAATGCTTACTTTAACTTTTTATAAGATGGGGGGTATGTCTATGTACCTATATTATATCAGTGACAAATTATTACATTAGTAGCAAGTTACGTACTAATCCTACTATCAGAAAGGCACTATTCTTAAATGAAGCTCAGGAAATAAATGAAGTGAGACACTGAAGTGAAATGAAGACTGGGAAGCGAACTGACAGCGGGATGAATCTAAATATAACTTGTTACATAATAACTTAACCTAACTTGTCCAACGGACGGAAAAGGTGGTTGGGAGTAATACCGATCTAAGCTGACGGGCGACCGACCACAGCGAAAGCTACATTTTAAAGTCTTATATTGATTGCCACAAGCCACACATGTGCGGCGAATCTGTAAAACATACTTGAAAAACGAAACAAAAGTGATTGTCGTAGCCCACTAGTGGCGCTGTGGTCGGTAGCCCATATGCACTCAGCCTTACTTCTAGGCTTAGCGTCGTAGGAATTCTCAAAATAACTTATAACCATTACAAGTTACAGTATAAGGTTATAAGCTGTATGAAAGTAAAACCATTAGTCCATAGTGAGAACATTTTCAGAATTTCTTGTTTAGCCAGATTAGACTGTCATATGTTGATTTTACGTTTCAATTTTGCGTGCGCCACGTTACGAACACTCGGTCGTAGAAGTGAAATTTCTGTAAACTGCTTTTCTGTGGTTTCATTTCTCTTCAAATATGTGTGAAAAGTATCGACTGATATACAGTTATTGCGAAAAGCGTGCAATGTACTTCTAAAATATTATACCAAATAGAGTGCTGATAAAAGCTGATGGATAATATTCGTTAGAAAGATATTATGACCAAAATGAGGGTACTTGAGAGATAAACGTCATGTTCTTTCGGACTATAAATCTCGACTTTCTCATTTTTTTGGTGTAAATTATTAAAACGATACTCAGTATATTTTGCGCGGCTTCTTGCGAAATATACTCTACCTTATCCTTAGGGCTCGTACATAGATTTTTAACGGAAAAAGAATTCAGTCTCAATTGGAAGCGGTACTATTTCAGAATACTTCATCATCATCATCATCAACGTATATCGGTCCACTGCTAAACGTAGGTCTCTCCCAAGACGCGCCACTGAGCCCGGTGTAACGGTTGGAATTCTGGGGAGATGACAAAGGAAAGGAATGGCAGGATATCTACCTTCCTGACTACCACAGCTAGCTCCTGCGGGGTGGTTCTGCCTATCTTCCTACCGTACAAAATTTATTTTTATTCTAAACAAAAGAAACATGTGGAACACAAGAAAATAACCATTTATTGCTGCAAAATAAACCTATGATTATATAAACATAAACATCTTATTCTACCATCTACACTACGTATATTCTAAAGAGGATCTAAAACATTATTTATTATACTAAAGATGTGAACTTAACTAATCGGGTATTTAAAGTGAATCAGCCTCGTGAAATAGTATAATTCGTAAATTTACTTCTAATCGCACATCCCTAGAACTTGTTCTAGTCTAATTACAGGTGCCACCAGGGGCATAAAGTTACCAGCTTGTAATCCTAGCTATAGAATGTACATTTGTCTTTGACCAACGTTTTCCTACACCTTGCACAACCACTTATGGCTCGTATGAGCTTTGCTCGGGTTGATCTGAGGAATGCACTGGCCCCGTCTGGACCAGGGCAGACCACAGGTCCAACCTGCACTGAAATCTACGGATCTACTCCTACTGGTATGCTAAAAAGTTTAACGAAGAACTAATAGCGATGCAGGATAAACAATACTCAAACGCAGACTAACGACAAACAAACGATAGACAAGTGAACCAGGATTCCACGAAATCAGCTGCACGTCTTCGACTTCAACTGATGAAACGCCTGATAAACGATCCTACTCTTAACACCTTCTTGTAAAATATTGACACTGGGCCCACCTTATAGTGCCGACGAGACACGTGGTGGCTTGTGCACACCACGCCTTTACGGAACTCAGCTCGGGAAATCCAGCCGCTGGCCGTCTCGCCACGCTCTGCTCGCCTCTGCTTAACACCGACCGGCTCGTGACGCCACGTGCGTCCGGGCCCTTCTCTGCTCGTCCTTCAGCCTGAAAAATACAAGGAAAAGTGTTTATATTTTGTCTGCGATCATGACGCCCTGACGGTTGGGTCGTCATAAGCTTCTGCATGACCCGCCCCGAAGTCCCGATCAGCTGATCCTGACTCGAGGCCACCTACCGGAAATTGTTCTCAGCTGCACCTCCGTCGGTCTCCTGTTCAATGTTGACTTGCGTGGCTGCTCTCGAGATGACATAAATGCTGCCACGTCGGTCTGGTCTCCCCGTTCTCTCCGGCTGTCCGCTTTCTTTGGTGTTTGTCTCGTCTGAAATAATCGAATCGAATAAAAACCCGAGAACCTCCTGAGCCTGGATCCTTGCCATGCTATCCATGGCCTGGAATCGCGAGGTACTTACCGGCACTCTCTTCTCCGCCCACACGCACTTTCGGTGTTGATTTCTCTGCAAACTTCGTGGAATGAAGACGCGGCTCCTCTTGCCGGCTAGTTTTATGTAGCTCAAAATCGAAAGTTCTCGAAGCTTTTCCTTACGAGCTTCATGGCAAAAACGTCCCTAAACACAATTCTTTTGAAACAAAACAAAACCTATATTTCTCCGGCGTCGGCCATGACCTCTTTTTTCAATGTCATCGCCATAGACAAATCCTTAAAACCTAGAGCAAGTGCACAAAAAAAAACCAATCGAAACTAAATCGATACAACTACTCGACACCAGATGGCGCCTCGGCGTTTTACCGATCTTTCCATCTTGATTTCGCTGTAAAAAAAATGAAATTACAATGTAATTTCCATGCGGTGCGCTAGATGTCGCTGCTGCTTGCCTTTATTTAATTTTTCTAAGAATGAGGCGCGAAATTTGAATTGAGCCAGCGAGGGATACCTATTTTGCGAAGCCGAAAAAATGAAATGCTACACCGGTCTTCGGTTCTTCTCATCCAATGTTTGCCAGCTACATGTCTCAGATCGTCACTCCACCTAGCCGGAGGGCGTCCTACACTACGCTTACCTCAGAATACTTAGTATTTGTTTATAAGAAATTTAGAGAAATCTCCCACACGCGGCACTTTCAAATTACATTACTGAAAAGATCATAAATAACTCTTATCGCTAGAGATCTCTTGCAGACAATTTTTACGTTGCAGCAGTTTGTGGTTTAATTTTCAAGCCACTTTTGTCCTCGTATCTCTGTAGGTACTTCTTAGTTCTATGCTCTCCTTCCGTGAGCTTGAAATTATAACTGTAATACACAGTGCCAAGTATTATTTAGTTTTCGTATGTTTTGACTGCAGTTTTTATTACTGTCCAACTGCCATACGGTTTTATTATTTTGACGATTGCACCAAGTTTCTCTGACATCGCGCTTTGCGAATGCGTTTGCGTATGCTACATTCGAGTCGAAAGTAAAACAAATGCACAGACTACGGGCTCAGAGCGAGTTTCCACGAATATATATAGCATGCTATAGAGCTACGCTACTGGTTTATGCAGTCGATCTATTTCTTATTTTTGACTAAATATTAATCATGTTCGTGACCAGATCCGAAAAGAGAATTTCTGAGTTTTTAATTTTTTAGCATATATGCCAAAATAAAAAAAATATGATTTGATATGGTTTACACAGGTTTTAGATGTAAGTAGGAAGGTACCTATCTTATGGACCCTGTGTAGGGTATATAGAATATTTTATTGTAGTTCGATGTCGCACCCTTATCAACAATTGCAGCGGATCTTATAATAACAGGCTCAGTAGGTATCTTTTTAAACAATAAAAAAAAATATGCTACGAAATGCATAGAATGTTCCAAAAATAGTTAATACTTTGGTTGGCTATTCCTGTAGCGTTCGTTCCTCTTATTCCTTACTCTAGGATCCAGAGAATGACGGAGTTCATTAATTCTGCAGGAACAGAGCTGAGTCGAGCCGTCTAGAGCTTCGACCCTATGTACCCATATAAGCAAACACTCTTTTTTTATACAATTTTCTTCCAAAGTCCGCAGGTGCCACCATTATCATCGTATACGCAAATCATAAACTTAAAATATAATTTGGAGCAGGCTTACTTCTCCATCCACCGACTGCCTACAAAGTTTTGGTTAAGAAACCAAAACTCCGTAAACCGTAAAACCGTAAATGGATCAACACGATTCAGAACTCAGAACATGAGAGGGGACATCGATGTTTTATCTAAATATAACAGCTGACTGTGTTTTGTTTTTTTACTATTGCTAATGTTCTTTACATAAAAATCCTAACAATATTTTTCAGTAACTTTTGCATCACCTATAGATAATGATCGGTGCCTATAGTATGGCTCGTACACCATACGTCTGTGCAGTGCCGCGGTTGACAACAGACTAATCTTCTTTATACTTCGGTACGTATTACTTTTCATTGTTGTATGGTTTATTTAATTCAAATAATTTCATACCGAAGTTCTATTAGCAGAGTTATGAAATAAAAGAAGACGGAGAACCAAGTGCGATTGCTGAATGGTGTAGCTTAAAGCTTAGAGAGGGTGCAAATCTCCGAAATAGCTTTCGGGGTTAAGCTATCGATTTCAGAAAACGGTTGTTTGAGACGTGGGGAGATTCCACGTGATAGGTACGTACTTACCATTGATTTATTTAGACACGAGTTTAAAGATATTTTCTGCTTGCTTAAGACGTTCAAAACTTGTATAAAATACACAAAAGTGGTAAACGAAACAAGGTTAGCGAACTTAGCGTTTGAACTTAGGGTTTTAGGGTTTGTCTTTAGTTGGTATTTTTCGTGTAAAACTATGATATTTTTCTAAAGTTTATAAAAGATTGGTGAGTTTTCTTAAATACCTACTGTTAGAATGATTCTAAGAAGTATAACAGATTGTGCAGGCTGTACGGGAATTCGGCGGACAGAGAAAACTATGTTTACTCTGTAAATAACAATAATTGTGTCACTATTTCTGATGAAATTCTGTACCATAAATAATAAAATATGAATTGAAAACAGAAATAAATCCTTTAAATTTAATGAAGGGCTGTATTTCGGAAGTTATAAACAGAATAATATATAGGTACAGCGAGTTCGATCATCGACCGCAGCTTTTCAAAGCTTACAAAAGGTTTCGAATGAATAAATATCCAGATTTATTTATCACATTGCGTAAAATTGTATCGTATTTTTATTTCATACAAAACTAATCCTACCTGCCAGTGTTTCCAATATATGTATTTACTTAATTCAATGTTTCAAATTCTGTTTCAAAAATGGAATGAACAATATAAATACTGGCTTAAAAGTATTTTTTGGCGTATTTAAAAGATTGTTGAAATGAAACACGTAGTTTTGAGTTATGTTAGTAATCCGTGTGTTCACGGAATTGTGTCATTTTATTTATATTAAAACTAGCATTTCAGCGGAGGGCATCGGCTTGCAAACTGTCACTAAAATTACTGATATATTCCAGAAATCCCCACTAAGAAATTCCTACCAGTGGGGATTTCTATTTGGACTTAAACCCTAATATACTTAGGACTACCTACGTAATATTTTTATTCTTTATTGTACACAGAGAAACTTAACTTAAAACATGTACATTGTACATATAGGCGAGCTTAACCCTAAAAAAGAGTTCTCTTCCAGCAAACCTTAGAATGAGAGATGGGAAAATGAAAGTGGGTACGTGTACAACACATATAGATATAGGAGAATAGCAAATAAATAATATAAACCTACTAAAAAATAAACCTACATACATACAAATAAATAAATATACCTACACATATACCTAGCACAACTATATTACACTATACATACATACAGTACACATAAAATATAACCAGTTACCTACATAAAATAAACATACATACATACAATAAGATACTATAAACTTACAAGATTTTTTTATTTTATTTTGTAAACTTTTGTAAGTAACCTTTAAGTGAAATTCGACTATAAAATACTGTTCTCCAAGTACCAATAAAAAAGGCTGCAATGTTTTTCATGAAACTCGACTCGACTTATAACAAAGCAAGATTATAGCAGCCAATAAATTCCCGCCTCCCTGGGACAAACTGCGCCGTATCATTCTTCTCAATCTACGGGAAATATATGGACTATTACAATTAGTTTCTTAACACATGTATACGGTTGCCGTCATGGTACTTGAGGCGGTGCAGGTCACAGTTTTCAATGCTCAGTCACTGGCCGTGAAGCAAACGTAGATTCAAGCTTATCAGTAAAAAAAAAGTTACCTATATCATAAATATCTTTCAACCATATTCCACGGCTAAGTGAAGGCCTGCTTTCATTTAGAAAACAGTCAATCTCGCCTCATTCTTCATTTTCATTTGATCCCAAAGTACCTCGTTCCCTATATCTTTTACTACACGTTCTACACACCTTCTAACTACACGTATATCCCGACACGAATTAATAGCTCTGACCTTAAATAACCTGTCGTTTTATGCGGCTACCGTGGACATGTTCAAATACACTTATCGTGGCAGGCATGAGCTATGGGATGTTATGGTAAATAGAGACGGGGAACCAAGTTCGTTGAAGGGAATACAATTAAATAAGTGCCACTAGTGGGTAAATAAGGTGATATATTATTATGAGTTGTGTGACTAACTTTTGAACTCAGCGTTTTATGATTCTTACCAGGGAGTTATCGTCCATTTTAAATGATACCTAGGTACATCATTTGAATGTAATAAGTATTTATCTCCAGCTCATTCATTAAAAATAATGTAAAAATTATCATACCTAATCATACAAAACATTATGACAATTCAAAGTGATCAGTGAGATTTTATTGAATAAACGCATTTTGACTTCGATTTTGATTCAGCTTTTAAAAAACGAACAAAAAACACGTTGCTAACAAAAGTAATAAAAAAAAATTGTGAGAAAATATTCCTTACGGCTCTATCCGTGTAAATAACTAGCCGTCGCTCGCGGCGTTGCTCGCGTTCTAGACCCTTTTGGGTGCGACTTTTCAAAATTCCTTTCATAATGCACCTCTACAGTATATAGGTAAGGATACTACCCTCCAAATTTCGTACCTCTAGGTTTAGGCTGTGCGTTGATTCTCTGTCAGCTTCAAAAGAGTTTTATATATATTGATAGGTAAGTTTTCATAGCAAACTAAATTCAGTTGAAGCTCCAATACTATGGGTATTGGTGCCATTACCTCGACATAGTCTAAGGCTTAGATGTCTAAGGCCCGTACCTATGCTGATTGATTGCTCAAGCACCGATCCGGACTTTGATTTTCGCATGAAAATCTCTAAGGTACTCAAATCTATGCTTGAGCAACGATTTCTTTACTATCACGGCCCTGACTCAATTCAACTCAAGTCTAATTAACAAAAATGCCAATAACAATAAGAATCGAACAATTGAATTGTTATAGCGTCGTTTTGGTCGCAATGAGTCGATTTGGCAGCTATAAGCTTGCTCAATGACTATTAACTGTAAGTCCTCGCTGTCTTACGTAAGGTCAGCCCAGGAACTTGACTTAAGGCTTAAGTTCTACCCACACAGACGCAAGTAATCCACACCCACATAAAAGTTTCTTTTTTTAACCTAAATCCACACAGAATTCGACTGCAAGCGTTTCGCCAAGGCTAGATGTTAGGTGATAGAGGATGAACCTAGATGATAGGTTAGATGCCATAAAATTATAAATCAATAGATACAAAAAGTCATTGTTCAAGTTCTTTATTGCATTGAATTCGTAATTTATATAACCCGCCCTTTACGCCCATCTGATGGGAAGCG
The DNA here is from genome assembly GCA_918843925.1 of Eulithis prunata. Classification (NCBI taxonomy): domain Eukaryota; kingdom Metazoa; phylum Arthropoda; class Insecta; order Lepidoptera; family Geometridae; genus Eulithis; species Eulithis prunata. The sequence continues at coordinate 1,441,782 of OU974016.1, read as the reverse complement.
GTTACCGTAGCCTATGGACGCCTGCAACACCAGCGGTATAACATGCGCGTTGCCGACCCTTGAATAATTTCAAAACACCCATTTTGAAGTGCCCCATATTGTAGTCACTAGGGAAAACCTCAGCGGGAAGATCATTCCACAACCTGAGTGTACGAGAAAATGCACACTTTTTATTCAACTTCCAGTGTCAAAGTTAAATAATAATATTTAAAATATGATTAGTCATGTCAAGCATTCGTCAAGTCGGCTGTCGTTTGTTCTATCCTTGGCCGCCAAGCCGCGTGTGGCTTCTTCTTCTTTACCCTAATATGGCCTGTGTCCGTCATTTCGACAGACAATTTTGCCAGTGTCACGTGATAAATTTGTATGTATAAGTCAAGTCAAGTCATTCGTCAAGTCGGCTGTCGTTTGTTTTAAAGAGAAAATGGTGGATTTTCTCTTCAAAACCTGAAACGACTTTTCACATTCAGAGAAACCACTTTACATACATTTATTCCAATGGCTCACACTTTATGTTACGACCTAAGTATTATTGGTTAAATTTCCACCAAAATTAAACAACAATACTTACAATAACACAAGAAAAACTATTTAAATAAAAATGCTGTGTTGTTTCAAAAAATGTGAAAACTCGAACAAAACTGCTACTATAGTCGATTAAATCAATGCCAAAATGACAAGAATTATGTATTTGCTGTCATTTTAACATTGCGATGTTTATTTATTACCTTTTCACGTTTTAACATTTACCATACAGAAGCCAAACAGAATTTGTGTAATATTTTCACATTTTTATTACAAACGTGTTTTTTTAAATCCTTACATAAAAGAGAACGTCAAACAAAAACTACGAACACAATACACAGTAATAGCCCCAGGCGTTCAGTGTAATGTTTGAATAAAGCTGTGTTTCAGTACCCAAGCCTTCTAGAATTTGTTTGTAAGTCAAACTTTATGTTTATTCAGGGCGTTCAGGACATCAAAGTTCCGTGATTTCGGTCGTTCCTAGAGGTCACCGGGGCCTTATAAGATCACGGTTGTTATGTCCGTAATATGGCAGACACCGCTACATTTATGAATAAAAATGAATATTATGGATTATTTTTAACTTACTTACTTCCAAGGACTAGCGAAGTTTTTTTTATTTTTTTTATGAGCTATAGCTAAGCATTTGGCTGCCAGCACACCTGGTGGTAAGTGTAGCTGCAGCCTAGGGTGGAGCACGCTTAGCTATAATCCACCTATTCACTCTTTACTTGAAAATTACTAGGTTATATCTAGGTTATAGTAGCAACCAAGTACTCAAAAATAACACCTAAAATAATAAATTTAATAGGCCAAAAGGCCTGGCTCTTTTACTTACCCATTAGTAAGAGTTGACAATACTTTAAACATGAAATTAATCCACGTAGCTTTTCATTGTTAGCGCAAAACAAGAAGAGGATTATAGTTTTTACGAATTTGTTAAAAACTGACTTGAGTTGAAAAGTCACAGTTTTGTATCGCCTATACTTTATTTAGAATACTTATAAGTAGAGTTTTTGCCAAAACTTTGCTAACTATTATTAAAAATAAATATAAATCTAAATAAAAAACATATACTTTCGGTACTAAATAGCACTACTGGCTCCATCTATCAACCTAAAAATTATTAAAAGGTAAAGTCAATCTGTCAGTTGCTACAATATAATTTTATGCCTGTCTTATGTTAACTATCTTAACCTTAATATCAGCTTAGGACTGGTGTAAGATTCCTATTAAATTACAGGGTAAATTTCGTAACAACGTAACCTTGTACACAAAACGAGGATTACATAGGATCTTAAGGACCTTCGTGATAAGGGCTCTTAGACATTCCAGGGTTATGTCACTGCTATCAAATTGACAGGCTTTTCCTGGCTGTGTAAATTAATAGTTTCTGTTTAATATCTGCAATAAGCGAAGGCAATAAGTTGAGATTTGATACCAGAGCCCGTAGTCTGTGCATTTGTTTTACTTTCGACTCGATTATAGCACACGCAAACGCATTCGCAAAGCGAGAAATTTTGTATGAATCCCGAATAAACGCCTCTAGCGGAAGATTTTGGAATTATGCAATTCCCAACAAAATTTCTCGCTTTCCGAATGCGTTTGCGTGTGCTATAATCGAGTCGAAAGTAAAACAAATGCACAGACTACGGGCTCTGTTTGTGTCAGAGTTGAGGATAATTCTAAAAAGTATCATTAGAGCCTGTAGTCTGAGTTTTGTTTTGTTAATCGACACGCATATCGAGAAGCGACTTGCGCGATATTTTATATGAAAACCCGATAAGCGCCTCAAGAATTGCAATAGTACATTATGGTACTAGTGTGGTACATTGGTGATTACCGCCGAGGTGCCATTGAGACCCGAGCCGTAGGCGAGGGTCTTAAGAAAGCCGAGAACGGTAATCACCAATACACACGTGTATCATACGACGTTTTTCAACACACTTGTGAATAAAATAACAATAAAATAACTATAATTTCAACAGAGAAAACGCGTTGTGAAAAATGTTTCGCTATGGCGGGAAAAATTAATCTGTTTTCCTATGCGCGCGCATTGCGATCGGCCACAGACTAAAGGGATGAGGTTTTTTTTTATTTATTTTCCGCGCTTAGGGCTTGCGCCTATTCTGCCACGTAAAAAATGGGGAATTTAAAGTTTTCTTTTATTACAGAGAAAACAAAAGTTATATTCGGGTGAAAGTTTTATTTATTAAACACGTACGAGTTAAAATTATCTATTTAAATAAGAAGTTGCATGAAATGAGCAAGCAATAGGAACATTCATTTATTTGTTCTATTGAACACGATCTTTTTTTTGAATAAAAACTTTTTTAGTAACAAAGCTACTCAACCAATCAAAATTCAAAAAAAAATCTATAACTCACTAGTGAGTTTGTGACTTTTTCATTGCTATAACTCACTAGTGAGTTATAGCAATGAAAAAGTCACAGTTTGATTATGGGTATCATTATGTGCCTAATTGCGGTGACCATAGAGCCACTTTATGAGCAAGTGTGTTGAAAACTATTTTTCTCCATACAAAAACTGCGAGTTTCTCAAATCTCGCTTGTTGCAAATGAACATACCAAAACTCAGACTACGGGCTTAGGATTTTGTTGCAATGTCGTTAATTAAAGTCACAAAATGCTGTTATTTGAAGCGTTACACTTTCCGCACCAAAATTTTGTTATAAATAGAAGTGTGGCGAATTTACACATACTTTTTTCGTGACGAATTTACTTTGTGGCATATGTACAACAACCCATTTTTATGACATCCCAACTAAAACCCAATAATATTTTTACTATATTTAGTAGACTTTACTTCAGATTTGATTGGAAGTGCTAAACTAATAATCTTAGGAAAACGATGAGTTGTTATATTAAATATTTTAATCATAAAACATTTTTGAAACTTTGATTCGTAGGGCGGAATACTGAAACCTCACTCAAATTTAAGCACCACGTAAAATTGCTCTGCCTCTGTTTGACATTACTCGTAAGAGGCAATAATTTAAGCGTGAACTTAATTTAAGTGGCGTTTGAGTATTCGGCCAATAATCATTTACCTAATTACCATTTACCATTAATAATAATAATAAATAATAAATATTCACGGACACTTAACACAACGCCTTCTAGTCCTAAACTAAGCAAAGCTTGTACGATGGAAACTAGATGGCTGATAGAATACATACATACTTTTTTTTTGTAAATACATACTTATACATAGAAACATTATTATTAATCATGTTGGGTATTTTTTTGATGTTCCATGATTTTATCCGAACTCGAGTGTGACCCAAGTAATGTGAATGCGATATGTACGTACTAACTATGTAAGATTTATACGTGTTTTCAGACTTTTTCAGCTGTAATTCGCATACCCTGCACGTTATCACACGGAGGCAATGGCAATGCCACGCGTGGCCGCGCGCGGCTGCTATGCCCAAGATAAAAGGATTTTCACTTAATGCTGTTGTCCGTACTGACCTGTAGAGATGGGAAAATACCAGGCGATTTTTAGATTTACGACTTTTCTGTCGCTTGGAATATTTTTATGTCTTCTTGATTCATGACTTTTGTGGCTATTGTCAGTTCCGTGCTACGTTCATAAAAGCAGGTTTAAGTACAATAAAAAAACAGAATACCTATGTATACCTTTTGCTCAACCATTTCAAGCGAATAATACATTTATCTCAAATTATATAAACTAAACTTGAATAAACATGAAAACAGCATAGCGTACCTATACCTGCCGTGACCTGTAAAAAACCCCCTTTCGGACTAATAGGGTAATTACGTTACACCGTGTATACCGATTTAAAAAAAATAAGATCTATGACAGGTACTTATTAATTGTTTCTTTTAGTAGACTATTATTTAGCAAAACAGTCACTACGTCACTCATTACCTGCCACCGCGCCTCGGTTCGAGACGTTCGAGTGCACATCTGCGGGGCGCGGGCTGCGCGGGGGGGGGGTTGCTGCCGGTCCCGCTATATGCGGAGTGCCTGCTATTGGCTCAAGTTAGTACTCGCCCGGCATTGCGCTTGGCAACACGATTGAGAGCTGAATTTACGCTTGTGACCTGCGTGCCCCACTTACAACTTGTATTGGATATTGTGCGTTATAGTGAAGTTATTAGAGTGCAAATATGAGTGAAGCGGGACCGTCCCAGCCAAAAAAGCAAAAGCCTACACCTAGCGTAACTGTGCATAATTTTAAAAATATTGCCATTGGGTATATTGGTAGTGATGAAGAATGCGTGGAAGATTTCGAAACGTCAGGTAGTGAATGGGAAACTGAGCATCTATTATCGGAAGAGATAAGTTCAAACCCGTTATTGATTAAAGTTGAGGGATCTGAATTATCTCTAGAGCTGAAAACGGAACCACTTCTAGACGCCACTACCCCGTTATGGGTTTCTAAATTTGAGATGAATAGCATCGATTTTGTTAAGCAAAATGAGTTCTTCGGGTGTCCAAACCCCACACCAATTGATTACTTCAACTACTTTTTTGATGTTAATTTTCTCACAATGATTTGCGAGAGAACAAATGCCCAGGCTGAAAGCTTGTTCCTGAGCAACGGTGAAGAGGAACATTCAAGAAATTCTGCTTGGAAGAAGCTGGACATTCATGAATTAAAAGTATTCTTGGGCTTACTACTCCACATGGGTACCGTCCAACTTTACCGCATACAAGATTATTGGAGTACCAGCCGATTGTTTTCTATGCATATTTTTCTAAATCAAATGAATAGAGACCGATTTCTAATAATAATGAAATGTCTTCACTTTAGCTCGGCGACGGAGACTGCAAACTCACTGAGTAAAGTACGCAGTGTTATTGATTATTTCAATACCAAAATGAACCGCTGCTATTACCCGGACAAAGTACTGTGTATAGACAAGAGTATGGCGCTATGGAAGGGCCGCATGCATTTCGACGACGACATAAGAATCAAGCGACATAAGAACGAAACCAAGCTATACATGCTGACTGAACCGGATGGGCTTATTTTAAAGTTCTATGTGTATGTAAGGTCCCAAGAACCTGACATGGCAGGAATAAGACATGCAGAAAAGGTAGTTATGAAGCTGATGGAAGAGAAACTTAATAACGGTCACGCCCTATACATGGATGAATACTACAATAGCGTTAGGTTGGCAAAACTTCTTCTGAAGAAAAAAACCTACTGTTCTGGAATCTTGCAAAGAAACCTAACAGATATCCCAGAAGATGTAGTTAACCAGGTATTGCAAAAAGATGAAAATATATCACAGTACCGGGAAGGTGTGCATGTTGGAAAATTTAACGACACATACTCTGATGATAGGTTGATATATATTACCACAGAGTATGAAGACAAACGAGTTCCAACACCGAACAAACGTAGGGAGAGCACACCCGAAACAATCGCCAAGATTGAAGAGTTTATGTCCAATATTCACAGGCAAAGGGATCTTGTATGTTATTACCCTTGTGAAAGAAAAACTCTTCGATGGGAGCTCAAACTAGCAATCCATACCTTCCAAATGCTGTTTCTAAATTCATATAAAATGTACAATAAATATTCAGGCCAACCGAATATGACATTCTACGATTACCGCTTAGATGTATTAGATAGCATTTTACTGCCAAAAGTAAAAACGGATCCTAAAAAATATGAGCCTACAGTTCCACACAAATTTGTCAAGAAAAACAAGATATTGCACAAAATTACTAAAATTACTGAAAGGAATAGCAGAGGAGTTGTGAAACGTAAAATGTGCCGAATGTGCTCGAAGAAACTTAAAATACGCAAAGACACCCCGTGGCATTGCCAAATGTGCATCGGCTATCCTGGCTTATGCTACGACTGCTTTGATCCATACCATGCGACACTCTAAGCTGTTTGAAGTAACTACCTACTATAACCGCCCATTTTGCTGTCTGTTTTATGTTTTATGTAGGTAATTTCTATTTGTGTATAATAAAGTTTTTATCTAGGTATCTTATTTGATTTTTTAGTGCCAAATAAATAATAGTCCGTGAACTTCTTTTTTTTACTTGCTATCTCCAATATTCATGTAGTAAATCCACAACGCCTTTCGTTGTTGATTTTCGATTAGCTCCAATTAGGTAATTATACTATATCTAGGTAGGTTGGTACTTATTAGCGCAAATTAACGATATAATTCTTTTCAAAACATCATCATCATCATTTTCAGCCCGTTTGCACCCACTGCTGAGTATAGGCCTCTTTATTACGCCATTCTTTTCGGTCCCTTGCGAGTCTTGTGCAGTGATTCCCAGCCAGTTCTACTATGTCATTTGACCATCGGGCGGGTGGTCTGCCTCTTGGTCTACGGGCATGCCTTGGTCACCATTCTGTGGCAAAACATACTCCAACGAATTCCATCCCACGAATACTATAAAATATCAAAGTTTAGTTTCAATCACGCTGAAATTACTGGTCCGATTTGAATCAAACTGGAATATATATATTTCGTTGGCAACAAATATTCTACTTTTTGTCCCGGAAAATCAACAGGATCAAACGGAATGCAGACAAAGTTGCGGTCGAAAACAAGTCATAAAAAATTTAGATATATGAATTAGTCGTAGTAGAGCTCTTTGTTTTGTGAGAGCTCGTCCGGGAAGTACTACCACCGTACCTATTTCTGCCGCCAAGCAGCGATGCTCGCATTGCTTAATTTAAGTTAAGTTCCGGTTTGAAGGGTAAGGGCGCCGGTGTAAAAGGCACATGAGACTTCAAGATCTTTACGTCTCAGAGTGATGGACGCAGTCCATTACAGGGCACGTCCTCATTGAACTTGCTCTGCGAGGAAAAGCATTGTTATAGGCAGAAGTTACTACTTAACATCAGGTGAGCTATTAGCTTGTTCCATTACTTTTATCATAAAACAAAATACCCATCAAAAAAATCAGAGGTCTCCAAAAAAAAGGGTCCACAAAACTTGATCTCAGTTAGGTACTAAACAAATTACGTATCTAATATGTGTACCTACCGTCTACTTAGCTGTTTACCTTAGGTATACTCTGTAGCATTGCAAATTACACTAGTAGGTAACATATTTCCAGAGCAGTGGGCAACTCTACTAGCCGCTGAGAAAGGCGGTAACCGCGGTTTCCCCATCCCAAATACAACATTGAGAAGTCTTTTCTATTATAGTGTATTTTCAAAGTTTCTAACCAAATAAAGAACTGCCCAAAACAATAACCAAACTCATTCAAGCCGTTTTCTTTCATGGTGCTTTTATTTTTTGATCGGGGACCATTTTTTGGACTACGGCTCGACTTTTTTAGAGCCTTGGTTTCGCTAGAGTTATAGTTAGACGGCATTATTTTGGTCAACTTAAATTATACTAAATAGTATTAAAATAAGTACTTTAAAATAGTAGTAGGTACTAGTTTAGGAGGGACGTAGCTGTGTTTTAACTGTAGTGTGTTTTAACTTACTTTTAGATTCGTTAGGTTACATTATGAGTCGTTTTGTTAATAGTATTTTTTGCTAAAGAGTCGATTTGATTATGACAGTCACCCAATTTTTTTTAACCATAGTTAGCGCAGTGCGCTCATCGGCTGCAATGGGCTTACTCACACCTAGTTCATCTCGATGGTTGTTTAGACAAATAAATACTTTTACGCCAATATACTGACGCCATGCCTGGCATGGCGCTCCGAATCAATCACGCAACAATTCGCAGTCGATATAATCTGTGCCTCTGGAGAGAACAAAAGTGCGCACACGTCGATTGAATATCTACATTTTTCCTTGTAATAAAATCCGAGCAACAATTATACATTTTAAAATAACAAAGAAGATTTTAATTGAAGAAACCCATCAGCATCAACAATGGTAAATATTAGATAACTTTTGTCTAATTAAATTAAGCAAGCATTACATTTTAATTTACTAAAGATACAAAATAAATTATAAAGCCTACTCTTTCAATGATAACAGAGTGATTAATAGGCTTGACAGCACTAATGAATAAAATGTATGATGGGTGTTTTTAATTAGCGCTCCACAGCTTTTTATTTTATTTTCAACTGTAAAACATTTTATTGCCTGTCCTTATTTACCTGCACGGGTTTTGAATGTTAATTTAAATTAATTAGGTCAGGTTTCTCGTCTGGATTACTTAATCATGTTAGAGTTACACTCATAATACTTTTTAGGTCTGACATTAATATTCCACTGAAATTTGGATACCGTGACTTGTATATTTCATATTGCCTTAGAATGAAGGATGAAAATCCTTAATTCTAAGGCTTGCTGGAAGATAACTCTTGGTAGGGTGAAGCTCACGTATGTTTTAGGTTAAGTTTTCTGTAATTATGTTTTAGTGAACAATTAATGAATAAAGAAAATTCAAAAGAAATGTTCCCTACATAAATAACTTATAACGTGTAGTCCCCAGCTTTTCCAAGCCTATTGTGTTATTGTCCCGGCATCCCGGTCTCGCAAACACTGCATTACGACAAACAATAGCTCAGGGCGGACCTATTTTGTTACATTGCCACCTCTGGTTCATTTAATACTAACAGACGCCATGTGTTCCGGTTTTGCGGGACATTTGGTAAAAAAAAAAAACTATTTTTGGCAAATAATTGTGCCTTTGTTTATCAAAAGTCTTGATTGTGTCAGGCCTTCTCGCTAAACTGAAATATACTCGTAACTATTAGAGAATAAAAAACAATCAAAGCTTTTAAAAGTAATATATGAGGAGAACATTATAGGATATGTGTCCTCCTACGAAAAAGGAAGATCTTCCACGCCGAGCGACCTTTGGCTCGGGGTCCGAGGACCAATGGATGGTATTCGGTAGTATTACTTATGTTCAAACTCCGTGATAACTTCGTTTGCGCGATCTAGTATAGTTCTCATGTAGCGAGATAGATGGCGCTACACATACTTACCCCTTATGATATCTTATTTATTTGTAGACAAAAAAAAAACAAAAGATGAGCTTTGTTGTGTAACTAATCTCAAATATTTTTGGAAATATTCTATTCTCAAACCATTTTGGAATGTCAACTAAGTTAGCGTAAGTGGCTGATGTCTGTGTCTTATCTCATCACAGCCAAACTATATCATCACTAAGTTGGTATACAGTGGTATACATTAGTGTGGAAATTATTCTAAAATACCCCAAAGACCGAAATCCCCCGCGACAGAAAGTTTGTTTCTCAGTATTTGTGTTTGTTAGCAACTACTTTGACAATCTCCCGTGGCGTTTCTCTATGATTTCAGTTCTGTTTTATTCCAAAGAGAATAATAAATGTTTCTCGGTAAGTATAATTCAATATTGCAGTCTGTAGGTTGAAGTTGGCGAAGTTGTGGTCACAATATTCCGCATAAGTATAAAACTGTTCTCAATTCTATGAACTGTTTTAAAATTAATTATGAAGTCGCTACGAGCAGGAGAACTGGGGTCCGTACCATGAGGTATGATAATTGACAATTTGTATATTTTCTAATTCTGGAAAAATACTCTTGTTTATTTTTTTTACCCAACAATTGCAACGTGTATAATTGTCTTATAAAAACCTAAGTACATCACTGAATAAAAACAACAAAGCATGAATTGGATAGCATTATTTATCTGTGATCGACTGTACTTACTATAATAATAGTACGTTTTACTCTGCGAAGAAATAGTTTTCAACAGACATTTTTTTATTAAAAGCCTTTATTTTTAATATCATGAATAAGCAAAGTCAGAATGAGCATTTAATTCAATTCAGTATTTTTTTTATACTATGTGATTACAATTTATGTTTTATACAAGTATGTGTATAAGTTTTTACAATTTGTAAGGTGCATGGTACGGGGCCCTGAGTTATCTGTAATAATATGCTAGTATGGATTTATGTGCGAGCTTTTTGTTGAGACTGAGAAATAAGTTTTCAATTTGCTGTTGAGTGTTGAAGAAAATTAAGTTTCCTCCGCCTGAGATGTGTTTTTGACACGTTTTTATAGGTTTACTAGCCGTCGCCCGCGGCGTTGCTCGCGTTCTACCCTTTAGAGTGTGACATTTCAAAATTCCTTTCTTAGTGCACCCCTACACTATATAAGGATCCTACCTCAAAATTTCATACCTCTGGGACTTATAGTTTAGGCTGTGCGTTGATTCTCTGTCAGCTTCAAAAGAGTTTTATATATTTATAAGAATAAGATAAGATATAAGATAGAAGAAGATAGATTACCTTAGTTATTTAGGCGATGTATCATTTCTCGAACAAAAACTAACAGTTATTTCTAACAGTTTAGGTATATTACTTTGTTTATTTAGTTTGCCATAAGATTACTATAGAACTAGATTATAGAACTTATCTACTATGCGTACATCCGAATACTCAAACGCTACTTATATTAAGTTCATGCTTAAATTAATGCCATTTCTTACAAATGAGTAATGTCAAACAGAGGCAGAGCAATTTTAAGTGGTGTTTAAATTTGAGTGACTTTTCGGTATTCGGCCCTTAGAGAGGTTAAGTCATGCGACTCTATTAATTCTATCACATGCGTTATTACAATGTCCCCTTACACATACACTTTATCAAAGCCTAAACCAATCCTCAATAATCAGAAAGGTTAACATCCTCTCAAAGATAAGCGCAAACATAACCCTCCGGCTGTCGGCTAATGAGTTTAAATCCCAATTTTGGCGTAACTCCCTGTAGTGTTCCATCATGGTCATTTAACCCGATTGAGATGTCACGTACCTACCTAGTCAAACATTAACTTTCCACAGGTTTCGTCTCTTGAGTACAGTCGAATTGGTAGAAATTGACATATAGGGCTGTCAATTTGGAGCCCTTATCACGGACCTATTGAAGGTTTTATCAAATAATTTAAATCTCATGTACGAGTACAATCTACCAACAGTTTCCATCATGCGTGATTCTTAAATTAACAATCATAAAAAAATTATCTGTAATAGTAATAAATAAATAAATAAATATTCACGGACACTTAACACAACGCCCTATAGTCCCAAATTAAGCAAAGCTTGTACGATGGAAACTAGATGGCTGATAGAATACATACATACATTTTTTTTTGTAAATACATACATAAAATACATAGAAAGACCCAGACACAGAACAAACATCTATGTTTACAATACACAAATGTTTGTTCTCGGTGGGGATCGAACCCACGACCCACAGCACGGAAGGCAGAGCTACTACCGACTGAGCCATGACGCCTGTCAATAATTATGTGCGGACACCAGTGTGCTCCGTATGTTGTTAGTAAATACTAATAAAAGAACCAGATGTAAAAAAATAGCTACTCAATCCACTCATTTAAAAAAGTAAAATCATCAAACAAATACCGGCATTTTTCCTACACTAAGAAACCACAAATATTTTATAAAGGTTATAAATAGTGGGGATTTGAACACGTGACTTTCCCCTTCATACAGCAATGATAGCAAGCAAGCTCGTATGAGTTAGTGGCCAACTCTGGTGACGGAGTTTTTAGGGCGTCTTAAGGCCGTCGTCGTGGCTTAACGACTGCTAAAGCCGGGACCGCCAGTTTAACGTGCCCTTCGAAGCACGGAAGCGCTCAGATGTAAATGCCAAGAACGGTCACCCATCCAAATAGTGACCGCACGGAACGTTGCTTAACTTTGATAAGCAGTGAAGATTGGCTAAGCAAGCTACGTCACGCGCGTTTCAGCAATGATAAATCAACTCTACTCTACTTCGACTTTACTCAAATCAATTCTTATTAAAAAAAAAAGTAGTTCAGTATTGGAAGCACAATGAAGGAACCACCCCTATCGTTGGTCAACTACAGCTCAAGTTAAATTGATCAATTAAAACTTGGATAGCGTTTCAAAGATAGCTCAAGTTCTCATACCATGGACTGGTGAAGAATATTTTTAATTGTACACTGTTAAAACTTAAAATCTCAGTGATCACGTGATTTTTAAATATATCTTAATTTATTTCATATTGAGAGTTTGAAATAGGTATTAGTTTCAAGGATTAGTAAGCTGAAATGGCAGTGGGCCGGCCATGTTTGCCGCAGAACCGACAATCGTTGGAGCAAACTAATACTCGAGTGGAGACCACGTTTAGGCAAGCGTAGTGTAGGACGCCCTCCGGCTAGGTGGGGTGACGGTCTGAGACATGTAGCTGGCAAAAACTGGATGAGAAGAGCCGAAGACCGGGCTCAGTGGCGCGTCTTGGGAGAGACCTACGTCCAGCAGTGGACCGATATAGGTTGATGATGATGATGATTCGTTTCAAAATACACATCCAGTACACTAAGGTCAGTGAAGTACTTTAAGTTCTCTTTCTAGCAATCTAACAGGCGTCATACCTCAGTTGGTAGTAGCTCTGCCTTCCGTGCCGTGGTCGTGGGTTCGATCCTCACCGAGAACAAACATTTGTGCATGGCAAACAGAGATGTTTGAAATGAAAATGAAATGAAATGAAATGAAATTTATTGAAATAATAACAGACATTAATAATACATTTCCAATATTGTAAGTTGGTTTACAGTGTTGTGTTTTCTGGTTGGACAACATTGATACCCAAACTAGGATTAACCTGTGTTATGGCATATGTTTGTTCTGTGTCTGGGTGTTACCTAGTATTATAATGATCTGTGGTGTTACTATGTATTATAAGTACCTATGTATTAACAAAAAAAAAATATATAAGTATTCTATCAGCAATCTACTCGTATAATAGTTTCCATAGTACACGCTATACTTAGTTTGGGACTAGAAGGCGATGTGTTAAATGTCCATGAATATTTATTAGTTTATTTTTCTACGATATATCAATAATATTAGTGATGACAAAATTACCAAATAGCTAAAAATAAAAAAAAATTACGAACTTACAAAATTCGAAACTTTGTAGGACACATTCAAAATTAACTTCACACTGAAATATGCGTGAAATTGAAAACAGTGCCTATCAGAAACGGAAAAGAACACTTCGGAATTGACTTAGAAGTTTTAAGTACATCAAAGTTGGAAGTTGTGGACGGATTCAGATGTTATTTGGCATCCTTCCGCCTGTTGGGGGCTTGTTGAATCGTATTGAAATTCAAATGAATTTTATGGCGATGAATTATTATTTACAACTCAACGAAAAACGATTGGAGTAAATAAATATAAACCACGACTCGTATGCTGAAACTTTTTTCAGATTTAAAAAAGTTTGAAAGCTGAAATTTAACTATTTTTTAATCTGATTTGTTAAAAAAATTAGCAATAAACCCGCTTGGATCTTGGAATTCAAAAATTTGGCAGCGCATTACAGATGTAAGATAATGTGTCTCAGATGTTACTACCATGTAAAGAGATCTAATGGCCAATTTACACAATTATAAGTACAGTACAATATAACTCTACCACTGCTTAACTCTCGCCATTTTTTTTTTTTTTTTTTTAATGAGCTATAGCTAAGCGTTTGGCTGCCAGCACACCTGGTGGTAAGTGTAGCTGCAGCCTAAAGTGGAGCACGCTTAGCTATAATCCACCTATTCACTCTTTTCTTGAAAATTCCTAGGTTATATCTTTCAGGAAATACTGAAAATGGCAGAGAGTTCCACTCCTTGGCAGTTCGCAATTGCTATTGTGCTTATGAAGGTAAAAATCGGCTTTGTAACGTCATAAGTTACCTCAATATCTCCAAATTACACGCCTTTTTCAAACGAATCAACCGCGATAATAAACACAAAGACAGAGGGTTTCAGTTGTCACAGAGTAAGTATTAGTTGTTACTGCAATCGTGCGTTCTATTTCATGCTTAGTTTGCTCTACTAATTGATTTATACAAGCCAGTGGGCTTACAATGCGAGATAACAGGAGCTTTCAGACGATTAACTTTTTCTGCTTTTGACGTTTACTTCTTTACAGTAAATAGCTTCTTCTTCTTCTCTTCATTAATGGCCTCTGTCCGTCATTTCGACAAACAATTTTGCCAATGTCAAGTGATATAATTGTAATAATATAAGTCAAGTCAAATCATTTGTCAAGTCGGCTGTCGTTTGTTTTGAAAAGAAAATGGTGGATTTTCTCTTCAAAACCTAACACGAATTTTCATATTCAGAAAAACAACTTTACACACATTTATTCCAATGGCTCACACTTTGTGTTACGACCTAAGTATTATTGGTTAAAATTCCACCAAAATTAAACAACAATATTCACAATAACACAAGAAAAACTATTAAAATAAAAGTGCTGTGTCGTTTCAAAAAATGTCAAAACTCGTGTCCCAGTAAATAGCTGTCTTATAGTCGTTTCTAATTATGTGAAGTGGCTGTCACAGAAGTTAAAATCGATAGTCAAAAGTGATTTGTTTACAGGGGTATTCAGAGCCATGTCCAGACACTCTATTCAGTAGTCTCATGGTTTCTTAGAAGATTACTTTGTTTATCTATCTGACAAGTTGCAAACCCATCCCTCTGCTAAAAAAATGGCTCAATTGTGATGTTTTTTTCACCAGTTTGACTCAGCAATAATATGAATGATAAGTAATTACTTTAGAGATATTGACGTGTTCAAATAATGCAACCAAAAATATACGTACTATCATTGTAGAATATTAGCTTACATTATAGCTTGCCATGAAACACTTGCTTTACGAACACACACCACTAATAAGCGGCTTTACGTCAGATTGGTACCTAATTAGTAGTAGGTACTATAAAGACCTACCTAATAATTATATACCATTTCGTCTATTGATACGGATTAGTAGCTGCTGGCTTTTGTTAATGGTACATGCTGGAACCTATTTAAAGTTTGTAATATGATTTTTCTGCGTAGAAAAATATGATTTTTCTATGGGTAAGGAAATTATTGTATAATATAAAACTCTTTTGAAGCTGACTTAGAATCAACGCACAGCCTAAACTATAAGTCCTAGAGGTATGAAATTTGGAGGGTAGTATCCTTATATAGTGTAGGGGTGCACTAAGAAAGGAATTTTGAAACGTCACACTCTAAAGGGTAGAACGCGAGCAACGCCGCGGGCGACGGGCTAGTTATTGTATAAAATATTTTATCGTAAGTATGAAGTACTTTATATTCTGTGTCGTAACGAAATGTTTGCTATTCTAGCAGGATAGCCTTGCAAACTGTCATGTATAGAATGCTAACTCTACAAAAGTGGACATAAATGTGCCAATGTTAGGACCTGCTTCTACCAATCTTTCTTGGATATCCTAAAATGATTTAAAATATGTACAAACCCCCTGCGTCCAGCCTAACCTGAACCGTATCGTCATAAAAAATCGTACAAGTGGGAGCTCATGTTACATTGGCTTGAGTAGCCACAAGGTTATCGCTCAGAACACTAGGTACATGCGTAGGTAAGTAACACTTGCATATTACCCAATTTATTTTTTGTTAGGTATTTCATATATCCAATGCAACAAAGTAGTCATTTAATCACAAAGAAAATTACAACTAATACAGTATTTACAATATTCACAATATTTACAAAATACACATGAAACATTTGAGCTATCTACAAACCGTTGCAAACGATTTATAGATAGCTCAACTGGTCCAAATCAGTACCAATCGGAAGCGTGCCCAAGACATCACTGGCAGCATTGGCGCTGGAATAGCAATGCTGATACGTTGGCCTAGATAATCATCAGCCCTCGGGTCACGCGTCGCATTGACTAGACCAAATGAGACTTCCAATTTTCCAATGCAACCAAATATTATGAAGATCTGTAACTATATCTATACACTTCAAACTATCGCCAGTTTCAGAAATGTTAAGTTGTGCCATATTATTTGGCGAGTGTTGTAAGTGGCTTAGAAATGATTGAGTACCTACCGGAAAGAAAGTTTAATTTCGTAACATGTGTTCCCGAAATGGAAAAACGTATGGGGGTAATAATTCGGTGTTTTGAGATGTATTCAATGTTTGGTGTATTTCCTCTATATTATTGTACTAGCAGTCGCCCGCGGCATTGCTCGCATGGTAGCAGCATACGCATTAATTGGTTAAAATCTTTGATTCTAATTTTAGACCCTTTAACGTGCGACTTTTCAAAATTCCTTTCTTAGTGCACCCCTATACACTATATAAGAATCCTACTCTCCAAATTTCATACCTCTAGGACTTATAGTTTAGGTCAGTCAGCTTCAAAAGAGTTTTTTATATTTAGATTTAACTCAAATCTTCAAAGTTTTACAGATATAAATAGAAGATAAACATGTCTTGAATTTGCTACAAAAATATAAATGAAAATCCTATAAAACTGCTCTATCAAGATCGTGCCAATATGTCGCGTCTTAACAGCTATTGTGTTATTCGCAATAGGTTTGCAACTGCACTAATTACATCACCTATTGATTGCAAATCGATTGCTATTGCTGTCGCTACTGGTTACGTAATAGACCTGCCAGACAGCCGCTCGCCACGCTCCAGAGGTCAAAACAACAAAGGAATCCAAAGGCACGTAGACCTCGGAAGTTTATTCTGGAAAGTTGTGATGGTATAAAAAAGTTTTGATATCGTTAGAGGAAATCTCGACGCCACACCTGCTCAAAACTTTTTAATCAATAGTAGAAGCTGAGTTTACACGATGCTAGTAGCTTGATAACTAAATCACTATAAGAAAACCTCTGTGCTTGGACGAGTCGCTCAAATGTCAGTCCTGGTATATAATATTTTAACCAATGTTGAGACTGGCAGCCTTCAAACCATAAACTAAAGTCAGCTACCAGCTCAAATTAACTTACTACTAACTTAAGAACAGCCTACGTGCATCAAAACAATCTACGTGTGTGTAGTACCCCTACGAAACTTGGTAGAGCCTTATTAGTGGACTCTAAAATAATACTCTAAGTCGATGATTTTTAAAATGGAGTTATTTTTATTGTTTTTTTTTACGCTCCGTAATATTCCATACAAAAGAAAAACTTGAAGGTAGAAAAAAGTTAGTTAAAATTTTGTGAGAAGTAACTTGATTTTGTTCTTGTTGATAAATGCACACCTAAATTAAAATCACTAACATGCAAGTAACTCGCATTATACAAATGAACTATTGTTCGAGGCAGCAGTGGTTTCCCAACTAAAGCCGTTACTAGTCCCGCAACATCCATAGTTTGCTCAAAGTAGTAACCATAGTGACGGCTGCAATGTAACGGTGAACACAACTTTGTTACCAGTTGATTCATCACGGTTCTAAAGTATTGATTTCTAAGCTGATAGATACTGAAGACCAACAAACATTGTGCCTTGGGATGTTTGCCTTCCCAATTAAGCCTGAAGGAATAGTTAAAGCACAGATCATATGGTAACTATAATAGGTTAAAGCCACGCTGATGGCCCGTCTAGCGATAGTTTCATAAAAGATTTACGTTGAGAAGTTTCGCACACGTTTTGTGGCGATAATGTGTTTAATAATCGTAAACAATAACTTTCAGAACAGATCATAATACTATATCTTTCAGGTTCATAAAGTATCTACCTCTATCACGAAAAAATCTGACAGTCGCCGCGTAAAGTATTCGAGTTATATTGCGCGTCAATGCCAGCTCGACTGCCAACCGTTGTAGTGTCACCGCGCAGTGTATCTCGGATACGCTACCGTTACGATACGTTTGCGATTGTCACATTTATAAGTGATCAAAGCATTGGCATGACGTAAGTTTTTTGACAATCTAATCTTCGAGACAAAAAGCTCTGCCGTAAAATGGGTCTATTTTAAAACCACATTATACTATATTTATTTTTATTAAACTCTATTCCTGAGACAAACCTAGTCTATAATGACTATAATAGACTAGAATAGTTTAAATCCTAGACCATGCAATTTGTGTAATAAAACCAATTAAATTTGTCAAATAAAAATGTGACGAGTACATTTTTTGGCCTTTTCTATCTACTCTACCAATTTGTAACTAGGTTAGGCCCCAGAGGTCCCAAAAAGAGACTTTTTTTCAAAACTGTTTTATGAAGTTCACCGCTTGTTAAGAACTCAACAGTGTCTGGATTGTGTGTAGGGATACCAATTAGGATGGTAATGCTAGTTATTGCTTGCCTGATTGTGATACTTAGTTTCAATGATTTGCTCCTGTATCTCTCCTGTATCCTGTATCACTTGTATGTCTCCTGTATCCTGTATCACTAGCTGTTCTGTTACATAATATAATTTGAACTTGTGATGTTTGTATTGCTTTGTAAATTTCACCTGTCACCATGTTTCAAATAAAAATAAGACTAATACAGTATTTACAATAAATACAAAATACACAATCATGTAAAAACAAATTAGTACAAGTAACATAAGTAAGAAACTTGTTTAAAAAATAGCAAAGTTATAGAAAACTGCGGTGCTAGTTGTTGGTTGCATTTGAATATTCAAAACAGGAATCCGAGCTTCGACTAACTTATTAACGGTTAAGTCAAAACTAAACAGGAACTTAACATAAATTGAAATAGAAGCTTCCTAACTTTGAAAATTCCATCAATAAGAAACTAGACTCATTAGTGAAGTTTTTACCGTGTGCTACGTGGGTACTTAACTGTTATTTACTACTTCAAATATTAAAACACTAGCTGTTACTCGCGACTTCGTACGCGTGTAGCTATTTTTTTGTAATAATATCACGTACGAGCTGGTACCTACTTAATACTGATAGTAATTTTAAAGCCTGCAAATGATAAACAGTCATAAAATTTTGTGGTTGATAAAACTCCAGTCGTCAGGCTTCGGCAGCTGTTCCGTAGTGGTTGACGGCTGGATCACGTCGGCTTGTCACCAATGAGCAACGCTGGCACAACTTGGCTTTCATCAACGCTGCTACCAACGGATCGACCTCCGGTCTGGAAAGGGAGTGATGTAGCGCCATCTATCTCGCTACATGAGAACTATCCTAGATCGCGCAAACGAAGTTATCACGGAGTTTGAACATAAGTAATACTACCGAATACCATCCATTGGTCCTCGGACCCCGAGCCAAAGGTCGCTCGGCGTGGAAGATCTTCCCTTTTCGTAGGAGGACACATATCCTACCATGTTCTCCTCATGTGTTGTAGCTGGAATTTACTAGTATTTCAGAGGTTAAGTTAAATGAAAGCGATAAAAACTTTAGATTAAATTCAATTCTATCCATTCATGAGTCTCCTGCACCCACCATTAGCCTTTTGCACACTAAACGATACATGCCGAGTGTGTACGTTTGACGTTTACTACAGAGTCACGTAAACTATAATTTGTATGGAGAATCATGAGTTATGTAAACCACCCGCTAGGGGCGCTGCTCAATCTCTATAGAAAAATATATTTTGCGTCAACTTTATAGTATAGGTACGAACGCACTAAGCAAGCATGCGGGACGGAACGATATGTCAGACAAAAATATCGTTATCGACACGGTGTGACAGTATCTAGTACTAAATATATGAGCTCTCCGATATTACTGTCCACCTGGATATTCTGTAGGTGTCGTGTCGTTAGCTCTGTTAAAGCAGCCGTCTGGTGTTGAAACAGATCTCTTTATTACTCTAGGTATAAGTTTTTCCATCTTGAGCAAGTTATAACGAGTCCAATAAAAGTGAAATAAAAAGAAACACTACATTTGTAAGCCAATATATCGTTTTTTTTAAACTATATTCCCAAAATAATCATCATCATCATTTCAGCCCGTTTATTACGCAATTCTTTTCGATCTCTTGCGAGTCTTGTCCAGTGATTCCCAGCTAGTTCTATGATGTCATTTGACAACTAAAATAATAGTAATATTAAAAGTCGTCCTATAACGTATGCCTGGAAGAGATAGTTTTTAGCAATAAGGCTGCCCATTGCCATCCATTTTCTTTTTTATGTTCCTTCCTGTATTTAATTCCTGTTTTGTGTTTACAGTAAGGTTTATAAGAAGCACCAGGTGCCGCCCGCGACTTCGTTTGCGTCCCGTTAGTTTCCGTTAATTTTTCGGGGATAAAAAGTAGCCTTTGTATTAATCCAGGTCATGGACAAAATATATTCCAAGTTTCATCCAAATCGGATCAGTAGTTTTTACGTGAAAGAGTAACAAACATCCATACTTACAAACTTTCGGGTTTTTTTATGCCATAACTTGCAGACGAGCAGGTGGGCCACCTGAGTAGTCACCGCCGCCCATGGACACCAGATAATATAATATTAGTAGGATTCCACATTTGCGCACCAAAAAGATGCGCACTAAGAACTTCCGCACCTACGCTATTCCACTTATCTATCTACCTATCTTATCAAATAATCCTCAAGCAGTCATCAAATTGCAAAAATAGCTTTACAGTTTGCAATTTTGGATTTATGAGAAATAAATCTGGATTCTTACGGATTTATTTTATTTCAAATCTAACTAATTTATGTCCCGATATATTAAACTCTCTGACATCAAAATCGTTTTATCTACGTCGTATGGAAATCTAACATTTCCATTTGGAAATTAGATCTCCTCTTACTTGTATTTGTCTAGAATCTTGTTAGTTCAATTTGATTTATCTAGTGCATTTAGTCACAGTTAATGAATCCACGTATCTCAACCCCCAGGCAAATAGTGAGCAGAGCTCAAAGGTAGTTGCAATAAAATATGCAGGGTGGTCCAAAGAGTTACTTGCAAAGAAAAAACGGGGAATCTGAATATACCCCATGCATAATTTTCTGAAAAAAGCATAATAAAAATGAGAATTTGAAAATTACAAATAAGTCGGAGACCTTACAATGGGGTGCTTCCCCCGAGTTTGACGAATTTAGTTTTTTTCTTTAGTGTCTCTAAATGGACTACGCTGTATAAGTATAGTCTTTGCGATATATCTATATCTATCTATACTACGTTTATTTTATAAGAAGTTTAGGGATTTTAAATTAGTTTTAAAACCTATTAAGGTTTTAAAATGATATAGAATAAATAAATAATTATTTATTTATAACAGAAGTTAGATAAGTAATAGGGATTATGAGACAAAAAGTCTCATAATCCCCTTGAAGGAGTTGGCTCAAAGGGGATTATGAGACTAACCTATAAATAAAGTGCTCATAATTTTAATGGTTTTACTAGGTAATCGTAGCAAAGTTAGAATAATAGATCACCTAGATAGTTTAGTAAAGTTTAATATTCTAAGGCTATTTCAAACTTGCTTCTATCATTTTCACGGCTGATTTATGACAAGGCTTCAAATAACTGAATAATAAATAGGTACAAGTATAAATGGGTATTACGTAAATTATGAAAAGCTAGGAAAAGTCCTACCTAGACAGTACAAACACCAACCCAGCTTATTAACATGATAAGTACAACTTAGTACACGACCAGCGTTACTTGATGAACATTGAATATCTGAATATAAATTACATTTAGGGGTAATTCTCTACATGAAATCTAGTAAAAATATGATTGGGATTTTATTGGGATGTTATGGAAGTTATAAAATGGCTGCCCCAATGATAATAACTATTATCATTACTTTTGCAACTATTATGGTTATGAGCAAAGTTTCTCTACCAATAACATACATATTTACCATTATTAGTTAGTTTAATTAGTTTAAGAAATTGTTTTACGACATTTTCAAAGTCTCGTGATCGTGATGTAGGTATAAAAATCACAGTCATATTAAAAGATTTATTATAGCTTCCGCCCGCGACTTCGTACGCAACTACGCACCACGACTTTTTAAGTAGCTTGTGTTAATCCAAGTGACGTACTATATAATAATATATTCCAAGTTTCATCCAGATCAGTAGTTTCGATGACAGCGGTTTGCTACACCAGTGTGACTACGAGTAATTTCTTTTACTCGTGGTTACACTACTCTGAAAAGGATCGCACTTGACTGAATAGTAGGTATGTAGTGAAGAGCCCGATAGATAAAATATTCCTAAAATATCTAGTACTTTGAAACTCCTTGATAAAAAAGCCTTCAGCGTGATTGAAACACAAAAATCTTAACTTTGGCATTTATAATATTAGTGGGTTAATTTATAATATTAGTTACTCCTCTGATTACCCCGCCCAGCTCTTTCTCGAGATTACACAAGTATTTAATGGCTAATAAAAAGCAGTTGCACTATAAAAGCTACCTAGACTACAGCTCGATCCAGCGCGACAGAGACGTGAAACGAGCGAAATCGTTTTTCATTTTAACAAATGGGACCTTTTTTATTAGAAAAGTTTTCGTCTCCTTTCAATATTTTAATGTCGTCTTGCGTATTGGATTCCGACGCGGCGGCAGCGTCTTGTTTTTGCTGTTTCCTCAAATATAAATGTCACAAGAGTAAAAGTGATTATTTTCATAGCTGTATCGTTTAAGTTTGCCGCCTAATGCGTATATAACATGCGCATTAGGCGGCAAAACCAGCGGCCAGAATGTTAGTAACCTTTTATTTTCGTTTGAAAGACCGCTTTAGGAAGTGTATAAATACTTTATAATATAACTACTAGCCGTTGCTCGCGTTCTAGACCCTTTAGAGTGTGACTTTTCAAAATTCCTTTCTTAGTGCACCCCTAGACTAATAAGGATACTACCTTCCAAATTTCATACCTCTAGAACTTATAGTTTAGGTTGTGCGTTGATTGTCAGTCAGCTTCAAGAGTTTTATTTATTATTTAGAATATTGTTCTATAATATCAAAATCACATCACTGTCACCATTGAAAACCACGAGATCTATCACCCGAAATGAGACATCAGTGACATTTTTTAAAAGTTTTCAAAAAAATATCCCCAGTTTCTTCTTTTGCTTCTAGAAAATAGTTGAGACGTGAAGTTGGCAAGTTGATTCGCGTACACTTAAAGACACCCAAGTTGTAATGATCTTGCAAGAGCTATTTACAGTAAATAGGTGAGCTAACTGCTAATGAAAGTCTGCGACGCTGCCACTTATTGCTGCGAAGTGCTAGGTGTATAACTGAGAGCCTAGTACGAATTTTCAGTGTATAGTGTGGGTGTGAAACGTCTGACGCCCAGCACATCAGTGGGCGCTGATTTGTATGGAGACACTGAGCGGATTCTTTAAGAAGCTCGACATGCGAGTACGGGCTTGGTGTAGACCAAGCTCGTACTAGGCCCTC
Source organism: Eulithis prunata (assembly GCA_918843925.1). Classification (NCBI taxonomy): domain Eukaryota; kingdom Metazoa; phylum Arthropoda; class Insecta; order Lepidoptera; family Geometridae; genus Eulithis; species Eulithis prunata. The sequence continues at coordinate 1,418,186 of OU974016.1, read as the reverse complement.
TGTATATCTACGGACTTATAAGTGGTAAGGTTATATTTTCTAGTTTGTCAGATCTAGTGACAAACTCTGGTCACGAATACTGAGACACTTCAGTATCAAGAGGTCTTTAAAGCAAATAAATCTGAAACAAAAAGACTAATAAGATTTTTCAAATAAAGAAATCAAACAATACACATTATTCCAATGGCACACACTTTAGGCTAGGACCTCAAGTATCATTGGTTAAAATTCGACAGAAATTAAACAGTAACACGCACAGTAACATAAAGAAAAACAATTAAAATTAAAGTTCTGTTGCTACCAAAAATGAGAGAACTTTTGATGATATGAAGTAACAGACAGTCGGAAAGGTATAAACTGTTTAGTGATGAGTTTAGTATTAGTACGTGTAGATGTCATACCGGTGTGCTACCCTATGTGAGTTCTCCAAGTACTAGTAGGTAATTAAATTAGTTCGATTGTATTGCGCTCTTACGGAGTGCCGAGAGTGTACTGGCAGCTGTGCTCACTGAGACAAAGAAATGCTCTGCGATAAAAAGAAGTAAGAGAACTCAAATCTTTTCATGCTATCAAGCAGTACTTGTAGTAAGGGTATGTTTTTTGTGAAAAGTACAGCCCCCATTTTGCAAGCTCTGAACTGCTTTCGCTGCCCGGCATAATGTCAAGTGACGTGGCTACAGATATACGAAAACAAGAAGCTTTAGACGGCAAAAATGCGCTGAAATAAGGAATTAGGATCTGAAACGCGCTAATGTTTTTTTTTTTTTAATGTTATAACTGGCAGACGAGCAGGCGGGCCACCTGATGGAAAGTAGTCACCGCCGCCCATGGACACCTGCAACACCAGAGGTGATGCTAGTGCGCTGCCGGCCTTTTAAGAGGAGATAAACCCGCCTTATGAAGGACCCCATCTCGAAACTCCGTGGGAAAACCGCAGAGGGAAGTCTAATGTCAATATTTAGTCACAGAATACTTATAATCTAGTATTAAAACAGTTCAGAAAACCTGCCAGGCTTAAACCTGCTTTTTAATAAACAACGATTGCCCCCCTGAAATTAGATAGATAGATAGAATATTCTTTATTGTACACCACTTATAAGTAAACAAAATAACAAAAAAAAAAACATAATTGGTAATACGATCAAGTATTAGGAGGTAGGTACAATGGGTGGCCTTATTGCTTAAAGCTGAAATTAGAAATTGTTAGACTAAATGTCATACAAAATAAATGAATAGGATGATTTAGATAAAATTGATCCTTTTTGTAGACACAACACTCACAGATCTCATAATAAAAATACACATTCTGATATACTTTGCAGTATGATGTCACTCGTCATTAATCTTGCATAGAACTCCATTCAGACTCCGAACACGGTCCGTACGAGTGATACATAATGAACCAAAGCTGAAACAAAAGAGACGAAAATATTTTTATTAAAAGTACATGAGTATTTGTTAACTGGTAGGTCGTTACTCAGCAAGGCTTTAAAATACATATATCAGGGCATTGTCATGGAGCGAGGGGTAAACCGAGGGGTTAAGCTTGACAGCGGATGTACGCAATAGCTACGAACACTGAAAAAAGTTTTACTAGTAAATGCTTATCTAAAATGTTGCAATAAACGAATAAGAGCTATGAAACACTGATCTGATTACGCAAGTCGCAACTGATAGAGTCTAATCACATTCAGTCTGCAGAACTTTAAAACATGGAAGAAGCTTTAACAAATAAAATAATAATAATTTGAAACCTATAGTGTCTAGTTTTATTTTTTTTGAACGGTGTGAAGTAACTGCCCAGTCCGGTTGTGTACGTGTGTAGATACCTACAACTATATGCTGGGACACGAGTCTTGACATAACTTTTATTTTAATAGTTTTTCTTGTGTTATTGTGAGTATTGTTGTTTAATTTTGGTGGAATTTTAACCAATAATACTTAGGTCGTAACATAAAGTGTGAGCCATTGGAATAAATGTGTGTAAAGTGGTTTTTATGAATGTGAAAATTCGTGTTAGGTTTTGAAGAGAAAATCCACCATTTTCTTTTCAAAACAAACGACAGCCGACTTGACAAATGACTTGACTTGACTTATTTATTACAATTTTAACACTTGACATTGGCAAAATTGTCTGTCGAAATGACGGACACAGGCCTTTATTGAAGAGAAGAAGAAGAACTATAATAATATGCTACGACCCGACATGCGCAGTTTTACTTTGTCAATGCTCCGATAAGTAAAAAAAATCGCGAAAACTCTACCACGGTAATTAGCGAGATGATAAGATACACAAATCTTTTTAAGATTGCCCATTTATATCATTGCGGATATCGTGGTCCGATTCTAGCTAATTATCGTTGTTGCACTGTTATCGCTGTTGTCTCTGCTTGTTTTATGTAATAGACCGGATCATGGCTCCCATGCGACTTCAATCAACTCGTGTGTGATAATTTTAATTGAAGTTAATCGAACCATAGCATTTGTTTTAAAAACCCGTCATTTGTTTTTATAAGCCGTTCCATATTTCGAGTAAAGTTTTTAAGCTTTTTTGTATTTATTTTTACGGATTTTTCGATAAAATCAAACAGCTTAACAAATATTTAGCAATATTGAACTTTTATACTCGGAAGCTACAACTGAATACCTAGGTAGTTATTTTTTAAATATACGAAAATATCGTCATATTGTTATTCACCGATGATGGGTACATAATTATTTAGTTTGGCCTTTTGGAGTAAATATTACGATACTTACTAGAAACGTTAAGATAGTCCATAATAAAAAAAGTATTTTTTTATTTTGGTCCTTTAGTAAGTTTTAATCCACTGAAAAAATCTGGTCTCGAGAATGTTATACCTCTCGATCATCTTTATTTAGAGTGGTTTCTCCGAGTAAAGAATACTGAAAATATTCAGTATTTTTTAGTCTCATAAAATGCGGTAGGTATACGAATATTTCTAACAGTTTTAAAGATATCCTCAAATAAATTCTCAAATACACTGACCTAAAACAAACAAAGCATCCCAAAATCTAGAAAACCATAAAACTGTAGTCAATAAAATAAATGCGCATGATAGATAACTCCTTGGGGTGTAATATCCACAGAATAGCGTGTACTTACTACAGTTATGATTGCTATAAAATTTATAGCCTTCGTCTGGACTGTCGATTCTTGTTTTATAACGGCGACACGATAAACATAGCAGTAGACTGAGTAGAGAAATATCTAATGTTTGGAGTGGAAGCACACACTGACAAATAGGAAATTCGTATGTCTAGAGTGTAGGCAAAGGTTTGTCTCCTGACGCTGTATAAATAATCTTCAATCGATGTAAAGGCCTATTGTAATTATTTTGTCTAGATGATGATGATGATGTCCTCCTTGGCGGATACGCCAACGGCAAACCTGGTTATCTCCGAACATGCGAGCGAATATGACTTGAAAAGCCAAACTTGGTTCGCCATAGGGCTTTTACTCGTAGTCTGAAGTCTTGCCAAGGTTCATCTGCGCGTGAGTTGTCTAGATATAACCTAGACAAGTCAGATTCACATTGATGTGTCGATGTGTGGTCGTGGCGCATCTAAGCGATAACAAAGTCATACAATAAGCTCAGAATATTTGTAATCGGTGGCCTGTATGCCGATACAGACATCGTTACTAAAGCATAGATTTGAATTGAGATTTTCATACAAAAATCTATGCTTGAATCCGAATCAGTGCTTCAGCAGTAAATCAGTATACGGTTCTTAGACAGTAACGTTCATATCATACTATTTGTTGGGTATTTCAGGATGTATTCTGTCATAATTATTACAAGTATATGCACGAATGTCACAAAACATATAGTAAAGTGGATGTAAACTCTACTTTGCGGATTAGGTGTACCTAACATCGCAAAAGTATTCTTATTTGACGTTAATCATTTCACCTTGCCACTGATTGTCACTAGCTAAACAAAACACTATCTTGAACGGTGATTAACTTTTGACAATTGAAGAACGTTGAATGTGAAGTTGAGAGGGGATTGTAATTAAGCCAATGACAATGAATTAAGCCCCTAACTGTGGAGTAGAGCGTCAAATATACTTAATTATAATAACATCTAACCTTAAGTAATAAATAATGTAGATACTGCCTACCATAGTTTTACTGTTAAATATCGTTTAATACTCTAGCGAATTCTGAAACAAAACTAAATCTTTAAGTTATCTACAGATATTTGTTTATTTGACACATTTATTAGATGTTTTGCAAAAGAGGCAACATAACAAGGAAGTATTTTGGTAAAAGTTGATAAAACATGATAAAAGTTATTGTATTGTACAGAATAATAAAAAAATAATAAGTAGGCAGCTTTTTTATCACGAGATCTCAATTTCTAACAGCTGTGACTGTGATCTGTCGCGTATAAAATCACGGCACATGCAAAATGTATGAAGCTTTGTACCTACTTACCGGCACCCGGCACATAGTAATTTAGCTATCGAATGTTTGATATGAACGTCTCTATGACTCCTCTTAAAAATTCCCAAGGGAATTTAAATCTGTAGTAAAGTTAATTTTTATCTACTTATACTAAAATATCTGATGGACTATTTACCGTGCTTAGAGATAACAGTCCTGTTCATTTTTACCTATTTTATTTTTCACGAAGAACCAACGACCCTGGGTAGGAAGGTCGGGAAATCACAACTGGGGAAGACCCAAATAAACACCCTTCGGTAAACACTCGTATAGAAGGAATACTGATTTTTATTAGACTTTCTTTGTCTTTCTTTATCTGCTTACTGGATTTAGCTAAAACAGCTAAATCCTGTGATTTTATTATTTGATATGCTAAGTTTTATTTTATTTGAGCGAGTTGACATTTTAGTTGGTTGTTTTGGGTTTTCTACTGAGGGTTGTAGAGGGTTGCAAACTGCTTGGGTAGCTTACCTCTTTTTCCTTTGACAAAGTGACTGAAATAAAATGTTTCATAGTATTTGCTCATCCATAACACTATTTTATGAATTTATCAATATTTTTAATGATCTTGGACTAGAATAAATCTAAAGTAAGCACGGGGTGTAAATAAATTAAAAAGATTTAATAGTACAAGCTATGCATAGTTTGGGACTAGAGAGCGTTGTGTGTGATGCCAAGGATACCTCCCTATATGTTTTCGTGCTTTCACTGAGCGTTGGTTCTATAGGAAAAGTGGTTCACATGATGTGTACCTCAGCCCTCCAACATTTTCGGGGATGATTTTTGTGCACATTGTATCCTGGAGAAGGCTAATACATACGTACCTAGCATAAAATGAAAAAAAAAATGTAATGTTTTATTGACAGCATAAAATAATACACTTTTGTCATTGCAATTTATGCTCAGTGTCCTTAGTAAATAGTGTCCCTTGCCCTTTATCTCATCTCTAAAATCTCTCCAAACATTATCTTCAAGGCTCCAACTGTTTATTTGAAGAGTAAAACTGAGGAACAGATATAAATAGGTAGAGATTTGTGACGGACCGCGGCGGTCGCAAGTTTGGCCCCGACATTAGTCAGACATACTCGCCCGGAGCTACGGAATAAATACTGTACCACAGAATAGAGCTATAAAGTTAATCTGCTGTAGAATTCCCAAAGCAGTATATACGCCGCCGTATATGCATAGCAGTAAATGCAGTCGGATGGTTGTGCGCCTAAGACGATAATTTGCTAGCGTAAGATAAGACTACAGTTTCTGTCTTATTTTCTATCAAATAAAAGAAATCGACGAAGTTATGTGATTGACTTCTATTGTGTAGAAAAACTGTTATTTGTGATGCTTATACCAATGTGTAACTCACAACAAGGCGTGCCGAAATATATTAACGAAGAAATAGGAACTTACCCCTTTATTCATATTCAACTGCCATTTAAAAAAATACTTTATCATTGTCACTTGCATGACAACGAAAGGCAGATTCAACAGATTTAGCAATCATTTTAGTTAAGTCAGCTTTTGAAGACCAATATGAATATACCCCTTAGTGTAATGAGTTTGAGAAATTTTGTATGAAAACTGGATAAGCGCCTCTACCGGGGGATTTGGGAATTCTGTAATTCCCAACAAAATGTCTCGCTTTGCGAATGCTTTTGCGTGTGCTACACTCGAGTCGAAAGTCAAAACCAATGCACAGACTTGGGGCTCTGTGAAGTGATATTTTGTGCTAATTTTGATACTACTTATTTATTTAATAAGGGTATCCAACAGGAAAACACATGAAATTACAATTTATAAAACTAAGGACTTAGGTCTAACTGTTTCTCTAATATTTATTTATTTAATTTATTTATTTATTTAATATTCTTAGGTCTACGGCCAGAGTTGAGAAATAACAAGACGCAGGCTATTCTGTGAAGTGTCTGGAAAATTGTAGCCGCTGCTACTGTCGGCTGTCGAAATACAAACTGAGGCGAAACTATTCTGTGGATATTTCGAGGGTACTTCAAGTTTTCACACCGAAAATATATAGTTGTTTGATATTTAAAAACTGATTTGACGATAAGTATAACAAAAACTTTAGATATACGCGATTGGATAGAAACTTAACTTTGACTAAGCTTTGTAAAAAATATATATTAAATAACAATAAAACCAAAACAACACAAAAAAGTGGACGTGCTCAGTGAGGCAATGCAGGGTTATAGGCAGTGATTATCACTTAACATCAAGTCAGCTAACGGCTTACTTCATAATTTATTTGTATAACTAGTTGTAGAGACTAACAAATAGTATCTTAGTAATTGATCGAGTGAGCGAAGCGAACGAGATCTTAGTGACAACTTGGACAAAAATGCTTTGTATGTTTGTATGTTTGTTCGACGAGATCTTTTGAACCGCTTACCCGATCTTCACAGAATTTGGTAGGTATACGGATAGTACTCTTAAATTTTACTGGTTTGTTAAATGAAGTAAATCGGTTAAGGGGTCGTGAAGTTATGAGGGTCCAAAGGGAGTAAAAAAAAAAAGTTGTACAATAATATCAAATGGGGTGTCATATGATAGGGTTTTGTTTAGACATTCCAAACCCGTTTTTATTTTGATTTTAGGTCTAATAATTTTTGAGTTGTTGTAAAAATTATAAAATTGGATAAACCAGTATAACGTGAGCTACCGTTTCTTGGAGTTTCAATGATTTTGTAGCTCAAGTAAGATTAGTACATAGCTAGACGGCGATTTCGAAGCGATTTGCAAAGTTTATTACAACCATTGGTCAATAAAAATTGTTTGGGTTTTATTAACCTCCGACCATCACGAGATCTCAGTTCGGGGCGAACTACTAGTTTAAATAAGTTTACAATCGATGTAACATTACCGATTACTAAAACAAAGTAAATAAATGAAAAATGGAGACCTTTTCAAAAAATTATTTAATCTACACTTATTTATTTATTAAATTCAGCTGCTTACTGCACTTACAGTTCCAACCAACGCGCGCAGTAAGCCATTACTTCATTGATTTATAAAAAAATCCATTTATGGAAAGCTCATCGTACGCTTATTTTTATCGCAGAAGATGAAGTAGATATTTAAGCCGAAGACAGGTCAATGAACCGTAAGCTGATTGTTAAAGGCATGGTTCAGGAAGTAATATATTTTGTGACAAAAGAATGAGTGCCTTTATTATTGACAGGAATGGGGAGGGTTTCTCTCAGCCTTTTCTATAGTTTCATAAGAGACATCATTTTTATTGCGGAACTATTCAGAGAATTTCAGAAGTATTTGTGTCTCGTGATCTAAATAGGCCAAGCCCTTTATAATAAAGGCAAATATATAAATTAATTAATTATTATTAATATTCACGGACACTTAACACAACGCCTTCTAGTCCCAAACTAAGCAAAGCTTGTACTATGGAAACTAGATGGCTGATAGAATACATACATACATTTTTTTTGTAAATACATACTTATAATACATAGAAACACCCAGACACAGAACAAACATCTATGTTTACAACACACAAATGTTTGTTCTCGGTGGGGATCGAACCCACGACCCACAGCATGGAAGGCAGAGCTATTACCGACTGAGCCATGACGCCTGTCAAATTTTTATATATCTTTGCTATAGAACAGAAGCTGGACTCTATGGGCGCTACAACTAGTCTAGTTATAAAGATGTCAAATATAAAACTCTTTTGAAGCTGACAGAGAATCAACGCACAGCCTAAACTATAAGTCCTAGAGGTATGAAATTTGGAGGGTAGTATCCTTATATAGTGTAGGGGTGCACTATGAAAGGAATTTTAAAAAGTCGCACTCTAAAGGATCTAGAACGCAAGCAACGCCGCGGGCGACGGCTAGTTACTAAATATAATTTCAACAATTTATTTTCTGAACTGAAGTTGTAGAACTCGACTCAGAACTTCACTGGTAATGCCACCTGTCTTCACTTTGAGTACAGTTTAATTGCTCTCACTGCTGAGTTACAGAATTGGTTTTGTATGAAACATGATCGTTGTAATGTTAATTTAATCATAGATCTTCTTGCAATATCCTTCGGTATACATATAGTAATAATGGATATACAGACGATCCACATAGACACGTCCAAAGAAAAAGACTAAATTCCCCTTGAGCCACGGAACTCCATACCCCCGGGGGTGTGGCGAATTTAGTTTTATCTTTGTACGTATCTATGTAGACCACCCTGTATATGTTTCTAATATTAATGTTCTAAATAAAACGTGACTTTGTATCAAAATACAATTGTGACTATATGAACCAAATTGAAACTATGAACGGTCTTGGTAAGTTAGTATGACTTAGTGGTAAACTCTGATTACGATGTTTTAGGCCGCCTTAAGGTCTCCATCGTGGTTCAACGACTGCTACAGCTGGAAGTGCTCAAATATAAATGTCACTAACGGTCACCCAACCAAATAGTGACCACGGAGAACGTTGTGAAGGTTGTTTAAGCAAGCTAAGCCATGAGTACATCGATATGGTCAACGGCCTTGATAATAGTACACACAAGTACAAATACGCACACTTGTAAAAAACACTATTCCTTTCAAATCGTAGCTAGCTCCGTAGCTCCGTAGCGGATATCGTAGACCTTTCGTAGATGTGCTACGAAAATGTTATTGCGAACTACAAAGCAAAATGATACACTCAGTGTGGCCTTTTGGTATGAAACCCCGAAACACTACCATTTGAGGATTTGAGCATAGAAATCTCAATTTTGATAACTTTGATTTAGCGAAAACTTTTATATAGGTACTCAATTTTTTTTAAAAGTTAGAGTGATTGACTTTTAGAAAATGGCTGGCTTTTATCAGAAGTTATTGTGATTTGGGACGTCGTCAGTTCTTTTTATTTGATACGCTTTGCCGAACAACAATAAAGAGGTTCCCGCGCCATTGCCCGTTTCATTTTACATCGCGAAATAAAAATATGAAAGTGATCAAATAAATCAGAGATAGCCGTAAAACCACGAAAAACTAAACGAATTCCAATAAAGGCCTCTGAAGACCAAAGATTTGGTTTATTTGGATTCTTTTTGAGCATTCGCTTGGATATTTTTTAGGCAACGTTCAGCGCGTGTACCATTTATATGTGCGATCGCTAGTAAATAAATAAATAATGCTCTTGTAGAGAGAGCATTTTTCACTCTAAATCAGAGTGAAAAATGCAAGAATCTACCAATACAGAATCTATAGTGTATCTATATTTTTCTCATTTATATGATCTACTAGCCGTCGCCCGCGGCGTTGCTCGCGATCTACCCTTAAGAGTGTGACGTTTCAAAATTCCTTTCTTAGTGCACCCCTACACTATATAAGGATACTACCTTCCAAATTTCATACCTCTAGGACTTATAGTTTAGGCTGTGCGTTGATTCTCTGTCAGCTTCAAAAGAGTTTTATATATATTGATGATGATTGCCAAAAAAATATTCACGCTACATTGCAGTCACTAACATTGATATGTTTTGATATTTTGTCGTAAATAAGTAAACAAAAATAGCTTATTTTTATAGGGAATCAATGTGTTACTTGTTTACTTCCTTGTACGTCAACAGAAGAAATTTCGGGGCATCTATAAAAACATGAATAGTGTGGTAACCATGATAATAATAATAATAATAAATATTCACGGACACTTAACACAACGCCTTCTAGTCCCAAACTAAGCAAAGCTTGTACTATGGGAACTAGATGGCTGATAGAATACATACATACATTTTTTTTTTGTAAATACATACTTATAATACATAGAAACACTCAGACACAGAACAAACATCTATGTTTACAACACACAAATGTTTGTTCTCAGTGGGGATCGAACCCACGACCCACAGCACGGAAGGCAGAGCTACTACCGACTGAGCCATGACGCCTGTCAAATGATAGCTTAGTGAAATAAATTGCGTTTGATAAATAGTTTTTTTATTACTCATAGTTAAATAAAATAATTGTTTGTATATATTAGTGTCCATCAAAACACTTTTTGTTGACAGGCGTCATGGCTCAGTCGGTAGTAGCTCTGCCTTCCGTGCTGTGGGTGGTGGGTTCGATCCCCACCGAGAACAAACATTTGTGTGTTGTAAAAAACATAGATGTTTGTTCTGTGTCTGGGTGTTTCTATGTATTATAAGTATGTATTTACAAAAAAAATGTATGTATGTATTCTATCAGCCATCTAGTTTCCATCGTACAAGCTTTGCTTAGTTTGGGACTAGAAGGCGTTGTGTTAAGTGTCGGTGAATTTTTTTTTTATTTCTTTTTTAATCTCGAGAACCGAACTCGCATTTCTTACCTCTCTGTCAGTTGCGAGCTGCGTTACTGAGGTCAATAATTCTTAGAAATAAGTCATTGAACAAGCCTTTGAAATAGATCATTGACATAATATTTTGGGTCCTTTCATGAATATTTACGAAACTCGAAGCATTTAATTTTAGAAAGGATATTCAGAAATAATTTAATTTATAAATCTGAATTAAGAATGAAACAACCATATTTTAAGCAAAATAATCAATTTTCTCTCAAAATGTTTGAATTGATTCATTAAAATGGTGATTTGGCACGCAACTTTTTCTTGACGAGCTTTTGTGCAACGCATTTTTAAAATAGATTTGATATTAGAATAGGTGTTACTTTTTTTATGCCATAGCTGGCAGACGAGCAGAGCCGGTAATCTGAGTTTTGCTATGTTGACTTGCAACAAGCGAGAATCGATAAACTAGCAGTTTTTGTATGGAGAAAAATAGTTCGCCAATCTCCTGCTAGAGGAGCGTATCGGGTTTTCATACCAATATCTCGCAAGTCGCTTCTTGATATGCGTTTCGATCAACAAAACAAAACTCAAGACTACGGGGCAGTAGCTAGTAGTAGCAGTAGAGGTGAGTAGTTAATTTGATCAGCGTTCCAGATCTGAGCAAAAGTGTTTTTGAAATACGGATAAAAGTATTGCAAGTCATAAACAAGGGACATTCCGCGTCATCGGGCACAAATGGTATAATTCCATTATAATTGGGTATCTGTCAGATGAAGGAACTTCGTGGCAGAATTAATTATTATTTATAACTGGTTACCTACTTTGTTTGAAATTCAGAGAGGACACAAACTTTTATGTAATGGTAGAGACAGATACAATATTATTTATGTCATGTGTTTTTTTGTGATTGCTCTGTACAAGTTTGTTGTGTGCATGGTAGCTCTATTGACTACCACATTGACCTAAGGTGGAGAAAAGATGCAGTGCTATTTTGACAAGCAATGAAGTGTTACTCGCAAAAAAAAAAGTTTCTCACTTCACACTCGCTTGTTAAAAAATCGAGGTAGACTACATCATACATACATAAATAAATATTCATATAGGAAGATAATATTATAGGTTTAAGAGTTATTATGTATTAGAAGGACAATTTTTTTTTTTGATGAGGAGTATACCTATAATAAACTTCAACTTAGCCTGCTTAAATGGATAAAGAAATAAATTAATAAGGCTCACATATTTAGTGGGGATTTCTGGAAAATAAAATCTAGAAATGTCCACTGTAGCTTGCTACAACGTATATAGCGCAATGGGCAAAATTTTTGAAATTTTAATTTTTTTTTAGTGTACGTTAAAATCAACGCACTCTAGTGGCATTACAATCTAGCCATAAAAAAATTCGGAAATCCCCACTTAGGCATTCTTCAGTGAGGATTTCTGGAATATACCTACACAGAATAGATAATAATGTATACATACCAACAATACCAAGGTAAGTGTAGTGTATCCGCGTGTCCGTAACACATTGCAAATACACTCCCACCTGCCGTCCGGACGGACAGCCGGTAATGAGACAACCGGTGGTATTACGGAACCACTGGAACACATTAACAGTGGACTTCTGCCCCAGTATCGTAAGCTTTGAACTGCTTTCGCTGCTCAGCGTAATGTCAAGCGATTTGGCCACAGAGCCCCGAGTCTGTGCATTTGTTTTGACTTTCGACTAGAGTATATACGAGCGCAAAGCAAGAAATTTGGTATGAAAGAAAACTAAATAAGCGCCTCCAGCGGGAGATTTGGGAATTGTGCAATTCCCAACAAAATTTCTCGCTTTGAGAATGCGTTTGCGTGTGCTATACTCGAGTCGAAAGTCAAAACAAATGCACAGACTCGGGGCTCAGATATAAGAAAACAAGAAGCTTTTGACAGCAAAAAACGCGCTGAAACGCGCTAATGTCACTATTTAGTCACAGAGTACCTATGATTTAGTATGAAAACAGTTCAATAAAACCTACCAGGCTTAAACCTGTCAGGTTTTTATGAGACAACGATTGCCCCCTGTTTCTAACCACTTCTAGTTGATCATCGAGATATTTATGTATCTGGGGGTCACACATACAATGGCCCACTCATTTGCATAGTGGGCTCGTTGCGATTTTTTTTCCCATCTAGCCCACCAGTGGGCTAACCGATGGGCTCGATAAATAACCCAACCCCAAACCATCTACATCATATATTTTTTTTGTCTTGATGAAGGTGCAAGAGTTGTTACACTAATATAGCGACACAGTTTTTATAACTACAGCAGCTATCATCGTTTACGACTGGTTTTTGTTTGCAACCTGTATGTTCCGACTTAAACGATTTTTTTTTGTGTTCACGCGCAACTCGCTCCCGTTCGGTCATTCACTCACGACTGGAAGAACGGGTCCATTCAGCTTTGCGACGGCGATCAAACCGCACGTCGATTTAATAATCGACGTGCGGTTTGATACATAGAATAAAATACCCATATGTGTAAAACCTAAGCCTCATTACACTTACTTACACCTCAAGAAGTCTTCCTTATTTCACCACCAACCTCGATACCTAACATTTGATTTTTTTTTAATTTGAGCCCGTATAATCTACCTCAAGAATGTGTGCAATTTTTTTTGTCTGAAGACATCTCTAAAGCACGCCTCGATCCGCCGAAGGAATGTCCTTTGAGGTGGTGTAAGCTGAGGTAAAACGGTAGTTGTTCAGTATAAGGCATAATTTTTAGTTTTTACACAAAAATAATAGCTTTATCTTTGATTACGTAGGTATAGGCATCCTAAAAGCCATAATAGGTCGAAATAGTTTCAACCAAAGTACGCCATTTCTAGAATAGTCAATTTCTATTCACATCCGTAATTGAGGACTGATCTGCATTCGACAGTAACCCATTAATCATTTTCAGCCTTACTTATGAACGTTGCTTAAATGTGAAAACATGGTTTAGCTATTGCTATCTCTTACTGACGGGTACAAACAAAGCTAATGTAAATACGGGTGTTTAGATGGTTCAGTCGAACTACTAGTAGCACTGGATGGAATAAACCGCTGTCTATGGATAAAGTGAAGTGTGGTTTCCGACAAGTGAAATTGTTACTTTGAAATTCAATCACGGGACAGCCAACCTGTTTTTTATGTGCAATTGCAGTCAGAATATTTTCTGGTATTTGAGTGAACTTTTCGTTTTTCAACTGTAAGTAGGTACACACTTTAAAACTCTGTTTGATATGATAAGTTTTAATAACTTGAAAGGTTTGACGATGTTGCTCTAACGCAGGCTTAGATGTTCTGCTTTTAGTACCTACTACTCAGTTCACGTGAGCACCTAAAAGCTTCCTGTTACCAATATGCTCAGTGAGACGAACGGGAATAAAATGATACTTTGTTTTGCATTCCCATTCGTCACACGAGTGGGGCGAACCCGTGGGACGTACGGGAATGAACGCATAAACACAGCTTATTCAAATCAATAAATATAAATATTCAAGGACATTTAACACAACGCTTTCTAGTCCCAAACTAAGCAAAGCTTGTACTATGGGATAGAATACATAATATAGTAGGTATCATTCTTTTTTGTAAACACATACTTATAATACATTGTGACACCCAGACACAGAACATTACATTACATTTGAGTACATTTATTTTTTAACGGAGCCCGTAGTCTGAGCATTTGTTTTGATTTTTGATCCGAGTATAGCACACGCAAACGCATTCGCAAAGCAAGAAATTTTGTATGAAACAAAACTAAATAAGCGCCTGTAGCGAGAGCTTTGGGAATTTAGCAATTCCCAACAAAATTTCTCGCTTTGCGAATGTGTTTGCGTGTGCTATACTCGAGTCGAAAATCAAAACAAATGCACAGACTACGGGCTCTGTACATTTGAAGCGGCAATTCCGGCAATTCATCATCGCTGTATTTTTATCCAAACAAAAACACCAATTTCTATAAATGCGACGAACCATAATGTTTATCAACCGATTATCTTCAGTCCAGCGATCAGGAAAGCGACTCATAGCAAGTAACATTGTTATTTTAATATAGAGAATGGCTTCCGTATAGCTCTATGCCCCACATGCGTTTGCACACCGGCCGACATCTTTACGATACCGACATATTAGTGTCTATAAAGAAAAGCTTTTAATAGAGACCACATACTTAGTGGGGATTTCTGAAAAAAAAACTTAAATCCCCACTGGTAGGGATGGCTTGGTGGGAATTTCTGGAATATATCTTTTTTTTTTGTACGACAAAGTAGACAAACAAGCGTACGGCCTGCCTTATGGGAAGCGTTTACAACCTATGGACGCCTGCAACACCAGAGGTGCGACGTAAAACGCGCGTTGCCGACCTTTGAAGAATTTTAAAACACCCTCTTTGAAGTGTCCCATACTGTAGTCAACAGAGAAAAACTGCAGCAGGAAGATCATTCCACAACCTGAATGTTGAGCTTGAACCAAATATCTTTGTCAGTGCCTATACAACGTATTTGTCATTTTAGGAATTTGTCATTTTAGGAATTTGTCATTTTAGGAATTGGTCATTTTAAGAAATTGACGAGTTTGACTTGACAAATGACTTGACTTATATTATTACAATTATATCACTTGACATTGGCAAAATTGTCTGTCGAAATGACGGACAGAGGCCATTAATGAAGAGAAGAAGAAGTAGAATAGACGTTCTCGGAAATTGTCGTTTTCGGAAGTTGTCATTTTAGGAAGTTGTCGTTGTCACCCTGAGGGGGCGTGAGAGCGTCTAGTACGCCGTTGTACTAGAAAAGTTCCGCTGACTACAGCATTGCTTACAGTGTTTATTCGACGCTTGACTGACGCTACGTCAACGTAGGGTAAATTCAAGATTAGGTCTTTTACACGAGTTTTGACATTTTTTGAAACGACACATAGCACTTTTATTTTAATAGTTTTTCTTGTGTTATTGTGAGTATTGTTGTTTAATTTTGGTGGAATGTTAACCAATAATACTTAGGTCGTAACATAAAGTGTGAGCCATTGGAATAAATGTGTGTAAAGTGGTTTTTCTGAATGTGAAAATTCGTGTTAGGTTTTGAAGAGAAAATCCACCATTTTCTTTTCAAAACAAACGACAGCCGACTTGACAACTGACTTGACTTGACTTATTTATTACAATTTTAACACTTGACATTGGCAAAATTGTCTGTCGAAATGACGGACACAGGCCATTATTGAAGAGAAGAAGAAGAAGATTAGGTCTTCGCTAATATCGTGTAGTAGTCGTATCGGTGGCAGCGTCACTGCCACCGTCGACGTTCATTTTGCGAGGCACGGTCAGCCACGGTCAATTGAACTCTTTGTGCCGACCGCGGCGGGAGACACGATGAAACGGTAGTTTCCTTGATATTGGTAGATTTTGACTGTTTATTTTAGGAAAATAATACTTAGTAGTTTTATTTCATGAAACACGCAACTTTTAGAGCTCCCAGCATTTTTTTTAGTCTGTTGGCGAGCGTGTTTCATTTTTCCAAAACTGGACTGGAACACTAAATAGTGAGTTCACAACGTAACACGTTTGTAACAATATTATAATCTCTTCGCTTAATCTTTGCAAAACTACAGAAAGATTGAAGGATAGAAAAATACCTTCTTATCCTTCACACCAGAGGGCCTAGTACTAGTTTTCAGTGTATAGTGTGGGTGTGAAACGTCGGACGCCCAGCACATCAAAACACGTACTAGGCCCTCAGTAGTAGTGAGATTAGTAAATAACCCTAACCTTTACACCAGTGTGATAAAGCACTGAAAATTTGCAGTGAGTCTATCTATATGCGTCGTAGGAACGTTCTGCATAGAAGTTGAACAGCCTTTACCCTGAGATAATTACGAAGGTTCCCATTAGCCGGTATTCATTGATCTCGAGTGCACATCATAATATGGACATCAAAAGACCCCTCTCTAGTAATCAGGTCATACTGCAACCTAAAAGGATTTCCTCTCTAGTGACGTCACTAAATTGCAGCCTTCGCTCGCTTTAATTACAAACTAATGCTCGGCTACATCCGTGCAATTGAATGACTGCTATGATAGGTAAGAGCGCAGGAAAGATAAGTTGCTATACGGCAAATGGTTGGGGTGTACTTAAACATTTTCTTATTAAACTATTCCTATTCCTACCTCATGGAAACGCTCCCAAATGTTAGTTTAGCTATAATCCTAGCAGTTAATGAGCCAAAACGAGCCTCACGGCACTAGGTAAGACAGGTTCTAACCAAGAATTACAATACAAATATTTAAATTTTCTAGGAAACCATATAAATGTTTTCTAGGTTGCATTCTGACTCATGCAACCTCGTTTCCTAGGAAGTTTCTCAAAGTCAGTCCCTAAGAAGAAGAACGGGCACAGGGGCTTTTTAAGGTTAACTAAGCAAGAAGTACAGGCACGAAACTTATGCGTAAAGTTCAAGAAGCGAACTTTACGCATGTTTCGAAATAATGATATAAATACTTATCTATGTACGATTACGTTATATTACGAATATTATTGGGTACGTATATGATGAAAATTATAAAATGTAAAATAAAATGTATAAATTGCGGCCAACGCTTACATTCCCGCGATCGCAGTGGTAGATAATACCATTTATCTGGCAGTGTGATTGGTCAAATTAAATTTAAGCTGTAAATTCAGTTCTCTCATTACATTTTCATATAATTACAGTTTTGACAAATCAGTGCACTAGATATTGAAAGCTATTATCAAATGTATTTAAAACAAGCTGGTTTGATTACTGTTTTAATCTAGTTAGGTTCTATATAGTTAAAATATTTATAAATGTTTGTCTCAACAAATCAATACTCAAGGCAAAAGTTATTCTATAGCGTCAAGGTGTCAGAATTTATTGTATGCGGTCAACGACATTTTATACATTGGACATCGCATTGATGCTCTGAAAATGGAACGGTACAATTGTGCTCAGACAAAGGCGTTATTGGTTACTTAATATATCCTCTTTTCTTTTTCGACACTAGTTACCTATACATTAACGTCTTGATCTTCTTCTTCTTCTCTTCATTAATGGCCTCTGTCTGTCATTTCGACAGACAATTTTGCCAATGTCAAGTGATATAATTGTAATAATATAAGTCAAGTCATTTGTCAAGTCGGCTGTCGTTTGTTTTGAAAAGAAAATGGTGGATTTTCTCTTCAAAACCTTACACGAATTTTCACATTCAGAAAAACCACTTTACGCACATTTATTCCAATGGCTCACACTTTATGTTACGACCTAAGTATTATTGGTTAAAATTCCACCAAAATTAAACAACAATACTCACAATAACACAAGAAAAACTATTAAAATAAAAGTGCTATGTGTCGTTTCAAAAAATGTCAAAACTCGTCGTCTTGATCATCAAACACTTCGAATGGTTAGTGTCAATTTGCAATGAACGTCAAACAACTGACAAGCTTAAAAACATGACATTTAGAAATTGGATTTCATATTTCGTTCCTTTGTGCTGCGGTTCAATTGGCGTGGTTATTGTTTTTTTTTTAAACTCTAGCTCCACTCTAACTCTAGCAACTAATTAAAAGTTCAAAAACAAAAGCTTCTTATTTCAATTTACTCTTGTTTTCAATTTCTAGCAACTATGATAGTCGAGCCAACGAGTTGAGAGAGTTACAATTAAAAATTACTTTGTCCGTTCTATGACCCAGATACAGTTCAAGGGGTTTCAAATCTCTCTAGTTTAGGCCACGGCTTTGTTTTGGATAGTACTAGGTTAAGTTTATGTGTTTTTCAAAAAAATCAATAGAAAAAATGGAGGTTGCTGACATTTTTAAGATTCTAAAAAGCGGTGGATGGATAAGGCTCAAAATTGATATTTTTGGATATCTATGGGAGCAGCCTATGTCCTGTTTCAAAAGGCTGATATGATGATGATCGATTGATCAAAGATGTCAATTAAAACAACTCTGAATATCGCAACGCTCAGAACTCGACGTTCAACTCCGATGGCAAATCTCAACACTCAAAAGATTTGTGAACTTCTGTGAAATCAACGCAACATCCAACTCAACTATTTGTAAGCTTAACACTTTCAGCGCTGGAAAACTTAAGTGAGAGCGCTGAGAGTAACTTTACGCTTCTTCTGTCGTGACTTTCCGTTTTTAACTTCGCAAGTTCTAGGAAGGTTCTGGAAAGGTTCGAGTCATTTTCAATTATGAACAAGATTCGTACTGCTTGGTTCTCAGATGTTACTGTTCTTGTTACAGTGGGTGACATAATAAAAGGCTCAGAAAACCTTCGAGGAGCGCACTAAATGACAGTTTTCAAAATAGTATCGGGCAATTCTTTTCTCGATCTCCATTTAATGATGATGATAGTACAGACTTAGAATTCATACACGATTAGCTGTCGCCCGCGGCTTTGTTCGCGTGGTAGCAGCATACGCATTATTTGGTTATAATCTTTCTTACTTTAATTTAAGCCTAGGGTGCGACTTTTCAACATTTATTTTTTAGTGCACCTCTACACTTTATAAGGATATACTATTCTAAGAATTTCATACCTCTATGACTTATAGTTTAGGCTGTGCGTTGATTGTCAGTCAGCTTCAAAAGAGTTTTATATAATATATTTAGAAGATGTAGTTGCATAGATGTTCCTCTATAGAAATAGATTTGGTGAATCCTGAAATGGTTCGTCAGACTGCTCAGCTTCTGTTTATGAGTTCGATTTTAAATCAATAGCGTTGCCGTGAAATGTAACAACCAACAAATTCATAGCTCATCTCGTCTCATTGAATGTGGAAGGTCATTGATTTGAGGCCTAGCTCGCAAACACGCCTATAATAATGATTTCTGACGCCCGTTACAAGCTGAGCACGTATATTTTGACATGTGAAATGATCATTGAAACATATGTAGCAATGTTTCGTCCGTTTACCCTTTAGTGGTAAAACCGTAGCAAAATATCCCTCGTAGCGCAATCTACCAATCATCATCATCTCTCTGCCCTTAGTAAATCCTACTTCATGCTAATTCCAAGGTGAAGTAGTAGCAGTAAAATTATATAATTAAAATTAATTTATTTCTCAGGTGCCATCCATATTTTGTTAGCTAACGCTACATGTCAAATTAAATGAAGAAGAGTAATAAAATTTCTTGAATTCGACAAACTTCGATCTATTGTTATAGTTATAAGAATGGTATGTATATTGTATAGGTACTAGTATTATTTGTATAACGTAGGCATATCCTACTAATATTATAAACGCGAAAGTTTGTAAGTATGGATGGACGGATGGATGTCTGTTACTTGATGATGAAACTTGGAATTATATATTGTCTGTGACCTGGATTAACACATAGGCTACTTTTTACCCGAAAAATTAACGGGATCCAACGGGACGGGAACGAAGTCGCGGGTGGCACCTAGTACATAATAAGTTTTTCAACACACTTGCTCATAAAGTGGCTCTATGGTCACCGCAATTAGGCACATAATGACACCCATAATCAAACTGTGACTTTTTCTTTGCTATAACTCACTAGTGAGTTATAGATTTTTTTTTTAAATTTTATTGGTTGAGTAGCTTTGTTACTAAAAAAGTTTTTATTCAAAAAAAGATCGTGTTCAATAGAACGAATAAATGAATGTTCCTATTGCTTGCTCATTTCATGCAACTTCTTATTTAAATAGATAATTTTAACTCGTACGTGTTTAATAAATAAAACTTTCACTCAAATATTGTTTTCTCTGTAATAAAAGAAAACTTTAAATTCCCCATTTTTTACGTGGCAGAATAGGCGCAAACCCTAAGCGCGGAAAATAAATAAAAAAAAACCTCATCCCTTTAGTCTGTGGCCGATCGCAATGCGCGCGCATAGGAAAACTGATTATTTTTTTCCCGCCATGCGAAACATTTTTCACAACGCGTTTTCACTGTTGAAATTATAGTTATTTTATTGTTATTTTATTCACAAGTGTGTTGAAAAACGTCGTATGATACACGTGTGTATTGGTGATTACCGTCCTCGGCTCTCTTAAGACCCTCGCCTACGGCTCGGGTCTCAATGGCACCTCGGCGGTAATCACCAATGTACCACACTAGTACCATAATGTACTATTATTACAAAGTACCGTCGTTGTAGCGTGGTAAAGAAAACGCACTCAAATTTTGTATAATTCAATTAATTTATTTTAGCCTATCGCTCTGCCCCTGCCCCTTCTCTCCACGCTTCTCGAATTTTATAGTTCTTTGGTAAGCAAAATTAATTTACGCTTCAACCCAAAATATACGATCGGTAGTGGATTAACCGTCGTCGCCTCGTTACAACGGAGTAGCAACTCTACAATTTTGATACTCCGCCGTACTACGTTCTACTTACATGCAAAACATGTTCAGCTAGGGACGTGTAAATTGCGGAACGAGACAGATGCTTTATTGCTCTAAATATAAAGGCGAGAATCGCGTGAATGCTGGTGTGATGAAGGGTTTTTGCATGCTTTTTGTATCTTTAAACAAAAGTGCCTTGCGAGTGACAACAGACGAATTTGAACTGATGCGGTTTGAGTATTCTCACTTAAACCAGTCAAAGATCATTCAGATTTATTTTTTTATTATTTTCAACATTGAATGGAATAATTGGATTGGTTTTCAAGTTTTGAAAGGAAAATCTCGTACTATTTTAACGGAAACCTTATCATTTTGAAAACTTTTACTAGATATTTGTTTTCTAATTTTGTAAATAAAATATTAATTATTCTAATTTTCCTTCCTGAAATTTTTCCTTACATTTTACCCCGGACTAAGCTTCTTTATTTAACATCATAGTCTTTTTGAAGAATTAGAAAAAGCAATTATGTCAGTACTCCGCACTCGTGTACCTACCTATTGCTAGCTTGAAAAAATTTGGTAGGATTTAATATAATATTTATTTGGTATAAATTAAGGTTAATTTTATCATGAAACGATTCGAAAACATCTAAATTGATTTTGATTAAACCAAAACCACTAGTTTAAATACGGGTTAGTCCCATCGAGCCCACCGGCTGGCCCACTGGTGGGCATAAATATGGACTCCACGCAAAGTTTTCCGGTATGGTGTGTATAGTATGAATAATATTTGTCGCACTGTGGAATAGAACCAGCGCTTCTTACATCGCACCCGGTTGGTCGCTCAAAGTCGTAGAGGCGATAACATTTTCTAGATAAAATTATTTTGAACTATTAGTGCTTTGGACTGTAAAGAAAAAAAACCATATATCATTCATTTCCCTGGCCTCATCCCACGCTAGGTTCATTCCAGGTCATTACAACATGTTTTCTGTTTCACTGTTATCATTCGTCAACTCTGAATCTACTACTGTCTCATTCATAAATTCCTCTTTTAAAAATAAATAACTCACAGTGTAGGCACATCATCATCAAAAATATTTCAATTTTTTTTTTAATATATAAAACTCTTTTGAAGCTGACTTAGAATCAACGCACAGCCTAAACTATAAGTCCTAGAGGTATGAAATTTGGAGGGTAGTATCCTTATGTAGTGTAGGGGTGCACTAAGAAAGGAATTTTGAAACGTCACACTCTAAAGGGTAGAACGCGAGCTACGCCGCGGGCGACGGCTAGTAATATCTAAAAGCTGTATGTAATAAAATACGCTTAACTTTTGGTACAGAAATAAAAAAATAAATATTAGTCATGTAAACAAATTAAGGTTCAGTATCGCGTAACAAATTACGGAAACATCCACAATCTTTTTAAGAGCCCCTAAAATGAGTGCTCTAAATAATTTCCGTAAATAAAAATGCTTTCGGAATGATCGCGCATTCTTCTCTGTCACAACACAATACGAACATGGGGGTCGAGGCTTTTTCTAACCTTTGGTCACTGTCATGACGGTCGTACTATGACGCCAATGTTTTAGTGTGACCACGGG
This sequence comes from Eulithis prunata, assembly GCA_918843925.1. Taxonomy (NCBI): domain Eukaryota; kingdom Metazoa; phylum Arthropoda; class Insecta; order Lepidoptera; family Geometridae; genus Eulithis; species Eulithis prunata. The sequence goes on along the minus strand of OU974016.1, from coordinate 1,395,472 downwards.
CCAGAAAAACAGCGGAAAATATTAATAAAACGTAAAGCAAATTCTTGTAGATGTTTATCTAACAATTCATTCAAAAGTTTACTGAGTAGACATTGGTATGGATTCTCTTATTGCATTTTTCTAAACTAACCTGATTTGACGGCACTAAAAATGTTGCCGTCTCTCTTTCATAACCTGAAACGATGAGGACGGCTATAATTTTAGTGCTGTCAGGTTTAAAAAAATGCAACAAAAGAATCGGTACCATTGAAATCGAATAATCTTTTTTTTTTAATTTTTTTTTTATTTCGATTGAGCTATACAGTTTTTGCCATGACGGTCATTGTTTTTTAGAAGTCTCCAGATTTACATTCTAACCTGCACTCGCTGATGACTATGAACTATTTGTGATACAATCTAGACGAGTGTTATTGTCGGCACCCATACAAACAAACACTCTCACCCTCCAAACTATACAAAGTATTATCAGCCTTACAACTTAAACGTGAGAGTGCAAAATACGTTTAAAAATTGTGTACTGAGTTGAATCTTTTCATCGTTTTTCGCTTTGAAATTCTAGTATTCTGTATGATAGTATCTTTACGCTTCGTAATTTATTCATTTGAGTCGCGGGATATTTTTTATTTGGCTTTGTGTCGACGCATGGCGCAATCACCGGTATTCCGGAGCGAGTGCGTCGCAAAAAAACTATGAAAACAGAGGAAAAAGCTATTTTTATTGTACCTATATTGATACAGCAAAACCTAAGCTTCTCCATCAATCTACCGAAAGAGTTTTTTGACGAAGTAATCCACGTTTCCTTTTTGACTTTTTTTTTAGGTAAAACGCTGAAATTTTTAACCACTAGTGAGATAGAAAAGTTTGTATAGCAACACCACAAGACTAGTGTTTGTGTTCGGTTTTTGACTTAACTTTTGAGGTTATGTTTTAACTTAGGTAGAACTTTTGAGGTTATATTTTGGAAGTGAGGTAGAATAAAATTATTCCAATTTCAAAAACAACCTTGGCGGATAAGCAAATAGTTTTCTCTTTTTATAAGCACGTGTTGTGTGTGAGGGTGTGTTTGTGTGTTTGTGTGTGTTGTAGGCACGTGTTTACCAAGGTTTCGTTTACATGTGAGAATTATTACCTAGTGCTCGCTCCTTCAGCTATCTCCCGGTAAACATGTACCTACTTACACGTCCGGTGATTTATTGCGTACATTTGAATTTTACTGCTACCTTTGTGAGCTAAGTTGAATGAAACATAATCTAAAACCTACCAGAGAGTAATTTTCTTAATAAAATCTAGACAAATATCGTTGCAACTTTTTTGAGGTGTGATGATACGGTCATGACGATCTTCTTCTTCTTCATTTGTTGTGGCTGTTCGGTGGCTAGGGCTGCTACGAATTTGCCAATGTCAGTGTTTATTGGCGTTTACTGGTTTACTAATCTTTTAACAAAAGGCGGAGATCTGAGTAGGTAGGTTAAGAAAAATTACCGGTGAAGAAGATTTTGGCTGCTATTTTGACACTTTTATGACATGGAACATTTTTTTTATTAGATTTACGAAATAGTCTAGCTAAAAATCATAAAACGTCGCTTTGGCATTGAAAAGCAGAGCTTTATCGATGTAATACTTCCTAAATTATTTCGAGCGTCTCATATCTCAACCCGACATTCATGCGGGATTGTCACAACCAGGCTAATTTACCACTCCTTTATTTTAGTACACTTTTACAGCATTAGATAAATAAAACCACACGCAGTTGTAAGGATTATGATTTTCATTTATGGTGACACGCAACACCAACCCACCAGGGAGTGGTTATAGCGAGCATTTAGTAAATTCTAGGAAAGTATCATTTTAATTTCGCAGAGTATTTTTGTCATAGAGCCTCGTTTTGCGTAATGTGAAAATGATGATGGCATTTGTCATTTGTTTTGTTGATGTAAGGCGTATATTATTTGGTGAGGCTATAAGAAGCAGTTACTTCGTATCTTTGTGCCAATGACAGGCGTCATAGCTCAGTTGATAAAACTTGCCTACCGCGCTGTGGATTCGATCCCCACCGATAACTAAAAAAGATATAGATAGCAAAATATAGAGGTTTCTTCGGTTTGTGTTACTATAATATACTTATACCTAATTAACCTGTTTAAAAGTATCCAAGTTTCCATATGCAAGCTTCGCTTAGTTTGGAACTAGATGGTTTCTTTATAATGTCCATAAAAAAAATAAAAATTTGTCGTATTTACTTCTTAGTGTTCGATATCTTCGTGCGGAGTAATCTTCATATCAACCGGTATGCTATGAAGTTCTTACAGTACCAGCTCAGCATAGCAATAAAGATCAAAGTTATATTCAAAGTTCAAATAATTTAAGATAGCTTCTAAGAATTTAAGATAGGTACCGATCTATCTAAGTTTATTCATACCAGTTCTTAGAAAATGAGAGATTTGGAATTGAAGAGAGAGTAGCTATCCTGCCACTATTATAAATGTTAAAGTTTGCATGTTTGTATTTCAATCATACTGTAACTACCGGTCTGATTTGGCTGATACTTAGGATTAGTCCGTAACCTGGATCTACATGATATAGGAAACTTTTTATCCCAAAAAATTAACAGGACGAACGGGATGTGAACGAAGACGCTGTTGAAAGTTATAGTATGATCTAAAAATCTAAATGAAAATTATAAACTTGACATTTGGCAGTGTCAGAATAAGTTCTATTGAAATACCGAGTTAATTATAAAATGTACTTTTGATGAGTTTTATTATTCAACTAGCTGATACCCGCGACTTCGTACGCGTGCGAAACTTTCCACCAAAATATTGGTCTCTAAACTTTTGGTTTAGAGAGGTTAAGCTGTATCTCAGAATCCACGTCTTTAATTTCAGTAAAATATAGTCTATGTTTCAATCCAGAAAAAGGGCTTCCAAATGGTATAAGTTTCGTCGAAATAGGTTGATCTGCGAACAAACAAACAGACAAACTCGATTTTCAGAATCAGAATCGTTCATTTAGTAGATCTGCATATTTCGTTTATCCATATCTTTAATTTTAGTTTTTTGGTTTTTTACAGTTTTTTAATAGTATAGATAGATAGAACTTAAAGGTGAACTGGGTTTTTCGGAGAACTTCTTCGAGACCGGGTTGCTGATGTCTAGATAACTAACAGTATTTTCAGTCTTTTAATTAAATGGTTATACCATTTAATATTTAATTTAAATGAACATAACAATGAAGAGACTAACAAAAAAGAAAAAACACAACGCAAACTAAAATTAAAATAAAAAGTAGACAGCTAAAAATATAATTTATTTTTCAATAAGTTAAATAAACCGGCCAAACCTCAAGATGATCTAAAGAACTTGGAATTTTTAATTCTCTTTGCAAAAGTTATAATTATCGTAATTTTTAATTTACTTATTCTTTATTTTTGAATTTTCAGCTTCTTAATTAGGTACCTATTCGGATAATGGAGTGCCCCGGGCATCGCCGTGATCCTTATTTTAATGAGATATTAGATTTGTGATGATATTAATTTCAGAATCGCTTATAATTATATTTTTGGAATCGTTGCAAAAATATAATTTGAAGATATAAAAGATTGTTAAAAAATCGGTAGGTTTTGGTCGTTTAAGACAGTGTAATTTATTCACAAAAAAAATTACAACTAAAACAGTATTCACAGTATTTGTAAATATTGTGAATATTGTAAATACTGTATTAGTTGTAATTTTATATGTGAATAAAATAACTTTTTAATAGTAAAAAAAGTATTTACAATATTTACAAAATACACATGAAATATTTGAGCTGTCTACAAAAGTCGTTTAATGAATAATACGGTTCCATTTTAGTTTTATATATGACAATGGCATCTCCAAATTTTTTTAGAGATGCCTTTACAAAAGCTCTTAAAAAATACTAAATAAAAAATTATAATGGGTGGTTTCTACCTTTAGGTTTTCCAAGTAGAACAGTATAAAATAGAGTACAAATCATTGACCCCAGGCAGTGTCGAAAAGACTGGCGACGACATACCTCTTAATATAACCCTTTGGCCATGTGAATGTGTCTTCTTGTGTAGATTATAAAATGTATAGTTCATATTCTTTAGTTATGGTCATTCGAAGAACGTTTATGAGTTCAGTATTTGAGCTGAGCTACAACAATTAGTTATTGGCTAGACTTTTTTCATAAAAAAACTCACTAGTAAAGTAAATAAAACGGTGTATATTTTTAGGTCATATCCATGTTATCCATCCCTAATTTATTTGGGCCTTCCTTGTATCCAACTAAAATATTCTAACACAAGTTTTATTTCCAAGAAAAATCAGGATTTAGTTCAAAGAACAGTCTCAATTTAATTGCAAATCATGAACCGATACTCCTATGTTATTCAATATTGCAAACGTACAAAATTGATCAAAGAAAGCTCGTCAACATTTTCTATCAGCTATCAAACGTCTTCTAAACCGGTGGCGCAATTATGAACATTGAGCATTCTATCATGATGATGCGGTACGAACAAAATGCGTTGCAAATGCGATACCTACTAAAGACTACATAAATACAGCCTATGAAGGCGGTCGCTGAGCAAACTGGCTAATGCGGTTGAGCCCTTAATTTTGTAACAATTGCTATCTTTCAAGTTTACAATTTTCACTTGTAAAGAAAACCTTTATTAAAATTTTAAGACTTTATTTTAGCAAGTGTCGTTCGGGGTAAATATTTGCATTTTATCTCCTTTCCTTTATAACCAAGTGAACTCCTTCCCCACCCCATTTACAACCTCATCCCTTACACAATTTATAAGGAAATTTCGGATCAGGCCTTAGCTCGGAATCCGTAGAAATAAATTCTCCATCAAAGTAGTAGCCTGAAGCTTACCTGGAGCTTTATTTTACAACTTTTATTTTTTTGCTTTCTTTTTTTGTGATTTGTTTATTGAAAAACCAACGAATTAAAACTATGTAGGTTACTCAACTCGAATGCTCTATATCCAATATTTGGTTCAGTGTTCAACTGAAAAACACTGCACATAATATACGTTCTAATTTTAACTATACCTTTTATATTATTAATTATTTAGAGCTGAGTAAACTAACTTGTTCAACGTACTCTAAACGGTCATGATCGCCGTAACTTGCTCGCTGTTCTACCTAAAGTGCGCACGCAGAAATCCCGCCGAAGAATTTAGGCAGCAATGTACCACAATCCTGTTTATGTATGGTAATTTACCGAACGTCAAATATAATAAAAACAATACAAAGGGTCGACCCCATAAAGTCACTAAGAGCATCTTTTATACTGTTATGTTAAAGCGGCCATAAAGTATTGAATTACAGTTCCCATTTACCTGTCCGAAGGTATTTAGGCGATGAAGGTCACGATTAAGTGTCTAAATTTTTAAAGGATAGGCTTTGTTGGAGTAAGCTCTTAATTGGTTTTTCAAAAGCCACTCTGAATAGTCGCTGAATTTTTTTCTTTAGTTTACTGAAAGAGTCAAGTCATCTTTGAGTTTGAACAAAATATTTTTTTAGGTTCGGTTAAGTGTTAGGGCTTTTTGTGGAGTGGTTCGTCGAGGAAATACACCTATTTCTGATACTAAAATAATGCTCCCACTGCTGATATTATGTTAAGCACTTTAAAGTGTCCTAATACATCTTATAGAGTCACTATAAATACAATGCAATACCTTACAGAGCAGATATTGGGTACTAGCCGTCGCTCGCGGCGTTGTTCGCGTTTTAGACCCTTTAGGGTGCGACTTTTCAAAATTATTTTCTTAGTGCACCTCTACACTATATATTATAAGGATACTACCCCCCCAAATTTCATTCCTCTAGGACTTATGGTTTAGGCTGTGCGTTGATTCTCTGTCAGCTTCAAAAGAGTTTTATATATTTAAAAAAAAATTAAAAAAAATTGATTTGTTTTGTTTTTCTTATCTTATCTGCTTATGCTCAGCGGGACGAACGAGAATAAAATAAAATAAAAAAGTTGCATTCCCATTCGTCCCACCAGTGTGACGAAACCCAGTGCGACAAACGGGAATAAAAGCATCAGTCGGGTCAATTTTTCTAATAAAAAAAATACTCACTCAATTTATATCTATTCTCTGATGTCTTTCAATAATAAGAGTATTTTACACTTGCAATGACTTACCAAATCGCCAGAACAGCCGCTGTCTTCTATAGCTAAATTAAGTTTCAAGGGTTTCTCACTAGGCTAGCAGACCCCTTATAATATTTCAAAGATCCAGAGGTGTCAAGTAACTTACGGCTAACGGTGTCAAGCTATTAGTATCTTACTTTGTAATTATATACTAGCTCAAAGAAAGTACTCAGAAAAATGTACGAGAAGAAACATCATTAGAGTAAATATTTCTCTATAAAGAACTGCCTTTTTACTGCGGATAAAAACAACTACTGGGTGTTTAAAATGATTTGTTAATGCTTCAGGTACCTACTGGTAAAAATTCACCAGACAATACCGCGGAGTTAATTTGAAAAACGTGTTTTGCAATACCAAGGATAGATATAAATGTAGTATTAAAATCGCGGCGGAATTCCGCGTAAACTCCGCCAAATGTTCAGGAATACAGCGAACGATCTATTTTGCTATTTGTACTTGCCAGGGTAATTCGCGGAATTCCGCGTGATTTGAGTCTATGGCGCATGTCTATGGCGCATTTGTTGGTATATTTTTTACATAAAAAACATCAACAGAAGGATCTGTTTCTCAGAATTTTAATTTGAAAGGTATTCTAGGTAAGTACCCAAATAAATAAGTAATTTTACCGTAGATGGGTATTATATTTGAGAATAAAAAAAAAAGTTTACTTACTACAATAAAATTATGTTATTTTTCGTATAAATCGAACAAATCCAAATGGTTTTGTTCACAAGTGTACGCAAGTGCTGAACGTACAGTCAGGTACACAGCTACTTTCAGTTCTCTCAAAGCTTCCATAGAGGGAAGCCGCGTCGCATTGCCCCGCTACTGCCGATTATCAAAATTCGAATCGAACGTTCCATTGATGAAAATGTTTCGTTATTTTCAGCCAGTTTGAGCAATAAATAAAAAAAAAGTGTTGCGTGGTTTAAAAATATATTGTGAAGTGTTCAAAATGATAGGACAAGGATTCTTTTTTGCTGTTTTGTTCCTGATGATGTTCGGAGGTAGGAACTTTTTTTTTAATGAAGTTTTGCCTTAGAGTGTTTGATTTTTTTGTCATCGAATTTTGTAATAGAACTCGGGTGTTTTAATACTAAAGAGGGGTTTTTGATTAAGTATGTGAATTAATTTACTTTATTTCTGTTAAAATTTATAGAGGTACTTATAGGCATTAAGAAACGGGATATAAATAACGTAACTTATTAAACCTCATAACCAATTTAAAAATAAATCTAGTTAAAAAAAAAATATTTGTTATTCGCAGATGTTCCAAAAAAAATAGCAGACTTTGAAAACTCAATTTACGGTAAAATTGAGTTTTCCTAAAATGCCATTCATAATAAAGTGGACGGATGGCGTAAAATGAGATAAAATTGTTTAAAGTAATTGCATAATGATGAGTCTATGGTAACGCTTTCAGAGAAAGGTCGCGGTAAGACGTGTTTGAATATTCATCGGTGAGGGACAGAACGGTTGGTTACTACCACCGACACGACAACCTACACGATATCGTAGTACAGTCAGCATCATTCGTAAATGATCATGAGTCTGTAACACGCTTGGCCGGAATAACCGCAGCGCGCGCGTGATAAATGTTTCACGTATGAAAGTTTTAATAGTTATTTGTTATACAAGAGTGCAAAGTTGCTTTTTAACCGAGTGTTCAATTTTGATGACCGAGCAATCGAAGGATTCTAAAATTGAATCACGAGCGCAGCGAGTGATTCAAAATTAGAATCCTGAGCGTTAGCGAGGGAATCAAAAGAACACGAGGTGAAAAATCTTTGCACTCGAGTGCAACACGTAACTTTTCATTCCACCTCAGCGAGGAAATGACTAAATGCAAAAAAAGCAAATTGAAAAAAGAACACCAAGAAGGTTCCGAGTCTGAGTTTTTAACAAATTAAAAAAAAGTTGTATGATATATTCGGCACCATAGAGGTAGCAGTAAATAGGTTTAATGTTTTTTTTAATTCACAAACTTAGTGCACCACGATGTTCTAAATTCAATTTACTTTATCCTCTAGAGAATAAAAACGGCTTTTCCACTCAGATATTGAAGAATAAAAATACTCTTTCCGAGATGGTGGGATGAAAAAATGTTTTATGACTGTAAACTAGGAATTTCACAGTTTCTTTTTGAGTTATTAATAAGTAAAATCTATCCTAAAAGTAGTATTTAAATAAATAAATGTTCATAGACATTACTTATAATGCCTTCTAGTCCCAAAGTATAAATAACTAGCTAGAGGCTGATAGAATACATTTACATTTCTTAATGTAAATAAATACGTATAATAGCAACACCTAGACACAGAACAAACATCTAATATGTTTGCTATCACACAAATGTTTCTTCTTGGATCGAACCCACGATCTGCACCGAAGGTAGAGCTATTACCGACTAAGCTGACGCCTGTCATAATAAAATAAATAAAATAATGATTAGGACGTAAGCAGTTTTGAAATTCTAAAACATAGATCTACTTCTGTTGCTGACTGTACTAGACGCTTTCCCACCGAGTCGGCTCCGACACTATTTATCGAGCCACTGATTCCTCGCTATCGTGCAGATGTCGGTATCGGCCAGTGTAAAAACGCCTAATCTGGTACACGTCTGGTGAAATTATTCAACTTGCGTATAGGATTTACATCATGGAAAGTGTTTATGTAAAAATATCAGAATAACGCATAAAATTAGCAAAAAGGTGACAGCTCACCTTGTATATTATAATGATCATAGAGCTTTTTGTGGAAAAGCTCGTCCGGGAAAGTACTGAGCCCTGTATCTGTGAATTTGTTTGGACTTTCGATTCGATTATTCGAGACATTTTGTATGAAACCCGGATAAGTGCCTCTAGCGGGAAATTTGGGAATTGTGCAGTTCCCAACAAAAAATTTCGAAAATGCGTTTGCGTGTGCTATACTCGATTCGAAAGTCAATATAAATGCACAGACTTAGGGCTCAGACTCGGGGCTTTGGTACCTATTTCTGGCGCCAAGCAGTGATGCTCTTGCTGTGTTCCGGTTTGAAGGGTTATGGTTATGGGTGACGGTGCTATTATACGCACATGATACTTAACACCGCCACGTCTCAGAGTGATGGGAGAGAGATAAGGTGAGCTGAGATCTTTTGGTGCCTACATAAGAACGAGATCATTTAATGAAATCTAAGAATAGTCCAGTCATTTTAGTAATTTTACTTCGAAAATTGAGATACCCAGCTATAAACTCGTATAAACTTGTATCTTGATATTCTAAAAGTTGTCTCAAAAACAAAAAAAAAAAAAGGTAGGGTGTAAGATTTAAGTAGTAAAGAAAAATGTTTTAAAAATTTAGTGCATGCCCAAAGGTATGTACCCAGAATTAATGTTAATAATTACCTACCTAAGTTTAAGCGCCCAAAACATTTGAAATACCTGGAAAAGGTGAATAAGTTTTAAAGTGCCTCCTACAGATAAGACCAAATTGTAACACTTATTTATGCAAATAAACATCTTGTGTTCGACTATTAAAATCTCCGAGATTCTTACCTAATTTTGGCTAAGATGACTGGACTAGAAGGCTAGTTAGTGGCGTGTCCCCATGTTACGTATACCACATGTCCACATATTGTTTTATTTTGTATTCTACACGTGTTGGCTTGCAAAAGCCATCGACGTTGTTGGAATACTAACCGGCTTTCTCACGAGTTTTCCTTCATGACAATAATTATATGAAAAACAATTCTCGTACACGACTGGGCTTTAACTATCCACAAAACGTGCCCTATGTGATATTCCACGGCGTCCAATCTGAGACGTAAATGCAGACTGGCGAAACTCTCGAACTGGACTCGTGCTTTCGAAAAGCGAATGTATGAAACGGGGGTCAAAATTTGAATCACGTTTCATACAAAACGAGATTTTCAGTGTGTAAATTTGGTAGAATGGGAGTCCCGCTTCTTCTTACGTAGGAACTACGTATTACATATTCTTTGGTAAATGTGTTAAAAAAGCTGCCTAAATTCAAAGAGGCTTTAATCAGGCGAGCCTACTTTCTACAAAGTTTGAGTTTTACTTGAGAAAGGGTTTAAGACAGTTCAAATAGAAAGTTAATTAAACTGAACTTTTATTACTTGAGCTAATGTTATCGCTCGTTGTACGGAACTCTGCATATTTTGTGCAAACTTGCATTGTAATTGCGTTCATATTGCTACTTGATTAGAGTAAAAATTTGTTTAAACAAGGTGTAACAAAATAGCTTCTTTAAATCATCTTTATTATGATTAATATGTAATATTTTTTTTGAACTATAAAATTTCAACTGAAAAATAATTCAATACAATTAAGAAAAAGAGATCTATGAAATAAATTAAGCGCACGTGACGTAGATTGCTTAGTCAATCTTAACAGATTGTCTATGTTAGGCGACGTTCTGCGCGGTCACTATATGGATGGGTGACCGTTAGTGGCATTTACATCTGAGCTGCCGTGTTTCGGAGGGTACGATAAACTGTCGGTTCCGGCTCTACCAGTCGTTAAGCCATGCCGGAGGACTTAAGGCGGCCTAAAAACTCCGTCAACTGAGTTGGCCACTAACTCATACGAGCTTGCTTGCTTTGTGAATTAAATTGTGTTTGATTGACAATTTAATAAGTAACTGTCCACTTGCATTTTTAGCTTGCATAAAAGCTAGCATTCACAGTTACCAAGATATTCATTCATATTTATAATAGAAGACCTGGAATTTTTGCTTTCAAAGTAGGTATTTAGATAACCCGAATGCCTCGAAGGCTTTAAATACTAACGTATCCCTTTGACGCGGAGAGGCGGCGTACAGAACCACTAATTCGTAATGGATATCTTCACAATGATGCTACCGACACGACACCTATACGGTATTGGAACCTAACTTTAGTTGAGCTTCTTGTGAAAGAGCTCTTCCGGGGAAGTACTATCACCGTACCTATAAATTACAACAAGGTATTGACCATTGTTGCTATATATGGTCAGTGTGCCTTAATAATTAATTTTTATCTTGTAAATGAATCGGTATTTGGTTCAAATGATTTGATTTTGCTAATTTATTACAATTTGTAATAGTAATGCATTTTGTTTATCGTTTGATTCTAAGTCAACTTTTTTTTTCCCATCCGGCCTCGATGGGAATAACCAGTTTCTACCGACAGTGATGCTTGCATTGCTGTGTTTTGGTTTGAAGGGTGTGGGTTCCGGTGCTATAATACGCACGTGATTTACTTTTGGAAGTACCAACCCTATTTTATTTGTATTTAAGTTTTTTCGTTCAGTAAACAAAAAACCCTCGTAATGTTGTCATGTTCAAGGCTGTCCGTCCGACACTCCCATGTTACATTTCCATGACACATTTCTGAGTTTTATGTAAACCCAGAGCTTGTAAACGTAATCATCCAACACGGGCTGTATTTAAAAAAAGGCTTTTGTTTCTGTATTGTTACGAACACGCAGTAAGGCTACACAATTGATTGTTAAATAATCGACTAGCGATTGAACCGTATAATTACAACTTAATAGAACTGTTTGTTGCAAAAAAAGGACGTCAAATGTAAATTGTACAATCAGGCATCTTTTATGACATTCTTTTTTTAAACAGCGTTATTTTTTTTCGTGACAATTTAACTACGAATTTGTTTATTTTATTTACTTTTTTGTTAAGATTTTTGTTTTATAAATAAACTAGGTTACTTCTGATTTTATAGAATTCAGAATCTACTTCTATACAAACCCAGAATCAAAATATATAAAACTCTTTTGAAGCTGACTGACGATCAACGCACAGTCTTTAACTATGAGTCCTAGAGGTATGAAATTTTGAGGGTAGTATTCTTTATAGTGTAGAGGTGCACTAAGAAAGGAATTTCGAAAAGTCGCAACCTAAGGAGTCTAAAATTAGGATCAAAGATTTTAATCAAATAAATGCGTATGCTGCTACCACGCGAGCAAAGACGCGGGCGACAGCTAGTGTCAAATAAAATCGTGAAATGATAAAAAAGGAACAGCGATGTTCAACCCTGGGAAGGGGTTGCCAAAGTTTCAACAATGAAAGAAAGAGAGCCAAAGTTTCATTTCAACCCCATTCTGGGCAGTCGGTGTAATTACAAAATAAAGTTTATTGAAATGTTTCCTACCGTAATAAACGTGTTTTTCAATGAAAATCCCGGGAAACTTTGTTTTCATTTCATTGTGGAAAGTGCCTAATTAAATAAGTGGGAACTGATGGTAAAAGTTTGTGTTTTACAAAATAAAAGTAACTCGGGTTAGTGAAAAAGAATTTAACACGATTATATGAGGTTACCACTTTTATACTACCATCTACTCATCTAAAATATTCTAAATAAAAGTGCTAAAGTATTTTATTTAATACATACATCTTCTTCTTCATCTAACTTAAGAGCTCAGCTCTTGTCGGTGTAATTATGCAGCTTTCGCCATTTGTCTCTTTCCATACATATACTTACCGCTTAAGAATGTCATCTTTACAATTTTCCTACACATTTTAATTATAAATCACCGAGTTTATTTACAAAATGTAATAGTGTAGAACTAGGCACAGTTACGGTACCAAAGTAGGAGAAAAAAACTGAATTTGAACCTTAAAAGTATTACGTTATGGTCTAGTGGAACTAGGCTTTTAGCTAGGACCGATATTGTAACTTCACCCCTAAAAGAACTTTAACTATAACTTTTGCCATCTTATGTCTTTCCTGATAACTACGGTCTGGGACTTTTTAAGGCAAGAGCACAGATTATATAAGTGACTAAGTGTCTATACTGTCCTGCTAGATCGTTAGCTTCATCGTCACTTATCATCAGATGATATTGTGGTCAAAGGAATTAACTTTTTATTTATTAAGCTTTCTGGTAATTTCGGGGAATTAACTTCCTGCATATTTATTTTTATATTTTGAATCATATTCAAACTAATTACTCATTTAAATTCGACAACACATCGCCATTTTAATAACCAATTATTATTCAGAAAATAATTAAAAAGTTATTAAAAATTATAATCCACTGCTAATTATTTAAATTGAAGTGTTCCAGTAAACTGGTGTTGGAGTCGTAAAAGATGAGCTTCCCAAAACCCTGACAAAGCATGAACAATAAAAAAAGGAAACAAAAAGTATAACTATTACTACTTGTTGGTTTGTTTCTTGTACGTATCTATAAGTTTCCTATATTTTCTATGTCCGTTCTGTATGTTCTGTGTGTATGTCAAATAAACGATCTATCTATAAAATAAACTAGAATAGAATAAAACATATGCGTGACGTTTTGCGCGGTCACTATTTGGATGGGTGACCGCTAGTGGCAATTACACTGACCACTTCCGTGCTTTGAAGTTCACGTTAAACTAATAGATAGATAGATAGAAAGTTTTTTAGTACTTAAAAGTAGTGTATACAGGCGAACTTAATGGTAAAATATTTTACACATTCTCTACCAGCTAACCTTTGGGTAGGTATTACTTATTTACTTGGTGTATATTACTAGAAGATTCTATCGGTTTTGTTTGTGCGTGTCGTCCAGCAAGACCAAAATACCTGTCCTTTTGGTAGCAATCCAGACAGTCATTCACAAACTTCATTAATTAAAATAGATAATAATGATAGCGTTGGGTAGAAAACGTTACCATGCCAAGTGCTGTAGCGTATCCAGCACTCAGCAGATTGCGTAGTCTCTGAGCGCTCTGTATACATTACCTTAGCATAAGCAGACTTCTATAGCGCTCTGTACCTTGCTTATCACTACTCTGAGATAATGCTGAAAACTTCAATTTAAACGCGAGAGTCGCTTTATATTTAAAAAAAATAAAGTGTTTTGGGTGACTTTATTTAGTTAATTCGTTGAAAGTTAAAATTTCACCATGAAACTTTTGAAGTTTATTTAGTACCTACTAGATCTACTCATGTGATCTAGGCTAGATTTAAGCAAGCCATTTGCCTAAACTAGCTATACCAGGGTAAGCATAAGAAATCGTACATACATACATATTACCTAACTAGTTGTACGCACATGTTTTTACGTTTCAACCAAGCTCAAAACTGTTAGTACTTTTAGTATTTAGCTCTTAATTTTTTCTAATTTTGTTTCTGGTTGTAATGTGTTTTGTGTGTTAAATAAATAAATAAATCGTACGAGTATATTTAAACTTTTCTGCCTGAAAAATGTCAAAGTTTTGACTCTACCACGCTTTGACCAATCACTGTCTTTGATAAACAAATAAAGACCCGTGATTGGCTAAAACATCAAACCATCAAACTTGCAACTTCCATTTGCTTACTCTCCCAGGTACCCGTCGCGTCATGAAACGTTACGTTCTGTTTACACGAAGCTAGTTGGCGGGATAGTTCAGTGAGCCCACCACTTACTACTTGTGCTCTTACTGACTTGTTTACTTAACAGTCTTTAACCGTAGCATAAAACTTCAGCATGTTGTAAAGAGGAAAGTGAATAGGTTTTTTCTAGTCGAACTTGCTACACACCCTTGACCGCATCATCGCTTAACATCAGGTGAGAATTTGGTCAAGCGTCTGCAAATAAATTTCATTTTATTTAATTAACCCTTAACTAGGGGCTTTCATCGTTCGTCACAAAACTCTAGCTACTAAAAATCTTGGATGGAAATGAAAATGAACTTTCCTAATAAAAACTACTTAGGTTTTTACATTTAGTTGTCACATTCTCTTAGCAGACCGATTTTTTCGTATTTTTAAAGAGCCTAGTATCCAGTGGTGGATTTAACATGATGCGTAACTAGAAATCCAGTAGCTAAAGATGTCAATTGCACTGTCCCGTGAACTGGCTAGTCTGGTAAACTGAACTATCCCGTGTGATGAGGGCATAGAGCAGGAATTTCGCTGTAGTGTATTTTATTTAGTATTCAGTGGTTGCACGTTTCTCAATTTATCAGTGAGTATAAAATGGCGAGCTGATAGTTTGTGGCATGAAGACGGATATTGGATACTTTTTATCCCGGCCAGGGGTTCCCTTGGGGGGAATAAACTTACGCTCCTCGGGCGTAACCATTAGATCCTATACTAGCTTTATCAAAATTAAATATCTTTTATTTAGCACATTATCTTGGAAAGGTTTTATTCGGACTTTTATCTACCAAGTTCTAAAATTGCAGTAGGTATTACGGTGGCTGGGCGTTTCTATAAAAAGATACTATTTTTTTTAATAAACTAAAAATATAAATGAAATTATTTTGATGTATTTTTTTATTCAATAGTTATATTGCTTTTGCTCTTAACGAAAATAAAAAAAATCAAAAGATTTTCTGGTCTGTTCTGAAGAGCTCTGGTGTTTTTACAATAATTGGTGTTCAAAATTATTGGTGACTCTAAAAAGTTATTTATGAAAATGATGATATTGACTAAGTACAAAAACGCAAAGGGGATATAAAAGAAACCCAATCTATACGAAGCCGTTTTCAGGCGAATTTTGTCTCGGGATGCTCTTATCAATTAGGAGCAAAATGGAAGGTTCCTGTTTGATGTACCCTCGGATTCCTTTATTTGAAGTCCAATCAAAAATGCTGGTTCCAATTTATCTATCGAGCCTTTAAATTGTAGCGCAAACAAAAATAAATATAAACGAAACATTCTTGACTTAGGTATTTTTTTCTCAAAGATGGAAGTTAAATTTTTTGATCTTACTCTTTCTTTACGTTAATCAGAAGGTTAAGCTTAATTTCCTTACAAATATTTTGAAGGCCCAGTTGAGAAGGAAAAACATTAATATTTTAATTCTTTTAACTGAGTCCATTCGGGCCATAAAGACCGGGCCCAGTCACTTACTCGGATATTTCTGTGAAGGTTCACATGCGTGATGAACAGATGTTATCTGAGCACACTGGGCACAGCTTTATAAAATCGAGTTGGATTTGGGTACATCCTCGTAGAAGTTACGGATGTATATGACCCACAATTTAAGAAACATAAACTTTATAGAATAAAGAATTTTAACAGCGAATTAGGTAAAAGATTGAATACAAAAATACACATCACACAAGGAAGGTAACATTTGGGGCTTAGTATATCCATCTTCTACTATTTAAATATGTAAAACTCTTTTGAAGCTGCCTGATAATCAACGCACAGCCTAAACCATGAGTCCTAGAGGTATGAATTTTGGAGGGTAGTATCCTTAAATAGTGTAGGGGTGCACTAAGAAAGGAATTTTGAAAAGTCACACTCTAAAGGGAACGCGAGCAACGCCGCGGGCGACGGCTAGTAAGTGTATATTTGTAATCAATCACGTCGTTCTAAATTCGTCGTAATTCGAAAGCGCGATGGGTCGACGACATCGTAAAGGTCGCGGGAAACACCTGGTTGCTGCATGCACAGGACAGAGGAGGCTGGCATAGCATGAGGGAGGCCTATACCCAGCAGTGGGTGATACCGGGCTGAGATGATGATGATGATGACGTCGTCCTATTTTATTTTTACAACTGCAGTTATTTAAGTTCCATTTTGTGACTTTTATAACATCCCAACAAAATTCCAATAACATGTATTGTTACTTAGATTTTATTAAACGAATTACACAGTTGGATCAGTGCCACAGCGTCAGTAACAGTTGGTACTGCGATTCAATTACCGTGACTTAAAGAAGCTATAAGCATTACAAAGGTCTCTTTGATTAATTTCAGTCTTTGCCCCGAGGGTATTCAAAATTTGTTGATTCTTGTTCATTTCAGGTGATTTTTTCCGTAAATTTGCACAAGCTCGACATTCCTATCAACAGTAAGATATGTGCAGACTGCAGACTTTTTGTTCGGCCGATAGCTTTAGTTGGTACTAGTGCAAACGGCCGATACTTTTTGTGATTGTTAATAAGAATTGATGGGTAGAGCATTCCTTGGGTCGGGATGTACGTGATGTCAACAAAACTGGCTTCAGCAGAAAACCAGCGCTGCGGTATGGAAACATACCGTAGCATTAAGCTGAGCTGAGGCCGTTTCACCACCACACACACACACACACATTGTTTTAGCAATTTTTTAAGTTATGTTTTTCCTGTATACTGTTACTGTGGTGAACAATAAAGAGTTATCTTATTTATTATCTTATATGATAGAGTTAAGTTATTAAGTTTCATGTATGTTTAGATTTTAATTGCGGTGTGGTGTGTAATAAAGTATTTTCTATCTTCTATCTATCTTATACTGAATTTTTGTAGTATATCTAGATACTGATTAAGAGCCCGTCAAAAAGTAATGTATAATATTAAATTAAATAGTATTTTTTTTCAAGAGTTAAGTATGTACTGTGGAAGTTTGTAAATCCAAGAACAGGCAAGAAACTTACGGATAGAACTCACAGCTTAGAACTAGAGTTCGACTAGACATAATAGATTTTTTTGGAAAACTCGGAATATTATGTCGTTTTTATCAATATAGTGTTGCTTGTGCATCGGTCACTTAATATAATAATAAATATTCACGGACACTTAACACAACGCCTTCTAGTCCCAAACTAAGCAAAGCTTGTACTATGGAAACTAGATGGCTGATAGAATACATACATACATTGTTTTTTTATAAATACATACTTATAATACATAGAAACACCCAGACACAGAACAAACATCTATGTTTACAACACACAAATGTTTGTTCTCGGTGGGGATCGAACCCACGACCCACAGCACGGAAGGCAGAGCTACAACCGACTGAGCCATGATGCCTGTCAATATAAACGTAAATACTATATTTAACCACCACCAAATAATATGACGCTATACAAAAGATATTATTCTGCTGTCAATTTTACATCAATTTTTTTCAAAAAACTACCAAATATACTACCATGCCACAAAAACCCCACACCCTAAATGTGACACAATAAAACAAACGTGAAAACACAGTAAGTAACATTTTCTTATTTTATTTATGTTATACGTAATAACAGGTACCTTTAGACTTATAGCGGTGTTAAAATAATCTTTATAAGTGAGTATTTAATCACTCTAAGCCCTTTAGGCTTCACTGTTTAGTGGAAAATCTTACTCTGGTATTTTGGGTTTACCTCAAGATGTTATTTGAACAATTTTACGTGGAAAATAATTATTAGATCTTTAAAAGATTACTAGTAAAATTTAAATTGTTTTAGTAAATGAGTTCTTAGTGGTGTTTATTTTGAAAATAATAAGATCTGATTCCTTAAGTTACTACACACAAAAAAAAAAACAAAGAAAGCAAAAGTCACGATCATAAATCAATGAATTAAAAAAAAACAAGTTTCTTAGTCGCAAAGTTCGAATGCTGCATAGAAGATACATGGCTGTATTTGTGTGCTCGTCCATAGTAGGTACTCTACAGGGACTGTTGTGTCATTTAAGGTAGGTATATATTTTCAGTACAAAACTAGCAATGCTTTTGTGCAACGTATACCTAATTTTGTTAAGAAATTGTAGACGTTAGTTACCTCACTCATATTTTTTAGAGAGTAACTAGACAACGCATCTACTTAATAATAATAATAGGCCTTTACATCTACTGAAGATGATTTATACAGCGTCAGACAGAAGGCAACCCATGCCTACACTTAAACGGGACACTGTAGTGCCTGGGACAATGTTTAGATGGCGTAGGCTTGCCCAGCACCTATACCATCCTCTCATCTACTTACTATCACAGAATATTAGTTGTTACTATTAGTTTACTAACGATGTAGTTTTCATCAGTAAAAGTAGTGGATATTGTTACTTAGGCCTGTAGCTCTATCACGAACAAATCTGACAGTCGCCGTGCTAGCGTATTCGAGTTATATTGCGCGTCAATGCCAGCTCGACTGCCAACTGTTGTAGTGTCACCGCGCAGTGTATCTCGAATACGCTAGCGTTACGATACGTTTGCGATTGTCACATGTATTCGTGGTCAAGGCACTGATATGATAGTTTTTAATGCACGTATCAAAACAAAACACTGTCGGAACCATAAAAATAAAGTCCAAGAGCGTTATCCCATAAGCAAAATAACTATGCATATTTACATAAACTCATTCCAAAATTTGTTTTGCATACGTGCGTATAGACCAAATCTGGTTGACCTTTCAATATTCTCTACAGCTTAGGGAGTTTGCACCATATTTGTACAGGATAAGGTGCTGTTTCGTGCGCACAAAGGGTGTTAAGCATGATTTGCATTCATATGAGTAGTTATGTGACACTGAAGTAACAATTCAGCAAGAACGGCGCTGTCCATGACAGTACTTGGTTTGGTTATTAATTTAGTCACTATTGTTATAATTCCAGACGGAAATATCGCTTTTGTGTACATCCAACATTAAGTTCTTTTTTTAAATGACTTCAAAAAAAGAAGGAGGTTCTCAATTCGATTTTTTTATACAACTATATGATGGGACTAGCTGATGGCCTGTTGTTAAGTGATAGCTACTGCATATTACAATTAATTACCTCACTGAGCCCGTCCTCAGAGGACTCGCCCTGTGATGCAAAAAACTTTGTCATTAGGCTACTAATAAATACGAATAGACTTACGTCTTTGAGTGCTACTGTTTACCATTGAAAAGGTAAAATATTTTTTCATCCCACCATCTCGGAAAGAGTATTTTTAATCTTCAATATCTGACTGGAAAAGCCGTTTTTATTCTCTAGAGGATAAAGTAAATTGAATTTAGAACATCGTGTGCACTAAGTTTGTGAATTAAAAAAAACATTAAACCTATTTACTGCTACCTCTATGGTGCCGAATATATCATACAACTTTTTTTTAATTTGTTAAAAACTCAGACTCGGAACCTTCTTGGTGTTCTTTTTTCAATTTGCTTTGTATGCGGTTCTTTACGCGGCATTTTTTCACGTCATTGTCAAACCTTATATTAAAAACAAGAAACTTGAAAACAAGTGAAAAAACTAAAATGAGTGATTCTAGCGACGAGGAAGTTTGTTTGACGCCAACAGAATTGACTGAAACTGTTAATAATGCGCAAATTAGTCATTTCCTCGCTGAGGTGGAATGAAAAGTTACGTGTTGCACTCGAGTGCAAAGATTTTTCACCTCGTGCTCTTTTGATTCCCTCGCTAACGCTCAGGATTCTAATTTTGAATCACTCGCTGCGCTCGTGATTCAATTTTAGAATCCTTCGATTGCTCGGTCATCAAAATTGAACACTCGGTTAAAAAGCAACTTTGCACTCTTGTATAACAAATAACTATTTTTCACAATTTTTCATTACCTACATATAATATAGCTCAGTGAGGGACTACGCTGTCAACTAAAACGACATCCATCTCTTTTAAGCTTAAAACCTTTGTTCACCAGTTAACCATCGATTACATTTATGGCTATAACCATGGGTTAAGATAGCAGGAGTTTAAAACAATAGAATGGTTAGATAATAATATACTTAGCCATAAGCGATGGATGTTTCTTATAGTAATCTGTATAGCTTCAGATCTATTTTATTGTGGGATGAGATCGGGTAGAGCATACAGTGTTTTTTTAACAAATATTAAAAATAACTAAATTGCCACATAGGTTTAGTAATTTTTAATTTCATTACATAGGTCATAGCATTATACCTAACAGAATCTCTGTGTAATCAAGGAATAAGTCTTCATAGCCACAATATTTTTAATTTTGCCCTCATATCGCAAGCTCTGAACTGCTTTCGCTGCCCAGCATATGTCAAGTGACGTGGCTACAGATATACGAAAACAAGAAGCTATTGACGGCAAAAAACGCGCTGATGTCACTATTTAGTCACAGAATACTTATGATTTAGTATGAAAACAGTTCAAAAAAGTTTTTATGAGATAATGATTGCCCCTTTGCCAGTAGCATCGTTTTCATTTGTTT
Organism: Eulithis prunata; assembly: GCA_918843925.1. Lineage (NCBI taxonomy): Eukaryota > Metazoa > Arthropoda > Insecta > Lepidoptera > Geometridae > Eulithis > Eulithis prunata. The sequence goes on along the minus strand of OU974016.1, from coordinate 1,374,448 downwards.
AACGTGTCGCTTGTTTCTGTTTTTAGGTACATAAAAATAGCCGGTTTTAACGGCTGGTTAACGTTTAGGTAAACTACAGCCACAAGGCTATTGAAATCCAAGCCTATTCATAATGTGACTAAGCCTATTCAGTACGACTTGACAATGTGAGGGCTTTGTTTGAAAACTGTTTGGTATAGGAGTCAGCGGTCAGTCATCTACGCACGACTTTCTATAGAAGTTTGTAAACAATGGAAATTAGGCGTTTTTAGGGTTTCGTCATCCAAAAAGAAACCTGTAGTTATAGTTTCATTGTGACTGTATCTGTCTGTCTGTGCGTCATATTTACTAGGTATTAGTACCTATAGCAAAAGCCATAAAAGGCAAGAAAGTCTAGGTCCATATGTTTTTTTTTTATGTTGTAACTGGCAGACGAGCAGGCGGGCCACCTTATGGAAAGTAGTCACCGCCGCCCATGGACACTTGCAACACCAGAGGTGATGCTAGTGCGCTGCCGGCCTTTTAAGAGGAGATAAACCCGCCTTTTGAAGAACCCCATCTCGAAACTCCGTGGTAAAACCGCAGAATAATGCCGATACAGCAATCGTTACTCAAGCATAGATTTGAGTAGAGATTTTTATACAAAAACATATGCTTGAGTCCGGATCAGTGGTTGAACAGGAAATCAGCATACAGGCATATATTTTACTAGCCGTCTCCCGCGGCGTTGCTCGTGTTAGAGTGTGACTTTTCAAAATTCCTTTCTTAGTGCGCCCCTACACTATATAAGGAACCTACCTTCCAAATTTCATACCTCTAGGACTTATAGTTTAGGCTGTGCGTTGATTCTCTGTCAGCTTCAAAAGAGTTTTATATATATTGATGACTAGCTGTCGCCCGCGGCGGTGCTCGCGTTCTACCTTTAGAGTGTGACGTTTCAGAATTCCTTTCTTAGTGCACCCCTACACTATATAAGGATACTACCCTCCAAATTTCAAACCTCTATGACTTATAGTTTAGGCTGTGCGTTGATTCTCTGTCAGCTTCAAAAGAGTTTTATATATATTGATGACTAGCTGTCGCCCGCGGCGTTGCTCGCATTCTACCTTTTAGAGTGTGACGTTTCAGAATTCCTTTCTTAGTGCGCCCCTACACTATATAAGGAACCTACCTTCCAAATTTCATACCTCTAGGACTTATAGTTTAGGCTGTGCGTTGATTCTCTGTCAGCTTCAAAAGAGTTTTATATTTATTGATTCAGTTGAGTTGAGTTCAGTTCAGATTGTTTGAAAGTCATCTTAGAATACTTTTAATATAGGTACCTACTTAGTTTAAAATAAACAAAAAAGTTCTGTTACCTATTTTACAAAAAGTAAGTACTTTTCTGTATAAAAAGTAGTTTTGTTTCCTATTGTTTTGGAAACTCGTGGAAATCATAAATAAATGGATGTTATTCTTTTTCAAGAAATATATTATAACAATGCTTCTAACTTTTATCATGAATATTCTGAGAACCTTCAAAGCGTTTCTTGTCGATATCCAGTTATGAGGAATTGTTTTATGAATAGGTAACAGTAAAAATTAAATGTAGCTTCAGGATCAAAGTTTCTTACAAGTACCTAATTAATGGTAAATATTGATCAATATTTCACAATTCCTTAGCTCTTGTCCCGAACTAAGCAAAACTGGTTGGCCATTTTTTAAATAGAATTTTATTAATAAGTAGCTGTACGTAAAATTATAGATGTCCGTCTGGATTGAGGGATCCTATAGGCATGGCTCAGTCGGTAGTAGCTCTGCCTTCCGTGCTGTGGGTCGTGGATTCGATCCCCACCGAGAACAAACATTTGTGTGTTGTAAACATAGATGTTTGTTCTGTGTCTGGGTGTTTCTATGTATTATAAGTATGTATTTACAAAAAAAAAATGTATGTATGTATTCTATCAGCCATCTAGTTTCCATCGTACAAGCTTTGCTTAGTTTGGGACTAGAAGGCGTTGTGTTAAGTGTCCGTGAATATTTATTATTTATTTATTTATTTATAGATCAAGATTAGGCAGGAAAATTCTTAGAATTGATAGCATTAATCAAAAAATTTGGAAAACCTAGGATACGGGAGTTATTGCCGAAAAACAGAATCCCTCAATCTAGCATTTCGGGATAATCGCATTCTTAGTTCTCAGAAACTTTATAGTACCTACAGATTAACACCTACACATAGAACATTTTATTTTATTATATTATCGGGCACTTCACTACATACCTAATATTCAGTCAAGTGCGATCATTTTCAGAGTAGTGTAACCACGAGTAAAATAAATTACTCGTAGTCATACTGGTGTAGCAAACCGGTGTGACCACGAGTCCGTCGTCGAACAAACATAGAAAAAACATCTATTCTTCTGTCGTTACTCTCCTTAATAAAAAAACGAAACTAAAACACAATCATGACGTAATTCTATACAACGAACCGAAAGAACTCGTATCAACAACGTTTTTAACCCAATTTAACCTGTTCCAACACGTTACAATTTCATTTGTTGTCTTTCCATTTAATTTGCACTCTATTCCGTTGGGTTAAAATCTAATCCTTTCGCCAACTTTTATTATTTCATCAAACCTTTTGCATTTCAGTTCGTGTATTCCAAAGTTCTCATATTGCTCACGGGAGTAGAATGAGAGTGGTGACAATGAGAGCACGTTTGCTGCAACTTGTACTCGCATCAACGTGTAGGGAAGTGTGGCACAACAATTATACAAGGCAGTTCAGTGAAATATAAAAAAGTCATTACTTTCTAAATCCTAAAAATTTGACGTTGAATTTTCTTATATTACGCTCGATACAACCTAATTTAAACCTAGTGGCTTACTAATTAGAAGATAAATCTATTGAAACCTATGACTAAATCAATATTTACGTGCAACTAACAGAAAGTCAATAAATATTTTCTTAGTACACAACAAGAGGTTTGCTAGAAGAAAACTCTTATTAGGGTTAAGCTCGCCTTTGTACATATCTTTAGTTTTAACTTGTTTTCTCATATTTTTCTGTGTCCAATAAAGAATTTAAGAAAGTCTTCCCTTCCCGCACAACTCGCGCGAGAGGTGCACGAATATTCCGCTACAGAATACCATTTCTAAAGTAAAAAGGGTTAACTAGGGTAAACCAGGGTAAACTGAATATTTTGCGGTTACCTCTACGGGGAATAGGCAGAACTAAACACAACTGGGGTGAAACCGCAGGTAAGGACTCTAAACATTTAAACAAAGTTAGATTACAGCGTTTATTTTTTTGGTAAACACTTTCAGTGACTTATTAGAAAATTAGAAAACAACTAATATGTGCAGTACAGCCCCCGTATCGTAAGCTCTGAACTGCTTTCGCTGCCCAGCATAATGTCAAGCGATGTGGTCGCAGGTATACGAAAACAAGAAGTTTTTGACGGCAAAAAAACGCGCTGAAACGCGCTAATGTCACTATTTAGCCACAGAATACCTTATGGTTTAGTATGAAAACAGTTCAGAAAACCTGTCAGGTTTTTATGAGATAACCATTGCCTCTGTGTTTACTTACGATAATATATGTTGCGAATAATCTATACCAAAGGGAGGCGTGCCCAAAACATTAACTGATAAGTACAATATGTCTGTAATAATATAAGGTGACTTTAATTAGGTATGAAGTAGAGGTAGCTGGCAAACACTGGATGAGAAAAGCCGAGGACCAGACTCTGTGGCGCGTCTTGGGAGAGACCTACGTCCAGGAGGTGACCGATATAGGTTGATGATGATGATGATGATGACTAAAAGTTCGTTTGTCATTTGTTTTATATTTTTTTGTGCTGGGCAAAGTGATGTTAGAACCAGCGGGCCTAGGATGCGCACGCGAGATATTTGTCATGTCGTTCTGTCAAAATGTAAGCATTTTGCACCAGTTTAGATACTATTGCATTATCTGTGGTAATGTTGTCGAGAAACCGCGACTTTGAATCTTCAACTGTTGACATTTCTGCATGACTATTATCTCGTCCTCAGAGAGGTACGACGACTAACAAGTGTCAAAAGTGTACAATAAGAAGGCGCGTTTTGTCGACAACATTACCACAGATAATGCAAAAGTTCAAAAACTGGTGCAAAATGCTTACATTTTGACAGAACGACATGACAAATATCTCGCGTGCACATCCTAGGCCTGCAGATGAGGTGACGCTGGAACCGGGTAGGGTTATGTAGAATTGGATAAGGATAAAACCGACGGTGTAATGCAAACAACTAATTAAACTCATTGAAATTGAAAACCAATTCCGACAGTGTTTGGTTTACATTTCCATATCCCAGATCTAACACGTAGTTTTAATCCAATTAGTAATATAAATGATCGAAATTTATATCGGAAAATTCAGTTTTCAACTATTTATTTTATTGCGTACTTCTGCTTTTACAGCAAAGTTCCGAGTGATTTTCTTTACATTTTGTTCGATAATATTATTAGTTTATAGATTTCTTGAAATCACTGTTTTATTGAGTTTTATTCTGAATCATCGAACCAACCAACCATCTAACAACAAAGTTATACAATATCTGCAGATTTTATCAGAAAATCGACGGGAATTGCAAAAACTCTAGATTTTTGAACGATTATTTGTTCAATACTGACATTTATTGTCTGGAGGAAATCGCTCCCTAGCGATAAGACCGCTCATTCTACGTAATATAATGTAATTTAGTCTGTCTCGCATATTAGTTTGTAAGGTGTACCTACGTACAATAAAGTATTTTCATTCATTTATATACTCGTACCTTGGGCACAGAATAGATATAGTAGGTACCTACTTTTGGGCATACTTGCACCGTAACTGATTTTAGGGTTGCCAGAACTTGCGCTATGTTCAGTAAAATTATGTAGGGAATTTCGGTCCTTAAATAAAGCTGTCTAAATTCAAAAAGTCGTTTAACTTTATTCAATCTCACGAACCGACCCTATACAGAATGTTCAATTATTTGTTTTTGTTTTGTTCAAGTAAAATTCTGTAGGTAGGTACATGATTTGGCTGTCAGAGCTTGTGCTCCAGCTTCTATACGTTGCCATTCTAGAACTACTAGAGAATAGAAAACCAATCATTATTGATAAAGGAATGATCTTTTAACATAAAATATCATTGTTAGAGTGACATTATCTACAAAATTCTTACGATTTTTGATGTTTCTAGTCTTCTAAGGTTTTAGTTCATGGACATCCTGGATGTTTCCAGTATACACCGGTGTCAACTATACATTATAATCTAGATTGGATTACATTTTAACCTAGATTTTGCCGCAGAACCGACAATCGTTGGAGCAAACTAATACTCGAGTAGAGACCGCGTTTAGGCAAGCGTAGTGTAGGACGCCCTCCGGCAAGGAGGGGTGACGATATGTGAAATGTAGCTGGCAAACACTGGATGAGAAGAGCCAAAGACCGGGCTAAGTGGCGCGTCTTGGGAGAAACCTACGTCCAGCAGTGGACCGATATAGGTTGATGATGATGATGATGATGATAACCTAGATTAGATTACATAGTAAGTAAATAAACTTTGTTTGTTTATTTTATTGTTTTCTAGTCTAGGAATTGGAGAATACTAACTTGGTTAGAGCGGTAGTACTCAGTCATGATTGCGTTTTGATCTAGTACAGTATTAATCTGTGGCTAAGTCCTTACAACTAGCGTGGGCGAAAGAGGCTGAAGGGCTTGTAAGTTACAAGCCTTTCAGCCTCTTTCGCCCACGCTTGTCCTAAACGTCAGTCGTTTAAATTTTTCGTATATAGAAAAAGAGCTTAGATTTGTTACAAACTGATATACTTAAGTATTGTTATTCTATAAGTATAATTTGTTCTTATAAATGAAGGGTTCTAGCTGAAAGTGACTTTGAAACGATTTGAGAAGTTATTTTTTTTGTGTTAATTGGGTGAAAAGATTAAAAATCTCTAAAAACTTAACACAAAAGAGTCTTTTTAGATAACAAACTTTTTAGAATAAGTATACCTCTTTCATAAAAAAAAGTATTCAAACTTTTTAGGGTTTTTTTTTCATTGTTCTAATAATCACCAATTGCCCGATTTCACTTACAACAATAGCGAAGTTATTAGTTGAATAAATATTGTAATTTAATTTTAGCTGTTTTCAAACTCCGTAATGGACGTATCAATTCAGCCTATTCATTTGTTATAGAAGTGAAACTAATGAAGCAGAACTTTTTAGTGTTGATTAAAATAAAATGGTCATGGTGTAATTATTTTGTAAACAGTATTCTAGACAAAAAAAAACAGAGTGGTGGAAGGCAAAGAAAATCATCATTGAATTATAAGTGCACACCATTAAATTATATCCTATTATTTGGTAGGGAATTAAAATAGAATAATAATTTTTAAAATAAATATTCATTAGATACTTTCACACAACGCCCTCTAGTCCCAAACTAAGCTAAGCTTGTACTACGGAAACTAGATTGCTGATAGAATGGGTTAATTTCATAATCCCTTTTGAGGTGAGAATATGAGAATGTAAATGCATACATTTTATAGGTACATAGTAACACCCGGGGCAATCGTTGTCTCATAAAAACTGTTTTAATACTAAATCATATTCTATGACTAAATAGTGACATTAGCGCGTTTCAGTGCGTATTTTGCCGTTAAAAAGTTTCATGTTTTCGTATATCTGTAGCCACTTCACTTGACATTATGCTGGGCAGCGAAAACAGTTCAGAGGTAAGGGGGCAGACATAGTACAAATATCTATGTTTGTTTCAAACAAATGTTCGCCTGAGGATAGACTGAGCTGTGACGCCTGTCGATTGGACACAGGAAATGAGTTGGACTTCTATATAAGTATACTAACATACGCGAAATTTCGTCCACGGTTCACTTCCCGCGGCCCTCAACCCCTCACATTGTTCAGAAACTTTGCAATTTCAGTTCTAGAGCCTTTTTTGAGCCTCCTTTCAAAGCTTAGCGAGACTTTAAAGATTTTTTATTGACTTTTAGTTTAGGGAATTCTTTTTTGATCCCTTGGGATGTTCTTTAATTACATGAAAATGGATGGAAATTAGTTCACGATGTGTTTTTGTAAAAATTATGGATTGATGAAGAATGTTTACGAATATATTTAATTTTATGAAAAGATTAAATAATTAAAAAAAAAGCAAAACCTCATAGTAGATATACCTACTCCTTTTTTAATTTTAAATATATTTTAAATAATAATTAATATGATGATAAATAAGCAAAATAATAATAGATAGATAGAAGATAGAAAACTCTTTATTGTACACCACTTTTACAGAAATTATTAAATAAACACAGTTCATTATTCTTATGTGAAGTACAATGGGCGGCCTTATCGCTATGACCGATCTCTTCCAGGCAATAATAAGCCAATAACAAAAATAAAGTTCTGAAACAGTGATCAACCCCTGACGCATACTGCATATTCATATTATTCATTCCCCTCTAGTTTTCACTAGCCTCTATAAAACAAAGTATTGGCCAACACCGAACATTTTTCAAAAACTACATGCTCCTCTACTTATGCCAACATCCGAGCAAGACCAGTGTCGAAGCACTAGTTTAAGTATAAAGTTTATTTCATGAATTATTTGCATTAAGAAAATTTCCTGTGGTTTGGAACACAGGAGGGACATGACCGATTTTCTTCATTTCGATCTACATTTTCTCACTACATCTTATATCAAAAGAAAACACATTTGATTTCTGTTAAAATCATAAGCTCAGAATTGTAATTGAACCTCGATTTCAGTGGGGTCGATTGGTACTAATTCCTTGGTAAATAGTACTAACTAGTACATAAGTATAATATTATAATAATCTATAATTATATAATCTATATTATATTATATTATCTATATTATATAATCTGTGGTAAATGGCTAGATGTCGCTGAAAAATAGAAAAAAAAACCATAAGCCATTAATACTCTTACTTAAACTAGTGCTAATCCCTAGAGAATTCAATTTTACGTTTGGCAGAAACTATGGCATTCACGTTCCAACGATTTTAGTTGAAGGAACAAACTGAAGAATAATTGATTTAACTTTCAAACTTACGCTTCGAATGGTTTTTTAAACTTTCTACGAATATATTTTTATCGTATTGTGTAAGTACCTGCTGAAGTCAGTTACGGTTTTTATCGACGTGGTAAATCATGTTTGTAAAAAGAGATGTGTGATTTCAATGTATTTTGAAATCATCAATAAACATCACTTACCAACAGGTGTGCTGGCAGCCAAATGCTTAGTTATAGCTCATAAAAAAAAATCATTTAGTTCTTTTTTAATCAACATTTAATTTTATATTTTTTAAGAGATTCGGCTTTATGAGAATTTTTACCAAAAAAAATATTAGTCCTACGTTGCTGTAAACCCATGATAGAAACTTTGAAAATTACGAAAAAAAATACTGTAAAGGCCGGTATACATTACCAAAGCGGCTACGGTCTGTTGGCAAAATCTCAAACTATTTACATCATCGCTGCTACCGCTTTCGTTCGTTCATGACATAAAAAATGACAAAACATAGAAACAGCAATCACTGAATACAATTGCCACTTTCATCGTAATGTGTTTCGGCCGTTAATGTATTGAACGTTGAATTTTCCCTAAAGATTTGGTAGTACTTACGTACTTAGCGTAAGTCGTTTCCGGGTGAAGACGTCAATAGAGAGTGTGCAAAATGTTCGTATTACAAACGAAGAGTAGAGCAATTGATTGATTTGCTGTTTACAGAGGAAAGTCTTCCACAGCTTTTGTTAGCCTCGGCTGCTATAAAAAAAAAACAAACAGGTTAGTTTATTACCGAAAAAAGTTTGAATATGAGCCGAGAGCAGATTACCTTGATCACGAATAAATGTGACAATTGTCAAATTTGTCAACATAATAGTCACATTAGCGTATCCGAAATACACTGCGTGGTGACGCTATAACGTTTGGCAGTTCAGGCGGCGTTGGCGCGCAATATGATTTAAATACGCTAGGTCTACGTAACGTGGCGACTGTCAGATTTGTTTGTGACTTGTGACCACCCTTTGTAACTTAGGGCTGCATCAACCAAGTCATAAACGTTTACCCCCATAAAAAGTTAGTTGGCATTATGTCCTGTGCCTTGATCAGGAATAAATGTGACAATCGCAAACGTATCGTAACGCTAGCGTATCCGAGATACACTGCGCGGTGACACTACAACGGTTGGCAGTCGAGCTGGCATTGACGCGCAATATAACTCGAATACGCTAACGCGGCGACTGTCAGATTTGTTCGTGATAGAGATACTGATTACGTATGGAAATCAAAACATAAAATCTACTGTAACTTTTTATAAGATAGGGGGTTAGATATTTCAGTCTTAATCATAAATAAGGACTCCTAAGATTTTCTATGCCTTCTCAAATAACAATGTTGACCATGAAAATTCAACACAAAATATTTTATGCAAAAAGCTTTTTTAAAAGCCAAAGAAAACCTCACATTTTATTACGCAGGTTCAAATGCGAAGTAACAAACTGAAAGTGCACAAAGACTTCTCGGAAACTCTCAAAAGGCTAAGAGCAGATCATCATTAAAAATGCAAAGAATAATCTCTCATTCAACAACAACCCGTGTCTCCAGATAAAATAGCACAGAGATCACAGATAACAGTCCTTTTCCACCAGAGCCCCGACTCTGTGCATTTGTTTTGACTTTCGGCCCGAGTATAGCATACGCAAACGCATTCGCAAAGCGAGAAAGTTTGCATGAAAACCGGATAAGCGCCTCTAGCGGGAGATTCGGGAATTGTGCAATTCCCAACAAAATTTCTCGCTTTGCAAATGCGTTTGCGTGTGATAAACTCGAGTCGAAAGTCAAAACAAATGCACAGACACGGGGCTCTGAGCTAAGCTAAGTTACATTGCTATGTGTTTGAAATTCACCAATAAGCTGCTAATTTTGATGTTGGTAAGTAATCTTTGCCTTTCCTATAGTTAGAAGCTTTGCGAAGTTTGTGGCTAGACGGACCTATGTGGAATATCCCGTATTTCTCACTACTTCCTTCTGTTATTGTAAGTTGCTTGTTCCTATAGGTACGCATGCTGTGGTACCCCATAATTATGGGAGCACCTTGTTTTATTTCGTTTTAAATTTACCTTGATTTGTTTTGTGTAAACCTGTGCTGGGTAACCATTCTTTAAAAATAATATATAAAAAAATAAAAATAGCATTTTCTTTTTTCTCTAGTCTATGGGGGAGACCTTTGCCCAGCAGTGGGACGATATAGGTTAACAAAAAAAAAAAAACTTTTTTCTCTTCTTCTTCTTTATTTTTGTTCGTATTGTCGTAACGTAACCTCTTTGTTTTAAAGACTCATTCTTAGTTTTACTGTCTTTACCTGTCTTTATTTGTCTAATTCACTTGATCGTATGTACCTAACGTTTAAAAGCGTGCAAATACTCTGAAAGTGGAACTAAGTGGGTACGTACAGTCAGACACATAAATTGATTAACAATTTAAGATTGTCTATGTTTTGGGAGCTGTTGACTGTTTGGTTTGTAACTATTTCAGGTAGGTATTTTTAATTATAAAATATATGTATAACAGAAAATCACTTTTCTCAACTCATTCGCTCTTTTCTCCTCTGATCTTTTATATATTTATACTTTAATTTATTTATTTGAGTCCCCAACATTATATACACCGAATCACTGAATATAACAATAACAAAATAGAGGAATGTTACAATAATTATAGGAGACAGACAACAAGCTATTAAGATTAGAGCAACAGCGAGCTAAAAAATAAAATATAAAAAAATAAAAATTAATCACAAAAGCAAAATAATTGACAGTTAAAATTTTAAAATGAAATAGGAATAATTATACATAAAAATAAAATAATTGCGAAAAATTAATGCAATAAATAAATTAAGTATGAACAGGTAAAAATAAAAATTACAGTGACTGATGTTTAAAGTACTAATTAAAAAAGTGGTAAAAAGGTATATAATATTTTGCAACAGCATTTAATTGACTTTGTTGCTGAGTGTACCTAAATAGAGAATTCAAAGTAAATCTATTTACAGAGTAACACTAATTGCGCACCAGTCTGTCTGTCCGAGGCCGTCCTTTTTCGGGGTAGTTAGTAGTTAGTAGTTTGGGGGTTGTGTCGCGTTTTTTGTTATTTTTGTTAAGCCGGAAGTTGACTGGCTTAATTATTTTCCTGATTTAAAATGGCTGAAATGTTATTTATGAAGCCTTCTTGTGACTTCATACTTAGACCTTTATATCTATTGAAGATAATTTATACAGCGTCAGGAGGCAACCTATGCCTACACTTAACGGGACACTGTAGTGCTTGAGACAATGTTTTCATAATAATGACTACAAATAACAACTTGTAATAAGCCATCGTAAAATCATCAGACTTCATTAGCAATCACCAAAACCATCAGCAGTTGGTCCGAAATCCTAAAATCCATACCCCGGTTATCGTATTGAAGGATGTTCAGCTGTGGACTTTTACACGATGATGACGATGATGAGATAAAGTATCAAAAATTGCACTTTTTTATTTAATTTTCTAACTAAAGCACTACCAGTATGTCTAAAAGTAGGTAGTACTAAAGATGAAAAATAACAAGTAGAGCGATTATTAAACAATTTTGAATCTTTATAGTCCGATGATATTGTAGCTGTTAGTTGGGCAGCAGTGGAGAAGACTCGCGCGGGACCGGAGAGACTGGCGTACTAAAGAGCAGGCCTATACCCAGCAGTGGGTGCATACAGGCTGAATAGATAGATATATAGATAGAACCTTTAAAGTAATCTACTTTTATTGCTAACTGTACCTACCTACATCCATCTTCCAAAGCGAAGCTCAGTCCTTCAGAAAACAAGCAAAGCAGTTCAATTTCGGGGTTCCGCAAGCATTGGATACGATGAGAGGTTGTAATCCCCTAAAACTCCCCAAACTGCCAGCTGGAACAATGGAAACAATATTGAATTTTTACCTGACTGCGGCTAAGCTATAAGAAGATTATGGTTTTAGCTGTCTGTGTTTGGGTAAAACACCTTACAGGGCACGTCCTCATTGGACTTGCTCTGTGAGGTAATGCATTGTTATAGGCAGAAGTTACCACTTAACATCAGGTGAGCTATCAGCTTGTTCCATTACTTTTATCATTAAAAAAAAAAACCCTATTGTCGTAGCACGCCTAGTAGTTTAGTAAGTCAAGCGATGTTCTGTGTCTTCGAACGGATGAGTGGATGTTTTTAATAGCACCCGAACTATTCCAAACACTTACGAATATTAATTTATCGGTTTTAAAAATTACTGCTCCAAATTTCCTATATTATGTCATTGAATTTGGTATGGAAAGGCTGATTTACAGAATAGCATCTTTTTGAGCATTGTTGGTTCTATAAAAAGGGTTTGTGACAGACAGACGAACGGACAAAGTCGCACCATGAGCTATTCATATTGATAGCTACGCGTTTACTCTTTGATGTTTTTAGTAATTTTATGCAGTTAAATGAAGATTGCATATTTTTAGATTTTTTTATCTTTCGATACAAATGGTGGAACTATTCGATATCCAACCTGATGTTAAGTGGTAACCACTACTTATACCGATGCATTGCCTAACTCAGCACGTCCAGTTTGCATGACTTTGTATTTGTGCACATTTTAATTATTTTATTTTAATCGGCAGACATCCGTGGTAATTCTGACGGTTCCAACGGAAGATCAGCGGTGTGTTGTAAGACACAAGAAATGCTGAGTTGGACGCCTAATTGTGGCCATTATACCGCGTTCACACTATGCCATTGCTGCTGCCGGCATGAATGCCGCGATTAATTCCGGAATTATTGCCGCAGCAACATCGCCAAGTTCATGCCTTAGCTCTTTGGTGAGGAATTAAAGGCGATGTTGCTGTGGCAATAATTCCGGAATTAATCGCGGCATTCATGCCGGGCATAGTGTGCACGCGCTATTAGATGAGCACTATGGGTAGTGCAGGGAGACACACATTTTATGTTTTGTGTTGTCTTTGTGTTTTACTTACTCTGTGTATTTCATATTTGTGCCCGTTTGTGTGTCATAAATAAATGTATTTTCTTTCTGTCTTTCTTTACATTTCTACAAACAGACCACGTTGTATTGTAAAATATATTCAAAGTTAAAGTGGCATACGTTCTGAATTCGAAATGTCCTCAACATTATAAGAATGTATTTTAGTTTAAACATTGCTCTGTCCAGCCCTGACTTGTTTTATTCATAAGCCAACGTCTTTAAATATCGGTCAACACAATATTACAAAGAAAACACAATCTGTCGTTTATTTGCTGGTACATTTTGTTTCTTCTAAATATATAAAACTCTTTTGAAGCTGACTGACAATCAACTCAAAGCCTAAACTATAAGTCCTAGAGGTATGAAAGGAGGGTAGTATCCTTATATAGTGTAGGGCTGCACTGAGAAAGGAATTTTGAAAAGTCACACTCTAAAGGGTAGAACGCGAGCAACGCCGCGGGCGGCGGCTAGTAAAATTATAAAATAGTTGATAAATATTTGCGTAAGGCTGTTTGTTGCAGGTAGCTACTCACAGCCCTGAACTAAGTCGACGCATAGTTGGCTTTTGCAAAGCTGAAGTTTAACATAGTTGTTGAATACAGAGTTGAAGCTGCGACACAACATAACATGACAGGCGTCATGGCTCAGTCGGTAGTAGCTCTACCTTCCGTGCTGTGGGTCGTGGGTTCGATCCCCACTGAGAACAAACATTTGTGTGTTGTAAACATATTAGATGTTTGTTCTGTGTCTGGGTGTTTCTATGCCTATATGTAGGTACCTTAGTACCTAAATAGATAGCTCTTTTTATTTGTTTACCTACTAGTTTGTTAAATAAGTAGGTATGTATGTAAGTAGTTACTACAGTGTCCCGTTAAGTGTAGGCATAAGTTGCCTCCTGACGCTGTATAAATCATGTTCAATAGATGTAAAGGCCTATTATTATGTAAGTAGAAAGTTATTTTTTGTATTTTTTACCATATTTTAACTTTTATATTTTATACAGTCTATTTTCATTTTACTTAATACAAAAAAGTCATATAAAAGTATCGGGTACGGGTAATAAGTAAAAACACGCCACACCATATTTTTGCACGTCCAGGAAGACTGGTAGACAATGCTCTTAGCATTAAGTCTCCTAGCACTACTTGTTTGTGTAAAAATTAAAAAAACAAAAAAAATAAGCATAATATCAGAATCTGTAAAGTGAAAGCTAAGTTTACGCATACGCGTCCTAAGCCTACGAAGTCCTTTGACCTCGACACCTTTGCCAGGAAAAGACAAGTCTCCGTACCTATCCGATAACTACTCGTATAGCAACCAGAGATGCACTCTATTATCTAGAAGTGCTTTGTTAGTGGACAATAGTGTGACGTGCGGTCGGGAATTCGATACATCGTACACCGGACAGTTACACAATGCAGGCCTGCAATGCGATAGTTTAAAGTGCCTTCATACGCCGCAATGTAACACGCTACAGGATATATTGACGGATATTTGTTTAAAAATGATTTAGCAAGCTATTTTTGATATTGTTTTTAACAGGCGTCACCCCATTGGTCGTGGGTTTGGTTCTCACTGCGAAAAGACATTTGTGTGTGGCAAAATAAGTAGATTTTTAATCTAGGTGTATTTATGTATATTTACAAAAAAAATGTAAATAAGTATTCTAGCAGCAATCTTGTTTCGGGACTAAGTATAGGGTATTGTATGAAATGCCCATGAATATTTATTTAGGGAGTACCTATTTAGTTATCTTCTAGAAGTTCAAGTCAAATTAGATTGGTATTGTTTGCTGTAGCTCCGTATTCTATTTTTTGTTAATTTAGTTGCCTTTTTTGTGATTATTTTAGACCAAAATGTTGTATGTAGATTTCTTGAAAGGCTTGTTTTAATTACTTAGGGTTATTCCCATCGAGCCCACCGGCCGGCGCACTGGTGGGCCGGATGGAAAAAAAAATCCCATGGAGCCCACTCATTTGCATAATTACTTATACTACAATGTTTTTTTATAGCGCGTGCACACTATGCCCGGCATGAATGCCGCGATTAATTCCGGAATTATTACCACAGCAACATCGCCTTTATTCTCACCAAAGAGCTAGGGCATGAACTTGGCGATGTTGCTGTGGCAATAATTCCGGAATTAGTCGCGGCAATAATTCGGGCAGCGGCATGGGCATGTGTGATCGCGGTGTAGGAATAAAGGCGATGTTGCTGTGGCAATAATTCCAGAATTAATCGCGGCATTCGTGCCGGCAGCGGCAATGGCATAGTGTGAACGCGGTATTATTGTGACTAAATTATTGTTATTTTCAAAATAAACAAAACTAACCAACCCAGCGTTTCATACATTTGAACGATACGATCATCATTTTCCTTTTGCAATCAGAGCGTAGTTCCGAAACAATAAAACTCATTTTTATTCACTTACACATCAAACCCCTATCATCTTGACTCCGCAGTAGAATATGAATTTTCCTTCACACGTCACTTCCATTCCGTGAGTGCTCCATGATCTATATGAAATGGCTTATTACCCATCCTGCTTGTACATACGCAACCAATATCTATTTGTCTTACTCACACCATAACAAATTGGTTGTTTTCAGTTGCCTGATGTCCGGCTTTTTAAGTTTTTTTCCGGCTAAAATCAGCTATAATATAAACTCGTCAATCTTAGTATACATTTTTGGCCAACATTAATAGTGTGTACTGAGGGTGGAAATACGCTCAAACATTCCCATAAAATAATATAATCATATTATGAACCCCTATACGGAGTCCAGGAATCGGTCAGATGTATAAAGTATCTGCGTTGTCATGTGTTTATCTTAAAAATGTATTTTTTTTTTAAATCTAATTTTTACCTATACGATCATAATTTTATACTACCTTCTCGAAACATAAAATTTAATTTTTCTGGCATTTCTAAAATATATTCAACACCCAGTCCTGTCAACCTTTCATGAAAGTACAGTTCAACACGAATAAAATTATTTGTGGACCATCACATGACTTTATATTTTACCCACAAATTTCTGTGTATTTTTCCGACTTTTCTTTTTCTTTCCCAGCCGTAATCGTGTTGAGCTATCTCCTTCTTCATGTAATAGGCACTTGACAACATATTTCATGAATGTGTGCGTCAAGAATCAGGTCGAGGTAATAATAAAATACATGTTTAGAAAAGTCCTTGTTTAAGATAAAAATTCAAATAACATAATAATATTTTTTTTTATAAAATATTCGATGAGCTTAAAAACTCGAGTCAAATTGGAAATCTGTTACTAATCAGAAACCCGTTATTATATCGTGAAGGTTATTTTATTTACTCAATTTATCCAATAACACTTGAGCTTATGATCAATTATCTTGAAAATGCGTATTTATCAGAAAACTCCTTAAACAATTATAATAATCTGAAATAACGTAATTACAATATTACTTTGGCGTTCAATTTATTCGGTATTTTTTTCTTTTTAGTTATTTAAAACGGTAAGTATGTAAACAAGTCTTATTTTATTACCTATTTTAATTTTTGTACTCTATATACCTACATAAATAATGCTACTAAAACATTGTATTTACTGCAGAATATATTTAAATTTAGAAGACCAACAAAAATACATAGGTTTTTATTAACTTGGCCGTTGTTCCAAAACTTTAAGTTAACCAGTGAGAGGCCTCAGTGTAATAATATCTTAAAAACACAATCGGTCTTATTCCAGAACGGGGACTAAAGAAAGTAACGGTTTAAACGTCAAGGTTTATACAACCCGGCCGAATTAAGCGGTGTAGCGGGGGAAGTATCGAGTTCCGAGCCAGGTGTCATGTTAATTCGGCCGGGTTGTATAAACCTTGACGTTTAAACCATGACTTTCTTTATACCGCGTTCACACTATGCCATTGCCGCTGCCGGCATTAATGCCGCGGGCTTATTTATCACAGCAACATCGCCTTTATTCTCACCAAGGAGCTAGGGCATGAACTTGGCGATGTTGCTGTGGCAATAATTCCGGAATTAATCGCGGCAATAATTCCGGCAGCGGCATGGGCATGTGTGAACGCGGTATAAGAATAAAGGCGATGTTTTTGTGACAATAATTCCGGAATTAATCGCGGCATGGGCATAGTGTGCACGCACTATTAGTCCCCGTTCTGAAATAAGACCGAAATAAGTATTAAAATATAAGCTACAACTCAAATATCTATCTTATATTATGCTACCTACAGATAACTGGGTGTACGTTGAAGTAAAGTACAAAATAAGCCTTTGAAAAAGAGTACAAAGTAAAAGTATGATTATGGTTTCCATAAAAACGGTGACCGTAATATAGCGGAAAGTTTTTGTGGCTTTTCTGTTTATAGTTCTTGATCAGTCAAAGTTCCGACTGACACGACATGTTTATACAGACGCGTTTTGTGTGACCGTATTTATTCGAATGTATATAAGAGAATCGAAAGGTTCTCTGTTTCATCCACTTCATCCCCTTCTCCCTCTAAACGACGTAGGTATAGGTAACTAGCTCACGTCCTGTTAATTTTTCGGGTTAAATAGTAGCCGTAAAATGTAAAATCTAGGTTACGAACTATATATAATCTACATTTTAATCAATTGTTTAACTATTCAGCTTTTATAAGTACCTACCTATAGCTCCTAAACTTTCACATTTTATAATAGTGGTATATTATATGTATATTATGTATATGTAGAATGTCATGTGGCGGCGACCAGTTTTCAAGACTGCTGCTTAAGGCCGCAGCTTCGTTGCTTCATTAGAGCTTTTTAATTAAAAAGCAGACGAAACAATAGCCCGCAGCAAAATATGGCTGCATTTTGCGAATGCAATGTTATGCTAATAGAGGCTCCTTTACTCTGTCTAGTTGTTTTACGGCAATTGCTGCGCCTGTTTTTAACCTGCAAACGGAGATAATATTATGCACTTTTATAATTACCTGCGTAAGTATTATTGGAGTGGTCTTTTTTTTGAATAAACACTATAAATCAGTCTCTCGTTATGCCGCTTCAGGTCGAAACTACCACTTTTAGGCTCGATACCCCGCTCTTAGCATTACTATAGGTTTCGTCACGTCGCTTCTCGTTCCGCTTTCTTATTTTACCTGTAGACATTGACAAAACTTAAAAAAATGAATAAATAAATATTCACGGACACTTAACACAACGCCTTCTAGTCCCAAACTAAGCAAAGATTGTACGATGGAAACTAGATGGCTGATATACATATTATACATACATTATTTTTTTGGAAATACATACTTATAATACATAGAAACACCCAGACACAGAACAAACATCTGTGTTTACAACACACAAATGTTTGTTCTATGGGGATCGAACCCACGACCCACAGCACGGAAGGCAGAGCTACTACCGACTGAGCCATGACGCCTGTCATAAAACCTATACTAGAGAAAATATCGTTGGCATTTTGTTGCGATGTTATACATGTCACAACATAGAGGTAAAGTCACAGAATGGCAGTCAAAATTCTTATGCCATTTTGTTTTGTTTTGACAGTGACAAATAGTGACAGGGAGAACCTTAAGCACAAGCTTGAACAGTGTAAGTTGAGAGACGATTCTAAATAAGACCATTAATCTTCTAAAGTAAACGCGAACCTATTTATTTAGTGTGTATTTACACTTTAAAATTAATTCAAATGTATTAGAAATATTTCAGTTCACAAAAACTAAATAAACTTTAAATGGGCTTTACAATCGTCATTATTTATTAAAATGAAACAGTTCCCCGAAGGTCGTGAAAGTCGTATTAACTCAATCGGAATAGTTTTGCTGCAAACCCATTTTAGATAACAATGCCCTGTTAAATGGGCACTGATGTGTTCTAAGAAGTAGCGAACGTAACATTACTACAATAATACGGTGACAATAGTATGACGTCGAAAACTCGATTCACCAGTGGGCGAAACGAATTTTCAGTCGAGATAATAATATGACGTCATCTCAAGATTAACATCCCTGCTAAAACTGAGATGAAGGCCTCAGCAATATATACACACTAGCCGTCGCCCGCGGCGTTGCTCGCGTTCTACCCTCGAGAGTGTGACGTTTGAAAATTCCTTTCTTAGTGCTGCACCCCTACACTATATAAGGATACTATCCTCCAAATTTCATACCTCTAGGACTTATAGTTTAGGCTGTGCGTTGATTCTAAGTCAGCTTCAATAGAGTTTTATATATATTGACTAGTGGTTGCGTTGCGCGCGAGCTGCAAGCAGCTCGCGTCTTTTTTTAATGCCGTATTTTTATCAAAAACCCCTAAAAACCCTACTAACTCCTATAAACCCCTCAATCTCATTCGGATACCCCGTTGGAACGAAGTCAATCGATTAAAGTTTCGCAAAAAAAATCTACATGGCCGCCATCTTGGAATATCAACCCCTTATTGCAATAAAAACGCATTTAAAATTTAAAAAAGTGTAAAATTCCATTCAGACCCCTCAATCTCCTTCGGATACCCCGTTGAAACGAAGTCAATCGGTTAAGTTTCGAAAACCGGAAATAAGACTGCCGCCATTTTTTATTTCTGAAATGTCATAATTTTTCTGAAATATACAGGATACAAGCTACCTGTCAGTGAAAGAACGGTAGTCATACCTTAAACTTGGTAGAACAAAGTAAGTCGCCAAAGTCGGGTCTGACTGAAAAATTCAAACTCCTATAGCATGCGGGGTTGCCAGCTGCGGGGAACGAAAATGATCAAATGTCATTTGGGTGGGCCCAATCTTGCCAGCTAGTGGAAATTTCGATTCAAAATGTCGGTATTTCTACTTTTCACGTTCCCGAAAGAAAGCGGGGAAACTACCCTAAAAATGGGAAAAAAATTTCAACCAGGCAACACTCCTTTACCAACTGCACAACCGGTCCATACAATTCATCCAGGTAGAGGGTTGCCAACTACCCAATATTTCGGTTTGAAAATCGTGATTTTTACGAAAATCGCAACTTTTTTACAAAATGGCCGCCACGCCGTCCGCCATCTTGGATTTTTAAAAAGTCATAATTTTTCTGAAATCTCAAGGATATAGGCTATCGTTCTGCATAATCGGTGTTGCCAGCTTTTGAGTTTCGTAGAACAAATTAATCCGCCAAAGTCAAAGAGTCCCAAAAACTAAAAAGTTGCAAGTCTCTCGGGGTTGCCAACCAAAAGTTACGAAAATGGTCAAATGTCATTCGGGGGAGGCCAACGCTCCTATGCAGTCCAAGTCTCTATTCAAAATGTCATTATTTCTACTTTTCATGTTTTTGGGGAAAATCTCGGAAATTACCCGAAAAATGGGGAAAATTTCTAAACCAAGCAACACTCCTTAACAAATCACACAACCATTCGGTACAACTCGACCCCCTAGAATGTTGCCATCTACCCTAAAAATGGATTCGAAAAAAGTGTAAAAACCATGACCTGTACAAAATGGCCGCCACAGCCTCCGCCATCTTGGATTATTCAAAAGTCATAATTTTTCCTAAATCTCAAGGATATAGGCTACCCACCCCTATACTCAGTGTTGCCAACTTGCGAGTTTCGTAAAACAAAGTAATCCGCCAAAGACAACCCTAAAAAGTCGAAAAATTCAAATCGAAATTGCGCGGCCGCCATCTTGTTTTTTTTTTTTTTTTCACCAATTCCCAAAATCCCAACCTACAATCAGTCGGATGACACGCTCGGACGCCCTCTATCTATCATAGTTTGCGAACGCGCAAATCAACACCGGCGCCATCTTGGATTTCGAGAACCGCTATAATTTTCCTCTACTTACTCGGTGTTGATACACATTTTCGTAGAACATCATTGTGGTGTAGCTCCACTCCTTCTGCCTTTTCTAGCATGTCAATCAGTCAGTCAGTGGTATTGTAGCTTTATATAGTATGACTAGTTATATAGTATGATATCATTTATTAGTTGAAAAACTGGAAAACCGACTTCAATTTGCTACGTCTTCAACATTAATTGATGATGATGATGATAGTGGCAGTTCATTGGAATTGTTTTATTGACCGTAAACACTAAAAAAAAGTCACAGAAAAGCAAAATACGCAATGTTGGTATACGATGGATGATGTGTTTTTTCATCAATTTTATCATTAAATTTCGTTAGTCAATGACGGTGGTCGTTTCTTGCAAAACCAAAGCCTAGTTCACAAAATAATCTGGGTGACTTACGATTTAGAAAATGGCCTTTACTGTTAAATCAGACGGGACATTGCCAAAAACAATTCTACACGAATATCCACTTTAAATAATTGCTTTTTGTTGAGAGTGTGGATTACTTTGTTCGGAGAAGTTTTTTATATATTAAAAAAATCTCTGACATTTTTATTAGCATTGCATCCATAAATAATGATGAATATGGCTATTGTAAACTAATGAAGCATAACAATACCTTAAACCCTCACATCGTCGTAGGTTTATATGTTTTTTTTGCATTTATATCCGAAACTAGCCGTCGCCCGCGGCGTTGCTCGCGTTCCAGACCCTTTAGAGTGCTACTTTTCAAAATTCCTTTCTTAGTGCGCCCCTACACTATATAAGAAACCTACCCTCCAAATTTCATACCTCTAGGACTTATAGTTTAAGCTGTGCGTTGATTCTCTGTCAGCTTCAAAAGAGTTTTATATATATTGTTAAATGATGACGATTAAATGACCCAGAAAAACCTAGCAACCAATTTACGACCAGAAAAATGATAATGGAAAAAATAGCCTCAAAGTTTTATACCGTACATAAAAACCCTTGGGACATTTAATAAACGCGACTTCAATGGAAGCGTATAAAAATACCACTGCATTTCTGGCAACCCTAATGTTTCGTCCATGTTATCTACCCCGTGTCCCAGTGCCCGTTAGGAGTGATATTTAGTAGCTCCTATCTGTGCTTACGACATTCTGTAAGCAGTTTCTTTGGCTTTGTGTGTTTTCCGCATGGAAAGCTTTTCTTTTCGGTTTAATAAATTAAAGAATTAAACCTTGTGTTTTTAGTTGGAAAAACCGAATAACAGCGTATCTTTTGAATTTTATCAATCTCGTAAGACTCAGTACTAAGGCTAAGTACCGACACAGTATTTTTTTTAGCACAGTCATCACTTTAGTTCAAGTTAAGTGGATATAGATGACGTCAAAAAGGAGTCGGTAGACACAAACACAGAGTGGATTTGCTCTGTGAGGTAGTGGATTGTTATTTATTTATCGGTGAGGTGTCGTATTTAAGAGATATTGCTCAGCATCAATTTAATTTATCGGTTGTTTGCACACTTTGCACTATGACCGATGCCGACACTGACATGTCAGTAGTCCACCGCGGTGGCAATGCGTGAAAGCGTCTAGTGAGTCGTCAAAATGTATGAAAATGTGTCCAATATCGATTACCTAGGTGTAGTGTCGGTGGTAGTGTGAATAAACCCATCAGCTCTTTGATTTTTAACATAAAATACCTCTTACAGCATGTTTATGTTTACCCCTAAACTCGGACAAAGCCACACGTACGAACTCCCAAAGGGCCTGCCAAGGGTACCCGGAGCGCATAACCAAATGAGACGTGAAACGATTTCAATAGAAAATCTCAAAATCTCAGAGTATTGAATCCAGGGTGACCTTCATTTAATGCTTAAGGCGCCGCTAAAGAAATGTATTATCGAAGTTATATTAAATAAATAAATATTCACGGACACTTAACACAACGCCTTCTAGTCCCAAACTAAGCAAAGCTTGTACGATGGAAACTAGATGGCTGATAGAATACATATATACATTTTTTTTTTGTAAATAGATACTTATAATACATAGAAACACCCAGACACCGAACAAACATCTATGTTTACAACACACAAATGTTTGTTCTCGGTGGGGATCGAACCCACGACCCACAGCACGGAAGGCAGAGCTACTACCGACTGAGCCATGACGCCTGTCAATTTGGAAGTTAGTTACAGTTACAAGACTTTTAAATGGACATAAGTACAAACTTATTTTTATTAGAGTCTCGTCGAGCCTCCATCAATAAACACTGTTCTTTGAGGTACTGCATTGCCATCAACTGTTCTTTTCTTGAGCATCTATGTGCGCAAGCGACGTCCACAACGCCTTCAGAAAAGGAGGAGTTTCTGAATCAGGTGGTGTTTTTTTTTTCAAATAGGGTTCAGTAGTATGGCTTATAAATAAGAATAACTCATAAAAAATCATGTTATTCTCGTACGGAATTGCGCCTAAAATAAGTCAGACTGTTTACGTCATATCATTAAAACTTTTACACGCTGGTATACCATATATAGGTAGGTCTCATCTACAAAATGCGAGAATCGAGAATTGTTTATCCAAACTTCGCGAGAGAACGGGTATTGGGTGACAAAGATTTTCAATCTGCGAAGTAATTAAGACTGTTGAATTTCAGTAGAAGGTTACACCATTTAGTAATTACTAATATACGCGAGTAACCTAGACCGAGGCTTGTGGTAAATTTGGACGACATTTAAGTAGTTACTACATAGGTAATAATAGGTATAATCATAGGTATAATATATCTAGCAATAGTTGGAAGTTTGTAGTGTAGTTTTTAGTCTCTTCACGGCTTTAGCGCTTGGCGAAAGCTGAGGGGGTACTTTGTGCAGCCAAAAAGATCTGAGACTTCTGATTCAAGGTCAGCGCTATTAAACCGTGCCGGTATCTGTAACTAGTAGTTAAGCTCTTTGTAAAAGGCTATTGTTATTGCTCAACTAAGTACGAATTTCTGAGAATTTAGCCCGTAACATTTTAGGTCTGTGTTCTGTTATTAGTTCGGTCCCTTACCATCAAATTACAATACATTCATGCCCTACATACATAACATTATGTATATGTAAGTAAGTAGGTATATAAGGTACGCTGGTACCTTAAGTTCATGTTATAACCACGTAACTCGTGAATATGGAAATCAAAACACATTAAAATACAATGAGCGCCTACTCAAACATTCACGGGCACAAATATTATTGAAACTTTCGCATGTTTGCTCAAACTGTGCTCAAACGAAAATAACAAGTTTTATGTTTTCAGCACATTTGTAGTAAAAATATTTCGTTAATTGCCATTCTGCTATTCCGTTTATCAATGTGTTAATCTCAAAAACATTGAAATGTGTTCAAACGTTGTCCTCTAATGTAGTCACATTTTCTCCTTGAGCGGATCATCTAAATCATCTAAACATCAAAGTTCTCTTTCTTATGGATTGAAGAAACTCTTGAATTTGCATTTTTGTGTATCACTAGCATTTTCCAAGTAGGTACCTAAGAACATGTAATTCATGATTTATTATTAGGGACTAAATTATGTTTTAATTTAGGTACATGAAATCGAGAGGTGCGTTGTTGTTCAGATTTTGTTGTAACTTCAATTACAAGATAGCAGTTGGTATACTTAGTTACATTGAATAATTTATCATTTATTCAATATTTTATTATATAACTAGTTTTATTATATAAAACTCTTTTGAAGCGGACTTAGAATCAACGCACAGCCTAAACTATAAGTCCTAGAGGTATGAAATTTGGAGGGTAGTATCCTTATATAGTGTAGGGGTGCACTAAGAAAGGAATTTTGAAACGTCACACTCTAAAGGGTACAACAAGGGCGACGGCTACTTTAACTATAAATTTCATGCACACTAAAACAGAAAACCTATCGACTGGAATTTTACACTACACCTGGACATCAAAACTTTACGTAGTTTTTAAAACTGTGCGAAGGGTTTTGTCAATAAAGAGTTTTATCTGTAAAAAAAGTCATCTTAACTTTAGGCTTTAAAAACAAACTTGTTCCACGGTATTCAAATTGAACACAGAACTTTTCAACGGACACTTTTTTAATTATTATTCAAATACAAACAAATTACATACAATACAATTAATTTAAATGTGAGAAAAAACCACCAATCTATATTAAACAATGGAAAAAAACTAATTTACATTCACGTCTACAGCAGATTTCTGTTATAATTGAAATATGTTGGAGCCGACGGTATAAAATATTCTTTA
This sequence comes from Eulithis prunata, assembly GCA_918843925.1. NCBI lineage: Eukaryota > Metazoa > Arthropoda > Insecta > Lepidoptera > Geometridae > Eulithis > Eulithis prunata. The sequence goes on along the minus strand of OU974016.1, from coordinate 1,349,328 downwards.
GTCACAATGGTATAATGCTCATACGAACATGGATTAATATTATAATTAAATTCCACTATTTTAATTAAGTTTAAATTATTTAATACTAAAAGTAAAAATGAATTTATTGAATTCTCTAGTTTCATACTTATTTGATCTCACTGCGAATTCGACGGAATTTTTCAATGAATAATGGAATAATATGATCTGATACCTACGTAGGTCTACTAAGGTAAAGAAAGGCAATTTGTTTTACCGAAAGGGGTCCAATTGTATTAAGATTATTGAGTTATTTTTGCTCTCAACATCCAAATGGGCCTAGTCTCAGCCCATATAAAATGGATTGTTGAACTAATAAGTAGTGATACTGTTGCTTTTGTTATCATACATTTGCAGTGCTTTCAAATTCAAATTCATTTATTTCTCAGATTTCAAGATCCTTATTTATAAGATTATATGAAATGATGATGACAGCCGCATCCGTCTGGCGTGGTTTGTATTCCGTTCCTCTGAATGTTTTGCCCAAAAAAAACCTAACCTAGGCTAGGTACTGATTTGGACCAGTTGAGCTATCTATAAATCGTTTGCTTGCAACGGTTTGTAGATAGCTCAACTGTTTCATAATAATATGTATTTTGTAAATATTTTGAATATTGTAAATATTGTATTAGTTGTAATTTTCTTTGTGACTAAATGTATTTTTTTAACAAAATTAGACTATAACTGGAGTTTCCTGTATTTTTGCCACGGTAACCTAGCCTAGATCGCTTATTTTATCCAATTACTCACGCTAGTTACAAAGAGTGCAAACGGAGCCTAATGAGGACCGTGTCAGTTTCAACTTTTGCTTATTCAGTATTTCGGAGAGGAAGACAGATTCGCGAGCGTCGTATTCACGGTCTACTGCGCGAAACGGTAATAAGTTTCATCGTGTTGTATTGAGTTACATTGCGCGTCGAAACAGCCGCTTTGCAAAAGGCTGGCACAACGCAGATGGCGACTGCGCAATGTACATCAAATGTCACTAGCGAATCTTCGTTTGTAACTTTCTCATTGTAAAAGACTGCAGATGAAATCTTTGTTTATTTCATGAAGCGCTGACGCAACTTTGTATAAAATGCAGTTTCAAGGTATGCGCCGAGTTTTGAGCAAGGTAAATTAAAACTTTCCAATAATATTTTTATTGTTTAAGTATTTGCGAGCGTAAATTTAGTAAAAAAAATATCACAGCGCGGCGCGCGATATGTTAAACACTGTCGATTATATCTATATATGGTTGTTTTGATTTTTTCAATGGTTTCTTTCTATATCTATCTATACTATAATTATTATTACTACGTGGCTTCTTATACAGCTTCAACTCTCTAAACCAAAAGCTGCCATTTGCTACGAGGTTCATCGTATGCTGGTTCACAGATATTTTGGTGGAAAGTTTTGCATGCGTACGAAGTCGCGGGTATCAGGTAGTCTATATCTAAAGTAGATTTGTTTAAGGCTTCTAGACGCAGTTAAGTACAGAGTGAACTGTGAACTCGATTAGTTCACAGTATCAAAAAGTCAATTACAAAATTTCGATAAGAGTATTAATTTCACGACTGTACCTGGACTGTGGACTGTAATGGGCGTTTGCACACTGACCGATATCACAAACGACACGATACCGACATGAGACAGATTTAAACAAAAACATCACTGTCGTGTCGACACAGTGTCAAAGCGTCTAACACTAAATATATAGCTGACTTGACAAGTGACTTGACTTGACTTATTTATTACAATTTTAACACTTGACATTGGCAAAATTGTCTGTCGAAATGACGGACAGAGGCCATTATTGAAGAGAAGAAGAAGAGATTAGCTCTCCGCTGATATCGTACAGGCGTCGTGTCGGTCGCAGTTGTGAAACAGCCAATCCTGTTCTTTCTCAACAAAGATTATGGAAGTTGGTGCACGCATCAGACCGGCTTGAGCCTGAATTGCTGAAATTACAGTCGAGCACCACCAATTGTGTTATACGGTGGCATAAGGCATAAGAAGAAAGCGATTCTTCTGGGCTGGATGTGTATTTCAAAAGATTCCGGCACAGAGGAACACTAAATAAAAGCTTTTGCAATCTTACATGTATAAAAGATTAGAAAACAAATCAAAATGTTAAGGATCGAGGGGGGCTAAGAAGCCCCTAAAATCGGGACTACCCAAAGGTTGATTAGTATTTGTCAGGCAAACCCGAAATAGTTGGATCAACCTCCCCCCAAAACCCAAAACCCTGGTTCTGCCACTAATGTGTGGGATTAATATGTATTGAGTTCCCGACTCTAGCCAATGTGGCAACTTCCAAATCAAAAATAATATTGAAGTTGGTATTTTCTTCTTTATATTCTATTATAAGTCACGCTAACATTCGACAGTTTTGATTGTAGAATGTTAGCGTGACTGGATGGCCAATAATAATAGCTAGAAGTATTCGGCAGTGGACTAAGTAAAACTTTTGGTTTTCTTTAAACTGTTGATGATTTCGTTCGTGACTAACCGCTATCGCTTATGCTTGTAATTTACCCGCTTATCGCTTGTTCCTTGGACCACCGCGGAATCCGCTAGGGCCTCCCAACCGGCGTTTAACTAACGTTTAACTAGCACCAACTTGAGGGTAGTTTTCAAAACTTAAATAGCCGAGTTACGTGGATTAAGAGACATGCCGTCTTTCAGATTACGTGATATACCTGTGGGAATCGACTACTGAGAAACTATTAAAATTACTTTATAATCGAATAACTTTGAATCGATTCTATGTACATAATATATAATATACTAGCCGTCGCCCGCGGCGTTGCTCGCGTTCTAGACTCTTTAGAGTGCGACTTTTCAAAATTCCTTTCTTAATGCGCCCCTACACTATATAAGGATCCTACCCTCCAAATTTCATACCTCTAGGACTTATAGTTTAGGCTGTGCGTTGATTCTAAGTCAGCTTCAAAGGAGTTTTATATATATTGATGATGATGATGATGATGATGATGATAATTACCAAATCATCGATCATATTTTGCTGTTGTACTTATAATTTTTATTATCAACATCTTTTTTTTAGTCTGCTAATAATTTTCTTGACTCACGTAAAAACGTACCAGCGTTCTTTTTAACCGACTTCAAAAAAGGAGGAGGTTCTCAATTCGGTTGTATTTTCTCTTATCTCCTTATTGAAAATTACTTTGGTGGGTATATACTTGCACAAGTATACGTACCAAAGTAATTTCAATAAAAATAAAATACAGAGCTTTTGCAAACTTTCCAAACCTTCAATGACCATAATTTAAAGTGACGACTACCACTTCACATAAAATTATACTTCCAAGAAGGATTTTGAGCTTTAAACGCTGAATATAAGCTTCAAAATCCTCTTTCATTTCGACCCTATACCCCGGGACCTAAGAACAGGGGGGGGTCTGTAAATTGACCTGTGTAATGTACCAGAAAATAGAATTTCCCTCCGTAGGTATGCTATCGATAAAATGGTAACAATATAGGTGCTTGGTGTCTTTTTCAGAGGGAAAAAAATAAGGAATGTCTTTTAAACCCAAACTTGTATCCAAGTACTGACACTCGTGTTCCAAAACAGTGTCAATATTTCAAACTAGCTTCCGCCCGCGTCTTTGTGGATTTTTCGGGATAAAATGTAGCCTATCCACGCTGTGAACTATATATATCCCACGTTTCATCCATATCAAACTACTTGTTTCAGCATGATTGAAACACAAACATCTATTGTATCTAAACTTTGACATTTATAATATTCGTAAGATTCACTCAATGTTATTTTTTTAAGTATATAAAGGTAACGAAAAAAAAAAAAGTTTTTAATGTTTTCCATTAGAAGCACTACCATCATCTCCACACTACAACCAGGTTAGTTGGTAGATAATGCTAAATAGCATTAAACTCGCCTCTGTACGATTTTTAAAGTGCAATAAAGAATTTTCTAATCTAATCTAATCTAACGAATACAGCGCGCTACATCTGCACCTTCTAAGTATTCACTAAGTCTATTGTAAAATGCTACAAAATTTCGTAGAGGTTCACACCATCTACGGCGTAGCACACGTAGCACCCTCTACGGTTTTTATGCTCCAGTACCTACTTCAGAGATTCAATAATGGGATGGGGTATAGAAGCTGTTAGCGGCTTGGGAACGTGATTTCGTTCCAACCCGCCTAAAAGGTTTCTAATTAGATGGTGACGTAACAAGGAATTATTATGGCCTCTGGATCGAGAAATAGGCGCTGATGTTCGATATTGTGGCTTATCGGGACCGCATCAAAGAACAGTCAGCGACATAAAGTTACGATATATTTTTTATTTAACATTTAATTTTTTTTTTCTTTATAATTTTTTTAATGATTGTTTTCGGGACTAAATCAAAGTACAGTTAGCAACTAGGTAGGTACCTATTTATTTGTATTTATTTAGTATTGTATAGATAAGTCATTGTTTATGGAAGAACTACTTTTAACTTTAGTAAAGAGTATATAAGTATAAACTAGTCAGTCAATTTCAATGTATAAAAAAGGTTTTTTCAACACACTTGCTCATAAAGTGGCTCTATGGTCACCGCAATTAGGCACATAATGATACCCATAATCAAACTGTGACTTTTTCATTGCTATAACTCACTAGTGAGTTATGGATTTTTTTTTAAATTTTATTGGTTGAGTAGCTTTGTTACTAAAAAAGTTTTTATTCAAAAAAAAGATCGTGTTCAATAGAACAAATAAATGAATGTTCCTATTGCTTGCTCATTTCATGCAACTTCTTATTTAAATAGATAATTTTAACTCGTACGTGTTTAATAAATAAAACTTTCACTCAAATATAACTTTTGTTTTCTCTGTAATAAAAGAAAACTTTAAATTCCCCATTTTTTACGTGGCAGAATAGGCGCAAACCCTAAGCGCGCAAAATAAATAAAAAAAAAACCTCATCCCTTTAGTCTGTGGCCGATCGCTATGCGCGCGCATAGGAAAACTGATTAATTTTTCCCGCCATAGCGAAACATTTTTCACAACGCGTTTTCACTGTTGAAATTATAGTTATTTTATTGTTATTTTATTCACAAGTGTGTTGAAAAACGTCGTATGATACACGTGTGTATTGGTGATTACCGTTCTCGGCTTTCTTAAGACCCTCGCCTACGGCTCGGGTCTCAATGGCACCTCGGCAGTAAGCACCAATGTACCACACTAGTACCATAATGTACTATTAATAGGGACCACATACTTAGTGGAGATTTCTAAAAAAAACCCTGAAATCCTCACTGGTAGGGATTTCTGGAATATACCAACATAAGTTATAAAAATATCAAATTAAAATTATTAGAAATTTACCCACCTAGTATAATTATTGTGGTCTGAAATGTCTCAATAACCTGTTCCGGGACACCCTGTATAGATCATTAGTTTTCAAATAACTGGGATACAAGCCATTGTTTAGATAAATGAAATCCTTAGTTCTTTATTGTGCACAAAAAAGAAACAGGCTACAAGGAGAAATAATTAAATCTATTCAGTTGGGCGGCCTATTGCTAAAGGCGTATTTCTTCCAGACAATCGGTTTTATATCAGTCACCTAGTTCCTAGTACAAGCTTTGCTTAGTTTGGGACTAGAGGGCGGTGTGGAATGTCCATGAATATTTATTTATAAGACACCATCGATTTTATAAGTAAGTGATTTTAAGTACCAGTTTCTCGCGACTAAAGCCTACAGAAACGGGCAAAAAACGTATAATATTTTTACAAAAAAATATACTTATTTCATTGAGCTAGCAGTTCTAAACACCTATTTCTTGACCCTACTTACGTACCCTATTGTGGTATCGTGAAAGATCAAAAGATTGAAGACGATGGTCTCTATAAGGAGATCAGTACCTCTATCACGAACAAATCTGACAGTCGCCGCGTTAACGTATTCGAGTTATATTGCGCGTCACTGCCAGCTCGACTGCCAACCGTTGTAGGGTCACCGCGCAGTGTATCTTGGATACGCTAGCGTTACGATACGTTAGCGATTGTCACATTTATTCGTGATCAAGGCACAGTAGAGCCTATTTTTTTGCTGTTTCCATGGTTACAAAGCCTATTGACATAAGATGACCAGGCAAGCGAGTGAAGCGACCAACGGTCCTATTATCATATCGTATTACGATTTTTGTGTTGCCAAATCAAAATGAGAATAGAAATCAAAACTGTTATATAGCCGTCGCTCGCTGCGTTGCTCGCGTTCTACCTTTTAGAGTGTGACGTTTCAAAATTCCTTTCTTAGTGCACCCCTACATTACATAAGGATATTACTATCCAAATTTCATACCTCTAGGACTTATAGTTTAGGCTGTGCGTTGATTCTAAGTCAGCTTTAATGGCGACATTAAATTGACACACGAGTAGAGCTTCTTAATTAGTATTCATAAAAAATAATTAAAGTACAGTCAGCTGCACTAAAATGTGTAAAACATGCTGTATAACGAGTTATTCCCATCGTGCCCACCAGCTGGCCCACTGGTGGGGCCTGTCCACAATTCAATTTAATGTCAATACCGCTGACTACTTCAGAGTCTTCACAGAGAAATATTTTCAGTACAATAATTATCAAACAAACCCTTTTCTAATATTTTATCTACACATAGCCGTCTCTGTACTTTCCCGTGCGAGTTATTGCCAAATCTCTAGAGAACAGGGTGTAACAACCATAAATATCGATTCCGCGATTTTACAACGGGAAACTTAAATAAAATTCAAATAAACTTATTTGTTTCGAGTTTTCATTTGTAAGTCCCATAATTAAATAAGTCACGATAAAACTTTTTTTAACTACTTAAGTATTTTGTTTAAGCACATCACGTGCCTATGTTTTCACTTATAATATTATTATTTGCATTGTTACAAATAAATTTTTAGCTCAATTCGATTTAAATCAAAATAAGATGAAATTGGATTAAAAAATTTTTTTTATTGTAGAAATATATAAATAATAATATAATATAATATAATAATATATATAGAATGTAAAGCTTCTTTTTTGTTACACCCTGTATTTGTATAACCCGCTGTGAAAACACTGCGTGCTTTAGAAACATATATCTCATCTGAATATAAATTAGGTGTTTCAATCGAGATATCTCGATTCAATTCGAATGTTTTGTGCCCGCGACGAAATAGGTTATTTTTTATAAATATTCTTATTTTGGGTCTCCAACCAATTTCACAGGTTTAAGATACGATTTTGAAAAGATATTTTATTCTGAGTTTTTGCAAGATAACTTAGTTGTTATCGTAATAAACAAAGTAGGTAGGTTGTATCCCATCATATACCTACCTGTTGCTAATGATAGACCTACTTTGTAACTGCAAAACTGACATATACTCGTACATAGACATTATTAGAAACTACCATGATGCTAAAATAATGCAGGAAAAAACAAATGGTATAAAACCAGTGAGTTTAAAAATAACAGAATAGTAGTATAAATTGCTGATCCCGACTGTACTCTATCGTACATTTTTACGGTCATCAAGTTTACGGAATTTGTAATAGGCTGAATAATACACCTCGTAAAATGTACGTTAAAAAAGTAATACTGTCACCAGTACCCATTACTTTTTTACTTCCATTTTATAACAAAAATAAAATCTAGATTATTATTTTATTTGTTCTGTTAAAGTGGGATTCTTGGAGTGGTAGACTGGTGTTTGACATTTGGAACTGCTCTATGATTACTAAAGTTTTATTTGATTTATAAAGTTACTACCTAGCGTATTCAAAACACTTTTATCTGTGCCGAAAAAGTAACTAAAAATCCATCTTCTAAACACCGTCACCCCGTTTTTCGGTGGGGAGTTCAAAGTAATAACGATAGTCAATACTGAATCTTCTGAATAGTTTGACCCTAACAGGCTCTTGGCACAAAAGAGGTACCTACCAGTACTATCTCTTGGCAACAAAACAAATCCCTTCCAGCGAAGTAGTGGAGTGGGTCAGCTAGAACAATTTATTAAACCTTCAATGTGGAAACTTTCTAACAAATAATGAATCTCTATCACGGGTAGCTAAAGTTTAAGTTTGTATAACTTTTAGCCCACCGTAAATCTATAAAAAGTTGGGGTTGAACTGAAATGCTGACGTTTTATCAGTAGACTTACAAACGCCCTCTTTAGCCTAGCGTTGTATACAAGTGTGTAAGTTTTTTTAATCGTGTGTAGGCGCATATAGGCGCGATTTTCGCCACACACCCAACTCCTACGAAAGTTGACGCGTTTATAAAGCTCGTATAAGCAGTAATGTGTTTTTTCGTCGGAATTCATAATAATATTGCTATTACCCTGGCCCGCCATATTACATTATTAAACTATTACACATATTAAGCGACGTTCTGCGCGGTCACTATTTGGATGGGTTACTGTTAGTGGAGTTTAAATCTGAGCACTTCCGTGCTTCGGAGGGCACGTTAAACTGTCAGTCCCGGCTCTAGCAGTCGTTAACCCACGATTAAGGCCTAAAAACTCCGTCACCATAGTTGGCCACTAACTCATACGAGCTTGCTTGCTACTGGCTCACCACCGCAGTTCGGTGTCAAAATCAACCATCAAACCCATAATTAATTTAGTTATTAGTTCTTACTAGAATTATTTATTTTCCAGGTGTCACAAGCCTTCGAGATGTGATGCTTCTAGTCCAACCCGAAGTGGTCATCAGGGGTGGCACAGCTGCTTTGATCTGCTCACGAGACATGCAGGGAGCACCATTGTACTCCGTGAAGTGGTACAGGGGGAACCATGAGTTCTTCAGATACACGCCCATGGAAGAACCGGATACTAGGGTGTTTGGGTTGCCGGGAATCTATGTTGATGTGAGTTGAAATTGAAATCATTATAAAAAAACTAAATTCATATATTTTTTAAACTTGGAAAATCACTGCTTGGCGGAAAATATAATTAGGATGATAGTACATACTTCTTTCTCTATACTATTTGGTTTCTCTTTCACACGTAGCTCTTCTTGTAGTAATACTACTAAATTCGCCTAGAAGAGATGGCGTATAGCGATAAGACCGTCCATTGTTCCTCATAATTGAAACTTATCTCTCTTCTTCTTTTTTCTTGGGATACAATAAAGATACTGTATCATGTGTATTTTGTAAATATTGTGAATATTGTAAACACCGTACTAATTGTAATTTTCTTTGAGAATAAATTTCCTTTTTATACAGATATATCTATCTATCTTATCACATTTCAGATGAACAGATCAAATGGAACCCAGGTCCTGCTGCGGAGACTAGACCTCAGCCTTGCCGGCAACTTCACCTGCGAAGTAACCGCTGACTCTCCATCCTTCGCCACGCAGATGGCTACCGTCTTCATTGACGTCATAGGTATTTTCATCAATCTTCACATTATACCACAGAGTGAATCCCACCCAACGCAACCCGGCGACGTGGAAGACCCAGGAGGAGATGGCATGATGAACTCGATGCACATTTAACATCTGGCCTGTGTAACAGCGTTAAATCGCGAAGAGTGGAAGGAGAGAGGGGAGGCCTTTGCCCTGCAGTGGAAAAAAAACGGCTAAAAAATAAATAAATAAATAAATCTTCACATGTAAAATCACCTCAGCCTATTCGGCCTAATGTTAAGCCTGTGTAAATTAAAGTTCTGTAGAGGATTACTCCCACTCAATGCAACAACTTAGGGGCCAGACACATAACGACGGCACGGCACCGAACTGTGAAACCATCATGGCAGCAACCATTGGCTGTAGTTTATTTTGCAGGAATTCGGTGAATTTTCCGTGAATTCGGCCAAGCGTGTGCACAATGACTTGAGCCAGTGCGGCAGCGGCCCGGGGCGGCGGCGCACTGTGGCGCAGTACAGCACCGTGTCGTTTCACGTTAGGTTGCCGTGCCGTTATTATTATTATTATATTAATACTAGCTGTCGTCCTTTAGAGTGTGAAATTTCAAAATTCCTTTCTTAGAGCACCCCTACACTATATAAGGATAATACCCTCCAAATTACATACCTCTAGGACTTATAGTTTAGGCTGTGCGTTGATTCTAAGTCAGCTTCAAAAGAGTTTTATATATATTGATGATATTCAGCCCTTTGAGTCCCTCTGCTGAGCAAAGACCTCCCCCTATTCTTTCCACACACTCCGATCTTGGGCTACGCTTTGCCAGTCGATCAAAAAATGGTCAAGCTCGTCCCGCCATCTTCTTTTAGGTCTGCCGCGTTGCCTTCCTGCTGGGTCAGGATGCCATTCAATGGCAGTCCTTGCCCACAGCCCGTGCGGTGCCCGCTCCGTACTATACATAATTATAACTATACTTACTCATCACTTGTGAGTGTGTAAATATGCTTTTCAATCTAGTAGACGCGAAAATCAACTATACTGTTAAGAATCCAAGGCAAAGGAACAAAAGTTATTATAAAGTCTATTTGTCTTACCCTATCAAAATAATTCAACAACTTGATGTTTGCTAATTTATTCCTAGACTTCTCGCATTATGAAAGCTCTGTAAAGTACCTTAACTTGGTCTCTACCAATGCTCTACATCAAAAGTTCCACTTGCATCGACTAACGAAGTTACACCTAGTCGGAAACGAACTAAGTTTGGGAATTAAAGCTCTACCACTAAGTACTACGGTTCAAATTCAAATACGACTTTTGTTAGAGGAAATCCATCCTGAGATTATTTGCAGCGTGAAACACGAGGAAATTAGGTTTTGCTTTGAATGTCATATCATAGTTGGAATACATGATTATAATTTTTATCCACGTCTTAGTGGTGGCATTCTTAACCAAATAAAAATATATATATAAAAATTCATGGACAACGCGCTCTTGTTTCATACAAAGCAAAGGTTTTACTCTGAGAACTAGATTTTTTTTGTAATATATTTTCTGTAAAAGCATACTAATAATAACTTCACATTCGATTCCACCACATTCCCTCCACCTTGACGCACTGCCGATATTTCAAAACGGCCTTTGTCTGTATGTTAATAAGTTATTTTTTTGTTTGAATGACTGTTCAGATTGGATCTACCTCTTTGCATGTTCATCTCGTTTGTCAACAGTTCAAGATAAACAATGAATATTCACCACCTTTGTAAGCACTCTAATTTATCTCTTAGGCAATCCAATTGAATAGATTATTGAATAACAATGCCTAAAGCTATTATTCCGAGCCCTTGAGAAATGCTTTTATCGCTGAATCAATCGACTAGGTATTAGGAATTTAATTAGTATACCTTTGATCCGTAATACCACAGAATATATAATACTATGTACCTACCAATCATGTGAAGAAAGTCAATCTAGCGTAAGCTCTACTAATTAGCTGCGAAGAATTTCTTTATTTGTCGAAATACATAAAGTAAAATTATATTCATTCTTACAAAAACTACATCTGGAAACGTAGTGCCGTCAGGGTAGTACTGTTTAATGAGTTGAAAGATGACTACGAAAAAATGCGTTTGTAATTCATTAAAAAAAATTACAAACGCATTTTTTCGTAGTCATCTTATTTTGTAAAATAAGAACGAGTTGGTAAAAAAACAACCCCCCTTGAATTATTAATACTAACTGTAGTATTAATAATTGAAGGGGGGGCGTTTTTTTAACTAACTCGTTCGTATTTTACAAAATAATTAATTTAATATACGCACCTGGGCTTTTGCCATCACTGGTTTTCATCAAAGTTCTTTAGAAAGTGATTGAGAAAGTAGATTATGACTTTCACTAAAGTCGTTACTGTGAGGAAAGCCAACGTTTTCATGATAAATCTGAAGTTTTTATTCAGCCGTTAAAAGGGGAATGAAAATTATCGTTGGGAAAGGAAGTGATCACAACTTACTTTCAGGGCTTAATTTACTACTGAAATACATAAATGAACAAGATTTTATGTCGACATCGGGTGTTTGTACACTGCCCGACATTGACACCTATACGATATCGATATGCGAGTTGCTCAAATAAAACTGTATGAAAACAAACGTTGTCTGCGCCCATACGGTCTACCTACTTTTTTGTTTCACTTACGAGTAACAGATTGACCTAGACACAAATGACAGGCGTCATGGCTCAGTCGGTAGTAGCTCTGCCTTCCGTGCTGTGGGTCGTGGGTTCGATCCCCACCGAGAACAAACATTTGTGTGTTGTAAACATAGATGTTTGTTCTGTGTCTGGGTGTTTCTATGTATTATAAGTATGTATTTACAAAAAAAATATGTATGTATGTATTCTATCAGCCATCTAGTTTCCATAGTACAAGCTTTGCTTAGTTTGGGACTAGAAGGCGTTGTGTTAAGTGTCCGTGAATATTTATTTTATTTAAATAGTAATTATTGTATACACACGGTGACGTCATATCAACCTAGAACCTAAGAAGGTTTAGACTTTGAGCTATTCGATTTTGAAAGTGGCGAATCGTAAAAGTGGAAGGATAATATTGAGCTTTCTTTTTTTATCTACATTATTAATGTTCTGGTTATGTTGGGTGTCTAAATTGACCGTGTGTACCATACCCGGGTGTACTTTATGCACATATTATACATATCCACACTAGTTGGCTATAATAAAGATGAATATACCCTACAGTTAGGGTCAAATAGATAAAAACAACATTATGCAAAATCCACTCGATTTGTATTCGGTCATCGGTCGGGGCATTGAAATCGAGTCAGGCGTCTGGACAAATCAAATATTCAGGCAAAGAAAGCCGCGGTGTTATTGTACTGGGCACCACTACGCAAAACTATAAGAGAAAGTTTGTTGCGTTGTTTTGAGTTACATTGATTATGTCACTCTATATATATTTTTTCTAATTTTCTCTGTTTTCATACTAAATCATAGGTATTCTGTGACTAAAAAGTGACATTAGCGCGTGCGGGGTTTTTGTGCGTTTTTTGCCGTCAAAAGCTTCCTGTTTTCGTATATCTGTGACCACATCGCTTGCCATTATGCTGGGCAGCGAAAGCAGTTCAGAGCCTACGATACGGGGTCTGATCTGTTGTTTCTCTCGTTCCAGTACTGCCGACCTCAGGGCCAGTGTTATTGGCTGACAAGGACCGCTACCAGCCGGGAGAGATGCTCAAAGCTAATTGCACCTCATCACCGGCAAAGCCTGCTGCAAACCTCACCATCTACATCAATGAGGAACCAGTAAGTATCATCAACGAAAAGCAGTCGCTTGACTGTTCATGAGTAGCTCAAAACAAAAGCAGAGCGCTCGCTTGACTCTGCCTCATTCTGTTTTGACACACGGTAGAGTCCACATCTCCTCGTAATATCAATTTTATGGAAAATAGACTGTTACTATGATCAAATGATTTTTAATTGTTTATCCTGACTTGTGTTATTTTTTGGATTACGTACAACTTAAAAATATACCAATATCTTTCACACCATTGAAACGACCCTTGTATATAAAAACACTATAGAAACTCCACTTATACACACTTTTGTAGCTTCACGTCTTCTCTTTTCTTTTTTCTGAAACACCTTCACTAACACGCCTTCTTCCCATGTTTCAGCTCCGTTCAACAGAGACCAGCTTCCACCCGTCTGAGAGCGGCCTCCTCTGGACAACCGTCAAGTCCAACGTAGAAGTCACCAGCGAGCTGTTCCACAGCGGTAGAATGAGGGTTGCGTGCCGCGCTAGCGTGTACAGTGTGTACAATAGCTCGGCTAGGCTGGACTTCTTTACGCCTGATACTGACCCACGGCCTGAACGAAGTAAGTTGCTTTCTCTCTCATAGCAATTGACGAGGATTTTGATAGGACATACCTTCAGTAAAAGGGAAACAAGCAGATACTCCACGTCCACTAAGGACGCACTCTGTAAGGCATTGCGCTTCCATCACGCTGAGATGGAAAGTGGCTACCGTTTTATAGTGGGGCTTTCAACCACAGTTGTTACTCACGTATTTGATGATAGCAGGTCAGTTGATAGCATAAATTTGAAGCATCATAGCATGAACGCATTGAATGCAGTTATGTGGTCAGTTTCGGTCAGCCTTCTACAAAGTTCTTATGCAACAATTTCTTAGTTTTTACAAAAACATGACACACCACGCACGACGACGCAGAGTTATATATTTATAATATTTTATTCAGCAGTTAAACTACTACCTCTTATACTCGCAGGGTCCCCTAAGAGAGTCAAACAATTGAATGTCTAAAATGCGTTTAGAACTGTATTTCAAGAACTCAGTTTAAAATTAATAATGATTGTTTTTTAACTTTTCAGTAACTCTCAACCGGGCCGAGTCCTCGAGCTTCCAGAGTTGGTTGGTCTGCCTACTTCTTGCGCTACTGCTGATCAAGAAGTCCACTTCCACCTTTTAAAAATACCAGTAGGAATAAGACTATCGTTTAACTAGATTTTATAAAAAAAAATATTTTATCTGAGTTTTTTGCCATGAGACTTGTTGCGCTGGTTCATTCCTCAATTTCTGATTGAACGTGCCTCTGAATACCCCTAAGAATTTATTTGAAGCTTTTGGGTGCTTGGGCAGTTATTATTAGAACAAAATGCAGTCGTGCTATTTTTAACTTATTTATTGGCCTTTATGTGTTGTGGAACTTATCTTTGCATCAAGTAACGTTGAGTTTTGAGTGTTGGCTCTAATTTTAGATGACTGGTTTTGGATCTATTATTATTATAATTTTTTATGATAAACGTAATGGAACAAGCTGACAGCTCACCTGATGTTAAGTAGTAACTTCTGCCTATAACAATGCATTACATCACAGAGCAAGTCCAGTGGGGACGTGCCCTGTAAGGCAATGCAATTATAATAATTAATCTCTTAGAATAACATCAACGGCAAGAATCACGTAACTTATAGTTTAAAATGAATTTCCCAAACTCATTGGATTTTTTTTCACTAACAGTGGTTCTTGCACCTACCTATGTCAACTAAATTCTGGGCAAAGAGGCTAGACGAACAAGTACTAATAAAGATAATGAAACAAGTAAATACTATGAAAACAGCTTGTAAAATTATCCGCTAGAGGCGCTGTTTCAGTGAATCGTTTTGATCATTAGTAAATGAAATCTGGATTAATTCAGCTCAATCAAGTCTCAAACAGTTGTAATTATTATTTCCTATCAAAGAAAACATTCCGTTTGTATAGTAAGTAAGTATTATGATATGAGTATAACATTATGAGTACTAATATAACACATCATCACAGCATCGCTGGCACATTGCACTGCACTGATTTATTTATACCAATTGTTAAACGTGGGTTAAAATGGGGAAAAACAGGCAAAGAATATTAGAATTAGAAGAATAATTCTAAACAACTTACCCAACTGTGTTACTTTAGCAAAGTTTTATCAACTACTTTTTAACCTCACGGATAATGTAAATTACTATTTGTAGGAATAATATTGTTATTTTTTGTAACTTATTTTTAAAAGTCGTTCTAATTTAAATAATATAAGAAAAATGATTCATAAATGAAGTTAATGATTAATTGCAAACAGATTAATAAAATAAATAATGAAACATGAAAACCTATGGAAAGATTTTGTTTCTAAAACATTAGTAATTATAAAGTACTTATTTAATATGTACTAACAATAAATAACTACATAGTTAAGTTAGCTGTTAAGAACTTTCTTGTACAAAGTCAGTATCTTGTAAAAAACATCGAATTTTAGCTAAATGTTACAACTAAATGTTAGAAATAAGTATGTACAGTTTTTGAGAACGACATACTAATGGCTGAACCTAATATTTAACCGACGGTAAATAAAAAGATGGCAATCTGCGTAGAGCTATACGTATTTAGACAGATTAAGATACATGTTGCTATGATAATATACCTTTATTAAGTCAAAACCAAAGATAGATTGAATATTGGGATAACCTTAACCATAAAAGAGGAATAGTTTTACAGTACATGCCTATATTATAAAAAAAGTCTGGGTTCTATCTGTACATGGATTAAAAATTGATGAAAAGAAAAAATTAAGCATACCTATATTTCTAGGAAAATTAATAAACAAGCAAGATAATAAAAAAACCAGAATGGTTTTGTTGTACATAAATATAAACCAATATTTCAAATTGTATTCCTGCGCACTATAGAGTTCGGGTTTAGTTCCTGCTCTATTTATAACTCTGGAAGAGATCGCTGCATAGCGATAAGACCCACTAGTGCAAGTACTACGCGCAAAAATTGTGTTTACAATAATCCAAATCAATTACCAAAAAGTTAATTAGTTCTAAGCTTACTCTATAGTTACTACTCTATTTTTTTCATCATATTTTTATACCTACTCTATGTTACAATCGATTTTGGAATAAGTAAAATAGGTAATAAAATGTTTATGTCTTCACATTGATTCAGATCTCTCACTGATAATAAAATATCTTTCAAATATTATTAAGAGTTCAAATTCAGCATAGAGCACTGAAAATGCCTCCAAATTGATTGCAATCTTGTACATACAATAAAATTATTAAAATGAGATGCGTTTTGTATTGATATCCTAGTTATAAGAATAGTTGGCTCTTTACCTATTCAAATAAAAAATTCAAAAGAGGATGGTCCATGATGAATGGAATTTCTCTGCATCCACGCAATTGATTGCAGCAATGTTCTTAGCATCCCGATGGTGTCGAAGGCTAGGGTTAGCAGAATTATGCATTATCTGGCTTAGAGCTTCCAATACAATTACAGGTTGCTATCAACATCGGTGATTCCACGGAGCATCTCAATGAAAACTGAATTAAAAACTGTCTTTGACTATACTATGACTTAAAGACAACATTGAAGTCTCATTTTCAGGTTCAAAAACATGAGCTACACTGCACTGAAAGCTTGGACACTGAAAATAAGTTCCAACGAAAGAATTTATAAAACCAGAACCGTTTTTACGCTCGGAAAAAACTAATTGTTACCGTGAAATGAGTGAAGTGGAAAATAATGCAATGCAATTAGAACGCGCTAGAAAAATCAAGTTAGTGCCTCTAATGAACAAACGTGGACCGTCGCCTCGTAGCGTGTGTAGAGTAATGTTTGATTGCGGGACAGAGAAAACACATCTAATTCTAAAAAGACAATCTATTCTTTACGGAACACAGCATTTGAAAGGTAAGAGGTGGTGTAGGTACCGCCCCGGTCAAGGCATGTCGTCAATCAAATGGATACGCTCAGTAAGGCAATGTTATGTATAGGCAGAAGCTACCGCTTTGCATTTGCTTTAAATATGTTCTAGTAAGCAAGCTCGTATGGCTGGCTAACTCTGGCCGAAAATGCTTTGCACTTGTCACTTGCTTATAAACGGAAAGAATGACAGCAGATTTAGAAAACCAGTATATATATGACTGTCTCTAGTTCAACACTACTCTGCACCACATTGAGAAGATACCCGCGTGCCCGCGGCAAAGCCTGAGCCAAGAATTCCATCCTATCTCCACTGCAATTATTTGCATATCGTCATTCTAATAGTAATTTAAACTTTAAAACTTCTATCTCGGTTATGGTTAGATAAAAAAGTTCATTAATGGAGTTCCTTTTTTTAAGATAAGATAAGATAAGATAATTTTATTTATTTATTTAGTCATGAGGTAGGTATTATTTTTATTTGCTTTCTTAATGATATTTCAGAAGTAGAAGCACACCGATAATCATCATCATGATTATTCGGTTGATCATAGAACAAGTTTCACCTAGAAGTTTCTGCCATGACGTGCCGATGAGCCCGGTCGTGGATTCCACGTCTTTGATCACTTTACTAAAGCACAAACAACGATTCTGTACGTATAAATGTAGTTAAATCCCTTATTTACATAAATGCATCAGAAAAACAGAGAGCTCTACTAAATCCAGACCCGGCAGAACCTAGAATAATGCAACAATTTAAACTGTGTCAGATCTAAATCCTACTAGCTCGTTGCAAATACCTCAGAGCTCAGAGGGAAATAACAAAGAGCTTTGGTAAAGCTACGAGCACATTGACTTTTTATGAACCAAACGCTTTTTCAATAGCTAAGGACAATAGGACAATAGGAGATGCGTCATGGCTCAGTCGGTAGTTGCTCTGCCTTCCGTGCTGTCGGTCATGGGTTCGATCCCCACCAAGAACAGACATTTGTGTGTAGCAATCATAGATGTTTGTTCTATGCCTGGGTGTTACTATGTATCATAAGCACCTATGTGTTTACAAAAATGTATATATAAGTATCATATCAGCAATCTAGCTCCCATAGTACAAGCTCTGCTTAGTTTGGGACTAGAGGGTGTTGTGTGATATGTCCAAGGATATTTATTTATTTATTATTTACTAGCTGACTCGACAGACGTTGTCCTGAAACTCTTACTGTCAAACCACTGACAGTTATTTCAAATGTGACATTAAAAAAGTTTTCATGAAAAAAGTTAAGGAACTTTCACCCTCTTTTCAACCCCTTACAACCCTTTTTTCGCATTAAAAAGTAGCCTATGTCCTTTCTCAGGCTCTAGACTATCTGTGTACCAAATTTCATTTAAATCGGTTCAGTAGTTTTGGCGTGAAAGCAAGACAGACAGACAGACCGAGTTACTTTCGCATTTATAAATTAGTATTGGAAGTATGGTTTTATAATAAGTTTTATATTAGAATTTACAACCTAATTATAGTCTTGATCAGGCTGGTCAGCTGGTACGAAAGACAAAATGTAGTGTAGAGCACTAGGTACTTCGGCAGCTTCACAATCTATAGACCGATGATATTGTGGAACGTTGATGGATGAAACAGATAATACCTATGTATTTTACTTCGAAGAAGTCGAAGAGCTATGTGAGCTCACAGATCATATAATACTATACTAGTTTTTTTTTTATTTATTCTCAAAGAAAATTACAACTAATACAGTATTTACAATATTTACAATATTTACAAAATACACATGGAACAGTTGAGCTATCTACAAACCGTTGCAAACGATTTATAGATAGCTCAACTGGTCCAAATCAGTACCAATCGGAAGCGTGCCCAAGACACTGGCTGCATTGCCGCGCTGAATAGCAATGCTGATAAGCTGGCCTAGATAATCACCAGCCCTCGGGTCACGCGTCGCTTCGACTAGACGCCCTGAAAGAATTTTGAAAACCCGGAGGGCCTCGGTACCCCACGGACCTAGAGTCTCGACCCCAAGAGGCACAAATGTGTAGGCCCTATCGAGACCTGCATACTTGCGCCTCTTGTGGTCCTCGGCCAAATCTGCCGCCGCACCAGCCTCAACGGAAGTCCTAGGCAGATGTGAAGGAGCAAGGGTATCGACGCAAGTAGCGTCCCACACCAAAGGCCTTCCCAACTCCCAAGGAACAAGAGTCATACCGTCAGGCCGTTTGCCATCGTCACGCAGCAGACCATTCGGCTCAAGAATAGCTGCCACATTCACGCTGGTAAAAGCCCGGCGGATGATATCGTTAAGGCTAGCGTGGCGGGATATCCGACCGGCGGCTCTAGTGCACGATAATATATATATAATATAATATACTAGTAGGTTTAGTACACTTCTTAGACATTATTTAGACACTTCTTCAGACTGAGAATAGGTAAGAATCTTGACCAATGTTGGTATGGTGTTTGACGTCCTCAAAAATCAAATATTCGATCAATGTTTTCAAGGAATATTTTGTTTGCATTCTTTACACTGTTCTATGCTAAAATGTTCTCCGAGAAAATCCAGGCTCAGGGATTCCTCAATCACAGAACGGGAATTCTTTCACGAATATTCAAGGCAACTCTATATTATTAAAATATTCTACTGTTGCTTGGAAATGAACAAAACTGGAAACCACTGGACATGTCTCAAAACTTTTTGGACGTGTATCTGATTATCTTAGATTTGAGTATCAAGAGATGAGATTGCCGTCACCTGCTGGGTTCAGGGTGTACAAGATCACAGCTTTGGGAGTTTTTAAGGATTTTTAAGGCCTGTATTCTGTAGAGGATAATTTATTGTGTAACTAGCCGTCTCCCGCGGCGTTGCTCGCGTTCTACCCCTTAGAGTGTGACATTTCAAAATTCTTTTCTTAGTGCACCCCTACACTATATTATAAGGATACTACCCTCCAAATTTCATACCTCTAGGACTTATAGTTTAGGCTGTGCGTTGATTCTAAGTCAGCTTCAAAAGAGTTTTATATATTTAGAAGATAATGTGTAACTAAGATTCTTACCCGTTCTTCTTGGCCTACTTGCAACGTATGGTCGATAGGCTGACAATCGTAAACGATACGTAACACTAGCGTATCTGAGATACACTGCACGGTGACGCTACAACGTTTAGCAGTCGAACTAGTGTTGACGCGCAATATGATTTGAATACGCTATGTTTACGTAACGCGGCGAGTGACTGTCGGATTTGGTCTTGGTCCTGTCTATACCATGACGGCTTACTTATGAACTCAAGAAAGCTCCGAACCTGAATTTGGGTGCATGAACTGGACTTCTACGATGTTAGCCTTCACACGTACACAACCAAACTTGTTCCAAACTTGAACTACCATGTTTGAGCAAGTACTAAGTACAGTCTGCCGTTTAGTTACTTAAAGCGTTTTTTTTTCTTGGATGGAAGATTTCTTTTACAACGTGATCTCTAATCTCTACTTAAATATACGTTTGCTCCAGGAATTTTTGTCTATGACCTTTTTGGTCAAAAAAAAAATCATAAAAAATCTAAACATTCTTGGATTGCAATTGTTTTTTGGCGTTGACTGTGCCTACGGATGAACTCACAAAAAAACTAAACGTGTTTCAATCGCGATTATTTTTAACGCTGACTGTACGTACGTACATGTAAAGTACGAACTCAAGTCTCAACGCAAGTCGTAGTAGGAGCCACAATTAACAATGCAAATGTATCTCGCTGTGAAGCTGTTCAGAATTTCATGCTACGTATACATATGGTAATAAGGTGTTGGCAAGAAAAACTGCAGCCTGGCAGTTGCACCCGACGTCACTCGCGATCTTTCCAAAGACAAGCATCACATTTTTTCCACAAAATTCACGGTAAGTTCTTATAATTTTAGATAGATAGGTTATCGGAACTGAAAAAACGCAGGAGATGTCTGTTTGATTTACGTTAGTAGGACCTACAAAGGTTTTTTGTAGCATCACTCCATTTAGTGCATTCTTTCCTCCATTCTTCACTTCACATTCACAGTAAATCAAATTAAATCCCTAAGTGACAAAAAAAACCTTTTCACGATATTAATATGTAAAATAAATAACACCACGAGAAAATCGATATATATAAGCCGTAAAAAGTGCTCATCATGATTTTGTATAGTAAATTCGTTTGTCAAATGTCGCTGAATTCCATGCACTCACAGCACTGAGGATCATGTTTCAAAAGTTTCAATGTAAAACTATTCAACAACGCTGTCGCATTCAACAGAACAATAACGTAAATAACACAAGCGATGTTTTTCAATAAAAAATGCAATAAATCGCTTTTTATTCGTAAAATATTTATTACGTAGCCGGCAGTAAGGCTATCAAACGCATGTTGCATTTACCAAAATGAATTATTTTTTAACTTTGATTCTGGTATTCGTGAGTTTTAGATGCTTTGAAATGAAAATACGTCATAATACATACCCTGAGCAGATATCTAGAGTGACGCCTTACAACCCTCGAGGTAATGTTATTTGTTTATCGAATAAAAATTTCCCTGTCGTAAACAGTTTATTTAAAAAGTTTTTCATTTCTTTTACCCAAGGACCAAGCTTTGTTACATAAGACTGGATGCTTTAGAAAAACTTGTAGAAGGAAACTAGCAAATCTCTTGAAATAGTGTCATGTCCGTGTTGTGGACCTCGACAGCCAGCACGGACTGTTTTTAACAAAGTTTTGATATTGTTTTTACTAACAAAACTGTATTTGAGAATTTTCCAGTGGTCCTCAAGAGCTGTCTTCTGAAGCCCGATCCAGGACCTTGTCGGGCAAACATCAGAATGTACTACTACGTCCCTGAAGAGAAGCAGTGCAGCCAGTTCTATTGGGGAGGATGCCAGGGCAATGGTAACCGGTTCAACTCTAAGGATGAATGCGAAAGTACATGCTTGAGCAAGCCTGATGAGAAATGTGAGTTTTCACCGTAGCGCCACCTTGGAGCTAAGTTAAGGCGCGGCGCAAACGGTCCACCGACCACAGCCACCGGTGGTTTGCGAGTGCCACTTTTGCAGCGAGTGACCGTCACAGGCCACACGTATGTGGCGAGTCTCTAACAAATTTAGAGCAGCCACTGTGCCTGTGGCCGATGGCCCGTTTGCGCTTAGCTTAAGAGCTAGAAGCGCATACAATTCTGTGCTTTTGGAAGAAGATAGGTTGGCTTCATTCGTATCCAGAACACCGCCTCATGCATAATGGACCATCCTAGAGTCTGAATGCGGAATCAGAAGTCAAACATAAACCTGTAAAAAATTTGACATTTGATAATACAGCATTTTTTTTTATACTGTAGCAAAAAAACCCCGATACTGCTCTTTATCGTTTGACTACGGCTTCTGCTTCGGAGCTGTGAGCCGATGGTACTACGACCACATGTGGAAGGTCTGCAAGGAGACTATCTACTCAGGGTGTGGGGGAAACAAAAATAACTTCTATAGTATGGAACAGGTAAGTCCTTTATCGTACAATACGATGAAACATTCTAGTGACCAAAGAGAGGTCGTTGTATTCTGGCCAGATTGGTCGTGTCCATCGTGTTAGGGCAGTAGCACATGTGGGTTGCTTCATTGTCTCGGAATATTACAAGAAGTTGGTAGTTTGTTCCTAAACTTCTACGCCACCCATCTTCCACTGTTGCTGTCAAATCATGGGGTACAGATTGATTGCGTTTAGAACGTTATAAATCAGTCCAAATTCTTACTTTATTTCATGAAATTATATGATGAAACAATCTGATAGCTTACTCGATGACCAGTGGTAATCTCAGCCTATAACTATGCATTGTCTCACCGAGCACATCTACTAAAGACGTGCTATGTGACGTCAACAATTACTACTTTAGACCAGTATTTAGAATGACCATATAGATAAATATTTTTTCTGTAGTCGGTAGTAATAAAAATTCAAATAATTTGAAAAACCTATACTGCGTACTATTTAGTTTAAAAGAAACTTCTATGGTTACAGTGTGACGCAATATGCCGTTTCGGAGTTGGAAAGATTTCAAGCATTGATAAAAAAGACGGTGGCCCCAAGAAAGTGATCATCATCAACCCGTGGAACACCACTCCTTCTAGAGGAAAAGATCAGTCCGGTGTAAACATCACAACTAAGACTCTCTGAACTTAAAGAAAAAGCTTAACTATCTGTGGTCAACTTATCCCTCTCGATTTCTATCAAAAGTTAATTAACAATCGTTTAAAATATTGCCTTCTTGTTGTACCTAAATAGTGATAATCCACCAGCAACCCCAGAAACGCAGGGGAGCAATCGTTGTTTCATAAAAATCTTCCAGATTTAAGTCTGACAGATTTTCTGAACAGTTTTTATACCAAATCATAGGTATTCTGTGACTAAATAGTGACACTAGCGAGTTTCAGCGCGTTTTTTGCCGTCAAAAGCATCTTGTTTTCGTATATCTGTAGCCACGTCACTTGAAATTATGCTGGGCAGCGAAAGCAGTTCAGAGCTTGCGATATGGGGACAGGTGTCTTTACTACGTGCTTACCCACTTCTGCATCTTTGTCTATCACATTAAAGTGATAGGTAGAATATTAAGTAATGTATAAACAGTAGTAGACCGTAAATGTCTAATCAATTGGCAGCTAGTGTTAGGTTAACCAAATAGAAATTAAAGCTGTTACTAGCTAAAATTCAAGTAACTTCCTGCAGCGTTATTTTTAAAGGAGTTAACCTGTTAGTATTTATAAAAAGATTAAACCACTATAACATTTATTTAATTTTAGTAACCAGTATTAACTATCTATCACCATAGAATCACATTACAATAACATCGTTAGGTAACTTAGAGTAAAAACATTATTTTTGGGTAATCTCTTTCGAAACGAAATATTATAGTATCATCACTTACCAAAATGTACAGTGCTCATACCAATTTCTTTTTAATTTTGTCTAGTTTTTTTTATCCAATGCGCTCCTTACGAGAGTTAGGCTATGATTCGGCTCTGCTATGATAAGATAGATATAAGTTAGGCTATGATTCACACTGCCCCCGACACGACAGGTACACGATATTGGCGGAGAGCTGATATCATTACATTTAGTACTAGACGCTTTTACACCATATTGGCACTGACGCTGATACTTTTTGTTCGAGCCACTGATATGTCAGTATCAGTGTCGGATAATGTACAAACGCTCACTCCAGCAAAGGGCATGTTCTACAAAGCCTTTTTTACAATGTCTGCAAAGTTATCACTTATCCATTCAGATCTGAAAAGGAAAGTAATAATTAAAAGTTACAAAATGTAAAAAAAAAGAAAAATAGTAGATCTCTGTGTGATCACGTCCTCGGTGGACGTTCTTAATGTGGTACCCGCATTACAAGCAGAGGTAACCCGTTTACTCATAGGAAAGCTCACCTCCCATTACTGACAGTTCTCATCAAGTTGAACACGTAGCTTGGACATGTCTCCGGCTGCAAGACCCTCGCGTTGAACAGCGTGCCTTGACAGATGCAGTACATCAGCTCTGGCAGTGGAATGTTTGAAGGTAGCAGCTTCTTCTCGTACAGGATCGTCGAAAACAACTGAAAAGAGATTTATTTTAACCTTAGAGAACATCATAGCGTACACAAACTTTTTATAGCAGTCAAACAAGTGTCAAAAGAGAACAAAGTTGCCTTGATCACGAATAAATGTGACAATCGCAAACGTATCGTAACGTTAGCGTATCCGAGATACACTGCGCGGTGACACTACAACGGTTGGCCGTCGACGCGCAATAGAACTCGAATACGTTAGCGCGGCGACTGTCAGATTTGTTTATAGTCACAGTTTGATACAGATTTTGCCTGTTGAATATGTCTTACAATTTTGTGCTAGATATCAAGCATGACAGCAAAAATTAATAAGAACACAAACTGTTTTATTCCAGAACGGGGACTAAAGAAAGTCACGGTTTAAACGTCAAGGTTTATACAACCCGGCCGAATTAACATGACACCTGGCTCGGAACTCGATACTTCCCCCGCTACACCGCTTAATTCGTCCGGGTTGTATAAACCTTGACGTTTAAACCGTGACTTTCTTTAGTCCCCGTTCTGGAATAAGACCGAAGAAGTCTGTAATATTTTCTGTAATTTCTCATCCTCTGTTCTCTGTTTACAGTCTTTTTAAAGTCCTAAATGTTATAGCATCTGACTTTTGCAGTTCTACTGGACAAATATATCCATGGTTTGGTAACGAAGCGTTCTGTCTGATAGAGATTGTTTTACTAGCAGAAGTTATTGCTAAAGGGTTTTAAGTAGGCACCTTATGGTACTAAGAATTTCTTAGGTTTTATAAATGTCCTTACCTTGAAAGCTGCAGTAACTGAAGCTATCGACAGACCAAGACTAGGGCTGAACATAAACGAGAGTCCAGCCAAGTATCCCGCGGGTAATGCGTACAGAGCCGAATCATAGCCCTTGTTACGGCATAAGTAGCAGATTACAGCCTGGAGGAAGATAGCTTATATAATAGCTATTTTAGTAGTTTATTTTGAGTCTTATATCAGAACAATATTGTTCTCAAACGGTGGAAGAAAACCAAAAAGCTGTCAGGACTTTTGTTTCTTTAAGGAACTGGCTAGAGCTACTAGTAGTCAACGGTAGCCGCTGTCAAAGTTTTGGACTTTCTACTGGAGTAACAAGTATTCGTATGTGAACCTCTTCAAAATAAAAGAGACCTCTGAAAGTGGTTGTTACTCACTCTACCTACTTGTCCATAGTGTGAGTTTCTTGTAGGTATCTGCATGGATCCAAAGGACCCAAAATAGACACGAGTGACGTTTGAGGGAGGTGGCTTATGCCTAGCAGAGGGTCACTACAAGCGGCCTATGGTGATGATGATTATGACCAGGAGCTTGTGTGTGACAGTGGCTAAGATACATCATAATGAAGACATGACATAAAACGTTTAGCCTACAAACTGGGGGTTAAATTATAATATACCTAGGTTTAGTTTAAATTTCGTGATTGTTTCTAAAGATTCGAGTTGTAAGTCGTACTCTGTAAATACCGATATAGCTTCCGAAGAACAGCGCCAGCTTGAAATGCTTGCCTCTGATGGATGAGATGGCTCTCAATGGTGACTTGATCTGGGGAAGGATGACACGAGCTAAGGAGATGCCAAGACCAACTCCAAAATAGGTCGCGTAACCCTAAAAAAAGAAAAAGATTTAATTTAATAAAAATAAATTATGTAAAAATATTTTGTAAACATAGAAAAGTAGCATTCCCTAGAGTTCTAGATACTATAGATTTCTACCAGATACTTATTGATTAGCACTGACCGTCCATTTAACCTAGACCTATGTTCCATTTATGCTGATAAACGGAGTTAATTTTAGCCTTGTGTAGTTTGTGTAGGCAACCACTTTGTTCTAACTAATGTAGCTATTTAGCAAGAACATTGCTTTGTAGCTATTAGGTACACCTACAAATCTTCGTAGGTGTACTTAATAGGTAGGTACAAAGCAATGTAACAACACGTAATAAATGCGGGTGCTTAGTAGTTATTCTCTCATAATGAAATCTAGGAAAAATATCATTGAGATCTGGTTGGCATGCCATAAAATTTTCAAAATGGCAGTCGAATTTGCTAGAAAATCGTAATGTTTTTTTTTCAGACTTCATTGGAGTCTGTGGGAAAATTGACCTCAAAGGGGATTTTGAGACTCTTTAGTATCATAATCCTCCTAAAGGGGACAGATCAAAGGGGATTATGAGACTAGCCCATAGTTTTGTTCATTGGTTGCAGTATCGAGACATTCAATAGTTTTTTTTTTAGTTTTTAGATTATTGTATCCAAAAATACAACTAAATTCTAATTCCTGCGTATATAATGGTTGTACGAAAATCGTACTTTCCGTTGGGCGTAAAAGGATACCAAAAAGTCAAAATGATGTATAATCTTGTAGCGCCATCTATCTCGCTACATGAGAACTATCCTAGATCGCGCAAACGAAGTTATCACGGAGTTTGAACATAAGTACTACCGAATACCATCCACTGGAATATCTTCCCTTTTCGTAGGACACATATCCTACAATGTTCTCCTCAATCTAAACCTACATTTTTATATTTCAAAAGCAATTTAATTTCAACCATTTCAAACTGTATTTCCCGTGACGCGAAGGGTATGTCATGCAGGTAGGTATGTTGATTAGTTTACAGAAACATGTATCACTAAACCTAATCAAAATCATGTCAAAAGCCTGGAGCTCTAATTATATCACAGGCATGCATAAACTAAATACCTAAATGAACCTAAAGGATATTTATTGGATATATTAGTTACAGGATATTTCAAACCAAAAAAGATACTAGACTAGCAAAATGTTCAATGCAAGTTGAACTTTAGCACGGTACACTTGAAAGTTAATTTTATTAATTTCTGGGTATCAATATTTTGAAGAGGCAGTTTACTTAGTATAAAATTGGTTTTTCCAATTTTTGTATGTGGTTTACTGTGACATTTTTCAATAATCTCAGACCTTCTTCACGTATTTAACTTTTCCTATATATTTTTTTCTCGTGTGCTTTGTACATAAGGGTTATTTCGAAAAGTGATTAGCAAATTTGGTCTGGACAAAAGTAGTTTTCGTTTCATCAAATTAATGATTTTCGTCCATATATTTACGACTTATTTTTCGCAAGTCATATTATTAAACTCGGATAATGAGTTTAGAACTATTTTGGCTTTCTAATACTGATGCAAGGTCTTGTAGTATCAGTATTTAACATGCGAAATTGGATCTTTGCAGCAAACAATAAAGTACATAATACAATGAATTACCTTAGCTACGTACGTCTCACAGGGTCCATTATGTGGACACGCGTTTGATTGACGATGAGCTTTTCTTCTGACTTTTTCAGGGGTGTACAACCTATAATCAAATATTTTTTAATTACATATTTATTTATCCTTATACTACTATCACGTGCCTATTTTTCCATCTCATGATAACGCAAACCATCATGCGAATATTTGAAATGTCAGAAGTTTAGATGTTTGGATGTTTGTGTTTTAATCACGCTGCAGCTACTCGTCCGATTTGGATGAAACTTGGAATATAGAATACAGTTCGTAACCTAAATTTACATATCGATGCCTTACAGCCAAAAAGGGCTAAGCGACATTTTTTGCGAAATTGACTTATATATATCGTTGGAATCGTCTTTTTTTTCTGCGTCGTTTGGTCTAACTAAGATGGCTCTACGACGCACTTTTTGTCGCTTACGCAATTTGAAAATGGTGGTTTTTGACCTTATTTCTTCGTCGTAAACGACAGAAATTTTGATTTTTTTATGGTTTTGGTGATTAGATTAAAATGGTATTTAGGAATTGAGACTTAAGTTATTTGGGCTTTTTGTAACTTTGTCTAGTTTGGACGTTAACCTGTTTTGGCTTAAAGTAGTCTTAGTACAAAGACACATTTATCCCATTTTGGATGTTTGCTTTTCTTTATTAAACTCCGGTTGAGACATTTTGCTGGATTCCTTGAAAAATAGAAATGTCATTTAATATAATTATCGCCAAATTTTCTCCGACATTGTTTGTCGCTTAGTAAATTTTTACCTGTCGCTGTACCAATCATCTACAGAACTTAAGCCAAAATGTCTAAATAAACCTCATCTAACATTTGTCGCTAATCCTTTTATTCCCTCCCGATATTCGATCGGGTGTGGTGGTTAGCTAGAAAAACACTAATTCCATGTTAGGAAATTTGTCGCTCACCTTAGTGCAAGAAAAACAAAAACGTCGGTTATCTGTTTCTTTCGCTCAAAACAAACGTGATTGGGTGGAGATCACGAGTATTAATGTGATTTTTTGCTCCGGCGACCGCGGCACAAACAACACGCATGCGCGCGAGCCATTTTGGCGAAGTTTGAGCTGCTGTTAAAAAGGTAAGTTTACTGAATAACTCTTAGAATGGTAGCCTAAATTATAAAGTTTTAGTGGATGGTGTTACATACCATAGCTAAGTTTGTTAGGGTTGTTTTGTTATATTTAATATTAGAATTAGTTTTATTTTTTCAGGACGTCGTCGTGATGGCTCAAAAATAACGGGCATCTCATATAATTGGAGAAGCATTGAAAGTTTCGAAGATTAATTTCCAGGCTCGGAGAAAACTTAATTTCGACAACACAGATTATGAGGTAAGACAAAAAGATAATTAATTATCCATTAATATAATCTAAGTTGGTTTAAACGGGCATGTATCTTCGGCAAACATGTCCAGTAGGGCTAGTAGAAGAATAGGCGCGTGCGAGCGAGTGTGTGCCGACGCCGCCACAGCCGCGCGTCGCGCTGCGGGGATGTGCCTTTGACGCTACCGACACCCGCGCAGTCTACGCCTTTGGCGGCATTTACAAAGAGTGCCGCCCAACCTGTGACTGTAACATTTCTGAAAACTTATTTTAGTGTATAGTATATGCGGAACCTATGCATTAGGCGAGTACCTACCTACCTACTTGTAACATAACACCTACACGACTACCGACTCATTCTACCTAGGTACCTACCTACCTATAGAATTAATTTCTACCTACCTATTTACTAACCTACTTGAAAAGAACAATCTACTAACCTACTTACCTTACTATTTCGTTATTTTCTGATGTAAGAGACATCCTGTCTATAAGAGAATAAAATGTCTATAAACCGAAATAATTAAATTTTGTTTGACTTCAATAATGTCTATGTTAGAGTACGCCCTTCGTGGATCTAACTGGGTTTTTGTTACTAGTAGAAGTTGCGTTTAGGTTTAAGAAATATTTTTCTCAAAAAAAGCATTAGGTACAGTTACTTACTTACTTTAGAACAAGGTTGACAATGTCGTTCGTAACAGGGTAATTAGTAAGTAGGTAGGTACCTGGACAATGGTACTAACACTACACATTTATGTAAATCATCATCAAACTACGTCGACTACACGTCATCCTGTTTGATCGTATGTCGTTCCGTTTGTCTGTCAGTTCGTTTGTCTATCTGTAGGTAATTGTCTAATAATTTAAAACATCCTGATGTGCAATCATGTGTCTTTCGAGTTTAAAGATGGATAAAATATGTCACAGATTTTAGATTCGCTAGAATTCATAAAAACAACAAAAATACTTACATTACATAGGTACCTACTTTATTTTTTGGTGTAATTAGGGTTATTGGCATGTGTCTGTTTTCTTTCCAGGAAATTAATAATACGCCAGGAAAACAATTCACCGTGCTCTACATTTGCTGAAATCGTCAAATTGTAAGAACACATTGATCTCCAATTTTAGAAGTAAGATACCTACTTAAACTGTGTGCCATTGAAATAAAGACTTATTGAACAGATAAAGCATTATTATTAATTTACTAGGGTTTTGAAACGTAACTACGCGAACTTTATTGATAATTTGAAGTACTTAATGGCACAGTGTTTCGTTTTTTACTAAAAGGCCGAATATTTTGTCAATAATTGTTAAATTATTACAATTTCCGTGTCCCTCTCTTAAAATCCAATAGGCAGTTATACCATATAGCCCTGACTTGATGTAACAAAAACACGCAGTCGTGCTATTTTGCTTCAATTTAAATAAAACGCAAGAAGCAGTTATATCATTTGGGCGGGCAGTGGATAATTAGAGGTTTGCATTTACGACCTTCTTCCTGTTTGTAAAATCAGGACCATTTGGGGGTAAACGACAGTAAATGGTGCAAGCAGGCTGAATTTTACTACATTAATTATTCTATTTTGTAGAGTTATAGTTAAAAGCTATATGGCTAAATTTTCAAGCTTTTGGAAGCATTAACCGAATTTATATGATTTTTTTTCGTTTATTTTGAACTTTAAACCACTCTCCTGTAAAATTTGTATAGTGTCGCTTACGCCCTTTTGGCTGTAAGGCATCGATATTATTATTATACTTTTTATCTCAGAAAATAGATCAAACGGGTCGCAGATGAAATCGCGACCGAAAGCTAGTCAGTTATAAATATTTCCGTCTCTACTATATACTAGTCAAAAACCAAGATGGATAAGATATAGATTTTTTTTTATCTAACGGTTGTTAACACAAAACGGGGACTCCCTTAATAAAGAAAACATTCTAACCACTTACCAAAACAAAGGTGTTCGTTCTTTCTTCTCCCCCTCTAACCTCATGAGATAGAAAAGGAGGGAACTACCCAGCATGAACATAAATGTTTGTTGTGTCTTCGTGATAGATAGGTAGCCAGCATGTTTCAAATTTCGAAGCCAGTACTCGATAAACTGAAAAAAAAACTCTGATACTAGTTTATATGATCTGTGCTTCCACGAATGACAGTTTTGACGGATCAAGAAAAACAAATGAGCAACTACTCCCAAGTCTGAGTTGTGTTCATCGTATACACCTAATTTTACAAATTTACTACGAAGAACAAACATACCTTCTTAGTACTTACATCTACTTACAAACATTATTTTCTTGTGACTGTATTTCTCTGGTCTCTGTATAAGGTTATAAATTTTCTATTGCTGAAATTGTTATTTTTGTTCGAAATTCCTACGTCGCTAAATGTTATGAAACTTACCAGGTTACAAAATAGGTTGATGACCAGCCCCCGTCTACTGGGAGGTTCCAAATATATGAACAGGCCCAGTAGTGTGAATGGAAACCAAAGATATCCGTAGTAGTGGAATTTATCACCAGATAACTTTCTGAAAATTAAACATTTGGTAAAAAATAATAGAATGGAAAAAAAACTTAAGTTTAGAAGAGAAACAAAAAACAAAAGAAGGTTCTATGGATCATTTTCTTATAAGCAGGTTTCAATCCAGTCTGCACCAATGAGATTTTAATAAATATTTATGATTCTAGTACTCTCAAAAGAAGCCATTTAGTTTCCATCGTACAAGCTTTGCTTTGTTTGGGACTATAAGGCGTAGTGTTAAGTGTCCGTGAATATTTATTATTTATTTTATCACACTTGTGAGTTTCTTTATTTGACTGTTCTTTATTTCTGTCTATCGACGTACCTTACCTAATAGAACAGCTGATAGGTTGTACTACAGCAGTCACCAGAAGACCTAGCAAGGTGGATCTGATGTAGTATGAACCCATTTTCTTCCACTCCTCTTTGTATAGCATTTTTTTTCCACGCATCGCTATTTGGACCTAGGACCAAATAAAATGAGTTAAGTGCCTTATCATTGTACCTACCTGTCTTTATGTGCTAACCTTTGTGTGAGAAAATAAACGTATTATTTATTTACAATTTAAATACGTAGCCATTGTTTAGAAGTAATACAAGTTAACCTTGTGATTTGATCTTTAACTTGAAGTTAAACAAAAAACCCATTCACTATGTGTATGTTTTGCTATCTCAAACGCTGGAGTTCCTTAGTCGTAGCGGCTAAACAGCCCCCTAAGATACGGTTTATACACTGCGCCCGAATTATTCACACTGTGCGTAAACTGTCACCTAAGGATGATGATGGATTATGGATGGACTTTGGATGTGGATGACTAAAAATCTCCTAACTACGCATACAAGAGCTGATATTTTTAGGGCCTAGATGTTGAATACCCAATACGGCCGTTTGTATGCCTAAATGCTAGAATCTAGTGATTTTCGTCTCATTCCAGTTTTCCCACGCGTGAGTCCCTGTTTTCTGGAACTTTTGTCCTATAATCCCCTTAGCGGCTCAATGATTATGATTATAAGCTAGGGGATAGTTCAGCAACAACAATAAATTTGAGGTTATATTCACGATGCAGACCACCCGCTCGATGGCCCGATGATATGATGGATGTAGTTGGGCAGCAGCGGCGAAAACTCGCGGCGTACTCAGATAGGTCTATGCCCAGCAGACTGAATAGATAAGTAGATAAACATACTCACAGCATACACAATGGCATAAAACTTAGCGCTCCCAATAGTCGACGCCAGGAAGAGTGAGGGCATAGCTTTAATGCAGCTCTCGTTCCATGGGTGCATGATCAGGTGACATGGTGCGTCACGACACGCGGTGTCGAAGAGGTGCTTGCTCATTTGCACCATTGTGGCTTAGTGCATTGGACCTGGAACAAATGGCACACATCGCATGATCATGTCTAATATTAAAAAGTTAATTCATATAACTATGAGATATTGGCTAACTCTATTGTGACGGAGTTTTTAGACTAGGTTTAACGTGCCTTTCTTCTTCTTCTCTTCGTTAATGGCCTCTGTCCGTCATTTAGACAGACAATTTTGCCAATGTCAAGTGATATAATTGTAATAATATAATTCAAGTCAAGTCATTTGTCAAGTCGGCTGTCGTTTGTTTTGAAAAGAAAATGGTGGATTTTCTCTTATTGCCTTATTACCAAACGTTGCAGAGTCACCGTCGAATGTTACTCAAATAACCTCGAGTTACGATGCGTTTACGATTGTCACATTTGTTCGTGACCGCCCCTCTGAAGTTTACGCTTTTGGCGTTAGGTTTATATCACTTGTTCTTTTTCTTCTTCGTTTGATAACGTTTAAAATGACGGGACTTTTTAGTCAAGAATGATATTATTACAAAAAAAAGTGTACAATTCATGGATTTACGCTTAACACCCTCTAGTCACAAGCTAAGCAAAGCTTGTAATATGGCAGCTAGATTGCTGTATAGTCTAGAGTCCTTGAAATCGTACAAAATAACCAAAAAGAGCCTAAGTAGATTTGAAAGCACTTTTCATACCTATTGTAAAACTTCATAAACTAAACTCATAGCACAATCCTAAATGGGATTATTGTATACGTCCAAGGATTATCTCTGACTAGGTACGTGACATAACTAAGCAGTTAATTATGTTATACTTCACGACAAAGCAATAAGTTATAAAAGAATGATAAGATCTACTTTTATAACAGTTTTTAACAATAAAATTATCCTGGGAAAATCGTGATAATAAAATAAAATTAATTAAGCAAGATTATGTTTAAAACATAACTTAATTATTTAATCAAGTACCTACTTACCCGCCTGAGGTGAATTCGCTTTACTAATATAATATAATTTTATAAAGATTCTTTAAACATCTGAAAAGTTATGAATCGAGCGGGGTTTGAACCCCTGACCTTGCCTTTAATACTGGCATGCGTTAGAAATCAGAAATCAGAAAAATTATTAGCTTGACATAGGTACTAGTAGGTATAGTATTATAATATGATTTGTGACATTAGTAAATGAATAGATACAATTGAAATATTCTTGATCTTAAGGCGACTATGATGGTGAGAACACGTCACAAAAACGAGGTTTTTTGGTATGAGTTTTGTGAAGAAAATATAGCATGTGGAGCTTTGGAACTAGTTATATCCTGTAACACATAATAATGAACTTATTTCTAAAGTTCCTAAATGTTTTTTCAATTTCACTCGTTATTGTTAAAAATATCACCGTTATGTCCAAATACTATCAACCTATCAAATAGTGTACCTACAAATATCCAAAGGTTAACCAACTTTACAAAAATCTTTGTGTATTTTCTTAGCGCAAGAATATTTTGAAATATCATTTTATAATCTAGATGCATCTACCTAGATGCGATGATAAAACGTTATGCTTATTAGGATTGAGAATATAAAAAAATGCTAACAAAAAAATGCTAATAAAAAAATGGTATTCGATAGTATATTTGGGGTGATGTGCATTTTTCGGTAACTTTTAAACAGCTACACGATATACGTTTGAGCATAAACTAAAACTAAGGATTTTGTAGTAATTCTATTATTACGTAGAAACGTATGAAAGTAATTCCTGAAATTCAACTGTAAAATCGATAGTTACAAATAAACGAGTATTTAGTTTCGTAAGGTGTTACAAGTCAGTGCATAACCAGTGAACGAAGAAGGTACGTTCATAACTTGATACAATTAACATTGCTTATAACGTAACTATACCTACTAAGTATCACTAATTTCCAAACTTTGGCAAAGAAGGTATAAAATAAATTATCCTTCAAGTCTTAGTAGTGAAGTTTTTTTGTCTCATAATAACATGGTATAGAGTTAATTAGAATATGACTTCTTTTCAACCACTTGCAAAAAACCAATCAACACCATATTTTTTAAGTATAGCTTGTTAAAAATAAATCTGTTACTTACATAATACAAAAAAATACTCTAAAATATAGTCAGTGTTATTAGTGAATGATGATGATAGAATGTTTGAAAAAGTTTAATAACTGAAAGTAGGATCTTTCCATTTTCTTTTTTCAATTGCGATTTAAAAGAAAAAAATATACTTATAGTGCAGTATTAAGATAAAAATTATGATAGGAGCCAACAAAAATTCTGAAAACTCTGAAAACTATTTCTGATGCTGACTGTACCTATGTCATAGCTTTATTTACAGTGAGTAGGTACCTATTCCAAATTACGTCGAGATTAGCGCAAGCCGACGCAAATCTCACTGCCAACACGACGTGAGCCTTTTTACCTCGGTATAAGGCTGATTTTGCAGCTTATCCCTTATTATTAAACATCAAACAGAATGAACTGATGACGTAAGAATTAGGTTAGAATCGTAATCGTAATCCTTTGGTTATCAAATAATCTCAAAGTCAGTTTAATCAGTATTTTGTAATTGTTTTCTAGTTCATAGCTAGAGTCAATTCATTAAGAAGTAGGTACCTACAATGTTCGTAAATATTTAATTTGGAATATTATCTTAAGCTTTTACATTTATTGAAGACTAGCTGTCGCCCGCGGTTTTACTCGCGTGGTAGCAGCATACGCATTATTTGGTTAAAATCTTTGATCCTAATTTTCAGAATAATAAAACTCTTATAATATAAATTATCAGTTATGCTGCAAATCGTTGCAAATAAACTATAGATAGCTCAACTGTGGTATTTTGTAATACTATGTACATATTGTATGTATTAGTCGTATTTTTTTATAATACAAAAATGCGTAATGCATTGCAACAATTTTAAAAATAATATAAAATTAAGATCTGAAAATAGGTATTTAAATATAACTTTGAAATATGATAGATGAGCCAAATAATATTTTTTTTAAAGAATCTCACCTTTTTTAGCTACTGTAAAGTTTAACAAGAGCTTAACTAAAATATTTAATTAATTACACACAAAAGAATAATCAATGCACTGAATTTAATGTCTACAACTTAACAAGTCTGCGCACGCGCACGCACTGATCACGCAAGCATTGAATGTGTTATGTTATGCATTCGGTCAAGCGAGGTGTTTGGTCAAAGAATACGAAACACAAACAGATAAGACTCTTTAGCCCGTATGCCGATACAGAAATCGTTACTCAAGCATAGATTTGAGAACAGATTTTCAAATAAAAATCTAAGCTTGAATGAATGATAGAATGAATGAATGAATGAATGAAAATGCTTTATTGTACGTAGGTACACCTTATAACTAATATGCGAGACAGATTAAATTACATTATGTTACGTACAATGGGCGGTCTTATCGCTTGATCCGTGCTTGAGCATTAAATCAGCATACCGGCTTACGTTTCGTTTTTCTTTATAACATTTCAAGTTTTGACACAGAAAGAAAATAAATATTGGTTTAACCGTTCAAAGTGTAGTTCGCAATTCCTCAAAACAATGAAATTAACAATTTTATAGCTCCCGTTTACATTAAACGCCCCTTATTTATTTAGTGGGGTCCGCGGGCGCCCCCTTTAACCGCTAAACGGCGAAAACCGAACATGACCCTTCTCAACCAGCAGTCTTCACCTACTAAATTATAGCTGTTAAATTTTTAGTAGAACATAAATATTAGAGCAATTTGCGTTGCGTTTGAGAGCTGAGTTTTGGGATATGGTGAGTTTGATCGTTGATTTATTTAGCTCCATCTTATGAAGCTATTTTCCATCAGGTGAGCAGGCAGCCAAACGCTTAGCTTACTTAAAAAAAATAAGATACCTACAGTGTTTATAATGAAACTAGCCGTATCCCGCGGCGTTGCTCGCGTTGTACCCTTTAGAGTGTGACGTTTCAAAATTCCTTTCTTAGTGCACCTCTACACTATATAAGGATACTACCCTCCAAATTTCATACCTCTAGGACTTATAGTTTAGGCTGTGCGTTGATTCTAAGTCAGCTTCAAAAGAGTTTTATAATTAGAAAAAATAACAAGATATAAGTAATTGTTTATTGACTAGATTGCATAATTTCCATAAGCTAGCAATTACCTTACCTATCTACCTTTGTTTATTCTATACCTTGGTTTGTAACAAAATAAAAGATTTATTTTTTAATTATCGTTTCCAAAATATTGAAGTTTTTATAGCTGCCCCGGAATTTTTGCTCTCGAATCTGCTTAAAAGAATTGTAGATCTCACAAATATTGTAAAAAGCACTTTATTACTAAGTACTAAAGCTTTTGATTTCCATAAACGTGACTCTTGGAGTCAGATCGCTCTAGTTTACATTTTACAAAATAGTTTTAAATCAATTCACTTTCCCTATCAAAATCACGTATGATACTATCAGTTATTAGATTATTATTATCTAGAGTACCTGTAGCATAATTAAATTTATCGAGTTTCGTATTAATCGAGGATAATGACATATAAGAAGTTTTTTTTGTGACAGTGAATTAAATAAATATTATTTTCTCTATTTGCCCCTCCCCCCCCCCAACCCCCGTCCCTGATGCTAACTACTCCTGCTCTGCCTATTTCTTTTCTTTTCTTTTTAGTAGCAACGTCAACCGGTGCTACCTACTCCTGCTCTGTCTATAGTTTTGTAATTAAATTTGGTGCTTTCATCATCATCATCACCCAGTCTTACAGCATAGTCAAAGCATCTTTTATTTAGTAAAATCAGAGGGATCATTTAGGATCGTCTTATTTCTTGGATCAAAATCATAAGAGCTCATTAAAATTCATTTCCATGGGTTTATATTCCATTCTGGGTGCTTTTAAGTCAAAAATTTAGGCTCTCCAATTGCCCTAATTAAGTATAGGTAAAGTAAACTAAACTTAATTACTACAGGAAAATATAGCAAATCAACAAAACCAAAAACCAGACCAACCGTAAAATAAAAACAAAAAAAAAACCGTTTTAAAATCTCCCTGTAAAAATATGTTGTGTAACTATCCGAGTAATTTATTTGCAGACATATTTTGAAAAAAAAAAAAAAAAAACTTAACGCCCTAGTTGCTATCTCTTACCTTATTTTGAACAAAACAAAGTATAATTTTCCGATAAACACTACTGACCGCGACGATGCACCGAGCAACACTGGATAGAACACACGTTGTTATCAATCGTACAATAGAATACCTATAGATAAAACTAGCGGTCAACAACAAGAACTAGGGCACAGATCATAATCATACTACCCTAGGGTCTAAAATAGTCCAGTTATTCTTGTTCTTGATACTGTCAAACCGCAAATAGCTAAGTTATCGTCATCATCTCTTCTTTATCAACGCACAGCCTAAACTATAAGTCCTAGAGGTATGAAGTTTGGAGGGTAGTATCCTTATTTAGTGTAGGGGTGCACTAAGAAAGGAATTTTGAAAAGTCGCACTCTAAAGGGTCTAGAACGCGAGCAACGCTGCGGGCGACGGCTAAAGTAGTAATTAAAAAAAGTAACAAAAAAAAAAAAAAATGTATGTATGTATTCTATCAGCCATCTGGTTTCCATCGTACAAGCTTTGCTTAGTTTGGGACTAGAAGGCGTTGTGTTAAGTGTTCGTGAATATTTATTATTATTATTAAAATTATATGATCTGTGGCTAGTGTATAAAATCAGTTAGATGACGTAAATTTTGGCAAATGTAGGTATATAATTAATTATACACATTTTAATCCCTTTTATTGTCAAGCGCAAGAAGGGAAGTATGATAATAATACTTTTTATAGTTCAGGTTAAAGTAACGGTTTTTTGGTAGCTTATGTAGGTATATTGTGGTGTCCTATAATAAGGGAAAAAAATATTTTTTTAAAATTGAAATCAAAATCAATTTTGAAGCATTATTAATGAGACTAACCCGATTTAAGATCCTTTGTTTATAAATGGTATGTTCATTTGGTCTGATACCTTTATCTATCTATTATAAAACTGTAAAAAAGCCAAAAACTAAAATTAAAGATATGGAGAAACTAAATATGCAGATCTACTAAATAAACGATTCTGATTCCGAAAATCGAGTTTGTCTGTTTGTTTGTTCGCGAATCACGCCTAAACTACTGGACCATTTTCAATGAAACTTATACCATTCGAAATCCCTTTTTCCGGATTGAAACATATGCTATATTTTATTAAAATCAAAGACGTGGATACTGAGATACAGCTTGACCTCCCTAAACCAAAAGCAGCTTTTGGCACGAGGTTCATCGTATGCTGGTTGACAGATATTTTGGTGGAAAGTTTCGCACGCGTACGAAGTCGCGGGTATCAGCTAGTTAAGTAAATAAAAATAACCTAGTCAAAATATCTATTATTATTGAAAAAGTTATAGATGAATATTATGAGGTAAAAATTAGGAACAACTCCGAAGCGGAAAAAGTACATAATACGATAATACTATTATTTTTTAAGGAAAACTAAACATCCATACCACATTCCGATATATATAATTGACAAGCCAGATAATTAGCAACATAAAAATACCTTCTAATATATCAGGCTAAGTACCTACCTACTCTCGTATGAAAATATATACCTAATTCGTTATAGTAAGTGTATGACTGGGCACGCATGTAGAAGAAGGCTGAAGAAGTGGTTGGCTTGTGTGAAAGATGATATCAATGTGAGAGAAGACTCAGAGTTGACGAATGATAGAAGTGAGTGGATGAAAAGTGTGCGTGATATTTGTAAGTGTTTCAATATTACTTTATTTGTTACGAAAAACACAGCATCATAGTCTTGTTCACTCAAAGTCAAAGTCAAAGTCAAAAAGCTTTTATTCAATAAAATCTCACTGATCACTTTGAATCGTCATTACGTGTTGCATGATTACTTGATTAGGTATGATTACAAATTTTTTTTTTATTGGATGAGTTGGAGCTAGTTCGTCCCAAGCTTGTTTGTCTTCTAAATAATCTGATATTTTATAGCATGCTTTTGAAATAAGTCTTTGTTTTATTACGTTTTTGAACTTGCCAATCGACAATTGAGATACATCACTTGGGATTTTGTTAAAGAAGCGTACACATTGCCCTTTCACTATCAAAACACTTCCGCCGGCGTCAACCATTTCAGCGTACCCACAAACAAGAGTCTGACATAAGCACTCCAATAAAAATTATATACTAGCCCATTTAGAGATGAAACCGTGTGCCATGGCAGTAAGCCAATACAATTATATCGTCGGTAAGTGTACTCAGCTGAATAACGCCTCAGATCGCGTACGATTACCTTTGTGTCACGTGACGTTTTTGAGATGATTGCACTTTGATATACTGCGCCATGAATTGGTTACAGAAGGTACACTTTAGAGTTAAATCTGACAAATTGATCGGCAATATAAATGTTTTTTTTTTGCCAAACAGACACAAACCAAATTAGATAGAGACAGAGAGATAGAGAAATATTTATTTGGCACACAACACAGGTACAACCCAGTAAAATAATTACACAATAAGAAACACAACAAAAAAATATGTCAAAGGACTAATATAAAATGATCAACTTGCCCGATTGAAACGCTGCTTGGGTTCAGTGCATGTTTAAATTAGTGCCATATCTTACTGATGGGTAAGATAGCACAGAGGCGGGGCAAGATATATGAGTGAGGTTTCAATATTCGGCGATCAACTTAGAGTGCTGACTTGATCAAATAGGGCTTCGGAATAACATAAGTACCATCACGTAAGAAACTAATAACTTTATTTTTGAGTTCAACAATGATTTTATCCGTAGAAAAGGCGCGATGTTTTGGATGTGTGCATGTGAGCTAAATTATGCCCGTAGTGGCAGTACAAAAAAATCTATATCTAATAAAAATTTAGCAGTGTAATTATATTTATTCACAATGAAAATTACAACTAATACAGTATGTACAATATTCACAAAACACACAATATGAAACAAATGAGCTATTTACAAATCGTATTTACTATCTATCTCTATC
Organism: Eulithis prunata; assembly: GCA_918843925.1. Taxonomy (NCBI): domain Eukaryota; kingdom Metazoa; phylum Arthropoda; class Insecta; order Lepidoptera; family Geometridae; genus Eulithis; species Eulithis prunata. Next base: position 1,308,047 of record OU974016.1, on the reverse strand, counting down.
TTAATATCTACTTCCATAATGCATGCAGGTTTCACGATCCGTGGTGATAAATAAACTGCTACAATAAGATTGTATTGGCTAGAGGCCAATTTTAATTTCACATGTAGTGTTACGCGTATATTTTGGAAATATAGTGGGTTTATATGCCCAGGTTTTTGTGCCTTTGAAATTGTTTTCTTGGTTTGAATAGTCGTTTGTTTATTTGAGAATGGAGTCGTTGACTATGTAGTAATAGTATGTAGGTATGGTAATGCTTTGAAATTGGTTATTTATAGCGGTAACATAATGTGCCTGTTATAGGGATGAAGCCCTTGGCTCTGTGGGGGTTGTTCTGATTAATTGGAAAGCTTTTAAAAATCGATATCGGGAACTTTTGAAATATATTTTAAATTCACTCAACAACTCACAATTCAGGTATCTAAATATTTTTTTTTGAAAAAGATTCCAATATAGTTTTGGAAAGACTTCTGAATGAATAAGATTAGTCTTTCTGACCATCAGGTGCTTTTGACCACTGTACCATTCCTTTTAAGTTTTAAGTTTAAGTAGTAGTAGAGCTCTTTGTGAGAGCTCATCCGGGGAAGTACTACCACCGTACCTATTTCTGCCGCCAAGCAGCGATGCTCGCATTGCTGTGTTCCGGTTTGAAGGGTAAGGGCGCCGGTGTAATTACAGGCACATGAGACTTCAAGATCTTTACGTCTCAGAGTGATGGTCGCAGTGCATTGCCTTACAGGGCATGTCCTCATTGGACTTGCTCTGCGAGGTAATGCATTGTTATAGACAGAGGTTACTGCTTAACATCAGGTGAGCTATCAGCTTGTTCCATTACTTTTACCATAAAAAAAAACTCACGCTTAGAATCTCGACCCAAAAAGTTAGTGGCGCACACTATTTCACTCGTGAAACCAATAGTTTCACTATCGTGACAAAACATATCCAACACAATACTTCACTATTTACAACTAGGTCAAATTGATACAGTTTCTATCAAAGAGACGCCAGCGCGTCGTGATTTCAAATTGGTACAAATACAGACATATAAAAGTGATAAAAGTCAATCAATAGAAGCATAAATATACAGAGCGTAAAAGAACTACTGATGAAAACATTACGGGAATTTTCTCTCTTCTCAAATAATGAGAACAACGCTATTTATAATTTTTAATCATAATCACTATAAATTTTCTGGTAAATTAGTGTAAATATAGGATAGTATTACTAACACTAATTAGTAGGTATATCATCAATCATCATCATCATCATCAATATATATAAAACTCTTTTGAAGCTGACAGAGAATCAACGCACAACCTAAACCATAAGTCCTAGAGGTATGAAATTTGGAGGGTAGTATCCTTATATAGTGTAGAGGTGCACTAAGAAAGGAATTTTGAAAAGTCGAACCTTAAAGGGTCAAGAACGCGAGCAACGCCGCGGACGACGGCTAGTGCCTAGTATAAAAGCTATCACAGGATTTCAACGCTTTTGTATAATTACTACACTCGAGAGCAAACATTCCGGGACATGTATAAAACTTGCATAATATCTTGGAACCTATGAAAACTCTCGACTGTTTATTATTTTACGTACCTACCTACAGCCAGTATGTATTTGTAAATTTTTCAAGCGTATCTTCGATACAATGAGACAGTGATATTATACTTAAAAGATGAAAGCAATGAGAGCTATTTCGGTACCTTCAATTTGCTATAGTTTTTTTAGATACCCAGTATTTGGTTGACTTTGGATAGCGTGGTGAGTGTGATTGAGAGATATAAATGGTTTAGATATTGTTTAAAAAAGGCGAAGGGCAAAGCCAGACAACCTTCTCGCTCGCACATTTCAACATTTTTGAAGATAATATAACAAAATGTAATTATGTGAAATTGCAGAGCTTCAGGGTCGAGAGAATAACAATGCAAAGGTTCAATAAAAATATCACATTGATCCAAACAAGTTTTCTAACCAAAAAATGTGCACTTTAATTTAGCGCATTGGTACAAGTTTTTTAGCCTTCGCCTTAAAATCGCAAAAAGTGTTACTACACTATTGCACTAAACTGCGCTCAATGTCAGAGGTACTATCGAAATGTCTGGTAGTACAAATGACACAAATTATCTCTAGTACTGCCAGTAGTACTATAGTTAAACCATTTAAACTAGTAGTTCGCCCCGAACTGAGATCTCGTGATGGTCGGAGGTCAATAAAACCCAAACAATTTTTATTGACCAATGGTTGTAATAAACTTTGCAAATCGCTCCGAAATCGCCGTCTAGCTATGTATCAGTCTTGCTTGAACTACAAAATCATTGAAACTCCAAGAAGTGGTAGGTCACGTTATACTGGGTTTGCCAATTTTATAATTTTTACAACAACTCAAAAACTATTACAAACATACAAAGCATTTTCGTCCAAGTTGTCACTAAGATCTCGTTCGCTTCGCTCACTCGATCAATGAGACCACTACGAAGATTACGGGGTGATTTTGTTTAACAAAACACACGATGTGAAATAGGTATCTGAAAAATTCAATGAAAATCCGCTCTCCCTCATCTTTGTAAGTTTGCAGGGAGTGAACTGCCTTACGTGGTGTACCTATAAAGACCTTATTTGTTTAAGGCCCTTAAACTCATGGTAATTCATGACCACACCATACCCTTAAACGGAAAACATTTGCACACTTCACCCTAGTCCTCATCACCCCCATTACATAGAGCCTTCAAACCACCAGTGGTGTATAAAACATACATTTTACAGTTTAGCTTGTCGGAATAAATATTGGACATCGTTCCAGAGTGCTGCTCACTCGTATATCCTCGTTTGTAACGTCTAGCGGATACCTGTAATTTCTCACTACAGTAGCTAATAGGTCCACACGCACTGTGTTGAAAAACGCAGCGTTTTTTTAGCTAGAAAAAAAATGATGATGTGTTAAATTGACCTTGCTTCATGTTATTGTAGTTTCGGGCTACTGGTATCTCGTCCAACGACGAAACTTTAATATTAATAATATTTCTATTGCTGGTTCGTCCCAAAATTTGTTTCAATACAAACATGAAGTGAAATAATGTCCGTGACATGAGGTCAAACCAATGAATACCTTCCAGTATTTAAAGACACGGTAATAGATATACATACTTTTTAGATACTACGAGAGTTGTAGAACTATGACGTAAAAATATTTATGTTAAAAATGGTCTACATATTTCCTTTTTAAGTTATTTGCCAATCAAAACGACCAAGCATCCGATTATTAGAAAGAATAAAAAATGGTATCTTTATATTCCAAGCGGCCCAGTACATTATCATAATTATGGTTCAGATAATTGTAAAACCTAGTCCTTCTAGTACAGGATAATCTTAATCTATGTTTCGAATCAGTATAAAAAAAAACGCGAATTTTCCAACCCAGTGCGTAGAGCAAACTTTGACGTAGACCTTTCACTATAAACGTTATGACGTACGCCTAACCGCTGGCCGCTCATAAAATATGCGCGTGAATTACGAGCGGTCGGACTCAGAAATACAACAGAGGGAGTCAGCGCGAATCAATCTGACAATCGTAACAGCAGTTTATTCCGATTTACACTGCGCGGTGACTCTGCGATATTAACCAGTCGTGTAGTTGTCAACACGCAGTGTGATTCGAGTGCAATTGTTTTACGAAACGCGATGATTGTCAGCATTTTTCGTGGTGACTCCTTTGAAAATTAAACGCGCCGTTTTCAAAGTAAATATCGGTGATACGGTTACCTTGTTTATGTTTGGGGTTGATCTTATTTTGATGGTTGCGGAGTGAAATAGTGGAGTTTGAAGCAGAATTTGTAGGATTAATAAACCTCTAGCGTGCGGTTTGTTGGAGAATAACCCGACCTACTTTAGATAAAATTAAAATAAAATAATAAAGTTAATTTAATTATAATTTAATTACAAAGTTAAAGCGGTATTACTAAAATGTCTTTTTAAGATCTGCAGTCAAAATTATCCATGTATTCATGGATATTTGTACACCAAAATATTTAGCCCTAATCTAAGCAAATAAATAAATAAATAAATATTCACGGACACTTAACACAACGCCTTCTAGTCCCAAACTAAGCAAAGCTTGTACTATGGGAACTAGATGGCTGATAGAATACACACATACATTTTTTTTTTTTTTTTGTAAATACATACTTATAATACATAGAAACACCCAGACACAGAACAAACATCTATGTTTACAACACACAAATGTTTGTTCTCAGTGGGGATCGAACCCACGACCCACAGCACGGAAGGCAGAGCTACTACCGACTGAGCCATGACGCCTGTCCAAAAGCAAAGCTAAGGCAAAGCTTATTTACTTTACTTCAAGATGACGAACGTCTTCAAAGATAGGTACTAACATCTCCAAACTGCACGGAATGCAATGTGATCGAAGGAGTATATCACATCGTCGCGGAGTGTGTCCGGAACAAAGCAGAGAGAAGGGCTTTTGTTATTAAATTTAGCCATGAGTTGTTTTTCGTTGGTAGCTGGAATGCTGTTTTGACATTTCCTCTAGCAGGAAAAGCCAAGGACTTGATTAAAATTGTTAAACTGGGAATCAATCGTAGATAACTTTGTAGTTAGTATAGTTTTATGTGCCTTGTCGAGGGTGGCATAATCTTGTTGATTAAACCCTCACTAATAAATAAAGATTGAAAAAAAAGAAAAGACAGGTACATCTAAAAGTGGCTTATTCCCGCTAGCACAGTATTCACTGATAATACGAACTCTTGTTTTCTGAGAAACGGTCAAAGACGCAATAGATGGATCATTTCTTTGCTGAAATTTTATGCTGTAAGCGGAGCTTTATGAGCGCTTCTTAGGAAACTCAAGTGCTTAGCATACAGAGATACTGGGTGGCCCAGGGAGTCAATCGCGTTAAGTTGTAACAGCTCACCAGTTAGTGTTACTGTTACGTTATGGCCAATTTACACTGTGAATCAATCTAGTTGAAAGAACTCCAGTCAGTCAATCTCTTTGAAACACTGAAAATCGGCCATAACGTAACAGTAACAGTAACTGGTGAGCTGTTACAACTTAACGCGATTGACCCCCTGAACTAGTACGTCACCCCCAGAAACGAATTGGGGGTCAATCGCGCTAAGTTGTAACGGCTCACCGGTCACTGTTACTGCCACGTTATGGCCGATAAGGTCGATTTTCACAGTGAAAATCGGCCGTAGCGTAGGAGTAACAGTGACCGGTGAGCCGTTATAACTTAGCGCGATTGACCCCCTGTTCAAACTCCGAAGAGGTTGAAAGTAGACAAATTAATGTTTGTTACTTTACAGGGGTAATCTAAAGGATTTTTTATGTAAAGTAGTTGAAACTTGAAATATTTTACTGTCAAACTAATTTCTGTCGGTAATTTTCTCAAACTAAAGGATTTTTGATCTAAAGTTGTTATCTTGAAATATTTTACTGCCAAATTAGAAAATGTACTTTTGCATCTGTATTGTATCTAAAGTTTTAAGGGTGTTTGTGTGTACATATTTTAATTTTATTTGAATTACTTATAAATACAAAATATCACAGTTTTTTTTGCTCCATGTCCATTATTGCTCATGACTATACCTAATATGACTGGGGATTAATGTACATGAAACTAAATCTCCCTATTCATTATTTCCATATATTATTTAAAAAAAATAATTAAATAACATGAACTGAACACATTTCTTCTCGGTTGTTGCGCAGGAAGCAATTTTAAAAACAATGTTCTATTTATAAACTGCATTGAACCTAAAATTGGTTGAAAATTGAGAAAAAGGACGGCATAATGTCGCATTGGCGTGCTTCCACTGATTTCGCCACTCTTGTTCGCCGCTTCCAGCTTTCTTGTATCTGCGTTTTGTAGTGGGCTTAAACAGTTGGATGATATACATTGCTGATTTATTATTTTAATTATTTATACTTATACCTATTTAATGTACCACTTAAATAGGTATAGGAGTTGCCTAAAATAGAAAGACTGGAGAAAATGAAGGCAAACCTTTGCGCTGCAGTGGGATACTACAGGGTTTTATTGTTATTTTATTTAATGTTAATTATGACAACCAACAAAGGTATCACGAGAAAAAAAAAACTAACAAGGCAATGGGCTTCAAATCGATGTGTTCCTTCAATTAAAGGATGCCACAGCATGCACATAAATAATCTTAATCATATTAATAAGTATTTTCACGTAATCAGTTCACAATACATAAAAAACATCAACGGGGAGCAACGTAGAGTAAATATAGATATTTTTCTCGATCAAGCCTATTTATTACTATTTACTCAAATATAAAAGGTTATGCTTCAGGGGTATCGCCAGGGGTATCGTGGGTCCGCAGTGGCTTAATAGAAGGTCATAGAACCAGATCATACAACAAAAGCCATGTAATCTTTGTGTAATAATGCAAGATGATAGTAACAAAAACATAGTTTAGAACCACTACGAATTTTATGAAATAATTAATATTCTCGGACAAATCACACAACGTTCTCTAGTCCCAAGCAAAGCTTGTACTATGGGAACTAGATTGCTGATAGACTACTTACCTATATATTTTTTTTTTGTAAATACGTACTTGTTATACATAATAACACCCAGACAAAGAACAACATCTATGTTATTTTCAAAGAACTTTCCCTAAAAAGCAATGTACATCATCCAACCAGCTTACACCGTAACTTACACCTCAATCTGTCACGCAGTACCAAGACAGGTCAAGCAGTAGCCAAATCGATTTGAAGTGGGCGCCTCAGGCAGATTCATGCAGCCGTAGCCAATGCTGTTTAGTTTAGACTAGAAATTGTTTGAGCTAGTTTTTAAAAATAAACTCTTTTTCCTTTGTGGATGTTTGGACACTGTTGTTTGACATTTTGCCTGGCGCTTTGTTTTTGTTTTGAGTATGACGAGATGAGACACTTTCAAATGTTTTAATCCTTTTGATAGTCTGAAATGGACTGCAAAATGAGATGTCGTCACGTCTGGGCTTAACAACCATATCTAATGTTAGGTGTCCAGTGTCAGTTTTCACCATCACTCAACAAGGTTCGTTGTATTTATGACCCTGTTTTGAATATCTGTATTTGAAACTTACTCTACTTAACTCGATATATTGGTACGTACTCTATGCTTGAGATATAGGCTGGGTATCTACTAGAGATATTCGACAAAAATTAGTTATGACAAAAAGTCACCAATTGCATCCAATAGTATCATTTTCATGATGTGATGAATAAAGTGGTACTATTGACGATTTTTTTACTTGAACTCTGGTCTCGAACATCTCTAGTGGATACACAGCCTTAACAAAACACACAGTGCGCTGAAAATAAAGCCTTGACGTGACAAATCAAAGTGAAACCACATTCATCTCCACATTCCCAGCAAAGTTCCATCATAAATATTCCCTTGCCAACACGAGGCTAAATCAGGTAAATGCAATAGGAAAGGATAAAGAAAATACTGTCTTGAAAAGCAATTTCCCGGTAAAATATTACGAATAGTAACACATATCCTTCCGGTCTAGGGGTTAGTAAATACTTACCAAAATACCACTTCATTTTTTCCTTGCGGCATTTACAGTGTAACGAGCAGAGAAGGGAATTTTAGCAAAATTTATATAAAACTTCTTGGACAATCCAAAATAACAATTGAACATCTAAATATTAAGCCAGAACTAAAGCTTAATTAGCACGTAACTATATTATTAAGTAACAACTTTTTTAATTTGTTATATAACAAAAAAAATGCGTCTCTCGTGCGTGCCTATAAAGTTAAAATAAAGTCAAAATAATATAGTGGCAAATTATTCGTGTTATTAAAATAAACATGTGGATCTTATTTTCAGCTAGGCTTTTCAGGTTTTAACATCACACTTTCTATGTCGTTGACGTTTTGTGTTCAGCAGACAATAGTTAAAACAGATATTTTGTTACATAACGGTGTAATTACATTCTGAAAGGAATTATTGTGTCTTCTCTATTCAAGAAATATATTATTAAAGAAATATTCACGCTAAAGTATTCGTAAAAGAGTTGCGTCTGAAACGATTTTGGATTAGAGTTTGGAACAGCCTACTCAGATACTCAGACTCAGACCAAAAAATTTCTGATCTAGCCGGCTAGGCTGAAACCTCAGAATATTGAGTTTTGGTAACCTGAAGCTGAAACCAAAGATATGCGAATTAAAACACCATAAAATGTTTGAATAATTAGAAAAATTCAAGTATTCGAGTATTTTTAGTAAAATGAGGATATTACATTGTTTGAATTTTGTAATAAAAATAATAGGCAAGTTATAAAAAAGATTCAAATTGGAAAAAAAAAAGTGGGTTTCCCTTATACATTTTTGAGGTTATATCTACAAGTATCTGTTGCAGATAAGAAGAAGAAGAAGTGGTTTGATTGTGTGAAAGAGGATATGAATGTGAGAGGAGTAGTTTCAGAGTTGACGAATGATAGGAGTGAGTGGAAGAAGAAAACATGTTGTGCCGACCCCACCTAGCGTGGGATAAGGGCAGGGAAATGATGATGATCTACAAGTATCTGTTGCAGGTACCTACTACGTAGATATTAATTACCTTATAGTACTTATACCTAATTTGATGTCCAATATCATGTTTACAAACAAATATTTTGCTTCTCTTTCATTAAAAATGTTCAAAATTAATTTCCTGCTCATTGGACTCCGCACATTTATTACATTTTCTAATTCCTTTGTTCCCGTTTCAGTTATCTTTCTGGAATATTCCTATCCTAGCCACTAAGTTTGTCCCACTATGGAGAGCATTGTTAATAACATCAAAAGGTCTAATTCTCCTCTTTAGCCTCGTGATTGGTAGAGATTACTTCCTTTGGTTTTGTAAATCTAAGGCAAGTGTCAAAATTATCATAGAATGTGTAGTTTAGAGGACTGATAAGTGGTTTTGGTTACGCACAATAAACCGTCAGTTATCTCTTATGCTGCTTTTTATGTGTTTGAATTCCACCAATAGGCAACGTGAAATACGTCATAGGTACATCCTTCGAATTTTATTTCATTTATTTATTCAATAACAATTCTTAACAATCGTATTTGAAATTAAGTAGGTATAGAATAGCTTAGCTCTGACGCCCATACGATACATTTTATATTTTCCCAATCCTCATTAGTGGGACTTTAGTGGTTTGTATGAGAGTAACCCATTTTGCCCGGGATTCGCTATCGCGTGATATTCTCAGCAGTTTTCATCTTTTCATCCACATTTTTCTAACAGACACGCCATTAGGTAAGGGTGTTAGGTGATGGGGAGTCGTTTGCTCATTTTTATATTATTATACTAGTGAAGACCAGTTTCCGTGGTTTGACTTGCTTTGTACTCGGATAAAAGTGGTTACCTACTTATTTTGGTTTCATACAAACAGTGTGGTATTATTTTCATTTTAGTAGATATTACCTATCTTATAGCGTTATGCGTCAGATCCGTTTTATCTGTGTTTTACAAAATGTTAATGTAAAGCAAAAGTTTGTTAGTATAACCACAGATCATAATTGCTATCATCATCAATATCAATATTTATATATATATATACAAAACACTTTTGAAGCTGACTTAGAATCAACGCACATTAAATTTGGAGGGTAGTATCCTTAAATAGTGTAGGGGCGCACTAAGAAAGGAATTTTGAAACGTCGCACTCTAAAGGGTCTAGAACGCGAGCAACGCCGCGGGCAACGGCTAGTATACATATAATCGTATAACCAACTTTAAATAAGTGATCCGTTTTTCCAAAACTGGACTGAAATACTAGGGAGATCTCAAGTCAGCTGGATTCTTTCTAGTTTGTACTAGTATAGCGCCTTAAAACAAAAAAAATCATCTGTAGGTTAATTTTTTTTTTCTTTTCCATTCGCACATTCGTCATCCCCAGCCATCAATCTCGTAATCCTGCATGCAATGTAATGAACTCCTAAAAGCCTTCCTGCTATAATCCAGCTCCGGTACGGGATGAACTCACGAACGCTACTGTTTTTGCTGGACCGTGTGTGTAGTTTCTGAACATGATTTTCTACAGTCAAGGATAAATATTTTTTGTTGTCTGCCGTCTTACTTCTATAGGTATACTATAGGGAGTAAGACGGATTTGAAATGAAAATACTCTGGAAATACTATGTAATTTCCATTATGTATATTGTATGTATACCTAATCCACAGATAATGTCCATGTCTTCATACATTCTTCGTGTTGTATATTTGGTATGTCCTAAAGAATCCTAAAGAATCCTAAAGAATAGAAGAATCCAATCCCTGTATAAAGGGGAATCTCCTTTATACAGGGATTGGATTCTTCTTTAGGACATAGACTATGTAATGGTATATAAAAAAATGGTCTGTTTAAAAAATGACACCAGATTTAGCAGCTATTTTAGCTAGTGCATGCAGCTTTAGCAGACCAATATGAATAAACCCATATACTGATTTCTGTGAATTAGGTATAGTAAAATCTACCGAAATGAGCATAAGGCCCCTTGACTGGAAGTTTGGAAAACGCGGTTACCTTCAGAAAGTTTCAATTGACTTACTATGTAAATCAGTTCTAGATAAGGATTTTGGCCCTTAGATACGTAAAACTTCAAAAATATTCATACTAAAGAAAGAAAAAGAGTCAGCTAAATGCATCTTATTTTGTACATTCTTGAAGGTTTTTTTACATTCCGTAAAATGTCACAATATTGCAATCTTTAGTATCAATACCACCGAGAACTCCTAGCTATTTCTATTCAGTATAAACGATGCGATGGACAATCAATCAATATTATTACCCCAAGTTTATTTGCCAGGGTGCTGGTGGCGTGTATTGATATACCAGAACAAAGGAAACCTGCGCTATAAAATATTACGTGAAAAAACTGACTAATATTTTCGGTTGGAATATACGTTTCGGCGGGAGGGAAAGCACACGTTGATTTTATGTTTGTAGGTAGATGATTTATTAGTAACGATAGGCTTGCATGCTTCTACTTTTTAATAGGGATCGGATGACGTCGTAATCTCGGCCGAAAACTTGTTTCACCTACTAAAAGTTCGTAATTTTTACGTCATTCCTATTGGAGTATCGATAGTATAACATAACTGTCATCACTGTGTGAAGTCGTGGTCGAAGATTTTTGTTTTGGTTGCCTACTAAAGTGGTATAAGGTAAACTTACTAAAGAAAATACAACTTAATACGCCAGTAGGTCAGCTTGGTCGAAGTTAACATAAGGTCCCTGTCTGAATGATATACAAATCTATATCAAATGTTTACAATAGAAAGTTCTCAAGGTCAGTGTAGCAGCCCCCATAATCCTGAAGTGTTTGTGTTCGCTCAAGCGCAACGTAAGGTGGCTACCATTAGATCTGTGAGAAGATATCCATGTTTGCACAGCCTGAAGGAAGCTGGGTTCAAAGATTGAATTTGATACTGTTTAGTTCGCTTGAAATAGACGGAGATAGATGGATATAATCAAATAAAGAAAGGTATTTTCTCCTTTCTTTAAGAGATCGGAGGATGAGTAAAACAACGTAATTAAGATGAGAACGAATTAGAAAATAGTTGATGGTGCTATTTGGTCAAGAAAATACAGCACAATTTGCTAAAAAAAAACTTTTTACACAATGAGTGACTGACGACTTCTAAGACATGTTTCCTAGAATAAGCACGCAGAACCTGACAACTGCTGGGGAATATCTTAGATATATATTTTAAGCAATTATGAAGCGGAAAGCAAAACGTAGAACCCATGATGGCAGGATAATTTTCTTTTTATATAATATGTACCTACCTAGTAGTTTTATAGGTAACAATTTTTTTGATATCTTTTGAGCCCTATGTCCATGGACTTCTAGATTTTTGAGTACCCCTCAAACTTGGTTGTTACTCTTGCCTCATATTTTGCATTCCTTAGAAGCATCAACTGGTTCTACTAATATCTGCTGTATAATAATAATAATAGGCCTTTACATCTATTGAAGATGATTCATACAGCGTCAGGAGGCAACCTATGCCTACACTTAACGGGACACTGTAGTGCCTGGGACAATGTTTAGATGGAGTAGGCTTGCCCAGCACCTATACCATCCTCTCAGCCTAGTTAGCCATATCCACAGGAAAGACAAGGTCAATACGTGCGGAGCTGACTAAGCCAAGGGTTTCCTCACGATGTTTTCCTTCACCGTTAAGCTCGTGTTAATGCGCATATAAATTTTCCGAAACGAAAAATCCATTGATCGAAAGTCGAGGTGCAATCCCACTCGGCCAACACGGCCACTGCATATTATCTGCTGTAGATAGCATCAAATGCGTTCGTCATAACCGCGAGAGCCCCCATCTTCTCAACCTTAAGTTACCCGTTAAGTGTTCACTTAGCTAGAGCCGTGTTAAATTACTGCAGTGGAAAAAATAACTTCTCAAGTGAATCCTGAGTGTCTCATCTTAATAATTACGGAAAGATAGTTCACTGGCCGCGTTTTTGCTGGGATTTGTTCGAGTTACTTGGCTCACACTTATAGCAGAATAAATTATTTTGTAGGTACTATACTTTTGTATTGTATAAATATTTCATTTTTTTTCTTCTTCTTCTTCTTTACCCTATATGGCTTGTGTCCGTCATTTCGACAGACAATTTTGCCAGTGTCAAGTGATGAATTTGTAGGCATAAGTCAAGTCAAGTCATTCGTCAAGTCGGCTGTCGTTTGTTTTGAAGAGAAAATGGTGGATTTTCTCTTCAAAACCTGAAACGACTTTTCACATTCTGAGAAACCACTTTACACACATTTATTTCAATGGCTCACACTTTATGTTACGACCTAAGTATTATTGGTTAAAATTCCACCAAAATTAAACAGTAGTACTCACAATAACACAAAAAAAACTATTAAAATAAAAATGCTAGATATGTATTGTTTCAAAAAATGTGAAAAAGCGAATCCATTTTTTTTCTGTTCTTTTGTCTTACCGAAATTTTTATGACTCAGTCTTTTTGCAACTTCATAGTCAAAATCAAAAAGCTTTTATTCAATAAAATCTCACTGATCACTTTGAATCGTCATTACTTGTTGTATGATTAGGAATGATTACAATTTTTTTATTGGATGAGTTGGAGCTAGTTCGTCCCAAGCTTGTTTGTTTTCTAAACAATCAGATATTTTATAATTCGTTTTATTACGTTTTTGAACTTGCCAATCGACAACAGACACATCACTTGGGATTTTGAGGAAAAGGTACATATTGCCCTTTGAAAGATTTACCTACTAACTTTTGTGAGCCTAGTGGTGGGAACAGCGAGTCAATACTATGATCCTTTATTTGCAAGTATATTTTAGGTTTTATTCTCCTTTAGGTTTAAAGACATTAATTATTCTCATAAAAAAAGTTCTTTTACAATGAGATAAAAATTTCTTAATTATAAAACAAAGTTATTTTGCCTCTTGATGCCTCTTGATTAAAAAAAAAATAAAAAAAAAAGACAAGTATAACGTCGATACTTTCATATTATTATAAACTTTGTCAACAAATCATTATTAGATGTACTTATGAGCAGTCATAGATATTTAACGACTATTATTATTCATGTAAATAAATGACAGTAGCTATACACAAACCAATCCTTAAATGGCAGAAACTGAGGAGAATTCTCATACTAAAATCTAGTTAAATTTCCTTGTTGGGTCGGGATATCAAAAGTCACAAAATGGCGCCTCTATGATATGACCAACAAATCCAAATATAGGTAAGGTACTCTAGTAGTGCCATTGGTAATGAGGTAATCCACGGGAGATTTTATAATATAATGTCTAATCAGCCAATAAGAATAGTATTGTCACGGGAAAGTAAAATTTCCCTTCACTCTACTAGTAGTGCCAAACGGTAAATAATAATAGCCAATAAAAAAAAATTGTAATCATACCTAATCATACAAAACGTAATGACGATTCAAAGTGATCAGTGAGATTTTATTGAATAAAAGCTTTTTGACTTTGACTTTGGTAGTGCATAAGAAAATAAAGGGATATTTTTACTAGTGTTTTAAGAGAACTGGCCCTTTGGTTATGATAATATTAATAGCAACATCAAAAGGCTTTTGCTCTAATTAGTTTCACAGGCGTTCTATTCAGCAACGCGTATAATGATTATACGTACACTCGGTTTCCAGATGTCACCAATATTATGCTAGGAGTTGTTACAAGAGTTCCCTTTCCAAGAATGAGACTATTATTTTTGGCTTTTGTCGTAAGTACTTATAGATTTATCATTACTTCAGTATCAGGGGTGAAGGGGAAGAAACCCGCGGTTTAGTGAGCTCCGCACATAGTGACTTTGTCTTTCCTGTGGATATGGCTGATTAAGCTGAGAGGATGGTATAGGTGCTGGACAAGCCTACTCCATCTAAACATTGTCCCAGGCACTACAGTGTCCCTTTAAGTGTATATAGGCATAGGTTCATAGAACAGATGGGTAGGTACTTAAATACTGGCAACTAAGTCATTTTAAGACATTAATTACAACAATACCAGCAGTAGTAGCAATTTATTAGTGCATAAACGGCCTTAGGGCAAGTTTGAGCCGTGTCACAGTGAAATAAAAACCACTACCTCACTCAAATTGGAAAATCTTTCTTCATAAAACTGCGTCAACTGCGTTGAAACAACGACGCGCGGAGCAAAAAATGTAAGCAAAAAATATTTAAAAAAAATGTACACTCCTTGAGGAGTGGTAGATTAACATGGTATCAACACGTAATGAGGAGGGGTGAAAGTCATATAACGAAGAGAGTTATGAACATGAGTGTGGCTGGATATGCATGCAAGTAGAGGAAGACCGAAGAAGAAGTGGTTTGATTGTGTGAAAGAGGATATGAATGTGAGAGGAGTAGATTCAGAGTTGACGAATGATAGGAGTGAGTTGAAGAAGAAAACATGTTGTGCCGACCCCACCTAGCGTGGGATAAGGGCAGGGAAATGATGATGTAAACTCCTTGCGTAGCGATACGCCTGGTATGGAATGGACACAGACCTTTAGTATTATGACCGTAATAATCACTAACTGACCTTCAGGGGATATGGGTGATGATCATCTGATATTCTTGGGGCGTTTTCTGTGCGATCTTCATAAACGAATACTTACATTTTCTACAATGTATGAACCACTTTTGACTACTATGCTTGCTGGTAGAGCATGAGGCTGATGGTAGCGTATAGGTCATCATAATTCACCTGCCCTTATCCCACGCTAAGTGGGGTCGGCACAACATGTTTTTTTCCACTCACTCCATCATTCGTTTGCTCTCTTCCACACAAATATCCTCATAAATCATCTAGTAAATTATAGATGAACTCAACGATTTATGATATCTCTTTAGCAGTTTCGTAGTTTACATGACATGTTAGAGATATTTTAAAAATAAAACGTATAAATATTACAAAAAAATATCAATATTATGTTTCAAAAATATGTTTTGAATACACCCAGCGGTGTCTGTGTTGACCTACAATTGAGGGTCTCCGCCACGGGCCTACAATCCGTCTACGTCAGACCTCTTATTTATCACTACATAACTATACCTCCAAATATTCGGAAATCTCTATTTCGGCGACATAAGTCTGCTTTCCTGTCGTAGAAGCATTCATCTGGTTTATTTTGGGTGTACGTGAAATCGTTTGTTTACTTAGATAACTGATAGTGTTGAGGGTATGAGATAAGATTAAGGCGTAGGGGTCTATGATATGTAGGTACTGACTCTGTTTATTTAAGCTTGTTTTAAACTGGGCGAAGTCACCCACTAAGAAAACATAAGGTACCTTAAAGAGCAATTAAAATTTTCGGAATTAAAAAAACCTATCTTCGTTCAAAATTTTGGACGCCATAAATGCCCTCGCAGACAGCTGATCGGCCAATAATTTAGTCGGATTGGGCTGCTAGCAAAAACTACTACTGAACGATTGTGGTATACGCACTTGCATACACTAATATTATAAACGCGAAAGTTTGTGAGTATGGATGGATCTTTGTTACTCTTTCACGTGAAAACTACTGATCCGACTTGTATGAAACTTAGAATATATATTGTCCGTGATCTGAGCCCTGAGTCTGTGGAATTGCAAGAAAACAGTTTGCCTAGCGAGCAATGCCTAACGAATAGTCGTGTGCTAAAGATCGAGCTCGTAGGTTCGCATAGGTCACCGGAGTCTAATCCCTATATAAATAAAAATCGAATGCTCGTAACTACGTATCGAACGGAAGTCGCTAGACAGTTTTGTATGATTGCCGACTTGGTTTTTAAAAACATCGTCTATCTCTATCTTTCGCGTATCTTCCATCTTATTCTATCATTTTTATCATGTATTGTTCATTCATTTGTCTATGGAATCGGCTTTTGAATCTGTCAGTGTCAGTCAAATCCCACGTTAGCTTGTCAAAGTCACTGTGAGTTCGGTCCGCCCACTCTCCTATTTATTGGTTGACGACTATTGTTTGATGTGAGAATTCGTGTTAGGTTTTGAAGAGAAAATCCACCATTTTCTTTTCAAAACAAACGACAGCCGACTTGACAAATGACTTGACTTGACTTATTTATTACAATTTTAACACTTGACATTGGCAAAATTGTCTGTCGAAATGACGGACACAGGCCATTATGGAAAAGAAGAAGAAGAACTATTGTTTGATCTCTGATTGGTTGGTTCCATTGTTTTGTTATTTTTATTTTTTTTGTAGGGATGGTCGATGTTGAAGACAAAAACATCGATATTTTTTCAAATATCGAATTTATAATAAAAAAATAATTTATAATCTCTGTAAATAATTTTGTTTTATTGAATCAAGGTATTTGATTAAAATCACCCTTGGACATTTGTTTACTTTAATATACGTGATTAGGCAGAAGGCGATTACAGAAATTCTCACTTACATAGCTAGTTACGCCACACATGTATGATGTGTACATTATTTTGACTCTTGGGTACTTAGCGGAGTCGGGGTGCTCTGTGTCGATTCTGTCACTCATTTCAACTTATCCTACGTAAGGATATATCTGAATAGCCCAGTCAAATATAATAAAACGCGCTCTCCGCCATATATCTCGAAAACGATACAACGTATGAAATTTTTATTGAAACAAAAGTTGTAGGCAAGTTAATCCTCTACAATATTGACCATACATACAAGTAGCCTTGAAGTAGCCAAAAACTCATAGGAAACGAGATATTTGCAAAGGTCGATTTAGTGACCTTTCACATTGAGATTTTAATGGACGCGGCCACCCTACCATTTAAGTAGGTTTTGAGACAACTTTTAGGATGTCAAGATACAAGTTTATAGGTGGGTATCTCAAATTCCGAGATTCTTACCTACCTAATTTTGACTAATTTGGCTGGACTAGAAGTGCAATTGTCCGTATTGTTACCCTAACTATTTCTTAAACGAATAAATAAGGATCCCTCGAAAGTATTATGATAATTAAAAAACACCAATCTACTGTGATATCTGCCCTGTAAATTGAAATTGAAAAATTTAAATCGATACAAAGTTTTTATAAATATCGATCATTCAATCACTAGTTTGTTGTGGTGTTGTGTCGTGTTCTGTGGGTGCCGTCATTTCACAACCATGGAAAACACAACCCCGGAATGTACAGTCAGGAATTGATGTATATTTTGGCAGCCAATTCCATGGTTGTGCAATCTCGGGACGTGTTTTCCAGGCCGTACAATGTTGTGCACAGGGTGGGAATACACAGCCATGGAATTGGCTGCCAAAATATACATCAATTCCTGACTGTACATTCCTGACTGTGTTTTCCATGGCTGTGAAAGCTCAGCACGTGTCGGGAATGCCCATCCACGGAATGTACAACCTGGGAATTGGATGCCAAAATACGTCATCACCTATGCTTTGTTTACACTTACTTGCCTGACTATGTGAACGATTGAACGATTGAAAGGGAACGTAAACAGAACAAAATATTTCATTTTTACATATTTTTTGTTTACTGCTATTTAAGGGAATTATCAGTTTCTCCTCGAGTTGCGTGAATGTAACCCAGTAGGTTGTTAGGTTTTTTTTTTGTTAACCTTAAGAAAGGTGCGTGTCAGGTCAGAGGGGCACTTTTGTCGACTTAAGTCACAAAAGTAACCAAGTAGGTTGTTAGGTTTTTTTTTTTGCTAACCTTAAGAATGGTGCGTGTCAGGTCAGAGGGACACTTTTTAAATTTTTACCACCAAAATAACCTCATTCATTTATTTTCTACTCCTTATGCTCGAACATAAAGAACTTAAAGAAAAAACACATTGTTCATATAATTCATTTTCCTATTCTATTCAGACTTAGGTACAACTTTGTTGTTTTTCTCTATGCTTTTCAATCGTTCTATTTCTAATCTGTTTAATACCTTTGATAGCCTGTGCTTTACTAATCACTAAATTCACACTAGTATCATTTTTACTCTGTAGTTACATCTGAACGAAGCATACAATGAATCGACCAATCAGGAGCAAGTACATCAATTCCATGGTTGTGCTTTCCACGGGCGTGCATTCCCTACACGTGTCGGGAATGCACAACCATGGAATTGATGTATTTGTTTTTTTTTTTTTTATACATGAATTCCATGGTTGTGTTTTACCGGGCTGTGCAAAATCGGGCTGTACAAACTCAGCACGTGTCAGGAATGCACGACCGTGGAATTCATGTACATTATACATGAATTCCACGGTCGTGCATTCCTGACTGCGCTTTCCACGGCTGTGTTTTGACAGGCTGTACATTCCATGGTTGTACAATAACCGGACCCGTGTTCTGTAAGTGCAAACTCAAGTTCACAAGTTACTCAAGTAAATTGATAGATTCAAAAGCTGTATTATGAGATGAATAATTAAGAAGTTACATCTAGTGGTATCTATTTCTCAATTGTGAATTCAGCAAATCAACAAGCCCG
Source organism: Eulithis prunata (assembly GCA_918843925.1). Taxonomy (NCBI): domain Eukaryota; kingdom Metazoa; phylum Arthropoda; class Insecta; order Lepidoptera; family Geometridae; genus Eulithis; species Eulithis prunata. Next base: position 1,289,069 of record OU974016.1, on the reverse strand, counting down.
TCTCGATACAAAACTAAATGTAGTTTTGTACCGCCCAAGTAGCCGATGTTATTATTGCTTTGGATGTAATTACCTAATTCAATTACAAATTACTAAGATACACGTAAGTGCCATTCAGTATGTTTTGGTTGTATGTATAGGTTATAGCGACCGACCCAATGTGCTTGTATTTACTGTAAAAAACAATAAGTAAAAGTACCTTCCTAGTCCTCTTGGCTTGATCCTAGTAAAATCAAGCCTCAACCTAGGTACGTACATGGTTATAGAATTCATGTGCATTCATTGAACACAATTGCTGTACAAGACTACCTACAAAATTGAATTAAAAACAATGTTTTATTATAATATTAATTATTTGCTTTTGTTATTTATAGGTACTCACTGACCTAAACTTTATTATTTTGTTATAGGTAAGCGGCTTACTATTGTGAAGGTTAAATGATGGATGCAAGGATAGAAGCTGGATATTATGTTGCTTGATGCTCCATAATAATGTACCTACCACAGTCACTTTCAAAAGGTCTTGCTCCGCTGCCCCAGTGATCCAAAGTGTGTCTTATTCTCCGATGAGATTTTATTACCTACCTACCTATTAAAATAAAATAAATCAAAAGGTCTTGCTGCGCTGCCCCAGTGATCCAAAGTGTGTCTTATTCTCCGATGAGATTTTATTACCTACCTACCTATTAAAATAAAATAAATTAATTGCATTTTATAACAAGTTTTATTATAGGTAAAAAAAAACACAAATCACTGAGTATATAAGGTTAGTAGGTAGGTACCTAAAGAAACATATATCATAGAAGATGCTACAGTAAAATGCCAAGATAGATAGAAATACAAGTTCTTTCTTCAGAAGTTTCATTCTTGTAGCTAAGCATAGGTACAGCTGACAACTTTGACCATCATCATTCGCCAACTTTTAGACTTCTTGATGGTGATGAGTTGGATGCACAAGCATTTGAAACTTTTGCTGCTTTGTTCTGTGACTGCAGTTCATTGTTCTGTAAAAAGAAAATATTAAGATTTTACTACATAATTCTTTATTGACTTTCTATAACTAGGGTACCATTTATCTCAAAAAAGTAGGTAGGTTCAAGACAAAAGCTTACATAATTATTTTACAAAAAGTTTAAAAACATCCCCGCTGTAAATGGGTTATTGTAAAAGGACCTTTACTAATCAATCTAGATCCTAGATAGTTCTTAAATCATGTTTACATAGAGTTTACCGTTGTTGCTATTCAATTCTGGTCAAGTTTCATGTAGGTATGACTGATCAAGGGGAATGCTGCTTGGTTGTGTAGGTTGTTAGGCACAAATGTTGCATTAATCTGTAAAATACAGAAACATTAGATACTGTTGCTAATATATTATAGGTCTTGTGAGGTCTTATTTGCTTTCTGTACTGTGTGAAGCTGTGATTGAAGGTACCTATAAACTTTCAACCATAATCCACAGCTACACACAGTAGGGTAGATACCTACACACAAAGACTAGACAATAGGAATTAGTATAGGTAAGTCGTGGCACCTAGAACCTTTTAGTGTGCAAAAGTACCAATGATTCTTGTGGTTTTATTGAATAAAATATTTATGACTTTGACAACCAATTTGATACATAAATGCTTACCTTTCTTTAATTGTTATATGGTTGTGTTTCCTTTTCCCAAAAATGGCTATCTATCTATGCAGTGTTGTGTGGGAAGATTCTGATAAATATCCAATATTTTGTCCTTTTATTTTTCTTAGACACAAATATTGCAGTAACCTGTAAAATACAGAAAGATTAGACGCTGTTGCTAATATGTAGGGCATTTACCTATTGCATCCAGTCATAAGAGACATTACTACTAGACAATATACTACAAAATACTACTAGACAATAGGAATCGGTAAGGTAGGTATAAGTCATAGCATCTAGAATCACCTAGTAGGTAGGTATGTGCTAGTATTTAAGTCGATTCTAAAATATGATTCTTGTGATTCTATTGAATAAGACTAGGTATACCTAATTATAAAAATACCTTCATTGTTTATGAGTTCATTTCTTCATCAATGGCTATCCATTTATTAGGTACGTAGGGTTGTGTGGGAGGTCTTAGAAGGCACAACAAGCTTGGGCATTGATGGCCAATTCTTCTCATAGGAATGAGAAGATATCCTTGGTCAGCGGGTTTCCGGGAAGTCTTCTTTTGATAAAAAAATCACTTCACGGAGACTGGCTCGCATTTCATGTAGTTTACGAGCCCATTCGTCTTTCACCATCCTCCATGCACTTTATTATCTTGCAGAAACACTTACTATTTATCACAAAAACTTATATAAACAATCCAAAATGTGTTACAAAAACTGATGCGCGAGTAGTGTTCTATCGAATCCTTGCTATTTCACTACCTTAGACCCAAGTGAGAGTAGCAACGCATCGCAAGTCGAAAAATTGCCTTCGGAAATAGCAAACACTAGCACACAGACTCGCGTATTTTTGCAAAACCGTTGATTACGTGACCGCACTCGACGGGGAGCACCGCAAAGTAACATTCGGATTCAGACAGACTCGCAGAAACAGTTCCCAAATCTCCTGCTAGAGGCGCTTATCCGGTTTTCATACAAAATTTTTGACTTTGCGAATCCGTTTCCGAATGCCAAAAATAGCAAGAAAACACAACACCGACACAGACTCAGGGCTCTGGATTAACGCTTAAGCTACTTTTCATCCCGAAAAATCAACGGGAACCAACGGGACGCGAACGAAGTCGCGGGCGGCACCTATAGTCCTTCATATTGGTTATGGGCCCAAACTATCGTCTGGTCAAACAGTCTGCAGTTTGAGAAGGATATAAACTTTAGACCCCTTGCAAACGCAAAACAAAAAGATGATAAACTTAACCTTAAGTTTTAGAATAACTGGTTTTGGTTTGTATATTTTTAAGCTTCCTTCGCATTAAAAACATCTTGCAAAACTGACACTTTCAAGAATTAATGATCAAACGAACTTACCCTGTACGTGAAGTTCGATCATAATTATATGATCAGCTTCATTCGAAGCGATTTGTTTTACATGTTGTAGTGAGCCTCCTTACGTCACAGCCTTGCACGGTTTGTTTAGATTTTTTTTCAAATTTTGACGTTCCTATCCGTCCGAGCGCCGCCATCTTTACTTCATTTTGTTTGTAGAATATAAAAATAAAAAACTTTGTAGGGTCGGGATAAGTAACTATCGAAAGATCAAAAGCTTATTTTCGTAAGTTATATGGGAGGGTTAGTACAAATCGCTTCGAATGAAGCTGATCATATAATTATGATCGAACTTCACGTACAGGGTAAGTTCGTTTGATCATTAATTATATTTCACAGCTTCATTCTTTGCGATTTGTTTTACATGTTGTAGGATGTTCAGAGAGATAAATAAATATTATAAAGAACATAAATTCAATTCTTTATTAAGTTATTAATTAGGTACATGGATATTTAAAGTTTTTTTTTTTTTTTTTTTTTTTTTTTGCATGTTTACCTTAGTATAAGCACTTAGTTATAAACATATTTTAATATTATTAGAAATGTAGGCATTATTATTTTATAAATGCAGTAAGTAACCCTAGTAAGAAATTATATTTCTTACATAGATATATAGATTGACCAAAAAATTCACCTAGATAATATTTGAAAGAATCACTTTTGCAAATTGTATTGAATCTTCTGTAATTAATTCTTTAGTATAGAATCTTGCAAAAACTGAGGATGATTGACTCCATCCAGCTGTTTTTCTTATAATTTCTATATTAATGCCTAATCTATTAGCAGCAGAAGTGGCCGCATGCCGAGTACTATGTGCGCTGAAAATAGTGGTGTCAACACCACTCTTCTTGAGAGTGTCCTTGATCCAGTGGCTTAATGTTTGCGCTGAAACCTTACGATGTGGCTTTCTAAAACTAATAAATAATTGATCATGATAATGTGATCGTAATGTACTTGTACTTTCAATATTAAGCTAAAAGAGTACTGGCAGGACAAATCTCGGGTCTGTCATTAAAAAATGGTAGCTTTAGAACTGGTTGTTCGGCATTTAATCTAGATGTCTTTATCAAGTCTGGAATCTTTATAATTATTTGAGATTGATCTGTTTTAATATTATTTAACTTAATAAGAGGTAGCGTCTGTACTCTGTGTGCGGTTACTAATGCTAATAAGGAAACAGTCTTTTTCGAGAGTATTTCTAATTTTAGAGTATGGTTAGGCCACTGTTGTGATAAATAATTTAATACAATGGTTGGATCCCAAACTAAATCATATTTTGGAGTTGTTGGTTTCAATCTGAATACACCCTTCATGAATCGTTTTATCCGATCATCATTGATGCTAGGTCCTAAAAGCAACGATAGTGCTGATTTATATGAATTTATAGTACCGTAGCTTGCTCCTTTTTCAAAAAACAGTGGTTAAAAAATTTATAATCACCACAATTGAGCAATCTAAGTAATTAAGTTATTATACTCTTTGCAATAGTCTAACCAGGCCTTAATGCATCCATCATACTGTTTTTATATATTATCCGAAAGAGATGCTAACCTAATATCAACCGATTTTGGAGTCATAGACTTATTCAATAAAGCTTGCCGGACAACTTCACGGCAAGCAGGATATGTGTCTTGTGCAGATTGTGGAATAATCTGAAAGGAGACTTAAGTAATTTTTTATCTGGACCGAAATGTAGTTGATCAGATATAGCAATTTTTTGCAAAACTGGGAACCAAGGTTGAGTGGGCCAGTATGGTACCACTACTATACCCTCTGCTTTGTCGTGAATAATATTCTGTAACATTTTTAATATCAATGCAAATGGAGGAAAAGCGTAGAATAACATTTCTGACCAAGAAATTGTAAAAACATCTACAGCCCATGCGTCTGGATCATTCTTCCACGAGACATAAAGTGGACATTTAGCGTTTCACCTACTAGCAAATAAATCAATGTTGGGATGACCGAAACAGGAAATAACTTTCTGAAATACTAAACCACATAGCTCCCACTCAGTGTCAATTTTTTTTTTTTTTTTTTTCGCGAGACAACAAATCGGCCTCCATGTTGTCTTTGGTGTTAATGTATGATGCGAATATTGTTATTTTACGACTTTCGCACCATTCCCATGTTTCTCTAGCTATATCGTTAAGATGCGGGTACTGAACGCTTCCCATTCTATTAATGCATGATATTGCAGTTACGTTATCAATGCGTAACAATATCTCGCTATTATATAAATCTCTAGCGAAGACTTTTAACCCGAAAAAAAAAACTGCTTTTAACTCGAGAGTGTTTATATGCATCTGCGTCTCGTTACTCTTCCAAAATCCGTGGGACTCGCTACTTTCACAGTAGGCGCCCCAGCCAGTTGTCGAAGCATCTGAAAATATCTCCATCTTAAACTTATTAAATCTGAACGGATTGCAATCATCTTTTATGTGTTCAATCCACCAGGATATATAACTTTTTATACAACTGAGTATAGCAATTGTTTGCTCATAACTTGGATTGTCAAGTAAGCAAAGATATTTCAGTAGCCAACCATACTGAATTGCGGGACAGGCAGATGTCAAAAGACCCAAAAAACTTGCAAAATCCCTTAGTTTACAAGTTTTTACTGTATTGAAAATGTTGCAGACGTTCTTTTATTTTAACTCTCTTATTGTCTGGTAATTTTAGTAACATATTTTTTTAATCAAACATGAATCCTAAAAATTTACATTCCCTGATTGGTTTTAAGCAACTTTTTTCACGATTTATTATAAAACCCAGATTTTCTAAGAAATCTTTTGTAAACATTTAATTCTGTTGACATTCTATATAATCTGTACCGATACAAAGTATATCATCTAAGTAGATAACTGAAGTAAATTGTTTTGATCTTAAATATTCCATTACAGGTTTTAATAGTCTTGTAAAAACATATGGTGCCGTTGAAATACCAAATGGAAGGCAATTAAATTCATATAGAATACCATTGTACTTGAATCTAAAAAACTTTTTGTAATTGCTGTGGATTGGAACTAAAAAATATGCATCCTTCATATCGATAGAAGCCATATAGCAATTTTTGGTCATAAGTTTTGAGGCTATCCTATAGTCCTCCATTTTAAAGTGGCACTTTTTTACGAATTTATTTAAACATTTGAGATTTAAAATAAATCTTTTATCCCCGTTCGGTTTTGAGACCAAAAACACAGACGATATGAACTCTTTTTTACTGTGTGTACATCTAGATATAGCATACATTTTTAATAAAGATGTAATCGATTTACTAAAGTCGAGGTGTTCTTGATGGGTTTTAGGATAAATACTAGGATCATCATTTCGAAATGGTAAAGACATAAAAGGAATTTTATAACCTTCTACCCCCACTATAATATGATAGGATCATCCAAAGTGACGAAGTCGACCAGAATGTTGTACCTCGATGTTTAGTATTTCCTGTCCGATGTCTCCCGCGGATCCCGCTACTCCCGCTGTTGAAAGCTGCTCCTCGTGAATGACCGCTGTGCTGGTAGAGGTCTCCCTGCATCGGGCCTGGTCATCGTCTTCCGAGGCAGGGTTCTCCAGTTTAAACGTTTGTCATATTTGTTATTTTTAATAAAATTATTTTTATTAAATACATGTGGTTTTTCGTTTCTAATCGGTCAACTGCTTGTGTTAAAGCAGCTGCGGCGATACCGAGCTGCTTCTGCTTCGCCATAATGGCGGAATCGCTTTTAATCATAGGTTCATTCGTAAAAGCATTGGTGCATAGCGAAATTTGATTCAATCGCATTCTCCCATCGACTGAATATTTCTTTAAGTTTTTCTGTTAAAATTTGAACCGTATAGACCAGGGTACGAATCGGATATCGTTGTATGGGATTTCAAAATTAGTTTTTATGATTTGCATAACAATAGAAGGTACGAATCCGCTATAACCCCCGGTAACGCTGCTTTTACTTCCGGATTGAGACTGGGTGCAACTAATAAATTGCAATTTTCGGGTATTAAATAATCGATAAATATCTTATCTTTTGTCTCGTTTGACAATCCTTTGTCAAGAATCTCCTGCCACCTCATGGCTAAGTCCTTATGAACACTTTTCCCAAACTTGGTATCTGGTTTAGGTGCATCACCGATCAAAGAAAGTAAATCGGCATCAATCTCGGGGTCAACAACCTCTATTTCATTTGATATTGATGGATTTGTCAGATGACAGAATCGCAGTCGCACTAGGCGGGGGCTGCGAAGGGCCAGGTGACATTGAGGCCGCTTGCGGCGAAACTGGACCTCACCTAAGGTAGATCTAAAATGACAGAGATAACCCTGATGGTGTCTCGCATCAAGAACATTTTCGAGGAAATATAACGTGACAGTAACAACCCTTCATGGTAGTACGCATCACATTTCCTTCGTATAACTTTATTTGAGAAGAAATATAACGTGACAGTAACAACCCTTCATGGTAGTACGCATCACATTTCCTTCGTATAACTTTATTTGAGAAGAAATATAACGTGACAGTAACAACCCTTCATGGTAGTACGCATCACATTTCCTTCGTATAACTTTATTTGAGAAGAAATATTATAGTGACAGTAACAACCCTTCATGGTAGTACGCATCACATTTCTTCAAAGTCATAGATATCCTATAAAATAAACATAAGTAGGTAACTAACCTTCTGATTCACTCCCAGAGGACAAGATCCGACGACGGCGACGTTTTATTAACTGCATTTGAAGTTTTCTTATTTTACATTTAATATCCTCTTCCTTATTTTCTTTTTCCTATATTGAAGGTTAGGTTAGGTAAGTGACGGACAACTTGGAACAAAACGCGTGCGAAGGCTCTGAGCACGGAAACACGAATGAAGTAAAGATGGCGGCGCTCGGACGGATAGGAACGTCAAAATTTGAAAAAAAATCTAAACAAACCGTGCAAGGCTGTGACGTAAGGAGGCTCACTACAACATGTAAAACAAATCGCAAAGAATGAAGCTGTGAAATATAATGAACGCTGCTAGAATGACAGAGGTAACTGAACAATATACAAAACAATAAAATAAAGAAAACGGTCCAGCAACTAACTGCGGTTGCTTTTGACACGAAAGGGAGGGGCAGAGAGGGATGAGAGGAAACTAGGACGTCTTAATGAGGGCGCACGAGCAACTTTTATCTCCGAAACTTAGAGGTATATTGGTATTCTAAAGCTGAGCTAACTAAAATGATTGCTAAATCTGATGTCATCTCTTTTTGCTGTCATGCCAAGTGACCACAATAGTTTTTTTTGAATATACACAGTTGAATATGAATAAAGGGGTTTGCACGTAGCGACGCGATAGCCGATAGAAGCCGACAGAGGAAAAAAAGTTACTGAAAGTCGCTCGTGCGTCTCTTAGTGCGGTCCATTGGAGCATAGGTAAATTGGTACAGGTTTACGAGGAGCCATAAATTGCAGGGCGGAAATGAATTAGGTTAGATTAGAAGGTTAGTGCTTGGCTCAGCTTTTTCCCACTAAACTGATTACAAAAACCGCTATAAAAATATTTTCTTCTTGTAAAGTGTGACGATATCAAAGCTACTATACCTAGCTAAAGTAGATGTATTTTACGCCTATTTCTTTATCGCTGATAAAAGTTCTCGTTTTCTGCCATAAAAATAACGATTCATTAAAGAAACTTAAAACTTAACAAAAAGTTTCCTTCAAACTTCAAAATTTTTCGGGCAATAGGGCGTAATGGCTCTTAATATTCTATGAAGATTAGAAATGATAGGTGGTATACAACTATACACCCATTTCTAACCCACATAGAAAATACCTACAATAACTGTAAAAATTTGCAATGATGCGTTTAGCATCTAATGAGCCCCCTTCATGCCAGTCCTTATTACATCCCTGGTGGTAGGGAGTAGCGCAGGGCTCGTAAACTTGTCAACGCCAGGGTCCGTATATATCGCTAGGTTCGTTGGATTTCTGTGTGTTATTGTAGTGGCGAGCCATTATTTTAGACGCTTCAGGCAACCGGACTTAGCTTGAGGCGGTTTTCACTTTTATATTTTGGTTTTTTGTTTTTTTTTAAGTTAAGAATATTTCTAATGGTCTAACGTTCTTTTGCGTTATCACTTAACATTAGATGGGCCTACTCGTTCGTACTTGGTTGGGTCTAGTCTAGACGTAGAGTAAAAATAGTCTATTCTTACAAAACCTTTGAATCTACTTCTCTATAAGTTAAAACTCTGCAGAAAACAGTCACTTTATCATTATAAAGTTCTTTGCTAAGGCACTTCAACAACTAGAAACCTGTCCGCTCTACGAGGTACTTTTAACGTGTCTACTAATATAAACGATAAACCAAGACTTTATTGTGAAATTTGCGTTACATTGCGTAGCCGTCTTGTAATTTTGTGCCCGGCTTCTTGTTGTAGCTTAGACGCCGAGCAATGTACATCAAAGTGAAACTATGTATTCTTTTTTAGCGTTTTACGTGGTAGTAACCTGTCTCCTCCGTACGGAGAGCAATTTTATTTTATTTCAAGGAATTTTACATGACAAAAATTTCATTTCGGCGGCGGCGACTAGATTTTCTCATGTCACGTGTTTTGCCGTTTGAGAGCTCTGTGATTTGCACTGTAGTTATATTGTTCTTTTCACCACACTGTTTTTTTGTAGTCGGTAAGATTTAAAAACCTTTAGAGCAATATTTACGTAGGTACATATTCCTTTTGTACACTAAAGAATTATCTATCTATCATCTATCTATTTAATAGAGTTTTATGTTGAAATGTATTGAATTAAACAACTTATTGTAACTAGTTTTTAATGTGTCAGAACGGGTTGCAGTACAATGCTTTACAACGCACGTCCTTTGATGTGCTATGAGGCAACGCATCTATTTATCATCTGTAAGCCGTCTTACGCTGAGGTTCTCAGTGCGTGGTTTCCACTCGGAAACATTTGTACGTTAGCCTTCGGATCTCTGAGCAATGTCCCGCCCATTGCCACTTCAACTTGTTAATCCTCTGCAATGGGCTATGTCGTACCACAGATAATATAATACTAGTGTTCGTGCTAATAGTTCGGTGGATTGGAGAAATAATATTTGCAGTGGCAACTCATATTATAGTATCAAAAGCGGCGATTCATGTAACTTCAAATAATCATTGTGTTCGTGAGAATAGGTACTCTCGCGTCAGTTTTTCAGCGTTTATTGATGCTGTGGGTATGTTTTTACACTCAAGTCACTTTATACAATTTGAGAACGCCTTTGAATTTTTTTGCAGTGCTATGATTACGGGAACATTTTTTTGACCACATAATTTTAAGTGAGAACAGAAAAATTTTAAACTTTTTTTTTATTTTGAAACTTTAGGAGAAAAAATCACTAAGTCACATCCAAATCTAAGGCGGGCTTCTGTACGAATAAATGTGGAAAATCGTAAACGTATTGTAGGTGTAACGCTAGCGTATCCGAGGTACACTACGCGGTGATGCTGCAAAGATCGACAGTAGAGCCGGCGTGGTCACGCAATATGACTCGAATACGTAATGTTTGCGTAACATTGGCAACTGTCAGATTTGTTCGTGATCCGCTCCGCTGTTCCCGTGTGGCTTATAACATTACTTCCAGTAAAAACTTGGCACTCAATTTTCCAAATCCTATACACCATCGATACTCGAATGCCATCGATACAGAAGGTACTTCCATCCATTAAACGTACACACGTTGTATCGCTAAGCGCTCCCCACTCACAGCAAGATGGATCATGATATATGGCACGCCAATTACAAGTTTCTTATAAATGCTTGCGAAATTTCTAATACCACCTAATATCAACTTGTTTTTCATGAAAAGCGAGAGCCAAGGCACTATCTATAAACAGGAGGGCTACTCTTGACCACCGCCGTTCCAAATTGGATCCGGATTTTGACACATTTCGTGTTATTTTGTACTGAAAAATAACAGGACTTCTATCCAAATCTATGGATCCGGATTGGAACTGTGGTCGAGAGTAACCCACCAGAACCCTAGGTTTTTTTCTTCTTTTTTTTCTAGGTCACGCCGCAGTTTTGCTAAGCGACAATTAAACACAAAATGTCGTATCTTGTAACTTAGTTTGTCAATACCTCAATCATTGATTATATCTAAACAATTCTTTGAAATTTCCGGAATCCAGTGAATTCCTTCTGGCAAAAACGACTCATAGCTGAGCATGAGATTAACTATAGATAGTGGGTAAAGTTTGACTTGGTAGAGCTTGTTTGAGCCTGTCAATTGTATCGACTGGTTTATGATCGATGTTAAGACAGAATCGAATTATTAGCATCTCGTAGTCAATAATAGCTGCTTGAACTTGATTTATTTGCTATCCATATTCCATTGCTACTAAATACCTAAATCAAGAATTATTTTGCGAAGTTGGTTGGAAAAACACTACAGTTTTTGGGGCTTTAAACTTTTGTCCGTTTTTATTTCCACTTTAATTTAATTTATTAATTACATTCAAATTATACAGACCAGGGATAACAAGTTGGCAACGCAAAACTTCGGCCTCGTTTTATGTAAATCCCAGTTTTTCCCGCTAACTAACGCAACAGCTAAAGCCACAGAAAACATGCTAGTTTATCTAGATACTGCAGTACACAAGTTTCACTTCCAAATTACGTTCTACTTTTTTAAACCGCTCATTTGCATGGTTAGTTTAAAAGAACTTCATTAATAGAATATTAAGTTCTTTTTTCCAAATTTCCAGTGTTTCAATACTCCTTTAGGTGTCTTAAACACAAATGGAACCATATTTTATATATAAGATGTAAGATGTAGGTGGTTTGCTTCAAATTATTGCATGAAATGAACTAGCCGTCTCCCGCGGCGTTGCTCGCGTTAGAGTGTGACTTTTCAAAATTCCTTTCTTAGTGCGCCCCTACACTATATAAGGATACTACCCTCCAAATTTCATACCTCTAGGACGTATAATAGTTTAGGCTGTGCGTTGATTCTAAGTCAGCTTTAAAAGAGTTTTATCTATATTGATTTGCTGGTGATTAGCATCATAAGGCGCGATACAAATACCACCAGCTGTCCTGTCCAAGCCCTGACGAAACGTTCAATGATTTAATCATTAACTTATATCATTGAACGTTTCGTCAGTTATGTGAATTATTTAGTAAAAACACAAATAAAAAACAAATCAAATAACGCGTGACCCGAGGGCTGGTGATTATCTAGGCCAGCGTATCAGCATTGCTATTCAGCGCGGCAATGCAGTCTTGGGCACGCTTCCGATTGGTACTGATTTGGACCAGCTCTTGACCTATCTATAAATCGTTTGCAACAGTTTGTAGATAACTCAACTGTTTCATGTGTATTTTGTAAATATTGTAAATACTGTGTTAGTGGTAATTTTCTTTGTAAACAAATAAATAAATATCCTGCTATCCCGTTGTGGCACAGTGAAGCAGGCCTGCCCAAACACCGAAATCTGTAAAGCAAAGTGTCGGAACGCTCGCCAGCCGATATTAAACGCCATTATCCGGGCGAATATTCATGAGAGACCGCACCACAAACTACGCACGGCTCAGGCTCCATGCTAGTTAGGATTTCACGAGGACAAACTGGAGAGTCAGCACAGTGTACACTGCGCGGCCAAACAGCTCGATTGCGGAGCGCTATCGCATGCAGTGTAGTGTAACTTATACTTTTACCATGTCCTTACCTTTTACCAGGTCCATGCTAGTTAATATTCCACCAGGAGTAGAGAGTCAGCACAGTTTACATTGCGCGGCTAAAACATCTCGATTGCAGAGCGATACCCAGTGGCCACGCAGTTTAACCCACACTTATTACCTCAGCAACGCACCAGGCTCCATGCTAGAGATTTCACGAGAACTGGGGTATCAGTTATAGTTTATAAGCAACTAGTTAACCTACTACCAAATAACAATGCTTCTAAAAGTACGGGAATAATAATAGGAATAAGTACCTACCTGTAGGTCTCTCTTAAAACTAATATATCTGTACCTACATAGTTGTAAGTGGTCTCAACTGTTTTTTCGAAAATAAAGAATTTGAATTTGAAAAATTTTTTTTAAAAAAAAAGTTCCCATAATAAAGCTTTGCTTAGTTTGGGCTAGAGAGCGTTGTGTGTAATGTCCAAGAATATTTGACTACACTGCTTCGCATGACAGTTTGACTGCGAAGTGCCGAGTCTTACCACATTGCAACGCAAACTACGCACTGATCAGGCTCCATCCTGGTTGGATTCCGCGAAAACTGGCTACTAGCTAAGCTTTGTTGACACGTTGGAAGCCAGATTCACCGCTGCAGCGGCGTTGGGGAATGTTTATGCGGTAAAAAGTTGTTGGATTCCCTCAAAAGTTGGAGAAAAAATTCAGTAGCGTCGTGGAATTTCTGTACACTACTTTTGTATTGAATTTTATTTGATCCTAAGCTACTTTTCTTTGTTTAGAAATATGGAATTATGGGTTTTAGGCTGGAATACTGAAACGTCACTCAAATTTAAGCACTTAAAATTGCTCTGCTTCTGTTTGATATTACTCATTTGTAAGAGATGTCAATAATTTAAGCGTTAACTTAATTTAAGTGGCGTTTGAGTATTCGGCCATTAGTGTCGTTCATATTATGTTATCAAAATCTGTACCTACTCTAAGATAGCACGTAATACTCTGCTCTTGAGTATTTTGGTAAAATATTTTTTTTTATGAAACACTTTTTTTTATTCACTTTGAAGTTCATTGCTGTTCTATTGTTAAAGAATCACTTTTCTAAAACGCGATGTGGCACAAAAATCCAATTACCAAATACAATGTATGCCAAATGCACGATAATGCCGGTTCCAATCCCTCACAAATGGGTTATCCCTGGGAACCAAGTTCACAGTGAAGAATAAAACAGTTACGTTACTAAAATTGTTATTGCATAATGCAACATTATAGAACACAGCACTCGAAGCCGTGTGTGTTCAATTACAGCTCAATTCAATTTTATTCTAAAAAATTTAATGATATTGGTTGTTTAAATATGCTCAAAATTGTTATTCCTAGGAATGACTCATTTTCAAGGTGGTATACCTATTGATGATAATGATGATTTTACGGTATATCCGAAAACCGGCATCGACGTGAGCTTTAATTTACATTTAAGTAGGATCACATAAAATGCATATCATAGTAAAATCTAGGACACGCGTTTAAATGTAAAAATGTAAAGATGAAAACCTTGATATTTTATTCAGTAGATTATAGAGTGAACCAGCAGTTTCCAAACCCCTGTGACTAAAGCTTCGAATGGACAGTGGGGATCAATAGAAAACACATCGGGCAAGATGAGGCAGGAGCCGCCACAGGATTTACCAAATCGTGATCAATAAACGGCAGAATAGAAATAGATATTCTGGAAATTCAACCCGGATATACCCAAGTCGGAAGTTTCTTGGGTCGAGTACTATAGTTATTATTATCCTGTGGTTTGGGTAAATTTTACCTAAGGTGCTTTCTGTGCTTCGGAGGGCACGTTATACTGTCGGTCCCGGCTCAAGCCAATTGTTAAGCCACGACGGAGGCCTTGATAACTTCCTCACTAGAGTTGGCTACTAACTCATACGAGCTTGCTTGCTTACCTCATCATCATCATCATCCACAGCCTGACTTCACCCACCGCTGGATATAGGCCTCTCTTTTGATGTACCACTCCTTACGACCCCATGCCAGTCTCATCCAATTTTTGCTAGCTACATGACAGCGATATCGTCTGCCCATCTTGCTGCACCTTCCTGATATTTCTGTAACCGATTCTTGGACGCCATTCAGTTAGCGCCTTACTCCACCTGTCATCACCTCGCCTCGCTAAGTGTCGGAACTAAAATGGAGTTGGGCAGGACATTTGGCGAGGCTTACCTAATTGGATGTAATTTTTTTGTACTTTGTAATTACCTGACTGACCTCGGGTGACGATCTGAGACATGTAGCTGGCAAAAACTGGATGAGAAGAGCCGAAGACCGGGCTCAGTGGCGCTTCTTGGGAGAGACCTACGTCCAGCAGTGGACCGATATAGGTTGATGATGATGATAATGATGATGATGAATTACCTACTATCGTAATGTTGTTACCCAAACCACAGATCATAATATACATTTTCTGAGCAAAAAACTGGTGTATCCTCAACGTAGCCGTTCCTTCCATCCTATCTTTTGGCTAACATGGCCAAACAAAACGCCTCAGAAAACAAAATTCAATTTTATAAAACCTACCTCTAAATTTGTTTTGTTCCAAGTCTAAGTGCTAGGTTGATGTCATTTTCTCAGTGCTTTTTCATACAAATATGTCTGGAAAATTTCTAAACGTAATAATCTTCAGTGGTAAGCTTATTGCGAAGACTCAGGAATATCAGCCAAGTTTCTTGTAATTTTCCTGCTTGAGTTAATTAGGTAATTTCTAAAATCTAGATCTTTGATGTTTGTTACTCTTTACCAACTTTACTTTATGTACAAGGAAAACTTCATGAGTGTGTTATTAACTCAGTCGTAGGCACTTAACATAGCAATATTTTTGATCATTATAATATAATATGAAACTGAACTTTTTTTTATAAATAATAAATAAATTATAAATATAAATAAATAAATAATGATAAACTGATGATTTTGATTCAGTTTTAAACTGATCTTTGTGTTTTCAATCTTCTTCTAAATATATAAAACTCTTTTGAAGCTGACTGAAAGTCAACACACAGCCTAAACTATAAGCCCTATAGGTATGAAATTTGGAGGGTAGTATCCTTATATAGTGTAGGGGTATTTTGAAAAGTCGCACCCTAAAGGGTCTAAAATTAGGATCAAAGACTTAAACCAAATAATGCGTATGCTGCTACCACGCGAGCAAAGCTGCGGGCGACAGCTAATAATTAATATTTCCCTAGTAGGTAGGTATAGTCAGCTTCAGAGGTAGACAACTTTTTCAGTTTTTTTTTTACTTTTTTTTACAGTTGTTATTGACTTAAGGCCCGTTTCCCGATATAAAACTCGGTACTCAGGCAAAGAATTGAGTGGCTAGATATTTTTATACAAAAATCTATGCTTAAATCCGGATTGTCAGCATACGGGCATAATTTTATTGTAAATACTTCTAAGATTTATCGTTCTTAATTTTCGCCACAATTGATACTAATTATTTTGAGTCAAAAATCTTTTTCTGACTTTTTTTCATCTTCATTTACTAAAAAAACGAATCTTGACATCTGAATCAAAAATTGGGTATGTGGTAATATCATTACTTAGATATCTATTAAATTTAATTTGAGATTGAGAACACTGTTTTAATCTTTCACAATTCTAACATTTTAGAAGAATTAGAACGGTAGTTGTACCCAGTCACTGCTTGCAATAAGGCTGTTGATACACTTGACCGTACTGCCAGCTAAAACCGTGCCTGGTCAAACGGATATACATTTTGCACTAGTCTGTGACTACAGTCATCGCATACAGGATTTGCATGAACGCACGGAATACCGATATTCACGATCTAGCTCCGTGCGATCCGGCGAATAGTGTGTTAACCACCTAAGCAAACAGAATGTAGATTTTTGGCCTTACTGTGACGAGGAGAAATCTAATAACAGAATTATTGTTTAACCAGGGCCTTTGCCCCAACATGCCCCACGACTGTTGACTTAGGTATTTCTAAATAACATAACTCACCTCTTTATTCTAACTAGTGGAACTCGAACGAGATTCAGCAATCCACAAACTGATTTTCTCCACTAAGGTCCGTATTCAGTTTTACAGGTTCGGTTCTCAAGCACTGATCTGGACTCAAACATAGATAACTGCATGAATATCTGTACGCAAACATTTTTTTATCAGAATACGACCCTAAGTAATACTTATTTATTTATTTATTTATTATTAAATTCAGCTGCTTACTGCGCTTACAGTTTCCACCAACGCGCGCAGTAAGCCATTTAAATACACATAGGTATCACATTACTTTAGATCCTACTTACTTATAAAATTTACACATAATCGTACAAATTCATTAAATTTCGAATAAAACAAGTCAACCTCTGGTGATTGAGCAAGAAAGACGCTAAGCAGATTAAGGGCCTGAGCCGTAGGAGCATACCGGGCAGTTTGCGTTCGCACGGACGGGGCCGCGAATAGTTGACGGATATGAATGAATATAATTCGGAGGAATAAGCATGGACTAAGTATTTTTATATAAGAAAGTTCTAAATGATCCTTATGATTTTACTGTATAAAAGATTTTTGAGTTTGACTTGCAGAGGTACTTTCTACGCGAAAAAATGCATACGCTAAAGCTAATTTGTAAAGATTTGTGTGTTAGAATTGTTCGAGTTAGCTCGTGTTAAAATATTATACTACTTGCAGTGGCTGTAAGTAGAGCTCAAGTAGAGGCGTGGTTTGAATGCTTCTATTATTTTTTCCACTAGGTTTCTTACGTAAATGAGAGACGCGGTATTAACGCGAATAACTAACGAGAAAAACCTATGGTACGGCCCACATTATTTTATGTGGAGTTGAATCATGTTTACTGTGTACTCTACGAGATAAAACAATATCTTGCAAGTTGGTAATCTCGTATGAAAGTTGTTCACAATGTTAGCAAAGCTTTCATAGCGAAAATTCGTTGGAAAAACATGAAAATACGTTTTATATTATCTTGTTTTTTTCAAACGAGGTTCGTGAGAATGTGTTGGAATTGAAGATCATAATATTGTCAATAGGTACTACGCCGCTCAAAATGACGTTTCATATTCAATAGAGATACAGTTGAAGTACATAGCGAGTATCGACAATGCTCTGCACAAAATGTGTTAAAAAGGATATTGTTGGATGAGTATTAATATTTAGGACTAGGTGCCGCCCGCGACTTCGTTCGCGTCCCGTTGGATCCCGTTGATATTTCGGGATAAAAAGTAGCCTATGTGTTAATCCAGGTCACGGATAATATATATTCCAAGTTTCATCCAAACCGGTTTTTACGTGAAAGAGTAACAAACATCCATCCATCCATCCATCCATCCATACTTACAAACTTTCGCGTTTATAATATTAAGTCCAAAAGATAAACATTTATTCACAAAGAAAATTACAACTAATACAGTATTTACAAAATATTAAGTAGGATAGGATTTTAGAATATTTCATAGTAGAGAAGCAGTAGTTTGACCACCAAATGGTAATGGTAACTAAAACCTAGTGACAACTTTTCCACTACTGATGGAATCTATAATGTTCTTAATTTGAAGTAAAACCAAACTAGTACCTAACTATTCCCTATATCCGTTTAAAACAATTTAGTAAGGTAAGGATGCAGCGCTCGCGAAAAAAACTAAAAGGAGACACATTTTTATGGTTGCCTTGTCTGGAAGCAATAGTTTTCAGTAATAAGGCCACCCATTAATATTAAATTAATTAATAATTTAGTTTTAAGATTTTTACGTACTTATTCCTTTTGTACAATAAATAATTATCTATCTATCTGTTTATTTTTATAAAATCCGGAGATTATAATCTACTTTGAATCCATTTCTCTGTGCCTTCCGGTTGAGAGCAGCGGTGATGTCTCTTATCTTGGAGAACACCTCGTGCAGGGTCAGGTTCGAGATTGTTCTCTTCTTCTCGTGTGGCACCGGCTTGAACTTGTCCTTCTGGCGAAGAGCATGCTTTACGTAGGTCGGTATATCTATAAAAATTTAATATTTTTTTATTGTGTGGCCTTTTTGTACGGGATTAGAAGTGCAATTTGCTATGCGAAATCTTCTAGGCGTTTCTGACGAGTTCGCGTCCCGTTGGATTCCGTTGATTTTCTGAGATAAAAAGTAACCCATATGTTAATCCAGGTCACGGACAATATATATTCCAAGTTTCATCCAGATAGGATCAGCAGTTTTCACGTGAAACAGTAATAAACATCCATACATCCATAAATCCATACCTACATTCGTATAAACTTTCGCGTTTATACTACAGCAGTACTAGTTACTAGCAGTTGCCCGCGGCGTTGCTCGCGTTCCACCCTGTAGAGTGTGACGTTTCAAAATTCCTTTCTTAGTGCACCCCTACACTTATATAAGGATACTACCCTCCAAATTTCATACCTCTAGGACTTATAGTTTAGGCTGTGTGTTGATTCTCAGTCAGCTTCAAAAGAGTTTTATGTATATTGATTGATGATTGATGATGATGATTTATGTAGAAAGTATATTTTAAATCAAAGTTGTAAAAAAATATCTAACGGTTCTCCAGATGAGATCTCCACAAAAACATTTTCTAATAAAATCGACACAGTTAGTTGATTACATTATAGCTCTCACTCGTGTAGTATTTTTAAGACATCAAACATATCTTTGAATTTTGATTCTAGACATTATTATTGACCCTTTTTGTACAAAGAGGCTACACACGAACAAATATTGTTGATCAAATGCGTATCGGGTTATGTACAAATTGTACAAGGTAATGTGTAATGTAATCAAAAATGTGGACGACTAAGTCATTTTAAACATTATGTATAACCAAATACGCCATAGATTTGAAAACCAAAAACTTTTGATTCAGAAAGTGCTTTAGACAAATGATTTAAATTCTCTTACCCCGATTTTCGGTAAACTGAAACTGTGAACAGACGAAAGTGACTCCTAATACCATCAAGCACAGAGAAATCAACATCTTTAGCTCTAATTACAGATCGAGTAACTGAAAAATCTTAAATCCAGTTCAGTCTTATAAGAAGTTGATTTTGACACTTTAACTTTTTAACTACCTAAGATCACAAAGAAAATAACAACTAATACAGTATTTACAATATTCACAGTGTTCGGAAAATACACAAACAGTTGAGCTATCTGAAACCTATCTAGGTATAGATAGCTCAAACTGGTCCAAATTAGTAGCAATCGGAAGCGTGCCCAAGACACTGGCTACATTGTCGCGCTGAATAGCAATGCTGATACGCTGGCCCTACCTAAGTAACTATAGATTTTTAAATGAAAAGTTTACTCTTTGATGTATTTTCACTTACCTTGAAATTCATACACGGTAGAGACTATACTTGTTACTTTTTCGGCGGACTTGTTTCCGTAACTAGGCCACAGATGGGCCCTTTTTGGTAAATACTAATCTAGATGAGAATTCAGGCGCTGCTGAATTATCTGTTTATGATTCGGGCGTAAATATTTTACAAAATATCGATTTAGTATAATAATATGTACATACTTTTTTTTTTAAATTTAAACAGTCAAAAAGTACTAGCTAAAGTACCGTGGTGTTTACAAAACAAAGTTCACTGAAACCGTGTTTTCCGCTGTTGTTTGTAGATAAGTGAAGCAGTAAACTCTAGAACAGGCGTACTCTGAACAATGTTTTGAATACAATAGCTAGATCGTACGGTTGTTTCAGGCTTTGCAAATCTGCATCTGATAACGTGTCTTGCGACAGCTTCGCGACGAGCGTAAATAAGCAATCCTGTCTCATGTCACTCCAGCAAACATAATAGCTCAGTTGTTCATAATAGTCAGTTGTCTTTTTATAAATAGACATTATATAGGCTTTGAGCCACATCCTCTGACTAAAGATGATCTACTTTTCTATGATATAGAGGTCAACTGTGAGTGTGTCATACTAAACCACTTGGAGATGTGTTTTCATTTGTTACTCTATCCTATAAATATAGCTACCTAATTAAAAAATAATCTTGAACATATCACACAACGCTCTCTAATCCCAAACTAAGATAACTTTGTAATAAGAGAATAAGATTGCTAAAATACTTTTTTTTTCATGGAAGCATTATTATTAAAATTATTCCACTTAAAGCACAAAGATTAATAACCTATCAGTGTTTCTAATGTGGAGCGTAGGTACCTACTGTAAGTGCTTTTTTTTTAGCAAAGAATCAGGGTGAAAACGCGTCTGAACCCGGAACCTTATTCCTCCAATAACAGTTATGACAGCAGGAACTTCCCGCTGCAGTCAACAGCATCTGTGCCGGGATCTGCGCGGAATGGAAACTTTGCTAATATATCGCTACTGTGATTTATGTAGAGGCTCGCTGAACGTTCTTTCGCGAATTGTCGATAATCTAAGGTTAACTTGCATTTTATTTTAAAAGAAATAACGTTACGTTTGTAGAGTTATTTCATCATCATCATCATCATCATCATCAACCTATATTGGTCCATTGCTGGACGTAGGTCTCTCCCAAGACGCGCCACTGAGCCCGGTCTTCGGCTCTTCTCATCCAGTGTTTGCCAGCTACATGTCTCAGATCGTCACCCCACCTAGCCGGAGGGCGTCCTACACTACGCTTGCCTAAACGCGGTCTCCACTCGAGTATTAGTTTGCTCCAACGATTGTCGGTTCTGCGGCAAACATGGCCGGCCCACTGCCACTTCAGCTTACTAATCCTCTGAGCTATGTCGAACACCATCATATCAATATGTAGAGTTATTTAATTTACACTACTGTCACTTTTACATCAAAATAAATATTCATATACATTTCAATGAAGCTCTCTAGTCCCAAGCTAAGCCAAGTTTGTAGGTACTATGGGAGGTACTAGATTTTTGATAGAATACATTTTATACCTTGTTTTTATACTAACATTTACATACGTTTAATTCATACCTACTTAGTACATAATACATATTTGTATAGCGATCTGGCTATCGCAACTAGGCTCAAAAAAAATTACAACCGAATTGAGAACGTCCTCCTTATTTAATGTCGATTATTGACAATTCAAATATTATAATAGTCATTCATCCAGCACATCCTTAGTATAGTCACAGATCATATAATTCTATACTAGTAGTAGACGTACTCTAAACAATGCTTGTTCAATGATTTGTGGAGGCCACACACCTACCACTGGTGGTCGCCACTATTCTCATAAAAAATTATAGCAGACCCAAACTCGAAAACTAATAAAAGCTTGTTGTATTATGGTTACTCGATTGCTGATAAAATACTCATACATTTTTGCAACTTAAGGCTATATTTTAAGCCTTTCCAAAATTACTTAAGGTGAAGACAATCGTACCTAAACATGACAATTCAATTAACTGGTGTTACACACAATCACCTCTTGCCACGACCCTAATATATTTCCTAATGCTGTTAGAACATAGGATATATACTCGTACCTACCCTAATATACCTCTATAGATACCTTTAGTCTAAGCTGTTGAAGTTATTAAGTTTACAAACTAAGACGTAGGTGATTTTGAACATAATTTTCACTACAAGTGGGATATTTTTTTTTCACATCTGTGATCAACCTGCTGCAAATCTTTTGGAAGATTGGATTGGTGTGCAAGGCTGTACTTCAATGAATAATCATCATGGGATATATTTTATCATTAAGTATGTGAAATTCTGAAAAAATACAAAATTCGATAAATATTCAGATTTTTTTAATATGAGATAGGCTGTTTGTTCTTTGGTTACAATATCAAATCGTCAATGCAGCAGAACAGTCTAGAAAATACTCTATTCTCACCTGCTTTAGACCCAAATTATACTTTCGGGATTAGAATTTTTTTTTAATTAGTTCAAAAACATGGTAGTTTAAGTGTATGTGTAGTTTAATTTTCTTAGTATACAAAAATTTTATTTATTCACAAAGAAAATTACAACTAATACAGTATTTACAATATTTACAAAATACACATGAAACAGTTGAAAAACAGTTTCTTAGTATACTAATTCTGGTAACGTAACTTTGGGGCCACTCAAATTCCTCTCCATCATAGCTTGAAGTATCATTCTCAAAAAACCCCAGCTAAAGAAAAATCTTTTTTATCTTCAATACAAAATTGCTCTAAAATCCAGATCTGTTGTGACTTCTGACTTAAATGAATAAAATAGAAGAACTACTGAACTACTACTACTAGAATACTAGTAAGATTTCCTTATCAAAGCAGCCAAGCTCGTATGAGTTAGTGGCCAACTCCGTTGACGGAGTTTTTAGGTCGCCTTAAGGCCCCCGTCATGGCTTAACGACTGCTAGAGCCGGGACAGACAGTTTAATGTGCCATTTGAAGCACGGAAGCGCTCAGATGTAAATGCCATTAATGGTCACCCTTCTAAATAGTGACCGCGCAGAACGTCGCTTAACGCATAGGTTAAGATTGGTTAAGCAAGCTACGCTACAAGCGCTTCAAGATTTTCTTAGATTTTCATCATGTGGGTACAATTTCATTACTATGGCGCTCGGTTTACTCGGACCAAGGGTAAATTTTCCGCCAGACGTGTCTAGGGACCTCTACCCAACCTTTTAACGTTGAAAACTTTTACAAAAGGTAATTTAAATTAGCTTTATCCACTTGTAAATTACCCACGTAAAAACCATGACAAGTACATTTGACTTGTAAAATGTACTTTTGAATATTTAAGTAAGCCTTATATTTTTAACGCAGTAACTTTTATTGTAAATGGATTGTAAGCTAGACTAGACGCAAGTGACGCAACACCCACGTTGTACAACTTTAATATTATTACCCGACTACGGCAAAGAAAAAAGGAGGGTTGTACTGTATGTATCTAAACATTACTAAGTAGTAAGTATGTACATAATTTCAGAGAATATTTTTTATATCATACATTTTAGAGTTTGATTTTTCAAGAGTCAAGTTTTAGTTTTTGTATTTTTTTCTCATGTAGGTATAAATTTTAATAAATCTTTCTATATTTCTAGATTAGGGGATTGCACACACAACACCGACACCATACGATACCGACTTATCCAATACCGGTATCAGTGTCGTGTCGACACGGTGTGAATAATTATGCAAGTGTTTAGCAAATATTATCTCACCGCGGATATCGTGTAGAGTGTAAATGTCGTGTCGGTGGCAGTGTAAAATAAATAAATCTAATATATTTTCCAACTATTCCAGTAGATCCGATAAACTTCAAATCCATTTGATAAAGCCTCTAAAACTCGACCCTATTAAGATTTCGAATATCGATAAAACTCTAGTGCCTACCCAAAAAACGCAGACACCCTGTAGTCTGAAAATTGAGTAACCATCACCGTGCCAAATACTTGACAGAAAAGGAAGCTTTCACCCGTTGCATTAAGGTTCATATTTTCGCGCATTATTTTGTGACAAGCAAGCAGCATTGAATAAGGGTTGCTGGGACGGTGTATCGCTATAATAATGGAATTAATTAGGCGCTAGTGGATTAGCTGAGCGGACGCTGTAACGCTCAATCGACGCCATCTGCCTTTTGAACGCAGAAAGACACGGATGAGAAGGCTTGTGAGTATTCTTTAAACTGAGTCTCGAGACTGAGTCTCATTTGCGTTACATCGTGAGTCGCAATTTTTTATTTAAAAATTTTTTTGTAGAAGTAAAAACTTTTTTTTCTATACAAAATTGCGGGTTACTTTTTCCAAATCAACAAATTGAAAACATACGGGCTTTGGGAAGTGCATGCTTCCCGTGACAGTCCAAGTGATTGCTCTACCTTTGTCTCTACCTTGTGATTGCTGATTCTGGCTTACCCACACACAATATTGTTTTCATTGATTTAATTCAGTTCTGGAAATTGAATCCTTTTGTCTATTATCTAGCTCTGTATAAGCCACAAATAAAAAAAAATCAGACTGTTTTACTAACGAGTAGCTTAGCATTATGATATCAGATCTTAAAATAATGATACATCTCTAATTGTGCCAATTGCCACTATTTGGAATCACTTTTTAAGACTGCTAGTTTCAGGTTAATAAGTCAACACATTTACCATGACAAACCTCTTTTAGGTCATCTTGTAGTTATAATTTAGGTGGTCACTGGCAAGGTGGAAAGAAAGAGGTCGCGAGGACGAAGCCCAATGCGTTGGAGCGATCAGGTTCGCTCCGCACTGGATTCCTCCGTGAGTGATGCCATCCGGTCTGCAGCAGACAGATCTCGCTGGAAGAACATCATCCAAAACAAGGTCTTACATAAAGGTCACGACCCTCAACCCTGAGGATATCGACGCAAGGAGGAGGAGGAGATCTTGTAATCCATGTAGAGTTCACTGCCAACAAGTGTTACAATCTAAACAGCAGTGTGTCACAAACAAGGGACGTCGCAGAGTCGTTTAGCATTAACATAATACATTATTATAATCATCTACATCCATTTCGACTTGTGGTTATACGCAATTTGCTGGCCTGCCCCGGCAAATGTGTGTCCCCAAGTAATTACACTGATTAGAAATTAGAACCACTTCGATACAAATTAATAAACAGAATGAGGACTTTTGGAGTCGTGTTCTCAAAGGGAATATCAATAGGCATGCTTTCATGGAAATGGTTTTCAAATAGGTATACCTACTTGATAATAACGCAGCGGTTGTAACTATTTTGCACTGGGTAATGTAATTAAAATTAATTTGAATGTTGTTTTACGAACACCTATCCAGTTTTTCATTCATTCCCATTAGTATCCTTTGAAAAATTGATACATTGATCACATAGTACAACCCCAAAGCAAAGTGACTTGTGATCTCATTGTGTCAAAAAATAAGCCCAAAAATTGCGCCTCCGATTTGTCAACGTCTTGGCCCATATTTCATCAACTCCGGGACAATAGTGACTATATTTTGATATTGCCCGTAGTTTTGAAAAGTTTGATCAATAGCCACGGGTCGGCACATTTGTCTTGGGGTTTTTGCAGGAAGTTTTTCGGCGACTTGATTTGGATTTATTCGACGGTACTTAGTTACGCTGTAGTGTATCTTTTTTGTTAGTCAACTGTGTTTTTTCCGGTTTTTGCTCAATGGGTTTTCGCGATAGTTCTTACGCTTGTCAAAGCTAAATAGGGGTTAACAACTTTTACAAAAGGCTTGCAACAGATTGAGGTAATCAACTTTTCTAGAATCTTTTATATTGTGGGCAGCAACAGCTACTTATGTAAGCAGTAGAAAAAACACTTACTGCACAGGCACTGATCTGCATGAACTTAAGCATAGATTTTTGTATGAAAATGTTTACTAAAATCTATGCTTGAGTAACGTTTCCTTATAAGTGCGTGGATTTTTTGGCATTATACTGATTATACTCAAAACAGCTTATTACATGAGAAACAGGTTCATACATGATAGATAAATGTGTGTGATAAAAATGTCTACTTTGTCTAAATTAAACGAATTACGTCTAATCTCTGTAATTTTACGACCAACACTCGACATAATTCCAAATTGTCATAAAACAGTACAACTGCTACAACTTCCAAAGACATAAAACCTCTTCAAAGTAACTTACGACAAGTGGCACAGTGACAGCGATATGTCAAAGTCCGCAGCCTATTCACCGCGAGATAAATACTCGACGCGATAAGACCGAAGCAAACAGAGTTTGTGATTAATGTGGGGAGAAATTATGAGGGATTTTGGGGAAAAATCATGTCGGAACATCAACAATGTTCTTCATGATAGATTGAAATAATGTCAGAAAAAAATATTATATTTAAAACCAATAGTCTCACCGATCTATTTCATAGATATATAGATACAAAATACTTTATTGCACACCTTATACTAGGGATTACAAGAAAATGAAAATGAATTTTATAGTGGTTAAATATTTAAAAAACTATGTAAACTTTTTTCAAACATGTACGAGATATGTTCAAGACGGGTCAAAAAAGGCGGTTAAATTATAAAAAATCTATTTGTTTTGCGTCATAAAAGGAAAATGAAGTTGACGCCACAAATAAGGCTTACTCCAGAAATCTCCTGCGACTGATGTGTCCTAGGCTCGAAATCAAAATGCCTCAAATTATACAAAGACAAATCGCTAAGACCAACAACCAATCAGGTGCCACCAATAAGTTAACTTTGCTCACCTTAATGTGTACGGCAATGTATCATTACTGCGTCATTGGTTTCCGATTTGGTATGATTAATGCTCTAACTAATTATTGTGATCGGAGCTTGTGGAGCCGATAAATTTGGAATAACGACGCTGGGGTTGGACTGTTTGTGTACCTATGATACACAAACTGACTAACTAATTATGAACAAAAAACTCTAAGTCCTTAAAACAGTAAGGTTTTCAGATCTTGGTAGGTATACTTGATCTAAGAGTAGGTAGGTGATAAAAGACACGTCTAAAAATATCATACGTTTAGGCACTTGGTCATAATTATATTGTAAATGGCAGCTGGAAATAGAAACCAAAGATTCTTCTCAAAAGTTCTTATTCTTTGAACTGAAATAGCATACTTTTTTGAAAAAATTAAAACAAAAACGTTTTCGGCTGTATTTCTTTTAAAATCTTAAAGGGAATAAATAAAATCCTTTTAATAATTCACCTACACATTATTTACTGGTCACAATGGTCACACTATATTCACAAAGTGCTCTTTCTAATCTAGTTCCAAGCTTATTTCATCAACCCAACTCAGAATGAGTGAGAGTAACATCACCAAAAAGAGAATTATTTATCTAGGATAGAGGTTGAAGACAGGGTTGTAAACTTCGCCAGCAAACATTGCATAAAATGAATCTGTATATTCAATTATTCCATCGCCCTCTAACCACTAACTCGTGTTAGCAATAGTTTAGTCCTGGCAGGAAACCAGCTCCCAATTCCATTCCACAGAACTAAAATGTCACTCCACATTGATATGGGTTGGAGTTACGCACTCCAGTCCAACTTTTCAACTTTTACAAGTATACTGTTGCCGGACCGTGTCGCTGTAAGTTTCGCGACTTTTGTATAAAAGCTCAAAAGAATACCCGACAATCTTGTTTTGACAAGGTTCCAAAGTTGTTCAGTTATTTATAAGCTGGTCTTGTGCCGACTAAATCGAGTTTTGCTTTTTATTTTTCGCATATTTCCTCGGGTTCTGGTTGAAAAGTTTTGAAAGTGTAGTTTGTGACAAAACCCTTTTTAGGTTTGAAAGGAAATTGGTTTCTTGTGTAACTAAGAATGTGATTGTTAGTGGATTTGCCAGCTCAAACACCGTCAATGTGTTTTTTATTATTTCTATACCTGCATAATGATATTTGACTCTCGAGTTTTTAATTTTTTTTGTTATAATTTGGTTTTTTAAGAAAATAATTATTTACTATAGTGACAGCGCTTATATTACAATGTAACAGTGTTTTGTAACTTCTTAACTTCTTTGTTTTTTTGAGTTACCGAAGTTATTATTTAAGTAGGATACCTTTAGGTTAAGGTTTTAAGATATATTTTGTAATACAATCTTAAGTGATGGCAACACCCAAACAAAGACAACGTTACACTCACAAATGATTGAATATTACAAAGGTGAAGCGAAACAATATAACTCAATTGAGTTAATATGTGGGCGATAGTAAATTTTCCATTTCTCAACCACATATAGCCTTAACTCCCACCTTGCATAAACCACAAAATTGAATCTTAGTACGTTGTATTAACGTTGGTGTTCGTGAGTTGTATTGTATACAAGGTGACACAATGTTTATTAGGGAATCCGAGTGAACTGATGTTGATAAGGGTGGCAGTTCCTAAGGCGGCGGTGTCCTACCGAGCTTTGCTTCTACTAATAGTATACCAAGTTGTGAGACTTAGCGGTATTAGGACACAACTAGTTTGTATCCGGCGACTTCGTTCGTAAGCTTTGTTCTCTTGAAACCAAAAATATTAGTAAATATAAAAATTGTCTTCTAAAAATTTTATAGGTTTGTCTGAGTGTAAAGTGTGTCAAAAGTGTGTCAGAGTGGAAGGCATTGTAGTTCGTATAAAAATGACCTAAGATCTCAACTGCTAACCTAAGTTTCAACATAAATCCAAAGAAGACCCGATATTTCTCTTTAAATACATGGGCACTTTGCACTATGGGGCAGGCCTATGTCCAGCAGTGGATTTCTACAGGTGATGATGATGAAATAGATACAAAATAAAGAGATGGGTTTCTTTAACGGCCTTCAATGCACATTTTGTGACGCCTATTGGATCTTAACTAGTGCTCCACCCTAGGCTGCAGCTACACTTACCACCAGGTGTGCTGGCAGCCAAATGCTTAGCTATAGCTCATAAAAAAAATAAAAAAATAAAAACTAGCGCAGAAAAAACTCTGTTACTGACCTCTGATAAAGAAATCGTTACTGAAGATTTATTTCTATAGATTTGAGAAGAAATTATCATACAAAAATTTATGCTTGAACCCGGATCAGTGCTTTAGCAGTAAATTAAAATAAGAACAGAATTCAGGGAACATAAGAATGGTGATGAAAAATGCGATTAAAAAACAGTGAAGCTTTATACAGGGTGTTACCAGACCACTTCCGAAAACGAAAGGGGGAGCTACAGCACACCAAAACCCAACCAAAAAAAAATCAGTTATCCTGAAAAATAATTATAGCCGGAGAAAACAATGTTTAAAGATTTGTATTTATTTCGCCAGCCCGCAATGTACGCATTCACGTAGGTAAGGTCGAGGCGTAGTACTAATTTTTATTCTGTGTCGTAAGTGCCTACTAACGTAGGTAGGTACTAACGTAGGTCGCTCGCACGTCGCGTACTTGAATGACCCGCGATTAACTCTCAGCTGTTCATGCTGTAGTAGACGTAATCTGCGTGCTGCG
Organism: Eulithis prunata; assembly: GCA_918843925.1. Taxonomy (NCBI): domain Eukaryota; kingdom Metazoa; phylum Arthropoda; class Insecta; order Lepidoptera; family Geometridae; genus Eulithis; species Eulithis prunata. The sequence goes on along the minus strand of OU974016.1, from coordinate 1,259,452 downwards.
TGTACATTGCTGCTTTATTTATTTTATTCGTTTTTTTGCTTTTTTAAATGAGATAATTAGGTAGATATGTCTTATTATGTTGTACTGTGTGTATGTAACTAGAAAAAAATTAAAAAGAGATAGTCAAGTAAATTTTTTTTTTCGCTATTTTTTTCGCTTAATGTTTTCAGTATCATGGTCTGATTGGAACCTCCAAGTTTTCGGAAGTGGTCTGGTAACACCCTGTATACAGGTCATGGCATAGGAAGTGTCAGTAAATCGCCCATGTCCACTCACTTCCAGCGTGTAGAGTCTTCGGTACGAAATTGAGTTCTACAAGATTGGATTAAGAACTAAATTATATCGTATTTCGCGAGCCAGTTTTTGCTACGATCATTGCTACAGTCTTGTTGGATCACTAATGCAATTTGTGGTGTGGATTCTTGTGAGTTTTTTTTGATATGGAGTGCGGTTTAGTTGAATGTAACATAGGTAAACTACATAATATATTATTTACATCTAAGGGTCTAGTACGAGTTTTCAGTTTATAGTGTGAGTGTGAAACGTCTGACGCCCAGCACACCAGTGGGCACTGATTTGTATGGAAACACTGAGCGGATTCTTTGAGAAGCTCGACATGCGAGTACGGGCTTGGTGTAGACCAAGCTTCTCAAAAAATCCGCTCAGTGTCTCCATACAAATCATCGCCTTCTGGTGTGCTGGGCGTCAGACGTTTCACACCAGATTTACACACCAAAACTCGTACTAGGCCCTCTAAAGTGTCTAATACGGTAAAAATGCATTATGATTTTTTTTTTAGTCTAAAGTCAAAAATAAAATTTAAAAAACGAACAAAGTAGTAGCAAAACGAACGAAACTAAACTGTTAGCAAATCCGTTTGAACATTGAAACGTTTAGTTAAACCTTAAACCGTACCAACTCAATACAATGGCGACTAAAAAAACATGAAATCCAATGATACACAGTGGAATTTAAATAAAGTGGAGAATGTTATACAGGGTGTGGTCAGCTGGTGTTTGGTTCCGTGCTCAAAGGGAGCTAACGGGTACGCTTGTTTGTCTACTTAGTTGCAAATAAAAAACACAGAACATACATTTCAAATAGAAAATTATAACTAATACAGTATTTACAATATTCATAATATTTACAAAATACACATGAAACAGTTGAGCTATCTACAAACCGTTGCAAACGATTTATAGATCTGCTCAACTGGTCCAAATCATTTCAAATTGTATATTCCTGCACCAAAGAAACATACCTACATTGTCATTCAAATCGTAAATCGAAAGATCTAATAATAAAGTGTCTGTCTGAGGTTATTTTTACCAGTTTCCCACAGAGAACAAGACCATTGGACTGTGTCTCATTTCCCTGTGCCTCAGATCAGCTGATAAGACAGTGAAATATAACAGCAATAGCTTTTTGCAAATTGTTCAGCGCAACTCAATTTATGTGGGTCAATTATTTTTACGTTGTAAATGAGCGCGGACCGACATTTAGCTGCGATAACATAATGGGTTGTATGGAACGGAATGTTTTGTCGTTTTTCTATCTAATAGCTTTTTGTAAGGACTTTGAGTTTTTAGGAATGGGTCAAGGCACTCGCTTTTCATCCTAAAACCGTATGGGAGATAATAATATGTGGTATGCGTTTGAACAGCGGCATTTTTGTAGGGTTGTTATGCTGATAAAAAAATCGTGACTCAAGGTTTTCATACAAAAATCTATGCTTTAGTCCGGATCAGTAGCGAGCAGTAAATCAGCATTATTTATTATTATTAAGAGCCTTCGATGTCCCATTGCTGGCCAAAGGCCTCCCCCCCTTCCTTCCACGCTGTGCGATCCAATGCTGTGATGATCCATACGGGCCATAATTTTGTCTAAATCGTATTACTTATTATCACAAATATTTTTACATCACTCATGTTTTCCGAACGTTTGACTTTACCTAAGCCTTTCTCTTACCCAAAATCTCAAGATCTCGTAACTATTTCAATGGAAACGCTATTGTACCGTAGAAAAGTCAAAAATAGACCATTGTTCTATAAAAAATGTCACTGGCTCCCAGACTAGTTATAAAGAAAAATAAAACAGAAAGTAGAACAAAAATATTATTCTCCTATCAACTAAACAAAGAAGCATTATAGAACTTTCCCCCGTTCGCGGGTCATTAACAATAGCGGAGGTTTTTGTATTCAAAACGGAGAAAACTAAACTATTTTGTAACCTGTTTCACTGTATAAAGAGTACAGTGGAAAATAAACCTTATTGCACTGCAAGTTTTGCAGTCAATCAACTCGTCACACACTTTGAGCTTGTCCAATGATACTTACTTGTTATCAGCATCTGTTTACTCTACATTTTGAAAGCTCAAGTTTGTCAATATGAGCATTTTTCCGACCGCTCACAAACGCTCACGCAAATACCTACTACAAGTAATAAAAATGCTAGGAACCTACAAAAAAAATATTGAATGTTGTGCCAAAGAAAAGTATGAAATTTGTTCAAACACTGGAATGATGACTAGTAAACTTTTAGATCTATCCTACAAAATACTTCCAGCGGGTACTGCGAATTTCATAGAGAGAGATTGTACGCTTCGTCCTTTGGCGCGTAATATTAGTTTCATACACAGTGAGTCCCATCGTGTTTTGAGTGGAACAGCCACATTCATAGGTAACCAGTAACTGTTACATCTACTACGCTAAGTATTTTCCTTTTTTACGTGGAAAGCTCGAGTCCCTCGCACGTTGGGGTAGTTTATCAGAGTAAGTACCGATTTTCCGTGGCTCTGCTCTTCGCATGAATATGTTCAACTTTCATCTTAGAAGGTATGTTAGTTTTGGAAGTTCGAGCGTTTTATTTGCAAATGGAATAAACAAAATTTGCAAACATTGTGGTTACCTGACTTGGTTGAGAACAAGAAGAATATTTTACTGCGCGCATTACACGTAGTACCTATAATTTTTATTTATTTTTTAATCCACTAACATTGATTTCTTTAAGTCTTGGCTACACTGTGGTTATCAAAAGATACACTATTATTCTACTGCCGTGAGATGATAGAGCGGAAGTAAAAGAATATTAAGCATATGATCACAGTACAGCTATAAAGTTACAAGAAAAATGCATATAAATTACGTTGTTTGAACCCAGCCTTAGAATATTCGGCATAAAAGGACCGACTGAGGCAGAATATCCTTCTTTCCGTTCACCCCTCAGTGGGGAAATTGCTACCATATATCGAGGCTTATCTGCAGATCTATTTACATCTTCATGTCACAACGTTCGTTCTTTCCGCTCGAAAAAAGTTTTTGTCAATGTTCCTTGAATATTTAGAGAGTCAAGCAATTGTGTGCACGGTTTTAGAAGTAATAGTGAGCTTAATATTTCATTTTTAAAAGAAACTGGTAGATTTTAAAATGTCCAAAACCAGTATGCATCCGTTTCGTAGCAGAAGGGATTGGCTGGTCGATGTCATAGTTAAGTAAGGGCCTCATTACGTCATGTCACTGTTGGATTACCCAATTACCCATAGAGTATAGTATTATGATCTGTGCCCATAGCGCTACCATTTAATTTTGTCGGATAATCTGCCATCTAGATTATCCGACAAAATTAAATGTTAGTGCTAACAAAAAAAAACACATACTATATCGACTCTTCCTCACTCAAAGATACACGCGCACTAAAATGATGAAGAAAAAGTTGATCTGAGTAACCTCTTTGGTTTTGTGTGGTAAGTAGATAAATGGAACTAAAACTTTTGATCAAAGACAAAAGTCCTCGAATACAAAGCGAGGCAGTCGACCACGAGAGAAACTAAAGCTTTTAATCTCTAAAAAGATGCGACCATCTTGTGACGGTCATCATAACTATTGCTTGTAGCAGAGCCCGTTGTGAGTCACTAGATCTTGGTCATAATCTTCACAGTGTCTTCGTCATGTTACGGGCACTGTTCTTTTATAAAGCCGAGACATCAGTAATACACCAAATGTTCAGTGACACCTATATTGAGTTAAAAGTTGCGTTGTAAGAGTTTCTTGTGGCACTACTTATTTTACCTACATTGTTACATAATAGGAGACATTGGAGAAGCGCTCGTGGCTAGGCTTGCTTAGTCAATCTTCACCGATTATCTAAGTTAAGAGATGCTCTACGCGGTCATTATTTGGATGGGTGACCGTTAGTGGTATTTACGTCTGAGCGCATCCGTGCTTCGGAGGGCACGTTAAGCTGTCGGTCCCTGTTTCAGTAGTCGTTAAGCCATTACGGAGGCCTTAAGGCGTCCTAAAAAATCCATCACCAGAGGTGGCTACTAAGCTTGCTTGCTTTCTAGGAGACATTGGGAGTATGCTCTTGGAACGTACGTCATTTCTTGTAAATACAATAAAATTCTTTGGAGTTTTTTCAACAACTAGGTATTAGACCACGATACATAATATATACCTAAATCATTTGAAGAAAACTACACGAAAATACCCACTATTACTTACTCGAGCCTATTACATTTTCAAGTTTTATTGTTGGTAAAGGCAGGTATAAATCATGTTGACCTTTTATGACATCGAGACTAGATCGGAACTTATGTGTAATTACTTCAACTAGAATTGACTTTCAGGTGCTTCAGCTCAACATTATTAATCTCAGAGGGCCTAGCACAAGTTTTGGTGTGTAAATCTGGTGTAAAACGTCTGACGCCCAGCACACCAGTGTGCGCTGATTTGAATGAAGACACTGAGCGGATTTTTTGAGAAGCTTGGTCTACACCAATCTCGTACTCGCATGTCACCTTTGTACCTACTTGCGTCCTACCATTTACTTTGTTCTGCTCCTTCCTGTATGACTTACTTTCATTTCTCTTCTATTGTATCTATGTGTTTGTTTGTACCCATTGGGGGTTGAATAAATGTTTTCATTTGATTTTCATTTATATTTCATTTCATTTCATTTCATGTCAAGCTTCTCAAAGAATCCGCTCAGTGTCTCCATACAAATCAGCGCATATAAAAGCCGTGTTAGCCGAGTGGGATTGCACCTCGACTTTCGATCCGAAGGTCGTGGGTTCGAATCCCAGCCGTGCATCAATGGATTTTTCGTTTCGGAAAATTTATATGCGCATTAACACGAGCTTAACGGTGAAGGAAAACATCGTGAGGAAACCCTTGGCTTAGTCAGTTCCGCACGTATTGACCTTGTCTTTCCTATGGGTATGGCTAACTAGGCTGAAAGGGGATGATCGTTGCTCACGTCTGTAAGAATTGCCACCATTGCCCTACACGTATCCCCTGGGTGGCGCTAAACGAGCAACAACACTTGGCTGCTGTACCTGTCCCTAGGACCTCACAGCACAATCGTTAAGCAACAATATTGAACGATTGTTTGAACGCCATACGAATAAATAAAAAGCGCACACTGGTGAGCTGGGCGTCAGACGTTTTACAACAGATTTACACACTAAAACTCGTACTAGGCCCTTCTGTACACAATGACGTTATTTCAAAAGGGGTTTTCAGTTCACGACCTACTGGAGCTTGTGAATTCAATGAGTTGATGATAAAACAACACTTTTGATCAAGATTACAGGCTTAGGTATGAAAATTATTTCGGGCTATCATTTTGTTTATACCTTTTATTTGATATTTCAATCGAATAGATTCACTAGACCAGAAATAAAGCTTAAATGGGTATTTACCTAACTGAATAATTTTGTTATTATTATTGTTTTGTAAATACGTTTTTAGACCTTTTTTTGCTACTACATGCAATATAATAAGTAAATAATAAATAAATATTCACGGACACCTAACATAACGCCTTCTAGTCCCAACCTAAGCAAAGCTTGTACGATGGAAACTAGATGGCTGTTATAATACATACATACATTTTTGTGTTGTAAACATACTTTATAATACATAGAAACACCCAGACACAGAACAAACATCTATGTTTACAACACACAAATGTTTGTTCTCGGTGGGGATCGAACCCACGACCCCCAGCACGGAAGGCAGAGCTACTACCGACTGAGCCATGACGCCTGTCAAAAAAAAAAAAAAGTCATTAGTGTTTAATTTTATCGACTGTCTCAGTTATTTTACGCTTTCGTATATTTTACAAGAAATCTAGTTCAATAATATAATCAGACCACATCTTTTCATCATTATATCTAAATCAAAGATTACTGTGTTTTATAGGTTTTACTAACGACTTATAATCATGCAAGTAGTTCTTAATTAAACTGTTATTGAATCTGACCCATAAACAGTTCAATATTTATCAGACCCTTACGTTATAAATAGTAATTTCACAAATCATAAAACACTTCAGAATTAATAACCCAGCCAAGTTTAATAGATTTCTGAACTATTCAAAACTCATAAAATAACCCGACCATAAAGGAAAGTACTTTAAAAATTTATAAAAGCCTATTAAAATTTCGCTCGCAATATAAACCGGTTAAAATAGGTACTGGTATTTCAGACTGTTACAAAATTTAAATTTACTTTAGGAGGTTCATCAAAAGCTGGGTCGGTTCTGTTCAGCTTTGTCACAATTTTGTTACTAACTAGAATTATGAATTGTTTGTCCTGAAGTCTTGCAGTGAGAGTGCGTTATTGTTTACAGCGCAAATGTTCACCAAACCATTGTTTCACACAATTTTCAAAATGAAGGCCTGCTTTTGATACTGTGATCTTTGAGGCATGGAAAAAATGGTAAATTGTCTCGTTCGTATCGTACCTTGTCTAAATGGTAGTCGAAAAATGTTTAAAAAAAAATTGTTATGGCGCTAGGGCAAAGAATAACGTCAAAAATGTATTTCTATTACGTTTTTGTAACTGTTTACAGCTCTGTGGCATTTTAATCAAAAAGCTTAGGTACCTATTTAGTATCTAGTACATACTCATTAGTTCTCTAGCAATTGTAGAGCTTTTAATATTAAACTCTGCCTACTAGATACACCTGTAAACTCGTAATAATAATTACAAGCTCCTTTCATCTGAATACCTCTCATCTACAAACACAGCTTTAAAATAGTTGAACAACGTTGGGCGGATTTGAGCGCTGGGCGTTACTAAGTACTTGCCCAAATATATTGTCGGCACTGACGCCGCTCAACCCAATATAAAATGACCATAGATCATGTATATGGCTTAGAGGCGGGAGTAGAACATTTTTTTATCGTTCCGTTTGCCTTTTTTATGTTTTGGGAACCGAAAGTGCTTCTAAATCTTTGAGATCATTTTCAAAAGCTAGTTATTTTGAACTTTTTTTTTATGAGCTATAGCTAAGCATTTGGCTGCCAGCACGCCTGGTGGTAAGTGTAGCTGCAGTCTAAGGTGGAGCACGCTTAGCTATATACCACCTATTCACTCTTTTCTTGAAAATTCCTAGGTTATATCTTTCAGGAAATACTGATGATGGTAGAGAGTTCCACTCCTTGGCAGTTCGCATTATGAAGGTGGAAGCAAAGCGCTTTGAACTTAGATCTAGAAACACACTATAGTTTGCTTTGTGTGTTTCTAAACCTTCTATATAATGATTGAGATGAGTGTGTATTATAATACTCACCAAGTATAAATTTTATAAAAAAAATCAGATTGTCACTATTTCTAGATCATTACTAAAGATCAAGCGAGATCGAAAAAAGATACGGGTTGGTCTATACTCTGAAGTGTAAGAAGTAACTAAGTAGGTACAAATATTTTATTCCTCTATTTTGGATCTCATTAAAAGTAGTTTTTTACTCAAATACTTCCTCCAATTCGTCCAATAGCACAAACGTTTCTCGTATTCCCCAAAAAAACACGTCAATCAAAACCTTATTTTGCTGAATAGAGACTCTTTGAAGTCGCGCCCACAAAGGCATCAATACTGACGTGAAAGCACCTATCTATTTTTATCTGATCTATTCCTATAGAAAACAAAAGGAAGCTACTTATTTTATGTAAGGACTACTTTGTCTGTAGTAAATGTTTAACAAAGAATGGTTTCTTTGAATATCAAAAATAATCCGTATACGGATTATTACAGTATACTTATGTAAAAAGAAGGATATAAACGCGCTATATATAGCTTCGCGTTTATGTCCTTCTTTTTGTCATATTTTTATTTATTTTCATATTTCTTTCAAAAAAACTTGCCGTTCTTTATTTATTTTTTAAATTTTTAACTTATTAAAGTTGCGATGTTGCAATCTTTCAATCGACTGCTTAGGAATATTCAAGCATATCGGTATTTTTTTAAGGCTTTTTATATTTTTGGTAATGTCTCATCTGTGCACTTCTCGTTGATCGATGTTTACCGTGTGCAACGGATGCATGGTAGCGATGCCAAACCCTTTGTACGGGTCTCTTACGTACACGCTTAATGTTTATTGTAGGTACTTATTCCGATGGCTTGTCACAAGGACGCTGCAGAATACACATTCTATTTTACAAAGCTCTTTTAAGAGATTTTTTATGGTTATGACTATGTTTACAGGGTGTGGTAAAACTGAAAGTTTAAACCGCGCTTTTTGATTAAATAATGCCAAAAAATATTAGGTAAGAAATTGGTATATTATCTCCAAAGTTCCTGGTACATAAAATTATGTACCTTCTTAAAAAAGAGAGAAGTTTTAAATTTTTTATGACAGGCGTCATGGCTCAGTCGGTAGTACCTCTGCCTTCCGTGCTGTGGGTCGTGGGTTCGATCCCCACCGAGAATAAACATTTTGTGTGTTGTAAACATAGATGTTTGTTATGTGTCTGGGTGTTTCTATGTATTATAAGTATGTATTTACAAAAAAAAATTGTATGTATGTATTCTATCAAAAATCTAGTTCCCATAGTACAAGCTTTGCTTAGTTTGGGACTAGAAGGCGATGTGTTAAGTGTCCGTGAATATTTATTTATTTATATTATTAAGTAACCGTCTTATTAAAAGAATTGATTCTAATTTGACTGTATTTTTCATCCTGAAGCAATATCGCTCCTTCGAATATCAATTATTATTGTCGTAAAACCTAAAATACGATTTTTCTGAAGAAAAAAATATTAAACGTTGAAACTAATTTAATTTGTAGTTCCTTTGTTTTTATAAAGGTAATATTACCAGTCATCATCACCATCAATCAATATCAGTCCACTGCTGGACGTAGGTCTCTCCCAAGACGCGCTACTGAGCCCGGTCTTCGACTATTCTCATCCAGTGTTTGCCAGCTACATTTCTCAGATCGTCGCCCCACCTAGCCGGTACCAATGCTACTTTCTAATGAATCATGAAAATTTGACGACAAAAATGTCAGCCATATTATACGATATAACATAGAAATTGGCAATACCAATACAATGTAAACATGGCCTCACAAAGGATAATGTTGCACCTACAAAATGTATTTTATTAACCCTAAAGCTATGGTTTCACAAAACACTGCTACCGTTTTTTACGATCGTAAATAGCGGTTCAATTTATAACCATAGAAATTGAACTGTTGATTCATTTTAAAGTTAACATTGTGATAAACAGTTAAATTTTAACCAAATTTATGTTTGTAACACTCAGTTTATAATGTGACATAGTTAAAATGATTTTAAAGAATAACTTGAGATTTGGATTTATATATATTTTAACGTTTTCTTACCTAAAAATTTTATATTAAATAGTTAAAAGAACAACAATTATCTTTTTTGTATTCAACACCATTAAATAAATCAATAAATAATATATATCCGTGGACATTCCACACAGCGCTCTATAGTCCCAAACTAAGCAGAGCTTGTACAATAGGAACTAGATTACTGATAGAATACTTATATTTTTTTTTTGTATAATGCATAGTAACACTCACACATAAAACAGACATCTATAGGTATTTTCACACACACAAATGTTTGATATATTCCAGAAATCCTCAATAAGAAATCTCTACCAGTACGGATTTCAGTCTTTTTTTCAGAAATCCCCACTGATACGTCGTAGCGGTGGGGATTTCTGGATTTTTGTTCTTAGTTGGGATCGAACCCACGAGCCACAGCACAGAAAGCAGAGCTTATAAGCTGAGCTGTGTCAAGTTAAAACGTCATTACAACGGTCAAAGTTTTTCATAAATCCTGGATCTGTACGGGACAACCCTCCTCATTTCAATATCCATTTATTAGATTTATTGTGGGTGAAAGTATTCTTGCGAGTAGCCGATGGCTATTGAAATAATACCTATGAAAGCGCTATTTGGTTTAATGCGCAGTTTTTCGAAACCGTTTGACTCAGTCACGTGACATTTTTATTTGAATCTCGGACTATACACAGGAGTCACGTGACATATCTATTTGGATCTCGGACTATACGCACGAGTCACGTGACTCATTTATTTGAATCTCGGACTATACACAGAAATCACGTGACATATCTATTTGAATCTCGGACTATACGCAGGAGTCACGTGACACATCTATTTGGATCTCGGACTATACACAGGAGTCACGTGACATATTTATTTGAATCTCGGACTATACACAGGAGTCACGCGACATTTTTATTTGAATCTCTGACTATACGCAGGAGTCACGTGACATATTTATTTGAATCTCGGACTATACACAGGAGTCACGTGACATATTTATTTGAATCTCGAATTGACTAAACACATGGCAGCCTGGTTGCTTCTGCTATCCTAGTACTTTTCCTTTGGAACGAATAAAGAGACGCCTTACAAATGCTAAGATAATTGGAGGCATTGACTTGTGTGTGCTTTGTTCTCTGGTGCCATAGTATTAGGCTGTCTTACATTTCTCTTTTTGAATGGCATTTATAACCACATTAAGCAGGCTTGCATCTAATTTAGATGATTTATACAGTGTCAGGGGGCCACTTTTATACCCATGCCCCGATGAACGGGACGCTGTAGTGCTTGGGACAATTTTTAGATGCACCATGTAGGCTTGCCCAGCACCTAATAGGTATCTATAACCACTAGGTACCTAAGTTATAACAAAAAGTTCTTTTGTACAAAGATATAAACTTGTAAAAAGGTAGATTTTAACTAGATATTAAAAAAGAATAATGAGTTTTTTTGATAAGATCAAATTTTAGTATCGGGAAAAGCAATACATCCTGATATTAATTACCTTTGCTTATCTCAGTTGCATTATAACAGGCATGACAGGCGTCATGGCTCAGTTGGTAGTACCTCTGCCTTCCGTGCTGTGGGTCGTGGGTTCGATCCCCACCGAGAACAAAAATTTGTGTGTTGTAAACATAGATGTTTGTTCTGTGTTTCTATGTATTATAAGTATGTATTTACAAAAAAAAATGTAAATAATGTATTCTATCAGCCATCTACTTTCCATCGTACAAGCTTTGCTTAGTTTGGGACTAGAAGGCGTTGTGTTAAGTGTCCATGAATATTTATATTTTATATTTATTTATTATTGCTTCAATGTACTATGAGAAAATCCCTTATCGTACACAAAGCAAGTGTGCTAGTACTTTATCGTCCTGTATCAGCGCGCGCAAATAATAAAGTCGGCTAGCAAATCGAGTGGTTTGAGTTATGGGGAAACTTGTCCGAGCTCTACATGAGCGTACATTTTGAAACGAGGAACTAACGTGCTGGAAGCGTTCCCGTTTTCCAGGTGGCAGACTTGTTTTAGTAAGTGTACTAATGGTCTAACTAAACATAGTCTAAAAAGAAGTCTTAAAGCTCTATGTATGTATGTATCTCCATCAGTTTTGGAATACCAAGAAAACCGACTAATAATCATACTCCTACTAATATTATAAACGCGAAAGTTTGTAAGTCTGGATGGATGTTTGTTACTCTTTCACGTAAAAACTACTGATCCGATTTGGATGAAACTTGGAATATATATTGTCCGTGACCTGGATTAACACATAGGTTACTTTTTATCCTGAAAAATTAACACTCGAAGCACTCGAAGTTTTACTTCTTCCGCGCGGAGGGACTCCACGCACTATTTTTTTTTCTGGATGTATCAACTGACCTATTCTGTAACCTCTACTTCAATGTAAGGGTACATTCACCGTCATAAATAATAAGTGAGAGACCGGAGGCGCCGCGTTTTCGTACAAAAAGTAACAAACAGATATCTTAAATAAAGAAAAACACGGGCGTATGTTAACAGCTGTCGGTCGCTGGGTACAGTCGCAAACACATGTCGGGAAAATAAATAGCGTATTCGATTGGTTGCACGCTTTGATTTAGCTTCTGGTCTTTTCTGATTGGCTGATTTGTTTACTTATTGAGTACTGCTGGTCTTAGTTTAGCATTGCGATGTTGAGATAGTTTCCTTAGTCGATGTTATAACAGGAAAACGCTTTCCGTGCATTTAACCCCTTACGGGCTTTGTGTGATACAAATGTGTCTTGTTTGTATCACCTGACTATCAGTATGTCAACTCAACTTCAACTGTTTGGTTTATAGCTTGACTATCAGTATGTCAATTAAATTCTTGTCTGTGGCCTTTGCAGTGTTGCCCGCAATTTTGACAATGTCACGTTTTGTATCAGTATGTCAAAACTGGTCAAACCAATATGACAGGTTGTGTCAGATTGAAACATTTAATTTTGACAGGAAGCGTTCTGCCAACCCAACCAATCAGCGTTAAGCTGGAATGATGGTATTGTGTCGGGGCGTGTTGTGACGCGCCAAAAGTATATTCTATCCATAAATTTATACTAAAGCGCAGTGTGTCGGGCACACTGCGCTTTAGTAATATAATTCTAATGGAATTGGATTATATGGAACTTTCTTCAAGGTCACATTTGATTTTTTTCTTGCGTGCTACGAGTCGTATGCTAACGACACACCTCGACGCAGTTGTGTCTAGCCAGCTTTATGTCTAGTCATTACGTAAATCTTGGACCTCTCTCTCTCTCAATAGTAATATACAGTTTTCATTTGTTCTCTCACTTCGACACGAGCCGTAAAAAAAAGGAATAGATAAGAATTCAAATAAATTGCGTCAGACTAAATTTGCTGATTCAATGATTTCTGAAATTCCCGCTAAGCATTACATCTTCATATCTCTAGAATACCTCCGAGGTTTACGGGCAACATTTCCGGACCCCACGGTCCAAAGGCATCGGCGCACTTAAACAACCAGTAAAGGTTACTGGCCACTATAGCGTAAAATTTTATTATTCAGATTAAAAAAACAAAATTCTTGTGTGGTTTAAAAACGGGATATTCCCATCGAGCCCACTGGCCGGCCGAATGGAAAAAAAAAATCCAACGAGCCCACTATGCAAATGAGTGAGCTCGATGGGATATTTTTCCCCATCTTGCCCACTGGTGGTCTCGTTGGGAAAAAAAATATGTGTACAATGATCCGCTTGCTTGCGAAGGTAAATTAAATGAGCAAAATAAAATAATTTGAACAAAATACCAATTTATTAAATTGGTAAAAAAAACATTTTTAAGTGAAAACTAGTGATTGCTGCATATAATAAATACAAATACAAATTTATTTATTACTTAATAAACATGATCGAAATCAAGGTAGAACCCTGTCTTCTGTGTTAGTATTATACAATAATCCATAAATATCCTTCACCAATTACTATTTTACAAGCTTCCGCCTGCGGCTTAGTTTGCACGCATAGATATCATACCTAATATTTTATACTATTTAATTTTATTGTATGTGAAAACTAATAAATCTACTAATACTGGTCTATTTGGTAAAGGTGTACGTAAAAACTTACACTAGAAGCAGTTTTTGGCACTTTTGCGCACCAATCATTAAATTTTATTCTATGTCAAAACGAATAAATCTACTTTTGTTATAATGCCATCTATTTGTAAAAGGTGTAAATCTTCTATGCTACAGTGGACAGTGAACCTAAGACATTTCGGTTATTTAACATTCGGTCCTACGTTTGAGGTACATTTATATTTCTAGCTTTTAGGCCTCCTCGTGAATTATAGAAGGTTTTTAACCTTGAGTTGTTACCTTTTAGTGATTTCTTTATAAGAGGTAAAATAACCTAAAAGTGCGTATCTCCAAATCGTTAAAAAAAAGATTACCACCTTTTTGCACGCCCAGGAAGACTGGTAGACAATACTCTTAGCAGTAAGTCCTCCTAGCATTACTTGCTTGTGTGAAATTTTTAAATAAATAAATATCTCTGAGCTTGTCACAGCTCAGTTGGTATTAGCTCTGCCTTTCGTGTCGTGGGTCGTGGGTTCGATCCCCACCAAGAACAAACATTTGTGTGTGGCAAACATGTCTGGGTGTTACTATGTATTTACAAAAATGTATATAAGTATTCTATCAGTAATAGTTTCCATAGTACAAGCTCTGCTTAGTTTGGGACTAGAGGGCGTTGTGTGAAATGTCCAAGGATATATATTATTATTATTTATTAATTATTTATAGTTCAGTACTCAATAGAACTCTTCAAGTTCTTCAAACCAATACGTTATTAACATTACAACCACTCTACACGAGGATGTTTAAACTGTACTAAAATTATTTAAATAACATTTCTATTTTGAGTCTTATTCCTTGGGCTATAGAGTCGAATTCAAGTTGAAATGGACAACTGCAAAATGGGTAACGAGCATTCAGCATTCTATTGAAGGAAACAAACCCTAAATAGAACGAACGTATAAAATGCACTTTGATTGCTTTTTGATTTGTGGTGCACGTAAACACAGAACCATACAAAGTATCTTAGTCTTTATTAACAAGATGTAGAGTTGAAAATGAGATAAAACTGTAGAGTTTGTTTCAAACAGAATTTATAAACTGAGTGTAATTAGTTTTCGTTTTATTTCTCTTTGTATCGGGACAAACATTTGTACGGTTATAAAGTAGAAAATCGAAAATAAAATAGCCAGGAAATGTTCTCAATGTTTTATTTATTTTATTATTGTGTTGTATTTTCTGGATGTTTATTGTGACAGACAGACAAACCCTGCAGTAGTCTCATAAATACTAAGTACCTACATTATTTGTTTTTAAGCATACCGCAGTGCAAGTAGATTCTTATCGATCGCTTAGTTGTCGATCGCTAAAGTCGATAAACGTATCGAATCGTATCGTTCCATGGTAGTACGGATCTCTTGTCGACAAATTTTAACGATGCCTTACGATCGTCAAAATAAGGTTCACTTTCGTTTGTCAGAATCAAAACATAGTAAACATACACCATTGCCAATTCGTTAAAATTTAACGAATTTGTCTACCGATCGACTAAGTTGGTAACCTACCAGCAACTGTCGATAAAACGAATTTTGACGATTCTAAATGTCAAATTATGCGATCGACAAGAACGGTACTTGGGGGGCTGGTCGACGATATCTGGCAAAATGCATAATTACTAACAATCTTTACTTAACCGAACAAGCGAACCGATGTAGACATTTTTTTTGCCCACGCATTTGCATAGTGATCTCGTTGGCAATTTTTTTCCCATCGGCCCCAAAAGTTGTCCAGCCGGTGGGCTCGATGGGAATAACCCAATCTAACTATCTATTACAAATTCACATCACTTACTCGCACCTTATGCCTTTGTAGATAAAAACATTACTTACTCGTACCTATATTATGCCTTTGTGGATAAAATTTTAGTTTTACCATAATCGGATAATATCAAAACCACTTAACCCAAATATTTCCAACACATTCCAAGAAAACGTATTCAGATAATCGAAACTGAATCGCAGTTCGGGGAATGTGAAAAAATAAACAGGAAACGAGCGAAGGGAAATCCTTACTTTTCTTTTTTTCCGGGAAAGAACGTAAACAAAGAGGGTAATTACGTGATCCAGGTAGCACCAGCAGATACGGAACTTTGAGATAAAGCGAATTAGACCAAGTTTATCGAAACGCTGACCGTTAGTATAGCCGACTTAGTGACGATTCGGACAAAATTGTCCTAATTGTCACTTTTGATTTTAATCATTTTTGTTGTGACGATTCGGACAACATTAAAAACAGCTGCATTGTACAGTCAGGTAAACAATTTTTAAACAAAATATGATGATGGTCATGAATTTTTTGGTTTGTTTTTTATTTTGCAAAAAATTGTCGTAATCTGTTTGCTTTATTGTTTTCATTTAAGTCTTTGTTACCTAGATATACTTACTTCTAAGATTCCTAATTCTATTTTCTAATTGTTGTTTGTTTCATTTGTTGGCATTAAGTAATCACGTTCATCCTTATCTTATGTTATTACTTTTTACTTACCTCCTCATTGGCCTCAACGGAAGACCAGCGCATGTTATTACAACCTGCATAACATGCTGAGTTGAAACCAGTTTGCAACTGTGTATTTATTTATTTTGTCAATATTATATACTTACTCTAGTGATAATTATATCATGTTAATTACCTAGTTGCAAATAAACTCTTTGATTTGATTTTGATTTGAATAGCCACTATACACACTGCACAGAAGACATATCATAGAGTGTAGTAATGGTACTACCTGCCAATCCCTGCGACTCTTTTTCTTTTATTTATTTGTATTGTCTGTGGAGTAGGATAGATTATATATGTTTTTTGTTTCATTGTAATTTTTTATGTGTATCCGTGTTGTGTAGTTGAATAAAAATTTATTCATTCATTCATTCATTCACAGTATTATTATGTTAGTCGTGGTGTGCTTAAATATCAAGAGTATGATTTCGTTGGAAAGAGGCCTAAGAAAGAGAGAACTGGTTTTTGAAAGAGACACTGGCGAAAATGGGTTATGGTAGGGTTAAAAAAAAGGTTGAAACTGGGTTAAATCAGCGCAGTTCCTATACAATATTTGAATTGATTTCTAAGCTTATGGGTTGAATGAAACTTGCGAATGCGTATTTGCGATACGGCCTATAGGGACTTGTTCTGTCACATTTTTTTGTAAAACAAACTGTGATTCTATTGATTAAGTTAAACAGTCGTTTAAGAAGTTAGTATTAGTTAGGCCTATGACTTGACATTTTCAAATTTGGAACAGGCTAAAAAATTGTTTATGGTTTGTTTTAGTAAGTTCGTACGAACTGAGATAAATGATCCGGTTTTATTTGTTTTCTTTTGCAAAGACGACGTCGTAATTGGAAATAATTCTTTCAAAATAAAATGAGAACTCTACCATATATTTTTTTTTCACGGCAACAAAAAATGACGTATATACTCGGGATGATGATTTTGTATGGATGGCAATAGGTATAGATTTTTTTTACTACGAATATATTCGTATGGCAGGGAACGAGTTAATTCCAAATTTAGAGAAAAAATAATAAATTAAAATGCCCTTTTATAGAAAACATTAACCCAAATTGTGGGGATATTAAGCTCGATAAAACGTAGAGCTAAGCTATAAAAAAAATAAGCAATATATATAAAACTCTTTTGAAGCTGACTTAGAATCAACGCACAGCCTAAACTATAAGTCCTAGACGTATGAAATTTGGAGGGTAGTATCCTTATTAGTGTAGGGGTGCAAAATGAAAGGAATTTTGAAAAGTCACACTCTAAAGGGCTAGTAATATATAATATTATTATTATTTTTTATGTTATTATAAAAAATAGCTAGTATAAATGCATAGCTAATAATTTTAAATCTACATGTGCCTTTCCTGACAAATTTCCACTTAAAATCCAGGTTCAAAGCGTAAACCAAAATAAATTCAAATACAAAATAGTCATTTTTAAACTTCCCCTTGCAAGTCAACTTAGATGTTTCGCATTTGTCAAGATTTACAGATCGCTCTATAAATAAATTGCATGACTACTGAGAATCAAAGGACCAAAGAGAATCGGAGAAGCAATTTGGGACGTGTTTCTTGTTGAGTCAAAGCCATTTATGGCTGGATTTCGGTTTTGAAGCTTTGTATGCATTTACCGATGTCTTGCTATAAGTACTTTCTTTGTTGTATAATTAGGCTTATGTACCTAATCGACATCCAAAGGTTGTCTGGAAGAGATCGCTTATAGCGATAAGACCGCCCATTGTACAACTTATTTCTCTTTTATTGTTTTTCTTCTTTTCTTGGTGTGCAATAAATAATCTATCTATCTATGTACATTGCCCGGAGTAGGTACTTATCGATACAAGAAAATGTTAAATCGGTGGATTTCAGTTACGATACATTTTACGATTACCTATTTGATACAATAGTTATATCGAATATAGGAATGGAACTACTCGTATGAATCACGAAATGGGCAATTTTGTAATCTGTAACTACAAACATTTGACATTTAAATTGGCAAAAATGTCTGTCAACATGACGAAAGCCATAAATAAAAAAATGAAACTATCGACACTATAGACAAAAAGGCTATAGTCGTTATTTGGTCGTGTATTTGGTCATCTAATACGAATGTACGCTTATTTTTTTTTTACTATGTCAGCCATGTTACAGCTTTCAATGGAATTCTAATCTACGTATATATGCTCATAAAGATAGACTTAATTAAAAAAAAACAAAATGTGTAAAAACCCGTTCTTCTCTTCGTTAATACTAAAAAATGTAAAAACTAAAAAAAAATATCAAAGAACTAATTTCGAGCGTCGCTTCTAATGAGTCAAGGCAATTTGATGAACTAATTTAGTTTCAAGCTATTTTTATGACTTACCTACATAAGCTCGTTTAGCGCTTTAATCTTAAAAATAACTTTAAAAGTTTTCAGTAATTTAGTAAAAAACACTATTAACTAATTTTTTGTGCGCTGTATATCTTCAAAAGAAAACTACTTACTTAACAAGGAGTCAAATGCATGATATATTATACCTACTAATACACCTTTTCGACATATTTAAAATATTTTTATCAATAAAATAACTATTGAACTCTTTAAGTAATATTAACTATTTTATTAAACTTTTTTTTATGATACAAGTAATGGAACAAGCTGATAGCTCACCTGATGTTAAGTAGTAACTTCTGCCTATAACTATGCATGACCTCACAGAGAAAGTCCAATGAGAACGTGCCCTGTAAGCAATGCACTGCGTCCATCACTCTGAGACGTAACTTAATATTTTTCACTTCAGACCCACCATACCCCTGGTCGTACCCCTGGGGGGAGGATGGCACGAAATTTTTGAAAAAAAAAATTGAAACCTAAAAATAATTGTTATTGAACTTCTCAGAGCAAATTGAACCTGAACAAAACACTTGAAATATAATATATATATATATAACATATATATTATATATATATAACTATGTTTTTACGAAGTGAACAAAGAGAACGTATATTACAAACTTATTTTAATAATTAAATTAATATAATGTGTGAATGAACCTACTAATCTCCAATTATTCAAATCGCTTAGTTCATTATCGGTTGTTGAAAATTCAGATCCGAAACAATCCGGTTAATTCCGGTATTGAGAGGGACAGCTGAATTAATGCCTTGTTTACTTCGAGCTAAAAGATATTACGTGGGCGAATTGACTCTGTCTAATTACTATACGAAAATAAAACAAAAGAATAAAAATTGTATTATAAGTATGTATTTACAAAAAAAAAATGTATGTATGTATTCTATCAGCCATCTAGTTTCCATCGTACAAGCTTTGCTTAGTTTGGGACTAGAAGGCGTTGTGGTGTTAAGTGTCCGTGAATATATATATATTTATACATAATATATTGAAAAAAAAAACTTTGATGTCAAGACTTCTAATACAAAAAGGGTTGATAGGTGATCACATTGGTCTTCAAAGTAACTACCAGACATAGATGATACTTGAAGATCGTTTGGATCATTCTCTAATCTCCGAAAAGGAGAAGAAATAAGTAGAAATCCCTCTCATTGGATAAAAAGGATCGGACTAACAAAACAAACATACACTGAGTTGAATTTTTTTTGTAGTTATCTACCCCTTTTTAACACGTCAGTCCCGATAAGTGTTTTACAGATTGTCTAGTAAAATCGAGTTAAGTTGATTTAGATTAGTGTTTATCTAATGATACATTTATTTACAAGTCAATTTGACATAGAAGACAAGATTCTTTTATTACTCACGAACAAGGTAAAATATTTTATCAGCGGAAGTAATACCCTCAAAGCTTTTAAACACTGATTTAGATTTGATTTAGGAAGAGTAAACATTAAAGAACCTGAAACATTTGATACTGCCAGTTAATTATACCTCTTATTCTTGAAAAAATAAAGGTCAGAATTCGTTGAAGAAAAGAAACCCGGAGGATGTAAAAATAGGTCGGACAATGGAAGGGGGACGGATTTATAATTAACTGCAATCAACACTGACGTATTGAATTTCAAGTATTCTGTACAGTCAAGTGCAAAACGCAGTGAGAGTAAAATAATGATTGTTGAAATAAAATAATGAGTTCATATCACTTTCTTTTAGTTAAGAAAACGACAGAATTGACAATGGCAATTATAATGCCTTCATGTACTTACCTAGTAGTTTGATAACTTTAATAAGCGTTGAATAAAATGCTGGATACCGATACATACCCATAATACTTTAATAATACGGATTATATAACCTTACTTTGAGAAAACGTCAACTTTAATCCATCCCGCAAAAAAAGATCCATAAAATTGCTATATTCTAAAATGTCTAGAATATCACAATTCTTTTATAAAGCAATTTTAAAGACACCCACCAATTTATTTTTAGACTTAAATTAAGAAGGTCAATAAAAATGAAATATCATACTTCAGAAGAGAGCTAGGTCCCTCCTTCCTTTGTAGATGTTACCATTAGCACTAGAGCCTGTAGTCTGGGTTTTGTTTTGTTGGTCGAAACGCATATCGAGAAGCAACTTGCGTGGTATTTTGTATAAAAATCCAATAAGCGCCTCTAGCGGGAGATTAAAACAATTTTTCTCCCCACAAAAACTGCGAGTTTCTCGATTCTCACAAATCAATATATCAAAACTCAGACTAAGGGCTCAGTCCACATCATTTCAAGCTAGCAAAAAAAAAATCAACGAGCTACATTTTGGTTTCATTTTCACTAAATAATGTTGATTCTCTCATTTATAAATTTTCAGTTTTTATGGAAGGTATAAATGTGAAATTAGGAAATTAGATACATACAATGAACGGAAGGTAGAAAAAATACACAAAGCGTTGTAAATATTTTTTCTCAGTCTCACATGCACTATCAAGAACTGGAACTGATGCTAAGCGTTCTGTTCGCGTCTGTACCGCTCGTGCCGCGACAGATGTTAACACACGTTGTTTGTTTTCTTACTTTGAGAGATATGTTTGTTATTTTTTCCCTTCGAGGGAATGCCCTCCGTTTTTATTTATGTCACGTGAAATTAACTGTCGCTTCTAGATGCTGCTTCAAAAGATAAAATTGCTTAGGTGTTTTTCATGCAAGTGTACTTTACTATACATTTTCCTGGTGTAAGTAATTATTTTTCGACTTTATGAACTTTATTTTACGGAAGGCAATAATTAAATAGGTAGGTACTTACTTTTAGATAGGTGAATTTCAAGAATGGCGATCGATAGATAGATAGATATATTCTTTATTGCACACCAAGAAAAGAAGAAAAACAATAAAAGAGAAATAAGTTTTAAGTATAAGGTACAATGGGCGGTTTTATCGCTATAAGCGATCTCTTCTAGACAACCTGATATATTTAGTATATCAGATAGATAGTCTTAGTGATGAGACGTAGAGAGTTAAGTTATTTTCAAAAAACTCTCAAAATCAGTTTATTTAGTATTTTACAAACCTACCTATCAAGCAACAATGTAAACACGCTTTTAAATTAGTCGCCAAACCATTTCTAAAGATAAAAACAAAAATTTATTAGTTTCGTGAATTTCATTTGACATTTTTGTTTGACATTTTATTTGTTTGCACTAATTGACACTGATTTGGGTTAAATTATTTGGAGAATGGAGTTCTTAATTTGTTTATACGTCTGCGTTTTAATTTTGTTAGAGCATTCCTAATTTTGTGATGAATAAAAATAATTAATTGAATTTTCAGTTCATTAGTTTATTTTGTTTTCGTGTTTCAAAAGTTTGTGAAATAGGTTTTAGTTTTAATGATAAATTTAACTTCAGTAGTGCATGAACGTTGAACAACGTTAGAGTTATATCAAACTTGACTGAAACGCAGCTGAACCGTAACTTTTCAACGGTTTTTAGGTAGTTTTGTATTCCAGCTACTAGTAAACAACGATTCAGCTGCAAAGTGATGTTTCAGCTAAACTGAAAATCTAAATTTTAATGGTCTATTTTATAAAAAGTTAGTGTAGACTTTATGTCTTGGTTACGTGTCGTGATTACGTCTGGTAATCAGAATAGAATAGAATAGAATATAATGTATTTATTTTGTTATTTTACAAAGGTAGTGTGTTATAAAATAAAAATCTTAAAACTATAATAAAAAATTCAAAAATGGACACCACTCAGCATGGTGCCAGGGCAGGATATGTTAGTACCTACCCTGCCCAGGCGCTGGTTTTCACTATAACTTTTTTTGAGGCGGGGCGCAAATGTTCTAAGTTTATATCTAGGAGATTTGCCTATAGATATCAAACTAGCATCATTGGTACCTACAGGTTCAGGAGCAATTTATACCAAGCCCGCGTATTTACGGGAAAGCTAGGATTTGATTTAGATGGATTAGTCTTGCCCAGCACTTATTCATCCTCTCAGCCTAAGTCGGCCTCAGACATACGAAATACGTCATGATCAATACGTGGGGATTACGACATATTTTTACTATGTTTTCCGTATTGTTTTGAGAAAACATATTTTCTAAATAGAAAAATCTTTTGGCACAACGCACTACCGGATTTTAGGCAAAACAATGAAGAGGTCGCTACCACCAATACCGCACTAAAATGCTGTAAGCATTGATCCAAATATGGTTATAAAAAATATCTTTTGTTGATCTGTGTAAAAAAATGTAGAGTAGGTTGTATTTACTTCTTCTTTTCTCTATGACTCATGTTCGTCATTTCAATCTTGGACTTCAATAGACATTATGACACTACCTGTCAAAAATTAAATTCGAGTTTCACATTTTTTGAAACAACACATAGCATTTTTATTTAATAGTTTTTCAACTATTTAGATAATCAACTCTAGAAGCAGATTTGCAAACTACTTTTCTAGATACAAAAACTGCAATTTTCTCGTTTCTCGTTTGTCGCAAATCAATATTACAAAACTCAGACTACAGGCTCAGAGCCTCAAGTCTGTGCATTTGTTTTACTTTCGACTTGAGTATAGCACACGCAAATGCATTCGCAAAGCGAGACATTTTGTATGAAACCCGGATAAGCGCCTCTAGCGGGAGATTTGGGAATTGTGTAATTCCCAACAAAATGTCTCGCTTTGCGAATGCATTTGCGTGTGCTATACTCGAGTCGAAAGTCAAAACAAATGCACAGACTACGGGCTCTGATCTCGGGCTTATCATTTCGTTAGCATCTGTGAACATACGATTCTAAATTACAAGTACCACTCAGCATCGGCTCTCAATCCCCAATCTACCCTACTACCCTACTACCTACTACTACCCAGTCCTTTAATCTTCATTACAATGTGCCTGAATAAATATTGGTAAAATGACCCTTATTAGTCGTTGTTTTTGTAAGAGCCGGTCCTCCTCGTTTGACAGCTTTTGTAATGAAAATGAAAAAAAGAAAAAACCTATTGTTTGACACGAAAAAGAATAACAAAAAATAAACCGGAAAAGAAACTTAAGTGAGTGCAAATGTATACATGAAGCAAAATGAACTTAATAAATCATTAGTGAACTATAACTATTCAGTCAAAACTCAGTGTAACGCTCCCCCCCAACTTAACTTAATTTAAACTACTTAACTAACTAAAATTAAACCTATAACTAAACTTATAACTATTTATCCTACCTAACTAACTACCTATGTTGTGTATGTTTTGTTGTTGCATTACTTTGATCTTATGACTTATAACTAACTTATCAACTAACTTATTCTAATGGCCTTGTGATCGTATAGTGGTTGTGATTAGGACGCCTACTATTATGAACCGATAGTAACTCAGATACTTTAAGAGAATTATGTTGAGACTTCTTATTTAACGTACGAAATTACCTAATACTAAATTAATGTTTTCTATTGATCCTAATCCTATTATCTATCTGAACGTTGCTAATTGTAAATAATCGTAAGTAGATGTCAACCTAGTCGTGAGAGTTATACGAGCTATTGTAGCCTAGTAAGGAAAATATAATAGATTATAATTAAAAGTACATATTATGTAGATCCTAAATTACTAGAAGTGACAGAAGATATCCTAAGTAAGTACGAATCGTTATTAACGTGATCCTATCATGATGGAAACCTTTCATGAATTTTATATAGAACTGAAGAATTAAACGTCATTTGTTTTATCAAGTATAAACTTTAGTTAGAAGTATGTTGAAATATAATGTAAATAATAAGCTATATTTCCTACTGAAGAAACTACTTGTAAGAATTAATATCCAATATAATATAAATGATTTTAAAGTTTCATCATAGAATATAAATGTATATAACTTTGTTACTAGGAAGATACAAGATTGTGTACTATGAAGCTAACGTGTTTCGTTAGGGAAGACGCACCACCATCCGCGCCTGCCAGTGATTATCGACACCAGACTTATGTATATATGTTATGCACATATAACCATAATAAAACCTCCTCTTCACAGTACACTATTCTTTTCCGGATGTATGAATAAGAATAAAGAAACAAGTAATTTCTATTTACTGTTCCATTAATCTATATTCTACATCAGTGCTACTATGGATTACAAAGGGTTATGGAACTATATTCACTTTGAACAACTTATGTTACACAAAGCCAAGACAGTCCATGGAATCACATACAAGTGTGATTTAATATGCTGCAATTAAAGAAGCAGCCGTTAGAAAACCACCTCTAACATAATATAGTGAATCTAATATTAAATAACCTTCTTAGTTCATGGTTCCTTCAAACTAGTCTTTCTGGATAGCCTAAATCAAAGTCACAAAGTCAATGAAGTAGGTAAGGTCATAACGTAGCTATATAAAGATACCCTAGCTTGAATCAGCCTAGGATACTTTGACATCGGAAGTGTCTAGCTAGACCGAACATACGTCATGATATTTACTAGGTATCAGACTAGATAGAATAGATCTTTATAACTCTCTGATGGCAGTTATCATCCCTTTTCCATAAGTTCAGAATAACTACGAGACACGCGCTCTAGAGTAAGATCTACTATATCAAGCACGGACCTTAATAGAAGAACAACTTATCTTTATAACTATTCCTTTAAGCACATAGGTTGAAGAAACCACTCAGACAGGTCAACAAAAGACAAAGGTTGAAGCTAAATGTCACTATCAAACAAATAGTCAATGCAAGACTTCAAAACTAGTAGGAATAATAATTGTTCCTTTAAATTTAATATTTACTTTACTGAATCTGAAAGATATAAGGGAGAGCTATTAAAGCTGTCTCAATATGTTACTATTAAGTGACTTCACTATAATTTAATTCTAGGTTGAACAATAAAAATCATTTGATAAAATTAATATGTTATGATAGCTAAGAGTATCTATTCTATAGTGTAGGTAACTGTTCAATCCAGGCTTAATATTCGAAAGTAAAATAAAGTGATGGAAGGTTAAGCTGTAAAAGCTTAAGTTTAACTTTAGAGTTCAAAGTCTAAAATTCAAGGTACAAAATCTAAGTTCAAGTTCAAGTTCAAGTTCAAGTTCAAGTTCAAGTTCAAGTTCAAGTTCAAGTTCAAGTTCAAGTTCAAGTTCAAGTTCAAGTTGAAGTTGAAGTTCAAGTTCAAGTTCAAGTTCAAGTTCAAGTTCAAGTTCAAGTACAAGTTCAAGTTCAAGTTCAAGTACAAGTTCAAGTACAAGTACAAGTACAAGTACAAGTACAAGTACAAGTACAAGTACAAGTACAAGTACAAGTACAAGTATAAGTACAAGTACAAGTACAAGTACAAGCACAAGATCAAGTTCAAGTACAAGTTCAAGTTCAAGTTCAAGTTCAAGTACAAGTACAAGTTAAAAGGTCCTAAAGTTCTTAAGTCTAAGGTCTAAAAGACCTTACGCTCTAATTGTAAAACCTTTAAAGGGCAACTGTTTCTAAAGACTTGAAGCTGTAAGATATTTAAAGTAATAACCAATTAGCACATAAAGGGTAGGTAAGTAGTTGTACTATAAATGTATTAGGTATGTAAGATCAGGCGTAGAATATACTCATTTAACTCTAGTTCACTTTATAAGTAAGTATGTAGTACGAGAGTAAGTAGAACTAAAGATAGCCATCACTAAGTATTGATGCTATCTACTAGTGTATAAAAGTAAGTAACGATAAACAACCAAGGCAGTAAATAACCTTCTAGGAAAGTAAGCAACAGTACTATCTAAGTCGTAGGTATGTAAGAACAAGTGTAGTACCTATGTAAATCAACAAACTACCTATCACTCTAAAACCGATGAAGATAAAGTATGAAACTTAAGTAAGAGCAAAGTATTCTTCACTAAGCATTGTTGTTCGTAATATAAATTGATCACACACACTATGAGGAATAAACAAGTAATAAGAATCATTAAAAGATGGCACACAATAACTCAAGTAAATCAAATAAAGAAGTACACACATGCACACAGTAAAAAGACACAATACAAAATGCAGGTAGTTGGAAATATAACTCCCTCGAAGAAAACTACGTTGAATCTTCATCTTACAGCGGTCCTAGAAGGAATACCTAGTACCTAAAATCTAGCTCACTAAAAATAGTTGTGTAAATGAAAGTACCTAAATTATCTTAAGTGAAGGTTATCTATCGAGTAAACATAACACTTGAATCGAACAAGGTTAAAATTATTCTAGAAACCTCTGATCTCGGAGAACCCCACGATGAATCTTCTTCTGGTTCGCATATCTAGAAAATCTTAAACCTGAAAACCCCCCGGATTCCCTTCTTCATGGTGGTCGTTGTTGGACTTCAGATCCTTAGCTGTCCTATACCTACTATCCTCGGCCTATGATGAACCTAGAAGGAATAATACCTAAAATCTAGCTTCTATAAAATAGTTCTCAAAATGGAGGTACTTATGTAAATTATCTTAAGTAAAATGTTTCGAATGAATATAACACTTGGTTCGAACAAGGTTAACACTATCCTAGAAATCTTGTGCCTATTTATTACTTGCGGCCTATACTAGATATCTACCTAGAAAGTGTACCGAGCTAGTTTGTACACTAGACCTACCGTGACAGGTAAAAAGCAAAGCTATTAAGATTATAGTTTGAGAAGCTACCTAGCAGAGATTGTGAATCAACACACAGTTATAACATAAAGACTTACCCTGATCTCCCACATCTCATCTATGCCCCCTGGCTCCTTGTATGTAGCCCTACCTTTAATCCTCCGGTCTGACCTGTACGTGTTGCTCATCCTTGTCCTCGTTCTTGATGCTCATCCTTGTCTTACACTTGACACTCCCTATCTCCTAAGTTCACTTCCACTATGGCATCTGCCTGACTCACTCATGAATACAAGATACCAGCCAGTCAGTCTCCACACAATAATTAGCAACCCTCATTTGCTACAAGACATGTGCAATGGACCTAAGTCCAACCGAGACCGTCCGTCTGATACTTGCTCACTCCTTTAGCATCTGCTTGACTTCAATAAGTGAACTCCTACCACTTTGATAAACTAAAACTTAATCTTACTACTTTACAATTAGAAATCCGCACAAGCAAAGAGCTACTTATTACGACTACGCACGTTGAATTCCGGACTAGAAAAAGGGGCCTCCTACTACCCGCGCTCCGTTTTATCCCCGGGTACCAAATGGTCACCGCCGCCACATCCACTTAATAGTTAGTATCGTCGTCTCCATTTGGTTGGTTCCAAATAGTATCAAAACAACCATCTGGTGCCCTCCACATGGTAGGTTCCAAATAGTATCATAACAACCATCTGGTGCCCTCCACATGGTAGGTTCCAAATAGTATCATAACAACCATCTGGTGCCCTCCACATGGTAGGTTCCAAATAGTATCATAACAACCATCTGGTGCCCTCCATCATCTCGTCGACTTCCATAATGTTAGCATATACCTCAAAGTATAGGTACCTAGTTAGTTCATAGGTATAATTATTCTTGCGCTGATGTTGTAATTTTCTTGGATGTTACTTTAGATTCTAGACTTTTCTCAGGATGTAGAACGATGTCTAGGGATACTAATAGCCTGTATCTATTTTCCTTGAATTTACCTACATTCTAAGATTCGTTTTCATATAGTATTTATCTTAAATATCCTACTACGTCCCAATGAAGAAGCCAATCTAGATGAAACTCAAAACATAGATAGTTTAAATCATCTACTACCATATTATTCAATTTCCAACTCTCAGGAGTATCTAGATTTACTAATGTAGTAGAATATTTCTCGAGGAAAAACGCCTGATATTTTTATGAGAGCAACCACCAAACGCTATTGTAATTCAATCCGTAAGGTGAATTACTGCTAAATAATGAACGTCAGTGAGTATAGATCACCTACTACAAATATACTTACTTCTAAATGTAAAAGCTTTCTACTGACATAAGTTACCTACACTTGGTTCCTGAAACTGTATTTTCCTTTAACATTACCTAAGCTTTGAACATCGATGTTTTCTATTTTAATGAACCTTTCCAGGTTAATTCGCCTAGTTATTATTATTCATACTAATTACTATGAAGTCATCGAATGCTTCAGATGCTGTTTGACTGAGATATCGGTTGCTGAAGATTAACCGAATCTGGCTAAATCAAGGTTAAATTAACTAAATAATTTGTGGGATAACCGAAGAACGTGTGCAGACCTTCTGGACCGTTACAGCCGACCCCAAAGTTATACGAGGTGATTAACTTATGAACCGGAGTAAAACTTTCCCAAATTAATTTCATTAATTAAAATAAACACAAATTATTTTTCTCTTGAACAACCATTATTGGTAAAATTTTATTTGTTTATTTCTAGTTCCAGACAAATATTTTGCAATGACTTGCATAGATTAGATCTATGCTAGCTATCACATAAATTAACTAAATAATTTATGAGATAACCAAAGAACGTGGGCAGACCTTCTGAACCGTTACAGCCGACCCCAAAGTTATACGAGGTGATTAACTTATGAACCGGAGTAAAACTTTCCCAAATTAATTTCATTAATTAAAATAAATACAAATTATTTCTCTCTTGAACAACCATTATTGGTACAAATTTTATTTGTTGATTTCTAGTTCCAGACAAATATTTTGCAATGACTTGCATAGATTAGATCTATGCTAGCTATCACATAAATTAACTAAATAATTTATGAGATAACCAAAGAACGTGGGCAGACCTTCTGAACCGTTACAGCCGACCCCAAAGTTATACGAGGTGATTAACTTATGAACCGGAGTAAAACTTTCCCAAATTAATTTCATTAATTAAAATAAATACAAATTATTTCTCTCTTGAACAACCATTATTGGTACAAATTTTATTTGTTGATTTCTAGTTCCAGACAAATATTTTGCAATAACTTGCATAGATTAGATCTATGCTAGTTATCACATAAATTATGAATTTTTTTTTTGATGATGTGTAAGTTTTAAACCGAACTCTAAAATGCTGCGAGTTTGATGCCAATTTATAGCTATGAATGAATACAACCACGAGATGCTATTTTTGCAGCGAAAATAATTATTAACTGTGTAAAGGAAGTCTGTTGTGATCCAGACTCAATCATAGTGAAATAATGTATTTAGCTCTAGCCCGTCTATTGACTCTCGCAATTCGTAACCGAGTTTATCATACATCACCCTTCACAATCCAAATTAGATTCTAAGTGGCGTGCAACTATAACTTGCCATGATCGAAACATCCAACCATAAACCGGTCTCAAAATAACAGCAAGATAGCAAAACGGAGCATGTGTAGTGTTTTTAAACAGGTCCTAATTTGTAAAGTGTGAATTTGTATGAAATCAGCCGAAACTGATGAATTTGTCATCTGACTTAACCTAACACCAATAACTCCTTCATACAAATTGTTTGTGAAATGTAGGGTTTGTCCAGATTTAGAGACCAAAAAATTGTCTTTTTCCAAGATTCTGTTGAAATCTTGAGCCCCTCAAACAGTTAAAAATAATCATAATTCCCTTTCGTTCATCACACATAGTCACGCTCACAAATTTTACTAAGATTCATTTATTCTTTCAGAACTTCAACATTCATAGTCATACATTATACCCGCAAAGTCAACAGATCGTATAGAAGTAAGACTGTTAAGAAATTGGTACCATTCGTTTATATTCATTTAGTTATGTTATTGCTTTATTATATGTGAAATCCCCAAAATTCCCCAATCCAAAAGTAAAATATGAACAAGAGAGAGATAATTCGTAATAAAATTTAGATTTTTTTTACATATTTACAATAACTAAAGCAACTTATTTCCCCAAAATGTGAAATCCGAAGTAAAGTTTCTAATGCTACCTGACTCAATAAAATAATAATAGCAAAATGGGAGGAAAACTTTTCGCATGGTTTAAAAGTTTTAACGGATGCTTTAGTTTTTTGTTTTACCATTTCGAAATTATTGTAATTTTTTTTTATAAATATAAAACATTGATTGAAAGGGCAGAGTTTAGTAAGCCGATGGGCAAATATATTTAATTTCAAGCTAACATAATATATTTTATGTGAAGCAAGCTAATTTTAGGCAAGCATATTATTTTGAAAGTATGATTTCATTTTGTTTAATTTTGAATTATTTTGATTTTAAAATAAATTATAGTCTATATAACATTTAATTATTTCTTATTTATGATTTTGATCTAGTTCCGTAGCCAAATCTATTATGTGAATATAACAAGGTTGGTTATGTATAGCGTTACGTCATGTTCCATAAATTAAATTACCCTAAAACTTAACACAACAATAACGTAATACTGTTTTTTTTATATTTTATAGGCAACGTAAATAAACAATAACATCTGTTTTTGTAATTGTTGAACTATAACCGTTAGTGTAGATAAATGTAAACTATGTACAATCCGAAAACATAATAACCATCTCAATAATCCATTTCTATCCTAGCTAGAGTGAGCGAAACCTAGATCTTATCTCTACGTATTTTAGAATTGCAAAATTGTAGATATCTAATCTAAACACTTCCGATGCAGTTAGGCTTTCTTACCCTTAGTTATGTAAAGAGCTAAACGTAACTTTTCTCAACTATCCCTATATAACTATGTACACCTATAAAGATACTTATAACTATACCTATATCTTTACGACCCCAGTTAGTTAGATTCTTTATCTACCTAAATATATTAGACTGAGCTAACATAGAATTTAACTTAAAGTATGCTAGATTATATTAAAACATTCCTGTAGGTACATAGTTACTGAGATGGGAATCGAACCCACACATCTTAGTCTAAATTGATATCCGAATGTGATAATGTAATGATATCTAATGCGACTAATTAAATTAAATCCTTAAAGTTATCTAATTAAGTTTAAATCTGTGAGAAAACGTAATATTATTTAATCTTAATATTGGTTGATAAAGTATGTAATGAAAATAAATAATACATGTTCCTATTTTCCATCAACTTAGAATAGTATATTTACAAGCATGAATAAGTTCTGTCAACCTATCAGATCAACAATCTTACAAACTTGTGTCAACACCTTATCTCGTGAATCTGGTTCAGTAGATTAAACTAAACTAACGTATAAGAACTAATCTAACCGCGAGTGTTTAGTGGTTTAACTTTTACTATAGTTTATTGTTATTAATTTGGTAATAAATTATTTTGTATCTGTAGACGTTTATATAAATCTTAATAAGTTAAAATGTTAAAAATTAAGAATTACTTTTTTAAAAACATCGTGACTAGCTAATCTACCTATATTGTTTTGTGACAAAATCTCCGCACAGATAATTTTTATTGACACTGATATTATATTTAACTTTTATTTTATTTTATTTTATTTTATTTTATTTTATTTTATTTTATTTTATTTTATTTTATTTTATTTTATTTTATTTTATTTTATTTTATTTTATTTTATTTTATTTTATTTTATTTTATTTTATTTTATTTTATTTTATTTTATTTTATTTTATTTTATTTTATTTTATTTTATTTTATTTTATTTTATTTTATTTTACTTTACTTTACTTTACTTTACTTTACTTTACTTTACTTTACTTTACTTTACTTTACTTTACTTTACTTTACTTTACTTTACTTTACTTTACTTTACTTTACTTTACTTTACTTTACTTTACTTTACTTTACTTTACTTTACTTTACTTTACTTTACTTTACTTTACTTTACTTTACTTTACTTTACTTTACTTTACTTTACTTTACTTTACTTTACTTTACTTTACTTTACTTTACTTTACTTTACTTTACTTTACTTTACTTTACTTTACTTTACTTTACTTTACTTTACTTTACTTTACTTTACTTTACTTTACTTTACTTTACTTTACTTTACTTTACTTTACTTTACTTTACTTTACTTTACTTTACTTTACTTTACTTTACTTTACTTTACTTTACTTTACTTTACTTTACTTTACTTTACTTTACTTTACTTTACTTTACTTTACTTTACTTTACTTTACTTTACTTTACTTTACTTTACTTTACTTTACTTTACTTTACTTTACTTTACTTTACTTTACTTTACTTTACTTTACTTTACTTTACTTTACTTTACTTTACTTTACTTTACTTTACTTTACTTTACTTTACTTTACTTTACTTTACTTTACTTTACTTTACTTTACTTTACTTTACTTTACTTTACTTTATTTTATTTTATTTTATTTTATTTTAGGACACACAACACGGATTTACACATAATAAACAAAGAATGTAAAATAATATGGTGTTCCCATAATTATAGAGCGTCCAGTGTGCGAGGAGAAATAAACAACAACTTACCACTAATAAACAAAGAAATTACCAAAATAAAAGAGAAAAAGAACTATATTATTAGAGTAGAAAAATACTATTGATTTACCGAATTTTTGTTATTTTATTTCTGTATAAATTAATAACTACTTTGTCATGTTTACTTATTATATTTTTTTATTTGGTTTCATATACCTATCCACTCAACGTATATTATGAAATGCCTGTAATTTCAAGTTTATACCCAAAGTGTGTAAACATACAAACATCCAAACTCGTAATCTTACTACCAAAACTACAAACCAAGTAGGAATAATTATTCCTCCTACCTTAATATTTACTTTAATGAATATGAAAATATAAGAGGAAGCTACTCAACTGTTCAATGGTTCAATAAATATGTATTACCATTAGAACTGTATGTTATTATTATTTGACTTTACTATAACCTAATTAAACTTGAATATTAAAAGTTCAAAAATAATTATGAATAACTAAACATGGTAGTAAAATAATCTTCTCTATGTTGAAGTAAGTAAATCTAATGCAATTAGTTCCTTAAATCTAGGACATAACCGGTTAGAATAAAAAGTAAGTAGGTAACTGAAGTAACTGAACTATCAATGTTGCAAGTATGTAAGAACCAATGTAGTAAGTAGTTATCTACCTATAGCTCACTTCGTAAATAAGAATGTAGTAGAGAGTAAATAGAAATAAAAGTAACCGTAACTAAGTGTTTATCCTACCTACTAGAGTATGTAGGTAATAGTTAGAAAGAATAAATAACCAAGATAGTAAAATAACCTTCTAGAAAAGTAAGTAGCTATACCTACTATAAATGTAGTAGATATGTAGAAACAGATGTAAGTATGCACTTATCTAACTATAGTCCACTTTATAAATAAGTATAAAGTATGAGAGTAAAAGGAAATAAAAGTAGCCGTTACTAAGCATTGGTCCTATCTACTAAAATGTATATTTTTTTTTAAAGAAAAGGTAAAAATAAATAACCAGCGTAATAAAATAAACTTCTTTTAAATCCGTAAAGTAAAGCACTCAATATCCTCAATGTAAAGAAGTGAAGAAGTACCTACCTACATATATTATACTCATGGTAAAGGAAGTAGTTAGATAAATCTCCAATGACCTAGGCATTCAATAAAATCAGTCGAATATAATTCTCAGACAATAGGTATCTCAGAACTTTCCCTGTTTTTCCTAGACTTATTCCTCTAAGTGAATCGAATACTTATAACCTAACGTACTATTAATTATATTACTAAAATTGTATCTTGTTACCTATTATTAATAATTTCTAAACTAGTATTTTAGTAAAATTACTTATTTAATTTAAATAGGGTTAAGCTCAATCAGTCGATGGCGACCCCATGCTAATATAATAAAAGAACCTATAAATACTAATTTGTAACTAGAAGTTATTAACTTACGACCTTTCTGTAACTCTTAAAATTTACGAATCTATAAATAACTATTTTGAAATCCTAAGTCATTTATTTACGACACCTGCTCGTAAAATTATGAAACTGTAAATAACTATTTTGAAATCCTAAGTCATTTATTTACGACCCCACGCATTTACAACTATGGATGTTACTTAATCTTACCTCACCAAAGCAATAATATGAAACGCAATTACTACCTATACGCTACCTATTTACTACTTATACGTATTGGTTTTGCCTAATTTGAAACAATAAGATCTAGAATAAAACTACTAAACAGAATGAACTGAAATTTACCTATTTACCTAATAAACAGTTATAAACTAAGAAAATTAAGAAATCTCAACACAAAACCCCATCCTTTATTACGACAACAAATTGTGCGATAAAATCGCACTATGCAAGATTAAAGTAAGCAACAAACAAGATATGAATTTAATGAAAATAATATATGAATTTAATAGAAATAAAATATGATTTGAATATAAACATGATTTAACCTACTGTAACTAACCTAAAATCTATATCCTGGTCACGGCACCAAATTGTAACGCTCCCCCCCAACTTAACTTAATTTAAACTACTTAACTAACTAAAATTAAACCTATAACTAAACTTATAACTATTTATCCTACCTAACTAACTACCTATGTTGTGTATGTTTTGTTGTTGCATTACTTTGATCTTATGACTTATAACTAACTTATCAACTAACTTATTCTAATGGCCTTGTGATCGTATAGTGGTTGTGATTAGGACGCCTACTATTATGAACCGATAGTAACTCAGATACTTTAAGAGAATTATGTTGAGACTTCTTATTTAACGTACGAAATTACCTAATACTAAATTAATGTTTTCTATTGATCCTAATCCTATTATCTATCTGAACGTTGCTAATTGTAAATAATCGTAAGTAGATGTCAACCTAGTCGTGAGAGTTATACGAGCTATTGTAGCCTAGTAAGGAAAATATAATAGATTATAATTAAAAGTACATATTATGTAGATCCTAAATTACTAGAAGTGACAGAAGATATCCTAAGTAAGTACGAATCGTTATTAACGTGATCCTATCATGATGGAAACCTTTCATGAATTTTATATAGAACTGAAGAATTAAACGTCATTTGTTTTATCAAGTATAAACTTTAGTTAGAAGTATGTTGAAATATAATGTAAATAATAAGCTATATTTCCTACTGAAGAAACTACTTGTAAGAATTAATATCCAATATAATATAAATGATTTTAAAGTTTCATCATAGAATATAAATGTATATAACTTTGTTACTAGGAAGATACAAGATTGTGTACTATGAAGCTAACGTGTTTCGTTAGGGAAGACGCACCACCATCCGCGCCTGCCAGTGATTATCGACACCAGACTTATGTATATATGTTATGCACATATAACCATAATAAAACCTCCTCTTCACAGTACACTATTCTTTTCCGGATGTATGAATAAGAATAAAGAAACAAGTAATTTCTATTTACTGTTCCATTAATCTATATTCTACATCAGTGCTACTATGGATTACAAAGGGTTATGGAACTATATTCACTTTGAACAACTTATGTTACACAAAGCCAAGACAGTCCATGGAATCACATACAAGTGTGATTTAATATGCTGCAATTAAAGAAGCAGCCGTTAGAAAACCACCTCTAACATAATATAGTGAATCTAATATTAAATAACCTTCTTAGTTCATGGTTCCTTCAAACTAGTCTTTCTGGATAGCCTAAATCAAAGTCACAAAGTCAATGAAGTAGGTAAGGTCATAACGTAGCTATATAAAGATACCCTAGCTTGAATCAGCCTAGGATACTTTGACATCGGAAGTGTCTAGCTAGACCGAACATACGTCATGATATTTACTAGGTATCAGACTAGATAGAATAGATCTTTATAACTCTCTGATGGCAGTTATCATCCCTTTTCCATAAGTTCAGAATAACTACGAGACACGCGCTCTAGAGTAAGATCTACTATATCAAGCACGGACCTTAATAGAAGAACAACTTATCTTTATAACTATTCCTTTAAGCACATAGGTTGAAGAAACCACTCAGACAGGTCAACAAAAGACAAAGGTTGAAGCTAAATGTCACTATCAAACAAATAGTCAATGCAAGACTTCAAAACTAGTAGGAATAATAATTGTTCCTTTAAATTTAATATTTACTTTACTGAATCTGAAAGATATAAGGGAGAGCTATTAAAGCTGTCTCAATATGTTACTATTAAGTGACTTCACTATAATTTAATTCTAGGTTGAACAATAAAAATCATTTGATAAAATTAATATGTTATGATAGCTAAGAGTATCTATTCTATAGTGTAGGTAACTGTTCAATCCAGGCTTAATATTCGAAAGTAAAATAAAGTGATGGAAGGTTAAGCTGTAAAAGCTTAAGTTTAACTTTAGAGTTCAAAGTCTAAAATTCAAGGTACAAAATCTAAGTTCAAGTTCAAGTTCAAGTTCAAGTTCAAGTTCAAGTTCAAGTTCAAGTTCAAGTTCAAGTTCAAGTTCAAGTTCAAGTTGAAGTTGAAGTTCAAGTTCAAGTTCAAGTTCAAGTTCAAGTTCAAGTTCAAGTACAAGTTCAAGTTCAAGTTCAAGTACAAGTTCAAGTACAAGTACAAGTACAAGTACAAGTACAAGTACAAGTACAAGTACAAGTACAAGTACAAGTACAAGTACAAGTACAAGTATAAGTACAAGTACAAGTACAAGTACAAGCACAAGATCAAGTTCAAGTACAAGTTCAAGTTCAAGTTCAAGTTCAAGTACAAGTACAAGTTAAAAGGTCCTAAAGTTCTTAAGTCTAAGGTCTAAAAGACCTTACGCTCTAATTGTAAAACCTTTAAAGGGCAACTGTTTCTAAAGACTTGAAGCTGTAAGATATTTAAAGTAATAACCAATTAGCACATAAAGGGTAGGTAAGTAGTTGTACTATAAATGTATTAGGTATGTAAGATCAGGCGTAGAATATACTCATTTAACTCTAGTTCACTTTATAAGTAAGTATGTAGTACGAGAGTAAGTAGAACTAAAGATAGCCATCACTAAGTATTGATGCTATCTACTAGTGTATAAAAGTAAGTAACGATAAACAACCAAGGCAGTAAATAACCTTCTAGGAAAGTAAGCAACAGTACTATCTAAGTCGTAGGTATGTAAGAACAAGTGTAGTACCTATGTAAATCAACAAACTACCTATCACTCTAAAACCGATGAAGATAAAGTATGAAACTTAAGTAAGAGCAAAGTATTCTTCACTAAGCATTGTTGTTCGTAATATAAATTGATCACACACACTATGAGGAATAAACAAGTAATAAGAATCATTAAAAGATGGCACACAATAACTCAAGTAAATCAAATAAAGAAGTACACACATGCACACAGTAAAAAGACACAATACAAAATGCAGGTAGTTGGAAATATAACTCCCTCGAAGAAAACTACGTTGAATCTTCATCTTACAGCGGTCCTAGAAGGAATACCTAGTACCTAAAATCTAGCTCACTAAAAATAGTTGTGTAAATGAAAGTACCTAAATTATCTTAAGTGAAGGTTATCTATCGAGTAAACATAACACTTGAATCGAACAAGGTTAAAATTATTCTAGAAACCTCTGATCTCGGAGAACCCCACGATGAATCTTCTTCTGGTTCGCATATCTAGAAAATCTTAAACCTGAAAACCCCCCGGATTCCCTTCTTCATGGTGGTCGTTGTTGGACTTCAGATCCTTAGCTGTCCTATACCTACTATCCTCGGCCTATGATGAACCTAGAAGGAATAATACCTAAAATCTAGCTTCTATAAAATAGTTCTCAAAATGGAGGTACTTATGTAAATTATCTTAAGTAAAATGTTTCGAATGAATATAACACTTGGTTCGAACAAGGTTAACACTATCCTAGAAATCTTGTGCCTATTTATTACTTGCGGCCTATACTAGATATCTACCTAGAAAGTGTACCGAGCTAGTTTGTACACTAGACCTACCGTGACAGGTAAAAAGCAAAGCTATTAAGATTATAGTTTGAGAAGCTACCTAGCAGAGATTGTGAATCAACACACAGTTATAACATAAAGACTTACCCTGATCTCCCACATCTCATCTATGCCCCCTGGCTCCTTGTATGTAGCCCTACCTTTAATCCTCCGGTCTGACCTGTACGTGTTGCTCATCCTTGTCCTCGTTCTTGATGCTCATCCTTGTCTTACACTTGACACTCCCTATCTCCTAAGTTCACTTCCACTATGGCATCTGCCTGACTCACTCATGAATACAAGATACCAGCCAGTCAGTCTCCACACAATAATTAGCAACCCTCATTTGCTACAAGACATGTGCAATGGACCTAAGTCCAACCGAGACCGTCCGTCTGATACTTGCTCACTCCTTTAGCATCTGCTTGACTTCAATAAGTGAACTCCTACCACTTTGATAAACTAAAACTTAATCTTACTACTTTACAATTAGAAATCCGCACAAGCAAAGAGCTACTTATTACGACTACGCACGTTGAATTCCGGACTAGAAAAAGGGGCCTCCTACTACCCGCGCTCCGTTTTATCCCCGGGTACCAAATGGTCACCGCCGCCACATCCACTTAATAGTTAGTATCGTCGTCTCCATTTGGTTGGTTCCAAATAGTATCAAAACAACCATCTGGTGCCCTCCACATGGTAGGTTCCAAATAGTATCATAACAACCATCTGGTGCCCTCCACATGGTAGGTTCCAAATAGTATCATAACAACCATCTGGTGCCCTCCACATGGTAGGTTCCAAATAGTATCATAACAACCATCTGGTGCCCTCCATCATCTCGTCGACTTCCATAATGTTAGCATATACCTCAAAGTATAGGTACCTAGTTAGTTCATAGGTATAATTATTCTTGCGCTGATGTTGTAATTTTCTTGGATGTTACTTTAGATTCTAGACTTTTCTCAGGATGTAGAACGATGTCTAGGGATACTAATAGCCTGTATCTATTTTCCTTGAATTTACCTACATTCTAAGATTCGTTTTCATATAGTATTTATCTTAAATATCCTACTACGTCCCAATGAAGAAGCCAATCTAGATGAAACTCAAAACATAGATAGTTTAAATCATCTACTACCATATTATTCAATTTCCAACTCTCAGGAGTATCTAGATTTACTAATGTAGTAGAATATTTCTCGAGGAAAAACGCCTGATATTTTTATGAGAGCAACCACCAAACGCTATTGTAATTCAATCCGTAAGGTGAATTACTGCTAAATAATGAACGTCAGTGAGTATAGATCACCTACTACAAATATACTTACTTCTAAATGTAAAAGCTTTCTACTGACATAAGTTACCTACACTTGGTTCCTGAAACTGTATTTTCCTTTAACATTACCTAAGCTTTGAACATCGATGTTTTCTATTTTAATGAACCTTTCCAGGTTAATTCGCCTAGTTATTATTATTCATACTAATTACTATGAAGTCATCGAATGCTTCAGATGCTGTTTGACTGAGATATCGGTTGCTGAAGATTAACCGAATCTGGCTAAATCAAGGTTAAATTAACTAAATAATTTGTGGGATAACCGAAGAACGTGTGCAGACCTTCTGGACCGTTACAGCCGACCCCAAAGTTATACGAGGTGATTAACTTATGAACCGGAGTAAAACTTTCCCAAATTAATTTCATTAATTAAAATAAACACAAATTATTTTTCTCTTGAACAACCATTATTGGTAAAATTTTATTTGTTTATTTCTAGTTCCAGACAAATATTTTGCAATGACTTGCATAGATTAGATCTATGCTAGCTATCACATAAATTAACTAAATAATTTATGAGATAACCAAAGAACGTGGGCAGACCTTCTGAACCGTTACAGCCGACCCCAAAGTTATACGAGGTGATTAACTTATGAACCGGAGTAAAACTTTCCCAAATTAATTTCATTAATTAAAATAAATACAAATTATTTCTCTCTTGAACAACCATTATTGGTACAAATTTTATTTGTTGATTTCTAGTTCCAGACAAATATTTTGCAATGACTTGCATAGATTAGATCTATGCTAGCTATCACATAAATTAACTAAATAATTTATGAGATAACCAAAGAACGTGGGCAGACCTTCTGAACCGTTACAGCAGCTCAGCTATACTTATTTCTTTAACATAAAGAAAGATGTTCTTTATGTTAAAGAAATAAATATCTCAGCTGATGTTTTGGTATTTTTAAAAGGTTCGTCAAGCATCAAGTTGTCAAACTGCTTTTAGTTCAAAGAAACATACTGGTCTGTTAAACTACATTCGAGAGCAAAATTCCGGATCATCTATAAAACTTATAATTTGGAAATTATACATTGGAAACCATACATGCTAGCTTAGTAAAATTATGCAAGCTAGTAATAATTTAATTTCCGATTACTTTCATAGAATTAAGGAGTAATTAAACCTGCAGTGCAAGTACCGTTCTTATCGATCGCTAAAGTCGATAAACGTATCGAATCGTATCGTTCCATGGTGGTACGGATCTCT
This sequence comes from Eulithis prunata, assembly GCA_918843925.1. Classification (NCBI taxonomy): domain Eukaryota; kingdom Metazoa; phylum Arthropoda; class Insecta; order Lepidoptera; family Geometridae; genus Eulithis; species Eulithis prunata. Next base: position 1,218,506 of record OU974016.1, on the reverse strand, counting down.
TGTCGACAAATTTTAACGATGCCTTACGATCGTCAAAATAAGGTTCACTTTCGTTTGTCAGAATCAAAACATAGTAAACAATTCCATTGCCAATTCGTTAAAATTTGACGAATTTGTCTACCGATCGACTAAGTTGGTGACCTACCCGCAACTGTCGATAAAACGAATTTTGACGATTCTAAATGTCAAATTATGCGATCGACAAGAACGGTACTTGGGGGGCTGTCTTACAAGCACAATTTATTGCACAAAGTTAACCTTCATGATTTCTACGGTATTCAAGTTTTTATATATGACCCGGAAATTTTGCTCCTCTCGACTGCACTATGATTTTTTTACAAATTCAAAATGCCAATAGAAATAGCATCTTCACTATTTCTTCCACCGAACCAAATAAAGAAGTGGTGCCTGATAAATCATCTGTAATCCGCTTATGGCTGCATTTTCAGATTCTATCACGTAACATGCCAATCAAATATTAATCTATTTACTTCTACTGTAATATAAATGTGAAAGCTGTTGGGTTGTTTCTGGGTCCGTGAGACCCATGTCAATAAATAAAAAAGGGTGAAAATTCCTGTGTTTTAATTATCATCATCATCATCATCATGAGCCATAGCCCAACTTCACCCACTGCTGAGTAAAGGCCTCTCTTTGTCTGTGCCACTCCTCACGTTCCCGTGCTGATCTCATCCATGTCCTGCCCGCAATGTTCCCAACATCATCTGCCCATCTTGCTGCTGGTCGACCAACGTTTCTCTGACCGGTTCTTGGATGCCATTCAGTTTTTTATTATACTAGGGTTAAACGTAAAGCATAAAGGTGGTTCAATATAGATAAAAACATTTAGACAAAATATCATCATTTTCTCGTACTAGGTTTTGTCATTGGGCCGCCCTTACACTTGTAAGTTTCACTTATGCAAGCAACTTACGCTATATCACAACTTGTGTAAAAGCGGTTTTACAGTACGAGTAAATCCACGTACAGAAGCCAGTAAGAAATAAATATGAGCCCGAAAAGATGATTAACGATTATGAATACCGAAGTAACTTGGAGACTAAAATGATTACCTCACCCCAGTTCTTAATGAACTGAAGAACTCAATAAAAACTTTCCCCTTCGTATTTTGCAGAAGAATCGTTTTGGATTATCCTACTTACTAATAAAAAGATGAAGTTTGTTTGGATTGCTCAATGCTCATCTGAACTGAATTTTTGTGAGTCTATTAAATATTTTATGAGTTAAAAAGTCTTTTAAAAATTGAGATTTATCTAAATGTGTACCTAGTACCTTAAGAAGGAGCTTTTGATATTACCGACCTTCTAATGTCATGATTTGTTTTCTAATATTATATTATTTCAAATATATCACTTGACACTGACAAAATTGTCTGTCAAAATGACGGACAGAGGCCATTAATAAGAGAAGAAGAAGAAATGTCTAATACTGATAAGATTCTATTTTAAAAAGTATCAATTTCAATATTCAAATGAAACCCGTTGAAGTGTTGCCACCTTTACCCAACTTTGATAAGTTTAAATATGAGGTATCATCTAAAATCCTCACATCCTTTGTGAGTTAAACAAATAGGTTGAAAAGCTATTAAATGGTAGATTAAACACTTATTAACTCGGATGTGTTGCCTCGCGAACTTATCTCTCCCAGATTTATGTACATTTTAATTGCGTCTTCACACAGGATTCCGTTTTCAGTCCAGGCTCTAATGTGGAAATCTCTTCTGTCCCTTTCGTTACAGAGGAACGCGACCTGCAACCCTTACGGAAAACCATCCCCATCCTGCTCTGGCAGACGCGCCGCAGCCGGAGCAAATTCCTTATGTAAGTCAGTGCTTTTACGGCGGCCGTTGCGATCAGTCGCGCACCAAACCCACGCCGCCTCTCACGAAAATGCCGAAATTCTCGGCCGGTCCCTACTCTGGAACGGACAAGATCGCCGGAGATCCAAGTGCTTCCAAACTATAAACAAAGTGCAGTGCTCGTTAATCAGAACCACCGGATATGCCGTGCCGAAGCGAAATTTCCTTTAAACTTGCGCGGGGATTAAACAAGATTTATCTCTGAAAACAAGAGATAATTCCTTTTAAAATAGATGCGACATTATGTTGCACGCGGTAATCCGTGCGCGCGTATGTAGAAAAACCATCTTAACTTCCATGGATTTTATGTGTAAATGTTTAAGAGTGAAATAAAAATAGAAAACGGAAACTTTAATAGACGATGCGGCATCTTTATAAGGGCTCTAGTGTCATAAAGTTATATGTCAGCGTATTAATTAGGTGAAATAAATGCTGACAGATTTACTGACACGTACAAGTCGTACAAGACTGTCTTTAACCAATTAGAGGATGATTAGTTGTACTAGTGTAAATGAGTGATGAAGAAAAGAAGTGTCAAATTGGAATAAATTAATAATAAGGAATAATGTTCAAGATGGGAGTTAGTTTGGACAGACTGAAGAGGCATTCATACATAGTGAATGCTGTGCTGCTAATCGCTTCGATGGTATACGGTGAGTACTTGATTGTGTTTCGTTAATGAAGCGTACAGTTAATAACTCTATGCTTTACTCTTCGTAATACGTATGCTTAGGTATATCGAGAACAAGGCGTTCTTTAAGCGTCATTCACGGGTTAATTATGATGACCGTGTATTTGCAACAAATTATAAATGAGATAAAAAAAAATGTTTTGTTTTACATAGTATAGACAAACGATTGACCACAATCTCACCTGATGTTAAGCGATGATGCGGTCGACGGTGTAGCACATTCGCATAGAATATACCTATTCACTCTCCTCTTGAAGACATTCAAATTATTGCACAAAAAAATATGTTCAATTAGGTTTTTTCTGCCTTACCTTACAAGTCAAGAGAATGGTTAGTGTCCTAAGTATGTAGTATTTATGAGTATATTTTTATAAGTAGCTTAACCTTACTTTATGAAGACTTACAGATCTTTATTAGATAAAAATATTCAATTTTTATCTTTATTATTCAACTATAATAATTAAATACTAAATTAGAGAAAATAACGAATTACATCAAAATATTATAAAAGTTACTAATGATAGTTTTAGTCAAAAAAAATCAGTTATAGGTCAAGTAGAGTTTTAAACTTTTTTCACCCTTTTCGAAGCGCGATAAAAGAATATCGCACCGAGTTGTCTTTTGTTTCTTGATACTGACAGCGAGTTTCTTTTGTTTTTGGACTCAGAAAGCAAACTCACCTCTTCCTATAGAAAAGGTTTGTCTGTCACAGTAAAATAAAGAGAGCTTGGTTTTATAGGTTCGTATAGTCTACACTTGGACGAATATTCGTGCAAGAGTCAACATCATTATAAGTAAATAAATGGGACAGTGTCGCAAAACTGTTTTATGAACAAACTAGCAACTTTTTTTAACCTAAGAAAGTAAAAGACAGTATTCTTTATCACTGAGGTAAAAATGAAAAATTGAAATAAAAACCGAAAAACTAAATGCAGCGACACAGGTTGAACATAAGCACTTACGAAAATAAATACGGGTATAGTTTTTTATTCCACGAAGGCGGTTTAGCTGTGTCTGTAGTAGTGCATGCACATATACCAATCGTACGCCCCGTCTCTTTCTATCTCAATACGTTTGAGTGCTGCGGAGCTTACACACACAAACATAGACAAACCGTCTTCGTGAAGTAAAAGGACTATACCTACGTGTCTAGTATTTTTGTGTTCTGTTGGACTTTCCCAAACTCGACAGTAAAAACATTTAATATTCTTAAAAAGTGATCAACTTATGATTCTAATTGTAACTGTATGTATGGCTCAGTCGGTAGTAGCTCTGCCTTCCGTGCTGTGGGTCGTGGGTTCGATCCCCACCGAGAACAAACATTTGTGTGTTGTAAACATAGATGTTTGTTCTGTGTCTGGGTGTTTCTATGTATTATAAGTATGTATTTACAAAAAAAAATGTATGTATGTATTCTATCAGCCATCTAGTTTCCATCGTACAAGTTTTGCTTAGTTTGGGACTAGAAGGCGTTGTGTTAAGTGTCCGTGAATATATATATATATATATAAAGGTTTAGATAGAGCATTGAAACTCACACCTTTTAGCTATCTACCGACGTTACTAGAACTCATTTCGAGTACAGCTTTGCCCTCAGTGATATTTCATAGCTCGAGAGAAACCTCGTTTTAATTACTTGTCAGTAATTACACGAACGTACTTTTACATGTAAAAGGTGCCTCGTTTATAAAACCGGGTGTAATTTAAGGTGAAGAGTTCCAAGAAATACCTTGTATTTATCGCTCAATAAGCGACGAAAGGGTTGTTGATTTAAAAATTAAAATAAACTTACAATAGGTTTATGTAAGACTTTGATCTAGTAATTATTGAGTTCGTCATTTCTATTTATTCTTAGATTTTATTTTCCTACTTTGTTTTTTTTTATTTTATGGTATAGAAGACTGAAAATATAATATAATATAATATAATATAATTATAGGTACATCACACTACAAAATGGGAGGGATTTGACTTTGCACATTTAAACACACTAAATTGTATCTTAGTGCGTTTTTAGTATTTGAAACGACTACCACTACTAAATCATAGATAATAAATGTCAAACTAAAATTAAATGTATCGATCTGTCAGGACCTCGGCTGGGTAACACGAAAGATTCGATACCTCAGAAGAATGAAACTACTCGATACTAATCTCGATTCGTTGTGAATTCACAAATTATTATTAAATAATCTATTATCATAATATCTTATCCTTACATAACAATACATGCTAAAGTAGTAGTAAGCAGGTAGTAAGTAAAATTTTGTTCATATTAATGGCTGATCAATTCCAACCGTAAAATAGAAAAAGTTTATTTAGAAAAGCTAAAAGCAATAACTCATTCCAACTCACTTTAAAGTGTAAACCGGAATTGGTAATGGAGGAGACCCCATAAGTTAATATTCCTGCTAGACGATTTTACGCTTTACTACATTAAATTAAAGTATATTTTTAACCGTTTGATTTCTGCAAAATGAAAAAGCTATATACTTAGTAAAATGTTTGATGTATTTGGCGTAAAAGATATTGATATTTTTATGTTATAAATGAGAAAAGGCAAATGGAGAGAGGTATTATAGATTTTAGATTCAGAAATATCATCATTAAGTGAATATTTTGATTAGATTTTCTCTAGCGATATCTATATATAAAACTCTTTTGAAGCTGACTTAGAATCAACGCACAGCCTAAACTATACGTCCTAGAGGTGTAATTTGGAGGGTAGTATCCTTATATAGTGTAGGAGTGCACTAAGAAAGGAATTTTGAAACGTCACACTCTAAAGGGTAGAACGCGAGCAAAGCCGCGGGCAACGGCTAGTAGAATATAAAACACTACTTACTACACATGAACACTAATTATTCTACGCAGCCAAAACCTAGAAGTCAAAGATCTTAGCGTGTTTTCATGTGATCCATGAAAACTTATACTTAGGTACCTATACTACGTGGTACTATTTTTTTACGAATATTACACAATTTACGTTTGTTGTTATGCAACAGGTTTGCTACCGCAAGATACGTATTTAGGCTAAATTGTCCAACTAGCACAACACACAACACAACTCCTATTGAAAGAAACATACGGGTAGTAGTCCATCCATTTTATTGCTTAATTAATGTTTCCAACATCTTTTGTCCTATTCATTAGCACCCATAAAACGAAGTCCCAAATGGCCCATAAACCATTAGAACTATCTTATAATACATTTCCGGATACGACTAAAAGCAGTCTCCTTTTTAACTAAGCTCCCAGTTTAGCTTAGAGCCCGTAAGTCTTGAGTTTTGTTGTATTGATTTGTGAATAGCGAGAATCTCGTAGTTTTTGTATGGAGAATAATCATTTGCTAATCTTCCGCTAGAGGCGCTTATTGAATTTTCATACAAAACATCTCTAGATGGCTGATAGAATACATACATACATATTTTTTTTGTAAATACATACTTATAATACATAGAAACACCCAGACACAGAACAAACATCTATGTTTACAACACAAATGTTTGTACATAAATAATGTATAGTTCTCAAGAGACGAATATTTTCATAGAACTACTAAATAATGTATAGATAGTTCTCAAGAGATGAATATTTTCTTAGAAGTACTACTAAAACAAGTCTCTAGAGTTTTTGAATTAAATGTAAACAAGCACTTTGAAATAATAAAACTTCTATCTAATGTTTAGCATTTCATCATAGGTACTGCGTTTTGTGAAGACAATGAATTGACTTCAGAAACTCTTTACCATGACGCTTTCAATTAGCTTCTGACTTATTTCGTGAAATAATATCTGAATATGTGAGCCTTTTTTGATTTTTATTTTTAAAATATAGTTTTTATAAGAAAAAAGGGTTCAAGCTTACCAGTTATGCAGTTACTTTTGCCTATAACAATGTATTAGTAAGTTAATTGAGGACGTGCTCTGTGAGGAAGAACACTACGAAGATCATTCTGAGCCATAAACCCATACCCTTCAAACTCGAGTGGTGGGCGCAGTACAATGCATCACAGGGCATGTCCTCAGTGGATGTGCTTAGTGAGGTACTACATTGTTATAGGCAGTTACCACTTAACATCAGGTGGGCTATCGTCCTGTTCTATCATTAAGTTGTATGAAAAAAAAAAACTGAAACTCTATCTTATAGAACTCTACTACTAGAAAAGTATAGACAATTTGGGAAAATATTCCACAACAACGTGTAGGTATAAACATTTGCGGAGGGTAGTCAGAGGCACCTTTTTATTGAAAAAAATCTTGATTACTTCACTCCTGTCCTCCATTTATTTATTGTCATGTTTTATTATTTGTTGTGCCCGTAAAAACTTTACGAGCTGTGTGTGACTTTATCGGATAGGTTGAAATTATCACCTAAGTGCTTTTACCCTAGAAAGTTGAATTTCCTTTGTGACTTACGTACGTAATCGACAATCATTGGAGCTAACTAATAGTCCAGTGAAGACCGCGTTTAGGCAGGCGTAGTGTTGGTCGCCCTCCGGCTATAGGTGGGGTGACGGTCTGAGACATGTAGCTGGCAAAAACTGGTTTAGAAGAGCGGGCTCAGTGGCACGTCTTGGGAGAGACCTACGTCCAGCAGTGGACTGATATAGGTTGATGATGATGATGATGACTTACGTGACGTAATTGCAACGACACGGGTAACGTTATAGGTAAACTTTTTACTGTAATTCGTTTACTTAATTAATTTGACTAATAACATTTGTAACATTGCGTATTTTGCTTTCGTGTGACTTTTCAGTGGTCATCATCATTATCATTATTTTGATGATGAAGCAAATCGAAGTTCGTTTTTGTAGTTTTTTTTTAACAAAAAATTATGGAACATTCACCTATTCGTGAAGAAAATTCTTTTTGATTAGACAATCTTTCTTTCCTACGCAAGCAAAGCCAATAAAAGCATTATACATTTTATCCTGTGTTTGTTTGTATGTTAATGTCACATGGTACAGATTAGAGACCGTATTCTGAAGAAGGATTCGAAGTTTTCCGCAAAGTTGTAAGACGTATGAGCCGGGACCATTCAGGATAAGTTTGGTTTAATTGTGAATTCTGAAGGCGCGCTTCTTGTTTGTTTTGGACGTATTCTATGTTTATTTTATTTATGAGCATTCTTTATACACTAGAGGCGGTTACACAAAGTATCTGTAGCACTTAGTTTTTGAGATCTTAAAAAATCCCAGTTTTACTTATTATGTTCGTTTCCTAAACTTTACGTGATCACGGGCTTTTAGAAGTTCTTTTTATCAATTTACAAAATATACTGCCATTGTCTATTTCACTTAACAAATAGCAACAGACCCATAATCGAAATCAACAAAGAGGACTGTGCTGACCAGCAAAAAAATATGTCAGGCAAGCAAGCTCAAGGCTCCAGCAGTCGTTAAGCCACGACGGAGGCCTTAAGGCGGCCTAAAAACTCCTTCACCAGTGTTGGCCACTACGGCTTACGAGCTTGCTTGCTCACAACAAGTTCATGCCTACGCATGTATTTGATTACGAAAACGATTGTTGTTTTCCTAAATCCAGAGCTAGTATTTACATACTGTATAACAAACTTCATGTTATTCAAATTTTTTCGGTTATTCCTATTCCCCACGTTGACTCGATACATCAAAGCGGTCGTGTTCTCTGCATGATTTAGGTCAAGATACATGCTTAGCTTAATATTATGTTATTTGTTGCTATGTTATTCCACGTCTTTGAGAATAGGTACCTGTTTGTTATATACCTACCTATCTACCTAAGTTTAAATCTTTACCTTAAATTGAACCTTTACGAGGTAAGTAAGAGTCGACATTATGTCCTGATTAAACACAATGTCTACACGAAGTTTTTATATAATAGACCAATTATAGTCTCTATTTATATCTAGCCTATAGTTTACATTTGCGTAAGATTTATAAAAATTTGTTGAGTGAAAACGTTCAACTTAGTTTTTGTCAATAAATTTTTGGTAGGGACTTTAGTATTAAATCCAAATTGAAAATATTGAATACCCATTGTGGATGCTTAATCACAGATAATCTAAGCTAGAAAACGGTTACATGCGTCACTGAAATATAATGTGACTGCCCAAAGCTTTTTTATCTGACTGCTTCCGCGCTTTTGAAGTCATAACCAGCTATCGACTGATAAGTCACGATGAAGGCCATTGGGGGCTCTAGAGACTGCGACATTAAAAGGATTCAATTAATTTGAAACTTGGCAGGTTTATTTAAAAATCCTTTCGCAAGGAAATGACAAATCTTTCTTTTAATTCAAGCTTTCTAAAATAACTTCCTTCAAATGCCTTCAAGACAAAAGACAGAAGTCAGAACGTCGTAACTTGTAATTGCCGAAATCTTTGTACTTCCGTTGTGAATGGCCTAATTTGTGACTTCCGAATGAGCCGACGAATTTCTATAGACATGAGTTAAAAGACGAAGTTTAGACTGTGTTGTAACTTTGTTACAGCTTTATTAAGAGTACAGTCGGGTGGAGTAACTTTAGAACTCACGGCGCGGCGTGCCTTTGACGAAGGTCGGATTCTAAATCATCGTTAGTCTTTTGTTACTACTCAGTTAAGGGAAAATCGCAGTATGTATTACAGCATTCACTAAAATAATCATTTTTTTTTTCTTTTTTCTATTCAATAAAGTCAAGTGTCTTTGCAATGTAGTTTTATCTCAGAACTGGAGCGACTTACGCAAAATCAAAAAAACTTCGCGTACAAAGTGCTTGTAAGCTGCGAGTAGAAGATATTTAAGATATAGTACGAATTTCACTTTGTACATCATACAATTTTTCATCAATATCACAATGTTTTGTGGCAAACTCAACAAATTCACTAAGATAAAAAATAAATAAATTTGAATTTCTGAAAACGTGTTCAACTTCTGATGCTGCCTGTCATCTTTATTAGACGTGTGAGGTGGAATAATTCGCTTGAAGGCTTTCGAACATGTTTCTGGTTGTCTTGAAAAGGAAGGATTCGTACAGCCTCGTTATTCAATTTGTAAGGGTTGATATGATATTATTTAAGAAATGTTTAAGTAGAGTTCTGTTCTTAAGGTATGATTTTGTAGCTAACGGCAGATATGAGACAACTTTCGCCGTGGCATAACTGATTTATGTATTAAAAACTAAAATTAAAGATATGGATAAACTAAATATGCAGATCTACTAAATAAACGATTCTGATTCCGAAAATCGTGTTTGTCTGTTTATGTTTGTTTGTTCGCGAATCACGCCTAAACTACTTGACAAATTTCAATGAAACTTATATCATTCAGAAGCCCTTTTTCCGGATTGAAACATAGGCTATATTTTATTGAAATTAAAGACGTGGATCCTTAGATGCAGCTTGACCTCCCTAAACCAAAAGTAGCCTTTGACACGAGGTTCATCGTATGTTGATTGACAGATATTTTGGTGGAAAGTTTTGTACGCGTACGAAGGCGCGGGTATCCACTAGTGTAATATATCTAGAAATATCTGACACCGTTACCGGACATGGGTCGAGTGGCGGCGACATGAATCGACGACACGACCGAAGTCGTCGTCTCTTGCTGCGGCAGCCTGCATTTACTTGCAGAATTATTTACATTATACACGGGTGGAGTGTGAGAAAAAAATGAGATGATTAATAAAGTTTTAGTAAAAATGTATTGCAGGTAAACTCTATTCAAGATTTTTATTGTTACAAATACATATTTTCATGTTTTTCAGACGAATGACTAATTTACCAAAACTCTCTTTGAATTTTGAGCAAGAACATTGAGAGAGTATCAGCATCACCATCATCATCATCATCATCGTCATCATCATCCACTTATATCAGTCCACTGCTGGACGTAGGCAGTTAAGAGTATCATAAGCAAACCTAAATATATTTGACTCTAAATATAATTATGTAATACGCGTACCTAAGGGTTTAATTCTTTCACCACTTCGCAATAATAGAGATAATTGCTAAGAAATCTTTAATTTTCCTTCAGTAGAATGAAAATTCTCCACGTAATCAACACGCAATAGAAATAGTTCCATCCGTATGTGCCTCTAATTGCTAGAATTCAATGAAACTTTTAACCAAGCCTCAGTTCAGTAAGGATCTAGCAAAATGAACGTTATAACTGGTAGTTTTAGGTTGAATATCGGAAGCACTACACGTCGTCGAAGTTTTCAATTTGTTGTGGGAGATGTGAGCTGTTCTGGTGATGATTTTTCGAGACAATTTGCCGAATGAAATTGATTTATCTTACAGTAACTTTAAGCTTCAAAATCGCTTGAAAGCGTGCATTTTCCTACTTCGAGTGAGCGACCCCGAATGTAGTCCTACCATCAATACTGTGGCATAGTTTTCTCACTTAAATTTTATTGGCAGACCTTCTCCCTTCCCCTCATTAGTGTCACGTATAGCTGTCTTCTTCAAGCACGTCTATATTTTCCCTGGAATAATTTTCTGTAATGAAACGGTGATTTCGATGAGAGGTTTTCGCGGTTGGGACGTGATTTAATCCAGAAATAAGTGCTAAATTGTTTTAAAGCCAAAGTGCTCGAGCTATTTTTGATTTGAACTAAAGGAAATGAGAAAGGATTATTCGAGGGTGTTAAGCTGGATGTACACTCGACTAAGTTCTTATAATAGTGTTGTGCTAGATTGTATTTACCGTTATTCTGCTTATTTTTCTGTTTTGATGTAACTATTTGGTAAGAGACGATTAAATCGTACAACTTTTAAACGATTTTTTTCTATTAATTCATTCATTTATTTATTTCTCAGATGTGATCCAGGATGAAGATCCATCCCACCAGTGGGCTGGCCGGTGGGCTCGATGGGAATAAGCCATATTTTGTTAGTTCACGGTACATGTCAAATGGGTTAGATTATTGAGATTATTATATTAATCTGTAAAAATTCTGTTGTATAAAAAAATTATGTGACCCACGCACATCTATGTTTCGATTCAATTTTTATTGAATTTATCTACCTAGATACACAATATTTACCCAAAACTAGCTGCGCTGTACCTACCTACCTACTAGCCCATACTGTCCCATTGTTGAGCAAAGGCCACCCCCCACTTCCACTAGACTCCACGCTCTTGAGCGCTAATTCGCCAGGCTCTCTCATGACAAAAATATACTATAATAAAAAAAATACCAGCTACAAAATAATGCTTACAAAAACGCTGCAATTTCCTAAGAAAAGCTCCCGACAAAGTATTGCAATTAATTATTATCTTCCTCTTGTTTTTCCACCATTAAACACTAGCTTAAACCCGACTGTATTGCATCCGCTAACAATGAATAATGGAAGCCCATATTATGAATACAAAGTTGTTGCATTTATATCGTTAATACTAAATAACTCCTAGTAGAGCTCTTTGTGAACGAGTTTACCCGTGGAAGTACCTAAAAGCTTCTACCACGTGTTCCAATTTGTAGATCACACGAATCTATCAACTATCAATTACACATCAATTAATGATGTCTAGACAAATTATATCAGAGTGATGATAGTAATGAAATTCAATTTTTGAAGTGAAAACTTATTTAGCATCGTTGTGATTTGAAAGTCGATGAAACGAAAAAGCGCAAACATATATATTATAAACTTTTTGCAACTTTTTACTTTTTATTTTGAAGTGAAATATAGTACTGCATATTGGTTAAGTATTTTTTGAAGGTTTCACTTCTACCACGTGTGAATTTCACACATTTTTTTTTGTTGTAGGCATGTTCTTTGAAGTAATGCAAAACTGAATCTCACCTAGGGTGTGTGGTGTGTTCTATAAAAGTTTAGTGGGATTATTGAGTTTAATTGGCTCCGTATTTACAGAAATTGGTTTTATATTACGATTTTTAATCTTCATGAAATATTAGCACCCAATTTTTCTTCCAAAAACGTTAAATTGCTAAAAAACGTGAAAATATTAATCAAACTGCCAAAGCTGATAACGCGAGCAGTAAATCAACAGCGAAATCACTAATGAGAGGCCATGACAGCGAAATTCAGAAGCCAAAACTAATAGCTATCTAGGAGAACTGAAACTCTTACAAAATTATATAATGATCATACATAGATACAGGCTACAAAACAGAGTACATCAAAGCATGCAGTGGACTACGAACTGTATTTTTTATGCATATTGTTCTGAAAGGATTATTGAATATTCTCAAATGTCATCATTACTCCTCGTGACATGTCATAACCTTAATCGATGTGCTCTGTTTCCTTTAATCTTCTAAAACTACATAACATAGGTAGGTATAGAAAAATCATTAGGATTAGGTAAATGTAGATTTGACTTACTACTAGACCACCAGGATCCTCACCGAATCCCATCCGTGATCAAAATTAAAAAAAAACTTGGAAACAATCATATAAAGGAGTTTCAGTTCTATGTGCGTTCTAAAGCTCCATTCATTTTTTTACGCAACTGAAATATTGGTTTCATTTTATCAGTATCTAGTTATATGTAATACTTACAATCATAAAAAAAAATTACAGTAACTAAAAATTTCAGACAGTTCCTGCCTGCCTTCCTGCCGCCTTCCTACCTTGTTCTAATAAGTAGTGAGCAAGAGTTCCTGCCTAATGTAACATTATATTTAACCGCAAAAATACGATAAAAACTCCCATTTTTACACCTTTTATGCGAATGTAATGTACCGTGAAGTACAGGTTGGGGATATGCAAGAAAGTTGTACAAAAAGGGAAAAGGTACAAAACGTGGCGGTTACGGTCCTAAGAAAGGTTCTATTGTTGTCGAGTTAACAATTTTGTTGCTTGACGTATTTCGGAATTTCTAAGCGACATTGTGTTACCTTTACCCGCGGTATTTTCTTTCGTATTGATGGAATAAAAAAAAGCCAGTTTTCTATGGATAAAATATACTACCAAAAGAAGCAAACGTCATGTTCCGAACAACGCACTTAACATGTCTGAGAGAGTATCGCACGTATCAATTAGACATTTTTGACATTTTCGGAATTTGTCATTTTAGGAAGTTGTCATTTTATGAAATTGACGAGTTAAGAATAGACGTTCTCGGAAATTGTCATTTTAGGAAGTAGTCGTTGCCACCCTGAGGGAAAATTACGTCACATTTTCTTAGAAAATTGGTATTGCATATGCAATAAACGTGAGGTTCAGAATGAGAATGCTTCTCCAGTGCGTAGTATAGGTACCTACCTACATTCAAGCTGCGCACGAGCGCTTCCCTAGAACAGTTAAAATCTGTCATAGTCAAAGTTTGTATGAATATGTATGATTACATTTTGTTATCGGATGAGTTGGAGCTAGTAATCTTTACTTATCATAAACTTTGAAATGAAAATAATTCATTTATTGTCCCATACACAAAAGAAACTGTGTTCTTAAAACATTTATGATATTAATAGAATAGAATACACAGGCCAAATTCAGTGATTTACAATCTTAACGCTCAACCCAATCAATTCCTATGTAATTACGAGTGCATATCCTGCACACGTTTCAAATTGGACTTGCTTCCATTAGGTTCCCAATACACTCTTAATCCTATCAATATTTGCACAGTCAAATAGCTTTAGGAGTTTTAGGACTCACTTACACTGGTATCTATTCTCTTGTTGCATTTCTTTAAACGAACCTCATTTGACAGCTCTAAGATTATAGCCATCTTTGTTGTTTCCCGTTTTTGAGAAAGGGTCGGCAACAGTTTTTGTGCTGTCAAATTTTATTTTAATAAAATACAACAAGATAATCGATACAGTTATCTGTTTATTATGATGATGATGGCTTTAATTAAGAATTCAGTCATATTTATGGTTTCTGCTGTGGTTTTAGTTTATTTATGCAACAAATTTGAGTTGGTTTAGATAAAATCAAATAACTAATTTGACATCAGTATTTTTCTACAAATAGAAAGATTGTATTTATACAAGACACATCTACTAATAACTTAGCACAGTTACTTTATTCTAACCACTAAATTATTCGATTTGCAGACATTTTTGCAAGATTTGTGTTCTTTTCGTTGTAAAATAAAACGTTCCTGGAAAATACAGTATCCTTACGGAATAGCTTTAACTTACCTATGAATAAGACGATATAGGTACTAGACTGTGAAGATGATATAATGGGGAAACCTTCGTCTATAATACATTTCCCAGGCGTGCAGGCACCTTTAAATATAAATATGAGTAAAAAGTTGCCAGTGTCGAGGTATAAATCATCGCGGATACACGTCATGGTCGGATTACTTTTTTTATATGCCATCTACATTTGGTAGGATTACCTTTGGTAGGATTCCAGATTTCTAGTAGTAGCTATTGGGGGTTGGAATTGCTTGTTCTGGCCTGCCCCCGGTGTAGATTACCGAATAGTTACTACGTCTTCAGTGGACGGTACAATACAAAGTAGAGCTATGTTAACATAATATACAAAAATTATTCTAGAATATATGTTTGTATAAAAAAAATATATAAATAAAAAAACATTAGCTTACAAAATATTGTCTTTTGTGAGCAACACAGCCTACCAGAGCGAAGTAAACTCGACACGTAGCAGCATATATATATGCTGCTACGTTAAAAACTGTAAAAAATATTTTTACAGTTTTTAAACCACCAAAAAATATATATTTAGATCTTTGATGTAAGCTTGAGCATTGTTTAAAATACAGCCTAAGTCATAAACCTCCACTAAATCCACTAAATATTATTGTTTTGACGTAAAGCCTAGACGACGCAATGTCAAAGTTGTAATTATACCCTTGGGGTTAAAGCTTGCTTCTGACGTTGTACCTAATATAGTTTACTGAATAGTAATGCCTACTTATAATTGTCTAGTATTCATTATTTCAAATTTAGAATATCATGTCAGTTAAAGAAGCGAGCTCTAAGTATAAGTATATTTTTTTTACACTTAGACTATATATATATATATATATACTTTATAAGTTTTTTTTGGCCTCTATCTAAGTTTCATAAGATAATGATAGAATGTGGAATGTCAACAAGCTCATTCAAATTACCAATGCTCTGAGAAAGCTCACAAGGCAAGTTTTTAGTACTTAGGAAAAGCCTAAACGTAGGTATATTTACTAAAACATTTTAAAAGCTAAGCTAGCAGAATAAAAGAGCCGAATCTGCCGAATGTTATAGAATCGCTTCCAAAAACTTCGAGAGTTAACCCACCAATATGTTGTATCAGTAAGTTTTTTGGGATGTCATTTTGGCCTCCAACAAAACTTCATTAGTCTAATGTTTAGTAGTAGTAGAACTCTTCGTGAGAGCTCGTCCGGGGAAGTACTACCACCGTACCTATTTCTGCCGCCAAGCAGCGATGCTCGCATTGCTGTGTTCCGGTTTGAAGGGTAAGGGCGCCGGTGTAATTACAGGCATATGAGACTTCAAGATCTTTACGTCTCAGAGTGATGGACGCAGTGCATTGCCTTACAGGGCACTTCCTCATTGGACTTGCTCTGTGAGGTAATGCATTGTTATAGGCAGAAGTTACCACTTAACATCAGGTGAGCTATAAGCTTGTTCCATTACTTTTATCATAAAAAAAAATGTAATTTCCATTTGAATTACAAAACAACCCAGTATACACCCACCCTTACGCAAGGTGCACACATAATACCCGTTCATTAGTAACCTCAAGCCTGATTGGTTCTTGGGGTCCACAAACATTTACTCGAAGGCCGCCCGGTGCAATATTAGACGTGACACTTTGATCAAAGGCATATTAGGTTGGTTGGAGTTAGATCGAAAGCATTCTGACTTCATCAAAGAAACTTTGCCACCTATTTCAAAATGTCGGTAATAAGACTGACATAAGGTAGGAAAAAAGAGATGAAATTTATTGACATTTTCGCTACATTATCTTTATTCAGTTTCGATTACTTTCTTTGAGTCCGTCCAAATTCATCCCCATAAAATTATAAAAGAAAACAATTAACCCTTGGTTGACACTGGTGTCGATTCTGTTGTACCTACCAATTTTCTAAACTAAGCAAATGCAACAAAATCAACACAACTGAATTATTTATTGTTCAAAGTACTGTGGGATCAATTTTCCCGTTCGTCCCATGGCCATGTTAGTAGGACGAACGGGAAGTTGTTTTGAAAACTTTCCATTCGTCCCACCAGTGGGACGAGCGGGAATGAACCCAAGTAAGTATAACTACTTAAATATTTCGGATGGATTGTTCTATCGTTTGAATTCCCACAGTGCAACCAAACCTTTCTGGCCATGAGCAAGACTAACGATAAAATTCGGATATCCGGATAGTTAATAATCTCAGGAAAGCCAATCTCTCAGCAGCGTTGTGAATGAGTGATGACCTCGAGGAGCGATCAGTTAATGTCTCCTTAGACTGTGCCACACACGGCTTGAATCAGAATATTAAAGGATGTCTAGAGAAAAACTACTCAAGTATTCAATAAGTACGAGTATTACACCCGACAGTGCATAGGTTAATGTATTTACTCTGTAGGATAATGCATTGAAAGAAAGAAATAAAGAAAGGAAAGAAGAAAGAAACAAACAAGCAAAAGAAAAACAGAAGAAAGAAAATATATTTATTTTTGACATTTTTGACATCTATACTAAGTATATCTTTTTTTTTATTTTTATGATAAAAGCAATGGAACAAGCTGATAGCTCACCTGATGCTAAGTGGTAACTTCTGCCTATAACAATGCATTACCTCACAGAGCAAGTCCAATGAGGACGTGCCCTGTAAGACAATGCACTGCGTCCATCACTCTGAGACGTAAAGATCTTGAAGTCTCATGTGCCTGTAATTACACCGGCGCCCTTACCCTTCAAACCGGAACACAGCAATGCGAGCATCGCTGCTTGGCGGCAGAAATAGGTACGGTGGTAGTACTTCCCCGGACGAGCTCTCACAAAGAGCTCTACTACTACTATATCTGTATCTTTTTTATTTTATTTTGGTGTACTATAAAGATATAATTTATCTATCTATCTACGTATTTGCATGCTGGGTTTCTCTGGCGAAGTGTGAGAATCAATAATATATATAAGTTCTTATTATGTACCTACCACTCTTCACGCAAATAAATCAATAAATCAATCCTGAACTTTAAAACACTAGCTGCGATATACCCCACTGCAAGTTGTAAACACTATGTAGACTACATCTGTCACTAAATTACATTAAAATATGTAACTACTCTAGTTGTGGGGTGTGTTATACCCCGGCAAGTACCTAATTGAAGCTGCAAATCTACTCAGCGTCGGCGAAACTTCAGTCAGCTACCGTTGCGTGAAATCAACAAATTACAAACACAAGTTATTATAACTTTGCAGTTCGGTCTGATACACCCCACGGCAACGGCGGTTAAAACGCGGTTAACAGGTTAAACTTTGGCTTAGAACTTGTGATGGTAGCGTAGTTAAAATTAAATATAAGTGCCAATGTACAGTTATGAGAACATACTAATATTACGTAGGCACTTATTCCTAGAAGGTGAGGGAAAACCTCGTGTTTCAGAAGCGGTATGAAGCTTTCTCGGAAACCTAAATTCATCATAAAATGGATATCTGCGAAAACCTAGCTACTTCCTAGAGATTTCCAAATATAGTTGCCTACCTAAAAATATAGTAAATCATCTTTATACATCATAAACTAAGCAGAGTACTATGGGGAAAAAAACCACTGCCGTGTTGCACCTATTTTTCCCGGTCCCTTACGAGTCCTAACCATTCGTTCAAAATTGTATGCGGAAATCGTTCAGCGGCGTTATAGCCAACACATAAATCCAAAAACTCCCGTATTTAATTTAAAAAACTATCCATCAATAAACAACTCTAGAAAGCATAGCTTTTTCACAGCAATCTATAAAATGAAGCTCTCGATTGCATTCGCAAAATAGAGGATGCGTCTAAAACAAAACTGAGAAAAATATACAGCCGTCTGACACAGTTTGAGTTTAGAATACCCAACTAGGGTGACAGTGAGTGACGGTTGTTCGAGGAAACTCCGAATGCTGCCCTTATCTGACCCGCATGACTGAGCTTACACTGAAAACAGGGTGCTTTGCTAATAGCTAGCCAAAGTAGCCAACCTTATTCGTAAGTACTGTTTCTACAGATAAAGTTTCCGTGAAAATTCAATGCGGGTTAGACTATTTTCTAAAATAACTCGATTTATAACATAACAAAATTTTATTGAAATACCTACGGAATTGAACATCTACGGAAACACTTCAGCAAACGTCCGAATAATGAACGTCACAAAAAATTTAAACACACCGTCTTATTTTTATCTTATCCATGTCTTTAACTTACCAATTTTAGAGACGTTTTGAAGCTCTGATTTTTAAGCCTTATTTACTTGCCCGAAAACTGAAAACTTGATTCAAGTATTTCATTTTTTGGGCGAATATAAAGAGAGCTTTGGTGTTATTGACAGCTAATAGCTTTATGACACAGGCTCATAAAGAAAACTAGCGTTTGTAGAGTCTCAATTAGGTTGGAGTAGCAGTCAGTTTTCTGTGTAAATGCGCTCGATATAGCGTTCGACTACCGTGCCAAAAATGGAAAAATCTTCGTATCTATTCCTTATGCGTAATCTGTCCTCGTTTGTGCCCATCTGTCTTTCAATTGGAGATTAGCTGTGCTAATACTAATAGACGTTATTAATCGTTTCTGACAGATCTGGGATACAGGCTAGAGCAAATAGCTGGGTAA
Source organism: Eulithis prunata (assembly GCA_918843925.1). Lineage (NCBI taxonomy): Eukaryota > Metazoa > Arthropoda > Insecta > Lepidoptera > Geometridae > Eulithis > Eulithis prunata. The sequence goes on along the minus strand of OU974016.1, from coordinate 1,199,223 downwards.
CTTTATTATAGGAAAATCAATTTCATGATTGGTTACCAGCAGACAACGAGATAGCTTGAAATCAGCTCCTCTAGCCAAGTTAAAATTTTACAATCGCTAGAGATTGAGAATAGGAAACTATTGTTTTGTCTGTTTGCGTGTTTGTCTGTGGCCTCGTAGCTGCAGAAGGAGGACTCCGATTTCAATGCGGTTTTTATGTAAGAAAGCTAGTTGATCTGGGATGGTTCCTAGCTATGTTAGGTGAAAATAGGTGCAGCCGTTTTTAAGCTATGAGAATAATAACTATTAAAGATATGTACCTAGGAACTATGTTTTTATAATAATTGTGTTATATTCGACCGAATGTACCTACTTAAAAAAACATGTTTCTCAGTAAATAATTTATATAAATTTTATGAGAAATAAATAATCTTAAACCTAAACCTAAAGTATAAAATGAAAAATTTTTAAAATCACATTCATTCTATCGAACTATTTATTATTTGTAAGACATGATGTTTACTTTGAAACTCTACGTAGTACCTCGAAAGTGGCAGAATATGAAGTCTTAGTAAAATTCAATTTCCGGTTTGATAGAAGCTTCATAGACTAGCTTCCCTGCGTTGACTGGGTACCTATATAAGTGGTATACAACTATACATAGAGCTATGTAGCTATATAAATTAATTACCTACTTACCTTACTTACCTCGTTCAACTTGTCTTCTCGAAGGGTGATAGCTGACAATCAGTGTTGCTCTCGAGCAATTTTACACTGAGCTATAACCTCTTTGTCTACTGCAACACACACAATACCTACACACGTCCAAGAAACACAGGCAGGTTTCTCGTATTGTTTTATTGACTTATAGTTTATACTAGCCGTCGCCCGCGGCGTTGCTCGCGTTCTAGACCTTTTAGAGTGTGACTTTTCAAAATTCCTTTCTTAGTGCACCCCTACACTACATTTAAGGATACTACGTTCCAAATTTCATACCTCTAGGACTTATAGTTTAGGCTGTGCGTTGATTCTCTGTCAGCTTCAAAAGAGTTTTTTATAATATTGATGATGATGATTTTGGTTTTAGTTCTTACTTACGCAATAGTAATTGCTTCCTGTTTATGTTGTAGACTTTGATGTGTGTGTTTTAGTGACAAATAAACGTATTATCTATCTATCTATCTACCTATCTATGTATAAACGTGTGGACATTGGTTTAAGCAACCTAATGAGCATTTAGCCTTAGAGCTCCGATAATTGAATTGATAATCATCTGTCTTAGAACGTTCAAATCAGCTTAGCTCTATTGATAATTTGGTACACACTAGCCTTCGTCCGCGACTTCACCCACGTCCTATTTGATCCTGTTGATTTTCCAGAGTAAAAAGTAGCCTATGTATTAATCCAACGGACTATAATTATATTCCAAGTTTCATCCACACTAACATCCAAACATCTAAACTTTGTCATTTAATGATATCAGTAGGATAGAACAGGATGAGATAGTAGGATGTCCTAAAGATAGTTAGATACACATCACAAAAAGGCAAAGACAAGTTTTTACTATATTGAGGCTTTCCCTATAGTGACTACAATATAGGGCACTTCAAAAAGGGTGTTTTCAAAATTCTTCAAGGATCGGCAACGCGCATGTGATACCTCTGGTGTTGCAGGCGTCCATAGTCTACGGTAACCGCTTCCCATCAGGCGGGCCGTACGCTTGTTTACCTTCTTAGTAGTATAAAAAAAAAGCATAAATCATTGAGTGGTTTTCTTGGACACTGGCAAATCTACGCCTTCTAAGCCTATTTGAAATTTGAAATGGATTTATTTGCGAAGTATGGTATGTACCTATGCTATGCATTGTATACTGGTTTACTGCTTAACCACTAATCCGAACTCATGCATAGATTTTTATAAAAACACGAACGCTTGAGTAACTATTTCTGTATCATACGGGCCTAAGTAGGTATCTAAGCGTAAGAGAGTGATAGCATAATGAAAAAAATCTTAACAAAAAAATCTTCACCTTTGCCGTTCGATTTCACCTTTCTACCTTTCAAAATGTCACCTGTAAAGTTATTTAAAACATTTTGTTTTGTTCATTGGAAAACTCATTTTCATCACGATAAACCAAGTGACTTCGCTGAATAACTCATTGTACTAAAACTGGGACGGCAATACAAATATTTGAATGAATACCCGACGAGACAAAAGGATTCAATTTATCGAAAAATCGTTGTTTTCACGGTACCCAGTGTACCCCACAAGGGGTTTCGAAAATAATGGACTTTGACCCGGAGAGGTGTTTATGAAATTGATTTTCACGTCGCCAATAAAGGGACAAGGACTTTGTTTTGATTTAAATTGGCTTTGTAAACGATGTGCCCAAAATGTATGTATGTATTCTATCAGCCATCTAGTTTACATCGTACAAGCTTTGCTTAGTTTGGGACTAGAAGGCGTTGTGTTAACGTCAGTGAATATAAAAAATGAATTTTTTTAGTACGCAAATGAATACTGGAAAAAAATATTTTTTTGGGAAAATAAACTCTATGCAAGTTTGGGATACAGTTGGAATAGTTACACCGTGTTTTGTTTTTTGCATGACAAGCAATTTCAAATTCGATCGAAAAAGACAAAACACGGTGTAACTATTCCAAGCTTATATATCGAAGGTAATATACAGTTAGATGCCAGTAACTTACATGTATATGGAAGTTTCAAGTGAGAAGTCAAAGTAACTTAATTATACTTCAAACCAAACCCAATCTCAGTCATGTTTATCGGTAATATTTCAGTAAAATCACTTCCAATTTCCTTCACCGAAATTGCTCAATAACCCTTCTCATAAAACTTAAAGGCTACTTTGCCTATCAAGTTACCAACAACCGAGATGAATCAAATATTGGCTAGTTACTGCCCAAAACCAGTTAGAACTGGTTCAAAGGACATCCCGGATACCATAACCTCCCTTTGATAACTCCCTTTTTACGATATTTCGGGTCATAATGTGAAGAATAACATAAAAACGAAGTCAATACAAGGCTATCTTATTTCAGAGATTGTCTAAGGAATTTATATTCTATTTTCATAGCAGTAAAACCTGATATTGTCTGCCGAAGGTTGTGGATAGGAAAAATGATTTATCTTATGTAAATGTTCAGAGTAAATATAATAACTAACAGCAAACAGGCTGCTGTAAGCGTATAATGGATAAAATACACGGTGAGTTAAGAATAGAAATTCTTTTTACAAGTTAAGTAAGAAATATGCGTCATTAGGCACTGTTAAAGTATTAACATGTTACTATTGAGTCATGAAAATAAGCTGTTATTTGACTTTTGTTGCGGTGTAATAAATGAAGTACTAGCGTTAAAACCAAGAACGGACTTTGCGAGATTAGGGTTAAATTGTAGATCAACTAAAAACAAAAAAAAACACTATTCCTGAAGTTTTTTTTTAATATTTCAAAAAACGGACATAAGTGACGAAGAGGGATTGCTAATGTCTCAGTAAATTAGAGTGATCGATATTCGCCATTAGCCACTTAAATAAGATGTTTGCAAAGTATTTATTTCTACGCTACGCTCCCCAATGAACTTATTGCTTGTTACCACACTGGTTTTTCTTTCTTTTGGTCTTTTAAATGTGATTTTAGATAACGCTTGTTTATTAATTTACATTATTAAAACATGAACAAAGGACTCGATATTGGATTTTATCCTCAAACGTAATCAACATAAAACAATTTAGCTAAATTATTTTCAAGAGTAGGTATTGAAATTTTAATTATTTCAAAGTTCTTTGTAGAATTTGTATGAGAGCTAGATTAAGCTTAGTTTGTTGGAATATGAATGATCTAGAAAATTTAGTTCAGCGCTCCAGTCTTAGTGACAAAGCTTTAGGGTACGTGCGCACTTAAGGCGCTTAGCCGAGCTAGTGACCTTGAGAGTTTGGCCTTAAAAATAGAGTTGAAAATCGACACAGTCATGCACGCGGGAATAATTGTACAATGGGCGGCCTTATCGCTAATCAGCAATCTCTTCCAGACAACCTTGGACGAACTATATCACAAGTATCAACGCCCTCCGTTTTACCATCAAAGCACTTCAAGCTCAACTGATTCTAAAGTACAAATTTGTACCAACTCACTTTACAAAGGCACAGATCATATAATACTATCCTACAAAGGGAAACGTACAAATCTGATCTAATCCTTGCCGACACGACTAATCCTATCATATGGCCTAGTAGCGGTAGTAGGACAAAATACATTGCGAGTTTCCGCTAGAACTGGTCGTAATTTTGCGTATTACTTAAACGCGAGCTCAAATGTATGTAACCTAATTGTAAATCTCTGTGAAGTGAATTATGTTAGTAACTGTGTACTAAGAGGAAGAGTGCTTTGCAAAGGCCTTACATATGCGAGTATTTTTAAGTTAAATATTTAACTTATGTCCAAAACTATGGGACGCATTCTGTTCTAATGCATGATAAATTATAGGACGCACTTTCAAACTTCATTGACCATTAAAAAATTCAGATATTACCTACTAACTAACTTATGTATACATAAAAATAAATCTATATTGTAAAATATTATATTATATACTCTAAAATTTTAAAGTTGATAGCTATATTATTAAAAATCTAAGCTATCTATCTAAGCAAGCACTAAGGTAAAACACAATGGTTTTAATATCATCCCTAAAGTTAATTTTAACTTTTGATGTCATAAAAATCTACGTAATAAGTTTGTATCCAAACATTGTTTTTATAAAGGTAATTATTCTTAAACTGTTAATCAAAGTCTATCGTTGACCTACTTGGACTTACAAATTGCGTTTTGCGAGCTCCCTTTAAATATCCTGTGGCGCCATCTACCCAATCTCGTTTCCAAGTGATTCGAGATTAATTTTGAACCGGTTGGTATCTCTACGTAATATTCTGTGTCTACTGAAGCCGGATGATCACTTTCAATTTGTCGGCAAATTTTTTTATCCACTGATTTTGCGAAAATCCCGTATTATTATTTTCTTTGACTTATTACGGATTCGCCATTTGGGGTACTACTTTTTCAGAAGACACTTGATATTATTTGAGAAATAAGGAAGATAAGGTTTGTAAGATGGTTTATTAACTGAGTCGGCACGAGACGAAAATAATAATATCCATATCCGATGGATTGTAAGCCGTTGCTAATTTTTCCTTAACTTAGACTCATTACGACGTTGGTTTTATATACAAAATTTCAATTACTCTATCATGAACCTGTTGGTCTAGTGGTAGTAATCCCGCCTTCTCTTCCTAAAATAAGTCCAGTCTTGTACCAATCGTTTTTTCTATTCGAAAAATTTAATGTGCGCAATGCTAATGCTCTCAAACAGTTTTTTTTTAATACAATATAGGCAACCGTTTGACCACAATCTCACCTGATGTTAAGCAATGACGTGGTCGACGATGTAGCACGGTTACCTAGAAGATACCTATTCACTCTACTCTTGAAAATTTCCAAATGACAGTGCGGGAAAACATCGTGAGGAAATTTGTGGCTCCTTGTCAGCTCCACACGTTTTGACCTTGCATTATTTGCCTGTAAAATGAGCGTTTCATTGTGGCTTTAAAAAATGCTCTGTCAAAAGATATGCGACAGATTTAGCAGGCATTTTAACAGCGTTATATAAAAGACCAATATGAATATACTTCTCTTCGTTTCTTTTAATATTCGTTTCAAAAAATAAAAACTAATAGTTTTACCTACAAAAGCCCTACGTGCTATTATCTCTTTTGACATAGATATAGTAACAGTTGTTAAAGAATCCTGGAACGCCTGGGAGACTTATTAACGCATTCCTCACGCCGCCCCACTGTGATTCAGTGGCGTATTTCTAACGCTTTGTACCGTGTGGTATGGGCCAGAGGATAAAACAATGTGTTCCTTGAACTTTCGCGATCAGAAATAAATAAATTTTACAAAAAACTTAATTCTCCAACATGCAAATTTAGTTGGATCATCTTCGTTATTGCTGCTCATCATCAAAACTTGTAGTATAGATTACAGTTCATAGAAGCTGAATACATTGAGATGAACAAAATTTTTTAAAGCGTAATTATTCCTGATTCGCGCAGCGCAACTCAAATATCAATAATATAATGGCATAATGCCAATAATCCCAATACAACTCCAGGAAATACATCATATTTTATAACTCATATATTTTATAACTCATACGAGCTTGCTTGCTTGTATCATGATGTATCATCGTGCAAAACAGATACTTACTAAAAAGTATAAGTTATTTATTTAAATCGCGTTCGCTCATGACTTAAGCCCGTACTCTTTCAAAGAGCTGTCCTGATTTTTTCCCTCTTGTTTTAAGAATGCTTTTAGAGGTGACATATGATTTGTTGATGCGAATATTTCGAATAACCAGCCACTTTGGGAAAGATTGTTTAAAAATAAAAATATTATTCACGGTACACACAATATGAAAAGTAAAATAATAATCGTTTAGTTCTTATAGAGTTGTAGGATAGAAAGTTGCAATTTTGAAAGAAGGAATACTTACCAGGCTCAAAAAAAAAGTTGTCAAGTACTTAGATCACATTTAAATAAATAAATAAATATTCACGGACACTTAACACAACGCCTTCTAGTCCCAAACTAAGCAAAGCTTGTGCGATGGAAACTAGATGGCTGATAGAATACATACATAATTTTTTTTTGTAAATACATACTTATAATACATAGAAACACCCATTTACATACGTGTACCTAATGGTTAATGTTAATATTATTATGTATTACAAATCTTGGGGTTTGTGCATTGAAGTGTAGAATATAAATCGTCAAAAAACTCAGTTTCGACAGTATAGTTTACATGATCTGTGGTTTCAAGGACAGTTCTAGACAAAACACATATATGCTATGGCTTCTACAACATTAAACTTGTAATAAACGTAAACGTTAAAATACTCTTAACAAATCTTTCGTCCAAATATTTGTTAAAACAAGCTACCAGTGATACGAAGCACCGTGCACACTTAACAAAGGGATCTCTCAGTATGATTGTTTGTACGTTATGAGGCAATCCACCTTGGATGGACGTTTGACTAATGCGTTTTTGTTTATAAGAAATTTGTATAAACCACACTCACAGAAAACAAACAAAATTTGATTTTACACTTCCTGTTAGGCCCCGGCATAAAGTACCTAACAGTTTAAGTAAAAAAAATGTTAATACATATAATTTTAATATAGAATTGACTATTAAACTATAAGCTGAGCTTTGAGATCAGGGGGGCAATCGTTGTCTCATAAAAACCTGCCACGTAAAACACTGCCTGGCAGGTTTTCTAACCTGTTTTCATACTAAATCATAGGTATTCTGTGACTAAATGTTTCAGCGCGTTTTTTGACGTCAAAAGCTTCTTGTCTTCGTATATCTGGTAGCCACGCCGCTTGACTTTATGCTGGGCAGTAAAAGCAGTTCAGAGCCCTGAGTCTATGTCCGTGTTGTGTTTTCTTGCTATTTTTGGCATTCGGAAACGGATTCGCAAAGCGAACAATTTTGTATGAAAACCGGATAAGCGCCTCTAGCAGGAGATTTGGGAACTATCCGGTTTTCATACAAAATTGTTCGCTTTGCGAATCCGTTTCCGAATGCCAAAAATAGCAAGAAAACACAACACAGACATAGACTCAGGGCTCAGAGCTTGCGATATGGGGGCAGTCGATTTGATATTAGTATTCGTCGAAATACTAGTATCAGATCAGTGACGCATCCTCAAGCACTATTGACCGTATATTACCAGTTTCTGCTTGCAGTACTTAAAGCTAGCAAAAATTATTAGTTCCCAGAAATATATCAACCTTTTTAGTTCACTTCACGGGTGAAAGTTACACAAAGAAATATCAGTTTTCCGACCCCGATTTCCCAATACAATGTTTCGAACTATTTCACTTGATATTTTCCTACTCCGTCTTTCGTGATCAGTGATACGTGATAGTCTGAGCTTCAAATCGATTTTTCCTTGTACCCAGTTTGTACCTAGTTCTTTGAAAGGAAATGTATTTTCCAGCTCTAGTGGATATCGCCGTCACAGGTAACTTGCTCTATAAGATGTGTTTGAGTTGTTTGTAAAGTTCTTTATTGTTTGTGATAGAGTCTTTTGTTCTGTATTATTCACTTCTTCGTTTATGAGCAAGCAAGCTCGTATGAGTTAGTGACCAATGATTACGGAGTTTTTAGGCCGCCTTAAGGCCTCCGTCGTGGCTTAACGACTGCCAAAGCTGGGACCGACAGTTTAACGTGCCCTCCGAAGCACGGAAGCGCTCAGATGTAAATGCCACTACCGGTATCCGAATAGTGACCGCGCATAATGTTGCTTAACTTAGAAGATCAGTGAAGATTGACTAAGTAAGCTACGCCACGAGCGATTCTGAGCCTACACAAAATGAGCGTCGTAAATTGGTTATTGCATGTTTACGTTTGTAAGGCATAAAGCGTAGGTTTTAAATGTTTTGAACTGCAATTTATGACTAATGTTTCTCAAAACTGTTATCGACGTTGATGATTCTCATAACTTGAAAATGGCTCCACCAATTTTCACTAAACATAGCTAAGAACCATCACAAATAAGTCACCTTTTTACCAAAAAAAACACATTCAAAAGTAACTCTACTTTTAGAGATGCGGGGATACAGATAAACGAACAGACATATAGACATAACAACGTCAATCTAATTACACCCCTCCCGTTTTTCGGCAGGGGTTACTAAGGTACCTAGTATTTTTGAGCTTTTTGCAAACTTGTTGTGAAGCTCATAATAGCTTATAACCAAATATATATTTCATGACATGTTGTCATTGTATGCACACTAGGAATGATCTGACAAGTTTTACCGAAGGTTGAAATTTGCATAAATATTAACAAGCACTTGTAAAAACCAAATCTCTGAAAACTTATATTTTGTTCAAGAACGAGCGGAACTGCCAATAGCAGAAGTCTTTAAACTTGAGTCGATAGTTTGAAAGGAAATGTTAAAGTAGCGATGGGTCTTGCTTGAACAGTTTCCTATAGAACGAAGTCGGGTTGTTACTGAGTCAATTAATTAAGACAATGAAGTGATTATAAGCCTTTGAAATATCATTTGCAGTGTCCCTTCGATAGTGTAGTGAATGACAGCAAAGCCTGCACTTTCTACTATGTATGACTGCCTAATTACTGGTTATTGCGTATTTTTAAGGGTTTTTCAATTAAAACTGACATGGCGTATAATGACGTAGTATTTTAATTTGACATTTGTTTCATAGAGATAGAAAAGTAGGTAGGTACCTATCATAGGCTAAGACTAGATATGGAGTAGATAGGCATCATAGACACAGAATCACGAACAGATAGTACCCACCCCACTTATTACCTTGTTTTATTGTTACTTCATTGACCAAACAGTCACTGTTAATATTACTTACATACCAACAACGCCCTGCGATTCAATGAAATAACTATCGACAGGCGTCATGGCTCAGTCGGTAGTAGCTCTGCCTTCCGTGCTGTGGGTCGTGGGTTCAATCCCCACTGAGAACAAACATTTGTGTGTTGTAAACATAGATGTTTGTTCTGTGTCTGGGTGTTTCTATGTATTATAAGTATGTATATACAAAAAAAAATGTATGTATGTATTCTATCAGCCATCTAGTTTCCATCGTACAAGCTTTGCTTAGTTTGGGACTAGAAGGCGTTGTGTTAAGTGTCCGTGAATATATATTTATAAAAAAACTATATATAATATTCATGGACATTTCACACAATGCCTTTTAGCGCCAAATGAAGCAACATGGCTGATAGAATACTTCGTTTTAATGTTATTTTTTGTAGATAAAAAAGCATCCAGACAAAACCAAAATCTATATTCGCCATAACACAATGTTTGTTCTTGGAAGGGATTGAACCTACTACCCACAGCACGGTAGGCAGACCTACACTTACTGAGCTGTGATGCCTGTAGATCAATAAGTTAATTTGCGATTGCGTCGAACGAAAAAATAATGAAGTTTACTACACTAATTCGTCCGAGGTTATAATAGGCCTTTACATCTATTGAAAACTATTTATACAGCGTCAGGAGGCAATCTATGCCTACATTTAACGTCTCCATGTTACTACAGTAGGTAATAATGAAGTGATGGAGGATTTAGAAAATATATTATTAAAACTAGCTGACCCGACAGACGTTGTCCTGTCATTCAAACTCTTACTGTCAAACCACTGACAGTGTGATTTCAAATGTGACATTAAAGAAGTTTTTATGGAAAAGTTTTAGGAACTTTCACCTCCCCCCCCCTCCTTTCAACCCCTTACAACCCTTTTTTCGCATTAAAAAGTAGCAATGTCCTTTCTCAGGCTCTAGACTATCTGTATACCAAATTTCATTCAAATCGGTTCAGTAGTTTTGGCGTGAAAGCGAGACAGACAGACAGAGTTACTTTCGCATTTATAATATTAGTAAGAATACATATTATTATCTTATCTAGCTCTTAAAGTACTTTGTAAAGTTTATGACAAATGTGCCGTGCAAGCAAACGTTGTATATTTTATTCGGATTACTCAAAAGTTTTCTCGTTTTGGTGTGAAGCAGCCATTACTTGGAGTCAGCGCTGTTTGTACACTTTTAATAAAAGAATATGATTGGTTGGTTGGGGATACAACTCTGATAAATGGGTTTTTAATGTAAAAATGTTTTGTTAGGGATAAAAATACGAAATATCTTGAAATAATGTTTTGTCTAAACAAAGTTCGTGGGTGTAGTACATTACTGCAGCGGCCCGCAACAGAGGCAATGAGGGACGAACGTGCATTTGCATTCTAAGAAAACCATAGTACAATATTCTAGATCTTCAACGGTTTTGAGAACTTTTCTTCCACATCGCTGAAGTTCTAACGACTGGTACATTTTCAATTTCCATCGAATTCGTGGAATAAAACGTTTATTCTCTCCAAACACATTAAAACTTGAACCATTCTAGTTGAAACATCAAACACTCGACGATTAAAATGGTTGAGCTATAAGAAAAGCGAGTGATTATGGAATGGGTTAGTTGCTATGTTGGCGCTAGATTTTTTTTTATGCATGAATAATAATAATTGAACAAGCCGATTACCTACCGACGTGTGGTAATCACTACCTATAACGATGCATTTTCTCACTGAACACCTCCACTGAGGACGTGCCCTATGATGCATTGCACTGCGTTCGTCACTCTAAAACATAAAAGTAGTACCTAAGTCTCATGAGCCTATGACTGCTTCTTATTTTTGTATATCTGTAGCCATGTCGCTTGACATTATGCGGGCAGCGAAAGCAGTTCAGAGCTTACGACATGGGTACAGCTCCCGTATCGCAACCTCTGAACTGCTTTCGCTGCCCAGCATAATGTCAAGTGACGTGGCTACAGATATACGAGAACAAGAAGCTTTTGACGGCAAAAACGCGCTGGAACGCGCTAATGTCACTATTTAGTCACAGAATACCTAAGATTTAGTATGAAAACAGTTCAGAAAACCTGCCAAGCTTAAACTTGGCAGGTTTTTATGAGACAACGATACCACAGAGCTAGATTTTAATCAACTGTTTAACTATGCAGCGTTTATAAGAGATAAAATGTCGTTGTAGGTATGTAATTTATAATCTCTGTATAATTTCTGTTATTCACGTCAAGAATTTCAAGCGACTTCAAGAATGTCATGTTTATAGATTCCGGGAGTGTTTCTTACTCTCTAATTTGTATGTTTACAATGTCTCTGTTTTCATAGCCTATTAAACAAAGAAACGGCAATTTATTTGCAACACACCGTCATAATCTCATAACCTGGTTCTATGGGTGTTTGCACACTAACCGACACAGACATCGTACTAATAAGTTAGATGATATTCATTCACATCCATTCACGCAACCCCTCTAGTATTAAACTAAGTCACAGATCAAATTATAATACTGTACTAAGTACAACAATACAAGCTGGTACAACTATGGGAACTAAAACTGCTTATACAATACAAGAAATCCTTTTCAATCAATCAATCAAGTCATTTATTTGCATAAAAATAGGTAATTTATGTACAAAGATGTAAAGGTATATATAAGTGCCCTTTTTTTTTTGCCAAAGAGATTGGCGTGCAAAAGTTTCTAGGTACCTAATCAACTATTTATTTATTAAGTTCGCTAAAACAACACATTATAAGCCACTGTAACAGCATTTTTTATGGTCACTTAGTAAAATCCAGACACAAAACAATCATTGTTTGCTATTATACAAATGTTTGTTCGTGACAGTCATCGAACCTGCGCCCCCATATCGCAAACTCTGAACTGCTCTCGCTGCCCAGCATAATGTCAAGTGACGTGGCTACCCATATACGAAAACAAGAAGCTTATGACGGCAAAAAACGCGCTGAAACGCGCTAATGTCACTATTTAGACACAAAATACCTATTGTTTAGTATGAAAACAGTTCAGAAAACCTGTCAGGCTTAACCCTGGCAGGTTTTTATGAGCCAACGATTCCCCCTTGAGCTATACAGAGCTATACCGACTGAGCTGTGACGCCTGTCGAAATACCTACGCAGTGTGAAAGCGTGTAGTACTAAATGTAAGAGATTAGCTCTCCGATATCGTGTAGATGTCGCTGTCGTGTCGGTGTCTGTGAAAACATTCAATCCAGTGACGTACAAGTTTACTGCGTGAATTATTATTTTTACGAGCGAGCACCGACTTTGTGCTTAGTCAACGGTTATTTACGATCTAGTAGGTATTAAGTTAGAAATGCTCATAGTATTCTGTCGCATATAGTAGTTTAACAGCTTTTTTACTGGGTGGCTAAAATTAGAAACTAAAACTATACAGGTACCTACAATAATCTTTAGAGTATTTGACTTAGAAGAAAAAATAAAAAAATATTAAATTATTTAGGTAAAAAAATATAATTCGAACATTAGAAATAGAAATAGAAATTATTTATTTTACGCAAAAACACAAAGATACAACTAAATAAGCATTAAATTAAAAAGAATGATGCGTAAAAAGGGTACTCGCTCAGCAAATGCTAAAGGTGCACGGTGGCTCCTTTAGCGCTGGTTTTCAGGAGTGCCTAGAATGAAGGGGCGTGGCGCACAGCCTCTGCGACACGCGTTCTGTTTTACAAGAAACTTAATCTAATAGCTTAACATATTATGTACCTTATCTAATATACAATTTATTTTAATACATTACATAATTTTGTATTTCTGATGCTGACTGTACTGGAAAAATTGTGAATGATTTTAATCAAACAGATCTCAATTTACATTAAGTTGATTGAAAACCAAGATACTTCTTCCTTCGTAAGTTGTTACCCAAGAAATTATCAGAACTGGGATTTTTTAATAAACTTTTCGAGTTCTATGCATTACAATGAGGTTTGTTTTGTATAAAGGTGCTTTCAAACTAAGGCCGTTCAATACCTAGACTTCCAAACTACTTATACTCGTTTAAGTATTATTTTCCCTTCTAAATAAGCGATTGGTATAAGATAAGTCAGTTTATTTTGTCTAAAAGGAGTATTCTCATAATAAAATTGAGTAAGTACATCAAATGTCAGGCGTCATGGCTCAGTCGGTAGTAGCTCTGCCTTCCGTGCTGTGGGTCGTGGGTTCGATCCCCACCGAGAACAAACATTTTTGTGTTGTAAACATAGATGTTTGTTCTGTGTCTGGGTGTTTCTATGTATTATAAGTATGTATTTACAAAAAAAAAATTATGTATGTATTCTATCAGCCATCTAGTTTCCATAGTACAAGCTTTGCTTAGTTTGGGACTAGAAGGCGTTGCGTTAAGTGTCTGTGAATATTTAAAAAAAAATGTAGTAAGCTGCCATTTTGTTACTATTTTGTCGTCCTAACAGAAATTCAATGATATCCTACTAGATTTAGTTATCAAAATCACTATTCAGATGTACTGATCATTTTACACGTAGCCTTTACACTTGGGAATCCCACCAACACTCTCACCTTTGTTACAATCTTGGCAGAGCGGTCGTGGTCATTATGAATTACTAGTTGTTAGTGGCTGTGGCCACGCCTCACGATATCTCGCTATTTGAAGTCATCTGGGAGCATTCTTGTAGGATTCCACATAGCGCCGACTTTATTTGGTCGGTCCATCGCATAGGCGATCTGCCACGCGGTCTAGTACCTTCCAACTGTCCCTGAACCACAAGGCACTCAATCTAGTCAGTGTCTCGCCGCGAAACGTGCCCAAAGTACTTTAGAATAAGACATTGAACCAAGCTAGTATCTAGTACACCTAAGACCTAATCAGTAACATATATTCTTGCAAATAAACATACCTTTATCTTTTTATTTTTATATAAGGCCGCCCTTTGTACCTATCTCCTTAAACTTAATATATTACCAATTATGGTATTTTTATAGACCAGAAGCGAAATTTAATAAAAAAAATACAAAACTGAACAAAAACTAGAACTCTTATAGTTTTAACGAAATAAAAATCAACAGGTAAGTATCTACAACTCAGAATAGCTTAAGGCTGCCTAATACGTCCGCACTCTCCGACCGTCCGAGCAAAAGTGTCAGGTGATGCGCCCCGCTGCAAACCCGTCACGTCACGCCAGCCGTCAGCCGGTGGCGCGGGGACAGGCCACGCCCCTCTTGCTATGGTTTTCTGTTACACGGCCTCTCCTGACGAGCGGTCGACCTCGTCCGCTGCCATGGGATGCTCGTGACTGGTCCTCAGCTGTCGAGATTATCAGTCTCGTCAGCTAAAATCAGCAGGAAAATTGGACACAATAGAACTCATCACTTAAAATTTCCATCTAACGCCATACTTCTTTCTAAAACTTCATTCAAAATTATCCATTCATCACCAATCGTTATTCACACTATCAATCTCAATGTATCCACGTTCATACTCGTATAGGACACCTATAACATTCATACATATCAATCTCATTCGAGGGCCCCCATTCACTCACACAACCTGGCCAGTTAGGAAGACGTTAGCAGTGACTAGTATGCCTGACAGTGCTTTTTAGAGCTACTGCCCTGCCGTGGTAGAGAATTGCACTCGATACCAACGTGAACCGGTAGAGAATCACACTCGATACCGTGAAAAACCGTGGCAGAGAATCGCACTCAATACCAACGTGAACCGGTAGAGAATCACACTCAATACCGTGAAAAACCGTGGCAGAGAATCGCACTCAATACCAACGTGAACCGGTAGAGAATCACACTCAATACCGTGAAAAACCGTGGCAGAGAATCGCACTCAATACCAACGTGAACCGGTAGAGAATCACACTCAATACCGTGAAAAACCGTGGCAGAGAAACGCACTCAATACCAACGTGAACCGGCAGAGAATCACACTCAATACCGTGACAAACCGTGGCAGAGAATCGCACTCAATACCAACGTGAACCGGCAGAGAATCACACTCCATACCGTGAAAAACCGTGGCAGAGAATCGCACTCAATACCAACGTGAACCGGCAGAGAATCACATGAAGGTACCTGATACCAGAAAATGTGTCATCCACTTGAAACACACGAGGAGGTAGCCCTTTTACCATAAACATCAGCAACAAACCGTTCGGCCTTCCTCAATCAGGACTAGGCTTTAACATAAGAGGGTTGTGCTGTAGCACAAAATTTATAAGAGCAGAGTTCATCAGTTGCGTACGTGTTTACAAACTTGTAGCCCGGATACGATGGCAAGAACTAGAACTACGATACCGTGTTTTTCTCGTCGTGGTGTATGCGTTCGTGACCTGCTGCGTTCACGGTGAGCGCTGGTACTAAAACCATGGCTAGAGTGTCACGTGTGTTGCCGCGGAGTGTACCCTCACGAAAAACTGCGCGACCGCCGGTCTCGCGAATGCCTGCTTCGCGAACGCCGACCCCGCGGGCACCGCGAGCGTTGCTCACGCGACCTGGATCGAGGCCTTCTATTCATTTCTTCTAGCTTCTTCTAAAAACACAATCGCAAAACACAATAAACACTGATTAGTAGAACCTCGTAATGAGGGTAGGCATATAATTTTCGACACGTACACTGCGGAGTGCGGACGTTTTACCAAAGCAAAAGAAAAGGGGAAAAAGTAACCGAAAAACAACCGATTTTAATGTGTGGGTGAGATCTATCCCACTTCTGATTTTATAGACCAGAAGCGAAATTTAATAAAAAAAATACAAAACTGAACAAAAACTAGAACTCTTATAGTTTTAACGAAATAAAAATCAACAGGTAAGTATCTACAACTCAGAATAGCTTAAGGCTGCCTAATACGTCCGCACTCTCCGACCGTCCGAGCAAAAGTGTCAGGTGATGCGCCCCGCTGCAAACCCGTCACGTCACGCCAGCCGTCAGCCGGTGGCGCGGGGACAGGCCACGCCCCTCTTGCTATGGTTTTCTGTTACAGTATGTTATTTTTTTTACTTATAAGTGGTGTACAATAAAGAATATTCTATCTATCTATCTTTGAATACCACCAACACTATCTTGTGTAAAATCCCTTTTACAAAGAGAGTTCTCCGTATCATAACGTAAATGTTCTCAAGGGAGTTAGCAGAACGAAACAATGAATATAAAAAAGGTTTCTATTTATCTTCGAGGTTAAGTTATTTTCAGCATTGAAAGCTGTAATTCGACGAATTAGGTCTTTTTTTGGTCCAAATGCCAACGATAGGCGTAGGTTATTACTGTTTAATCAAATCATAATAATATCCCATTTAATTAATTGAAGAGGTTACAAAAATACCATGACATTTGTGAATTCTAGGAATATTAAAAGTAATCAATCATCAATATGTTTTTTGTTTACGTCGCTCAAGATTTACCCAAGTACTTAATGAAAGGCTTTTAATAGGGACCACATACTTAGTGGGGATTTCTGGAAAAAAATTCCAGCAGTCCCGACTGCTATGTCGTATACAATAGACATGATACATCGTAGCAGTGGGGATTGTTGAAAAAAAAAACATAAATCCCTACTGGTAGGGACTTTTTAGTGCGGATTTCTGGAATATACTATGAAATATCGGCGCACAGATTTTCGGGAATTTCCTTGTGTAAATAAATTCAAATCTTTTATTGTATCTTAAAAATATTTCAACAATAAAATACCAGAAAACAACAGCATGATTAAATTGTTCACTCTCGATCACTGCGATCCACTGAATAGTCTGAATTCTCACGTCTCGCAGAACACCATCCATCAAGCGGCTTTACTCCAAAATACTCCGTCGTAGGCTGTCGCTATAAAATTCGGTAGTTTATAAAAAGTGTGATAAATCCTACGCTAAACGCCAGCCCATCATTCTAACTATAAACTTGATAAATGCGTTTTGTACCTTGATGCTGATGTATTTAGATTCAAAATTGCTTAGTACAAAACTAAACATACTAAACAACAAGTAATTCATAACTGTTCCCAACAGTATCATTTTCTCCTCTCTAGGATTTCGTATGTTTATGTGACTTGGTATCAGAAAAGACGAGTTGCCCCATATCGCAAGCTTTGAGCTGTTTTCGCTGCCCAGCATAATGTTAAGCGACGTTGCTACAGATATACGAAAACAAGAAGCTTTTGACGGCAAAACACGCGCTGAAACGCGCTAATGTCACTATTAAGTCACTGAATACCTATGAAAACAGTTTTTACGAGACAACGATTGTCCCCTTGGTGCCCGTCAAAAAACTCAAAAAAGTAACGTTCTGCTACATATTTAATTATATTATTTGTTGTCTAATCCACATTCCATTTCTACTTTGAAAAGTGCGCGAATCATCTTAGAATATTTACTGCAAATAATGTCTCGCATTTCTAAATTACAGACTTTAATAAAAACCGTCTTGTAGGTATAATAATGTACTTGATAATGTAAACCAATAAACCTTTACATTCGACAGGCGTCATGGCTCAGTCGGTAGTAGTTCTGCCTTCCGTGCTGTGGGTCGTGGGTTCGATCCCCACCAAAAACAAACATTTGTGTGTTGTAAACATGGATGTTTGTTCTGTGTCTGGGTGTTTCTATGTATTATAAGTATGTATTTACAAAAAAAAATGTATGTATGTAGGTATTCTATCAGCCATCTAGTTTCCATCGTACAAGCTTTGCTTAGTTTGGGACTAGAAGGCGTTGTGTTAAGTGTCCGAGAATATTTATTATTATTATTTATTTATTCATTTAAATAAATATTTATTTCAGTATTCGAGAGCTAGGTATATTCTCAAGGCTATAATCGTAAGTTTATACAAATAGACGCTTCAGATACACGCTCAGTCGTTATTGGTACGCACCTGCTCACGTTCAAATAGCAATATTTCTCTCTGTCTTTGGATTTTGTTTTCTTTTGGGGGATTAGGCAGAGGCGGGGGCGGCTGTACGAAATTAAAACTAAATACAACTGTAATTGCTATAGCGCGGGTTTTTGTTGTGGAAACACACACAATAAATTCAGCAAATACACATGGTAAATGATGTACCATGTAGAAATGCAATGATATAAAAAAAAAACTTTTTTCTGTAGTCCAGCAGTCGCAGTTCTAGAAGGTTTTGAGAAGGAACGCTTTGCGTCTACATTTATTATGCGGACAGCCAAAGATTGGAACTCGTTGCCGGCGTCTGTGTTCCCGAATGACTATAATTTGGAAGTTTCAAGAGTAGAGTGAATAAGTATCTTCTAGGTAACCGTGCTACATCGTCGACCACGTCATTGCTTAACATCAGATTGTGGTCAAACGGTTGTTTTTTAAACGGTATTGTATTTAAAAAAAAAAGGTAGTTTATATATATTCACACAATGGTAAATGATGAACCATGTAGAAATGCAACGATATAAAAAAAAAAAACTGTAGTCCAGCAGTCGCAGTTCTAGAAGTTAGTTTAAATATGGGGGGCACTTCAAAAAGGGTGTTTTAAAATTCTTCAAGGGTCGGCAACGCGCATGTGATGCCTCTGGTGTTGCAGGCGTCCATAGGCTACGGTAACCGCTTCCCATCAGGCGGGCCGTACGCTTGTTTGCCTATCTATCTATCTATTTAGCCTGTATGCACCCACTGCTGGGTATAGGCCTCCTCTTTAGTACGCCAGTCTCTCCGGTCTACTAACTATTATAAAAAAAATAAAAAAAAAACCCGTGCACTATGTTAAATATTTGACCATTGGAGCCTTCTCATTTTCGTTACACATTCTGAGTACATAGCTATGTAGTGCTCTAGTTTTCAATCACAAAACGGTTATCAAAATTCTAACTCATTAGTAAATGATGATGAGTACGAACGAGTACACGAACTAAGATCTATAAAAGACTAGCCGTCGCCCGCAGGGTTGCTCGCGTTCTACCCTTTAGAGTGTGACGTTTCAAAATTCCTTTCGTGCACCCCTACACTACATAAGGATACTACCTTCCAAATTTCATACCTCTACGACTTATAGTTTAGGCTGTGCGTTGATTCTCTGTCAGCTTCAAAAGAGTTTTATATATATTGATGATATGCTATGGTCTCCCTTTTTTCGGAAGAATATTTCTTATAAGCCCCCGCTCCCTCTTGTCCCTTGGATCGCTCATCACAGGCCACAGTTGTTGTATCCATTCTCGGTATAATTCAGCCGGCTGTTTTGTCGTTTTATCCACGCGTCGATTTCGTCTGATTGGTTTATTTTCTGAACGTTGTTTATGAACGTTCGCGGCTGTAGGATTTGTGGCGTGTTATGAGACAGATGTGACGCTGTTTTCATATTTATAAGTTTCATAGAACTCGTTTTCTTTATTATTTTCAGATGTTTTTTTAACATTCTATGAGTGGTTTTGTCTTTCAAAATCATCCTTGTTCTAATTCTAATTCTAGGTGAGGGATAAGAACTCCACTTAAGACCCGCATTGGGGTGTATTGTGCATTGTTTTCTTGCTGACCTCACCCCAGCCAGCACAACTCTTTAGTTACGGAAAAGGACTATTGGTTGATGGCAGCAATGTTCCAGCATCCCCGATGTGACCCCGTATATGGGCTCTTTTAATAGCGTCATTCCGAGGTTCTTACATCTGTCACGGTCTTCGGATTGATGAATAGCGACGCTGGTTTCCAGCTGTTAGAAAACCTCTGTGTTTATATTGTAAGAATTAGTCATAAAGTTAATTAATGGTTAAGATATGAGCTTGCAGAACTGACTTGAACCATTGTCGAAACGAACAGATTTTGAGGATGGATGTACCTTTAGTGTATGGATGATATTGGACACGATAAATATGTGTGGATAATGTGGATATGGAATTATTAGTAGGCACTTCAGTACAATTCAGTAATTGGAGTCTTGGTTGGTAATCTACTTACCCAAACATTTTGAAATTCTTTTAGTAAGTTTAGTAATCCTGCAAAAAATACCTTCGGGGAAAATAAATTTAAAAACATTCAAGAAATCTTGGAAGAAGCAAAAAAATTCAGTTCACAAAAAACACTTAGGCTCATATTTTCATAAACTTTATCTTCTCAAATTACACTTTGGATTGACGGTGTCTAAATATTTTCTAAATATAAAAGTAGGTATTTTCGTTCAATCAAAATAATGAATCGTATTTTTCAGAGATGAAAATATAGGATAAATGGTTTTAGAACACTTTTAAAACGTAAAATAACAGCTCAAATTGATGATCTGCATTCTCTGCAGATAATTTTCTAAATAATATCTCTGAAAATAATTTTCTAACTAATATTGAAAACTTCATCTATATCAGGCTAGCCATTCAAAGATAACTTATAAAAGCACAATCAAGCTTTTATAACTAACCGTTAGCCCGATTTAAATAAAGTTTTCACATAAAAAATCTAAAGACTAAAGTTTTTGTATTTTTAGTCTAAAGTTCTCATAATGCCGAAGCCATATAAATTGAAACAAGAGTGGCTAAACTGGTTAAGCACTACGTTTGTACTCGTATCAAAGGACCTGAGTACCACTCAGACCACGCTTCGTATCACTTATGCACTAGCTAATGGAACTCTGGAATTTATTTCGAGTCTGATGTCTGATGGCATCAACAGTAACGCAATGTCAAAACAATTGTAAGAGGCTAAACTACTGGGAGTCTAGCCGAGTTGATGTGTCGTTGGAGAAAATGTTTTTTTTCTATTCTTTTACAATTTGTACTAAAAATATAGTTCATAACTAGCTGTCGCCCGCGGCGTTGCTCGCGTTCTACCCTTTAGAGTGTGACGATTCAAAATTCCTTTCTTAGTGCACCCCTACACTATATAAGGATACTACCCTCCAAATTTCATACCTCTAGGACTTATAGTTTAGGCTGTGCGTTGATTCTCTGTCAGCTTCAAAAGAGTTTTATATATATTGATGATGATTGATGATATTGATAATGATAACTTAGGTACCTAATTATTTTAACCTATTTTAATGGTTACTAGTGAAAAAAACATACAAAAAATATAAAAAAAAGAAACTTCCAAGTAGAAAGTTTTTATTTATTAAATTTTATAAAGTTTATTGAATCTGATTTAGTTTATTTATTTATGTGCACTCAACTAAACTGTACCACAGATCATATTATAACAATACACTGTACCCTTACCCTTCCGACACAATATTGATACTATTATATGTATATTTATTAGTGCCTGTAAAATAAACAAACATTTTCCTACCTAAATATGTCTAATGCCTATGTCTAATACCTATCGACGGCTCATACGTAAACAAAACATACGTCAAGCCAAGACACTCGAAATATCATCAACAGGAAACGCATAAAAACGTCTCTGAAAAGTATGGTTTAGCTTATTTATCCCAAAGGAAGAATTACAAACGGGGGCAACCAGAACAGGAGGCAAGTGGGAATCGTGCTAATGATAGCCTTGGACACAGCACCAACAAGACAGCTGGATTATTCCCAATTTATTTATTTTGTAGTATATAAAACTACAAGTATATTTCTTTGCAAGAAAGATCATACAAAAAAAGCACTAGGATTAAGGCTGTAGTTTCTTGTCCGTTTTTCCAGGCTCTGGTTGCGAGGAACTAGCTCCTACATACATTATCGCTTAACATCAGGTGAGATTGTGGTCAAACGGTTAATATTGTATTAAAAAAACCAGCATCACCTAGTTTATAAGACGATTCTAAATGAGCTTTGTGATTTTACAAAATAAAATGTATTTGGCTTTGATACGAATACTTTGGTTAAACCTCGTAAAAGGTAGGTAGATAAAGGTTTTGGAAATATCAAAATCTGTATCATATTGGTAATAATTATGAAATCTTTACTTTTAGAATAGAATATAATAGAATATAAATCGTTTATTTTGTGCCATATATTTTTTTATTTTAATTCATCATTTTCTTTTCTTAATATTGTAAGATCTACTAGCGCGTCTATGAACTGTGATTTTATAGTGATATGAGATCAAACATGAAAGGCAATACATTAAACTCGTGGTAAAATTATCGTAAATTGTTTTTTATAGCTAAAAAAAGTGTGCCAGCTTTTCTTTTAGCCCCATTTCAGATCTAGAGGCTTTGTTTGTTGGCTTTTTGGCTGTGACGTTATTTATTAGGAGCATTGAATCGTTGAGCAGATTAATGGCAGTGGAGAGCATTGTGGCAACGGGGATGCCAGATAGTAAAGTTTTCAACTATCTGGGGCATTTAGGTATTGAAAGTTGTTGGTTGATTGACGGTCTAGATTGTAAGTTTCGCTGTGTTTTGGACTTGTAATAATACAGAATAGTTAAATATCTACCAACTATTTGGGTCTATTATTATATGAAAGGATTAATTAAAAGTATTAAAAATAACTTTAGGTCCATGTTGTTTATAAAAGCGAAAATATTCAAAATTAAGAATTTTCGATAACTTTTTTGTGTTTTATTAGAGTCAACACTTAAACCTGGCACCACATATTAGGCAAATTGTTTTTTTTTTTTATAATAAAATCACTCGTGATTTTAGACAACTAAATGATGAATCAAAGTGCATCTGATGTGATGATAAGTGGTAACCACTGCCTATAACGATGCACTGCCACACTGAGCATGTCCATTTGTAATGCGCCCAAAGTACTGGCACCTATTTTGGGTTTTCCTTAATCAGATTTATCGATTAGATTGATATCACCTCGTAGATCTTACACAGTTGGAGATAACTAAAATTCTCTCTCTCGCTCTTGTCCCCAGATGCGGACGGCCTCGGAGATGATGATTTTACTAAAACTCTCTCTCTCTCTTATCCCCAGGTGCGGACGGCCTCCGCAGCACAGAGCTCCGAATATTCCCTCGCGTCGTCCAACGAGGGAGGAACGTCACCATGGCTTGCCTCTACGACCTAGAAGACTATGGAGTCTACTCTGTAAAGTGGTATAAAGGCACGCAAGAGTTCTATAGATACTCCCCACTAGAAACTCCTACCACAAAGGTGTCTAATGTAGCTGGGATTAAGATTGATGTAAGTATGTTCACTTGCTAGTCACAAATCAAAACCTGAGGCTTTCTGGTAGAGACCGCTGATTAGCTATAAAACCACCCATTGAATATTAGATTTTGTGTTATTGTAGTCACCAGATTAAGATGTGTAATAAAGTATTTTCTATCTCTATAGAACGTCTACGCTTCCAATATTAGTATGAACCTCGCAGCAGCGTCTAGCTTGCAAGAAATGATAGAGGGTAGGCTAAAGTATCTCGCCGATTCTCGCCAAACCGACAGCTGGTGAAAAATAAAGGCTCTGGAATGCCACCTCCCTTAGCGAAGTCGACATTGAACAAATTGCTCAAAAATTGAAAACGTCAAAACTGTATGCAATGTTCACGTGACTTTAGGTCAGAAAAGCAATTTCAATCTAATAGGGCTTACGTCAAAATAACATCGAAAACCTATAACAGTAAAATATACTTATTATACTTACCTACTTACTTACTAAAAGTAAAAAAATCAGCCGCAGTAAGCCAAAGGCCCTTCTGGTAGAAACTAAACTAAAATAACCAAGCCACTCTAATAGAATCTACTTTTCAAACTATTTGATATTATTTTCCTTCTCAGTTTCTGTTTATGCTACTCTTGCGCTGTAAATTTACGAATGCACTCTGCAAACTTACATTGGCTCCCTTAATTCACCAGAAGCTATCGCGGTGTTCCTTGCCAATAAATAAGCGTTTGACTGCTCGCCAAACGCAAGCTTAGATCCAGACCTACGGCTATGGTGCTTTAAGAATCAGTTGCCGTCATAAAACTACCCTTTTTTTTATCATCAATAACAAAAATATATAGTTTTATAACTAGTATAAAACTATATATAAAACTCTTTTGAAGCTGACTTAGAATCACCGCACAGCCTAAACTATAAATCCTAGATGTCTGAAATTTGGGGGGCAGTATCCTTATATAGTGTAGGTGTGCACAAAGAAAGTAATTTTGAAATGTCACACTCTAAAGGGTAGAACGCGAGCAACGTCGCGGGCGACGGCTAAGTTTAACATGAATTGTCCCAGTGCTGGGCAAAAGTCTCCCCAAAGACTTCCAATGTTCTCTATCCCGAACTTCCTCCCACCTTTGAGGGCGTCTAGTTCATCGCGCCAAAGCTTTCTTAACCGACCCCGATACCAAAAAAAAAAAAACTACGCTTATGTAATGTAAATAGTATTAGAGAAGGGTCTCTTTGGGGGTTATGACCATTTTCCATTAGGTGGCCCGATGCATAACTTCGCCTGCTAAGAATAACAAGTTTTTTTTTATATAAAAATATGGCGTCTTTGCAGTGTAATTTAGGCTAAATCGAAAATTACTGGTCTGCTTGATTTTATTAATACAACTATTTTATTGCCACACCACTTTAGTGATGCTATTTTATACCCTAATATTAGTCACGGAATAAACAATTTCGAAAGTTTTGTAACACTTTAGGCAATTCTAAAAAACTATAAAAAAAACATGTTATGGAAAACTAATTATCGTAATTTCCGCCAATGACAGTCAGTACTCAGTATATGACGGTCGCCGTATTTTGAGATACTAACTCTACATCCAGACTAACATATTGCCGTTGTTCGGTTCTTGGCTCGACTGGCGCTTTTGAGCTAACTTTAATCTTAATATGACCGTAAAAGGTCAGGAATACCGACTCATAAAGATAACTGCACGCTGTTTTGATCTAGCTCCAGATTCTAGACTACTTGAGTTAGCTAGATAAAAATTTTTCGTGTAAACAAATTACAAAAATCTATTTTTTTTTTGTAGAAAATGTCATAAACGTACGGAAATATTCACGTGACTTTTTCTTTAAAAATAATATCTCTGTATTTTCATTATATAATTTTTTGTTTTCTAGGGTTTCTAAAATGCCAATTTGGCTAGAATGACAAAAAAATAGTCACCCATACCCTTCAAACCGAAGGACAGCAATGCGAGTATCACTGTTTGCCGTCATATTTTTAAAGGACTCAATATTCTTTTTTTTTGCAGAGGTTTAATTCAAATGAAACACACGTGATACTCCTGCGGGTAGCGCCGAACCAGAGCGGCAACTACAGCTGTGAAGTGATACAAAACGCACCTTCTTACCCTCACTACGTAGCGGTCGGCAGGCTGGATGTTGTTGGTAAGTTCAACCTTATTGCTGTAGCTTCAAGATCTATAATTTCTTTAGCAATCTTTTTTTGAGAAGGTGACGAAGCTGTAATCCGTTTCTTTACTACGTGGCAATCAGTAGGCTGGATGTTTTTGGTAAAATAGACCTTATTGTGATAGTTATAAGGTTTCCTCTTCATTTCATCTCCAACTTTGCCAGTTTAAAATTGAGGTATAAAAACTTTTTATTTTCAAATATCCAAAACACTTATTTTTGCATCTATTTCAGACAAAAACTAAGCGTCTTGTTCAAAAGCCTAGTTTGTTAACACCCTATATTAATTTTGGTGACACCGTGTAGAAGCAAGCAAGCTCGTATGAGTTAGTGGCCAACTCTGTTGACGGAGTTTTTAGGCCGTCTTAAGGCCTCCGTCATGGCTTAGCGACTGCTAGAGCTGGGGCCGACAGTTTAACGTGCCTTCCGAAGCACGGAAGCGCTGAAATTTAAATGACACTACCGGTCATCCATCCAAATAGTGATCGCGCCGAACGTCGCTTAACTTAGATAATCGGTGAAGATTGACTAAACAAATTACACCACGAGCGTTTCAGTAAAACTATTATATTAGTAAAACGATTGCTTTCAGAATTCACGAACGAGTAGTTCAGAATTCACAAACAAGTCACAATACCAAATTAGTGGTACTCCGCAAACCGTGAACGTATCAGAAACTTGTTTATTGCTCTTAGTATCGGAGCTAGCGGTCGTTATTTTACGTCAACCTTTGGAATTCGGATGACCTCACCTCTGCTTGTGAACTAAAAATTATAGATTAAATCCCCATATTTATAGTTTGTCTTATATAATGAAAATAACATAGAGTGATTATGATGAGTATCGAAGTTTGTTAACATTCAATTCGTATGTACCTAATTAAATATTGCTTATTGCATTAGACATACCTACATAAAAGTGTTTTAAAACATTTGTAGAGTTCGCAGTTCTTCATTACCAAAACAAAGCGTCATCAATTAATACTCAATCAGTCGATATTATTATTAAAGCCCTAAAAGAAAGTGTGACGTAAGAAAATAATGACCAGCTCTCGGTCCATCAGTTTCATTGCTCTGTTTTGGTAGCTAACTTTGCAAATAAGTTAGCCAATATCTGGCCGAAGTTGGTTGACACACTCTTTAATAAAGAGAATGCTGATGAATGTTTTAGGTCACTTAATCAATGGTGGCTATCATCAATATCATCAATATATATAAAACTCTTTTGAAGCTGACAGAGAATCAACGCACAGCCTAAACTATAGGTCCTAGAGATATGAAATTTGGAGGGTAGTATCCTTATATAGTGTAGGGGTGCACTAAGAAAGGAATTTTGAAACGTGACACTCTAAACGGTACAACGCGAGCAACGCTGCGGGCGACGGCTAGTCTATATACAAAAGTCTAAGAACGTAATGAGGATGGGTTATCTTTATTCTTTATTGTACACAGATAAACTTAACTTAAAACTTAAACTTAAAACATGTACATACAGGCGAGCTTAACCCTAAAAAGAGTTCTCTTCCAGCAAACCTTAGGATGAGAGATGGGCTCATATTTCGAAAAAAAAAAAATTATCCTCTCAATGCACTAACAGTACAAAATTAAAAGTGATTCTCTGTTAACACGAGCTTAACGGTGAAGGAAAACATCGTGAGAAAACCCACGGCTTAGTCGGCTCCGCACGTATTGATCTTGTCATTAATGCGGATATGGCTGAGAGGATGGTATAGGTGCTGGGCAAGCCTATTCTATCTAAACATTGTCCCAGGCACTACAGTGTGTCGCTAAGTGTAGGCATAGGTTGCCTCTTGTCTTGATGCTGTAATAATCATCTTCAATAGATGTAAAGGCCTAAGAAAGTTTACTGTTAAGTATTTATAAAAGTTCTGAGAATTGCATGGAATAGATTAGACAGGCGTCATGGCTCAGTCGGTAGTAGCTCTGCCTTCCGTGCTGCGGGTCGTGGGTTCGATCTCCACCGAGAACAAACATTTGTGCGTGACAAACATGATGTTTGTTCTGTGTCTGGGTGTTACTATGTATTATAATAAGTATGTATTTACAAAAAAAAAGTATATAAGTATTATATCAGCAATCTAGTTTCCATAGTACAAGCTCTGCTTAGTTTGGGACTAGAGGGCGTTGTGTGTAATGTCCAAGATTTTTATTTTTTTTTAAATGTAACAACTTAAAACGTTCATAAAATTGGCAGTATTTTGTAGAGTTTCTACGTTGGGCTCTGCGAGGGCAGTCGCGTAGAGCTTCGTAGACCCCCGTAGCTCGTAGACCCTGAACCGTAGCATCCCAAATTCAATAGTCATCGAATAAACTACATAGAATGCGTAGTTTATTCGATGTTTTCTCATCAATTCGAATCTATTGCTGTTTCTGTCCAATAATAATCCAATGAAAGAGATACAAACAACGCAATGGAGATTGTACGACCATTTCGCCTCATAAATGGTTGCTCAGAAAAGGTCGATGAAAAATGATTAGCAATTTGTAAGAAAAATGTTCTTTTATTTGAAGCAATAGAATAATACAACTAATTCTTGATGAGCTGTTGTTACAAAAAGGAGGAAAATGAAAAAAAATCTTAGATAAATAAAGTTGGCCTACTTTTGGCCTTCGCTAATGAGATTACGTTTATAGTTACAAACATAGTAGCATACACAGCTTAAATCCAAACAGCTTGGCATTTACCATCACAATTTTTACGAGTTATAACATGGTTATGGGCGATATGTCATTCGAAGGAAAAACAGTCATGGATAGATAGATATAGAAGAACTTCTTCTTCTATATCTATCTATCCATGACTGTTTTTCAGGCTTAAAAAAAGGTAGGATTGTGTAAAAAATAAATAAAGTACCTACGTAATAAGTTTGTTTGACTCTTATTTTAAATATATGCTATTTTTTTTGAGAACTCTAACGCGTTGGACTATGTTCTGTCTGTAATGTTATTTCTATGTAGGTAAATATAATAAATAAATATAAAAAAATGCGTAGAAAAGGAGTGAACACTGAGATGACGGAAATAATCATCGATTACATAAAAGATAATTTGGGAGAATGGAAGAAAAGTACATGTGATTCGACCCTCCCTAGTCCGATAAAATTGAATAAGCAAAGATTAACATCCCCATAATATTGCCCATTCAGCTATAAACTTTAGTATATTTACTAAAGTTAAAAAATAATATAAGTATATATTTGATCTGAGCATTTTTGATTCAAAATTATTTCGAATCTTAGAGCCAAGCTGTTCCTAAGTAAGCTGTGAACTAAGTCTAATCTTCTAACGACGTCAACATACTTTCTTGTGTAATTTCAATTCCTCTAATTGACAAGAAAAACTTTTTTAGCTTCTACTGGACAGTTGCTGAAAACATTTTGTACAAAAATGTTATTTTCCTGCTTCTACTAATAGGACAAAATAAAACAAGACAACAAATACGGTCCTGCTAAAATATAACAGCAACTGTTTCTTGTTATTTCTAAATTGTTTTTGCTATATTTTAGACATTAAAAAAAAAAAAGACATTTTTTGAGCGTCTTACTAAATATCACCTAAAATCACGGAAGTATGTACCTAATTCTTTTAATAAATTCTAGTAAAAATATAATTGGAATTTTGCTGGGATATTTTAATAGTTAACCCAATGATATTGGGTTATGCTTGTGAAAGAGCTCGTCCGGGGGAATAAATAAAGAAATCTGCTTGTTCCATCATTTATTATTATAAAAAAATATCAGTGTTCGTGCAATTAGTAACACATTAACGTCTTAGAGTAACAGACGCATTGCAATGCCACATGAGACACCTCTTCGGTGAACATCTCGTGCCCCATCGGGTTTTTTCCATCACAATCATCATCATCAATATATATAAAACTCTTTTGAAGCTGACAGAGAACCAAAGCACAGCCTAAACTATAAGTCGTAGAGGTATGAAATTTGGAAGGTAGTATCCTTATGTAGTGTAGGGGTGCACTAAGAAAGGAATTTTGAAAAGTCGCACCCTAAAGGGTAGAACGCGAGCAACGCCGCGGGTGACAGCTAGTACTTCATAAAAACGTCACGTTAACCAAAAAGGCTCACCAATTGATAGCGCATACCGTACCAATAGAATTTTCGACTATCCCCACCCCAACCCCTCCGTGCCATTCGAAGCATACCGTCCCAAATATTTTCCGCTCGACCAAGTCTCACTTTTACCTTTTGTTGCGAAGTCGTTCACTGAGGTCACAGGTGTCGACACTTTGGGAAACACATAAAATAGAACGGGCTTTTGATTACTGTAGCTATACTTGGTTTTTGGTAGTGGAATAGAAGATAAATAAATATTCACGGACACTTAACACAACGCCTTCTAGTCCTAAACTAAGCAAAGCTTGTACGATGGAAACTAGATGGCTGATAGAATACATGCATACATTTTTATCTTGTAAAGTCATACTTATAATACATAGAAACACCCAGACACAGAACAAACATCTATGTTTACAACACACAAATGTTTGTTCTCGATGGGGATCGAACCCACAACCCACAGCACGGAAGGTAGAGCTACTACCGACTGAGCCATGACGCCTGTAGATATTTTTCTTTATTCAATTTCTGGCTATAGATTATAATGATACTCGTCTTATTTATTTACTAAGTTTTTTACGGCTAATTGCGTATACCTACTCCCTTTCATCATGATGCGTATATTTTGTATGACCACAGGGTTCACAGCTCAGCCAGTATAGCTCTCCCTTCCGTTTTGTAGGTCGTGGATTCAATCCCCACTAAGAACAAAATCGTGTATGTTATGCAGGTTTTTAGGCAAACACAGATGTTTATTGTTTTATGAGTGAAAAATAAAATGCTCATAAGTATTAAATCACCAACCTAGTTTCCACAGTAAAAGTTTGGTTCAGTTTGGGACTTAGGTTCTGAGACTTTGTGTGAAATATCCATGATAGACAGGCGTCATGGCTCAGTCGGTAGTAGCTCTGCCTTCCGTGCTGTGGGTCGTGGGTTCGATCCCCACCGAGAACAAACATTTGTGTGTTATAAACATAGATGTTTGTTCTGTGTCTGGGTGTTTCTATGTATTATAAGTATGTATTTACAACAAAAAAATGTATGTATGTATTCAATCAGCCATCTAGTTTCCATCGTACATGCTTTGCTTAGTTTGGGACTAGAAGGCGTTGTGTTAAGTGTCCGTGATTTTTATTTTTTATTATCCTTAAAAAGATTGCATCCCACCTTCACCGATATATTTCTCATGCAATAGGATAATATAGCTATCTATAAAAGATTATTTTATTTGCCACAGCGGGATATGTAATAGTTTTCCATTTGAACGCGGTTCAGTGAAACTTTTAGTTCTTATTTTTACTGTCGCCACATCCACTGAATTTTTACGATTCCGCTTTTGTCCATTCACTCACGGTCAAAGAGTTTTAATTACGTGTTTCATTTTGCCGTAAATAAACGTATACGTTCATTTTTGCGTGGTGGAAAACTCTCGCATTTATTTATCTATTCATTTTGCGCCAGTGACGATTTAGTATAAGAGATGATTTAGGTATATCCAGTAAGCTGGTAAATAAAACTCAAATGCGATGATTAACAAGAAGAAAAAATTATAATCACAGCTCCATACACTTCTCTAACTCTCTTCATTCATTTCTCCTAGAAACAGCCCATGCTGAAGTCCTTACCTTCGTGAAGCCTTCAAAATCAGTCAAGACTATCATCGATTTTAAGAAAAACTTTTATTGAAATGTGTAATTTTCAAAACTTGTTTTTTTTTTTAGAAAAACCTCATCTTTAAACTATTGTTTATCGATATCAGGTGTTGGAGGTCTCAGAGCAACAGAACTACGGATATCACCGCCCGTGGTAGAACGAGGCAGCACTGCCAAGCTTGCCTGTCTGTACGAGCTGACAGACGCACCATTATACTCTGTGAAGTGGTATAGAGGGCGCCACGAGTTCTACCGGTACTCGCCCACGGAGGTGCCGAATACGAAGATCTTTCCTTTTGCTGGGATCAACGTTGATGTGAGTAATAAGCTAGTTCCTACAAGATTTATTGATTGAGAGTTCTAAAACCAATTGGAATGATTTGAGATGAGCTGCAGATGAACTAAGCTGTGTCGAGTATATTATGTAAATATTTGGGGGTGAAAAACGGGATTTAGATTTACTAAGTGTGATAGAAGTTTTTTGGACATTTTTGTCCCAGTAGTCACGTGATATAGTAGCACAAACCAAACCAAACATGCTTGCGACAAGTACCTGACTATTTCTTTCTACAATATGATAAACAAAATTTTCAACTTTTACAAGAAATGTCCCCGAGCGCTATCTAAAGGACCATTTACGTAAATATGCGTAAAATTCATGCTTACATGTACATTTACGTAAATACCGGGAAGTTTGTCATGGGGGACAATTTGTCTTCGCAAAACTGTCACAACCCACTGCTAGTCATGTAAATGCATGTTAGTGGGTTTGTGTTCCATTTAGAGATGCGAGGCGATACTATTAAGTTGGTTTTGGTTATATTTGGAATATTTTTTTTGTTGTCATCGTCTTCAAAATTGGAAATGTAGTATACATAAAGCTATTCAAACTAAATTGTGATTAGTGATAAAAAAACAAGTAAATCAATTTTGGAAAAACTTCATAGTCTTCAATCTAAAATTACGTCTCAAGGATTGAGAATATTTGCTAGCATTCAATTGATGTGCTAGTACAACGTATGTACTTCTGTATTTATGGCTGACATGTCATCATAACACTTGTAAAATCTAAATGCATTCAAGAAAAAGTATCAAATAGAAAAAAGTGTAAAGTAATATTTCCTGAGTAAATATTTTTACATTGTTTTTCATGCAGTTTTTTTAAAGTGTAGCTAAACGTGGGCTTTCTTTGTTAAGCGTGCGCGGCGAAACACAATAGCACCGCGTTCAATGTACAGCGTTCTTTAAATTTCATTTTACGACGCTAACATTTACTACGTCTTCTATCAAAGGTTGTTGTGCTGGAAAATATGCGAATCTCAAACTTTCTAGAGAAAAATGTGAGACATCATACGGAACCGCATCTCGGGCGTAGTGCAATAGAGAACAGCTGGTGCAAAAACCGCAGTCAAACTGTTTGCAATAAAATTTATTACAAACCATATCAGCTATTTCTAAAAACTTATAATGATCCGAAATCGATTACGAATAATCTGTTTTTCCATAAATATATTTATAGAAAAACATTTTTTTTTTTTTTTTGTGTGTGAGCTAGGTATAGCTCACACTAAAAATAACAGAATCTAACGGAATTTTCCATATTTTTCTCTTACAGGTTATTGTGTAAAATCTATATAGAATCGTTACCCATTGCGTTGCGGCAATAAAAACATCAATATATTAGACAAAATCAAAAAAACGTTTGTTACAAATGAAAAATGTGGCTAAACGTAGACTGGAAGCAAAATTAAGCTGCTGCCAAACATCTTCCAGGCAATTTACTAAACTAACTTAAACTAAGCTGTGACCGCAGACTATTATTCTTAGCTTAGAGGGTTCCGTAGAATTATTTTTACCTGTTGAACAGAAACAATGTACTTTATGGCTTGGAATTTGGTAAATATTCCTTAAGTTCAATTTAGTGGAAGAGAAATGCGGTCTTGTTTTACTTTCCTGAAATATAAGCAGGATGCTGAGGTGTTTTTAGTAGATTGTTCTTATACCGGGTGTAAGTTGAGAAAAAAATAACGGGGTCAGAGACATAAATATTTAAAAGTCTCATAAAGTAAGGTCAGGGCCTTTAGCCTAAGTTATATTAAACTAATTTGCAAAAAAACATAACATTAATAACCATATTATTATAAAAAAAAAATTTCTTCATATACCAACTTACCTACTGCGGTCCACTAATCATCCATGCTAGGAAATTTCTAAACAAGATTAGACAAGAACCAGCAGAAAGTAAAAAAAATGCATAAAAACTGTTTTTAATTATTTTCATATTTTCAAAAATTGAGGTAAGTATAAAGTTAAGCAAATGGATAATTAGAATTGTACTCAAGAAAATTCAACCAATTAACACATGATTATGCGTGACTGCGAAGCATTGTTTGAATTACAAACGCACTACCAGCCTTCTTACGTTGCTTAATTAATTATTAATTTGCGTTCATAAAAGCTATTCAGTACACCCTGTATATGCGAACAGAGCGTTGAAGTGTTTAGAAGATTTTCTCTTTATATCACACTTCGCTGGTATTACGGTTATAATGTTGGGGTAAATGGCCAAAATTATGGTTTATGCTGATAATGCTCACGCTAATGGTGTTCAGGGAATAACAGGTAAAAATCACATTTCTTTTTACTTTTTAATGAGATTGCTTAGGATAAAAAATTTGATCCCATTTTTAAAATGAAATAACGGTTATGAACGATGTTCATTCTGTACATGCTTGGTTTTAAAGATGGTTTTATGTTTAACCCTAAAAATAGGAAAGGATATCAAAATTTTATATCTATTTATAAAAAATGTTGTACTCTTAGCAATAGGTATTAGTTTTGTATGTACATTATTCTGACCGTAATTTTTCAAAATGTGTCATGGTTTAGTAAACTCATAAGTATCTACCTACCATAGGCCTGAAGCAGTAATCCTAAGGCACGGTAGAAATTTCGAATCTTTTTTAGAATGTAAAAGAAAAATATCTCAGGCATAATAAGAGTTATTAATTCGGTTGCGTAAGAAAAGCTCAAAGTAAATTAACAGAAGAAATACATTTTCAGTGAATTGATTAATTAAAATATTTTCAGGCAACAGAATACCAATTCTAGTATTTAAGCATATTATGTAGAGGCGGCCAACTGAAAATGCTTTTTATTAGTAAAGTTATGGCTTAATTTGAAAGAGAACAAACTCTTAGTTTTTGAAGTATTGAATAGCTCGATGGTCCGATGATATTGTGGCTATAGTTGGGCAGCAGTGGAGAAGACTCGCGTAGGACCGGAGAGACTGGCGTACTAAAGAGGAGCCCTATACTCAGCAGTGGGTGTATACAGGCTGAATAGATAGATAGATAGAAATAGCTGAACAAAGGCTTTCTTACAGACTTGAAGGGAAGCGTAGTGTACGCCCTCCGGCCAGCGGCGATGATCTGCAAAATGAAGCGCAAACACTGGGTGAGAAGTCTCAGTGGCGAGTATTGGTACCTACGTCCAGCAGTGCGTATATGTTGATAATGATAATGATAGATTTCTAGGGTAACTGATATGTATTACGGCACTCAAAGAATAATAAATAATGAATACTCATGAACATGATACAAAAAAAAAAAAGATAGAGACTTTCCTGAGCCCTTTTTCAGTCACTGCTTTTTGGTAGTGTACACTTAAATTTTGGACAATGCGTCCAAGACTCAAAGCCTTTGCAAAAAAAAATATGAAAAAAATAATAATAATAGTTTATTCAGAACAATGTAAAGTATGCATAAGGTGCAAATTAAAACGAAGAGACTGCAAAAGTTATAAAAACTAAGTAGCCGCCTCAACGCCCATCTCCAAGGAACCAATGATGGTTTGTTCAGATACAGAAAGAACAAATGAAAAAATAACTAGAATCCAAAACTCACAGACTCACGACTGCAAGCTTGAAGCAACGTACCTAAAAATTCTCAAAAGTATCTGAATGTGTGCATTAAGGGGTAGTCGCAAGCAAGTCCACACGCCCTATATTTTATGAATTGATCAATTTAAATAAAGTTCCTGGTTTATTAGTCCTGCAACCAGCCCCCAAACTCCTCCAAAACTAAGAACTAGAAATTCAAATGTAACCAAACGTCCAATTACACAACTCTAATTTCAACTCTAATATTTATCCCCTCGTAACTTGTACCAGCCCTTTAAATTAAGGGCTCCAGACTAGGAATTTAATTAATTCAAAAGGGAAGCGGAGGTGCGTATTGTTTGTTACGTAAATAAATGGACTATGGAATCCGATTATTCCGTTTCGATTCTTGATTTACTTCAGTTGACTGAATGTAGGGTTCGTATTGTATTGCAATGAGCTACTTATGTCATAGAGTATAGAACTAACGGACAGAATAGCCACTCTCTACCCTTTGCGTTTGGTGTCTCCGCATTTTTCTTCACAGGCAAATAAACGGAAAAGAGGAACGACACCCTTTATGCCTCCAAGACCTTTGATGTCCTTAGTTTATCAACCAACTAGCCAGATTGTCAGTTAAGATCCAAATATCAATATCAACCGTCAACACAGGATGACATCAGTTATGAAAATATATAGATAGATAGATAAACACTTTATTGTACATAATGAGAAATTACATACATTTATTACATAAGTACAGGAAATAACATAAACAGGCAGTGCAATGGGCGGCCTTATCGCTAAAAGCGATTTCTTCCAGACTTTATACATACATACACTGACCATCCAACTAGGTGGACAGCGTGGTTAGTCGGTTGGTAATAGACGAAAAAAGTCACATGCCAGAACTAAGCTTACGAATCCTAATGAAAAGGCAAACCCCACATTTCCATTACAGTTCTTTGTATTCATTTCAAACTGGCTCATTCATAATGTATGGGTCGTCAAAATCTCAAGCACCAATCGCGATAATCCTATCGCCCGAACGCCACACAATTTCCTCTCAGAAAGAGCATCAAATTGATCAATCCCGAATGGATATTGAGTTATAAAAACTCGCGAGCACATTCCCACTCCGTAAGAATAAAAGAGAAACAAAACGACTGATATTATCGCCACAGTGCGGCCGAGACAGCTACATCATATAACAGAGCAAGAAAATATATTTCAGAGCAATGACCGAAATTCATTATGTGAATAAACATTTATGATTCTCTACTTATATAGCAAATATCAATCACTTAACAGGGTGTACTAATCCAGTCTTGCGTATCCACGCATCTGCCCGTTTGAGTTGGTCAGTTTGATCAATTTTTGAACAACTTTCAGATGATAAAGACTATGCAACTGTAAACTAGTCAAACTAGATGGCACATAAACGAGGCGCAGTTTTTATTGCTCTTACGACTCTGTACACGGATGTACTATACTCCTAAAAACCAGCCCTAAAGGAGCCACCGTGCACTTTTAGCATTTGCTGAGCTAGTAGGTAACTTTTTTACGCATCTGTTCTTTATAATTTAATGTTTGTTTTATTGTGTTATGTCTTTTGCGTATAAAATAAATAATTTCTATTTCTATTTTCATATAATTATTTTGTGTTCAAACCGTCTCGAGACATTATTGTCCGACTACTGTGTTTCGGAATAATAGACGTACAGTGCAAAGTTGCAAACTGAACCAGCCATTCTGTCCTGTCATCAGAGTGTGAAAAAGGAGGCCATGATAAGGATTGAATGTATGAACATCTGCTGTGTCGCCGACGGGGAAAGATGGCCGCGTCCTTAGAAAAAATGTAGTCGGAGACGCTTTGAGAAATGCTGCCTAGAGAGGTTTCTTGATTGTGTTTCGAGCTAGTTCCTTTGTCTTTGTCGACGTGTGTCATTATGGCTCTGTTTACTCGACTGCGTCAAACAAAATGAGTGTGTTTACTCTTCTCCCATATTTTTCATTGTTAAACTTCGTAACAGAAAACTAACTGATATTAGTACCTATGAAAATTACTGTTATTCGTCCCAACAATAGGTCGACTCAGTGGGTCGAACGGGAATGGACGAGATGATTAAGTTTTTAGTAAGTAGGTAGATAGATTTCAGTCAAGGGCAATTTAGTGTTTGAAATTATAGAGCAGTGAATATTTTTGTTATCGATGGAATTACAATTTGATATGTAGGTCATAATAATACTAACAACAAAATAGGTACTTACTCCGTTCTGAAGTAAAACAATACTCTGAAGACGCCATCTCTGGAGCAATCAAAACAGTCGCTGTTTGTCTTCAAAAGTTATTCAAACTTTCGTTCAATATTTACTTACCTATAAAGTATTTACAGAAGCGAGTTACTGCAAAAGGAAAACAAATCAGTGTTTTTTCAAATGGATTTTCATTAGTAGTTTCAAAGTTTTTTCTTATTCTCAATAACTCTTTTTTACCTATTGTGCTTTTATTAGTCGGCAAGTCTCTTTTTTTTAAATATTGAATAGACTATCTGATTATTTTGACTTCAATCTCACCTGATAGTAAGCGATGATGAAGCCGACGATAGAGCAAGACGGTCTAGAAGACACTTATTCATATTCACCCTTGCCTTGAAGACATTAATATCATAAGAAGTCTCTGTTTATTTACTAAGTTAATACTTACGTAGAACATTTTCTAGTTTAATTATGTTATCGGGTGTACTACCGCCTGTAGTATTGAAACGTTCACTTGCGCGTGCGGCAGCGAAACTGAGAAAAAACTGTCAGTAGGGTGTTAGTAAACTGTGTGTAGGCTGCAGCTACACTTACCACCAGGTGTGCTGGCAGCCAAATGCTTAGCTATAGCTCATAAAAAAAAAGTGGTATGACAACATTTCGCATTATGATTGTGTCTCGCTCAAACTATAGCGAGATTAGTACAGTTGCTTTCAAGGAAGCAGATTCAGAAGAGGTAGGTATGCACCTGATTTTAATTGTTCTTGATCTCAACGATGTCTTACTAAAGGGTATTGAAATCAATAGCAAATTTTAATAATAACGTGGTCAATTTTAAGCAGTGGTCAAAATCATATTTTAAAGTATTCGACCGTAAAACTAAATATGTAAATAATTCAGAAAATGTCAAACAGTTGCAGATATCAATACAGCATGCTATAGATAAGTTATGGACGAGTTAAAAAGAGCACAGTAAGATACAATGAATACAGATGTCGGTGCACCTGCTCGAGAGCAGATTTAGAATGAAATGAAATATTTGTTCCATTTTGTTTCATGAACTTTGATTTTCTAAAAAGCGGTGCCATCTCACTATGCCATCTCAGTTGTAATACTAAGACACTCTTAAATAGTGCTACTTGGTGGTTCGAGTACCTATGTTTTTAGCCATTATAAAAAAACTCATTGACAAATCAAGAAAAAAAAACATTTCATTCTCAAAAGAATCTACTGGATTTTTGAAATGATTTAAAGAGTCCAAAGAGATTTTTGTGAGGCTGTCCGTAATGTTTATTTTAATGAGAATATTGTGATTTCCCATGGAAAGTGGTATTCTGTCCTTCTACCTCTACCTCGTTCTGTTTTTGCAGATTTGACTATGACTAGCGTTTTTTCTTCGAAATATTACGGCCGTCAACATCACAGCAGCGTTACTCTTTACTGTCACAATCAATTTACAATTCTCTTGCTCGAGTCGTGCTCCGCTGAAGTCAGATGTAATTATTATGCACATTGATTTATAGCTTTCTGGTCCAGTGTTGTTTGAACACTGATTTCATTTTATTTTGCTTGTGACTAAGCATTGTCGGAGGAATTTTCTTCTAAATATATAAAACTTTTTTGAAGCTGACTGACAATCAACGCACAGCCTAAACTATAACTCCTAGAGGTATGAAATTTGGAGGGTAGTATCCTTATATAGTGTAGGGGTGCACTAAGAAAGGAATTTTGAAAAGTCGCACTCTAAAGGGTCTAAAATTAGGATCAAAGATTTTAACCTAATAATGCGTATGCTGCTACTACGCGAGCAAAGCTGCGGGCGACAGCTAGTATACCCATACTAACATAATTTGTACTAGCAAGAGTAATTTAACACCTTAAAGAAGCGAACTGCTTAATATAGAAGTACCCCATAGATTTCTAGAACCAACAAACAAGACTATGAAATTATTATATTCTAGACTATGGTCCATGGAGACTTTTCACATTACATTTCTAATGGTGTTTCCGCATGTTATTCGTGTAACTCTGAATGTTCATTTTGACCGAATTTACTTCATCTTCGTTATAGGCAGTAGTTACCACTTAGCAACAGGTAGGCCATCGGCTTATTTCAACATTTACTCGTACATGCGTGGCATAAATTACAAAGATTACTTTGAATCATCTGAAGAATAACGAAAAAAAGGCTTTAAAAAGAAAAAAGAATTTGGAATTTGGAAAAGTTTTTGTAATTTATTGTAGGTACACTAAAATAACACATAAACAGAAGACAGAAAAAGATAACACGTACAAAGGCGAGCTTAACCCTAAAAAGAGTTTTCTTACAGCAAACCTTTGAGTTGCATCTAATCGGAAAATATTTTGTCAACAGTTGGCGAATTCAAACCAGAGCCAAGTGGTACTGACGAAGGTTGGCTTCGGGCTGTCAGGGAACTTCAGCTGCGAGGTAACGGCTGACGCTCCATCGTTTGCCACCTCCATCGTCTCCAACAACATGGAGGTTGTTGGTGAGTATCTCATTTTGTACTGGTTTGGATCAGTTAGACCCACATGCATCAAGCCAACTAGATAACTAAGTTGTTCCGTGACGTATAGAGGGCGCTGTCTCTTGTCTATTGATCCTGATTAACGACATTATATCTCTGGCATGACGTCAAGATCACCAGAGTTCTCGGACAGTTTTTAAACGTAACTTATTATTTAGTTCATTAGTTTTGATACAGAATAATGATTGATTTGTTGCAAAGAAAGTGGTGACCTCAACTTTTCCTATTATTATTTTTTAAGCTGTACCTAGGTATAGACCTTATCTTCAAACCTATACTGGGAGGCAATCGTTGTCTCATAAAATCCTGCCAAGTTCAAGCCTGGCAGGTTTTCTGAACTGTTTTCATACTAAATCCTCCATACTAAACTATGATTTAAAACTATTAGTAGTATTATCGCGTATCAGCGCGTTTTTTGCCGTCAAAAGCTTCTTGTTTTCGTATATTTGTGGCCACGTCTCTTGACATTATGCTAGGCAACGAAAGCAGTTCCGAGCTTGCGATATGGGGGCAAAACTTTAAAGGAAAGATGTTTTATCAGACAATAAATTCCTTAACGTGCAACTTGCTTGGTAATCTGAATTTTTATCAAAATAGACGTAAAGTCAAATATCTCTACATTGAATTAAATCTTTTGTCAACAGTTCTCCCTCCAAAGCCACCGTCCCTGGTGACGAGTCAGCACTACTACACTCCTGGAGACATCCTGAATGCAAACTGCTCGTCCGGGCCCAGCCGACCGCCGTCCGAACTCACTTTCTACATCAATGATGTACCTGTGAGTAATCTACTTCTGAAACGAGTTACAGTAACCTATCAACAGTAAAAAGCAGCTTCTTAGTGTGTAGCGCCATCTATCTCGCTACATGAGAACTATCCTAGATCGCGCAAACGAAGTTATCACGGAGTTTGAACATAAGTAATACTACCGAATACCATCCATTGGTCCTCGGACCCCGAGCCAAAGGTCGCTCGGCGTGGAAGATCTTCCCTTTTCGTTGGAGGACACATATCCTACAGAGTTCTCCTCATAGTGAAAGAGCTCGTCCGGGGAAGTATCACCAACGTACTTATTTCTGCCAACAAGCAGCGTTGCTCGCGTTCTTGTGTTTTGGTTTAAAGAGTATGGGTACCATGCCGGTGCAATTACAGCCACATGTCTCAGAGTGGTTGGTGCAGTGCACGTCCTCACTGGATGTGCACATAGGCAGTGGGACCACCTAACATCAGGTTGAACATCGGCTTGTTCCATCATTTAGTTGTAATAAAACGAGAACAAAGCGACCTGTCGCAGTTGTGTTACTGTATATAATATGTGGAACAGTGATTGGGGAGAAAAATTAATATAAAACACACGCGAACAAAGTCACAGACTTTTTTAGACCATGAGCATAGAAATCTTTTTCATATTTTGCCAGTATCCATTGTATAATTTATCTTTATCGCTCACAATCGCTACTTATTGATCACATTTTTTAGCAAAACTTCAATATCGGACCGTTTTTTGGCAATTATTATGGTCGTTAGTATCAATTTCAAAAGATATATCGATATTGTTGTCATTATCATAACGAGCTTGTACTTTTTCATCAACAAAAAAGGTTTTAGAGATATAAATTGAGGAGGCAAGAGAAGTCATTCACTTTATAAAACCTAGTTCAAAATGTATATGTAAGTTTGTTTGTTACGCTTTTACGCGAAAACTACCTACTTAACCGATCATCATGAAACTTTGTACACATATTCTTGGAGGTATTAGAAGTAACATAGGATACTTTTTATCCCGGAAAATTAACGGGATCCAATGGGACACGAACGAAGTCGCGGGCGGAAGCTAGTAGATAAACTATAAACTACTTATCAGATGCAGAAATAACTACGATTTACTTAAAACTTTCAGAGCATACAACTAAACTAAAGAACCTCTACAAAAGACCGAAATCCAAACTTATGAAACTCCTCGGAGAGGCATTGTGTAGGTAAATTAAATTTTGCAGCATAAACAAAACGCGAAGTATACTTTATTAACAGTAAGTTTACTTTTGTGTTAAAACCACAAGGCTGCAGCGTTGCATAAACTGAGCGTTAAGCGGAGCGGTTCGTTCCAGTTTCATTAACTTAAGAAACAAAGAGGAATGGTAATTTTTGCTGAGAAGTTTGAAAAGCAAGCCTTCAATAATCTATGACCCTTTTTATAGTACTTAGGCTTCAATTCGATAAAACTACTGATAACAGCCTAAGAACTACACTTGTAACAACGAAATACGAGCGTGCAAAGCAAAATCTTACCCCAAAAGTTCTGCTAAGCTTCTTGAATCCTAAAAACTATTTTTATCGACATTATCTAAGCTAGGCAGACCTACATAGCCTTTACCAAGTAAAGTTCACCTAAAATGTTCGCGTTAGCACGAGGCTATCATTCAACGCTTGTCTCTCAGCTAAGCCGCCAGTCCGAGGCTTAGCCTGAATACTATACAGGCAAGTTTTAATGCTTTTCGTTGCTCGCGAATCTCCAAGAGCTACAGATTTTCGAATCTAGGACGGATTTCAGCACTATTGTTCCTGTCTGATGTATAAGCCCATTCACTGGGCAACGATTTATTGCCTCGCACAGATCGCTATTAGCGATAAGGCTGCCTATTGTAATTCTTTGTTATTTTATAGGTTGCTAAAACTGTAGGTAGGTGTTCTTATCTATTTTGTAACTATAGATACAGTGGTTAGGTGATCAATCAAGTTAGTACATGGGTAGGTACTTATTGTGGACTGGCTGATACCCGTGACTTCGTACGCGTGCGAAACTTTCCACCAAAATATCTGTCAACCAGCATACGATCCGCGAACGTGCAAATAGACAAACAGTCAAACTCGATTATCGGCATCAGAATCGTTTATTTAGTAGATCTGCATATTTAATTTATCCATATCTTTAAAATTTAGTTTTTGGCTTTTTTTACAGTTTTATTATAATTGTATAGATTTAGATATTGTTTATTAGAAGCTGCGTAATGGAGGTATTAAACCAGTCTATTTCGGGCAATCATAATCTCTTGTTATTCCCAAAATTTCGGAATAACAACATTATCCTATATTCGAGAGTCTATTACGCAGAACGTGAAAAATTATTTGG
This sequence comes from Eulithis prunata, assembly GCA_918843925.1. Classification (NCBI taxonomy): domain Eukaryota; kingdom Metazoa; phylum Arthropoda; class Insecta; order Lepidoptera; family Geometridae; genus Eulithis; species Eulithis prunata. The sequence goes on along the minus strand of OU974016.1, from coordinate 1,155,991 downwards.
TTTTTTTTATTTAGCCATTTTTTTACGGCTTAGCAATAATTAATTTTTGATGTTGACTGTACAAACCAACGCAAGCCACGTCTAAAAAAAATTGTATATAAAAAAAATTAAACTAGCAAAACCCACTGCATATTTTTTTACAACTAAATATTGATTGTAACCACTTCCTCACTGAGCACATCCACTGAGGATCCACTGAATGTTGGATTTAACCTCTAAAAATGTTAAAGTTATCTAACAAAATCTACATTGTACCATTTCACGGGTAAAATTGTTTGTTCATTGTTCGTTATGTTGATATTAGCAATTTTCTGCTTTATACACGTTCCACGGACGGGCTTATTCAATAATGTCTGAATTTTGAACAGGATTCTGAGTGCAACTGCTAAATAAGCTTTTGTGATCTAATCTTGCGATTAGATGCAAATTGTGGTACGAGATAACACTTTTTGTGAAGAAGAAACTACTAAAAATCGGGTGGGTACTTGTAAAAAAACATTTCTGATAGATGAAGTCACATATACCTGTTTACGTATAGTTACTGCTTGAACACGAGAACTAATTATCTAAAAATCTGTCAATACATGTGAGTACAGAAGAAGAATGTTGGGTGAACTTTCTTCCTCATGTACAATACCACAAATTAGGGAGTTTAAAAGCGTAGCCAGTACTTAAAGTAGGTAGCCAGATAACCGTACCCAACACGTGACCAGGCTTTACAACTAACTGCAGATATTCCTCCCGCAGGTAACACCAGGGCAGTACCAAGTGCACCCAGTCGCCGAGGGTCTTCTCCGAGCTGATCTGGACGTGCAAGTCCAGCTGTGGCCGGCGCACTACGAGCGAGGTGCGCCGATCTTACGCTGCGAAGCGAAAGTGGGAGACCTCTATAGAGAAGATAATACTGTCGCACTGTACTCGGCGAATAGCGATCCTAAGATTGAAAGAGGTGAGGAACTCCCCAGCACTCCTAATTTAAGAAGCATATTTCATTTTTTATATGTCTCACGCATATGCAGCATATGTCCCAGGCATATTATGCAGCATATGCAGGGACCTGGGACATATTCAGGGGATGCAGCATATGACCCAGACACTACAGCATCCGGTTTATTGGCGTGTGGGTTAAAAGGGGCCCAGGGTACAAAGAGGATAAAAAATCATCTTGACTAAATGTAAAGGCATCATATTTCATTTTATATACAATGTCTACAGGTACTCGTTTTAAAACATTTGAAAAGGTGGTCATTCTTCAGAGATAGTCCGTAATCATTCTAACCCAAACACCCATTCACCCTCGCCGATGACCACAAAGCGCTTTAAGCGCTGACGATGCTAAACATGTCATTACCCTCCATAATAAGAGCCAATTTTAGTGCGAGCAAACGAGCGATTAAAATTGAAACGTCCAGCTGCAGTTTCCTTATATTCTGTAGCAAACATAAAACAGGCGTAAACTTAAACACGCTAAGCGTTAGCGTTTTCTAGAAAATATTTAAGGAGATCATAAAACAAGTTAGTTCAACACAGCGTCTTTTTGCGCTTGCTTTTTGCAGTTCTGTAAAGCTGTAAAAGTCGGGAGATAAATACGATGTAGGTAATTATTGAACTAAAAATTTGTGTAAAACAGTTTATCATTATTTTCCATTATTAATTTTTTTAAACTAAAAATAAAACTACAAACAGTGTTAATACATCAGATCCTAAAAAAAAATCATTCTTTTACTTTATTTATTTTACTCTCTAACTATTATTTTGCAATATTTTGATGATTTTGGTGACGCTTTTCTTGACTAAAGAGATTAACTTATGATTTAGGGTTATGTACCTGTTTTTTACCAATAGTCCAGTTCTGAATTTATGAACTAATAGACTGTCCCATTATCTAACTTACTCTCTTGTTTACTACGTCTGGCGATAACTTGCCGACATAAAGTTGCTCGTACGTTAATCTCTTACCGGTCATATTAAAAGCGCCATTAAAACTAAAATAGAATGTTTGGTCCAACGCAAACACTGTGAATTAATTGCCTGTAAATAATGCGGCATATGCAACGTATAATGTTCTAAATATTATGTTCTATTGTTATATGAATCTATGTAGAGATATCCTATAATAGCCCAGAAGGAGGGTAATGATATTTATCTAGAATTTTTGTTTTGATTTTGCAAATGCATTGAGTAACTGGATAAAAGTCTTCATAACGTTATTTCAAAAGAGTGAGTTTTTTTTTGGAAAGTGAAGTCAGGAAACTAATGACGAAAATGAAAATCCTATGATGTAACAAAAACATTATTTAGTGTACAATATCACAGTAAAATAACTCAAGGAATAACTGATTGTTTTGGAGAACTTTTATTTTCAAAAAAAATAACTTGATTTTACTTGAAATAACGAAGATGTTTGTAATTTGGAAAATAAAATGTCACAACAGAGTGACAAAAAAAATTTAGCAAACATAACGTAAAAAAACATCAATTTCTGTTCCATATCAAAGTAATTTTTTTAAATGTGTAACTTAAGTTCTGCGAACTCAATACAAAGTGACGTGCACCGAAGATAAGTTTATTATCGTAACAAAGCTCTTCTGTGTGTTTGGAGGAAATTACCGTGCAAATGAGTCGACAAGCCACAAAGAGGGCTTTGACACTGCTAAACTGCATTCACTGCAAAGTAAGCTATTGCTTGGTCGTTAAAATTCAATATGGCTTGTGAGTAGCTCTGCCAACTCATAAAATATGCAGAAGCATACCGCACCCCTATAGATGAAAACCCTGCTAACTTAAAAAGTAGCTAAATTGAGTTAGCTTTTTTCTCTCTGATAGGTGCTCTAAAATCACTTTTTTTTCCGCAAACGGATAACATTTTATGAGTGGAACTTTGCTCTAAATCCTTGCTTCCTGCAGTCTCATTGCACCACAGAATGAATAACAGTGATAACTGAAACATCCTGCTATTTTATTAACACAACGAGAAGATTACTTTTCGCAGAACTGTGGCTTAGATTGCAAATGTCAGAAGTTCGACTTGTCCACGTAATAAGTTTTTTTTTTCAAAAAAAGGCTTCCTGATCTATACAATTATAACATACTAAGCATAGAAATAATATATGACTAAATTTAATATTTTTTACCATTAGGTGAGAAAGAAATACGTCATAAATACTAAATTACTAGTCCCTACGACTTATTAATATTCAAGAATGATAGACAGTTCGAAAAACAGCCTCTTATATCTTTGTTCTAAGAAGGTATCGGAATGATGACCTAGAAAATCGATATTTCAATTATAGAATTGAATAATACCGTCTGATCTGATTCCAATTCCAACAAATAAATCTAAAATTATGAACCCAAATGGTCGCGCTCACAAGCTCGAATCTCTACAAGATTGATTGTCTCAAAACAATAGAGGCAGTGCTATCGAGCACGACATAAAAGTTATCGAATCTGACAAACGAAAAGTGTCGGTAAATCGTGAATCCTTTTATCGTAATAGATACGACCTTAGTTTTGAGACCCCTGACCGCTGTCTAGTAATTATATGACAATAAAATAGATCTCTATACATAGCTGCTTAAAGCAGCCTAGCGTGCAGAGCCGGTAGTCTGAGTTTTGTTATGTTGACTTGCGACAAGCGAGAATCGAGAAACTTGCAGTTTTTGTATGGACAAAAATTGTTGCAAATGTCCCGCAAGCGGTGCTTGTCGGGTTTACATACAATATATCTCGCAAGTCACTTCTCGATATACGTTTTGATCAACAAAACAAAACTCAGACTACGGGCTATGGTAGCCTAAATAATTTTAAGCCCGTCGAACGGCCCAGAACAGAAATGCTGTAAAAGAGTTGTATACGCCGAAAAAGGCTGTAACTGCTCGAAACGAGCGACGGATGTGTCGGTATGGTGTTTTACGGTCATTTTAAGTATGAATTTGTTAAGTGCTCGTTTACTTTTAACTGGTTCCGATTAGTAATGGTTGTTTGAGCGGTAATTTGAGGAACAGAGGGTGTAAAAACACTGTTAACGATAAATTTTCTTTTCATTTATGGTTTTTAGTTTAAACCTGCCTTTGAAAAACTTTTTTTTATTACCAATATGATCTGAGATGTAAATTGTCATTAAATCATTGATATTTGGATATTTCACGATGAAGCTATTTCCACTCCAGGCCTATTTATTTGTGCCATAATTTTTTCTATTTTTTAAGCTTTGTTTTTACGCAGCCTATCAAATTAAATTATGAAATTTGTTGTTAAAGAAGTAATCCCTCGTTTATACGTTGTTAATCATCTACTAATATTTCAAATCATAAAAAGGAATTCAACTCGTTTATGGAGCACCAAACTGATCTGTAATAAAAAACGTTCAATATAGCGTTTAGGATAAAAATAACGTTAATATTTTTATCTTCATCAATATTTTGACACACATCGAGATATTTCAATATCACAAATTACTTAAAAAAAAATTGTTATTGTTTCAGTGACGTCACCAGGATCAGCGGCCAAACTCCCCATCTGCCAAATAATACCACTCGTCCTACTTATAGTTTGGGCAAACAACACATAGGTTTATTTATATACATAAATCATAACTGTAAAAATATAAAATTATAATTAAGTAGGTGTCTAGGCTAATGTTGGCGGATAAAATGTGAATTTAAAAATAAATTAAATATAGTTAAATGTACCTAAACGAGCTGATAATTACGCCAAAGAATTGTAAAGACTAAGGATATTGTTGATTTAATACAAATTATATGTCGGATGTTGTGTTTTATTTAATTATCCTAAACAATTTAGATTATTAATAAGATAAATAATATAAAACATTTAAGTCTCCAAAAATTAGCTGGGTCCCGACTCGTGGTCCGACTAATTTGACCCACTGGTGGGACAGTGTGTCGATTTAATGGGCTCGTGGTCCCACTGTTTGGTGGGACCATCAGTCAACGTAATTAGCTACACAACATTTTACGTATTAGATAATCACTTTTAAAAAAATCCACTTTTCACCGCCGAAAACGATTTCCAATGACGAAAATCGGCAAGTGCTTCAAATCGTACGGGAAGTGTAATTAAAAAAGTTCATTCGGTAACTGCTAAAAGCTTTAATGCGATTCTGCAAACAGCTAGTTTTATTGGTTAGTTTTTTTTTTTTTTTTTTTTTATAAATATTGACGGACACTTAACACAACGCCCTCTAGTCCCAAACTAAGCAAAGCTTGTACGATGGAAACTAGATGGCTGATAGAATACATACATAATTTTTTTTTGTAAATACATACTTATAATACATAGAAACACCCAGACACAGAACAAACATCTATGTTTACAACACACAAATGTTTGTTCTCGGTGGGGATCGAACCCACGAGCCACAGCATGGAAGGCAGAGCCACTACCGACTGAGCCATGACGCCTGTCAGTTGCGCCTTTCATAGTCGTGCCACTGCTTGGCTCGTAAACTCGATTGATACGAGTTTTTTTCAACGAATAATGACACCAACTGATATATTTATCACTTACACTCCACTTGAAGTGATAAACCTAGTTCGAATTGTAATAAATTGGACTGACCAAAGCCGTTTTAATTCGATTTAGGACCAATGTGAGGTAGCTATGCGGTTTGGTGGCTTTCTGTTGTCTACAACTAAGTGTCAAACTGACACATATAGAATGCTGAATAGAACACATGCCAGTGGGACAATCAGTTTGGCTTTAAAGTCGCATTGTTTTTCAAAGCTATTTTTTTACACCTTTCTAACAATTGAAAGTGTGATAAGGATTTTTTTTTTACATCTTGTTTGCGTATTTAGCAAAAACAACGTTATTCAAATAAATGTAAGTATTTTTTGCTTATTCTTATGCAATGATCAGCAATAAAAAAATTGGGTAGAAATAAAAACAGCGCTTTGTCCAAAAATGAAAGCTAGTTGCACTTTTCATCCCATTTCGCGAAAAAAATGCAACTGAAAACGCGAATACAAACGTAAACATTTCAAAGCCTTTACGAGCAAAATACAAAAAGCTGCTATAATTATGTTAATAGAATGCAATGCGTCTACTCCAAACCTTTGTGCTTGTAATACAAGGGCAGACTGTATTATGATGGAATGAACTCTCTTTATCTAGTGCCAAAAGACATCATCATCATCAACCTATATCGGTCGACTGCTGGACGTAAGTCTTTTCCAAGACGTGCCACTGAGCCCGGTCTTCGGCTCTTCTCATCCAGTGTTTGCCAGCTACATGTCTCAGATCGTCACCCCACCTAGCCGGAGGGCGTCCTACACTACGCTTGCCTAAACGCGGTGCCAAAAGAATGTACTAGAACTTTCGCACTAGATAAAGTATTTTTTTTATGAGGCATTTTGCTGAACACAATGATGGTATGTGTGACTTTTGCCTAACAATGCAACACAATGCCTTCTCAGTGCAAGGTCCCTTTGAGATATGTATTGTTCAAGAAACTGACACCTAGAATGACGTCGTGTATAAGACGATTCTAAATAGTCCCTGTGATTTTAGTAAATAAAATATATTTGACTTTGACTTTATAGATCGAGGTAACCACCATACCAGTTTTGGTATGAGTCACTAAGATTCATTATGCAGTGCTCTACAATTTTCGCTATATATTTTTTATATGAGATAGAATGTTTTTTGGCCACAATCTCACCTGACGGTAAGTAACGAGATGAAACCGACGATACAGGACAGTCTAAAAGACACCTATTCACTCTTGCCTTGAAAAAGCCCGGATTATAGTTTTCAGGAAAGACAGAAGACGGCAGCTAGTTTTAATAATAATTTTTTTAGTGTACATCTTTTAGAATATGACCATCACATGACGGATGTTAGAACCTTAAAGAACTAAGCTTTCACAGCAAGTTTTTCCAGCTTTCCAGCTGCCAACTTCCAAAGTCTTAGATAAGTCCAAGAAAAACAGCATCTCAGGAATGTTTGACGTGTTTTCCAATAGGGAAACTTCTACACTTCGCCCGGCAAAAAGGTAGGTAAGTTTTTAATTTAACTTTAGAGCCACGTTCTTGTGATAATATGACGCTGGTACTATAACGGTGACAGTGATTTAAAAATCACTGACGACGTATTTTTTTTTTTTTTTTATACAATATAGGCAACCGTTTGACCACAATCTCACCTGATGTTAAGCAATGACGTGGTCGACGATGTAGCACGATTACCTAGAAGATACCTATACAAGTACGTATGCAAGTTTTTTAGAATAATTTACTTACTATGGGGTGTATTATTATTATGATTTGTGCTAAGGGCCATACTTATAAAAGTTGATTAAATCTATAGCTCTGTTGCTATTTTACATTACGTGGTTATAAGATAGCAATAATTTATATAGCTGAATAAAGTTATGCAACATAGTTTGAAATTTCTGTTTTTTATTCTGGATTGGTATTATGACTGGTAAGTCATTTGGGAAATTCATAAAAACACTGTGATTTTGTTTATTTTCGAAACAGACTGCAGTTATTTATGGATACTTCAGTTTTATGATTCCAATACAAAGTTGGTTTAGTATCCTGTAGCTGCAACAATATTCTTAGTTTCAATAATAGTACATTATGGTACAAGTGTGGTACATTGGTGATTACCGCCGAGGTGTCATTGAGACCCGAGCCGTAGGCGAGGGTCTTAAGAAAGCCGAGAACGGTAATCACCAATACACACGTGTATCATACGACGTTTTTCAACACACTTGTGAATAAAATAACAATAATTTCAACAGTGAAAACGCGTTGTGAAAAATGTTTCGCTATGGCGGGAAAAAATAATCAGTTTTCCTATGCGCGAGCATTGCGATCGGCCACAGACTAAAGGGATGAGGTTTTTTTTTTATTTATTTTCCGCGCTTAGGGTTTGCGCCTATTCTGCCACGTAAAAATGGGGAATTTAAAGTTTTCTTTTATTACAGAGAAAACAAAAGTTATATTTGAGTGAAAGTTTTATTTATTAAACACGTACGAGTTAAAATTATCTATTTAAATAAGAAGTTGCATGAAATGAGCAAGCAATAGGAACATTCATTTATTTGTTCTATTGAACACGATCTTTTTTTTGAATAAAAACTTTTTTAGTAATAAAGCTACTCAACCAATAAAATTAAAAAAAAAATCTATAACTCACTTGTGAGTTATAGCAATGAAAAAGTCACAGTTTGATTATGGGTGTCATTATGTGCCTAATTGCGGTGACCATAGAGCCACTTTATGAGCAAGTGTGTTGAAAAATTTATTTTTCTGTTCAAAATATTTATGAGCATAGTGCTTAGTACCGCCAGCTAACAAGGAGACATGTAAATAGTCACACTTGTAAGTAGGTACTACAATAAAATATGTATAAGTAGTGTCAAATTGTGTCAAACTATGCGTGATATAAACGCATGGTCATAGGTCGTGGCCACGGGAACCTAACGCAGCAAGCATTCTTCCTAAACCCTGCTAGTGAAGCAAGACCTGCCACGGATACGGCAAGCCCCTGCAAAATGAATAAACAATGTTAAAATGTAGTTATCAACCTTGTGGTCAGTGTAAACTGTGAAACCTAGGTGCCTGATGAATGAAAAAAAAATCCATTGGAATGAAACAGGTCTCGGTTTTTCGTAGAACTGCTGCTTTTTCCCATGGCCCGAGATTCCAAATGGTCTTTTTGTCTCAAAGTTTAGCTTAGGTATTTGCTCGATCGATCACTACAAAGTTCTGGTTCAACGGTTAGTATTTTTACCCCTGATGAAACGAAGCGAACGCTAGGGGAATAGGGTATGTGGTTGTGGTTGTGTGATGCAGCTCACTATTTTACTGTGAGAAAATGTTACTTACTTGAACATGAAGGTACAGAAGTGGCTTTAGTTTATATGAAAACCTGGCCTTTGAATTTGAAGTGGCTATAAGAATAAGAAGAAAAAAAGAAAAAAACTGATTTGTATTTTAGTAACTGTTTTACTTACGATCAAAATTATTTATAGAGGATTTTCTTAGACTCAAGATATTTTGCAAGCTAGGTAGATCCAACCTAAGTAGAGCCACTAGGTTGGATCTAAATGTCTCACAGATGTAAGTGCAGTTCCCTTCAGGAAGACATCGACAAATCAGAAAACAAAAGCAGTCAGAGTGCTATCAGAAAGAAAAAGCTCGGTTGAAAGATACTCTACTTTATTTTCTATGGTGTCCTCTATCTCTATGGAACCAGGTACCTACATAGGCCAGGACACCATGGGAAATAGAAATAGCACTCGCCTTTTCATTCTTCCTGATTTCTATTATGCCATTTAGGTGAAATGCGAAATGTCGATTATAATATCTTCGCCAAAATTGTGGAGTAATGGACGGGCGCAGTCCACTCATAAAAGGCATTTTACTGCCCATTCCGGTGCCACGAATGGCCATTTACATCGAACAATGTTTTTGGAATCACGGCTACATGCACGTAGCCTATTAAATTAATTACAGATATTTTTTTTTCATTTTTTATAACGTTTTTCAACGAAGCCCCGATTTTTAGGATTGATTTCGGTCGAGTTATTGTTTTTTTTTGTAGTATTATTTTTCGTTATAGGGCCTTTTTCACGAAAAATAATCAATTTCTGCACGGTCACATGTCAGTGGTTCTAACAGATATATTAATACATTATTTCGGTTTTGATATATTAATACATATTCTGGACTGAAATCTTTTAGACAACCCATTTGCAATATATTTATTGACATATTTAATTGATAATAAAATAGTTTTCATCCATTAACCAGCTCGGTGAAGTGCCTTGTATAGCGGGATCTTAGGCTATATACACTGTACAAATTCCAAGAATACGCAATCGCTGAAATCCACTAAATCTAGCAACAAATCGAGTAACGAGCTCGCTCAGTTGGATGGATCCAAATGAAATGAAGCCTGCTCTAATTACTAGCATTCCGCAAAACGGCGCGCAGTCACGCGAGGCACGAGAACTCAGTATGTACATCTATATCTATACTTGTAGATAGATATATCTATAGCTATATCTATACCTAGTATATGCTGACTAATCTGTTTGAACATGACGAATTACTGCCTAGAGCAAAAACATGCGCTGTTATTAGAGTAGGTGATTTCCATCATCAGAAATTCGTAGGCAATTGATTTGTATGTTTATTGCAAGCATACATAAAACTTATAGATAAAAAATTTGAATCGAATCAAGTATGTAATATCAAAAGCGTAAATATCTCAAACTAACAGGCAACTCTAATTGGAGGAGAGTTGCCCGAGAGAGCAGTGGAAAATGCTGAAGAAGGTATTTAAGCACACTGAAATGAGAGATTTACTCTATGATATAACTGAAAAAAAACCATGAAAGTTCAGAATCAAAAGGCTTATATAAATAAAATATCGTATATATTATAAAAGTCAACAAAAGCTCAAAAAATTAATATGAATTCAAAACACGAGAAAGCAATGAAGTCTCACAACGCACGAGCGGCCTCCAGACAGCCGTGAAATACCGCTAACGTACCGCCGCGTGTTCATACACTCAGCTACATCAATTGATAATGAACAGTCCTTTGCATCTGATAATTTACACAGCGACAGCAACCCATGCCCGGATGAACCGAAGCTGTGGCGTTTGGAACATTTTTATACGGAGTAGATTTGCTTACAGTACCTCTCAGCCTAGCCGGCTCCATTTACAAGAAATACAATCTATAAATTCTCAATGTATAGCATTTAATTCGTAATATTGAAATTAGTAAATTAAAATATTATTCATTAAGTAGTTACAGCATGCAAACACATCTAAATCAACCGTAAAATGATTTTTGTAAGCTTTTTCTGTAATTTTTATCGCATATAACATAACTAAAACTAAAACCTTTGGTTCATGCAAAAAAAAACCACCTCCACATATATTTTGATCCAATACCAATTACGTAACAAATTTATGATGCTTACAGTACCTACTCAATACCGCTGTAGAATGTTAAACGATGTTCACGAAGTTATGAGTAACGGGTCACTCAAGCTCCTAATAAATGAATGTTTTTCTGTAACTTGCCTGAAAAGAGGTCACTGCGGATATAAAAAAAAGTTACATCACGATGGAACGACTGGCACATCCTTTAAGACTTCAGAGTCAATCAAGACGTTACGTTTTCGTTTTGTGCGTTAAAATATTGCAGTTTAAGCTTTGATTTTGCGCGTGACCTAAACTTGCCAGAAATTGAAAATGTAAAAAGAGTCGTATGACAAGTACAGAAGGCGCGATTAGTTTTATTTTAACGCCTATGTCGTCAGTGTTTGAGCTCGGCTGACAACTGACAAAGGGTAGATTGTTTCAATGGTATCTAAATATTGTATTTTGACTTATAACTGTTTCACCATCTACTGTGCCCAAACAAGATTATTACACAGTACCTCAAAATATTGCGCATGCAAGGCAACGCGACTCAAACTCTACCCAGTACTTTTGGCAAATTTTCACAAGAAAAAGGACCATGCTTTGTGTGCTACCGACTAGAACACTGGTTTTTTTTTAATTTTTTTTATGATAACATTAATGGAACTAGCTGACAGCTCACCTGATGTTAAGTGGTAACTTCTGCCTATAACAATGCATTACCTCACAGAGCAAGTCCAATGAAGACGTGCCCTATAAGGCAATGCACTGCGTCCGTCACTCTGAGACGTAAAGATCTTGAAGTCTCATGTGCCTGTAATTACACCAGCGCCCTTACCCTTCAAACCGGAACACAGCAATGCGAGCATCGCTGCTTGGCGGCAGAAATAGGTACGGTGGTAGTACTTCCCCGGACGAGCTCTCACAAAGAGCTCTACTGCTACTGTTTCTATGACTTATGAATACCCATACAAAATGTGGAATAAATATTTCATACATTGACTCTTGATTGACTACAAATCAGTACGATGTCGTATGTAAAACGTACTCTTAACATGAGTAGATTATTGGTGAAGTACTCGTACTTAAGGTAACTGAAGAGTGTTGTTTGAGCTCCGAGTTCCCGCAATGAGAAGATAAGAGATCATTATCAGAAACCTATGGTATGTGCAAAAGTTTCCCTTTGATTTCTTCCTCATTTTTCTGAGCCGACTGTCATACTTTCCTCTAATAGTTCCATTTAACAATCTCCGAGGTACATAAAAGATAAGATAAAAGTTCCATCGTCACTGAAAGAGCACAGTTTCATTGCACTAGAAGTTTATAAGTCGAGACTTCAAGTTTTATTTGAAAAGTTACAAAAAGTGTGACGTTTGAAAAAAGATTTTTTTTGTAGTTTTCACTTAGGTAGGTACATACACAATACAAGTATGAAAATAACTGCAAACACAAGTATTTATTTCTATTATGAGATTAAAATAAAAATGTGAAAAGTAACATCAACCAGAATCATAGTCACATTTCGGAATGACGTAAATAGACTTAGATCACATTTATTTTGTAATACTACTGTTTTACATAACCTGTAAAAATAAAACTGTTATAATTTAAAAACGTGCTGGTTACTATTTTGGACGTAAAAACTAGAGTTTTTACTATTCTTTTTTTCCGGTTTGTTAACAATAAACACAGTATTTTTTTAGTCCAGTGCCTGATTTGCCAAAACATAAGATCGGTCGGAGTGGCGCTTTTTAAATTTTCATTTCAATGTTACAAACGATTAAATGTTAGGGCGTTGTAAAATTGTTTTACAATGCTGTTAAACTTTTGTTTTTGAGTATTTTAGACTTTCAGCCGACGGGATATTGTTGAATTTAGTTTGGATACAGGTTTTCGTGGTCTTATAAAACCTTACATAAATATCGAGCGTGATAGCCTGTCTGAATCACATAGAAAACATCGTAAAGAAATTATTTTATTCTAGCAGTGGTTCGTTGCATTTTGCACATAATAAAGGTATATTTGAATGTGATTTTAGCTGGTTCCTTGACATTATAATGGTTTTTTTTAATGATATAAGTAATGGAACAAGCTGATAGCTCACCTGATGTTAAGTAGTAACTTCGGCCTATAACAATGCATTACCTCACAGAGCAAGTCCAATGAGGACGTGCCCTGTAAGGCAATGCACTGCGTCCATCACTCTGAGACGTAAAGATCTTGAAGTCTCATGTGCCTGTAATTACACCGGCGCCCTTACCCTTCAAACCGGAACACAGCAATGCGAGCATCGCTGCTTGGCGGCAGAAATAGGTACGGTGGTAGTACTGAACCCGGAGGAGCTCTCACAAAGAGCTCTACTACTACTGAAATGTAGTAGATAAGGCAAGATACAAATATTGCCTCATTATTGTTATAATTAACAAATATTGCACCTTTAAATTTAATTAATTAAAATAAAATAGGCCTACTATAATAGACAATCCACACGGATAAGATAGACTGTTTTGTAATTCTCCTTTTTATTAGAGGATTCAAACCTACAGCTTTGGGGCTGCAACTTTTTATCTCCAGCGTTTTCATTCTAAACCAAAAAACACGCACCAATCGCTAAAATTTTAAACAAAGCTCGTGTCGCAATTTTGCCATATCAATGCGATAACCTTGTGACAATAATAAAATGAAGCTTAATGTATTGTTTTCATCCAACAAATAGTGCAAACCAAACGCTAGCGACATAACTCTTGTTTGTCTCGTCAATAATAATTGCGATTTCACATATTAGAATTGTAAATGAAAATTACGTCAGAAATTTCTGACACAAAAATTATATAAAATAGTGACTCAAAACCAAAGGGGGTTCTATCTTTTAATGTTACTTTGGCACTGGGTACCTTTATCTATTCTGTACATACACTAATGGCATCCAGGTGTTTTGATGGATTCGCCATAACATTTCAGTCATAACTAGCAGATATTTAAATGGTCACTATAACTCGCTAACGTGTGGTTGAACTTAGCCTAAGTGGTATTACTGCGGTTATGAAACTAAATAATTAGCTATTTGGTTTAAAACTGAGTAGTATTTCAACCACGGTTGTTAAACGCAACCACATAGTTTCATAATAAATTTAATAGCAAACGTTTAGGTTATTTAACCGCAAAATAATACCATTGTACGAGTATAATGACCAGTAACATAATAAACAGAATCATACTAAGTTTTAAAAACCTGTTTATTTAATCATCATCATCAATATATATCAAACTCTTTTGAAGCTGACAGAGAATCAACGCACAGCCTAAACTACAAGTCCTAGAGGTATGAAATTTGGAGGGTAGGTTCCTTATATAGTGTAGGGGCGCACTAAGAAAGGAATTTTGAAAAGTCGCACTCTAAAGGGTCTAGAACGCGAGCAACGCCGCGGGCGACGGCTAGTCTAGTATATTTACCTGACTACGGTGAAGCAAAATGGAGGGTATATGATTTACGTGTCGATCTAGTCGACTAGGCTGACCGGATGGTAAAAATCCTAGTCAAACTTACTCCTTCGAAAAAATATGTCCCGGGTTTTACAGCGCCTCGTAGACCTTAAAGACATGGGTTATTCGGTACTTTTGCAAAGGATTTAGTAAATCCACCGAAAAATTGGATAGAAAATAGCCCATCAATCACATAACGAGATGGTTTTTGCGCAGAGCTAATCGATATAAATATCTAAAGAGCCTAAAAAGACTAAAGAATACCTTGATGGCAAAGCCTAATGACGGTTAATCTTTTATAGATTTATCAATAGGTACTTCCCGCGAAAAGGATTCTTCATCAGCAGCAACCTAAAGATGGCGTAAATATTTTCAATCATGCACTGTTTTACAAATCAATTTTAAGCTAGTCTCAACCTGCATTTACAATCCAAACCAGGAAATGTTACCCACATGTCAGTACATAGTATTACAAACTTTTACATTGTTTAATTGTTGTTGGTGTTGTTTCTTCTTCTTCTCTTCTTCTTCTCTTCGTTACTGGCCTCTGTCCGTCATTTCGACAGAAAATTTTGCCAATGTCAAGTGATATAATTGTAATAATATAAGTCAAGTCAAGTCATTTGTCAAGTCGGCTGTCGTTTGTTTTGAAAAGAAAATGGTGGATTTTCACTTCAAAACCTAACACGAATTTTCACATTCAGAAAAACCACTTTACACACATTTATTCCAAGGGCTCACACTTTATGTTACGACCTAAGTATTATTGGTTAAAATTCCACCAAAATTAAACAACAATACTCACAATAACACAAGAAAAACTATTAAAATAAAAGTGCTATGTGTCGTTTCAAAAAATGACAAAACTAATTTCAAAACATAATAATGATGATTGAAAGTGTCATGTCTGCGAGAATGTCACGAGGATTCCCTCAAAAGCAACTTATAGCATCGATGCAATATTGCAGTGTGGAAATTGACAAGTTGAGTCTCTATGACATTGATGAGACTATCGCCTCTATGCACTTGCAAATAGAACGCTATATCCAAATTTCAATCTATCCCTGGTTTTGTTCTAATTAAGGTTACCATAGCTACACTATTCATAATAGTAATGTCAAAAAACGTACCTACGGCTCTATAATATACGTAGCAACGTTGCTATAGTAATGAACCTAAGGACAAGACAAGTGATAGTTAAGAAAATACAAAACCATGCCAAATTTATGAGACTAAATCCTCTTATTACAAAAAACAGTCTGACCTAACTATCGCTGGGATTACTTTTAATACAACAGACCTATCAAAGTTGGCCAGAGCACCTATTAGCAAACATAAATATGAAGTGTGGTTAGTAAAACAACACAGAGCAGATAGTATTAGCGGCAATTTACCAAACAAGGGCTTAAATCAAAATTTCAAATTATTCCACCCCCCCTTTCTGGGAATAAACTAGGAATGCGTATGTTACGGCTGGTTTACTTTTTTTTATTCCATTTATATTTTACACATTGACATCGTTTGAATTTGGAACTATCTGTCAAACTTCCAGTATTAAGAGGCAATAAAGACTCAACTCGAAAAAAGAAGATGAAGAAGAGAAATTAACTATAGCAAATTCAAACTGCAGATTCTTGTTGCTTATGCATGTGGGTCACAATATCTGGTGAAACGAGTAAGATTCAATGAGATCCCAGACTAAAGTATACCTTAAGGTTATTCCGTTACAGTTGAAAGGGATTAGTCACATACCTGAAGCCAGCAATGGTCCAGTGATCCTGAGTTACCTGCATACGGGCTGTATCCGTGAAATCGCATTCATCAAAACTTGGGAATTAGCTCGATCCTCTAATTAAAGCCGAAGGTTGTTAACTTCGGCCGTTCCTTCGGGAACCTCGAGACTTACGCAAATATTAGGTTTGAATAAAAGTTTTATTATTATAGCTTTATTGGCGCTTACTGATCCTTTTGTCGGGAAAGTAATTTGTGGAACCCGCACTTTTATTTACGACTTCTGAATAACACTGCGACTGGGGCTTTAATCAAAATCGATAAATTGAAGATCAGATTTTATGTTGCTACTCTGTTTTTGCTCGTGGCAAATAGTTTGCGAGATCCAACGATAAGAAGTCAAAATCCGTCCAAGGTTGATATTGCCACGATGTCATAGAAATCATAAAAAGAGTAATCCTGTAAACTGTTGTAGAAGTAGGTATGTATCTATTTAGCTGTATCAATCAAAATAATTCACCAAAATTGCTATTAACTAGGTGCTAGTTATAAATTCTTAAATATCTAGAAAAGTTCTCAATGAAATTCTCAAAACCTCACAGAGGTAAGTATGTCCAAGTAAGTTATTTATCAGGATTTATCACAGCCAACATAGGTTTAGAACTCGGTAAACTCCTAAAAATATTTATTATTTGTCTTGGTTTGTGCCATCGTATTACAAAACTGTTGTCCCGATCCCAGACTTGTAAATCATCAACCAAAATCCAAATCAAGTATCTGTCGGCTAATAATATCCGGCGAGGACATTCCGTGGATTTACGACCCTCGTTTGTACGAGCAGGTGGCACCAGTAGGATTATTGCGGTCAAGCCGGGCCCAAACAAGCTGGAAGAAAAACAAGCAATAGCGGTAGCCATATTTACACGCATGGTGACGTCATCGTAGCGTAGAGTTTTTTTACCATTCTAGTTTCAGGCTGTCGTGACGAAACACTACCTTTTAACTGGATTTCAGATGTTTGAATAGAAATAAAAAACTGATTTTTCAAAGGCTACGTTGGGCTACAAATAGCTTAAAATTGAATAACTAGAATGAATACTAGAGTCGTTTTACTGCTTAGCGATCTTTTTCAGTTAGAATTGAGTTAACTTTTAACATACCGATCTGTTTATTTCACAAAAAGAATGATTAATTATCTCCTCTTAAAAGGCCGGCAGCGCACTAGCATCACCTCTGGTGTTGCAGGTGTCCATGGGCGGCGGTGACTACTTTCCATCAGGTGGCCCGCCTGCTCGTCTGCCAGTTATAACAAAAAAAAAAAATTCAGTAGTAGGTACAAACTTACTGCTGAAATAATCATACTTTTTCTCAAATAAACATACATATTATTTCAGAAGTAAGTACTTTTGAAATAAACATATTCTAAAAGAATAGTAAAATAAACTTATCTAGAGATAAGTTTTTTTTTCACATACCTTTACACTGTAGATTTCCAGTCTTCCACAATGTCATCGGCTCTTCAAAATCGCCAAAGGAAAAATTATCGATGCAGTTACTAGATTGCTTTTACGTAGTTAGAATATTTTCAAACAAAATCCACGTACCTCGAACCATCAAAAGCTTACCCGAACAATCCATTTGAGTGGCTATAGTAATTACTGTCTGCGAACCGGTATCACGGTCAACGGGTATGACAGAGAATATTCTACCTAAGTTCACTGTGTATAATGTCGAATTTTGTAGGTAACAATTTTTGTTCCTTAGTGACGAAACTGTTTGATAGACTGATGAAAATACTGTGTTAGATAAGTAGGTACATTTCGACATTTTCGACCTAACTACAGTCGAGAGCAAAAATTCCGGATTATCTATAAAAACCTAAATATCGTGGAAACTATGAAAGCCAGTTCAGTGAAATAAATTGTGTTTGATAGACAGTTTCAATATTCCTTATAAATACATAATTTCACTAAGCTAGCTTTCTTAGTTTCCAAGATATTTAAGTTTTCATTCATGACCCGGAATATTTGCTCTCAAGTGATAACTTATTAAGATTGTTGCATAGGGTGCTGAATTGTTTGCTAACTTGTGTTAGCAAAGAGGCATCTCACCCACTTAAAAAAAGTCTACTAATAATTGAGTACTCCGACCTTAATGTGAAAAGGTTCCATTGTCGCGAAACCAATATACGCAAGGAACCTTATCCAATTCCCGCTCCATCTCAGAGAGCACTTTGTTCTTTGAGGATAGATAGGGACCGCGTATGGAATACTAAGCTGTGATATTGTATCGTGGAGTGTGATACGAATTCTATAAGTGGCCACGCGTGGCTATTTGTGTGGGTACACTAACCTATCGGATTTTACTAAAATATTTGCGGTGTAAAGAAAACCAAATGACTCACAGAATATTGTTAAAATAAAATAATTTATTCACAAAGAAAATTACAACTAATACAGTATTTACAATATTCACAATATTTACAAAATACACATGAAACAGTTGAGCCATCTACAAACCGTTGCAAACGATTTATAGATAGCTCAACTGGTCCAAATCAGTACCAATCGGAAGCGTGCCCAAGACACTGGCTGCATTGCCGCGCTGAATAGATAAAATAAAATAAAATAAAAATGTTTAATTTTAATATGTGCCGGAATCTAAGCTATTGTGTAATTTTACTTATTGTCTTAGATGTTTCCGGTTTTTTTTAAATCAGTGTTTTTTAATATTTCAATTTGGAAAGAAAATAAAGAAATAAGTCTTTCCTGAAATACAGTTTTATTTATTACGTTTTAATCAACAATTTGCCTTATAATAGGTATAGACATAAACTTATATCATAAGAAAACAATGAACAATTTGCATGATAAACAATTAAGTAATAATTTAAGAGCTATGGTTTCTCAGTTCATTACTGCCAAGTGCCATCTCGTTTTGTGTAGGTATAGTTAAATAATGACAGGAAGAATCATAAGCAGAGTTTAAACAGTGTTTTAGTTGAAAGACGATTATAAGTAAGCCCCTTGACCTTTTATCATTGGACAAACTTCAGACATTTTATTATATAATGTTTCTAACTCATACATTTCCCTCAAACTATGCCATTCTTCCAGCACAATAAAATACTTATGAGAAATCAAAGTTCAACTCAATATCAAACTTTGAAATTCGCTTCACAATATGGCGATATTGGAGAAGAAAAATATGACATACTCAGAGAGTAAACAGTAACTTTAGTTGAAGATACGGAACTTATGAAAGTCCTACGTGATCAAGATGAGTAATAACTGCTTGGTAAAGTTTCGTTTTTATACACCAACTAGCCGTCGCCCGCGGCGTTACTCGCGTACTGCCCTTTAGAGTGTGACGTTTCAAAATTCCTTTCTTAGTGCACCCCTACACTATATAAGGATACTACCCTCCAAATTAGGACTTATAGTTTAGGCTGTGCGTTGATTCTCTGTCAGCTTCATAAGAGTTTTATATTATTATATATTGATGATGATGATGATTGATGATAAGGCCGTGCTCACTTTGGATACGATTTCATCCGAATTTGATTCGCGCGTAAACGTACGACTACGCACGAATGATCCCGACCTTCCAAGGACTATGGGAGCGCTCACACTGCATGCTATCAGTCGTACGTATACGTACGTTTACTTACGACGTCCGAATACAATCCGAACTTGTTGGGATTTATCACGCACTGACGGAGAAAAACGTATTCAGTGTGAGCACTCTATTCGTACGAATAGTAATCGTACGTTTACGTACGAACAAATTCGTGTCCAAAGTGAGCACGTTCTAAACCTTACATTGCAACACAAAAGTATTTTTTTTATTCAAAACGAAATAATTCAAAGGGTACAGTTACGATACAGTATGAAAGCCGCTGAGTCCAGCATTAAAAAGGTTGCCGAGCACTGAAAAGAAATGTTCTTTTTAACTTTAAAATTGTTTACGTTCCAGTATTTTACAGTTTCATAATGAAAATTCAAAGGCAAAAGAAACGTAGGCCGGCCAAATAGGCGGTGGGCAGATGACATAATAAATAATAAATAATTAAATATTCACGGACACTTAACACAACGCCTTCTAGTCCCAAACTAAGCAAAGCTTGTACGATGGAAACTAGATGGCTGATAGAATACATACATACATTTTTTTTTTTGTAAATACATACTTATTATAATACATAGAAACACCCAGACATAACGTCTATAGCTGGAGAAGATTGGATCAATGCAGGAAAGAATAGGGAGACATGGATGCCTGGAGGAGGCCTTCACCCAAGGAGGGGGTCCTTATTTGAACAAGCACTATCCTACACATTCAAAAATCTAATACTACTAAATTAATATTTTTTTTTACTTACTCTCACTTTTACAAAAAATATTTTGTTATTAAGTGGCGAAACAAACATTGACTTCTTGATTACATTATCTACTACAGGTTTATAACCAGAAATATTAAAGAACTAATTGCTGTAGATAATGTAACTAACTGCGTGTTTCGACTAAAAACATTCACAATAAAACTTTCACAACACAATCCTTACAAACTATTTGTTTTCACAATCAAGAAAGTCCTTAGAACAATCTGCACAAGATTTAAAATGTCAAACATGGACAAGGTTTTGCGGTGGAAACGCAAAACGATATCTTCACAGCGTTGTGCATGTTTTATTGTGCATGTTTTGCAGTGGAAACATGGTGTAAAGATATCATTGTTCATTTATTCACAAAGAAAATTGCAACTAATACAGTATTTACAATATTTACAAAATACACATGAAACAGTTGAGCTATCTACAAACCGTTGCAAACGATTTATAGATAGCTCAACTGGTCCAAATCAGTACCAATCGGAAGCGTGCCCAAGACACTGGCTGCATTGCCGCGCTGAATAGCAATGCTGATAAAGAACGTAAATTTTAGTACAAAAATGTGACAGTTAACACTTTAATAACACTGCTTATTTACGATTGCAACCTGTTGCAAAGATAACCAAAGTAGTTGGAACAATCACGGCACATTCCAAGTGAATACGTCACAAGACTGAAAGCAATTTCTAATGCTTTGCTTGATGTAAGGGCTGTTTTGTTCCAGATGTGGTATTCAGACGTGTTATTTAATTTTTTGTAGGTACTCATCATCATCATCATCTCCTTGCCCTTGTCCCACTTTATGTGGGGTCAGCACAACATGTGTTATTTTCCCATGCTCTTCTATCAGGCGTCATGATTTAGGTACTATGATTTCTTATTAATTTTTTTAGCAACATAAGCTCTGTACTTAATTGTTTTGAACAAAGATAATTCTGCTTCGACAAGAACCTAATTGATAATGTAAATTTTATTACAGGAATGGGTACCAAACGTTCGAAAGTTTTATTCCCTTTTCGACTATAAGTTTACCTGGAATCTATCTTTATTTTATCTTTCTCAGAAATAATAGTCACCCTCGTTTTACATTAAGACGGACTTAAGTGAGTTCTCACAGCTCCATTTTTCCATTACCGTTTTTATGTCAACTTAATCAAATATCCACCAATCGGAATCCGGTAAAATTCTGATGTCAACACGCCGCGTGTTGATTCAACGTGAAATCACGATTCAGCTGGATTCAATGTTCCAAAAGTGATTTATGATTCCTTTTTTATTTTTAGATCACGATTTTAATTTTAGGACAACAGACAATTTTAATAACAGAGCGTCGCAAATAGTGTTTGCTTGCTTGCTTGCTAATATTGGATCAAAAGATACTTTTAAATATTACCTACGTGGTTTTGTTATCAGTAACTTAAAAACCATTGATTAGTAAAAATAATTATTAGATATACACATCAGTTACATTTCAAAACTTAAGTTTTTCAGTTTTGTAATAAAACCGACTGTCTAGTCTAAGTATAATTCTAGCCATATTACTTTGTGATTAAATTGCAAACGTCATTTTTTAAATACTAGTAGAATATTTTTTGTCGTTGCTTATAGCATAAAATAATAATTTGTTTATAGAAACAAGCTGTGAAACTCAATTAAGCAAATTCAAAGCTTTTATTTACATTTCACACTTAATTCGTAACAATTCAAATTTAGATTTGCATTGACAAAGTTCTATCTCCCTTTAATTCAACAACTTTGTTTGTCAACAAAACTGTACTGCCCGGAATTTGGTACTGGCTAAGAATATTACAGTTTCTGATGTATAGATTTTTATTATTTAATGATTTGAAAACCTATGGCTTATCTACATAAAATATTGATAGATATCTTTTTATGAAAAATATTCTAGCCTTCTAAAAAAGTTTTAGCAGCCCCCTAGCTATCAACTTTAGGGAAAAGAAAATACCAATAATTTTAGTTCTTTAGATATTCATAATCCTATTATTATTTTCTAGTAAATTCAACTTTGCTAATATTACATTTGTTTTGACAGCTTGCTCTACCAGAAAACATAACTCTAAAATGTTACTATTATTTTATTCTAAGTTACTCCTAGTGGATTTCTTATAAAACTGACTAGGTTAGACAATTTTATATAGTTTTCAATTTAAATTAAACAATTATTTTCGGAGTCTTTGTCACCCAAGACAATGCAGTCACTGCAACAGACTGCAGTGAAATTACCCAATGCTTACTTATGAATAAAACATCGGCAATTAGAGCAACTAACAAATTCTACAATTTAAATCCATTCTGCTTACCGACTGGAACGTTTCGACCAATCAGATTGCGAGGCCTGAATCGCGCAAACGATATTTTCTCGCGTTTTGTGTCTAAGTAGAGATGGTGTGAAACTATTCGTGGGGAGTCCGTTGCTACTGAGAAGACTGGCATTGGCGAGTGCCTGACTCAACCCTCGCTACTATCTCCGCATTGTTTAATTGATAATCGGTAGAGTGGTGTTTCTAATATAAGTTAGTTGATAAGTTGAATGGTGATTGAACGCTAGAAATTCCCTCTTCTTCGTCAGGTAGCAAGTTTGACTTCCTTTTGTTTTTACGGCAGATTTCCTCGTATACTATCTGATTTTATTTTTCATTTTCATTTCCTCAATTGAGTGTGGCTTTTAGTTCAAAGCTGAAATAGTTGATTTCTGTTATTAAAACTTTTTCTTTATCATTTTACCTCAGATAGAAAAGAGAACTAGAAAATTCTGATTTAACAAACTTACTCATAGTTTAGCTTGGAAACTTGAAGCAAATTTTTGGTATTAGTAGTAAAAAGACAGTAACTGATCTTCTACCGTCGCCAAAGAATAGAAAACTTCAAAAAAAATTTGAGATATACCTACATTAATTTCTGTTCTCAATAAATCGTAAAAATGTAAACTAGGAATTAAGATAAACACAACTGTCAAACTAGTGCATGTGTGATGATAAAATCCTTAATAAGACAAGATGATTATTTCCTAAGCCATTAGTCTTAATTTGTTGGGGTAGTGCAATTGTCGTCAGTAGGGTTTAAGACTGTCTGAACAACGGCAACTGACTAATCCGAGATCTCAATTACACTAACAAGATTGCACTGACACGACTGGCCCTTTAGCTCGGTATTACTGTAGCTGATATTAAACAGCTTCGCCATCTAATCCTGGTTACGTTTAATTAACTTTGGAGGAAAGCACAGGTAAAATCTATCGAAATGTCAAAAGGTAAATTTTATTGACTCACAATCTGAGGCAGTAATTTTTATGATTATCTAGGCCGCATTTACGAAAGTTATGCGGCCTATTATTCTAACTTGACTTTGACAAACCTAATAAGTTGTACTTACACATATCATCACTATCAAGATCGAGCTATATTCTAGTTTCGGTCTCACGTCGTACAATTAAATTCACTTTTTATGAAATTGCAATGCACGCGTTTAAATGTACGACGTACGTGTTCATCAGAAAAATTTCAATTTTCTTTGCTCTGACTGTTTGATTCAAAATCGATAAATTCTTGTCACAGTTAAACGACATTAGGTAGAGAAGGTCACAAAGCATCAATACACTGACATCGTAGTGGGACATTACTTTTTTTTTTATTTATCTAAAGGGTTTGATCACACATACATACAACCTAACTTATCAACTAAAAACAACCTATATACCCAAAATAAAACATAACTTAATCACTAACTAAACCTACTTCTACGGTTAAAAAAAACCTAAAATAAATGCGAAAGCAGGAGTTACGCTTGTGCCAACTGTTTAACCCCTCAGCTGTTTCGTTACCCAGGGGCCTAATAAACCAGGTTCTATACAGTAAATCTTTTCGGCTGAATCGTAAAAGTACGACTTTACGATGCGTTTACCGCAAAATATATGGCAACTCCCGAAACCCCTCCTTAAGCCGAAGAACGCAATTAAGCAGGCACCTTCTTGGTTATGTTTATTGATATTTTTATGAACGCTTCAAGGGTTGAATGAAGCTGAAAGGGGATTCTTAAGTGTAAATGAGGTGGTTGATTTGCTACATTTTTTGAGGTTTAAGGTAATTTTCATTTAGAATTATAATACTTTTTCAGGGTTAAATATCACTCAAGACTAAAATAAATCAAAGTTAAAAACCATCAATATGTTTTAAAATTTTTGTTGAGGTCTGTTCCTAACTTAATATTATATTATCTAAAAAGATCTATATTATATCGATAAGCACAAAAGACTTTATTGATAAAAATATAAAATTTCAGCTAACTTTCAAAAAATCTGTTTCAAAAAATTTATTAATCTTACAATACCTACCCATAAAATGAAGACGAATCAAACAAACCGATCGAGTGGAAAACGAGGTGCCTCTGTTCGTCCAATTAAAATTTTATTGACTCTCAATCTGAGGCAGTCATTTTTATGATTATCTAGGCCGCATTTACAAAGGTTGACCTTGAGAGGCCTATTATTCAAACTTGATTTTGACAGACCTATTGTAACCAACCTTTGCTTCAGACAAAGCTAAACAGTACTGTGGTTTTGAAGGTTAGAAAATACTGATTTGAACAGGATTTATTAATTTTATCTAATTTATTGTGAAGGTTACTTTAGTTGATATTACCCATAGCATAGATCATTGTAACACTACTAATACCCCATGGTAGGAGAGTTTATAGTTCTATTCTTAGCCCCATGACGGAGGCCTCAAGGCGCCCTAAAAACTCCATCACCAGAGTTGGCCACTAACACATACGAGCTTGCTTGCTTACTGCTTAGCCCTGCAGTTATTCGTAGATCTAAAGTTTTTACCTCAATTCCAACTTTTAATTTGGATCTATAAGTCATGTAATAGTTTTTTGCAAAAGTATTTGCATTAATACATCTGGGAAATATTTTGGTTAATTACTTAGTAGTAGTAGAGCTCTTTGTGAGAGCTCGTCCGGGGCAGTACTACCACCGTACCTATTTCTGCCGCCAAGCAGCGATGCTCGCATTGCTGTGTTCCGGTTTGAAGGGTAAGGGCGCCGGTGTAATTACAGGCACATGAGACTTCAAGATCTTTACGGTTCAGAGTGATGGACGCAGTGCATTGCCTTACAGGGCACGTCCGCATTGGACTTGCTCTGTGAGGTAATGCATTGTTATAGGCAGAAGTTACCACTTAACATCAGGTGAGCTATCAGCTTGTTCCATTACTTTTATCATAAAAAAAAACAAAAAGGTTTGGCACTATACATACATAATCGATATTATTACAAGCTCAAATAGATCTACAAAATACGTTTAACTCAGCTATTTCAGATAAAATCTAGATGAAAAAACCCGCTTTCGCTGTAATTCCGAGGTATTTAATCATAGAAATCTATAAAACTTTTTACGAGGACATCAGTCTAAGTATTACTTGTATTGCTTATATCAGAAATGTGATGAATGTCTGAATTTCGATTCATATTAGATTTACGATCAATGTGATCCTCTCAGTTACAGAAAAATATAGTTATTTTATTGGTACCAATTTTCCGAAAATCTAAAACAAAAATACCGATGGAAAAAATAAGAATCGATTAATCCTGGGATCAAAGTAGTGACGTTCACATGAAAAATAATCTGCCTTGTATCGACTAAAGGGTCGCATTCAAGTTTTGTAAACAAGTAAAAAGACGAAGCCAACGAAAATTTAAAAATAACTCACGAAAAACCTTATCAAGCTACATAAAAATAGCTGTTTGAGCACAAGACACCTTTAACAATAGTCCGCAAATTTTCACAATTTACGGGAGCCCGTACCAAAAGCCTTTGCTTACATGAAACTGAATTTTTATAAGAAATAATGTAAAAACCACCCCGTGGCCGCCCGGAAAGGTTCAACCCCTGACCATATGTTCTATCGAAAGTCACTTAGTGAGGTAAAATATCGGAATGTTCGACACTGTCCAACATAACTGAATTAGCCTCATGGTAAAGTTCAAGATTTTTTTTTGTAACTTTTTTAGTGGTTGGTACAACAATCACCCGTTCTTTTGCTAAACTAAGTTACTTTGCTAAGGATAATCTGACATCCACCTATAGGAATTGTTTAATATGAAAACAAACGAACCCAGTGGATAGTGTTAGTATTACGTAATTTTACGTGTGATTTTCTGGAAATTACAAAAAGACATAATTACGTAGCTCAAAGTGTTAAAATATTAATTTTAAAACATTAATCTACTAGTAAACTTGTTAGTACAGCTTTAGATTATCCAATAAACATGAATAACATTGTTCGCAAAACAAAACACGAGATCCGACTTGAATAGACCTGATTATGTAAAGCCTTTCGATTAGCAACATTTAATTAGGTTTTCGAGAAATTTACTTGTGTCCTAAACAGAATCAAGGACTGAAACGATTATCTTTGAATTAATAAAACCTTTGTTGAAGGTAAATGCGTTCTGCGCTAAAGTAATTAAGTTCATTTCAGCTAGGATAGAGAGGTTCTCGAATGGCAACTACGAACCAGTAAACGAAGTGTTGGCCCCCACACGATATACCGAAGATTTGGGAAGGATGGGGATGAGATTGAGATTTCCATATAAAGCTATCAAAAATTCTATATTTGAGTACAGATGTTTTTTTTTATTATTACGAGCCTTCTCTGTCCCACTGCTGGCCAAAGGCCTCCCCTCATTTTTTCATTCAGTACAGATGTGCTGGGCAGTAAATGAAAGAAAAAAGAAAGAAAATTTATTGACCTAGAAACAGACACGGCCAAGCAAGAAATAATAAGTAGGTAATAACAGTAAAATATATGAATAACAGATAGATAAGGAGATTATATATAATACAAAACTAAATCATAAGAGAATTTAAAAAGAAAAAGCTAAATGCGAAAACCGACTTTACATCTACTAAACGATCAAGCCTAGAAAAACGCACTAACATATTATTTTTGTAATTTTCGTATGCTTAGATTTAATTTTTTTATAGTGAATTCAACTTTGGTAATATTTCAGTTGTTTTACACACTTGACAGCTTGCCGGCTCTACCAGAAAACATAACTCTACAATCTTATTTTTATTTTTTTCTAAGTTATTTCTAGTGGATTTCTTATAAAACTGACTAGGTTTGATAGTTTTATAGTTTTCAAAGTATGACGCAACAATTGGTATAGGGTACCACTGTGTCCGTCCATCCCTCAATAATGATATTTCATGCCAATTATCTCAGTTTAAAATATTTATTCAAATTACCTTTCTCACTGTCACATCACATGATTGTAATATTCCTGACATCGGATACATTGCGTTGACAGTACTATCGATGAATATAGCGACCTCTCTAGGGTATATTCGGGGAGTAATGGACAGGTCACCACTTATCGGTTTACCGTGACTTTTATGCGAAAATTACGAACGGGTTTACAGTGTCAGCAATATCATTATATCAGGAGGTCAGTTCTACTTTCCTACTATGTATATGGTTTAAGATCTGTCGTATAGCTGAAACGTCACTGTGCTGCTAGATTGTTGGTCATTAGAATATGAAATAGCTCGTAAAAGCATTGGTGCATAGCGAAATTTGATTCAATCGCATTCTCCCATCGACTGTACATTTCTTTAAGTTTTTCTGTTAGAATTTGAACCGTATAGACCAGGGTACGAATCGGATATCATTGTATGGGATTTCAAAATTAGTTTTTATGATTTGCATAACAATAGAAGGTACGAATCCGCTATAACCCAAATAATCATATGAAAAGCTGCGACACGCCGGTTTCAGAACTCGACCGACCGTCGCGTCGTCGGTGCGTACCATCGGGTTCCTGACGATAGTAGTAGCAATATACGCGTGCGTACGGTCGGTCGGATCTGTATGACCTGTGAAATTTTATACAAATGACAAGAGCGATCGACGCACGCACCGACGATGGTCGGTCGAGCTCTGAAACCGGCCTTACTTAGGTTTTTGGTGTCAAAAATCAGGCCCGGATAAAAACTACTGGATTTTCTTTCGCTGCCTTTTTCGCGGAGGTATAACTGTTATTTTTTTCTCGTGCTCTTATGAAAGGAATGGAACTTATCGTCAGTATTTCGAGATCATTTTGGAGTTTACCTATAAGGAAGGGATAGCTAAGCATAGTAAGCATGCTACCTTAGGCTTAAGCTACACTTTCGATCAGACGAGTCACAGGCTAGAGTAGCTAGAGGTACCACAAACTTAACAAGTTCTATTATTTAGGTACCTACCTACTTGTTCCAATTTACGCAAGTTCAAACAAGTCCAAAGCGCTCCATCACTGCAGTAGGTACTTCAGCTAATGAAATGTAATGTGGCCCAGAATGTTGATGAGCTTGCAGAAAAAAATAAAAATAAACCATTCGTATTCAGCTACCGTAGACACCTTCGGGTCGACTCCGGAGAAATATTTACAAATTATGATGGACAGATAGACGGCTCATGCAAATTCGGAGTGATGGTGAAAATATATTTTGTTAGTGGGAATTTTGGAGTCACGCTCACCTTATTCCTGAAAGGCAAAGACTGATTGATCTTGTCGATCGGTCATAAAATTAAACTGGATTTTTCTCTAAAGATATCGCACACTATTTGAAACAAGAACCAATGAAATTTATTCGGTCCTTTGCTTGAATTTTTTTTTATACCACTAAATAGGCAAACAAGCATTAGCCCGCCTGATGGGAAGCGGTTACCGTAGCCTATGGATGCCTGCAACTAACACCAGAGGTATACCACGCGCGTTGCCGACCCTTAAAGAATTTTAAAACACCTTTTTTGATGTGCCCCATATTGTAGTCAGTAAAGAAAACCTGATTTTGCAAATTGAATGATGATTTTTGTCGATTTGAAACGAGTGAACAGATTTGGATGAAAAATCTGAAACAAAGTTATCAAGAATATTTCGTATCGGCGTACCTACCTACCACACGAGGTTACCTATTTAGTAATTTCATAAAGTATACTTTAGTTAACATTTCTTTGAAGATTATTCAAACACTAAGTGGATGTTGTAATTAACGATACGCAAAATTATAGGCAACATCTAAGCCTAGAATAAATTTTAGAAATACCACAAAAATCTCCGTGAAAATCGAACCCACCCCTCTCACTGTTCAACCACTAGCAGGGGTCGTTAAAAAAGTACTAAAAGCAACTCTTAATTTACAAAAAAGGTTCCCGCCATTGTTACAGCGTCCAATAAAAATTAATCACATCGAGCTCATGTAACGACCGTTTTTAAAAGCGAATAGCGTGCGATTAACCGACTCATTTAAAATGATACAAGGCTCTACAATACTCGTCTTTGAAATACGACGATCGTATTTTGTCAGGATAATAGGCGACCATCTGCGAATTGTATTGCCAGCTACTACATTTTGCAGATATTAGTAGAATACAGTTCTGACAAGAGCTGCATACTAGGCTCAGTGGGGCGTCATGGTGGGAGAGATCTTCCTCGAACCCTCGACTTTTCCTTGATTTATCAAATAGAAGGCCGCGAGTTCGAATCCTGCTCGACTCATAACTGTAGCTTATGTTATAATTTTTTTGATGAAAACGATGATTAACTTTTGACAGAAGTGAGATGCTATACCTCAAGAAGTTTGTGACGTACCGCAAGAGTATTTAGCTACAAGACGAATGTTATTTAACGGTCACAGCTTTTGTAGAGGAGAAACCTGTATTTGCACCGTAAGCATACACATCACGGATGTAATTTGACGGTGACAGCTTCTTAAGAGTCGAAACTGTATAGCGTTGCCAAGCTCTTGTTCCAGCGGTTTGCAGTATTTCCGGGACATGCTAATTTTTAACTTGCTTATGCTTAAGCCAGCGACTTTGCACATATTGCTCCAAACGCTTACAGTGAAATCTTATGCTTATTCAAGTGGAATAAAGACCATTCTTCTTAGTTTATGGGCCGTAGCACAAGTTAAATTGATATTCGTAACCAAACATAGGTAACGTATTTGAGATACACTGCGGGGCAACGCTCTGTGCCAGCTATGAAGAGTTATCGCTGCCGTGCAGTGTATCTCAAATCACCTATTTGCAACTACGCTACCTTAAAATTACGAAGGTCGAAAGTACTTACAAATAGAGCAGAAGCATTATTGGAATCAAACGATTACTTGAGTGGAGATTGCGTAGGGTTAGTTGAACGCAGTCTTGCAAAGTGAAGCAAAATATGAAATGTAGAGCAAACTCTCTCAGGAACTCTGTAGTAAAAATGTTTTAGATGACACTGAGTTTATTTTTGGCTCTTCTTTTCCCGAGTTTGCGATACATTTCGCGTTTTGTTCCATTGCATTGCAGCATCCT
This sequence comes from Eulithis prunata, assembly GCA_918843925.1. NCBI lineage: Eukaryota > Metazoa > Arthropoda > Insecta > Lepidoptera > Geometridae > Eulithis > Eulithis prunata. The sequence goes on along the minus strand of OU974016.1, from coordinate 1,125,111 downwards.
CATCATCATTGGGTACTGATGATAAGTCAAAAAGCATTAACCTTGTGACTTCGCAGTTTACATTTTGTCGTTGGAAATATTTACACAGTAAGTACGGAGCCAAATTTGCCAGAATGCATAAATAACGAGCTTAATTGGGAGTAAAATTGGTGTACTTTGATGCACGACTTAAAATTGGAGCAGCGGACGAGTGTCTGCCTGAGACGAAAGATGTGCAAGTTCAATCCCAGCTAAGACAATTTTTTTGTTTATTCTGATTTTGTTTCATTTTGTACAGTTTTCTATTGTAAGTAATAAATTTTTTTAGTTATCTATTTTATTTTATGATGTCATTGTGTAATTTCGCTGATATTGTCATTCTGTGAACCTATTTGATTCAATAATACCTATAGGTACAATATTAATAAATTAATTAGATAGCTCGGAACATCGAAATAATGTGATTAATTATTATGAATAAATACCCACCTATGTTTATTAATATCTCCTAACATTGTTCATTAATAATTGGCTTCGCTTGACCGGTCTCGTATGAAGAGACAATTCAGTTACTAAGATAATAACCTCTACAATTATTAGCAGAGTATAAATAGGATAATTAGTAAGCCTCTCTTGAAGGCTCTGACTTCTTCTGGACTTCCTGCTTGACCTTGAGTAAAGTCTCTTATTATTAGGTGTTCAAAAACACTATATTAAATAAATAAAAAGCCATTTTATTTCCTTACCAACTTTACAATTTTATCTCTAATGTTTTCTAGTTTTTACAGTTTTATCTCTAATATTTTCTAAACTAATAGGCACTTACTTAATTCTATTTGCTTATTTACTTTACTATTTTCTTTTGGTCAGGAACCCCCTTTTGAGTAGGTACCTATAATAGGCCTCCTCCAGTTTAGGCCAATGTTTTCTATCCTGGGCCACAAAAACACTACACCTACGCAACTATAAAACTGTTGCAATCGTGTTTTTTGAAGGGCATTTTGTACAGTGATACATGAAACCCAGTAGAGTGAATATATTTCTACCATGTTATTTTTTCAGTATAATAAAAAGCACTTTACGAGTGGGGAATGATGAAAAACTTTTGTACCTAACTCAGATATTATAACCCTTGGGAATAAAAACGTTCAGCTCCATTAGAAAAATGGAAATTTCGCTTCCAGAAAGTAATTTTCGATAAAACAATTTGTCGTCACGAACACTTCTACACATCTGTGCTCGGCGTCGATTTTTAGCGTTCCGTACCTATACGGTAAATTCCAACGGGACTCTTTAAAGATAAAGATTATGTTTATTGTTTAACTGTGTACATAAAGGTGTTACAAGCTTAAAATTGAACCAACAGTTTATCCGTTTCGGATGTACAATAATAAAATAGTTATAGAAATAACAATAGGTAATAATAGTTAGAACTAATAACTAAAATGGTTAAAAACCAATAAAAATAACTAACACCTATGTATGTAGTAACTAAGTAGCGTACGAACATAAACTTTAGCTTAAGTTTAAGTTGAGGGACCTATATAGCTAGCCTAGGTGCTTAGGTACGCTTACGCCTGTCTCCGTCCAGTTGGCTGTCTGTCACAGGTTGATCTGCATTTGTATAACATGGTGACAGAACCCAGTTGACAACGCTGATCCGCGCTTGGCTTGGTTTTTCTACTTTCTTACACCACTTTTGGTTTTACTTCGTAGGCATTGCATTTTTGTGCGTTTTGAAGTAACAAAAACCGTAAAATAAATAGATAAAATGTATGACTGATTGACTGCTAAAACGTAGGTAAGAAAGATGATCATACAACTTTTGTGGTGATGTTATAGTATAGTTTAGTAGTATGTAGTAACAATAAATAACCCTCCTTTGGAAGTCGGACAAAAAACTCACTTAACCCAAGACATCGATCTCTCAAAATGTTATAAGAGGGAGTTCTACTTGCAAAAGAAAGACAGTAAGAGTTTAGTTCTTCGGCTTTTATCATCATCATCATCATCATCTCAGCCCGGTATTACCCACTGCTGGGTATAGGCCTCCTTCATGTTATGCCAGCCTCCTCTGTCTTGTGCGTGCCGCAACCAGGTGTTTCCTGCTACCTTTACGATGTCGTCGACCCATCGCACTTTTGGACGACCCAGATTCCTTCGGCCTAATTTCGGCCACCATTCCGTCAAGTTCTTCGGCTTTAGAAATAAAGAAAGAACTGTTTTAAATTTCACATTTTAAAACCTCAAAACCCATTTTTTCTACGTAATCTCAAGGTGTTATTGTCGAATTTCTTAAAAACTTTCTTTTATTTACTGTGACATAATTTTAGCGCCATCGTTTAGTCTAAAACTTAAACTAAGGTAGAGTCGGTGATTCAAAATGATTCAAGAGATTTCTTATTTTTTTTATGAATATTCTTTTATCCCTTTATTGACCGCGTGGACCTAGCACGTAGATTCACGTAGCTTAAGTAAATGTGTATCGACTTTTGCTTTATTCCGTTTTGTGGTGTCACGGTACCAAAGCCTAAAAAAGACCAAAAAAATAATCGGAAAAGTTAAACGAGTACTTGTCAACAGCGAGGCCAAGTTGAGTGATTTTCCAAAGTTACCTTCGAATTCAGTTCACGTAATGACACCAAGAGTCGTAAAATCACTGGTTTTGTTGGAGTTTTTAAACCTTTTGTTTGAAGGCTTTTGTTATTTTAGGTAATTTCGAAGTGGGAAGTAAACTTTCGAAGATCGGTCGAAGTCGAGCAGGTCGGCGTTAGTCTAATTAGCTAGGAATATAATGATGAATTTTGAAGGTCGTGGTTACAATGTGTTCAAACGGATAATAAGATTATTTATTTTAAAGTTAGAGGAAAATATGTCATCTGACGCATGACGCATATCGTAATAAAAATAGTAAATACTTTTTTTTTTATAAATATTTATGGTCATTTCCCACAACGCCTATCTAGTACCAAACTAAATAAAGCTATGGGAACAAGATTGCTGATAAAATACTTATATATATATTATTTGTAAATACATAACTACTTATGCAACTATAATTATTAGCATAGCGGTTATACTAAAAAAATAACAAAACCTTTTTTGACAAACATTTAAAAAGTTGGTGTCTGCACCAATTACTAGGATACATTGCTTTTTATTTCTATAGGGAATAACAAGAAAACTTTGGTGTACACAAAAATACACCATAAAAAATGAGTAGGCTTAAAATTATACCCAAATTACATCACGCCAGTTATGAACAATATACAAGTCATAAAAGGAACTTCAGCGATGTTCATAAAAATTGAGACCGTCATATGATGATCGCTAAGTTGAAACCTAGAAATTTTCCAATTTTTATGATGTAATGTTATTTTTATGTTGCACTATTAAAACTAATCTTGCTATCCATAAACAATAAAAAAGAATTGTTCTTCTTCTTTTGTTTTCCTACTTAGGTACCTAGTTTTTATTAAAATTAGTAACTACTTATTATATTTAGGAAAACCTGTAATTGGCTAGATATTTAGTTTTAGTTAAGTTTATAATTGTTTATTATAATGGCTGTTGGTTATTTAATAAAAAAAAATAGAAAGCAGTTTTATTTTTACTGATAAAAATTTGATCGGATAAATTCATCGAAATAGTTAAAACTAACTAACAAACTATCTAATAGTAATATCTTGATGAGTAAAACTTATAAATTCATGCTGCCTAGTTTATATCATAATATAATTAGGCTGCTTTTCGCTTTTATATCGCAAAATCCACCCATTGCCGTGGGTTGAATATTGGGATTGATGAAATACCTTGAATATTCTTAATGATCCACTGAACTACAATACCAAAGAACCATCATTTCATTACGAAAAACGCCAAAATTTTGGCACTTTCAAAGTTTTAAGTGTCATCATTTTATATACGCGCATATTTTTTATTCTAAAGACAAGCGTCTCTCTACACGAGTTTTGACATTTTTTGAAACGACACATAGCACTTTTATTTTAATAGTTTTTCTTGTGTTATTGTGAGTATTGTTGTTTAATTTTGGTGGAATTTTAACCAATAATACTGAGGTCGTAACATAAAGTGTGAGCCCTTGGAATAAATGTGTGTAAAGTGGTTTTTCTGAATGTGAAAATTCGTGTTAGGTTTTGAAGAGAAAATCCACCATTTTCTTTCCAAAACAAACGACAGCCGACTTGACAAATGACTTGACTTGACTTATTTATTACAATTTTAACACTTGACATTGGCAAAATTGTCTGTCGAAATGACGGACACAGGCCATTACTGAAGAGAAGAAGAAGAAGCGTCTCTCTCATTAGAGTATTTGTCGTGCAATTAGCACTCAGCTTGTTCGATGACCAAACTATTGTTTAACTAAGATATATGCTCACGCACTTGTCTAAGCACAATTTTCAGAGCGCCAATGCAAAGTCTGCTATTTTTTTTTTATGATAAGAGTAATGGAACAAGCTGATAGCTCACCTGATGTTAAGTGGTAACTTCTGCCTATAACAATGCATTACCTCACAGAGCAAGTCCAATGAGGACGTGCCCTGTAAGGCAATGCACTGCGTCCATCACTCTGAGACGTAAAGATCTTAAAGTCTCATGTGCCTGTAATTACACCGGCGCCCTTACCCTTCAAACCGGAACACAGCAATGCGAGCATCGCTGCTCGGCGGCAGAAATAGGAACGGTGGTAGAATTTCCCCGGACGAGCTCTCACAAAGAGTAAAGAGAACATATACGACTACAAAATGCTGCTATAAAATGTAGTTATAATATTCTTTGTGATTTTACTGAATAAAATATCTTTGACTTTGACTTTGGCCCGGTCGGTTAGCGGTCGTCGTATGTCAGAACACAACGCCTACTCAAACACTATTCTTACTCATGTCTGTCTATTGAAGTCTACGATCAATTTCCATCCCAATCGTATACATAAACCTTAATGGTGGAAGTTGGGCCATGATCATCCGTTCTCATCGATTGCTGCAATAATAATATTCGTTTATTTGTTTACAGTCGGCTGGAGAGGAGGCTGGGCAAAACAAGCCTATTTGTAATCTTGGTTTTAATACAGTTGAGGCCAAAAAATCCGGACCATTTATAATAACTGCAATATGTGTGTTGATCGCAGTAGGTACCTACCGTATGCACGCAACTGGCGCCACTGAAAACCAGCGCCTGGGCAGGGTATTCACATATCCTGCCCTGGCACCATGCTGAGTGGTGGCCATTTTTGTTATTTTTATTTAATTTTAAGTTTCAATTTCATAATATTGTGTATTTATAAAAATAACAAAATAAACATTTTCTATTTCTATTTCAATATCGTGGAAACCATAAGCTGACTTAGTTAAAAAATGCGTTTGACATTTTATTTAAATAAAAATAAGTAATTGTTTAATTGCATAATTTCACTAAGCTAGCATTCATGGTTTCCAAGATATTCAAGTTTATATAGATGGCCCGGAATTTTTGCTCTCGAGTGTAGTAGAGAAGTTATGGGTGTTTTATTTAGTCTAGATAGTTTGGTTATGCTAGGTATACTTAAATCTGGGGTGCTAGGCCGGGTAACCTCCACGCGGTGCACCCTGGAAACACCATGAAACACGCCCACAGAGTACTGTGGACGTGTTTCATGGTGGCCAGTAACCCGGCACGGTGGGCCTCTCCGCGTGTCCCTCTGATAAGCAGAGGGCACTGCGTGATGAGGCAGGGTAGACTTCGGTCTACCCAGGTGGGTCCGGGCCCCCTTGTGTGGTGGCCCGGACGACGGGGGCCTTAGGCCCCCGAGCGGGGGAGAGCGCGCGGGACGACGCGGAACTGTCCCGCGCCGCTCTGACGCATGGTGGCGAATGGCGGGACCGCAGTAGAGCACCGGCCCCGCATAGCAGACATTCGCCACCAGCGGACGGGAACGGCCGAGCCGCTTGCCGTTCCCAGGCCCCACCCTGCAAGGGGAGGGGCGTGCGGGCCCCGCTGTAATGGCGGGCTTCGTCGGCGGGGGACTGGACGTAAAGGCTCTGCCGGTTTCCCAGTCCCCCCCCACTAAGACGACGCAGGAGCGCCGCTGGGTTTTTAGTGGGTATACCGGCCTTGTGAGGGGGCCGGGGAGTCCCACATACCCCCCTTCATGCTCTCTAGTGGAGGGGGGATGCGTCATGCATTTTCCCAGCGCAAAAAAAAAAAAAAAAAAAAAAAAAAAAGGTATACTTAAATCTGGCGTAGGCGCGTACAGACACAAATTATGTAGTGCCTAATTTAAATATTCCAAAAAAGTCCATAGATACAAATATTTATTTTAATGTAATAATTTTTCATGAGCAAAAAGCATTCATGATATTGCATTACCTAACAGAGCACGTTCACTGTAAACGACTAATGCTGTAAATTAAGAATTCTCAATGCAATTTATTAAAATAAACGTGTACAACCGAATCTCAATGTATTTTTGTAATTCGAGAAGGTACCTACCCATTAATTTATTAGGCACTTCCCATAAGCTGTGTTTCAGAGGTACTCATTATTAATACAAAGAAAGCCACTCTAGTCGAGGTGATATTGTAAGGTCACCGCTAGATAAAATAAAATGTCAAAAATGGTCACGTGACTTTTAGCTCGGAAATGACATTTCCATTTTAGATTAATTTCCTATTCTAGCAATTTTAAAAAAATAACTTGACTAGCAACTCTGAAACCCATACTAATACTCGTAAAGTAGGTACTACAAAATGTTCAATAAAATCATGCACAGAAAAGTGAATATTCATCTTTGTTATGAGTCGGATAAAGCAGAAAATCGAATATTAACTCACAGATAAACGGTTTAGATGCATAGAACGCCACTAAATCACTTGAGAGGAATTCGCTCGTCAATTTATACGCGAAGAATAAATCTGACGATGGGGATGGCTGGGTATACTCAATAAATTTTAGCACAGTATGCGTATAACAGAGTTGTATGTAGCTAGTAGGTAGTTATGCAAAAAACAGTCATAATGTTATACTGTGTTATTATGCCTAGTCACAGATCATAATTATAATACTACTAACGGTCGCCCGCGGTGTTGCTCGCGTTCTACCCTTTAGAGTGTGACGTTTCAAAATTCCTTTCGTAGTGCACCCCTACACTATATAAGGATACTACCCTCCAAATTTCATACCTCTAGGACTTATAGTTTAGGCTGTGCGTTGATTCTCTGTCAGCTTCAAAAGAGTTTTATATATATTGATGATGATGATGATGATTGATGATGCCACTAGACCTCCAAATGATAGGTTTTCAAAACGTTCTAGGTATAATTTTAAATAATGTATGCGCACGGTTGTACCAACTATCACGATAATTGTCGACGACGTTACGATATATCAACACGATATTGTAAATTTGTGATAGAAAAACCGAAAATAACAATCAAAACTTATAATTTTTATGATATTTAAGATGATGATGACTAAAATATTAATTCAAATTTTAAAATAATAAATCAGTGGTGTAACCTGAAGAAAAAATGTATTCTAATGCTTTCAGAAACTCGTCGACAGCTAGCCGCAGCGGGAAATGGCAATTCTATGTGCTCTATGTGATCTGGCTTTCAACATGAATCTCTGCATTTAGTTGCACTGTGGTGGCGTCAGATGTAGGTGGATTTCGACGTTTCATTAGGGAAACGAGTGAATCTTTCCCCGGCTCCGTGTGAGCTCACAATTTGATTTCGTGGCTGGTTATACACAGATGGCCTAAATTTATTCAACGCAAAAAGTCTACTATTTCATACAAGCAACATCTTTTTAAAAATTCTGGTATTCATTAGACAGGTTTGTCTAAAGTTTTAACATAAAACTGCTGATTTGGGTTTGTATTCAAATTGCTCCGTTTATTTTTAAGCTGTTCACAATGAAAATTCTTCGGCTTTTTTATTTTTCTCATAATTATGTGACTGCGCCAAGAGTGATAGATTTACTAAGTATAACTGAGTTTTATTTGTTTTTTCACTCTTCTAATAATTTTGACATTTTGAGCATATTTATTTCAAATCAAGATTCAAACCCACCATTTCATATTAAATATCATTTCGTATTATAAAAAATCTATCGCTCTTTTCTTTTCTGAGAAACTTTTCTTTCCTTCCGATACTTATAAGGAGTCGAAGTCTAACATATGCAGAAGCTTTTCAACTTGCTACTATATTTTTTATTTTCACTTATAACTTGAAGAAAATTCTTGACGCCGTTCATAAACAATAGGAAACTTATAAAAGGGTAAATATGACGAAGCAAAGTCGAGGTGACCATACGTTCCACATCTTTCTAAACTATTTTTTATAATAAACATTATCAATCATCAACATCATCATCAATATATATAAAACTCTTTTGAAGCTGACAGAGAATCAGCGCACAGCCTAAACTATAAGTCCTAGAGGTATGAAATTTGAAGGGTAGTATCCTTATATAGTGTAGGGGTGCACTAAGAAAGGAATTTTGAAACGTCACACTCTAAAGGGTAGAACGCGAGCAACGCCGCGGGCGACGGCTAGTTCAGTATAAACGAATTAAACTAGCTCATGATTCCTTTGGGGCTTTGTTCCTTGAGTCTCAATCATCTTACCAGTACCTTCTAGGAACCTTTTATGATCAGTTGAATCACTCCGGACTCGCAGGAGTTTAATTACTCGGAGCTCGTCCGGGGAAGTACTACCACCGTACCTATTTCTGCCGCCAAGCAGCGATGCTCGCATTGCTGTGTTCTGGTTTGAAGGGTAAGGGCGCCGGTGTAATTACAGGCACATGAGACTTCAAGATCTTTACGTCTCAGAGTGATGGACGCAGTGCAGTGACTCACAAAATGTCTGTTATTCTTGCCAAGCTAAAATTCTACACCCGATAGAGAATACAAAAATTATCAAAATGTATCCGATTGAGATTCGAAACAAAATTATGAGTCATCTGACTCATTCTATTTTTTTTAACGATTGTTGAATTTTAACTTTGCTAGATAAACAGATTAGCTACCTGCAAAGACTTGCTAGGTTAAAAATACTGTCAAATTGAGAGCATCTTCATATTTTAAGTTGGTTCAATACAGCGTAAAGAACTACCAGATATATAATATGAAACTCCATACAAACATTTTCTGAGCCAAATCCCAAGTTAGGACTGTTTTTCAGTTCCCAAAAAAAGCTGGTCAGCACAGCGTCCATTCATCCAAGATAAAGTTTCCGGTAACTTATCGTTCTCAATCAATACTTATTGAGAAGTTTCCCGGAGCGCTCCCGGCTGCATTCACCAAGACGTACCACGGGGACCCATGATGAGATATAATCGCCACTGGACCAGCCGCTGGACCAATCAAAACCAAGTTGGTACTCTACGATATTCAGAGAAAAACTAATCAAAATGTAGAATGACAGTTCTAAACGGCAGTCTATTTTTATTCTTCTTCTTCTTTTGTGTCGAGTTCCATTATCTAAGGAAGCCACCTTATGCACATTTATTACAATGGCTCGCACTTATACTTCAACCTCACACACAATAATACAAGAAAAACAATGCTAATGTTTGTACCAAAAACTACAGAACTCGAATCTCGACGTTTTTATATAGGTTTTGTATAATTGATCACACCTTTCATTTGGTTTTGGAACGAGAACTCTAGGGTGAGTAGTTTCCGAGATATGGGCGTTTGAAGTTTGACAGCTGTCATCAAAAAAATAGATCTTGATCACACCTTTCATTTGGTTTTGGAACGAGAACTCTAGGGTGAGTAGTTTAAGAGATATGGGCGTTTGAAGTTTGACAGCTGTCATCAAAAAAATAGATCTTCATCACACCTTTCACTTGGTTTTGGAACGAGAACTCTAGGATGAGTAGTTTCCGAGATATGGGCGTTTGAAGTTTGACAGCTGTCATCAAAAAATTAGATCTTGATTTTAAGTTCTATGATTCAAGAAAGAAATAAAAATTGCTTGTTAGGTATAATAATATAATATCCCCCAAATTGGTAAAATAAATTAGTATGGAAATCGAAGCACCTTAATGTAACCACACGCTCGCAACGCAATTTAAATAGCTATATCATATTTTGCTTAAAAATTGTTCACCTGACTGTACAATGCAGCTGTTTTTAATGTTGTCCGAATCGTCACAACAAAAATGATTAAAATCAAAAGTGACAATTGGGACAATTTTGTCCGTATATTTTATCCGAATCGTCACTAAGTCATATCAACTTTGCTATAGAGGCTGGTCTTATAACCAGTATGAAGTCAAAGTATATCACTGCTATATTTTGTCGTCCAATGGTTGTATCCTTCTAGGTGTTGGATAAAAGTTATTTATTTTGTGCCGGACAGCAACCAGGGACGCTTTTTGTATGGATAAGTTTGTGGCATCAACAACACACCCGACACTTTTTATTGAATCAAAACAATCTATGTTTCAGATCCCTTACTTTGCTTAAGTTTACGACAATTTTTTTCCTGAATATATTTTTTGACTAGCAACACTGTAGGGTTTGTAACTTTACTGCCGCTATCACCGAGATCGGATTTGAAAGAGAAAATTTCTGTGCCCGGTAACAAGTTGAAATAAAAAATACAAAAACTAAAAAAAATTGTTTGTTTCTCCTCAAACGCTGTGGCGTCCTATAATTATGGGAACACAATTTTTTATAGTCTTTAGACTAAGAATTATTAATCATCATCAATATATATAAAACTCTTTTGAAGCTGACTTAGAATCAATGCACAGCCTAAACTATAAGTCCTAGAGGTATAAAATTTGGAGGGTAGTATCCTTATATAGTGTAGGGGTGCACTAAGAAAGGAATTTTGAAACGTCACACTCGAAAGGGTAGAACGCGAGCAACGCCGCGTTCGACGGCTATAGTTTGTTCATATACCTAAGTGTAAAAACGTGTTGGGTGTCCTATTTTACGATACGAAAAAATAACCCTGATGGAAATCATCTTTATGATTGCATCAGAATTCTTAGCTCTAACAAAAAAAATTAGGGACAGTAATTTAACATGAAAAATTGTACGCCCCAAGTAAAATCTCAATGAAACACAGTGTACGTACAATGACGTACATCCTTGATGAACGTGCTCTGTGAGGTTTTGCATTTTCTTCAAAAGCAAAGCAATTGCTCAACATCTGGTGAACACTGTAGTTAAATGCACATTTCCTCAACCAAAAAAAAACTAAAAATCTGCTACAACTTTGCATTAGATTTTTTTCGGATCAGCTTATTTTTTTACGCTTAACACATTGGTTTACAGTTGGTTTAATAGAAAAAGTTTAAGTTGCATGGAAGAAAAACACATGTTGTGCCGACCCCACATAAAGTAGGACAAGGGCAAGGAGATGATGATGATGATGATGATGATAATATAAAAAGTTGTTCGTATTAAAAACCCCCTGCTATACCCCTCTGAAGTTTTCATGGGTCTATTAAACCCTATTTGAAACAGCCTCGAAATATTAAGGTAAAAAAAACCACACGGTTCGAACGAAGGTCCATAAACCTAATTACTGATCATCAAATTACGCCACTACACAATAAACCCTGAACCGGGCTATAATTACAGCACCTATTAATTAAAACTTACCGGAATCCGATTATCACTAGTGCCCGTTTGACCCGGTAAGCTGGGACACAACAGCGGTATAATGATTATACCGGTATTTGGACTTTGGATGACTGCCACTGATATTTACAGCATACGGTCTTATTTAGAATCGCTTCTCAACTTAAACACTCCCTGTCACTATCTAAACAAAACGAGATGGTTATTTTAAACGGTGATTAACTTTTGACCGAAGTTGAGAGACGTTTCTAAGTAAACCCCTGGGCGCTTAGGTGCAAGGGCAGATTGAGTATTGGTATTATTGTAAGACATTTTAGATATTTGGATGTTCATTCGTCTGTATGCAAGTTTGTTCTTTAATCGCGTCGCAACGAGTAGACAGATTTGGATGAATCTTGGAATATGTGTAGTTCGTAATACCATGGACTAATGTTATACCAAGATTGAATCCAATCGCGAAAAAACTACCGGGAAGAAAATAAATACAATGCTTCGGCAAAATATAAATAAAGTAGGTACGTATATTTTAATTTGAAAACATTTCTTTAAAATAGCAACGGAAATTTTTGAATGCCCGCTGCAAAACAAAAATCCTTTGAATTTATGATAAGTCCAGTTTGAAAGATGAAAAAGACTTTTGGGCTTTAAAAAGGTAAATCTTTGCCAGTTCTCGCGATAAAACCGTCTACGTTTCTATAGGCTAGACCACAGAACAGAATGATATGTGCTTGAAACAGAAGTTCAAGTGATTACAAAGATATTAGGGTTTTTTTTCACCAAAATCGGTTGTTGGTTTCACGCGCAACCACAGCATAGAAAGCAGTTTATATTGAACTAGCCGTCGCCCACAGCGTTGCTCGCGTTCTACCCTTTAGAGTGTGACGTTTCAAAATTCCTTTCTTAGTGCACCCCTACACTATATAAGGATACTACCCTCCAAATTTCATACCTCTAGGACTTATGGTTTAGGCTGTGCGTTGATTCTCTGTCAGCTTCAAAAGAGTTTTATATATATTGATGATTGATGATTGATAGTGACGAGGATCTTAGAGTTTTTCTTCGTCACCAAAGTAGTTCATTAGTTTCATGCAAACTTACATCTAGTTAGTAGAACTCTTAGGGACATTCTTACATTCTCTTCTTACGTTATTAGTTGGCCGAGTGGGATTGCACCTCGAATTTCGATCCGAAGGTCGTGGGTTCAAATCCCGGTCGTGCATCAATGGATTTTTCGTTCGGAAAATTTATATCTATGCGCATTAACACGAGCTTTACGATGAAGGAAAATATTGTGAGGAAACCCGCGGCTTAGTCAGCTCCGCACGTATTGACCTTGTCTTTCCTGTGGATATGGTTGACTAGGCTGAGAGGATGGTATAGGTGCTGGGCAAGCCTACTCCATCTAAAACATTGTCCCAGGCATTACAGTGTCCCGTTAAGTGTAGGCGTAGGTTGCCTCTTGACGCTGTATAAATCATCTTCAATAGATGTAAAGGCCTATTATATGTTTGTTTATATATTATGGACATTATTAGTAGAGCCTTTGAGAGACTTTGTTTACCTGTCCCCTGCAATGTTGTGAATAATATAGCAAGAGATTCGCTAATAAGAAGTGACGTTGTCAAGGACAATGTCTTTTTTTTATCGAAATCTTTGTAGGAAGCTCTCTTGTCTTTTATTTTTTGGAATTACTACTAAAAACTAATATTAAATTATTTGTTATTTTTATTCATAAATAAAATTACAACTAATACATTATTTACAATATTTACATATTAAATTGATTAGTTGAAAATACTTAATAGTTTTTTGGGCTACGAACATAATATCATTCATATAATATTATTAAATATTTTCTTTTGATACTAGGTAGGAATGGATCATTTTTGGTAATCTGAGTAGTTTATCTGATTTCCAACGTTACTGTTAAAATCGCTATGCTATCCCTAATTTTCTAAAACCAGATATATTACTACAAGTAATCTAAAAATATGTCTACCGTGCCCCGGGGATAGAGTCGTGACCTATTTAATATTTTTGACAACTCTTCTCTTCAAACAGAAGTACCTACCCATTATTCTGGTAGGTATAAAAAAATACAGATAAAATATGCAAAAACTTGCTGATTATTCATGTAAAGTTTAGAAACTCGTGCCGATGAGGACTACCCTTAATTTGTTTGTGTTTAAATGAGGGTGGAAAGTCAACATACGCACAGGCAACGATTTCAATGTAGTCTGTTTATTTGATCACTGGAGTACTGTGTCAGTTTTATCAGCATTTTATTTGGTTGATTGCCTTTTCACAGACTTTTTAGTTGGAAATAAAATACTTCGATTTCATTAAATTTTGTCCAAATCAAATATCTACCAAAATCAATAATATTTTATTTTATTTGCAAACGATTTATATATTTATAGATGGCTCAACTGTTTCATGTGTATTTTGTAAATATTGTGAATATTGTAAATACTGTATTAGTTGTAATTTTCTTTGTGAATAAATATTTTTATTTGTTTCTATGCTTTTTGTCTGTATTTGTAATTTTTTTTTGGAAATTTATTTTGCCGGACGATCACTGGGCAAAAACTACAACAGAATGGGCCCCCAATGGTGGTAAACGTCAACGCGGCAGACCCAGATTAAGATGGCGAGACGAATTAGACGCATTTTTAAAGGATTGGCCCGCAGCTGCACTAGATCGTGAGAGGTGGAAGGGGGATAGGGAGGCCTTTGCCCTGCAGTGGGATGAAACTGGCTGACAATAATAATAATAATTATTTTGTCAAATGTTAAGTCTAACCAAGTAATTATAAGTTTCATAAGCACCTAAGACCGAATAAATACCAAACTGTATACCTAGTATAATAAGTAGTACTTCGGTAGGTATGTACCGTTTTATAAACAAAAATATTATGCTTAATTTTTTTTAAACTAAAAATCGACTGGTAGACAATGCTCTTAGCATTAAGTCCTCCTAACACTACTTGTTTGTGTGAATTTTTTAAATAAATAAATAAAATCAGAAAGGAACCTTATAATAAATGCACATTTATTTTTGTTTTCAGAAGCGAAATTCGTTTAGAAATATAAAACCTTACAAGAACAAATTGAATTTCTTATTGGATGTGAAAAGATTTCAAATTGTATAAAATAAAAGATGAAATTGCGCAGATTCTAGCAACGGTTTGTTAGTTCCTCCGATAGCCTTTTCATAGAATATTCGATACAATCCATCTGCTATTTATAGAAGTTGTACGGCAGACCTAAACTGAAGTGGCGGTTTAGTTTAGATCTAGTAATAAACTGTGTTTGATCTTGGCAGCCTTTTTTTTATTTCTCTGTTATTTTGTCTTTGTTTATTGTATATTCGGTAACTACCGTATGTTTTGAGTTTTAATAGTAAAATTGACTTCCATCAGTTAAACTACAAAACAGGATAAGGCCTTCATACTTCTAATCTAAATTCATAATCTTCAGCCTTGACAGAAGGGATATTCTGCTTCATTCTGGCTTTCGATTGAATCAGAATACCACCATCTCTTGTTATGCCCTGTTTTGTGAATAATTTCATCAACATATTGCATCAGCGGGGCTAATATTATCTGCATTATGGTGTCGACAAAACTCGCCATAAAAAATCGTAGCATCCGTCCAAAATATTTTAATTTTATAAAAATCTGACCTCTCTGCGCACAACAAAACGTTTTTTATAAATAATCAGCTGCGAAGTATGAGCCCATTCACGTATAGAACAATGTGTCAGGTGTTCTACAATGCTATTGCGATAACAATGGTTACCTTAGATTACCTATGAGTTTAACCCCTCAACAGCATGGATTCAAAAAATAAGGTTCATTAAAAGGTAATTTAAATAAAAAAATTAATAAGGTAAATTAATAAGGTAATAATTAATAAGGTAAGGTAAATTAATAAGGTTAATTTTTTTTTTATTTAGTTGTTTAGACCGTAAAACACAACAAAATAAAAAAACCTGCGGAACACAGTTTTAAAATTAGGATGGCTTCAAATAGTCAATATGGGCAGTCACATTCCATCAAAATCTATGTGAATAGGAGGTAAAGGCAGCAGCCACGTATATGTGAACAGGCTCTGATTATGCTTATTACTTTCATTGAACAGTAGCCAAACCTACTTACATGTCTAATAGAAACTGATCACTTGGAAATGGTAATACAAACTACAAATTGGTCAATTTGACTTGCATGATTTTAGATACTGTGGTAATTGCTCACTTACCATATTATTATTAGTAGTAGCTCTGCCTTCCATGCTGTGGGTCGTGGGTTCGATCCCCACCGAGAACAAACATTTGTGTGTTGTAAACATAGATGTTTGTTATGTGTCTGGGTGTTTCTATGTATTATAAGTATGTATTTACAAAAAAAATTTATGTATGTATTCTATCAGCCATCTAGTTTCCATCGTACAAGCTTTGCTTAGTTTGGGACTAGAAGGCGTTGTGTTAAGTGTCCGTGAATATTTATTTATTTATATTTATTTATTAGGTCCTTGAATGGCAATCAGTAACCGACAAACAAAATACGTTGCCTTACTTATATATAATACTTTCGACAGGAGTCGTGGGTTTGATCTCCACCAAGAACAAACATTTTGTATGTGGCCAACATAGATGTTTGATTTATTTGAGGATGTGGGTATTATAAATACGTATTCACAAAAACAATATAAGTATTATATCAGCAATCTAGTTCCAATAGTATAAGTTTTGCTTAGTTTTGGTAATAGAGGGCGTTGTTTATAATTTCCAGTATTTTTTATATTGTTAGTTACATAACTCTCTATGTAGTAGCAGGTACATGTTGGGATTTCAGTAACTCGATACTAAAAAATACAATAAAATACTTTCCCCTCCTTAAATAATTCCGCATTCCTGAAAATGAACCCGTCATCTCAAATCCCATTACAGGGACGAGGAAAGCTCATCACAAAATTAAAAACATAATATTTCACCTGAAACTGTGAGATAAAACATGAACCTAAATCATGAAACGAAAACCACGTGCGAGGGGTTAAGAGATTAACACCGAACGAATGTCATTGTACGGATTTTTTATTCATTTTTCTTTTACGCTTTTCCATTTTTCCTGTTTTTCTTTCGCTAGTTTCTGTATAAAACACCTGGTTATGTCTGGTGTAAGGTAGAATGGTCTGTGTCTTCGATATGAGTGTCAGAATTACGCAGCTGTTGAGTTTTGTGGTTTTCGGGTATGTGTGCTCGCAGGAGTATTTTGAAGGTGAGGTGAAAATCGTTGGGATTTCTAATTAATGAAGACTTAAGACCGAATTACACCATACCATTTTCTTGTACGTACCAATGCAATAATTGAATGCAATAAATGAATTGCATGGTGTAAACAACACGTAATTATTTGATCTGGTATACAAGTTTTGTTTCAAAACTTTCCTTGGTGGTGGTCAATAATTGCATTCAACTTTGTTTAATATATCCGCGTGTAAACAGTTGCTTACAATTCTTGAACGTCAATTATGGAGCTTCAACTATTGCATTCAATTATTGCACTGGTACGTACAAGAAAATGGTATGGTGTAATTGGGCCTTTATGCTGGAAACTTTGGTGTCAGGTGTCAAATAAAATTTAGGAGATATTTATTTACGTACAGCTTTTATCTAATTAAATTTATGCTATGAACTTGGATTCACAATAATTTTCTCAAAATACAATTATGCAATGTTTCAGAACTCCACATGGCGCGCATTTCTCCAAAACTCAAGATAATACCGAAGAAATTTGAAATTAGAACCAGCAACGTAAACGCAGCAAAAGTAGAGTTTGAAAAGTATGCGAACCAAATAGAACACCTCGCGAAAAAAGAAAACGCAACTGTAATTTACAAAGTAAAAGTGTTTGTACTAAAACAGCACAAGAAAAGAAACTTCATAAAAAAGTTACCGAAGCAGGGCAAGACAAAGAAATACAACGTTCCGCTGAAGAAAAACAGCATGAAACTGTCCAACTTCGAGAGTTTTTTGAGAAAAATGGCCGTGCAGAATAATCATAACTCTCAGAAAAATGATTTTTACATGCCGACGTCTACGGAGTCCCAGCAAATATTAACTACAAAGATAATTAAGATGAAATTCAAGCCGATTCCTTCGACGCTCAACAACTATACTAAAGTTATACACCCAGTTCGGAATAGACTTATAACTTTGACAGTTTAGAATTGTTCCCTTTGTACTTTTTGTAAATAAATAACGTTTTGTTGGAAAAGTTTGATTGTTTTTATAATTTTTGCATACGGTTACATTCACTGGGTAATATATCTTCAAACACTGGCTGTAATAGTACTCCTTAATCCCCAATTTCCTGCAATTAGAGACATGGGTAAAATCCGCCACTGACGATGTATAAATCATTCTTAAATTGATTAACTAGGTAAGTAAATCACCGGTTTACTATGGGTATGGGTGCCGGTAAGCAAAAGCAAGCTAGTAAGAGTTAGTGACCAACTCTGGTGGCAGAGTTTTCAGGCCGCCTTAAGGCCTCCGTCATGGCTTAACGACTGCTAGAGCCGGGACCGACAGTTTAACGTGCCCTCCGAAGCACGGAAGCGCTCAGATATAAATGCCACTAACGGTCACCCATACATATAGTGACCGTGCCGAACGTCGCTTAACATAGATAATCTGTAAAGATTGACTAAGCAAGCCTAGGAACGAGCGCCGGTGCAATTACAACCACATGAGATTTAACTTTATGTCTCAGAGTGATTGGAGCGCGAGGCCTCACAGGGGACGTCCTCAGTGGACATGCTTGGTTAGGTAATGCATTTTTATAGGCAGAGGTTGCCTCTTAACATCTGGTGAGCCATCTGCTTGTTCCATTAAAAAACCCATAAAAATCTATAAGAGAGGTATAAAGCCGGTCCAGCAGCAGATAATGATGCTGATGATGAAGACATGCCAAAGCATGATTATGCAACAAATCAAGAGATTAAGAAAGCAAAGTGTTGCACCGTATTTTAAAGTTGACAAGAGCTTTTTTCGTGTGAAAAATATTTTTTCGAAAGACAAAAAGGCTTCGCGTGCACATTAATATCCTTGATGGTGAAAACAAATTAAAATGCACTTAGCAGCGGTAATAAATTACATTGGGATCCGTTGGGATGGTACACACACACGCGTACGAGTATCACAACTATAAGTACACACACATGCACACCTTTTTTTTCACGATTAAAAAGATGGGACAAGCTGATTGCATACATACATACTTATACTCGTAGTAAATATTTACCTTAGTACTAAACTTTTTCTACGTACATTATTTTGAAATAAGGTTAGATTAAAGAATGTAAGTTTTCTATAAATATTGTGTAAAAGAACATGTTGTGCCGTGCCGACCCCACCTAGTGGGATAAAGGCAGGAAGAAAAAGTACATTATTTTTAAATAATGATACAAAGTGCCGAATAATTTCAAAATTATCATAAAAGAATATTTTTTTAAAATAAATAATTAACATAGGTAATCTTAAAATAAATAATAGCATGAAAACCATTAAGTAGTAGTAACACGCTCATAAAGGTCCCACCACACTCACATCACAGTCACTTATCTCGCGCCGTGGGTGGCGCATAAAGAAGCGTTCTCACTGAAGCTTTAAAGGAGCTTACATTAGTCGCGAGCCGTCTCATCCCGCCGGGCGATACCATCAACACTTTCTCGACATGCAGCGCTTTGTGGACT
Source organism: Eulithis prunata (assembly GCA_918843925.1). Classification (NCBI taxonomy): domain Eukaryota; kingdom Metazoa; phylum Arthropoda; class Insecta; order Lepidoptera; family Geometridae; genus Eulithis; species Eulithis prunata. The sequence goes on along the minus strand of OU974016.1, from coordinate 1,105,769 downwards.
AGGGATGGGGTAAAAGCACTTGCATAGTTTATCGATACATTTTACGTCACTTTCATTTCATTTAGTCAAGGAAGAAAAAAATTACATTCATGTAAATTTTATATTCATGTTATAAGTAAAAAATATAAAGAAATCTCGGTTATATTGCTATAGTGAAAATCAACATATACCTATTTTCTTAGTAAAATAGCAAGAAAGTTTTTAAAGTAAAATATAAGTAATAAGATTATCCGATAAAAATAGTTACTTAGTTTAATAAATACATTGGTATTCTGAGCATAATTGTGCCACGACAAAATACTGAGAAACAATAGTTTTCTATCGATATTACTCATGATCCCATCCCTAATGCGAGGCCAACTGGAAAAATTTCAAATATTCCATCGTAAAATTTTACAAGTGTCTATTGAAGCTTTGAAAATCTTTTATCGATATTTCCACTATCCCATCCCTATTGGAAGGGGGGTGAACACAAGGTAAGTGGTGGACGGCTATCACGATGCATCACTTCGCTAAGCTGTTCCCGGGAACAACATTTACCGTTGAAGATCTGATTACAGTGAAGTTTCGAACGCTTAATGATTTGATTTCGATAGTTCGTTATTTATCTTTTACAAGAGTAGAAGTACTCAGTAAGAAAAAAAAAGTTACTCTTAAGTATTCTATCAGCAATCTAGTTCCCATAGTACAAGCTTTGCTTAGTTTGGGACTAGAGCGTGTTGTGTAATATGCCTACTTTATATACTTTTTGTAAATAAATAAATATTCTTGGACATAATCACACAACGCTCTCTAGTTAGCAAAGCCCTGTACTATGGAAACTGTATTGCTGATAGAATACTTATGTACATTTTTTTTTGTAAATATGTACATACTTTTACATAATAACACCCAGACATAGAACAAACTATCTTTGCCACACACAAATTTTTGTTCTGAGTGGAGATCGAACCCACGTCCCACAGCACAAAAAGCAGAATTTATACCCACTTAGCTGCATATTCTCAGGCATAATTCTTAAGTCATATTCTCGCTCGTTTTCTCGAAAACTTTGCTGTACAAAGCCCATCAAAAACCGTCTGAATCCACAATTCATAACTTAATCATTTATATCGTTGAAGTCTTCCGGGAGAGTGCTCACAATGCCGTAATCCACCATTCAAAATGTACTCCTACACGGCATTTCAAGAAGTACTTTTTGACTGTAGTATATTTTCGAAGACAGACGGCCGAATACTCAAACCCTACTTATATTAAGTTCATGCTTAAATTATTGCCATCTCTTACAAATGAGTAATGTCAAACAGAGGCAGAGCAATTTTAAGTGGTGTTTAAATTTGAGTGACGTTTCAGTATTCGGCCCTGAGATATACACGGTAGGATAAGTAATCACTATTGCAAAAGAAGCTCTTCCGAGACTTTTGGCTTGGGATTTGAGCACCAATGGATGATGTTCAGTAAGGAAGAAGAAAAAAAAAACTTTTTTATTTTTCACCGACACTTATAAATATAGGCTTATAACATAGGCTTATAAATATAATAAAACATAAAATATCATCATCATCATCATCATTTCAGCCCGTTTGCACCCACTGCTGAGTATAGGCCTCCTCTTTATTACGCCATTCTTTTCGGTCCCTTCCGAGTATTGTCCAGTGATTCCCAGCCAGTTCTACGATGTCATTTAATTTTGACCATCGGGCGGGTGGTCTGCCTCTTGGTCTTCGGACATCTCTTGGCCACTATTCTGTGACCGCCTTCGTCCATCTCTCGTCTTCCCTTCTTGCCAGGTGTCCTGCCCATATCCACTTCAGCTTCGCGGATCGCGTACTGTGCGCGTCCTAGCCCCGGTCTTCAAAAATGTCAGCTATGCTGGCAAAAAAATATAAAATATTTACGTAAAAAATATAGCAAAAAAATTATATGTAAGGCAAAACTAACAATAACAATGGCCTAGCCATTTGACTTTTGTAGTTAGTTTAGTACCTATACAACGTACAGACTAGGTAAAAGATGTTAATTATAAACTAATAAGTATTATTATACCTAACTACTTACCTACAATATGGGATGTATTGTATGCGTTGTGTGGGGCAAAAATGGTCCCGATAGGTACTTCTATTCAAACTCTGCGATAATTTCGCTTGGATAAATGTAAAAAAGTAAGCCTGCCAAAAGTTACTTTCAAAAACACGACTAATACGAGTAGGTACGCACTCGATAAGAGCAAAACCAAACAAGTACATAAATTAAATCGAGAAGTTTCTCGAATCAGGCAGCACTTGTGTGGGTATGGATATCACTGGAATGAGCTTTAGGGTTCCGTTGGGTAGTGTTACAAACCCTTTGGATGTGTAGATCGAATGTAATCAGCCATTTTGGGACCTTTGTTTCTGGGCGCTGATGTAGAATAAAACCTAATCATATAGGTTCGTATGCTTCAAGATTGATCAAATCTCTGATATTCTCAATGAATAGTTCATATTCTCTGTCTGGGGGACAATCGTTGTTTCATTCATTAACCTGCCAGGTTTAAGCCTGGCAGGTTTTCTAAACTGTTTTCTGTAATACTAAATCATAGGTATATTCTGTGACTAAATTGTGTCACTAGCGCGTTTCAGCGCGTTTCCGTCAAAAGCTTCTTGTTTTCGTCCATTTGTAGACACGTCACTTGACATTATGCTGGGCAGCGAAAGCAGTTCAGAGCTTGCGATATGCAGTTTTGAGCACATTTTTCTTACAGGAAATTTTTAATGTGTAACTAAACTTTCTATCAATCTATTTATTTCACAAAGCTAGCATTCCTGGTGATATTCAAGTTTTTACAGATGGCGCAGAATTTTTGCGTATCAATCATCATCAATCATCAATCAATCAATATATATAAAACTCTTTTGAAGCTGACAGAGAATCAACGCACAGCCTAAACTATAAGTCCTAGAGGTATGAAATTTGGAGGGTAGTATCCTTATATAGTGTAGGGGTGCACTAAGAAAGGAATTTTGAAACGTCACACTCTAAAGGGTAGAACGCGAGCAACGCCGCGGGCGACGGCTAGTATAATAATATACGGAACCACTACTATTTGAAAGTTATACACATCAAACGTACAGGTCGTACATACCACACACCGAACTTTTATGTACAATCAAGGCATATTCACAAGTTGTCGCCGAGGGCCGAGAAGTTACAAAGTCGGTCGGCAGTCAATTCACTAGTCCCAAGTTCGGTCCCGGGTCGTGACTTAATTCGACACGTCACACTCTTGATTCCGAACAACTCGATTCCAACTTCTTCTTGGTAAGGGTATTCTTAGGAGAATCAAATTAAATACCTACATGATGTGTTAAAATTAGAGGACATCGATCCATCGACATTAAAAATGAGTGTGTTGTGTACCTACCTAATTCTGCTGTATTTTCCTAAACAAAAACTTTTACTGAAATTTCAGGTCAAACCTCTGAAACATTGTTTGCAAAACCTAGTTCCTAGGTAAACCTGACAAATTATGAATCGGTGAGTTATTTAGCACTATCAGGGAATGGGATTAGGGATCCTACTAAGTAAATATATGGTTAGCTAGTATTTAAATAGTATACCTATCGACTTTATATCAACTGTACTGCAAACTTATCGTCTTCCAAAGGCACGTAACATGCCACTGATGAAAATGCTCCTATTTTCTGAATTATTCCAGTATCGGTGGTAATTGATAATGCTGTCGACAAAACGCGCCTTTGAATCTTTTGACACTTCTGCATTACTATTCTCTTGGAAGAATGATTCTTCCAAGACTGTTATCTCGTCCTCTGAGAGGTATAATAAGAAGTCGCGACAGCATTACCACAGATAATGCAATAGTTCAAAAAACGGTGCAAAATGCTTTCATTTTGACAGAACGAGTCGACAAGTATCTTGCGTGCGCGTCCTAGCCGCGGTCTTCAAAAATGTCAGCTATGCTGGCAAAATTGTCTGTCGAAATGACGGACAGAGGCCATTCAGAGAAGAGAGAAGAAGAAGAAGAAGATGAAGAAGAAGAAGAGTTGAACCTTTTGCAACATAAGGTTCTTTTTTGTATTTTTTTATGAATATCCTCTAAAGATGTTCACAGAAAAAAATAAGATATATTCAGTAAGTGACAGTGTACAGGCACCAAATCTCGGTAACATGTAAATGGGTCCACAATTGGATTCCCTGATAGCACCTCCCGTAAGTCCGACTTACAAGCCGTTGTTATGCTGAGACACGGATACGATAACTCGTACGTGACAACTACTACCTAACGGAATTATAGACCAGCCAACGTCAACTTACAATAAAGAAAACCTTACTAGGTCAGACATAAGGTGCATTCTCGCGTAGTTAGTGATTAGTAAAATTTTGCAGAAACTACAACCAGATGGCGCAGTCAATTTCAATCTTATTACCATTGGTTTGAGTGCAAATTGAAGAAAAATTATTGGGATCATCAAAATAGTTCTTTTTCAATTCATCGAATTTACAAAAAACTCAAGATTCTAGACCATTTCAATCTTGCCAGATCTCCTCCATCATTGCTGTTCATCATCAAACCTTGATGTTTAATAGACTTTAGCTCATCAAATCTGAATAAATTGAGAACTTAATTTTTCTGAAATTCAATAATGCTTGAAATATCTCATAACTGGATTTTAGATCTGTTGCATATCCTTATCAATTGGAAACGGCTGCACCAATTTTTACCAAACATAGCTAAGAACCAACACAGATCAGCGGGCTTTCTTACGAAAATACCGCATTCAAATCGAAACCCTACCAATCACAGACACACAACGATGTCAAACTCATAACTAGTCAGGGGTTAAAAATAAATAAAATCAAGGTGAGTATTGATTTTTTGCAAGTCGTAGCATTTTATTCGAAAAATTGGAAACTCCGCTTGGTCGTTCACTTATTGACAAAATATGTTCAGCGCAGTCATATTTATTTATTCAGTGACGTATTTTATGTATTCAGTAAAATCATGCAAAGATTAATAAGATTAATAATTTGTAATGTCGCCGTAGCCAACAAATAAAGCTTTTATATATTTTATAAATATATTTTTAAGCCCCAAGCGATAATTAATTGTATTAAGTTAAAAAATTAACTTCATATGAGTTAGTGGCCAATGACGGAGTTTTTAGGATCCAGTTGACATTTAATTTTGATAAATCCAAAAATGTAATGAAAACTTCTTGTAGGATCAGGATCAGCATCAGCATCAGAATCATTTTTTACTGAAAAAGATGTGCACAAATAACAAAAGTAAAATTAATTTCACAAAGTTATAGAAAGTTAAAAGATGTACAAGAAATATTTTTATGTGAAAAAATATGGAAGGATCAGAAAGCCTCACTTTACGTACCTATTCATAATTAAGATATCTACAAACTAAGTACAATAGAGATAATTTTTAGAACGAGTCGCGTTAAAACTTAGTATAGGTAGATTAGGTAGGTAGGTACAGGCGTTTGAGGGCACCTTCTTGATACTCTGACCCCTGGACATTTGGCTTTCAAATGAACAAGATTACATTTTCAAAGAATTTAATATTATTTTATCTAACATCTGTCAGTTGTAACCATTTTATTGAAATTTACATCGCAGATGACCTTTTGGGATCGGAGAATATAAGGGTTAAGGCTAAATGCGCATTCGGCGACGAGATAAACGACCAGTTTGGGACGATGTCGTTTACAGTTTGACAGATTCAATGGCTTTTATGCCATCGTATTAAAGTTAAAGTTACTTTTTTTTATCTAGGGGTCAATTTCGAAAAGAAAATAACAAAATAAAAGGCTTAAAGTACATAGTAGCCTGAAAACTCTACCAAAGTTGACCACTAGCCTAAACTAGCTCAATTGATCAAATACAAACAATTTTGCTGATACTTTGCAACAGTATTTTCAATACCCAAGAGATGCTTATCTCAGCAAAACTGTTCTGCCCTGTCGCAAAAAATAAAACTAAGTTTGGTCAAACTAAGATTCTAAGGTTAAGTTCTCGAAAAACGCACGTCGTTATTTTAAGTTTACACACTAAAGCTTATACTACCAAAATCACTTTGAATCAGGTTTCTTTGGTGCATTGACTCACTGAGCCCATTCACTAAGGACGTGCTCTGTGATGTATTGCACTGCGCCCACAAGTCAAACCACACAGCAACGCGAGTATCGTTGCTTGGTTTAAACCAAATAAAAAAATATATCTTAATTAAATATAGTTACAAGTAAAATTCTCCGCTATATTAAGGCAGTTACAGTCTTCAGACAAAACTAACAATACTATTCCTCAGCAGTAAGTTATGTATTCAGTGGGGGACAGTACAATACTTTTCGTATGATAAACTTAAACTTAGTTTGGATACTTTTTTTCGAATAAGTTATCCAGTATTACTTTGTGATTTTTGGTTTGTACACTTGTGCGAGACAGCGGTTGATTTTAGATTGAAAAAAAAATGAGTTTTAATAAGTACATAATTTCTTCTAGTCTTGTTTCTTAATTATATTGAAAGTAGTCTTAAAATAATAAATTATTGAGTACTTATAATGTTCTTATTAAAGTAAGTAAACTTAGTTAATTTTATACCAAATCTTCACCAAACTACCTAAGTACATACGAAAGCAGTAGTGCTACGGCGTAGCACGCTCGTAGCTTCATGCTACGGCGTAGCGTATGTTGAAACTATTTGCATTTGCGCACAAACTTTGTTGGTTATTTCGCAATGAGAATAATAACATGACTTTGTTATCTCGCGTTGCTTCACGTGGTAATTGTTTGTAGGAATTAAAATTAAATATAATTTGTATATTAGAAGTTACTTGAACATTATCTAGACGCAGTATTTAATGCAAATTTATTTGTTATATGACAGTTCATTAAAATCTAGCTCTGTCACTGTTTGACATAAACTGTTAGTAAGAGACAGGAAAACAAAATTCCATGATTCAAACAGCTGAATAGTTATGCGACAATTATAAGTAAACTGGTAAATATACTTTTTTATTTGTACTACTTCCGGTGGCCATTTTTGTACTACATTTGTGTCCGTACTGTGGCGATCAAACTCACATTGGTTATAATAAATCTAAACGCCATTGTAAAATAAACGCCATCCCTAGAAACCCAAATAGATATTTACCGTGTGGTCATACAATAGTAGCGTCATATACGCCTAGTGTACAATCACACGCCGTCGTAACTCAAAAAGGTGCCTTCCCTAAGTTTGATTGCTTACCCAGCCGATCATATGCCGGAACTCAAACTCTTTTTACATCTTTATTTATGGGCACGCTCGTTTACATCGCTTTTTGTCAGCTAGTTTAGATGTTTTGTGGTTTTTGGGGTTATTCCCGCTGTACCTACGAAAAAAAATGTTAGCAGAAGGTTAAAAAAATAGTAACTGTAAGTAAGATAGATAAACACTTTATTGTATGCAAAGAGAAATTATATAAGTACAGGAAATAACATAAAACAGACAGTACAATAGGCAGCCTTATCGCTAAAAGCGATCTCTTCCAGACATAAGTTCCTACCTGTTCTAATACATGTCTGTAGTCATCATCACTATCTTCTTTTCTTCTAACCTTAGTTTAGTCCATGTGTTAGTTTTTAGTTATTTCTCTTATCAAGGAAAATTGATATCATAAAACTTAAAAAAAACTAAACAAAAGGTTTAAAAAAAACTTTGAATGACGCCATTTCTTTCTGGCTACTTTTTTTATACAGGGTGTTACCAGACCACTTCCGAAAACGAAAGGGGGAGCTACAGCACACCAAAACCCAACCAAAAAAAAAACAGTTATCCTTAAAAATAATTATAGCCGGAGAAAACAATGTTTAAAGATTTGTATTTATTTCGCCAGCCCGCAATGTACGCATTCACGTAGGTAAGGTCGAGGCGTAGTACTATTATTTATTCTGTGTCGTAAGTGCCTACTAACGTAGGTAGGTACTTACGTAGGTCGCTCGCACGTCGCGTACTTGAATGACCCGCGATGAACTCTCAGCTGTTCATGCTGTAGTAGACGTAATCTGCGTGCTGCGTGTACATTGCTGCTTTATTTATTTTATTTGTTTTTTTGCTTTTTTAAATGAGATAATTAGGTAGATATGTCTTATTATGTTGTACTGTGTGTATGTAACTAGAAAAAAAATTAAAAAGAGATAGTCAAGTCAATTTTTTTTTTCGCGATTTTTTTCGTTTAATGTTTTCAGTATCATGGTCTGATTGGAACCTCCAAGTTTTCGGAAGTGGTCTGGTAACACCCTGTGTTATATAACGACTGTTTTTGTTTTTTTTATTATAATATCTTTGATATTATACTCGGACACGAGTTTTGTCATTTTTTGGAACGACACATAGCACTTTTATTTTAATAGTTTTTCTTGTGTTATTGTTTAATTTTGGTGGAATTTTAACCAATAATACTTAGGTCGTAACATAAAGTGTGAGCCATTGGAATAAATGTGTGTAAAGTGGTTTTTATGAATGTGAAAATTCGTGTTAGGTTTTGAAGAGAAAATCCACCATTTTCTTTTCAAAACAAACGACAGCCGACTTGACAAATGACTTGACTTGACTTATTTATTACAATTTTAACACTTGACATTGGCAAAATTGTCTGTCGAAATGACGGACACAGGCCACTATTGAACAGAAGAAGAAGATATTATACTCTTGAGATGACATGACAGCCGATTCATTTGTTTTTCTTAATCACATTAGGTGGTACAACTTTAAAGATTTGTGGGAGTAACTCACAGAGATATCGGGAGTAAACCCTATTCTGGCAGCCCTACGGCGTAAAAAGGAAGTTTTTATTGACTGCTGATGAGTTGGCTTTCTGAAAGTTTGTGTTGCCACATTTTTGTGTCAAACTACATAACTTATGTACTTTCGTAGAAAGATCCGATATCTTTTTTGGCACAGTTCTTGAGGCTTTCAAACTACGTAGAAAGAATAATCTATTTCTGCTCTATTTGTCTATTTTACAAAATTACATCCTAAATAATGTTGCATAGTTTATACTTGCCTTATCTTAAGGCACGTCTAAAGCCACTCAAAGATTTTAAAAACTACAATACCAATATGGCGCGCCTGAGAATCACAGCCGTGAGTTTATTTAAATTTTTATCATCATCATCCAGTCCGACTTCACCTCCTGCTAGGTATAGGCTTCTCCGAAATCCACTGCTAAACATAGGACTAAGGAACAAAATTGTCTAAAGTAAAAATCATTCAATCTCCGTTTCGTTAAACGACGCCACCATCAAAACTTAATTTTCTTGACGCTTATTTATATGTGTTTTCCTTCACCATTTTTCGCCGTCACGCTTTCGGCAGCGGGTGTGGACCACGTGACTTCGCATTGGAACCTGCCAATAATCGTCATATTGTAACGAGGGTGAGAAGCTAGGGACAGCCTCTATTACCATGCATTGGATCGTCACCCGAAGATTTAAATGTTATTTGAACGAGGCTGACGACGTGAACTCAAAAAAAATCGTGTATAGCTTTCTTGATTATTCATAAAGAGGAATCAATCTGCTCTGGTTTAAAAACATGTTTTGTTAGTAATTTTAGTTTAATGGATTGAATACTAGAAACATTCCGTTTGAATAGCAATAATTTCTTTTCAACTCAGGTTTTTCTTGTTTTGGATTTTCAAAAACAACGACCAGAGAGGTGTGGCGTTACCAAATTCATCAACTAATCCCGTATATGGCGTAACACATTATAAAGACCGATCTTATGCGTGTATGCAACGTCGAAGCCTAAAAATATTACAAGAACTTTGGCAGCCTAAGCGATAAAGAAAACAAAACGCCTGCCTACCTTCACGTAATCCAATTTTAATCTATGCCTACAAAGCGAAAGTGTTGTCATGTGTGGAGTACTGTCAACTTCTCTGGGATTGCTATGTTTAATACAAACTCAAAGTCATCTGTCACCTAGGGATTTTAAAACCACGCTATCGTTATCTAACAAAAGCCATAGAAAGGTGAGTTAACACACCTTTAATATTAACGTTGTACTGTCTCTTGTTTTAGATCAATCTAATTGTCAAAATTTTGGTTGTACCTCCCTCTGTACACTGACCATATTCTTATCCGCACTCCCCTCTTGTTTAGGACACTAGCATTAGCGAACTCGACACTGGCAGAATTGTGACAACTAGCCACAAAAGCCACAAACCAAGAAGTTGAAGTTGAAGAAAGGTGAGTACTTACATAAAATATCTGTTGAAATAAAAATTGCTCCTTCTTACATTAAAGTTGGTTTAAAATCAACCCCTTTTTGCACCACTGTAATACAATTCTACCCCTAGGTTTGTTTTCTTTGCACCACGGTTCTAATTAAAACTACAGCTGCCTATCAGACTTCAAGTAACGAAATCAGCGATAAAATTCAATAAGAGTTTTCTTTGCGTCTTTAGTTAATTTAACTGTTGAATTTTAATGGGTTTTTGTTACCGATTATCGACTAATTTAACTATAGTCTTTAGGCAACAATGTTTAGTTTTAGTCGATATGAAAAACAAAAGACTAAAAAACTTTTTTGGTTATCTAGTTTTTACTACTATTCGGCCCACCAGTGGGCCGGCCTGTGGGCTCGCTGGGAATAAGCCTTATTTTGAGTCCTAAAAGTAGTTTTGAATACAAAAGTGTAGTAATTTGAAATTTTAAAAAAAGTGACCCTTTTTTTATTATTTCTAATGAATACAACCTCTTTTGTATTTTTTTTAATACAAAGATAAGAATGTTCCTCTTTTGTGTCTCATATTTTGATTTCAGCACTTTTTTTTCTGAATGAGTACCTTATTTTTTTTTACTTAACAGTCTGATTACTGAACCAAATTATGCGTAAAAAAAATACCATGAAGAAGTCCGTAGTCCATGCCGACCCATCGAAACAGTCGTGGTTTCCCGAACAAAACTCTTATAATAACTTACATTTTGACAACTTAGCACCTTATTCCAAGCTTTTATTTGGCAGTCAGAATGATAAATGTTGTTTCATTAGTGACCACCGAGCCGTAATACGGGGCCCGAATATTTGAAATGAAATAGGCTCCAGTAGTCTCCAAGAATGGTAGTTATCCTCTCAAATATCTTGTGCAGTAGATCTATGAGAAATGAGGAAGTCAGGTAGTGGTTCCGGCGTTTGCGCCTCTGACTATCACTGTATATGCTTTATCTATCTATCTATCTATTCAGCCTGTATGCACCCACTGTATATGCTCAGTAATACTGTTCATGCCTTTATTGCGATCTCTTACCAATAAGTAATGTCAAACAGAGGCAGGGTAGTTTTAAGTGTGTGAGTGTGAGTGACGCAGTATTCGAGCAAATTACGTTGAAGTGAGACAGTAAGCAATGTGTTTTTTGTAAAATGTGAGGAAACCAATATTGTAACTTCAGCGATTAGTTCAACGACTTTAGTGATTACTAGCCGTCTCCCGCGGCGTTGCTCGCGTTAGAGTGTGACTTTTCAAAATTCCTTTCTTAGTGCGCCCCTACACTATATAAGGAACCTACCCTCCAAATTTCATACCTCTAGGACTTATAGTTTAGGCTGTGCGTTGATTCTCTGTCAGCTTCAAAAGAGTTTTATATATATTGATTGATGATTGATGATTGATTTCAACGACTTCAGTGATTTTAGGCTTCAACCCCATATCTACTGCAAAATGTGTCCACTGCACACACGCACAGGTAGCTTTGACAAACTCTTATTAATATTCCCTTTACGAAAATTGTGTTGAAATTGGTTTGTTCTCTACTTTAAATAGTAAATTGAATAAATATTCAGTTTTTTTGTTGTAATAGAAAACGGCATTTTTCTATATGGAACGCATTCTCGCAGGCTGCGATTATGGGACAATTGATACGACTTCGTCGGATCGAACAATAATGACCTCTAATGAGGCTCTGGCGCTATCAAAATGTACATTTTCCACAGCCTTTTTTATTCAAAAAATTCTTCTTTCAAAGCACGTTTCTTTACTTACACAAGGTGGAAAAAACTACCATAAAACTGTAATTACAAGTGTTTTTTAACAATGCTAAAATATATAAGTTAGGTCAACATAGTTGTAATTTATGCGAAACTTATGATACTACCGTAAACCAAACTAGATGGCGCTAGTAAAATTGTCCGGTGGCTGAATCACGCTATTGAAACAATTATAGCTCTCTTCTGTCCAATAAAGTACTTTTGGACTATAGTGCACTTTATGTGAAACTTCTTATGGAAATCGACAGGTTGCCTTTTACCTTTGAAAATTTTACATTTCTTGGTAGATAATTTTATACAATTATGCCTTTCTGGACAATTTCTTCAGAAGTTTTTTTTACACCTTGTATTGTCATTCGATCTCCATCGTCGACGCTAACGAAGGCCACTTCTATTGCACTTTGTAAAATTGCTAGTCAAAGGAATGTTATTTTGTAGTTTAATATTTTTTTATAATCTGCTTTTGCAAGTTTAGCTTTTGATAAGAGTTTTCTGAAATAGTGTTTTGTTTTTCCTAGAACGAAAATTTTCATAAATTTATGAAAAGTTCGTAATTATAAAATAATTTAATCACTAAAAAAACTGGCTGATAACTTATTTATTAATATTTGGAACACATTTTAATGATGAGCAGTATTTCAACAACAGTAAGCGGTGTTTTAAAAGAAAATAACTCAAACAAACCAGGTGAGTATTAAAGGTATTCTCATAACATAGTGTTGGTAACCGAAATTTTACTACCTTTTTTAATTCATGAGTAAGTAAACCCTGCAAGCTCACCAAACACCATCAATAAAAAACTTCCCCCCAATGCCGAAACTTTGTAAAACATCCCAAAAGGTCAGGCAAAAATAAACTCGTAAAAGCCTTAAAAGTAAAAAGAAATAAGAATAATAGCTTTGGACGTAAAACCACTAGCCAATGAGAAATGACTAAACAATAGTAGCGGTATAAAAATAAATGACTTGGTACTCTTGCTACGAATAAGTTTTTGTTAGTTCATCGGAAGATCTTTAGAATGAGTTCAGTGCTTGTACCGTTGGTGAATAAATTAATTAACGTTGAATTTATTTTTATTTGTTTTGTGAACAGAGTGGTTATTCCTACCGAGCCGACCGGCTGGCCCACTCGTCAGGCCGAGTCCCACTATGCAAATGAATGGGCTTGATGGAGTGCAAATGTTCATCCATAGGGGATCATTGGATACTATTTATCACTCAGTTAATTTACCTGTCTACCTATACGTATAGGTCAGACTTGTAAAATTGCATGCACTAGAATACCTAAGCGTAAGTACAAAATCAATTTTCAATTTCAAATAAAGACATCAGGTTTACCAAGTAGAATGAATTATCACTGAAACTTATCCATTTATTTACCAAAGGTTAGCTGGTAGATAATGCTATTTTAGCATTAAATTCGCATGTATACACAATTTTTTAAGTTGTATAATAATAAAGAAAATATTTCATTATATTTTTTGAATCGTTATTCGTTTCAAAAGGCCCTAATGGTAAATTAAAAGTTTATGTAGGCTTATAGCTTGTAGTTGGCAAGCTAGATAGACCTCTCAAATCTCTTTGGTATCTAGTCATAAGTTCCTTTGAACGAGGCTTTTTGGGGAAACAAATAAACTTTCCTTTAGAAGTGAAAACTTTTTTACAACCCTGACTTTTCTGCCACCACTACTCCATCCGGGGGAGCAGAGAGGGAGTAAGAAGTGGGGGACTGATATCCGGCGCGCCGCCGCGTCGCCACTCTTCATAACTTTTACTGTCAACTCAATTACTGTGTTACACGGCGAACGCCGTGTTGTCTTGTCTTGTATTGCTATAAAAAAGTTGTAAAATTGTATGTGAATGCTTGAGTTTTGGGCTTTTTACGCAAGTGTTTTGTTTATTTACAAAATACCCTGCGAGGTACGGTACGGCACGAAAACAACAATTTTCTACGCCGCTGTGGCGATGGGAGTCAAACTTGCTTTTTATATACGTAACTTGCGACTTCCCAACAAACGCTATAGCAGGTACTTAACATAAGGGCTGCACTTTATCAGAAAACTTCAGAGGCTGTAGTTCTGTTTTTTTTACAAGACTATTTCAAAAAACCCACAACTATGACACTAACGGTCACCCATCCAAATAGTGACCGCGCAGAACGTCGCCTAACACAGATAAATCAGTGAAGATTCACATAACAAGCTACGCAACACTCTGATTTTTCTACACAAGAATACAGTATTAAAACACTTAAAAGTTGTTTTTCTACGAAAACCTGAATCGTCACAGTCGATCAAGATCTTGGTTTTAGTCCCAGAAGTACCCTATAGTTCCCTGGAGAGGAATACACCCCGCATTATACCCCGTACCAACCGTAACGATTCCGTTTAGTGGCCCGCTGAGCAGTTACAATTACTTCGGTTCCTGTTGTGGTGATAGCTAAAGTTTCCAAATTGAAGCAAAATGCTGAGGAAATTCGGTGCAAGGAACCAACGCCGTTGGAGTAATAACAGTACTGTTGGGACATTAAATGAATATTGCAAGTAAGACGGTCAGGCACCGTGTTTGGACCAATCGCAATGCTTCTATCGTATCTTCGAGCTCTCTCGGATCAATTTAGGGTATTTTATCGAGGCCTAAAGCCGTGTTGGCCGAGTGAGATTGCACCTCGACTTTCGATCCGAAGGTCGTGTTTTCGAATCCCGGCCGTGCATCAATAGATTTTTCGTTTCGGTAAATTTATATGCGCATTAACAGGAGCTTAACGGTGAAGGAAAACATCGTGAGGAAACCCTTGGCTTAGTCGGCTCCGCACGTATTGACCTTGTCTTTCCTGTGGATATGGCTGACTAGGCTGAGAGGATGGTATAGGTGCTGGGCAAGCCTACTCCATCTAAAACATTGTCCCAGGCACTACAGTGTCCCGTTAAGTCTACGTATAGGTTGCCTCCTGACGCTGTATAAATCATCTTCAATAGATGTAAAGGCCTATTATTATCGAGGCCTATCAGAAAGTACCTACAAGACTTAGACTTTTAAATTTAGATTTACGAAAATCTATGCTTACAAAGCTCTGTGTTTTCTCAAAGTGAAAGAAAGAAAGAAAAAAATATAATAATAATATTCAGTAATGAACAAATCACCCACCGCTCACCGGTCTTGGTCAACGTATTCATTTACCAAGTAATCGCCTTCTTTGATAAAGATTTCAAATTGTATAACCAAGAAGGCTTATTAGGCTGTACCAGCAAAAGCACCGGTTTCTTTACCTGTGCAAAGTTCGGCCGAAGCGTGAATAGGCGAGTATTGTGTGTGGTTCTAATTGCGGTTTTTAAGCGTAGGTTCGTCGAGCCCGTATGATGCCAATTATGTGCGCTATGCTTTATAGCCGGCTGGGAGTTACACTGCAGCGTAACTAATTAGTAACCTTTCAAACGAATGCTACAGAATTATGATACCAGCTATTGGCGAGGTATTTTACAGCAAAGCGATCGGATAACGAACTTGACTCGTGAAATAGATAAGTATTAATAATTTTTTGCATTTTTCCAAATCTCAGAAGCTTAATTGGTACATTATTTTTGAGTAACTTAAAAACAACATGGTGATATTTTATTTTATTTGCTGTATTTATTCGTATTTGAAGTGGTAATGATAGAGCCACGCAATTGTCATTTTTGTACGTAGAAGCTCTACGTTACGGAGTATTGAATTGAAATTTTAATCGCTGTAGAATGTTACACTCACAGGCATCTTTCTTTGAAAGTAAAAAACATTAAAAATCGTTTTGTTCTTCGATACACAACGGTGTAAACGCAGCCACCCTTTGCAACCATACAACATCAGCCTGTATACGAGTGTAGGATATTAATCCACAATTTTAAATTGCGCCGCGTTACACACACGGCTTGGCATGAATGGCTTACAGTCTGAAGTTAGCTACGTGCCGTTTTTACCATGGTGGTTCTATTTACACAGATTATTGAAACGAAGTGATCGTTGCAAAATTTAATAATGCTTTTTGCATAATTCTGTTTTATTGAATTATTAGTAAGGTTTTTAGAAAAAATTAATGTAACACGTTTGTAGCCCACTTGATGTTACTTGTAGCCCTTACCTTTGCTAATAGAAACGCATTACTTAAGCCTATTGAAGACGTGCTTTGTGAGGCACTGCGTCCACCACTCAAGATATTGTTTGCAATTGTTATCAACAGCGGTAACACTCATCACAGGTCGTTCAATCTGTACCATCATCAGAATTTTGATAAATGAGATTATTTCGTACAGAAACACCGCAAAAACATTCCAAACAAAAAGAATAAGGAAAGCATAAAACGATACCTAACTTAAAAGTGCCGTTGGTTTTTCAGGCCAGAGTTTTGCATTATTCTATTTCATCTTCAAAGTTTGTATTCAGTAACTGCGGCAGACGCAACGGCGGCGGAGACTAGAAAAACACATTACATACATTAAGGGGTCGTCAATAAGAAATCACATTCGCACTTCAAGGGAGCGTCACGAGTTTCTTACAACTTCTAACTTCGTTTGGTTTTGAGATGTGAGAGATCAGCGGGGAAATGTATCAGCGTATCAGTATTGCTATTCAGCGCGGCAATGCAGCCAGTGTCTTGGGCACGCTTCCGATTGGTACTGATTTGGACCAGTTGAGTTATCTATAAATCGCTTCCAACAGTTTGTAGATAGCTCAACTGTTTCATGCGTATTTTGTAAATATTGTGAATATTATAAATACTGTATTTGTTGTAATTTTCTTTGTGAATAAATTAAGTTCATTTATTAACCCATCGACCGGAAAACGAAATAGGTGTAAGTTAAACGCAACGCCATTAAACTTATAACTGTCTGACTCATGAATGTCAGACTCAAGTCTGACTTAATGTCTGTGTTACTGATTAGCGTAGTTAATTTTTCTCATTTTCTCTTGCATCTTATAACTTGTAGAGTTGGCCATCTAGAGGCCATAATAAAAACTTTTTCGTATAAATAAATAATTCAAGAACATTGCGTTTGCGGGCGAAATTCGCGTCGTAGTTGAGACATTTTGGATTAAATTTAATTTTACTTTTATGCGTGTCGTCAAGTCGAGTCAAGTTAATTATTCACACTCAGCCCGCGTTGTGGAATGGCGTGAAGATATTCCTTAGAAGGTACATCAAATTCATGGTTATGTTGTTTCTTAAAGGATTATAAGTTTTTTGGAACTTTCGAAACTGCGGGGATCAGGATAATGGAAGTTGGATGTTTTGTCCAACAGAAAAAGTCTCAAGGTTCGTACTAAAGACCGGTTTAGATTTAGTTAATAGGTATTATTTTAGTCTAGATTATTTTAGATAGCTCAACTGTTTCATGTGTATATTTTAAATATTGTGAATATTGTAAATACTGTATTAGTCGTAATTTGCTTTGTGAATTAATATAAATTTTAGTCTAGTTGCGATAAAATAATTTCATATGCAATATAAACATAATATAAATATAATATGTATAAACAGCAATAGAGCGGTGTAGTCTAACCGATGTATTTACTACAAATTGAAATACGTATTCAACCGATGTATTTACTACAAATTGAAATACCTGAAATACGAACTAAAGAGCAAAATTAATTTAAATTATATCTCAGTTCTTGACAAAAGAACATATTTTCCTAGAAATAGATTCTGTTTATCAGCTTATCAATCTCAATCGTGTAGAGCATCTACGGCGTAGAGCGTCTACGTTATAGACCACTGACTCAAAACTCTGCTAGCTCTTCTCTAGCTCTATCTTCATCAAAAAATTCGGCGAATTCATTAGTGTCTTGTCTATTCGTAAAGTACTTATAAGCTAGTGGGAAGGAGATTGCCCAAAAGCCTCCGGGCAGATAGCCTTCACTTTTTTTTCAGTTATTTCATTAAATCAAATAACTGCGAGAATCGGGATTTCAATCAAAAGAAGGATCTAAGTATTCCACTTCACAAAATTGATAAGATACTTCATAAGGTCCGAGTCGAATTATGAAAAATGAAGTTATTTTTAGAAAATTCGAATCTATCTTCGAAGGCTTGTTTATTAGCTAAACCTTGAATCAAGTGGTTTATAAAATAAAACGAAATTTTGGCAGTAAGGGTGGGGCATACTGGCAATACTACTTGACGAAAATGTTGCTATGAGTGAGTGTGATTGTTAATTCCTAATGATGTGACTCGCTAAGAACCCTTTTTGTAATGTGTAAGGCCTGAATGATAATGGAATAAGAATTATTGTAAAACTAGCCATCGCCCGTGGCGTTGCTCGCGTTCTAGACCCTTTAGAGTGTGACTTTTCAAAATTCCTTTCTTAGTGCACCCCTACACTATATAATGATACTACCCTCCAAATTTCATACCTCTAGGATATTTTAGGCTGTGCGTTGATTGTCAGCTTCAAAAGAGTTTTATAATTTAGAAGAAGATTGTATAGAACTACATTTAACTACTAACTCTAGTTAAGTGCAAACTTAACTATAGTTTGCTAGTTTAAGTGTTTGAGTTTACTAGTTTAAACTACTTTCCCATGAATATATCCATAGTCTAGTAGGTACCAACCGAGTATTTAATAAAGCAAGTAGGTGCCTTAGATTCGCGCTCGCTGTGATATCATAAATACGGACCTCGCACCGCTAACTGACCATTTAGCGGTCACAGGCGAATAAGAACCTAGGTTATACAGATACTGGATGTAACATAAAGATTTTACCTACATAGCTTGTTAGTTAGTGGCCAACGCTGGTGACTAGTTTTTTTTTATTTTTTATTATGGCAATCGTCCAGTGTTGGACATTTCTGCCAGCGTCACGTCATTTTACTATTACATACATAGAGATGGGGCAAGTTCAAAGGCGCCGACCAGTAATAGCTGAAAAAGTTTTAATAGGGTTGTATAAACCTTGACGTTTAAACCGTGACTTTCTTTAGTCCCCGTTCTGGAATAAGACCGTAGGACACGAGTTTTGACATTTTTTGAAACGACACATAGCACTTTTATTTTAATAGTTTTTCTTGTGTTATTGTGAGTATTGTTGTTTAATTTTGGTGGAATTTTAACCAATAATACTTAGGTCGTAACATAAAGTGTGAGCCATTGGAATAAATGTGTGTAAAGTGGTTTTTCTGAATGTGAAAATTCGTGTTAGGTTTTGAAGAGAAAATCCACCATTTTTTTTTCAAAACAAACGACAGCCGACTTGACAAATGACTTGACTTGACTTATTTATTACAATTTTAACACTTGACATTGGCAAAATTGTCTGTCGAAATGACGGACACAGGCCATTATTGAAGAGAAGAAGAAGAAGAATAAGACCGTACGACACTACTAGACAGTCAACGACAAACCGCAAGCCATAGCGGTAATAAGAAAAAATGTTTGTCCACTCCACTGACTTTCACAAAAACAGTGAGTGAAGTAAATAGGTATAATTCTTTCCGCTGATTGTGCAATCTCGCGTTGTCACATCCAGTTCGGCTCTATACAACTGTGGACATTTTGGAGCACCACCAACACAATTAAACCGTTACTGTGCGGTGTTGCATATTCTGAACGCGCCTTGCTTTCCGCTTAATTTCGTCCTCTGTATTACTTGCTGCAGATAAATGACTCCGTTCTGCTGCAAAATTATATTATTCCTTGTAACAAAGAGTAAGACCGCCCTAACACTTGTTTTACTCGTATACTAATGACGTGAGTAAAACTTACGAGTGTAATTTACAAATTCTTACACTCATAATGATAGTTCTAGTGATGAAGTCATAAAGATGTCTAGCGACGTACCTTAAGGTTTCCTTTTGAAGTCTGCAGTGGATGTGCTCAGTGAGGAAATGCATTGTTATAAGTGAAGTGGACCATCGGCTTGTTCCATTATATCTTCAAAAATGTTGAAATGTGCGAACGAGAGCTTGTTTGACGCTTTTCGCCCTCAAAGTTCCGCACATTTGGCGTCCAGCAACGACAATTAGACACAGCGACACGTTTCCCAATCTTTATCATTATGACCATTTTATAATTTTGTCTAAAATACATTTAGACCATTCTTTGGGTCTTTTTGAGATGCTGACCGCCCTCAAAATCATCCAATCTACAGCTACATAGGTAAACTCAAAGTAATTTCCTAAATCAACGTAAACAGAAGCTTCGCTTTGTCCTCTGAAGCGGGCGACCGCAGTCCTAATGCTGCGGATTCTCGTCAGATCAAATTAGAGGTTACCTGGCTGGAATACCGTCGTGGCATGTCAGTGCTGGCAGAGGCTAGCGAGTATCATTCGTTCTAAGTTCTAAGAAATTCTATACAATTGAGAAATCGATAGGGGAAAATCAAAACATTGGTAAGTTTATCAACGAATTCCTTGAAATTTTGTGCCTCCAATGTAACTCATCAGATTGTTGAGTAAGTTGAAAACCAAAATAATCTCTAACATCTTTAAATTAAAGGATAATAATGGTCTTTAGTATCACTATCGCAGCGTGTCGCAAAACCACCTTTCTAAGCAGGTAATATGTTGCCTCTTCTAATTGCAATATTCTCAATAATTCGGAAGTTCTCATTCGTTCATCATCATTACATCAACCTAAAGAGTTTACTGGCTAAAAAGTGAACACAATGTCATGCTACGTAACGCTAATTATTTTCTAAAATACAGGGATACGTGTAAAAGGCACAGCTAACTGAGTTCCGGTAAAACCTGAAAACCATCAAGAATAACAATCATCAACATACACAAATTGCATTTAAAAAGAAAAACTGCATTAATATTCATATTCAATTTGAAAACGCGGCTATCACTCGTGGCACGGACCAAAAACATGTTACTGAGTCGATTACACAAAAATCATTTTCATTCAAATTGGTTTTCGTGTTGCATCAACTGAACATTGATTTATACAGAGTCAGCACGATTCATGTCCTCTATCAAAACAGAAGGTGAAGTATTTTGTAATTCTACCATTATGTACCTAGCTATATAGTTCTACCATTATGTAGTTATACCAGATTTCGGCTACTTTTTCGCATAATACACTTCTTTAGTTAAAATAATTTAGGTAGGTAATGGTTTGAAATGCACAGAAAAGAAATCTCTCAAAATTATGATAATCTCTGCGGTGTTTTTAGTTATTTAAGTACTTAGTCTTTATCTGCCAGTTGACAATATTGCTTAGTAGGTATCTACGGAACGCTAGCAACGTTGAGGGTCGCACCTGGATGACACTAGCGCAAGACCGTGGAAAGTGGCACAAACAAAGGGAAGCCTACGCCCAACAGAGGTTAAGTCTGGCTATGAATGATGATGATGATGATGAGGTATCTACGGTATATAACAGTAAATGCTATGCCAACTCATTGAATTTTAACTGAGAAAACTCGAACGTATACTGTGTTTTAGCTAGAACAAACACCGATTAAGGTCCCAAAGTTGTAAGGGGATGTTACCCAATGAGTTAAAGAGAGGTCGATCTTACCCTGGACCATAAGAATTTACCGAAGATCATCTGCCAATATCGATGTTTCCTCTTATGTAGGCATCGAATACCGACCAATTGCTTCCCATAAAATTTTCTTTGCCAATTCTTTTTTACACCCACATTAGTTCTGCTCTTGAACAACACACCCTCTTTTTAGGAGCTAGGGGTAAGGCACAATGAGTGTAGAGGGTTTTTTTTTTTGTTTTGACATAAAACCAAACGAAACTAAATTCGGGTAAGTATCTTAATTACATTTAAATCAAGGTTAAATCAAGTTCAATCATGATCTCACTCTAGGAACAATTTAAATATTTTTTTTTGTAAATTTGTATGTATATATAGTTTTATAATTTAATGTGTCTCTTATTAATAATTAGTGTAATTGGTTTATCACCGTACTAGTCCTTAAATAAATAAATAGGTTATCTTACAGGTTCAAGATAAAATTCGAGCGATGTATTCTTATTTCATCTAAAGAAAATTCATCTTAAAAACTCATCAGCAACAACACGGGTCTCAGTTGGAAAATGGTGAGCATCAAGATAACAGATTGACGAAGATACCCGCCCATCTCCACAGTATCCACACAGTGCAGAAAGCTAGTAGAAATTGTGTCTTTGTTCTCCGCGAGTTGTACAGACAGCCTTACCATATTGATTGCGTATTTCCAAACTAGTAAGGCGTCGGAATCGCGGCAACAAATTGTTACGACCGTATAAAATATTAGCAATGCAAATAGGCTATTCCCCTCATAACTCAAGATAAGGAGGTATCGTAAAAACGCTGTAAAGACCGCTGTATCGTTCGCCCGAGATTTTTCTCTTTCACCTATCTTGCTAATATTGCCGGGAATCAGGAATACATTTTGGCGCGGTTGTAACGGTTCGGGATAGTCGATAACTTTCAGCAATAGCTTAGTGTTGCTTACATGGGTGTAAGTAACTACTTTACAATGCACAGTTGTTGATGGTCGAACGAGAGCAGGTGTAGATTTTATCTCGAATAGATGTCACGGTGTATTTGCCTATTTACTACGCGACTATCGCCCGTAAAATGACTTCTCAGTGAATGGGTTTATCTCGTCTTAGCAAGTCGCAAGACGCTTCTAAGTTATCTTTCTCGATTATCAGGCTCTAGCGATTAAGCGACGTCCGAACTAGTGCTACCTAGATGCTCTGAAGTCTGTCCTCACCTCAGCCTGACCTTCCTGATCAGTCACCTCACGACTGAACGCGTCACGATTTTCAATCGAATCCCAAACGATCCGAAAGGAATTGTGAGTCAATATTGCCGGCTGGTCGATTCTGTATTTAATCCTCGTTAAACCAGTCTGCCGGAACGAGCAAATATTGAAATCGCAAAACGATTTTGTCATGCAAATTGTATTTTTGGTCGGTGTGTGATTTCTGGGACTTGACGAAGAGGCTTTGTTGCGGAAATACGATTGAGATGAGAGTACCTATTTAACTGTAAAACATACGTAAGTAAAAAGTCATACATAAAATAACTTCAGCATCGATACATTTAAATTATCTGTGGCCACTTGAAGAAGCAACCATTAGAATGATCGCTGTCCCGGGAATATTGTCCGTAGAAGTATCATTACTTTGTCAAGTCTCTACGGCATGGTATTTCAAGACAGCGCCATCGAAACCACCTAGGTAGTTAACTTGTATAGTAACAAAATTGTTATGTTGCGAAGAACTCGTCTAAACTGCACATCGTCTGCTGCGTTTTTTTTTTTTCATTTCAACAGATCGATGTTCCAATATAGATTTTCTTTTGTTATAAATAAATAACATTTTACTCTGCACCTGTAGGCATTACCTCTTTATGATATATCAGATCAAAGCCTAAGAAAAAACTGTCTCTACTTTTACGCTACTTTACTACCTACACCGAAGATATAAGTTAGTAGATACTTACATTAGGCATTCTATGCCACTGTTAGAATGACTTACAACATTATTTTTCTGGCCCAAGCCAGATCGACTTACGTAATGGCACAAGAGCGGCCTAAATAATTGATATTATTTACATAGATTCAATTAATCATACATTTATTCCCGAAACTACTTTTCAATACTACCCAACTTCTGGCCATTAGCGTCTGTCCGAACAACATAGTCCATATTTCGTCTTATAAACGCGTCCTTGCCTTGTACGATAAATCAAAGAAAACTTCTTTTATGTAGGTACTTACTTATTTGTCAACGTTTTCTGAAGACTGATTTTCTGACTGATGCGTGGTCATTAATGAGGGTGAAAATAATATGGCATAGAAGCGCAACTGAAAAAAAATATTAAGAACAGCGGGGACGACGAGACTATTTGAATTTGTTAAACATTTTTGCGATATTCCCCAACAGTGGGTTCTTAAAACTCCACGCGATATCGCCTTGATCCCGTAAATACGTTGTAGAGAACTCCTTTCAGAAAATTATGGGAGTTTCACATCTAAAACCTGATAAATGTTAAGCCTCCTACCACTCAAGGCAGTTTGAGCCTATTTGTCTAAGGTCCAACGAAGACCTGTGACAAATGCGATGTCCGACCACTGACATTAAGTTGCTTTCATACTGAGAACTATATCGAATGTACAGTCAGCGTCACAAGTAGATTGCGATTCAACGCCCTGACGCGACGATGTAATAATATTCTAAGGAGCAGATGGCACCCCGCTCTGTTATTAATTACCTCAATGTACGCTTGAAATAGTTACATTACATCAGTGTCTTGTCTTTTGATGACAAGCTGATTCAAATTCGATCGAAAAAGACGAAACACGGTGTAACTATCCCAAGTTTACATCGAGATTATTAATAACAGGGCTAATTAGCGGGTATCTTTTGCGTCCAACAAAATTTATCTCGAGTATGCACTGATGACGAGGATTACCTACGCGTCTTGTAAAGCATTGTACTGCATCCATTAGTCTGGGACGTTGGTTTTGAGTATCATGTGTCTGTGACGTCACCGGGACTAATCAAATCGGAACACAGCAATGTATTAGGGTGTGCTGTGGCTGAAGTTGTAGTAGGTAGTAGGAACTCTTCACAAAGAGCCCTACTTGAGGGAACGATGATTAGGCAACGACATAGCGAGTCGTAGTAGTTATACGGCAGTAATCTCTTAAGTTCCACTTGTGAACAAACTTTAAATTGAGCTTAGATGAAGCTTATCAAGATTAAGGAACTATTCCGCAAAACAGACGAGGGCTCATCATACTCTTTGAATAAATTAGGGCACAATCCACCAAAGCACCTCCAAGCTGCGAAGATTGGTCACCCATCTGAATCGGATGGACTTCCCTGCCAAATGTTCTTTTATCTATCCTTTGAAGCAGCTTTAGGAAGTAACTTTTATATTCTGTGCCTGCACAAGCAAATTGTAGGTTACCTACATAAGTTCACTCCTTTTTAGTAGGTAGGTACTCTACTGGACAGTGACCCTAAAGCAATGTAACCAAGAACGAACCAGTAACGCAAATAAAACTCCAGCCAAATAACATCCGTAAATTCAATACCCACATGAGAAAATAATATGTAACGCGAGGGACATCATCGTTTACGGAATTTTGCGCCCTATCCCATTAGCTTAGTTATTATTCTCCCCCGAGCGTTTTCGACAAACATTACATGGTGTTCATAGAGTAATGTCAAGTACTTACTAAAGTACCCCGTGAGCACAGAGTATAGTAGCCTAGAAGTAGCCTTCAAATCAAAAGCTATAAAAAGCTTTTTACTTATCTCACAGTATCTTGAACGGTATAATGATTATCATAAAGCTATACTTTTATAACGTGCAACTTAGGAAAAGCGAGTTTTGTAAGTTACCTTTATCAAATGTTAGTTTTTCTTAAAATGTTCCTTAGTTGATCACTTTACTAAAGTCATTACAAAAATCACCAACGGGCCTAAAGAAGCTCAACTAAAGATTAGTCCTCTTACATAAATTCCACCACGAAAAAAACTGGGATCAATAATTTGGGTGTGTGTGTATACACACACAGCGACCTACTTTACTTATGAACCGTATACGGTTCGTACGTAGGGCGTTGTGTTACCGAATGATACTCCAAGAAACTTGCCCATTATAAATGGTTATTGATGCGTTTTTTCATCGGAGTTATGTGTAGTAAGACCAGCTCGGGGCTTTTAACGTTGATTTGTTGGAGTTCAGGGTATTTACCGAACGGAAAACCGGTTATTTCTTCCCTGATGGTACTGCCGATGACATGAATGGAAAAAATAACTGTTTTGAGTGTCGTCTCGGTTTCATGGTTTCGATAAATGACGCTGATGGGCACTTGGAGTTTCAATACCCTCCATTAGGACTTCGCGATATCATTATTTTCATATTATAAGTATGGAACTAAGAAATCTGATCAAAACAACCCTAAATTATTCCGACGGAGAGAGGCTTAGCAAGAAAACTATGGAAGTATTTTGATAGCATTTATTTTTGGTCCAGTAAAAAATAAAATGGAATATTTACAAAGGAGATTTACAAAAATGTTTCAGTGAGAATTTAAAGCGGTTTATACAATTTTTGTATAAAAACTTCACAATTTTCAAAAACTTTATAAAAAAAGTAGGGAAGTAACTTTTATTTTTACAGGATTTTGCAATCGTGCTAAAATATTGATATACAATCTTTCAGAATCAGAAGTAGCTTAACAGCTCCAATGACCAAATATAGCTTTACACAAAACTGTCACTCGCATCTTTACAGTGAAAATAGCCTCAGAGCCAACGTAGTTTAGACCAACGTGAAGTAGTACATAACGTCTTTCCGAATATATGGCTATTTCGGTTAGATGGGTACATAGAACAGTACGCAAGACGATCTGGTGATTTCAAATACTCTATGTAGGTAATCTAGATTACGCGACGTACCTATTTCTCAGGAGAAATTGTAAACAACGATAATATGACATACCAATTATTGATGTAAGCCGTTTTAGGGCGATGCTATTATGTAAGTATACAAAATATTGTTTGGTTAAACCTAAACGTACAGATATAGGTATTTACTACATATAATTAAACATTGTGATGATCTTTATAACAAAAACAAAAAATAAATCACACTTTATACAAGGTTGATAATCATAAAATATCACATAAGCGCTAAAGGGCTATGGTACAAATTGGCTATTAGATTAGTACCTACTAAGTATTTGTCTATTTAATAAAAAAAAACATGCCGATCCGCACCAAAGCCCTTTGCCCGGCTTAGACTTGAAGAAAAACATTATTGTTTTTTTCGCGTAAATTGTACTTTTTCCTGGCAACACTTTGTTTTTCAATATCACATTTCTAAAAGGGTTGATGGGAGTATATTATTATAAAAGAAAGATATAATAGAACTTGCCTCTTGTTTA
This sequence comes from Eulithis prunata, assembly GCA_918843925.1. Lineage (NCBI taxonomy): Eukaryota > Metazoa > Arthropoda > Insecta > Lepidoptera > Geometridae > Eulithis > Eulithis prunata. The sequence goes on along the minus strand of OU974016.1, from coordinate 1,078,844 downwards.
CCTGATACAACACAACTAAGGCATGTTTCACTAGATGATAAAAAAATCTAATTTACTTACTTCTATGTGTTACTATGTATGATAAGAATGTATTTACAAAAAATAATTATAAAAGTATTCAATCAGCAATCTAGTTTCCATAGTACAAGCTCTGCTTAGTTTGGGACTAGAGGGCGTTGTGTTCAATATCAAAGGATATTTATTTAAAAAAAAATTACCACAACAATTGCATGTCCGGCAAAAGCATCAGAGCCGTTATTCGGCAGAGATCTTACTTTAATGACGTCATTCTGACGTCATCGAAATTTCATTAGAGTAAAATATCTACTGAACTTACCTTAAGGGCCCAGAACCGGACTAGAATGTAAAATACGTCCATACGTTTTGGAAGGCGGAACGATGGAATATGAACAAGGGCAGTGACCGAGTGGTGGCCTCGCGAGGGTCATAGGTCATGGCAGACAACCAGCCAGATGAGCGGACGATATCGTAAGAGTGACAAAAGCACACCGGATTCGATTGGCGCAGGAACGGAAAGAATGGCGTGACAAAGAGAAGGCCTATACCCTCCTCCTGCCTATACAGTGGGTGAGCATAGGCTGATTAGATAGATAGATAGATGTTTGGAAAGCTTTTGGGAGACATTTTACGTCAAACTTAAACGAGTTTTGCTCCCTAAACTGATGTGTAAGTCAAAGCCTCTTTATTGTACACAATTGTCTTCAAGTCTAAGCTATCACAACAGCATCTTAAATAATGCAGTAACTGCTGACGCACGAGTCCTCAGCTTGATTTCTATCGCCGTTTGTTATACGTATGTTTGATGCGGATGGATCTGTCTCCCATAGACCTGGAGTTTCAATTATCTAGAAGAAATAGTTTTATATCAAGAAAGTACAGAACTTTACACCTAGGCAACTATTGTGTTTTTGATTATCTGAATTTATTATAGGACGCTGCTAGAAGAATTAATACAGTTTTGCAAAGACTCGAAACCAAATTACATTTGTCGTTCATTCGTTTTCATTCAAGAATGAATGAATTGTTATGTTGTAAGGACAGTGGTGTCTATTAATTTGACAGCACTAAAAATGTTGCCACCCCCAAATATAATTTTAGCGCTGTCAAATTAGGTTAGTTTAGAAACATGTAACAAAAGAATCGAGAACAGTGGCAATCTCATTCCTACTCTTCTTTGCTAAGTAGGAGGGTTTAGAGAAGGCTTGTACCCAGAGTTGCTAAAACCCTAACAAAGTTAAATTAAAAAAAATTAAGGCTTAACAAGAATTAAATGAGCCACTTCCATACAAAAATCAGAAGCCTTATTTTACATCCTGGATAGGTAGGAATAATATTATGTATCTTACCTTCTGTGTCAGCTCTTCAAAAGCTAGATTGATGCCTTCCTGTGTCTTAGCGCTGCTTTCAATGAAAAGCATTCTGTGTTTTTGTGCGAATGCTTGCCCTAGTTCCCTCGGCACTGCCCTGGGCTAAAGAACAAAAACATATTTTAGCTTTTTTTTTGCTGGGTACGCAAGTAGAGGAAGGCAGAAGAAGTGAATTGTGAAAGTGAAAGTGGTTGGATTGTGTGAAAGAGGATATATGAAAGTAAGAGAGTTCAGAGTTGACTTGATAGGAATAAAGGACGAAAAAATGTTGTGCCGACCACACTGGCGTAGAATAAAGGAAAGATGAATGATGATGACTAAGCCACTCACTAGCGGCTCCAAGGGGGCCGGGTCTCAAGCAATCCGAATGCCCGGGATCACTTAAGGGTGGAGCAGGATTTGTCGCCGAAAACCTTAAATAGCTAGACCAAGCCCCTCCACCCCCAAAAATAATTAGCTATGCAGCTGGTCAAAACCAGTAAAATATGTTCTAATCTATTCTGAGTTTCAAAAACTTGAAATGTGGTCTGCAAATACCTAGGTGCAAAAAATTTTATTCAAGAAAACTTTTGTGTAACTAGCAACTATTGACTCTTAACATTGTACAGTTTAGTATGATACTTTGAAGAAAATCAGATTTATTAAGCTATACCCTTACCCCGTCAATTTTGTTTCCAACAACTAAACAGACAATATTCTTCTTTGTGGTGTACACTTGTAGCTCTTCCACCCATTCATTTAGTTTTGTGAGTGTCTTTGGGTCTGATACATCATACACTAGTATGGCACCGTGGGCTTCCCTGTCAAAAATAACCAAGATGTCACCAACTGATTGATTATTTTATTTATGGGTAAGACTTCAACTTCGACTTCATGGCTAATGGCTTTTGTGACTTGTTATCACAATTCAGACTTAAAATACCACATTAAACTAATAACATAACTACCAACTTGATAAGCAATTTTGTCATAGATTTCCATTAAAGTTTCATAAAATTGATCAAAACTTGCAGAATACAAAGTTACTTACCTATAAAAACTTGAGGTCAATGTCCTATACCGTTCCTGTCCAGCTGTGTCCCAAATCCCAAGTCTCACTTTGAGGCCGTTGACCTCCATCTCCTTGTTATTATAATCCACTCCGATCGTAGCAGGGAACTGTGGTTTGTAGTCTCCTTTGGTGAACGCTAAGATTATGCTAGGAAAGAATACCAAAAACAAAGATATATACCTATTTGTCTATGATTTGACTTTATATAGACCTATTGCAACTCCTCAAACTAAAGCCGCATTGACATGATCAGAGTCTGCTCGGACCGAGTGAACTCTGATGTCTACTCGGACGCTACTCGTATCATGTAAACATGCAATCCAAGCATACTCAGATGCCAGAATTCTGTTAACATGATACGAGTAGCGTTCAAGTAGAAATATGGTCTGACTAGCCTCTGATTGTGTCAACACATTATCTTAATAAAGAAGGTTTTTGGGGATTTCACAGGCTTGTTAAAGTGATCGGCACCTGTCTAGGACTTGGTTGAGTTGAGATACTGACTACTATACATGCATTACACAAGTACTCTGTCGGTATTATTGTATGTGATGAACGTTACAACTGCGTTAAACTATTTCTGAGAGTTTAAGGCTGGTAAAATGCACCTACTAAGTTCTACCACAGTTTTGAATCTATAGGTTCAAGTGTTGTAGTTCAAGTAGGTACATAGTTTATATATCAAATTATAACATCACAATAGCATTGTTTGATTGTATTGAAGTCAAGGTAAACATTGTTTTTTTTTATATTGTCGGTTGGCTCTTTTACGTATTTATGAAAATTGGTAACCTGTAGGTTAATTATTTGATAAAGATGCAAATTCAGCGGTGCAATCGATAATACCTATTAGGTGGATGAGTCAACAACGAAAAACTCATAGACAGGAAGTTATTTAGCAAAGTTGTATTTTTAGGTCTATAGGTACTAAAAACTTGCCAATAATACCTGGATTTTCCTACACCACTCTCTCCTATCACTAGAATCTTCAGTTTTGCGACGTAATCCATTCTGTGTGCAACTAAAGGTCTGTTTGTTTTCCTAGCTTCAACCAAACGACGAAACAGTCTAACGCAAATTTCTCAACACTTCACTGTATTTCACAAGTTATGTTGCAAATGAAGAAACGCAATCGAAAATTATTGATTTATCGGTTATTTGCTAATCAAAAAAGGAAAATAAAGTAATTTTTGCTAAGTAAAATACCACGAACAAAACAATCCTGCTCGATTTGACAATCTGTTTGACATTGATTGTAGAATTGTGTTTGACATTTCTGACGTTTAGAACGTTTCGTTTCTTTTTAAGCACGGCCCATCTAAGAGAGGAAAGCAACAAAACGCATCACTAAAGTTTTAAAATGACGTGCCCCAGGCCAGCCAGATAAGTGCTTTGATAAGTACCTATACCTTGATAGGTGCTCTAGTGTAGTGTACCTACCTATTACTTCCAATCCAAAATTATTTAATAAGTTTCTACAGCAAGGGGAACGGAGATTCTCTGCATGATCTAAGTATTATGTAGGTCCTAGGCTAGGTACCTAGGTACCTAGGTACCTAGGTACCTAGGTACCTAGGTACCTATCCAAAGGTAGGTACCTACCTACCATACCTAGATACAGCCACCTTGACACACAACTAACACAACACAACCAAGAGCACAATGTAAAGATGAACGAAGCGGCACAATCTAGAATCGCTTTCTCTCTGTCATTGAAGGTGCGCTTGCCTATTCAATTCAGCTAGGTCAGGAGTAGGTAGGTAGGTATTTATGTCAATGCAGCGGACAAAACGTTTCTTTATTTCATTAGAATGCATTCAGGCACGTTCTATTGTGTGCGGGCTGCGAAATAGAGGAAAGTGCTCCGCTCCGTGTAACCTCCTTTCTAAACAATTCCCATATCTGAAAAAGAAAAATTTTCAATGGTTCTTTTCAAGCAAATTGGTGAAAAAGAAACTGAGAGCGGGAAGTTTTATTTTAGATAGATTTTGGGAAATAATTGTTTGAAAATAACGATATGAGCAAAGCAAACTCTACCGCTCTATACCGCGAGACAGACATCCATTTAGTACCCTATTTTGGTAACCTGAGTGCCTATAGAATACAGGTAGGTAGCTGTAGGTAGATATAGGTAAAACGTTCTATTTCAGGGCACAGGAAGTTTCAAAAGACAGGACGATTCCCATTCAATCAATCGAGTCCCCGAACGTTTTGAGGAGTCAGCTATCGGCAGAATAGCGATTGGACCGAAGCTGGATGAATGGAGTCGATTGCTCGCATTCTCGAAGGTAGCTTTATATTCATGGGAAGGTTATTCCAAGTCGTTTGTAAAGAATAGATTGTAGCAAAAACAAAACCTATAGATTTTTTTTACCCAGTCTCTTCAGTGGCTATTATTTAGGTGCCTATTTTATGTATTTATTTGAGTTGGTGGGAGGAGGCCCGGGAGAGAGAATAGTGGAAGATGTTGGGGTAGACCTACGCCCAGTAGTGGGACGAAATAGGTTAATTTAAAAAAAATGATTTACCTACAGGTAGGGCCATGATCGATTTTGATTATTATAAAAAAAAGCTAGTATTTTTGTACAAGGAACTAGTTCCAAGTACTAGGTAGGTACTAGGTGTCTTCTCACTGTACCTACCATAAACTCATATTTCAATCGATAAAGAAAGGCTTTTAATCTGACCACATACTTAGTAAGGATTTCTGGAAAAAAAAATCCAGAAATCCGCACTGCTACGTTGTAGACATGCTACGTCGTAGCAGTGGGGATTTCTAGAAAAAATCTGAAATCCTCACTGGTAGGGATTTCTCGGTGGGGATTTCTGGAATATGTCACCTAGACTATGAATCATGGTTCAGAGTAAAGGCAGGTCGTCGACGATTCATCACTCTTGCCCTAGTTCCCACACAAAGTTACAGCAATAATAACATTACAATGAGCGTTTTTACACTGACGCCGATAGGTACGACACTCACGATATCGTCGTCGGAGAGCTAATGTCATACATTTAGAAGTAGGTACCTAATACCTACAATTACTCCTTTTGCACCGTATCGGGTGCCGATAACGATATTTTTTTGAGCAACATTTTTTTAATGAGAATAATGATAGAGCCAGTGGTCCACCTGTTTATGTTAAGTGGTAACCTCGGCCTATAAAAATGCATTGTCTCACTAAGCACTGAGGACGTGCCTTGTAAAGCATTGCACTGCGTCCATCACTCGGAAACGTAAAGGTGCGTGTACCGGCACCCATAGGTCCGAGGATGCGAGCATCACTGCTTGGCAACAGAAACAACTGACATGTCGCGTCGTAAGTATCGTTTATACGTCTCGGCCAGTGGTAAATCGCTTTTCACACCACAAAACTCGATGACGTTTTAATTGCAATTTGTACCATTTAAAGCTTGGACAGAGCTTTACAACATTGTTGCTACTGTTTAATGGACCATAACCCGACGAGATAGGGTCTAAAACTATCCGTTGCCGCGTTGCTAGGACCGCACTAACATTGTGTTTTACGTGACCCGTGGTTTTATTTTGACTTCTGTTATTGGAATGGTAGAGTTTAGATTCGCCCAAGTTTCTAATACCTAAGTATTATTATCACCGAATTGCGGAGGAAAGAACTTTTGTAAATACAAAGTTATGCGTACTTTTTGTGTGTTACTTTGTAATCGCGTACCTAACCTTTAATAATTCAATCTATAAGTACTTAGTAGTAGTAGAGCTCTTTGTGAGAGCTCGTCCGGGGCAGTACTACCACCGTACCTATTTCTGCCGCCAAGCAGCGATGCTCGCATTGCTGTGCTCCGGTTTGAAGGGTAAAGGCGCCGGTGTAATTACAGGCACATGAGACTTCAAGATCTTTACGTCTCAGAGTGATAGACGCAGTGCATTGCCTTACAGGGCACGTCCTCATTGGACTTGCTCTGTGAGGTAATGCATTGTTATAGGCAGAAGTTACTACTTAATATCAGGTGAGCTATCAGCTTGTTCCACTACTTTTATATTAAAAAAAACCTTACTATTTTCATATATACCACTAAAGACGCTATTTTGTTTTAAGATGTCTATTACTGCGCAAAGGAAGAGTGATAATCGTAAAATGCGTTGACGATAAAGGTTCAGATTTTGTAAATTAAACAAAGAATGTACCTACTTTACAAATAATTGTAGGTTCTCAAGTAAAAGCTAAAGCACAGAATGAACCTTATAAAGTTTCATCAGTAAAATATTCACAAAAGCTTATGTAAACGGTTAGTCTCTTTAACTAATTTAAGTAGGGTGAAAATCTAGACTTTAAAAGGAAAATATTCCTGCCAGGGGAGTTAAAGCCTTATAATAAAGGTAGTAGAGCTTATTTGTAGAGTAAATTGGTGTTCAGAGAATTCCTGGCCCGTCAAGACTTGTGTATACAGTCGTTATGGACATTGGCCTCCTGGCTCTACCACAGACTAAGAAACAGTGAATTTATGTATACCTACTTACACCTAAAGGCGTACGTTACCTAAATTGTACGAACTAGTTTAGTTATATGTATACCTACACCTATTTATTTATTTAATCAGACAACTTGGTCCATTATGGTGTTAGTAACAGAAAGACTTATAAAACTTTACCTATGTATAAGTGCCTAGTTTGTGTGGGTTAGGTATAGCCAATTTGGACCTACAATATTGATAAGAAAATGCAAATTTACGAATGTTCCCAAATTGAAACACTGATTAATATTTAGATTGTTGGATAGTTTTTGACTTGGAGTAGATTACTTTACCTACCTGTCGTCCCACTATTGGGCAAGTCTTCCTAAAGTAAGTATTGTATAAGATGATTCAAAGTGACGCAAGCCTTCCCTTGGGCTCCACATTACGGATAGGGTTTCCAACGTTTATGACAGTGTGGGGATATTGTTTCAGGAACACGTGGTGTGATGTCACTGCTCATTAGATAATTTGGCTGGACATTGAAGAACTTTGTCCTTTTCATTTTTAGCTAAAACTAGAAACGGTATTATTATTATTTTACGGATTTTTTGGTGACCATCTGGCTCAAAGATGCAGGTTTGATTTTTGCGTTGGGACAAAATATTTGCTTGCCATGCATTGCTATGAGCATTTTTTTCTGCACCCGCAACTTTTATTTTTGATTTCAGAATAAAAAACTATATATTTATATTCTAGTGTTTCCAAATCACAGATTTAATCATATTCCTTTTAAATATTCCATTTCTATTAAATTAGTCACCATCATCATCCACATCTTGACTTTACCCACTGATGGATACCAGGCTTCCCTTTGTCTGTGCCATCTATTATGGTCAAGCCATTCTCATCGTGGATGAGAAATCAGTCAAGTGTTTGAGTCACATACAACTCATCAAACTACTTATATTTTCTAAATAAGAGGATATTCTGTTATAGTGGCGTAGCACTAGCTCTACGGTAGCTCTACGACAGCTGCTACGACGTAGCACCTACAGCGTAGAGACTATAATAATTATTTTAGTTAGATGCTTGAGTACCTAAATAATTTAGTTAGTAGCTTACGTAGTTAATATAGTTAGTTGGGAGAACGTTGACTACTAACAACCTGTTACTTGAAAATTTCGAACCAGTGTTACTCGAAATGCTTCCCGTACTTATAGCAAAACGGTTACCTAATGATCTATTCAGATTAGTTTGATGCAGTATTTTTATCGTAATTTTTCTGTTAGGTTGCAGTCCAAATGCAGTCTGATTAGTCAATTTTAAATTCTAGATAACGTTTAAAATCTGTAATAATATGTATAGATATTGTTTTGCAGTAAAACATTTTTCGCATCCTAGTTGGCAACATCTTGCTTTTATAATAATAACTTTTTGAAAATCTGTTAAAGTTTTGAAATCTTTTATAATAATACTATTAAAATATTGAAACCTCAAGGTTCAATGTACTTCAATCAACTGTCTTTACTGTGTTTGTTTAAAGACCCAGGCACTACCACTTGGCACTACCAGTAGAGTGAAGGGAAATTTTACTTTCCCGTGACACTACTAGTAGTGGTACAGGTAAAAAAATACATTTCCAGTGACACTAAATTGTAAATTATGTTCGATATTAGTGTACATATTTTGGCTTACTATAAACTTACTAAACTCTGTAAACAGCCCTGTATAAAGGATCTAATCTAAAGTATAGCCAAGATAATTTACCATAAAGGTACATACACAGTCCTCCCAGGCCTCCATAAAAGGCACAAATATTAGCACGTGTGCTATTCCCGATTGACTCTACATTTCGACTCTCGATCGTAAACCATAACTTTACGTGATCTACGCGAGTTCGCAACTATAGAATTTTTATTCCGACCAACACGTTTGGAATATTGAGTTGCCGAATGAAATACTGGATTTGGAATTGACGTGGAAGCCACTCAGTACCTACATACTTTCAAGATCCACTCAGATTGTAGGAGAGTACGACAAATTTTGAACGAAAACAGAATTTTCATGCGGTTTATGCTTGGACAAATTGTCACACGGTTTTTGATGTTACGTAGTTGATCTTCACATTACCGTGACTTTTCTACCAACTGGTAAGAGCTGTCAAAGGGTTGTATTTGCCAAAACTCAGAATGAAGCTTGACTCAAGCATAGGTCAGAGAATTTCAAATTAGAATTTAAATTTTAGAAAATTGACGAAAATTAAATGCTTGAATCACGACTCAAAGTTTTCATTGGAAGTGCATAGTACGTATTCAGTAGTTTTGTAATAGAAGATTAGACTATTTCATCCAATATTGTTGATCCAATTATCATACGTCAGACCCGGAACTCTGAAGTTCACGGACACTTAGCACTAGTGTCATCGTTTGAAAATTGTCCGTAATTCCGTACTAAGACCCGTATGCTGTTAAAGAAAATGATACTCAAGCATAAATTTGAGTAGATTATCATACAAAAATGCATGCCTGAGTCCGGATTACTGCTTGAGCAGTAAACCAGCATACGTAGAGTTGTCCCAATCACCGTAAAAAGCGCCACATTCAGAGACGTGCATTAAAAGCCAACGCTTGATGTTCTCCTAGCCGATTTTCGGGCTTAGTGTGTATATTAATATTAACATCTCTTACCAATAAGCAATGACAAACACAGATACCGCTAATGTTTAGTTTGCCATTCAATACACGAATTATGGATGGTTTACCTCGCTGCAAACACGGAGCAAATCCCCGCGCACTCGCTTCGCTTTGAACTCTCCCACAAACCGCAAGTGTGATCTAACATCAACTGATCTGGTGATAACCGGTTGAATTCAGTTTAAACCAGTGCTGACCTCTCTGACGGAAGGTATACACATCCTTAGATTCAAGTAATAAGGATATCTGAGCGCAGTAAGATTAATGTTTGTTCGCGCTAGACACACGTTCCGATGTTATGCGGTGAAACTAGAGGGGCGAGCAGACTGTTTCGTTTGGGACCAACTTCAACTTCTTAGTTTGTAGCTTGCAGTCACAAGCTCTAAATCAAGAAGTTGCAGTTGCTCTTCAGCTTCTACGGTGTCAAAAACGGATGTTACATATTTGAGCTTTTAATGACACTCAAAATAAGACTTTATCAGTGTGTCAAAGAGATTTTAGAAATCTATGGAATTAAATAAATTACTAGGTCGTTATCTAATTAAATTTTATACACACTTCATTTTAATTTCACAGAGTAGGTACCTAACACTTATTTTAACATTTGGTTTAATATTATTTTTATGTAAGACTATTTTATGTAGGAGAAATAGTACTAAGCGGCTACTTAATAAATTGCTCCACCTCAGAAATTGACAGTTGTATATACTTAAAGTTTGTCTTGTGTCTCCTCTTGCATTCTAGAGATGTTTTCAACTAAAGCTGTACATACACTGATTGTGGCACTACATAAAATTCAATGTTTGTGGTTACCTTTAAAACTAAAATAAGCTCAAACACGACGTTGTACTACATTGCTTACTCGGCCTTTTTGTTTTTTCATATTATTATTATGAAGTTGATTAAACTTCTTGATACTCTAAACTATTAAGTGTAAGTCAGAGGCATTGTTTGATACAATATAGGCATGAAAGTTTTTGCTCTAAATGATACTTAGTAATATAAAGTAAGTAATAATATTAATTATATAAACTTCTCAGTTAAAGATATTCCCTAGAAGGATACATTTTTGGCGTCTGAAATTTTTCTTTTTATGTAAAACTGGAACATGTAAGTTGAAAAACAAACAAAAAACCAACTAGACATTCTACAATAATTTCTTCGTGTAGACCAACCTTCAGTTACACACGTCAGAAACACATTGCACAGAACAATGCCGTGACGAGTTTAATTATTTCGAGCGAGAATGTTCGGAGCAGGAAACACTCTGATGGTAGGAAATGCTCCGAATCGCCTTGGATACCGCTCTAGATGTTTATTCACGCTCGCTTGCAATGTTCTGCGGTCCTAGTACTTGGATCTTAATTGACCGAAGAACCATTCTCAAGAAACCTCAAGTTATTTGATTTACCACTGCAACTAAGATTTTTTTTAGACATTCCACTTTTTGGATTTGGTAGAAAATACTGAGAATTGCCACAAGGTTTATGCGATCCTGGTACTTGGATCGAAACACCGTGTAAGAAGATACCAACAATGCTCATTACTACTCCATAAAAGCTCTTTTATTATTAGCACAGACAGTTTACAGATGTCCACTGGAAAATCGATGATGAAAACTGCTCAAAGTATTTAGTTAGCCTGCAATGTTCTGTGGCCCTGGTAGTTGCATCTGAGTAAGATAATATACCTACAAAGCTTATTTTACACCATTCAACGAAGCTTTACCTAGGTTGGGTGCTGTAAAACTGGGTGCGGTACTATTACCGCACCTATACGAATAGAGACCTCGGAGGCTAAACATGAGAGTATTCCTATGAATACTCTCATGTTTAGCCTCCGAGGTCGCTATTCGTTTGCGATGTGTCTATAAAGATACAAAAAGCCAATCATATCCTACTAAACTATTAAACTGAAGATCTATGAAGTTGTTTATGAATTATTGAGTCATGAGACAAAGAATTCATGACTTATTTCGCTGTAATACGGTCCATATTCATTACAATCAAAAGGAAATCAGAGGGTCTCAAACTGTAACCACTTCTCGGTTCTCCGCAGATCCGCATAATGTATACAAAGATCATAAACGCAAGTGCATCAATGCTAATTAGGTAAGTTTGGTTCAGAATTTCCGTTCACCGTATTACGTACCTACCTATCAACATAACTATAGTGTGCTTAGGTAGGTGGTATACCTAACAATTTACAAGGCTTTTGTTAATGAATGAAGTTTAACCACGATGATATTAGGGGTTTCAGAGGTACTTACGTCTAATAGAATTAGCCATTACACAAAGCCTAGTCATACACTAAGCAATAAAGTCTAAAACAAACGAATTAGGCGGAATCGCTCAAACAAATTTAAATAACTCTACGTACACATTGTTATCCCTATAATGCGGATGCGGGTTTGTATTACCCCGAACCCCCTTTCACCCCAGACCCCTGGACCCCCGCTGTGGTCAACCACTATTTTTGCGTCGGCAGGCTTTATTAGAACCTTAATAAAGAAAATTTATTCCCTGCTTGGTTAAACATCTGGGTAAGAGATAGAAAGATACTGGTGTGATAAAACAATGAAATGTAAAGCATAGTTCATGAGGTTATGCAAACTGATGATGACTTGAGCAGAATTAGTAGCTCTCCAAGACTTAAGATCCTAAGAAGACTTGGAGTCATCGAGCAAATATCGCAATAGCGCGTGCCTAGTAGTAATCGTGTATGATAATCGGTAATCGTCAAGACATGGAATTTAATTAGTAAGTAGTAGTTACTATGTCAAAACTTTATAAAATTTTTTCAGACTCTTAAAGGTAAGACAAAGATATTAGGGTATTTATTTAACATTGCATTGCTGTGTTCCGGTTTGAAGGGTATGGGCGCCGGTGTAATTACAGGCACATGAGACTTCAAGATCTTTACGTCTCAGAGTGATGGACGCAGTGCATTGCCTTACAGGGCATGTTCTCATTGGACTTGCTCTGTGAGGTAATGCATTGTTATAGGCAGAAGTTACTACTTAACATCAAGTGAGCTATCAGATGGTTCCATTACTTTTATCATAAAAAAAAACAAAAAAAAAAGCCTTGCTGTCTTAAAAAATGTAAAAGCTATGATTCTTTCAACTCGATTTCCGCTAATACTGTTTCTATGCTTTATACGTTTACCATAAAGCAAAACATTAGAACGTAAAGTGAATTTCTGTGTTCTAAAGAAGGAATGATTTTATTTGATGTTCTTTTATGTTAGGAAATGAGGTGAAGTTATTGAAGACGTGTGTGGCTTTGATGATTGCGGCCTCTGTTTACGATTATTGGTAAGAACGTGTGCTTACCTCCAAATTGGTTTCAAATGATTAATAATAAACCACCTTTGGATGTTATGCGTTCAAAGGTGACCTAATTACTTACTGCCTAACTAAGTTATGTTACGATGGGTTTAAGTTTCTCAACATTCAGCTTACATCATCATCATTTAATTTTGCAAAAATACAAATTGTAGTTTGCACACATAGATAAATAGAAAACTCGTTATTGTACAACACAAGATCTCCTCCTCCTCCTTGCGTCGATATCCTCAGGGTCGTGACCCTTATGTAAGACCTTGCTTTGGATGATGTTCTTCCAGCGAGATCTGTCTGCTGCAGACCGGATGGCAGCACTCACGGAGGAATCCAGTGCTGAGCGAACCTGATCGCTCCAACGCATTGGGCTTCGTCCTCGCGACCTCTTTCCTTCCACCTTTACACAAGATCTAAACAAACCATAAACACTGTTCATTTAATCATGCAAAGTACAATGAGCGGTCTTATCGCTGTGAGCTCCTTCCAGATAGCCTTTGGTATTTAGGTAATTGACCCGGGAAACCTCAAATCTTTTATTATTGGTACACGAAACGTAAGCGTGCTACATCGTCGACCACATCATCGCTTAACATGAGATTGTGGTCAAACGGTAGCCTATACCTATTGGATAATAAAAAAAGGCAATAAAACAAAGAGTTGACGGTGCCTGCATTTTGGTTAGCATATTTTTATTTAAATAGGGGTAGGTACGGCAAAGAATATCATTACAATCTTCTTATCCATTTTACGCAACATTGAAATAAATAGACTGAATCTCTTGAACATTGAAGGCAAAAACACTTTGCACGTAAATACAGCCTCATTTACCGTGATAGGCTTTAAATATGGCGTGTTTAAGCGATCTTGAGACTGTGGCGCAGTACTCTCTTCCTGTATTATGTCTCTTTCTTTCTCACTGTTTTTTCTAATCAATTTTACAGACGTGAAAACCTATAAACACGAGTGGGCAATCGACTTGCTCTTTAATGAAGTTGTATAAAACAGAACGTTTTTTTAAAACTAAAGGTAAACAAACTAATGAAATATCTTTCACTCCTGAATCGATACTCCATTCCACTCTATCGTTACTGCAATTAATAGACAAACTGAATTCAACGAAGGAAACTCCTTTGTTTACTGAAGGAAGCTATTTATATGAAATTGAAGAAGTTAATTCTCTTTACGATCTGTGTCTTGAGCACTAGTTTAAAGGTCAATTGAGCTGTGGAAATGGCTGTGGCTGTGTGTTGTCGCTGTGTTCAATTCTGCTGTATCCGTAGAGAGTCGATTATGGTCAAAAGTTGTAGCTGTAGTTCTTTTTTTGTCGCTTTTAGAGATTTGTTACTCAATATATTAGACAAGCGTATTTGAAGTTTGTGACGATACCTAATTAGTAACAGCATATTGCTATTATTGAATAATAGTCTCTTATGAGTTCCTGGTGAGTTTCTTCTTGAGCTACCAGACCAAATATGTACGCTTATTCAAAGAATAACGAAGCAAAATTGGCTTATAACCCAGTTTTTTCAATAAGATACTATGACTTTGCTATACGTTATTTATAGTTGTTTCAATATGAACTTTATGGTGAGCTAAAAAGGTATCAAATCAAATCGATAACTCTAGATACGGGTGCTACAGTACGGATATCCAATAACGGTTACTTGGAAGCAATATATTTTGCCTCTTTCCGGATTACCTGAAGGAAATGAAGGTAGAATTACAGGAAAACTTCGTGACGTCATCAGCAATCAAATCACAAACCACTTTTATGTCATCGGTCTTTTCTTGGTCATCACTTGAGTTGTATAGAACTGAATCAAGTACCCTACCTATCCTTGTGACGTGTTTTTATCATTTCATTTCATTTGTTCATTCAATAACAATTATTTACAATCGTATTTGAAATTAAGTAGGTACAGAAGATAAGGGTCAGTATGAAGGTAAAGGTCATGCAATAAAGTTAAAGTTGGTTTGATATACTAATAATAAATGAAAATTAGATAAAATAAAGTCAAATTAATAAATAGAATTAAAATAAGATTATGATATTTTTGAATACATTAATGAAAAGTGCTTGTCAAAAAATCCTATGTGGAGTAAAAAACTCCTTGTAGCTAAAATTTCTTAATTTTATTTCTAAGTCGAAGGGGACTCACCACAGCTTTCAATTCCGTAGGCAGTGAGTTGAAAAGTTTAACCGCTTGATACCTGGAGCCATGCTTAGCAACGTTTAATAGACGGCATAAAGGTGCTACAAGATCTTTACGTCTTGTAAGTGAGTACACCGATTTTGATGTTTATACTATAGGAACTAGATTGCTCCTAACATAACATACTTTTAATAGGTTATGCCTTCATCATCAGGCCCATCAGACTAAAGCCACAAGCTTATAACAATAAAGATCTTCCATCTTTATTGTTTATACTTAACCATTTAATCATCCCATAGGTGAGAGGGTAACCCCATATTACTCCCATTGTTCGTAATCTGCCCTTAGCAATTAGGGATGGCCCAGGGTGAAACAAATTAGATTGGTTCCTTTGTTTGCGTTTACAAATAAATTGGTCAAATACTGTGATTTTTATCGGGCATCAAAACCCACATAAAAGACGAAGGTGTGTTTTGTTATGCAAAAAAAATATATATAAGTACATGGATCTAACCGTAACTACAGTTCGGGGCTGGAATATACCCAAGTTTACTTAACCTCCAACTTTGTTGTTGGCTCAAATAGTAAATTCTTAATAGTTTTTAGCTTTATAATTCAAAGTGATTAGTTTCTCAGTTTAAGTACCATTTTCAGTCACATTGGTTTAGTTAAACTATGCGCAGTGCTAGAGTAAGAACTATTTGCAAATAACGTTCAGTACACACTCCGATTGGATCACGGCTTTGGTAGCCTTTTCTAGGATAAATAGAGGTGTTACTCGGACAAATGTGTAACGATTTTGTTGTACTGCATTGCTGGGCTCTATGTATGCAAGGGATGAGAGTCTTAGGGTAGAATCATTCGATGGGTAGAATGTATAAAAGAAAAAGCTTATACATGAATTGATATAAACAAAAGAAAACTCTGCTAAATAAAGAAAAAAGAAAAAAAGTGGTAGGTACACCAACCTTTGCTCGACTTAATTTTGTATTCAAGAATGTACGATTTTTCAGTTTTTTAGTAGCTACTTGTATATGGTTAGAGTAATAGGTAGGTCTCGAGAGGAGGAGTGTATATTAAATACTATAGGTAAAACAACCTTTAACACTACTTATATCCATAGTGAACTGGTGAAGACCTGCAATTTCCCGTTCAAATCTTACCCCTTGCACCGCTTTGCAAGACAGACAGCCACGACGTCGAACGAACGCTACAGATCACCGCACCACGGAATCGGACTCCGGAATAGCCTACTATTCCGGATTTGCAGCCAATTTTGTGGGATAAGTACCTACTCTCTTTATAAAAATTTGCAATAAAAACCATCCAAATAGCATCTTTTCAATTTTTTTTTACGAAAAGTGATAAAACATACTGATGGCCTACATTGTCTTTTTTGAACATAATTATTTTATATCTTGAAACATTGGTCCCAAAATATTTCTTTCTGGCAATATATAAGAAGGCCAGCATTCCACTTACCAATACGATGATGAAACGATTTCCTATGCACTACACTTCACAGCGTCCAAAACAATGCAAAAAATATCTCTTGGGCTACATCAGTTTACCTACATCGAGTAGGTAACTTTGATAATTGCACACCTGATGAAGTTCAGCCGCTTCAAAATTACTATCACATCATACCCTGCTAATACTATGACGGCATGCAAAATGTCACGGATTATTCCCATCGAGGCCACCGACCGGCCCACCGGTGGGCCAGATGGGCCCGTACAAATAACATAGAGATATCACAGTTGAGACCCCGTTTACTGGATAAAATGTTGACTCCACTAGCGACTTCACTTTCGACGCGAACTAAATTAAACCGTTGATTTGGATACTTTGTTTGGTCAACTGCAAACAAACGGACGAAATTCAATTCCAAGCCAATGAAATGACAATCAAAGCCTATTCACGTGCTACAATTGTTTTAGGCAGTGGGTTTAGGAAACAAAAGAGACATTTCTGTATTCGTTTGTCATTGTTAATTTGTTTTCGTACACAAAACTGGCTCTAAATAAGAATAGTATTCATAGACATTTACACAACGCTCTCTAGGCAACTAGTCTGCTAATAGACATTACTTATACTATTTTTGTAATACCCAGACACAGATTAAACGTCTATAAATATATCAGTGTTGAACCTACCTACTTATGTGTAATGGTAGCATGGGTTTAACATTGCCGTAGAACTTAAAAAAGCTACATACCTATACGAATAGCGAATACATTTCGCGTCAACGCAGCCAGCACTCAAAAATTCTGCTATACCTGCCACGTAATGTAACTCTAGCCGCTACTATACTTTCGCTGCTCTTATGGGAGTACAAATTGTCTTAATAGCAAAGAAAAATTTACCCAAAGCTAGTTAAGACAAACGCTACCAATATGAAAGTCCCAAGGCGCGAATCACACGAAACTATTCATTATTCAGTTAATTCAAGTGTGTTTATACGATAAATATACCCTTCTTATTTGCTCTGCCAGTATGAAGTTGGGTATTCTATTATTCAGTACGAAAAACCGCTGCGCGTATTCGTTATAATGCGTACATGTTTATACTCACGCGTAGTACGGTATACTAGTGTGGGGATAGAGTAAAGCCGGAATTTATAAATAGTATACATTTTTATAATTAGAATTTTATAAATAAAAAATATCTAAATGAAGACGCAGTAAAACTCTCAGCAACAGTAATATCGTTTCTACGCAGTATAAAAATTTTGTTTTATAATTTGTGTCATTTTTTTTGTTGAAAACATTTTCTGTCATGAAAATGGTTTCACCAAAAAATTTGGATACACATGGAAGTTACATCTTATCCTACTTTCATGTAATTTTCTGCGTTTACACCTACTCTTCCTCCAAAAAAGCAGGCACAATGGAAATTATTTAAAATCTCGTTGGGATTACTCATTTTCAATCTATTAAGCCCATCTGAGCCCCCTGGAGCTCGGGTATAGCCTTATCGTTCTTATCACGCCATCCTTTCCGTTCCTCTGTTTTCCGGATGCCCTACCCTTATCTAATTGGGTAGTCTCGCAAGCTTCTCAATAGCTAATCTGAATCATTCAATTATTGACCTTTGTTTGAGTCAATACTGCGCATAAATACTTTATCAATACACTTCAAAAACATTTAACTCTAACAACAATTTTAGTGAGAAAGTGTAAAAAATGGTTCAATATATTTTAGAGAACCACTATCAATAGTTAACATAACGGAGATTAATGAACTTTTTAGTTTACTAATCCCCGTTGACGCCGATGAGAACTCGTAACGGGGGTAAGTCAACAAAAAGTTCACTAATCCCCGTTGACGGGGATTGCCAACGGGGATTAGTGGAATAAGCCTTAGAAAACATGGCATTCTAAATACGATGCGCTAACTTCTGACATTTTTTTGGAATCTCTTTTTTTTTATACACGACACGGTTTTGGAAAACGGCTGTATATGTTGTACCCGATTTTTTATAACCACAGAAAATTGCCGGGAAATAAAAGTCGTACAACACTACTAGATAGGATGTTAGTTAAAAATTAAGCGTGAAAGCCTCAACCTTCGATGAGTGTGCGGAAACTCTCGACTATTTTAATAAAGGCTTCTCTCGTGTGGGTGAGATGACGCACAATTTACATTCTATTCACGGTTTTAACGCTTTATAAAGTAAGTAGGTATATCTTGTCCTATTGGGCAAAGATCTTCTTATCTTTCCACTCGTTTCTGCTCTACGCTGATAGTGTTATTGTGTGACATTATATGTTAAAAGTTTTTTTAAAGGTAAATAAATGTGTATTACAGTTTAAAAAAATAAGAGCCTTGTTTGAACTCTTTATGAATCAAAACTCGAACTTTGAAACTTTTAACTCCGAGATCTGAAGGTTTAACCCCTTAGACGGCCGTGGTAACCGACCAGGGGCCTCAACCAGAGGCCTTTCTAGTCTTATTCTAATTTAAAATTTATAGATTGAAATTTCTGAGTATCATATTGTATAATAATAAAAAGACAACCTAAAAAGAAAGTAATAACGGAATTATGAATAGGAAGGACATTATTATTCACAGCACGCCCTCTCATGAGTAAAGAAGGACGTGGCTAGATAGTAAATAAAACGCTCGATACATTTCCAGTCTTTGCGCGATTCTTCCTACTAATAACGTTAGAGGGACCGAAGGGCCCACCTCAGGTAATTGCAAAATTGAATTTCTCCCCGTTCCCCATTAGGAGTTAGGGGGGTTACCCCTCTTGGTGTGTAGCTTGTACCTAATTTTGATGATGAGGTCAAGGAGTAATGGTTTTTGGGAGGTTTAGACCATATATAATCAATTAATTTATTATTATTAATAAAGTTTTTAGTTTTATAAAGTTTTATTTCATTTTTTACCTACTGGATCACATGTCTGAAAGAAATGATTTTTATTATTATTATTACACTATTACAGAGTAAACAGGTTGTAAGACTCAGGTACTCTTAAAAACTAACGATAAACGTAATTATACACAATACACATTACTGTGACTATTCATAGTAAAGCATTCTTTTTTTTTCTTTGTTGACGACTGACCCCAGTTTATAAAAGGTAAAAGCGGGATTTAAAAAAAATAAAAATAGATAGATAAAAAACTTTTTATTGTACACCACTTTTACGGAAATTATAAAATAAACACAATGAGTGAAGTAAAATGGGCAGCCTTATTGCTATGAGCAATCTCTTCCAGGCAACCTTTGGATGGACTGGATTTTAAATGTTTAGTATAGAGTCTCATTCTGAAGTATCTATATACTTTCACTTTCACACCCTGTATAGTATTTTAGCTTCTAATCAAATATCTTATAAGTATAAACTTTGAAGTAGGTACCTACCTACACAACCTATATAAAAAAGTATAGTATCCATCCTAATTCCAAAACTGTTTTTTTAAACGTCCGTGTGTAGATCAAATTCAAAGTCGGAATACACAAAGCTGTCCACAAACAGTCTCCTATTCCACCTATGGCCAGAAATAAAGGTATCAATTGACTTAGCACTGAATCTAGAATCCAGGAACCAAATAACGCCTTGTCCGTCTGTGGCCTTTGACATGCTAAACTAACGTCACGTGCCTGTGTTCTGGTGATTGAGGTTTCAGTCTCAATCTAGGTGTTAAATTGGCGACTAATATTGCATGTTAATTAGTTATTGAATAAGCCCACATATCGCAAGCTCTGAACTGCTTTCGCTGCCCAATCAAGCCACGCGGATACAGATATACGAAAACAAGAAGCTTTTGACGGCAAAACACTTATTTGGAAAGCTGTCATGGCGTAGCTTGCTTAGTCAATCTTTACCAATTTTATCTAAGTTAAGCGACGTTCTTCACGGTCACTATTTGGATGGGTGACTGATAGTGGCATTTACATCTGAGCGCTTCCGTGATTCGGAGGGTACGTTAAACTGTCGGTCTCGGCTCTAGCAGTCGTTAAGCTACGACGGCGGCCTTAAGGCGGCTAAAAACTCCGTCACCAGAATTGGCCTTGGCCACCAACTCATACGGGTTTGCTTGCTAACACTTATCTATGCAAATAATGTTCTCTTGTTTGTATACCCCTTGAAACTCATCAGACGAAATAATCTACTAGGGAAGGTACCTCACACTTGATTTTTTGAAAAGTACTAGTAAGTTTTTTATTTTTTTATTTATAATTTTACTCATATCTTGTGTTGTACTTACTATAGCACTAAGAAAACCACAAGGTTTATAAAGATAATGCTACACAAGTCTTAGCGTTGATATCCTTACATTAGGTTGTACATACCTACTATAGGTTAAGATAGATAGTATATTCTTTTTTCCCTAAATAAGTAGGTAACATTTTCTCCTCTAATTTCCCATATTCTCAAATGAATTATCGGAAATCATCTAATTAATATCCAATATTGTTCTCAAAGGACTTTCGTGAAACAGCTTCGATACAGAAAACAAACCCTTGGGGACGCACGAAAAATATAATTGTAATTAGAGTAGTTCAGGCAACGGAATTTAGTCTGGCACATTGTTTTTTAGATACATTTTTGATATAAATGATTTTGACTAATAAATGAGATTTCAAGCAGAGAAAGACATGAAGATACATCAGTCGTTTTCTAAATTCTTTTTTACACACAGCTTTTTTGAGTAAATCAAGTGGTATACTATGAGATGTAAATGTTAGTTATACGGGCTTATTCCAATTGAGCCCATCGGCCGGCCCACTGGCAGGCCGGATGGGAAAAAAAATTCCCATCGAGACCACTATGCAAATGAGTGGGCGATAGAAAAATCTTCGCACAGATAAACGATGAAATAAAAATACAGGGACAAACGGAACGTTTTAGCACTAGATATCTTTACGAGATATTTTGGATGAAATGCAATGTAACCGAGATATTGCTCAAAATGTTCCTATGTTCGAGTAAACCTAAGCCGTGCATTTCGTGATCTCTATGCCATACTACATGCAGTGAGCTGTAGTGTATATGTTCGGAAGTCGATCAGCTCCCCGAGGCGCAAGTAACTCAGGTAATCAATGGTATCGGGTTTTTTTGGTTCTGGCTCAAGCTCTTGAAAATCAAGGTCTCATTCAAGTTCAAGACTGGGGCTACCAGTCGGTAGTGGGACATGCTTGGCTCTAAGACATTTTTGTTAGATGAGGGCTTGCTCAACAAGGTCAAGAAGTGCGGAGCTAACCAACTATATACCGCGTTCACACCATGCCATTGCCGCTGCCGGCATGAATGCCGCGATTAATTCCGGAATTATTGCCACAGAAACATCGCCAAGTTCATGCCCTAGCTCTTTGGTGAGAATAAAGGCGATGTTGCTGTGGCAATAATTCCGGAATTAATCGCGGCATTCATGCCGGGCATAGTGTGCACGCGCTATTAGATAAATCAATAAGACGATTTCCTACGAAGTTTACAGGTGTACAAAACACGATGTGAAATAAGTAACTGAAAAAAATAATTATTCTTAAAACAAGATACCTGCTGCCCTCTCTCAGCGTGATCCTCCGTGTTCACGTCCCTCACTCTTATAATGCGATGTATTCCACTTTGCGCACCAAGAACTTCCACACCGGTATTTCAATTTTGAGCACCAATCGATTTAAAGCTTTGTGTGCTAAAATGGAATAGTTATGTAGCGACACAGGTTACATACCTACGAGTGAACGCAGTTTGCGATTCAGCAAAACGTTAGGTATGCGGCCAGTCGTCACCCCACAGGCGCGGAGAAGAGTCGTAGAGTCGCGAGTAGAGTTGTAGGTCGTAGGTTCGATACTATTGCAAATGAAATATACCTACCGACATATGTCAACATATAAAAGTGTTTTCATTGACTCATGATAACTCGTAGGAACCTCGAAGACATAAAAGTTATAATATTAAAAGCAGGGAGTGACCGGACTTACGTGGTTCACCTATAAGCCCCGGGTTTCATCCTTCCTTCACCGTTTGCGAGGTACTCTTTGGTAATAACACAAACAGAAGAAAGGTCCATCAGTCCTTTCACTTTTCCCTAAAAAAATACCTACAGCGAATATTTTCACTACGGCCAATTCAACATTAACTTTGATAAGCACTATAATAAATGTAACATGCCCTAAACAAACAGGTGTAATGGGCGGCCGCCATGTTAGCTCGACCGGCCGTGTCAAACACGACCCGAGCGGGATTAGGAGCTGGCGATGCCAAAAATGGTACTTTCTATGTTTGTGCCGCAAGATGACGAATGTATTTGAAGTTTCCATCATCATCATCATCATCATCAACCTATATCAGTCCACTGCTGGACGTAGGTCTCTCCTAAAGCCTTGGTCACGCGATCGTAACGCCGCTGACGCAGACTGCGACGTAACAAAAGAGCATGCTAGACGTTTTACAGACAATTACGTGTCCGGCGCTGCATGTTGCATACCGCTGCGTTGTGCGTTATTTACGATTGCAAGACCAAGACTTCAGCTCTTCTCATCCAGTGTTTGCCAGCTACATTTCGCAGATCGTCGCCCCACCTAGCTGGAGGGCGTCTTACACTACGATTACCTAAACGCAGTCTTCACTCAAGTTGACAGGCGTCATGGCTCAGTCGGTAGTAGCTCTGCCTTCCGTGCCTTCCGTGGGTTGTGGGTATTCGATCCCACCGAGAACAAATATTTGTGTGTGGCAAATATAGATGTTTGATCTATGTCTGGGTGTAATTATATTATGAACTAGCCGTCGCCTGCAGCGTTGCTCGCGTTGTACCCTTTAGAGTGTGACTTTTCAAAATTTCTTTCTTAGTGCACCTCTACACTATATAAGGATACTACCCTCCAAATTTCATACCGCTAGGACTTATAGTTTAGGCTGTGCGACGTGCGTTGATTCTAATTCAGCTTCAAAAGAGTTTTATGTATTTAGAAGATAATGAAAAAAATAATGTTTGTTTTCTATCAGCATTCTAGTTCCCATAATATCAGCAGTGCAAGTACCGTTCTTGTCGATCGCATAATTTGACATTTAGAATCGTCAAAATTCGATAAAAATGGTTTTATCGACAGTTGCGGGTAGGTTACCAACTTAGTCGATCGGTAGACAAATTCGTTAAATTTTAACGAATTGGCAATGGTGTATGTATACTATGTTTTGATTCTGACAAACGAAAGTGATTAACAGTGATATTGACAGTAAACTAGTAAATCATGGCAGCAGTGAACGAATGATTTCGATAAACTCTGACCTTATTTTTAGGAGTACGGATCTTTTGCCGATAAGAGATCCGTACTCCCATGGAACGATACGATTCGATACGTTTATCGACTTTAGCGATCGACAACTAAGCGATCGATAAGAACGGTACTTGCACTGCAGCTTTGCTTAGTTTAGGACTAGAGAGCGTTGTGTGTAATGTCCATGAATAATGATTTACTAAGAATACTAAAAAACTGACTCACTCCAGTGCAAACCAGTGCTAACAGGACGGTTCGATATATCAGCGGCATGGTAAAGGTTCTATAAACGGGTGTCATTCCGGACGCTCCCCTTAATGGATTGGGATCTGTGTAACGATGTCCTAGTGATCTATGCTGGGAAAAGACTTGGATCTTTTAAGTTTCCTTTATTTTTGGCTCATGGCGCGGGTTCCTAGTACAAACGTGGTTCAAACCGATTGATAGTTTTAAGCGTTGTTTGGGGAATATTTGGATGGGTGATTGCTTGTGGGATTTTCATCAGTGCTTTTCTGATGGGTCGCACTCGCTGTAGCGTTATTTCAGACTTTTATAGGAAATCAGTAAAAGGTAATGGTATATTAAGGTGGGTAGGTATATGAGCTAGTGGCTAGTGATTGAAAGATATCAACCACCTGTGGTTTCCTTAGTGCTATAGTACAAAATGATTTGAGTTTTTTAAAATGATAAATAAAAAAAAAGCTTAATTAAGGTTTCCATCATGAGTCATTGAAAAAAAAGCTAGAACATTTGTGTTTATTTTAGCTGGATACTAAAAGCTTCTCGCCGCCAAACTGTTTGCCTAAAATTCAACAAAACAATCCTAACATAACATCGAAACAAACAGTCCATCCAACCGTCAATATAGACTAGTAATCACTTTATATTGATTAAGTTTTATGGAGGTTTTATTAGTGTTATAAAATGTCGGACACTCGGCAATTAGAACAAGATTGGCGCTAGTAATTAATTTAGATAATTTATTCGGTTAATAATGGAGTGGAAGGCGTTAGGGCTCTTTCAGACTAGAGAAAGAATTTAGAAACGAAGAAGTGCTGCAGTAGCTCTAATGTCATCATCCGTGTTCTGTGACCTCCCTAGCATAGGATAATATACTATAGGGTTACAAAAAAATAAAACTATAATTTGGAAGTTTTCAAGAGTAGAGTGAATAGGTAGCTTCTAGGTAAGCGTGCTACATCGTCGACTACATCATTGCTTAACATCAGGTGAGATTTTGTTCAAACGGTTGCCGATATTGTATAAAAAAAAACTACTTATAAATTAAGTGGTAGAGATATGTAGCCTTAGTTTATGCAACGCTATAGTGTACGTGTGGATTGACCTTGTCTTTCCTGTGGATATGGCGGACTAGGCTGAGAGGATGGTATAGGTGCTGGGCAAGCCTACTCCATCTAAACATTGTCCCAGGCACTGCAGTGTCCCGTTAGGTGAAGGCATAGGTTGCCTCCTGACGCTGTATAAATCATCTTCAATAGATGTAAAGGCCTATGAATGAATAGAGTACCTACTTAGAAACAGTTACAAAATATTACTTCTTAGACAATATACCGTGCATAAGTTTTTTTACTGAAAATCATTCAAACAACAAATAATCTATTAGTGGACTAGGACACTTTGAGCTAGACTGATTTTAATATTGCAGGATCTTTTGTGACCGTAAGCAAAGCCACAGGCGGAAGATACCATCAAATAAATGTTGGAAAATAAAGTCAATTGCAGTGAATACCATTGTTTACCATGCCGAGTCGCTCCCAAGGATGTGCTCCAAACAAACTATCGAGCTAACGTGCTCTCTTCCGATGTCTTGATAATATACAGCGAGAGGACACCTCCCACTTCCTCCTAATGTCGCTGCTACGAATATAAAGTGCCCCAAATGTTGCTGTAAAATGTGCAGTTTTGTAAGAGTTGTCGACGTGAAATATTTGAGTGCGGTGCAGATACGAAACTGTATTGATGGGTTCCGAATGTGGTGATAGTCTGTGCCTTTGCGACAGCCACAGACTATATAATAAGTGATAATACTAAGATCTCGGCTTGAGTGGCAGATGTCATTCAAAGCTCACAAAGCTATCCTAGTAGACGTAAAAATTACTATGCAACATCATATACTTAGACCATTCATTTGCTCCCTTTTATTATAAAAGTACCGTTTGAGTGACACCAAAAATTGAATCAAATAAAACAACGAGGCGTACCTCAGTCCAGCAGTGAATTCCCACAGGCTGATATGATGATGATGGCTAAACCTGGCCACAAAGTGCGCAAGCAGCCTAATAGATCTTCAATACTCGTAAAACAAATCTGCTCTCCCTCCGGTCAAGAATACAAAATATTTCCTGAATAATTTTATATCCCCGGAAAAAAGATCCATTGAAAACATGAAAAACAGGTTTCACCCTTTCAAAGTAATGCCATACGAAATTTTCTTATCAATATTGCTGCGTTACAAAAATATTTCATTGATACACTGAACCCAGTTTCACGAAAGTATCCCATTTGAATTTACTGACCATACGTGGGTTCTTGCCTTAGCATAGTACAGCCTATTTTGAACCGTATATAATCTGTGTAGTGTTCAAATTTGTACGCTGAAATATTTTTTAAAATATCAATCTGAGGTGTAAGAAAACCTAATTATACTAAACTTGTTCACGAAGTTGAAGACAAGACAGAAGCTGTGATGGAATAATAATAAATTTTGCAGTACAGGTGAACAGAAAACCGTGTTCATGGAATAAGACACATAGAAATAATAATATGGTTTAACGTACAAATTACAAAGTAATCAAAACGTAGAGACCACAACCTAAAAAATAATAATTGCAAACCTACACAATAAATATTTTCTAAGTGTGCGTATGTGGTACAATTACAGGCACATGAGACTTAACACCACGTCTAATGATGGCAGTGCGATGCCTCAAAGCGCACGTTCTCATTGGACTTGCGTAGTGCGGTAAATGCCTTGTTATAGGCACATGCATGTGGGCTGTTTGTTTGTTCCATCTCATAAGAAAACAAATGACATTGTAATGAAAATTTAACTTTATTCACAAAGAAAATTACGGCCAATATAATATTTACAAAATACATGAAACATAACACACAAATCATTTGCAACGAACGATAATATAGATAGCTCAATAACTGATAAATCAGTACCAATCGAAAGCGTGCTCAAGTTACTGCCTGCCTTGGGTAATTAAACTAATTAAAATTAAATTCAAACATCAATACAATGGATTCGTCCCAAGTTAATTCATTCCGCAAACCGTATCTAACATCGGATTGATTTGGCATCCGCGCGACTAATGTTACCATTACCCCGACAAATGTACCTCCCCGTAATTATACCGGTAATGACGATAGTTCACTGACTAATGATGTGATCCCTTCGCTCTTAGTTTTGGCTATACATTGTCATTATAATGTCTGTTGTACAACCTTCATTGCTTTTATATAAGATAAGTTCTCTCGAGTCCACTATGCAAGTGAGTGGGTTCGATGGGATTTTTTTCCCATCTAGCCCACTGGTGGACCAGCCGGTGGGTTCGATGGGAATAACCCATATGTTTCGGTGTTCTTTATGTACAATAAAGCGTTTTCATTCATTCATTTTCACATTCCTTAGAGGATCTATTTTGAGCTTTTTGCTTGAACAAAACTTACTAAAAAGACGCAACTTGAAGAAATTCACAAGGCATATTTTATCCCGAATTTCTATTACCAAACCATAACACGATAGTCTTACTCTACAAAACGTCACAATATAAAATGTAACTCCACACGGCCCCGGGCGTATCATTTCCAAGGGGCTGCATAAAACTATCCCTTCTGTAAGACGATATTAGCCCCTGATCGCACATTGCGTGAGGAATTTCTATCAGGCATCTAACAGGGTGTTTTGGTTTATGTGATAGTCTGGTATTATTGATCGAGTGAGCGAAGCGAACGAACCTACGTATGCTGATAAAGAAATCGTTACTCAGGATTTGAAAAGAGATTTTTAAACAAATATCTATGCCTGAGTCCGGATCAGTGCTTGAGCAGACCAACAGGTACTAGTGTGGATCTTCAGTTTTCATTTCAAGATTTAGAGAAGGAGATTTTAGTGGAAATGCCTCCATCAAAACAGTTATACTGCTTATACAGCGTGCACACTATGCCTATGCCGCTGCCGGAATGTATGGCGGCTTCAATGCCGCGGACTTATTGCCACAGCAACATCGTCTTTATTCTCACTAAGCGGCATTCATGCCGGCAGTGGCATGGGCATAGTGTGCACGCGGTATAGGACTACGCAATAATTGAATTCTCAACCCCTATTAGTTACAGTTACAGCTGTAAATATATCGCTGGAATTCAAGAAACACTTACTTAATCCAGCTTTCTAAGAATTCTGAGCCGTAAATTCAAACGTAACTTGACTTTTAGTTGAAGATATCATATGAATAAATCACCCAAACATCACTTCTATTGACACATGATGAATATTTTTTTGAAGTTTATTACAAAAACCAAACCCATATTACTTCTAGATTTAGAAACTTATTATTGAATCATACACTCATCCCATCCGGAATCGAAATCACAAATCTCATATCTCAAACTATAAGCATTTCAATCACCGATAAAAGCCAGTCATGCTTTTTAGAAACCAGGGCTTAAACCATTACTAAGATTTGACGCCTCATTTTGACATTCTCCGGAATAATTGAGATATTTAGGCAGTCCATTGTTTAAGCCTAGAATAGCTTTGAATTCTCAATGAGCACGACACTCTTCACCTAAACAAAAACGGATCGTTAAAATAACGAATCACTCGCTTTGTTGCTGTTATTCGATCAAATAATTTAGCCGACGCTCTCGCAGGTAACTATTTGGATGGGTGACTAGACCACTGACCATATCCTCAGATTATCAAAAGAGGCCATCATTATTGGTTTATTATAATTAATTTTACTTTTTATTTAAATTTATATTTTTTCGCAAAGAAAATTACAACTAATACAGTATTGACAATATTTACAAAATACACATGAAACAGTTGAGCTATTACAAATAGATGCAAAAAATTCATAGATAGCTTAACTGGTCCAAATCAGTACCAATCAGAAGCGTGCCCAAGACACATCATTGAATTGAATAGTGAAACAAGCAGATAACCTGATGGTAAATGTACCTATCTCTGTCTAGAATCTAGATAGACTATTGAAGTTTCCTGAGTACGCTCTGCCTGCATCCGTCACCCTTCTAACCTATAAGACCTTTATAACACAGCAAGCCATACGAACATTATTGCTTGAATAAGCTTTTACATCTTTTACTTTTCTTAAGTTGCCTGAAATAAAGTTAATACTAGGTATATTACTATTATTGGTACGCGGCAACGCTGTAGCAAAAAAAAATGTTTAAAGAAAGGATTCGTCGCCGCCTGAGTGCTCACGTTTTATCAACACGTTACTCGAGAGTAATCAATCCAAAATTGAACTTTTTCAGCTTCGTACAACCAACCGAAATTAATCTATTTCAAACAAACGTATCGCGCGTCCGGTGTTAATTAAAAACTGATGAAAATAGCTACATAAGCTTTTGTTTGGGGCATTTTTGTGATTGGAGGTACGCGATCAAGCATACTGCACAGTGTCACCAACGTATCTGAACATGACATTTTACAATAGCTAGAGAATCGAAAAAATATAAAAAAGTTATGCTACTTTGTGTAGGTACCTACTTACGTATGTCGTACTCATGCATTTTGATTTTATATTCCCAACTGCAGAGTGTAAAACAGTAAGCTGAGCCCGTAGTCTGAATTTTGTTATGTTGACTTGCGACAAGCGAGAATCGAGAAAGTCGAATTTTTTGGAGAAAAATAGTTTGAAAATCTTCCTCTAGAGGTGCTTATCGGGTTCTCATACAAAATATCTCGCAAGTCGCTTCTCGATATACGTTTCGATCAACAAAACAAAACTCAGACTATACGGGCTCTCACAAAAACTCTTGAAGAAGTTGTCTTTGATATTAAAATGTAGTAGGTTGCTGACGCGTGATAACCTAATAATGTCATAATAATATCATGTTGAAGTTCACAGTCGAGAGGTGGTTAACCATAACATTTAACATTACCAAATTATTGCCAGTCTATTTGAGATATCAAAATTCAAGTACCTACCGAGGTATCGTTGCTAACTAAATTTC
Organism: Eulithis prunata; assembly: GCA_918843925.1. Taxonomy (NCBI): domain Eukaryota; kingdom Metazoa; phylum Arthropoda; class Insecta; order Lepidoptera; family Geometridae; genus Eulithis; species Eulithis prunata. The sequence continues at coordinate 1,048,823 of OU974016.1, read as the reverse complement.
ACGGCCGAATGGACACCGTAGTCGGTGGTTATACAGAGTAGGTAAAGAACCGAGGCTGGTTAGGTTTAGGTTTTAAAGAATTTATTCTCAGAAAGAGTCACCTAAATGAGAACATTATTTTATAGGTAGGTTGGTTAGTCGTTTAGCAATATTTGGGTTTTGCTTCTATACTAATAATTTATCAAATCAAAATCTTTTATGTGTGTGTATATTCTAATATGGTACTTTTTATTTCATTGCCATTGAAGAAAAGTTAATGGAAAATAGCGTTGCGGCAACACTTTAACACCAGCTGGCTACTATAGAATAAAAAAAAATAGGGAGCTTAAATCATTTTGAATCAAAACTATACGAGACTGCTTAATTTATTTATTTGACTCATGCACAGCAAACTTTTTCAGATCTACATCACTTTTTTTAGATTTTTCTTTCTAACTCAACACTATTGAGAAAAATATCCACACTTTTACCAAGTTTCAAAAAAATAGTAAAAGCGTGGAATTTTTAAATATTTTTTTTGACACTTGGTTCAATTTCTCTGTAATTTGCCTACTCTGTGGCTCTGGCCAATGAAACCCGACCAAGTTAGTTGCGTTTTGGGAGTCGGTATTTAATCTTAATTATGGGACATTATAAGTGTATCGTCGATATGGATATTGTCTGTGATCAAGACTCTGCAGATACGTAATCATTCTACTAATTTACATACCAATCTAGAAGGGTAGAAACCACAGTTATATTTGTCAGTTTCGCTTCGGACCTCCTAGCGAAGCTGTAATTCTACATAACTTTTAAAACTATCATGGTATATGAGGCCGGTATCGTACAAAATTAAACGAGTGCTTAAAAGAGGCTAAACTGTAGGTATGTTGGCCAATAACAGTTACATACTTGCAAAGACTTTAGTTTGACCCATGATCATGACGCATGCCGATGTTTCGAAATATTTATATTCAAACTCATAAATCATGCTAAGTATCCCGTTTTTAGTAAAAAAATATTGTCATTCTACAATCGCTCGCTAGAGACAACAAAATGTCAGTAATCTCAGAATGATCACGTAAATTTTCGTTTAGAAATGTAATTTCTGTACATTAGGATTCGTTTTGTATTAGCTAGGTACTGTAGAATGCAACTTGGCTAAGGCCTCTAATGCTCCTGGATTTGAGTAAAAATCAGTGCGATGCGACTATCGCACGACATAGAGCGGCCTGTTGCTGTATAGAATATTTTTTTATATAAAGACGAATCAACTTTCGCACCAGCTTCCAAATAAATGGGTAGATTTTTACTCTTCGATTTTGGGGTTTCTAAACGGAAGACTTATGTGAGTATTTATCACTTTCACGAGGAAAAAAACATCGAAATCTCAGCCCTTGACTGAACTCTCGATCGCAGGAGACTTGGCTTCGACCCTACTCTATAAATTTCTTTATTTTCTATTCACTGAGAGCATTTTTGATAACAATTTGCTCCTATCCGAAAATATTTTGAGTACCTATCCAAGTCTAATAAAATCTGTAAATTGAGACGCAAGGAGCTCTAGATTTTCGGATCAAGGCTAAATAAATATCTTTTCATTTATATGCTACATACTGTTGATTTTTTTTTTTACTTTTAGTACTCCTGAATACTGAAACGTCACATAAATTGCGCTGCCTCTGTTTAACTCTGTTTGGTGGCGCTAATTAGAGTCCTCTGGCAATAATTTAAGCATTAATTATACTCTACCACGCTTTCTTTTACAACTCCAACCGTCAATTTTGAAGCTTGACTTGCTTGTTACAAGCAACAAAGTGTTTTGTTATCAAAGTACACACTATGTAGGTGACTATTGAGATACGTACACAGAATAGCACTCACTTATACACCCGTATTTTAAGACGTCTTTGTAAGATGATATTGAGTGTATGCATGATTCTGTCCGGTTATTTCTGTAACTTAAATGCGTGGACCTTACGTGGATCTATTTTTACGTTTCTTTTTGCTATTTCTTGAGATCTTTTGAAGCTAGTCCCCACCAGTGGGCCAGCCGGTGGGCTCGATGGGAATAACCCAGCTAGAAATAGTATGCGGGCGCAAGTGAAAGACAGAGATCCGATTAGACTGATCATTCTGTTCGATAGTTGGCTGACACTTTTTCGCTTAAGTAGTCTCTTGTTACAGCTTGCCCACGAGCCCACGAGTTGTCCGATAATTTGTTCGATGGTTGAGGTAGCTTAAGATATTTTTGAGTAACGTTTGAAATATCGGTGTTGATCGTCACCAGAAACAGGCAACTAGCAACTAGCGAACAACCGTACAAAGCTGTCGAAACTAATAATTAATTGGTGATGGTAGAATCATCCACCGAGTCGAGTCGGGAAGCGAAGTGCTAAACTTTGTATTGTTACCGCGATAGGTATAATTAACGGTGAGTTTTGAATTTGGATACAAAGATAATGAAATAGGCACTTTGATTCTCAGAAAACTTAACTTAAATAGCTTTTGCAAAATTTTTGATCGAGTGAGCGAAGCGAACGAGATCTTAGTGACAACTTGGACGAAAATGCTTTGTATGTTTGTATGTTTGTTCGACGAGATCTTTTGAACCGCTTATCCGATCTTCACAGAATTTGGAAGGTATACGGATAGTACTTTTTAGTTTTACTGGTTTGTTAAATTAAGTAAATCGGTCAAGCGGTCGTGAGGGTCCAAAGGGAGTAAAAAAAAGTCGTACAATAATATCAAGTGGGGTGTCATATGATAGGGTTTGGTTTAAAGATTCCAAAACCGTTTTTATTTTGATTCTAGGTCTAATAGTTTTTGAGTTTTTGTAAAAATTATAAAATTGGCACACCCAGTATAACGTGAGCTACCATTTCTTGGAGTTTCAATGATTTTGTAGTTCAAGTAAGACTGCTACATAGCAAGACGGCGATTTCGAAGCGATTTGTAAAGTTTATTACAACCATTGGTCAATAGAAATTGTTTGGGTTTTATTAACCTCCGACCATCACGAGATCTCAGTTCGGGGCGAACTACTATAGTTATTTAGTGCATGCTGTGGTTACCTGTAAATGGAAGAACACTAGATATAAGTAAGTACTATAATATGAAACTTGTTATTTTGTGTATCTTCTGTTGGCAATCCTCAATAAATAAATATCACGTTTTTGTAATTTTTAAGCGAGTTTAATTCCATGAACTGTTAATATTCACTCAAACATACGAGTATTTTAAGATAGTGGGACATCAACCTACTAAATATATAATGGCGATGGAGGCCTTAAGGCGGCCTAGAACTCCATCCCTAGAATTGCCCACTAACTCATACAAACTTACTAAAAAGGCCTTTGCCTTATCTAGATGTTTTATACAGAGGCACTTTTATACCCTTGCCCCGATGAACGGGACGCTACAGTACGATTTTTAGATAAAGTAGGCTGGCTTAGCGCCTACCTAGGCGGTCTTATCCACAAGAAAGACAACGTCAATACGCACGGAGCTGACTAAGCCGCGGGTTACCTTACAATGTTTTCCAATAGTAGCATATTACCTACTAGTACTAGGGGAGCAGAAGATAAGTAGCCTCGGTAAAGTAGACCGGGCTCAACTTTGCATACCATTATATTTGGCAAAGGCTTCACCATCGTCATATTTAAGCTTGTGACCATCTGCAGTCGGCAAGTAGAAGAAAGTTCCCGGACAAAGTTACCCACAGTCGGGCAAAGTTCCCCACTAGTCGGCCAAATTCAGTTCGGCACTAAAAGCTAGACAATTGCTCGCAGATATGACGAGAGATTGAATTTAGGCAGCGAAGTGGTTTATGAGGCTGTGTGGAAGTTTGAAGGCTTTTAACGGGGAATATTGGATGTTGAACTACTTACTTCGGTATTGGAAATTGTTGTGACTTTGTAGTCGTATATACCTACGACCTACGTGTGGCAATTGTGTAGTTGAGACGCGAGATTAGATTCGATTGGTGTGTAATTAATATTATGATCTGTGATTATACCTACTGGTAGTTACTGATTTATCTATCTATCTATCATCATCATCAATCATCAATATATATAAAACTCTTTTGAAGCTGACAGAGAATCAACGCACAGCCTAAACTATAAGTTCTAGAGGTATGAAATTTGGAGGGTAGGTTCCTTATATAGTGTAGGGGTGCACTAAGAAAGGAATTTTGAAACGTCACACTATAAAGGGTAAAACGCGAGCAACGCCGCGGGCGACGGCTAGTATTATTATAAAACTGTAAGAAAGCCAAAAACTAAAATTAAAAATATGGAAAAACCAACTAAATTATCGATTCTGATACCGAGTTTCTGTTTATTTTGTTTGCGTAGCATCTTTCACCAACTATTCTGACAAATTTTGACAGAGCTTTCAAGAACAATTTAAGAGTTTTCATAAAAAAGTCAATACTTATGCAAAAACATTAAACAATTAGATATAGTTGTTAATTTGTTAAGTACAGTCAGCCCTAGTTGACCGTCTCGACTCTCGACTTTAAAATCCAAAGACATTTTTCGAAGCCGCGTCGAATCTCACAATATTGACAGACACCTGAGTACATTCCCTAAGTAAACACAATTTGCATTCTAAACACTTTGCCGATGTGAAAATTCAATGTTTAGCTATCTACCTACCGAGTTTTATTTCAATAGAGCTGGTTATGTAAAAAACGTTCGAGTCAAATGACAACTAATTGGTTTTATTCCAACTTTTAACTGACTCTTACGACTAAGGACCATAGTTATAAAAGCTATGAATAGTTTATTGATTAAAAATTTGCTATAGTTATAACTACTTATAATCGTAACTTGAACCGCTGAATAAAGTTATGCAGCGATTATAAGTAAACAGGTAAGTCAGCAACTCAATACGATTTTATGTATAAGTACAAATGTAACACATCTACAAAGATTCATCTAACAGAGGCTTCAGGTTCGTATAAGTATTTAATATAGGAATATTGAAATTTTACGAACAACCTTAAGTCTATTGAACATATTTAGTAAAAACCAATTTTACTTGCCATTGATTGGAATTGCATCGGGGAATAAAATGAGGTATTTAACCTTTTAACCTTTTTATACTGAAATTTAACCCCAAGTAAGACCGTAATGTCTAAAATTTATGGTTATTGTGAACTTGTATTCGGTGTTGTGTATTTGAGGCAAAATATAAATATTAAATTTACTATTTTACATCTGGCGATACGGTCAAGAGTTCCAATGAATATATTTGAGTTTAGATCATCTTAACAAAAAATAATACCATTTTAGTAAATACAAATATAAAAGCATTATGTTATGTTATGATACGAAAGTAGGAACCTGAATAAAAAAAAACACAAAACTGGTATTTGGCAGTATTTTGCAACTTGTAAAAACTACAAAAAAATATCCATTCCGTATAAAAACTAATTCAAAATTAAGTCATAAAAATGTATGAGATTTATAACTTTATTGTCACTGGGTATCGCTGACGAAGCCGTGGGACCGTCCGAGCCGGAACGCGCCCTGAATACCGATTGAGGGCTTTTCGCATTAAAAACAGACTTCGGAACAATCGGCCCTGATTATTTGATCGAAATGTTAAGAGAAATGATCTTTGAATAACAAGAGATTGAAACGTAATGCTGGCAGGCGACGCGACGGCGGCGGCGGCCTTCAAGTTATTTATGGGGCGTATACTACCTATTGGTGCTTTTCACCCGACTGTCTAGAAAAAAGGATAATATATTTTTCGAGTGTTTAGGTATCGCTTGTGCTGTTGAGTTAGAGAAAACTTATTTTTTACGCAAAATACATATTACGTAAGGACCTACCGAAGGTTAAGAGTGCTGAAACTTCTTAAAAATCAAAATGCTAGACCTGCCCCCTGATGGTCTTTTTGATCTTTTGATATTATCAAAAGCTGACAAATAACAATACAAAAATTCAAAAATGATAGTTCAGCGAATCAGTAACCTTGTCAGTAACCGATAATCTGACATTTTGATTGTGATTCATTATATTATTTTGACAGATTCTGATGATATCAAAAGATACATTAAATCCCGACCAATTTAAAAACGAATAATATTTGTGTACTTTGTTATGTAACAGTCTTCAAATAGTTTTTCAAATAAATAAATAGGTACTTGGAGTTTTAGTTGACTCTCCAGCCCTTTTCCTTTCCTTTAGGATCAGGGTATTGAGTAACTAGAGAGCTGAGGGATGTGTACATGAGGATTACAGCGAAGGCCAGACAGCTGAGAAATAAAAGACTCTCGCACACCGAGTAATCCAGGAGCGTGCGCCGGGTGTGCCGCGAATGGTCGGCAAGATAAACCGCCTAATTTATAGCGTTTCAATACCTACTCGCCATAATACATTAGTTCTGGAAGTGGCATTTGAAGTAGGCAGCAGACTAGCGAAACTCTCGAACTAGACTCGTGCTTTCGAAAAACTAACAATGTGAAACGGGAGTCAAAATTTGAATCACGTTTCATACAAAACGAGATTTTCAGTGTGTAATTTTGGTAGAATCGGAGTTCTGCTTCTTCTTACGTAGGAACTACGTAATACATATTCTTTGGTAGGCAGCAAAGAAGCTGCTCTAATGGTTACAGAATACTGAATAATCTATCTTCTTCTTCTAAATATATAAAACTATTTAGGAAGCTGACTGACAATTAACGCACAGGCTAAGCTGTAAGTCCTAGAGGTTGGAAATTCGGAGGGTAGCATCCTTATATAGTGTAGGGGTGCACTAAGAAAGGAATTTTGAAAAGTCGTATTCTAAAGGGTCTAAAATTAGGATCAAAGATTTTAACCAAATAATGCGTATGCTACTACCACGCGAGGTAACGGGCGACAGCTAGTACTGAATAAAAATTCCTACCAATATCGTAGGTAACCGTGAGTTCAGAACGATATCATGACTGACAAACAGGGGATGATTGTCTATCTTTTGATACGGGTGACAATTTGACACATGGCGCACTCTACGTCATTTTACTGGTCTGTGATTCGCTGAAATATATTTTAAGAGTCCGTTCTCAGTGGGTATCAGTTCTGTTAGGTAAGCCTTATCCAGCAAGTAACTCTATGTCCACGCATCGAAAGCTTTTCTCGGCGGCTAGCAGATGTTGTGAATTTAGTTTTGCTCGCATGTTATTCTTTTAGGAGTTATTTGTGTCTTTTCAAATACTTTCCTTGTTTTGTTTTTAGCTTGATATATTCATTTAGAGATGAGATTTTCGCGCATAGAATTGGTGCTAAGGAGATATCTTTGAGTATCGAACCCACGACCCACAGCACGGAAGGCAGAGCTACTACTGACTGAGAAATGACGCCTGTACCAACGCATGAGATCTAACTTTATGTCTCAGAGTCATGGACGCAGTGCGATGCCTCACCAGGCACGTTCTCAGTGGACGTGCTCAGTGAGGCAATTACCTTGCATCAAGTCAGCTTTCTGCTGGTTCCATTAAATACTAACTTATGTTTCATAAAAAACTAAGTTGACTCTGGTCGTTGGCCGCTCAGTCAGCCGCCAATGCGCGTGTAGCCTTACCCAAAGCTTAAAAAGTAGATAGTTACAAGGAAAGTTGATTCAACTAATCTGATGGTTATCGCACGGGTTCTATTGTTAGAAGCCCATTGCGATAAAACTTCACGAAGATACCAATTAACTTCTTCGTAAATTGTGTTTAATGAAGGTCAACAAGAAAGGGTTGATTTTATTCATTTTCTACTTCGCAGCGAGTACAAACTAATCGGAAAATCCTTTTTAGATTGCCTCATAAGTTGTTGTCATAGCTGGAGCTATATTTTGGGTGTATCTGCTCAGATCTATTTATACATTATATTATACACTTCATGTATGTATGCAATGCACCCCACTTGATATTTTCGTACGACTTTTTTTTTACTCTCTTTGGACCCTTATAACATAAAATAGATAAAAGAATTTATTCACAAAGAAAATTACAACTAATACAGTATTTACAATATTCACAATATTTACAAAATACACATGAAACAGTTGAGCCATCTACAAACCGTTGCAAACAATTTATAGATAGCTCAACTGGTCCAAAATATGTAAAATATGTACATAAAATATGTATCTCTACCTAGCTATAATAATAATCTCAATACTCTAATTCATTTGACATGTACCGTGAACTAACAAAATATGGATCTTGAAATCTGAGAAATAAATGAATTTGAAATAACTCTACAACCCCTTGACCGATTTACTTAATTTTTCAGTTAAACTTAAGAGCACTATCCGTAGACCTATTAAATTCTGTAAAGATTGGATAAGCGGTTCGAAATTTCTCGTCGAACAAAATATACAAAGCATTTTTGCCAAAGTTGTCACTAAGATCTTCGTCTGCTTCGCTCACTCGATCAATAGTAAAGACAGATAATATAATATTATGAAAACTAACGCTCGTATGCTGATAAAGAAATCGTAACTAAAGCATAGATTTGTGAAGACATTTTCATACAAAAATTCATGCTTGTGTCCGGATCAGTACTTTAGCAATAAATTAGCATACGGGACTTACTTATAAACTTAGGCGCACCATATTTTTAATGTAGGTTTATTCAATTACTTTGCTATTTTATTTAAAAAAAAACAGAAAAAAATACGTCAACTCATTTTACCAATATCCATATGACATAGCTGAAATTGGTTAGGCGTAACATGCTAAGCACCACCCTGTATAATCTGTTAGAAGTTACTTTGCTATACAGGGCGAATCGATATGCAAATTTTATGTAAAGAGACCGGGAGAGGGCGAATTTTGGATCCCCGAACCAATCAGTGGGTTTAATAATATGTATCAAATGTTTAGTTTGCGTTGGTTTGCTTTTGAGGTTACTATGGAAACTGCTAGTCTGTAATAAGTAACTAAAGGTACTGGTTTACTCCTCGTTGTTTTTTTTAGGAAATAAGTAAAGGAAACCCTTGGCTTAGTCAGATCCTGTGGATATGACTAGGCTGAGAGAATGGTATAGGTGCTGGGCAAGCCTACTTCATCTAAAAATTGTCCCAGGCACTACAGTGTCCCTTTAAGTGTAGGCATAGGTTGCCTCCTGACGCTGTATAAATCATCTTCAATAAAGGCCTATTAAGTAAAGGAAAATGGAAATATAAATAACCTCCGAGTAGAGTAAGTTTTATATCCATTTTACCAGTGAGGTGAATACTTAATTCACCTAGGATAATTCACCCGGGTGCACTAAGTACACTTTTAGTTACATGGTCGTCGCATTTTGATCTTCTTCTTTTTAAATATGGCCTCTGTCTGTCATTTCGACTGACAATTAAGCTATAGTTTCAAGTATAATGTTGAAATAGTATTAGTCAAGTCATTCGTCAAGTCAGCTGTCTTTTGTTTTGAAATCAAAATGGTGGATTTTCGTCTAGACTCCTGCCGGCGTTTCAAATAGACGTCAAACTTAAAAATAGCTTAAGTACGGTAAGTTCACAACTCTCGAGTCTCGATCGAGAACTCCCAGTAGCGGATTCTTTACGTGAGTTGAGAGTGGAACGTATTGAATAATGTTTAAGTACTCGTTAAGGTCGTTATAAGTCCTTGTAGGACAAGGATCGGTACTTACCCTTTCACTCAGATAATGGACAAGATGGTAATGGTAAGTGGTAAATTGAATTTTAGTTCTTACCTTTATTAGAATAGAAATACATTTGCTGGGAATTTTAGGTTAAATATAAACGAGAAACTCGGTTCAGTAGTTGAAAAACAACTGGAAAAAATTTCATCACACGACATCATCTTTATTAACAACACACAACTTCAGTTTTTATAATAATTTCCCAGATTTTGTATAATAATATTATTTTTTTTATAATCCCAGGTTACGTTGTGGGCCCTGACGCATGTACAAATCATCTAGAATCTAGATTAGATGCAAAAGGCCTGACTATTAGTACCTAGGTAAGTATTAAACCGATTAGCGCAACCAATCCAAGATTCAATCTAAATAATGTAACACTAAATTCAGTCGAGCAAACTTTAATCCCTACAATTAGTTGGCAAAACCTAGTTCGGCAATTGTCGCTGGAAATAAAGTTCCCAGCCGAATACTCTCACATTTACCCTATACAATCATAACCATACACTCATCACACCCTTAAAGCAGTTGGCATAAGGCTTATTTTCGCATGTGAAAGGGTTATATAAAGTAGGTGATTCACTAACTCAGCTTAAGGGATTTCGGATTTCCACTTTGATGCTAAACAGAAACGTTTTGAATTCGGTTTAAAGGAAAGTTACTAAAACTATTTGATGAACAGTTTCGATAGTCAAACATTGGGTTCTTGTTTGAATAATGTTGTTTCATATATTTACCGAGTGCCACACGGATGATGACCAATTAATCTGCCTCTCTAGCCGCTCGATCCTACTAATATGGATAGATGGATGGATGGATGTTTGTTACTCTTTCACGTAAAAACTACTGATCCGATTTCGATGAAACTTGGAATATATATTGTCCGTGACCTGGATTAACACATAGGCTACTTTTTATCCCAAAAAATCAACGGGATTCAACGGGACGCGAACGAAATCGCGGGCGGCACCTAGTACAGAATAAACTAATCAAAATGAATGAAAATAACAATAATTCTGAACGAGAATCACCTGCCTAATCCTATACTTTTAGCAGACTAATTTTAGTTAAATTTCAACTTTGCAAGAGAGGTTAATGCACAGTAAACTAAAAGCACCAGCCGAAGAAAGCGCTGTCATACGCATAGACGAAGATGAGTGAGAATTTTAGTTTTTTTCACCTAAATAATTCTAGATGGTAATTAAAACTACTGTTACTATGAAAATCAATAATATACTCATCGGTTCACAGACAGAATTATAATATCCTTAGACGTTTTTTCACTATTCAAAGGGAATTGACAGGCGTCATGGCTCAGTCGGTAGTAGCTCTGCCTTCCGTGCTGTGGGTCGTGGGTTCGATCCCCACCGAGAACAAACATTTGTGTGTTGTAAACATAGATGTTTGTTCTGTGTCTGGGTGTTTCTATGTATTATAAGTATGTATTTACAAAAAAAATATGTATGTATGTATTCTATCAGCCATCTAGTTTCCATCGTACAAGCTATGCTTAGTTTGGGACTAGAAGGCGTTGTGTTAAGTGTCCGTGAATATTTATTTATTTATTTATTGGTTTGTAAGTAGTTGGTAAATTTGTGATTTGTAATAGATTAACGGCTATAGGTACGTTGTTGAATAACTGTTCTAAAAACCACAGTTTTACAGTCGTGACTACCTTTTTCAATCAATGAAATAACAATAACTTTCAATAAGAGAACGATTAGAAAAGTTTTCACCTTTTCAAAGAATCCATTCCAAAGAAAGCCATTTCAATTCGTCGCGCATCATCGTTTCTGAATAAATCTGAGCCCGAGCGAATAAAACACCGAAAATATTTTTCGGATTGTATGGCAAATTTAATTTTCCTGTACGTTTACCGAAATTCGTTGGAATCGGTGAAATTAGCGCTGGCATATCGGCCGCCTTCGATCTCACCTTTCGTATACACTCCTAAATTCCAAATTTCATTTCACTTCGATTTTATTGGAAAAGTTAGGCAGTGTAACTGGTGGTGACACACTGCTATTGCGTCTACCTCTTGCAACCTTTACTTTTACTTTTTGTTGTGTGCTTGTGTTGCTTTCGGTAGAAAAGTTAGATTATAGATAAATCACGATTTTTTTTTAAATTTATTTATTGTTTTAAAAATACATACTAACTTATTTTGTACTACAGCACTAAGGAAACCACAAGGTTTATAGGATTGTATCAGTTTTTTCATCAAAACTTGGAACTGTAAACATTAATAAAAATTATTTGCAATTTACGATGTAAGTAGCACATTTACATAGATTAAACCTATTCATTCTTAAATAATGGGGAACATAGACGCTAATAAGGTATAGACAAAACCAAGGAGCTTAGTCAAATTGATATTTTTCAGCATATTCATCTAAGCGCATTTGAGATTTGTTTAGAGAACATGAAAAGTATTATCAAGCTGATAAACTGCAAATTTTTACTGAGCAAGAGCTAATTTTCTCAATTACTAACAGAATAATTCAGTTACAGTATAACTGTGTGTATCGCTAAGTTAAAACAAAGAGATCAAATTCCTCTCATCTGCCGCGTTTCTTTCACTAACTCTTAAGGTTTATTATTGTTCGTAAAATAAAATTACCTGGAGTTAGATCACACACCTTAGAAAAACGGTCTAGTGAAGGTTACTTTACAGCCGTTATGACCGATTCTAGGTTCTAGTTCCTCGCGACTAGAGCCTATAGGCTCTAGAAAATAAAAAAAGAATAGGAAAGAATAGAAAACGAGACCATTTTTTTGCCATTTCTTCTATAGAAAAAATGGCAAAAAAATGGTCTGGTTTTCTATAAACTTCTTGATTATGTCAATCTCAAAGGGGTTGGGGCATTTCAGGTCCCGATTTGTATACATTTAGTTAATTTTTAGATTATTTTTGTTATTTATTACTTATCTTGGTTTTATCATAATAAAGTAATTGTTTTGAAAATACTGTAAATACGTTGAAAAATATTGAAAAAGACGCATTTTTCGAAGTCAAACGTCTATTAACTAATGATTCCCGCTGCTTGATACTGTAGTAGTTCCATTTTTTTTAACCTGCATTGTAACAAACAAAGTTCCATCTTTGCAAGTTTTAAAAAAATGTGGCACCTGGGATCCATCCGATTTGCCCCAGACCCTTCAAAATCGTCTTATGTATGTACTAGATGATTCTAGGTGCCAGTTTCAGCTTGTGACTTGTAAACTATGAGATTGTATTAGTTCACATCTTAGTTCGACTGTAACTCTTTGAAATTTGAATAATCCATCAAATGCCACCTGCGGTGAGTTCAATAAAGGCGAACACGCTGATATTGAGAAATTTCAGAATCTGTCTCAATATTCGGGGAAGTTGTGAATGTTTGGTACATACTAGCTTCTGGCAATGGTTTCACTTGTGTTACTGGAACCAGTTCTTCAAAGTTTATACGCAAATTTCACTTACAAAGAGGAGCATAATATGTTTTTGAAATATTTCTTGGATATTATTCGGTTGAAAACTGCATTCTCAAACAAAACCATTCTTATTTAATTTAAGTTATTGCTCTCCATTGTGACTCTCTGAGTCACTTCGGGTTAGCGATCAAATAAACTTTTTACGAGGACCTCAAATTAGAAAGTTCAAATAGCTAGTAGCTACTTAGATTCCGCACGAAAAGACCAAAGCTGTAAAAAGTTCCCTGACAGCATTCATTTCACTTCCACGGTAGAAGGAAGCAAGGTAAGGTAAGTTGATAGATTCGAATCTCAGACACGCACCATTTTCTGTTCACAATAATAATATTGAAATATAGAGTCATCACGAATGCGTTGTTTATACAATAAAACCATTTTACTTTACTTTTAACTATACTACATCGGAAATTCGGGATACGTACAATTTTTAACAGTGCCACCTACACGATGTCGTTGGATCATCGGGGCCTGTACTGTGACGTTTGTGTTACACTGCGCCTTCACTGCGCGTCCGCTTCGTGCGATGACAACGCCACTGCGTAGTGTAATACAAACCTCACAACCGAGGAGTAGAGGTGTGTCGGTGTCGGAGAGTGTGCAATATCCTCTGATTTCCGGTTACTCGAAACAAAATATTTATATTATTCGGAGCTGAAAACTACTATTCAATTGAACAGTTACAACAATATAGTTATTTTATGCTCTGTCGACAGTTCTAGTCGCAATCAGCAAAGTATACAGCGATTTTATATAGGTTTAACCTCTGAGGTAGCGTGTACCAAGCATTTGGATGGAGTCCAAAGATAAGTTGAGTATGGTATGAGTCAGAAACTTATTTAGAACTAGCCGTCTCCCGCGGCATTGCTCGCGTTAGAGTGTGCCTTTTCAAAATTCCTTTCTTAGTGCGCCCTTACACTATATATATAAGAAACCTACCTTCCAAATTTCATACCTCTAGGACTTATGGTTTAGGCTGTGCGTTGATTCTCTGTCAGCTTCAAAAGAGTTTAATATACAGGGTGTTACCAGACCACTTCCGAAAACTTGGAGGTTCCAATCAGACCATGATACTGAAAACATTAAGCAAAAAAATCGCGAAAAAAAAAAATTGACTTGACTATCTCTTTTTAATTTTTTTTCTAGTTACATACACACAGTACAACATAATAAGACATATCTACCTAATTATCTCATTTAAAAAAGCAAAAAAACAAATAAAATAAATAAAGCAGCAATGTACACGCAGCACGCAGATTACGTCTACTACAGCATGAACAGCTGAGAGTTCATCGCGGGTCATTCAAGTACGCGACGTGCGAGCGACCTACGTTAGTACCTACCTACGTTAGTAGGCACTTACGACACAGAATAAATAATAGTACTACGCCTCGACCTTACCTACGTGAATGCGTACATTGCGGGCTGGCGAAATAAATACAAATCTTTAAACATTGTTTTCTCCGGCTATAATTATTTTTCAGGATAACTGTTTTTTTTTTGGTTGGGTTTTGGTGTGCTGTAGCTCCCCCTTTCGTTTTCGGAAGTGGTCTGGTAACACCCTGTATATAGATGATGATGATTGATGATATTTTTTTTTGTGGCTGATTCTGCGATTTAAGTGACAGAACATACATTTTAAGTTAGGTACAAAAAAATAATAATATGTACCTAAGTATAATTTTTTTTTTACGTAACTACATCATTATCAGCCAAGTCTTCTCAACACAATTGACGTACGTTTCTCACCTCAGTGATTCTTACCTACTCGTACCTGCCTTTTACAATCACCAAAGAATAACCTACTGTTAAAAATGTATGAGCGTCATTCTCGTATATATGGATTGTATACCTATTGACTACTTGCTTGATCGATGTCTCTCATTCAGTGTACAGCCCTATGTATTTACAAAACGCTTACGCTTACGCATCCGCTTCCGCTACTTCCTTTCTCTTAACCCACTCAAAACGTTGATTAGATTGGCGTTGACTACGTGCTGGCCAATGTAAGCGGTGTTTTGTCTTCAAAGTTTAGTTTTTGAGTCGACTGCAGCCAGTTAGCGGGACATCGCCCCGAGATAATAATATCTTCAGCATCCAGATGGTTGGTCTGAGTTGTTTATGAGATGTTTCTGCAGATTGAGTTTTTTTTTTAAAGCATATTCTGTAAATGTATGTGTAGAATGTGTGTGAATACTTCGATTTACATTGATGGAATGGTATTGTGAAGTTGTAAGAATTGAAAGAAGTCTTTTCTTTTATATTTTTTTTTTTAATGTTACTTGAAGAAAGAAAGCCTAAAGCCGACAAAACTTTATTCGAGTATGTACGAGTATTATGTGGGATCATGAGTTGATATAATAACAATACTGGTCGGCTTAATTTCACTCATGATTTAATCCTGAATCCACTAGATTACATTTTGATTACAACATTTGAAATGGATTTCGGTTATACAAAAGCAATTTCAGTCGTAGACAAAATATCAGTGGAGTAGAAAGTTAAAAGTATCAAATGAAAATAATGTACTTAGGGAATGGCATAAGAGAGTGGAAGTCACGAATTTAAAAAAAAAATTTGGCGACCTACTTCATTTTGTGTTAGTCTCATAATCCCCTTTATGCAGTAAGTACCTCACTGAGCAAGTCCAATAAAAGGCCGTATTTTGATTTTAGCCTAGGTATTATATTTAGGCCGGCTTTACGAGTTTTGTGCATTGCGTCCACTGATGTCTGAGAAAATAGGAGGCGTATGCAAAACACTCGGTATCCACAGAAATCTTCATGCCTATTTTATATAGGGGTTGTGTGTGTATTGAACGCTGCCAATACTACTATATATAATATATTTTATTTTATTTTATTGTTACTCAATAAAATAAAATAAAATAAAAATAAAATACAGGGTGCACCTAGATTATTAACCGACAACAATTAGTGCTGTCAAAAGGTAAATGAAAAACCTGTTATTTTTCTAACAGTTTTTCATCTCGTGATGGAACACTTTTTTTGTTAAACATTTTTCAAAAAGCCCTGTTATTTATGGTTGCAATCAAAACGATAGATTTTGTCGTTGATTACAGCCCGCTGGTAATAAATACGACAATCGATCAACGACAGATATAATAACATTTATTTGAGCGGTAAACTCGGGTGAACTGAGGTCTCCGAACCAATAAATGTGACAATCGTAAACGTATCGTGACGGTAGCGTGTCCGAGATACACTGCGCGGTGACGCTGAAACGTTCGGCAGTCGAGCCGGCATTGATACGCAATATGACTTGAATATGTTTGTTTATTAGCATAGTATTATATGATATGTGGTTTGGTTTACGTACCGCGGCGACTGTCAGATTTGTTCGTGCTTACCCTGCTCGTCGTTTTGAAAGTTTTGAGTTCTACTCCGCAAAATAATAAAACGGTTAGCTAAGCACAGATCATATAAATACTATACGCTATATAGTCATAAGAATTACACTGTCTTTTGGGTTGAACGTAGCATTAGCTCATGTGGGTAAGGTTCTGTGATGGCAAGTGGAATAAAACCTTCATTTGTTTTGGGTAGTAAGTGTCAGCTATGTTAAATGTTTTAAACGTAGACCGACGAATTTTCATACTTTCGTTCACGACGACAAATTACGATTATTTTGAGAAAGGAACCCTAAAACTAAGTTCACTTCCATTTTATAACAGAATTGGATTCATAAATTCATAGAAGGTACTTTCCTCTAGGTAGATTCCATAACTTCATTTAAACTAAAGCAATTTAGAAAAGGGACTTAAAAGCTCACGTCTGAGGCTTTAGTAGTACCAAAATATATTCAGTTTATTACCATAAAAAGGTACAGAACCTTTGATAAAACTAAACTAATGCAAATTCACGGATTTCACGGGTGACCGGCGAAAATATAACCAGAGGCGTGATCACGAATAAATCTAACAGTCACTGCGTAAACCTAACCTTACGTGTTCGAATCATATTGAGCGCCGACGCCGATTTGACTGAGAAACATTATGGCGTCACCGCGCATTGTATTTCAAATACGCTAGCATTACGATACGTTTGCGATTGTCATATTTATTTGTAGTTCAAGTTCTGAATCCTTAGCACCAGAAACAGACGCTATCAAACGGCTTGCGAGTTCATCGCTGTATGTGCATTTTGAAGTAACTATACTTGATAGTAAACCCTATATTAGTGAATAGGGCTACAACATTATGTAACCCGGTCATTGGATATCCGTATAAGTAAAATTGGCCATATCGTAAGTTTCTCTTTCATATACTTGGTCCGATATATTTGCTAGTGAATAATTCATTCAATTAGAAGTAGGTAAGTACATTATCACTTAGAGGATAACGTCACGAAAGTAAAAAAACTCTTTAGAAAAAACTTCCGGACAAAGTCAAACCTTTTCCTGCAAAACAAAATACTGTAATACTCTACCCGGAAGCTTTATACAACTGTTACGCAATTCACTCAGCTCTTGAAGCCACCTGAAACTTTATCAGGACCTACCCCAATATTAATCAAACGAAAACCTTCCACCTTTCCGACTTCACAAGAAGCATTTCAGTAAATCAGCCGAGGGTCGAAAGGAATGAAGCTGGAGGCTCAGACGCGACTGACAGTCGAGACTCTGCCGTGAATATGGAATCTTCTCCACAAAACGATACTGAAAGCTCGCAATGGTTTGAGTAACTTTTCGCAGCATACGATTGCGGAGCGAAGAATGTTGTTTGCGGAGTATAGGCTGTCAAGGTCCGACACGATTTTGTACTACGCATTTTTATAGCCCATCAATAGATAATACTGCAGTGGGTAAACTTATATTCCTCTGAGTACTAAAGGTTATTAATTTGAATGTAAAAATTGTATAAAAACACTAAATAACTGTTCATAAGTATCAATATTAATGACTACCAAGTTGACTTTCCCAATTTAATTAATCCTTATACATTTTTAAAATGTCTACGATTCTAATTTGTTTAAACAGTCAGTCGCGATTTAAAGTCGCGTCTAATGTTTACTTCCAGCCAGCTCGGTTAGGAGTAGCCCGTTTTGATCGCGAATCATAAATTGTAAGGCATTAGCCAAAAATGGCTGTTCCGTATTCAGGCAAGTGGCTCTCTGGCCGGCTGTCAATTCTGGTCCAAACCGTATTTACATAAAAGGTAAACCATAATTTTTCAATGATCTTCTGGGTAATAAAAAGTCGTGCGTTTTTTCACTTACCTAACCGATCTGTAATAACTTCTTCATGGTAGTTTTGTTTAATTTACTTTAGCCTTCGTCACGTGTCTTAGAATCTATTCGTAATTTATACAGCGTCTATGTAGGAAAAGAAAAAGATAGAATGTATGCAAGAGTGCATTCATTCAAACTCTCCTTCCAACTGACACTGGTTATTATTTGGTCACTTTTCGTTGGTTGAAACATACTTGATATGAAGAAGTAATTTAACGTACCTACGTGGTTTTTCAAATTTTGCTCCATAAATAATACAGCAAAATTAGAAAAATAAAAAATATATTAACAAAAACGTCTTTCTCGACATAAAAGTGTGTTGTGTAGAGAACGATTAGGTGCTTCTATATTCTATGGTGGTCAATCACTATTAACTCATACGTATTCTACCTTTTTTTTTTTGTTAACGGGGGGAAATCTGCTCACAGACACCTTTGCCGCATTTGAGGGATTCGGCAAGGTGTTGTGGGGATGGTGACACTCACCGACCCACTAAAAACCACCCCGGTGGCCGGCCTATACTAAAAGAACACATACTTTTACCCAACCGTATTATTAAGAAAGGATTATTACTCCAAACTTCATTGTATCATTACTTTTGATGAAACCCGTATTCATTAATTTAGGTATTCTACATTATAGTATATCACAGTCATATTTATTTATCTATCTATTTAGATTTAATGAGAATAGTTTCAAAATAAATACGAACAATAGATTACTCATTGTATAGTGATGCTGATTGGGTTCGGCAAATTGCGCGCATAATAATGTTACATTTTAGTTGTAACATTTCAAATGTTAATTTACATTGTTCACTAGCAAATTTTAGTTTAGATTCTGACATGTAGGTACGTACCTATGTACGTACCTACCAATAGTTTCATAATAATTTATTATTTCAGGCCGTTCTTGCCCTTCTACTAAAGGTTGCGGGTTCGAATACCTTTTGGGCTTTTTTGGGATGTAAAAAAAACATGTGATTTCCCTTAGTGCAAGAGTAGCACTTAAATTAAATTTGAAGATAAACAATTTGTGAAGCATGTAGCGTGCACTACCGAGATTGCAGTGCAGTCCAAATATATCGCGTTTTCAACTGGAGAATACTCAGAGCGAAAGTTTAATATGCGCCAAGACTGGCTATTTTTTTTTTAAACTTTTAGTTTGCACATTTTTAGAAACTATGAAGTAAATTTGATTGAGGTCAAAAATGTTGATTCGGGTTTCAAAAGTTATCGCGCCCTGCTAGTGAGTATCTTAGCAGTCTCTATCAAATCTTGTGAAGTGTTGATAAAATAGAAGGGCTACTCGTGACCACCACCGTTCCAAATTGGATCCGGATTTTGACAGGATCTCGTGTCATTTTGTACTGAAAAATTACATGACTTAGGTATGCCAAAATCCATGAATCCAGATTGGAACAGTTTTGACATTTTTTGAAACGACACATAGCACTTTTATTTTAATAATTTTTCTTGTGTTATTGTGAGTATTGTTGTTTAATTTTGGTGGAATTTTAACCAATAATACTTAGGTCGTAACATAAAGTGTGAGCCATTGGAATAAATGTGTGTAAAGTGGTTTTTCTGAATGTGAAAATTCGTGTTAGGTTTTGAAGAGAAAATCCACCATTTTCTTTCCAAAACAAACGACAGCCGACTTGACAAATGACTTGACTTGACTTATATTATTACAATTAAATCACTTGACATTGGCAAAATTGTCTGTCGAAATGACGGACAGAGGCTATTAATGAATAGAAGAAGAAGAACTCTGGTCGAGAGTAACCCACCTGTCTTGACATGTCAAGATGATAATAATAGTACATTATGGTACAAGTGTGGTACATTGGTGATTACCGCCGAGGTGCCATTGAGACCCGAGCCGTAGGCGAGGGTCTTAAGAAAGCCGAGAACGGTAATCACCAATACACACGTGTATCATACGACGTTTTTCAACACACTTGTGAATAAAATAACAATAATTTCAACAGTGAAAACGCGTTGTGAAGAATGTTTCGCTATGGCGGGAAAAAATAATCAGTTTTCCTATGCGCGCGCATTGCGATCGGCCACAGACTAAAGGGATGAGGTTTTTTTTTTATTTATTTTCCGCGCTTAGGGTTTGCGCCTATTCTGCCACGTAAAAATGGGGAATTTAAAGTTTTCTTTTATTACAGAGAAAACAAAAGTTATATTTGAGTGAAAGTTTTATTTATTAAACACGTACGAGTTAAAATTATCTATTTAAATAAAAAGTTGCATGAAATGAGCAAGCAATAGGAACATTCATTTATTTGTTCTATTGAACACGATCTTTTTTTTTGAATAAAAACTTTTTTAGTAACAAAGCTACTCAACCAATAAAATTTAATAAAAAAAATCTATAACTCACTTGTGAGTTATAGCAATGAAAAAGTCACAGTTTGATTATGGGTGTCATTATGTGCCTAATTGCGGTGACCATAGAGCCACTTTATGAGCAAGTGTGTTGAAAAAACACTAATTCATAATAAACTGCAGCATGATTGAATACTGCAGGCGTGCTCCAAAATTTCACCTCTAAGCTTTCAACAATAGTTTAATCCCTCCCAGGGTTTTGGTATCTGACGTAAATTTTTATTCAATTTCAAGCTAAAGGGGAATAGTTTTAGTTTTTATAACCAGAGACGCAACTGAATTTATGATCGGTTCCTCGTTCGCAGTTTTAGCACTAACACCGACACGACATGTTTGTAAACGATGTCGTTAGAGAGATTGTTACAGTTTAATGTCACGTGTATATTTTACCTGTTGGAGCTAATAACATCGGATATCAAAGCCACTGACATCACTGTAGATATTATATAATATCGTGTAGGTGTCGGACAGTGTGTAAACGCCCACCTTAGAATTTTATTTTAGTGAGTAACAATTTGAAAAGTAGGATTTTATTCGGTATTTTAGAAGGATTAGAATTGATGAGACCATTGTTCAAATTGTTTAATAAGTAGTTGATTTTAGTAGCACTAAGTAGTATTACCGATCAAATCTCAAACACTGTAGGGGTATATTCGTATTGGTCTTCTAAAGCTGCCCTAGCTAAAATGGCTGCTATATCTGTTGTCATGCAAGTGATAATGATAGAACATATTTTAAAGCCGCGCTAAAATGATAGGTAAATATGAATAGAGGCGAACACTGTAAAATTAAAGTAAATAAAAAGGTACCCAGTAAATAAAAATAAAAATAAATAAATAAATATTCACGGACACTTAACACAACGCCTTCTAGTCCCAAACTAAGCAAAGCTTGTACGATGGAAACTAGATGGCTGGTAAAATACATACATACCTTTTTTTGTAAATACATACTTATAATACATAGAAACACCCAGACACAGAACAAACATCTATGTTTACAACACACAAATGTTTGTTCTTGGTGGGGATCGAACCCACGACCCACAGCACGGAAGGCAGAGCTACTACCGACTGAGCCATGACGCCTGTCACACATTAAAAAAAACACATTAAAAGAGTTTTTAAGTAATTACTTACCTATTTGTCTTTCTGTCAGCGTTCCTACTACGCCAAGGGAAAGTTTTTTAGGTACCGGGTTGTTTTAAGTCACAAACCTTTGCTTCAAAAATCACTGACGAATCATCGTATTTCGTAGTAGAAGCCCAGTCAATCCCAATCCGTAGCAATAACTAAAAATCCCAAAGTGAACAAAATAATTACAAAAGAGGTACTAGAAGCCTCTCACCAGTTTCCACAGTTCCAATCCCTCGTAGGCCAGCATATCAGCTCTTTTGCTGGTTCCAATTAGTTCACACACAACCAAAGGCAGGTGCTTCCAAAGGAAAATGCTGTTCCTATAAAGTCAATCCGAATGAATCCTTTGGAGTTTTGACTAACCCCAATTTCGGCGTATTTTAGTAACATCAAAGAAATATCCTTTTTAAATATTACAATTGTGTACATGGTACTGCAGCGTGCTTCCATAGGACCTTGGGTAAAAAGTGGCTCAAGACGCTGTATAAGTTATCTGGATTACATGCAAATGTCTGATTATAATTGTACACTAGCTGTCGCCTGCGGTTTTGCTCGCGTAGCAGAAGCATATACGCATTGTTTGGTTAAAATCTTTGATCCTAATTTTAGACCCTTTAGGGTGCGACTTTTCAAAATTCCTTTCTTAGTGCACCCCTACACTATATTTTATAAGGATACTACCCTCCAAATTTCATACTTCAAAAGACTTATATTTTAGGCTGTCCATTGATTGTCATTCAGATTCAAAAGAGTTTTATATATTTAAAAGATTAAGGTTGGAAGGTAAGGTTACCACAAAGTTTTGATTTGGTTCTGTTGAACACCAAAGTTATAGTTAGTCATCTCAATTTCTACCGAGTACCTACAACTGTATATGAGTAGTAAAATTGATAAATTTTTTAATGACTGGCAAAACAAAGTCAGAAAATTCATTTTACATTCTTTCAGAATATCCTTTAGTTCACAGCTATGCAGTAAACAGGTAATAAATACCAAAAACCATACCACAATATAAAGAGCCACTGGCTGTAAATGGCCAAGATTCCAAGGACTTTCTTGCACCACATTGTAATCCAATCTAGTCCTTACCGCGAAAGAAAAAAGGTAAGATTCTCTTTGGCAGGGTGATCCAGATTTAGATCAGAAATGGCGAAGAAATCCGAAAGAAGAATGTAGGTTTATTGCGAAGGTTAAATGCTAGGCGTTTTACCTGAAGATGTTTTCTTTTCATTGGAAGATTTTAATGAAGGTAATCCACGTCGGGTATTAGGAAGATAAGGTTTGAATATTGTGTTACAACGAATACTTAACAAAAGTTGATATGTAACTTAACACTGTAATATAGAATAGTATTCACAAAGAAAATTACAATACAGTATTTACAATATTTACAAAAACACATGAAACTGTTGAGCTATCTGCAAACCGTTGCAAACGATTTATAGATAGCTCAACCTAATAATTATTTACGTGTTTTTCTAGATGCTGATTCAGGGGCTATCCGATTGCTGGTTGAAAGGGTTTGGCGGAGTGTTTGGCCTCTGTTTATGAATTCGGTGGTAAGTAAGAGCACTTTTTTCTTTTTTTCTTTTTTTTTTAATGCGAACTGCCAAGGAGTGGAACTCTCTGCCATCTTCAGTATTTCCTGAAAGATACCAACTAGGTATTTTCAAGAAAAGAGTGAATAGGTGGATTATAGCTAAGCGTGCTCCACCCTAGGCTGCAGCTACACTTACCACCAGGTGTGCTGGCAGCCAAATGCTTGGCTATAGCTCATAAAAAAAAAAAAAAAAAAACCTTTATAAGCACACCATGTACACTGCCATGTACCATGTGATGGTATTTCAAATGGTGTTTCATAACGCCTTGAAAGATCTACGTACCTATATATCTTTTAAACTGTACTTTTGGTCAATCTGGATAGTTAATTCGCTTGTAACCAGTATTTTTTTGTATGATCAAACTAATGTTTTGAGCGGGACGCTAAATCGAGCGGACGAAACGAAGTAGATACCTTTAATCAACTAATTAATAAACAAATTGTCATACTCAGAAGGCTTTTGGTGTAGAATTAATTATATAAGCTATTTATTAACTAACATCTACTCGAGTTGGTACAGTTCTCGACAACGGGTGTTTAGAATCACCGATACAAAAACCCGACAAAATCAACGGAAAAACAAAACGTTGTACACAAATAGAAAACTATCGGCGAACGCACCGTAACTGCATGAGTTGGTAGAGCAGGAGCTCGGGGTAATAATATTCCGTTGACTTTATTTAGAATAGGTACTTTCGCTCGGCTGTTCTTGGTCATGCACGAATTGTAAAGATTTTCCAAAGTTTTTTTCCAAATCAAACTTTTTCGCATTTCTAAATAATTAATATGATTAAATTGAATACGAATTAGGAGCGTTTTTCGTAACCCTTTGACCACAATGTTAAAAAAGTTAGCGTGCTCCATATTATACCTACTTGTTTATTAAATACTAAACAAAACAGTAAAGAAAAGTGTAACTCACATAACAAAGAATATAATTGAGCTCAGCTCCTATTCTATGTGTGGAAAAATTGAAACTTTTTGATTTGTCCGCACCAGCCACGGATAGCAGCCTACGGAATATTAATGAATTGGTTTGGCGTCGGGGCTTAAAGCGAAATGCATGTCAGCTCGTGTCTCGGTTTTACTACCCTTTGTCTACTGCCTGCTTTGACTGGCTGTCATGAGGAACAGGGGATTAGATGGAGGCAGTATTTTTTATGAGAGAAAATGACGGGATAAGCAAAATTTACATATACCTACCTAGAATCATTATACAGCGAAAGGCAGTGGCTGTTACTCAAGATTAAAGTCACTAAAGGGTTACTTAAACGTTAATGTCAGTAACATAAAGTGGATTAATAATTTAAGTGTTTTGGAAGCTTATTTTATCTATTTGTTCTGTAACTTTTACAATTACACTGGCAGAACTGCAACACCTGTGCCTGGGACATAGTTTTACACTTAATAGGCTTGCCTAGTACCTCATCCAGCCTAATCGCCTAATCGGTCTCATCCAAAGAAAAGACAACGCCAATACGTCCGGAGCTGACTAAGTCGAGGGTTCTCTCACAATGCTTTCCTTCACCATTTGAGAATTAATAACAGGGTTAGTAACTGTAGTTGATGTCCATTGTCTACTAGAACACGAGACATCGGTAAGATGTGCTCTATAATTGTATTTGGCTGGGTGACCGTTAGTGGCATTTACATCTGAGCGCTTCCGTGCTTCGGAGGGCACGTTAAACTGTCGGTCCCGGCTCTAGCAGTCGATAAGCCATGAAGAAGGCCCTAAGGCGGCCTAAAAACTCCGTCAACAGATTTGGCCACTAACTCATACGAGCTTGCTGGCTTTACTCTGTAATTTTACGCTTTGTATATACTAAGGTAATTGGATCTAGGTACACGGGCACTAAATCAGACCGCTGTAGCTAGGATGCGTCGCATGACCGCAACCGGCTACGTAGGTCACCAAGACGGGTGAGCAGCGAAGCATTCTATGCCTAGATACCTCTGCATAACGTACCTCTTAGTAAGTACCTACTTGGAAGATACGGGGTGTGAAAGTACTACTGGCAAAAACATGGCTGGGATTTTAACGATACGAGTAAAAATTAAATGATTGAAAATAAAATCGTTTTAAAAACTGAAGCCTTAGGTCCCGGGTAGGGTGGACAAAGTGGACATGTTATCAAATTGTAAAATGTCATGTGTTTAATGAATACTTTGTTTACGTAAATGTCTTTTAATTGGGCAAAATGTACGAGAAAGTTGAGGAAACTGCTGAATGCTATATTTAGTGTTCCGGTCCAGTTTTAATTTACAAATACGCCCATAGGAGACTTAGTTGCACAAAAACTTTTGATTATTTGTTGGCTGTTGCGTTGTTCAATGCGTGCTTTAAGACAAACCAAAGACTTATGTTAGAAGTTATAGATCCCTTGAAGTAACTTCTCCTATCCTCAACACTTAGAATACCAAAGTCTATCAAACTGTTCACAGATGTTCAGCCTATTCAGGAACATACATTATACCTGGCTAAGATTCCGAATAAAAAGTTATCTTCATTCACCTTGTACGTACACACCCAGATCTGTTAAATACATAGGAACCTACTGGAACCTACCTATGCGTAGGATACAGGACTTTGCCGACAGAACGCACCGCTAGGCTGACATTATTATCTTGGTTACCACCACTGCCTGAGTCAATTCACGTCCGAGGTAATATGGCCAGGTAAATATAATACTGATATTACAAGTACCTACAAGCTTTGGTTAGTTTGGGAGTAGAAAGCGTTGTGTGATATATCCATGAATATTTACTTATTTATTGGCAATATTTCTACACCATCGAGATTTTTTTATACAACTAAATGATGAAACAAGCCGATGGCCCACCTGCTATAAACGATGGATTGCATCACTGATTGAGCAATCGACTGATTGAGCACTGACAGCAACCAACATCTACCTAGCATTAATCAACATTGGGTACTTTAGGTAGGTACCTACTCTATAACATGGATTACCCAAAATGCACCGTGTATTACTTATTTCATTTTTCATTTTAGTGGTTTATCACAGCGTATTAGTAAAAAGGCGCTTGCTTTCCGTTCTAAAATCACAGAATACAGTTTCCGATATCGAAATGGCGCGAGCTTCATGCATATTCATTAATCTGGGATTTTCAATTCCGCAGGATATTACTATGGCTTTAACTGACTTTTTTGTTATTTTCTAGTCTTTCATTTGTTGGTTTTGTTGCGCAGTGAGTAAGTGATAAGTCCGTAGATGCTCGCGGTGCAAGTTTGATTGTCATGATCTAAAGCAACACACAATGTCCATAATAATATATAATAATCAGCTTTTGCATCTGATTTAGATGATTTATACAGCTTCAAGAGCCATTTTTTGCTCATGCCCTAATGAACGGAACGTTGCAGTTCCTGGGACATGAATAAGATGGAGTATTAAGAAGGATTTAAGTTAGTACAAAAAGTACAAAAACCTTTTAGCAGTCAGATAAAACTGTTTGAAAATAATGTTTTGTAATTAAATCTATTATTC
This sequence comes from Eulithis prunata, assembly GCA_918843925.1. Taxonomy (NCBI): domain Eukaryota; kingdom Metazoa; phylum Arthropoda; class Insecta; order Lepidoptera; family Geometridae; genus Eulithis; species Eulithis prunata. The sequence goes on along the minus strand of OU974016.1, from coordinate 1,021,827 downwards.
AACAACAAAGATAATATTTGTAAACACTTGATCTGTGTTTAATCTTTATCTTTTTTTTTATTTATTTTTTTGCAACGGTTTGTAGATAGCTCAACTGTTTCATGTGTATTTTGTAAATATTGTAAATATTGTAAATACTGTATTAGTTGTAATTTTCTTTGTGAATCTTTATCTAAATTAAATGTTTCGTCAAAACAATACTCGCTTTGTTATAAAACAAACGTATTCTATCAGCCTTAAAAATAAATAAAAAACATAGTACCTCATCAAAAACTCATGATTAAGGACTCTACGGTAACCGGATCCGGATCTAAGGCGCCAAATTAAGGGAGCTAACGAAATAAAAAAATCAAATCAGCAATAACAAAGCGAAATAAGATTCCCTTAAGTTGCCCATTTCCCGGCTACTGCGAAAAAACGAAACGCCCAAAATGAAAAACGAATATTGGAGCAACAAAATATAAAAACTCAACTTCGTTTTAATTAGATTCTTTCCCTGTTTTCTGTTCTTTTTCGGGTTCCGTGTTTAAACGAGCTTGATGTTACATTTTGTTTTAATCTGCTTTCCTATTATCTTGCATATTTGTTATACTTCCTGCAATACAGTCAACTGCAAATATATTTTAATCAGGTTTTATTAACTCTTTTTTTTTTACATTTATGAATTGTGAATTATATTCTTCAGAACGCTGAGACTTCAAAAAAGGTTGGTTATGTATCTTCTTGTTTTAAATGCTTTCATTATCACACACAGCTATATAAAAATTAGATGTCTTCTTATTTGACGTCACTATGTCTGAATTTGGGGGAAGCGGCTTATGCCCATCAGTGGGTTACTACTACGAACTACCTATGATGTCAAAGTCAAAAAGCTATTATTCAATAAAATCTCACTGATCACTTTGAATCGTCATTACGTTTTGTATCATAAGGAATTATTAAAAAAAAAATATTGGATGATTTAGAGCTGGTTCGTCCCAAGCTTGTTTGTCTTCTAAATAATCAGATATTAAAATTTTATAATATGTTTTCAAAAGTCTTCGTTTTATTACGTTTTTGAACTTGCCAATCGAGAACTGAGACACATCACTTGGGATTATGTTAAAGAAGCGTACACATTGCCCTTTGAAAGAGGAGGAAAAGGGTCAGGAGATGATTATGATGATGTCTGAATTCGTTTAAACAATTATTACAGTACGGAACTCCGAGTGGGCACGCCCGTCTCGCACTTTTCCAGGTCTTTTTGTTTATGCGCCTTCTCACCTCTTGTAATTCCTATAACGGTTTCTTAATGAGAAAAGTTTAAAGTGCCAGCTAAAGATGAAGATCTTTATGGCTAATACTAATAGTAGAGGAACTTACGGGAGAGTAACTTTGGTAGTAGCAAAATTTTTTTTAACCTAGTTTTTTCAATCTGTTTTGAAAAAATGTTTGTACCAAAATAATGTCTAGAATATTTCACAGTTATGCTGTATTTTTTTTCAACATGGAATTTGAGAAAGGAGCCCTTGATAATTTGGGGCCCGTAACATAAAAATAACCCTGTACCTACGTACATTAAGCAAGCAAGCTCGTATCAGGTAGTGGCCAACTCTGTTGACAGTTTTTAGGCCGCCTTAAGGCCTCCGTCATTATTGTAGGTACTTAGAAACACTTTAACAGCACTCTTGCCATGTTATTAACAAACTTGATGTAAGATTGGAATAGATACACCGTGTTTTTCGATCGAATTTAAATATGCTTGTCAACGCAAAAGACAAAATTGGCTAAACCATTCCAAGCTTATATTAATGAATAACAGAGTTAGGTTAGGTTACTTAGGTTAGTACAAATAACGATGTTTTTTTATTAAAAAGTTCTACCAAGTGTCATTCACTCTTACCTAAAAACACAATGGTGTTGATTATATTGCAAAAAATGACGTTCTCAATTCGGTTGTCTTCAAATTACCATTAATTTCAAAATAAACTTCGTTTTTAATACTTGAAGTTTCGTAAGAGTGGAAAACTCATCAAAATAAGGTATTGGTAGAGCAATAAATAATACCGCTTACGCCGTAAAGCAAACTTTCTCTCATTTGTCGACGCTCAGGCCGAAGTTTGTGTTTAAGTTACTGAATATATTTATGAAAAGATCAAAAGTCGAAAGTGTCCCTGAATTTTGCTGTGAGGCCAAAAGCTGGTAATAGATACAAGTAGACATGAATAATGAATACCTATACATATCAAATCGATACGAAAATGTATTTTTTAAAACTACGCCTGTTAGAAATGCGTTGCTTAGGCTGCATGCGCACATAACCGCTGACCGCTTGCACATGAAATGAAATCATTAAAAACTTGCAAGCATAAATAAAAGTAAAAAAAAGAAAGAAACAGTATTCCAGTTAGAAAAACTTTATTTTTAAAATTGCACTGACTTGTTTACTGGATGATGATGATGGTGATGACTGACGTTTTTATTGAACACACTATAATAATAACGAATCGGAAGGGAAGTCCTTGTTTCATTAAAACCATCTCAACGAGCCCCTGAAAATGACATGAAAAGTAAAAACAATTATTGCACCTTTTTGTCAAGAACTTCGAAGTATTTGCTAACCAATTTACGTAGTTAAGACACCCCCGCCCCTGAGTATTCAGGCAACTTCGAGACTTGCAACTTCGTAACTGCACTACCAACTAACTCGCTTAACCGTAGCGCCCGGTTACACCGCACAATAAATCACAAGTTATGCAATTAGCACCTAACTATTGTTTAAGCGACCGCGATTAATTTGTTAACTGAAATTCAGTGGTGACATTCCTTTGAGAAAATGTTGCTTTGCAGTTCAATATCATGGAGTTATAATAATTTCAAGTTAAAATAAAAAAAACCGTGAGCTACGTTCTAATGTAACTACAATTAAATGTAAAAGGCATTATGTACTTAGTCTAAATTTCTACAATGCAGACAGATAAGTTTTTTTTAATTTTTTTTTATGAAACACATAAAACTTATTTTGTACCATAGCACTAAAGAAACCACAAGGTTTATATTATGCAGTATTCAGTTTTGTTAACTTAACTTGAAAAAGGTCAGGGTTAAAAAGTGGGTGCCACTGATCGCACACCTCACCAGTCATGAGCAGTCATTAGGTGGGTACACCCGAACCGTCAAACTGTTCAGGGCTGAAGGCAACCGGCCAAACAAGAGAATATGTTTTGGACTAAACAAGTTAGTCTTGCGTTTAAGCCGCTGTCAGGCCGTGGGTACGAATATTCCGTACCCAGTATACTGGGTAAATTATATTCTGCAAAATATTTAAAAAATGCTAAGTAAGATACTCATCATCATAGGCTAGTGCAGTATAGATGTAGAATGACCTCTGGCAGTGGAAAGACGATCTGCCAAATTTTACACAAACACTAGATAAGAAGAGCCGAAGACCGGATATCGAGATATCTACATCCAGCAGTGGCCCAATATAGGCTGATGATGATGATGACTTCATAGTCTCTCCGTAACAAAAAGTAAACATACGACTTTTGACAATAATTCTAATTTTGAACTTACAATAATAATAATAGCTTTTAAGTTACCAAAAAGATTTTCTCTCTATGTAATTACTATGGGCGTTAAGATGATGGTCACCGGTTTTAGGATCCCACTGCTTAAGTTTATGTAACACAGGTTAGGACTACTCAGGCCCCGAGGCCATTTTCAATTTATGGAGGCAGTATGACACGCCTTACTATTACTAAGCAAGGCCTGAAACAGAAACTAGGGAGACTAATTTACCCAAAGCTACTCGGCCTAAGGCACATAATAAACCTAGATGTGTCAGGGACAATTTATTACCCATAGCTACATCTTGTATTTAGTATTTATACTTTATTTTTTATACGATAGCCTTGCGGACAGGCTTTCACGATTGATTCATAATGCTGTAAGTTTTGCACTATGATGTTCATTGATCATTTGAAGTAGGCCATCTGAATAATACTGCCTTACTTAGAATTGTCTCTCAACTCTCAACTGACTCTCACTGTAACGATATTTAAACAAAACGCGGCGATTCTATGTAAACCCCATATTGCAAAAAAAAATCTAAACCTAATCTTTACCCAACTAATAACTAACGAAGTTTATGCTTTTACAAACTATGAAAGCCCATCTCGATAGAAAAGCTCTAAGATAATTTTTGCATCTGCTAGTTAATATCTCAGTTAATCCGTATAATGGTAGATAATCTGCGTGTAATGGGTGGGGGAGGAGTAAGCTTCTGTAATTGTTCTTCGGAGTACCAATAACCGCTAAGTACGTGGGCCTTCCCCAAGGTATTGAGGCAAGAATAGTGCTTGAAACACAGCACTTGAGAGAGCTTAGTATTTTACATTCCAAATAAATTGTAGCTTTTGCAACAAATACTCATCCAACTTGTCTAACTTTTAGTATTCAGGCTTCAGAGATTTTACACGTTTCAGAATGAGATACAACCTTGTCAAAGTAGAAAAGTTTTTGAGTGCCAAGTTATAAATATATAAATAAATAAATTTTCACGGACACTAAACACAACGCCCTCTAGTCCCAAACAAAGCAAAGCTTGTATGATGGAAACTAGATGGCTGATATAATACATAGAAACACCCAGACACAGAAGAAACATCTATATTTACAACACACAAATGTTTGTTCTCGGTGGGGATCGAACCCACGACCCACAGCACGGAAGGCAGAGCTACTACCGACTGAGCCATGACGCCTGTCAAAGTTATGTATTCTATCAGCAATCTAGATCACATAGTAGCTTTGCTTAGTAGAGAGCGTTGTGTGAAATATCTATTAATAAAAATGTATCTACTATATCTAGTAATTAATAAAAAATAGTTTTTTTTTAATTTTTTCCCTTATAATCAAGAATCAGATTTCAATCATTTGTAGGCGACGGTACAACCGAGTGCTTTTAGCGGTCAAGTTGAGATTCATTATTTTTTAACATCTTCGAGAATAAAACCAAAAGAATCATAGCCCTCCTTTTTGCTTCGCCGCAGTCGAGTAAACTGACAGCCGAATAGATTGGTTTTTTCATGAAAACAAACCGCTTTTGGCAATGGTTTTGAACTAGCACTTAATTATATATTTGAACTCTAAAAATCGCGTTTGACTTAAAATTACTGTGGGCAAAAAACATAATTTAACCCATAAAATTTGGTAGGTTATGTAAACCAGAGGGCGTGGGTGTGAGATAATCTCTAAACCCATCCCATAATTTGCATCAAATGTACTTTTATCGTGGGAGTTATAGCTTCTACCTGGAGCCGGCTCCCAGTTTATTTCATTAGTATAATGAGTTTTTTTTTTCATTAAATTAAAACTAAAGAAGTAGGTATTTGGTTTTTTAATGAAACTCGTAAGATACGTAATAAGTATAATCATTTATTTATTAAAAATAATTAAAGAAAGTGACATGATACTACTTCCCTACAATTAAATAATAAATAAATAAATGAATATTCACGGACACTTAACACAACGCCTTTTAGTCCCAAATTAAGCAAAGCTTGTACGATGGAAACTAGATGGCTGATAGATTACTCGTAACACTCGGACAACACATTAACGTAAGTACAGATGTAAAAGTTCAATCTGAATTAGCTTATACAGACAGATTACCCGCTATTTATGAGTTTGATACACAACAAGTCGTTACAGTGATGAGATGAATATTATGATGATACTGGGTGTAATAGGACAACTTCCGAAAACATCGAGGACTTAAAGCACCTATCAATATGAATTACTTTTACTGTGAAACTATCAGTTTGAAAGTACAAAAAAACAGCTGTTCAAAAAAATCAGTCAGTGTGTCAATTACTTTTTTAATTTTTTTATGCTCCTCATCTTTTATTTTAGTTTAATACGTGCATCTCAGTACTACTCGTAAATATAAATAGTGTTTGACGAGATCCTCTGAAAGAAAAATACGTTTAAATACTTGCAAATCCAAATGATATCTTTGTATTTCCAAAGTTAAATATCTTATCTAAATTTTCCTCAAAAGCTTTCAATTCTCAAAGTCATTTTCTATTCATTAGCGCGATAAAACGAAAGAGCTCTAATGATTACTGACCCCCGGAACAATCAAAGGGAAAGCTTAAATATTATTTACAAGATATTTTTTTGCAATTCATTGTTAGCTTTCGAATGCCGACATCAGACTGGCGAAACTCTCGAACTAGACTCGTGCTTTCGAAAAACGAACAATTTATGAAACGGGGTCAATATTTTAATCACGTTTCATACAAGAAGAGATTTTTAGTGTGTTTGGTAGAATGGGAGTCCCGCTTCTTCTTACGTGGGAACTACGTATTAAATATTCTTTGGCCGATATTGTTAACAAAACGAACTTAGATCCTAGTAACCATACGCTTTTCAAGGTTATATCCGTAGTTTTTGGCAATGTGGCCGAAATAGTCATAGCTAACGATTGTCTTGACGTCGTTTTTAATTTTCAAAGAATGGATATAATATTAAATTTATAATGATATGATATAATATTATGTACGTTGGTTCCATACCTTGTCCTAGTAAGTTCTAGAGTAAGGATTATGAGTTTGATGGTGTTTATATCACCATCAAAAAGCTAGTAAAAATATTAAATCAATAAATAAAAAAATATTCTTGGACATAATATCACATAGCGCTTTCTAATCCCAAACTAAGCAAAGCTTGTACTATGGGAACTAGATTGCTGATAGATTTTTTTTTTGTAAATACATACTTATAATACATAGTAACACCCAGACATAGAACAAACATCTATGTTTGCCACGCACATATGTTTGTTCTTCGTGGGGATTGAACCCACGACCCACAGCACGGAAGGCAGAGCTACTACCGACTGAGCTATGACTCCTGTCGAATATTGTTTGCTGAATGAAGATATTTTTTAATGTAGCCTCTATCTTGTTTTACTAAAATTAAATGAATATAAAAAGTACTAATGAAAGCGAGAATCAGCAAGTCCATTAACAATTCCCATTGTTTCCTGACTTCCAAGGAAATAATTAATTTCTTTCCCAAATACCAAAACTAGGGAAAAAATTACCTACTTAAGTTGTAATTTCTTGTTGAAATTAAAGTAATTCATTTGCTGACTTGAATAAGAGATAAACGATAAAAAAATGCTTCACAATGCTAAAGGTTTTAAAACCTGAAGTGAACGTCAAAGTTTTGAATAGAATTAGGAGTTCAATTTTTCTCCAAATGTTTCAAAATTTGTCAAAAAACGAAGGGTAACGTCAAACCACCACCGTCTCGCTCCCACATTTCAACATTTTTGAAGATATACTATCACTAAATCTAATTATTTAAAATTGCAGAGCTTCACGTTTTAGAGTATAACAATGCAAAGGTTCAGTAAAAATATCACATTGATCCAAATAAGTTTTCTGACCAAAAAACTAGTCTAGTATATCTTCAAAAATGTTGAAATGTGCGAGCGAGAATGAGATTTGACATTACCTGTCACTTTAAATTAAAAAAGAAAGTATTATTAAAAGTCATCTCGAGATAAAGTGACACTGACATCAGTTACAAGTCGTCAATGTTCGAATTTCAAATAAATTCAAAAGTAATAACGCCAAGCTAAGCATTTAATTTTGATTTCTAACAAGTCCCTCTTTCGTAAAATTTTTGTCTCGCTTCAATTTTCCTCGCTAAATAGGCTTTATAATAGAAAAAGTTTTTGTTGTGATCCGTCTTGGAATTTTCCCTAAGATTAGGGTTGCCATACCAAAAAAATACAAACTTCCAAAATGTTTAAGTATACCTACTTATTTGTTTTTTTTTAACTACATATCTAAGTACTTTTATTTTATCTGGTGAATTTAAATATTTCAATTTCAACATAAAGCAAACTTGCTACAGTTAGTTAGTAGGTTAATATTATCAGTTAACTTTGTCCATTTATTCCCGTTTCGATGCTAAATTAAAGACTTGGAATTAAAGACTTATTTTTGTTGAACGAATGAGCGAAGCGAACGATAGAATTTCAGGCATAATTGTAGTTTGAAACATTGAGATCATCTCAAAGTTTTAAATTTAAATGAACTGTAGTCCATTGATACTCATCTGATGATGACCAGCAATTATGAAAAGGATTTAAGGAGACTTTCATTGTTGGGTATTATTTAATGGGAACATGACGAGATCTCAGTTGGGGGCGAACTACTAGTTTATATTTTTACTATTTTGCAATGAACCGTTTGACAACCCTACTCATCAAACCTCACTAAGGTTTGATTTATGAAAAATTTTCACAAAATGAAAAGAAATAAAAAGCCCTCGAGACGTTTTCCGATACAGAAGGAACATCTTTTAATTATTATTATTCTGTTGACTTTGACTTCCGTGCTGTAAGGTCGTGGGTTCGAACCCTACCATAAACAAACATTTGTGTGTGTCAAACATGTCTGCTCCATATCTGGGTCTTATTATTATTAACAAAGAAAATTATTAAATTAAATTAAGATTAGGTTATGTGCAAAGAAGTACTCGATTTACCATAACTCAGTTGCTAGCCGACTCTGAATATCTGACTCTTTGCTTGCGGGGCTGTATGGTAAGACTTCATAAAATAGTGGCGTAGCGAGTACGTAGCGGTGTAGACAGCGTAGCAAACTCGTAGCAAGTGGCGTAGCAGCATAACAAATCTAGCTTTATAGTGCAGAATGGTGTATTAGTACGGGAGCCGGCAGTAAAATCTCAACGTTATCTGATATAAGGATAAGCTTCATAGCATACGAACATAAAATATATGCTAACCTATATAAAATCAGGAAGAAGTAGGTACTCGTACTAGTAGAATACTTTAGGAGTTGTAAAATAGATTTTTGCTGTAGAAATGACAGCGTTTTGTGATTAATATATAAGTGATTTAGATTACTTCTTCTTATTTTAAATTAATGGCCTCTGTCCGTAATTTGGACAGACAGCTAAAAAAATTCTGACTCAAGCGTGAATAATTTTTTTTGAGACTTATAAACGAAAAACCAGCTTGGACATGGTTTCAGTTGGTGAGAGAGTAATTTTTTTTTCCAATTATTTGGGCACAGAGCTGATAAAATATCCATAATTATGTATGTACCTACGTGTAAAGGCCTCAAAACCCTCAGTTATTCGTAATACAATTCAACATCAGTGGGGTAACGCAAAACGTCCAGCAAAACATCAACACGTCGAAAATCATCGCAGGAATGCCCGTCCACTCGCACATACTTCGCGGAAGAATGCGTCGGCCGCCCCTTCGCATATTTCATAAAGCTATGTAAGGTAGTAGGGTTGTCGCGTTTCAAATATATACTCCGAAAGTTCTGCAACAAAATAAAACTTATGTTTTGTATTTGTATTTATTTTTTTAAAGCCGTGTTGGCCGAGTGGCATTGCATCTCGACTTTCGATACGAAGGCCGTGGGTTCAAATCCCGGCTTTGCATCAATGGATTTTTCGTTCGGAAAATTTATATGCGCATTAACACGAGCTTTACGGTGAAGGAAAACATCGTGAGGAAAGCCGCGGCTTAGTCAGCTCCGCACGTATTGACCTGGTCTTTCCTGTGGATATGGCTGACTAGGCTGAGAGGATGGTATAGGTGCTGGGCAAGCCTACTCCATCTAAACATTGTCCCAGGCACTACAGTGTGTCGTTAAGTGTAGGCTTAGGTTGCCTTCTGACGCTGTATAAATCATCTTTAATTTTAAGGGGCTTACGATGGTTTCGTGACAAACTACTTAACTGCAAAAATTTACTTTCAGATACTTCTGAAAGTAACTTTGTGCTGCATATGAAAGAATGGCGTATTCCACTTGGACAGTTTGTTTTAAACCACTGATTACTACCCTATTCCACCTAAAGCACTAGTTTTGAAGCTTGGAATGTTTCTACTTGTACTGACGACAGAAGAGCATCAGACTTTGTTTTATGTTGATGATTCGAATAAGTTATTTGTACTTAGTCTTTGTATGGAGAGAAGCATCTCACACCTGCCTTTATGTATCTTTTCTATCACATTACACTGGATCACAACAACTGTATTACTGTACTCAGAATGGGATACTATTGTTAATAATCTGATGCAATGTAATTTTATTGGTTTCCAGTTTTTTTTCCAGCACAATAGCCAAAACGTAATTGTTTTGATGCACTCATACTGCATGTTCCTATTTTGTAAATAGGTATAGTCTATTTTCTTAGTCTGAATACAAACATTCAGACTCCTAATTCGGACTTCGGACTCCTTGACAAAAATTCGGATACAAATGTTATTTCAACGTCTGTTACATCCCTAGAGTGTTATAATGTCGGACTAAGCATGGGAAATGTTTTAAACATGCAGGATTGCCTCTGTTTGTGTTATTCTATGGCTGTTTTAGGACTGTTTCAAAGCAGTAAAGTTTTCATTAACTAAGCAGCGACCGTCATATAACGGCCGTTTTGTTATTTAAATAGCTAAAAAAAACAACAATCTATGGCGTAGCCAGAGGAATGCTTTGAGAATGATTCATATTGATGGCTAGCCCGCGTTCTAATAAGACACTTTAGAGTGTGACGTTTCAAAACTCCTTTCTTAGTGCACCCCTACACTATATAGGGATACTACCCTCCATTTCATACCTATAGGACTTATGGTTTAAGGCAGTGCGTTGATTATCAGTCAGCTTCAAAAAAGTTTTATATATATTGATTATGATTTAGATAGACCAGAGAGACTGGCGTACTAAAGAGGAGGCCTATACCAAACAGTGGGTGCATATAGGCTGAATAGATAGATAGATAGATGATTCAGATTAACAAGTGTAAAACTGACATTTTGAAAGTGTCTTTAGTGTTTTTACGTAAAGGAATGATGGTTCCTGTTGTAGCACAACAAGTTGTAGTTCAATGGGCAGGACCATGTGATCAACAAACCCGATGCTAACTTGGAACAGAGCCCCGAGTCTGTGCATTTGTTTTGACTTTCGACTCGAGTATAGCACACGCAATAGCATTCGCAAAGCATGAAATTTTGTTGGGAATTGCATAATTCCCAAATCTCCCGCTAGAGGCGCTTATCCAGTTTTCATACAAAATTTCTCGCTTTGCGAATGCGTTTGCGTGTGCTATTCTCGAGTCGAAAGTCAAAACAAATGTACAGACTCGGGGATCTGTACACCGTGTTCTGTCTCTTTTGATCGAATCTAAAACTGCTCGTCAACGCAAAAGACAAAACTCGGTGTGACTATTTCAAGTTCACATCCAATAAACTGTACCTACTTACTTATTATTTGAAAATTAAAACGAATGCTCAACTGAAACGTCACCTCAACTTAAACCACAATTAAAATTGCCTCTGTTTCAATAGTATAAGCATAAACTTAATCTAAGTAGCGTTTGAGTTTTCGGGCGTTAATCACGGCAGTATAATATAGTAGTTTAACTACTACAACGTTATTAAGTGCATCAAAGCAGTAAAACGTGCAGTTTTAAAAGCTCCATTTTCACTAGATATGAAAACCTAATATAGACATAAGCGAGTGCACTGAGCTTCATTGAGTAAGCTTCTTTAACATACGGGACGATTTGGTTGGACCAATATTCTTTGTTAAATTTTTCTTTGAAAGGTTCGCTGTAAAGTAATGATTGAAGCCTTTAGTTTGCAGACTCTATGGTATTATGAACTTTAATGTGTTCCACCTTATATAGTATATTGAGTTATTGAGTAGGTATTGACTTTGTCACTGGCCAGCCCGATTTATGATTTGTTTATGATCTAACTTTGTACCGTCTCATCTTAGACACTGCTTATCAATGTCACTATTTTTCATGACCTTAACAAAACAATATGTCACTATGTTGAGAGCAGTTGAGACACGATCAATTTCTAGTCAACCTCTAGTTGGTCCAAATCACTTTTGGTTTTTCTAACCAAACTTCATTGGGTACAGGATATGCGTAGCCCGTTTGATAGGACACTATACCTAAAGACCAAACGCTCAGATTTCCTTTTATTTTGCCCGATATTCAAATCCGGTGGCCAATCAAATCGGTCCGACCAAATCGTCTCGTTCACATCAACCAAGCTTGTGACACACTCGTTCGCGTAATTATCTTGGACGGCAGCCAGGGTTACCGAATAGAGATACGGCAAGGTTTCATTATAAGGCTGTGGTTAGATTAAGCATATAGTACGCGACTGACAGCTTACATGGTACTTTACATGGGGAGATAAACTGTCAGTCACGTATCTTATCTATCTATAATGAGGGGTCATTCAACGCTACTGGTACGCAGTTATCGGCTTTCTGTCATACAGCTAAACCTACTATTCTAAGCTCAGTAAAAGCTAAATAGTAATCTGCGCCAAAGCCATACGAAATAAGCTGTGTTGCTATGGTAATATACATTTAGTAAAGCTAAAGATAGACTGGATCTTGAAAAGTGCATTATTCAGTCAACGGTCGATTTACAGCGTAAGTACACGCGCAATTTGATTTTGGCGGCACGATTGTTACAACGTTACACAAGCAAACTAACTCCTATGTCCAGGTTAGTGTCAGCTAGCCGATCGGTCGCAAAACTGTCAGCGTGGTGGGACCGCAGCCTAAGATCCCGACCTAAAATCTAAATTACAATCCTTAAATCGCTTCCAATTTAAAGTAACTTTTTGGCTGGATTTGCTGCTAAGCAGTTATAGGAATGAACGCCTGTTGGTATTTTTCTTTGGATAAAGAAACTTAATAGTAAGTACCATGAAGGTTTTTAAGATTTACATAATGCATCCGATTATTTTATTGCGTCTAAAACATCCTATCCTATAGTTAAATTATAAATGCAAAAGTTTGTAAGTATGGATGTTTGTTACTCTTTCACGTAAAAACTACTGATTCGATCTGAATGAAACTTGGAATATATATTGTCTGTGACCTGGATTAACACATAGGTTACTTTTTATCCCGAAAAATTAACGGGATCCACCGAGACGCGAACGAAGTCGCGGGCGGCACCTAGTAGTAAAATAACCTTAAAACATGCGAGATAACAAATTTGTAGATAGTGGACATAAATTTGTAAAAACATAAATAAATTATTAACATTTTTTATGTAAGTATTTACTTTTAATCGACATGCTTCTGTCCATCCAAAGGTTGTCTGGAAGAGATCGCTTATAGCAATAAGACCGCCCATTGTACCTCATACTTAAAACTTATTTCTCTTTTATTGTTTTTCTTCTTTTCTTGGTGTGCAATAAAGAATATAATATATCTATCTATCTATCTATATTTTAATTTTATTGGCTTTGAAGTTTATTTAATGCTGAGGCTTTAGTAATCTTACGTATTCCATAATTACAACTAGCAAATGCATTTCTGGCCTGATCCTTATAAACAACTTTACTATTTTCAATCCGCTTCGAACCTTAGGACAGGTTTTCGTAAAAAGATCCTCTGTAATTCAGTAAATACCCATTTTGTTTTCTTCTTATGGTTAAGTTAGATGGTTCATATTTAATTGTGCCCATCCATGCATTGGACGTTCATATTTTCTACACGAGTATAATATCCCATATTCGCAGCGAAGCCGGTTCGTTAGCGATCGAGAGCCGAGCTGAATAGGAAACCAACAGATTTAATCAACCTATGTATAGAAGTATACAGGGTGTCCCGAAACTAGTATGTTAAGCCGGGTTTCTCACTATGGATGTGAACAATTAGGGATACCTACTACAATTCTGAAAAAAAAATATTTTTAGATTACCTACTATGCAAAATACTATTAAATTATTTAAATAGACCACCCTTATTTAATAGGTAGGTATGTTACGTGTCTAAAATAAATCCACGACAGTTAAATATTTTTGCTATACCTACTTCTTAGGCCTTTACATCTATTGAAGATGATTTATACAGCGTCAGGCAGGAGGCAACCTATGCCTACACTTAACAGGACACTGTAGTACACTATACCTACTAGATATTGGACTTGCTCTGTGAGGTCATGCATTGTTAAAGGTAGAAGTTACTACTTAACATCAGGTGAGCTATTAGCTTGTTCCATTACTTTTATCATAAAAAAAAATTAAAAAAATTATGTAATTACAATACCTTACAGTACACCATTACAATTGGCGTATACTTCCAACTGCGATGCACATTTCTTCAATTATTAAAGCATAACCCTTTCGGGATAACGTAGTACGTCTGGGACACCCTGTATTTGTAGCACGCTTTTTGTGTGCAGTTTCATTCATCCATTCACTCGTATGAAGGGTAGCTGGCCTTTGATTAGTTTTTTGAGCAACGGTTTTTATCAACACCAATCTATAAGAGAAAAATCATGGTCCGTTGCCTATAGTGACAAAACATGTAGAAAAATGCGCGAAATTCAATTTACTTTAATTTAATTTCACCAAAGAATATGTTTACCATGGCCAAATACAGCCACTAGTTAAATCGTCTGCAGACGCAAAGACCGATGATGATGATCATTTGTTTATCTATTTTAAAACAAATATAATTAAGAATACCTATAGAAAAGTAATATTCTAATCGAAATAATATCACAATATTGAATAAAATATGCTCGAATTTAAAGTGTCCTTGGTTTCCTCAGCAGCGCTCTTAACTTACGTAAAAAATACCAGGATATGTATGTAGAGGCCAAAAATAGGCCAGTGCCTCGGGCTACGTAATTATCTCTGATTTATTTAATTACCACTTTAATTCCGACTGAAAGGGGTGGGATTAGGCTCCCTGGCACAGAGTAAGCATTACAGCAGTTTAAATCGTAAAAAGATAATAAAAGCTTTATAAACTATCTTTTTTATTTTATTTTTTATGATAATAGTAATGGAACAAGCTGATAGCTCACCTGATGTTAAGTAGTAACTTCTGCATAAAACAATGCATTACCTCACAGAGCAAGTCCAATGAGGACGTGCCCTGTAAGGCAATGCACTGCGTCCATCACTCTGAGACGTAAAGATGTTGAAGTCTTATGTGCCTGTAATTACACCGGCGCCCTTACCCTTCAAACCGGAACACAGCAATGTGATCTATCTAGGCTTTATCAAAAATAACCGTCAAAATAATTAATTTACCTTATTATCTAAATGAAAAATACTTTTACTATCACTTACTATTGGTGGGTTATGTATAGACGCTAATAGATACCATATTTTTTTTACAAAACAAACATTAGAGTTTCTTCTCTTCGAAAGAATATTCTGTAAAGGATAACTTAAACTTATATTTGTAAGTAAAGCCCTTTGAAAAATAGTTTGTCTACTGTCTTAAATGTTATTTAAACTGTGTACACACACTTTATTTAAAGGGGTTGGTGTTACGAACCAGTTCTCGGCTTAACCCTTAAGCTGCCTGTGTGACCCATGGTAATAAAAATTAAGCAATGTTCAACAATTACGGAACAAACAATAGTGAGCACTTAATTGTGTGGGGTTAAGTACATTTTTAAGCCGGACTTTGGACTTTAACGGCGAGCAAAAAAGTATTAGGCTCTAACCACATATGCCCGTATGTAATCTTAAGAGTTTTTTTAAATATTACATGCCCGCGAATAAGACTTTTACGAAAAAAAATTAACATTTCCGTACCTAACATCTAAAACCAATGGATGTATCGTAATATTTGAAATGCTACCACGTTAAGTTACGCTTTTGGTGGACACTCTCTATGAGGTGTGGGAATATATATATACCAAAACACATGAAAAAACAATGTTCCTTGCTCAATTCTCAGTAATTTAATTTCTGATAAAATGTATAGGAGCAATATTATATCAAAAGGTGAATGCGTACGAGGTAGTACGGGCTGGGTTACCCGTGCAACGAATTTTCGTCCAATTAGTTTTTTGTAATCTACGACGGACGGTAGCAAAAAAGAAAAGTCACATGTAGCCACATGTAGCCAACAATGTCTCGAAAAACAAACAAACAGACCTTGAGGTCCATCGTGCTAGTGGGACGAAAGACAGATAGAATAACTCATTCCAACGGTGTAACAAATTATAACCAAATTCAAAACATTACCTAGACAACATTACCTTAGGCAGAATTCGTGGAAGTTACTCCCACTCAGATTTTCACAGGGTGTTATCTATCCCACTGACAGTTTGAATCGTATTGTTAATCTGATATCTAAACCAATACTAATACTACAGTGACGGATCCAGGATTTTGGTTGGGAAGGGAACTTGACCTATCTTATTAGAAAGAGATAAGAAAAAAGAAATAAAGATGACAAAGAAGAAAGAAAGAAGAAAGAAAGAAAGAGAAAAAAAAAGAGTCCACTTTTAGGTAGACCTGGATTTATTGAAGGGACTTGAACCCCTCAGGTCTCCTGGTTCCTCTAGTGCTTGATATCATGCAAAAGAACTCTCCAGTCGAGAAAAACATTTTTTTTAGGAATTTGCAAAAAAATATTGTCGTGATAAGAGCCGTGTTGCTCTCGAGTGACATGCAAGTGGTGCAAGTTTGAATCCCCGTGGAACCAGCTTCCGTGCTTTTGTAATACTAAAACAATTGTTATTTAAATTAGTAATTATTAAAACTAAATTTGACCTGTAACTAAAAATTATAATAAATGCATAAGACTTATATATTATGTTTCTGGATGCTTTGTTAACATTAGTAGCCATTGTTTCGACTGAAGACAATGTTCACGACTATATTCTTTTTACAAAATTGGCTTTGCTAGGCAAACCACTTTGCACCAAATCATTTAGACGATACAATGTTTGAGAACGGTGCATTTGGGGTGCTTTGAGTTTGTATCACTCAGCCTACACAGCGCCTTTGCCAAACTAGTAAAGGCACTGGACAATCGCCACATCTGATACAAAGATTTTACGGGTTTACATAAAACTGAATAGGTAGCTTGAAAATATGCTTCGTGGGCTAAAAGCTGAAAGCCTTATTCGTAAACTTTATCAAGATGATACCTTTTATTCATAATCTCGTGTTATTTTAGCGCGACTTAAAAAAATTACATGTCATCTATTTTCTTGTTTCATTTTCTTCTTCTTCTTCTTTTAAGCCTATATGACCTGTGTCCGTTATTTCAACAGACAAGCTCTAACATTATAGCCTTGTTTTCGTTTCAGTTTATGAGAAAGGGACGGCATAATTTATAGTGCTAACAATTCTTAGTGCTGTCATTGTCATTTGCCTGACAGTGAAAAGAGATGACAATAGATTTAGCAGCCATTTTAGCTGCATGCATAATTATTGCATATTGCTACCCTAAAGATCCTTTAGCAACATGCATAAGACTATAATAGTGTCGTATAATGTTTTTACATTTTTTTCAAGAACCATTAGTTAAATGCCAGTTGTGGTCCTCGGTTTTTTAGATATTATTATGCAAATAGCAACGAAATTATCTTTGGTATTAGACGATTTTCTTTCGTCAGAAAGACAGGACCTTATAAATATTGGGTATTTATAAGCCGTTTACGAATAAAAGAGCAGACATTTTGTAAAACGGTAAAACTATAAAATAGGCACTAAAAAAGTCTGGGAATCTTCTGACGTAGAAAAAGTCAGTCGCGGGAAAATGTATGTAGAGCTGGGGCTAGATTTATGGTAGGTATAGATTATGTCTGATGGAGACATTTAGGTAAGTACACAAGAATTTTTAACATACCTAGGGCATTTTTTATTTCATGTTCTCATGCCCCTGTAAGTTTCTCATTTGAATAGTGTACATATAATCTTCTTCATCGTACTCTTCATAACTACCTAGATTGCAAGGGTAGTTAAATAAATCAGTTTGTTTGGAGTACTGGGGGTGTGGCTAAACCACTGTTTCTTATGAACCATGAATATTTAATACGATATCACAATATATTTATTACACCCGCTAGATATCCCTGACCTGACTCCATTCATCATGTCACGGATAAAAGGGTTCAAAATTAACTTTCTTTTATACTTGTAAGGTTCATTTTTCTTTGGATATAATTTTGCGTTTCTATACAGTAGAAGCTACTCTACTTTTCGTAAGTTTCAAAATGCAAGGTTTAACTACGAATAAGAAATGACCTTTTCATTATTTACGCATGTACACGATTTTTAAAGTTACCTTCTTTTTACAAAAAAAAGTATATAAGTATTCTATCAGCAATCTAGTTTCCATAGTACAAGCTTTGCTTAGTTTGGGACTAGAGAGCGTTGTGTGATATGTCCAAGAATATTTATTTTATATTTTTATTTTTATTCATCAGCACTAAAAAAAGGACGATACTAGACGTGGTCTTTATTTTTCTTTCCTTTTCTAACGTAATTAGACATCTCATGAATCTTGATTGCCTAGACTTTGGTTTATTCAACACGCACGAAGATCGTTAGACTGGTTCTTCTCTTCATGCCGATTTACACTTCTACAGTAAAGCAAAGCAACTAAACTACATTGACATCATCAGACTTTAGGACGGGCCCAGTTCAAAAACAATTTAAGATTGTTCAATATTATATGATTCCTCCTGGTTTTTTTCGCTTGTACAATAAATATACTTACCTACATAATTAATATAATCTTTCTATCTATGCGTTTGAATATTTTTTAGTCACTCTTGCATAAGTTTTCGTATATCTTAGAAATAGTTTTACGTAGAGTGCTCTACTTCGCTTCTGTCCATATGTTAGTGTAAGCTGATTCTTAGTATAAGATTAACTTGCTTCACAGAAGCCCCATCAGATGCGTTATACTGTTTCTACAAAGTTCAGCTACCGTGTTAGTATTTATTGTGTGCAGCTTGCAGGTTGCACCTGGAATTGGCAGGCAGATAATGGAAAATTATTTTCTAAAATACCTTTAGAAAACTGCTAGTGAAGCTAAGTAGGGAAAACACGTGTGTGTTTTGGATCATATTCGTGAAACATGTTCTTTTTCTAACATAAAGCTACATAGTCAAAGTCAAAGTCAAAGTCAAAGTCAAAGTCAAAAAGCTTTTATTCAATAAAATCTCACTGATCACTTTGAATCGTCATTACGTTTTGTATGATTAGGTATGATTACAATTTGTTTTTTTTTTTTTTTTATTGGATGAGTTGGAGCTAGTTCGTCCCAAGCTTGTTTGTCTTCTAAATAATCTGATATTTTATAGTATGCTTTTGAAATAAGTCTTTGTTTTATTACGTTTTTGAACTTGCCAATCGACAATTGAGACACATCACTTGGGATTTTGTTAAAGAAGCGTACACATTGCCCTTTGAAAGATTTACTAATTTTTGAGAGCCTAGTGGTGGGAACAGCGAGTTTGTCTTTGTTTCTAGTGTTAACATTATGATTATCACTTTTTTTGTTGAATAGATTTATATTTTTTTTAACATACAATAAGTTTTCATAGATGTACTGGCAAGGTACTGTCATTATATTTATTTCTTTAAACTTATTTCTTAGTGATTCTCTGGGACCCATGTTATAAATTGCACGAATAGCCCTCTTCTGCAACACAAATATGGTGTTTATATCTGCAGCACTCCCCCACAACAAAATGCCGTACGACATAATGCTATGAAAGTAGCTGAAGTAGACTAGTCTTGCGGTTTCCACATCTGTAAGGAAGCGGATCTTTTTGACTGCGTATGCCGCAGAACTAAGTCTCTTCGACAATTTATCTATGTGTGGGCCCCATTGAAGTTTATTATCTAGAGTTATGCCTAAAAATACTGTGGTGTCCACGAGATCTATATTATTTTCCTTGATTTTTACATTAGCATTTGTTTGTTTGACGTTTGGTAGAATAAACCGAATACATTTCGTTTTCTTTTCGTTTAGTAATAAATTGTTTACATTAAACCAGTTTACAACCTTAGAGATTGCATTATTTACATCGTCATAATTGGTTTGTAGTCGTTTCACTTTAAATACAAGTGAAGTGTCATCTGCAAACAGTACAATCTCATGATCGTTTCTAACTACTCGTGGTAGATCGTTAATGTAAATTAAAAACAAGAACGGTCCTAGTATTGATCCTTGTGGTACACCCATTTTTACCACTGACCCCGGAGAACGTTTTCCATTAACATCAACTCTTTGAATTCTGTTACATAGATAGATTAAAATCAAACTAAAAGTCCATTTAAATAAAGCCTCAAGGTTTTATCGGATAATGCGGCAGAATTAAAGAAAATATAGGTAGTTGGAAACACCGCATGTACTGCGAAAACGATGCGACTCCCAATATACCATGTAATATACGATTATACTACAAATAAAATGTTTACGGCAACCAAATATAAGCACTACATTAATCGTTTGCAACAGTCGCAAAAACTGATGATGATGATGATGATGATACGATAATACCATGTACTTACTTTTTCCACGGAAGAATTAGCATGGTCAGACAAACATCCAAATTTTTAACCATAAACAATTTACATTGTCACGATAAATGAACACATATCGTAAAAAAACATTCCCACATTTCCATTTTTCATCACACCAGGTGCAACAAACTCACATAACTCGCTACATACCTATAGCGTTCCTAATAGCACGTCTCTGTAATACATTGAGAGACAGGAGCAGAATATTAATGGTTCTATTGAAGGCCTAATTGTGGCGAGTGCCCTACTTTCAACTGTCTACTGATTTAACCATTTTGTTCGACTGTGTTCCAGGGCAGCTTCCTTGACGTTAGGACATCAAGGAAGCTGCCCTGAAGAGGAACACATGGCGAGATCTGTATTTTTTACAGTGACAAGAGCTGAACTCTATGAATTACAAGAAGAAGTTCGACTGTAACCCACTGGTATGAAAGGTCATCATTCTGCCTGAAAACTCACAGGGATTACTAGTATGAAGAGGCTACGAGTATATTACCAGATAACCCTCCTTTTGTTACGCGTAGTCGGGTAAAAAGTTATTATTAAACCTGAAAAGTCCTTGTATCTATAGAAATTTTTCGGAATCCTCATTTTGTGCTCGCCACATACATCTAGCACAATCAATATTGCTAAAAAATACTTATAAAATTAGACGAAAAAACTCGACCATTCTTTGTTAGTCATCTGAGACTATTTATTTTTAATTTAAATGGTTATTAAAACGGTATCATTAAAACTCTATAAAAACTAACGCAATGAAAATACTTTAGTAGTTCACTCGACCTTGTTCAGCACTAAAATGAATTTACCGAGAACTTTCCTTTCACTAGAGAAAAACGCGTTTATTCTGTGACGCACTGTAGACTT
Organism: Eulithis prunata; assembly: GCA_918843925.1. NCBI lineage: Eukaryota > Metazoa > Arthropoda > Insecta > Lepidoptera > Geometridae > Eulithis > Eulithis prunata. The sequence continues at coordinate 1,000,589 of OU974016.1, read as the reverse complement.
CATTAAAGAATATTGCTACACTCGAGGCCGATAAAACTATAAATTTTAGAACTTAGTAGTTTCTCGAAGTGGTGAAAGTTGGAAGCCTCAAGTCAAAGTACTCTGTATCGACACGAAGTTCTGATATTCAATTTAAAATGAACTTTGATTGGTTTTTAACTAGCTCCGAAAGAAGTTGTTAAATAATCTTTTCTTTCGGATAAGGAAAACGACGAAATGCATCTTTATAGCCGATTACCTACCAAAGGAAACAAACACTAGTTTTTTTTTAAATTTTCTAGTTTATTTGTTCTGCCAAAAACCCTGTGCAAAAAGTATGATAACATTCAAGCAAAATTTTCTGTGAAGATACTTGTAGCCCTTTCAAAAACTTAGACCAATGAAACTAGTTGTAGTAGTTGCCTAGCACCTTCGTATCACTCCATATCAAAAATATTTTCCAAATACATATTCTTTAAAAAAAAATAAACGTAACAAAAGTTAAAGTTGGGTGATTGAAAGTGGTATTTTATCTGAACAGCAATTTATGGAGGGTGGTCGTCCAATTGATAGGGTGCTAACCGCTGCCCAGAAGGCCCAAGATAAGGATTATGGTCTTAGCGGGAGGTTCTTTGGGAAAATGTTCATGGGGTTAGCACAAGTACAAGGTATTGAACCTTTTTGTCATTGCTTGGTTCTTTTGGCGCTGATAAAGGCCTATTCAAACCTACGCGGTATTCACTACCGCTGTCGGGAGAGAAAACCGAGTGGGTATGCGGTAATATTACCCGCACCGCATCGACTGGCGAAATCTGTTTCGCACAAAGCGAAACCCGTGCGGTACCTATGTACTTCTACCCATAGCGGCAGCGAATACCGCGTCGGTTTGAATAGGCCTAAGAGAAATCGAAACATAACTAAACGATGTTTTTTTGCAAAAGAGTCTTCCACTCTGAGTCATCACTGATCTCATTGAAGCTTGGAGTGAATAGGGACGATGTTTTCTTTCATCGTATTACCAAGTTCACAATATACCCATGCCGCTTCTGGACCTATTGCCACAGCAACATCGCCTTTATTCTCATTAGAGAGCAAGGGCATGAACTTGGGCCGAGACGGGACAGAGGCATGATCGTATTCACACTATTCTCGTGCCCACTTCCCTGCCCAAATCCCTGCCGACTGCGGCATAGTGTGAACGCAACATATGGTAGTATTAAAAAAAACTACATCGTCGTCACTGTTGCTTGGAGTGAATAGAGGTGATGTTTTCCTTCATCGTATGGGAACATTTGCAATGATAAAAAAGCTATGCCGTGTAAACTAATGCTAAAAGCACAGTAATGCTAACGTGTCGCCTTTCAATAGTAGGGACGATAAGGGGTTGAGTGATAGCAATTGTTTCAAACGTCAAGGGGTAAAGGTTGTGCATTGGTCGCGTCACTGGTCCTTTTTTAGCCATTCTTATATAGTTGTAACGTTTTAAGGTAGCTGTAATTCAGAATACGTATATGGCTCTTAGTGAAGCGCTCGTGGCTAGGCTTGCTTAGTAAATTTTCATCGATTATCTAAGTGAAGCGCCGTTCTGCGCGGTCACTATTTGGATAGGTGACCGTTAGTGGTATTTACATCTGAGCGCTTCCGTGCTCCGGGCACGTTTAAACTGTCGGTCCCGGCTCTAGCAGTCGTTAAGCCTTGACGGAGGCCTTAAGACGGCCTGAAAACTCCGTCAACAGAGTTGGCTACTCATACGAGCTTGCTTGCTAGTGATGGCAATGCAATAAAGACATGTCCTAATCGCTATTGAAAAGCAAAAGAGTTTGCTACAAAGTGCATTGTGCGCGTCAGCGACTGCTAAAAACTGTAATAACTCCAGCCGGAATCCGACGGATTAAAAGTGGAGCTATACTAACTGGTCATTCAGAAGGAACTGCGTATGGAGACTGCTTTTTTTATTACCCTGCAATATTTTTTTTTTTTATCAGACATCAAAAAAGGTTCCCAATTCCATCAAATCCACGCTTTTTATTAAATATTTTTTTTTTGTTATTGACACGATAATATTATTAATTTTATTTATTAAAAAAATTACACTATTCTTAATTCAAATTTATTTTCTATTTTTTTAGTTTGGTTTTTTATATAAAGTGTGTTTTTTTTTAAACTATTAATTATTTATCTCACAATATACACTTCCAGATTGGTCCCGTAATTTAGTTTACAAAAAATATACATTAGTGGGTCTAATTCGGACGTACTTTTACGGTTTGGAATTATATAAACTAGTGTACACTAGCAGTGCTAGCTTCGGTGTGTTCAGAGAACGTGCTTTGTAAGGTAATGCTGGTAGTTAAATTGTTTATCGCTTTGTATTTTACAGTGAGCCATTCAAACTGCTCTTTACTAGTTCCTCAGAAACAATATTTCGTACCGAGAAAGCGGTTTATATTTATAAGAACCATTTCAATTTAATCTGGTAAAAGGAAAAACCAACATAACTCATCATGAGGTATCACGCCATAAAGTCAGCCGCCAAAAAAACAGTATCGTAAAAGTAGATTGGGATCAGCTAACACATGTTGGGATGGAGAAAATTAGTAGAATGATGCCGGCCGACGGTATAGTTTTTTGTAAATGTAATAAACCTAAGACGACAGTATAACTTTATGTACCTAAGTAGTCTCTTTGTAGTCTCTATGGTAGGTAATTTCCAATTTCATAGTGCTAGTATTTTTTTTGTGAGCAGTAATGCAACAAGCAGATATACCACGGGATGTTGAGTGGTACCTCGTTTGTTGGTTGAGTGTATTGTATGGTTCTATGCCCCTGAAGTCAGCGGCAGATACTGCTTCATAGAACTTTCAATCGCTTCATTTCCAACGGTCAATTAACGAGTACATTGCAGTTCTTACGCTAAACAAATGACGACGCAACGTTGAAACAATGCAATGTTTAACCTCAGCAACTTTAGTCCCAAAAATAAACAAAAACCAAGTGAGGTTTTTACCACTTTTGCACACATTTGCAAACTAACTTTTCGCTGCAATTTTCGGTAAACATTTTCATTCAAGATACTTTTCCGTGCACGCTCAGTAATTGGCGCGCAACTTCTTAAGATCTTTTGAGCAGTTCTAGAAGTTTCCAGCAGCATCTTGCCAGCTTTCATTGACTTACTTTATATTTTGACGTGGTGCGACTTGTTTGTTAGGGAGTTTGTAGAAAGTTCAATACGTTGCGCTATAGAAAATGACAAAGATAGTGTAAGGTTGGGGCAAACAATGAAACAACTATTGCATGACTTTTGTAACAGTGAATAGAATCATAGCTTATAAATTATGATAAGACACAGGTTTCATAGCAAATTTTTCCATTTCCTTTTATCAAAAAAAGTCGATTAAAATTAAATATTATCATAAAAAGTAGTATTATGATGTACTATTATTATTATTATTACTCATATTTAACAATTCTGAAGTGAACTTTTTATACTGACTTGTACACATTGTAGGTACAGTCGATATAAGAGGTGGACACTAGTCTTTAAAAAAAATCAATAACACATTTAAATCGTGAGATTTTTAACCATTAATAGACTGAGGTAGCCTCATCCTTCATCTTAACACATTTAAACTAGGTTTAGGGTAGGATTAGCAATTTGGATCACCTTCATACATCATCCTTTCATCCGCTTTCTTTCAAGAGAGATTGATCGCGCTGCTGTTACGAGTACGCTCCTTAGTACTGCTATTTTGCTTGCACCTTCGGAAAAATATTAATGCAATGCTGCTGAAAAAGAATTTTCTAGTCATTTTTTTTTATACTACTAGCTGATGAAACAAGCAGATGGCCCACCTGATGTTAAGTGGTAACCATCACCTATAGCAAAACATTGCCTCGTAGTCATGCACGATAGAAACGTGCCCTACGATGCACTGCCCCGCGTCCATCAACTTGAGGCAAACAGGTGTTAAGCCTCATGTGCCTGTAATTACACCGGCGACCACACTCTTCAATCCGAAACACAGCAACGCTGCTTGGCGGCAGAAAAAGGCATGGTGGTAGTACTTCCCCGGACGAGCCCTTCACAAAGAGCTCTAATACTCTTATTTGATTACTGAAATTCTGATTTGATAAATGTTTGTGAAATAGCCAAAACACGAAGATTACAATGGTAGAAGATTACAAGATTACAAAGTAAAAAACCTAAAAGCACAACTAGATTTATGCCGTTTTCCACTGAATATACGTTTCATTAAATTAAATTTACTATCGGTATAAATAAAATGGTCAAATGTCATCGTACAACGAGCTGGGCATCACTGGACAAGACTCGCAAGGGACCGAAAATAATGGCGTAATAAAGAGGGGCCTATTATAATACTCAGCTGTAGGTGCAAACGGGCTGAAATGATGATGATGATGATGATTGGTATAAAACAAAATATTATATAATTCTTTCTCCACACAAAGCTACCTTAGTTTAAAGGCAGGCATCCCACAAAAAGAGTCTGACTCATCGGCGAAATAATAAGTGCGCTTCGCCGACCGAGACGCTAATTATTCTTTGCCAAGCCATTGGAGTATTTCAAATTCTGGTTACGTTTCGACTGATTCCCAGACTAGATTCTGAACGATTCATTTTCAAAATAACTAGAGTCTACCCACGTAACCTCTGCACAGAACATGACAGAATAAAACATATACTTAGATATTATACTGTTTGTACTGCGAAAACGAATGTGACAGCTTCTTAGAGCGAGCAAAAACACGAAATATTCGAAAACTCGCCAGTACCTAGGTATAGTAATTCATAAACTCCATGAAGTAATCACGGCTTCACAATGAGCTATCGATAAATCGTTTGCAACGGTTTGTAGATGGCTCAACTGTTTCATGTGTATTTTGAAAATATTGTGAATATTGTAAATACTGTATTAGTTGTAATTTTCTTTGTGAATAAATTATCTTTTAGTAGTATTTTCATCACGGCTTAGTAAATAAGTACTACTACCTAGAACTGACTATTTTATGTAGCTAAGTTATGTACTAAGCAGACACTTAGATTATTCTTAGTAGTCTACCTTCATCAATCACCTGTCACAATATTTACGGACCAGAACTCTCAAAAGCTAGAAAGTTATTTCTGTACTCTATCAAATACATTTTCCTGAATGAAATAAGTAGGTACGACATCTTTTAAAATACTTTCGTGATAAAAATAGCAAACAACATTAAAATCGTACAGCACGAATATTGTGAATCACATTGAACTTTTAACACTGAAACTCTCAGCCGAGGTTGAATAGCCGAGAGTTGAGACACAGTATATTAATACAGTAGTCTCACTTCGCACAATTGACAAACTTTTAAACATTTGGATTTTTAAATTTTTGCCTTAGTCTAGTCAGTCTCTTGCAAGAGACTGACGGTGCGTTCAAAATACTGCAGTGCTTCAAGATTTTGGTCCAAATGCACAAGTTCAAGACGTTTTTCGACTGTGTATGTTATTATGACAAACGGCAACACCCCAATTAGACAAAAATACCACGTAAAAGTTGCTAGGAACCAATAGGTACCAACCATAAAACAATTTAAAAGACGTTTCCAAATGATCCTCAAGTCTGGTGCATTTGAATTGAGTTCCAGTGACCAGCCACTCTGAAAACAGAGGAAGGCTACACCGGTCACAGACTTTTTTATTTCGTAGAAGTCAATGCTCCGTGGACGTTTGAAACGATGATGATGATAGAAAGTTGAGATACCGCATCTGTTGATACTACGGCAGAAGCAGAAGATTCGATTACCGGCCCACTAGAGCGGTGACGCCTGTCGCCTCTAACAAGAAAAATGAATTTGTCCGAGTATTCCACGACTATGCATTTTTATGCTTGACTGAGTAAGAAAGTTGCGGGGATAAAACTATTTGAAGTCAGGAAATGCTTTTAGAATTCTTAATGGCCTTTGCTTTGAGTTTAACACGTTTATACAGCTGATATAATGATGCTGACAAAACTTTACTTGTTTTAGTTATTTTACTGTAGATAAGTATACATATTTATTTATCTTGAAAATTAGTCAACTTTATGAGTATGAAAATAAAACAGTACCTACTTATAATTTTTTTCTAAGTAGAGTTTTTATGTTCTAGCATGACTTTATGAGGGCAGCCAATGCCCAGTGGTAATTTCTACAAAACAACATTTGCATGAAATAATTTCATCAGATAAACAAAAACGTACAGACTAAAATTGTCTCAAAAATCCACCAACATAATTGAACAACATAAAATTGCAAAAAAAAAAGATGGCGTCACATTTCCGAAGGATTTTTCCCTTGCAACACGCGTTGAATGTTTATTAATTGCAAGATCTTGAGAATAAATGCCTGATATCTCCGTTATAATAAAAACAAATGGTTCTTTGATAGCCGGAAGCTCAGAACTTTGCTTTGATAGAGGATATGACGAGATGAGGACTGCTTCGCTTAGCTCTGCTCATTTTAACTGCCTGTCACCTGTATTTTTCGAACTTAGTAAGAATGCAAGCTAGGTAGTCAGTATTTATGGGAAAATAGCAAAATAGAGCAAATCAATCCATCTAAAATAATCTATTATGACAGGCGTCATGGCTCAGTCCGTAGTAGCTCTGCCTTCCGTGCTGCGGGTCGTGGGTTCGATCCCCACTAAGAACAAACATTTGTGTGTGGCGAACATAGATGTTAGTTCTATGTCTGGGTGTTAACTATAAATAAATAAATAAATAAATAAATATTCGCGGACATTTAACACAACGCCTTCTAGTCCCAAACTAAGCAAAGCTTGTACGATGGAAACTAGATGGCTGATAGACTACATACATACATTTTTTTTTTGTAAATACATACTTATAATACATAGAAACACCCACTAACACTATGTATTTACAAAAATGTATATAAGTATTATATCAGCAATCTAGTTTCCATAGTACAAGCTCTGCTTAGTTCGGGCTTAGAGGGCGTTGTGTAACGTCCAAAAATATTTATTTATTATTATTTATTTATTTATTATGGGTTGCATTGCAATAAACCAAAGCATGAAGCCTAAAAATACTTCAACAGGGCGAAAAGAAACACGTGTTCTATTTCTTTTAGTAAATACCGAGTATAGTTACAAAGGAACTTCGCCTTTAGAGGTCTTTAACACAGTATTTATTAAAGTAAAGGTGCCGTGAATTCGTTTCCCCTCCCCGACAACAGGAAGAAAGAAATTACTGGCAAAAGATGGCTTCCGTCGAGAAAACTGTCTGTTAGCCTACATCCTCTATACTATAGGTAGACACATCTACCGTTGATTTCCTCAACTCTGGTTCCCTGTAAGACTAGCTTTCGCCTGCGACTTTGTCCGCGTCCCGTTTGATCATGTTTATTTTTCGCGATAAAAAGTAGCTTAAATGCCTTATTCCAGGTTACGAACTATAATAATACATAATCCAAGTGACATCTAAATCGGACGACTAGTTTCAGCGTGATTTAAACATACATCCAAATATCTAAACTTTGACATCCTATAATATTAGTGGGATAACGTGAACGTTAGTTTTAGGCAATCTAAATACTCTGAAAAAAAAAATTTTTAGAATAGAATTTCTATCAAGAAAGTTCTTGTTATTGAGAAAAAAGTTTGTTGCTTTATGTCATGAAAAAGACGTTGTGCAAAATACGTTAGCCAATGACGGTACATATGTTACAGAGACCATTTCTTCTCTTGACGACGACATAACGTGGATGCCATAGACGTCCGTGATGAAAAGGGCAATTCGAGCAAAATGTGAATGTTTTCCGTAGTGCTTGAGAATAAATGTATTTTGTCGCTTTCGGAACTATTCAGATTTAGAACTATGTACTTTTTAACTCCTGACTGAAAAACGTCAGGGGTGTTATAAGTTTGACAGAATCAGAAGTTGATCACTCTACTTTATCAGAAAAGACCAGTTGACCAGTTGAGCTATCTATAAGTCGTTTGCAACGGTTTGTAGATAACTCAACTGTTTCATGTGTATTTTGTATATTGTAAATACTGTATTAATTGTAATTTTCCTTGTGAATAAAACTTTTGGTACCATCTAACACCCCCTGAGTACACAATTATACAATTTCATGATTCTGAGAGTCAATGTCGCTATGTTATTTCACTGCTACCGACACGACTTCTACACGATGTCGTCCTATAGCATTTTATATTCATGTTACATTATTTAAACTCGTGTTAAGTCTATTTGTATTGTTATTATTTTTAACAGCTTTTTAAGATTTTCTGCTATCTCAGATATTATATCTAGGTATTGTACAGTATTATATAGAAATTAAGTTTGAATACCGTGTTTTTAGTATTAAGTTAATGTTAAGTAGAATAACGCCATAGAATAGTTTCTGTTATGTTATTTTATTTTTATTTTCTGAATAAATTAAATTGAAATTGAAGACGTGTAATCTCATACATTTGGTACACACAGTGTTGGTGCCAATATCGGTATTCATTTTCGAACCACTGAAATACCGATATTCGATATCGTATATAGTTATAAGTATATCGGTATCAGACAGTGTGCAAACGCCCAATACTGTACCTACGGTTCAAAATATCGGTATTTCATTATGTTGTAGATTGTAAGCCGATATCCTTGTGATCTTGATATTATCCCTCGTGGATATTATTTCATAGCTATTAGTGGGATTCTGTTGTTTACTGTTTTGAATTGCGCGTTGTATAACTTGTTGTTTTAGATCAAATAAGGGGAACCGTTTTGGTGAGTAGTAACTCCCACTCGTGGCTTTACTCGTGTAGACCATCTATTGTTTGTTAATTTAATTCAGGTAAATCAAGTAGGTAAGCTATAATTTCGTTTCATCGAAATAGTCCTGCTTCTTCTTTGTTTTTTATCGGACTCTGGAAGTATGTTGTGCCTATTAAGTAGATAAGTTACTTATTCTCAATACAATACTATCTCTGTGTTTTCCCGATGATTCTTTAGCTGGCAATATCCATTGCAAGAATATGGGCGACCAACATTTTCTCCGACGCACTGTAAAAGCATGTAGTACTAATTGTATGGTTACTAATTACTAATTGTATAATTGTACTAGCCGTCTCCCGCGGCGTTGCTCGCGTTAGAGTGTGACTTTTTAAAATTCCTTTCTTAGTGCACCCTTACACTGTATAAGGTTACTACCCTCCAAATTTCATACCTCTAGGCCTTATAGTTTAGGCTGTGCGTTGATTCTATGTCAGCTTCAAAAGAGTTTTATATATATTGATGATTGATGATGATGATTGTAACGTTAGTTCCCGACATTGTGTAGGTTCCAATTTCAACGCCTAACAAGATAACAAGACTTGTTTATTGAATTGATAATAAAAAAATACGTCCAGACTTGTTCCCGCTAAGTAAACCAAATAAGCACATCAATAATTAAAAAATCTGTGGTATATTGCAACGTTTTAAGAGGCCACTCTCTCTCTCTCTCGAGTTTGCTACACTACTTACGTGAGTAACCGCATACACTTAGATGCTGAGATCCACTAAAGCCTACTTGTATCGTGTCAGTCCACATTGAAGGGCCTTATCTTTTCGAACGTACGAAAAACCAGCGTACATACTTGAATAAATTGTTTGTTTTAATTTCTTTCGATACAAAATGTGGGAGTGCTTCAGAAGTATCGATATTGGTCGGTTTTTGTACGGAAATGGACTGATGATGATGGCAACAAAATATAGCGCTAAAAACCTATTCAAACGATTTTTTTTATCTCTAGCACTCACGTCGATCGGAAGTAAGAAATTGAATTGTCTTCTGTCTAGACTTTAATAACGACTATATCAAGTATCATTAAGCCACGAACAAATTACTTTAGTCCATTACCGCTTCCCTAAGTAGTTTCAAAGTTTGATTCTATACAGAAGCGGCATTCTCCACTGTTCTGGCTGTAATTGTCTTTCATTTCAGGGTACCGTGGCGGGGCGCTAATGGAAGAGGGAAGCAGTAGTCACGAAGTCGCAATTAGATCGAAGCTAGCTACGGAACCCTTTAGTAATTTTATGTAGTTAGCGCAAATGTGTCAGTTCGTTGACCCGAGTACCTTTGTTGGAGGTTTTTGTAACAATATTAATTCACTTTTACCCCTCTTTGTATCGGAAAAGGCTTTTCCTATTAATTGAAGTAAACATACTGTTACATTATGTAGTACCTATATAGGTATGTAAAAAATGATTCTCTTAAATTCATAGGTACGAAAATATGGATCTTGAAATATGAGCAATAAATGAATTGAATTGAATTGAAAATACTATCAGTATACCTTACGAGTGTATTCGGTAGTAGATAAGTGCTTAAACGGAAGTAAAATTGGTCATAAGTATACAGTGCACAAACCTTTATGTGTACATATATAATACTAGCCGTCTCCCGCGGCGTTGCCCGCGTTAGAGTGTGACTTTTCAAAATTCCTTTCTTAGTGCGCCCCTACATATATAAGGAACCTACCCTCCAAATTTCATACCTCTAGGACTTATAGTTTAGGCTGTGCGTTGATTCTATGTCAGCTTCAAAAGAGTTTTATATATATTGATGATGATGATGATTGATGATTGATATAGGTATGTCTTTACCGGGCCGAGTTCGCTTGGGACGAGTTGACAACTGACTCGTTCTATTGTATCAGAGTTGATAACACCGAGTGATACCTGCCTACTATGCGTTGATTCGGAATTTACACGTAAATGCGTTTGTACTATCTTTGTCCACTGTCCATACTAGTCTAAGAGCTTGCGCACACTGAACTAAGAAACTGTACTTATTTCTACAAGAAGAGATGTATCTGTCATGTATAAGAAAATTTCTCTCAAAGTTTCCTTCTTGATCCATCAAAATTTACGAGTTTAAAAAACATGTGATTTTACGTAACCCTGAAAAGAATAAATAAATAAATATTCACGGACACTTAACACAACGCCTTCTAGTCCCAAACTAAGCAAAGCTTGTACTATGGGAACTAGATGGCTGATAGAATACACACATACATATTTTTTTGTATAAGGGGTCCTAAACAACATCTTCGGGATCCAAGCCAACCTTACCTGCACGAGGTACACCCTGCCGATCAACGAACAAGGCTCTGGCGCTCCACCTACCAACACGCACCGGACCAGCGTGGTAGGTTAATGGTCCAAACCCCCCCCCTCATGATGTACACTCTAAGGAACAGGCCCCCAGTGCTCGGCGTCTCCAGTGGGATTACCGCCGATGACAGTAGGATGGTGTCCCCTGGAGCATGGGGCGCATACAATCTCCGAGCGAGGTCCGACTGTCAGACAACCACGGCAAGCAAAATGGATACCGAGAAACTCAATATTCTTACGTTTAATGTCAAGACACTTCGTACTGAGGAGCGTTTAGTTGAACTTGAAAACGCTTTACTTGACATTAACTGGGACGTAATAGGACTATCAGAAGTCAGAAGAGATGGAGAAGAAATAGTAGAACGAAACAACAACATATTTTATTATAATGGTAACAGTACCAGTAATTATGGTGTAGGATTTCTAGTCTCTAAAAAATGGAAAAACAACATTAAAGAATTCGTTTCATATTCAAACAGAGTGTCAGTATTGAAATTAAATATTACAGATAAAAAAGTTCTTACTATTGTCCAAGTCTACGCACCAACTTCAACGCACACAGACGAGGAAATCGAGGACTTCTATGACCTCCTCAACAAAGCCTGCGATGAAAATAGAGGAACCTGGACAATGGTCATAGGAGATTTTAATGCAAAAGTTGGTCCTAGACTGGATTCAGATATTAGTAACGTACTCGGTCCATACGGGTTGGGAACCAGGAACCAACGTGGCACGCGCCTACTACAGTTTGCCTTTGGTCAGACTTTGAGCATCAGTAATAGCTACTTCTTTAAGAAGCCTCAGCGCCGCTGGACCTGGTTCTCATCCGACAAAATCACCAAAAATGAAATCGACTTTTGCCTTTCCTCAAGTAAACAAATAGTCAATAACATCGAAGTACTTAACTGTTTCAAATTTAGCTCAGACCACCGACCATTAAGAGTAACACTTAGATTCAATTTAAAAATACACCGCCTTCGAGCCATTCAAAGCACTATCAAGAGAATAGATAAACTAAGTCTGCTTCACAGTAGGGATAATTTTCTCTTAGAATTAAATAATAGTTTTAGTTCACTGCCTATTGATAATGCAGGTGATATCGATACGCAATATAAAAACATTCAAAGCAGTATTAAGAAAGCTAGCGAAAAGATTAAGCTATGCTCGAATAAAGTAAGTAAGCTCAGTAATGCCACAAAGTCTCTTATTGAAGATAGACAAAAACTTACTAAGTATTCGCAAGAGTACAGTCGTAAAGATAAAGAAGTAAAACGAAGTATTAGAAAAGATATCAGAAGTTATAACGTCACCTCAGTTCAAATAGCATTGGAAAGCAACCGCAATTTAAAATCTGCAATAAGAGGCACAGAGCTAGGGAAACGGGTTATAAGCAACTTAAAAGACAAAAATGGTGTGAAACAAGGCGATAGATCACAGATACTTAACATTTGCACAGAATTTTATAAGGAACTTTACACAAATCACTCAGAGCCAACTCATATTCAACAAGCCCCAACTACTTACTCATGTTCTGAAACTGTAGAGCCGATAACAGAATCCGAAGTACATCGAACTCTACTCAGCATGAAGTTTAGTAGAAGTCCAGGCCATGATTACATCACCACTGAAGCTCTAAAAATTGGCGAACCAATTCTTCTCCCTCACATAACAAATCTTTTCAACTCCATACTTACCACAGGAACATTCCCAAAAGACTTCTGCCATTCAAATATAATCTTACTGCACAAAAAAGGCGACAAATCAGATATAGGTAACTATCGACCCATTAGCTTAGTTTCTCACCTCTACAAATCTTTTATTAAAGTCATAGAAAATAGAATTTCCGGCACATTAGATTTAAATCAACCAGCGGAACAGGCCGGTTTTCGACGAGGTCTCTCCACAACCGACCACCTCCATGCTTTGAATCAAATTCTGGAAAAACATTTAGAATTTCAACTTCCTTTATACCTCGCATTTATTGACTACTCAAAAGCTTTCGACAGTCTTAACCACAGTTCAATATTTCAATCTCTTTATAACCAACAAATAGAATCTACTTATATACACCTTCTGCAAAATATCTATTGTAATAGCACCGCTGCAGTCAAACTGCACACATCCGGACCATCTTTCCCCATTCAGAGAGGCGTCAAGCAAGGAGACCCACTGTCTCCTAAACTCTTCACTGCCACCTTAGAAGAGATCTTCAGAAAGTTGGCTAATAGCTGGGAAGAGAAAGGAATTGTCGTCGGAGCAAAAAGGTTGACCAACCTCCGTTTTGCCGACGACATCGTATTATTCTCCTCTTCTGCAGCAGAGCTCGGCGAAATGATTAACCAACTTAACAAGGCAAGCCTCGAAGTCGGACTGAAGATGAACGAGTCGAAGACTAAGGTCATGACGAACAGCGCACAACGCAGGGTAGACATAGAGGGTGTGGAGATTGAGTACGTCCAGGAGTACCTTTATCTTGGCCAAACAGTTTCTCTCCAGCAGGCAAGACAAGAAAAAGAAATTGCCAGACGCACAGAAAATGCCTGGAGAAGCTTTTGGTCAATGAAAGATCTGATGAAGGGTGAACTTCCACTATCCCTTAAAAAGAAACTCATGGACGTACGCATTCTCCCCATCCTCACTTACGGAGCCCAGACTTGGTCTTTGACTAATCGTCAGAAGTTCGCACTCGGGGTATGCCAACGAGGCATGGAGCGCAGTATCTTAGGAATTAAACTGTCAGACCGCGTGCGGAACAGTATATTGCGCTCCAAAACACATATCGTCGACGTTGGTCACAAAGCCGCCAACTTGAAGTGGAACTGGGCCGGACATGTCTGCCGCATGTCAAGCGACTTGTGGGCAAAAACTACCACAGAGTGGATCCCACCCAACGCAACCCGGCGACGTGGAAGACCCAGGAGGAGATGGCGCGATGAACTTGATGCACATTTAAGATCTTGGCCTGTAACGGCGTTAAATCGCGAGGAGTGGAAGGAGGGAGGGGAGGCCTTTGCCCTGCAGTGGGAAAACCATGGCTGAAAAATAAATAAATAAAAAAATATTTTTTTGTAAATACATACTTATAATACATAGAAACACCCAGACACAGAACAAACATCTATGTTTACAACACACAAATGTAATAATAAAGAATAATTTCAGATATGCTACAGGTTTTTAACCGCGTGAGTCCGTATCAAACCTACACCTATGCAGTCACCCAGAATGCCCGACTTGAACAATCAGCAAGGTTTTTTTTCGAACGGACTGAAATTCTGTTGTAAGTTTGACGATTACAGCGTTACCGGACTACCTGGTGAGTGCTGAAGGCTCTCGACCATATCAAATGGTTTGTTGGCAGCAAAACATCAGCAAGGTTCAACCTAAATGCACTTGAATATAGTCCAGTCAGTGTCCGCACATCCCTTCACGGTCAATGCCGTAAGAGGCTCAGTCGAACGCCTCTGAGTTATTGTATTTGTATTGTCACCGAGGACAATCGTAATGCAGTCCGAGTTGCACTACACTTGTGTACCGACACGTCGTGTTGCTCAAACAAATTGTGTCAGTGTAAAAGCGTCTAGTAAATAAATGTATTTGTAGTAATAACAGTAGGTAATCATTAATGTAATGTATGAAATTAGCTCCGATCTGTGGCTCCGATAATATTGTGTAGGTGTCGTGGCAGTGGCAGTGTGCACACGTGTTTCCACAACCATATATACAGGGTGTTACCAGACCACTTCCGAAAACTTGGATGTTCCAATCAGACCATGATACTGAAAACATTAAGCGAAAAAAATCGCGAAAAAAAAAAATTACTTGACTATCTCTTTTTAAATTTTTTTCTAGTTACATACACACAGTACAACATAATAAGACATATCTACCTAATTATCTCATTTAAAAAAGCAAAAAAACAAATAAAATAAATAAAGCAGCAATGTACACGCAGCACGCAGATTACGTCTACTACAGCATGAACAGCTGAGAGTTCATCGCGGGTCATTCAAGTACGCGACGTGCGAGCGACCTACGTTAGTAGGCACTTACGACACAGAATAAATAAGTACTACGCCTCGACCTTACCTACGTGAATGCGTACATTGCGGGCTGGCGAAATAAATACAAATCTTTAAACATTGTTTTCTCCGGCTATAATTATTTTTCAGGATAACTGATTTTTTTTTGGTTGGGTTTTGGTGTGCTGTAGCTCCCCCTTTCGTTTTCGGAAGTGGTCTGGTAATACCCTGTATATATATCTCTCTCTCTCTCTCTCTCAAAAAGAGTTGATTCTAGTCAGTTATAAACACAGCACGTCTTCTTCACGCTGACGCACGCAGTCAATGTATAAAATAGCCCTCGTTTTGCTCCGTGTGTCGAGTAAATAAGGTCAAAGCTTTCCAAGCTTGTAACTACCTTACAGTGTTGGAGTCACGCGAAGACGAGCGCACAAAATTTAATTGGCAAACCATTTCGTGGAAACAAGCGGTTGAATTGAAAGCAATTATCGTTTTCGCGTTTGGATATCGAAAGTTTGTAGCAGGTGCAAATAACGGTATTGGTGTCAATTGTAAGAGAGGGCGTTTAGCCTGCCCCCATATCGCAAGCTGCCCAGCATAATGTCAAGTGACGTGGCTAACCAGTGGGTCAAATTAGTGGGACCACGAGTCGCGACCCCTAAAGATATACCTACGAAAATGTCACTATTTAGTCACAGAATACATATTATGATTTAGTATGAAAACAGTTCAGAAAACCTGCAAGGCAACACACCGATCGCAGCCCTGAGCCCCGTGTCTGTGCATTTGTTTTGACTTTCGACTCGAGTATTAGCACACGTTAACGGATTCGCAAAGCGAGAAATTTTGTATGAAAACCGGATAAGCGCCTCTAGCGGGAGATTTGGGAATTGTGCAATTCCCAACAAAATATCTCGCTTTGCGAATTATTTTGCGTGTGCTATACTCGAGTCGAAAGTCAAAACAAATGCACAGACTCTGGGCTCGTGTTCTTTTTTAACCGACTAAGGCGAAGCAAAAATAGGTATTTTACCACTTGTCTTTGCAGATAACCAAGATTAGACAACTGGTTGTGGTGGTCTGTGAAGAATTGTTTTGCTCTCGGATAACTGGTTATTTCAAAGGAATTGATTACCTACCCTGTAGAGAAAAGAAACCACTGATGCGACCAATCCCTATGAAAACATGTACCTACTGCCTATAACAACTTTCAAAGATAGGACTTTGGTACTAACCTGCTTTTCTATCTTTTCTTTTTCAACTGTTACTATCTTGCAAGATCCGTATGGTAATGGTTTTGATATCCTACAAATATATTTTTTAGCTTCTTCTTTCTGTACTACCTATTTGCTAAGTTCCGCGAAAACCTATATAATAGAGCCATACTATAGGTTCATTTACTTTGATGTGATTCGTTTACGGTCCTGTTTATTACTTTTTTTTAGGTTATTGAACGCATTGGATTTTTTTTTTTTTTTTGCAGACGCTTATCTCTTTCAACTTGCGTAATATTTGAATCCGTAGCTGTTAGAGAATAAATCAGGATTGGCCCGCTGGCCGAGTCATTAGTGGCCGACCGCGGTCCGAGTCCGCCGATTGAATTGTGACCGTGTACTACCGTGGAAACGTGTCTATGTACCTACGAACAAATACATCACAGGACGCCTCTATAAGGCTTCGTTCACACGGCATTGTCCTGCACGTTTTTTTGCAGTATACGTCTTAACGTATAAATAGTGACCATACAACGTACATATATCCATTCACACGTCCATTGTACTGCAAAAAAACGTGTACCGCTTATACGTTTAAACGCATACTCAACGGACTTGTCAAGCAAATCGAATGAACTTTGACGTATTCGGTTCGCAGTGGCACATAATATAGCTCTGTCTCGTTCACACGGCACGATGTTCACACGTTTTTCGTTTTTCGTTTTCGTTAATAACTTTTCAAAACTTCCAACAGACATTCGAAAGTAATTAAAAATCTTTTTTTCATCGTTTCTAAGATTTTTGAATAATTTTTCAAATGTGATCGTTCGCACAGATTCTTGATTAATAGGATGTACCCAAAACCTTCTGTTTTGTCGGCGGCGAGACCGTTGGCGCCTACGATACCAATATAAAAGTACAACCACGCGTGGATCCATCAGTGACGTCTACTCGCTGTGACAACTGTGTGAAGACTGCGGCTATTCGTCTTTTACACGAATGATAATTTACCGTGTGAAGACCCGGATGATTGTACGTTAAAAAAACGAATACGAAAAAAACGTGCAGGACAATGCCGTGTGAACGAAGCCTAAGAATACAATTCAAATCTACCTTAGCGGCTATCTGATACTGAAAGTCTCAGCAGTTTTCCCTTGCGCCGTGCTTAGCTCGTCACACATCCCGACTTACACAATTTTGTTATCTATAGGTAAGATGTTACAAAAGAAAAATTAAGCCGCTATATAACTCTTTTAGATTTAGTCGCACTTTTATCAGCAATTAGTGGCACATGAGGCTAACATTTTTAAGTCGGAGTAGTGGGCGCAGTGCAATGCATCACAGGGCACATCCTCAGTGGAGGCAATGCATCGTTATAAGCAGTGGTTACCACGTAACATCAAGTGGGCGATTGACTTGTTCCATCATTTAGTTTTATTAAAAAAATCTATAAGTTTAAATATACGTAGTCTACGTGGTTATTACAAAAAAAAGTATGTACTACGAAATAAAGAGTCGTAAATCAATTACTCGGATGCCTACATTAGTTTATGTAGTTTAACATCCACAGGTTACTTAGTCTGTGCCAGCGAACGGTAGCATTATTTCACAGTTTCTATTAAGAGAATATCGGTTGGAAATTCAGTTCTGGCATGATTTGTTGCATTGCTTGGTGGTTCGTAAGTTATGCTAATACCCATCGTTGGTTTATTTCTCACGTGAGGTGGTTTACGAGCCAAGTCGGGGGAAGATATGACGCTATCTGCGAATGAGTTGACTTTATTTATGGAGTTAGGCGGTTAGAGCGTTTGATGTGATTTAGAAAGTCTTGGACTGCGTGCCATTTTGCTTGCGAGCGAAGTTAATAATAATATCTGACATCGCCATTTGCGACAAAAATTAGCTTCAAACACAATTTGCCAAGTAGGTATGATTTTTTTATTTGGATAATTTTTCATTTTGTTTGGAAAAGGAGGCAAGCACGCCCCACCATCAGATGGGATTGATAAATGCTTAGGAGAGAGAGGGGAAGAGAGAGAGTAGATTTTTTAGGATTAATAAATGCTTAGAAGAGAGAAAAAGACAGAGTAGATTTTCTTTCCGCGCTATTGGTTCCATAGAAACAGTTGTTCAAATCGATGTTGTGCAGTTTCTCGTTTTCAAGTCTTTATTACACCCTTTTTATTAACTCTTCTTTTACTGTGGGTACATTATAGCGACCAGTGGTGGATCAAGGATTTCGGTTTGAGAGGGGCTTACACATAGCTATATTTAAAGTTTTCCAGGGAAAACTGACAAGTCTTGGTATACCAGCCAGCCTCAAGCCACCACCCTTCCCCAAAAGCTCCCCCTTGAGTCTAGGGTGGACCCTACACTCGGTGCTTTACGGGGGGGGAGCCCCTAGCCCCCTGGATCCGCAAGTGCTAGTGACGCGAGTATCGGCAGTGCATAAAGCGCGTGCCATGTTGATACGAGCCAACTTTGTGATTAAACTCCTTCAGAGCCAATTACCTCGGCGATGCCTTCAATTTTGCAACTCGGTTTTAATGTAAAGTGCAGTTTGGTAATAGAAAATGTTGAGGCTTGTGGCTACATAACCATCTGAAAATGAACGCCCCACGTTGTTTAAAGTGAAATGATTCTTATACATATGTATGCAAGATTGATTTTTTAAGCACTGGCTGTGCGTCATCTTGAAGAGATCGCGATAGAGAGGAATTTTGTTTAGATAACGGTATTTTTTCGGTTTTTTTTTTGTATGGACCAAAATTTTTGGTTATATAAATGAGCTCAATGATCAAAATAGCTATCTGTTTTAATCATTGAGCTCATTTATATAACCAAAAATGTTCAGCTACAAACACAAAAAAGAGCCCTATTTAAGCTTACAATTTGGCACTTTCGAAGTCATGTTTTTAGGCATGCTAACTGTTTGCTGTTCATTGCAGTTTGGCTCTCTAACCTTTCAAAATGTTCGACAATAAAGTCGCTAATGTATAAAAAATATGCTCATACCCTCGCGTGAGTACAATTTTACCGTTCCATTTTCAGAGCGTCAATGTCTACTGTATAAAATTTCCTTGATTTTTATTGACAAAGCTACACCACTATTCCTCAGCTTGTCTCGTCTTTCCAATGTACTTAGAACCTTTAGTAAAAGCTAGTATAGTATTATATGATATGTGGTTAAGGGATCTTAAAACTTCACTACACAATACTAAAACACAGTAGAGTAACGATCATATTAGTGCTAGTCCAAGCAAAAAGTTACAGCATTTTCGTCCAATGACTGAACTTAACGAGGTAAACAATGCAGTATCGGACACTCTTAATTCTCCGTTGTCCGGGGGTGTCCGGGGGTGGCCGGGTTTTACGATGTTGTCATCAACAAGATGTTTATGGCGAACGATGTTTGGAGTCATGATTTCAATATTTTGGATGCGCTAACGTATGGTAAAAGTATATCTTGAGAATATAAATCTTTTACAAGCTTATTTTCTTCATCATTCTAGATAATTAATATTTTATCGTGTAAAAATTTGGAACCATTGCAAAGTAGGGAAAAACAGAATAAACTTCTATCACTTTGTGTTCTACTTATCCAATTTTCTGTGTCCCGAACAGAATCTATGTATTCTAAAACCAAGAGCAAAAATTCTAACCACTACGTTTCAGTATAAACGTGCAGATGTCCCATCCTAGCATAGTTTTGCTGTTTGGGTAACAAAGTCTTCGTGCATGCTCCACTTTGTAGTTTTACTGTGTAGAATGTAGTTGTAGGTACTTGAATAGTGTGATCCTTTTGTTCATTTATTTAATAACAGTAGAATAATAAACCTTGTCTTTTCTGTGGCCGACTAGACGGTGAAGATAGTATTCTATCAGCAATCCAGTTCTCATTGTACAAGCTTTGCTTAGTTCGGGACTAGAGATCATTTTGTGATATCTAAGAATATTTATTTTTTTATTTATAGGTGCTGGGCAAGCCCTCTCAATCTAAAAACTATATGTTTCAGGCACTGCAGCGTTAGTAGAGACATGGATAAAAAGTGGCCCTGACACTGTATAAATCATCTACATAGTTTACCTAGGTGCATAAGTCTGATTATTGAGATACGTTCAACTAAAGTTGTATTTACCTCTGGAATTACAATGATCTGTGCCTCTGGTATTAGTGGCCAAAATGACACCACAACGAGAGAATCGTACCCTGTTGTTAGCATATATCTGTTACAATGTACTACGCTAGTGTGAAAGTAGTTTTACGCACTCTCTCTCTCGCTCTCTTTGTGTGTGTGTTGTAAAACTATAGCTAAACAACACTATCGCTTTGTTTAAAACTTATGCATTTCATATTATTCAGAATCATGCTTGCATAAAATCACTGAGCGCTTTATAGTGTGGAATTCAATTTGGTCGTTTATGAGGAGAGTACGTGACAGACCGAATTTTAATCTTTTTACTCGGGAGCTCTGCTTTAGAGCTTCTACGGTGCTATTGTTAGAAGAAAATGCTTACTTTTTTAAACAATAATGTTTGTATTTTTATGGTTAGGGTAAAAATACAAATACAACAAATAGAAATTCATTTTATTATTTGATGTTTCAAAATAAATTAATTAGAAGTTATTTAGCAAAAATATTAATTAATACGTTCTTATTTATCACACTAGTAGGCACCTAAATAGAATTACTTAGGTAATTTTAGTTTTTGGCTGTGTCGTAGATTGTTTTTTATAGCGCGTGCGTGCACACTATGCCCATGCCGCTGCCGGCATGAATGCCGCGATTAATTCCGGAATTATTGCCACAGAAACATCGCCAAGTTCATGCCCTAGCTCCTTGGTGAGAATAAAGGCGATGTTGCTGTGGCAATAAGTCGCCTCAAAATAGAGTAAACTATACGAAAATCTGAATATCATAAACATGCGCAAAATTCCAAGAACCGTTCCAATTTTCCACATGATATAGTTCCACTATCACCATAATACAGTCTCCAAAAGTGGGTCGCTCTGCTTTGCCCATTAAGACGATATTCCTTTGTGCTAATGCTTTTCATGCATCTTTCATCTCATGCATTTTTGAGGCCACGCCTCGAGCTAAATTGGGTCTTATAGGATTCTTATACAAAACTGGATAGTAGAGAGATTATTGTGTCAAGTTGTTTCTACCAGTGTTTGATAAAGTAGAGTTAGAACTTTGAGGTATTCCACGAAAAGCGTCTAGTTTTAGAACGTCTACGCTATTTCAGCTTACCGATGGAGTTTTGAGCTTAGTGCTCTTCGTGGAACCATCTATTTTGCCCTTTCTATGAATTTACATTTATAATAATAGTTACATACCAACGTAGGTATAACACAAACATAACCAATATGGATTCATCCGCCAAACATGTCGGATTATTTGGTCACATTTCTGATTAAAATCGCAATGCGGAAATTCTATTTGTTTTTTCATAATTTAGAATGGTATGCTAAATTTCACGTTCAAAGGGGTTGTAAAAAGTAGAATCTATTTTGAAGAAATAAAGGTAAATTGTGACCACAAAAACTTTTATGAATCCAAAAGCACTTAAAACGAAACTCGGTCGCAATCGCTTTAAATCAAGCAGGAAAAATTACATGGAGCACTTTTGAGTTCAAAACTTTTCTCTCTGGCCTCGCCGCACTCATTATTGTGTTCACGTTTTGGACATCTGTGGTTCAATTCATACGCGCACTAACTGTTTTGCAAGTTTGTTTTCAACTGTAGTTTTTATTTACGACACGTGAATCATTGCATTTTGTTTCTTAGTGTCAAAAACATACGGCTCACGAGATGGATCTATCTGAAATGCATAGGTAAGTAAACCGAAGGTCAATTTAGTGTAGTTTATCGGTGAGCTCAAAGTTGATCAAATTGAGACTGAGAATTGATTAAGGTAGAAACTTCGATCCGTCATTGAGATCCGGCGATTTACAAGGTATTCGTTTCTCTCTAAATTCCATTCGTTTTAACTTTAGTAAAATTACAAGGATCATTCACACGTTTTACCTCCCGTTTTACCTCCCGTTTTACAAGGTAGATGAGTCTAGACGCCATTGTCTTAGCAAGATCTAGATTCTGATATCCATAATACTGAGAAACTTAGTCTTAGGGTCGTCAAACAGCAGTAAAACTCTCATTTCCTCTAACCTACAACCTCTGAAATATTTCGTTGGCAGACAACGTTTACTTCAATCTCATTTTTACAATCCTATGAAACGTCAGGTTTATTGCTCGTGTCATAGAACCAACATGAGACGATACTAATGAATTATAGGGAAGTTTTATACTGTAAGTGATAAAAACCAGTGATACATAATAATAGGCCTTTACATCTATTGAAGATGATTTATACAGCGTCAGGAGGTAATCTATGCCTACACTTAACGGGACACTGTAGTGCCTGGGACAGTGTTTAGATGGAGTGATACATAGTAGTGATACAAAAGCGCAAATACCTACGTGATTGCGTCGTGACACTAAAGATTTTAGAGACGTTTACTTATGAGTGTTTTTATCGGTTCAAATGCTCGATTCTGTCGCGTTTTGAAGCACTTAAAGTATGAATGGTCAGCAACGACAGCAGTGTTTATAGAGCGTTCACTGAAGACGTGCTCTATATGGTATTACTCTACGTCCACTACACTTTGAGACGTGAAGATACAAAGTCTAACAAGTTAGTGCCGTAACTGTACCAGGTACTTATGAGACTAAAAAAACTATACTAAATGATACAAGAATTTGCAATACAAATTTTTGGATACCAATCGAATATTTGGTAACTTTAAAAACTGCAACCGAAAAACATTGAAGTGACTCTTACAGTTTGCACAAACATTTTGCTGAAAAACCAACAAACATCAAAGCTGTTTCGTAAAGCCACCGCGTTGTTTAAAAGTCAAGTTCAAACACAAAAGGCGACCACAATAGTTGCTTCCGCTCGGCATTTCCGCGGGAGTTTGCTAAACCGATTTTCTTAAGTACAAAAGAATTAAATAAGTAAGGAGTTGGGGATAGGAACTTACTGCTTCAGGACACAATACCGTCTATTTTACGTACCCTTGAGAGGTAAACTGCAGCCACAAGCATTATGTATACATAAAGTTAAAAAAATCAATAATTCTAGACTTTGTTTTTAATGTTGCAAAAGTTTTGCTAAAATTAGTTAAGTAAAATCTCTAAAGTTGGTTAAAATAGGTATAAATGTGACGCAAAACTCTGAACTCAGCACGAAAATAATTCTAATGTCCCTCCACTGACACTCCAACCAAATTGAATCCAACCTAATGGAATATTCTTTTCAAATTCAAATTCATTCATGCACAGAGTGTTTTACATTGATCTTATTATGTTATTTTTTTGAGACCATTTTAAATAATAAAAGTGCTTACTAGATACAATAATAATTGAATTTATTCACAAAGAAAATTACAACTAATACAGTATTTACAATATTCACAATATTTACAAAATACACATGAAACAGTTGAGCCATCTACAAACCGTTGCAAACGATTTATAGATACTCAATTGGTCCAAATAAGTACCAATCAGTGCTTACTTAGGTAACTACATTATTTTATAATCAAAATTGCAAGAAGAGAATGCAATGAGCTTTTGGGAGACTTTAACTGTCATGAGTAGTCATGACATAGTTAAAAGGTATGAATAAAATGAATATGGTATTTGAGTATTCCTATTTTACAACCCAGACACTACAAATCTAACCCGAACCCTCAAGGACCATTTGAAAAGATTAAGTGCTGGCCATAGTAGTCATATCCTGTTTTAGACTCTGGAATTCTTATTTGGACTAACTAACAGTCTACTATACCCGAGTTCTTGGTCTGTGGCGGTTTTCAACTGCAGAGAATAGAGATTTTTGCCGTGCATGCAGTTTATGGCCCAATCCAGAAGTCCCCTGTGTTCGTTCTGCGAAGGGGGTTTCAAAAATGCCTTTAGCGTCTGGTTGCAGGCGATTTTTGAATAAAAAGTCCTGAAATCGCCTGATGGGTTCATTTACACCGTTAACCTTTTGGTTTATAGTAACTAGAAAATAAATAAAGTTAAAAAATATTGTGTCCAGAGACTGATACTCCCCGGATTCAGGACCGCAACAGAGTTGTCCCAAGAGGCGAAGACATTGTATTCATTATGATAAAATGTAAAATGCAACGCGACGTTCTCCGTCGGCAACTTGCTAATGATTTAGATAATCTTGGAATTTGAGGGACTTGGTTTCGTCTTCATTGCCTGATCTGTTTGACAAAAACAACTATTAGGGCTATGAGTTGATATCTATTATCTGTTTCTAGTAGAGTAAGGCTTTGGTTATACCGCTACGGAACGGATTCGGTACGGAGCCCGTTAGTCTGAGTTTTGCTGTATTGATTTGCTACAAGTGAGAATCGAGAAACTCGCAGTTTTTGTAAGGAGAAAAATAGTTTGCAAATCTCCCGCTAGAGGCGCTTATCGGGTTTTCATACAAAATATCTTGCAAATCGCTTCTCAATAAGCGTTTCGATCGACAAAACAAAACTGAGACTAATACGAGCTCAGATCCGGACTCAAGCATAGATTTTTGTATGAAAATCTTTGCCTGAAATTTTACATGATCCTAAGATTCCTAAGATGAATTTGACGAAAGTGAATTATACACTCTCCAAGTCCACAAAGCACTACTTTGCTCCCCCGAGCCTCCTCACTTACTACGTGAAGGTAAGTTATGATGTTACTATAGCCAGTTTTAAGTTTACTGGCCTATGTTCACTAATATTCTATCCGGTGGTTACATTCTTTACTATTGCATGTAAGTAAGTTTACAAATGGACCAGTTGAGCTATCTGTAAATCGTTTGCAACGGTTTGTAGACAGCTCAACTGTTTCATGTGTATTCTTTAAATATTGTAATACTGTATTACTTGTAATTCTCTTTGTAAATAAATCTTTTAACAAATCAATAATAGTGTCAGCGTACACCAATATAGAAAATTACTATTTTTTATTTATTTAACCTATTGTGTCTCACTGCTGGGCAAAGGTCTCTCCCATAATTTTCCACTGGTCCCGGTCGTTGGCGTTGTTCCACCACTCTCTCATGTGAACGTCGAGATTGTCCCGCCTCCATAGGATACCTAAATGAGATCCCTACGGGAACTTTCTCTACCTTACATTGAAAACCCTATAAAATCAGCGCAGCCTTCAGAAGTACCCAGTGCACATTTCAAAAAGCTTTAAGTTCATTATTACCTTTTTTTTATGATAAAAGTAATGGAACAAGCTGATAGCCACCTGGTGTTAAGTGGTAACTTCTGCCTATAACAATGCATTACCTCACAGAGCAAGTCCAATGAGGACGTGCCCTGTAAGGCAATGCACTGCGTCCATCACTCTGAGACGTAAAGATCTTGAAGTCTCATGTGCCTGTAATTACACCGGCGCCCTTACCCTTCAAACCTACAGTAAATGGAGAAAACTTTTAGACAAAAAGCTCTTGCGTTCCTTTTAGCCACACACCTCGTAAGTTATTTTGACTCTGCTTAATTTATTTAAGTTTGTTTTATAAAGTTTGTGCAACAAGACACCAGCTTGCTTCTTTACAAAAAAACAAAATAAAAGTAAAATGCCACAGAGTAGGGAAACGAAGCGCCCATGCATAGATACGAATATGCGAGTAGAGCCAGACGTGTAAGCTATGTATTTTATTTAAATAGAGCCTCAAAGCTCGCTTAACTAACAACTGCTGGGAAATATAGATTCTCAAATGGCAACCAAAAAATGGCTTATTCCCATCGAGCGCACTCATTTGCATAGTGAGCTCGATGGGATTTTTTTCCCATCTGGCCCACCAATGGGCCAGTACAATTTTCATAGAGATATTTGGTCTGCTTGTTGGGGTTACCAAAAGCACACATTGCGTGTTTACAATTATATTGGTGTTTACGTTTTGTGGTAAGTCGTTGATGTAAATTAAGAACAACAAACTTCCGGTCACAGTTCCTCGTGGTAAGCATGGTAGCTGGTCACTTGGTGGATGTCAGATCTAGTTTTTTTAGATTTCTACAGGCTGATCATGATTATAATGATTTAGCTTGTTAGAATAATGATATGACTACTTTTACGCGTGTGCTTTGAAAAACTCATCAATTGCCAACAGCAACCAATGTTAGCACTAGCGAAACTTGACATATAATTCGTCTCTAGGTTAGCTGATAATTTTTTTGGCTCTGTGGAACAACCTGAGGCGTTTCGGGCATTACTCGACTTAATCAAAGTTTTCTCTTTACATTAATTTCCATTTTTAGAAGGAACAGAGCTAAGTATGGATTAGGTTGATTTATTTCGCTTCTACCTTTTTAAAAATAAGTAGGGTTTTGCTTTTGTTTCCCGTATGCGACATCCCTTAAATGTTTTGTTATTAGGTAGTTAGAGATGTCTGGAAAGAGGTAGCCAAAGAAACGTTTAGATCACAATAAAGACTAATAATAAATAAAATGAATAAATTCTTTATAGCAGACTAAAGAGAATAGTTATATAATTTACTCAGCATTTATGAACCGTTTCATTTAGCTCTAGAATTGGCGATCTTATCGCACAGCCAATTTCTTCCAAACAACCATATATTAATCTAGAACCTTAACTAACTTATAGTCGTTGTACTGAAATGTGGTGTCTAAAACCCACTAAAAAGTTACTGAAGAAAATCTTGAATTGGTTCATCCTGTTGGTTCATTCGTCAGGCAATTTCCTTGTCATAGAACTGAACCCGCATCTATAGTTTCAGTCACAGCCGTGAGGTCAGAAGGAGTTTTATGATAAGCCGTCATCCATCGGCAAGAATATCAGGTCATTCCATAGAGTCAATGACCGGCGGTAGGCTCGTTACCGTATTTCTTGGGCTAAGGCATGGGGTAAAGTTACTAGATGTCGCAGGGCATGATGCTTAAAAAACTAACTAAACATTTTATAAAGCTATAATTATATAGAGTTAAAGAATGTGGCAGAAAATGATGAATCGCGTTTTGAGGCAGTACTTTTAGACAAAAAAAGAAATATTTTGAGCCTAAGTATTTAAACTAAATAGGTAAGAGCACGTAAAAACTCGTCAATGCTCGTAAATGCTTGTAGATGTGCTTAGATGCTCGTAGTTGCTCGTAGATGCTCGTAGACGCGTGTAGATGCTCGTAGAGGCTTGTAATAAAGTTTTCATAGAACATCGTAGTAGATTCAGTCTACAATACATTATTTGGTTTTGTCTAAATTTTTATTTATCCTTATGTACGTTTACAAATTAATAGGAGCCACTTCCAGTATAGGCTACTTCGAACTCCTTGGTCTTTATCCTCGGGTCAAAACCATTATGTTTGAGGGCCTAAGTGTTGTAAACTTTAATAACCTTACCAGTAATTAGGGGTATCTTTACGGTATTCCATCAGGTGTTACTCAAGTTAATGCTTCTGCTTCTGAGCATTCTTTCAAGTTACCGTTAAAAGTTTTCACGCAACTTTACGACGTGGCGAAAATATTGAAGAGTGTAACCTTTTTGGATGATAACTTTTATAAGATTGATTCTATCAGTCCATTTGAGATAAAAATTGTATAGTAGAAGCCAAATAAGTACAAGCAAACGAAGTCACGCGACGAAATGGTCAATAAACTCAAGTAAATCGAGATTTTTATATTTTTATGTCAGTTTTCTATATTTTCTTTTCAAATCTGTGCTTGTGCCACGGTTGAGTCGACATTTTGGCACACTGGATGAGAAGACTCAATGGCGCGTCTTGGAAGGGACCTACAGCAGTGGATAAAAGTTGTTAATTATGATGATTTAACCCGAAACTATACAAGCTTGCATTATAGGCACCAGTTTATACCTGACTTGGTACTCATAGTATAATTACACGGTCAAAACCATGTATGAGCTGCAGGCAATAGAGCACTCAATATACCAATAACTTCGATTCGACGACCAATAATTATAATAGTAATGTATTTAATATTTATTTGGTTTTCCGAATAACATCACATTTACAGTAATTACTCGACATGATATGTTTACAAGCTAGCCGCAAAATTAGTTTGATTATTCATGTTCCATTCTATTTCAACAGAAAATATAATAATAATGTTTTTTTGTACGGTTACCTAATGAATAAAAATGTTCTTATTTTTAATTATCTATTTATTTCCTATCATCGAATATTCTAAAAAACTATCTTCGCACAATGCTTAGGTAGAGGTGTCACCTTCAAGATGGCTTCTTCTTCTTTTTTTATTTTTTCATGTTACCATTCCATTACAGAACATTTCACACAAAGCTTGTACAATGGAAACTAGATTGCTGATAGAACACATATATATACATTTTTTTGTAAATACCTGGAACTCCTAGGTCTACTCATTTATTTATTGCATCATTATATTATCTTAGTAAGTAGGTATAATCATAGTATTTTTTATTCTATTTTAATCTCCTTATTATATAAAATATTTTCTTATCAAATATTACACCCTAGCCGACCTTCCCATTTATACGCTCCACTCGATCCAAAGGTTGTCTGGAAGAAATCGCTCCCTAGCGATAAGACCGCCCATTGTACGTAATGTAATGTAATTTAGTCTGTCTCGCATATTAGTTTGTAAGGTGCACCTACGTACAATAAAGTATTTTCATTCATTCATTCATTCATTCGTTATGTATCATTGTATCATTATTATCATTTTATGCATCTCATTTATTGCATCACGCTATTTGAATTTTTTTTATACAACAATATGATGATACAAGCCGATGCCCCACCTGATGTTAAGTACCACTGTCTATACTGGCTGAGCAACACCACTGAGAACGTCCTGTGAGACAATGTATTATTTTTACGGTTGACGCAAACCGATCGCCTGATACGTAATCAGAGAGTTTGTAACCTCATTCACAAAAACACGCCGACAACATCAAACAAGCCAACCGCTAAACAAATGGCCCCCATTTCCTCAATATATTTTGTGTTTTACAAAAAAAGTGGTAGATTTAACCTCAAAACAGTCCCTGGTGAATAATAACGTAAAAATACATAATAGCATTTGAATAAATATCGCGTTTCGTACAATTCAAACTCAATAGAGGTTTTTTTTATGATATAAGTAATGGAACAAGCTGATAGCTCACCTGATGTTAAGTAACTTCTGCCTATAACAATGCATTACCTCACAGAGCAAGTCCAATGAGGACGTGCCCTGTAAGGCAATGCACTGCGTCCATCACTCTGAGACGTAAAGATCTTGAAATCTCATGTGCGTGTAATTACACCGGCGCCCTTACCCTTCAAACCGGAACACAGCAATGCGAGCATCGCTGCTTGGCGGCAGAAATAGGTACGGTGGTAGTACTTCCCCGGACGAGCTCTCACAAAGAGCTCTACTACTACTACAGTGCTAGTACAGTCAGATATAATAAAAGTGTACCTATACATTTTTTTTAAGTAAGTATCTCGTTGTCCTTCAATTAAGAGTTTCTAGCATTTCATAAAATCGCTAGTAGCATAGGTTACATTATCAAAGTGTACGGTATTGGAGGGCAATCTGCTTTTTCTCCAATAAAAAAACACAATTTTGAACTATAATACCGCGTTCACACTATGCCATTGCCGCTGCCGGCATGAATGCCGCGATTAATTCCGGAATGATTGCACATCAACATCGCCTTTATTCCTACACCGCGTTCACACATGTCCATGCCCGCTGCCCGAATAATTGCCGCGATTAATTCCTCAATTATTGCCACAGCAACATCGCCAAGTTCATGCCCTAGCTCCTTGGTGAGAATAAAGGCTATGTGGCTGTGGCAATAATTCCGGAATTAATCGCGGCATTCATGCCGGGCATAGTGTGCACGCGCTATAAGGCCCGTTGCTGATTTACTGCTCAAGCACTGGCCCGGACTCAAGCATAAATTGTTGTATGAGAATCTCTACTCAAATCTACGATTGAGTAACTATTTCTGTATTGGCATACGGGCCTAAGTTTTCGTGATACAATTTCTATATTCTAGCAATTGAGTAGGTACCTCTTGGACGAGTTTGTTTTTTGAACTTAAAAGCTAGTAAGTAGAAAGACGTGCCGACCCGCGGTACTAACCTAGTGAACTATAAAACCGATGAAGACATAAAGCAAGTTTCACATCGTAAAACGAGCCGAAGGTATCGGCAGGTATCTGTGCAAGACAGTTTTAGGGTCCCGCAGCGAAATGGAAAATTTACTGTCGACCTGTGTACTGAACACGTAGGAGGTACAATTGTGGGGGTTTTTAAAGATATACGGCTTTTAGAAGCCGCGCGAAATATAGGCACTTACGTTATATTCTGGGGAAATACGTAAAGGCGGAAACTAATTTCTCGCTCTTGTAAGTCCAATATTTGGGGTGAGTTTGTATACTAGTGGTCCTAGTGAATACAAATATTCTTCAATGAATTTCAGTGTGCTAGCATTTCAAATGTCGAGATTTCCAAGTAAGATCTCAACCAAAAGTTATTTCCAAAAGTGTTAAGATTTTAATCTAACTTCAGGCGAAGTTGCGAACTCATTCGGCGGTCGTGTACACAATTTGACGAAACAAAAGGGAGTAACTAAGCTCTTAAGACTCATACCTACAATATTTCACTATAAACTGCTTGAGAGTTGTAAGCCCGGTTACGTATGTTTAGAGTCGTGACAATTATATTCGGCTTTACATAATTAAGACCGAATGAACGCCGCTTATCACGCATTTAATCTAACTACTAAAATATTATACCCGTCTTTTGTATATTTTTGTCTAACATGACTAGTATAACACGGGATATTTCTAGGGTGGTGTTCTTACAAAATTGATTGTCTAAAAAAGTCTTGTCATAAATCTTTGTATTAGTGTATACCTAGAATCCAAAGTCGAAGTTTTTAGATTACAAAAGTGAAACCACTTTTGGACAACAAAAAATCGCGGAAC
The DNA here is from genome assembly GCA_918843925.1 of Eulithis prunata. Lineage (NCBI taxonomy): Eukaryota > Metazoa > Arthropoda > Insecta > Lepidoptera > Geometridae > Eulithis > Eulithis prunata. Next base: position 969,215 of record OU974016.1, on the reverse strand, counting down.
ATACACGGGGGTTCCCCGCTTCAGGCTGCCACTTGACACTTCTTCCTGATAGCCTGTATGTACTATTATGTACTATAGAGCACATAGTGTAAATATAGTTTTCTTGTAAGGCCGAACACTGACAACTCTAGACGGTGTAATATGAGTTGAGTCATGTCTCAATTGTCCTCAAAACGGGACATTATGCAAGGGCACGTTAGATATCGCTGTATTATAGGATCTAGGGTCGATTGCTTATACTGTTACATATTACCACTTACTATAGGTAAACCCTTTACACGTACCAACTCAGTATACTATGCATCTGTGGTAATGGGGTTAAGATATTACTGGCTCAAATGCCAGAAACAATGGTCTGGGTTAACGTACGTTGTAACTGGTATAAGTACTAAAGGGGTGCTAGGCCGGGTAACCTCCACGCGGTGCACCCTGGAAACACCATGAAACACGCCCGCAGAGTACTGTGGACGTGTTTCATGGTGGCCAGTAACCCGGCACGGTGGGCCTCTCCGCGTGTCCCTCTGATAAGCAGAGGGCACTGCGTGATGAGGCAGGGTAGACTTCGGTCTACCCAGGTGGGTCCGGGCCCCCTTGTTTGGTGGCCCGGACGACGGGGGCCTTGGGCCCCCGAGCGGGGGAGAGCGCGCGGGACGACGCGGAACTGTCCCGCGCCGCTCTGACGCATGGTGGCGAATGGCGGGACCGCAGTAGAGCACCGGCCCCGCATAGCAGACATTCGCCACCAGCGGACGGGAACGGCCGAGCCGCTTGCCGTTCCCAGGCCCCACCCTGCAAGGGGAGGGGCGTGCGGGCCCCGCTGTAATGGCGGGCTTCGTCGGCGGGGGACTGGACGTAAAGGCTCTGCCGGTTTCCCAGTCCCCCCCACTAAGACGACGCAGGAGCGCCGCTGGGTTTTTAGTGGGTATACCGGCCTTGTGAGGGGGCCGGGGAGTCCCACATACCCCCCTTCATGCTCTCTAGTGGAGGGGGGATGCGTCATGCATTTTCCCAGCGCAAAAAAAAAAAAAAAAAAAAAAAAAAAAAAAAAAAAAAAAAAAAAAATGGTATAAGTACTAAAAAGCCATGACGTTACTTTTTAAGTATTGGTAGGTACCTATCTAGGAAATTAATATATTCATTTCAGATTACGGATATTTTAGCTAACTACTTCTTTACACAAAATGAGTTCTCTTAAAATAAAAATAAATAAAGCCATTTAATTCCCACAATTAATTACGTCATAACAAAAATTAAAAAAAAAAACAAAACCCAAAGGTGGATGTAGACCTCCACCATGTTCCATTGATATCGATCCTGGTATCGTTATGTGCCGTTCGGGTCAGCAGGTTTCTGACAAACGGTCCTCGGGCTCAACAAAATGACCAGCTTCAAAAGAAGATTGTGAAAAGAATTCAACAGGATATGCAACACATCGACAATGCATCTAGTATTGCGAATAAGGTGACGGTAACAGTTACCATCAGGTGGGCTGTATGCCTGTTTGCCTGACTATAGCTAATATATTTAGTAAATATATCAGTTAAGTTCATCGCGCTTCACATCCCACGCTAAACTTGGCGTCGCACATTCGTGTGTCTGCATAATGCGCTGTTAGCCACTGAATAATTGAAATATTACTGGCATTGTAATAGCAAGCCTGCTGAGCTGTGAATAGTGTTTGTTGGTCGTCAATCACATGGGTTTGCAACCACATTACACGGTGGGAATTTTCTAAAACTGTGTATCTATTATGTTTGATCTCGTTAATCGTTGTGAATCAGCATTGATGTTTTGATCAATAAAAACCGGGTTAGTCTCATAATCCCCTTGATTTCAAAATTTTAAAACAAGCCTGTAATTAATTGTTCTTCTTCTTCTCTTCAATAATGGCCTCTGTCCGTCATTTCGACAAACAATTTTGCCAATGTCAAGTGATATAATTGTAATAATATATAAGTCAAGTCAAGTCAGTTGTCAAGTCGGCTGTCGTTTGTTTTGAAAAGAAAATGGTGGATTTTCTCTTCAAAACCTAACACGAATTTTCACATTCAGAAAAATCACTTTACACACATTTATTCCAATGGCTCACACTTTATGTTACGACCTAAGTATTATTGGTTAAAATTCCACCAAAATTAAACATTAATACTCATAATAACACAAGAAAAACTATTAAAATAAAAATGATGTGTTGTTTCAAAAAATGTGAAAACTCGAATCCTGTAATTTATTAATGACGTTTTATTTATTTAACACCAATGTGTGGAAGTTTAGAAGAACGAATGAGATGGAGTGAACGCGAAGGCAAATCTGAAAGACTTCGTTCCCTTCGTTCGTTCACTGATGTGGTAGCCAATATAATGTTTTTTTTAATACGTAGAAGTTATGACATCATCATCATCATTATCAACCTAAATCAGTTCACTACTGGACGCAGATCTCTCCCAAGACGCGCCATTGGACCCGGTCTTCGGCTCTTTTCATTTGTTTTGCCAGCTACATTTCGCAGATCATCACCCCCACCGTTGCCGGAAATTAGTACATTTTTACAAAAATCTTTTTTTTATGTAACCTACTTATAATTTCTTATTACATTTAAGATCTTGGCCTGTAACGGCGTTAAATCGCGAGGAGTGGAAGGAGGGAGGGGAGGCCTTTGCCCTGCAGTGGGAAAACCATGGCTGAAAAATAAAAATAAAATAATAAATAACCTACTTATAAATAGCTATTTTCCTTATAATTCATTATGAGTTATAATTTATTATGAGCTATGTTTTATTCAAATATGTGTTCGTATAAACATAAACATTTTGTTAAAACGGAACAGTATTGTTTATCAAAAGCATAGTGAAACGAACATGTTAGCTTCCGGCGTTAACAAATAGTTGTTGTAACAATCGCGAAAGGGTTCAGTATAATTATTTTCAATAGGTACAGTATAAGGTAATAAAAAATTGCATATATTCTCATTATGCTGGTCGTCATCAGAGTCTGAGAAGACACCAGAATCTGAGACGATTTAGGTTGATTTTTTTAGTTTTTAAACTAAAAGCACAGATTATATAAGCTAGTAGGTACAGAATCAATCTAAAAGACATTGAGGTAGTATGTAAACATATTACATAAAGGTTGATTTACATCAGGCGAGCGAATGCTCATTCTATTCCCACTATGTCAAATTCTTTTAGTGTAAACAGGCGTAGAGCATTATTTCGTTGTTCTTAGAGCGTTCGCAAAGATTCTAGGAATATTCTAAGAATGCTCGCTCGTTCGATGTAAACGGCGCGCGCGCGTGAACAGTTGCTTAGAGCGTTCTTGCGTGTTCCGACTTGTTGGCGGCCCAGCGGTTTCAAAGAGTTTTTGTATAATTGCGATTGCGAAAGAATGCTCTTGTTCTAGCTCTAGCTCTGTGTTCGTTTGGTGTAAATCAACCTTTATACATCATACGAGGTAGAATTTAAAGACAACGTCTTTTGAAAATTTGAAAATCGAATGATCAGGCTGTTGTCACACAAACTGGTCGAAGACAAAAAAAAATTTTAGAGCAGTCGCATTTTTTTTTTTTATGAGCTATAGCTAAGCATTTCGCTGCCAGCACACCTGGTGGTAAGTGTAGCTGCAGCCTAAGTTGGAGCACCTATTCACTCTTTTCTTGAAAATTTCTAGGTTATATCTTTCAGGAAATACTGATGATTTTCCGAATGTATTCGTATATTTCTCACGACAAAGTCATAATACAGCCTCTTGTTTAAATCTCACGGAACCCTAAAAATGCCCGATGCGTTCGGTCGTACGGAACACGGCTAGCTTGTTTATTTGTTTGTTACTGTGGATGTCGTTATTTGTTGTGATCTATACATACATGGATGTACACATACATCTATTTTTAGTTGCCTGTTCGGTTTAGTTTATACGGATACTGACAGATTGACGAATGAATATTGCTTTAGTCACAAAACCTTCACAAAGCTTCCAAATGCTCGTACCCTAAGCCGTTACTCATGATTTTTTTCCTCCAACCTGATACAGTTTTCACTGTAAATTATTTGTTGTTTGGATTGAGTGAAGTATTTTCAGGATACCTATAGGTGAAAAATATTCTGGAAATGTGTGTCAATATATAAAACTCTTTTGAAGCTGACAGAGAATCAACGCACAGCCTAAACTATAAGTCCTAGAGGTATGAAATTTGGAGGGTAGTATCCTTATATAGTGTAGGGGTGCACTAAGAAAGGAATTTTATAACGTCACACTCTAAAGGGTAGAACGCGAGCAACGCCGCGGGCGACGGCTAGTTTTTTTATAAATTTTTTTTAGATCTCACTACATTCACTCTTAGCTCTATTGTTTTTAACTTGTTTTTTATTTACTTTATGCAACACTTTATGAGATGAAATGAAGCAGCAAACCGATGGCCCACCTGATATTAATTGTTGACCGTTGTGTGTAACAATACATATTTTTTTAATAGAACTACTTTTACAATTTTCTCGTGATTTTTTCTACATTTCTTTCTTTCTTTTCGTATTATCCATTTTCTTCGTTATTCCTATAAAAATAGTAAAAAACGTTAAAAGACGAGTTTGTGAAGCAGAATCTCACGAGCACTTCCTGGTAGCAAGATGAGCAACAGTCCCATTAAACCTACCGAAACCTATTCCGTGTAATCGTCTTGTTTGTCAAATAAGGACCGAAAAGGACTGGAACTTGCCATCATCTAAAAAACAGCTACCGTCATTTAATTTAATATGAAGGTTCAGACAGTCAACCACAACAATGACGTTGGTTCTTTTTTTTTTTTTTTAAAGGGATTATATATATAAACTGTTTACCGCTTAAAATTGATATAAGTACCTATTCCAGAAATCGCTTCCAGTGGGGATTGTACAGGCCAGTAGCTAGATAATTTAAAACATCGCAAAAATGTATGATTAGTCATGTTTAGACCACTAATCGTGATATTTCTGTCATCGTCAGTATTTTCTGAACGTAGGAGTTTTCAAGAAAAGAGAGTAAAGGTTTGGGGAACGCTCAAAGCTTTTTTAAAATCTAAACTTTAAATTTTGTTTCATGAAAAATTATTTCAATTAAATTAATTACATTTAAAGTGAAACGTCTGAGACAAAGTTAATTCTCTAGACGAATGAATAAAACAATCTTACTAACTAAGAGCCACAAGGCACAGATAGCGTGGGCGGTAGAGATAAGCAACTCGGCGACGGGATGCAGGCTTGCAGAGCTTGCATTTAGGCATTGGGTGTTGTTATGATGAATGCACTGGCCGGTTGTATAACTAGAGTGAAAAGGAGTGTTATGGCTAAGCGTGCTCAACTTAAGGTTGCAGCTACACTGACAACCAAATACTTATAGCAAATCAGAGGAACAAAAATTAATTTTGTATTCTCTAGCGATTGTCGTTATATGTGTTGGTTAAATCAACTACCGTCATATACCGGCTGCCGTTTTACAGGAACAGCTAACGCTAAAGAGGCAGTGGATAGTGAAACATAAACAAAGAGGGCGCGAGGGTTCCGTCGGAAAAAACAAAATCATTTAACTCTATAACTTAGTCGAGTTTTTTGGCGAAATGTTTGAATAGTTTGTTAGTGCAACTTTTTACAGTTTTTAGGGATTATTGATGCACTTTTTTTATGTGGGTACGTGCTAAATATTTGAGTTTTTTTTTTTTTTTTTAATATTCACGGACACTTAACACAACGCCTTCTAGTCCCAAACTAAGCAAAGCTTGTACGATGGAAACTAGATGGCTGATAGAATACATACATACATTTTTTTTTTTGTAAATACATACTTATAATACATAGTAACACCCAGACATAGAACAAACATATATGTTTGCCACACACAAATGTTTGTTCTCGGTGGGGATCGAACCCACGACCCACAGCATGGAAGGCAGAGCTACTACCGACTGAGCCATGACGCCTGTTTTAGTAGTTGTAGGGCTTTTGTGAAAGAGTTTGTTCAGGAAATTACTAGCACCGTACCTATTTATGCCATCAAGCAGTGATGCTTGTTCATACTGCTTTGTTTGAGTTACCTCACAGAACATTTTTTTTATTTATTTATCTTTAAAAAACACAACTTATTTTGTACTACAGAAACCACAAGGTTAATAGGCATGACTACATGACTCTTAACGTCGATAGCCTTACATTGTGACGGCGTATTGACACAGACCAACAGACATACTCTGTAGAGTTATGGGTTTTTTTTTTAATGATGAACGTAATAGAACAAGCTGATAGCTCACCTGATGTTAAGTAGTAACTTCTGCCTATAGCAATGCATTACCTCACAGAGCAAGTCCAATGAGGACGTGCCCTGTAAGGCAATGCACTGCGTCCATCACTCTGAGACGTAAAGATCTTGAAATCTCATGTGCCTGTAATTACACCGGCGCCCTTACCCTTCAAACCGGAACACAGCAATGCGAGCATCGCTGCTTGGCGGCAGAAATAGGTACGGTGGTAGTACTTCCCCGGACGAGCTCTCTTAAAGAGCTCTACTACTACTTTTATAAGCTGAAATAACTGCTTATTATTAGGTGGCCCATATCCTCGTTCAATCACTTTTTCTCATAAAAAAGAGCTACTCATTTAGACATGTAATATTTATTTATTTAGTTTAGTTTAGTTTAAAAACCACTCGTTTAGGCCAAGTTCCAGTGGCTAACTGCCAAACTCAGTACAAAAACTTTAAAAGCTCTATTGTCGTGAATAAAACAGGAAGCATAACAATAAACAACACATTATAACGCTAAATGCAAAGGTCCACGCTTTCTTACCATGAGAATAGTATAGCATAGAATACTATTTCGGTAACATTTCACTATCATCATTCCTCCGTAGAGGTCTCTCCCAAAACGTCTCATTGAGCCCTGTTTTTTTCTCATTGATTGTTAGCGGTGCATTCATTAAACTGCTTAGCTAGTGGTAGAGTTTGTAGATCTTCAATAACTTACCGAAAACCGCTCTACACAGATCCACTCCGACTAACTCCGACTAACGACAGGCGTCATGGCTCAGTCGGTAGTAGTTCTGCCTTCCGTGCCGTGGGTCGTGGGTTCGATCCCCACTAAGAACAAACATTTGTGTGTCGCAAACATATATGTTTGTTCTATGTCTGGGTGTTACTATGTATTATAAGTATGTATTTACAAAAAAATATGTATATAAGTATTATATCAGCAATCTAGTTGCCATAGTACAAGCTCTGTTTAGTTTGGGACTAGAGGGCGTTGTGTGTAATGTCCAAGGATATTTATTTATTTATTTATAGCTTTGACCAGCCCGATCACGTACTAAAAAATCAAGTATGTAGCTAGTTTTTCACTCGAAGCATTCCACTTTCCGCATCAAATTATTCTAGGCTATGGTCGCATGCAATTTAGTCACAAGAAAAGCCTACTTTCTCCCCCTTTTACGAGTCAAAAAACTTCTCTTTCTAGGCTTTTTCGCTCTACTGCTCAGCGAACCTTAACATTCATCACAGTCTTTGGCGACCAATCCATCATAAGATTATTCCTCAAACGCTTTCTCAGCCGCCTTCGACGCCACTATTTTTCAGGTATCCAGTTGGTAGTGATGGTAGACCAGTATCTTGAGACTTCCTACTTAAATAAAGATAGGTTTTTTTTTTAAGTCTTAACTGGCAGACGAGCAGGCGGGCCACCTGATGGAAAGTAGTCACCGCGGCCTATGGACACCTACAACACCAGAGGTGATGCTAGTGCGCTGCTGGCCTTTTAAGAGGAGACAAACCCGCCTTTTGAAGGACCCCATCTCGAAACTCCGTGGGAAAACCGCAGAGGGAAGTTTGTTCCACAACTTACACGTACGAGGGAGAAAAGACCGCGTGAAAAGGTATCTAAAGTACTAGGTATCTAAGGTACATGACCTGCCCACTGCCACTTGAGTTTTACAGTTCCGGCTCAACATCAACAATTCCGGTCAGAAAACGGTGTTTGTCACACTCCTTTCTGTTCTATATGTAATGTATACAGTTCTAAGACTGGGTAAGTTTTATTTCCTGGCCGGTGCTTTCCAATTGGGCTGGAGTGTATAATCCGTACGCAGCTAATGTGCCAATTTTATTATACCAACGGCTGCTGTATGATGCCAAGTCGCCACTTGCAGAGGGATAATTCTCTTAGAAAGGTAAAGTAAAAGTGATTGATTGCGGTGTCATAAAAGTCGATTTAGCTACCATTTTGTGACCTTTATGTATGATATTCCAACAAAATCTCAATTAAGTATATATTTATAAGATTTTACTAAGAGAATTAACTCGTTGGGTGTTTGTTTCAAAAATGGTTTTCGCCTTTTAGTAAACTATTATACTTGAGTTTTATTGGACGTAACAGCCGTATTGTAAAAGGTTACTTGTCTTTTATATTTTATCTCTTTTGCTATGAACATCAAAGATTCATTAGTACAGGAATATGAGGTAAAAAACTTGATCGTCTAAGTTGGACACAGAGCTATCCTATAGAATTTCAGAAAGAACGTTTCTTGGCCTACTTGGTCCATCGACTTCCCGGGACCCTAACAATGTTGCTGGTCCAGAGATATAACTAACTAAGATATCTAACTTAGCCAATTTTCAATTAAATAAATGGGCATCTTCCATAACAATTCTCGTTATCAAATCGAGTCGTTTTCGCGGCACATACCATACTTAGACGGTGTTTCTAACTAAAAGTTTTTAAACTATGCCATAGTTTTAGTCCTGCAAATGTGAACTAAAACAATAATATCCAAAACTTTAGTTTATTTAACATAGTATTTCGCGTAATACTTCGTATTTCCACGTCCACACATATGTTGCCATTGTTTTCAACTGACACGTCTCGCTGCTGTCAAAGAATATGTAATACGTAGTTCCTATACGTAAGAAGAAGCGGGACTCCCATTCTACTAAAATTTCACACTGAAAATCTCGTTTTGTATGAAGCGTGATTCAAATTTTGACCCCCGTTTCATACTTTGTTCGTTTTTCAAAAGCACGAGGCTCGTCGAGTCATCCACCACGGCACAGATCATATAATACTATACTAGTCCACGGTCTTTCATTTTCAAAACACTCTACCGGCCAGCGCTAACCATAACTCTACCCTTTGTAACTCAAAGAGGTTGGTTCTACGGTGCATTTCTAACATAAACTTTGGCCGCACTCTATTTGCTTCTGTGAATATTTTACCCGATTACATCCATTCACTGTATCAAAGGTTCACGCGTTCACGTGCCAGAGTAATCTGATGTTGCCAACACGCAGTGTCATATCGAAATGCTGTGGCTGTTTCATTACTTCGAAATAATATGAATTAATTTCTTCATGTGTATAAGTACACATGTGGGTGTAGAGTTGGGATGAGAGAGCGATTTTATCGATAGTTCAATATTTTGATAAGTTGTTATGTAATGATGTATTTTGTTTATTAGATATGAGATATGCATAGAAAATTAAAGCTATTTTCCATTTTTTTTTATTTCTTCAAAGAAAACAGCATGGATCTATGTAATAAAAATAAAATTAATAGATATTTTTAAAATAATACTATAGCTACCTACCAAAGTATGGTATAACTGAGTTTTCTGTCAAAAACAAAATCAATGTCAAGGTAAATAATTATTTATTTAAGAAAAATCACAAGGGTCATTTAGAATTGGCTTAACATAATATCTACTAAGTGACTTTATAACGTTCACTATCAAACTTACAATAATTATGATTCATAGAAGTCTATCGATAACACCAGCTGTTATTAGTCAACACCGTCTTGTCCCTACTTTAATTGTAAATTGTTCTCGCGAAGCATTAGTACCTAGGAGAGATGATCAGCTGGCATATCTGCATTTGTACAGACAAACAGTCAAAACCTATTATAAAAAATCTCTATGTAATAGTTGAAAACCCGGACTACTATTTCGAATCTTCCACTTCACTCACACGCCAGAGAAAAATAAAAGACGATTTATTAAAATTAATGCTCTACTTTCAAAACATTATTGGTTACAAAGGCTCCTCTAAGGACTAGTTAAAATGACTAAAAAGTTGCCATCTCATGCAAGTGGATAGCATCAGAGAATTTGTCACAAATGCTAGGCCTTATTATTCAATAAACAATTTTATTCCTATACAAATAGAACTCTTATGCATTATAAGAGATTACGAATAGCAATATTATTTTTAAAAAAATATGGTTTCTGTGCATATGGTATAGCTAAGTAAATATTAAGGCTCTGAGGGTAGTATTTAATTAAAAGTTGTGTCACGCCCACTGTTTGCGGGTGACGGCGTGAGTTTTCATAATTTCCTCGAATCTGTACGAGTCTTTGAATAACTACATTTGTTGCAAACGTTTCCATTAGATTAGAATATTACTGGTTGTAAAGCTATACTCACGTGCAAGTTGTATACGAATAATTAGGAGCCACCCTGTTGATAGTTGGTATTGAATGAATAATAAATAATAAATAAATAAATATTCACGGCCACTTAACACAACGCCTTCTAGTCCCAAACTAAGCAAAGCTTGTACGATGGAAACTAGATGGCTGATAGAATACATACATACATTGTTTTTTTTTGTAAATACATACTTATAATACATAGAAACACCCAGACACAGAACAAACATCTATGTTTACAACACACAAATGTTTGTTCTCGGTGGGGATCGAACCCACGACCCACAGCACGGAAGGCAGAGCTACTACCGACTGAGCCATGACTGAATGAAATATTTATTTGACTTATTTAGGTAACACAGTTAACATTTTTAGGTACACAGTCAGATTATCTTAGGTAATAGTTTTATCAGAGAGAATTCAGTCGTTGCTTTAGGTCATTTAGCGGTCGAGAATTTTAATTCAGTCCTATAAGTTATTTGAAATGAAAATCCTTCAAATAATTTAGCACAATCCCCGATCGAACGCTTCCTTGGCCAATCTTCCAAATCCCCATTCAGACAATCCCCAGATTTGGAATAAAAGAAAAATTAATATTCCCACCTCGTGCGGGCGGATCACTCTGCGTTATTTCGCCAAAATTGGGTATTTGGGACATTGGATGAAAGCATTTCGTTTCTGGGAACACACAGCCTTTACGTGACGTCCGTTACCACAGAATATCTATTTCAAATCGTGATAATATATAATTATTTTAGTAATCTCAGGTAATAATAACCTTGAAGAATTTTAATTTGATTTTTTTCCAATTTGAGCCTTCTCACTAACTTTCCGGAGCCATATATTTTTTATGTAAGCAGTAGACTCACGTGATGGTAAGCGGGGTCAACGTGACGTAGAGTTTTTTTAATTGTTTAAATTTTAAATTGCCTTTGTTCTATCATAATCAGCCTTAATGATAGATATAGCAGTTAGTGCATCCCGCATTTTTACAACCTTTTGTTCCGAGCGTGACGTCAGCAAGCAAGTATCACTACTTTGTAGAAGATCGATGATGACGGTAGCCGTTTCCGAACAAAATCTAGCTTAACTGGGAAATTTTAAAAAGATCAATGCCTAATAATCCAATATGGAATGAATTGCCTGTAAATTCGACTCGGACGTGCCGTGCATCGGAGACAAGACTAGGCTTTGGGAGATAGAGCCGGGTAAATATAGAGATAACTTTGCAGAGACTGATATAATAAAAAAGGTCAAAAATTTTACAAAAATAATTATAGAGATAATGGAATAGGTCTACTTAATCAGCAGTCTTCATGATGATATTATGTATTTAGGAGTATTTTTTTAAAAGCAAAGCTATATGTAATTCTTAGTCAGGAACAGGACGCATATAGCCCGTAGAGTATGTTAGTACCGTGATTCTTACGAATATGCTATTTTCTAATTGGTCTGGTTATTTAAAATAAAAAAGGAAGACTTCTGGGTAAGACTTATTTCTTGTCGTCTCTGAATCAGTTTATTACTCTACGACATTAGAAAGTTGAGTTGTCTCTGAATCATTTCACTACTCTACAACACTAGAAAGTTTGACCTTCTTTCAGCATTACACCAATCTGGCTCCTAGCCTTCAGTTGCTTCAGTAAATGAAAAATTCTAAAAGACCTAAGAACTAAAACGCATTTGCTACCTCGGGTACATGCACTAGGAAACTTTTTGATATCATGCTTTTTTATGAAAAAAAGTTGTGGAAGTTATTTACCCACCTGAAGTTAAGCGGTTACCTTTGCCAAAGATGCGGCATTACCCCACTGGGACGTACCACCTGTTCCAAATAAGCTTTCGTTACAAAAGAGGAGGACGGGCTTTTAAAAGAGTTAATCCCATCGAGCTCCGTCTAGCCCACTAGTGGGCCAGTTGCAAAAAAAATCAAACATTGTACCTATTACTTCTGCAGACTGCCAAATACACAGAGCTCGTCATCAGTATACGTGATCTGTGAAGCAATGCATTGTAATAGGCATTGATTACCGCTTTAACATCAGCAGTGCAAGTACCGAACCGTCAGCTTGTTCCATTATTTAGTCGTTTTAAAAACAAGTATGAGTAGATTGAGTAGACAAACATGGCTCCCGAATTGTTGTCAACCATGATTGAAGTATCATTATTCAAACACAAAATGGATCACCTACATTATTGTTTCTCAATTGATTGGTAACTCGGAAAAATTTCATTTCCTACGGGATATGGGTTTGTTTAAAGAGCTTGTTCAGAACACAAATAATGGAAATAAATCATTTTTCTATCAAGTCGTAGTTACGAACAATATCCTGAGGCAAATGTTTTTATGTTCGTACGCTCTTGGCCTGTCCAATAATATGGGTTTTATAAAACTTAACTACTTGACTACCAAGAAAATAGGTCAGTTTAGGTATTTTTTCGGTAGTAAATCTGTAGTTACAGTTGTACATTTTTCCTACAAATCCAGCAAAATAAAATTATAACCATTCTTTTTATTTTTCATTAAAAGGTCAAGAAATGCTGTAGATAGGTAGGTACGAATACATACTAGTACAAGTCAACACCATAAAGACTCAAGCATAGTTTTCGATACTTTTCAATGAAAAACTCTTAGCTAAAGACTATGTTTGAATCTTACAACTTCAGCATAGATATAGAGTTTTTTTTTCTATGATAATATACCACCTACTTTAAGTAAGTATACCAATCATGTAACGCACTTGACCATATTTAAATTAAGATGCTGGTTGAAAATAAAGAGAAATTTCGAGAATCATTCTATTTTCGAAAAACAGCCGCTTGGAGTTATGGAGGCGGCGTTTTGTCAGCGGCGGCCGCGCGGTGCCGACTCATGCGTTCCGTGTTTGTGGAAAGACAATTAAAATGCTAATTATTTGCAGACAACTCATATTTTGACTAATGCAGAGCTAGGAAGGTTTTTAGACCTACCTTGAGTAAAGTTTCTTAGATGGTTTAATTTATTATCTAAATAAAGTACTTACAAATTAAAATTGTATATCACGCGGCTCAATAATCTGCATGACAACCAATACATGCACTAGCATCCAACTTAAACTGAAACCATAAGGCATACGAGGATCATTTAACTCCATTATTCTACTAAATATAAGCACGAAAGTTTATGAGAATGTATGGATGTAAGTTTCATCCAAATCGGACGAGTAGTTTCAGTATAATTATAAACACAAACATCCAAACATCTTTGACATTTCATAATATTAGTGGGATGGGATTATTCACTATTAACCCAATATTTTTCCATTAAAAAGCCCATGACGGTTTCTCCAAGTTTGAAAAAAAAGCATAATTATTAGTAAAACATCATTTGTGCCCATTGAGATACTCAATTGAAGCACATTGTATAAATATCTTTGGTTGCGATCATGTAAAGTAATTTATCAACGCACAATTGAACGTCCCCTCTATACAGTTACTCATCCACACGATTGCGCAGTCAAATGTTTGTGAGTTTGCGAACACGATAACAAAATCCCTTTATTTTGAACTGAGAACTCCGCGAATTATTAATTAAGCCAACTCCGTAAAATATAGCCTTGCGGTGTTGGTGTTGCCCGAATCAAATATAATTTTGCTGCGAGATAATAAATTACCTTGACATCTGACATTGAAAGTTCACTTATAAAATTAGGATTTTGTAAATTTGATTAATGTTAAACTGGACTAAGTTGCCTGTTTAATATAATACCATTATTTAAGTAGATTTTTTTGTTATTAATTGCGGTGCTTTCAAAATAAAATTGTATACAAAAAAAAATACTGGCAACATTGGGCAATAGGTGCTTTCCCGATCACTGTGGGAGACATTAATATTTGAGTTTTCTACAGAATCTACTTTATAACTGTAACCTGCATCTTAATATTTTTTTAATATTTTTAATAGGTAACCCACTTACCTAAAAACCTCGTGCAGCTAAATACACCTCCATAGTTCAAATTCAAATTCAAATTCAACTTCAAATATATTTATAGTTAGAAATACCAGACGCGTAGATATTCAATATCTGATTTTATCCACGTTTTTCGTTCTCAATTGTCACTTGTTGAAATAAACTGGCCCTTTTCAGCTAACTGGCGTCTCTAATAACCAAATTAACATATTTTATTGGCAATTTAAAGGAAAACGAATTTAGTTAGAATAAGATTAGGTCCGGCGTAAGTAATGTGTAGGGCAACATCTGTCCTAATTCTAATTGATTGAAGTGCCAAACGGGGGTCACGGCGGGTCAGGGGTTAAGGATACTACCTAATAGACCCGAATAAAGTAGGCAGTTGATAGTACCTACCCCTCCTTGATGAAATTAAATAAAGGATGGTAAAATTTTCAGTTTAGAACAGAAAACAGTTTATTGCTCGCCAAATTAAAAGCAACAGAATCACAAACATCTATAAGAACTTTAATTGGATAAATTAAACTGGCAGTCCTGGCTCTAGCAGTCGTTAAGTCACGATGGAGGACTGGAGGCGGCCTAAAACTCCATCACCAGAGTTGGCCACTAACTCATACAAACTTAATTAATAGGATTTGCTTATTGAAAAAAAATGCAGCATTTTACATTATATTGATTTCTTCAGCATAAATTGCTTTCTTTTTCGTAGGCCACGTATCATTCGTATGTTATTTTAAATAGAATTTAAGTAATCTTTTGTCATACTTTTAATTAACACAATGGACTTTTGAATCCAGAGTCTAATCTTCATTGGACTAAACACCATTTCACTCGAAATGTGAGCGAAGTTTCGTGTAATAGAAACAAAGCATCGGCGCTGTTATTGTTAGTGGACAATCCAACTAGTTTACACTGTTAGGCCCACCACTCTTAATTGAGAATGGTTCTGATGTGTTTTGTTGGATGCGATGGTTATTTTAGACGTGCTTTGAAGGACGGTTCGTTTGAGTCAAACGTTGTGATGATGTTTATAAGACACTTGAAAAACTTTATTAAGCAAGATGGAAGTAATTGAAGAAATAGGAATCAAATGGAAGTAACTGAGGAAAATGCGGTCTTTAATATCCTGATTTACTGATTTACCGGTTGTTTCTAATAAAAAGCCACTTCTGAAAACTTAAATTAAGAAAAGTTGTTTACTTAATTTATATTGATGGATACTTAAGTAAGTAACCCTGGAGCTTTTTGAAGTGGTATTTTTAGTAATTTAGTATTTTATTTGTTAGCAGTTAAGTAGTATCCTATTTTAAAATTCTAATCAAAGTGAAACAAAACTACATACGAGACCAAAAATTCCGTGCCATCTTAAAAACCTAAATATCGTGGATTCCATGAATGAGTTTGGTGAAATAAATTGTATTTCACAGACAACGTTTAAATGCAATATTAGCTTGTATTATTGCATTACGCTATAGTGTTCATGTTTTCCAAGATATTGAAGTTTTCATAGATGACCGGGATTTTTTTTTCTCAAGTGTAATAAAAACCAACCAAAAGTATTCAACTTTAATAAAATACTTTTGCAAAGACTTTCTACTGAAAAATCTTGAAAATATATTACCTCGTGTGGTCAGAGGGACGTTGCAGTCAACCTTACGGTCAAAAGGTCGGCTGGCCCCAAAATGATAAATTACCACGTCTCATAGGCGGACATTAGAACAGAGAGCTACTTCGAAAGCCTTTGCCAATACATCATGGCGATATGTCCTTTGTATCTTATCTTATCTTATCTTTACTTCGAGATATTCTTTATGCTTTGTTCGTTAATGTACGCGTACATTTATTTATGACGTTCTAAGACAAATGTTTTTCGTTTGACCATGCTTCGAGTCTTAGGAAATTATACTTCTCATAAATATGGTAAGCTATAAATTAGGAGAAAGGTCTATTTTACTAGTAAAATAATAACTCCGTGATAACTTCGTTTGCGCGATCTAGGATAGTTCTCATGTAGCGAGATAGATGGCGCTACACAGTTAAAGTAGGGCTTACTATACGCATCACTGTAAAAATAAGTTACCTTTTAGTATTCAGTATTTTTTGCCATAATTATGTAAACTGTCCAGTCTATTATGTTTAAAGATACTAACAAGCATAATTGTACATGCACATAGCCCACCTGATGTTGTGTGGTAACCTCTACCGATAAAAAAGAAGACTTGTCCTGATTACGTAAGTAGTACAATTTTGTAAGATGCAAAGATGCATTGCTGCCAAGCTTAGCAAAGCGTAATCGAGCGCATAATGTAACAAGCAATGTATAGTGCGAATTGAAATAGAGTAGCCGCTTCATAAAATAGTTGGAATCAGTCCAAGTGTTGCAAGTGTATGCCCCGTAGGCCCATTAAAAGTTGCCATTGTTACTCTCAAAACTCCCGCATTTGGAACTGTTTAAGGGGGCGTACACACTGAAACGGTCACCGTAGATTGGAATTTTATGTACAGACAGTAGTATATTATAAAAATGGTCTTTAGTTTCTAATATATTATCTCCAATGCGGCCAGTGTCTTAGGCACGCTTCCGATTGGTACTGATTTGGACCAGTTGAGCTATCTATAAATCGTTTGCAACGGTTTGTAGATGGCTCAACTGCTTCATGTGTATTTTGTAAATATTGTGAATATTGTAAATACTGTATTAGTTGTAATTTTATTTGTGAAGTCTTTTGAAATATATCTCCAGAAATTTGTAAAATTCGCACATTTTGAAGCTCGGTGGTCGTAAGTCCAAACGCCATGTCTACAGAGTCTGACTCGAAATATTTCAAAATCATATTTCAACAATCGTATGACAGCTAGAAACTGCAGGCCCTGGAGGTGTAAGTTTTTAGTGGAGTGCCCTCTTAACCCGAACACTCATTGTGGAAATTATTCGGAGGACAACATAAATAGTTCGAATAAAACTCTCGGAGCGCAAATGTATTTAATAAATTATTGTTTATCGTATATTGGCTGGTAATTAATGTTGTTTTTGATCAGATTCAATAGTGTATGGGAGAATTATATTTCCATTTAAATTGACTTTGCATAAATAAAATCTGTGTGGATGGTTTTACAAGTATCAACTTTTTAGTCAATTGATACATAATACTTTTTACAACAATTAAAAAACTATTTAACCTAGAATAAAAATAAAATCGGGTTTAGAATGTCTAAACAAAGCCCTATCATAATGACACTTCACTTGATATTTTTGTACAACTTTATATTTTTTAGTCTCTTTGGACCCTCATATCTTTACAATCCCTTGACCGATTTACTTCATTTTTCAAAACTTAAGAGTACTTACTATTCGTATGCCTACCAAATTCTGTGAAGATCGGAATAGCGGTTCAAAAGATCTCGTCGAACAAACATACAAACATAGGTACTTTAAGCTCGATCAACTAAAATCAAGGATTTGTGGTAAGTAGGTAAAGTTAAAATTATTGGCCGACAACTAAACTAAAATCAAGGACTAGTAGTAATATTTGTGAACACAATGGTCCTACTTCGGTCTCAAGGTCTTACGGCTTGGTATAACATTCATAAAAAAATATTCTATCCAAATCTCAATAATAATCTTGCATTCAAAGCGAGTGAAAAAGAATGATTCAATTCAACGGAACCCCAAATTTAGTGCAAATTAATTTAAAGCAAAACTTTGTTGCGTTGCAAAACAGTTGAAACCAAAATTAAAATTGCAACAGGAATTTCAAACTGGTCCAAGAATTTAGCAACCATTTTAAATGTTCCACTCTATACAATAATACAGTTGTAGTGCACGTATCTCTTCTTCTTCTTTTTCTTTATAAATGGTCTCTGTCCGTCATTTTGACAATGTTATCAGTGGCAAGTATAGTTGTAGTTGAGCTGTCAGTGTCCAATATCATTTGAAATAGTTTTTAGACAAGTTAGTCAATTCGGCTGTCATATGTTTTGAATGCAAAATGGTGGATTTTCCTTTCAAAACTTGGAAACAAATTCCAGTACTCAGTGGCTCTCACTTTATGCTACGACATCGAGTATTATTGGTTAAAATTCCACCGTTTTAGGAGGAGTGTATTGTTATTCATCTCGAACACCATAATTCTTTTCTTGAACAGTGACCAAGAGAGGCCCAATGACGCACCGAGCCAATAAATATAAAGGAACTAAAACAAGGAGGAACTTTCCCGATGAAAGAAGCCCAATTGGGCTCAATCGGTTCGTTAAACTCAATTATCTACCGCTAATCTTTTGATTTCTTATCACGACTTTTCTTAAACCCGGTTAATTACACAATTGATTTTCCTTTGAAGTTCTTTGGACCGGTTGATTACTTTATTAATTGAAAAACTACGGATCAATGAGAATCAACTCTTTTTTATTCTGAAGGTCGTAACTTCATTTTATATCTATTTGAGCTACCTTTGTTACCCGTCTTTGTACTTTGTGTGGGTTACCGTGTTATTACCAAAACCCCTTTAATTGATTTATGTACTTACACCTCTTTTAAAGGAACTTAAACTTAACCTAAATTAAAATTGTGAAACGAGTGATATTTTAAAATTCAACAAAACTGCTACCTACTTATACAATTTCTAAAAAACTAAGTTGTACTCTGATCCCCGGAAGCCGGGTCCGGGCGGGTCCGAACCCCACTAATCCTGGACTGGAGCCCGCATTATGTAGACAAAGCTTTATGCTACTGACTTAATTATTGTCCTTCACTGTGACACAATTGTGTTTGAAGAATGGTCGGAAACTGAGGTATAAACAAAGAACTAGATATCTGCATGAAAGGTATGACCCTGCATGACCCTGGTTCTACCGTACCGTACGAACATCAATGCTCGGTGGGAGATATAAGTCTTTTTCAGCTGCCAAGCAGTGATGCTCGCATTCGTGTACCGATTTGAAGGGTTTGGGGGATGCTGGTACATGCACATGAGATGTAACGTTGCTCGTTTCAGAGTTTATTGTTCAAGAGGGCATTGTCTTCAGTCTAACACGTAGTTTTCTTTTTCTAAAATAATGATTCAATCAAATACAATCAAGATTTTGTAGAGTCGCTAGTCTCTACGCTAAAGATTCTTAGTGTATACTAGAGCTACAAAACTGTGAAACCATCATGCAATGATTGATCGTCAACGTTATATTACAGCCGTAAGGTTACCGCTACCAATTCTAAGAATACAGAGCTTAAATTCGCTTGGCACTCTCTACTGGTCCATCATGCTAGCTTTTCTGAGCATTGTCTGTACTGACAGATGCGGCCACAGTTATTTACTTACACAGGGTGCTCTAACAGTCAAATTGAAACAAAAGATTGTTTGAAACAAAACCAGGTGAAAGTTTACTCAAACGAGGCAGCAGTATGAAAGATTCATACTTAAAATTATTTATCTATCTTTTCAGCCTGTATGCACCCACTGCTGATAGGCCTCCTCTTTACCACACCAGTCTCTCCGGTCCAGCGCGAGTCTTCTCCACTGATGCCCAACTAAAGGCACAATATCATTGGACCAATCAGGCGGGTGGTCTGCGTCGTGGTTAGTTAGTTATAAGCATAATATTGTAAAGTCTTTAAAATCGCCAAAACGAGATAAAAATCGTCAGATAAGTAAGTAAAGAACCACGTAGCGTAACCGTATTTCCCCTTTATTTATAATACCACTTGATAATTTAGGACGCCCTGTACAACCCTCCTGTGCCCTTAGCACGAACGGCCCGCATAAAAAATAGAGTGTGAATTCCTTATATTAGAATTTATTCGCGCGCACGCAAAGTTTCGGCGATGCAAGACCGGAATACAGAGCTCAGTTTAACGCTACTGCTGCAGATAAACGTAGATCTATAATATTGTTACTAGATGTGACTTACCAAAGTAATACTTTTGTTGAAGAAAAATATATTAAACGGAAACTGTGAGTTTTCTGATAACCTCTGTGGGACAAGGCTAATCGGGTGAGGTGCAAAATGTTAGTATTTGTAACTAAGTCATCCTACATGGCTGAGCTATCTGTAACCTAGGTAACTAAAAACAATATAAAACAATTGCACTCGGTCAACGACTACTCTTTTGACAGGCGTCATGGCTCAGTTGGTAGTAGCTCTGCCTTCCGTGCTGTGGATCGTGGGTTCGATCCCCACCGAGAACAAACATTTGTGTGTTGTAAACCTAGATGTTTGTTCTGTGTCTGGGTGTTTCTATGTATTATAAGTAAGTATTTACAAAAAAATAATTATGTATGTATTCTATCAGCCATCTAGTTTCCATCGTACAAGCTTCGCTTAGCTTGGGACTAGAAGGCGTTGTGTTAAGTGTTCGTGAATATTTATCATTAGGTTATGGGCCCAGTGTAGGTTTTAATTCCTAGGAGGTAGTTTTTATTCGTCTGGTAGGCAAATACACATTATTGTAAAATTGACAATATCGACAACCTATTATTTACCTTTAAATATCAACTATAACTATGTCAACAGCGCTCTTACATGCACATTGTGTGCAAGAAATTTTAAAGCCGAAATTGTCTATTCAAGTCACTTTAGAGCCATTCATAGGCATCAAGCAGCAACAATGCCGCCGCAGCCGAAACCAGCTAAGAAGTCATCATCATCATCATTATTTATGAGTTAAACAGAAGGACATTTGCCACCCGGACGTGATCTCCCTTGGCCAGTGTGGAGATCCCTCGACCGCATATCGCGACCCTAGTCTCAGCCAATGTGACTGCGGGATTCTTAATCAAACGATGTTCCATTTGCTCGTTTGCCCTCTGTGCCTTACGACCTGCACAAGGGATGACCTTACACTGAGAGAAAATTTTGTGTCGTAATTACAAATTCATTTAGTAATAGTTTTTTATGTATTTCTAAGTAAAATTTAGTATTTTTAACTGGTGTTTAGTCATTTAAACAATGGTCATGAAGTAATCGCAACAAACCGGTTTTAGTAAATGTTGATTTTGTAATCGCAGCAATACAATAGTGTTTTCTAATAAACCGTTCAGTAATTCCAACAATACAAGTCTATTAGTTATTCCGACAAAACACAATTTGTACAATACTATTTTCTAGTAGTAGGTTTTGTAAGTACAACAATAAATAAATGACTAATGTCTGACGTTTGGTGCAATACTTAATCCTAATAAACAGTTTTGTAATTTTAGCAACACAATGTACCTAGTTCCCAGCTAGTATACCTGGAATTATAGATAGGTACCTAGCTACCTGCATAATACCACTAATACTAGGTACTGTACCTACTGTTGCATAGGTACCAGAAAAATCTGATTTCGTATATATATATAGGTACATAATAAATGTCTTGATTTTACTGGTTGCTGCACCTGACTTTATAAGTACCTACCTACTAAATTACTCAACATGACAACGTGCCAAGCAGATGGTAGGTATACTCTGCCACTGCCGCGCCTTCGGTCCTTCGCCTTTAACATCACCTTTATTCTCACCAAAGAGCTAGGGCATGAACTTGGCGATGTTGCTGTGGCAATAATTCCGGAATTAATCGCGGCATTCATGCCGGGCATAGTGTGCACGCGCTAAGAAAAACGAATTCTCCTCAAAAAAGTGATGATAAGTAAGACACGTAAGTAGGTAGGTAACTCAAAATGTTCTAAATTTTTCTTCTATCTACTTGGATGGTGTGTCCCTTCCCTTCCAACCTGAGTAAGTACCTACCTACTTACTCGTACCTACAACACTTCATTATCATCATCATCATCATAAGCCTGTAGAAGTCCACTGCAGGACATAGGCATCCCCTATACATTTCCAGGAAGAACGGTTCTGAGCCCTTTCGTCGTCGGTCCATCGAGTGGGTGGGCGCCCTACGTTTTGCCTTCCGGTCTACAACAATTATTTACTCCAAAACTAGGTTCATCTGTGGGGAAAGCTGCTGATAATAAATCAAACTATTTAAATTGTAAAGAAAGGGTAGACTGGGATAGATGCCCCACTTTTTAAAGTTTATATCGTGTCATCTATTTATTCCGACGATTTATTTTAGACGAGCAGGCAACTTAGGCAGCCTTAGAAAATGGTACAAAATGCATAACATCAGGTTTTTCTGATATATAAACTATAGGTACACTAACCATTTTTTTTCAGGTAGAAAAAGAGGACTGACGACAGATTATATGAGGGAGGGTGTTGGGCTTGAAATGTCTCAAAGTATCTTGCCGGCAGTTCAATTAAAAAGGAATGCACAGACACGTGTCTAATTTATTTGATGATGGGTCACCATCACCCTCATTTTCCCCCGTATATGAATCGGATTCACACAGTTGTTATTTCTTAAAACTTATACGTCTTCTATATTATATTCTTATTCAAGTTAAACCGCAAATCATGCAAATCACAGAGGACACATAGGACAGCAAAATCATAGTAATAGGGTTCCGTTTTTACCCTTTGGGTACGGAACCCTAAAAAGTACTGTACGATGCTTACAAAATATCGATATTTTCACCCGATACATCGAATGACATCGATGTACGGTTCTGATGTATCGAATCGAAAAAAAACATCATGTTTTTTCAAAGTGGACACCCCTACCCCAGTTTCCCCTACAATTCATACACGTCAATAGCAAGCCCTTAATAATTTCAACAATGAGTGTAGTAATTTCAACAATACAATTGTTTTTGACAAATCGTTTTGTTATTTTAAAAAAACGTATTGTCAAAAACACACACATTTACTTGGTTTTACATTATTTTGTAAAATATGGTAACAAATTTTTGTAATTTTAGCACTTCATTCAGTTGGCTAACCTGGTTCGGCGGGCGCATAACAAGTCATTATTAATTTCTACAAATGAACTAGTAATTTGAACAATACAAAATGTTTTTGACAATTCGTTTTGTAAATTTAAAAACACAAATGTAAGTTTTAGTTTGTTTTTTGTAATTCCGACAACAATTTTGTAACTGACTTGGGTGTGGTCGCAGGGTAATTTTGTTTGTCTCGTTCATTTCGTTTGAACCGCGGAACTGAGCGTACATACTCCTGGTAAGTGAAACTGGTTTTGCTACATTACGGAGAACTTCGATTGTGTTGTGTGCGTACAGAAAGCGTGAAAGAGTAATGGTATTCTGTGACAGAAAGTGATAAGTGTCGCCGACGCCGCCGGCCCGCCACCACCGCCATATTTTTCGTGCTACATGAGTGTGCATGAGGTAGCAAGCACGTGAAGAAATACTGTGTCTAATAACGACACCATCCTCGCCGTTCACCGCCGCCGCCGCCGCCGCCGACAATGGACGAGCTCACCAGAGATTTATTAATGAATTGGGGCTTGTCGGAGTACACTTACACATTTAGAGGTATAGTACCTATTCAGAATTTTTTCAACCCTCTCTTCCACCCCCCATCTAGTAGTATAGTATACCGACCTATTTGCGATTTCTATATCATTAAACCTGTATAGCCTGCCTGAGGCATTTTTTATCATTGGTCATGGTCTTAGGTCGCCATTTTCAAAATCGCTTACCTATGTACCACTTTCTCTACACACTATCATTACTTTTGCTAAATCCGACTCGTTTTATATTTCTTTATAGATGGAAAAATTGATGGTGGAACACTAAGATTATTATCGCATGATGATATAATGCAGTTGCTACCTATACCGGGTGACAGGGCCAGGTTTCGGGCAAATTTAGAAAACTGGAAACGTGAAGTGGAATCTTTAGACATACCAGAACAGCGTTACAATATTTCAAATCAAGGGGTGCGTTTATTGTTTTCACTTCTGTCGGTTTTTTATTCCCGGAGTGCCACGATTTTTTACAATATTAAGTGCTTGATATTGTTTTCAGGTTCACGAGCATGAGGATATTGTCTCATTTTCTCTGCTTGATGCAAATGAATTGGACACATCTCTTACCAGTATCGGTAGAAGCACTGCACGACGTCGCATATTGAGAGAACGAGGAATACTAGAAACTCGTTCCCGCTCCTCTTCAAGGGCTTCATCAACAGTTTCTGATCCTGCAACCGCACTAATCACTGCTGACATAGGTAAGCTTATTTATTTATTTATAGACGAGCAGCTTTTGTTGATACTAAGTATGTCTATGTCACACAGTGATGAAGTATAGTCATCTTGAGTCACTGTCCTTTCATTTAGTCACACTTTTTAAGCATACTGTTTTACATATTTATCTCTGGTTATTAATGTAACGGTTTATATTTTATCTTTTACCTGAATTCTGATTTCCAAAACAATAAATAAATAAATATTTTGGACAATCCACCTAACACTATCTAGCTTCAAACTAAGCAGAGCTTGTACTATGGGAACCAGATAGCTGATATAATACTTATATACATTATATATATTTACTTATATAAATGTTTATCAATACATACTTAGAATACAATATAACACCCAGAAAGAGAACAAACATTTATGTTTATTACACAAATATTTTGTTCTCGGTGGGGATCGAACCCACGGCCTCCGGCGCAGAAGACAGAGCTACTACCAACTGAGCCGTGATACTTGTCTTTTTTTTAAAGAACTTACATAATATATGAATTTTGTTACAGATCCTGATGAAACCACAGCTGAAAAGCTCAACTGGCTACGTAACTCCCTCGAACCATGGCATCTTGTGGAAGATAACTGGAATGCAACTGCTAAATGCAGATTGCGTTCTGATTACTCTGGCAGCAAAATTCTGAATAGGTACTTAGTTAGGTAAATGTGTTAGTGTACTCCGACAAGCCCCAATTCATTAATAAATCTCTGGTGAGCTCGTCCATTGTCGGCGGCGGCGGCGGTGGCGGTGAACGGCGAGGATGGTGTCGTTACTAGACACAGTATTTCTTCACGTGCTTGTACACTCATGCACACACACTCATGTAGCACGAAAAATATCTGGTGAGCTCGTCCATTGTCGGCGGAATACGAGTATGTACTGTCATTTCCATAAGTAGGATAAGAATGTGTAGAATTTACCAAAGTGGCGGCGGCGGCGATGTAAAAAGAAAAAAAAATGTTCTGTCATTTACTTATTATATGTAGGATAAAAAATTATAATAATTATGTTGAGAAATATTCTCATACAACATAAAGGGTGAATTTTTGAGATGGGACTGTAAGGACAGGCAAGAAAATGGTCATTTTACCTGCCCTTACTGTCCCGTCTCAAAAATTCACCCTGTATATTATGAATAAATAAGGACTTACATAAAGTTAATTAAAATTATACCTATGTAAAATAATAATGTATAACTTATAGTTTAACCGCGACCACTGTGCCGCTCCTGAGGTACTCGCGGCGAGGTGGGGGCCGACGTACGCCGAGCGTTGACGGCAGCGATTGGACGGAGCGGCCAATACTTCAAGCTCCGTCAAGCGTCGTCGGCCCTCACCTCGCCGCGCGTACCTCAGGAGCGGCACAGCGGTCGCGGTCTAACTATACCTTTATGTATGTATAAGGCGAAGAAATAAATTATGCCTCAAACGCACTTGCGGTTAACCGCGGGCGCGGCTAACCGCGCGGTTCCAGTTTTAATATACAACCGCAGTGCAACCGCTGCGTTCAGCAGTTGCAGTTGCATATGTTTGAGGCCTACTAACTCGTTTATTAATTACTTTAGTTATATTATCAAAATAAGCACCTACATTTACCTGGATGTATGTACAAGGCGAACAATAAAAACTCGTTTATTAATTATTATACTTTTTATTTTTATATAATATGACCTACCTACCTCAATACTGGTAATTCTTTACTGTGTAATAACGTTTTACCGAAGCAACCAACCATTGTGTCCTAGTATTTGTTTCCATAAATACCCATGTGATTTCTAGTATTTTTTTTCAGTGATTCCTATTTTCAGTTGATTAATTTCTGCAAAATAAGATGATGACTAAAAATCTCACTGGCGCATATTGTAGATCAATAGCCTAAGTATTTTTTAAACTACTATTATGTTGTCCTTTGTACTCTCTAGTTTCTTCAAGTATTTTGGTGTTAAAATACTTGAAGAAACTAGAAAGTGCAAAGCACAACATAGTAGTTCAACAAAATACTTAGGCTATTGATCTACAATATGCGGCCAGTGAGATTTTTAGTCATCATCTTATTTTGCAGAAATTACAAAACGATAAGTAGGAATCATTGAAAGAATACTAGGAATCACATAAATATTTGTTGAAACTACAAAAGGATTAGTAAAAACACAGGAAGGCATTACAGTAGGCTTGCAGAAATTACAAAACGATAAGTAGGAATCACTGAAAGAATACTAGGAATCACATAAATATTTGTTGAAACTACAAAATGATTAGTAAAAACACAGGAAGGCATTACAGTAGGCTTGCAGAAATTACAAAACGATAAGTAGGAATCACTGAAAGAATACTAGGAATCACATAAATATTTGTTGAAACTACAAAATGATTAGTAAAAACACAGGAAGGCATTACAGTAGGCTTGCAGAAATTACAAAACGATAAGTAGGAATCACTGAAAGAATACTAGGAATCACATAAATATTTGTTGAAACTACAAAATGATTAGTAAAACCTTAAGACCTAAAGACCTAGACCTAAGCTAGAGACTTGCAGTAATTACAAAACTATTTGTAAAAGTCCGTGTCGTTAGTACACTACTTACTTGATATTACAAAAGTCACTTTACTCGCTTTTACTAAGGGTTTTACTTGTAAATACAAAATTATATTACTAAAGTCGCTTTGTCGGTTTTATGAAACGGTTTGTCATCGTGGGCTTTACACGTATTTTTGTTGGAAAAAGTGGGTTTTTAGTATAATTTTCTCTCCGTGTATAAATGCCACCAATGAAAGTCTATATTTCTATATTCTATTCTATATTCTATAGTCTTTATTCTATATTTTTGACATTGTATAAATGTGTATTTGCCTAATATACCTAATATTATGTAAATCGCTCGAAATAAATGAAATGAAAAGGAGTAAAAGCTGTGGAGTTCTATTCGAACTTAGTTTAGTGTCCAGCCACACGCAAGAAGAAGAAGATGTCCTAAAGATAGTAACCACCCAGTATCTCTACATCTGTGTAGGTAAAAGTCTCGCGCCGCGAAGTTCCTGTTTATCTCAAAACAGTGGTGTTACAGTAAGTTAAAGCATTATGCAGAGTAAGGTGTTCGCGTGATTGTAAATATGAATAAAGGATTTTTATTGTAACCCCGGTGTTAGCCTGCTGTGCGTGCTTACACTGTGACCTGGATTTAAATTGAGCCCCAAGTCTGTGCATTTGTTTTGAACTTCGACTCGAGTATAGCACACGCAAAAGCATTCCAGCTTTAGACTGTAGAGAAGATAGCGGGCTATGAGAGAGCAATGTTGGGAGTTTCACTACGCGATAGAATCTGGAACAAGAAAATCCGTAGAAAAACCAAGGTCACAGAACTAACAACAGCTGGGGAACAATAGTACGATTCGAACTCACGACCTTCTTGGTACGAGGATATGCGTTACGATAGTTGTATCGACGAGAGATTTCTCGCTATTTATTTCTTTGTTCTTTTCTCTAGATTTTACTTTGGTACAAATACAGTCAAGAATAGACATTCTGGTTTATCTATAAAAAGATGAATATCGTAGAAACTATGAAAGCTAGCTTAGTGAACTAAATTGTGTTTGATAGACAGTTTTATACTTTAAGTAATTGTTTAATTGAATTAGCTTTCATAATTTCGATAAAATAACCTTCATTGTCTCCAAGATATTCAAGTTTTTATAGATGACCTGGAAATTTGCTTCGACATGCCATCAAATCACCTCGCATTCTGAAAGTATATTCAACTTTAGGACCTTAAGTTTTCAGTACTATCATTTAGAATCTAGATAAGATAGATCTAGACTACATTGCTACATGAGTAAATTCTTGGAACGTTTTCATTCCGTCTCCTCTGCAGACCTGTTTGCCGGTTGGTTACGTTTCTTATTGAGTTAGAGGAGCTCTATCTAAATGTATGTAGTAAAGATAAACGTATTAGGTACTGCTTTGTGTAGGTAGATACAACATAACAGCAGCTGTGTTATTTTGTGTATATGACGTGATGTCTGCTGATTAGATACACAGATAAACCATCTCATTTTGTCATATAGAGGCTTTAGGAATGATTTTTCGTCGCTCTAGATATCATTAGTCAATGAATGCGTTTTTTATATGCAATGATATGAATAACATTGATATTTTCTAACGCTAGGAAAATTGGTAATTGAAATAATACTGGGATTCGGGAGTCAATATGAAAAAAAAAACAATCTAAGGAGTCGGTAGCCCGCAACCAGATCAAAGAACCTCTTTTCTACCGTACCCTTCATGGTAGTCTTGTGCTCATAAAAACTGAAAAAAGAATAAAGAAAAACCACTGAATATCAGAGAGACCTTTGACCAGCAGTGAGACGAAATAGGTAGGATAAAAGAAATCCGTATTAACAGGTAGAATGAAACTCTTCAGAAGCCAGAACTATCGTCTTCATTATGAATTACCGGAAAGACCCATCGCGCAAATGGACGAACAAATAAAATACAGACTTACCTTCATAAAAAACTTGGGGCACGATTTCACTCACGTTTGACAATAAAAAGTCTATTGCACTACCCTTTCTGGCTACCCGTAAATACAAGGCCACGAAATACGCGCTATTACTTATTTTCCTCGTGTAAACTAGAGAGTTCACGTTAGAGGTGAACCAAGAAAAACTATCAATTAAAATACTGACGTTGAAACTGTTAATATTCAGAGAGTTGCAATTACTTTTTGAAATACTCACTTGGCAAAAGTGATGACTATTGAGAAATATTTGGCAAATCAACTAGACGTTATGAAATAAAAGCTAAAGATAAGAACATTTTTTTTTTAAATATAAACAATTTTTTTTTATTAATTTTAATTTGGATCAGTAATATGGTTCGTGGCCTCGAAGTAAAGGAGCCAGGATTGATGCTAAAGTTTATAGAGCCAACAATTTAGTGAAACTCGTAAAATACAGCGCTTATTTCTACAGGGTGTCTCAAAGCACGCGTTGAATTCGACAGTGGGTTATTCAGCTATAAAAAAACGTGGAAGAAACATGAAAAAATTAAGACAGTTTGTAATTACACGCTTTCGATAGTGTTATTTATTACTTACAAATTTTACAAACGTATAATATATTTCACTAGCCGTCGCCCGCGGCGTTGCTCGTGTTCTACCCTTTAGAGTGTGACGTTTCAAAATCCCTTTCTTAGTGCACCCCTACACTATATAAGGATACAACCCTCCAAATTTCATACCTCTAGGACTTATAGTTTAGGCTGTGCGTTGATTCTAAGTCAGCTTCAAAAGAGTTTTATATATATTGATGATGATTTTAGGGCACGTTTCATCATCTTTATAAAAGCTATCTGTCATAATAATCTTTGTCTGTGACTAAGCATATAATTTTTTGTATTATTAGATGTTGAATGTTGTAAACATTCCTTAAATCTTTTTACGAATACAAAACCATATAGACTGTGGCTAATATTTACAAAGAAAAAACAAAAATTCTACTTCTGTCTGACTGTCCGGAAAGACCACATTCTCCGGCTCACCCTGTGCGTAAGTTAAATTTTAGTGCTATCGCAAGCAAATATTTTCCTGATCGTCATAGTTCGTACGTTCCAAAACGAAACGACCAAGTTTTTGATAGCTTCGAACAATCCGAAGGTTTGTTAAAAACTAGCCATAAAATAAATTATAGCAGGCATAGGGCATTAGTTGATCATTGTTGGAAATCATATAACAAATTTTCTGTCGAATAATTGTGGGATATTTTATTAGCTTAGGCAATTTTCAATCGAGAAATGGAGCGGAAAAACGGCGGCCATAACATAAAAACATGATATCCAATAACCACATAGTAATAGGTATCTATATGTATGTACCTATTCTACAGAAATCTGCCTCTACATTATTTTCTTTGTTTTTTTGAGTATCAGAAGCTATGGTAAAAATACAGTTAATTATTTGCAGATTTTGGAAATGTGTGTTCCGTCTGCGGAACTAAACATTTAGGTTAAATGAAAAAAATACAGAGACGTCTGGAACTAGGTAAATAAAAGCTTACAAAAACTGGCTATAAACTTACAGCTTGGTTTTACGTACGTTTTACGGTATCTTTACCAACCTAGAGTTTATTTCGGACCACATTTCGGACTATATAAAATCAAGTTCCACACTGCTCTATCAGTACCGAGAATGTTCTCTTGTCAGTTTTATAGTCGATGCACACAAGACAATTTCGGAACACCTATTTATAATCAAGCAGGTACCTTCTTCTTCTTCTTCTTCTCTTCATTAATGGCCTCTGTCCGTCATTTCGACAGACAATTTTGCCAATGTCAAGTGATATAATTATAATAATATAAGTCGTATAAGTATAAGTCGTTTGTTTTGAAAAGAAAATGGTGGATTTTCCCTTCAAAACCTGAAACGAATTTTCACATTCAGAGAAACCACTTTACACACATTTATTCCAATGGCTCACACTTTATGTTACGACCTAAGTAGGTACTATTGGTTAAAAATTCCACCAAAATTAAACAACAATACTAACAATAACACAAGATAAACTATTGAAATAAAAGTGCTACAATGTCGTTACAAAAAATGTCAAAATTCGAATCCAATTTAGTACCTACTCCATACATTTTTTTGCGTGACTGTACGCTTGACCGTTAACCCTAATAGTGAATGTACCCACATAAAACAATTTCACTTTGCTTACGGGTTGTAATTACGTGCAGAGACATGTGCCCTCTCCTTGGGGAAATTAGACGTCGTATGGAGTTATTTCGCGTAGATGTAACTAAAAGATTCTATTTTCTGTCCTTTGAATATAAATAAGATAAATCTGAGAATATTTTTGTATTTTATTTATCAAACATGGATCAGATGAACCTTCATTATTATTATTTTCACGATACGACTTGATCCTCTCAGACTTCTACAAATTCTTACCAGAGCCATGTCCGAACATGTACCTACATTGTGCACAGCATGTATATATTGTCAAATTAGCTTATTCCCATCGATTTCACTGGCTGGCCCAACAGTGGGCAGGTTTTATTCAAAAAGGGATTTTAGTATCTGATCTGTCAAAACTATAGACACAGACACGGGACTTAATGGTCACCAATACTTCACCCAAAGTTTTAAGGTCAAGGTTAACATTTTCCAAAGGTCAGGTGAGACAACCGTTTTTGAGAGCTAATTTCAACCTTTAAACTACCAATTATATTTTAATACTCGAAAACAAAATAAATACCAACTTATCTAACATTATTATTCAAATCTATATTGCACTTATGTTGTTTTATAGGTATTGTACAATATTATCTTACGCAATTGCCTGGTTTTCAGTTTTAAAAGTCTAAACAAAATTGTTAGTGAAACTTTTTCGACGCGTAAACAAGAAACATCCTAGCTCTAGTCTACTAAATGCAAATACAGCTGTCAATTAGCCACTAAACGGAGCTCCACTAATGACTAGTATTTGCTCCAGTTGTCATGACAGTTACTGTACTAACGACCTGAACTAGTTAGCGCCGATGACTCGCCCCGGAAAGTAGTTTCACTTTCTGCTCGTTAGCGGAAATAATTGGAGGTTAAATTAAGTGGGACTGTTTTTTGGCGGGAAAATTTATGCGTCTGTTTTCGTTGAATATTGAATTTGGGATGGGTTTTTATGCCAAGTCGGTGCATTTTTCGTTTGGGAGAAATTAATGGTAGTGTTGCAAAAGTATTTGCATTTTGAGATAGACTACTTTACTCACTCCTTTTTTAATAGAGGTCTACTAACTAATTAGTAGTAGCATAATTATTAGCTAGTTTGATCATAGGTAGGTACGAAAACAAAGTTAGTCATCTGATAGCAATCGTTCTAGGTACCATGTGGAAATTGTTAGGGAGAAATAGATACAAAACCATTCTGACTTTTGATCGATCCCCACCATACTCTAGTGTAGGTACCTACTAAAACCAATACCTACAAATCAATCACCAAAATTGGTGCTGGCGGGATAAATATTCCATTTTGCCATTTTTATAGGAAACTTGTCGAAAAGTTTGTGAACAAAAAAGGACAATTCGTCAACAGCGCATCCTATCCGCACGCGTGACGCCGCTACAATATCGACTAACCGACAATAGAGCTGAGATACATATTTATCGATACTATTACTATCGATATCTATAAGTAGTTTCTATTACTTTTGTTATTTTATCCAAAATGCAGTCTTATTAATACGTATTCGGGTTAGAAATTTACCTTTTCAGGATCCTGGGTGTGGTTCTGACATTTATTTATTTAATCAAAATGGTGTGTAATAAAACAATAATATTATAACCAGTAAACTAATGCTGGATCGTAATATAAAACTTTTCATTAGTTACAAACAGTAGTCAACCATCATTGTTGGGAGAGTTTGTTGTCTCATAATTAAAAGGCGTATTGAAACATTAATCGATTATTTAGTATTCATCGATATTGTACTTCAATCCCAACACTCATGGCCAGCTGACCGGACGCGGAGTCCAGCTCGATTTCACGCGCCAGTTCCCGCCAAAACTATTCCACCGCGGTATTGTTCGGGAGTTTCCCGAAAAAATATTTATAGGTACCCCTGAAATATGTACGAGCCATCCCGAATTCGCGTAAAGGCCTATGTCACCGAGCCTAAACCAAATTGGTGCAAGCTCCATAAAAGTCCGGTTTACTGTACGGATCGGGCAAGTGTAATAGTATGAAAAATTGTATTCAATTTGTATGAAAATATAAAAACAAATTGAATAGGAACCTACAGATAATAATTACTGTTGATAAACATGTAAGATTTCGGTTGTGGAGTTACGTTGCGTTTAAGGGTGGTTTAAAATCCTAGAATACTTTTAGGGATCAGGGGGGGCATTCATTGTCTCATGATTTGGTCCCATTTGTAGATCTGCCATAAAACCATAGCTTTTGCCCTTTAATTGTTTCTATGAATTCGGTCAACGTCTTACCCAAAAATTGCTAGTATATTCGATTCTTTCCGAATAAAACGGTGCGGTGTTGAACCACGGTTGAACCGCGGAGGTCTCGGCAAGTATTCGGCACGCATTGCTCCGACTCAAAGGACTCGCGCGAAATTGGATCGAACCGGCCGCATACGTTTCACGTTTGAGGAACGTGACATTTTATTTATAGCTTCTTTGAAGGACCTTCGAATTGTGTGGCCGACGTGGCCGTGGAATGTTTGCCTGCGATGAGAAGATAAGTATAACGAATTTTTATTCATTATTTTTTGAGTCTGATCACATCTACGATATCTTCAAGTGATCCTTTTGAACGCCGCGCCTTTAACGATTTCTTATGCATTATCGAGTGAGTCCCCGCATACCAGATGGCTAGTGTTTACAGTCGTCATGCAAAATCATTGTCTGCTACGAGATATTTAACTAACACCAGTTTTACCAGCAACCAGTAACCAGTTGCCTCACAGAGATCGTTATTAAAATAAATACAATTGTATCCGATTATACTTAGTATTTTTCAAATTCATTGTCCTTGGAATACTTCAACCACTTGAGATTTGTGATAAAGTTAAAAACAATCACTTACGCGCTCAGTGTATTTCTACTCGCCGTCACTCCGTCAATATTTGGTTAATGTTATCCTTATCTCAGATAGCAAGTACAGTCGCGTAATCAAATGTTTCAACATTCTTCAAGAATACTTTTTAAAATATTAGTACTCGTACCTACCTAATTGATAAAGTTGTATAAAATTGCTAGCCGTCGCCAGCGGTGTTGCTCGCGTTCTACCCTTTAGAGTGTTACTTTTCAAAATTCCTTTCTTAGTGCACCCCTACACTGTATAAGGATACCACTCTCCAAATTTCATACCTTTAGGACTTATAGTTTAGGCTGTGCGTTGATTCTCTGTCAGCTTCAAAAGAGTTTTATATATATAATATTGATATTGATAAGTTCACTAGCATAGTTAAAACTTCACAGATTCAACGGAACATACACTGCTAACTTTATCTGAAAAACATTATGCAACTGCAAACAAGGAACCCTCAACATCTAGATTTCACTGAGACAATAAACTACTTGAAGTCGCGAACAATCAGTTGTTACTGTAAACGTGAGCACAGAGTTACAATGTAGAACGCAGCTTGAGGCATTCGCAAACATAGACGTAACTTGACTTGTTACAAAATGGAGCAAACTGTATTTTTTAGTAAACTAAGTTAAAAATTAAAGTAAAAATTCTTTATTTGCAAAAAACTGCTGCTGAAAAATAAAAGAATCGTGCTATTTGATCCAGTAGCTATGTATTAGATACATTTTTAAAAAGAAATTCATTAAAAGCTATTGCTTCATTTATTATTAAACATTTATTGTTTATCTACTGATAAACATTTATTGTTTATCTATTGATGAGTCTCATTGGTTTCAATTTAATTGATCTGTTCCAAATCTGATTTTTTTAACTTTCATACAAAAAAGTATTAAACAACATAAAAAATTTAAAAGTTTGGATTTTTTTTTCTGTATTGGATTATGTAAGTAAGTATTTAGGAAAAAACTCACTGTGCAAAAACTTTCTTAGTTACATAGAACATTACTTTTCATGATTCCGTTTGATTGAAAAGTCCTAACGGTTCCATCGCGTCATATTTATTAACTCCAACAAGATCGTATTTTATATTCAAGATCTAGTCCTTTGAGTTTCAAACGTAAGTTTCACAAGTGGCAGTGAACAGGACACGAAACAACTGAGATAGCGTCTGAGTCTAGTTTTCTTAGTAAAATGGCGACCGTCGAATAAAGTCGTACCCTAAATATCGATCTACCTACTTTTCAAAAGGGAAACTTGTCTCAAATTCTCTTTATCCATGTAGCAGTATTAGAAGCGCAAAGTAACACTAATAAAAGTGCCTTCTACCTTTTCTAGTTTTAGGGTATAAGCATTTCAGTTACTTTTACAGAGCCGTGGATCTATATTAAGTGACCAATATCAGCGATAGTTCAATGAACAATATTATTGTG
Organism: Eulithis prunata; assembly: GCA_918843925.1. NCBI lineage: Eukaryota > Metazoa > Arthropoda > Insecta > Lepidoptera > Geometridae > Eulithis > Eulithis prunata. Next base: position 933,719 of record OU974016.1, on the reverse strand, counting down.
TTAGTGACGATGGATATGTAGAGACGGTGTAAGACGTCGTAAATTTTTATTAAAACGACGTCTTTTGCCGTCTCGGTTTTTAGTGAAACTACACTAGAACCGAAAGATGCTACAGCGGATGGCTATTTAATTGTAAAAGGAATCCAATTGCTCACGAGAGTATAATTAAAGTTGTAACTCGTCTTGTGACGTTAAACTGACCTGAAAGTTGTGTCGCTGTTCTAATTTATTGCACTTTATCAGTTTTTCTTGCAGCGACGAATCCGAAGTATGACCAAATTAAAATGTTATGTAGAAAACTTTTCACGAACGTCTCGAGTTCTAAGATTAGGAAAGATCAGCTTGGCACGTCTCGGTCGAAACAGAGATATTTTTTTGTCAAACGCTTTTGTCACTGACTGTCTCTTATAACTGCGCGTTCAACTTATCTTCAGTAATCTTTCAGTCTCCATTGTGCCGCCGCATTATACATTAACAAACAAAAATGAATATTATACACATTTTGACAATCACAATCTTGCTCAGCACTTATTCAGTAACTGAAGAGACAAAAAACAAACAAAGGATACTCTTAAGAAAATTGCTGAGCGACCAAAAAGACGAGAATAAGCCGATGTGGAACGAGGTGCTAGCCGACGTGTTCGTGAATAAAATAAAAATATTCTCTTTCAAAAAGCAAAACACAGAAACGGAATCCATCACAGAGCTCGTTCAAGAAAAATCTGCACTGACCAACTTCATAAGCCAAGTGTTTTTCATCTACAAAAAGTTTATTTACGATGTTTTTATTGAACCTCCAGAACCTCCTACTAATACTGCTATAGAACCTCTCAAAACAGAGATAGAACATCTCATACCAGAGATAGAGGAACGCAACGTCGACCCTGATGACATTGCCAGAGAAACCAACGTTACTTTCAGCGCTGGTCCGAAAGGCGAAGTAGAAATAATAGAACCACGATACCATGGAAAGCAAGTTATAAAAAACGAGACTGAAAATGATGAGAATAGTGAAAGTGTTAAAGAATGCCCAGAAGGAACTGTGAAAGAAAAAGGGGAGTGTGTGAACAATTCTAGATTAATCTTGATGGTCCCCAATCAGTGTCCGATAGGGTACCGACGAGACAGACTGGGGTACTGCAGAATGATGTTCTAAGTTAGATGACAATAGACAGAGAGCCAGCTCTACGCAGCTGTTCATGATGATCTAAAACCGAGGATAGGGTACTAACAGATGAGATAAATTATACAAGATGGTGTTTTGAACTATAGAAACCGATTAGTGTTTAGGTTTTACATGATTTTGTAAAAAATATTTATGATAGAAATGTCTATAAAAATAATTTGGCTATTATAGTTACAAGTTATAACAGTTGTATTTAGAGGTTTCTAGTCGTCTTTAGTATATTTACAACAAAAGGGTGACTAAAAACCACCTAGTGCCTCTATTCTAAAGATTCGATCTACGTAATAGTCACTTCAATCATGCTTCAACCCCATACCTCTTGGTACTGTGAGTACGAAACGAGTGGAAAAGATTTCAAGTTTACTGAATAAAAAAATATGAAACTGACTTTGTTTCAGTCGATGATAATTCTGGCCCCGTGCGAGAAAACAAGGGTAAGAAATATGAGGACATCTCACTAAATCATTTTGCTCGAGACTGTAAAACCAAGGTGTAGTTTTAGAACAAACTAAGTAGTCTTAGGTAAGTATGTTTGTTTGTGAATGATAACAAACTTTTGAACAAGATATTCCTTTACAAAACATCTTGCGTTCCTTGCGCAACTGTCAACAAGTTCTGTTGATGTCAAAACTAAGTAAACTAATTTATAGAAATGCATAGTTTGTTATGGGTACATAGTTACACTAGTTTTTTTTACGGACCAAGCAGTTTTATTTAAAAAAATAACATTTTATTAAGCTAGGTAGTCTATACCTGAAAATCGTTTTTAAACTAAGGAGGAAACAGAAAATCCTATTGACGTCAGTTTTAAATGTTACTTTAGGTGCCAATTATTACTTAGTTTCATTACTCGGGCAGACAATCATGTCGTAGCTGATAAATCTTGGCTCATCTTAAAACAGGCGAGCAGAACCGCGGACGGATGCTACTAAACCTTTGTCTTTGTAATTTCAAACCGAAGACAGTCAATTTCCCATCCGCTACTTCTATTTCCTTTGTGACAAATCGATTCGCATTATTGAAAGACATCAACATTACCAAATTACGCCATAGGAAGCAATCCCGTCGGTCGGCAAACAGGAATCCTACTCTGCAAAATACTAAACAAACCTTCAAATATTCAAGCTATACTGCGCGTCCACCTTGTGCGTTGAGCGCGGCCGCATAGAATGTAGCTAGTTTGCCACGCATTGTAACTCAGGGCTTACTAGCGAGCGTCTTTGTATCGTTTTGTGGAGTAGAACCTCAGGTCTTTTTGTCAGACAATCGCTAGAGTCAATTTCACGGTGAACCGGACGCCAAAAGAAGTCCAACGAAACGATGTAGGTACTAGTCTGTACCTGCTGGGGCGATTGGAGACGGGTGGTACTGTGAAATAATGTGTAACAAACACTTTAAAAATAAACATTTCGATTCATCAGTTTTATATTATAGTTTTTTTACCATGCCTCTATTTATAAAATGCTGTAAAGTCTAAAGTTGTTTGTCCAACCTTCCCCACAGACCAATACTAGCTCTACAAGAAAGCTACTTAGGTCCCTATGCCGATACAGAAATCATTAGACGTAGGTTTGAGCAGAAATTTCATACAAAAATGACCTAGTGCTCTTTTACACTGGCGGCGTTCCCTTAGCTGTGAACTCGTCTGCGAATTGCCAGTGTAATAGAGCATTCTAACTTCAAGAACCATTTTCAAAAGTACCATTATTACTTTCACATCAACACCACATTTAAGAAGTACCCTTCAGAGTAGGACTGCATCACAAATTGACTGGCAGTCAGGCGCTTGCTCCACTAAATATGGCACCACTCGGTAAACAAGGCCTTTGAGCCGTGCGAAGTATTGAAGGTTTGGGGATTCGGGTGCTACCTACTTGCTTATTGGAATTGCTGGAAATCTAATACAGATATAACATTTCTTGACTATGATTCTTCTGAGAAACTTTATTTGATATTGGAAGAAACTATTGTTGAACTGTGGTGTAATTGGGACTGGATTAAATGATATTGGAAATGTAAAAAAACTGAGTATTAGATGACTACTTTTCATGCGAACGGTTACATTTTGTCACTATTTATAATAAAAATACATCATGACACTAGTAGTTGGTGCGACTGCAGCGTAACACTAGTGAGCGACACTGGGTGCGACAGCATCGTGGTTAATGAAATCTTAATACGTTTTTGTATCGATACATTAGCTTGACTGTATTTATACAGTCGCTACTGGAATCTCAGAATCCAAGCCAAGTGCTAAGTATTTTTGAAGTTTTTTATTTTCTGGCGATTTGAATGTTGATTTATCCCCCAATCACGTCGCTGATAGGGGCACCTATAACCGTTCCTACAGTCTAAAACTAGATCAATTGTATATACTTACTTAGGTTAAGGCTTGTTTTGTTTATACACAAATTCACATTAAATATAGACTAGGTATATACCTATCTGAACATAGTTAATACTTGAAAACGCTACTTATAGTTTGCTTCCAGCTCTAAGCACAAACTCTGCAAAGTTTAACATCACGGATACAGCTTACGACTTTCCAATTTCCATACACTACACGTGAATACTGCTAGGTAAAGTACAACGGACCAAAATATAAGCACTATTCGATCAATTGAAAAAGATGTCAAAATGTACAATTCAAGCGCTCAAATTCGGTCCGACTGAACGTTACGTGCAAAAACTTATAATTGCCCACAGGTGCCAAATTCTCCAGCATTTTACCTACTAAAATCAACTTTATTACAAGGGTATAAGGCTTTATTCCTAGATTGTGTTCGAAACACCCGTGACAATAACCAAGTTGTAATAATTTTGTAGGTAATCAAAAAGATAAAGATAAAGATAAAGATAATTTATTTGCAAAAACATGTGTAAAATATGGATGTTGTAGGTACATAATTTGGAGACACAACATGTCTTGCCGATTTTGGCGTGCAAATAGAGATGACTCAAAATGTCGAAGTAATCCGAAAAGAGAAATACATAATTATAACTAACTACCTATATCTTAGTCAACAGTTAAATTACAAATTAACATAATCAAATAAAAAAAAATAAAAAATCTATTATAATTTATCGTTTAGGAACTCGTCAATATGGTAGTAACATTTCTCAGTTAATATTTTTTTCAATTTGTTTTTAAATTTATTTACATTTAAATCTCTAATACAATTGGGTATTTTGTTAAAAAGGATCCGAGCCATACAAATGATACTTTTTCGCAGTAATGCTGTTTTAGAGACGTGTCTACATAAAAGTAATTTTAATTTCAAAATTTGTATTCATTTCTGATACCTACATTTTGATGAAGGTATTTAATCATGTCTGTTTGGACACAGCTCAATAACAATATTAGCTAGTTTAGTAGAAGCACCTACGAGAGATGAACCGATGTGGTATTTTAGCTGCTTTATATTAATTTTTATTTCTTTTGTATCAAAGACTCATCAATCCTAGTTAGGTATGTAAGTACCTGTTTAATACTAAAACTCTGCATTGATTAGAAAGTATTTTTATTGTAAATTTTAGCTAGATGGACAACAGAAGGATTTTGTTTAGCTAATAACAATAACAGTAGTAAGCTTTAATGCCATTCTCATAGCACTGTGTTTAGGACATGTATGGATTAATTAAACATTGTTTAATATTTTTGCGCGGACACACATCAAGCGAGCTGCCAGCAACACTGAACATTGTTCATTAAGCAGAAGTTAATTACGTACAATTGTGTTTACCAAACAAATACTGTGCGATTATTGACTAATTTGAGAGAATGAAATTGAGCATGAATGGTTCTAAATGATCCCTGGTGATTTTACTGAGTAATATAATTAAGTGTGTTGACAATAAAACTACTAGAATTGAATTATCAAGGAATTAGTGACAGTCTGCAAAACTAGATCCTATTTCAATTCAATTCAATAATTTTTATTGGACAACAAAATATTATAAATGTTAGTGCAGAGTCCATAATTTTAGAAGTAATAGCATTTTTTTTTAATGATAAAAGTAATGGAACAAGCTAATAGCTCACCTGATGTTAAGTGGTAACTCCTGCCTATAACAATGCATTACCTCACAGAGCAAGTCCAATGAGGACGTGCCCTGTAAGGCAATGCACTGCGTCCATCACTCTGAGACGTAAAGATCTTAAAGTCTCATGTGCCTGTAATTACACCGGCACATAAAACACCATACGACACACCCGCTATAATTTGCTAAAAATAAAATATGTACTAGTATCATATTAAGTAAGTTGGGCAAAGCCTTGCATTTCTTAAGCAAAAGAACGCTTTATTTTCGTCTAGTATTCCCAGAATATGTGACCGTACTTAATGATAGAGTTTACATAAGTTATGTACAACATAACATTATTTCTTCTTCTCTTCAATAATGGTCTGTGTCCGTTTCTTCTTCTTCTTCTCTTCAATAATGGCCTGTGTCCTTCATTTCGACAGACAATTTTGCCAATGTCAAGTGTTAAAATTGTAATAAATAAGTCAAGTCAAGTCATTTGTCAAGTCGGCTGTGGTTTGTTTTGAAAAGAAAATGGTGGATTTTCTCTTCAAAACCTAACACGAATTTTCACATTCAGTGAAACCACTTTACACACATTTATTCCAATGGCTCACACTTTATGTTACGACCTAAGTATTATTGGTTAAAATTCCACCAAAATTAAACAACAATACTCACAATAACACAAGAAAAACTATTAAAATAAAAGTGCTATAATGTGTCGTTTCAAAAAATGACAAAATTCGTGTCCTAACATTATTTTGTTCATTCCGTACATAATTAGCAGATGTTGGTAGAACTCGCCTGAACACACTTGTCACGCATGTCGCTGAAATAAAAAGCGGTGCATCCTCTGTTTCCTAGAATTCGAGAAGTTTCCACCAGGGCTGGACTGAGGTTCATAAAATGACTCGCGATAACCCATCACATTACGTTTTGTATGACTTTACAGGAACTATGAACACTACCAGCACATCATCATCACCATCATAATTATCATCATTGTCATCATCATCAACCTTTATTGGTCATATACCGATGGACGTAGGTCTCTCCCAAGACGCGCCATTGAGCCGGTCTTAGGCTCTTCTTATCCAGTGTTTGCCAGCTACATTTCGCAGATTGTCGCCCCACCTCTCCCCGTGCTACTACACTACGCTCTAGCACATAAAGTGGTGTAAAAATATATTTTACTAGCCGTCGCCCGCGGCGTTGCTAGCGTTCTACCCTTTAGAGTGTGACGTATGAAATTCCTTTCTTAGTGCACACACTACACTATATAAGGATACTACCCTCCAAATTTCATACCTCTAGGACCTATGGTTTAGGCTGTGCGTTGATTCTCTGTCAGCTTCAAAATGTTGATGATGATTTAAAAAAATCATCTATCTGGTTGCAATAACCACAGGCTGCTTTACTTTGGTCAAAAAGGAAAATGGCGTTGTGCTGTGTATACGTATCTAATCATATCTTACAAAAATCGCCTCTGTCCGCGACAGTGATAGATCGTTCTTCACGCCACTAGTGGCCATACATATAATGCTTTCGAGGCCACTAGTGGCTGTAGTCCTTAATTCACCCCTGGTACACTAACAAATTGCAGACATCCGTCCCATGTCAACTACAGTAATTAGTCAAAACTCGTAACTTTTAATGAGACCAAGTGGTAAGTGGCGAGTACCACTCTAACTTCTGAGTATAGATTTCCGTCAAACTTTTATCATTTCCAACTTTTAACAGGTATTTTCAGTGAGAAGGAAACTCATAGTTACTACTGGAGAAAGTATTTTTAGTTCTGGAAGTATTTTTTTACTAGATTACCAGTGCTTTATCAGTTGGAGCTAAACTAAGCTACGTTGCTAATGATCCACCAATTAGGATCGTTTAATATGAAAACAAACGATCCCTATTGGTGGATCAAACACATCCTTAGGCAACGTAGCTTAGCTTAGCACTGCTGGAAAAGCACCCTATACAAATAGATAATCATAAAACCATGTAGCAAGCCTCTACGCCGTAGCTAACTGCTACGCCGTAGAGATCCTACCTTACTTTTAGGGTTCTATAATACCACAAGGAACCCGTATAGTTTTTATTTTGTTATACCCAATAATGTTGCAGTTACAATGCACGCAACACAACGTTAGACAAAACCGCAAACTGAACAAAGTTGTATCACTTGTACCGGCAACTTAGCAAAACGCAGGTGCCAATTACGACTTCGGCGCTACACTTCAACTACCAGCGTACGTAGACCTCTACGTTATAGTAGACGCCTATCATACTTATAAACAAACAGACATTATATAATTTTAGTTTATGATATAGATTTTTTTGTGAATATAAGAGATCTGTCAGTTTTTTAACAATGACTTATACAACCACGTATAGCTTAATCAATAACATTGTTAGTGTTTCACACAGCGCTTTCTAGTTCTAAACTAAGTAAATCTTGTAGCATGCAGAAAATTGCAAATTATTTATTCTATGCTCATCATACAAAAATAGTGTCTGTTCCCATTTGTCTAAGTTTAACACTTTTTGTATGCTGAACCTAAAACCTACAGCGCAGATTGCAACTGAGCGGTAGCGAATGTCGCACTTCTGTATCATGTTTTTCCAATGTCTAGGAGTCAAGTTGTACTGGTTAATGCAAGTTAGCAGTTATCGGTTAAGTATAAATTAGTTGTGCTTTAATAGAGAACAGTAGTGTTTTCTGAGAGAAAGACACTGTCTCTCCGACGAAGTGTAGATTCAAGATATAGTAGATACAGGTTGTATAAATATGAATCCTTAACACTGGAAAAAAACATTAATGAAGAAATGATGAGAAGTGAGTGTGCCATGCATCGTTATAGGCTGTTATAATAATTATAGTGGTTACCACTTAACATTTAAAAAAAATAGCCAGATTTTTATTTAAACAAATTTGGGTTATTCCCATCGAGCCCACCGGCCGGCCCAGTGGTGGCCCGGATGGGAAAAAAATCCCATCGCTGGTGTAAAAAAAGTAGATTACCCGATGTTAAGCGGTTACCGGCTTTTACTAATAATGCTCCCAAATTTGACAGTGATGATAAAAACTACTGCTTCCGAGTTCAGTCTTCACTTCGTAGATATTGCTCTATCACAGGACTAAAACATTATCTTACAAACAGCATTAATTAAACTAGACTGCGGCAAAATGTCTGCGAGACAAGGGTTATATTCACACTGCCAACGACACGACGTCTACACGATATCGTCGGAAAATGCCAAACATTTAACACTAGACGCTTTTACAACACAATATGAAGTTGTGTATGTATTCTGTGACACCGTCTCAGCACTAGCGACGATATTTTTATTCAAACTGCTGACATCTATTCAATTTTCAATTTCAATTTCCAATTTATTCAGATAAGAATCTTTTCCACAAGTTTCCAGGGCGTTATTCTACTTAACAAAAAACACAGCAATTGAAACTTAATTTCCAAAAAAATACTGTACAGAGGTGATAGGTATCTCTCTAAATATATATAACCCCTTTGAAGCTGACTGACAATCAACGCACAGCCTAAACTATAAGTCCTAGAGGTATGAAATTTGGAGAGTAGTAATCTTATATAGTGTAGGGGTGCACTGGGAAAGGAATATTGAAAAGTCACACTCTAAAGGGTCTAGAAAGCGAGCAACGCCGCGGGCTACGGCTAGTCTATACACAAAAATGTTGTGCCTGCTAATCGAGTATGTACTCCATAGATATGAATCTAGATAAAAACAACTCTTAAAAAATTAATAAATTATTACAAATAGACTCAACAAAAAAATTTAAATATGTAACATAAATATAAAATGTTGTAGGAACTGCACTGATACTATTTGATACTATATCGGTATCGTGTCAGATGTCGGGCAGTGTAAAATAGATGTCCCCAGACCCAATTTAAAGTGTCGACGCGAGTCCAAATCCAAGTGTCATGAAGAACAAGATGGATTGTCCAGCCTTCATGGCTTTGTAATGAAAATGCACCGTCATATTTCTGAAAGTTGCCAAGGGATCTGAAGGACAGCTGACGATGGTTATGCAATTCACATGGGTTTAAGTTTACTTGTGTTTTTGTGACAAAAAGTGATGGAATTAGCCGATGGTCTACATTATGCAGAGCGGTTACTATTTTTACCTAGGTTGTGCCTTTTGCGTTTGGGCGCCATCAACTCCGAACACGTCACTGTTTGGTGACATAACTATTCGATCGCAGAACCCTTAACGAATTAGAGTTAGACTACTACAAAAAATGTTATTATACTCTATTGAATTCTCCTTATCTTTTTACATGATTCTGAAATGTGACCATAAGAACAGAAACAGGTAATTTGCTAATGGTTTCAAAATTACCTCCTATTTTTTTGTAAAAAACCCAGCTCTCCCACACCTCATGCAGAGAATGGTGGAAATGGATTCGTGGTTTCGTATCGGATTCCCAATTAACAGGTCCATAATCGATAATCTGCCAGTTCCACGGTACGCGCCATTATAACAGACGGCTCGGGGCTTCTAATCGCAGCTATTATCGTTTTCAGACCTTTCATAAAGTATTTTTGAGTATTATCGCTAGCTGTTATCTGGTTTATAATGTTCCGTACCGTCCGGTTTTGGTTTAGGCTTCGGCTGGTCCGTACATTTTTGTCTGTATTTTTTAATATCGGATTTTGTTCCTATAAAACCTTATCCATACAAATTGGCGCTTGACTGTCACCCAGGTACTAAAGACATTCCCTCAGATCTCTTTGTACTTAGATAGGACCATCCTAGAGCTAAAGTGTCCTGCCTGTGATAAGAATTGCATGCTCGGCTTACTTATCTTAACTCAGCTAACTTTTACAAAAATGGTCCTTCTTAAGGTTCATTTTCCAACATAAAGAGTATGGTTCCAGACTAAAACTCCATCGCAATACATATTAATTGCCAACCGCCTATTGAATAAAATAGGCTTTCAATGCAAACGAAGATAGCTGATAGCAGGATGTACTGCCAAATCTGGGAGCACCTCGCGGCCATAGCATCCGATATTATTTGGCGGATTTCCAAAATAATTACTTACGTAAACCAGCCGTCCACTGAGGGCGATGAGTGGGGAAATAACAGCTCAGTTGGGGTTGGATGTGGCGGTTCATAACGCCATCTGGAGATAGGAATGACCATATAACGGGTCATTGGCAAAATCCGCAAACTGGTACAATATACCGAGTGAGATGGTGTCAGTTGGCAGCACAGAAAATAACTTTGTAGTAGGTGATTTTCGTTTTTAATTTAAAAATTATTTTTATGATCTGCGCCAAAGCTTTTGTGAGCTATTACAAAATAACTCTGCATAGAAAAGACGTGCTTCAATATTGAGCGAGCATTGCAGTATGAGATAAAATCTGCTAAATTTTTAATTTTACAGTAATTTTTGGATAAAAGTCACAAATAACTCGAATGATATCCCAATTTTATCAAGTTTTATTACGATAATTTTCGTGTCTGTTCTTTTTTGCTATAGTACCCTAGACTTTACTCAATAATGCCTTCACTACGCTTCTTCTATTTGGCTCCACGATACTCTATGGATTGTAGAGTTGTACCACCTGGGAGCTAGGTATACCGCATCGTTAGTTCCCAGCTGAACGTTCACAACAAGTAACCGATACCCGCGTTGTATCAAATATTCATTATCCCTCTAGCAGTGTAGCGGGTGCTTGTGCATTCGGATCGGGAGAGCACCGGTTTGGCAACCGTCGCAGATAAATTACAGTTGGGATATTAATTAGTGTTCATAAAATTTTTATATTTTTTCCGACTTGTAGGACTTTCCTTTGTTGGCCATTCATCACAATCCTATGTATACACACTCCTGTTTTTTTATATGTAAGTAGTAGACAAACAGGCATACGGCCCACGTGATGGTCACTGTCGCATAGAAACACCGACAACACTGGGAGCACTATCGATGCGTTGCCTGCCCTGAAGGACTTTAAGAGCATTTTCTTGAAGCGATTCATGCTATAAGTAGGAACAAATCGAGAGGCAGTCTGTTCCACAGGTTTGTAGGTCCTGTAATAACCGCGATGTGGTATATTTTATTTATACCTAATTGTTGTAATTGTAATGACAAAGCCGCGGCTCGCCAACATCGTTACAGTAATGTTTGACTCTGATGTTGTGTAGTTTGTTCGCGGTTTTGTGGCTTACCAACTATGTAAATAATTACGTGACTTACTTATTTTTGCTATGTGCTATGCATAACAATGACTTTTGGTTCTGATCAAACAGCTTAATATTTAACCTATTTGCAATGTGAATAAATATTTTTTTTTTACTTGTTAATTTCATGACTCCTAAATCTGATAATTTATGTAAAATCTTTGTAGGTAGTCTTGGATTTAATTGAAATCAATAATTTTACTGTGACCACATCGGCCATTAAATTTAATATTTGAAGAAAATATCACAGCGTGAACGAAGTCGTAGCATACCTACCACTAGTAAATGCTGATCAATTGAAAGACTATGTCACAGAATCAAAACAAACACTTCTAAATCAATTCCATTTCACCCTCGATTTCATCCCTCGAGTGTTGCCAACAGTCATTTGTTTATAATACCAATACAAATGACGTAATGCCCATACAGCGGTACGGGTGCCCGGTTGGACCACGGTCAATTTAGGATCCAATTACGTACAGCTTAGTGGGGAAAAATCCGGGGTAATCCCGCTCTTCATGTGTGGTGCAAGAGAAGAAGAACGAGCTGCTAATATTTTATAATTGGAAGTTCAAAGTTTTTTTTTTTTTATATAATACCACTCAATACTAAAAATAACTAGCTAAGGACATTTGATGCAGGAGAAGCTAATAATGTTACAGGCGCTAATTTAAATTGGACTGACAGATACAACTACATCATGTTGCCGTTTTAGCTAAACGTAAGTTATAACCTAACAAGAAAATTCATGATTTGTATTCTATTTTTGTGCAAAAACGTGTTTTCTGTATCGTAAAAATCACTATCATCATCCACATCCCGACTTTACCCACTGCTGGGCATATGCCTTGCCAAGTTTAAAAATCAAACCAAAAGACTATAATAACATTATTACAAAACTACTAACGAGTTGTTGTAATACCCGCTTCAGCTTATAGCTTGGTACCGATGTCGACGGGGTAATTCTCCGCTCCGGGGAGTTCCGGATCAAAACACAATAGCGTCGTAAAGGATTAAGATATGGCGCCTTCATCTCTATTGATTTCTAGTAATTTGATAAGCTTCGAAAAGCTAAAAACCAACTTTAGTATGACAAGCTGTCTGAAGGTCTACACTAAGAAGGAGGTATGCAACAACTGCATCGCATAAAATATAAGACGTGTAAACGATGAAACGCAAATTTTAGCACCTGCATAACCCGCTTAAGTGGCCTGATAAAAGTTAGTGAAAGCACTTTCGCGGCGTAAATAGCTGCTAGCTCAAGTCTTAAGTTCTTTAAATACGGTGACCGTTGAAACTGTATGTAAAACTAACTCAAGTAAGTAATATGTTTAAGTTTAAGTGAGTTTATCACTCTTATTCAAGGTTCATGTATGTTCATCCTGTACCTACCTAAAATTACATTGTGTACGGACAATTAAATTTTAGGTACTTAGTATACATGATACAGCATACATGATGAAAATGATCAATATAATGGTGATAACATCACAGGGATCATTTTTAAAAACATCTGTTTTTGTTCTACATTGTGAATTGTTCTTCTGGCATTATACCGCTGATATATTTGCCAAAAAAATCATTACACAAGGCTTCATCCCGGACGGCCACGCAGTTTGTCTGCGCCATGATATTCGGTCTATGCTATTTTTATTTGAGAAAGACGAATTAGAAAAACGAAGGACGCATAAGTAGGACTTAGTTTATATCCCCTTTTCACAGTTATTTCATCGAGTAGTAATATAACGTCAGTTAAAAACGACCACAGTCTTTTTAGAAAATCATCACTTAACTCGCACTCAAGTAACTCGGGGGGAGTCTAACTAGAAGAAAATAGGTTACGAAGCTGTGAAAGTTAGAAATGGAAACGTAAGTATTGCAAAGGCAATATGCAACAGACGCTGTAAAGTAAGAAAAATAAATAAATATGGTGATTTAATAGTCTCTAAGTTTCTATAAATTAATATAATGAGCTATCTATAAATCGTTTGCAACGGTTTGTAGATAGCTCAAATGTTTCATGTTTTTTTTGCAAATATTGTAAATACTGTATTAGTTGTAAGTCTCTAAGTATAGTAGACATCCCTGCTGATCTCTCGTACTCGAGGTTCTTTTAGCATCTAAGAGGAAATCGGAGATATGTCCGTTATAATGTAACTCATGACCACAATGGTAATCGACGTCGTGACAAATTAGCACAAAGAACTACTAATACAGATTTACAATACACATGAAACAGTTGAGCTATCTACAATTTGTTGCAATTCGTATAATTTTAGAGTTTAAATAAAGATTCTCGAAATAAAATAGTTCGCCACCAGAAGGTACAAAATACTTTTAAAACCAAACCAAGTGCCCCAAATCGCGGAATAGACTCGATAAAAGCATCAGCATTCGCAAGCTCGTAAAGGCGGGCATCAATCGAAGCGGTTAATAGCTTGGATTGTAGCCAGATGAACTATTTGTTCGGACACTCGGCGCTTCATTACGCCGGACGGTAGCATCTTTGTGGAGCTGGCAACACTCTTCCACACATTGAATACTTTTGGCAGTTTTGGTGATGCACTAAAACATTTTATATTCCACGTCATTTTAGATGGTTTCTATTTTAAACCATTTCTAAGTTTTTAATTTATTGTAACCTGTCTTCCCACTCCTGGGCAAGTCTCCTGTCCTTTCGCTTGACTTTGTCCTTCATTATTTCTCTCAAAATCATCCAAGTCATTCTGCAATCGCTTTCTCGGCCAACCCTGACGCGTCCGTCTTCTCTTTTATATTCATAATATATCTCAAAAATTATAACCGATAGAGAATACAGCGAGTTACACTGTGGGTACACTGCGCGGCAAAGATGCAATTAATCGGCAACAGTAGTAGTACCTGCAGCAGTAGTAACAGTAATAATAATCAGGTTTTTATATCCATTCAAGCTAAAAAAGATTTAAAAAAAATCTTCTTTCTATTCAAGACCTTTTATGCAGCTTCAGGAGTCAATTTTTACCTTTACCCTATGCCCCTATGAAATGGACACTGCAGTGCCTTGGACGTACATATAAATTACATGAAGTACCAATACCAACAGTAGTATTATTTTATGTTATTTATATGTACAAGCATTATTCGACATAGCCATCAAATCCAGTGGTCGCGCCTCGTGTAATAGTTGCAATTATCTCGTCGTAATCCGAAGCAGTGGTTAGTAATTGCTCAGTAAAATTGTAATTGTAATAGGAACGTTTGCTGCAGTGCACTAATTGTTAAAGGTAGGTATATGGTACACTATAGAGTAGCATGTAAAGGAGCTTTTATACGGTGCGCTATGCCAATAATGCTAAAAAAACTTGAGAAAGCTACAACATCCTTATTTACACATGTTTTTGCAAATAAATTATCTTTATCTTTATCTTTAAAGCTGAAGTTGAAGTCAGGTAGGAAAAGAAATAACGTAGCATTTGGCTCTAAAAACCTCGTATATCTAGATGTACAAGTATTCTAGCTATGCTACTACTATTTTTATGATACAAATAAAGAATAAGAATGACCACAAGTCATCATATTCAATCACATTGAAGTGAAAAACCAGATGCACAGATTAATTTGGGTTAATTATTACGACTGGATTAGTTAGAATAAAAAAAACATTTTTGTTTCTACTGTACCCAATCGAACAAAATATTCTGAATGAGACCCTGTATAACTCAGATACTTTGAAATGTCTGAGTTTTTTTACGTAGTCGTCAGCATCCGGTATTTTTGGTAGGTACATAATTTTTTTATCGGGTAAGTTCAACGTTTCGTAACTCATGCCTAAAATACAGTTAAGCTAAAACTTGTTAAGTACAATCCCTCCAACTGATATAACTACCTATTCCAACTTTTACAAGGTTTTAGCTGAGTGCCTAACGTCATAATACAGAATGGCCCCAACAAACATGATAGTTCAATGTGGATGGCTACTTACACTTAGCAAACACATAACTCTCTTTTGCTTTGGAACGTAGCTAACAGACCATTCGTTTACTGCAAAAATATGAGGGTTCTTAGCCAATACTCGTGTATTTTTAGGAGACATTGCTATCAGTCGTTACCTAGTTTTATTTTGGAATTGCCGCCTCGTTGTTTGCTTGTATTTTTTTATAAGAGTAGTTCATAAATAATCTTACAGCCTTGACAAAGTGTATATTCAGAAACAGTATCTGTAGAATAAAATATAAATTATTTAATTTAAGCAAAAATACATGAGTACAAAGACTCAATAAAATAAACAATAATACAAAACATTGCACATGAGTAAAATGGTAAATGCTAAAGGTTTTTAATCGAAAGTAAGTAGCAGTACCACCCCGAATATTATTCAATAGGTACTTTAATCCCAGCTTTAGTGTTGATTGTTGCGTGTTGTTGTTTAAAATATTCTAAAATCTCCTGTATTTACAGTGGTTTACGAATGACATTGTCCTTCCACAATGACACCTCGCCTTCGAATGCTTTGTTGTATAACGAAATAGCCGTACTCCTATAAAAATAACATTCCTTGTGCCGCAAAAAAATCTCCCAGGCGTTTCAATGGAACAATATTGTGTATTCGTAAGCCAGGTATTCTCTCACAATGTTTTCGGAATACGTCATGAAAGGCCTACGCTGGAATGGTTACCGCAAACAATAAGTTTCAACAGCCTTCTTATTTATGAAATATTGAATTGCGCGGAATAAAAATGAAGGGAAAACTGGATACATTCTTTTACGAGGAGATTTTGAGTTCCTCGTTTTTGGAATAGGACGCTTATGCTAGGCTTTTAGGGCTGTAATATTTTGTTTCGTTGCGATACAGTGGAAATTTATTCTTTACTTCAAGTAAATGTTTACTGAGCTACTTAGGGTACGTGCATATAAACTTTACGGTGTTCATATTATACCTTCCGCGTACTTATAAACCTTGAGATAGAATCAATGGAAGAGCACTATTTTTGACACGGTTTCTCTTTCTTCTTTCTGTTTCGATCATGTATCACTGAAATAATAAAAGCTAATTTTATTCACAAAGAAATTATACAACTAAAACAGTATTTACAATATTCACAATATTTACAAAATACACATGAGACAGTTGAGCTATCTACAAACCGTTGCAAACGATTTATAGATAGCTCAACTAGTCCAAATCAATACATGAAATAATTACTTGTATTATAAAAGCTTTTAAGTCAAAATATCTGAGAGAGAGTCTACCATGCATAGAGATATCTTGGAAATAACCAAGTTTTGTGAGCTTTCTTTCATTTTGTACCTATAGATAGGTAACTTTTAGACCAACACAATTCTTAGGGATAAACGAACTTGCACCTCATTCACCACTAGGCTGCAGCAACCGTCAAATGCAGTATGGGTATTGTTTGTACAACATTACATGTTCACTATTATCATATTAAGGCTGACATTCATACTTATACGTGCTTATACTGTAAATCTGATCGACAAATTATTTATTTTGATTAGTTACGATCAACCCTGCATCTCCAATAATATACATCATCAATCATCAATATATATAAAACTCTTTTGAAGCTGACAGAGAATCAACGCACAGCCTAAACTATAAGTCCTAGAGGTGTGAAATTTGGAGGGTAGTATCCTTATATAGTGTAGGGGCGCACTAAGAAAGGAATTTTTAAACGTCACACTCTAAAGGGTAGAACGCGAGCAACGCCGCGGGCGACGGCTAGTCCTGTATATATAGTGATTGGGATCTCTAGACTTACCATTACCATCCATTACTTATCCGAACACGCTGCATACTAAATCAACGTTGTGTTAGTTCAGTATCTACAGCCGGCTAATGATATTAAAGTATTTTCTCATCTAGAACGAACGCATTTATTCGCGCATACCTACTCCCGCCCATAATCATGTTAACAAAGTTATCCGAGTAAGACTTTCGTTAGACCGCTACGGAACGGATCCGGTACGGAGCCCGTGGTTTTGTTATGTTGATTTGCGATAAGCGAGAGTCGAGAAACTCGCAGTTTTTGTATGGAGAAAAATTGTTTGCAAATCTCCCGCTAGAGGCGCTTATCGGGTTTTCATACAAAATATCTCGCAAGTCGCTTCTCGATATGCGTTTCGATCAACAAAACAAAACTCAGACTACGGGCTCGAATCAGAACATGTCAAAAAGTGGTGGAACTACACGCGCGGAAATCTCGAATCTAGCGGAATAATCGCGTCTTCATCTTGTGACAGTGCAAACGTCATATCCGGTCTTTTTTCTTTTTCTTTTCAGGTTTCTCCGCCTTTACTAGCTTTGTCTTGCTAACTACATAAAGGCTCCTTCACTATAAATGCTATTTGGCGCTTCAACGTTCAAGACATTCTTATGGTAGACACACACCTTCCAATAAACTTGCGACAAGCCTGGCTTGTTCAAGTTTGCATGACGCCCATGCTACCCACACACGTTCAACGAAACTTACCAAACCAAGGCTGGTCGCTTTATTTGAAGGTGTGTGGCTGGTATAGGTTAAAAGTATAAACAATAGGTACCTATCAGAATACCCATGTAGCAAAACGACATTATTAACAAAACGCCAAGATAGTGAAATGTCTTAGTATTCAAGTCGTCCATTCAAGTAAAATGTCTTAGTAGCAAAACGTTCGGATTGCTCTTAGTTGAAGTTAATAACCTCATTAATTATCTTACTATGAACTACGATTCTTGATATAAGTACTCTTTTGTTTTCTGTTTGCTCCGTGTCGAGTACGTCCCGGTAGAATATAAACAGACGTTCCACATTAAAACAGTAGAAAGTTGAGCGTGTAAGTGAATCTTGGCGTGTGGAACTTACCCGCGATAGTGCGATGAGTTCAACTCAATGCAAAGCGAGCTAGCGTGTGAACGGGGCTTTATTTTTGTTGCTAATAAATATGCAAATTCACTGAACAATGATACGAAAGGCTCGAGTTCACTGAGTTAACTGGCGGTTATATTAACCAATAATTTTATGATGAGAGTGTATTATTTTGAAGAATGATGAAGTAAGTAGGGTAGTAGGTAAGGTTAACTCAAGTAACTCAAGGAGACTGAACTAGAAGCTTTGCTTTCTACGCTGTAGGTTTAGGTTCAATTCACCCCCAGGACAATTGTTTGTGTGATGAGCATAGGTTTTGTTCTTTAACTGAGAGTTTCAATGATTTAGACTAATCATTCTGGTTTATTTTAGTAAATTTTACTAAAATTAAAAAGTATTAAATTTTACGACCACTGTAAGTTTACACAGAGTATTTTTCATAGCATTTTGCTAAAGTCTTCAAATAGTAGATGTCTTAGTGCATACCTAACTGAAAATCTGTGTAACTCGGCAAAAGGCGAGATATCTCTGTGAAATCAGCATAATTAGCAATGTCGCAAACGAATTCATGACAGCAGCTCGAAACGCCAGTGGCGCCCTCTAATTAGAAAAATCTTTGTAAAGGTCGAACTAGGTACTATCGCAAGCTTCAGCAATCCAATGTACGCGACCAATAAGGTTTTAGAAGTATTCATGTAATGCGATATACTTTTTTTGATACCACTCGAACTACCTGATGGCAAGCGGTTTTCTATGCGTGCATTATAGCACCAAATGCTATTATTATTTCGAAATAAAAACACCCCTTATGTAAAACATAGTTTAGAAATTCGGGTTTTTCCTAGATCCTAGGAAAATCGTTCTCAGGGAAACATTCTACATCTAATAAATACAGTTTACCATACACAGAGTTTAAAAAAAATGTTTTAGGTTGTGTGTCCAATGAATACAATTCCATAATTTGGAACTAACGCCGCTGAAGCATGCTTTGATATATAGCGTAACCGTGAGCTGGAATAATTTTCGCTAATTAAATTTAACGGCTAAAGCCCCGCCACACCTGAGTCGAATAAAACTTCATTTTTAAACAAAAAAAGACAACAGTAACTGTCCGCATTATTAGTATTTAGAGTCGAGACTTCGTCTTCAAAAACGCAGTTAAACTTGGTGGTAGTTTTGTCTTCGGTACAGATGGAACGTTCCCAGTGGACGTGTTCTGAGCCCTGAGTCTATCTCGGTGTTGTGTTTTCTTGCTATTTTTGCAGAAACAGTTCCCAAATCTCCTGCTAGAGGCGCTTATCCGGTTTTCATACAAAATTTTTCACTTTGCGAATCCGTTTCCGAATGCCAAAAATAGCAAGAAAACACAACACCGAGATAGACTCAGGGCTCTGATCAATGAAAACTACGGAAAGCCACACGCGTCATCACCTCGAATGTGCTACGGCGTAGCATCATAGCCAGTGCTACGATGCTACGTCGTAGTGGTACACAGTACACACACAGCCAAAATACGTGTAGAATACGAAGTCGCGGGCAGACAGCTAGTAATTTAATACAAACAAACATTATGAAAAGTGGTATCTATGTGTAATGCTTGGACGTGCTTCTGACTATACTAGTGAGTGGGGTGGGGTTAGTTTAGCAAAAGTCTATAGTTAGACCTCGGTGAAGGTGCGAAAACATATTTCGTAATATGAAAAACTCTGGTTTAGCCTAAAACACGAGTTAGAGACAGGGTTTTTCGATAAATCCAAGATAAATCCGGATTCGTTATGAGACGGAAAAAGTTTAACAATTAAAACAGAAAGTTATAACTCTATTCTTCAATATCTGTTAAATTAATACATATTTATGGATATTTCACCAAACGCCATCTAATCCCAAACAAAGCGAAGCTTGTAAATATTTGTTACTAACTAATTGTGCAGCACAAAAAGTTTCTTAAACCAGTTAAAAAATATAAGTCCACATAAACGTTTACCGTTAACTATTCAAGTAAGAAAAAGTAGGTTGTTAATTTTAATGGAATTTCCCGAAAGTTAACGCATAACGATATTTTAGCGGAAAACTTAATTTTTATAAGCGGACCTATAACCGCGTTCCTGCCACAGAATAATGAGTATAACGTGCAGATGCGAAACTATTTATTTTATTTTAACCTCCTTCATGATATAAGAGAGTAAAAGACTGTCTAACAAAAAAAAGAAACTTCACGAATTTTTTTTCTTCTTGTTCTTCTGTAACTAAGTACTAAAAGTGTTGTATTATCTGTGATGTCAGTTCACTTTGATCGACTAGTGTAGTGTTTTCTTATAAATTGATCCAAACTAGTTATTATAAAAAAAATTACGGTACTTTTTTTTATAGAACTCAATGATAGAACAAGCTGATGGTCACCTGATATTAAGCGTGTAACGGTCCAAGGTCATCCACATTTTGAACCGTCAGATCACAATTAATTAAAGTTTGAGTCGTAGGTGGATGTTTGATTAGTTGGTTAAAGCGCCATCTTGTAGTTTGCAAATGCGTCATAATACGCTATGCGGGTCTATCAGCGGCAAATTGTCTTACGTGAACCGTTGTTCAATTGAGGGGATACAATGCCATCTGGTGGTTGGCAGGGATACGTTATGGAGCGCCGGCAAACTGTTTTATTGAAGCCAAAGGATTAACGAACAAAGGCGAGACCAACTATTCGCTAAACTAGGGAAGCTAAAAAAAGGGGCGTGGGAATCGAACTGTTTCAACAAATAGAGTTGGGACAAACATTGTTTTGGTGATAATGGTAATTGTATTGTGTATTATCTTCGAATTTCACTTGAAATGTTACAGTATTATTATTACTACTTGTGTTTTTGTTAAGAATAATAACAATTTGATAATCATTACATGAATAGTGAGATATAATATGATGGCGTTAAAGTTATAGAAATAATAAACTTGGTTTCTCGTTTGAATAAAATATAGAGATATATTTATCCGACTAAACACAGAACAGAGCAAGTCGCAGTGGAAGGAAGATATTAACCATGCATAATGAGATGTTTGGTTTGGTCGAGTAAAATGTAATGATACCTACAGTACGGGGTCGGATATCATTTCATGTAATGGGTCAATAGGACATCTCTATTTGAAATTCTTCTAGAAGTTTAGGGAGGGGTTGGTCGTGCATGGGTATAAAAGCTGGAACATTTCGTCAACAATTCAGTTTATTTTTTGTTCCGGAAGAAAGTGACAAAGTCGTAGGTACCGCAGGAAGAAATCTCGGTAAGTAAAAACCTTCCTTATTTCCTCTCATTACGGCCAAGACACCTTTAGCCTTAAACGAATATGTGAGCCTGCTTATTCGGTAATGAGAAAATCCCAGTACCTGCATACATTGCACGACGTATGCATACCCTAAATCCTACCCAATTTCCGTCTGTTGTCTTAGGTCTCATGATAACAGATATCCTTATTTATCTATATATTTCGCATTATATATTCATATAGGCTAGGATCATGTTAGGCATCACATCTTTAGGGTGTATTTCACGTCGGGTTCAGAACTGTAGATAAAATTAGGTAGATACGTCTGTATGTACTCCCGAGCGCATAAAAAGTCACTCGGCGGGTCAAATACTTAGCACTAGGAATTCTACAGTAGGTATAATTAGTTAGATACGTATAGTTTTGGTATTCCTGTGTGCATGTTAAGACACACAGAGGGTCCAGAATTGTTAAGTAGAAATGGATAAATACGATTCCTTGTATTTCCGTGCGCATATAGTGTCACACGACGAATCAAGTACATAACATTAGGAATTTTTATAGGAGTAAATAAATAGGTATAGCTAGTTAGAAACGTTCAGATATTGTATTTCCGTGCGTATCTACATTGCGTCACACGCGTATTTAGTGCTGGCTCATTTTTATATTAGGTTTAGGTATTCCGAAGAATAAACTAAAATCAAGATATAGAATCTACGCTGTTTTCCCTAAATGAATTTGATCCAGAATGCGTATTATATTTTAAAGGAATAAGTACTTTATTAGCCTTCAGTTCTTATTGTTCATTTTCTATCGAACTCTATTGTATGTGGTTTTATCTTTTTACTTTGGATAAACTATATTAGACTATATTTATTGATTACCTAAGCTTTCTAAATATCTCCTTTTACTTCGAGTAGGCAAGAATAGGTAGTAGATAGGTAATTCTCCACTATTATACTTTGAGAAAATTAAATTATTAGGTTTCTTTTAGAAACTTACTTCACTAACTTGGTTAATTATTTTTCCTTATTTTTAGATTCAATAGTAGATAAGATCACTAGTTAATTACGGCTACCTTTTACCCTTTTTCAACGTATTTACTTATAAAGTGATTTGTCTATACGCAAATAGGTACATACATTTTGTTATGTCCGATCATACATTCCTAGGATTTTTATAGTACTTACTTATACTTATTTCCCTAGAAACTTATTCTACTACCTAGGTTGTTTAATCTTTCTTGTTTAAATACACGAGAAAATAAGACCGATATCTACTTAGAGAAGGTTACTTTCATTATATACTACATATTTAATTGCAAAGTAGGTTAAAGGTAGATAACTACTTACTACACTTTTACTTACATACTTACAACCTTGATAATTCTGTTAGTTAGTTCCGATCTAGATTAAAAGATCTATTTACATTGATTTACTTCAACATAAAGTAGTTTATTTTATTACCAATTTTATTTATTCATTATAAGGCTTGGAACCTTAGCTTTGAACTTAAACCTTGAATTTTGAACTCTGAACCTTAGATCTAGTGTTTTACAAACCTAAGCTTTGACATTATAACTTTGAAACTTTTGAAGATCTAATAATTTTTATAACTTTCGGATATTGAGCTTGGATTGAACAAAATACTTACACAACATATAGGTAGACGTATTTCCATAACAGATTAATTTTATCAAATGACTTTTAATAATCAACTTTGAATTAAACCATAGTTGTTCAACTATAAAAAGGTTCCGGAAACACAACTAGATGGCACCCCAAAAGTTGTACCGATTGTAGATCGCGCTGACGAAAACACGCGGTCTACGATGGATACAAATAGAGATAATTAGTTTTAACTGAACATTAAACCGAACTGTATGTATCATTACACAGTCTCTGGGCAATAAATATATTTAGTATTGTGCCTCGGTATTTTTGATATCAGATTCCTATCCTCACTGGATCTGTATCCTGTGCGCAAGTCGTACAATAGTAAAGTCACTTAATAGATCTAATGGTAATATTTATTGTACTATCGAGACGGCCGAGTAGCTCTCTCTTATATATTACAATTTCAGTAATTTAATTATTAAATTTAAATGGAATTTTTATTCTTTTTGTTTAAAGTCTTATATAGACTATTTGCTTTAAAAGTGACACTTAACTTCAACCTTTGTCTTTTGCTGACCTGTCTGAGTGTTTTCCTCAAACTATATATTAGAAGGAATAGCTATTAAGAAAAGTTGTAATTCTATTAAGGCCCGTATTTGATATAATTGATCTTACTCAAGAGCGTATGTCTCGTAGTTAATCTAATCTTATGGAAAAGAGAAGTTAACTGCCATCAATGAGTTATATAGATCATTTCTATCTGGTCTGATGCCTGGTAATTATCATGACGTATGTTTGGTCTATCTAGCTAGACAATTCTAATGTCGAAGTATCCTAGGCTGATTCAAGCTAGGGTATCTTTATATAGCTATATTTATGATATTACCTACTTCTTTGACTTTGTAGCTTTGATTTTGGCTATCTGGAAAAAATTAGTTTGAGTAAACCATAAACTAAGAAGGTTGTTTAATATTAGATTCATAAATGTTAGAAGTGGTTCTAACAAGCTGCCTTAGGAGCAGCATACGTTTAATTGCATGAGACTGCTTTGGCTTTGAGTAACTAAAGTTATTTAAAGAGAATTTAGTTTCATGATCTTTATATCCATAGTAACACTGATGTAGGATTGGATTTAGTGAAATGGTAAAATAGGTTTTATTCATTTTTCTATTTCGAATCACACATCCGATAAAGTAATGTGTGCTATGAAGAGGAGGTTATTACGATTACATGTGTTTTACATGTATGCGTAGTTTGGTGACGATGACCACTGACTGGTGCGGATGGCGGGGCACATGAAGGAAGTCTTGATATAGCAATATCAACTTCATAGTACACAATTTAGTATCCTTCTAGTAACAAACTTATAATAAATTAACATTCTATGGAACTTTAGAATCATTTAAATATATTCTATGATAGTTCTCTTAGGTAGATTTCTTCTGAAGAAATATAGCATAATTATTTACACTATATTTAACTCCAACAAAATCAAATAGATTACAATTCTGACCATATTCCGCTGTCTAAAGTTTGTACTAGATAAAACAATTGACGTTTAGATCTTCAATTTATGGTTATTTACTATTAACAACGTTCGGATAGATAAAAGAATTAGGATAAATAGGAAAACATTAATTTAGTATTAGATAGATTTATGTATTAAATAAAAGAAGTCTCAACATAATTCCTTTAAAGTTTCTGCGTGTTACCATCGGATCACAAACGTAGGACGTCCTATTACGAACCACTATCGATCACAAGGCCATATTTATTTTTAAGCATTAATTAGTTTTAAGTTCATATATAGGTTATAGTTTCAAGAATAGGTAGGGGGGGGGTTGTTACGATTTAGTGTTGCCGTTACCAGGATTTAGAATTTGGATTATTACGGGTTTTTTTTAATTTTTCCTATTAGAATCTTTTTGTTTTTCGTTTTTTTTTGGTAGATTCAGATTAGTTTAGTAGTGCGAGAAATCGCACAATTTGTTGTCGTAATAAAGGATGGGGATTTATGTTGAGATTTTAGCATTTTCTTGTAGGTTCATCAGTTAAATCAGTTTTATATAGCTATTAAATTCATTATTAGAAATATAGTTATTTTAATGAGACTGTATAAGTTCCAAACCAAGGTAGGTATGTGGTAGAACAAGTAGCTAAAACAAAAGCAAGCAAATTTATTGTCACATACGGATAGACCCCTACAAAAGCCAAAACGCTTCGATAGCGCGTTCTAGGATGTGGACAATTTTAGCAGCGCCATCTAGTTCTGATTTTAGGGAAACTTAAGCACGTAACCTTTCTAATGAATAAGCATCGCACACTGGCCATGTACATGAAAACATACCGCATAACATACATAAACTTAATTTCACATCAAACAGAGACTTATAGTTAGAGTGTGTAGAGGTAAAAATATATAATGCGGTCTGTAGTTGTACATGCGGGGGGTCGAAATGAAAATTCATTAAAATAATTTTATCTAATAATAATGTGGGCTGGAGGGGTCGAAAGTAGATTTTTTTTATTTTTTTATTATAATATACTAGGGTTGTGATTAAGTCTAATGAAGGAAAAGCCCATCTGTGCGTATAGATTTCATTTCAGTGGTGTAACATTAAAATTTTAAGATAATTAAAATAATAATATGAGTAATATAATAGTTATAAGCTGAGTTGAAGTTGTTACTCATAGATGGAGGGGTGTGTTGGCAGCTTTTTCAAAAAAAAAAAAAAAAAAAAAAAAAGGAAGGAAAAAAAAATATAATAATTATTAGGCTTTCTTGTAAAATTTATCTAAACAGCTTTTAATTACATCCACATGTATCTATTTTATATTTTATTTTCTTGATTCACTGTCTTAAATTACTAATCTTACAGATTTTGGCGGGTTGGTGAAACTTATAATGTTGTAAAATTTGCATAGCATTGCGTAATTAATAGCATTTGGCGTAAAATTTAGATTTTGCATTCAGCGTAATTGAAGTTTATCATTCTGCATCACTATAAGTAAATAATTTTGCGTTTAAGCGTCATTAATATTATACAGTTTACTTGAAAAATTGGTTTTTAGCGTAACTAGCATCTAGCATTATGCGTTTACTTGGCTTTAAGCGTCACTTTATTTCTAATATGCGTTCTGCGGTATGTTTATTTTAAGTTAATTTAAGTTAGACTAAGTAAATTCACTGTTCTAACCACAATTATTTCTCTTTTGCTCAAAATTTATTTTTGGGATTAAAAAGTCTGGGGTCAAATAATAAAATCAAGTAAATAAACTAAATTAATTAATATGGCACTAATTATTTATAGTCTTAATTCTACACGGTCTATTGAGTTTGTGAGTATAATGAATCGGTGCGAAATATTATGATGTAGGTACCATGTGAAAGTGACGTATGATGAAGTATGAGAAATTTAATAAAGAAAGATTGAGATGAAAGTAAGAAGGAGTAGAATGAATATAAGGATGAAAGATAATAATATAATTAGTTGAGGGGCTCACAGATTTACTGGAATCTTGGAATAAGGCATTTGTTGGCTTGTAATCAAGACATACATCACACTATTTGCAATCAATTTATATGAAGGAGACTTGGTGCTAGGTTAGGTCAGATGACGTTCATCAGTGTAATCTGATTTCATATAAATTCACACTCTACCTATTAGGCCAGAACTGAGCACACTGCACACTCACCAATCTGTGAACGTGTTACTATTTTGAGGTCGATTTCGAACTGAATGTCGCTGTCATGGGGCACGTTTATACTTGGACGACTGTAACGGATTAATCTTGATTGTGAAGGGTGGTGTTGTCGTTCCCAGGACCAATTGCGGTAGTCAAAACGGACTGAAGGAATGTAACATTATACTATTAGAGTTGACTTGCCTCACAACCAAGTTCCTTTCTACAATTAAGATGGTCCCTGCGAAAGAGTGTATAACCTCATAAGAGCTTTCATTTATAGCTGAGAGATTGGAATCAGAATGGTGACAATTTTACACATTGGTTTAAAATACACTTTCATTTATTTATCTATGATATTTATATACAACAGCAGGTTGCATACAGAGCTATGCTATTTATCACTAAATAATTTGTCTGAAATTACAAATCACCAATTAAATTTGTGCCATGATTTTGTTTAAGAGAGAAATAGTTGTTAATCTTATAGATTTATTGTTTTTAACATTCATGATAATTTTATAATTTCGGTGTTTTGTGAATTAATTGTGAATAAACTAATTTGGGGAAACTTTTACTCCGGTTCAGTAACAATTATTACTTTCACCTTGTAAAACTTTGGGGTCGATTGTAACGGTCCAAGGTCATCCACATTTTGAACCGTCAGATCACAATTAATTAAAGTTTGAGTCGTAGGTGGATGTTTGATTAGTTGGTTAAAGCGCCATCTTGTAGTTTGCAAATGCGTCATAATACGCTATGCGGGTCTATCAGCGGCAAATTGTCTTACGTGAACCGTTGTTCAATTGAGGGGATACAATGCCATCTGGTGGTTGGCAGGGATACGTTATGGAGCGCCGGCAAACTGTTTTATTGAAGCCAAAGGATTAACGAACAAAGGCGAGACCAACTATTCGCTAAACTAGGGAAGCTAAAAAAAGGGGCGTGGGAATCGAACTGTTTCAACAAATAGAGTTGGGACAAACATTGTTTTGGTGATAATGGTAATTGTATTGTGTATTATCTTCGAATTTCACTTGAAATGTTACAGTATTATTATTACTACTTGTGTTTTTGTTAAGAATAATAACAATTTGATAATCATTACATGAATAGTGAGATATAATATGATGGCGTTAAAGTTATAGAAATAATAAACTTGGTTTCTCGTTTGAATAAAATATAGAGATATATTTATCCGACTAAACACAGAACAGAGCAAGTCGCAGTGGAAGGAAGATATTAACCATGCATAATGAGATGTTTGGTTTGGTCGAGTAAAATGTAATGATACCTACAGTACGGGGTCGGATATCATTTCATGTAATGGGTCAATAGGACATCTCTATTTGAAATTCTTCTAGAAGTTTAGGGAGGGGTTGGTCGTGCATGGGTATAAAAGCTGGAACATTTCGTCAACAATTCAGTTTATTTTTTGTTCCGGAAGAAAGTGACAAAGTCGTAGGTACCGCAGGAAGAAATCTCGGTAAGTAAAAACCTTCCTTATTTCCTCTCATTACGGCCAAGACACCTTTAGCCTTAAACGAATATGTGAGCCTGCTTATTCGGTAATGAGAAAATCCCAGTACCTGCATACATTGCACGACGTATGCATACCCTAAATCCTACCCAATTTCCGTCTGTTGTCTTAGGTCTCATGATAACAGATATCCTTATTTATCTATATATTTCGCATTATATATTCATATAGGCTAGGATCATGTTAGGCATCACATCTTTAGGGTGTATTTCACGTCGGGTTCAGAACTGTAGATAAAATTAGGTAGATACGTCTGTATGTACTCCCGAGCGCATAAAAAGTCACTCGGCGGGTCAAATACTTAGCACTAGGAATTCTACAGTAGGTATAATTAGTTAGATACGTATAGTTTTGGTATTCCTGTGTGCATGTTAAGACACACAGAGGGTCCAGAATTGTTAAGTAGAAATGGATAAATACGATTCCTTGTATTTCCGTGCGCATATAGTGTCACACGACGAATCAAGTACATAACATTAGGAATTTTTATAGGAGTAAATAAATAGGTATAGCTAGTTAGAAACGTTCAGATATTGTATTTCCGTGCGTATCTACATTGCGTCACACGCGTATTTAGTGCTGGCTCATTTTTATATTAGGTTTAGGTATTCCGAAGAATAAACTAAAATCAAGATATAGAATCTACGCTGTTTTCCCTAAATGAATTTGATCCAGAATGCGTATTATATTTTAAAGGAATAAGTACTTTATTAGCCTTCAGTTCTTATTGTTCATTTTCTATCGAACTCTATTGTATGTGGTTTTATCTTTTTACTTTGGATAAACTATATTAGACTATATTTATTGATTACCTAAGCTTTCTAAATATCTCCTTTTACTTCGAGTAGGCAAGAATAGGTAGTAGATAGGTAATTCTCCACTATTATACTTTGAGAAAATTAAATTATTAGGTTTCTTTTAGAAACTTACTTCACTAACTTGGTTAATTATTTTTCCTTATTTTTAGATTCAATAGTAGATAAGATCACTAGTTAATTACGGCTACCTTTTACCCTTTTTCAACGTATTTACTTATAAAGTGATTTGTCTATACGCAAATAGGTACATACATTTTGTTATGTCCGATCATACATTCCTAGGATTTTTATAGTACTTACTTATACTTATTTCCCTAGAAACTTATTCTACTACCTAGGTTGTTTAATCTTTCTTGTTTAAATACACGAGAAAATAAGACCGATATCTACTTAGAGAAGGTTACTTTCATTATATACTACATATTTAATTGCAAAGTAGGTTAAAGGTAGATAACTACTTACTACACTTTTACTTACATACTTACAACCTTGATAATTCTGTTAGTTAGTTCCGATCTAGATTAAAAGATCTATTTACATTGATTTACTTCAACATAAAGTAGTTTATTTTATTACCAATTTTATTTATTCATTATAAGGCTTGGAACCTTAGCTTTGAACTTAAACCTTGAATTTTGAACTCTGAACCTTAGATCTAGTGTTTTACAAACCTAAGCTTTGACATTATAACTTTGAAACTTTTGAAGATCTAATAATTTTTATAACTTTCGGATATTGAGCTTGGATTGAACAAAATACTTACACAACATATAGGTAGACGTATTTCCATAACAGATTAATTTTATCAAATGACTTTTAATAATCAACTTTGAATTAAACCATAGTTGTTCAACTATAAAAAGGTTCCGGAAACACAACTAGATGGCACCCCAAAAGTTGTACCGATTGTAGATCGCGCTGACGAAAACACGCGGTCTACGATGGATACAAATAGAGATAATTAGTTTTAACTGAACATTAAACCGAACTGTATGTATCATTACACAGTCTCTGGGCAATAAATATATTTAGTATTGTGCCTCGGTATTTTTGATATCAGATTCCTATCCTCACTGGATCTGTATCCTGTGCGCAAGTCGTACAATAGTAAAGTCACTTAATAGATCTAATGGTAATATTTATTGTACTATCGAGACGGCCGAGTAGCTCTCTCTTATATATTACAATTTCAGTAATTTAATTATTAAATTTAAATGGAATTTTTATTCTTTTTGTTTAAAGTCTTATATAGACTATTTGCTTTAAAAGTGACACTTAACTTCAACCTTTGTCTTTTGCTGACCTGTCTGAGTGTTTTCCTCAAACTATATATTAGAAGGAATAGCTATTAAGAAAAGTTGTAATTCTATTAAGGCCCGTATTTGATATAATTGATCTTACTCAAGAGCGTATGTCTCGTAGTTAATCTAATCTTATGGAAAAGAGAAGTTAACTGCCATCAATGAGTTATATAGATCATTTCTATCTGGTCTGATGCCTGGTAATTATCATGACGTATGTTTGGTCTATCTAGCTAGACAATTCTAATGTCGAAGTATCCTAGGCTGATTCAAGCTAGGGTATCTTTATATAGCTATATTTATGATCTTACCTACTTCTTTGACTTTGTAGCTTTGATTTTGGCTATCTGGAAAAAATTAGTTTGAGTAAACCATAAACTAAGAAGGTTGTTTAATATTAGATTCATAAATGTTAGAAGTGGTTCTAACAAGCTGCCTTAGGAGCAGCATACGTTTAATTGCATGAGACTGCTTTGGCTTTGAGTAACTAAAGTTATTTAAAGAGAATTTAGTTTCATGATCTTTATATCCATAGTAACACTGATGTAGGATTGGATTTAGTGAAATGGTAAAATAGGTTTTATTCATTTTTCTATTTCGAATCACACATCCGATAAAGTAATGTGTGCTATGAAGAGGAGGTTATTACGATTACATGTGTTTTACATGTATGCGTAGTTTGGTGACGATGACCACTGACTGGTGCGGATGGCGGGGCACATGAAGGAAGTCTTGATATAGCAATATCAACTTCATAGTACACAATTTAGTATCCTTCTAGTAACAAACTTATAATAAATTAACATTCTATGGAACTTTAGAATCATTTAAATATATTCTATGATAGTTCTCTTAGGTAGATTTCTTCTGAAGAAATATAGCATAATTATTTACACTATATTTAACTCCAACAAAATCAAATAGATTACAATTCTGACCATATTCCGCTGTCTAAAGTTTGTACTAGATAAAACAATTGACGTTTAGATCTTCAATTTATGGTTATTTACTATTAACAACGTTCGGATAGATAAAAGAATTAGGATAAATAGGAAAACATTAATTTAGTATTAGATAGATTTATGTATTAAATAAAAGAAGTCTCAACATAATTCCTTTAAAGTTTCTGCGTGTTACCATCGGATCACAAACGTAGGACGTCCTATTACGAACCACTATCGATCACAAGGCCATATTTATTTTTAAG
This sequence comes from Eulithis prunata, assembly GCA_918843925.1. NCBI lineage: Eukaryota > Metazoa > Arthropoda > Insecta > Lepidoptera > Geometridae > Eulithis > Eulithis prunata. The sequence goes on along the minus strand of OU974016.1, from coordinate 902,018 downwards.
CATTAATTAGTTTTAAGTTCATATATAGGTTATAGTTTCAAGAATAGGTAGGGGGGGGTTGTTACAAGCGGTAACCATGGCTAGCTATGCATTGCCTCACTGAGCACATCCATTGAGCACGTGCCCTGTGATGCATTGCACTGCTCCCGCCACTCTGAGACACAGGTGTTAAGTCTCATGTGCTTGTAATTGCACCGGCACCCATACCTTCCATAACTCGATTCCGCATATTTTTTGCCAAATATTAAAACCTTCTAAATATATAAAACTCTTTTGAAGCTGACTGACAATCAACGCACAGCCTAAACTAAAAGTCCTAGAGGTATAAAATTTGGAGGGTAGTATCCTCATATAGTGTAGGGGTGCACTAAGAAAGGAATTTTGAAAAGTCGCACCCTAAAGGGTCTAAAACTAGGATCAAAGATTTTAACCAAATAATGGGTATGCTGCTAAATCCCCACTGATAGGGATTTTTTCATGAGGATTTGTTGAATATATCGCTGCTACTACGCGAGCAAAGCCGCGGGCGACAGCTAGTTAAAAATATACTTCGTCGTGTAATTAGTTTAAATCAGTTCATTTATATAAAGTGCTGTGTGCTCTTAATCACACTTTTTACTTCTAAAATGGAAACTCTAAGTTAAATTACGAACTTGTGTAATTACAACCCGACGACACGTTTGATAGTTTAACTTTAATTTCTTAAGGTGGTGCTAACGACCAGGTATACCAGTGCTGGCTGATTTTTAACCTTATGCCTATATAAATAAGGCGAGGAAGAAATCATAAAAGTACAGTCAGTAACACAAAGTTGATTAACAGTTTAAGATTGGCCGTTCAATTATGTTTTGAGTAACTTTTGCAATAGTTACAGATACAATTTGATATTGTTATAGAAAACTCTTTACATCACATAGGAAATGATAAACACAGAGTTTATTATTTTTACGTGAAGTACAATGGGCGGCCTTATCGCTATGAAATATATTAACTTCAATAATTGTAGAACTACTTATAAAAGGCGATATCTTTAACTTGGATATAAAAAAAACCAGTTGTTAAAAAGTGATACGAAAGTGATATTCCAGATTTTTTAAGATAGATACTTCTAATGCGACTTCCAACTGACAGCGTACAAGGTTGCGTAAAAACGGGACGCGTTAGTCTCTGTCTCTTTCTATTCCCCCGAATAGAAAGAGACAGAGACTAGCGAGAGGGATCACATACGTCGACCCCCACAAAACCCAAAACACTTCGACAGCGCGTTCGAGGATCCGGACAAACTTAGCAGCGCCATCTAGTTCTGATTTAGGCAACATGAGCATAGAACCTTTTCTAACTAAATAAGTACTGTTAATTTCACATTAAACTCAGAGCGAGAGTGAATGCGTGGCACTCGAAGTATAACTTCTTCCGTTTCCGAAATCCCTACATTATCTTACATCCATTCCAATTTAAAAAATACTTTTCCCAAAACTTTAAATCGAGTTTGTACAATTGTCTCAGTTGAATTCAATTTCACACTTATTTAGAGCTATTGAAGGAACAACACAGCGATAAACTTTCCAATAGTCTCAATGGTTTTCGTAAAGAGAATTAAAAAAGGACCTACTAAGCGACAAAATGTGGTTTTAACTTCCTTAGTTTAAAATATCTGATTTTATTTGTAAAAAAACTGAAGTTTTAATGCAAATAAGGCGTGTTATGCTGTGGTAAACTTATAGCCAGTTTAGTGATAAAGGGCGAGACCAACAGTCTTGCAACTCAAGTTTTTCAAAACTCTACGCACAGACTGGTCGTAGAAAAAGGTAAAGTTGAGGAACATCTGATATAAGTAATAAGTATACAGTTAGCATCTGTCAGCAAGTTAAAATTATTTTTATTTCTGCCATGATTTCATGATACTTACTGGTAACATTGAAGTTTTGCTTAGTGAACGAAAACGAAAAGTTACTTTTCAGTCATAAATTGAAACTTTGTTATAACTTTTTTGTGACGTTGTCTGTACAAGCATAAAACTCCACCCAATTCTCAGTAATAACGTCTCCATTTCCCGCGCGCTGATGAAAGCGCCCCGTGTCGCTCCTAAAACGGATTGCATCTCAGTCGGGCACTGCCACTATCGATTGCCATAATTCCATTCGTTAGCAATCAGCACTGGTTTCTGACGTATTGAAGTTGCCAGCAAGTTCTATCTCAACATCATGATCATCATCAACCTTTATCGGTCCACTGCTGGACGTAGGTCTCTCCCAAGACGCGCCTAGGTCTAGTTTCCAAGTCCTAGCTAATTACCACTAAAAAATTGTTCAAACCGCTAAAACACAACAATGCCCCCGGTAGATTTTTATGGGGGAATTTCTTAGGCCTCGTTTTTCGGTTTGCATCTACCAGTACCTACCCTTTAAACCCAAATATATAGGTACTTGGGAATCCCTTCAGTTATTTTTTAGCGTTTTCATATTTCGTTCTGTCTGCGCCTTGTCGAAATAAAAACTGAATAACAAAATGGTGAAATCTAAAAACGTGAAAAATGGAAACTCATCTTTTTAGTTATTTCTGTGGAGATTGGACTACCTCGGTTTTAATTGGATTGCAGTGGTTTGCTTCAAACAGAGTAATATTCAGATAACGTATTACCAATTTTGTTCAGATTCTCGTATTTTCTGTACTGTGTATGTATGTATTTATAGATTCCAATGCTTTATGAGATTTAGGCAACGTTTTTTAAAGTGAAAAGAAATACAGACCCAAAAAAACATTATTTTCAAACAATTACAAAATATTGAAATCTAACGTGACCAGACAACTCAATAAATACAACGTTATTGTGCAACACATTTTTTGACCCTTCTAAATGTATGTCATTGCTTGAATCACAACGTATTTTTGAATTCGGTCTGATAGAGGGGCGAGTACTATACCCAGCAGCAGTGGGGTAGTATAAGTTAGAAACCAAAACAGGAATGGCTGAAGTAAGCGCCATACGACCGTCAGCATTTAGTCCATTCGAAAAAAGTTAAAGATAAAAGCGCAATTCCAATGAAATATGTAACAAACTCCTTTTATCTTTACTAAATTCATGAAGCAAACTTTTTAAATTTGTTTATTTTGGTACCATTTTGGATTCTTTGTGGACAAACTCTTTGCGCGAGTATTTAGCGGGAAACGCTAATGGTAACAAGTTTTAATCCTTTTTACTCGACAATGACTTTTAAGCTGTGCCATGTTTTAGTTTTGTAATAACATTGTATTATTAAACAAACATTTACTTACCTGTACTATGTTAAAACCGGAACACAGTTTCGGCAGAACGCGGAGTAAAACGAAGTTGTTCAGTGTGGGTTCTATTATTTTTTGCGTCATAATAAGAAATCAAATATGAATGTAGTGAGATCTAATTACAAACCTGCTCATTCTCTTCCACTATTCTTAGACAGAACTGTGTATTTAAATCCAAGTGAAATAAATGAGAATATAATTATGTAGGTAGGTACCTACTTATAGGTATACTTCGGTCTTTTTTTGCTTATACGTTGAGAAAATTAGTCTACTTAGTAACTATGCAAAATGAACTTGGCTCGATTCGGTCAACGGTTAATTTGAATCTTAGAAAAAAATTTTTTAGCTCTTTCATTCTAGCAGTTTTTAGCTAATTTTAAAAAGATTAAAATAGTTGTATAGAATAACCATTTGCATAATTATAATACGAAAATTATACGTTTTGTGGATATAGGTATATTACGTAGCTTAATGCTACGTAATTAAATACCACTCAGTAGTATAAAGACTAGTTTACACCTGGTTTTACCCATCATCATCCAGGCACATCGTAAATACAATACATGTTGAATAGTACCTAATTGGTCTTGGACATACAATTATAAAGGTATTTTATAAAAGGTACTCAAAAGGTTCAAAAGTTCCGAGTTTTGATTTGTACTCGATCTATACAAGGAAATGCTAATTCCAAACTGCTGTTTGTGATCTTCTCCCTTTTGACGCCATCTCTTATAATGACATTTGTCGAACGTCCAACCAAAATGGTCGCTGGTACCTATGTAACATCGCCCTAATCCATCGTAACGCAATTTCCGCACTAATGCGGAAGCGGTGATAATATCGATACTATCGATACTGCATATCGATAATTGGCATAATTCGATAGCACTGGCTTCGGGCACAGAGCAAATAAGGGGTCACCAAATATTTTACGCGAAACTAACCTCAAAGGACGTTTATATTTTGTTTAGTTCATGATATTTTCTTTTCCCGATTACTTAGAAACAGTAAACTTGTGGAATAGAGGTTTTTCTGAAGAATAAACTACATGAGGAATTTGAGGCAAAGCTGAAAAAAAGAAAAAGGATGGGAAACTTCAGTGATGTGATGACTGAAGTTCTATCCTCTTTCTTTTTATAAATTTTCTGGCATCGCTTGAAAAAGTATCAAAAAATAGTTTGAACACCTTAAATTCAGGAACCGGTTATGCAATCCAGCTCGGCCTGGCTGAAGTGAAGGCAAGTAGTATTATAAACATGTTCTCCTTTTTTTTTTGTTTTTTTTTGTTCTGGCACTGGAGGCTTGTCCTTTTGCCAAGTCTGTTTTGTTTTTCACTTTTTGTTGTTAAACATGTTCTGTAAAAAAAATGTTGCTAATCAAATGATAATCGTGATAGAGGTAATGATCATAAAATTCACGCACAGAGCTACGAGATTACTAATACAAAAACACATAATGTAGGTGACCTTTAGTGTGTTTTTACCAGCACTTTCCTATCTTAAAATAAAAATTTTAGAGACACGTTGTGCCACGACATCTTTTTATCTCCACAACAAATCCGTGCAACTGACAATCGCTTAAAAAAATCCAGAATATTCCATCAATGCCCGTGGCTCGGTACCGATCGCAAAAAACATGAGTGATTGCTCGCTGTGACCACATTTATTTACTGAAATTTTCACAACGCATTGCATTATTTTTGCTAAAATTATCTACGGATTTTTTTTAAGGGTAGGTTCGAACTGATTCGAACTTTTTTTTTCTTTTTTTTTAGCTAAGGCACCCTGCTACTTAATAGGTACAAAGACCAAATATAATTTCCAAATTAGAGAAGGCCGCGGTATTCGAAGGCTGAGTAGAACTGATCATCATCATCATCATCATCCACAGTCCGACTTTACCCACTGCTGGGCATAGGCCTCTCCAAGTTTGTGCCATCCGCTGCGGTCCTGAGCTAGTCTCTCCCATTTACGGCCTGCTAAGTAATTCATCGTATGTATACCTACTATTTATGCACCTGTGACTGTACGTAAAAGAATTAAATTCCTTTCCTTGTATTGCTATTTGGTGCGCATCCAAACGGATTAATCTACATGACATTCCTACCATTTCGCTTACCTTTCATTTCCACGAAACCCAGCGATTCTTGGAAACCAAGAACTTGGAAGAGGAAGGAACCTTTCGCGGAAATTACGTAACAAACAAAAATAATGAATTCTTTTTAGTTCTGCCTTGAATTAAAGTTTGCTAGTACATACATTCGGTCTGTTTATTATTTTTAGCCGGGTTTCGCTCGCAACTTTTGCCAACTTTCTAAAACCGTTCAAACGTATCTTTTGTACTGCATGGGTACGAATCTACTAGAGATTTTATGGTAGACTTATTTTACTTAGAAATCAGTGATCCAAGTATTTTAATGAACACCAATTTCATAGTAACTCCTGACCAAAAAGGAAATGATTGAATTTGCAATAGCTACTTTTTAAATTCTCCTTGAATTAGGTACGTACCTACCTAGTTTTAAAAATATTGAACGTTTCGCAATGTCTTATAGGTAAACGCAGCCTATTTTGTCTAAAAAGCACTGGCACCTATATGCATAGGTACTTAGTACCGGTTTTCTATGTAAACTCAGTCCACTAAGAATCGACTAGGAAACTCAGGTTAGACAGGATCCCTTTGTCCTCTTTAGGCGAACTTGTGCAAAGTTTCAATGACTTCGTCCGAGAGTGCAGCTTCCGGTTTCACTGGCGAAGAACTCATTTAAAAAGAGTTTTATTTACAAAGATAGAGAAGTGTAATAATGAAGAATCTGGGGTTTCATTCACTCTTTACAAGATTATGTTTATCATTCACTCTCTGCCTTGTCTTGCGTTTGTCTTGTAGACGTCATTGCAAGTACCCTACTTCCACCAACATTCCTTATTACTTTGAACTTGTAAAATAAATAAAAAAAAAATTTTTTTTGTAGGCTACGAAGATTAACCTCGTTCTTTAATAATTTGGCATCAAATAAAATTTAAATTTCTAATACGCTAATTTTTATCATAAACCTTGTTTGTTTGTAAGCGTCACTAATTTGTCAGCCTTCGTGTAGTAGACTAGGTAGAGAAGTGTATTTAGTTTTCTTTCTTCATACTAACTCAGTTCAAATTCGGTAGATTCTCATTTTACATGCATAAACATAAAGGTGGTAGACGAGGTGGTAACTAGTTAAGTGCAGCTGACTGTACCCGGAGTACCGCTGGGAGAGTGGCAGTCGCGTGAAGTTCGGTTTCCGCGCGATCGCAAATTGCCGCAGCTCTCCCAGAGGCGTCGAGCTGACAATTACATCGATAAACGGTTAGTGATTGTGAATGACACGCACAATCACACCTTTTAAATCATTCATTCATTCAATGCGTGCCACGTAACTGAATCTGTTGAAAACTTTTTGAGTCATCTTGCAGCATCAGTCTTCAGCTTTTTTTTTATTTGAGACAATTTGATGTTTGGCTCAACATAATAAAAAAATCATTTAACTAAGTAGGTATGTGTCACTAAGCATCATCATCATCAGACATCTTAAAGGTATGGTTTAATGTAGAGATCGCTCTGAGTAATAGACCGCAGATTCAGCTCATTGCATTTTATTTTCTTCTAGGCCATAGATTTCTCGTGGTTATACGAACTGCTAGTTTATGTATGAATGAACGAATAGAAGAGTATTTAATTTCCGCTTCCGAACCTCACTGATATCTGATTGTGATGCAGCTTATCCACGCAGATCGTCAAAAAACAAACAAATAAATCATAGTCTCGCAATCCAGTGAGTTCGTTATAACTCGGACACAACCGCTCGGAAACCGGCCGATTTCCCGGCGGATCTCATTTTGAACAAGATATGAAATTGTCGATACGAATGTCCACTAGAACCGGGAAATCTCTAATTGGTCTGTTAAATTAAAAAAAAAACTTTAATAAAGCGATGGTAGCGCTCTCTTGAGATTTTGTTTTTATATTGGTTTTGTAACGAGCGAACGAATTTGGATGAGGAAGTAATTTCTGGGATCTATTTGTACAAATCGTCGATTTTCACATTTTTTCTGGGATAGTAGTGAAACTCACGTAGGGCAAGCACCGCAGGTCAACTTTGCATTCTGCGTTTTTTTTACGTAAATAAAAAAAATTAATTATTAAATTACATACTCTAGGTACAACAAAGACAAAATCCCAAATCCAAAGGAAACACTACCTACCAATCAAATCGCCGAAACAGTATTCTTTAATACGCGCTTAGATACAGGGAAATCACAGAAAGAAAGTAAGAATAAGCATGTAAATTGGATCTACGTTTCAAAACTAAACAAGTTGAAAAATGGCTAGGTAGGTAAGTAGGACTTATAAACTTCCAAGATCCGCCCACTTGTGGACTAGCCTCATTCACTGTCACTGGACAGAGAGCTCCTCAGTGCAGGAAACAAAATAACAGAGCGTTTATGCCATTATTAGATGTCTCTAGCTAAAAAGGTGTAGTGTTACAGGGAGTAAAATATTATTATAATTAGCCTTGCTTATTGGATGACAGTCCATTTTGGCTACCGTACAGCTTAAAACTACCATTACTTAAGTATTTCTCAGTAATATTTATTACACCCGATAATTCACCTCTAATTACCAGTCTCTTAGAAAGCCACTGGCTATTTCCAAGAAGCTACAAAGGTCGGGCGTAGTGCCAAACTTGGCAGCTTATTTTTTTTTTCGAGAAACTAAACTAGACTGCGAGAGTTGGTATTCGACCGTGCGGGTCCTCACGCGTTCACGCTCGATTGAGTGGTATAAAGTGAGCGAACGCACCCGACCCGCCGTTTCCGGAGGAGGCGCCGTAGTGACGCCGTCCGGTTCCGTAGTGCTGGGACGAAACTCTTTGAATGGGATTCTTTGTGGTCCAGTTCAAGGAGGAAAAAGTTTTACTGTGCGGTTATGGCTTGTTTATTAGAACCATGATATTTTATGCATAGAATTGTCCGGTTGGTGATTGATGGACCGACGACAGTGAAAGTCGCAGGAAGTCAGTAGATGAAAAAGTTTCAAGATCATAAATCCGATTGTTCTCTACGCTACGCCGTACGTCTCGTAGAATAAAACTAGAGTACCGGATACAATAAAGACAGTCCATCACTAGCAAAAAACGTGGGAAAAAAGTGAAGAAAAGATGGTGATTTATACAAAACACGGCCATTACCGGCTTCAGTTCAGTTCTATGCACATTACTTATTGCAATACATTTGTACAGTTCAAGGGATAGCGCTAGGTTTATTTTATCTTGCGTGTAATGTTTTGAATTTAAAATTGGAATGAAACCACACATTATGAATTCAAGCGAGCATACCACATGCTTCTAAAAAAAACAAAAAGTATATGAATGAGTTGAATGAACGAACGAATAAGGTTTTACATTTAACACTATTATTTATTTTGTCAGCTCTCTATGTGGCTCTACCCATGCTCTACCTTCAATATTATTCTTTTATCAAAGTAAAATGTGTTTATACTAGAAGTAAGAAATAACTTGGATAGCAGGACAATGCTCGTCAAATTGACAGATGCCCTAAATCAAACCCCCAAAGGAATTCATAGCGCGTTACGGTTTTTTAACACGTTCAAATCTCACCCTAAAGCTTCGTATAATTTAACAATAGTAGATATACTCCCGAATTCCAAATGAACATCGATTCAAATCCCACGGTTAAAGAAAATCCCCAATTTGTGCTCGCCGAACTTTCTGCTATTTAGGTGGACGTACTAAGGATTTAGGAGCAAACATTGTAAATAGTAAACTAATGCTTGACATGGTTGCTTGTTATGTGGGTGTATTTAGGATGGAGTTACTCTGTTTGAGTCGTCTCACTATCTTTTTTTTTTATTGTTAGATTTTATAAGGACTTTGAGTCGCTTAGCGACTATGTCATCCCTGTTACAGCTTACAATGTAATTACTAATGTACATCTTCCGGAGGAATGTGTGCGGAGCGAGTCTCTGAGATCTCACGTGTGTAGCCATTATAATTTGAATATGATGATGAGGTCCCATTGAGCGAACCAGCTATAGTGCTCTTTTTACACTAGTTAATGATATTTTTTAGTCTCACAGTATAGTACTTATTATATGATCTGTGGTCTCACTATCGTAGGGCCTATGCCGCATCAAATTCATAAATTACATTTGGCAGAATTCTGCGCCCACGGCTCGTCCCAGGACTCAAGGTCCGTAATTGCATTTACTGCTCAAGCACTAATCCGAGTTTTTGACAGTTTTGTATGCAAGTCTCTACTTACTCAAATCTATGCTTGCGTGACTTGTTAATAAGAATACGAGCCATGAATTCTATAGCATTCTGACACGGCATGCTAAAACCATACTACACAGCAAAGTGTAGCCGGCCTAAGTCCACCCTGTCATCCGGAGTGAAGCTCCAAATAGCGTGACCAGAGCCCTGAGTCTATCTCGGTGTTGTGTTTTCTTGCTATTTTTGGCATTCGGAAACGCATTCGCAAAGTGAAAAATTTTGTATGAAAACCGGATAAGCGCCTCTAGCAGGAGATTTGGGAACTGTTTCTGCGAGTCTATAGACGTCAGATAGACTCGCAGAAACAGTTCCCAAATCTCCTGCTAGAGGCGCTTATCCGGTTTTCATACAAAATTTTTCACTTTGCGAATGCGTTTCCGAATGCCAAAAATAGCAAGAAAACACAACACCGAGATAGACTCAGGGCTCTGACCTGACTACGTCCACGGACCGTCCATCCGAACCACTATTGAATTATTAATCACGCGTCACACGACCCTCTGTCTCCGCTAATCTATCTTTTGTCAACGCGATCCAATACGGACGTGTCCTGTAATGTTAGCGGCGGGCTTTGCACAAAGGTGTTTTGTCAGGCGGTCAAAGGTCGGAAAGCGAAGCCTTTGGTGTAACCTTGTGGAGTTTTAATGAACTTCACTGTGCTGCCATGCGATTGGTTCAGTTGGTTCATAGTAGAATCTACCTGTAATGTAATTATGCCTCGTCAGTTTTGGTAATATATAAAAATACTGTTTTTGTTGTTGAAAAAAAAACGTTATACCTAGTACTTGTAAGATACATCTAATCAGTAATTTAATCTGGTTTACGGACAAGCGCTGACTTGCGTATGTTGGGCTCGACGGTAAGCAATGCTAGAGTATTGACCTTTTCAAACTGGTTCGAACTATATTGATACGGATTTTCAAGAAAAACCAGGCTAAAACTACCCCACATTTAAAAACTACCTCTACAGAAAAATAGATTGTAGTTTGCGCGCACGTAGTGTCCATTTGACAGGCTAGGCGGCACAAGTAAGGCAGCGTATTCATCAGAGATATTATGTGAAGTGCCGTATGAGGATTCTTAAAGAAGCTATGAAAATGTATACATACTTAGTTATGTTTTTTTAAAACCAAAGGTGCGCTGAAAAGGCTAGAAAAGTAAAGTGATAGGTGTTACTGGTAGAGTTTTTCCTCATACACCACTCATTTGCCTCGCACATCTCTGGTAGATACGCAGCCTTAGGCAAGGAGCATTCTGCCTATAATCTGCCCGTTCATCAGTTAGCGTTGCAAGCTGGGCCTGGGGCTCGGTAATTGCTTGCAAGGCTATTACCTTGACGCCTGGTTGACTGCGATGATATAGGTGCTCTCAAACAATGTGCTATTCAGACTAGATAGATTCGGTAGGTAGATTATGGCTCGTGTTTTATGCATAGGCACAAGCAGGCACTTTACTTAGGGTTATCTACCTATAATATCTCTGAAACCTGACCGAAACGCGGTATAAATGTAACTATTGGTGAAACCTGACCGAAACTTGGTATAAATGTAACTATTGGTCATGCACTAAGGTGGGTAGCATAGGACCAAAACATTCGGTGGAAGATTGCGTCAAAAATCTGACACACTGCGGTTTCAGTGTGGAGACAAGACAAGTCGTGTTGAAGGTGAGAATAATAAATATTGTAATTTGCGTAGGTAACCTCAAAATAACTATAGCTAATATACCGAAATATTAAACTGTATAGGTAGCTATAAATAGTTAGGTAGGTAAATCTACCTCACTATGCCTAACCCACGCTTTTTACCCTAGATATTTGTAGCATGCGCAGCCTCGTTAGTTCAACTAGCATTGATACGGGCTTGAAAGTACGATCCCACTCGCGCCCAATGTTCCAAACAAAAAGGGAACCAAACACCTGTTTCTCGAAATAAACGCTAATCCCATTGCTTTGTATTTCACCTGCAACGCTTCTTTGTGAAAACAATGCACAGCTGAGCACACACTCCTACCTAAATTTAATTAAACTGAATGTTTTGGTCGAATAGGTAAATCGTGGGAATTTAATTTCGTCTGTAAATAGAGAAAAGTAGTTTAATCTAGCATTGTTTATTGCGTGGCGCTCTCCCCGACTGTCCAATTCTGCAACGCTGCACGAAAAACTACCAAGAGGTATCTCGTAAATACCATCAGGTTTTTTGGAGTCGCAATAATTTCTAGCAACCAAACTCCCCTAGCAATTACCTTCGTTTAATGTAGGTCACCCTCATGAATAAGCTCAAGATGCGATAAGATTCAATATACCTACCTAGTACCTACCTACTTGTGGATTACAGTTTAAAAAGTCGAATTTAACCATGAAATCAGTGTGAAGTATTTTAAGAACTTCTATACAATGGGCTACGTAGCCTCCGCTACGCGGCTAATGGCTACGCCACGCCATTGCTAATGCATTTCGTAGAAACTTCGTAGATTTTCGTAGAGGTAACGTAGACAAAATTGAAGATATTGAATTATTATCTTCAGACGCCATTTTTGTTGAAGTCAAATATTCTATCTACCTATGTGTGTCTCTAAAAAATACTTACCTATAACTTAGGTATATATTTGTGAAGTGCGAAAACATCAAGCTAAAATTATTTATCGAATAATCTGCGAGAAAAACATGAAACATCAAAGAGTAGTGAGGAAGCCGCACGAAAGTGCCCCTATCTTTATGTAGTCTTCCTTGATAACTTAGATAGAGCCCCTATGGGGTGAAACACTTACGATAACTTGCAGTATTTTCTCTCCTCCCGGGACCCTGTTACGGAAGTTTCAGCCACAAAATATACTTGGATAGACTGTTCGTTTAGTAGGTGCCTACTTATAAAACTTAGATTAACAAGGTAACTTGTTTATCCATTGATAGTTTTATCGTTTTCATAGATAGATTACTATCTAATATTTACTGTTTTAGCCATCGCCCTAACCATAAAAAAAATAGGTAGGTATACGACACATACGCGCATTTGTTTCTTGACTAGGTTCTTATAAAGATGACTGTTAGAAACTAGAGTGCATAATGTTAAGTATGATTTTTTGGTGTTATTTGGTAGCCTGTGGCAGCAATTAATTGCACAATTTATTTATTTGACGTAGGCATACCAGACACAGGATTTAAAGAAATCTCAGACCGATTCGGTATCTCTGATCCATCGTAATCAACGTACCTAATCAAGAGGGCAGGGCATGGGCAGGGCCAAGACAGCACATACTGTATGAAGCCTTGCGTCGTAAGGCCTCTGTCTGTGCCTGCAATCTAGAGCATAAACTAAACTGTCAGAGTGTGCAGACTGCATAGTGCACAGACGATCCGCCGCGCCGCGTTTATTCAAACAATGGAGGCGTTTAGAAACATCAACAAAGAAGACGCGCGTCATTGTCCTCAAGTGGTTTGTGCGATCTAGGTCGTGCCACAATACACGGGAGAATTTATAATTGCACCAGCATTCAAGGAAATACGACAGGGGTGACGGGTGACCTCGTAAATGTTGGAACTGTATTTGCTTTTGTTTTTAATTTTTTTAGACGAGACCCACATAGGTACCTGTATAGGAAAGCCGGTGGTTTTTTCCGTTCTGATGATGGGCGAAGATTAGCGGCGATGAACAAAGATAATCAAAGAAGACGAAACGTAAGACGGTCGATAGATCGTCGAGATTTGGAGGATCGTGTGAGATGAAAGAAGCTTTGGAAACGGTTTTCCTGGAATTTTTATACAATGTCAGGAAAAGGGATCCTACAACTGCCATTATTTAGGTACATAGGTATAATGCTGCAGTGTCTGGGACAGATAAATATTAATATTTTGGTAGACTCAAGAAAAACATAAATTATTTTTTCTTCATAGACTACTATGGGGCAGTGGGCGTCTATCTAACTAAAAAAGTACGAGAGGTGCATGATCAGTTCCCTGCCAATGACATTTCATTGAGTGTAGCCAAGGTGTAGAACACAAATAGCTAGGTAATAGCTTATTTCTTAGGCAAATTTCCTCAAAGTATCTAAAGAGGCGGTGTCGAGTTATTCTATCAAATAAAATAGTTATACAGATCAACAATGGAGTATAATAAAATTTCACAATAAATATATTAAAAATATACACTTGTAAATTCGTAACATAACGGTTATCTACTTTGTACGTACTAGACAGCTACGTAACTATTGGCTAATTATAATCACACTACAGGGACGTACTCAGAACGACAACTGGTTAAAAGGGGGTAGGTACGTATATTTTTTTGTATGATACTAAAATGTGGTAACATTTATCCTTAAAAGATACATCAAGTTGTTTCACAGCACAAATCTAGAACTGATCGAAAAAATGGTAACTTTTAAACACTTCTTATCGTCTAACACATCTCCTTTTTACAATACAGTGTATCTACTTATTATTATTTCAAATTACTTGAGAGATGTCAACACACCTACCTAGGTACCTACCTAATTCGTAAGGCAAGCGAAAGGACGTTTTTTTTTCAATTGTATGATATGTTTAGACGAACCTGTCATTTATTAAACTCAGCTACTTAACTAGACATGACAAAGCACCACAATAGCATTAAGTAGCCAATCTTTAGTTCTTTAAAACTTTAGGGCAAGAATGTCTCTGTACGGCACACTTTCACCACACTAATTCCTTATCCAGGACTGAACTGTCTAGTAAAAACCACACGTTATAGTGCCTTTACACTCAGCCCCATGCCGCTGCTGGCATGATGCCATGATAATTCCGGACTTATTGCCACAGCAACATCGCCTTTGTTCTTATTACAGAGCAAGGGCTTGAACTTGGGACGGGAGCCGGGACAGAGGCATGATCGTGTTCACACTATGCTCATGCCCACTTCCCTGCCGTCTGCGGCTGAGTGTGGACGCACAATTAAGCAAAATGAACTAGCTAGGATTAAATAGAATGACAAAGTCATTCATCGAATTCAGTCCAGTCATTATAAGACTGGCCACTACATCAAAACTTACGTAGTTATGTATAAGTTAGTCGTATTTTAGTCCTAAATCAATACTAGCTACCAGCATAGCCCCCGTTAGTACGTCCCAAAATTGTCCTACAAAGCGTTACTCTTAGCTTTTAACCTCCTTCGGTTTTTGTAAATAGTGGTGGTTTATGAATCTAGCGCCTTGTGTGAGCTGCGCACATTCGTTGGTGAAATGGCAGGCGAAAAGCAGCAAGTTTCGCGGCTGGACCTTCCACGCGAAACGCATGAAGCAGAGCGAGTAGAGAGATAAAGCTGGAACAAAGACAAAGACAAAAAATTAATAAAACACAAACTTTGTAGAGCTAATATTGCAGTTTGTAGCGCTGTAATACCGCGTGCACACTATGCCCATGCCTTCAACATCGCCTTTATTCTCACTAAGCGGCATACATGCCGGCAGCGGCATGAGTTGGACCATGTATTAGTTACTATTAGGTAGTACAAGCCTATACTGTATAATTTTTGGGCAAAGGTCTCCACCTTCTATATGTGAGGAATTCATTAATTAGAGAAATAAGAGCCCCAATGTATTCTAAAAACTAACACACGTTTTAGGTAGTAACCCAAATTGCAAGAACATCCTTCACTAATCCAGAAGCTCATCTTGCCCTTAATAGTCTGCCTACATATTCTGTGTTTACAAATGATTTCATTGATTGAGTATAAGATTAAGTACCTAGTTATTGCATGCAGTGTCTCTCAGATATTAATAATTTTAATTGAAATGAAGATGGTAAAAGTCTAAGTGGATAAGTATTTTATGTACCTCTTCAGGCTGATAATAATGATGTTACAAGTAAGATTATAGCTCTTATCTTAAGACGAAGATTGCTCAGAAGATTTATGACAACTCTGTAGACAAATCATATTCTTTTATCATGCCATGAAAGTATTCTTCAGATAATAATGATCCATTGTAAAACTTAACACACTGGGATTTACAGAATGAAGAGGACATTTAGAATAGTCTACGAGATATGGTTAATATTTACCCAGTAATGTAGCCCGCCCCCACCCCCCCAGGCTGCACTAGGCAAAAAAATATTTTTCAACCAGCATTTGACTTGTGAGCTGTGAGCCTTAGAGGGGCCTCGACATTGTTTATGTATTTGGGGGTAAATTAATAATCATCATCATCCACAGCCTGACTTTACCCACTGCTGATCATAGGCCTTCCGAAATTTGTGCCAGGCACCAGAGTTCTGAGATAATCTTTCTCATTTACAGCCTGCGATTTTGACAATGTTATCTGGCCATCTCGCTGCCGGACATCTTTTGTTTCTGTAGGCGAACCTTGGCCACTATCCAGTGGCTGCCTTACTCCATCTGTTATCACCAAACCTTGCAATATGTCTTGCCCAGCTCCATTTGCCACAATAGCCTAATCTATCATTCTTTTAACAAGACTATTTTAATTATAAGTACCTACTATCCCGAGGCAAGTAGCAAGGCTTTTAAAAAGTAATTTATGGCCAAGAACAACTTCTGCTGAAGTGTAACCGGATACAAATAAAACAATTGAAGGTAATAGCAGCCTTGCTTATCAAATTATAAGTACCTACTTACTAGTTAGTCTCTAAGCTTATCAGTAAGTGGCTCACAGTTAAGAATAAACCAACCACTTATAACTCTGCACTTAAGGACTGTGTACAATTTTTTTTTACTTTCAGTCACATTGTTACCAACAAATATTTGTATTAACTTTAACTCAAACCTCAGGGAAATTTCACTTGGGTCAATAAAAATAAACAAAAATATTATAAATAATTACCAAATGTCATCTTTCCACTGATAAAGCTAGGGTCCTTCCTTGTGTCTGCAATGGCAGCTAGCGGTATTCCCCAGTTGGCCACAGGACCCCAGAAATGTGTGCTGAAATTATGGGTTTTTTTAATTTTTAAGTTTGCTTGTACTATTACCCAGTTTTCAGATGGTTTTTTATTACACTTAAATATTTTTTATATGCAGGATTTTTTATATTAGAAATGTTATAGATAAGTATTTCCTGCGTTTCAAAAACAATTGTAGGTATAAAAACAAATTTACCTCATCAAATACTGCCTGAATTCTTTACTTTTCAGCTGGTTTATAAGATTCCTGATGATTGTACTCATTTTGGCTGAAAATTCAAAATATTATGTTGAAGACAGCTGTGATCACAGAACAGAGTCTAGGTAGGTATTACGTATTCTCGATGTCCTATGGCCCTGATCAAGGTGCATGATTTGCATGTCAGGAAGCCTATTCAAATGTGAACGTAGAGAACGTTTTAATTTATTGATAACATTTAAATTATACTCCATTACCGCTTTAATAGATAGATGTCAAGGTTAGGTTGTCTTTACTATAAAAAGCAAATTCAACTTCAATGAAATTTTACGTAGTTCAGTAGTATAAAACACAAGTGCTTACCTGCTTTTTATTTACAAGAAAATAATTAAAATTAATTAATTTGCTTTCAAAAATCACAAATCTTTCTTTCGCCCTTCGTTCGTTTCGTTTCTCCAATAACAATGTCAAAATGTCACTGTCACATTGATAAGGCTGCCTGTCTGTAGCAAACCAACGTCATCAAACTTGCGTTTCGTTATTGCTTTTGAATATCGCATATTTGCAAGGTCAAAAAAATCAAGGCGGCAAATTCAAACTTATTTTAGCACCATATTATATCAAAAATCTCGAGGGCTCTTGATTGAATGAACGTCAATCAAAATCGACAAAATGTAAAAAAAATTGGCACAACAGCAAACAAGTCACTTTTTATGAAATAAAATTGAAATTACTCTATCCAATGAATTCTAACTGAAACACAATTTCGCTACAGTATATTCCCCTCTCAATGAAAGTGCAAATACCTGAAAATGAATAAATTGAGAGGAGGTTCCGATGGGCCTTTTACGCATGCTTGTAATTTTATACATGCTCCTTTACATAGCCATTTACTTCGGTTTGGTGGGAGCCCTAATCTATGCAAGAAGCATGGTTATCAGCCACAAGTATGTTGAGCCAAGGTATAACTTTTTTTATTCATGATCATTTTTAGATTTCAAGGGAAACAAGGGATACACCTTCTCAGCTTTCCTCGGAGATCTAGACATTTTGTGAGGCAGTTACCTGCTGTCTTTAGCTAGGTACGTAGGTAACTAGTACTACATAATTTGTTTCGTAATATGCCTGATTTTCCTGCATTACCTATAATGAATGTTTCATACATGACTCGTACATTACATTTCAGCTACCCTGACGAGATCTACGCGCATCAAGAATGAAACACAAACAAAAAATTATATTCACTTTATTAAAATACAAAAAGGCACAAAAAGGCACAAAATGGACGGTTTATAATAAATCAGATCATCTTACAATAAGTTCTTATTGGGTAATATAAAAGTTGTGCTAAATGCTGCCCTTGTTTAACTACTTTCTACTAATGTGTTGTGGTTTGTGTAAGTCCAAATTATGTACCTAAGTCATTCATACTACCGCTCAGAGTCGAAGCACGTCGAAGAAACTTAACATAGCAAATTCACACTTATCTCCACAATATAATGCACATATTTCTACTTTAATAAAAAAAAAAGACGATCCGAGATTTCGCGCGTCTGAATTTGCTATGCCTATTGACGCTTCACGCGCTAGTATGAATTGACCCCAACAATAACAGGCACAATTTATCGAATTCTGTCTTAGATTTCGAGCCCCAGCTACCAAATTTTTTTTCACAGCACAGTGCTTTTATATCCCGGCTGCGCCAATTAATTTAAATTTCTACAAAATGGGTATAATATTACCCAGTTACTAGCTGCCAGTATAAAAAGGCTGCCTGTATGGAATACATTAAAAAAACTACCCTCTGGTAAAGAAGGTACTCTGTATCAAAGCTGCACCAGTTACTCTTAATTTAAATGCATTTATCCTACCACTGCGCAATGTTTTGGAATTGTGATCTAGGTCGCGCGCCGGCATGTCTTTTTCAGGAATGAGCCGATAAGGCGACAAGTAGTACTACTTTAAGTGCAATTATTGCTTACAATTTACAAACACATTATTATTGCTACAAAACTTGGTACATGTAGTGTGAGTGTGATTGATCTGTGGTTATAACTTACAGCTAAAACTTTAAATCTAAAAACTCAATGGAAAATGAGCTACTTAGAAACTAAATACAAATACTTAGGTACATAGATAAAAACAGACTTAAAAGTCTAAATATTGTGGAGCATAATATAATCAGCTAAAATCATTCTCACTTGTAAATAAAACATTGTCAGTAAGGAGATTCAAAAATTAAATCAGTCAAAATATTGAACGGTAAAACTACAAAATGGAGGAACATAAAAATAAAAATCTCTATATCAAAAAAATAGTGAAAGATTACCTTAAAAATTAGTATCAGCAACTCTTTCTCGGCTTAATAGAAAAGTTGTAAAGGTAAAAAAAAATATAGGAAGTAAATCAGGGTTTGTCATAGATTTCCTAAATAATAATCCATAACTGTGATTAAAACATCAGTGAATTTTCTAGACCGGTTTACGATATGTATCAATAAGTATTAGCTGCCAGATATTAAAAAGCTACCAAAATATGGAGCAGAAACTTTTTTCTCGTCATACATAGTTCATTTGTATCCCGACTGCGCCAGTTTATTTATGATAAGATTTTATGGATAAGCCTTTTTCTACAAATCGGGTATAATATTACCCAGTTACTAGCCGTCAGTCTGAAAAGCAGTCAGTGTATAGTGTTAAGTGTCAGTGTACAGTAAAAAAACTACCCTCTGGTAAACAGTACTCTATATCCAAGCTGCGACAGTTTGAAATGCATACCCTACTAATATGCTATTTTTGAAACAAGCTGATAACCCACCTGTTAAGTGAACACTTCTGCTTACAATAATGCATTTCCTTACAAAGTCCACTGGGAATGTACCTTGTGAAGCAATATATTACGTCCATCACTTTGAGACGTAAGGTTAAACTTCAAACCAGAATACAGCAATACAAACATAACTGTCTAACGGTAGATATAAGGTCGTTTGTCCACCAACGCCGGCACCGATAATGCACTGCCAGGGCATTACAAAACACGTCCACACCACTGCCGTCACACCGCGCCGTTCACGTGTTTTTTATTGCCCTGGTATTGTATACCGGTGTCGGCGTTGGTGGACAAACGGCCTGATGGACTAATTAATTTACCGTAACTTAAAAAGCAGCCACAGTACAGCTAATACAGTAGCCAAACTGCTCTGAATCGCGGCCGCGCCAGCTAATCTACACTTGAACATATCAATACGGGTTTCCTTATCTGATATGATATTCTGAAACTCTGCCTCTACTATTTGTCCATCGTAGTAGGTAATAGGATCTTCGAATGGGTACTCGTAGCCTTGTAGACATTCGCATTTGTATCCTCCTACTTCAAAACCTCGGCCAAGGATTGGTACGCACTGAAAAAAGAAAAAAAAAGTAGCATTATTTTTGTATGCACAGAAATATGTGTAAGAGGTCATCTTTGTTCTGTGATGGTAGTGGATAAAAAGACAGAGATAAGGTATGTCGCAATTTTATGTATTTGCTGTTTGATACGGTAAAACGAACGAAAGAGACGGGACACCTATGGGCTAAGTAAATAAGTCTTACTATAAGAGTGGGCAAATATAAAAAAATCACTAATAATTAAAGCTAGTCAAGCTAGATTGCACCTAAATGCTGGGCAGTTTAGAGTAATTTTTCATTGCGTTTGACCTGTATGTAGTATACTTACATAACTGGAAGCACGGTCACATTTGTCCGTACTCTTGAACGCGTTTGGTGTGTAGAACTTGTCAGGACACTGGTTGATATCAAGCGACATTAACGACATCGTCACTGCAACTACACCCCTGAAAGATAAAAAATATTATTACATCTATATTTTACAAGCTGACTATATTTTTTCCTCTTATTCCGGTAGTAATTAATCGAGAAACAGGGATCAGTCTATGTTTCTCCAGACCAGTATCTTGAAAACCTTAAATGAACTACTGAGGGTTCATTTAAGGTTGTCAACTTTAAATGAACCGTCAGTGGTTCATTTAAGTTACTTTATGATACTCACTTGAACTCCAACTTCACTTTAACACTGTCCCAGCCAAAGAAAGGTGCCGCATAAGTAATAGCCCACTGTTTTACATGCCCGTCGCAATCGTAGTACGGCCTAGTCCAATGGCCATGCTTTATGTTAGCGGCGCGGTAGTACGTAGGATACCTCTCGTATCGTTTTAGATATTTTCCAGAGACGTCATCACGGATTTTCATCTTGAGGAAGTATTGTTCCAGGCTGTCAAAGTTTGTGGACCAGCGTTGCTTCAGGAATTGGAACCAGGGTTTGTTGGTGTACACTTCCTCTGAAAAGTCCGAAGGTGGTTTTTGCTTCAAAATTCTTTGTAACGCTTCGATGCTCGAAGTTGTAACGTGATTACAAAAATCGAGTCTAAAGGTTAGATGATAGTTTTACTAGCAATTACAATGAAAGAGTTAACTACGGCAAGGATGCGCTACTGTTTCCACAATTTTACTTTTCTTGCAATCACTTACCAGTTTTATTCAATCGCGCCAAATCCTCCAGTTTGAATTTCCTAGTGTTCAACTCAGTCTTGTAGGCGAAAGGAGCGAAAAATGTGCGGTTTGTGAACTTGTTCCTGTCCCAGAATGTACCTGAAATTACATTTACATTCAAATTTGGCGCTTTACGCATTAAAGCGTCAAGATAGAACATGTGTTACGAGTTTAGAGTCATTTGAAATGTAAAACGTTGCTTTTCGCTTCGCATTAAGTTTTTTTACAAAACATGTGGTAAGATAGGCCTAATATTAAGTCCAGATAAATCACGTAACTAAGCAATTATCATAATAAAAATATCGCTGAATTGCTTCGCATCCGGACTTACTATTACGCCGATCTTACCAGAAGGCACTGTAATCAGTTTTGTGTATTGTACCTGCAGACCAAATCTTTGAGTCGCCTAGCACAACTGAGAGCGTTTCTCCAAACATCTGATCTTCTGTTAGAGGCTTGTCCGCCACGCGGTTACCGCTGAACACTTCTTGTGGGTCCGATACCTGGGAAACAACATTCAATTAAGATTCTGAGTATTTGGGAGTCATTACTTGAAGTTTGCAATATTTGCGTCAAACATTCCGATATAATTTTAAAATGTATCCCAAAGGGTGATTCCACACCAAAAAAGCCACTGAGTAGCTGAAAAATTTATATGTTATCTGTAAGAATCCACCGGCTATCAATGCACCCTTAACAACTATTTATTGTTTCTGACTATGCCAAAGGCCAGCTAATGCACGGGAAGTTACCTGTAAAAATGCGCTGATGAAATTGGCGAGTCTAACGGCCATCTTCGCTTGGTTCTCCAATTGCTCCTCCTGTCCAAACGCAATGTCGCCGTTCAAGAATAGATCTGTTGGCTTGTATCTGTGAATAAACATTACATGTTCAGTACAGATGAGTTGCTTAGCATTTTGACGAACAAAAGCAGTAACCGTTTAGTAATATTACAACATTCAATTGTCTAGAACCTACTTGGGGTATTGAGATCAGAAGCGGTAGTAACCTATGTTAAAGTATGTTATTTATAAGCTATTGAAAGTGAACTTTTGGACAAGCCTTATCAATCAATCTGGTAGATATCTGTTCTACCAGATTTACTTACTTAGAACAGTTATGTGGCTGAACACCCCGGATAAAGTTGAGTGCCTCGAAGACGTTCATTCTCTCGGTGTGCAGCGCGTCGGGTCCGCTCGTGGAGTTCACGTACTCGTAATACTTGTCGGCGTACAGCGCTCGGAGGAACGGGTGGGCTTTCTCCCATTGGACGGGTAAGCGTTGGACCCCTGAAATACACAAAGATATTTATAAAATATCTTGAAAATTATACATAGATCGATTCGTCCTAACCTTTTTTTCGTCTTATGTTAGCAGAGTCGCCCGATACAGAGGTAATGGTTGTAATATTAGATTGCCTATCTTCACTTTACCCAAGTTTAACTACAGTCGGCTCATAGGTCTTTTTTGCCTCTCGCGAAATCACATTGCATAGAGGTTCTAGACATGGATACTTACAACCAATCTTCTTGCAGTCAAAGTTATTGTAGTACTGATCAGAGGTGGCCCGTTCAACGATTTCCCCAAGGTAAGGTCGACGAGCCAGCGGTGGTAAGCGATGTCCGGGAGCGCAGCGGCATTGGTAGCCGCCACGACGGAAACCCCAGCCGTGAAGTGGCTCGCACTGTTACAAAAACTAATTATTAGAGAATAACTTCACGCTAATATGAAATTCCGGTACTTACGGCTTAAATAACGATATATAGGAAGTAGCGGTATGCAAGAATCACAATCAAAAACTACTATTTCATATACCGGTAGCACAGATTACATTATTTAGTTAGGTAGATGGACATTTAGGGGAGAAGTACTTGTCAGTTTTTTTTTTTTTTAAATATAGAAAATAAACTCTACACGAAAAAATCACAAACAAAATGAATCAGTAATTAGAAGCTTACCTCAGTTGTTTCTTTACATCTCGCAGTAGACGCGAATCGATTCGGTCGATCGTTCCCTTGACTCGGTGGACATTGGTTTATGTCTATTCGATCATAGTCCATTTCCATCACAACAGCTGCTGTATACCTATAAGATAGATGCAGTGAAAGACAATTTTTTTTTTAAGAAATAAAATTATAGGCTGTTACGTAGCTTGTCTGAAGATTGACTAAGTAAGCCTACCCACAAGCCCTTCGTAGCTGATAAAACATAGCTGGACAACCTTGGTTGTTCGACTTACGTTGCTAACTGTACCTATTAATTCTTGACTTGCAGTATTTGAATGATCCATTGTTACTTACGTAGGGTATTCAATATGTCTGAACTGTGTGTGTCTCGGGTAGATATCAGCTACGGGTGACACCGCTCCAACAAGCCATTTGTTGAGTCTACCACAGTCATAGTACGGGCGTGTCCAGTTAACTGGCCCTGGAACCTGAATATTGTGAAGGAATATGTTAAGATTGAACATAAAATATGTATATCAATGAGTAGGTACCTTTGGAATAACTTCCACTAAGAAACCCTGAATCTCATAGATTTCCAGTAGTAATTATATAGGCAAAGCATTATGTACCGCATGCCATAGTGATGCCAACAAGTAAACTTGACATTATCAATATATATAAAACTCTTTTGAAGCTGGCTTAGAATCAACGCACAGTCTAAACTATAAGTCCTAGAGGTATGAAATTTGGAGGGTAGTATCCTTATATAGTGTAGGGGTGCATTAAGAAAGAAATTTTGAAACGTCACACTCTAAAGGGTAGAACGCGAGCAACGCCGCGGGCGACGGCTAGTGTACAGATAAACCTATATAACAACAACCTGTTAATCAAAAGTAGAAATGAAATGAAATCAAAGAGTTTATATTTAATTAAATAAACTTGTTCTGAATTAGGAGGCTAGTCTTACAGCAGTGCCCATAGTGTTACAAACCTCATCATTGCCAGGAGGTCCATGGAATGTGAATGTCTCATTGGTATTATTCGCATATCTAATCTCCACCTGATAAGTAGTCTTAGTATCATGTCTCTTCTCAACCCTGTCAGGTAACCACAGCTTGTACCACTCATTAGTACGATAGAACTCAGATGTATAATCCTTTGATAGGCTGTCATGGTCAAACGCACCAAGGTCTTCAATAATGAATGTATTCAACGTAGAAATCTTTTGTAAATGGACCGGATCATTGAAATCATCAGCCCGGTATGCTCGGGGTGCAAATCTCGGCATAGTCTTATTAAAGAACCCTCTGTATGAAGATGTGTAAGACATGTTTGGCGAGAAGTAAATAGAACTAGCGTTGATGAGGGGATTCGAAGATATGTCGGCAACGGAGGATAGGAAGTAGTACATCATACCGGGATCGTAGGTATCATTAATAGCCGGCCGTATAAACCGAGACTGGAGTATGTAACTCCAGAAAAACGCCCGATTCATAGCCATGTTGTGCATATGAAGCATAGCGGTTCGGTTCGGAAACACAGGGTTTATGTTGATTTCTTTCACGTCGGGATGGTGAGATACCGAATCTTCTGGTAGGTAAAGGTCGTCGAGGTGGCTGATGATGCAGTTATCCAGGTTTATCTTGTCCATTTTGCCACGGATTTCGTCGAAAGAATCCCGTATTTGCCATTCGTACTGGCCGGCCACACCCCATAGTAAAACACATAGCGAAATCGCTAACAAGCTGCAGTTTAGACTCTCCATTTTATGCTTTTACACTTGTGTGGTAGAGAGCATTATTCAACCTGATTTAGTTCATTTTGATTCACACTTCAAATTAGAAAATTAACTTTGTCTGAAACGAACAAGTGGAATAAGTGTTTTGTGGTGTTTTGGTTTTTGAATGTTTTTTTTTTAGCATGGTCCGCCCGCGCGTCTTTGCAGTGCTACCAGTGTTGCCATGGCAACTACCAACGCCAGTCCATTATTTTCCTCTGTTTATTATGCAGCCAACCAATGGACAGCAGCCATCAGACAGCTGACAAAGTGAAAAAAAAAACTATGTTTGTCTATGGATTTTATAAATAAATAACATAACCTCAAATACAGAACTGTTATTATTGAATATCCGTGTAAAATTAAGTAATACGTATACGAAATGGCTGGGACCTTATTCCGTTAGTTGGTTTAGCGTTGTATATCCTATTGCATTATGTTTCGTCCCATGAAAATAGCTGAATTTGAGATTTGTTGCAGGGTCGATGTTCAGCACCTCACTGTCTTTATATTCAGGACATTCTACAAACTTGGTGGGTATTCGTGGATACCTAAGTTTCTATGCTCGTCGTAAACATTCAGTTTTCGGAGAATTCAATCTCTACCTACTAACTGACGCGTATTTTACAAACCCATAGTTAGCCTGTAGGTATGTACTCTGACCGAAGTATAAAACTTGTCTACTTACACTTTCAGAGGTCTATTCACACAGCAGCAGTTTATTATGCAGCTCGTAAGGGCACAAGAGCGAAGGCCCGCGCCAAGAAAGTCAAAGTCGAAGTGACCAAAGTTGGATTCATCCCTCATAATGAAAGAGGAAAAAATAGGCAAGTAAAAGTATATTTATGTTAAAAAAATATCCAAGACGAGCAAGACAATGACAAATAGAAAAAAAACACTCAGGATGACATAAAAATAAAAAATACATAAATTAGATGATGCTAGAGATTAGGCTCATGATACGAGAAAGTGATAAAATATATGGAAATACTATTGGAGAGTTTCTATTCATACTAACTATGCATTGGAAAGAACCAAACTCAATACCTGCAGGTAGATTGAAAGATCAAAGGAGATAAAAAAAAAGTAAAACAAATGAATTATTTTCCAGAGTTCAAGGAGTTCTAAAGGACAAGCATGCAAGTGACTCCTACAAACCCACCCCCAAAGACGATGTCTACCCCCTCAGGTATTACAAATGGGTTGTTTACTCAGCGGAGGATGCTGTGAAGCTGCACCAAGAAACTCACCACCCGACTATGTACAACCAGCCTAATGCCTATGTCTATGCAAGGGTTGAGTTTAACATGAACGCTGCCAAGAAGGTATGCATCTTTTTCTTTGTATTATTTCTAAAAAATATTCATTGTCAGGGGTTTAGTATAAAAATACCATAGTGGGCTTAGAGGTTCACTACAAAAGAGTAGCATGAATTAGCTGCTTTTTAACAGCTGGTGATGAGCAGATGCTGTTTGGCGCCGTTTCGCTTCCGGCATACGTACGGTGAATTCCAACAAAGATAGATAGATTTATTGTACACAAGGGTAAGGTACGTACAAATCTTAAAAATAACTGTATAGTACAATGGGCGGCCTTATCGCTGAAAGCGATTTCTTCCAGGCAACCGTAGGTACACCATTACCGTTAGATGTACCACTAAAATAATCATAGCTGAATCCGGCACACATGCTAAAAAGAAACTCAGTCATACAAACATTGCAAAGCACAAGCCAAATAAAGTAGTTTTTAGAGCATGCATCCTTAGTACCCAATCATCAATCCCTTGCATTTCTTCAGCAAGCTAATTTGCATGTCAAACTATAATAATTCCAGAATCGCTATGTGGACAGTTTCACACGACTCTCACTGCTCCCTCATTCATTCCCTCGAGAGGAAGTGCGCACGGTTCTTGCATTCTGCAAAGGAGGGGAGATGGTGAAGGAAATTCAAGAGGCAGGGGCCACCACGGTGGGAGGCTCTGACCTTATCAAGAAAATACAGGTACTTAATATGTATATATGTACTATTCCCCAAATAAATAAGTAAATATTCACACAACACCCTCTAGTCCCAAACTAAGCAGAGCTTGTACTATGGAAGCTAATTGCTGGTAGGATAGATACATTTTTTTTTTGGTAAATACTTACTTTAAATAAATATTAACACCCAGACATAGAAAAAAATCTATGTTTGGCACACACAATTGTTTGTTCTTGGTGGGGATCAAACCCGCAATCCACACCACGGAAGGCAGAGCTATTACCGACTTCGCTGTGATGCCTGTCAAACTGATTTGGTTTTATAAATTACCTAGCTCATTTATTTCGTTTGTTTATTTTTCGTTTCAGGAAGGCACAATTAAAATTTTCGATTATGACTATGTGATCGCACACCCAAACATCATAACAGATCTGGTACCAATCCGAGGTCTGATGAAGAGAAAGTTTCCTACTCTGAAGGCTGGTACCCTGGAGACTGACCTCACGGGTTTGGTGAGGAAGTTTGCTGGAGGAGTCCAGTACAGGGTGGTGCGAGATGAGAAGCAAGAGAACTTTGGGTCGGTTGAAGTGGCTGTTGGAAGGGTAAGTCCTTATCAAACTCAAGAATTTAATTAGGGGATTCTATGTGTCAGTTACATATGACGATAACATTAAGCTTCTTGAATTTAGTGTCACTCTTAGATAATTTCTTTTAAATGACTCATATCCACCAATTAATGAAACGAGACATGTTGAGTGGGTTGGATTCCCGCGTGATCAGTGGCGTGCAGGCTTATATTGGTGGTCTGCAAACTGCAACCAACTACTCAACACGTAAATAAGTAGCTTTGATACTAATAATTGACAGTGTAAGAACTGTATTATGACACATAAAGTGTTGATTAATAATAAAGTTGGTATTTTTCAGTTAAATATGGAGGCGAAACTTGTAGCTGAGAATATCGAAACCCTTCTGAAAGATCTCCAATCAGGGCGTCCTAAAAGAGATGGATTGTTTATAACCAGGTATAAAATCATCTGAAATCAAGACACCACAACCTATACCTAAAGCCGGAATTATTATTACTATTGTGTCACGGCATAATGTCGTCGTGACGCGCCTAAGTAAATTGTATCCATACATTTATTATTCATTAGAATTATATTACTAAATTGCAACGTGTAGGTACGCTAAAATCATTATTCTACACCCATAGGTACATTTAAACTATGTCTTGTATTACAGATGCATAATCGTCAGCCCACCATCACCTGAGAAACTAAAGATAGATCCGTTTGTGTATGTAGACCGCACATTATCCAAAGAAGTACAGAATGATAGTGATGATGAAGACGAAGCTGTTGCAGCTAAAGCGTAGTTTTAGGTAGAAGCAGAAGCTGAATGTAGATTATTGTATTTAATAAAAAGTAAAGGTTTATCTATCTTTTTTATTTGATACGAAGAGATGTGTTTATTTATACACTTCATTGAATTTTTGTGGTATATTTTCATTGAGGTACTATTTACGCTAGTAATAGTAATTCAATGTTTATTTTATACTTTAGTAGGTACCTAAGTAGGTACATTATTTAGTGTAGATGTTGTAAGCAAAGAAGCTCAGTCTCGGCCAGTCTGGCGGTTGGCGGCCAACCTCCTGTGGTGGTTCAGGTGGCGGTTGGGAATATACCCCTGAGCGTCATTGGGTAGGTCATTATTAAGGATGCTAGCTAAGGCATCATGTCATGTAATGTACTAGGTACCTACCTAACCTACCCGCTTGTAATTATTTTTTCCGAGGGGTAGATAACTAACTAGGTAGGTAGGTACTTTGCGCGGCTGCCAAGGTGCCGCCGCTGCCGCGCTACTTCGCGCTACACTACACGAATAACATTTATGCACAGATAATATTATGACACGCTTAAACAATCATCGTCGCTCGCTTTCACTCCATTCCATTCTGCTCTCCGGGCAAAGATAGTGGACGTGACAGATTATATAAAATGTCAAAGTCAACCAACAGTTTGTAAAGTGCGTTCGGAAACAAATATTATATTTCTTCCTTGTTATTCCAAATTTTGTTCCTTTTCTATACCGGGCAAAATGTATGTAATGTAGGTACAATTTATTATTATGCATTTACTTATTTATTCAAGTACTTATGCACTACCTAACTAATGTATAAAAATTTAGAAAATTACGTTGATAAAATAAGTTTGTAAGAGTTCTTTCTAGCTATGTTTGCATTTTGCATGCATTGTGGCAAAGTTATATGTGCAAAAAACCAGTTTCAGAACGCATCCTCTAATAATAGGGGCGTAAATAAATCCGCCATTTTGTCCCCCTGACAATTTTTAGCTATAAAATTCTTCGGAACCCGCAAAAATCTAAACAATCCCTGTGTAAAAGTGATATTTATGAAACAGTGCAGTGTTTTAAAAGTCTGTGATAATTGTGTCTCTTGTTATTTTTGTTTACGCTGACTTGACGTTTTCTATTTGACCGATTTTGACGTCGATTTGTAGAGCTCTCTCTTGATAAATCAAAATGGGCACAAGAGAGGACGAATATGATTACTTGTTCAAAGGTAAATACAGCATATAAGTGTTGCTTTTCTTGCTACTGTTTCATTCGCAGCGTAGGTAAAGTGCTATCCCTTGATAACTTGGGATTTGTATCGGGCCCATTGTTTCATCTTTGAATGACGTAGAATAAAAACAGATACTACCAATACCTAACTACTATCCACTTTGTTTTCTATCACAGAATTTTCAGTATTGTTTGCACCCGCTCTATCAAATAGCTTTCTCCAGGAATAGGTCAAAAACATAGGCGTGTTGGGTTTGTTTTATTATCAGCTGATTGATGCCTATTGATCGATTTTTGCGTAAAACTTGGTTGTTCGTGAGTCATCTCTCGACGTATCTCAGTGATCTAATCGTGGCAACAGTATTCCGTGTTGAAAATATAATTCAATGAAGTTTGAACCGGGTTTTGTTGAATGAAAAGTTGTTTTCAAGTACATTTTCTTTGTTTCAGTTGTTCTCATAGGAGACTCAGGAGTGGGAAAGAGTAGTCTCCTGTCGCGTTTCACTAGAAATGAATTTAATTTAGAGTCAAAATCTACCATTGGAGTGGAATTTGCAACAAGAAGTATAGAGGTAAGATATTGGAATGTTTGTTTTAATTTCCTTGTCATACACAAAAGTAGGTAGGTACCTGTACTTTATATTCTGGTTTATTGTTCTAAGTTCCTTCCAGTAGGTACCTATAGGCACTTAACAAACAATTAATCACATCTAATTTTTATGGATATTCAATAAATTACTCATTTTGAAACTCCATAACACTCAATTGACCCTGATTTATTTCATTGGACCAATACAAAGAATATTATACCTATTCATAATTTGTGCCTACAGTATTTAGTTTGTAAAGGCTTTAAAAGTTTATAATCCATTTTGAGGCCTGTTTCCTAGTGTGCTGGCTTCTCAGACATCTGAGATGGCTATCATGCTGTACCGATCCACGCTTAAGCTAGTCAATGTGTGGGTAGAAATCAATATGGAACCGACATAGTCGTGAGTCGACTCAACGTCCCTAAAAAAAAAGATATGATGGCAATAAACAATAATTTTGTTTGTTTTGTAGCCAAAATATTTCCATTGTATTGAGTTGACTAGGCATACTTTATACCTTCCTACTTTATTTGGGCTTTATGCAAAGTTTCCTTGTGTGTGATGGTTCTGCATTAATCAATTTTAGAGGAATTTCCTTCTAGATGGATCATTTCATAGCCTAATACAATTTGTGAGGGAATTCATGGCAGGAAGTTCATACTTCCTGATCAAGTTTTTCCTAGTGACTACATTATGTGGAGCTTCAAAAGTGTGTATTCTAAATAAAATAGAGATATCTCCGGTGTTTAAAAAATTACAAACACTTTTCTATTCGAAATGGGTATTGGATTCTGCAATTGAACCTCACTAAACAATCCAACTGTTTGATATTTTATCACACTCATCTTTTCCAGGTTGATGGCAAAACAATCAAGGCCCAAATATGGGATACTGCGGGTCAGGAGCGGTACCGTGCGATCACATCGGCGTACTACCGCGGCGCAGTCGGAGCACTTCTCGTGTACGACATCGCTAAGCATCTGTCGTACGAGAATGTTGAGCGATGGCTCAGGGAACTCCGCGATCATGCTGACCAGAATATTCTGATCATGCTTGTCGGTAACAAGAGCGATCTCAGGCATCTTAGGTGAGTTTTCGTCATACTGTACTTTGTTTTGATGAAATTAATTTCCACTAGTGAATTAGCGAGTAGCAATAGAAATTTTTTGATAAATAAAAATTGGATTTGCCAAAATGGTTCAAATTATAAAGGGACAGAGGAAACATGAAATATAGTAGAGAGGCCTTTGTTCTGCTGGGTCGGTTTCATTTTAGGACTGTTCTTTTCTGTAATTGGTTTGATGCAAGTTAAAATCCGTATCGCAAGGAATAATATGACTAATAAAATACCTTACAAATGATGAAACAATCAAAGTTGGTGATTAACAAAATGTAGAGATGGAATCCTAAACACGGATGATTCATTTGTGATGTCAGCTCTGTGTTGTAGATAATTGTAAACATTGTGTTAAACAGGTGTGTCATTATCATTCATTCATGAAAATCTGTATTGTTTTCGTAAAGGAACAATACACAAGGAAATTTTGAAACTATTGTTGTTAAAATTACAAGGATGAATTTGAAAATGATTAAAATAGCAATGTAATACATAAACAAAAATATTGTGTTTGTAGTTCGTAGTGGCTGCTTTTTTTGAAATCCCACATATACAAGTGCACTATAAAATATTCTGAAGACAAACAGTAGCCCATGAAATACCAGAGTAGTTAGGCAACACAAACACCACAAAATAATTATTATATTGGCCCATAATTGGGTAAGAAAGAACCCTTAATCATTTTTTTCATTATTATAAATTAATTGTTTGTGTATGTTGTGATTTTCAGGTCCATCCCAACAGAGGAAGCAAAGGCATTCGCGGAGAGGAACGGACTTAGCTTTATTGAAACATCGGCACTCGACTCTACTAATGTGGAACCGGCATTCCAGAATATACTAACGGGTACGCCGTCATTTGTTTTCCTAGTGTTTTAAATAATCTTCTTGTAATAAGCCTGTAACTGCCATAATAATTTTCGAATGCTTTGCCGCTCGTGTTTTGTCGGTGGCAGTCTCGCTATAGCTGCCACGCTAAAATGTATGAAAAATTCTGTACTACCTACAATAATTAGACTTTCGTATGCTCTTTCTCATTCAGTTACTCTGAGGTTCAATCATATGTAAAGCTCGTCGATATTTGTAAAGTCAATGTCCGCGCACATTGGGCATGACGTCACATCTATTTTCAACTGTCTGGGGTCTATAACGGGTCTATGATTCTTCACTATCCAATGATAGGTTAATATAGGTCATTTCCCTTAGTGTGCGTGACACGCATTACTAAAAGTTTATAGCATATGGGTGGGTATTATATTCTTATAAAAGATTAGGATTGGATACCTAAATCCATTATCGTAGTTGTAGGCAACTGGACGACGTAACTTTTTGTAGATTTTAGCGAATTAACGTTCCATGTTGATTTCTACGTTTCCTAAGATTCTATAGAAGTGAAGAAATCATCGATACAAATAATAATCAGTGGGTATATTTTATGCTGACGATGCTACACCATAGCGATAGTTTTACAGGATGAAGAGAGATAGTCTCACCTCACAGCTCAGTGCTGTGTCTTAGTTGTAGGTTGTGGATTCGCTTTCTTCCCAGAGCAATATATTCTTTTGACTTGGAACTACATATTTATAAATATGTCTATTCAATAAATAAAAATTCTATAGTATCAACTAACCTCCATTGTTCAAGCTTTTGTTTATGTTGATTGGTGCTCATTGCTTGACTTATGAAAAAACATATTTGTTCCTTAGTTTGTATGATAAATAAATAAGTATTAATCGTAAACTTTACATAGTCTGTGACTTGATCATTATAAGCCTTAAATAAAATCACAGCATACTCATTTCGAACTAAACAAGGCTTGGAAGTTTGAACCATTTTGGTAGAAGTTGACAGACTTTCATGGATTCTGTTGTTGGATCCCTATTTAATGTAAAAACAAATACTTCGTTCATAATAAATGTTTGTGTATTCCAGAGATCTACAGGATCGTATCTCAGAAGCAGATGCGTGATCCCCCGGAAGGCGACGTGATCCGACCGGACGCGGAGCCGGCTGACGTCAGGACCTCGCCCGACGTGCGCAAGCAATGCTGCCAGTAGCATCCGCAACATGTATGTACTACACACACTTGATGCGCTCGTGGCGTAGTTTACTCAATCTTAACTGATTATCTATGTTAAGCGACGTCCTGCGCGGTTACTATTTAGATGGGTGATCGCTACTGGCATTTACATCTGAGCGCTTCCGTGGTTCGGAGGGCACGTCAAACTCTCGGTCCTGGCTATAGCAGTCGTCCATGACGGAGGCCTTAAGGCGGCCTAAAAACACCGCCAACAGAGTTGGCTACTAACTCATACGAGCTTGCTTGTTTGCTTACTCACTTGGGGGGGGTCACAATGTTACCATCGAGGGGTCAGTGTCAATTACCGTGATATTCGAGTGGGAATAAATGTGACAGGTGGAGAGTGTAGCACGAATAACTCGTGACTGTCTAAAAGTCAGTGCGAATAAATATGACATTCAAGGTCAGGAAATAAGTACACAGGTGAAAGTGGTTTTAAACGGCAACTTTTTGACCAGTAATAGTTGATAGTCGTTGAAAGTTCAGTCTTCGCAAAGCGACACGCAACGCTCCACTTATCATGCCGTATTGCTATGTAAACTACGCAGTGTATCTCAGATTTAATAAAAATATTTTGGGGTTCTTACTCATCTGAGCCTGTGCATTCTTTCTGTACTGTCCTTTCTACTCTGCAGATCCGATTGAGTTATTTTTAATCTTTACCTGAAGACTTATGTATTGTATGATGTTAATTTCAATGTTTTATTCCAGAAAGTCCAGTGTATCGTCAGAGTCGAAGTGAGAGACAAATGGCTGGAGAAGTAACTGCAATCATTACGAATCATTCCCAGAACAAGGTGTTCACAACATCGAGTGTTGCCAGCGCGACAATATTCTCTTAGCTGTTTATTGTGCTGTGATACCATCTACCGCTTACTGCAAGTCGAATAAACCATTCTAAATGTCCTAAACAAACGACTTCTTTTGGTGTTTTAATTTTAATTAAAAAAATACAGCAAGGATCAATCTAAAAATAACTAGCAATAAAATTGGGCAATATTTTGATCTGGCAACACATACAGCAGTTGAGAGTGACTCATGTAGATAGCTTTGTGTAATTATTGGTATTTAGTGTCTGAATGATATAAAATCCTAATAAATTAACATACTTGAGACAAATAAATATAAACACGAGTTTTACATGCTTTGGTTATAGTGAAAGCACCCTATTGATTTGGCGCTCCTAGTGGCTACACATGCCTGTGTAAAATATACCTGAAATACAATTTTATTTAGGTGTTAACCTTTTATTTCGACTTAGTAGATAATTCATATTATTATATCTATTTATTTAGTTAATTAAAAAGTATATAGCAAGTTAACTGATGGTCCATTTTAGTTATACAGTAAAGTGATTATGTTACATAAGTAATAGTATTTGGCTATGTTAAAATTTGTATGAACATGATTTTATTTCGGCTACTTAGCACAGTTCTACAGACTTCATGATTCATTGTTTTATACGTCACTAGCTGTTAGATTTTAATGAGATAGCTTTTTTAAATGGAACTTGTTTGTTTACTGATATTATGTGCCTTCAGTGGATGAGCTACACTGTGTTTCTATTATAGCTTTTATTGTTTTAGCGTCATGTTGAATAGATATTATAAGGGCAGTGCCGCACGCCATTGGTAGCCGCATAACGATCTAATACTCACCGGTCAGCTAGTGTCCTATCCTATGGCTTTGTGCCATTTATAATCAGATATTTTTTTACGGTACTAGGTCTACCTCTCGGTGTCTCAGAGACGACATCTCTCGAGCAGATGCGGTGTTCGTTGTATCTAAAATATTATGTTATTGTACTATGGTCTTAAATATGCATGGTTATTTTTTTAGTGCCTATCTGTAATTACTTTATTAAAGACAAAGATAATAAATAAAATATAATGTAAATTCCATGGTCTGTTATTACTGTGCCTCAGCTCATTAGGCAGCTTCAGTTTATTAGACTAAGCCTGATTTTCTAGAACGCATATAACGACGAAAAAATACTCAAATCAAAACGTACAAAAATCGTAACGGCAAAAGTACAATTTCCCAATAAGTTAGCCATAATCGAATTTTATAGTAACTGATATTTGGCAAGGTAATTTCATTATACAAACAGCGGCGTCTGATAACCGCCTGCACTGGAAGATAACTGCAAAAAGCAACCGTACGAATCGCGAAGTCACGATGACTCATAAACGTTGCTCATTTCAGCATAATATTTGATTTGGTTGACCTATCTACTGCGATATCAAGGTCCAACCGATTACCTACTGTCAGATCGTAGACCTTTATATCGAAGTTGGACGTTGTTTTAATCAGTGGTTTCTGTTGGTAAGTTGTGTGTTTGTATTTTGCTAACTTAATTTTAACTTAGAAATAAGATTGTTTCGAAATAGGGCTAATATCGAATAGATGAAAGCTTTTTGAAATGTTGCTTAGTAGTAACTCGCCCAATTAAAGATTATTGGCCGATGATGACTGTCGCTCAAGTTAGTAGTTATCTAATTGGTCTGTAGGTACCTACCTATATTGTTGAGCAAATTCTGTGTATTTTTACGCTGGCCTACTTTACAGATCCTACCATGGCGATAGATCTTTACTACGTACCGGCTTCACCTCCATGCCGGCTTGTGTTATTGGTGGCTGCTGCTTTGGACCTCCAAGTCAATCCGATTACCGTGGATTTGAGGGCCGGGGAACATTTGAAACCTGACTTTTTAAAGGTAAGTTTAAACTTTGAACCTTTTTATTATAGATATTATTTCATTTATAGATAGCCCTTAATAAGGCTATGCAGCGATAATAGGTAATTAAGCTAGTTACTTAATTGTCCAGTTTTGGTCTATTATCCTTTTCATTCACAATTATTATCTACCTAATGCATGCTGTGTTCGCCTGTAGAAGGTTCGTACAGATTAAGACCACTAGCTCTTAGTTAAAATAGTATTGTGCACAAATTGTTGGTTTACGTAAATAAATAAATAAAATATAATAAACCTGTAGGTACGTAGATATTGTACAAATCGTTCAGATATAAAAGCGTTATTAATTCCTATTTATTTAAATTCTAGCTAAACCCCCAACACACAGTGCCAACGATAGTCCACGATGGATTCTCTCTATGGGAGTCTCGCGCCATCTCTCGTTACCTGATCAACAAGTATGGAGACACCAAGCTGTACCCTGAGGATCCACAGACGAGAGCTTTGATAGATCAACGTATTGACTTCGATATCGGCTCGCTTTACCCGAGTTATGGGGCATATTTTGTAAGTTTTATGGATTATAACTTTTATTGTCAGGAGGCAAGATACTTTGATACTTTCAGTATGCAAAAATGCAGGCAATCCACATTATGGCGAGCCTGCAAAGTTTCAGCCCAAGGAGCGTCTGGTTTTCTGTTTTGATAGTTCTCGGCGTGCTTCTAATACCTTCAATCATCTACAGCTTTTAACTCACGCATTCCTTAGTTTTGTGACATAGTGGCACTTAGCAAACACGTTTTTCTGTATTCGATTTAGAGCCAAAAAGCATAACTATCAAATTCTACAAACAGTCAAACCTTTTATCCTTTATCGGCCATTGTTCTTTATCTATTACTTTTGTCCTTTTATCCAGCAAGCCTTATTCTCCGGTGTCAAGCCTGACGAAGAAGTATTTAAGAAAATTGGCCAAAAATTGGAGTTCTTGAACACGTTTCTTGATGGTCAAAAATACGCTGTCGGGTCTGAGCTGACTCTTGCAGATTTGACCCTGGTTACGACAGTTTCTACCCTTGAAGCTTTGGGCATCAACTTGGAACCCTACCCTAATGTTTTGAGGTAAATATCCTACCTATCCTTTTGTAGAAAGAATTAAAATTGCCATGTGGATAGACCTTAGCATTACCAGAGTTAATCATCATAGGTTCTCTAGGTCATAAAACAAAAAGTTGCAAAATATGTGGCTCTTCTATAGGTAAAAACTTCTTTGGCTTTCAGATGGTTCGAGCTCGTCAAGTCCACTGCACCTGGCTATAACGAAGCTAACCAGAAAGGCATTGAGGAGTTCAAAAAATTCGTCGCTCAGTTGAAGGCTAAAACAGAACTGTAGGCGTCCACCTAGGTTAGTATGTCCAATAAATATTTTTTTTATAACTGCTTATTTTTACAACATTCTACCATGATCATCTAGATTCTGTGACTTTGCACTTATTTTTAAAGTAGGTATGTTAAATAGTATTGTATATAGATGATATGAAAAGTTCTAGTTAATCATACTCCTAAAGATAGGTACAGTAACCTAAGGTTATTTAGAAGAAAGAAGAAAAGTATTCATTTTAAAATATTTAATTTGTGCCTTAAAAAATTAACCTTAAATTATCCAGTTAAAACAGTGTTGAAAACATAACTCCACTTGCACCAAGAATTCATTTCTCGTTTTGATCGAACTAAACAGAAAGGCCAAACACATGAGACTGAGTATTGAACAAATTATTGCGACCAGATTTATCCCTCATCATGTGTTTACTACCCTTTCCTGTATTTCATTACGATCCTTTAACAGTGTATATTAGCCACCTAAGGACAAAAGATAGCCCATAGTTTATTTATAGCCATAGTTACGTGTTTTAATTCTGTGCGGAACGAGTTGTACAACCGGTAAAATTACTCCCCGTTTGTACAACCAGTTGTACAAAGGGAAAGTCACGAATAAAACTCTCGGTGCAAGCCGGCTTCAGTGCAATTGGAATAGGAATAAGTCTTGTGAGTGTTACTTCTTCATCATGCTGTTGACGAGTCCCTTGAAGGCGTCCAAGCCATCTTCGTTGGCCTCTTTGTAGCCTGGCGCGGTCTTCTTCACTAGGTCATACCATCTAGAAACACAAATTCAGTTTTAAATTTTTATTTTCCAATAATAATTGAATTGTTATGGTTGTCTGTATTGAACTATAGTTTCTCAAGTCAAGACATTATTCAAATACTGCCCGCGCGTAGTGACAAAGAAAGTGGCGAACTCTTACGGTGGATGACCTAAACATGATTATAGTATTTCTTTCCGAGGAGTTCATTATTTATTTTGTGTGCAATCGTGTCTGAAAAACATACTATTATTGGGCAATTTTATCTGTAGGTATTGACCCACCTCTTGATATTGTTGTATTTCTTGAAGTCGATATCAGCGGCTTCGAAACTGGACACGCTCGCCACGATGCTCAGATCCGCGATGGTGAGACTGCGGCCGGCCACGAAGCTCTGTCCTTCCAGGAACTTGTCTAGGAGTTGGAGAGCATCCTCGATCTTGGCGAACTTTTCTTTATCTGCGGGCGCTCCGCCGAACAATTGTGGGTACTGAGGGAAGATGGTGAAACAGTGGCTAAGAGACCATAAGTTCTGTAAAGGTCACCCTTTCAGGCGTGGGCTGTCTACTGGTAAACATGTTTTTCTCCATAGATTTCCAGAGTGACTGTTCTCCGCCAATTATTTTTATGACTATGCTTATAGGCAAAGAACTAGGATGAGGGTACTATACGTGGGTAGTGTGTGTGTCTAGCTAAGCGTAAAAAAAATAGGTAGCTTTCGCACATTGTTGACCCCGACATAGGTAGTACGCCCTAGACGGATAGGTAAGTTGTTATAATGGTTTACTTACGAAGTAGTCACCGAAGCGTGCGTACAACGTGCCGATGTCGAAGTAAAGGCGTTGGTCGACCAGAGCGCGCGCCCGGGGTTCCTCAGGGTAGAGCGCGGAGCCACCATACTTGTTGGCGAGGTATGAAATGATGGCACGCGACTCCCAGATTGAGAATCCATCGTCTACTAACGTTGGGACTGTGTGTTGTGGGTTTAGCTGTGGATAATTCAAGTTGACATAAGTTTAGCTGTAGGTTGGGCCCTTAAGTGATAAGCCCAATAAATGTATAGGATAATGAATGATCTAGAGACCAACACACGTAACTGCGTGTTTCGACTTCATCATTCACAACACAATCCTTACAATCGTTTTGTTTTTAAAATCAAGCAAATCCTTAAAACCATCAGCACAAGATTCAAAATGTCAAACATGCACAAGGTTTGACGGTAGAAATGCAAATCGATATCTCCACAGAGTTGGGCATGTTATATTGTGAATGTTTTTAAGTAGAAACGTACGGTAAGCCGCCATCACCGGTTGTTTTGTTACATAGACTACCTACAATGACCTACATTCCGTACCTACCTACTAGGTTATTAGTAAAGTCACAGATCATATTATTATAATAAGCCTACTATACTAGTAAAGTAGATTGTGCTGGGTACAATAAAATAGGAATTTATTGCTTTACCTACCTACCTTCGTGGTGTAGTTAAGAGGTAGGTAGATACCTATATAAATACTTAAGATAACAGTTATAACTCACCTACCTAGTACCTAGGGGAACTGAGTTTACAATTTACATAGGTACTTCATCCGATGACTTTGAGGAAATTTCTACACAAACCAGTTTTACAAATGCATTTTTGCTAATTTTAGTAGCTAGAGTTTTGAATCTGACCGCAGTTAGTGCGAACGTTTGCGAGAAATAAAATAAAAACGCTCATTATGATGAATCTACCTTCTACCTGCTCTACCAAGGTTTCGTTACGTAAAAACTGGTCTCAAAATCAGTTTTGATTAAGGCTCTGCTCTCCCAAGACTTGCTGGTATTTTGAAAGCACCACACTGGTTATAAAAAAACCATAAGTAGACCTACTTGTAATAAGGGTGTACCTAGGTGTTGTGGAGAAGAGTGAATAATGATTATGTAGGTAGTACTTAGGTATAGGCTTCTAATATTCAATCAAACAGTAATTTTCTGCCTCAACCGGTTTACCAAGGTCCATTAAAAAGTAAAACCTCTGTGATGTGATAAATTAGACAGCATAAAAAACTTTGATTATATTTTGCATTATGACTTGCAGTTTTTACTATACAGGGTGTTACCAGACCACTTCCGAAAACTTGGAGGTTCCAATCAGACCATGATACTGAAAACATTAAGCGAAAAAAATCGCGAAAAAAAAAATTGACTTGACTATCTCTTTTTAATTTTTTTTCTAGTTACATACACACAGTACAACATAATAAGACATATCTACCTAATTATCTCATTTAAAAAAGCAAAGAAACAAATAAAATAAATAAAGCAGCAATGTACACGCAGCACGCAGATTACGTCTACTACAGCATGAACAGCTGAGAGTTCATCGCGGGTCATTCAAGTACGCGACGTGCGAGCGACCTACGTTAGTACCTACCTACGTTAGTAGGCACTTACGACAGAATAAATAATAGTACTACGCCTCGACCTTACCTACGTGAATGCGTACATTGCGGGCTGGCGAAATAAATACAAATCTTTAAACATTGTTTTCTCCGGCTATAATTATTTTTCAGGATAACTGAATTTTTTTTGGTTGTGTTTTGGTGTGCTGTAGCTCCCCCTTTCGTTTTCGGAAGTGGTCTGGTAACACCCTGTATAGGTACCTAGTACTTATTTCTATTCGGTGTGTTGGTAGGTAAATAAATGTAGGAAGTGATATTTGCTATGATGTAACGCTGGATAATAACATGAGGATAAAGCAATAAACTACCTACATCTATTCAAACAAAATATTATTTATTGTCATCATCTATTATTGTGCTTGAGTTGACTAACTAAACTACCTAGTAAACTTACGTCGTCTTATCAGCATTTATTGTTATCAAAGTGCAATTTGCTCAACATAAAACCAGACAAAATATAGGTACAGTTCTAGAATCTTCCCATAAGGGTTCAACGACCTCTTATACAACTGGTAGAGTTACATCACCATTGCAACAATCTATTGAAACGACCTTCACTGCCCTTCATAGGATATTAGCTTTTATAGCGCGAATAAATACAGTTGAAAATAACTTATTCGGATATGAGTTAAAGTGGTTTTAGAGTTAGGTCTGGACGGAACTGTTGGCCGAATGCCAAGAGTTCTTTCGTACAGTTCTTACTAGATTATTAACTACGAGTAGATATTAGTAGAACGTAGGAATTAGTCTAATTGGTACCTAATACCTACGCAATACAGCCTTATACCTACCATGAAAAAAATTAGTCTCAAATTGCTGAAAAAATATTGATTTCGTCATTGTTTAGAACTTTATGACTGACTAATTGTTAGATAGGTGTGAACGTTAGAATGCCTAAACTGACTAAACCCTCCAAGGTTTAGTCAGTTTACTACCTAACCAATCGAGAAAATTCTCTAAAACGGGTCTATATGGCTCTGTCTATGACAAGACATAAATATATTTCCCAATAGGTAATAAGAATTTCCAAAATTCTAATTTAAAAGAGTTCAACGCGCTCTCTATTTCTTGTTCTTCTTATTCGTACCTAATCTGCATGATATATCTAAGTAAATAATAATCAAATTCTACTTAAATTATTCAAAACTGACTGGTTTTAAATTCGTTTTATTTTAATATAAATATGTATACGTATACGTAGGTATCTGTAGAGGCTATTACAGAGTTACAGACGTACTAACATTATTTTACTGCAAATATTTGCATACTGAAAATGGGTGGGGTACGTCTGCTATTTATTTATAGTTATCGTAGAGAGCTCATAAATAAATCTACTGTTATCAGATTATGGCACTTATGACAGTGTCTTTCGGCTGTAGGTACCTATAACAGCAGAAGTAATATTAGTACAAGTGCTACAAGAGACCAGTGGGCCGGCCGGTGGGCTCGATGGGAATAAGCCATTTTAAAATGTCGAAAACAAGGGGATTATGGGACAAAAAGTCTCATAATCCCCTTGAAGGGGACAGCTCAAGGGGAATTAGGAGACTAACCCAACTTTACCTATACCTACTACCCACTATTTTTGGGCCCAGCCCGCATCAAACAATATTTTGCTGTGGTGTAGTGTTGGTAAGGTATTCGTAGATCCATAACACGGAATAATAACATGTATTTTCCGTAAGAAAACTTATGAATATAGTACTTACCTACCTAGTTTATGTTCCTACGAATCGAACCAATCATTTCGTTTATCCTGTAAAGTTATTTTTTTCTAGTTCCTGTTCCTACCTACCTAAAACGGTGGCTTTGTTATTCTGTATTTGTTTGTAGCTCACTTTCAAGTATTCGGGTTTGAGGTGCTCTCCGTGATGCAGGTCCACCAGCTTCAGTTCCAAGTCCAAGTTCAGAGCCTTCGCCGTCAGCAGTACCGCCCTGCACGGAGCCGAGCCGGGCACGTAGTAAAGTGTAGGGGCCATGGTTCTATAGACAAACAAAAATTAAATATCGTACCTAAATGGCGGAGAGCCTTTAGCTCGTTATAGGTACCTACCTAGTTCAGCAAAAAGACCGTGTTCTGAAATAACGCGTTATTCTAATTTACATGGTTTTAGTTAGTCTCCTCGATCTAAGTCTCTTATTCAGTGTCTGGAATAACATCTTACCACCAGCATACATCTACATTTTCGTAAGAATACGATATTTACGTGGTACTTTGTAATGTTCGTAATATCGTGTAATTTGAGTAAGTAAGCTACGAACTCTACGCCGCGCCCTACTAAGGATGGTACATGGTACACGTAGCATCATGCAGCAAAATCTTTTGTATTCGACGATACCAAAAAGTGATTTGGTGCTACGCCGTAGCACATTGTACTACGCGAAAAAGTCTAGGTTAATTCCAAAAACCTTCACTATTAATTATATGAGTCACTTATTACTTCTATTCAGGAACTCGCAGCGTAACGGATTTGTTTTACGTCATGAAAAAAACCTAATTTATTTCGTGAATTTCTCATTAGCGCCGTTTAGGTGTGTAGGTGTAGGTATCGGTAAACGATTAGCTTCCTCATTCGTCATACAAAATTGAATAAAAGTGAAAGCAATGCCAATGAAAAAGGCATTGTTGTCAAACAAACGGAAGCTAGTTCTCACAACAAAACTATTCACCTGAATCGGACAATGTTACAAGGATATCTATCTATCTATGTAGTTAGAGGTAGGTCCCTACCTATAACTATAACTCATTGTCC
Organism: Eulithis prunata; assembly: GCA_918843925.1. Classification (NCBI taxonomy): domain Eukaryota; kingdom Metazoa; phylum Arthropoda; class Insecta; order Lepidoptera; family Geometridae; genus Eulithis; species Eulithis prunata. The sequence continues at coordinate 858,661 of OU974016.1, read as the reverse complement.
TAACATTTGTTAACCTAAAAGTTTGATAAGTAAGTATCGTGACATAGTATAATAGGTCAATGACAACTCGATTCGTATCGAAAAGTTATGGTGTTTCGGAACCTATAAGAATGTATGATAGGTATTAGGTACCTACCTAACTAACATTCATATAAGTAGGTACCTATCTAATGAGGGATTTATTTGGGTAGTTAAGTAGTAGCTAAACCCAGCATTTGTTACTTTTATTACCTAGAATAAGGATACTTACCAAAATAAATATTACCTACGTTACCTACCTAGGTACTAGCACAGATCATACATATTTATACTACTAGTCAGCTGTGTAAAATTGCCTACTAGCATCTACTAGGTAAAATATAACTTTCGAGCTTTAGGCGTGGGAGTTTACAAGAATGCATGCGAGAATGTCGAAATCTCGCGTGCCGATCAAGTTCACTAAACCAGAGCACTTTCCACCTTTCACTTCAATTAAAGAAATGTGCACCTACCTACCAAGCCTATAGTTTATACTCTACATGCAAGAAGGTTTACAAACCTTTTAGTTCAGCGATCATCCGAGAGCCAAACAATAAAAAACCTTAGTACCTAGGTACCTAACCTACATAAGTACCTAGGTACCTACTTAGGTATAATAATTTGTTCTGAACAGCAGATTCTAGCGCTCTATCTGTAGCTTAAAATCTTATTTTACCTATTTTTTTAATAGCAAAAACCTATCAATTCGTTTTCCGAATAGGTAGGTAATCATTAATTTTACAAAAATTTCAAATCCTTTGTTATAAACTTTTTGTAAAATTAACTTCCTTTTATTCGGAAATCGAATTGATAGCTTTTTGTACAGAATCTAAGCTTTGATGAACAACAGACGTAAGTAGGTATGGTAAATTTGATATTTACCTAATCTTTTAGAATTTTAAAATTGTGTAGGTACTGTTAGGCTCTTGTTATATCCTAAAAGGTAGGTATTTACGTAAAACTATACTACCTAGGTACTTACCTGTAGGTAATAGGTAAGGGTAAAAACCCTAAGAATTTATAAGTACGTGTAGGTAAATAGGTACTATACAGGGTGTTACCAGACCACTTCCGAAAACGAAAGGGGGAGCTACAGCACACCAAAACCGAACCAAAAAAAAATCAGTTATCCTGAAAAATAATTATAGCCGGAGAAAACAATGTTTAAAGATTTGTATTTATTTCGCCAGCCCGCAATGTACGCATTCACGTAGGTAAGGTCGAGGCGTAGTACTATTATTTATTCTGTGTCGTAAGTGCCTACTAACGTAGGAAGGTACTAACGTAGGTCGCTCGCACGTCGCGTACTTGAATGACCCGCGATGAACTCTCAGCTGTTCATGCTGTAGTAGACGTAATCTGCGTGCTGCGTGTACATTGCTGCTTTATTTATTTTATTTGTTTTTTTGCTTTTTTAAATGAGATAATTAGGTAGATATGTCTTATTATGTTGTACTGTGTGTATGTAACTAGAAAAAAAAATCAAAAGAGATAGTCAAGTCAATATTTTTTTTCGCGATTTTTTTCGCTTAATGTTTTCAGTATCATGGTCTGATTGGAACCTCCAAGTTTTCGGAAGTGGTCTGGTAACACCCTGTATTTTTATAATTAGAAAATGAATTAGTTTCTAGTTATAGGTAGGCACAGATCATATATGCGTAGGTACGTACTATCCGAAGAAGGTAAAAAAAATTAAACTTAGTCTCGCCATCATTAATGATGCTGAATTTACCTACCTGTTTTTGCATTGAATGTCCTACCTAGGTAAACCTACAAGGTACTTATTTTTTAACTAAAGATGTTGAAAACTCGTTGCTGTCGGCCTATCGTCGTCACCGAGCTGGCGGCGCTAATGGCGCTCACAAAAATACCTATAAATCTAGGTACATTTCCTATTGTTTTCCATTCTATATTCAGTCCTTGCCTTACAAAACAAAGATCACGGTTTTTCACAATCAAATTTCCGAACGATGGTTTAAAAAAAATTGTACTCACGATTTTTGACAGCCGATTTTCTAAACCAAAATAAGCTCTGATGCACGTATGTACAGCCAACACGAAAACCGACAACTGAATAACACGGGAGGAGGGAGGTCAACAGTTTTATAGTAAAGCCGGGTGCATGACGCATGTCGAGGACAAAGTGAACCTAAACAGAGATTTCCCTCTAATATGGCATGGATTACGGTCAACTTTGGAGTAAAACATGCATACCATGTAACTCTGGCATAATTTCTTAGGAAGATCGATCTAAACATCTATATCACTTTTCTTAACAATGCACCTACAATATAAATCCAAGATATTATTTATTCCTGAATTTTCAGTCCATTGTTCAGGTAAAACAATTCCGGCTAAGGTAATTTTCCAAAGAGTTTCAAAAACTTTTATGAAAATATATTTTAGAAACTGGGTGAAAGCTTATTTTTTCGGACTATAGGTACTTACTTACTTTAGCCGCAACATTAATAGGTACTTATACCTAATAAGACCTATACTACCTAGGTAGGTAGTGTATACATCCGAGTGAAGAGTACCTAGGCTCTACGTAAGTTTAAAAACTGGTGTTAGCTTTGAATTGGTGTTTTGGTCTTTATGGCGCTACCAGATGCCTCGAGCTCGAGCCCATGTGTTCGTTCATGCCCAGTTTGGTATTTCAGGTACCTAACTACGATTAGTAAATAATGCTTGTAGCGGAAAAGGCGGAAAAATAACTAGCAATACCTACATTTTTACTAAAAAGCGTTTTGTTATCTATAACTAAAAGCATTTTGCCTTTGACTTTGCTTTTTCCGATAGCACAGATCATAATTATAATGCTATCCGATAGTGACCGATCGAGGTCCTGTTTGACTTTGCAGTTATCCTTTTACACCCTCTACTGCCACAAAGTAGAAATGCGGGTCTATAATACCTTGTCAGGTAGGTACCTATCTATATAATTAATTATGTTTTTTTTAATACTACTAGGTAGGTACCTAAATGATGGAACAAGCCGGTGGCCTACCTGTCGTATAGCCACTGCGTATAACGATGCATTGCCTCACTAAGCACATCCAAGAAGCATTCTAATCATACATCACACAGCAAAATGGCTCAGTCAGGGGCCAGACCGCTGGGCGGCCTTCGCGTGGCCGTTGCCTTCAGGAGTCAGGTGACCAGCTGGCCTCAGTACAAGGAGGACCGGTGGCGTTCGGGTCCGCTGCTTCTTTACCAGGGCCGATTGCAGACGGTAGAACTACCTAGCTATGGGGCTTTGCAATGAAAGCGAGTGTTGTTGTAGTAGACAGAGACAAGCAATTACAAATAGACCGACAATCGCCATACCTACCTACATTAGAGCGTAATTCGCAAAAAGCTCAAAAACTGATTATTAATTATTATTAAAACGACTCCTGAAGTACACTTGGCTTAGGCCCGTGCCCTTCAGCTTACCCCAGTTTCATTCATAAAAGAAGCTGAGCAGAATAAATCTGAAACTTAAATACTTAATAATAATAATAACTCTTTATTTCGGATATAGGTCCATACAAGAAAATACAATAGGTACAATACAAAATTATTCCAGATGGAGCGATCTTTATGTGTTAGCGCGCTATTTCTTATAATTTGCTTGTCTCTGGTGCTTGATCTAATATTCTGTGATTGTAGGCATCATCAGGCGTGGGCAATGTGATCATTGATCATTGTTAAGTTAGCAGCTTGGAAGTTAGCAGTAGGTACCTACTACCTAAGTAGTCAGTCACACAGACAGCAATCGCTGTTGTGTTGTATGTGGTGTTCATGGTGTTGTGACACGTCTTGTGTTCGACTACGCTATGGCAGGCACGTCGGTTTTTAATCCTTAGTACGTCCCCAAGGACAGGAGGGTCAGTGCTTCGAGCCGTAACGAGTAACTAGGTAGGTGTCAATGAAATTTTGTAGTGAATAGGTAAGTACCTACCTATGTAGGTACACGTGGCTAGCTTGAAACCTTCGTTTCTACTGAACCAAACCTGATAAAACTTGGTATCGACCACAGAGTACCTTTTTATATACTGAAATAGAGACCAATCTTCCGCCACAAAATTGGAAACGTTTTAGTGGCGCCATCTGATATCGCTAGTAGGAGTTACTGTTTCATATATAAATAGATAAGTAGGTACCTATAGTACTGCTGCTCCGTACAGTGCTACCTCCATATTAGGTTACCTAAGTAGATGTTATATAAAAAGGTACTCTGTGGTAGATGTTTGCCATTTCTGGAAGTGTGAATAAAACACTGGTTGAGTTTTCTATTCTTTTTTATTTTTACTAAACTTATTTGTGCCTTTTAAAGCACCTATTCAACTTATTGGCTTTTACTGCTAGACTACTCTCATCATCACAGTCAATGGTTCTAGTCCCAGCTAATATTTGATTAATATATTTACAATAATTAAACATGAGGCAACGAATCTCGCTGTTAATGAGATAATCAATTAATTTATTTTTATGTTCACTGCATTTAATGAATTTAAAATCGACCATAATAATTATTGCTGTTTTAATATATTCTTTTAAATTTTCTTTTTCAATACTTTCTTTTATAATGTTATTTATTATGTCTTGCATATTTGATATTACTCTTACTAAATCATTGCTGGGGTTGCACAACCATCGCCGACCTGCATAGTCTCTGTAATTTAAATATTCTTTTTCTTCATTACAATAAAAATTGCTATTACATTCTTTACAACTTTTGTATACATTTGTTTTTGCTTTTTTTTGAAAATATCCGCTGATGTATTGTAGAGGTGCGATAATGCGGGGATCTTTTTCTTTTTCTTCAATCGCTGTGAAATTCATTTCTAATAAATTCTTAAAATCAAATGTATGTGTACAGGTCGACGTTGTTTCTGCATCAATGATGAGAGTATGTAAAGCATTACAGAAATCAGCTTCACAGTTCTTACCTCGGGAGTGGACGCTGCTCAAATTATTAATAATTAGACTTGCGAACGCAGATTCAAATTGACCACATGTTGGATTAATGTTACGGCACCCATGACTCCTCACAGCCCCAAAAAAATTCTCTAGGGGATCTTGGTTCAGGTGGCGCAACCATACAGATGAAATTGAATATTCATCAAGTAGTTTTTTTAACAACACCTTTATTCCTTTCAGCGTCCACACCCAATTCATTACTGTGGGAACTACTTCCAACCTTCCTCCAGGAGTGATAAATTTCATTGTTTCAAATAATTGTATCGCTTCTTCCCATGTTTTGTGATGGCTAGATGTGGGTGTCGCAGGACCAAGCAATGGCTTCGCATGTTTGTTTTTGGTGTAGCTACCGTTCACGGAATCAAAAATGTTATCCATTAACAGCAGCAGATCGGCAGTTTCTTTACATTCCGCTGGAAGAATCTTTTTATCTGAAAATGAAACATTTAACATTCATAAATTTTTGTGTAGCTTACTTTGGGGCTAGATGCTGCTGTGTGGATTGTTAATAGTTAAAGATTATGCATTTTTATCATTTTTAATGATCCAATATTTATTAACTAAGTGGGATTTGAACCCGTGACCTTCCCATTGAAATGGGGCTTCACACAAGATGTGGTTTTCAAAACCTTTCTTATTATTTTTCGGGATATAGAGTAGCCTACAAGCTAATCCGGGTTACCAATTATCCTTGTTTATAATTGCATCTTAATCGGTCCTGTACTCAGCGAGATTTAGTGGTTCAATTTGAAGTACTGGACCGAACATCCAAAAAAAACTTTCACATTAAAATTTGTAGTATTAGATTAGTATGATTCACATTTAAATATCAATATTATTACCTGCTAGGTACCCCATGTTAGAAGCAACCGTGCGACTAAATATTTGAGAAGCATATTTTACTTTCATTTTGTTCATTTTATCAGGGTTCACATGATTTTCTGTTAATTTTGGTATTAATCTAATTCCTTTATAGCCTGGGTTTTCTTTATACAACTGTTGTAGATGTGACCATTTTGCTACTTTTTCCACACCATCTTTAACATACTTTAAATTTTTGGTCAACAGATTGTTTCTCATTCCTTTCAGAAGGTGTGGTGGGTCATAGATTGGAATAATTTCTTGATTGTTAATGAGAATGACATTTTCTTTGGGTTCTTCTCCTCTTCTTAAATATATTCCTTTGGTCTCATTTGTTAGCATTTTCAAAGCTTGACGGTTGTTGGTCCCCTGGTCACATATGGTTGCTACAACTATCAATCCTGCTTTTTGGACCTCTGAAATTACTTCCTTTATCTGGACGAATAGCTCGGGTCCTTTGGTAGCATTTGTAGCAAAAGTATATGATATAGCCTGCTTATAGTTTTGAAATAGGCCACGCAGCATAAAAACTTGTGCATGGTTGGCAAGTTCAGGCTTTCTCTCACGTCCGTTGTCAACGAGTCCCGCGATTTTATCTTTTCTTTCTTGATATGTGATCGAGGCTTTGAGGGACACTTCATCGAACAACAATATGCATAACTTTTCTTCCATTTTCATAGTTTCCGCTTTTTTTTTCAATTGTGTGAAAATGTTTTTGTTAACACCAGGCTTCAGATCACACATTTGTATTAACTTGATTATTGTTTGTGACGCAGGCAAAATAAACATTTTTCTTAAAAACCGATAAGCCTTTGGACTTTGTTTCATTATGGACAAAGCAACGATCTTTTCTTCTAAAGAGAATCGTCTGCCTTTTTCCTTTTTTTTATTTTCCCTCCATTGAATTTGCATGAACAATTTTGCAGGTTTTGTACAATTTTCGATTGTTCTTAGCACTGCAGGGTTCGTTGCAAATTTTTTAGCAGCTTTTATTTCAGCAGACTGCCTTTTGGCTTTGCTTTCCAATTTGCATAATTTAACTCTAGCAGCAATCATTTTCCTCCGTAATTCCTTTTCCTTCATTGTAAGAGTAGTTTTCCTGCTGGTTTTTGATATAAGTTTTTTTCCTGTAATATAAAAGGGACCTGGTACACTCATATTTTGGTTTTCTGCAGCTGGAGAAAGCACTTGATCATGTGGAATTTGTTCAGGTTCTCGGTTTTTTGCAGTATCAGATGCTTGTTCATTCAAAGTTTCTTCTGGTTCTGAAATTATTAGGTTAAAATCAACCAAACAGTTCTTATATTACCTAAATAAATATTGGTGAACATTCCACACAGCACTATCTCATCCCAAACTAAGCCAAAGCTTGTACTATGGGAACTATTGGGAATGAGAAGCTATCTGGTAGGATATAATAGTAGATGCTTTAATATAACACCCAGACAGAGAACAATCATCACACAAATGATTGTTCTCGGTGGGGATCAAATGCACAGCCTGCGGGGTAGAAGGCAGAGCTACTACCAACTGAGCTGTGAAGGCAGTCAATTATGAACATAGGTAAATGCAATATAGATGTACCTACTGTAGTCACTATCCTTTAAAATAAGTTGGTACAGGACTTGTTAGCCATGCATAGAGTAGGTTTCCAAAGGTTCACTTTGCTTACTGAATAAATTTATGCATTTCATCATGTCAAAGTCAAAATACCTATGTTTATTCAATAAAATCACAAGGACCATCTTGAAACTTCTTAAAACTAAAGTTCCAGAATAATTATGTTCATGTCTGCATACCTGAATAAGCTGGTGGTTTTATCAGGTTGATATGTTGCACCGGTTCCTTAATTGAAGGCAATATACAATGCTTGAGTGATGATGATAAAGGGTCTGAAAAAGTTTTAATATCTTATTTACAGTTATTAAGTATATTTAATAATAGGTTAAATCTGTAGTAGTTCCTGAATAACTAGTAGTTCGCCCCGAACTGAGATCTCGTGATGGTCAGAGGTTAATAAAACCCAAACAATTTTTATTGACCAATAATGGTTGCAATAAACTTTGCAAATCGCATCGAAATCGCCGTCTAGCTAAGTACCAGTATTACTTGAACTACAAAATCATTGAAACTCCAAGAAATGGTAGCTCACGTTATACTGGGTTTTCCCATTTTATAATTTTTACAACAACTCAAAAACTATTAGACCTAGAATCAAAATAAAAACGGTTTTGGAATGTCTAAACAAAACCCTATCATATGACTTCCCACTTGATATTTTTGTCCGACTTTTTTTTTTTTACTCCCTTTGAACCCCCACAACTTCACGACCCCTTGACCGATTTACTTCATTTAACAAACCAGTAAAACTTAAGAGTACTATTTGTATACCTACCAAAATTCATTAATATCTGATGAGCGGTTTAAAAGATCTCGTCGAACAAACATACAAACATGCAAAGCATTTTCGTCCTAGTTGTCACTAAGATCTCGTTCGCTTCGCTCACTCGATCAACTATAACAGTGCCATCCTTCTAAAAAATTACCCCATAAAAGAAAATTTAAATATACATGTGTGTTAAAGTAGTGGACATGATAAAAAAGCATACCTGGCATATATAATGTTGGCATAGCAATATTGCTGATTTTGTTATTGCGGCATAGGTACTTGTCTTCAAAGTGCAAGCGACACACACGGCGGTACTTTGATATGTGATCATTCTCCAGGCCCAAGATGTCACTGCCAATTGCATACAACCATGCATTGAACCTCTCCTTATCCTTTTTTGGGTCTGGAAACCCATGAAGTACTTGACGTATGCCTGAAAAACAATTATTACATATACTATAATACCTAGTTTGATGAATGTTGTAAAAGAGAATTAGCAACTTCAGTTGATGGTACCTTCTTGTATTGCATGTAGGTTAGAAAATGAAAATATTACCTACCTACCTATTAAGCGTAGTAGTGAATACAACTGTCTAATTAAATTGTTGCTATCTAGCACCAATTGTGTGGGTATTTGTGCAATGGTTGTTTCGAAATATGAATGCAGCACTAAGCCCAGTGTACACATTTTTATGCAGGTAGGTATTATGTTTTACCAACCTTCACTGCCTTTGCATCCAGGAACGCAACAGTGTTTGTCCGACGACATATTAGTGGTACGTACGACGGCACAGAAAACGACAAAAAAGCACACTTTAGTTTTGAGGTTTAAAGTCCTATCTCAGTTCAGTGATCATCACACATAATAGACATACACAACATTTATAGTAGCAAAATATAACCGGAGGAACAATGGCTCAACTCAACGGAAATAAAAACAATGAAAAATGTGATATTTTTATAGAAAACGAACAAAATGTAATTTAAATTTTCAGACTTCGAAAAGTTCGTTGCAGTTCATCAGAGAAGAGAAAAGCAGTGTTGCCGTCTGGACAGTCTTGTTAGTGGCTACATAAAATAAAAAAGTGGCCAGTTTTGTAAAAAAAATCGCTTGCGAAATGTGGCTAGAAGTGGCTAAATATCATTGTATTATTTGCCTACTTTAATAATAATATTCTATTACTATTGATAATATTGATAATGTCAGAAAATGTATTAAAAATTCCATGGATTAAGGATTCCATGTAAGTAATTTTAAAGAATTCCGAGACTCGGAAGACCACTAACAGTAATTATCTAAAAAGTAGCTACATAGTAGTAGCTACATTATTTTTGGTGGCTATTATTATGTGAATATTTTTTGGCTAAAACCGTTAAAAATCCGCTAGATCTAGCCACAAAGTGGCTAAAACGGCGACACTGGAGAAAAGTACTCAGCTCTGTGGTCTGGTCTGCCAGATGTCAAAACATACAGGAACACAATGGGTCGACAATTTTTTTTTTAATTTTTAAGTTGTTTTTGTAAATTATTAACTATGCACGTATATAAAACCGTACAATTGTTTTAGAAAGCTAATAGATTTACAATTGATAAATTTTTTGATATCATGCATTTCAGTAGTGACATCTATTGATAGTCTTGACGTCATACACCTTTTGCTGTGCTAACAGCGCCAGCTATTAGCAGAAGTCCTCAACATTAGCGATTATAATACTACAAAAATGAAAACCGCTATGTATGAACCAACTTATAGGTTATTGATATACTTCGTAATTTGATAGGACTGCACCGCCTTCTTTTCCAATTTTTTTGTACTAAGATTACAGTGGATGGTATCGACCGACTCACGGGTACTAGAAAACAATGCAATGAATGGAGTGATTGCCCTGCTACACGAAGTTTCCTGCTAAAAAGTTTCCAAGTTGGCAGGAAATATATATAGTGTAGGTGCCTAGGTATATTATGCAAATATAAAAAATATTTTATGCTAGCTAAGTACATACCTAGTATTCTCATAGAAAGATTATTCTATTCAATGCTTATTCTATCTATTAGGCTTGTGGCAACATCAAGAAAGTGTTTCTGCATGAGGCTCAGCATGAGGTTCCTGCTGGTAACACCACACTTGACATGTTACAAATGTCAAACTGAAAGTATCAAGTCAGAAGGATGTCAACAGATGTCAATGTCAATCAAATCAAACAATATGCTTGGATTTTGGATTTCGATTTCAACTCAACTTTCTTTTGTGAAAATATTTAGTTTTTCTCTCGTGATGGTGTAAATATTATAATTTGAAAATAGAGTTATATATATTTTTTCAACCATGTCGTCTAAAATGGCTGAGAGCAGTGACTCTGAAGAGTTTTACGACGCTGAAGAGTTCACACCTATCAAGGGTTCCAAGTATGAATCATTTCTTCAGTTTTTATACAATTTTCCAACATTTACCTTGCTATATCCAATGCTAAGAACGTAAATACATTGATTTTTTACTAATCTGACATAATTTCAATCGAAATCGATCGGTATTCGTGCAATACACCAAGTAAGATTTTTATCAGAAACATGTATGGAAGTCAATGTATAAAAGTCCTTGGCGGCCGAGGCCTGCGAAAAGTGACGCGCACCGACGTAGGAACGCTTAGCTCAAGTAGAACAATCGGTTATTAGACCAAAACAAACATTCACATCATTTTATTAACATGAAAACAATGGTACAATAGTAACTAGTATTGTGGTAACACTATCAAGTTCTGTCCTGCTTCTAAAAGTATTGGAACAACAAAATTAGCATATTGTATAAGAAATTATACATGTTAGAAATTATGCATGTTACAAATAACATGCATGCTAGCTTGTTATCTAACTTCATTTGTATTTATCAACTAGTAACGTAGCATTTGTGAAAAGCATACAACCATTCTAAAATAAAAACTTCTTCACAATGTTTAATACAAATAACAATGGCAGGTAAACTAAATCAAGCTATGCTTACATACTGCAAATATTTAAAAACAATGTGTTACAAATATTACATCATAATATTATGTATGTGAAGAAAGTCTAAACCAGCATCTGTTGTCCTCAGAAGATCATCACTATGCAAGAGTGTAACTACCATTGACAGTGTGGACGGAGCTGTCACAGACAAGAGTCCAGTAAACCCAGCACCAGCTAAGGTAGACCCTGTAGCTACAAACACACAAATAGCTGAAGCTACAGCTGAAGCTATAGCGGAGGACGATCGGACAACTGTCAAAAATGTTTGTATAAAAAAAACACAGCTTACTAAAATACAGGGACAAAATGTGTCCATACCCCAAGTTGACTCTAAAATGTGTTAATTAATGTAACATGTTTTTGTAATAAACATCTACTTACTTATAATCGTTGCATAACTTTATTTAGCTGTTTAAGTTATTGCTGTCTCTTACGTATTATATTATGATCTATGCTCTTACTAACAGGGTTAAATAAGATTTTAATCAGTTATTTAACTATTCAGCTTTTATAAGTATGACCCCTACTCTTTCACATTTAATTTTATAATCATTTCTTACCACACCTTTGGTGGAATCGTTATTATTGCTGGGCATAGGCCAGCAGTGGGTAAAGTCGGGCTGTGGATGATGATGATGACTTTATTATGTTAACTTTGCTTTAGGTTGTGCAAGGTCGTCGGAGATTCCAAGAGCTGAGACGTTGCATGCAGACTGAGGAGGAAGATGAGGGGGTCATGCCGGATCCTTCGGGCTCCATTGACCACCAGACATTCACACTGGAACACCCATTCAAGTGAGCAAATTACTACCAAGTTTGTGTGAGTTTTAAACATGACAGTTTGATTTTTAAATTTTTCTAGATGGGTCTGTCGAAATGGCGGGTAAAGGCTCGAGCAGACCGGATGCGTATATGTAGACGTGCACGTACACTGAGACAGGACACACTGCTTGCGTAATGACGCGCACGTCTACAATACGCAAGCAGTGTGTCCTGTCTCGTACAGTTTCATACATTACAACTCAGTGTACGTGCACGTCTACGTTCATGTCTACGTATACGCATCCGGTCTGCTCGAGCCTTTAAGGCTATAAATAAAAGCAGAAGAATAAAAACAGAAATATAATTGTCTCGTACTCAATGAAAGACACCTTTATAATGTATTAGGTATAATCAATACGGTATACATGTAGGTAGGTAGTCCCGCGCATATAATAATAAGTGACATGTTGTCGCGGCGGTGGTTTTGGAGAACTGGCTGGCCGCGGGCGGCGTGTGCGCCGGGCGGGGGGGGGGACGCCCCTTGCGTCTCACCCCGCACTCGTCAGCTGTGGCTTGGTACGAAGTATCGGCCGCAACAATAATAATTATGTTGTTTTGTTAGTACTAAAAATGGCTTCTAAACAAAAATAAGTTAGTTTAAAGTTTTCCTGGAATTCTAAGTACAGTATACTTATATCTAATAGTGGACTTATTCGTACTGATTTGGTGATAAATGACAATAACTATTTGGTGTTTCAGGATAATATCCCACGACACAATGAGCTTGCAAAGTATGACCTCATTAGGCAGGATCGGGAGAATACTTAGTGGTGCCACGGAATCTCAATGTAAGTCGACTGTTCCCTCAATCTCTTGACCAATGTGAAGAGCGCAGTACTTAGGCACGGGTGTATGATAAAAGTAATGGAACAAGCTGATAGCTCACCTGATGTTAAGTGGTAACTTCTGCCTATAACAATGCATTACCTCACAGAGCAAGTCCAATGAGAACGTGTCCTGTAAGGTAATGCACTGCGTCCATCACTCTGAGACGTAAAGATCTCATGTGCCTGTAATTACCCTGGCGCCCTTACCCTTCAAACCGGAACACAGCAATGCGAGCATCGCTGCTTTGCATTTGGGTGTGTATAATATTAGTTTTATTTGCAGCAAATATTCGTGAATCGGCGCATGTACTGACGCCATCGTCGAGAGAACCGTCGACCATATCAGATGACCCTTCTGCTGCTGAGATTAGATCTCAAAACGGTAAAAAGTTGCAACCGTATGTTGTAAATATTGTAAATACTGTATTAGTTGTAATTTTCTTTGTAAATACAGTATTTGAATGATAAACAAAGTCGAACAGTCTTTGTAGTTCATTAGATTATGTTAACGCCTGGATGTCTCTGAGTGTGGCAGAATGTGTCGTAACTAACGCTTCTAACTGTCGCAGTGATGGCCATGGCCGAGCCGGATGTGATAGCGAGTACGAAAGCGAACAGTCTGAAGCAAACCCGTAGCTCGTCGGCCGTCGTATCCGTTTCCGGGAGCAGTGGAGCGCCGCAACCTGTGGCGCCACCTAGGAAGAAGAAACGAAGTAAGTTTGCTATTATATATAGGTATATAGGAGAGCGTCTCTATTTGAGTACCTACCTATTAAATTTTATTGGGAAAGTCCGAAATTATACCACTCACTTAGGCAACGAAATCAACACATTTATTTTTCGTAAGTAATAGCATTGACATGACACACGTGGGCATCCGGCTCTGCGCACGATACGACTAACACCATCTTCCCGGGAGGAGCGGGAGGCGGCGTTGTCTTACAAATGTACACAATAATTATGTGTCACTACATATAGATGTACCTATGTTCTGTGGCTGGGTGTTACTATGTATTATAAGTACATATGTATTTTGAAAAAAAAAATGTATAGGTAAGTATTCTATCAGCAATCTAGTTTCCATAGTACATGCTATACTTAGTTTGGAACTAGAAGACGTTGTGTTAAATGTCCATGAATATTTATTAGTCCCTCTCAAGGCAGTGTTTGTTTAATAGTAGCACCTTCCTGGGAGTACATTCCATCCACAATACGAATTGTCAATCACAAATTACTATCTGCATTCTAGTATGCACAATTGCACAATTGTGATTAGGCATCTGTATATAAAAGCGTGATGTGATTTTGTTCCCATTGTTGTTTCAGATAAACTGCACGGTTCACAATCTCTATCGACAACAGACGGCGATAACCTCAGCATATGCACGGGCGACACGGACATGGACGACGACATGCGACTCGCCGCATTGTCGCGCGACAAGCCGCGGCTGCAGGAACTTGTTGTAGAGGTAACTATAACTAAACTGCTTTTGGATTTACGTATACAAACTGCATGGTTCAATCACTGTTGGTGACAATAGAGATGACCTCAGCATATGCACAGGCGAGACGAATATCCATGCATTATCTAAATTAGCACTAACCGAATCATTTAAAATTAAAGAGTAGAGTCAAGAAGTTTCAACTTATAATTTAAAATAAATAGTAGATTTAAATAATTTTATAAAAGTGGCATTTAAAGTTATTGGTTTTCACTACCGGTGTCTACGAAATCATTTAATAAATATTTCTTAGGAACCGATAAAATACCGGTTCTCAAAGTTTTTTAAATACCTGTTCCGAACCGGTATTTATCAACTGTTTTAAATCCCTGACCAAATGTAGCTTAAAACTGAGCTTTCTGACTAAAAACGACCAGCTTAGTAAATTTAAGCCGGTTTGAAATGAAGTGGCTTGATTTTTTGCGTTGACTTCCTACAAAATAATATCACTGTTTGCTTTTGACTTAAATGCTCTTAATACAGGAAATATGTACTACCAATAGGAAAAAGATAAGTTTATTATGTGTCATCTTTAGTTGTTTATTTACTCTACAAGGCAAATGTATCGATAATTCACACTGTGAGAACGTTTTCGGTAGTTAATTACTGGTGATATTTTAGACTAGTAGTATATCCATGGGCCAAATATTTCGTTGTTGTACATTAAAACGACGCCTTGTGAGTTTTTTATTTAACTTTACTCTTGCATTTATAAATATATATATATTTTTTTTATAAATATTCACGGGCACTTAACACAACGCCTTCTAGTCCCAAACTAAGCAAAGCTTGTACGATGGAAACTAGATGGCTGATAAAATATATACATACATTTTTTTTTGTAAATACATACTTTTAATACATAGAAACACCCTGACACAGAACAAACATCTATGTTAACACACAAATGTTTGTTCTCGGTGGGGATCGAACCCACGACCCACAGCACGGAAGGCAGAGCTACTACCGACTGAGCCATGACGCCTGACATTTTTATTTGTTATTTCAATTTTTATTTGTCTAGATTAGATCTCGTGTTCTAAACCGACATGTTTTTTTTATTTGAAAGTATTCAGATTGGTCCCATAGAAATTTGCTCAAAGTCGTTTCAGTAGTTTGACATTTTTATTCATAAAAACTGGAAAAATAAAAATGTTATCATCAATCATCATTATCATCAATATATATAAAACTCTTTTGAAGCTGACAGAGAATCAACGCACAGCCTAAACTATAAGTCCTAGAGGTATGAAATTAGGAGGGTAGTATCCTTATATAGTGTAGGGGTGCACTAAGAAAGGAATTTTGAAACGTCACACTCTAAAGGGTAGAACGCGAGCAACGCCGCGGGCGACGGCTAGTCACGTATACAATGACATTGCTTTTTCGTGTCTTTTCAGTTGTGTTTATGGTCACTAAAACATCATAGACATAGACATAGACATAGACATAGACATAGACATAGACATACATTTATTTACTAACATGGCACACAACATACAAAACATATAGACAAGTACAAATGAAATAATAATAATAAAAATATCGAAAGCACTGGATTTAAAAGGAAAAATAAATATATACTTAAATAACATAAATTGGTGCCTATATACAGGGTGTTACCAGACCACTTCCGAAAACTTGGAGGTTCCAATCAGACCATAATACTGAAAACATTAAGCGAAAAAAATCGCGGAAAAAAAAATTGACTTGACTATCTCTTTTTAATTTTTTTTCTAGTTACATACACACAGTACAACATAATAAGACATATCTACCTAATTATCTCATTTAAAAAAGCAAAAAAACAAATAAAATAAATAAAGCAGCAATGTACACGCAGCACGCAGATTACGTCTACTACAGCATGAACAGCTGAGAGTTCATCGCGGGTCATTCAAGTACGCGACGTGCGAGCGACCTACGTTAGTACCTACCTACGTTAGTAGGCACTTACGACACAGAATAAATAATAGTACTACGCCTCGACCTTACCTACGTGAATGCGTACATTGCGGGCTGGCGAAATAAATACAAATCTTTAAACATTGTTTTCTCCGGCTATAATTATTTTTCAGGATAACTGATTTTTTTTTGGTTGGGTTTTGGTGTGCTGTAGCTCCCCCTTTCGTTTTCGGAAGTGGTCTGGTAACACCCTGTATGTATGGTGCCTGCCACAGCAGCAAATGGGTCCTAGCTCAGCAATTTGCCTACTGTTTTAGCAGTAGGCGCTGTTATTCTGCTAGGACCATGACTGTCATAGGACCCTGTGAGAATATATAAATAATGGAAGCTAAATGTGTACATCAGTATAATTTGATGATGAATCCGGAAGGTAGTCATTTTTTTATAAATTTTCTAAACTTGTTTTGTAAAAGTTGTTGTCTGTTGTTGTTAAGGCGCCATCATCAAGTTCATGCAATCAGTTTATGGCGCTACCGAGCCCGGCCAGCACCATCGAGTCACTCACCAGGGAGTTCCAGGACTCATTAGAACTCTCACACTCTAAATACGGTTAGTTCCTTGTTTATTGACGCTTATTTACCCTGGACCGAAAAAGGAAGGAAAATTAGTTTTATTCAGATATCAAGATCCATATGGTTATAAGTTTGACGGCGTTGTGTGTATGTCTGGTTGTCTGTTTGTTTGTAGCCTCTTTTTATTTTGATGAAGGGTTTTTTGTAAGAAAACTGGTTGATCTGGGATAGTTGTTATGTTTGGTGAAATTTAGTGCAGCTAAATTCATATATTCATCAGCTCTGAAAACTAGTTTGTGGAATCTCAGGCATATTTGCAATAGCAAAATTACTCTAAAGTATTCAGATTTGATGAAAACCATCCCACAAGGTTCTGATGATGACCAGCCTCGAAAAGGATTAAGGAGATTTTAAAGGTCGTAAATTTTAAAATTTAAAGAAAATTACTTCTATATGCTCCGACACGGTTTAATAGCTTTCGGCGAAGTGGATGAGAACATCTATCTCTTTGTATCCCATATCTCTTTCTCTGTTCAAAATACCCTCCCACTTCTCCTCCATTTAAGGTCAGAGGTATTAAACCGTGTCGTGACCTTTTTGAAACCTTTACCGACCCTAGTGAATAAGATGAATTAGTGTTTATTTCAGCTAGCGACAGATCTATAAGCATGTTTGAATCACGAGGCAGTGACGTCAGCACTGCATCGGTTCGACAAAGGACTTCCATAGATCAAATTATCGTCAAACAACCGCTCAATGGTAAGGATTTTTTCATTTCATTTCATTTTGGAAAATTGACAGCACTAATGGTCGAATACTCAAACGCCACTTAAATTAAGTTCACGCTTAAATTATTGCCCTCAAATGAGTAATGTCAAACCAAGGCATAGCAATTTTAAGTGGTGCTTATATTTGAGTGACGTTTCAGTATTCCAGCCTTAGGCCCGTATTCTAATCATCATCAATATATATAAAACTCTTTTGAAGCTAACGTAGAATCAACGCACAGCCTAACTATAAGTCCTAGAGGTATGAAATTTGGAGGGTAGTATCCTTATACGAATGAATGACGATTCAAAGTGATCAGTGAGATTTTATTGAATAAAAGCTTTTTGACTTTGACTTTGACTTTGACTTTATATAGTGTAGGGGTGCACTAAGAAAGGAATTTTGAAACGTCACACTCTAAAGGGTAGAACGCGAGCAACGCCGCGGGCGACGGCTAGTCTAATAAATAAAATCGTTACTCAAGCATAGATTTGAGTAGAGATTTTGTACACATTTGTACATTTTGTGCTTTTACTTAGAATCACTTCTCAATTTAATTACAACCAAAACCACCTTATAGCAGTGAGCTTATCTTAATAGGAATCGTTTGTTTTCATATATAAAATAATAATGTTAACAAACAGGTGAAAGTGCCTTGCGAGGTAGTGTTGGCGTGTGGGAGGAAGAGAGAAGACGGGCGTTACCTCACTCGGGACATTCCAGTCTCGGATCTACTACTAGGTATGGTATGGATGTAGTTATATTCTTACTTAGTTTTTATGTATCTATAGAATTGTTAAAAAAAAATCAGTGAACTAAAATGAAATTATACTCCATTTATTTATAATAATATAGTACCAATGCTATCTTTTATTTCTACTTTTCCTTAACCTCAAAGGTTTGCTGGAAGAAAACTCCCTTTTTTTTACAACAATGTAGACAAACAAGCGTACGGCCCGCCTGATGGGAAGCGTTACCGTAGTCTATGGACGCCTGCAACACTAGAGGTGCCACGCGCGTTGCCGACCCTTGAAGAATTTTAAAACACCTTTTATTTTTTTAGGGTTAAGCCTGTATTCGCCTGTATTATGTTTTTAACAATAAATAATTTAAGAAATCATCTCGTGATAGGTTGTAAAGGTCTTCTGTCCTTATTACCTAGGCGTAGCGGTGCGAGTGCGAGCGGTACAGCAGATCAGTCGCACTCGTCTACCGGCCGACGTCGGTCGTGCGGCGACGAACAGGACATTGCACTGGGTGCCCGCAACAGAACCACCAGCGGACACCAACTCACTGATATTGAAATACTGGAACGAGTTACTGTACTTAATCTAGATACAGGTAATATAACCGCAGCCATTCTTAGGTTAATAATAATAATAAATATTCTTGGACATTTCACACAACGCCGTCTAGTCCCAAACTAAGCAAAGCATGTACTATGAGAACTAGATTACTGATAGAATACATATTATTATATACATTCTGTTGGTGAATACATAATATGATACATAGTAACACACAGAAATGTATATATACCTAAGTATTCTATCAGCAATCTAGTTTTCATAGTACAAGCTTTGCTTAGTATGAAACTAGGCGGCGTTGTGTGAAATGTCCAAAAATAGTTATTTATCAGTGATCTAATTCCCTTATTACAAGCTTTAAAAGTTACACACGTTTATTTATGTAACAGGTGAACGGGTCCCACTAAGTGTCGCCGAACACAAGCTGCCACAATGCATCAACCCACTCAGCTTGCACATAATGCGACTCACATCTGAATACATCGGCCGGGCCAATGATGACGAGAACACAAGGTACCTACTATACTAGCCTCGAAAACTTCTATTCAATTCAATTCAATTCCTTTATTTTCTTGCACGCAAGTGATTTACATAATATCATCAATCATCATCATCATCATCATCATCAATATACAGGGTGTTACCAGACCACTTCCGAAAACGAAAGGGGGAGCTACAGCACACCAAAACCCAACCAAAAACAAATCAGTTATCCTGAAAAATAATTATAGCCGGAGAAAACAATGTTTAAAGATTTGTATTTATTTCGCCAGCCCGCAATGTACGCATTCACGTAGGTAAGGTCGAGGCGTAGTACTATTATTTATTTGTGTCGTAAGTGCCTACTAACGTAGGAAGGTACTAACGTAGGTCGCTCGCACGTCGCGTACTTGAATGACCCGCGATGAACTCTCAGCTGTTCATGCTGTAGTAGACGTAATCTGCGTGCTGCGTGTACATTGCTGCTTTATTTATTTTATTTGTTTTTTTGCTTTTTTAAATGAGATAATTAGGTAGATATGTCTTATTATGTTGTACTGTGTGTATGTAACTAGAAAAAAAATTAAAAAGAGATAGTCAAGGAAAATTTTTTTTTCTCGATTTTTTTCGCTTCATGTTTTCAGTATCATGGTCTGATTGGAACCTCCAAGTTTTCGGAAGTGGTCTGGTAACACCCTGTATATAAAACTCTTTTGAAGCTGACAGAGAATCAACGCACAGCCTAAACTATAAGTCCTAGAGGTATGAAATTTGGAAGGTAGTATCCTTATGTAGTGAAGGGTGCACTAAGAAAGGAATTTTGTAAAGTAGCACTCTAAAGGGTCTAGAACGCGAGCAACGCCGGCGACGGCTAGTTAGGTATATTAGGCAAATACACATTTATACGATGTCAAAAATATAGAGTAACTATATATTCTAATAATACTGTGTTAAAATTAGTTAAACAATTAATGTAGTATACTTAGTAGGCAGGTATAAATGGTTGATTAAAAACAGGTATATTGTTTTATTTGTAGATTTTGTTAAGAATAGGTATTGTTCTCTTGTTCAAAATCGTAGATACTAAAAACCGGGGCTAGCACCGGTTTCCGGTTTTGGGCCCTCAAAATCGCAAATTCAAAACCGGTTTTGAAAACCTTCCGGTTTTGGACGCCCTACAGATATTGTTTGTCATAGAGAAACAGATGAGGAGAGTGAAAGTGCATGCGCGGGCGGCGCGGAAGACGAAGAAACCAAAGTAGCCAAGCGCGAGCCCGCCGACCGACAGACCACAGCCATCAAACGGAAGACTGACAAGTAAGCATTCATTCATTCGGTCACTGTAACTTTAAGACTGAGTGGTAAGCACTCATTCTTTCGTTAATTAGGTCTCTTTAACTTTAAATAACTAAAGCCCGTATGCCAACACAGAAATCGTTACTCAAGCGTAGATTTAAGTAAGGATTTTCATACAAAAATCTGTGTTCTAGGCTGGCATCAGTAAATCGGCATACTCGAGTATGCCGATTTACTGATGCCAGCCTAGAATTATGCAATAGGTATTTTTTTTAATATTTAAATACCTCATTTTACTTGTACCTTTAGAGGTCACAGGTAGAATTTTTAATCTAATTTACATACAATTAATCCCTGAGGACTTTCAAGACGAGATATATCATTGGAAAATCAACCTTAACCCGTCTAACATTAAGGTTAAAGCATATGGGTGGTTAATAAGTTAGTAAACTTTAATAAACAGTCAGCAGTCAAACACTATAAAGTCGATAAATTCTTGTAGAATTGTAACAAAACAATAATTTACAAACCCCAAGTTAATGATGTTTTGCAAAAAGCAACAATACAAGATTTCGCAAGTCATAGAATTCTTTCTTTCTTTCTTTATTGTACGCCACTTATAATTATAGAAAAAAAAAAAAAAAAAACCATAATGGGTAATACGATTAAGTTTTAGGAGGTAGGTACAATGGGCGGCCTTATTGCTTAAAGCAATCTCTTCATCATTTTAATTTTCATTTGTCATTTTAATTTTCACACAATCCCGATGTTTTTCTTCACCACGCGGTACACTACAGTATAGTATAGACAGACACTACACATATTTTGTTGAATTTAGAATAACAGCGGCGGAATTCGTGAAAAGTCACTCGCAGGACAACATTAACGTCAGGTGAAATTATAATGGATTTTGCGAATAACGTGTTATTAGAGCTTTTTTCACAAAAACGCGTATTTCAGCTTTTTGAGACGGAAACGTGTTTACGGCTTTTTGAAGTGGTTTTCCATTTTCATGTTCTTGATTTACACTTTTTATACCTTTTCTGTATTTATTTTTTTGTAATAGATTTTCATTGTGAACGAATTTATTTGATTTTTATTTTATTGGCTTAAAACCATACTTACTTACAATTTACACATGCTATTTATACGTTTTAACAGGTAAAGTATATATGCTGTGATTTGAAATACGCTTTTTGTGTTATTTTGACGTGTGCAATGTGCAATACCTTTCTTTAGGATGTAAAATGCTTATTGGTGTTCTATAAAGGAATAAAATATTACTATAACTTCCAATCTGCGTCTCATGGTTTTTTCATGTCGGTCACTAAGGGGTTCATTAATGAAATGGCCGACCAATCTTACATCAGCTACATCTCATGGCAAATTTATTTTTAGATTTTTTTTATAAAATAACAACAGGACAATAAAAAAAAGTTTGAAGGGTTTTCTCAGCTGCCAAGATCCGAGGTCTCCGAGACGTCATAAGAAAAGGTTACCTAGGTTAATATCTAAAAGGTTCCATAAACTACACCAGCTTGACCATAACCACGTGTAAAACCTGTAAAATTCTTCCAGATTAAAACGTTTCTTCGGCAGTACTGTCAAGAAGACAGTCGACGCAGCCAAGTCACTGGCACAAGAAGTGTCTCACGCGAGACATAAGGAAGATGTCGCTGATATAGCGGACGATGTCAGGGGCGAGCACAATATCAAACTAAAGGCTTCCAACTCACATAAAGGGCCGTATGACTTCGATGGCTGCGTCAGACATGTTCAGGTAAGTTGTCTTATGCAGCTCACAGTCTGGTGATCTGAGTTTAATTAGAGTGCTCTATTGCTTATAAAAACCACTAAAAGGCACAAGAAAGCAAAATACGTAATCCTTATTTAGCTGCCAAACGAATGAACCAATATTGATAAATTTATAGGATCAATCTGAAAGTATAATCCCTTCATAAAAAAAATTAAATCGGTCGACCGAGTTCTGAGGTAACAAACATAAAAAAAAATACAACCTAATTGTGATTCTCTTCTTTTTTTGAAGTCGGTTAATACGACGCATATTCTATGGTAGTGATATTTAACGTGCTTGGTGGATTGATATGCAGTGATATTTTAATAGTTATGTGTGTTGTTTAGGAAATGGGTAGTTGTGGTGGTGCAGTGTGGTGTTGTAAGTTCAGCGTGTGTGGGCGACTGCTCGCCACGGCCGGACAGGACAGGTTGCTGCGAGTGTGGGTCACCAGGGATGCACATCACATGTTCCAGGTACACTATCCTATTGTACTACTAGTTATTTTTGATCGAGTTAGCGAAGCGAACCAAGATCTTAGTGATAATTTGGGCAAAAATGCTTTGTACGTTTGTTCGTCGAGATCTTTTGAACTGCTTATCCGATCTTTGTAGAATTTGGTAGGTATACGGATAGTATTCTTAAGATTTACTGGTTTGAAAATAAAGTAAATCGGTCAAGAGGTTAGAAAGTTATGAGGTTCCAAAGGGAGTAAAAAAAAATAAAGTCGTACCAAGATATTAAGTGGGATGTCATATTATGATAGGGCTTTGTTTAGACATTCCAAAATCGTTTTTATTTTGATTCTAGGTTTAATAGTTGTTGTAAAAATTATAAAATTGGCAAACCCAGTATAACGTGAGCTACCATTTCTTGGAGTTTCGATGATTTTGTAGTTCAAGTAAGACTGGGACATATTGGAAGCGATTTGCAAAGTTTATTACAACCATTGGTCAATAAAAACTGGTTGGGTTTTATTAACCTCCGACCATCACGAGATTTCAGTTCGGGGCGAACTACTGGGATGATTTAAATAAAATACATCTGAATACAAATGAATGGTGGCCAAGGGACGCTCAAAGACCACGAGGCAGACCACCCGCCCGATGGTATTGTCGCTGTAGTTGGGCAGCAGTGGAGAAGACTCGCGCTGGACCGGAGAGACTGGCGTACTAAAGAGCAGGCTTATACCCAGCAGTAGGTGAATAGATAGATAGATAGACAACTGAATTGAGAACCTCCTATTTAGAAGTGGATAATAAAATGGTTATTGTGCATATAATGTTACCTGCAGGAGATGCGTACGAAGTACAACGCGGAGAAGAAGTCCTCCCCCACGCCCTCGCAGGAGTCCCTCGCGCCCGCGCCCGCGCCCTCCCCCCACCCCCTGTCCCTGCCCCTCCCTCCGGCCGCTCCCTTCTGTGACAAACCCTTCTGTATCTACAGCGGACATACGTCAGATCTACTCGATGTCAGCTGGTCCAAGAACTACTTCCTGCTATCAAGCTCCATGGATAAAACTGTTAGGTAATATATTCATTTCAACTTTAAAACCCGTTTGCTTTTAAGAAACTACTTCGTACTATCTAGTTCTATGGATAAAACTGTTGGGTAAGATTGCTGTGTTCCGGTTTGAAGGGTAAGGGCGCCGGTGTAATTACAGGCACATGAGACTTCAACATCTTTACGTCTCAGAGTGATGGACGCAGTGCATTGCCTTACAGGGCACGTCCTCATTGGACTTGCTATGTGAGATAATGCATTTTTATAGGCAGAAGTTACCACTTAACATCCAGGTGAGCTATCAGCTTGATCCATTACTTTTATCATTAAAAAAAAAAATTTCGTTAGTGCTTATTCAACCGGTAAGTTTTACATGAATTAATTTGACTATTTTAACACCACCTACTAGTAACCCGTCCCGACTTCGCACTGGTATCTAATAAAAAATTCTTAAGTAAAGAGTTTTTTAGGTTATTTTATTACACCTTGGTTTACATCATTGTAGAATTGGATAGAATCCCTAATTAAAAAAAATATATAAGTTAGTCTATATCTCCCGGGGATAGTGTAGCTTCCCAGCGATGAAAGAATTTTTCAAATCGGTTCAGTAGTTTCGGAGCCAATTCAATGCTATGCAACTTAGTATAAATGAATATTTAAGGTAAATAACTATTCGCATAAAAAATAACTGTTGTCTTTCTAGTCAAAACATTTCTTTAAACCTAAGTCTTTACAAAACCCCCTCAGCAACACATTACCTCCCCCTCTTGAAAAATGTAGCCCCTTCTGTCAACATGGATTAATAACTTCTTAACTCTGTGTATACAGTAGGGATATTTTGACACCTTCTCTTTGTATCCAGATTATGGCACATATCCCGAGGGGAATGCCTGTGCTGTTTCCAACACATAGACTTCGTGACGGCCATTGTGTTCCATCCGCGGGACGATAGATACTTCCTATCCGGCAGTTTGGACGGTAAACTTAGACTCTGGAATATTCCCGATAAAAAGGTATGTTTAATAGTTTCACCACTGCGCTGACGATAATTAAAATTGTTACTAAATAAATATTCTGATATGACAATCCAGTGTACTATGCTCGCATTGCTTAGTTTCGGTTTAAAGGGATGCACACGTTGCACGCACATGAGACTTAGCACCGACATATCTCAGAGTAATAAACGCAGTGCATTGCCTCACTGAGCACATCCTCAGTGACACAATGCACTGCATGCATCGTTATTGGCAGTGGTTAGCACTTAATATTATGTTGGCCAACGGCTTGTTCTATAATTAAGATTTATAAAAAAAAAACACTCAAAACTCTTTTATGAATATTGTTTACTGATGTTTACTGATCTTTTTCCCAGGTTGCAGTCTGGAACGAAGTCGACGGCAAAACGAAACTAATAACCGCCGCAAACTTCTGCCAGAACGGAAAGTTCGCTGTCGTCGGCACATACGACGGCCGCTGCATATTCTACACAACCGACCAACTCAAATATCACACGCAAATAGACGTGCGATCCACACGGGGGAAGAACTCCACCGGCAGGAAGATAAGCGGAATCGAACCTATGCCGAACGATGATAAAATCCTAGTAACATCAAACGATAGCAGAATCAGGCTGTACGATCTCAGAGACTTGAATCTCTCCTGCAAATACAAGGGTTACGTCAACGTGTCCAGTCAGATCAAGGCGTCATTCTCACACGACGGGAAGTACATAGTCTCCGGCTCTGAGAACCAGTGCATTTGCATATGGAAGACATATCATGACTATTCTAAGTTTACGTCAGTGAGACGAGATCGGAATGACTTCTGGGAAGGAATTAAGGCACATAATGCGGTGGTCACTTGCGCTGTGTTCGCGCCCAACCCCGATCATATGATTAGGATGATCAATGATAGAGAAGATGAGGCTAAGATTGCGAGTAAGGATATTGATGATAAAGATGAACCGGTAAGTTTATTATTATTACATTATGATATTTTTTGTTTATAGGTAACACACACGAGCATCTTGTCTAAGGCGGGATTCACTTATCTTTAATTTTTTGTCTAAGCAAAAGTCTAATATTATTTTCTCTTGATAATCAGCTGCTCAAATGCTGCTGTCAATCCTTTTTCAAAATAAAGATCAAAAAACAAAAAAGTTTTTTATTTTTATCTAGATAAAGATTAAAAAAACTTTTTGATAATTATAGTATCAATAATAATTTTTTTTTTAAATAAAATCACAAAGCTTTAAAAATCACTAGCTGGTGCAATTGACTGTACAAATAGTAAGCAAAAGATTTTTTTTTTACATGTTTTTTCCGTGAATCAAATATTGGTCAGCGCAAAATACGATGTGAAGTACACAGAATCAAGGTCCTATAAGTTAATATTATTATTATTTACAGAAGGGTACAGAAGGCGGCATGGTGTCGTCCTCACAGACAGGTCACGTGCTAGTGAGCGCTGATTTCAACGGATGTATCAAAGTGTTCGTGCACAAAGCTAAACCCAAACACAGCTCGCTACCCGCATCTGCCCTCGCATAGAACTACTAACTGGGTAACTATGGAATTACACGGAATGTGGGTTATTTCGTTTGTTTAATACCTACCGTTATCATGATATGGATCTAAGGGCTTACTTATAATCGCCTCTTAAAATATAGTTTAAAAATCTTGACATTATCTAAACAAAACCAGTCCTATTATGAAACGAGATCTGAACTAGGGTTTAGATAGACCCGGACTAGCTAGGCTCGGCCTAAACGAGTTAGAGACTGGGTTTTTCGATAAATCCGGTTTCGTAATGAGACCGATTGAGATCGACCGATCTCAAAACCGTGCTTCGGAGGGCACGTTAAACTGTCGGTCCCGGCTCTAGCAGTCGTTAAGCCACGTCTGAGGCCTTAAGGCGGCCTAAAAACTCACCAGAGTTGGCTACTAACTCATACAAACTGCTTCAAACGGTGATTAACTTTGATAGAAGTTGAGAGACAGTTATAAGTAAGCCCTCTATGGTTTAGGCTGTGCGTTGATTCTCAGTCGAACCTTCAACATTTTTGTATATTAGAGAAGATAGAATCGATCACAAATATGTTGAGCTGGTGGAAAATCGAGAGCTTCCTTAGTCCTTATGTTTTACCGGTCACAATGTTTGTAAATTGGCTTTTGTTGAAGCTATAAATATAAAACTAGGACGAACAAACAACTGAACGTAGTTGAACGAAAAGAAACGTAAATATCTTTGCAACGTTTGTATGAATGAATGAAAACTTTATTGTACACCTTACGACCATGAACAAGAATATAAATTTAAAAAGAAATATAGATAAATATAATATGTACAAAACTGTGTGTGTTTGTATATTGTGGAACAGTAACAAAATCTGTAATTTTTTTTGTGAGAAAGTAGAATATTTGTGATCGATTCGTCATATCGCCTTGATGTTAGAATAGCTAGTTTGATACCAGAAGATTATTATAATTGTTATTCGTATTACAAGTACTATAGCGCCCAGTTTCACCAATAAGTAACGGGCGGTTACAGTAACCATCGTTTAAGCCGGATGTAATCTTTCAGAAGTCTGTTAGATTTAACATCCGCAAAAATTCAGAAAAGCAAGTTTGATATGTAACGTTTGGACGAGCCTCTTACTTTTTCTTGAAGACCAAAAATCAATAGGCACTGGCAGAAATTGATTATTTTGACCGTAGGCTCTAAAGTTACTAAAGTATTGTGCCAACCAACATTAAATACTTTGCAGCTTATACAAGTAATCCAAAGTATCCCACAGATAAGATAGCGCGTTTTTGATGACAAAACGTGTGCAAAAGATTTTTGTAACAAGGCAGCTTCCACGGCTAAAAGGATCATCACAATATTATTTCTTAGTTATTTGTGCAATAGATTTTACCATTATCATATTTATTTAGATTGTCATATTATTCTAGTAAAATGAAAATAAATAAATATTCACGGACACTTAACACAACGCCTTCTAGTCCCAAACTAAGCAAAGCTTGTACGATGGAAACTAGATGGCTGATAGAATACATACATTTTTTTTGTAAATACATACTTATAATACATAGAAACACCCAGACACAGAACAAACATCTATGTTTACAACACACAAATGTTTGTACTCGGTGGGGATCGAACCCAAGACCCACAGCACGGAAGGCAGAGCTTACCGACTGAGCCATGACGCCTGTCACAACAAATATCAACATAAAATAGAACTATTGTAGAAATATTACTATCGCATGCGCTCGTGGCTTAGCTTGCTTAGCCAATCTTCACCAATTATCTAAGTTAAGCAACGTCCTATGCGGTCACTATTTGGACGGGTGACCGTTAGTGGCATTTACATCTGAGCGCTTTCGTGCTTCGGAGGGCACGTTAAACTGTCTCGGCTCTAGCAGTCGTTAGCCAAGACGGAGGCCCTAAGGCGGCCTAAAAACTCCGTCTCCAGAATTGGCCACTAACTCATACGAGCTTGCTTGCTTTTTTTTACTATAGCAGTTTGTCAGTATAACAACCTTTGGACAAAGGAACATAGAAAGCGAAAATCGGTGACTAAGCGTATCGTATTGAAATTAAATAGAAAAATGTCCTTAAAATCCTTTAGGGTAGGCAACGCATCGATAGTGCTCTTAGTGTTGTCGGTGTTTCTAGGCGACGGTGACCACTTACCATCAGGTGGGTCGTGTGTGTTTGTCGACTACTTACATAAAAAATGAGTACCTATCTATATAATTGTACTTTTGACAGTGTTATTGGTCGACTGCTGCGTTTTCGAAATCTGTTTGTCTATAGAAATAATTTATTGTTGTGATTAGGTGATTGTGCAAGAGTATAGTTACTTCTATCGCTTTTTGTCAGTCCAGTCCAGTTTTGTTAAAAAAAATATGATAATAATCTTGCATGACAAAAAATAAATATTCTGTTCATAGTGTAGGTACATTTATTGATATGTAACTATTTATGTTTTTATAAAAGAGGCAATCTGTGTTATATAGAAATCATTGCGAAGAGTTATTTTATTTAAATTACGTATTAGATTATTTTATTAACATATTTTCTCTACTTTCCAAATTATGCATCAAAATTAATTTCTTGCCTTTATTGTTAAAATTGTGATTAGTATTTCTAAGTGTACATTTTTAATGTTAGTAATGTAAAAAATCGTGATGCCATTATTAATCATTATTGAGAATCATATTATGTTTATGTATATTTCTAATTCGCATTTATGATCAAATAAATTGTTACATTAAAATTCTGTTGTTATTTTTTATGTAGAAAATAAAAAATCTAAATAAAATTCATAGAATATATTCTTTACCTTAAAACAAAAACACATATGTAATGTTAAATTATTCTAAAAAACTAGGAGGGAATGTCATTCATTACTAAAAACAACACAAAACTATCAAACTATGTTTTGAAACTATTACATAGCTACAAACATGAAAAAGTATGATCATTATCAGTCTTTGAAAGATTCAAATGCAAAGTATTCGAGTTATTTTATTTACAAATTCATAACGAAAAATATCTCTAAAATACAATAACTCAATACATTATTTGTTTGAATCTGAATTTTTATGCAGATTTCTATATCTTATAGTATAAATTTCGTTTAGTTCGGGGCTAGACTAGAATGTGCACGAGATATGAGATATGTGCACTAATATTTATTTTTCATGCTACGTTGAATCACAAAGAAACTGGCGTAAGATCGGAAAAATTTTCGGTTTTCATATTTAGTACAATTATTCCAAGCTAACGTTGAGTTCATTGTTAACATTGAATACACATCAAGGACATACACTCAACACCAAGAACCCTTTTCGCTAGCACAACTAATTGACAAATCCATATGCAAGTTCAAAGATATTAATTAGGGTTTGCACAAGTTCGTCGAACTCCCAAGGAGGTTTGCTACACTTCCTATGATTTCCAAGGAGGTTTGCTATACTTCCTATGATTTCCTAGGAGGTTTGCTATACTTCCTATGATTTCCAAGGAGGTTTGCTACACTGCCTATAATTTCCAAGGAGGTTTGCTACACTGCCTATAATTTCCAAGGAGGTTTGCTATACTTCCTATGATTTCCAAGGAGGTTTGCTAGAGTTGAGGCTGCGTTTGACCTTGTCCCTTCTATCCTTGTCGGGTCGGTCGCTGGTGGGCTCCTCGGTGAGTTCTCGCACCGGCACCGGCGGCGGCGGCGGCAGGCTGTCGCCGCTGCCCTCGAGGTTAGGCGGCTTTGTCAGTAACTGAGGCAAAACACATTGCTGTTCATTCTGTTGCTATTTCTTAAATAACCTTATTGACAGCGCTGAAGTTGTAGCCGTACTTGTTTTTTTTATACAACAAAATGATGGAACAAGCCAAAAAAAGAGTAAGAAAAGAAAGGCAACGCAAAGGTAGGTACCAAATGAAACCATTTAAATGACAATCAATAAAAATACTGCATATAGGCCGTACCTAGGGATATACCGTACTTGGAGACTATATTTACCTATTGGTTTGTCACTTTGCACACTGCGATACCCATGGTGATTGCATCGCATGTATAACATTGATTTATTAATAAATGGATGGATCTGTTTTACACAAATAACTGTTACATTCACAGAGATACTCAGTCAATTTAACATAAAGTATTACATAATTAGCGCAGTCATTTCTCATTGTACGAGGTGCGTATATCAACGCGACTCTGAGTGCGTAAATTGTATATTAACGCGACTCTGAGTGCGTTAATTATATATTAACGCGACTCTGAGTGCGTAAATTGTATATTAACGCGACTCTGAGTGCGTTAATTATATATTAACGCGACTCTGAGTACGTAAATTGTATATCAACGCGACTCTGAGTGCGACAGGTAGTGCTACTCCTACATGAGATGTATGTTTGTTTACAAACTAAATTGTTTAAAAAATGCTTGAAGCCAGTATTTACCAGTTTAACATAATGTTGTAGTTCATGATCGCTGAGCGCTTCGAAGTTGAATCCTTTGTCTTGTGAGTCGGCTCGCGTCAGTCCTTTGTCCGCGAAGTGTGGCATCGTCAGCGGCGGGATCTTAGGCGGCGCGTAATCTTGCGCCGCTGGACTCGATACTGAACAAGAAAACTTATTAATATAGTGTACAGCTGCCTTACCGCGAAGCATAATGCTAGTGAAAATTTAAGGTTGCCATTTTTACAATATCAGTGGAATCTACCATGCTTTTAACTTGATTAAAACAAAATCAGTCGCTATTAACAGAATTAGATAATTTTACACCTGATACACCATTAAATGAGACCTGAGAGATAATATTGTTTGATAAAACACACCATTTAACAGCATCTGCTGGCCAATTTCGGCGCGATCCCCCACGTACACGTTCCTAACCGTTCTACATTTGCAGATAATGGACTGACTTACTTTACTATACAGTATTATATGATCAGTGCTGTAGGTAAGTCAGTCCATTCCATTACCTGCAGTAAATAGTTCTTACCACTATCCTGTCGTGTGATGTCCAGCGAGGAGACATTAGGTCCGTTTCCGTGCGTGAGTATGAGCAGCGCTTGCCGCCATTGTGATTCCATCACGCTGTGGAGCTGCGTCGCTATCTGACCGCGGCGACGACGGTACGATTCTAGTTTACTCTGCAAAATAAGTTATTTAAAACTCGTAGGTAAACGAAACTAAATTAAGATAAATTAACTATTACCAGTATTGCTAAGATGTTCTCATGAAGCGCTCATGGCGTAGCTTGCTTGGCCAATCTTCACTGATTATCTAAGTTAAGCAACGTTCTGCGCGATCACTATTTGGATGGGTGACCGTTAGTGGCGTTTACATCTGAGCGCGTCCGTCCTTCGGAAGGCACGCTAAACTGTCGGTCCCGGCTCTAGCAGTCGTTAAGCCACGACAGAGACCTTAAGGCGGCCTAAAAGCTCCGTCACCAGAGTTTGCCACTCATACGAGCTTGCTTGCTTGCTAAGATTAATTGTTTGTGTGAATTGTTCAGCTCACCTCAAGCAATCCAATTTTCTCACTGGCTTGTGCTAACTGCAGTCGGTACAACTTTATTTCCTCTCTCTGCTTCTCTTCTAGAACATTTACCTCCAGCTTGTGCCTGCAAATAAATTAAATCAATTATCTGTAAACACAGATATGTAGGACATGAAATAAATACAAATAAATAACTTCTAAATAGGATGCGATGATTTTTACCTTCGACCTGACCTCTTTTAAGAGCTTTAGGTGTCTAGAATCTAAAATACCAATACAAAACGCTTCCGATTGGTACTGATTTGGACCAGTTGACCTATCTATAAATCGTTTGCAATGGTTTGTAGATAGCTCTACTGTTTCATGTGTATTTTGTAAATATTGTAAATACTGTATCACGGAAATAAGACTATGACTCCACTGGTTACTTACTGGTCCTCAATCCTAGCGATCTGTTTATTGAAAGTATCCACAATAGCGTTTTCTTTCCCTGCGACTTGGCGCTCCATATCTCGCGAGGCGAGATCGAGTTGTTGTTGGAATTCCTGCAGCTTGGCCAACACGGCGTCTTCCAACTGCTTCTGATAGTGACACTTTAGCTCGGATTTCTGCAGCTCCATGTGTTTGCGGAGGGATTTCGCTTCAGAGTCTAGTGTGTCCTAGATGTGTTGTAAAAGTGATATAGACATTGGTCGTCAAGGTAATTGTTACATGAGATTTTAGTGACTAAAAAAAAGAACGGTTTAGATGTAAGCTTGGAGACAAATACGAGAAATAACTTAAAAAAATATTGGATTGTTATAGGTAACAAGTAACTCTAATGTAATTTAATGTAATTTTTTACAAAAATATTTTTACTCACGCATTTCTTCAACAATTCACTAGCTAAGTTCTGCTTATCGCACAGCTGCCTTTCTATCATGTTGCATCTCGCTCGTTCCTCATTCACTTTCTCCTTGAGTATGTCTCGCTCTTGCAGCACGAGTGTCGTATCATCGGCCGCGCACTGCAGCTTCCGGGTTAGTTCCGAAGCTCTTTGCTTTGTCTGTTCGTGCTCTAACTTTTCCTGGTTAAATTGTTTTAGTTTTTACTATAGTGAACAAATTACAACAATATATAGGGATAGGATAGGGCGAAGTGGAAGAAGAATGTGAGGAAGGCTGACCCCGCCACCATGTGGGACCAATAGTCAGAGAGAGAGAGAGAGAGAGAGAGTGTACAGAGTAACATATCCTCTGTATTGCTTACAGTGCATGGAACAATCAATATTTACCTTTTCCAAAGCATCCTCCAAATTCTTAACACAATCCGTAGACTGTTTATTCAGCCTCATCACCGTTTCACAATTCTCTTTTAGAACCTGTATCTCTTTCTCTTTTGCGGTAATAACATCTTGTTTGGACGCTAAGGCTTTGATTGTGGAGTCTTCGAGATCTTTTTTTTCTAATGTGAGCTGTTTACATTTCTCCTGGTAGTCGTGAGCTAGGTCTAACGCTTTGTATAGCTCAGTTTCGAAGTGGTTCGTTTTCTGAAAGTTTAGAGGAATTTAGACATACGCGGTATTTATTCACTACCCTTAACCCAGAACAGACGAGACAGATTTCGTTCAGATTTGCGTGATATTCCGCCAAAAATTTTGTAGAGTTCCGTGGCTGTTATGTTCCAGATAAAATTAAACCTACCTCTTTGTGATAGACCTTATTTTATTCTTTTGTAAAAACAGAAGATATAAATACTAATACCTTTTGAGTTTCATCAGCAACCATTCTAAAGTTATCAACCTCGCGAACCATTTTGTCGAGTGCTGCTCGATGGCGTTCCTCAGCCTTATCCAAACTACTTGTTAGTCGGAGCCAGGCATCCTTTAGTTTCGTGATTGCAGTGTCCTTGGACTTGTCCACTCGGATGGCTACTGCAAGCTTCTCCTGCTGTTCTAGAACTTTCTTCTGTAATTGCTGGATTATTGCCTCACAGTGCTGCAAGAATTGGCCAGAAATTGTTGTTAATGCATAAGTTGAACCATTACCTTTTATTACTATTACCCATTACCCAATTGGTACAATTACTGACTACACCGAAGAGCTAACACCGACTGAGCCATGACGCCTGTCGAATTATCTATATGTTACGTTTTTGAGGCAAGTAAATGATAGTCTATGTCTGTGTCTCATGTGCGTGTAATTGTACCGGCGCCCTTCAATTCAAATGCTATGTCATGGCATTAATATACAACTTACTTCTCTTTTCAGTCTTTCCTCTTCTAACTTGAGACTGTCCACCCTTTCTGCCTTTTCCTGCTCTGCTCTCTCACCCCACAACTCACTCAAACTCAACAAATCCGTGTCTATTGAATCCAAAAGCTTATTCTGCATTCTAATGCCATCTCTGTTCTCACCACAATAAGGTCTCATTTGCGGCATTTTGAATTCCTCTTTCTGTGTGTGGTTTTGCATGTCTGAGTATTCTGTGGTACGGCTGTTCTGTGATTTGTATTGTTCTAGAACTTTTGTAGCTCTGTCATAGATTTTGTTTGAAGTAGGTCGGAAAGTATCCAGGTAGTTTTGTGTGTTCTTTTTAGGTGTTGAAGTTGGTTGGACCTCTTTGTCAGCAAAGTTTAGCTTTCTTATACTTGGGGATTTGTTATCTAGAGGCTTAGAAATGTCATGTTTTGTAGAACTTTCGGTGGTTCGATTAACAGAAGCCTCATAGTGAGTTCTGTAGTTACTAGTTGATGGCAATGATTTTTCTCCTAGAGGTGATGCAGCATTGTTCTTTACCAGATAGATATACTTGTCCAGGATACTACTGTTGACTATTCTTCCACTCGGTAGCTTTATTTGGTCTTCATCATGTATTGAGTCTAACTTTTGAGTCAAATAATCACCAGTTGCTTTTATTATGTTTTCTGGACTCATGGTCCTTTCACTCTCCTTGTACTTGGTTTCAGGGCTCTCATAAGACTCAACTTTAGTAAGAAACTCATCGATTTCATTGAGTAAAAGCCTGTCAGTTTTCTTACTAGGAGTTGATACAATACTGCTGATGTCACCGTCCATGCTTCTAGTATCATTGATGCTTACAATCAGTTTAGGATACGGTGACGACTCCTGCTCTAGTCTGAGTGGTGGAATGGACTTACTGTAAGTACTCAGCGAATCTAGACTGGTTAGTGAGAGTTCTCGCTTCGCTTCCTTTCGAACAGTTTTCCTCCGCCGCCTGCGCGGGAACGTGAAGCACTTACGATCAAGACTGCGGTTAACGAAGCTATCCGTCGTATCCAAAACTTTACGCACAGAACTCGACCCCAAACTGGAAATATCGGTACTGATTTCTAAACTTTCTAACCTCGACTCCAACGTTTGCACTTGGCTAACCAATTTGCCTATAACATGGGCCGTACATGAAAGCGGCTTATGCACGACAGTTCTTGAAGATTCTAGCAGCGAGTCTTCGGATTCTGAACTTGGCACGAGAAAGAAATTCGGTGGAATCAAGAGGAGAACATCGGTGTCATCGGTTTCACTCATCACAACGACTATACGTACAGTACCTTACTTTAAAAACTGGAGCCATTCTAGAGAAAGATGACTGTGAGTATTTATGCAATTCGTTTGAAATTAGCTGTTCCAGACAGAAGCAAATTAAAATAATAGTGAATAATATCAACCTGATGATATCAACAAATACAACACAAACAAAACCACGGCCACTCTTATTTCTACATACAAAATGGCGGATGAGATGAGTACGTTGCCTTTTATGTTTGTTTGCATGTACATCCGGTTAGTATAATCGGTCGTCTACAGCTCTTCCGCTACATATGGTGTGTAAGAGAGCTGTAGGTAAGGGCCTCAGGCATGTGACCCATCGCCCTGACATCAACTCGTAGGGACAACTACTATCCCTGTGTATCCCTGGGTCTTAGAAGCTCGGAACATAAATTGTCAGGGGTGCGGTATCCCCTGAAGAGAGTAGTAGTAAAGTTTATATTAAAGAGGGGTGGAAGGAAACCGTAAATAGCTACACAGACTTTAATATCTCTTTATTCCAATAATTTATGCTTTATTACTTTTTTTAATTATTTTAAAATATAGGATCTAATGAGGTATATACAACAAATTAGTGCTTAATTTAACAAATTAATATTGGAATGGCTAGGGAATACAAATTATTATTTAGGTACTTATTGAAGATCATTAAGCTTGACTGGAGCAATCAAATAAGTAGATTGTGTCTTATGGGACCAAAATAATACACTAGTTTTCAAAAAACTGGATCCTCTGCAGTGAAGTTGTAATCATCATTTTATAATAGGTACATAGGCAATCTTTTGTTACTCATACTTAAGTAAAACTCTTGCCTAGCCATAATAACGTACACACATGAAATCATCTAGTCTTATCAAGATGCTCTCACTGCAAAGTTTGGTGTCTGTTTGATAAAAGCATCAAGTTTATTCTTAAACAGTTCACTGGTCACTGGTTCTCCAATAACACTAAGGGGGTTTCTTATTGCATACTTGACGTAGATCTCAGCATAGATTTTCTTTAGTAACTCTCTGACCCCTTGAGCCTGGTTATCAGTATTCATGACAAATTTTAATCCCGATGGTGTTTCCAGACAGTGCAGTGTGTATTTTGAAGTTCTGTAGTTCATGAATCCGTCTTTAGGGTCCAATGGAGAAATTTTTGAGACAAATGACTTTATTGAAAACAGCATTCCATACATCAGTTTCCCTTCCTGAAAGGTCAAACAAAGGTTTTGGTAATGTTTGATTTGGGAGTCATGGGAGTAATGTTCCCACGAAACCAACTGGAATTTCAATTTAATTTCAATTTATTCATTTAAAAAACGTTACATTATCTAGGTATGTACCAGCCAGCAGCCTGATTTTAATATAATTTTGTCAAAATCCGAGACAGTAGATTAAAATGCTCACCTCTTCCCTCGACATGCCCGCTTGTTTCGTTCTATTCCATTCACCGTAATACAAGAGAGTGCCATATCGATCGAATATGTACAAATTGTGGATCGTCATATTTATTACTATTTCAACAGAAACAAGACAAATTTAGACTTTTCAGTCTACTTTGGTTTTGGTCAAGTTTTGGTAATTTGGTAGATTAGATTTTTATTTTGTGCAGCATTAATTTTAAAAAAGAGTTGCCAGATGACTGTCTTGCGTTCTCCCCAAATCTTCCGAGAACTTCCCCCAACATTTTGAAAAAAACCAACAACTATTTGGACTATGGTTAACGGGACGCAAATAAAATAACTTTATAAAAGACTTTTAACCTTTAGAAAGATGATGCGGTAGGTAGCAAGAAGCAAAGCGACGAGCTTAGAAACGAGAGAGCAAAGTGAAGAAATAAAACATTTTTTATTTATAAAAGTCCTAGCACAATGTACTTACGTACGTACATTATTATCAAAGTTTATCATAAGCGACGAAAAAATTTCTAATACAAATTTGCTAACATGTTTGTAAGTTCTATCTCCGACCAATAATTAGTTCATAAAAATTCACCTAATTCCATTCGAACCCAGTTTTTTCCCTCCAAATATCATTACCACATAACTATGAAAACCTCCCATATTTGGGGAGAATTCTCCAAATCGGGCATCAATGGTTTAATGACCAAATTGACATGACAAGCAATGCAGACAAGTCAACAGTACAGTCAAATAACGACTTTTTTTCTCATCATTTCATTCAATCATTCATTCTCTCTTTTCTCTCTCTCTCTCTAGTTTTCTTTCAAAAAAGCTGTCTTCAAAAAATTAAGGAACTTCAATCATGGCGTAATTTCGTACTTTCTGTAGAAATTACTCAAACATCTCAATATATATAACAATCAAGTGAACCAACTAGTGTTCTAAATTGTTGCAAGTGTGTATTTTATAAGACAAACCTAAACGTACCTATGTAGTGAAGGCTCGTTTTGAGGTTAGAATTATCTAATACATGGGTGTTCTAGGATAACAAAATCGATACAAAATGGATGAATATACAAGAGAACCCTGCCCGTGGCGGATCCTAGATGATTCTGGCGGTGCTTTCATCATGGGGGCCATTGGTGGTGGTATTTTCCATTCAATAAAGGGGTTCAGAAATGCGCCAGTTGGATTCAGCAGAAAAATGGTGAGCCTTGAAGCACAGTCAAATTTCTAAGATATTTCTAACGTAATTAGTCATGACATTGTATATTTGCAGCTTGGAAGTTTGGCAGCAGTTAAGGAGAGGTCTCCGGTGATCGGTGGCAACTTTGCTGTGTGGGGTGGCATGTTCTCGACTATTGATTGTTCATTAGTGTACATGAGACAAAAGGAAGACCCCTGGAACTCTATAATGAGTGGCGCCCTCACTGGAGGCATCCTAGCTGCTAGAAATGGTAAGAAAACATCTAAATATTATCAACTAACTTCCGCCCGCGGCTTCGTTCGCGTCCCGTTGATTTTACGGGAAAAAAAGTAGCCTATGCTATGTGTTAATCCAGGTCACGGACAATATACAATATATTCCAAGTATTATCCAAATCAGATCAGTAGTTTTTAAGTGAAAGAGTAACATACATCCATACATACACATTTTCGCGTTTATACTATTAGTAGGATTTCACTATACTATTAATGATGATGTGATATTTCAGGAGTACCTGCAATGGCAGGCAGTGCCTTAGTAGGAGGCATTCTACTAGCTCTTATAGAAGGAATCGGCATCATGTTCACACGGCTCACAGCAGAACAGTTCAAGCCTCAGCCCATCTTTGAGGACCCTTCAGTGCTTGGCCAGAATCAAGCACCAAATCCCTCCTTTCAATAGACATATCTAGTCTTAAGGATTGTACAGTTAGGAACAGAACTTTTCTCATAGTGCTACTGATTAGCTGTTATGTATCCAAATTGATACTTTTTAATTTATGATTAGTTGTAGAAAGCAACATTATTGCCTTGTACCTAACTGCTGGGAATATAGACACAATCGAATTTTTATTGTTTAGACATTATCTGTGACCAAATCCAGACCTAATAACATTTGGAACAGCAGTGGTCAACAGTAGTCAAGATTAGTTTTTTTATCATTTGATTTGTTAATTAACTTTTAATTGGAATAAAATTAGCTTATTTCAACAAACATTCCTGATTGATTGAAAAGGTTAAAGTTCAAATTTCAAGAACTTTTTACACATTAGAAACCCTGAGATTTGCTGTACAATTCAGATTAGCAAATATTATCTTGCCTTGAGGCACTATATACCATACAAGTTAGGTTTATATTTCTGTGACATCTAGCAAGTGTTATTTGCATCTGTGATATTATCAGTCCTGTGCTGATTGCTTATACCACTTGTAAATCAATACACACCAACAGAATCACTGTATACATTTCTTGTATTTCATAGTGTATCTGTACATCTTTGTACCCCTTGTGCTGAGTCTTGTGTTAAATTTGTTAATTGCACATAGAATTTGTTTAAAGCTCAATGCCCGATTATTTATCATAAATTAATTTTATTTACTTACATATTTCATAGTATATCGCTTTGTTGCATTCAACTTGATTATTTGTTTCCCATGAGTTGGTGTGACCATGTGTTGCCTTGTGTACTTATTCTGAAGGTTATGCCCCATCTTTAGATAGGTCAACCGGCTTGCCTTGTTCTAAAGGAAGTTACGGTTCAGGCGCACCTGTAGATACTATGTGATATACTGTGAAATGTGTTACCTACCCCAAACATAGTTTAATAAAAGGTTTTTTATTATTAATCTAGTGTTTTATTCAACGTTTCATTACATACAATTCTAGAGATTAATCATAAAATATTTCTTAGTCCCAAGTTTTAATAGAACAGTAGAAAATTTTACTACATGAGTACTTAGTACCTACCTATTCTAGTTTTGAGAATTAAAAGAAATATAAGTGCTGAGCGTTAGATCAACATATAACACCTTATTACAACATACTATGGAAGAACATTAAAACTAATTTAATGGAGTATTTTGTTAATAGTCTTCCAGGGGTGTAGAACAATTTGTGGCTTATGCACACTCCATACATCCAACATTGTACTTACAAGGGGAGTGATTCCTTCACAAATTGTTCTAATCACAATTACTATGACTGTATGTGGTTAGGCTTGCTCTGTGCTGCAGTTTCTCCCATTTTCCTAATTTCCTTGATAACCCGCGCCAGCACTTCTGGCTCCACACCTAGCTCGCACAGCCTGATGCAAATAGAAAGAGACTCGGCATCCAGGCCCGTGCAGAGCAGCTGCGATATCTGATACATCATCTGGAATGCTTCCCGAGCCTGTCCCACTTGCGCATTCTTCTCCGATGTCATGGTTTTACTGAAAATATGATTATTTGTAAGAAGGTAAGAACCGACGAAGAATTAAGTACCTACGTAGGTATCTACCTACCTAAGCGTTTTGACAATGTTTCAGGCCCACAGAGATTAGGTAGGTATAAATATCGGTTCCAAAGTACCTACTAATAATTTATCTTGTGCTAGTCGAATAAAATGTAATGTTTAGAACTTGTTTCTATGAAGAGCACCGTACGGAAATAAACAAATCACTGTCATTCACCTGTCATATAAAATGACACTGACATTCATTCACACATTACGTCACGCCATGCCCTCACTAAGAAGACTGAGGCGTTATAATTTTTTTGAAAAACACGCGGGAAAGTTTGGTGGGTTAATAACTCGCGATCTCAATCCCGCTGAGATATTTTCTATTTCTGTAACAGCGCGTCTGCACTCCTGAAATAGACGGGTTTCGACTTTACGCAGTGTTCCGTCGTCGTAGCAAGTGCAGTGAATAGGAACATTTGGAACTTGTTGATTACTAAATAATAAACCTCTTTTTAAAAGCAATGGTGAGTGAATCTTTTTCTGAGTGTTCTTGTCTTGTCGTTTTCATTTTCCCGCTTTCCTAATTGTCACCGGGAAATGCTTGTTATGTGTTGATTGAAAACTTGTGAAATTTAAAACATGAAATCTATATGGACCAGGATACGCGATACGGACAATGATGGAATAAAACTTATGAGCTTCAAAATGCACCCGTATTTCTCTCTAAGGGTATCGTATTGCTCATATTGTTTACCGAATTTATAATGGGGGTGGGGTTAGTAACTAAGTTAAACCGGTGAAAGCATAACTCTAGGGCTCTACAAAAGATCTTTGGGCTCTACCTAGAAACTCTACGGGCTCTCTCTCCGGTGGCCACGTAGGTATCCTTCTGTTTTATTCTTTGTACGGTATGAACTTTACGGTACCTACTTCAGGTACCGTAAAGGTAAAGGTAGGTAGGTAATTTACATTGTACTGCTTACCTTACACTGCGATAGTAGGTAGGTCCTTCTGTTTCTTCCTGCTTTTAGATTTCAATTGCAATTTCCTAACCGTTAGGCATTTACGACTGAGTTGCCCAGACCTAGAAATGGCGCAAACAAAGTAGAGTTACTTAATCAAACAAGGCAAAGTCGGTTAGAGCGAGATTTGTTTAAACAATTTACGCTCAGATTTTCCAAGTCCAATTTTAAATTAACGTGTGTTTAGTGAATTTATGCATGTCTCGGTATAATTTACAAGTTTGTTTTGAAAATTAGGCGGCTGTGGCGTATTTGGCAAGTCATTTTATTTGAGGAAAGGCGTTTTGCGATGTTGGTTAGAACAGCTCTAAGTATAGATACCTACCTACCTAACAGACAGGAATAAACTAGTGCAATGACTAACGTAACTAGGCTCTTTGTGTAATTCGATAGACCATCATATATACCTACCTAGTTTTCAATTTCATTTTTTTTCTCATCAGCAAAGAACTTCGCCACTTAGGTATGTACCTTCCGTCTTCTGTGGAGTTTAATCTCTACGATCAAAATTAAATCTATAGGAAATTGGAACTCTAGGTCTCAAATTACAGGCAGACCAAGTGCAAAACCAGGAGACGGGAGGTGGCGAGGGAGAGCAGATCCCAACACCTGCATCAGAGGCTCCTAATGCTACAGAAGCCAAAACTGTAAGTCCAGTTTTTTATATTTGGTGGCGAGGGGTTTACGTCTTTTCGCGGGCTTTTGACTAAACGAAAAATAGATAGGTAGGAGTGTTTTTTATTGATTGACGGATAAAAACTTGCCGACAATGCGGCAAACATTTGCCCTTTAGCGCTTTATTATTATAATCATAAGGTTTAAATTTAAATCGATTGCTTGCTTAACTAAACGTTATATGGTTTTAGTTCAATAGGCACAAATGATATCAGCTTGTAGAAGTTCACTACTGAACAATTGAACATATCAGCAAGAACGGTTTGGGCCTTCTCCATAATTTTTTTTATAAGCTAAGTAGACAACCAAGCATACGGCCTGCCTGATGGGAAGTGGCTACCCTAGCCTATGGACGCCTGCAACACCAGAGGTGCCACACAATCAATGTCGTCGGTCCACTGGGTCGGGTTACGTTTCACCTCATAAAATAGGTCTAATAGTTTGCCAAATATTGTACCTACTTAATTAACACAGCTCCATAGCTCCATATAAAATACAGCGAACTTTGACATGTTTTATCATCATTTAGGCAGAAACACCTAAAGATGAAAAGGCTGAAGAAGTCAAACCAGAAGTTAAAGCAGAAGTCAAACCAGAAGTGAATGCAGAAGTCAAAGCGGAAGCACCAGTACCTGTCCCAGAAGAGAAGCCTGCAGAGGCACCGATAGCATCAGCTGAAGTCAAGTCAGATGCTAAGGAAAAAAATGCTACGCCAAAACAACATGTGAGAGTTTAGAGAATGTGTCAGAGATCGAAAGACTGTAATCTCATTTGCTTTCTTAGAACTCACCTTAAAAATATTCGTGCTTTTTCAGAGCTTAATACGTATGAAAGCACTTTGGGAATCCTTACGAGTACCACTAAATAAAGATATTTTACAAGTTACAGGATTGGCAGCAGAAGGAAGCAGAGCTTCTCAAGAAAATCGCAGAGTTAGAAACTGTCAAGAAGGAAAGAACAGAAGAGAGCTTAAAGTTTGAACTGAAGGTTAGTTTAGTGTTACGAAATGAGGTTACTTCAAATATACACGGGTAGGTATCCATGGGTGTCAGAAACTCTAGAACTGCCATAACATACATGGGGATATAAGAAACCTTCCAAAATAATTCAGATGGATAAAAATCCAAATCACACAAGACTGAAAAACTTTGGCGCTTATCCAAAAAGTATCAAAACGAAATTATTGTTATCGGTAAGTACAAGAAATATTTACAGTAATTCAAAATGTCCAGGTCCGGGAAGATGAGATAGAGCTTCTGAAAGCGAGAGTCAAGAATCTTGAAACTGAGCTGCAAGCTGCTCTCTCCAAGCCAACTGGAAAGAACCATGAGATGATTGAAAACATCAAGCAGCAACACGAAGAGGTAATTCTTAATACTAGATTTTGATATAAAATATCTGGACTTTTGATATGGCTACTGATTCCATAGAATTTTGGGAATATAATGATAAGAAAAGTCCTGACATAAGTATATAGACCTTTTCTATAGATTGAAGGAAACACATACATTTTAAATTCATTATCTTGTTTTTTTTTCCCGTGTTGTCCTAATGAAATAAAAAACAAACTATAAAAAAAAAATTTAACACGATCTTTCGAATGTTTCCCGATCCTTTAAAAAAAACAGCGAAATTACTGTGCGTATTTAATTATTGACTATTAAACTTTCAGTTGCTAAGCAAAGCTCGCGGCATGATCTTCGACAAGACAAAAATGGTGAAGAACCAGGAACTGCAGATAGAAGCGCTCACTACACAGGTGCAGTCGCTCAAGGACATCAACCAGATCACTAAGGACTTGCTCGAGATACGCAACTCCGAGGTCAAGGCTATGGAGGTCAGTTATACCAGAGCCCGTACTCTGAGTTTTGTTATGTTGGTTTGCGACAAGCGTGTATCGAGAAACAGGCGACATGGCTCAGTCGGTAGTAGCTCTGCCTTCCGTGCTGTGGGTCGTGGGTTCGATCCCCACCGAGAACAAACATTTGTGTGGCAAACACAGATGTTTGTTCTGTGTCTGGGTGTTACTATGTATCTTATGTATGTATTTACAAAAAAAAAAATGTATATAAGTATTCTGTCAGCAATCTAGTTCCCAGAATACAAGCTTTGCTTAGTTTGAGACTAGAGAGCGTTGTGTCATATATCCAAGAATATTTATTATTATTAACTCGCAGTTTTTGTATGGAGAAAAATAGTTTAAAATCTCCCGCTAGAGGCGCTTATCGGGTTTTCATACAAAATATCTCGCAAGTCGCTTCTCGATATGCGTTTCGATCAACAAAACAAAACTCGGCTCTGTCCTACAGTAAACTACGACGGATGCCTTAAGGTGGCCTAAAAACTCCCAGAGATTGCCACCAACTCATACGAACCTACCTACCTACCAGCCGTAGATGTAAACAATAAAAATAGGTACAAAACATTCATAAAACTCCAAGATTTTCTATAATTCAGAAACACGTTGAAAATATTGTGTCTATGTTTTTTTGCTACACCGTAGCATTCTAGGTACTACGTAACCATTAAGAATTTCTGAAAAAAAAAAAACTGAAATCACTGCTCGTAAGGTTTTCTTAGTGGATATTTCTAGAACATATATAATTCCAACGACTTTTAGGTATTTCATGTTCTAGGACTGTTGTATTTACCCAACTATATTTGTAGGAGAGATACCAAGCAATGGACGCCCGCTACAAGGCCGAGAAGGAAAGGCACAGTCTGGTTTTACAACGAGCACAAAACAGTTCCAACATCAATGAGGATTTACGCAAGGAGTATGAAACTCAACTCGCTATTTTCA
The DNA here is from genome assembly GCA_918843925.1 of Eulithis prunata. Classification (NCBI taxonomy): domain Eukaryota; kingdom Metazoa; phylum Arthropoda; class Insecta; order Lepidoptera; family Geometridae; genus Eulithis; species Eulithis prunata. The sequence continues at coordinate 813,766 of OU974016.1, read as the reverse complement.
AGGTAAAAATATTTTTAGGGTTTCCAATCAAAATAATGAGACGGAACAGACGGAACCCTTGTGGTGGGACTTTGTCTGTCCGTTTGTCACACAGCTGATAGTTTTTTGAGAAAAAGTGATGGAAAGAAGTTAATCCAACTGATGTTAAGCGGTTACTTCTGCCTATAACAATGCATTGCTTCACTCTGTACAGCGTATATGGATGACCAAGACTGTAATCGCTTTAAAATACTTAAAATTGTCTAAAAGGAGTAGTTAGAGGTACGTCCAAATATAACAAAGCTAAAAGGGACTTAAGTTGTTGTTGTAAATATTTGCTACGTATGTGCTACGCCGTAGCTTGGGTCTACGAACTTTACACCTAATAAATAAACCTAATAAATAAAACTTGAATGGATCTATGTATAGAGATTTTATTATACCTACTATAATATTTTCAAGCAATATTTATTTTAAACTTTGAAATTGGAAGAAATAAATAAATAATTATAATATACAGAGAAACCTGGCCATACCTAATTTATTCTATAGCACAGCAAAAATACTTTTGAAAAAAAAAAAATTGGTGTAATTTTGGACCGTTTTTACAGGAACTGAGGTCAAAGTACGAAGAGAGGGTGCAAGCACTAAACGCTGAGAATACCAGACTCAAGGCTTCCCTTGAGACCGCGAACGGAGCTGGACCTTCGTAGAGCTGAGAATACGAATCATTTCGTACAAGACTGTTTACACTAATCATATACTTTTGTAGAGGTTTTATATCATTTTTAATAAAATATGATTTTTAAATGCTTGTTTTAGTATGTACCAAACAATCATCATCAATTTGAAGTCCATTGCTGAATACGACATAAAGATACCTCATCTCTGGATATATACAAGACGTGGATTCATAGATACAGCTTGAACTGGGTGTTTCTATGTATTATAAGTATGTATTTACAAAAAAAAAATGTATGTATGTATTCTATCAGCCATCTAGTTTCCATCGTACAAGCTTTGCTTAGTTTGGGACTAGAAGGCGTTGTGTTAAATACAAATACAAATACAAATACAAATACAAAACGTTTATTTGCAACTTAATAAATAAACTTAATAAAATACATTGTACATTTTAACTAAACACGTTTTAGGAATTGTGCCTAAATATAAAGTCAAGTTAAGTGTCCGTGAATATTTATATTATTAACTCTCTCAACCAAAAGCAGCTATTTGCTACGAGGTTCATCGTAAGCTGGTTGACAGATATTTTGGTGGAAAGTTTCGCACACGTACGAAGTCGCGGGTATCAGCTAGTCTCTGGATATATACGAAAATAAAGTAACGATATAAACACAAGATCGTGTGATTTTGAACTGTAGGCTCGAGATATAATGGATGCACATAATAGAGACATAGAGACGAGTTTTGTTATGTTTCATTCGGGCAACGTTTAGGTCCTTCATAATTTATGAATGGAATACCAGTGAGAAGTAAAATCTTGAAATCATTTCATGATACATTTTCTTTGAAAAGGGTCCTAAATAAATTAGAATTTTGTTTTATTTTACGCATAACGATGATCCGCCATTTTGTCGGGCGGCCATTTTGCACGTCAAGCGATGCGTTTCCCGCCATTATTTATTGCGTGTACCGTTCCGTTTGACGCGACGTGTATTGTCCAGCGGTTATTGTGCCTGCGATGATTAATTGCGTTGAATGAAATGGCGTCATTGTATGCACGAGCGGGGCTCACATAAACCATGTTGTGTTTTGGATAACCGAGCTTTATCTATTCAAAGAAACCGATTCTAAAAACATTCTGGCACTTCTGTCATAGGTATTAGTGGTACCTAGTCGTCGAGAACCACGCCACGGTACTTCGTATAAAACCTAAAAACCAAAAATTACAACCCAGCCTGTGAAAATATGTGTAGGTACTTTTTTCTTTATTTGACTATCATGCATAACATGGCTTGACGATATCAATGTCATTACGACACGTCATACGATAGGATCTTATGACGAGGGTCTTTAAGCCTTAGGTCAAGGGTAGGATATTAAGGGCACACCTAAATCAGATCCTAAGCGGCTGAAGTGCGTAATTGAAACCTTGTGAATTGAAAGCAAACTTTTGGGAATCTAGGTACCCTACGTTCTTTTCATGCTGATTGGATCCTTTAGGAATGGTCACAAGAAGTTATTCTGAACTTAATTTACTTGCTTAAATGCTGAAATGAGGTCGAATAGTAATACCCAGGTAGTAAACAGCATTCATATAATGCTAAAGTAGGGTTAAGAAAAACCCAATATTACAAGTACAACGAATTTAGGTAATAACTTCACGTAAGCTCGTTAGACCTTCCAGTAGGTACCAACTTAGTTCAAAGCACAGACTAAATAATACAATACTAGCCAACAGCTCAGCGTGATTATGATTACAGTGAGGGTGGTCCTAAGGCATTCGGACGAAGAAAGCTCATTTATCAAATTGTTTTGGCATTACGTCTGTAGCAAATATCCGTAGATTTCAGCTTAGGTCACTTTTCTTTCAAGTTTCAAGCGCTGTTAGTCAAAGCTTATTTATTTTGTCGGTGGGTAAAAGTGCAAGTACGTACTCGTACACGTCAAATAAAATCTCTTTGATGATGAGATGACAGACTCACTTTTAGCCTTCACTTGTTTTTCTTCATTTGGTCTCCAGCACGGACGCAGCCTTTACAAATTGCTATGTAATTTAGGCTCATTATTTATACTGAAATGAAAATGAAACTGGAAAATGTTCTCTTCATTTTGCGAGGATGTGATGTGACGATGCGAGGTAATGAAAGGAAAAATGAGTGCGCTTGTTTGGACAAGGTGATTTATACCTCCTTGTAGGTACGACCTATACCGCTTTGTATATTTTTTTTATTTTTTTTTTTAAATTGTATATCGTCGATATACCTACACCACTGTCAATGAAATGATCGATCTCGTTTTGGATAGAAAATGTAGAGACTGTGGTTGTCACATTGTTGGGCTCAAATTTGACTTGAGGGTTGAGTAAATATAAATAGTGGTCCTTACCAAACACAGTATTCTGGGAATGAGGACAAAAATATTGAAGTTTGCGACCGGAAATCACATGCCCGTCCGTCAAATGCAAACGTGAACCTACTTTTGTGATCCAATGTGAAATACTTATACGAATTTCTATATCTACATAACATTCTAGAATAAACGTGGTCTCTACATCTCTATAGATATCAATTTTTGTTTTAAACAAGCTTTGAGACACATTTAGAAACTCATTGGATAAATAAAGTCCTGTAGGTATAATATATTACGTGTTGGTAAAATCCATTAAGGATCAGTTATATAAAGCAATTAGGAGAAGCCTGTTTACCTCGGCGTGAAACTCGGTCGGAGTGGTGAAGGTTTATCTACCGATAACAGATTTCACGCTAATTAATTCTGAATATTTATTTACAAACATTCGATTAAGAGTAGGCATTGAACTTTTATGGGAGTTCGATATCTGAATAATATTGTAGACCTATTTTAATAACTACCTACTATAGGTAATCGACCCACCTATTTAAAGAGTACTCAATATTGGCTACTTAGTTTCAATTTAAAACAACATTGACACGTCTTTCTTTTAATGTTTAGTCATGTGTGTGTAGGTAAGGTATAATACTTACCTAGCTAAAAGAAGGCTATGTATTAAACCATACGTCGAAAATAGCTAAACTAAGGCTCTGAAAAAGGACAAACAGTTTTTCGTGAATTAAACTCTGTTTTATGCAAGTGACATCCAATTCAAAGTTTGGATTTACAGCTCCACTAGTGTGTTAGGTTTTCCGAACAAATAATTGCTTGTTCCAAAACTATGCTACTACTTTATAATCTCGAGTTTTCGTTGTTTGTTTATGACAGAGAGAAATACGTACCTCTAAGTAAAACACAGACTTCGGTTCCTAAAACAGTCCTGATCAATTATAAGAGGTCAAATATCCAAATGATCATCAGCCTGAAGAGCTCCACTGTTTAAAATAGCCCTCTCCACTGATTCCTGTTTTTTTTTAAATCCCCTAGAAGTTATACTGGTTCAGACAGTAATAGGTAGATTCAATATAGATATTAGGAAGCGGCGGAGCGTGTGGGCTCGTGGCGGAAATGGCACACTCAGCCCGAGTGTGTGGTGTGCTATTACAGAACACTGGCCCATTCCTTATGTTTTATATCACTGAATTTTTTTTCGCAAATGTGTAATAAGAGCGTAATTGGATGAATTACGTTTTTTGTATTTTCTAGTAAAAATAATGAACTTTTGAATAAACCGCAGTTTCACAGACGTTTCTTCAGTTTCAAATTCTGCCAAGAATCCGAATTCAGAATTCGAACTCTACAGAATGTCAAAGTAACTCATTCACTAATTAAAAGGAATATAATTGTCTTTTACGTGATGGATCACTTTTGTCTAGAAAATAGTCTTGTTTTACACAGCTGAATCTTATCTTCGAGGATATGCAATAAATTAAGTTAAATATTTCCCGGAACCAACCAGCTCAGCAGTTTTGAAGTTTGTTTATAAGTTTCAAACTTGTCTGCAACTAACGCAGAGAACGCCTGATTGCATTCTCACGGGATAAAATAATAATTGGATATGGCAGCGAGACTTCTATAATGTGGTGAATAGTGTTTTTTTTAAGTTTTTTACATCATTCACACGAAACATCATACAGGTTACTTATTAGAATAAAATATTTTGCGTAGGTAGATTCCTAAACTGTTTGCAATCTAAATAACCCGTATTTTTATCATGTTTGAGTCACTTTTAGTACGTTAGATACGTTATTCAGAGCAATGTACTCAAATTCCCTTCTACTTATCGCGTTTATTTTAGACGGAGATGCGCGAAGTATAAATAATTTACATCATGACTCGTTAGCTGAGATCTCACAGCGCCAAATATTATAAAGCAAATGCGACAAACGGAGAAACATGAATATTCCGGGAATGACCTCACCCTTCCGCAAACAACGTTTTACATTATTTTCACTTGAATTTTACACGTGTACAAACGCTAAGTTGTCAGAGTAACTTCCAACTTAGCTATTTAATATTACCTTCCAACTCAAATAACTCGAGCCCGAGGGGCTAATTTGAATTAAAATCCTCAGACAGCGCTTGGAAAATTAAATAAAACTTACAAATATTTATTGTGCATGATCGTACATATTTTATATTGGAAGTTCTCCACCTAATTTTCTTATTATAACACTGATATTTTATTCGTTCATTCGTCTATCACAGTGTTTTGAACACAGCCTAATATGTAGCCACAATTACTGCTAGATTACCCCAGGTGCCGACGTACAGGATCTCTACTCCGAATAATGATTAACGAAGGTTCGCATGACGTTTGCGTTACACTACGCAGTGACGCTGCTACTTCGCAAGAGCCCGCGTTATTGCACGAGGCAACCGCGTATTGTAACACAAACGTCACTACTGAATCGTCAACAATTATTAGAAATAGATGCTCAGGTGCCGCCGTAGTTCATCCGAGCGAGGCATCCGGTCTTATCTGACGCCCTTCGCACGTGCCTCATTAAACACAGGCATCACTGACGAAACCACGATTTCAGTTGTATTTTTGGAATACACAACGTGAAAATAGGGTGAGTAACACCTAACTACCGAGATTCCTTTATCTGATTATTTTTAACATTGTATTTATTACCAACTTATAACATGGGTTTCTTCATTAAAAAAAATAATTTAAATAAACTCGTAGCGATTGTAGAATGTTATCTTTACAAGGACTCGAAGGATTACAATACATTAAAATCTGTAAAGTGTTTGAATACAAAATAGCGATAAAAAGAACTGAAGGTCTCCAAGCTCTCTTTGTCGAACATCAATTTGCTAAACCCCTCATTTTAAAGTCAAAATAAATCTCATGTCTATTTCAGTTATTTCCAATTTTAGACTTGAGCGTTTTATTATTTTCTTTGAGTTATGCAATCACAAAATGGTCACTGGTTAAAATTATAAATGGTTAATTCTACAATTTGAAAGATTAATGACCCTAACAAGGTTGGAAAGGCCTTGTTGTGCGAAAAAAAAGTGTTGTGATCATCTTGTACGTTGCTACGCCAACGCCTACGTCGTAGAGGCGCGTAGCTCGTAGAATTTGCGTAGCGTACACTTGTTATTTTTTTAAGTATTTTTTTGTAGGTATATTTTTCGCTCACGGCTAGCTTACGTAGTCATATTTTTTTTTAATGTTATAACTGGCAGACGAGCAGACGGGCCACCTGATGGAAAGTAGTCACCGCCGCCCATGGACACCTGTAACACCAGAGGTGATGCTAGTGCCCTGCCGGCCTTTTCACCAGTTCTGGCGTTGTGTGCTATCCGGACCAAAAAGATTTTCATGCTATTTCTTTTTTTATTTCATCAAAGCTAGGTACCGTCTTCTTTCACTTAAAAACAAAAATTCATCAGTCAACAAGGTTCATCGGTACACGTAAATACTGAGAGTATTTCATCCTTTACGCGCTCGCCCGAAGCATTCCTCCCAGGACCAATTACTCCAGAAAATCCAATGCTAATAGTGTAATGAGAACAAAATCTACAAGAAAACTGACTTGTGAGCTTGTGAGTCAGAAGTTTGGTACCCTTAGCATGAGTTTCTAGAGTTATCAATCGACTGTGAGCAATAAAATACCACGAAAGTATACCTTATATATATTTGGTAGCATACAGTAACTTCTGAGAAAACCAAAGTTTCTCACCAAAATTAATCATAGGTAATAATATAGGACTAGGACTAGAAGGCGTTGTGTTAAGTATCCGTGAATAAAAAAAAAAAAAAAATAATAAAAAAAAAATATATCAGATATCTAGCAATACATACATAATCCAAAATGCGTAATTAGAAATTAGTTTCAGAGTTTATCTATCTTGGTTTCTAACTTTCTCGAGTAATTTAGTAAATTGGAACATCAAAAAGTTCTTTGTATCACCAATCTATTTCGTTTTACCTCACATTTTTATAAGATTCTGCCCGTCATTGATAAGATTGAAAATACGAAGTCAGAGACAGATCTTCTAACAAGCTTACTCACATCTTGGCTTCCCTTATCTCTTCATTTATCCGTAAATTTAGAAAGAGCCCGACTTTGGTCACCCTAGTTGTAGCTTACAAGTAATACAACTTACAAAGTAATATTCCCACAACATGCAGTTTTATAGATTACTTTACCCGTCTTCTAAACAAGAGGTAGGTATCAAAACTCGAATAACTTCGTATATTTTCTGAAATTAAATGAGTTGGTTTTATTAGCTTCTTAGTAAGTTTCGGCCTGAAAGAATTTAATTAATTTGAGTACTGTATTTTATATTTACCCACATAAAAAAGTCTCAGCACAGCCACCAAACTTTTGGCCCCAAAAAAATATCCAAAAAAAATACAGCCGAATTGAGAACCTCCTCCTTTTTTCAAGTTGGTTAAAAATAGGTAAAGTCTACCCGTCTTTTAATAGTACCTACGCCTTTTCAATGTTCAAAGGAACTAAAAGCAACAAGAAAACTCACTGTTCACTAAACAAAGGTTCCGCAAAACGAGAAAAACGGTGTATAGCGGATTTCCATGTAAAGGGGAGGTTAAAGGGAATTCACAAAAAATGGCCCATTTAGCATCCAGTCGAGCGCACACTCACTATCTTCAAACGAATAATGGTTCAATGGATTTTCTGCCGGACTGCAGAAATAAAAGATTGACAAATGTTGGTTTCATATATTTTGTAAGCCATTGTTACCTATATCAATTATTCTAAGGATTTTCGTATGCTACGAGGTTCTTATAGGGTGTTCTACATGACGATTCGGTTCCTGCTGGTATTTTTCATTTTCATTTTGAAGCGCTCGTGGCGTAGCTTGCTTAGCCAATCTTCACTGATTATCTAAGTTAAGCAACGTTCTGTGCGGTCACTATTTGGATGGGTGACCGTTAGTGGTATTTACATCTGAGCGCTTCCGTGCTTCGGAAGGCACGTTAAACTGTCGGTCCCGGCTCTAGCAGTCGTAAGACACGATGGAGGCCTAAAGGCGGCCTAAAAACCCGTCACCAGAGTTGGCCACTAACTCATACGAGCTTGCTATTATTTTCATTTTTAACCATACCTTGAAGTCTGTGTGAAGTAAAACCTATACAATGACATTATGAGTATCGAAGTATTTTATATATTAGGTATATAAAATTATTATTATGATTATTATTATGCTAGTTACAGGCACAAAGACAAGTTACGTTGTTACTGTGTACAAGGGAATCCAAAAGCAATCACTTTCTGGAACATGTGAGCTCTCGTAAACGTCCGGAACAATTTAAGACGATGTCTCTGCGATCCTTAGGGACTAGTCGATGTCGAGGCATACTAGCGATTGCTCCTAGCTTTGTACGCGTTTACCGAAGTAACTGTGTGTAAAATAAAAACAGAATGGAAATGCGGGCGGGCGTGGGCGTATTTGTGAAAACGTTTTTAATCAGACCACTTATCGGACTCTTAGACATTTAAAACAAATATTATTCTAAAGTGGTGTTTAATGTCCCTTGGAGATTACAGTTTACTGGGAACAGCCACCTTACCACCAAGTGTAATGGTACACGGTACTTAAAAACATTGGTTGCCATTTTTAAAACTGTATTAGTAAAATCCAAAATGTTTTTAACATGATAAGTTAAAACTTATAAATATCCTTTATTTTAGTTTACAATTAAGTAAGTATTACAAAAATTATAACCAATGTTTTAACTCTACTACTACCATTACACTCAGCGGTAGGGCAGCAGCTGGTTCTCCATTTTACTTTAAAATACAAAGATAAACAGACAGACGGGGAGAAAGCTATTAGGTGTAAGTAAAAGTAGATCTAGCCGCCCCTTGTTCCCAGGTGTTCGGGGACTGCCTCGATAAAGAATTAGGAAATTAACTTTGAATTTGTTCTTTACTGAATTTGGGTCACTGTTTTTATAAGATTTTGCCGAAGTAGAAATAAATTCGGGATAGTCGAAGTTTTTGGTATAACATGTTGCAGCAGACCGTATAAAAACCCAATCTGCTTGTTAGAAATTAAAAGTACAAAAAAACTTTCTTCATAAACCCTGGAGGCCATGAAACAAAATAATAATATGTATATGCAGACCAAGCGAAAATTCTCGGAACAAATCAGCAAGTATACGTTTTATAACCTTGAATGATGTGCGGTCAAATCGCTCTACCCACGGCTCTATCTAGACCCACAAACAATAAACATCGAATTGTTGTTGGAAGTTATATGCGAACATAGATATCGTCTTTACGAGACCTCTTTTTCCTTTTCTTACGAAGTCTGAAGAGATAGCACCCCAAAGGCATTCTTTAAACGGATCCGTTGTGTCGTGAAAACTTTCTGTACGCCGTGCGCCGTCGCGTCTAGGTGGAAATAAGTATATTTAGACTTATTCACACTAAGTATATTATTTTGAAATAAAATAAACACTTGACCGTGCAACAATCTTTCAAATATATAAAACTCTTTTGAAACTGACTGACTATCAACGCACAGCCTAAAATATAAGTCCTAGAGGTATGAAATTTGGAGGGTAATATCCTTACATAGTGAAGGGGTGCATTAAGAAAGGAATTTTGAAAAGTTGCGCCCTAAAGGGTCTAAAATTAGAATCAAAGTTTTTAACCAAATATTGCGTATATAGGTATTGTTAGGTATGCTGCTACAACGCGAGCAAAGCTGCGGGCGACGGCAAGTAAAACATAAAAGTTTTGGTATGGGTCTTTTTGATACTACGGTAGAGAGTTTTTGTAAACCTTCTACCGTCCAAATAATAGTTTGATTCCAAACGCTGTATTATAACTTGATGCCAAGGTACCAACTTATTTAATTCACTATGTTTATTATACTTGTGTGCATGAGCCAAATATAATATTTCAATGTATCTTTCCAATAGTTGTGCGTCCTTCGCGTAATAAAGTTATTGACAAGAATATCGACGTAATTAGCTTTCCTACCCCAAAGGACGATGACCAAACGACGTCATAATTTAGTGCAAATACTTCCAGTGCTAAAAGCAATTTGAAAACAAACGCCGGCCGGTAATAACCATGCTGGGACTCAATGTGACAATCATTCCTAATTCGAGTTACACTGCGCACGAACCACAGTTCGATTACGAGCGCTGCAGCATCAACACGCAATGTAGCTCGGATAGGTTTACGTGACGTGACAACTGTCAGATTAATTTGTGCTGACACTCCTGTAGATTACTCTCCGTTCATATTAGTCGGCTCCCAGAGGAAAGGTCACTGCATATTACAGCGGGCCGGATGACGGGGATTCATATAATGAGTTTAGTTTACTCACACACCAGAGTAGAATATACCATTGCTGGTAGATTTTTTTGTGGTCACAATCTTTGCAATGTAGGATTGACCAGTTGAAACGCATGGGGTGTGAGTTCAATTGAATGATTTGCAATTTCACAGTTTTTTGTGTACAGGCAAGCGTACCACTCATCTGATGGTAAGCGGTAACCACAGGTATATTCTACAGATGCCTTTAATGCTACGTGCGCAGCCAACACTAAAAATATCCTGTTTAAAGAACCCCATACAATAGTCTCTTGAGGCAATAACTTCATTTTCCGTCTAAGTGTTGCGCTGTAGTAAAATATACAACATAAAAAGAAATGAACCGGTATTTCAATGCTTAATGGGTTTATTTTGAGAAGTAACTAAAAAGTTTTATCAGTGGAATCGAGATTACAAAGCCTAGTGTCGGATGTTTGGGATTCATTGTATAGTGCCTTAATTAAAAGGGATCGTAAGCTCCGTACCGGTTCCGCCATCTTGTAAAGCGGATTGCCCTGTAGTCAATTTCAGGAAGATTGCAGGGATATTGTTTGAAATATCCACAGATATATGAAGTTAGTAGACGGCTTGGGCTTAACCTAGCTCTGCTCTAAGGCTGTGCGCTTTTGCGACAGCGCGTGCTGCCAGTATTGTCTCAAAAATGTCACAAAAAACGTCTCGTCAACGTATCTCTAAATGCCATTATTGTCGAAACTATAAATCTACTCATTCAATATATCTGTGGAAATAACAGAGCAAACTTCAACATCAACCTTCCATTGAGTAGGTCGGTGGCTAGGTAAGTATTGAGAGGTGTTATTTGACAGAATAGTTGGTGAACCTTTGTTTACTGTACCAACAACAAACGCAAAAAGTTTTAATTAAATTTTATAAATAGCAGCAATAAATCTCCCTTGGGATTTATATTGGACATATTATTATAGAGGTAGAAAGGAGCTTATTAATAAAGAAAATGAAATATTTATGAATTCGTATTTTTTTATTAGAGAAATGAACAGAACAGTTACACAGTAAAAAATATGTGAATACGTTTACCAAGGTAAAATAAAAAAAAATATATAAGATACCCACATACTACTGAATCATAGGTTACTAAATTTTCAATAGTCATATGGAGCAATGTTTCCTGCGTTTCATCTACGTTTAATCTGACTTACCTACGTTTAGTAAACTATTGACATTAAATTAACCAATTCTTCGAAAACCACTCGTTAAAACCCTTTCAGTGATTTGTTTTCGTTTACAAAACGGCTTTCGAGCGACCCCGACGGTAAGCAACCTCTCAGTAAGCAAGCAAAGTAAGAAAGCGTACGAAAACCGAGTTAAAAGTAATAAATAACGTAATAAAGTTTACGTTTCACCAAATTTCACGGTGTAGAAGCTTCTGGAAGATTGATGGGCGAGCTCGCAGTTACAATGAAAACGTTTTGATACGCTTGCGTTACCTTATTGAAAGAAATGTGTACCTATAGTATTTTTTAAAAGGGTTATATTTTACTCACAAATCACTTTAGAGATTTGAGCTTCTGAACCAGTTAGATGTTACACAAGTTATTATTTTACTTAGATAAATACAAAAAAATAGATTTAGACAGACTTCAAAATCCTTAGAAGTATGTTTTACTCGTAGCAGCAGTTTTTCAAGATTCCTTCCAGACGTTGAATTTTTAAAGGAGCTCGACATCGATTTGAATCGTTTATTCTCTAATCGCTTATCTTGTTACCCAATACTTTATTTAGAATCCTTTGTACAATATGAAAGCAATAAAGAACTTGAACTTATTCACGGTTTTCAATTATTTGAACAAGAACCAATTCATTTGATTAATAATATCTTCTGACTTTATTTTCCTATTTTACCTTTTATTTAGTTTAATATCACTTTGCAATAAGAACCACCTAAACATCCAAAATAAAACAATTCCTTCCGGCCATTTAAAAAGTTTCTAATTGTTTTCCAAGAAGCATGTTATTTTATTTACTAACCTTTATCGCAGAAAATTGAAGTAGAAGTTCATAATTTATTGCGTTTATTTGTTTCATAAATAAGCCAGCGTAAATATTAAATTCAATTTCGCTATATTGGATTCAATTTGTATTGTCTCAGGCGTCGTAATAGAATACAATCACGCGATCATCGCACGAGCGCAAAGTTTGTGCACGATTGTGTGAACTTCGCTAGAAAATAGTAAATGTCAAAAATGAAATGGTCACGTGAGTTATCGTTCAGAAGTGTTATTTCCATTTCTGCTCTCTAGCAGCTAGGACGTGGATTTACTACCGTAACATCACGGTCATTGGACGCTACATGCATAAGTAATTTACTAGAAGGGGCTTACTAGATTCGTGGAAACCGAGAGGGATCACTTTATACTGGTCTACTCACAAATCTAGGTCCCACGACGTGAGAGCTAAACTTTTTCGAATTCCATTACAAAATTGAAGCGTAGTCACGTTCCTCGCAGATACAGTTTTCATCTAAAACTCTTTCGTTTACATTACTATTTACATGCTAGTGTATTTTTACGCCGAATAAATTCTTTGTTTTTACTAAGTGCGTTCATAGGTAAATACTGTGGTTTTTCGTGTTCTCAATATTTTGTCCCAGGACCACTGATTTTTCACATTACAGAAATAAAACTAAATAAGTATATATTAGTTTGACACCTATTTTTGTAGTATTTATGCATGAGAGTTCAATATTTAAATAACTATTCATGTGTAAAATAATTAATATATTCTTACAATCTTTCGTTCAACGTTATCAATCAGTGCAAGCTAGTGGTCTGAACTGGACAGTCCTGAATCCTACCTGTTCAGTGTCCCGCCGCGCGCAGGGGCGCAGGTTTTCGAAGGCTCAGTCTTGTGTCGAGCCTCACCCGAGGCGCACATTGCTGTCCTTTCCAACCTCGCGGTACATCGAGAACATATCACAAAAAATCTTATCAAAACAAAGCCTATGAATGAACTTATCAATTGAACGAAGCTTTTGAGAGCGTTCAATTTTGTAACGCAATTTATAAAGTTGCTAAAAAACTTTCCAACTTTGAATATAGTTCTAGATTATTTGTAATAACGAAAATCATTTGCTAGTGTATTGGTATTTTAGTAGTTTGTTGTGTAAAGTTTGAGTAAACATGTGGTGGATCCTGCGTCGTGCGAAGCTGACCGGCGTGTCGCTGTTCAGTCAGGCTTCTGGCACCAACAATAACAATAACAAGCCGGCTAAGACAGGTCGGTACATAGTTTTAAAGACTTCTATAAAGTTAATGACAAAGTTTTTTCGAGTAAACTCGAAATGTGCGTGACTACACTCGCGTTTTGTCACTTTATAGAAACTTCTTTCATGTATTGCAAACCTTCCTTACATTTTTTAAAGTCTATTGTTTTTAATTTTAAACTAAGTAGTAACCCTTTACTAGTTTCGCGTAATTTCATTTTCAGATGCAATTTTCTTACAAGCTTTCAGGAATTAGCTACTTTGTAACTCTAAATTTAAAAAAAATATGTTTAATGCAACTATATAAAAGAATAAGCCTATGGCCCACATGATGTTAAGTGGCAACCACTGCCTATAATGGAGCATTACCTCACTGAGCCCGCCTACTAAGGACGTGCCCTGTGATGCATTGCGCTGCGCCCAACACTCTTGAAAGTGGGCGTGTACCGGCACCTTTAACCTTTAAACCGGAACACAGCAATACGAGAATCACTGCTTGGTGGCCGAAATAGGTACCATGGTGGTAGTACTTTCACTAGAAGCTCTACTGCTACAATTGGTTTTAATAAGTAGGTATATTTGTACAAAAAGCTACTTTAGACTTTTTTTGGAATATACCTATTCGGGAGGTTTATTATACTCGTATCATAAATAATACGTATCTGGATATTATTAGATTTATTGATTTAGGTTCTGAGAAATATTATTATTCAAATTGCTCGAGTTGGAAACTCGGGAAATATTTTTGATATCAAAAGTTTTAAACAACTTTTATGAGCGACGTTAACTTACACGACAACGACATTTTAGTTGCTGGCATATCGGTAACGATGTTAAAACATTTACTTAGTACTAAATTGACTGACTGACGATATCGCCCGTAGGTGTCGTGTCGTGTCGTGTCGAGTAATGTGAAAACAGTCGTCGCTACTTTTTCGATCCTTCTTCTTCTTCGCCGTATTCTTCATTACGCCAACGTCCAAGGTCGTGTTAGATTAGATTTTTCCGATGTTGCCATGGGAACAATTCTAGCTCACCATCATCAGCACAGTACCCTGAAGAAGTCCAGGATTCACAGGTTCAAGAGTGGACCATCTTGAGCCGGCTTGACCCACCACATCTCGTAAATAGGAGTATGTTAAGGCAATCCGAGCACCGAGTCTGTGCATTTCGCTCATTCCAGTTTTACCCTGCGTCAGTCCCCTGCGTGGGAGATTTCTGGAACTTTTGTTCATTTGTTTTGACTTTCGACTCGAGTATAGCACACGCAAACACATTCGCAAAGCGAGAAATTTTGTTAGGAATTGCACAATTCCCAAATCTCCCGCTAGAGGCGCTTATCCGGTTTTCATACAAAATTTCTTGCTTTGCGAATGCGTTTGCGTGTGCTATACTCGAGTTGAAAGTCAAAACAAATGCACAGACTCGGGGCTCAGAGCCACATAAAAAAATTGGTAATTACAAGCGCGTTATCATGTGCAAAACAGTAGGCAAATATTTCTACTTCAAAGGTTACCACAAAAAGGTAGATGACGGAGATACGTTGGATCCTAATTACTTACTCATGAGCGACCCTCGTAATGAAGATCCCAAGAGCAAAAACCAAACGTTTGATTCTCTTGGATCTTGGGATCTCATTACTCGGTGATATTTGTTAATGAAAAAGCTTACACTTTGAATACTTTCACCACGCTGGTTTTTTATTTGTGCATGTAGAGTCACATTTACAATTTAGGCATATGTTAAACTTATGGACTTGGCTCTTTGAGTAAGACTACGTACCATAATGGTATAAATTCAAATAATTTCTGGTATAAAAAATCCAGAAAGTATTTGAATTTGTAAGACGACGGAAAGTATAACTCTGTGCATGATAGACGTAATTTAGATACTTGGGCTGATAACATTGCAAGGCATAATAATATTAAACGTATGGACGTGTAAGACTTAGATTTTTCCGTCGAAAGACGTCTTTGAGTAAGACAACCAATCAGAAAGCCAGGTTGGCTATTTTATAAAAAAAAAGTATTCGCATTTGTAAAATAACCCCTTTTGGACCGACGACATTGTTTAGATCACCGGAAATTATTGGATAAAGAAGACCCAAAGCTGTTTCTTCTAGACATGTGGTAGTGGCAGCCAAGGGTAGACATTTTACACGTTAATGATGATGATTACCTAGAAACGACGAATTAAAAGGTTAACAGGTGTTTTTAATGGTTAAAACGTGCAACGATCTTTAACATTAGAAAATCCCGTCGCATAAACCTTACAAGTAAATTGTAGCCTTTGATCTGCCGAGAGCGAAAATCTCGGTTTACAATGTACACAATTCTATATCACAACTGAGGTTTAAAAGCTTTGCAATTCTTTATTTCGAAACAGCCAGATATCTTGCTCTATTCAAAATATCAAAGGTGATTACAATTTTAGGAGTAGCTAGCCTACGGCGTAGAGTCTGCGGCGTAGAGAGCCTACGGTGTAGAGAGCCTACGGCGCGGCGTAGCCTTTTGTGTAACTTATAATTCCTTTTAAAGTTTCGATAAGAGCCTACTTGGCCCGCATTCGTAAAACATACCTTTAATCTAATCTAATGAGGGTGGCGTGTTTGTGCGTATTCATAATTAAATTATTAGGATGTTATAGAGCGTATTTTTTATTAAATTACATTTCCAATATCTAGTTCCATAAAATTTTATTATTCAACTTAAGCATCCCAAATAATTCAAATGCTTGACAACGCAATATTAAATTCCGTCAAACTTTTGGTGATAATTATGCCACTGGTATGAAGAATCTACTTACGATTATTATTATACCTTTCTTTATTTTGTATTTATAGGTGTGTTATAAAATTAACGTTCAAAATAATGCCGAAGATGGAGAATATTTTCTCCGAAAACATCCTTCGAGTGATTTTCTTATGAGCGAGAAATGAGTATATAATATATATGCCAATTTGTGTGGGCATGTCAATTTTTTTTAATTTCTCTCATTTTATCCTATACGGCGTCATATTATTTTAGATTGGCTCTTCTAGTTTTTATAAAAATTTGAAATAGGCATGCCTTCACGCCTCTTATTTGAGAGCGCCCTGAATCTAGATCAAGTGGTTATTATGTCAAAGTTTTATGTATTCAGCCCGTATCTGAATGAGTATCATGGGTTTCTAAATGAGAATACCCCTGGTTTTGACTTCTGCACGGAGGCCGGGTAAGGTCGGATATATAATTTGAATTTGATTACCGTCGCTTGAAACAATGGTTGGATTCTCCGATAAACTTTGGACCAATTATCAAAGTTCTATTCATATTGAAAAGGGATGCTTTACAAAGCCAAATTCATGTCTGAAATGGTTCTTAAACTGACTTACTTGAGATTCTGTGATCTGTGTTTGATCTTCTATAATTATTGTACGTGGAAGTCGGTTTGATCTGACGAAATATGACTTTCAAGATATCAGACTATATCACGTTTGATATCAAAATTATACCTTTAAGATATTAATCATTTTTAAAGTCTAATTGGCCCCGTCAATGTCACCATCTAAATAAAATGATGATATTGCATAGTAACATTTTAAATCGTGATTTATTTTTGCCAGAAGAGGCGATTATAAGTAAGACCAAGTGCTTAATTTGGCGCCTTAGCCGTACAGTTGCTTACAGTGAAATAAATCTTTGAAATAGGCTTCACCTTCAGGATTCGCACAAACTCCATCCATTTCAGTCAGCACCACAATAAATAAAGGTGCTTTGGAAGGGAGTATATTAACAATCGCTGGAGAACAAAGGTTCTCAAATAGCAAGTTTGATCCGGAAAGCGAAGACGGCCCCAAACCGTTTAACCATCGAGAAGTTAAAAGATAGAGGCCCAAAGGATAGAAAACTTACATAGAGTTAAACCTATGGTCTATTAGTGGCTTTTCTACAGGCAGAAGATGATTGACCAATAGCAAAATAATGTATGAAGTAATGTATTCGTTCGCGTAGTATCTTTCTTACAACATTAAAACACCGCCTTTTTTTTATCATTCGCACATAATTTTGCAAATAACTTTCACCCTGTTGCTCACAAACTGAAAATACAGTTATATATGTCTTTTCGTTTTGCAGGTAAGGTTCTCAAAGGCAGAATTCGAAACTAATACCCTGAATAATAAGTAAGTTACGTAAGGTTGAATAGATATCCTTTTTATGCAAAGTAAACTCTAACTTGTGTAACAATGCGTGCAAATGATATACCGACCTAGCAGCAACTTATAAACTCTGCCTCTGATCTATGACAAGGCCTGCTGAAGTTTTATTATCTTCGCAGGCAACCGAAAAAACTATCATAAAGTTTTACGATGTAGTAACCGCTCTATCAGCATTTAAGTCGACGGGATTATTTCTTCACACGGGCCACTAACTTTTTATTCGGGACCAGAACCGATATACGTATACTATGGTATGTGTAGATATAGATAGGTGTGTAGCGCCATCTATCTCGCTACATGAGAACTATCCTAGATCGCGCAAACGAAGTTATCACGGAGTTTGAACATAAGTAATACTACCGAATACCATCCATCGGTCCTCGGAGCCCGAGCCAAAGGTCGCTCGGCGTGGAAGATCTTCCCTTTTCGTAGGAGGACACATATCCTACAATGTTCTCCTCAGGTGCAAAACGTACAAATACAAATATAAAGTGTTAAAAAATAGGGGGCTAAACCCGGGCCTTCATTGTGATCTTTGATAGATTATAGATCTAAGGGTTGTAGGCCGATACAGAAATCATTACTCAAAGACAGATTTAAGTAGATAAAAGATTTTCATATAAAAATGCTTGCTGTATGCTTGAGTCCGTACCAGTGCTTGAGCAGTGAATCGGCATACGGGCTTCAGATTACCTAAATAGATAGTAGAAACAGAGTCTTCGATAGTAGAAACAGCGTAAAATACATACGTAGCAGTGGAAACACGAGTAGGTTAGGTATACGCATTTAGATACAAATTAATACTACTTACTTACTACTGATTTAGTACTTAGGAAAGTCTTATTCATTAAATACAGATTGTTTCTAACTTCAGTAATTAACTCTTCAAAATCCAATTGAGTTTCTTAGAAATTCAGTTACTAGTATTTTTACAGCAAAAAATATTTATTAAATTTATCAAAAGGTTCTCTTTGAGACATTTCATAAAAAGGCGCGTCTAAAAAATTACAAAACTCACAAAAAACAACTTGACCTTTTTATGATTCCATTTTTGAAATCGTTCAACGAATAACTTTTTCAAGAAATAATTGTTGACTTTTGAATAACTAAAGCGGTACATTCTGGGTGGTTCTACATTAAACAAAACGAAATTACACTAATCTCCTCATGTAAAAAATAAGGGTTATTCCCATCGAGCCCACAGGCCGGTCCACCAGTGGGTCAGATGGGAAAAAAAAACCATCGAGCCCAATCACAAGAGGTAAATTATATTGTCACGGCACCCACTACGTCTTTGTACTAAATAGCAATCGCAATAAATTCTGTGAAAATGCTTTCGCTGACGTATCGCGATTGACGTATATCTAGATATATCATAGTTTTTGATAAAGAATATCGCTGTAGTGTAGCGTTGTGAAACGTGTCTCGTACGTGACCACTTTGATACGCGCTGCCACATAAATTGTGTTTGGCCTCTGTTTGCCTACACGTATGATTCGATTGCATGTTTGCCCCGCGTTTTATTTAGAGAGGATATTCGGAGATTTTACTACCAGATCAAAGGTAGATAAAAAGAGTTGTTTAAGTGTTCAGTGAAAAATGAGCTTGTGGTAGGATGAGAAAAGATCAACCATTCAACTCACAATCGTTTTGTACAATTCATATAAAGTCATTCAGGAAAATACGCTCCTAACTTTGAAGATTAGATGCAAATGAAATTATAATTCGATACCAGTCATAATATTTATTAAGTTTGTTCCGAAAATATTTTATTTTAACAGTCCATAGGTAAACCTCTGAAATTCTTTCCACGCGAATGAAATATTTGGGAATCCTCGTAATGAAGATCCGAAGATATTTCCGACGGAGCGGGTTGTTTTCAAGTGAAGAGTGGTTTATCTTTTCGAGAGATTTTTTTTATTTTTTCCAGTTAAAAATGTGAATTTAAGCACATTGGAAATATTGTTTTTTATTTTCTACCATTCTACAAGCAATGTATAAATCTAAATAGTTTGATCATCGTCTGAAGAAAGCAATTCGTCTGGTTATGCTGACTACCTGACTGCGTTTTTAGTATCTAAAATAAGATGCTTCTTAAGTTCAGATTATTCGTTTCACGTTCTTTGACTTTACTCATTACCTTGAAACTGGATTAGAAAGAACTGTGTTCAGAATGACTTTGGCGCCCTGCCATCGTATGAACAAAGCACAGAATTCTACTAAAACAGCGCTGCCTCTTTGTATGCAAATCACCAACAAACTAAGATCATGAATAAGCCAAAGGTACGAGTATCTCCAAGCGTGAAAAGAAAATCAGGAGGAAAATTTAATTTCGTCAACAGGTGCCGTTGGAACTAGATCCGTTCCGCTCGCCGCCTTCTCCGATTGAATTTGTATCGCTTCGGCTTCCAGGATCAAATATCACGCTGGATAATGTGCTTAGGACGATCCTATATTCAAGCAGACATTCTCGATTGGAGCCCAGCAGTTTGAAACGATTGAGAGTGGCTCATTTAACATGGTAATTCACTGCAGGAAAACTTTTAATAGGAGTCTTTATAGGAAATTCTGATTCCTATTGAATTTACTTTTAAAGATAAGGAACAGTATATACTATAAATAATAATAATAATAATAAATATTCACGGACACTTAACACAACGCCTTCTAGTCCCAAACTAAGCAAAGCTTGTACTATGGAAACTAGATGGCTGATAGAATACACACATACATTTTTTTTTTGTAAATACATACTTATAATACATAGAAACACCCAGACACAGAACAAACATCTATGTTTACAACACACAAATGTTTGTTCTCAGTGGGGATCGAACCCACGACCCACAGCACGGAAGGCAGAGCTACTACCGACTGAGCCATGATGCCATGTCAAACTTACTATGATATGCCATGTTACTATGATAAACGACGCTGCATGAGATGTCCACCAAAATTATATACACATTTTTTCACCTTGTACATTACTAGTAATCACACCCGTCACCGGTGATCCTCTGACTCGCTGCCAATTGGAGCCTACTGCTGCCGAATACGAGGGATCAACGAGATTTGATCTCCAACTGCTTTGACATGTCTGTAACGATATAGTTATACTCAATCGATCTTCGGCTTAGATAAAGCAAGCTCGTATGAGCTCGTGGCCAACTCTGGTGACGGAGTTTTTAGGCCGCCTTAAGGCCTCCGTCGTGGCTTAACGACTGCTAGAGCCGGGACCGACAGTTTAACGTGCCCTCCGAAGCACGGAAGCGCTCAGATGTAAATGACACTAACGGCTTAGATGAAACTTCACTGTGCTGCTGGATTAAAATTGTCTAACACACATGAATAAATACGTTTCAGTTTCGTTTCAGCTGATTAATTTTTAGTATAATAGACCTAGTCGTAGCTGCGTAAGAGGGGTTAACTACCAACCTAACCTAACTCGGTATTATTTAGGCACTTTTAGAAATTGTCTGTGCCTCACAAATTTTTCAATAATATTTTCCTTAACCTTCAAGTTGTTTACGTGCCTCTAGATTTGAGCCCATTAACGACGTAAACGATGTCTTATTACTCGTATTTATTGCTCAATTTACGGGTTTCTTAAAATGAAAAACAAAACACAATCGTGTAGATGTTAAATGAACTCTCAGAGAAAATTTGAAATTCGTTTTGGTAGGTAGGTATATTTGCCATCAAACTGACGGAATTTTCATATAATTACTTACTGTCACATTAGATCACAGCGAGTGAAGAGGTCAGAGTGTCTTTGAGGCTTGAGACACAATAAATTGAGAACTAATGAAAAACTTCTTGATATAATTATCTTTTGACAGCTTCGATCCTCTCTAATACAAAATTTTTCAAGTAAGGTTTAGTTTTAACTAAAGTAAAAGAATTAATTCACAAAGAAAATAAAGATACAGAAGGGTTATTCCTATCGAGTCCACCGGCTGGCCCACTGGTGGACCCGATGGGAAAAAAATCGCAACGAGCCCCTTATGCAAATGAGTGGGCTCGATTTTACAATATTTACAAAATACACATGAAACAGTTGATCTATCTACAAACCGTTGCAAACGATTTATAGATAGCTCAACTGATCCAACTAAAGTACGTAATCCTCTTTTTATGTTATTATTTTTGTTCCAAATACCATTCAACTAATCTTTATCATCGCTATCAAATGAGACATAGTTTATCGAGTCGAGTAGGCTAAGCGCCCTTAGCTGGGGGTGGTGGGGCCCACTGAGTCATCATTATTTCACCCCCTACCCCTTGCAGCTAAAACTACAGTAGCTAGATTACTTTATCTTGTTTTACTAGCTGAGCAGGCGCATGATCGTTTATTCCCCGTGGAACAACTGTTGTGTAAATGGTAAATTAGTTTTCTCCCATGACACACTACGAGGCTGTGCCATACCCGGATATTCTTAAACACGGTAGACAGTATCTCTAGATCTTTTGATAGGTTAGATGGGCACTCACCTATACCTATTCTACATTCTTGAGAATATGCCAAATAGGAAGGGGAAGAGCTCAATTAAAAAGTAATCAAGTTGATCAATCAAAATCACTTCCGGTGCTTATTCAATCAAAATTGGAATTCACCGACGAGTTTCTACTCCTTCTTATAATTACGCCCTCTGCTCGGACAGACAATTTTACTGAGTCAAGAACTACTTTACTCACGTCAGTATTATGATCTGTGCTTATGTTTTTATGTTTAGTTTGAACCAGCTCTTCCACACTTGTCTGCAACATGCCGCTTAGTGTGTTAAATGACCCGGTTGATTCCCACTAAGTGGCAGTGTGCAGCCTTACTGCATCTTTATGGGGACGTAAAAGGGGCGTCTTGAAGGTCGTAGCGTATAGGGGTTTATCGTCTAGTATCGGTGTATTCTGTGGTATAAACCTATTTTACTAACCTACTTACTGACCTTCTAGATAATGATGACAAGGTTTTATTGATATAGGGTAAGGAGTTTGAGGAGTAAGAATATTTCTCGACTGTAGCTATCTACCAACTTTTTTTGCAATATGCTTGCAACATCGCAGAGAGCCTTAGTACGAGTGTTGGTGTGGAAAGCTGGTGTAAAACGTCTGACGCCTAGACACAAGTGCGCGCTGATTTGTATGGAGACACTGAGCGGATATTTTGAGAAGCTTGACTTGCGAGTATCTTCATACAAATCAGCGCACACTGTGTGTTGGGCGTCAGACGATTTACACCAGCTTTCTACACCAAAACTCGTTCTAGGCCCTCAGTTTTTATTTTATTTAATACGGTAACATTTTCCTGCCTAATTTTGAATCTTAGTATATCTTCTTCTTCTATCTTAGTATAGGATCCCTCAATCCTGACGGAGATCGTTAGGTATAACATTTGTTCGTGTCCCCCCCCCCTCCCCCAGTGACAAAACAGCTCACTATAAGAACAGACACTCGACCTTTCCTGTCAACCTTTTTGACAATGGATTTAATACCCTCTCATCTCGTCAGCATTTTTGCCGTTTATCTTTTGCTTCATCGGGCATTTTTCCCTCTCGAGGCTCAGGGTACACCTTTTCATTTAATTTAGCTACCTCAAACACTTTCAATCTTTTCTGCTGTGACTTTCAATAAGGTTACCCTAAAATGTCAGCTGAGGTGTTTATCTATACGGGCAAAGTGTAGAATTGTTTGGTGTGGGCGTGATCTTTTGACATCCCAAACTTTTGTTAGTTCTATCTATTTTTTTTTTGGACCTGCCTGTATTTTGATTGTAATACTAATATTGTTGTAATTTTACAGTCAGGAACTCAGTCAGGAGTCAGTCAGCATCGCAGTAAAATCGTACTTAAAATTATGACATTAAATCTCACAGGATAAATTCTGCTAAACCTGAAACATAAATTATAACGTGATTACAATTTCATGCTACGAGTACAAACCGCGGTACAACGTTGTGTCCACTTGCGGTAAAAGCTTTTACGGCATTGTAAAGTCATGTTGGTAGGTAGGTAGGTATGGTATTATAATATGATCTGTGGTATGGTTTTACAAAACCGGGTGAGTGTACTATGTTTTTGCCGTATACTACATAGCTATTTAGTTATGCATGGGTTCGAAGGTTGAGGTAAGCTACCCAGGGATTACACCATCTTCAAGGGCAAACGCCTTTTAGAAGATTGAATAATAAATACTTACCAACTTTTATTAAAAAGAATAATGTTTAAAATGCTGATGGAAAAAGGCTTTAAATAAATAAGAGTTTTTTGAATAAAATGAGCATAGGGTCATCTCGGAAAGCACGGTTGACATGACCTCTTTATTATTTTGATTGTTAAATATTTTAGAATTAGATAGTGCATGATGCAAATCCTTTTTTAGGACCATCGCTAGAAATGACCCGAAAAAAACAACAAATTAAAGAAACAAAAACATTATCATTTATTAATACCTAAATGAAAACTACATGACAAAATACACAAGAAACAGTTGAGCTATCTGCAAACCGTTGCAAGCGATCTAAAGATAGCTCAAGTGAAAATCATTGCTAGTAAAAAAACAAAACAGGCGTGATGTTGCGTAGTTTATTCAACGAAATAAGCTACCAGTAGCCTATAAAAGCTCTCTCGGACTGAGCAAGATTAAATCAAATAATGGAGATAGTAGACTGGGATAGAATAGATAGCACTTCAGCTGGATCAAAGAAAATAGTCTCTTTGTAAGAAGTTTTGCAAGTTGGTACACAAACTCTCAATGAACCAAACAAAACTGAACTTCATACTCAAAGACGTGTTATCTGATACTGTGAGAAAGCCATTAGTGCACGGAAATGAGTACGCCACAGATGGCGCGGTAGTCGATAAAGGTTTTATTACACGAGTGATGCGATACGGACGATACGATAAAGTTGTATCATTTGTATCGAGAGTATTTGGTCTATAGTCATTGTTAGTAGGTACGTACCTACTTTTTAAATAATACAATTTGTCTTGTGTACTTGTCGCTTCTAGCTAAGCTGCTAGCTAGACTGAGCTATGATAGAGGCTATCGGACCATTTCTTAGTAGTTTTACTGTTTTCGTTCTACCTTGAGTGAGTTTTATGCACTCAGAACATCAAGCGTGTGAACCTTTGTTGCAAACCCATGGGCTACCATTTACCATCAAATGTGCCATTTGCCTTCTCAATAGTATACAAAGACCGTCAGAAAATCTCTTTACTCGACTGGTAAATCGCTAGTGTGATGAGATCCTTTGACAGTCCGGATGTGTTGTGATGGAGGAGTATCGATTGTTTATACGACATTGTTTCATCAGGGTTATTAGCTCCACCAACTTTTTAGATCTTAGGTTACCATTTTGTGAGCATCACTACATCCCTCTTGCGTTGGCGCACACCTGACGACAAGACGTCGTTGTCGTGTCCGTAGTGACATGAAAATAAATATTCATTTAAAAAGCATGCTGTCAAAAGAGGGTTTTCGCAATTTTTTTCTTCATAAGCTGTTTTCGTTGGAAACTTATATACCGTTTTGCTTTAGCTATAACTAAAATAGCTTTTAAGAAAAAGCATATTGTAACGAAAAAGCTCTTAAAAAAACTTGCTTTTCTAAAACATATTTATTTTCTCTCCCTAACTACACGACGCGACGTCTTGTCTTGATGTAGTTTGACGCTTATATGGGTTTTGACATAGCTCTTTACCAAGACGCAACTTTGAGCCCAAGCAGTACTTTTTTATGGTGTTTGCTCTAGAATTCGTACGGTGCTAAAGCAATATGCATGTATACTCACGAAGGGCGTCATATGCATATAAAGAAAATTACGACTAATATAGTATTTACAATATTTACAAAATGTTTGTATAGGTACTTATTTCTTACCCCACTTTTCTCTGTCGTGTTAGGTGCATTTGCCCTGCTATAGATATCCAACTTCATACCTAGCCAGCCACTGTACTGAAAAGGCTACCAGCATTTTACTTTCACTTTGATAGATTTTTTTAAAGAAAGATTTGGTTTCTCCTGTTATTTTCACATTGTTGGTGAAATTAGTGGAGCTCACGTATCGTGTCTACTATCGAAATTGCTAATTCTCGCGTCAAGAGGCCTTCAATTTGTGTACGTGAAATCAAATTCTACATTAATATCAAGTACAGTCAGCTTTAATTAAACGTAAACAAATTACTTGATCGAGAACCTTCGGGGTCGGTCGAGTGTTTTGATTGTGGAACGTAAACAATCAGCATACGACAGATTTGAACAACATCAGCCGTGGTTTATGTAATTCAGGCAGAAGAGTTTAAACCTCACCTCTATTTAAAATGTATTCACAAAGAAAATTACAACTAATACAGTATTTACAATATTTACAAAATACACATGAAACAGTTGAGCTATCTACAAACCGTTGCAAACGATTTATAGATAGCTCAACTGGTCCAAATCAGTACCAATCGGAAGCGTGCCCAAGACACTGGCACTATTTAAATAATAAAAAAAAATCAAAGAATTTTCTAATGAAATCGAATGAAACTCATCTCTACGTTTGATGCCGCTACTGGTTGTCTCTAGATGACTGTCGATCACCGTATTAGTGATCGCTAGAGGTATTTCCTTGTCAACCTTCTGTTCTTCAGAGACTATAGTGACAAGAAAGACTGGTTTTTTCTTCACATGCTTTTGAACGGCCTAAAATAGCTTCATTATTTTGACCTTGTAGGTAGCCGACAACATTAAAAAAATAGTACTTTGCGAATAAATGTCTTGTATAGTTGATATGCCGATGACGGTTTTAGTTTTATACATTTTTGTGGCTGACTGTACCCAAAATATGAATACATCAGCGCACAGAGTTAACACATTCCCGATAAGATAATTATAAGATTATGTATTGTCTAGAACTTGACTTCTGTGAGCAATATTGTTAATTATTCATAGGGATTATACTGAAACTAGGCTTACTAAGATCTCATCAGGATACTGGATACTCTGATAATAAACGGATCAAGCGTGAATTACTTCATATGTGAACAATAAATAAAGCTGTCAATAGCCAAATCCCATCCCACTAATATTATAAATGTCAAAGTTAGGTGTGTGGATATTTGTATATTTTATTTATTTATTTAAAAATTTCTCACAAACAAGTAGTGCTAGGAGGACTTAATGCTAAGAGCATTGTCTACCAGTCTTTAGATTTTTGGATGTTTGTTTAATCACGCTGCAACTGCTGGTTCAATATAACTAATTGTAATATGTATAGTTTGTAACCTGGATTGACATACAGAGGCTATTTTTTATCCCGGAAAATCAGCACGATCGATATTTACACAAACTATGAAGTCCATTATATTTTAGTAGCGACTATACTAATTACCTAATTAGTCACTATGACCGGCGAGTTTTCAATCAATTGTAGTTGCTTTCACAAAAAGATTGATTACGCCCTGTCGTAAAACTATCGCAAAAAACGTAATTAGAGAGTCTCGGCCTTCTGATTTCTTGTGATAGTAAAAGCCGGCGCCGGCTTTTATGCACAAGCACATCACTGCTTTTGCCCGTTTATAAAAGAAAACAACATTACACCGCCTCATGCCATTTGCATCTCGTTCCGGTTACCGCTCCTATTGTTCTAGCGAAACCACAGAGTATAAAAGCACTTCACAAAAATGAGGGAAATAATGAAATACGCAGCGGCGGCGGCGGCGTAGTGCACTCACTCTAATGATACAGCTTTGTGGAATATGCTATAAGCAATTTGTGTCGTAATAATAACAAATTAATGATCTCTTGATAGTTGCATTTAGAGCTCTATGTATTAGGGTATATGGTTCTTTAAAGCAATTTTCAGGTTTATTTCACACGATGCCTTCTAGTCACAAACTAAGCAAAGCTTGTCCATGGCTGCAACAGCGCTTCACTGATAACTGATTGCTAATTCAAAATGATTACAGTCGATGATTTGCGATCAAGTTTAATTAATTCTATGACTGTTTGTATCGAAAGTAAAGTTAACTGAAAAACTAAACATACTATAAAAAAAATTATAATACTTGTTAAAAAAAGAAGGATAATTTCATCGATAGAGTTTTTGTTGTAACTTTCAACGATCAAAGACAAATATAATGTTCGAAAATAGTGTTATCTCATGTTATCTGTGCGCTATTGACCCAAATGATAAGTTATTATCTTTTCAACACACTTGCTCATAAAGTGGCTCTATGGTCACCGCAATTAGGCACATAATGACACCCATAATCAAACTGTGACTTTTTCATTGCTATAACTCACAAGTGAGTTATAGATTTTTTTTTTAAATTTTATTGGTCGTGTATCTTTGTTACTAAAAAAGTTTTTATTCAAAAAAAAGATCGTGTTCAATAGAACAAATACATGAATGTTCCTATTTCATGCAACTTCTTATTTAAATAGATAATTTTAACTCGTACGTGTTTAATAAATAAAACTTTCACTCAAATATAACTTTTGTTTTCTCTGTAACAAAAGAAAACTTTAAATTCCCCATTTTTTACGTGGCAGAATAGGCGCAAGCCCTAAGCGCGGAAAATAAATAAAAAAAAAACCTCATCCCTTTAGTCTGTGGCCGATCGCAATGCGCGCGCATAGGAAAACTGATTAATTTTTCCCGCCATAGCGAAATATTTTTCACAACGCGTTTTCACTGTTGAAATTATAGTTATTTTATTCACAAGTGTGTTGAAAAACGTCGTATGATACACGTGTGTACTGATGATTACCGTTCTCGGCTTTCTTAAGACCCTCGCCTACGGCTCGGGTCTCAATGGCACCTCGGCGGTAATCACCAATGATACACACTAGTACCATAATGTACTATTACCCCACTGATACGCCTATAAATAAATAACAATAACTAACTTGATAATGCAAAAATGTAACCTTATAAAAAGTGCAAGGTCACTTTGAGCAGAATAAAATATAGTCTGGAACTCGTACCAATCTACCTGCTGTACGTTGTCACTGAAAATGGTATGGTTTCGATAAGCAATCTGTGTTCCAAAATAAAAAAAACACCTACCTAACTTCTAGTAAAACCATCCACACGAAGAAGAATACCTCATTCTTTTTCACATTGCAAATTCATCGCCACTAGAATATTAACTAGGATAGGTGATTTATATTTTGATCGGGATGACACCCGATCAAAATATAAATCACCTATCCTAAGTCCAAAAAACCTTCGCCTCCATTCAGTTTAACGGCCCGCTCTATTGGGTAATAGACCTCGCCACATTGTTTTCCTTGCGTTTCTCATTTCACCTTTTTATTTTCGCCCTTTTCAGGCCCTAGCACGATTACATGTGACAATCGTAAACGTATATCTGAAATACACTGCGCGGTGACACTACAACGCTCGACAGTCGAGCTGGCGTTGACGCGCAATATGACTCGAATACGTTGGACCTATACGTAGGCTTACGTAACGAGGCGTCTGTCAGATTTGTTCGTGCTCACACCCTGTTGAGTGAAGGTCACTTTTGTTTTTTCAGAAACATCGTGAAGAAATTGCACGGGCGATATATTTTATTCGCCCTGAATTTGTTTGGTGAAATGGTTGGAATTCCATAGGACGCATTTTTTACCTTACTCTACACAAGAAAAATAATAATTACTCGTACATAGCTAGTGAAAGCTTCCTAAATATTGTCTGGCTAACCCATCTTCCATGCCGTGTCTGTGGCAGTTATATAGTCTATAGCAAGATATAATAAAACAAGAAGAAGAAGAGGTATTGGAGTAGGTACAGATAGCGCGTAAAGATGTATTTTTGAGAAAAGTTGTATTCTTGGAAGAGAAAACATTGATTTGAAAGTTACTTTCTATAACCACCACACCAAGGGAGATACCATCCTTTCACTATTAAGCTTGTTATTTTTATTATTTTTACTGCGGATATTTTCACACTTTTCTGTACCAATGACATTGGTTCATAAAAACTTATTTTATAAAATAAATTAAAATATTTAGAGCTCCGATATATGTATAAACAAAAAAAGATAAATAAACATACTCTATGAAAAACGTGGGAAACCCGTCGAAGATAAATAGGTACTGTGTCGAGAAAATAGAAAGTATACTTACGCGAAGAAAGTAAGAAAATATTTGACGTTATTCTACTACATTATTTTGTTCCGTGTTACTTTATTTTTGTAAATCATGCACTTATAAACAGAGGAAAGAAAACAAAACACTTATTACAACGTATTTTATTCAAACAACACGAATAATTTATTTTGGACAAGGTTCTATGAAAGTAAAATATTTTTTTGCTTCACGAACTCAAGCCTCACCTACTTCCATTATTTTTTCCCATGAAAAAAGCTCACGTTTTTACCAGCTAAAACCTTTGATGGAAAATGCACTGACGTGAGCATGAGCATGGTAACTAGATTTACGTCACGTGTTGAAAGAGTTTGGTTGTTGAGGGCAAATGAGGTTACCTATGTGTTTCTATTGAAGGCGGTATACGGAAAAGCGGGATAATTAAGGTGTTTTTGCTTTGCGCTTGTGATTTTTATGGCTTCATAGGTCGTTGATTTGTAGTCTTGTTGATTTTTGGTAACCTAACGTAACTAATAATGTAATTAACGTAACGTAATAATGTATTTATTGTAACGTAATAATGTAACGTTAATGTAACGTAATAATGTATTTATTGGTTTGAACTGAGTGGTTTATTTTTTTTAGGTTTAGCCTAAATAAATACAATATTTCTTGTATTCAAAAAAATATCAATAAAAACAAACCTTATATCTCTTGTTAAAGAGTTTTTTTTGTATGATTCAATCTTACTTGCACGTTTCTTAGAATTTTGTCATATAATGTTAAAGTATCACTAAAAATATCACTTTTAAATATTTATAAAACATCACTTTGAAGTATTTCTTTTTAATAGAAAAGGATTTCATCGCCAGCGAAATTGCTCTTAATATTTTTTCCGAGATTTCGTTTATGAAATCGGCTCACAAACAATTTCATTCGCTTTTTATATTGATGAGCGCGCAGTCAAAACGATCCCTTCCAATTTTTTTGATGGCAATGATTGAAGAACGTTTTAAATTAAATAACAAGTAAAGTCGTTGACAAAAAAGTCTGTAAAACTTGAATATCGTGGAAATCCTGAGAGCTATCTTATTGAAATTGAGTTTGATAGACAGTTTAATAAGTAACTGTTTAGCTTACTATGTCACTAAACTAACATTCATAGTTTCCAAGATATTCAAGTTTTAGATGACCCGGATTTTTTGCTCTGGAGTGTATTATGTTCAGTTGTGAATTGTACCTGAAAACCAGTGAAAACCAAACAATAGAGTCCTTTTCAGTTGAAGTAGAGTTGGGCTAATAAAACTGAATAAATAATTACAGAAGTTACAGGTAAGGGTTTCAAAAAAGTGTAGGCTTAGCGCATTAATTAATATTTATTTAATCCGCTTCATTTTAGTTATTTTGTTGGAAAAAATATATGAATAAATATTTCTCATTGTTGAGCAGTTACCTTTTTTTATCACAATAATTGCATTGCTTTTCAGAGCACGTCTACTAAGAACGTGCTTTGTCGGGCACTATGCTCAACTCAATTCTACCAAAACTGCTACGTCGTAGCTATAGGCTACGCCGTAGCTACGTAGCTAAACGCTACGCCGTAGATCTAACTAGGAATAGGTCTTGAAGGTAGTAAAAATACTGTTATTACTTTTTCAGTCACTTAATTTCAGTTACATGAAGCCAAGTCAACCAATTAAATGAAGAAATTACTCGGTTCAGATTAAGAGCTTCTTTTACATAAATGTCGTCTATTTCAGCGCTAATACGGAACCATGGCGGTGCAAAACCTAATCCCCTTTTAAATTAAAAAGTTTTACCAGTGCTGGGAAGATGCTTACGGCCAAATATAATTTTATTTAGTTCCTAGTCAAAGTTGACTCTAAAATATTCCTTCTGATTTGGCATCCAAAATTATATAGGATATATATTAATAATATATATTAATTAAGTATATTAATGAAAGGCATTTTTTGCAGTGATATGATACCTACTTGTTGCATCCACAAACTGGCTCTCGGCTATACTTTTTATCATATATCTGCATCAATAATGATTTTTTTCAATAGCAAAGACGGCTAATGGCAAAAAAATTTTTGTCGAGTAAGCACTCTAATACTAAAATTATTTTTTATTCAATATTTTCTTAACTATGTACAAAAATGTACCCCATCACTAGTGCTCAAGGGCAAGACCCCGATATCTCAGCTCGCAGGGTTTTATTTGAATAGGAGCAGACCGTACGAGTCCGGGGGGAATACTCGCTTCTCACCTTACGTGACCTTCGGAACTTCGCCTTCTGATAAGGTCACCGTCAGTTGAACAAACAATAGACCTGGTAGATGTTTTGTTTTCCTTGATTCCTATTGGAAAGTCCTATAGCTCTTTATTGAGCTTTTATAGTAAATGGAGTGAGTTGAAAAAAGTAATTTGAATAGTGTTAGAATTCGCGCGTATCGCTATATTGCGGCATTAATAATAATACTTGGTCTTTCATTTTCAGAATTTTATTTCAAATTAGCCGTCGCCCGCGGCGTTGCTCGCGTTCTAGACCCTTTAGAGTGTGACTTTTCAAAATTCCTTTCTTAGTGCACCCTACACTACATAAGGATACTACCTTCCAAATTTCATACCTGTAGGACCTATGGTTTAGGCTGTGCGTTGATTCTCTGTCAGCTTCAAAAGAGTTTTATATATTGATGATTGGTATTTTAACTTAGCTTAACTTATATTGAGATGCTTATATTAATTAGACCAGCAGGTGCCAAAACTCTGAAAATAAGTACAAGTACACTATGTAAAAAGTCAAAAACAAAATGTTTATTTATAACCCTGTATTTTTCCTGTATTATGTACTGTACTCTTGATTTGTAAGGGTCTAATAATATTACACTGTATTGTGCTTACATTTTACAGCAGCATTTGTTGGGTATAAACTTGTCCTACTGTGGAATCACTATAGTTTGAAACTTCAAAACAGTTCCTAAAAGGTTTTCTATATATAATCTGTGGGTACACACCGTTAATGGACACTGCTCTAGAAGTTGACTGTTTGAGTTGCGAGCGAAATGAAAAGTTATGAAAACGTCCATAATTGAGTTAGTTAAAAGCATGTTTGAATACGTCCTTAAAACTTCCCAAATATCCATTTAAAAACTCATATACAAGCAAATGTAAAACTTTAGCAACAAACACACAATTTGCATTTGAAATTCACCGTTAAATTGTGGATTCTGTTCAAAACTTTGGATTTGAGATGAAAATTATTTAAAAAGTAAACTTCACCGACGTATATTTTGCCACAACTTCCAAACGTTATTCCTTTGAATGTTTTATTACAAAAGGTAAGGTTCGCAACGGATTTTTATTATTAGAGTAAGAGGCGTTTCTTATGAATATTTATCGATTTGCTCTCTAGATATGATAAGTATTAGTTACTAAGCATCGAAGCTTCGTACACGAGCGTGTGAACAGATTTCCATCACACAAAGGTCACAACCTGTTATTCAAATCTGCTATGAATATTCTAGAACCACAGAACACGCGCTCAATAAGATACAAAAGCAATCATAGTATACCTGAGGGCTCCCTTACGGGTGTACTCTACATACGGTAGGTGCACTGTATTTTTTTTTTACTAAAAAAACAAAAATACCGCAGAGAATGGTTGGTAAATTCTATCTGTATGCTAACTAAAAAATTGTAAATAATTTTTTTCAATCTACATACATAATTTTAATCTATATTTTTTTATACACTCGGAATTTCGGTCGTCTGAGTTTTATAATACCGGATTGTCGTGATGTTAATATTCTATCCTATCTCCACACTATTGAGGTTATTTAATAATTTCACGGTCTTTTTAAATGTAAATGAGACGGTTTCGCCTCAGCCACTCGGCTCTTTGACACGACGAATGGAATGGATCTCGTCCAGGAAATTGTCGAATGAAAAAGTTAATACGAAACCCCACTTCACTTGAAATCTAATCATGGAGCAATTAACTATGTAGATATATATTCACAAAGAAAATTACAACTAATGCAGTATTTACAATATTCACAATATTTACAAAATACACATGAAACAGTTGAGCTATCTACAAACCGTTGCAAACGATTTATAGATAGCTCAACTGGTCCAAATCAGTACCAATCGGAAGCGTGCGTGCCCAAGACACTGGCTGCATTGCCGCGCTGATAAATTATGGATGGACCACAAAACCACAATGTAAGGAATTTTCAGTTAGTTTTTATGAATCTGTGTTTTGCATTTGCATAAAACGATAATAAATTAGCTACATATGTACCTAGGTAGGTAAATCTAGACTTTTCTATCATTATCTAGATAAATTAAATATGGGACTGTCAAAAATAGGTCGAAATGGTTTTGTGTATATAAATATTTGCTTAGTTTGAGACTAGAAGGCGTTGTGTTAAATGTCCGTGAATATTTATTTATTTATTATTATAAACACATTTTTACCAAACTTGGCAATAAAATATGGGCATGGACTAAATCCACGAATAAAATAAGTACAATCATTAAAATTCATCAATACCAACTCACAGATAAAACAATTTTGCTCGACATCATTTATTAAAAAAAAATACAGATAAAGCTAAAACGTGCGTTCACTCCTAAACCAGTCCAAATAAAATGGTTTAAGAGATTCAATAACTCAGGCACTTTGTCTCTTTCACTTTAATTGGGAAAAGGGATTTATGTTGGACTCGAAGTTGATTGCATCCTCTTTATACAAGGTGCAAGAACACTACCGAAAACTTCGGGAGGGTAAAGCAATCATCAATATCAACTTCTTATAAAAACACTTATGAGAGCGCGGAACATAAAATACAGTTCCATACCAAATGTAAACTTACTCAGCAAACATGTATGGAAAAGCTGATATTTTTTGTATTCATATAGTTGGTTCTTTAGAAATTTTTTTTAGGAATAATAATAATACACCCTGTATAATAAATAGCCTTAGTAAATATCTTTATTTCAGAATTAGGTGAAGGTTTGTAGGTCAAACAGCTGAGTAGATGGTATTTAATTTAGGCAATCTGCCAGCTGAGTTATTGTAAAAACATTTTATTTGGCTCAAGAGTAGACCAGGTTTCAAGAAAATGAATAAATTAGATTTGCATGTGCCAACATTTATCAAGAGAACTAGAAAATCATTGAAAAACTGATTATTTTGGAATATCTAGTAACTGCCTGTTCAGGCTTACATCTCAGGGTAGTGGACCCAGAGTTGTAAGGCAGAGGTAGGGTAATAGTTAGGCATACCATCTGAGCCCGTAGTCTGTGCATTTGTTTTACTTTCGACTCGAGTATAGCACACGCAAACGCATTTGCAAAGTGAGAAATTTTGTATGAAAACCGGATGAGCGCCTCTAGCGGGAGATTTGGGAATTGTGTGATTCCCAACAAAATGACTCGCTTTGCGAATGCGTTTGCGTGTGCTACACTCGAGTCGAAAGTAAAACAAATGCACAGACTACGGGCTCAGGAAAACAAAAGAAAACGTTGGGCATGATAATGATACTTCTAAGTTACCTGTTTCATCACTAACTCATACGAACCACAGATCATAGTTTTGCTATCTACAGCCAGTATTACACTGAAGGAGTTCTCAGAATTCAGCTCACAAAGAAAACTAAGCAAATAACACTACAGCAACGAAGTCGCGAGTACTTCACTAGTTAGAGGAATTTCATTTTACGTTACTTGCGAGGTTTCTCAGAAGAGTATTCCAGGTAGGTAGCTAATAAAGTATTCATACATCCAGGAGCTCTACCAAACTTATACTTACCAACAGTAGAGATTGCAAAATGATGTAACTAAACGAAAGTAAGTTTTTACTAGAACATGTTTTACCATGTGACCTATGCACATGCAACTTTTTTTTATATGATATAAGTAATGGAACAAGCTGATAGCTCACCTGATGTTAAGTAGTAACTTCTGCCTATAACAATGCATTACCTCACAGAGCAAATACAATGAGGACGTGCCCTGTAAGGCAATGCACTTCGTCCATCACTCTGAGACGTAAAGATCTTGAAGTCTCATGTGCGTGTAATTACACCGGCGCCCTTACCCTTCAAACCGGAACACAGCAATGCAAGCATCACTGCTTGGCGGCGTAGGTACCTATGTTAAAATATAAGGATGTAATTATACTCACAAAACAGTATTAAAACACAAAACTACTAGCCAATTGGCACACAAAACTGTTTTGAAAGTTTAGTAAAAGATTGCTCTTTTTTAAAGTATTTTGAAGGTGTAAACCTCATGAAAAACAAAAAAGTTACGAACTTAAACTTGGCCACTGCAAAACTTAACGAAATATTTTACCATGAAGATCCGGTTTCAGAACTGAGAAAGGATGTAAAAAGTTGAGCAAAGTCCGTTTTTCAGGCAGTCGTGCCGTGGGGAGACGAAGTTCCTGAGTTGTAATAAACATTGTCTCTTTTCGCCACCGACACGGCATCTCAACGATATTGGCTAATCTAATCTTATTTAGTACCAACCGGCCAATGATTGATCTTATGTTTTATTTGAACTTATTTAGTTTATACTCGTCCAAGAGTTTGTAGATTGTTCTTCGGACTATTAAAACGCATTAAGAAGTAGGTACTTTCAGTAGACGCTTTCACGACACGACACCGATGTTCAAGTTCGAGCCATTGACATGTTGGACGTTGGTATCGTATAGATATCGTGACGGCCTGCGTATAAGCGCCCGGAGTGTTCAGCGTGCAATAACGGACCTAAGGACCTAAGTAGATTAAATCAAGTTTACGTAGTAGCTAGTGTTATTATCGTTGTTGGGAAGTTTCTCTTGTAGTCAGCTGTGGAAGGAACAAGATAAGTTTAATTAGTTAAATTGGTAAAACACGAATAGGCACCTATAGATAGGTACTACTTGTGTTTTACCAATTTTCCAGGTACTTTGTGTACTCTAAAGCCAATATGTCGATACAGGAATCGTTACTCAAGCATAGATTTGAGTAGAGATTTTCATACAAAAATCTCCAGATCAGTAGGGCTACTCCCGACCACCGCCGTTCCAAATTGGATCCGGATTTTGACAGATTTGTGTCATTTTGTGCTGGAAAATGACAGGACTTCGATCAAAATCTATGAATCCGGATTGGAACTGTGGTCGAGAGTAACCCACCAGTGCCTGAGCAGTGAATCAGCATACGGCTCTATGAATTATACCTGCTTAGATATTCAACATTGATAACTATAACGCCTGGCCTAGAACTGCAAGTCTAGCTTTCTTTTTACTTTTAATAATCCTTTCAAACTTGCTGAGACACGAAGGTACATTCTCCGCTCCAGACTCCTCCACGTTTAAAATATTATGCGCATACATTCTATCAAGGAGGTAATCTTGTTCGTCTCAAACTGCTGATGTCTGCGATCGTACCTCGATAACCGAACATCTCAACGGTTTTTGAAGATATTGCATGTTTACCTGCTAAAGAAGTTTTCTGAAAAAACGGTGAACTCCGTATGACGGCCGTTACAGTGGATCAGCAATAATCTCAAGATTCAGTTCTATGACAGGCGTCACAGCTCAATCGGTAATAGCTCTGCCTTCCGTGCTGTAGGTCGTGGGTTCGATCCCCACTGTGAACAAACATTTGTGTGTGGAAAACATAGATGTTTGTTCTGTGTTTGGGTATTACATACAACAAACATCTATGTATTACAAATATGTATTAACAAAAAAAAAAAGTATTATATCAGCAATGTAGTTCCCATAGTACAAGCTTTGCTTAGTTTGGGTGTGGTGTGAAATGTCCTTTACTTATAGGAACTATCGAGATCCATAGGTATTATTGCGATTATATTTTCCGTATCGTTTCCGATTGACACATTCAATTACTTGCATTGCATGTCGATTGGCGTCGAGATATGGTTCATTATATAATATTGCCATGATAATATCCATTCTTTGTGACAGCTAAGCAATATATAAGAAAGTTAATTCTCTTAGTGAAATCTAGTAAAAATATTATTGCTAGCCAAATTCGTGACTTTTAGATCCCAACAAAATCGCTAAAACATTTTTTCAACAGACTTGCTCATAAAGTGGCTCTATGGTCACCGCAATTAGGCACATAATGATACCCATAATCAAACTGTGACTTTTTCATTGCTATTTTATTTTATTTTAGATTTTTTTTTACATTTTATTGGTTGAGTAGCTTTGTTACTAAAAAAGTTTTTATTCAAAAAAAAGATCGTGTTCAATAGAACAAATAAATGAATGTTCCTATTGCTTGCTCATTTCATGCAACTTCTTATTTAAATAGATAATTTTAACTCGTACGTGTTTAATAAATAAAACTTTCACTCAAATATAACTTGTTTTCTCTGTAATAAAAGAAAACTTTAAATTCCCCATTTTTTACGTGGCAGAATAGGCGCAAACCCTAAGCGCGGAAAATAAATAAAAAAAAAACCTCATCCCTTTAGTCTGTGGCCGATCGCAATGCGCGCGCATAGGAAAACTGATTAATTTTTCCCGCCATAGCGAAACATTTTTCACAACGTGTTTTCACTGTTGAAATTATAGTTATTTTATTGTTATTTTATTCACAAGTGTGTTGAAAAACGTCGTATGATACACGTGTGTATTGGTGATTACCGTTCTCGGCTTTCTTAAGACCCTCGCCTACGGCTCGGGTCTCAATGGCACCTCGGCGGTAATCACCAATGTACCACACTAGTACCATAATGTACTATTATTAAATTTTATTTAATAAACAGCTAGACATCGTTTTTAAAAATTTTCGGTGCGATTGAATTTCAAGCCGATATGAAAAAATTCCAGGGACTTTAAGCACGCCGTTATCGGTCTCCAATATAGGATTAAATTTATTTGAGACGGGTTCGCTAACAGTATTTATTTTTAAAATGAATCGCACGGATTATCTGGCTAAGTAGTTCGTGCTTGCTTTCATAATTTTTACTTTGTGCAAACAATCTCAAAACCAAAAAAATACGAAAAGAAAGAGCAAGTTTGAAAAGCGTCCTCTTTATCAAGTCAGTATTATCTTTTAAAAAGTGACCGAATAACCGAGCTTAAAAATACTGTTTAAAAATATATTCGAAAAACTTCACTTCAAAAGTATCTAGAGGTTATTGCCAGATACGCGATGTTCACAGACATTGGATTGTGCAAACGGCGAACTATATTTACCTAAAATAATCGAATAATTTGTATAAGTACGCGTGAATCGACAGCTACTAAAACGCGGAAGCCCACAGATGAAAATACCACGGGTGGTCACCCATCCAACAATGACTGCGGTGAACGTTACTCTGAATTTAGACAGCCATGCGAGCCAAAAGCGCTTCAATACCTACACAAAGCCAAATCGACCTTGCGAATGCAGATAGTTCTATTTACGTGTAAAAGCCTTTAGGACTCCCTAGAGCACCTAGCTTAGCCTTTTTGGATTACCTACTCTGTAGATCTGTGTCACGACAGAGCGAGGACTTAGTTGGGGTCTGAGTAAGTACTGTTTTCTGACGTTATCATATGGCTTACTGTGTCTCAGGTAGTTGTCAACTACAGGCGTTTTTACATGCCACCGAAATTATACCAATGTGTTCTGTGGCGTCACTGACGTCCATATTATTTTAGTTCAACCCCCTAAAATATCGGTATATCGTGTCGGCATCGGTATTGGACAGTTTGCATACGCCCAGTATAGTCAAGTATTTTTTATACGACGCTAAAAAGAGCTCGTCTATCTAGTAAAACCCTTGTTCTACTTGCGTTTCTAGCAGGACTAACAAAAACACTTCATTTGTTTTTTGCCCTGAGATAATACTGGGACCTTAATCCTGAGTATGAAGTACTATAATCAATTTTGTGTCTTTCTACTTTACTCGAATGGAATCGGAATGTGACATTTTTCTCACAATTGAGAACAAAGCAATGTTCAAACTAGTGCTAGGGGTTTTGGACCGAGAAAGGATGAAAGAGTCCTTCTAAAAGCTTAAAAAAGGTTTTGCCGCTCTAGTTTCTTGAATGGGTCTTTATTCGGTAGCTGTAGTAGTGCCATTATTTTTGGGTTACTTTAAAACATGGTAAAGATAAAAGCTGTCAGCAAATTGTACTTTTTACGTAGGTATATTTACGTTTCTCTGTAGAATGTCACGTTCGTTGGCTAGAAGTGTTGATGACGACGCTGCGATAGTGAGTTCCTACTATGACACTACTTGTTAATATTTTTTGTCATTTGGCCAGATAAGTTTGTAACACTCTAAAAAAACTGACCATGTTGTTTGGCAAAAATATCTTAGAGTTATGTAGATATTCATATTTTTTTCCATTGAAAATATGTGCAGTATCTACATTCAAGAACCCCGCAGAGGTTGAACCTCTAAGCTAAGTCACAGACGTTCAAATTAGCCCTCTAACTCCCTCCGGCTAGTGGGCGCTAGTTTGTGTTGGAGAGCTCCTAAATTACTTTGTTTTATTGAACTCCGACTACGTGATTTATAATCGGTTTGGGAGGTTTATTAGTGCGCCAACTTTATGGTGCTAATTGGACCAGTTTTAGACTTGTTTTACTTCTGTGCTAACAATATAAATAAGTATCTACGCATATTTTTTTCGTTTTGCAATAAAACATTGAGAAAACCTTTTTTTTTTAAACTGGCTACACAAGAGCTTGGTATTGAATGAGCTATACTGCCTAAGGCTTGGTTTTATTTTAAAGTACTTAATATGGAGTATTTTTTATACTTGTACTGGATTGAGATCATGGATTAGGATGGTTCTTGTGACGAATGTGGGAGCCCTTGCCACTCTTTCGTGGCTACGATTCAATTGTTAATTCCGATGTGAGACAAGTTTCTTCTGAGGTTCGATACAATTGTTACTTTTACTTATGGAGGTCTGAAGGCATTCCTATCTTTTTCAAATTGACGTAGGTAGATCCTCAAACACCTCGGGATAATCCGGGACTCCGGCCAGCTGTTTATCGAAAAGGGACAATTCGTTGTCAAATTCCCTAAATTGTTGGCTCTTGTTGAACCCTCTTACGGTAATAAAAAGGTTGCTCACTTAATGTAGATTAAAAATAATCTTTTGTATCAACTTGTGTTTTATCAAACCGGACTGGTGTGGTAAAACATAAATTGATAGCAGTAGAAATAGGTACAGTAGTACTACTTCCCCCGACGAGTTCTTTCTCAAAGAGCTCACCAACTGCAAACAGTATCCAAGCTTCTAAATTCAAATTTCGTGCCTCACACGATCCATAACTTGCAAATTACGTTCCGGGTATGCGTTGCGGTCGCCGATCGCAATCACACACAACATACATTCAAATATGCTATATAATATTCTTCCGCACTGTGGGTCGTGGGTTCGATCCCCACCGAGAAATAACATTTGTGTGTTGTAAAAAAACATAGATGTTTGTTCTGTGTCTGGGTGTTTCTATGTATTATAAGTATGTATTTACAAACAAAAATGTATGTATGTATTCTATCAGCCATTTAGTTTCCATCGTACAAGCTTTGCTTAGTTTGGGACTAGAAGGCGTTGTGTTAATTGTCCGTGAATATTTATTTTATTTATAAAAAATTGCAATCTCTGTTTGTATACCGACCTGTGGCAGTCATTTGATTACTATTCAGATTTTTCTAGTTTGCAGAAGAGGTCTGAAATCTTTTACGCCAATGTACTTATTGTGGTATATTCCGGAAATTCATACTAATAAATCTCTACCGATGGAGATTCTAGTTTTTTTGCCAGAAATCCTCATTGACTACGTCACACTACGTCGTGCGTTTGGTGTAGCAGTCCATCCTACTCATAAGGTTTTCAACTTTTAGTCATATTAAAACCCAAAAACCTTCAATAAAGTGGTTAAAATGTCGGTGCTGAACACGGAATCCTCGTGAATCCGGTATCCCGATCACTAGAGATGAGGGGCGCGGGATAAGCCGCTTTCAAGTAGGCACTTCGTAGGTCTCTTTCTGTACCGTGACAAAGGATATACTTTCTATAGACTCTTTTGTAGGTTAAAATACACACGGTCTCTTTCAGAAAGCACTAACTTGGTATTGTAAAAGCGAAATAAAATATTTCTTATCTTATCAGATACATAGGTACTAATCGATAATACTTTGTCGCAGAGTCAGATAATTATGACTCAAAAAAAAACTCACTATAAAGTATTATTGGCATCCCGAAACTATCTTGTAGAGGTTCAGTAGACAATATTTTCAGTTTATTTATTCGATAACAATTTTTTACAAATAATAACTTTTTTTATTTAGCTTTTCTTGGACAACACTTATCAAAATTTTTAATATTACAGCGTCAAGTAAACAATTAGATAAATAGTTTTCATACGAAGTTTAAAAATTATAGTAGGTAATGTAAAGTTACTGAGTATAAATCATGGCTTCTGATTGTACAGTGATACAAAATGTGTAATGAAATCCAATCCATTAGGATTTGTTCAATGTATTAGAGTGGAACGGATATTTGTAGACTTATTTTTGAAAAAAACTCTATTTAAAAGGTTCGTCCAGTTGTTACACTCATGGACACTCTTAACTGAATTTCAGGATATTTTTTATTTTCAATTTAGGGAATACGCCTGCCCATCGCGCCATAATTTAATTGTCATTCGTCCTTCATCGGTATTTTCGTATTTTGCATCACGAACCGACTCCCTATAGGGATGGCAGGAATCATTTCCTTTCTAAATTGCCTATCGACCGTGCCTAGGGTTGCCACATAACCCTTTTTCACCGCACTGTATCCTTGATCTTGCTACATGGCTTTTTCTACCATCGACACGTAATAAATGTTTACGTGTCGACAAAATCATGTTAGCATAATATATTACGAATAATATGTCTCTTTTTGGTTTTATATTGACGTTGTGTTTTTCATATGAAAAGGTTAGCATGTTTTTTTACTTTTTATATTATTATGATCACATACATACAACGCTGAATAAAAAGACTGAAACCGTTGAAAGCCGTTGTTGGACAAACAATTGATTGTTGATTTCTCGCTTTGCGAATGCGTTTGCGTGTGCTATAATCGAGTCGAAAGTA
This sequence comes from Eulithis prunata, assembly GCA_918843925.1. NCBI lineage: Eukaryota > Metazoa > Arthropoda > Insecta > Lepidoptera > Geometridae > Eulithis > Eulithis prunata. The sequence goes on along the minus strand of OU974016.1, from coordinate 770,748 downwards.
AAACAAATGCACAGACTTGGGGCTGTAGGGTTTCACAATAGCAATAAAAACTAGATCAGTGGCCACAAGTGACAAAGACCTAATAAATTCCACAAAAAGGAAAAAGCTGTCACAATCTACCGACAGCGACACCCTTAAGTATTTACCTTTTCCACGTGACAACCCTAAATACATTATGTATCCTCTTTATCTCACGATGGGAACTAACTGCTATGTATTCTGTGAACACGTTGTCGTTTATTGAATTTACGTGTTGATACAGGTTGATATGAGATCAAATTAATGGGGGCTGGAGGTATCTCTTTCAAGTACATGCGTGTTATGTGGTGTGCTGTGATCTCGTGATACTGAGATGAATATTAATGTAGAAATTGATCAATAATATGCTATGGTTTTTTTTATACAACTAAATGATGGAATAAGCCGATGAGACTTAAAACCGACTTGTCTCAAAGCGATGGGCGCAATGTAACGCATCACAGAGCATGTTATAGGCAGTGGTTACCACTTAACATCAGGTGGAACATCTGCTTGTGACACTAAAAAAAATTAAATGTTACTAGTTTGTTTGAAAGTTTACACAAGTCTAAAATCAATCGTACGTAGGTACGTTAACTGTACCACAGACCATATAATACTATCCTGTACATACCAAATGTAGGAGATCGCCAGTACTTACCTACTGTACATATGGCTACACTGTCTTATGTACTAACTAGGTAGATGAAATAAAACATCTTGTTTTACTCTACTGCATTAGAAAAAGATCAGCGCGGTTTTATTATTATTTTAATTTTTAATATTGTTGGAAATGTCGTTCGGACTCCAATAAAATCCAGTAGGTATATTCATTCGAACAGCTTCATTGAGAGCGCAGACAAAGCGACCAGCACGCCCCGCTGAGCCGTCCTGCCCCGCACCACCCCGATTGCCTGCCTCCCCCCGCTGGACACCACAACTCGAATACAATACACAGGCCACTCTTAGCTTTTGTTAGGCTACACTTGGGTGTACTTGTGTGGTATATGTTACACAGTCTAAAAAAATACTAATTTACACTCAACACGCCCTACAAGCTCTTCATAATAGAGTTTTTTCAGGCATGGTTAAAAAGTTGCCATCAACGCTGTATAAATCATAAATATTGCTTATTTGAAAAGACCTCGATTAGCCGGATGATTATGTTAATCCATTACATCAGTAATGGGCAAGATTTATGATTTAAATGCATGATTTTTGAATGAAAAATTCATGGTAGGTTTTTTAAGAGTAAATAATGGAACAAGCAGATGGCCCATGGTATTGTAAAATTTATTGTAAACTAAACTTTAAAAGTATTAAAAGGGTAGGTTTCTGACCCACAAATTCCTGTCCGTAATTTTCAGGATCATGTCGATGAGCCCCAAATGCTTAGAAAGTTTGTTTAAGAGGGGTGCATTCATAAAATATTTCATGACTCACTTAAAGGTCTGAATATAAACCCAAAAGAACGTGAGTTTTCCATTAGCAATTCAATAAACTTCATAATATCAGTGGGAATGACTTGAGTGATAACTAAAAGATATCTAATCTCACAGAATAGATATAGTAGGTACTTCATACAAATGGTGTGCTATCTTGAAAAATATTGCGAGCGTGTATTGGAGATCAAAGCCTTTGGAATCTTGTTTCATCGCCTTTGAGCGTATTGTTCAAACAATGCGAGTGAAAATGGAGCCACGATTTAGCAAATTTCAAAACGGCACAATTTAAAAGACAAGAAAAATTCTTCTGCACATAATACCAGTAGGTCCAAGAATAAACTTATAAAAAACATAGTGGTTTTGGCCATCTACATCGGGGCCAGGTCAGAACGGGGTCAGGCATTTCTAACCCTTTTTTTATGATCTTCTATCAAGTATTGTCAAGTATTCTATGCAAACCTAGCAGTAATATTGCCTAAGTAACTATTCTAACCCGCATATCCAGGTCATCCGAAATCTCTACCCAGAGTTCCAGCCTGAACCGCAACGCCTCAAGTTACAAACTAGCCTCCGAGACCACTCGTACTTGTAAGAAACAATTAGGCGGCGAAATTACAGGGCAAGCATATACGACACCTTCCCTTAGAGCTAAGAACAGCATACGTATAGCGTGTAGAGGTACTTACCATGGTATGAACAATTGAACATCATAGTTTAAAAAAGTAAGTTCAAAAACAAAAGCCTGACAAAAAATCACGCTCTAAAAAGCATGAAATAAGAAAATATTGTTATCTGAAATTGTTATGTACAATAATGTACATGTTATGTTTAAAGGATTCTGTCGGAGCAAGCTAGTCTGAAACTAAATCAGCAACAAATTGGAAAGTTATAAATTCATGAAGAAATCGTCTACAATTACTGTAATAATAAATGTTAGGGAAGAATGGAAGAAAATAACGTTTTGTTTTGACTAAATAAGACCCTGAGAGGTGATTTAGCTAAGTAGATAAGTGAGAGAAAATAGAAACGACAAAGGACTTTATTACACTTTATTATGAATGTTCTCGATCATAAATGGATCTTGGAATGTACTAAACGGAGTTTTTTTTCTATTCACGGACATATCGCACAACGTCCGTGTCCAGCTGTTAACTTCGATCCTCACTGATTGGTACATAGCTGGATATCTAGTGGAGATTCTAATCTTGCTCACACTACTCTGTGACTAACCCTAGGGTTGGCATCCGCGGTATTTTAATTACCATATTGTCCCCAATTATGCGAAACCGGCGTAATGACGCGGTTGACGAGGAATGCACGAATAATCGGAGATTCCTCCGGTCACACTGACCGCAATATCTTGTTACGATAACTATGTTACGTACGAAAGTCAACGTATAATGTAGACTTCAAATTTAATAGATGAGTTATACGAAAAAATCTTGTATCTCAGCATATGCACCTAATACTCGTAGCAGCATCAATTACCCGTGCATTATAAACGAGTAGAAATTATAAACAGAAAGAATATTACGTACCAACTAATGGTTTTTTAAGAGCACGAATCTGAATTCAAAATATGATTTCACAACATGAAAGTACCTTGACGATATTTTAGTTTAGCCTAATAAAAAGTAATTATAATATCTAGCCTAGGTTTGCCATAAACAAACTTTTACTTCTACGTTGGTAAAACCGTTAAAAGTTTGCCTACACGAAAAGCGTAGATTTCCAAAAATAGGGACTCAATGAAACACAGATTTTATTACTTTCGGTATAGACAAGTATTTATGAACAATCCTTTAGCAATGTAACGTTGTAACCTGTAACATTCAGGCCGCCTACGCTCGTCCTGCGACATAAATGTCAAAATTGAATGTAATAATAATTCATATTACCTACTGTGTCGAAGGATATAATATTCGAATGTGGTTTAGGAGCGAGTTGATTCGCTTCTGGCCACGTGGTTCGACCGCATGGTTCGATCAATCTGACTACGTGAACTCAGAATGCGCTCCATCATAATCCAACATGGGGCAGTGTCTGAACCTAATCAGGCTAAATGTATACCTACCTATATAAAGATAGTAGCTCCGTGCCACGAGCCACGACACGATATACCCCGATACTACTTTACTGAGCTTTAGTTTCTTTAGTTTAAAAGCAGCTTTGATAAAATGGTTGAAGCCAAAGACATTACTTACGTGAAAGTCAGGGCCAAAAAGCGCTATCTTATCCCCGCAGCCATTTCTTCCACTCTTTTCTACTTAAGGGATATTATTCGAGAACTTTCTGAATAACTCCGTTAATTTGAGCCTTGTAAAAAACTTGAGAATTGTTTGCAGATCCGTCTAAAAGTTCTGTTTGAGCTCAAATAAAATGATGGGCCATTTGTTTTAGTCCCGTCTTTTCGTCTTTCGAAGTGCTTATAAATGACATAGACTATTAAAACTTTACGTAACCAAAAATTTTGTTATCAATTTTCTAGGTTCAAAAGCTGAATAATTACGATATTGTTTTTAGAATCACGTTTCCAAAAGTGAAGATCTACTTTAAAAAAATAATATAAGTCCTTAGTAGCCACCAGTTGTAAGTCTTTTCTAAGCTTTAAATGTGGAGATTATTTCCGACCGAAAATTATTAAATTAATTCAGCAGAAAATGAGCGCAATCAGTCACCTAAGTAAGGAAGAAAAATGTAGAGTGCAAAATTGTATTCATCAAAATCTCTTACAAAATCTTAAAAGCGCCAAGAGCCGACTGAAAACCTCATTAGAAAAAACAAGTATTTTTCAGGAACCTGCTTTACTCTGGGTAAATATATTCTTGGCACGTTCGCTAAGCACCGTCGTGCCACAGATTATGTACCAGTTTGTACCACTAATCTTCACCTGTAATGAGATAGCACGAGCCTTGATTATACAGGGTGTTAAAATGTTACCATATATAAAAAGAATTTTAGCTCACGCTGACCACAATCAGTTACCACTGAAAATGCCTAAAACCGATTGATTGTTCAGTTCTTTGTCTGGGTTCTATGAGTGTAAATATTTTAAGTTCAAAGCAATGTCAGTAACTCAGTGGTCGGTAAATACAAACAATTTCAGACAAAATGACCCATTTAAACTATCATAAGCTCATTAATCCAAACAATAAAGCAGTTTTGCCTTATTATGGGTTGCGTGCATATTTATTATGCGTTTTTAGCATTCGTATAATGTGATCTTTTCACACCCTGTATTATGTAAACAAAGCTTGCGTATATATAAACAGGACGTAGTCAATAGGCACAAGAGGTGCGGGTTCAATTACCGCTGCGGGATAATGTATGCGTGATTTGTAAATATTAGGTTGGAGAGCAAACGGGTAAAGTCAATGACAAAAGTAGATGCATACATATATAATAGATATGTATATGATGGCTTGTTAAAATTCAAATATTTCTGGAACCTCTCATGCTTCTTGTACTTTTGATTTAAAAACATTATTTCAAGGTTACAAATGTAGTTTTACAAATAAGCATCGTAAAACGACATGATGCATTTCTTCTAAAGTTGTAATAAAAAATCTGAATCATTCGTCAAGTGGATCGGAAACCAGACAGCTCACGGTTCATAATCATCATCATCCTTCACAGCCTTAGTTCACCCACTGCTGGATATAGGCCTCTCTTTGCTGGTACCACTCCTCGGTCAGTCAGTATTTTGTTATGACAGCAATTTATTTATTCGTATGGCGTTCAATCGTTCACTATACTATATTGGCAATACTACCGATATCGTCTGCCCATCTTGCTGCAAGACAACCAACATATACCCGGTTCTCGGACACCTTTCAGCCTTACTCCATCTGTCATCACCTCGTCTTAACAGGAGTTAGAACAACTCAAAAAAGCCATGCCAAAATGATTTTTATTTACTCGACCGCGTATTTAAATTTTTCGTCTTGTTTATTTTATCACTTATGCTACCTGGGCTCCGTGATACATCTGCTCGTGATACATCCGTGATACATCTGTGATACATCTGCCCGTGATACATCAGCTCGTGATACATCTGAATTATGTTAACAATATGGCGTCTTGATATCGTGTAGGGTAGATATCGCGGTGTGAGAACCTCCTTACAATACATTATTATTCCGGAGCTCGTTGTATAACGTCACTTTCAGACTGAAGAGTATTATCCCGTCTCCAGCACAAGTGCCTCTCGATGTGTTGGTCCTGCGTCCGCCATCGATTATTGTCGATTGTTGAGTACATGAGCACACGTTAACTTTCACAGACCGAGTGGATTTGGGTAAGTTATTTGTTTTGTGGCTATTTTCCGCTGACAGATTTAATAACAGCTTTCTGCTTTCCTGTTTACTGATAATAGTTGTATAACTTTATTCAGCTGTTTAAATTATTGCTGTCTCTTTCTAACAGGTAAAATAAAATTACATTTTAAATCAACTATTTACAAAAATAACTGTTCAGTTTTTATAAACATGATTTTTTTTAATGAAAAAAGTTGCTAAAATCTGGTGAGCTTAGCTCACTTTAGCTCATTCGATCTGTTCTATCAAGACCGCATTTTACAATACCCTGTAATTTTTTTGCTCTAGAGTTGATTATTAGACAGGCGGACACTAAAAATAAACCATTGCCACAGATCACATAATACTTTAACCATTGCTAAGCATCGTGTATAGTATTATATGATCTGTGGCATCGCTAAAGTTCTTTCGTATATGTATGTACCTCTTAAAGCGGGTATCTATATTTACGCAGACCCGAAGGTGCTCATTCCTTCAAAGGATGAGCAAAGTTTTAGGCCGTTGAGTCAACATGGCCGCTGAGCCACGCCTCTACTACTCTGAGCTGGATATTACCTGAGTCGGAGAGTGAAAATATACTGTAGAGCACACAGACCTCTACTCCGAATAATGATCAACGAAGTTTCGTTAGTAATGTTTGTATTACACTGCGCCGTCTCGTGCATTGACGCGGGCTCTTGCGAAAGTGATAGCGTCACTGCGCAATGAAACACAAATGTCACTACTGATCTACTACAAATCCATAAAATGAATCAAACGCTATTCGTGTTTGCGAAAATGTACCTTCATCTTATCAAGTATCGGGAATGCGTACCTTTTTGTACGAAAGGAAACAAAGAGTGCGGTTTACACTATAGGTAAGTTCTATCTGTAACTGTTCAGTGTAAGCGCGCTACAGTTTTATCCCTCTGAGGTAGGTATTGAGTTTTCATAAAGGCCTATCGGCTGCCATCGGATTTCATTGTTCAAACTTCAGGAAATCCTATCAGAGCCCTGCCGTGATAATGGAAACAGTTCTCAAGGAGAAATAAGTTTGATTTACAAATGAGGGCAAATAAAGTTTCTTGTTTTATCCTCGAATATCTTTGTTTTATTTTTGTGAGATCTTTTTAGTCTGCGGTAGTTTTAGAGGCAAAATAACTTTGAATTTACTGTCATTGTGAACTTGACATTCTGGTCGTTTATATACTTTTTGTTGTCAATAGGATTAGTCCTTTCTGAGTAAAAAATAATAAAAAAATATGGTGAGTGACTACAAAAGAGTCCAGAGACCGCTGTACAAAGGTTGTGAACAATAAAAACCTTATAGGTACTTAGGGAGGTCCCGTAAAACATTACAGACCGAACCAACACAAGCCTACGGAAATGTTTAGAAAAAAAACAATTGAAATGTTTTACGAGAGGGTAGTAAAACGTCGGCGTCTGATGCTATAACCGCTATAGTAGAACGGAATAAGAAATTGCCCTTAGATACTAGTTCATTGTAAGCCACAAAGGCATGAATGACGTGTGTGAGAGCCAATTTCCACACTCATAAATACAGAAGCGATAGAGTTACACTACACGGCAAAGACAACTCTGTTGCGGAGTATTTTAAAAGTAATTTAAAAAAAAAATAAAAAAATGGCAGAACATACACAGTGAGGTACAATAGAGAAAAAATATTAGCGGACGGAAACTGAATAGTATAAAAAAAAACATAAAACCAAAACTTGTTCAGTCAGTGTAAATCGAGTCTACAACATAGACGTAAGTCATACACCTAACTACTTCCTAACCACTCCCTGTTACACATACTTAAGTATGTGCTACACAACCACCAACATGGCAAACAGACATCTTCGGATTGAGAGAGAGCAACATTACGTGGCAACACAGATGAGTTTACTTATCCAAGTTAGACTCTAAAATGAAGCCCTAGGCCAATCAGATCAACAAGTCAACATGTCAAAGATTATACTAGTTGGAAATTTACTTCAAAATTGCTAGAGAATATTGATTCTAGGTATTATACACTTTCCTATCTAAATAGCTTTTAACTTACAACATTGATTCAGTACGGCATTGTTTGACTTCTTCAGAGACTCATTCCAACATCGTCATTACTTCAGAGAGGTAAAGATCTGGAACAAGCTGATAGCTCACCTGATGTTAAGTAGTAACTTCTGCCTATAACAATGCATTACCTCACAGAGCAAGTCCAATAAGGACGTGCCCTGTAAGGCAATGCACTGCGTCTATCACTCAGAGACGTAAATATCTTTAACGATGTCGGGTAATGGTGGAAAAGCTATGTTATTTTTAAAAGCGGTAGAAAATTATTACACACTTCGGCTATGCACACGATGTCTACAGATGTGGGATGATTGTATATTTTTATTTTTTAGAAAAAAATAATTGTTTGCTTGCTTGCTTACTAAAAATATCGTAAGTATACCTATTCTGAATAACGATTTAATGAATTTTGCGTAGGTTAACTATTTCTCTTTGTTTCACGTGTGGCATTTGTCAAATTAATATTAAACAAACTGTGTTTTTTTACCTACAGCACATTCGAAAGTAAAATTATATAAAAAATTCACAAGAATCACTTGAAAAAAGCTTTAAACTTGTGATAAGTTACGAGGCAAGAACAAGTGACAAGAAAAACAAACTCCCATTTTACGGTTCTTATTAACTTGTATCTCTCTGACTTTTTATAACCGTTTAGAAAGTTTGAAATGACCTTTACGTCATCAGAACAAGGTCGAATACTGCCTGACACGCTTTAACAAAAGCAATCTCTATAATGAAAGGACACGAAGGAAAATGGCGTTGCATTTTCGCATTTTTACGATGATATTGTGATGGTGGATGTTTCCAAGAAGTCGATCGTAATATTAGCGCCAGTAATTTTACAAGAAAAATGTATGGTAAATAAAATATTATTTCTGTATGGGTTTCGAGGAAAAGCCCTTGAAACTATGAAATTGAAAATATGTGTAGGTATGTAACAAAGGAGTCGACCAAAATAATGGTTTTATGACTTTACTTTGCAATTACTACAAGCTCTACATTTGATTGGGACAAATGATTTAGTGTGTGTGATAACACATTTGTTATTCTACGGTTTAAAATCACATTACGGATGCTAAATGACGACACTCGTTTGTAAATTCAATCTAAAAATAATCATCAAATGAGAAAAAATACAGATATCTATGAGCAAAATATGTGCTTAGGTTGAGTTAATGTAGTATTTTATCTTAACGATGTTAATGACAATTTGATACACTCCATTAATTTGTAACCCACTCTTGTCTGAACTCCATGGCTGAGTTGGATCGCGTGACTTGCTATCGAAGAAGAATTCTGCCATTTAATTATTTAACACATTGGTCTTTCTAGCCACTGACTCTCTCGACATCTAAACTTACGGCCGAATATTCAAACCCTACTTATATTAAGTTCATGCTTAAATTATTGCCATCTCTTACAAATGAGTAATGTCAAACAGACGCAGAGCAATTTTAAGTGGTGTTTAAATTTGAGTGACGTTTCAGTATTTGGGTCATAAAGAAATAAACTAATCGTTTGCGCTGAACTATTTCGCGATGTTTTTTTTTAATTTCACTGATAGATTATGGAAACTATAGTGTGCTGACCTACCTCTCTGTTTTATATTTCGTTCAAATTGTAAAATTTTGATTGTTGTTAAAGGTATGAAATTCATCATTTTAGAATATAATAGCAAGCTTGTGTTATTTGATTATACAAAATCACTACAAAGCGCCATACTGTATATTTTGGTGGCCGCGTCTAACGAGCTTTAAGAGTATTTAAGATAACAAGATCCATAAAAACTTATAACTTATTCATAACGGTTATGCGCACTCGATTGGATACTTGGAAAGTACTTTGCAAGGTCTAACAAGCTTTTAACAGACTCACGTTAACTGTTTCTTATTAACTTTGGGTAATTTGAGAAATTTCTTTACTTATTGCTATATTCTCACTATAAATTGTCCTAACATTATCCACATCAAGTTTAGTGATAACGTGATTTTTTTTTTATGATAAAGTAATGGAACAAGCTGATAGCTCACCTGATGTTAATTAGTAACTTCTGCCTATAACAATGCATTACCTCACAGAGCAAGTCCAATGAGGACGTGCCCTGTAAGGCAATGCACTGCGTCCATCACTCTGAGACGTAAAGGTCTTGAAGTCTCATGTGCCTGTAATTACACCGGCGCCCTTACCCTTCAAACCGGAACACAGCAATGCCTGCTATGAGGTGCTGCGGCGAAGCAACGCGTGGCATGTCTTGTAAAGTTTTCTAATTTATTGTAACGAAATTGCAAACTTAACAATTATTGTTGATAGTTAAACTTTCCTCATTTTTCTTTGATTTAACCCCTGGTATGCTTTGTCAAAACGCAATAAAAATATGTCATATTAAAACCATGGCAGTTTTTTTTGGGTAGGTACAGATCTAATCATAAAATTCTTACTAAATACACACAGCCTTTTCAGACAATTGAGTAAAAACAGTATTTTGTCGACGGTTAAAAATGATAGAATACCAATAACCAACGAGATTGTTATGAAAGCCAATATTATGAAAATATTATTCGTCGATATATAAAGCACTTCAATGGAAACACAGTCGACTGGAACTGAAGACGATCCTAAATAAACTGAGTTTTTTAGAGTATAATGATAAAATACAGTATTTTTGTAGTATATAATATGCTTTATGTATTCTAACATGACTTAAGGATTTTTTCAAACAGTCGTTAAAAATATATCGTACCTTATTTTCATTTAACAAACCTTATTTTAGTTGCGAAGCTTTATCTTAGTTAGAATTACATTAAAATTAACGAAGAACATTAGAGTCAAGCTATAATGAGTTTAACTATGATTTGGTAGTTGGATAAAAGCTTTCTAAGTAATTTAGTTTACTATTAGTTTATTTCTTCTATACCTACCAAACTATATTACCTAGGTAAGGTATTAGAACCCTACAAATCATGGTCATTATGCCGTTTTTAGTGGATAATAAATATACGATCGAATTAAAATTAAACTATAACCTAACAAATATATATATTACTACTATATTTTCTATAATGTATAAGTATGTTTTAGTATTAGGACTTATTGGGATCATAATATACTTAGTTAGAAATTCATTAAAGAAAGGTCGTATACTATAAAATAATGTTTAATTCCACAACACACCGTAAAAGCAAAACTAATAAGACATCATAAATAGTCGAACCTCTAATAGCTCTAGAGGATGTTATAAGAAAGTTTGTCGGCAGACTCCTTCGAGACATTCCAATGTTTTCGCACAATATGTACTATCTCGCGACTCGTATGTACTTACCCGGTGACTTTGATTCAGTTAGGAAACTTGGAAGACCAGCAAAGCTGTTTTCAGAGAAATATTTGATTTTGCTGATATTGTTAGTTTGATCTTGAAACAAGGCCGAAACTTTGCGCCATTTTGCGCAATCACAAAGTTCTAGCTAAACAGATAAACACGAGGTATTAAAACGTTGATCAAAATAAGTTCGTTATTATTTTTGCTAACAGTAATGTTATACGAAACCAATTAATATTTTCCAAAACGAGCGAAGCCTTAATGCCTTAATAATAATTATGTATCAAAATTTACGAAACAGAATAGACGTGAGCATAATCCGGTAAAATGAAAACCTACAAATTGTTCGTATAAAATTTCTTAATTTAAAGAGAACTTGAATTTTCCAACCAGCTCGACGTGAAACCAGTAAACAATTCAAATAACCGCTGGTAGTATGCAGTTGATTCAAATATTATGTAAGTAGTTTAGAGGAAATTGCATTTTTGAGAATCTGGAGATTTCGAATTTTGTTCATAAACTGATGACCACCATCAGCTAAGCGGGCGAACAGAATCTTAACAACCTTATCGTGATGTTCAGCATGAAGTATTGGATGCCCAAAATTTGAATATTTACACCATGTTCTATCAGCCATCTAGTTTCCATCGCACAAGCTTTGCTTAGTTTGGGACTAGAAGGCGTTGTGTTGAGTGTCTGTGAATATTTATTATTATTACTATTATGTTCTGTCTTTATCATTGATAAGCAGATTCTGATCGAAAAAGACCAAAGCCGTGTAACTATTCCAAGTTTATACGAGTTCATGTTATGACGAGCGTAGCTTCGAAGCCTAGGTATATGTATTCTGTAGCCAAAGTTATAGCCATCACAATAAACCTTTAATCTGTAAGATAATGTTTCTAATAACGAACATCACAACGTGTTTACAAGATTCCCTCGCAATTTGACGCGAAATTGCCAATTCCCTCGTAATGATTCGTAAATGTGCCGTTATCGTGTGATTGGTAACACGTCTTTATCCCTAAACAACTGTCGAAAGAGCGTTTGGATTTACATCTCAGTCGTTCTGTCTACGGTTTTACATAGAGCTGCTTAGTTTAGTCAAAAATACCGAATTTTCCGTTTTTCTAGAAACGTTAAAATTAACAAAAAAGACAGAAAAGTACTTAGCCAATGTTCGAAATCTGTTTCTATGATTTAAAGTTATTTTTCATCCCACCATCTCGGAAAGAGTATTTTTAATCTTCAATATCTGAGTGGAAAAGCCGTTTTTATTCTCTAGAGGATAAAGTAAATTGAATTTAGAACATCGTGTGCACTAAGTTTGTGAATTAAAAAAAACATTAAACCTATTTACTGCTACCTCTATGGTGCCGAATATATCATACAACTTTTTTTAAATTTGTTAAAAACTCAGACTCGGAACCTTCTTGGTGTTCTTTTTTCAATTTGCTTTGTACGCGGTTCTTTACGCGGCATTTTTTCACGTCATTGTTAAACCTTATATTAAAAACAAGAAACTTGAAAACAAGTGAAAAAACTAAAATGAGTGATTCTAGCGACGAGGAAGTTTGTTTGACGCCAACAGAATTGACTGAAACTGTTAATAATGCGCAAATTAGTCATTTCCTCGCTGAGGTGGAATGAAAAGTTACGTGTTGCACTCGAGTGCAAAGATTTTTCACCTCGTGCTCTTTTGATTCCCTCGCTAACGCTCAGGATTCTAATTTTGAATCACTCGCTGCGCTCGTGATTCAATTTTAGAATCCTTCGATTGCTCGGTCATCAAAATTGAACACGCGGTTAAAAAGCAACTTTGCACTCTTGTATAACAAATAACTATTAACTTCTTCTTTAACAATAGTAAGATTGTGCAAAGACAACGCAATACCAAGAAGTGTCATAAACCAAAATTTAATTAAAATGTCCCTCCGATCCGCCATGAGCCGGTTTCAGTCCATTATTATCGTTATTATAAGCCAGGGGCCGCTGGCGTCGCAAACAAACTAATGATTTAATGCCTGAAGATCCCCATCATAATGAATTGTATTATCACGGAAAATTGGGTAATTGACCTTTGATTTTCTAAATCCTTTTCATTGTCAGTTCGCATCTTTTTAAAGCTCGAAAATCTAAAGACAAATCAATGTTTTCAACTTCTGAAATTAATATTTGATATTTTTAGGAACTTAAGTAGGTACCCTTATTCTTATTAATTTATTTTGTAGACTTATATGAACCGCAACGTTGGTATTCGGAGATTTTGATACAGAATTTCAGATACAGAGTTTTCTGAAATAAAATAAATATTATTTCAGAAAACATCAAAACCTTTTATTATCAAGCTAACAAGAATTTAAAAGATCACATATATGCCTTAGGTACTAGTATTATATGATCTGTGCCTTAGGGTTACAAAGTTTTCCATTTTAAAATATTTCTTTATTCTGAGGTAAATGGTGGTCTTGAAACTTTTCGCTCAAACAATTTTATATTTATGTTATAAAAAATAATATCGATCAACAATAAAAAGCAGACCCGTACGAGCAGGTACCTAGCTATAAAAAGGGCCCAAACAGGCACCGTGTAGGTAGAGCTATAAAATAGGAATGTTGCTTCTATCGTCGTAAATTGTATTTTGAACCCACTGATAGAGGAAATAGAAACCGGCTGAATTATTTTACTATAATACCTACAATCTACATACATGGGGCCATTCATCCCATCTCAGTTTATGTTAGACCATCATCATCCATAGCCTGACTTCAGCTACTGCTGGGTATATATATATGCCTCTTGAGAGGCTTCTCTTTGTTGGTAGTATTTATCCATTGATTGAGGATTGCCAACAGAAGATACACACAATAACTAGTAGTTCGCCCCGAACTGAGATCTCGTGGTCGGTCAAGAGGTTGTAAAGATATGAGCTCGTATTAGTTCGTGGCCAACTCTGGTGACGGAGTTTTTAGGCCGCCTTAAGGCCTCCGTCGTGGCTTAACTTTGAAAGAAAATTTATCTAAACACGAAAATTACAGAATTTTATACGCTCGGCTTTTTTGTTGCAAATTATCCTAAAAGTTAATCGTTTTGCTAACATTATTTTCCTTTACCGGTAATAAACACCTTATTGAGAAAAAAAAAACGTTTGTACTCTGTATTTATCCATAAATTGCTACGCAATACGATCTATTTGCAAAGCGTTATAATAGCACACTTATAGAATAGAACCTTTGTGGCTTCTCAGTATCGTTGGAAAGCTATTGTATACGGGAATAAGGCCTCAAGGAGTGGTAAGCACAGGTTACCTACACCACTTACGGCTGAAACCCATATTTAACTCTAGGTGGGTAAATTTGCGTCAGTGTATATATATATATATATATAGTAGATGGCTCAACTGTTTCATGTGTATTTTGTAAATATTGTGAATATTGTAAATATTGTATTAGTTGTAATTTTCTCTGTGAATACATGAATGCTATACACGATCAAACTGTTCTGTTCGGTTTGTTCTGTGTCTGGGTGTTTCTATGTATTATAAGTATGTATTTACAAAAAAAAAATGTATGTTTGTATTCTATCAGCCATCTAGTTTCCATCGTACAAGCTTTGCTTAGTTTGGGACTAGAAGGCGTTGTGTTAAGTGTCCGTGAATATTTATTATTATTTATTTATTTAAACTATGTTGCTATGGCAATATATCTTTAAATCTGTAAAACTCAATATAAATTGAATATTGCATAGAAATGCCCATGAAAGGCTTGTAAAAAAAATCCAAGCTCAAACGTACATTTTAAACTCTTTAAAATATAATGTTATGTTAGTTATGCAAAAATATCCTAACTAGTGCTAGCCATCCTCAAAACAGTAACCAGTATCGGTTTTAGATACGTTTGTGTGTTTGTTTGTACCTTGATCTTTGGATAGTATAACAAAAGTGAAAATGGGTCTCTAATATTAACGAAAATAACATCTTGTTTGCTATCTTAGAAAACATTAGCTAGTAGGACCAATTTTACCAGCGTCGAGAAAGTTTCAGGCTGCATGCGCACTTGTGCGGGTAAAATATTTACACATCACAGTTTACACCATTTTCATATCATCATCATCATCAATATATATAAAACTCTTTTGTAGCTGACAGAGAATCAACGCACAGCCTAAACTATAAGTATGAAATTTGGAGGGTAGTATCCTTATACTATAGTGTAGGGGTGCACTAAGAAAGGAATTTTGAAACGTCACACTGTAAAGGGTAGAACGCGAGCAACACCGCGGGCGACGGCTAGTTTTAATATATAGGCAAAAGAGTTGTAATTCTAAGAGTTGTAAAAGACTATTGTAAATCTGTTCGAGTTAAAATTTCCCAGATTTAATGTAAATTGTTTATGAATAAATAAACTAGATTTGAAACTGATTAATTACAGCTTACAATTTGGGTCAGGTTTCACCGTTGACAGGGTAATATCACAAACATTTTCGGAAACATGAGGTTGTAGAATCAATTTCGTGGTAACTGGTAACAGACGGGGCTTTCAACATTACAATTATGCCATATTTAAGCGAAAACTTATAGTGGTCAACAAAAACTTAATTGCAAAAAAGTGTGCTTGACTAACTAACTTATCCAAAAATCTTTCCATAGTCTATCAGTGCAACCCAAAATTAAAACAAAAAGAAAGAAGAAACTCCCAAAAACTAGAAAAAAATAAAAAACCAGTTTACTTTTTGAAGTTTGTCAATTTTTAATGATTGCTAATAGTTTCTTCAACCCATGTTTTCATTTGCTCAAGTAAATAAATCTCCATCCTGTATAAACTGAATATTAAGATTAATTACAAAAGCACAGTACATTCTAAATACAAAATAGAACAGAACACTCTATTACCATCACAAAGTGCTCACGACCGTAAAGAGGATTACGTGCATGTAAATCTCGTGCAATTAACTCGACACCGTTAAACTTAGTCGAGAAATGTCGTTTAAATTAAACTGAGTGTGTCTACGGCGTAGCAAACTACCTACGGCGTAGCACACAAGCTACGGTGTGGCTCGCCAAAGTGGAGGAATAATGATGTCATAAAATAATGAAATGGAATTTACGACTGGTAACGATATAGGTACCCGACTGGTAATGATACTCTCAGATCTCTTGCTGAGAATAAGTAAGGCATCACAAACTAATACCCCCTTTGAGCAAGTTTTAGTAACTTAGTTGCATCGGCGCTTAGTACACATCCTGTACTATGTACGTATACATAGGTAGGTTTACTGTCTAGCTCGCTGTGCGGTAAATTAGTCACGTAGAGCTCCGGCCAAATCTATAGCAGAGTTATTGGAAACTGACCTTTGTGACACGATTTTATCTGAGAATAGTTGGTACCCGCGACTTCGTACGCGTGCGAAACTTTCCACCAAAATATCTGTCAACCAGCTTACGATGAACCTAGTGCCAAAGGTTGCTTTTGGTTTAGAGAGGTCAAGCTGTATCTAAGAATCTACGTCTTTCATTTCAATAAAATATAGCCTATGTTTCAATCTGGAAAAAGAGCTTCTGAATGGTATAAGTTTCATTGAAATTGGTCCAGTAGTTTAGGCGTGATCCGCGAACAAACAAACAGACAAACAGACAAACAGATAAACAAAAAACAGATAAACTCGATTTTCGGAATCAGAATCGTTTGTTTAGTAGATCTGCATATTTCGTTTATTCATATCTTTAATTTATCTTTTTGGCTCTTTACAGTTTTATAATAGTATAGATAATGATAATGAAAGAATTTATAATGAAAAATAATGTGTAAAAGAGTCTCATTTTGTGGTATTTTAAGAGAGCATTTGCGCTGCCAAATCGCATATATTTTTTCATAAAAACAGAAACACAAAAAACCTTTTTTATTAAACTTTATACACACACGGTGATTATAAAAAAAGGTTTAAATAAAAGAAAATGTTTTAATTTTCTAAAATATGTTTCACCATAGTTAATTTAAAAAGCTTAACAACTGATATTGAATTTCATTACAAATAATAATTATGTTTTTGTTGGAACAAAGGAAAATACGGACCTCATTATTCTGCGTCTAACGAGTATTGATTCAGTTACATTTATTTAATTGTGTTTATATTTGTCGAGGCATGAGCATTGACGTCTTTAAAACCAATGTTTTTCACTATAAAACAAAGTTGAAAGTACATTGCCGTCAGCCTACTAAGTAAATCGTTTTTTCATAATACATTGTTGATTTTTTCAGAAGGTATACATGCTATTATCTAGCGATTTAGATAGGTACCTACTGACAGTGAATACTATGTTGAGTAGGTAAGTAATTCAATTTCAGATTGAGTTCTCCACATTCTTTCAGTTCAGTGATTCTAATCGTATGAGGCAGTGACGCAAAGTTGAAAAATGTAAAATTAATTCTACTACTAAAAAGAACCTTAAATTCAAATTCAAATCGTATATTGCACTTATGTTGTTTTAGAGATGTTGTACAAAAGGTAGTGTATCAAACATAAACCCTGTTAGGGCACAGCAATTTGTTCAGGTATAGATAGGCACTAGGTGGCATATTGAGTTTGACCTCCATTTTATAGAACAAATTTGCATATTTGAGAGATTTTGAAAAACTAGCTGAGACTATACCTGTTCTATAGCGATTTTAAAATGTTAAATTGACCAGAGGAACGGCTTAGAATCACAGCTAAGCTGGGCCCTAATCCCACTAGGTAAAAAGGTAAAGTCCTTTTTTCATAGTTCATAGAATTATGCTTGAGGTATTGCAGTTTTTTTAAAGATTTAAAAAACTGAGCAACTCAATTCAAACGCTGTTTATTAAAAATAATTAAGTTTTATAAGATCTGTTTATTATTTGTCTGTACACGTATTAAATGAAGTTTCATCAAATTAAATTAAAAAGATCCAGACGCAGCGGGGCCCCGCTGTATTTGCTAAGAAGCAGTGGCCGTTATAAAGAGGCTAAAGAGTCCACCAAAACGTTTCATTCAATAAAATTTTCCTAGAACAGCGACTGAATTTTCCTCTTCCTTTGTTTGTGAATTGTGTGCGTCAACCATTGGCTCATATTTTGTTTCCATAGTACAAGTTTTACTTAGTTTGGGACTAGAAGACGTTGTGTGAAATGTCGATGAAAATTTATGTATTTCAAATTGGACTCGAGGGTAAGACCTTTTTCATTACGGCCGCCTTATTACGCTTGCCGTTTTATAAGAACCGTGTCTTAGCAATTTCATAAAGTATTTTAATAAGAAAGCTTCTTCTCTGTGGGGTTATTGAACGATGAATACCTACCACAGAACTCAGTTCCAATCCAATTAGTATTCAATTTTACTTAACGAGATAACTTAGTAAACATTCATTCAAACACAAAGTTACAAAATATCTTGTAAGTTCTTCGTGACCTTCTAATTATTTTTAATTAGAATTATTGATTGAACAAACAGATAACCTATCCGATGTCACAGATCATATAATACTATGCGATATTATAATTTGAATACCTCACAGAGTACGTTATCGAGGAAGTGCGTGTGTTTGCGTTGACATTTGCTGTATCGAACTGCTTAGATCACACCCAGTGAGTAGTGTGTTCTTTTGTTATTTATTTTCTTTGTGTATTATTTGGACTCATTCCAGTTTTCCCCTGCGTGAGTCCCCTGCGTAGGGGATTTCTGGAACTTTTGTCCAATAATCCACTTAGCGACCCCTGCGACTGCCGGCAGAGGAAAATTGCGGTTTTTTAATACAATATAGGTAACCGTTTGACCACAATCTCACCTGATGTTAAGCAATGATGTGGTCGACGATGTATCAGGGTTACATAGAAGATACCAATAAATATATCATCGTTCTTCTCTTCAGTTTTATCTTTAAAAAATATACTATTGGCATACCGAATATGCTGTGATATGCCTGTCCCTGTGATATTATACCCCGTCGTTCTAGCCACGGCAGATGGATAGCGACATACCTCGTGGTGTATTCATAAAAGAAAACCTTTGTACAGAGGATGTTACAATTTTCAGTTCGTTTCGGGTTTAGCTTCGTTTTGACTAGCGGTCTGACTGCCAATGGTAATGAAGCTTAAAAAACTATAGTAGGTAGTAGGGTTTACAACCAGTATTATCCAAATCATTTAGAAATGAAACAGGGAATAGATATTACTGGGTGGTTTTAGCATAACGAGTTAAAAAGATTGTATATTTCTGTATATTGCATCAAAATTGATTTCCACTATTATTACAATTGGCGGTGAGACCACTGCTCCTCGTTTTCTCACGTTTTCGTTACGTTGACGCATTTTAATGTAAATGAATATTCTATCCATAAAAAAGTTTCTAAAATCAAAATGTAAGTTATCAGAAACCAATACTTCGGTAATTATAGCCAGCTTCGGTAAACATAGCTTTACAATTAAAATTAAGCTTATCTTTTCGACTTTTTATTATAATTTACTTTCGATTGAGTAAATATTTGTATAAATAGCTAAGTATATACTTTAAATAAAATGTTTTAGAAGAGTATTGAGTATTTCTTCGATTACAGGTGTGAATTTTTTGAAAACAACAAATACTTTAGTCTGAGATGTAGGTAGTCACGTAAGCGTTTTAGTATCTTTGTTACACTACATAGGTGTTTACGCGTCTGAAAGTATTGAAGCCTTGTACTTTAATGTTCACAAATCCAAATATTCAGTTGAAAGGTAGGTACGCTGAAATCGGAAATCGTACGCATCGTAGCACGTTAGTACATACTCGTACATAATCTATGGTAGCACGCTACTCCACAGAGTAAATAATGCTGCATCGCCCTAATGGAGCGCAAACATGCAAAGCGACTATGGAGTCGTTTTAAAAATAATAAATCGCTACAATAGATTTTGACGTGTCATTCTTTGAAGTTTTATTTGTAGTTGTAGTACGAGTGATATTTATTAAACAAGTGAAGCAAGAGTATGCATTATGTACCTGCTTAAACCACTAGAGATATTATACTTCTTTGCTGCTAAGTAGTCTGTCTGCTCATTGCATACTCTCAGATCTTATTGATAAGAGTTCTCTTTCAATTATACGGCCAAAAAACTATCGAATACGGTAGGTATTCGATGGTGAACCGTAGGGCTACTCTCGACTACCGTTCTAAACTGGATCCATAGATTCAGCAATTGTGCAATTTGGCAGTGCAAAATGCTTGGACAAATTGTTTAACGAAGGACTTTTTTAAATGTTTCACTTGAGACTTGCAAAATTGTCTATCGAAATGACGGACAGAGGCCATTAGAAGAAGAAGAAAAATTGTTAATTCGTCGAAGGCAAAATGACGCGATTTCTGTCCAAATCCGATTCCACTTTGGAACAGTAGTGGTTGAGAGTAGCCATCCTGTTATTTATTCGGTGCTATTAATAACAAAATATCAATTTGTTGCAGCGTTTTTAATCACCAACGGTATTGGTGTATATTTTAAATTTATTGACACATTTCGTGGGACAATGCTCGTATATTCTCCATCTGCAGGCGGCAAAAACGACCTGTTAAAACCCTCAATAACTAGATTCAATCTTCTATGTAACAAGCGAATGTAGTCCTTATGTCGTTGTAACAAGAGGTAGTTTGTTGGGGCATCTGTAAATTCAATCATGTTTTTTATAGGCAAAGTTGTAGACATTTTATGAATTTGTTTATTTAGAGTGTTGGAACCTTTTTTTCATTATAATGACGTCGCCATTCGAAAATGAAAATGTAAGTTTTTTGTAACACTAAAAAGATTAGGTACTCTAAAGTGTATACTGACACCCATTGATTGCTTCAGTCGCGCTATGTTTAGTATGGAATGAGAACATATTTTGTATACATAATAATGAGCCTTTTTACAAGTTGCACTAACTTTGCACCAAATTGATTATATTCTGTGCCTCAAGTGGGCCATTAACCTGTAGACCTATAGATAACAAGATAGATAATATAAATCGTTTATTTTACGCCAGAATATAAAAAAGATACATAAACACATTATAATTACAAACATGACCTATGATACCATCCCACATGTATGTACCGACAAATCTCAAAAGTAGCTTGATATGGGTTACATTCTTCGTCCAAGGTTGGATCAAATAGAAAAATGCATAAAGCTGGTTATGAATTTCTAGTAATGTAAACGATGTGGTAAAAAAGGCCTTCACTCAGCAAATACTGAAGGTGCACGGTGACTCCTTTATCGTTGGTTAGATATGAGACCCATGAAGGTTGTCTTCCAAGTTCCATCATCAAATAAAGGTGTGCGGGACCTTACCCACCTAATACCTAATTTAATAAAACGCTGGAGGTACGCAGTATTTCATCTGGAAATTTATGCGAAAACTTTTAGTCTGCAAAAGGATTCTTGGCTCAGGAATTTGGTATGATTAATTCGACCAGCTGCCTCGCTGGCCACCGCCGCCAGTTATAAATTTATTGGTAAAATTAGGTGGTTTGAATATGATGAAAAATACTGGGTTTAACTTGCGAAATGGAGTAACTTAATGAAAACATTTTAGAATTCTTAGCTCATATTCTCATTAGTAACTAAGACAGTCTTAAGCTTCACTGGAGCGGATTACCAATAGATTTGAGTAGAGATTTTCGAGCATTAATCTTTGACAAAACTGTCAAGCTCGATCAATACTTGAGCTATTCACCCAAAATATGTTTCTCAAAATAGAATTTCAACTTCATAAACTTTGCGTGTGTTGCATAAATCAAGTGTCAAAAGTTAACTCCTACAAAGCATAATTGTAGCTGAACCAGATTACAAATTGAGGCAAAAATTCTTTGAAATTGAAAAGATTTGAAAGCAGCCGTCGAGGTGCTATTCACACGTCGGAATAAGTAGTGCGAGAGCATTGCAAGAGTGGAGCGTCTTCTCTCGTGAAAAGAAATCGAATAAAAGATGACATTCGTTTCGAACGAGTCTGCTCTACGTGGGTATTTGTTACATGATACCGATACTATACTACTGTAAAGTCACTACTTTTTTAAGTTACATGTACTTAGATAGGTAGGTAAGAAAGAATCACGTAAGAAGTATCAAAACATTCTGATTGCACAAATCGATGTATGAATTATTTTCAACTACAAAAAACCTTGAGCTCTATGGTAGTTATGAATCATAAAAACTTAGTTTTTTCCGGCAAAGCTAATTGATTTAAAAGCATAGTGTTGCCCCCTTATGTTTTTATAAGTATTTTAACGTTACATCCTGTATTTTATGTATGAGAATACTGATTTGGCTGGAAATACGGTTCGTCTGGCTTTAGCTGACATCTTGAGTGTACCTAAAATTTTAAATTCATGTTGAAATTTTTGCTCCATATGCGGTTGAAATCGCTTTGCAAAATGTTGGAAATGATTTAGCTCCAAAACTGTTTTCGTAGTTTTTGTTAAAAGAGGCGTACTTTATTTACTTAAATGAATTTACGCCATTAGATTTAATTATAATAACAAAACAGTATAATTTAAAATAAAAAAATATGGGATAGCAAGCAAGCTCGTGTAAATTGTGGACAACTCTGTTGATGGAGTTTTTAGGCCACCCTAAGACCTCAGTCGTTAGGCCATGACGGAGGCCTTAAAATATAGGATGAAGATTATTTTATCGTTAATTCGGATGTTACTACTATTTTAGCTACTACTTATACTACACTAGTTTTTTAACTATATACTTTGTTTTGTTACAGGTAATCTTTGAAAAAGCCTTGGAAAAAAAACTAACAGCTACAAAGTTGCAAAGCTGCAATGAGGTATTTTTATTTATGTAACCTACACATACTTGTACTTTAAGTAGGCAGGTACTCTGCGATCTTACAAATCCAATAACAGGGATGATACTTATCATAGTTTCCGGCTGACAAGGACAGGGCAATGTCACGTAAGGGACGTCCACGTGGACGTGACTGCGTTGTTGTACAGTTAGCGTCAAAATCAGATGGTTTGAATGTCTTTTTGAAATTTTTGCTGTGTCTTAACTTTGCAATTTGCGATATACGTATTCCAATAATACGATTATCGTTAATTGTAGAGTTTAGATTACCTTGGTAGCAACATAAGTATAGGAAAATGTGTAAAAGAAAACGTAAAAAGATAGATAGATAGTTTATTTGACTTGCACACAGAAATTATAGAAAACATAATACAGCAAACATAAAGGTACCTACAAGAAATAAAGTAATAGTAATAACTACAACTATAGGTAACCCTAACATAACAAGTGGGTACTAGCTAATCTCGGTCTGTGCTGCCATTGTAGAATGTCAACTCAACGAGAGGTACTTTACTGAGATTTCATTCTACTTCGTTATTCAAATGAAAATTACCTTAAATTACAGAGCGTTAGCAAAAAGTTCACAAAAGCGTCAGTGAAATTAGCATAAGAGCACCGTTCACGCTCTTAGTTACAATTTAGCATTCATCGTTAATTATCACGGAACAATGCTTATAGGAGCAGTGGCGCAGAGCGGAAGCTTCGACAGGGCTGACACTAGCGTTCATTTTATTATACTTTAGTTAGAATGGTTTTACAACCCAATTATAATTCAAAGATTTAAGCAGACAAATAATATTAACATACAGAAAATATTAGTTTTTCTAATGCCTATCTTAGTAGGGTTATCAGGTAACAACCCTCTGATACTCTACTGATCTAAACATCGGTAAAACTTTCCATTAGTTCTCATTAAATAACTATTATCTTAAAATCTAGCATCGAACATCGTCGAGACAACCTTAACCGCAGGGCTGCCACAACCCACTCGTCTTCATTAGAGCATAATCTTTTGTTGATGTGACGCACAATATTGAGCCGAACAGAAATGAAAAAATATCTTTATCAGTATCAACCTTAATTTAAATGAATGTGAACCGTAACTGCTAAAGTAATGCTTATTGGTTTAGAAGGCAGTCTGTCGATACCAACTCACGTTTAGACTAAAAAAAGATTTTTTGGTTGATATTTGAAGAGTTTTGAATGATTAAGTTGATTAGGACTCTGATTTCTGATAACAATTTTTTTAAGAGTTATAATTTTTTATTATACATAGAAAAAATACAGTATATAGAGATCTAAAGTATCCGAAAATTGAGGTCTAGATTAAGTTAATCTATTTATTGTTTCTTTTTACTAACTTAGCTTCAGCGGTTGTTGAACTAAGTCCCTGTTCAACAGACCTAGAAATTGCTTAGTTTTATTCGTCTATTTCGTTTGACTAGGCTTGGGGCGCGGGGCTTTCCTCTAATTAAACATCTATCTCGATTTAGTTGATCTAACGCAAACTCATTATACCTAACCATTATAATTTTAACCATGCAAATAAGTCTCATAGTACCCAACTAATTTAGGTGCCTACTTTGTAAAGCCACAAGATAATTTAGGCTCATAGAAATCTACAAGATGTAAGAGAGAGGATTTCCCAAATTATTTCAAAGTATAAACTAGTTCTCGACGCGTATTTTTTTAACATTCAAAGAAACTAAAGGCTCATTAGGTGAACGATACCGTGTACTCCCTGCCGTTGAAAAAAGAAAAGCCTACACAATGTACACACCTCTTAGATAATCCCACTAATATAAATGTCAAAGTTTAGGTAGATGTTTGTGTTTCAATCACGCTGAAACTACTGGTCCGATTTGGATGAACCTTGCAATATATATAGTTCGTCACCTGGATTAACCTGGATACTTTTTACACCGAAAAATCAACAATCAAACGGGACGCGGACGAAGTCGCGGGCGAAAGTTGTAAATAGATAAGCTCGCTCTACCACTCAGAGCTGATGGCTGGCTGTCGGAAACCAAGGCTTTTGTGAATTAATGTAGCCGAGCAGGAAGCACCCATGCGTTCCTGTGACCAGTGGGCAGAGGGCTCCGACCGCAGGGTAATGAAGATAATTGCGTTTGGAGCCGCCGCCGGCTGAACTGGACACTGACAATTTAGGTCGACGAGCCACAACGCAACTAGGTATAGAGCTAGTTGGACAGAGAGTCATGTATTGGTATTTCTACTTATTTTGTTGAACTATAACTTAGGCATTTAGCCAGCATCTAGAGTTATCAAAGCTTCTTGTTAATCTTCAGGCTCCGTTCCGCAGAAGACAGATTTCTCTACAGGAACATCGTGCAGAAACAAGTTCTGTGTGAAGGTCATCATGACTCTTAGCCTGAAGTGATGATATCAGTACTAGGCGAAGGCTGTTTAAAAGAGATTTCTTTTTCAAAGGACTACAGATTTTCACTCTTAGTTCCGTGGTATTAATACTCACTCTAATCAAAAGACCTTCCTCGATCTCGATTCCCATGTCGTCGATCCGTCTCCGATAATCAAGTAGTTTTCATTCGATCGCGACACGTCAAACCCTCCGGGTGCTATCCATCACTCGATAGTTTCAACTTTGCCGAGTTGCGACCTGATTTGGCTGAATTGCCTGGCGTTTGACCGGGTAATACGATTGTGGTGCAGAAGTACTCTTGTCTCCAGCAAGCAGTTTGCTCTTGAGTCAAGTGAGTTAGGTACTTAGAGGCACGTCTAAACTGAACATAATTTTTTTAGTAGTTATATATAAATGAGTTTCTAGTAGATTGAGAGAGTTTTGACACATTTGTTTTTCTTGATTCGCGCATTGCGTGATTTGTGGGAGTAAATTAGAGGTCAAAATATATTTTTTCTAGGTAGCTAAAATTAACAAGCAAGCTGGCTAACGTTTTTTTTTCAAGCAACATGATGTCATTTATAAAACTCAACGAATGATTTGGCAGTTTTCGAACCACGAATATTTCGATAGCTTGGTCTACCAAAAACAAACATGTGACCTAGGAATTATTAAAAGTCGAATCGATTTCGTAATTAGAACGAATGTAAAATTTGAAAACATGCTTCAAAAATTGGCAGGATGCCCAATGCCCATATCGCCCGAAGCCAGAAAAATAATCCATGTCCACTATCCGTACCCGGCACTTTAATACATATGGCGGAGATTAAATAGGGCAACACGTTCCGGACATAGATAAGCCTTTAAGAATAGCCCTCATTACAAGCACCCAATCTCCTTTTACATAAAATCGTTGTCACACTTACATTGGAAGTTGTAGGCGGTGTTGTTCGATTTCAAGCAAAAATGAACTGAAAGTGTACCAAAGACGATTGGATCCGGACGTATGGAGTCGAATGTCGAAGTTCTTAATCCTGGTGAAGAATGGGTGCTGTGTGGCCGATTAGATGTGGCCTACTTTTACTTTCACAATCACGCTACCACAATGGCATTATTGGCTGAAATCAAATGTAACATTCTGAACATGGCAAGGATATTGCCATTTACTGAATTCAATAAAATTCAAAGGTAACTAACAGTGCCAATTCGGGATGGACGGACAAAAAATATCAAAGTCTAAGTAAGTTTCAAACCTTGCGTTGACTTCTAACTTTGAAACCTCCTTCCAGTAACAGTGTTATTCCGGACGAGTTGCGTCTCGCGCCTCGGGCTCCGATATTGGTTCAAGTAATGAAATCAATTCACTCACCGTCGATATTCCAACCTGATTGATCTGATACCTTCCTCAATATCCTCTGATTTTTCTACTTACGTCGCTCGCGGGCGAGCAAAGTGATGTATTGATATTGCAAGTTACGAGATTTTGTAAATATATTTCACTTAGTCAATGTTTTCTCGTGTAATAAAACTGAGAGAGAAAGATGTCATCTGTATATCTAACTATGTACAGGTTTGTAGGTAACACAGATCATATAATACTATACTAGTAGTAGGCTAGTAGGTACTAACTTAATATTTGTGGGTGGTAAACATCTATAGGCTTATCGCCGGGGTGGGATGTTACCAATATAGCTCAAAATATCAATAAACTTACTAACTTATTATGAACTTACTTACTTAATACTTACTTACTAAGTTCCCCAATAATTCATAATTACAATTAGTAATCACTTTAGCAAACTTAGTCACAACTCTATTCAGAAAGCTTTAAGTCACGGCCTTTAAGTTTAACATTAAATTGAAATGGTAGAAGTTTGGTAACATCAACTTCTGTTTATAGTCAACAGTTAACTTACTAGTTAGGGCCTTACTTATGACAGACGAATAGTTAAACAGTTGAATTAAAGTCTATCTCTGTCACTGTTTGACATTAACTGTCAGTAGGTGACAGCAATAATTTAAACAGCTGATTAAAGTTAAGCAGCGATCGTAAGTAAGGGGGTCAGTGTGTTGAACACGCAGATTAGCACATAACTAGTAGGTATCTGCTACATTAATATAGCACAGACTAAAGTAAGGATAACGTTTGATTAACTCGTAAAACTGTGGTTTATGCTTCCCAATTCAAACGTGACGCTCACACGATGCCATTGCGATTCGATTGCGAATTGTAACACGTACCAGAATAAGTACATTGATCTCGAAGTGCATTCTAAAAATGTATGTTTTCTTTGCATTTTGGGACAAATTCAGAAAACCGATAAAATTGGAACGCGAAGTTTTGAGATATTTTCCAAAGATATTTTGCGGTTCAGTTACCTTTTCATCTGATTGATGTCTTCTCATGTTTTATCTTGGTAATTAAGAAAAAAGAAAACAATGTAATGGGTACTTACCTAAGTGGAACCTACACTATTTTGCTCCCAGAGAGAGTCTGCTTAATCTAGAAGTATCAGATCTGAACCAAGCGCTGAGACCAGCAATCATTGTGCAGCAAATAACAATGTAGTTTCAAAGTAGGTATATACGAAGTCAAAGCTTGGACTATTGTTAGAAAACCTACAACTAACTAAAACATTCCAGTTCCGCCTCGCTCCCGAAACCAAATAGGTATTTTCAAAGTTTGCGATTGTAAAACATAAAGTCGCATTTACGTAGAAATATGGTTCTAGAAAATATTGCAATGCGCGATAAAAAATATCTTCAGATGTTGAGGAAATGTCCACGATCATGTGGCAAACAGCGAAATAATGGATCTAGTTAAAATTTGTTTACCACCTGTTGTGTACCTATTTCAAGCAAATAAAGAAACTCTAACTCTAACTCCTTTTATTTTTAAGTTAATTTTAGTAAGTGTATAGACAATATTAAAGAACTGAATAATTTGATACCACAGTTATTAAAGCTAACACTAGATTTGTGGATTCTGGGCGTTGTTGCCTACGTGCTGCCATCTTCCAGCGTTGGAACCCGGTTTTCTGCAAAAAAGTTACCAAGAGATAATTTCAAATATCAATTCCGTTGTTTCAAGAGTAAACTTAGTTTCATTTCTCATTTCCATCTCGTAAAAGCCAAATAATCTGCAAGTTAAAAAGCTCGATCAAGAATCCCGGAATTCCGGAATGACGGCTCGCGGGGAAAATTTCCAGGATCATAAATAATTTTTGATACCTGTCTTAACTTGGTCGGAAGTTGCCGTTAATCTTGTCTGGAGTGTACCGGTCACAGTAACGATACCTGTGTTCAAGCAGAAGCAGTAACACAGCTTATATTCACCACTAACAAAAGTGAACCCACACTTGGAAAACCTGTAGGTACCAATATCGTTGTCCAAATATTGTTTCTATTCTTCTTTTTTTTTTGTTATTTCTGTGGGGGAGCATCACAGGACTAAACTATCACTTAAGTTTGTGTTGGGCTCTCAAAAACCAATAACAGCAAAGGCCAATCTTACATTCGTGTCTTATCTTTTATACTGATTGTAAAGTTTATTCCTGTGCTTAGATTATGAGGTAGTTTCAATAATTTGATCGCTTTCCTGGGCATCTGTTTATGAAGGCCCTAAATGGGAATAGCATCGTAAAAAGTGAGATAGGGTAATTGGTGTCTATGATAGCCTTTTTATCTCCAGGAGCGCAGCTGGCACTTGATGAAGTGGTGTTCACGAACCCTTTGAAAGTGTAATAACCTGGAGGGAAACGACAAGTTGAGTGTTGTCGAGGTTTCTCTACCAACTTGACTTTGTAAGGAGTTAGGTTCTTCAAGTACGGAGATGGGTATGTGTACTTACGTCTAATAGGTAGGTACTATAAATTCAAACGGCTGCTAAACCTGGGCTGGTGCCAAGACCAAATGTTTGGTGTTTGGATGTGATCTTGGCTATCCCATTAATTTTTCCAAATTACCAAATGGGTCGAAGGTTTGGGAGTGTGGCATTTACAATCGGGAGCTTTTTGAGTTATTTTTAATTGAACTACCTATTTGCAGTATTTATTGCCAAAAATATTAACAGAAAATAACAAATAATGAAATTAAAAATGGATTCACCCATAGGAACGAAGTAGCCGCATCAAATCAGACGAGGTTCTTTTTCTGTTCGATAGCGAATGAAAAAAAGCTCTCGAGTAGGTACTCGTAATTAGCGGATCGAGTTACACTCAACGACAACTCAAAAGCAGAGCACTGCCGCGTAATTGTACTTATGGATGTATGAATAGGTTCTATAGACACGGCGACACGGCGGCGCTGCCAAGCGGCAAAATCCCACCTTCACTTCGACAATACACAACTCACAAACAGCTTCAAAGATCGTTTGACACCTGGCAAGAGCCCCGTGTTAACTGGTGCCACTCCAAGCCGCGTGTAATCCATTAAGCCTTCTGAATATTAATAGCGCTAAGCTGGCAGAACTCTCAAGGGTTCAGTAAGAGCGTCTATTCGTTCATGCAAATATTTGCTAGAATTTTTTCAAACAACATCAGTGGTGTCACATAACTGCGGGCTGTTACATCAGTGTAGCAAGTGCTACGAGGCCTACGAAAAAGCCTACGAGGTCAACATTGTTGCTACGTGCGTCTCTTTTCAAATACTCCTTTATATTGTTGTTAAATATGTACCCTTATTTTGCTTTTCCGAGAATTTACGCGTATTTGTAAACGTGTAGCACATCTCCACAAACAATGGCATGTATTCAAACGTTCAAAACCAGCCGGTATCGTTGTTTCGGTCGACAGTTTGTTCGGAATAATATTTTAAACCTACCTAGTAGCCTTGTAAAGGCAGCTAGGTACGGAGTACCTATAAAATATATCCGTAAATATTCGCAAAACGACAAAAACATTATAGAATTTAACAAAAAAACCGATTTTAAATTACTTATATACCTACCTTATTACTTTATGGAATACTTAGAAAATATTTAGATTTTGGATCGAAGTTGTCGAAACCTCCAAATACTTTCAATGTTACTGCTTTAAATAAGATTTTCAGATTTCATTCATCAGTTTCAGTGCGTGGACTGTAGGCTAGTTGAAAGGGCACTATTGTTGAACTTTGCATTTCAATTTCCTCTGAAATGTATTGAAATTGACTAACGAAGCTCTGCAAAAACATTTTCGCTGAATGAAATAACGTTCTTTATTCGACTTAAAAGTTTAATTGGCCATCATCGAAAAAGCTGACAAAATAAATGCGAGGATTATGTGTTCGCTTTTAAATATTCACTAGAATTATTCCAATAAACAAAAAGTTTATAATGTTTACAGTGTAACATTTATAATGTACCTACCTAATCAATTGTTCAAAAAAATTCAAAGCACCACATAAGAGAAACAAAAAGATAGACAACTTTGTAAGGAATTCAAAAAAAATACAGAGAAGAGTGAGGTGTATTTAAAAATAAATAAACAAAAAACTAAAGAATTAAGGTATTTCTTAAAATCGTTCCCTAAGGGACGGGACGCACAGAGGTTCAACTTAGCAAGAAAATAAAGGCACGTGAATAAAGCCGCGGGTACTCTACTAGTAAATTATACAAGCCGCGAGATAAGTGAAGAATTAGCGTAGGAAGCACTCTGTCTCTTGATAACAACAATTTCTAAGACCACACAAAGCCAGAAATATTCATGACGAATAAAGAAATTGCCTCTGAATTTTTAAACAAGGACGCTGGTGTTGGTACAATTTTTCATTGGGATTTTATAACGAGGCTGTAGAATACTGTAGATACTATACTTACTTGAGTGAGGTCGTATGAAGTGCTTTTTAATGAAGGAGGCTATATGCTGCCACGAAATGTTGGAACAATCTGCCCCCTCCAATAAGAAACTGTAAATCAATAGGCTCATTTAAAAATTCCTTCAAAAAATTTTTGTTAAACTCACAGATACTTCATACTGGTGGTCGTTCTGGACAGTTTTAGATTAGTGGTTTAAGTACATTATTATATTTTATATTCTCGCTGTATTGTTAAGTATTGTTTCGTTTCATTTTGTTGATAAAAGTGTTTTGTTATTATTTAAAAATAATTGAATAGTGTAATCTTTATCTTAGTTATTTAATTCTCTTTAATTTTCTTATTGTTTTGCTTTTGTAGATATCTATTTTCATTATGTGGTCCGTGTTAATTCCTGATGTGTTTGTGTAAAATGTTAATTAATATTGCCTATATTAAAATAAGTATAACGCTGTGTACCGCCGTTGCTGCCGGGGTACGCATTGGCGTCACATAATACCAGCGTTGTAGCAGTACACTTGCTGCTACAGCTTATGCTGAGTGACGACCTATTTTGTAGTCATATATTAGATTTTAATTTTTATTGTGACTTCTTTGATGTAACTGTGCATGTTTCTTTATATTATGACTCAAAATAAACATATTCTATTCTATTCTATTCTATATGGTGCATCTACGCCAAGATGTATGCCATGTTAGTAAGTATGTGCTTTAGTAACGAGTTTTCTCGAATTTTCCCTCCCACGTAATTAAAGCGAATGGGTTTGTCGTGTCACGGTTTTATCCATGCTTTTCGAGTGTTCTGAGCGTAGACCACTAAATACAGTTGTATCGGCCTTTTGAGTTATACCTAAGCTTTGTATTGAAATAAATTTTGAGATCAAACAGGTTAAAATTTCAATATGAATAAAGTTGAAAGGTTCTGTTTCGTCAGCGGGACGAGATATCAATAGTCCGAAACAGTAATAAGTTCTAGGGAACTAGCTATAATGTGGTGAAGTTTGATTTTCATCAACCACCGTCAAAGAGTGATCCCTGAACCGTTCTATCGGCGAAGGGTAATTTGGCATACCAGAGAGGTAATTCGGCATACTATACAAAGGTCCTGTTCTGTTCGCACACACAGTTTTAGTTCAATTTCAATTTTCAATTTTCAATTCAATTTCAAGTTTCAATTTCGGTCCAATGCGGTTGGACTTATAGCCTCATAAAAAAAAGATAAAAAAAAAAGATTAAATAAAAAAAAAAAAAATTAAATAATATATAATTAATTAAATTAAATAAAATAAAAATTATATTATATTTATATATATATTATTATTATTATATATATTATTATATATTTATTTTATATTTATATTATATTATATTTTATAAAGATTAAATGTCAGACTAGCCGTCGCCCGTGGCGTTGCTCGCGTTCTACCCTTTAGAGTGTCACGTTTCAAAATCCCTTACTCTATATATAAGGATACTACCCTCCAAATTTCATACCTCTAGGACTTATAGTTTTGGCTGTGTGTTGATTCTAAGTCAGCTTCAAAAGAGTTTTATATAATATTGATGATGATTATGATTAAAAGGATTATTATCTTTTGTACATGGTAAAGGCTATGGTGCCTGGGTTTGCCTCAGCTTTTCCTAGGGCCTAGACAAAGGTACAAATTTTTGAAACGAGTACTTATATCTTGAAAACAGCACAAAATCCGTACGAGAACCCAAAAAGCTGTTTGTGTGCTTTGTTTAGCTATTAACTAAAATAATAATTAGTTGGTAGTTGAACTACAACACATCCATTATTTATATTATAATTCAAACTTTTGATGAGTTTTATGATAAACTTTGTAGTATCATTTTGTATTCTGTACCTAACAGAAATGAAAATAAAAGCGACCGTATAAAATAAGCAACTTTTTATTGTGATTACAATCGGCCCTAGTAAATCTATATTATTTGTGTGTTTGTCGTATATTTATGTCAATTAATTAAATATCGTCTGAACTGTTTTGAATAGTATAATGAATTTTGTTTATGGACATTACCTACAATGTTAAACAAGTGGCAATGAGCAAGCCATATTGTCTTGGACATACCTATCGACAACCGTCGAGGAATCAGAGGTTCTCGAAAAGCTATTGCGAAACATATAATCTAGATCAGCCGAGAAGATTGGTGGACGAAAATACTCAGGATTTGTCTTAGAAGTCTAAATATTTATCGTGGTGCATAATTTGGGGCTAAGCCGAGATTTACCTAGGCTTATTTTTACATCTTTTTGTACAAGCGAAACCACTGGCAAGAGCTACTAAATCATGTTTTAACAACCTACACTTAAACAATGAATGCATAAAACGAGCAATTTCCCGCATGTAGCGAAGGACGACTAGGTATTCATATTTTCCATTACATTTTACGAGCTAAGTACCGGCCAATTTAGATGGCTCTCACCATTGCTCTCGACTGGCGAAGTTTTATTACATAACACCATTTTCGATGAGCTTAATGAAATACAGGGTCGTTTGGAAAATGCGCAAAGTGGTTTAGATAAGGTATTAGATAACATTCATAAGCTTTATTCCTTACTTTAAAACCCGGGTCGTACTAAATACAGATTTTTTATTTATTTATTTCAGGCATGATACCTAAAATAAACTTAAAAATGTAAAAGATAGAAAAGTAACAAATAGGCATGGGTAAAGTAACTGGTTTATGTAGGTACTTGAACCCGGTGTCTCGCATAACTCCTGGATAGTCAGTAGAAAAACTCAACACGTATTTATTCAAAGCTTTACGATGCTTACCAAACTTTACATCATTTCGAGCACCTGCGTGCGCTAAACGCTCTAAAGTCATTATCTTTGTTAGTACTTAACTTTCTTTGCACCTGAGTTCTATTTACGGCATTTATTTTACGAAATGTGTTATAATCAGCCAACTATATACTACATTGTTGCTGTATGAAAGCCCACGTATAGTTTTAAGTTTGCCTGTGTGTATAATAATAGTGAACTCATTATACTTTTAGAAATATGGGATTATACGCATTATTAAACACAGGAGATTGGTTTGGGACTAGATTGCGTTGCATATTTCAATGAATATTTATTTAGATTATTGATAGTCCTGTCTAGTTCCCAGACTGTATACTATAGTGTTCTAAACATTTTTGTCTAGTTGTAGTTAGTTTCAATAAACAGTCCAGCCGCCCGCATTTCTGAATATTTATGAAATAGTTACGAACCCTTTCAGGGAAAAATGAAAATTATGAACATTGCTTTAGTCCAGTTTTAGCCTTGAGATAATAGAGGCAGACATTTTCTTTTGTTTCTATTGGAACATCCACCCATAAAATAACCTTTTTTGACAGTTGGTTAATTAGATTTTCCTTATGTTTAACTTATTACCTACCCACTCGTATTCTCCTCTCATTATTATACAATGCATGTTTTGTATGAAAGGGAAAAGCCATTATTTATCCTTAGAAAGTTAGAAGCACAAAATACCGTGAAGTTATCTCCATCATCATTTTATCAGACTAGAATTCCAATGCTGGACATAAACTTCTCCCTTAGATTTCTAGAAAGAAAAGGGTCTTCTTCATCTACCGATTTCAATCGGAGCGCCATAACGTTAGATATTTTAGGTATACGAGAGACTATAGGTACAATACATACGTAGGTATTAGAATGAAAATATTCTTCAAAATAATATCCGCCAGAACCATCCGTATTTGAATAAAAATATTCTTCGAAACATATCCTGAAATATCTGAACCGCAGTCTCGTGATAATCAATCAAAATGAAAAGTGTGTCGGAAGTGCTCAGCGTTTCGAATCGACGACACCCGCCCTGCTGATAAAACGGATAAGGTAACGACCATTTTCCGGTGTATACCTGGTAGGTAATTCAGTTTAGTTTGGAACGCGATGGTAATTTTACAGTGCCTTCCTCTGATTACAATCTCACGGAGACGGCATGGATCAGACGGTCTCAGAAATCACCTATTTACCGAAATTCTGAGGGTCCTAGGTACCTTACTTAGGGTCAGCCCACAGAATAGAATACGAGTATTCCGTGATCTATGGGTTAACCTACGTTTGGTAATTGAAAAAATAAAGGTTACAAGAGAACTTTTTAAATAAACTGTTTTTTTGAAGCTTTTTTAAAAAAAGCTATTTTAGCGCCTTCTAAAAGAACAGTAGAAATATTTCCAAATACCTTCGCTAAGACACGTACAAAAAACCGTTTCAGTATCATAAAACACGTCTGATAATTCCTTTCCTGATTACCTCCACCACGCCCATTCTACACTGACCTTTCATCCTTGAAAGCAAACCGAGTTCCAAGGTTCTCCTGAAATTGGTCGTTAACTAGGAGCTGTAATGAAGTCTCCTTCAGTTAAGTTATCTGTGATGAGCAATTACCTACCTTTTGTAGATTGCTTTTAATCTCAATTTTATTTGCTTTTGATAAACGAGAATGTTATTTACAGCTTCTGAAAATTGGTGTGGACAAGAAAATATTTGGTAAGCAGGTATTAAACTGATCGAGTGATCGAGCGAACCGAGCGAAGATCTTGGGCAAATCGGCATTGTAGGTATGTTTGATAGAGCATAACTTTCGAACCGCTGCTTATCTGATCCTATGCATGATAATAAGGTAATTCGATATAGGTATGTCGGTTATAAAGTAAAAATGGTCCATCAGAGAAAAAAAATTAAGTCGTAAAAAAAATTAATTAGGGCGACGTAGGATATGACCGCGGCTATCCTCTAAATATCACTATGTACACAAATTTCAGATGAGAATACTGTGATTTTCAGTAGGTAGTCGGGTTTTAGTTTTTGAACTTATTTTTTTTATACGGGCGGTAGGTATGTATGAAGGATTTCCTTTCAGTCTAGCCGATTTCATCCATAACATATATACTTAGTAGCAGATATTTATGTAAGTAGGACCCTGTATTCAATATGAGTATGTATGCAAGTAAGTAATATTAGTTTTCGTTCCTCTTATACCTACTTCTAATGTAATTTCGCAGTAAAATAGGGTCTTCCCAGGGGGCGGCCTGGAGTCAAACTTTTATGACCACGTTAGTAGTTTCCGAACCAATGAGGTCGTTGTACAATGTACATATTGGTATTCCCTTGACCCCACCTTTGTTAGGTACTTTTATTACAATCTAATCAAACGTAGAAACTAAATAAGTAAAAAAACATTCTTGGACATATCACACAAAGCTCTCTAGTCCCAAACTAAGCAAAGTTTACAATAATGAAATACTGTCAAATTGGGCTTGTTTGGTTGGACTTCCTCTGATAACCTCTACAATTCTACATCCTCAATAATCTAGAGTATTCTATCAGGAATCTGGTTCCCATAGTACAAACTTTGCTTAGTTAGCCGCAGTGTAAAATGTCCATAAGTATTTATTTATTCTAAAAAACCGAAGCATTTATTTCTCGAGAACCATGCCTCCACTTTTATTCCAGTCAGGTAAATATAGAAGTTCTTAGATTTTATTTTAGATGCCATTGCCTGGAGCATCCAGGGAATTCATATATTTTCTAAATTTAAATAAGTTTGTATTACCCTAGGCATCACATGTCTATAAAAAATCCATAGGCGAAAAGTTAGGTATCTATCGTACGTAGGTACGTTACAAAACGAGCATGGAGGCTTTAAAAACAACTAGAGGTTATTTATTTTATGCTTTTAACGTAAGCCCGACGCCTATTAAATTTCAATGAATAAAGAAATGATATACTTACCTATCTAAAAGAGACTACATACATGAAGGGGATTTCTTGAAAAAAAAAACAGAAGCGCAAATTGCTACGCCGTAGCACCGTAGCATGCTACGACGTAGCCAGTACGTAGAACTCTTCTAGAAAAAAAGTTGCAATCCCAACTGATGGGGATTACTGGAGTATATCAACACGTCCCACTGCATTTTACAAAGCTTTCTTAATCCGCGGTCACGATACAATAAATACGAAGAAAAAGTGCAGATTTTTTTCAGAATGTAGCCCTATACTAGAAACAGACAAACGCGGAATTCTCATATTCGTACTGTATAATATGCGTAATTCAAAATTTGATGTTGAATTGGATGACAAATATTTGTTTAGTTTGCGTTGCTTGTTTAGGCACGATGATTCTGTACGTGACAAACAGTCAGTGTTTGTTTGGGCCGCAATGTACATTGTTCAATCATCATAATCATAGGTACCTTCCTACCTACAATATCCATGATTATGATAGTTGAAACTTTTTAGGGAAGAAGATTTCAAACCATATCTCTTTAGATAAATAAATATGAAATAAAAAAAAATGAAAAACGTTAAAACTGCGAATAACTGACACCTTACCAACGACATTTTATGTATTTAACCTCTCAGTAGATATGATATAAACGATTTCCAGCAAACATGGTGCATCTGGTGCCAGAGCTTGCACACCCAACCGCACTAAACTACTGTTGGGGTTACACGCCCCTACAGGGCAATAAAACCACGAGGACGTGAGTGTGCAGTATGCATGCATGCACGCGACAGGCTTTATACCACAGTGAAATAAAGACCAATAGGATATCTTTTTACATGGTAAATCGTAGAATCGTATTGGTTTTTTTTTTAGTTTTTTTTCTGTACAATAGGTAGGTAGGAAGAACTTCCTATAGGAAGAACATTCGGGCCTTAAAGTTTGCTTCTCAGCTAGTACATAATAGATGTACGCCGTAAGGACTTGTAGAGACTTGTAGATGCTCTACGGTTGATAACAATATTTAAGAGGCTCTACGGAGTAGTTTTTTTTTACGTAGAACCTCTAGGTCACGGTACATAGTGCATGGGTAGGTATTGGGTTGGGTATGGCCTAGTAGGTATTAGTATTGTATGATCTGTGGTAAGGCACAATATCGGGTCTCAGCCAAAACGAGTATATTGCAAATAAAATAATTATGCACATTCAGTAGCTCGTGTTTCCAATTTGGAAACTAGCTTTCTTAATAAATATTAGATAACTAACGTCTGTTTGGCTACTATTTTAAGTCATACCAACATTACCACATACCGGAAGGAGATTCGCGATATTCGCAATCCGGTAAGTTACAATAACGAGAAGACAAATAAATCTAAGTTTATCTAAATAAATAAATAAGTATAAAGTTTGATTGAATTATTTATTGATCAGTATAATTTTTTAGCGTACCTAGGTACCTATACCTTACTAATCTTGCTTTTACTAACTAGCTACCCAAAATCTCTTACTAATCCAAACTCTAGATGAACATTTTAAAGTTTGCTCTGAACGTTATTCATCAAGTTTAGTCCAATTTCTACGGCGTGCATGGCGGTGCCCGGCGCGCACATGACGCCGTAACCGCCGTGTCCGTAACAGTGGACCACTCTTACGCCTGAGAGCACCTCCGCCTCTACCCGCACCGGCACTCGATGGGGTCGCAACCCCACTCGGCTCTCAACAACCTCAGCCTTCCTCAAACCCGGCACCAACTCACAACATCGCTCCCAAATCGACGCAGCATCATACTTATCGACCTTTGTATTGTAACTGTCGTACTGCCGCGTCCCACCTAAAGTCGCCACCCCATCCAACCCGGGTACGATATACGTATCGTAATCCCCGTAAAAAGCGGTCTTCAACCATGGTGCCCTAGCTTTTATTACCTGTCCGCGGATCGAAACCAAATCGTGATCGTCGCATAAAGATTTCGCGCCCAACCCCGTGCAGTTGAAAACCAAATCGTACTCGGATAGTGATGCGAAAGTGTCGATAGTTTTCACGATGACTTTACCGCCATTGCTTGTTATTATTTTCGTCAACCAAGGCAGGTGCTTCTCGCATCCGATTTTTAAAGTTGAGAAATAGGAACCGTACTTCCATCCTTCACCGCACATCTTTAGTTCTCTCTCGTCAACTGGTCTGTATACGGGCACTATATCTTCGATAAGATGATTTCTAGTGACGTGATAGTTGTCTTTGGAAAATATGTAAGCGCCAAACGGCATGATTCCGGCTTCGAATGCATCGGATGTTTTCAATATCTCTTGCCAATAGTTCCACGAATCTACAACCCATCGTTTTGTGATGTCTTTTGTAGGTCCTTTGAAACTCAGGCCCGGTCTAAAGATGCCAGCTGCAACACTGCTTACAGTTTCTTGTTCGAATTTATCCGCAATAACTGTAACTTTTGCTTCCGGCAACCGCTCTTGCAGTATTTTAGCTACGGAGAGCCCCACTACTCCAGCTCCGATGACAGCTACATTTGTTCCTTTCTTGTTCATTATTATGATCTGTAATGGAATTTTACAATAGATAATTATTATAGTTGTAAGTAGGTAGGTGGATTACTATCCTACCTAGTTTTATTAATAAAACTATTATGTATGTAATCGTACTGTAATATTAATCATCTAGCTAATCTGCTCTTACTAATAAAGACCACTATCGTAGGTAGGTAGTGGTATTTGTGTCAACTCTACAGTGTCACTGTCTTTATACAAATCCTATGCTTGTTATTTGCACTATGTTTTCCTTTCCTTTAGTGTAAAATGTGCATAATAAACACTTTATGAGATCTTGAAATATAAAATAGGTACCTTAACTACCAGTTATAGGGAGTCTTCAACACGTTCATACTATATGAATGATCACTGGGTACTGCGATGCGATACAATACAGAATACAATTAGTAGTTGCACAATGAGATGTTAATATATTATGTAGAGGTACGTACTTGCTCTAGAGACGTGATAAAACAGTTAAATTTTACCTACATTGTGGATGTAGATATGTGTTATAGGTACCAAAATGTAAAATAATAATCTAAATTATCTGCTTTGAAATTACCTACCTCTTACCTAGGTTGGTAGAGATAAGATTGTTCCATGTTCCATCCGTACTATCAATACGGTGGCGCTGAGCAAGCATAATTATTTTTAAATGCCGATAAAACAATGTTGTTTCTCTTTATTTATTAGTAGGTACTACCTATGTGCATGCATTCATCCGGACTCAAGTATAGATTTTTGTATGAAAATCTGTACTCAAAACTATGCTTGAATCACGATTTTTATCGGACCCTAGATTCAAACTAAGTTTAAAAAAATTCAACGCTTTCTCTAACTTTTCAGAAGCACGACCACCGAGGAAGAACTACAATCAGCTTTCTTCAAATGAGAAACTGGATAATCGACAGCAAGATGATATACACATCGAAGAGGCGGCGGCAGTAGAGTCTGATGCTAGTAGCACCGATTTGGATGAACGCGACACACGTGGCGTGTGCCCACCTTGCGCTCACGACAGATACAACAACAATATACGCCGACATGCAAAAGATGATTTCAGCGATGATAGTGATTATGGTAAGAGCCTAAGCTTAGCCTTATTTCCATAAAATATGTACCTACCTGGGTAGTTCATAAACACAAAAAGTTCTATAGTTGGGGTCTCTCTCTTAAGACGATACGTCGATGTACAGCGACGACGACGCGACGACCGACGCGATGCCTATTTTTCAGAAAATCGATAGTTTCCAATGTGACATGCGCAGCACATCACTAGGACTCGAAGATACTTCTATATCTTACTTTTATCGTCTGTAGCATTCGTGTCTGTCAATGTCAGTTATTTTAGAAGTGTCATTGTTAATTTTCAGACTTATTTCGTCAGCTCACTCAATTTTCATTTCAAAAGACGAATTTTAGTGCAATTTGATTTGTATTTTAGCTCAATTTCATTTTTTTATAAAATAGCACAACTCAAATAGTTGAACTGCGACGCACAAATTATGTCGAACCTAAAGTCTGACTTGGATCAATATTTGCTACAAAAGGAGAGCCGTCGAAGTTACAAGTTCAGCTTACCTCAGTTCTCGACACCTAGTTTCTTTACCCGGAGCACTGAGGAAACACCCACCAGCACAACCAGTACTACTGCTAGCTGGTTCGAGAACGTGCAGAAGGAATATTTCACTTTGGTAAGTCTGATTTAATTCTGGAAATATGGGTTTTTTTAGTGAGTCATAGAGGACTGGTAAACAATGACCCACTTGGCAGTACACTCCGTACAAAATGTAAGAACCGAGTGTTATGCTCTGTTTATTTCTTATTATCAGTGAACCGATAACACCAACATTATTAGTGCAAAACAAATACCAAAGATTGAAATACTAAATGTTATGGTAATGATTGAAATGTTTACTTTTCCAGAGTAGGACACAGCGTTTCCTTGGCTTTGGAATATGTTTGTTCTTCGGAATCCTGTGCTTCATATTATCTTTCCTCTACATACCGGTGTTGCTACTACAAGCGAGGAAGTTTGCACTGCTATTTACTCTGGGAAGCCTCTTCTTTATCCTCAGGTAAACAATTTGGAACTCAATCTACTTCTAATCCCTTGTTCACTTTTAAAAGCTGTAATGCAGTAACCTTCCACAATAATATGAAATTATCAGGCAATGTACCTATTATTGTAAACAGTGGTTACATAGGTAGACTACCGACTTGTTCCGTCTTATTAGCTACATAAAAAAATGAAATTATAAAAGTTAATCAGTACATACAATGCTTGTTCAATCTCTTTTATTTTCCTGTTGCTAATAGAATTTGTATATTCAGTTTCAGTTTCCTGTACGGCCCATGGGCACACCTCAAGTCAATGTTCTCTAAAGAGCGAGCACTCACAACATCGGTGTACATGATAACTCTCATAGCCACCCTCTACTGTGCCCTCCACCTGCAAAGTACTCCATGGACCATCATTTGTGCAGTGCTGCAAGTCATAGCACTGTTCTGGATGATGATGGGATCCATCCCCGGAGGATCAACAGGAGCACGGTTCTTCGGAAGCATGTTCAAATCTTCGGTGTCAAACACTCTGCCTATTTAACACATGGCTGCATTTGTGATTGAAGTGAGACTTTTATTTAAGAACTTTAGTACTTTTTGGGTAAATGAAACTAGTTGATGAACATTAAAGAGTTGTAAAAACTCATTTATGAGATAGTGTTTATGTAACAGAAGGTGAAAAACATTCATAAATTACTAAAAGGCGAAACACAGACGAAGAGTGCAGTAGGGCTACTCTCGACCACCACTGTTCCAAATAGGAGCTGGATCTTGACAACTTTGGAGTGATCCTCCTGGTCGGGGGCGGGTGTATTCCGTTAAGTTTGTATAGACTATAACTCACAAAATGCGTCTTGGTCAGGCGTGGTTCGGCTGATTTTGATGCAAATACCTGCCACGGATGACCTGCACCCATCCTCTGTGTTTTAGCCTTTATTGTATACCTAAGACAATCATTTTGATACATCCGATTGTGTTTCAAAGCAAAGAGTGAATAAGTATTAAATGCAAACTGAAATAAGGATAATATTCGGCATTGTTAAAGAATTTTAGCTATGAACAAAAATTTTGATGTATTTCAATGGTTATATTTTTGCTCATAATTACTAGGTGGTAGGTACTAGCTTTTGATACTTACCTTATGAAACCCATCTCATGTTATGTAATTAAGAAAACAAATGACTATAATTTGCGCTTTGATGGTTAGGATGTAGGTTATTGTAGGTGGCGCCACATGATGAAGGACTCTTGTTACCTAGGTACCTCTATAATTTATAAATTAGATGTGTGCTATCAACGCCTTCTTGCCTTTGTAAATATATTTTTTTCTTAATAGCTTTTACTTATTTTATGAATTTCCATCTTGCATTTTATTTTGATTACATATCAAGACCTGGTATTCTTTGTCAGAGCTTTCTTGCTCTAGGTACCTAGGTAGGTATATTTTAAAATGCCTAGGCATTAATATGTCACAAGCCTATTAATATTTTCTTGGTGTATCTTTGTCTTCTTTTTTTATTAAATAAGTAAGCACTTAGGTACATTACATTCATACTTTAATTGATAAATTATTAAAAATATGTGTACATACCTAACTTTGTCTATTTTATTTTCTTTCCTTGATAAGTTAGGTTTTATAATTAGGGTAATATAGATAATCGCTTAGCGATCGAACCCTGTAAATAAATTTTAAAAAATCCTTTCCAAAATATAAAGCTCAAAATTATTGCATGACAGAAAGGAACATGAGATCATTATGTAGGTTTTAACGGAACCAAGGCACAGCAGACGCCGGCCAATGCCAACCATGCACATTGACATCATAAACCCCATTGAAATCTGGTAATAGGAATACAAAAAGGCGATTATCTACCCCCCGAACGAGGAAACGGCATAAGCATCCAGGAATCATACGTAGTGTAAAAATACCAGAAACTGTCCTAATCCTATTATAACCTCTAACCTAACTTTCTTGCACTTAATTCATGATACTGTTCTACTACGAGTATATTTCGTTCGTTTCCAGACGAGGCGCTGACGTGCAATGTGTGCGACCGTTCCTTCTCCACACGCCGCCAGCTCGCCGATCACCAGCAGAAGAAACGCCACTTCGGGTGAGCATGTCATACTTACCTAAATACATTCTGATCTCTCAAGTGACTCCTACGAAGGCGCGCGCCTTCGTAGGAGTTAGGTTCGTAAGGTTCATTCTCGCAGCAGAACAAACGAAGGAACTTTACCAATGATCTAGTGGTTGCACGGTACCTAGTGTATGATCCAAATAG
Source organism: Eulithis prunata (assembly GCA_918843925.1). Lineage (NCBI taxonomy): Eukaryota > Metazoa > Arthropoda > Insecta > Lepidoptera > Geometridae > Eulithis > Eulithis prunata. The sequence continues at coordinate 726,944 of OU974016.1, read as the reverse complement.
TGTTCTGTGGTATGACCTACAAGGGTGAACTGTCGCTACGTACCATGGTATAGTTATAGTATTTCTTGATCGTGTAAATATGGTTCAATTAACCGTAACCTGCCTCTCCTCACTCACATGACATGACACCCCTAATGAGCCGAGTGGGTATTTACTTACCAACGCACATAACAAGAAATGTAACGCTAGCAAGTCGTTTTAATTCTGAGAAACCTAACGATTTTTTTTTATAGTTGCAGCGCGTGCGACAGCCTGTTCCCGTCGCTGATGGCGCTGGAGCACCACAAGGAGGAGTTCCAGCACTGGTCTGACAGCTGCTGCTCGCGCTCCGACGACTCGGACGACTCCGAGGAGTGCCACGAGGACCGCCATCGTTTGCTCTAATGCACGCATCTCATTATTGCCGGGAAGCCCCAGAACTTGGGCACGTTTGTCTAAGATGGTGTGACTCCGACTCAGTGGCGATAGACCGATGAGTCTACATAGGTACAAGTACCTAGGTATTGTTTTAGTTTTGAGATATATAGGTACCGGAAAGCAACTGTAACTGAAGGGTAGTCAGGAAAAGCTGAAAAAATGGGTGGAAATATTTTTTTCATTAGGTACCTACATTTTAGCAACTGCGAGTCACATCATAAAGGAAAGTTGTAGAACCGAAGACCGACTCAGAAGCGATCTATAAGAATATAATAAAATCTTGAAAAATAAATAGCACCGATTGCAAAATTATAAATTGGGAAGTGGTGGTATGAACGTTACATTACAATTTTGGGACTTTGTAGAAGATACTGAGTCGAGTGAGAACATCAGTAAGTATAATTTTAGTGTCCATTTCTACCACACAAAAACTAGCAAACAAAAAAATACCTAGTGCACCACAAAAATACAGATTAAATCCAGACTAGGACACAGGTCTTATAAAATTCTTTAGAGTCGATCGCTGCTGTTTTCGGAACCACACCTTTAGGCGGATGAATTATCACTTCTTGATATTATACCTAGAACATTAAACCTACAGATCTTTGTGAGCTAACGTGCACTCGTGATACTATTTACATCTTTAGACATTTCGCCCCAACACCGCACAGTAATCTCAAAATTTTACCAACTACAAAAAAAAAAAAAAGAGGTTATTAGTTCGACTGTCGGTGATATACCTACCTACCTACATTTTTTTTGTAAGGTCCTGCTGCGCCAACGTAGTAGTAGTTAAAAATCGATGCGTTACCGCAAAACATACCAAGCACAAATAATAAAAGATAAAGAAGTAATGCCCATGGAAAAAAAATCACAGAAGTACCTACGCTATTACGACATAAAAATGTTGTCCCTTGTTTATCTAGTTCTTATAAAAATGACACTTCGTCTATGAAAATCAGACCATAAGCTATCGGAAATGATCATGAGGCGGTAAATATTAGTCACCAGTGCACAATAAGCCTAAGTTAAGCCAAAATTGTACAGTCTGATGTTTTTCAAGTAAGTAGTGTGTTATGTCACAAGCATGCTAAATACTCTCATTATTAATAAACTCAATGTAACCTTGGAATTGTTGCACCGTGCTTACTCTCTTGATTGAATTTGAATCTGCTTGTGAATGCATAAAACAAAACACGGTTTAACTATTCCAATCTTGCATAGAGTTTATTAATAGCAGGGTCTATGAATAACAAACTGCTTATTGGTATTACTCGTTGTAGAAATATCTGTTGTATTATAAATATATTGTGGTATTGTTGTACATTTAGTACTGGGTGTAAAAAGACTTATCTAACTTACATACAAAAGGTTTGCAATGATAAAAAAAACTAATCAGTAAAAATCGAGTTTCCTTTTATTGTGTACAATGTTGAAGTTTACACGTTATTTTACTTCAATATTCAAGCCTCAAGGGTATACTTTTTACACCTTGTATTAGAATCTATAAAAAGACATTGTTCTAGTCTAGTGACGTATTGGCATAATAGAAGAAGAACCTCATTGGTGCCAATAATAGTAAAAGTGGCATTGGCGATAAATGTCGACTGGAATTTTAAAAAGAGCAGTTTAACTCTGCCTGTTCAAGAGCCAGAAAACAGCCAAAATGTTGTTTTATAATATCCTCACATCTCTCGATGCAGCCGAGAGTTTAATCTATGCCTAATAAATTGGTATCAACTCGCCAGCTCTCAAATACTCTTATACTTGATAAATGTACAATCCATAGATTTACACAAACATTGTCATTTCACATGTTAATTTCATGCCATACATTTTGATCAGGAACAAAGCAAGTCATGCATCGTTACAAAAAAACTATAATTTAACTGAAAAAAAAAACCTGCAGTATAATTAAGTGAATACTCTAGTGTAAAGAGTAACTATAAATACAATATTCAATGTTGGCAGAGAATGAGATTCTTGACATCAATTTATAAGACAAGATCGTAAGTCCGTAAGGCCTATCTCAGACATTGTTAGTCTAGCAGCCAATACTCAAGTTCAAGTTAATTCTAGTCGTCAATGAGGCAGCAGCCTCGCCAATGTACTCTCCATGGAGTCCTTTATATTGACATAGTACGTTAGTTACGTAGCATACGTACAATACAATACAATATATAGTAGTACAACAATGTGCAAGGAATTCGTGTCGAATATTAATGTTACATATCAATACGTAAAAGCGTATTTATGCGTGAAAAACAAATCTATGGGTGAATTAAACAAGTAATCAAACAATTTTTATCATTATCAATATTTAAAGTGGTGAATTCACTCGTCGTTTGTTGTTCACGCAAGTTAAACGTAGCTAACCATATCTTTTGTAAATACAACTTCCTAGTGATATCCCGGCAATAATGCATATCACGTACTTTTAAATAATCGTAATGACTGATCGTAGCGTAATTACATGTAAATAATCACTCGGATACATCCGTGTCATTCCATGTTACAATATAATTTAGTATTAGTGACAAAATGTATCAATCGAATGTGCCTCGAATCGACGCATGCGTTCCGTTCGAGGCTTGCAATCGCAATCTACCCTCGCTAGGGGAGCGTCGCCGGAAACAGACTATCGCGTCTCTCGGCTCGGCCGGCGGTAACATCACGTACCAAATGCGTCATCTCGGTTACATCGTCTACAATAATCTGTTTCCAGCCGCGATCCAATCACTCCACTAGTAGCAAGTTTTTTTTTAATATAAAGTGACTACATACATAACCGCACGATAAGATAAGAACCGATCTACCGAATCGAAGCAAAGTGTACATAACGAACGGTCGTCCAAATAAAAATACGTTCCAAAATATGTACAGAAACGTTTTATTCTCGAAGGGAACCGACGCGGCCGGCGCGGAGCGGGCGACGCGCGCTTCACTATTTACCATCAATCGAACATCGGGAATACGGATCACGAATCTCTTACAAAAGCACGACACGAGCGGCGTGTCCGGTGCAGGGCCGGGGGCCAAGAGGCCGCGGGGGCCTAGACCTCGGGGGCCTAGGCCGCTCCATTCACTAGTGCAGCGGGGCCTTCCACTGCGGGCACCGCGGCGCCTCCAGCGGCCGGCGCGGCCGCGGCGGCGGGGCACGCGGCCGGCGAGCGCCGCTTGTCGCGCGCGCGCAGCGAGCCCTCGCCGGCGCCGCGCGCCACGCCGCTCTTCCACCCGCCCCCGCCGCCTGGAACACAATGCAATAACCAATACTATCCGTATCCATCGACCCCGCCCAACCAAGTGATAAAGCATCCGTCGCTCCGCTCCGCGCAACGCAAGGTTCCCAAGAGTGACCATCCCCAACCAATCCTTACCTGTAACTAATAGCCAACCGAGATACCCTAAATCAGAATATAAGCCCCAACCAAGGTAGAATGAAAGTTATGATTTTAGATTTAAGACTTAAAAGTAAAGTGAGAGGCCAACCAACTGGGTTTACAATAATTTATCATGTTAAGTAAGAACTTCTGCAATACTTCAATAGGCGGTATAGCTAGCAGGTCAAGTCTCTGTTGGTTAAGTTTCTGATCAACAACAATAATCAGAGATTACAATCAGCCCCTGCGTGTCAAATCGTAGACCAATCATCATCAAATACTTTTGGCCTTTCAGCAACCCAATGAAAGACAATCCTGTTAGCTTGACAGGCTGGTTAGATGATCAGAGGTTTGATCACCGTAATTAAGGAAAGCCTTGAACTCATAAACAATGTAATATTATCGAATTTAATTGAAAAAAATTGAACACGGCGTTTGCTGGGCGAATGCTGGTCAGAAACAATTTCAGTGGACTCTTTCGCCTATATTTATGAGTTTGTGGGTTATTGTCTGAGAACTTGATATCTATGAACTAGAGATTAATGGAAAATAACTGACAAACTGCAGTCTTATCAATGGTGTGAACACTCGGTAGCTATACTGGTTACAATACTTCAGCTGTACTTATGAACCATTATGAAACAACAGAAAACGAGGGTTAGTGTATGTGTGCGTGTGCTTACCTCTGTCTGCGCTGGAGCCGTCCTGGTTGTCGAGTACGGAGCTCTCATCATCAGTTTGTCGCCGTCTGTCGTCGCGTCGCCGACCGCTCTGCAATGCAAACATTCTATTATGCTCCGACCAAGGCAAACATTAAAACAACAAATGCATACTGGACTTTAGGTTTGGTTTAAAGAATTCATACTCAGAAAGACAATAATTACTTATATGAGATACATTATTGTATAGGTAGGTTGGTTAGTCGTTTAGCAATATTTTGAAGGTAGGTGTAGGTACAGTTTATCCATTCATTCAACACTTTAACTTTTATTATTATATTTTTGTAAAGCTAATCGCGTTGACTGATCTTAGAGTAATCATATTATTATAAACTAATATCATAATTACCTGATGTCGTGCATCATTTGGCCTCGGAGTGCGCGGGTTAGGATGCGGGCGTCCATTCTCTAGCGGCACTCTCGGCCCGCGGTCCTGCCGCTCTGGCCGGTCCGACCGGTCGGGTCGGTCGGACCGGTCGGGTCGGTCCGACCGGTCGGGACGGTCGGGTCGGTCGGCGCGGTCGGGCGAGCGTGGCGGTCGGGTAGGACGGCCACGTCCCCTGTTGTCGCGGAACGAGTCGCCGCGGTCCTCGCCCAGCTCTGGGGTAGTGCGCCGAGCGCCGCCTGTTGGATACTAACTGTGAGCCTCGCTAGCAGGATCATCAACTACTTCGCAGGGGCAGGGACGAACCATGTCCCCTCCCATTGAGGCAGCTGTGATAAAGTACGTCATCATCATGATTAAGTTACATCGATTCACTGCTGGACGTAGGTGTCTCTTTTGAGACGCGAAATCGAGCACGGTCCTCTCATTCCGTGCTTGACAGCTACATGTTGCAGATCGCCGTCTCACCAAGCTGGAGGGCGTCCTACTCTACGCTTACCCAAACGCGGTCTCCACTCGAGTATACGATAGTCGGTTCCGCCCACTGTCATTCCAGTTTGCTAATTCCAGAGTTACGTTGAGCGCCTTGGTTCTCTTATAGTTTACCTATAATATTTATACTAATCCATCTATAATAATATTATAAAGAGGAAAAATTAGATTGGTTGTTAGTATTGACGGCGCGAGGTACGTCTTGCCCTATCCGTCCGATAGCCCGCGCAGCTGTAGTAGTGTGTAGTAGTGTGTAGTAGTGTGTAGTAGTGTGTAGTAGTGTGTACATACCGGAGGGGTACCTGTGCGCGGGCACGCGGGCGCGGCGCGCGGTGCCGCGGGGCGCGGGGAAGGCGCCGCCCGCGCCCGACACGACGCGCAGCTGCTGGTCGATCTCCTGCTTCTGCAGCCGGAGCTGTTCTACCTCCTGGATAACATTATCGACCATCAATCCACAATCATCCACCAGCTTCTTGTCCACGCTACTAGATTCAACAAAGCTCCACATAATTAATGCAACGGTACCCCGCTTTGAATTTAGAATACTTCTCCTGTGAACTTTGTTTCCAGTTCGTAGAATCTCCATCTATCGCATCTATATTAATGATTCGGTCAAGGGGTCCGGTAGACTCGATTGAGACCTTACCTTAATAATACAACGTAAAATAATGATTTCGAGTCGACCACATATTGTATCCGCAAAATTCGAATTGTCAAGTATTTTTTGAAATTCTAATGGTGCAAATGGCAGTCGCCATATTGGCCACTCAGATGCCAATTTTCTATGAACGCATCATCTCTGTGAGTGATGACACAGTGTTCTCTCATTGAAAAAAAATTGCATCATATCTAATCGAAGACTTTACAACATCACGCCCTGAAATATTATATTAAGAAATTGATGAAACATTAGCCCTCTGGCTTATGACGAAATTTGTTGATCATTACTTAGCCACTTCTCAACTAAAAGTTGTAACAAAAATTAAAAATATGATTCTGAAAATCGAGTTACTCTTGTTTGTTTGTTCGCGGATCACGCCTCAACTACTGGACCAATTTCAACGAAACTTAAACCTATCAAAAGCCCTTTTTCCGGAATAAAAAAAAAGTCGTTGATTAGATCCAGCTTGAACTTTCTAACCAAAAGCAGCCATTAGCTACAAGGTTCATCATATTTTGCTGGTAACAGATATAAACGAAACTCTGTATATCACACTTTTAATTAGATTTTACAGTTTTTTGGTAGATATTAGGATGTATGCGTCTCCCGTGCGGATCGATCGCTCTCGCTCTCTGCGCGGGCGCCGCGCTCGCGGCCACTCCTTCTCTCCGTCCTCTCGCCTTCTCCTCCATCCTAATGCTGTGCGTAGACAATTGTTAGGGAAAGTTTCGGCCACGTACGAAGTTGCAGGGCAGGTATCAGCTAGTAATGAAAGTGTAAGTGGTAGAGTTACCTTGAGATGCGCCACATGGTAGTCGACGAGCACCTTGGCGTTGGCGATGTTCTCCCTCGTGCCGACGAACACGAAGGGCACCATGCCCTCCTCGCGCGGCGCGACGGGCTGCGGCTCGTTGTCTCCCTCGACCTTCACCTGGAAGTTATGAGAGATCTAGCATTAAATGTAATCGGCACCTCAGAGCCAAGGGACGGGCCGCTACCCCTACCTAGTCCTACTGAGACTTGCGTGGACTAATCGATACACCTACTATGCTAAGCATTCACACATTATGCTGAGTTAGGATCCATTTTGCAGCACTATGATCAGTTTTGTTATGATAATTAGGTATTCTTTTAACTTCGTTTTGGTTTGTTTTATTATTATGTTTTATTACTTATGTTACATTTTACTTGTGTTGCAAATAAATTAATTTTCTATTTCTATTCCATATCCTTCAAGACGCTAGTGACACTATCAGGGTATGGTCTCGAAGTAAAATGTGTTGATTCTGTTGGTGCATATTTGTAAAGTAACCTAATTGGACTGCCCTCAAAAGACTGCTGTCCCTTTCTCATAAGCAACAAGGACGTCTATAATTTTAGCACTGTCAAATTAAGGTACTTTAAAATAATGCTCCAACAAAATCGACTTCAATGTCATAAACAATCTCACCCTACCGACGACACTGTGTATTGCTACTAACGAGTGATCGTAAAGTATAGAAACCAGATGGAACTCTTCCAATAAACCCCGTGTAGGGTTATAGACAGTTTCTCCATCAATCTGATCAAAGCTGTCAATGCTAAATACAATAAACGGTATAGCTATTCAGATATTACAAGTTAATTCGTCCTACCAATCAACTCCTAGGTCTCCTTACTTCAATATTTTAGCAGGGATTCAAACGCATGATTCGTGATACAGCCATATTACTTGAAATTTAGAAGCGTCAAAACGTAGTCAATCGTCAGTTTGTGAGAAGCTTTATACTACCATCTCGACGTGAGTCTATTCGCCGATGGCCCTGTAGCTTCTAGTATACTGTTAGCACTAGTTTGAATGGTCAGTGAGTCGTCTGCCCAGACAAACAAGACCACAGCTTTGGCTTACAAGTGTGGTCTTGGTTAATGTGCTGTATTATCAATAAGCAGATGGTTTTTTTTACAATGAAATATAGATGGCCCAAAATAAAACTGCACGCCCAACTACTTTAGTCATTCAAATGGAATTGGTACTTATTCATAACACTGCAAAGATTATTTTGAAACCTCCGGCTGAACGTCAATGTGATGAAAACTCGATGAAACATGCAGTTTTAGAGTGGATCATCTCGGACGGCGTCTCTGATGAATTTTTTCGACTATGAATTCTTTCTTTAGCTCAAAACTCAGGTTAGGGCCTCGGGTTAAATCTCATTATTCAGGCAAGCCTAAACCACGCTTAGTCTCGTAAGTATGTTAGTGTTCAATGTCTCCATATGCATAGATATTACCGATGTTGCAATCTAGTCACTCATTCATTGTCATTGTTTTGTTATGATTTTCTTTTTTATCCCAAAATAAATATTTTACAACTTTACTATACTTTTCTAGACACTATTTTCTTTTAGTGTACTTCCAAAAGTTATTTTTATTTTATTTTTAGTTAGACATCCCCATCAAAGGTCCAGATGGACTGACAAATTCAAGTATTATCTTCTGGATTTTTTTAATCCAATTTTAGGGAGCTTCATTTAGTGACAGAACTACAAGAATTTTATACAACAGATATTCCGTAAATATCCCGTAAATAGTTGATGACTTTGAATGAGTTCTTGTTTTTATTGATAGTTACTAATTTAGTAATTACTACAGCATTGCAAGACGGTGACAACTATGACATAGAGGCACTGTTGCTAAACCTTTTGTGGTACATACCCTCACAACACCGCTCTTGTCGACAATCCACTGGATGACCTTCCCGTTCTTGCCGATGACCTTGCCGACCAGGTCACGTGGTACCTTCACAGACTCCTCGGCGTATTCCAGGAGGGACCGCGCTGCCTTAACTGCTTCTAGAGACTGTTATTTAAAAGAATACTGTAGACCACTTCTAACCGGCATAAGACTAGCTGATTTTAAAGAAAGTAGAGCTGATTTACCATTCACAATATTCTGTCAGATTGAAACATCTAACATCTATTCCCAGTATTATATGAGAGAAGTACTTTTAGTATCTTATTATCGACAATACTTTGGGAGTCACCTGCAAGAGCTAAACTAAGTAATAAAAATAAAAATGTTTTTAACCCCACTTTTATCAGTTGATTGAACTATCAGTGGTTTGTCAGTATAGTTTGTCTGGCGTATTAGTAATCTAACCTCGCCGCAAATCTTGAATGTACAAGAAACCTCCTCCAGCTCGATGTTAGTGACTCCGTTGAGTTTCCGTGCGCTCTGTATATTGGCTCCGTGCGCGCCGATGGCGAGGCCCATCAGTTCCTCTCGAACGCTGAATTCCTCACTGAACCCGCCGAGCGCGTGGATCTTGGTGCTTTCGAGCTGCCGGGCCGCCTCTTCTGTGCGTTTCACTAGCTGCAGCTTTTGGGTTAGGTTCCTGAAAGAAGACATCGAAGATTTGAAAACAAGTGCCTAGGATTATGTAGTAACATTGTGTTTGGCATTACTGCTAAAAGTACTAAGTTTAAGAAGTTTGTGAGAAGCTCTATACTACCATCTCGACGTGAGTCTATTCGCCGATGGCCCTGTAGCTTCTGGTATACTGGTTAGCACTAGTTTGAATGGCCAGTGAGTCATCTGTCTAAACAAGCAAGACCACAACTTTAGCTTACAAGTGTGGTCTTGGATATGTGCATTCAAAATGACGTCGTAAACTCAGCCAAGATATGACATCCTCCCTGTTAGATTTAAATCTTCGCCGAACTGAGCATAAGGCTTCTGGATGCCATGCAAATGGAGTTAGGTTTCCCAGCGCATAATCTAGGTGTTGATCTAAGCAATGGGTCGTGTCCGGCACGTACCACACGAGTGTGTGACGTCACTGTGCGACAGTTACCTGAAGTGCATCTCCTGCAGCATAGCGGCGCGCTTGGCGGAGGACTCGCAGCGTGAGATGACAGCTAGCGCGGCGCTGTCCGGCACGTACCACACGAGTGCGGCGCCGATCGCCTTCTGGAACTCCTTGTGGGCGTTTTCCACCTTCGCACTGTGCATGTCGTGGAGGCTGCCAAACGTACGTAAAATGAGTATGAGGTCTACTATGCGTTTGGTGGGAGCAGTGGCAGCCGAACCAAGCAGAGCGTCACCGCTGCATTATAATTAAGAAACCTTCGTTTGTTCTTTGGCGGAGTAGATGATGGGGCAATGGTCTGTTAACAGCCCATCTTTTGTGTGACACTCGATAACTTTTTTGGTCAAAACAGATATAGGTATCACACTCTAACTAGACCTTGCTAATTGATTACTTTCCAACTTTCAATACTATGCTTTATCTATAGTTGAGAATTAATAGGGTGATCATTAGGTGTAATACAATATACCCACTTCAGGTTCAACTAACTGTGCAGCATACTGTGATTTGACAAACATTGTGAGCTGCTAAGTTTCCTTTGGTGACAGAGTATAGAGGCAGACTTTAATAACCAAAGTACTCATAAAAATAAACAGTAACATCAGTCATCATCAGTATTAGCTAACAATAAACGTACTGTGTGATACCAGGAATTTTTTATAAGTACTTTTTAATTGTAAATTGTAACACAATACTAGGCCTAGGAGAGTAGAAAGCTCTAGGGGAATCACCAAATACAATTCAACAACAATAAGAGGCACTCATAAACAGGGGAACCCACAATAGTTATATTGAGCTGATAAGTGTACCTCACACACTGTTGAAATGTCTTTTCTTTGTTACTTTTTTTAATCACTGTTTTTTTATTCATAGCCAGTTGAAAAGTTTGTTTTTAAAGGCATTCATGGAGTCAGTAGTAACAATGTCATATTTGTTTTAATTTTGGCAATGTTTTATATCTGTACCTATATTGTATGTTATAGCAGCAAATAAATACATGTCTAATGTCTGCTAATAATTGATAATAAATAAATTTTTAGTGATAATAGTGTGTAGTTTGAATCATTTTGAGAATTCCTACTACTCTTTTTATCTGTTTCTAGCATCTGTTAATGGGAAAATACAAATAGGTTTATTAATAAACCATGAAACTCAATAATAAAGTTATGCAATAGAAAGAGACTATTCAGATCTCTAGTTAAATTGTACTTTATTATATTTTAGAGAGTAGGTATGTAGCTTTTTCTTTAGATGCTTTCAGGAACTTACTATTTATTCCATGGTATTTATTAAAATGTTAAAACTTACTAGTCCTTGAGATTGTCCGGCACTGCAATATCAAACTTGTGAAAGGTGTTTTTATCAATGGGTGTCTTGGCGGTTTTCACCCTGAGCCGGTCCTTAGGAACAATCTCCGTGTAGCAGTTGTCCCATTCCAGGTACTCAATAACCAGGAAATCACCCCTCATCATCTAAAATATATTATAACATCAACAAACCAATAATACAAAGCTTACCTATCTACCTCTACATCAGTTTGCAATGCAATTACCTACAGTTTTTCATAACAGTCCATATTTAGACAAATGGAGCGATATTTTGAACAAATAGAACATCAGAATGAGCAATGTAGAAATAACAGGTTTACATACTGGTAAATCCGGAATTATTGTTAATATTTAACTGATCTAAACATGTATGACTACCTCTCTAACAAAAAGAAACACCAAAAATAAAGAGGGTAGATTTTAGAAACAAAGAGTAGATGCATAAAAAAATAACAGTGTAATTCAATACCCACCTTGATATTAGCAGTCCACCAGCCACATGCTTCCTTCTCATTGGATCTAGCATAGACCTCCACTTCCTGGTTCTCCACGAAGTCGATATGTTTGCCGCTGTCTTTCGGAGGGAGGAATACTTGCGAGAAGGGGAACTTTGACTCTGGCTGCCAGCTAAAACCATACATAAATAGGCAACATTGCTTCATTTCAGAACAATTTCACATTAGGATTTTATTTCAACTCACTCATTTTCAAAGGCTACGAGAACCTCGTTGTCGAGCACGTCGGTGACAATGGCCTAAAAATAAAAAGACTTTCAGAATATATTCCGAACCAAGATTCCGAACTTCGATGCGCTAGAAATATGTTATCTAGGTCATAAACATGAATATGCGCAATAACAAAAATGCGGCACGGATTGCCCCAATTGCTGCAGCCTACAATTGCTGCTAAAAATACAGAAAACGACACAATTATTACAACACATGGAAAAATCACGCCCTGTCAGACGGACATGGCGTCCATTCCAGCCGTGGTGATCTTCCCGGAGAAATATTTTTGTAAGTATGAAACGTAGGTCCACATGGAATACGGAATTTTTTAGATGGCACGAAGCATTGTTAAAATGTACATTGTTTGGGCAAAATGATAGTGTACTTTACAATTTACAAACCTTGTAGTAAGCACCATTTTCACCGTACACCTCGACCGACAAATCCTCCATTTTGGTTTGAAAATGAGAAGCCATTCGGATTTGGCGTTTTCAGACGGAGCCAGAAACGAAATCTTATTTGATTGACTGTGGATCGGCCAATCATTTGCTTTGGATTCAGGCATAGACAAGAAAACCAACTTTTAAAAATTCAGAACTCTACGAGAATTTTGAATTTGGAACATCTTGTCTATCATTCTTCCGTTCTTGCTTTGCTAGTTACTTTGGTTTAGACACGGGTAGGTAGGTGATGCCGTGCCTCCTGGCTATGTCATGTTGATGATGTTGATGTCATGGTACGTGAAAATGACAGCATGACATAATAATATAGCTCTTGATGTCATCAAGAAGAAAATGAAAAATATTTCCAGATGGATGGCTAGCTAACCGCTTTGAGCATCCTGGTGGATTGATCAGCCAGTTTCCCGATGGCTTGGGCGCCCAACGTGATTTTGGATTAATTTGGATTAGACCGGATCACTCGAGGTACTGAAACGAGACACCCATTCAAGGTGATTAAGTGAATAGGCCACCTATCTGCACTGATGATGATATACGGTTCGCGTTAACATATTACTATTGATATCATCAAAAGTTATGCCTGACATAATACGCCACCGTATATTTGGAATAAAAATATGTGCGACTCAGTTAATGGTATCATTTGAATTAAAGTAACATGACCACAGAACACTTGACTTCAACTTCAACTTCTTGGTTTGTGGCTTTTGTGGCTAGTTGTCACAATTCTGCCAGTGTCGAGTTCGCTAATGCTAGTGTCTTAAACAAGAGGGGAGTGCGGATAAGAATATGGTCAGTGTACAGAGGGAGGTACAACCAAAATTTTGACAATTAGATTGATCTAAAACAAGAGACAGTACAACATTAATATTAGTAGTTAATAATATTTGAGCTTTAGTAAATAATTGATTTTGGTTTCAAAAATAATAATAAACCACTTTCATAATTTAATCTTATTAATATGGATAAACTTACATAATATATAATTAATCAAAGGTGAAAAGGTTTGAGAAAGGAGACATTTAAAAGAAAAAGGACGGGGAAATTCAAGAGGAAGGATATCGTAAAGAGATTGGCGACAGAACACTTGAACATGACGCCAGTTCCCATTGTTCCCATATCTAATTCTGTCATGTCACAGTTACTCACTGACTGATGGCGTTTGTTCAAGCCGTTCATTCATCCTGAAGAAACAGAAAACCAAGTGTTTTTAGAGCGGAAAACACAGTTTTTTTTATGAAATGTCAATTTTGTTCGACAGTTATAATGTCAAATATGCATGACACACCATGGGGTTCGTTCATTCTTTCTCTGTGGCGACTTCGCACTTCGCACCTTCGCACTTTTTATTAGAATCTATTTAACAAAGAGAATGCAAAAAACTATTTAATTAAATAAAACTAAACTAAACTAAATAAAAGTTTTTAGTAGTTTTTCTTGATATTGTGAGTATTATTGTATAATTTCGGTGGAATTTTTACCAATAATACTTGAGGTCGTAAATAAAGTGTGAGCCATTGGAATAAAATGTTCTTGTAAGAATAAGGCTAGCCGTAATTTTCGAGTTTGTTTGGTCTTGGTCTTTGTATTTCTGGAGTAAATAAAAAGGTAGGTATAATTTAACTTTTATGTGCAACTCTACCTACTAGATTATATCTAGGTAGTAGTAATATGTATCTTTCCACCTACTATTTTATTTTTCCTAAATCTAATGGGGTAATGTTATTTCAGATGAGTGCTAATAAATATGTAATACTGGTGACAGGAGGCTCAGGTCTTGTTGGCCAGGCCATCAAAACTGTGGTGGAAGCCAAAACTGAAGACCTCCCAGAAGGTTCACCAGATGAAACATGGATATTCTGTGGCTCCAAGGATGGTGATCTAAGGTAACCATAATTCAGTAAGTAGTTCTACTAGTGTGGCTTTTATGTAAGAAAGAACACAGGTGCCTGTGTAATTATTGCTCGACTCATAATGAAGTAGTAAGGGCTTCAGCATCAGGGGACACCTTTTAACCCAAGCTCCTATGAACGGAAACTCATACAATAAATAAACTTAATTGATACTATTGGCTGTTACGTTACACTGGGTTGAGTGTATAGTGTTTTTTGCAGGGATAAAGTTGAAACCGATGCTTTATTTGAGAAACACCGACCAACACATGTTATTCATTTGGCAGCTATGGTAGGAGGTCTATTCCACAACATGGCACATAACTTGGAGTTCTTTGTAAGTTTCACAACATTGTTTTATGCTACCAAGCTGACAAATTAATGCCAGAGTAAATGGTTCACAAACAGAAGTATAACTTTACTGAAAAAACCATCCAAAGAGAGAACCAGTGGTTGAAAAGATGTGTAGTGTAGGTACCTGTTTAAGCTATCTATTGAAATCTTATTTGTACATACTATGTATGTATGTATTATTATATAGAGTAATGTAGAATTGATGATGCCTCAGGATCCCAGAGTTTTGAATAATGTATTATTTCCAGAGGGAGAACATGGCTATGAATGATAACGTGCTGAACGCTAGCTTCAGGTATAAAGTCAAGAAAGTAGTGTCTTGTTTATCTACTTGCATCTTTCCCGATAACACCACATACCCCATCGACGAAACAATGGTGAGTAGCTGTGGGTATCTACCTAGCTGTTATTTGAGTAAAACCGTATTTTACAAGTCTTTAAGTTTTGTTTTATAATGGAGTTTTTCAGGAATTTAATATTTTTTATGATTATAAAAAAATTTAAAATCCCTATAGATTCTCTCCATCATTGCTGAAGTACAGCCCCGCACGCCACTAAATATCTTCATAAGTCAATAACTTGAGAATGTTTATAAAAATCCTTGGGTCATGACATTTCTACGTTATCAGACACAAAATTAGAAAGCCTGTCAAATAACTCCTAGAAAGGAATTTCTGTACCTACTTACTTATTTTATCTAATGTAAACGTTTGCACATAAAAACACGATAAACTTCAGTAGGTACTTAAATTTTTTATGTGTTACTTTATTGTTAGTAGGTAAGTTACCAACCTGCCATGGGAGTCAAGGTCTGGGTATTGTAACCGAGTGCCTCGAAGAAACTGGCTTGCTAGTAAGCTCAGCATAGAAGCATAGGATTTTTTTTGCTTAGGTTTGAGGCAGTAGTAAAGCATTATTTATTGTTTGTTGCAGGTCCACAACGGACCCCCACACTCTTCCAATTACGGATACAGCTACGCAAAGAGGATGATAGACGTTTTAAACAGGTATGTCCCACTTAACTTACGTACAGTCAGCAAAGCAACATAAAATAAAATTTAAACACACTCACAAAAATATTACAATTTTCCAAAAGCTACAAAACATAGGTACCAACTTAAAAGCTCCCGAAACAAAATTGGACAATCACAAAGTTACTAAACTTATGTTGCTGAATGTACTTACGATCTTGCGGTTGTGGGTTTTATATGTTGTATGGTTTTTAACCATATGGATTTTCAGAGAATATTTAAAAGTTACAACCTCTATTCAAATTATTTGAAACGAGAAGTTTGGCGAGGTTACATACAATGCTCGTTCCAGAGGCTACAGCGAGTCAGGAGCGTGTCTGTTCACGTCGGTGGTGCCGTGCAACGTGTTCGGACCTCACGATAACTTCGACACGCGCGCCAGTCACGTGGTGCCAGCGCTCATCAGGAGAATGCACGATGCTATCGCTAAAGGTAGGGTACTTATTCCGTGTACCAATTCATGTGTACCAGTGCTCTCAAACAGTGAAGAATAACATCTAACAGCATCGATGTACAGCAGTTTAAATAATTTTATTCTCATTACATCTTGTGATGCCTTCATCCCCACTCTGCGACTAACTTCAAAATTATAGAATTGTAGGAGGAATGTATTTTGGAACATTTTGTTTCAGGCGAGAGTACATTCACAGTGATGGGAAGCGGCAAGCCGTTACGTCAGTTCATATATTCCCTCGACCTGGCGAGGCTGTTCGTATGGACCCTACGGAATTACAACAGCGTTGAACCACTTATATTGTCAGGTTAGTACGTTTGTCGGCCCCTTTAAGTTTGTATATTATGTTGTACTAGCATCCGCCCACAACTTCATTCGCGTCCTGTTGGATAAATAGCTAAACGTAACTTAGTGAGACATTAACCATCTTGTCGCTAATTAAAATGACACTTTCAGTGGACGAATCAGACGAGGTGACAATAAGCCACGTTGCCGAGAAGATAGCGCAAGCACACGGCTTCACCGGCACCCTCGTGTACGACACCAGCAAGCCTGACGGACAGTACAAGAAGACCGCTTCCAACCTGAAGCTCAGATCTCTACATAAACACTTCCAATTCACACCATTCGAGCAGGCCATTCAAGAAACTGTAAAGTGGTTCAAGAACAATAGAGAAACTGCAAGGACGTAGCTCAGTGGTGCAAGTTGGGGTCAGCGCTCCGTCTATGAGCGCGGCGCGGTGTAGCATAACATTTTTTCATAGATGATTTTAACCTTATTCCAATGACTTTAGCACAGACATTCCTTTAATTCGATACGAATGGACTCAGGGTGTACTCGTCACTTTAAAAGGTACTTCACTACAGTTTAACACTTCAGCAGATATCATTGTTCCACCTACTTTGTGAACTAGACTTTTGTTTCCTGAATAAACTTTAAAACTTATTTATACCATGAATAGCAAAATACAGTGGCTTCTCGAATTCAGGGCTGCGCCCGTGAATGCTGGTTGAAATTGGTTTGGCGAACTGTTCAGCCTCTATATATTAATTCAGGACTTTTATGTTTGCGTTAGTTTAAATTAGAATCGACTATTAATATATAGAAGCTAATAAATCAAGTATATGTACATATAATAATGTTATGTAATATTGGCTGAATCGTGGGCAGCATTTATAAACTTTGTAATAAATTATATCTAATTTATCTTATTCCCTTATCATTTGCGCTCATAAGAAAAGACCTGCCTGTGCCTGTGTAATGTAAACTAAAGTAATTTATTTACATAATCATTTAATATATTTTATTTAGATAAGTAACTTACTCTAAACGCAACGTCAGAAAATTTTACAAAAATAATTTTCGAAACAGATTTAAGTAAATAAACCATATGTTCATGCCACAAACCACAATACGTAAATAACACAAAAGTAACAATTAAAATATCCAAATTCTACATTTACTACTTACCAAATTGTATAATGTAGAAAATAATAAACTATAGGTACTGTTTTCTAGAAATGTCACTTAGTGGGGTCAGTCTACATAGTAAAAATGTCACGGTATAGCTTGGTGCTAACCAAACTTTATATAATTATATTCAGTTGACAAAAGACTGACGTCATTTCATCCATGCCAAAAATTAAGTGTTATCAGTTTTATGGTAATGGTTCCAGTTTCTTTCTTCGTAGCTGCGATTACGATGGCATTTTTCTAAGAATTACAACGTCTTCACTCAAATGATGATAAATAGTAGATTTGATTAGGTTGTTAGGGACGCGGGGTATTAATTTGTTATATTTTTTTTCATAGGGATGCATCTTGAGTGCAAAAATATAAGTAGAAACGCGTCCCTAATGGGCGAGTGAATAGCTTCATATAGCTAATCCTTGTTCGTCGTAAGTTGTGAATATCTTCTCAATGGCAGTAATGTAAGCGGCCGTGCGGACATCTAAACCGAGATTATGTACACTAGCCGCTTTCATTGTATTCTGAAACAAAACTGATGTTAGCAGAAACTAGGAATTTTTGTTACAAGAATACCTTTATTAATTGAATGTTAGGAATAATACTATACTATACTTCTCATCTAATATGATAGACTGAAACCAAGCGCCATTCAACAGGGGTAAATAGATAATAGTTACACCTAAATGTTAGGCTCGTATGCTGATAAAGAAAATAGTTATTAAATAAATATAGATATTTTCATACAAAAATCTTTGCTCGAGTCCGGATCAGTGTTTGAGCAATAAATCAGGCAGATGCCCTATGAAGCTAGACAGTGGATGGCATAGGTCAATGAACTGGTAAGAGCTGACACTAGAATCTCTTTTCTTGACCGGTCATTTTTCATAAGTTATCTAGGTACCTACTCAGATTTCCGCCTTTTGTTAAAAGATTAGTAAACGCCAATAAACACTGACATTGGCAAATTCGTGGCAGCCCTAGCCACCGAATACCCACAAGAAGAAGAAGCTAACACTACTAACCAGGCATGCATTCGACATGGAGTACTCGAGGCCCGAGTTCACGATGTGAGCCTCGCTGGTGCCCGACATCATCGAGCGGAACATATCGGTCGGAGTTATCTTCGCGTCCACATTCGCCTTCTTCAGGGATTGCTCCACAGAATCTAACAAAGGAACGATACGATGTTCAAGTAATTTAGAACATTACTTTGTTCTGGGGGATTATGCTCAGATTGGCAGAGATTTTACTCTATTAGGCGCTACCTGCACGAGCGAGTGAATCCTGAACGATATTACGTATTTCTATACAAGCTATCGCTGCGATAACATCGCCGGATGGAGACATGTTCTAAGAGAGTGTATAGAAAGACGTGGCACAACGATAATATCGCCGCGATTCTCACGCTCGTAAAGATGGCTCCTTAGGCGTCATACCCACCGATAAAATGCGTTTTCGACGTTATTTTAACGTCATCCCTATTAGAGTTAAATCTCTGTCGAAGTAAGCATTATATACTGTAGGTACCCAAAAGTGCAGTATTAGAGTCCCGCCAGAACTTGATGGTGAGTTTCCCGAAGGAGACGTGGTTGAGGTTCTTGAGGAACTCGAAGTATGAGACGGTGACTCCGCCAGCGTTGGTCAGCAAGTCGGGCAGCACCAGGATGTTACGCGACCGCAGCGATATGTCGCCCGCCGGCGTCGTCGGCCCGTTAGCACCTTCTGCTATTATCTACCACAAGTACATTCATTATTATAACAACAATCAAATTGTTTAGGTACCTACGGCAACGTGCGGCCTACCTAGCCTTACGACTGTCTTTCGTGTGGTCACTAGCTAGTTCTAGCATATTATTTAGAGTGGAGTGAAGCTCGCGGTGCAGCTTAGACAACAATCAACTGCTTTTAGAAGCTGGACAAGTATCATGGATTTTAGAAACAGCCACTTTGGACCTTCATCCATCGTCTTCCCGCGAATTTGTATGACTTTGTATGCCCACGACTTCGTACGCGCTTGTAAATAAGTATCATTGTATCTACCTACCAAGATGCAACCTTGCGAACCCCTACAACTACGAAAACAACTATATTCCCAAAAACCACTAAAAATAAAGTTTTATTAAAAGATAACTTTGATAGAATTGCTATAAGTTTTAGTTTGATTCAATTTCTACCAGTTGTATTACCTTGCAATTGAGTTTAGGTGCGTTCTCATGGTTAATGGTTTTCTCCATGGCCGCGAGTACCAAAATATCGCACTTTTGAAACAGCAAGTCTTGCGTGCCCTCCTTGGCGTCGGGATAACCTTTCACGCTGCCTTTATTCTTCGCTTTGTACTCTTGCAGCGCCTGTTCAAGTATCAAGTACAACTTTATAAAGGGCTTATATTGCCATCGAGCAAACTCAACGCAGGACAATCAGTGGGCTCCATAGGAATAAGCTTTTTGAAGCCATATTTTATAAAACAAAACGCTTCGAACTTTTCATTCTAGGTACCTAACCCACCGTAGCGACATTATAACTTTAAATAAGATCTATCATTTTGACCAGACCGTTTTGCTTACGATAGATCATAAAATCTGAATCATCCCGAAAATCGAGTTCGAATATTATTGCTTACAGTTTGGCGTTCACATGAAAAATAACAATTGCATGTATTGAAGACGACTGGAAACACTTTCGAAAATTCAGTAGGTACCTAGGTAGAAGGTATCACATTTCATTTGATTTATTGTGGGGTTGCGGCCATCTTGGATTTTAACCTTACATCACATTTCCAGCTGAAACCTAGTAGTAAAAATTAGATTAATCTTTTTTAACTCACAATAGGGTTGATCCCTTCCGGGGATGATAAGGCGCAGTCAAACTCCAAAACAGCGGTGATCTTAACGCCGTGCTGTTGCAAGTAGACGGCCGCGTAGCTACCCACGTTACCGAACCCTTGGATAATCGCTGTTTTACCCTGGATATGCAAAAAAGTTATAAAAAAAAAATATATGGTGTACAATACAGGTTCAAAAGTAAGCTGTTAATACCGCGTAATATCGTGGTACTGACCTCAAACCCCACAGGAAGGTCAATGAGCTTCATCCACATGGGATCCTGTATGAATGCGGAGATGGTGAGGAAGACCCCGCGGCCCGTGGCCTCGACGCGGCCGTGGATGCCGCCGCCGTTGATCGGCTTGCCGGTCACACAGGCAGACGCGTTTATATCGTTGTAACCTGAAGATGCAATAACCTTTACATCCGTTGGCTAATAACGTGCGATATATACTGCAATAAGCACACCCCTTACGGACACGCCCTCGTCAGGACGTGCTCTGACCAACTCTGGTGGGTGACGGAGTTTTTAGGCCGCGCAGAACATCGCTTAACTTAGATAATCAGTGAAGATTGACTAAGCAATCATAACCACGAGCGCTTCATTGTCATAGGAAGAGGTACCAATGACAATGAAGCGTTCGTGTCTGTCTAGGCTTGCTAGTCTATGTATAGTATGTATGTACTACTTAATATGGTATAAATAATTTACCTAGTGTTTTGACGTAAGTGTCGACTACCCATGACATTTCTCTGCTGGATGTATTGACATCGGGCGCTGGAACATCTATTCCGGCTCCTGAAATACCAAAATAAGACAAGAATTACTCTCCTTTTGATTCGCGTAGTCGGGTAAAAACATAGGCAACTAAATTAGCTTTCTTTAATTCTGGGACATTTTCATTTTACAATATCTAAAGGAGTTAGGTAGCCTATTCACTGTATAAATTACTAGCTGTCACCCGCGGCGTTGGTCGCGTTCTAGACCCTGTAGTGTGGCTTTGCTAAATTCCGTTCTTAGTGCACCCCTACACTATACAAGGATACTACCATCCAAATTTCATATCTCTAGGTTTTATATTATATTTAGGTAGATTATTAAAACTATTATTAAATATAAAAAAGGTAACTAGGACGATGGATCAAGTTAGTACGTCAACAAGTCGAATTATTTAAAGATCTTACCAATGTAGTTTTTCTTAGCCAATTCCAACGTGTAACGCCTTGTGATCCGCTGTAGTTCTGCTACTGTATATTTCTTAGGATTTATCGCGACACCTGAAAAGGCAAAGAACAGGTCTTACAGGATAATCTATGAGGAATACATATGTCCAGCAGTAACCGGGCTGATATAATATTATAATAAATAGGTAGGTACCGACTGAATGAATGAATAAAACACTTTATTGTATACGTACCTCCTAGGCACCTTACAAAATAATAAACAAGAATAAAAAATACAAAAGAAATATAATATAATATAATCATAGATACATGTACAATGAGCGGTCTTATCGCTTAAAGAGCGATTTCTTCCAGATAACCTTTACACGGAGAACTTAAATAACGGATGTTCGGCCGAGGTGCACCTAAGAGTAATTAGGTAATACCTATTTACTTATTTGATACAGACTTCAAATTGAATACCAATATTTCATAAATATTTATACACTGACCTCCTTTAGAACCTCCAAAGGGTACGTTCGAGCAGGCGCACTTGTACGTCATCAATGCGGCTAAGGCTTTCACTTCCTCAAGGTTTACTTCGTCAGAATATCTTATCCCTAAACAATAAAAAAAAAATACAGAATGTCCCAATGTGGAGTACCTCAAGGTACATCCGAATCACGCCCATGTAATGTATGATCCGCGATATTTTGTTGTTCAAAAGTTAAACACCTATTCCATTTTTTCATTGTTTTCCAGAACTCTTGATATTACACACACATGCTAGACTTATACACACAGTTGAATACAGTACCTATACAGAACGTGGTACGTACCTCCTTTGCAAGGCAAGCGATGGACGCTGTGTTGAGAGCGGTACCCCTGTACCATTTCATACTCTCCATTTTTCCTCAGTAGAGGAAACTCAAACTGTAGGGAAGAGTTGCAGGAGCCCATCACCTGAAACGTTACTCAAAAACATTTGCATCATCTTTCATGTGACATTGGTTGGTGTGACCTAAAATGTTACGGAGACACGACATTGAGTTCCATACCTAAGCTTTTAGAAAGGTTTACTTACTTCAATGGTCTTACCTTCAAAATCCCAGCAACACGTTGCATTCTTTTCTTGTCAGAAAAATGAGTGTGTTTCTTCAGATATTCAATGAGTGCCGGTTCGCAAACTTTCACCGCAGAGTGGTAGAAATACTCCACCATGCGATAGAAGCTGGGGTTCGGGTCGTTTGCAATTTTCTCCAAATGTGCTGGGATCTCGTACCGACGGACAAACACTTTCCCTGGCCATGAACTAGGCTTCAATAAAATACACTTCCCTACTGATGCCATATTTTTAGGTCTTGGTTTACTATACTATAAAAATTCGATATTATTTTACCCTTTTGTGACATAAAGTTGACATCAAATGACTTTTGTTTGATTTTGGTGGTGATAGTAAATTTAATCAAAAAGCAGGCTTTACTTTGATTTATCAAAAGAGGCCTAATACCCATCAAAACTTCTACAAAATAGATATGTACGTACATAATCGAAAAACACTTATGTATAATCATGTACTTACTTACATAATACCTACATAAAATTCGTATGTATAATAATAATTATTGTAAATCTCTCCAAGATTTAAGAAACAACTGGCATTATTAACATAACCCTGGTAGATAAATTTAAACAATGAAGGTACAATTAAAATTCAACAATAAATACATACTGTACATATTTAATCAATTAATTTCATAATTTACTTATCCAGCCTACAAATAGGGTTATTTTGGACCATCTTCAAGTCCACTTTTGGACCCACAAGGTCCCTGATGTTATTGAGCCCATATTTGATCATAGTGGGTCGTTCAAGTGACAGGCCCCATGCTATAACGTTGACATCTTCGGGTAATCCCATAGGTAGAAGCATTTCTGGGCGGAAAACGCCGGAGTTTCCAATCTCGATCCATTTTCCCAGACCTGGGTAGAAGGAAAGTGTCTTTTAGTACGGTTAGGCAGTCAGTCATTTAGATTATCTTTGCATTTTTAACCGACTTCAAAAAAGGAGGAGGTTCTCAATTCGGTTGTATTTTTTTTCTCGAAACTAACATAATTTGACAGCGCTTAAATTATAGCCGTCTTTGTAGTTTCAGTTTATGAGAAAGGGATGGCAACGTTTTTAATACGGTCAAATTAGGTTAATTTTAAAAAATATAATTAAAAAATAATATATACAATTTAGTGTCTATCTTCTTTTAGATAATATGACGAGTTCTGGATTGAACACTTTTTGTTATAGTACATAATGTGAAAGGATTTACACTAAAAACTAGAAGGAACTTTTAAAGTACGTATCACAATAGTCAGTGACCTATAGATTTTATTTATATTCTTACCGTCATGGAACGCGAAGATTTCCATACTGGGTTCAGTGTACGGGTTGTAAGCTGGTTTGAATTGCAACCTAAGAATGAAAACCAGGACTTTATTTTCAAAAATAGGAATATAAATCATGCCTAAGAATAGAATGCGAAGACAGTAAACTGGTCCCATTGGTTCAGAAGTTTCACTTGCTATAGGTAGTAGTACCCTTATGACATAGTAAATGTTAGACCATCACTATTTTGAGGTAGAACATCTGACACTGTGACACTACCTGCCCCCCTGATTGTCAAGTTATCATATTGATATCACCAGAATTTTACAAATTACAATCAAAATAACTGTTTAACGTATGCTAAATTGTAATTTGCACTTGATGGTATTAATAGGATAATCAGACCGCCGCGCTAGGTAAAACATGACTGAAATTGCGGGCAACACTGCAAATACTATTCAGACAAGAATTGATTGATTGAAAGCTCACAGCGCGGGTACATCCACAGGTTAGGTTAGGGATGTCTAAAACGAAATAAAATATCGATGTATCGATACATTTTCAACAAGCCTAGGTTAGGTTATGAAGTTACCTGTTGAAGCCCAGCCGTTGGAAGAATGTATGTAATGTTGCGAGTAGATCGGCCAGTGCGAGTCCCTGCGCCGCGCACACGCCCTCCACCTGTTGGAACTCCGCGAGGTGGGTCGCGTCCAGCGTCTCGTTACGGAACACCTGAGGACATTGCCAACTACTCGGTAACCGTATCCGAGGTACCATGTGATGTGACACGCTGCAGCATGCGGCACGGCGGCAGTCGAGCATGAGGATGATGATTATATATCTGTACATCTCCTCGACACTTGTCTCTATCCGGTTATTTAACCTAGAGGTTGGAGGCAGGGCGTCTACTTCGACGGCCGCATCGATAGTCTGCGGGCGTACCGATTAGTTTCCTATACGATATTTTCTATTAGAAGCCGGTCCCAAAATTGTGTGAACAAATGTAGAGGGTCTGTTCCTTCAATTTCGGGACCAGAATCCTCAAAGTATTGGCTTCTTTCGCCACGAAACGTGCTGAAAGGTCGCGTCCATTCAAAACTCTCTTTAAAATCGCGGGCAGATTCCTCCTCTTCCTCTTCGTCTTGTTCCCCCAGTTTGAGGAGTTCCTCTTGTGTCAGATCTTCTAACTCATCCATTTCGCTTCCAGAATCTTGAAGAGCCTCCTCATATATCATCTTCATTGTCCTATGAAAAGTATAAGTCTAACGAGAGCGCAAGTAAAGCACACAGCTTATACCAAATTTTTGATAAATAGACTTGATAGTGTTTTAAGTGTATGGGCTTGGGCTAAATATGTCGGTACATGTGAAAAATAACGTATATACAGTTTGCAGCCGGGTAGCGATCACCGGTAACCTGGACATGTGAAATGAAAAAGGTGGAACGGTTGCCTCAATACCTTGGCTATATATTCTTGTACGTTTGTTGAAATCGCAGCTGTTGGGAAAAATCACGCGCTAACTATTTGACTAACCTTATCAATGCTGAAGTACTTCTGAGGCTTGAACGGCTTCTCCTGCGCTAGTTGGTACAGCATCCGAGCACTGACGGCCGTCGTGTGCGTGCGGAGCAGATTCTTCCGAGCCTCTTCTATCTTCCACTCGTACCTGTAACCCTAACAACAGACTCGACATTAAACTACTATTTCAAGCTGAGCTGTGACCACACGTCTGTGTGTGGGTCACGCATGCACCAGCACGCCGACGTCAGGTTTACTCCTAGACAGATAAGTATATCTACTTCTTCATTGTTTGTAATAGGGTCATGCTGTAATTATGATATATCTATGTTGTTTTTTTTGTTGTGCTGTTATAGTGTGTCCAAAATAAATGTCTTTTCTCTCTATTTTTTCATGAGAAACCGTGATGGAATCGACATACGGCCGATTACGGCCCTCCTGGGAACCACAGAGTATAACAATATAATAAAATAATGTCAAGGAGGTGGGCGTTGATAGTTGCGACACAGTTTTGTAACTACTGCAGCAATCATCATTTACAACTTGTTGTTGTTCTTCTGTTTAGTTTTTCGATATACAGCTTTTTTTTTTAATAAATAAATACATAATGTGTGTTGCTGTATGATTATACCAACACACCCTCACACTTCATAATGGTACAAATTGACGAAATGTGTAATTTATTGTATTATAAAATGATGCAAACCTGTGATCCATAGCCTCCTTCGCTGTGTACTTTCTTGACTCTCTCGAGGTAGTCAGCGGGGAAGTTGTTCGATGTGGCCGGGGACGAAACGAAGAACGTGTCGTGGGCATCTCTTGCTGGGTGCTATTACAACATCATACAAAAATTAATAATTAAATCTAAAGTGATGCAAAAGGCATATTTACAGTTTTTATTCAAAGATCTTGGTCACGTAGGCTCGAGCCTAGTGACAACGGCGTTACAATTACTGAAACTTATAAATTACTCATATTTATTTATTTGTTTTTAGATGAGCAGCTTTCGTTGTTATGTCTACACTAGCCGTCGCCGGCGGCGTTGCTCGCGTTCTAGACCCTTTAGAGTGTGACTTTTCAAAATTCCTTTCTTAGTGCACCCTACACTATACAAGGATACTACCCTCCAAATTTCATACCTCTAGGACTTATGGTTTAGGCTGTGCGTTGATTCTAAGTCAGCTTCAAAAGAGTTTTATAATTATATTGATTGATGATGATGATCACCCAGTGTTGATATATCTTTATTTTTAGTAGCTTTATTTATTCGTAGCCAGTTGTCAAGTTTTTTTGAAGGCATTTATGGAATCAGCAGCAACAATTTACCTGTTGAGGCTGGAACAGAGCATCAAAGTTCCAGAAGGAACTCTCCACATACATGTTAGTTGGCATCTCCGTGAAGCCCATCTCTAGGAAGATTTCACGGAACTCGGAACACACTTTGAGGAGCGGGTGCAGTGAGCCACTGTCGGGGGGCTGACCTGGAAACATTTTTTTTGCAAAATAAAAACTTGATAGTATTATAAATGGACTAAACTCTTTTTCAGGAAGGATTGAGTCCCCTGAAAACTAAATTTTACAGCACCACTTACCTAACGCATCGAAGTTATAAGGCTTGAACTGTAGAGTTGTCCATGCACCAGTCAATAGCATTTCACTAGTAAGATCTGTCTCCAGTACTGTGATTTTTGTAGAGAAATGAGGTCCTTTTGATAGTATGAAGCTCTTTACTGTGACCAGTTCAAGCAATTTCCTCTTTTTGTAATCATTCCTGATATTATCTGGTAAGTTGTCTATTCCCTGTTTGATTTTCATCAAATGTTCCTGTACAACATCAGTGATGGTGTCTACTTTCTTCTTGACAAGTGGATGTGTACCAGATTTGTCTATTAATATCCAACCTGATGACATTGCTTTGCTAAAGCCAACCTTTGCATTTGGTACAGTCTGTAAGTAAATAGATTATATTAGTAATAGACATTCCCCATGAATATTTCTTCGGTTTTGCCTTATTAATCAAGGTAGTATAGTATTACTATACCAACATACTCCAAGTTCCAACTCCATAGCTTCCATGCTTCGGAGGGCACGTTAAACTGTCGGTCCCGGCTCTAAGAGTCGTTAAGCCATGACGGAGGCCTTAAGGCGGCCTTAAAACTCCGTCACCAGAGTTGGCCACTAACTCATACGAGCTTGCTTATAGCTGATTTTGCACTGTATGGCTCCTCATTTCCTTATAACGTTATTCCAGTGTTATCTAAAATCTTGTACACCTGCCAAACTAACCTTCATAATCTCTGCTTGAGCGATGCCGGCGTCGGGTATACTCCGGTACAAAACCGCCTCATGGCTTCCTGTCTCTACGACCAACCTTCCTTCCTCCGTGAGTTCCCATCTGGTGCTCTTAGCAGGTTCTGATGTCACCATTTCAAGAGCTTCCAAACTTTTCACAGCACCAACAATTTTTTGATGATCCTCATCGAACTCACTCGCCAGTAGAAGAGTGTCTACTTTATCACATCTCTCTAGGTAATGTAGAATTCGTACGTTAAGTTCCATTTTGTGTGTGATTTTGATTTATCAATAATGTGCATGTATTTCAAGCAAGAACACAAAAACTAAAGACACGAAAGCCAACCCAGTCCGCCCGCGACTGACACGACTGAATTTCAAAGAGCTTCTTCTTCTTCTCTTCATTAATGGCCCTCAATTCAATTCAATTCTTGTCTATGGCCTTTGCAGTGTTGCCCGCAATTTCGCCAATGTCACGTCTTATTAGACCTTAGCACGATGGAGAATGACCGGATAAAGCTACCTATATCAAGTGTTAAAGTTTTATATGAAACCTACTAATATACTTACACAAAATATTTACAAAGGGGGTAAATGCCAAGGCGATACATTCTTCTCTTCAATAATGGCCTGTGTCCGTCATTTCGACAGACAATTTTGCCAATGTCATGTGTTAAAATTGTAATAAATAAGTCAAGTCAAGTCAGTTGTCAAGTCGGCTGTAGTTTGTTTTGAAAAGAAAATGGTGGATTTTCTCTTCAAAACCTAACACGAATTTTCACATTCAGAAAAACCACTTTACACACATTTATTCCAATGACTCACACTTTATGTTACGACCTAAGTATTATTGGTTTAAATTCCACCAAAATTAAACAACAATACTCACAATAACACAAGAAAAACTATTAATATAAAAGTGCTATAATGTGTCGTTTCAAAAAATGTCAAAACTCGTGTCCTTTCAAACAGCTTCCTCTTCTTCTTCTCTTCATTAATGGCTTGTGTCCGTCATTTCAACAGACAATTTTGCCAATGTCAAGTGTTAAAATTGTAATAAATAAGTCAAGTCAAGTCATTAGTCAAGTCGGCTGTCGTTTGTTTTGAAAAGAAAATGGTGGATTTTCTCTTCAAAACCTAACACGGATTTTCACATTTCAAAGAGCTAAATTTGACCGAAAATGAGTAGAAAATGTCAATGTCATGCATAGAAAAGAATAAAATACTCTATGGCGGACGAGGTTCTGGCGCTGGGAGGCTTGTCTTTTGGGCAAATATTTTCATAATTTGAAAGAAGGAAAGAAAGAAAATACATTTAATTTCGGACACACTATACTCATACATAAATAACAGCACAACAAAAAGAAAACAACATGTAGAACTTATGGCTTAGTGTAAAGGCAGACAACCTTCTCGCTCGTACATTTCAACATTTTTGAAGATATATTAAAACTAAATGTAATTATGTGAAATTGCAGAGCTTCAGTGTCGAGAGAATAACAATTCAAGTTCAGTACATAAGCAGGGCCAATGTGTAACAATGTCAAGTAGGTATAATAATGTACGTACATAATACGGTATGGCTGTCAGTCAAAAAAACACAAAAAAACTTGGCAAAAAGACAAGCCTCCAGCGCCACAAAAAAAATCGTTGCTTGCTTTGGTTGCACGCACAGCAGCTGTTTTCAGTATTTTTCAGGGACTTCGGACATAGGTGTTCGGTGCTTCGGACTTCTCAGGCTTCTCAGGGATTTGATTTTCATGAACAAAACGAACTAAACTAAACCAGTCAAGTCAACCACAAGACGTGAGGGTTGTGGCAATTGTAAATCAGCGCTGCTATACCTTTGGTAAATTTATAATTAACGGCGTGCAAAGGTGGTGCAAAGTGCAAAGTACCTACCTACTGTTTAACATCGTGTTCTTTGGGATTGTAAAAGGTAGGTTTATTTTGGTAACCTATGTAGGTTAGGTAGGTACCTACAATACATAGGTGAGTAGATATTTAATTATTGATAAAGGTATAAGTACCTACTGTAAATACCTAGGTAGGTTCTTGCAGATATATCATGTGGGTCTAATAAATCTTTCTGGTTTCCAGATGTCTCGGCTAAGTATAATCATATTCGGTGCGACGGGCTTCACCGGCAAGCATGCCGTTGTTGAAATGGTTCGTCTGGCTAAGAAGCACCCTGGCCTCACGTGGGGCGTCGCCGGCCGCAGTCAGTCTAAGCTGGAGAGCCTTATGCAAGATGTAGCTAAGAAAACTGGTGAGTTGGTGGCTTACCCCTAATTTTATATAAACAGGCTGAACAGTCCACCAAACCGTTGCAATCATCATTTGGCACTAAGAGCACATTTGGCATTTGCAGCTCCCAAATGTGCTCCTAGAAGAGCCCATACTGTACGTCGTTTATGAGTTCAAGGGTTATTTCATAAGCAGTATGTAGGTACCTATAGATATATAACTGCTAGAATGCCTCAAAAACAAAAACTCAGACTGTGAAAACCCAGCTTAGGCAGAAGCATTTTTAATCTTTGGGGAAGCCTATGTCCAGCAAAGGACTTGTACAGGTTCTTATGATCAACCATGTGCCTAAATTCATATAAATGTAGGCACATAGTTGATCATAAATGTATATCAGGTAGGCCAGTCTCACACAGTACAGATTCTTATAAGATTTTTTATAAGATAGTGTAATAATGACCTTTGTGAAGAGAAAATAAAAATGAATGAATTTATTTGTGTAGGATGAGATTGCTAACAAACTAATTGTAAATACAGAAATAAGTTATGCTCTGTGTAGCGGTGAAACGGCCTCAGCTCAACTTAATGCTACGGAATGTTTCCATACAGCAGCGCTGGCTTTCTGCTGAAGCCAGTGTTGTTGCCATCACGTACATCCCGACCCAAGGAATATAGATACCTCATACCTACCCAATACCTTCTGACTTTCCATTGTAGTTGTTGCCTTCCTGTTGTAATAAAAAACTGACAATAGGAAGGTGCTATGGTTCATTGATTGCTGCAATACTGGATACCGGTTGCTCAATGAATTATTTAAGTGTTTTACTAATCTCAGAGTAACTACTTATAATACAGGTCCATGGAACAAGGTCTAAAAAAATCAGCTGTTCCATACAAAATGCATTACCTACCTGCTTTGCAAAAATGTATGAAACAGTTCTCATCGTATGAATACATTTTGAACCAACTTCAAAAAAAGAGGAGGTTCTCAATTCGGTTGGGTTTTTTTCAGTAGTTTGGCAGTTATATAAGTGTAACTGGAAAAAACACGTCATCCACGTACAGACATTGCGTATTTTGCTTTTTTGTGGTGCTTAAGATCAATAGAACAGTCCCAATAAACTGCTATCCCCATCATCATCATAATTTGATAAAGAAAGGCATTTCAAATTGAAGTCGGTTTTTCCAGTTTTTTTTACTTATATATTATGTACCTACAATCTAAAATATGACAAAAACTTGAATTTACTTAATATGTAACAAATATTACGGTACCCATCATCATAACCACCATTCCTCACAGGGGAAGACCAGAGTCACATCAGGATCATAATCGCTGATGTCACAGATGAGGCTTCCCTCAAAGCCATGTGTCTTCAAGCCAGGGTGATCGCCAACTGCTGTGGTCCGTACCGTTTGTATGGCGAGCCTGTAGTCAAAGCGGCTATTGAAGCTAAATCTCATCATGTGGACATCACCGGTGAACCTCAGGTAATCAGCTAGAAGTAGTACTCCTTCCCTTACCGCACCATTACACTATAGGATGAAAAGATAAATACTAGTGGCCTATCTTATAAAATGTTAGAGTAGATATTGTCTTGTTTGCCATACGTACGTAATCCAGAACAAATTCTCTACTCTAACTTTTTATAAGATTAGTATGTGAATTACACAAATTAATTTCATATCAGTAGAAGTGGAAAGTACAGTAAATATATTTTTTTATTTTTAGTTTATAGAAACAATGCAACTAAAGTATTCGGAGCAGGCTCGTGACGCAGGAGTCTACATAATCAGTGCATGTGGATACGACAGCATCCCTACTGACCTGGGCACTGTGTTCCTACAGCAAAACTTTGGAGGTAATACAACGCTTCAGGTATAATACAACACTTTGAATATAATACAACACTTCGGGTATAATACAACATTTTGCATATAATACAACACTTTGGGTATAGTACAACATTTTGGATATATAATACAACACTTCGGGAGGTAACACGCCCAATCAGACTAACCAGAAATATACCAGATATTGATACTTTGATCTTACTTATCATAAAAAAGTAATTAAATATCCATACACATGGTTATATTATTTATACCTAAATATGAATATTATATTTGATTGCAGGTACATTAAACAGCGTTGAGTCGTACATGTCGTCGTCACTGCCGCCGCAGTATCAGAAAGAGGTCTTGATGCAAGGCGCTATACATTACGGCACTTGGGAATCTCTTGTCTATGGGTACTTGCGACTTTCTTGGCCCAAAAATTGACCCATAACGTTTTATGATCCAATTCTGTTGTTTAATTTCCCTATACTGACCTATTTTACATTACAGATTAGCATATTATGACGAGTTAAAGCCGCTTAGAAAGAAACTGTACCCAGAGAGAATGCCTACTTTCAACCCTAAATTGGAAAGACGGTAAGTGACATTATCTTTGTGTGAAGTAAAAAATGAACTAATGACAACCTTATTTGTAGCAGCATACGCATTATTTGGTTAAAACCCTTGATTCTCTTTTTAGACCTTTTAGGGTGTAACTTTTCAAAATTCCTTTCTTAGTGCACCTCTAAACTATATAAGGATACTACACTCCAAATTTCATACCTATAGGACTTATAGTCTAGGCTGTGCGTAGATTGTCAGTCAGCTTCAAAGGAGTTTTAATATATTTAGAAGAATACGAAAGCAATACAATAGCAGAGGATACAAACTTGTGTTTGGTTCTGTGACATGTTGCAGAATATAATTTTGATGGGCTATACTTTGTTAGTTGTTGAAAATAAATAGTTTGTTGAAATATAATTTCTGTAAGATTAATTTGTATTTTCAGTTCAGTGATCCACAAACGTGAGAATGCGTGGTGCCTTCCATTCCCGGGCTCCGACAACTCCATAGTGTACCGCACGCAGCGCGCGCTGCATGAAGCCGACGGCACCCGGCCCGCTCACTTCAGAGCTTATATTGTACTGGGATACTGGCTGTATGCATTCTTAATGCTGCTGGGAGCTGGACTCTTCTACGTGTTCTCTAGGTAACTGCGAGACTAGTTTAGTGTGCCACATGAGACTATGACATGCAAGTTTAGTGTGCAAGTTTAGACTATGATGAAGAATGAGCCGTGAGTTTTTTTATCTGCCCATCTGTGTGACCGTATATGAATGTTTATCATCACCATTTACCCCAGGGTTGGTGTGTTACGTGGTCTCCTTCTAGAGTACCCTCGTGTGTTCACACTGGGCCTGGTGTCACACCAGGGTCCTTCGGCTGCGGTGATGGAAAACACCAAGTACAAGGTGCTGCTGTACGGAGAAGGCTGGGCAGACGGAACTGATGTTAAGCAAACGCCTAACAAGAGGGTTGTGGCTAAGGTAATTAGGGTTGCTTAATGTAGCTCAGATAAAAGTTTGTTACAAGAATGTTCTTTGCGAAAATAAAAAAATATCTATCCATTAGCTTCGTTCGCGTCTCGTTGGATCTCGTTGTTTTTCCGGGATAAAAAGTAGCCTATGTGTTAATCCATGTCACGGACAATATAGAAATCGGATCAGTCGTTTTGGCGTGAAACAGGAACAACCATTCATACATCCTTACAAACTTTCGCGTTTATAATATTAGTAGTAATTATTTCTGTGAATAAATGTTATTTTTGAATTGTTGTAAGGTATCGGGCGTGAACCCCGGGTACGGCGCGACGGTCTCTGCACTCCTGTACTCCGGGATCACTATCCTACAGGAAGCTGATCAAATGCCCGGAAAGTAAGTACTAAACACATCCTCCGAACACACAATATTATTAATTTCTTTGCTGTGCTTACATTGTCATGAGTTTTTACAACTATGTCCTTTTTTGCTGCAAAATTTTAATGAATGAGCGTACCTGGAAAGTACATTTGTAAGTTGTGGGTTCGAACACCCTATAAGTCTAGACGAACTAAGCTTGGTTAGGCGACGCCTTATTTTTCTAGTTTTTATCTGTGAACTAAGTTAAAAAAGAAGAAGAAACTAATCAATGGATTGCTGATAATTTTTTTTTTTTGTAAATACTTGCATAGTTCTGTTTCTTCTCAGTGTGGATCGAACCCACGACTCACAGCACTGAATGCAGAGCTATTAGCGACTGACCTATGACGTCTTTTATGAATAAACATCCAAACATATACTTATAATAGTAGTATAATAGAATATACAACTTATTAGACAAACAAGCGTATAACCCACCTGATGGTAAGCTATTACCATAACATGGACGCCTGCAACACCAGAGACATCCAGTGCACTTCTTCAGGCTGATATGATGATGTTTTGTTTAAGGGGAGGTGTTGTAACGACAGGATATGCGTTCAGGAACACGAATATCATCAAACACCTCTCGGAGAACAACATGAAGTTTGAAATAGTTGAAACTTCTACTATCTAAGATGCTGCTTTAACTATAAAGAGCAATATTTGCCTTAGATTCTATGAACAGTCTGCATCAAAAGATGATAGTATTTTCATGAAAAAAAAAATTAATAACACTGATAATGAACAAACATTTGTGTGTTGTAAACATAGATGTTTGTTCTTTGTCTGGGTGTTTCTATGTATTATAAGTATGTATTTACAAAAAAAAAAATGTATGTATGTATTCTATCAGCCATCTAGTTTCCATCGTACAAGCTTTGCTTAGTTTGGGACTAGAAGGCGTTGTGTTAAGTGTCCGTGAATATTTATTATTATTATTATTTATTAATGACCCGAAAAGTTTGGGGGGTTAAAGTGCCCAGCAATATTAAATCAAAATTGGGACCAACAATATCAGCGTAAATAAATTGTTTTATACACAACAAATATGTATTACCTAGATGGAAAATGCTAGGTAACGAAAATCTCATTCTGTATTCGTATTTCATCACAGAAAAGAATAAACTTTGTGAAACTTTATCATATTATTTTGATGCTGACTGTAATTGCATAAGGTTTACACGAAAACAAACCATGACCATAACTTATAAATAAGTAATTGTTACATTCTCTCAAAAATTTCACCAAATATTTTTCAGTATTAGATGTACACATTGCATACAGTTTTTTGAGGCTACTTTCAGTACATTTAAAAATAAGTATAAAAGTACTCTTTATAGTTTATATTCCAAATTTATTATCACTTTTCGTAATCTGATAATTTTTACTGTAAACTAAACACTTTTCACTTCTTTATGGTAACACTTCGAAAATATAATTAATAATGAAATAATGAGCTTATAGTGTTATCTGTGTTTTTTGATTTGTTAAAAGAAATAATAAATGTTTTCGTTCCATATTAAACTTCGGAACTCATATAAATACTAAAGAGTTATGTTGATCTTATATAAAGTTTATTTATTGTTATTACAACTAATTATTATGTAGGTACATGCTTAATATTGTCGTTAATATTGCACACGGTACATTGCAAAGATAACTAAGCATTCCCTAATATAAAGTTATCTAACATTCCTCATGCATTTAATTTCAATTTAATCTTTTATAATTATATAAATGGATCTCTACTTAGTTTTTTTATGTTACTTGTCTGATTCTAAATATTATTTTACTGCTAACGTTATTCCTAAAGCCTTTGCACATTATTCGATATTTTTCTTGTGTTATGAGAAATGTGTAATCTTGATTGTTTATATTAGTCCATACATATTACGAGATATTATTTCGTATGTCGGATAAGACACGCGCTATACAAAATTTTTCTTGTCTCGTGTGTTCGTGTCATATAATGTGCAGAAGGCTTAAGTGGCATGGGCTATAATTTATTTGAATAAAAAATGATTCTCAATATTTCTAAAACAAGACCGAAAAGTTCAGACGATGTGGCGGGCAGGAGCTAGTTGTAAAAATAAAACTTCATTATGAAAATAGTCACGATTAATTTAATAATGAAATTACATCTAATTAGTGTTAATAGCTACATTTACATAAGATACACCATAATTCACACGCGCTATGTACAAAAATGTACATAATGTATTACAAAATTAGGACTAGGAACTTACGAGCGACGAATTATTTAAGAAAATGGATTCACGATTATTAAATAAATAAAATATATCAATAATTGTATACAAAGTACTTACTCAATATAAAATAACAGAAAATAAATTGGGTTTGAAATAAATTGTATGGAATAAGTTACATTCGTCGCTAAAGGTTCAATTCTGTAAAATGCCCCCGATTCTGTTCTTTCATTTTTCTAAACTAATTTTTGCCA
This sequence comes from Eulithis prunata, assembly GCA_918843925.1. Lineage (NCBI taxonomy): Eukaryota > Metazoa > Arthropoda > Insecta > Lepidoptera > Geometridae > Eulithis > Eulithis prunata. The sequence goes on along the minus strand of OU974016.1, from coordinate 690,638 downwards.
TCCATTTCTCACGAACAGAGCCCTTCTGAGTTTTGTTTTGTTGATCGAAACGCATACCGAGAAGCGACTTGCGAGATATTTTGTATGAAAACTCGATAAGCGCCTCTAGCGGGAGCTTTGCCAACTATTTTTCTATAAAACCTGCTAGTTTCTCGCTTTTCGTTTGTCGCAAATTAACATAACAAAACTCAAACTACAGGCTCTAAACCGATAGAGATAGATATCATTTTAGTGCTCTCAAATTAGTTTACAAAAATGTTCCTTCCGAATCGGGGCTACTAACTTAATTAACACAACAAATACAACACAATTTGTCAGCTATAAAAAAATGTGTGTGTGACTGTACTTATACCTGCTTACTTATAATCATTGTATAACTTTATTCAGCTGTATAAATTATTGCTGTCTCTTACTAACAGGTCATGTCAAAGAGTGACAGAGGTTTTAATCAAATATAACGATTTAGCTTTTATAAGTATGTCCCATAGCTATTTAATTCCTTGGTATTTACCAAAATTTCATAAAAAAAGGATATATAAAACACTTTTAAGGTAAGGGCCGAATACTGAAACGTCACTCAAATTTAAACACCACTTAAAATGGTTCTGCCACTGTTTGACATTACCTACTCATTTGTAAGAGATGGCAACAATTTAAGCATGAACTTATGTAATATAAGTAGCATTTGAGTATTCGGCCGTGAGAATTATTTATAAAATGGAATATCTAGTAGGTATGTATGTATCTTAATTTTCATTAATTTTTTATTATATAAGTTCACATCACTATTCTATGGAAATGAGCTTTGGTTTAGGAAAAAGAATTATAAAAAAATAAATAAAAAAACTTTTAAAGTAACCTAGCGCCTACTTATCTTAATTCAATCTCAGAACAATTTCGTTATTGAAAATACATACAAAAATTATGAACACCTAACTAGTTCGTATCTAATATGATAAAGTAATTATAATGTGCGTACTATTTTGACGAATGGCAAGTCACCTTTGTCATAAAATAATAGACCATTTGAATCTTTTAAAATTAATTCTAGGTCAATAATATCTAGATTCAGCGTTAATTTGGTGTAATTTTTAACACAACTTCATCACCAAAATACCCGTTCATTTTTTCCTTTAAATTGCAAAACGAATTTGACAAAAGACATTATTAAACCAAAAAGTAAAATCCAACCACAAAAAAGATCATTCTCATTCGTCAAGATAGCACGTACCTATAAGTACCTAGGTATAATGCATTCAACGTTAGGGGAAATACAATAGAACTACTTAAGAATCTATTAATAACGCTTCCTTTAAAACACTGAAATTTTAGTTAACACTGAAAAACGTCACAGTTCACAACTTGAATAATCGTTCGTAAAACAATGCACATAAAGTTGACTTTAGCTCGACTCCCTGCTGTTCTCATTGGAGCCCACATTCGGGGTTACCTCAGGGGCCACTATCAGCCCTTCCTTTATCCTCTTCTTCTGTTTCATCCGTCGGTTCTGAAACCAAATCTTTACTTGCGTCTCGTTAAGTTGTAATGCGGATGCTATTTCTATTCTTCTAGCTCTGGTGAGGTACTTGTTGAAGTGGAATTCCTTCTCCAGTTCCGTGAGTTGTTTGTTTGTGAAGTTGGTTCTGCCTGTGTTGTTGAGGTTTATCAGTGGGTTGAGCATTTGTCCAGCGGTGGGCGTGCGCATGCCTTCCTGTGGGCTTCCCATCACGCCTTGGCTGACGAACTCGGCTGGCGGGATCATCAGTTTTGGAGCTGGGAATAAAGAAAAGATTTCTAAGAGTTATTTTAAAAAATATAGGGTGTTTGGAACCCAAGATGATTTTAAGTAGAATCCTGGACGCAGCAAGGGATTCAAAGTAGGTAGATACCTATTCGAGCTTAAAAGAGTTGCTCCCGTGGACACTAATTTTTATCACCCTCTATGACGAAATAAGTAGGTACCTAGCTAAGTGCAACTTCAATAACATGAATAAGAGAAGTATGTATCTAGACATCTTTCCTAATATGTAAAATCGAAAAAAAGTGTCTGCTTAGGTTCGCTTCTTGCAATTTTTTATTTTCATCACATTTCCATCCATCACAGAGCTTTTTTACCCACTAAATATGCATTCTATTTTCAGATTAGGTTATTATGCCTTCTTCAATGTTTGTTTTCTTTCCACCTTTCAAAAGCTTAGCAGGATCTCTATTGATATCCACCTAAACTCATTGTAAGTACCGGACACAGGTTTGTTTGCAAGCCACGGATAATCTTACTTGCCTACAATACTCTTAGGAGCTCAGATTTTATGACAGGTGTCACTTTTTTTGACGCCGTAAAAAGAAAGATAAAAGATATTAGTCTAACTAAAAGAGGTGCCCCGCTGCGCAAGAGCCTGGCCATCGCTTCACAGCGAATTTGATGCTATGACGATCCTAGACAACCGTGTTGAGTCAAATCGCTCGCACGTTAGCTTATCGTTGTCTTCGAGTGCTTTCCATCAGAACCAACCTAAGCTATGTTGCTCAGGATGTGGACATCGACCAATAGGGATCGTTTCTCATTTGGTGGATTTCTTAGCAACGTAGCTTTGGTAGAAACCCTCTTAGTTCCGTGGTAGGTATCTATAGGTAGGCAGTAAATTAGTCCGAACACTTTATAACAACGTAGCGTAGCGTGTGTGACTTTGAAGTTAGATTATTCTTTCCGGTTGCATATGTTAGGTTTACACACTTTGGCAATAATAAGCAGGCCACGATTTTACCCCAGATACGGTAGGCATTCTCTCAGATTTGTTGGTACTCTGAAGTTTAAACGTATCAAATACGCTTAAGTAGGTATTTGAAGCTTGTTAGTGACTATCCGAAGCGTACAACTTATATCTTAGTAAGCACTGAATTTAATTTGATCTTTGTATAACCAATTTGGATCTACTAGAATCGTTCAAACTAAGCAGTCTCGTTGGAAGTGCTGAATAGTGAATACCGACCTAACTTAAGCACGTTTAGCTTCACCTAAGCAAGCTATTTACGATAGTCACTTGTCTCGGTCAGTTCAAAAGCAAACTTCACTATTGAATTGAACGTGTCTCATTGAATCCTCCAAAACGTGTAAATATTGATTTAGGAGGTCTTACGAATCAGGTGGTTTGTTGTCAAATATATCTGCGACTTGGATTTATCCTTGGCTTGCTAAATATATCTACGCCTAGACTGAAGTTCATCAACATTTTTATCCACGGTTACCGGAGCTAAAGGATACTGATTTGGTTCAGAAGAAAAATTAGAATAAGTAAGTAGGTATTGTCTTTGACAATGTGTAAGGCTGTAGGATTAGAAGTTTTAAGTCACAGTACAATCTAGAATAATCTAGATGTGTTCTCAGAACTTATAGTGTAATTCGTTGGCTTGGTAAAGTGAGATTATTGTATCTACCTAGTCGACGTTCTAAAAACTTAAATTCTAATGAGATTTTAATGAATAAAAAATGTTTGCCTTTGACTTTCAAAATAGTCTATACTGCATTACCTACCGTAGTAGGTAGGTAAATTATAGGTAGGTACCTAGGTACTCTACCTAACCAACAACTCTAAATCTAAGCCTATATCAAGAAACCTAAGAATTTTGGTAAACATCAGCCTTACAAATCCTTAGTTTGCTTAGTTTAATAAGCCGAACTAATTTCGTAGGTACATAATACACATGAGAGCTAAGTTTAATTGTTTGCATGAAATAATTTTGGCATTTGCAAAGGTTTACATAGTGTAGGTAGTAGGTAGGTATTTTTATTTTGGCTACGATTGAGTTCAAAGTATGAAGGATTTTATTGAGTGATTCTAATAACCTTGACATGTATAGTATACACGCGTAGAGTCGGAACACGCTAAGTCTGCAATAAAATAATATGGGCAACCCTAAAAAAATCTACTTACGAGTAGGTACATGTCATCTTGTGATATTAGTTTTAGGGAACATAGGTTGTCAAATCGTTTTCACAGTACAGACGGTAGGTACTCAAATTTGTCATATTTTAGGTACCTACTGCAGACTTAGCATGGTCAGAATCTATCAGAGCAATTTCCTCGCTACCGTAAACAGTCACTCACAATTCTAATAAACTGAGCAAACTCCGGCAATCTCGAACAAATATATAATTGTGATGGATCCCTTCCCGACTGTCCGCGACTGTCCGTGTCCAGTTAATCCTTTGGAGACAGCTGGCTGATCTTGTGCTTGATTGTACCGTTTTGAGCAATTAATTAGTTTTATGACGTAGAGTTTATTTTTGTCATCTGTGCGGGTTCAAAGTATTTTCTCACTCTGGGTAGATTCAACGTCGCTATAGAGATTAACCCCTTCGAAAGTTTTTAAGTAGGTAGGTACCTAGGTGCCTTAATAGCCCGAGGTTATGGGCTAAGCTAAGCTAATAATAGTACTTATAGAAGTTTCTAGGTCATTATTGCCGCCTTATCATAGCGAGCGATGAAGAGATTTATGCTCGAGTTTCTTCAAAGGATAGAAATCCGAAACGAGGTTAAAGAACTAAAGTGGTCGAAATGGCAGTGGGCCGGCCATGTTTACCGTAGAACCGACAATCGTTGGAGCAAACGAATACTTGAGTGGAGACCGCGTTTAGGCAAGCATAGTGACGCCCTCCGGCGAGGTGGGGCGACCATCTGCAAAATGTAGCGCTAGCACTGGATAAGAAGAGACGAAGACCGGGCTCAGTGGCGCGTCTTGGGAGAGACCTACGTCCAGCCAGTGGACTGATATAAGTTAATGATGATGATGAATTTCCGTATGCCGTGACGTTGTGACATTCAACATACTCGCACTACCAAAGCTTCTAATGGCTAGCTCAGTTCATAATAGAGTCCATAGCCCGCAGGTGCGTTACCATCTCATGTTCCCGTAACCCGTCGGCAGATCAAACAGCCGCCTGTGCCTCGTGTGTTTGTCTGTTTGCGCAATAGCCACTCACTGCGCCCGCGCCGGCATCACCCGGCAAACATGCACTGGTATAATAAATATACCAAGTTCGTTTCCATTATGAATATTTCCAATACCTATTTCTGGATCTGTCTTACTATTTAGGCATTTCAGTAATTTAGTATTTTTGCTATATTTATTATCATTCTTATTTTGCCAAAAAACGTAAAGCTTTCACGCAAACGTTTACCAAGGGTTGAATATAGAGCTCAGTAGTTAGAACAGAGGTTTTAGGCTTACTGAAGTAAAAAAATGCTTCCATCCTAAATTTTACAGGAAGAAAGACACATCTATAGCACTCCTTTTTTTAGTCAGGGTTTAAAATCGCGGCAGATGCTTGAATATTTTTTTGCATAGCTTCCGTAGACCCGCGTAGCTGGGTGCTACGAGATTTTTGCTACACCTAGTTTTTAGTAAAAAGTGCTTATTAAAAACTAAGAAAGACGTAGAACTAATATTACTATGGGGTCATCAAAAACACAAACCTACTTATTGTATTTTGTGTCCCTACATAATTTATAACTGAAAAAACGACTTCAATTTTGATCTAGTTTCTAAAATGGTTATACTTCTACTGAATGAACGCGTATTGGCTCTTAAATTATTCTGGGTAAAATCCCGGATTAATTTAAATTAAAACTCATTAGTCGTCCGATTTTCAAGGTTATGGAAACCGATTATGACCACATTGATCCTAGTTCTCGGTACGCTGAGCACTATACAGATCAATATAGTCGGCGCGTACGCAGCCAATATTGACTTGGAGCAAACTGCATCCAACTCTACACCGTCTGCGAGCTCAGCATTGCACATTGTTTGTCCTCGGTGTTTGGATGATGAGAAAATATTATTCTAATGCTTCGAAGGCCTGTTTAACTGTTTTTTTGGGCTATAACAACGAGAGGCAAGTTTTGGTAGCGAATGAGATTGAGTTACACTGTTTGATTGTACAATTTTGTGGAACCATGTGATTGTTTATAATTAGGTAATCTTACAATGTAATCACCGCTTTATTTCGTACTTATATTTGAAAAGCAGGAAATAGGTACCTGCTGAAACACTGAATTTTCTTTTTTAAAACAATGGTTTAGTTTCTGTAGTATAAAAATGTCTAATCAAATCAGCACTTTTTTGTTTCAAAATTCAACGAGTAAGCTCTTCACACGGCTGCTTTGTTTAGCTTCCATAAAATTACCTACAAGTCATTAATATTCAACGAGATCAACGTGTTGGGAATCACTAAGCGGCCCATTCACTACCCCGCACGGGCAAGTCAAACCTATAACCAAACCTATAACTTGTGAAAAAAAAACCTCAAAGGCACCGCCGATGTTTGACCAACGGAGGCTGTAACACAACACCGGCCGCGCCACATCGGCAATCCATTACGATTGCGCAAATATTTGCCGGCGGCGACTTGCGTACGATTACGATTTTTTTTTTATACCGGGAATCCGATTTGTGGGCTTAGGCGGTTCGAGGGAGAACGGGGGATTTTGAAACGTATTTTTCAAATGTCATTTTGCAGTCTCTTCTTCGTCTTCTTGAGACAACGCGTGGTTATTATTTACCTTAGGAAAACAAAGGTGCTTAAAAACTTTTAAACTTTGACCTGTCTCTGACATTAAATTAATTTTAGGGTGGTTTGGTTTTTAATGCCAAACTATTTTGAACACGTTTGATGTGTTCAAAAAGTGGGATTTAAATAATAATTTAGGGAGCTCAATAGAACAAAGACCGAGTCAACGAACCAACTGCTTTATTGGCGGCTTACCCGCAATAAGTACATTTTAACAGGGATACCACACGTCCCCCTTTTGAATAACAAGAAAAAAAAAAAACATAACTAAAATAGCCTAATTAAGTACTAGTAAAATAATTGTTAGAACAGCTTCACTGTTACGCTGTTACGTTAATAATTGTCTAATATATATACGATTATACTATATTAGACAATTATTGAGTATTATATTATTATGTAACGTACCTAAAGGTACAAATTCGTAAAGAAAAACTCAAGCTGAACTAAACTTAAAGTACCTAGGAGTAAAAAAAAAAAGAAAAACATCAGTTATACCTATTCAGGTAGGCACCTACTTAAACACACCACGAATTGACAAAGAAACTTAAACGAGTAGATACTTACATAGCTACCTAAGTTATTTTGCTCAATGGGTGTCCCATTATGCTTACGCACGCATTATACACATATATTCTATTTAAAATAAATTGTAAAGCGATAGGTTGTTCCTAAGCAAAAATAGGTACCTACAGAACCAGGCAGAATAGGTAATTGTAAAACTAAATCTATGACTATACTTTATACAATTTTTCTCTAAAAGTACAGGCTCTTTTCGGGCGTACTGAGTCGGACTGAATCGGAACCGGGCTTTGAATTGGTTTCGGTTCGATTACGTGTTTAGGGACCGCATAAGAGGTGTCTTTAGGCGACTGAAATTCCGACAGTTCTTCGACTGCGTCGTCGAATTTCTCGTGATCAGAATCAACGTCGATGGGTACGACCGCGGAAAGCCGTAAATTGGAACGGGGTTTCCCCATGGGCAGCAACTGATCGATGTGTCTCTTCCACTCGCGTCCATCGGGACAACGAACTCGATATGTGAGCGGTGCCTCCCTCGCCGTGACCACAGCCGGCGCCCACTTGTCCGGGCGCGCGCTGTAGTCCCGCGCCAGCACCGAGTCGCCGAGCGCGGCGCTGCGCTCAGTGCCGGGCGCGGCGCGTGCGGCGCGGCCGGCGGCCGTCTCGCTCGCGCGCTCGGCGCTCGGCCGCAGCACGTCCAGCCGACCGCGTAGCCGCCTACCGAGCATCGCTTCGGCTGGCGCCACGCCAGTGGTGGCGTGTTCGCAGTTCCTATACTGAAATAAAAATTTTGTGACCGCCGTGTCGACGTCTACCCTTTCGTGCGCGGCCTTCTTCATGGCGCGCTTAACCAACTTTACGGCGTTCTCGGCCGCTCCGTTACCGGCCGGTCTGTACGGGCTCGTGATCGTATGAATGATGAGGTTTTTTTTCATGAAATTAGCGAGCTCCCCGGAACCGAACGGCGGGCCGCCATCGCTGACGACCTGGGAGGGAAGACCGAACCGCGCAAACAGTTCTCGCAGCTTGCCTACCGTCGCCGAGGCTGTAGTGCCCGTCATTTTCTGCACCTCGATCCATTTACTATGGGCGTCAACGGATACCAAGTAGTGTTTACCCTGAAACTCTCCGAAATCAATATGAACTCTTTGCCAAGGGCGCGCTGGAAACTCCCACGGATGCAACAACGACCGCGGGGGCGCGTCGCGCTGCTGCCTGCAAGCACTACATTCTCTAGCGATCGACTCAATTTGAGAATCCAAAGAAGGCCAATAAACGTAACTTCTAGCAATATTTTTCATTTTAACCACTCCTAAATGCCCCTCATGCAATTCAGCCAGCACCTGCTTTCTTAGGACCTCGGGTACAATGACCCGGTGGTTATATAGAATGCAACCTTGATCTATTGTCAAACTATCTTTACGATGGAGATAAGGTTTTTCTAACTCGGACGTAATCTTCGAGGGCCAACCATTGATTAAGTATGTTTTAATCTTACCCAAAACGACATCTTTCTGTGTGCACAAAGCCACCTCTTTAGCGCTGATTGGAAAAGATTCTTCGACATAATTTATATACGATACCGAATCCGATTCGTCACACATTTTACGTTTGTTAGGTAGTGGCAGTCGTGATAGGGCATCGACATTACTGTTGTCGCTTGATTTGACAAACTCGATATCAAAATCGTAAGACGCGAGCCTTGTGCCGTATCGTTGCAGCCTGCTAGCTGCCGTTGCTGGCAATCCAAACTTTGGTCCAAAAATAAATGTTAGTGGCTTATGGTCAGTTTTAATAATGAAATGACGGCCGTAGATGTATTGATGATGTTTGATAACACCAGCAATAATAGCGAGTGCCTCTTTGTCTAGTTGACTGTAAGATCTTTCGGCCGTGTTAAGTGTGCGCGACGCGAAACATATGGGGCGCTCGTCGCCGTTCGGGAATCGATGCGATAACACACTGCCAATACCGTATGAACTGCTATCCACCGCTAAAACTAGAGGTAACTCAGGGTTATAATGTACCAACACTTTACTACTAAGTATAACAGATTTTATCTCATTAAACGCTCTTTTACAATCTTCGGACCAGGCCCAAACAATATCTTTGCGCAGTAAACTATGTAACGGGTGTAGTATGGTACTCAGCCGAGGTATGAACTTTGAGTAATAATTAATCAGGCCAAGAAAAGACCTCAACTGAGTTACATCTTCGGGTGGGGGCGCATCTACGATTGCTTTTATTTTATTTTGATCCGGATGCAAACCTTGCTTATCAATTATAAACCCTAAGTAGGTAATACTATCTTGCATAAAACTACACTTCTCAAGTTTTATTCTTAAACCGACCTCACGCAACCGAGACAAGACAGCCTTTAAATTCACCAAATGTTCCTCCCTATTAGAACCTGTGACTGCTATATCGTCCAAAAATACCGCTGTACCCTTTAACCCTTTAAGCGTTTCTTCCATAAATTTTTGAAATTTTTCTGGTATGCACGTTAACCCAAAAGGTGTTCGATCATATACGTAAGTACCTACGTGAGTCGTTATCGCGGTGCACGACCGCGAACTCTCATCTAACAACAATTGCTGGTATGCGTTGGTAAGGTCGATTTTAGAATATTGTTCGCCGCCGCTTAGGGCTGCAAACAATTCCTCGATTCGTGGCATAGGGTACGGGTCGCGAATCAACTTTGGGTTTATGGTTACTTTATAATCCCCGCATATTCGTATATCACCCGATTTCTTAACGACTGGTACAATCGGTGTTCCGTAATCAGAGTAGTCCACCTTATGAATCGTACCCTCTGCCTCGAGCCGCTGCAGTTCCAATTCAACAGGCTTACGTAAAGCTAACGGCAACTGCCTCGCCTTAATAAAAATTGGGGCCGTGTCCCGCATTCTCAATGATAGTTGTTTAGTACAAGTACCGAGACCAGGGGCGAACACGGTGGGGAATTCTTTTCGCAAACTTTCAACTAAGTTTAAATCCGATATGTTGAGAATCATTTCATTAATTTTGATTTTATCTATGTTTAGCTGACTAAGCCAAGACCTACCCAGTAACGGCGGTCCCCCATTTTTGATAACGAAAAGTTTTAGATTCCTTGCCGTGTGCGTCCCTACCTCAACATCAACCATAATATAACCTGCTACTTCGATTCGAGTACCGTTATACGAATGTAAACAAAGATCATTAGCAATGAGCGGCTTCTGCTTGAAATGTTCATCATAAAAGTAAGTATTGATGGTGGATAACTTACTGCCAGTGTCCAGCTCGAACATCATCACTTTACCGTCAACCCTAGCCTGCACGTTGTAAGGACGATCACTATTATTGCATACATTTAGGTTGTACAAATCGCACTCCGAATCGTTGTCGTTATCACTATCGATATAGTTCTGACCACGCGAAGACGGAGTCTCCCCTTGCCGGGTGAAACGCCTGCACATCACTTTCAAATGGCCCTTTTGGCCACACGCATCACATGAATAATTTCTAAAACGGCACCCGATGGGCCGGTGCCCCTTTCCGCACCGCCAGCAAGGTTGCTGCGCGCGCTGCGCGTCGCTTGCGGCCGCGGCGCTGGCGGGGGCACGCGCACCCGCCGCGCTGCCGCTGCCGCCGCCGGCGTATGGGCGCGAACCGCCGCCGCCGCTGCCACGTCCTGCCGCCAGCCGATGCACGGACTCAGCGGTGCCGGAGCTCGCTGTCGCCGCCGCGCTGCCCGTCCCGCTCGCCTGTGCGTGCCGGTCGGCCGCCTCCAGTGCGAAAGCCAACTCCACCGCTCTCTTATACGTCAACGTAGTTTCGGCGAAAAGTCGCGATCTCATGTCATCGCTCGCCAGTCCCGATACGAATTGATCTCGCAAGTTCTCTTCGAGGGTGGTCTTGAAACTACACGTACTCGCTAGATGTTTGAGTACTTGCAAGTAATCACCGAGACTTTCGCCAACATTTTGACGTCGTTGTCTGAATATGTGCCGCTCCGCTATGTCGGAGCGCTTTGGCTCGAGGTGGTTCTCGACTATCTGCACCAGTTCACTAAATGTTTTTGCTTCCGGGTTATCAGGCGCACATAGATCACACATTAAATCATATGTTGTTTCGCCCACTAAAGTCACTAAAGTAGCCACTTGCAATTCTGATTTGATCTCATTGAGCGTCATGAACTGTTTCACGCGTCGAATATAGGCCAACCACTTTTTGCTTGTAATATCAAATTGTTCGATTTTACCGATCGGCATTTTACTGTCACTTGATAAAAACACAATAACGAAGCGATTGGTAATATTTTAACGCAGTTTATCTCGTCGCCAGTGGGATTTAAATAATAATTTAGGGAGCTCAATAGAACAAAGACCGAGTCAACGAACCAACTGCTTTATTGGCGGCTTACCCGCAATAAGTACATTTTAACAGGGATACCACAAAAATAGTTTGAGTAAGAGCAAAATGAGTAAGTCTCCCAGTCCTTTATTTACCGAGCACAATGCGGGTGGTAAATGTGGTAATCCATAACGTTACGCCGTCGCCCAAATTAACCATAATTCAATATTCAATTGTGTAACGTACACGACTGGCCATGTACTCCGCGTCAACGCCCTATACCGCTGCCAGAAAAGAAATAACATTCGAATTTCAAACAATTGACAGTAAACTGACAGCTAGGGGAGCGGGAGCCGACGCGATTGGTCGGAAATTGGACAATGCGGCAGATGCGCTCACGTATTTTTTTTTATACACCGCCATGTTTGCTTAAATTCTTTACCGAAAAATGGGTGTAACAAAAAACAACAGTAGTTTTATATGCAGCTGAGACGGCTCAATTCACCGTGGAGAGAGCTGACAGGAGATGCAAGCGATTAATTAAAATCATACATATTTATTAAGCGGAACAACACGAATTTCAGTTGACACAAGGAATTCCTGGACTTTTTCACGATTTTAATCGCGATACGAATGATGCATCGTGTTTTAAATTCTTGTATTTGTTGTTAATATAGGTAGCGGAATGCATTTAAAATTATACATCATTTATGTCGTACGTAAATTGGTATTAATATTAGGTACTTCTATCTACTTACGTGAGAACTATAGGTGCGTTTGGTAAACCATCAAATCTCATATTATTTTTAATATTACTATCTCAGGGCATTTTCAAAGTAGGTAGAGCAATATTGGTAACAGTTCATCGACACAATATTTCAACCAAAATTGCCATAAAATAAACACTCGAAGCTCCAAAATTATCAGTTCCATGTTAACATTGTTTTTAATATGCGTCCCCGATAAGTGCCATATCGCTACCAAATTGAATGGCAATACAAACAGGCGAGCCAATACACACGGCACCTAATCCGCTAATCCCCCAGCTCCTGTGTATCTGATTAATGATTGTTGTCATGTTATGAACGGGTTATTTTTGTGTGATAAATTCGTAGGTATCAATGAGTGTCCATTTCCTTTAGAGCATGAGAGTTGCCTTGTATTATCAGATTTGAATGTTTTGTTTTATTTATACCAATTGTAAAAATAAGGGCTGTCAGATACGAGCTATCGGAGCTATCATAAGCTTTAAAACCTCCATTATGCATGACTATTTTTCTTCCCATCTATTTTTATTCATAATTATGCTTATATTAGTTAGAACCTGCCAACCACTTGTATTAAAACTCTTTAGTATCTTTTCGGAAGGAGTTCCAAGTTTCTGTAAAATTAAAAATATTACCCAAATTTAAGTATTAGGTCTTATTTCTTGGATAACGACTAAAGAAAGTTCATTATGTATACTACCTACTTCTTATATTGCTTCTTGAGTAATTACCTATCGATAGGCTGCAACTCTCAGATAATTTTACATTTTACCTTCGCAAAGAAAGTGGAGCATACATTATTATTATTATACTCGGAAAGCCTATTCAGAAATGCCTATATTATTAGATTATTACTTACAGCGGATGGAGAATATTTTTTGCCTGCCGGAATAGCGATCCGTCATACGCTGTCGTGCTAGCATAATGCACGTTGCCATACGAAATTATTAAAGTACGTAAATTAATACGTAAGAGGGTGGCAACAACGATCGAATTTTTTGCTAGAAAGGTTCCTGAGTTTACTTTGCTTCTAAAACCATTTTATCACGAAAAGCTAAACTACATAATGCAATGTTGTTCATAATTTATATTCATTCACATATTTCTTAATTTAGTCACATTAGCTCAACTTTAAAGTATATGCCTTGATTCCAATCACAATAATGGAGTAGCGCGTGGATCCCCGATCCCGATCCGGCCTACCAAAGGTTAAATTACTTGTGAGATAAATAAGTGTGTCATATTTTTCCAGACTTAAAAGATAGCTTGCAAAATCATCAAATCAATTTTTTACCATTCTGTTTCCTATTTTACACTATCGCACTTGAAATGGAAACTGTCATACCTAACATTTGGTAAATTATTGCAATTCATTATTTTGCTTACACAACACTTCACCCACTGCTGGGTATAGGCCTCCTTCATGTTACGTCAGCCTCGCGTACATTGGTACCTACATACTACCTACTACCTACACTAAAAAATCTATGAAACTGTAATTTTTAGTGATTGGCATCTCCATAGCTTTTAGAAAAACAACTAAGTAGGTAGGTATAGAAATATGAAGATATTCATATATACCTAAGTATTTTTTCGTAAATAAGTATGAACCTTATGAAGTAGGTAAAAGTAATGAACATGCCTTCATAGCAAGTACACGTAAAAACGTAACAGGTTAGGTTTTTTTTAATTGTTGGTATCTAAAAGACAGAAAAATAAAAATGAACGAATTTATTCGTAAGCCCTCTACTCGAGACTACACTACAGGGTTCCCTCGACCCTACTTACCGATATTTGCTCTGCATATTTGCGCAATTTTAGACATCAACGCACGCCGTCAAAGGGACAGTTTTTAACAGGAAGTAGGTAGGTACTTAGCAAAAAATGCATTTTGGCTTTTACTTTGACTTTTGGTACCGTACTTAGGTAAAATCCCGATACCTACTCTTGCTAGCACATCCCTTAAGAATTCCCTGATGTTACTTATAACATTACAAAATTTTGCAAGAGTTGCCAGCTAGGGCCAAAGAATAAGCCATTATTATGATCTGTGCCTTAAGTCAAGTTTTCAAAAATACTTAGTAGAATGAGGCCGGAATACTGAAACGTCACTCAAATTTGAGCAACCATTTAAAATAGCTCTGCCTCTGTTTGACATTACTCATTTGTATGAGATGGCAATAATTTAAGTGGCGTTTGAGTATTCGGCCATGAATGTAATAAAAAAATACTAAAGTGAAAGATGGACCGGCGGGTAGTCGGTGCAGGGCGTAGGCCCATAATTGTTATTACAGAAAATTTATTGAGCAGGTCCACCTGGACTTGTACAAGTTGTTATAAAGATGGTAATGAAATGACGTAGTCCGTAGAGACAAGAGTGTCAGTAAATACTAGTTCTCATCTCATTCTTATCTCATATCAAAGAACATTGATATCTCGATAGGTATACATCAGATTAGTTGAGATAGAATCAGATTCGTGTGTCTCGTGTCTTATACATCACATGTACTTAAAAGATTCAATGCACTGTGATATAAATAAACAGGCATTTGTACTAGTTTTTAAACTAAATAAATATTAGCCTCTAGAAATGTTATTGCAACGATTTCTCCACCCCCTCGTACTGTCGTGCGAAATATAAAAACAGTAACAAGTTGTGAGGGAGGTGATCAATCGTGCGGAGTGACGCCTCCCTGGACGCCGGACCAGGGGCCTGAGGGTCCAGGCTTTCACCAGATAAATAAATATTACTGTTGTATTTGTATTATCTAGCTACGTATGTACGAGTGGGTAGTTATTTACTTGTTATATGACCGTAAAAATGTTAAAGTGACCCAAAAATAGACTTGGCTCAAAATTATTTTGTTTTACAGCTGTCTTGTATAGAGGCTTTGTAAAAATCTACAAATATTCTATTTAAATTGCGAGACCGATGAAAGACCAATCGGTGACGGGAAAATCCAGTTTCCAGTTTCATTTTATCAATGATTTGATTTCAAGATTTTTCATAAATCCTCTTAATGCATACTTTTCTTGTTCTTATTATCTGACCTTCGTTCTATCGACTGTTATCTCGTACAGATAGCGATCCAGGTTTGGAAAAACCATTTAAAATTTGTATCTTGTCTGATAGTTACGTACTGTTATATTTGATAAAAATGTAAGTACCTACACAGCACCCATGATGCTGAATAATTGTGTGAAGTACAACTACTATTTCGTGAAGTAAAATTACTTTCTGTACAAAAGGTCGGGAAAGTAATAATAAACTCCTTGCGCTGAAAGTCACACGTAGTAAATCAAATCGAAATCAATTCAAATAAAATAACATTTGATTGTTCGTAAAATGTCGTTAGAGTTCATCAGGGTAGGCAAGGCACCGACAATGCTCTTAGTCGGTGTTTCTAGGCGACTGTGACCTCTTACCATCATGTGGCCAATATGCCCGTTTATCTAGGTAATATAATTTCAAATTTTCAATACGGGGGTGTCCCACTCACGTGGTAGAGTGGGACGAGATACTGATAGTACCTACGTCTACTCATAATAAAATTTCAATACGGGGATGTTTCACTCACGTGGTAGAGTCGGTTGATGGGAATAACCCTACTGATAGTCTGAAACTAGAATAACTCAATTGAGTGATGACTAATTACGTAATATCAGAACAACACACCTAGTAGCAAGTGCGTCATTACTTTACCCAGATAGAAACGTCGTCTATTCTATTGTATAACAACTTCGTCACTGCTCCTATCAAAGAAGCACATTTCGCATTGATAACGAAGGAATTTGCAAAACATTGACTAGATGCGTACGTAGCAGGCCACGTCAGGTATTTGTCTACTACGGAGTCAGGTGTGCCATCAATCACGTTGTCTTCGTAGGCTTAGATGATAATAGTCTCGGTTGTATTAATCGGATAAAAGTTCGTGAATACTGGTTTCGTATCGCGCAGAGATTTTATCTATCCAAAAAATATCCTATTGTCATGACTGTAAGAACTGAACAATTCACAATCGGTTGCTTTTTGATGCGCAAAAGTGGAATGCTTCGATATTCAGTGTCCTGTGAATTGAAATTGAAATTGTGTCAAAAATTGTATCTGCAGACTCCTAGTGATTTTGAACCTTTCGGGAAGTCGGTTTATAAAGTTATAGAACTTACTCTATTTTTATTATTTGTTCATAAAGTATTAAGAATACTGAAGGGTTACTTTCATTGAGTTCCGAAATTAAGATAACAAAAAACAGTTAGCGGACACGAGCCTGGCACACAATGTATAGTACAGACTGGTCAAAACACAATAAAGTCGTCACTGACGTTTCACGGCGGCCATTTTGAATGCAGCTGCGGGATCGATAAAGATATTCAATCGATCACTCGGACGTGTCCCTGCACTATCAATGTTTGGCGTTCAGTAATTTATTATATTTGGAGTGTGGCTTCCGGACGGACAGTCAACACTCAATAAATCAATTAAATATTAACATCTTAACTCTGATAGCGATGTTTGAGCCACGTGGGACGACGGCGGATCGACTACGAGCTTAACATTTGCATAGTCGAAGGAACTGATAAGAATGGCGAAGCAGCACTTATCGCCTGTGGTTCTTTTGAGTTTGTCCAATTGACCGGTACCACGGCCCAATTTATCGTTTCAATAGGTAATTAAATTAACTGTGGTCATGTTTAAGCTAGTACCTACCTACTTTAATTTTAATCTCACACCTAAACAGGGCAGTTTGATTTCAAGTAGACATCCAACTGACTCTACCTGCCACGTCTTATCGCTCGTATGAAAAATTCAGAATTAGTACTACGCAGTTACCTAATGTATACCTACCATTCAAAAAATCGGCCAGATTCCACTGTAAGTTTCAGTTTTACAGTGGAATCTGCTCAAAAAAATAGAAAAAGCTCTGGTGTTTTCCTGCTAGGTAATAAGGTTTTGTCTCTAAAAGATTATTGGATATTATTGAATTGGATTATT
The DNA here is from genome assembly GCA_918843925.1 of Eulithis prunata. NCBI lineage: Eukaryota > Metazoa > Arthropoda > Insecta > Lepidoptera > Geometridae > Eulithis > Eulithis prunata. Next base: position 673,453 of record OU974016.1, on the reverse strand, counting down.
ATGGTAATTATATGTGTATCGTGTTGATTGAGTATGTGTATTTCTGTAGTGTGTACACACTTGGCGACATTGCGATTACCGCTCGGGTATCGACCGATAGCCGGGTTCAATCTGTGGTGACGACCGTAAGCTTGCTTCTTGTACTTAATCTGCAGATTGAGTGCATTGGAAGATAAACTGAATAAAACACACGGAAAATATGAAGATTTTTAAAGGTTTTTTTGTATTTATTTAAAACTTTCCGATTTAATTGTTGTATGTAGTTATCTCGATCGAGGAACGCAAAATAAATCGGTACCTAGGTACCTACTACGTGTGATTATCTTTATTTAGTTAAAAAGTAGAAGAAACCTGTAAACTGTACCTACCTACGTTTTCTTTTCCACCAGGGGTAAGCTAAACTACGTTGCTAAGGATATAATAATAATAATAATCGTTTATTTGGAACAATGTACAGTATGAATAAGGTACAATTTAAAACGAAGAGGCTGCAAAAGTTATAAAAACTGAGTAGCAGCCTCAACGCCCATCCCCAAGGAACCATTGATGGTTTGTTCAGATACAAAAGAACAATAAATGAGAAAATAACTAGAATCTAAAAATAAAAAACTAACAAAAAAACTAACAAAAAAATTAAACAGTTATTTTATTTATTAAACATTATATGTTTGGAATCCACCAATAGGCATCGGTTGTTTTCATATGGTGGATGTCAAACACATCCTTAGATACGTAGCTTAGCTTATCTCTGGATAAACATACGCTTTTTTTTTATTTGGGACAACAAACTGTTTTTATTTTATTTTTTATTAATTGGCGTCGCCAATAAACAGTTATACATTATGTCTGTAAGCAAAAGTACAGAGTAAAAAAACAGTTGTTAATGTTTAACCAACACCATTATCCACAGCTTACAACGAAGAAGCCTTTGTAGAGTCTATGTTGAGTCCTTGCACTAAGTATGAAATGTATGTTTGTTTGTAGTTACTATTTATTTTCACGTAACAGTAGGTAATTCACAACATGTAGATATATAAAATTCTAGACGTAGGTACCTGATGACGTTGCGGTCTAGTAGATAAGATAACTAGATTTTCATGAGCTGTTTTTATACTATCTTGTGCAATTCGCGATTATCTGATTGATTAAGAATATTTTTGTATAACTAATCCTTATGACGCAAATAGCGAATTAAGTACTGAGCTCAAAAAAAGCTAAAAATATTTACCTACAGAAAAATCCAAACGGCTTTCTATGACAAAAAGTGATGAAGTATTTATTTGAGTATTTAGGTATTAGTATTTTTTTATGTAGTTTTTAAGGAGATGTATTGATGGAAAGTGGTTACCTCTGGCCATAACAAAGTATTACTTACATCTCAGCGCACGTCCACTCAGGATCCTCCTATGAAACATCGCATTGTGTTCACCGCTTTGAGATAGTCGGTGTTATGGACCGAATACTGAAACGTCACTCTTTAAACACCACTTAAAATTAATTAGCCTGCCTGCCTCTGATTGATATTACTCGATTGGTAAAAATGGCAATGATTTATGAACGAGTGTTCGGGCGTTAGTCTATGTGCCTGAAATAGCCCCAGCACCCATAACCCTTTAAACTGAAACACAGGAATGCAAGCCCTTATGCTTATTGCCGTAAAAAGCATTATGGTCTATAGTAGTACCTAAACCCTCTCGACTTTTCACAAAGAGCCCTACCACTAAGTATACTCGCTAAGTATTGAAGCGCTCGTGGCGTTGCTTGCTTAGTCAATCTTTACCGATTATCTAAGTTAAGCACCGTTCTGCGCGGTCACTATTTGGATTGATGACCGTTAGTGGCATTTGCATCTGAGCGCTTCCGTGCTTCGGAGGGCACGTTAAACTGTCGGTCCCGGCTCTAGCGGCGGCCTAAAAACTCCGTCAACAGAGTTGGCCACTAACTCATACGAACTTGCTTACTGTAATGTAGGTAATAAGTATACTGAATTTCAATAGGATACGACAAGACTCCCAACTTTTCACATTTGTTGGAGAAGTTGTTTAATCATAATCTAGCTGCTTTAGAAAGTATTATCAAAGTAAGTGAATTGTTTACCAAAGGGTCCATTACTGTCATGTGTTGTCCCTAATAGCCCCAAGCTTCGATGATTTATTCATGATCTCTTCCCACGCGATAGATATACTCATCTGAGTTCTGTGTGTCCGTTCGTTAGCGGTATCTAACGTGAGACAATGGCCCTTATCGGGTAATGTTCCAATCTATGTGGGCACAGAATACCTTTAGTAGGTACCCATTTTATAATTTGGGCTAAAACATTTGGTAATCTAAGTAATGCTTGTCTCATCGTGGGTAGAGAATGACCGAAAGAAGTGACTACCGTTTTATAGCGAACGTACTTCCCAAACACGTTGTTTCATTCGTTTGTGCAGAGTCTAAGTTTCAATTTCGAAAACAGATCGAAAATCGAGGATCTAAAGTTTTTTTGGAAGAAAAAAACTCGCCCGCTATCGTGCGCTATCATCATGACTGACATATACGAAAATACCAAAACTCCAATCTCACTCATCCAAAGGTTGTCTGGAAGAGATCGCTTATAGCGATAAGACCGCCCATTGTACCTCATACTTATAACTTATTTATCTTTTATTGTTTTTCTTTTTTTCTTGGTGTGCAATAAAGAATATATCTATCTATCTATCTCACTCTCGACTCAAGCCAGCATTTTGTACCTACTATCACCGCGGTAAAAAATATTTGTGAATGATAAAAACATTACTTTACCATGGATTTTATATGGCGTGTTGACGCAAATATCAGAGTAAATGGGTTAAACAATTACAGCACTCAAACATGGCCATAAACACGACACAGAGAACTTTCAACCTTGTTAATAAACATGATTTCAGTGCTTTCCCAGAGCTGGTCTGGTCATGGCGAGAGAAGGGGTTATTAGGAGTCTTAGAAGCTTGCAAGTCACATGCACTACGAACTATATTAGTGTGTCATTTTTATTTTTTATGGTATAAGTAATGGAACAAGCTGATAGCTCACCTGATGTTAAGTAGTAACTTCTGCCTATAACAATGCATTACCTCACAGAGCAAGTCCAATGAGGACGTGCCCTGTAAGGCAATGCACTGCGTCCATCACTCCGAGACGTAAAGATCTTGAAGTCTCATGTGCCTGTAATTACACCGGCGCCCTTACCCTTCAAACCGGAACACAGCAATGCGAGCATCGCTGCTTGGCGGCAGAAATAGGTACGGTGCTAGTACTGAACCCGGACGAGCTCTCACAAAGAGCTCTACTACTACTACTAAATAAGTTAAGAATACTAACTACTACGATAAATGCTTACGCAATAAGTCCAAGTAAAGAAACTTCTTCAAACTTCAGACAGTAGTCTCTATCTAGGAACCTGCTATTCAGCCTTTAAATGTAGAGTATTGTAGAGTTAGTAAAGAGTGCTTTTAAGTACCATACTTTTTATGTGACTGAACTTATCTTTTCACTAAGAACGGCAAATTCTGCTTGGTTTATGACTTTGACTAATTTCCGATACTTTGGCGTAGTTACATACGCTATGCTGATCAACTAGGGCTTGTATGCTGAAACTGAGACTCAAGCATAGATATAAGTCGAGATTTTTGTAGAAAACTTTACTATGCTTGAGGCTAAATTCTTGAGTACTCTGTCAACATACGAGCTTAAGGCTTTTTTCCATAACTTTTTCCATCAAACAAAAAAGAAAGTAGTTATAATTTGTCTTCTCTTTGGTAGAAAGGAACGTTGTCTAAGGCGCTCCGTGATAGACAAACTGAATTGGTTTGGCAAGTACTTAGAAGCAGTGGTCGAGAAGCACAAGACAACCGTCTATTCCTCGCACCACTAACTCCAGTAAACCGATTAAAGGCCAGTCCACTTCGGGCGAGTCCATTATCGCGCGATCAGCACGCAACCCCCCGCACGTGACCGACTCACTTTCCGATACCTTTGTGCTGGTAATGACCCCGTGACTTTTTATATCGATAGTTCAAAGTTGAAAGCTGTTTGAGGTAACTTGGGGATTTCTGTAGACGCTTGTCTTTTAGTTGAAGTCACTGAAATTTACAGAAAGGTACATGATCGAAGCTGGCAGACTATTTGTTCAAAATAATAAAGTTATGAAAACTTATTTGTCGCAAAAGTAAGCTCTTTTTTGCGGTCAAACGGACGAACAAAATACGTAGTTCCTATAGGTAGTGGTGATAGGAATGATGAAGATTGGATTCTCGATTTAAATTGCGTATAATATTTTGAATAAAAGTACAGAGTTACAGAGATGTGATTGCGGTTAGCGTAGACGTCACCTACTATGCTATTGAACTTATTTCATGCTTTCAGAGCCCGTCGTTTGAATTTTAATTTGTTGATGTGGAGAAATTTTTTTTGGTAAAACGAAAACTACTTTTCACGACACACTTTTCGCAAATCAACAAAATAAAACTCAGACTACGGGTTCACCTAAAAACACCATCTTCTAAACCCAAATGCAAACTCCCTAAAACTGCAGAAAGATCTCCAGATATTTGACGTGATGCGACAGAATCCAACGACAATACTATCCTCTGCCAAATCATTTTACACATCAAACGTTTTATTTGAATCTTTACGTTACTCATATTTAAGGTTCCAAATCGCGTATCAGTTCTGTAAAAACCGTAGTCCCTCGAGGATCGATGGCACGGCACAAGGATTGCATTGTGAAGATAGATAAGATCTGAAAGGACTTTGACAGACTTCACGTGTGGTCGGTTTTAGCATGTACCTACCTTAAAAGTGCCTGATTTAATCTATTAGGTAAGTAAATATTATTGACCACTGATAAAGGGTCGATAAGAATTTAAGTGGTCAATTTTACAGAAATTGACGTTTATGCCTTGACGGGTGCTTTTTTGCTTGGTCATTTTCAATTCAATGTTTTCTTTAGCACGGTCTGTAATTGAGTGGGTGATCGCTACTGAGCGCATTTGTAGGTACTTGAGAGAAATAGCGCTGCACGGAAAGAAAAGTTGTCTTAAAACAAGACAATATTTATTGGTCAAGAATAATATAGTTTCCTATATAGGGAAAAAGATATTTTCTCAGATTTAGAATTTTATTGTTTTGCTTTTCAACACATTATTATCTCAACTTAAGAGGATATCTTCTGAATAGAAGACATAAACAATGTCTCTGAGCAACTAGAACAAGTTTCTTGGAATTCAAAACATACGATTTTCTTGAAAAGATAAAATAAATAATATTCACTGAAGAGCTTTTGTTTACTTTACCCAAGAGTATAATTACTTTGTTGGAGAATGCATTTATCTTGTTCAGAAATCACAACTTCTTCAGCGGATTTAAAATATATTCTTAATTAAAATAAACTTGTTTCATACTAAAACTAGATTTATCTTAAATAGAGACTTCTAAGCGTTCTATGGAGAGTATAATTTACTTAACTCCAGAATGTTTATTCATAAGTAAAGAGTAATGATGGTTTTGAGTTGAGAAAGTAGATTTTTAAGGTAAGTATACTAATATTCTTAATTCAAATAAGCTTTTGTTTTATACTAAAACCTAATTTATCTTAGGTGGAAACTTTCAGTGCATTCTTTAGATAATATAATTTTCTTAACTCAAGCATTTTAAATTCTAAGTGGAGAGTGATGATAGTTTTCAGTTGAGAAAGAAGATTTTTAAGGTAAGTACACTAATATTCTTAATTCAAATAAGCTTTTGTTTTATACTAAAACCTAATTTATCTTAGGTGGAAACTTTCAGTGCATTCTTTAGATAATATAATTTTCTTAACTCAAGCATTTTAAATTCTAAGTGGAGAGTGATGATAGTTTTCAGTTGAGAAAGAAGATTTTTAAGGTAAGTACACTAATATTCTTAATTCAAATAAGCTTTTGTTTTATACTAAAACCTAATTTATCTTAGGTGGAAACTTTCAGTGCATTCTTTAGATAATATAATTTTCTTAACTCAAGCATTTTAAATTCTAAGTGGAGAGTGATGATAGTTTTCAGTTGAGAAAGAAGATTTTTAAGGTAAGTACACTAATATTCTTAATTCAAATAAGCTTTTGTTTTATACTAAAACCTAATTTATCTTAGGTGGAAACTTTCAGTGCATTCTTTAGATAATATAATTTTCTTAATTCAAGCCTTTTAAATTCTAAGTGGAGAGTAATGATAGTTTTCAGTTGAGAAAGAAGATTTTTAAGGTAAGTATACTAATATTCTTAATTCAAATAACTAGAGGTTTCATACTAAAACCAGATTTATCTTAGGTGGATACTTTCTGTGTGTTGTGCATATAATATAATTTTCTTAGCTCAAGTTTTTTTTTTTAAAGTAAGAATGTATGATATTTGAATTGAAAATTCCACCTAAGGTGAAACTATTATTTTTATTAATTTGGAAATTCAGAAAGCAAAACAGCAAGCGGAAAAATAAGGCATGAAATTACTTGTCAAAATAATTGTCATACCCCCCCATCCGCCTACTGGATTATCAAATTAAGAAAAATAATAGTTTTACCTAAAAAAGAGTAATTCTCAATACAAATCTTGTACAATCTTATTAATAAAAACTTGAGCTAAGCAATATATTATTATACACAAAAAGTATAACACCTTATGATAAATCCCGTTTTAGTATGAAACCACCGGCTATTCAAATTAAGAGTATTAATACACTTACTTTAAAAATCTGCTTTCTGGTATGTCTTAATCTGTATGGCATGTCCTTAATCTGTGAAATGAAAGAAAACAATAATTACATTGACACATAATTTATTCAATTATTTATCTAAATTAAATCAAATTATTTTATCAAAATGTTTGGCTTTGCCAAGGAACACAACAATCACAAAAACAATATAAGAAAGTAATCATGAAAAGTAGCATAATAATATTTCTGAAATTATAACATAATTAATTATGGCCTTGCCAATGTACACAACACAACACACATAATAATAATGTTCCTAGAATGAAACTCTCATCACATACAAAAACATCTATGGCCGGGGGGCAGGTACTTATACATATTTAATCACTATTGACATTAACATCTTAAATCAACATACATACTTTGCTTCACTGTGTGAATTATATTTGGCGTCAAACTGCAACAATCATGTAAGTGAACAACTTCTACAACATTTGTTTCACAAACAAGATAAGCCATATAATGTGAAGTGTAATCTAGTGTTTCTAAAACTGTACAAACGAAGTAAACTTTTTTGTCATATTTATTAATCAAAACATGTTTAATTTTGTAAAACACGGGAATATCATCCTCAAACTTATGTAAAACCACATTCATTTTAGAATTTGGAAAAGAAAAAGTAAGGCAGAGTCAGAGGAGAGTGAAAATGCGAAAAAAAACAAACATATTGAAGAACTGAAAGGTTTTTTAAACAAGACATGCAATTACTTGTAGATTTAGATATACCTAGTAGTAGACTTAGATATAGTAGAATTAGATCATGTAGGCACAAAATACTATTTAAGTAGTCATTGGTATCCATTCGCTTGTTGCATTATAACCATCCTTGTCGTTTCCGTTTATAAGAAAAGGACGGCAACATTTTTAGTGCTGTCAAATTAGGTTAGTTTACAAAAATGCAACAAGCGAATCGATACCAATATTAGATATTTGTTACATTAATATTATTAAATTATCAGATCCATACCTAATTATATCTATGTCGACGGTTCTCTCAGAGACATGAGATACCAATAGAATGAATGATGTTAGAACTCTCTATAAATATAGTGATTCTAGACTATCGTCTATGTTATTGAATCACCGTTAAGTTTTTTTTCATGTCTTTGGCAGATAAGCAGGAAGATAAAATAGCGTTCCTAAAAAACAATTCTGAGCCTTGGGCTCAAGTTATTGAGTATTGGCTTTCAACATATCCTCAAAGGGAATTCTCTAACCATAAAAATGTCACTGAATTTATTGAAGAATGGAATATCCTAAATGATCCAAGGAGTGAGGTGTTGGTAAGTAACTGATCATATTTTTTTTGCAAATAGAAATAGGTTAGGATAGGAAATAGATTATATCTTAGGAAAAGACATTGGCTACTTTTTGTGAAGGTACCACGCGAGTGAAGCCGCGGGCGACAGCTAGTGACCAACAAATTTTCATATTATTTGAAGGTTGGAAATTTTCATAAACATTATGACACTTATGACCATTCAACATGTTGCAAGTCTTACGCTTAACATTAAAATTCAATTAGACAATCAGATCAGTCGGCGATTATATCAAATGCTGTACCTAATGTTCACAACCCTAACTTATATATTTTGAGCTATGGCCAATACATCTGATATGTATGGCACTACCTTGTCATACTTTGTTACGATTCCGTAAACGCACCTTTGTATTAATAAATATAAATGTGCAGAAGCAGCAGGGTAGCTGGCGTGAAGAGCGTGGTAACTTTTAAATAAGGTGTCAAACGCCTTTGTTGCGGTTTCAAATTTGTATTTTACCTGGTCGATCACCAAATAATATTTATGACTATTATCAGACCCACATCGAATAAGAAAGGGTTGCAGGGTTTGTTTCCTCTTTTTTGCTGCTGTGGCAAGGTCATCAATTGTTTTTGATATGTCTCCAAAATTCTGAAACAAGTTACATTATTATTATATTAAGTCTATAATTTTCACAGAACAAGAACAAGTATTTCACAGAACAAGAAATTCAGCTTTTTATCTACCAGATGTTCTATTGCGTTTCAAGAAGATACTTAATTATTTACAATGATGCAATTATTATCATCAATATATATAAAACTCTTTTGAAGCTGGCTGAGAATCAACGCACAGCCTAAACTATAAGTCCTAGAGGTATGGCATTTGGAGGGTAGTATCCTTATATAGTGTAGGGGTGCACTAAGAAAGGAATTTTGAAACGTCATACTCTAAAGGGTAGAACGCGAGCAACGCCGCGGGAGACGGCTAGTTGTAAATAATTATCTGTGCACAAATCTTTTGTCCAGTCGTACGAAACGAGCCCGCACCCTTTAAAAGTCAAAACAGAATACTACAACAACTCCACACAGGCAGTATAGACAGACACAGAAACACACTGACTTCAAACCCATAACACCCCTTTTTTATTAGGCGGTAAAAATGAAACTTACTTCAACTTCAACTATGAAATTTTGTATGCATTCCAGTGTTGTAAATTTTGTTGTCCTATTTAATCTCCCTCTTGGAGGGATCAGATAGCACAGCAGCTTGATTTGATCTGCAACTTTTTGGTCTAAAAAGAAAAAAAATATTAGACAATGTTTAAATAAAGAATTATAAAAAATATATTTTTTACACTTATTTGGGTAGTAAAAGATGTCACTTTATGTGCCAAACACGACAGGGTTATCATGTGTAGTTTAGAAGTTCTACGTAAAGTTAAAGTACTACGGTGCGAGTTGGTACCATACTGGTACCCTTAAAACTTTAAAAGTAAAGTAAAACCACAGAATATGTTAAACTTAGTTGGTAGTAGCTCTACCTTCTGCAGTGTAGGCTGTGGGTTCAACGGAAATCAAACATTTGTGTGATGAACATGTTTGTGTCTGGGTTTTATTATGATATTGTACTTAGTTTGAGGCTTAAATCACATAATTTATTTATATAAAGTAGGTACTTACTGGTTTACAACCCTGGTAAATATATGTCTGACGATAATATCCACCAAATGATTCCTGTGCTTACTAGTTAGTGTGTTATGTAAATTGTAGTAGGTAATTATACTGTTCCCACACGGTGATGCACTGAGAAGAGTTTTTAAATCAAAGTCCGGGAAAGGTGGCCTTACAATTGAAAATAGATTTTCAATTGATATATTATCCAAATCTCCTAGTTCATCGTTAGTGTCACTCGTTACAGACTTTGTTGTGAGTGTAGTATCAGTATCAGTCTGAAAATGAAAATTAATTCCATTATTTATAGTTTCACGTGCTGAATAAAACAAATACCAATACTGTAGTATAGGGTAGAGCGAGTTACCAGCATCTGCAGGAGAGTAAACTTTCTAGAAAACCCCACCATCTGACCCCCCGGGTAACAAAATTGGTACCTATTCAAATAGACTCCGGCAACTATTGCAATACCATACAACTAGCATAAAACCTACCAAGCAAAAAACAATTCCACAAATAACCCAAAAACTATAAGTTTCTAGTAGCCTATTGTCTCACTAGCAATTTGGTTCACAGATGAAAACGTTGCAAGGAATAAAAAACTGATCTAGAGTAAGTCAAACTCATGCTTAGAGGGTTCTGTATGGGGTGGTAAGGCCTGCACTGATGTCCTGCTTAGAGTGTATTACCTACTTATTTATTTTATTTAATACTTTATTGCACAAAATTATAAATTTGTTACTTACATGTCCAGTGAAATATTCATTTAGTTTTGATGTAATTAGAATTCTATGGCCTATTATAGGGCAAAGTTCTTTTAGAAGGTCTTCACTTAGGTGCCTTAGTTGCTTGACTTTAATTTCGTTTTCTGGAAGAGAGATTATGTATTATTTAAATGTCAAATAATTTATGGTGGCGCGCACACGTGACTTCCTCTACATTGAAAGTCTGGCCACCATGTTTTGCTATTTCATTGCACGCATTTCGACCCGATCCGGACCGGGAGCCTAGAATGTAATAGATAGGAGCGCCGGGCCGGTAGATCTGCGACCAGCCTTAGGGGAAACAGCTATCTACTGTACCTACCTACTTAGTACCTACGCAAGGGTGAATGAAGGGGCTGCACTTCAAAAATAAAAAAAGTACCTATTTCCTTGTAGGATAATTCTACGGTCTATTACCTACAAGATTATTAGGTAGGTAGGTACAATACGTGCCTCTCAAAGATGAGCCACACCACATGGTTTGACGTCCGTTTAATGGTAATGACGCCGGCGACTTCGGGGCGCCGGCGCCGGAAAGAGCGCGGGAGACGCGGTCAAGTCCCATCTTTCGTGGCACGTATTGTACCTACACTACCTACCTAGTAAGTAATGGTAAATTGTAACGAGGCTTACCTTCGAACCGATTAATGACCGGTTCTGGGACTCCCCATTTCCTCAGCAACAAACCAATTTCTATAGCGTCTCCGTCCGTTCCGCCAGCGCCTGCATCATATTGTTCTTCGTTCATCTAATAACATAAAATGAATTAGGCTATTCTAATATAATCTAATGAGATAATTTCTTTTATACTTTACTTTACTCACTCTTGAAGTAGTTTGAAACCAAATTTGAAACTTTGATGCACAAAAAAAGATGCACCGACCGACGCGCAAGACGAACGAAACGAATCAAACAACAGTGTTGCCGCTAGCCGCATTTCGGGGTCCCAAACCAAGCAGAATAAACTTACTTCATGTCATGTAGGTACCTACCGAAACATCCAAATATTGTTAGAACTGTATTTTGTTGTGTTTTTCCTAATCATAATCATCTCATCACTATTACGTACGACTTGTTGTGTATTAACTCATCAGCTTAACTATCGACTCCCGTAATAAAACAAACTTATTTGAATAAAAAAAGCTCGTAAGGCAACTTTTTTTGGAAGAGAACGGGTTTGATTCCCGAGGCGTGTATACTTATAACATTTTGCCAAAATCATTTTATCACTAGCTGCTACCCGCGCCTTCGTACGCGTGTAAAGGTTTTTTTACAATAGGTACCTACGTATAGTATCACTAGCTGATACCCGCGACTTCCTACGCGTGCGAAACTTTCCTGTTTAATATCTGTCAACCAGCATACGATGAACCTCGTGTCAAGTCGAGTCGACTCGAGTCAGAGTCGATCGAGTGAACGAAGCGAACGAAGATCTTAGTGACAACTTGGACAAAAATGCTTTGTATGTTTGTTCGACGAGATCTTTTGAACCGTTTTTATTTTGATTCTAGGTGTAATAGTTTTTGAGTTGTTGTAAAAATTTATAAAATTGCCAAATCCAGTACAACGGGAGCTACCATTTCCTGGAGTTTCAATGATTTTGTAGTTCAAGTAAGACTGGTACATAGCTAGACCATTGGTCAATAAAAATTGTTATTAACCTCCGACCATCACGAGATCTCAGTTCGGGGCGAACTACTAGTAATAATATAGCTCAACTATTGTAAATACTACCTATATTAGTTGTATTTTCTTTGTGAATAAAATTCCATTAATAAGAATAGTCATTAAAAACATCCGACAATTGAGGAGTACCTATTTTGAGATGGTAACACTCAATCCTTTTTTGATTCTTCCGCAATCTTTCGCAACGGAAGTTCTGTTGTCCGGCGTGTGACCAACCAATGACGATCAAGTGTCAGTCAAGAAGATTTATGTTCATCTAAAACTCAAAATTCTTGGATAGTTAATCATCCAAGTAAATTCGTTCTTAGATTAAAATTGTGATTCTTGACTGGTAATCCAAGAACTTACGTTATCTTACATTAAAAACGTGTTTCTTGACTTTCGTCCAAGAACAACATTCATTGTTTCATGACTTCATGTTGGATGGATGCTATTAGTTTTTTATTATTCACTTTACTGCATTGAAATTTGAACCTACGCGTGCTAGATATAAAACTCATCACGAAAATTATTCCTTTATTTTACTGCATTGAAATTGGAACCTACGTGTGCTAGATATAATGAATAGTTTTATTATTTTCATTAACCTGACTTACCTGAAGGTAGTGCTAGGTGCCGGGTAGCAGCCGTTTATTTTAACTTCCTGTACTCTATTTAGTGCTAGATAAAGCACAATATAGAGTGAATATTATTTTTGTCCCAAAAAGTCGTATATAGTCATTGAGGAACTATTACTAGCGTATAGAGAAGCTATACCAAACTAAAAACGTGTCGCAACTTGAGGCGAGCGCGCCCCGCCCAAAGACAAGTATTTTTTTATCATCAGTTATGCATTAAGTAACAAATAAAAACGCAGTAGGTATTGTATGTATCTAAAGGTAGGTACATAGGTAATTCTCGAAATCAAATCTGGCGCTGTTCGCGTAGGTACCTACCTACTATTCGCCAAATAATCGCCGATACAATGCCAACAAAAGTGAGATGGTAGTTTTCAAGGCAGGCTCTAAAAAGTTCCGTCAGTATCACTTTCTGGTGGGCCACTGGGTCACCGACACACTCTCAGACGAGGTAGATATGGAAAGCTAGCGCAGGGCATTATCAGTCAGACAGAGCCAACATGCTGGCCCATAGATTTCCGCGATGCATTAATTAACGGAAGTAAAAACGTCTGTTTCGAGCGTACCTACTGCCAATCGTTCTACACGTTCAGTCTATGGGTCAGTTTGACACAGCGTGGCTGGAATGCCCTGCGCGTCCAGTATAATAATAATAGCTTTAGGATGCTGATGGGACTGCCCCGCTTCTCTAGCGCGTCAGGTATGTTTGCGGAGGCACACGTAGAGATGACTTTTATGCGATCATCCGCAATAGACTATCATCCCTGGTGTATTAGGTGCGGGGCCGCGTCAACGCCTACCTAAAGCTTATAGCAGACAGACTGGATGTGGACTCAGTGCTTATGAAACACTGGGATAAGCCGCACCCTCTGCACACCTGACTGTGTTCTGAACTATTCTAAATACCTATATAGGTATTATTATATTAATGTAAACCAGTATAAATATCCTTAAATACTTCTATTATGGCTGTAATACCTACTTATTGTGTGTATGAATGCTGAAATAAAGGCTTTGAATTAGAAATAGGTAGGTACCTACCTACCTACCTACGACGATGATATGAAGTCATGTTCAGTCAGTTGAACCGATCTCATGATGATAAGTAGGTACGTTTTGCAAGTGGCTAACTAGGTAGGAGGTACCTACCTACGTAGACAAGGTAGGTATGTATTTAAAAGTAAGAAGGTACTTAAATATCTATTCTAAGTAGGTAGGTACCTACGAGCTCTTTTAAGAGAGATAAGTAGTACCTCTGCATAAATAAGATCTTGATAAATTATACCTATGTTATATTAAACCGTTTTTACCCGGAAACCCTTGGCTTAGTGAGCTCCACGTATTGACGATGTGTTTCCTGTGGATATGACTGACTAGGCTGAAATTCAAATTCAAATTCAAATTCAAATCGTATATTGCACTTATGTTGTTATAGAGATGTTGTAAAAAGAATAGTATAGGTGCTGGGCAAGCCTACTCCATCTAAACATTGTCCCAGGCACTACACGTGTAGGCATACGTTGCCTCCTGAAGCTGTAAGATCATCGTCAGTAGATGTAAAGGCCAATAAAATTATTGATCGATAGAGCGAAGCGAACGAGAACTTAGTGACAACTTGGTCAAAAATGCTTTGTATGTTTGTATGTCTGTTCAACGAGATCTTTTGAACAGCTTATTCAACCTTAACAGAATTTGGTAGGTACCTATAGGTACGGATGGTACCTACACTTAAGTTTTACTGGTTTGCAAAATGAAATAAAGCGGTCAAGGGGTTATAAAGTTATAAGGGTCCAAAGGGAGTAAAAAAAAATTAAAGTTCAAATATATCGTGGGTGTCATATGATAGGGTTTGTTTAGACATTGCAAATCCGTTTTTATTGTAAACTTACCAAAACCAGTAGGTATAACGTGAACTCTACCATTTCGTAGAATTTCAATGATTTTGTAGTTCAGGTAAGAATGGAACTTTGCTACATAGCGGTATCGATGCGATGTGCACAGCTTATCGCAACCATGGTTAAAAAAAATCTTTGGGTTTTATGAACCACTGACCGAAAAACGGAAGACGTGTTATAAGTTTGACGGCTTTTGTAAAAAAAGATTATTTATCTTGGATCATGTCTTGGATGGTTTTTAACTATGTTTGGGGAGAATTGATGAAACCGTTTCCAAGTTATGATTATATTTATCAGCTCTGTAAATCAATTTTAGGAATTTCAGGCATAATTTTATCGGGAACATCACGAGATCTCAGTTCGAGGCGAACTACTAGTTATTTAGAAACATTAAGATTTTTCTTGAATACCTACCTAAATTTATTCTTACAAAATAAATAACTATTAACTAATAAATAACACTTAAAATATTTTGGATTCTTCCGCTAATGCTAACCTTACTTACCTTAAAAATATTTTCTTCTTGATCCAAATACTATAACTACTTATAAGGAAACGTTATTCTTTCTTATTTAGAAACATTAATATTATTAGTTGAATATTACATTTTTTTCTCCCAAAACGAAAAAGTCTTGTGTGAAAACATTGAACTATTTCAGTTAAAATATTTTGGATTCTTCCGCTAATGCTAACCTTACTTACCTTAAAAATATTTTCTTCTTGATCCAAATACTATAACTACTTATAAGGAAACGTTATTCTTTCTTATTTAGAAACATTAATATTATTAGTTGAATATTACATTTTTTTCTCCCAAAACGAAAAAGTCTTGTGTGAAAACATTGAACTATTTCGGTTAAAATATTTTGGATTCTTCCGCTAATGCTAACCTTACTTACCTTAAAAATATTTTCTTCTTGATCCAAATACTATAACTACTTATAAGGAAACGTTATTCTTTCTTATTTAGAAACATTAATATTATTAGTTGAATATTACATTTTTTTCTCCCAAAACGAAAAAGTCTTGTGTGAAAACATTGAACTATTTCAGTTAAAATATTTTGGATTCTTCCGCTAATGCTAACCTTACTTACCTTAAAAATATTTTCTTCTTGATCCAAATACTATAACTACTTATAAGGAAACGTTATTCTTTCTTATTTAGAAACATTAATATTATTAGTTGAATATTACATTTTTTTCTCCCAAAACGAAAAAGTCTTGTGTGAAAACATTGAACTATTTCAGTTAAAATATTTTGGATTCTTCCGCTAATGCTAACCTTACTTACCTTAAAAATATTTTCTTCTTGATCCAAATACTATAACTACTTATAAGGAAACGTTATTCTTTCTTATTTAGAAACATTAATATTATTAGTTGAATATTACATTTTTTCTCCCAAAACGAAAAAGTCTTGTGTGAAAACATTGAACTATTTCAGTTAAAATATTTTGGATTCTTCCGCTAATGCTAACCTTACTTACCTTAAAAATATTTTCTTCTTGATCCAAATACTATAACTACTTATAAGGAAACGTTATTCTTTCTTATTTAGAAACATTAATATTATTAGTTGAACATTACATTTTTTTCTCCCAAAACGAAAAAGTCTTGTGTGAAAACATTGAACTATTTCAGTTAAAATATTTTGGATTCTTCCGCTAATGCTAACCTTACTTACCTTAAAAATATTTTCTTCTTGATCCAAATACTATAACTACTTATAAGGAAACGTTATTCTTTCTTATTTAGAAACATTAATATTATTAGTTGAATATTACATTTTTTTCTCCCAAAACGAAAAAGTCTTGTGTGAAAACATTGAACTATTTCAGTTAAAATATTTTGGATTCTTCCGCTAATGCTAACCTTACTTACCTTAAAAATATTTTCTTCTTGATCCAAATACTATAACTACTTATAAGGAAACGTTATTCTTTCTTATTTAGAAACATTAATATTATTAGTTGAACATTACATTTTTTTCTCCCAAAACGAAAAAGTCTTGTGTGAAAACATTGAACTATTTCAGTTAAAATATTTTGGATTCTTCCGCTAATGCTAACCTTACTTACCTTAAAAATATTTTCTTCTTGATCCAAATACTATAACTACTTATAAGGAAACGTTATTCTTTCTTATTTAGAAACATTAATATTATTAGTTGAATATTACATTTTTTTCTCCCAAAACGAAAAAGTCTTGTGTGAAAACATTTAACTATTTCATTATAAATAATTCGGATTCTTACGCCAATGCTTTGACTTTCTTACTCTTAAATATAATATCTTAAAGCAAATCTAATTATTCTTAATGAAAAACGTCAAAAGGCTCATTTTGAACCATTTTGGATTCTTAATTCAACCCCATTATATACTTCTACAGAAACTAATCTTCTTGAACCAAAAAATTTTTTCTTGTTTGAAAACTTTCATAATTTTTGGATGTGAGAAACGTAAATTTCTCAAATCGGAGAAAATGTCGATCTTATTTTAAGAATATATTCTCCACTTAACAGATTTTGATATTTTAGTTTAAGTCACTATTGCAACTTTTGAATCAAAACTTTACGGCTCTTGAGCTCAAACAACATCTTCTCATATTGAGACATATGAAAATCTTAATTTGAGACAGTACTTTTTATTCAGCTAACACTCCGAAACACTTGAATCAAAACCTTTTGTTTTATTTTTAGTAAATATACTAAGAATAATACTGTTTTTCACGGAGAATATCATGTTTGTTGAGCTGAGACATTATTGTTAATTCAAGCACATATTTACTTAACATAAAACAATATTCCTGAGAATAATATTATTCTTGATGGAAAACTAATTCCACAAGCTTTTTTTTCCGTGTGCCCTTCCACTTTGGGAAAATACCTCCTTCTATAAATTTGTTCCATTCTATAGTTTCCTTCATGAGATTCTGTTGGTAGGTAAACTCTGTACAATGATCAATAATTATTCTAAGTTAAAGTTATCTACTAGATTGACTGCGTGGAAATTGGTTAATTGTAGCTAGGTATAAGAAATAATCACTTAAGTATTATTGGGTACCTATGAAAAACTCTGGAAACCGGATGGAATATGTAGATAATTAAACTTTTGTAATTATTTTGTACTTTATAAAGCCTGTGCCAAACAATTTACCACAAAACCCTTTTACCAAAGCTTACACACATACATAGCTAATAAGCTCAAGCAATTTGTCACTGGCACCGTTATACGCGTCGGTACATTGAGCGACAACGGTGATTCAACTAAGCCCACTAAGCTGGGGCCACATATTAGCCCAAGCCGCCTCGTTCTACGGCTGTCGATGCACTTCAGTGTATGCTCATTATAACAATGATAATTGCGTCTTCTGTAGGTACTAAATGAATTCACTAAAAAACTCCGTTTTTATAAGGTTGTACGTAAATACACGTATTGCCCGTCTGCACGGCAAAGAACAGTAACGTGCAAAATGTGCAAATGTTACCAACTAAAAACGAAGGTTTTACTGAATAACTGGATTAGGTGACAGCCTCGACAAGGGATTGCTTGCAACTATATGGGGACGAAGCCAGGCTCGCACACAGAGAGCTGACTCATTATGACTGGGACATTTTGACAAAGAGGGAGACTGCAAATATTGTACTTTATTGGGTTTTAGTTTTATTATGAACGCACTTTTTGTGGAGTTCTGATTGTTGTGGTCGGCTATTCAGTAAGTTCAACTTTACATTACTTTTGAGGTAAATAAGCATCAGTGCTAAATCATTTACAGTTTATTGCTAAAAGCTATATAGCTATAGGTATTTTTCTGCACAAACAAAGCAAGTGCTTGTGTTAAAAAACTAACAAATAAAAAAGAAAATACTTTCCCCCGAATTTCCGACATGTCCCCTTTCGCGTGTAATTAAAGAAACAAACAGAGATAACAAAGAACATGGGATTAGTTGGATTGTAAGCGAACCGCGTGCGGAGTCGCGTGTTCTAAATAACACGTCCTAAATATTCAATACGAATATTCATACTGGTTTAGAATGAAAAACAGGGAAAGATTAAAGAAAACTTGAACACTGGTTAACATTACTAACGAATGACATTCATTTTATTTTAGTTTTTTTTTGTCATTACTATGGATATTTATATCAGGCAGAATAAAATAAATAAGGAAAGCAAACTATAAGCAGGGTTTTTAAGTTGAAATTATAATTATTTCATAAAATTTAGTGCTTTTGCTTGGATTTTGCCATGTAAAACGGTCTTTTAGTAAAATAACCTAAATTATTAACTTCCATAAAGCTAAAAGGCTTATATAAATGCCTTGTTCATTTTCTGATAGTTTAATAAGTAGCAAACTAGAGAAAACAAGTTTCATAAAAGAACTATTAAATTTATCTCAGTTTAATTGGCATTAAAAGTTAAATAGAAAACAGCCGTCATAGCTACGCACGTCAACGGTATCTTCGCTCACGATCTAACACTTGTCTGTCCGAATGTCCGTGTGGCAGAAACGCTATTGACAGTCCGAAGCCTGTTTTGACTGTTTCTGTTGTTTTGTACTCGTCAGTACCTCATTGAATTGAACAATTTATTAGCTTTGGTAAAAATATCAATAAGCTTTTGTCACGCGTATAAATCGCTCCTTAGATTATGTACTCGACGATGTTTGTGGCGATTGGTTGTATAAGGGAAAAATCTATAAATTTTGTTGCGTATTAAACTTGTAAACTAGAAAAAGGTGCGCCATCCAATTTAGATATACCTACCTAAGCCACAGATCATATAATAATATTAGTATCTAAGCGTTTTGGTAGATTATTTCAGAAAAGTTTGATTTCATTATATATAGAGCTTTTACCTACTTCTTATAAATAAAATAAATAAATAAATAAATATTCACGGACACTTAACACAACGCCTTCTAGTCCCAAACTAAGCAAAGCTTGTACGATGGAAACTAGATGGCTGATAGAATACATACATACATTTTTTTTTGTAAATACATACTTATAATACATAGAAACACCCAGACACAGAACAAACATCTATGTTTACAACACACAAATGTTTGTTCTCGGTGGGGATCGAACCCACGACCCACAGCACGGAAGGCAGAGCTACTACCGACTGAGCCATGACGCCTGTCATGTAATTTTGTCTTATGAAACAAAATTACCTACCAATTTTACAGAAGACTATAAATGTTTGTGTGTGACTTACAAAACAATACTAGTTGCTATGTCTACCGTGCCTGCCTGGGGATTACAATAATGAACCTCTAATAGCGTTAATAAAAAAGTTTCAAATCTAACAAAAAACCGATGTAGTAGGTACAAGTTCATTGGGAATATTTTTTCTTTTAAATAGTCTTATCTAATGCCGATGCTAGACTTAGATAGGCACACTGAGATCACATCGCGCCATGACACACGGGCCGTCATATTATTTGCCGTGAGTGACAGGTGGGTCACGTCACGACTCATGACCCCGCGACTTTAGAGTGGCCACTGCTTAGTGCTTATCGGCTAACGAAATAGAAGTGTATAATTTGTGTATTGTGGAAATAGGGTGGTAGGTAATTAAGAAAGTCGCGTTCATTTACGAACAATTTATTGAGATTACAAATGGACTTCGCTTCGACAAAATCAAACCGGTAAAGTCAGTGACAAAAAAGTCAAGATTATTTAACATTTTAACATAAAAAAATTAAATTTTTGACGTTCTTTAATAATAAGACGGTTTATAAAAGTTAGATAGGATTTCTTAGCACTACTAGGTATTTGGTTTTGTTTAAATAAGTAACTTATAATTATAAGTGTTATTTTTTGATAGGTAAATTAGAATTTAATCGATAGCTTAACAAAAATTTAACTTGATTCTTAAATTTTTTATAAAATTATCTTTTACAAAACTTTGTGTTGAGTTCTCCTAGAGCTAGATGAACGATAGTAAAGATAACAGACATTTAGACATGACACACACATGGTGCTGTCAAATTATTTGCTGTGAGTGACGCGTAGGTTGTGACCTCTGTGCTCCCTGACTCCTACTGGTGTGGCCACTGCTTTACTTCGCATCATTTCATAGATAAAAGTTATAATTTATTTTGATATGGTAATGATTATTTATATGCTTTTTTTACTATAATTAGACTGACGTTATTATATTTTACTTACTTAATAGTTTTTTCCTATATAGCTACCAATCTCTACCAAATAAGTTAAAAGTTTTAAACTTTTAGGTGTGTAGAGTCGCGCTCTACAGTAGGCTATGAAAACTATTAATCTAGAACTAGAAATGGCGAAGGGAGTGCCCTTAAGCTTTTGGTATTTCTAGGGTTGGGAAATAATTTCTTTATCGATGTCGATAAATCATTTCCAACGACATAAAATTTACTTCTCTAAAAAAGTATATTGAAACTTTGCGTAGTGAAAAAAAATGTTATACCCTATGATTAAATTAATTAAAGCTTACCAGAAGGCTTAGGTACGTTCCGCTTGACCTGCATCCACTTATACGTGGGCACCGCCGCGTGAGACGAGTGCGCCTGATGCTGCAGGTGTCCCAGGGTCTGCACGCAGTCTCCCTCTCTCGGAAACCCTTCTCTAAGAGCTCCGTACTCATCCTTCGGCTGGTAATGCTCGAAATCTGGACATGGGAGAGGTGATCCCGTATGGTTGAACTGCATCGCCGACTCATCAACAAAATGCATGTTGTACTTCGTTTCCAAATAGTGGTTATCAAGCTTCGGCTCATGCATGTGCATTTCTTCAGGCCGAGGGACTTCCTCGCGATGCCTAAGCGGGATCTCAGGGTTAGGCGGTAACGCGTGAAGGGGATAGTTCGGCTGCAACTCTCCATAGTCCAGATTCGTGTAGCACAGTCCAGTGTCCGTGCTTATGACGGGCGTGACCGGAGGATGCTCGTGCCCCTGCCCCGGCAGCAAGGGCTCGTAGTAATGCGAGGGCGGCTCGTAGTACCCCTCGTGGTATCCCTCGTAAGGAACCTGGTAGTTCCCTCCCTGCTGGTAGTACTCTGCGCTCCCGTAACCGTTCTGCTGGTTGTTGTACATCCCGACGTCCATAGTCATCATGTTTAACACGTTAGTGTCTATAACGATAGTTTACATCACACACATCACTAGACTGGACAAGTTCCGGTGGTTGCGAGGGCTCGGGCCCGCTATCGACAACACGCCCGCGCGCCAGGTGAGTCGCCTCGCACTGCCGCCGCCGGCCTGCACCGACACATATCCACAACCGCACCTCGATCTTCAAATCCACCGTCCCTGTCTCACTTATCTACGCACCAACCGTTCGAAGGAGACGGACTTATCACCGATACCGCTAATCAGAGTCCGATAAGGGAGACGTGATTTTAATGAAGCGACGCGTTTTGATTAAAGAAATCCTTTGAAGTCCGCAGTGAAACTAAGCTCGTGTGGTCATGGGCAGGTAGAGCGTTGTTCTGGAGACTTTTTTGTGCGATGTGGGCGGAGTCAGGCAGATGGGAGGGGTTTAAGGGTTCGGCTCGTCCAATCGCGCGGTGCGGGCTGCGTCTCCATGCTGTATTGGCCGGCGCGAGATAATGTGCGAATCTGGGAGGCTGTGTGCAGTCGCCGGATGTTTTTTTATTTACTTTGTGTTGTGTTGAATGGTCCCGGCGGCGTCCGTTTGCTGTAAATGCTTTAATTTATCCCGCTGCTGACGTAAATCGATTTAAAGGTGTTAACGTGCTTTTTCGCTCCGCTACTGCAATTCTTGCCGATGGCAGCTGTCGCTATG
Source organism: Eulithis prunata (assembly GCA_918843925.1). Lineage (NCBI taxonomy): Eukaryota > Metazoa > Arthropoda > Insecta > Lepidoptera > Geometridae > Eulithis > Eulithis prunata. The sequence goes on along the minus strand of OU974016.1, from coordinate 651,010 downwards.
TAGTAAATAACGTCTAAAGAATCTATTCAACTGCTGATAAAAGGCTTCGGTGAATTCTTTTGAAAAAAAAAGATGTGAAGATTTAAATTCTGGATAAGGGTTCGGCAAATATAATAACCGCCTTAGATAATTCTACTCCTATCCTACTAATTTACCTACTCAGTTGAAAGACACTAACCTAACTGCATATAGCATTTATCAATGCTAAATTGACTAACCTTAAAATACTTATATCAATTAATCAACTTAACCATCGTATGTAACCATCTCTATTTCACTGATAGGTGATCATAAAAAAAAAAATCAAACTTTATATTTTCAAAAAACTGAAGTCTACGGAGGTGCTACATTCGTGCTACGCCGTCGTAGCACTTTTTTAAGTATTATTAGTCACCGTGACCTATACCTAGATCAGTGTATTAGTACTGAAGTAAATTGAAATTGAAATATCTATAATTGCTACTAAATTCTGAAACTGTATTGTTTACGAGTATCTCGTAAAATGATACAGAAATAAACAATTGGCAATCGATCATTTACAAAAGCCGTCTTTATTGACAGCGGAAGTTCGAATAATACGTTAGTGAAAACAGTTACCTATATATGTACGATGAAATATTATCACTAAATTATTTTATTAGGTACCTACCTAATTTAATTGGGTCCTTATGTATATTATTTTAATCCAAAAATATAAGCCTTCGTTTTGAAAGTTTCGCTCTAAAAATCAACGACCCAAAATATATCTGTACAGTAGTACCTACCTAATACTACCTATGTCTAATTGTTTAAGCAAGCAACTGGTATGAGTTAGTGGCTAACTCTGGGGACGCAGTTTTTAGGCCACTTTAAGGCCTCCGTCATGTCTTAACGACTGCTACAGCCGAAACCGACAGTGTCCTACGTAGCACGGAAGCGACCAGAGCCCTGAGTCTATCTCTAGCGCCTCTAGCAGGAGATTTGGGAACTGTTTCTGCGAGTCTATAGACGTCAGATAGACTCGCAGAAACAGTTCCCAAATCTCCTGCTAGAGGTGCTTATCCGGTTTTCATACAAAATTTTTCACTTTGCGAATCCGTTTCCGAATGCCAAAAATAGCAAGAAAACACAACACCGAGATAGACTCAGGGCTCAGATGTAAATGCCACTAACGGTCACCCATCCATATGGTGACCGCGTAGAACGTCGCTTACATGTACCCAATCTGTACTGTATCGAACTTAGTATAAACGTCGACACTGCACCTCCCTACCAGACCTTCACATGTTTTAAATAAAAAAAAATACTTCAGTTCTCTCTATCTCTCTTGTATCTTTATAATACCGTCTCTTTCCAGCAAGTAAGTAGCGGAAACGACCACTGTATCTGTAATGATGAATGTTGCAAGGGCCATGATTGGTAGCTCCTACATTTATATTTATTTTTTTATGAATGTCCATTCTGTTTTGCAATTTATAGCTATATGTAGACAGGTGCACCCTGCAATTAAAAGTCGGTGAGTTATTTGTTATTTTGCTTAATGTATCTACTGCAGTGAAAATGACAAGGGAATTATGAAACTTCTTCTTCTCTTCAATAATGGCCTGTGTCCGTCATTTCGACAGACAATTTTGCCAATGTCAAGTGTTAAAATTGTAATAAATAAGTCAAGTCAAGTCATTTGTCAAGTCGGCTGTCGTTTGTTTTGAAAAGAAAATGGTGGATTTTCTCTTCAAAACCTAACACGAATTTTCACATTCAGAAAAACCACTTTACACACATTTATTCCAATGGCTCACACTTTATGTTACGTAAAGTGACTAAGTATTATTGGTTAAAATTCCACCAAAATTAAACAACAATACTCACAATAACACAAGAAAAACTATTAAAATAAAGTGCTATGTGTTGTTTCAAAAAATGTCAAAACTCGTGTCCCTTATGAAACTTCTTCTTCTCTTCAATAATGGCCTGTGTCCGTCATTTCGACAGACAATTTTGCCAATGTCAAGTGTTAAAATAAAAATGTGAACGATGTTTCATGAATTTTTGTTCAAGGGAGGGTCTTCAGATGTCGAAGAAACTACGGGGCTCTTAGAAATGAAATGAAATGAAATGTATTTGCTCGCAAGAAGTAGAAAAGTCGGTTGTTAAATACAGAATTTACAGTTTATGACTAGATAAACCTAGTTACTAGGTGTACTAAGTACTTTACTACCTATGGTTTTGTTAACATAGAGTATTTTTCCCCCGCGGATCACAAATAGGACCAATTCTGATGCCCTTCAAGCTTCATCTAAGGTACTTTTTTTTTTAAATCAATATTTATTTTCGTGATGTTGTAGAATAGATTATGTACATGTCATCACTATAGTTTCCGGTCAAATAAGAATCTGATTTATTTAAAATTTAATCATCAAAATCCTATATTTGTAAATCTTTAAAAGCAAAACACGGTTTTCTATATCAACAATATAAAAAAAAAACTTATAAAGTGGACAAGCTTGTTCCATTATTAATCAAACGACACGTCACAACACTATGATATCGTTATTCAATTATAACCCTTTGGTTTTTGAATCCGAGCATTGTAAATTGAACTCTATACTGTAGTCAACAGAATTACTTATTGAGTTTCAGTCACGTGACATTTATGATGTTTTAGTGATGGGACGATATCGATATGACATTGGAATATCGACTTTGCGATGCTAATTTAGAGTTTATATTTCACTTTGACAGTTGCGTGGGCTTTTTAATAGCATGTCAGTTGATAGGGTATTGTTTTTGTGTACGGAATATGAAGACATTGGCTGTCAAACGGCTTTCATTGTCCGAGAGGAGATAAGATCTACGCTAATGTTCACTGGTTTTCTTTTTGTTCATGATAATGTGTCATTAAGGTAGGATGTTGGGCAAGACACCGTTACTCTGTTATGATAAAATATCTCATTAAGTAGGTAGAGCTTTGCATTCTTAAGCGGGTATTAAAGTGCGGGCAATGCATTTAAATTTAAACTGTAAACACACTGGCTCTTTTCAGAGCACTTCGGATCCACCATACCCCTGGCCATACCCCTGTAGAGACGTGACATAAGGACTTCCACGTATCTATGAAAGTATTTATTCATATTACATAAAAAAAAATCTGAGTAAGAAAGCATAATCTACGACCTACTCGTAAAACCTTGATAATTAAAAACGATTGAACAAAGATTGTGGTTGATCTTTATTTATGATTGGTAGATTCCTAGTTTCATTTTTAGGAAAACATTCATTATGTACTCATGCGCGCATTAGTTAACTTTTTTATTTAACCTATGTCGTCCCACTGCTGGGCAAAGGTCTCCATCATAGACTTCCAATGTTCTCTGTCCCGAGCTTCCTCCCACCATCCTCTCTCGAAGGCATCTAGTTCGTCGCGCCAACGCTTTCTTGGCCGACCCCGATATCTATATATAGTTAACTTTTACTACACAATTTTAGATTTGTAACTGCCTGAGCTGAGGCCTTGGTTCTAAGTAATATAAACATGAGCAACATAAACATTTATTTTAGTGCAGCTTTAAAAAATGCTCTGTCGTTACTTGCATGCGTTTGAAAGGAGATGGCAACAGATTAAGCAGCCATTTGCTAGCGCCAACCTCAAAATACCATTAATAAATAAGCACCGTAAGGTCTCTAATCTACCTAAAATATTTGCAAGTTCTTGTAAATATGTACCTTTAAAAGTTACGTTTAATCGAACTTGCAAATTAATTTGTTAACGTCTAACCAATTAGTTTGTAATTAATGACAGCTACTCCATCACTACGCGACGGGTGTTCGTTTTGACAGCTGTCAGTTTTGACAGTTCAAAGTCATTCGCGGATTAAGGAAGGGCTGTCAACGGATTAACTTCCGGATTTCATTTTCTATGGGAAAATTCGGAGTTATGGGGAGTTAGAACGAAAGTATGAAAAAACTATCATCACTATCATCATTTCTGGAAACATGTTGACACGACACCAATGTTCTTCTATAGAAAATGGCAAATAAATTTTCTAGTATAGTGGCAGTTTAGTTTATTTATTTTATTACCTACTTTTTATCCCGATGCTACTTAAACCGAGCCGGGGGGTGAAGCTAGCCTAGGCGTATTCTACTATAAATAGATTAGAATGGAGTACTTACGAGTAGGTACATGTTATCACTCACTATCAGACGCTATCAGAGTGCTTCCGTCTCTTGTCTGTTTGTTTGTTTGTCTTGTCTTCGTATCTGGTAACGAGGAAAGTTCACTTGCTTGGAATATTTCAAAATTATAAAAAAAAAGACTGACTAACAAACTACTGTACCTTTATCACGAATAAATCTGACAGTCGCCGCGTTAACGTATTCGAGTTATATTGCGCGTCAATGCCAGCTCGACTGCCAACCGTTGTAGTGTCACCGCGCAGTGTATCTCGGATACGCTAGCGTTACGATACGTTTGCGATTGTCACATTTATTCGTGATCAAGGCACTGGAAACAACAAACAAATGCAGTGGAGCAAACTAAAAAAAAAAAACTATTCCCTCCAACTAAAACCTAAAAAAATAAATGTGTGAGGAGTTTTTTTTTACTTTTTTAAATCGTAATTCGTGAATTGACACGATGGCAATTTATCAGGTCTACAGAATGCTACAAACTTGGAACTTCCCGAAGTTCCCGTCACGGCGCTCGACCGTCGTCCCTCGGGACATGTCTTCGCGTCCCGGCGGGACTATCCGTCTTCCACACGGTCGAGTTTGCAAGCTACGCCTCGTAGGTAACTGGAAGGGAAGATATAGTTTCGGGACATGTGTCCTGCCGTCAATATAATGTACTCTTCTTGAAATAATGCTTGTTGACACGATTCTATTGCATACTAACATACACCCGTGATTGTGATCGCTGCTATTTTTATTCACCTCATACAATACCAAACGTTTTTATAGAGCAAATAATCCTCTTCATCACCCTCAACCTATCTGTTTGCTGGATATAGGTCTCCCCCAAGACGTTCTACAGAGTTCGGTTTTCGTCTCCTTTCATCCAGTGTTAGTGCTACATTTCTCAGATCGTCGCCCCACCTCCAACGATTGTGGGTTCTAATAGCGCGTCAACACTATGCCCGGCATGAATGCCGCGATTAGTTCCGGAATTATTGCCACAGCAACATCGCCTTTATTCTCACCAAAAGCTAGGGCATGAACTTGGCGATGTTGCTGTGGCAATAATTCCGGAATTAATCGCGGCAATAATTCCGGCAGCGGGCATGGGCATGTGTGAACGCGGTGTAGGAATAAAGACGATGTTGCTGTGGCAAACATTCCGGAATTAATCGCGGCATTCATTGCGGCAGCGGCAATGGCATAGTGTGAACGCGGTATAACAAACATGGCCGGCCCATTGCCATTCCAGTAAAGATTGCCATCGTCATAATAAAGTCAATGATGCCCTAAAAGACACTCCTGGCTGTTATTGCAACAATTACCTGATCGAGAGCTTAGAAAGGTAACTACGAAGACACTCAGTAGTCGGTCTTGCTTAGTTTATAAACGTCGGCGTTGATTGTGTATTCCTAAGTACCCAGTATTCATCAATCTAATACTTCGTCAGCGCGGCATCATTGAAAAAAAATTTTACAAAGAGGTGATTGTTGTACAGGATCAATATGCTTATAAAATATTGTCCTATGATCTTATCATCTTATCTCGCGGCTTCTTTCTTTGTTTTCCATGTAAGTGTGTGTTAAAGCCATTATAATGTTATTATGGTCGTGGGAAAAAAAAAAGTTTGCTGAGCAGTTACATATTGTACGGAATTGGTATTTTACTGAAAGTGATTATAAATAAGCTACTTTAATTGGTATGAAGTAGGTAGGTACAACTTATATATATTTAGTGGTATTGGTCTGTAAATTGACACACAGAGATTATTAGAGACATGTACATAATAATTGAAAACTAGAATTTTCCAGAACATTCTTTTAACGGTACATAAAAGTGCAAAAATTCCATGAGTTTAAATAAAGACGAAGATAATAATTTTGATTTTTATTACACCCGTACAATATCTTATCTTATAGGTAATCTAAATCTTCAGGTTTGTGGGGTTTGCTTACTTATTGATAACCTTGATAACCTAATCAAACTACTTATACAAGGTGATGAAATTATTTAACTTTAGGATTAGAATTTAAAAAAAATTATAGGTACTTTAAACCCCCGAATTTATCAATGTAACAAGAGCTAAACAGTCTGCCTTTAGAGGAGCTTTTATCGTTTATTAATTCGAGGGTGAATGAGGTTGGTATTTTTTTTTTCTAGTTGGCTCTATGAACCTTTTTTTTTCTCTTAATACAAAAAGCCGATTAAAGAAAATTTGAAAACATTCTGAACCTCCGCAGACTGGTGAAGGGCGTACCGACCCACTTTGACCGGACATCAAAATGCAAGAATGTTTTCAATAAGGTTGTATGTATTTTATCCTGTGAGGCCTTAATGCCACACCATTTACTAAACCAATAAAAGTTCAAGTAGATCTATTTCAATGTGTTCAAGTGAGCGCGATAAATTCCTTGTAAAAATACCCAACAAAAGTAAATAGAGTGTGACTGTGTGACGTCATACTGATAAATCGATAATTTTGGGTGTAACGCTATCGGTATCAATAAATATCAAATCATTATTTAACGAAACACCTGGCAACAAATAAAAGTTAATAACCTACTTTTTCTCCTAGGTTTTGTATAACTAACTAGGTACCCTATGTTATTCCTATTATATTCGGTAAACTTTTTATTAAACTCAAACTACCTATAAATGGAAACCTTGCCGATTTTCACCACATTATATAAATGAGCCAGAGGGATGGGCGCAGTGCAAAGCATCACATGGCACGTCCTCAGTGGGTGTGCTCAGTGAGACAATGCATCGTTAATAGCCATTGGTTGTCACTTAACACATGATTTCTCAACTATTTAGTCAGGAGTTGAATAGAGATTACTGTCTAAAAGAGTGACCGCTAACGAACGACACCTAATAGGTAACTCGCTGAACTGACCGAAATAGTTTGACGAAACAGTGGACTTCATCAGGCTGATACTGTTGCTGATGGTTATTTAAACATTCGGCTAGCTAATAGGATATTCTTTACAAACTACTACGAACCCGATTTAAGCTTAACCTAATTGACAGCTCGTATAGACTATCGGGGTCTTGCAATTAATATACCATGTCGAAATAATTACTGTCATATCTTAACACTTCTATCGTCTATTGCCACCGACCACTGTAGCTGTACCTCCTGCCACGCTATTTTCAACTGTATAATAACGTATAATAAGAGTTATAGTCACGATTTGAGGGTAAAGATAAAGTGGTTGCGATATGGGACAGTGTTCACATCATATATCATAGTTATCTGAGAACAAACTCGGTAGCCAACAATTATTTTAGATTTTGTCACCGCTATGGATTTTGGGTGAAGTGTACGATTTTTATCATTTTATCTATGTGTGGCTCGTTATTTTATATTCTTTGTAAAAAAAAACAAACTCTATAGTTGATTGTGATTGATTACTAACCAATAACCAAGCATCTGAAAAATAGGTGCAAATTGGATTGCATGGCAGGCCAAAAGTTTGATCTGCATTCTGTATTTAATTAAATTAGATAGTACAATGAACCTTGTAGTCATTGATACCCATAACATTTTAGTAGTAGTAGAGCTCTTTGTGAGAGCTCGTCCGAGGAAGTACTAGCACCGTACCTATTTCTGCCGCCAAGCAGCGATGCTCGCATTGCTGTGTTCCGGTTTGAAGGGTAAGGGCGCCGGTGTAATTACAGGCACATGAGACTTCAAGGTCTTTACGTCTCAGAGTGATGGACGCAGTGCATTGCCTTACAGGGCACGTCCTCATTGGACTTGCTCTATGAGGTAATGACGACTTAACATCAGGTGAGCTGTCAGATTGTTCCATTACTTTTATCATAAAAAAATAACAGAACCAGTGACTATTAGCCCCTAGCTCTCATAGGTCAGATTTTAGTAACAAATTCAATATGCCATTGTGAGTTGGTATCTTATCTGTTGGTTCGTCTGTCGGTAGCCGAGGTGTAAGCTGTGTAATCCTTTACACAAACGCTCGGCTAAATCCGACGCATATTAGTTTCTACACGTGTCGATGCAAGCTTATAGAAAAACAGGGAAAGTTTAGTACTTCATCCATTCCTTCGTTCTTTAGATTTTCAAGATTTTTGGGAATTTTAAGTGTGTATGAATGAAACTGAACTTTTAATGAAAAAACAAACACATTAACGCAGTTATCATATGAAATGTTACCTTAATTTTCTCATGCTTGCTTCCTCCTCCTCGGGTCGTAATCCTCATTATTATAAGTCTATCTTCTATTAAGTCGTGAAAAGGCGTAATCACCAAGACTTCATCATCCACTCTCAAAATCTAATTTAAACAAAAAATAAAGAACATATTATTCACATGATAAAAATGGCGATGTCACGAAAAACAATATTTCAAAAATGATACCACAAACCTGTCAGGCGACCAAGACTATCAAAAACTGTGAAATTCTTATTTTATAAGCAGCTCTATTTGTTCAGTAATAGGGTTTTAAATCGTGGAGCAGTATAATTAGCTGTCCAGTCAATTATTATGGAAAAACTGTCTTGTCTTTGTAATTACGAAGTGATGGGCCTGTCGACAAGGCGAGGAGATAAATAAATATGAGGATACTTTCCGGTCCATGGACCGCATTCACTTGTAAAACCAGGCTAATACAAATAAACTTTCAATTAATAATCCTACCAATCCGTACTAAAATTTGATTTGAGAACAGTGAATCTTCTAAAAAAAAACCTGAAGTTGGAATTTTTATATACCTAGCCAAATTTCAATTTCTCAACTTTAAACTTTCAGTAAACTAGAGTTGTAAGGTGTCCAGACTGACCAGAACATTGTGTATTTTACAAAGAATACATAGTATTACATAGCATAAGGTGCATGGTCAGATGAGGTGGGCGAGCTTGACTCACATCTAGATGGCGCTGTATGGAAACTGTACCAAAAAGTTTTGTGCGTTAGATCACATGAATAGGAAGTAGGCAAGGGAGGTTTTTTTTTACAACTGATGGAACAAGCCGATGGCCTGGCCTTGTAGTGGGAAAATAAAATTAGTTTAGGGGTGTTTTCAGATTATTTAGAACAGGGGGGCAATCGTTGTCTCATAAAAACCCGCCAGAATTAAGTCGGGCAGGTTTTCTAAACTGTTTTCATACTAAATCATAGGTATTTCACCTGTGACTAAATTGCGACATTAGCGCGTTTCAGCGCGTTTTTTGCCGTGAAAAGCTTCTTGTTTTCGTATATCACATCGCTTGACATTATACTGGGCAGCGAAAGCAGTTCGAGCTAACGATATGGGGGCAGTAGGCATCGAAAAGTACGACAAACCTGCTTTTACTATAAACATGTTCAAAAAAAACGATAGAAACAAGTGCAGTGTCACGATATCGAGATGGGTCGGTTTTTGTGGTCGTGGCACTTCTGATTATCTTCAAACGTCTGAGCTTGCTGTGATGCTGCTAATCATTTGGAATTTGACGTTTTGCGAACTTGTCCTTTACCCAACTGCCAAAAAGGATATTTAGGACATTGCTATATATTTACGTACACAATTGAAAGCGAATAATGCAATTTTAAAGATAAATTGAGAACTTATTTGGTGTAAGTTTTTTCTTTCTTCTTCTAAGTACAACAAGTACCTAAGTGCCTAATAGGTACTAGTTATTTTTTTTTTAGCAAATCTGATGCTGAATACAAAAAGAATAATGTAGGTACCGTTAATGAAGCTATACCTAAGTAGGTATTTACTTAGATAGCTTCGGTGACTATGGTAGGTATCTCCTAATATGTTAGGTATATATGCACCAATATCTGTTTCCAAAAATTACTAACTATAGTTTTAGTTAATTTCGTTGTCAGTTGGAAATGAAATGCGTTTCATTTCTTTGAAGTAATTTTTTCTACTATAGTAGAAAAAGTACGTTTTATTTTGATTCTGCAACACGACGATTTTTTTCATAAATGTTTATCAACCTACGTTCATAGTCCACTATATAGTGGACTATAATAGTCCACTATATTGTGTGGGGTGGTTTTATGACATATTTTTTTGTGTGGGGTGTACAATTATTGTCCACCCCACACAACCTCTCAAGTCATTCATGTTTGCGTTTTTTGTGTGAATATTTTTAATGTATTTAAATAGAACGTTATCTATGGCGCCAGACATGAGTCAACCCGAGGGAATGAATACAAGACCACGTGAAATTGACACGGGAACATTCTAGTCGAAAGACTGACCTAAAGGGTACATTTATTTAAAATTTTAGGGTTCAGTAAAGTATCTCTAATAATTCGGCAAGGTGGCAAGGTGGGACGACAAAAATGACACTTTGATAAAAATCACTTTCGGAAAAACTCAATCACTTTTGGAAAATGTTTCTAGAGTCCTTCATGGTAAGGCACTGACAATGCTTTTAGTACTGAATAAAGTAACTATGGTTTTCGATGAGATGTAGGAAGTGCAGGTTTGATTCAATAGAGCTAATTTCAACGTTGCATAATTTCTATTTATCGTTTAACGAAATTTTTTTTTCAAAGCTTCTCAAAGATAACCACGTACAACAGAAGATACAACCTGGGAATTTTCAAGAAAAGAGTGAATAGGTGGATTATAGCTAAGCGTGCTCCACCCTAGGCTGCAGCTACACTTACCACCAGGTGTGCTGGCAGCCAAATGCTTAGCTATAGCTCATAAAAAAAAAAAAAAAAAAAAAAAACGTTTGGACATCATTTGCCAAGCCAACTCAAAACAGGTAAAGGAATATGCGTGTAGGTTTATAAGTTGTTGCATACTTAGGTACTTGACTTTAGTTTTATCTGATTGTGTCTTCAATTTTACCTACTTCGGTTGTACTCGGTCCTACAGAACCATCTATAACTTCTCCTGACTCTACCTTCTCATAATTCTTATCTCGTCAATTTGGAGGTAATCCTATCCGTGCGGTCATAAGTTTTTGTTTACGTTGTTACACCGTTGCGGTCGACCACGACACGACACGACACGACACGACACGCGTCTGTCTGAGCATCGAGGATATTGTACTAAAACAACTCGATGTAGGTTTTATGACATATTTTTTTTTAAATCGTCATGTTTTTTTTTTACTAAGATTTTAAACGAGTATCGTTGGTTCTCTAATGTGAAAAAGCTTGCATAAAGATTACTATCAAAGCAAGTGTGATAAAGCTTGTAATACAACGATTAGCTATATGGTGCGGTAGTGGATTACCTACTTACTAATGATTACGGTATTTTTTAACGACAAGAAAAAAGTAATTATATTTTTTATGTTACATTTTCTTAAATACCTTCACATCCCATCTCTTATAATATTCTCCCAGTCCCTTTACATTATTGATCTGATAACAAAACATTTTTGAATTCCTCTGGGAATCTACATTCCCGTGTTGAGCATGACAGCCCTTGTGAATGACACGAGTTAGCTATAGGTGGTCTATTGTTGAAATAGCTACCTCCAGAAGTTAATGATAAATATTTGAATCTGTGATATAAATCACCTAATGCAATCCCTTTAAAATTCTGGGAGTACCAACACCTGAGGAAATGTCTTTTGCATCTTATCATGTGCCCAAAATGCTTGCTGATAAAATTATCCTTAACCATGCCCTATGAATGGAGCTGTAGTGCCTGGAACTTTTGATGAAATAAGTTTACCCAAAACCTATAATACCATCCTCTCAATCGAACCTTGGAGCGATTTTTCTTCCTGCATTTTTCCTAAAAATATACTTTCCATGCAATGTTTTTTTTACCATTCGAAACCATGAAATTTCTACATTTACCGGATAGCATCAGACAATGACCTTGTAACCTACACACCTCACCATGTGGATATCAGATCCAAGATATGCAGATGGGCTCCGACCTAGACTGGCAGGACAGGAAATTACACCTAGCGCCTACACGGTTCTAAACTACGTGTAGCAAGCACAACAGATTCCGTTTGTGTGAATTGCCACAGAACGCTGATAAATATTTCATACTAGCCGTCGCCCGCGGCGTTGCTCGCGTTCTACCCTTTAGAGTGTGACGTTTCAAAATTCCTTTCTTAGTGCACCATAAATGATACTACCCTCCAAATTTCATACCTCTAGGACTTATAGTTTAGGATGTGCGTTGATTCTCTGTCAGCTTCAAAAGAGTTTTATATATTAAAATATTGATGATGATGATGATTTATGATTTATTTCGATAAACGGTTGAAAACTAATATTCAATTCGGGACAGTACGGTGCCGTCGACTTAATTCAGAAGGGCTAAATCACCTAGGTGAATTAAATATACTATTTCGTAGACTTCAATACTCTTAGGTGACTTGCGGAGAATTAAGTACACTAATTTGTAGACTGACAGTACTTATGGCATCCCCAACACAACAGCACAAAAATCCAACCGCAATCACTATTCATAACCAACAATCATTTCATCTTCATACTAAAAATACTGCCTTCAAATACAGTCATGTTTCTGATATTTTTATTGCAAGTTTACCTGTCCTCCTGACTCAAACTTATTGACACTTTGGACTGTTTCGTTTTGTGTAAAAAACGCGCGTTATTCCGATTCATTGAACGATTGACAGTAGTCCAAAGGCAGTCAATCTTTAGCCTTTAATTATTAATAAAATAATGATGGACTCCTCAAGTGCTTAATCAATTCAAACTTGGCTTCTGACTCAGATAACCAAACTGTAGGCGACGCCTTATTTTTTCTTTTTTTATAAGTCATAATTTGTATTCTGCACTCTATGGTCCGATTTGGCAATATGGCCGCTTGCTTGAACTTTATGAAAATATGCCATGTAATAGTGTAATCTAAAAGTAAAATAAATAAGTACTATACCTTACCCATTTTCTATTTGACAGACCTGCTCTGTAAGATTTTTAAAATGGTTTCCCAACGGATAGGTAGTCCAATATTCTTTCAACTCTGGTGACTTTCTGAAGGAATTAAATTTAAATGCTTGCAGCGCCACTTGATTGCTTTCCGTAGCATGGCATTTTTTTACCGTGTTGATCTTATCTACGTAGGTCACTTCTGAACAAGTATTTCTTTTTTTTCATGATGAAAACCTGTTTTTCTTGAGATTTTGCTATGTTTTGGATCACGATTGTAAAGTTTGAGCAGCACTGTTACATCCGCTGAAGCGCGCGACAGATCGTGATGTTTTGACAGCGCGACATGACGCCTTTGTTCCAGACGTCCCATCTATACGAAATGCACTCTTTGTCCCAATCTCTTACCACTGTCTTCGGAGAACGCTGAATGCTCTGGAGGATTGAGATGAGAGTTTTGCTTGTGTATCTTTTAAATCGACGCGTATGAGTGAAGAATAATGTAGAAGATTCTTTAGGGTGATCCTCGAGGTTTTACTAAAACATCTAACTGCTTGAAAAGCGTTCTAGTTTAGAATGCCACGGTAAAAAATATAAAAATTAAAAAACAAGAGTTTTCAGTCACAGTCACAGAACATTTTTGAAACTTTGTTTTTTCTTTATTTACTTGTGATTTTGTCTGGCATGCAAGGTTAGTGATAACTTATTCTTTATAATTCTTTTTATCTATTAGCATGATCTGTGCGTATGCAACTATCTGCAGTTGGAATCGACTACCTCGGTACACAAACAGGTGATAAGACGCGAAAATTGATTAATTACTAATTAATTATGATAAACTCGACAGCTGGTATCGAGCTGCGATAAAAATTAACAACTTATCGATGTAGTGCAATGATTTTAGAGTTCCTTATACTCTGTTCGCACTTGTCAGTGGCGGATGTGTATACTTTGCTACTTCTATTCAAAAGTGTCACGCTCATGTTGTTCATTCAATAAGTAGTAGGTAATGTTCTGTACTGACACCTATGACAAGTGGGAACTAGGTGTAAGAAAGAACGGTGCCGTCGACTTAATTCACCAGGGCTAAGTCACCTAGGTGAATTAAGTATACGATTTAGTGGACTTAAATACTCTTAGGTGAATAACCTATCGGCTTCATAAGTGTACTCGTATGCCAGTCCGCTTTGTATCCTCGTGTATTGGCTTCTATATATTTTGTTCATCTCAAGCATTTTGATTTTTAATTTCTCAACAGATTTAATCTGAATTGAATTGTACATTATGTTTACACTGGCCCCTAAATTTTTTAGGTAAGCAACGAGATAAGCAATGTCTGAGCTCTCGTAATAATATTAAAAGTAGGTTAAATAATTAAAATGTGGCCACCGTCTACGAAGCTTGCAGGAGTAAAGGCGAGTGATTTGACAGGCGTCATGGCTCAGTCGGTAGTAGCTCTACCTTCCGTGCTTTGGGTCGTGGGTTCGATCCCCACCAAGAACAAACATTTGTGTGTGGCAAACATAGATGTTTGTTCTGTGTCTGGGTGTTACTATGTATTATAAGTATGTATTTACAAAAAAATGTATATAAGTATTGTATTAGCAATCTAGTTCCCATAGTACAAGTTTGGCTTAGTTTGGGACTAGAGGGCGTTGTGTGTAATGTCCAAGAGCATTTATTGATTTTGTTTGACAAAACTGACAAATGTTTGAAAAGCCGAATCTCCGTCAAAAACGCACCTTTTGCTCGTTTGTCGCTATGATTTCCCGCTCAACCCTGTAAAGTAGGGAGTGATATGACTTACGGGGTTTACCTAGTCAGCGTCATAGCAACATTTTGTCTGTTTGCTATCGCCACATGCCATTGCTCTATTCGCTGGTACCTTTCATGTACAGAACCATTCTGCAAGAGCCTACTCGCACTTGACGCTAAGAAAGTACTTCATATACATATTTGTGTCATGGTTGCACAATATCCAAGGCTAATGTGCTGGTATTTAGGAAGACAATTGGTAAATACGCATTTAACATCTAAATCATCATTTTAAAGATATTTCGAAGAGTTATGAAGTCCAACAGGAAACCCTTGTCCGTCCGTTTGTTTGTCCGTCAAGGAACAAATAAAGAACATCCTCGTGTCATCCCAATATGACAAACCAACAAAAAAGGGTATCAATAACCAAATCCACTAGTTACAATGGATTAATAAGAATCAGTAGCATTTATAATAGGCTTATAAGATCCTTAACGTCAAGTTGACGAGCTCTTTGTTATGAGACAAATAGGCGTTTTTATTTTGCCTGGCCTCACAGCTCAGTAGGTAAACCGCCTGCTACGTTGTATACCTACCTACCTACCTACACTGTGGGATTAATTATTTACCTAGAATAAAAAAAACCTCCGAGCTAGGCAGTACAATGCAGGTACGTTGAAGGTTCGTTTTCCACCCGTAACATTTTACGTGAACATGATATCTAAGACCATGCAAAATGTCTTCAGAACAAAAATGAAATAAAAATATTTATAAAGAAAATTACGACTAGGTAGGTAAGTACCTACCTAATATAGTATGTATTTACAATATTTACAAAATCCCTACATTTTATACAGTTGAGCTATCTACAAACCGTTGCAACAATTTACAGATAGCGCAACTGCTCAAAACCAGTACCAACCGGAAATATATTTTTTTATGAAAAGAAATAGCATAATAAGCTAGGTACTTCACTTGAATATCACGTGAGCAAAACCTGGACTATGTTTGACCTGAAGAATGGTTAAATGGTTATCTACCTGGTTTAATGGTTAAATGGTTAGGTACATGGTTAAATGGTTACTTGGTTAAATAGATAAATGATTAAATGGAACTAAGATAATATACAGTAATATTATCTGCAAGGAACCTAGAGCATTGCTATGGTAATAAAATCAGGTAAGCTACCGTCCGCCAAGTCCAAAACCCCTATATTATTGAGACAGGCTCTTTTCACTAAGAATCCTCTGTTTTGGTCTAGACAGAGGATCCTAGTATCCTAAACTTTAGGAGGTCTAGAAGAAGCTACCTTATTTCGTACACATAGAATTTACTTCGCTTCGATTCTTACAAACGGAACTTTTTCGCACCGTGTTTTGTTTTTTTTTCTTTGACATGCATATTCGAGTCATATTCATATTTGAGTTTGATAATTGGTACACCAGATTTTCATGGAGATGACTGTCAGTAGGTAACTGACTAAAGTTCCAGGAAATATATTAAAAAAACACAAGATTTTGATATTCTATCATTTAATTATTACCTACCTATTAATTTACGAAAGTAAATAATTTTTAAGCAAAAGTTTCCTTAGAGACACCTTATTAATTAATCTATATTTATTGACATATCAATGACATAGTTGGCACTTATTAATCTACATCTACGTCTACTTGGGATTCGAGTTTTGACATTTTTGAAACAACACCTATAGGGACACGAGTTTTGACATTTTTTGAAACGACACATAGCACTTTTATTTTAATAGTTTTTCTTGTGTTATTGTGAGTATTGTTGTTTAATTTTGGTGGAATGTTAACCAATAATACTTAGGTCGTAACATAAAGTGTGAGCCATTGGAATAAATGTGTGTAAAGTGGTTTAGCTCTGAATGTGAAAATTCGTCTCCAAGTTTTGAAGGAAAAATATCCAATGACTTGACTTGACTTATATTATTTCAAATATCTCACTTGACGTCTGTCAAAATGACGGACAGAGGCCATAAATAAAAGAAGAAGAATTAAACTACTTGACTACATTAAATTACACAATTAATAATTGTCTATGTTGCGGAAATATAGCTTGCACTTACAAACCCTGGGTGAATTTTTTTTATGATAATTTCTATGGTAAATAAAGCAATTTGACAAATAAAATTCTTATGTAGTTTTGACACTGTGTTGCATTGCAGTGTACAAAACCTTTTATAAATCTCGGTGGTGAGACTGGTGAGTGTGATGACAGTTATATTAATGTACCAATAGCATCCAGACCAAAAATTGTGTCAAAAATTTACATTTGGTAAGATTACTTATCTTTCTCTTTTATTTTTGCCATTCGCAAAACTGCTCTACCTAAATTTTTTATTTCAGTTATAATTGTCTCTTAGATACATTTTATAAGGTCTAAAACCCATGGCATTCTTACTTATACTTCTTACTACGAGTATTCTGTGCGTTGATTGTCAATTTGTCAGTCAGCAGTGCCTTGATCACGAATAAATGTGACAATCACAAACGTATCGTAACGCTATCGTATCCGAGATACACTGCGCGGTGACACTACAACAGTTTTCAGTCGGGCTGGTATTGACGCGCAATATAACTCTTACGTTAACGCGGCGACTGTCAGATTTGTTCGTAATAGAGGTACGCATCATTTTCGTTTTGGCAGAGAGCAACTGGCACTAGGAATGACGTACCTAGCTTAAAATTTTGATAGTGCTATAGTCACCGCTTGACTCCTACACCTAAACCCTTATTGATGTTGACTCCTCTCCACGGTGGCCTGGAAGCCATGCTTGTCGTCTGCCGTGTAATGTACCGTCCTCTGCGCACCATCAGCGTCCAAGAAGCTGTAGTAGCCTCTCACAGCGCCACCTTCGCGCTCCTCGTGAGCTGACTTGTGGTCTCCAGTGTCTGGACCCTGGAATATATGATGGGGTTTAGTATATACCATCACAGAAATGGCTATCATGTTTGTTGTAGTGGGAAAAGTACATGGAAAAAGGTTTGGCCTAGGTTTACCAGGGTTGAGGGAAATTAATTTTGAAGTAGACTACACTCGTATTTCAAGACCTGAACAAGTATCTACCGTGCCTGAAGATTTTAATCGTCACTTCGCTTCAGTCTTTAGACTTAATTTACTCACTTCATAGATTTTAAATCTCTATAGTTTCCTTTTGGGAATCGACCCAGAGATTGACCTCTATATTGTGGAAGCATGAGAATTTAGTGCCACCAGTTAGTAGTTGATTTAGAAATACCCAAGTCTATGCATCCAAGTGTCATGATCCCTATTGTTGAGTAAGGTTTGTAAGCTACGTTAGAATTTTTGCGTGGGATTGTTGTACACGTTTATGGTCTATGCTGATATTTTTTTATAGTAAATCATATTTTAAATAAATGTAATGAAAATGGACAGGCATTTAAGAACACGTTAGGATAATAATAATGCTTACTTTGTTGCTTTGATTTTATATTTTTCAGAAATCAAGACTTGCAACTGTAAGAACACTAAGAAGCATAGTTTTGGTGTATGTTTTCAAGACACTGCTATCATTTACAATTAGACCTAAGTATAATAAAAATGTATACAAACGGGTTTTAGTCTCGATATAGATTAGAATACCAGAGCCCGGAGTCTGTGCATTTGTTTTGACTTTTGACTCGAGTGTACCATATGCAAAAGCATTCGCAAAGCGACACATTTTGTTGGGAATTGCACAATTCCCAAATCTCTCGTTAGAGGCACTTATCCGGTTTTCATACAAAATTTCTCGCTTTGCGAATGCGTTTGCGTGTGCTATAATCGAGTCGGAAGTCAAAACAAATGCACAGACACTGGCGAAATTGCGGGCAACACTGCAAAGGCCATAGACAAGAATTGAACTGAATTGACTCGGGGCTCTGACTTTTCATAAACCCGCGTAGCACTCGGTGCGCGTTCAACTCTTTTCTATGAACCTGTCATCAAACTATTCATCGACATTTTAACAAATTTATTCGTAGTATTTTTAACGAACAAAGTGAATGTTGCATTGCAAGTATCATTGCATAGTAGGTAAGTGGTATTTTTACAAAAAACAAGACACTTTGACTTTTGATCAACAAGTCTAGTTAATAAATACTCTGACTTCCTGGTAAACGAGACGAGAACGAGAGTTGAATTTCATGACATTGTTTATAATGTAATTGTTCCAATCATAAAATTATGCAATCCTTTCCAATATCCAACTAAACCTTAGTGGATTGTGATAAGGATTATTTCCGCTTGGTTTTGGATTAAGAGGTGTGACAGCCAAGTTCACTAGAAGGTCGTTATTAGGTACCTACTCTAAGCTCGCTAAACCTGAAATGCTCATATACTTTTGTCGTTGACTGTGCAGGTATTTTAAAACGTTGCCTTGATCAAGGTCAAAAAAACACTATTGGCAATAATTAATTTGATATACATCGACTCATTAGCCTAGAAACATAAGATACTCTTACGTAAGGACACACCTACGTGCGTGACATTGAGAACATTCCTCAGTTCTCCTCACCGATTCCGCGTATGTCAGCGGAAATAATAGGCTTGAGAATAAGATTTACATGATGCCTTTTGTACATACAAGAGCAATAATTGAAGAATTCAAGAATTTTATTGTAAGTGTTCAACTATAAAAAGGCTCCGGAAACGCAACTAGATGGCGCCATAAAAGTTGTACCGATTGTAGATCGCGCTGACGAAAACGCGCGGTCTACGATGGGTACAAATAGAGATATCTAGTTTTAACTGAACTAAACTGTATGTACCAACAAATAGTCTTTGTTATTTGCATTCTCTTTGAGCCTTTGAGCAATAAATCTTATAGTATTGTGCCTCGTTATTTTTGATATCAGATTCCTATCCTCATTCCAAATTGAAGCGGATCCGGTGCGAAGTCGTACAGTAAGCAACTGTTTAGGTACACCAAGAAAAGTTTTGAAACAAAACTTGTAACAGATCAAAAGTGTTACGACAATGTAAGTTATTTATTAGCTTAATTAAATTGTATGCAACAGACAAAAAACTTGTATTATGTAAATTGTCCTTTTAAAATTTGCTATTTTTGAAAAACAGGTCCATAAAGTATTATATTTAACTTGCTATTTTTGGAACACAAGTCAATTAATTTTAATCTGTTTTCGGTCATTTTTTGGTATTTCATTTACTCTAAACTTTAATTAAAAGTGCGCTTATATTTAAAGCAATACCCACATATCAAATCTGATCTCATATAAGTAGGTATTCAAAATCTTAGCAGAGACAACAATTCATCCAATTTGGTCTAAAGATCTGCTGAATTTGTAGTTGTAACACCCAGAATACTTAACAATGCTAGTGTTGAGATCTCCAAAAAGTTGGGTCCTTAAAGAAACCTTCTTGGTCGTAACAGTTTGATAGAGCGGCCGTGATTATCATTTTGGGACACTAGCTCGCTTCAAATTTCAAACGTGCTAGAATACTAAGTTGAGACACAAATTATGATCCTTCCTAAAGACATATTTTACAGCATTACAGCAGTTTTTTTACAATATTTTTGTCAGAATTTGCTCCTTGCCACTACCAACAATTAAAAGATTGTGAATGGCAACTTAATGTCGCAGTGAAAGTGGTAGCAAGTGATTGCTTTACAGTTTCCTGTCGTGGTGTGAAAGTGGTTACTTCCACGAAATCACTCCAAATAACTATCTGAATAATAAACTGTTGCTACTGATAATCGACGCGCGATTATATCACTGACCAAGTACCCATAAAACTGTGATATAAAGACTCAGCAACTGTTAAGTTAGTTGGTCACGATGCCCAAAAAAGTTTAGGTCAAAAAAGCTCTGAATACGGTTGACAAGATCCGAAGATCTTTGATAGGTATACTACTTTTAGTCACCAACCGAAAATAAGAGTGTTATAAGTTTGAGACCATTATATCCGTCTGTATATTTGCTTTCATTTTTTTGAGCGGACCAAATACTTATGTAGCAACTTTAAACGGCAATGATTTGATTGCTTCCATTCTTGTATTGGAAGAATAACTCATAAGCATTTATTATCTAGCTTATAATCAGCTATTAATTTATTAGACAGCTTGATATGACAGCATAATGATAGAGCCAACAGAATACCTAAAATAGTTGAATGCCCGTGTGGCATTGAACATGATTAGTATCAGTACTGAGTTATCTAGTAACCTTATTTATGCACGCTGGATAACAGCTAAAATAGGCTAAACACCTTATTTAAATTAGCTAGTCACTTGTTTGTCATTTCTTATAAGTATCTGTGGTAGCAAAAACGTGGCTCCACCCTAGGCTGCAGCTACACTTACCACCAGGTGTGCTAGCAGCCAAATGCTTAGCTATAGCTCATAAAAAAAAAAAACGTGGCGTGTTTTGTTTTATGGAAACCACAGACAAAAAAGATGAAAACGGTTCTTGCTCAAGTTGAACTAACCTATGTGCTATTAAAAGTAGGTGAGATAAAAAATTATCTAAATTAATTATTAAATTAACTATTATCTTAACTATTAGTCTTAAAGTGGTAGCAGTTCCGCCTTAACAATTTTTTCTATTGTTTTTTTCTGTTCACAAGACTAATTGCTCTCAAACAGTGAAGAAGTTACGTTCTCTTTTGTGGTAAGAAAAACACTGGTTCTAAGAAAATCTGTAGGTGATTATTAAGTTGGTATGCCTGACTGGATGTGCCTCTGATTACTCCTAGACACTATCAAAAGTCTCGTGTGTACTATCAAACTTTCAAATCTCTTTCAATTACCTACCTTCCTTCATTACATACGAATATAAAATGTATGGTATTAACGAATATCAATCAAATTATAGTATTAATCAAACTACAAAGGCCCTCAAATTGTGCTTTACTTCATGGGATACTTCACAATCTTCAAGCCATTACCCCATTGGTGTCAGGTTTGACAAACAACCCGCGATCATGGAGATGATTTAGATCTAAGCACCAATTTTTGCACAATTACTCTAGCTAAGTTATGGCGATCACGTTTTTGCCATAGTGTACTATCCGCAACAGAAGTGGAAAATAATAATAAAAAAATCATACTCTGTTCGAACCCTTCGACAGGCGTCATGGCTCAGTCGGTAGTAGCTCTGCCTTCCGTGCTGTGGGTATATCATCACCATCATCATCATCATCAATATATATAAAACTCTTTTGAAGCTGACAGAGAATCAACGCACAGCCTAAACTATAAGTCCTAGAGGTATGACATTTGGAGGGTAGTATCCTTATATAGTGTAGGGGTGCACTAAGAAAGGAATTTTGAAACGTCACACTCTAAAGGGTAGAACGCGAGCAACGCCGCGGGCGACGGCTAGTCAGATATAGGAATCTTCTTCAAACCGAGTTTAGTTTGAAGTTTGATTTGCAGAGTTGCTTCGTATATAATTATAACACAGACAAAAACAAAACCATCCATCAAAATCGTTAGATTTCATTGCAAGCTGTACCTTGTGCTAGAGTTAACCTACAAGTGCGCAAGCGCAAGGTCGGTGTCGTCATACAACCGGTCCCACTTTCTCACCTCTGCCTCAATGGAGAGAGTGCTCGCTGTCAACTCAATACAAATATAATTCCTAAATTGTAACAAGTACCGAGATACATTCAGTACTAGTAGGGATTGAACGCACTGTGCGACTATACGGCCATGGTCGCAACAACTTTTTTATTAATAGGGCATTGATTTATCTTTTATATAGGATCAAAATGGACTGGAGTATTGGTTACATACTTTTTTAATAAAATTTACTTCGTTAAGAATTTTTCATTTTTATTGTAAACTAGCCGTCGCCCGCGGCGTTGCTCGCGTTCTAGACCAGAGTGTGACTTTTCAAAATTCCTTTCTTAGTGCACTCCTACACTATAATAAGGATCCTACCCTCCGAATTTCATACCTCTAGGGCTTATAGTTTAGGCTGTGCGTTGATTCTAAGTCAGCTTCAAAAGAGTTTTATATATACATATATATTGATATTTAGAAATAATAAATATGTAGAAATAGTAAATTGTAGGTATGTACCCCATTTTCAGTAAAAGGTTTGTTCATAGCCATGATATTTTCAAATATCAATAGATAAATAATCCATAGCATAAAGTATTAGCATTTTAGTGAATTAGCACAGATTATTTAGAATTACTTAGCATGGACTGGACACTAGGCATGGATTAGATACACAACTGTCAACTGTGTTTGTAGTAATATTGTAAGTAAATAAAGTTGAACAGTGTTTCAACAACAGGTTGCGGCACGCATCACGCATGCGAGGAATTTTATTTTCATTCGGTTGCATCATACCAAATGTAAAACAACTTGTGTCTGACCAGAATACGTAAATAGAAAAAGTTGGGTTATTCAATGGCTGAATTGTTTACTCATAAGAAATGGACCATAATGTAAAGAGAATAAAGTTGTAATCTGCAAAAGGTACTCGTAATAGGTACCTACTGCATGTACTTATAGACTCCTCCGTAAATAGGAACGCGACTGAAAAGTTATTAATTCTTATTTTAGTCTAAGAGATACCAATCAAGTGTTTTTACATCACTTTTTATGTTGGACTAAATACTTTAAAAAATTGCGAGTGTTCACATTCTAGGACTAGAAATACATGCCCATATATAGGTGGTCATTGATTAGAAGCATTTTGTTCTAAATACAAATGGTAGTATTAAAATATCTTACTCTTTCTATGGCTAGGTATCTATTTACTTCGCGTTAAAAATACTTGAAGTTCCATAAAAATAGAAACATATTTTGTAATAATAAATCAACATTATATAAAACTCTTTTGAAGCTGACTGAGAATCAACGCACAGCCTAAACTATAAGTCTAAGAGGTATGAAATTTGGAGGGTAGTATCCTTATATAGTGTAGGGGTGCACTAAGAAAGGAATTTTGAAACGTCACACTCTACAGGGTAGAACGCGAGCAACGCCGCGGGCGACGGCTAGTACAAAATACAATGTTGTAGTAAATATGCTTTAGATTTCTGCGATCTCTGTAGGTTGAGATCTTTCGTCACCGAATTGTGACACGTTACGGGTTGTGGTCAAAAGCAATTTATCACAATAAAGGTGACAAAGTTGCCAATTTCATTATTGATGAGCTACACTCACTCTAAAAAGCTAATGAGTTGGTCTCTGGCCTTTTCTCGATCACATTGCTCAAGTCTATGAACCCCCTTAGTATCCATATTTAGATGAAGTGTTAGGGTATAGCAAGGAAGCTCGTATGAGTTAGTGGCCAACTCTGGTGACTGAGTTTTTAGGCCGCCTTAAAGCCTCCGTCGTGGTTAGCGACTAATAGAGCTGGGACCGACAGTTTAACGTGCCCTCTGATGTGCTCCGAAGCACGGAAGCGCTCAGATGTAATTGCCACTAGCGGTCACCCATCCAAATAGTGACAGCGCATAACGGCGCTTAATTTATATAATCGGTGAAGATTATGGAAGCTACGCCCCGAGCGCTAGCGTGCTAATCGGTGATTGTTGCTAGAAAACCAACTGCTTGACATCTTCACGATGTTGCCGCTTGATGATAACCTTAGTCTAAGAAATAAGTACTCACATTAACGCCATAAGAGAAGGTGTACTTTGGATGAGGGTTGAACTGGTCATGAGCGATCAAATCAAGATCTTTCGAATAATGCGCCAAGCTCAACGGGTTTCCTTTTACTGGTTGAATCCTCTGAAGCCCGTACGGATTTGCTGGTCTTTGTCTTTGGTTTACGGATCCTTGGAAGGTGTACGGCACTTCGTATTTCTTCGGCCAGTTCAGCTTGGTTATCACAAGATGTTGTTTGAGTTTAGGGGGTTTGTATCCTGTGTAGTCTTCAACTGTTTTTGGATAGAATCTTTGGACTTCTTCTCTTTGTCCATGGCTTTGGCCATAGCTTGGGGTTGATTGCGTGAGTTTCTGAATAGCTCGTTGTCTTTCGAACTCTGGTAGTTTTGTGTCTGGGTCGTCTAGGTACGCTATAAGAGCATCGTCTAGGTTTGTGTAGGTGTTGTAGGCGTATTGTGGTTCCTTCGCTCCGGGGCCCGTGTCATCGTATTTGTTTTCAATGGCAAATCTTATTTGTGCTTCGGAGGCTGCGGACTGGTGGGGGAAGTCACGGTAGGCTCTTGAGCTGGTTGCTAGAGAGAGGATTACTGGTACCTGGAAGAAAGTGACAGTGATGATGAGATATTTGGTTCTTTTTGTGTTTAAGAGTATTCTGATCAGGGCCTACCCTAGAATGCTTTGGGAAGGTTTCAGATGTTTTTATCTCTGCCATTTTGTTTTATAATACATAGGTTATTTAGTTATGAAGATTCTAGTATTAATTGTGTGGTAGAGATCAATTAGCATGTTTCTGAAGTTAAGGACTCCGGTAGATTCTTACACAATGTTTATCTAATCTATAGGTAAGGGGAAATTGGCCACTTAGTTCAATCGGATCTTTCAGTCCGTCACATAATTATCACATTATTTATTGTGCAAAAGTTTCAGTACCAATTATAATTTCCGCTAGTTAAACACAACCGTATACTAACTTAACTGATATTCCAAAGTAGACTCTATGTATTAGTAGGAAAATAAATTATTCATTTTCAGTAATTTAAATGAAACTGATTTGCGATACTAGTATCTATATTTATTGAAATAAGGATCAGGGAATTTGTTGCTGAGTTAAAAAGTATTTGTGTTTGTAGGTGCATGTTAATTGTTGTTTTCACCATTTTGCCGGCGCGTGGGTTTAGGAAGTAGGTGAGTTGTGTAATAAAGATGAATCCAAACATCGATCTTGTAGTCAGTTGTAGCATTCTAACTTGTATTAAACTTGCACGTAATTTAAGCACTCAGGTTACCAAAACTCTATAATTCTGAGTTTGTCATGCCGCCGTGCCAACAATCGTGCCAAAGATAATTCCCAATTCTTTTTTCGGACGTACTAAGACTCTCTTGTAATCGTCTGACGATTGCTCACAATGTTGCGTGCACACTATGCCGCAGTCGGCAGGGACTCGGGCAGGGAAGTGGCACGAGCACGATAATGCCTCTGTCTCGGCTCCCGGCCCAATTTCATGCCCTTGCTCTCTAATAAGAATAAAGGTGATGTTGCTGTGGCAATAAGTCCGCGGCAATAATTCTGGCAACGGCATGGGCGTAGTGTGAACGCGGTAATACCGTTACCGGACACATCGAAATAGTACAATTCCCGAATAACATCTGCAGTAAACGTGATGTGTGAAGTAATGTAATGCCTCTTAAGGATCAGGTGAGCCATTTACTTGTTTTATCACTTTTTCTCACACAAAAAACGTAATTACGTATAGAAGTAGTGAAACGGAGCGTAACGGCGGCTTAATTGTTTGTATTGCTTATTGTTTCAAACAGAATCGGATATTGTTGGCAATACCATCACTTTTGTAACAATCAACGTTTAAATTACTTTGGAAGGAACTGATAGTGCAATATTTGCGTAAAAGGAACTTTTAGAAATATTTACAAGTAGAAGTTATCTTTTATTTTCAGAAGTTTAGAGGCTCTGGTCTTCCTTCCTTCTTTTTACTTGTTCGTCAAAATGCTGGTTTGGTCTCCATACAGTTGTGGACTGTCTCGCAGTGGTGATATGGTTGCTTTTAAATAAGCTAGACCATAACAGATTAGGTAGAGTCCTTACACGTAGTCACGATCCTCAATAGTGAAGAACGATTGAGAAGAAGAGATTACAGCGGTTTGGATTCTCAGTTTAGTTATACATATTTTTTTGCACTAAAGTTCAGGTGTATTATCATGACTTAGGTACTAGCTTCCGCTCGCGAATACGTTCGCGTCCCGTTGGATCCCGTTGAATTTCCGGGATGAAAAGTAGCCGCATGTATTAATCCAGGTCAATCGGATCAGTAGTTTTTGCGTGAAAGAGTAACAAACATCCCTCCATACATCCTTACAAACTTTCGCGTTTATAAATATTAGTATGATGAAGGCCTGGAATCAAACTCCAATTCAGAGCTTTGTTTTCTGATATTTTGCATGCGACATTGAAGATGCCATAGTTTTTAGCTATCATTCCAAACGTGTTCTACTACACACCGATAAAGTGGACCATGAAATTGAATTACTTAAACAACCGTAAATTATGTTACGTGAGATTTACATAATGATATTATTATGAACATAAAAACATTGCATAAGAAATAACCATATTTTAATTTGGAAGAGATAAGATATTATTATGTAGGTATGTATATGCTATAAATTAAATTTTTGATGTGCAGATTGTAGATCAAGGATTTTGATTTTGAAATATGAATAAAGTAGGTACCTATTCAAATATCTCTGCGTATTGGAAATAAGTTTGCTCTACAATTTAGGCATTGTTCATCATCATCATCACAGTTGTAACTGAGTAGAGGTTTTTGGAAAGAGTTTATCCGGAAAAGTGCCACCACCTATTTCTTTTGCCAAGCTCTATTTTTTGGTCCGAAAACTTGTTTACATTTAAATTATATTTATGCTAAACGTTATTGCACACAACATGATTGTTTGCAATTTTTCATATATAACTTCAGTGATTCTATATCTTCAGAAATGTTGAAATGTGCGAGAGAGAAGTATTTGACGTGCGTTTGTACCCTTGTAAGTTCCAAATGTAGAATCCGATAACTTCGCATTTTGGCATTTTGGCCAAGGTTTTGCCCTTGTTTTGAGAATTGAAATAATAAATTGCATTATGATGAGTTTGTTTGTATAAGTATTTTTATGATACCGATGGAGATTTCAGCCGAAGAAATTTTTGGAAGTTATGCAAAAATTGCGAGGTACATTTTGTCAGTATCTCCTTACCTAATACTTACAATAATGTTCTAGCTCCTCTGATATAAATACGGTGCAGCGAAATATAATATTCAAATCAAAGAAAGGTGTGTAGGATATTACTTTAAGATAACAGATCTGATGTGTTACGAACAAGATTCGTAATCCATGTATTGACCAATATAGTGGAATTTAAAGAAATCCAACAAAAATTTTAAGTTGTAATTTTTTACCTTGCCATTCTCTACAAAGCCACCTCAGTCCTCTTGAAGTCTTGAGTCGACGAAGAGGAGTTAATTACAGTACTGTTACATAAATTTATATATAATTACGAAAACTGATCCGTGATGAACAGTGAGAGTTGTTTTATGTCATGATCGACCGGTTTTTATGCAATTTACTCCTTTGCCATACATGGTTACACCGTAACACCCTGTCGGACTCTGCAGCGGTCATCCCCCGCGTTGGTTGGACTTGAGTTTTTTTTCATAATTTACAGAAGAGTTTTTTTCATAACACAATGTTGTGTGTGTTCTATCTTCTCTTGGCTTTCATTCAGTGGTTTTAAAGTAATATTTAAAAAACTTGTGAACTTTTTCAACAACTTCAGTCTGTGTCTGACTGTTTTCTTTATAGCAGTCGATACATACAAATAAACTTACCACAAAACGGAACATTGTAAAACGTCTAATTTCACTAACACAGAACTAGGGATGCGCACTTCATTCATATAATCATCGATATCGATATTCTCACAAATTGTTTAAAGTTTCGGAACGCGAGCAATCGACAGTGCCGCGCGCCGAAGAATGACCGTCAATACGCGAGCACGCGAGGAATCCGAAACTTTTTATGCAAGTGACCGCTAATGTAGGCCGCGATACTAGCACAAGAGGAGCGAGCAGCGTTTAAAAAAAAACAAGTTAAATTGCGTCTCTAAGCTTAGCAACGTTTGTACTTACCACTTAAGAAAGTAGGAACAACACACCATATTCAGAGAATTACTAAAAATAAAATAAAAAATAAATATTAACGGACACTTACGAGTAGCACAAAGAGTACTAAACAGTACCTACTGCTTAAAATGAAACAAAGCTACCGCTTTCTTTGAGCAGTGTTCGTAATGCTAGCTACGCTCTTCGCTACGCTTAGTACACCTTTCAACCTTAGCTGCTTACACTCTAATTTCAACCATACATCAAGATCAGGAAGTAGGTTCATGTATAGCATACACAATGATTCCCCAAAGATACTTATACAGTGTCACTTAAATAAGTTACAAAGTTACTGAAGTTCCCGCGACACCACTCTCATGAGACTATTTTCTCGAGCCTGTTGCTTTCCTGTGACATGTCTGTGGTGTTTTCGATCAATAGAACAGTCCTAATTAACTGCCATCATCATCACCATTATCATTATTTGATGATGAAGGGTTATCAAATTGAAATCCGTTTTTCAAGTTTTTAGGCTTATGAATTATTTTGAAATCTGTTATAAAATATGAGAATCTAAAGTCGTAATTCAACTTTTACAATGAATTGGGACGAAGTACAAAATATATTTATAAAACCGCCAAAGTAGAAGATACCTTTTACCTGAGCCAGTTCCACACGAACAAAATAAATATAATAAAGATTAATAATTATGATACACACATAATTCCTCTGAATTTGTCAATTTAACGTTTCGTACATGATTTGATACTCTCACAAGATTTTACTAAATTGACCTACTAAAGTTTGAAACAACATCTTCAAATATTTACAGTTTACACCTGTATTTTTATACTGTAGGTACGTAGACAGTCAGTCGGCCTTTTAATTTAATATATATGTAGTTAAATGGATAGATTTGGAAAGTGATTGTGACATACGAAAATAGGTTTTCTTTATGATGCAATATTTTATTACTCACTGGTGGTCGGCTACGGATTGCGGGTTGAATTTAAATAATAGTAAGTACTTTTAAATAATGTATTTGTTATTGCTTTAAATAATGATCATTTATGCTGACCTTCTTTTTAAGAGGCAGCTATTTACTATTTATGAAGAATGGTACTACAAAATACCTACCTATTGAACATTGGTATGTATT
Source organism: Eulithis prunata (assembly GCA_918843925.1). Taxonomy (NCBI): domain Eukaryota; kingdom Metazoa; phylum Arthropoda; class Insecta; order Lepidoptera; family Geometridae; genus Eulithis; species Eulithis prunata. Next base: position 621,320 of record OU974016.1, on the reverse strand, counting down.
TTAAGCCCGTATGCTGATTTACCGCTCATCACTGATCTGGACTCAAGTAATAGATCCTTTGTATAAAATCTCTACTCAATGCTTGAGTAACGGCTTGTATCAGGGATGCAGGCCTTCAAGTTTTGTATCTTCTAAAAGCAACGCCACGATTTTTTTATGCACTATTCAAAGTATGGTTGGTGTCATTCAAAAAAATAGTACATTATGGTACTAGTGTGTAGCATTGGTGATTACCGCCGAGGTGCCATTGAGACCCGAGCCGTAGGCGAGGGACTTAAGAGAGCCGAGGACGGTAATCACCAATACACACGTGTATCATACGACGTTTTTCAACACACTTGTGAATAAAATAACTATAATTTCAACAGTGAAAACGAGTTGTGAAAAATGTTTCGCTATGGCGGGAAAAATTAATCAGTTTTCCTATGCGCGCGCATTGCGATCGGCCACAGACTAAAGGGATGAGGTTTTTTTTTTATTTTCCGCGCATAGGGTTTGCGCCTATTCTGCCACGTACAAAATGGGGAATTTAAACTTTTCTTTTATTACAGAGAAAACAAAAGTTATATTTGAGTGAAAGTTTTATTTATTAAACACGTACGAGTTAAAATTATCTATTTAAATAAAAAGTTGCATGAAATGAGCAAGCAATAGGAACATTCATTTATTTGTTCTATTGAACACGATTTTTTTTTTTAATAAAAACTTTTTTAAGAACAAAGCAACTCAACCAAAAAAATTCAAAAAAAAAATCTATAACTCACTTGTGAGTTATAGCAATGAAAAAGTCACAGTTTGATTATGGGTGCCATTATGTGCCTAATTGCAGTGACCATAGAGCTACTTTATGAGCAAGTGTGTTGAAAATATTGTTTATACATTGAGAAACTATTACTAGCGTATAGAGAAGCTATACCAAACCAAAAACGTGTCGCAACTTGAGGCGAGCGCGCCCCGCCCAAAGACAAGTATTTGCTGCAGCGCTAAAAGATTAGATGTCGTCTAACCATACTATCAAAACATGCAGCGCTAGATCGCTAATAGAGTATAGTTTTCTCGCGACCAAAACGTCGTAAGCGCCGTGAATTTCGGGGCGCTTACGCGTTTCGATCAACATAGTGTAACAACATGTCGCTCTCATAGATTTTTTCACCGCAGAAGGGACACTTCAGACAGCTTTTGTACATACAAAACTGAATTTTAATGCAGTACCTATGAATATTATATTTCAAAACGTGAAAAAATGTACAGTAAATTAAAATGAATTGTTAAGCGTTTAAAATCATTGGTTTTAAAATAAATTGGTATTTTATACAAAAAGTAGGTACATACCTACATAGGTACCTATTTGCACTAACTAGACCCCACACCTTATCTCACTCTGCCATAGCATTAAAGAAATATAGGTATAGTAAAGCTTTATAATGACGATTTCAAAAGATAGCTACAGTACTTACTACATATTACTGATCAGACAAACGGCATAGGCCGAGTAATATGAGTTCAAAATAATTAGTTAAACCTTAGTCACCAACCCTTAGTAGGTATTCTAAACATCCCATCTGTACGATGCACTTTTCATAATCTATGATTTTCAAACAAAATGTCCGTACAATAGAAAATAATCTACAAAAAATAATTTTGGTTAGTTCTAGTTGATATTCTGTTTACTTACCGACGATAAGTCACGCCACTATCTTTTTTTTTCACAGTCGATTGGTTTTTACACGTTTTTAAAACGCAAGACGGCATTTTGAATTACTTTTTATTCGCATGCGGTCACGATGGTTGTTGGCGAGCGACTAAATGAGTTGTTGCCGGTCGGCAACAACTCATGGCGCAAACTTGTTGTTCGTGGCGTCTGTTCCATACGCTAGTAATATTCATTCAATGTGTTTATAGTCATTTGTGGTTATTCGTAAGCTTTGTACTTACCTACTCACTGCATGTTTTTATTTGCCATAATATCCATTTGTATTCAGAGCAGACTAATAGTACCAGGAATAATTTAGTAGCAACGTTGAAATCATGAAAAAATACCTATATTACCTATGTTTTCTGCGACGAGCAATGTTTCCGCTCTGTATGTATAATTTCCTAACTTATCTTCTCAAGTATCAAACCTACGAGTACCTAGATCAGTTTACTCAGAATATTTTGGTATTGTGAAACGAAGGTCCCAACTCTAACTATCCATTTGAAAAATGTTTTTACGAGTATGATAATTTTTACGTATTTGGTAAATGTTTTTATAGTCAAAAATGATTGAGAAAGATTTGGGTCGAGCGGAATTTTGTTGAATATATTTTTGAGTCGTTTTGTAAGTAGGTAGTTGTTTGATAAATTAGCTTTTTCGTTTTTAACTGAGTAATCTGAGTATGCAGCGTTATGTAACATTTTCATCAGACCGCCTACCTAACTTGTAAGGTTACACTTAGATGTGACACAGAGATATAGGTATTCAAAGTGATTAGTGAGATTTTATTGAATAAAAGCTCTTTGACTTTGTACTTTACCTACTATACCTATAATGAAGTTATGAATCTGTAATAACATGTAGGCACCAAAACCCAGTAAATGCGAGTATCACTTGACAGTAGGTGCAATTAGTAATTCGTAAGTTCTTTACCAAATACGTTCGAAAAAGCTCTACTTTTGCAAAAGCTGCGTTTATTCTTGCTCACAGCCAACTCACAGCAAAGCCTTGAAGGTCCTATTCTCTAGAATAGAATTACGTTCAAATAACAATAGTTTAAAATGATTTATTGATCGTGCACTATTATTAGGGAGTAGTTACCTACCCCGCCTCTCATTCATTGCGGATGTCGAAAATACTACTGACCACTAACTTACCAGTGACTGGACGCCAAGTTGGCTTGAACAAGGTTTTTGATTTTATTAGCAAAGCTTGATATTTTGAAATAATACAAAAAATTAAAGGACTTTCCTATGTGTAAGATTGGAAATTTAGAGGACTGGAAATCCCAAAATTTCCTAGCTCATTCTTTAGTTTTTTTTATACATTATACGTTTGATCAAAATCTCACCTGTGTAATGTGATGATACGGTCGACGGTGTAGCATATTTGCCTGAAAGAAACCTATTTAATATCTTTGGGTGGTAGATATTTCGTCAAAAGTGATTGCTGTTTGATTCACAAAATGCACAACAGGTTGATTTATGAGTGAAACAAGTCTTTGAAACAACACAAAACAAGTTTAACAAAAAAGCAAGTTTTTGATGAGTTGTACTGGCAATACCACCCTGAAGTTGATAAGTTTACTTGATGAATTTACCTGTCTTTACAAATGCTCTACAAAGTACAGTCCAGAGGTTAGTTTGTTCACGTGAGAATAGTGTTATTTTGAAGGTTACTCTTTATTGAGTGTAGATTAACCACTTTTATGACTCGGTTAATGTCTAATGAAAGTATTGTTCGTCAGAACGTTTTTGTGTGGGTTTAGAAAATGTGAGTTATGTATGAAGTTTGTTACTTTTATGATATTGCGTATGGCTCTACTTATCTCGACCATGCATGCAATCCAGAGCCTATATAATATAATAATAGTATATAAATATAATCTACGACTTAATACAAGGTCATATTTAAGTTCTGATTTCTTAAAATTATTAAGCTTACCTAAGCGGAGAGGAAAAATTTATAAGAAAAGTTGTTTTCGTTTCAACAGTTTTTGCAAATCAATAAAATTAAACTCGGAGTATGTACTTATTATGTAATTAGGTAACTAAGGATTTAGATAATCAACATAATCATACAAATAGATGCTAAACGTTACCTCGAGCAGAGTATTTTAATATAATTATTGATTTGCCTGAGGTTGTTTAAGTAATGAGCAGCCTATATTACAATCATGCCAGTTTTATTAGGTACTTATGTACCTAGGCATTCTACAAGATGGTCTGTTGTAAGTAGTTATTCTTTAATTGCGCTGCATTGGAATAAGATTATATAAAAAATGAATATGTCAGTTGTGTTAGCAATGCAGCGTAGAACCAACCTCTTTGAGTTATAAAGAGTATTGGTTCGCACAGACCGGCAGTGTTTGAAAATGGAAGACCCATGGATGGATAACACGACGAGCGAGAGCAGCGAGACGTGTCAGTCGAAAATAATGAAAAATAAGTGTAGATGCGGAAATACGAATTATTATGGAAATACTATGATTGATACACTAAAGCTCTGTTTATTACTGTTGTAGCTCACAGTAGTACCACTTGATTACTTTTATATATATTTTTTTTTTTTTACACAATATAGGCAACCGTTTGACCACATCTCACCTGATGTTAAGCAATGACGTGGTCGACGATGTAGCACGGTGAGGCTTCCGTCGATTGGGACCGGTAGGGTTACCTAAAAGATACCTATTCACTCTACTCTTGAAAACTTCCAAACTATAGTCATTCAGGAACACAGACGCCGGCAACGAGTTCCACTCTTTGGCTGTCCGCATAATAAATGTAGACGCAAAGCGTTTAGTGCGGATAGCTGGCATATCCACCATGAACGGGTGTCTCGTTTCCGTACGTTATTTTATTTATTTAACAAAATCCACAGCTCTGGGTGTACAGAGTAGGTATCTTATAAATTCATCTTATAGCCAATAACGGATTTACATTTTTCATGCTATTAGGTAAAAATAACGACCATTATTAAACGAATACTTCCAAAGTTTTAGATAAAAGTGTTGTGTGGGTGAGTGAGAAGGTGTGAGTGTGTAATGCCTGAGTGTATAGAGGGTTCTTCCTGGTACGCCAGTCTCTTAAGAGTCTGGTTATAGAGGAGAACCCTCGGGTGTGTACTACGTAAACTTGTACATATTAGGTATATGGTATAGGAGTCCATAGGTTACGGTAACCGCTTCTCAGGCGGGCCGTACGCTTGTTTGTCTACTTTGTTGTATAAAACAAAAAATAGTCTAGATTCTGACCTATAGCACAAACATTCCTAGGTAGCCGCTTCTCGAAAACTATTGACGTAGTCGTACAAATATTACCTATACATTTTATATGATAAGGTACACCTACTTATCTACCTAGGTAATATTTTTCTAAAAAAGTACTTATACCTAATTAATGATGTAAAATTTCTAGTCGATTAACAATACCAAATCATGCGTGGGCGCAACCGTAAGATAATCAAAACAAGACATACTAGGTACGTCGGTACTTTTGTGGGTCACGATTGACCTTTGTCGATTGACCCAAAGACACAGATTAAGAAACAATACGAAATTTCAAAGTATAGTCAATGATGACTGTGTCTTGTAGTCAAAAATGTTCGAAAGACATGGATAAAAGAAACCCTCTAAGCAGCATTTACAAGTAGAAGGAAGTGGTAGACTCACACTGCGCGTCAGCGACGAATCCACTACGAAGCGTTGCCGAGTTACCGCGCAGTGTAAACTCTACCTCTACATAAGGGTGTGCAAATCGACAATCAGAGATTTCCATTTGTTCTCAAAGTGATTGAGTATAATTAAAGATTTGGTTTTAAAAACCGCATCGCGTCTAGTCGTGAGGTGCCATGGTTCGTTCACGCGGTTATGTTTCCGCTTAGTAACAGCCTTCGAGTTTCAAGTGTTAGGAACTAACATAAAACTATTTTGTTACATGAAGGATTGATATTGATTTGGGCATTTTGTATGAGGACGCAAGATTCTTGTTCTCTTTTTGCTGCATTTGAAAAGTTGTAGGTAAATAACGCAATGAAACCGAAATTCCAGTCTATCTGTAGCCCGTAGTCTGAGTTTTGTTATGTTGATTTGCGACAAGCGAGAATTGAGAAACTTGCAGTTTTTGTAAGGGAAAAAATATTTTAGTTTGCAAATCTCCCGCTGGAGGCGCTTATCGGATTTTCATACAAAATATCTCGCAAGTCACTTCTCGATATGAGTTTCGATCAACAAAACAAAACTCAGACTACAGGCTACGAGTTATATTCGTTAACTTTTCCTGAAAAGCGACGCGAAAGTTTTTATATCGGCTGTACGCTGTAATATTACACAGAAAATAAATAAAATATTGTCGCTAAGAAATAAGAAGCTTAATAGGGTGATGTGGAAAAAATCGTCTAATTCCACCCTCTACGGGACGTGGGGTACGGGGCGCGGGGTGGGCCGATCCATCACGGGCCCTGTCACATGCCATTAGCGGGCCTACCGGGCACTGGAGGAAGGAACTTCAATTGTAGGTAACTGGGAAAAATATAGCAAAAAAAGTTGGATTTTCAGCAAAAAACAAATATTGGTTTGGTTATAAAAAAAACACTGTAAGAAAACTTTTTTTAGGGTTAAGCTCGCCTTTGTACGTGTTATCTATTTCGGTCTTCTGTTTGTGTTATTTTAGTGCACAATAAAGAATAAAAAAACGTAAAGAAAACTATCACTAAGTTGAGTAAGAACGACTAATTATGATTATAACATCGTAGAACACTCATGTCTGATGTGCTAATTATTTTCTCATAGGTAGAAAAAAAAAATCCGTAACAAAAAAGTTAGGTTCCTAACCTACTTAATAGGGTAACTAATCTTTCTTCATCAAAGTCCTATCTTGAAAGCCTTGCTCTAGATCTAGATAGGTAAGTATAAGTACATCCCTTCCACGAGATATCTCACCCTGAGTGAAATGAATGCTATATACCTAAGCCCTAATTTCCCAGGTATGCGATGGAGCAATAACTAGAGCTAATATCAGTCATTCGATATGCAAATTATCAGTTGAAGCTAGTTGCGAATGTTGTAACGTGTAATCTATATTTTCTTGTCTTGAGCAATTTGCATAGGTACCTACCTTCCTTGAAGATATCTAGGTTTTTATTGTTGTAAGAAGATGGCGGAGTCTGAGATCAAAACACAGAGAAGAGTAGGTAATGATATAAAGCTCGACAACACATTCATACATGTACATTACATACGTGTATGTATATGTCATGTACCTAATCTTTTTCCTCTAATCGCTTCCGATTGGTACTGATTTGGACTATTGTTTCATGTGTATTTTGTAAATATTGTAAATACTGTATTCTTTGTAATTTTCTCTGTGAATAAATCTTCCTCTTCTTTTTCTTATGGCTGCTCAGTGCCTAGGGCTGCCACCAATTTTCCAAAAAATAAAAATGACAGTATTTATTGGCGATACTTACCTTATGTCACTCGGAATAATTTTATGTCCCTCTGTCTTCAATCTGTCGTCGGTGACAACTGACAATCGTTTATTCTGGTCTCATTCTAAAATATTTCCGAAAGTTAAACCCAAATCTTGAAATGAAATCAAATCATTTATTCCTTATTAGTGTTGTTTACATCGATCTTAAAATTATTTTTGTCCATCTGGTTTGTAAATGTGGACCTACTGATAGCCAAATATGTACTTAGTTATTTTTGAAAACGGATTTTGTAATGATTAATGTCTACCTGCAATCGAATTTAAATAAAAAATTAATTATCATCTTACTTCGGACACTAAATATCAAGGTTTTTAATTAGATTAATTCTTTAACCTAGATTTTATTTAAATTTCGTAGTTCAATAACCCGGTCTGGTAACAAATCAGCAGTGCAAGTACCGTTCTTGTCGATCGCATAATTTGACACTCAGAATCGTCAAAATTCGTTAAAAATGGTTATATCGACAGGGTTAGTCTTGACATATTTTTTTTATAAAAACACAACTTTCATCCCCCCGTACCGCTTGGAATTTCTCACAAATAAACGTGTAAACAGCAAATATCTCCATCCAGTGGAGCCGGCTCAGACAAACGGACCAACCTACCCCTAAGCTGGTAGGCAGTAGGTACCTACCTACTGTACCTATATGTGGTGCGGTCTAAAATTAAATAAGAGAAAGTAACGATTTTTCAGTTGAACTATATCCTACTAATATTATAAGCGCGAAAGTTTGTAAGAATGTATGGATGTAACACAAAAACTATCTAACAAAACAAAAACTATCAGATTTGGATGAAACTTGGAATACCTATATGTTGTCCGTGACCTGGATTAACACATAGGCTACTTTTTATCCCGGGCGGAAGCTAGTTTACCTATAAATTTTCTTCTGTAAATGCAATATGTATTTGAAATCGAAGCAACAACTTTAAAATTGTTATAACCTAAACATCTTAATAAAAAAAGCCATTTTATTAACCAACTTCAAAAAAGGAGAAGGTTCTCAATTCGGTTGTATTTTTTTTGCTATAGGTAATGTGCCTCAAGCTTTCGGGTGTGTTTTTTGACACCCTGTATATTCAACTCATAAAACATGCCCTAACTTAAAACTTCAATGATCCGTTGCATTACCGGTTCTAAATTCAAATCTGCGGACTTCATCTAAACCACCCTTATTGAAACCACACCCCATGATATCAAATTAGGTGTTTAAACATTTTAAAGTTGAGGGATGCCCTGGGGTGCGGAGATTTTATTACTCAGCCACTTGTCAGGGGATGCGTTTAGGGGTTGGTTTAAGACGTTTCGTGGGTCACAATGGCACCCAAGGAAAGTGCATCTACTAGAAATTATAATCAGGTTTTACTTCTAAAACCTCTTGCCCACCAAATACTATAGGTAGGTACCTATTTCAATGATCTTGAGAGTCGACTATTTAGTCGATACTATATGGGTAATAGTAGGTTATTTTTAGGTTTTTTATACCAATCTTCTATCTTCTAAATACCTATATAAAACTCTTTTGAAGCTGACTGATAATCAATGCACAGCCTAAACTATAAGTCCTAGAGGTTTGAAATTTGGAGGGTAGTATCCTTATACAGGGTGTTACCAGACCACTTCCGAAAACTTGGAGGTTCCAATCAGACCATGATACTGAAAACATTAAACGAAAAAAATCGCGAAAAAAAAAATTGACTTGACTATCTCTTTTTAATTTTTTTTCTAGTTACATACACACAGTACAACATAATAAGACATATCTACCTAATTATCTCATTTAAAAAAGCAAAAAAATAAATAAAGCATCAATGTACACGCAGCACGCAGATTACGTCTACTACAGCATGAACAGCTGAGAGTTCATCGCGGGTCATTCAAGTACGCGACGTGCGAGCGACCTACGTTAGTAGGCACTTACGACACAGAATAAATAATAGTACTACGCCTCGACCTTACCTACGTGAATGCGTACATTGCGGGCTGGCGAAATAAATACAAATCTTTAAACATTGTTTTCTCCGGCTATAATTATTTTTCAGGATAACTGATTTTTTTTGGTTGGGTTTTGGTGTGCTGTAGCTCCCCCTTTCGTTTTCGGAAGTGGTCTGGTAACACCCTGTATAGTGTAGGGGTGCACTAAGAAAGAAATTTTGAAAAGTCGCATCCTAAAGGGTCTAGAACGCGAGCAACGCCGCGGGCGACGGCTAGTATGTAATATAAATTGACAAGATAAGTTTAATGCGAGTAGATTTTATATTCTAACAGAAAATATAGGATATGCTTCTTTTGGATTTTCCCAGAGAGTTTATTTTCGTAAGACACGTTTGAAAGTTTCCAACTCGATCCATCAAAAAGTTGGACGCAAGTTTGGACGTGTTCTGTGTACGACATCACCAGCTGTCAAGAACTTATCAACCGTTTAGTAGGCATTGTTAGATGTTGATATTTTCATCATTATCAGTCTGAAGAAGTACATAATGAAGACTCCCGAAGCTTTTCCAGAACGAAGTGTCTTTAACAAAACTTACTGTTAGAGTAAGGACTGTTGAACATTGAGAACATTGATCTCCTGGCTGAACCACTTGCTGTTTTCTTTAACAATTGTATTAGTAAAACAATTTTCCCAGAGCAATTGAAAATTGCGAGGGTTCTTCCAATCCACAAAAAAGGAAAAACCAATGACCCAAAAAACTTTAGACCGATCTCGTTGTTGCCCATTTTATCCAAGGTTTATGAAAAGATTATTAAAGATAGGTTACTAGCGCACATGAATTCGCATAATATTTTAAATAAACGACAGTTCGGCTATCAAACTTGTGTAGGTACCACTGATGCAGTTGATCATCTTATAAATGACGTCTTAGAAAATTTGAATAGGAAAAATAAAGTCGCTGGATTATTCCTAGATCTTTCTTCGGCTTTCGATATGGTAGACCATGATATCCTACTTGATAAGCTAGAGCATTATGGTGTAAGAGGTGATACCTTGTCTTTGTTTAAATCCTACCTCAACAATAGAAAACAATTTGTAGAGATTAAAAATGTTATAGATGGGCAGGAAATTATCACGAAATCTAGAGTTGTCTCAATTAAACGCGGAGTCCCACAAGGCTCTATCTTGGGACCTATATTTTTTGTACTATTTTTAAATGATTTAATAGACTACATGAGTAACTCCATATCTGACATTAAACTAGTTGTATACGCCGACGATACTAACGCTATAATAGGCGCTCCTAGTCTACGAGAACTTGAAATTAAAATGAACATGGCACTGGAGAGATTTAATCAATGGTTTAGTACTAATAAGTTAAGATTAAATATAAAAAAGACACAAGGTATCCTATTTAAATCAACGGCACGTTCAAATGACACTGTGCATTTACTAAGTGAAGGAGCAATTGTTGATTTTACAAAGTCTATAAAATTTTTAGGAATACACATAGATCAGTTTTTAAATTGGAAAGACGAAGTAGAATCCATTGAAAGTTCAATTAGTTCAGCCTGCTACGCACTGAGAAGCCTACGTGATGAGATAAGTTTGCCTCAGTTAAAAATGGTATATTTTGCTATGGTTGAGTCCAAGCTTAGATATAGCGTAAAATTTTGGGGTAAAAGTTATGATTACAATATGAAAAAGGCTTTCGTAATTCAGAAACGGGCAATTCGCACAATAGTACGTATACCCCAATGGCAATCTTGCAAGGAATATTTTCGTAAACTTAATATATTGACCGTCCCCAGCCTATACATACTTGTAGTATTGCTGGACATTGTTAAAAACCCACAGAAATATGAAACTGCGGAACAGAGGCAGGAGCGGTTACTCACAAGACGTAAAGATCTTGTAGCACCTTTATGCCCTCTGTTAAACGTTGCTAAGCATGGCTCCAGGTATCAAGCGGTTAAACTTTTCAACTCACTGCCTACGGAATTGAAAACTGTCGAGAGTCCCCTTCAATTTAGAAATAAAATTAAGAATTTGTTGCTCCAAGGAGTCTTTTACTCCACAGAGGATTTTTTGACAAACACTTTTCATTAATGTATTATTCATAAATATCATAATCTTATTTTAATTCTATTTATTAATTTGACTTTATTTTATCAAATTTTCATTTATTACAATTGTTATTATTATATCAAATCAACCTTAACCTTATTGCATGAACTTTACCTTTTATCTTATGTACCTACTTAATTTCAAATACGATTGTGAAGAATTGTGATTGAATAAATAAATGAAATGAAATGAAATGTTCTTGGTGCTTTTACGGATATGCTAGTTCCTGAGTCTGTTTTATCTATGAAGTACCTTTGAATATCCTAGATATCTGAGCGACAACTAAACTTATTCAATAGGGTTTTTCCCATCGAGCCCACCGGCCGGCCCACTGGTGGGTCGAATGGGAGAAAAAAAATCCCACCGAGCCCACTATGCAAATGAGTGGGCTCGATGGGAATTTTTTTTCCCATCTGGCACACCAGTGGGCTCGATCAATATGCTGGTACGGGCCCACGATGAAAAGCAGCAAGCATGAAATAAAATTTAAGACTCCCAAAAAGTCTGCTTCATTTTGACTACTATGCTAAGTAAGAGTAGGTAGCGAGCGAGGGGTCTACTAGTGGAGACACTGACTGAAATATCGTACGCGCGAAACACTGATTGACCTAAGAAAAACATTTCAATTGTTGAAACTCTTTTTTCCTAACATTAAAAGTGTTATCCAGTTTCTCGGTAATTCCAAAATTTACTTTATAAAATCTACTTTTAGTCAGCTACGTGCGTTATTCTCAAAAATGTGTCCAACCATGTTCTCGAGTGATGGATCGGCTCCGAAATTACCCACATTGTAGGGAGCTGGGAGATTGACATTTTTGTTAGCGAATTTTTTTCGAAACACGTCAACGGATATGAAATTAAGAATTTTGGGTTTCATCGAAATTATTCAATAAATTGGACGAGAACAAAAAGTATTAGGTACCTAGCTAGGTACTTAGTTTTTTTTTTGTTGACGGGGGGAATCTGCACACAGACACCAATGCCGCATTTCAGAGATAATCTAAGGTACCTTAGCGTGCATAACACAGAGTCCTCTCTTGAGAGAAGTGGTTGAAATATATACAGGGTGGTGGAATGTTTGTTTGAAAATTTTACCTGACTTACCTACGTATAAGTAGACTAGCCGTCGCCCGCGGCGTTGCTCGCTTTCTACCCTTTAGAGTGTGACGTTTAAAAATTCCTTTCTTAGTGCACCCCTACACTATATAAGGATACTACCCTCCAAATTTCATACCTCTAGGACTCATAGTTTAGGCTGTGCGTTGATTCTATGTCAGCTTCAAAAGAGTTTTATATATATTGATTGATATAATAATAAATATTGATAATACGTCAAATTGTTTTCGCAGCACAAACAGTTCCAATTATAAAATACTATGGTGTATTTCAAGTGCCGCAGACCAAGTATTCTGAGAGCCTCGATGTATATTCTGTGGTAGCGGCGATCCATCAAGTTGTCCCCGCGCACTCGCCCGTACAATGTACGAGCATTGTTTACGCGATTTCTATGGGAAATGTCACTTTTGGATACCTTTTAAATCATATTTGATATTTCAACTAAAAATACGAGCGAGACTTCGATTATTAAGATACCTAATAGAGTTTCGTCTTGTAAAAGAACCTCTAATTTGTAAATTATTTCAAAATAGCTAGAGCCCTCTTTTTGTTTCTGTTGTCAACGTAGCAACCCTAACAATGATAACCGGAAAATACAAGTTGTATTAAAAAAAATCTTGGATGCACTGATTCTTTTCACGTAAGACTATACACGAAAAACCTATTACGCTCAGTACATCATTGTGTGATCGTATTTTTCTTGTGGTAGTAGTCAGTAGAAGTCCTTTTAGCCAGTAGAAGGGCATTGGGCAGTTATAGCGATCCATCAAAATGTCACCGCGCACTCGTCCCAACTATGTACGAGTATATTGTATAGTATGGTACTTGCCTATTGTTTACGGGATTTCTATGGGGAATATACGATTAGGGTCCAGTAGGATTTACACATCTTTATTACAAGAAATGTACAGGGTGATGCAAAAGGACTAGTATAATTAAACAATTTGGACCATCTCTATCAGAATTTCGGACATTCTTAAGAGTTATTTTACCTCGATAATAAACGTATGCAAGGCCTTAAAGTCCTGTGCATTTTTAAAGAGTGATTTTTCTTACACCCTGTATACAAATATTTAATGGACTGTGTTTACAACTGGTACTTAATTATTCGTGCAGATTCAGTCTAACATAACTCTAGTTAGAATTCTAGCACTTTGTAGGTGAAATAGTCACTCGTTCAAACTGAACATTGTCGTGGCGCCATCTATCGAGTGTTCAGCGTCATTTTTTGGCGAATGCTCGCGTATACTTTGCTTTGTGAATATTGCGACACATGATGTGAAGGCGAATAGGTACCAATGATATAACACAGATGGCGTTATGTAACCTACTTGTTTATTCTTAGTCACTTTCGATTTAGATCCTAGTGTTTATGGTTGGAAGAACCAGCGAGACTATTAATGTTTTTATAATGGCAAACTTACTGCTTATGTAAGTGTAAGAAAACGGGTCACGTCCTCAGAGGACGTGCTTGATTGCTTGTTCCATTGCTTGTTTCTGGAAATCATCTGAGATAACTAGACTAATTTCACTTCCACTTTTTACTCGACTACTTTAGTTTTATCAATTTTTACTGAACTATTTTCAACTTATCTATAGGGCGTTGTTATAAACTAGACAAATTAATTAACAATTTTATTGTATAACATTACAGTATCGTCCATACATCACATTGCAAGCATTACTAGAATAGTTGTGGTTGTAAAAATAAATTAAATATTTACATGATAATTTCAACTCCATGCGACGCTGCGATTTTTCTAGAGATTCCTATTGGCTAATCGCTCCGGTGATTCTGAAACAGGAAGAAAATTGTTTTTTACCCGACTGCGCGACATAAAGGTAAGGTACTGTGTTTATCAGGTTATACAATCCTTTACATTCATTGTCTATCTAACAGTACATTAGTTGAAATGAAGCGCTTGTGGCTAGGCTTGCTTAGTCCATCTTTACCGATAAGCGACGTTCTGCGCGTCTATTTGGATGGGTGACCATCAGTGGCATTTACATTTGAGCGCTGCCGCACTTTAGAGGGCCCGTTGAATAGTCCCAACTCTGGTAATAGTTGCCATGACGGTGACTTTAAGGCGAGCTAAGGACTGCGTCACCAGTCAGCCGGTGCCGGAGCCGGACTTATACGAACTTGCTTGCTTGGTTCACTAGTATTGAGTTTTTTTTTTAGTTTTTTTTATTTACCATATAAGTAATGGAACTAGCTGATAGCTCACCTGATGTTAAATAGTAACTTCTGCCTATAACAATGCATTACCTCACCGAGCAAGTCCAATGAGGACGTGCCCTGTACGGCAATGCACTGCGTCCATTACTCTTAGATGTTAAGATGTTGAAGTCTCATGTGCCTGTAATTACACCGGCGCCCTTACCCTTCAAACCGGAACACAGCAATGCGAGCATCGCTGCTTGGCGGCAGAAATAGGTACGGTGCTAGTACTTCCCCGGACGAGCTCTCACAAAGAGCTCTACTACACTAGGTGTGTACGTACTTGTTCCCGAGTACAGCAGTAACAGCGTGCACGACGTCGTGCGCCCGCGGCAGCGCCAGCAGTTCAATGCTCCTCGCGTACGGCATCGGCACGTCCGCGCCCGACACGCGCCACACCGGCGCGTCCAACTCGAAGAACGAACCCGACTCCATCACGCGGGCGCAGATCTCCGCACCCACACCTGGGTAACGAACAACTCATTCATTACGAATTCCTTTTCAAGATTTGAAGGGAAAACCATCCAGCATTTTGCCTTCAAACGAGAGCCAACTTGACGACTTGACTGATATGATTTCAAATAATTAAATTGACCCTGGCAAAATTGTTTGAAACGACAAACAGTGACCAAGAAAATAAGATTACGATTAATGTGTTAAATGATATTACATCCTCATCATCAATATATATAAAACTCTTTTGAAGCTCACAGAGAATCAACGCACAGCCTAAACTAAAAGTCCTAGAGGTATGAAATTTAGAGGTTAGTATCCTTATATAGTGTAGGGGCGCACTAAGAAAGGAATTTTAAAAAGTCGCACTCTAAAGGGTCTAGAACGCGAACAACGCCGCGGACGACGGCTAGTAATATATAATTACAGAGGCCCAGAGATTTTACTCTAAAAGAAATAACGTGACTCATTACTGAATCGAGTTTTCGACGATATTTTGACATCACCCAATTAGAATATTAATCTCTGCCGAACTGATCATATTATGGCCCCACAGCTGATTTTACTTCGATTACGAACAAATGTGTCCATCTTAAACGCTAGCGTATCCGAAATACAATTGACTCGTGTCATGCATTTAAATTTGATTGACTTTAATTCAAGATCTGATAATGACAATAAATAGGATTCATGGAGTAATTAACCAGTAGTCAAAGAAATACAATATCTCACCGGACTGTGGCCAGCCTTGTTCGACGGTCACTAGATGGTGTGTTTTGGCAACGGAGCGTGCAATAGTCTCGAAGTCAAGGGGACGGATCGAACGTAGATTGATCACCTCGCATTCAATACCTGAAACATCCAACCAATAAATATTCTTGGACATATCACACAACGCCCTCTAGTCTCAAACTAAACAATACATACAAGATGCACAGTAACACCCAGATAGAACAAGCACCATGTTTGCCACACAAATATTTGTTCTCAGTGGGGATCGAACCCACAACACACAGCACGGAAGGCAGAGCTACTACCGTACTAAGTTACTAAACCATCCATTGTACATGTACCTACATTACATGGTCTGGATTTGATTACCTTTTCCAGCGAGTTCATTGGCTGCGTTGAGTGCCGTCTGTGTCCCTCTGCCGGCGCACACGAGCGTTATGTGTTTGCCCTCTCTTTCTATTTTCGCTTTACCTGTAAATAAGAGACACTTAGAAAGCGCCGTTTTGGCTAAGTTTGAAAAAACCATTGGACCAGTTTGTTAAGGTACTTACCAATAGGCAGTACAAAATCACTAGATAGGGCCTCGTCGGACATGGGGAATGGAATGCCGTATAGGATCTCATCTTCTAGAAACACCACGGGATCCGAGTCACGGATGGCTGCTTTTAGAAGACCTGGAAATAACAATAAATGCCAAAATTGGTTCAACTCAGGTGGTCTAGATTCGGTGTTCTGTGGATCGTTGGATTGGATCCGGCTTATTAGTTTTTCAAGTGGAAACGAACCTACTCCATCTAAATCATGAAAGCAGAACTAGGAGATCGAAACAAGTGTTCCCATTGTAGTTGTGCTTAGTTTGGGACTGGTTGGCATTGTGTAAAATGTCCACAAATATTTTATTTTATTTATTACAGCCAACATGGAATGCTCGCAGTGTATACGTACTATTCAAGCAAAACAAGCTCATATGAATTAGTGACCAACTGTGATGACGGCGTTTTTAAGCAGCCTTAAGGCCTCCGTCGTGGCTTAACGACTACTAGAGCCGGGACCGACAGTTTAACGTGCCCTTTGAAACACGGAAGCGCTCAGATGTAAATACCACTACCATAACTTCGTAACCACATTTTTGCAAATAAACGGAACGGTCATCCATCCAAATAGTGACCGCGAAGAACGCTGCTTAACTTAGATAATCAGTGAAGATTGACTAAGTAAGTCTAGCCTAGCGTTTGCTTGGTACTATTGGACTGCCAAGAATTTGCCAATGATTGATTCTGATATTGTAGCTAACCTTTAGCGTCTTCCGATGAGTAAGGCATTACGACCTTGAGTCCTGGACAGTGGCTGAACCAGGCGGCGAAGCACTGCGAGTGTTGCGCTCCGACGCCTGAAGCGGCTCCATTGGGTCCGCGGAACACTATGGACACGGGCACGTTGCCCGCTGACATGTAGAATGTCTTCGCAGCTGAGTTTATCACCTGGAATATGGAATATGGTCAATTTACACTTTTACCTTAGGTATCCAAACAAAAATTCATACAAAAATGTATGCTTGCCTTAGGCCGTTTGTCCACCGCCGCCGGCAATGCACTACCAGGGCAATACAAAACACGTCCACACCACTGGGTTCACACTGCGCCATTCGCGTGTTTTTTATTGCCCTGGTAGACAAATAGATATTTATTGATAATATTACATTATAGGTCAAATTTACATGTACATACCTACATTTAGGTAGGTTATTTATTACTTTTAAATTCTAAAAACTCATTAGAGCTGTAGAATGTTTGCTCGACAAGCATTATCGGTGCCGTGCCGTTGCCGGCGTTGGTGGACAAACGACCTTTCACAATTCACAAGGTATTTATGTATCTTATCATGGAAATCTGACATACTCTCCAACTATATTATGATTGTTTGTTTTTCTGAATTTTATTCTCTCAACAGTGTCTTTAGTGTACAATGGGATGATTATTACAGTATCTACTTTTATGAGTATACTTTAGTTTTCGTATTCTAAGGCCCGTATTACGAATTACTGCTCAAGCAGTAATCTCAACTCAAATCTATGCTTGAGTAACAATTTCTGTACAGGCATATAGGCCTATGCTAGCCTTGTATTATTTTTAAAGACATTGCAGAATTGTGAAAAGCTACAAAAATCATAAGTCAAGGAATCTTCTAGAATCTTTTATTTAGTGTTTTTTTTTATGATTAAAGTAATGGAACAAGCTGATAGCTCACCTGATGTTAAGTGGTAACTTCTGCCTATAACAATGCATTACCTCACAGAGCAAGTCCAATGAGGATGTGCCCTGTAAGGCAATGCACTGCGTCCATCACTCTGAGACGTAAAGATCTTGAAGTCTCATGTGCCTGTAATTACATGATGATAGACGAATAGATACTAAATAAAACTCACATGATCAATAGCTTGCATAGAGAAGTTAAAGGTCATGAACTCGCAGATGGGTTTGAGGCCAGCGAAAGCGGCTCCAACAGCAATGCCTGTAAAGCCGGCTTCGGTGATGGGTGTGTCGATCACTCGCTTATCTCCATACTTCTTCCAAAGGCCCCTAAAATTGTTATATCAATCATTTAGATACTATGTCCAAAACCTGAACTTGTGTCAATTTTGCCATTCTAATTCTAAATCATCGTGGGGGAATGAGATCTCGACTGACGTCCTGCGTTAGGGTGTATTGTGCCATTTATAAAATTAAATAAACGGTTTGTCGGATTGGCTAGTTCTAACAACTAATGCCTGTATTCTACAAGTGGTGTTTGTACGAATTGGCATTAAGAAAGAAAGAAAGAAAGAAAAATAGTTATTTTGGTATTTTAAAATTTACAATGTTATAGTGAAACTTAAAATAAAATTAAAATAAAATAACAAAAATGGCCACCACTCAGCATGGTGCCAGGGCAGGATATGTGAATATCCTGCCCAGGCGCTGGTTTTCATTAGGTGAATGAGATGGAAGATTGTCCAAAGAACAACATCTATAGGGTTACTAATGGGAGCCTGTAGAACATAGGAGGAACTGGACATAAATTAATGATTTCTATAATGTAAAAGCTCAGTCCCAGTAGTACAAGAACAACAAAATGACTTAAAAAGAAGAAAATAAAAGTACCTAGGTACCAAAGAGAAATAAACATTAGATGTTTTAGTGCATTATTTGTTAACAATCCAGTGCTGGAGTGTAAACATCTGGTACTTCCGCCTTTCTTAGCAGATAACAAACTTGAGATCTGTCAACAAACTCAATAGTTATGTAACCATAACCCTTTACAGGTAAATTTATGGAAGCCGATAAGGTAAACAATAGAAACTCAAGTGAAAACCTTAGAGATCGCTGGAGAACTGTTTATTGGTCTATTTGTCGAGCCCTAGCACTTATTACCGAGGTTAGAACAGCATTTGAAGAGTGTACCTGGTGACTTTGTAAGCGCCGTCGTATTGAGCCACCTCCTCGCCCAAAACGAAGACCCTCTCGTCTCTTTCCATCTCTTCATCGATAGCCTGGTTCAGGGCATCTCGGACGGTCATAGGCTTCGATGCCAAAGCCCTGCCCGTCGAGAAGTTACGAGTAAGACGTGAGAGTACTCCCAAAACCACCGGCGACGATTTCAACGCCATTTCCAAGTCACAGCACTTTATAACCACACCAAGAACACTTTGTAACCTCTATAGAGGAATATTTCAGAGTGCTTTCAGTTAATTTTGTTGAAAATGAAGTTAAAATCGCGAGTTTACAACGGCGAAGGATGAATGGAGGTCGAAACTGGAGCAACGTGAAGTTCGTACGCAACACAAGACACGTGTCAAAATGATGTCACTGTCACAATGTCAATATTGCCAATGTCAAGCTGCGGTCCAGAGAAAATGCTCCTATTTTAAGCATGAATACATGGAAACACAAGTAAGTACAAGATTACATACAATACAAGCTATACTTTTTGAGATACCTACCTACTTATGTACCTTCTGAGTGACATAAATGAGGAGGAGACTAATAGGGTACCTAGCGTGCAGGTTTTTTTGCATTCTCTTTGGTGCAGGTAGTAGCCGTGGTAGCAGTCGTACGTAGTCCTGCGTAGTCCCTAAATCCTGGCAGTCTTGGATACTCGGTAGCTCTACAGCTCTAGGTATCGATCTATACTAGATAGTTACAACATGAAACCTTTCACATACGGATATGCCTTCAGGATCGCTCATAAAATCCAAGATGATCGTCGTAAAACCGCAATGAAAAAGTAGGCAGCAATTACATCTCGTTCGTACCTACCCCATCTCTACCTACTTGCACCTAGAATAGGTTTTATAGACTGACTGATTTTATTGTAGCCTTGGTTATATAATGTTCCTATGTGAAACATTAGTTGCAAGGTAGGTAGGGGCAAAAACAATAATCTATTGTAGGTACCTTGTAGTAGGTACCTACGTACCTACCTACTAGGATATGCATAAAAGGGCTTTTACCGTGCAAGCCTATTTCAACATACACCAAGGTCAAAAACCCTTTCTAAACAGCGCCTTTTCCTCGCATCGTGAATTATTCCCAAAGCCTGTCGGCCCTTTTGAATAAACTAATATTTTGGACCCGCCGCAGATTAGCCAATAACTGCTAGGCGCAAAGAAAATACTACCTACCGAACACTGTAAAATTGGGCTGATTATTGTTTAAATACAATAAAAACCTGGAAACTAGGTAGGTAAGTGTACCTTTCTCAACGAAATCCTCATCATTATAATTACCTCCTTACCCATAATTACCCTTCTACTTATAACTCCATTTATTTATGTCCCCGGCACTAGTACCTACCTACAACATAGTTGCAGGGCGCAGGCGTCCTGTTCATAAGGGCATGGGTAAAAAATGGCTCCTGACGCTGCATAAAACGTCTTGGATATAAATGAAAAAAAAAAGCCACTTTCCAGTGCACTCACCGTCTTTGTCGTAAAGTCACAAAACGGGCTCTAGCTATTGCTAGTTACTCGTAGAAGCAATCCATAATAGGTACATTTGATAAGTAGATGGACTGTTTAAAATTTATAATGACTGCACAGCCAAAAGTGTAGGTGCTATCGGCGAGCCCTGGGAAGTATTCCATTAAGAGCGCCGATTCAAAGAGCACCCAATACTAGAGCGGAATACAAAAAAAAACACAAAGAGCTAACTCTACCTTGGTACACCAATTTAGTTTCGTAAAAATAATGTGACACTGTTTTATAATTTGACCCTACCATAATTTTTGTGCAAATAAATGAATTGATTGATTGATTTATTTATTTGGTGCTCTTTGTGGAAACATTTTTATTATGTAGGTAACCTTTTGACACTATTCCACGAAGAGAAGAATTTTATTATTCGGTGCGCTTCGTGGAATAACGTAGGAAGATAAGTGCCTTAGTGATGGGTGCTCTATATCTGGGTGCTCTTTGAGGCAAGCCTCAGCCCTGGATGTAAACGCGGTCATTAAATCTTTAGGAACGACCTTGGCCCAGTTGCGAGTTGGTAAGAGTTTGGACTTTACCGGAAATCCTCGTCTTGTGGAATTTCGGACGCAAAATGCGGCTTAGCAGTGGGCACGGAGAGCCGAAGGCACATAAAGAACGAAATATAGGTAACAAGAAATGCGTACGTTGGTATCGGAAAAAACCACACTCTAAAAAATTAAATGTTGTGGTTGCTAGAATGATAATCTTTACAAACCAAGCAATGGAATAAGTACTGATGTGGTGCGATTGAGATTCACTATAGTAGGCGACGGCAATAGTACATAGTTAAGTACTTATCTTATAAACAGTAGCGTCTGAGCACAAATCTAAATACAGCTCAGAGTTTCCATCCGTAAACTAGACAGTAATCTGGCTACAAATCATTCAGTGTAACAATGCTGATCAAATCTCGTAAACGTAAATAAACGAGTTTATGGAGGTCCCACCTACACTGATTCCGAGGTGCCGACGCTCTGTAGGCGAGGTACGAAAGCTACACTTTATAGATCGAGAGTTAGGGGTGAATTGCGCATTTTCTAACGGTTAAGAAAGGAACTAGCTCAATATTTATTATTTTCTTACTAGTGTACTCATAAAATTGACTGTGGAATAATATATTTACTGCAATACCTTTGAGCCCTTGGAGATACATGTGCAGTCAACACCAAAAAGTGATTGGTTTGCGTGAATGATGACAGTGAATGTGAGATTAGATTCAGAATTGACTATTGATAGGATTGAGTGGAAGAAGGAAACATGTAGTCTCGACTTCACTTAGCGTGAAATGGGCAGGAAAATAATTATGCGTCAAAATCATAAACCATGACGAAAACAAAGTAAAAATATACTTACTACAAATGAAAAAACATTATTTTAGCTGTTGATGTGTTACTAAGTACCGGTATTTTTTATGACATAGGCTCTTACACTCAAGAGTCTATACTCCTCAGCGTTTAGTGTCTAGAAGACGATAGGGGTGGTGATAAATCACCCCCGGTCGTCGACCCCGCAACGCATCACATCCCCAATTATGACGTTCGGCGTTACGCTGATTTCCACCCTCTTCAAGGCTTCATCTAATCACACCTAAGCAGGTTCTTAGGTGTATATGGAAATCAAGAAATCCTTCAACGAATTCATAAGACATTTTTTATTATAATATTGTTTAGTAGGTACTCTATACGTGAATATTTTTTTATTTTTTATTTTTATTTATAGGTACTCAGTAATCAGATTAAAATTAGGTTTTTCAGATATCCTACAGATATAGATATAATATATATAGAATCCATTGCTTATTAATAAATCCATATGCATAGTGATAATAATATAATTAGGTATAATTATTCTAGACCATCTTGGTATCTATGTTTGTATAGCCGTTCAGCTTACTAAACTTTCAGCTTTGATAATACAACTATTTAGTTGTCTAACACCCGGTAGGTTCGATGGGAATAATGAAACCTGATCTTTCATTGCCCCCGCGATGAAGAATGGATAGTTCAAACAATCGGGGTTTGTTTGCGGTTTAGGGGATGATAGATTTCATGGAGTTATTTTCGTTCTACTTGCAAAATTAGATGTGAACAAAGAGGTTTGTTTTACAACAGTAATTAACGAGTTTACTGCCTATCACAGTAACAATGTAGGAAATGTTTCAGTAGGAAGTAATTTCTTTTAGGTTTTTTTGCTCGTTAACTTCTACAGTCGTCATTATCATCATCAACCATTGTAATTATCAGAGGATCCAAAAAGCTTATAGTAAAATATCATTGGGAATTGGTTGGAACTTGACTATGTCGTAGCACTTGCCTACGGCGTAGCTTAGGCCTACGAGAATTCGTAGCTCAAGATATTTTTATACCTGGCTAACCACTGTTAGTTCTTTCACTAACATGAGATCCTTTTCAGGTCATTGACCTTACGCAGTGGCCAAGAGAAAACCAAGGCGAACGAACGCATCATGATAAGCTAAGATTAGTTCCTAACTCGTCTACAAAGCTGAGATTTCAAACGCATTGTAAAACTAACACACATGTCAAGGAACTTTTAATGGCATGCAAGCAAAACAATTTTATTGCATTGTGTTCAATGAGATTGTTTTCTGCAACTTTAGTTATTTACATGAAATTATTATGCGGACAATAATAACTATAGAGTAGAATTCCTTGTCGAATATAATATAAGTATATTTTTTCCCCTGACTAAACTGAAGAGTGTTTGAAGCGAAGCCAGTATGCCTATTATTGCTTAGCTACTTTTGTCTGTAGGAATGTCTCTATTGGTTTTTCCGTAAAAATCTTCAAAACATCGAGTTTTCAGATAACAACGCCTTTTTCGAAGATAATTTAATTCTTAGCCATGCCGTTCCCAAGATTAATATTCATATCAAATTGTTATCTGAGAAATCACGAAGGAAATACATTTTCCTGTAAATCGAGAAGGTTCCTCGAGTGTTTAAAAATAGCAAATATTCCAGTAGCTGACTGTTTATGAAGGGTTTTTAAATCAACGGTGCGCACCGGTGAGCATCGATTTAAAGGTATGAACACATTGAACACACTGTTGAGTCGCGTCCGCGTCACGCTTGTCATATCAATAGTATCAAGCACGTCACGTCTGGTGTGTTTCTGGTCTTTGAAGACGATAAAAATGTAAAACAGTAAAAGTTTTGGAATATACAAATTGATATGCTTATTGATAAAATAAAAAGTTTATACGCAAAGAAAATTACAACTAATACAGTATTTACAATATTTACCAAATACACATGAAACAGTTGAGCTATCTACAAACCGTTGCAAACGATTTATAGATAGCTAAACTGTGCCTCTTGGGGTCGAGACTCTAGGTCCGTGGGGTACCGAGGCCCTCCGGGTTTTCAAAATTCTTTCAGGGCGGCTATTCGAAGCGACGCGTGACCCGAAGGCTGGTGATTATCTAGGCCAGCGTATCAGCATCGCTATTCAGCACGGCAATGCAGTCAGTGTCTTGGGCACGCTTCCGATTGGTACTGATTTGGACCAGTTGATAAAATTGCTGAGATTCAGAATTTTGACCCAAAATGTCAAAAACGCATGATGATACCGGAAAACACAGACGCATTCAATATGACCCGAGTATGGTGAGTTTTCACCTCATAATGCACCACGTGATGCGATTTCACGGTCACGATTTAAGAGAGTAACAAACAAGTTACGATTTTCAGTCAACCTCTAGAAAATATATAATTTGGCTTTAGAGCAACATTGTTTAATATTATACAATCACAAAAAGAGGGTGGTTACTTTAAGGGCTGACCCTAATAAGGACATCAGAGGTCTGTCGAAATGACATTACCAGAGCAAAAAGGTATTAAAGCTCTTCTTACCAACGTTCATAAATTGCTGACAAAAACCCCAATTTAAGCTTATGTTCGCTTTTTACTTCGTTTTAGTAAAATTTGCCGCCAATTGAATTGAATCTTAATCCACATTTTAGCTCGAACCAACCACTTTGCCTAACGCGCCTTCTGAAGCGTAGAAGTGCTTTGGTGCTTTCTAGCCAAGTTCTTCAGAGCAGCAATGTGGATATCGTTCAGATGCGATGTCACTCTCATACATTTTGATCAGTTTTATATTCTCTAACGACTGTAGAACGGAAGGCCTGGTACGAGTTTCGGTGTGTAAATCTGGTGTAAAACGTCTGATGCCCAGCACACCAGTGCGCGCTGATTTGTATGGAGACACTGATTCTTTAAGAAGCTTAAAATGCGAGTACGGGCTTCGTGTAGACCAAGCTTCTCAAAAAATACGCTCAGTGTCTCCATACAAATCAGCGCGCACTGGTGTGCTGGGCGTTAGACGTTTTACACCAGAATTACACACCAAAACTCGTACTAGGCCCTCTGGTCGAGGAGACGGTTCACTAACAGTTACATCCAAATAGTATTCACGCACAACGTTGCTATACTTTCTTGATCGATCTATAAAAATATTGTGAAATGACTCGTCCATTTTACATAACCTTCCCCGTTTTACTATGGAGATCCCGAGCCATTCAGGAGTGCTTTGCCGCCAAACTACGGATTTAGTTTTGTAGAAAATCAGATGTTAAGCAAACTGCAATTTCGCTGTGATCAAATATCTATTGGCACATCCGAACCACTTGATCGTTGAAACTCAAACAAGAAACATTAACTGGTGTGTGTTTTGGAAATGAATTGCTGTGAAACTGATGTGTATTTTGTAAATGAAAATAAAAATCTGTGTTTATTTTTAAAATGCGAAAATGATTGAGCGGAGGCTAATATCCCATTATGTTATTTTTGGAGATTTTATAGTTGATTTTATTTGGAGGATATAAACCAAAAAAATACCACAAGCAGTATGAGACACCTTGGCGATTCAGAATGGTGGACGCAATGCATAGAACGCGTCATGAGTCGACGTGCTCTGTGAGACAATTGTTATAAACATAGGCCATATGTAATCAGGAAGGGTCCTCTCCATGTTCACGTTCAGTAACATTTACCCCATAAATAAAATGAATAACTGCGTGTTAACTACACTTTCTAAGAAATATATAAAAGAATCTCTACAATAACTTTTAATGAGTGTTTTTCAAGGGTTTTACCATGAAATTTTAATCACATTGCGCTGCCGCCTTGTGTGAAACGCTCAGCTGTGCCACGTTGCTGCGCAGTGTACCTCAAAGAATAAATACAAGTTTTTGCTTATTATTTTACGTAGTAGGTCCTCAGGTTCGCGGTCGGTAATAAAACTTATCGTATCGAATATTCAGGACCAGTGCTCTTCAATAGCTTTAAGAATATCTTCAGGTAATAAACGGTAAAAAGAGAGGTCAAAGGAACATTACAAAGAGTTCAGGTTTACACTGACTGATTTTGTTAACAGTTAAACATAACAATAGGAGCGTATCGTTCTCGGTGATGGTATGATAGGAATTTTTATATGATTTAGTTTCCAATTTTGTACGCTGAGAGACTTATTGGAGATGTGGACGGAATTTTTAGACAAATGCACACACACATGCTTTCGTTCACGTATATTTGTAAAAATATGTATATTTAGGTACCATGTTGTATCGTTGGTATACAAAATAATAAATAAATGATGATAAGATAGTATTCAAAAAATGTTCTACGACTAAATCATCAACTTTAACTTTTTAACCAAATAGAATACTGTACTGAAATCAACAAAAAACTAAAAATGTGATTAACTATTAATTCTACAACCAGACTGACTGTACCAGAATTTTTTCCAATATAAAACTCTTTTGAAGCTGACCTAGAATAAACGCACAGCCTAAACTTTAAGTCTTAGAGGTATGAAATTTGCAGGGTAGTATCCTTATATAGTGTAGGGGTGCATTAAGAAAGGAATTTTGAAACGTCACACTCTAAAGGGTAGAACGCGAGAAACACCGCGGGCGACGGCTAGTTTTCCAATAAAAGCAATAAGAGCTTTAAAATAAATAGTAAAAAAAAACACTATCAGTACACAAAACCCATTCCAACCAATTCCACAGTAATTTGCCTGTTTATTTCTATAGATTTTCTGTTTACTAACTGAGTCGCCAACACTAAATGGGCTATAATGAGGCTGTTTGCTCCCTCACTTTAGTTAGGAAACGTAGAGTGCCACACTTGGTCCGTGGAACGCATACAGATGAGTCTGGATCGAGTGGAGAGAAAATTGAATCGTTGGCGTAAGTAACCACTCGGTTAGTAAATTAGGTGCTACTTATTTTCCTACTTTTAAGTGTTAATAGAGTAGCTTCTTCTGGACTTTTTGTGAATAAACTTTACAGAGCACCATTTAGCCCCAAACTAAGGAGAGTGGAGAAGGAGAGTTCTCTATGAGAACCACTTACATAGGAATCGAACCCACTACCCAAAGTATAGCAGACAGAGCTCACGGAGTGGCACGAAAATATAACAAAGTATACTCGTGATTCAAACCTTCGGATATTTGTTTTTTTAAATGTTTTCAGAGCTTACGTGCCTAATTCATTCTCTTAGTAAAATGTAGCAAAGATACCTAAAATGTTGCATAAATACATTTTAAAAAGAATTCCTCCTTTTCTATAGCCAAGGCTATCAAAACGAAGTCTAAGAGTTGATTAACATTAAAACAAACGTTGGCAACCTATTAATTTCTAAATAACGACGCGTACAACCGTCAAGAATAAAGTTATTAATGCATTTCTTCACAACGCAGTAGTATTTTTCCTATAAACATTCTTCATCTTTCTGGTTTATAGTTTTGTGTGAGTTGGTAGTGCAAGCTTTTATATCTAACATTACCATGTTTTTCTTCGAGTTGCTTATTGCTTGAAATAAACGGATTTTATTTTATTTGTTCTTTAGAATTGGGAGTCACTAATTAAAAATGTATATAAAGTCTTCAGGGGATTATTACGATGGGTGACCGTTAGTGACATTTACATTTGAGCGCTTCCGTGCTTCGGAGGGCACGTTAAACTGTCGGCCCCGGCTCTAGCAGTTGTTAAGCCATGACGGAAGCCTTAAGGCGGCCTAAAAACTCCGTCAACAGAGTTGGCCACTAACTCATACGAGCTTGCTTGTTACCAGGCATCTGGACTAAATGAAGGCTACCATAAATTAAAAAAATTTTTTTTCATAAATTAAAAAAAAAAAATTTAGTGTAAAAAACAAAACACGGTATACCTATTCCAAGGCATCCTGATCAGGAAGTCTAACTTCGAAAATGACTAGAAAGTAAAATGCCTAAAATATGAAATGATTATTTTTCAGAAAACCTAAACAGAAAAAGCATTCATCGAGTTTGTTAGTAACAGTACTTATTTGACGGTCATCGTTTTTTAGACAATCCTGTAACCTTTACTGTGTGGTCTCTGGTCATTCCAAGTTTTAAACTAATTTCGTTCTCACCCACACGAGACATAACACTATCACTGGCAATCACAAATTTATAGATAGCAGTTCAATACATCCGATACGATTTAATGCGCGGTTTACGACGCTGTAAACTGCGCTGTAAGTCTAGTATTTAGTATTATTGGTAGGATCTAGACATAGGTTTAATAAGCCAGTGTCACTGGCAGGAATAACATAGCATTTCTTTAAAAAAAACTTATTTAAGTCACTGGCAGGAAAACCATTCTTTTTAACCTTATGTAGTTCACTTTTATTTTTTTATATCAAAAGAAAACTATAGCCTCTTTGGTGTAGTGAAAAAGCTTATACGTAATTGCGGGTTTGATATTAATTAGCGACGGGGCATACCTATAGTTACATGATCTACAAAATTAAATATTCACACTTTTTTATGAGAAAACAAGCAATAAGCCTAAGCCGACGGTTAAATCTGACAATAACTACAAATTAAAATTAATTTATTTAGCAAAACATGGGTGACCAGGATACTGCATTAACTCAATGAGCACGTCCACCAAGGACGTGTTTTATGCGGCATTGCACTATTTACATCATTCTTGTAGTGGGAAATATTCAGTCATCAAGTATAAACAGTTATTTTACTGTTTTCAGTTACAAATGTATCAATAAATACAAGATGGCGTTGAACCTATAAAACACCTATTGCTATCTCTGGTTTAATGTCGCCATGTGCGTTTGTCATAACATTTAACGACTTCTTAAATACACTTCTAATGTGCCATTTGAATATTTATTTTTGGCTAATGGGAAAGAAACCATTTAAAACTAATGCTACATTATAATAAGAGTATCGACGGTCTTCGGATCCTAAAGTTCGTACATTCAAAACATCAGGTGAGCTATCAGCTTGTTCCATTACTTTTATAATTTTTTTTTATCATTAAAAAAAATATAATATCAAATCCTTTCAAACACCAACGAATTTTTCTACGCGGCATGTGTGCAATGCCAGTACTCTCGAACGGTGACGGAAAACATCGCGTGGAAACTAGAATAATTTTTTTCAAGTCCAAGCGAGAGGTAATCACAACGCTTCTTCCAACGCTCAACTAGATTGCTCAAGTAGTTGAGTAGTTGAGGAATTTTGACAATCGTTATCACAGATCGTAAGAAACGATAGGTGTCTTACACTGCTTGAACGTACATCGGTGCTCAGCAGTAGAGCTATTGTTCCCGCGCAGTGTAATTTGATTAAAGATAAATTTATTTCAGTCAAAGGACAGTGCATAGGTACAACAAATTATTGCAGTAACTTCTCTGGTTTATTATCATTCAAAATAAATCAAGAGTCTTTTAAAAATACATTCGATATTTCCAGGGTTCATTGATTACAAAATATTTATTCCTAATTTGGTAAGTATAAGTAAATACTTATCTTAAACTTTGACCTTTTGTTATAACTCGCGCTAAATTAACAAACCTAGAGTTTGTTATAATTTATTTACTGCCAAAACGCGGAGGAAGATGAATAACACAATTAGGATTCATGAAAAAGCCAACCTTGTGCCGTGAAATAACTAACACTACATAATCATCATCAGAATACTGGGAAAGTTCCCTGGAAATAACTTTTGCTCATAAAGAACTCAACTCTACCGAAATAATACCACCTAAAGTCTACTAACTCCAAATGTGTCAACAACTTTTTAATTCAAATGCGTATGTACGGTGTTTTACGCGCAAATTAAAGAATTTTTATAAAAATATCTAGTACCTATTACCTATTTATCAATTGGCAGTCAATTCATAAGTCAAACCAAAGTTATTTTAGATTTTTCTATGAATATTCGATCGCCTCAAACTAGGCCACTCTAATCTAGATACGATCAAATATATACTCCTAACGAGAAGTCTGACCCGCCTTGCTCCAAATGATCAGTCTACACATAGCCAGACGATTATATAACAATCCAAACTACACATCGATTAAAATGCATGAAATGCTAACCGATTCGGTGTTTTTGCATTTCCAACTACTTTCCGATACGACCGTCAACTACGAAACGGGTGAAAATAACTCTTATCTCATAAATCATAAGGTTGGTTATAAATGTTGCTTTGGAAGGTTTGGATAGCTATCAAAATGCACATGCGTCGAAGTGGTGGGCCTAAGGCGTAGCGCTACGCGGCTACGGCAGACGGCATTCAACCGCCGATCACACCGCGCGTAGACCCGCTACGAAACCCCGCGCGCATTCATCGGAACTTTTCATACTTTTCTACTTAGAACTTTGTGTGACTGTGTTACTTTGTAGTTACTAGTATGTGGTGAAATGGCACCGTTGCGGTTACCCGTAGACTTTACCGAGATGGATTTTTTGAACTTTTCGACTCAAAGTCCGAGGCATCACTGGCGGCATCACAATCACTCTCATCATAAGATTGATAAGAGTGAGAGAGACAAGACTCATATAGTTGAGGTGATTTCGAACTCTGTGTTGGAAGTGATGAGTAGTAAGATGGTTCCGGAGAACAGTGTTCTTCCTGACCTGGAGCCTCTTTCGACTCATTTGGACGGTCGAGTGAACATCACCTTTGGGTTTAACAGTTCGGAGTTGGTTGACGATGAGTTCATGTTCCGTCACAACAGCGCGTTGACCGCTATGTACTGCGTCGCGTACTTGCTAGTATTCCTGGTGGGGCTGGTCGGGAACTGCTTCGTGATCGCTGTGGTGTACCGATCCCCTCGGATGAGGACCGTCACTAACTTCTTCATCGTGAACCTGGCGGTGGCTGATATCCTGGTCATCTGCTTCTGTCTGCCCGCGACCCTGATGAGCAATGTTTTTGTCCGTGAGTACTTAGACTTAATTCAACACTTTCTTTACCTACCTAGATTTTATTATGTGATTTTATGTCGGTCAAATATAAATGTGTTTTTGGCTGATCATTTGTTACCAAGGTCAAACAAAAAATTATTGAACTTACACATTATTTTATGAATGCTTTTGATAATCATTTGTGATACTACAGAGTACTTTTTTTGTAAAACACGTTTTGAGAATTTATTCAAGGCACGTACTCTCACCGAGTTTTTCAGTTTTTAGAAGTCACTGACATTTTATTAAAGAAACTAATTCCAAAATTTACATTGGATTACAATTTGTGTTTTTTCAGGAAATATGATGGTTTTTTGTTTGAAACCTTTGACCTTCACAGTTTAAATAGTATATATATGACTTGGTTCATTTTTAGGTGGTGATCCTTTATTTAGCAAGCTAATCAACCATGTTTTATTCAAATGAAAATATACACTTTTTTATTTATTTTCTCGGTTCTTCAAACTAAATAGGTACCCACTGGGCTTGCTTCTCCAGATGTAACTTAAGTACCTTTTTCTGTGTAGGTGATGGGTTCATTTCTCAAATAGAACATTTTTAGATAAACATCATATTTTAAGAATATTTAAATGAATACCAAAATATTATTATCAAATTTTTTGTTCCCATTCAAAACGTATCTTAATTTGAGAATACATTGCGCTGTACAAAACACGAGCTGGGTTTTTTATTGTATGTACTAAAAACTCAATACTTCCGCACTCCTTCAAGTTTCATAGGCAATTTAACCCGTCTGTGGACGAGATGAGGTTCCAATTGAATCAGCTGCCTCAAGGCCATGATGGAGGGTTATCATTACCGAGACCCCATAGATCAAGGACACTATAATTACTTTCAAGATATTTTAGTTTAGGTCCTTTGAGCACATCTCAAAGTCTTATGAAATGCAACATTTACGCGCTGAATAAGTATCTATTTGATTTTGTTTTACGTGCATCATCATCATAATCAGGTAGAAGAAGCACATTGAACGCAAAGACTACCACTTAGTCGATTGAGTCGTCGGTCCATCGGGTGGGGAGCACCTACGACTTCTGGTTCGTGGTCTACATTCAAGTTTTCATCAATAAACTGACGACACTGCCGTTATATTTAGACTGCGTATTATTAGTTTACTTCATAAATATAATGACAAGTTCACAATGATACTCGTAAGTAGAGGATCTAAAGTCCCAACGTCAAGAGTTCTCTTACTTTAAAATATTTATCGTCTATGAACTGAAGAAACTCTTAAGGCATTTACATCTATGGAAGATGATTTATAAAGCGTCAGGAGGCAACCTATGCCTACACTTAACGACACACTGTAGTGCCTGGAACAATGTTTAGATGGAGTAGGCTTGCCCAGCACCTATACCATCCTCTCAGCCTAGTCAGCCATATCCACAGGAAAGACATCGTCAATACGTGCGGAGCTGACTAACCGTAAGCTGACTGATAAGCTCGTGTTCATGCTCATACAAATTTTCCGAAATGAAAAATCCATTGATGCACGGCCGGGATTCGAACCCACGACCTTCGGATCGAAAGTCGAGGTGCAATTCCACTCGGCCAACACGGCTTATCACTCAGTATAGATACTATTACTGAAACTATGGCTGTGTACTGGTAACCATAAATCTGGGTAAGTTATTCCGTCTGATCTAAGTTTGATATCCATTTTAACATCATCATGTAAATGCAAGCCAGTAAGCGGAGATTGATTGATTTCGGTGCTTAAGAACTAGAGAATAGAGTTACTTTTAGAGTAATTAATCTTACGAGAGCAAAGACTAGTGGTTGCAATGCTGCCTTTTGGTCGTCGGTTTGAAAACAGTCGTGAGTTGAAAAAAATACACTAGGTACTGACAAGCGTCACCGTTCAGTTGGTAATAACTCTGCCTTCCAGCTTGGTAGTCCACTGCTGGGCATAGCCCTTCCTTCATCATCTAAAAGGTAAATGTCGTTCTACTAGAGATTTTATCTATTCGTTAGGTAGGCTGTTGATAATGATAAACTATTATTAGTACTTGGCCAACATCATTACTGTACTAAAGCAAAGAAATTATTATAAAAGCTAACTCGTACAAATCACCTTCTTTACAAATTAATTTTGAGGTCAAACTAAGTCAATGAGGTCAAAGAACTGCTTTTTAACCGACTTCTAAAAATGAGGAGGTTCTCAATTCTGTTGTATTTTTTTTTCGAATCAACTACCATCATCATCAACATCATCATAATTTGATGACGAAGCTGGAGCCTAGTAAAATTGAAGTCGGTTTTTCGAGCAAACCACTTATAAGTACCTAGCTATTTTTTATATATTAGGAACTAGCCGTCGTCCGCGGCGTTGCTCGCGTTCTACCCTTTAGAGTGTGACGTTTCATAATTCCTTTCTTAGTGCACCCCTACATCATATAAGGATACTACCCTCCAAATTTCAAACCTCTAGGACTTATGGTTTAGGCTGTGCGTTGATTCTCTGTCAGCTTCAAAAGAGTTTTATAATTGATGACTAGCCGTCTCCCGCGGCGTTGCTCGCGTTAGAGTGTGACTTTTCAAAATTCCTTTCTTAGTGCGCCCCTACACTATATAAGGAACCTACCCTCCAAATTTCATACCTCTAGGACTTATGGTTTAGGCTGTGCGTTGATTCTCTGTCAGCTTCAAAAGAGTTTTATAATTGAAATGATGATGATGATGATGATTTGTAAAGTGATACAAAAATCCTATCACCGTTATAATACGGTCGGAATATTACGGCTGCTGCTTTTTGATACCAAAGCACTCCAATTACGTTTGAAGTGCATCTTAACTTTTAACTACCACATGTCGCTTAGTGAAGTTAGTGGTGATAAATAGTTTCCAAATCACTTACTGTATTCAATCTTTATAAAAGGCTGTAAGTAGGTAATGTGATGAATCTTTTTTACTCTAAATATCTAACACTGTAGTCACAAATTTTATCCAATCGGTTTCATCCAGACCCAGCTGTTACGGCGTTATTCAATAAAGGTGACTACTACGCAAAAACTATAAGCAAAAGTTGATTTCGTCGTTTTGAGTCGCATTGCGCGGCGACACAGTCTCTTTTTAAAAGCCCACACACAACGAACCAGGCGACCGCGCAGTGTGCCTCAAACTAGTGGATCTTCAGCTGTTATTCATTGTTACCCTGAACTAAAATTTCATTTATAATATTTAATAACTAGTGGAATTGGTTATTGTGGGCCTTTACCCAATTAGCAAAAGAGGGTTTGTGAACTAAATGAACGATATCACTTAATAATTAAAATTGGATTTTTTATGATGATATTAATGGAACAAGCAGATGCCCACCTGATGTTAAGTGATAACCTCTGCCTTTAACGAAAGTTGCATATAGTAACTGCAAATCAAGGGTAAATAGATAGATAACACGTTATTGTATAGAAGAATAATGTTTTAGAGACTAACTTATATAATACTAAAAAGTACGGTCTTATCACTGAAAGCGATTTCTTTCAGGCAACTTTAGCTGATTTGGGATATGGAATATAACAACCTGGACCCTAAGTATAACAACGCATAGCCATAGACTATGTGCAATGAGGACGAGCCTTGAGAGGCATTGCACTGCGTCACTGAGACGTAATCAAGAATAGTTTTTTAAATTGAATTTTCTAAATTGCAAACTTGATAGATACTTACTTATGGAAAACCTTTGTCAATTTGCTTTGCAGACACTCCATTTGGTTTTTGTCTGCTTCATAAAGAGCGCATCTTTATTCGAGTTTAACACAAGTTCTCGATTTATTGTCACTTTGATTGAAAGATAGCTTATTAGAATTAGTCTTAGCTACCACTGTCAATCATTATTATCAGAAACCTACAGACAGTCTTTCTTTTTCTAAAATAGCAGTTTCGGCGATGACTTTTGAGCCAATTAAAAAAAAAAAACCAACAAAATCTAATCAAAAAGGTATTATTCCACCACATGCCTAAATAATTTTTCAACTAGTTTTATCTCGATTTTTTAGATCTCTAAGATTAATACTGAGAGGTCTGAGGGGTATATTGTACTGTGCCTTGGTAAACTTTTGGTTTTTTGCGCTCACGATTTTTAGTAGTCGAGTTCAGAACAAAATCGACTTCTCTTCGAGAGACGAGAACAACAAGTAGGTACTTCCAATATCGCCTCAAGTGCATTGAATCATGATCGAATCTAATTGAAAGTAAAATGAACTTTTATTTATTGTTTTATTTGAAATGCCTGATTGCTGGGCGCGTGCGGACGTCGGTACTTGACTCTGCTTCGTAATACATGAGTTTGTTGACGTGATCTGTTTTATTGTTCCTCGTCTTCTTTTTTTATTAAATAAATAAATAATAAATAAATATTAAATATTCACGGACACTTAACACAACGCCTTCTAGTCCCAAACTAAGCAAAGCTTGTACGATGGAAACTAGATGGCTGATAGAATACACACATACATTTTTTTTTGTAAATACATACTTATAATACATAGAAACACCCAGACACAGAACAAACATCTATGTTTACAACACACAAATGTTTGTTCTCGGTGGGGATCGAACCCACGACCCACAGCACGGAAGGCAGAGCTACTACCGACTGAGCCATGACGCCTGTTGTATTGGCTCAATAGCTCATGGTATTCAATGATTATTCAGAACTATCTCATATATCTACCTACCTACTTAGGTGATTCTAAGTGCCAAATCTTTGCGTTCTAGTAATAGGCAAGAAACTAAAGGTTCTTCAATAATAATAATTAAAACTTTATTTCGGGCAACTTAAGAAAAGTACAAGATGTTAAAGCTTATTCTAGGACCCAAATCAATAATAAATACCTTAGAGACTAACATACATCTAAATATATAAAACTCTTTTGAAGCTGACTAAGAATCAACGCACAGCCTAAAGTAATAAGTCCTAGAGGTATGAAATTTGGAGGGCAGTTTCCTTATATAGTGTAGGGGTGCACTAAGAAAGGAATTTTGAAACGTCACACTCTAAAGGGTAGAACGCGAGCAACGCCGCGCGCGACGGCTAGTACAATATAAAAAAAAATTCAAGACTTTTTCTTTTAGATGATTTTTGATGATTTCATACCTAGTCCACTTCTAAACATAATTTTATAAATAATTAATATTATTTTAATTTCATAATGATTCATTTTACCTGAAGAACAATGCTGTCTTCTCAATAAAATATTTATGAATGTTTCCTGACTTTCCATGTCATCGGTCCATCGAGTGGTAGGCCGTATTCACTTTCCGGTTCGTCGTCGCTACCTGACCTTTGCTCCGTTAGTGATTACCAATTTTGCGAGCTATTATGAATGCCATGAACTTAGTAATGTTGATGAATTGTTGATAAAGCATTGTTATCGAATTTATTTCAAAGATAAAACTTAAAAAAACTTAATTGTTTTTATTTCAAACTTAAAAAAGAACTTAAAACTTAAAGAAACTGATTAAAGTTTCAAACTTCAACTTCAGTAGCGATTAAGACGGTCGAAGTAGATTACATCATTCAGTTAGTTGATTGCAACTGCTTGCGACGCTGACAAAATGAACTCTTATTGCAAGTAATTAAGTTTGAAAATCACTTGGATAGAGATTGCTTTTAATCTTTGGAACTTGTGAGTAGTTTGGCATACAAATGGATGTTTTCCAACAATTTGTCACTTTTAACTTAGGTACTGAGAAGTACCTATATGATAAACTTAGACTGTTTATGGATAAAGAACTGAAATAATAAAGCTCACGTATATTTCAGTTTTAGTGGGGATTGCTGGAAATCCCCACTGCTACATTGTAGCATGCTACGACGTAATGTATCCAGTTTTCTGTAAAAAAAAAACCTGGAATCCCCACCAGTAGAGATTTCTCAGTGGAGATACTAACGTTGATACCAATTATTTCTATATCGTCGCATACAGTGTGAATATCTAAGAAAAAAACTGGTTTCTCAATATATTCTGATAAAACTCTGATACCATAGATTTTAGTAGAAGTCATATAAAAATGCTTAGTCCGGAATGGTCCGGATCAGTGTTAAGGTTGTAAAACCTGCACATGATGAGATGGGACTTTTTTGCAACACTGTACATAGATTTACCTCTTTATTCATTCAACTGTCATATTCATCATCATCATCATCATTCACAGTCCGACTTCACCCACTGCTGAGTATAGGCCTCCCTTTGTTTGTCATATTAGCGCAACTTTAAAAAATGCTCTATCATTGTCACTTGCATGACAACAAAAAGAGATGACAACAGATTTAGTAATCAATTTAGTTAGTTCAGCTTTAGAAGACCAATATGAATAACATAGACATAACTCGTGTCCTAAAACGTGTTTTAGTTAATTTTATGTTGCAAATAAACATTAGTATTTGTATTTATTTGTTTGAGCAGTATTATACAAATACAGACCTATATTTTCAATGGATCAAATCTATAAATAGACATATCTATATACGGAGATATGTAGGAATTACACGGCTATTTGATTTAATTTATTTCCAACAACAAATAGCTTGAACTTTAACATCGTTTGAGAGGCCTAGGTCTATCTATTTAGGTCTTAGTATGAATATTAAACCTTTCACCGGTCTAATGGTCAAAGTATTGGATCCGCTCACACAAAAATATTCGTTATTGGGTCAAATCTATTAATAGAAAAGTAGAGACAGTTTTAAAGCCAAATTTATAAACACAGGCCAAACAGACCCCTAAACTGTTTCAACCAGCTTTCGCTAGCGGACTTTTAAGTTTCTGTGAGGAGATTTCTAGAAAAAATATATCTGTCTCTGCTTCACTCAGAGACGTCACTTAAACATAAGTAGTACTTAAAATTAGCGGAATCTGAAATATGATAATGGATTTATTTGCGAATGGATTTTATTTGTTAGTTATTATTAGTCATTGGTGATTGGTATTGGATGCCAATAGACTAAACATTGATAATCTTTTAACGTACGACACTTAGTGCGACAGTACACACTTTTTATGGAAAAAAAAACTGGCCTCACATAGCTCGGCTTTTTTCACTGTGGATTGTGAGTTCGATATCCATCCAAAACAAACATTTTGTTGAAAAATAAAATTAGATTTTTTTAATCTTTCGCAAAACCTTGAAAAATAACTAGTCTGCTGTAAAAGTTATTAGTGGTTGGTGACAAAGTAAGGAATCGTTAAAACGTAACTTTGAAGCACTTTACAGCCTTTACTATCTTAACTTTACGTCCATTTTAAAGGCCGGAGCAGACCGGATGCGTATATGTAGACGTAAGCGTAGATGTGCACGTACCATTGAGTTGTAATGTATGAAACTGTATGAGACAGGACACACTGCTTGCGCAATGACGCGCACGTCTACATTAATAAATAAATAAATAAATATTCACGGACACTTAACACAACGCCTTCTAGTCCCAAACTAAGCAAAGCTTGTACGATGGAAACTAGATGGCTGATAGAATACATACATACATTTTTTTTTGTAAATACATACTTATAATACATAGAAACACCCAGACACAGAATAAACATCTATGTTTACAACACACAAATGTTTGTTCTCGGTGGGGATCGAACCCACGACCCACAGCACGGAAGGCAGAGCTACTACCGACTGAGCCATGACGCCTGTCAACATTACGCAAGCAGTGTGTCCTGTCTCATACAATTTCATGCATTACAACTCAGTAACTACGCGCGTGACTGCGACGTGACTACGACGTATACACGTATACGCATCCGGTCGGCTCGAGCCAAGCTTGGCAAGTACTTGCAAAGATTACCGTTGGGTACCTAGAGTCCGACCACGCTAAGCTCGCAGCGCTTAGGATATGACAGTATTTGAAAACCATGCAATACAATACAAGAAGGTTTATTGCCAAACAAAAGGTACAACTTATTTTACATTAGATATGTACGATTTTTACAAGTGCAATAAATAATTTTCTAATCTAATCTAATTAGATGGGTACATAAAAACTACCTCTATACGTATTTATTGGGTACCTCTACATGGTTGATGATAATGTTGATAGGATACAACGAAGACATCTTCATTACAGACAGGGTTTAGAAGAGACAGTAATTTGCAAACGGCTGCCGTCGAATATCAATTTGCCAACAATTTTCCTTAAAAAATAGCAAATTCTTGCTTCAAGCGATGTCTAACTAAATTCCATGAAATCTGAATCACAAGATGCTGGTTTATTTATGTCTCGTACATACCTTCTATAATATTCTGTTTTCTTACATAACTCCAAAATCAAGTGGCAAAATAATAATACAATTTGTGTAGCTCAGATTCTGATGTGAATTGACTAGGTCGGGTGAGAAAAACCCTCAAAAGCCACAATCTTCTCAAAATATCTCTGCTATCTGCAGATAGGACTTCACAAGTACTTACTTTTTTTACCTGTTTCTTCCCACTGCTGGGCAAAGGTCTCCCCCAAAACCTTCCACTTCTCCCTCTACCAGGCCTCCTCCCACCAACTCCTGTCAAAAGCGTCGAGGTCGTCCCGCCAACGCTTTTTGGCGACCGCGAGGCTGACGCCCGTATATTAAAGTACTCACAAGTATTTTAATACATACGTGTACGTTTATTGCTTCAATCAATCCGACAAACTTCGAAACTTTTATTATGTTCTCTGAAGCAGAAGACTTTCATTTGCAAACGTCTCTAGACACCCATCACAACCCATACACCATAGATACATGCCATAAGTTCATGGCTTATGTTAGCTATCGCCAAAGTCAACTTTGCTACAGCCATTGTTTGGGGAGATTTCCTATAATACGACCTAAGAGTACATGCATAATAAGCAACCAGAAATCTTTATACATAACGTAGGAATGGCAAAAGTACCAAAAAAAAATAGAAAAAAATGTGACTATTTGTGCCTGCATGACTTGACTAAATTCCAATTTTTTACTTGACACTGGCAAAATTGTTTGTAGAAATGATGGACAGAGGCCATAAATAATAATAATAATAATAATGTATTTATTTTTCTCCCACAAAGCATAATTATACAAACAAGTAAAAGCTACGGGTTAGGTACTAACTTTGTGATAAATAAAAGAAGAAGAAGAACTTTCTAATATTTTATAGAGCAAACAATACTGAATACTACTTAGTACAAAGTACAAACGTCTGGATACAAGTTCCCATTCTTCTATATTTCTTCTGTCGCCTGGGTAAAGTAAGTTCATATGAGTTAGTATACAATCTGGTGACGCAGTTTCTGGTCGCCCGGGCTGGTCGTCTAGTGCGTGCATGCTCTTATTCTGCCAACGATAGGCTACGCCACTCGAGTGCTTATTCAAATGAACGTCGAGAGGTGCAAAACATATTTTCCTAAGAGCAAAACGTTTCGCCGCGTAACCTGCGAAGCGTGCTTCATTACGTGCCTATTCTGGCTTCATGCTGAGTGCTCTGCCAGGGGCGGATCTAGGCTCTACCTATAGCTTAGGAAATAAATTTGATCTCATTCAACTCAGTCAAGGCTGGTATTCTACTTAGTACGCAGTTGTATTGGTAGTAATGACATGATTTACTTATCTTATGTTCATTTTAATGAACTCTAGGTCCTCCATCCTCCTCGAATGTGCCAGAAAAGCAGCGGTTCGGGAAGAATGGCGGAAGATTGTGAGACGGGCCACTGCTCCAATATGACGACCACGACCACTCTGACAAGAGTGATACGACAAAGAAGAAGAGGTCCTCCATTCAGTTCAACTAGGTATTTTCAGTGGAAATACAAGAAGATCATGTTGAACATTTCAAAATGGCCAATTTTTATTCTCGAGCTACACATAAAGAATACATGCACTGTACCTACATAAAGTAGGTGTGAAGCGTTAACTATGATTTTCGATGTAAGGCAAGAAAAGTCATTGACTTTTGTCGCCAACTGACTAAATAAATATTTTTGGACATATCACACGACACTCTCTAGTCCCAAACTAAGCAAAGATTGTATATGGGAACTATGAATGCTTAATTTTTTTTTTGTAAATACATACTTATGAGACATAGTTACACCCAAACTAGTTAAAGTTACTAAACCAAAGAAAGTTTTTAATAATAATGTTCTTCGTAATTTATGCTGGAATCCAGTTCTGGCGACGGCGTGGGTTGACGGGCTGCCACCTCTGAAACGGACTACTTAGACACATTCTCATAATTAAAACCTGCCTTGCAAGGCTTGCAAAGCATTTTCTGAAATATTTCCACAGGTTTTCTAAGTATAATAATATCAAACAGGCCTTTGCATCTAATCTAGATTTATACAGCGTCAGGAGTCATTTTTACCCCAAACCCCTTTGAATGGGATGCTGTAGTGCCTAGGACGTATGGAGTAGGCTTTCCCAGCATCTATACTATCCTCTCAGCCTATATAGTCGCCCTTATTCACAAGAAAGTCAAAGTCAATACGTACGGATCTGACTAACCCGCCGTCTTCAAGAATGCAAGCTTCTTTTAACAGAATGTGGCTCAAATCACCACACTGAGAACCAGAAGCTGCAACCACTACAGACAGAAGCTTACGTGGGAACAGCACATGCTGTCCTAAGGTATTTTCCACTGCCCATACTCGTCCAACCAGTCTAGACGGCATAACATCATCTCAAACGCCCTCCAGTTAACAGCACCATTTCCTACGATCGTTGCGACAGTATGTTTCAGTTTTCAAACGTTTTCTATCGTCAAAAGACCTATTTAGAGCCAATTTTAAATTGAAAATCTTAAAAGGGTGTAAGTTCGGAAAAGTTTACACTAAAATTATATTTTGTTTCAAAAGCACATCAAAGCCGGATTAGCTGATTTATTGTGCTTACCAGATTTTTTGTGACGTAATGGAACAAGCAATTGGACCAACAGTGATGTTAAGTGGTTACCTTTGCCTAGAGCAAGTCTATTGAGGACATGTCCTGTGAGGCAACAAGCTGCGTCTTCTGAGGCGTAAGAAAGATGGTGTAGCTAGGTAACCTAAAATTGTGTATGTACCTACGAGTACTTACAAAAGAAACCTGTTTTCAAATGAATTACTTTGAATGTGATGGTAGTATAACTACTCAGAGTCGAGGGTACTTGTGTGTGATAAAGTGTAGTTGATCTAATCAGATATAGCATTAACCAGGCAGGTGGTATTTTAAATAATCGTCAAATTGAGCTATAAGAAGTAAATAAATAAATAACCCTGGCGGAACAGTTTTATCATAAAAAGCTTAATATTATCGTCATAAAATAAAAATGGCTGTTAGTTTTATGTATTTTTAATACTCCAGACCAGACTTCCAGTACTAAAATACTGTTATTTTTTTATACTAACTTTATTACGAGTTCTTCATTAAGTTGTGATCATGCTATATGCCAGGAGGATTGCCTTTGACTACCCCTTTAGGTGCTTATCATGTATAGAAGTTACATTTAATTAATCATTAATCTAAGAAAATACTGCTGGACTCCACAGATTTTATGTAAAAACAATTTTGATGACTAAGACTTCATTTTGATCATACACAATCAAATAAAATTAGAGTAAAGTACTTGATCTAATATTCTGTGGCAGACGTGTGAAATGAAGAGGTAGGAAGCTAATAGGAGTTTTTCCCGGTTGTCCTCAGCGGTATCAACTGGTAATCGAGATTGGAGCTGTTTTGAGAGACAATGAAATACATCACAATAATAATAATAAAAAAAAAAACATTGCTTTTAGTTCACAAATAATATTCTATGAATGTCACTAATTGGTTACTGGAAAATAAGCTATTGAACTAGCGAGTCTTTTTTCAAAATATATAATATATAAACTTCTGTGTTACTATGTATTATAAGTGTGTATTTCCAAAAAAAAAATATTTATAAGTATTCTATCAGCCATCTAGTTCCCATAGTACAAGCTTTGCTTAGTTTGAAACAAGAAGGCGATGTGTTAAATGTCCGTGAATATTTATTATTTATTCTATATTATTGAATAGTCCTAGAGAAGTCTCCATATCTTTTTCTCCCCTTCAATCATTCCTCGTCATAAAAAGTATATTACAAATCACGGATTCAGGAAATTCGTCGGCAAAACACGTCATATATTTTATCAATCACAATTTCGCCTAAAGACAGAGACTGGGTACTTTGGAGAACATTGCTTCCTTTTGAGTACTTATGGAGTTTTGAGAAAACAGCGACTGTCATTTGACGTCAATTGTTTGACATTGACATTTTGACTTTGATGGGTACATAGATGTACATTAAAAAAAAATGACCTACAATATTGGATAAATGTGTTCAACAAGAGCTATCCTCTTTTGTTTTTTTTACAATATTGAACGTGGAGTGAGATCGTAACAAAGTGAAAAATAATCTTCTGAAAAATTCCCGCAGTGCCATGTAAAGCCTAATGAAATGAGAGAGGCTTGTAAAATCGACGCTATAGAAAACTGAGTAGTATTAATATTATCTTCTTTTCTTTTACCGATGATCAAGCGACTGTCAGAAAGCTTTTTTGACCGCAGTAAAATGACGGTGGTCGGATTATTGAAAGATCAACGCTCTTAGTTTATTAGATCTCCAATACAACTCTTTGGATGAAATGTCGCGTTTAATAATAATATCTTTTCAAGGCTTTGTAGGGGTTTCCCTAAGTATATTGCCTTTATTTAGTTTTTGAGGTTCTTTGATCCCGTACCCTAACCTAGTACTTTTGATGCGTAGAAATAAAGAAAAATGGCAGATTTGAAAAACCTATAGAAGCGCCGTCTGCAAAAATATTTTTTTTGGTGTTGCCTATTTATTGTACTGCAGACCTAGCGTGGTTGGACTCTAACAGGCAATAGGACCAAATAACAACATGTTATGTAACCTCCTCACCCTCAGGGCATCCCTCATCTTATCAAGGGCAGCAAGTCAAACCCAAACTTGAAGTTTGATGATAATTGTGACCCTCAAGAGGTCGGTACACAATGGTCAACGATTGCCAGTTTAGG
This sequence comes from Eulithis prunata, assembly GCA_918843925.1. NCBI lineage: Eukaryota > Metazoa > Arthropoda > Insecta > Lepidoptera > Geometridae > Eulithis > Eulithis prunata. Next base: position 577,253 of record OU974016.1, on the reverse strand, counting down.
GAGCAATTAATATTATACCTTTATCGTGATGATGTAACTTGATCTTGTATGACTTGAAAGAGAATTGTAACAAGTTATATAAGTAAGGTTTGGTTTGATAATCTTCAAAATTATTTTTATACAAATCTATGGTGAAAATGCCAACTATTTAATATGTGTACTAGCGATCTACTATTCATAAAACAGCCTACTAATTAGTATGCGTAGCGACTCAGCACAGTTGTGCGGAAAACTGTTTTTTTTCTCGTACGGTGTAAAAAAAGTTTATGTTTTATTATCTAGTCATGTTTTAGGTCACCGTTCACAACAATTCCAGCAATATAAAAACAAAAAATAACTCTAGCAAAGAAGAATCAAATTAAATTAGTAAGTTGCTTTTTATCTCGGCAGCTAGGAATTCATTCATCCCTGTTTGTCTGAGTTCGGAACACTCATAGGTAATCCTCTTACAAGTCGGTTCGCAATTGGTTTTGTACTGTCAACAGCATAGGTTCACTAAAAAAACGATATACTTTTTTTTAATTCTTACAGTGGAAAAAAAAGTCCCAATCAGCAACAATTTTTTATCTAAATTACCTGTCAGCTACAACTTATTCTGAAATATTTGGTTTAAAAATAGATGTTAAATTTTATCAAAAATTTCGAGGGCCCGGCTGTCAATAAAAATTACCCGTAGACGATGTATTTATAAGATTTTAAGCTGTCACTATAAAAAAAGAAATTATGGGTTGGTTCGGTTCGAATTTGAAATTGCTTGTCAAATCAAAAGACAAAACCGCCGTGTTTTGTCTCTTCAGAACGTTTTTTATCCAGAAATCAAATTATGTAGTTCAGCGTTCACTGTTTGCGGTGGACTGTACTTAGCTACATTTCAGTTGTTTCTGTAATATTATCTGTGGGCGCTATTAGTAGTTAAGTTTATGGCGAGTCGAGTTGAATCCAAATCGGTTACTTACGGATTGTTTTGTTTGGTATCCGATTGAAAAAGTAACTATATTTTATTAGTATCGAGTAGTAGAGTTCATCAAAATTTTATGATCTATTTTATAGATACTAGCAAAGAATATTAAAGTGAATAAATACATTTTAGGATTGTAGCCAGTAGTACCTAATCTGTGGTTTTTATTTATCTATCTATTACTAATTTAAAAAGATGATAATGTTCAAACTAAAAAGGCAGATCTACTAAATAAACGATTCTAATTCCAAAAATCGAGTTTGTCGGTTTGTTTGTTCGCGGATCACGCTTTAACTACTGGACCAATTTCAATGAAACTTATACCATTCGGAAGTCCCTTTTCCGGATTAAAACATAGGCTATATTTTATTGAAATCAAAGACGGGGATTCTTAGAAACAGCTTGACCTCTCTAAACCAAAAGCAGCCTTTGGCACGAGGTTCATCGTATGCCGGTGAAGGATATTTTGGTGGAAAGTTTCGCACGCGTACGAAGTCGTAGGTATCAGCTAGTTTCTAACAAATTGCTATAGCGTCTATAACCTACACTAAAAAATCACATCAAATTCGTCGGTCATGGTTTTGGATTCTCCTGGACTCATAACTTTTAAGACCCCATAGAAAATAAAAAATGGGATAAGGGCAGGAAGAAGAAGAGAAAACCTTAGTTAAATCTTTAGATTCTGTCTACATACACATAGGGAATACATGATAGGGTAAATGTGTAAGGTACAAGCACCTTGATGGTCCATAATCGGTCACTGCCCCAGACAAAGGTCTCGTAATAAGTAGCACTTTGTGTCACTACTTTTAGAACTAAAGTATTTTGACTGTGGTGTGGTGTGCCGAGATTCAGAGGTTGGGTTTTGGGTTCGTGTAATATTGTAACAAGGAAAGTTTGAAAAAAATAAGCAAAATGAAATATTGTTATGGCATTTATTTAACTGGATATTTATGTCATATTATACAAAAAAAAACTAAAAAGAAAGAGGTACTATGTGTAATGCAAATAGGTAAGTTCAGACAACGTAAAATCTACTCATGTACACTGAAAACCCCAATAGTTGAATTTCTAATTGTTTTATTAATTTTCGCCTTCTAGTCCCAAACTAAGCAAAGCTTGTACGATGGAAACTAGATGGCTTATATAGAATACATACATACATTTTTTTTTTGTAAATACGTAGTTATAATACGTAGAAACACCCAGACATAGAACAAACATCTATCTAATGTAAATAATGTTGAATCAACCTTTACGGTCTTTCAGTGTAGAACCTCGTAGATCAACTAATGTTAAGTATGGAAACAAAACATTTCCAAGAAACTTGATTGTTTAAAAATACAGCACAACCCGCCACGTGTGGTCAACATATTTAATTAAACTGGTAACTGGTACGTTTTACACAGCATTTTGGTTAGAACTAAAGCTATTTTGTTACTCTTAATTATTTGAAATATGTAGATATAGGTATGCTGTTTAAAACACTGATAAAACAAACTTCTACGAGTAAAGTTGTACTCATTGTTTTTGGATAGACTAAAATAAGCTTATGTAATAAAATATTATGTAAAAACATCATAACCTATACAATTTTAGCAGAAGTTTCATGGATAGTAAGTTTTGCGCGTAAAAAAACTTAGCCAACTCCTAGCCTTGGCAAAGAAAGATGAGCTATAAAACCAAGGACGAGCGAGTTTCTAAGTAAGAAATTAAAAGATAAAGGATTTGATTTATTGAGATAAGCGTGGAAACGTTTTTGGCTGCAAATTAATGCACTGGAAACTTTTACGATTATTTGGTTTTAGCTGTTACCAAGCTCTAAAAAAAACTTTTACTTGCAAGCTGTAAAAAAAACTTGGTTTCAATTTGGTTCGTCTTAGACTAAGCTGGTTTATTTCAAATTTGATAAATACTGTCTCTAATTTTGTCGAAACCTGTAAGAAATGCGAGATTGACTCTATAATAATCATGGTTTTTTTTTCATACTTGAAATCAACCAGCTTAGTCCAAGATGAACCAAATTGAACCCAAATTTTTTACCCAAGGATATTAGTTTTTTTTTCTCACATAGTCTTGCTAGGTTTACCCATCATTACCGGATCCACGGGTCATTATAACCCATAGACTACAACTCTACATGACTCTACATTTTAACTCTGGACTTAGTAGGTAGCAATTTTGTACCTAGGTATACCAAATTCCTTGTATCCGGACAATATTTCTTTCAACTTATTTTCCGGTGATCTACGAGAAGAACCAAAACACGTGATAAATATGAGAGCAGTCAGCCAAAACCAATAAAATAGGAACTTTACGAGCGAATGTTACAGTTAAATAAGGAAAAACATCTTCCCGGTGAAACAGACGGTCAATCAAAGCTTTTTCTTATAGGCTTATGGTCATTAACTTTTATTTAGAAGAACTTTTACAATTTTAGCGATAAGACCGCCCATTGTACCTCATACTTAAAACTTATTTCTCTTTTATTGTTTTTCTTCTTTTCTTGGTGTGCAATAAAGAATATAGCTATCTATCTATTTTATAACGTTATTATACCTACTACTGCTTGTTTTTTTTTAAAACTCTTAACATACAAGGTCGGTGCTTAGATATTGATCTGACGCTTTTTTTCTCATGCAAAAATTTATAAAAAAAACCAATCATCTTTCGAAGAATATTGTAGGTAACCAATATTTTTTCTGTTCTTATTAGGTTCTAGGATTTTACTTGGTACCTAGCATTTATTACTAACAATCAAGAACTAAATAAAATGGCATTCATAAAGAAAACAGAGATGTAATACAAAATAGCGAACATGCTTGTAAAAGTCATAAGCATACCAACCATACATACAATGGTTATAACTATTCATACAGAATTTTACGGAATCTAGCATAAAGCAAAATGTACATCTTAGAACTATATTACTTCCCAGAAAAAGGGAATTGAAATTTTCGCCAGAATTCCTTTTAAACAAGTCTCTTTATGAACAGTAAAATAAATCTCGGGTTATGCGTTAGGATTATCCTTTGAATATTTTGAAAAGGCAAACGCAGCCAAATTTTTTACTGAATTTGCATATTCCATGCACTTTGTACCTATTGTCTGTTCGCAAGGAGATGGACATTTAGAAAAATGAACTTGAAAATTGGTTTTCAGATTTTTTGGATGATACTGTGAGATGAGTATCAAAATTGGAAAAGTTATGCGTTGTTTTGATGAAACTAGATGTCGTATTTGCTAGACTATGTTCAAAATATGGGAAAATCTTACGTATTGGGTGTATTGAGCCCAAGTTTAGGGCCTACTTGACCTATATCCGAAACTTTTGTTTTGATAACTTTATTTGACTATTGGGATTATATACCTTTAACATGGTTATTGCGCAGGCAAACAAACAAAAGTCGATAAGTTTTTATGTATGTACACAGATATTTACTACGAGTACCAATTACATTTAATATTGGGCAGTCACACACATAACAGTTTCATAGTATTAGTATTTAGCTTTCCAATGTCATGAGGAAAGCGTCTCTTTATATTATATACTGTGTTTTTCAGCCCAAATATAAATAACCTCAAAATATAATTAAAATAATAAAGTGCCTTCACAATGTTTTGTGAAGGCGTTTTATGTAATGTTCAATACCTCATTACAGCGTTGTAATAACGCTGTAAACACGCTCATACAATGTTTTCGTGACATCTTGGAAAATATTAATACTCTGTTTTAAGATTGCACTGTTTGTTTGTTTGTGCAGTTGGGTTTTATGTGGCGTTGTAATATAATATTTTATTTTATTCGGTGTTTATTTGAATCCCGTACAATTTAAAGTTCAAACTATTTTTTTTTGGGTGTTTTCTTCATCATAGGTATTTCTGTAAACTGTATTTTTTTCAATCAATTTCAATGGTGAAGTCGGCGACAAAATTTCAGTGCCTAAGGCCTTAAATGTTTACTGATAATAGTTATAGATAGCAATTATCGAGTCTATAAAAGCAATTTAAAAAAAATAAAATCCTCTAATTGAGTTCACTGACCTAAATCTACTTCGCACGGTCTCTGAATACGGTCTTGGTCCTTTAAGGTCAAACTACATCATTAAATAGTTCAGCAAGGTGTGCGTACACATTAGAACTGAGTATTGAAACTCGTCGGTTAGACAAAGCGTAGAGTCTAACGCGTCTACGCCTTAGACCTTCCTCTCTATCGAAAAATCTACGCTCAGATGTGAACTTTTTGATGCTGATTTATGATACTAACATCCCTCCCGTAACTGTAGTTCTTTTTTTACGAAATGTAGGTTAGAATCTGGGCTAAGAAAGCACGAATTCTGGATTGAAACCGATTGAAAAAGATAGAAAAAGTTTATGTTATGCCACATGAAAAATATAATTACCCTAATTTGGTACATAATGACAACAAAATAGGTCGTCACTCAGCATAATACTAAAGTAGCGTGTATTCCTTGACGCCTACTACAGCGCTGGTATTCTGTGACGCCAATACTGACAGTCAGTCAATACTGTCTGCTAATTTAGTATTCTATCTGCAAGATTTGTCTGCCATGTGCATGCGATAGTATGTAGTTGGACCCAACGGCAACAGTTGGGCTAGAACTGTTAGTATTATTTTGACCCTAATCGCCCTTATAGGCTGGGTCAACCTTATCTAACGAGGTTGATGTAACAGGGCGCGATGGTTACGACTTCAAATGTGTGCTTCTAAATGGTTACAGCGGACTAGTTTTCGTATAGAATGATAATAAGAACATAGGTGTAGTCTCTAGGCATGGTAGACATCAAGGGTTAATTCTGTTAATAAAATCTGTAATTACCAAAAAAAAATTTAGGACAGTTCAAATTTTGCAACTTTTATGACATTCAAACAAAAATCTCATGATACTTTTACTAGATTTTACTAATATGATAAGAAGGTAAATGTATCAACCGACTCAAGATTCAGAATAATCATAGAAAATGTCTAATTAAGAAGTAAATGCAGTTGTAAAATGTTAAAATCAGTGGTATCGTTTAAGTGGGTTACTTCTACGAATGCAATGCCCAAAATAATCATCAATATATATAAAACTCTTTTGAAGACTCTCTGACAGAGAATCAACGCACAGCCTAAACTATAAGTCCTAGAGGTATGAAATTTGGAAGGTAGGTTCCTTATATAGTGTAGGATCGCACTAAGAAAGGAATTTTGAAAAGTCACACTTTAACGCGAGCAACGCCGCGGGAGACGGCTAGTGTGAAATATTTTTTTTGTTTCATAAAGTTACGAAACAAAATTGTCAAAGGTCCCAACACATAGGTAATTGAACAGAACAATCTTAAATTGTTCGTAAACTTATATCACTCACTGTATTTACTTGTAATTCCATAGGTCTAGTTCTAGTAGTAGTTGAGCTCTTTGTGAGAGCTCGTCCGGGGAAGTACTAGCACCGTACCTACTCGTATTTCTGCCGCCAAGCAGCGATGCTCGCATTGCTGTGTTCCGGTTTGAAGGGTAAGGGCGCCGGTGTAATTACAGGCACATGAGACTTCAAGATTTTTACGTCTCAGAGTGATTGACGCAGTGCATTGCCTTACAGGGCACGTCCTCATTGGACTTGCTCTGTGAGGTAATGTATTGTTATAGGCAGAAGTTACTACTTAACATCAGGTGAGCTATCAGCTTGTTCCATTACTTTTATCATACAAAAAAAAAAACCGTTGCTGAAATGCTATTTAGTATCCACACGTTTCTGACTGTTTGCAGATGGGTCGATACAAAACAAAGTTACGAGCGATTGACTGAAGAGATTCTTAGTTCTTGAACAAGCAACAAACAGCTGAAGTATGGAAGAATGGAAACTATCAAGGCCGTTTCGGAACAATCTTGATACTTTCACAACTATTCCGACTTCCGGGTACTTTTACTTCATCAACTTTTTCTGATACAAATTTTAAATAGTTATTTAAAATTTACGACTAATACAGTATTTACAATATTTACAAAATACACACGAAACAGTTGAGCTATCTACAAACCGTTTACCAAATTTTAAATAATGTATCCGATGACATAAAATCATGTTTGATACAAATATTTTTGTATCCAATGACATACTAAAATTAGACTACTTAAATAATTGTAGAAGTTGGTGTCTGAGTAATATCTAATGGTCATAAGACAAGTATTTATTAATGGTCACTGTGATTCTGAACTAGTATGTCTATTTTGTGACTGAGAGCTGAATTAAATAAAATTACCACAACTTGATTGTCTTTTCAACGTCACGTGATACAAGTGACAACAAAAACATATTTTCAGGCGTCATGGCTCAGTCGGTAGTAGCTCTGCCTTCCGTGCTGTGGGTCGTGGGTTCGATCTCCACCGAGAACAAACATTTGTGTGTTGTAAAACATAGATGTTTGTTCTGTGTCTGGGTGTTTCTATGTATTATAAGTATGTATTTACAAAAAAAAAATGTATGTATGTATTCTATCAGCCATCTAGTTTCCATCGTACAAGCTTTGCTTAGTTTGGGACTAGAAGGTGTTGTGTTAAGTGTCCGTGAATATTTATTTATTTATTATTTTATAAAGCTACAAAAAAAACAGACATATTGTGCTCTAGAGAAATGAATCTTACTAATGTACTTACTAAACAAAGCGGTTAGTAAATCATCAGACTCACGATCCATGGGTCATTAGGCCAGTCCCACGTCAAAATGGTCATTTTAAATCATGTATTTGTCTTTCATTAGTTGCGAAAGTCACCCCGAAGTTAAGAGTAGATCGGCCACTGGTGCTGTGGTCTTCGGTTTAATTGCTACCTAAATAATAAGGCTACTTTTACACGAAAAGTTTGAGCAGTCAGCAGTGACTGCCGTGGCTTGACTCTGACTGAGAGATTGATACAGTCATATACAGTTGAGGTTACAAATAGAGTTTAAGATATGAAAAATCTGGCTTCTTCTATTATTTACTCAAAAAAGCGAGGTAATTTTGAGTTGTAACCAAAGCGAATAAAAGCAGTCAAAATAAAACAAGAAGAATAACACTCGTAAAAACTTAGTTACGAAATTGCGTGATGCGTGATCAATATTGCGTATGTCAGCGCTTGTTTCCCCTCATGCAGCAGTAGTTTATGACACTTGGCACTTTGACAGCGGCGTAAATTTGGGATAACAATACCGTCTTTTGTTTTTGAAGTGAAAACTTCTTTAGCATCGTTGTGATTTGAAAGTCGATGAAACGAAAAAGCGACAGTTCAACAAACACTTCGATAACGCGGTCTAGGATCTGACCAAACTTAGCAGCGCCATCTAGTTCTGATTTCGGCAACATGAGCATAGAACCTTTTCTAACTAAATAAGTACCTACTGCATACTGGTTTTTGAAGATTTCACTTCTACCACGTGTGAATTGCACACAATATGTTTTTTTTTTCATGGCACTGTCGCTCGCTGTATGCTAGAGCAGATATCCCAAAGCCTGGCTACTCCAGGCTACTTAATCGCAGGCTTACTGGTAGCAAGGTGCGTAGATATTTCAATTGAATTCCAATGTATTGAGCTAACTACAGAAAGCAAATCAAACAATCACCTAGAGTCCACAAAGTAGTTCGTAGGTCAAACAGGCTGAGCAGCTCGTTTATTTTGAGCTTTAATTAACATTACCTAAATTGGGTTCTAGGCAATTACGGTTTAATCAGTGATTATCTCGATTAAAACGCTGTTTTTTATAGATCAGGGATTGTGTTATGAAAAATACATTTTTTCTCTTGGATCTTCCTTTATTCTTGATTTACTTTGATTTACTTAGTATTATGCACTTATTGTTTATTATCTTAAGATTAGTAATCTCGACTGTCTGTTTTAAAAATAATATTTTATATAAAGTAAATCCGTAATTGGCCATAGGACTAGTCTAGTAAGATATTATTTAATAGTATTAAGGGCTGTGGGTTTTGTTAAATAAATAAAATAAAATAAAATAAAAAATAAAATAAATTCTATGCAAAATATTCTCTGATGTAAACATAATATAGGGTTGATATGATAAGAAAAGAAAAGAAAAAAGTTCCAAACAACCAGTGGATAGCGAATGAACCTTGCTGTAATTTTGTGAATTATTTAGATGTTTTACATTATTTGTATGTTTTCGTAAGTTTGTACGAAGTGAATTTATTTTACTACACTATTGAGAAAGGTTTTGAAAAATGCATTGCGTTGGTAAAATAATACGCAGAATAAAAAGTAGGGGCTAGGGTTTTGTGCGGGTTTACATAAATTCTTAGTAATTTTATACCAGACTAGCCGTCGCCCGCGGCGTTGCTCGCGTTCTACCCTTTAGAGTGTGACGTTTCAAAATTCCTTTCTTAGTGCACCCCTACACTATATAAGGATACTACCCTCCAAATTTAATACCTCTAGGACTTATAGTTTAGGCTGTGCGTTGATTCTCTGTCAGCTTCAAAAGAGTTTTATATATTGATGATGATGATGATGATGATGATTATGTCTTACTAAAAATCTTTTTAAAATGTACACTCATGTTCTATAAGTAATATAGTTTAGGCTGTGCGTTGATTCTCTGTCAGCTTCAAAAGAGTTTTATATATTGATGATGATGATGATGATGATGATTATGTCTTACTAAAAATCTTTTTAAAATGTACACTCATGTTCTATAATTGTAAATGCAGTCAACTTTCTAAAAAGTTTCTTCAGTAAAATTCTACAATCGGTCGTTATTGTACAGCTGATCTATGACGTCATTGCTATGATGCTTACGTTGAGGGTTTTCCCAAAAACTAATATTATACTCTTCCAAAGCATTCTTGTTCTTCCTGCCAGAGACTGCGGTCGTCGACTCCCTTTAATTTTAAACGGCTCCGGAATAAGTCCAGTGCAAAGTTCGACGAAATTGAGGCATTAGAGGTATCGCCTGGTATTTGTCCTGGTATTGTTCGAGTGAAATCTGTCTGGAGTGCTGCTAAGATTCTATTAAGACTGGAACAATTTGTTCCCTGTTGAATGCAATATTTAGACAAGCTCTGTCGCTCTTTACGGGATGTTTGGCTGTTCTATGCCTATGCACGGTTTGCTTACACAAGGTTGGTGGTCTGAAGATAGGAAGGTCTATCTCTATCTTCATAACAGAGACGTCCATACTGGCTGAAATAGTGATGGAAAAAATAATGGCTCTGTTTTGTTTATCATAAGTAAACAAATAATGTTTTTTTTTGCGTCTGCGACAAATAGACCAATAATAGCAGTCACTAAGCAGGGCACTATTATGATATAGGTACCAAACTACGTTTTGAGGTTTTGGATCCTACATATTAAAATTTAAAGTGTTAGTAATGCAAGGGACACTGATAACATCAACATATAAAACAATAAAACTCTTTTGAAGCTGACAGAAGATCAACGCACAGCCTAAACCATAAGTTCTAGAGGTATGAAATTTGGAGGGTAGTATCCTTACCTATATAGTGTAGGGGTGCACTAAGAAAGACATTTTGAAACGTCACACTCTAAAGGGTAGAACGCGAGCAACGCCGCGGGCGACGGCTAGTACATAATAATATCTTGCCATTATGTCGCTTCATACTGCCGAAATACATACCGAAATAGTAATTTTTTTAAGAAAACAACACGGTGATGCTCAACTTGCAACTATTAATGCTATTATGCTACTCGTAATCGTGCTAATTACATGAATTCATTATTTTAATCAAATTCATTTTCATTTGACAGCCTTAAATTAAAGTCAGATTAAAACTTAACTTGATGGAAATAAATAAAAAGAAATCCTCATTTTTAGAAACCACATCACCATACAAATATGCATGTATTTAAGCGCACATATCGGTCAGTAGCGATTTCTTCCAAGCGAACTTTGGGTTGACCCGTTGAATAGAGTCTTAACCTTATGACGTCACGTCTCCTGTTACAGGGCTGTAAACCGGGTAATTACCACACCTGCCGTTAAGATGAATTTGTTGATACTAAAAAGACCCTTTTGATGGGTCCTTTGATTTTATGAAGCATTCATTGATAAAGTTTATCTAGATACATTTCGCGCACAGATAACTTGTTATCAGTCATTGACACTGCTTGCTCGATAGCTGCCGTAAAGCATTGAACAGGTGTTTATCGTGCTTTAAGGTGTCTTATGAGCATCCTACAAGTTTATATTTTCAATAGTGTTGGCAAGTATTTAAGAAGAAAGGATTTTATGCTTGTTTTACTGTGATCCGGTTTGAAAGACTAGGTTGGGTTCCGTTGTAATTCCTGACACATAGACACACATCTCAGAGTGATGAACGCCGTCCAATGTCACAAAGCACACGTCATCAATAACGAGATCCGTAAAAACGCAATATAAGAGCTGAGTCATCAACAACTCCGTTGGCGGTCTCATATAGAATTCCAGTCTCAAAAAACTTCCATCACTTCATGTACCTATTTAGTTTTTGGAGTTGACTATACGATTGCGAACATTTTATAGTAGGGGCAATCAGGTAGTCTGCCGGCCTCAAACGTAACCTCAAAAGGCCTGAAGAGTGATTCGCGTTTTCCTTTCAACCCCAGGTTTCCGGGTCACCCGGTCGCAAACCGCGGATTCAAAAGAATTGGGATAGATTGGGTAAACTAGCGGTGAAATCCAATTTTTCAATATGAATTGAGGACGAGCTATCGTCTGCAAAGTTGTTTGAGCTTCATTTTCTGAAAATACCGTGATAGTTTGAGGTTGGAAGTACTATTTCTGATAATCCAATCAAGTTTAGTTAGACTATTAATAAACTATGTTTTACAGCATTATGCTGGCAGACGTACCCAGGTCCTAAAAGTGTAACTGCCATTAATACAACTTACAAGTACTTAACAAGTACCTTTTTAACTCGGTAGGGTTATCATGTTTATTTTTGCAATTCATAAAAAAAAATTAAAACAGACAACATTTTTGACTGACGTAATTATGATGAGTGCGTGGATCTAGGTAGGGCTACAGACCATAATATAATACTAGTAGGGCTTAGAACAAAAGCTGAATAAGTATGCAGGTGAATAACCCTTTTATATTAACAGCTAGTAAATCATAACAAATGGCCAGAAAAATCTTTACGATCCAATATTAAATGCACCTGTGAAGGCGTTCGACTATAAAAGTTCAATTCAAGTTCAATAGGTACTTCGTTTAATTGGATGCTTGGTACCAACAATGTATGTTTTTAAGGGTCTGGTAAAGAAGTATGTTCCGCAAACTTTTTGTATGCAAGGTACATCGAGGAAAACGAATTTTTTTAGAGTACACCATAAATGAAAAATGAGTTTTTAATAATTTACTATTAATCAACAAAACATTATGTATTCATCAAGAAAACGAGTCGTGCGCGCTCGCGTGATTTACATCTGTGTAAGTATTTTTCTTCCGTCCATCTATTTAACTTTATGAGATAACTTTATTTTTCTAAGGCACATCCGTGTGCCCCGGCACACCCTTGCGGAACACTGTGTTAAAATACTCTTTAACATTTTACAGAAAGGTGGCTCAATTCTATACTTACACACTTATTTTTGAAAAAAGTTTTTATTTGCATTTCCCAGAAACGCTTTCTTCCGTATCGTAAAAGGTCCTGAACAAAAAGTATTTTTAAGAAAATTAATAATATTCGATAATAAAAAAATTTATTCAAAATATTATCAAGTTAAAGTATAAAAACTTTAACATTTGAGTAGAGCAAAAAAGGTGTATCTGGATAATAAATAAAGATACAAAAACATGAAAAAAAAAACTATTCTTGGTAATATATGTAAAACTATTAGGTACACGAACTTGTTACCATGTTTTGGCTAAATCTATTTCGGTCCAATAATTTATTGGCACTATAGTTTAGATTGGCAAAACCTTTCAAAGAAGTGCCGAGTAAACTCATTCTAAATTGTCACTTTAGACACGTAAAAAGTATCCGAGACAGTGAAACGTTCTAAAAAGTCCCGAACCTGCTAAAAAGCTTCAAACACCATACTTCTCGCCAGTCAGCTGTTTACAAGTGCAGCGGTCAGTGACCTCGGACACTCGCATCCAAACTGCACTTTGCTAATTAGTTTTGCCGTGTTGATTTAGTGGCGAACTGTTTTTAATGATAGTTCTATATCCAATTAGAGTAACGCGTGGTCGTCATAAAACACTAGCTTTAATAAAATCGAGAAAAGTTTTTTTTTATTTTCTCTACCTAATACAATGTTCAAATCTGATGGCTTTGTGAAATGTTGTTGCTGTTCTTTCTTTTATCCTAAATTCAATATACTTACGTGACTTATGTAAGTAAGTAATTACGTAAGTAAGTATACTTATGAAAGTTACTCAAGAAGAATTAAAATGTAAAAGGTTTGTTTTTCGAATGTTACTCTACTGTACCTAGTTAAATTAGTACTAATAACGAGTACATCTAGTAGAGTGGAAGTTATAATTATTTAATTTTCGTGCTATGTAGTTTGAAACAATTTGCGTTATGGATCAAAGTTGGCAACTTTTTGCCACAAAGGGTGTCAAAGTTAAATCAAATTGACGCCCAACGTTCATGCAAAGTTGTCTAGGACCCGAGTCTTGCTCTAGTTAAGGGGAACATAAAAATAAACTGGCTTTTACAACTTTGGCCCAAATGTGGCGAATGTTGTGTTTTGATGATATCGCGCTGTTCAAACCCCGTGTAATGGATATTGCCCGCTGAGATTAGATCTTTATTTATTATGGAAATCACTTCATTACTTTTTCCTGTTTAGTCCTTTGTTCGCGTCTGTCACTAAGTACATGTAAATATTACATGATTTTCGATTTCCAGATCATAAAATTAACATACTAGTAGTCGCCCGCGGCGTTGCTCGCGTTCTAGACCCTTTAGGGTGTGACTTTTCAAAATTCTTTTCTTAGTGCACCTCTACCCTATTTAAGGATACTACCCTCCAAATTTCATTCCTCTAGGACTTATAGTTTAGGCTGTGCGTTGATTCTAAGTCAGCTTCAAAAGAGTTTTATATATTTAGACTAGTGGTTGCGTTGCGCGCGAGCTGCAAGCAGCTCGCGTCTTTATTTTATGCCGTATTTTTATCAAAAACCCCTCAATCTCATTCGGATACCCCGTTGGAACGAAGTCAATCGGTTAAAGTTTCGCAAAAAAAATCTACATGGCCGCCATCTTGGAATACCAACCTTTTATTGCAGTAAAAACGCATTTAAAATTTAAAAAAGTGTAAAATTCCATTCAAACCCCTCAATCTCCTTCGGATACCCCGTTGAAACGAAGTCAATCGGTTAAAGTTTTGAAAACCGGAAATGACACGGCGGCCATTTTGAATTTCTAAAATGTCATAATTTTTCTAAAATATACAGGATACAAGCTACCTGTCAGTGAAAGAACGGTGGTCATACCTTAAACTTGGTAGAACAAAGTAAGTCGCCAAAGTCGGGTCTGACTGAAAAAATCAAACTCCTATAGCATGCGGGGTTGCCAGCTGCGGGGAACGAAAATGATCAAATGTCATTTGGGTGGGCCCAATCTTGCCAGCTAGTGGAAATTTTAATTCAAAATGTCGTTATTTCTACTTTTCACGTTCCCGAAGGAAAGCGGGGAAACTACCCTAAAAATGGGGAAAATTTTTCAACCAGGCAACACTCCTCTACCAACTGCACAACCGGTCCATACAATTCATCCAGGTAGGGGGTTGCCAACTACCCGATATTCCGGTTTGAAAATCGTGTTTTTTTCGAAAATCGCAAACTTTTTACAAAATGGCCGCCACGCCGTCCGCCATCTTGGATTTTTGAAAGGTCATAATTTTTCTGAAATCTCAAGGATATAGGCTATCGTTCTGCATAATCGGTGTTGCCAGCTTTTGAGTTTCGTAGAACAAATTAATCCGCCAAAGTCAAAAAGTCCCAAAAACTAAAAAGTTGCAAGTCTCTCGGGGTTGCCAACCAAAAGTTACGAAAATGGTCAAATGTCATTTAGGAGAGGCCAACGCTCCTATGCAGCCCAAGTCTCTATTTAAAATGTCATTATTTCTACTTTTCATGTTTTTGGGGAAAATCTCGGAAATTACCCGAAAAATGGGGAAATTTTTATAACCAAGCAACACTCCTTGACGAATCACACCACCGCTCGGTACAACTCGACCCCCTAAAATGTTGCCATCATACATAAAAATGGTTTTGAAAATTTTGCAAAAACCATGACTTTTACAAAATGGCCGCCACAGCCTCCGCCATCTTGGATTTTTGTAAAGTCATAATTTTTCCTAAATCTCAAGGATATAGGCTACCCACCTCCGTAGTCGGTGTTGCCAACTTGCGAGTTTCGTAAAACAAAGTAATCCGCCAAAGACGACCCTAAAAAGTCGAAAAATTCAAATCAAAATTGCGCGGCCGCCATCTTGTTTTTTTTTTTTTTTTTCACCAATTCCCAAAATCCCAACCTACAATCAGTCGGATGACACGCTCGGACGCCCTCTATCTGTCATAGTTTGCGAACGCGCAAATCAACACCGACGTCATCTTGGATTTTGAGAACCGCTATAATTTTCCTCTACTCGTTTGGTGTTTATACACATTTTCGTAGAACATTATTGTGGTGTAGCTCCACTCCTTCTTCCTCTCAGGGCATGTCAATGAGTCAGTGGTAGTGTAGCTTTATATAACTATAAAGATAGATGATGAGTCGCAAAACGTGCAGTTTTAAATAAATGATTACTTATGTCAATATTTTTATACAAGTCAAAGTAAAATATTCCTGAAAGGTCATCAACCTCAAACCATGGTGTGGTGATAAAACTTTCGTTTCAATTTTGTTCCCGATTGTACTAACTCCTTCCGCTTTGTCGGCTTTTACGTTTTACAGACTTAATTGAACTGCTACCTATCTCTTTACAGAATTTGTGAAATACACGACTCTAAGTCGAAGATGAGAAGGTTTATATTACAGTGGCAAGGAAAAAAGATTGCTCCCAGCAGATTGAGGGTATTTTTCTTCAGCTTGATTTGTGAGCCTTGTTTAGAAATAATACAATTGTAGTTGAAAAGAAAATAAACGGTTGAACTTGAAAATGTTTTATTTTGTCATCACTCTTTCGTTTCACTTACTTTTGCAGGTTCTTTGTAACTTGTTACTTTTAAAAGAATGTTATAAGTAAATGAAAGAGTTCTTTCAGAATAAAAACAATTGTAAAGGCTTACTTACTTAGCTTATGATGAATTTTCCTCAAGAAAAAAAAAAGAAAAAAAAAGGTAAGTCCTCGTTTTAGCTATGTTGAAAAAGTTACGTCTTTCATAGTTTCTGATTGGTTCTGACTTGATCAGATAGTAATCTAATAGGTAGTTTGAAATGGTTTGAAAATAGTTCAAACTGTCTCATGTGTATTTTGTAATTACCTACGTAGGTAGGAACATGTATTCATCATGATCGTATCAGCCTGTAAAAGTCCACTGATCAAAGGCTTTCCAAATAGATTTATAGAAAGAAAGCTTCTGTCTTCTCCATCCACTGGTTTTCTCATCAGACTAACGATTGAGGTCGGGGTTTGAGGTTAGTATTATCTGACCCCATACTGGCTTGACCCCGATGTATATTAACTAAGGCTGTAAGTTATGATATCATTGTCAAAGCGGGGAAAAATTTGATGAGACTGGGTTGTAAAGAGTGGTACAAAAAAGAGAGGCCTATATCCAGCAGTGGGTGAAGTCAGGCTGTGGCAGACTTTTTGATATTTTATGGCAATCACTTATGTGACTGGTTGTACTCTACAGACTCTACACCCATGGCTAATGATTCAAATGAAAATTTAAAAAAAATTAGAAGTACTCCTTAAAAAGTAGATTTGTATTTCTTGTTTTTTTGAAGCAGTGATCCCCGACTTATCCTTCTAATCTATCCACTCCAGGATAGACTACTATAATAAAAACAAGATTATCCTGAAACCGTTTGTCCGTCTGTCCTCAGAATCAGGGATTTCGTGTCAAAAACCTCATCCTTCAAATTCAAATAAATGGGATTTTATTTCGCTATTTTTGACTGAAATTGACTGAAGTTATTCAAGTTTTGGTTTTAAACCTCTCTTGAAATCTAATGTCAGTAAAATAAATATGAATCAATACTAATTATTACAATGTTAAAACTATTATATTAAAATAAGCTATCATCTTTAAAATAATTCTTTTCTCAAACTGAATTTAAAAGCAGGTACTGAACTTCCATCTAATACACCACCAGCACCATGGCAATTATAACATCTATTTAATAAGGAAAATAGGGCAATTCCAAGGCACGGTATAGGCATACTTTTTGTATAGAGTAATGTTTTGGATTTTAATTAAATTCCTCCCAAAAATGTCTATCAGGATATAAAATAATCTTATCACGCTTAAGTAAACTTACTTATAACTTATTCGAAGGTAATTTTATGCAAAAAAATCTTGTCTCAAAATGTGTTCAAAATTACTAAATACCTAGAGCCAGGGCTTTTAGAATATGCAAGATGAGCTAGCGGCAAAAGAGTTATTTGAACATGCAATTCTACTAGACATGCCAAATTTTATTTTACTTTTCAAAACCATAGAGTAGATTATTTATATCTCTACTATCTCAGGATTAGATAAAAAAAAAATACGGGTTGACATTTAATGTCAGCCCGTAATTTTTTTTTAAATTTTTTTTGTATATTTTTCTAAAAGTTGGTTACGTGAAACTGTCATCTATTTTTCGCATACTAATACGTGATAATAGTATGGTTTCAGAGATCCTCGTACTTAATTACACTGAATATCGGCTTTCGAGTCAGAAAAAGTCATGAAAAATTTCTTAAAATGTTTCTAAAATGGTTGTGTTTGTATCTGTCTATGATATCTAGCTCTGCGTTCCACTCAATTCTAGTCCACACGTTTCGAGACTAGGTTTTTTACCTTTAGAAAGCAGTGCTTTTGACTCGTGTTGCCTCTCAGAGGTGTAAGGAGGCAGAAACGAGGTCGCAAGTTGAAGGTTAGCCTTCTTACAGAGCTTTTAATGTGCATAATTATGCTTCTGGACACGTGGTTCGACCGCATGGTTCGATCAATCTGACTACGTGAACTTTTTTTTCCAGTTGGTCCGATTTAAGCTGAGATTGGTGAAGTACCTGTGGGGGTATCGTTGTCTTATCAAAACCTGCCATATACTAAATCATTGGTATTCTGTGACTAAATAGTGACATTGGAGCGTTTCAGCGCGTTTTTTGCTGTCAAAAGCTTCTTGTTTTCGTATATCTGCAGCCACGTCGCTTGACATTATGCTGGGCAGCGAACGCAGTTCAGAGCTTGCGAAATTGACGCGAAATGACTGCAAGGGCGACGATCTGCGAAATGTAGCGCAAACACTGGATGAGAAGAGTCAAAGACCGGGCTCAGTGGCGCGTCTTGGGAGAGACCTACGTCCAGAAGTGGACTGATATAGGTTGGTGATGATGATGTCACAGCTTATTTTATCCTTAGAAGGCAGAGCTAGGTATCGTGCAAACAAATATAAATTAAAAAAAATAGGAATTTCTCATAACTTTTTGACTCACTAATAATCATTAGCATTAATATTATTAGTACCTACGAGATTAATATCAATATTAATAAAAATGTTACACGAAAAAAAACAATACACAAATAAAATCTCACTAAAATCCAAACCCACGAACGGCAGAACTACAATCGATTGTGCAGAAGCTACCATCTTTGATTAGATAAAGCTAGCAGAATGGAAACGGGAACAGAGGCACAAGGTAAAAAAACTGTTGTTAGCACCGGTGTTCACATACTAGCAACGACACGACATCAGCACAGAGCTAATCAAGAATAGAATAGAAAATTCTGTATTGCTCAAGCCAAAAAGTACTTTTGGTGCGCAAAAGTGGAATGCTTCGTAATTTTTCGTAATTTTGGTGTAATTACAGGCACATGAGACTTCTAGATCTTTACGTCTCAGAGTGATGGACGCAGTGCATTGCCTTGCAGGACACGTTCTCATTGGACTTGCTCTGTGAGGTAATGCATTGTTATAGGCAGAAGTTACTGCTTATCATCAGGTGAGCTATCAGCTTGTTACATTACTTTTATCATAAAAAAAAACACTTACACTTACAGGCAAATTTTTGCTAAAATATCATTATCTAGGTACCATCTTTGGGTAGTGGGAAAAGTATTAAGTAGGTATATTTTACACCACGTTCGAGCCACTGATAATGTCGGTCTGTAGTGTCGGTATCGGTCAGTGTGCAAAAGCTCTATAAAACCAGCTGGAAAGTCGACGGTTTTATGCAATCTCTTCGTCGGAATATCTGCTTCAAATTGAAGGTTTTAAAAGCGTTTTGCGCGGGATCTAAAAAATATAAAGCCTGCTATTTATTTCAGTAAAGCTTTGGTTTTTTAGGAATTAGAAATCGTCAGCATAACGGCCGTCATTTCCTATCTACGTACTCTTACTTGGTTAAGAAAATCAGTTTTCTTTGTGTATTCTTTTATGTGAGTTACATCATCATTTTGATACAAAATATATTACTTTTTATTAACCTTGGGCCCAAACTTGTTTAAATTATCTCTTGGTTTACCAAAGGTAATTTTTTCTACTTCTTTTTATATGAAAACGGCAGAGTAACATTAAAACAGTTGTAAAATAACGGCATCGGCTTTAATAAAACCAAGAATTCAACCATTTGCATTTTATCTTGTAGAAAATTTCACAAGGTAGCTTCTACATTTTTCATATTTATAATACGTGAATATTTTATGAGGAATAAAATTTATGCGTGTAATAGTCTTTATATTTAGTCATCAGATCCTCCTTGCTTTCCCTTTGAAATTTTGGTTTGATGACATGTCGGTAATTAGTTTACTTCAGCGAAACGAAACGCCGCCGGGATAATTAATTTAATCGGAATGTGTATGCCAAATACATACATATTTTAGTCGTGCGTTTGACTACCCCCATTATCTAAAGAGAGATCGTGGGATGTTTGCGTCCATGACAAATTATAAGGGATTTTTACACCAAGTTGTTTAGGGAGCAATAAAGACAAACTTGTACTCATATGAATGTGGTTCAAAAAATATACCTGGAAAATATTTATGAAAAAAAAACTCTAAGCTTTTTTTAAAAACGGGTTTTTGCAGAAAGTAGAAGGCCCAACGAATCTCGATACTTACAGTTTTTGAGATTATAATAATTGTTCCTTTTGCTACATCCTGTATTTACTTCAATCCAGAAAATAACACTTCAATATCAAAGAAAATGAGTTCAATAAAAATGTCAATAATAACTTCCAATCTGGTCTAATCGTCGTTTTCAATTTCATAATATAAAGCCGAGTAAACAAGTACATTAGTGGTCCCCCTCTAACCCCTATAAAATCTTATTAGCCATTCTACTCCAACTTACCGTATGCTAATAATTCAAGCCTCAGTTTCCCGATAACCCCACCACGCCAATATTTGACCAATGTTCGGGTAAATAGTGCATTAGGCTGGGCACACAGTGAACGACTTTATTGTGACCTTTTGATTCGTACTACTATTGACTAAAAGTGCCATAATAGCTATGAACACTTTGGAGTGCCACTGACGTAACAAGCTTTATTTGTACAAAAGGAGTTAGGGCATTTCAGGTCCCGATTTGCATACATTTGGTTGATTTTTAAATTAATAACTTTTGTTGGTTTTATCATAATCTATTATGCAGTAGCAGTCACAAAAACGCAAAATACAGTAATTAATTTGACGTAAACACCCGTATATACGATAAATATCATTGAAAAAGACGCATTTTTCAAAGTTCAATGTTTAATAACTAATGATTCCCGCTTTTTTATAATGACATCGTTACATTTTTCAAAACTGCATTTTAAGTGTATTGTAACAAACAAAGTGCTAAAATTGCAAGTTTAAAAAAAAGTGGGACCTGGGCTCCATCCAATTTGCCCCAGACCCTTTGGTATAAACTGCAATTTTTTTTCTTCTAAAATCTATCAACAGTTGGAAAAATCTTATTAGGTTAAGGTTACATACGCACTAGGCAAACAAATAGGCATTTCGATAAAAATTTCCGTTTGACTAATTAAACG
This sequence comes from Eulithis prunata, assembly GCA_918843925.1. Lineage (NCBI taxonomy): Eukaryota > Metazoa > Arthropoda > Insecta > Lepidoptera > Geometridae > Eulithis > Eulithis prunata. The sequence goes on along the minus strand of OU974016.1, from coordinate 556,157 downwards.
GTTTTTATACCGATAAGTCAATGCTCAAAGAAGGAGTTATTCCCATCGAGCCCACTGGCCGGCGAGATGAGACAAAAACTCCCAGTATACTTTAGTAAGAAGGAACGTATAGATAGATTGTACCTACCTATATCTACACACTACAACTTTACATGACACTGGCAGCCAGCTGTTAACCTCAAAGTTTCGACTCAAATCAGCACAAAGGTTTGCAAATCAAGCTGTGTCTACATTTACGCAGCGGTTCGGCGTCAGAGCGCAACTTGTAAACACGCCCTAATGATGTACCTGATGTTGATCGCGTTTGTATTCCTCGAATACTAGGTAGAGTACCTTGTAATCTGTACTTCCACTACTAATAGTCATTCAAAGTGAAATGATACCTTTTCAGGATAATATTCAGATTTAGAGCCATTTTGCTATCTAAACTAGTCTAAATATAAAAACTCTTTTGAAGCTGACTGAGAATCAACGCACAGCCTAATCTGTAAATCCTAGAGGTATGAAATTTGGAGGGTAGTATCCTTATGTAGTGTAGAGGTGCACTAAGAAATGAATTTTGAAAGGGTCTTAAATTAGGATCAAAGATTTTAACCAAATAATGCGTATGCTGCTTCCACGCGAGCAAAGCCGACACGGGGACAGCTAGTTTCCTTATATTCTTATCCATTACAACAGTATTTTATCCACTGAATCAGCAGTGCACCTAGCCACGCTATGCCAGTGCATTTGGCGAAGCAGTGCAGGGTTCAACGACCGGCCCGCTGGCACTGCTGGCCTGGTTTTGAATCGATCTGCCGATTATTCCATTCCTTGAAACGTTTTGATTTATCTAGCATTGCTTTGTTTATATTTTCGTAGCACGAGGCCAATACACTACATTATTTAACTACTATTGAATATCGTGCAGGTTAAAAATTATCATACAATTCTAACTTTTTATTGATTTAAATATCGTGCAGGTATCATAAACTTCGAACTTTCTATTGATTTAGAACTTGAATTTATATACTAGTGATTTTTAACAAAAACATTTTTTGAACTTCACCCAAGTTCTGCAAAGATCAACACCAGGGTAGGTGTAAAATAGCAATACCATGTAATAGCTAAAAGTACTTGGATGAAATTACTTTGTGGATTTTGGTCCATAATTTTCAGTTGCAGCCTATTTTATAAACATTGGTGATATTTTTGAAGTAGTATTTTCATACCCTGTATAATAACTTTAAGTTTAATCACGGGTATCTTGAGGACGTTTGAATAATATTATTCTTAGCTATTGTTAAGTAGTTACCTAAGTAACGAAGTTCTTCGTAAACTTCTAAGAACCGATCTACCTGATGGGTTCTTAGAAATTAGAATTCACGTGTTGTGGGTGTACTCGTTAACTTAGTAAACCTGATCCAAGAAAACAACTTATACAAACTATAGACAAGTTACATCGTGGGGTACCGAGGCCCTCCGGGTTTTCAAAATTCTTTCACGGCGTCTAGTCGAAGCGACGCGTGACCCGAGGGCTGGTGATTATCTAGGCCAGCGTATCAGCATTGCTATTCAGCGCGGCAATGCAGCCAGTGTCTTGGGCACGCTTCCGATTGGTACTGATTTGGACCAGTTGAGCTATCTATAAATCGTTTGCAACGGTTTGTAGATGGCTCAACTGTTACATGTGTATTTTGTAAATATTGTGAATATTGTAAATACTGTATTAGTTGTAATTTTCTTTGTGAATAAATCCATTTTAGGCAGTTACATATAAAAAAATGTGTTGACACCTAATTATAGCAAGTGCCTGTACAGTACTTAACTGATATTCTTAATGTCTTAGTATTAATTACTACCCTCTGCGGGTATTGAACAAGAGCCTCTCGTTAGCATCATCATACCGCTTTTTGTTACTACAGGAGTCATAACAGATTTTAATTTATTTTTACCTAGCTTCCACCTGTGACTCTGTCCGCGTTCCGTTATACGCTGTTAAAAGTAAATTATGTGTAATCCAGGTTATGAACTATATTCCTAGTTTCATCCAAATCTGTCCAGCAGTTGCAGCGTGATTGAAACACCAACATCTAAACTATGACATTTAATAATATTAGTGGGATGAGTCTGGTGATCTCCTGAGCCCGTATAGTCTGAATTTTGCTATGTTGATTTGCGACAAGCGAGAATCGAGAAACACGCAGTTTTTGTACGGAGAAAAATAGTTGGCAAATCTCCCGCTAGAGGCGCTTATCGGGTTTTCATACAAAATATCTCGCAAGTCGCTTCTCGATATGCGTTTTGATCAACAAAACAAAACTCAGACTACGGGCTCTGATCACTCTAACAGCTGTACCGGACAGTACAGAGTCATTAATAATACCCATCTATTTTTATGAGAAAGACATTATCGCCAGGTCCTGAGAAGCTTATGTGCCTTCTAGGAAATATTCTGCTTTAATGGCGGTCTTATTTTTAACGGGCTAGGTTTTGAGGCTAGGCGACAGGCGTGTAAGGTATGTGAAAGTGTCTGTTTGTTATATTTTCACGTAAAAGCAAGCAAGCTCGTATAAGTCAGTAGCCAACACTGGTGACGGAGTTTTTAGGCCGCCTTAAGGCTCCCGTTATGGCTTAACGACTGGCTAGTGCTAACGTGCCCTGCGAAGCACGGAAGTGCTCAGAGCCCGTAGTCTGTGCATTTGTTTTACTTTCGACTCGATTATAGCACACGCAAACGCATTCGCAAAGCGAGAAATTTTGTTGGGAATTGCATAATTCCAAAATCTTCCGCTAGAGGCGCTTATCCGGGATTCATACAAAATTTCTCGCTTTCCGAATGCGTTTGCGTGTGCTATAATCGAGTCGAAAGTAAAACAAATGCACAGACTACGGGCTCAGATGTAAGTTCCACTACCTATAATATTTTTACGTGTAAGCCGTTGAAGCGATCATAATGAAACTCAGCACAAAATGTACCTGAAACATACCAAATATAGTTAGTTTATTGCATACCTAACACACTTTTTATTTTTCAACACTGTGTACTATTTTATCATCTCCGTGGGCAATTTAAGTTCTAAAGTAAATTTAGTTTTGGTTAAAAAAAATTATACAACCTCTGATGTAGCAAGCCCATACCCCACCCGATGTAAAGTGGCAACCACTGCGTGTAACGATGTATTGCCTCACTGAGCACATCCACTGAGGACGTGGCTTGTGATGTCTTGCACTGCGTCCAACACTCTGAGACATAATGGTGCGTATAATTGCACCGACGCTCATACCCTTCAAACCGGAACACAGCAATGCAAGTTACAGTTTAGCTTTTTTAACCCATTCGCTGCCGGTTTTCACTGATTTACGGTTGCATTTATTTAATATAAATAAAATAAATAGCAGTTATACAAAGTACATAACTCACAGAGTCGACGTGACCTAAATTCATAATTAGGACGAGAGGGAAGGGAATAACAATAATTCCTGTGCGTTCCTGTTTGAGTAACAAAGTGTTTGTTGATACGGAACACGATTTGGAATTTAATATTGGATTTCCTGATTCAGTCAGGGAATTTAACGTGTATTTAGTCCAGATTTTAACAAACCATTTTGTGGAAACCGTCAATATTTGTACGATAATCTTATGAAATGGGAACTCTGAACGAAAGATTTAAGTACCAAAAAACGGGGACACCTTCTGAAAGATATCTCATTCTGAATGTGGTGTGCGAATCATTCACAGCTTCCACACTCAGAGACGTTACTTAAACTTACGTTTTACGGTATCTTGTTCAGAGATGAAAGTAAATAATTCGTATTAATTGGACATGCCAAAGCTATGATATGTAACAAGCTGGTTAATAAATAAAATATCTGAATATTTGAAAGAAGAAAAAGAGAAAAGAAGAAGAAGAGATGTCAAGAGATTAAGACACGTATGCCGATACAGAATTCGATACTCAAGCATACATTTGAGTAGAGATTTTTTACTATTCTTGAGTCTAGATCAGTGCATAAGCAGTAAATCATTAGCGCAATTAATTGAAATAATTAATTGAACATTAATCATAGGTACTTCCAAAAATTTTTGTAATCTGTGAAGTATCCATTACATTACTGCATCCAAACGTTGAAGAGTCTGTCAGGGTAGCAACCGCTATCGAAGGGCCGATACTCCTCACTCGACCCGCTGACCCGGCGCCAAGGGCCTGCATCTAACCAGATCTGGGTTACTGCAGCCTCAGGAGTTTACGAGTGGAACTGACAGCCTTGTGATCAGTGTCATTTTTCTACCCCGCTGCGAAAGAATCTATTCGCATTGTTGTTTATTTGGCTTCATTAATTTTGATAGAATATTCGACATCGTCAAAATTGCAGGCCGTAAATGGGAGAGACTAGCTCAGGACCGCAGTGGATGGCACAAACTTGGGGAGGCCTATGCCCAGCAGTGGGTAAAGTCGGGCTGTGGATGATGATGATGATTAAAATAAGCTCATGAATCCCTTAAACATACAACTCGTAACTTAACTAAATATTATATTAGGGTGTTTGTATCTATGGGGTAGCCAGTACTTACTTATCTTATAAGCTAGAAAACATTTCATGATTCATCAGATCGTATTGCAACTCCTAACTGGAATCTGTCGATAAAAGATCTTTTATTAACAACACCCTATATTAGATAGATAGGTAGATAACTTTTTATTGTTCACCACAATAACAGTACCTACAAGAAACACATAGCATAAAAAAAAATTGGTAAGACAATGCCATAACGCTGAGAGCGATCAGTTGCAGGAAACCAAAATTTTTCAAAAAGGTTTCGTTTCTAAACAAAAAGCAGGAATAAATGTTACCCACTATCCTCAAACGTCAAGAAACCATTAACAAATCACTAAAACATAATTAGTTGAATTTAAAGTTAAAAAATTCAAAGGCTACCCGAGTACCTTGACAGAACTAGGCCAGCAATCAGTTAAATATCATTATTATTTCTTCGGAATCACTGCAAAGCATTGCATGTGGAAAGCCAATAGGTCACGCAGCTGTCGTTGTGCTGGTACCTACGTGTATCTTTACCTTTCACTCAAGAACTTTTCAAGCTCACTCATTTTAGACAAAACAAAAATAGTTTAATTTTTCAGTGAGCTTTAAATTTTTACAGCCATTTTACAGACTGTTGGTCAATCGAGAAGACTCAAAATGGTTCCTAGTAATCTAGGAACAATTTTGAATCTAGAGTGGACTGCTTCAGATCACAGACTTCAGATTGGTATTTCTTAAAAATTGGTGTTTCAAGGCTTTTATCGGAGTATAATGCTTTATCGTGTTGCTATTGGTACTGTTATCAAAATGTAGGTGAAATAATTAAATACAATCGTCTCATTTACTTTAGCACCATCAGTACGGGTTCACAACTGCATGGCTTCTAGGGAAAATGTAATTGGGTTTAGCAGCTTAAAGTTTAGAACCACTTGACTTGGCAACTAACTCAAAAAAATGCTCTCAACAAGCAATAAATATTGAATTTTCAAAAACTAGGGCAGAGCACCGTCCTTCAAATAATAGATCATTCTATATCTGATTCTGGAACAAAACAATTTTGTTCGGCCTTCCATGTCTCGCTAAGTAGTAGCCCACTAGACTAATAATCATACTGACTTTTCAGTGTAAGTGGAATACTGTCAGTCACATGATAACTAAGGGGCTAGTACTGCAATCAAGTGGTTTTCACAAGGTTTTCTATTGCCTTTTTACATCAATTGATTGATAGTTCGTGGAATTAGCAGTGGAGCCTTTTGAAGATTTCGTTTAGAATATCTTTAATTTTATTCACAAAGAAAATTTTTTTTAAATACTATAAATTATTTATTCACAAAGAAAATTACAACTAATACAGTATTTACAATATTTACAATATTTACAAAATACAAAATAGGCCAGCGTATCAGCATTGCTATTCAGCGCGGCAATGCAGCCAGTGTCTTGGGCACGCTTCCGATTGGTACTGATTTGGACCAGTTGAGCTATCTATAAATCGTTTGCAACGGTTTGTAGATAGCTCAACTGTTCCATGTGTATTTTGCAAAGAAAATTACAACTAATACAGTATTTACAATATTCACAATATTTACAAAACACTCATGAAACAGTTGAGCTATCTACAAACCATTGCAAACGATTTATAGATAGCTCAACTGGTCCAAATCAGTACCAATTGGAAGCGTGTCCTAGTTCTGATGAGAACCAGTGATGCTCACATTGCTATATGAACTTACGAAGGCACAATAATCATTACCTTACAGTGTAAGACTCAGTGCTAAGTTATCACCTAGGCAGAGTACCTAAAGTACCCTACCATCGAACCCATCAAAGTTTCAAAAACAATATTCACATTTACTGCTCCAAAAGACAAAAGGAGACCTTAAGGCGGCCTAAAAACTTCGTCAATAGAGTTGGTTACTAACTCATACAAGTTCGCTTGCTTACTGCTCAAACACTGATCTGTACCTTGGATATCTAGGATTTTTTTCCAAATCAAATCATTAATTTGTTTGTATTTATATTTTTTTGACAGTATTTTATGAGAATCTCTACTCACACATACGCTTGAGTAATGCTGACACCTCAGTTCATAATAAAGAACAATAGAAAATACTTTAGTCTAGTCTAGAGTGACATATCAATGGTTAACTTGTTAGTAACCCTTGCCCTTGCACTTTGTAAACCTTTCAATGTACATAACAATGTAAAAATACACTTTTCGGATAGAGTTACTCGTGTGCCGAAATGGAAGATTAAAATTAGTATTATTTTCACTTCAAACCGAGGTAAAAGTATTGGGATATCTTGTCTAGACCCAACGAAAAAAAGCAATCATGTTGGATGAATTCTCTTTCCCCACTCACACTGAACGTCAACGACGTCCATACTTGCTATAGAATTTTTTTTTACTAATTGGTCGTTTTTTAAATTTTTTATTGGAACTAATAAACTACATTGATTGAAAAACTTAGTAAACTACTATTTGTACGGCGAGTATACTAAGCACATTGACGCAAAACGCCGTAATTTGAAAATATATTAGCACTATATCCGACAATCGGATGCTACGATTTAGGCATTCACGGGTTAATTTTCAGATACTTAGATTTGATATTATATTATGCGGGTATTGTTTCGGAAACAATAAACCGTGTGACACCAACAAGAGCTCTTAACCCTGTAATGCCCAATCCGTATTTTATCGTAATAGGCTGTAGCGCTATCGGAGTGCGTTGTGGCTCTGTTTGACGACGCACTAAATAAAGACAATGGGGACCTTGATTAGGGAAACTAATTTGTTTGTAAGTTGAATTTGATTTATTATTTATTGAAAGTAAAAAAATATGAATATGACACTTTCAACGTAAAGTTACAAATCTTATTTCCGTAAATTTTCAATGTTTTCTGTTTTCTACCGATTGTAAAAATATGTCAGCTCTTATTTTCAATGCTGTTTATCGTTCTTAAACTATTATAATTAACCTTGGTTAATCCCTATCTGGTTTTTTCTTCACTGGAGTTCTTATTAGTTTAATTCAGCTTTGCACGGGTATGGAGAAATCATGTAACATAATAAATGACATGACATTATTTAAAAAGTCATGCGTTAGAAAAATTATAATATGGATTGTCTTAGTTGTCAACTTGTCACTACTACTATCGTTACTATCTGCTCTATTAACGCCGTGAAATGATTTGCAACTGCGTACTGTATTTCTTCAGAGTAACATGACAAAATGTCATGTGTCACACGTGTGTCTATGGTTCGACCTATTTATTGTCAGACTGTCATGCGGCAGCTTAGATGGATAATCCCTGTTATTCGTTTTTCTGCTATTTATTACCTTTTAGTACTCGTAGAATAGGAATGTCACAAATTTGATTTTTTTAAGTTAATACCATGACCTACCACAATGTTTATTCAGTGGTCATTCGAGCGGTTACGGGTTGATTTTGAAGTTATTTCACAATAAATATGTCTAAATTCAAAATTACTTTTATGGGTGCTTAACGTATTAGAAAATAAATGAGTTTTTAGGATCACTGACTTACTAAAATTCAATCAGGTTGCAAGACAAATGGGGCTAATTTTGGCCCACATTAAATAGTAGGCACGTAAAATTTATTGATTCAATTCTTCACAGATGTGCTCAATCAATATGAATTGATTAAGCCCTTTACTCACTTCAATTTTACATTTTTGATTGGCAAGTACTTAATTAAAGATAGACATTTACGTGAAATTTTCTAACCTACTGATTAATTTTAATTTAGCTATGACTTTTAAATTACATGATAATTATTATTTTCGACCAGAATTTTGATTTACATACATTAAAAAAAAAATTATTCTCATCAATCTTTTATCAGTCCATACGTTTTAATATGTCAGGATAAGACTAAAAACCAACCTATCCTGGATTTGAGCTACGAGTAGGTATAAAAACTACTGGCAAAAATACTAATATTTTATACTGACTAGACATTTAGACAAACTACGTAAGTGCTAATATTCTGTGGTAATTTACACGTTTCTACGAGTAACTCCCCGGGCACAGGTTTACGTAAGCCAACCTCCAGCTCGATTTGTAGGGGCCAAAGTTTCAACCCTTATTTGAACAACGTAACTTTAGCCCACGATTTCTCAAACATACACGTTATGTTTGCTCATTGTTTAGAAATTCATCGAAAACACGACAGGTGTTTTGATAATTTGAAACTTTTAAGGGTCGCCATCACGCTCGCTCCAACTTTTATTTTTTGAGTGTTTTATTACTTTGTCTAGCAAATACTTATACTCGTATCTTACTTTATTCAACTTTCAATAGACTAACATTGTAATTATTTTGAAACGTCTATCTAGGCATTTGAAACAATACGTGTTCCATACCTATACATTAGTTTACTCATCTAACAGATTCATCTATATTATAGGTACAAGGTAAATATTCTTCAACCCGGAAAGTATCAGTACGTAACTCCATGCGGGCCGGGTGACCGGCTTTAGCCAATTGCGATAAACTCACAAGTCGGCCAATTTCGTTACTGAAACCCTACCCGAGAGAAACTGCCTAGTTTTTGGTGTCGGACGTGTTTTGAAACTAAATCCATAGTTACCCACACCAAGATAATGTAAGTTCTGAAAAATGTGGACGCATATATGTAAATTCTATGTTATTCCTATGGACCAAACACAAACAAACAAACCTATATAGGGAACAAGAAAGTAAACCCAATTGATTTGATAATGTTAGAAGTAACTTCGGCGTAGGAGTGAAATAAATCCCAAGCCGTTGCTAAGACCGCAAAGTAAAATTAAAGCCATATAATTCCTTAGAGAATAGATAATTTTTCTTTATAGAGGCAAAACAATAGTCGAGACCTAAAGAAACTTCTAAAAGAAGATTTAAGCAAAATTACATCAAACACAACCTTCCAGCGTTGATACTTCGAAAAAATAAAATCAAAAATTCAACTGAATTAAGAACCTCCTTCTTTTTTTAAGTTGGTTAAAAATATGTTGGGCTTTGACAGCAGCGTTTACTGAATCAGCCCTCTCATTTTATTGAACAAACAAACATTTGTGTGTTGTAAACATAGATGTTTGTTCTGTGTCTGGGTGTTTCCACGTATTATAAGTATGTATTTACAAAAAAAAAATGTATGTATGTATTCTATCAGCCATCTAGTTTCCATTGTACAAGCTTTGCTTAGTTTGGGACTAGAAGGCGTTGTGTTAAGTGTCCGTGAATATTTATTTATTTATTTATTTCATGGCCTTTTCAAATAGCCTGTTTCTGAAGAGTACCTACTCGTAAATGCTCTGTGTCAAGGTGTAATAATTCAGTATAATATTTACAGCAAAAAGTCAATTATCAGCCATCTTGTTCCCGAACAAATTATTTATTTATTCTAACACAACTTCTACCTAAACTTTCTAGGTTCTATTTAGTTATTTAGTGTGTTGATTGTAATCCACGACACAGCAGTTAATTAAGACTTGCCTGAAGATTACTGAATCATGTTATCAGTTGGATAAACATTGGAGTTCACTCTTGGCTATATCGACGGAAATAAAGCTGAGAATTTATAAGCCATGGGTCAGTGTTGCCTACGAAATAATTCTGTGCTTACCTACATGTGTACCAGTGCCAAGACTAGTGATATTTCTACTTCTTCTTCTCTTCATTAATGGCCTGTCCGTCATTTCTACAGACAATTTTGCCAATGTCAAGTGATATAATTGTAATAATATAAGTCAAGTCAAGTCATTTGTCAAGTCGGCTGTTGTTTGTTTTGAAAAGAAAATGGTGGATTTTCTCTTCAAAACGTAACACGAATTTTCACATTCAGAAAAACCACTTTACACACATTTATTCCAATGGCTCACACTTTATGTTACGTAAAGTGACTAAGTATTATTGGTTAAAATTCCACCAAAATTAAACAACAATACTCACAATAACACAAGAAAAACTATTAAAATAAAAGTGCTATGTGTCGTGTCAAAAAATGTCAAAACTCGTGTCATATTTCTACTTCTTCTTCTCTTCATTAATGGCCTCTGTTCGTCATTTCTACAGACAATTTTGCCAATGTCAAGTGATATAATTGTAATAATATAAGTCAAGTCAAGTCATTTGTCAAGTCGGCTGTTGTTTGTTTTGAAAAGAAAATGGTGGATTTTCTCTTCAAAACCTAAAACAAATTTTACTTAGATAGATAAATAGTTAATTTGACATACACACAGAACATACTGAACGGACATAGAAAATATAGCAAACATTAAGGATACCTACAAGAAACAAAGAAATAGTGATAGCTAGTAACCTAACTATTTATAGTACTTATTTTGTTTCTTCTCTGGTATATATATGCATGTCTGATGGTTAAATGTCCATTCCAAATATTTAACCTATCTCTAGTATTCCATAGTAAAGTTAAATTACCAGACCAACCTAGTTTATTTTCTCAAAAAATATAGATTGCTATATAACCTAGTTTGTCCATGCTCTACACAGAATTTTTATTATGCTCTACTTGTCCTATCCTAAAGTTCAAAATATGTATCCTAATTCATCATGTTTCCACATAGCCTAACAAAAACTACCCTCTTACGTAACATAACCTAGATAGTTCTATAGTCGATAGTATCCCAACTAAGTAATAGACCTCTCGCGTGTCATAATCAAGGCCGTGAATCTTACTCTCACATCGCTTTAATACCCTCATCCTCCACTCAGAAATAACCAATAACCTAGGCAGTATGTTCACTGAGTATCTGTGGATAATATTTACGCTTAAGCATAGTTAATTTCCCAGAACGGCACGTTAGTATACTTTAAAACAGTAAAATAATAAGCTTGTAGAGTTTGAAGCTGTTCTGCTGAAGGAGACCTGGGAAGTGTTTATTTTCTAAGATGGTAACATCAGTCGCTGCTTGGGTACTTGGAAATCTTAGGTGGGAAGTATATTGTAGAGCTTAAAATGTTCATTTACTAGCATTGAAAGCTTGTTCAAGGAGTCTCGTTTGGATTTTTATTCCAACTGGTTGCATATTTTTCATCGTAACAACCACCTAAATATGGGAAAGAAAAAAAAGAAGCAAAGCCTCAAGCTGTGGTCTTTTCCCAATAGATGGAAAATACCACATAGAAATTACTGATTATAATATTGCACGGGTACTATCTGCTCAAAACTCCTGGAGATGAACCGTTAAAAAAACTTTTTTAGAATTGCATGTTTTACTTCGCCGGATATAACTAGTTTTATGTTTAATTTCCATTGACTGGGCTCATTGTACCTCAAATCATCTGATGAGTGATCATCGCTCTCCGCATCAGTGAAACCACACCTTTACTCCAAGAAACCACAAATCATCATTCGTCCATCTCTCATCGGCTGCAGGGAGGATGCACTTGAAAGGTTGAAGGTTAAAACGGCCCAGTCATTTATCTAACCTTTGCGAGATTTTCGTTCTATAGGAATATCTTTATCAATTTTGTTTTATTAATATAATAATACTAGCCGTCTCTCGCGGCGTTGCTCGCGTTAGAGTGTGACTATTCAAAATTCCTTTCTTAGTGCGCCCCTACACTATATAAGGAACCTACCCTTCAAATTTCATACCTCTAGGACTTATAGTTTAGGCTGTGCGTTGATTCTCTGTCAGCTTCAAAAGAGTTTTATATATATTGATGATTAAGTACATAAGTAAATTAAAATATTACGATTTTACATAATTGTATTTCAATAAATTGCAAATCTAGTTATGAAAAGTAATTTCCAACTTTAGATTAGTTGTATTCTGTTATATAAATAAGTTAGTTGATTGAATTAGCTAGGTACTTAGAAACACTCAAATTAGTGTTTAGATTTTTGATTACATAAGTACCTAGTTGTACTAAATTTTATTAGGCTCAGACTATCTCACATCAATCTCAGATTATCAGAAAATAAATGTTACAAAATGAGTAAAAATCCAACCAGCGAGTGAAATCACCCGCGAATCACCAATGTGATGGATAATTCATAAATACATGTCAACAGAAGATTTTTATCTTTTATCGTGTCTCAGTGCGACAGTTAAACTGTAAAACAGCCCTAGTTAAATCGTCACCCTCTATTTGCCTAATCGCTCAATCCCTTCGTTTCCGAAACTTCCCGGATTCCCCGGATAGTTGCGAAGTCCCGATAAAGATTTGTAGGCCACTAAGTACCTCCCGCGGGGAATTCAAGGGTAAATACATTCCGCCTAATTTAGCCAGAAGATGTTTTATTTAGGCAAAACAAATTTTTGGGCTAAAGAGATTTAGATACTTGTATGTGTTGTGGGGCCTTGGAGTGTGTGCGGTGATAGTTTTCTTGTTAGGTATTTGGTATCATATTATTAATCTGAAAAGGCTCAACACATAGGCCTCTACCTTCTAGAAAGAACAATTTTGGACCTACTCATTCTAAGTGAGCAATCTATTAGGCGATAATAGACCATAGGTTTCTAAAAAAGGTAAATTTTTCTTGGTGAGGTTTTCCCCCGTGACTCAGTATGGGGCACTTCAAAACGGGCGTTTAAAATTTTGCCTACTGAGTTAAAAAGAAACAGTCCAGTCAATGACATCGTCCATCTAAGTTCAGACTTGATCATAATGGCTTTGGAATCCATGAACAAATACGACACTTGGAAGACTTTGAACTTTATCAAACAACGTAAGGAAAATTCAATTTGCCCAACAATAGTGGGCGGCTGTGGAAGTTTTCATTTACGAGCAGCTTTGCAATATTGTGTCCACAAAGTTTTTGCACGTGTTGTTTTCTATTCTCCTTTAAGTCTGAATAAATAAATAAAAATAAAAATCTGCTAATAAACTACTTTAGTCACAAAAACTTTTCTTTTTCACGTGTCACAAAGTGTTTTTTTTATACAATCTGCATGAAACAAGCCGATGACCTGACTTAACATCAACTGGTAACAACTGCTTAAAGCGAGCACATCCACTGAGAACGTGCCCTGTGTTGCATTGCACTACAATAAATAACTATAATTTGGAAGTTCTCAAGAGTAGAGTGAATAGGTATCTTCTAGGTAACCGTGCTACATCGTCGGCCACGTCATTGCTTAACGTCAGGTGAGATTGTGGTCAAACGGTTGCCTATATTGGATAAAAAAATAAATCGAAAAAAACTACACCCACCACTTAGACATACAGGTGATAAGTCACATGTGGCTGTAATTATAAGTGACTGGGTACAGGAGGTTAACCAGTTTGGACACTTCTTTTGGCCCATCAATGGCTGTATTTAACAATGTAAATAACACGGCATTTTCACGATATCTGCGGTGTACTAAACTCATACATAAATAGTACCACAGATCATTATAATACTTGGTAGGTACTAAAAGTTTTATTAACATATAAACTTTATTCACAAAGAAAATTACAACTAATATAGTATTTACAATATTCACAATATTTACAAAATACACATGAAACTGTTGAGCCATCTACAAACCGTTGCAAACGATTTATAGATAGCTCAACTGGTCCAAATCAGTACCAATCGGAAGCGTTAAAAAAAAAGTAAAAAAAAGTTTGCTACAAGTTTTTACACCATGAAGTTGTACCGACATCGATATTCTTTATTCGAGCCACTCTGATGTTGTGATTTCGTGTAGGTTTTAGTTTTGATTTCTGTGTAAAAACTCATTAGATGTTCCTACCGTGGGTGATGAAACCTAGTGCTGTAATTTGTACAAATATTTCATTTCTCTTGATAGACACATCTTGGCATTAATATGATAATGTTTGTGATGAGTCAGAGGATATATTATTGGATCTAATATCGTATTCCGATTGAGATGTTTCTATTTTCTTTATTTCATTCATTATGTTAATAAATTTATTTCATTCATTATTCCTGGCCTACATATTTGATATTGTGTAATAGAGTAACTCATCAGTATTGAGTATCATTATTCAATTTTGCTGTAAGTATTATGAATCAGATTCAAATTAGCCAATTTTGTATACCTATATAAGAATATCTTCTTCCGATTCAAAATGCTATCAAAAGAAGCGGTGTTTTATGGTTTGCTGACGTCACACGTCACACACGAAATGCAACAATGCAACCATCAAAATTCAAACTTCAAAATTCAACGCACGAATGAACCTTTCAACAAAGTATGAATGAAGGTAAAAACATCATGCAATTTGTATGTTGATAATCAGTGTTCATCTCATTTTCTTGGCTAGGTACCGACTATTCCGAAAAAAACTTGAAAACACAGCACGAATAAAGCTAAGTTTTAATACCCTACTCGGATATACCCGAGTACATAATATTTAATGTGTTGGGTACTTCAAAATGACTTTATTGTTATTTGCCAAAATTATTCCCAACGGGCCTTTTTAGAAGGTCGTATTTATTTTTAGCGGCCGGAAATGTAGGTTACTTACACACATTATGAAATATTGAAGGTCCGCTGTGTGTTTAGGCTTTTGAACAAAAACGGCAGAGGAAACTAAACAGAGATTTCAAGGAAACTCGTTGAGTACTGTAAGCTTCTCAAGGTTTTTTTAAATTAATCTGTTGCAGCCAAGACTGTGTCAAAGTACAGCTGATGAAAAAGTTGAGCTTAGCATACATAAAAGTTCCTAAATAGAAGATAAAATAATATGATATTTTTGGTGCATATTTATCGTCGACAAAACAGATTCTTAAATCAACAGCTGATGAAATCAAGAGGCATGAAAAATTGTAAAGTTAATCGAATAAATACCTACACCGAACTCTAAGTTTCAAAACTAATTTCTGTCCGTCTAGTCAATACACTGTCGCTGTGGCTGTCACCAATATCGGCCAGGATGTTATCATACCAAATTCATGTGAAAAAATAAAATTTGTGGTTGATAAAACAGAACTAAAACTATGTTATTTTTATCCTCGAACCTTTGCTTTTTACAAAGCTGAGTAAAAAGAAATCTAAAAATATTTTCAAGGAGTTCCGCGTCCTCTTATCTGTGACACATGGTCCCTAACCTTGTCGCGGGTAGAAAATTAATCTTGTGCACCAGATGAACAAGGCTGCAAGCTGCTGCCAAATCTGCCAATATTGGAATGTTCAGTTCATTTCCCGCCACGTACTACGGGCGCTGCGGCTACGTCCTACGGTGTCAAGGTTAGCTTCGCGATTGTTTTTAGATTTATTTTATTAGGGGAAGGATTTATCCTTGGCTTTTTGCGAGGTTTAGCGGTTGAGTTATGTTCTAGGTGTCGATTGATGAGAGACGCTTAGAGATTAGAGAAACGTGAGGTTAACTCACTTGATAGGTGAGTACGTTTAACCACGAGGCCTAAAGGTGGCCTAAAAACCCTGTCAACAGAGTTGGTGACTATTTCGTACGAACTTACTTACTTAGATACCTGGTTTATAAAATATCCTATCCAATAAATAATTTCAAGTGCTCATAGATTTCCAAAAATCCCTATTTAAGGTAATAACATCCTCTTCAAATGGCGGTTGTAGGTTTGAATACCAGTCGGTTCATAACCTTTGCTATGGATTCATAACAATTTATATTATTACAAAACTCGAGTTCGTTCTCAACGATTGTTGGATATATTTTCATTGCCACCAAGCTTAAAAATCTATCAGTGCTCTAAGAGAAATGCCTCGATTTTGTTCGCCCTTTTAAAATCCAAGCTAAAGTCTAAAGCCTAGATCAAAAGTCAGTGACCTGTTAAGTCCTAGTTGAAAGCCGATGTTGTGGAAAATTGTAGACTTTGTAGAGATGAATAAATGTGATCAAGTTCGTTAAAAAGTGAAGTGTTTGATGCAAATTGGGATAGCTGTGAAAATCCGTTGAGATTAGAGTATTTTATAATTCAGTAGCGTACCCGTCTACGGTCTTGTTCACTGGAACTTTTTTGGGCAGTTTTAGGATTGAATTTTTAGAAATTGTATTTTACCGCACCTCTGCAAAGTATTTTATTTGCCAGTTTTGCAACAGATTTTCGATGTTATTTTCATCAGATTTATTGGCAGTTGGGTGGCCGCCTTAAGAACCCGAGCTGAATCTCCTGAGTCTATAAATCGTTCCATCCCTGAAATTGGACATCATGTCGTCCGTAACTAGGTCTGCAAGTGGGGCAATGTGTAGCCAATATTTTAGCATGGGCCCAATTGTTCTGAACGGGCGCTTGCATTATACTGGCCGATACCGATACCGACACGATACTGCGGCGCGATCGGTGTGCTGCCTTGCTTAAGCCTGGCAGGTTTTCTGAACTGTTTTGATACTAAATCATAGGTATTCTGTAATTAAATAGTGACATTAGAGCATTTCAGCGCGTTTTTTGCCGTCAAAAGCTTCTGGTTTTCGTATAGGTATCTGTAGCCACGTTACTTGACATTATGCTGGGCAGCAAAAGCAGTTCAGAACTTGCGATATGGGGCCTGGTAAGATTTCCGGAACTGGCAGACTTAATTGCGCTATTTGAATGGCTATAGTTGCCTAATCCGATTGTGAATGTCATTGGGCATCGTAGTTTGGATGGAATGTCAAGTTGATAGCCATTTTTAGCTATTTCCATTACACTATTTGAGCTATTCATAAAGCTATTGAAACACTGCAGTTAGGCACGTTAAACTGTCGTCAGTGGAGTTTTTAGGCCTAAAATCTCCACTAACTCATAGAGTTTGCTTTCTTATTATTGGAAGCAGTCTACGCCCAACGCCTTTAAGCTTTTTGGTATGTTCAAAATGTTTGTGGTAATCTGACATCTTTTACAGTGCTTGCGAATAATAGCTGTTTGCACACTGCAGCCTGATCAAGCAAAATGACCATTTATCAGCCGCTAAACTGTCATTTTATCGGATAGGATCATCACCATAAGATCAATCACCCCGCTGGCCGATACAGACATGTACAGCGACGATGAGAGAGCGTCTAGTATACATTTAGCTCTTCGAAAATATCGTGTAGATATCGTCTCGGTGGTAGTGTAAAAGCAAGCCGCTTAGCTTATACCGGGGAATTTGGAGCGAAGGTTGAAGAGTTTTAGGTTATGTTTAGAATTCAGAATACATTTTAGTTTATCGCAGACATTCTAGTTCGTCTTTTGAAATTAACTTTGAGATAGATTTGGTGAAACGTTATTTTGAATATCAAAATAATGTAGTGTGATTTTTATTTAGATACCTAAATCGATACTACGTTTATATAATTTTAAAGCTAATAAGTAGTAGGTAAGTAGATTCAAAATTAAAAGTTTGAACTAGAAGATCCTCAGATTTGTAATAGGTACTGAATAAAAAATTCTGCTTCAAAAATATTAAAATAAAAAGTATTTTCATAAATCAGAGTTCGTTAACTTCATCAATAAACTGCAGGTCTAGGTCGTCAAAGCTATGAAGAATAAAAAAAAAATTCAAAGAAACTTAGGAGTGATTGCTTCAATATCTGATAGCAAAAGCATCAATTTTACTAGTGTATTAAGTAAATTGAGTTAAAATAAGCCTGACAGTAGAAATAAACCGTACTGAGAGTTAGGCAGTTTTCATAATCAAACTAGTCTTGTTTGGATAAGTTTATTTCGAGGCGATAGCACTTTTAGCTTTTGTTTTAGTACATTGGCTGCAAGCTAAATGCGCATAAGTAGGTTCCAAAAGAGCCTAAATAAAATCTCAGACCAAACAAAAAACCACCCCGCAACAAGTATCAAGCACATGACCTATCACACTATCAAACCAATATCAACCTTACTATTTCCAGGTAACACTCATTTTCAAGCAAACTAATCTGATACGATCTGGCTGAAAATCTGTCATGGGAGTGTAGACTCTGTGTGGGATGGGAAAGGTTTGTTTTGGTGTGTGGCTGTAAAAGACGGTGTGCCTCAGAGTGCTCGCAGGGTAAGGTCTGCCCGCGCCCTCGTGGCCCAGTTCATCGGCCTGACCTAGTTTCAATGCCCCCCCCTCCCTCCGTATGTCTCCCCCCTCAGTACCCTGTACCGGTCGGTCCCGAACTCCCGGCTGGATAATGAGGATGGAAAATGAATTTTTTTATTGACGGTTTACGGTCTACAAATGGCTGCAATGGAGTTTGCAAATGCCGTTTTATTTAAAATGGCACCGAGTCTGTTAATATTTGTGTTTTTTTTTATATATTTTCTGTGGGACTTAAAACAGTTAAGTATTTCGAACGATTTTGGGTGATTATTGAAATTCTTTCTGTTTTAGTAAATGAGATTAAACTAACTGTTGTGTAATTATCATTATTTACATGTGAAATGAGCAAAAAAAAACTCGTTTTTCACCTAAGCAAGCGCTGTGCAAAATCAATGATCCGCCCAAGGCCCCAAGGTCCCGCGGGACCTGCAAAAGCTCCCGCCGGGATCATTTATAACGGACTCCAAATTGAAATGGAGTACCGAAGTTGACAACTGGGACAGAAGTTGGAACTGTTTAAAGCGGCCAGGACAGAAAGGGTCAATTTCAGAAATGTTTTATGAGGTGGATTATTGAATTAGATTGTTTAACCGCAGACACAGTACAGATAAATAAACAATCGATCTTTCAATACTAATATAGAAGAACATTACTTACTACAACATGGTAGGTACATACGTACTCGTAGATCCAAAGTCTTAGGTGTTAGGGTCAGTCATTCGTCTAGTCATTGTGGCAAGTTTGACTAGACGAATCAAGCTAAATAATGCCTTTGGTTATCAACCCTTGTGTAATTTATCCGTGGTATTGCAAGCGCCTTTGAGCTACGACCAACGTTAAAAAAAAAACAAATTTGTCACAGAGTAAAAATACTGTGGTAAAAGCTCATAGGTAACTGTTAGTGTTCAACAGTCACAGTGTAAAAACGCTCCATGGGTTTCTTTGCGCTCGTTGTATCCCCTCAAAAATAAACAAATAAGGAGGTAATAAAACTGTCAATAGTAATATCAAAGCTTGTCAGGAGAACCAATAAACCCGGCAGCATGCGGAACCCAGTTACATATTTATAGGACACACGTTCAATCACTTCCTTACGCATTGCACCAAATATACTTCCTTGAAGAACCTGTCAGCTCGTTCCATTTACAAAATAAACTAGTTGCCAGCCTCATTATAGGCCAAGCGCGCGATTTTCAAACGATTTTGAATTTTTATAGTTTTTTTATGGAACGTTTTTTTTTTTTTTTTAACCCTTAAAGAGCAGGCAGGCTTGCCTTTGACTATGCATCGTCTTTTTTTAGGAAAATGCATCTAAATGACGGTCAGAATCCATTATAGATGAAAGAAGAAGAAATTAGTATGATTAAGTGGTTTATAGCGGGATATCCTTTCTCACTGGTTATAATAAACGTGTTTGAACTTATAACAATCATAGTTATATTATCATAATTAATTTAGAAACCCCATTTTTTAATGTTTTTCAAACCAACACAATATTTTTTCCTGACCTTTTTAAGATCTTGTTTGATGATACGTTAACTTTAAATTGATAATCTTCACTGTAATCTGAAGCTAAATCTTCTAAGACAACCAGCAAGATATCTCTGCATAAAATATTATTAGTTTAACCTTCGACCTGCATACTAGTGCATACCCCACTGCAAGTTTGTCACGATTCAAGCTCAGCTATTTATTGTAGGCTTATTTACTGCATGTGCCACGACTATTTATTAGGATTATTAATTTCGATCTAAAAGATAAATCTAGAGAATATTCTAGACCCTAAAATCTAGAGACCTAGTTGGATTAAAGATTAGCGTCATCATCTCAGTTGAGAAGTTCATCGGCACCTTTGTATTTTCTTTGATAATGTTTCGAGATCTGATTAAAAATACTCTCACATACTAAGACTAACTTATTCTGTGACCTAGGGTTATTAGAAAGTTGTTTATCGTCCCTTCAATGGCATGTAATAGGAATACGTTAGATTTTTAAATTAGGAACTCCTATTTCTACAAACGTAGTTTATTTAAAAAAAAACTCTTAAACTAATTTTAGTCAGGGTCTAGTTTAAGATCACTATTTTGCCTATGAGAGGACAAATCTTGGTACGCAATTTGTAAATTGTAATTATTTCACAGATTTCAAATATCATAATTCAAAGTTTTCAGCCGCGAGCCATCGGGCCAAGGCTCCCAAATATAGGTTATGAAAAACCTGAAGTCGACCATCATTATAAACAAATCAGTTATTCCTTACCAGACAAACTTGAATCAATACACAATCCGGATGCAACTTCCGGATTACTAGCGAACGAAACTCCGACTTATAATCAAGAGCTTAGAATATAAATTTAATCGAGCAAGCTTTTGTTATTTCCGACTTTTGTATTGTAATGCGTTTCGCGGGGCAAGGCCAAGTGAGCAGGATGTGTAGATACCGTCGGGGGTGGGTGGGACAGAGTCGAGGCAGGTGGAATGCAAGGCTAAAGGGTCGTAGGTAGTACAGTGACCTGACCTAGTTTCTATTGCAGAGCGATGAGTAAATATTGATTTAGTAACTTTTGCCACTTGTTGCTGGCAGGTAAGGGCTCCTCAGCTTTTGAGGGCTTAAAGGGATTTGGACTTGAGTTGTTTCGAGTTTGGGGTAAAATTTCTTGGAGGGCTTAGGGCTGACGTGCCCTGAATTATGTTGAGCATTATGTTTTTCATGAAAATGTTGGAACCCTAGCTCATTATTATTTTTTGTATTCACTTTACATGCTAAACCCTTGAATTTGGTGTTGTTTTGTTTGGTCCCTATTTTACCGAAACATGTCTTATTGTGATACTAATTAGAACTGTTTCGTATTTTTTTTAACACATTTTATTTGTGTAAATTTTACACAAGCTAGTACTTTGTGCTAGGAGGACTTAATGCTAAGAGCTTTGTCTACCAATCTTCCTGTGCGTGCATTCTCATTGAGAGCTGTCAAAATGTCAAAACATTTACGTTAGCCTCACGGTAGAATCGGTAGAACCTAAAGCATTCTCTTAGATGACCTACACCAATGAGCCCTAGACATTACCTAGATTATAAAATGTGTTTGTTTGTTCCAGCCTGGGTGTTAGGATGGCTGATGTGCAAGACGGTGCCTTACGTGCAGGGCTTGTCAGTCGCCGCTTCAGTCTACAGTCTGGTTGCGGTCTCACTTGAT
Organism: Eulithis prunata; assembly: GCA_918843925.1. Classification (NCBI taxonomy): domain Eukaryota; kingdom Metazoa; phylum Arthropoda; class Insecta; order Lepidoptera; family Geometridae; genus Eulithis; species Eulithis prunata. Next base: position 534,486 of record OU974016.1, on the reverse strand, counting down.
CGGTAAGTTTATTGCTAAGATTTTTGAAGAAGAATTTTATAAGAAGTTGAAACTTTACTTCATCGCTGGTACTATGGCTTAAGCATGGAATATATTATAATATATACATATAATTATAGTTGTACCTCGAATCTATGCTTGAGTACAGATCATAATACTATTGGATCGGCTTAAGGGCCTATGGGTTGGTTTGCTATTGACAGTTCCTATCAGTCTGATATTCTACAATACTAGGTTATTTTTAATGTCTTGAGGTACGTGGTAGCTTGATGACACGAGGCTATCCAACCACTTCTAGGTCTAGAGACCAAGCTAAAATTTTACTAAGGTTATTTCATATTCGTAGCTAGGAAATTTATAACCTCAAAAATTAGGATAGCTGGTCTCCTGGACAGTATCTCAGATCCTCAGCACCAGCAGCCCCTGACCCGACCATTACGATGATTGAGCTTCGAACCAAGCCAAGGTCTCGCGTGCCGAAAATTCATCAAACTATGGAATCGTTTGATTTATGGGGTGCTTTCGGGGTGGAGGTATTACGAAAAATACTTCACCATGGTTGGTAGCTGAATTTTTTTTTAGTTCCATGTCTCAGAATGGAAAAAAAAATACAGAGAAGAGAAAAACTAAGATTTTATTAGTAATAATAGTTATTTTATATGTTAAATCTATTTAAAAAAAGCCTTATAGGGCTGACATAGTCGCTAAGCGACTGTAAGTACTTCAAAGTATAAGAATAAAATATAAATAAAAAAAAGCCTTATAATGAATAATACCTAACGAGCCAATGCAGTTATAGAGCCAAAATGCTTGGTGCAAATGGATAGAGTCTATAAAAATAATGTTCAAAACGTTTCTCTTTTGTTTTAAGTCATACTAAATGCTTTTAAGAAACGATAAAATGTTTTTTTTTAATATATATTCGGGCATTAACCTCGTCCTTGCAAGACACCGCAAACGCTAGTCCTGAAGGGTCGGTAGAGCAAAATACTTTATAGTCTCTGAAACGGATATTTGGAAATTAATTTAGAACATTTTTCAGATGAACATTACGTTTTTATAAAATTTTAATATTGAGTGTTTCTTAAAACATATTATTATTTTATGTACAAGATAGAAAGCCGGTTTTCTGCAAACCTGTAAAATAATAATATTAAAATTCGAAAAAAGGTAAGTTTATTAGAGATGGGGCATTTCAATAATTTTTATTTCATTTTTTAAAATAAAACTATATGCGTAGTAAAAGCTAGGAGGTGCGGGTTTGAACTCTCGGTCGGATAGTGCATTTATGTTAGTAATTTGGAAGTAGTCTACAACTTAATCAATCAGTCTTCAAATCAATCCAAAGTTATAGGAGCTTTAACATTAATACATATAACGAGTTCTATTGAAACAACAGTGCAGCAAGTTCTGTATTGTCAATCAATTCTGAACGATTCGGGTTGGGATACACTGAGACCGTTCGAAAACTATGTCTGACTAGTAGTCATACCGGTCTTTTAGATAAAACAGTCAAGGCAGTCTTCTCACATCACTGCATACCAATAGCTTAGACTAACAATTCCACCAAAGCCTGACACCTATTGTAAAACCGGCAGTTCAGGAAATTATACCTGATATAATAGGATGATTACTTTCTCGTTAAATAATAATTTTACTACTAAAACAGTAATAGCGTTAGATCCTGACTAACTTTAGAGGTGGACCAGTATAAGGTCTCTAGAGCTTTTATAAATAACTCCCCGTATTGTAAATAAACCACGAAAGTCAGTCCACTCCATGGTAAACAGAGATGAGAGACGTACACGGAAGATCGCACCGAGAGCGGGCAGTCTTTTGACGTACCTAAACTTAATTTTTCGGTGTTTCACATCGTGTGTTTTGTCAAACAAAATCACCCCCCGCGCCCCTTTAACCTTCGTGGGGATGGTTTTACCTATAGGTACCTAGTAGATAGCAAATCTTTGTGAAAAAGTTTGACAAAGTACTTCCCTACAACATTGGCGTATATAATTCGGTTATTTTTTTCCGCCGCTGTACCCTGTGTATCCGCAGCCGAACTTTAACTATTTCCAAGGTCCTTGCACGCGATTAGTGATTTTACTGCAAATAGTCTGTACTGTAGTCTGTAAGCTTTGAATTCATTGTCAAAGCTAACCAATTAACTTATTGAATATTTATAGCATCTATTTGTTTTACATTAAGAGGTCGTCTGATCATCTATTTGCACTTTGAAATTGGTTTGTGATATTCATTTTATCTTGTTTTCCCTCCCTTTCTATTTTCGGATTTTATGAAATTAATTTTATGATTTTAATTTTTTTTTTATAAATGCGCTTTGTCGTAAGATCGTTAAATTCTTTGCTTTTTAACTTCCAACAGAAAGAGGAAGGAGTGTTAAAAGTTTTTTTATTTTTATTGGTGCATATAAGTACCTACATCAGATCACGTTGAGACTTGCTCACACATTTCTAGAAGGCGATATCTCGTAGAGTTTCCCACGGTTTTTCTCATTTGATAAGTATCACTAGGCGTGAGTGAATTGGTATCTATAGGCATGAATACCATAGGAACAATCGAAGGGCGCCATTATTTTCAGGCGACTGGGCCTATAGCCTTGTAATGGACGCCATTATGGAAAAATAAATAAAAAATAAAATGGGCTAAAGGAATTTCCTTTACGGACACTATCTCGACATCCACACACAATAACTTTACCTTGAGCCTAATGGAAAAACGTACAGAGTTTTTTATTTGTACCTAACTTATGTAAAAAACATAGAACTCTGATTTAAAAATATCTGGAAACAAAGTCCCAAACCCATGAAACTCTTTATATTAAGTCTGGTGCAAATTCCCCAAATTTCTATCAATGAAACATTCATAATCTCAGCCAATGCCACATTCCTAAGATCGCGTCCCTTACGACTAATTCAGGAAGTCCAGCCTGTCAATATGTATGCAAATATAAAGCTTTGGAACTGGGTTGTGACCTTGCCCAAAAGAACACGGAGAACCTTTTCTACTGAATTGAACACAACCTTGACTCTAGTTGGGCACTTGAGGCAATACACTCGTGCGTATGGAGCAAGAAACTTGGGGTACTTACTTTCGCTAAATGTACTTTTACATTAGACGCTTGCTACAGTTTTAACCGACTAAAAAAGGAGGCTAGTACTCTACTATATGGGGCCCCCATAGTAGAGTTGATCACTGAACCCAAGAATCACCTAGTAGTATAATATTTACGACGATTTGAAGTGGGTCTTGTGATTTTGCTAAATATATTTTTTTTAATTGGAAAAATATTTGAGTGCCTTATATGCTACCAACAAAAATTTTACGATTCGCGTGATTAAATTTTTAAGAAAATCTGTTCCTAATTAATTTTCGACGTACTAAATCAAAAGCAATTTACTCCATTCATTAACGCAAGGGCACAAGGAACCGAACTGACAAAACCAGGATTAAGTAAACCAGCTCCAGCAATTATCCTTGGAGATAGCTAATAAGGGCTTAAGGAGTATACAATGCATCTCTTTGAAGGGCAGTTCTTGAGGGTTTTGGAGTAATTTCCGAGGTCGTGGAGTCTGTCCAAGGTTCGGAGGAGGTCATTGCCGTAGAGTACTGTTGTTTATTGGTGTTTGAGGGAAAATATTGGCTAGCCAGTAGCCATGCCCATAAATAGAGTTATGGATTATTTGTTGACGGTTTTTCTAGGATTGGCCATGAGAAAGTGGTGCTTAAGTTCTTGTATTCGATTCGATTCAAAACGATTGTTTGAATTGAAGGATTTTTGATTTGTGCTACTTACCATTTCATAATTATGTTGAATTCAATAACAGTACGCATTTTTATTTCTTTAGTTACCAACATAAATGACAAAGAAAGAGACATTTCTTGAAATAATACCTTGAGATTCCATTCGAAAGTGCTTAGAAGTGACTGAGAATTAAAGTGCTCGGATGAATAGGTACCTCCCATGAATATTATTCAAGTATCAACTATTCCGGGCACTTTGATATTTAAATATACTTTTCAGGGTCTGAAGGATGTTCCTTTGTCCGTCGGTTCGATGGACGATCACCTCTACCTTCGTATCATTATTTTCACGGAATTTATTGGATCTGTTGACAATATGGTAATTTCTGTCGCCTCCGCGGTTCGATCGTATATCAAAAGATTTATACGTGAGGCTGCACCCTGCTTGAACCTTTCTTACGTGTACCAAAATGATGGTAGATTAGAAACGTTTTTAAGGTAATATTTTCAAGAATATATTATTATCCAGGATGTAATTGAATCAGGAGTTTAATCATGTATCTAATTTAAGTTTTATGGGTGCATGTCAACTTTGCATACAAAAACGCATTTTATTTGTCACCGGGTGACTATCGAAGGATTGATCTATGCAGCATTGCATTGAGACAGCCTCAGAAGTATTTCAAAGTGGTGTAACAAAGACTCATGTGCTTGTTATTATATTTCTAAGCACTCATACCTACACCTACTTACTCTTCAAATCACGCAAAGTGTAGGAAAATGGTGCATAGATGATGGTGTTCAGAAACACGACTCAACTGTTTAAGATATTTGGGATAACATTACTTCCGCTCTTTTTACCCAGCAAACAAAGTCCTAAGCAACATCTTGTATGACAGATCAATGTCCTAAACAAAACGATCCTTTTTCACAGCCACTTTACACCGTGCCCTGTGTCGATGACATGTTACCGACGTACGTTACTCCCAGCACGTAAGCAATTCCTTTGCTCTTAATTGGCCCCTATAAACTTCTAACGATGATGTAGGTATTCTGCGATTGTGCACGAAGAGACCTAAGCTGGGTTCAGACTGTGCAAAAGATAAAAAAGTAACTCCACACAGTTTACTTATTGGTTGTAAAAGAAATAGCTGAGGCTTAGGGTTGAGTAGAGCTTACATCTAGGCAGGTCCGTTCTAAGTATAGCAACTTTTTATCTAGCTATTGGCATCATCAGCTAGAGTTACTTCTAGGATATCCGGAAAAAAGCGATTTGAGCTATTTTAATTTCCTAATTGAGTATCTAGGTAAGTCAAGTTTCCTCAATTCAAAAAACATTTTGGTAAAAAAATCTCCTGCAATAATCAAGGAAAATAGACACCAAACCAATTATTTCAAAGAACCGGGGAAGAAATAACGTTATTAATATAAATCTACTTTATTGAGAGTCTGCCTATTTTTGAACGAATCCTTTGAACTCATTGACCCCTACAATTTGTATAGGCGATTGTTGACCGCCAATATTCTTTGTGATGGAAATGAGGATACATTTGATTCAGATGATCGTAGATACCGGAAGGCTGTGAAACTTCTAATGGAAGTTTCCTCGTAAATGTAAATTAAGTACCTACTCCTTTCAATGATCATGACAAGGCACTCATCACTCTTGCTATAAACATAAAGTGTGAGAACGTCTCTGAATTTGCTCGCGTGGTCATTAACCAGCTCCAGTGTTCTGGGTTTTGATGGGTCCCGGTCCATACGACTTAGCCACGGCCCTTCGTAACAAGGAAGAGTAATAGGTATATTTTTAGTGAAATTATGTGGGGTGCACTATCTCTGTTATGAGCATTCCACTTTGTTTAAAAAAACTGTTTCGTGATAAAATTTTATTCTAATAAATACAATTCATCCCTTACTCATCTCCACTGCTTTGAACTCAATGATGAACCAAAAGTGGGGCATGTCGGACCACCGGCACAACCGGGGCGTGATGAACTATCGGGGCAGCATGGACTACTGGAGCGTGGACTATCGGGGTGTGGTGGACTACTGGGGCTGGGTGGATGACTGCGCTGTGGGTGACCACGGGGCGGTGGATGGCCACGGGATGGGCCACTGCCACGGGGTGGGCCACTAGTGGCGCGATGATACCGGCGTGCGTGGCAGCGACGAAGGCGAGAAGGATGGCCTGGAATTAAAATAGTGTTTATAGTTTCTAGCATTTTTAGTTTTATAAGAAAACGGGGTATTTTTGCGAGATTTGCTAACACTGTGGTTGACATAAAACAGTAGAGGTAATCGCAGTGTAATATTTTGCATATTCTAAGATTAAATTCAAATTATTTTTTCAAAGTAGATTTACACACTTTGAACGAAATAATATTATTATGACATAACTTTTTTACAACCCATAAACTAAACCCAAATCATAATTCCTGAACTTTCTAAAGCAGTTCATAAAACCATTTGGAATATTTGACGCCTACTCCCAAAGAAACCTCTGCAACTTAGTCCAAGTTACTCCATTCTGTAGTCTACTTTTTGAAACTTTTACAGACACTTTGAAATTATTCTTGCATTTGCATAATAGTCGGTAAATTCAGAATTCGGATTAAAAAAGTTTTAATTCTACGGACTACGAACGACCCCACTGCATTGAAAAACGCCTTCATCTCTGGTAAAGGGCCCTCAGAGTCAATGGCTGTTTTTCAACAATCACCGATAATATGACACCTGCACGATATCGGCAAAGAGATAATCTCATGCATTTAGTGCGCTTTCACACGGTGTTGATATTGACAACGAGATCTTTATTCCAACCATTAATAACGTGTTGACCTGTCTATGATATAAAATTCTACAATAGCGTTTTAGTATTTAGGCGTAATTCAATCAAAATATTAACGCGGTGAAAACATTTTCACATTGTAATTTAATGTAATTTTTCTCATTATACAAGGCGACGTAAGACACATTACCTAGATTAAATCTCGTCACTTAGTGATAACCTAGTTTTCTAGAATCTAGAACATATGGAATCTAAGGTGAATAGCAATGCCATAGGCAGGTCAAGTACAATCGCACGACACCACTGTAGAAACTTCTATGGAACTTATAATAGACACGTAATTGTAGCCTTAACTAGTTAAGGGTTGCAGTGATTATTTTATTTTTTTTATGGGATAGACTGATTTAATTTAATTGGTAAGCTATGATGAAACCGACAAAAACAATGGTAATATACAATTAGAACAATTAGTCTACACAAAATATCGTTATTTATAGTCAAAATAGATTTCTAATTGTATTTAGTACTTACTATTAATTTACATTATAGAAGATACAAAAAAAAAATACAAATTTTATGGAAAATGTGTCTTTCTAGGATATTTATTTTGAATATATTTACTAATAAATTAAATAAACTCACCAGTTTGAACATCTTGAGTGGATTATTAACAAATGCGTGTATATCAATGCGTTCTAGCAGAGTGTACCTTCAGCGACTAGAAATAGTCCTTTTATAGTGCAAGTCCTAGACTGGTACGTCCTAGGACACTACTTGTAATAAATCTACTGTTTGGCAATACGCAACTCGAGAACTTCGCGGTGTAGTGCGGTTGGTTTGAATTGGCCTGTGCAATACAGACAGTAGAAAAAAATTTGGAAGTAATAATAATTCATAGAAACTAACAAGCAGGGTGTAAAAGAAAAATAAAAAAATATCTATAAACTAATTGTTGTCTTCCAAACGGAAAAGTAAAGTAGTAAAGTAAAAAGTTTATTTAAATATAAGTAAACAAATATAAATACTAATATATATTTATTTATTTATTTAAAAAGTTAATTTATTGGAACGAGAGATAGCATGTTACAAAAATGTTTACAAACTATAAAAGTTAGGTATGGCAATTGAAATCCTCTTCAATACAAACTCTCTTTTATGAAGAAAAACTCTGTGATCAAAGTCAGGAGTATCCTAGGTTTTGTTATCGCTTATTCTCCAGAAGATGAAAATTGAATTATCAATGGATTACAAACGCCCTTGAAACATAGCAGCGTTTTATTCGCTGAGAGGAGCCAGATGTTCCTGGAAACGTTTTTTGCGATTGTTTTCGCAGTTTCGCTGATTTATCGCCTAGTTTTTTGCCAATTTGTGTATATTTTGTCGCGGACGGAATTTCTGAAGTTCCAAAAATGTGACCTTATTGTTCATTGCCTACGACTCATTTTATGTTGCTGAAACATCTTGTCCATCATTTTGAATATTGATGGACAAACACAAATTCCAAAACGAATAAAGCTGTCTTTGCAACCAATTCAATGTCATATTTTTGTTTTAATATAGATTTCTCAGATTTCAGATTCATAGAATTACATCATAATGGAATACCTACAAAGTATTCACCGAAATAACAAACATTAAGTAATTTTTTGAGTTCAAAGAATATTATTTGCTCAATCATTATGTTTCAAAAGGTCGCTAAAAGGTTCTTAAAGCCCTATTATCATCAAAAGCTCTAATAATCACCTTTTACCGATTCAACGTAGACACAAAGTAAGAAGTCAGAGTATTTGGTACCTTTAGCACCATATTCTGAAGCGAAATTCTGTAAAACCCAATCTAAAAGAATTGATCAAAAGGACCTATCTAAAAGATCATTGAAAAAATGTATTAAAAATACTATTGCGATTCTGTTGGCATTCCATAAGTTACAAAATGCGTGCCTGTTAATGTAAGATATCCCAAGTAAGCTGTAAAAGCTATACACCAAGAAGTTAAAGTTGAAAAGTACCCAAGTACCTAGATTTAATAATGAGAATTTCCTTTCTAATGTAATGAAACTAACAAATCCTTTGTAATTTCCTTTTTATCAACGCACAATTGATACAGAAACAAATAATTTCGAGATCTGTTGTCATAAAAATAAAAAGACTTACATACCTATTCCCTAATTCCCGATTCTATGTTACTTGAACTTTTGAGCGGCAAGGAAACCTGGATGGAATTTAGACACACTTTCAAATGTCATCGACATAAAAGATTATACAATACACATTATTATACAGGCCTAGTCTTTATAATGTCTGAAACTAGTGCCAGAGTAGTTGAAAGTCTTAAGGCCGCTCCATATTCTCACGAGACATTCACGCGAGAATCTCCGGAGATTCTCAGCGAGAACTGTAGCGAAAACTTCTTTGGGTACACACTCTCACAAAGTTCTCAAATAGTTCTCACTACAGCTACTTCGGCTCGCGCGCTACTGAGAAACATGCGAGTGTGGAGTCAATACACGTTCTCGCCTTTTCTCACGTTCTCGCGCTCCTTTGTCTCGCGCCAAAATACCGACAAAAAGTGGAGAAAGGCCGGAGAACTTGAGAAGAATACGAGAATCGGTTCCAAATTCACGTTTCTCGCATGTTTCTCGCGTTCTCGCGAGATTCTCTTGAGAATGTGGAGCGGCCTTTAAATAAATCAAAATCTGAGAAAAAGGCCCTCGAATAAGGTCTAATGTATAAGATTTACCAAACGTAATCATCTCTGCGTCACCATGTCAACTCTACGTTTTTATTCTAATCTATGAACGCGACGAGAAATTATAATAATTTTATTTGGAGTTAGAAAATATACGAAATAAATAAATGTTCAAAGGATCCTTAAATTCTAAATAATCCTTGTGATTTTACTGAATCATCATCATCAATATATATAAAACTCTTTTGAAGCTGACTTAGAATCAATGCACAGCCTAAACTATAAGTATGAAATTTGGAGGTTAGTATCCTTATATAGTGTAGGTGCACTAAGAAAGGAATTTTGAAAAGTCGCATCCTAAAAGGTCCAAAATTAGGGCCAAATTATTCGTATGCTGCTACCAAGCGAGCAAAGCCGCGGGCGCCAGCTAGTAAAATATATATTTGACTTACAAAAAGGTAATAAGTATTCTATCAGCAAACTAGGTAATAGCTTTGGTTTGGGACTAAAAGGCGTTATGCGAAATTCCAAATATATTAAATATTCTTGGAATTTCGAATAATAAATTTTATTATATTTATTTATAAAAACAGTCTTGGTTTTGATGAGATTTCCAAAAATATACAGCCTTGGTACTTGTTTACAGCGCGTACTTCACTTTTAACAACTTCATCGAAATGTTGGACTCAACTGGCTTATTTTATGAATGAAATAAACTGCAGGGCCCGTAAATTGCAAATAAACATTTTGTATCGTCCACCCTTCAAGGGCGCACACTGGCCGATACCCGACACAACACAACACCGACATGTCGTTTAGGTACTCGGACAATATCGATGTCGTCGCCAAGTTGACACATCAGCATTCTGTCGATGTCGTGTAGGTATCGTGTCGGTGGCAGTGAGAAAAGCTAATATTTCCTGAACCTTGAAGAAAGGTCTTATGACCTTTGGTGATTTTTTCTCATAAATCTTGTTATTTGAGCTAACATGCTTATTGCTACAGTCATGCAATAGCTATACAACTTTATTATAGTTACTTATCGTTGCTTATTATGAGTATGTACAAAAAAAGAAAACTCATTTATTCACAAAGAAAATTACAACTAATACAGTATTTACAATATTCACAATATTTACAAAATACACATGAAACAGTTGAGCTATCTACAAACCGTTGCAAACGATTTATAGATAGCTCAACTGGTCCAAATAAAAAAAAGTCTTTTAATATTAAGTGTTTGATCAGTTTCCATAATTATTATTCCAGCTTTGCTTAGTTCGACACTAGAGGGCGTTGTGTGATATGCCCATGACTATTTATTTAATAAGTTTTTTTATAAAAAAATATTAGTAAGTTTAATAATCCAGATTTTTTGACAAAATAACCAAACTTTAATTATATTTTTAATTATGTTTTTCGATATTAGTAGGGAATGACGACGCCGATTAGGTAGAAATACAGTATACAAAGCCAGTGATGAAAGATCATGGGACGATTGGATCGCGTAGCTTAGTTGCAATACCTTTTTGTTTTTGAACTCTGCCATCTGTGCTGTCGTGGGTTCGATCCCCACCAAGAACAAGCGTTTGTGTGTGGCAAACATAGAGGTTTATTCTATAGTACGTACTTATAAAAAAAAATTATTATGTATAAGTATTCTATCAGCAATCTGGTTACTATAGTAAGCTCGGCTTAATTTGGGATAAGAGGGCGTTATGTGTAATGTCCAAGAATATTTATTTACTTATTTAAAATCGTACCTAAGTAGACTAGTTTTTCCTAAATAAGTACTCAAGTAAATTACTTGTAAATCTAAAGTTATTTTTGAAGTAAAATAAGTGATGTCACATTTTTGCTCTTCAAAAACCAGTAGAGTCAATATTTCTTGAGTGAGCAATTTTAATTAAAAATCGAAGTAAACCTTCAATAAACCCTCGATAAACCTAGACTAGACATTGAACAAAGTGCACAGACATGCAAATTAGATTTTACGAGTGACAATCACGACTCGACGTGTTGATAACTTATCTATCGGATAAATAATTACAGAGCGTGTTAAACTTATATTGTGAATTTAAATACATAGTAGATAGTTATACCTACCTTAAAATAGCTAGGATATATAAAATAGCTTTATTATTTTATTTATTTTAAGAAATAAATACCCAAAGAGATAATTATCCTTGGACGGTAACTCGGTAGGAACTCCTCGCATTTTCTCTACCTTTACCTAATCTTGAACACTGTTTTTACAATATCAAAAAAATACAACCGAATTGGGAACTTCTTCCTTTTTTGAAGTTGGTTACAAAAATTATGTTTTCTTTGAAAATAACAGTTGTAGGAAAATCTGTCTTATTATATTTTTTGACAACAATTTGTTTTAGCTCTCGATCAATGATTTTTAATAAAACCGTAGAACTTGAAATGTTAATAAACCAAATCAAATGAATTCTTAGCAATTTTCTAAGGAAAATCGATTTCCGAAGTTAACTTAAAGCAATTAACGAGCTCCTCCGAGGTCCGTTTCCAAACAATGATATTTATCTCAAGAGCCTGTCAGCTACAAGGTAATTAAATCAAAGGTTAGAAATGGGACAGTAGCTAGCCATCCGGCTAATTTTGACCAGTCAAAATATATATTTGTATGATTTATAGGAAAATTACAGCAGTAATAACGACCATGACGATTAAACGACAATCAATTTGACTTACGTTTCCATATTGGTGAAGATTTTAAAAATAAACGGATTTTTTTGACAGTGACGCACTTACCATTGTTTTGCAATATAAATTGGATACTTTGTCGCACAATGTTTAAATCTTAGTTTTATCCAAAACCTCGTTAACCTCGCATGTGTATGGTTTCCCTATCCAATATTGGTCTACTGTTAGGTCGCTCCCAAGACGCCATGGACCCAGTCTTTGGCTTAGCCAGTGTTTGCCGGCTACCTTTCGCGTTTTGTTTATCCGGCTTTTCACAGTCAACTCTATCAGGCCATTAAACTGAATGATGCTTAGAAGTACCCCAATTCAGGATCATTCACCCTCATTATGTTGCAGTGTGGAGTGTGGACGAATCACGGAAACTTTTTAAGATACTAAGTGGACGGAATTTAGTCTGGATTCTTTGAAGTTCAATACAAATAAGTTCAAAGTCGGCAGTCTGATTAGAAAGAAAGAAAGAAAGAAAATACATTTATTTCGGACACACTATACATACATAACAGCACAACAAAAAGAAAACAACATAGGTAGAACATAATACATAACTTCGGTAATACTTAAACAAGTGCGAGGTAGGTATATGTATTATATACATACCTGTCTAATTAATTCTTTGTTTTTTTTTGCTGCATTTTTAGTGGTAACTAGCCGTCGCCCGCGGCGGCGTTGCTCGCGTTCTGCCTTTAGAGTGTGACGTTTCAAAATTCCTTTCTTAGTGCGCCCCTACACTATATAAGGAACCTACCCTCCAAATTTCATACCTCTAGGACTTGTAGTTTAGGCTGTGCGTTGATTCTATGTCAGCTTCAAAAGAGTTTTATATAATTATATATATATATATTATATACCTATACTAGCCGTCGCCCGCGGCGTTGCTCGCGTTCTACCTTTTAGAGTGTGATGTTTCAAAATTCCTTTCTTAGTGCACCTCTACACTATATAAGAATACTACCCTCCAAATTTCATACCTCTAGGACTTATGGTTTAGGTTGTGCGTTGATTCTCTGTCAGCTTCAAAAGAGTTTTATATATATTGATATATAATATATAATATATATATTGATATTGATGATAAAACGATTCAATGACTAACGAAATAACTTAGACAAAACTATTTTTTCACAATAATTGAATTAAAATCATCATTAAGTTTTATTTGAAACATGTTTACTATACGGACTCAAACACAAATTAAAAAAAATATCTTACTTAGCTTGTTAATCAGAGACACATCAAAAGTTAATAAAAATACTCATTACGTGCCAGCCCTCTGCCATTGGTGAAATTAACTGGTATCTTATAAGACCTTATCTTCTCGTACCATTTTATTTTGTAGCTCAGATTCCCTTGACCTTAATCAAAAGACGGGTAACCACACTATGCTCTTGACACACAACTTCGCATGAAACATCACCCTAATTCCACAGTCGAGCAAAAAGATTCTAATTACTCATCCGCGTAGACAAAAACCTATTCAATCTTAGTTGACTCTAGGAAGTGGGCAAGAAAATGAAAATACTGGAGCAATGATTAATCATTGTGTTACATCATCGAATCTAGGTTATTTACTACGTGGTTTTAGGGTTCTGTATTTATAGAATGCTCTAGTTTGCTGAAGGTTCTGAGCTTGTCAGATTGTCATCGGTATTTTGGTCTCACTCCATATTATTATCTGCACGAGATAGCTGTCATGTGACTCAATCTATTTTACAAACTATAACTGGACTGTTTATAGTGTTTAAGCCTACTCAACACGATCCGTCTCTCGGTATGTCCTAACAAGGTATATTTTCAAACCTGTCGTAATTTTCTTATACGATCTATTAAAAACATCATTGAGGTTTCTTTTGGATGTAATAAAATCCTTGTTTGCTGTCATCTTATGATTGTTTTGACAGTAAAAGCCCAAAGATATTTCTAGTAGTCTCTTTGTAAACGAATAAAAAAAATTACTAAGATTTCGTGCACGAAAAAGATCTATACGAATCTTAAGTCCTTACTAAACGAATCGCACTTGACTGGTTTTTTCTTATGAACATTTGGGTTACGAATATTACTCCTGTTATATAATTTTGCTGACTAGCCTGCGGTCTGGCTTTAAGGTCGTATTTTCAGGAGTGAGTCAAAAACTTCTTTGAAGACTTATTCTGGTTAACCAAATCTTCGATAATCGAAGTTCTTTCCACTCTTGTCGGTCTGAAGCAGTTCTTGTCTACAGCCGGCTTTGAAGATCTCGTATAGTAAGCGCTAAACTGCTTTCTGCCCAGCATAATTTCGAGCGATTTGGCCACAGATATACGAAAACCTATGATTTAGTATGAAAACAGTTCATAAAACCTGGCACGTTTTTATGAGACAACGATTGCCCCCTGACCATCCTTCGCGAAGGGTTCAGTTGGTTAGGTACCCGTTCCATTTCATAGCTTTTTTGATGAAACCAAAATAATAACAACAAATTATGTTAAAAATAAGTATAATATTTATTTCCCAAACAAATGATAATGTTGCTTCACTTTATAACTTGTCACCACTGGATGTACGGCATGCACCGGCACACTATGTACACTGTGTACAGTGTGCACAACAGGTGCTGGATAGCTGTGTACTAGCGGCGCAGATTGGATGTGATGTACTAACGGCGCGGAGTGTACATGCTGGGAGTAGTGTATGTCCTGTGGGACTGTGTGGTAGCCGTAACCTCCTGTGTGGATATGTAGGCCTGGTGTTGCGGAGGCAAAGGAGAGCGCCGCTAAGACCTGGGAAAAGAAAGCAATTGAATGAATGAATGAATGGTTTACTTGCGTGAAGAGTGGTACGTGAAATAATGGAAGTTGGAGGACAAGTCTTGCCCAGGTTAGGACGATGTTCATTCTTTTTTAAATCAATGACAGCTACGGGTACTCGCGTGTTACCAGTATAAGGCAGGCCATAGACAACCGGTGGAGTTTTAAAAAAAAGTAAATGTAAGTGTAAAATTACAAAAGCACCGTAAAGTTGAATTTTTTACTGAATCAAGACTTATTGAAACTACGTTGGTCTTGATGAAAAACCAGTACTTAATTAATGAATAAATAATTACTAACCTACTAAGATATTAAATTGTATAAATCTATGAAATTCTCTAGCAAAATCTAAAAAAACTACGTAGTTAACTTTTTTACATCTCGTGTACCCTTAGCTACCCTCACTTTTTTATATGGATTTCAGGCGTTTATTATTCAATATCTATTTTAATATTATAATTTCGTAAACGTTCCTCGCAGCAGGACCTTTGGAAAAAACGTCTCGACATTTTCAGTAAAGCAATTATCGGAAACCTCCGAGCTTTCTCTTCATGAAGAGATTCAAATTAATGTGCTCGGAAAATGTAAAGATATTTTATAAAATGTTACTATCTATTTGAAATCTATTATCATTCTATAGTAGTGTGAAAATTCTGTTTTATTTATTGAACTATCTTTTATTAGAATTTTTCTAGTGACATTAAATAGTGGATAGTAAGAAGCTAGTAGGTATAGATTCTAAAGGTTATTGTATTTTGGGCTTGAGGTTCTTATTTATATTCTCAAAATATCCAATAAATAATAATTCATGATTAGCGCGTTATCAAATTTGAAAAAGTTTAACGAAATATTGCAAATAATGAAGGTGCTGCATTGTAAATTGAGATTTGGAAGCGTTGTCATGCATAATGTCTGCCGACGGCTCTGCCCGTCGCATCTGCCCTTCTTTGCATATTGACACGTATTGTGTACTGTTCAATGGGTATGGGGTGCAGAAAGTAGCTTGACTTAATTTTTTTTTCTAGACTAATACGCAACAATCGAAGAATTAATTTATAAAATACACATACCTAGGATTAAATAAAAAAATATCACAGAGGACAACAATAATTGCTTTAGGTTTTTATAAACTACTATTTAAATTTCTTTAGTGTAGGTACTTTGTAGTAAATAGAAAAAAAGAGGTTGATTTTGGACTACCCCCTTTAGAAATGACGGCTTGAACACACTAAGCGATCATCATCCGTCCTTCTATGCTCTGGAGAAACTGGCATTTAGAGTCCACCAATATCATGAGGCATCTAGAATCACCTAGTTTGTAAAACAATTTTAAAAATGATCTTTGTGATTTCGCTGAATCATCATGAATTATCATCATCAATATATATAAAACTCTTTTGAAGCTGACAGAGAATCAACGCACAGCCTAAACTATAAGTCCTAGAGGTTTGAAATTTGGAGGGTAGTATCCTTATATAGTGTAGAGGTGCACTAAGAAAGGAATTTTGAAAAGTCGCACCTAAAGGGTCTAGAACGCGAGCAACGCCGCGAGGGACGGCTAGTCAATAATAAAATTATTGTGGACTGAAAGTCAAATATCTTTTATTCAGTACAAACTAGGTGATTGTAGGTGCCAGTTTCTCGCGACCATAGTCTAGAAGAACAGACAAAAAACTGCGGCCTTATTTCTGGCGCTTTATTGTATGACCCTTACTAAATTTGACGAAGAAGTAAGTGCAGTCCCGCCGTACCGTATGATTTGACTGCGTAGAAGAGCAATAAGCTCATCGCATCAGAAACGTGTCGCGAACAGTTTGTTAACACCTGAACTTCGGTAATTGAACTTTTAAAATATGAATATCAAAGATGTATTATTTGCATCACTTTCGTCAACCCGACTCAAATATTATTATAGTCATATCATTTTTTTTGTAATTCACTGTGTAATTTATCATCATCATCATCATCATCATCAACGTATATCGGTCCACTGCTGGACGTAGGTCTCTCACAAGACGCGCCATTGAGCCCGGTCTTCGGCGGTCTTCGGCGTAATTTATATATAGAATGTAGATAATATTACCATTTCTATCAGTCTGTTTGGTAAATCTCAAGGTTTAGTTTAGGCACCTAAGTTCTACGGCTCTATCGAGTGTCGCTCTATTCCAACATTCCAATTTCAAAAATAGAATAGTAAGTTAATTTTATATATTTTTTTTTTTAATTACTGGTAGTAGCTACTGCCAAAGATTTGAATAAAGACTACAAATCATCATCAATATATATAAAACTCTTTTGAAGCTGACATAGAATCAACGCACAGCCTAAACTATAAGTCCTAGAGGTATGAAATTTGGAGGGTAGGTTCCTTATATAGTGTAGGGGCGCACTAAGAAAGGAATTTTGAAAAGTCACACTCTAACGCGAGCAACGCCGCGGGAGACGGCTAGTTCTTGCATAAAGAGCTTTAAGTAACACCGTGCCTTACGTATTCAATGTTAGAAAAACAGAAAAAAAAACTATATATTATTGTCAAAAGAGCAAAAAAATATAAACACCATTTTGTCTATACCTACCCACTTATAGCTCATAGTAATTATAAAGTGCCTGATAGTTATTAATGGTTCTCTCATGCCACACTCGACCTAGACATTATAAGTACTGAAATAAATACAAATCCTATCGACCTAGATATTCTAAGGTACCATAAGAACAGGTACAGTCACGCACAAAAGTTAAGTTTTTTTGTAGTTACTTTCAACTCTATCTCTCAGTAATAACTAAATAACTGTTGGTTAAAAAAAATTCCCGAAAAGCACAGCAAAAATAAAACGAAAAAAGAAACTTTAGGACTCTGCATAATATATCTAATCTAATTATTTTGAAGAAAGACATTGAATAAATACATTTAATTTTTATTGCCGTTTTAAAGACGTATTAAATTTTTAGGTTTTTAATATATTTTGGTTTTTTATTTTTATTTTGTAAATTGATAAAAAAAATTATAAAAGAATCTCACCAGAATCCAGTATCGTGTCATTGTCTCGGGGTATGTCAGTGAGTGTGCCACGACGAGAGCCGGACTGTACTTATAAGCTACTTTTTTTACCATAGACCTACGACAACAATAGAAGTTACTTAATAAATACTATTGTAAGGAGTTTCCTTGTTTAAGTAATTATTCTGACGCATGATGATAATAATAGATTATTATAAGGTTTACAATTTACCTACTTGTAATATGATTCATCGTAATAGCTAGTAACAAAAGATGCTCAGATCTAGCCTTCGGGCCTGTTTCACCATCCCACGACCCTTGCCAAGAATGAGACGAATAAGAAGAAGAAGTAACGTCAGATAACAATATATCCGTCTTTTACAAAAGTATAATGACGAATGAAATAGGCATTTAGAAAAATAGTTAAGGCGACGGAAAATGAACGGAAGTTTTAGGAAACATTTATGTACTAAAATATTGCGCCAGGTCTAACTATGTCACAGTCTATAAATAAGTACTAACATTACACTCGTATTTATACATATAGATACGGCTTAAAAAATCCCTCAACTTTACATTAAAATATGAGCATTTTTCTCGCAAGCGATGCTAATTCAGTAGATTAATAATAAACCAGTCACATGGGGGTGAGCCACGTTACGTAAACCGTATTCGAGTCATATTGCGCGTCAAAGTCAGCTCGACTGCCGAACGTTGTAGCGTCACCGCGCAGTGTATCTCAAATCCTCTATCTTTACGATTATCACATGTAGGTACTCGTACTGAGCCCTCTGGCTACATCTTTGAATCACACCTTGAATAACTCACGGTGGACAACATGTCGGCAGAATGCTTGATGCTCGTTCCTTGACCGGGTTTTTTAATGCAGCTCATTTTATGATAATCCTGAGTTGACCCGCTGTGACGAGATGACGTTTTGTTCCAAAATTATGTTAATGAGCCACACCTATACGATTATTATACAGTGTATAAGTGAAATAAGTATAAAAGATTATTGTGTGATATGTATAAATAATCTTGGATATATCACACAACGCTCTATAGTCCCAATCCAAACAAAGCTTGTACCATGCGAACTAAATTGCTAATAGAATACTTTTTTTTTTTTTTTTTGTAAATACATACTTTTGGTAGGTACATAGTACATTAGTAATAGTAACATAATACGCAGACACAGAACAAACATCCAAAGGTTGCCTGCAAGAAATCGCTCCCTAGCGATAAGACCGCCCATTGTACGTAATATAATATAATCTGTCTCGCATATTAGTCTGTAAGGTGTAGGTACCTACGTACAATAAAGTATTTTCATTCATTCATTCATCTATGTTTGCCACACAAATGTTTGTTCTTGGTGGGGATTGAACCCACAACCCACACCACGGAAGGCCGAGCTACCTACCAACCATTTGTCTGACTACTCTCACAAAATTAGTCCTAAAATAAGTTGAACTAAATACTATTAATAGGCCACCGAGATAAAGATGAAAAATAAAATATCAAAGCAAATAGTGCAACATAAAAAATAACTAGGTAGCTTTAAATATCTCCGATTTTATGAACAAAATATTTTTAGGCTTCACATTGTACTACATAGCTAATAAGAACGTGGGCAAGCGTGTAACCTCTTTGGAATACCGCCTACATCTTTTTAATAAGATATCTTATCTTAGCCATTATATTTCTAAATAAATAACACATAGTTACAATACTGGACGTTGACGATTTATTAAAAAAGAAATTATAAGTAAGTACACAGATGAAGTTGGCGATAAAATCTTCAATGAAGGTAGCAGAATACTTTTTGATAAAGCTGAACATTTTTATAAATAGGTTACATCTCTCAAATAGTATTTTTCACAAAACTTATAGAAATCACGAGCAAAGAGACAATTGATTTATTAAAACAATTCATTTGCCAGAATGAAAAGTTGTTCTAATTATTTTATTAGTAGATTTTTCATTTGAAAAAAATAACTGTTTTTGAAATAAAATCTTTTTGTAATACCGCTGCGGACGGGCCAAAAATATACACATATACCATTCAATTATGCGACCAGCCTTAATAATTATGCAGATAAGTAATTCTACTACCCTCTAAAAAAATTATTTAAAAAAATATGGCGAATGAACCAGGGGTGCATGATAGGCCGGTACTGGATGGCTCAGAAGAGTGCTAACGTGTGACACTGACAATGGTGCATGGTGAACCAATGGTGCATGGTGAACCACAGGTGCGTGGTACACTGGTTGATGGACGAACGGTGATGGGTATACCACGATGGGTTTCGGGGCTGGCGCGGCGATCACCGCGGCCAGGATGGACAGGATGGTTGCCTGGAAATAAATTGTAAAAGATTGAGATTGATTTTGAAATTGTAATTGGCAAAAAAAATGCTGTACGTAAGTAATAGGTAGAGACAAAAATGAGCACCAATTATTTGTGCCCTAAAAGCACATCAGAAATACAAATGAAATCTCTTTAACCCAAGATTTTGAGCAGAGATTTTAAGCAATGTAAAAAAAAATAGCGTATTTTAGAGACAACATGTATTAATAGCGTAAATAATGGCAAAAATTAACTATTTTACTACTGTTGTTAAAAACCGCGTCAGCAAAAATTGCCAAAAGTACCTTAAATATCTACAGTTGATCCTCTAACTTGTATCAAATCTATAAAATTATTGTATTAAACATTTAATAACTTACCAAGAAAAACATTTTCCCAGCTGAGTGATTGGCTATAGATGGATTCCTACTGCCACATTAGACAGGCCACCCTGAATATATAGCGGACAATTTTCGTGGTTTGATCGCAAATAAGGTAAGGAATGTCTTAATACGGTCACATTCCTACTCATGGTACAGTCAAGTACAGTTTCGAATATCCCAAAGCTACGTGTAAAAGATATTGCTAAACAGTTACGCATCGGTACAGTCATGAACACTCGTTAATATTCCTTCAAATACAATTTGTAAATAATTGTTGTTGGATTGGGCTCAATTGCGCATTTTGGCGTTGAGATGGGTTATTCCCATCGAGCCCACCAGCTGGCCCACTGGTGGGACGACTAAGCCTTTAAAAATGCATTCTCTAAGTATGATAGAGTAAATTTGATCAGAGATTTCACTTCAGTACGAACAGAATAACATTCAAAGTCCACCCCTAACCAGCATGCTGGCCGCTGCAATGTTATGTGCCATCAGTACCAACACAAATAAGGATCGTGTAATTTGTTATAGGTACACCTTTGCACATGTAGGTTTACCAACAGCTCGTATAACATGTTTGTTTAAAAAAATCATAAGTAGCTTACTCAGCTCCGCACGTATTGACGATGTCTTTCCTGTGGATATGGCTGACTAGGCTGAGAGGATGGTATAGGTGCTGGGCAAGCCTACTCCGTCTAAACATTGTCCCAGGCACTACAGTGTCCCGTGAAGTGTAGGCATAGGTGGCATTCTGACGCTGTATAAATCATCTTCAATAATGTAAATGTAAGTAGTACCTACTGCTCTAACAAGCAATAGGTATCCATGATGGATTTCCTCACGTTAAAAAAAAAAAAAAAAAAAAAAAGGTACCGTCTGCTAGATTTTTTTTTTGCAGCGTGCATTTCGTAGGCTTTTAATGATATTTATAAAAATGAGTGGACTCTTTTTTTTTATACTATACTAAGTAGGCAAACAAGCGTACAGCCCGCCCGATGGGAAGCGGTTACCGGAGCCTATGGACACCTTGTAAAAAATGTGATTGTGGGGAAAAACAAAAAGCTTTATCCACGCTGCGGAAATGATTTTCATACTTATTTACTTATTTTTTATCCTTAAATATTCTAAAAAAAACTATTTTGTTGCACGTAAGTTCCTGTGAAAAGGCACACCGGTCTTCTTCATGTTTTAATTTAAACCAAATATGGTCAGTAACCGGTGTCTTCTCGCTTTGAACCGCAGACTCCGTAATGAGGCAGTTAATCATGGGATCCTTGGCTCACTTCGGTAATTATTCTGATTCAGAAGATGTATCTTTTTAAGGAATTCGAAAATTCTGAAATTAATCATTTTTGAACTCTACGACATTTTTTACTCAAATATGGGTTATTTAAAAATGATAAAAATACAGATTAGTGGGTAACAAAGGCGGTGCTTTTTTTTTTTTTTTTTTAATTTCTTAAGGGTTAGTTCCGCTTGGTGTGGCGGGTACTTTTAAGAAAAAAAAAAACCAAAGTAGGTACCGGTTTTTTTTTATTACTACTAAATCGGTTAGTTACCTACTCTCTAGATTTTAATTAGTCGACGAAATTTCTGCGAATTGAAACCGTGGATTTTCCGCTCAACATTCCAACTTCAACTATGTAGGTAAGTGTTTTAGGTATGCTAGACATGCCAGTACTAGTACCCTAGATTAGAACTTATATCTAGACTTTTCCTAGGCGCCATTCAATCCAACCTATTTTATTTAGGTGTTGTAATGAGTCTTCGTTTAACTAGTAATGAGTCTTCGTTAAACTAGACCTGTATCTCTTAAATTAGTTGAGGTTAACCCCTCATCGGTTCTGGGTGAAAATATACAACAAAATTCAGGTACTTAGTAATTTATTCAAACTTAATAATCAGTGGTGGACGGCGATAACGGGCAGAGCTTTAACAATAGGGGTGTGGTGGACGACAGAGCTGCTGTGCGCAACGGCTACTGGGGCGGTCTTTACAACCACGGGAGCGTGGACGGCTTGGACTACTGGGACGGCGTGGACTACTGGTGCGGACTTCACGATTAGAGGTGATGCGTGTAGCACTGGCGTGTGGACGGAGTGGACTATGGGTGCGGAGTGGACTGCGTGGACTACTGGGGCGGCGTGGACGGTGTGTACTACTGGTGCAGCGTGGACTGCGTGGACCACTGGGGTGCCGTGGTTCACGACCTGGAATAAAGAAATTGTTAGGCAACTGATATTTAGACATTCGTAAAACACATCACAATTTTCTTGTTTGATAACAAAATCATGTCTTTAAATGAACATGCAAGAGAATGAAATGACTATGAAGATTATAAATAGTTTTTGCGTCATCACCTATAGTCGATCAATAGTGTGGGGATGGGACCCCTGTGCCAGATAAAGGTTAAAAAACTGGTACAAAGATGTAATTTTAAAAAGCACATAGATAATTATAACCTCTCATCTACTTCTAAATTACTTTTAAAAGAACGTGAAATATAAAAATGTAATATTCAAACAAACTGCGTTCATAAATTCAAAAGCTTTGGTAGGTACGACTTACTTTTATACTAAAGTACTAAGAAGGTAGGTAGGTAGGTACTAAGAAAATTACAACTAATACAGTATTTACAAAATACACATGAAACAGTTATTGGTAGGTACTTAGTTGGGTAAAGAATCAGACCCAGGTTTTAAAGTCAGGTTTTGAAGTACTGGCTCCTCCTTACCTGGCTGCTCTTTGTGATGGTGGTCTTGGAGCCGAGTACAGCTGCGTGCAGGACTGGCGCGTGCACGGCGTGCACGACTGGTGCCTCATGTAGAAGCACGCCGGGAGCGGCGGCGGCGCACGCTAGGAGAGCAACGAAGCAAACCTGGAAGGGAAAATAACTTGCTTTACTACTGATGGAGATATGTGTAATATAGGTAGTAGCAGTCGACTGGATTGACATTTTGTTTCCTTCGTTTAGCCAATATTTATTAAATTAGTTAGGTATATAATTGACTATGACTATTATTGTTATTTTTAAATTGATTTTTTTCTGTTTTATATTTTTGACTTTCCACTTTTCCCTCTCCTGGGCCTGCTCCCACCAACTTCTATCAAAGGCGTCGAGGTCGTCCCGCCAACGCTTTTTAGGGCGACCGCGAGACCGACTCCCAGCAGTGGGACGAAATAGGTTAGGGAAAAAAAACCTAATTGACATTGTATGATACGTGTATTTTTGCCCAATATACCTGCCTAATAAATCACTTACTTGCAAGAAATAAGTGAAATTAAATAAATAGGCCTTATGGTACCCGTATACGTAAGTTAGAAATTCTCTTCTCTCTGATAGTAAAGAGTTCTTTGAAAGAGTTTGTGCACCGTACGGCGCCGTCCGCAATTTGAGGATGTAATAGTATTGTTATCGTACGTTTTGCCATCTAGTAGTGATACTCCTAAAAAAAGGCCTAAAGTCCGCCTAAAAACTCGGTCACTAGAGTTGGCCACTAACTCATACGAGCTTGCTTGCTCTAATTTTACGGTTTGAAGGGCATAGGAGGTAATCAGAGACACGTGTCAGATATTATGCCCAGATTTTACAAAAATAATTTTGTAAAATTGCCTTTTCATCTTTACAAATTCCTTATCCAGATTACTTGGATATTTGATTTTAAATCATTTTAGCGGTTTTGTTTATTTTTGGAAGTTCTTGGTATTTGTTCGACTTTCAAACAAAATCAAAGTAAGAGTGGGTGAACCAGTTTTGTAAGCAAAATTAGAAGTTTAAAATGATTTTTCGTGAAATATCTTACTCCTACGCGGATGCTCAAATTACAGAAAGTTTTCAGACATCGCGGTGTTCATAACACGTAGGGCCGAATACTGAAACATCACTTAAATTTAAACACCACTTATAAAATTCCTCTGCTTCTGTTTGACATTACTCATTGGTATAGGATGGCAATAATTTAAGCATGAATTTAATATAAGTAGCGTTTGAGTATTCGGCGGTTATTGTAGTAGGTGGTAACGTCAACTGATGCTGAGATGTTACTAACAACTGCATGCTCTATGAGAACACAGTTAGCGCAACTGATGTTGACCTAACTCGGTCCACTTCAAGATAAAGTGTATTTCAGTTTTTTTTATCAGCCAATTAAATTAGCTTGAGTTAAAAAATGTAATAAATTTATAATTTATTTCTTATATATTTTTTCTTTATTTTTCAAATAATTCACATATTTTCACTTGCACCAAAAAAAACAAAAGAAACTTACGAATCTCTGCATATTGATAGTTGTTTGAAGTGATCGTCACAAAAGTTCAGAGGTATCTAATGAATGTTGGAGTTCAGCTGGCTTTTTATACTGACTGCCGAATTTCGACAATGAGTAGGTACTTGCATGTTGTATGAGTTAGCAGATGTGGGAAGATGAACTTTGGTGGAGAAGGCATCGTGTACCGCAATCGAAAAATGCGAGCGCTAAATGCAGTTTTAAGAACAACTCGTAATGCGTCTCTACATTAGTAAAATTTTGAATTTATTCCAGAAAAAAATACTATTTTGCTATTCAGCGCGGCAGTGCAGCCAGTGTCTTAGTCACGCTTCCGATTGGTACTGATTTGCACCAGTTGAGCTACTTTTCAATCGTTTGCAACGGCTTGTAGATAGCTCAACTGTTTCATATGTATTTTGTAAATATTGTAAACACTGTATTAGTTGTAATTTTCTTTGTGAAATTAACAAAGTATTCCTAAAAAAAATTCTTTTTTGTCTTCAGTTGAACCCATCGATTTACAATCAATTTCACTAGACTTACATCTGCTGCAAAACAATAGTCAAATATATTTATATTTATTTATTTATCTCATGCTAATAACTAGGGTAATATAAAGTTGTAACCTTATATCTAAGAAATAGACTAAGGTGGTTAAAGTCAACTGTGCTCAGGATTTGGGCATTATACAAAACCACCGCATCCAACAGAGCTTTCACCCGCTTCGTACATTACAAGATCAATGATAAATAATACAAACAAGTTATGCATGTATTGAGGTTGAAGTCAAGTTCACTTACACATACACACACCTACAAGTTACGATAATACCGATTAAAATATATAATAAGACTTCTCATAATATTTCTACTCTAAATTTTTCAAAGTCATCATCATGGTTTTTTCTATGATAATAGAATAAGCAGATAGGGCTATACTTTGTTTCTTCTTCTCTTCTTATTCTACTCCTAAGAGAAATATTATTTAGTAAAAGGTCAGAATCACTCAGAATAACACTAAATCAACATTTTGTACAGCAATCGGGTTTGAACCCGCATCTCATGCATCACAGTCTGCACCATCGCTTTGTTGTGACCGAATTTTTATTTTATTTTTAAAGTTACATGCAATAATTTAACCCTATATGCCGAGATGGTACGTAAGACCGTCATTAAGAGGTATGCATCAATAAAAAGTACGCAAGTAAATCATTTTGTTCAATACATAGCTTTATCTGAAGGATTTATTATGTAAAAGGATCATTTATCACGGTTTCGTGCGTAATAATTTGTTGATAATCCAACCTGTCAATGATTTTTTTTTATTTATTTACAGGGTTTGATCGCTGAGCGATTTTATTACCCTATTATATACAACTTAACTTATCAACTAAAAACAACAAATATATACACAAAATTAAACAAAACTTAATCCTAACTAAACCTACTTCGGCTAATCTATATAGCATCTTGGCTTCTTCCGAAAACGGACTAGCCAAGATGCCACTATGCCACTATGCCCACTGCCATACTCCTTCTTCCAAACGCCTGTCAATGATGAAAAGTATATTACAACAACAAGCTCAGCTCAGACAATGACCAACTAAGCATCCTCGCTCGTAGACTTTGTCCCGTGAACGTAAATTATGAGGTAAATCAGTTACTCAGACATAAAGAACAGCTTAATATAAAAAAAAACGATATAAGCAGATGTGGCATTCGGTAATTTTTCTTTTGAAAAAAACATTTAACCCGTAAGTAGGTCGTCGAGATCAAAGCTCGATAAATCAACGTATCGTATCTGCGCAGACGCAACTCTTGCATAACCGCCATTGTGGCTGAATGTCAAGTTCAATGCCTACACAATGAGGATTACTATTGTTTTACGTACTTACGGTTGTACGCAACTTCTCTAGAAGCGAATATACTTAGTTAGAACCTCATAACAAAGAATATAGTTCTTCTTCTTCTTCTCTTCAGTAATGGCCTGTGTCCGTCATTTCGACAGACAATTTTGCCAATGTCAAGTGTTAAAATTGTAATAAATAAGTTAAGTCAAGTCATTTGTCAAGTCGGCTGTCGTTTGTTTTGAAAAGAAAATGGTGGATTTTCTCTTCAAAACCTAACACGAATTTTCACATTCAGAAAAACCACTTTACACACATTTATTCCAATGGCTCACACTTTATGTTACGACCTAAGTATTATTGGTTAAAATTCCACCAAAATTAAACAACAATACTCACAATAACACAAGAAAAACGATTAAAATAAAAGTGCTATGTGTCGTTTAAAAAAATGTCAAAACTCGTGTCCTTCTTTTTCTCTTCAGTAATGGCCTGTGTCCGTCATTTCGACAGACAATTTTGCCAATGTCAAGTGTTAAAATTGTAATAAATAAGTCAAGTCAAGTCATTTGTCAAGTCGGCTGTCGTTTGTTTTGAAAAGAAAATGGTGGATTTTCTCTTCAAAACCTAACACGAATTTTTACATTCAGAAAAACCACTTTACACACATTTATTCCAATGGCTCACACTTTATGTTACGACCTAAGTATTATCGGTCTTGCAATAGTAACCCCTGGTATGACTGACGTTTGAATGTCCAGAAGAACTTTTTTCCGTTGTCCGATCCACAGCAGTACCGACAAAGGGTTAATAAAATCAAACCTACTTACTTATATAGAATTTTTTGCTTTTAGCTGCGATACAAACGCGCGTTTGTCGCGATTCAGTCTTGCAGTAGCGATAGTAAATTTTGACGCAAATTATTATTCATGGATGTCTTTTTAGCAAATGAGATTGTAAGTGGCAATCTTTTTGATTTATAATACTTATATCATCATTATTATCATGGTTTGAACTGGTATCAACGGCTAGCTCAGTGGCTAGAGAATACATTGGAACGTGTGTCGTCGGTCGCCACGCCATGACGGCTAAGAGTCAGCTGATTCTGATACTTCTGGTCACCTGACGTTTAGAGTCGCAGTGAATTTGATGGAGTGACAGAAAATCGACTCAGAAATCACTTTTGGCTGCTCTGGCTGCCTGAAGTATGGCCATTTAGCTGCCGCAGCTACGCGGTGGTCGCCACTGCGACTTTGCTGTCTTACGATGGCTCAAGCTTGTTGACGCATGTCAAATATCTTGAGGGCATTTTTATTATATCTTGAAGGTATTGAAGACCGGGCTCAATGGTGCGTCTTGGGAGAGACCTACGTCCAGCAGTGGACCGATATAGGTTGATGATGATGATGATGAGGGTATACAGCGGATAGTGGTTACTCCTAATCATCTACTTCACGGCGGGTGTCATTTCAATTACACTAAAATAAAATCATCTTGTCTGTCTATTAGTTAGCTTTTGTTTTACGGATTTTTTGTTTTGATAATAATTATACGTTGCGTGTGGATGTTGCAAAATGTAAAATATAAGTTCACACTTAAATTAGATATTAAAAATAATATAGGCTTAAAAAAACATAAAAAATATAATCTTTAATTTTTCATGCAAGTTTTTGTAAATATTAATTATTGAGTTTTATAAAAAAAAATATGGTATTCAATAAAACATTCTTACAATATTCTGGTCTAAATCTAATCAATCAAGTGAAAAACTTAAGATCTTAGAAGTAAAGCTCTTTTCATTGAAATCTTAAATTTTTCCAGCAATTAATTGAAGACAGTGTTCGTAAAATGCTAAGCTGCAATTTAGCGATTTAATTACTGTCATAATAGCGATGAGTTTAATGACATTAGGCTTTGACCTCATAAACAAACATGCTCTTCCCTTTTTAGTTGTAATTACGTTTAATAATAGAACCTTTCCTGAACCGTCAGGAAGTAAAGAATCCCACACGTGTGTTTTTGCTCGATTTTTCATTTTGTCTTTTTGCTATCGTGTTGATTCAACCTAAGCCTACATCCGCTCCATGTTCTGACATTAACGATTCCGAGAAAATAATAAAAAAAACGTTCATAATAAAACAAATAATTTAATCAAGTAAATCAATGGAGAGCGTACAAAGGGTAATGGTTGACTACTGGTTCTGTTTCGTGCACTGTTGAGCTGTGGTGAGAGATTGCAGAGTCTCCAGTCTTCGCTGATGCATACACTTGGGGAGAGTAAACAACTGAAGACGGTGCGTAGTCGTACACATGCATCGCGTGACTGTAGACCGGCGCGTGAACCACAGCACTTCCTCCGTGGTTCACCACTTGACTGCTCTTCGTTATAGTTGACTTCGCTGAACCCAGCACTGGGATATGGCTGTAGGTAATGACTGGCGCGTGCAAGATAGCAGTGCCTCCATGGTTGACCACCTGGCTCCTGGCTACTGTAGATTTGGAAGACAACTCATGGACTATTGGGACGTGCTCATGTACCACTGGTACGTGGGTGTAAACGGGAGCATGAACCACTGCAGTGCCTCCGTGGTTCACCACTTGACTGCTCTTGGTTAACGTAGATTTTGCTGATGAAAGTTCATGGAGCACAGGGTAGACTGGGGGGAGGTAGGATCCATAGCTTTGCTGGCTGCTGTGGGTAATTTTGGATGGATAGTCATGGTCTTCGATGAAGACCGCTGGTGCTGCGGCAGCAACCGTCAGGATTACGCTGATGATAATCTGAAAAAAATTTTGGTGTTTACTATTTTCATAGAGATAATTAAAATCAAAATAGTCAACACCTCATCATCACTCTAGATAAGTCAATTGCTGGACGTATGTTTCTCCCAAGGTACACCACTGGGCCTGTAGTCTTTCGCGTACATACCTACAATACCTATGTAAATATGCGATGACTAGTTATGTAATTCCTGTGTGGCTTAATAAGTCATGGTTTTAAAATACAGTGACCTTAATATTTCTTAAAAATAATTAATTTCTAGAAATAATGTTTTTGGCTTTAATTTTGATTTATACACTTACGATATTTTGCATTGTAAATGTTTCACGGCTCGATCCCGACTGATGGTTTGGGGCTGTCTCGAGTGGTTTTTATATCAACTTGAAAATAATCATCGCCCCAGATTTTGGCAACACCTTCCACCCACCTTTTACACAGGCGTTTTTTGACAGAATATTGCGCAAACCCATGACATCAAACGTGACAGATGTCAGGAGTAATGTGGATGATAGCAATCTCGATTTGTCAAATTAGCGTATCAGTTATTGTGATTCGATCCGGAGTAGGTAAATAGATTAAGAGTTACGATATAATTTGCTACTTATAATGTGTAGGCACATTGGTTGGTTCATTAATAAAATTGTTATAAATCCACTTTCAAATAAAAACTCTAACATACAAATTTTAAATAAAACTCTTTTTTTTTCTTTTTTTTTATGATAGTAGTAATGGTACAAGCTGATAGCTCACCTGATATTAAGTAGTAACTTCTGCCTATAACAATGCATTACCTCACAGAGCAAGTCCAATGAGGACGTGCCCTGTAAGGCAATGCACTGCGTCCATCACTCTGAGACGTAAAGATCTTGAAGTCTCATGTGCCTGTAAACTTGGAAGAAAGAATAGTCATACTAAGATATTTTCAAAGGAAAAACAAAACGTATATATATACGGTGCTCTTATAGATGTACCTATAGGTAAACTCTTTCTCAAATATCAGTTTTATTTATCTTCATTTAAATTAAAAGATATACCTAAATTTAAAACTAGAAAACCTAGATAAATCTAAACACTAATTGCAATTGCTTTGTCAAAAACATTAGTTAAAAACATCTCCGCAAGACACAAATTATCAAAACTGAAACACGGTACAATAACTTCGTTTTCAATATAGAGGGGTATTTTTAAATAAAAATTAAATATTGATTGGTCAACAATTCCTATTGAATGGGAAACTCTCGAATCAATTGATCATGAGATGTTAGACAGATGATAAAAGATAAAATCAAAAGATGCCGACAAAGCAACCCTGTTGATCAACAAGCGCACGCTTGCAAAATATTTAATAGATCATTTGTTCATGATAAGTAGGACCTAAGTTTTGCAACAGCCATATCTTATAAGTATTATTAGTATAGACAACTAAATAATAGAGAATTGGTATCACCAACTGACAGTGACGTCGATTTAATTCACCAGGGCTAAGTCAGCTAGGTGAATTTAGAATACTATTTAGTAAACTTAAATACTCTAAGGTGACTTGCGGTGCATAAAGTACTCTAATTTGTAGACTTGAATATCCTTGAGGTGCTGACAACCAATGGGGAACCAAGATGGCCACGAAAGCGAAGCGTAAGACAGCTTACGTCGAGCCAGTGAAGTTCTACGGCCTGCGGGCCTAGGATGCGCACGCGAGATATTTGTCATGTCGTTCTGTCAAAATGTAAGCATTTTGTACCAGTTTTTGAATTTTTGCATTATCTGTGGCAATGTTGTCGACAAAACGCGCCTTGAATCTTCAACTTTTGACATTTCTGCACGACTATTATCTCGTCCTCAGAGAGATACGACGACTAAGAAGTGTCAAAAGTGTACAATAGCAAGGCGCGTTTTGTCGACAACATTACCACAGATAATGCAAAAGTTCAAAAACTGGTGCAAAATGCTTACATTTTGACAGAACGACATGACAAATATCTCGCGTGCGCATCCTAGGCCTGCAGATGACGATGATAATCTGTTTAAATAGGAAAGTGGTGCAAGTATGACTCCCGCTTAAAGAAATTATCGAAAGGATTTGGCCTCTGACTTAACAAAAACGGATCTGATGAAGTACCTACGTATTTTTTATTTCATTGACTACATTCGAGGTAAAGTCGTAAATAATATTATTGAGTTTTGTACCGCCATGAGTAGGTATTGCTACATCTCAAGTAATTTACGATATCAATAAGATTTTTTTTTTGACAATTGAACGTGCATAAAAAAACTTTATGCAAGTAAAGACTTTCAAATACCTATAGCACCCTATAGTATTCTATCTTGAGAAGAGGCGACTCGTGACAACTAGGTACAGGGTACTTTGATTGAATTCAATGATTTTCATTGAAAAATGTGTCGCCATGTCTTTTTGTTCATTTGAATAAATTGCGTATTTTTGCCCAAAATGCCTGCTCCTTTAGGATGGTCTAAAAATTCGTGAAAAAATATACATAATATATAATTAGTACTCAGGTACCAAAAAAACTAACGGTTTTGAAAATATTATTTTTTACCATAACTTTAACGTAAGTAATAAAATCATAAAATCATCATCATCATCATCAATATATATAAAACGCTTTTGAAGCTGACTTAGAATCAACGCACAGCCTAAACTATAAGTCCTAGAGGTATGAAATTTGGAGGATTAGTATCCTTATAGTGTAGGGCTGCAATAAGAAAGGATTTTTGAAACGTCACACTCTAAAGGGTAGAATGCGAGCAAAGCCGCGGGCGACGGCTTTTCTCAAATAAAAAGTAATTGAGCACAAAAAAGATTACATAAATATCTTATTTTAAAACAAACAATGCACTGCGAAATAAAATGAACTGTCAGTAACATGATCTGTCAGTCAGACAATCAAATAACTCTTATTTATCGAAATCATTTTACCTACCGCAGCGAACAAATCGCATATTTATGCTAAAAAGTATAAACTTAATTGCTGACAGCCATTTCATACAAACTTAACAACTTTTATATCGATAACTGTAAGGACTATTTTTGCTTGATCGGTTATTTTTTTATATAGCAACATATAAAAGTTATGGCGGTATAATTAACACGGCACTCGCTGTCTCCTACAATTAAAAGGTTCAAAGATTTAAGATATCGATTTAAAAAAATTAAAAAATGAGTGATAAATGATCGCAGATCGAAATGTCAAGTGATGGTAAGTGGTAGGCTTTATTCATGATGTGTGGTCACTGTTCGGTGATAAGTACTTAAATTATTTTTTAATATAGCTTTTCTCCTGTAAGTTGGGTTGATAGGTATCATGTCATTATATTTTATTTATTTAAACATTCTGATAAAAAAAACCAAGTTTATTCCTCTTATTTAAAAAGCATCATACATTTTAAAGATTTAGCCAAAATAACTTAATTTTCTGGAAAACATACCTTATTTTCAACATTCTTGTAAATATTTTTGTAATACAAAAGAAATAAGATACCTTTTTCTTTGGTTTGTTTTGTGCGCCCCATTATATCTAATCTAAGTTTCCTGTCCATCCAAAGGTTGTCTGGAAGAAATCCCTTATAGCGATAAGACCGCCCATTGTGCTTCATATTTGTTTTGTAATAATCTATCTATAACTAGTTATTACGTTATGACGAGACGACCTTCTAATGTACCAAAAGTTGTTATTCTTTGACAGACGACCAAATTAAACAATAAAAAAAAAGTGCGAATTTAACTATTTTGAAAGTATTTACGGGTTAACGTTGCCAATGTCCTAATTTTGACGTAACCCACCAATTCGATGTCAATGTCATCCTGACAGTTGGAAAGTAGCGCCATTGACAGGTATAGCGACAAAAATACAGTTATTGACTCACGAGAGCGATGTAAAATTATCGCAAATAACCAATTATTTTTGATTAATGAGGATAAAAAGCTTACTTTAGGTAAAACATGATTATTAAATGCTTGATTGAGATAAGGTAATGACCATAAATGATTAAAATGCACGTAAACGCGCGATAATCATTGTACTTGGGGGTTTCTTAATATAATGTACATAATGAAAAAGAAAGGGAGTACAAATTGAAGGTTTTGGTTAAATACCTAACCAGTTTTTTTACCTAAAATTACTTAGAATTTTATCATTTATAAAAAAAAGACAAAAGTGGCATACAATGGACGAACTTATTGTTGAGACCGACAAAGAGGCTGCATTTTTCCAGAAACATTGAATTTTCGATTAACGTGTATGAAATCAGGCTGTGGATGATGATAAAAAACGTCACTTACTTCACTTACGTAATTAATCCATGTGTACATTGTAAGCATGTGTAAGAAGCCCAGTGAAAGATTACGGGACAAAGCTGAGGGCTAAACGGA
Organism: Eulithis prunata; assembly: GCA_918843925.1. Taxonomy (NCBI): domain Eukaryota; kingdom Metazoa; phylum Arthropoda; class Insecta; order Lepidoptera; family Geometridae; genus Eulithis; species Eulithis prunata. The sequence goes on along the minus strand of OU974016.1, from coordinate 500,718 downwards.
TTACACGGAAATAAATATATCGTCTGGTTTACTACTGATTTATTTGGAAGATAGCGTGCGTATCGTCTGCTAATTTGCTAGTACAGATTCATAGTTTATCTATTTACAAAAACTTTGTGACAAAAATTTACGAACCTACGATCAAACGAAACACCAAAGTTTTAAAAATAACTTAAAAACCACTTACCTAGTTTAATAAGTTTTTCTAGTTAAATAATAATAATAATGGACCAAGTTGTCTGAATATATAATCTAAACTAAAATATGCTGTTACACTGCTGAGCTTTAATTATTATGAGTGTAAGTACGTATAGTAACAGAAACGTTCTTTGTAGATCGATACAAATATTTTTCCTCAAACATGCTGAGAAGATCCAAAATAGGAAGAAATGCGACCATTACGGTAGGTTTGCTATCTGACACAGTTTGCTAACATGACATGCAATGTCACTATACCTAATTATTTGCTTCGCTTATTTTTGTATCCAAAATGTTATTGCAAAGATATTTGTTTTGCCTACAGGATTCATTTGTAAATTCAGATAAAACCTAAAGGTTTACTAAAACTGGTAAAAATTCATGCATCGATCAATATACAATGATCTACCCGTTGATCAATACAATCATCTATTCATTGAGGCATGATTTTAAATGTTAGGATAATAAATTTAATGAGCCTTAACATTTTTCATCATGAGTTTTGGCTGACTGATAATTACTCATTTAATTATAACCATCGGATTCAACTTGCACAGTAATCAACACTAGTAATTACCAAATCACATTTAATTGATTAATCAATAAGGAATCCGCATAAGGTGGTCAATGTCATGTATTATTACATTTCAAGATGTCACCAGCCTTGATGTCGAATTATTCAATATTCTCTTGAAAAGGGCAAAATGATGAAGATTAACCCACATAACTAACTCTTGTATTTTAAGTTTCTTTTATCATAAATTTATTTTCATTGCATTTTACATCACGTGTTTTCTACGCCGGTTTTTTAGCTTTTAAAAATAGATAATTTTTTGTCAAATATAATAAATAACTCACAACGAACGGTTAACAAACCTTGTTCTTCTTTTATTTATGGCCTCTGTACGTCATTTTAAAAGATATGACATACTTATAATAGCAAATAACTCTAAATCCAATCGTAAGAAGTCGATAGAAAGTTTTGAAGATGTCAGGGAGAGACAGAAAGAAGAAGAAAGAAAGAAGAAGTCCTACTGATGAGTCAGCTCAGAGAGTAATGTGAGTATACACACTGAGTCGACTCACTGAGTATACATATCACTTTACTCAGACATCATTGGTCATTAAGACGTCAACTAATCTAAATTAGGTTCTGTTAGTAGTCAGTATAAATTTAGGTCATTATAATACCTAATAATAATTTCTCTCTCAAGGGAAAATTAGTTTTCCTAATCTGGTCTATAAGCCAAATAGGCACGTAGGCGTGACGCCTACTGTCGCTTCTGAATTCGCTATTAGTTGTTTACTTTGTGCTTGTCAAGAAAAATAACCTTTACTCTGTTAGTTAAGATATTTACCTTCTAATTTTAGCCCATTTCAAAGAAAAGTTTTTATACAATTCGAAGCTCACGTGGCTAGGCTTGCTTAGTCAATCTTCACCGATTAATTATCTAAGTTAACCACCAATCTGCGAGGTCACTATTTGGATGGGTGACCGTTAGTGGCATTTACATCTGAGCGCTTCCGTGCTTCGGAGGGCACGTTAAACTGTCGGTCCCGGCTCTAGCAGTCGTTAAGCCACGACGGAGGCCTAAAAGCTCCGTCATCAGAGTTGGCCACTAACTCATACGAGCTTGCTTGCTTGCTTTTTACAACTTAAACTTGATTCAAATCACACCAGTTTTTCAGCTCTCTAGCTAAGTATTAGTAAGTTGGTCTTCTACAATTTGTAAGGGAATAAAGAATAACCTCGATGTATCGTAAGAAATAGATTACGTGGCATTTTCTAAAGTTCCTATTTTTTAGTGACTGTAAAATTGCAACAGATCTCATGATCACTCTGTGAAAGACATCTAGTACCAATGAGTTAGATACTCATTGGTATTAGATCTCTCTTAAAGCTAAACAAGTTAAAATGTCTGCTAAATCTTTTGTCATCTGTTTTTGTGTACATGCCAACGACAGAGCACTTTTTAAAGGCGCGCTAAAATAACAAAAAATTAAGAATAATTGGTTAAGCTTTTATTATATTTTAATGTACGTCTTTGAATGTGGTAGTTAAAAGCCTTGTCAGTTGAATAAACCTAGTTATTATTAAATTATCAAACTTGAATTAAGTAGTTATATAAGTACTTATCCATGTACAAATTGGCATATCAAGGGCGCGTGCTATTTAACTGCTCTGTTATAAGATAGTTAATCTATTGACCAATAAAACTAACTTGAAATGCAATGTTTTTCTGTACCTACTTAAAGAAAACAAAATATGTTATTCAATGGTGTCGATTCTGTTGTAGGACTTTCTGATCTCTTTCTAATAAACTGAAACGTCAAAAACAGCTACATATTATTATTTTAGCGCTGTCAAATCAGGTTAGTTAAGAAAAACGAAACAGCTGAACGTTTTTGTAAAAAAAAACATCTATTTATTTATCTACATCTATCGGGATCTACTACGTAAACCCCTAGACGATGATGACAAGCGTTAAACTTCTCGCTCGCACATTTCAAATTTTTTGAAGATTTAAAAATTACTTAGTCTGAAAAATCACAAAAACCCAAGAAAAACCATACAAATGTTCTGCGAAAGTTCACGCTTCGAAGTCATGTTGATGTTACAGCACGCAGTGTATATCAACTACTAAATACATTTGTCGCTTTTTGTAGTAGAATCCAAATACCGGTTTGGAAACAAGACTGTCAGTGACATTGCGCACGCGCACGTGATCTACTTGCAGGACGTATGTTGCGTAGGTCAAGGGTATTCCATTAAAGTACGTAGGTAAAAGAAAAAAGTATATTACTGCAACATTCATAATATCTCATTTATTTATTTTATGGATAACCAACAGCTTATAGTTATACATTTTTATAGCAATGGAAAGCCAACTATACAGGTTTACACGGATACGTAACATAATAACAACACATACGACTGGAACGTCGTCTGGTCGACGACAAAGTAAATACAAATTCAATTATGGATGCAATGCAATAAAAAAATACCTACTAGAAATTATAAATTATGTTTGGTGGAAACGAAACCTATTTCTGCCGCCAAGCAGCGATGCTCGCATTGCTGTGTTCCGGTTTAAAGGGTAAGGGCGCCGGTGTAATTACAGGCACATGAGACTTCAACATCTTTACGTCTCAGAGTGATGGACGCAGTGCATTGCCTTACAGGGCACCTCCTCATTGGACTTGCTCTATGAGGTAATGCATTGTTATAGGCAGAAGTTACTACTTAACATCAGGGGAGCTATCAGCTTGTTCCATTATTTTTATCATTAAAAAAAAACCTTTGAACAGCCAACTTAGGTATTTATATTTTTTAAGGCACATGATATACTAAAAACCCTAGTTTTGTTTATATAGAAATAGTATCAAACAGTAAACATTTTGTTGAACATTCTTTTAGTTTGCAGGAGGTTTAAGTCAAGGCCAAGAAATTAATAAATTATTCATCGGTTCAATTGAACTAGTTTTAATTAATTCAATGCTAAGAGGCATTTTGTCTTGACATACCTATCTACTAGTCATAATGGAATGCATATTTTATGAACTTGAGTTCGTTCAAATAACTTCCTTCTCCTTCTACTACTCCACTACTTTCTTCTACTTTAGTTTACCATTGTATAAAGAAAGCTAAGCATACCTACCTATTTGATATAAACATCGATGTAGTGACAAAGAAATTACGTTAGTATAATATTATAGTGATTAGTGAGTACAGACTCGCGAGCGAAAACAAGCAAAGGCTAGCAAGAGGCTTTACTGATAGGAGATGGGATGGGATGGTCAGTCTGTAGTCCATTATTCAACAAATTTACATTTTTAGCAATTTCTTTTACACATTGTACAACTGTGTTTGACTCATGAATTTAAGACTAATAAATAACAAACCACTGAATTAAGACCAGTGGCCAATTAGATTTATTTCCATAAAATAAATAATGTTGTCCAAACTGCTTTTCAGCACATTGTAATTTATCTAAATACCACTAAATCCACAAATGCGTGATATATTAGGAGCTGTTGACCGACTAATTGATAACATTTTACATTAAGTCTCGCTTTCTATTTGTAGAACTTCATTTTTTTATATTAGTTTATAGTTATAAAATTAATTACTTATTCTCAATTCAATAAATTTATAAAAATTTATTTATAAAATGTAGATTAAATAGGATAACCTATTTAACCTTCATTATATTTTCACCAGACTTGATATATACAAACAACCGTGTGTTTGCTCAAGTTTATTTAAACATCTTGGTAGGTACTTATAACAGAAAACTATCACGCTAAGTGTAATAGCTATTGTCATATGCCGAAGATTCAAAATATGATTCCTTTTTTTATGATCTAACAAACAGCTCGATCGCAAAATTGGGTTTAAAGTCTACGTTCAGAAATAGATTGTACACAATCTTCCCTCATCATGCCCTTGTTTTCACTCAGTCCACTAGACCGGATAACTTGTTCCTCTTCGTTGGATTTACGACCAGACTGTCTTGGAGCCATTAGCTTCATAACGGAAATTATTAGAATGAGGCACCAATTTAAGAATTTTACACCCGATTTCAGCTCCGAGACTTTTGTCTCATATTATTTTGTTTATATTTGGCAATAATACTTTATGGAAGTTTTTTTGGGCTACCATTAGTTTAGCTTCGATTTGATTAAATTTCAAAATAGTTTTATTTTACTTAATTATTTTATTTAAGTACGCTATATAAGTAAAATAATCGGAACATTTATCTGACAGGGTTAAAATAACAAATGCTCCAGTGAAATACATAAGAATATACTGTTGCAATAAGTTATTTGTATTGTTTCAGGTTCCTTGCCATCTGGTGGCCGCTGAAGTGCCAGATCACGAAACGCCGCGCCCGACTCATGATATTCTTCATCTGGGTTTTCGCCATCGTCGTGACCACTCCCTGGGTCTTCTTCTTCGATCTCGTTGTAGTCTTCGAAGAAAGCCCCCACATTCGTCTCTGTCTTGACATCTGGCCCAACCCTCTCAGTGAAGTCCTTTACTTCGTCATCGGAAACCTCATTTTCTGCTACATTCTTCCCATGTTTCTGATCTCCATGTGCTACATTCTGATCTGGATTAAAGTTTCTCGGCGATCCATTCCCACCGATACCCAAGACGCGCAAATGGAACGCATGCAGCAGAAATCTAAGGTCAAAGTTGTCAAAATGCTTGTTGCCGTTGTCATACTGTTTGTTGTCTCCTGGCTACCGCTGTACTCCATCTTCGCTAGACTAAAGCTCGGAGGGCCAATCAAGAAGTGGGAAGAAGAAATGTTCCCTTACGTGACGCCACTAGCGCAGTGGCTTGGAGCTTCTAACTCTTGCATCAACCCAATACTGTATGCATTCTTTAATAAAAAGTACAGAAAGGGCTTTGTTGCCATCATCAAGAGCAGAAAGTGCTGCGGCAGATTACGATACTACGAGACCATTGCTCTTCAGTCATCGAGTACGTCAACGAGAAAATCATGGCATTATAACAATAACAACCATCCGTCGATCACGCGCCGGTCGCCACCCGTTGATAAAAATGCTGTGTCGTTCATTTTCAACCACACTGGCGTGTAAACGTGCACGGTGGAGTAGACCGGTTGTACTTCTCAAGCCGTGGATGGCGAAGCGTTGGACAATCCCGCTGCGAAGCAGACCCGACGTGACTCAGCATATCGAGGCATACGATTTCTATTCGTACGTTTTTCGTTTCACAGTTTGATGTTGTCTTGTGCGAGTTTTTGAAACTTTAGATATGAGTACTATACGGTGAACATTATCAGTGTACGTTTTTACTGTGGTAGAAATGTAACTTTTATACGTAAGTTGGTTAACGTGTTGTAAAGATTTATTTTTACACTGATTTTAATATTTAGAAGCGGTCGATGGGAGACGCACATATAGCACAAACGGTTTTATAAATTATTATTATGTATTTCATTATTTTATAGAAATAATATTTTTAGAAATTTAATGAATGAAAGTTCCTTTTATTTATTTCATCGCATTGTATGTTTTACTGTAACGTCCTATGTTTTTTGAATGGTTCCATATCTCTTTTTAAATTTTATACTTTATTATATATTTTATTGATGTTTATATAAAAATTAATTAAAAAATCAAATAAAAAAGCAGATTTACACAGAATAATACTACAGTACAAATAACTTTTTCATACAAACTAAGCTTATAATAATATTACGTAATTTGTATTTCATATAATATTAGGAAAAAAAAATTCAAGCATAATTTTTAAAAATATATAAGTATTGTTTTTAAAACTATTTAATAAAATAATAATTAGTTAGCAGTTGCATTTTTATATTAATATTTTTTAATACTTATCATTGCAATATTTAACAGTTTAGTTAGATTAGACAATTAGGTTCTATTCCTCCTAAAAATAATAAAGAAAACAATTACTTTGATCCACCTCATATAATTATTACCGCACATTTTTTTTTATTATATTTATACTTTTAAGGGTGTAAATATCATGCAATCTGGTTCCCATAGTTTATGCTTTGCTTAGTTTAGGACTAGAGGGTGTTTGTGTGAAATGTTCATGAATATTTATTTTTTTCTACTGAACCAGCTGAACTCTTCACTATCAGGATTACCTATAATCTTTGAAGCCAGTATTTTGTTATAAGTTAACTTTTTTTAGAAACTTTAGAACTTTTTTTTCATTTTTCCACTAGCAAATAATATAAGAAAATTTATAACGTACAATGTGGTAAATAATAATAATAATGTTTGTAGTTTTAAGACATTAATCCAAGGACCATTAAAAATAGGTACCTATTTCGTCGGAAAAAAATGTTTTATAAAAAATCTATGGGAGGAGGTAATGTGTACGAATAAGTACATCTTATTTTTAATGATCCTGCATAAATAGCCACTTGTCTCAGGCACGAGTGGTTATGCCGCTTTTAAGCACAAAAACGTATTTGTAATTTAAATAAGAAACAAGATCAAAGCTCTTATAGAATATAAAAACACTTTTAGAATTATAAAATTTATTCTGTTTCTTAAAAATAATCGAATGATATATTTTTTTTTAATAATTCATTTATCAAATCTTGAAATAATTTGTTTACTTATTCAATTCAAATTATTGTTTTCTTGTAGTCTATTAAACTATTATAGGTACTGTTGATTAACTTTGTATGTGTAAGTTGGGTGACGATTGCAATAATAATTGTTTCTTAGTAAAATCACATTAGAGAATTAGCCATAGGATTTTTATGTTAAAATTTTATAGGTACCTAATACAAATAACCTAACACATGAGAAACTTTCATCATAAAATTTGTAACTTAGGTAGCTTTAAAAACGTAAACCGCACATGTTTCAAAATGTTAAGAAATAAAAATATTTTTATACAGAAAAAATACCAAATAAAAATAGAAAGTGGAACGAGAAATGTAAAAATGATGGCTAATATGTTTTGCTTTTCATAAAATATATTAGAAGAGTACCACAACTCAAATTTAGTTGTTTATTTCATTGACAAAGTTGAAGCTTGCAAGACTGACAAAAATGCTAATACTCCTTCTAAAGGATCATTTTTGTGATAGAAAAGGATTTCAAATTCGTCTATTTTTATAGCTGAACTGCTTATCTGTAGCTCATATCACGCTTCTTAGAACTTAAACTTTATAAAGTCTAAATCGTAATTATATTTTCTTTTATTAATTTTCATTTGGAATGAAAAGGCAATACGAGGATGAAAGGTTAAGCATGCTGAGCATGAAACTAATCAAACTATAATTATAAATATTGTATTTAGGTATAAATTATAAACACTATTTTAAAGCTATTTTATCATTATATTTATTATAATACACGTAGTTTTGGTACACAACGCGACGCTGCAGGCAGCATAGAAATAAAATATGTATTGGCTCAGTTTTAATAAAAAAAATATCACTACAAAATTTCTGTAGAGAAGCCATTTTTTTTTACCTAGGTACAAATTATACTTAGCCTTGTCAAATCTCACACAAATTAGATTATAAGAATATTATTATAAAAGATGATGAAAAATGTCGCATCGCGTAAGTAAATAACATTTTTGTTATCACGTAAAAAGTTAGTTACTTATATAAAAATTATACTTATGTAAATTATTGTAAATAGTGTAAGTAAATGAATAATTTTGAGTGTTTTTTAATTATTAGATTTTTTTATTGGAGTAATTGCATAAGATCTGTATTATACAGCTATCTTTTTTTGGCGTGTTTGATGTTAGATATAGGGTTATAATATGAATAATTATTTTGTGAGACCTGATTGTAGTCATTAATATTATGATAATAATACACATTTATGTTAATAATATAACATCACTATTAACTTATAAAACAATATAAAATATATGTTAAAACTGTTTGATGTTAATATAGTAAAAAGTTATCTTGATATTGTTAATAAAATTAAATATTTTACATACATACCTACAATATCAAGTGCTTGTAGAATAGATGAAAATGTATGTAGATGATTTGTAATAAAATATATATTCCTACACGTAAATAATGTATATTGGTTACGTAGTTGGGTGTTATAAGCAATGTTAGAAGAATTTCAGATAATTAGTAAGCTTTTTAGTAATTACTGGTTTGACTATGCAAAGCTGATTTTAATGATAGTTAATTTTGATAAAATTATTTAGTCTAAAAGCGTCCAAACTTAGAGTCATACTTAGAATAAAGCTTCAACGTTCAACACCTTTCGAAATTATTCTAAGATACTGTTATTTTTTTTGTTATATTGTTATTTATTCAAATACTTTTTTTTAAATAGTTACCTTATAACAAATACAGTTTGGTTTGTCATAATCAAACCAGTAGCAAAAAGTATAATTATAATAATAATAATCCTATAGGATAGGATGTTTCACAATTATTAATACAGTGCAAGCAATTTTTGTAGTTAACTTTTGTAATAATATTTATTATTAGTATGACTTTTTTCACTATCCATTCAATTGTACTACATATCGAAATATATTACCTCTATTTTGAACGTATTTATTATTATGAAAATCTTTGAAAACCTATCTATCTATAAAAAAATATATATTATTTTCTTTAGGTATTATAATAACGTACTATCATAATAATTATTGTAGAAAATTGTTTTTTTACATTATAAATATTAATTCTGTTGTTATTTTTTATTAAAAATTAATAAATATGTACTTCAATTTCTAAGAAATAATATTTTTTAAATCAGTGTTTAATTCCGTTACTGTGAGAACAAAATCTGTATAAAATATTTTAATTTAATTATTTTTATTTTTATCCTTATATATGAACGAATTCAAATAAGTACTCCTCCGCTAGATTTTTTTTTTATATGGTGTTTTATTTAGTAAATAGATATTCTAATTTACTATGTACTACCTACTTAATAGGTATATAAAATGTAGAAGATGCAGGTTGTGTTTTGCTGTATGTACTATTTTGAAGTAGAATTTAGTGACAAGTAGCATTGTATAAGAAAATCATAGCTGCTAGTATTTTTCTATAAACCAATACATACACTTTCGATGCCTTTGATTCAGTTCAAAGCTCTTAATTTTTTATTTTATTTAGACACAATATCCACGGTTTTGTAATAAACTTGTGCAGTAAGAGATTTGTGTGAAAGTAGTTGTTTCTACAGTTAAAAGTCAAGCAATAAACAATCATAATTTGAAAATATAATTGATATAAATTAAAGAATTAAAGAAAGAATCTAAAACGCAGGTGATTCAGTTGAAAGTGGATTCATGTTTTAATAAATCATTGTTATTATGAACCGGAAACCTAACTTCTTCAATTCCAGGATTCAATCAGGAACAATGTTGAACTATGTTGTCAGGAACAAATACCTATTATGTGCACCCTGGTTATTAAAACATAGAAAAAGTTAAAAACAAATTGATTAATGTATTTGAAATTATCTACTGATCACAAGCGTTGTATGTCATTTGAAAAATAAATAAATTAAAAAATAGTTTATTATTGTTTTTATACCAATAACCCTTCGACAGATATTAAGAGACTTCCGACCTAAACTAGAGGAGACTAAAATCGGTTGGTATAACCACAGAATATATGTACAAGTACCAACAAGTACCTACACAGAATATAACTCCGTCACAAGAGTTGGCCACTAACTCAGACGAGCTTGCTTGTTTGCTAGTACAAGTAAGTATATACCTAACTTATTTGGTTCATTCCAATCATAAGGACTACTTTAAATCATTTTCTAATCTATAAGCCTCATCAGTAAACCTAAAAGTAATAAAAAAAATTGAAAAAAAAAAAAAAAGGTACTGTAAAAGTTAAACCGCCTAGTTTTAGCTGTGCAGAAGGCATTGTTTGTGTTTATGATGTACAAACGTTGGTGCTAATTTAGGTGTCGACTTTAGTAACGAGACTAATAGCAGGTCAGTAGTGGACCTACGTGGACAAGTAGGGACCTTTGCAATGGGATGTTCCCAAAGAGAAAAAAAGTAATTGAAGTAAAAAACAATTTAATAAAAACAAAACTCACAATTTTTTTTTTTATATTAAAAACAGTAATAGGAGGCTTAAATAAAAGTGGGATTACCGGTTCGATAGCCTTAAACTAATCGTTGTGCTACTTTGTACTAAAACTAGGATTTTTATAACATCCAGTCAAGTGGGATTCGAATCCACGAACCCTTTGATATGAAGGTGCTAAAACTAAGAACGTAACTTGCAATCCTATTTTGGACTAGCTGTCGCCCGCGGCTTTGTTCGCGTGGTAGCAGCATACGCATTATTTAGTTAAAATCTTTGATCCCAATTTCCGACCCTTTAGGGTGCGATTTTTCAAAATTCCTTACTTAGTGCGCCTTTACACTATAGAAGGATACTACCCTCCAAATTTCATACCTCTAGAACTTATAGTTTAGGCTGTGCGTTGATTCTCTGTCAGCTTCAAAAGAGATTTATATATTTAGAAGAAGATTGAAACATTGGATCTGAGTTCAATAGCACACCGAGGATAGTGTTGCGTGGAGTATTTGCTAGGCGTCAATTATCGACTGGAGAGGATCTCGTTACAAAGGAGTGAGATAAACGCCCTCAGCCCAGGAGACTGCTGTGTGTATTTTTGGAAAGATACCGAGTCTATTTATGACAAAAAAATTACAAATGTTAAAAAAAACTTTTTTTTTTAGCAAAAAAAAAACATTCATCACGGACGTATGCTATTGCAGCCATTGTTGAGGCAACGTGTTAAATTTGGGTGCAATTAAGTACTAGATTTGATTTAAATCTAGTACTTAATTGCACCCAAACTCAAAATTATAGCAATATTGTTCTTTGTTCAATCTACTGAACATAAAATTATGGTTATTGTAGTGCAGTAAATTACTACCAGCTAACTTGATATTAGATTACCCGAATTGTCGCCTTGAGAAGCCTTGAGTTTTATCCTCAAAGCATGAAACCAATGGTTCAGTATTCGTTTATTTAATTTTTTTTGATCTAGCTATCCATATTCGGGCTCATTCTAGAATGTAGTATTAAAATTTTAAGTTACTTAGGTTAATTAAGATAATAAGTAATTGTAAATTTAGTTTTAGTTAAGGTCGCTTTCATCAAAAACGATGTGTATATTTATTTCATTATTTACTATTTTAGTAAAAAAAGAAACATTTTATTCTAAGAAAAGAGTTCTCACAAAAAAAAAATATTTACTGAGGTTAGGGGTCATTCTAAAAATACGGGACTTACTGAAGTTCATTCTTTCGGACATCAGTTTGACTGTCTGTGACGGAAGCACATCAATCAAAGTTCAATCGTGAGATGGACTGAGACACGAGGGGCGTCGAACTACAAATCCACGGTTTAAGGTATCATTCCGTAGCTGACTGCAGACAGGAGCAGCAGACAACATGTCGACACTACTCTACTGGCTTCTATATCATCATCATCATCATCAATTATCATCAATATATATATAAAACTCTTTTGATGATGACGATGATGCACCATAAAGGGTCTAAAATTAGGATCAAAGATTTTAAGCAAATAATGCGTATGCTGCTACCACGCGAGCAAAGCCGCGGGCGACAGCTAGTACTCTATTAATACTTTCAGTAGCCAGCGACACGTTTGTTTGTCTGTCTGTTTACGCCCTCGTAGCTCTGAAAGTAAGGCTCCGATTTGAGTGTGATTTTTTTCGTAAGAAAGGTAATTTATCTGGGATGGTTCTTAGCAATGTTTGGTGAATATTAGTGGAGCCGTTTCCAAGTTATTAAGATATTAATTAACTCTGAAAGCCAGTTATTAGGAATCTCAGGCAGAATTATAATTGTAGTTTTAGCATTGCTATTCAGCGCAGCAATGCAGTTAGTGTCTTGGGCACGCTTCCGATTGGTACTGATTTGGACCAGTTGAGCTATCTATAAATCGTTTGCAACTGTTTGTAGATGGCTCAACTGTTTCATGTGTATTTTGTAAATATTGTAAATACTGTATTAGTTGTAATTGTCTTAATTGTAGTTTGAAACATGTAGTTCATTTCAAAGTACTGTGGTTCGTAGGTACTCCCATGTCCGACGATAACCAGCAATGATGAAGTGGATCTAAAGATTTTTTTTTTTTAAATTCAATTAGTAGGATAAAAGCCTACGTTCTATGAGTAGTCAGGCTTCCAATACAAATCAATATCATCGTAGGTATAAAATCATTTGCAAGTTTTAAAAGGCATTGCCCCGCAGATGAAACTAGGCGTTATGAAAGCTCTTTACTAAATTTCTGTTCAATAAGAACTGAATCAATCATCAATATATATAAAACTCTTTTGAAGCTGACATAGAATCAACGCACAGCCTAAACTACAAGTCCTAGAGGTATGAAATTTGGAGGGTAGTATCCTTATATAGTGTAGGGGCGCACTAAGAAAGGAATTTTGAAAAGTCGCACCCTAACGCGAGCAACGCCGCGGGAGACGGCTAGTCAATATATATAAAACTCTTTTGAAGCTGACAGAGAATCAACGCACAGCCTAAACTATAAGTCCTAGAGGTATGAAATTTGGAGGGTAGGTTCCTTATATAGTGTAGGGGTGCACTAAGAAAGGAATTTTGAAACGTCACACTCTAAAGGGTAGAACGCGAGCAACGCCGCGGGCGACGGCTAGTAATTTATAAGAAACTTGTAGTTAAATCAATTTTGTTTATTTCTAGGTATACAAATAATATCTGAAAGTGTGAAGATGATCCACCAGCTTTTGAATTTTCAGTTACATATTCTTGTATTCAGTTTTAAACTATAGAAAAGGCTTGAAAAGTCGTACTATAAAGACTGATAAAGTGTAGATGTTTACTACTGAACCAAATTGAATAAAACTTGGAATATATACAGTTAGCAGCCTGGATTAACACATTAGGCTGATTTTATCCCGGAATTTCAAGAGGATCAAATGGGTCGCGGACGAAGTATAAAATAAACTCGATGTAAGCTACCGTGTTTCGTTTCTTTCGATGAGAAGTGTGTTAACTATATTCCAGGCTAACGTCGAGTTTTTAATAACAGTGCAGTACTCTATCCTGTTGGACGCTTGTGAAAATTATTTAACAGGGTTCTTTTATTGTTCTAATGGTGCTTCATTCGTACGTCATGTAAAATGTGATTGATATTAGATTTATAAACCCCTATTCAGAAGAGATAATAAAAAGATTATTGAAATTAAGTTGAAATCAAGTAGGTACAATGGTTTTATTGTGTATGCATAGTTGACTATTTTGTATGAAATGTTCAAGAATATACTTTATTTATTAAGCAATGATTCATTATAATACGTCTAGGTATAGTGTAGGTAGGTGTAGCAGACAAAATTGTAGCATATACCTAACTAGCTGTCGCCCGCGGCTATGCTTGCGTGGTACCTATGCAGTAATAAAGCGACATAAAAACTATGCTTCCCGTTGACTTTTGCGAGATCTAAAGTAGGTACCTACCTAATTTTATAAATATGACTTCAGAGGCTGGTTTAATAGCTATTTCGCTTTCTGAAATAGGTACGCCATCTCCATACCTACCTACACGTTTCGTATTTTGTTTTGTATTACTAAGCTTGAAACAAACCGATTTTCCGATACAAAATTTGACAAACTGTCCACGCACGGACGCCTTGAGTTTCCACTTGAAACTTTGTCACTTGTGCTCGTCACGGGCATTCTGTAAAGCTATACCTATAACGTCTTGTCGCTGTAAGTCGCGTTAAAAAGTGCAATCTGCTATGCGAATTCTTCTTTTATATATATAGATTTAATTTTAATGCTAGTTTTTCACTCGAATTAAGATTAAATTTATATAATATACGTGTTCCAAAATATCTGGCCATTTCATTCTTATACGCTAAGTAGTAGCCACGACTCCATCACGAACAATAAGCTTATTATATAACAGTAGGTGCTGTTTTGTCGAAATGAATCCCAATAGTTTTATTCAAAAACGTAATGACGCTAACAACAGGAGCAGTTTCACTTGGAAACCAGTTTTGCGACAGGTATGTTTTTATTTTAGTTCCAGTATAATAGGTACTTACAATATCTGCACTAGTGCATTAGCGGGGGGAGGTGGGGGGGGGGCTCAATGCCCCTCCTATTAGTACTTATATCGTGGCCCGAAGGGCCTTCTTGTTCCCATATTACAAATCATTGTGAAGTCAACGCGGTTAGACTAATAAAGAAGAAGAAGATAACGGGCCAAATTGTTTCAGGAGCCCAGGTCCAAAAAATTTTTTAAAACTTGCAATGATCACACTTTGTTTGATACAATAAACTTGCAATGCAGTTTAAAAAAATTAAAAAGTACCTATAGCGGTAATCATTAGGTACTTAATAGACTCTTTACTTCGAAAATTGCGTGTTTTTCAATGTTGTCCATCGTATTTACAGGTGTTTACTTCAAACAAATAAGGTACCTTATTTCGTTTTCGTGACTGCTAACTGCATAGGTAGGATTATGATAAAACTAAGAAAAGTTATAAATATCAAAATTAACTTAAAAATTAACTGTATGCAAAAAAATGCTCGAACACCTTTATTTGATCACAAACTTCGCAGTCAGATATAACTTAAGAATAGGGTGAACATTCCTGGAAATTATATCTATCTTAAGTGGATGACATAGGTGCCCAAACTAGGAAGACTTGTGAAATGGCGTATCTAATAATTTATCTATAACACTTGCACTTCCAGCTCTTCGTTAGTTCTGGAACGTGGATGTCTAACTTTATATATGGTCTAAGTACAGGAGCTCCTACAGTCTTTATTCCCCAAATAAAAAAAGAACATAACTCAACAGAAGTTGTCGACGACGAAATGGCATCTTGGTTAAGTAAGTTTTGTTTAATTATATTTTAATAAATTACGTGAGGTGAAGAATCGAGCGAATCCGGTTTGTTTCGAAGCTTATAAAACGAGAAATTTAGAAAAAGTAATGGATGTATTAGTTGCATGATAATAATAGAACCAGCAATAATATTTTTACTGATAAGGATTAAAAAAGATGAAATGAAATGAAATTTCTTGTCTGTTACAATGTGGTAGGTATGTGTTAATTCTTTTAGTAGGTAGGTAGTTAAGTAGTTTAATTATATTAACAAAAATAGCATGCAACGATACCAACCTACATACGTAGACAAATTAGAGAAGTAACGTAGTCAAAGTCAAAGTCAAAGTCAAAGTCAAAAAGCTTTTATTCAATAAAATCTCACTGATCACTTTGAATCGTCATAACGTTTTGTATGATTAGGTATGATTACAATTTTTTATTTTTTTTATTTTTATTGGATGAGTTGGAGCTAGTTCGTCCCAAGCTTGTTTGTCTTCTAAATAATCTGATATTTTATAGTATGCTTTTGAAATAAGTCTTTGTTTTATTACGTTTTTGAACTTGCCAATCGACAATTGAGACACATCACTTGGGATTTTGTTAAAGAAGCGTACACATTGCCCTTTGAAAGATTTACTAATTTTTGAGAGCCTAGTGGTGGGAACAGCGAGTTTGTCTTTGTTTCTAGTGTTAACATTATGATTATCACTTTTTTTGTTGAATAGATTTATATTTTTTTTAACATACAATAAGTTTTCATAGATGTACTGGCAAGGTACTGTCATTATATTTATTTCTTTAAACTTATTTCTTAGTGATTCTCTGGGACCCATGTTATAAATTGCACGAATAGCCCTCTTCTGCAACACAAATATGGTGTTTATATCTGCAGCGAGTAACATACCTCTGTGTTTGTTTCAGCATCTGCGATTGGCTTTAGCACTTTACCTTGGATCATCATACTCGTGATACTCAATAAACTCTTAGGCAGAAAAATCAGCAGTTTCATCGCGTATGCCAACGTTTTCATATCTTTCATCATCTTTTACTACAGCACCAGCGTTGTACAAGTCCTCATCGGTGAATTTACCCAAGGCCTCTTCAATGCTTCCATTATTGTCGTAGCTCCATTAATTGTAACTGAGTATACTTCACCAAAGTATCGAGGAGTATTCTTGACTATCAAGGTGGCTACGTACTACTGGGGGATTTGGACGTCCAACGCTATTGGGACATTCTTTCACTGGAAGATAATTGGACTAGTGGGAGTAATATGCGCACTATATTTGATGGCAACAGTTCCTATATGGCCAGAGTCACCGTATTGGTTGGCTAATAAAGGAAAATATAAGGAATGTGCGGTTAGCCATCGCTGGCTAAAAGGTGTTGACGAAGAATCTGAAAGAGAATTAAAAAAAATAATCGAGACTGAAAAGGAATACAAAAAAAGCTTTGAAACAACAAAAGTATTGTCCAAGCACGAGCAAGCTAAAGAGTTATACGCTACTTTGATATCTAAAGAATTCTTTAAACCATTACTTATTGCGCTTATGACAGGTGTTTTATTTTTATTTTCTGGGAAACTAGTCTTTACAGTTTATGCGATTGATATTTTAAAACAGATTACTGCAAATGAATCCACCGCGTATACAGCCATGCTTATACTAGATGGTCTTACAATATTAGGCATGTACATGGGCTGTTTTTTATCCAGATATCTTAAACGAAGACCCCTGTTATTGATTCCATCTTCCATTGGTGCAGTTTTTTTATTTTTAATATCATTATATATTTATTTGATTAACTTATCGGTTATTGATAAAAACAATTATGTAGCTCTAGGGTTGCTGATATTGTTTTCGATTGCTATAAGTTGTGGTCCGTCACTGCTTTCTATAGCAGTTTGTAATGAATTGATACCAATCAGGTCTAGGAACTTGGCTTTATGTATGATTGCTCTAAGTGGCAAACTTGTATTAAGTATTTTATTAAAAACCTTTCCGTATTTATTTAAAGCCTTAGGACTACATGGAGGTTTTTTATTTTTTGGCATAATTTCGTCTTTAATTATTGCATTCTTATACAAGTTTTTGCCAGAAACTAAAGATAAAACGTTACAAGAAATAGAGGATTCTATAAACGGCATCAGAAATACTGCTAAAGTTGGGGAAGCAGACATACTTTTAAATGTGAACGGATAAAAAATATTTATTAAAAATACTTTGGACATAAATACTTCAATACTTTAAAAAAATATTAAACAAACTCAAAAGAGAATAGGTAGGTATGTACTATTTTTTTTGTAATCTTTTTACTTATTATGTTTTATTTGAAAATATCAAAATATTATTTGTTTAAAATTACTTTAGTTTGAATTTAATAAAATTTTAAACTATTTTTGAGAGGATTTTTAAACTTTTTTTATGTTAGTTTTGGCTGCTTAGCTGCGGTAGAGTCGCCCGGCTGTGGTGGTCACAGCCGGGCGACTCTATTGTTATAATCCCCACTAAGCCAGGACTATGTAGTCTAGGTTTGTTACGGTAAGAAAGTTGATCAGGGTATTAAAATATTACAAAACGTAGACTAACGAACGCCTAGTAAGTACTATGAAAAAGACCATGGTTTATTTATTGTCCACAGATAGGTTAGTAAAATAAGTGTGTTTAGAGCGCCGTCTAGTGTCGAGTAGGGGGCAATAAACGATAACTCTTACATCTAATCAAGGTTTCTTCTTCTTCTTCTCTTCAATAATGGCCTGTGTCCGTCATTTCGACAGACAATTTTGCCAATGTCAAGTGTTAAAATTGTAATAAATAAGTCAAGTCAAGTCATTTCCAATCCAATTCTTGGTTTGTGGCTTTTGTGGCTAGTTGTCACAATTCTGCCAGTGTCGAGTTCGTCAAGTCATTTAAAAGTGGCATAACGAAACGTCATTTTGGAATTGCTGACGCTTACACTGACAGTAGTACAGACACACGTCTACAAAAGAAGAAAAACTGTCAAATGCCTGTTATGTTAAAGAAACGTACACATTGCCCTTTAAAAAATTTACTAACTTTTGAGAGCCTAGTGGTGGGAATAGCGAATTTGTCTCTGTTTCCAGTGTTAACATTATGTTTATCACTTTTTTTGTTGAATAGATTGATACTTTTTGAACATACAATAAGTTTTCATAGATGTACTGGCAAGTTCATCTCATCCATCATCATCTAACTGGCAAGGTACCTACTGTAATTATATTTATTTCTATAAATGCACTAAATGGGTTTCATTATTTTACGTCCTTCATATTCACACTAAATAACAAATTATAGGTACTTGGTTTTGGAAAGGATGGTGTTGGTATAGCAACGACTGAATAAATGATGACGCCGTAAGGTGCCAACTATGTAAATAACTTTTATTTAGGTATAATGACATTCTTATGAGATAATTCGTAGAACCGTTCAATGAAGTCTCTGTCTGTTGTATTGTATTCCTAAATGTTATGATTTAAGTGTGTTACTTGTTTTTATCTTAATATATCAAACTAGCTGATACCCGCGACTTCGTACACATGTGAAACTTTTCACCAAAATATCTGACAACCAGCAAACGATGAACCTCGTGCCAAAGGCAGCTTTTGGTTAAGAGAGTTCAAGCTGTATCTATGAGTCCACGTCTTTGATTTCAATAAAATATAGCCTATGTTTCAATCCGGAAAAAGAGATTCTTAATGGTATAAGTTTCATTAAAATAAGTCCAGTAGTTTAGGCGTGATCTGCGAACAATCAAACAGACAAACTCAATTTTCGGAATCAGAATCATTAATTTAGTAGATCGGTATATTTAGTTTATCCATATTATTATCTTTTATTTTAGTTTTTAGGTTTATTACAGTTTTATAATAGTATCGATAGATAGATAGATGCATGCATATTGCATATATGACAATTTTGAATGAAATGCTCAAGAATATAATATTTTATATATTCAGCAATGTTTGATTATAATACGTCTAGGTATAGTGTAGGTAGGTGTAGCAGACAAAATTGTAACATTATGCTTAAATAGCTGTCGCCCACGGGTTTGCTTGCGTGGTACCTATGCGGCAATAAAGCGACATAAAAACTATGCTTCCCGTTGACTTTCGCGAGATCTTAAGTAGTTTTTCAAATATGGCTTCATAGGCTGGTATAATAGCTATTTCGCTTTCTGAAATAGGTACGCTATCTCCATACCTACCTACACCTTTCGTATTTTCTTTTGTATTACTAAGCTTGAAACAAACCGATTTTCCGATACAAAATTTGACAAACTGTCCACGCACGGACACCTTCAGCTTCCACTTGAAACTTTGTCACTTGTGCTCGTCACGGGCATTCTGTAAAGCTATACCTATAACGTCTTGTTGCTGTAAGTCGCGTTAAAAAGTGCAATCTGCTATGCGAAGTCTTTTATATATATATAGATTTAATTTTAATGCTAGTTTCTCACTCGAATTAAGATTAAATTTATATAATATACGTGTTCCAAAATATCTGGCCATTTCATTCTTATACGCTAAGTAGTAGCCACGACTCCATCACGAACAATAAGCTTACTTTATAACAGTAGGTGCTGTTTTGTCGAAATGAATCCCAATAGTTTTATTCAAAAACGTATAGACACTAACAACAGGAGCAGTTTCACTTGGAAACCAGTTTTGCGACAGGTATGTTTTTATTTTAGTTCCAGTATGATAGGTACTTACAATACCTGCACTAGTGCATTAGCGGGGGAAGGTGGGGGGGGGGGCTCAATGCCCCCTCCTATTAGTACTTATATCGTGGCCCAAAGGGCCTTCTTGTTCCCATATTACAAATCATTGTGAAGTCAACGCGGTTGGACTAATAAAGAAGAAGATAACGGGCCAAATTGTTTCAAGAGCCCAGATCCCACAATAAACTTGCAATGCAGTTTTACAAAATGTAACAATGTCATTACAAAGCAGCGGTAATCATTAGTTGTTAGACTCTTTACTTAGAAAAATGCGTCATTTTCAATGTTGTCTATCGTATTTACAGGTGTTTACTTCAAAAAAATTACTTTATTTCACACTCACACACATTTTAATCACAAACTTCGCAGTCCGATCTTACTTAACATTAACGTGAACATTCCTGGAAATGATATCATAATAAATATATATAAAACTCTTTTGAAGCTGACAGAGAATCAACGCACAGCTTAAACCATAAGTCCTAGAGGTATGACATTTGGAGCGCAGTATCCTTATATAGTGTAGAGGTGCACTTAGAAAGGAATTTTGAAAAGTCGCACCCTAAAGGGTCTAAAACGCGAGCAACGCCGCGGGCGACGGCTAGTCTTTTATAATGTGGATGACATAGGTGCCCAAACTAGGAAGACTTGTGAAGTAGCGTACCTAATAATTTATCAATAACATTTGCACTTCCAGGTCTTCGTTAGTTCTGGAACGTGGATGTCTTACTTCATATTTGGTCTAAGTACAGGAGCTCCGACAGTCTTTATTCCCCAAATAAGAAAAGAACATAACTCAACAGAAGTTGTCGACGACGAAATGGCATCTTGGTTAAGTAAGTTTTGTTTAATTATATTTTAATAAATTACGTGAGGTGAAGAATCGAGCGAATCGGGTTTGTTTCGAAGCTTATAAAACGAGAAACTTAGAAAAAGTAATGGATGTAATTAGTTGCATGATAATAATAGAACCAGCAATAATATTTTTACTGATAAGGATTAAAAAAGATGAAATGAAATGAAATTTCTTGTCTGTTACAATGTGGTAGGTATGTGTTAATTCTTTTAGTAGGTAGGTAGTTAAGTAGTTTAATTATATTAACAAAAATAGCATGCAACGATACCAACCTACATACGTAGACAAATTAGTGAAGTAAAGTAGTGAGTAACATACCTCTGTGTTTGTTTCAGCATCTGCGATTGGCTTTAGCACTTTACCTTGGATCATCATACTCGTGATACTCAATAAACTCCTAGGCAGAAAAATCTGCAGTTTCATCGCGTACGCCAACGTTTTCATATCTTTCATCATCTTTTACTACAGCACCAGCGTTGTACAAGTCCTAATCGCTGAATTTACCCAAGGCCTCTTCAATGCTTCCATTATTGTCATAGCTCCATTAATTGTAACTGAGTATGCTTCACCAAAGTATCGAGGAGTATTCTTGACTATCAAGGCGACAACGTTCCACTGGGGGGTTTTGACGTCCAACGCTATTGGGACTTTCTTTCACTGGAAGATAATTGTACAAGTAGGAGTAATATGCGCACTATATTTGATGGCAACAGTTCCTATATGGCCCGAGTCACCGTATTGGTTGGTGAATAAAGGAAAATATAAGGAATGTGCAGTTAGCCATCGCTGGCTAAAAGGTGTTGACGAACAATCTGAAAGAGAATTAAAAAAATTAATCGAGACTGAAAAGGAATACAAAAAAAGCTTTGAAACAACAAAAGTATTGTCCAAGCACGAGCAAGCTAAAGAGTTATACGCTACTTTGATATCTAAAGAATTCTTTAAACCATCACTTATTGCGCTTATGACAGGTGTTTTAGTTATATTTTCTGGGAAACTAGTCTTTACAGTTTATGCGATTGATATTTTAAAACAGATTACTGCAAATGAATCCACCGCGTATACAGCCATGCTTATACTAGATGGTCTTACTGTATTAGGCATGTACATGGGCTGTTTTTTATCCAGATATCTTAAACGAAGACCCCTGTTATTGATTCCATCTTCCATTGGTGCAGTTTTTTTATTTTTAATATCGTTATATCTTTATTTGATTAAATTATCTGTTATTGATAAAAACAATTATGTAGCTCTAGGGTTGCTGATATTGTTTTCAATTTCTATAAGTTGTGGTCCGTTACCGCTTGCTATAGCAGTTTCTAATGAATTGGTACCAATCAGGTCTAGGAACTTGTCTTTGTGTATGATTGCTCTAAGTGCCAAACTTGCATTGAGTATTATATTAAAAACCTCTCCGTATTTATTTAAAGCCTTAGGACTACATGGAGGTTTTTTATTTTTTGGCATAATTTCGTCTCTAATTATTGCATTCTTATACAAGTTTTTGCCAGAAACTAAAGATAAAACGTTACAAGAAATAGAGGATTCTATAAACGGCATCAGAAATACTGCTAAAGTTGGGGAAGCAGACATACTTTTAAATGTGAACGGATAAAAAATATTCATTAAAAATACTTTGGACATAAATACTTTAAGACTTTAAAAAAAAAATTAAACAAACTCAAAAGAGAATAGGTATGTACAATTTTTTTTGTCATCTTTTTACTCATTATTTTTAATTTGAAAATTTATTCTTTATTCTTTATTCTTTATTGTACACAGATAAACTTAACTTAAAACTTAAACTTAAAACATGTACATACAGGCGAGCTTAACCCTAAAAAGAGTTCTCTTCCAGCAAACCTTAGGATGAGAGATGGGAAAATGAAAATGAAAGTGGGTACGTGTACAACACATATAGATAGATAATTTAATAAAATTATTTGTTTGAAATTACTTTAGTTAGAATTTAATAAATTTTAAAACTATTTTTATGATAGTTTTGGCCGCTTAGCTGCGGTAGAGTCGCCCGGCTGTGACCACCACAGCCGAGCGACTCTATTGTCATAATCCCCACTAAGCCAGGACTATGTTTATTGTTTAGTCTAAGTTTGTTACGGTTAAAGTTGATCAGGGTATCAAAATATTAAAAAACGTAGACTAACGAAAGACTAGTAAGTACTATTAAAAAGACCATGGTTTATTTATTATCCACAGATAGGTTAGTAAAATAAGTGTGTTTAGAGCGCCATCTAGTATCAAGTAGGGGGCAATATTTGAAAACTTATACATCTAGTCTAATGTTTTTTAAAACGTGGCATAACGAAACGTAATTTTTGAATTGCTGAAGAGCATATTAGGCTCTGAACTACCCGGTGGACGATAGTTTGTAATTTTGTGGGTTCAAATCCGGATGCGCATCACTAGACCTAGAATAAAAATAGGACCGGTTTTGGAATGTCACCCCACTTGATATTTTTGTACGACTTAATTTTTTTTTTACTCCCTTTAGAACCTCATAACTTTCCAACCCCTTGACCGATTTACTTTACTTTTCAAACCAGTAAAACTTGAGAGTACTATCCGTATACCTACCAAATTCTGTGAAGATCGGATAAGCGGTTCAAAATATCTCGACGAACAAACATACAAAGCATTTTTGCCCAAGTTGTCACTAAGATCTTCGTTTGCTTTGCTCACTCGATCAAAAAAGAGTTTTGGTTGTATTATTTTTAGGTATTCAGGTATTTATTATAACGAACAAATCAAGAAGTCCTTTACAAATATTTTATTTTCTGCAAAATTGAGCAACCTTCCTTCCATTAATGCCTGAGAAATTCCTCTGATAGGCAATAACTGCATTTGTCGGCGCAGGTACCGCCAGGACCAAGGTCGGGGTTAGTGGGACTCGGAAACCAGGTCACCAGTTGGCTTAGTACAGGGCTGTCATATTTTTTGATCAATTTTATAGCAGTTTGCTAAAATCTCTAAAAAAATATGGAGGCGAAAGAAAGAAGTTTTTTGTGTAAGGTTAAAATTCGCTTTACATCTCCACTATAAATAAAACCAACGTAACATGAGCTCCCATTGTTAGGAGTTCTGATGAAGATACGTTTAAGTTAGGCTGGTAAGGAACACAAAAAAATAAAAGATGACATGAGTTGATCCAATGACTTTACCACAGCTTTACGATTACACTGAAATATACTAATCGTGTATTATTCGCTGGATTTTCTCAAAATCATTCCAATTTTTCCTTACCTTCATCTCGCTTATGAACTTCAATTCAATTCAATTCTTGTCTATGGCCTTTGCAGTGTTGCCCGCAATTTCGCCAATGTCCCGTTTTATTAGACCTTAGCACGATGGAGAATGACCGGTGGTGAGAAGTAATGATCGGTAGAGAATTTGGATCCAAACAAAATTATAAGAAACTTATGAACAGCTTATGAGCTTCACATGGCTTCACTAACATCACGCTTCACAAAAAGTACCAAAAAGCTAAGAAGTCGTGAAGCTAGTATCAATTCGCTGATGGCAACCCTAGTTAAAGAACGGTGTACCATCGGCTAGGGTCGACTAATCTAGTTATAGGAACTCTTGTTGCCACCGCTTGCCTATTTGATTTTAACGCAGCCAAGGTTGCTTTGAAAATACAATGAAGCGCGATGTTTTCAACTCGTCGCGTAGAAAATTAATTGACAATGTATAAATTCTGTACCTTACTTCTACTGACATCCTTTAGCTTTATGCATTCTTATGGTCTATATTAGTTTTAAGCATCATAAAATACGTAACTATAACTACTTACTACTACGTACTAAACTACTTATTGGGTAAGTAATTAAGTATTTATATACTTTCATTGTTATAAAAGTGATTTTTGAAGGGGCCCAATTTTTTGATACCAACAACATTTGAAGCGCTCGTGGCGCAGCTTGCATAAAGCCAGTATTCACTGATTATTTATTACCTAGGAATACGACGTTTGCGACGTTCTGCGCGGTCACTATTTGGATGGTGCTTCGGGTGGCACGGTAGGTCCTGGCTCTTCTACCACTTCCAAAACACAAAGAACCTCAAAATAAACAATTAACTAACTTATGTCCTCTGTCTGAAGTCTTGACAAAGTTGGAGATAATGTGTAAACAAATATCTCCCGTGGCGGGGTCGTCGACCGATAAGATAAACAATACAGGAGAAACTTGGCAAATTGTCTTTGGAACTTGGATTTCTATTACCTTTTCTGATTATTCTGTTTTATTATCCAGTGTATCTAACTTTTACAGAAGTTTTGAATAGTTTTCCTAGCATTATTGCCGAAATCAGCGTTTACACACGTCTTTTGTTTCAAACGAACAAGAAATTAAAACTGAATTGCATTTTTGCAGTTTTCTTTTTTACCGAAAAACCAAAATAACCCGTCCTTTTACGCCAAATAAAATTAAAGTTCGTATGGTCTTATACTCTTCCATAACTAATCGGTGTTTATCTTTTTATGAATTGACTTTAAAAGGTTGCTAGGGATTTTCCAAGTTACGCTTAAACTTAGACTTATAACAATTACAATTCGTACAAGCGCCAAAACAAAAAAAAAAATACGTAAATAATGTCAAACGTCAAACTGTCAATTCAAGTTTGACAGATTACTTAACTTAGTTCTATAGATTCATCTGTCTGCATTAGCGAACTCGACACTGGCAGAATTGTTACAACTATAGCCACAAAAGCCACAAACCAAGAAGTCGAAGATTCATCTGTCTTTTGTTTTGATTGTGTTTTGTAATGGTTGATTGTAGTTCAAAAATAAATATCGCAATAAAAATTAAAGAAATCCTGATTATTTATTTCATCCCAACCATCAAAAATAATACATTATAGCAACTAGCAAACGAGCTTTTCAGTATTTCCCAGCACAAAGTAAAATGTTTCCTAAATATTATCATGCGATAAAGTTTAACCCAGTTTCCTCAGTTCAAGGGTGGGCTGCACCCGGTCGCATCTACACTGCATGGAGCATCTATTTGGATTGACAATCAAATTGACGACTCTGATGTGGCAAGTGACATCTTCCTATCGAAATTTAGAAATAAAAATGCTGTTTTTAGAAGTGGAAAGTCTGGAAATCTCTGTTGGTTGTGTCTTTGGTTGAAGAAGAGCTACTTGTACAAGCATAAGTGGGGTTTTTTCCTGTGAAAGTTACTTGACACTGGATTTAACAGAAGCGTCGTCTTGCAGAAAGGTTCAGAATAAAACGGTCAGAGAATTTAGCTCTATACATTGTCAGACATCTTTTTCCTCGCTACGCATCCTGACACACTGTCAAGATGTCAACTAGCTTCTAGTTTTTCGACTGACTCAGGGGTCTGGCATAGGTAATACTAAAAGCATTGTTCGGAAGTTCACCGACCACATTTCAACTGACCACCGACCACATTTTCGACAGCCCCAAGCCTTGAAATCGCACACAGAGCTGGGATCGATAGTGTCACCGCGTGCACTGCCCGTGAACAGGTGCCAACTGGGTCAAACTCACCGCCATGTTTTGACGGACTTTTTGGGTGACCCTCACATAATCTTTGAATAATAAGCCGCTGTACAATACAGTTCACCATTATCATTGACTTTATATGTACTAACTCACACCATATTGATAACTGATTGGTCTCAAAAGTCGTTCAACGGCATTGACTCCTAATACTGTGTAAGTTTTCCGAAAATTCTTAAAAAAAAATACTTAAAAATAACATTTTCAAGTGAGCTAGGCGTACCTGAGGATATTACAGTAAAATTTACCCGAAACTAACTAAGCACTGAACATTTAGGAAAAAAGAGCGGGCCATAGATACACTACACTAGGAGATACACTAGGAGTTATTACAGTCAAATCTACCAAGTATCAGTTAAAACCATAAAGAATACAGGACGTTGTCTTGATAAGGTATCTCATTATCAGTTGGTTATAGCGTTTAGAGTTGCCTTGAACTTTGGTGCAACACCTGGGAGTTTCAAAGCACATAATAATATTGTAAATACAAAATACCATTCGAATTCAATTTTCCAGCTTTTCATAACTCCATTACATTTAAAATGATAATAAATTTTGATTTAACAGTCCAACTACATAAACTTTATGACGAGGGAATATAGTTGATATTTCAATGCGCTGCACCATTCGACCTGGGATAGCGACCTGATCCTGACCTAAAATCGTCAGTTCAAGGACACTGCCCCAATGCAACCTCACCTTGCAAGTTTGCATAGTTCTTATCCCTTCCAAATAAGGTTCAAACTGGTAGTGTAATTGTGTAGCTATTGATTTTGAAGCATTTGTTTGGCCAGCTGTTACAGATGCTCTTAACCAATTAAGTTTGAACTTGGCGCGTATTGGTTTTGAGAGATAAAATGGAAACAAGCTCCATATTTGACATATTAAATAATTTTGGATATGATTGCAATTGATTTTAATGCACGTTGTAAGCACTCAAAAAGCTCTTAACAGAAGCATCGTAGCACCTCCATCTCCATCTAACCAGTCGTTGGTCTGACGCAGGGCGGCTACAAAAGAATCTTAAATTAAAAAAAAATAAGATAGTTAGATATATAAAACATTCTTTATTGTACACCACATAAAAGCAAATAAAATAACAAAAAAAATACCATAACTGGTAATACGAACTAGTTTTAGGAGGTAGGTACAATGTGCGGCCTTATTGCTTAAAGCAATCTCTTCCAGGCAACCTTTGGATGGACAGGATTTAATACACAAAACACCGACGGGGCGTACATAAAAATAACTGGAATTATTCAAATAAAATTAACTAATAAATATAATCAAAAAGTACATAACGATATCTATCTATTTATCGTCTAACTATCTAACTAATCTATCGTCCCCATGGAATAAGCCGGTAATCGACTATTACCATAGAAGTGCTTTCATTTGAAAAATCTATTCTATATATAGGCTTACACTTGTTTAGATAGGTAGGAGCCTGACATCGTCTCAGATTTCATATTTCATCAATCCTTGATATCAACGGGTGTCTACGAGTAAAAGTCGACTTGGTACTGGTCCAACTACTAACCTATTAAGTATGTATTATCTGTAAACTTGTTGGTACTAGTTTTGATAATAAAATTATCATAAATATATTTATACTTTCTGGATCCATAAACTCTCAGAATGTATAAACAAATTATTTAAAAACCAGTAAAACGGTTGTATAACCAGTCAGGTTAGTTTTAGAAATGGAAAGATAAGCTTGAGATTAATTATCTTCAATTGAGGTTGAAATAAATGAATACCTAAGTTATCGCGGACAATCCGATCCGTGGTAATAGATAGGTACCTTACCCTAAGATGGGTTTTTGATACATGTTGAGCTCGATTGAGTTGTAGGTGATGGTATATCACACACAGTGCAATGTCTCCAAAAAGGCACGTTATCGGTAGCGTGCTTGGTAAGGTGATGCACTCCGTGGGGACACATTGCCAAGTTTGTTGCTAGAGTCAAAAGTAACGGTTGAGCATTTAATTTTGCTAGTTTTATCGAATGGTTGATCGACGATAACCTTAGTAACTATCGATAGATTGATCGATCGATTGCTACTTACAGTAATAAAAAAAAAACAAAGTCATATTAAGCCAAAATCAATAGCAGTTTTGGGCAGTTTCGACATTATAAGCACTGAAATACTGTCTTATCGTCCTTGGGCGGTTGCAGTGCTATCCACTGGTTTGTAGAGGTGCTTGTTCAAGGTCATTTTGTGGTCTTCGCATCACTGGGAAAGACCTTGTTACTGCGTATTTGTTTTAATTCGCCTCGTTCAGGCATAACGTGCCGTGGGTCGTGGGTTTGAACATCACCAAGAACAAAAGTTTGTGTGTGGCCAGCATAGATGTTTGTTCTATGTTTGCCTGTTACGATTATAAAAATATATTAGGTAAGTATTCCATGAACAATCTAGCTCCCATAGAACAAGCTTCGCTTAGTTGAGGTCTTATAGGTTCGGACTACGATATCTCGTCCCACTGGGACGAAACACTACGTACCTTTCTATTTTCTATTAATACTGTTACTGTATTACTGTTACTGTTTCATCCCAAATTCTGTTTGTTTCATACTAAATCTAGTTTTTGTACAGCCATGAACGTTTGGAACTAAAGGGATGAAATGTCCAAGAATATTTATTATTTATTTATTGCCATAGGTAGACAGAAGCGCTCGTGGCGTAGTTTGCTTAGTCAATCTTCACCGATATTATCTATGTTAAGCGACGTTCTGCGCGGTCACTATTTGGATGGGTAACCGTTAGTTGCATTTACATCTGAGCGATTCCGTGCTTCGGAGGGCACGTTAAACTATCGGTCCCGGCTCTAGCAGTCGTAAGCTACGACGGAGGCCTTAAGGCGGCCTAAAAACTCCGTCATCAGAGTTGGCCACTAACTCATACGAGCTTGCTTGCTTGGTAGACAAGATCACGGCAATTCCCGGCATCCGCACGATCGTGAACCCGAATGTATTTGGGTCACTAGTGCAAGGTCCGTAGGCACTAGATTTGTTTTATTTGCCGAGGATAACTATGCAATCGATCTCCGAGCTCTGTGGCTGACCTACCTCGATGTTAGCTGCTAGTCCTCTATCTCTCAATCCTGAGGGTATTTTATATTAAATCTTGGTTCTATTCCATTAAAACTTATTGACCCAGAAAAATAAAAAATAAAATATTTTCATAACTAAAAGGTCAAAAATAAGGGGAGCCAAAGACAAATAAATTAAGTGGGGTATCATTAGTTAATCTTATATACACCCTCAAAGTTAGCGAAGTAAGATATTTGAATAAACATTATGTTATAGAAGTATAATAATAATGATGTTTACAGGATAAATAAAACGTTGCCTCTAACTTGTAGTTATTCAAAAAAAGGTTAAAAAAACAAATAATAGAGTTTTGGGTCGGAAGCCTCGGTGGGCGAGTCTATTCGCACTTGACCGTTGTTGTTTATCTAAAACTTTCAAGTAAGTACACAAAATCATTATTTAAAAAAAACACTGTAGTTTCAATAAAGCATTATGACTATTGCTTGCGCTAAAAAGATCAAAACACAATCAATGATAGCTGTTTTACGAGCGTCATATTACGCTGCACGCGGTTTTGGAAACAGGACATAGGTAAACAAAGTTTATGATACAAATTGTAATAAACACCTAAGTTATTATTATGGTTCCAAGTTTGGCAAAACGATTCATCATCCGTCGACGTAATCACCATGGCCTTGCCTTAAGAAACTAGTTATTTTAGAGCCCTACTAGGGCAAATATTACTACCGAGATCTCGCGATGTTCCCAAAAAATAAACTAGTAGTTCGCCCCGAACTGAGATGTCGCGATGTTCCTAAAAATAAACAAGTTAATTTTAAAAATCATTAGGTACTGATCATCACGTGTGTTCATTAAATCTCAATAGGTACTTTAAGTTAGACTAAATAATTAAACTGCAATTGTGCCTAAGATTCTTCAAAACTATAACCCTTGTTATATGACACCCCACTCGATATTTTTGTAGGTACCAATTTTTTTCTTTCTTTTGGAACCTATATCTTTACAACTTCTTGACCGATTTACTTCATTATCCAAACCAGTATAATTTAAGAATACTATCCGTAGACTTATCAAATGCTGTGAAGATTGAATAAGCAGTTCAAAAGTTATGCTCGAACAAACATACAAACATACATCTCACTCGATGAATTACGAGCTTGGCATATTTTTAATGTTTGTTAGAAATTATTAGTCAATTTTATGCAACCAAGTGTAAAACACGCGTTCGTACACAAAATATTATTATGAGTATTTTTCATAGTTTTTACGAGAAAATATTATTAT
This sequence comes from Eulithis prunata, assembly GCA_918843925.1. Classification (NCBI taxonomy): domain Eukaryota; kingdom Metazoa; phylum Arthropoda; class Insecta; order Lepidoptera; family Geometridae; genus Eulithis; species Eulithis prunata. The sequence goes on along the minus strand of OU974016.1, from coordinate 469,630 downwards.
AATTCTGTTTTTAAAAGTTATTGGTGTAAAAACATTGTGTTTTTTGGATAAAATTAAAATAATAAAAAGAATTTCAGAAAAAAAATTTGAAATTTGAAAATTTGCCTAAAAAATAAATAACATGGGTGACGGTGGTTACAGAGAAGTTAAAGTCCATGGTGGTGCGACTTCAGATAAATCAACTTGGACACCATTCTTAAGACAGGTAACCATGATTATAAAAAAAGTACTTGGACAGTTCTCACAACACACTCTACTTAGTTTCAAGCTAAGTAAATGTTGTTCTAGGTATAGGAGACGGTTAGGAAAAAAATAACGTACATTCCCGTTCGTCCCACTAGCTCGTCCCACTGTTGGGACGAATAAAAAAAAAGTATACCGGTAGTATAGTCCGGCATGATTGGTAATTTGGTATCCCAAGTGGGTACACATTGTAGTAAACTGTTTTGCTACTTATAATTAAGCTGCATGCGCATTTGCGGCCATAGCCAAGACGACTGGGCTACCTGCTAAAATTTTCAAATAATACCTTTGTTCAGTGTTCAAGCAAGCAAGCAAGCTCGTATGAGTTTTAAGGCCGCCTTAAGGCCTCCGTCGTGACTTAACGACTGCTAGAGCCGAGACCGACAGTTTAACGTGCCCTCCGAAGCACAGATAACAAATAGTTGTGATCCCAATTATGGAGGTACTTTGACGTAAAGCCGTTTAATTTGTCAAACAGGTCGCTTGTATGGCCGCTAAGTGCGCGCGTAGCCATAGTCATGTGGTGAATCTTCTACTTAATATTTTTTATATATAGCTTTACCTGTCATTACGAGCATAATAATTGTATAAAATATAGTAATGCATTTTGTCACAGAAAACCCTTAGGGCATGACAAAATACTTAAACTTTATGTTAAATATAGTACCTTAATTTATTATTTATTACACATAATATGCATGAAGTCGTAAAAAGGTAGTTATATTTATATCAATGGCATACAATCGCAATATGATACCTACATAGCTGATTTGGGTTAGAAAAAATAAGTATTTCTTTTAGTTTTTTATGTTTTATTTTGTTTTTAAAAGTAATGGAACAAGCTAATAGCTCACTTGATGTTAAGTAGTAACTTCTGCCTATAACAATGCATTACCTCGCAGAGTAAGTCCAATGAGGACGTGCCCTGTAAGGCAATGCACTGCGTCCATCGCTCTGACACGTAAAGATCTTGAAGTCTCATGTGCCTGTTATTATTTACATGACTTTTTTTAAATAAGTAGGTATTTAGAACAATATATTTGCGTTTGATCTTTGTTATATCGATGACGTAAGTTAAGGAGAATAAGTAGGTTAGTTTGTTCCTAATTTGTACTTAAGAGACTGACAGTGTAATGACCACTGATAGTGGAATCCAGGTGACTTATTGGGACATTTATCTAAACTAAGTGTCGACAAATAATGTTAATGCTAAGTATTGATGGGTAGAGCATTCCTTGGGTCGGGATGTACATAAGGACAACAACACTGGCTTCAGCAGAAAACCAGCGCTGCTGTATGGAAACATTCCGTAGCATTAAGTTTAGCTGAGACCGTTTCACCGCCACACAGAGCATATCTTATTTCTGTATTTACAATTAGTTTGCTTTTCTTTTCCTTTAGGTACCTCATTATTTTTGATTTATGTTTACTTTTAATGCTGTTATTTCTTTTACTTTGTTAATTTGTGGTGGTTTGAAATAAATGTATCTATCTATCTAAATAAATAAATTTTACTACCACTAAATAATAGTGAATAAAGTTACGAGCATCTGCAACAGAAAAAGGTATACATACTATCTACATTTTAATGAATCCAACTTCTAAGTATTTTGATGTATCTGTTATATAAATTTTTTGTTAAATAAATTCCGTTTTCATTTCGTTCTTATCTGCGCAAAATTGATTGAAAGTTTTAATTGATGACAACTATTTAATATTAAGTCCTTGTGCACCTACACCCTAATTCTACTTAAACATTGTTTGAACCGAAATAACGTCGACTTCCTGCTGAATTTACATTTCATTATATTTAGGTGCGCACGCGCACGTGGCAAATTGTTATTTGTTATTTGCAGTTTGCCATCGGCTTGTTCCATCATTTAGTTTAGTTGTATAAAAAAACGGCTGTAAAACGTCAATTTTGTATTATATTTTATTTAATTAATTTAACGATTTATTATTACTTTTAAAAAAAATAGCGTTATTATAGTGTTCCATATTTAAGATCCTATATGGTTTGAAATAAATGAATATGAATATGAATACCTCATCAATATAATATCAATATTTATAACTCTTTTTAAGCTGACTTAGAATCAACGCACAGCCTAAACTATTGAGTCCTAGAGGTATGAAATTTGGAGGGTAGTATCCTTATACAGTGTAGGGGTGCACTAAGAAAGGAATTTTGACACGTCACACTCTAAAGGGTAGAACGCGAGCAACGCCGCGAGCGAAGGCTAGTCATAAATACTTATTATTTCATTAGAAGTCGTAAATCTTAATGCAAATTAACAAATTAATTTGCTTGCTTGACAAAATTCATGCGACTCCGGAAATCGCTGATGCTCTTTGCTAATAGTTGCCACATAAATCGTTTTTCTTTGCGACTTGCAAAATTCATTTTTGCACTCTAATGCACGAAAGGAAAACCATAACAAATCCCATTTGATTAAACTCTTATTGGAAGTGAATATTGGTGCCGATTCTGTTGTTGCATTTATACTCGTGTCGTTATTATGGTTTCTAATTTCAAATTCTATTTCGATGCAGCATCTATCATATCGTATAATACATACCTAATAACTACTTCTTGCGGCATAATACCAATGGTCAATAAATAATTACTAGAACACGTTGTTAGTATTAAAACAGGCCGCACATCTGTGAGTTATAACAATTATTCTATAGTACCTTTATTAAGGTACTTACAGATGATCTATAATCTAAGCCTTTACATCTATTGAAGATGATTTATACAGCGTCAGGAGGCAACCTATGCCTACACTTAACGGGACATTGTAGTGCCTGGGATAATGTTAAGATGGAGTAGGCTTGCCCATCACCTATACCATCCTGTCCGCCTAGTCAGCCATATCCACAGGAAAGACAAGCCGCGGGTTTTCTCACGATGCTTTCCTTCACCGTAAAGCTCGTGTTAATGCGCATATAAATTTTCCGAACGAAAAATCCATTGATGCACGGCCGGGATTTTAACCCACGACCTTCGGATCGAAAGTCGAGGTACAATCCCACTCGGCCAACACGGCTCATAATCTAGGCTGTACGTACATTAGTCCCAGTGGTTTATGTGTTAATCTAAGTTGTTATTTCTTTCAGCTCCTCATCTGCTCGGCGGTATGGACATCTTATTTCGTGTATGGCTTATGCATTGGTGCTCCAACAGTCTTCATTCCCCAAATAAGAAAAGAAAACAATTCTACAGCAGCTATAGGAGATGAGATGGCGTCTTGGCTAAGTACGTACTTATACTTACCAACTTCAATTCTAATCAAATAATTTTAAATCATTTCTACTCTAGATTTATTGACCTCTTTGACTTTGATTTGAACCTTATACCTAGTCTATAATCATAATCATAATCAATATATATTATTATATTATATATTATTTATATCAATATATATAAAACTCTTTTGAAGCTGACATAGAATCAACGCACAGCCTAAACTACAAGTCCTAGAGGTATGAAATTTGGAGGGTAGGTTCCTTATACAGTGTAGGGGCGCACTAAGAAAGGAATTTTGAAACGTCACAGTCTAAAGGGTAGAACGCGAGCAACGCCGCGGGCGACGGCTAGTTGTCTATAGTTAGTTTATCATAAAACATTTACATTATCTAAATACAATATTGTAACTTGTTGCACTAGGTACTGCAAAATGCAAATTCATTACTTGTATAATTATAATTAAAAACATTCCTAAGAAAGACATTTCAAAGCTTAACCAGTTTATCTTGTTTATTTCCATGTGCATGCAACATTTCGTAATGATTTCACAACAAAATCTTTTTTTTCCAGCATCTGCCATGAACTTCAGCGGGTTCCCGTGTGTCGTCGTACTCTCAATCCTCACCAGACACTTTGGAAGAAAGATCTGCGTCATCATCGCCAGCGTCGATACCTTCCTAGCTTTCATTCTCTTCTACTGCAGCAACAGCGTTCTCCAAATCTTGATCAGTTTAATATTGCAGGGGTTTTTCAGTGCTGCCCAAATTGGCATATCTGTAGTGGTACTCACAGAGTATACTTCACCAAAATACCGAGGGATGTTCTTGGCTATCAAGTCAGCAACGTTATACTGGGGTGTTTGGGCATCCAATGCTATTGGGACCTTCTTTCACTGGAGAAACATAGGGTTAATGGGCATTTTATGCGCTTTGTATACATTCTCAGTTTTTATTTGGCCCGAGTCACCATATTGGTTGGCAAGTAAAGGAAGGTACAAAGAGTGTGCAGCTAGTCATCGCTGGCTGAAGGGGTGTGACGAAGAATCAGAAAAAGAACTGAATAATTTGATAAACTCCCAGAAAGAATACATTAAAAGCTGTGAGAAACGAAAAGGGTCCCGAACAGACACAGTCAAAGACATGTTTACGACTATAACAGCTAAGGAGTTTTATAAACCAATATTGATCTCGACACTGACGGGTATGCTCACTATATTTTCAGGAAAATTAGTCTGTACTGTATATGCTATCGATATTATAAAGAAAATAACAAAAAATGAATCAACAGCGTATACAGGAATGCTTATACTAGATGGCATTACTGTATTAAGTATGTACGTAGGCTGTGCTTTATCTAGATACCTTAAAAGAAGAACATTACTACTTGTTTCATCTTCTATTGGAGTGGTATTTCTTCTGTTGATATCTTTGTATCTATATTTGATTCATTTATCTGTTATTACTGAAAATAAGTATTTATCTGTATCTTTATTGATGTTATTTTCAATAGCAATAAGTTGTGGTCCATTAATGATGTCTTCATCAGTGTACGGAGAATTAATACCTATTAGATCTAGGAACTTGGCTATGTGTGTGACTGCTGTATCAGGCAAGCTGTCTATAGGAATAATGTTTAAAACAGCTCCGTACTTATTCAATGGCTTTGGACCACACGGAGCATTCTTATTCTTCGGTATAACTTCCTCCATTTTCATTTGTTTACTGTACATATACTTGCCAGAAACTAAAGATAAAACGTTGCAAGAAATAGCAGATAGTATGATAGGGGTTAAAAAAGGTAGGGTTAAAATTATTGAAGCTGATACATTGATAAAAAGTGACGAGAGTTTAGTTATAAGTCCAAATAAACCTAGTAACCCAAGTTCATGAAAATGTACTAGTAGAGTTAAATTAAATGAAAATGTATTTTATAATAAGAAAAATAAACACAACAATGGAGAGAAACTAATAAAAGAGATATTTTTAATGAACACCTTGTACGTAATTTATTAGTATGCAGGGTTTTTAATGAAAGAACTGATATTTAATTAAATTTTTATTAATTTTGGGTCAACCTTTGAGAATATTTTGCCGGTCTAAATCACTCTACAAAAAGATATACGAAAGTTGTACATATTTATATTTTGGGTCACACTGCGCACAATACGGCAAAAGCTCGAAATCCGAGTCATCGTTGCCGCACATTACGTGCAGTGTAACTCAAATTCCGTGTTTAACCTTCGTTTATCATACTACCCCCTGCTTCAATTAGGTCATCGTAGACAGAATTCGAATGCATTGTGTTCAGTGCCGGCATCTCACCGGAACTGCTCAGTATCCGTGGTATGTAGAGCGAGGTGACTGCACGGAAGCCATATACCCTATCCTCAAAACGTTCGATAAATATCACTAGGACGTTTTATCTCGTGTGGAAATTTTGGCCTTAGCAGAAAACGAATGAAAATTGTGATACATATTTCCAAACAGAAAGTCACGTAGGTATCTTTATTTTTTTTGAGATTTTCTATTCTCTAGCAAAAATAGTGTTTATTTCTAAATCAATAAATGCCGTCAGCATGTTTCATTTCAACAAATCTCATGTGGAAGTTTGGTGAGGGACTCGTGGTCATGTGGGACTTCGGAATCGCTTGAAAAATCACAAAACCTAAAACGTTTGAAACGTTCGAATAATATTATGTCGAATTTATGTCGCTAAGTTAAAGCAAAAAAGGGATATTTTTAACACGTCACAATATCTTTTATGGAAACAGATAAATTGACAGCCTTATTTTTAGAATGAATGATAAATTTGTTGTTATAGGTAATAATTATTTTAAACGAGATGCTAACGAGTTAGGAAGATGACTTTATTATAATTTACTATACTTTACTGTTGACATTTTAATATTGCCAAGTTGTTACAAACTATCGTATACTAGCAAAACAAGTTCTTATAGGTCACTAATGATTGTTTTAGTTAACATGTGCTTGATATAATCGCTAGTGGTATTACGTTTTTCTGTTTAATAAATTTCAAACATTCAATACGTTCGTTAAAAGAAGACAGCACTAAAAATGTTGCCGTCCCTTTCTCATAATTTGAAACAACAAAAACGGGTATTATTTTAGCGCTAACAGAATTAGCACCATCAAGTTCATCCAAGCAGACAAGCCAATATAATAACAGAAACCGTTAATCGACCTTTTTAAAAAGATATTTTTGTTTACGTAGTATAAGTTTTACTATGGATCCAGTAATTGCAATGATATTAATAACTAGCGACCCATCCCGGCTTCGCACTGATATTTAACAAAAATTTCTTAGGTAAGGAATTTTTTTCCACCTCGGGTTACATTATTGGAGTTTTAATAAGGATCCCTAATTTATTTGAAAATATAATAATAGCCCATGCCACCCGGGAATAGTGTAGCTTTTCAACGAAATAATTTTTCAAATAGGTCCAGTAGTTTAGGCATTTATTCAATTCCATGCAAATAAACCAATATTTCCTCTTTCTAATATATTATTTTTATTAGTATAGATTTTATCAACGTCTTTGAAGTAGTGTTTTAACGGCCGTAATATAGATTCTCCTGTCCAAGATAAAGCCTTGAAGCACTCAAACTAATTTGCATAATTACGAAGATGTCGCAAACACGGCAGCAAACAAAGATTTATACATAAAAGCGTGATTAATTGCTAATTACCATTTGGAGTTCACTGTCTTTTTGCTAGTACTTGTAACAGTAGGACTTATAGACAAAGACAAAAGAAAAAAAACTTTTGAATGCTTAAAAACTATAACCGTATTAGGTACCTATATGATCTGCGCAATAACTATTTGCAAATCAGAATGCTAGTTTATTTTAGAACGAAAATAAACTGGAATTAACTCATAAATCACTAACCGGTTCCTATTTTAATTATCCTTTATTTTTGCCGAATTTTAATGCTCAGAAGTCAATAAAATCACGAGAATTAAAAGTTTGAAACACAAAAAAAAACTACGCATTTTACGCTTTTATTAATGAGACATAAATTATGGTATGGTAGGTTTCCAAAATTTATTGTATAACATTTAATTAACTAAAAATAAGTTACTATAATTAGTTATTAAATTGTGTGAAAATAGCAACGAAAAAGTGTGATTTTACATGTTGCTTTAAAAACGTGTGAAAAATACATCGCGATTGTCACCATCATTAACCTAACCTGAAGAAACTCATTGTTCCAAACTTGTAGAATTAACAGACTTCCCCCGTAGGACTTTCCCTCAATCTTTTATCCATTACCTATACTTTCATGAATAAAACTAAATTCTAAACAGGTACAAAACTTGGAACCTAACTTTATCACTTTCAGCATTCCATTTAAAGTTAAAGCGTACTTTTGTACCGTAAACACAAAGTTCAGTGACCTTTTCAGGATCCCACTCTTGACCGAATTTGAGAGCAAATATGAAACCTGGTAGACCTAGTTTCCGTGTCCCCTGGAAGGTTTATTGACACACGTCTCCGCTATCTACATACAGCGGACAGCAGTTTTCCTACCAAAAAAAGTTGTCAGCGGACTACTGATTGCAGATGGCGGTAGGTACCATTTGCAATCAGTAGTCCGCTGTCAATTTTTGACATTAATTTGCCTACGTTATGTTGTAGATTTCCAGGATTTCTCTCTATCCACCAACTGACTTCCCGAAATTTGTTTTACAGTGTCATCGATCTATATCGGCAAGAGCCATTGAGTCAACTTAGTTTTCAGTTTAGTATTTTTCAACTGTTCATTGTTTTCACGGCAAAATGTAAAAAAAATACGGTTTTCTGATCTTCAAAAGAGTGTAGCGGTCCCATAAAAGCATTTTTTTATTAGTTTCTCAAAGCGAAAGCGGATTTTCGAAATGTCCGCTCAGTGTGCGTTATTTAAGAAAGCGTCACATATAAAACCTAAAGGATCCGGGCTTCACAGAAAATATCTTGAAGGAAATTTGTTGAAATTGTTCCGTTTTTGGCGGCTTCATGTATTTTCGACCTTTCTTTGTAGTTTTGTATATCCTTTGTGACGTGTATTGTCGCCTTCAAGTATCTCTTTATTTGCTTTCCTTATTTTATAAGAAAAGGATTTATTTTTTCAACACATCTCAGGATAACATATCGTCACGCAAATACCTACTTACTTTTACTCGAATTTAGCTTGAAACTTTCCTACGATTGGTTTAGCTTAGCGACTAAAAATGTTATTCTGATCATAGATAGTTTTTGTCAATTTGATCACTGTTAGCAATGTAGAACTGAGTTACAATGCACGTAGTGTTGCAACCCAGTTCTACATTGCTAACTGGACCTATGAATGTGTTAAATAGTATATTTAATCCTAAATCTTTTATTTGTTGTAAATGTATCTTCTTCCTATGGCGTAGTTTATTACATTATTAATTAACGCTACGTAGAATCTATAAATATAGCGTACTAATATAATTATCTTTACGGGTAATTGTTTTTATCCCGTCTTGGGTTAATAACCTTTGAAGGCAGATTTATACAATAAATAATTAAGTACGAAACTGTTATTCTGTTCAAGTTATTATTCTATTGTCTAAATCTAAGATACAATGGACTTCCTTAGCGCCATTAATCATCTGAATTTCTAAAATCAACAGATTCAGATCAGCTGCCATGTTATCGTAAGCTCTGAACTGCTTTTTTGGTTTAGTCACAGAACCTGGCAGGTTTTTATGAGACAACGATTGTCCTCCAGTAAAATAAATGCGTATTTGTGCGTATTTCTGTAGAAATACAATATACAATTATAGTATAATTATTATTGAATCCAATTGTTTCATTTTGGTGCTCATCAAGAAAGTAAAACAAAAAATATTTTTTTTTAGATCTAAATAATAAGTATTTTATGTTCAACAAGTAGTACCTATACTTATCCAAGGTGTAATATAATTACCCTATAAAGCGGGAAGGGGGCGTCATCAGACCGACCACCTGAGTGCTTGGACATGTGCAAATCAATATATCTATATCAATCAATATATATAAAACTCTTTTGAAGCTGACTGATAATCAACGCACAGCCTAAACTATAAGTCCTAGAGGTATGAAATTTGGAGCGTAGTATCCTTCCTTATATACCTAGTGTAGGGGTGCACTAAGAAAGGAATTTTAAAACGTCACTCTATAGGGTAGAACGCGAGCAACGCCGCGGGCGACGGCTAGTGGTCAATAAATCGTAATTGAAATTTTCATACAAGATCCAACTTTTATTATTTGAGATATTTGCGACAACCCTAAGTGTTTGCTGATGTATGCTAAATAGTGTTTCAGACTTTGCTCTGATACGACAGATTTTACGACTTTTATACGATTTTTACGACATTGAATAGAACCTGTCTATCAGTGTCGATACCAAAATATCCTCGTCAATTCCACTTCAATATTAAACGTAATTGTACGCAATAATAAAGACATTCTTCATTTTATCGGGATTTTTTTACGTATATACACATAATCGTAAAAGGAAGGCATTGACGTGCGCCACAGAGGAAAAAATGTGAAGGAAAAATTACAGAGCACCAACGTAACGTTCACTGTTTTGGTGTGTGTTGTTTGTACTGTGTCGTTTTCGTGACGTAGTGGACAAGAGGTTTGTGTTTTCCGTAAATAAATAGAAGAGGCGACGTGCACAGTGTAAAACCTAACAAGCAGTAAAACAACTGTCATGTCTAAAAATGTTTTTTTTTTCATAGACAAAAAATACTTCCCCCAAAGTAAATCTGTATATATTTTTCCAGTATATAGGTAGGTATATTTCTAATTATTTTTATCACAATACGAGCAAGCTGTTTCTAAATTACTGTAAAGTACCTTTTATATCCGTCCAGATTTAATCCTATTTGATCGAGTTATAGTACTGATTCTTCTGTAAAAAACTTTATTGTGACGAAGATAGACCTAACATATTTTTGCCATAAAACGTGATAAAACTGAACAATATGGGCTATTGTTTTAATTAAATAAGTGTTTTGATACAACAAACAATATTTCAGCAATATAGTTCCTTAAGAGGTAGTTTTCGAGACGTTATTCTGTCGTATTAGAACACGACATGAAAAGGTTGATGCGCTTATTTTGTTGAGACAAAATATAGAAATAAAAATAGAAATTATTTCTTTTACGCAACAACATATTACAAAGACGCATAAGATAAACATTAAATAATAAAGACAGATGCGTAAAAAAGTAACTCGCTCAGCAAATACTAAAGGTGGTTGGTGGTCCTTTAGCACTGGTTTTCACGAGTGCTTAGAGTGAAGTGGAGTGAAATAAATTCAGTTATTCAGTAAAAACAAGGATCATTTAGAAGTCTTATAGAGGTACTAGTTAGTTGATTCTAAGTACCATTTCATTGATGATCTGAAGTCCATACTTCAAGGTCTGATATTTGAGCGCTTACGTGCTTCAGAGGGCACGTCAAACTGTCGGTCTCGGCTCGAGCAGTCGTTAAGCCACGACGGAGGCCTTAACGCGGCCTAAAAACTCACTAGAGTTGGCCACTAACTCATACGAGCTTGCTTGCTAAGGTCTGTTGATGACCAGCAATGATGAAAAGGATCTAAGAAGATTTTCATGGTTTTACATTTTTTGTAAAATTAAATTTGTGTAAGATTAAAGTGTTGTAGGGGTGACGAACTTGTGAGTGCGTGCTTTGTGCGTACACCACGTACTAAAGTGGTTCTGTTACATGAAGACAACGTACAGTTCAGCGTTTGCATGCTGTATCTTGCCGAATGACTCGTATACTTTTTCGGAATTTTAATTGTTATTCAGACAAGCTGTTAGAACTTGAGTTGAAAAGTAACACTGTTTTTGAGTTTTAATTTAGAAAAAAACAAAACATATTCTTAATTTTTTTTATAAAATATTGTTAAATATACATTATTCTAGAACCTATGTAAAAATTGCCTCTAAACACGTTCACGTTTCAGTCTAGATACGTAAATAATGGCTATAAATCAGTTGAGTTTCTATTCGTAACTTTAGAAGTTTTATTTAAAAAAAAATATTAAGTATCCATGTCATTGGTCAAACCACAATGCACACATTTCTGTAGATCCTGTTTATTTTTAGAACTTTCATTACTTTAAAAGGACATTCGACTTTCAGCGCTAAAATTACCCGAATAAAGTATATCGCTGGGTGTGACACTATGATAAATGTGCCCACGAAGTCAAATACCCCTTATTCATGATGCCCTAAGGGTGTAAATTGAAAAGACTTTTAGAAATCCAATTTTATGGAAGCTGGCCGTTCACTGTACCCTAAATAAAGTTGCAAATCGCATGATATCTACTCACCGGGATAATTCCCTTTAGTTCAGGAATTGTGTTCTTGTTTTATTTTGTCTAACAAGTAAACAAGTGCTTTGATTACGAATAAATAAGACAATCGCAACCGTATCGTAACGCTAGCGTATCCGAGATACACTGCGCGCTGACACTACAACAGTTGGCAGTCGAGCTGGCATTGACGCGCAATATAACTCGAATACGTTAGCGCGGTGACTGTCAGATTTGTTCGTGACAGAGGTACTGTAGAAGTAGAAGTCCACTGTCGGACATAGGTCATCTACTTCCAAGATCAAACATTTTGGTCGACTTCTAGCGATCCTACAATAGTCATTGGGCCGTAACTTCCGGTTCGTAGTCACCGTTCAAAAACCTTTGATCCCGATCGGCTGTTAGTTTTACGGCTATATACCCTGCCACAGATCATATAACCCTGCCCAAAACCAACATATGAAAAAAAAACTAAATACCTATATCTTATGATATTTTTGTGTCGTCCTAAAGTTAACAAAGAGGCCGATGTGAAAGCGGTTTCAATATTAGGGTCTAGGAAAGCCCCAATAATAATCTCGATACCGTGCAGTTTGCGGGTCATACACACGGTCAGTGACCTCGCGTGACGTCACGGGAGTGCTCAGATTACGACACTTACTGAATGATGGTTCTTCAGACGGCCCGACGGTAATGTTGGTAGAGCTAAATAACTTTTTTAGCAAAGGGTTTTTTTTCTGTCTGGCAACTGTAAATTTTTCGAGGACATAACTAAATGCCAGCTGCTTTTTTTTAAGGGTTTTATCGCTTAGCGAATATAGTTACACCACTGGTCTTCGGATGACCTGGAAAAGTCTGTTATGAGACTCACCAATCAAACAGTTATTTCTAAATGTTCCCATTTGTCCCACCAATGGGACCACCCAGTTGGACGAACGGGAATGAACATCGATCTTCTTGGATTGATTTTTTCGACCAACTTTAAAAAAGGTGGTTTCTAGTTGTTTTTTTTTATAACTTCAGTTACAAATAATCTGAACTCATTTTTGTTAGACGTTGCTCGAAGAAAACTATATACAACAGGCTATAAATAGTAACAAAACTAGTGCTAGAAACTATTTCCTCCGGCGTTTCTTTCGACTGAGCATACTCCGGAAATCCAAAAGGTTTGCGCGAGCTGAACGCGGCTCAATGACTGCTCATCGGAGTTTCCGATCTGTGTGGGTTGGACAAAACCCAACAAAAAATTGTTTTTTTGTTGATTTTTGATGTCGACTCCAAGTTGAATCTATTTTACGCTGCGATGTCCTACAGTTGGAAGAAGACGATGAACACGTTCCGTTAGATGTCCTAATTAAATAAAAATGTACTACCCCCTATCTTATAAAAAGTTAGAGTTGACATTATGTCCTGATTACGTATGTTAAACAAGACATCATGTCCGCTCTAACTTTTTATAAGATAGACCACTAGTATTTATTTAAAATGAATTTGTATTATACTGCTAGGCAGTGACAGCTTGATTGCGGAATATTGAAGTTCTACCGCGCAGTGTAACTAAAATAAGTAGTTTTTAAATTCACATTGCTAATTAGAGGTACCTACTTATTCATCTTACAAAAGCTATTAAGTGGTACTACTTACCTAAAGGATCATCCATACTCAATTTCATATGGAAAATTTCAGTTTAAGTAAGTCGACTTTAAAACCAAACATAATCTACCTTAATCAAGACCTCAGGTCCTCAAAAAAAAAAAAAAAGAAGTAGTTACTTTATTTTAAGTTTCTCACCATACCTAATACACCTCAACTGTACAAAAAAAAATTAAGTAAGTAGGTACTTACCTATTAGTTTGTTACCTAATACGAGATTTTTCACCTTTGTTCTCGAAAACAAACCTGTCTCTAGACAAAACACATTACAAGTCTCGCTACTTATAATATACGGGAACATTCAGGAAATCAAATTTCCTGGGGCTCTACTCTGAAAAATTACTACCGAAAATTTGCTAGTGACATTTGTGTTACATTACGCGGCTGGTTTGTGCGTTGACGCGGGTTTTTGCGAAGTCATACCGTCACTACGCAGTGTAATCTAAAACGATACGACGAACCTTGGATTATTTATTTATGTTAGTAGCCACTCTGATTCGCAGACTTCGACAATATTCGCTCAAATTACGTGACTTTGAGATTTGTTTTGATTGCGTTTCAGTCAATGAACTAGCGCTAGAGAGCAGAATAAAATAAATGCAAGTTTCTGATACATAAGGGCTCATAAAACTATTAATTGTGACGTCATCATTTTGTGACTCGTATCAAATTTCACATAACAGAGAAGAAACCATCTGAGCGCTTTCGTGCTTCAAAGGGCACGTTACACTGTCGGTCCCGGCTCTAGCAGTCGTTAAGCCATGACGGAGGCCTTAAGGCGGCCTAAAAACTACATCACCAGAATTAGCCACTAACTCATACTAGCTTGCTTGCTTGCTTAACCTTCAGGCATAATTTATTCTTGTAAAATACTAAATCTAATAATTAACTAATAATGCATTTAAAAAAGCTCTTAGTATAATTTTCATAACTAGACCCGTGATTGGTAATTAAGGTGAAGCCCACTAACTCGATTGGTGCGCGGCGGCGGGTTCAGCCGTGTAAAACTGAACGTCACTTTGGTGTTAATTATTTTTATCATCCTCTTTTACCTCGACTGTAGCAAATTTTATGTATTCCAGAAATCCCCACCAGCGGGAATTTCAGTTTGTTTTTCCACAAATCTCCACTGGCTATATTGTAGTAGTGGGATTTCTGTTTTTTTTTTTTCAAAAATCCTTTCTTAGTATGTGGTCCCTATTGAAATCCTTTCTATAATCAATTTAAATAAAATCACAAAGCGGATAACTAACCGGAAAGCGGAGGTGTGGGTTCAAATCCCGGAAAACAATAAATCAGTATTGTATTTACCTACTTCCAAAATGATTTTATTTTATGTTTTTGTTTTCACAGTAATAAAACCAGCATAATAATATTCTTAGCTAAATTAATGATAAGTTGTAAAAATCATTAATGTTTTTGCATAATTTATTTTTCAAGTTTATTGTTTGACTTCCTATTTGAACGAACAAAGTACTTTCAAAGAGGCTCTTAAAATATTTCCCTTCCAGTACCATAAACCCAAAAACTGCTCATAACTTAACTGTGGCGTTTCACCCCTATTATATTTACCGCCTTTTTATAGGCCCTATTTACTCCCAACTGAGACTAAACCACTTAGCTCAATAGGCTGACTTCCTGAAAAACTAACTCAGACTTTAAACCTTATGCCGCAGTAATAAGGACGAAAAAACTGTTCATTTTCGAACTCTATATGACCTGAATTGTTGCATACGGGCAGTAGAGTTTTGTTCATCTAAGTACCTTTTCGCTATGGATTTAAAGGTCATTTTTGTTTGGCTGAATTAAGCTTCTAATCGCTGTTGGAAGGATTGGTGTAAGGCTGGTGTTACACTGAACAAATGTATGAGTAAGTTTGTATTGTCTTTCATTTTACTGGTTTACTTATAATCGTTGCAACCAACTGTTAAACTATTCAGCTATTATAAGTATGGCCCTTAGTGTAAAAACAAATGATCCCTATTGGTGGATTTCAAACACATCCTTAGCAACGTAGCTTAGTTTAGCTCTGCTGGAAAAGCACACTCAAGCTAGGCTGTTTTCAGACTAGCAGAGGGTTAACTTTATAAATTTTAGTATAAAGAAATAAATATTCTTGGACATTTCTCACAACCCCTTCCCCAAGCTTAAGCAGAACTTGTACTATGGGAACTAGATTGCTGATACAATACTTATATACATTTTTTTTGTGAATACATACTTATATTATATAGTAACACCCAGACACTGAACAAACATCTATGTTTGCCACACACAAATATTTGTTCTTAGTGGGGATCGAACCCACGACCAGCACGGAAGACAGAGCTTATTTATACCAACTGAGCTGTGACGCCTGTCACTAGTAGCTTTCACATGGTGATTATGTTCGAGCCATTGACATGTCGCTGTCGTGTCGGTATCTACCAGTGTGCAAACACCTTTACCCGACAAGGTGTTGGGAGAGGCCCTCGATCGAGCAAAGACACCAGATGGAATATTAATGATGAGTTAATTACAGCTGGAAATTGTTTCTCGTGTCAGAGGGGAATGAAACCTCCAGGGTTCAGAGTTCATGTTGACATTCTTGATGTAAATAACGGTTTTACATCAAATTAAAAATAAAAGGTTCTTCGTAAACCTGCGTGAAAGGTCAGCAACGTAAAAGCCAATCCTATCCAGTTGGATCGGATCGAGTTAATAATCTCGAAAGTTTGTATGGATGTTTGTTACTCATTCACGCAAAAACTACTGGTTTGATTTGGATGAAACTTGGAATATGTATTGTGCGTGACCTGGATTATCACATAGGCTACTTTTTATCCCAACGGAATCCAACGGGACGCGAAAGAAGTCGCGGGTGGAAGCTAGTGTTCAATATTTTTTGATATCTGAATAATTTTTTTTTTATTAAAACTCTCTTAGTGGTTACGTGACTACTAAAAAGTGTAAAAAAAAAACAATTTAGGAGCTTAACTTTCCACCTTAAAAGGCACTTTCATCAGATAGATAGAATTTAAAAGGTATTGCATTCCGAAAGTTAAAATGAAATCCTTGATCCCTTAATTACCAATAAATTAGACATTATCTTAATTAATTTTCATTCTTGGAAAAACTTCCGTAATTCTTCACTCACAGTTTATACCCAGTTAATGATAGCGTATAGATGCGCAACTCGTTTTATAATCCTTGTATCGGTAAAAACTAAAACTTAGGTGATCATCAAAAATCTTTGGGATTACTTACTAAGAAGTTTGAAAATAGCATTGTTTTAGATTTTTCAATTTCATACTTTTTTAACTTACTAACATCAGCGTCTATTTAAACTAAAATGTAGAATAGCAATAAAAAAAATACCATTTGTTCTAACCATTAACCATTACACCTAACAGATCATAATTATAATACTAATTGAATAACAAAGTTTTCATAAAATATTCTAATCTCTACTCATTTGACTCTTTAATAAATTTACGTATTTTCGATATTGTCAGTAACAGTTTCACTTCTACGTGATTTCTTTTAGTTTATCGGTTGTTGACCCCTAGGCTTGAATGGTTGACCGCCCCATACTCTGTGGTCGGGGACATGTTCCTAGTTGTAAAGTACCGGATTAGGCCTCGCTCTGTGATCTATGACTTTCCATTTTACAATTAAACGGGTCAAAAGTTTTGGTTACGTGTGGGCAAGTCCGGTCAAGAGTGGAATGACTGAGATCTTTATGACGCGTTTAGATTAGGCGGCAGTGGGCAGGAAACTGGGCAGGAATCTAAACATGATGATGCCTCTGTCCCGGCTCGTGCCCATGTCTATACCCTTGCTCCCCAATGAGAATAAAGACGGTGTTGCTGTGGCAATAATTCCGGAATTAATCGCGGCAATAATGCCGGTATCGGCATGAGATGAGCTAGGTGTAAACGTTACATTGGATTGTGTGGTTTGGACTGGGATCATTTTCATAGCTATTTAAGTATTTGGTTTGTAAATATCCGCATACAATAAATTTATGAAGTCAAACTTTGTCTGTTTTCTTATCCTTATGAATTAAGAGAGAATCCAAGTAAATACTCATGCGAGGTAATAATAATACTCTTCTTCTAGGAAGTAAAGCCAGTACATTAAAAACAAAATGATTTATTACAAAATATACAATATTTACAAAAGTACAAATCTTAAAGGTGGTTAAACATGGAATCTATTGGTAAAAGCCTTCACAAGAAGACGCTAACCGAATGGCACTTATTTTAATAGAAATCTTTGGACATTGCCAAAATAACGTTGAAAGGCATCGTAGCATTCAGAAAACTATTAAAATATTTTTACAAATTATACACAAAACCTATAAAAAACATTTACAAATTACAATTAATTGTATCTTTACAATTTTCACTAAAGCAAGTTTCATACATACATTTTCAAGTTTCCTCATGCTCAAGGTTTTAGTGCCTTGACTTAAATATTATCATCATCATCAAAATTCAGTTTCTAGTGAGGTTCGTTTCATTAGGAGTTACCAGTGTGGTGTCCTAACGATTTCAAATTATATAAACTACAATGAGTATTTCGTTTGGTACATAATTCATCTTTCTACATCCATTACTTATAATTAATCTTTACAATTTCTTCAAATCATCATCAATACAATATTTAATACAATAAATAACTTTCAAACAATCCTTTTTAAATCTATCCTATCCTACTAATATTATAAACGCGAAAGTTTGTAACAATGTATGGATGTTTGTTACTCTTTCACGCAAAAATTTACTAATCCAATTTGTATAAAATTTGGAATATATTATTAATTATATTGTTCGTTACCTACCTGGATTAACACAGGCTACTTTTTATTCCGGAATATCAACGGGCTCCAACGGGACGCGAACAAAGTCGCGGGCCGAAGCTAGTCTGATAATTTTGTATTATAATGGCCTAGCAAACATCAGCCTTTCACTGCCCTGCCTCCTCATCATATCCATGGCAGCGGGAGTCGCCATGAAAACAGCTGTCTGTGGTCCTAAATCTAAAAACTTACCTCTCTTATGTTTACCACTAGCTCTCCTCTCTAATCTTGTATCAAATACATCTTCTCCTTCACTATTATCGTAGTCTACCACTGGTTCATTCATCACCTCCTTTCTTCTGTTATCTTTTCTTTTGTTGTTCATGAAGTATGATTGTGTATTAGACACATTTGGAGTTGAGATCTGTCTCGTTATTCGGTTGTTTCGTTCAGGTGGGTAGTGTCTTTGTATGTTTTCTGAGAACGACTGACGCCGTGCAAACTGACGGTTGTCTAGAGGCTGGTGGTTGAAGGAGGCTCTGCGGAAGCGTGGCTCGTTCTGATGGTACGATTTTCTTTGTTCTTGGTTGTGGTTTGATTTGAGAGAGTCTTCGTAGCTGCATCTGCAATTCATTTTTCTTACGTAATAAAAAGTTTCAAGTCGTGTGATCATTAGCGTGATTGATGAATACGTTTGGTTCTTAATTGAGCTATCAAGAGTGGTTTAATACATTAACTTGTTGCTCTAGCTAATGAGTTTAGACTAATAGGTTACTTCAGCGTAATAGTAGATTGATATATTTTTATTACAGCCTCAATCCAACAGTAAGGTAAAACAGACTACCAGGATTTCGATACACTTATTAGATTTCACTTTGAAATTCAATAGGAATAAAGAAAAAAATCTCTGAATGTCTAACACGTCATTTTGAGTAAATAAAATGATCTATATCTTTATCCGTATCCTAACCTCCTAGGGTTAAAATAGAGGCTTTAAAGGATCTCGATAAACATTTTTGATTTTACTTTGAAACTGACTATGAATAAAGACAAAAATGCCTGAATATCTTACCCGCTGCTCTCTTCAGAGGTGTGTACACTGGACTGTCCGCAGGGGCAGCGCACCGCGTCCGCGATGCCGGAGTCCTGCCCACTCGAGTTGACGGAGGTGATGGAAGTGTCCTGCCCCTTCCTAAATATGGGCAGTGTTCTTGCATTGTTTGTGATACATCTGATAGGTAAGTCGTTGGGTAAGGGAGGTGGAGTTGAATTATTGATGGTGGAATAGAGGTTGGGTCAGTTTTTGTTAATGATTTGATGCTTGATGTAAGAAATGTTGTGTAGAATTTTGCAGTGTTTGTTAGTCAAGGCGTGAATCAGTAAATGCAATGTAATAATGTAAGTAAAAAAATATCAATAAAATTAGTAGTTCATGAAATAATGGCACAAAATAAGTATAGTACTAAGTATCGCAGTAAAAAATAATCAAATTCGTAAATCCAGATAAACAGAGTACGGTATGACGGTACTTCATTTAGTATCTTAAGAAATTCAGGTCATTGGGTTAACAAACATCTGGAGGTGATATATTCTGTTCCACTAAAGCGCTGATTCAATCACCATCGATAAATTAAATTAGCCTGGCTACGACATCGTCAATGCATATTTTTTTCTACAATTTTGTTTGTTAGTTACCAAAATTTTATTAAGATCTTCAAACAATGAGGAACTTGTATTTGAGCTTGAATATCTACCTCTTTCAGCGTATATTTATACATTTACAAATGTTAGTTATGTACAAAGTATCATACCTTTTCTGCAGAGGCCTTTGGTTGAACTTGATACACATTCTCTCATGCTTCTGTCCAAAACTTTCAGCTTCTCCAAACGTATTCTTCACACATTTCTGATGAGCCTTCCCAAACTCTTCAACCGTGTTTCCATGAGGACAGATCTTCTTGTTAGCATTGTGATTGATAACATCGATGTATGAATCTGCTTCGCTGTACGACTGGTTCAGCTCTTGGCATTGATTTGCTCCAGAAGGAAAGAGACCACCATACTTTGTTAGGTGCTCGGTTGAGAAAGCGTTAAGACGTTGCTGGGAATATGGTTTGTGACGTTTTCTGTTAAAGCAAAGAAGGAAGGTTGTCAGTAGGAGGTTGAGGTTATTCGCGTGTACTTTTATACAGTTCGGGCTTCTAACATACAAGACTCTATTTTGGTTTTCATTAAGAATTTAACAAACAATATTTATAAAAAAAGCTTTTTTTAACTTTTATGACATAAGAATCCATTCCTATAACATTATACTGAAGGTAAGGTCCCAACAAAACAGAACAACCAAAATAGACGTTGCCAAGCCAACAGATATTTTGTACGTAGTAAATACATAGAACAAGAAATGCGATAGAAATAGTGTGAAAAAACACAAAACTCTACAAGGTGAAACTAAGAGATGTCAAATAATATCATTACTTTTACCAACATATTTTATTTTTCTAAACATATCAACAGTTTTTAAATTAAATTAACTAATAGTGCAAGTAAAAGAAGCGCATCAACGAAATTCACGTGATGTAGTGAATTTGTTTGGCTTGATGTCGCGGCCTGAAAATAGAATCGACAAAATACTTTCTAAGAACTATAAAACGAAAACGTAGTAACTAACTAAAGATAGAAATGACAAAATACTCCAAAGTGACCTTCGTAAAGTAAAAAAGCGTACTTTGACCGACAGTTGCGTAATAAAGGCTAAACCAAAAAAGTATGAAAACTACTAGGAAAAAATCATTTAGGTCCTAGTAAATATAATAATATCAATATCCAATCCTCACCTTCTACTTCTTCGGACGCAAAGAATGCAAACAGCAGTAGTACAAGCACCAACAAACACGATACAACCAAGCGCGACCACGCTTATTTCCATCGTACTAAGGAGTCTACCACTCCTGGCTTGCACCATAGTGGTGTCGCCCACTTCTAGGACCTTGAATCCTGCTAGATTGTGTCTGAGATCTATTTCTCTTTTCATCAGAGATCTGAGAACAAAATATAAAGATACTTTGTAGAAGAATTTGTTAATTTAGTCTTAATAAGCAAAGCAAGCTCGCATGAGTTAGTGGTCAACTCTGGTGACGGAGTTTTTAGGCCACCTTTAGACCTCCGTAGAGCCGGGACCTACAGTTTATGCCAGTAGATGCCACTAACGGTCATCCATACAAATAGTGACCGCGCAGAACGTCGCTTAACTTAGATAATCAATAAAGATTGATAAGTAAACAACGCCACGAGTGCTCTTCGCACAAATCTGGTTTTGAGGATAATAATAAGATTATTGTTAAAGGTGAAATAGAATCAGCAATCAATTGAAAAGCAGACAATCATCAAAAAGATTATAATGTTGATATGACTTACCGATGTAAAACTTCCATGTCAATGATAGCATTTGATAGTGGATCTACGCCGTATATGTACATGTCAGTTCTGAAAACATAAAACAACAATTACAAAAAAGAACACAAAATTATAAAAAAATAACATAGAATTAGTATCTTACGCATATCCATCCATAGAAGCTTTCATATTAGCTTCCAATCTCCTCACTCTTATGTCAAAACCGGTAATGCTAGAAAGAGATCGAGTAATGTTTTCTAATCCTTTCTCAATTTCCATCGGCTTCCCACCCATTACAAGAACAAGTTGCTTATTTTCATCCAGAACGTAAACCTGAAATGAAGTTTCATTAGTAGCTTGACATTATATTTTACTAGCTTCCGCCCGCGACTTCGTTCGCGTCCCGTTGGAGCTCGTTGATTAAAATCTATGAGTAGGTATGCAACCACTTAGAACACTTACAAAAACATTAGCAATAGCCGACTTTCCATCATCAGCTCCTTTCTTGTCTGTAGCTTTCACATCAAAACCGAACACCCTACCAGCATCTCTCGTGAGAGAAGCCACCACCCGCACAGTTCCCGAGACAGGGTCTACGGAAAACCTTGGTGCATGCTCGTTTAGGATTTGGTAACGAATGTCTGAATTAATTCCGGTATCTGCATCTGTAGCCTAGAAAAGTAATTTATTTTTTATTAATTTCCCATTATGTATGTGTTTGTTCAGTTTTGCGTTGCTGATTAAATTACCTTTAGCTGTATTACTTGATACCCAAATGGTGCTGTCGTGGGTATTGCTGTGACTAATGGTCGACCACCATTTGTAAACTTAGGAGCGTTATCATTCACATCTTTTATTCTCACGATCACTTTCACATCAAACTTACTCATTCCTTCTAAAACATCATCAGCTACGGGATAAATCATATGCGGTAGTTCCCTACTGATCTTTTGTCTCTCAGCTCTTACTATGATTTCATAAACCTCTCTCATCTCTCTGTCTGGACTTCTCACTAAGTACAAAGTACCATTTCTTGGATCAATAACAAAGGTACGCTTTACCTCCGTGTCATTCCCATTCAAAATGTAATATCTCATTTTGAAATTTTCATAATGCTCGGTAAGATTTAAAGTGACAAGTTCAACTGGAGTATGTACGTTTTCTTCTATTTCCAGTTCGTAGTATCTCGATATAAAAACTGGTTTCTCTAACATTTCCACGTCATCTGGGATATCAACTACTGTTAACATGAGAATCGCTGTTGAGCTCAGGCTTGGTGATCCTAAGTCAGATGCAACTACGGTGATGTTATGTACTGCTTGGTTTTCGTAATCTAACTTTCCTGTTGTAGTAATAATGCCTTCTTTGGAATCGATCGTAAATAAGTTCATTTGATTCTTTCTTTGTGGTAGACTGTAAAGAATCAGACCGTTACCATTCCCAATAAAATCAGAATCATTTGCATAAACTTTAGTGACCACTGTTCCTACTGGTGTATTTTCATCTAATGTCGCTTTGTAAACTGGTAGCATCATAACCGATTCAAAGTTATGATTGAATATCTCATCGGCTTCTGGGTGTTTCCATTCTACTAATTCATCATACGCAAAGAACTTTGGTGCGTTGTCATTAACATCTAGGACTTGTACTTCCACGGTTACAGAGGATGTCAATTTTTTATCATAACCATTATCTCTAGCTACAACTGTGAGTATGTATTTATCTTCTTTTTCTCTATCCAGTTCTCCATTGACACTAAATACTCCTGTGTATGGTGAAATTTCAAATGGAAACATTTTTCCTGTCGGTTCAATAAAATATGTAATGTTTGCGTTTTGCCCAAAGTCTGCGTCAGTAGCGTCCACTTTTCCTAATACCCGTCGTGTATACTGAGCTTCTTCTACGTTGAAGTTGTACCAAGACTTTTTAAACATTGGGAAATGGTCGTTTATATCTTTCACGAAGATTCTTATAGAGATGTGGTCACTTAGTTCCCCACTGTCTATAGCAGAGACGTTCAAACGGAACTCTGATTCTGGTGGTAGAGTTCTAGCAACAATGATGTGACCGTGTCGTTCGTTTATCACAAAATATCTCTTCGGTTGTAAAGAGTTAGTCAAGGAAGTATACGGAGGTATGTATAACTCAGAAATAAATTCGTATCTTACTTGACCATTAACACCGCTATCTTTATCGGTCGCATGCAGCTTTAAAACCACTGAACCTATTGCAATATTTTCAGGAACTATAAATAATGGACCTAATTCTTCTACTTTCAGTGCAAAACTATTTTTTGGTTTGGCTGGAATATTAATAATGCCAGAAGTAACATTATTCTTTTTTTCTTGATATATTTTGACATCAGATTTCTCATCTGATTCTAATAGCTCAATATTTTCTCCAAACGGTAAAACTATTTGGTTGAATTGTGGAACATTATCGTTTTCATCTCCGACGATAATAGTCAACTTTGCATCAGAGCTTAGACCTCCTCTATCTCTTGCTACAACTTTCAACACATAAACACTTTTATCTTCTCGATCCAGCTTATTACCTACAAATGTCACTACTCCGGTTTCATCATCAACGACAAACAATTCTCTTCCTTCGCCAAAAAAAGTGTACATAAAAATAGCGTTTTGTCCAATATCTGCATCTTTGGCTTTGATTTTCATAGTCATTTTGACTTCCGTGCCTTTTTTGGAGTTCTCATTTATGAACCCTTCATAAGCTGGGAATTCAAATATTGGTGGGTTATCGTTTTCGTCGTCAACGTGTATGGTGACTTGGTAAATGCCTGCTCCAGATATCAATCCTCGGTTAAATTCTGCTATCACAGTCATTCTGTAAGTGTCTCTCTTTTCTCGATCAAGTGGCTTTTGCGCGTAAATAGTCCCGTCGAGTCCTGTAATTTAAACAAGTAAAATACCTACGAGCTTTTGTAACTAGTTTTATAAAGTTAAAACATGCTGACTTACCTATTGCAATATCATCAGTAACGTCTTGTTGGTTTGCAATCAAAAACTGAATGCTACCATTATTATTTGACAAACTGCTCATGTTTACTTTGAATATTTGACCAATCGTAGCTCCAGCTATATTTTCTTTGACATGAAACACGAGTGGTGCATGAGCTCCTCTGAAAATAATAATTCCATTATCGGTTACTACTCCACAGTTAGTATAGATAAAATAGTAAAATAGAAACCAATTACTTCAATAATACCCCTCTTTCATCATTCACGTCAACTACATGTACAGTTGCGTTGGTAAGTATAGTGATGTTGGCATTCTCCTGTATGGCCACAGCTTCAAAATCATAAATAGGTCTGTTGTATTTTGATAACTCATCTATAACTGTTATAACACCCGATCTTTCTTCCACCGCAAAAGGCACTGTAAAGGAATAAATAATAAGTTTTAATTAGTATTTAATACAGCTAAATTCATCTTATTTTATTTTCAAAGTTTATTACCGCCTTCTTCATATCCGTGGAGCAAATCATACGTAACGTCGTTTTTATCTAGTACATCATTAACTCTGATTTGTCCAACACTGGTACCAATATCGACGTTTGATCCCACCCAAAATTCATAAGGTGATCCTATAAAACCTGGTCTGTCGACTTTACCTAGAAAAAAGAGCGTTATTTTATTGAATTAACCTTTAATCGTTTCGGAGATGTTTATAAATATTTACCTTTAGTAGCCTTTATAACATCAATATTCACAACAGCTAACGAGTATCTTCTTTCACTAGGATTTGCTGGTTGATCTGAAGCTTCCACAAAGAGAGCATGTCTTCCTTCAACTATAGGAGATTCGGCCACACTGACAACCCCAGTTTTAGCATCTACTAAGAACGGTGACGTAATCGTCAGATTACTAGTTCTCTGTAAATCGTATAGCACCATTCCATTTCTTCCCAAATCTGGATCCACTGCTTTGAGTTTTCCGATGAATGATCCAACTTTAGCGTTTGATTTTACTGTGAACTCGTATAGATTGCTTGGTACGAATGAAGGGTTATTATCGTTTGCATCTAGTAGCGTTACCTCCACGTTTACAAACGACATGAGTTGATCATCGACATACTCTATGTTTTCACTCCTCGTTCCCAGTTTATCAGGGAAGACGTATGTGGTTTTGTCTTTGCTAGGAGTTCTGGGGGTAGTGGGTAATCGTTTCCATTTCGGCATTCGCTGTTTCTCGTAAAATGTTCCGACAACGCTTGGGTTCTTTTCTCGGGCGTAGACTTTCATTCGTAGTGATGAGTGGGCTTCTCTGTCTAAAACCGTCTGGACAAAAATGATTTAGTCTTCCATTATCTAACCATTGTTAAACGAACTGCTAGACGCTTTAAAGTTACGTTACAGCTTTCTGTATTACTTTTACTGACTACTTAACTAAATAACTATTCATCTTTTTGAAAGCAGTACTTTTACTAACTTGGTTCCGAACAGTAAGCCAGCCAGTCCTGGGGTCGATGGAAAAGGCTCCCTCAGGGTCGTTGAGTTGGTAGGTGAACTCGCCGTTGTCTTCCTGGTCTTTGTCTGATGCCATCACTTGGAGGACACTGAAACCTGGACAGGCAATACAATTTAATTTTATCTAATTAATAATTTTTTTTGTTTGATCGTCTTATTCACAGTTTAATACCATTAGGCAAGTTCTCCACAATGCTGATGTTGTAAAAGTCTACTTCGAACTCCGGTAGATTGTCGTTCAGATCCAGTAGTTCCACCTCCACTCTCGCCAGCGCCGTCTTCAACGGGTTGTCAATTTGAGAGGCTTGGACTTGCAGGACAAACGTGTTGGCTGGAACAAGGGGGTATCTTTGATAACGCGTGTGCTTCAATGGTTATTTAAAACTAAGCCCTTTTTGTATCTTTTCCAGTCCCTCTAGCTATGTTAACGTTCTAAGTATAATTGCTAAAGAATATGAAAATAATAAAATTGTTTTTTTTTTTACCTATGTAACTTGAAGAGTGAGCCTAGCATCTGATACTGCCACACCAAAACAACCAATGCTGACTAATCTTCAAGCTTGGAGGGAATAAGTGTTTTCTACACTGTCCTTCCTCATCGTTACTTACCATCAGGTGAGATTGTGGCCAAAGGACAATCTATCTCATAAAAAAAACCAAAGAAAACATTTCCAACTCACCAGAAAGTCCAGTCTCCGCATCCAAATCGATCTCCTTCTCCAGAAACAAAGTTCCGTTGAAAGGATCTAAACTGAAGAGCTTCCGTTCATTCCCAGAGAGCAGTTCATAGCGCAGCATGGCGCGCACGCCGCTGTCCTGATCCACAGCCTTGATGGGAGATGGGAAGAGGAGCTCTTTGTGGATGCGTTTACCCTGGAAGAGAAGTTAATTTTGTGTAGAAAAGTTGAAGTGTTAACGCTTAGCATTACTTATTGATATAAGCCAGACTTTTAGGATCGTATTCTGATAAAGATAATTATGTTAATCAAGCATATATTTGAGTAGAGATCCTCATACAAAAATTTATGCTTGAGGCATCAGTGCTTGAGCAGTAAATGTAGATGCGAGCTTTAGACTAACTTCCAAAATAAGAGAGGTTCAGAATTCTGCGCATTGTAAATGAAACTTCCTTTTATAACGTATACCTACATAATAGGATCCTGAATCATCTCTTGCAAAATTTTAGATTAATGGACTTACTCTTAAGCTCTTTTTTGACTCGCTTATCAACAAACTCCGGACCAATACTAAAGCTGTTAGTATAATATATAGTTTCAACCATAATGTCTACAATGTGTCGATCTAACACAAAATAAACATAAACTGGGGTTAATATTGTTATAATAACCGACGAAGGAAATGAGCCACTCACGAGTATCAGATCAAACTCCGGTATTGCGTCGGACATAACGAACATTAAACACTACACAAGGGTGTCATACTCATAACGGAAGAAGCTGAAGGATATCATAATACTTACGAGTATCGGATAGAACTCCGGTATTTGTGTCCGGTAGACATCCTGCGTGAACTTGGGCGGTAGATCGTCGTTATCTTGCACTATGATGTGCACTGTGGCGTTCGAGCTTCGTGGTGGAGAGCCTCGATCCTGGAATGTAAGAAAAGGTCTTCTTTTCTAAATGTGAAGGGTCTTTCTTTCAATTAGGTAAATTTTTTATAATATTCTAAAAGGGCTTTTCAAATTCCAACAAAAATTAAAAAAAAAAATGATTTGATACGCTGAGCCTACCTGGTCTACTGTCTTATTGTTTTCTCAAGATTTTTTATCTACGCACGTATGCTTAAAATATTTGGAATATAGAACGTAGAAATCATAACGGCTATACCTACCTCTGACTCCTACACTGTAATCATCAAGCAACAAACGAGATTATACTTCATCATCAGCCTGTAGAAGTTGTTTAACTCTTCTAGTTAAAACTTACAGAAGAAGAAATAACAAGCAGAAACTCCTTATCCCCAGAATCATAATCCAGCGCACGCATCAGCACTAGAGCCGGCTTATGCGAGCTCTCAAGGGAAAAGTGACCCTCAGGGTCACCAGACACGATGCTGTACTGCACGTCCGAGTTCGGAGTGTTTGGCTTGTCACGGTCGAAGGCATGGATACCTTTGAATATTGTTAGACCTGGAAAAAAACACAAAAACTAAAAAAAAATATCGGAATTGATTTGACATGGAAATCAGAATCTACGCCGTTTGATAGGTTCTAGAATAGGCACTATGATTCAAATCCATCGACCACTGATTACGGGTACTCTCACCGCCAGTAGATCTCATCAGGAACAATAACCAGTAGATCATAAAAACCTGTCCTGCCACGGAAACCAAACCCGCTATTTGCGTCTCATTCGACCATTCACTCGTAGGTACGTAAAGGACGTTATAGTTAGTTAAAGTTAGTTGAGTAATTAGTGTAGTTTGAACTGTATAAACCTGTCACAAGTTGGGCGACTGTTGAATAGGAGACTCGTTAACTGGGACGGTGTATTTAGCTGTAGGAATTAGTTTGCATAGTAGTTCAGCAAACGGTGCCACAGAACACGAAAACGCTCGTCATCTGCTGTCAAAACTTCTGATAATGACAATTTCAACTTCGTGATACTTTTTAACCAACTTATCTCTGTTTTGTTGAAAAGCTGAGAACTCAGCAACGCTTTCCGATTCCCAAATAAAGCTTGGTAGAGTTTTGTATTTTTTTATGACGCCACCAAACGCTACTATGTTTTTTTCTCACTTTACCTTATCACTAAAGTAGGTAGATAGATAGATAGAAGATACGAAATACTTTATTGCACACCTTAACCTAGGGATGACAATAAAATGAAAAACAAGACTTAAATTAATTGTACAATGGGCGGTCTTATCGCTAATCAGCGATCTTTTTTAGACAACCTTGGACGGAATGGACTTCAAGGCATAATACAAGGTACTTCATTGAATGTTAACCATTACGACTGCTTAAAGATAAGACAATAGAAATGAGTATGCCGTAATAGAAACTGAAGTAGATTCTTATTTGAATGTTGACTGCTGATAGATTAGAGAAAAGCATTTTGAAGGTCTTATACTCATGGAAGTCTTCATACCTGTTGGAGTAAGCTCATCCACAGTCACTTCGTACGGAGTGTCGAGGAATGTTGGCACGTTGTCGTTGACATCCTCAATGTACACCGTCACTGATAGGTATGCTGATATCTGGAATATGGAATAGTAGCAAAGTCAAAGTCAAAGCCAAAAAGCTTTTATTCAATAAAATTTCACTGATCACTTTGAATCGTCATTACGTTTTGTATAATAAGTTGTGATTAAATTTTTGAGTGACCCAGAATTGTTATAATATTATCTGCCATCGCCGTCGTATTTCCTGATCGATATAACTTAGGAATTGTCAAGAAAAGAGTGAATAAGTAGATTATGTCTAAGTGTATTCCACCTTAGGCTGCTGTTACACTTATTATCAAGTGTGCTGGTAGCCAAATGCTTAGCTATACCTACCTCATAAAAACAAAATAATTTACTGAAATACTTTGTACAGAAGCACTCAGATATAAGTGCGTGAATGGAAACGTGGGCTGATTAGAAATAGATAACTTCAGTAAGTTGCTCTCCAAAACATTACATTTAAACATGGAAATGACCTGTCGCGTTTATGGCATTGAAAGTGACAGTGGAAAGACAGCATTTGATGCATAAGTAGTGTGGTTTCACTTTAAGTGCGTGTGTAGGGGAATGTGTAGGAAGTGTATGCGTAGGTTTTTCTATTTTGGTATGCGCTTTCCTTACTAGTATATTGTAGTGAGAGATAGATGTAACTTGAAACTTAAGAAAAAAGAGAGATAGTTCAATCAGGGCGTCATCTTCCAATAATTCAGTATTTTTCTGAGTAGATAAGATAGGTATTTATATGAATTCACTATTTCACGCAGTATTTTTTAGCACTGTCAGTGGAGTAAGTACTCATTCGTGTTTTTTTTCATAATAAAAAGAGCTGTTTTACAAAAGCCAAAGGATATTCTATCTCATATAAATAAACAAAAAAATTTAATGTAGCTCACGAGATACCAACCTGATGTAATATTCCTTTGTATTGCGTTTGAATAATCTATTTGTGGGTAAATCTTTTGGATCAAAATTTCTAAGAACCCGTAACTAAGAACGTTCCCAGCTAGTACGTATAACATCAAAAGGTGTCTTTGTGACTGTATCGTGCTTTTGATATAAACGACCTTGAGCTGGCATTAAATGATAGCATTATAATTACAATTCTTTGGAAATGCCTTGAAGAAAATTGCGTAGGTTTATTTACCTTGTTATAGAACTTTTATAGGTCGAACTTTGATACAATAAATAAAAGAGCAAACCTTTTTAAAAACAAAGAATATCATAACTTTGTCATGATACATATTCATTAGATAAATAAACTAAATGTCAAAAACCTTTGATAATCTTTGACAAAAATTCTTTGTAAATCGTTGGGGGTGAACATAAGAAAAAGCTGTGTTTGGATGAAATTTGGGAAAACAGACTTGACGATGATGGTTTTGGAGAGAGTTAGCTGATGACCACATGGTGAAAACACTGACCCAGCTATCTGTGTATATTTTTATTGCAAATTTCAGATCAATGGAAGTCAATACTTGGAAAGAATACTTACAAGGTCGTCCCCAGCATCAAAGTCGCAGCCGAGTCTGAACTTCACCACGTTCTGGGGAGAGTCACTGTCCACCAGATGGTCGACACTCTGGGCCAGTACCACGGACACATGGGTTCGGTTCAGGTCACGATACGTGAAGAGGTGGGCGTCCTCCTCCTTGTCCACTGGCTGGAGGCTGAGGTTTTTCCTGAAAAAAAAAAACAACATAACAGCCAGTGAGAATAGAATAAAGACTCCTCTTTATAATGGAATTAGTAACAAAATGTTTGATTTGATTAAGTGACATCTATGTGGCTCAGTCTGAACTAAAATGTTACGTAGAGTTGGTAGAGCAAAAACCAAAAAGCTCTACAAAGGCCAGTTCGGCTCTTCCGGTAAGGTTTTAGTACCATATAAATCCTCTAGATGGCAGTTCTAGTATGTTCTAAAGAGTACACTTGATTCGAAGAATAAAATAATCTACACTCTGATCAAATTAAAGAGGGTTGCAGGTAGCTAAAACCTAGTTAAGTACCTATTAGAAATATTAATTCCACAATTAGGATACTTCATAATTTATCGTATTTTCGGCTGTAATGTATGTAGACCAGTATAATTATGTACAGAATAGGTATTTTTTGATAATCTAAGGTCGGTAACTAGTAATTTTTTTTAATTTGTATTCTGGGTACTTAGATTATTCAAAAAACCGACATTGGGGTCATAGGTTCAAGCAAACCCACTCTCACGTAAACCGCTCATACAATTAATTTTATAATTACAGTACATTATCTTACTTATAACGGTAAAAATGACTAAAAGTTACTTATAAAGGAAGTAAGTTTAAGTTAAATTAAGTACATTTTAAACATACACTTCAGTATGCCCAATAAGTCAGGTTTGTAATTTGGAATCTTAGGATTTTAGAAAACTTAGTAAGTAGGTAAGTACTAAGTAATACTTAGGCACCTCTTGAAACTACAACATATTCAAAATATTTTTGGTATGTACTTAATTTTCAGTGTTAAATTTATTGCTATTCAGCGCCGCAAAGCAGCCAGTGTCTTGGACACGCTTCCGGTTGGTACTGATTTGGACCAGTTGAGCTATCTATAAATCGTTTGCAACGGTTTGTAGATAGCTCAACTGTTTCATGCGTATTTTGTAAATATTGTGAATATTGTAAATACTGTATTAGTTGTAATTTTTTTTTCAGTCTGAAAACAGTCTATGTATACTCGTATGTTTCCAAAATTAGTTCATCTGCGAGCTTCATTGGGTCATATTTGAACTTTCCCATAATATTAATGATACAATTATCTTAAGTGCCGATTCACACGGTCCGGAAACATTCCGGAAGTCCTGAAGGTTGTGCAATTACTTATGTAAACAAAAACTATTGTTTATTAATCTCTGTACCATCTTGATTCTTGGTCCATTACCGCGCGTCAAAGGTTATCTCGAATAGAATAGCACTTTAAAATACATTTTACTTGGAAGGTGTTGAATGTAGAATAATTCAATCATGGTGATAATGGTGATAATAATTAGATTAGATAAGAAAATTATTTATTCTACTTATTAAAAAACTAACCTGGGCGTAGTGTGGAGATGATATAGTAGTATTTATAAAAGAAAATTTAAAAGAAACAAAAAACGTCATTAAAACTACAATTTTAATATTTTAATAATAAAAAAAAAGTTCTTGAACACTTCAAGGGTTAAAGTACCCCTTATTTTTAATCTGTATATGTTTGAAAATTTAGCTGTTAGTTATTGTTTAATATCAAAATCTTGCAATGATCAACATTTTGCCTACAATAGGATTATCACAATTGACTAGTCAACACCTTGCGCCGGCGCCGATTAGTTGCTTAAATAAAATGATACCTACATTTAACTTCTAACCCACATTATGCTGTATACAATGAAGATACCAGTCACTGTGACCAAATTCCGGAACTATGTAAAGGTTTTTGCAGACGGGCGTTATAAACACAGCTATTCTAGATTTGAATTGTGACCATCTCCGTGTGACGTATCGAGTGAGACGCAAGAATAAGAAACTATTTATTTGCGACCCAAAAACTTCAAAAAAACAAAACATTTGACTTTTTTTTACAACACGATGAAAGAGCTTTGCAAACTTTAACAGAATGTTGCCATTATAATGAAAATCTCCGGACATCCAGCACAATACTAGAAACGATATTTCACGGACAAAACTGCTAAATATGATATTTTTTCTGTGGTTTTACAATTATTGACTTCATCAGTATTTCCTGTAAGATAACATAGGAATTTTCAAGAAAAGAGTGAATAGGTGGATTATGGCTAAGCGTGCTCTACCTTAGGCTGCAGGTTCACTTACCTTCAGGTGTGCTGGCAGCCAAATGCTATGGCTCATAAAAAATAAAAAAGCGAACGCTCGTCTGCAAAGACCGATACAACAGTGACCTATAGCATTCTCAGACGAGTCAATGTATTTAACACTTTTACTATCAAATTACACAACACATTACATCATTATTGTGAACATTTTTGTGACATGACAGATTAATATTATTATTATTATGATAAAAGTAATGGAACAAGCTGATAGCTCACCTGATGTTAAGTAGATTATACCAAAATGCTCTTCCCAAGACTGAAGTTTTTTTTGTTATTAAATAGTTTACGTTAAATTGTAAGTACTGTAGCAGCAATACGATCTAGCCATAATTTGTAGGCTATTATGTAATTGTACGCTAACTTATTTTAAAAAAATATATATATTACGCTAACTTATTCTTTTTAAAAAAAATCACTAGGTATTTAGCCGTTTTTATCTCTTTCATAAAAAAGTTAGTAAAATAATCACTGGTTGAACCATCAAAGGTCACGAAGAAAGCAAGAGCATTGACCTCAAAGCTCAGGTGATTTATTTGAATGGTGGTTTCTTCACGACAGGTACAATTAAAAAACCTAAAGATTATACTCTCACAACATTTTATACAGGGTGTAGAAAGACAAACTCAAAGTACTTGTACAAAAGACAGTCTAATTCTAATTCAATAAAATAAAAATAAAGCTGTTATTAGAAAAAAATAAATAAACAAATTTTCAATAAAAAATACTTACCATAAAAATTTCGATTTTTCTATAGTAATCGACGAACAATCATTGTCTCTGCTTTTATCTTTCCAAGGTTTGTTTTTGCACCCTGTATACTGGTGATAGCATAGTAGTAAAATCTTCTTGAGTGATTGGATAAATTTCACCTCACTAGTATTAAAATCACTCATTGGTGTGATACTTAACTGCTGTTCGTAATGTAATGTATTAAGTATGTGCATAAATTAGTGTTTAAACCCCCTATGTATGAATTCATTACTCAAGTATAAATTTGATGAGAGATTTACATACAAAAATCTATGCTTGGAGTCCAGGTAAATTTTTGGAAGTTTTGTAAAATACAATGTTTTTTTGTAAAGACCACCTCTGTACATAACCTATAGGCATTGTTAGAATAAGTAGGACGGATTATGGTACCTGGGATGGACTTCAACTCGGAGAACTTCATCACCAACTTGGAGGTTCTCCGGTATCCTCACAAACTTGAGATATTCACCAACAGGGTAGAAGTTGCAACCTGGAACCAAAAAAATATATATTAAAAACTATTATAATAATCACAAGTAGAATTACACGTTAGTTAGATTAGATATAAACGAAAAATGTCCTTGTGGCACCAAAACATAAAAAAATGTTTTAAAAATTTGTTAATAAAATAAAAAGCCCGCCATAAGCGAATGACAAATGCTGATTTAACATAATTTTGATTGAAATAAGTACTTTTTTGAAAAAGGAAGAATAGCTCTAATTCTTCCTTCACCACAAAATTTGTATCAGTTTCATATTATTTCAGTTCAGCGTATTTATATTTCCTAACACTAGCAGTGTAACCACGAGTCGTACGTTTCAATAATTACTGTTGATCACACCGCACAGTGTGACCACGAGTAAAATAAATTACTCGTAGTCACACTGGTGTGTAGCAAACCGGTGTGACCACGAGTCTGTCATCCAAAAAACAGTATTTCACGACTCTTTACTTGAAAATAGTCGTAACACTAATTTCAATGTATTTAGTAGAAACTGTCTGCACGTTTTCCTATAAATAAAATAAATGAAGTAATTGATTATTACCAATTATCTAACGTAACAATGCGTCTGCAATCTCGCTAAAACAATATCCATTATGTCGTTGTAATAACTCAAAAAGACAATGAAATCTAGGCAAAGACAATAGGAACAGTTTTTTCTTTGTTACAAATGGTCCCACATGTAGACCTCCAGATATTATGATTTTTGTGAAGGCTGGTGACCTCAAGTTTTACAACAAATTAAAAAATAAATTCAATGATCTTTTGTTTTACGTATGAAAGTGCTAAGTTATCCCAAAAAAAGAAATTTAAAAGTAAGGTTGCGGGTTTGAATTCCGTTTGGTTCATTACTTTTGGGATAAAAAATAATCGAAATAATTATTATATGAAACTCTTTTGAAGCTGACTGACAATCAACGCACAGCCTAAACTATAAGTCCCAGAAGTATGGAATTTGAAGAGTCCTTATATTATAGTGTAGGGGTGCACTAAGAACGGAATTTTGACAAGTTGCACCCTAAAGGGTCTAAAATCAGGATCAAAGATTTTAACCAAATAATGCGTATGCTGCTACCACGCGAGCAAAGCCGCAAGGGACAGCTAGTTAATGTATAAAGTAAGATATAGCAATACAGTGAGTTCTAGATCAATTCCAAAATACACATTTCAAGACCGAATCTAAAGTTCAAGCTTGCCCAAGTATTAGCAAACTGTATAATTTTTCCAACTTTATCGCTATTGCTAAAGTGTGACAAAATTCATTAGCTTCCTCATTACAATACTGAGGATAATTCTCTTAAGAAAATCTTATAAAAATATTAGATTTTAGTTGGTATGTCATAAATCACAAAAAGGCTTTATGATTTTACTAGCGAATTACTTATTTACCGCGAATTCGTCCGCGTTCCGTTTTTTTTGTTGATTTTCTGGAATAAAAAGAAGCCTTTGTGTTAATCCACGTTATACAATCTAGGTATATATATTTCAAGTTTCATCAAAATTGCACTAGCAGTTATAACGTGATTGAAATACAAACATTCAAACATCCAAACGACTAAGCTTTGACATTTGTTATATAATATTAGTGGGGTAATAATGGAATGATATCCCAACAAACACGCAATGATATTTTAAATTTTAAGAGACTTCCCCTCAGATTGCTGTTGAATCGGGCGCAACAAATCGCTTGCAAATCCTTCCATAGTTTCCCATCAACGTTTCACAATGAGATGGATCGAAAAGCACTTAGTTTTAGATTGTGGGAGAGACAGTGCCCTATTGTTGCAATATTACATTAGCATCATCATGAAGTGTGGTTGTTCATATCGACTATCCGTAGTAGGGCTCATTCCAGTTCTCCCCTGCGCGAGTCCCTGCGTGGGGGACTTCTGAAACTTTCGTTCAATAATCCCCTTAGAGTCCCCTGCGACTGCCGGGCTTAAGCTATACTATTTGGTAATCTACATCGGGGACAAGCCAGTATGGGGACAATCAATTCTAATTCAAAAGGGGATTTTGAGACCGAAAAATCTCAAAATGCCCTTGATTTAAAAATTTTGAAATCAAGGCGATTATGAGACAAAAAGTTTCATAATCCCCTTGAAGGGGACGACTCAAAGGGGATTATGAGACTAACACAAGGGAAGTACTACCTCAGGTTTATGCTGATTCATTTATTGATTCATCAATAATTGTCATTTAAAAAATGAAGTCAGCGTTTAGCGAGGTTAATATTTGGATGGGTGACCGATTGGAGTGTTTATTATTCAATTTATTCTTACTTTTATCTAAATGTTATATCTTTTGTTTAACTACACGATTTATATGCGCATTAACACGAGCTTAGCGGTGAAGGATATAGTCAGCTCCGCACGTATTGACCTTGTCTTTCCTGTGGATATGGCTGACTAGGCTGAGAGGATAAGCCTACTTCATCTAAACATTGTCCCAGGCACTACAGTGTCCCGTTAAGTGTAGGCATAGGTTGTCTCCTGACGCTGTATAAATCATCATCAATAGATGTAAAGGCCTAAGTAGTAGTAGTAACTACATAACTAATAACTTAAATGACGTAAGTGATGTCGTCATCAAATTGTAACATTTAATAAAAGTTGTACATAATGCTTCGTGAATCATTCCTTTCGCCGCAATTGATAGTAATTTGAATCATTATCAAAAGTGGTTTAGTTAGTGGACAGCTCGTTTTCTACTTAATCGGACTAAGTTATGAAATTATTCAATTCAGAATTATGTAGAGAAAATTATTTAATTCAGATATTAGGTAAAGAACACAAGATCAGCATAACTGAGAGTATAAACCCACGTCAAAGCCACCCTGGGGTTTTACTAGTGAAAATAAAAAAAAGTAGTTTTTATAGTTTTTCGTGCCAATTCTCTAGCTATTTTTATGCCCAAAATATCCAATAATGTTGGCTTTTGTCTTACAATGTTTAGAGAAACAAAATTAAAACAAAAGTGTTAAATAAGTTTCGCTTATTTTTACATTTTCAAGATCACTAAAAAGATAATTACTAAATTTTGTTATGAAGCTCCGACGTTCTCATATACACAGAGTAAAGCGATGCTAGATAAAATCCCGTAATACTCTACTTAAAGCTATTCTACACTACTGAAGGTGATTGCATAGCGGGATGCAATTAGCCATGCGTAGGGAGGTCGTTGAGATTTGCTGAGGATTTGGAATTTGGAAATACAAAGGGATTTTTTCTATCTATCTATACTATTTATAAAACAGTAAAAACTAAAATTAAAGATATGGATAAACTAAAAACAGATCTACTAAATAAACGATTCTGATTCCAAAAATCGAGTTTGTCTGTTTCTCTGTTTGTTTGTTTGCGGATCACGCCTTAACTACCGGACTAATTTCAATGAAACTTATACCATTCGGAAGCTCTTTTTTGGGATTAAAACATAGGTTATATTTTATTGAAGTCAAAGACGTGGATTCTTATAGATACAGCTTGAACTCTCTAAACCAAAAGCTGCCATTTGCTACGAGGTTCATTGTATGCTGGCTGACAGATTTTTTGTTGGAACTAAACTACGATTAATACACAACTTTTCTAGACTAAGTTCAAATAGAACCTCGCCACTTTAACCCCATCGTCCGTGGCGTTCATTAGGTCAATTTAATTAATTTTGTATTTCTTTTTTAATTGTGTATTTTATAAATAATGTGAATATTGTATTAGTTGTAATTTTCTTTGTGAATAAATGTTTACTTAATATGTATAAAATATTTAATTAATCCTATTTTACCCATTAACATTTTGTTACAGCCAGTTTTCATCCGAAACCGGATGCAAGACCATAGTGACTGCTAGAATACTAATTCAATTCAATTCTTGTCTATGGCCTTTGCAGTGTTGCCCGCAATTTCGCCAATGTCACGTTTTGTTAGACCTTAGCACGATGGAGAATGACCGGTGGTGAGAAGTAACGATCGGTGGAGAATTTGGATCCAATGCTAGAATACTAACGTTTCCAAATCACAGGAAAGATGCAACATCACGAATTACAACATCTCAGATCGGTCGGTATGATTGCGTCCTGTCACACAACTGTCAATAACAGTCAGAAGCAGTTACAGACAACAGTAACTGCTTAGCATCTGCCAGCCTCATCAACTTAACATGTGCTAGTACATTCACTGGAACATGGTTTACAGTTTCACCGAGCAATGGACAAGACAAAGATCTTAGAATCAAGAGGGATTGGGTAATACAGGTCAAAAACAACAATGAACTGGTAGATCTCTATAATATTTATCCAATAACTTAGAAAGCTACTTAGTTAGCTACAGTTACAAGTTCAAGTTATGAACCGGCCCTTTTAACCAACTTATCATTCCGCAATCTGTAAATGACGTAGGACTAATGTCACGTGTGCGGCAATTCCCATACATATTATTCCCGTATTTTCTACTCTATGATACAAAAATTAATATATATTTTTACTACATTTTATAAAAAAAAATAAGTACTTGATGCCATCTCAGGACAATCTTAAAAGAGTTTGGATAATACAAATGAAAAAAAGCTTAAAGGAAATTACTAGATACAAGTAAAATATTTACAAAATAGTATAAAACAGAATAACTAAAGAAAATAAAATAACATTAACGATCAATATAATATATAGATAGTCTATGACTACTCTCCAGATGAATGTTAGAACAGAGAAAGCAAGCCCTAGAGTGTAAGAAAGCGCTATCTCCGTTAGATCGACCTAAATTATTACTCTACCCTTCAGTTTAGATGATTATAGAGTAGTCGTAGAGATGGGATCACTAGCTAAACACAATTGATAGAAATATAATAAAAGAATATATTATATAAGGACATTTTGTTTCTAATTTTTCCTTAGTACCTAAGCTATAAAAAAGTAACATTTTACTTCTGCTTTAACAGTCAAATTATTTTAGCTATTAAAACTAAACACTTTTAAACATTTCTCAATTAATTATTATGTATTTATATTACTTCTTCATATTGCACGGATTGCAATAACTATTTCTCACACTCGATTAATCGACGCGAGACGTCAGAACAAACTTGCATTTTATATATCCTTTGAGAGTCAATAACGCACCCTTCCACGGAAACATCTCTTCTGATATTTTTAACTATCAATTCAAGAACTGAAAATAAACAAAAATTTTGTTCGATCTTCAAATCCATTTGTAAATAGCACGGTTGACCTCTTTGAGATATTCTAGAGGCGTAAAAATCATAATACCAGGCGTTTTACAAAAAGTAAATTATGAGATCCCATCACTATGCACTTCGAAACGCTCTGATACCCCCTCACTATTCGCAACCATAGATTCCAAACTAATCGCTGTTAAACCATAGATCTCTCCCTTTATAAAGATTTTCCTTTAAAAGTATCGCAATGTTGATTGATTAGTTTGTATTGTTCCAATGTATTGATAAAATCTTCTAAATGCTTCGTTTAGAACTTTTGCAACATTCACGTTGATATCTTAATCTCTCTTTTTATGGAACGTTTATGCAGAACAATGTTGAGACGAATTAACCTAATATTTAAATTTATAGACACATCGTTTTAAATTTTTTTAATGTAAAATTAGCTAGTCTATAGACATTCGCAACTTTATACCGCGTGCACACTAATGCCCATGCCA
Organism: Eulithis prunata; assembly: GCA_918843925.1. Taxonomy (NCBI): domain Eukaryota; kingdom Metazoa; phylum Arthropoda; class Insecta; order Lepidoptera; family Geometridae; genus Eulithis; species Eulithis prunata. The sequence continues at coordinate 429,505 of OU974016.1, read as the reverse complement.
CTGCCGGAATGTATGGCGGCATCAATGCCGCAGACTTATTGCCACAGCAACATCGCCTTTATTCTCACTACGCGGCATACATGCCGGCAGCGGCATGGGCATAGTGTGCACGCGGTATTACACAAATCATATGATAAAGTATCTCTTTCTGACTGACTATACATAGCCATATAGTCATAACTCATAAGCCCATAAGCCTTATGTGTAGTTTTTCATATCTTAGTGAACAATGACCATTCGAAAACTATGTCGTTTTTCGCATTTATCAATTCTACAAACTGTATAATCTAACTTCACTTCTATATAATTTAGTGTAATGGTGAGAAAAAATACTACTTAATCTAGAAAATGGAACAAAAAAAGCGTTAAATTATTTTACAAAGTGTGCAATATGTATTTCAAAGTAAGCTTTAGATAACAAACAAAATGGTAGGTACCAAACAAACAATTTCCAGCAATTTGCATACCATTGCGGTATCAGACAGTGATACGATCAGAAACCTCTCCTAGAAATAGGTACGCAATCTACCTTCTTCTTCTAAATATATAAAACTCTTGTGAAGCTGACTTACAATCTACGCACAGCCTAAAGTATAAAATATCCTAGAGGTATGAAATTTGGAGGGAAGTATTCTTATATAATGTAGGGGTGCAGTAAGAAAAGTAGCATCCCAAGGGTATAAAATTAGGATCAAAGATTTTAACCAAATAATGCGTATGCTTCTACCACGCGAGCAAAGCCGCGGGCGACCGCTAGTAAACCAATAAAACCGATGAATCTCCGATACGCCAAAAAGTTCTCAAGCAATGAACGAGTTTACTGTCGCTAATAAGTACCCGTTATTTGAACCTGTTCGAAACAAAGACGGCGTTTTAGATCTTATGAATTATAGCCTTGAGCAAGACTTCCCATAGCGTGCTTGTAACATTGTACTATGCAGTTTTGGTATCTTGATGGTGAAAAATTGGCAGGGTCTCGCACTCTATTTACGATACACATTCTTAACACAGAAGGGTAATTATAAAAAGGTGAATGAGCATCCTAGACCAAGACTAAAAAAAGTTCCCTCAGGATTGACAAATGGTGCGTCTGAAAGGGCTTAGAAGAGGTTTGCATTCGTCATACGTAGGAATAAAACCCATTCTATAGAAATCGAGCTATTACTGAACGCACTATGTGTCAACCCTGAGGTATTCTTTAATCTTAATCCAGGCTCCATAGAAAATCGACTATTTTTCATCATGGGGATTTTTCATCGTGGGGATTTTTCATCATGGGGATTTTTCATCATGGGAATTTTTCATCGTGGGGATTTTAATGTGAGAATTATTTCTTATCTTCTTTTACACATCGAGTACTCTGGAACTCTCTGGGAGTTTATTATTCGCACTGTGGATGGACATTGTATAACGGGTTATGGGAGTTAATTTGGTGGGTTTCTCTTACACAAATCAATCTTTATAAAACCTTATTTACAACTTTATAAGTTAATTAAAACCCTAATTTACATTCTATTATATAATTATTACGTAAACTAATACTTTTCTAGCAGATAATATCGATTTCCATAGAAAGCGTGGAAAGCGCTAGCGAATCCAAATGAATCGAGTTGAAGGTTCAAGTTTCATTTTAATTATTATATTTAGTTATTCGATTCATGTGTAAACAATATCTTATAAGTAATTAATTATAATTTGTATAATAATACTTACAAAAAAAAATAGTTCTCAGTTGCGGTTTTAACGTAAAATATTTATTCTGTGGTAAAGGTATTATGGCATATTTATTATGTTTAATTAATTAAAAATCCTAAAGTATTTGACATTTTGGTTTATTCAAACACAAATCTATTTCCTGGTAGCTTATCCTTGAAGCCGTTGTAAAACTGCATAATACTATAATCTAAAACTAGATTTCTAACGGATACCTATATATTATTCAAGATAAATCTATGAAATAGATCCTACCTATTTACTGCATGATTAATATCTTACCATTTACATATTAAATTAAAATGACGACTGCTAATCCTTGATTACTTAAAATACTAGAAGAACAAAAGAACGTCGTATCTTACAAGTAGGTGTATACTCTATAGCAAAAGAAAATGTATAAGTTGATGTACTTTACGGGTACAGGGTTGGTCAAATACCAACACATCACACAAGATTATTTCTGAAAATACGAGTATGTACTAGGAGAACAAAAATCAATAGGATAATGCTCATAATAAGCACAACATACCTTGTATACTGTTACTAATAGGTACCTAAGTACTACAGTACAATATTGGCTAGATATACATCTCTATACTGCTCGGTTCCTGACCTATACCAGTTTCGATTTCTACTGATATTGAAACTGGTTTCTGGCTGACTGTGACGCTGGAGTACATTTGAATCCCCATGATTTCCATGACATGTCATGATTTTCAAATTATTCTTGTCAGTAACTTAAAAGCATAATTTACGAGACTTGACAATTCTATGGGCCGAATACTGAAACGTCACTCAAATTTAAGCACCACTTAAAATTGCTCTGCCTCTGTTTGACATTACTCATTTGTAAGGGATGGCAATAATTTAAGCATGAACTTAATATATGCAGCGTTTGAGTATTCGGCCGTATAAGTCTCAAAAGTGCGTTACTTACTATAATCACGTAGATTAATTGTATTGGAAATACGTCATTTAAGACTAGGTTCTCTGATAAAAAAATATACCTATCTGTCGGTATATATAAGCAAGTCTACGTAGCAATGCACTGTGCCAGGCATATTAGAGTAAACTAAAGATTAATTTTTACATTTAGTTCAGTCTTTCTATCTCAAAAAAATACTGAAAACGAAATCGCAGGGACTTCACTAGTATTTGAAATCAAGGTGATTATGAGACAAAAAGTCTCATAACCAAGGGGATTATGAGACTAACCCGGGGCATAGGTAAATTCTAAGTCCACGGTCTATTTTTACTACCAAAAAATAACAGTTGATCGTTAAAATAAATAGTTACGTAACGTGGAGCCTATTGAAAAAGCGGATGCGCTCATTCCGAGTAATTACAAACCAGTCGTAGAAAAAAAACGAAAGTGGTCACACCGGCCAGTGATAGTAACAAATAATCATTTTAATACTGCTATCATTATTTAGAACTAGTTTTTCTGTTGACTTTGTTTTTACGTGGGAGTAAGATTTTGATTGATGAAAAAAAAAATAACTTCTAACTCCAAATGTCAAGCCAAAGTAGATTTGACTAAAACAAAAGACAAATGCAAAAAAAAGACACTAAATAGTCATTTCTTTCAAAAATCTACTGTTACAGAAGGCTTTAAATTGTTTACTAAATTAACTAAATTAAATTAAGTATTAAAAAAAATCGCATGTTTTTATGAATAATCAAAATGATTATGTATAGGCGTGTATAATAACGTGTATAAAAACCACTCCTAAACCCCTATTACACTAGCAGTCACCCAATTAAAAAGTGACTGCGCTGAACATTCCACTTGTTAGAAAGAACGCACATTCTAATAAATGAGTTAATTTATTATATCTTTAATTACTAGATTGGAACGCCCTTACGTAACGGTCATAATAAGCTATTACTAGCAAGCAAAGTACCTACTTAATATCATCGCAATATTACTTGTAAGGTACATAGTAAGCAGGCAATTATTAGGATTTTGACAAGCGCAGCCATTTGCTTTGCCGGTTAGTAATGTGGTTCTATTTTAAAGTTGTAATTGAAACTAGTAATTATAGCAATAGATTAATTATCTGTGCCGAAATATAAACACTTAGGTATAGATACAGTCACTGTCAAATTGATATAAGCGTCTAAAGTAGTCAAAATGATCTGAAAAACAAAAGCAATTTGATATACGTATGTAGTTGGAATCATCATATTGGTGTAAGGACACAGTGTTCAAAATATCTTACTACTCATTGTTGCATATTTATATGAGCAGTCAGGGTGTTCAAAATTATCTTACCTAACAAAGCTCTCAAAGTTATCTGTGCATAAAGTGTACCTTAAAAAAAAAAAAAACAGCCCCCATATCGTATGCTCTGAACTACTTGCCCAGCATAATATTAAGCGACGCGACGTGGCTACAGATATACGAAAACAAGAAGCTTTTTACGGAAAAAAACGCGCCGAAACGCGCTAATGTCACTATTTACTCACAGATTACCTATGACTTAGTATAAAAACCGTTCAGAAAACTTGCCTAGCTTAAACCAGGTTTTTATGAGGCAATGATTTCCCCCTGAATTCATAAACATTCAATTTCAACTTGAATGTTTAGGGAGATGTATGAATTCTCCCTAAACATATTTCTCTTTATATATACGGTCACTTCTAATTGGTGGGTAAGAACATTTTCTCTATAGAAATTGTAAAATGACAACTTGTCAGCCCGTTCTTATCAATGAAATTAGCTTTTTAGACGGTATTCTGTAACATACTTCCTTCATTCATAATAATCAACAATAGCAGAGGAAATAAAACAGTTTGTCTGTTTCCATACAAGGAATGCGGATTCGTTCTGCGGATTCCACAATTTTTTCGCTTCTGTAATCATCGTGTCGAATGTTCCCATACGTCTATCGCAAGATTTTGTAGTGATGGGATTGGTTTTGCGGTCTTGAAATATTTCGCGAATCAAGACTAGGTAAGTAGACTAGGTAGAGTCTAGAAGAGAGTTTTATAGAAGATCATTTTTTTTTCTGAGGAGTTATTCTACTTTCGAACTACTGATATCTTGGACTGGGACGAAACCATAACGTCAATTTTATTAAGGCTAGTCTTAAAGTTGATAAGAAATTTCTTATGCCATTTTTGCCGTGTTGGGGTTGAAAGAGTAACAATCGGGGCAATTAATAAGAGACATCTGAGAGAGATTTACGCAGAGTTATGCGTCATAATATGTGTTCTAAAACCGTGCTCTGAGAGATGATGCAATTATTACAGACACAAACCACTCAACATCAATATCTTTTTGTACTTACAGACAGTTTTTTTTACCCTCGTTCAACAGACATTATTTTTGTACTCTCTCTCTTGCCTCTCTATTTCTTTTGTTTCCTATTAGGTTTATACTATTATTATTTAAAATTTCTTCTGTAAAGTACCTACTTATAAATGTCTATGTTTCTTCTGTTAGATTTTTCTGGTTATAGATTTATCGTTTTGGACCCACTGGTTATGGTAACATCTATGTGAAATAAACAATTTGTATTATTGACAGTGAAAACACTGGTTTTTTTATCAAAATTAAATGGACTGCAATCAAAGTCCCAGCACTAGCGTCGCTTACCACGTACCACTACCATAGTATACCTAGGCACGGGAGTGTTCCTGTGTTTTTGCACATGGCAACGACCTGTGCTCTGAAGCAGGAAGCGCAGGTACTTACACCTCAATATATTGCTCGGCTCGCTTCAATGGGTTACTGTTATGAATGGTAGTTATTGTCTGGGATAATATTTTAGTGTAGGATCTTTTAGTGTGCATCAATTGTAGTTTTATCTGTGCTGGAATAATAATTTACACTAAAAATTATACATTACATTAAACATATTTTCACTTAGCCAATTTAAAAAATAATAAGTTATAGGTCTGCCTGAAACAGTATCAGCAAAGTTGTCGAATATTGGTAGAATCAAAGACATGGCAGGCATTCAAGTAATTTACCCCCAAATTCATAATCAGAGACTGAAAAGTCAACTAATACTTTTTCAACCGGCATTCACCTAGACCGACGCCTGAATCCGCCTCCAGAGTAAAACTATAGAAGTTTAATCTGGAATTTTAATTGGAAACAGTTTTGTTTCAAACCAATTTCGTGACTTTGTTAAACAAGACAGACTCTAGAAGTGCTCTAGACTAGAGCAATGATTAGTTAAAACATAGATTAAGAAAGTTTATGACTGACTCAATCAACATGAGCATGTTTTGTACTGACTTCTTTAAAAGACTTTACTTTGCCTATCGTAATCACAATCAGCGTTTATTTGTAATTACAGGCACATGAGGCTTATCACCTGTTTGCCTCAAGTTGATGGACGCGGGGCAGTGCATCGTAGGGCACGTTTCTATCGTGCATGACTGTGAGTCAATGTTTTGCTATCGATGATGGTTAGTACTTAACATCAGGTGGGACATCTGCTAATATCATCAGCTAGTAGTATAAAAAAAATAAAAAATAAAAACTAAAGTACCTAATAGTTAAAAACGTCAAAAAAGTCAGCTTTTGGAAAAAGATTATATCATTTCTTGTAAATATCAAAGTACCATCTAAAATGTGAACTAATTATTATTATTATATTTTAATAAAATTGCTCATTATAAAAAAGTATAATTATTACTATTACTATTAGCCCATACTGTCCCATTGTTGGGCAAATGCCTCCCCCCACTTCCGCCAGTCTCCACGTTCTTGAGCTCTATTTCGCCAGCCCCTCTCATAGGCGTCCAGCTCGTCCCGCCACCTCATACATAAAAAAGTATAATAAATTATTCTATAGGTCGATCCATACGTAACAGTTGAAAAGAAGTAGTAGCTACTGAAGTGTGTAAAGAATGACGAAATCCCCAGTTATTTGACCGCCGCGGGTTGCAGTTTCAAAACGGCTGCAGTTACACACACCAATTGCAGTTATCAGTTATTAAGAACAAGTTATTAAAATGATTTGCCACATTTACGACACACTAACAGTTAGTTTTGCAAGACAATTTGCTATATTAGATTTATTCAATGAGATGCATCTTTAATTCTGTATGTCAGTTACTCAATACTGCCCCCCAAGTAGCGTTCTTGTCGATCGCATAATTTGACATTTAGAATCGTCAAAATTCGTTTTATCGACAGTTGCGGGTACGTTACCAACTTAGTCGATCGGTAGACAAATTCGTTAAGTTTTAACGAATTGGCAATGGTGTATGTTTACTATGTTTTGATTCTGACAAACGAAAGTGAAACTTATGTTGACGATCGTAAGGCATCGTAAAAATTTGTCGACAAGAGATCCGTACTACCATGGAACGATACGATTCGATACGTTTATCGACTTTAGCGACAACTAAGCGATACTTGCACTGCTGGTGTCGTCTGTGCAGTTTAAAATCTTCCAATCACTGTTTAACTATTGCGTTGTTGTGTGGGTGCCGGTGCAATATAGTATTTTCTTTATAAGCTTTTTTATAGCTAAGCATTCGGGTGCCAGCACACCTGATGGTAAGTGTAACTGCAAGCTAATGTGAAGCACACTTTAGCTATAATCCTACCTATTCACTCTTTTATTGAAAATTTCTAGGTTATTTTCTAGATGACATCTCCGAATAGTGAACCCATTTCAATGTTACAAGAATATATAGATTGTCTCAAAGGGATTGACAGATGCATGAAGTATGTTATGAAGACTTTTTGATTGGACTTGCTCTGTAAAACAATGCAGTTGTATTAGGGGTGATAATTGCTAAGCATCAGCTGATGATGTATTCTACTTGTTTGGTCTCAGTGTCTCTCAGTGTCGAAATCTAATGAACTGTTAAAAACCAAATGGCGGTAGCCGTTAACTAATGATTGAAGCAAAGTTTATTATTGCGAGATATAAATGTAATGACTGAGTGCTGATGAGTTTCATTAGTAAACATCTTGTGCATGAAGAAATGAGAAATGTATATACGATAGTAAATGGTTCAAAATATTTCAAAATATTAAATCACCCATTGTATGTTTGTAACTATCTAAGTATCCTTTGATAATATTACTTTTTTCCACCTACTGAGGTATTTCGTGGGAATCGAACCTGCATCGCCGTTCGATTCCCACAATTTTTTTTTATGTTTTGTAAATTGCAGAGGTCGTCTACCTTAACGTCAAAAATTGCGCGAATCATTAAAATAAAACAAGTCCCATAGATTTCACTAACCTAAGCAAATTAATTAGTCAAGAAAAAAGTCGGCGTGTCATCGCCTTTACAAAAGTGGGCTACGATTAAACCAACATCTTCTTACGGTTTGTCAAGCTAATTGGATCTTTATTTCAAGGAAGGTGAGGTCGAAAGTGAGGGAAGGAATTAGTTCGCACTGAACCGTGAGAGGTGTCTTACTTACCGGAGCGAACAATAAAGCACATTTACAACAGAAGCAGGTGAACGCTGATTTTTTAAAGCAAATGAACACCTTTGGTTGGAGCAGCTAATAATAAAAATAAATGTAATATTTTTTTAGAAAATAATTAAATTTTTTAAAATTTAAGAAATGTACGATAATGTCAATGGTGTCGCTCAAATTATCAAGAATCTTTCACTACTATTAAAAATTGTGCAAACAGAATATTGCAATCGCCATCACGATGCCAAATTTTTAGTTGACCTTGACCAAGACGCAATTCGTCAACTCAACATATTTTTTTCCTTCTAAGAACCACTTTATTGGTGCCGGAAAACCGTTTTCTACCTAAATGCAGCCAGAAAGAAATGCGCCTATTGTATTTTCTTCAGATATTAGATGTTTGTTTATTGCATTGTCATTTCCGAGGCTTCTGGCATTTTTTCTCGTTATAAACACTTATTTCTGGGACGCTTTTACTCACTTAACTATAAGAATGTTGATGAAAGTTTTTTTTTGTTATTTTTTCTGCAGTATTTAAAAGAAAATGGTTTTTTCCCACAGGGTGTAATAAATTCACTCTTCCAACCAGTCGTCTCAGATATCTTGAGGATTTACAGTGCGCGGTTACCAAGATATTAAGGGGTGGTTTGACACCCCAAGGTTGACAAGGTGAAATATCTTTTGTTCAGTCGAATTATAAGGATCATTTAGAATCGTCTTATAACCTAGGTGATTCTAGGTATCAACTCCTCGCGACTAGAGCCTAGAAGACGGACAAGAAACTAAAACCTGAGCTTCCTAGCACTTTTTCTATGATGAAATACTACAGTTTATTCTATTATTTTGTCTGGCTTTGGCAATCAAACTTGCATCACAGCTAGTATTTCCTCAGCACAGGGATTTCATGCTCTTTATAATTCATAGACTAAAAATACGGATTTTCATTTTTCATTCCAAATTAGGCTAACAAGGTGAAATTACACAAGAATGTCTCCGTGTGTAAAGACAACTGTAACAGATCAGCCCGCACTATACTGTATTCATTCATGCTTTATACCCAGTGGTTGAATACCGTTCACACTTTACAAAAACTTATTTAAACTGGATACCTAATGGTAAAAAATTAATTATGAAGTGAAAATAAAACTCCAGGTTACACCCTGAACGTGTTTTGTGATAAAAAAGGCAGAGAAGATAGTGAGTTCATCCCCAGATGGATTATGGTCATATTCTTTAAGGATTAATATTTATATGGATTTTTTATATTTACATTGATATTGCTTTATCAGCTACACACTATAAAATAGCCTTGAGTAAAAGGTAGTTGTGTGCGGGTTAATAGAGTCATCATAATCGTAGCGACGTGAGCCACGACTTTTGAGCGATGAGCACCAAAATCGTGAGCTTCGTAAAAAACACGTTTCACAAATTAGGTCTGCACAATTAATTTTGGGACTTTTTGAGCTCTAGCAGTCGTTAAGCCATGACGGAGGCCTTAAGGCGGCCTAAAAACTTCATCACTAGAGTTGGCCACTAACTCATACAAGCTTGTTTGCTTATGAGGTCATTGCTTGAAGATATCATTCTCAGTGAGTGCATCATCATCATCATCATCATCATCATCAATATATATAAAACTATTTTGAAGCTGACAGAGAATCAACGCACAGCCTAAACTATAAGTCCTAGAGGTATGAAATTTGGAGGGTAGTATCCTTATATAGTGTAGGGGTGCACTAAGAAAGGAATTTTGAAAAGTCACACACTAATGCGAGCAACGCCGCGGGAGACGGCTAGTTGAGAATAATCTCTTCAAGCAATGACTAAACACATACATAATCACATAATGTTTTTTTAACACTTAGAGTGTTTGAGTTTCTCTACTGCATACAAACATGAACTTGTTAACATAAAACATACAGAAGGTTTAACTAATGCTAATGTTTGTATAACCATGTTTATTTTTCTATTATGTTTTAACAAGACATGAGTAGCGTAAATTAAGATCATTTGGATGAAAATAAACGATTAGCTTTGACATTTTTAAAACGAAGAAGAAGCATTTACTGAGTGTTTCGGGTAAACTGGAATCTAGCTAGAATTTATCTTACTTGCTAATATTTAGTTTTACTGCCGCACTTAGAGGCATCACTTAAACATAAGTAGGTATTACTTAAAAGCGGTGTCTTTTACTTAATTTTTTTATGGTACGAGTTGTTAGTCTAATAGGCTTTGTTTATTTTATTTATTTACATGAGAACGTCCTGCACCAATTACAATAATTAAACGAATACATAACGATAGATAGATAGATAGATAGAAAATTCTTTATTGCACAACTTAAAGTAGTGTATACAGGCGAACTTAATGCTAAAATAGCATTCTCTACCAGCTAACCTTTGGGTAGTGAGGATAACAATTTATTAGGGTAGTGCGCATAGGGATATATTACTAGACAATTTAGCCAAAACTTACATGAACCTATTAATTATTAATCTTAAATAAACATAAATACGAAGGTACATAAACTGCATAAACTAATACATATAATTTATAGGTATATATATATCTACTATAACTTAAACTCGCTTTTTTGTGCCAGGGAATGTTTATTTGTATGATTCGTTCATTAGAGATAAATAGTGATTATATATTTTGGATTTAAAGACATCAATAGAAGATGCCTCGCGATAGAGATGAGGAATGCTGTTCCAGAGACGAATGGCAGTTACCGTAAAAGAGTCAGAGTAACCAGAAGTGGTATGTACAGGAGTGGTTAGCCTTAGGTTGAGTGCGGACCGTACAGGGCGATTGTCATCACAAAGTAGCATGAAACGTTCCTTGAGGTAGTTGGGGGATTGGGGGTTTTTCAGAATGTTGTAGAGGAGACATAAGACATGAACATCCCGGCGCCTTCTGATCTCCAACCACTTTAGTTGCAAACGATAAGCAGATACATGGTCGTACTTACGTAGCCCATGTATGAAGCGGATGCAAAGGTTTTGCAACCTTTCGAGCTTATTTAACTGTTCTTCAGTAGCATCAGTATAGCATACATCTGCATAGTCGAGCATGGGAAACAGCAACGAGTTCACAAGCGTTATCTTTGTTGATTGAGGTAGAAAATTTTTCATTAACTTAAGGGAATGCATGCTTCCATACATTCTTCTACTGATCTGCGCAATGTGACGATCCCAAGACAGATTGCTGGTAATGTACAACCCTAAGTTTTTGACCTCCGTGCAGAACTTAAGTGGGTGGGTATTAAACTTTACTGTAGGGAGACTGTTTAGATTTAGTCTAGAGATGTAGTAGTTACTACCAACAATCATGACTTGAGTCTTGTCCGGATTTATGTGAAGTCCAAACCTCTGGGTCCAGTCATACACGGAGCAGAGATCTCTGTTAAGTGAATCGATCCCATGCGCTACTTGGTCAGGGTCAAAGCTTACATACAGCTGGACGTCATCAGCGTATAGGTGATAAGAAGAAAAGCTGAGAGTCGTAACAAGAGTGTTAATGAAAATTGAAAAAAGAAGTGGTGAGAGAACGCCTCCCTGGGGCACACCCGCTCCAACGTATAACCAGTCCGACGAAGTGTCATCAATCCTGACACACTGCTGGCGCCCCTCGAGATATGAGCCAAACCAAGATAGGGAGGACTGAGAAATATTTAAGGAGTGGAGGACTGCCAGCAGTATTTCATGATTAACACAATTAAACGCGTTGCTGAAATCTAACAAGGTGAGGAGAGTGAGCTTTCTTTCGTCAATAGCTGACCGTATGTCATCTGTAATTTTTATGAGAGCTGTAGAGGTACTATGTGAAGAGCGGAAGCCAGACTGAAACGGAGAGAGAAGATTATTGATTCGGAGAAAGGAGGAAAGCTGTCGGTGTACGATTTTTTCTAAAATTTTTGAAAGAAAGGGTAGAATGGAGATTGGTCGGAAGTCCTTTAATTCAGAAACTACAGTTTTTTTAGGGATAGGAATTATGAAGGCCTTCTTCCATTCAGAAGGGAAACAGGAGTTAGCTATAGAAAAGTTAATGATGTGGGTCAAGTATGGGGTGATTAAATCAAGAATCGGCAGCAAAAGCATACGACCAATACCGTCATGTCCTATCGCCTTTGTGCTAGTGCTCAAGACGATTTTCTCGACTTCATTCACGTCAACGCAATTGAAATTGAAAGGTGAGTGGTTCCCAAGTGACAACGATTGATTTACAATCTTTAATTATGTTTTAGCGTGCCTCTCTCAGTGCGACTGTAAGACCGATTCAAATCATTATTCGTAACAAACTCTTATGAATTATAATTAACCCTATAAATTTGGATCTTTTTTTAGACATTAGACAATCAGTAAGTGTCTAAAAATTTACTTCAAACATATAAAAGTAACCCTATAAGCGTTGATCTTTTTTTTAGACATTGGACAATAAGAAACAGTGTCTAAAAATGTCCTTGAAACATACATAATGTACTTACTGACATACACGAGCATAGCGTGCTACACGGCAGTATGTACCAAACCGTAAACTGCTGACCTCTTTGCGAGCGTGTTTTGATGATATCCATTTTGGAGTAACGACTTATGATGCATTCTGTTTTCTGCTCTATTAACTATACTCGGTTCTCGAGCCTAGTTTTTTCATTAGATATTGTTATTATTAAGCAGAAGAAGTCAATTTCTGGACATTTATGACCTTCCCAAAATTTTTGGAAACGAGTTTTTTCGTTTGTTGACGTTGAATTTTTTTTGAATAAACTTTAACCCCCTATCTTATAAAAAGTTAGAGTAGACATTATGTCCTGATTACGTATGTTAAACAAGACATAATGTCTACTCTAACTTTTTATAAGATAGACCATAAAACTTTAGTTGGTACTTACATATTTGCAAAAAAATGCCGTAATTTTTTTGCCAAAAATCTTTAAAGTGTTGATCGAAACTGTGTAATTTGTGAAGGTTGTAGGTTCAAATTTTGAAGGACCATAAAAAGACTTTTGCAAAGTTAGAAACATGTTCATCAGTGTGAACTCTTTCGAACTGATCACAAGAATACCTAATGCGAGAAAACATCATTAATCTTATATTAAGTTAAAAATCAATGACTTTTAACTGATATTGTTTACTAAGATTTAGCTAACGCAATTAAATAAATTTATTCTCAGCTCAAATAATTTAGAAATCATAGAGCTACTTGCGAAGTAAGTCAAATTTCACTTCTCAAGAAACAATAATGTTCTCACATCAGTAACTCATCCATTTGAGTCAAATATAAGCAGTTTATCTTTGAAATAGATCATAAAAACAACTATATTCATACACTTTAATGTTTAAAAAGTTTAAAATAACAAAAGACATATCACAGATTACTTACTTTCACATTAAAAGAAAAGAATGTTTGTGCGTTAGCTTAAAACCAGTAGAGTTCATCTAAGATTTAGGTACTATATAACTATTTTCATTCTATGAATTTGACACATATTTTTCTTAGAATTTATTTAATTTTTGTAGCTTAATTTTGAAAACTTTTATGGCGAAATGATTGATGGTTTGGCGGATCAAACTAGTTTGTTATTCAACGATACTGACTGGACCATTTTAGATTAAACTTAGTTAAACCTATCTTTTCTAGTTTTTATTATCCCTACCTTTCAAGCAAAACCGCAGGCGGAAGCAACTGAATAATATTTTACTCAAATTGCGGGGAAAGTAAAGAAAGCGTCAGTTCACAGTGATCTCTGAACCAGACGTAATTATTTTTATTATTCATCATTTTGACGAATAATTACCAGAATAAATGCGCAATAAAACGTCACTTTAGGGTTAAAAAACTTGAATTATGCAGTTTTTATGCAATGTTTGACGTACGTATATACTGTTATCTAACTTATTTGTATATAGTGGGTACTAATTTTAAGTCGTTTTGTATATTTAAGTGTTTATGAGTCATTTTAAATGTAAATTCTTTTGAGAACTTATTTCATTGAATGAAGTTAAAATTTTGCCCTCAAAATGTCATCTTATATAACGTAGCGTAACGAAATAGAGTAAATGACGAAGATGATGCTGATAAACAGATAGGAATAATTTTGTTTAGGGAAAATGTACGTTTTGACTACTTTTTCAATTATAGTACAGAATTAGTATGTATAGAGAACAGTCTTGAGAAAAGAAAATATTTTTTTATTATTTAGAATTTGACATTTACACACCCTTAAGTACAGTAGCGAGTATGTTCTAACTGAGTGGCAATACAGCAGTGCTTTCAATTCGAGTTGAATTTACTGCGAAATATAAAATCCGATCTCGGTGTAACTCTACAAGCTACTTACTCGCTCTCTACTTACGCAAGTGTATATCCGCTTTTAGAATTTTACTTATGACTAAAGCAGCGTTTTAGGGTTAACTCAAGTACTTACATAATGACTCCTTTGCCAAAGTCACAGCAAGCAGAACAGTCACGAATTTGGCTGAACACATTTTGGTAAAACTTGTCAGCTCACTTGCACATTGTTAGTTGCATTTTCACTTCGTCGCACAGTGTTTTAGTGTTCTGGGCATATTTTGTTGAATTTGATCTGAAACAAGAAAAACAATTAATGACAAAAAACTTATGATAAAAATCTTTAAAATCTTCCACTACCAATCGGTAAAGTTTTCATGTACATAAAAGGAAAGAAGAAAAAAATAGCTATACTTTCAAGAGCTTAAAAAAATATCATATAAGTATTGGTCAAAAAGTTCAAAAACTTCCTCGTTTCATCAGTATTTTTTTGTTATTTTTTATTTTATTTTATGGAGATATCTCCATGATAATTCTACGGGCCCACTGGTGGGTCAGATGGGGAAAAAAATCCCAACGAGCCCACTATGCAAACAACAATGTGGGCCGGCTGGTGGGCTCGATGGGAATAACCCACTTTTAGAGATGCTATTTTGCAGTAATTTGGATCATAATGAGCCGTCTGTAGATCGCTTACTAACTATACAACTACTTATATTTATTTACTCTATTAATTTGCTCATATTTTTTTTATAATAAAATACTACTATGTTATACTTTTCAATGAAAACAATAGATTTTATTTTGCAATGATAATGAATTTTACCTCACAATTTTTATTTTAACTTTCTAATAAATAGTTGGTCTAAGATAAATCATTCTCTTTGTTTTACGTTTCGGTATATTTTAAAGTGAAATATTCATACATAAATACAAGGAAACAATAAAAAACACATCAAATTGTTCTCAATTTCTGAACCAGTTGTACCTACTTACATCTTTTGAAATGTAATATTATGTAAAAGCATGTCACCACAGTATAACATAATATGAGATTTATTATGACCTAACAAAGTGTATTGAAAAATCTAGATTTTTAAGCCATCAGTAATTAGGTTTACGATGTGACTCAGAATATTTAACCGATTAATAATGAACGGTGTTATTAAGATCAAAATTATGTGTTAATGACCTGCCTAGAACTTCGTCTGCTCTCCGATTTGATTGCAAAATATCGAGATTACGCACTAAAAAAATTTATTTTATTCGAAAAAAAACCAGATTTATTTCGTAGATATAAACATAAGTAAAAAAACATTAAAATGTTTAGATAAGTAAAATAGTTTAGAAAATAATAAAAAAGCTCAGACGCAGAGCGCGTTCATGTCTTTTGTATGAGAAGAGTATTTTATGAGTTGATTGTTATTTTGTTTTATTATTAAGTAGTAGAAAATGACTAAGAGAAGAGTATTTTAATGTACTGATTGTTATTATTTTTTGTTTTTAGTAGAAAATTACTATGGCGTAAGTGCAATGACTCTTACAAAATTGATTTTCAATGCTTTTCTAGTAACTATAAAAAAATAGTGAAAAAATCAATACTTAATACAATTTTTTGGAATTTATTTACGTAAAAATATAGATCGAATATAATTACTTATAACTTTCATTAGTATGTTAAATAGTATTAGGTAAGGTACCAGATTCATCTCCAAAAATATAGTTGCTTAATCAAGAGATCTTTAAAAGTAAGATTGAGTGATTAATAACTAAGAGATTTGCTTTTTTGAATCACAGAAAATCTTCTTACATCATAATAAAACCAGAATAAAAGTTCGCAAACCAATAATTACGGAACAGTTACTAAAATGAATATTCAATGTGATTGTGCATTTGTGTAAAATATATTCACAAAGAAACTTACGAATACACTAAAAATATAAAATATGTACTAAAATATGTAATGCTTTTTTTGTTTCTAATGCTTGAACCACAGATGGCTCTTAGAAATAGCTATTCATTGATAATCATCATAATAATTAGACGGACGAAATCTTCCAACTGAACAAGAGATAGTAGACTGAGCTCATTTATAAAATAAAAGTTGGTAAGTACCTAAGCAGTTTTTTTTTATTTTCCGCAATTTTGTCTGCTCTTTTTTTTTCTGCTCCTTTGACCCTTTCTTTTTTTTTTTATATAAAAATTATTTAGTTTACTCAGTTATCCTGATTATCATTTGAAGTTTCATCTAAATTAGTTCACTTATTGTGACGTGATGGAGCAGTTAATATAGTTTTCGTATTTATAATAAAGTACATAGTATGAAATACTATAATCTTTTTAAGACAGAGTTGTATCTAATATAGTGCTCCGTTTGAAAGCACCTTTATAAAATAGTAGGTACTATTAACTAAACCAAGGAGCAATCATTTCCGCTAGTAATTTCAAAATATCGTATGAAATGTATAATTTCATTTCAAGATATCTTGACAGTCTTTTTTTTTACTTTTATATTCCACCGAGTTACAAGATCTCAATTTAGTTTTTATCGAATTCCATTGAAATAATATTCAGGCTTTTGATTATCTAAATGGTTTTTCATAGCGTCAGGGACTTTTTATCCCTGAAGGTTAGAAGTAGGCTTACTAAGTACGTATACCATCCTCTCAATATTCCGCTTTATTGTAACTTACTAAGAAATATCGCTTAAAACATGCATCTTTAGTTTTTCAGTTGGAGGAAAGACATTAACAAAGTATATCTATTCTTCATCAATCATCATCAATATATATAAAACTCTTTTGAAGCTGACAGAGAATCAACGCACAGCCTAAACTATAAGTCCTAGAGGTATGAAATTTGGAAGGTAGTATCCTCATGTAGTGTAGGGGTGCACTAAGAAAGGAATTTTGAAAAGTCACACCCTAAAGGGTAGAACGCGAGCAATGCCGCGGGCGACGGCTAGTCAATATATATAAAACTCTTTTGAAGCTGACAGAGAATCAACGCACAGCCTAAACTATAAGTCCTAGAGGTATGAAATTTGGAAGGTAGTATCCTCATGTAGTGTAGGGGTGCACTAAGAAAGGAATTTTGAACCGTCACACTCTAAAGGGTACGACGCGAGCAACGCCGCGGTCGACGGCTAGTTTGTTACATTAAATACATGTTGAAAAGATGTCAGTGTATAAGATAGTGTATTAATGTACATATTTTGAGCTCTATAAATCGTATGCAACGGTTTGTAGACTGTTTCATGTGTGTTTTATAATTATTGTAAATACTGTAGGTACCTATTAGTTCTAATTTTCTATGTATTTTACTTATAACTAGGCGTGCAATTGAGTTTTATTTATTTCGAAACAAAGGTGTTCTTAGTCAGAAGAACAATCTTATATTAAAACTCATACATGTGCAATAATGTGCATAGTAGGTACATGACAGGCAATGATCCGTGTATAACGGTGCCCGTTACCGCACGCGCTCCCGCGGGCTATCTCACAGCAAAGCTATACCATCGACATAAATAAACTCTATATTAAGTACTAGCTTCCGCCCGCAACTTTGTTCGCGTCCCATACATTTTCCTGGATAAAAAGTAGCCTATGTATATAAATTATTCCAAGTTTCATCCAAATCGAATCGGTAGTGTTTGCATAAAAGAGAAACAAACACATCTATACATACATAAATCCATTCATCCATACATCCTTACAAACTTAATTTTATCAAACAAACCAGACTTATATTTGAGTGGTGTTCCACGGAAAATATCCGTTTTTTCAACAAAAAAACATTATAGCACCTACGCCATTTGAAGTAGACCACTAGAATATTTTTTGTGTATTGTTTCTTATTGTGTGTAATTATTTACTGTGTTATGTTGTGTGCCAAATAAATATATCTCTATCTCTCTATCTAGTTTACCAAGAGCATCAAACTTAAGTCATGAAATGATTTCCTCAACTTCATCCAGTGGTTATGAACTTGGATTATGTCGAGTTGCGTTCATCAGTAGATTACAGCAAAACACAGTTCGATTCATTTCTTTTGCATCACAATTACGTATTACAGCAATACTTCTAATGACTTTTCTATGATATAAATGTGTACAGTATCTGGCTGTTGCTATGGCACATCGTGAAAATATGATTGGCTGCTCTAATCATGGTCTTTTATTGATGTTTTGCATGTTGCTGTAAGATGCTCGTTCAAGTTACTCTTTTGAACTGCATTTACTAAATCATGACAAAATCTAGTAGGATTTTACCCGTTCGTGTGATAGGTATTGTTTTTTTATACTTTTTGGTAAACCAGAACACGATCCATCGGTAATGTCAGTCAGCGTACTAAAAATATTACTACTATAATTCGTGGAGCGATTATGCAATGTCTGAACTCAAAGATTGAACTGAATACTTGTCACTAAAGTGCCCTTCATGTTTTTCGCATAGTCCGTGAGCGTTGTTAGCAATGTGCCACAGCGACAGACGAGTACTGTAATAGCTTTCGCTGACCGCAGGACATGTTGGACGCTGTTATTAGTTGCTAATCTAGGAACTGGCGTATTAAAAGTTTATTTCATAACACATTGCGTACGATTTCAAGTCGGTATATCTACTACATTTATTTTGAACCATGAGTTGAATTTCATACAGATAATAATTATATTGTTAAAAATATTCTCAGTGTCAGTGGTACTACTAAGTTGTCTTACAAGTAGAACAAATGATACAACTTATCAAAAATAAAGTATATTAAAATAGCTGTGATTTCAAAATGGTTAAGTTCCTGACCATTTCTATGACTATGAACATTTGTAACACAAACAGTGCAAGTACAATTCTCGTAATTGGACCAAAATAACAAAATATTTCTGTTAAAGAACAGACTAAATAGCGGGGCTATACAAACTAGTTCTCATGGAAATGGAAAGGATCGACGAACCAGTGTGGTGAAAGAAGCCGATGTCGTTACAAAATTTACAATTTGCAACAACATTAGAAGTTGAATATAATAGAGGCATTATTGTAAGATTAGGGCTGGGACAAAAACTATAATCTTCCAATACGCAAATTACTTTAGAACTGTTTGTCTGATTGCTGTAATTTCGTTTGATAATTTAAGATTGCAAGTTGATTTTCTCAGATAAATATATAAATAAATAAATATTCACGGACACTTAACATAACGCCTTTTAGTCCTAAACTAAGCAAAGCTTGTACGATGGAAACTAGATGGCTGATAGAATACATACATACATTTTTTTTTGTAAATACATACTTATAATACATAGAAACACCCAGACACAGAACAAACATCTATGTTTATAACACAAATGTTTGTTCTCGGTGGGGATCGAACCCACGAACGGAAGGCAGAGCTACTACCGACCGAGCCATGACGCCTGCTTAATCATCAATGATCATTACTTAGGTACTACAAGTATTTACAAGTACTACATTTTACATGATTTTGTACGTTTTTTTCCTTCAAAATATGTAGCGCGTTCAATATTGAAGCGGTCGCGGCGCAGCTTGCTTAGTCAATCTTCATCGACTATTAGTTAACCGACGTTCTGCGCGGTCACTATTTGGATGGGTGACCGTTAGTGGCATTTACATCATGCTTCGGAGGGCACGATAAACTGTCGGTCTCGGCTCTAGCAGTCGTTAGTGATGGAGGCCTTAAGGCGGCCTAAAAACTCCGTCAACAGAGTTGGCCACTAACTCATACGAGTTTGCTTGCTTGTTTAATATTGTGAGGAACAGGCCCACATAGAGTCAGTTGTCCGATAAGCATCGGACTAGTGAGATTTTCAATCCGGTTATGGGACTAAATGACTAGAGTACTGGTACCAGGCTAAATAGTGATAACCGGACACAATAAAATATCATCTACGAGTATGTATGAAACCCCCAAAAATAATTGCTCTTAGTGGGGTTTGAACATGGGTTGGAACCCGTAACCTATGCACAGCAGACAAACTTATACCGACTGATGTGTGACGTCTGTCAATTGCCTGCCTAAAGATACATGGTTTATAGACAATTTGCAATATGTAATTTGAAAACGATGGAGATTTTAAATGGTCAGGACACGAATAGAAAGTTATTTAATTAACTTACGCATTCAAACTGTTAAATAAAATATTATTTAACTGAATTTAATTTGCATCTAAATGGTTTTTCTGAGTAGTTAGTTTATTTTTGATGACGTGATTTATCAGTTTTGCTGTTTGAAATTACAAGAGCTTTCTAAGTAATTTTCCTATAGTACAAGCTCTGCTTAGTTTGGGACATTTGTATGTAAAACTTAGCTATAAGTATTGAATCTGAAACGTGTAGCTACGTCACAGATCTTTATAATACTGTCTTAATTTGACATAATTATTCCCATCGATCCCACCATTGTGGCCCGTTGGGAAAAAATTAGACACTATAACACCACACTCTGTTTTGAGAGCTCTGAATCTGTTTTTTGAATCTCATTAAGAGGAAAATTCAAAGGGGATTTAAGACTAACTCGAAGCCTGCACATTTAGATGATATCATTATTTTGTATACATACAAATTAAACAAAAAACAAAGCATGTCTTTAGCCTCGTGAACCGAAATAAGATTACATACATACGGCACCAAATACTCGAACCATGTGACTGTGTAAAACCAACCATAGACCATTCTGAAATGGTTCAGTGGACCCCCACCGTAAGTATTGTCTGGGACCCCGGGTAATTCAAAGTTTATTTTGAAATGGTGACCTACATCAAATAATTTGTACTTTGGCACCTACTTGACTTCATAAAACTTCTACAAAAATGTATGATTTTATCACATGGTCTGATCTAAGAACATGAAAGCTAGCTAATAACGGAGAAATTAAATAAAACGGTGTTTTTTTCATTAAAAAAGTTGAGGAGGTACTCTGTGTAACAACTTACTAATAAAATAAGAATATAAATTGTTTACTTATCAGACTATCTAGGTAAAATAACTTTCTTAAATAAATTAGGTACAAAATAGTATAAAAAATTTACATACCAAAAAAACACCAAACACGAATATCCAAAAAAAATCACAACACTGTTTCCACAAAATAAAATTTGACATTAAATTTTCCCGCGCAGGAAACGTCAAATAGCTGTCATCGCGTGCGTCACTCGCGCGGTACGGAACGCAACTGGCCGGCGCGATCAACGGTGATCGCTGGCAAGTGCCTGCAATGATGATTAGGCTGATAATATATAGAAAGCAGGTTGCCACTGGTTCTTTGATAAGCCAAGTAAGCACGGACAAAATAGCTTGTAACTAAATCTTAAATACAAAAGCTTAAAACGAAGACCACATAAGAAAATCAGTTCATTATAAATGCAAAGGGGTAATTGAGTCAAAAGAGTAAGATAAAAAAAATCCTAAAGTCTAGTCTAAGCCCTAGACTATTTCCGCTTGCTTACAACTCTGCTACCTCATTTTTGCTTGAAGCCTGTACTTCCAAAAAACTCGATGTACTAAACTTGGAGCCTAGTTACACCTTTGTCTTTTGCATTGACAGATCGAGATAACAAAACATATTATTATGCACCTGTTTTGATCTTACGTCAGTTTTAATGGTATCTGTTTTCTGTGTGAATGCGTCGGTGCGATCACTGAAGTAACACATTAGCGCTAAGTGCTTTGGTATGAACTTTTGATTTTATGTAACACTGGATGCAGGAAGCTTCGTGCTTTTTGTTTGCGAATAAACTTTCATGAATATTAACGAACCAAGTATGTATTATGTAGAAAAATATGATCAAAACTGCATGATATTAATTTGTTCAGTACAAGCCTTCTTGTAATTCTTTATTGTACACTAAAATACATAAACAGAAGACAGAAATAGATAGCATGTACAAAGGCGAGCTTAACCCTAAAAAGAGTTTTCTTACAGCAAACCTTTGAGGCTATAGAGAGAGGTTACTATAGAGGTAGGTCCGTGTACATACATAAAGTTATAATCGAATGAAATACTAACTGAACTATGTTCAAATATATATACTACTGATAGAATACATATACCTACATATAAATACTAAAAATAATACATACATACAATACATATACATACAATATCTTTACAGAGATAGATAATGCTCTTTAACTTTGCTCTTAAATATGTTTAGCGATGGACTAGCTCGGATACTATGGGGTAGGGCAGCCTTGTAAAAAAAACACCAAAAAAAAAAGGTTTAAGAGGGCATAGGTACTTACGTATTCAGTAGATAATAATTCAGTAAAAGTTTTCCTTACTGGAAAAAGTATTTATGTTAAAATTCATATTTTTCTTATTTTAGTGTATAATATTAATTTATGATCTTTGCTTTAGTTCATTGTATATGGAATAGTTCTGATACATAGTCAGTTGTCTAACAAGAAATCCAAGGTGAAATTTCTCAATTTTACAAGTACATTGAATTTTAAAAACCCATGGGTATTCTTGATTTTCAACTCAAAGTGCATCTGCAGGTTTACGTTCTAGCGTCAGTTTACTAAATATTTATTTATTTAAACACAGTCTTGCCAATAAACAGTAGGAACTAAGGAATACTTACAAACCTTTGCCAGCACGTTAGAAAGTGTTCAGTTCACTCGAATCAGTGAATCTTGAATGCCATGCTCTGCTTACTGCCTTTAGAATTACCATTTCGTACCAGCTATATAATAATAAATAATAATAATAATTCTTTATTGCAGACTTGGTCCATAGGGTTACATACATTATGACAAAATAAACATTACAAAAATATACACACATGAAATTAAAAATTAAAACAAAATAAAATAAAATAGACGCAAGTAGTAGTTCTACTTAATTTTAGGTGGAAATTTCCACCCATCGTCTGTACGTTGCAGTCAGCATCAGTCTGTCCGCCAAACTACGGATTATGTTATTAGGGCAGTTGTTCACCCTGTCTATAAAAGCGGCGATTCTTTTCCTCTGAATGGCGTTAAACGTGTCAACTCTGGCTTCCGCGAACATTCCCGAAGCGCTGCAGTAGCGCTTCAGGCCCATAAGATGCCTGAAGATATTATTATAGGCCACCCTTATGCCATCGTGCGACTTTTTTGTATAGTTTGTCCAGAGTTGACACGTATAAAACGTCTGGCAAAAAGATTTAAAAAGCGTTATTCTGACGTCATGCGATGCCTTGCAGAACTTTCTAGCAATCATGTTGCCTACTACACAAAGGGCTCTGCGCTGCCGCTCGATATCAGCGTCATCCTTGAGGCCAGACGTAACGATATGGCCAAGGTACTTGAAATTCTCTACTATTTTTACAGGCTGTCCATTAAGGCATAGTTCAGGTACGTTATCAGGTCCCTTTCCCGATCTGAAAATAACCATCTCCGTCTTTTGAGCATTATATTTTAAGTCATGCTCCTCAGCGTACGACTCACATATTTTTAGCAGTTTTCTCAATCCTTTGATCGAGGGGCTGAGCAACACCATGTCGTCTGCATAACTCAGATTATTGACATATCTATCATCAAGCCTAAGCCCAACCGGGGTGTTGCTCAGCTCCACGATCAACCCATTCACGTATGTGTTGAAAAGATCGGGAGAGGTGAGCCCTCCTTGCCTCACACCACACGATAGCCGGTAGCTATCAGACAGCTCAGAGCCCCATCTGACGTTATTGGTCTGATTACCATACCAGTAAGCGAGGAGATCAACAACCTCAGACGGGACGCTGGCTTCCGCACGCAGCTTACTCCACAGCTTCTCGTGGTTTATTGTATCGAAGGCGCGGCTCAGGTCCAAAAAACAGCCATACACAGTGGTATTATGTTGCTTATAGTAACTGACAACCTGTTTTAGGGAAAATATCGCCATGTCTGTGGAAACTTGGGGGCGGAAACCAAACTGTCCGTCATCATTACCCAGGGCACTGGTGTGGAAATAAATGGCTCTTTCAAGTACCTTGGCCACTACCGTGGCTAAAGAAATAGGTCTATAGTTGGCCACACTCGAGATATCACCCGTTTTATTTTTCGTGATTGGTACGACAAGAGTTTTAATAAGCTCTTCAGGTAAATAACAATGCCTCATGCAGAGACTGAAGAACCGTGCCAAAACCCCACAGACATGCTGGCCCGCATAGATCAGATGTTCTACGCTCAGACCGTCGTGTCCCGGAGACTTACCACGCTTCATATTTCTCAGAATATGTTCTACCTGTTTTGGCGTAACTGTTACATGGGGAGTCTCCGAGGTTTGACTCAACTGAGATTCGTAACTATTCTTTATACTAAGATTTTCTTGTCTACTTTTACCTATATCAAAGTGTTCTCTAAATAAATTTGCTACGTTCTTTTGATTCCTTTCCCCTTCCACACTAAGAGGTAAGCAATTCTTAGACTCAATTTTTTTAGTTTCTTTCCAAAAATCGACAAAATTACCAGCACTACGATGTCGGGCAAGCATATCCATTTTGATTTTGTCCTGATTGCGTTGTACATATTTAAGTGTATATTTCTAAAGCAATTGAAAAGTCATATTTGGTAATAGTCATTACTTGAAATGGGTAAATTACTAACGTAAGAAGTGGGTACTAAACTTGTAATTAGTTATTCGTAGTTTGTTATTACGCTACGAGTTTCATACAAAACTATCAGCTCAATACCAATGCTCTCAAACACTGTGGAAAAAACCAGAAACCACGTAGAGAGATTACGAAGAAACTAGAGAACGAAAAGTTTTTATGGCGTGAGGAACAAACGCAGACAAGAGCTTTTAGCTTTTAACTCCTGTCAAGGAAAGGTTATAAGTTTCAAGCCTATGTTTTCAAACTCCCAGATACGCTAGAGTACATTTTCATCCCTCAACATTCAAAGCAGCGTTTCGGCGATCGTAACGCACGACGCTGCGGTGTGCAGCACAACGCAGAGTACCGCGTTTTGTTTCTCGCCGCTGACGCAGACTGCGACGTAACAAAATACCATACTAGACGTTTTCCATACAATTAATGTGTCCGGCGCTGCATGCTGCATGCCGCTGCGTTGTGCGTTACGATCGCGAGACGAAAGCTTTACGCATTTTACGTAACACGGTAGGTTAGGTACATAATGCTTGCTCATAAGGCTTTGTACATAAGGCCCTCTATAAGTGGAATGACATTCCACTTATAGAGGGCCTTAGAAATGGTAGAAAACATGTTGTTGAGGAGCTTAAGGTCTTTTATGCTATGAATCCTAAATTGGGGAAATAAGAAACGTCCGTGCGTGTGCGTAGTTTATTTGCGACTGGTCTGAATGCAGTTAGACACATCAATATAAAGAAGTTAGGCTAAATTTGCTTTTACATAATTATTAAATGGGAAACATCGGAACATGCCGCCCACCAAAGGACAATTAGTCCTTTCTAAGATAAATCAATCAACAAAAACATAAGTTAAATACCTACAAAATATTCTAATTGTTTGAGTAGGTAGGTCCTGTTAGAAAACGTTAGAAAAAGTAAGTATACAATTTCAACTTTCAGCTTTTAGATTAATTCTTTTTACAAAAAAAATAAAAAAAATATAGGTTAGTAACATTCAGTTATCATAACCTACCTGCTTTATTATTTAACAACTTATAAAAGTTAATACAAAACAACTCTATGAAAATAGGTAGTGAATCATTGATAGGCAAGTACGTACCTACATTGAAATAAATAGGTATGCACAAACAACATGCAGTTTTAATTATCTACCTACTAGGTAGGGATCTATTCACTTTTATCTATAGGTAGTTCACATAACCGTGTATTTGTACGTTTTATGATTTCACCACGACACTTTAAGCTATACACTCGCGTATTACCGTCTGGGCCCACATGTTTGTGGGTTATACGACCGAGGGACCATTTACCAGGGGGCAAACCGTCTTCTTTCACTATAACAATGTCACCCGGTTCTAGTTCTTTCTCACGTTTCATCCATTTAGGTCGTTCTTGGAGTCTCGTTATGAACTCTGACTGCCAACGATGCCAGAAATCTCTTACCAACTTCTGGGTATACTGCCAACGTGAAAGTTTATTAACGTTAACATTGCGTAGATCAGGGCTTGGTATAACAACAGGGGCTTCGCCTATCAAAAAATGACCAGGCGTAAGGGGGTCAATGACATCAGGATCAGAAGCATCAATAGGAACGAGGGGACGCGAATTTAGGCAAGACTCGATTTGACATAAAGTCGTCGTCATCTCTTCAAAGGTCAGGTTCTTGGTCAGGATTCTTTTTAGGTGGTATTTTGTAGATTTAACTCCGGATTCCCATAATCCTCCAAAGTTTGGGCTGTAGGCGGGAATGTTGTGCCACTGTGTAAATCTATGAAATGCGCCGATAAAAGATTCGGACGTAAGGTCTCCTACCAACTCTAAGTGGATGGCTTTCGTAGCCATGCAAATAAAGATGGCGATATAGGCTTTATTTGACTTTGCACCTCTGCCCTTTGACATCAAAACTTGCAAAGGACCGGCAAAATCGACTCCGCTGTGGAGGAAAGGTCGTGCTTGAGTCACACGGATCTTCGGTAGATCACCCATTATCTGTGTTCGGGTTGCGGCTCGTTGACGAGCACAGATTAAACATTTGTGAATACATGCCTTCACTGCATTCTTGGCGTGGATGATCCAATATTTTGATCTAAGGTAGCAAAGCATGAGCTGTATTCCGCCATGTAAGGTTTTCTTGTGAGCTTCTGCTATAATCAGATTTGTCAGGTGAGTATGTGTGCCGAGTATGATTGGATGTTTCTGTTCTGTCTGTAAATCTGAGTTTCTTAGTCTGCCGCCCACCCTGAGAATATTCTTTTCATCCAGGTATGGATTCAGATTCAAAGCTTTGCTGTTCTTCCTTAAATTCTTTTTTTGATTTAGCCTTTCTATTTCTAGTCCAAATTCTCTTAGTTGTGCTATTTTTATACATCTGATTAAAGCTTCTTCGTATTCTTCTGTTGAAAACTTCTCATCTATCTTTTCAGGTTTTTTCTTGCTGTTGATGAATCTTATACTGTATGCTATCACCTTTTGTAGTTCTTGTAGTGTTTCAAAGTTTTCGAATTTTAGGTTTTCTTCTTGTTCTATTTTCAGATTTACCTGTAGTGTCTTCTTCCTTTCCACATCTGTAGTTGTTGTATTAGGTCTGGTTAGTTTCATTTCTTTTGTCTTCAGCCATTCTGGCCCTTCCCACCATAGGTTGCTTTCAATCAGTAGGGGTAGCTCTCTTCCTCTTGACCCGATATCTGCTGGGTTATCTTTCGAAGCAACATGAAACCATTGTGTATTTGCTACGTTATCCAGTATCTCAATCACTCTGTTGCTCACGAAGAGTTTCCATCGATGAGGATCACCAAATAGCCATGATAAGACTACAGATGAGTCTGTCCATGCGTAGACCTTGTCTTTGGGTATTCTCATAGCTTCACACACTTGCGTCAGGAGCTTCGACAAAAGTAGTGCACCGCATAGTTCTAACCTTGGTAGTGTAACTGCTTTGACTGGTGCAACACGTGTCTTCGAAGCTACGATTGTAGTTTTTATATCACCGTTTTTGGTTTTTACTCTGGCATACACCACGGCGCAGTACGCTTTTTCAGATGCATCGCTGAATCCATGCAGAGTAGTCTTATTTAGGTCTTCGTTGTTAGTCTTTATCCATCTGTTTATTTCAATATCTTTTAGTTTCTCAAATCCAGTTCTTAGCTTTGTCCATTCATTTGCAATAGTTTCGTTTACAGAATCGTCCCACTCGAGTTTTTCTAGCCATAGTTTTTGAATCAGTATCTTTGCTAAAACAATAGCTGGGCTGATCCACCCAAGGGGATCAAAGAATCGTTGTATGTCAGCTAATATGTTTCGTTTGGTAATTACTTTCGGTTGTGGTTGTATGTCAAATCGGTAATGCAGTGTGTCGGTCTTCATATTCCACGATAATCCAAGAGTTTTGATCATACATTCGTTTTTAATGTCTTGTGTTGTGTGCATGCTTCTTAGTGTCGGTTCTATTTCAGCAATAAATTCAGGACTATTTGAGGCCCATTTCTGAAGAATAAATCCTCCTCTTTCTAGCAAATTTGTTATCTCCTTACTCAATTGTATCGCTTCTTTTGCATTAGAACTTCCACTCATACAATCATCTACGAAGAAATCTTCTTTTATTACTCTTGCTGCATCTGGATAGTCTTTCCCTTCATCTTCTGCTAGTTGCATTAATGTTCTTACCGAAAGGTGTGGTGCTGCTGCGGTACCAAACGTCACTCTTAGGATTCGATATTCTTTAACTTCTTCTTTAGAATTTGCTCTCCACAATATTCTTTGCAGGTCTGTATACTTCTCATTGACGATTACTTGACGGTACATCATTTTGATGTCTGATGTGAAGCAAACTGGTTTCATACGCCATCTCATTATCAGATCTCGTAAATCGCTCTGCAGTTGTTGTCCTACTAGAAGTTCATCGTTCAATGATTTGCCGTTAGATCCTTTACACGATCCGTCGAAAACAACTCTTACCTTCGTTGTCTCTTTGTCTTCTCTTACAACTGCGTGGTGTGGAAGATATACTGCTGGTTTTGATATTTCTTCTCTAGGTACTTCTTCCATGTGATTCAGTTGTATGTATTCGTCTATCACTTTCTTGTACTCTTCCTTCAGCTTCGGCTTACTTTCTAATCTTCTTTCTAATTGATAAAATCTCTTCAGTGCTATATCTTTTGTTTCTCCGATTTTCTCTATCGGTTGTACACTTTTGAGTGGTAGCTCGACTACATAACGTCCATCTTTTGTCCTGGAATGAGTAGCTGTGTATATTTCTTCACATAATCTTTCTTCAGCTGTCATACTTCTTGTACGTGTTTCTTCGATGTGCCACATGTGCTTCAACATGTTGTGTACGTCTAGAGTTTCCAGGTGATGGTGAACTATAATTCTGTCATCGTGTGATTCGTTTCTTATCTTGCCAAAAAGAATCCATCCCAGGCTGGTTTCTTGTGCACATGGGGAATCTGAGGGACCTTTGATTACCTTTCCTTTCACGATGTCAGCGTAAACTTGAACTCCGAGTAGCATATCAATCTTGCCCTGAACGTTATACTTTGGATCGGCTAGTACCAAACCGTCCAAGTGTGACCATGATAGAGGCGCGATTGTCTTACTAGGTAACTGTTTAGTCAGTTGGGTCGAAACAATGAAAACATCAACATTAAGGCTGAAAGAATTCTCATACCTAGATAGAACCTCAAGTTGAGTTGAATGACTGACCTGTGTCTCTGTGGAACCTATTCCTGTTATCCTAGCGTGGGTTGGAGTTTTGATGACTTCTAATCTCTGAGCCGCCCTCTCACTCACGAATGATGCCTCTGAACCTAAGTCGATAAGAGCCCTGAGTAACGTTGTGTGCCCTGAACTACTTCTGACAGGAACTACAGCCGTAGCCAGCAGCGAACTCTTACGATTGCTAGTGAAATATGATGAGAAGTGTGTAGCTATATCAGTGATGTCCTTCTGATCCTCTTCTTGATATTCTTCCACGTTCGCGTGCAGTGATGACATCGTAGGCTCTTGCTTCTTCTCCTCTGTGTCCTTCTTCGTAAATGTATGCAGAAGAGAGTGATGACGCCTTCCACATACTCTGCATGAAGTCTTCTGTCTACAGAACATCATAGAATGGCCAGGAGTCAAGCAATTGTAGCATAATCTGTTGTCTCTCACATATTCACTTCTCTTGTCCGGGTCCAGCTTTCCAAACTGCTTGCAGTGACAAAGCAGATGATTCTCTTTACATAAAGTGCAGGTGTGTTGTGTTGCGGGAGTAGTTGCGTGAAACGCCTTGACCTTGTCTCGGGCCGATGATGATGATGATGTTAGTTCCAGTGTGCAGATGCGGCTGTCCAAAAATGTAGTTAGGTTGTTAAAGGTAGGCATCCCGTCATAATACTCTTCACTAACATGATTCTCCCATGCTCTGTGTGACTCACTGTCCAATTTTTGAATCAACAAAAATATTATGATTGGGTCCCAGCTCGTGGTAGAAATATCTAAACTCTTTAGGCTATTCAAACATTCTTTTGTGTTATCAATCAATGCTTTTAAATAGACAGGTGATGGGGATGTAAGTTTCTTCAACATAAATAATTTTCTCAAAATGGCGTTCACAATAAGCCGTCGTTGACTGTACCTATTCTTCAAGTTGTCCCAAGCAGGCAAATAATTCTTCTCCGTGATTTGAAAATGTTTTATTGTGTTCTTTGCCTCGCCGATAACGCATGACTTTAAATAATGGAGTTTTTGCACATCATTGAGCGCGTTGTTGTTATGAATTAACGATGTAAACGTATCTTCAAATGACTGCCATTCCTCGTAAGCTCCGCCAAAAGATGGTAGGTTGATTCGTGGTAACTTCACTTCTAGGTTACTTGGTGTACTCGACTTAGTGCTCGGAATGTTAGGTAAACTAGGTTGAGTAGGCTGATTTTGTTGTAAGCAATCCATCATGTCCGCCTTCAAACTCGAATACAATTCCTCACATTCACTGTGTACATCAGTAGAAAAATACAACAAGTTACTTCTTTCTTCTTTTGATGAAAGCTTTAACAACTCCATATGAGTTTGTCTAAATGTAGTCCAATACTCATCAATGCATTGCACTCGTGCTTGTATATAACCTTTAGTTTTACGCACTTTAGAACACTTTTTAAAGTTAGTTTGCGCTTTATTTAATAACTCGGCTAAGTCCTCTAACTGATTAATTAAATCTTGCGCTTTGGCCATTGTTCATTACCGCACAATAACAGTTCACAATAAATTGTAATGTCACTGCAAGTTCCGTGAGCAATTACGCACTTTGTTATTCACTTTGTAGAAAATTCTAGCATAGGATTGTACCGATACGTAAACAAATAAGCTCAAGCAAGTACTCAAGGTCAAGATCGATGCAAAATGCATTCCTCCTTCGATAGTTTAGAGCGCGATCCGGTTCGATTATGACCACTATGTTGAGGAGCTTAAGGTCTTTTATGCTATGAATCCTAAATTGGGGAAATAAGAAACGTCCGTGCGTGTGCGTAGTTTATTTGCGACTGGTCTGAATGCAGTTAGACACATCAATATAAAGAAGTTAGGCTAAATTTGCTTTTACATAATTATTAAATGGGAAACATCGGAACACATGTCTTTTTAGAAAAATATTGTTCTCGTATGTACAAACCTGTTTGATGTAACGTGGCTTAGACAAGTTGCTGTCGAGTAGACGGAACCAGGTCAGTCAGGGACATGTCCCGGTTTGATGATTAATATGATTATATTGTTCAGTTCACGATAACGGATATAATATTATATCTAGTTTACTAACGATAGCCCGTGTTTTTCATCGCATACCAGCTAAAATTGATAATATTATTATGTCTTTCACAGAAAGTTATTTTGAGATAATTCTTTATGATGATCGCATTATGATCGATAATCCTTCTAGCACAAACTAATCTCCTTTGTTGAAGCTTTCTACTTTTTGCATATTTTATCATTTTTTTCTGAGAAATTATGAAATCTATTACATTCCATGAATCACGTCGACAAACTGATTAATTTAAACTTGTGACATCTTTTATTTCCGGTTTATGTTACTTTCACTAACAAATTTTGAATATTAACTATCTTCATGTTATCAAATAATATTATTTTATAACATAATATTGTGATCTGCCAACACGTGGCCACCACAGCTGGCAGCGGCAATGGGTTTGCCATCTGTTTGTTACACAAACAGATACCCTTCAAAACAGGAAACTACATTAGGATGTACATAGGTACTCTACATTTATAGACATCCTATCATCATCATTATAGCCTGTAGAAGTTTACTGGTGAAGATAGGCCTACATAGAATTCTACTGAGACTATTTTGAACATATTTATCGACTCCCTAGGATCATCGGGTGTAGTCGACATTTTACATCCTAATAACATGGATTTTCCTCAAGCCATAGGGCTTGAGGACGTTTTCCACGGCTTAGGATAAATCCTAGAAACTTCTAATTCCTAAAACTGCTTAGGTACATTGTTTTTACATTTAATTAGTTTGATCTGATATTTTATTTTATATTTTTAACACCTTCAGGCTTCAGTAGGTTACCAAGGCATATTAATTAAGTTACAATAAATAATAGGTAGAACTATAATCTTTAATTAATTTACAATCCCTTGCGGCTTGGGAATTAGGTCGATATTTAGTTTACTTCACACTAAATCATTTGTATGATATTTTTATTGCGACCGGTTAAGATGTTACATATAACCTTGTTTTATAAAAGTCAATAAGAGCTACCATCGCTTTTAGGGTTCTGTAACGTTAGTAAAGTAAAAATAAAAAATATTTTTTATTGACTAATAATGATCGATCGTGTGATCGATCAGAAAAATATGTTGACTACAGAGGCTCCTGAGCCAGCTAAAAAATTGTGTTACAGGGGCCAAGGGTAATTATCTCCAAAATTATAAAGCGAGTCGATTTTTAGTTTTGTAAATAAGTAAAGATAATATTTATTTATAATTTAATGTTAACGCCCGACTCGCACTTGGCCAGTTTTAAATTATTTATCTGCAAATTAATGAAGGAGGATCAAATTAATACGATTTAAATGCATATGAAATGTATCTGTTTTTGAGTCTTTATTTACGTAACTATGCCAGTAAACGTTCTAAACTAAATTCTAAAATATGCAACATCTTTTTTTAATTTGAAAATTAACACCTTTGAGTGCGACATATTTTTTGGTCTGGTTTTCAACCTCCGACCAAAAAAAATTAATGGTAGGTCACTGTGGTAACGCCAGTTTGTTTGTAGCCCGTTGCTGATAGATTTGCAATGGTTCTTAGCTGTTTTGTGAACTTTGGTTCAGTCGTTTCCAAATTATGAGGATATTCATCAGCTCTGAACTAAACTTTTCAAGGGGTTTCCGGCAAAATTATTAGGTATAAGCTTATACTTATGTGATAACTTATACAGAGAGATTAAGTATCGCATCTGGACAAGAGATGGAAACATCCAGAGCCCTGAGTCTATGTCCGTGTTGTGTTTTCTTGCTATTTTTGGCATTCGGAAACGGATTCGCAAAGCGAACAATTTTGTATGAAAACCGGATAAGCGCCTCTAGCAGGAGATTTGAGAACTATCCGGTTTTCATACAAAATTGTTCGCTTTGCGAATCCGTTTCCGAATGCCAAAAATAGCAAGAAAACACAACACGGACATAGACCCAGGGCTCAGTTGCCATGTTCATTTGCTGCAGCTGAACCATTCCGCTCTGCTTCCTGAATACCCAGAAGCAACAGTTTCAGACCACAATACACAATTTATAAAACCAAAATAGAAAGTAAATGCAATATCAATTCACTAAAACAAAATAATCGAACTTCAGTACCGTTTGACGGCGGACCACAAGCCGCAAGTTGCTGGTGTAAGTTGCTGTACGTGCTGGACTGATAACGGTGAGCATCTGCATTGATGATAGGTAGGAAGTGGGGAGTCGGATATTGAGTACTAGTACTGACGCGTATCCTGGGTAAAGAACAATTTAGTTTTAACCACCACACATCCAAAAAGCTAGAGTTTTTACTGTTCATTTGACATTTGAAGATCGGGCTCAATGGCCCATCTTGGGAGAGATATACGTCCAACAGTGGACCGATATAGGTTGATGATGATGATGATGATGGTTTGACATTTTGCGTGTGACACTCAATCACATAAGATAATGTCTAAAAGTAAGAAGATCATTCGGACAGAGGCCATTAATGAAGAGAAGAAGAAGAAGACCTGCATTAGAATCAATCATTGGATAAGAATTGGATGGGTGACTGTTAGTGGCATTAACATCTGTGCGTTTCCGTGCTTCGTAGGCACGTTAAACTGTCGGTCCCGGCTCTAGCAGTTGTTAAACCATGACGAAGGCCTTAAGGCGGCCTAAAAACTCCGTTAACAGAGTTGGCCACTAACTCATACGAGCTTGCTTGCTTAAAAAGCATTCTTAACCTTTTATGGTTGAGAAGCAAGTGTCCAACTCATCACCTTATATCACAGATAGACAAGTGACATTAGAAAGTCATTGTAAACATGTCAAAGCAAGGAACGGGAAGACGAGCGATGTAATCTCTGAACTACAATGCCACCTGTCGTTACATGCAAGCCTATGGTTTGACTGTTCTTCATTTCTATAGAGTGGTTATAACCGCAGACCATGAAGTTATCGCTCTGCCTATTTATTACCCGACTACGGCGAAGCAAAAAGGAGGGTTTATGATTTTACCGGTATATGTATGTATGTTCATTTGTTCATGAGGGAACTTGGGGTTAGGGGACTCACTTAAAAGGCCTGCAGTGCAAGTACCGTTCTTGTCGATCGCTTATTTTGACATTTAGAATCGTCAAAATTCGCTAAAAATGGTTTTATCGACAGTGGCAAGTACGTTACCTAACTTTGTCGATCAGTAGACAAATTCGTTAAAATTTAACGATATTACCGATAACCCTAGCATGGAACTTTTGAATGACATTTGAAATCGTCTATTTTGTCGATTTACGCGATTGTTTTATCGACTTTGAAAATGGTCTCGGTAAAGGTCGGAGTGCTCAAATAAAATGGATTTTGGTCTTATAATGATTTTGGAAGAGGAGCAGAGGGCAGCCTAGTTATTATTAGACGTCGTTTGAGTGATGTCAATCCTCCTATGGAGCCTATGAATTCCCGGGTAAATGGCTCTTGCCCTCATACAGTGCATGGAAAATGATGTAAGGCGAACGCGATCTCACGGTTTACCCGTGCATATTGTTATAAGTATCCTGAGTAATTATTACCTAGATCTTGCCTGACAATATTGCTACTTACATACAGTACATAACCTATTTAGTATACCTACCTATGTGTATGTGTAACTCTCTACTCTCTACACAGCAAACACACACACACACAACCAACACGCATAATCAGTAGGTATTGCCAGTAGTCAACTCACAGAGTACCTACTCAAAAAAATTACCAAAGCGAAAAGTGGCTAAGTTGGTTAATGTAAACGCTTGACAACCGAAAACCGATTGATTTTGACAAGATGTTTGGTTTATTTCACTTCCTTTTTCCTTTCCTGAGTCTGTCGCAAATTACCCGGTAGTTTTCGATACCCGTAAATTATCCACTAGACGTCAAAATTACCCGAAATCGGGTAAAATACCTTAGCTGGCAATGGTGCATGTTTACTATGTTTTGATTCTGACAAACGGAAGTGATTGACAGATAAACTAGTAAATCATGGCAGCAGTGAACGAATGATTTCGATAAACTCTGACGATCGTAAGGCATCGTTAAAATTTATCGACAAGAGATCCGTACTCGCATGGAACGATACGATTCGATACGTTTACCGACTTTAGCGATCGACAACTAAGCGATCGATAAGAACCGTACTTGCACTGCTGATGCATTTGTTCATTTTAATTTTAATCTCAATAGAATTTTTTACTGTACACTGTAATTTTTTAATGAAAATAACTGATGGAATAAGCATAATAATATGGTCCACCTAATGTTAAATAGTTACATCTATAATATGCATTTGTCTCTTTCTACTCCTCCTATAAAACGAAATAAAAAAAGATTTATTAGTCTATACTTACCTATCTTGTACTAAAATAGGATTCTAGAAGAATATTAAAAGAATACTAGAGAATACTTGAGTTGCAAATGATAATTACTAACATGGATAATCATCAGCTCTATGAAATACAAAGATGTCACATCATGCATCTGAATAAAACGTGTACAATAAGAATATTGCGACACGTCATCGGCAGACCAGCCGGACCGTGTTATTGAGACAAATTGGCTGTTGCTTCCTTCTATCACAATATTCACAATACAAGGAATATCATTATGCAATGTGTTGAAAACTTCAAAGTGAAATGTTACTTATTGTTACAGGTGCGAGGATCATTTTGAAACATCCAGCTGTTTGTCACCAATGTGGTGGAGAGTGATCAGGTAGAAGACTATGGCCCATAATTATGCTGATATACTGCCTAAGCACTGCATATTTTTGTATGAAAATCTTTACACACAGGCCCAAATCAGTTGATAATCTTCTTGCTTTTTCCTTTTACTCTATATTTTATTCTTTGTGCCTAGTTTACTGTATTTTTTTGTACAAATGATGTTAACATTATTGAAAATAGAAAAGTCCTTGTATGTATATTCGGAGTTGGTTCACACACCATGTCTTCATCATACACCTGTACACAGGTATCCGGAAACACTGATCTACAAGTCATCAAGTAATTTGCGTAACAATTAGTGAAGCTTTCTATCTAGGTTCGCACCTACTGTGGACTTTTACACTTGGTTTCGCTACACCATCGTATTCTCTGATGATTCTTCCAGAAGATTTAACCAGGTTTTGAAGAAATTTATCAAAATGGAGACCACAGATCCGATGTATTGTAAAAAATCTGGCACGCAAAAAAATAAATTAAAAAAAAGAGATGAAGAAACAAGTTCAAGCCACTCTGATGATATGGTTAGCTCTAGCCATTCCAATTTCATAGTCTCACAGGACACATCTTCTGACAACGTGCTTGGCATTGTTTGAATATTTCACTTGTTCAAATGTTTCCATATTTAAAAAAAAACGCTACAAAACCAGTATCAAGCTCTGCACTAAGACACAAATGTAGTGTAAAGTCTTCTTTACGTAGTTATTCAAATGTATACCGTGATTTTCACGCCCCACCTTCAGCAAGGCAGTGATAATTCGATGCCTAATATATTTACTACGGTTGTGTAATCCATTCTTTGTAGACCACCGCGGCTTTAGAAGCTTTAGATTAGAATGAGGTTAGATTATGCAATTTTAGATCAAGAAATAAATAAAAAATGTAATTATTTACCTACTCTAGATAGTGGAACTTCGTCGTATTTTAAGACCCACAGACACACAGATGGGCATGTCATGCGGAGGGAAGACAGTCATGCAACGTTAAGAGTGCTAAGTACGAATGTGGATGGATATAGAGGAAGGGGTAGGCCCGAGAAAAGATGGATGGATTGTGTATAGGATGACATGCATAGGAGAGGAGAGAACATTGAGATGACGGATGATAAGAATGGAAGAAAAGAACATGTTGTGCCGAACCCATCTAGTGAGATAAGGACAGGAAGAAGTAGATCCAAAGTAGATCTGAAGGTTATACCTTCAGTTTGATGAGGACCTCATTCCCAGCAGAAGGGTCATTGTTGATGATCAATAATAATGATGATTTAAAAGTCATCAAAGTGGAGGATGCTCTCATGGTCACGTTTGACAGTAATATTTTGACAGTTACTCAACATCCGAAGTAGACCTATCATTTCTCAATTAGAAGTATATTCTACCGAGGAGCTACCTATTACCTACTTGAGTGCTGATTTCGGTAGGGTTAAAATTTTCAACATTTTCTACATTCGATAAGATTTTTTGTTGAGAGCAAGAAAGTAACAATTGTGCCCATATAATTTATCCAACATACGTCATCAAGTCCACAAAAAAAAAGATATTTCATCTTATAATATAACAATCAGTTGACTAAATAAGTACTTACCAATTTAGTTCCTTGTCAAATAACCATCATCATGATCATATAAGTCTTAAGAAACTCACATTTTCCAATCATCAAATTATAGAATTAGTATTATAATTTAAATGAAATTATCAGTTATCAGTTTCCAGGATGTTCCACAACGCAGCCGGTCTTGTAACTTCCGGCGGGTGCCACTTGCCCAAGAAAGGGCCAGTAGGTAAGTAAGTAAGTAGGGCAGTAGGTAAGCTGATAGTAAAAAAATACAGCCAAATAAGAGAACCTCCTTTTTTTTGTCGGTTAAAAATCCACGCTATCTGATACAAGGATAAACTCCATGGCTTATTATTATATTATGCTAACCTCTATACAAAAAAAATCTGATTTGACCGAAAGCTCTTTCTTTTTACTAGAAGTACTAAAAAAAAATTAAGTACGAATAGAGTGTAGTATCCCTGTGTCGTCTACTCTGACATTCGCTGCGTTGACGTATTCGAGTTACATTGCGCGTCAATGCCAGCTCGACTGTTAGCCGTCGCAGTGTCACCGCGTAGTGTATCTCGGATACGCCAGCGTTACGATACGTTTGAGATTGTCACATTTATTCGTGGTCAAAGCACTGGAAACTTTTCTGTAATATCTTATCTCAATAAATTGAAATTCTGATATCAGGGAAATAGATGAGGACGTAACATGCCGAACCTTCATAATCGTGTGGTGCCGATGAGCTCAGATTACCATCATTGCACAATGAATTCAATAAAAACTGGACGCAGAACCTGTTGTTAATATTTCATTTCTAGGCGTGTGTTTGATACCACTTTCACTGATTGGAGGTTCCATGGAATAGTGTGTTTTGGATGTGGCAGTTATACTTTGCTCGCAGGAGCCCACTCATTTGCTTAGTGGGCTCGATGGGATTTTTTTCCCATCCGGCGCACGATTTGGCCGGATATTTTATAGTTTTATGTAGGTTTATTTGAACAAAGAGTGGAACTCGTTGCCGGCGTCTGTTCCCGAATGACTATAATTTGGAAGTTTTCAAGGGTAGAGTGAATAGGTATTTTCTAGATAAACGTATACATCGTCGACTACATCATCGCTTAACATCAAGTGAGATAGTGGTCAAAAGGTTACGTATATTGTAAAAACAAAAAAAAATCTTGATTTCTGAACGTCACACTAATGCAACTTCACTGCTGAAAGATTTTAGGTAAAGTGTAGCTACAAGTAATTCTTTGTATTCGCCATTCAAGCCTCGGCCTCATCAAAGTCAAATGGGTTCTCCGAAGAGGTGTTTCATATTCGTACATCCGTTTCCGCTTCTTATATTCGTCTTTAAAGTGGTTTTCCATGGAGTAAATTTTAAATAATTTAAAATCACTTTCGTCATCTTGTTACGGATATCTTGAATTGATGATTATGGTAATAGATAGTTTCTCAAGTGTTTGGAGTTTGTTGACCTTTCGAGATTGACTTATTGAATCTGAGTAGGTAACAACATTCTAGAACTAGGAAAGTACTACTTATGTGTCTCTCTACGCTAAACTTACATAAATAAATTAATAATCTTTGAAAAATATTTTAGTTTTAGAACTTAATTATAGAGTCGACTAACTCTTTGTTATAACAATAGTTACTATAAATTGTAATATTTGAAAATATCTATCTAATGTAAGTAAGTACCTAAATAAAGATTTATTTTCTATTACCACGTAATTAGTAGGTTAGTTAAATTTGTATTCTAATCACTCCTATAAGCTCTAAAAAAATACATTTTTGTGTTTAGCGCCATCTCGTAGATTTTTTATAAACTAAGATAATAAAAAGTACGTTTTCAAGATAAAACAGAAGTTTACGCTTGAGAAAGCGTTCACTAGTTAGTTCCAGTAAATTTGTAGAGATGGCGTTGTCATAAAATTTTGTTGAAAGTTCTGAATCGCGCTGACGAGTTTATGACTTGTTTTATCCACTTCAATTAGCAATGTTTCCTTTTGTCAGACTGCAACTGTTTGTCAAACAACGAATAATGGATTCAGCTTCTCGTTTGAATAACTTGAAACAGTTAGGAAAATTGATAGATGAATCTAGTGGAAGGTGGGTTCCTATTGAAAAAAACAATTAGACAGTAATTTTAAGATAATTTATTTATACTACGTAATTTTAATTGATGGTACCTACTGTATTTCAAAATTTCAGGCAAAAGAAAGACGAGTCTCAATCTCATCTTCAGTATGGACAATATGAACATACTCGTACAAGCAATGCTACGTCACAGAACAATCAGAAAACTATGGAAAATCAGTCGAAATCAAAAAGAACATTCAGAACCTTACAGACTTTAGAACAGAGAGTAAACAATACTGTTATTGACCTTACCAATGATTAAGTTTGATGCAAATATAAGGTGGTTACTTACATGATTGCGATTATTAATTTTGTTAAGGTACCTACTAGCCGTCTCCCGCGGCATTGCTCGCGTTAGAGTGTGACTTTTCAAAATTCCTTTCTTAGTGCGCCCCTACACTATATAAGGAACCTACCTCAAAATCTCATACCTCTAGGACTTATAGTTAAGGCTGTGCGTTGATTCTCTGTCAGCTTCAAAAGAGTTTATATATATCGATGATGATTGATGATGATGATAATTCAGATTGAAAACACACAGAAATCAATCCTAAAGCTCGTAGGTCACTCTAACCTTACACTGGGTAGCCCAGTAACCTTATCCTTATGATATCGTGTAGAGTAGGTGTCAGAAAAGGTGGTGGAAACTGGAAACATTATTATTATCGAATTTTTAGAGCGAGTTTTTGATTTCAAAGTTTCACAAAGTTACAGGTTGATCCAGCATGTCACAAAACGAATATCAAACCTCTGAGATTCACCTGTGAAAGTGAAAAATGTTATTTCCGCGCAAACATCAATCAATGTCTAGAAGATAAATGATAATGATTCAAAGGTGAGCCGCGGAAGGTGATTATGATCCTGTATTATCCTGTTTTCGCTGTTCTTTGATTTTTTATATAAGATCACTCCCCGAAAACTTGGGGGATAAAGTACCCGTTAATATGAATAACTTTTTCTATGGAATAATAAGTTTTACGCCTAAAAAAATCTGTGATCCTAAACAAAATGCCTACTAGGCAAATACGTATGAAACATTTTTTTTGCGCTATCACCTAGTGGTTTCATAGGAAAAGTTGTTCATAATTATATGAGTCTTCTTACCAACACCTTGTATAGGAAGTTACACGTACCCCATCAACTTCTTTGGCTTGCTTACCTGTCTAAGAAATTTTTTAGTAACAGTTAAGATTGCAAACCGTATATACGTTCTTTATTTTGTGTTTTGGCTTAGTCTGAGTATAATAAGCAAACCACTATGAGGTGTAACACCATTTTACTGCTGCAAAAGTCACAATTCAAACATCCAGTTGTATCTCTCTCATTATTCTGAAACTAGTGTAAAAAACCCCCGAAAATGGACTCTCCCATTGACTTCGTCTACAAACTTTCAGCAGTCACAAAAAAAAACGCCGGACCGTTCAATGGTCTCCCACAAAATGGCAGCGTGCCATCAGACAATTTGTCCAATTATCAACCATTAAAACTCTGACTTGGGTTATGCTGGAGGGTGTTCACACGTGTCGTGTCAGGGATGGAAACGTGACGGCATCAGGATGAATCGGTCTACCACTTTCCTTGGCCTTATTCCTTTGTCTAGGGTACTAAATGAGTATTTTAAAAATATTTAGCGCTTATTGCAGACACTATTTAACTCGCTCCCTTACTGAGAAATCTCTACCAGTGGGGCTTTCAGTCTTTTTGTCAGAAAACCCTAATGGCGAAAATTCGTCATAGAAGATTCATAAAAAATCCAGATTATTTACAATTGTACTATTTTCCATGGGTTTGATTGAATATCCAAGAGAATAGTACTTAGTAACAAACTGAAAATATGCTGAAGGCTAGAAGTTATGTCACTTTCTATTAGTACGTATTTTATAAGAGTAGAGTCTAGAATCTAGGGCCTATACTATACCATCACCGTTTTATAAGATTTAGACGATAGAGTCTCATTTCTCCAGCGTGACAAGTCTACCGAGCGCATATGAACAGGCCTCTATTTAACTAAACGATCTACGTGAAATCTCTTGAACTTTGAAGAGATATAATTATTCCTGTAAGTGGCCCTGATTACTTGAGAGTGGCACAATTAACGCAGTCTTATTAGATTTCCTAAATGTAGCGCTAAGGATGGTTCTTAAAAGGTGCTAAATTGCTATAGATGCATTAGCTACGCAATTAAATTATAATTAGAAGATGAGCGTAAGCTTCAATGGTTTAGTGGTAAGCTTAAATAATGTGGTCTTTTGGTTCTGTTCCAGACGTGGTAAGTTATAACAATGGGAAAAGAACATTAAAAACTATAAAGAAGAGTCACTCACCGTTTGACAATGCAGACGATACAAAACTTCGGAAGGATTAAATTAGTATGAATAACTTTTCCAATGGAATCAAAACTACAAAATGCTGTTCTATACAAAATGTATGAAACAACTGTTGCTTTCTGCTACAACTAATGGTATAATTATAGCAAAAGTTTTTCATATTAATGGTTAAGACTAAGTGTTTTAATCCAACTAAGTTTTCAAAACTTATCTTATAACTCGATAAGTAGACTGTATTACTAAAATATTCTACTCAAATATAGTTTTTTTAACCAATACTTACGTCATTCCATAAAGTACTAACGTAATTTAATAAATTAAGCAAAAAATAGAATGGTCTACTAAAGAAAACTAAACAAATAAGTGAAGTGGAAGTTGAAAGCAAACCCATGTTTCTTAAGTGCAACTGAACAATTATGCCATCGAGACGGACAATCGCCTAGCTTCTTAGCCGGTGAGCATGTTGGTTAATACTTTACTTATAAAATAAATACATTGAGCTCTGACTACGGAGGCGGGTGTCTGAGACATGAGAGATGTGGGTTTGATCTTGCAGAGAGATGACTGCAAGATTTGTAAATGTATTTTATTCCAAATTTGGAAATTCAAAGTGAAATTTCAAGTAAATCGTTTTTTTTTAATTCTATAACTGGTAGACGAGCAGGCGGGCCACCTGATGGAAAGTAGTCACCGCCGCCCATGGACACCTGCAACATCAGAGGTGATGCTAGTGCGCTGCCGACCTTTTAAGAAAAAAATTTAATTCACCAAATAATAAGGACAAAAGTTAAAACCTGACTATTCAAAATCACAATCTAAACACCTAGCCTAGTATAGTATTATATAATCTGTGACCTAGCTAAACACGGAAGAGTAATTCCCGATATTTTGATGTTATTTTTATAAAATCTTGTAAAAAATGTTGATGGGATGTCATAAAAGTCAATGATAATTTTACATAACACACAAAGTTATACCTATATACTTATTCCAAACGGTATGAAAATATTCAAAAGTTATCTCTTTAAAACTATACTGATATAAGTATTTCGATAGATTCATCGATAGGTTTTATTGTCCAAAGTAGGTATTCCACAACAATAAATACGGAATTATCAACCATAGGTCTAATAAAAACACCAGTCTATAAACACCAGTCTATCAGCCCTTTATGTTGACACAATGGAAACTGACACAACCAAGATCCTAAAACGAACCGCAGTACTTTCCCCAGGTTACGATGATGGGCGCGAAGTGACCCGTGCTATTGCACTGTCTCGTGTGAGTGGACCTCGCCTGCAATGTGGACGTGTAACTTTGTGCTTGTTGTGAGTAACATTTAGTTTTTCCATTATATTGTTAGAAATAGAACTAGTATTTGGAAGAAATTCGTTGGAAAACCATCAAAATTACAGTTATGCTGAAATTACTCACGGATTTTCATTATTTCTTT
Organism: Eulithis prunata; assembly: GCA_918843925.1. Taxonomy (NCBI): domain Eukaryota; kingdom Metazoa; phylum Arthropoda; class Insecta; order Lepidoptera; family Geometridae; genus Eulithis; species Eulithis prunata. The sequence continues at coordinate 385,569 of OU974016.1, read as the reverse complement.
TAGTTTTGACATAATATTATAACGTTTTACTGAAAATTATTTTCAGATCTGCTTGTCTGTTGTTATTGCATCAGATTTCGAACTCTTCAGCGCCAATGGATGGATACCTGTAAACAGTGACATTGTGTACAACCAGATTAAACATGGGATCACCCAACCACCTCGATTTACAAAAGATGTTCAGGTCCTTAATACTGATATACTCAGTTTGGTTTCACAGCAAGAGTTTGAAAGTGTTAAAACTGATCAAGAAACTGGAGATGCTATCAAAGAAGACAATGAAGGTAAGAACACTAGTATTATAAACCCGAATGTCAATACCAATCTTTGATATAAAAAAAAAAAAAAAAAAAAAAAACTTTAGAGCATAAGCAGCAGAAGAAACATAAGATAAGATATAAGATAAAACACAGAGTGGAGGGAATAGAGGGAGGCCTGTGCGCTGCAGTGGAATATTCGATTTCTAATGGAAAAAGTGATACATTGATGACTCAATATAGAGCAATGTTCAGCTAAGCTAGCACTTTAACAAAGTTTGTACCTAACAAACAAAAATTGTTTCAGAACATGTCGATGTGGATGATACATCCAGGAATGAACCTCGTCTTTTGCTTGACAATAGTTTACCACCAACTAGATTCCAATCTTCAGTCAACCAGAATCTAAAGACAGACGATAGTGTACGACGATCAAAGAAACTAGCTGATACCGATACTTATGTGCTTCATAATAGTATAACACTTCCTAAAAACGATTACAAGTACAAAAACTTCCTCAAACAATATAAAAAGCTTGAAGACAATCTTACAGGAGATGAAGCTCATACATACGAAGTAACAGAAAATGAAACCATTGAAGACAAAAACCCAGAAGAATCATCAGTCAGTGTAAATGGATATGAATACGATTCACCAAGCCAAGCAACTAAGCAAAACTTTACAAACGACTTAATCAAACATCTATTCAAATACAATATCAAAGACGTTGACAACCTCCAAAACTATGCTCTATCACGACGCTCTAAAACAGTAAGTCCAGTAACACATGACCGTCCGTATAAGACACATCGGCTCCGAGTACCAATTAGATACAATAGTTTAAACCACTTGTCTGTTGACCCATTGCTGGCTGTATTCCTGTCGAACTACGGACACTACTTGCAAGGGCAGTATGGTGTGCATAACAATTACAATAATTTGTACGGTTACTTGGCTTCTAACAACATGCATAATAATAGACCTTTTGGGTTTTATAAGTTGTTTTCTGACACTGACTCTTCAACCAGGTAAGTTTTGATGTGCAAAGTGTTCGAACTAGAATGTAGTTACTATGTAGATGAACATAAATGAAAGCATTACTTTAGAATAAAACTTTAATTATAACAATTAATTATTTTTCCGTTTATGTCCGTAATATAAATAACATTTCATGTTTTAATTTGAAGAATTTTATATTTCCTAAAAATAATTTTCTTAAAATTACAAAGACATCAAAGAATATCGAAATAACCGATTTTTAAAGCGTTTTTGCCGAAGTAACAGGCTTTACAAAGATTTTTTAAGGGCTTCAGGGGATCAGGGGTAATTGTTTTTCCAGTTCGACAAGCCACTTGTTTGTTTATCTTAAACGAAACCAGCATGCTTATTTTACTAGCAGCTTTTTGTTAAAATTGTTAAAAAAGTGACACAGAGCTTAAAAACAGCGACCACTGACCGATTAGCTTTAAATGCTTACACTACACCGCATGTCTCAACACGTTCCAACGAATATTTCAACTGAGGTCATAAACAAAACCGGCCGTAATAAACGGCATAGCCCAATAGACATAGGACTAATCCATAGTGCGTACGCGTCGCAAATCGAGGCGCTGCCAAACTCACTGTGGTTAGTGTTTACTGTCTTGGACCAACTCCAGTCACACTAACTGAAGGCACAGTGTGATGTAATCGCAGTAGATCAAGTAGGACTTTATCAAACTTGCCATTTCAGTTTAAAGATCAAACTATTTTGGGAAATAATGATTTTCTACTCAAAAATAATGTTAACGTCTTGCATGATAGGTATTTAAAAAATTCAACACACTCGTAAGCACTTATAAGATGTCAATTTTGTTATTAACACTCAATACAAAAGCGTTCCGGATCCATTGTAACAACAGCTTTGTTCAACTGGTTGTACCATAGTAAAGTAAATCTATCATTATCGTATTAAGAGAAATAATAAATAAATTCTCCATAGTAGAAAATCACATCTATAATATAACTTTTAAGATGCTTCATCTGCAGTAAGTTTACTGCGTCCCAGTAGTAACATTGCACAGTACACGTATTCACACAAACGCTGTTAAATTTTTGGCACTCTATACGATAGATAGGTACCATAAAGTATCCACTTCGATATTCGTGTTTTGGGCATAAAGCGTTATTTAAATTTTAAATCCTTTGCTTAGTAAATTGTAGGCTTTAATTTGTATTGGTTTCTGGATTCTTTTACAGAAGTGTTTTTTGTCAACTTTATCTAAATCAACACCTTGTTCCATTCTATCATCATTCGAATGACTTTCATCAGTCGGAGTGTTTTCGTATTTCGTAATGAAGATACTTTATACCATCCCAATATATCTGTTTAAACCAGCTATGGCTTCTACTGTGATTGAGATCGTAAATTGAGTACATTTCTTTCAAAATATACCCTTCCCACGTCATACACCGCGGAAATAGAACTCATTTCCTACTCCGTAGCCAGCGGGGGCTGGAGCGGAAAACTAAACATTTTCCGGTCACTTGGAACCAAGCTTACTAGGGGGGAATGAATGAACATTCTTTATAGCAAGTACACCTTCCAAACTAAACAATATTTTAGAAGATTGATCTGCCTATGTGAGAAATACGCAGTATTTAACTATCTAGGAGTCAAAAGCATTCATTTAATATCAAAGAAAACCGAATCAGAAGGTTCTGGAACAAAATGTTCTTGGGAACGTTGGTCCTTTTCAAATCTATGACAAAATCAAGTGTTCTGGATATCTCCACAAAGCGAGTTGCTTCTTGTGCTTTAGCTCTCTCTTCTGTATCAGTAGCTGCTATTAAAATGATGATAAGGCATACCTGAGTCTGCAGCAGAATACATCTTTGCAAATGAGAGCGTTACCAAAAAACCAATGCTCTTAAAATTCATAGCAAAGAATGAATGAACGTGAAAAAGAATTGAAATAAGCCTCTAGTTTGTCCCACTTACCCAATAAATTAAAAATCCTTCCAACTCTCATTCATTAGTGCAGTTCGAAGCTCAGTGCTCTCAGATAAAACTATGCCACACTCGCTTTGCTGTGCCATGCCGCTGGAGACAGAAGGTGCAAGCGGTGGCGATTAAATTCTCTATCTGGCTATCCTTGGATTACTATCAAAAGAGAGTGGATCTAAATAATCACTACTGTAGCTGCTTTGGTGGTCGGTGAAGGTACTACGAGTACCACGGTGGTAATCTTGTCAGCCTTGATTCAAGGCATCTCTGTTGGCCTACAGAACTGCAGCCCTGTCTGATGTGCCCAATACCCATGCTCATACTGTACTCTTAATATTTCTAACCAATTATTAATAGACGTAGTTCGAATCACCCTCTTGCAGCTAAAATTTTCCCGTGCATGTAAGAAAACTTCGAAAACTTCCTTTGACTTTGAAGAAATGAGTAGGTAAAATGTTCTGTATGGAACAGATATCTAATAGAACAAATCTTTCTGTAATAATTGAAAGCACTCAGTTCATAACGTGTACCCCTAAAACTAAAGAGCCTCTCTCAATGAGAAAACTTGAGATTCTCTTTTATTTTGCGGTAACTTGGTTTGCCGACTTTAATGAGCCTGATGAATCACTTATACTTAGTATTGCTTAACTGCTGAGATCTGATAAATGCTGGATTTTTAGTGCTTTGTGTGATTCTGATTACAGCCCACTTATTTCCCAAGAGAGATGCTAGAAAAAAGTCTATACCAACATCTAATTTAGTTTATCCTTGACTTATAGAGGTTAAGCAGTAAGCTCACTAAAGTCACACCCTAGAGGAACTGACACCTAAAATCACCTGGTTTATCAGACGATTCTAATTGATCATTGTGATTTTACTGAATAAAAGATATTTGACTACGATTGATGGATGCTGCTTATTAGTAGAACCCGGACATTCGGCTGCTTTGGCTTAGGTACAGAATTACCATTCTAGGGTGTCTTGTGTTTACACTGTGACCTCCATCGACAGAGTTTGTCACTTCCTCAACTTGATGGAACATGAATAGCTTTCTAAATTTCCGGATCGAATGTTCCATTTTAGCTATAGCTTAGTTCTTAACATTACTTTCAGTAAATATTCATGAGATTTCCATCAAAATCTTGCATTTTTTGTGTCATTAGGCGCCATTATTATTTGAAGAGCGGAAGTAGGGGAGGATCCCATCTGACTCCAGGAAATTCACTTATGAAATTCTAATTCGGTACTTATACCAATTTTATTTCGCTTTTGCGCAACTTTTGGGTAAAATTTCTTTAGAAAATTATGTATTTTGAGATGGATTTAGGTTAGTAAAAGGTCTGTCAAACCAAGTACATATAAGTATAATACTGCCGCGCAAATCATAATCACAGTAAGTCGGATTTTTCACTTTTGAGTAAACGGCGATCAAAGTTTTTTTTATACATTTTGCCGCTACTCCCGATGTATGAGGAATTATCAAAATGTTTTTTGTTTGCCAAGTGCGATTAAATTTACTTTATATTTTGTATACATTATTTTTTAATTAACTAAAATATTTATTGATATAAACCTTAAAAATGTGATTATGACTAGGAGTAAAATAATTAGAAAAATATGTTTACTTAGCATAAATACAGTAAGTATGTGACTTACTGTGAATATGATTGGGGAGAGAGACTTACTGTGATTATGCTAAGTGAGTAAGCTTAATATTAAGGAAGGGTGCAAAATTTACTTCATTTTCTTAGTGACTTACTGCGTTCAAAATTAAAATACTATCAAAAAAATCACATCACAAATGTGAAAGTTTATGAGTGTGGATTTATGTTTGTTTCTCTTTCACGTAAAAACTACTGGTCGGATTTTGATGAAACTTAGCAGTGACATAGCTTATGTATTATAAAAATATATAATCTATAAGTTATAATCTAATAGTCAAGTAGGGTAAAAAAAATATTAAAAACATTTGTTACAATAAGCATATTAATACCTAAGGTTTTACCTCATCCTGAGGTTATGAAATAAAATGTCACAAAATAGAGATAACACTAAGTGTATAATTTTTTTTTATAATTAACCGACTTCAAAAAAGGATTCTGAGGATTCTTCTCGGAGGTACTTAAGTCATGCATGCTTTTAGGTGTTTTCTTTACCCATTGACTTCTGTCGATCTTTCAACGCCATTTCTTCCGGTTTGTGCGAATGTTCTGTTAATTATCTACCTTAGTCCTATATAATTCTTTTTGATCAGAGCCACGAATTTTTGTCATCACTCTAGAGTAAATTTTTTTACAGAGTGCTTATGTAGTATATTTTTTGTGCATTTATGTATCAAAGTTTGATTTAAATTGAACCTGGTAGCGCTGCTAGGACCACCGAGAGCACCGACCACCGAGAGCAAGCATTTGTGTGGCAAATATAGACGTTTGTTCTGTGTCGGCTATGTATTATTAGTACCTATGTACTTACAAAAAATATATGTATAAGTATTATATCAGCAATCTAGTTCGTATTACAAGCTTTGCTTAGTTTGGGACTTATTAATTAAAGTATTGTGTGCGAAAATGTAAGCCATACAGTAGAATACTAACTGCGTGCTCTACAAAGAGTTGCGTTTCTGTACTGACTGACGCTTACGTCCAGGTCGGCACCAGATAATGTATCTGGTCAACTGGCTATTAACTACTGTGGTTACTTAAATTGATCAATTCTAATTCATGTTATTGCTTGCAAATTCTAGAAAAGATTTAGCTTTTTTTATTTATTGATTTTAATAATAAAATGCCCTATTTTTTAATACACATCTTAAATAGCTATTAAAATTGTTTGCAAGAGTAAAAAAATAAAAGCGTCGATATTTAGGCCAATTTACGTTTAATATATCTAACGGAGTCTGAAAAGTAAATGATTGAAAATTTATTTAACTTGCAACGTTTTTTTTTCATAATTTTGTGTTAGACTTTACCTCATTTAGAGACAAATAAAACAAATAATTATTACCGCACACGTTCTACTCCCCGACTGCCAGCGATTTGATTACCTCTTAGCACACCCCCTCACCGCTATTCACTTTTCTTTAGCATTTATTGCATTTGCTCTAGGTAGAACTACGCCAAAGTTACGCATAAATACAGTAAGTTGTTATACGGTGACAATATCATGGCCTGGTAATTGCAAATAATTAATTCACGGCTTTAATAATAAGTACAGTAAGTATACCTACTATAATTATGCTATGTATTATTCAGATCATTTTTTGGGTGGCCCAAGGCATAAATACAGTAAGTCTGCTTACTGCGATTATGCTATATATATTTTTTTAAATAAAATTCCTTTTACCAAACATATTAAAGGCAAGACGTGTTACTGCAGAAATGGTTGGGAAATAGTTTCAAATTATTGAAAATCCATGGTAAATTGAAACGTATGTCTACATCCTGTAATTATGACAAGTAAATCATTCTTCTAAACGGGACTTACTGTGATTATGCTTATTGAAACACGAGGTTCTGGGTCGAATTTCGATAATCTGAGTATACAGAAATGTAGATCTCGTTTCAAGGATTCCGAACATGTATCTAACTCAATACCGGTGTTCATACTTTTTCCCGAAACCCACTTGTACTAATAGCGTATGCTATACACAAGTATTGACATAACGTATATTTGATCTAAGTCTAGTTGTTCTATTTGTATTTGCTATAACTGGTTTGTTAGTTCTAACACTTAGTTATTCTAATACCATGCTCCATAACGTCATTTTGCTATAACGTTTGTTAAACTATAACACTGTTTTGTTATATCGTACTGGTTATCTAACTATTATAATGTATAACTGATATATTACATAACATCAAAATTTATAAGCGTACTCTATCTATACTTTTTATTGATTAGGTATTTTCTATAAACTTTCGGGGATTGAACCACTTGGCCAACAGTGCACTAGAATAGGTTGCGAGGAGCGTTAGCGACGAGCATGGTTTGAATAGTGACCAAACTACGCACGAGCCGAGCGAAGCGTGCCGCGGCAGCGGCCGGCGAGTGCCAGAACAAGTAGGCTGGCAAACGTCGGCCGCTGCCGCATACCTAATTGTACCTAATGATAATTTGCTATGATTATTATGTATATTATGATTATTTAAATAGTAGGTATAAATTAAAAAATAGTGTAGGGTATTGTTATTTATAAACGTCTTATCATTTTATGTCCGCCACAAAACGTATTTGCGTATTGCTTTAAACTTTCGCTAGGCGTTATTTCAGATGTTGGTAGCTAAAGATTACTTTTATAGCATAACATGATTAGTGTTATTGAAATGTATGTATGGTAGATTGTATAGCATAATCAATGTATGGCCGATGATTGTTATAATAATAAGTTTTATGTGTAATAAGATTATAGCATATGGTTCAGTTATATAAATCACAATTAGTCAATGTAGTTTTATATTAAAATAAGTGTATATGAATTGAACCATTATAGCAAAATTATGTTATAGGTACTGGAGTTATAGCAAACGCAATTAGTACATGTGGTTTTAGGGAAAAACATAGCGCACCCTCAATACCGCCAAAAATCCGACTTACTGTGATTATGATTTGCGCGGCAGAATAGGTTCATAAGGTTAGAACTATGATTTTCTGTGTCTCAACGAGTGGGTATTAATCTGAATAAGTACCTATACGTAGGTTTGAAACTTGCAAATCAAAATCATTGTTTATGCATTTCCGTTGACTATCTATCATCAGATAATTTTGATTTCTCACAAACCAATAAATATTTCTGAATCACCATGTTGATAACCACTGGACTACTTTACAGCGTTGTATTTTAACACCATTCTGCTACAGTGATGATGACTTATCTACCGCTGTTTACGGAACCAATGACAATTTAGTTCAATATGGATGTTACTAACCAATTTATTTTCATTTACCTTGAATATATTAGATACTAAGTTGTGAGAAAATTGGGAAGTATGCGAAACAGAAGCATAAGGTTAATATTTTTATTTTCCATATTACCTCTTTCTTCATATAAATCCTTCTTATATGGAGCCGTTTTTATAGAAATATAGAGCAAAAACACAATATTTCGTTTAAAATTTCTATACAAAATTACTGTTTTCCGTTAAACTGTTTAACGTTAGTTTGATAACTAGATTAAACTGAATACGTGAGTCTGCTTGAAATTATCTGTCCTAACTTTAGAGCGGTTGATTAGCAAACATTTCTAGTTTAGATTTATAATTGCACTAACTTAACCCATCACATTTTTCTACTATTTCATTCACTGGTCAAAATTTAAAATTTGCACAATTTTTAAAATTTAGTTTTTGATTCCGCTAAAGATGATAGTCATTTTTACAATTTTCTGGTTTGAAATTAGACTGCAACATGTAACAACAATCAAACCTGCCTCCGGCTATGTTGCAAATCTCTCGATATTTGTAAACGTCGAGTTTCTGTTTTACGAGAACAATACGATTTTACGATCGAATTCAATTTATTAATTTCGAGATTTATGCGTGCTTTATCATTGGTGATGTGATGAATTACTCAAAATAATGAGACTAACTAACTGACTTTCTTAACCGAGACTAAGAAAATGTCAAAAATTAAATCCATTAGCAACAAAAAAAAATTAGAGAAATTCTATTGAGAGCATTCTAATAAATTCTATTTTATTAAATACCCTAATTATTTTTAGGCTCGAGATATAACAAGCAAGTAACCGACAAAAAATTATATTTTTGAACTTAAGTAGATGTCTTCTCGTGAAAACCTCAAACCACAGCTAAGTAGAGCACTCAAGATTCCAGAATATTCTGGAATATTTCCACCAGCTCAACACTCGCTTGAGTAGCTAATTAGGAACTCAATCGGGGATCTAATGTACGGCCTAACTACATAGGTATTAGATATTTACGCTATTTTTAAATACTCAAAATTCATGAAGAAAATTTGAAATTAGCATAACAAAGAAAGGTACGAGTTACCTGAAATCAATGGGTTTATGTGTAAAAGTTTGAGTGAAAATTCATGTTACACTGAGCAAAGATCTCTCAAAATATTACATTTATCAAAAGACTTGTAAGTATATTTTTCTCGATATTTTATTTTGGTCTGGGACATTATCTCCCTGCCTGCATCCTATTACTGCATAATAACATGTTAAAAGTTTTTTCTTTTTAATAATTTTTGCTTAATATCTTAACAAATTTATCTCATCAGTTTTTCTAACGATTCCTACTCTATCTCCCATCCCACTAATATTATAAACGTCCAAGTTTAGATGTTTGTGTTTCAATCACGCTGCAACTACTAGTCCGATTTGACTGAAATTGGAATATAGAAAATCAACAGGAGCAAACGAGACGCGAACGGAGTCGCGGACGGAAGCTACTAACTATCACATAACTTATTTACACCATTGTATCACAATCACTACCCTGTGTTACTCGACTCGACTTTTAACATGAATTTATGGGATGCTAATGGCCTGGGTAATAGCGAAACGCAGTTAATCTGTTGCAATTGTGACTTATGCAGTGGCGGTGGGGACCATCGTGTTGTGTGTATGTAGAGCTTATAGAGCTCTGTGGTCGATGTGATTCAGTGCTGAGAGGTTTTAGGCCTTTATGACATTTTTGTAGCAGCATAGCTAATTTTGTAAACACACTTCTAGCCTAGGAGAGCAAACAATTTGTGGGTTGAAACGCAAATCTTAAAAACAGCCGGTGTGAAATGAAGCAATTATTATTACTTTTAGCTTGTGGTGCGAAAAATTTGGTGCGAAACAACGCTAAACCAAATCACCTACATCTTAACAATGTTTCTGACGCATAATGACCAATCATTGAAAAAATATTTTTGCTATAAAAACAATTCGCATGTTAACACAATAAGCATTTGGATCTAAACTCGGAACGACGCATACGCGAAACGACCTATTCGTATAATGACCAATATGCACCAATTAAATAACTCTTTAAACTTTTCAATCGAAATCCTTCATAGCATTTCAATCAAAAAAAATCAATATGGAATTTGCTTTCATGTCCAGTATTGGACACTTGTAAAGTGGAATGTAACTAAAAGCATTTTTGTAAATTGACAACAAATTCAATAGGATTAATACCACAGTGCTCCACAAAACGCCAAAAAAGGCCGTAACACGCCAAAAAATGTATAAAGCTAGGTGTCTAGTTACGGGCCCTGGCGGACTCGCCAGACCGAGTAATTCCTATTAAGTCCGGGATCGTTTTAGGGTACCTACCTGTTAACTAAAGACCACTTAGTTTAAAAATAAGTGTTTTTTTTTTTCAATATTAATTTGGGTAAAAAAAAATTCATCAAAATCCCCTTAAAGGGATTTTGAGACTAACCCATATTTAATAGAGCAATGTGGTTAAGACCAAACCCCTCGAAATAAATAATAATAAAAAAACAAATCATAATACACGGTAATTATATCGTTAGTTATGGCTGAAGTTACAAATTGGATAGTTTTTTTTATTTTAAATTAATTATGAGTGTCAACCAGTACCTATACTAACTTACGTTGGTATCTATTCTCTATCATTATTTGGTTTACTAGTCACGTTTAGAATATTCAGTTTTTTTGACCAAAAAAAAATTTGTACGGAACCAATAAAATAACCGGTCGACTCATGGCAGATAAATGGTTTTTTTATTTTTTTAATCGGATTACCCGTTTGAGCCTTGCTCTTGGATGTTTGCTACTCATTTACCCACGTGTCTGCTGACTGGACCTCACCACTGCTGGTGGATTGGTAGAGAAAAGTGAACTTTATCATGCTGAATTACGGTTTAAATTAGCAAATCAGAGTGATAATTTTTGAAATGATGAAGTTCTGTCTCTTATGTCTCTTTCAAGTGGGGATTAAACTCACTTGAATACTAATTTGAGAGAGACTTAAGTTAGAAAGACACTTTGTATCTGCTGTCCAAATTGAATCATAGATTGAACAAAAAAAGATATGGATTGATAAACACTATAAGGGGTATATTCATATTGGTCTTCTAAAGCTGAACTAACTAAAATGATTGCTGAATCTATCTCTTTTAGTTGTCATGCAAGTGACAGTGATAGAACATTTTTTAAAGCCGCGCTAAAATGACAGATGAATATGAATAAAGGGGTAAGTTGTAAGTGTTATCGTTATAAGCAGTGGTTACCACTTAACATCAAGTGGGCCATCAGCTAGTTCCATCATAAAGTTGTTTAAAAAAAACTTAATAAAATAATCATGGAAGCTCTCATTATATGAAAAAATCATTCTAAATAGTTACATAGCTTAGAACTTTCTAGTATAGAGTGGCAAGAGTCACGTGACAGTTCCGTACGTCAATACTATGATTGTATCTGTGGTAAAGAATCTGATTGGCTACTACGAAAACCGATATTTGAAGTTTGGTCGTACCGTTTTGGGTTACACTGCGCAGTGACGCTGGAACTTCGCAAGAGCGCACGTCAACGCGCATAGCGGCCACGTAGTGTAACACAATGGTACCTACTACCAAATCATTGTTTTATTTTTTCGGAGTAGAAGCTCTGCTAAGCGTGGAAGTCGGCGTGGGATAGTAATTGAATTTTTCGAAGGGTTCTTTATTTGATTTTAAGGGTTGAAGGTGTAAAGGACGTCAAGTGCTGTTGCGATTTTAATTGGTAGCGATTTGGAGTTTTTCTTAATCTGCGCAGGTAAAGGACGCTTTGTTTGTTTTTTGTATTTTTAATCACCGACTGTAAAACGGAAGGGGTGTTATGAGTTTAACGGCTATGTGTGTTTGTCTGTTTGTTTGTGTGTCGTAACTCAGTTAGAAGAGCTTTGTTTTGAATGAAGTTTTTTTGTAAGAAAGGTGATCAATCTGGAATGGTTCTTAGTCATGTTTGATGACAATTGGTGGAGCGGTTTCCAAGTTATGAGGATATTCATTAACTCTGAAAACCAGTTTGGAGAAATTTGAAACATTTAGTTTAGGTCAAAGTATTGAGATTTTATGAACTAGATTCCATACACCAAGGTCTGAGCAGCAATGATGAAGATAATCTAAGTAAGAAGAATTTTAAGGGGGGGTTTTTTAGATTGTCAATATAACTAAACCATGACGTGACGGTGTGACTGATGGTTGTATTGTATATCTTGATTATTTTCGCCAACTTTAAATAATTTTGAACACAGCTATTGTAATGTATAAAGTACACTCAGTGTGTGACGGAAAACAGTTCAACTTTTCCAACATATCCGCTCGGGAAATGAACCTTATTTCCTCCCTTGTGTTCCATGCCTAAATGTTTTGTTCCCCGCGCAGACAAAGCACCAAACAAATCTAAATAAACTAAAGAAATAAAATATAAATACCTACTTATTTACTTACTAGGATTTAGAGCAGTGTATCTGACTCAACATAATCATTATCAACCAGAAATAGTCCAGGTACACATACTCCATCAATTTACAGAAGAAACTAGGGCTTTCTTCGTCCACTGGCTTCTCGTTTACGTCGTCAGTCTATCATCGATTGGAAGACCATTCTACGTTGTATCTTTCAGTTTGTAGTTACCTTTGTTTTCCACTGCTTGTCAGTTCTGCAAGCTATATGAAACTAAAATGATCATAGCTAATAATGGATCGAGCTATAATTTCTTGCAGCTCAGAAACTGTGAGTAGGTAGGTAGGTACCACTATGTAGCAGATAAGTCAGTGGGTAGCTGACGTTGGCTGAAAGTGTAAAGCCGCATGAAAAAGCTAGTTTCACATAAATAATTCCAATTAAAAAGCAATGGACACGCCATTAAATACCGCCCTGTCGCGATATTCGCGAGGGTGCGTATTTCTTTTGGCCGGATTTACACAGAAAGCTTCGTGTCTATCCACACGTAACTTGCGTAGATATTTAGGAGTGTCTACGTAGTAAGAACGTAGTGACAGCAGTGCGACTATTATAAGCAAGTCTTTGACTTGTAAGTCTGTACGTAGTAATTTAAATAAATTTATTTATTAAGTAGTAGGTGCTTTCCTCAAAACAAACGGTGAAAGAAGATTTGTTTTCTAAAATTGTTTCTTTTTTCATCGCAAAAATAATCTTCATTTGACTGAATAAAACTGATAATCGTCACCGCGTTACGTAAACTCAACGTTTTCGAGTCATATTGCTCGTCAACGACAGCTCGATTACCGAACGCAGTAGTGTCATCGCGCAGTGTATCTCAGATACGCTAACGTTACGATACGTTTACGACTGTCGAATGTTTCGTGCTGATTGCTAAAGCATTGTGCTGATTGCTTTGGCTTCTGTTTTCATCGTAAATGCGAGATAAAACGTAGGAATTTTAATTTACCCTCGTTAGACGCTCACCCCGAGGCGAGGCAGTGTCAACTGATGGCTGGAATCCAAAGAATGGGGTGTCCGTTTCATTGTTGCGATGCACGTGTGGAATACCACGCGGTTTGCTCTGCGACCACTTTGAATAAAATGCTGGGTCCGATTCCAAAAAACTGAAACAACGTAGACAATTTGACAACGGTGTGGAAACCCCTGAGGAAGATTATGGAAGATAATGAAAAAAACGAAGATGCTATTTGACGATCACCAACAGCATTTAGAAGATCCTGGAAAAATGGTAAACGGAGAAAGAGCAAAAGCATTCTTAGAAACATGGAAGCCAAAGTATGTCACTCGTTTTTAAAAGTGTAAATTGAATTAAACAGCCAAATACAGGCACCATATTATAAATCGTCTGCAATGCAAGAGACGCAAATGCTGATGATGAATTGATAATAAATCTATAAAACCGTCTTATTTATAGCACAAACCCTCACCTAAATACCTATAGAGATGGAGAGATACTTATCAGTTTCTCACCGCCTACTTACATAAGAAAAAGAATCAAAAAATGTAATTTCGCGTCTGCGTTCACCTTCCCAACCATTTGTCACGCACCAAGCAGTATGGCACAATCCCAAAGACACTAGATTTACAAGATTTATTCTTCAGGAAGGGGCTGAGACATTCCCTTCTGACGTTTTGGCTAAAGCGCTTTCAGACGGCGCGGTAGTGCCGCGATTCTTGCTATGACCGGTAGATGTAGCGGTGCTTAATTCTTTTGTCTTTTTTTCTAGACGTTGTTTTTTGGTTCTCCTAAACGCTGTGAATGTTCTTGTAGCGGTTCCAGGCTAAATCAAACGAAGCGCCATAAGTAAAGACTTGCAGAACTAGGATAGTACAGCCAAACAAGCAAGGAAGATTCTATAGTGACTCTTGGCCATGGACTAAACTTTGGCGAAAAAATACCAATCAATCTACATAATGTATAGTTATGAAAATGTTTTCAAAATAGTCATAAACTTTGTTCCATGCAGTCTGTTAAATAGTGCTCCAATGTATTCTTCACTCTACGTCTAAAACGACCCCTAAATTCGTATCTACGATCTTGCGACAAATGCGCCCGAAAGACTCCCATTTACATTTTTATCCGCGCCATCCCCCACAGCACTGGCATTAGTCTTGATTGTAAAACAAGACACCCCTAAATTCTTATAATTGCGAGGTACAAGTACACAGGTCACAGCAATTCTTCTACAATTTATATGCAAATTATTATTTTTCTCCTTTCTGTCACGGTGATGAGGATATTTTAAATTCATGTTGACTCAGACATTAAGAAGCCGTGACTACTTTTTTATAACATAAAAATATTCCCTTGGAGAGAACGTCTATCGAGAATGTGCATTGTATAGCATTGCATTGGCTCGATCATTCTTAAACGCAAAGGTGTCCCAGTGTAGAAGAGATGTGGCTTGTTCTGTAATGTTCTTTTTTTTTAAAACAGCATATTGTTATTATGTCGAGTAAGAGTGTAAACTATGGTACCATCCATAAGCACACCCTAGTACAATCCACTCTTTCTCCACAGCGAAACCTAATGCTCCAATTCAGTGCCAGCAGCCATCGTCACACTTTTAAACCGACTGCATCCGGACCAAACAATGTAACACGTCCATCAAAGTTTGGAAGGGTACTCAAATGTAATCGACACAACTAGAAGGGCATTTAACGGATAAACAGCTTCCTTTCCCGAGGGAGCGAGCGCCCAGGCTCCAGTGTGGGCCACTACGCCAGACCATACGGACGACCTCTGAACTTCACACTTGACACTTCACAAACAAGGAATCTCTCAAGAATTGAGGAATTCCTTCTATTTGTACCCCACAGTCTTGAATAAGCTATGGATTTGAAGTTTCTCTAAAGTTCAGAAACGTTCGAAATGGCGATGCCAAAAGAGTGTAACAAGAAAAAACTTCTGAATACGGTAGTGCTGTGGTGTTGTAGTGGATTCTTCTTCATAATATGTGGTTACGGGCTGTACCGGCAGCACTGTCTGGAGCAGCGGGTCCTGGTGCTGGAGAAGCAGTTCCAGGAGTTTGTGAGGGCAAACCGGAAGGAGGAGCCAAAGCACCAGGAGTTGGCGCTAAGGAGGGAGATCAGAGATGTTGGTGACTGCGTTTGTCCTGCAGGTTAGTGAATGACTTTCAAATAATTGGCTTTATAGCTGCTATAAAAAAAGACACAAGGTATAAGTAATTTGTTTTTCAAAATCACAAATCAAAAGCCTTCAGCGGCGCTGAAGGAAGACCCTTCAAAATTATCGTTTTCCAATACAAAAAGAGAAATACGCAGAGCGATATTATTCGCAATTGAAATTTGACTACAGGACAAAATCTAATGCCTCCATAAATTGCTCACGATATAATCTTAATGGAAATTCTGCTTACTGGTAAAATATAAACGTTTTGGTTAGGTACATTTGATTGCTCTGCGATAAACTCTATAAAATAAGTAAAATGTCTAAGAAAATTATCTGGTAAAATCTTCGAGCATGGTAAAATTTTCAAGCATTTACCAATGCTCGAAGGGTAAAATATAAAACGTAAGGCATCATTCAAATTAATTTAACTTGAACTCAAACAATCGAAAGCCACAAGTAGGTGGTCATCGATGCATACCTACATTGAGCTGTATGTAACTACCACCATTTTACAATATCCTGTAATAAACTCAATTGGGACGAGATTTTACCAATCTAAAACCAACCTTCCTACTTCTATATTAAGACCCATTCTTCTACTATCCTGTTAGTGGTTGTTCTTTCTTTGTGTGCCTGGATGCGTGTTACGGAGAGAAAATTGTAATGCTATTGTCACTGCTATTAGATCTAATGGTTCAATGAAGAGTATTGAAAAAGTCCTTTCAGGCCTAAATCAAGTTACATTCGATGTGTTATGAGGAAGGGATGGTGACCTCTGCCGGATATGGAAATGTCCCCTCAAATTGGTTGAGTTTGTGATCTGTTCCCTATTGGTTTTATTGGGTGTGTCCTCTCCAATGTCAATTGCGTTTCAAGTACGTTCATGTGTGTTTTGTTTTTGCTTAGGCTACTTCAAATTATGTTTTTTTAATGCATATTATTCTGTTTTATTTATTTAAAATTTGAAAGCCCCTAAAATTAAGAATAAAAAAGTAATCCAGGACAAAATGGAACCATCAAAATGGTAATTAGCAAAATAATTTTTCATTTTCCCCTTTTGAACTCATTATCTTGAGCAACAAATCAAAAGATAAGTATTAATGATGCTCCCGGGGGGTCACCTCAAACTTTGCAAAAATTCAATTTAGACAAAGGAGAGCTAAAGTTTTACGGAAAAATCTGAAGAGTTGCTAATTACCTCTCATTGTTGAGAAATAAAAGCTTTATTTGAAGTTTAAGGAAGTTACTGAGTTTTTGTATATTGTTTAATCTGTGTTTACTGAGTTAGAAGTTGATGATGCTTTGAAAAAAGCTGATAAGACAAGTGTAAACTGATACCTATAGAATGCTCTAAGATACAAACTTTTCATGCTGAAACGACAATTCTTTGGTGAAACAGACGTGAGCAGTTTGGTTATGCTCAGAAAGCTTAATATCCAAACCGCCTAAAAGAAGTAAAAATAAACCCCAATATAAGTATGAAAAGTTTTTAAATAGAGGTAAAATTGAAAACGGTCAAGACACCTGCTCATTATTTCTAAACACATAGGGTTGATAATAGGTCGATACGAACTGATTTCCAGCTGTCGGCTCCCACATTACTTGCTTTGTTTTCTACATAATGATGGGGCAGTGAATGTTTGTTGGAAGTTTTCCTGTGAATGTGCTTTAACCATCATTTCAATATTGTTACTTTAACATTGCTACATTTTCATCTAGCTGTTTCAAATCAGTTTCGAAAGACACTCTAAGAGCGGTTTCGGCTTAAGATATAAAGGGATCTATAAGTGTGCATATAAATACGTCACTTTTACCTGCACTAACATGCTTTTGGATGTAATCAAGATGATGATATACAGGGTCAGAAGTCACTTGACTTGATTAGTTTATTGCTAGATACTACTAGGACTCTGGGGTGATACATCTGAAAATTTTCCCATTTTTTACCCATGCCTAAATGAATGAATGAATGAGAGAATGAATGAATGATTTATTTGCGTGAAGAGTGGTCCATAGAAGGTCTTAAATAAATTATTGATTCTCACACTTTGCCAGAGAAACCCAGCATGCAAATTTAAGATTAGGTACGCTTATTATGTTAATAAAATTTAAATATGGTTTAATTACAATAATCAATAAATTAGGTAAAAAACTGGACCTTGTAGTACCTGGGTGAAAATTTTGGGTCGTTATCTGAGGATTTAGATGGAGAAGATTTGCTGAGCACGTATCTTCTCAGCCTGGAAGACAAGGTCAACACTTTCCTTACGATGTTTCGTACCGTTCGAGAAATTCCATTTTTGTCACAGATTGTTCTGTGGGTCAAATACTTTTGGGGGAATTGAGCGAGCCAACTAACCTAAACAAGTGAGTAACGGCAAAGTATCAGACGAAATGAAACCAGATAAATCAGAGCTCTCCGCTGAAGTTACAATTACCTTACGAAACCTACTGTTAGTATAGTTATCGGTTACTGCGATCGCACTTCTAGAAAATAATATGAAAGAATCCACGCTCTAATTTTTTCAACTTTTTAAATTTTCGGCAGTCTCTCTATAAAAATCAAAGTAGCTCACAATTTTAGGAAATTAATTTTTTGCTATTGTTTTGTATAACTTACAAACTACATGTCACATAAAATACCTTGTGTGATAGCTTTGCAGTAGTATTTGAACGATGATGGTTGAAAAATGTCTAGGACCGTTTGACTTAGAAATTTACATTTAATAGACGTATACCTACTTATTATATTCAGTAACAAAATACTAAAAGTAAGTTACTCGAGTTTCCAAAAAGCTGTTATACTTTTTCACACGACATGCCACAGCAACAGCCGCACTCAGTAAACCAACTGAACTTTATGAAGAAAAACAAAAAGTAATTCAGAACTAAGGCAATAACAGTGAAACATAACCGTCAATGAAACAATTACACAAACACGGCCCCTACAGGCTCGTATGGGAAGCTTAGGAGTTCCTGGTGGCACAGTGTTCACGAAACAGTATGGCAACATTATACAATAAAAACCTCTCACAAAATTCTTAGATGTTTTGTGATTGGCTGATACTATTATATTCAACATTTTAGAGTAAAACATCTTCAGTCAACATTCTTAGATGTTTTGTTATTGGCAGTGATATACCTTATAATATTCAGTGGTAAAGCGATGGCTAAGTTTAAACGTGTTTAGATACTGGCCGATGTTGACGTATTAGTAAATCAATCTACCATACTAACTTGAATACTATCTTGGCGCCGACATGGTGTGAAAATGACTAAGGCATAACGCGACTTAGTCCGTGGATGGATTACGTACCCCGAGAGAAAACTTAAGCATCTTGTACCTACTAAATGTATGAGATTAGCTTTCCGGCGATATTGTGTAAATTTGTGTAGGTGACGTGTTGGCAGCAGTATGAAAACAGCGTAAGATAGTCGTTTAGCTTATTCTACACTATGACGATCTAGAAATAAATAATGCGGTGGTGAAGAGTTCCACACTCTCGTAGCAGTGCATTGACGTTGGTATTTGTTGTTCTGCAAAACTTACACTGTGGTCAAAATATTGTGTTACATTTGAACGTTTTGAGGAGCCTTGAGAGCAATTTCGTTTATTTGTTTCCCGGAATTAGGTTAATAGAAAAGTTTTTCTACTCAGTTACAATGTTTGCTCTTGAATTTGGATATCTGGATCTCCAGACGAGCATTCAACTTAGACGTAACAATCTTAGACTTTGTCTGACCATGATGTGATGAGAAACAGTAAAATTAAATGCTATACAGTAAATATTGCGAGCCGTCGCCCGCGGCGTTGCTCGCGTTCTACCCTTTAGAGTGTGACGTTTTAAAAATTCCTTACTTAGTACACCCCTACACTATATAAGGATACCTATACTAACCTCCGAATTTCATACCTCTAGGACTTATAGTTTTAGCTGTGCGTTGATTCTAAGTCAGCTTCAAAAGATTTATATATATATTGATTTATTATAAATAATATAATTATATTGATTGATGATGATTGATGATGATATTGTAATTTTACAATATTCACAATATTTACAAAATACAAATGAAACAGTTGAGCTATTTACAAACCGTTGCCAACGATTTATAGATAGCTCAAACTGGTATGTTATGTTTTTGTTCCCTCTGGGTTATTAAAAGACTGCATCCAAATACACAAACAAAAAAAAACAATGTCCAAAGTCACTACGTTACAAAAGTTGAATTTTATGGCGCCAAAGAAGAGCTATAATTTTACGTTAGTAGGTAGCTACATCAGTTTTGCGTTTCGCATTTATATTTCCAGAGATGTACGTATACAATACATCTCTGTTTTGTTTGTAATACTAAATGTGAGCGTCACATACGGGACTATACAACTAAGAAATTACTGAAAAGCGTTTCATAAATCAGTTTCACACTCAGCCACCGATTCTCATTTCTGTCTACACGATCTCTATTTTCTTCAGTTCTGTCAAAGCTTTGGTTTTCAATAAGCGGTGGCTGTTGATTGTCGAACGTAATATTGCAAATAAGACATCTTTGTGCTTGGTCCCAAACAATATAACCTTCGCTACACTATGGAACGCTTATGCAGACTATTTTAACTCTCTGCTACGAACTAAGCAAGACTTTGGTTGTACAAAGTTAGTTTTTATAGCAATTCAAGTTATGGGACCTTATACTTAGTGGAGATTTTTTTTAAAATCTAGAAATCCCCTCTGCTACACCGTAGCATGCTACGACGTAGCCAATAGGGATTTCTGGAATCTACTATTTATTATTCAAAAAGGAATTCGTTTGAATTCTAGGTTTATGGAATTCTGAAATGTGAGATGTGCGATAATGTGCTTTCTACCCCTTATTTCTTATGGTTATTATTAAACGTAAAAGGGTTTTATCAATCGGTTTAGAAAAACTCTAACATGTGCAGGTGCAGTGCTATTCCTGTTTTTACAACAACTGTACTGCCGTCTTATAACCGTCGCTGTTTTTTAACAAACCAAACCATACAGTGCGTAAACTCGTTTATAAATTCGTCTGTCAACCGAGGAATAACGAGCCCCGACGGAATGATTAGGTAGATGTCGCCACAGACGCTTTTTGTGACTCAATCCGGATTTAGTGGGATGCTGCGTGTCACTAACTGCTTGCTGTATATCATAATGTGATTCTTCATGACTTTGCTTGTTCTTGAAGTAATTGTAAGACCGAATACCGATGACGTGCAGTGTTTTTATCAGGACTTTTTTACATTTTATAAAATTATGCAAAGGTTTGGTCTAAGTAACCGCAAAAAAAGTATCATCTACAAGTACCTACTGTTAACTTTTTCATGCAGTTGAAACTGAAAATAAAATTGCAAAGAAAACTATTTAGGAGTCCATTGAGGCTTTGGTAGGTATTAACTTAACTTAAAGAAAATTATTTTCTCATAACATTCAAAACGCTGGACCCTTTGAAAATGGAAAACCATCATAATTTATTTAAAAAAACTCTCGTCATCAGTCCACACCAGCCAGCACCCGAGTCCAACACAAACATAAGCCCCGCCCGCGCCCGTTTAACCGAATAAAAAGGAATATATTCATCCACCACCATTTATCACGGCGACAGCGTAAAGGCGTGTTACACTGGCGATGAGCCGCAGACAATTTCCATTCAGACCACAAGGGACCGCTGGAACTATCTTGGGAGCACGCACTGGGGTGGAAAGACGCTGCTTTGATTCCCACTTCCTGCCTTGCATACACGATAGACCGAAAAATATTACCGCTGATACTATGGGATTTCTATGTTTGTAAACTGTAAAAAAAACTTTTGATTTTTAGAATGTTTCTTACTTACTAAGAAAAGTTAATTAAGCGATACATAAAAAGCATTTCTGAAGCTTCGTTCTGTTCAGTAATATGTGAAGGTCCTCAATATTGTATCAATAGCAACTCAAGACACACCGCTCTGTCACAGAAGTACCTACTAGAAGGCCCGATCCCAGATATATGGAAAAAGAAGCAGGAAGGAGAAAAAAGATTAGTAAGATGTAAGTAGGTCTCTAGCGATATCAGATACCAGTGCGTATCCAGACTAACACTCACAACCGAGTTAAACTCCGCATGTGTACAATATTCGGAAAGTTTTATTTAAAGAAATAAATTGACTCGAAGTCCATAAGAATGCTTTTGAAAATCAACTGCTTGGGATTTTTCTGCAAAGTTTACGCCAAATGGAAAGATTTATTGTACATTATCGGATATTTTGCGGGTAAATGTTTGTATTCGGATTTGATGTAAGAAATGATAAGGTTGGAAATCTTCGGAGATGTTGAAGTCAGAGGGTTTGGATGAAAATTTCTAGATAAAACGGCGAATGAAAAACAAGCAGATCTAAACAAAACCTGCAGTGAACAATTTAGCAGAATTTGTTATAAGATAAGCGATTCTGCAATACCACTTAGTTCAGTAAACAATTTCAGCTTCAAATTTATAAACAGGCTAAAATAGAATTTGGAATGACCAAGCAATGACTCAAGCTATGAATATAGGTAAGTACTTTCCCAAATCTAAACAATCATTTTCAATACTTGACACAACATACATATTTCATGATTGGAATATCAATAAATCATTCCCCAAGTTATCTTAACGTTGTAAGAGATTAAGTAAATCTATCAGTAAAACAATACATACATTTGAGTTGTATGTCGGAGGTGTAAGGCTTAAATTTCTGTGGCAAATTTCAAAACCATACCAGTGTTCAATCATACAAACACGTTATACTTCCTACTCTTAACACGAAGGAATAACATTCTGACAAGTGTCAAAGGCAGCCGCGGTAACACGTTTCAAAACTACCTTGTTGAACCTTTAGGAATTGCTAAAATGATCTTTATTATGGTAGAAATAAAGACGAGGACGTCGGCATAACGTAAGACGGTGGTAGAATCCACGCATGCCGCGAAATTTCAATATTTCAATGCAACGTGCATCGCTCCTTGTAATGTCGTTTCTGAAACATCCCATTTTGTATCCTAAATGACTTAGCCTAAAGTTCAATTTACAATGTTGAGCTTTGGTGCAATATTTTATCAAAATACTAGGAGAGATTTGAAGATCGTGATTGAATTTATAAATTTAGACAAACAGTCTGTTAAAATATAATTTATGAAAGCTTTTTATGAAGACAGAAAAGTGTATTTTGTTTGACTACTTTGCTAATAAACAAATCACCTATGAGGATAATATTATGATCTGTGATTGAGGCTACTTATGGAAGATTTTCACAGTCAAGTTACTGTTGGAGAACTAAACAAAATCCCAGTTCAACTAAAGCTCCTAAATGAAATTGTGATGGAAAAACGCAAAAAGAAAACAGAATGTTCTAGAACAATAGAAGGATTTCTCTATTCCATTTTGCTCGCTATCTCTAAGAGTATAATTCAGGCTGCGGCCGCCAACTCTTGTCCTCATGCAAATGCGCTACTTGTAGAAAAGCAATCCAATTTGACGCTAAATCCCCAGAGTATAAGTGCACGCCACAGTTTTAAATTAAATTTCACCAAATATAACAAAAATACACTCTATTTTGTAAGACGCTAGGTTTAAATTTGATTTGCATGGAGTTCTTGTTAGGTTAATACATGATTTTGGAATCAAAGTTGGAACTGTTTAGGGGGTGCATTTTTTCGATAAATTTTCCTTCATTAACCGACTTCCAATATGGTAAAAAAGTTAATGATCACGGCAAAACAAAAAAAATATTAGTTTGCAGCTAGGTACTTATTTGAATGTTAAAATTAGTACAAAATTTAAAAAATTATAACTTAAACAATAGCAAAGATTAAAAAATTTATCATCTACAAACAATATCGTCCTTCTACATTATTACTGTTTATTTCTTCATCTATCTACAGTATCTCTATTGTTTGAGTACAATACCAAACTTACCATTATCAAGTTGAGACTACTACAATAATATAATTGCATCGTTATGATAAGCCAAATGGCCCACTGGTCGCGCATTGCATACTAATTCAGTACATTTGTCACTTACTTTAGTACTCGTACTTAGGTACGTCTTGCCAAGAACTAAAAACAGTGAGATAACACTAACAGAAAATTAAAATAAGTATGAAGAAGTTCATTGCAAGAATGATTTAACTTTCATGGGCTTTTTACTATTAAACCAAAAAAATACAAGGACAAAATTTGCCAAAATTGATGTTTTTCAACTGGCTCTGCGTGAATACGTGACGGTCACCAGTGACCGCGTTGGCGTAGAACGTGTTAAAAATTGCGAAGAGTGGAAGGAGGAGGGGTGGCCTTTGCCCTGCAGTGGGAAAACCACGGCGGAAAAATAAATAAATAAATAAATAATTTTTACTATTGTTATTGCAAAAAAACAATCCTGATATTATAATGAACTCTATACCGTTCTTACTTAGAATTGCCTCTCAATTCTCTGGACCACTTTCTAAACAGAGTAAGATGACATTCACTATATAGAGTTTTTTTATACGGTTTGAAAGAAGTTGAGAGACGATCCTAAGTAAGACTGTTATGAAGGTTAAAAGTTTTATAGGTAAAAAATAGTTAATTAACATACATTCAATAATTTTATCATCTCTAACAATTATGATTCATCGATATTTACATCTTTTCAGAATATTGCATTATGTTTATATCTATAATATAGATACGAGAAAAAAAGACGACTATATATTATATAGTCGTCTTTTTTTCTCTACCTATCATCATCAATATATTATTATATAAAACTCTTTTGAAGCTGACTGAGAATCAACCCACAGCCTAAGCTATAAGTCCTAGAGGTATGAAATTTGGAGGGTAGTATCCATACATAGTGTACCTAGGGGTGCACTAAGAAAGGAATTTTGAAAAGTCACACTCTAAAGGATCTAGAACGCGAGCAAGGCCGCGGGCGACGGCTAGTAACGTATATACGTAACTACAGAGCATTTTAGAAGCGTAACAGTAAAACTACTGGGTTTATTTGCGCTGTGGCGCGGCGATATGGCGCAATTAGAAGAAACTCCGAGTTTTAAGTTGGACGTTGAACCATCCAGTTGATGTTATTGTTATTTCTTTATAAAATGTTGCAATTTATTCAAATATTTTTTATTGTATTTAATTTATTTTGGAATTAATAGTAACTGCTAGATTATTGTCAGAAAACGGACGCGATAGTACGTAAATCTAAAAAAAATTAAGTTCTAAAATTAAAATCCTCCTTTTTGCTTCGTCAGAGTTGGGTATAAAGGTACATAAGAGTTAAGTATCTACAATTGGCCGTATTGGTATGTTCTAAATGCTTACAAGATATTTTAATAATAAAAAAAAAATAGATTTACAACCTACTTAGGTAGGTTTGGTGGACATCTACACATGAATAGTTATTTTTGCCCTTTTGCAAAACAAGTACCTACAAGTCCTGTGTTATATAATATTTTGAACGAAGGTAATAAAAGTACATGGTCACTTGGTCACCAAACCTAAGAACAGCCTTCCAATGTCTACCAAGCAAGCAAGCTCGTATGAGTTAGTGACGGAGTTTTTAGGCCGCCTTAAGGCCTCTGTCGTGGCTTGACGACTGCTACCAGACGGGTCAGTATAACGTGCCCTCCGATCCACGCACGAAACACGGAAGTGCTCAGATGTAAATGCCACTAACGGTCACTCATCCAAATAGTGACCGCGCAGATCGCCGCTTACCTAACATAATCGGTGAAGATTGACTAAGCAAGCCAGCCACGAGCACTTCGTCTTCGTCTACTCACTAAAACTGTCCAAACAATAAAGCATGCCCACCGCACGCCTTGTTGAAAACAACTTTCCCCACCCGGGTACTAATACCCGGATAATGCCCACTTCACCCGGACCCGGATGAAGTAATTAAGACTTCTTCCGCGTCCGATCGCGACATACCGACATTACGCGACATTCGCGCTACTGGCCGGGCTGGCAACACTAACGATTACGGTTGGTTTACGACACAGTATGAAGAATGCAGAAGGATAAGTAAATCCCTTGATCTGATCTTGGTAACTTAAATAGTGTCAGAGACCCACTTTCTACCCATGCACGTATAAACGAGACTGGTTTAGTGCCTATAAATAGGACTGAACTGTAAGACGATATTTAAACCTAAGTGAGTCCCAATTTAGTAGTTTAATAGGAAGGCGAAAAGTAGGTCTGGTAGTCTATACCCATAGGTACCCATAAACCAAAGAGCATGAAGCTGTCAGATCATGTTCATATGCAAAATTCGGGTGATTTTATAGATTTTACGCCCAATTTAGTTTCAAAACTAAACTGGATGTATTTACTCAGCGCGGCAATGCAGCTAGTGTCGTGGGCACGCTTCCAATTTATACTGTTTTGGACCAGTTGAGCTATCTATAAATCGTTTGTATACATAGATACGGTTTGTATTGTATATACTTAGCTCAACTGTTTCATGTGTGTTTTGTAAATACTGGTATTTGTCTAAATCTTCAATAAATACATCTCAATGTTGTCCCACTGCGTACGTGCACTGTGTCCATCTCTGCGGTATCAGTTAAAATTTCCGTCACGGCGCGTGCATGTGTCGTTACGATCGATACCGTTTTGTGTTTCAGACGGACCTTTCTGGAATTTTTATACGCTTATTCGGACTAAGGAGCCATAGAAAGAAGGTCTATATTGTAATAAAAACCTTCAACTAAAAATTGTGTTTATGTAGTGAAATTAGAATTTTTAGTTGAAGGTTATTTTGAAAGAAAAGTTGTTGGAACTTTCACTTAGCATCGTAGTTTTAGCTGGGTAATGTTTTTGTTGTTTAAACTAGTGACATCTATGTTTAGAGTTTTAGCAGGCGTTTGGACATGATCACTGAAAAGAGCATCTACTTTTTTTTGCTTTAATTTTCTTCTTGTGTTGGTATCAATGCAGCAATTTACTTGGGGTGACTTGGGTAAGTCATAATCGTTAGCTAGTAGCACCTTTTTTTTTTTTTTTTTTTAACGTTGGGAAATCCTCATGGATACTCTTCTGCCGTGGCGAGCGACAGAAGAGTTATGTCGGACTCTTACCGACTAAAACCCAACGGGGGTCCGTCTTACACCTCTTGCCGGGGCTGTGGGCACGCTTTCGCACTCTTCCATGGCCCGACGGTGTTGCCTCCATATCCTTGGAGACCCTTCTCGGCTGCTCCAGCTTTCTCTTGCGAGAGGCACGCGGACCACCCGCGCGCGCCACCTCGAGGCTCGATAGTGGGCGACGGCTACTAAATACACCACGGTGCCGTCGCCCAAGCCTATTATGGTAGCTAGTAGCACCTAAACCGTCCCCGTAGTCAACCAGTTACAAGAAACCATCCCAGTGTACAATCACCTCTTGTTATCAAGTTATACAGTAGCCACTTATTCGGCAGTATAAAGTTTAATATTGGAGATACACGTTCGTCGGCAGTTATCGTGAGCTACGCGAAAGAAAATGGAAATATATAGTTTCGACGTGAGCCTTCGGAGGTGATTTGGATTTTCCGCGGGTTTTGCTTATTGGAAAGATAACACGAAAATAATTTGATAAATCTGTGAAAAAATACTTTTGTGTAGCCTTTTTTGTAAGAGTTTGCCAGGGTTTATGCTAGCCTTTTTTCTAACGCTAAGCAGTAGGTAGGTACATAATCTTTGCCTTCTTGTTTCGAGGTTGTGAAGAGTGCCTATAAAGAGCCCGAGTCTTATTTTCATTGCACTCTCGAAAACGGAATTTCGAAAGGCAAAACTCAGACCTACGAGTACATCTCTGTATGACGTACGCAATGCAATGCTATAACAACATGTTCAGTCAGTTCATGTTCAAATCAGTTTTTCATGATACGATAAATAGAACAAAAGTCAAAATGCACTACAAAATTCGCTAAAGTGTAATAAATTAACATTAAGTCTGTGCGTTTTTTTACCTATTTATTAATGTTGGTAAGAAGCTTCCATTCGCAATTTTCATGAAACTACCCAATTTTCATGAAACTACCCAATTTTCTCCATAAGCCAAAAATAAATTGACCTCACCCAAAACCCAATCTTTCGTAGATTTACACCACAAAAATAAATCAGCTCTTGAAGCGATTTCCCATCATAACTGGCCCGTTTCCTCCAATATCACACATGTTTTATATACGAGGTAAAAATCGTCCCAGCTGTAGCTACCGACCACGGAGGCATGAACCACTGGAGGAAAATTTTGTTCAGTCCAATATTACTAGTGTTGGACTGAACAAAAATTTTCTAGGAAATCTATTGCGAAGTGATTGGAAAAATTTAATTAAACAAACATGCAAAATGGCGCCCGCGTATCATATTATAATTTTTTCCTCGTTACGATAGGAAAGTACGATAGGGGTTTAGTAGGTAGGTACCTACTAAAAACTGAATTTGTTTACTAACCATGCTTATTGCTTATATATGCCATCAATGTAACACTTCACTTACCCTGGGATCAGACACTATTGTTCAATTGAGTTTGAAATTAAAAACCTCTGACGATGATAACTAGGTCGCGACAAAAGTGTTTAGGATAAAGATTATGTAGTCATAAATATTTTACTAAGACCTTATTTGAACTTCGCATAGCGTAAATGAAACCTACAAGCATTTGGTACAGACACCGGGATCAGATTCCATAGGCCCGATTTACTAACACAGATTTTGAAATTGTATGTTTATGTAGCAAAATATTTTGTCGTCCTGTCGATGATAGGTTCACGGATAAGTTCGTCGGGGCTGTAACAAGGGTCCCAGGATATATTGTGCAATAAACCCACCGATAAAAGTCCACGCGGGTATTGCCGGGGGAGAGGGGGGAGGGGTTGGGGTAATTCCTGATTTTTTCAGGGGTTTGGTCCGTTATTTAGAGCCTGGTTCAACACGTTCACATATTTGGTGCCAAATGTAAATACTTTAACAAACAAACATTTTCATTTATTTACACCCGGATATTCACATTTACCTATTTGTACTTTAACTTTTCGTTGTTATTTATTTCATTTAGAATGTGTTTTCACAATGGTTTAAAAATAAAAAAGCAGAGCATTGATGATATTTAAAAAAAGATTGAATGAAATGAAAAGAATAAAAGGTATGTTTCTATGCTCGCTTGTAAAAAAATGATCAACTTACTCGTAATAAAAACTACGAAGGTTTAGACATAATTCGATCAGAGCCATTTTCAAAGTTGTTGTTAAATAAAGCTTCGAACTCCCGAAAACAAAACAATACGAACTTCAACTTACAATATTATGGGAAGTTTTTTCATAAGCTCGCGATCGATTTATTGCTTGTATTGCAAACTCGTTTCTTGACTCACAGCGGAAACTTCATGGAAACTTTACTGACGCCTATTTAAGTTGTTTTTACGTGAAAACGTTTTGTCGTCTTATAAGAATAAGGCAGTAAAAATCAGATGTTTCTGAACAAAAAGGAACGTTTACACGTCAAAATGGTTGTTCTGCACCAGCCTACAGAATAAACTTCATGAGACTTCAAGATCTTTACGTCTCAGAGTGATGGACGCAGTGCATTGCCTTACAGGGCACGTCGTCATTGGACTTGCTCTGTGAGGTAATGCATTGTTATAGGCAGAAGTTACTACTAAACATCAGGTGAGCTATCAGCTTGTTCCACTTTTATAATAAAAAATAAACTCTTTGTAAAATATTTATTCCTTGTCGTATATAAGCTCAGTCACAAGTTTGTAACAATAATGATACTTTGATGGAATTTTGAACTGAGTTTTTGTAAGAATAACGTTATTGTTTGTTTTTTATTTTACCTCATTTTCTCCTAAATATTGTTTATTTAAAGTTTTGACAGTAGATTAATTATCAGTAAAACAACTTGCATCGAATCAATTTACCACATTGCATTAGTTTCTGATAAAATGGCGTCTTCTTCTTCTTCTCTTAATGGCCTCTGTCCGTCATTTTGACAGACAATTTTGCCAGTATCAATGTGAAATCATTTATGTCAAGTCAAGTCATTCGTCAAGTCGGCTGTCATTTGTTTTGTCTGTCGAAATGACGGACACAGGCCATTATTGAAGAGAAGAAGAAGAAGAGAATTTGACATCAAGGCAAAAGGTAAAAATTTTTGCACCGACACTTTGGATGGTTGGTACCATAGAAAAAGTTCTTCATATTGATAAAAGCAAGCTCGTATGAGTTAGTGGCCAACTCTGGTGATGGAGTTTTTAGGTCGCCTTAAGGCCTCCGTCGTGGCTTAACGACTGCTAGAGCCGGGACCAACAGTTTAACGTTCCCTCCGAAGCACGGAAGCGCTCAAATGTAAATGCCACTAACTGTCACCCATCCAAATAGTGACCGCACAGAACGTTGCTTAACTTAGATAATCAGTGAAGATTGGCTAAGCAAGCTAGGCCACGAGCGCTTCATATTGATAAGTAGGTAGGTACTTCCAACTCTGAAATTTTTGAGAATGGTTTTACTACACCCTTTATTAATATAGACAATGAAACTTGGCGTTCAGCATTTAATATTATTATGGTAAGTTGTAATCTGAAACTATAAGATAACAGACTCCTCTTTCCAATTTCAAAGGTAGGATTTTACAGATATAATAATGTGATACTTATCAGATAGTTACAGCGCGTTTGTTCTGTCATCATTTCCCTGTCCTTATCCCACGCTAGGTGGGGTCGGCACAACATGTTTTCTTCTTCCATTCACTCCTATCATTCGTCAAATCTGAATCTACTCCTCTCACATTCATATCCTCTTTCACACAATCCAACCACTTCTTCTTCGGCCTTCCTCTACTTGCACACCCCCCAGCCACACTCATATTCATAACTCTTTTCGTAATATGACTTTCATCCCTCCTCATTACGTGTCCATACCATGCTAATCTACCACTCCTCACCTTTTCAATAACAGGCGCCACTTTCACACTTCCCCTGATATACTCATTCCTTATTTTATCCAACCTTGTCACCCCACACATCCATCTTAACATTCGCATTTCAGTAGCATGCACTCTCCTTTCATCCGTCTTCTTCGTTGCCCAGCGCGTTTGTTCTGTAAATAGACTATTGTGGTTGTAAAGGTGTCGCGTTTTATTACTAACACATTACCACCCACTATCCGAGCGGGATCGGGTGACAATATACTGTTGTAGGGACTTTATAAATACAGACGAATAAAATATACGATTTTCTAAAGTTTTGGACGAGTTTTAAATCCAAAAAATTACTGAAGCTTTCCCTTGAATTCATAAACTTAAAGTGAATAATCGTTTTGAAACTCTACAGCGCTTATGAGTTCAAGAGTTTCAGTTACAGTGCGCGCGACGTTCCGAAGTCGAGTTGTAATTGCCGCACATGCCACGCAATGTAATACAAAGCACTTGAATTTATCTTAGTTTTATTTTCCGTACACCTTAAAACTTTACAATATTTTACGTACCAGAAGCATTCAATATTAATACCACTAACAGTCACTCACCTAAATAGTCACCACACTGCGCTGAACGCTGCTTTATGTGAAGTTCATCTATGGGTTTGACCTATGGGTAAATAACTTATAGAAAGCATTGTACTTATGTTTGTAACTAAACTCCGTGTGCTCAAATTGTTCACAATAACGCAGTATCAAGTAACGGCTTGTTGTCTCTGAAACACGGTGCTGTTTGAGTACCTATCTATTGTAGCCCATGTTACAAAGAAACGGTTTCAAGTTGAATCTAACAAAAGGTTTTTGACACCTGTTTTTTTTTTGTAAAACTGGGTTATTATATTAGTTTTTTTTAAGATGCTACAAATTTTTTTTTTTGACAGTCTTAGGTTTACCTCAGTTAACCATAAAATCGCCATAAAAACTCTGTTTCTCATTCGTAATTTTTTTGTAATATAATAAAATATTATTTGCTGCAAAATAATTAAGAACTTTATAGATTTCTATTAGAACTATAAATAAGTATGTAAATTCTTTCAGAAAGGAATACTAGGAACTAGATGATGCCATGGCAATATTCATGAGGGTAGACGAAAAAAGTGTCTCGTCGCGGTGATAAAATGCACCTGCCGAGTTGGCACAAGTTTTATATGACGCAAGTTTTTTTCCTGAATCCGGGACTTGCTCTATGCTTGCGTTGCGAACTGTGTATTCAATGCTCTTGGCGGAATAAAAGTACTGGCAGGTTTTGTGATGTGATATATTTTGACACATTCAAAAATGTGCATCTCAAAAAATCATTATGACCACAGAAAAGATGGGAGGACTCTTCTAACACAGGTGAGATCCCAACCCAAATTGTAAAAAACTTGTATCTAACAATAAAAACAATTTTGATTTTTGTTATTTTTAAATATGCATCTAAATAAAATAACTAAATTTAATACTTATATGCAAACCTAAGTTCACAAAAGCACCTATGCACCGTCCGTAACGAAGTACACACACAGGCGACACGTTCTGCGACAATTTGTCGCGGGCAATATTGCGGCTGCATTCTACTACTAACACCATAAGAATACAAGAAATATATTTTCTCCTCAATCTCATAGAATATATTATTATCAAAGCTTCGTGGAATACCTCGCTACAACTCCCAACAATGAGTTCAATCAGCAGCCTTATCGCCAAGTGCTAGCACACTACTCACAATTTTATCAAAATTGAGCGATTATTCTATCTCCATGGTCACTAGCCGTTAAAGACCAGCCTACAGAGTTTTCAATAATCAGAGTGATTCAAATTCTGCAAGTTGCAGTATTTACTAAATAACAACGATTCTTGAAATCCTTTTAACCCTTCGTTTGCTGAAAACCATCCCAGAGGTGGCCGGTTCATTTGGACTCACGCCACTTTTGCGTCTGTTTAGTTGGAATGAATATACCTAGTAAACGTCACAGAACAAAATACACAGAGTTGTAACGACTTACGCTAAA
Organism: Eulithis prunata; assembly: GCA_918843925.1. Taxonomy (NCBI): domain Eukaryota; kingdom Metazoa; phylum Arthropoda; class Insecta; order Lepidoptera; family Geometridae; genus Eulithis; species Eulithis prunata. The sequence continues at coordinate 352,800 of OU974016.1, read as the reverse complement.
ACATAAAAATCTAAAAAAAACCAGTGCTCTTGTAATGGACACTTACTTGTAAAAATATAGTGCAGATCTGTCATATCATCGAACATAATACCAACCAGGTACTTTGGAACTTCGGGTTCACATTTTGAGATTGTTATAAATACGTTATGTTTTTTTTTACTACCATCATGAATCCCATTGATCCACCTTAAAAAACTTAAAGTAGAAACTATATAGAGTTTTTCTACTGTTTTCTTAGTTTTTCTTTAGAGTAAAATGTTGCAGATTCAACGGTTTTGCTAGAAAAAGATTGGATTGCACACTGGCTGTAAGTTTCATGCGAATGAAGACAATGCTCTTTGTTTTGTTCTGTTCTACTGTTTACGCTGATAGGGGATGAAGTCGTAAGAAGTTTCTTGCTTTTTACAAATACAGGGTGCACAAATAGCATACCGGAAAACTGCCAGATTTTTTGAAAATACTTGATTTTTTTTACCGACTACAAAAAAAGTCAATAATAGGTACTCTATTTTTAGTATTGCTTTAGGTGGTAACACATCCAGATGTCGGCAGTGTATTGATTGAGTGACGTTATCAGAACAAATGATCCGGTAGGGTTACCGCCCAAATCTTGTTTGACAATAGCACAGTTTAGCAAACACTAGTATATCTAAGCTTATTTAAAAAAATCTGAAGTCGTCCATGAAAAATTAAAATAACGTAAAATGCTATTTTTTATTAAAAAATATCTCATCTACAATTCCCAGCCAAGAAAACTATTTAGCTAATAGTATTTTGTAAAACTACGAAATACGATTCCGAGATTGGGTAGTGCAGAGGTCAAAATGTCTAACCTTAGTAAATTTTTTTCTAACAGTACACAATTACCCTTACTAGGACCAGTCTGTATAATCGATCACCCCGCGGGAATAAAGAAATTGTAGCACTGAATAGTTTTACACTACCCGTCGGTCCATCAGACCCCGCGCAGTGGGGGGTTAAGTGAATTACGAAAAACGACTCGATTTGTGTTTATTGAACGCAGTTAAATTGGAAGTTTCATCAGTTTTTCGTCAGGATTGGATAAACTATTCATGTTCACTGAATCGAGCTTTGAATAGAATGTGTAGATTGTTTAGTCTGTCAATAGACTAAAATGGCTACCGATTTTGGGACATTAACAATACCAAAAACTAATGCTTTTGTTAGGGTGACAACAGCTAAAATATATTACACAACACCGTCTTTCTATAAATTATGTCTGGTCGTCAAAACATTTATTACAATTTTTCCAATTTGGAACGCAAAATCAAGTTGGTAAAGAACAAACTAGCGTGTTCAAAGGACTGCAGGAAAACTAGACTACGAAATAACAAAAAAAATATCACAAAAAATGCTTGAAAAAATATCAAACCTACGCTATCCCAAAGCAAATAGCCCTATTGTATCAAAACGTGGTCAATATGCGTGGAACGAGAAAAATGCAAAAATATTCAAAAATAGACGCACATCCCCTTTGAAAGGCTCTATCAGCATTTAGCTGAAATATGCATCCCTTGAATAAAATAATATGGAGATGTATGACCAAATAGCTGATAGAGGTTCTGAGACGGGATAGACAATAGACATAACTTTATTTTTAGCAGTCGAGTAAAATGCTTTTTTAGACGAAAACCTATCCCTAGAATAAACAAAAACAACTAAATTGGTTGTATTAAAAATACTTCCTTATAAAAATGCTATTCGTTCTGGCTTCAGTTTTTTTCAAAAACTATGTACCGTACTCTTCACGAAACTAAATTAACGATGACGTCACAAAGTACTAGCGTGCACAGCCCACGCTACTAAAACATTATGCTGAATGATGATTAGGTATTTTTGAAACATTTCAAATACGATTGTAAAGAATTGTTATTGAATAAATAAATGAAATGAAATGAAATTGCTGTAAGTAATGGATATGTTTTTTTATAGCCCTATAAATCATTTTCTATCTTATTAGCGTGCTATATCTGCGATAAAAACTTAACTTCCAGTGTTTTTTTTATTAAAATAAACGTTTTATGAAAGAGATCTCCGATGGGAATATTCCGAAAGGCCATTTGGCTGCTCGCCTAAAACTGTATTCCATATGAGCAAGTTTCTTCAAAACAAGAAGCAGGATATATTGGAACCGCGGAGTAACATAACATAACAGAGCCCTCCCAGTTTGAAAAGTTGGTAAATAACTGCCCTATTGCAAGCTCTCAATTGCTCTAGCTGCCCAGCATAATGTCAAGTGACCTACGAAAACAAGAAGCTTTTGACGGCGAAAAACGCGCTGAAAGTCTAATGACATTTATTGACATTGTCCTTATTTAGTCACAGAATAGCTATGATTTAGTATGAAAACAGTGATTTTTGAGCTAACAATAATTGTCCCCCTGACTAGTGAATCCGTAGTTTATTATTGCAATCACAACGTGTATTCACTGAACAAAGTGGTCACTTTTTCCCTATTTTAAATACCTAAGTATGAATTTATTGAATTGCGAGTGCAGGGTTGCTCAAGAGGGTCCTATTTCTTACCCACGTAGCGCAGTTCTATTCTATTGTTCATACAAGTGCAAGGTGTGAGGACTCTCTGTACTATTTTGTCTCTAAGTTTGTTCCCCATTCCTCGTGGGCCATTTATTCCGTTAAGATACAATAATTTCTTTGTCTCGTTCCTTTGGTGCAATGCGTTCGCGTTCCGTGCGCAGTAACTTTGTTGAGGAAAAAAGTATTTTATTGATGGAGGGAAGTAATTACTTAGCTGTTTGTTGAATTGCTGGTATTATGGAGCTTTTGTGTTCTTTTTCATGAGGTTATACTTATACTCCCCTTTGTTCTGTTATAACAGCTTTCAGAAAGGTACATAATGAAGCTTTTTAAATGGTAAATCTTCTCTAAAAAAATAATAAAATCATAAGTTGACAAAAAAGTACGTTTGAACCTCGATATACGTGATTAAACTTATTGTGTCCCGTAAATAAGGCCAAGAAAGATCATAAATTAATCGAGCATATTTATATAAAAACTCAACTCAAATAATACTAATAAAAAATTACCTCGAGAGGAGAGGAGAACAAGTTGTCATATTATGTAAAATCACTCATGATCATGACACTACTTGCATCAATAAAATCTAATTAGGGTTGTAAGTTTTCAAGTAAATAACAGAAATCTTTGAAACAAAAGATAGCGGCAAACCGCGCCGAATAAATCCAAGAGCCGCAAAAACAGCGTCAAGTTTCCGTAATTAATCGAGTGACCACTGCACTCAGCCTAACGAGCTCCGAGACACACTGAGAGAACATTATCTGCAGAAACTGTACATGGGCTTTTGTTTTTTGTAGGTAACGGAACAAGCTGGCCCACTTCGGTGGGGTCCGAATTTAGATAATAATTGTATTGTGAATTAAAATGCACAGAAAAAAACTACTTTCTCATTCTAATACTTACACAAACTCACAAAACACTACTAAGTAATTTGCTATTGTATTATTTACTAAGCTATTCTTAAACATTTTTTAAGCTCTAAAAATTTACTGTAAATATAATATTTAATATATAATAAATAATAATCACTTTTTCAACCATGTCCGTTTTACGGGACACTGTATTTCTGCTCCCATTGCATCAAAACCTAGTTCTTAGGAGCTCTGTCTAATTAAAACTTACTTCGCGCTCATTTAAATATTAAATTTTACTTGCTCTGGATTATACCGTGTGCTGCATGTGTGACCTAAAATTAAGACCTAGATTTAGAGAGCGAAACTACTTTTCTGCCCTCTTTTTTTGTATTTTAGCTTAGTACGTACGTTCGTATGAGTTAGTGGCCAACTCTGGTGACGGAGTTTTAGGTCGCCTTAAAGCCTCCGTCATGGCTTAACGACTGCTAGAGATAGAGATTAGTTATTTGTTTTCATTTATACGTAGGTATACTTTGAATACGTTTTAATTTAATTTGTTTTGTTTACAAGTTTTTGTTATTATGATTATATTTTAAGCTTCGTTTTGTTATTTTTTGAGCCAGATAAAAATTAGATTACAATGCCAATATAGCGACCCAAATCCAAGTATGTGCGTAAAATTCAAGCGGAAAACTTATCCATCCGACATCTAAATAAATCCCAAATAACTTCTGCCACTAAACCGATGAAATCCGGAAAAATCTAGATATATCCGGTGGGGACCGCTTGGAACTGGTTATTTCCCGTCTTTAGATTGAGGTCTGCGTGGACTGATAAGGTACTGTAAGCTGCAGCATTTGGTTAACTCTAACGGAATTACAAAATAACTATATTTTATTAAACTTGGTCAAACAGCCAAAATAAAACTTGTACCTACTACTAGCTTTGGTAACGAAAACAAAACGTTTCAGAAACGGCTCAGAACCATCAACACTTGGCTCTGATTAAATGAGCTTTAGGGTTTCGCAGTTAGGGTCCCGCAAGGGTCCGCGGAAATTTGTTTCGGGCCCGCCTTTTCTGGGTTCGCGAGTGAATGACTGAGATTACGGCGAAACGGCAAAGCTCGACCATTGATTTAACGGACGATTATGGCGCTAGTTTTGTAGGGCGGAAAAGTAGGGACCTTTATTGGTTTTGGATCAACAGCTTGGTATATTTGCCTTTTTACTTTAGAACTTAAGTACGAATGCTCTAAAAATTAATGAAAAACTTCGTAAAATGTGTTTAAAATCTTTAAAAAGTTTTCACTGCACTAAGAACTTTAATTTCAACTTTTTCCATCAACAATAACTGTCGTTGTGACCCAAAGCAATGTATTTACATAGATTCTGGCTTAGCATAGCTTGCTATGGTAGTATCTATTACTTATATTATAAAATCAATGTACCAGCACCATTTTATAGTCCGGAACCAATTAACAAAACCAAACACAGACTTGGCAGTTAAGTCCCCGATACAAAACCGCTCCAAACTTTTAATCGCTCTCCTAATCAGTCCAACTTTATGATCTGAGCATTAAGCCACAGGTTATACCACAGTTTATACTGAAAACAGAGTTTTTATTACCCTTTGAGGGTACTATCGAGAATCCGCGTTTCTTATCTATTTTATTGTATAATCTGAGGCTTAGGGCGTCATTCAATTAGCGTTATGCGTTTTGTTGCTGGAGGAGCAAGGGCTCTTTCACACGCATACAATTCATAACAAATATTAGTTATACGGTTTTTTTTTTGTCTTTCGTGTAATTCACTGTGTTATCTATGTCTGATCTTTACAATTTGATACTCTTGAAAGCAGAAAAGCATCTTTTAGAGTTGTAGACAACTTCGTTTTATCGTCACTTTAATCTTTTTGCTGGTCACTGTTATTACGATTTTACAATTTTCGTCCAAAACCAAATAAACTCACAAGCCACATATAAGTACGACAAAAAGAGAGTTATGAGTTTGACAGTTGATATAAAACAAAATAAAATTTTATCTTAGAATTTGCAAATTATGACTATAACCCATAGAGTAGGTAAAAAAATTCAAAATACTCTACATTGTGTTTTCAATGAATATTTTTCTGATTCTGATTCTATAGTCGGTCGTGTGTACTTGGCTCAAGTCTCCACATAAAGTCATTCGAGAGTGTGTAGGCTCGATAGAGACACTCGGGTGAAGTTATAGGGTTTTAATATTGGCTGCGTGGGCCTGTTTATACTTCTCAGTTGTTTAGCTTTACGGGTTTGTTATGGACTGTAATAATGAGGCTTACGACTTCTGTTGTGATCTGGCTTTATTGGAGATTAAAAAAAAACCCACTGATCGATACCGATACGATACTTTATCAGTGTATAGAACAAGTTGATTTTACAAAAAAATTAAAATCTCCTACATGAAAATTTTATTGGCTCCTCTTCACCATTGCTGGTTATCATTAGATTTCAGAGTATAGACTCCAGTTCATCCGTTTAATCAGCCAATAAGAATATTAGTATAATAATAATAATAAATAATCCGACTTTTACAAATTTTCACAGAATAGGTTGCATATCGCCAACTTAATGAAACCCCTGTTACGCCTACTTTTTTATTTTTTTACTGTTTTACAGCACCTTGCCATTTAACGCGGTAGTATTTAAGCAAATAAAGGATACAAAGTATTCTCTCAACAAAATTACATTTTATTCGAAATAATAACACAACCGCTACAAATTATGGTAACAATAAATCACATTCCGCTGACCAGATGCTTAAAGCATTAAAACAACAAAATAAATTCCAGTCCATTTCATAACACCCCCTTTCCCCGCCCCCGGGGAAACATCGATAGATTCCCCAATTTTCCAAGTTACGTGGAAATCCCATATATTTCCCGGTACGCACCGATTTACAGGCTCGTTTGCACTGTCAAACTGTGTGTGAATCACTTCAGTTTCAGGTCAACTGGTTTGTTGGAGAACTCTGTGAGAGAACACGCTTTTATAGTTATGACGACAAAAGTTTAGCTACACATAAAGTTCTGGCTCATTCCAGTTTTCCCCTGCGTGCGGGATTTCTGGAACTTTTGTCCAATAATCCCCTTATCGATCCTTTCGACTGCCGGCAGGGGATTTTTTTTATTACCTTTAGACCTAGTGCAGTACACAAAGTAACATTATTTCTTCACAATGAAAAGAATTACGTATTACCACGTAGTTTTCACAGGCCTCAGTTAATAGATAATCGAAAAAAAAAACTACTGCTTAGAATAACATCGATGCGTTTATTACCAACCGACCAACCACGCTGTCCACCTAGTTGGACGGTTAGTAGGTATATATTTTTCTGAACCGACAAACTCAATGAGTGATCAATCTGACCATCGACTGACCGATAACAGAACAAAAACTGACTTATTCCAGTTGTTTGAGCCTATCACTGGGTTTCTGAAGGGCTAAGCTTTATGGATAGGTTTATTGATTGTAAAAGCAATGATATTTTAATGTTTTAACGAGAAACACAATTTTACATGAAATATGCATGTCTTCACGAGAATGGAGGCAAAGGCAAGGGGCTTGATATAATAAAAAAATGTGTATGAGAGAGAGGGAAGACTGCTGAATCTTGATGTCTTGCAGCTGTCATGTCACAAAAGAAGAAGAAGATCTTGAACACCAGTTATTCCTTTGTTGTGTTGTGTGCCAAATAAATATTTCTCTATCTCATTATACGGTGACTGACCATCGACTGACCGTGTAAACGTTACTTCACAATAATGCGCATTAAACGGTACAATATTTGTCACGATAAATAACGCGACACGTGCGCCCGGATTTGAATGCTCCCAGCTGATTTATAAAACAACGCGATCGGACGATGCGGAATGCGGGATGTGGACTTTTTAACATAGCCGGTTTATTTTTATTTGGTATATCTTCGACAATTAAGTTTTTGGCTGGAGCCTTAATTCTTAGGATGCTTCTCCACCAGAGCTAAGCTAAGCTACGTTGCTAACGATTTGATTGAAATCGACCAATTAGGGATCAATCGATAAACGATTCCTATTGGTGGATGTCATTTAGCCTAGTCAATTTTTTCGCATTATCCGCTGGTGTTGTTTTCTTGCACCTGAAGTGGAAGTTTGTAACAAATTCCAATTTATTTATTTCTCTCGTGCTAATAACTAAAGTAATACAAACGGTAACATTAAATTTAAAAATAGACTAAAGTGGTTAAATGAGAGCTGGCGCCCAAAAGGTTTAATGATAAAACCTGTGCAGTGGCCATTTGAAAACACTAGCTTTAAGCAATTACCTACTTTTTGAACAGGAAACATCTGAAACTCACATTCTTCGTGGCAATAATTTTGGGGTTTTATTCTTCCCCAGCGATTCCAATAAAAATGCAAATACACCTTTCCACATTACCACAGCCAGCACCCCGAACACTAAACAGTATGGCGCGTCGCGTCACGTTAAAAATGTAATTCCAGCGGATTCCGCTTGCTCTGTGAGGCTGGGACAATGGATGTGCTGTGTGATTTTATATCGCTTATTTGCATTCGCTTTTAGGATTTATGTGAAGCGAATTTGAATTGTGCGCGTTAGTTTCACAATAATTTGGAATTATTTATATTATTTAGGTAATTAACATAGTTGGTTACAAGGAAAAGTGAGTAAAAACAAAGCTGTGATATTAAAACCAATGGAAGTTTCAAACATTTGCCTACGTTGTAGTAGTAGAGCTTATTGCAACAAGCAAGTCCGAGAAAGTACCACTGTACTATTTTACTAGCCAAGTGGTTAGACTTGCTGAACTGCTCATGCGATCACAGACAAATGAGACATAAAGGTAGAGGTCACCACTTAATATCAGATGGCTCACCATCTGCGTCTTCTATCACTTATTCTCACACTATAATAAATTTTAAAACCACTTGATTGCGATAATTAAACATAGTGTAAAATTCAGTTTTTTACTCACTTTGCGTTTGTTCAATTTTGTGGTCTTTTTTGCCATTTTGCTGTGACAAAATCTACCTACCTGCTGAATTCAAATTGCCTTATAACTACCATGTCTACGAAATTCTTGACAAATATATTTCGACTATTACTTCCGACATTTTTGAATGACCCGTACACTCGCGATATGATAATTCGGACAATCGCTATCTTGCTACGACATTCACCAGGGAACACTTTATTATGTGAGAGATGAGCACTGGTGTGGACGGTTTCAGATGTCTAGCGAGTGCGTTGTCACCTCGCTATAAACTTCTATCGGTCTGCTGGACCTAATAATAATAATATTACAATCACACAATGGACCTGTCACGGGTCTCTTAGACCCCGAAATTTTGGAGGGTTATATTACCTATAGAGTTAGCGCAAAAAAAATGCTAAAAGCATGCCATACAAAATGTAATACCTAGTTTACTATTTAAAACAACCCAGGTACCTTACTCTGTATAAAGCCACGACGGAGGCCTCAGGCGGCCGAGAAACTCCGACACCAAGTCGGCCACTACTTTATACAAACTTATTTTACTTACCCTGTATTTATTGACAGCGTACACAATAGGAACGCAATGTGATCCTACCAAGACGAAATTAAACGCATACCTTCCGTACCTCATTCAGTTGTAACTAACCACGAACGTCGTTATAGAGTTAATAGTCTCAACGTCCAAACTAGTGCTATGTGCAATGTGACCAACACATTGTTGTCGGTCTGCATTCTCAGTTCACCCCGGTTGTTTACGAGATGCCACACGATGTAGAATGTGGAACAATATCGCCTTCGGGATTGTAATAACTTGAGCAGTCAAGATGACACTCAGTAGTCAAAGGTTCTGTGCTGTGATGCAAAAGGATTTGTCAGAGAAGATTCGTATTGGCTTTTTATGTAATGCGAAAAATATTTTTTAACCCTTGCGTATTTGGGTTGGTATCGATTGGCCCCTTTAGTAATTCATTCCAAAACATTATGTATGTGGCAATGTGTTTTTATTGCATAATCATCATTTAAGTGGTACCAGACGCCTATTTCTAAATAGTTATCCACCAATGGATTTACTGTAAGCTAAAACTTGTGCGGTATAGGTACAACGTTTCTCACAAACCTCTGTGTTGTCTTTCAAAATGTTTGCATAATTTTGAGGGATTGTCAAGTAAGTTTACGGCAAACCCTCATTACGGAACACAGTTTACGGTCCATTATGTTGGATTATCAAGATTTCAATTTCCCTGGTTTATCAAGGCCTGAGGGACCGGATGTCTAACCCTAAGCCTTCGTGTGGGGAAGCCGAATTTGTACATTAAATTAGTCGAGGAGCCTTTTGGGACATGTACGCCGTGCATGGTTCATTTCCATAAGCGTTTCACTTGATAGGAGTTTGTCATAGTTTGTTGTGAAAACTTGACGGTTTTGCCAAATATTTGGTAAGAAACCTCAAGTTATTTGATGTAAAAAACTTGAAAAATGAAAACTTGTAAATGATTTGGTCGGGTGGGGTAGTATATTGCTCCAAAGTTTTTGACATGGCTTTATTCAGAACTAATATCTCACTTGTAAATGCCACTACAAGATCATCAAACAATATTCATAACGCTGACAATTTATTCGTAAAGATAATTCTAAAAAAAATTACGTAGTCCATAAAAATCTCGCATGACTTAACCGTAAAACCACAGTGATCTCTAATGTAAACTCTATTCAATTTCTAATAGAGAGGAGAGACCATTCTTCGGGGAAAACAGTTCACACGTTTCCATCATAATACTCCAGCGTGGTGTCCACGAGTCCCTAGACGCAGTTAATGGCAGGTATAGCCGGGAGGATCACACTTTACTCGATTGGCTGTAATAACCGGCGTGATTCTGCACAGTCGACTTGTAAGGTATTTTAAATAGAAAGAGATTTTTTTTGTTATTTTGGTATTGAAGAAGGTAAAAAAAAATTTCTGATATACTTTTTTTATCATTACAACAAAGCTTAATTATAGCAGTTAGTTATAAACTAATACATACAAAATTCATATGAAACTACAAGTAATATAAACTCAGTCTGAGTTTAATTCTTATTTAGTAAAAAATATATTCTAAGTTTTACGAACCAGCCGGTCTCGCAGACGTAAGAGTCACTTGCGGGTTAACTTTGCTAATCATCTTTTTTTTTCTCAAACTAGAGAGAAAATTACTTTTTAAAAAGCATTTTTTTTAAATTTATAATTCAACCGTCCATTCTACGGGTACTAATATAATGAACGTCCTAACCACTGAGCTACGACTGAACACACCCTCGATAACCCTAGAGAGTTCGTTTCACGGATAGTGAGGCCTCACTTAGTAGTAATATGTGAAATTGAAAGCCTTACAATCCTCAAGGGTAACTACTTGAAGAAAAGTGAAATTAAGTTTCGGTTCAATCTATATGCCTACACTAGCCGTCGCCTGCGGCGTTCAAAATTCCTTTCTTAATGCACCTCTACACTATATAAGGATCCTACCATCCAAATTTCATACCTCTAGGACTTGTAGGCTGTGCGTTGATTCTATGTCAGCTTCAAAAGAGTTTTATATATATTGATTGATTTTCTTTTCAACCCATTAATAAAAAATATCGTAAAGTACCTACCTGCATTTAATTTTGATCAACAATACAATTTTTGTTGTATTCTTAATCGAAGGTTTTGGCAGTCTAGCATTTGTTTGAGCTTTTCAGTTTGATCGAACGGAAAGTCGAGGAATTTATTCGTGTGAATCGAGAACAAGTTTTTCGTGTGAATCATACAAAAATGTACAAAATATTTTTTTTACTCGATTTTTTATAATCACACTAATAAAACGAATACTTATATTACCTACTTTGCTAAGTTCTGTTTTGAATTAAAATCAGTACACTTAAAAAAAACATTATTGCGTTCACAGTTGGTGGTCAATATTGCATAAAACATTAAGTTATTTTCTAATCTCTTTATCTGCTATTATAAAATTAATAATCAAATTGCGACATTTAGATTCTAGTATGATAACAATATTAAGAACCTTTTATACCAAGATCACTAGTAAATTTTTTTTCATTATTTCACTATCGTTCTTGTGAGCTACAAAGTAAAACAGACGTTAGGCTCAGTCGGTATAGCTCTGTTTTCCGTACTGTGGGTTGTGGGTTCGATTTCAACCAATTACCAACACTTATTTATGCGATGGCAAACATAGATTTTTGTTCTGTAAAATGTATATGTATTATTGTTAAATGTATAAAGAATTTATATCCAGCAATCTGGTTCCCATTGTACAAGCTTTGCTTGATTCGGGACTAGATGGCGTTGTGTCCCATGATTTTTTTTATTTATTTGATCCTAGAATGAGCTCTTAGTGAGAAAGACCCTACCATAGATATAATAACTTAATCAACCTCGTCTAGAAACGCCTGCCAACAATTAATCACCCTTCAATATTGCAACTTAGATAGAGCTGAACCACTTTTGATTAGAATTTTAATAACAGGCTGGGTTGAGTCTGGGTACCTTATCTTTGATTTATTTGTAAATGTGATGGACAGTTTTTGATAATGTTTCAACGTTTATGCGCTATAAGCGGTGCATTAGACCGGATTGATTGAGACTGGATTGATTTTTGCTGGTTTATCATTATTTAGTTTTTTTTTGCTTTTAGTTGCAATTATTTATAGCATAAAATATCTATGCTGTTAGTAGGTGACTTATAAAATAAAAGCAATAAAAATATAGAGACTATCTAAAACTGCAATAACAGACAACGGATGGAGTGCGATAACTTGCAGCGCACGTCCTCAGTGGACATGCATAGTGAGGCAATATACTTTTATAGCCAGAGATTACCATTTACATCATTTGGGGTCATCTACTTGTCATCTACCTCATAAAAGACTGGACATTAAGTTCGGGTTAGTCTTAGAATCCCCTATGACTTAACTCCTCTAAGGTGATTTTGAGACTTTTTGTCTTAAAATCCTATTAATTTCTAAAATCACTATCGTTTTCTTCACGTGACGCTAATCCTTGTAGATGTACTGTATATGTACTTGTAGATGAATAAGTACACAAGTAGTTTTTTTTCTGAATTAGAAGTTATTGGGCCTTACATCAACTGACTTATTCATCGAAGTCATGATCATTTATTCTAGGTCAACTTTGTATTTTTTTAACCCCTAATTTGTCTATTACCCTCTCCTCTCCTATGTAATTAATGGTTCAATGATTCTGAATTATTACAGGGACAAATTAAGAGATACTAAAGTCATCAAAGTAATGCTACGCAATTCTAGACCTTAAAGCAGGTACTTTCTAGGCTACGATTATTCGCAATAGTACCTACATAGGTGGAGCTACACTGACAACAGGGTCTACAATACGGAGCCATTAAAACCTGCCCTTACAAGGTTATAATTTTACATTCCTCGTGCGTATTTGCGTTTGAACCCCTGGCGTGCATGCTTCACTATACGTTAGCTTTCATTAGAAAATGAGCTTTGTAACGTTGAGTTTAGGTATAGTTTGAGTAGAGATTTTTTAGTCAACTTTAAAAAAGGAGGTTCGTAATTTTGTTTGATTTTTTTATATCATCTTTTATGACGTTTACCTACGAGTACATACATAGCAATATAGCCTTCAGCTTAGTTATTATCATTTAATTTTAGAACAGACCCGTAGTCAAGAGTTTTATTTTGTTGTCAGTGATAAAGCGCCCTACTCACACACCTGCCGCAGGGGCAATCTAGGGTGCATGGCGGTTGTGGCGATATCGGGAGTATCTCTACACACTTGCCTGCCGTGCAATGTTTCCGAGTAAGCTGAGCTGAGCACACGTGTTGAGAATGGCACCTGTATTATCGACCAATCAAAAGATTGGAGTAGCCTTGGCGCTTTCTGTGGTGCTACCTCAAAAAAAAGGAAGATACTGATAAAAGATACTAAGATAAGAAAAAGATACTGACAAACTGACTAAGAAATTGCCCCAATCGCGCTACACACGCAGCGACGGCAGGGACGACTTAGGGATCAAGGATGGTCTCGCGCTCCTGCCGCCCTGCCGCAGGGCCAACCTCCAAATTGCCCCTGCATGCCTACACACATCACAATTAAGGATGCAATTAAGGGTCATCCCCACTCCTACACCCTAGATTGCCCCTGCGTCAGATGTGTGAGTAGGGCGCTTAAGGGCCCTACTCACACACCTGCCGCAGGGGCAATCTAGGGTGCATGGCGGTTGTGGCGATATCGGGAGTATCTCTACACACTTGCCTGCCGTGCAATGTTTCCGAGTAAGCTGAGCTGAGCACACGTGTTGAGAATGGCAAAAATAGCAAGAAAACACAACACCGAGATAGACTGAGGGCTCAGATCTCGCTTTGTTCAGATGTCATCGTGTGAAAGAATTTTTTTTTTTATGGGCTATACAAAATAATGTTTATGATTTTTATCCCACGTGTGAGGTCGGTCTTTATAAACTTCTATAATTCGCGTCCAAACTTCGCGTTCGTTGTCGGCCGCCATTTTGATTGTACGCTATGTATACGTGCACTCCGTGTGACAGATACTGACAAACTGACTGAGAAATTGCCCCAATCGCGCTACACACGCAGCGACGGCAGGGACGACTTAGGGATCAAGGATGGTCTCGCGCTCCTGCCGCCCTGCCGCAGGGCCAATCCTCCAAATTGCCCCTGCATGCCTACACACATCGCAATTAAGGATGCAATTAAGGGTCATCCCCACTCCTACACCCTAGATTGCCCCTGCGGCAGGTGTGTGAGTAGGGCGCTATACGCATCTTTTAATATCACCCTGGAAGTCGAAAACTACAACTTATTTTTCTCCATAATATAACAATTGGAAATCACTTTTCACAAATCAACAAAACAAAACTCAGATTACGAACTCAAGCCGCGATTAGTCATCATCATCATCACATCTGCCACCGATCTCATCATGCTCCTCATAGATTTTTACATAAATCTTTGTTTAGTAAAATTTCAGTTACTTACAAACCTTTTTCGTCATCTCTATTAGATATCAGTAAGCCGTATGCTTGCCTGTTTTTTTACAACTCAGTCGAACTGAGCATGGCTACAATTCTTTCCAAGTGGTGATACATTAGTAGATACTATGTGTGAAGCTAGCGCGCTAAGCCTCGGTTTCATAAGCGCAGAATGATCGCGTAATCTCTACGTTCCTGCGTCTCCAGAATACGGGAGCAGGATTACGTATGCGCTATGTGACGCGATACAGAACCTTTTGATGATACACATTATAATAACTTTTTCGGGGTGCGGGTACACTCAGGTAGTGCTCTGAAATATTTTGAGAGGGTACTATAAAAGTACCCATGAAGCAAAACGACATTATTTAGTTATTTATTGGGAAACCAACAGCGACATAGAGGGTCGTTCATAAGTAAAAAAAAATATTTTTCGTTATAGCCAATAAAGGTGCAGCATTTTTTAGTTTCTATAGTTTTATGAATCTGTAATTTTGCGTTTCTTACCTTATCTGCCTAAACAGTGTAGTGGAGCGAACGGGAAGATTTTAAAATAACTTCCCGTTCGTCCCACCAACATGCTCAGTGGGACGAACGGGAATAGAATAATACTAGTTTTTGTCATTCCCATTCGTCCTGACAGTGGGACCAAACCTAGTGGGACGAACGGGAATAAACGTACATTTAAAAATGGCGTACTTTTTGGTCATTAAGTAATTTATCTAGATTTGCCGTTTTTAAGGACTCTTTTATTTTCTTATGTAAATCATTTTTATGTTAAACGAAATTAAGTTGTGGTACTTTATCGTTTCAGTTGACAGCAGTATTTCAGAAGTAATCAGTTTAAATAAACCCATCTCAGTAACATTTCTAGTTTTTTATCTCTCAAACTCATCTTAATCAGAAAGACGACTTTTCATCAATTTCCAGCACCTGCCCTTCATTTACAAAACTTGCACTTAAATTCTGGAGCGAAATGAAATTTGGAGAATATTTTACTAGTTTTTAATTTAGGGCTCCGAATTTTTTCTTGTTGGAAAAATGCCATTTCAGATGATAGTGTAAATTTTTTTCAGTAGTATGACTACGTAATAATTTTACACTATTTTGACATAAAGAGACTCTAGTGTCAAATTAATAAGTCACCCTCTGGTAAGGTTGTGTGATGATCTAGGAGTAGTGGATGAGACTAACCAAAGACCAGTTTCAGTGGTGCGGCTACCACATCCAGCAGTTGGACTAATGATAATGGTAAGCCGTACAAGGCACCTAGCTTCTGCTACAATATGAAATGAATCATATTTACATACTACTAGACTCAGCCACGTTTCTCTAGATCAGTTCTATGGGAGTGTAAGCTTACAGACAACTTCGACTTTCAAGTTCACAGTAGACGCACACGCACGTAGTCAAGGTGGATGTGTGCGTGTGAAATCTTCGAAGTTGCAACACTGGTAGAATTGTACAATTTCTCGTGGGAATTAGCGGCACCTGCCGAGATAACGTACTAATTAGGGCGCGAGATGAATTGTGTGTTGTTGGAAGCTGTGATACATTGAGATTCTTTTTCTTTCTTTTGTTTTTTTTGTGTAATTACCTACTATGGTGGTACTTATGTGAATGAGAGGTTAACGCCCAAATACTGAAGTGCTACTTGGGTTTAGTTCATGCTATTATTGCCATCAAAAATGGCAACCATAAGTGGTGCTTATGAGTGATGTTTCGGAACTCAGCAGTAAGGGTCAGTAATTTTTTTTAGATGGCTCACTTGATGCTAATTTAAGACATGATAGCCGATAGAAATCGACACTTCGACAGAGACAAAACAATTGTTGGCAACTAAGTCGCTCGTAACCGGGCTCTACGTGCACTGCAAGATTTCTGCATAGAATTCTAAGTAGAAATCCAACTGTTTTCCAGTTTCATATCTAAAACATTAGCCACACCCGAAGCAGATAAACGCCTTTAATTATCGCCCCCCTCCCTTAGTCCGATCCCCCTTAAGGTGCCCCCTCGCTTGGTTTACACGGATAACGACACAGATTGCATTACGCTGGCCAAAGAATGAATGAATGAAAATACTTTATAGTACGTAGGTACACTTTACAAAGTAATATGCGAAACAGCTTATACAAAAAGTAAGATTGAACTATTACGTACAATGGGCGGTCTTATTGTTAGGGAGCGATTTCTTCCAGACAACCTTTGGATGGAGAAGAGCGTAAAAATACGAAAGAGTACAATTAAAAAAGAAAACCTACTAAAATTATAATTTCAATTTTGTTTGAATGTCTAACGATGTTTTTCGTCACCATTGGATGGCACTGGCATCACGCTGATTTTCGGAATGGAAAATCTCAAGGTCCATAAACTGATTTGAATCCACGACCATTATGTCGTACTTTCAAATCCGTATTTAATAACACTAGTGCTGTAAAAAAACTAACTAACTTGAGGGAAAGTAAAATAAAAGATAGAACCCTCTACATTTTCATTTCTTTGACCAACTGTTTCTTCTCGATAATTAGCAAGAACGCTTGAACCTTACACCAGCAGCTGATAAGGCTTGCGCTATCATTTTACTTCACACCGCCTTTGCATCGTATTCCTCTTTTACTAAGGTTCATTTTAGCACTTTCACCGAGACAATGGCTAGTTTTTTATAATTTTACAAATGCAGTTTGTATGCAGCTTAATGTGATGGGAATAAGGGTGAGTTTTGTAGTTTTTGGGTTGCAGATAGATGGTTTTATATGCGAAAGATCGTTGGTAACCTATGCAGCTATGGTCATTTAGCTAAGCATCATGAGGTCTGCTTTGTGCCGTTAGTATCCTTTGTTCTGAGAACTTTGTGGAGCATTTTTGCAGGGAATTTTAAGTATCATACTGTAAAACGGTTTTTTTCTACTTACTTTAAATAATAAGAAAAAAAAAGGTTTATTTACAAAAAGAATACATTCCCACTGCTACGTCGTAGACATGCTACGTCGTAGCAATGGAGATTAAAAAAAAAACTGAAATCCCCACTGCTTTTCTTAGTGGTGATTGCTGGAATATATGTTTTTGAATAGTAATAATCTATTTTTAAAGTTTCAAATAATTTCAGTTGTTTCTTCTGAGTGTCCTTCCTTCTCTACTTACTTATCTTAGAGTTAGCTAAAGTAATAGTACACATTGTAAAAAAAACCTATAAGGTGGAAATTTGGAAGTTTCGTCTATTCCCACTTAGAGCTTAGGCTATTTGGAAAATTTTAAATTGGCCAGTTGTGACGTAGTATGTACATTGCATGGCAACACATCAACACTTCACCGTTAAGTTCTAGTTGCCATGCAATGTAACTCTAAGTTACCTTCAAATTGCGAATTTCATATTACGACCATCGTATGAGTATAATATTTCAAAAGGTTACAATTTTCTTTCACAGGACATTGACATCACTGTGTTGTATCTCACTCGACACGGATCATTAGTTCCTACTCGTGTATGGAAATATTAGATTCCTTTATGTGTCAACCCTCGGTTTTACTTGCCTAAAAACTTATATCGATTATACTTTATACCCGAATTCTAAAATTCGGTTACTATACATAGTAATAATCGATAAAGGATTTTTTTTCATTTCATTTTTTTTATATAAGTATTTTATATAAATTAGTGCATCACCTAGTAAGCGGTTATCGTAGCCTACTTATAGTCAACAGGAGAATTTCAACTTCAACTTCTTGTTTTATGGCTTTTACAACTGATTGTTACAATTCTGCCAGTGTTTTTAATGCCACAAGCGGAATGGAGGGTATGGAAGAAGAAGAATATGGCCGGAATTTTTTTATGAGAATCAATGAAATGAAGAGAATTTCATTTAATATTTCATTTCATTTACATTTACATTAAATGCTTATTTCTAATATGGCTGTAATACCTATTTATCATTTGTGTATGAATGGCTGAAATAAAGACTTCGAATTTGAATTTCAATAGTGATCTTTTTTCTTCTAGTTTTAAAGGATTTTGAAGTAGTTTTAAACGCGTGCTCTTTACCCAAGTTCTTCGGTTTTCTCATATCAAAATGCGAGAGTACTTTAGGGTTAAAAATCCTTCATTTTCATCTTTATTTAAATCACAACAAAACAAACGGAAGAGGATCCTTCGAAAGGATATAAAATGTTTATTGCATTGTTCCTAATTTACGGCGTCTTTAACGACGTCCGCTGTAAGTGTCTTTTCCAAGGCCTGAGGCAAACTGACGCGGGAACGTCTCGCTTAGGCCTAATAGGTTGGATCCGGGGCAGTCAGCATAATATATTTTTCATCCCACCATCTCGGAAAGAGTATTTTTAATCTTCAATATCTGAGTGGAAAAGCCGTTTTTATTCTCTAGAGGATAAAGTAAATTGAATTTAGAACATCGTGTGCACAAAGTTTGTGAATTAAAAAAAACATTACACCTATTTACTGCTACCTCTATGGTGCCGAATATATCATACAACTTTTTTTATAATTTGTTAAGAACTCAGACTCGGAACCTTCTTGGTGTTCTTTTTTCAATTTGCTTTGTACGCGGTTCTTTACGCGGCATTTTTTCACGTCATTGTTAAACCTTATATTAAAAACAAGAAACTTGAAAACAAGTGAAAAAACTAAAATGAGTGATTCTAGCGACGAGGAAGTTTGTTTGACGCCAACAGAATTGACTGAAACTGTTAATAATGCGCAAATTAGTCATTTCCTCGCTGAGGTGGAATGAAAAGTTACGTGTTGCACTCGAGTGCAAAGATTTTTCACCTCGTGCTCTTTTGATTCCCTCGCTAACGCTCAGGATTCTAATTTTGAATCACTCGCTGCGCTCGTTATTCAATTTTAGAATCCTTCGATTGCTCGGTCATCAAAATTGAACACGCGGTTAAAAAGCAACTTTGCACTCTTGTATAACAAATAACTATTTAAATCCATTTCTTTTATAATAGGTAAGAGTAATAAAAACGTACAGGAGTTTCACTTTGTTATCAAATCAGAAAAGAAGAAATCCGTTGAAGAATCACGGTCACTAAAGACATAGGTCTTAAAATGTGCAAGCCATACGCAGCTAACAGCGGTGCAATCGTTGTCTCATAAAAACATTTTTTGAACTGTTTTCATACTAAATCATAGGTATTGTGTGACTAAATAGTGACATTAGCACGTTTCAGTGCGTTTTTTGCCGTCAAAAGCTTCTTGTTTTCTTATATCTGGTAGCCACGTCGCTTGACATTATGCTGGGCAGCGAAAGCAGTTCAGAGCTTACGATATGGGAACAGTACATAGTACTTGGATATGCATAAGTACAGAAAGCTATACTTATCGTTAATTATCTGGCATAGGAATAAAGTTTTGGCTGTAAATAGCTCAATCCTGAACTACCATCAATTCGTCACATTTTTTCCTTGTATCATTACCGAGTCATCAAAATAGTTAGTTGGCAGCCTGATTGATCACAGCACAGTGATTTATGTCTCCATGGAGTGACTGATAGGAACGAGTGATAAATGTTATAGATAGGTAATTAGGTAACTAGATACTTACCTATTGTACAATATTCTCTCACGATGGGAGGGACAACTTAACCAACCAATATTTTTGGAAATTTATGGAAGAAATTCCTATGTCCAGTAGGAAAGTAGATAAAATAGAAGTGGATAAAAAAGCAATAGACGAAGGCCTGCAGAGGAAAAGGAGGTGATATTGATGATGATTGGTGAATATACTGTTTTTCTGAATAACTAAAAATAGTAAAAATACCAGTGATATTAGTAATTAATAGCTCTGATGCAATGTGCTGCAAATACAGAATAATAAGGTCAATAAAAATCCTGAATTAGGAAAGAAAATAATATTACTTTTCCAAAGCAATAATAATAATTCCCAAAAATCACTTCGCCCTAATAATCACGTGGAACGAACCGCAAAAAGTGATAATTACGTGTTACGTGATCACGTCCTCACGTAGTACGTCTTGTTTTTATAACCCACGTAAAGACTACGTCTACCTGAATCCCGCTGATGTTCTGAATTCACATTTTATGGTTTTGTGATGTTGGCTGTAAAAATACGAGGTCACTGACAGAATTTATTATATTTTTCGTGTTATGAAGTCAAACTTTTTGAGGTTAGCTATAAAACCTACTCGGTATGGTAATAGTATGCTCAGATTATACCCACTTTTTGATTTATCAAGTCTCAAGTCGAATGTAGTGTTAGACTTTGTTAAAGACAGACCACTCAAAATCGGGGTAAGAAGAAAATTCATGCTAGATTTTTGTTGATAAAAAGTCTTCTTCTTCTTCGTTTCACTCTTGACGTCATGAATCTAGGTTTTATCAAGTGGGCTCATTGGGATATTTTTCCCATCTGGCCCAGTGGGCTATCCGGTGGGCTCGATGGGAATAACCCTCCAATATGTTTTTGAACTACAGCACGCTCTAGAGCACCTCTGACGTCAGAGACCTAGGCAGGATCAGATATCATACTTTTTCATGTTTTGATATCCCACAGCTAGATACTACAGGTTTAGCTCTGTGTCCAGTCCCAGAGTGATGGAGACACTGATAATCCCATTAGTAATAATTGCGCCTTCGAACGCCGATCGCCGTAAGCCGCTTATCGCCATTTTAAGCCGATGTCTGATGATTTTCAGTCATTTAGCTCATCGGAGAGTATCAGGAAGATTGAACGGAACCCTTTCAATTGTAACGGGATTAAGGTTACCTAAGGACACGAAAAGGTTAAACGTGACTGGATTTTTGTATAATTTTAAGCTTTGTAATACTTAAGTTTCTTCCTTCGTTGAAAATTTAGGCTTAAATCTTATATTTAGTTTAACATAACAGTAGTATAATACCTACCGAATCTAGACTCTGAGTTTAGGTTGTAGATAACAAAGACAAAAGTACCATACAAGCATCAGCTCGATTTCACTTTGTATCGCAAATATAAAGGATTGTATAAACATTTTTAAGTAAAGAAATGCAAAACCAAAAATTGTCAGGTAGGACCATTTATTCCCGGATTTTTTGCTCCCGTGAGAAACATAAGTGGAAAAATGTTCCCGCGTAAAATATTCAAGAGAGGGCGCTGTAATGTAATAATCTGATGACAGAAGGGTAGGGAGGACGACAACTATTTTCTGCGAATTCGGTCCGTTTTACGCGTCGCCTGGTTTGTATTGGTTATTATGGTAAGTTTTTCAGTACAATAAAAGTTTTTCAATGTAGAGACGGTAGAGAATTTTTTTTTCTAAAAGTTGAGAATTCACTGAACACAGTTTGTTCTATTTTCTTACAGTTAGAGGAGTTGTAGGCGATAAATAGTAAAGGCCGTGTGGATGGCATCAAGAGCATAGATAAGCCTGTACTAATTACCAATCTGTGGGTCAAGTCATGCTGTGGAAGCGGATAATGATGTTGAAGTGGGGTCACCGGACTTGGACCCCTTATCGGGTCGAATTTTGAGTTTTTTGTAATGCAACGATCAACATAAATCGTTTAAGGTAACGTTTTCCAAAAAGCTTAAGCATAGACTAGATTTTAACCACGAATTTTTTGCCAATAAAAACTCCAATCTCCCCTTTTCAATCAAACGCTTCGTGCTCACGAATCAAAAATTCCAAACGAAAAAGTTGGTTTGAAGGAAAACAACTAGCAAACATCTCAGTGACGTCACGCATCACGTCACATCCTCGTCCGATCGCCAAACATCCGGAACCCGGGCTGAAAGAAATCCTAGATACCTAACCAACCGTTTTTCTGCTGAATTTCAACCCTTTCGAGAATGTGAGCAAAAACCACACGGAAAAAAAAGATGTCTTAGATCAAGACAATATCGACTTGGTCAAGACAAATGTAGACTCATATATGGGGAACACTATATATTCTTGAACAGAGCAAATTATTGTCTCAGTTTTATTGTCTTCGCATAAGACATTCGATTTTGAAACAAGAATTCTGAAATTTCGTTTGAAGAATGTACGCTATTTTAGTTAAAGAATGAACTGTTTTAATATTTTTTTTGTTTTTTGCTGCAGAATTATTACCGTTTCGTACCGAGACAATATTATCTTAAGCAAAGCCTCTACTATTCTTAACTGAAGAGTTCTTTGTGTTGAGTCAAGTATTGTTTGTTTCCTACTAAACCTGTATAATCTTAGTTGAAGCCTTTACTAGTCTTAACTGAAGAGCTATTTGTGTTGAATCAAGTATTGTTTGTTTTCTACTAAGACAATTTAATGTTAGGTAAAGCCTCTAATATTTTTAACTGAAGAGTTCTTTGTGTTGAGTCAAGTATCGTTTGTTTTCTACTAAAACAATATAATCTTAGGTGAAGTCTCTACTGTTTTTAACTGAAGAGCTATTTGTGTTGAGTCAAGTCTAGTTTTTTTCCTATTAAAACAATTAAATGTTAGGTGAAGCCTTTACTATTCTTAACTGAAGTGCTATTCCTCTTGAGTCAAGTCTTGTTTGTTTTCTACCTAAACAATATTATCTTAGGTGAAGCCTATACTATTCTTAACTGAAGAGATATTTGTGTTGATGCAAAACTCGTTTGTTTTCTATTAAAACAATATATTCTTAGGTAAAGCCCCTACTATTCTTAGCTGAAGAGATATTTGTGTTGAGACAAGACTAGTTTGTTTCCTATTAAAACAATTAAATGTTAGGTGAAGCCTTTACTATTCTTAACTGAAGAGCTATTTGTGTTGGGACAAGTATTGTTTGTTTCCTACTAAAACCATATAATCTTAGGTGAAGCCTTTACTGTTCTTAACTGAAGTGCTATTCGTCTTGAGCCAAGTCTTGTTTGTTTCCTACCTAAACAATATTATCTTAGGTGAAGCCTATACTATTCTTAACTGAAGAGGATATTTGTGTTGATACAAAACTCGTTTGTTTTCTATTAAAACAATATATTCTTAGGTAAAGCCTCTACTATTCTTAGCTAAAGAGATATTTGTGTTGAGACAAGACTAGTTTGTTTTCTATTAAAACAATGTAATCTTAGGTGAAGCCTCTCCTATTCTTAGCTAAAAGATATTCGATTGATTTTAAAAACCAATCCGCCTTCAGCTAAGGATAGGAGAAGTTTCCCGTAAATCTATATTATTTTACGGGAAACTACTTCTATTCTTTAAAATCAATCGAATATCTTTTAGATGAGAATAGGAGAGGCTTCACCACCTAAGATTAAATTGTTTTAATTAAAAACCAACTAGTCTTGTCTCAACACAAATATCTCTTCAGCTGAAAATAGTAGAGGCTTTACCTAAGAACATATTGTAAAATTATATTATTTTAATGTAAAACATACAAGTGTTGCCTCAAAACGTCTAAGGTTCTGGAAGCGTCACGTAAATTAAATGCAGTGATTTTTATGAAATATTTATATTTTTTATTAATGAAATAATATAACAAAATGTCTGCAATGCACATCACATTATAAAAAAAATCTTCATACGAAATTAGAATGAATACATACAAAGCAAAAGTAAGATGGTAAAAATACTCTACTATTAGAAGTTAGTATCAAATTAAAACTAATTTCTATAATACTAATTTCTAATAGTAGAGTTTTTTATGTTAATTTTGCTTTGTATTCATTTTAATTTCGTATAATATAAAGATTTTTAAAAAAAAGTATAAACCAACCGTCATCAACTATTCCATTAATATAATGGACTAAGCCTGCCACCTCTTCATTTGCATGTGGTTTTTTATGTCCTCAATATTTGCAATGAATTCCTTCCATAGTAGGTGAAATTTATTGGCTCTTCCAGGATGTAATGCGTCGAAGTCTCATTGAATCTAAAAATTAAAAAGTTTACTTTACATTACTTACCTATACAGAAACATTTGATAAATTTGACTTTACTCAATTATAATTAATTGATTCAGGCATGACTTTGCGGAATCCCATTATCAAATATAAATTAACTGAAATAAATATATACCTAGTACTAATCCGCTAATATATTACAACTTACAAACACATTCCTACATTCCATATATTATTTAGACTGCTAAACACATACCTAACCCTCTGTAGTCGGGTAAAAAAGAGTTGTTAACTTACCAACGCATCGCTTCTGACATCATTTAATATGGGCCAATTTTCTATTAATGCTTCCACGGTTTCATATTGTAGCAGCTGGCGTAAGTTATATGTAGCCTTCCACTTGGTAATGACAACCTCCCATGGCTCAGAATTTATTTTGAGTCATACAACATCATCTTTGTGCAACCTGAAATAAACAAACATTGAATGTTTAAAACATCCCTCTTCTCAGCTGGTCAGTTTTTTTACATAGCAAGAGGCAAATGAATAGAGTAGGTACTTACTGATTTACAACACGTGTAAAAGTACGCCTACAGATGACATCTGTGAGATTATTTCGATGTTTGGCTGTCAGCTGTTTATGCGTCTCATAATATTTGAGAATGTTATTCCCAGAAGGTGATGTTGAAAGTAGAGTTTTTAAATCAAACTCTGGAAATTGTGGCCGACATCCAATTATTTCCAGCAGTATGTAATCTTCCCAATTCGATTCAATTTCGCTGATTTCAGTTTCTGTGTTTTGAGGGCAACTGGGCACAGAAGTGATGGTTGATGTTTTACTCTAAAAAGTAAAATAAATATTTTATTATAAATATTACTTGAAAGGATCAAACTACATCAATTTAAATATTTCATCTATACTAATATTATAGAGTACTCATATTAAAATATAACCCTTTGTACATTTACTATTTGTAACCCAAAATGTTTAACAAATAAATGTACACCCGTGTGAAGCCAGGGCAGGCCACTAGTAGGTACTACATTATAAAATAATAAATGGCGGGAAATGTAATTGCTTTAAAAAACTAACCACAAAATAATGGTGTATCATAAAAAAATATTATAATGGTGCCATGCATGCAATGGCTGCTACAGATGTTAAACTTGGTTTAGATTAGACAGACATACTAATATGTTATTATTTCCTAGTAGAAGTATAGTAGGTAAATACAAACCTCTGCTGTTATGTATTCATGCGTGTAAATTTTTGGGCATAGCTCCTTTAGAAGATCATCCGTTAGGTCTTTAAAATGACTTCGGGTAATGCCATTTTCTGAAATTAATAGGTAGAATTTGAAACTCATCAGGTATAATTATGTAGGTAGGATTAACCATTAACCCCATAGAAGACTTTTTTAAGTGTCTAATAGGTACATTCATGAATTCTTGTTTCCAAACTAACTACCTACACTACCTACTTAAAGTGAAATGATGTGAACCAATTGACTAGCTAGAATAGGAAGGTACAAGTTGAGGTAGGTATCTACCTACCTAGGTAGTAGGTACTCAATCACGCGTTTATCTACGTGTAGGTTAAGTTAACCTTACCTACATGTCATCATCCCGGTAAACGAACAGCTCCCTCGGGATTAGTTATTGCTTACAACCACTTACAACGTAGATACCTACTTCCGAGCAGACGGTGCATTTGAGAATATGTTTCTTGAAATAAGACTTTATGACGTGTTAAACGAAGAATACAATTCTTGGGAGATTAGTAGGTACGTACCTACCTAGTAGGCCTAGGACGGTACTTATGTTGTTGAATCACTATGTATCTTCTACAAAATATGAAATAACTGTGGATGTACCTACAATGAGAAAAGACAAAAGACTTACACGTAGGTAGGTAGGTGCTTAGTGAATATGCATTATGAGACTTACTTGCAAAATTGTCAAATTATGGCTCCCTCGATGTCCCAGCCTTCCAAAAGCTCACGCACTAGCTCTATTTCTAACATTATAACCACAACACACTCATCAGAATTATTAAATCAAAGACACCAACCAACGCACGCAACGGCAACGGTGAAAAGAAAGAATAGAATGAAATGAACAGTGTTGCCAACTGTCATGGCAAAATTATAGCTAGTTTTTTTTTCAAAAATTCCAAAAATATGCTGAAAAAATCTGGTAGGTACTTCTAAAAAATGCTAAAATAAAATGCCAAAACAATATTCTTTATTACTTAGTTCTGATAAATGGTCTATTGCCATTATAGGAGCATTTATGTTCACAAATAAACAGAGCTAAAAATGATCCTTCTGCTTTTGCAACATCATGGTTTCTTGCATGCAACTGAAGGTCAATCCTTCTTTGACTTCTCAATGGTTCAACAGTTTTAGAGTGTTTTGCTGAAGAAAGATGCTGTTTTTTTAAACAATACATTTTAGCAATTATATTGCACTGACAATATTTACAGTAAGCTTTAGCTGAATCGTCTGGGCATGTAATACTATGTACTTACACAAAATAAAATTTCTTATTTAGTCGCTGCACTGCCTACTCGTAAGCTAGGTTTGGTTGGATTGGTTGGAGACAAACGGCCGTTTTCATCAAAAAAGGAAAACTATAGACAACGTTCCGTTTCATTGCTCGTTGAAATTTGTGTTCCTAGCAAGGACAAAAGTATGTACCAATTTTTTTAATGCTAAAAAACATGTTAGCAAATGGTAAAATAAAATG
Organism: Eulithis prunata; assembly: GCA_918843925.1. Lineage (NCBI taxonomy): Eukaryota > Metazoa > Arthropoda > Insecta > Lepidoptera > Geometridae > Eulithis > Eulithis prunata. Next base: position 325,790 of record OU974016.1, on the reverse strand, counting down.
CTAGGCAGCATAGAAATATGCCAAGTTTAGCCATAAAAATGCCAAATTGGCAACACTAGAAATGAAGGAAGACTGGGATGGAAGAGTGATTGGGTGGACTGGGGTCCGTCAAGACTTGTTTTCTTGAGCCAAGAATACAAGTCTTGTGTTTACCCGACTGCAGGAGGCGGCAGGAGAGTAATATTTTTTCGTTTGATTTACAACTGAATTGTAGACTTGTAGTTATTTAGGAAGTCGTACGGACATTCTTGTTCGTAGTGCCCATAAATGTATACCTACCTACCTACCTAAATAATTTTAATTTTCAAATGAAACACTGAAGCGTGGACCTACTATACATATAAAAGGTATTTAGGTATCGCTCGCCATACAATCACTATAACTACCTAGGCCAGTAATATTAAAATGGGTAGGTAGGTATTATCTTAACCGTTTGTGGTGGCTCATAGTGATTGTATAGCAAGCAGCGATATTGTAGTCTGTGATACGCTTATGTAGGTACCTACCTAAGTACCTATGAGTTTTGCCGCTTGCATTATCAAACTTAAACAGTAAAAACTATCCTGTATGTGAACACTCACGAACGATATCGAACCCTTTCTATTAGAGAATTATAGTAGGTACCACAATTAACTTTACCGATGGTTGATCCACGCACAACCCGGAGTGACATTGCGCGGCAGCGCGCACCATACATAAATAAAGAATAATAAACATCGGTGGAAATTCCACACAGCACTATCTAGCCCCAAACTAAGCCAAAGCTTGTGGATATGGGAACGAGATAGCTGATATAATACTTGTAATACTTTTTTTGTACCTAAATACTTTATTTTTGTACATGTATAAACACAGAACAAACATTTATGTATGTTCATCACACAAATGTTTGTTCACGGTGGGAATCGAACGGGCAACGACGCAGAAGGCAGAGTTACTGTATAACACAATGGATTTACCTATATACCTACCTAGTTCGTAAGTTTGTATCAAATACCTTGTCGCTAAGTACCTATCAAATGATATAAAACTATAAGAATATATTAAAAGCTTAATTTAATTGAGGTAAAGCCACTTCTTCGATTAGTCTTGTGTTGAAGTATTTCTATAATCTATACCTACATTACCTACCTACCAAATAGAAGAATCTTTGTCATGACTGACAGCAACATAAACAACGCACAGCAAGCTACCTACCGGTCATAGAGACCTAACATTTTCAGGGTATATTTGCGTTGGTAGGCGTAGGGGTGTAACTAAGAAATAAATTCCTGAAACTCAACCCCTAAGGAATGCAACGGAGGATGAAGAATGTATGAAAATAGCGACACGCGGACGAATTCGCGAGCGTTTTTGCTAGTGTTCAGTCAGATTTTAAACCAAACGCCTACCTACAAACCTACCTATTGAAATAAGATATTCTTCAATTACTCATAGTAGGTATATATTCTAAAGTCAAGCATACAAAATAAGATTATTTTTTAACCGACTTCAAAAAAAGGAGGTTCTCAATTCGACTACCTACGTTTTCATTTTTTTTTTATGTTTGATACCTCGTAACTTTTTACTGAGTGGACCGATTTTGATGATTCTTTTTTAATCGAAAGCTTGTGCTTGTCATGTGGTCCCATTTAGTTTGAGTCAGATCTGACGAGTAGTTTTTGAGTTATAGTAGTATGAGTGTATTTTTCAGTGCATTTCAAGTCGGTTATTTCTTGAAAGAGTTAAAATATTATAATCACAGTGAAGCAAAATTACACGTTCTTGCTAAGTGAAACGAAATAGTCTTGAATTGAAAAAATGTGTACCTACCTAAGTACATATTATTATCTACCTATATCTTGATATGAAATAAATAAATTAAAAAAAAGGTATAAACAAACATTCTTGAACGAAAAATGTTGTGAGTTTTGTTTCAAAAAAGAGCAAAATGATTTAAATATAAGAAAGTGACTTCTTGAAAGAAGAAAAAAAGTCTTGATTTGAAGTATTTCTATAACGTTCAGATAAACCAAACGCTGTCTTTATATGAGATTAACAAATTCTTCAATTAATCGTAGAATATTCTAAAGTCAAGTCTGAATTTCTTGAAGCAAAATTACACGTTCTTGGTATGAGAAACAAAATCGTTTTGAATTTAAAAAAATGTGTAATCTTGATATGAAATAAATACAATTTTAGAAGAAGATGTAAACATTCTTGAACGAAGAATGTGGTGTGTCTTGTTTCAAAGATGAGCAAAAAGATTTAAATATAAGAAAGTGACTTCTTGAAAGAAGAAAAAAGTCTTGATTTGAAGTATCTCTATAATGTTCAGATAAACCAAACGCTGTCTTCAAATGAGATTCAGAAATTCTTCAACTAACCATAGTATATTCTTAAGTCAAGCAAACAAAATTAGATTATTTTAATCGCAATTAAAGGAATCTGAAGTTCTTGAAGCAAAATTACACGTTCTTGGCATGAGAAACAAAATCGTTTTGAATTTAAAAATATGTGTAATCTTGATATGAAATAAATACAATTTTATAAGAAGACGTAAACATTCTTGAACGAAGAATGTGGTGAGTCTTGTTTCAAAGATGAGCAAAAAGATTTAAATATAAGAAAGTGACCTCTTGAAAGAAGAAAAAAAGTCTTGATATGAAGTATCTCTATAATGTTCAGATAAACCAAACGCTGTCTTCAAATGAGATTCAGAAATTCTTCAACTAACCATAGTATATTCTTAAGTCAAGCAAACAAAATTAGATTATTTTAATCGCAATTAGAGGAATCCGAAGTTCTTGAAGCAAAATTACACGTTCTTGGTATGAGAAACAAAATCGTTTTGAATTGAAAAAAATGTGTAATCTTGATACGAAATAAATACAATTTTAGAAGAAGATGTAAACATTCTTGAACGAAGAATGTAGTGAGTCTTGTTTCAAAGAGCAGCGGAATGAATGAAGGATAAGAAAGTGACTTCTTGATATTAGAAAAAAGTCCTGATTTAAAATTCTTGAGGTAAAAAAGATTTTAAAAAATGAAACAAGAATGACATGTTCTTATAGGAAGCGAACGTTTCTTAGATTAAGAAATTATTTATCTTAAACCAACTTTTTTTAAATAATCTTAAACGAAGTCATTTATCATCTTGAAAGAAGACAAGATTATCTTGATGTGAAAAGTTTTCAAAGTATTCCGTCAAAATCAGATGTCTTCTTCAATTGAGATTGCAATATTCTTGACTCAAAAATATTTTCTTAAATCAAGAATTAAAAAGAAGAAAATATTATTTTATATTTAAGTAAACACGTTTTCTTGGATGAAGAACATTTGCTTTAGTTAATAAAATATTTACTTGGATTGAAACAATTTTTATGAGAATATTGGTATTCTTGGATTAAGATATCCTTTTTTTCCGTGCAAGGATATATAGAAAAGTACCTACCTATTCAGCTAGTGGCCTATTTACACGGTTAGAGTTTCACGGTCAGGTAAACTTATAGATGTGTTCATTACCTGCAAAGGTTTGCCAACGATAATCTCATGAATATTCACTCCAAAAAATATATTCATCTAAATGGGCAAATAATAATTGACACAATAATTTTAATTGCCTTGAAATCTATTTTAAAAGTTAGCTAAGAAAAACTAGCCAAATAAAAAACAACAGACAATCAAAGGAAAATACGTAGGTAAATAATCTTTCTAAAGAGCACAGTACTACATTTATAGCGCAAATAGAGTCAACAAGAAACTATGCAACCAAGTCTAGAAGAACTCGCATTTTCACAACTTGGTCCTGGCTTTGCATCATCTTCAAATAGGTGTTTGGCTCTATTTATTGGCTATCTTCCCCCCAACTCCTTGGTCCTAAGCCGGCGGGGTCCGGGGTGCGGGGTCGAATTCAATTTGGATCATTCTTCTACAGTATTATCCCGATTGGAGGTTCTTTGCCGAAATAGAAACGTCTTTGCATAAAATGAAATCGAATCGGAACTAACGCAATATTGCGCTTCGACCCCCTAAAGTGATCTCGATTGAATTATCGGGGAGGTCCAAGGTAAGCTTATAACAGGTTTTTGGAAAAAAAATACCATTCTTCTTCTTTATAGGTTTATAGAGTCTCGAAATTTATCAGAAAATATTTTCTCATTTGAATTGAGAGACCAAACATGATAATAAGATTCCTATTTATCTACTCACTCAAAATTTTACAGGCATAATAAATGGTGGATTGCTTTTTGGACAGATCCTCGACATAACAAGCACAAAGCTCATTGTCTGTTAAAACAAAAATAAACCTGATGTGATACTATTGGTGGATTTTTGTCATCAGTCTTAGAATAATAGGTAAAGCCCATTTTGATATTTGTAGGTAATAGTGGTAATAGTCATGAAAAGTGTAAATACCATGAGAATGCAGTGGACATTGAGACATTAATCGATTCTAAAAGCTATAAATTGAGTAAGTAAACAAAGTGGCAAACAAAGACACGAGTTCTTTGTATACGTGTTCCGTGTACGGTGCGCTATCTCGTTTCACGCCTCATCGGTGATGCACGTACAGACTACGTTGAAGACTGCTGAAGAAAACCACGTAGTGTGAAAAGGTTCCTTTGCTTCTACTAAGCCAAGTTCAGTGACATAACTCTCAGAATTAGCTCGTTGAAATAGCAATGAGTACGAAGAACTGACGACCAAATACCACACAGATTTAGCGCAACCGATGGATAAAAAAAGAGAGAAAATAAAAAGGAGAGAGAAGAAAGAGAATCAGAAATCTAAGCGGAAAACGGTCGGTGAACACTGATGAACTAACGATTGTCAAAGCAGGTGGACAGAATAGGCTCGAAATATTTCTATTTTCCGAAATATTTCGAAATGAAAAAGGCCTGCGTCCAGCGGTGGAATTCTACAATCTAATGATACCTACTACTGCAGCTGGTTGATGGCTTAGTCTGTACAGGCATAACGTGTATTGCTGGAAGATATTGCTATCGATGTCTTCAGCTCACTGACAGAAGTAATGTAGTAAGTATAAAATTGTGACATTTTAAAATAAGTATGTCGGTGCTAAAAAGTAAATGCAAAATTGACTAAGGTTTGGCTTTAAACTAAGTACTTACCTACGTAAATCGAATTTGGATGTTTCTATAGCTTCTATATTGTGATTTCAGCTGAAAGTCGTCTTTTAGCTACATTTTCTGATATTCTGAACCAAGCGGATAATAAATTTGGTGTCCAATTTTTTTTAGTTCCGTCTGGTAGAAGCCTTTCAGAAACTTACCTAAAAAATCAAAAGAATATAACCAATGCTGGCAATAAGACAGGTACCTATACCGCATTAAAATTCCCCCAGCCGTCCAGCCAGTAATGCAACACAAACAATGCAAGATGGATGGCCATTGGCTCGTGTTACTAATGCAAGTCGACTGGACAGTTTCTATAATCTATTGAGAACGCATCTATCATATTCTGGCATTTTGGTTGACTCTATTAGTCGGGAATAAATCATTATTATAAATACTACAGTCACAAAATACACAATAGTGTTGCCATTGCAAGTTTTGAAACGGGGCGCTGAAATAGCTAAGTTTACTAACTAGTGCGAAAAGTAGCCATTTTACTCGGCTATCACTTCAATAACCTGCCTATTGAATTAGCTCAGAATTTCTATTCTGTGCACGGAGCAATAAATTCGGATTATGACGTCAAATTAGTATTTACAAAACCAAAACTATCACCTGAAATGAGCTGATGATTTTGGGATGAAATTTGAGCTGATGAGATAATAACAAGAAAATGAATTAAACTAATTTTAGTGTCTATGAAACTCTTTTTATCAGTATGTTAGCTACTCCTAACTTGTGTAAGATAAAAACTATTTAGGTAACTTGAGTATTTAACATTTTTCTATGTAAAAAGTTCTATATATACAAACAGGGATCCCAAAATGATTCCATTTAGTTCGTCCCATATTGACGTTATCTTTATAAAACACGGCGTGGGTAAAAAAACATGGGTTTTCCCAATTTCTAAAATGATGTCCTCAAAGTAAAATATTCCTTAAGCTGGCAGGGTCGGTAATAGAGGGAGCGGAAATCGAAGGCTTTTGCCCATCTGATATATGAGATGCCCTGACAACCCTGGGGCCGATAGCTTGGTGTTATAGCATTTAGTGCTATTTTTACCCAAATCGAAATTCTGATATCAGGGTCTGAAGTTTCCTATTTGAATCTTGTTACTGCTTCGAAAGGGACGCGTATAGGAAACGCATGCCCCACTAAAGGTCTCAATCGAGAATATTTTCAAATAGATTGGATACTTGCAGGCATAGTCACACATTAGATTTTTCTGCATATAAAAATTTATTTATTCACAAAGAAAATTACAACTAATACAGTATTTACAATATTTACAAAATACACATGAAACAGTTGAGCTATCTACAAACCGTTGCAAACGATTTATAGATAGCTCAACTGGTCCAAATCAGTACCAATCGGAAGCGTGCCCAAGACACTGGCTGCATTGCCGCGCTGAATAGCAATGCTGATACGCTGGCCTAGATAATCACCAGCCCTCGGGTCACGCGTCGCTTCGACTAGACGCCCTGAAAGAATTTTGAAAACCCGGAGGGCCTCGGTACCCCACGGACCTAGAGTCTCGATCCCAAGAGGCACAAATGTGTAGGCCCTATCAAGACCTGCATACTTGCGCCTCTTGTGGTCCTCGGCCAAATCTGCCGCCGCACCAGCCTCAACGGAAGTCCTAGGCAGATGTGAAGGAGCAAGGGTATCGACGCAAGTAGCGTCCCACACCAAAGGCCTTCCCAACTCCCAAGGAACAAGAGTCATACCGTCAGGCCGTTTGCCATCGTCACGCAGCAGACCATTCGGCTCAAGAATAGCTGCCACATTCACGCTGGTAAAAGCCCGGCGGATGATATCGTTAAGGCTAGCGTGGCGGGATATCCGACCGGCGGCTCTAGTGCACGATAATCCGTGGTGACCAAGCTGTTCGACAGCCGTACCGCACTGGCACCGATGAGGCGCACAGCACCGCGCACCCAACCGTAGACAGGTTGCAATACGGAACGTGACGGGATCCATTAGAGTACCAGTGTTATGAGAGGGAAGTGCTTGTAACCAGAAACCTGACTCCTTTTTAGAGACGGCTAACAGACGGGCACGATCTGCGGAGTTTGAACACGTTTGTAACAGAGAGTTCCGTGTTAACTCGCACAGAGGCCCGTCCCATTGCCGTTGGGACGAAAGAGATTTGGGGGGAGTGGAATCAGGACAAGCACTATGCCAAGCATTTCTAGCTTCGTCTAGATATGAAATTTTGAGATTCATGCCAGTGAGAGCCAAACGAGACGGATTTAGAATTTTTTCTACCAAAGAATTAGTGCTGTAGACGGAAGACAAGAATGCTGGAAGGGCTACACTTGAAATTTTGCGAATACCTAAGCCTCCCAATCTGACAGGTAGGGAGGCCTGCGACCATGCCCTGTCATCCAAACAAATATTCAAAACCGATGATAATGTATTCTTTATTATGTTGTCCAAGCCTTCCACCAGCTCGCTGTGTTTCCACAGTTGACAACATCGTAAAGAGTATGTAAATTTAGGTACAAAGAGGCAAAACTTAATAATTGTAAAAGCCATATGGCTATTAATTTTGAGCAGTCTATCTGAAGTTTTATTAAAATTTTGAATTTTCTCATCTACAAAAGCCGGAAGAGACTCATCCATAATTGGTGAACCAAGGAGGCGAAGTGAACACTTATCTACAACTGTAATGTTAGAAGCCAAACTATTGAATTTATCTATAATATAATTTTTATCCAAACATTTATCAGAAACAAAGAGCTCACATTTTGAAAAATTTAGTTCCAAACCTATTTTCAGAAATTCATCAGTAATAAGTTTTAGATCGCCAAAAACTGTGTCCACATCTCCACCCAGTGTTCCGTCATCCAAATACCAAACATTGAGTTTGGATTGGAGACGTTGAATAATTGGATGAATAGCAAGACTGAAAATGGCCGGACCTAGAGGGTCGCCTTGCTGGCAGCCAACAGCAGACGAAATGACATTGTTTCGGTAGATTAATTTAGAAGGTGAGGCATAACATTGCCAGAGAAATGGGTAAATTTCGGGAATTTTTTCTTTAATTTGATTTAGCAAGGCGCCCCTGTCTACTGAATTGAAGGCATTTTTGATATCTACCTTCAAAATAACCTCCCCATAATTTTGATCTAAAAAGGTTCGAAGGGAATGTACCGCGGCCTCACAACCACCTCGCGAGCCAAAGCCTAGCTGAACAGGTCGGAAATAGTCGCCTAGGTAATCGGCTTCTTTCCGACAGCAGACTTTAGCTGCGAGGCGGCGATAGGTGGTGCCAACGGCTATGGGTCTTATCCCGCCATCCTTCTTTTTGAGTGCGCAAAGGTTCGCACCGTACAAGAGCTCTGTGATCTCGCCATTGACTCGACCTGACAACATCAGGTTGATCAGAGACGTCATGTCCCCCAGAAGGACTTCACCGGCATGGCCAGACCCACCAGACAGCAAGTCTTTTAGATGCTGTGGAGTCACAGCATCCAGGCCGCCAGCAGAGCCACTCTGGAACGACATGACGGCCCCAAGCACATCCTGGCTGGTCGCGTCCACGGCGTCATCACTATCTTGCGGTGGATTGGGGAGGTTCAGGTTTGGACCTGCGGGCGGATGCTTACTCTCAAGAGATATGAGAGTATCATTAGAATTTGGAGCTATCGTGTCGCTAGAAAACAAAATACGGGAGGCACCCTTGATGTCACCATCGCTGAGTTTACTCTCCACAAGTTTGTAGATAGTAGACTCAGCAATTGGTTTCTGAGATTTTGAATTTGTTTGTGGGTCCTGATTTGTATTCAAAATAAGCGTGTGCTCTCCGCGTGCACTGTACCTAACACAATTTTGTTTAATCCGAACTGTTAATGATAATTTATTGCCTAAATCATTCTGTACATGAAGTACTCTGTAAGGAAATATTAGCAAATGTTCCCAAGCTTGCTTCGTATTTTTAGATACAGCATTCCTAATGGCCTGGGAAAGAGCAGTAGCGACAGAGATGCGAGCACCTCGAGGAATACGTTTCAAAACAGGGGTTGAAATTTTGCACTGGCTAATCACTTTCCAAAAAGGTTGTAAATCAGGCGCAGAAATAGAATTTTGAATCGAAATATCTACCGCTCCTGCAACCGGTGCAGACAGCGGGATAACAGGGTTGCTGTGCATTCTTTTTTGATGAATTTTGAGGCCTCTCTGTCCCTTGAAGAAACGGGCCTGGGGACATTGTGTGCACTCTACGAGAGGCGACACAGACACGATAGAATGGATCCCAGAAACATTCCTAATTGCATTCGATGGTTGTGTGCACTGTGCCATTACAATATTTATCCTTATTAAATAACATACAAGTAAAATAAATAAATACGCGATGACAGTCCGTCGGAGCGCAGACTCTGCCGGCACCAAGGCAACCGCGCTCCTTCCTGTTGACACAAAATAACAAGAGCTAAGTCTCTGTCAAAAACAACGTAAACAAACTACAATGAGAGAAACCACCTTTTCAATTTCTGGAGCGCGTAGACCGTCCCCGGTCTGGAAAACAATACCTGATGCGCCCCTGTAGGTGGTCTCCCGGCCCTTAGGCTCCACACTCCCCCAAAGGCTCTAAAACAAATATTTCTGAAAAAATACAAACAAAGATTAGTTCGCTCAGTGACAGTTGACCATAGATCTTAGCATATAAAATAGTTGAAGTATTTTTTTATATTTACAACAAGACACTGGCAGACTGCAAAAATCTTTTTAAACAATGTTTATGTTACCACTTAGACTAGTCGTTTGTATTTAATTTATTCTATTTTTTACTTTCAGGTAAGTGAAAAACTTCAGCAGCTACAATTGAGACAGCGTTGTTGGTAAGTCCTATATTATTATCTATAATACTATGGCAAAAATTACTTAGTCACACAGTTATCATGCAGTATTCAGTTCTCATTTTTTTCCGATGTTTTTGGTTTCCTTCTCTACGGAGATTGGTAGAGCTTTCAGCAAAGGGGTCGTTTGTCAATTAATATCGTATCGGTTAATGTTATTCAGATCTTCGCATAATCCATTGTGCAGGATTTAGCGATGGGCGCGAACAATGACAGTTTACAAACGAATTGTTTTATTGTCTGGTTATCCGACATCGATAAATAGCGGACGGAAGGACATCCCTTGTTTATCTGATTTAAGGTTGTGAATCTGGCAACTACATTAATATTACATTATCAACGGAAATTGTAACTTTACTCTCTGTTTAGGAAAACATAATTTTAATCTTGTAAGTGTACAATAGATAATAATATACAATTGGGTAGCAAACTGTTTTTAATTGTTGACATGTACATGACCTATCTTTAAGTTCCCGTAAGTCATTACTTTTGTGTACAACAAAGAATAAAGAAATTTTTTGTTCAAATATTATCATCATCATCATCCTCAGATACAGCTTTTAGTGACCCACTGTAACTGCTGGGCATAAAATAATCTGGCTTTGGTCTGCCTTGTGTGTTTTAGGGCTATAATATCAGGTTCACTGTCCAAAGACCATGGTCTGCAGTCAGACTTGACTACCAGTCCACAGACCGTATGTGGTCTGTTCGCTATACAAATTCAAAGCCATTTGGAGCTGTGCACGTAAGGAGAAAGTTTCATATTTATCCTAGGTACCTAAGATCTACAAAAAGGTATCATATAAAAATGTATACGGAGCCCAACATGTGTTATTTCTCGGTTGAGGACACAAACAGCGAGTGAAGCAGTGAAATCGCTCGTGAACGCGCAATATTATAACATTTTATATGTTCCGTAGTTTATAGAAAGGCAATGACGCGAAATGATGTAAAAAGTTGAAGAAATATACGGGGATCGTGATTTTTTCTGCGCGAGAGATCAGAGGTGGAAGTAAAAGGGTAAAAAAACTCAGGTGCAAGTGTGACGCAAACTTCATATTCATAAGTACCTGTGTTATAAAACACGCATTTGTTTATTAAGGGGAAGTTTTAAACGACTTTTGTTATTCCTAAATAAAGAAGGCAAGAACCCTAGCAAAAAACTCTCAAAGATAAAATGAAGAAACAAAACTTCAAACGCCTTTAAATATGATCAATTTAACTCTGAAACCGTTCATGAAGAATATTCTTCGTATATTTCATAGACGACTGAGCGTCAAGTTGAGCGATTTGTAAAAGTGGAAAAGTTATACAAAAATTACATCTTTTATTAAATTTTATTTTTTGTGAGTTTTGCTTTTATATTTCTTTTTAAAATACGTAATGCTTTACAAAATAGGCCCATAATGGTGATAACTCTGAAAAAGTTAGTATACCTACTAGCATAAGACCAGATAAAAAATTGGTAAAAGAAAGCTCCAGTTTGATCACCCTAACTAAAATCTAAGTAAAGAAATCTGAATTTGCAGAAAAAACTCGTGAATAATGTGATACTGCCTTGGACCAATTATCACACAATTAGTCCAAGGGTACTTACTGATTATGATTATTTAAAACGTCTTTAAAATAAAAATTGTTAAACTTCAAAAAACGTTTAATATAAAATCAAGACCAACAAAAGTTCAAAAAACTGAAACTGTCTCCGTCAATCTTTAATGAACTTTGAACGTCAAAATATAAAAACCAAAGAATTCTAAAGCTTTGAAACAAAATCACTTAAATTTATTTTTTATCCCTCAGTTGCTGTGATCTTTTGTAATTTCCGGTTCTTTGAAAGAGGAATAAATATTATTTATAAGTATATCCGGCCAGAGAGGACGACCAATATAATTTTGTTGGGACGTACCACTAAACGCTTCATATTGTATTGTTAGTAATAATACCACAAGTTTTACTCTTTTAGCTTTCAAAAGTGTATCAACCGAACTAAAATACACTCTAAACTAGAACAATAGTTCCGAGTTAACAATAAAAACATGCATATTTTGGAAACGATGAATGCTAGCTTAGTGACAATTCCGAGTTTTCACGATATTTAAATTTTTACATAATATGACCCAGAGTTTTTACTCCCAAGTGTAGTTGCGTTTTTCATAAATTGAAACAACTATAGAGCTATTAAAACTCAATGAACATAAATTAAGGTAAAAATAATAATAATTACAGCTTTATGATAGGTACACTACTTTAGTTTTAAGACCACGATGCCACAAATTACATACACGTAGTCATGACGCTCAAAAAAGGATTAAAAATCAAATCATAAGAAACTACTTCAACGACAAAATACGCATCAGCAAACCACCCACTGAAGAAGTCAAAACTATTGCTAAGGGCAGTGGCTGGATGACTACCGCTAGTGTATTAGAGGATAATCTTGCATCGTCCGAGAGCATAAATCATAGCCGTATTGCTCCCGGGCCATTATAGCGAGTCTAGCCATTGTAGCGAGGAGCTCCATTCAAGCGTACCGTGAATGCCTGGTGATTTACTGACTGCGTGATATAGAATCAAGTTCGAAGGTTACGACAATACAGTATTCTGATGTCAAGACTTTCTGAAAGAATGTAGTTGTTTCTTGTTGAAAATTCTTACACAAAAGATGGCTAGTTAGGTGGTCAAGATTCTTTGAAAAATAGAGATTGCACCGATCACAAAAAGAACACTTTTCTGGAAGGTACCTAGGTAATGAAAAGGTATGTGTTGTACGTCATAACTTAAAATTGATTTCTATATTATGTTAGTGCTGAATTTTTTCAATAATTTTTTAACCCAGATGAGTTTGTCAGCGGTTCTGTTAATAATATCCAAAGTTTAATACTAATAAGTGTTGATGATAAAAATAACAAAATGTGTAAGAGTGTTTGGTTTTTAAATTAATTAAGTTAATGTTATTCAAATTGAATAAACCTGAGTTTCTTAATTTCGAAAAAATCTCAATCAATTTAGCAGAAAAGGTTCCGTCTGAAGTGTCAGTTAATTAGCAAGTTCCTGACTTTGATGTAATAAAACATAAATTAATTACGCTTTTCTTTACTCTATAACATTTATTAAAATTTCAACGCAATAATGATTTTATTCCTGTTTAGTAACCAATTTTTTTATCAATGTGCCAGTAAAACTCCAGGAAAAAATATTATAATAATTTTTTTTTTTCAGTTTTCTAACATGTTTCCACATGTTTCTTCCCCTATTGTGGGTTACCATCTCCCTAGTTTTTCGTCTCTCACAAAAAAACTTTTCTTTTGTCAGTTTTCCCTATTTCCGCTATAAATCTAAGAACAATCCTATGCTCAACAATACAGCGATAAAGCACAACGTAAAATAAATTTAACAAATTGAGACCTTACACCCCGCGGCGGCGTATTTACACACACCATTCTTCACAAACTCATGGGTGAGACTTACTGGACAAAGAATTGTTAAAATCAAGAACAGACTTCAAGAACTATGACTTAGATTCTGCAATTATCAGCAAAACCTGAGTGTAATCGGAAGTTTCATTATTGTAAAACAGAAAAAGAAAGGAACCAAACATACTGCCTTGTAGGACACTATACAATTCTGTTTGATTACTATTAATTTTATACCTAAAACATGATTGCATGACAGTATACTCGAAAACGGTTCTCATTATGTATAAAATGTGAGATATTTTGTCATGAAAATAATGTTACGAGGTCTTTCATTCTTGTGAATCTAACTCCGCGATACGTACCGTCTCAAACGCATGGGCGAATGCGCTGCAACGCAGTAGAATTTATTCATTGCTCTCGCGTAGATTTATGAGGCGCGATATCGTTTCCGCCCGCGCCGCGTATGAAACATCGATTTCTCGAGACACTGGACGGTAACGTACATGGTAGGGACACTTCTATTTATTGTAGGTCAGATAGATGATAGTTATCGAAAAGTTTAAAAAACTGCATTCTTTTGAAATTTTATTTTGTTACCAAATAAGGTATCAAATTTTGTAAGATCTCAAGGTTTCTCTGAAATAGAATACACATTAGTGGCTGGATGTTCCCTTGAGAATATTTAAGGTTCATCCCAAAACCATAAAAGTAAACGAAATCCTGAAAACTGATAATGCTTAGTCCATAGGTTTAGTTTGTAATCTACAGGAGGCGTGGTGAACCCAACTCAATACTACGTATGAACGCGCAGAGGCGTTACTTCGATTTATGTCCCGGTTTGCCCGGCTTTGTTCATACTTCATACCCACTTGATAGCTTATTGATTGATGATTTTATATCGATAGTAAATGCTTCTTCGTTTTTTGTAGATTTAACATGGCTTTTTATTTTTTAACGCTTAGCAAAAACTTTCGTTTATATCCCGTGAGTACCAATAGTGCCATTTTATGAAAGAGGCTAGGTTTTATTTAGTTTTAGCTTTAGTCATATCAATAATACTAAATATCTTTAGTTGTATCTATTCTGGTGAGGGAATTTGGTTCTTGATCCTGAATTCGTGGTTAAAATTTGGAGGTACAGTCATAAATTTTACTTTTTCTAAAACAGTATGTAAATTAAACATAAAGAAACCATTACTACGAGAAGAACTAAAACTAAATAATGTTACCAATGGTTGAACGTGGAGGATAACAAATCATATTTATTCATGATTCCAGTCTCTCAAATTAAACAGTAACAACATAATTAGGAGCTCGCATTTTGATGTTAATTCATTTAAATACAGAGGAAGCTGAAACGTGAAATTCTGTGCCATTTCCTCGGTTTCCATTATTAATACTATTACTATTCAAGACTTTCTACTTGTGTGTCTTTAAAATAATATCATCGTATTAAACAGATAAAGAGTTCTTAAATTTTATTAACTCATCTATCATCAACTGTTAACTTTGTGATCGGGTATCTCTTATACTTATAGTTCTGTTTTGTTTTGCAAGTTCGCCGTATTTGCAGTACCTTACGATGATTATAATCATATTTAGAGACACCAATCTAAGAATATTAACATTGTTAAAGGTCCTACAATTTGTTCCACAGTGTAATAAATAAATGTTCCACGCACACGTGTACAAATCACAATGCAATTACTTGCTTCTCACTGCGGGATGTGTATAAACTTGCATTGCACGCCGCCGCAGTAACCGATCGATGGATTGCTGATACTTTTATTTGGTTCGTTAACTAATTTGAATTCGCTGGTTCTGGTTGTTGAATTTAAACGAACCTTTTTGAGTGGGTTGAGTGAGCTCATACAGTTTCTATCAGCAAGATATTTATAAAATCTTTTTAATTTGCGATTCTAGCTTTACGATGTGAATGTGGAAGAATATACATAAGTACTTATTTATATTCACCTACACTTTGATTAGTATAACAACGAGCTATCGCTTAGAGAGCAGGCATTTGCGCTAGGTAAATGTTCTTCAGCGTTTGAAAGTTCTGGATAGTTGGAGTCTTCTTCTATTTCTTCTTCTTCCAGCTATTTCCTCCTTCATATTCGGATCCTCATTGTTGGGGCTCAAGACTCCTATTATATTTCGATTTATCCTGTATTTTTCTTTTCTATTACAGTTCTAAGTCATACACTCTATTGCAAATTACAGACTTGAATCTAATCATGTTTCATAACACGTGAGTAGTTTGTAATTTAAGCCCTAATTTATTGGAAATTCTAAGTTACCCCCAGCAAACCGAGGTATACTTAGGACAGGGAGGTGAGCACAAACAAATATGAAAATGTCCACGTTGCGTAAATCTAACATATTAGAGTCGTATTGCTCTTCAATGCCAACTCAACTTTCGAACGTTGTAGCGTTACCGCGCAGTGTATCTCGGATACGCTGTCGTTTATGAATGTCACATTTATTCGTGCTGAGGTTTCGAGCTTACCCACAGTGAAGTAAACTCAGTAAACCATGATTATAGGATCGATAGCAGACACAGTTGATTCCTCGTCCACCTCAAATATTTACTAACCGCGAGAATTGGTCCTGGTGTGTTTGGGGCTACGAGCGCCTGCCTGGGAAGCGGTTAACTCCTTAGCCGAGTAATCTAATAGCCGGGATTACTTCTAACAACCCGTTGAATTTAGTTGTCAAGTGGCAGGCAAAAGTTTTGATAAACTCTGATTATAGGTAGCTAACGAGATTAAAAAAAATTGGTCATTATAATGGGTCACTTATAATATATTTTAGCCTTGAAAGTAATCTGATAGAGGAAGGATTTTTTTACATTAGGTATAATAATGACAATGAAATTAGTAGCCAGATATTTTTTTTCGTGGCTACAAACAACCACAAGTGATTTACAAGTTCACTCGTTACGTGCTTACAGTGGAGTTTGAGAAAATACCACCGTCATAAAGCACGGTAGTGATACTATTGTAAAATACTACATTATTAACTTTGCTATTAATTGAGTGTATATTCTTCACCGTTTGTGAGTACTATAAAGTCACGTTCTTTATAATTTGTTTAAATACTTCTTCAGCTGTTACAGCATAGAATATTTGAATCCCAGGATGAGAAGGTCGAGTCACCCTGACATGCGCCAATATTTTCTGGACCCTGCTTAAAGTACTGTGAAAGTAGCGGTGGTCGCTTAGTGACGATGTTAAACACTAAATACGTCTCATGCGACTTATTCCACGAAATATCTACTTCGATGTGATTTATATTACTGAAGCATTGAAATAGAAATAAATATTTATTTTTTGCAGATTATTCCTACCTAACTAATACCTTGTTGAGCCTGTGAACCAAAAAAAAATACGAATCTAATAGATCTTTTTTCTTGTATCTAACCTAACTTTTGGGATACATAACAGATTTATTAAATAAAAAAAACAGTTTTAAAACGAAACAATATTATGAACCTAGTATAAAGTTTACTACACCTATTAAACCAAGATCTCCAGGTCAAAACCCCGTGGTTCTCCCGTCACATTGTTCCCCCACAATGGTGTGCAAAACATGACACCATAAAGTGTCTCCGCTGTTCCCGACCACACAGCTCGCTCCAAGTTATTGTTATTTACCCGTCAACTATCTCTTCTCGGTAATTATGGAGTGGGAGTGACGACGTATGCTGACTCACTATTATCTACTTTTGGAACTCTTTTGCTGCCATAGGTACAGGCACTAAGGTTCTTTACTAACTGGATGTTTTTGGCTCTGTTCAGTTTCCTTAATTTCGTTATTCGTTTGTTTTTAATTATCTTACTAAAAGTAGGTGCATTACCTTTTTACAAATAGTTATACAACTAAGTTTATGTCCTTGCTAAAAAAAAGACTTACAAGAAATGAAAATTAAAGTATAACCACAAAATATGTAATTTCATTCTTTTTGTCTTTTTCATCGTGTAACATAATGTTAGTTTGCTTATAAATGCTCGATATTGTTTGAAACTGAAGTGAAACAGATTGTAAGAATTATATTTTTATCATCAAGAATGTTCTACTCTTCTGTCTTATTTGTGTAACTTCTACAAGAATTACTAAGTTAATTGAGCTTGCTCTCAACAATACTGTTTGCTGTTGCTGAATATAATTTTAACCCTAATTTTAATTAAAGTTCAAGGCTGGCAACAATAACCGTTTTAATTTTGTTTGGTTTATCTTGCGGAACTAGCACCAGAACGTAATTATTGAACCTTGTTTTGCTAATTTAACATAATATTTTGGTAACATTTTAGCAAACTAATGGGTTTGGCAAAGAATAATGAACTCATGAACATATTTATTGGAATAAGAAGTCTTTATTAAATTTAAAAAAGTTAAAAACTACACTGGTAATTTTTTTTAACCCAAAAATACTATAACTACTAGGCACAATAACAAAGAATGTAACAATATCTGCAGATTTTTTTGTTAATTAAACCTTCAAAATAATCTGAGATTATACCACACCATAATTATATTTGTTAAAGAACTTTTTATTTTTGTAGCCTAGATGTTCATGCATACTTTTGTTCTGTCTACTCCTTGAACAACATCTTCAAGTGATGACCATGCCTGGAAATCAGTCGTACGCTGTTTTTTACACGAGCAAAGCAATAGGCTTAAGCTACTACAAACAAAGAAACCAAAAAGCATGCTTCTCTACAAAATAAATGAGAATGCGCCGCAAAAGCAGATCGGCAAATTTACACAGCACTCAACTCGCTACACTGTTTCACTCATACAACACACATTATTTTACCACCCCCAAACACTAATATCTACTTACCATATCCCTTATCTTTTAGAACATAAGGATCAAAATCAAACAGCATATTGCTTATTTCCAGCAGTTTTAAAACTGGTTCCCAGGAGATGTCTCCATAAGTTACACAATAAATATATCACAGGATAATGAACTTTAATTTGATGGTCATAATATTCAAATTGAGGCTGATTGGATGAAGGATAAGCGTGGGTGGGAGAAAAATTTATGAAGTGTCTGTATGCTAATGTCAGGGAGGCTCGAAAGTTATGCTTTTTGAAAAAAGTTTGGTTAAAGTGGAAGTTCTGCGAACTTTTAATCAACTTAATGTGCAGGGCTTTTTTAATTTTTAAACGATGAAGAGATTTTACCTAAACAAATAATATTAATAATGCTGGTACAAAAAAGAGTATCTTTTACTCCTACAAAGAAAATAATAATCAATAAAGGAAGTTTGAAGGCAGGTACTACATCCTGATAGAAAACATATTGATAAGATACGAACTTTCAATAAGTATTAATCAACATTCTGCAACCAATCATAAATTGCCATGGATCTTCAAAACAATTTGCAATTCAAATACAAATACAAATCAAAATATCAGCTTGTGTAGTTATGGCTAAAAGCCGAGCTGTTAGAATATTAAATGCATGTCGACTGATAATGAGAGAGTAAACCCGGTTACCAATGACCCATACGACTCTCAAAATAAAGACTACATTAAGACTGAATTCCAAAAATACTTTTTCCCAGAATGTCTTACACTATGACATGATAAATTGAGCCGTATCTCTATGCTGTTTATCCTTTAGCTCTCAACCAGCTGCAATTAGAACACCATGCGCCCTTGGTTAATAAGTTATCCTATACCTATTTCGCCTTTCTGGTTTTGTCCATCACCCAAGAACCTTTTTTCTTGGCTTATTCCAGTTCTGCGTGAGTCCCCTGCGTAGAGGATTTCTGGAACTTTTTTTTCTTATATTACGAAGAAATTCAAAACGAAATGCCACTGTCCGTCTGCCATTTCCTATTATAATAAGGCCTATAACTTCCTAGCAGCTTTCATGGCGCCTGCCCCCTGACCCTGCGTGCTGCAACGTAAATGCAATTAATGCAGCCCAGATACTGAACTTATGAAGCTGGATAACATTGACTGGTTGGGTTTGAGACGCGACTTACTTTCGCGACTTTTTGTCTGTTGTATCTAATTTGTTCAAGCACCTTTCAATAATACACCTTTGGTTGTATATTTTTATTTCGTTTAGCAGGTTTTGGAGAATAGTTTATATATCAATTTTTTTTTTAATCAGCTCTCATGGTTTAATTTCTTCTAACTCTTTTAAATTTTAGTACAGGTTTTAGCTATATTTAAACAATACCCAAACATATTATTTTAATCTGCGAAAAATAAAACTAAATAGGTTCACCGCTTTTAGTTCAGGGATGCTAGTGCATAGATATTTTGCACAAGTTTTGACTTTAAAAAGTTACAAGTGCTGTAAAGTACACAAGACGACTTAAAATGTCGCGTATCACAAAATTACTAGTCATATACGATACGAAACGTGCTGGCAACACGGAAGGTGTCATGTCCCGATGGCTCCCGTCGATAGGCTGTCGTTATTAGCATCGGATTAGTCTTGTTAGTCTGATTTGTTGGTTTCATTTCAACAGTATTTTTAGCACCAGTTTTTAACCTTTCAGAGTTACCGGCGAGTCTGTCATACAGAAATAAAAAAATTGAAAAATTATGAAAAATTTAAACTTTTTAGATTCTAATTTTTGATTTTATGCGTGAACATTAATCTACTCCTCTAGTTTTCTAGTCTTACCTTTAGTGACTCGATGTTATTTTCTAAGCTAGGTGCTTATAGAACCTAGTGTTTACTTCAACACGATTTTGCGATTTGTATAATTCTAGTTTGGATCGTAATGCAATTCACAAGAAATTGAACAGCGATAACATCAGCTATTCGCCATGTTTATTTTAATTAGTATCGAAATGAATGCTTTCCTGTTTATGCTGTGTTTTACTGTATTTCAATTTCAAATAGTACGGTTTATGATTCACTACAAGAGTTTAGAATAACCCCACTATCTGAAGCACCGAGATCATCAAAGTCTTTAGTGGATGAGGAAGTTTCAAAACCTCTCGGTCTAATTTTGTCCTAACATTCTATACTGAAATTTTTACATACAGCCATTTTGTTTAGTAAATCTATTATTTTTTGAGCCGGTTTCATCATCTATAAAGTACCCTGTCTTGTCCACCAGACAAAATTATTTCTGTCTTTGTTTTTGAGGTTGAAGAGACAGACATGTCTAATAGTGAAATAGGCCCTTGTATGTTCTGTCTACTTAGTCCAATGATGCAATACAAAACAATGCCTTTACCCCCGACCTTTCAACAAGGGGTTACGTTACACACCGCAGCCCCCATTAGCTGCCACTGAAGAATGCATAAATGATTGCTTGCGGTAAGCATTGATACCTGCTATTATTATGTACTCTAGCACAAGTTTTTAATTAATTGAATCGATAATCTAAATTTAATTTTATTTGAATCAAAAGTCAACCATTTTCCATGGACTTCTTTGTTTCACGTTTGATTCTTCTTTGACGCATTGAAATGAAAAATAACACTATGAAATCTACGTTATGTTTGAGTGTCACTGTTATAATGAGAAACCAATTATAGTAAATCTTTCAAAAAAAATTTATGTTCTTCTAAACTCATTCTATCTACTATCAACTTCATCACCCTCTAAGGTTGTAGGCACAGAATAGTTTATTGATAGAAAAATTTAAGACCATTGCAACTGAAATTAAAACACCTTGGTCTTGTCTAGCCAAAATTATATATCTTTAAATTTTTGAAGGCCTTCTATTACTCGTTCTACTCTACGATCAGCTTCATTGCCTTCTTAGGTTGTAAGCAAAGAATGGTTTGTTGATAGAAAAATTTGAGACCATTGCTACTGGAAATAAAAAGTCTTGGTCTTGTCCGAGTTTCAAGAACTGAAGATCTAAGACTGGTGCTGATGGCGCTGATCGATATCGCAACAGTTACTCCGAAGCCTCGCTTTCTCGTCACGACGTCGATCATGTGAGTTGTACTTGTAATGAAATCACTTACGACTGCGCAACTTGTGCCACAGTTTATTACAAGGAACGAGTCTCGAGTCTGAGTTTTGGTACTTATTGAGAAAAACGCTCACACATACAAAATTTGAGAATCACTCTTCGCACTCAAAATAAATTTCAAGCCTATCAACGCAGCTTAGATATTGATTGTCTCCTGTCCTAGGCAAACCGGATAATGGTGGATCTAGGAGCTCGATTTGGAAAGAATTTGAGTCAGATTTAGGGTTTTCTCAGACTAATTCTGGTTCACCTTTAGGTAAAGGGCTTTAAAAGTACCTACTATCTTAAATTAATTCTACGATCTGTACTAGATAGTATCTACCCTTCTATCGCTCACATAACTATAGCAGTTATTTCATTTTCTTCAGTTCGTGCACTCTCTTTTCTTGCATACCTAAACTACTACTATGAATATGAATAGGTAGGTACCAACCAGCTGAAAAAAGACGATTATTCTGTGTTTTATTTCTGTGAATAAAGTATAAAGACCTCTAGATTCATCTTGCTATCAAAAAGTATGAGACAAAGTTGTGGTAAATTCACTTGTTCAAAGTAAATAAATCAAGGAGTAGATAAGAAAATGAATGTAGTAAGAGCAATGTATTGTATTATTCAGAGAATGCAAACAAAGCTGCGAGGAGCAAGGCATAGTAAAAAACCAGCAGTATAATTTCTGAATAGGTTTTGAACCTTTATTTTGACGCTTTATCATAATAAAAGACTGATTTGGCAAGTGTTAGGTAAACTCAAAATTGTTCATCTTGGAAATAGGTATTAGGCAAAACTAGATTTCTTTTCTGGTAGTTAATGTTTTTCTTAAATAACACTAAAGTATGGCTTCTCTATGTTTCTAAAAAGCACGATAAAAAAACAACAGCATAGCAAGCTGCATAGTTTTAAAAATCTTCATCTTGTTTCTTTGATCTTTGATTAGTGGCATATCGTTCTTAAAAAAACTAAACAATCAAACCTACAGGCTTCAGTCAGTAAGTTAATCTACTGTTTAGTTGATTTACTATGGTAAATGTAGCGATGCCAAGCTTCTAACTATCGCGTTGCACTGCACCTACAATATCTACATACACCTATATATACATAGATACATACGTATGTATTGCATTCAGTGCACCTTGTGTAGGTACGTTTTAATTCTACAGTCTAGTTGAGATAACAGAATTTGCAGATGTTCTGAATTTTGCATTAACTTGGTATCTATTCTATTCTCCTAGAGGTGAATAGATTATTGTTAGAAATATTAAGATGAACTTTTCATTGTGGTATTTTTGCCGTTCAAGTGCATTAAGGAGGATTTTAGGTTTTTCATAAACCAGTATCACAACAAATGAAGATTTTAATATACATATTTACTAGGTTTAAAACTATGAAATTTTCTACAGATCGCTATAGAACAAAAAACTAATCAAAACGTATGAAAATTCCAAGTTTTTAGCGCTTGATACTACAGTCAAATTTTAGTAGAAACCGATTATGTGATCGGTTTCTACGATCGGATGTTTGATCATCGGATTTCGAAATCCTTTTAATTCCTCCTATACCTCCTTTACCAGCGATGAGGTGGACTAGCGTCTCGTGTCACACCTGGCAGGACCGTGAAGAGTGGCACAAGCAATGGAAGGCCTATGTCCAATAGTGGGTGAAATTGGGCTGTGGATGATGATAACGATAGGTACCTTTTCGACGTTTTTCTAGCGTTTGTAGAATGTCAACTTGGCTTGTGAAGCTGGTTGAAGCAAAACTTAATAACACCAGAGTTATCCTCGGTCAAGAGCAATTGCTTTAACTAATAAAGTAGCGAGTGATGCGTAGAGCAATGAATTACATCGTAGAGCTTAGGTAGAGAAGGTTAAAGGTAATAAAGTAATGTGAAATCAAACTAACCAACCACCCTGATGCACTCCCATTTGCAAGTGTTTCAATTCTCAAGCATGCATTAGAAAGTGTATTAGAATTTTTCTAGAGGTCTATCTATAGTCTTTCCAGTAACTAGATGTAAATAGTGTATTTATTGTTAAAGTGCCTCTCGAGATCAGTTGACTAGGCCGGTGTGATTACTCTGCTGTGATTATTTTGTGGTTGAAATGATGATGTCACATCGTTAGACTCCAATCTTTTTTTTTATCTTTGTCTACAACCTCACGCGATAGTAAGTGATAATGTAACCGAAAAAGAAACCAGTCTAAAACATATCAATTCTTGAGGCTACTTGAAGCTTGCAGTTTATTCTGATAATTAATTCAGTTACAGTTACTGATGATGTCAATGTTCAAATAAAGAAGCCCTTAGTTAAAGCAAAAATATCCATCCTAAAAATGTGTGACACAGGTTCAGGAGTCTCTATTAGAATATATCTTAGAGTATTCGTCGTAACTCTGTGCATGGACGGTCTAGGACGCTTCCCGGAATACCCGTACAATGAAGCTATTTTTGTAATGCGTCCACTTCATCAGAACTGTCGTGTCCTGTCTAGACGTCACATACATCTCCTGTCGGGACCTTCTTTATTGAAGTCTTCAGTAACTAAACGACATCTGAAATAGAAAAGGTTGGGTGTTCATACTTTTTCCCGAAACCCACTTGTACTAATAGCGTATGCTATACACAAGTATTGACATAACGTATATTTGATCTAAGTCTAGTTGTTCTATTTGTATTTGCTATAACTGGTTTGTTAGTTCTAACACTTAGTTATTCTAATACCATGCTCCATAACGTCATTTTGCTATAACGTTTGTTAAACTATAACACTGTTTTGTTATATCGTACTGGTTATCTAACTATTATAATGTGTAACTGATATATTACATAACATCAAAATTTATAAGCGTACTCTATCTATACTTTTTATTGATTAGGTATTTTCTATAAACTTTCGGGGATTGAACCACTTGGCTAACAGTTTACTAGAATAGGTTGCGAGGAGCGTTAGCGACGAGCATGGTTTGAATAGTGACCAAACTACGCACGAGCCGAGCGAAGCGTGCCGCGGCAGCGGCCGGCGAGTGCCAGAACCAGTAGGCTGGCAAACGCCGGCCGCTGCCGCATACCTAATTGTACCTAATGATAATTTGCTATGATTATTATGTATATTATGATTATTTAAATAGTAGGTATAAATTAAAAAATAGTGTAGGGTATTCTTATTTATAAACGTCTTATCATTTTATGTCCGCCACAAAACGTATTTGCGTATTGCTTTAAACTTTCGCTAGGCGTTATTTCAGATGTTGGTAGCTAAAGATTACTTTTATAGCATAACATGATTAGTGTTATTGAAATGTATGTATGGTAGATTGTATAGCATAATCAATGTATGGCCGATGATTGTTATAATAATAAGTTTTATGTGTAATAAGATTATAGCATATGGTTCAGTTATATAAATCACAATTAGTCAATGTAGTTTTATATTAAAATAAGTGTATATGAAATGAACCATTATAGCAAAATTATGTTATAGGTACTGGAGTTATAGCAAACGCAATTAGTACATGTGGTTTTAGGGAAAAACATAGCGCACCAAAAGGTTGATCAAAGCCAATGGACATAACAAACGTTTTCTCAGATTAAGTAAAGTAGAAGAAGGTAAAGAAGGTAGGTACCTAATAGTGCTATTACTGGCCCTTGCGTCTCAATGTGATGCAGGTCCTTAATGAAGTTGCTATGCATAAATTATAGGCAAAGGTAGCCGCTTAACATCAAGTGGGACATTAGCTTGTACCATTAATGATCTATAGGCTTTTCTCATAAAAAAAAAATTGTGAAGAGAGTAGGTACCTATTTTATGTCAGCGGGGAACGATTTCTACATCACAGATATCGAATTGTAATCCGACAGAAAAGTCGTACGACATAAATCGGCATGTGTAAAAAGGCTGAAGGCTTACGTTTGTTTATTACTAAGGCTCTGAGGGAGTACTGTGCGGGGATCAGTCGTGAGCCTATTCCATTTTTCATTTAATTTATTACGATACACGCTTGTAATAATTTAGAGTAAAACACTGCGGTATATTACCCATACCCGACCTCCTAAAATGGTGCGAGTTTTTCATGTTTTTTTTTCATTTACCTACGAGTATATAGCTAACTAGCCGTCGCCCGCGGCGTTGCTCGCGTTCTAGACCCTTTAGGGTGCGGCTTTTCAAAATTCCTTTCTTAGTGCACCCCTACACTACATAAGGATATTACCTTCCAAATTTCATACCTCTAGGACTTATAGTTTAGGCTGTGCGTTGATTCTAAGTCAGCTTCAAAAGAGTTTTAATATTGACTATAGGTAATAGAGACCTACGTCCAGCAGTGGACCGATATAGGTTGATGATGATGATGATAGCTTCCTATACCATACCATGTAATCTTTCAGTAGCTATGAAGCTCATTCAACCCTTCAGTACGGACAAATTAATCCCTCATTGTCCTCGTAAACAAATGATGCTCATTGAAGTTTTCTAAAAAGACAACACAATCATGAAAACTCAAAGCTACGAGTACATATAACACTTGTACAATTTTACTGAAAAATTTATGAACACATTGATTACTCCAACCAAACAAAAATCATAATATTATACTTGTACTTACCTATATTACTGAAAAGTTATAGGTAAGTTTCATTCAAAATTGGAGTTATTTGGTTACAAAATTGACTAAGCACGTCCTCATTGGACTTGCTCTGTGAGGTAATGCATTGTTATAGGCAGAAGTTACCACTTAACATCAGGTGAGATACCAGCTTGTTCCATTACTTTTATCATAAAAAAAAAATAGTATTTTTTCTGTCCTTTTTTGGAAATAATTAAAGTTCATTGCTGAGCTGTTCATCATGACGGACATCATTAAACGGACACTACTTATTAAAAACAATAGCTATACCATCCTCAATAACAAAGGTAACTAGGAATCGTCCGTTGTCCGGAACTGTCCGGGAGCGTCCGGCTCGTCCATAACTCAGCACCCTTTGAGATAATTTAATCCGCAGTAATTCGAGTCCTTTCACCGTGTCCGGGGTCGGACAGACCGACTACTGGCACTAGTTTGGACTAATTTGTATATCTAGTTAGTTATTCTAATACAATGCCTGGTAATTCGTGTCAATTTGGTTGTTTCAGTTTCATAAAGGAAATATTTTACTCAATTTGCTATTTAAAATATAAAATAAGAGTGACAACTGGAAAACAGGCAGAGGTGACTACTTAATATTAGGTGGTGGTTTGATTTATTTTTACAAAAATTAGCAAAAATAATGGTAGGGTTTTCTTAGTAGGGATTTCTGGAATCAATATATATAAAACTCTTTTGAAGCTGACTTAGAATCAACGCACAGCCTAAACCATAAGTCGTAGAGGTATGAAATTTGGAGGGTAGTATCCTTATATAGTGTAGGGGTGCACTAAGAAAGGAATTTTGAAAAGTCACACTCTAAAGGGTCTAGAACGCGAGCAACGCCGTGGGCGACGGCTAGTATATCATAAATACCTATATCAATATCAAATGGACACCAATTTTGTCCGATAATTTTTCGGGGAAGAGAATTAATAGTCTAAAACACAAATCTCTACAGATTTAATTAATAGTTAGAGGTTCGTCCAAGCACTACAATTGGATAGTACCACGTGGTACCAACCTTGAGCAATGACAATAAAATTTGGCAAAGAAAATGCTCGCCAGACTGCCTTCAAACTTGTGCTAGCCGTAAGGCCATAGAATATTCAGCAGTTATTACTACCGCTGGATGAACTCATGTGGAATAGTGAAACAAATTTCTTCGAGAAAAGACACCTGTTATGTTCAAGGGAATATAAATAAATTATTTTGTTTATTCAATCCAATGTATTAAAAACATGGTCTATGTATGGGTAGGAATTTGATAGATAATAATAAATTGCAAATTATTTTGTCTCTAAGTATTATTTTGTGCCTCTGGTTATCATTACACTTAGCGATAAGGCAACCCATTTACCTATAGCTGATTTTATGCCAGGCAATGCTGGTGAGAACAAAACTATGCAAGTAAAACTGTATCTTGCATTGACAGTCCGTTTCTAACCGAGCTCAATAGAGAGGATTTCCTCGTCCAAAGCACTTCCGGGATCGTTACATGTAGGTCCATTGTGAACGCAACAACAGGAGCCATTCGGTGATCCTCGTGATTATACTGGCTTGGTCATGGCTTGGTTGGTGTTTTCTAACATTATAGTCTTGTATAGTGGTTCATATAGCGCTCGTGGCTAGGCTTGATTAGTCAATCTTTACTGATTTATTAAAGTTAAGCGACGTTCTGCGCGGTTACTATTTGGATGGTTAGCAGCAATTACATCTGAGCGCTTCCGTGTTTCGGAGGGTAGGTACGTTAAACTGTAGATCTCGGCTCTAGCAGTCGTTAAGTCATGACGAAGGCCTTAAAGCGATATAAAAATTCCGTCACAAGAGTTAGCCACTTAGTTTTCGGGAGTTTTTTACACCCGGTATTTTCCTGCACTTATTTCCAAAAACTCAATAAATTTTCTGGTAATTCGAAGTCAAAGATTAAAACATTTCTCTAAATAACACCATTTATCTTGTTAATCTGCCGAGAACGGGAACTGCGGAATCCAACTTTAAATAATAACCCTCTTTCGGCAGTCGGGTAAAAATAGAAGTGCTTTAAAATGTTTTGAAGATGTCACCATTCGTTTCCACTGACTGAGCTTCTATCTTGACTCAAGCGATTACTCACTTTACCTACTCATTTTAATTTAATTTAAATTTATTTTTTTAGTTTTTCTGTAGGTACTAAATTATTTCTCGTATCAACAGAAAAGATCCGGAGTTTGAATCCCGTCACGTTCAAAATAATATTAAGTTAAAAACGCAAAAAAAAATCTCATTCCAATCGGAGCCTTACTTTCAGAGCTAAGAAGCTACATCGAACAGACACAACACCGTCAAACTTATAACACCCCTTTCCTTTTTCGGTCACGGGTTAAAATTATGTCGATTAAAGCAAATAAATCAACATAGCGTATCGCAAAACCCATTTACAGTCTTATTTGCTTTCACCAACGACATCCAAAAGCAATGCGTTCCCCCCTGATCCCCCCCCCCTCACCCCCTGGAGATCATTAACGATCTGTATTTACACAATGTGAAAGGGCAAAGCTTCCATTAAAGTGCTTGTATGTATTTCACATGAAGACGGACGTTACATAAATGGCAGCGTATCGATGATTTCACGCATGAATTTGCAGTGTAAAAAAATTATTATTTTATTTTCACAGAAAGAAAAGTAAGAAAAAAACATTAATTGTCTAGAATATAAATAACTTATGTAAGCGCTTGCTTAATCTAAATATATAAAACTCTTTTGAAGCTGACTGATAATCAACGCACAGCCTAAACTATAAGTCCTAGAATTTGGAGGGTAGTATCCTTATATAGTGTAGGGGTGCACTAAGAAAGGAATTTTGAAAAGTCGCATCCTAAAGGGTCTAGAACGCAAACAACGCCGCGGGCGACGGCTAGTTAAAACAATAGAAGTGCATGCGATAGATAATAAATATACAATTTTAACATTTTTATGAAGGCAAAACACCCTAATCAATTTGATTCCTAATACAGCGAAAACACCATGATTTTCTATAGAAACCAGATTATACAATCTCGATGAGCCAGTCCATTTGCTTGATCGGTCTATGTTTGTCTTTTCCAGCAATAACTGGAGTTTAGATCGTTGTTAGTACTGGTTAGTATGGATGCTGGGTGCTATGTGACACAATTTGCACATACACATGAGGCTTAGCACCTATCTAAACATTGAGTGATAATTATAGTACAATGCCACATGCTAGGTACTAATTATTGTCTGACCTATCTCACTACGATTCGTGGCTAAAGTATAACAAGTTCAAACGCCAGTCGTATACGCACCATCCGTGAGCATGTGATAAGGCAGAGGGTAGGTAGAGTCATCAAGTGGGCAAATATTTTGGTTTCTCTAAAGTCGAACGTGAAGACGATCCCAATCTCGATGTTAATAAGTTATATATCTACTCAGGTTTGTTTCAGTTTTCAAACGATATAATAATAAAAGTTATAAATAATAAAAATATATGAACGAAGACATCAGAGGTTTTGATTTTAAAACAGACTTCCAATTTTCCTTTTAAGGGTGAACAAGTCGTCCACCTTCCCATACAAACGTGGAAGGGTAACTAACTCCACTGTTTGACGTTGACCAACCAAAACTAAGGATTATAACAATTTATCTCGTCATATTCCATGTCTGTATACACCGCAAACCGTAAAAAAGTATTCATTTAAAAAATATAAGCCTTCTTAACTTTCAATCAGGTCCGACAAAATATTGGATGTTCCAGCGGCAGAAGATATTGTGTCAAAGTGTTCACACCATACGACACTGTTTTGAACAGAAGCAGTGGACATTAGTTTTTTTCATCCGACACCAACAATTTGGAACTAGGTCTAACTAAAGAAAGCTCAGAAATAAGGTCAAAGCCTAAGTTTCCCAGCAAATTGGCACGTAGGCCTGAATAACTAAGCACAGGCGTATGTTCAAAGCGATCACTAATGAACCTCGCAAGAAAACTCGCGCGCGCCATTTTAACTTGTAAACTTATTGACGTGGGACGTAACTCACTATCCGGCAAATTTTTTTTCGAATACATTTTGGATCAGCATGTACCTACTTTGACTATTATAGGGTCTCTTCCGGTTCTTTTGACTGAAGTTAGATTAGAGTACAAAATTCTTGTAAAACCGTACAGAGGCAAGCCTTACCTGCATATTGTGTGTAGTGTGGAAATGCTCGTACGTGGGATATTTAAAAAAGAAACAACGCCTCTATAACTAGATACTTAAAAAGTTTTTAGTTTTGAAGTTAGTCTCATTCTCTCAGCCAGTGCCAGTCAAAGTTCATTTGATTTTCTTCTACAGTCTCCCACATTTCATTTGCTGCACACACGAGGATATAAAAAAAAAACGTGTGGTTCACAACTGCAACGGAAGTTTGAATGCATGCTCTAAATAATTATGTAAATACGTTTTTGGTTCATTATAACGACAAAAAACTATGTTTGAACTCATTGATCAAATCAGGTACCAACCTATGCAGGTCAGTCATGCAATTAGTTTTAATATAAATAGTTGTTTTTTTTGTTTTTTTTTATACAATATAGGCAACCGTTTGACCACAATCTCACCTCATCATCATCATCAACCTATATTGGTCCACTGCTGGACGTAGGTCTCTCCCAAGACGCGCCACTGAGCCCGGTCTTCGGCTCTTCTCATCCAGTGTTTGCCAGCTACATGTCTCAGATCGTCACCCCACCTAGCCGGAGGGCAATCTCACCTGATGTTAAGCAATGACGTGATCGACGATGTAGCACGGTTACCTAGAAGATACCTATTCACTCTACTCTTGAAAACTTCCAAACTTCTAGTATGATTTTCATTGCGCCTCAAACGGAACTAAGATAAAATACCAAAAAAGGGGTGATGTGAAAACGCAAGGTCCCAGAAGACAAACATTTTGGCCCTCTGTAGTGTTACCACCTGTTTGCTCGTGGTGGGAAGTCGATTGAATGTAAACAGTCATGTTTTATTTGGAAACACTCTGTAAACAAACTACTTACCTATGTAACTGAAAAAATAATGATATTAGACGAGTAGATGTACCTAAGTATGGTTTTTTGATAAATTGAGTTTACATAGACGAATTATGTATGGTTTTTTTCTTCAATTATTAAATATTTTTTTTTATTTTCAAAATTGCAAAATAAGCAAAATACATTGATACTGTACAATTAATTAACCAACATCTTATTAACATGTATTTAAACAATTAATTTACTTGTGACTTTGAAAAAAAAACAATTGAAATTGGAACCCGACCTTAAAAAATAGTAATAAAAAGTATACCTAAGTACCTTTAGTAGGTACCTACTCACCCCTAATATTTTTAGATCCTGACGTAACGACTACTGCGTAGGTACTTGTTTACAATTTTTTTTTAAAGAGTAGGTACTATTTCTACAAAATCCTTTTTGGATCATGTAGATGTAAAAAAAAAATTTGGTACCTAAGTAATTAAAAAGTTTTCAATTATGTACGCAAAACCCTTACAAAAAAAGAAGTCGCCTAAAAGTTAAAGAACTTAAAAGAATTAAAACATCCAACATTCATATCAGATCATCTGAACAAACCTCAAAATTCATAAAACCGCTCCTTACGAATGGATCCTACGAAAAGTGAAGATAAGGGTAAATTATGACGGAGCTAACCATTATAATAATATTAATTCGTCTGTCGCGTTCCTCAGCAACGGAGATGTTATCACTGGACTTACCTTAGACGCAGTGTAAGCTGGGGGGAAACTTTTTCATTCGTCCGAAAAAATTATAGATTTTTTTACACACAGTAAAATTTTTTTCAAATAATTAAAAAACATAATTGAGAACCTCCTCCTTTTTTGAAGTTGGTTAAAAAAAATAACGATGTTGATTTATCACCGAATTTGTATTTGACGTAGGTTCAAATTTAACCCTTAACGTGTAGACTGTGGACTGTAGGTCCTTGTTACCCTTCTAACCCATCTAAGACAAACAGCCGGAACACTTGCATTCCTATAAATTCTGAAGAAGGAATTAAACTTGTCACGGAACCCCATTATCGTAACGTTTTATGCAAATAACTTCTTGTACTGAAAATTGGAGTGTTTTTGTTTGTTAGTATTTTAAACAAGTAGGTACTTCATAGAAAAACTCTATTGAAGACGTGATCTGTGAGGTGATACACTACTCTCTCATTCTGAGACGCAAAGGTGTTTAGTATGTTTCAGTATTTTCTTCAATTTGAAACAAAACCGTACGTCTTACATATGACTTTTATGGGTAATTTCGAAATATTTTGAGTACCTAAATAAAGACATAAAAAGTGATGACTCACCATCAGGTGACCATCGCCTTTACATTGGCCTTATTGAGCACGTCCACTACTTCTGAGTGATTTCTACCTCATTTTCCATTCCTCAAAAATAAGTGCGAAATAAAACATTGTTGCAAGTATACAGGCGTCATGGCTCAGTCGGTAGTAGCTCTGCCTTCCGTGCTGTGGGTCGTGGGTTCGATCCCCACCGAGAACAAACATTTGTGTGTTGTAAACATAGATGTTTGTTCTGTGTCTGGGTGTTTCTATGTATTATAAGTATGTATTTACAAAAAAAAAAAAAAAAAGTATGTATGTATTCTATCAGCCATCTAGTTTCCATCGTACAAGCTTTGCTTAGTTTGGGACTAGAAGGCGTTGTGTTAAGTGTCCGTGAATAAAAAAAAAAAAAAAAAAAAAAAAAAAACTGATAAGTTCTCAATGTTTCAACTTAAATATAAAAACTTAAGTTCATTATCATCAGCAACTCATCCTTCGCATCGCGACGGTTTTATTTTCCGCCGTTAAAGTTAATATTCTCAGTTTTGTTTGCATTATTTGAGCTGGTAAAGACCGAGGCACACTAACTGCAAGGAGCTATTTAATTTTGGAAATGACTTGGAAGTTTGAATGGAACATTTTTGGTTTGACTTTACAGTGAAATTACTTTTTATTTGGTGCCAAAAAAAAATCTTATTTCCAAAACACAGTACTTAGATAGATAGATATATTCTTTATTGCACACCAAGAAAAGAAGAAAAACAATAAAAGAGAAAGAGTACTTATTACCTACCATTTGTACTTTTTGGCTTAAAAAACTCTTTAGTCCAATTTTAGCTCTTGAGCAGCCTAAGCTTTTAGAGTTCCCGCTCAAACTCTAGCACGAATAATAATTTTACACTTATTGGATCACTTCGGGAAAGCTAATTTTACTTTTCCTCTGACACTAAAGCGAATATCTCTTACTCTGGCATAAAAAGTAATTTTGACTCTAACGCGCCCTCCGAAGCACGGAAGCGCTCAGATGTAAATGCCACTAACGGTCACCCATCCAAATAGTGACCGCGCAGAACGGTGCTTAACTTAAATAATCGGTGAAAATTGACTAAAAGTGCTTCACTATTTATCTATACTAATATTATTAAGATGAAAGAAAAGTCTAACACGAATGACAAATTTGACTCAAACTCTGGCCTCAAACACCTCTATGCCTTAACTCAAAAATTTTTAACACCTGGTGTGTCCAGATCTTAAGCGTTTAATTTGCAAATGGAGCAGTGTCGTAGGCCGCGCAGTTTGGCTTAAGCGCACTCTTAGCACATCGTTCTGGAAAGTGCTCGCGAGGAAAAACGCTTCTTATAAGTACCGATGCTCTTGGAGATAATCTAACTAAAAGCAGAAACGGTTTCCGATGTTACGAAGATTTCTAAATTTTCCGATGCTGTATAAATTAGACCTTTGTCTTCCAATGGAATAAAAACAAATGTAAAAATATTAATTAAAAATAAAAACTTTAGTATTGCTAAGTATATTGTGTAAGCGTTTTTGGCCTTTAAGAAGAACATTGATAGGAACAGTGTAGTAAATAATTAGATACATACACAATTTTTTTAGAAGTTTTAAGCAAGCGTTTGACCGCTATTATGCGGTCGACGATGTAGCACGTCTAAAGTAAGAGGCCTACATTACGCTTAAGTTTTGAGTTGACAATTGTCTAGAGTAAAGCGGGGAATTCACTAGACGGACATGCTCGCGAGCATGTCCGCGAGCATGTCCGTCGGACCTCGCTACTATAGGTCTGTGCAATGTTCGCTAGTGTAGGACCGTCGCAGACAGTCCGGCAGACAGTCCGACAGACAGTCCGGCAGACAGTCCGACGGACATGCTCGCCGACATGCTGGCGAGCATGTCCGTCGGACCTCGCTGCTATAGGTCTGTGCAATGTTCGCTAGTGTATGACCGTCGCAGACAGTCCGGCAGACAGTCCGTGTGCTAGTCCGTGCGATCTCATTTTGTCCGCGCGGACACATGTTCGTAATTCCCCGCTTAAGAGACCTAGATTCCTTAAAGTTTTGATTTGATAATAACGTTTTAGTTTTTATATACCTACTAAAGTCTAGCCATTGTTGAAGTCTAGAGCATTATTCTAGACAATAGCAAACATTATCTATGATAAAGCAGAGCAGGGGTTGAAAATGTTTCAAAAGGCAAGTACTAACGAGATAAAAAGCATTAAGCGCTTGTTAGACAACTTGTAACGAAGGTGAGGCGATCGCTTTTTGTTCCTTACAGTACAACCATAGTGTCTACAATTAAGTATACCAAGTTTATGTTTTTTTATTTTTTTTTATGATAAAAGTAATGGAACAAGCTGATAGCTCACCTGATGTTAAGTAGTAACTTCTGCCTATATCAATGCATTACCTCACAGCGCAAGTCCAATGAGCAAGTTTAATTACATTGCATTTAATAAGATCAAAAAAATTAAATAACAAAAGTGGAAAGGCTTTGTAATTGACTTTACCACAATGTCCACAACGCACAATATTTGAGGCATACAGCCGAGCTGATTGGCTGTTGATTATGATGGCTTGTTTTGATTCATAATTTTTATGAATTTTTTGATGTAGTTAATCACTTTAATTCGGTATTTTAAAACTTAATCTTAGCATAAATAATTTAAAGATCTTAGTAAAAGGCAGAGTAAAGACGCACACAGAAGTGAGTGTGAAGACAGAAAAAAAATCTTGAAATGGTTAAGTTGATCTACCGTTATTTGCTACACTGTCGTTTTGGTGTAAATGTAGACGCCGGTTTAGAACGTGAACATACTCGTACGTGTGTTGGTAACAAGAAAAGTTATATTGAAAGTTCTGTACAACTTCTAAAAGTCATACCTTTGTACAAGTTACTACTTTGATAGAGTTGCTTATTTCGTCACAAAGCTTTTGAAGTTTTTTAACTGTATTGAATAGAAAATGAGTTGGTTTATCACTCTAGACTAATTTGCAAGGAATGATGTTTCTAAAAATACTAATGGAGCTAAAGATTCTATGGTTTCTAAAATATTAAAAACAATTGAGTATTATTAAGATGATATTATCAGCTAAAAATATAAAATATTGAAAAATCCTTTTTGATTTTCATATATAGACTGAATTTACTCGAAGTGAGACTCAAATTCCTTTGCAATATGCTTACGAATCCTAACGACCCTTCTGCATCCTATCTCACACTTGATATCCCCAAATTACATCCAAATCACAGCTAAATCACGGCAGCTTGTTCAATCTTGTCATATTAAAGTGATAGTCATAGTTGTCACGAATTATTGAACTGTCGGTTCCAGCTCAGCTTGAAATTGGAACACGTTAAATAAAACAGGTTGAGTTTAAAAGCCTATGAATTGTCTAAAAGGTTCTTAATTTGAAAAGAAACTTGATTTCGGTCCCACAGGACAGTCCTTCAAAAAACAAAATACCTTGCAAAAAGCGGTTCAAAAATTCAACAAAGAATAAGAATGATTTCTTTGGAGAAGATTTCCTTAGAAGGTTTTTTCAAGTTAGCTGTTCACATAGGACTGTACCAGAAGGTCTTTTTGTCGGTCAGCTGGGCGGAGATTTACGAGGCTGTCATCCCCCGAGGGCGCTCCTATCGACTCCGCTCATAGCTGATCTATCGCTGGACTCCGAAATCTTTGTTATTGCTGATAACATTGGGTCCTGTGTTTTTGATTTGTGCTAATTCAAAAGTATAGTCCGGTATACAACAGAGCCCCGAGTCTGTGCAATTGTTTTGACTTTCGACTCGAGTATAGCATACGCAAACGCATTCGCAAAGGGAGAAATTTTGTATGAAACCCGGATAAGCGCCTCTAGCGGGAGATTTGAGAATTGTGCAATTCCCAACAAAATTTTTCGCTTTGCGCATGCGTTTGCGTGTGCTATACTCGAGTCGAAAGTCAAAATAAATGCACAGACTCGGGGCTCTGCTGATTATGATGTACTCGCACATACACAGGGTGGTAGGAGGTGGATTAACTTTCCCCAAATTTAGTTTCTACAACCTTTGACTGGCCCTAGAAAATAGCTCATCACAAACCAGTCTCGGGCACGCCACAGTAACTTACGGTTTTTTCACATGGGTTTTTTTACCACTTTTCATACATTTAACGGAAGTAGCTATGGATACAACTGGTTACTACAAAAGTCTTAAAAAAAGGCTGCCACAAACGTGGGTGTAGCAAATGGTCCGTTTATGGAAAGCCTTAGGATGTGTTTATACTTATGTTGTGTACCAAATGTACCGATCTCTATATACACGTATAAATAGAAATTATGTAGAATGTAGGTACCTACATGGTTCCTCACCGCAAGTCTCCTGAGACGTGAAAATTAATAACGCCTCAGGCCTATAAGCGAATCTATCCAGATTTAGATTGGATTTGTTGATGGAACCATCAATCCTTAGGTGAGGTAATAAAGCTGAATATTGCTTGAATAAATAATAATCAAGACGTGTGTATTTACTTTGTAACGTTAGCCAACTTTAGTCACAAATCTGACTGAAAGCGTCTTTTTTTTTATAAAATCTGTTCTCTCATTTGAAAGGTTGAAACGAACTATTACCTAAGAACTACATTAGTGGGTCCAAGAAAGTACTAAAGTCCATAGGTAGGTACTTCATGTATAGAATAAATAAAAACAAACTCAATATCATTCATCATCATTATCATTAACAGTCCGTCTCCTCCCATGCTGGGTAAAATTTGGTAGGCCTTATTTTTTCATATTTCTCACAGTACAAAATAAGCGTTATTTGTAACTATCATTCCTCTTCAGATATTTCCCCGTTCAATAGTGAAATGATAGCTGAAATCCAACCCCATTGATCCTTTCAGGAAACTCAATCCCTCCTTTCAAGGGGTATTTCAGAATTCGATAGATCCTTACACTTCTGGCATGATAATAACTCTTAATCGATGACGTTTGAAGCTTCTGTCAAATAACCTTTTTGACAGATATCACTTGTATCATCTTTGTATCAATCTTGGAAGAATGTATCAATCAAAATATCATAATAGCTATTGGATGGCGCCTTCAACTTCTGAATCGAGTTTTGGCATTTTTTGAAACCACATTAGCACTTTTATTTTAATTGTTTTTTGTGTTATTGTGAGTTTGTTTAATTTCGTGCAAATTTTAACCAATAATACTTGAGGTAAGAAGAAGCAGAAGATTTCTCTACAAAACACTTTACATCGGTCATGTTCTGTAAAAAAATATATTATGTGCTTGAATGTTGTAATAATCACACTTTTTAGCTATTCACTACTGCTTATTCATCAAACATCTGCGAGGCAACAGGGTGCAAATCAGCAATGTATAATTAATGTTATCTCTGACAAATGCTTGTAATTGTAACAGTTTAGTCGACTCAGCATGATAAAGACGTAATCAACAGCCATACACAGTTTTTCATTATTAGATGTAAAGTTTACCGTAACTTATTAACATTTACATTGAGATCAAATACTTAAATCCGATGTTTTAAAATTCATTCATAAATCCACAGATTATATCTTTATTATGTAAATTATATTATTAATTAATCGGTTAAAGCTAGGCTTAAGTAAATATCGTGACGTTTTTATGGTAATTTTTGATCACTCGTTAAAAGTTTTACACTATCAATGCATTTAAAATTCTAAATTGATTCACAATTAAGTAATACTCGTAAATAATCAATCACAGCATGTTTGTTTAAACTATTTTCTTTATTACTGTTTTTAAAAACGACTGTAATTTGATTTTGATATAGAAAATAATAATTTAGTAAGTATTTAAATTACTTAATAATTTCATATTTTAATTACTCTGTAAAAAAAATTATTAAGAGGCTTAACCTGATGATGCTGCGACATTGTAAAGGTCACGGGATGTCGTTTCATAGATGATACGGAAAATTAATAAATAATAATAAATAAATATTCACGGACACTTACCACAACGCCGTCTAGTCCCAAACTAAGCAAAGCTTGTACGATGGAAACTAGATGGCTGATAGAATACATACATACATTTTTTTTTTGTAAATACATACTTATAATACATAGAAACACCCAGACACAGAACAAACATCTATGTTTTTACAACACACAAATGTTTGTTCTCGGTGGGGATCGAACCCACGACCCACAACACGGAAGGCAGAGCTACTACCGACTGAGCCATGACGCCTGTCAATTATCAATGGGAGATCAATGGGAGAGGACTAATTGGAAAGCAGACGCCATCATCAGATGGGAATAATAAATAGGCTTCAACGGGCTGTTATAAAGGCTTTTTAGTATAATTTAGGTATCTGAGGTGTCTTTCATTTGTTTATAATGTACCTACTTACTACTACATTTAAAAAATGTTTAAATTGCTTAGTATAGTTTATGTAGGTATTGTTTAATAATTTAGTGCCCAATAAATTTACTTTACTTCAAAAAAATGCTTAGGAGAGAGAGATAGAGGACTGAGTTTAGTTATTGACTTCATCACGCTGATGATGACTGTAAACGAATTATTTTTTAACCATACGACGATATTTCTGATTCAATTAAATACAGTTACTTAATTTTATGTCATCTTAACTTAACAGATTACAATGAACACTAACTAAAAGACAATAACTTCTTCTTAACACTAATCGCGGTCAAGAGTAGAATAAAGTTTTATTTTTATTAAGAAACTTAATGAAGACATGACAGTTTTAAAAGAAAATGTATTAAGTAACTTTTTTAATATTGTATTTTTTTTGTAAAAAAATATGTTAATGATAATTGTTTATTTGCTATAAGTATTGGTACAGTAATAGCTGTTAATTAAATTACAATTAAGTACATCCACAAAACTTAGTTAAAATTTTGTGACATGCCAATATAAAATAATATGTACCTAATTGAATACATAAGTATTTATGTCAATGTTCAAAATGTTGTATTTCTTTCTCTATGTGATGTTTACTGATTATAAAATACTTAAACGCTTTCAACAATCATGCGACTAGGGTTTTAGTACTTCATAATTACAAATATATTTTTTTAATTATAAAAAAATCATAACTTGTTTTGTTAATTTTTCTACTTAGGCATCTATTCCTTTAGCGATGTTCACTAAAACGCTCGGCCTCTTAATGAGAAACAATAAAATAGTTGATGGTGCTTCCTCCACAGCTTCGTGTTAATCACGAATGCAGTTAATTGTGCTCTGTGGTTGGATGCTCTCTTTGAAAATGCTTGTTTCATTTTAATATCCTTCATAAAAAGTTTAATTATCATTATTATCAACCAGAAGACGCCCACTGCTGCATTTTTTAATTTTTATTGTAAGGTTTGTAAGAGTCACTGTTCGTGGTAGTCAAAATATAAATCTTGAGACCTAACCATTTTAGTTTTTAACGACTGCTTCAGTTAAATTTATTATTCAGACAAAATTACATAACCACGTGATCTTTATCTGCTATATTGTGCAAAGGTTTATTGATAATGTTAGCTTAAATGTATGAAAAATTCAATTTAACTTAATATCTGCATTAACGAAACTATTTCAAAGTTGCGCAACTATCTTAGACTTGGCAGTTAAGGGGTTAAATGGTGCAAGCGGGGCTAACAGACCAACTCCACTAAATTAAGATTCTTAGTTCGCATTCCCAATCGCCTTTTAAAAGTACCTGCGAAGCATTCCTGCAGCTGGAGGGAGGTTGAGGAATGCGGGACTGACAGACTCCAAGTTAATGAGCTTAATTTGCTGAAGGCACAAACGAGAACTTTGGAGAATGCGGTGATTATTGAAATAGGTTAATTATTGAGGGAAATTAACAATTTCGACACTTGCAGTTGGAGTTTGTTAGAGATAGAATGAAACACGGCAGAGAATCTACTTTCTTATTATGTTTGGCTACGACTAGATGCCTAACCTAATTCAATAAAAATAATCATACAGTAGTACCTACTGAAGTACTTTTGAGTTTCAGGCTTCTAAGAGGGATCATACAAAAAAGCGCAAATAGGTTAAAGTACAGAAACTTGAGAAGTCAATGCTCTAAAGTACACATAATTTGAATTTGCACACATGATCCCTGACCCCCTATAAGCCTGCCATTAGGCCGGCCATACATTAAGCTGAGTACACATCTAACGACCCATTACACTCGGCGCGTCCACACCGGGTGTACCATGCATTCTGGCACTTCGAAGCTGGTCTCGCCGCATCTTGCGCACAAATTACACGCAATTACAAAAACCAAAATACTTAGACCCGTCCATCTTCCCCTGACCTCACGTAAAACGGACATAGAGAAGCGACAAGGAAGGAAGAGATGAGCATAGTTACATTGGTCGTAGTTTACCGGTGTATTGTACCTTTGAAACTTTTACGATCGAAATGTAGCTTTAAATACGGCTATTAAGGTCGCAATTTCCGGGATTGTGGGGGTTACTCGGGAGCCATACAAATTGATCCCATCAGAGGATCCCGAAACCGAGGCTTAAGGAGCGGGCTCGGGAATCGCACTATTTATATGAGCATTAACTTGATAGTCGGCTTTGTAGTGATGTTATTGGTTTAGTTGCCGCTTAGATGTGCTTCGACGAGATTGGATCTGTTCTGATGGAAAATTATGTTTTTGATTGTTTGTTTCGACTTAGAATGAAAATGGTTCGATATTTAAGTATTTTTTATATACTAACAGTCATTCTTTTGTGATCATTAATATCTTTTGCAACGCCAACTGTTCAAAAACTCTTTTTTTTTTCTATTCTATTCTAAAAACTACATAAGATGCTTTAACAGACTAAA
Organism: Eulithis prunata; assembly: GCA_918843925.1. NCBI lineage: Eukaryota > Metazoa > Arthropoda > Insecta > Lepidoptera > Geometridae > Eulithis > Eulithis prunata. The sequence continues at coordinate 284,640 of OU974016.1, read as the reverse complement.
GATTAATCAATGTCACACCTACAAAATCTAAAGAGCTACGTTAGGTTTAAGGACGGGCTTATGGCTAGGTTTAGGTATAGGTAACCTTTATTACTTTGTATCTATCAAAACTAGTTTTATTACGACAGTTAGTCAGAATAGCCTCTATAAAAAGTTTGACCAGCTTTAGCCCCTAAGGTTTACGTCTAAATCTGGGGAATAAAGCACGTAACTCAAGTTTATAGGGTAAATAAAGACGAAGCGGCAGTTACACTGAATTTGACAAACGGCCAACAAAAACCTCCAGGGCAGTGTGACGCGTGCCAAACTGCCCCACTTTACCCTACTAACGAAAATAAATCTTGAGTAAAGATTATAAGGGTCAAATTGGTATGAAGATGACAATGGTGGTCATTTTTGTAAACCACTACCAGTATTTTGTTGTATTTAAGTGGTTGATTCAAGTTTTATTAAACTTGAATAGCTTGTTAGGATACTTGAATCTTGATAACTTGTCAGTAATATTTATTGATTCCAAATAATTCCCAAATCACTGAATGATTTTTCTAATCCCCAATTATAAATGCGACGCATGTCTCTAATTCTATTGTATTGTTATTACAACCTATTGGTGTGACAGACGGACAAGCCGATAATATCTATAGATAAATTGGATGCGGGTGTCACCGTTGTGTCCAAACAGACAGACAATTTATTGTTTGTTGATCACGTTTTTGTCGTGGAATTAGCTAGTTGTGTTCGACTTTATGTGGGTTTCATTGTGAGTCATTGAAGTTAAGATTAGTTATCATTTATCAAGTCAACGATTTTCCTGCCTTTCTTGTCGATAAGGCCAATTAGGCTGATATTATTATGTGCTATAAGTCTACTCCATCTAAATCATGTCCTAGACACTGACGCTAGTTACTTTCATCACTTTGCAAATATGTATATCAAAAGTAGCTATAATTTTTTTTAATAATACCCGGGAATGTTCTTAGCATTAAGTCCTCCTAGCATTATTTGTTTATGTAAAATTTCAAAATAAAAAATAACTCAAATAACAGTATTATTTCTTCTTTGTTGATCTAGAAGCCCATAGCTGCTGTTATCACAACAAATTATTAATACAACTGAATGTTATGATTTGTAATGAACCATCCCGAAGGGTTCTTTGAGTTATTGAGATACATTTTGGTTGTTTTAACGCCAGATGCTATTTAGATGCTCTGCTTTATTGCTCAGCGCTCAGAGTACTTATGGACTTGAAGATTAGTTGCTGTATGAACAACGGCTGTCGACTAACATATCAAATGTAAATTAATCTAATTATTATCTGTCCATTGGTGTGAACCAACAAAATAAATAACATCAATTTTAAAAGGGAATGAAGATTTAATTTTTATTTTAGTGATGTTTTCTTAAATTTTTTGTCTAGTAAATATGACGTTTAATAAACATTTGAGATTTATAATTTGAAGACTTTATAGTGTCATGTAGATTTTTCAATTAATTTCTACTTGCTCTGATTATCGAGGTCGATCGAAGAAGATTGTCGAGGCATCTTTACATAGAATAAACAGCTTGGTTCAGGGAAAACTCCCTTAATAAACTTGCTTACGCTTGACACGTTCATACAATCGTCTCTACTCTACTATCATGACTCTATCCGCGGTCCCCCACTATTTGTCATCGAAGAGCTTCATTTAGAAGAGCGGTCATGTTCGTCGACAGATTTATAAAGGTTCATGGTTCTCATGTGATTCTGAAGTTTAGATTAATATGTTATTTCCCTCGCTTTAAATAAATATGGTAAGTGCTTGAAAGATATATTGTTACCATTGAAATTTCAGGAAGCATAATACTTGAGTAGAGTTTCCATAGTAGGAATTATTCTGACTTGTATTTATTTTTCGTTTTAATGTTCTTCACATTCAGATAAACACATTTTTTAGTGATTGGTAGTATAGGTGTTGGTGAACCTAACAATTATGAGATCTGACTCTGACTGAGGGCATGTCAAACAAACCTGTGAGCTATCACTAGTAGCAGATTTCAATTTCTCAAACAGTTCCAAGCAAAAGGTTTTTTATATTAGTTTTTAGTCTCATGAATTTCTTAGTCAACTTTTACAGAAAATTCAACTTTATTTCAAGGGCAACACACTGCTATATTATTAAGTGATTTTTGTTACTTTTCTGTCTCAAAACTTGTTAATTTGTAACAGTCCAGTGAAAACATCGAAATAATTCCGCGTTTAAAATCGGAAATACAGTAGAGCTTTCATATCGGATATCCGCCACAATAGCAATAAAAAGCTTCATCCAAAGAACAGTGAGAGGTAACTGTAGAGTACCCTACGAGTCATTTGACGTAATGCACAGTAAGCACGTTTCTGTTCACGGTTCACTCAAGTTACTAAACACTTTTCATAAAAAATGTCAATAAAACCTTGTAACTACTAATATTTCGTGTTCTAAATTCGTGTCAGTATTCAAGATGTTTCATTGAGATGAGGAAGTGAAAAGAAATTCTAAATGATCAAATATCTCAATTATACTGAAAGAATTCGCGTACCGATTTTGATTAAAAAAAAACTTATACACAAGCCGGTTCTTATTTTGAAAATAAAAACTTCGTTGCTGAAATCGATAGTGTAGGCAATGTAATTAGTACCTACTTTTTGCAAAAATACCTTATTTATAAAGTAATGGATTGCAGCATGTTATTAACCCCGGTTTTTACATGCGTAATCTCGTCTCGTTCATACACGACTCACACTTGCCGTAACATGTATCTGCCACTCGACCACTCGCTTCATCAATACCGCTCTGTCATCTTTTTTCGTGTCGGTTTAAAAACTTCGTAATAAATCGTTTCAACGTTTCCAGCTTAAGAATAGCATTTTACTATCGCAGAGACGGGATTTGGGATCAAAAGGAGGAATATAAATGGTGTGCGGACCTCGGAGGCTGGAGGAAATACTTATCCGATTCGTACCGTGGATGGAGTATGGAAACGTTTGTATATACACACAGTGTTATTTTGGTTACCTAGTTTGGTAGTGCCTGGGACAATGTTTAGATAAAGTAGGCTTGCCCTGTACCATCCTCTCAGCCTAGTCAGGCATATCCACAGGGAAAACATCGTCAATACGTGCGGAGCTGAGTAAGCCAAGGGTTTCCTCACGATGTTTTCCTTCACCGTTTTTGGCTATGGATGTAGTCATGCTTTTGTAGTACCCGGATAAAAAGTACTGAATAAGTTATACTCAGAAAATAGCATTAGCACTTAAACAACGATTTGTAAGAATTGATATTGAAAAATTTCAAACCACTCTTAGCTACTAAGTAATATCCCGCAAAATGTTTTTTTTTTTTTTTTCTAAAACACAATGATGTTTTTAATTATTATGAAAAGATTTAGAAGTTTTTTTTGTGATGGCCTTTGAATACTTCTTTTATTCGCAAAACCTTTGCCTTGTAGTCCAGGTTTAAAAGCTCTGCCGTGTCTAGAAGTGTGTGTGTAGTTCTCTACTCTATGGTCGAGTCCGCTCTAGATTTTCCATCTTCGTATGACGTTTTGTTATTTACCTCTCCTCCAGTTTGTCATTGTCAGGGTCCCGTCTGCCTTTTTGGTGTTTTCTCTATCAGTTTAGATAAGATAGGAAAAGCTCTACGTGGATCGGGTTGCGTAGGATATGTGGAAAACGGAGACAGTTGGAGCTGTATCTTATTCGTCTTGGGTAGGGAGGTTAGGTACCTACTTATTGAATTTTGTTGTGTTTGCTATCTTAAACAACGATTTTTAATTTCATTGTATCTTTTAGATGAATTCATAAGTGCTTATTACTGGATCTGTTTTCTCTTAATGCTTTAAGTAATTAGTATCTTTTAGTAGGTACAAAATAATAATTAGATTTTTTCAACATAGATTACATACTTAGAATGACGGTTCAAGCTCTTTTGATTTATTCTAAACTTTGTTAAAAATGCGATATGATAGGTATGTTGCTAAATGCCAAGTTGAATCGACTCATGTGACTTAAATTATCTCTTATTCGACTCTACTATCATCTTCAAATGACTGCATAACAACGCAACGTAATGCTAAAACGCCAGGCTCCCATCAAGCGGATTCAGCCATTGTATCTAAAAAACTGAGCAACACTAATCCCCAGCAATAAATCCAGGAAATTAATCAAGATAAGGAAGAGGGACGTCCGGTATCGCGCCGTCCAGCGCGTGTACTGTTCGCACTCATTGAGCCGTGTAAAAAGATACAGCACCCCTATTTGATTACACCACCCTGTTTATGTCGGCCTGGTACTTTCAGAAGCTTTCCTTTATCCTGGTTTGTTGGTATAGAAAGGTTTTCTAGCTCAACAAGTTTTTCTACGGCATTTTATATCAAATGATTTCAGTTTTTGGCTTTTATTTTTTGTAACAAAACTGAGATATAAATTTCTTTTATTATGGTAATAATTGAATTGAATCCCACTCACAGTTGAAACTATTTCAGCTATCCGTTTTTTTCTCTTTATTATTGGTTAAAACCTGTTTTTCATCACTTCTGTTATCCTCTATTCGTAATTTTGAAATGTTAATTCAAGTAAAGCCACATTATCTATGAGAAACAAGATTGTGGCTATCATGAACCATAAACAATACAGTGTTTGCAATATTATTATGTTTGTGTTCCTACAAGCCTCCTTTATGTTAAGCTTATATTTCACCTCATAAATAATCTACCTACTTCAATGTAATATTAATAGCCTAGTAGTATTATTATTTCCGTGGTATTAGTCACAATTATAATTCGTCGCTTCATTCTTCAGTTATAAAACATGGTAGTATCTTTTTATGCTACTGGCAACTTCGCACGTTTAAAAAGAAAAATAAAATAAAATCAAGGTACACGTTTCCTTCCTGCGGTACGGCCTGTGACAGCTCGTCATTCTTTTTTTGTGCGCGGCAACGAGCACACACTTCATTTGCAGAACAAAAGTTGAACGAAATGCCGAAACGTAGTGCCGACGAAATGTTAGAATATTATTCTAAAAAGATTAAAACACTTCGTAAGCAAAATACCGCCAAAAAACGTCGCGTGATTGTGTATTCGTCATCATCTGATTCCGATGAAAACTCAGGTAAGTTTTTACAATCAAAAAATACTTAAGTGAAGTGATAATTTATGTGTCATGCGATCTAAATATCAGCATCTGTAAGCTTCCCTGGAGGATCAACTGCGGGTTATCACGATGGGTTAGCATGATGCTTAAAAACTGCCTAGAGGTTCGACTGCGGGTCAACACGAAGGTTATAATTTTTTCGAAAACCAAATCATTCGGTTTTCTTAAAAAATTCATTTCGAGAAAAAATATATTTATTTTTTCTACATACCCTCAAAATAATAAAAAATATTTTGTTGTTTAGATAACGGAACGCAATTGACAGAAGAATGCAATCATGTCGATAGTGAAACAGCACCGGTGCCGGTTCTTCAAACACCAGACGAGGCCTCAGTGGCCCCGCAAGAGACTACTGAAACTGTGCCTGAACTCGACCCAGAGTTATTACAGGCTTTGGGCGATGCTTCAGATGACCTTCCAGTTTATGGACCTGATATACATGACAAGCTGGCCCAACTTTGGCTACCAATCCTCAAAAAAGGAATACAGAAGGAAGTAAAAGATAAGCTTTTAAAAGATTATTCTATTCCAAATAATTGCAAACTGCTGAAAGCACCCACATTAAACCCGGAAATATCCGCTGCCGTCTCTGATATAGTGAGAACCAGAGATAAGAAAATTCAGGCCAAACAAGACCAGCTGGGCCTCGGCATATCAGCGATTAACAAAGCTATGAGTCTGCTTTTAACCAGCGATGACAAGATACAAGCCGTAAAAATATTATCAGACGGCTGCCGTATACTAACAGACATCCACTATACCGAATCCCAAGTGAGAACCAAGCTCATCACTCCAGGATTAGAGAAGGCATTCCTTACTTTAATACAAGACCAAGAAAGAGATGAAACTCTCTTTGGTAGCAAACTGCCTGAAAAAATTAAGGCCTCTAAGGCGATTGAAAAACAAGGGTTGCAAATCAAAAAGGCTCCCAACCCGAAGCCTTCTTCTGCGGGTACTCAGTCGACAGCTGGCCGTTTTCAACACCAGGGAAACTGGTCGGGCCCCCCTCGTTACCCACCATCAAGAAGGGGGGGGCGATCAGCTGCATACAAGACGACAACGCAACAACCGTATCGACGACCCCAACCAACGACGTCGGCGCACTCCTCGCGTCCTGCGTCGAGCGCGAGCTACAACAAACATGCCCCTACGAAGCAGTAACGCAGGTACATGCCGGCAGATTACAATTTTATTATAATTGCTGGATTGGCATTACTAAAAATCAAGTTATTTTGGATCTGATTCGTAACGGTTATAATATACCATTTAATCGTAAGGTACAACAAAGTTATCATTCTAATAATAATAGTTCTCTTTCAATTATAGAAAAGAATGAAATGAGGTTGGCCATCCAGCACCTTACAGACTTAGGCGCCATTACTAAGTGTAAACCACAAAAAGATCAATTTGTTTCAAATATTTTTTTAGCATCTAAACCGAATGGTGGGCATAGATTTATACTAAACCTTAAACAGTTAAATAAGTTTATTTCAAATGTCCATTTCAAAATGGAGGACCATAGAACTGCTTCGAAATTGATACCTAAACATGGATTCATGGCGACCATCGACCTTAAAGAATCGTACTTACATGTTCCAGTAGCTAAGTCTGATCGTAAGTATTTAAGATTTCAATTTGACAAAACTACATACGAATTTAGTGCTATGCCTTATGGCCTTTGTTCGGCCCCGCGAACCTTCACAAAGATAATGAAAGAAGTTGTAGGTTATATGAGACATCGCGGATTTAGATCTGTAATATATCTTGACGATTGGCTCTGTCTAGGTGACACTTACGATGAGTGCCAAAGAAATGTTACTGAAACTCTTAAATTACTTAACTGTCTAGGTTTTGTGGTCAATTTCGAAAAAAGTTGTTTACATCCTAAACAATGTTGCAAATTTTTAGGATTTATGTACAACTCAGTGGAAATGACAATATCACTACCATTGGATAAGCGGCAAAAAATATTACAATTAGTACAGAAGTTCTTGCGATTACCAGTTTGTACTATTAGGGAATTCGCCCACTTGTTAGGGGTCATTACATCAGCTTGCCCAGCTGTAAGGTACGGGTGGCTCTATACTAAAGAGTTAGAGAGACAAAAATATTTAGCTCTTCAAAAACATCAGTCATATGAAGCTAAATTTAAACCGTCTGTTTCTATACTACCAGATTTAAAATGGTGGTTAAACAATATTGATTCCACAACATTTCCCCTAGAAGCCCCTCATTTTGTTCTGGAAATTTTTACGGATGCGTCTAGAACAGGATGGGGCGCATATTGTAAGAGCAAACGCGTAAACGGTAGATGGAAAGATAGTGAACTAGATTTCCATATAAATTATTTAGAATTACTTGCTGTTTTCCTGGGTCTGAAATGTTTTGCTCGCGAATACAATAATTGTAGTATTTTGTTGCGCGTTGACAATACAACTGCTTTAAGTTACATCAATAGGATGGGAGGGATCCAATTTCCTCACTTAACGGACCTAACAAGAACCATTTGGCAATGGTGCGAAGAGCGAAATATCTGGCTGTTCGCTTCATATATTAATACAAAAGACAACATAGAAGCAGATCAAGAGTCTAGAAAAGTTAACCCGGATATTGAATGGCATCTTTCTACCTCGGAATTTCAAAGAGTAGTAACAGCTTTTAGCCAGCCAGAAATAGATCTTTTCGCTTCTCGCACCAACGCAAAATGTGAAACCTATGTCTCGTGGAGGCCAGACCCAGACGCCATAGCAGTTGACGCATTTACTATGAGCTGGAAAAATATGTACTTTTATGCATTTCCACCGTTTTCACTTGTCTTAAAATGCATAAAGAAAATTATTACGGATGAGGCTGAAGGTATCCTAATATTCCCTAACTGGCCGTCCCAGCCTTGGTTTCCCCTGATTAAAAAACTGATTCGGTCTGATATTATATATTTTACCCCAAATCCTTTGTCCTGTTCCAGGACTTCTCCACCGCCGAGACAGTTTACCCTGGCTGCAGCGGTGCTCTCCGGGCTGCCTTTAAAGCAAGAGGCTCACCAAGCCTGTCACTCGACCTAATAATGGCTTCCCTTTCCAAAAACACTCTGCTTCAGTACAATGGAACCTATAAACTGTGGTGGCAGTTCTGTCATACTCTTAATCAAAACCCATATGTAGGTTCACTCTCAAACATAATGTTATTTCTCACTGAACAGTTTAACAATGGGGCTGCTTACGGATCATTAAACAGTCATCGCTCAGCTCTAGCTTTACTGTTAGGCAGTAACATAACCGCCGATGACCAGGTGAAACGCCTCCTCAAAGGTGTCTACAAGTTAAGACCAGCTTTGCCGAAATATACTTCCACTTGGGATCCTCAAGTTGTTTTAAATCATGTTGCGGATTGGATACCCAATAGAGACCTACCCTTAGAAAAAATCTCCAAAAAATTAGTCGTTCTTTTGGCATTAAGTACAGGACATAGAGTACAAACACTCTCCCTAATAAAATTAGAAAATATTGTTGTTGATTCCACTGGCGTTAAAATAGGTATTTCTGATGTGATCAAAACATCTGCTGCTGGTCGTGAGCAACCAGTACTGATTTTACCTTATTTTCAAGAAAATAGAGCAATATGTCCCGCTACTATAGTAGAGGACTACATACATGTTACAAAAAATATCAGATCTGAGGCAAGTAGTCATATGATATTAACTTACAAGCGACCACACAAGCCAGCAACTGCTCAATCGATCAGCAGATGGATAAAGCAGGTGCTGGGCGCGAGCGGCGTGGACGTGTCGACGTTCAGCGCGCACAGCACGCGGCACGCCGCCACGTCCGCAGCACACACCGCCGGCCTTTCCTTAGATACCATTAGGAAAGCGGCTGGTTGGACTAGTACGTCGCAGTCGTTTGCAAAGTTTTACCATCGACCAATCGTAGACGAGAGTAACTTTGCTAGATCGATATTATTAAGTAATCAGTAAGAGTGATTGATTATAAGTATAAATATATAATATTATAAATCATAGTATTTATAATGTCAAGGTTAGAATTGTATTCGTTTCAGAGTTTATTACTAAGATACCTATGATTAAGTTGTAAAATCCGTAATAAATTCTAGTTATACAAATAACCTGCTTTTACTATCACAAAATTTTCATCTCTAAACATCTACCATGTTTTATAACTGAAGAATGAAGCGACGAATTATAATATATGATCAAACGAACTTGCAAAGTGAAGTTCGATCGATATTATATAAGTTCGCTTCATTCGAAGTTATATACACCCTCCCACCCAATACCCAAGAAAAATTTTGTGTTTTCTTCTCTAAAAGAATGACGAGCTGTCACAGGCCGTACCGCAGGAAGGAAACGTGTACCTTGATTTTATTTTATTTTTCTTTTTAAACGTGCGAAGTTGCCAGTAGCATAAAAAGATACTACCATGTTTTATAACTTCGAATGAAGCGAACTTATATAATATCGATCGAACTTCACTTTGCAAGTTCGTTTGATCATATATTATACATATAATTTAATTTAAATTTTGCACTAAATAGTTAGGTAGGACATAATTTATTCCGAAACCAAATCATCGTATTATCATATAGAAGACCGCATTCATTCGCCAAAGCTGAAAGGTAGGTCAATCTAAACTAATAGAATTATTTCGATCATCAGTAACCTGAAGAGTCGGCTTTTCAGCAGTAAGAACTGTGTCACCAGCAAAGAATACTTTATTATCTCCGCGTGGGTCCTCCTGCATTTCCACTACAATATCGTCTAGACAGCATACATTACTCTGCCTACATTGTCCTTGTACACCGTAAAAGTCCCGGAGCCCGTTTTGGAAGCATTGTGCCAGAAATTTATTGTTATTAAACTACACAAAGTTATCTATCATCTAAACGAGGAGAGATATTCGCAGTGAGATCGTAAGTTTGAGAAAGCAAATTAGATCAGCTGCAAAAATTATTACGAATATCTGCTGAGTTTTGCTTGTTTTCGTTTCTGTTTTGTGTTAAATTGTATGTATTTTAGCTCCTGATTCTTTATTTAACAAATGAATTTTGTCTCGGGTAAAACTAAACACATTTTATTGGTACAAATCCAGGAAGCTCGCGCTCCTAAAAACCATTTAGCTGCTACAACTCGCGGGATGTCAGGAATCTAGACGTAGGAATTTTTATTGTTCCTTACTCGAGTGGATACGGTAAATATTTAGAAGATTTGTACCTATCCTATACTATTTTGTACTTTACCTTCAAGTGCATAGTGCTAGAAGACTAGACTTAGGACAAAAAAGTCTATATTATAGTTAGTACGGAGATAAGTATGTATGCATTCTGTATCAGCTAAGCCAGATGGCTATAGATAGATAGGTATAGATTTAACAAAAGCCAGAGCTTAATCCTAGTCCACAAGCACAATGGCACCAACCAGCTGTAACAAATTACAAATCACTCAGATATAAATCAGCACTACCGACTGTTTGTCATCTGTTGAGGCGTGCGGGTTCAGATTGTTTATTCCGAGTTATTATGATCTGCTGTCGCAGATACGATAAATGGAATCGTTGGGTTTATTATAACTTGTAATTATGTTTATGAGTTTTGATTTCTGTTGCAAAATGTTAGATTTGAAAACCTGTTTCGTGCGGTGCCAAGATTAGAGCTTATAAAATAAAACGTATGAGACATGTAACAGGAATGAGAAACTTCGCTAAAACACCGCAGTGTTCATTAGTAAAAACAACTTAATTTTTTTTGTGAAGTAAAAACTAGTATCATCTAAGCAGTTGAAATTTGAAAGGATAACGTTAAACTAAGGGTAGAATCCTGTAAAGTTTCAAAGTTGCTTTAAACTGTATGTATAATTATCACAGAAAACAACAAGTGCCCAAAACTAACTCCCGACCCAAATGTCGCACGCAAGTGTGGACACGACCACTCACAACTGATCCCTCCGCTGCGCTTAGCTCCGAACAAACTTGAAGGGTATTATAAGCAACCACAGGTCTGGTTAGTTTTGGTGGTTGGTTTTCTTAACAGGCTGTTGTCGTGGTCCTAAACACACGAAGGTTAGATAATTTGTCTAAAGTTTCGCCCTAAGTTTAAGCAGTAGTTTCTTTATCAGTTTGACACTTCACGGCTCTATTGTTTGTTTTTGGAATGATAAAGTTGTCTTTGGTTTTTACTTCCGGGTGTCGTGTCAAAAATAATATTGCTTTTAGGTAAATAAACACCTTTTATCTTTTATATTATCCTGTCTACTTAGTCAACTAACACCAGTGATTGCAGTTTGGTTAAAGAATAACTAGCTCCTTTGGATAATGCTCGTCTAAAATCTCTAAAGTGGCAGTGTTTATGGCAGGTACTGTGGTTACTAATCTGTAGATTATAGAGTCAAGACGCGGATTATTTCAGTATAGACATTCCAACGAATATTCCCACGTAATAAATCACATCTAAACAAACTATTACAAAACCAGCGTCCTATTTCGGCTCTTCACGATCTGATAACATTATCCAGTAGTCCTTATAAGGGAGTATTAAAATTAAGCGCCGCTCACGAGATGCACGTAAAGTTATTGTTACCCTAAGAAATAAAGTAGAGATTATCGCTGGCGGTGATAAATCTACCGTTTTGAGGTATTACGCTGTACAGATACTGAATTTGTATATTTATTGTGAACATTTTCACGCTGTTTTGATGGTAGATTCCTCAGATATTGCAGATGGAATTTTTCTGGTTATCATTCATTCCTATTCATTTTGCTGGGCTACGTTACACTGGTCGTACAAAAGGAAATCCACAAAACAAATAATTTTATTCTCTTGCGTCTCACTGAGCATGTTGGTAGGACGGACGGGAATGGTCCAAAACATGTTAATAACTAAATTCAAAGGAATTCGAAACCTTTTTAGTACCCATAAAGTTTATTTATTCTACAACTAGCCACTCTTCTGTCCACAGTATTTTAATTGAGGTAAAAGCAATTACTAAAGGCACTAACCTGAAATCACATTGCCTACCCACTCCCAGACTATAGGAGTAAATATTTAGACTCTCCAAATATTTGGTCCGACGTAAATTTGTCTTTGGTGATTTTCCTCAGAATTGAATAGGCATCTTAAATTGTGTTATAGAAGCACAAAAGAGGTGCTCAAAATAGCTTCTTGCAGACATTTCTAAATATGGAATTGAAAATAGCTTTTAGCGTGAGCATTTTAATCCTGAAATAAGTGTTATCAAATAGGATGGAACACTGAATTAGAATTGAATTAACCCTAAATATTTTGTTCAGTAGATGTGGGGCAAACACAAATCAGGATACCAAAGAACAAGAGGAATACCAATGTCTTCATAAACCTACACGAGGGCCAAAAGTCGTTACTCCCGAAGACATAAACGCCAACTAAGCTAGGAGTCGATTGCACCAATAAACACACTGTAAACCGTACGATGCTCGGAGTTACAAGTACACTGCGCGATCACTGTTGTAAAGCCTGAGATTTCTAATACGCAGGGGCCGTTGTATTACGTTCGTTTGTTATACACGTAAAGTAAAAACGGGTTGCACACCTTTGTCATAGTGCCACTACTATTTTTATTTGAACGCGCTCTTCCTTTGTCAAATCTAGACTTGCTGAACTTTTCTAAGCTTCAAGGATCAATAGATCAAGAACGAAAAAAATCTTCTGTGTCTCACTATTTGTGAATCTGTAATTGAGTCTGTAAGTGAGTATGTAAGTGAGTCTGTAAGTGAGTCTATAAGTGAGTTTGTAAGTGAGTCTGTAAGTGAGTCTGTAAGTGGCAAGCTGGTTGGATAAAAGAAGAATCCCAATCTCAAAGAAGCTCAAAATCGTTTTTTATATACCTAGTGGGTTCAGCACGGGATGACTACTTAAAAAAAATGCATAAATAGAAAGTGTGGAATTGCTTTTGCGTTCAGTCTCCTCCTAAAAAAACTTTCCAGAGCTGTTATATAACAGTGACCGTTGCTTAGAAAGCCGCGTTTTAACACCTCGTTGTTTTACTTTAGATTTAGTGCAGGGAAGGTGATGTGTTGTTTATAAGTACTAAGCTTTGGCTAGCACCAGTTATGTTTTCAATCGCTGGATAGTTTTTGTTGAATTTGACCAATATCAGTAGGTAGTACCTACCCAGTTGGGACTTTAGGATTGGGGTTTTTCTTGCAAACCAAACAAATATTAGAATTATTTTGATCCACCAGTTTCTAAAACTAGACTTAACTTACTCTAAACTTTTCTCTGAGTGGTAAAGCTATGGATATCTGTTGTGCAATAATAGACTTACTACCTAATACATAAAGTACATTTGCCAAATGTGATTGTCTACCTCTGAATTAGCCATCTGACAGCTGAGTGCCTGTACCGTGCATGTCGATCTTACAATTATAAGCCTTATGAGTTTTTTATTCATAATTTTTTTTACCAAGGATAAAACCTACATAAAGTGAGTTCTTTATGCTTTTGAAAGAGCTTTCATTCTGTTTCTTTGTATCAAATTGTTCTCATAATCCCCCAAACTCTTATTCAGCCTCAGCTTCCACAATTTACGAGTTCTCGTATCTTTACGACTCTAATCTAAGCCATTGTTTTAGTTAACTCAAACGGTTCATTATGTTTTAATGGCTCGCGGTTATGGCATAGAATACCAGTGTAGTTAGTTTACGGTTTTATGGTAAAGGTATTGGTGAGATAAGTTGCTTTTTATTGCTACTTTGTTTTTTATTTATTTTTTTGTAAAAAGGATCGATGCAGCCTCAAGCATTATTGGTCCACTTGATGTGGAGTGGTACCTTCTATATTAAGTTTAGGTTTAAGATTACTATTTATTTCTCATAAAGTTTAAATAAATTACTTACTGAGAAACATGTTTTTTCTTATGTAGTTACATTTGGTCTAAAGCAGTGAGCACTCAGAATAATAACACAATTATTATAAAAACATAGTTCTTAGGTATATAACATTTGTATAAAGTTATTTCTAAGTTAAAATATTACTTAGTTAGAATTTGACGAGTCGTAGCCTGTTAACACTTATTTTTTTGTTTTAATTTACTTATGTGTTATTCATCCATACCTATGCCAATAAATGATATTTATATTTCTATTTGTCTATTTCTATTATAACAGTTTAGTTACTTCACAAAGCACTGCCATTCAGAACGCACTCTTTATGATATGATACAAAAACAATGATTTTCTCATAAAAATGAGTGATAAAGCAACGTTCTCCTTCAGTGATGCTTTGAATGACTTCCTTTCCCATAACAAATTGCAATACCCCACCAAAGTCACGGCAGTCACATGAAGGACATTCCCATAGTCGCATCGCATAGGACAACAAAATGACGCTTGATAGTATTTGTTGTATAATTTACTAGCTGTCGCCCATGGCTTTTCTCGCGTGGTAGCAGCATACAAAATCTTAGATCCTAATTATAGACCCTTTAGGGGGAGACTTTTCAAAATTTCCTTTCTAAGTGCACACTATGTAAGGATACTAACGTCCAGATTTGATACCTCTCAGGACTTATAGTTTAGGCTGCGCGTTGATTGTCAGTCAGCTTCAAAAGCGTTTTACATATTTAGAAGATTGCAGACCGGTCGGAAGATATGCAATAAGTAGGCCGGTCACAAACTGGGCTCACATAACATGACACGCGTCAGTTCAAAGGGTCGAACTCAACTCATTTGGAATTCAAATACAATACAAATGTCAGATCACAACGAGTTTCCGATTTGAATAGTATGACTAAATTATATTTTTTGGTAGAGTTTTGAATATTTTGTGGTTTATTTTCAACCCAGTAATTCTGTACTAAGCTAATAAAGTTGAACGATCAGAAACGCTTAAGTAAACTTAACCTTCTGCCCCCATATCGTAAGCTCTGAGCTGCTTTCGCTGCCCAGCATAATGTCAAGCGATGTGGCTACAGATATACGAAAACAAGAAGCTGTTGACGGCAAAAAACGCGCTGAAACGCGCTAATGTCACTATTTAGTCACGGAATACCTATGATTTAGTATGAAAACAGGCCTGCCAGGCTTAAACCTGGCATGTTTTTATGAGACAAGGATTGCCCCCTGGTAAGTACTGGTGCAAAAGCACTTTAAGACGTCTAGTGTAGATCCTTTTCTGCGTGGGATTATTCTTACAAAAATACCTCATGACTTGTAGGTAGTCCTTCAGACCTTTATATTCTGAAGATGTACTTACATGGGGCTATAATTAGACCGGTCCCAGTGGTTCATTGTGATTCCCATCAACTTCGGGTCACACTTACACATCAGAGGGTCGACTATTTGTCCCGCGTCATTTGAATTCAGATCCAATCGAAATGTCTAATTGCTTTCGGTTCGCCTCTTCGCATACTGATTCCGAATTCTGTACTTACACAAAAGCGATACGATTTCATCCTTCGTTTTGAGTTACACTACTTGGAATGTTTGCTACTTCGAAAGAGAACACACAGAACGCGCAAGGCGGACGCGCAGTGTATCTCAAATGTGTAATTGTGTTGGGTTTGCCTCTTCGCATACTTATCGGAGGGTTATTCACGCGAGTTTCTGCTTCGATTGGAGGTTTCCGTTTGATTGGAATCGTTATTTAAGTAGACTATGGTGTGCCGGTGACTTGGATTGTGGTATTTTTAGGCGAAATGGTTTTCTTAGCAAAAAAATTTAATCTGCTAAATAAGTCTATAGATATTTTATACAACAAAATAAAATTTTGAAGAAATTCTAACAATAAGTCATCCTACACAGCGATGTTAGTCAAAGTCATAACAATAATGTAGATGATTGAAGAGTTTAGTTGAAACTAACTCCAAATTTCATCCAAATTCAAAGAGAATTTTTTGGTTACTAAAACTAAGTTCAAAGCCGCAGTAAAAACCTATTCAATTTTACTAAAAGTGTTATTTATTTACTCACAAATCTCACAATCACTGTTCACAACTAAAAAGCTATGAAAAAATCTAAGCTGTCTCATAAAAGCACTTGTAACAAAGCACCTGCTTACATTCCTCTTGAACAATTTGCCACAGTCCGGTGTTTTTACCACGAAGCAAGAACAAAACCAATAAACCGATAGCAGTAAACAACGACGATTTAAAACGCTCAGCAACTCGCTAGGTACCTACTTTACGAGCTCACTCGAGAAACCAATATTGGTGTCACAGATTGGGGAACAGCTACTAAAGATCCAGCTGGTATATAGGTAATGACGATTCAAAGTTATCAGTGGAAACCAATAATTGTTGTTTGAATAGCCTTTGCAGTGTCCCACAATTTGACCAATATTGATATAATTGAATAAAAACATTTTAAATTAGAGTTTGTTACCGTGTGTGCCACCTTGCCGTTTATCGTGTGATACTGATTGTTCCAAAACTCTCAAATTCATAAACAATGTAGAGGATCCCCTAGAGACAGGTTCAAGTGCTGTGCTAAGCAAATGGTAACGGTCTGACAGATTATTCTGCCTCCGGCTATGAATTCGGAAGCTAGACCTCGAAATGTACCCATTTCAAAAACCTCTATGAAATCATAATTATCACTTCTATTTTATACATACCTACTTCTTTCACAGTATGTACTAGCATCAACAAGCAATCCCTGCATCGAACAAACTTTTCGAATCGAAATGTAAACAGTGTAACTTGACGTCGCGGTTGACCCCAATCACAATTCAAGACCTCTCATTTTCGTTTTCGCGAATTCAGAGTGCTTTCCAAAACTATACACAAACGCTATCGATATTTGAATTCCACTGCGCGGCCACCTTTCCGTTGTAAGAAGCATTATGCTGCGGGCCGTGCAATGTAATTCAAAATGTCAATGCGACCCCTTGTCTATTGCTTCTCGGAGTAGATCAAGAAAAGCAATATTCACGAGGGATTCGGGCACATTTAATAAGGGGTGACACGATTGACTATCGAAAATTGGGCCGGAAATTGATATTTGAGAGACGTTTTAAGAATTGAGAGACGATGTCTTCAATTTTTCGAACGGCTTTTGGTTAATAAATTATTCAGAAGGCAAAGAAAAGAGTAAGAACATTGAAAAAAAAAACAACACAAAATTACTAAATAATATTAACATAAAATGGTAATTACCTACTGCTGAAATTTATTGTTAGATAAAAAATATAAACAAAAACTACCGAATTCTGTTTTCCTTTCATTTTTGAACGCTAGCATATTCTCATGAGATTATAACAGACACGCGAAGTAAAGTTGAACCTATCCGGCGGTAGGTAATTCACCTCGGAGATTTCCCTCGCTTCGGACTCCATCATGAGAACTTTCAGAGATTCTACTCAATATTCCATGAGTTAGGAGTTGTTAATATTAAAGGTTGCAATGGATTAATGTTTGTAATACCTACTAAAAGGGTTGTTTTTATTTTCGGAAAAATTTCCAGCTTTTTTAGAAAAGGTATATTTGATAATTTGTCCTATAATCATCATCAGTATTAGTCTGTGAAAGTCCGTTGCTGGACATAATCATTCCAAGTTTTTTTAAAAGAACCTTTCTTCCTAGGTAATGGAGCAATTCTATAGGACGCAATCTTTGCCAAAGTACATTATTTTCTCAAAATGTATTCATGTTATTTTCTCAAAATTGGCGGTTCTGATTTTGATAACGTCTTCACAAAAAATACTTCTCTAAATGTGTTCTTTTGAAAAAGTGCTACAATATAAGTATTGTTCCAAAACCTCTTTTTCTAAAACTGTTAGACCACTTTTGCCCAGTCTCCTTTCAAAATTCAGATCCTTAGATATCCAATTAAGCACCGTAATATTTAAGTGAGTCGTAATGTCCATCATAAATAACAATAATAAAAATTTAAGTGACCATTTAGATGTGTCGACCAATGATAACGCAAGTGGTGTGCATCGGTAAGTATCGGAGCCATCTTTTAATTTCCCTATGAGTGCTTTCATATAAACTTTTTTACAAACCAATCTATTATAATAACTATTTATATACAAGGTGAACTAAAAGCACTCCCGTAAAAACTTTAGAATTAAATACTTATTAATAACAAACACTTTTCTATGAAATCAACAATGTAAGCGAGGAAAATAATATGCTATGTCATTTTTACTTTTTTTTCGCGCTCATTGTGTTGTTTCTAACGATAAAGTTGTTGATATTGATAAGTTCTTTAACCCTTGAAGTTTTGGTAGTGATTCTATAACACGTTATAGATCACAGATCATAGTAAAAGTATAGATTATTTTTTAATGCACCAGCCTCAGTGAATTAGTTTTCTGTTCCGGCGCTTACCAGAGTTACCAGTCGGGTTTTAATGACTCTATTAAGAAGATTGATAGTGGCTATCGTTTAAAAAACACGCTCCCTTTTTTCATTCTTAACAAATTTAATTAATGTTGATACGCATCGAAGCGGCGCTGTTTCAACTATTTTTTAAATCTTTTTGTAAAGGATACAATAATATTGTAAGTAAATTGATCTTTATCTACACGATCTTTATTGTAAGCGATATCGATACTTAAATAAATATCATGTTCGTATTTGTTACAAGCATCTAAATGTTTAAAAGATTCATTTATAAGCATTCCAAAAGCGTATTTACAAACAAACTCATCTCAATTTTGGGACGTATTGAATGTATTTACATATTGTTAGTAATCATTGTAACAAGTCTGAAGACTCTTTTACTGTAATCGAAAGTTTAGCGTACGATTAGAAAATTGAATTATGTCGTCATCTCGCTCTAATGTACGTTGAGATTAGAGACAGTATCATTTAGTCTAACCGATGTTGAAATTCCAGGGCTTGTTGGGGAGCAACTAACTGGATTGCAGGAGTAGTGATGCCGTTTTTCTTTGAATTTTCACAAAATATCGAAAACATTATGCACTTAAAATCCCAAAAAAATTATTGTAATAAGTATAAAAATAGAAAAAAAAATTAAATAGAATATTCTTGAAATGAAATGAAATAGTTTATTTCCTAGAATCATGGTCAAAAAAGCACTTTAAGATTTTTTAAAAAGGTTTTAGATATCTCACCAAACACATTGGCATGCAAATATTATAATAGATACAACTAATTAAGTAACATCATAAATTAATATACAATTTTATCTTGATAATTTATTATAGAAAAAAATACATAAACTAAAACATTTTTAATTATTTTGCGCATACAAAGATAATTTCATTCAGTAATTCACTTTCATTAATAAACTTTTTACGATACCACTGTAATTATTACTTTGACCTATATTTTTTTTTATTTAGGGTTCAATGTATAAAAAGATAAACCCAAGACACAGAACAACACTACGCAGTGCTTCCACGCGAGTAGCTGCCCAATTTGGCGCTCACTTCGTGCACGTTTTTGCACGCATCCCCTATACGGACCTTCTTACTAACAACCACTACCAATTCTGAGCTTTATATCAACGTGAAAACGTACAAATTTGAAAGTTAATCTGAAAAGATAGTACCATTCCACGCGTTTAAGCCAGCATGGTGATTATTGGTAGTTTTATAAAACTCAACCATAAGCGTGTCGTTGTAAGAGCGAATTTTGGCTACTGGATAACACTTACTTGAAGACTAAACGGGCTGAAGAGATGGGTAAAAACTCATTGCCAATATCAGCACCCGTTTGTCTGTTTTGGAATGCGAATGAGGTTATTGATCGGTAACTTTTTATCAAATTATCAGAAAATGATTGCATGCTCATTTAATTTAGACTCATCTGCATCAAGAACAGGTTTTTACGAATCTGTTTAAATTAAGAAGGGAATATTTTTTATGAATAAGTTATACCAAGCTACATTAGACCGTAATTGGAATTTGTTTATTGAATTACTTTTATTAATACTTAATCAGAGTTTCTTAGATTATTATTCCCTTGGAATCACATTGTACAAGTGGAACATTTTTTTATATTTAGGTACCTAGACGCCAATACTTTTACATACTTTTTACGTATTAACAAGAATAAAAAATTTGCAGAACCAGCACTGAAATGTTGTTTTTAAATACAAATCATAACTTTAAATTTTCATGAATGCATTACCTGTTCCGGAAATAAAGCTCTGAAAGCTCTACATTACCTAAAAGTTCATCAAAAAGTTGCGAAAAATGTCGCAGCAATGCGCTACGATGCTACGAATAAGCAATGCATAATTTCCCAAAGCGAAACCTCCAAAAAGACGACACAAGTTCCAGTGACGTCGCGCACGCCTCATTGTCTCCCTCAGCCGGCGGCGGCGTGTGGTTCCTCCACAATCCATGAACTGAACCGAACGCACAGCCAGTGGCGTTCCGCCTGCCGAGACGAAAGCACGTCTGTACAAGCTCCCTTGCCACGTCAGTGCGCGAACATCGAATTCAAACACGATACCATTCTCAATTAGAAGTTTTTCAGCAAATTTTCTTTTGCGATTTCGTTGTTATGAGGCTTTGGTTCTGTTCTGTGTGGTTTATTTCTGTGCTTAGTTTTATTTGTTTTAACAAAATACTCCAAATTTTCCTTTCCTGAAAAACATGTTGGCATCGTAATTGTAGATGATGGTGAAAGGTCTGGACAGATGATCCTACCAACGTTGATCAATGCTACTGAAAAAGCTAAAATGATTTTAAAGATAGGGGGGAAACTACCCCCGGTGGTTAAACCTCAGGAAAAAGCGATAAAGGAGACTAAAAATGAGCAGCAGAAAAAGAAAAAATGGGAGAGATGCGATGAAAAATGTCCAGGGGATCCCTGGGCGTACTGTGCGGTGTTATGGTGTGCATGTGCTATGAGTTTGATCTCAAGCGGGTATAGCCTATACAAGCAGCAAGGACTCACAGACAGACTGTCGTTGTTAGAGGAGCAACACTTAGCGTTGAGGAGTGCAGTCTTAGAGCCGCAGCAGCCGCTGGTGGAGAGACTACGGAGAGAGGTGATGATGAGGCCACCGATATACTGGAGACAGCGACGGAGCATCAGGGATTATGGTGACTGCATGTGTCCACCAGGTCAGTGGCCGCTTACACATTTTATTCCAAGTTTCAATTTCAAACCCATTACATAAATAACTAAACTCTATTTCCAACATCAAAGCTGAAAATGCAAAACCTTCAAAATGTCTTGAATTTTAAGAACCGTAAACCGCAGAGTAAACTTACTTAAAACAACAGATTCATTAAAAAAATTTGAAGCATTAAGTAAGGAAAAGGAAAAAAATGTAAGGGGTTTCCTTGCGGTAAAACTGAAAATCGTCAGAAGCTGTTTATACAAGCAGAAACCTCCTGCGGGTATTCATTGGCCCAAAATATTTCGCTGCGTCCACATTTTATATGGTTCGCCAAACAACGCTTTTATCAGACCGATATAACATTGGATGTTACATTAACGTGCATGCAAAATAATATTCAACCCAATCAATTTTAATTTTAAACTGAACATCAACATTCATTCATAAATCATGTTTAATATTTGGTTCATTATCATCAATATCTCTGTTTGGTACGCGTACGTCCAATGTTATATCAACTGATATTTTGTCTTCATCGTGTATACAATTTATAACTCTTCGATTATTGATGATTGGTTTAAATAGCGGCGGGTCATTCACAAACAAAATTACAGTGTAATAATTCATGCTATTCACTGCGGCTACATTCACGATGCATTGTGAATGCAAAGGCTTAATCATAGATCCTTCAATAATTATAGACGATTTGTTAAACTTGTAATTACGAGGTTATAGTCCGACCTTTTCAAAGAAATTTCACTGTTTATTATACTTCCTTTTGATAAAATTATTTTTATAATTATGCGCTGGTTTATAATTATAAATAGGTACTATTATTTTATTTTGTATTTTTGTAGTCTTCGTGGTATCTAAGTAAGAGGATTTTTAAAAAATACGACGTAATTTTTTTTATCTAACACAATTTTTTTTTATATATATTTTGACAAAGTCATTAGAATATGCTTTATAAAATTCAACTCCCAAAACGGAAGACCATCATTATAACTAACAGCCGAAAACTCAAACCCGACCACTTCAAAGGGTGCAAGTGCCAATCTCGCAAAGCTATTAAATTTTTTCTCCACCGAGATAATCCCCCAAAAATTGACACCCTTACTACTACCTACTTGCTATTCTATGTTATAGCTGTCATCCAGAGGTAGTAACTCATAGTTATTCTGTGCTCAACACCCGGCGAGCCGAGTATAAAGTAATCTATGCCCTATCTTCCGATCGAAAAAATGATAAACGCGCAAGCCAGGGGACCCTGCGAGGGTCTTTGTTGTTAGTTTGAGGTCCGGGCTCTTTGTGAAACCAGTTTATGAAATCAAAGTAACAAATGAACGATTACTAAGAGCCTTTGAATGAGTAACAACTGTCCATACATCGAAAATTTTTATTGATCACGATTTGCGTGTCGTAAAGTTTAGTGTTGCTAGCTTCATCTGTAAATCATAGTACAGCAAAGCTTGCAGCTATAACTCAGTTAAAAAAAGTTCATTCGTTTAGAAAGCTCTGTCTTAAATTTACGACCACACAAAACACTAAACACTTTATTGAACGTATTTGAACGAAGGCAGGTATAATAAATAAATCAACGTTTTCAAATTATCGAGTACTGTCACACCCACCTAAGTTATAGTTTACTGAATGTTTAGCTTTCAATTCTAAATAATTTAGTCGTCAAAATCTAGTACCTAGCTAAGTTTCAACATTATCTTTGAGTAAGTATTAAATATTTTTTTGAATTTTCCTACTCGTATGTTTGTAACATCGTGCAAGGTAATAATATTTTGTATCACATTTTGTCAATTATCTTATTCCTTAAACGTTAAATTGCTTTGTGGCTACAAAGCTAACCAATGGTAATTAAGACTTTATGTTTTGATAAAAATGAAATGAAATAGAAAAATAGATACAAAATAAAATAGAAAATCAGAAAAAATAAAAGAGTGGGAAAACCAACAAGACCCTAATGTGCCAATCAATAAAAACATAAAATAGTATTGAGGAGAGGAAATGAATTGACACGTGCATCGTGCAACCGACATCGGTCACACTTCCACTAATGTTTACTGTAATCTATTGTTATTCTGTTTAAGTTTTTAGTAAAAATAAATAATTTATTTAAATAAGATCCTTTAAATTTAGCAAATCCAGTCAAATGTGTTTCAATAAATGATGTTTTTTAGTGGAAAACGTATGCAAGTTACAAAATATACCGAGAGCGATAAAAATTATCAAAATAAAAGTCATTCTAACATTACTACATCAATGTAGGAACTTATTGAAAGTTTTGTATAGCAACTCCGGTCGGCTGACCACCCATACAACGTTTACCAGACCATTGAAGTTTTTCAATAGATTGACTCATTAGAGTAGGCGTGTACAGAAAATTATAGAGTTGAATGTATACGCATTTTGGGAATTCGTGTGATCATTGACTTGTAAATTATGTAAATACCTATATTTGAATCAACCTAATCGACTGGTTGTGAAAGTGCTTTGGTCAGCTTACATTATTTTATATAGGTACTGTTAGTAAAATATAAAGCGCAACTTAGTGCAATATCATGTTTAATCACGTATTTACAATACAAATACAAACTTCATTTGGAACACCGGGTTTAGGTAGAACTTAAACCAAGTCGGGGGAGAACGGACCGGGTGAGAACAGCCCCTTTTCATTCTCTGTCTTACTTTTTATGTTGCTGTTGAATCCCTTATATAGTGTGTTTAGAGCTAGATCTTTAGGCAGCTTGTCTTTTCACATTTTATTATTTTAACCCACTTTCCTGATTTAAGACTACGCAGCTATACGCCTACAAGAACTACTTACTAAATGTTTTATTTACTCGTGGGTATATTTTCTCTTTTTGATGAATATTTATGTACCTAAGTAATCCTCTTTTGGTGCGGTGATCATTCTTATCAGACATAAACAATCTAGCTTTAAAGTGTACACTCTAAAGTCTGAACTTGAAGTTGTAACAATCTGTAATTTGTTTGTAGTCTGGCCTAGATTTGGTTTCAAAGGGTTTTAGTTTGTTCATTTTACGTAAACTCATTTGAAGTTAGGTTTATTTTGAGACTATGGTTAAGACTTTATTTAGAAACAGAATACATAATTTCAGTATTGCTAGACAAGGTTTCTACCAAGTTAATCGACTGACTCATTCTTGCAAAGTAACTTAGCTGTAGTCTAGATTGTATCTTACATTAAGTTTCGTCAGTAGAGTTTGTTTTTACTACGTTGTTCATCATTGTTTTCATTCCATACTTACACACTCCACACATGAATTGTCAACTTCCCAAAATTAATCTGCAACATAATCCAGCAACTAATTACCACTAAGACCTCACTCGACCCATTGTCAAAGTTTCTTGATCACCCACTCAAAGTTCCAATCCCCTCCTATCCTCCTAATCAAGGAGCCTTCCGATCAAATGAACATGTCATCTCATCCGGACACATCTCCGTCCCCGGACAGTCATCCCAGACCGGGGTCTCTAATCCATTTAAGGCATTGTCTGCTGCTTTAGTGATAATTAGGAGGTCTGCTGTCGACGTGTCTAGTTACCATTCGTATTTTATGTAGATTTATATTTCACAGAACTTTTTGAATTTTTTCATCAAAATACTTTCGAAAATTAACGAACTTTTGCGCCCTGTTTCTGAACTTGTTTTACTGACATTACAACCACAACAGCTAGTACTTATTTATCTTATTGGTTTACTTTCTTAATCCTGGTGAACTTTCCAGAATCGGTTTCAATGTAATCAATGAACTGCGTAAACATCAAAATCAGCTAAAACCGTATTGTACCCTTTGCCAAGTTGAAAGTCTTCCACATCATCAGGCTCCACTTAGTTCCGGTTACTGATTTACTTTGCATAGGTTCCATTAAACAAATCTTGGATAACTTATACTTAGGAAAGTAAACCTTTGAGATTATAAGCTGACTTGTATGTTTTAATGTTGATTAGTAAACTCGTAGTGAAGTTACTTGAGTTGATTCTAACGGAAATTTAAAGCTAATATTAGTATCAACTTTGAGTATTCTGTCAAGTTAATTCAATTTGCTTTCAAAGAAAAAATTATCAGCATAGAAATAACTTTGTTTGCGAAAACTGGAGTATTAAACTAATTAGTTATCGTATTCATTTGGATTTCAAATACTATTAATATGAAATTTGGCTTCAAAACTTTACTGTATTAGCTTTCTGTTGGAAGTTGATTTGCTTGCTAGATTCTACTGATTAACAAACATACAGCACACGCATTACTTTGCTCACACGTTAGTGCCCATTACCAGACCTCCCCAACAAATTAGCCACACAAACAAAATAAACATCGCTGGTAAAGCCACTGCATGTCCAGTGCAAGCATTTTCCCTCATTAGCACCTCGCAGCAATCGCGTCGATACCTATTAGCGGTGTTTGCCCACCAATAACCCTCTGAGAGCGAGGGCTGAGGTGGCGGGTCACACCTAATTGATTGTTTGCTCCAAGGCCTATCAGTTACCCATCATCCTGCAAAGGACTCTAAACTTTACACCCTGGAAATACCATTTAAACTTGCTCAATTTATGGTGGTCCAGGTTTTGCATGCAGGAAATGAAGAAGGATATTATTGGGGAAATTGTTTTAGGAGCGTTCGATTTATTTCAAGGTTGATTGGAAAGTATTGTTGGCTAAATTGGGCGCAAAAAATGGAGTGTTTCGAAAATCAACTGAACTTTAGTATCGTTTGCGTATTCCCAAATTAATTTGTTGAAATAAATTGCGGTAATAAGGAGTATCGGTAAAATTTGGAAGGTTTCTGGGAATTTAATTGGAGATTTCATGACAAAATACCAACGATTCCTTGAATGTATGAGAAACATGCTAGGCGGTTCGGTAATCAATTGAAATTCCCACACGCGCTCAGTATCTGAAGGTTTGATCTCAGTTACACGCAACAGATGCATTGTACTCAGAATAGAATCTGATTATCTAAGTAGGTATGCAAGGATCCCTTTCTTAAATCTTGAATCTCTAACCTTTTTAGCCTCTAGCGACCCTAAAAAATACTTGAGAAAAACATGTTGTTAAGTTGATTTCTTTAACATTTTATGATCAACTTTTATCTGTTACTTTCCTAGTCAAAGAAGCACTCATACTCATACTGCAAATAAGCGTCAATTTCTGTAATCAATCACTTCCAGGACCAAACGGTGGTTTTCACGCTACCAACAACACAATCACGATACCTATTCGCAGAGAGCTTAATCTCGTACATTTAATACTAGACGCTTTCACACTATGTTCGATACCGATATATTCGAGCCACTGACATGTCGGTGTCGTGAGTAAATGTCGGTACCGGCCAGTCTGCACACACCCACTGGGACTCTTTGGACACACATTTTGTAACCGTAAAAGCAAACTCGATAGAATCATTAGCCCTAATCTCTGTTGATATTGTCACTTAGCGTCCAAAAGTATGTTTTAAGTAGAAAGCTGTTGGTGCAACGTGTTATCGAACTACATAGGACGTGTTAAGTGTAGACAACTTTATTAACATGTTATAGCAGAGGTGGTCTGGGTATAGCGACGTCACTTTCTGATCTTGAGGCAGTAGTAGACAAGTCCAGTAACGCACCAAAGAAGGCAAACTATTCGATAAAATATTATGATAAGTAAAAAGGCAGATAAATAAATAAATAATAAATAAATATTCACGGACACTTAACACAACGCCTTCTGGTTCCAAACTAAGCAAAGCTCAATAAAGTAATGAATGTAGATCTTTCTCGGCCCGATGTTAAAAATATATAAAGGATCATGAGTAGAGGACGATGATTACGTACAAAGACATAAGGGTTCAAATAATTCAAAGGAAGAGAGAGGTATTTTCTTTGCGAAATATTGTTGTATATTAGATAAATATAAAAAATTACTAAGCATCTAATTTGTAAAAGGACAAAATTAAAAACATTTTTTCCCAGTAATGGCTTCCATTTCCAGTATTAAACGATGACATTAATGAGGAAGACATCCTGTGATCCTGCTAAATCAGATTAGAAGAGCCTAAAGCCGATGTTAATTGGGAAAACGAACTTTTAGGTCTCCATTAAAGCTGAAAGGTTTGCTTTTGAATTTCTTTTAAAATATTTTGTGAATTTTAATATTGTAAACATTTTTTAATATAAGGCAATTTTGTTTGAGTTCGGGTTATGAAACCATTACCATCGAGGGCGATTGACCAAAAACGTTGGAGTTACGTTTAACTGAAACTTAACTTCTAGAAATTATAGAGCCCTGTATAAAATAAGTAAGACATATTAGAGAAAATAAATGAATAGCTACTAACACAAATTTAGTCTTATATAAATTAAACTACCTACCTATAGAAAATATTTACCCAATTTATATAACACGAGTATAATTAGGTTTTGCTTGTAAAGTATTTACTAACTTCAATTGGGTCATAATGTTTCATTACCGTCAAAGCCATTGTTCAGGAAATTGGGTAATGAAATGAAAAGTTTGCGGTTGTTTTGTTCTTAATATCGTCCTTTCTGTTAGTCTTGTAATCCAATTTGACCTGCGTTTCAACCCACGTGGTTCGGGGTACTTTATTTTTGTTATTGGTTTTACTAAACATGTCTAATACTTAAACTTCTCTTTTAACCCCTATTAGCGCAAAGGGCGCTAGACTTTTTTGGACACTAAATTCAGTACTTTCACAAATTTTTAATTTAGTCCGTGCAATAATGGTATATTGTCAAACCAGTACCTACTCCATTATTGTAATTTTTTAAAAACGTTACAATTACTAATCAAGTGCCATATTGCCTCAACAATTTTTTCTCACATAAATATCCGATTCGTAATGATTGTAATCCCAAAGTTTGCGTGTGTCTGTTTGTCCGTCATCAACTGCAGTAATGGCCCTCTTCCCTCGGCCTTTGCGAGACAATGACCCCTGAATCACGCCCTCCTGGGGTGCGGTGCAACCCTTTATGTGTATAGGATGTTTGGATTTGATTACGAATTTGTGTCAGTGCTGTTTTTTAAATATCTTTATTTGTGTTTTTTACTGCTTTGATGTTTTTGGAAATTAAGTTACCGCCGTTTACCATGCCTGATTTACCTGTGAATTTTGAATGTATTTGCTCAGCTGGAACGTTGTTTTCTTATAATTACAGTGTTATTTTTCTTTCATCTTCACATCTTCTATTCTAATTTAGAATTTTTATAGGTATATAAAAATTTGGTTGGGGTCTGTACTCATTTTACTCTCAGTTTAAAATTACATAAAGGTCATTGATTAGCTAAACCATACAGTCAAAATAAGTAATTTTAAAGTAGAGGGTTAGTCAGGGCATGTCCCAACTTTGTTCGGTACAAGGTGTCCGGTTCTGGTTGATCGCGCGACTTGATTGTGCAGCTGTTACGATTGTTACAATTCATTTGCATCATAAAGAACTCGTTATTCGTGGTCAATAGCCGTAAACACCGCTTTTTAATTGTATGTGCTTCCAAAAACCGGTTTTGCGTCTTTGTAATAAAGTGCTTTATTGAATAGTAAAATATTACGGCTTCTAGTTTTAGGAGGTTTTTGTATATTAATATCTTGTTTTCATGATCAAAAGAGATTCTTTTTTTATAAAATAATAATTCTTCAATTTCAGTGAAGTTTTATTATCAATTCTTTGGAAAAATATAAAACACTTACGTTGATTGGATACATGATAAAAATTCAAGAACTTGCTAACCACTTACTAAGTAGTTCAGATATTAATATTAAAGAATAAATAACATAAAAACTTTAGTATTAGAAAATAACAATTTGTAAAACAAACACAATAATTATGAAATAGATATTATCATATTTGCAGCGGCAAATTGAAACTTTATATTTGTAGTTAAATGTTATTTTCCCGACATAATACATAATTTAGCATTAGCATCGTTTTAAATTACAATAACTGTCGTACACATCGAACATAAAATCATAATCTCATATTGAATTATTCACACGAAGCTTTAAGTTGGAGAGTTGATGACGGACGCGACTTTTTTTATACGCTTTTTTTTAATACTTTTGTGAGACAAGTGTGATAAAAGCTAAGTGCAGTAGGTACGTATAAAATCGATACTCTATATTAAAATAATCGTCTGTCGTGCTTTAAGTAAATCTGTTGTATAACATTACTTTTTGTTTTACGATAGTTCTCATATTATCGTAAGTTTATTTTTATAAAATTTTGAATTGAATGAAACCTGATAAAAACCGACGAGCGACTAAAAGTCGTATCATTGATTCGCGGTTGAGAAGTTTCTCATTTATTATATCTAACGAGAATTCTAATAGTATCTTTGTGTTCTGTATCCTTAATACAATTGAATAAATGTTTAAGCTGACGTCATTACTTAGCTTTTGAAAGTGCTTGTTCATTTACATTTCTATTAGTTCTGTACTAATGGTGTAGATTAATGCTTGGTTTAATCTCAGTTGTCAGTTGCGCTGCACGGAATGGTGTCAGTATTGTCTTGTAGGAGTTTAATGGTGGTATTGTTTGTTGCTACTTCCTAAGTGACTTTATAATTTACTTTGCTGAGTAATTCAGAAGTTTGTTCTTTGATTTGAATACGTTTCTCAATTTCTAATACTAGTATAATAGAAGGTTTTCAAGGATTTGGTTTTGAATTAAACAAGTATCTTAAATCTCACTAAACTTCCTTATTCGTTTTAGCTTTATCTTATTTAGAGTTATTATGTAACTTCTTGCTCTTTGTATTTACTATCTTTTATATCTTATATTATAGATCTTACTCAATGTACGCTGAAAGTCATTTTAATTAAACGATCTTTTCTTTGATGATTTTGCCACTAATTTATTTAAATAAGTACTAGAGTCTTCTCTTTTGATCTTTAGTTAAAACAATTTCCTTCCAAAACTCAAATTCTCTGCATAACGTTCCACATTATTGAATGTGTCCATGACGTCACCGACCGACATTCGTTCCGCGAGTGTTCAATGAGCCGACGCGACACGGCGGCTGTCACACCTGTTAGTGTAATGCTGTTTTATGCTCTCATTTACATCTGTTTTGGTAATCATTGTGGCTTTCCTGATGGTATTTTGAGTGTTATTTAAAATCACATTCTGTTTCACTAAAACAAACCACACAAACAATTCAAAACTACCTTTACAGTGATAAACGAAGACGATGATGAACTAGAATAGAGTTCACGTGATCCCTTCAACGTTTAGTTTGAAAAGAATTTAATGTAAAACTGATTGAGTTTCGAACAATGTTGAGTTGAATGCAGCGGTTTTAAAAAGAGCTGTACCCATTCAGACATGCCATACACTAGCAAGGCAACGCACGCAGTGGACTTAGTAAACAAAGCGGGTGGCGCCGAATGGGAACGCTTATTGTGCTTAGTTTGAGCTGCGAACAATACTGACCACACTGGCGAGTGCAAAATAGGTTGTGTTGAAGTTTGTAGGGAATTCTAGCAAAACGTGAGCAGTAAATTCATAACGCTCTTCGGTAGATATTTTCATTTACCTAGCTTAAATTTTTTTTGACTAAAATATGTGCGTTTTAAGATAGTTCGTTTTTGATTGATGATGACGATTAAAGCTTTGAAGTGAAGCTCTGTGAGAGTACCTTCCACTCTCAGGTTTAACGTTACTACGCTTTCAGCGTACTTATTTTACCTTTGAATTTCATCACAACAACATTAAAAGCCTTTCCCAGCTCCATAATCCGTGAAAGGCTCATGTCTGTAACACGCCCCGCAATGTATTAGCAGCTCATTGTCAGTTGCACAATAGCGCGGGTTTTTGTGCACTCGGCTTAGCGTCTTGCTAATGTCGCTGTATATATCTCGCTTTTTGTGGCGGCCACTCGTGTCCTCGGGTCGACTGGGCGAGAACAAGTTATGTAGGGTTGGCCGGCTTGGGTGTCATTTCATTATTTAGACGATGCTGCTTGTGGAAGATAAACATGTGCCACTTTCATTACAATGTGTACCAATCTGTGAGAGATACGAATAAGGTCTTCTCATCTAATGAACTGAAAACAGTAAAGACCATGGAAGGTTAATCGATGAAAAACACTCTTCTTGGCAATATAGAAGAGGCTATTGTTTAACTGTAGAAAAATACGATAGTGATTAGAAAACGTTTAATATTATGTAAGGTAGGTACCTAATAGAAATGTTGGAAATGAAAACTATACGTATAATAAAACTTGAAATAATAATGTTAATCAAAGTGATGATGAAAAAGAACAGCTGTATAAAATAACAACTTTATTTCACCTCCCTAGGGATTTAAAATTTTTAACTCACAGTAAGTTATCTACGTCAAACACAAGTGTTCGTTAATAGTTTTTGACGATTACACATCTCCGTTAGTTATAGATGTCAAATAGCAAACTATCCCCTTTGGGAGATAGAAGGGGGTTTTTTGCAAGTTACACTTACTCAAACATTAAAACGTGATCAACTATCGAAATCAAATGCACTTCTCATTCGACCCCTTTATGAGCTTAACCTCGTTAATGTAGGGGATGGACCAAATGTCAGGGACTGTTAGTGAAACTTTGAACATCTCAAATTTTTTGTAAAAAATTTGGCTTGAATTTATCGAAGACATGATTTTTATCTGTACTTAGTTAATTGCTTTTCTCTTCCAGTTCAATGTGTAGAATCTTAAATTGATCATCTACAATTTTTAATAATTCTTTTAAAGTTTTGAAAGTTGATACGTTTTTGGTTATTTTTTGTTTGTCAATATTTGCGGTTATCATTTCTGTTACAAACAAAGCCACATGCCTAAACTCCAATGTAATTTCGCCGCCCCGTCCGCGGCGACAGATGTTTGTTTTCAATACCCTCTTATTGCGAGTTACACGGCTGTTTGTTTGTCATTTTCTTGTGTAACACGTAGTTTATTGTTTTTGGAGCGCTCGGAAAGGTTCTACGGGTATGATAGTATCGTGACATAGTTTATCACGTTTTTCAACCTTCTGTGCTATCCGAATATTGTTTCATTCCCAAATTCCATGTTTTCTTCTGTTTTTTCTACCTACAGTATCGTTTTGTTTTTAATATTATTAGACTACCAAGCAACTAGCGAGAAAAACCCAAAAAGTGCCAGCTTTATTTCCCCAATAATAATAAATCACTGATATTCTGAAACTTCTCCACGTCTAAGTGTTGTATTTACTGTGATGGCACATATTAAATATCAGTAAGCAATCATTAACTAAAATGACGCAATAATGAAAAAACTTGCACCTTTTACATGGCAGTCAATCAGGTCACACACAATGATGAATAGGTTTGAGAGGACGTCTACCACACTTCCTGGACCTTAGTCCTAAAAATTGTTTTACAACACTCGCTTCACTTACTTCTTTTGTTTCGCTGTTAATTTGTTTCTTATGTATATTACTCTTGTCTATGTTTTCAGGAGTCTTATCTTCTCCATTGTTACGATGTTCTCATTATTACAGATTGTAATTTACTGTGCAATATTTCGGCGATGTAATTCCACCCTTACGCTCAGCTCACACGAGCACACCCGCGGGACGTGTACGCGTGTAACTGTACGCTCTTGATTAAACGCTGATTATGTTGCCGGAGTAATGAGAATCTTTGAGAGGTATGTGTGGATTTTCAGATGCTTTTACAGGCGGCTAACAAACTTCCTCTTTTATCTACTTACAGGCTTTTGCATTCAAACAGTCAGGAACATTTTTATACATACTCTATATTATTTATGGGACGCCGCAGTGTCTAGGTATGGTATTATTGAGGCTTTGATTCAAATAAATAAATAAAAAATCCAATGCAGACTAGGAAGGCTACGAACCAAACTCGATAGAACGACATCACAGCACAAAATACTATATGAGGAATGTATGAAGTCATAGATCACAATGACTGATCTTAATTGGTTGGTAGTTGGTATAGATTAAGAAGGCAAAAATTGTTTGGGTTACGAATCTATGACAATGTATAGCAGTAGACCTCTTCCAGTTAGTAGGCAAGCTTGCGGTATAAAATAATAGACATATTTTATCAATAAAATTCTACGTACGTAAGTATACTTTGATTGTTCATAACTTAATGGGGTGTTTTAAGCCCGGAAATGAGTTATGATTAACCCCTTAGGCGTCACAAGTGGCTTGTAGCGGATATTAACGAGGCCCTATCAGGCTCTAAACTAAATTAACCACTTCCGGAAATGAAGGGTATTGCAGCCATAATTAATTATTGGGCAGCTAATTTTGCACTGGGTAATGAAGTGCGCCTAGAATTGACAGGTACATTGATATTGGGGTTGGACAAAACGTACTGCGCCAAATGAATTTGTAATGAATACTGTAGGTTGGTTGATATGTATCGTAGGTGGGTATTGGTACAGGCTAATGGTATCTAGGATATAGAATATCTAACAGTTAGCTAGAGCTAGTGAAGTAGGTGTATTACTAAACTTTTTTTATGTTTTTTCTCTAAAGAACATAATGAGTATTTTATTGAACGGAGTTCAGTTTAGGTGATATTTATGTAATAAAATTTTGTTCTTTATTATGTTCACTAACGATTACTGCTCCATCTTATTCTAAACCGCGTGTGATTTTAGTGCTCTCTGCGTCACTAAGTTTGTCCAAGCCTTTTTTTCCCTTTAACTTTCGCCTCAACTTTCAATCTTATATCTAGAGATCCTATTACCTGCAGTTGTTTAACGCACTTCTGGATAGGTACATCCATAGCAACCCTCCAAGGAAACTCATTCGATCAATCAATAACTTTTATCTCGTTGCTGTACGTGTCAATTGTTGATTGTTATCATCACCACGTCATTTGGGGGAGATTGCTCTAACTCTGTGAGAGTAGAGTTTGATATTTACTGCATAGGATTCAAACTACGCGTCTTTATTTATTCTTACATACAAACTATTTTTTACATCTAAGTACATACATTTCTTCAAAATTTTAGAAAACCAAGTTCTCTATTTTTTCCCAAAAAAATATACTTCGTCATTCAATCAAAAGGCTTTATATGCGTTGACAAAAGCTGTCTCTACAAAGTTTGTGATTACTTAGTATTATACATGAAAACCCCAAAATTCTGCATTAGGCAAACTAAGTAGTTGCAGAATGCTGGCTCCAACACTTGCCGTAGGAGGGTAGATCGACAAACGGCGAGATAAAACAAACGCCGACGGATATTGAAATTTTACGAGCGCATCGCCTTTGAAATATGTTATTTTTGTACATCAATGCCAGGGTTTGTTTAGAGGAGGGTGACAGTTCACTGGTTCGGTGCAACAGATATGTTAATTGCTTTTGTTACTATGTTTCTAATAATAGCTTGAAATCAAACGAAGCAAGAGAATGTATTCATTACTAAAGTAACAACACGAATAAACATTAAACAGACGAAGGTAGAGTAGAGAGATACTAGCTCAGAACTGCAGTGGATGGTACAAACTTGGGAAGCCCTATGCCTAGCAGTGAGTAAAGTCAGGCTCTGGATGATGAAAAAGATGATGAAGTAAAACAGGTATATACATTTAAACAAAAGCATCAGTAAAAAGTAATCAAAGTAATTGAAAACTTATAAAAACGGGTTATGACGACATCAGAAACAAATAAAACAGCAGCAGAAATTGAAACAGGCAAATATCTACAACCACTTTCATTCAGTAAAACCACAAGAACCACAAGACTCATCCCAGAAGATTTCAATAATTTAGTTGACGTTTACTTCTGTTCGCAAATAATCGCAGTATATTTTAGTCTAATATGGTAATCAACAGAACAACAGCGCTCATACATAAACACCCACACACCTGACCTGAAGGTACAGCTCGCATTTCAAGTCGCACCATTCGACATCATCCGCCCACATCAAAATGTCCTTTAAGCTATGCGTCATACGGAATAATTTGGAGTGAACATTTTGTAAATTGAAGATGAGAAACGGTATACACAGAAGCTGTGGGCTGAGTCGCGATTTGATGGGATAAATGAAAACAATTCATTTGACTTGACGTTTTGTAATTTCAGTCGCCATAATTAAAGCGTCGAATAAGTCATGAGGAAATCTGTGATCTTTGCTTAACCCTTTAGAAATGATACATGTTTGTTTATGTACCTGGTTATTTGCAAAACACGCAAAGCCTTTCCGAGATGGTAATGGTCGTCGCACCCTACCTTTCTATTCTAGACATCAAACTGTTCAGCTAGCTTGGTGATTTTCAATTACTCTTATTTTATCAACATACCTAGGTACTCAAGGATCTTGAGTAGGTGGTACTACCTACTAAGAGATCTATTTATTATTATTATTATTATTAGTCTTCGATGTCCCACTGCTGGGCAAAAGCCTCCCCCCCTTCCCTCCACGCTGTGCGATCCAATGCTGTGATGATCCATTCGGGCTGGTATTTATCTAGTTCATCCCGCCACCTTGTTCTTGGTCTGCCGCGACGTCTTGGTTCTTGTGGGCGGCACTCTGTCCAAAGATCTATTTATTTAAGAAAAAAATTCCATCTTCGGATTTTTTCGCATCAGGCACTTGATTTATTGGACAGGATTGAGAAGTAGGTATTGTTAAAGACTTCAGTAAATCACTTCGCTTTGTGTCTGAATTTATTTTCATCGATATAAACCTTGAAAACTCCTACTTTATTTTAAGGGGAATATTTTGGTTTGAAAAGAGCTCTTCAAAAGTTACAGAAGCTTTAAAAATAAGGAGAATGTCTCGTCTGAACTTTTAGGATATTTTTACGATTCTACCACCAATGAAGAAGAACCTTCTCCCAGCGATCATGATTTATCTGCCAATTCCGTCTCATCTT
This sequence comes from Eulithis prunata, assembly GCA_918843925.1. NCBI lineage: Eukaryota > Metazoa > Arthropoda > Insecta > Lepidoptera > Geometridae > Eulithis > Eulithis prunata. Next base: position 248,560 of record OU974016.1, on the reverse strand, counting down.
AATACTTCAAGGAAACCCTTGATTTTATGAGCATTATCCTTTCACACTTTTATACCTTCTTCAAAAGTCTGATTTATCGTAAACACATGTCAGTATGAACGGTTCGTAATGAAAATATATTATAATGCAGCCGACAAGTCGCTACAATAAAATATTGAAGTACCAATAAAGTAAAGTAGATGTTTATTTGTCGCATTAAATGGGCCCTTTTAAACGCGCTGAATAAATCACATTTTTATAGCGCAGAGGGATGTCGATGAGATGAATGCACACCGCAGTCAACGGAGCTATAAAAATATTCATAAAATAGCTTTTGCATATTTCTGCAAAGTTATGAATGTGCAATCGTATAACACTCTAATTTGGTCAACCTCATTCCTTATACAACTGCTTTTTATAGCAAGACCGTCTAGAAAATATAAAATTTCCGTGCTACCCAGCCGATAAAGCGCTTTGTAATTTTTCCGGATGTCCGCAATAGTGTGCACCTGGCAGGCTGCCAGCCGCTTGTGGACGTAAGACGCTTGTGGACGCCTTCGCTGCACGCAGATTTACACCGTACATCACACCTTGTTGCTCGGGCTTATACGTAAGACCATTTTGTGCTGTTGAAACTATCGGCTCGTCTAGCTCAGGTTTTTGATTTTCTTTATTTTGGGCTTCGGGACAACCCGTGGTATATAAATTTTTATAGTTTTCACACCCTATATGGAATAAAATTTTACAAGCTCTGTGTAACAGGCTGGTGACTAACTAACTAAGATCATGTGACTTAATGTTATAGTTTGACTCCTGCGACATCCATTTTTCAGATTTATCAGATTTGGTTGAAGTTTTCGTTGTTTTATGATACTCCCTCATGATATTGAAAACATGTAGCTAGGTATTTATTCAGTTTTAGAAAATCTTCTCATGTTTAAAGTAACGCTCAATGTTCATTTCTAGGTAAAAGCTATTACTTCATTCATTTCTGAGTATAATTCTACTAAACTCTGATCTTTGAAAGTATCTTGATTTGCAGTTAGTGCACTAAACTGCTGATTTACAATAGCCGCACAAAGCGAGTGAACGGGGCACCGGTTCTATTGAATTTTGAATGAGGTATAATACCCGGAAAGCCGTAAATATCGCATAATATATCAGTCAGTTAGTTTACACAACAATTTCTCTGGAATTACGGGAAATACGCGGCATTAATGAAGACGTAATGTTGAAAACAGTGATGGGTATAATCTGAATAAAGTGTTTTAGAACTATTACTATTAGAAAGATTTACTTGAAACAGAAATCATTTAGCTTCATATTTTTCTATTCATTCACCGTCTACGTTAGCGTTGCTTTTTAAATCAGTTTCATTGCTTGTTGTTGGTTGAAAACTTGACTCGAAAACCAATTACTTGTCATAACTTTTTCAATATCCACGTTTCTATGGCAAGTTATTTGACCTTGCTATCTACAACCCCTTTAAAATAATTTCAAGTTCAACCAATAATTCCTTCCAGGACCATAATTCTATTCAACGTTCTAATTTATGGCGAAAGTGGCACAATGGCTCCGATATCGTGATTAAAATGTTAATGGTCTCCAGAAGATCATGAATATTCAGTATTGGAGTACCTATGGATTTAGTTTCATTGAACATTTTACATAGCTTGAGGTGTGGAATCATTGAATTAGAATAGCTTCGTAGGTATTCATTAAAATATACTTGCTGTGCTGATATTATGTGTTTTGTCTTGGCTTTAGATGCCAAGAAGTCTTAGAGCAGACTAAAACATTCCGCAGTCACCATGTTATAGATAGTTTGCATGAGCAATTGGAAGCCGATTTAAATCAGATGGTTTTTATGCTGCTAAGTTCTACAACTTTTTTTTTCAAACTTACTTATGTTGGAACTACTCGTAGTTGTCAGCAGAAAAACAGTTCTGAGAAAGCGGATTCCTTCAACTTTTATCGCAACAAACGTTAGACCAATTACAGCTCGTCGTAATTTCCCCGTAGCTGTAATTACTCCGGCTATCTGCTGATATACAGCTCAATTGATACAGGCTTGGACTTATGTCACTCTTTGGACTCTAGAAATAAGGTTACGTTTGGCTTGGCAAGCTAGCGTCAACACACCCTAACACCTGCAGTAGCTTATGAAATTACCGTGTACGTGCCAAAGTTTTATCTTGTTTTTAGACGGATCCCCTCGCACAACCGATTTCTGTTATTGCCTTCTCCTTAGACAAATCTCCTCTTCATATAGCACAACACATTCCTAAGTTAGGAAACTGGGGTCGTTCCGAAGTAAATGTTGATGATGAGACAATGAAATCACGACCGTTTGATCTAACGTAGTTTTGTCTACAGGTAAAATGATTTCATGATAGTTTCGTCACAGCAAAGGTTGTAGAACAGAAATAATAAAAAGTGAATGTAGAAGTAAAAGTTAAGCAAGAAAAGAACGAAACAGTATATAAGCACTTGAAAAACATAAATCTATAAAACAGAGTGAAACTTCTGTACGTAAGTATTGTAAATACTGTGTTGATACAGCTCGTTTGTGGTAATAACATCTAAGACTAGGCTTTACAGATAATTTCATTAGCATTTATTGTAGCCGTCAGTGCGAAGATAGCCTGATTGGTCTAATTGGGTAGGTTTACGTATATAGAACCAAACCAGGTGATTGGAGCAAATAGATCTAGATGATCAAGACAAGTGTTCAAGCTGAGCTTAAAGGCAGTAGGTATAGTAAAAATAAGAAAATTGCAAAAAAATATAAAAATTTGAATGCCTGCAATACAGAACCGAAAAATAGGGTAACTTAACTAGTAACTACCGAAAAAAGGAAATGGATGTTTGTGCAAATGATATAGCGCTTAAAGTGGTTCAAAAATACATTGCATTTAGCTGTACAATATTTTGAAAGGTGTGTTAAATGATTCATGTCATGAGTGTATAAAAATAAACTGTAAAGAAATGAATACTCGTTTATCCTACTACTCATTATTATAAAAAACATTTCTGTGAGTCTTTTTACAAAGCTAATTTTAGAAAGGAATATAATTTGGGTTTTGGTAGACCCTTTGATGTTATCATAACCAAGGTAAATTTTGGAATTATCATAAAAATACAACTCAAAGCACGAGTCAAGTATCAGGATATTTACTTTTGACCCGCAGATCACTTCCAGAGTAACCTCCTCAACTTTGAACTTCGAGTTAAATAATTAGGGAGAAGTTTGAGAAATGTTTGCTCAATAAATTCTTCGAGGCTTATTTATCTTTCGTGTTTTATTTTTTACAACTTTGAAAATTAGGGTGGAGTTTTGTAAGTTATGGGGTTTTATGAAGTAGGTAGACATTTTTTACAAAATACATAATAAATGACACTCACCTACTTCATAATAAGTATTATTTTTAATTAGTAAGTAAATGATACCTACCAAACCTATGTTATTATTATTACATAATACGGTAGGAACTTATCTTTTGAAACTCTATTGCGGTTGTAAAATAGGAAAAATAGAGAACTCGTGGTAAAGCTATAAATCTAGGCAGTAAAAAATAATCCAGATCAATTCACCTGTCTGCGAAATATACTTCGATAGCAGACTTTCCCATGAAATAAAACTAGGCTGAACTCAGTTCAGCGGCAGACCACACGCAGTCCATAACTCTTCTAACTTTACAAATCGTGCTTTATTCCAGTTCAATAAAGTTTGTTTTCCCACAATCGTACAAGCGTTCGCCAAATGGCACAGGTGTTTAGTATTTTAAACTTTATCTGGTGAGGGTAGAGTTAATTTCCTAATGGTAAGGATGTGGTCACCTACAGGCTGGAGTTTTACGATATAGTTATTTAACTTGTACAAAACTGTTGTCTTTGTCACGTCGCGTTGGGAACAAAATAATGAGCTCGCAGGACTGGTAAAAGTTTAATAATGATATTTGGTAAAACTACTTTGCTTTTTGTATATTACAACTACTGACCCATTTTTATATGTCACGCTTACGAGAATTGTTGGAGCTTTTGTGAATTTCTAAAACGAATTAGATTACGTAAATACTGTTGAATTAATTAGGATTCTTTTTTGCCGTTGCAAGGCTTCTACTGAAAGCCTATTCAAAGTTTATACCAATTTTAGACTATTTTTTTAAAATATTGTAATTAGGGTTATTGTTTCTATACATTTTATATTATTACATATTATCAAAACTAACAAAACTCTATCTTTCAAGCACCCTGTTTGTGATCCATACGATATCAAAACCGCTTCTACCGCCTCCATCAACCCGTATGAAATTGTATTAGCTAATTGTCGAGATCTTGCGATAAGAGTTATTAATCTTTATTTGTTGGCTAATAGCTCTGTACCGGCGAGCACTTGGCTTGAAATATAGACGAACTTTCAGGTAATTTGGCAGTCAAAGCTCCAAGTTTTGGGAAAGGTAAAAATTTAGGGCAAGGGGAAGTTCAAGTTGTAATTATGTTGAAAGGTTGCAGTAATGAATTAAGTGGGGTAATTTTGTTAAAAAAGAATATTAAATTTTGAAGAACTTTGTAATACTCAAATGCTTTAAAATATTCACGTAAAATTCATCAAATAAGTTTTGAATCGAAAGGTGTAGTTTGGAAAACAGAATTGATCAATAAAAAAAGGTTCTAATAAATTAGCTTTATATAAGGGACGAGCTATTTGCTACAAAAAATAAAATTATTCTCACCGACATTGTTTTCATCTCTATCAACCGAAACAAACAAAAAGTGTTTCCTAAAGCAATAAATACGGTCAAAAAAATAGCCGGTGTTTTGGAATTGTGGGACAAAAACAGAGAGGTCTTCATCGGGGTAACAAATCACTATTGTTTTTGTCAAACAGCCCACACGGGCCTTGTAAGATGAAAGTAGTATGAAGTAGTATGAAGTATCAGGAAAATGCTTATTTCTAAACGAGGCAAAATAGGTTCTATCACTAAACTTTTTTGTAACTAAGCTAATTTTATAAATGGTTTTGCTATTTCAGAATTTTTTGCTTTGAAAATATTATTCACATCCTGTTTCCTTTTGGCATCAATTTGAATCATCTTAATGTATTCCAAAAATATTTCACAGTACACAATGAGTGTATTTTGTTGCACCCTTGTCATAATAATGTCATAGCTAATAAAAACACAATTGACTCCCGGAACTTTGTCACAAAAAACATTATAAATCACCAAACTAACTTTGAAAGGGAACTAAGAAATATTTGGGGTCCCTTACATCATCAAGCTTTTGAATGGGAATTTGATAGCTTTTCGCTTACTTTGGGATGTAGGAAACACAAAAGTCATTGTGTCACAACGTTTGGCAACAGCAGCTGGTCAGACTGAAAGTATGGAAACACTTAAGTTTCGTCCGGGTCTATCTAAAGATTCTAATGATTTCATTTTAAATTGAAACTGGAAAGAACTTTGCCGAGTACATCTTTCGTGTTTAATATCTTTCAACGCCAAAGTAATCTTAGCGAAGTTGACACAAGAAATACCAAGAACTAAAATGATTATTATGTAATTTGTAAAAGACGTAATAGCAGAACTCTTAGGAAACTCTGCCTGAAGCGAATCACCCACTAGCTTCCACAACTTTATCCACGTGTACTCGTAGGACACAGAATACACCACACTCACTACTATCTGGAGGCAATAGTTACTTGTTACCCCACCGCATAGAATATACAAGTGTTAGTTGGTTGGTAGTTCCCCGCGGGCACTTTACATCTCTATGTATCAAGTTGTGCAATCTTCTGTAGGTACATTTAGAGGGAGTCCTGTAATGTTTGTAAATCATAATATAAGTCAGGAACGAAGAAGACATCCATAATACTTCTTTCTTTTTTGATTTTAAAATTCATTTGAAACTTTCAAAGAATCTTTGATCATATTTAACTTTAGTAAGCAGTCGAGCAATGCTTTTTTTAGTTTAAATTTTCCCACGACCCTTAATTATTTCCTCATTACTTCACTCAAGTAAATTGCAGCAGTTGTTAGATACGACATGTCTAAGAGTTTCCATGATTCATGTTCTACAATATTTTCAATTTCTTCTCAGTCAAGTCCACAAATTGATTCGTTCCGTTGATTAGCTCCACGTGTGGTATATTCATGAATGAATGAGCCAATCACAAGTTATTACCTTTACTTTTTCTCTCAATCTCAATATTATTTTTATCATTACGTATATTATATAGAATTCATACATCATAAGTCCCATACATCGCGGGCCCAGCGTGGTTTCGATGTCGGTGGTCCGGGCCGGACGCAGCGGGGTGCATCCGTTTTATATGTCATCCATCGGGCCGCAATCTATTGCTAGCGAAAAGTATTTGAAACAAAGAAAACAGGAGTTTTTAGGGGAACTGGAGTCAAGCTGTGAAGTAGCGAGTAACTTTTTCGTATCGTACTTATTAGAGCGTAGATAGAAACCATATCCTTGATATTGTATAGAATTTTACTGTGATGGCATAACTAAAGCTTTATTTATGAATTCAAATTTTAAATCAATTTATGCAGAATTTGACAACCTTAAATTTTGTAAACTGTTCAATCAACTATGAATGAAGCGTCCACGTGGAACACATCCAGTAATTAAATAATGAACGCTGGTTTCTAATTAGACAGGAGCCACAGAATAAACAATAGCACACAGAACGAACTGAATTCAATCAACAATTCACGCTAATTGAATTAAACAGAGCTCTCGTTAATTTGGCCTCACTAATCAGGCATTCCAACCATTTAGCTCTATGATCTGATGATCACAGTTTTAGATGAATGTCACTTGTTCCGCTCATTAGTTTCATGAGTCAACTCTCAGACAAAGCATTTGTATGTCACTAAACATTATAAGTAGAGACTTTGTGTATTCCTCGAAACAATATTACTTTGTACTGATACTACCGACTCTACGAAGAAGAAATACAACACTGAAATATGATATCTTAGTAAACTCCTAAAAAAATAACCAAAATGGTGCATGAAATATTTATATGGACGAAGAAAAAAAGATAGTCAAATATACTAGAACCTTAGAAGTTCAAGAGAAAGTAGAAGCCAAGTATCTCGTTTCATTAGACAAGCTGGCACCGTGTCCAACGAACAATGTACCGTACATTACCGAATCAACGCTGTAAATCATTATTGTCAACATAAATCAACCTTAAAGTGACAGTGAGTGTTGTCGACGACTGTCCACCATACGAGAACCCGCAGTGTCCGCGACTGTCCAGCAATTACGATCAACAGAGGTTATCAACATGTCAAGTGCAATTACGACGTTGTAAGCACAAATAGACACAATTAGTAAATTAGTTGGTGCTTTTTGCCTTCGTCTTCATTTAGATTATAGATGATTTCACGTATTATTGATTGATTTGGTGTAATTGGAAGGTTTGGCAAATAACCAAGCAAATCTAAATGAAAAGGTTGTTTTTCCTACTATTTCTTTTCTCAACTGATTAAATTATAACTTGTATATCTACTACATTCTGTTATACACTTGGGAATGTTACTGTAATAGCTGTAACATTAACTGAAACCTTCTCTGAAGTAAAACTGTCAAGAAATCACAATATCAAAGCATGTCATCCAAATCAAAAACATGGCGTCTTTGGTTAAAGCAATAGTTTTATGCCTGAAGGTCTCTTCGTTTAATGTCTTCGTCGGACCTTCATCAAAATCAGACCTGGTCGTCCACCTCATGTATAAGATAGAAAAGTGATTCAAATTCAAATACAAGTGTTAAAATAAGATGAGTTCTAATCAAGCTTGTTTTTATAGAAAGACTTTTCAGCCGACTAAATGCAAAAATATTTACTTTTCTAGTGGAAAAGTGGTAAAATAATTTTCAAGCTTCAAAACCTCTGTGTCAGAGTTGAAGGTTTAAAATTAGTTTTGTTTTAATAAATGGATTCAAGAGCGACTTTGAGAATAATAAAATTCACAAAATATAGAACGCCTAGTACAATCTAAATGTGAACAAGTCAAGTGAGCTAATTTACATAAAAATGTTAGAGATATATTTAGATGATCGTAGCTGCTGGTCTGATCACGTTAAGAGTTTATACAATTCAATTCAATAAACCAATATTCTTGGCACACAACGCCCTTTTAGGCCCAAACTAAGCAAAGCTATGAGAACTAGGTTGCTGATAGAATACTTAATTATACATTTTTTTTTGTAAATACACACATAAACACATACTCAGACATAGAACAAACATCTATGCTTGTTGGTGGGGATCGAACCTACGACCCACAGCACGGACAGTAGAGCTATTACCGACTGAGCTGTGACGCCTTTAATGAACGTAACTTGATTTTGGAAGAGCATGCAAAACCGGCCCAATCCTGTATCTCTTCCTGATAAAAGCAGGTAGATTGATAAGAAAACTCTTGTTTAAATAACTTTCTTGACACTCGGTTTCTGAACAAAAGGCCCTTTACGACACATTGCAGACACTCTGGTTGTAATTCCATATACTTCCGTAACCGGACTCCGGAGGGGGTTATACGTATTGCCTCGGATTGTTTAGGTGGTAATGGATTGCGAAATAGTGACAGGGTTTCATTTCAATAGACATATAAATACTCCTATTGACTGTTGTGCTCGCTTCTTCTGATCCCGATTCCGATTCCCGATCGTCTTTGACGATCTTGAAACCAGCTTACGGTAGATAATTTTGATTTGCTATTTTTGGAACGTTTGGAAAATCTGAAAGATTCATTTTGATACAAGTTGCTAAGTATACTGCGAGATTCAAAAGTCAAGACTTTACCCAAACTAGAAGCACTTACCTACTACGACTAATATTTCTTCTCGATTCAGTTATAAAATTGTGACTTGTCCATCTTTCATACTAGACTAGAGCATTTAACAGACACAAAACATCACTCAAATGTTGGACATCTATTTATCACTATCAATAGTTTTACCTCGGGAACTGATTGGTATTCTTTTTTTCTTTTTTTTATTGTTTTTGCGGTCTCAATGCAACTTGGACTTAGGTAGGCATCTACCTCCTCGTATATAGTGAAGTTTAATACAAGTTGCAAATAGTATATCAGTGCCTCGTGCATCAAGCTCAACGTCTTGTCAGTCTCCGCTCTGTCGAGTGTGTCCAAGTGTCCTGTTACGCGAGTCCTAGTGGACACTTACTTTCTAGGAGTACCTTCCTGTGTGCTCTTGTGACCACACTTCAGACTAACAATATTATTGAACCACGTACTGTGACTATTTGCTATTTATTAGTTTTTGTAGTATTGCAAATGTGACAGGTAGGATGAGTCAGTGGAAATGTCCAGTAGATATTTAGCTAACCTTTTTTGCAACGAAATATGATTGTATATTATGTTTGCACTTACTACATCCAACAAAATCCGAATTTTAAGTTAGGTATATCTGGTGAATTGCGGTTTGATTCGTGGTTTTTAAACTTCCGAAGTCTGATACAGAAACCTTAGTAGTTTCGCCATGTCTGCCTGTCTGTCCATCTGATTTAATTGTTAATAGGTATTTGTAATCATCATAAACTATTTGTGTAGCCGGTGTGTAGGTTGTTCAAGTATTGAACGGGATAATGGAACGCTATCTAGTCCACTCTGTGATAGCAACAAATCCAGCGTTTGATTGATACCGGTTTTATCGTTTCGTAATGGATCCCTAACAGCGATGAAACTGACAAATTAATGATCAATTTAAGAACTGTAATGGAAACAATTTGTTACTTTATCTCTTTCAAAGGTTGATAATTTATTTTATTAAGCACTTGTCCGTGTAACTTTACCCGGGAATCGTTAGCTTGGTCTTTTGAGCACCAGTTCAAGTATTATGTAGGCACCTTTCACGCGGGCATTTGCTAGTGGCGGTAGCGGTAGTTAGTGACGGTAGCTAGTGGCGGTAGCTAGTGGCGGTAGCTAGCTATGACTACGAATAGCCAGCAAATACACTACTAGTCGCTGTTACAATAATAATATGAGAAAACTAATAGTAGGTTTAGAAAGTCCGTCACTGTGCCGATTTGTCAAAATGAAAAAAAATACTTGGTAGGTTTAGAGCGATATTATTGGTTTTTGTAAATGTATGTTCCAATAAAACATTGCATAATCAAATTCAACTTCCGTCTCTCAATTTCTTTACATTTAATGAATCACAAGTGAGTCCATCTCCATATTCTCCGTGCCATAGCCCGGATTCATCCGAGAAGAGCTTTTTAAAAAAGCTTGTGACGCGAGATCGATGGCGTCGTAAGCGGAATTATTCATGTGGCGACATCTATCCGTTACGTCGCGTCGCAGCTATTAATCCTATTCGCAGGCATTAGGAGACGTGGGCGTCACATTTTATTGTTCGGTTTGATACTCGGTGTTGCGAAGCTTTATATAAGTTTCATGATTTAAAAATAAGAGAAACATCTAAACATTATGTATTCGTAAAAAACCCTATAGGTATATTAAACTATGGTTAAATTTATATGACTATTCACCTAAGTATGCCTTCTTATACTCGAGATTTTTGAGTTTTGGTGACCAAGCGTTTTGGGATGTACTTACTTATACAAACGTGGGTTTGTAAACCAAATGTTATCTGTTGGCATTATTTCCACATCGCATAATTATTATTGATACTAGAGCTAAAACTTTTCAAATTATTTGGTTTCGTGTTGTTTGACTCTGTTAAAGTTTTATGGTGAGAAAAACTTTTTACTGACTCCAATTTTGTAATATATTTTTATTTTATTGCAGGTACGTTCAACTGACAGTCATTGCTGGAGCGATAGCCATCATTTAAAGTAAGTTTCTAATGAAATCTCCAATAATAAACTTATCTCCAAGACTTTTAACACCAAAACATCTCGTTGTTTCTTCCAAAACATGACAACAACCTTCATATTATTCAGTTCTCACAACACTTTTACGTATTTCTTCTACTTTGAACCTTATCTTAATAAATAAGGGTTCTGATTTAAATACTTAAATGAGAATAGATTCCCGACGTGTTAGTAATGGTGTTAGACTAGAATCGGGACATGTACCGTTTGTAAAGCCTTTGTCGTTGATTGCCATCGTGTCGAACAAAAAGACAATTGAAACAAACTTGTTAGCCGGCGCTCGAGACATTCGGAACATGTTTATTAGCATCCAGCATTCGGCGCTCACATTCAAAACTATTTCATCTATATTTATTACTATCATCGGTTTTATTGTAGAGAAAGTTTGTTTGAAATGGTTCTATTGTGAATCGTATAGCGGGTATAAAAAAGTAGGTCGAATATACAACCCTGGGGAACGCGGACTAACGCTCCCGCGGTCAAATTCCTGTCGTGTTGTTTCTCTCCTTATTTCTATTTATTGCTTTTACAGCCTGGCCCGGTTTCATAAGGCCGGTTTGCCGTTTTTGGAATGGAACTGCCAAGTTGTTATGATACTTTATTTTGATAGCTATCGGATAAAAAGCCGTATCGGTTACAAACGCTTGTACAAACATTTCCTTGTTAGAATGTTTCTCAAAATTACATGCTTTGCTAACTAAAATAATAATTATTTAATAGATCTCGAGATTTCGAGTGATTACATTGAAAACAGACTCTGAATCAATATTTGGTTTGGCGTACATAAACACTTAATTGAACTCGTAGTTCTAAGTACCTACTCACAAACAAAACTATGAATTTTGCTATGAATATGAAATTCTAGGAATATTATATGAAATATTTTGGTACAACTTAGTTTTCTCTCGTACTAAATCAACTTTATGATACTTTATGATAAGTAAATACGAGGTACCTCGTAGGTACCTACCTACATAGATATTATTTCGATGTCACATAAGTCTAGACTTTTAAGTTTTAAGTGTGTAAATATGACATTCATTATTTTCAAAATTCTACACTGCTGTAACTTTTAAGTTATAAACGTAATGTTGAAAGCAATAATAATATTCTCAGAATGATCTGCAGCGCTGACTTCGTCCATTGAGATAACAGAGCCATCTAATTATGCAAATGTTTCAGTTTATTAGGCGCCGCTAGTTAACTCTTGTTTATCCTCAGCGGGCTTAGCCTCGTATTCTTACTTCATTGTATTCTGAGCCGATGTGAGAATTTCAAGTCATACAAAAAAGGTTTTATCCTAAGAAGGATAAGGTGTAGGTCGAATAACATTTTATTATAAAATGCCGTTGTAAGTTTTGCTTTCAACGCCGTCTAAGCCTAAGATCTTGATTTACATAATCCTGTTGTTGTCACTTCTGTATGCTATGCTTTTAGATCTACTTGGACTCATCTCCATCTTTCAACGTTTTGATCTTTATTATCGTCATCAGCAGTCTAAAATGTACTGCTGGACATATAATATTTCCTATGCTCTTATCTTTCAATCTTTTTAATTCTTTGATTTCTCGCGAACTTTACAATGTCTTCGTAATACTTCGTATTCGGTAGAAATAGGAGGGAGTTCGTTTACCAGTTTTTTTATTTATTCTAGAATTTTATTCCCTAGCGGTTTTGTATAATTCAATAGTATTCTTCCCGAATACGGTAGTTTGGTCTTGTTTGGTACGTTGCTTAAAAAGTACCTACCTAACTTGAAGGTATAACATTATCTAAACCGTATATTTAGCACGTCACATCTAGTAAGTACCTATTTACTACTGCAGTAGTTAGCATTCTACACTTTACAAATTGCAAGTCTATCACCAAAATTCTAGCAGAATTTCCTCAGAGTTTCTTCACAATCTTTTCTCCAGTTTCTAATAAAGAGGTTTCTGCTCTAAAGCTACTTCAAATACCGAAGCTTACTCAAAGGCTGTAGTTCGATGGTTGAGAAAACAAAGAGTATTGTGGCGTTACGGTTTGCGACTCATAAAGTTCCACCGCGTGGAATGATCCAACCTGGAAATAGAAATACCTACTTAAACTTACCTGCGAAAAGCCGGATAGAATCGGAAAATACTAGACGGATAAGCTTAGTTTATACTTATTTTGGTCCACCACTAACCCAGCCTGTCATCATTATTGTAAACAGAAAACAACAGACTTGTCTTTTTTTTCCAGGAACTATTCTTTTTAGGTACATATTGGTCAGTTTTATCTAGTCTCCGAATTTTAAGTATTGTCACAGTTTTTTACTGAAAAAAAAAGGGATAGCCGGTTTTGGTCGGAATCTGTATCCGGCAAATACTGTAGTCTGAAAGCCCTAACCAGGTAGGTATAGTATCTATACCTAGAGGTCATCAACCTCTGCCGTGCGACCTTGTGTGAAGGTTCTGCGTGGGTGGAAGCTTTTATTAGCTATCCATTCGTTTCTGAACTTTTTGATAAGTTAATGATGATGGATAGCCATGAGTATCCGTGTAGTCGAATGGGTTATTTAAATATTGTGCCGCAGAAAATAACGATAAAAAAAATTGCTAAAACTAGACATCAATTTGATAAGCCGATGATAAAGAATAAGTATTACGATATAATTAATTTTAATCAGACGACAAGATGGTATATAGGGACATATTGATAGTGCATAGTTTAGATATAGCAACACTATTAGAGGCAACAATTAAAATATTGGCTACAAACTATACTGCAGGATAGTGTTTCCACTTTATGAACGGGTCGAACTCTATCTCATCATCATCATCCACAGCCTGCCTTCACCCACTGCAGTATATAGGCCTCTCTTTTTAGGTACCACTCCTTACGACTAACTTACTCTAACTCCTAGTTTTTGTTTATCTTGTTCCAACTAAGTTCTGCTAGAGTTGCTCAAAATCAAGAAAGCAATGAGTGTTGAAATTTGGTTTGCGATGAGAACATTGTCTCTCATTTTATTTTAATTGATTCGTCTGTTCTCAAGCGCTTGTTACTTTTTCAGTTCACATGTTTTTTGTTTAAATCATGATGGTTATACATACGTTGACCCAAAAGATGAATTGAACATTGTTATAAGATATATCTACCCACTATGTAATTTGTAAATTAATTTTATTATTCGGTGGTGCGTGTCCAGTTTAGAATTACATGAAATAAAATTTAAGACCAATAACGATATTAAAAAGCTCTCATTTCACATTTGATACATTTCTTTTCTATTCTTCCTTGTATCTTCTTTGTAAAACTCAAATGTATCCTTACCCAAAGCCGAATCTAGGTCAACACTATTGATGAATGCAGGGTTTACGCGTCTTTCTTACGAGCACGACCGTCACATAGCAGTGTATTAAGCCAACCTACTGTTAAACTTTTATATCTTTAATGTGGATGACCGCAAAAGCTTTGTCATCACTAACTTCAATCTTACTGCTTTGTAATAGAACAAGTTTTTGTTAAACTGGTAGTGTTAATATCAACAGTGTAACGACTTTATTCACAAACATTTCTTTGTTTTGTTTAGTAAATATAGTCACAGTATATGAAGTGACAAGGAAACTATAACTGGAGCACACGAACACCAAAGTATTTGTAATGCTCTCACCCGTTATCTATAAATTTCGGCGAAATATAGGGTGTTTGGAAAATGGAGTCTTATGTTTCCCGAAAAAGATCGTTCTTATATGAGCTTTTAATTGGAAATAATACTCCATTAGTTTATCTGTTTTCTGATTATTTTATCTAGAGATTGCGTGCTATTATAAAGCGTCTGCAATGCATGCTACTTTTGTAACCTTATACTATGGACCAAATTTATTGTTTCATTGGGTTTATGCTTACTATACATACATACATACACACTTCTTTCCTTTTTTAACACCATAAAATGAACAATACGCTTGCTTACTTACTATTTTCAGTAAGTAATAATTAATTTATATATTTTACTCTATATAAAAGACTAAAAAATAAGCTGTTTTAGGATTTGTACGATGATGTATAAAACTTTTGTAAGTGGTAGGAACTGAAACATCCTGTGTAATAAGCCAGAAAGGGTCAGTAAATAGAATTTTGTTTGTGTAACACCCACGAGCGTGTTCAAGAGTTAGGGTAAAGTTAAGTTGTTTCTAACAGTTCGCGGGCAAGGACTCTTGTACTAACTTCAAAATGTATAACAGTTGTGCCAGTGTTTACGCATATACAATACATATACCTAATTTTATATAATTATACATATATATAAATACTGATCTTTTCTTTCAAGTATCTGTTTTAGCAATCAATATACTGTGCGTAAAACATTTTATTATGACTCACGTAAGATTATATCTACTGAACATTAATTATAATTGTATCTAGTCTGTTTCTTTTAGTTACGGACTACACAAAACTATAAAAACTAGTATTGCTGGTTATTGGCCTTTAGGTAGATTAATTCTTCTGAAAAAAATATGTATTTGATAACAAAGAACATTTTCTCAACGATTACTTGTCTCCTAGTTTGCAAGTTCATTCTAACGTCCGTCCTGACTCTAGGGCCTATTGTTACGATGCTTCAAAGATGTCTAATTACAGACGAGAGCCACAGAGTTGGGCAAGCGCCCACGCCCACGCCCACACGTGGTGGATAATTGACTATTATCTACTAAACTATTTTCGCTTTACACGTTGTCGGTCCATCGTGCTTGATAAATTACTGCGCTCTGAAATGAATGGGCACGAAAATGATGATGCGAGACTCAGTTTGGCATTAAATGTTTTACATAACTAGTAATTTTCCATGGATTTCTTCCATATACAATACCACCATTTCTCATAATCTAATTCACATAGTCTAAATCACCTTTGTTGAATAACTCTTTTCTAAAACTACTTAGATGCCAATGATCATTTCCAATATTTTCTCATCTCACCGACTCACGCAGTTGTACAAACTGAAAAAAAAACTATTCAATAAACAATACCATTCATGTTATTCTTTCAAAACATGTAGCTACCGACAGCAGGAAAACAATCAGCTCCATAACCCAAAGCAATTGAGTAAGTTTCAATACCAGTAGTTAATAGGTTCTGCGGCGCGCGGGAATTAGCGCTATCCATCGCGTGCTCGCACCTCCTTACCGAGCCGACCACAGCTTTACTCATAGTTACTACACCCTCCTTTTTCATCACCACAGCTTCACTCACAGTTACTACACCATTTACCATTGCAACCACAGTGTTCAGGCAGGCCCTATGGTGGATCTTCCAATTAAACGATGATTACAACAGACAGCTTGTTTATTTGTACTTTTTACAATATAATAAATTATTTTAGTAGAAAGGCTCGCGAACGAGCTTAGTGTTTTACGCAGAG
Organism: Eulithis prunata; assembly: GCA_918843925.1. Taxonomy (NCBI): domain Eukaryota; kingdom Metazoa; phylum Arthropoda; class Insecta; order Lepidoptera; family Geometridae; genus Eulithis; species Eulithis prunata. The sequence goes on along the minus strand of OU974016.1, from coordinate 232,313 downwards.
TGGAGGGGGCGGCAGCGGCGCGGGGGCGAGAGGAAGCTACGTTTCGTTTCGCGCGTTAACAGGCTCCCCGGGGTGGAACATTCTGTTCCACTACATCTGTAGTTGAAGGAATCTCAGGTTCTGTAGGAGAAGCAGCAGGGAGCAGGCATATTCGATTGTAGGCTCGATTCAATACTCCAGAGGAAGTGAGAATATCTGCGACGCGTGGACAGCCATCGGAGGACCCAGGATACAGACGAAGTATGCGACCCAGAAGCCAACGGTTTGGGGGGAGACGATCGTCCTTCAGTACTACCATATCTCCAACTTGTAGTTGCCTTTTATCTTGTCGTTGCCACTTGACTCGTTTCTGAAGCTCTGAAATGTATTCCTTATAATATCTATTCCAAAAATGGTTGGTAAGCACTCGTATTCTTTTGTAACGAGGTAATGTGCAGATGTGAGCTTCATCTTTCAGGTGAACCTGATGAGAAGGCAGCATATTCAGAGTTCGTCCAAGGAGGAAATGAGATGGGGTTAGAGGTACCAGGTCATTAGGATCTGAGGAAAGGGGAGTCAAAGGTCTTGAATTAAGAATTCCTTCTATTTGTATAAGCAAGGTGTTCATCTCTTCATATGTAAGATGAGTAAGAGATAGAGTTCTCTTTAAATGATGTTTAATTGATTTTACCGAACCTTCTGCCAAACCATTGAAATGTGGGCTATAAGCTGGGGAGAACTTAAAAAGAATTAGCTTTTCCGAGGCATATGCACTGATATCATTGCACTTAGATTTTAAGAATTTTGAAAACTCATTGTGAGCTCCCACAAAATTAGTCCCATTGTCCGAGTAAATGCTGACAGGTTTTCCTCTGCGGGCAATGAAACGGTTGAGAGCGGAGATGAAAGCCTCAGTACTCAGTTCAGTGACAAGCTCTGCGTGGACTGCCTTTACTGCTAAGCAAACAAATACGCAGATATAGGCCTTTATCAACTTACAACCTCTACCTTTTCTGTCAGCTAACATAATTGGACCAGCATAATCCACGGCTACATTACTAAAGGGATATTCTGCATGAAGGCGCTCTTTGGGAAGACTGCTCATTATTGGTTGATTAGACTTACCAGAAAATCTACAGCAAGTTATGCATTCATGTGTTACCTTTCTAGCAATATTTCTGCCACCTATGGTCCAATATTTATGTCTCATTACTGATAACAATAGTTGAGGTCCAGCATGCATGAGGAGTTTGTGATAGTGTCTGAATAATAACAAAGTTATATAGTGAGATGAATGCAATAGAATAGGGTGCTTTGTGTCATAGTCATAATTAGAATTACATAATCTGCCACCTACTCTGATAATATTTTCCTTAGATAAAAACGGATTCAAGTTCAGTAGTTGAGATTTATGAGGAAGATGTCCCTCGCATTCCAGACTATTGCGTTCCTTTGGGAAGCTATCAATTTGGACCTTTCTACACAGAACGATATCAGCAGCATTTAATTCAGATACCCTTAAATAATCAGAAAGTTTGTTTTTAGGGTTCCTGCAATTATAAATGAATCGTAGCATTAAGGCCACTATACGCTGTAGCTTGCTGTAATTCGAAAATCTTAGCATGAAATCAGTCTGATCAGCAGACATCTTACAAACTATTTTAAGCTCAGGTAAGTAGGGTGAGATATCATTTGGGGCCTTGGGCCATTGTGAATTAGATTGTGCTAAAAACTTTGGTCCAAACCACCATAGTGCTGAGCCTTTAAGTTGGGTTGCATTGCAGCCTCGAGACCCAATATCAGCAGGGTTTAAGTTAGTGGGCACATAACTCCATTGTGTGGCATCGCTAGATTCTGTGATTTCGTTGATTCTATTTAGAACAAAAGACTTAAGACTGGCCTTCGGTGCTTTAATCCAGCCTAATACCACCATAGAATCGCACCAGAAGTAACAGTTGTGCACTGTAAGCCTTAAAGCTTTTTTGACCACTGTAGCCATTCTTACGGCTAATAAAGCTCCACTAAGCTCCAAGCGAGGTACAGTCATACCTTTAAGTGGAGCCACTTTACTCTTAGCCATAACTAAATGCACGGCGGTTTTGCCATCACAAGAGGTTGAACGAAGGTAAATACATGAGCTGTAAGCCTGCAAGGAAGCGTCACTGAATGAATGGATTTCAATAAGTTTAGGTGATTTGCACAACACACATCGAGGTATAATAATTTCGTTTAACATGGGAAGTGATTTTAGAAATGCTAGCCATTTATCTTCTTTTTCAGAAGGGAGCCTCTCGTCCCAAGATAACTTTGAAGCCCAAAGATCCTGCATGATAAGTTTAGCCTGCAGAATGCATGGGTTGATGAGCCCAAGAGGATCGAAAATCTGACCTATAGTGGACAAAACTGACCTTTTACTTACATTTTTATTAATGTCTGAATTTGCTTCTATTGCGTTTAAGTTTACCGAAAAAAACAGGGAATCTGATTTACATGACCATCTTAACCCTAACGTTTTTGCATTGTCATCGTCTACCAGTTTTAATAAATCATCTTGCCTATCATCCTTTATACCCTCTAATACCATGGAACTGTTAGAACGCCATTTCCGAAGGTGAAATTGACCCTTTTTTAGCTGATTGATTACGCCCTGACATATACTCAATAATTCCTTCTCAGAATCATGGCCGCTAATATAATCATCTACATAAAAATCATGCAATATCGTTTCACGAATGGCGCAAGAAGGGGACGAAGAAGAAGGCGGAACTAAGTCTTCCTGGGCCAGCTGTACCAAACAGCGAGTTGCCAGCCACATTGCGGAAGCTGTGCCATAGCTTACAGTATTCAGTTTATAAAGATTGAGCTCCTGAGTGGGGTCAAACCGCCAGAGAATCTGCTGCAAGCTGCGCTGCTCTTCCGAAACTAGTACGCAGCGGTACATTTTTTCACAGTCGGATGTCACGACGTATCTGTGTTGGCGAAAGCGTATCAAAATACTAATTAAGTCATCCTGAACACTAGGACCTACATACTGTATGTCATTGTAGGATAACCCAGTGGAGGTGGCAGCTGAGGCGTCAAAAACAGAGCGTAATTTTGTTGTGAGATTAGACTCTTTCAAGATGCCATGATGTGGCATTATATAGGTATATTTATCATTGTAAGTTTTATTTACCGACATATGACCAAGGTCAATGTACTCTTGCATGAACTGGCAATATTTTTCCTTGAATAAGGGATCTCTATTAAAACGACGCTCTAAAGCATTAAATCTGGTGGCAGCTTGATTGTAAGAGTCGCCTAAAACCTGTGGTGTCTGTTTGAGTGGAATTTTCACCACAAACCGGCCGTCAGGTTGCCTACTAGTAGTCCGTACAAAAAACTTCTCACATTCTTCTTCTTCCTTGGTAGTCTTTCGTGGAGAAGGTACAGATTCCAACTCAAAAAACCTATCAAGCTGACCTTGAACTTTGAAATCATTGAGAAAATGGCAGTGGACTGTATGATTATTAGATTCCATATTTTTATTGTTTTGAGTAGGTACATTACCTGAAACTAACCACCCAAACTTAGTTTCACTAAGAATTGGCATGTTTTTTCCTAAAGAGATACGATTATTTCCTAATATTCCCCAGAAAACTTCTGCATTTAACAACACACTTATTTTAGAGGGCACATTGAACCCTGGGTCTGCTAAATTGATGTGAGAGGGAATACTAATTGTAGAGATATCAATTTGTGTGGTCGGTAAAAGTTGAGTTATTTGTGGAACAATGAGGCAATTTATTTCCTGTGAGAATACTTCTGTGCGGGAGGACAATTTGAGGCTAGCACGTTTATGTAGGTATATTGGTTTGCAATTAAGCCCTTCGACTCTTGCAGAGGCTGATCTTATAGGTAGTTTAAGAATTTCACTCAATTCTTCTGTGATAAAGTTAGTCGTGCTGCCATTATCCAATAACGCTCTAACAGTATGTTTGCCGCCATTATTATCAAAAACATCAATGAGTGCAGTGGATAGAAGCACATGGCTGTGAGTGATAGTGGAAGAAAGAACTATGTCTTGATCAGCATCTCTTTCAAAAGCTGATTCTATGTCAAGATGTTCAATAGAGCTATCCTGATTATGTGAGTATGTGACTTCATTCAAGCAATCGTCTACGTTTGAAGTGTCTTCGTGAGAAGCTACTAAAGTGCGCTCATTTTCTTTGTTTATTAGTGTAGATGAAGATTGGGGATCCTCGGGTTTATCCGTGTGTAACATTGTGTTATGCATCTTATTACAGATTTTACAAGGCCCAAATTTGCATTGATTTATTTCATGCCCTTGTCTCAAACAATTAGAGCAAAGCTTTAATTGTTTAACCTTTTGCAATTTTACATGCAAAGGTAAAGATTTGAACCGCAAGCACTGATAGATAAGATGAGGTTGTTGGCAATAGTTACATTTAATTGAGGTGGATTGTGTGTTTGTAATAAATGTTTTTGTTCGTGTGTTCAAAGGTTCACTATGCCTGCGCTTGGTACTAGTGTGCTCGACTGATTCAAGAAGTTCTGCTTGACCTTTCAAGAAAGTGATAAATTTTTCAAGCGTAGGCAGTTCTTTGGAAAAGTTTATGTGTTCCTTCCATGCCCTACTAGAGATGACATCTAACTTACTAGATGCCATGTGAATTATCAATACATCCCAATTATCCGTTTTAATATTGAGAGTGTTGAGAGCCCGCAGATTTTTATTAATAGCATCAATCAAACTTCTCAGGGCAGTAGATGACTCTTTGGGAATTGATTCTATATCTAGCAGAGACTGAATATGATTGCTAATTAATAACCTATCATTGTGATAGCGCTCACATAAGGTTTGCCATGCAATATCATAGTTGCTGGCGGAAAAGTCTAATAAACCTATAACTTGCTTAGCAGTGTCTTTAAGAGCTGATCTTAGGTAATGGAATTTGTTGATTTTTGGAATATTATCATTGGTATGTATCAAAGAATTATAAGTATCATGAAACTCAAGCCAGTCTTGCAGTTGCCCAGAAAAGGTAGGTAAATGTATAATAGGTAATTTTAAGCTTAGCCCACCTCCATTGATAGCAGAACCTGTCACTGAGGATTTGATGTCGACCGGGCCCGCAGTGGAATTCCTGTGCAGCAAGTCTCGGGCACTGGCAACGGTCTTGAAGTACTGTTGCTCAAAATCTTCGCGCTCTTGGTACTCCCCTTCATCTGAAATATCCGTTTGAGTTTCTATAGAAAGCTGTATCGAATCATATTCGTTGTACATTTCTTCTATTTTTTCTAATCTGAGATTAAGCTCAGAGCTGTGACTGCTACTGAGGATGGAGCATGTTGAAATACTATCAAAATATTTTTTAAATTGAGTAAGTTTAGATTTATAAGAAGCTCGCTTCTTTTTTAACTCTTTAACATTAATAGACATGTTTATTTAAACTATGAAGATTGCTATGAAGTTTTAGTTTTATATCAATGGTAAGCTGAAAAATAATTTGTACTGATTATTTAAATTTAAGTTGATTATCAAAGTGCAATGATTTAGTAAAGAAATAATACTAAACTTAGGTGCATATGCGTGCAGAATAACAAGCAGCAGTGCAAGTATGCTATTTGCAAGCCAGCTGATTTGCAATATCCGTTGACCCGAGCCCACAGCACACACTGGCCAGGCAAGCAGGATTCACATGGCCGGCTGATGCACAGCAGCACATAAGCGGGTGTCCGCTGGAATTTGTTAAGGAATAAGGCAGTATTTTAGCAAATTAAATAAGTATAATGCTTGGGATGTGAATAGAGAGGTATATCAAGACTTCTCTTGCTGATTTTGAACCTAAAAATAGATTAGAATGAGTAATTCAAATTGTAGTGAAGTATATCAAGACTTCAATACAATTGTATGAATTTTGTTGTCTTTGAGACGAAGTATATAAAGACTTCTGTAGAGTATAGTGAAGTATATCAAGACTTCAATGCAATAATTGTAGGAATTGGTTATCTTTGAGACGAAGTATATAAAGACTTCTACGAAATCACAAAGTAACCTGCATGATGTACGAATAGCAAAATGCGAATGCAAAAAGGAAATGCACGCACAACGAGTTGTAACGTAATACTCTTTATCAGAGTATGAACATAACCTCGCAAGAGAAAATGTAAGAATGACTCGCGTAAAACCAAACTTGTAAAATGGATAGGAGAGGTGATGCGGGATTGTGCAATTGGAACGAACTCACTGTAAATAATATCTCTCTCATGCACTTCTTCCATCCAGGGTAATTGTTGCTGTTTTCTTCAGAATTTGGTAATCTGAGCTGTTTCCATGAATTCGTCGACTTAGTCTTGATTCTCGTCTTGGTTGGAAGATGTAAATTGTAAAAGGGCTCCGTCACAAAATGGCGCGGACACGTTGCGTGCCGCAAAATCCGCTGGTTTTCTTTATCCGGTTCGATAGGACCACTTGTTCAGGCAGGCCCTATGGTGGATCTTCCAATTAAACGATGATTACAACAGACAGCTTGTTTATTTGTACTTTTTACAATATAATAAATTATTTTAGTAGAAAGGCTCGCGAACGAGCTTAGTGTTTTACGCAGAGTGGAGGGGGCGGCAGCGGCGCGGGGGCGAGAGGAAGCTACGTTTCGTTTCGCGCGTTAACACACAGTTTAATATACAGTAACTAAACCCATTTCTTTAACTATTTTCACTTTATGGAGATCTGATTCTTTCATCATTCTATTTGATTAGATTATCCTAGATCATTTTATGTAGTGATTACACACGTAAAGGCTAAATCATCGAATTTCTCAAAAGTAATATTGAAGGAGTCTTAAACATCGACTTGACACCCCCCTACTATTTGCAACTTAGTAAAACTATCACGTTCAAAACTTGCTCCCATCGTTTCCTTTTCCTACATAACATCTTCAACCCCAGAAACAAAGCTAAGGTCTGTTAACTTATTCATGCTCATGGAATCATCGATACAAAACTGTTCTTCACTATTATACACCAGGGTTTTCCAAGGATATCCAACTCTATGTTCGCATCTTTAGATTTATATTCGGTTGAAGGTAATGTAGAAAAATCTGCACCTGTGACCTCGTACATCACTGTAAAAATAGGAAAGCTTAAAAAAGGTTATACGTGATATAGGGAAGGGAAGCTACTTACAAGAGGCTGTTGTGAATGGTGGCGGAGAGACTACAAAAGGCTTTAAATAACTTGGGATATAGCTATGAGGAATATTGTGGAGAGAAGCAAAAACGGTCATGGTTTTGAACTGATATATTTTTGAGTTATTTTAAGGCCTTAGGGCGGCCTAAAAACTCCGTAACCAGAGTTGGCAACTATAACTCATAGGTTATCGATAACTTGCTTGCTTGAGTTAGTTTTCTTGGAACTTGTGAAAAGAACAATAGATTTGCAATATAATAATGTAATTTTGAAAGCATTTCGCCAGATAAGGCATGTCGAATTTTCCTGGTGTATATTTTAAATCCAGCGTAAGATTAATCAAAGTTCCCACTGTTTGCACTGCTCGCTCAGTTTGGAGTGGATGTCTTGTGTTAGCATAGCGGTACGTCGTGTGCCGCGGGACAGACAATATTTGTGTGTTTGTCTGTTTGTCAATGCGAGCTTCTGTCAATATGCTGAGTTCCGATTTAACGGAGACTGGCTGTGTCAATATTTTTATTTTGGGTTAGCAGTCATTTCAGAAGAGATTCTCTACCATCTTTAGTTTTTGAAATAATTATTTATTGGGAACTACCTTGTGCGTTTGAATTGATTGTATATTATCAGTATTTTTTCATTTAAAAAATGCACTACCTATTTAATGCATTTTTAAAACTATTTCCTACGTAACTTTTGTCCAATCTCTCCAAAACAGTCGCTGTAAGTTGTTGTGCCGCAACTCCCTCACAGCGCCCCCTCGCGGCCAAACTTCGTCCATAAACATCGCTTTTTCTCCTCAACACAAACTTTATTAAACTTTCACGCGATACTTGCCTTTTCATTAGGTATTAAAATCTCTGTTGCATAAATAATGGCTCATTATTTTCCTGTTGTCTTTTGTTTTCTTTTGAATAGAAAAAGATATCAAAAAGTTTGATGTTTGCTTTCGAACCCCGGGCGCATAGCGGATAATTTGGGTCGTCGAAAGAATGTTTGAATTAATGTGTTTTGACATGAAACACAGGAATGTCAACAATACTTTTATTGAAACAGTGCCCACAAATCCATTATTATTTTCTTGATAATTATGTATAAGTATTGGACTGAATAGTAAGTTATTCCGAATACAAAAATAGTAGCCAAATTCGTAACTACAAGGCAAAGGCAGGCCGTACAATTCAACTAGCAAAAGTCATAAACTAAGATACAGCAATAGTAATTGAAGCAACTAATAAATTAAGGCATAACTTGATCACCCCTCGAACCCTAGGACGTGATCTCGCGGCGATACCGTTCAGTTAACAGGAGATAAAGTTTTCTTTGAGTGCATCGGTGGTGTTGATGGCACTGTTATTATAAGTGCTGGTTTATGTTTTGTAGTTATACCGTGCAATATGTCTTAATGTACTCTTACTTATGTGACTAAAGTCAGATTTCATTATGTAATCCATAATTTTCAAGTAGATTGTACTACCTACAAGTGTTTATACTATTCAAATTCATCTTACTTAAGACGAGGTCGGCCAGCACAGCATAAAATATTTTTTATTTCTTCCATATTTTTTAAAAATCTCATTCGTGTTTACTGCTTGTGGTTTCGTACTAGCAGATGTCATAGCTTTAGAGAGTTCTTCAAGTCTTGTTTATTTTTGAAACTACATATTTTAAAAATAATTCTTAGTGAAAGCTTGCGGTATTTCCTTACATCTGCATCTCCCGTCAACGCAATATCTGCTCCCAGTTTATTTCCATTAAGAATATTTGATATTACAATAAAGATTGGATAGAATTTAAATCGGAATTATAACAATGTGATCAAAATTTTATATCTATTGGTAGTTTTTTCATTTTGTTTTATGGATACGCTTTGAAACACCTTTTAGTTATTTTATACTCGAGTTCAGTCAGTTCACTTTATATAAAACCACTACACGCGTAAAAGGGTAGCTTGGTATAAATGTAAGACTATAAGATACTTGGTAACTACTTAATATTTCAAAGCTCTAGAACATAAGCTCGCTTGCATACAATTATGGAAACCTTTGAAACTGCCTAATGTTAATGCTAATTGTACAACTCTGAATTATGATATTTACAGCTTTCTTACAATTTACTTACCAGCTTAAATTTATCTTTGACACGAATGGACCCCGATTGGAATCTCTAATTAGGCTGAGTTACGACGACCCTTACATAGATATACTTTATTAGAACCAATTTCATTCGTCTTGTTAATATTTCTACCAACTATGGTATAATATAGTTCTATATGCATTGCAATATGAATTAATTCTAGATTTGCAATGAATGCAAATTGAATCCAGGCTTTACGGTGACTTTGATCAAATATTGATAATGCTTGAACGGTTTTCAGTAAATTATCATATCTGTGAATGCCAACTATACTTAGCCTTAACCATGTGCCAGGTGCCTTTAAAATTATATGGCCTCTATTCTAGGTGCCTCTATTGTATTTTTGATTTAGTAGTTTTTCTCAGGTACCTATTTGGTTACTTACTTAGTTTATTGTATCCTTTAAACTCTATCTCAATGTCATTCAATCCATCTATCTTAGATCTGATTTTTTAAGCTTAAGTATGATATTCGAATGCTGTTAAAAATATTTCGATTCCTATTTACAAATTGCATGCGATCAGAAATGTTACGTCTTCAAAATGTCATCTTGTGCTACTCTGTAGATAATGTCAACTGTATGTGATATGTCCACAATGTCCACATGGTGCGTAACGTAGAGCGGGGTCTCTCGATCGATGGGCCACTTCCGCAAGTGGGCTGTCCACGGGCCCTCGGGACCGATACTTTCTATAGCCGATACCAGTTACGATACTTTGAGACGTGATGCCAATATATACGACTTGTAATTGTATGTGTCTAGGAGACGACGCAGATAGCGATACGTTTAAAAATGTTATTATGTTATATTAATCGATATTTATTTAACTCTTTAATGCACAAAATTAACAAATGTACAAATAGGTGGGCTTAATGCTATAAGCATTTTCTACCTACCAACCTTACAGGTCACGAGAATGGTTGGCGTGCAAACTTAAGAAAATAAACAGTACCAACATTGTTCAAAACAATCAAAATGAATAAACTGAAAAGAGAACAAATTGCACTAATAATAATGGGTTATGTTAGAGCACCTACGTGAGCTACAATTAAGAACATATAAAATAAAAAAACCTACCTACTCGTATGTATTGATATTAGTACTAAAGAACGTCGGTACATCAAACTAGTGGTAATCGTTGTACCTATCTATATTACATAACATTTACAATTCGTATGGTGTTTTGTTTTTGATGATCAGTAAATTCATTGTAGAGAACATTTTTGGCGATAGTTGCTTCAAAATTAAAATGCATAATTACATACTAAGGAACCAGCTATCTACTTCAGTTGGTTCTTCTCGTCTACTTGAGAAACTTTGTATGTTGATATCTTTCTCTATAAATAAATGTCACTTTAATGCTTCTATAACTCCTTATCTTGTATCATCATGTATGTGAATATTCACCATAATTCTGTGAAATATTCTCACTTCTAGTGACATTTGGTCACCCTCTCATTACTTTACATCAAAAATCGAACTATCATCGTTTATCACTACAATCTTAATGAACTACACTTTGCTTTTACGCTATCTGTTAATTTTATGGTATTGCATATCAATTTAATTTTGTTTTAAATTAATGTAATTAATTTCTTTGGGGTCATTTAATTGTTTATCTTGATCTAAGTTTTAAATATAGGATTAAGGAAAATTTCTAAGTTCTTTTTCTATCATTTTCTAATAAGCACTTTTACATATTAACAAGAGTTATAAAAATAGACAAAATTACATAAAATTTGGATTCAGCTACTATATTTGGCGAAGTTTTTGGAAAATAACGAATACGACATTGGTGGTAGAAGTGGTGAAACACTTAATTTTCAAAAACAAATTTATAAACATTTTGACCCCATACAATAACATTTGGTAAATTACAACGTGGCACAGAGGCACCCCATGCATCGGGTTGGTGATTAGCACTGCTTTACTCTAGAACGGAAATCGTTAAAGTATCCGCCCATTAGGCTTCTGATTCGAGGGGTTGAGGGTACATCGGTCGCGGTTACTGTGAGAAAACTCATTGTTGTGCACAAATATTGTATAGAAAATACAGTAAGTAGGTATAATACTTTTTATAGCTCCAACATATTTGGTTCAGCATCATAATTTTGTAAATAAAAGTAGATTTTACTTATCATTTGCATTTGGTTCAAGCTCTCAAGAAATTAACTGTTGAAATCACTCGATATAGCTTGCTAACAATGTAATGATAAAGATTGGCCCTTTTTTACGCATTTAATGAAATACAGTGTACATTGTACAACCAGTCATGTAATAGCTACAATTCTTGGACTAGTCCCGTTATCCAGGAATAGACGGTAGTTACAGAAACAAATAAACAAACCGATATGTGCACATAAACCACTAATGTTTATAGTGTGGTTCAATAAACGTAAATCTATCGAACAACTCTTACAAGGTGATGGAGAAAACATTGTAAATGTAGCCGTAAATTTGGTTAAGATGGCTGCTGAGACTTGAATCATGGGTAGCGGGTTCAGTTCTTCGGCTTTCGTAATGATTATAGGGTTGGTGTTGATTACCTTAGTAATAAAGCTACCAAGATCTATTACTTGTTCTGTAGCGAGAATGTATGTTGCAAAGTACGAATTAGATAGTGTTTTGTCGTGTTCAATCTGCGATTCAATTTGAACAACTAATTTTTTCGTACACTCACTTCTTTCGTCTTTTTCAGGTGAGTATTCAATTGATTGTATAGTAAATGGAGTGTTAATTAAATTCATAATCATATTTTACCGTTTGTAACTTAGGTAAGCTTCAAACTTTTCAAAGCTGGCCACTGAATCTAAAAACAAAATAAAATTATACTTTAACTGAAGATACTTTATTCAAATACTCAATCTTGTGCAGCAAAACTAATAGACAAACAGACATACAGAGTGCAATAAAACTAGCAAGTGGCATTACTCGCGGATCCAACTGAGACAAACACGGAAAGTTAAACGAAGAGCAGAGTAAACCCGCACTTCGTCACTGACGCGCAAAGTGTGATTGAAAATTCCCCCAAACCACAGTAACCGATTGGCAGGAACTTGAGTTGCTAGATGCCAACGTCTTGGTTTTCAGTATTCAGACAATTGCAGTATGGAAAAACTCTTAAAACGATAGACAATCGCAATCGCATCTTGTCAATTACATCGTGAATTTGTTGACGGAGAAAGTTCATCGTCGGTTATCCCGGAAAGTAAAAACAAACTGTTTCATGCATCTTTTTATCTATATAGTGACAGACTCTTGTAATAAACACATTGGCTGTATCGAGTTCATTCAATTGATTAAAATATGCGTCCACAACTCTTCAGTTTAGTGTTATTGCTTTCAACAGCCATATTTGTAGGATCACTGCCCGGTATCTTAACCCTTTGTTATCAATCCGGTAGTTAACACCGACATGACGGGTAGCGTCGCATGTCTTTTCAGTACTTCTCAGAAACGTTACGGGTTTCGTTTACGACGGCCGTTTACGATGTGAGTTCGTACATTTGATGGGGTTACGTCTGATAGTTAGAGTTTGAAATTACTTTTGAGTATCGGTATTAAACTCTACCGGTTTTAATATTTGTATGAAGGTACGTGGTACTTTACTACGCATTGCTTATTGTGCTTTTGAGTAAAAACTTTAAGGTATAAGATACCAAAATAAGGAGGAGTATAAAATGTGTTAAATAACTACATAACGTGAATGATATAGGCAGGTAGACTAAGTAGGGTAGAGATAATGATTACAATCGTAAAAGCAGAATCAAATAAACGTAAACTAGTTTAGGTTGTATAATAAAACCACTTCAACAACATTATCTTCTTAAAATGATAATAGAAATAACAGCGTGAACCGCTTAACACAAGAGTTACAATTTCTGTAAAAGCTAAGCATACTAATGCTATTTATATAATGGCGCCATTTACGGGCTCAGACAGACAGACAGTAATTCTCAGTCGTCATATATAACATTCATAACTGCTTTCGGAAGGACTCGAAAACTAAAAGGAAATAATATGCCGTTTCAGTGAGTTTTACGAGAAGTTTTAGAATTATTAAAGAACGCTGAAGTAATTTACGGAGAGATGACATCGCTACTGAAGAACGTATTCAGATAAATTAACTGGGCAAATGCGTTTCATGTTAAATGAAGCTAAAATAAATAATTATGTTTGTATGTAATCGAAATATTCTACCTTATTGTTGTCGCGTCAGTCCACGACGGCTAAAAATATAAAAGCAATGATGTAGGTACCAACAATAGATTTTAAGGAAAGAAGATGAACATTAGAAATTAATATTTGCCGCAATCTGTAGCCGTTATGAACAAGTCGTCAATATAAACGTGCGTCTCACAATGGGCCCCGGGCATGTGTTATTGTCCATTACATATAAAATACTATTGGAAAACGATTTGGAGTCCAGACGGAATCCCAACAAAGGCTTTGAGAGGGCCGAGAGAATAAAACAAAGAAAAAGTTTTTATAACACTCCCAATTGCCGTTATCCGGACGTACACTCCGCTAGTTAAGTCTTTTCGAATATATTTTGCAAACTATCCAGTTTTAGAAATCGCTTAACTAATAGTAATGGTTTGATGTATGATTGGTTTTAGCTATATATTTTCATTTGTAACGGATTAAATTTCACAAATTCTACGTATAAAGTTTATCTCACGTATGCAAGACTATGCTAATAACTGTAGGAATACAAGCAAGTCAATAATATACAAAGAACTGAAATTAAATACATCTACAGCTAAAACAGAGTAAAATGACTAAAATAAAAATAAATAAAAACAGCTTCAGCTGTACAAATACGTTATTGTTGTGATCTATCGAAACCCGCATCGGTACAAAACTGACGCAGAAGAGATCAAAGTCTCAAACAGTTTTGACTTCTGCAATCGGTTATCCGAGGGGTGAAAAGTATCCGGTAAAATGTTGGTCACGCACCGCCTCGGTCCCCCGAGACTGCAGCCGACGTGATTGGCGTTGATTTGACTTGTGCTTATCCTATCTACATACGACAACGCTGGGGTCCTGAATGGCAGAAACACTCGTAGTTTTATTTTGTTTCGATTTTACTGTGTCGGGGAAAGAAGTCAAAGCAGTTTTATTGGTTTGAGTTTTATCTTGAACAACAGACATCGCAACAAAGACAGAGATTGTTTCATAGAAATTACTGAATTATTCGATGAAACTCTGGAAAAATTTAAGTCAATTCGCTTTATAGATTAACCGTGAGTTGCATTTTTTATGTCTAAGCATATTGCCATCCTATTCGCGGTTACGTGACTTTTCATTCAAAAACAGTTTTTTCAATTTTATTTTGATTAGTTTTCTATCATTTTATATCATCTAGCGATTGTAGAATGTCAACTTGGTTAGAACTTCTGATCTATATCATCGTTTTGTTAATGTATATCTGGCACAGTTGAAACGCCAGCATCATTTCTTTTTGCATTCCAGCATCCATTGTTCGTCTGCGCTATTTGAAGTGCTGATGCGCTGAATCTGGTTTGATAATTGCAATTGTAATTATTACCAGAATAGAATAGCACTGGTGCGGTTAATAACCTGGGCGGTAGTCACGTACCTTTGTAACAATGTTTTACTTTATTGATACTTATAGAATTAACAGATTTACATCCACATTTTGTGTGTGTGCTACACAAACATTAATTTTAAGCATTCTTACGGTTTTTTTCATTGTAAGTCAGTTTCTGAGATGTCGAACATCTAGCGAGTCTGTTTTAAAAGTTATTTAAACAATAGCTACGCCTCGAGGGAACCATTTTTTTGGTCGGTAAAAAACTTTTTATAGACGTTGGAAAGTAAATTATAAGCAACTGGAGCGTCCTCGGCGCTTCTGTTATGGCTAAACGACTTTATAACCAGGATCGACAGCTTAGCGTGCCCTCAGAAGCACAAAACTTTTTCCACTTTCAAATTGGTAAACTCCAGATCACGGAGCCCAGCGTCAATCTTATTATCATTTGTAATACCTCATCTGTCAGATGAAAGGCACCTCGCCAGCTCGTCACTCACAATTTAGGAACCAATCTTGCCTTACGTCATTACTATGCGCATGAAACATTCAACAGTGACGCCCGAGTTATTTAAAAAAAACAACTGGTAAAAGAAAGCCTCGGCTCAACGAAGCTTGTAATTTTATGAGGGCGATACCTCAGAAGCACGAGCTAATGAATTTTACATTAGCCTTGTTTCATTCGAGCTCAAAACGTCTTTTCATAACCGAATCTTGTTGGCGACTTGTTTCAAGACTTGAAGTCGTTGCTCCGGAATATGTTAAGTCCTTGTTTCAAAGTTGTGAATATAGCTCGTGCTGTCTTGAGAATACATCTTACTTAAATCTTTTCAAACCATTTTATTTACTGCGTTCACTTTTAATCTATTAAACTATTAATTTTCTTATCCTTTATTTTTAGGTCTGAGAATGTATCAAATATATTTTTTCTAGTAAGCAGGCAATATTTTTTTTTTTTTTCAATAAAGTCATAAGTTACAAATACATCAATGTTTGAAGAGCAAATAAATAGCGTAAAACTAACATTATCTTTTTTTCATTATTCATTTCTCAATACTGGTAAAGATGCCTTGAGTCAGGAAAAACATATTTACGATCCATGTATTTGCATAAAAACTGCATAAAGAACAAAAAGTCATTGACAGGACCTTGATATCCTATTTAAATAATCCAGCATAATTTGCCAGGATTACGATATTGCATGCGCGTGCGACGCGATCTGTGTCACTTGATCCTCTAGGGCTATCACTAAGAAATATAAGTTGATATCTGCCTTGTTTTTTTAATTTTAAGTTCTAAGGTCTTGTTAATTTTATTAAGTTTTACTATTGTCACATTTTGTTAATATTTCGTACAAAGCTTCTTATGAATTTGCTCAATCATAGCCTAGACTGCCTAGAGCTTACTTCAGGGCTTATAAAGATATTTCAACCCTGGTCCTGCGTTGGTTTGTTTTTTATTGGCGTCCTCGACAGAAGGACGTTTACATCTTGTCTTACACGTTATTATCGTCTATCGCTATGCAAGACGTTTTTATTTGCACTCGTTATAGCTTGCGGCGAAACCTGTAAAGTGATCTTTAGTAAATTGTATTTTTTAATGTTATATTGAAATGCCTCCGCTATCGTGATAGTGTTCAAAAGGTTTTCAGCAAGGTTTCTTAAATTTTATTTCTTAAACTTCTGACTAGAAAGCACTACTTTTATCTACTAAATTCATACAACATTGTGTATGCAAAGTGCAGTTACCGATAAACGGTGTATTCTCACAAATGCAGTAATGATGCTTAATGAAATCACATTTACATGGATATTGGCTGCACAGTATAGACTCCCCGCGGAGGAATTAGTTGAGAAACCCATCATCTGTATGGAAAGCAGCCACAATTATTTGACACGGTTCCCGTTTCTCAAAACACTTTGGAATGAGTTGTGAGATTTTTATTAGAAACTACGGAGACGCCGTATAAGGTAAAGATTTTCAATAAACATTTATCAATTTAATTTTTTAGTTTTACATTCAATCACCCACATAACATTTCCAAAACGACCACTAATGTTCATTTTAGTAGACAATAAAACCGAATAGACAACTCTGGCTTTACAATTTAACTGCTCTGTAAAAGGTAATATTACAATTTTAAATATAAACTCATAAATGTGACCAGAAGCCGCCCACAATAATGTATTGTGTTTCACAATATTTTTTGCTATCAAAGCAACAGTAAAAAGGAAAGAGGACAAACAAATAAAACGCCAGTCAATATCGACGCCCAAACGGCAAAACACCGTTTGATACAATCAAAACTTTTTTGGGAACACCCTTTCCAGTCGGTTTGCTTGTTATTGTTTCACTTTGAGGTCTTCTTCTGGTTTTTCAACTGCTCCGCGTTTTATTGACAATCCAGTAAAAAAAGTATCAATAATTTTTTATTGCGGACGAGTATCGCGGGAAGCCGCAGGAATCATCAGAAATATGCTAGTAAAAGTGGAATGTTGTGGTAAAATCAGCCACTAGGCTCGACACCACAAATGTGCAATCACTGTGTTGTTAAATTATCCTGTACGTGGGAATTTAAATGGATTTGCGAAATTACGTGTTGAACTTTAGTAGTTTTGGTGGTTTTGTCAATACCTTAGAGTCTTGTCATGTTCACTATCTATACACCTCTTTAGGACATTATCTACTTGTTTATTCTGTCCTAAGATAACTTTGAGATGTGAACTTTTTTAAACGCCTGACGTCTTTTTTCTAACTTCTTTTACATCGAGATCATTATTTCTTTCTTTCTGAATGTAAATTACTTCGTCGATACGATCATAAGCCGTTTATCGTGTTATTGCCTCCTAGTTATTACGAGTCCGATAACATCTCCCCTTGATGTTTAGTTCTTTAGCAGTCGGCGAAAGCTGAATGCCGCCCTACACTTGCTTTTTGTAAGGAATCTGAAATTACATACGTCAACACATTCAATGGGGCGTTTAAAAGCATTCCTGCTACCCCATGTGTCGGAGGCAAGATGCTGGCTATTTCTGTGCAGACTAGTCTAAGCACCAAGTTAGAAGCACACACTCCAAATCCAACCATATCTCTCCGCTATACGATTGAAATTCCAACAGCAAATTGTGTTATTAAATAACTGCACACCTGGCAGGGGTTCTAAGTGCAAAGATTTAGAAGAAAAAAATAAAAGCTTGTGCCTTTAATCTGTCGAGGGAAGTTGGCGCATAAAAAGTTTACATAATCTTCAGCTTGTGAAAGATCTTTGCGATAGTGGAGGCGACGAAATCTGGGTGGTCTTTAGCTGTTTTACATCAGTCTTTTCCTTTTAACAAGTCTACAAAATTAACATCGTCAGTAAAATCTCCACTGGTAGGAATTTCTTGAATATACTAAAGGGAAGACGATGTCTGCGAACGTCTAAAATTTTTTCACAGATAATGGCCTTGGCTACTCTTTATTATGAAATAGCTTATGATTAGAATCTGTTCAGTCTCCAACTATAAATTTGGGGTAAATGTTTTTCAACATAATATAATAACCTAAACTAATATTTTTCTGTAGAGTAAGTTCCTATAGAAAAAAATACAGTGCTTATTCTGAATCTTCCGCCACTCACATCACAATGTCATTGTCAGAACGACCGACTCCTGACAAAAATAAAGTTTGTCACAGTGTGACAGGCGGTGTCGAGGCCCCGCGTCGCGCGTCACTCTGTCGCCTGATTTACAAGTTATCGCCTCGACGCGTTCTCGAACGCGATCCATTTTTGGATGGATTGTTAGCTGTGGCGACTGTGGAGCTCGTTATTTTGCCAACTCTCGTTTTTTGTAACAGTGTTGTAGAAAATACTTATTTATACAGCAAAAGTTTTTGTGGTATTTATATACCTACCTACTTATTATGTAATAGGTACTTTATTCTTAGAGATTTCTTGGAAGTAGTAAGTTAGGAACACAATATTACGATTATTAGACATGCATGAGTCAGTAATGTTTTAAGCTGATCTTTTACAGCCAGAAGCGATAAAAACATATCAATTTTTAGTTATAACGAGTCTTAGTTTGGAAAATTAACGTCTCACTTCAAAATTCACTCGTTTTCAACATCTTCTGAAATCCAAAAGGCGTCTTGCAAGGAAGTGCTTCCTGCAGCAGATTTCCGCGTCATTCAAGCCTGATGTAAATCCAATTGAATCGATCGGTTATTCTTCGGAAATCACATTTGGGAACCGACACCTGCCGCGATATCCTGCATCTACTGAGTTTTAGTATGACTTTGAAGCTTTTCTATGAATTTCCAAATAGAGATTTTCGTGGGATAACTAAGGGTACGTGGAAATATTCCAAAGGCTACATACCAGACTTATTTTAACATAATATTTTGTATAGACAAGAACTTTAATCTAAAATAAGTATAGCATTGTAGGCCTACATCTACTTTGCATTGTCTCGAATGTTTTTAGAAAGAATTTTTTTAATCCGAATCTATCATAGCTTTTTAGTTGTAGAACCGCAAAAAATAATTTTACTAGTTATTGTTAAAAACTCTTGTTTTTGTTATGTCCAGAATTTTTTTCCGAACATTGAATAATTTAATTAAGTATATCTCGGAAGATACGTTTGAAGATCGACCAAGATTGAAAAGCTTTTATATTTTTCCACATGCATTCGCCGTAAAACAGAATAAATTCGCTTCATATTTCATCTTAAAATTCTCTTATGAAATGGCTACTTCTCTCTGGCTTAAAATTTTCATATTTTACCATCTTATTTTACAAGCTCGTTAGCTACAAACTAATATTTTCAGAGAAATTCATATTTACATATTTTACGCGATCTCTACACAAACTTATATAATAAGGGTACGTAAGTACTAAATACAAAGGGTTCATTTTCTTTGTATTCTTGGTTTTATGTTAGAAACTAAAGCATTATTCAAGTCATGTCAATTTACCCCAAATTAAATGGTAACAACGTTATAAATTCTATCGCCTAGTGTTAGTGAAAGAATACTTGCCAAGTTTATTGAGGTATAGATACCTAACAGAATACAGTATATTTCTAAAGAACTGTACCCGGATAGGTACGTTTACGAGCCGCCACACTCACAATGACACGCGAAACAGTGAAGTCATAAACAATATCTTTGACAAAAGCCCCTTCCATACTTTACGTCGCAAAGTGCCGTTTCTGCTGACTCGCCAATATTTTGCTTACTTAGCTATATTGTTAGATCGTAAAACCTACGGAGCCTGCTGAACAATATAAAGGTCCAGGCACGACATAAACACTGAAAAAAAAATTTGTGTTTATCTATACTTGAACAGAGCACAATGTAAGTACTTTATGTTAGTAAAACTTAAGTTAAATCGTAAATCTGCCGATACAAGCTCGCCTAGTCTGAGGATCGTATAATAGTATACTTAGGTTAAACTTTTAAGTAACAACAGCATAATTTGCCTGTTTGTACTCGCAACGTAGTATGTAACCTAGTTTTAAGTTTTTTTGAAACTTTTCATTTTTTTTGTTACTTAATTTTAGCCATAGCTCCTTATCTTTATTATAAATTTTTTACTATTTTCTAGATATTGAAAAAGTCTGAACTATCTGAATTGGATAGAATTGAATTAAAAAATACAAAAGAACATGTTCTAATATAGATTTTTCTAGTCATTCTAAGTTTCAAGATGTGGAATAACTGATGGTGTGCGCAGACCTTTATCACGACACTGCAAGTATGTAATAACTTTGTATGAATTAGCCCTAAAATCTTTATAGCCACTTGAATGTCAGTTCTGTGCCTCGTTTGAACTCGCCACTTGACTCGCCTCGGCCTCTTCACTCGAAGCTTTGTAAGTTAGATTTTATAACGATTGAAATGTGATGACTAATTGAATTCCTTTATCTTTATTAGTTTTGCTGATATGTAAATATACACTGGTGGTCATCGTAATAGTTATTCGCAGTATACAATATCAACTTGACTGTTTAATCGCTATCTTATTGTTTGATATTTGAGGCATTCGTTACTATAGTTTGACCTATGTTTTATAATAATATGTATCTAAGATAGAGGGGTTAGGCCCGTTCTCACCCGGTCCGTTCTCCCCCGATTGGAATAAAGTTTATATCAATATTTTTTCTCGCTGATCCTTGTAACATACAAGGAACCTCTACCTTAGATACCGACTCAATAAACAAATGTGTGTTTGCGCACAAGCATGTTAACTACACGATACTGACATAACATCTTGGCATGACGTATCAGTTGCTCTCACAAATATATTTGACAGTTGTACCTAGAACCAATTTAGTGGCAAGCCAATAAAGTTAGTGAAACCCACAGCAACTAAAAAGTCAATAAGGCCAAGAGGTGTTTATTTTCGGTGTTTCAGAGCTTTCCACTAAAACTAAATCAATCAATTTGTCACGATCTTCACGAACGTAGGGTAAGGTAGTAAAAACAGATCTGAGGACTCAGCACGAATACATTTTACAATCGTAAACGTGTCGTGACGGTAGAATATCCGAGATACATCGCGCAGTGACGCTACAAAGTTCAGCAGTCAAATTGGCGTTGACGCGCAATATGACTCGAATGCGTTAGATTTACGTAACGCATCGACTATCTTTGTTCGTGCTTGAGGAATAAACATAACGTTCTAAGAACACCTTTGCACGTGTGCTTAACCTCTGCCGCGCGACATAAAGTGTGGTGGAGTGCATCAGGTGGTGATGGATTTGTGAGGTGACTATGTGAATGGCGGGTTTAAGACTGCTACCGACCGATACAACACCTACACGATATTAGTGTTTCACTCTCACATCGTATCAGATATTTTTGAGTTACTGATACATTGGTATCAGCCAGTGTGCAAACTATCAATGTATGCTTGATGCTTGAGCGATTACTGCTAGGTATGCGTCAGCTATTTCTCGGTACTGGTTGGCAGCTACCTACTTATATTTGTGATATTTCGGTTTTTTTTACACAACTTAAATGATGGTCTTGGTAAGTAACTTGTTGTTCACATGCTTATCATTATCATCTGGACATAGAGTTCTTTGTCCAAGAAGAACCATTTTGCGCCTTCCCCATTCATCGGCTTCTTACATTCTTCTTTCACATCTATTCCTGTAAATTGACATAGTATCTGAAGTGGAAGATCTAATAGCACAGAAGTAATCAATACCTAAGTGCAGTGGAGTGCATCAGCTCAGCGCCGAGTTAATGTGCTGACGGATTTGTGCTCTGACAGCGGCATGATGAGGAGATGGGGATTAATAGAAAATGATGACTGGTGCCATCTACGACCATAACTTTGTCAAAGTTTTGACAAAGTTGAACAAAGTTTTGAGACCGTATGCCTCAACAATACAGTGACAATAATTTGCGAAGTTTTATAAATATTTGCATTTCGTTTGAGAATTGAATAATGATGCCGTCATCATCATCGTCAGTATGAAGAAGTATTTGTAGGCGAGATTTAAGCTCGCTCTACATTTCTAGCACGATGAATATTTAGATTTCTTCAACTTGTAGTTTATTTCAAAATTAGGTGCTCCAATAGAGCAGATTACTAAATCCTCTGTTTCTATACTTAGGGTATTTAGGTACTCTACGTGAAAGTTTGGTAATTTATCAAAGAACTTTTTACTTGAAATACGAGCACAAATAAAAAACAGATTACCGCTAACCAAACTCGCACAAATCTGGAACCCAAACACAATTTACTAAACTAAAATCTCAAAATTAGTTTCCAACTTTCCTAAATTCCAATCACAACTTTGAAACCCAAAAACGTGTTGCAAATAAGTTTAGTTTCACTTTAATGCTAAGCTCGGTCCACACTGGCCGAGTTTAGATAAAGTTTTAGACTTCAACTAAAACAGCTTTACACCGGACAGTGAAAACTAATTTAAGAGTACTTAGCACTTAGTACACTTAGAAAATTGCTAACCAATCGTACGAAATAATTAGATTCAATTATTTAGAAAAGCGTGGCGGAAATCTTTTAAAAGGCTCACAATCTCACAATTTTGTAAAGTCAATATAAATATTTACGAGAGAAAACTAAACCTTAAAGACTCTAGAATCAGGTCAGTACTAGCACAGATCATTATAATACTGGTACTAGGTATGTAAGTGCCAAGGTATCTAAAGCAATGACTACCTTGCTCAGGGAACACAGATGTGAACCTTTGTTTTTAGGAACCTTAAACATCCCAGAACTCAATAGATATAACAATGTCTAGACTATAAAACAAGGAGTATTGTGCATGGTTCGCCAGTCGTTACCACGCAGACGGTGACCGCGACACGACTCTACACGACAGGGCAGTCGCTTCGGAGTCGTTAAATTTTATCGCGCCTCTCCACACATCTGCGTCGATCGTAACACCTCGACTATTTGTCGGCGACTGGGATTTGGCTCGTCCAGGGTTTAGGACGAACATTGTTTCAAAGTTCTACATACTGTTGCTAACTGGACAGGCTTTATATTCATTTTCAGGGCTTCATATTCATCTTTTGATTATTATTGGCTTTTGAAACTATTTTTGAATAAATATGTTTGTGCCTAACTCGATCCCTTAATCAGAGTTGAACAGTCTCCTAAACCATTTGTGGCGCAGGGGGATAAACTGTCCCTTAGAAGAGGTTGACTAAATACCAGCGTAAGTCGTGACAAAAACCTTTTCACTTGACAAAATATTGATCCAACACTCCACGCTTTATTCGTCCCAAATAACGAAACGAGGAATACTTACGTTATCCGGACAACAAGACAATATAAATTCCACAATGAGCTAACACGACGCGAGAGAGATTCCGGACTTGTATAAATATTTATCACAAACAGTGTTCTCATAGATGACTGGAAATGCTACTGTAGATGATGTCAAGCCATTCATAACCGAAAAAAATTATAAAGCACACAGTATCCGGACAAAAATTATTATACCAAGCATGCCTTTGCCACATCAATTTTTTTTTTTCCAACATGTAAATATTTGGAGTGGTTTTTATCTTAGTTTGGGTTTAAAAGTATTGATGCTTCTATGTTCTTGTTTGTTTGGTTTTCAAGATAATATTATATTCTGATGAATAAAGTCACTTTAAAATGCTTGACAATATCACGTTTTGGTTGTTAAAAACTGAAACACAATTCCATTCTTATACCTTAAAAGAAAGATATGACCGAAAGTTATTATTCAGATTTACTATAGCAAAGTTCCCGCACTGCGAAAGCGCATCAAGATCCCCAAGGACTGCAAGTTTTTATACAATAGAGAACTCCCCGCATATTTTTCGCAGTGCCACCTTCACTGCAGGTTTTCAACGCGTAGATTCTAGCTCCGAGGGAAATGCGATAGTGTCACTTGTCCAACTTTGCTTTAGTTCCAGTCACTTTCAGACGAAGAGCTACACAAGAGTTGTTGGCCAACTCTACCGCAAGAACACTTTAGCTATTGGTTAGCAAACTGTTCGGTCAGTAAACTGCAGCAAATTGTTTGGGTTTTTTTATCAGAATGTGAATACAAAAAATATCCACCGAAATGATGTAGGTTTTGTAAGAAAAGTGAATTTTAAAACTTTTTATTACTTCGGTTTTTAAGGAAGTTCTCAAAGAAGTATTGACTGACAAAAAAATGTAATCTCATTACATTAATTCTATGTTTTTCTAAGTACTTACTGCTAAGGTTTTAAAAACTCTGCTATTTTTACCTAAGCTAAGTATTTTTTATCCATAGTGCTTATCTTCTTTCTTCTATGCCATACTTTGCTATTGTACTGACTGTCACAGATTCGCTTTTCTCATTTCAAATTATCTCATCGGCGTCGACATTCATGTTGAAGTCATGAACGTCGGTATCGTGTTATACACTTTGTAGGTTTCGATATTGTCCAGTATTTCAACGCCCGTTGGGTAGGTATCAAAAGTCTGACTAGCGTGGAAGTACAATGAAGTATCTTCTATTTTTCTGTCTGGTCTCCCTCGTCCGTCACCTTATCTTGCCTGTCCTCTGCAACACCCTGGCAGTGCACCGCCTCGGTGGATCACACATCTCTGACATTTTACCGGAAAGTATTAAACGGAAGGAAATGGAGCGTCGTGTGCATTCAGCTGTGAAATTGGTAAAAATGCTGATCTCAAAACTGTAAATCCGCGATTTCTGAATCAGTAATTGGATCCTGAAATGCTGATTCAGAGAGTTGTCAGACTAGAATTTAAAAAATTTAAAATCATAAAGTGAAAAGAGTTTGTAGGTAACTACTTATTTTATTTTTATTTTAAATTGAGCTTCTAGCAAACAAAGATAATGAATCAATTGTGTTATTGGATGTTTATTTACAGAGTATTAGTTAGTACTAGAAACTGGCATAGAAGAATCTCCATTCTGACACATCTTTGTGGGTATTAAAATCTCAACAATAAATTATGAATGTGTGAATTAGTCTACCATTAAGGGGAAGCTAAGTTCAGGATTTATTCACTCAAGACTTCATTACTGGTAACCCTCATAACCCGGCAACTGTAAATGCACTTTGATCAAGCTCCGTTCCACAGCGCTCTCGCCCCCACTTGCTGTTTTAACTCTGACGTATTAATCCTTGTTAAGTCTGATAAATTATTCAGCTTACTTCTCAACTTGGACACAGTGTAAGAACATTCAGTGGAGCTACTGTGTCCAATCAGACTCAATTCAGTTGTAACTTGTAACCAGCTGACTTTTGTAGTTCATTCAACGCTATATTCAGTGAAAATGAAGAGACTGTTAGTTAGAAGGAATAAAACCACTTTTTAAATGCTTTTTTACAATTTGTGTCCTTAAAGTCTTGTTATTGGATCTACATTTATATTATTTTATTACTCAAAACGTCCAATTTCCATAGTATAATGTTTCTGTATCATAAGTTACACTAACATAGGTTTAACAAAACGTCTAGGTAGTATTTGGAAAGTATAGATTTCAAGTACTTTACCGATAACTCATTCCTGGAATACAGTTGACGGTGTAGAAGCATTCGCGACTGCGTGCGAAAGTGAGTTTACCAAGTTCCCGCTACAAAATGAAGTACTTAAACGATGTACCTACTATGTCTCACACTGTTCAGTAAGGCTTTTAAAGGTTACAACGTCTTCGGGGAATCCAGAACGAGCCAACTTTTAGACTTCAGAATGTAATATCGTTTAATTCTGAGGAGAGATTTGCATTATTTGTTACGCACAGACAGACCGCGGGGAGCTATCAATGGAAATGGCAGCTCGAGCCGTCGCTTTTATTATAACAAAGTTTTAATTGAAGTTTTTTGTTCTGTTCTATGACTTTAATATTTTAAACTTAAAAGTCGTTTCAGAATACCTCGGAACTTTTCGTGGTACCTACTTTAAACTGTTTTTATGACACTCGCGAGGAAATGCGGAATTTGGGCTATCCTAGAAAAATGAAATGTTTATACACGAGCATGTGTGTGTATCACACACCCAACAAAATATCATAATTCTAAACTATGAATTATCTAAGTTATTTCCCTTAAATTTGTTCTTAGCCTTAGTCCTTTCATCACAGTGGTTATTTAATTTTTTTTTTTTTTAAATTTAAATCCTAAATTTGAGCTTTAGGCTCTTTGTATCTAATTTTACTTCGCAAAACCCATGATCACTGGTCGCACTGAGTTTTACCTCTCCTCGTGTACTACTGGGTGTTATTTCGTTCGCCTAACTAAACATATTTCGTGTCCCCACTCAGGTGAGACCACCATTGAATGGATATAAAGGAACCCAATTACTCCGACAAACATGACGAGACCCATAGTCCTGGATCACGTTACATTGACTGAATGCTTCTGTTAGGATTACAATGTTACAGCTAGCTCACTGCTTCTAGCAGAGCATTATTATACGTTGGAAGACGGTAATAAAAAAAAATCAGAGGTGCGATTTCACTGAAAAAAGAAATATCTACGAACTGCTGATAGGTATATAACTCAGAGATTTGCTTTGCTATGTCCTTGTTTTATGTTGCATCCCATCGATTTGTAAAGCATTTGATAGTAAAAACAACCAATTGGTTTATGTTGTGATATAAAGCGTTCAACTTCTTTTAAGTAATAACAATTTGCAAGAGTATAACCATCACAACATTTCTGAGAATATAAAGATATATTGTATGTATTTTTAATATATTGTGTTAAGTCCTTCTAACACCTGCAAAAGTAACGTGCACACAACACTAACTTTCCTAATATAATTATCCAAGTGTGCTAGCTGTTGACTACGCACTGTGGTCCCGGGGACAGGTTTACACTCCATTAACGTGATTACACGATGAATGAGCCCGACAGAGGCATGATGCTAGCCCATCGATTGACACAATGACGACTCATGGAAAATACATTCAATCCGATTTAACAGGAAGCAATCATTCAGTACAACTGAAACCGGAACCAGAGAAGAATAAACAATAGTTTGTACTGGCTGAAACAATCATGGTGCGACCAATGACCATCGTGGAAAAGAAATATATTCTTAGATCGAAAACTTGATTAACATAAATTACTACTGAACAAGTCGACCACAAAAAAGGCCGACTACGATTTGGAAGATAAGCGATAGATCCCACCCAGGACCGAGGCTATTGGGAAGTTGGTGGATACAGAAGGCCCAAAATCGTTTATGAAAATGTATGGTGGCAGCTTATTCCAACAGTGGAATTCTAGGTCAAAGTTTTATCAAAACAGATGTAGCATGCAGAACATTTACAAACCAGCAAATCCATTATTTAATCCAATTCACTAAGATTAATTCGCGCACAAATTCCATAACTCAAAACCCGAGACCACAAGTTGAATGATAGGAATGAGCAAACCAACCTCTGTGATAATCCAACCTAGCTCCTAATCCTAGAACAGAAACTGATAACTTTCAAAGTTGATTGAATCGAGACTGAACTGCGAAATAACTACTAACTAGGTATTTATTGTGTATTTAGAGTATTCAGATCCATCTTTGGAATGACTTTCAAACTGAGTATCAGCTGTTTTGGTTGCCAGAATATATTTGAGTCACATTACGCTAAGAAAGCCTAAGTAGTACAAGTTTTGGTGGTTAAATCTGGCCCTCAGATCACTTAGTGCTATCGAAGCTATATCGAAACTGGTTTGAGTTTTTGTTCAAGAATTGGACTGATAAACCAAAGGAGTAAGGAATAGTGTTCATAATTGAAGCACACAGATCCATGGAGAGCGGATAATTCCATAACTGCATTAGGTAGTCTGCAGCTGCAGTATGCTAAGATATTCATCAGCTGGAGACGCCCGTGGTAATCACATTACGAGCAAGGCGCTTTAGCCATTAGCTTTATTACTGAGCCGGACGGCTAGTTTTACTTCGAAACTTGCAAACAATACAATAGACCGCAAGTACATACTAGTTTGGGTACAATGAGGCGCGTACATGATTTAAGTACTTACTTGTTGTGGTTTATAACTCGCTAACGCTATATTTATTTCTACCAACATATTTTTAGTTCAGCACTGTATTTGACCGCAAACGGTAGTACAATATCGCCGTCCATTTGTGACCTGTGACTCTCTGAAGATCTCCTGATAAGGTGACAGAAATAACATGTTGCGCATTTTGTATAAAGTATTTGATTTCGATTATGTATTACCAACTTCACTTACTTAATTTATTTCGCGCATGTAAACAAATTGATTGAAAGCTTCAAACGGCCCCTCAAGGAAAAGAAACCAACCAAATTCACTTTGTACCATCAAACCCATCGGAGCAGACTTGTCATTCATTCCCATTTCATTCCTCCTCTACAGAGGTACTCGAAATGTTCAGATGTTGTTTCCCTAAACGTACAAATATTTAACTGAATAATTCAGGAAACTCATTAATTCTGCGTAAACTTATTGACTCAGCTGGAATTTGGATAATCTCCACATAACCCTGCCTAAATACTAAACACCTTAAACTAACCCATTATAAATTCAATTACGGGCTTAAGACGTAGACAATTTGCGGATGGGTGTGTGCCCATGGCCCCCCATGACCCCCGGGGGGTGTAGGGGGTGTAAGTAAACATATTGCGGGCACTCTGGGTGACTCGGCTTAGCGGTAATCCAACGCTGCTCCTTTATCGCGAAGACACAATGACGTCGCCAGCGGATCCTGAGCCCTGAGTCTGTGTCGGTGTTGTGTTTTCTTGCTATTTTTGGCATTCGGAAACGGATTCGCAAAGTGGAAAATTTTGTATGAAAACCAGATAAGCGCCTCTAGCAGGAGATTTGGGAACTGTTTCTGCGAGTCTGTCTGAATCCGAATGTTACTTTGCGGTGCTCCCCGTCGAGTGCGGTCACGTAATCAACGGTTTTGCAAAAATACGCGAGTCTGTGTGCTAGTGTTTGCTATTTCCGAAGGCAATTTTTCGACTTGCTATGCGTTGCTACTCTCACTTGGGTCTAAGGTAGTGAAATAGCAAGGATTCGATAGAACACTACTCGCGCATCAGTTTTTGTAACACATTTTGGATTGTTTATATAAGTTTTTGTGATAAATAGTAAGTGTTTCTGCAAGATAATAAAGTGCATGGAGGATGGTGAAAGACGAATGGGCTCGTAAACTACATGAAATGCGAGCCAGTCTCCGTGAAGTGATTTTTTTTATCAAAAGAAGACTTCCCGGAAACCCGCTGACCAAGGATATCTTCTCATTCCTATGAGAAGAGTTGGCCATCAATGCCCAAGCTTGTTGTGCCTTCTAAGACCTCCCACACAACCCTACGTACCTAATAAATGGATAGCCATTGATGAAAAAATGAACTCATAAACAATGAAGGTATTTTTATAATTAGGTATACCTAGTCTTATTCAATAGAATCACAAGAATCATATTTTAGAATCGACTTAAATACTAGCACATAGGTACCTACCTACTAGATGATTCTAGATGCTATGACTTATACCTACCTTACCGATTCCTATTGTCTAGTAGTATTTTGTAGGTGCCCAACATTAGTTCATACCTTCAAGCATAATGCCCATCTTCACACAGTAGTGTAAAAACTATTAGAAAAGCAAAGACATCACAGGACCTACTTTAGTAATGTCTCTTATGACTGGATGCAATAGGAAACAACAGCGTCTAATCTTTCTGTATTTTACAGGTTACTGCAATATTTGTGAGCAACAGCGTCTAATCTTTCTGTATTTTACAGGTTACTGCAATATTTGTGTCTAAGAAAAATAAAAGGACACAATATTGGATATTTATCAGAATCTTCCCACACAACACTGCATAGATAGATAGCCATTTTTGGGAAAAGGAAACACAACCATATAACAATTAAAGAAAGGTAAGCATTTATGTATCAAATTGGTTGTCAAAGTCATAAATATTTTATTCAATAAAACCACAAGAATCATTGGTACTTTTGCACACTAAAAGGTTCTAGGTGCCACGACTTACCTATACTAATTCCTATTGTCTAGTCTTTGTGTGTAGGTATCTACCCTACTGTGTGTAGCTGTGGATTATGGTTGAAAGTTTATAGGTACCTTCAATCACAGCTTCACACAGTACAGAAAGCAAATAAGACCTCACAAGACCTATATATTAGCAACAGCATCTAATGTTTCTGTATTTTACAGATTAATGCAACATTTGTGCCTAAGAAGAGAAAAAAGACAAATAGGTACTGGATATATACCTACACAACCAAGCAGCATTCCCCTTGATCAGTCATACCTACATGAAACTTGACCAGAATTTAATAGCAACAACGGTAAACTCTATGTAAACATGATTTAAGAACTATCTAGGATCTAGATTGATTAGTAAAGGTCCTTTTACAATAACCCATTTACAGCGGGGATGTTTTTAAACTTTTTGTAAAATAATTAACTAAGCTTTTGTCTTGAACCTACCTACTTTTTTGAGATAAATGGTACCCTAGTTATAGAAAGTCAATAAAGAATTATGTAGTAAAATCTTAATATTTTCTTTTTACAGAACAATGAACTGCAGTCACAGGACAAAGCAGCAAAAGTTTCAAATGCTTATGCATCCAACTCATCACCATCAAGAAGTCTAAAAGTTGGCGAATGATGATGGTCAAAGTTGTCAGCTGTACCTATGCTTAGCTACAAGAATGAAACTTCTGAAGAAAGAACTTGTATTTCTATCTATCTTGGCATTTTACTGTAGCATCTTCTATGATATATGTTTCTTTAGGTACCTACCTACTAACCTTATATACTCAGTGATTTGTGTTTTTTTTTACCTATAATAAAACTTGTTATAAAATGCAATTAATTTATTTTATTTTAATAAGTAGGTAGGTAATAAAATCTCATCGGAGAACAAGACACATTTTGGATCACTGGGGCAGCGGAGCAAGACCTTTTGAAAGTGACTGTGGTAGGTACATTATTATGGAGCATCAAGCAACATAATATCCAGCTTCTATCCTTGCATCCATCATTTAACCTTCACAATAGTAAGCCGCTTACCTATAACAAAACAATAAAGTTTAGGTCAGTGAGTACCTATAAATAACAAAAGCAAATAATTCATATTATAATAAAACATTGTTTTTAATTCAATTTTGTAGGTAGTCTTGTACAACAATTGTGTTCAATGAATGCACATGAATTCTATAACCATGTACGTACCTAGGTTGAGGCTTGATTTTACTATACCTACGAGTAGAAAGGTACTTTTACTTATTGTTTTTTACAGTAAATACAAGCACATTGGGTCGGTCGCTATAACCTATACATACAACCAAAACATACTGAATGGCACTTACGTTTATTTCAGTGAATTGTAATTGAATTACATTCAAAGCAATAATAACATCGGCTACTTGGGCGGTACAAAACTACATTTAGTTTTGTATTGAGACGGGCTTGTTGATTTGCTGAATGCACAATTGAGAAATAGATACCACTAGATGTAACTTCTTAATTATTCATCTCATAATACAGCTTTTGAATCTATCAATTTACTTGAGTAACTTGTGAACTTGAGTTTGCACTTCCAGAACACGACACAACACCACAACAAACTAGTGATTGAATGATCGATATTTATAAAAACTTTGTATCGATTTAAATTTTTCAATTTCAATTTACAGGGCAGATATCACAGTAGATTGGTGTTTTTTAATTATCATAATACTTTCGAGAGATCCTTATTTATTCGTTTAAGAAATAGTTAGGGTAACAATACGGACAATTGCACTTCTAGTCCAGCCAAATTAGTCAAAATTAGGTAGGTAAGAATCTCGGAATTTGAGATACCCAGCTATAAACTTGTATTTTGACATCCTAAAAGTTGTCTCAAAACCTAATTAAATGGTAGGGTGGCCGCGTCCATTAAAATCTCAATGTGAAAGGTCACTAAATCGACCTTTGCAAATATCTCGTTTCCTATGAGTTTTTGGCTACTTGTATGTATGGTCAATATTGTAGAGGATTAACTTGCCTACAACTTTTGTTTCAATAAAAATTTCATACGTTGTATCGTTTTCGAGATATATGGCGGAGAGCGCGTTTTATTATATTTGACTGGGCTATTCAGATATATCCTTACGTAGGATAAGTTGAAATGAGTGACAGAATCGACACAGAGCACCCCGACTCCGCTAAGTACCCAAGAGTCAAAATAATGTACACATCATATATGAGTGGCGTAACTAGCTATGTAAGTGAGAATTTCTGTAATCGCCTTCTGCCTAATCACGTATATTAAAGTAAACAAATGTCCAAGGGTGATTTTAATCAAATACCTTGATTCAATAAAACAAAATTATTTACAGAGATTATTAATTATTTTTTTATTATAAATTCGATATTTGAAAAAATATCGATGTTTTTGTCGTCAACATCGATCATCCCTACAAAAAAAATAAAAATAACAAAACAATGGAACCAACCAATCAGAGATCAAACAATAGTTCGTCAACCAATAGGAGAGTGGGCGGAGCGAACTCACAGTGACTTTGACAAGCTAACGTGGGATTTGACTGACACTGACAGATTCAAAAGCCGATTCCATAGACAAATGAATGAACAATACATGATAAAAATGATAGAATAAGATGGAAGATACGCGAAAGATAGAGATAGACGATGTTTTTAAAAACCAAGTCGGCAATCATACAAAACTGTCTAGCGACTTCCGTTCGATACGTAGTTACGAGCATTCGATTTTTAGTTGTATTGGAATTAGACTCCGGTGACTTATACGAACCTTCGAGCACGTTCTTTAGCACACGACTGCTCGCTAGGCATTGCTCGCTAGGCAAACTGTTTTCTTGCAATTACAGAGACTCAGGGCTCTGTTTACTAAGATCTTAGGGTTAACTGTTATTATCCTTCCCCATTATTCACGAAATAATTTCAATGAATTTAATAAGATTTTTGTAGGAAAACTAGTCTCTCTGGTGTTGTCTAATTATTTTGAGAGTTTTATTTCATTGTTTCTATAAAACTCTAGGTATTTATTATTTTGTAATGTTCTAAAACTACACTAGTATCTATTATTCAATAGTCACAGTTTTTTTCGCCAAGACGAGTTTTATTTTAATTTATTGTGTTATTTTTGTTACAGGTAAGTGATCGCAGGAAGCCAAAGTTGCGGAAACTGTCGTTTATATATTTTTGGTAATAGTAGAGTCCCAAGTCCTAGGTAAGTAAGTAAGTACTTTTAAACCGTCGTGTACAATAATATTGAATTACTTTAATAGCTGAGTCTCAGGTATTTATCATTTTTCAATTAGGAAAAATACCTTAGCACTTTATTAACATGACGAAGATGATAGTAATTTCTTTTGGCAGTGTGTTATACTCAAACGTAAAATCGGCAAGATTTTTATTGGGACACTCAGTAAATCCTTTTAGCTACCCCAGTCCACTGCTGGACTATCCAGTGGTTTCATCTCTGAGACTATTGATGGTGAAGGACACGTCGCCGGCAGCATTCAGCGTAATCCGCTTATAACCAACGGCTTATAGTGGCGAGACTCGTGCTAGTGGTCGGACTTATCGCTGGATAGGTAACTGAGTAATTAATCCGGGTATCACGGTGATTATGTGACTAGGAGGAGATGCGGGTTTTTTTGGGAATATCGCAAGATCTCGGCCACTCAGTGCACTAGTATTGACACAAAATTATGAATGGGATCATATTTTCTACTTGAAATAATGGTGACTAGTTGTTTTTCCATTTTGAAATTAGTTAAATAATCTATAGGCAAGTAAGTATGTAGGTTTATTGTTATTTACTTACCGCTTTTGCAAATAACGTAACGCTGAAAGCAGCAAAACCTCTTTGAAACAAAATATGATTCTCACAAAAGAAAAGAGATTGTAAAAAGAATAAAAACTCTTTCGTGAATATCTAAATGGAGTTTACTGGTGAGTGTCGAATAACGTTTGTTAGAATAACATTTTACTTCCGCTTTTTGTTTTTACGAATATTGCTTCGTTATCTGTTTAGATATAATTTTAGGAAGTTTACTGAAGGAAACAAAATATTAATATGGACTCTTAGAAGAACAGAATTTAAAAAAAAAGCAAATATACGCTACAAACGTTGTAGACATCCCTTCACTTCTCTTAGCACCTTTAAAAAAATGCGTAATAGAGGCAGTCCAAGGCGCGACCAATCTACAAATATGTGTACAATCTAGGTAGCTTAATCTCATAATCTAGAAAAGTTTCTTTTGACGGAACTTTTCGTGAAAGTTGTGAAACCTCGCCTGAATCTAAAATCACCAAGAGGACCAGCTATCATGTTGTATCTTGTTCCATAACTCCACTACTGAACGCAGTAGGAAGTCCAGTAAGAAAAGGT
The DNA here is from genome assembly GCA_918843925.1 of Eulithis prunata. Classification (NCBI taxonomy): domain Eukaryota; kingdom Metazoa; phylum Arthropoda; class Insecta; order Lepidoptera; family Geometridae; genus Eulithis; species Eulithis prunata. The sequence goes on along the minus strand of OU974016.1, from coordinate 197,582 downwards.
ATTTAGCTTAATATAATTTTTGAGCATTCTCCAGTTACGTCCTCCACTGACCCATCACAACCTCATCAGTCAATCGCTCTGAGCTCTTGCTCCGGGTTCTGGGTTCTAGAACCTTTATTTTCCGGAAGCTGTCGGTTCTACGTTGAATAATCTCTATCTGTAGGCTGTGTCATTCAACTTTTGCGTGTTTGATATTGCGTTATTATTGGAAGCAGTATTTTCTTCTCCATTGTTTGGGTTTTGAGTATCGTAGTTTTGGTAATAATATCGAGGGCTCATGGTGAAGTATCGGCTTGCATGAGCTTTAATAATGTAGTTTGGGTCGGTGTTATCTCGATATTGAAAAGTATTATTTCGGAGCAATTGATGGCAAACAAACGTTAGAAAAATTGGAGTCAAGAACAGTAAAGGTTAGCGTAATTTCAGTTTTTGAAAATAGATAAGGTTAGACTATGGTATAGGTATGCTTAGAACAGATAAATAGATTGAGTAAGAAATAACAATGGGTAAGAAAAAGAAGACGGGTAAGAAAAAGAAGATAGGAGTCTTCTTTTTCTTATGTAATAGAATAAAGCCAGAAAGATGATAAATATTGAGGTAACTAACTACTGACCAGACGTATAAACGCATGTAACCCCTTGTATAAGATCTCAACGAAAAACTAAGAAAAAACGAGATAACTAACCTAACCGATGCTGATAATTCAAACTAAGAAGACAAGCCCGAAGTATTACAAATAACAGGGTTTATGTGTGACACGAAGGAAAACATAAAACATCTGATCTTGTTATCTGCAAGCAGCGACCAGCAAGTGGCAGCGCTGCCGGCGATCGCAGCATTGATTGCAGCAATCTAACACTCGATCTAGGGTTTACGATCGCGGGACGCGGTCTGGCCTAGATTCAATTGCTTTGAGAAATCCTCTGGGATAAAGGAAAGTTACTGCTTGTAGACACTATTGGATCACCTAAAATATGACAAAATGTGATGAATAGTCTTTAACTTACCTATGTATATAAGTAGGTCACTTTCCACAAGAAATTACACAGAGCACAGTAAGATTAAAAACTTTTTTTTTTTGGTTTTATATTACTTAGTTTAATTTTTCTTGGTGAGTTTTTGTGCTTTTTTGTTGTCGGTTGTATATTTTTAATACCTATTAGCAAAATATCTTAAAAAGGAATTTGACGAATCTAATATCAACCAGCTAGGATCATCGCTCATTGCAACTTCCATTTGCACTTGAGCATTAAATGTCTATTTTAACTTTTATATGTGAATGATTTATTTCGAAATTATAATTTCCTGTATCAATCGACCTTTATATCCAGCGCCACAGTTATACGTTTCCATCGTGCATGTTAATTGTCGAGAAAGCGTCCCTCGCGGTGTCTCCGGAGATTTATCCTCGGTGGGAGTGATCTGCGTGAAATTGATAAACTGGGGCTTTAGCACTACTTTCTGACAGAAGGTTCTCAAAGACGCACATCAACTTTTCCACAACATCAGCCCGCGCCTTAGTCCGTGGGCTTCTAGAAATACCTACATTATTTTGAGGCTTTCTTTATCCACCATTTTTGCAATGTTTTTGGTTCATAGTCGTCCTTTGAAAACCTATATTTCTTACATATTCTACATTAGGCTCGTATCCATCACGATAGTGGCTATACCCATTCCAAATGGTACCTAGTTAGGTAAGAGATCTGCAAATAAACTAAACATTGTAATTGATATTCAAAGTTCCTTGAGCGTTCGCTAAGATTTCAATTCCTTTATGAACTGGTGCTGAGGGTCCGGAACCGCTAGAGATGGAGCTTTAATTGCAGGCTGTGAGAGATGGATGGTGCAGATTTCCATTTAGTATGTATGTCAGTGGTTTCCATGCTGTAGGTACACTTCATTATACGTATTAAAATCTAATTTTATGCCAGACTATGAGGTAACTCCTCTCTTTTCGACATTCGTTTCGCTTTTCGCAAATCAATAATATCATAATTCTAGCTCGCGCCTCTAATAAAAAATACTGCAAGCCGCGTGTCTTCCACATGCCGCTAAAAAAAGACAAGGACGATCTTCGTCATAACGAATTTAACTTTATTGTTTGGCATGAAAATATTACGGAAATAACCCCCTTCCGGGCAGGTTTATGTAAACAAATAACAATTATAATCGCTTGTCACTGCGGGCGCTGCGCCGGTAACCCGACACCGTGCAATCGCGGTAGATTGGACACACCCCTGTTAAATAAAACGCTGTCAAATAAATCATTCTTCTTGAATTCAGGGCTGTCACAAGAGCTGGTCGTTTCATGCGGGTCTGTTAGCCTGAGGCTTTGGAACTATGGAGTTTCTGCAAAATAATATGGTAGAAGTAAGAATTTACAGCGGCAATTTTTATTAGACGCTATTCCTTTGACTTACGGATTCCTTTTGCTAAATTGTTTGCTATTTTATTTGTTTCTATTTTACCATGATTTTTTTTTATTTCATTCCTATCTAAAACCTATCTAAAATTCAAACTATTTGAAAATAATCACCACTTCAATACCTACATAGATACCTTCTAACTTTCTTACCCGTTATTGTTGCTATATACACATTATACACGCCTTTCATACACCCATAAACAAGCAGGTGCCAACCCTGCGTGTAATAAAACTTAATAGAGACGTTGTCGCCGTACGAGACCCTCGCTAGTAATTACACGCACCGCGGAACCCTAAAACAACATGCAAGCAACACATCTCAGGTCTCCGGCACCTTCCGTGTAATTTTGTGAACGCGCTGTAAAATCAATTGGTATGAGGAACACTACGAGCGTGTCTGACGTGAACTCTCACTGACTTGTAACTGTAACTGATAGTCGGCCTAGTCGAGTGCTAGCACTAGTTTCATTGTTTTCAATTGTGGTAGAGTCGGGCACATACGTATTGATCACCTTTATTTTATTTTTTTTCGTGCCTCAGATAGTGCTCTGGTACAAAATTTTGGTTTTTTGGTTTTAGAAAAGTGGGACTCAGATCTATTTTAGTATTTTTTTATCCCGTGTCAGTTTTGTAGGCAAGTAATTTAGTAATTGCTTCTTGTAGTCCCCATACTTTCTCATAAACCTTGTTACGTGCCGGTCGACGAAATAAAACACTACACTAAGATTTCCAAAGTGATCAATTCGGTGCGATATTCTCGCCCCTTTTGCAGTAGTTTGATATTGAAATTGTAGAAACTTCCATTTTTATTTAATTTTAAACAAGAGTTTCATAAAAGTTAGCAACAAAATGAGTCCTCAAAAAATTCACAACAATATTTTCTCTGAAGCCTTGCAAACCTCGTAAGTAATTACTTTTACATTACCTAACATGTGCCTTGTGCTGTGCACCTATTATGAGAATAGTACGCCTAGAACTCCTGGCTGCATTTACGCAGTGTCTGCGCCGTTTAGCGCAGCGTCCATTCAATCCACTACAAATTGTGATAATAATTTAATAACACGCTGCGATGTGGAGCCGCAGCCCGCGGGGGCATGCTGCCTGCTGCCTGCTGCATGCTGCCTGCTGCCTGCTGCATGCTGCATGCTGTTGCTGACGGTTGCTGGATGGAATATTACTGACGGCGTTTCTGCTATTACAGTGAGTGAGTTGGGTGTTGCTCTATTTTGTTTTGAAAATAATGCATAGCTAAACACAGTTGAGGTGAGATCTAGGGCAAGAAGTTTAATGATACAATGCTCCAAGCTAGGGAGAACGATGTACGAAAAGTCGCGTCACCCTGCCCATCAAGTTTAGGATTTGTTTTACGTTTTGAATTGGGCCCGTTCGGGCCCTGGTCAGTTACTAACTTACTATCCAAAACGACGCGACGCGACGATGGAACGGGACCTATCAAAATGGTCAAAATAGTAAGTTTTGAAAAGAAACTATACGAACGAATAGATAACTGAATATGTAACTATTTTATGACTTTTTATTTTCATTTATAATATCTAACACTAATATGCTGTATAACAGAAAGGTCAGCAATAGACTTCAAGCTGCGAACTCGCTGTTTGCAATCATAAACGTTATTATGCTCGTTTAATAAATAAAAGTGGTTGCATTTATACAGCAGTTACTTCAGCACCTATAAACATGATTAATTAAAATAACCTTATAACGAAACAGGGTTTTAAGCGTCGACTTAATTTATCTAACGGTTTTATCTTCCTCGCCGTTAATTTAATAACCTGTTATTTTATTTTCTGGGACGCAATTGCAATATTTACCAATATTACATGACACCTGCTTTTGCCGTAAACTTTATATTTGTATTTAAAGTTATGAGAAAATGTAACTCGAATCCGTGATGAGATTTTCGAAGTCGGCCATAAAACCAACAGCTGTGCAGCGTTCATTGATATAGGAATGTCCATGACATGCTTAGTAAAAGCTTAGTAAAAGGGTCATCATCACCATCATCATCTTAGCCCCACTGCAGGTTTACGCCAGCCTCCTCTGTCTTGTGCAAGAAAAGGGTAAACTATATTTATTATTTGTGTTGAACTTTTTTTACTATGTAATTTAGTTTAACACATCTAACCAAGTTGAATTTCTTAAATTCCTAGTGAATAGCAAACTAATGAAAATGTTAGGGACGGATAGACATATTTTTTAGAGTAAGTGATGGAACAAGCAGATTGCCCACCTAATGTAACCCTTAAAACCGGAACACAGCGTTCAACCATGAAGCTCTACTTACTAACAGTCTCTAGTAAAGACTAACAAAGTCTTTGGAAGGGTTTTCTTTGTCATATTGCATGAAGTTGTGAAGGTAAGGCCTGCTACCTTTAGAGTTCGTTCTCAGTTTAATCCAGATCTGGCACTGGCACTGGCAAACCTGGCAAACCTGGCAAACCTGGCAAACCTGGCATCTGATACTTGTGTCCGCATGGAGGCTATCTCCCTGTGTGCGCAGACGGTCGGAACAAACAATCCGCGAAGTGCCCTCCGTTTGTTCCAACTTCGTACATTATGTACTCTGGTAATTGAATTGCCTGCCAAATATTTGACTTAGATCCTATACCTGTTGGTGTAAGAGTTATATTGCAATGGCACGTGTATGTATGGTAAAGAAACCTATCAACTTTCCTTATTTTCCGGTTCAAAAGTAACGTTTTATTGAGATTCAATTATTTTTTGTTTGTTATTATATTTTGGGTCAAACAAATTTTGGGTTTGAATTATTTCATTTTCTCTTAATATGATTTTCAAAATTCTGAACACCGTATCTCCTCAGTTTGTCACCTGCCATTTTTTGGTCTACCTGCCTCACTACCACTACTATTTTCTATATCTTCAAACTTTTTTCACAGCCTACTTGCACAAGGCTCAGAGGACATGCCCACATTCAGGCACGTCCAACAATGAGTAGTATTCTGCACAAACGCTTATTAATTACGAGATACGCCTACCAATATGCCGATACGAGAGACGTGATAGTATTTCTGTACCGTTTGTACTGCGGAATGAGGATCAGCCTCACTTTAGCCGTTTGTTTCTTATTTTAATTAAAAACAGTTTTATTTAAATCCCAACAACTATATTTTGCTCCATAGATGGAATACTTCAAGGCAAAAGTATCACCCACCCACTTCCTAGTAAGAGCTCACCCAATCAACAAAGCTATAGAGATTACTATTTACTGAGGTTACGTTTGCGGTAAGCTTACGTCTACCAGACCAACGGCTGAGGTGGTGAGGAAATCCACTCAGTCACGTTTAACGCACTAATTAGTTTTACAATTTTGTGACCAATTAATTTTCATACATTTAAATAATAAAATTCAGATAAGATACGTTCAAATGCCATAAATCTAATATTTTGTCGTGTAAATTACTCCAATTAGTAGTCCGCTAGTTCCCGATGATAAAATGGATAAAACAGTGAAACGGGGCTGTATCATTGGATCGGGAACATAAATCTACGTGTAATTAAACAGTAAGCGCCGCCTGGACAGCTGCGCCGTGTCAATATCAAGACAGTTATACTAATATACGGCGTATGAGATTTTAATCATGCCATATTGTTACTCAGATCATTGCTTCTACTAGATATTTCTCAACTAAGCCTGTTTGAATATCAGCCTCCTTATAAGTTAGGATCTTATAACCTATTGCTACCTTATTTAAATACAGTCAGAGATGTCTTAATCCTAATCACATTAGTAGCGTACTGTAGTGTAGCTGGCGTCTTCGATATGTTTTTAAATGGTGATAAAAGATGACCCAGTGAAAGAAGCTGTTTGTCTGGGTCCCATTTTCTCAGCCTAGTCGGTTTTATCCACAGTATAAAGCCTAGTGAGAGAGAAACACATAGATGTGCAAGATATTCAAGTCCAATTTTACATAAGTGTGATAAACCCAGAAAAGGCATACCCTATTAGAAGCTCAACATTATATTTTTTAACAAGAAACTGCAGACATGCATCGTTCGATTTGATTTGTTGATACTATCAATATAACGTAGGAGAGGATAAGTTGAGGCACATTCGCGCGGACATTGTTAGTTTAACCGCAGTTTTATACGCGCCGTATATCTCCGCCAGTGCAGTGTACTCATAATGTACCCTTTGCAGGCATGAGGCACACTGAGCAGCAAAATAAAAAATTACCTTTAATTTTTCTGTACAAATTCAGAAATTTTCTATAAGTAATCAGACTAATCAGTTTCATACAAGTACTACATTTCATTAGTATAGAAAAAAACGAATTAAAATATTCCTGAAATTTAAATTTAAAACACCCTCCAAAATTTTATGGGCCATATTTACCCTTCCAATTCATAAATTCCACCATCTAACGGCTAGATCTACCCCATCACGCCCTTATTGCATCCCGAACGACTCGGCAACTGGCAACGTGGCGATATCTCCCGCAGGATCTAATCTTGCCTGTTACTCTCCTGCTATCTCTGGTCCCATGTTTTGACAGCTCAACTATCAGGACGCATACTCATTTTGGGTTTGACAAACAGATTTTTCTGTAAAATTTAAATAAAAACTTACTTCTTTTGGAAAGTGGTAGACGAATGAGGTGAATTGTAAATTAAATAAAGTGGATGGAATTATCTTTGATATAAGTAATAAAGTAAAGTTAAAAAAAGAACAGTTCAAGAGAATGACCAATTAGAAAAAAAATGGTTTTTGGGAGTCGCCCGGTTGCTCCCTGATGTAGAACACACATAAAGTAATATCCTGAAATTTACGGAGGACTATGTTCAACATTGGACGTCCTATACCTGCGATGATAATGATGATAGGATGTTAAATCTGAAAAAAATATCTCAGTGTATTCCGGTATACGTCATCGGCTACAAATTAATATAATTTAATGGCATCGTAAAATGTTTATGGATGTTAAATCTTGATTCGGCGACGCGACGCGACGCGACACTGCATTTGGCATTCTGAATGTTGTGATGCATTTCAATTAGATTTTACGAATACAAATATGTTATTGCAATTCACAGATACGATTTCAATCATGTAGTATAAAATATTTTAGTACTAGAGGTGATTTCTAAAAGATATCAATCTGTGAGGCAAAAGGGTCGTAACTGGTAAACTTGCTTGACGGAAACGCCTGCCTTATTCAATTTCAAAATTAATGGAAACGTCAGATTAACATACATACATTAAATTTATATTGTAAATATTGTAAATAATGTATTAGTTGTAATTTTTTTTGTGGATAAGTAGCTAGGAGTGTAAAAATATTAAACATACATTCATGTTGTTTATTATAATATATTTTCAATGCGTTCGTAGAATGTCATAGAAGGGCGCTCTCTTATTTTGGTACAGTCACCTCGAGGGGCGTAGGTCAATACTTGCAGATTGGTCCAAGCTCTGTTCCGCGTTACTCAAGCTTCCTTCTTACCGTTTACTTACCCAATAACCAGCACACAAGCTCGTATTAGTTAGTGGCCAACTCTGGTACCTAATAACATGCTATAGATCTACAAATTACAAGTTAAAAACGACTCCAATTACTGAAATGAATTAAACTGAAAGCAGTCTGCGGCGCGAGTGTCAACACAAAATAACACAGATCCGTCAACATTAATTAATTACCGCGGTTGAGAGTTTATTATAATAATATTGGTTATTTATCAGCGAGTCGTGGAATAGCGACCGCCACGGACAGTCGACGGGGGAATATACTTCGACGAAGCTATTTGTAGAGTCACTATATATTTGATTTTTCTTATATCAGAATCTTTATTTTAATTGATTGATATGGATGAATGTTTTAAAATGAAAGCACATTTCCTATTGTCAAGAATAAAGACAGATGAGTAACATCTACATAAAGCTTTAGCCCGTGAAATGGTCCGCATAGATTTTTTATAAGTACCTACTACGGTAATTTTCCTTTTAAATCTGTTTGTTTTTTCTACTTTGCCGATTTTTAAATGAAAGTAGGCAATTAGTGTACATAGATGTATAATTTTTATAATGTTCTTTTAACGAATTTTATGAATAACAAGTGCAAAGATGTAAAGAAAAGTGTTCATTCTCGACACTTGTCCCAGTAGGTACCTACCAACTCTCATCACCGAGTGTTCAGCCGGCATTGGATTCCGGGTCACGTCTCGCGATTAATCCAGTCCTCCAGCCGACCCTCGGGTCACTCCTGGCCCTCGGCTCCGGGAAATTAATCAGAACAATTCTGTATTAACGTTATAAGTCTCCTGAAATGAAATTCTTTTTAACCAAATTGATGCGCCAAAATGTAAGCCTATGTTTTAAATTATTAATTTTATATTCGTATGTTTAGTATAATATTGTTACCTTTTTTTATATTGACGTCGACGGTCTCTCTCAAGACCTATCGTAAATTTTATTGCTAAAAAAATCACCAATAATCTAAACTTTATGTTTCATTATTTTCATTTCCTGCAACAATACTTTCCTTTTTCAATAATCTAATGACCGTAAGGTACCTAATAGGTACCTACGTGTTCTCCCATACAGCAAGTGTCACCGGTCGATGTCGGTCATTCGTTCTACCTGAGCGCGCCACCTCCGGGGGCCGACCCTCACCATGTTTGTCTAGACTAGACTGCATCTACCAGACTGTACTGTTCATACACTGGTCTCATCATCATCAAAATCAAGTTACCTCTTGATTTGGAAAACATTTAAATCGACTTAAAAAAGTATTTGCATAAAATTACCGTTCAAAAAGCGTTAAATTTTCTACATTTTTACGCAATAGAAGCTATTAGTTCTAAATCTTCCAAGTCAAAATATTTCAAAACATTTTTTTCCACAATTATCCATAATTTACGCTTCAAACAGCATCCATTGAAATGTTGACATTTCATTTTAAAAGTTCGTTCGCTGTTGAATAGGGATTAAATATAAATTACTGCTTCTGAAGGTGCGAATGCTGAGCCGTGTATGGACCTTTATACAGATCGGATTAGCGGGTGCTGACTATGACATGAGTCGTCTTGCAGCCAGAAGTAAACCTTAGTCCGGTTGCAAAACGGACTATAGTGGCTTGCTACTTAATTGTAAGATGAGAACGTAGATAAAACGTTGAAAAGGTGTCGGGTGATCTTTGGAATGAATTGCGTTTGAAGTTGTACAATGTTACCGTTGTGGGTTTCTGTATGGATCATAAGATTTCTTGTGTTCATATTTTTTCGACGTAAGTAGGCGTACTGCCACAGAATATTAGTACAAGTATGCACTGTCACCATTTGTAACAAAGTCATAGACTAGGTGCCTACTGTATGTTATTGATTCTATGACCATCATAGTAACACTATCATTTATTCGCAGGCTTCGCACGCACGTATATCGGATAGAAAGTAAAGTAGTTGGTAAGTAAGATATTCTAAACTTCATCCAAATCGGTCTACATGACGTGATTCTGAAAGCATTTAAACTTTTGCATTTACTCTGGTTAAAATACTCAAATAGCAGAAACCACAATTTATATTTCAACCCAACGATTAATATGAAAAGACAACCCCAAGCCGAATATTGATATCAATCACGGGATTTAATTCCGATGAATCCGAAGCAGTAATTCAATCGTTTTTCAAAATAAAACAGAAATTGCTGAAATACGGAAAATGGGTCGACGAGGAAATATTCAAATCGTCGTCGACGGCTGACGGATTGCCGACAATAAATACTACTTGTGTCGACATTCTGCGATTGATTAATGACTAGATGTTTTAAAGATGTAGGAAATATATAAAGATGCTAATAGAAAGAAACACTATAAAATAAGTAGGTAAGTACTTATCTACGTGAGTAATTTTTAAACTTAAGAAAAGTGGACGTGAATTTAGTACAACTATGTGTTTTCTAATAGTTACTCCACGACTAGGTAGGTACTCAAAATACCTACACATTTTTTTCCAACTGAAACCCAAATTGCATATTTATAACTTTAACCATGGCACAGCAATACTAATAAATAGGATTCGTCACATAAAAGTGATGCAGATGTTAGATCTCATATTGATGATAATCGACTTACGTGATACGCAAACGTTAACGTTATCTACGCCACGTGAACACGACAAATGCATAATGTAGTACGGACTCATACATAATAATCTTTAGATAAAGAGATGGAGATGCAAGAAATGTTTCATTCATGGAAGGTAATCCTATATTCTAAAGTAATAAAAGTGTATTGACATCTGATAACAACATTTCAGCTTAGATTTGTGTAAAGGTACCACCTACCAATAATACTATTTTGAAGTACCTATATCAATTACGAATTTTGATACAACCATTGGACAGCAAACTGTAGAACAATACCTAGGCAATTCTTCTTTCTGATGGATATTTTAGAATGTTACAGATTTATAGATAGATGTTATTCACATCTAACTCATTTAGGCAATTTGTTCATTCTAATCTAGTACACACCAATTTTTTTCAAGAATCGATGAAAGAATTTCTCAAAATTTTCAAAAAATTTACAACTATACTTTTATACTCATCGTATGTCAAGATGGATTCGAATATTTCATTATGATACAGGAGAGGGTTGGCCCCTGCCTATGAATCACACGTTCGATTTCCGACAATTCGTTGCTCTGTCTGGTCTCCGAGTCATTCTGATCCGATTGTTTCAACGAGTATAGAAAAGGCTGGGTCACTTTTGGACGTAACCCATCTGGGGGTAAGCACGGACAAATCTGATAGTCTCCACGTTACGTAACCCAAATGTATACGAGTCTCACTGCGCGTCAACGCCAGCTTGACTGCTAGACATTGCAGCTTCTCCGGGCAGTGTATTTTGAATACGCTACGGTTACGTTTACGATTGTCACATTTATTCGTGATAAAAATGTGCTTTAGATCAAAAATTGAAGTGATGCAGTGAACTAGCTGTATCGTGATGCTGATATGGGACAGACAAGGGGAGACGTCTTGCCATGGATTTTAAATCTTCCACTTTTTATTTATGTCGACATTCTTGAAACGCGAATTGGTTTTCGCTTGAGCTTAGAGGGTCGTATGTTGTCACGTAGAGCTGTTCAATGCTTCGGATTTTAAGCATGATATTATAAGCAAAGGTAAAAAGAAGACATAGGTAGCTTGGTACTTGCTTATTTATCAAAGACCTACTTGTTGATTTTACATGTTAGTTTTAGAAATTTTACGATTAAAATTGTTCATGATAAGGACGAAAACAAAAAAAAAGGTTTTTATTTAAATATAAAAAGCACATTGCTATAAGCCGCGTCGTGTAATTTGGCAGTGTGCCCCGGCCGAGTGCAAGCCCTGTCTGTGGGTAAATGCCCTGCGACAATACTCGTAGACAATTCCACTCGATTATGGCATTTTGGGGAGATACCGCGTGCCCACTGTTCAGTTCCATTCTACTGTATTTTAGCTTATGAAGAGTTGAGAAAATTTACTGAAATAAGAATTATAATGCGTTAAAAAAATCTGTCGAATGTTAAATCACATTATGAAAACTATGAATGCAAATTATGTGTTTTGAGGTGAGGTGTGCCTATTAGAAGTAAAATCTTAATCTTCCCTAGGTGCCTATAGTATGTCTGAAATGTTTGTCACTTCAAAAACCTCATTTAGTTTGTACTCTACTTAGATAGAAGTGCCCAAACTTGTAGTACAATCGAGTAAGCCAGTGACTGAACCGCAGCGCATTAATCACAAAGTGAAAGTTATCGCGCGCCGCGTCTTTGTAAAACACTGTCTGAAGGATTTAATTATTAAATTATTTACCATGCACACAGATTTGCCCAAACCAATTTCAACCCTATTTCTTATACTTCAAAATTGAATTTGGCGCAGAGCTAAGGGGGCGCAGCCCGATTCTAAAGGAATTATTTTGTGATTGAGATAAAGACGCTCTGACGTAGAAATTATGAAGCGATGAAAAGACGCGACGTGGAAATTGGTAGCTTTGATGATGTACGACGTTATAGGACGGTATAAGGTAGGTACTCAACTTTATTCGGTTTTGTTACAAAAGAGACTTTAAATGCAGTTATTGTTATGAAGCTGCAAAACAAAAAGTAAATGGGTGGTACATTCATCTGTTCAAGATTTTTAAAAGTTTCAAATTAACATGCGCTATGCTCCGGGTTACCTATATACCTACCACGTAGCGCATGATGATAATAAAACTTGCAAATTGTTCTAAATATCCCGTATTTTTGTAAAAATTGATAGCTTCAAAAATGATTGATAGATAGATATAGCATTCTTTATCAGCTAATCTTTGGGTAGAAGTACATATATCAATTTATGAATTATACGTTTCTGAAACCAAGTTTGTAGGTGATAGTTACTAGAATTAAGCAAATGATAGTAACAGAGGCGATTAACCTAGTTGCTTTAACTGCACCGCAGCTTAACTACTCGTACAACAGTAAATTGTCACTAACCCGGGATCTGACATTGTTTAGTAAACTGACCTCCCGGGTTCCGGAATATTCATTATTAGTGCGGTGCGGGTCGCGGCGGTTATCCCGGTAATGTAGTCCCGGCTTTATTGTCAGTCGAGATAGTTCCTCAGTTCTACACTTTGTACAACTCTGAGTAGAAGTGTACCTAGTTGTATTTTAGTTATTTTTAAACTATTTAAATTCGAGCTGGTATTTTGTTAGGCCTAAATTAATTAATTTTTACATTTTAAAGTCTCTTTGAAAGATTACATTTTTTATTTGATTTTGTCCACTGTACCCTCAACAGTTTTGAATCTTGAGTCTTAAATTGTACTCTATATATACTAACACGACAGCATTTGGTAAGTAATTTAAATATTATTTAAAATAAACATTTCGCCAAACGCGCAGTGCAAGAAGCCTCCACTCGCAGGGTCGCTTTTCCAAATCCGACCCTCATAATTAACCTTATTATTTGCAAGATAACGTTCCCTTCTAATCCTGTTTTAAACATCTACCTATAGAGGGGACAAACAAACGGCGCTAACTAGCTGAAATGTATATAGTCACAGTTTAATCCTCGAGCTTTGATTTAAAAAGAATGATGAGATTATTGCGATTTTCAGTGATGAGATTCGAGCCTTCCACACATCGGGACATCTTGTTCAATGTGGTCGGCAAATCTAAATTGTATGTTGTTTTTTCTTGAATGCTCAGATATAAAGACCCTGTCCTTGTCGCATTAGCAACTGAAAGAACAGAAAAGTACAAAAGTATTATGAGAGTGAGACAGACGACGTCTGCAATTCATAATTGCAAATCTCTACCTCCGCTCTCTCAGACGTTGTTATTTTGCGAGTAAAATAATCTTTTGAAATAACTGCAGCAAACAGAAGCAGATCCTCGGATTGTGTTGTTCAGTTTATTTTCTTAGAATGTTGAAGTTGGCTGCCGCGTGGCCTTCAGGGATCTAATTTGAGTTTCATCTTAACTTCTATGTAGGTATCTGCTATAATATGTTACAGCTAATAGATTTTGAAGAATCTAGCAACGCTAAACTGAAAATTGATAAAATACGTAATATATGAAAATAGTTGTGCAATTTGAAATATCTATAATAATATGACTTAACAATATCAGAGACGTGAACTATATTCAAGGTTCAAGTTATAAGTACCCACCCCCAGTCTAGCATCTCGATTTAGAACAATCTTTTTAAATGATCTTTTGACTGAAAAAAATACAACCGAATTGAGAACCTCCTCCATTTTGAAGTCGGTTAATAACAATACAGTGGCAAGTTGTAATAACAAGTTATCGCAAGTTACGTAATAAAGCGTGCAACAGATTAACAAGTAATCAGTACGCGATATAACCGCTGCGGCGTCTGTGTCATATTTTTATGACCGTCAAAATTACCGTAACGGCGGTTACGGAGGCTGTTATTTAGCCCGGATTTACGGCTGCGCGAGTGTGGTCTCCCATGTTGTTTGTTACCTAAGACGCGACTTTCTGTCACAACCTCTTTTATTTTTCGTTACAATAATAAAACTAGAAAGTGTTTTTGTATAAAATTACGCAACTTTTAATAATCAAGAAACAAATATTTACACTCATTTTTATAATTACCTTGGACCCGCCAGCCTGTGAAACTTTAATATTCCCAAGACGAATCAATTTGGATCTTTTCGATCAACTGGTTTCCCGCGACCTTCACTCATAGCTTAATTATATCTAGGACCGTCCTATACGTGATCTTGTTTTGGTTCCATTAGAGAACATCGATTCTAGTCTCAGATATAGTGCAAAGTAGTGTTGCGACCAAAAGTCGCTCCCTAAGTAACCTAACCACTAACCATGGTGTTGCCGTGGCTTCAGTCTAGTTGTGGTGCTTTATAAAGATCCTGTTTATGTTGAGTTATAATATTGTGTCGCTTAATTAGGATTTATAGATATTTACGAGGTGTGTAATTCGTGTGGGCGATTTGATTTGTTCGGTATTTTAAGTACAGACTGAATTGTTGATTTATCGACCGTTTACTGAATTCTACTAATATAATAGATTGTGTATTGTGTGGGCTTCGGAATATAATAAAGGGAAATTGTAGACAGGTATTTGCTTATTGAAACTGTTATTTGTGAGCAAATGTGACAAAAAAAATGGCCTCTTTCGATTAGCAATTGCATCATCGTTTATATTTTTTTGTAGTAACGCCTTGATAAAATACATTGTATCAAAACCTCCTCATTCTCTGTCTGGCAATAAAGCTATTCTTAGCCATAAAGAATGCCAGTATACTGTGAAGAATCCCATGCATATCCCGTGACCCCAGTCCGTGGCCACCAAACTACCCATAAAGTTTATGGGTGACTTTCAGGCAATAAAACTATGCTCTGCATAGACGCATTGAGGTTATTACATTTGGCAGGTCTGAGGGAATGCTAATTCTTATTATACATTGTAGTTTTTTCCATACTTTATAACGAAAAAACATTGATACCTACCTACTTAGATTGTTTTAACTAATGCCGTCAATGGAATATGACCTCTCTGTTAAATTGCTCTTGTGCTTTGAACATTAAGAAGTGGTCGCTTTCACAGTTCAGTGAAATTCAACTCTATTGTAACCGGTGAGAGTGGAAAACTGATTGAAGTTGAAGACTGCACATTTTAATCTAGACTTGGCGGTACTTTTTGTCGGCGCAATTAGGGTTCCCGCGACAAAGAGTCGAAAGAGAATCCTCGGATTAAATGTTTCCATTACACGGGACTTTTGTCCGACGGAAAATATTGCTATGAAAATGAGAGAAATGTTTGGAGAATTACTTTCTCTTGTTAACTTTTTGTTGAAGTTGTGTTTAGCGCGAGATTTATTCGGGGGAAGCCATTTGGCTAATGTGGATGGAGCTTTTATACATTTTTAAATTGAAACATTTTTCAACGCACTCCTTACATTTTTGCTTGTGACTGGCAAATAGAAACGAACTTCGTTTTAATTCACACAATCGTACAAATCAAACTAATTTAGAGAATTTTGATAATCCTTGTGTCATCGTCTTTATGATTTTCATGATTCAAAATGAGTTTATTCTTTTTGAATAGATCACGTGTAAAAGTCACGTGGCCATGCCAATAGCTAGAATAAGCATAATAGTGAAATCACTCTCTAGTCCTTGGTTACCTGTGAGAAACATTTCACTACAATAAAATGAAATAATGTTGTAAAGCTAAGTTTAGACTAGCAGTTTCTTGAACAAGAAGTTGGTGATCTGTTTTTCTTCTGCAAGTTTCTTATTTATCTAAACTTACCTTTAGTGTAAGTGGGTTTGTCATCAGATACTATGTCCTCATCTGCAGTCACCTGCGGGGGGGTAGTGGGGGTACCTGCACTTGTTGCGACCGTCGTCGTGACGTCACCCGCACGTCATTAGCTGGGACGTTTACAGGATTTATTTTTAATCTTTTTCAGAGCAAACGAGCATTTCTGAAGGTTAAAGAGCCGGGTAACGTATATTACTCTCTGTCGTCCGAGGTCAATTATAGGGTTAAAAAAAACTTTGCCTCAGGTCTTTTTGTTTTCAAAGGTGTACTTAGGATTGTTTAGTTTTAAGTTTAACCCCTAATTGCTGCTGCAGCATCATGAAAATAATATTCCGCTTTGGAATTAATATTCCACTAAAGATTTTTTACTCTTTTATTATTGTAGCCAAGTTCATTGACACAAAATAACAATTCGACTTCCCACTGCACTTGGGAGCAATTCCTCGGGGTCTGTACCCAAGAGACTTTAATTAACGAATTCTTTTTGTTCCAGGTATGTTCCGTTCCCCTCGCTGTACCTACTTATAGGTATGTACTTATTTAAGATTGCACATGTGGCGGGACAGGACGGCGGGGCGAGGGGCGAGGGGGCAGGGGAAGACAAACGACGTCGTCCTGAGATAGTTGGTACGGACTATTATTGATGGCTTACCTGTTAGATTAGACGGTGCACTATTTATTACGAGAATTAGAAAAAAGTGATTAATGTTTTTTCGGGATTAAATTGACTTTCATAAATTAGGCAGTAAATTTATAATAAAAGTGTGACTTTTTTGGAAATTTGTGATTTGTCACTACGTAAGTAAATACACTTAAAGTTTAAGTAAAACAAATATGATATTTGAATCTATTTTACAACTAATGTTGTCTTTGAAAAAAACTATACGAAAGGTATACCTTATACAGAAAATAATTATATTTTATAGTAATTAGGTATCTTCGTATAAAAGAATAAACAAGACAAAACTTGAACTGAAGGCTTTCACTAAGTAGCTACTTCCTCAAGAGAATCAAATAAAACGAGCGAGCGGAAGCGATACATTAAGTTTTTTAATAAAATTCACTCGCGAACCTCGAGCGATGCAATCGTCAGCGAGTGATCCATCACCGCGCGAGCGACGCTCTCAGAGGATGTGCTTTCTGATTTCACGCTCAAATAGGTACTCTACTTACAGCGTATTTACACTTTGTAAATACTAACGTTAATGCTATTGCAAGTCACAATTTAAGAGAACATCTACCTAATCCAAGTTTTATTGTCCAACACAAACCAATATATTTCAATTCGTCTTATGATTGGATTTTCAAGTTATTTTATAAAACAAATAGCGTAATACCTGTTTCAATGGATATTGTATTGTATATGATAGAAGAATGAGACCTCTGATAAATAAGGTCAAAAGCTACGAATTGACAACAAAATGAAAAGATAATAAAATTTAGCTCATGTCGTAAAGTAATTCGAGCCATCGAGCCTATCAATAGGCTCCCCTATCCTCAGGGAGATGTCCGCGTGAGACATACTGATTTGTAATTTGGTACCGCATTTGCACCAACTTTACTCACACATGGTTTCTCGAAACTACATCTTATTGCAATGAACCAAAAGTGCATGATACTGGAAGTGCTATTTGGCAAAGACAGTTCAGGGAAAGTGGCTTCGTAATTACCTTTCTTGTGAGATGCAGCTTAATTTCTACCGCCATATTGTGGTGAAATTGAATGGTGATTTACTTATTCTTTTATCAAGATTTACTATTATGCGGGCGCAAGCAATAGTTGAACTCTCGAGCGAATTAATCCCTCATTTATACGTAACCTAAGGTAAGAATTAGGTTCGGCTTAAAAAAAAAATTAAAATTAAAATTTTAGCTTGATGTAGGTATTATATATTTATTGTGGGAAGTAAATAAAGTATATATCATTTTATATCAAAATAAACTAAGAAATATCATTAATTTGCCCTATTTTAATGTTAGTTACTATTATAATAATCTTGGCGTTATAATAAATAACATAATTACGCCCGGGCTCGTTGATTTACAAGCAAAATTATTAGATCACGTTGAGACTAACATGAATTATGGGCACATTAATATAACCGCCTCGGAGCTATTACTTTGAGATAAATTCAATCGTATTTGTGGGAAATTATTTGCCAACACTGATTATTTAGATTTTCCCTCAGACTGTTGTGTACTAAGATTCTGGATATAATAATACAGAGACCGTCTAAGTTAGTATCATTAGTGATCTAAGGATAAAAATAACGTTCTACTACACATACTATTTTGTAAGAAGTATGGATATAAGTTTAATAGTTACTTACTAGACTACCAGTCGCTTGACAGTCGTCAGCTAATAACTAACGAACGAAAGCCAAGCGAGCAACAAAGAAAATAAAAATTCTACAAAAATGTGTATCTCAGTCAGTTTGATCGCGTCTGGAAGTAACTTCTTGAAAAGTAAACTCTAAGCTATAAATTTCGTGAATGAAGCCCTCTATCAAACATCAAACGTGAATTGAATAAAGTTCGTCTCAGTAATTCAGTTACGGAACTTTTGATGGAAGTGTTAATTACAGTAATGCGCCGAGACGGCTTATTGGCACGTGCCTTTACGGCAGATAGCTCTGCCCTGTGACTTTCCTCAGTTTTAAGTCGGGCTGTGGTTGAAGATTATGAAAATAGACTCACGAACACAACAAAACATATTTTATTTAATTCTCTGCCTAAACGCTGGCAAAAAAACCCTCAGACATAATACCCAATTAATTAATTTATATTGTCTGGGTGATTGATTTGAGGTGTTTATTTTGGCAATATACGCGAAGGCTTTCTCAAAAGTTGGCGCGTCTCGTTCGGGTTATGAAGCTCTTCAAGTTGTTCGCAGAGCTCAGAGTGTTGTGTTCGCTCCGAATTGTGCTATGTTATTCTTTAGTGCTTTGATAATTAAGCTCAGTCTTCTAAAATGCGGCAGCCAGACTAGACGATGTCATCGTACCAAGTAAGTAAGTAAAGGTATAAAATTAATATTGGTTAGGGCTAATTTTGAGCCTACTAAGTAACATAAGCGTAGATTACAATGGCGCAATAAATACATACAAAAGACCATAACTCGACTTTATGTCCCTTTTGACTCGAGGCAGTGATTTTACTGGACCGGTTACCACACAAGGGTTAAATCAAACGCTAAAACTCCGTACTTACTGATGTCCGTTTACCTGTACCTACTGTTCACGAAGAATTACGGTTTCTAAAACTTGTTACTTAATAGGCTCGATCAAGTTTTTATGAGACGAGATCTTAAGGACCAAACTTGGTCATGATCTTAATAAGCTTAAGCTGAAACTTGGGAACACGGTTTCAGTGGAGGCGGTACAATGGAGGTTAAGAACTTTCAGTAACGTACATCAGAACACGAATATTTTTAACTGGGTTTTAAAGTTTTTTAACTGTTGCATATTCCGATATGCTTTTTAAGCTATAAAGTTTCCTATCCTAAAAAAACTGCACGTTTATTACAGAAAACTCTAAACAAAGATTCTCTGTAATTTTTGATTAAGGCTTGTACACTGTGCGAGATCTTTTAGTCATCATCATTAGTCTTGACGTCCACTGCTGCTATGGTTACATTTACAAAGAAAATCTTCTCTCACTTTACACCCAAGTGCTTCTACTAGAACGTCTCTTGGAGTTTTATTCAAAATTCTGATTTATTATTAGTATGATGACAATTAGCTAAGTTTAAAATTCGGTGCAAAATTAAAAAAGTTACACTATTTAGGTAAATTAATGAGCATGTGCATAGTGTGGCAGTAAATGAGCTAACTATTGTTGAGACTACATTAAACAAGGCTAGACAAAGTTGTCCGAACACGGCCCAGCCTGTTCGCCGACCACTCCTAATGAAGCTATCTACAAGGCCCCTAGTGGCGACACCTGGACGTAAACTGATTACACCAATTACGCTATGCTATTATGTTCTTAGTTGTTTTAGATTTGATAGTAGTGAGTTTACATTATGAAAAACACTTAATTTTGTTAAATTCCCTAAACACATACGTATAACGCATAGATTTTAATACGCATCTAAGACATAAAGTTTTCTTTTATGAAACGACTTTGGAATATGTTAGTATTATTACTTCTCACTGTTGTATACAACCGTATTGATTGACGCAGCCATTAAATAAATGAAATAAGGCTTTGACAGACAAAATTACTTAATTTCTTTAGTAAAATCAGCGCAAATACCGTCGCCGAGTCGTCTAGAAACCACGGTTGAGCAACACAACGCCATCTAGATAAATTAATCACTAAAATGGAACTGCCTATTCGTCGATTAAGTCGTAAATAACCGGCAGCCGACGCTATCGGCCGCTAAATCCGCTGTATTATAACCGCTGCTGCGCCGAATGACTCATTACTCGCAGACTCGGTAGGTATCAATGATTATTCATTTACAGAATTTGAAGAGGTTCTATTGAATGTCTTAAGATGGTCGAAATCTAATGACTGGATCCGCTGAGAAAAAAACAAACTAATAGAGAGCTTAAAAAGCTCAATCTACGAAAACTCACTAATGCGATGCCTCACGTACATAGTACGCCCTCTATACGAGTAGACCTCTTAATGAGCCAAGCGATTATTATAAGCCGTGGTTACTGCTTAACATCAGGTGGGCCATCTTTTGATGCCATTACTTACTTCATTAAAAGATAATTCTATTTAGGGTTTGGCTTGCAGGTGAATTATTATGAAAGCTTTAACTGAGAGCAACAAATTATAATCAGTCGCGTATATAATGTTCAGAATTAGTTTTCACTATCTTCAACATAACTAATGAAATTAATAAAATTATACTTTGAAATATAAACTGTTGAAATATTAACGATACTAAGTTTAGTTTTGAATTGCAAATAAAGAATTTTAAATTAGAATAACTGTCTTTCTTATCGCATATTATTATGTAAAACACGTGGGAAGAGACGCTCCTCGTAAGGTAACATAAGGTAGATGTTATAATTTTGAATTAACTTTGATCCAGAATGCATAAATAAATACCCACAAAATTCGCCACATATTAAAGCAGTTTCACATTCGCGACACATTTTAATACGCGTGCGGTTGATTTACGATGTGATTACGTGACGTCACACGTCACGCTGCGTCTTGTCGCTGAAGAGGGGGGTTATACGACCTCGGGCATGAAAAATGTACCACGGATATGATAATGGAGAAATTTTGGGCGTGAATATGTTATTTTGAATGTCACGGAATATCCTGTAATAATATTACAGTTCCGTTCAATTTTGAAACTACTTTACTTACCAAGTATTTTTATTCCAGTAAACGTCACATTTAAGTGTTTCTTACCATTTTTATGATATTTTTGTGAAACGTGACAGATTGTCAGGAACAAAATGAAATATAACAAAGTGTAATTGTCAGAGTCATTACTTCTCCACCGCCGCGCCGCCGCCGAGTCGGTGCAACCCGCGTCGTGTGAACGGGACTTAATTCAAACTTGATGACACTCGCTTTGCTCATCTAACGATTTGTTAAAAACTGTGGTAATCATGGTATATTTTTAATCTAATATCATAACGTGCTGAAAACTTATTACGTGCTAGGTTGTAAGTAAAAAAGCTTAGATTTAAGTAAAGTAAAATCCTAGTTTAGGCCAGTAAAATGTCAGATAAGTATAACAATGGATATTATTATAGGCTATAAATAACTACTAATAATACCATAAATAAAAGTTTATATTGACATTTGCATTACAATGCGCGCCAACTCTGCAATCGTATTTTTAATACCTGCACTTATCACGCAATGTAACTTAAAACTTTACAGTGAATCTTGACTTCGTCTTGCGGAGTAGATCCCGAGGTGTCTGCACTCAATTAGACAATTCCGTAGACAGTGGGAGGCGGATGTCCCACACAATGCAACTAATAGGCACTCAGCGCGACCCCGATAATTGGGCCAAATTGTCGGGTATCGGTAACTATGTTGTTGCTATCTACAGATGTTTGTTGAGACAACTCAGCCTACTGGAAACTTAACTGGGGAATTCCGGATTATGATAGAATTGAAACTTTTATTAGTTTAGATTTTTTTTTTCAGGATGAACAGTTAGTGCATTTATGTCTTGACGTCGATTGGTAATAAACTTTGCTTCTACTACTTATAGTTTAGCTTTTCAATAGTGATTTAGTCCAGTCACTCAAACTGCAAATGTAATTTCGAGGACAGTTTATATAAAAACATGTGAAGACCAGATTTAGCAATCCAATCCTCATAAAAAAGTCTTAAAAAACTTAGTTCAACACCAACTCAGTTTATCTCAAACTAGCTGGAAACCACTTTAGAGCCTTTAAAACAAACCCACTCAAAGAAATGGAGTACAAAGTAGAGTCGGGCGCAGTTTACGAAGGCGCCACGACGCTGGGATACTAGGACACTAGGCCGACGGACTAGAGAGCACTTCACCACAAACCGACGACGACGTGGCGCAAAGCAGAGGAGATCATACCAAACATGTCGCATTGTATGAAGTTTTATAACTTTTAAGTCCAATATAGAGAAGACTTGGATATGGAGACCCATTAGGTAGAGAAGATTAAAAGTTACTTTCGGTGTTTTCTGTGAATTGGATAATGTTTTGGCACTGCCTT
The DNA here is from genome assembly GCA_918843925.1 of Eulithis prunata. NCBI lineage: Eukaryota > Metazoa > Arthropoda > Insecta > Lepidoptera > Geometridae > Eulithis > Eulithis prunata. The sequence goes on along the minus strand of OU974016.1, from coordinate 174,653 downwards.
TGCTTCAACATCCACTTTATTTCAAGCGCCTTTTTCCCAGAAATATTACATGTCGGTAGTTTAGCGTTTCTTGCGCTACCGACCACGGTGTGCTTTATTTTGCTACTATCAATGCTCTCCTCTGGTCCATCCCTGATCTTCCTCAAGAACAACTCTTTATACAAGTGCATTGCTTTCTTATATCGCTGTCGCCTGACGTTCACTCCATAGGAGGCGGAGACGAGACATACTTGCACTACCTAAACGCACTTAGCTAACTAGCTCAGAGCTGTTTACTCGTCTCCAGTTTCTTGAGAGTTCGGAGTCATCTGATTACAGAGACATTTTAGAAACTGTTGCAATATTATAAGTACATAGCTACCTAGTATTCTTATTTATACAGTAACATTTTCAGGTAATAGGCAGTTTTCAGCAGACGCAGCTGTCCGCTGAAAACTAGTAACATCTTTCAAAATTTACCACGGAATCTCGATATTCGGCTGTTTGGTTTAAACAAAGCCTTTGGTTTCTTTTGCTTAAGACACATTTTATTTCGCTAGTCGCATCACAACTCTATGTGGAAACCTTTCTGAGGTTATCTTTCATAAAGATCAGAGCCATGAGTCTATTTTCATACAATTTGAGTGATTTTTTCTTACAAGAATATTTACGGACTATTTCTCAGAAGTAAAAGCCTTCAGACGTCAGGATTAGTAGCGGACAACCAGACACCAATTGTACAGGAAACGAATTGTCCATCAAAGCGTGACAGAAAAGAAGCAAATTCTATTAGCTTCATCGTAAGTGGCAGACGGCATGACGCCGCGCCGCGTCGTGGCACTGGTAACGAGGTTACCTCGGTGTCACTTTCGGGGCTACGGTAATGCTACCGGGCTTTGTCCGGCCAAATGTTGTAAAGTCCGCCTTTTCTGTTTTTACAGAGAGCACAGGTTGTCCCGTCAGAATGACATTTTTAGCTAATGAGTAACGAAATTGTACGTCGAAATGACTGACAAAGGCCATAAATATAAGAAGAAGAGTAATTTTGTCAAGAAAATTCCAGTATTTAAACTTTCTTTTATGAAAAATATGTATGTAAAAAAACTTATAAAATACTTATATCTCACATTCTTTTACAAATGATCCCGCATTTCAAATTTTTGTGAAAAGGTTGCATAAATCATCTTAAATGGATGCCAAAGCCTGTATTTAAGTACTCTACAAAAGTCTATAAAAAGTGAAAAAAAGCCTTGCTAAAAGGGGTTCACTGGTAATGTCCGGCTTTTAGTATCTACCAGGCATCCCTAGAGGGTCAGAGACAATAATTGTTTTACCGTCCGTCTGTCTCACCTGCCGCCTGCCAATGCAGATGGCGCTGGGAATTGCTTTTGCAGGTGTTAAGTGCTTTGATCGAGTGCATGCCTTTGGTACTGCTATCTCATGGCCTAGGAAATATTGAGTTATAAGTGTGGTTCAAGATTCTGTAAAACTATGACGAACGTCCACGATAGGCTATTAAGTGCCCATTCTTCTAAGCCTAGAATTATATGGTTTAAAACCTAAAAACTTCTTGGTTCCTAGAATTTTATAAAAAGGTACATAAGATTTAGAAACAGCTATGAGACGAAAAAATAAATGTAATAAGTAGGTATCTACTCGCTAATATGAATAAGTATAAGTAACTGCTACAAAACTTCGTGGGTAACTGGGTACTAATGTTTAGAAGATTGTTTCGGAAAACCCAAAATCCTGTCCTAATTTAGAAAGGTTATTTTAGGTAAATACCTATCTATTCATTTAACAGATAAATATGTCAGTTGAAGAATTACTATATAAATTAAAAACTAGTTCCTACTCCTTGAATTTTAATTACGGGCACATAAGACATTCTTTGGATCTCAAAGTGATAGACGCAGTGCAATGTCACACAGTGCACGTTCTTATTGGACATGCTCAGTTGGGCAATGTGTTGTTGTAGGCCGAGGTTATCACTTGACATCAAGTGGTCCATCGGCTTGTCCCATTGGTTATTTACATTAAAAATAGTGAAGTACTTCCATGTACTTTTTCAGACACAAAGTATAATTAGAATGTCAAATGAATTAAACGGTTTATCAATTCCTTACTCGTACTAATGATAGTACACACAAGTTGTACCCACACATGGACGTGCTCCAGTGTCATGTACGGACGCCTAATAATTAGTCCATCACTGGGGCTGTCCGCCCACGACACTGCGTGACACCATGTAAACGTAAACAGTATTGCAATTTCCTTTCAAATGCTTATTTAGAAAGATAGAAACAGAGGGACAGTTTTAGAAGTTGGAGTTTGCATTGGAAAAAGTGCGGAAAAGAGCGCCCTCCATTGATTGCATTTGTTCATCAATCGGCCACACGCTTATAATTTTGTCCCTTCGAAAAAGAGAGCGTGTCAAGAACGAATGTTTGTATTAGACTTCATTGTATAAGTTGTGTTACTGGATGCGTTGTACTGTGTCAGTGGCCAGACCGATGGTCTCCTAACCTGCAATTACTCCGATGTCGATACTCCACTCACGTCCCCTGCCTAATGTCGGGTGATTCACACAAACCCGGCCCATTCAACTCTATAATACTTCGATATCGCTCTTCAATATAAATGTACGCATGGAATAATCTAGTAAACTTAGATGACTACCACCCAATGCAGTCAAATCGTTTAAAAAAATAGGTTATTTTGTCCCAGTTTCTAGTTATAAATAAAAAAAAATGGTCTGAAAAGTCGTTAAGCTATCGATTCTCTTTGTTTGCCAAAATACCTATGATTTTCAGGTTTTTGTTTTGTTTTTCCAGCATTTTTGGCACGAACTCTCCCTGCTTTCCATAAAGGTTTATTTCACGGCTCTGCCTGCGCAATGCACGGGGTGCTGCGATACTGCGTCAGATAACAAACGCAGTATTACAAAAAAGGAATTCATTTTCAAAATAAATTAGTTGGAAATGTACGAGTAGTCCGTTTTAGAATTCAATTAGTTCTAAAAATACCGTTATATAAAAAAAAACCGAAAGGTAGGTATGTAGTAAAAAACACATTCCAATGTGGCCGGGAACATGTAATTAATACCTAACGCATTGTCTTGTTACAACAAATTACACGGGCAATAAAAGCGCATTACAGCCGTTACGATGCCAATAAAGTTAAATTTCCATTCCAATTGGTCATAAACGATAGCCAATGAATGCGCCACCACGTGTCGTGGCCACAGTGCAGCGAACATTACGAATATAACACAAATACTACCTACAAAAGGACAACTGAAACCGAATAATGTCTAAAGCAAGTAGATTTAACATAACTACTGCAATGTGAATACACCTTTCATAATTTGGTTCAGTATGACTGTGTTCAGTGTCAGCTATCAAAATTACTCCACAGAACCCAATAACACAGTTACAAAATTATTCAGCCACAATAAAAGTTCTGAGAATAGAAAGAGCAACAAAGTTGTAAACAAATAATATAACAGACGAACTTGGCGCGTAAAACCAAGCTGCTACTGCAAAGGAAGCGGAAATGAGTAAAAAGATGATTCCAAGTTCAAAAATTTCGAAAGCAACTTATAAAAAGAACAATAAAACTTTTGAATTCAGAATTTGAGGTACAAAATGAATAATTTTGCATTTTTGCTCTATTAGTACGAAAGTACAGGAGATAGCTTACTGCTACATTGTTACTGTGTCATACTTAACATGAAGAAATGAACTAGCTCACAAAGCTCTCGAATTGTTATATTGAAACGGTTAGATAAGTTAGCTGCAATTTAATTTACTCTAAAACGATTTACGACCACAGCCTGTAAACAAATGTTTACGTACTTGGATTTTTCTTAGAATTGAAAACACTAGAACTTCACCTTACGTTTACTTACCTATACCTATCATCGTAATTTATCTATTACTTAGTGCTCTAAAATCTACCCTTGAATTTACAATCAAATATTTTCCTCGCACATTATCCTTTACAGTTTTCATAATCATAAAAATGTATTAATTCCTGTGTCCCCGCGGACATAAGCCGCTCTCCCCTGATCTTCCTGTTTGTTGTTAATATTCGATTTTGTCCCGCCGCCGGCTCCGCCCCGCCTTCCCTCACGCACTTCTTGAATCTACAAACGTCTGTTTAAAATTCAAGGATCAGAACGCAATCCTGAAGGAACATTTCTTTTTATGGGGGTCACTCGGGTAAATATCGCGTCTTCATCTTTGCCACAGTAATGTAATGAATACAGTAGTAGCACCCGTAGAACGAATAAAATAACATCCTCATTTTGCTAAACAACTTTGTAGAAAATGTAGAAATACTAAAGTAGGAATAATACTGCACAATAATTGTTTGATATTTTGAACCAAATTTAAATCATTTTCTCGTTATTGGCGAAAGAAAACTGCTTTTTTAGCTCCGCACGTCAAAATATTTTTTCCTGTGAAAGAAGTCGACTGCGTGGCTCTTGATGCTACATCTTGAATAGATGCACAATGTAAATGTGCAGTGCAAGGAGACCCAATCCATGCTGGAACGGGAAGAGGCGCAGAAAAATAAATGAGAACACGGCGTGAGAAGCAGGTTTTATAGGAGCATCCTTTCTATCAGTGCCGCTACTGTAAGTAGAGTGTTATTCTGTGGCACAGTGTTCGTACTCGGAAGTCGGAACACGTTCGGAACCCTCGCTCGGTCGCAGACGGACACCATCGCCATGCATCTATATTGCTTCTCGCGGTAATGGAGTTTGATTTTGCAGAATGTTTGGTTTGCGAGGTGTGAAGGGTTTGTTTTGATGTGAATGTAATTCTGATTCAACAGTCGATACGAATCTGTTCTGGTTTTGATAGAAATGTGAGATGTTTATGACTCCGATGTAGAGTTGGGAGTTGGGTTCGATCTTATTATTTTTAAGTCGTTTCAAAATAAATTACTTAAACCTTTTCCTGTCAAAATAAAACTATACTCGTACTAGCTTTTTCATGGGCTTTATTTTCCAATTGCCTTTTGTCGAATATCTTAGTACTTATTGCAATGCAGTCACTAATAAAATTCATCCTAAAACTGGTATAGTCGCTAATCTTAAGATAGTTGTTCATCTCCCATACATACTGCCAAAATCCGCCAGTTTCACTAAAGTCCTGCTTACCCAAGATTCGGCAATCGGGTCCGACGGTATCCAGCCGATCTGGAGGTGAGATTGAGCTGTCAAGTGGCACGTGCAGCGTCCCCGGACTCGGCGCTTGTTGCTGAAAAATACCCGCGTTGATTTATGACTGTTTGGCTTCCGGGATCAGGGGCTGAATACGCTTAACATGTGAAGTTTTAGATGTGAAATAAGACCTTACTTTCTGGTTAAGCTTGTTAAAGACAATTTCATGACCTTTTACGTAGTTATTAGGTACACTGTTATTTGCGCCACTGCATAACCTTCTACATAAATTTTTCATTATATTCTGAACAGAACATTACGACTCCCCAAATCCTGTATATTATACATTTCCTTTCCATTCGTAACACAGCCATCTGGAAGTGTATCTGTTGTTTTATTTCCATTGCTTGTACTTGGCTCTCAGTTGGCTGGTCGAGGCGCGATGTTTGCTCGCGACAAATTGCCGCGGACCCACTTCGCTCCGCTGGCTGCGTGCGTCTCACTCCTTCTAATTAAATAATATCTCTGTTTACTCTCATTGTGCTCTGTTTATTTCGATGATTCAACTCTGTCTCAACAAACGCTCGTTTTGTATTCGGTGACTGACTTCGGTAATGTTCTGGGACGATCCCTTGTTTGTGTTGTCAGGGGTCGGTTTTCATTTCTGACGACATTATTTGGTTTATATTTTAGCGTCGCGATGGCGATGAGGTTTTGCAGAAAACTCAATTCTGTGCTAAAATTCTAAGCAAAATGCAAAAGCTTCTCTGAATATTGCATCATAAGTTTTGAAAACGAGGTTGCTTCAGCAAAATGCTCTTCTAAACTGTAAATTACACCTCCTTCGTGTATTCCATCCGAGCTGAATAAAAGCGGTCGCCATCCCGGGAGCCGTCTAATAAATACGAGCCGAGTGTATCACTGATTATTGAGTACATTTCGGATTCATGAAGAGGCGGCGGCGGAAATGTGCAATCCCGTTATTGCACGCTTCCTTTACCACTCGCCGAGACAGTCCAGCTACTCGCCTAGCTACTGGCGTGGCAAGTAGCGCTGAATGGTCGGTGGTGTCGTTACGCCGTGATTTGCTGGCGTGCCGTACTCCTGCGATTGGACGTTTAGTTTTATCAGGTCCGTGAAATGTATTACATGATTGTGCGCTTGTGTTGTTCTGCAAACTGCACAATCTGCATCGAAATGGTTATCGTTTGTCTGGTTCCGTTATTTGTTTTACATTTCCATTTTCCTTTCTAACAGAATAGAAAACTAGCAAATACATCCACACCATATCTATATTGGAAACGGAAGTTTCCTCTATAGCAGTACACTCAGATCTTTAATCTTATTTTATCGTTCAAAGTATCAGCACTCGCTTGGAAAGTAATTGATTCGTGTTCATCCTGGTGCGGCTGAAATGCTCTCCTGTTTTGGTTTTGAATAATTTCGGTCGACAGTTCTGTGTCGGGAGAGTAATGGCACTCGTTCACGGCGATTATACATCACGGATCGTTCCGAATTCATCGCTCACGCAAATCTTTTTAACTTGTTTTGGGTTTGTACCTTTTTATAAATCTCGTTTAATGTTTTTACGCCTGTCCGTTTTAGTCCTCAATCATTACGCTTTTATTTCATTTTGAAAAGGTCGACCACCTGCACCAACGTAGCTTTTGGTGTAGGTATACTTACTTGGATAACATTAACCTTGGCGGTTATTTGAATAGCTTCGTTGAAACCTAAGTACGTAGGTTCTGTAATTTATAACCGCTCGAAATAAGAATGTCTCATTTACGGCTGCGGTGAGTTATAGCCGAGTCTCGGTAAATAGCGTCGAGTTCAGCAAAGCTATATTTTACGGTAATTCATTCTGCTCTCAGTACTAATCGTGTATAGATTTGCTATTGGTATAAAACAAGACAGGCAACAAGTTGGAGAAGTAATGTCCTTAGAACATGCTCGTGCTAATACGACAATGTACTATCCTGTCTCAAGTATTGCCGTCCCACGCGAAAATATGTTTTAATCAAACATGACGGTGTTTGCAAAGTGACGTCACTCGTAATAAAACATTGTGCATTTATGCAGTTGACTTTTAGCTGATGAAAACAATGTGATCTCATTGTTGTATCTGATGATATATTCTGATGCATTTTTGTACTCCTACTACTTAGTATAATGACTGTAATCTCTTGGGAGGATTTACAAAATCTCATGAAAAAAAGTATACGTACCTACTTATTTAGTTCTGTTCATATTTTTCCATTCTAGAGTTCCCTTACCTTTTTTGCTACAGTACTAGTCTAAGAAGTTTTAGTAATAGCTGGTGGATAGCTCAAGACCTAACCTTGACAGCTCCTGTCGGAAGTAGGTCAAGGCTCCCGCGGGTCACGGCCGCTGCAGCCTTCCTCCCGGGGGCAATGCATCGCGTCTTACTATTGAACTTACAATCTATCATTCTCTCTATTGTGTTATCATGCCGTTTCATCTAGGTATTCTGCTAATGGTTTAGATTGATTCAATTTTAATTTAAACTAAGAAAAAACTGATTGAAGTAACATGATTATAACTGGCTTTTGCTAGTGATTTTACTTGAATAGTACCTGGATAGAGTCTTCTTAAATAAGTTCCCAACAGTCTAGTCTTCGAGCCATCACCGAGCTTTCGTATTTATTAGTCAGAAGGTTATGGTTTGATCATTCCCTATTGATTACCTTTGAACAGCTGTAAAAGCTGTTTTAGTACATTCCTTATGTTCTCCGTGAGTCGTTTTCTTTCAGAATAATTTATTGCAATGCTAAGTTACTGCTAATCTAATAAAAGCTTGAACTTCACAATTGCAGCTGAACTGTTCATTTTCTGTCTGCAGTATATAGAGCGATGCTTTTTGCTCGATTTGCTATAAATCACCATCGGATGGTAGAGGCGAGACAATAAGTCGATTTTTGACCAAAGCGACACGCGACCAAACACTATCCATGTCGTGTTGAATCTTAACACAGCGTGCTAAAGCTCATTTTACTATGTAAGAATATCTTTCAAATCATCTTGCGAGTGTTGACAATCAGGTTAGAAAGCTTCATTATCTGTATGTCGCGCGTTAATGTCGCCGATGTTGAAATAGTCGTGCGACTTGCACGAGGGATGTTGGAAACGCGCCAGAAATATGCCGGCTATCGGCGCGAGGACGTGTTTTGTTTTGTCTAAAATATGGAGTTCGTCGGATAAATTACTGGTTTACGACTAATCTAACTCAGAAACAGGATTTTTTTAAAGAAGCAAGAGCAAATGAATAAAGCACTTACTCAGATTCTTTGATGTTTTTCTGAAAGAAAAAAAAAACCTTTTCAGGTGATTGATATTCGCTTGAAGATACCTACGTATCTAGGTAACAAAACATTTTTCTACAAACATAAATTCCTGTGAGCTGTTTTCAAAATAGTTTCAACAAAACCCGTTCTGAGAAGGACGATCTAAAGCGCGATAACGGAAATTCTTAGTACGTCCGAAATACGCTTCGGAAAGAAAATATTTATGTCTCACGCAGAGTCCGTATATTGAACTCTATTTCTGAGACGATAAGACTAAAAACGCAAGTGATGGACGGTGTGCAACGGCATGTCCACACCTGCGTCATTTGTCGACAAATTGGGAGACACGTGGCCATTATCTTTTACTTTACATTTTTCATCAGGATTTGGTTTATTTAGTTTTTTAGCTTTATTGATATATGTATCCCCTGATTTGGCTGTAGCAATTTGATAGCACTTAAATTACCAAATTAGAAAAACGAACAGAGTCGGGGATATTGATTTCAATGACGTACTTATCCAACAAGTAAGAAATAACAAAACACCACAGTTACTTTGCATTGTGTGCTGATCACCATCAGTCAAAAAGACGAAGAAGAGTAATGACTCTACATAAAAGTTTAAAGATTGTTAAAAAATACTTCAATATTTATATAAGTGCTCAATCAGTATTGAACCTGGCTCTAATAATTGACCATAATGCCATAAAGCGGTTTACGAACTTACTCGCTAAACGTAGACAGATCTACTTCACAAAACTAGTGCTACCCTGTACCTAGGTAACTTCCTCTCTCCATAACAGATAGATAGAACGTTGAAGGTAACAAAGCATCGCAGTATCGCTGTGAAGACGCAGTGCGACACTGCAATGCGTTCCGTGCGCTGTGGCCAGCGCGTGCCACTGTATGGGGCACAGTGGAGCATGCAGTTAGATAAATAACTTCAAACATTCCGCTCAGAGTTCCGATCGTCTCACCAATATCCTCAATTGCTCAGTGGGACGAATGGGAATGAAATAATTGTTGTTTAGAGCATCCCCATGCGTTTAGAAGACGCCTAGTGGAACGAACGGGAGTGAACGTACGTACTTAACGCAGTGACTGTCATGTTTGTTTGTGGTCACTCCTTTGATCATGTTTTATGTAAATAAATAGGTAAATATTTTTGGACATAAAATATCACACAATGCTCTCTAGTTCTAAAGTAAGCAATGCTTGTACTATGGAAACTAGATTACTAGACTTCCACTGCATTCGTTGCACTGCACAGCACATGGAAGTTAAATAGAGGAGAAGTGCCACCGTCCGTCGGTAGTCCAGTACACGGGTATGTGCTCCTTATTTAGTTTTTATTCGAAGCTTAAACTTTTTATTGTAATAGCGCTGGTTGCAGTTCAAATAATTTAAAATTTATATCGAAGTTTATTGCGGTGGAGGAAACGTTTAAACTCTGCTTTTAAGTCTAAATGGGTATTTGAGACTCAGTCCAGTCCAGCCGCATGTTTTAAAGCCAATTTTACTAAATTAACATTTATAAGAGTTGCATAAAGTCGCGTTAATCTCGTTAGAATAATGTTTTCGATGTATTTTCAGCTAGTTTTGATGTGGTAGAAGAAAGCTCATATTCTCATCGACGAGGAAGACTCAGACGCGTGACTCCAGCATAAATTTCATAGTTCAGTAAAATCAAAAGATCATCTAGAATTAATTTGAGTTAGCGATTTTCATACAAAACTATAAAACGGACTTAAAGGTGTATAGGTACGTTATTAAATAGTTAGTGGGCTAGGTGACCACACGACCGTACATTTTATGAAAATCAGTGCGTATTTCATAAGTAACAAGTCGCAGTAACCGGTGGATGCAAGTGGGGGTAGGATTAACCACATTGCTGTTATTGAAGAGGCTTAGCTTGTGGAATACGGTAGCAGAGTTATGCGCAGGCTAACGAGAGGTCGGAGATGTTTCATTTGTACGTCTTAAGATTAGCGTCGAGGCTCTTGTGCAAATAAATGACTTTTGAATACGGACGATAAGTTTGTGAAGTTGTGAATAGTACTTATAAGATAAAAGATAAGGTTTACCATATCTTATAAACCAGTCATTTGAGTCACTTGTTTTATGCAAAAGCTTAGATTTTACTGATTTAATCCGGCAACGGTAAGTAATTTGCTCTAAACAGGATGAAAACGTAAGCATTAGGTACTGCTTTTGTAACGTAAACGTCTTCAATTAGATCAATAAATAGCGCAATGGAAAGAAATAAAAACGCCCACATGCTGGTCTTATGCAGACACACAATAGATCCATCTCCTTTACGCAATCTGTGTAGTTAATGAGAGTTGAAATCCTTAACTTTGGAATTTCACTAATAACCAAAGGTTACGTTAACGGCTGGTTATCGTGTTGGTTAGCTGTTTCCCCGTTTCGTCATACAAGGCACTCTCGCTAATTCAATAGAATGTCCGAATGCAATCTGGCTGCACCTAATTTGATTCAATTATCGTGATTCAAATCTACCAAAATGGCGACCACTTAGTTGATACACAGTGAATTATTGCTACAAAATCCATGGTGACGAAAGGGTGTTGTTGTCAACGTGCAAAAAACGTCCAGCCAGTGAAACGATGAAGATTATGAACGATGATGACGTAACCACCAGCGCGTCACAAAAACGATATTTGAATACCCGCCGACTTCAATAATTATTCAAAATGTTTTATCATTCCCCTCGGAAACTTTTCAAAACACGATTCAAACAGCATTAAAAATGCAAATAACAGCTTAAAAACCATTTCTAAAGATGACAAACGAAAGATTACTTTGTACACCTCGGGAACCAGAGGGTGAACGAAGCCGGGTGGTGGAGTAAGCTAAATTAGTGGACCGGCAAATTGCGCATAGAAAAAATGAAAAAATTAGAATACACGCATTTTGAACTCTGATTTTGCTTCGTGATTTCGCTTGCCATACTCGTGAGAATAAGTTAATTTTCTCGCTGTATACTTAGTAAAAATGTAGAGCTCCTATGATTTACACATGAAATAATTTTCAACGGACAGATGGATGGTTTCAAACGAAAGCATCAATTCTAGTGAAAGCGCGCCATCTGTTGGAATTTTCCAGCGTTTACTGAAGCATGTAAAAGTTTATAGGAAACTCGTTTCATGCACTTTTGCTAGGCGTTTGCTGTTTCACTATGAGACCCCATTTGATGTTGAGCGGTAATCTCTGCTTATAACGATTCATTGCCTCCCTAGGGTTTAATTATCTAGTGCCTGTGACAATTTCTTATGAAACAAGTGTGACATTAACACTGAAAAACAGACCAGCTACAGTGCAATGAACCAGCTGTCGTCTCTCTCACCTGTACGATCTCCCTCTCACTATTTGCATACATTTACATGATAATTCCCGTTGTTTGGCGACTTTAGAGTATTTACGCGGCTCACGACTCCCCCTTAACCTACCAGAAAGGAATTAATTATTCAGAATAACTACAACAAGCACAGACAGATTTGAAACTAATAAGAAAAAATTAAAAAATTACGTAAACGGACTTTAAAACAACTTAATTTTGTTAGATCTCACTTACAAAACCCTTACGTGTCGGTTTTCATAAAAAAACATGACAATAAAAAGTTATAATAGGTACCCTACCCTTACTTTCAACAAAATTCTTTTAAAATCGGATCAAATTGGTGCCTAATAAACCCGGTAGGCGCAAGATACCTCTTTGTATACTAATTATCTGTCATTATGTTTACGATACATCGCCCACCGGGAAATTACAGGTTATTTGATAAACTTCACAAATTACAGACTTTACAAACGCAACAATTACGTAATTAAGCTGTTACAGCATTATGAATCAAATTACCAGCTTTATTACAGTTTTGGTGAAACGGGTCATTAGAAACACTACATTGAATAATAATGTAGATCATTAGACGATTAGCTCATTATTATTTTAAATTGTTTTATAATTATTGGTTCAATCAAATTAAAAATGTTTAGTTGCAACATAAAGCTGCGTGCACACTCAGTGCACTAAAGCCCGGTACACACTCGTCTCGACAGTCCATAGTGTCACACGCGTCACCGAGCGCGTCACCTGACAGCGCTGTAATGTAAGTAAGGGCTGCGGTCCATCACCGACACTAGGGCTGGCAAGTCACGGATATTTTGCTGAAGTTAACAGAATGTTTTCAGCAAATACTAAGCCATCTATGTAAGCCTTTTACTGTAATTATTATAGTTTTTTTTATTTATACGTTTAAAAATAGCTTTGTCCAAACGTAGCAAAATTTGAGTTTTAGTGGAAATACAATGGTTTTTGGTTTTTATAACAAGACTTACTATAATTATCTGATAAAATAAACGTGTTATTTTGCATATTATTAACTTTTATTTGACCTCACAAGTATCACATCCCATTTGACTTTGCATAATACTAATATTTAATCATCTTCCCAACACCTTATCCTGCATTCAGATTTGCAAGCTTTTCTTAGTGCGTTCCATGGCATTGGTACTACTCGGTTGGGATTAATCCGGAACGGCGGCCGGACGGATGCTCAATTTGTCGCCATTACGGACTGTCCGGTAACCCATGCACCCGGCCGACACCTGCCCGACGTGGCGTGTGGCCACGACCTTACGGTGCAGGGTAAATTGCTGGATAACTAGGTGTTTTAAAGATCAAAATGATAATACAAATATAGATTATGTGAATGGTAAAACTCTGAATAAGGAGCCAAACACGCTAACACTTTCACTACCTTTGTTCATTCCAGGTAGAAAACGCTTTCTTGAGAGAGAATTTCACTCGAAAGCTTACTCTAAAAGTGTATTAATCGTCTCTGATATTTTAAAATTTTAAGTTTATGTCTAACGTTATTTCTCTAAAAGAATATTTTGCGCAAAAATTATATTTTTCTGTAAGTAAATGTGAGTTTAATGGCCACACAGCTTGTCGCATAGCTAATGGCTTGACAAGCCGTGTATCGCAAATATGTAGAGTACGCGAGACACGCGTAATCAACTCCTGCGGTTAACTATACCTACTCTGTGTATATCACTACTCTATGTGATGATCTGTCCAGTACCAACTCTACCTAATGATATGGTGCATATTTAATATATGTATCAGCTAAGCTATGCGGCATAAAGCATGCGGGCTCAAACTATTAGTAGTTTTACCCACTTTTAAAAATATGGAAATATATTCTTGCCGTTTTGCACAATGAATCTTCCTAAGCCTAAAATTTTTGAACATATGCACGCTGTTCTTTGAATAGTTCAGCACGGAGCTTCTTAGGTTCCAAATAAATACTTACGTATTACACTTTTATTTAGTTTAAATATAAAAAATGGCACTTGCATGAGGAGACATCCCTTAGTTAATATCGGGTCAAAATTGTGCCTGCTCTACACGGAAACGCTAAGTAAGCTCCTAGGCCCATCGACGACGGACGCGCGACGCAGGCATTTGATGTATTAGTCGATTCGTTTGCCTTATCTTGAATGCCTAGCTTTAGGTAATTCATTGCGATAGATTAGGGCGAGTTACGCTCGCCTCTCGCAGCCATACATCACGAGGCTTATTGGCTTACCTAATCGATCTCGATGTTTCTTTCAATAAAATAAGCTTGCTTGCTAACTTGAGTTTAGTTTAGTGAAATAGTTTTATTTCGTTTCAATAATATTTATACAAAGTGACGTTTCACCAAAGCAAGTCCCGACACTACAAGTAATATACCTTTTTCTGACAAATTTTAGTGCTATTTTGGTTTGAACCAATTTCATCGAGGAGTATTATATTGTGATGTATAAGTTAGTAGAGCGCGAGTTTCAAAGCAATAAGTTTCCATCTAAGTTTATCCCATACGTAGGTGGATAACTTAGATATCGCATACGTTTGTAGATAACTTAGATATCCCGTGCAGTCTGGATGCAGCGAGATGCGGCAGTGGTAATGGAATTGTAAATCATTAGAGCACGCGCAAACTTCGCAGACGCCTCTAATGCTATCCAATCCAACATGTTCCTACTGGTTACAGATTATAATACCTAGGTGCAGCAGTGCAGTTCTATGGAGTGGTAGATTGTTCAATAGAATCAATGATCTTGTGTAGTCATAATCATGATAACTTGAGATTTCAGAAAATTTAATTTCAAATATCTAGTTTGATATCAATATTTTCAGATAAACCAACTCCTTTTCCAGTTGATAAAAGGTCTTCAAAATCACATCTTTTTATGCACAGCTCCTAAATCCAGTCCTTAGCAATGTTTAGTCTAGCTCAGTTGTGTGCTAACCTCAGCCACGTCTCGGTCTGAGCTAAGTAAACAAGCAGGTACCCACAGCACCAAGTAAGGGGGATATCTAATCACTACCGAGGTCGTATCAATCGTGAAAGCTAGTGATTGCAGCTATCAAAATCCTTGTGAGTCAAAGTAGGTAGGTACTCTAAAATTAGTAGTATTTTTTCTTTTTTTATGAAAAAAAGTTGTGCTAAAGCGTCTGCTTTTTCAATCACTCACTTCACTGGCTGCTGAAACCAACTCAGCGTGAAGTGAATTTGTAAACTATGCTAATGTTGCCTTCTTTGCATCTTTTCAAGAAAATAAAATTAAAAGTCTCTATTTAGTCGTAAATGAAGAGTTTTGTTAAAGATGCCTTTTAATTTAACAATAGACTAAACAAGGAAATGAAATCTCAATGATGTTGTGCAAAGAGAGCAGCCTGCAAAGTTTTGATGTAGAAGTTTATATTTTGGTTTCAAAAATTCTGTGAATATTACGTTTATCTTTTTTTGACAGTTAAAAATAATATTGGTAGTCGATCGTCGTCGGTCCTGTATCCTTTGACCACAAGTGCGCTTGAACCTTAAAGTATATACTCGATCCTGTTCGCTTGTCTGAGCACCTAATGCACGAGCTGTAGGTACTTTGTGTGTACATTTTGTAGTGATTCTAGTCAATCATCCGAAGCCTCCGGGCGCACTGGGCGATGCCGGTGGAGACCACACTGACTTGACGAACTAATGTCGGTAATAACACGGTGTAGTAAGTAATAACTGAGTACTACACTGAGAAAAAATTACGTAGCCCGGCTACGTAATCTAAGTAGCAAAACGACCCAGCATGACGTCAGTAGGCAGCACCATGTCGCGTAAGGAGTATGCTGTAAGTAGGCCGCACCAGGAATTTGTCATGGACCGGGCTACGTAATTTCCTGCTGGGTTCTTTTGCTACTTATATACGTAGCATGCAATCTTCACCTGCCCTTCATTGTATACGTACTGTACTTGTTCAGACTACATAGAGCATGGTGAGTCCTACTTACGAAAAGGTGTGGACTACTTACATCACGGTGTTTCCTACTTACGTACGTGTTCAGCCTACGTGCAGTAATGGCTCCGACTACTTACAACACGGTGTTTACTACTTACGTACGCATGCAGCATACGTACAGTAATGGCTTCGACTACTTACAACACGGTGTTTCCTACTTACGTACGCATGCAGCATACGTACAGTAATGGCTTCGACTACTTACAACACGGTGTTTCCTACTTACGTACGCATGCAGCATACGTACAGTAATGGCTCCGACTTTTAAATCACGGTGTTTTCTACTTACGTACGGGTTCAGCCTATGTACAGTAATGGCTACGATTACTTACAGCACGGTGTTTCCTACTTACGTACGCATGCAGCATACGTACAGTAATAGCTCCGACTACTTACAGCACGGTGTTTCCTATTTACCTACGGGTTCAGCCTACGTACAGTAATGGCTCTGACTACTTACAACACGGTGTTTCCTACTTACGTATGAGTTCAGCCTACGTACAGTAATTGCTCCGACTACTTACAGCACGGTGTTTCCTACTTACGTACGCATGCAGCATACGTACAGTAATGGCTCCGACTACTTACAGCACGGTGTTTCCTACTTACGTACGGGTTCAGCCTACGTACAGTAATGTCTCCGACTACTTACAGCACGGTGTTTCCTACTTACGTACGCATGCAGCATACGTACAGTAATGGCTCCGACTACTTACAGCACGGTGTTTCCTACTTACGTACGGGTTCAGCCTACGTACAGTAATGTCTCCGACTACTTACAACACGGTGTTTCCTACTTACGTACGCATGCAGCATACGTACAGTAATGGCTCCGACTACTTACATCACGGTGTTTCCTACTTACGTACGGGTTCAGCATACGTACAGTATGGGCTCCGACTACTTACAGCACGGTGTTTCCTACTTACGTACGCATGCAGCATACGTACAGTAATGGCTCCGACTACTTAAATCACGGTGTTTCCTACTTACGTACGGGTTCAGCATACGTGTAGTAATGGTTCCGACTACTTACATCACGGTGTTTCCTACTTACGTACGCATGCAGCATACGTACAGTAATAGCTCAGACTACTTACATCACGGTGTTTCCTACTTACGTACGGGTTCAGCATACGGACAGTACTGTAAGTACGTATGCTGAACCCGTACGTAAGTAGGAAACATCGTGATGTAAGCAGTCGGAGCCCTATATTACGTACACTACACTCTATACGTTAACAGTAAACACCGTGCTGTAAGCAGTCAGAACCCGTAAATTACGTATACTAAAACCTGTACGTAAACAATATACACAGTAATGTAAGCAGTCGGAGCCCTACATTACGTACACTACACTCTATACGTTAACAGTAAACACCGTACTGTAAGCGGTCAGAGCCCGTACAGTAAGTACATATGTAATAAAAATAATAACTAATATAATTTTAATGAAATTATACATTTTATTCTTTAACGTGGTGTTCAAAACATAAAATTACAATTTTCCGATGGAATATCTACTATTTTATACCTCTATAGCATTATACTAACAACCTATAGGCTTACCTACTTTATTAAAAAAAACTAATATACTCATGTATACAAACGTTACATTGTTTTAAACAATTACAATTTTTAAACAATGTTAAACAACTTATTCCCATGACTGGGAATAGGCTCAAAACTACATAAGCAGGAACATTTACATAACATAATATGTAACGTTACATTATTCTAAGCAATATCAAACAACTTATTCCCAAGATCAGAAATATAACAATTAATTAATATGATAGCATTATTCTAAAAAATGTCAAGCAACTTATGCCCATGACTGGAAATAGAAGTTACATAAGCAGGTAACCTACGTTACATTATTCTAAACAATATAAAACAACATTCCCAAGATCGGAAATATAACACTTATTTAAAATGACATTATTATTAGTTTATTATGTGAGTGACTAACAAAGATGGTTTTAACGCAACATTTTTTTTACAGTAGTAGCAAGTAAACATTTTAATTCTCAGAATTGTTAGGTCCTAGGTGAGTCAACCAGTGAATTGACTGTCTGTGAGTTTTTGACAAACTTTGTCTCTACGTCGAAGAATCTCCATTGGAGAAAGAACCTCTGCACATTCTTCAGGGTAACATGCCCCAGTTGATGGAACCAACAAAATTTTCAAACACACATTTTATTGTGTCTCTGGGTCATTCTCTGAAAGCACAAAAATAAATTGTTATCAAAAATAATAGTAATATTTTTATTTCACTATTTCCAAAACTGGATCGGAGCACTAAAAACAAACACATTTTAAATATCACAATCAGCCAAATGTTCAAATACAAAAACTACATCCGCTTGGAATATTGCCTTTGGGTAGCATTTTTAATTATTTAGGTGTAACTAATGACTCTGTAAATGTTATATCAAAATAGCTCTAATATTTTGTCTCTTGTCGCAACCTCATAAAACATTCACATAAACCTTACATATTTTCACACAAACTTTCATCCCTTATTCCCTATTGTTATTTTACACCCTTGAGGGTAAAAATAAGTTTCAAGCTTCTAGCTATAAAAATGACGATACTTCCATACAACTTTTAACCCCCATACAACCTATATTTCACATTAAAAAGTAGCTTACTTCCTTTCTCAGGCTATAGACTATCTGTGTATCAAATTACATTTAAATCGGTTCAGTAGTTTCGGCGTGAAAGCGCGACAAACAGACAGACAGACAGAGTTACTTTCACACATTTATATAGATATATTTAGGTTAGAATAGGTAAGAAGCAGCTAATAATGTAGTTATAAAAATAACTTACACTAGATCCAATGGTTGACGAGCTTGGTTGCGATAATATATCCACATCTGTATGGAATGAAATTTTATCTGGGTCAACAATCTGAAATATTGAAAGAGTAGTTTTAGCAGAAATCCAAATAAGTGCTGATGTGAAGGTATAAAACCGTTATTTTTTCTTTCATGTCTGTTTCTAAAACCCTGATATGTTTTGTTAAGGTAGGGTAAAGTCAGACAACCTTCTCGCTCGCACATTTCAACATTTTTGAAGATATAATATAGGTACCTAACTAATTTTAATTATGTGAATGCAAACTAAAAATGCAAAGGTTCAATAAAAATATCACATTGATCCAAACAAGTTTTCTAACCAAACAATGTGCACTTTAATTTATCGCATTGGTATAAGTTTTTTGGTTGGAAAACTTGTTTGGATCAATGTGATATTTTTACTTAAATAAAGTTATAAAGCATAAAAATTATTAGGTAGGTACTTACTGCAAACATAAACTTTTCAGTAATTTCTTTTCAATAAAATTTCTAACTTTTATTCGATCCCCTATTTTGGGGATAAGTTCTTTCAGTTCTTCAGCACTCAGAAGAGTTAATATTTCCCAATTGATGTTATTTTCTGAAAGTTTTAATTTAAATTAGGTAAATGCAGTTTACTATTATTGAGGCCAGGAACTGGTAGGTAGTTACCCAAACAGATTCCACCTAGACTAGGTTCAGCATCATAAAGCTCACAATTTTCGCCACCCACAAACCACAAATGTAGGATGGCACATCACCCGAAGGATCGAATACATTCATACAACTGTGTGTTAAGTTGATAGATGTAGAAGGCTTAAAATAGCTCTTTCTAGAAATCTATGGAGTGGCCTATGTCCAGCAGTGAATTTCAACAGGCTGATATGATTATCTCACTACTGACTCGTCCAGAGAAGCCACCAGGTTCTTTTCATGGAAGTAGATAGGTAGGTATATAATTTTACAACAGAGCAGTAAGACAAGCTCTTTTCACAGTCACAGCACAGTAGGTATAAAATAACGTAGCTTACCAGTGAAACATGCGTGAGGCGCCTACCTACAACCTACAACCCGACTACGATCACGCGATACGACGACGATAATTACCTAGGTACTTACGTAGGAACGTACGACTTGTATGTAAGGGAACCGAGGGAACAATATATTCATTACACTTACCGCGAAAAACATCTTCCAAGTACTGTAATTTTAGATCTGATAGAAACTCAAGATCGGTTTTGTCTTCCATTTTCCTATGTAGGTATAGGTACTTGTTGTTTTTGTAGTCCAAACTCGCGTCTGTTTGTTACACTGACTCAAGAAAAAGTAGGTACTCCGTGGACTCAAGTTACAAAATACTGAAAGATGTGCATCAAAATGTGCATGTGCAACAACGGCTAGGTACGAAAATGGCGTCACGGCGTCCGCCGAGACCGGACCGAGCGACGCTTAGTGTTGCCAAATCTAACAGTCTAACCGGATTAAAGTCGCACAAAACTGACGATAGGTAGCTACAGCTCATGGATTAAATCTATGAGCCCAATTTGAGATCCAGATAGTCTGGTTTGGCTACCTTTTTCGACTCTCTTACTTAGGTAGGTAGGTACCTAAGTAAACTTAAGGAGATAAAAGGAGAAATTGAAGAAACACGAGTAGATATAACATGAGCAAAAAATATACACAAATTTAGTTTGGTAGTTTGTTTTAATTAGTTGTAGTCTGTTGATCTTTTGTATTGTAATGTTTTTTCAAAGATTTTTTTTTATTCAATAATAATTATATTAAAAAAAATAAGTTTTACTGAAAATAGAAGAAGGAAGCGAGTTTCGTTTATTCGACTGAATGGAGTCTTCTTTATTTGATAATCATAAATTAATCAGGGACTGCCCACCGTAGCATTGGCAACACTGACTCTTTTGTCGTCCGCGGCTTGCTACCTACAACAGTAAGCGTATACATTAAAATACGTACCTAGCTTATTTCAGCCAATCAAAGATCAGGTATTGTGATTGGGAAGCAATGACGCTAAGTGACGCAATAACAGACAAAAGCCGGAATACTGAAACGTCACTCAAATTTAAGCACCACTTAAAATTGCTCTGCCTCTGTTTGACATTAGTCATTTGTAAGAGATGGCAATAATTTAAGCGTGAACTTAATTTAAGTGGCGTTTGAGTATTCGGTCGAAAGAGATTTCAACTTTCGCCTGCGAATCGATCATCTGCGTATACCTTAGTACTTTGGCAGATTATCCATAGTTGGCACCTACTTAGTACCTAGGTACCTAGGTACGGGTACTAAATAAATACTTAGAAAGAAAAGAAGAAAGAAAAACTTTTTATTGCCCACACTTATAAATAGGAAGGTACAGGTACCCACATTTAGGTAGGTAGGTACTTAGGTATAGCCTAAAAATTATGAGTACCTAGATAAGTTCATACGTAAACAATAAAAATAAATTACTTCACCTATATTAAGTAGCTACTAGCTGATACCCGCGACTTCGTACGCGTTCAAATCTTTCCATCAAAATATCTGTCAACCAGCATACGATGAACCTCGTAGCAAATGGCAGCTTTTGGTTTAGAGAGTTCAATCAAGCTGTATCTAAGAACCCACGTCTTTAATTTCAATAAAATATAGTCTATGTTTCAATCCGCAAAAAGGGCTTCTGAATGGTATAAGTTCCATTGAGATTGGTCCAGTAGTTTAGGCGTGATCCGCGAACAGACAAACAGACAAACTCGTTTTCGGAATCAGAATCGTTTATTTAGTAGATCTGCATAATATTTAGTTTATCTACTTATATCTTTAATTTTAGTTTTTGGCTTTTTTTACAGTTTTATGTATATAGAAAGATAAAATATTCTGGTGGGGGTACACACGTAGGTGGTACGTACATGTTCGATGATTTTGGTCGATCTCGAGCAAGTACGAACGTGTGTACCTACCATGCAAGTGCATGTTCGATGTCTAGACGCAGGGTCGAGCTGTATTTGTAGGTAACCTACATAAATACTTCCAAAGTTTTCTGCGTAATATCTCTCTTTCGTTGTCGTGATGCACGATGTAGGTAGTATATATAGGCACCTATGTGTTTACTTGTAGGTAGGTTAACCAGTTTTTGTTATCATCATGCTAGAGGTATCTTCCGTGTTAATAACATGGTTGTAGTTACCTACATTCCTGTAAACTCACGGTCAATAGACAGGTGACCGTAAAGTGCATTGACCGGCTGGATGCGTAAAAAACGCATCTAGGTACCTACCTTCACTACCTACCTACCTACGACCTACCTATAGATAGGTCACGTATCTATCATCGATGTAATAAAAATGGTACCTGGTAATAGGTACCTTACCTACCTAAGTCATCGGACTGATACCCAATCATCATGGTATGACCTGATACCTAGTAGGGTAGGTACGTACCTAGTACCTAGGAGAACCTAGGACAGGACCTAGGACAGAGAAAAGGTAAGCAAAGGTAGGTAGGTACACTAGGTATACTTGGTAGGTGAGATACTTACTACGAATATACTACTTAGCTTTTTGTGACATTATTTGACGTTTTCTGAGATAGGTTCCATCGGAACTATTATTTTGCCTAGGTACCTAGGTAGTAAGTATAAAACAATTTTATTACGACAACTGAGGGGGGGGGGGTCATCACATTTATTCGTGATCTTTGTAGTATAACTACGTAACGTAGGTAGTTAGGTAGGTATTACGTATCTATACCTACCTACACTGAAAATGGACCTTGTTTATCATTTATTGTTTATCATTTGTAAGTAGTCGGAGCCATTACTGTACGTATGCTGCATGCGTACGTAAGTAGGAAACACCGTGTTGTAAGTAGTCGGAGACATTACTGTACGTAGGCTGAACCCGTACGTAAGTAGGAAACACCGTGCTGTAAGTAGTCGGAGCCATTACTGTACGTATGCTGCATGCGGACGTAAGTAGGAAACACCGTGTTGTAAGTAGTCGGAGACATTACTCGCTGAACCCGTACGTAAGTAGGAAACACCGTGCTATAAGTAGTCGGAGCCATTACTGTACGTAGGCTGAACCCGTACGTAAGTAGGAAACACCGTGCTGTAAGTAGTCGGAGCCATTACTGTACGTAGGCTGAACCCGGTCGTAAGTAGGAAACAGCGTGCTGTAAGTAGTCGGAGCCATTACTATACGTAGGCTGAACCCGGTCGTAAGTAGGAAACACCGTGCTGTAAGTAGTCGGAGCCATTACCGTACGTATGCTGCATGCGTACGTAAGTAGAAAACACCGTGTTGTAAGTAGTCGGAGACATTACTGTACGTATGCTGCATGCGTACGTAAGTAGGAAACACCGTGCTGTAAGTAGTCGGAGCCATTACTGTACGTATGCTGCATGCGTACGTAAGTAGGAAACACCGTGCTGTAAGTAGTCGAGACATTACTCGCTGAACCCGTACGTAAGTAGGAAACACCGTGCTATAAGTAGTCGGAGCCATTACTGTACGTAGGCTGAACCCGTACGTAAGTAGGAAACACCGTGCTGTAAGTAGTCGGAGCCATTACTGTACGTAGGCTGAACCCGTACGTAAGTAGGAAACACCGTGCTGTAAGTAGTCGGAGCCATTACTGTACGTATGCTGCATGCGTACGTAAGTAGGAAACACCGTGCTGTAAGTAGTCGAGACATTACTCGCTGAACCCGTACGTAAGTAGGAAACACCGTGCTATAAGTAGTCGGAGCCATTACTGTACGTAGGCTGAACCCGTACGTAAGTAGGAAACACCGTGCTGTAAGTAGTCGGAGCCATTACTGTACGTAGGCTGAACCCGTACGTAAGTAGGAAACACCGTGCTGCAAGTAGTCGGAGCCATTACTGTACGTAGGCTGAACCCGGTCGTAAGTAGGAAACACCGTGCTGTAAGTAGTCGGAGCCATTACTGTACATAGGCTAAACCCGTACGTAAGTAGGAAACACCGTGCTGTAAGTAGTTGGAGCCATTACTGTACGTGTGCTGCATGCGTACGTAAGTAGGCGGATTACTTACATCGGTAATTATAATGTACCCGGCTACTTACAATACGTAGCTGTCAACCTTACTGTACGAAGGCACTAAGATCATTCATGTACCTAAGTATCTGTATACCATGTAATAGCATGTTTTTAGTAGCCAGAACACTTAGGATGGTTAGTTACTGTTTCCATATTGTACGCAGGTAATGGCTGTTGTAGGTACTTATTATACTGTTAATGTACCTTACCTACTCTGCTATTTACGACATGTAGCTTTCAACCTTATTCTTATTGTACTTAGGCAGCTAGGTTTTAAAGTTATTTAGATACCATGTCATCGGCTACTTAGAAAATTTATCCATCAACCTTATGTAAGTAAGCGCAATACGTAAGGTAAAGACTGAGTGTAGCCAAATGCCGAATGAGTGCGGCATACTGATATAATGCAGTCGGTTACTTATAATACGTAGCTTTCAACATTATGCAACAAGTAGGCAGACTATGTTTCATGTTGTATAAATACCTCGTACTTAACTAAATGAGTCGGCTACTTAAAATACGTAGCTATCAGCTACTCCTTTTGTTTAAGTATGAAACCCCGTTACATACGTAGGCGACACCATTATAAGTACTTTTCTGTAATACCATTATGCGTAATGGCCCTGCCTATAAACGTGTACGTAGGATTCAACATTAAGAAGTAGCCGGAACCATTGTTAAGTAGGTAACACCGTTATTAAGTAGTAAGTTGCACACACATTACAAAATTGGGTCATGTAAGTAGCTTTTTTCTCTCCGTGTAGTAATGAATTATGATGTGCATTCGTAAACATGGTCACGGGGCTTTTATTATTACTTTGTATTCTATCACTTCGTTTTTCTATTCTTCTCTATCTAAAGTACAAAGGGTTATTTTACAGAATAGTAAACGTTGTAGTAGTAAGTAGTAATGATCTTATCAAAACAATGTATAGGTACTCTTAAGTAGTCGATATCGTGAACGTATAAATATCGTCGAATCTATCAAAGACTGCATAATCAAATCCGGTCGCTTGTTTTATCGCTGAGTGTGGATATGCCTTAAGATCAATTCCGACTTTTTATTTACATTTATTTTGATGAAATCCAGAGTTTTGATACTTAGTGTAATTTCAATTCAAAATCAGTGCTTTAAACTAACAATTATACTATCAAAGCATAACACGAACGTACAGTTCGTACAAGTTTAGCCATGAGTGCTGAACCGGCTTTATCTATTAAGAGGCGATCACACGCGCATACAAAATGTCGCATTAAGAAGACGCGCGCGCGGGAACTATCGTAAAGAGCGCGCAAATGAAGCTATTTCGATAATTTATCTTTTAATATGCGAGGAGTGGTTAAAGTTAAATTGTATATTTCAATCTAAATTGTATTGTGTAGTAACTTTAATTAGAACTTAACTCTATTGTGATTGCGATCTTAGCTTTGTTTATAATTTCTTCCAATGTTTGTTCCACGATTTAAAAATGATACGGTACATTAGTTTACGCACATATAAACAAACTTTTATTTATCTATTACTGTTTAAGATCAAAAGTTTCTATATAACCGCCGTGAGCCTTTTATAAACTTAGGCCTAGAGTTATTCTAGACAGAGAACTTGAAAGGCCAACGCTAAATCCAAAATGAGCACAAAGTACCAACTTACTTGAATTGAGGCAATCGACTTCCGAGCATGGCGAGGGAGTGGATATTTGCAAAGCAGGCAAAAGTTTAAAATGCTTTTAGTAGATCAAATAGCAGCCAATATGTATGTATGTATGTATAGGTGTAAGACCCGATGTTTGAAACTAATTTAATTTGCTGTGTAAAAGTGGATTGAGCCAGACATAGGGATGAGACACTACTTTTCTGATCCATACAACTATCGATCACTAAAGAAAAAGTTTGAAAAATGTTTTTAGCTAAGAAAACTAGAAAACTACTAGAAGCAAAAGTAACCGGCTTCTTTATTCCCTTTGGGAGCATTCAGTGGGATGCACAAAATATCTCATTACTTATCTTATGGCGACTAACGAAGAAGTTGTTCAGTCAATATCATAACAAAGTGACGAGTTTACCGATATCTACGTAATAATATCGCTTTATCGAATTGTTTGTCCTTCTAAAAGTAAATGAAACCTTTCTTCATACCAAGTCTGTCAAAGTCCACGGTGATATCCAGAAGAAATGTGAGCTTTCTCTGTCCACCGGTGCATGTAGGAGCATCGTATGCGTCAACTTCCAGTTCGACCCTTTAACATCAGATTAATGATAAAGTGTAATTTTCCTTTCCAAATTCTTTATGCAATCGATATTATTTGCAATCACAGCAGTTTCAATAAACTATCGGTAACATCTCTAGCGCGGCGCATCGGATCGGAGGTCGCACTCGGGCCGCGGTCGGTCAACTAATTGAAAAACTTTTTGTCGCGTGATGAGGGTCGATCGCTTTGTACACGCGCCTCTACGGCAACTGCCGGTGCCGATTGCCGATCCAAAGGGGTTTGACAATAAGTTCAAACGTAATTTCACCCTTAATATTATCAGTTACTTATGAATATGTGTTAAACTATCTAATGACTTTACCTAGCATTCATTTGATAAAACTGAGTAATTAAAGTTGTTATTGACTGTCGGATCTTTTTCAGCCGTGACAAAGAGAATAATGATAATACTTAACTGCTGGAAGAGCTTCAAAACAATGACACGTCAAGTTCATTAACGAAACGGCACTGCGTGCGATGCGACAATTACACAATAGCTGCGCGGGAAAATATTAAAAAGTTAAAAATATAAAGAGAGTGTATAAAAATATGGAAACGCGTATAAAAAACGTGAAAACTGGCACAAAACCCGGCAGTTATCTTTATTCAAACCGAATCGCCGGATCCAATTACGCGACGCACACGAGGGCCTGCGCTCAACGAATGCAGAGGAAACTCTCTTTCAGACAAACTCAATGTTTTAAAGTACAAAAAAAGGTTGCTCGATCCGTCGGAAATATGTTGGTGAATCTAGAGTTCCACGGAACCAAACCTAGACTGTTTTATCTTTACGCTGTACGCTGTCAGACATTACTATCTAACAACGATTACTGAGCAATTCTTGAGTAAGAAGTTAAAATGTGTGGAGGGACAAAAACCGTGAGTTGAGTGCTTTTAAAACGTGAGTAATATCATGACACATTGTTAAGTATTTGCCAGTGCGTGCTACTTTATACAAGAAGTATACATTCTGTAGTGGAGTGCATTCGCGCGTAAGTAAATACGTTGGGAACCGGGATTAAAGCGGCTGATATAACAAGCTTTACGGAAGGTACGTTTCATTGTTATTTATTTATTGTTGTTGATGCGCCGATTATAATGTGAATTAACGCGGTGACCATGTTGCTGATACATTTTTATTATCGTTCTTACGATGATATATTTACTTCGATGTTTGCTCTAGTCATCTCTTATTGATTTATCTTACACTTTTTTACGACGTGCGTAATTTCATGTCATCCTGCAAGCAAAAATTATGTACATTAGTTGTGTTGGTCGGCTTTTTAAGAATATCTTCTAAACGCTAAGTTGTCTTAAAATTACGCGTGAAATACTACAGAAATTTTCAGGCGAAGTTATCCCTGGTGGGCTAATTAGTATTAATAAAAAACGTCGAATAGTTACGTTTCCATCCACCGCTTTTTGAAACCAACCAAACAAGTCTTCATAAACTCGTACAATAAGCTAAGATAACGCAATCTTCAAGAGGGGAACAAACAAAGCGCCTTAAGAATAATTCCCAACCGGCGGCGGCCGTCCACCAAACTATATTAAATTCCTCGCGGACAACAATTTACTCATTACAGAGGGAGACGAAGTCAGGGGAGAAGGGCAAGCGATATTAGAGACATTTGCTGCAGCGACGACGCCGTGATGTCTTTTCTATTTCATTATAAAAAGCGCTGTTGGGAAAGTTACTCACAAAAGGTTTCTTTCAGAAACCCACTTGGAATTTAGCTTAGATTAGTAATAGGGCATGTCACGAGGAGACGCGGTATCACGATCCGGTATCAAAGAAATGTACTATACCGTGATGATTTGGAAATCCACGATCTATCCAGTATTGATAATGTAATACGTGGGTAATTTATTATTTATTAAGAAAGCTTGGGCAGAGGAGTTTTGAACAAATAAACCTTAAATGATTTATGAGGGCATGTATCGCTTACCTTTATTCCCAGTATAATATTATTTGCTGTACATTTCCCTAGGTAACAGTTTAGTCTATTTCAGCAGTTGACGATATGGCCTCATACCCTTCTTTTTGTTATTATAACTCTGAAAGTAAACATTGCATTATATTTCTAGCATCTTTTATACTAAAAGTAATAAAATATTATACATTAGCTATACATTAACATAAAATAGGACCTAATATTAAACGAAAATATGTACTAGACAAAATCTCTATCATTACCAAAAGACAAATCTCATTCATTATTTAACAAAACGAGTGCAATAGCCAATGTAACTTTAAGTTACCTACTGATGGCTTTGAGCGGATTATTATGTGTATTAATTTAATTATTAAACATAATTTGTATCAAAATGTTTTATTTTTGTTTCAGGTAAGCATACGCTCACATACAGGCGGTTACTTATTTTTAACACTATAGAAGGTCATGGGGTGCGAGTAGTTATAAAGTAAGTACCTACCTGTTATAGCACAAAAGAAGTATAATTAAATAAATTATGATCGTTAGTATGTTTGTTTGTGCAACTAAACCAAGCCTGAATCGCCCAATCCAGTGACACTAATAGTCTGATCGCATCTCACATTTACATACACATGGACCATGAGTCACGACTCATGCATCAAGATACTATCTGCAACAATACTAACTGTTGCATATTCTGCGGCAATACGCAAGATCCTATCGGAAATGAAGCAATAGGTACCTACTGTCAGATTTGTAAGCGCAATGCTCAGCTGTGGTCGGATAACGACTTGTCTTCCTAAAAAGAGGTTTGATATTAAGCGACTATCACTACAATGTTAAACTTAAAAATTGTAAATGGAAAAATAAAAGTAACTAATCATTTTATTTAGAATATCATTGGTATAACTTTATGGTTTTATCATCGTATGGTAAAAGCGTTCCCCGCGCCTGATGGACTGACGACAGGAACTTGATGAATGGAAAAAACAGCGTTAATTATAGAAACTATTGCTTTCTATAAACTAGGGTAGGCCATGTCCAACATTACCTGTCACAAACAAAAAAACATCTTTCCAATTCAAAGTCTAAATAAAAGTTTTATATAGCAGTAGATATTCATAAATTACAGTGGCAAATAAAGAAGCACTATATAACTTTGAATGTGAAACATAACTCCTCGCCTGTGAATAAACTAAAACTTCACGATAAGATGCATTTAACAGCATTGTGAGTAATTTCTCAGAGAAGCGAGCTGAATACGCGCTGTCAGCGTGCGCGAATACGACACTGAATACGTTTCCACCGAATTTACACCAAAAACAGATCGCACACGTCTGTATAACGATACTAGTTGTAGATAATTTAGTTGTGGCGTAACTTGCTTAGTTCATTTTTGCCGATACGCGGTCACTATTTGGATGGGTGACCGAGCACTAGTATTTTTGTCTGATCGCTTAGGTGCTTCGAAGGCCACGTCCCGGCTCATGACCAGAGTTGGCCACTAACTCTTACGAACTTAGGTACTTTACTTAATTGTAGAGACGCTTCTAAAAGTTGCAAAACTTGTAAAAAGCTCTTCAAATTTTAGTCCTAGGTATTCCCATCCATACGTGACATGCCTATCGTTTCTCATAGAATACTGATTTCGTCGCAATGTTTTGTTCTCTTCTCAATTTAAAATGATTGTGAAGAAGTCAAAGATCACTAGTTTACTTACAACATTCGCTGATGTTAAGCAAGATAAGCCAGTGCCTGCCTGTTTTCTGTATGAATGTGCGTGTACACGTTATCACGTGAGTATTGTCACGCGCGGCGAGCGGCTGCATGTCTTCACTCGGCGCTCGCGTTGCTTTTTCAGCGTGTCTTTGTATTTCTGGCCTTTGCCCAAATACCAACATTTATTTTTAAAGCCGTCATTTTTGGCAAAGAAGCTTTGTGGAATGCACAGTAGTTTCAATTTCGGCAAAAGTGCCGATATTTGACCTTTCGGTTTCTGTTGTAAGTAACCTTCATGTGGGTACTTATTGATATTGGTATGTGGCTATACTGAATAAAAGAAAGAAGAAGCTGAAACTATTTTTTTACTTTTTAATGTTCCACAGAGATAATTATCATCATTTCAGCTTAGTTTTAGCTGTGGGACGTCCATTCACTGCTGAACATTAGGCCTCTTCCATATAGTTTTTCAGATAAACTGCTTCTGCA
The DNA here is from genome assembly GCA_918843925.1 of Eulithis prunata. Lineage (NCBI taxonomy): Eukaryota > Metazoa > Arthropoda > Insecta > Lepidoptera > Geometridae > Eulithis > Eulithis prunata. The sequence goes on along the minus strand of OU974016.1, from coordinate 144,550 downwards.
CCTTGCATTCGAACTCTCAGTACCTATTCTTTTGTAAGTCTTTTGTATATTCTTAACAGTTTAAAACAAATCTTGTTCTCTCAAATGCATGTGGTGTAGGTATTCCTATTAAATACTTAGTTATAGTACAGGCTATCTCGAATTCCATTTCGATATCAAGTTCTAGCAAAAGGCGCATAATATCAGTTTCGTTTATCGCCATTAAAAAGTACAATATCTTGGTGTTTAATATCGGCGGCTTATTGCTCCATGTCTCAGTTTTATTGCGGTCAAAGATGACTCTACCAACATCCGTCTTCAACTGAACTTTACTATAAATCGCTACAACCCGACACTACTTTATCTTTTTAACTTTGCTGCAAAGGAACGCTATAATTGTCATCTTTTATGCAGAGTCCAAACTATTCTAGATCTTCGTAGCTCTATATTATGTAGTAGCCGTCGCCCGCGGCGTTGCTCGCGTTCTACTCTTTAGAGGTGACGTTTCAAAATTCCTTTAGTGCACCCCTACACTATATAAGGATAATCAAATTTCATACCTCTAGGACTTATAGTTTAGGCTGTGCGTTGATTCTCTGTCAGCTTCAAAAGAGTTTTATATATATTGATGATAGCATAGACAATTATTATACCATTTCTTTCACACATTCACAACAAAATTTTCTAAATTACTTTTCGTGCTTAGTGGTAGGTAGTGCTCTATAAGGTTGAATTGGTGTGGGTATACCTAAGTAGTAGTAACCGTTCTACATCACGTTGTTTCGTCACTTTTACAAACCGCAGAAACAAAGAACCGACAGCAACGGTCTAATATATCTAATGTTATAAAAAAATTGAGCTACGTCATCATCTGCTTCCATCCAACGTCTCTATGACGTCATCACTAAACATTCCCGACATTTCTCGCGCTTTAGCCACTTCTCATCAACCGACAAATATAAATAAAATTAATTGGAGCAGACTGGAACCTGTCCTCACGAGTCGCGACTGAACAGCTTAATTATGTGTCACTTCATTATGATTTAGTGGGAGTGATTCAAAGCTTTTTATGATGGTGCTAAAGATATAAACGAAATAGCATGGACACCTCACATTATTCACACTAGTTTAGGGTGACTCATAATTAGACGCACGAAGTTATTAAGCAATTCCCAGGCGTAAAAGTTATTTAAATGCATTTAAAGTATCAGAATTACCAAAAGCAGAACAAGCAAGGCAAACCGAGGCGCCAGGAACTCAACTTTAACATTTATAAAAAGGAATATTGGAAAGTAGTTCATAGTCCAATAAAACTAAATAAAATACAAGTCCTTGAAGCTTATCCGGCCACCTACACCAAGAAGTTTCCGCAAACACCAGACAATTCACACCAATAGTTTAGATATTACACCACACTTCCTGATAGCCGCCGCTATGGGTGGCCAACTCCGTCGGAATGCATAATGCCATAAGCAGTATTCAGGTTTTTTTTTGCGTCAAACTAGCGCTCAGAGCCCTGAGTCTGTGTCGGTGTTGTGTTTTCTTGCTATTTTTGGCATTCGGAAACGGATTCGCAAAGTGGAAAATTTTGTATGAAAACCAGATAAGCGCCTCTAGCAGGAGATTTGGGAACTGTTTCTGCGAGTCTGTCTGAATCCGAATGTTACTTTGCGGTGCTCCCCGTCGAGTGCGGTCACGTAATCAACGGTTTTGCAAAAATACGCGAGTCTGTGTGCTAGTGTTTGCTATTTCCGAAGGCAATTTTTCGACTTGCGATGCGTTGCTACTCTCACTTGGGTCTAAGGTAGTGAAATAGCAAGGATTCGATAGAACACTACTCGCGCATCAGTTTTTGTAACACATTTTGGACTGTTTATATAAGTTTTTGTGATAAATAGTAAGTGTTTCTGCAAGATAATAAAGTGCATGGAGGATGGTGAAAGACGAATGGGCTCGTAAACTACATGAAATGCGAGCCAGTCTCCGTGAAGTGATTTTTTTTATCAAAAGAAGACTTCCCGGAAACCCGCTGACCAAGGATATCTTCTCATTCCTATGAGAAGAGTTGGCCATCAATGCCCAAGCTTGTTGTGCCTTCTAAGACCTCCCACACAACCCTACGTACCTAATAAATGGATAGCCATTGATGAAGAAATGAACTCATAAACAATGAAGGTATTTTTATAATTAGGTATACCTAGTCTTATTCAATAGAATCACAAGAATCATATTTTAGAATCGACTTAAATACTAGCACATAGGTACCTACCTACTAGATGATTCTAGATGCTATGACTTATACCTACCTTACCGATTCCTATTGTCTAGTAGTATTTTGTAGGTGCCCAACATTAGTTCATACCTTCAAGCATAATGCCCATCTTCACACAGTAGTGTAAAAACTATTAGAAAAGCAAAGACATCACAGGACCTACTTTAGTAATGTCTCTTATGACTGGATGCAATAGGTAAAGGCCCTACATATTAGCAACAGCGTCTAATCTTTCTGTATTTTACAGGTTACTGCAATATTTGTGTCTAAGAAAAATAAAAGGACACAATATTGGATATTTATCAGAATCTTCCCACACAACACTGCATAGATAGATAGCCATTTTTGGGAAAAGGAAACACAACCATATAACAATTAAAGAAAGGTAAGCATTTATGTATCAAATTGGTTGTCAAAGTCATAAATATTTTATTCAATAAAACCACAAGAATCATTGGTACTTTTGCACACTAAAAGGTTCTAGGTGCCACGACTTACCTATACTAATTCCTATTGTCTAGTCTTTGTGTGTAGGTATCTACCCTACTGTGTGTAGCTGTGGATTATGGTTGAAAGTTTATAGGTACCTTCAATCACAGCTTCACACAGTACAGAAAGCAAATAAGACCTCACAAGACCTATATATTAGCAACAGCATCTAATGTTTCTGTATTTTACAGATTAATGCAACATTTGTGCCTAAGAAGAGAAAAAAGACAAATAGGTACTGGATATATACCTACACAACCAAGCAGCATTCCCCTTGATCAGTCATACCTACATGAAACTTGACCAGAATTGAATAGCAACAACGGTAAACTCTATGTAAACATGATTTAAGAACTATCTAGGATCTAGATTGATTAGTAAAGGTCCTTTTACAATAACCCATTTACAGCGGGGATGTTTTTAAACTTTTTGTAAAATAATTAACTAAGCTTTTGTCTTGAACCTACCTACTTTTTTGAGATAAATGGTACCCTAGTTATAGAAAGTCAATAAAGAATTATGTAGTAAAATCTTAATATTTTCTTTTTACAGAACAATGAACTGCAGTCACAGGATAAAGCAGCAAAAGTTTCAAATGCTTATGCATCCAACTCATCACCATCAAGAAGTCTAAAAGTTGGCGAATGATGATGGTCAAAGTTGTCAGCTGTACCTATGCTTAGCTACAAGAATGAAACTTCTGAAGAAAGAACTTGTATTTCTATCTATCTTGGCATTTTACTGTAGCATCTTCTATGATATATGTTTCTTTAGGTACCTACCTACTAACCTTATATACTCAGTGATTTGTGTTTTTTTTTACCTATAATAAAACTTGTTATAAAATGCAATTAATTTATTTTATTTTAATAGGTAGGTAGGTAATAAAATCTCATCGGAGAACAAGACACATTTTGGATCACTGGGGCAGCGGAGCAAGACCTTTTGAAAGTGACTGTGGTAGGTACATTATTATGGAGCATCAAGCAACATAATATCCAGCTTCTATCCTTGCATCCATCATTTAACCTTCACAATAGTAAGCCGCTTACCTATAACAAAACAATAAAGTTTAGGTCAGTGAGTACCTATAAATAACAAAAGCAAATAATTCATATTATAATAAAACATTGTTTTTAATTCAATTTTGTAGGTAGTCTTGTACAACAATTGTGTTCAATGAATGCACATGAATTCTATAACCATGTACGTACCTAGGTTGAGGCTTGATTTTACTATACCTACGAGTAGAAAGGTACTTTTACTTATTGTTTTTTACAGTAAATACAAGCACATTGGGTCGGTCGCTATAACCTATACATACAACCAAAACATACTGAATGGCACTTACGTTTATTTTAGTGAATTAGGTAGTACATCCAAAGCAATAATAACATCGGCTACTTGGGCGGTACAAAACTACATTTAGTTTTGTATTGAGACGGGCTTGTTGATTTGCTGAATGCACAATTGAGAAATAGATACCACTAGATGTAACTTCTTAATTATTCATCTCATAATACAGCTTTTGAATCTATCAATTTACTTGAGTAACTTGTGAACTTGAGTTTGCACTTCCAGAACACGACACAACACCACAACAAACTAGTGATTGAATGATCGATATTTATAAAAACTTTGTATCGATTTAAATTTTTCAATTTCAATTTACAGGGCAGATATCACAGTAGATTGGTGTTTTTTAATTATCATAATACTTTCGAGAGATCCTTATTTATTCGTTTAAGAAATAGTTAGGGTAACAATACGGACAATTGCACTTCTAGTCCAGCCAAATTAGTCAAAATTAGGTAGGTAAGAATCTCGGAATTTGAGATACCCAGCTATAAACTTGTATCTTGACATCCTAAAAGTTGTCTCAAAACCTACTTAAATGGTACGGTGGCCGCGTCCATTAAAATCTCAATGTGAAAGGTCACTAAATCGACCTTTGCAAATATCTCGTTTCCTATGAGTTTTTGGCTACTTCAAGGCTACTTGTATGTATGGTCAATATTGTAGAGGATTAACTTGCCTACAACTTTTGTTTCAATAAAAATTTCATACGTTGTATCGTTTTCGAGATATATGGCGGAGAGCGCGTTTTATTATATTTGACTGGGCTATTCAGATATATCCTTACGTAGGATAAGTTGAAATGAGTGACAGAATCGACACAGAGCACCCCGACTCCGCTAAGTACCCAAGAGTCAAAATAATGTACACATCATATATGAGTGGCGTAACTAGCTATGTAAGTGAGAATTTCTGTAATCGCCTTCTGCCTAATCACGTATATTAAAGTAAACAAATGTCCAAGGGTGATTTTAATCAAATACCTTGATTCAATAAAACAAAATTATTTACAGAGATTATTAATTATTTTTTTATTATAAATTCGATATTTGAAAAAATATCGATGTTTTTGTCGTCAACATCGACCATCCCTACAAAAAAAATAAAAATAACAAAACAATGGAACCAACCAATCAGAGATCAAACAATAGTTCGTCAACCAATAGGAGAGTGGGCGGAGCGAACTCACAGTGACTTTGACAAGCTAACGTGGGATTTGACTGACACTGACAGATTCAAAAGCCGATTCCATAGACAAATGAATGAACAATACATGATAAAAATGATAGAATAAGATGGAAGATACGCGAAAGATAGAGATAGACGATGTTTTTAAAAACCAAGTCGGCAATCATACAAAACTGTCTAGCGACTTCCGTTCGATACGTAGTTACGAGCATTCGATTTTTAGTTGTATTGGAATTAGACTCCGGTGACTTATACGAACCTTCGAGCACGTTCTTTAGCACACGACTGCTCGCTAGGCATTGCTCGCTAGGCAAACTGTTTTCTTGCAATTACAGAGACTCAGGGCTCTGTGCCCTGAGTCTGTGTCGGTGTTGTGTTTTCTTGCTATTTTTGGCATTCGGAAACGGATTCGCAAAGTGAAAAATTTTGTATGAAAACCGGATAAGCGCCTCTAGCAGGAGATTTGGGAACTGTTTCTGCGAGTCTGTCTGAATCCGAATGTTACTTTGCGGTGCTCCCCGTCGAGTGCGGTCACGTAATCAACGGTTTTGCAAAAATACGCGAGTCTGTGTGCTAGTGTTTGCTATTTCCGAAGGCAATTTTTCGACTTGCTATGCGTTGCTACTCTCACTTGGGTCTAAGGTAGTGAAATAGCAAGGATTCGATAGGGTGTTCATACTTTTTCCCGAAACCCACTTGTACTAATAGCGTATGCTATACACAAGTATTGACATAACGTATATTTGATCTAAGTCTAGTTGTTCTATTTGTATTTGCTATAACTGGTTTGTTAGTTCTAACACTTAGTTATTCTAATACCATGCTCCATAACGTCATTTTGCTATAACGTTTGTTAAACTATAACACTGTTTTGTTATATCGTACTGGTTATCTAACTATTATAATGTATAACTGATATATTACATAACATCAAAATTTATAAGCGTACTCTATCTATACTTTTTATTGGTTAGGTATTTTCTATAAACTTTCGGGGAACTTTCTTTTGAACCACTTGGCTAACAGTGCACTAGAATAGGTTGCGAGGAGCGTTAGCGACGAGCATGGTTTGAATAGTGACCAAACTACGCACGAGCCGAGCGAAGCGTGCCGCGGCAGCGGCCGGCGAGTGCCAGAACAAGTAGGCTGGCAAACGCCGGCCGCTGCCGCATACCTAATTGTACCTAATGATAATTTGCTATGATTATTATGTATATTATGATTATTTAAATAGTAGGTATAAATTATAGCAAAATAGGTAGCTAGTCAATAATACTAACGTTTGCAATGTAACTTATTTATTTATAAAGGTAGGTACCTAGCTACTAAATAATATAATTATTTTAAATACAGGTTAGATGCCACTGCTCGCAGAAATTCACATGGTGTGTACTGGTTTTTTTTTGTAATATGTTGTTTATTCTTTTATTTTTTTGTACATGTACACGACGTTTTTTTACTTTTATAGCATAACATGATTAGTGTTATTGAAATGTATGTATGGTAGATTGTATAGCATAATCAATGTATGGCCGATGATTGTTATAATAATAAGTTTTATGTGTAATAAGATTATAGCATATGGTTCAGTTATATAAATCACAATTAGTCAATGTAGTTTTATATTAAAATAAGTGTATATGAATTGAACCATTATAGCAAAATTATGTTATAGGTACTGGAGTTATAGCAAACGCAATTAGTACATGTGGTTTTAGGGAAAAACATAGCGCACCATTCGATAGAACACTACTCGCGCATCAGTTTTTGTAACACATTTTGGATTGTTTATATAAGTTTTTGTGATAAATAGTAAGTGTTTCTGCAAGATAATAAAGTGCATGGAGGATGGTGAAAGACGAATGGGCTCGTAAACTACATGAAATGCGAGCCAGTCTCCGTGAAGTGATTTTTTTTATCAAAAGAAGACTTCCCGGAAACCCGCTGACCAAGGATATCTTCTCATTCCTATGAGAAGAGTTGGCCATCAATGCCCAAGCTTGTTGTGCCTTCTAAGACCTCCCACACAACCCTACGTACCTAATAAATGGATAGCCATTGATGAAGAAATGAACTCATAAACAATGAAGGTATTTTTATAATTAGGTATACCTAGTCTTATTCAATAGAATCACAAGAATCATATTTTAGAATCGACTTAAATACTAGCACATAGGTACCTACCTACTAGATGATTCTAGATGCTATGACTTATACCTACCTTACCGATTCCTATTGTCTAGTAGTATTTTGTAGGTGCCCAACATTAGTTCATACCTTCAAGCATAATGCCCATCTTCACACAGTAGTGTAAAAACTATTAGAAAAGCAAAGACATCACAGGACCTACTTTAGTAATGTCTCTTATGACTGGATGCAATAGGTAAAGGCCCTACATATTAGCAACAGCGTCTAATCTTTCTGTATTTTACAGGTTACTGCAATATTTGTGTCTAAGAAAAATAAAAGGACAAAATATTGGATATTTATCAGAATCTTCCCACACAACACTGCATAGATAGATAGCCATTTTTGGGAAAAGGAAACACAACCATATAACAATTAAAGAAAGGTAAGCATTTATGTATCAAATTGGTTGTCAAAGTCATAAATATTTTATTCAATAAAACCACAAGAATCATTGGTACTTTTGCACACTAAAAGGTTCTAGGTGCCACGACTTACCTATACTAATTCCTATTGTCTAGTCTTTGTGTGTAGGTATCTACCCTACTGTGTGTAGCTGTGGATTATGGTTGAAAGTTTATAGGTACCTTCAATCACAGCTTCACACAGTACAGAAAGCAAATAAGACCTCACAAGACCTATATATTAGCAACAGCATCTAATGTTTCTGTATTTTACAGATTAATGCAACATTTGTGCCTAAGAAGAGAAAAAAGACAAATAGGTACTGGATATATACCTACACAACCAAGCAGCATTCCCCTTGATCAGTCATACCTACATGAAACTTGACCAGAATTGAATAGCAACAACGGTAAACTCTATGTAAACATGATTTAAGAACTATCTAGGATCTAGATTGATTAGTAAAGGTCCTTTTACAATAACCCATTTACAGCGGGGATGTTTTTAAACTTTTTGTAAAATAATTAACTAAGCTTTTGTCTTGAACCTACCTACTTTTTGAGATAAATGGTACCCTAGTTATAGAAAGTCAATAAAGAATTATGTAGTAAAATCTTAATATTTTCTTTTTACAGAACAATGAACTGCAGTCACAGGACAGAGCAGCAAAAGTTTCAAATGCTTGTGCATCCAACTCATCACCATCAAGAAGTCTAAAAGTTGGTGAATGATGATGGTCAAAGTTGTCAGCTGTACCTATGCTTAGCTACAAGAATGAAACTTCTGAAGAAAGAACTTGTATTTCTATCTATCTTGGCATTTTACTGTAGCATCTTCTATGATATATGTTTCTTTAGGTACCTACCTACTAACCTTATATACTCAGTGATTTGTGTTTTTTTTTACCTATAATAAAACTTGTTATGAAATGCAATTAATTTATTTTATTTTAATAGGTAGGTAGGTAATAAAATCTCATCGGAGAACAAGACACATTTTGGATCACTGGGGCAGCGGAGCAAGACCTTTTGAAAGTGACTGTGGTAGGTACATTATTATGGAGCATCAAGCAACATAATATCCAGCTTCTATCCTTGCATCCATCATTTAACCTTCACAATAGTAAGCCGCTTACCTATAACAAAACAATAAAGTTTAGGTCAGTGAGTACCTATAAATAACAAAAGCAAATAATTTTGTAGGTAGTCTTGTACAACAATTGTGTTCAATGAATGCACATGAATTCTATAACCATGTACGTACCTAGGTTGAGGCTTGATTTTACTTATTGTTTTTTACAGTAAATACAAGCACATTGGGTCGGTCGCTATAACCTATACATACAACCAAAACATACTGAATGGCACTTACGTGTATATTAGGGAATTGTAATTGAATAAGGTAGTACATCCAAAGCAATAATAACATCGGCTACTTGGGCGGTACAAAACTACATTTAGTTTTGTATTGAGACGGGCTTGTTGATTTGCTGAATTCACAATTGAGAAATAGATACCACTAGATGTAACTTCTTAATTATTCATCTCATAATACAGCTTTTGAATCTATCAATTTACTTGAGTAACTTGTGAACTTGAGTTTGCACTTCCAGAACACGACACAACACCACAACAAACTAGTGATTGAATGATCGATATTTATAAAATCTTTGTATCGATTTAAATTTTTCAATTTCAATTTACAGGGCAGATATGTATCACAGTAGATTGGTGTTTTTTAATTATCATAATACTTTCGAGGGATCCTTATTTCTTCGTTTAAGAAATAGTTAGGGTAACAATATGGACAATTGCACTTCTAGTCCAGCCAAATTAGTCAAAATTAGGTAGGTAAGAATCTCGGAATTTGAGATACCCAGCTATAAACTTGTATCTTGACATCCTAAAAGTTGTCTCAAAACCTACTTAAATGGTAGGGTGGCCGCGTCCATTAAAATCTCAATGTGAAAGGTCACTAAATCGACCTTTGCAAATATCTCGTTTCCTATGAGTTTTTGGCTACTTCAAGGCTACTTGTATGTATGGTCAATATTGTAGAGGATTAACTTGCCTACAACTTTTGTTTCAATAAAAATTTCATACGTTGTATCGTTTTCGAGATATATGGCGGAGAGCGCGTTTTATTATATTTGACTGGGCTATTCAGATATATCCTTACGTAGGATAAGTTGAAATGAGTGACAGAATCGACACAGAGCACCCCGACTCCGCTTAGTACCCAAGAGTCAAAATAATGTACTCATCATATATGAGTAGCGTAACTAGCTATGTAAGTGAGAATTTCTGTAATCGCCTTCTGCCTAATCACGTATATTAAAGTAAACAAATGTCCAAGGGTGATTTTAATCAAATACCTTGATTCAATAAAACAAAATTATTTACAGAGATTATAAATTATTTTTTTATTATAAATTCGATATTTGAAAAAATATCGATGTTTTTGTCGTCAACATCGACCATCCCTACAAAAAAAATAAAAATAACAAAACAATGGAACCAACCAATCAGAGATCAAACAATAGTTCGTCAACCAATAGGAGAGTGGGCGGAGCGAACTCACAGTGACTTTGACAAGCTAACGTGGGATTTGACTGACACTGACAGATTCAAAAGCCGATTCCATAGACAAATGAATGAACAATACATGATAAAAATGATAGAATAAGATGGAAGATACGCGAAAGATAGAGATAGACGATGTTTTTAAAAACCAAGTCGGCAATCATACAAAACTGTCTAGCGACTTCCGTTCGATACGTAGTTACGAGCATTCGATTTTTAGTTGTATTGGAATTAGACTCCGGTGACTTATACGAACCTTCGAGCACGTTCTTTAGCACACGACTGCTCGCTAGGCATTGCTCGCTAGGCAAACTGTTTTCTTGCAATTACAGAGACTCAGGGCTCAGGACGCTGGCGCCATGCCAGTGCCCTCTCTTCACACTTGCCTTGCACATGCTTCAGGACTCTAGAATATAATGTATGGACTTGTAGAATTATTCGTGTTGAAGGTAGGCATCTGTCTAGATTGTTTTATGATGACTGCAATGAGTCGGAAGCAATGAGTTGCGGTATTTTTAGGGGTTTGTTTCAACACCTATGTAAATGTAATAGTCTCCGGTAAAGTAGTGTCTAAAATCAGATCAAATGTTATTAGAATAGAAACCTCTCTGCATTTTGCGTCTTTTGCCAGTTCCAATACAAAGATGAGCGACGACGAAGCAGCTTAATCTTCTGTCAATTGAATTACAACCATAAGCCGTAGGATTAAAGTTGTATTTCACTTGTTACACGTATTGTTTGAGTTGTAGGTACACGGTATTAATTAACGTGGTACAGAGTACTTGATCTGATACTAATGTAGCACCAGCGCTATTGAAGATGATTTATGACACTTGAATTAATATCAGCAATATGAACAGTATGAACATTCTTAGTAGTCTAAGTTTGTTTGTACAGACACGAGACAATCTGGTCAAGTTAATTACGTGATTCAAACTTACAAGCACATTTTAGGTAGTTTGGTATAAATTAATAGTTTAGTGACATGGACAAAACAAACAAAATACTTAAAATATCTACCCCGATAAATATAAAGAAAGCTCTAGATTTAGTTTATAACTTTTAGAAGAGCTATAAAGTTTATAAGCTTGTTAGCTCAACTCTAAATTCCATAATAATAATAAAACTTAACAAAGCAAGCTTTGACACGTCTCATAAAACTCATCTAATATTCGAAATACATTCGCCATGAAATCCTGAAGAGCCTCCTAAAGCCACCAACTCCGTTTACTTGCCAAAGTACACACACACACTCACCCTTTTCCTGACACACACTCACACACGTGAAAATATTGCTGTATACAATATATGAGTTGTGTTCTTCTTCTTCTCTTCAATAATGGCCTGTGTCCGTCATTTCGACAGACAATTTTGCCAGTGTCAAGTGATATAATTGTAATAAATAAGTCAAGTCAAGTCGGCTGTCGTTTGTTTTGAAAAGAAAATGGTGGATTTTCTCTTCAAAACCTAACACGAATTTTCACATTCAGAAAATGAGTTGTGTTGTGTTTTGATTTAGAAGTCGTAAGCCACCGGACTCTTGATTAAACCGACAAGTTTTATTTATTTTGTTTTATCGTCATGCAGTCGCGTAGTTCCGTTCTTTCATAAAAACTTATGGTCAGCTTTCAATTCGGTGAATTTTTAAAAATAAAGAAAATAGTATGAGAAAATACCCCTGTGATCTTCAATGTATTATTGTATTACAAGTAATCTTTTTAGGAGATTTATTGAGCCTATAATCTTATTATGTAGTTACTTTATTGAGTCTCTATTCCCAAAAAACATTTATATTTGTACCTGCAAAATGATCTCCAAAATGTGAAACCAATAATAACTTCTCACTAAAGGTCAAGTTACATACCAATTCCTTGTGATAGAGTCGCACTTTACTCCGGCACAATTTTTCAATTCTTATTATTAAAATATTTTTCCACTTCATCGTCAGTGTCGAATCTACTTGTATACTCTGTGGTAGAGCTCGCCTTCTGAGCCCGAGGCGCTGCGAGTTTGAGAGTCCTCTAGCACTCCTTAGCCAGAGGATTCTCAGCACTGTGTACCTCTTGTCACTTGAATAACCATAGTATCAACTACGGATCGGATCTTTTTTGAAGCGGATTGCTAACCGACTGAATACAATTCATTCTATCCTTATACTTACTCTAAACGTATACAAAAGTTTTTTCTATTGCAGTATACAGCTGCAGCCTTCACACAGATAGATTAATTTCATAGCTAAACGCAGGTTCTATGAATATAATGGTCTCGCCCGTCGCCCGCAAGACAGCCGACAAATATTCGACATTTACAGTCTGATGGCGCTTCTGACTCGACATAAAGTGGTGTCAGTCAGCAGGTCCAGTGTCAACATGAAACTGAACAGATGGACTTCGGAGCCCTCAGAGCAGCGCCGCCGGTGAACTAACGACCAATTAAACATTTTACAACGCGATAAATACAACGCTTTCTCCACAGTATTCCACAGAGAATATATAAAGTTGCACTAAAATAACCCGGTGTTAATTGCACCTGCTTTTAATTTATTCAAACGCGTGACATATCGCTTATGAGATAGTAAAAGTAACCAACGGTAGAGTCGTAAAACAATGAGCAAAACTACTAAAGTAGGCTGATAGCAAGTCAAACGGGAATAAAATAATACTTATTTATTGCATTCCCGTTCGTCCCGCCAGTGGGACAAAACTCAGTGGGACGAACAGGAGTGAACGAAACTATCAGTAAGCTGGTGTTCGTCGCGAGTGTCTCGGTCATTCGCGGCAAGTGAACTTTGCATTAACGACGTCTGCGGCGCACTCGTATTGTTACAGATCCCACCTCCGATCTCCATACATTTACATTTCCCTAAAGTGTCGGCATCCCCCGCGTGTTCACTCGCCGCGCCGCGTACATAATTGCACTGGAGGTTATTGCGCGCCCTTATTTATGACTCCGAGATACGTACTGCGGCATCACAAACAACCAGTTAGAATATTAAGCGAGGGAGCCTCCGCGAGTTATGTCGTCAACGGTTTATTGAGCGTGGGTACACAACGCGCCATCGTGTACGGAAAACATTTTAATATCATCACATTTTCATGTCTTATTTCAAGACTCATAAAAGCTGCTTTACAAGTTGTTGTAAACAGTGAATGGGAGCGCGGAGCGACCTCCGAGTTCATTCATGGTGCGGTGCGCGGTGCGCGGTGCGGGCCTGCGGGCCTGCGGGCTCGGCACTCGGCACTCGACGCTCTAATCGAGTACACGCAACACTTTCAATCCACACATTAGCGGTAAAAGCAATGAACTCGTGTTATGGCACATTCATAATAAATGTCACGTCCCGACATTCAAAACCCGTTGACGAAATTGCACATAATCGCCCCGCTTCAGAGTGCTCGCAGACGATATAACAACCCCCCGAAAGGAGTATAGAAGGGGGGGGGGGATATTAAGATTCCTCACCGCGCCGCTACCCCGGAACGCAATTTTTGTGAATACTTTATGCTAATGTTTACCGATACCGTATTAAGCCCCTTTCATTACTCGAGACGCGAGCTATAAACTCCAATTGAATTTCGGCGAAAACAATCTGTTTGGACAAATTTCGAAGTTTGAGGGTAGATACTCGCATTTGCATAAAATAATACGCGGATCGAGTGCGATGAGCCTCACCGCGCGGTCATGCATGCCTCCCCCCTACCCCCCACCCTGCCCCCTTGGAACCCCGAGCGGTCCGGGAGTAGTGGTCCTGGGAACTCATTAATACCTCTGTTATCCTATCCCACTTGTAAACGGAATTGTTTGAGTCGAAAAACGTTGTTTGCTTGTTTTTCCCCTAAAAATTTCCAGAATACTGTTTTAGCGAACATCAACAATGTATTCCTCAGCCAATCCACTTTCACATTATTATTCAGTCTTCTGTGTGTGGAGGTCTGTTTGTTTGTAAATTGAATAAATAGCGAGTTCCGTCGGCGGCGGCGTGCTCGTGCGGCACCGCTCACAGTTATGTGGACTAACGATGTGTTCGCCGCACATCGGCCTCGTCTCGAGCGAGATGTGCGTTTGAATCCTTTGTTGATATGAGTATCAAAATTACTTTATTTAATCGACTTCCTTATTACGTAACTTACGACAAGTCTGCGACCGAATTACTCTTCGCTGACAAAATACTCCATCCATGGTCGAAAGAACTTAATAAATAGTCATAATAAATGACTGCTGTCAAACGTCACTTTTGTACTAAACAAGTAATATCTTCGGATTCGAGTTTTGACATTTTTTGAAACAACACATAGCATTTTTATTTTAATCGTTTTTCTTGTGTTATTGTGAGTATTATTGTTTAAATATGGTGGAATTTTAACCAATAATACTTAGGTCGTAACATAAAGTGTGAGCCATTGGAATAAATGTGTGTAAAGTGGTTTCTCTGAATGTGAAAAGTCGTTTCAGGTTTTGAAGAGAAAATCCACCATTTTCTTTTCAAAACAAACGACAGCCGACTTGACAAATGACGTGACTTGACTTATTTATTACAATTTTAACACTTGACATTGGCAAAATTGTCCGTCGAAATGACGGACAGAGGCCATTAACGAAGGGAAGAAGAAATAATATCTTCCTCTATGCAACTTATCTAAATCCTTATGGATAAACAATAATGCACCAAAAATGATCGACAATGACTATTTACCTACACTTGTCACAACTGAACCTCGTCTTCCATAATACTTAGTAGGTAATATATTATTGCGCAGATATCTGAATACTATGGTGCTTATACTTATTTCTAAGCATGTTATTTATCTGAATACGAACAAACTGTTACGTAAATCACCTTTCTAGCAACAAATATACCGCTAGCTCAGTGAAAAGCTTTGAGACATAATCTATCAGCGTTCCAGAAAAACAAATCTCGGCAAAAACAATAACACAAAGTAGTTACAATCTTAAGACGCAATATCCTTATTTTGTCGACGCCTTTCAAGTTATGAAACACTTACGCAGTCGTCTACTACGCTACTGAAAAGTTAAGGATCCTTACTAAACTTTAAATTACACTGCGTGGCAACAAGGCAGCTTTTCGCGTGACTATAAACTACGTACACGACGGCCACGCAGTGTAACTTAAATGGCAATAGCGAGCTTTTGTTTATCGTTTTTCTCAGTAGACCTTCACAAGTTGCTCCAAAGCACGACATGAGAATACAATCTGCTAATGAAAAAACCACACGAGTACGATTTATAAGGGGAATGGGGAAAGGGCGGGGAGGGTAATGGGGGGGGTGGAGAGGGAGTATGTGGAAAAACTTTGACAAGTTCTTAGGAAATGGAACGCTCTAGACGAATACGATTTAATTCTTTAGAACTTTTACAACTAGTTTTAGTAAGTTTTCACAGAAAGCGAGTGCTGTTGTTATTGAGTTTTGGAAATGAAACTGCTTTTCGAAGTTGGACATTCTTGCCTATTGCCAACAACTAACGATGTTGTTTCAAAAAATACAACTCCTTTTTTTTTCATCGTCAAGTAACATCGTGAGGAAACCAGTCAGTCAGTATTCTAGCTGCGAGGATGCTCAATTATAATTTTACCAATGTTATGTATTACTAAGTCGGTAATATTCTTTTCAATGAGTAAAAGATTGAAATACGTTAGTTTTTGTTCGACGAAGCACCTCTACTCGGTGGTAGTTTTGCTTGGATCGTCTCGCTCGTTTGTGAACTTGTTACAGTTCCCGAATGCATTCGAGATTTTACAAATTACCTCGAGGTGTCTAAATTTCCCTTTTCAATTCCAAAGTTTTTCCAATTTGAACTTTCCCGCTTTGCATTAAGGCTGCTATTGAGTTGAAGGGCAAGGCTGGCTAATAGACAACGCGCGGGTTATTCGCAAAGTTTCGGCAATCGACGCTTTGCTTGCATAGTGCCGGAGCTGGGGACCATTTACTTACTTGATACATTTTTATTACGGATACCTTGTTTTTATTAAAAACAAATCTGGAAAAACCTCAACGAATATCGCAAACTGATCGACAGTGAAATACTAGAGCCAGAAAAAGACGCGTTTAAGTGATATCTTTACATCCAGAAAAGCACTTAGTCTTTCAGAATACTTTACAAGTTATTAGAGTAGCAGAATACCGTAAAAAAATTCCGTTCAAATTTTTTGTTTGCGGTAGACACTTATCAAAGCGGACGTTTTCAAGGTCTCCTACAGCTACAAGTAATTACTATAACGATGTAAATAACCCGAGCGACCAGCCGCGAGCTCCGCCACATCCGGCCGGAGCGCGCCAACTCCGCCGAGTAGGTGGCAGTAGCCGCAGTGGGTCAAGAGTCGACAATCCGCTTCAAACTGGTTAAAGGTTGAACAACTCTTTGAACTTGCGCCTCAAATAATCTCCTTTATTAAAAGTTTGTGCTTTATTTATCAAATAAGATAAAACAGTCTTCGTAGCGTTCGTAGACCTTCGTAGCACTCGTAGATGTTCGTAGCACTCGTAGAGCTTCGTAGACAACGCGTAGAACTTTATTGGGTTAAAAAAATTGGTTAAATACAAATTTGCGTGTTTGATTTAAATAAGCTTGGTGCTCTAAAACACAAATATATGTTTTGCTTAAATGTTCGATCAGGTACAAAAATTCATGCTGATTTATAAATGCGTAAGAAAACCGACTCTACCAACCTGTCGTCTATGCGTTAACTTTCCACGGTTTAACTGTTGCCTAGCGGAGGCAGGTCAACTGGAAAATTAAAAAAGGCAAAAAGGTTCGTACCTTTTATTGCATTAATTCAGAGAATTATGAGCGTCGAGTGTTTTGCTTAGAATGAATATAACGTTAAATAAGGTCACGTCGCAGCGATGAACGCACTTTAACTTGAATTCGTTCTCGTAATGAACAAGTTGCGGAACTCACGAGCGCCGGTAAATGAGCTGAGCTCGCCTCACACGAATACTAAACACAACGCGACAACAATTATATTACACTAACATAGATCTGATACTACGCGTTCTTTGTTTTTGTTTAAACATTGATTTTGGCGATTGATGCGGAAGACCGGAGAAATCGGCGTACTCAAGACGAGCAGCTTATACCCAGCACTAGATGCACTGCACACAATATGCTAGACAGATAGAAGGAATCTTAATAGTCGTAATACTTAATCTCTTCAAACCAATCACTAATTGCGCTATGTTAGAACCTCGGACTTTAATTTTCTAATCACCGTCGTTTTGGACGTGCAGCGTGAGATCTTGCAATGATTATAAGCTCTACATTATGGGGAGTTTCGTTTCTATACACTTTCACAACTAGTCTATGTTGGATCCTGTGGCGGTGGATATCTTTGTATAACTTTAATTATGCACTTTGCTGCGATTAAGAGGTCGCTTAACTTATTTTATGGTAATGCTGTAAAATGGCGTTGCTTTAGAAATGTCGCTAAATTGAAAAGTTTTAGGCATTCTTACTTAGTTGTTTGTTTTAATTAAATTGCCATTTTAATAATTTCAACACAACACATTGGCAGAATATTATGTTGACATCCAAGATGCAGACAAATATCATTCTAATGAACAGTTTTTTCAACTAAATCATTGGATTTAACAATATGTAGTTTAACTAGCTTTCTCACTCTTCAAAGATATCTCCTAAATAATTTAAAGTACCTAATCATAACTTATGAGTAATATTTTTTAAGGTTTAACTAAACATTATGCATATCTTGTTGCTTCGCTAGATGTTTTTCCACGAAGAATACATAATGCAAGAATATCGTCTCTACTGCATATAACAAAGATATTTATATTCATAGCGAAGTTTTCATAAATCCAAGAGCGAAGTCTCCATACAGTACACACCCGTTAGGAGCGTCTCGACATTTTGCAAGAATTCCCGAGGAAGATCCGCCATCAACTGCAAATATGTATTTATTTTCTTTTTGTGAGTCCGAACAGAGATGTTGAATGTCCGGCTTTTTGAATCGACACCCGGCTTTTTTAAGCCGGATAGAAATATTGGTGGCTTGGTGCCGTTTATTTATTGAAACAAATAAAAGCAAGAACTATGCGTGAAATTGTACAATAGTACCGAATAAGGAGGGGGGGTATTATATTGTTTGTTAGTATGTAAACTCTTATTGTATACTAGGTGTCGCCCGCGACTTCGTTCGCGTCCCGTTGGATCCCGTTGATTTTCGGGATAAAAAGTAGCCTATGTGTTAATCCAGGTCACGGACAATATATATTCCAAGTTTCATCCAAATCGGATCAGTAATTTTTACGTGAAAGAGTAACAAACATCCATCCAGCCATCCATACATACTTACAATATTTCGCTTTTATAATATTAGTAGGATATCCTTCTATATTCTTCTTTCTTCTTATGCCCTTCTTTTTATCATTGTTCCCTCCAAGACGTTCTTTTGATGTTTGTGGTTGCTTGTCACCAACCCAGAAGCCCCATTTGCAATGTAGTGGACGACTATTTCCTACGAATATTTTCTTATATTTCTGGTTTCCAGTTGTTATTCCTTTCCCTACAACTCGTTTGCAGCTTAGCCGCTATATCTATGGAAATGTTCCCGAATCGAGTGTTGTGTTGCTCTAAATTGTCTTTTATGTTGTAGCTCAGCGATGTTTGCCGAGTGCCGGGACTCCGGGATCCCGGAATAGGTGTCGCGCTATGAATTCTAAATATTCGGCTAAAGGCAGTCCATTTCTTTAAAATACAAACGTGACTGCAAAACAAAGCTAAAATTAATATATTCATAGCGTCATTACATCCTTATTTATCACGCTCGCCCCTTCTTAACAATTTAAAGAGTCAATTTTGTAAACGCACTCTTAACTATAAGTACAGAAGCTACTCTACGAATACTTATAATGCCGTCACGTCACGTCGTCGTCACGTCGTCGTCGTCGGCTCGTTACAATGTAAGCAAACGCAAGTGTAACGCGTAATCATAACGCTATTACGAAATATGTTGTCGTTTAGTGTAATGAAAGGCTGCGTCATCGATGAACAGCAAATTCAGTTAGCCTCCCCCTCCCTCTCCCCTTCACACACTGATTGCAAATACAGAGCACCCTTGCGGGGAGTAATCCGGTTTGGTACCAACCTGCCGTTTTCAACTGCCCAATCAACCGATAAACTACTCACGTTTCAACCGAATGTCTCGCAATTTACAGAAACGCTTCACCGACTCCCCAGAATAAACATTAAGAACGAGGGTTGTAAGTTTAAGGATGACAGAGCGTCGCTTAAACACCCCAATTTCATAAGTTACTTCATAAACCGCCGGCTGAATACTAAACGCACTTCCGCGGCGACGGGACGGGACAAGTAAAGGCGCTGCGCTGTGGGCAACGCGCCGCGTCGTGTCGCCCGCACTCTCCAGCTAAATCAACTGACTCGAGCCGCAGTATAACGAGTACGAATATCCCGTACGTCGTCTGCAGATGCAAATGCAGACGATCCGCGACACTTAACCGCACAATGAAACGATCCGAATTCGCTATTCGCTGCGCTAGTACGTACCGGTGTGCTCCTGACAGGTGCTCATACCCCGAGGCGACGATGCGATACTGTGCCTTCTTACAACTCGATTTCGATAAATATATAAAAATTCTATGACATACAAATGTGTTCGTTTGTATCGGAGGGAAAGATTTCTGCAGAGTTGTTAGATGGAAATAGTCAGAATATTATTTTTAAAACAAGTGAGCTCTGCATTGCGGTCCAAGAACTCGTTGAACTTTGAAATGAAAGATGAAGACAAGAACAAGAAGCAATTGTTATTTTTATTTCATTGCCATAAATGCAATCTAGCAATTTAAAATGTCTGACAGCGGCGGACATGGCAGGCAAATCCTGGAACTTGTCTCTTCTGATGCTAACCAATTTATTCTGTTCTACCATAGAGTACATAGTGAGTGAAAGTGAGTTAATTACACGTTACAGCACTTAAATTAAAAGCGAGCTAAGCAAACATCAGCCATGATAAAGTTAAATTGTTTGATTCTCAAACAAAGCTTAGCAAAAAAACAAAAAATTCTTAATTTAAAATTGCAGCGAATGCAGCGTCGGTCACTGTGCTTGTCAGCGGCTTGAAGCGCTCTCGGTAAAAACCCGTCTAGTGGTTACTTGCCACGCCTCGCTTGAAGCGCTGTTTCGATGCAAACACCGGTTAATTGAAGCTGGTTGTTTTGTCGTTGCTTGCTATGACACGTCCAGTTATGCTGATAAAACGGGTCCAGGTTTTAAGTCTGTTTTTATTAGTCTCTTTGGACAAGTTGGTACAGATCGTATCCGGCCGGAAGGTTTGGTAATTTCACTTGAGCACTGGTAGAGCCACATATGTTGTCATGTTGTGAAGTTACAATTTATGCAATAACAATACGTCACTTATTAAAAAGGTGACTGCCACAAGCATCTAGCCGAAAGAGTTCCTACCGTAAGACCTACTTTGAACTATAGCATAGGTAATAGATATACTATATCTTAGAGTATATAACATTTACGGCCACAAACCTAGATAAGAAACCTTGATTTAGGTTTCTGCTCTAACCGCGCATAGTTCTATCCTATGGAATAATTTATTTAGCAAATCAAACATATTTACATTATTTAAACCAAAGCATGTGCCACGAGAAACCTATTGCTAGCAGATATTTCAGTTGATATTCCGTGAACAGGATTGCCTTTCAGTCGTGTTCCACTGCGCGATGGAATTAGCAGCAGATTGAAACATTCCCGAGAGCTATCTGTAATAGATCTGGGAGTGCAGTGCTGCCTAATACAGAGGCGAATGCATTATCTATGTACCTATAGATAAAGGAAAACCACACAGAGATAGTCACAAAACATTCTATTGTAGGTACTTACAATCATTTTGCTGTGATTGCGTTCTGGTAATTTTTTCATTGTCAAAAGGTTGCATGCTTCTTTAACAATTTTTAGCTCAGCCAAATTGCCTAAAATTGCAAGGATTAATCTACAAATGCGTTACGATCAAAGCCAATAATGAATAGGCAAGAAGTAACCAACCGTTTTCCACAGTGACAGCTACTGTACTTCATAGTTACAGCTAACTTAGCAAGTAGTGCCACAGAACTAGTATTAGGTATCTAACTCCTGAGTAATATCTAGTGCGGTTGCAAAGCACTGCTTCTTCCTACTAGTTTGTAAGTTGTTCCGCGTGGAGCAGCCCTAAGGTATGTATCAGTAGGTCGGCAATTGTGCTGTTTGCCGGCGATTACCATCACTCAATAAGCTCGGTACACCGCGAGCAATAAAACAGGCTGCATTACACATGCCGCCAATATAGATGGGCTGGTGAAAGTGGATTTGCTTCGTATCTGAGCAGTAATCTTCAGGTTATTGCTGCATCCTCAGCGTGTACCGATTGATTGAGAAGATTACTCACGAGAGTTGTTGTTCTTGCATCTACATTAGGACACACGAGTACATCCATCGTATTATTAATAACTTGAGCATAAGTAAGTACATAACTTAGTATCTGTATAGTCTCAATGTCAAAACACAAACCCTACACATACACACGACTAACTTAACAAGTACTGTTACTTTTCTCAACTCCTGTAAGAATTATAAATTCAGTAGAGTACGTAAAAGGTCCTGTAATGTGATTGTTGGTATTTGCGCGTGATGTGGGGCGAGGTTGCGGCGGCGGCGCGGGCCGGGGCGTGGTCGCCGCGGCGCTGACCGACGTGATTCGATTACGGCACATTTGCATTTCTACAGAGACCACATTACTCGGACCACAAGCCGACGGACTCGGAACATCGTACCTTATAAGACTTAACGACCTAAAAAATTATGAACTCTTAATAACCCACTGAAAAATAGGTTTTCTATAGTCTGCGACTTTATTACCATTAAATTTAAAAACCAAATTGTCTTCAATAACTGTGTACTGTAAATCCGGCTGCTTGTGGTCCATGTCTCCGTCCAGGAAACATGTTCGGAACACTCTTAATTAGAGATGCGTGCTTGTTCGGCTTTATTCGTTGGATTCAGGGGTTACGGTTTGTTCGCTTCGAGATCGAACCACGTAGACTTTTGCAAAGCGGAATATTGAGCAGGATTTTAATTGGTTCTTCTCGGAATTCACTTAGCATGTTTTTTTACATATCGACCAGGGTTTGATAAAGTACCTTTATATAATTTTCCTGTGTTGTAATTAATAGTTTAAATATCTTATTGGAGTTACATTGCTGCTCTTCTTTTGTCACGTCAGATTTCTCAAATGTCATCATGTTAATGCAACACTCAACAGTCACAATCACACAAGGGTCTTCGTTAACACTCACTCCGTACCCATATGTCTCATGGGACCATTTCCACATCACATTGCACTACCGCACCGCTTATAGATACCTAACTGTAGGTATCCGCGTGTAAACAGTGCAATGCCTTCTGTGGCTTCCACGTGGCAAATGTCATATTCAAAACGTTTAAAGATACATTCAGCTTTATCAAAAGCAACGCGCTCTGAAATCCAACAGTAACTCGATTTGGTCGACTGCCAGATCTGATCCAGCTAAATCCCTTATGTTCTATTTTTAAATTGGGCGCTGATCTCAGTAACAAATAGACCACAGACAATCCTGCTGAGTATGCTCCATCACAGTCACAACAGAATATCTGGTGAGCTTCTTGCAAGAGCACGTAAAAGCTTCGTTTACATTATTGAGCCATAATATTGAAATGAATAACATTTTGAGTCTCTGATGTCTCTTTCTACTGCATAAAAAATCGAATGCATTGCCTTTTAAGTATTAAAAAATCTAGAATTAAAATATTGCTAGCAAATTTGCACAAATAACAAAGTCTGTGCCAGCTGTTCCCCCGGTCCACGGCTGCTCTGCGGTCATGTCACGCACCCGCGGCTCCGACTTCATCCATCACTCGTACTCAACTCATCTCTTATTTAGTCGTCCGCGTTTGGAAATCTCCGCGCGACGCGACAGCCACGGGTGCCGGCCGGTGGACGGGACGAGACGGGTGTCACCACGTACACTCACTTTTTCAAATGATGAACTGTTCTGCGGAACCATTTTTCATTCTGTATTTAAATGACTTTGGCTTGAGCTGTTTTTTGGGAGTTTTGCAAGCTCTCTTAAAGGTTTTAAAGGTTGAAATTATCACTTTCATGATTCATTATGTAACACGGACGTCGCAAGATATAAATACCTACTGAAAGGTGGTGCTGCAATGTGTGCAGTAAGTGGTATCCGTAGTGTCTGATCACTTCTTTGGGTTAAATTATGATGTGTGGATGCTGTGTCTCCTAACAAAATTGCTTACGGAAAAAGTCCACTATATTAAGAAAGTTTTGGTAAGCTCCCAGTCGGGTCAGCAATATTCCCGAAACGTTACAAAAATACGAAAAATATATTTCACATTGAAAAGCCCAACATTTCCATAACAATGGTGAGGATCCCGTATATTAAATCAAAGTCAGCGATATTGGCATGTGCAAATCTGAGAGCCGACGACGACGGCTCGGCTACACGAGTACGATAAACAAACGGACTCCCCGGGACGCATTTACATGAGTGTGAGCTGACCTCGACCGGGGACTATGCGCCATTGTGGACGAACCCTGGGGGCGACATTGCTATTCTTTCTCAGTTGGAAAATAAATATTGACCATGTTTGCTTCGAGTTACGTTTCGAAATGAAAATGGCACACTGAATTAAATGTAAAGGCTCTAGGCAATTGTTAAAGAAAGACATTCAATGAAATGGCATTACACCGTTATTTATTTTCTTGAACATCGTACAAGTAATGTATAATATGTAAAAAATAATTTGAATTTGATAGTAGTCCTTCAACTTAGCAGCTCCCAGTGAAGTTTTTACAGTAATGTTATTTTCGTCCAGTGTGGACCGCTTCAAGACGAGTGACTGTTGGCCGCTGATGTGTGGGCTTGTCCAAGGAATTATGGGGCCTGGATGTGTTTGATATCGGCTCAGCCGCAGCTCACTGAAGTGACTAATAACACGCGAACTGTCACTTTGTTTGTGGGTCACAAGATACCTGCTGATTTAGGGGCATTGTGACAAATTGGTGATAGACAACTAGGCCAGGGGATAATAATAAGGTCACTGTAAATAGACTTAAGTAAGTAAGTAGATTTAGTGTAAAGTATTGCTTTTGAACATCACTAGCAGATGTTTAGCTAAATGGTTGTAAAGACAAGTAAGTATTACGAGTACGCTTTAGCTGAAACACATTACCTATATACTTACTCGTACTATACATTAGTATTCCCATCCGCCGTAAGACTTGTGGTGCGCTAGTTGAGCCCTCAGCTCTGGCGCTCAACTCAAGTGAATCCTTATCTAATTTCCCAGCAACTTGGCAACTGCACAGATTATACTTACGCCAACACTCGATACTTTGGATATACTTACCCCTTCCCCTAACTACGGCTATCTATGCTGCGTACAATATAATATATGAAATGTATAACTTTGAATCAATACTTTCAAGAATTTGTGCTGATACTTCGTTTTATCTCGTATTTTGTGAAAATATCTTCATACGATTTGTGGTTAATGTTGCGTGATGCAAAATCTTTCGGAATTTTCTGTTTGCGTGCAAATCTCTGCGAATCTACCAAGTACCAGTCTCTCACTGATATGTGTTCTCAGATAAGTATGTACAAGGTATTCTTATACACATAAAGTGTCAGTGTTTATTGGCCGTGATAATGGAAAGGTCGAAGCTATTATTTTCACAATCGTGTCCTTCTCTATGAAACTGTCTTTGAAAAAGACGGTTATATTGATATTGCTAACAAGTACTTGTGTATGGGTTACAGGCAGTACTATGTGGGTACCAATTAGGGAAAACATATATATGGTGAGTTTCCGCTTACGAATTTGTTTCCCGTACACCTATCTGACATGTGAATCTTCGTC
Organism: Eulithis prunata; assembly: GCA_918843925.1. NCBI lineage: Eukaryota > Metazoa > Arthropoda > Insecta > Lepidoptera > Geometridae > Eulithis > Eulithis prunata. The sequence goes on along the minus strand of OU974016.1, from coordinate 119,137 downwards.
AACAGCTTTATGTTTTCATTCGGCTTTATGCGCGGCTCCCTCGCACGCCTCGCACGCAGGTGGCGTGACGAGACTTACTGTATCACCCGGCTTCACCCGAATATTGTTTCTAACTGATAACGACCTCTAAATGTTTCCGGAAGAAATCTATTTCCCAGTGATTTATGGTGTTTTGATTTATCGATAGCTGGGTTTGTGATACATGTTGACAGCGCAGGCAAGAGATCTAACCCAAGTTAAATAATTGTTCGTGCATAGCTTTTGTAAATAACTATGGTAGAGTCGATGTTTATGAAGGAATCCAGATAATGAGAAAATGAAATTACTTCGGCTGTAATTATCAACTTTCCAGAGCCCGGTAGCACATTAGCAGGTAATGCATCGAGCCTGCGACGACGAAAGCGAGAGTCATCGTATTTGCATTCGCGAGCCCTCGCCTCGCCGCTACCACTACTCGTAGGTACCGGCTAATTTGTAAACATTACCATGACCAGCCTAGACCAGACTAGATTAGAGATAATTGCTATTTATTCATCAAAATTAACATTTCAACTCGCATGAACTAAACTCATCTATCTAGAGAGATAAATTGTGATTTCTTCATTTGGGAAATGTCTGTATATACTTAAATGTTTCAACAGCTGGTATTTTCTTAAAATTAACATTTATGGCGGTGCAGTGGATGTGTTAATGTAGAGTAAGCAAGCGCGGCCACCCGCGAGCTTCTGATAACGATATCAACAAAACTTTGAATAAAATGCAAATGTGTCTGGCGCAGCGCCGCGCCGGCTAAATAATCGTTTATCGATGCCATCCGATAATATCCCGATAGTTATTGTCCCATGCCACGAATCCTGCCACTTTCAACTTTGTTCCCACTGACCACGTCTCAAATTACATTGCAACTACCAACATTCTTTGTGGCTGGAATTAAATGTACCCATGACGTAGTCCGGGTGCCGTTTGACGTAATATTGTCTTCGGTTCCAGTAACCAGACCCCCGGTGGAGTGGTCTATCCATCAATTTGATGTTCAAGATAATTCGGAGTCCAGCGCGCGCCCACGGCTTCGTTCAATATTCTAATTTGAATGATAAAATAAGGGTCGTCCTGATACTTGAAACTGATAAATCCTCATATGTCTAATGTAATGTTTCGCTTTCTAACTTTGAACTGTGCTGCATTCCTACCTTAAGTAAAACTCCTAAAGAGTGCGAGTGCCAGTAGTTTCATATTACTGATATTTTAGTTTGAGGACTGAAATAGCTATATTAGATAGTGATTGAAGTACAGCAAGGAGTTGATAGTGTTGATGGATGGAGAGTGTCCGATAGCGAGCTGATAGCACACCACTGTCGTGGTTATTTGCAACCGTCACGCAGAACCAAGCGGGTCAAACCGATTTAGATACAAACTCTGAACTTTATTTATTGAGTAAATCGTTTTTGGATATTTTATGCGTGTGAATGATTATTCTCAAAGGCAAACATATTATGATCCAATATTGCACGTTATATAGTATTGCAAAGTATTATAAAGTTCATAGTAATGTAAACTGAAGGATATATTTATTGGAAAACTTGACAAGATATGCTAACTAATACCGGAGCACCCCTCCCAGTGATCGTTTGCAAATCAAATCTTATGCAGTGCAGTATAATTATGCGGCGGCTAGGAGCATTTCCCTCGGGATGCTAATTTCTACCGTTTTCGGTTACACTTTAGTCAAATTACTACAACAAAACCTTGGTTTCGGTTCTCACAAGTTTCATGTAAATAGTTTGGTTAGTTAGAGTCACGTCAGCTTGAGGCTCTCGGTATTTGAAAAGAGTAACTTGTCTCGGGTGTGGTCTGGTTTCCCCAAATCCAAGTCTCTTTGAGTTTATGGTAAGTATTTATTAGTAATTAAAAGTCACTATCAAAGTAAATGAATTATAATGATAAAATCACTTAACCGACGGACCTTTTGGTTAAACTAATTGGTTAATGGTTTGATGGTACTGAGCCCGCGCTCTCGGTAATACGTTCAGTCGCGAACTGGTCAATTTAGGTAAACCCGCTTAAAAGGTGCATTCAACTGCAAACGCAGCCAAATTGCATTATCGCTGCGTGTTCGATATTAACTCGAACAGTATTAATGACTCTAAAAAAGTTTTGGTTTCGTTTATTTCGTAATCGCGTTGATTTCTCTTACATCTAGATCTAAGAAATGTTCGACTGTGGGAATGGTATCAATGTGTCTGTGAGCAACTCTTTGTGTAAACAGCTGCAGAGGGGAAGGAGTAACGTGATACTGAAGTTAGCAAATATATACGTACACTACACGCTGTAAGAGATCTCACTGGAGGGACGAGAGTCGGGATGGGTTTTGGAGTGTTTATAATTGCTCGTGTAAATACACCTTCACTAAAAGGATATCGTAGACTTACCTTGTCACATCAAATTCATAATTCGAATGCGATTAATTTTTTAACGAGTTCGTCTTAGTTATACATCATCGTCGATGTAACTAAAAATCTATATTGTACTCACCAACATTTAGGTTTCCGACAAAAATGTTGAAATCATAGCGAGACGCAAATAAATCAACTAAATTGATAGGAAAATTAATAAAACGATTAATCTCATATTTTTACAAGCTTTCTAGATAGTAATAAATAAAGTATAATAGAGTTATTCGTCAGTTTATCTCCATAACGTTCTCCACCAGCAATAGCCCCAGTGTATCGCGCGCGGCTCGCGGATTGAACATTCCTCAGTGCGGCCGCCGCCTGATGTCAGAGAGCCATGACTTATTGTTGATTGTTACTTGTTGCAGGTACGTAGGTACCAGCTGTGCTGTGCTGTGCTGTGCTGTGCTGTGCGCGGCACTGGTGTAAGGCTGGAGTGAGTTACTGCGGCATCATAGCTTTGTGAGGATCGATTATGTAGAAGTTATGAATCTTACAAAAAGAGCTACAAAAAAGTTAAATATTATTACGAGTTTTGTATCTTTAGTCAAAACAAAAGGTACATTTGTATTGATACATTTATCCTTATACATTGTCAGTCACTTTTTATCATGTGCTGATGAAGTAGACTTACCCAATACGTTTCTCTAGAGATCTAAACATAGTTCCCTAATATTAGCTAGTTTTGTAAAGAGCATCAATCTATACTGTTTAGGTAATATCGATATCTCTACGATTTACGTTGTATAGATAACACGTTTCCATTCTATATAATTGCTTGATGTTGAATGCTAATCGTTTGCATAATTGTAACACAGCGGCTGTCATGAAGCCAGTTGAACGGTAACGGTTGAGTTGAGCAACAACTTGCTGAACTCCAGAGGTTCAACTTCGCACAACTTATTCCAGCTCTTCACACGTGGAGTTACTGCTACATTGTATTAAATTATAACTTTCCTGGTATCAGCTACTGTCGCGTTTCAAACACTTGTAAAACTACTTATAGCTTTTCATGTAGTCGGTAGGTACTTGTAAACTTGTTACATAATATTCAAAACTAGTTATCATAGGTTTGAAACAAATTATTACTAAAGTAAATTTTGTCAATATTTGTGTCACTAGTTTATTTATTTATATAATATAATTATTTTATTCGGAAAACAAACAGTGTTATATTCGACACAATATCAACTTAAAAAAACTAATCACGCTGAACCAACCCTACTATCAGTAGGTATTAGTACTATGTGAGTGATGGAGTAGTAAAGTGGTTGCAAACCGCGGAGAGGCGCGTCCGGTCTGCTAGTTGCGAGATGCACCCTGTGGGCTCGCATTTCTCTATAGTACACTACGAGTATGTTACTTACCTAGTGGTGTTGGTATAACGTTCTAGAAATATAAACTTTAACTGTGGCTAGCTGTAGTTGGTCTGGCACTCGACAATAGTTCTTTGGATTCATTGTTTCTGACTGAGTATGATCTGAGAGTTTTGCGTTCAAAAGAACTAGAATAGTCTTAATTAGACGCGTTTAATTGCTATAAACTTAAACAATCAACTATCTAAATTATTTAGTTTCACGCGAACATTTCTACCCAGATTCTAGACTAAAGCTTGTTAAGTGTATCGGTTGATAAGGCAAGTATTAATAATGACTGGCATTTTAAATCTTTTTTCCAAGTGCTTCGATCTCTGTGAGCTTAATTTGCAGTGACTGGAGCCGGGTTTATTCCCCTCTATTCTATTGGATGCCATTACCACTCAGCACTCGGTTAACTTCTTAAAAGTTAAACGATTTACTTTTAAGAGATAGCGTAGCGCGTGTTACCGCTACGTACTGCTACATGGTTTCGCTTCTTACTTAATAGAATACGGTTAGTGGCGAAAGCTTTTGTTTAGACACGTCAATTAATTGTAAGTCTACTATTAAACTGAACTATTAAAGTAGGTATCTCTTTAGTAACGCCTGCATTATTAACGGGAGTGATGCCAAAAATACAGTCTTGATGTAGTTTTTGGTTATTTTTGATCGATTTGTATTCGAAATCGAAATGATTTCACGAGCGTGTCTGAGTCGTCAAAGAGCATCAGCATTTAAATAGCCCTCTCCAAAAAACATACTGTACTACTTGACTGTGTAATATTTACCATAATAAGAAGCACCTAAGGTGAGGACGCTAAGTGTAGATTCCTCCAATATATCACCTGAAATATAGTAACCCTGTTCATTGTCTAGTAACCGAGTGTCAGTAAATGTATCGCGAATCGCTGATGCGATGGAACCCCACCGCGAGATACCAGACCAGACGTCACACCCTTCTATAGAACACATAACAGATATTACGTCAAATACAGTCACCGACCTCGGCATGTTTTACACAAAAGTAATAGAATAGAAACTAATAATCGTGCTTTATGGTGACTGGATGAATAAAGACTCAAGCATAAAATTATATTTCCAATTGCTTTAAAAACGCCCAAAACTCTGCTTGAGTCGGAGTTTTTTGGGTCTCAGTCTCATCAGCAGATCCTCTTCGTTGTATATGTACGTTCAGCCAGAACGGTACTGGCTAACATAGATGAAAGTTAAATATTTCTGGTGACTGTACTTATCTACTAGGTAGGTGTGGTACACCCCTCGCTGAGCCGCACGCACTTCTGTAAATATGGACATTTGTTGAAAGTGTGCGTGGGAGTTGAGGAATGGAAGACTTGTCTCCGATACACTGTGAAGTGTACAATTACAAACACGAAACGCAAACAGTTGGTGGTCTAAATACCGCAATACATTCCTAATCGCCATTCTCAATACTAATGATGTGTTTTTGGTTTATAAACAAAACAACATGACTGTTACCAATAAATTTCATGATATTTTATTTTTTTCTTATTTTTAGTTCTTATTTTTTTCCAGTTTGATGAAAATCACGTCAATGCAGTTTAATTAATAAATCTGCCATTCTCTGACTTTACTTCTTTTGTTTACAAAACAGTTTCCAGACCCCTTTGTAGAATAACACATCGACACAGTTCAGTCAACAACGTTATGTTATTGCTACATGACACGTAGAGGCAAGACCGGAAGGAACGAGTAAACACTGAAGTGCATCGCTTGATTCACGCTTCTAATGAAGCGTGAATCAAAAACAAAAACAAATCGTCGCCAAAAACAAAGCTCTGTTCTAATAAACAGCGCTTTGTTTTTGACCAGTTGGTAACAAGTTAAAAAGCACAAGAGCCGAGCATAGTAGAGTCTTTTTTTGTAAGACTTACCTTCTTATCACCAGCAGTGGATATAGATGTTGAGGTTTTTCGACAAGTTGGGTGTTTCATAAACAAAATGCTTCGATATCGTTATGAAATGTTAGTAAAGCCACAAATCATGTAAAGCTAAGCTTTTGTAACATCATGAAGACTATATTCACCTGATGGTATTACGTAAAGAATAATGAACTCGAATGTCCCTCTAATGTTATCTCGTTGTACGTCGATGAGCAGAGACGTGTTGATGTCCGTCACTGACGGCTGGCATTGTCCGGAGCTCACGCTAATCGCCGTCACTCACTCGAGTTACTCACGTGAGTCGCTCACAGGATGCCGCAGAGATCATTATGAGCGATGGCGCAGATTATCCTGATGAATAGCCAACGCAGGGAGACTGCCACAAGTCCTGACACAAAACAGTTCGGTAACTTTGACATACTTTCTACAATTTCCGTGAAAATGAGCAATGTCGTTATTTTGAATAATTTTTCACGCGACGGCAAGACACTCAACATAATTTTTTCAAGAATTTTTAAGGTAATTTTTAAAGGGCAAAACTTTCAATTCTGAGGGATGCCTTCACCAGCCCAGCAGTGGGACAAATTAGGTAATGACATAGAATGACTGTACAATGCAGGATTATCATTGGCGAACTTTTTGATGGTGTCATAATTCATCCAATGACAAGATCTTATTTCTCGGCTTGAGGGTGTAGACATCGGTCACTGCAGACGACTCATCTGTCAAAGCAGCGCGTCATACATTATCTAGTAATGTGTAGGCACTTCGCACCTGAGCTACTGCTTCCTTGTAAGGGATGGGGAAGTCAAGGGGAGGCGTCGCATCGGTCATTCAACTGCTGACGTTTTTCTTTTTTTTAAGGAAGTCTTGGCATCTGCTATTATTTCCGGGTAATGAAAACGGACGTTTCGGTTAACTTTGGTCGCGTAGTCTATTTTATTATTCATTAATCAATATATATAAAACTCTTTTGAAGCTGACATAGAATCAACGCACAGCCTAAACTACAAGTCCTAGAGGTATGAAATTTGGAGGGTAGTATCCTTATATAGTGTAGGGGTGCACTAAGAAAGGAATTTTGAAAAGTCACACTCTAACGCGAGCAACGCCGCGGGAGACGGCTAGTACATATATAAAACTCTTTTGAAGCTGACAGAGAATCAACGCACAGCCTAAACTATAAGTCCTAGAGGTATGAAATTTGGAGGGTAGTATCCTTATATAGTGTAGGGGCGCACTAAGAAAGGAATTTTGAAACGTCACACTCTAAAGGGTAGAACGCGAGCAACGCCGCGGGCGACGGCTAGTAACATATAAAATCGCCAGATTCATTAATGTTTTATTTAAAAATCAAGTTTTGTTGTAATTTCCTTTTGTTAGTAATTGGGATTCTTTGTACTTTTAGGGATAAATTAAAAACACGGATAATAAAGCGCGCTCGCATAGATTTTTGTCTTAAAAGACTTTGGAACACAACAAAAGAAGGGTCGCCTCCACAGCTCCGCCTAATGAAACAATGTCCGCGAGCGTTCCCAGAACAAATCTAATTACCGAGGATGCTTATTAAAACACAATTTGGATAAACATTTTTGTAAAAATCACTCAGAAAACAAAGTTATTTTTAATTTGACGCGGTGGGTCCTTATCCCTACCCCCTCCCCCCCTCTCCCGTCCCCTCCGCAGTGGGGATCGCGGGACACACTTGCGGGTGGCATTAAAATGAATCTAATCGCTAACTTATAGCCGGAAGCAAGTGATTTAATGTCATTACTGGCGTTTCCGACATTCGCCTATTTGTCATCTGCGGCTTAACCCTCCGCTGGATGGCGCGCTATATTCGACACGAAACGTCAAATTATAATTTTAAATTTGGAACGCATTCGTTCGTGCACGAGACTCCAGTTATTCCCAAGTTGTTTGGATGAATAATTATCCTCAGCGGGTAATTAAATACACATGCGCCGCTTCTGTGTTTAGGTGTAGTAATAAACGAGTTTCATTGTCTACTTAAATACATTTGAGTGTGGTTTATTTTTATGAGGCAGAAGCTACCAGCCCATTTCTTAGTTCAGCTGTGCCGTCAACATTGGATAGTAAATATTAAACACGTTAATTTTATTTTATAAATACGACATGTTCACTTAAAAATACACTTATAAAATATGAAATGGTGAATAAGTGGTATATCAGAGTGAAACATGGCGCGGCGTGTCACACGACGGGCGTGACTCCACCGTGCTCCCACAGGGCTGCCACTCGCCGCCGCCGCCACTCAGCACGGCCAGCCGTCGACTGACAGCCCTCATAATACAATTCGCACAGCCCATCGAGACTAGCTGGTACACTCGTATCCAATGTTACCTGCAAGTAAAACTTATTTTTGAGGTAATTTAATAAACCACTTTGATCACGTCTCGCCAAGCGGTGGCATATTCAGAGCAAGAAGTCATATATTATTATCATTGCTTTAAAAAATAAATAATATTCTTTACTAGCTGAAGGTTTTTTAGAGTGCAGGTAAAATACGTTTATTGGGTACTTACTACGTACGATAAATCTTTTATCTTAGTGATTGACACCAGCTGACCTATCAGAGCTATATCAACAGTTTGTCATCCGACGACAAACGAGAGGTTCTTCCCAGATTTATTTAGAGCGACTGAAGTTGGAATCAGACATTATTAATGCGATATTCACAGCTCCAATTAACTCGGACACGACATGTCGCATCTGCACATGCGCCCCGTTTTATCTAACACTTTCTTATTAGGCAGATTGATCACGTGCACTGTGATCCGGAGTACAGAGGAATTTGGTATAGAAAAAACTAATAAAATATAACAACAGTCAGTTTTATGGAAGCTTTCTATTTTATTGTTGTAGGTATAGCCGCAGTGGATGATTAAAAATGTAGTTAGTAAAATTATTAGAAATCATAACAGGTTTTTATTATTATTACTATGGAGATTTTAGGTTTTAGATTCTCAGAACGGCTTATTATAGAACTAACACTTTTACCGTTTTCAATAGTTTTTATATTAAAAACATCTATTTTATGCATTGTACTGTCAATAACTTTAGTAATTTTGTATACTTTTAATAGTCGATATTAAATGCATATCGACTGGTATTCAATGGACGCAATAACTCCCGACTTGTCGAATTGAACAGATATTCAGACAGTCACATCATTCACATTAACCCATTGACCGCACACTGCCGGAGATCATACATAAATGTATGTATGTATTCAAATAAATCTGATCAGAAGACATGGAAGATAAGAGACCTCCAGGGTGGTCTATGACGGTGGATATTAGACGTCGCATCGGATCTTGTCAGTTATTATTATCCTTCTTGTAAGGATGCGGTGACTTAGAAGCAGAGCGTATTATAAAGCGGTTTAAAACAAAACACGTGAAAAGAAATAAACAATTAATAAGTTTAAAAACTTGAAAATCCGACTTCAATTTGATACGTTTTCGTCATAGTTATTACGAAGCGGTTAATTAATAAAATTGGCAACGTTTACTTAGACGCTATAATATATTTTAATGACAATAAATAATTTAAGTTTTTTTTCTATATTGCTCTACATCTCTCTACTCTACAGTTAGTTTCGTGCATTTGCAGATCCGCTACACGCTACGCTCGTGCTGCGTCGTAGCCTTAAGCAATAGCTCCTAATTGCGTTTTTACAGAACACCCTTTTAGGTGGAACACGCGAAGTCGTTTCATTTACATCGGAATGGGTTCTTAATGAAAACGTTCACTTGTTACTAACTTTATCTTTATTTTGTTTTTAATTGAAGTTAAGAGGCCGTTTATCGTATTATCATTTATTTAATTAAATACTAAGGTATCTAATTATACTATATATGATTAGATAAGTTACGTAGCGCGTACCTACCGGCTTGGCTGCCGCAGTAACAGTAACACCCGCGTATGGTTAGCAACGTTCAGTTAATAAAATGAAGCAAACGATCAATCCTATTATAGCGTGGAGTTAGGAGCAGGATCCGCTATCAGTAGATGTGGAGATCAGCTCGAGTGGGAGGTTCAAAGGCGTAACATGGAATACTCCATCAGCGATGCGTATTTCCAGTTGACTCCTTAGCACCGGTGTCGACGTATCTGAATCGATTGCGAATGCACAGGAGTTTAATAAAGTAATTGAAATATTTCTTTTCAACGCACACCAAATTATTTTCTAAAACGAATTTTTTACGTAAACTATATTTATTGAGTACACTTTGGGTACTTGTTCATAATATCTGTGCTTTGAGTTTAACAAGCTCGGCATCAGCTCGACAGTTATACTTTTCTAAGCTTACGCCAAAGCTAACATACCAAAAATTTAATGACTGGATTGCTGGTATTTCAAACCTACCAACTGGTGCTACCCTCATGCGTGGTGCCGTAGCGTGTGGTGCCGGTCCGGGACTGATCCTGTTATCAACGGGACGAGATCTGACGGCGGACGAAGAGATGCCGCTTTAATTGAATACCGTGTACGAGGAGCACGAGCCCCTCGCGATCCTATCGCCTCTAATACTGCTCACTGCTGAATGAATAACCAAGCTTAATGCACTTTCTACTAGAGATGCAGCTTCATGCTACTTTGTTAGACGTACCTACTCGAATCTAACAAAATATATTACAGCAGAATAATAGCCCCAAGACTCGGTGCAATCAGATCTCTTTAAAGAGAAGACGGTAATCAGAGACACGTCTTAAAAGCAGACATTAGATCAGACGCACATTATGATGTGAAGTTAAAAGAAAATATATTGAAAAGAGACCCAGTTTCGAATGAAACTTAAATGCGCATTTTTCCGAAAAAATAAAAACATGCAAGAGAGAAGGAAGTTCTGTAAGTAGCTAAACAAATTGCAGCTTCCGGTGCAGAATAAACAATAGTTGGTATAAGACAACAATCCCGGTTTATATCCGGGTGCTCGGAGGCCATAAATTAAAAGTTTAATCCGACAGTTTTCGCACCGCGCCGCACCGTGCCGCACCGTGCCGCATGACGTCACGTGGGACATGCATGCCTTGTAAAGTAGCAAAGATAGAAGCGGAAAAGTTATAAGTTCGTGCTCTGGAGGAAAATAACGAATGAATAAGATAAGTAGAGCGCAGACTTTACAAATAGCTGCTCCTACCTTTTACACTGGGACAATATTCTTCCGAGCTTGACTTTTATTTTACGAACGTGAAACTTATCAAAATAAAGATCATACATATTATCCTCTTAATTTTGCTTGAGAGTAAACTTATTAGGTAAGGTATATGCACTAGGTACTTTATACCAAAAACTTTTTAAGTGAATTACAGAAACTTATGGTCCAAAGTCGCCTACAGTAAACGATTTACCCAACCTTTTTTAATCTTTAGGCAATAGGCAAAAAGGTCGTATGCTAACGTACTAACTTTAAATTGAGATTTTTCGTCCTTTTCAAAGTGTGATCGCGTCAGAGCGTTGCGTTGTTGTGTAAGCAAGTTTTTTAATCAAGTCTCCCTCCGCCATTAGCATGACAATTGCAGCCGTCGCCAGCACCTGACGGCGGCGCAGACATCTCAATCATAAACGGAATCACAGATAAATCAACAAAACATATTTTTTTTTCTATCAGATTCAATGACATTTCATCAAAATGTGATCGGACTAGTCCAGTCGAGGGAGGTGTTCACTTGTACTCGTAACTTGGGCTATTGGATTTTTTTTCCATATGGCCTAGCGGTGGACCGGTGGTGCATGCGGAGTGGTGGACCAGACAGTGAGCGATGGAAATGAGCCAGTAATGTACTGGTTCATTTTATAATAAAATGTGCGACATTGACTAGGTAGTACTTACAAACAGATATTTTAAAACTCGTTGTTCGAGCAAGCAATGTTCCAAGTCATGGTGGATACGTCAGATGGTACCTTATCTGTACCTTGCATCGGGGTTCATAGATCAGTGTGTGCGTGGTTCGTACTGATTGGTTCGACATCACGGCAGGTGTCGCGCGCCGCCCTCTGGTGACGTGTGACGGAGGCTCTGCTGACTCATACGGATCTGATGGTCTATTACGTACAACAAAGAAGTAGCAACAGCGACAGCAGATAATGAGCGGTCCTTGTGATTGTACCAAGTAAAATCCATATTATTATCCACTCATATTTTATCTATTTTATACCTTACGTCATAAAAAATAATGACTGATGTAGGTACATCACGTGGTTGGCAGCTCTACCATGACTTTGCTATCGCAATGTTATTTCGGTGCCGATGGTATTGATGGATGACATGTAACGTTTCAGGAGCTGAGTAGGTATTTACTTTGTTTGTATGGCAATGTCAGTCGCCAATTAATTTTTGTATTGCTCTGTACCTGTATTGCACGCACAGTTACAAGCTTTACTTAGTTTGGGACTAGAGGGAATTGTGTGAAAAGTGCACTTATATATATTTATGTAATACAAAAAGTTTGACAACATTGGACATTGCACGCAAGTCGCAAACCTGTCGTGATTAATATAATAGGTGCGTTCCACTCAAGCAGCAATGACATCCGCTGGAGGCACCTCTCCTATCCACCACTTGAGGAAGTGTTATTCTGAGTGATAGTACCTACTGATGATCTCCAAAATCTTTACTCCGGATATTTACAAAGCCATGATACTCGAAATGATCTAAATAACATAATTATTTTTCCCCAACACAAAACAAATACTTATAAGGCCAGTCGTAGCTGATTCCATGTTCGCATGCACTTTTAATTCAAAGCTCATTTCATCAGAGACTTGTCTACATTGGCATCATAATACATACGAATGTCCACAACCCTTTCCATACCTCGATATGTATTCAAAATTAAATACATTAGTACTCTCATTGTAATAGTTCCCGGCATGTGGTATGGCACTCGAGACGCGATCCCGCCGTTCTCATGCAAATGCGATTGCATGGGAGTGTCGTCGATACGCTCCCATACATGCAAGTGTCATACCCGTAGGTGGGCCATTGTTTGACGACACCCAACTTATTGTGATCTCTTATACATACGTATTGTTCTTTGAAATCACGTCATGTGTTACTGTTGTCTTTTTGAATGTTGAGTCATCTGCATGACCCTGTGGTTGAAGAAACCGTTCCAATATCAAAAAGAAATGAAAAAACTTTATTCAAGAAAAAAGCGTAACTCACGACCCTCATCAATCGAATATAGAGAAAAAAATACGTCTATTTCAAGAAAAAAAAAAGTTATGGAACATTCTGATAAACTCATAAACTGAAACACATATTACAGCAATAAAGCATAAATTGTGAATCAGAAGAAACGATCACCCCTTCATTATCTGACCTCAATCAAGTTCCCGAAGCGTTCGTAACCGTCGGATTGTTGCGGTTAAAAGCATTCCGATTGTTGGACATTTTTACCGAATTGTCGAACGGCGCGTCGCAATTAAACGTCAGATTGTCCCGAACCGACTGCTCCCGATAGTTTATTGAGATGCGCTTGCCAACCTCCACCACCACCACCACCACTACTCGTACCACTACACACTAACAATACATTGCGTTTCTCTTGGCAAAAGATTATAAAGGAGTCGTACCGTCAATATTAAATTCTTTTTGCTGGTTTAAGTAAATAAAAGATCACGCTGACAAAGTTCTTGTTCTACTAATCATACATTTCGATTGGAGTGTGTACATACTACGTATTCAAATGCACAAGGAGCCAGTACTAACTAACTAGTAAGAAAGAAAGGCGAGGTCGCGTCGCGTCGTCGGCATGCGGGCCATTACGCGGCTCTCGCTTCACATCCTCGCAAATCGCAAACACAGCTGCATCGCTCGCTTCTCTCGACAAAAAGATCCAATTTATAAGATCTAACCTACTTCCTAAACTTAAGGAATGGGGTCAGAAAATCGCTGGACCAACACAAGTTTCAGCAAATCAAATAATTCTGAATCGTGTTCTATTAAAGCTTGCTGAAAGTTTCAGATCAAATTCGTAGCTATGTAATGTAAGCAGTTAAGTTAGATAAACGAAGATCAACCAGTTTTCAGTGAAAAAAACAATAAACCCACATAAAGTACTTATGTGGGTTTATTGCCTGTCATTTTCTTTTGATTTTGATGGCCAAATAGAATCTACAATTTGTAGAGATACCAATACTATTTATTAATATTTTCTCTATATATAAATTTTGTAGTTGGTAATACTTAAATCAATAAGTCAGCGGCGGCGGCGGCAACTTCACACGGACGTTATTTCAGAAGTATTGTGAAGTCAATAACTTTATTAACTTTCCCCCTATCTTATAAAAAGTTAGAGTTGACATTATGTCCTGATTACGTATGTTAAACAAGACATCATGTCCGCTCTAACTTTTTATAAGATAGACCATTTGACTGAAAGATTTATGAACGACTTTAAGCATTTAATAATATAGATTGTTATTAAAGATCAAACATTTTATCAGATAAAAGGACCTGCAAATTAACTGTCAAATTTAGTAATTACTGTACATACTTCTGACCATTACGTACGCCACCATCCACATTACTATTTAATTTACTCGGATCAATAAAACTGTATTAACGACTAACAAAAGTGAATTTACATTAGTAGGTAAATAATAAGCATATCAGTCGCTAGAGGAGCAGTTCTGGTGAAACCCTCTCAGCCCTCCAGCCGCCCTCTGCCTCTCGACAAACAGTTCGCAAACAAACTATTACACTTCCCTCCCCTCTCAACTCTCAACTCTTAGCGCAAACACTCTCACTTGCCAGAGTTTATGAATAATGCAACTCGATTTGGAAACAATTGAAGTTATGTCGAGTTAAATGAGTCAACTCAACAACACTTCTAAGTTGAGTATATTATATAAGAATAAAATTAGACTCCTCATAGACTGCGGAGTTGCTGATCAGCCGATAGCTTGCTCGGACTCATATTATGTATGCAAATGCGCATATTAAGTATAACAATTCGAACGAAACGAATACACAATTTTAACGAAAAATTTGGTACGAAAATTTCACAGATTTTTGAAAATAATAAATAACATAACATGAGTATTGCTGAAGCAGAGGACATCAGGCAAATCCTGGGCAAAGTCAGCCGCAGCTCATAAAAGGAAAATTATTATAATTATTACTCGTTATCAGGGACGCTGACATGACAGCCGCTCCTGGCTTGCTTTGAGGCCACGCTTACAACATGTCCTGTCGAGTGCAATCTCACCCGTAACTAATACAAAACACTCCTCACTTTTATCATTGTCATAATCTATACGTTTTACGATATTTATGATGCTACTAAAATGATCCTTGTATTCACAACTCAACGTCAATCAAACAGACAGACAGAAACAGACGTTCATGTAAGACGTTACTGAAACGTTAACTTAGAGTTTGATCAAGATTTTGTGTCTTTTCTTATAATATATATAATATATAGCTTTGAGTGAGTTCAACTTACTGCAGGTATACTCGCATCTGAGTAATCGGACGAGAACTCTTGAGTAAAATATTGAACTCGGAGTAATGCGTGCTTCACCTCGCCGCCGCCGCCGCCGCCGCCGCGTCGTGACGCGAGACAACAGCGATTATTGAACACCGCCCGTGGAACACGCGTTGTTCTCGCGAAACTGGGAAATAGCTACTTAAATTGAGTGAGAAAAGATTACCTACTCTAGCTAAGGCTGAACTGTGTACAAGAAATGTCCATTTCTGGTAGCGCTATATATAAGGGCGCGAACCTCGACCTGAGCTATGTGCTTTCAAAAAACACTCTATTAAGAATTTAAAATTGCAAACCCCCACTTTAGCCTTCTGGCTTCACATACTATTATTTTAGTTTAAAACTCTTGGAGACAAGTCTAGCATTTAAAATTGAAAGAAGCTTTGATGTTAGTTGCACATTTACAAGGTAGGGTGAGTACTGGAGTACCTTGGTGGAGTCACTATACCAGGCAGTCGCACTACACTACACATGTACCTACCTCTACTGCACGGGTGAGTTGAGCTCTGCACGAGTGTCACTCACATCTGATGTTATCTCAACGAATATACATTTAATAGTCGTTTAAATTGTGGAAATCCAAAGTACATAAGTACTGTACACAAGTACATAAGTAGGTAGGTACCTAGGTCCTAGTTAGTGTGTTCTAGAATCGAATGTCTAGCAAATTACCAATCAAATCATCCGAGCAACCAATGCTGAAGCGAAAGTAACTTTTTGTCACTATTACTGCGACTGGATCAGCGCTCGAATCGTCACGTCGCGCTGAAGGAAATCTCTCTTACTTTCCCAATCTATTGTAACGCGCTGCACTGTTCCACTGGAAACACTTCGTAGCACATTCGGACAAAATCAACGCAAATTGTGGTAGGTCGGGAAAGTAAAACCAAAGAAGGTTTATTAGAGGTTTCCCTGTGCGGCGAGAGTGCTCGAGCTAAGCGCCTCTTCAGGGTCTGCTCTCTCGCGAGACGCGCGGCTCACGACATGACACAAGTCTGCGGACACTCCAGTACCCTCAAATTAATAAAAGCTCTCACAACCGCACTGAGCTTTCAGTCCTTCTTTGCTCAGAATCTAGACCTTAATACTACCAACATTATTTACAACTTGAAACTAAACCCATCACTGTCTTGTGAGTTGCGAAGCAGACATGTCTTTAGACAAAGTTCACCTAGCGAGTTGATATCTGATCTAAACAGTTAATTTCTGAGTTTTCCATGAACACTGAAGGCATTGCTGTTAGTTTACTGTCCGCCGTCCCGTGGGAGCCGACCTGACGCAGCAACGCAATGCAAAACTGGCACCTAGGTATAGAAGCCATTGCTTTAGTGATTAAGTTATTAAACACCCTATAATTTGAACATGATTGTAACTGCTTTGAGGAGTTGATAACGACCCGTGTTTTTTGTGATGAAACCCTTCGATAAGTGAATCAAAACTTTAAGTTACTAGCGCTATCACAGCACTAGTGTCTAGCGCTATCGACTGAATTTGAAAATTAATTTAAATGGCTTTAATAGTATTCGATAACTGGTGCTAAGGGTTACTAAATCATATTGGTAGGTGCCACTAATAGTCGGTTACAGGTGGCGGCCATCACCATTTATTATTCCTGCCTATTCTAAACGTTCTTCTCGCTAAACTATCGTATCTTGAAAACAAAATCATATGTAAAAAGAGTACTAAAATTCGTTTTAGTATATTGTAGTGTCCGTTGAACGGGGCGGAACCGGCGGCGGGCGTTAGTCCGCACTACATAAAGCGATGATTACGGCCATTACGACGAAGCGTCTCGCGCACAGAATATTAAACAAATTCTTGCAACAAACAACAGTTTAGCGACAATAATGGTTGAAGTTTAGCCATTAGCATGTTTTATTTGTACATTTTGTTGTTCTTCTCGGAAGGGTTACCGCCGAGGCGTCCGCTCGCGGCGGCGTCGCGCGCCCTAATGCCTTTATCATCGTATTCGTCGCGTATCTCCCCTCCCCCCTCCCCCCTCCACCCCTGCAAGGTTAAGCTCTACGTCTTCAGCTGAGATATTAAAGTTCGTCGCGAACTCGTCGGTAATCTTGTTATTAATAACAGCCTCCTCCCGACTGGCTTGTGTCGTGCAATCGTTTGTTCCATGCAGCTGCCATGAAGTTCAACTTGTTTCTGTTCTTCATTTTGTCCATGAAGAACAGAAACAAGTTGAACTTCAGCTCCAAGGACGGTTCGGTGGAAGACGCTATGCCATGCTGCAGGCATACAGTATGCAGACGCAGCAGTTGCGCTCGTACAAGAGTAATGTGCCAGAGCACAGCGCTCTCAGTAAGAAACGGCTGCTCTGTAAACGAGATTACTTTCTAAAGTTCCAAACGAAACGCTTTAACACGCTAACTCGATTTGCTTGCAATTCGTCGAGCGAAGCGCGGGGCCGTATTTTTTGCCCCTCGCCGGCGGATTAACTCGATTATCAAAATTGAAAGAAGGGCGGTAATGGCTCAATAATGTGCTGGTGATTTGTGGCTCTTCCCGCTTCACTGCAGGTACCGGCGAGTGCTCACCTCACAGTAACACATTCACTCGCTGATCACACAGAGCAAGGACGCATTTATATTGATTCAATTAAACATGTGAGTAATGTTATTGATTTTGTTAAATGTTGCCGCGCGCTCACTCTACTACTCTACTACTCTACATATCTACATATCTAATTATTTATTTGGAAACTCAGAACTATAAAATGATTGCAAAATAGATACAATTAGAATAATGCTCGATATGTTTCAGTGGTTTCAGTTGTCGTGTTCGTTTTCTCGGAAGCGGAAGATCATTTCAAATTAGTGAGCACTGAAGCCTCACGACATCGGCCCGACTGTTACCAACTCGAATAACTTAAGGGCAAAGAGGACATTTGTGAAAAATGTGCCTGAAACTTATTGGAAGAGCCTATCATTGGAATGGGGCGCTTACACGGGGCTGTAATTACCAGCGACTATTGAAATTTCACCGAAAACGTTTCTCACGAAGACGATTTATTGAAGGCTCCTTCTAAAAAAGTAATTACGAGAATTAACCTACCCGTAATTACTTTGTTAGATCACCAAAATAGCTTGATATTTTGTGTCCGTCTACGCGTCTGTAGCGGCGAGAGGCGCTCCGGGATGTATCGGGAATGCTCGATATTTAATTAAAGTGCCGCTTTTTTGGCAATCTCCTCTCCCTCCTACCACACCCCCCACCCCCGGCCGACGCAATTAAATTTTATTGGAGCCAATCGAAAGTTAAGCTTGTATTAGGGAACCGAAGGAAAAGCTTTCCTTTATAGAGCAATGCTTAGTTTTTCCGGAACTTTTTCCTTAAAAATATCTTATTACCACACCAAAGTAAGAAGGCATCTCAAGTATACAATGAAAAGTATGCCTTGCCTAGCATCTCTTTGAATGTTATTTACTAGCGTTTGTTGTATTACAGTTGAACCGTGGATTGGAGCGTTCCAAAATTTAGACGTTTCTAGAATAGATTCCGCAGTATAATATGTACAAAATGTCGTCGGTACATTTGATTTGACCCTTCAATTTCTGCCGCCTGCTGTTATTTAGAAAGGTTTTACCACGACAATTTCGTTGCCAAAACAAATACCTATGCATCAGGCTCAGGCTCAGGCTCAGGCTCAGGCTTCAGGACACACCGTCTCACTTCATCTGGTAAAAATATAATTGCCATTTTGTTGGAAAGTCAAAAACGACACGGATTGCTGTGTATACTTTTTTAGTTTTTTTATATGTTAATAAAGAACTAAAGAAAGTGAAGTAAGTTAGTAAGAGTTAATTATTTGGATAATTATGTTGTCGTTGACCCCATCCGTAGCAGTTTCGTAGCAACCCGTAGCACGCCGCTACGAGCATCGTAGTACGTACCCTAACAATGTCTTTTATATTACTGATATTGCCCGCAGCGTCTCCAAATACAGGTGCGGGTGCGGGTGCGGACGGCTGGGGGGGGGAAGGGGTGACGTTTCTTCATTAGTTCAGGCGCTGAGCAGACAAGCAGCACTCGAATGATAAAAAACAGTTAACTAAAGTAAATTGAATGTGGAATGGATTGAATGGGGGTAGGAGGGTGACAAGATGAAAGCGCGGCTCGAGGCGACTCGTCTGATGTTATAATTCGGGACAAGTCGCGCCCGCGGCCGCGGCTCTACAACATACTTTATACAGTAATTTATCATAACACACTGCCTCTGTCGCTCTTTTGCCGGATTAAACATCGGCCGACAATAAGAACAGCGTCATCAGAGACCCCAACAATACTTTTACCTACTTGTTTTGTTATGGTGTTACAGGTTCAATCTCGTGTTAATGCATGAGCCCAGCCATGGAGCAGTGTTGCTAATAACAACCGTTTAATGCCAGTGCTTGTTAATGTCTTCATAACGTCCATTTGAGAGTCCTCTGGTATTTAAGCAGCCAGAATCCTATTCAACACTCGAAATTGAGACGTACGCCGTACTCGGTGGAGCGGTTATTGCGTGCGCGCGGTGAACGCGTGATGAAGAGCATTTCAGGTCCCGCAGGCAGAGTCGAGGGGTTATAGCTGATTCGTACCTTCTATTGTTATGCTAATTTAAAATTTTCTTCCCGATTCGTGCCTTAAGTAGTACTATTGTGTTATTCTGTGGCACAACGCATGTCAGTACAGTCGAAATAAAAAGCCATTTGTGAAGGTAAAAATTGCCTTCATTAGATGTGTGCTGGCTCCACACGACAGTTCAAAAAATAGGTACCTGAAAATATTTAAAATCTGTGGAAACCGAGAACATACTAACTAAATGTTTATACGTAATACCTACGTTATATTTTCTAAGGATATTCAGTTGTGTCTCCTACAATGTAGGTCGTTATATTTTACGGAACGGTGAGAGTTTTGCTACCCTTGAAATATTGTGACGTTCTTTCTGAACTTTCAAATCTTTGTAGTGCCTACTTACTCTTAGGTACCTAGGTAATAATACAAATAGATTAACTTTTTTGAGGATTATCTTTTTACACTCAATAAGTAATTACCAATATTCAGATCGCTTTCTAGATCACGGTTCTTTAAAAAGTCTATGTTCCTTAGCAATCAGTATAATAATATACCCAACTAGCGATATGCGCGTGAGTGAGCTGCGCCTGCGCCTGCGCATACCCCGTCCGCACACACACACACACACACACGTGCTATGACATCAGCATAAGTAAGTTGATATAACCAGAATAATACAAGTTACCATTATAAATACTGCCGTATACAATATAAATATGGCATAACTTTAAAATTATGAATTTTACACAAAGTTCATCATCCAAGTGTTTGTAAACCACAACCGTTTATTATTACCCGACGGCGGACTAAAAGGAGGTTTATAAGTTATAACTTACTACCGTACCTACTTAGTCTCATGATAATTATAGTCTATAGTAGTACATAGGTAATGCATTAGATACATTGCCTCACAGGACAAGTCAGTGTGGACTTGCCCTGTGAGACAATGCATTACGTCCATCACTCTGATGCGGTAATGTGTGTATAATAATTACTATAAGCTAGTTATGTGTGTGTATCTCGCTCGGTATACGTTCACATGAGAAGCAATCTATTAATATACCTACACTAACAAACCACATTAATTAATTGCCAACAGATTTGTGTTTTGCATGTGACGTCGTGTATTTGATTGTGGAAACCCCGAGCGCCGCGTCGCGCCGCCGGCCAGCACCGCCAGCGGTCAGCGGCCTCCTCGCGCTCGACTAATGCTAACGCTGGGTTTTATCCCGATCTATTTCCATAATTTATTTGTGACGCAGCTTGTCAGGGGATAATCCCCACTAGTGGCTGGTGGAGATTGCTCAGTGAGGATTCCTGCGGGCCTAAGATGCGCACGCGAGATATTTGTCATGTCGTTCTGTCAAAATTTAAGCATTTTGTACCAGTTTTTGAATTTTTGCATTATCTGTGGCAATGTTGTCGACAAAACGCGCCTTGAATCTTCAACTTTTGACATTTCTGCATGACTATTATCTCGTCCTCAGAGAGATACGACGACTAAGAAGTGTCAAAAGTGTACAATAACAAGGCGCGTTTTGTCGACAACATTACCACAGATAATGTAAAAGTTCAAAAACTAGTGCAAAATGCTTACATTTTGACAGAACGACATGACAAAATATCTCGCGTGCGCATCTTAGGCCCGCTGGAGTCATTTTACAATTTCCACTATATAGCTCAAAAACTATTAAACCCATAACAAAAATAAAAACTATTCTGGAATTTCGAAACAAACTACTATAACTTTTACTGTTTCAACATAATAAATAATATGACTAGAAATCTAGATAATAATAATGAAATAGGTAATGCAATGTTTCTTATGTCCTAATGATTCTGGTTTATCTGGTTTGTGAAAAAATTGGCTGTTCTATACATTTTTTCAAAGTAGCTAATGTGTAGGTATGTAATTAGGTAACCGCTGATATTTTTTGAACAGCAAGCAAACTGTTTTTCTTGCTTTCGTACTTTGATGCAATGAATGAGGTAACCTTTAGGTACATTACATTACATTTATTTAGATGTTATCGAGCAGGAAAATCGAATCCACAACAAAAATATTATATTGCTTTACCTTATTAACACATCAATTCGTTATAATAGGTTTTATGTAGCTAGACTAGCTATATAAATAGGATGTTGGTGAATCTATTATAGGCTATAGCTAACTACCTACACACCCACAGGGTGGAACGCATTTATAAACTTTAGATCAAATATTATGTACCTACCCAGGTACTCGTAACTTGCACATAAGCGTCCTCATGCCCTTAAGTCGATTATTAAAAATCTTCTTACAAAAAATATTTTTTCAAGTTTAAATCGTTCCCGTGAAAATATAAATAAATTTCATTTCATATTACCTACTTCACTTGAGAAGTACAAAAATCAGGGAACGTAATAAAGTTGGTACATAATGTGGAATTTTCAGATACTCCCGGATGTGCGGAATTTATTTATTAAATTCAACGTCATATTATCTTGTGGGTACTAATACTATGTGATCATACCGATGATGATTATTGAGCTAAGTAGGTAAGTAAGATAATTCAGTTTCGACTAACATCACCTAATATTCGGTGGTTTCGGACGACCTCGTCTTAGTGGGACACTACCTTTCAATTTGGTTATTACCTACCACATTCTGTTTTAGGTACCTACCTAGGTAATAGGTAGGTAGGTACCTAGTGTATCCACACGCGCTTTATACGAGTGGATCGCACGGCACAATCTTACGCCATTATTATTTATTTAGTAAGGAGCCGGGGGATTCTAGAATACAATGAGTGGAATACCCTGAATACTAATAGACACTTACGTGCCAAAATAATAATGTTGGTGACGTAATGCGTCGCGTGGCTCTACACTACAGTACAGTACTAACAGTAGGTACAGTAGGTATACCACCGCGCACCGCACCGAGGGGCCACAATAATATGCGGGCTCGCCGATTGGCAACGTTGTTATTTTGGTAAACTAAACAGTTTGCCTATATCTATCCCCGAACCAAGCTGTTTTACCGTATAGTAGCGATGCTATAACTTCTATAACTTGATCAAGTAGAAAGTAACTAAAAAGTCTATCTACATGATACTATAAGATTTTATCTTAAATTCTTACGTTTCAAATGTTTCCTAAACGTCGTATTTACTCACAGACAAGAAATCTTCATCTTCTTCTAAAGTCGATGATATTTATTTTCTTGGTTTACAGTGTTTACACCAATAAATAGAGAATTTCATAATTAAATTAATCTTCATTTGATTAGCTAAGAAATAATAAGAGTTGATTTTTTTATCAATTCTATTAAAATAAACAGTGCGCATATCTAACCGTCCCACGTGCATGATTGTGTATCGAGTTTCAACATTATTCTTTAGGGACAAACTCTCAAGGTCATTGACTCAGTTAGTATACTATGTACTTTTTACTAGATACTTTTTAATACAAAAAAACAACTTACTATAAAACCCGGAGAATTAACTCTTATAATTGTCATGGCTTCTATCCTTGGACGAGTTAACAATTCGGCTCTACAACAATACAATAACAATAACAGGCGAGTCTAACCAAATATGATACAATACAATGTACCTATACCTACTACCTATAAACGGCGTATTGTTATTAGTTTTTAGTAATCGGTACCTAGCTATACCTACCAGTTGACTGGTTTGTTTGTTCCAATAAGGAAAACCTACTGCTATTAATAGAGTTCCAAGGAACCTGTTTTATGAATTAATATTATAATTATTATGTTACTAGCAAGGCAAGCTGTCATTTCCAATTATTTTGTAGAAACATAGACAAAAGACAAAACCAGCACCTTTACCACACGACCTCTTGAGAAGTCCAAAAACGGCTACGATAATCTATTGCTTCTGCTGATGTTGTCGCCCTATAGCAATGTGGCGTGTGTTGCCGATGTCGACACGACACTACCACAGTAACGACAACATGTCGTGTCGGTGACTATAGAACAAAATTATTAACGCTGTAGCATCGCGGCGGCGGCGTGTGGAGTGGAAGCGTAATGGTGGGGATTTCTGGAATATATCAAAATATCATACGCGTTCATTGTACGCGTTATTGCACATCCCAAAATACGGATGCGATAACCTTGCCAGCTGACGTATCATCTGAAAGTTGATAACTATCTAGCCCTTTTGATCGAGTTTCGAGATGCCAATGAGGGCACCTAAACATGAAATTTGCCTAAAATGCTGTTTATCCCAAACCGAAATATGCCAATGAAGCAAGCAGTAGGTGCCTAAAGTGGGAAATTGACAAAGTAGTTTGCTTATGCAAAATACCTGTAAACCCAGTTTATAAATGAGGTGAACATGTTGCCATGACAATGTATGCATGTCGTGTCAGATCGGGGACTTATTGAGTGAAGTGTTACATACAATAAATACAGGATTTCATAAAAAGTTATGTAGATGTAGGTAACTAGTGAACATTACACCACTGTATATGAATGTTGATGGTAGGTAACTGTTGGTTTGTATTGTTGCAGGTCCAGCCGGGCCGCCGGGCAAGCGCGGCAAGAAGGGCAAGAAAGGAGACTCCGGGGAGCCTGGCCCGCCGGTAACCATCCTCATGAATACACGATACAACAAACAAACCGTACCCCCGTCCGTTACCTACTCGACACAATACAAAACTAATTGATTGGATGAAGTTTAAGCACATTATGTCGGTCCAACTGGAGGTTGCTACGATTCTTAGACCGATGAAATTCTGATAAAAATATTCTTAAAATCACGCCCTATACAATGTCGGTAGACGACTTAATATGTATATGTATATGTATGTGGTGCTGGATCACATAATATTAGAGACCCAGCACCGCATCTACACAAGCCGTCTAAAGATTGTCAGGGCTTAGAGCAGTGAGTGGTGCACGCGTACATAATTACCACGTAGGTACTTCCCGACGAGCGTCACAGCCGTCTCATCTCAAATCACAACGACAAAGTAGCATATTGTAAAAGTACTAGCTAGTAACCGAGCAAACTTAGCCCAGCTAGGTGCAAGATGCGTTGAGAGCTAACTGAGGGCGATGGTTTGCTTTATCGTAATGCAGCTTCCAGTAGTGCTTTCATGGTGTTCCTTTTATTTGCAGGGGCTAACGGGAGCCGCTGGGAAGAATGGATTCCCGGTACTTACATTTTATACATACTGCTTGCAAACTACATCTATCTGCCCTATACCTACGTACTTACATAATAATATTAAGCGTCATGAGTAAGCTCATCCTCTGGGTGTAGCACTCAGTTTGGTCTTGGTCGGTGGTGTCTCGTGAGTGTGACACGTCAGTGTGGGCCGTACCTGTAGCCGTGGTGTCACGTTTCAGGGGCGCAAGGGTCCGCGAGGCGAGCGAGGCTTCATGGTGAGCGAGTAGTACCTCTCAGTGTGTCCTCCCCTCCTCACTCGGCTACACCTTTGTTACTTCACATTACGTCTATATTTTGATGTTGTTAGCATGGTAATGAGTTCTAATAACTCTAATGGCAGGTACCTACCTACCTAGATAAATATTGAGAGTATCGGCGGCAGTCAAAATACCACCTATTCCCGAAAACATGACGAAGCTAATTTTATTCCGTTGACTCTGCCAAAGCTCGAAAAGTGTTCCATTTCATCATGAGATTCAAACTAGTACCCTATGAAGCAAAGATTATATTTAGGTAAAGCCTAACTTTTGCCGACTTAATGTGAAGTTCATGGTCATATTTTTGTAAAATGCTTTTTTTATTATTTTTTTTAAGCTTTTCCTATACTTGTGTTACAATATGAGCTTGGATTAGTGAAGTACAGTACACCGTATTTTGTCTTTTGCATTGACAAACAGTTTGAAAGTGGATCGAAATAATATACATACATAGAGTTAATAATAACATGGTAGGTACTGGAGGCGGCGGCGGCGGCGTGGCGTGGCGTGGCGGGGCGAGGTCACTGCATACATTCTCTAACATACACCACACGTCGTCGTCGTGCAAAAGGAATGCAAGCCGCCGCCGCCGCCGCCGCGCTGCCCTACCTACGTACTAAACGGACGATACGTTAATGTACGATAAACGTATCGTCCCGCAATGCACATTAACCTGTAATGTAAGCTTGAGATACCTAGGCTTTACCTAGGTATTTATAGCTTCTCTATTAAAGCATTGTATAATAGGTACATATAGGTAAGTACATAAATATACATACCTAACCTACATACGTAATTTTTAAATACCTATCAGTAAGCACTGGAAAAGGTTTTGAAGTTATCGCAATTTACAAAATACGTAGGTACAAACTTACATAATTATAGTTCGTATTGTATCATCTTGTGTCATGAGTCGATGAGTCTGTAGTGTCAGAGGGCCTAGTACGAGTTTTGGTATGTAAATCTGGTTTAAAACGTCTGATTTGTATGGAGACACTGAACGGATTCCTTGAAAAGCCTGGTCTACACACACCAAGCCTGTACTCGCATGTCAAGCTTCTCAAAGAATCAGCTCAGTGTCTCCAATTCTCCATACAAATCAGCACACACTGGTGTGCTAGGCGTCAAACATTTTACACCAGATTTACACATCAACCACCGCTCTCCTAAGCCCTCAGTAGTGAATCAGCTTTTGTCATTACGAGGAAGTAGTGAAGTTGGTACCTAGATGCATGCAAGGATTTATTTACATCTGCCGCTCCACCGCCAATTACCTACTAAAAATCAAAAGCTTTGGTTACAATTTGCATTGATCATTAAACTTGGCGGTAAGGCGGCTGCTCTAATTTTTGTTTTGAGTTATTTAGCGAACTCGGGCTCTTTGTCGTAGTGCGTTTACATACCTACTAATCGCTAATAATAAGTCAGAATTAACTACCTATTGAGTATAGGTAATCGTATAATATAGTCGGTAGACCAACAAAAACCAAGGTAGGGTTTTGAGAATGCGTGTTTGTTTTGTTTTTTAGAACGCTTGTATTATCACATAATGGTATTATATTATCTATAACATGTACATAATATATTGTGCCTATAATAATATTAGTTTATATCAGTACTGTACTGAAGCTAGAGTGTCAGTTTTGTTATGTTAACAGTACAGTAGGTAACGATTGTCGACAAGCGACTTGCGGGATGTTGTGTATGAAAACCGGGTAAGCGTCTCTAGCGGGAGGTTTGCAAACCGACTTTCTCGATGGACAATAATAATTAGACAAAATAAAACTCCGGCTCTGACGTCCTTTTACCTTAACATCACACTGACCTTCTTTATTCTTTATTGTACACAAATGTAATGACATAATTAAAAGGGAACTTAAAGATACCTAGGTCATGTACAAAGGTGACCTTCGATGTTTGTTATGTAGGTACTTAGGTAGGTTTATATTATTTTATTGGGTTTACAATTCGAAAAACACTACTAAAAACATTATTTTTCTATCAAAATCTGATTTGACGTAATTTCTAATAAATCTAGTAAGTATAATATAATTTGTTGTACTTTATAATCTTCAATCGTTTTCGGAAATGGTAATTACCTACCTGGCTAACTTACGTACCTACATAGATATACCATACATACATACATACACACCTACTTACTATTATTAATAGTTTGTTCTTGATTTTATTTTGCACGAAAGTAATTCCTGTTTCACTTTTATCAAAGATGGTTAATTCTTTTCAAAATAGTAAGTTAGTTTAGTTAGGTTAGTTTAATTAACAAGTTGGTATATTTTTAATAACCTTTATTTTTAAATTTCAGGGCCCTATCGGGCTGGATGGACCCAAAGGAGATCCGGTAGGTAACTTTTGTAAATTATTTTATTTCTATGTTGTTCCTTGGTTACTTAGGTACCTAGGACCTAGGTATATAGGCACATTGTTTCAGCGAGAACACAAACTGTTAGCTAGTAAATATTTATTTATTACATTATTTTGTCCAAACTAAAGAACTACTCACTCGTGGTACTCACAACCACAGAAGAGATAAATGAGTGGTTATTGATAATAAAATGAAGTAGGTACCTACTTACCTACCTACCTATTGATAAGCATTGACTACCTATTGTTATGCAACAGGGCCGGCCGGGGGACAAGGGGCAGAAAGGGGACCACGGAAGTCCTGGCTTCGATGTCTTCTCCGCAGTCAAGGTACGATATTTAAATGATTGGAATTTGGAATTTGGAAAATACATAGGTAGGTGTAGATAGTAAGTTATGTGCAGATAATATGACATTATATTCAGGTGCTTCTACGATATTCAATTAAAACGTTTTCAGTGTTTCGGTGTAGCGTTGCACAATACAGTGATTTGGGCAAATCAGCCAATAAGTAGGTACCTATCTATCAAACGCAATAATAATAACGCTGCTCAATAAGCAAACCTACGCGCACCATAAAATCAATGTTCTAATTCTGATTCATTAATTTCAGTCATTTTTCCTGTTTACCACACAGTCAGACTGCTGAGCTGTCACTAGACAATAATACTCTAATGTTGTACCTACTTATAGTTGTAAATAGAATATGGAGGCATACCTTATATAAAATACCTAGGTAGGTGTAGGCCTACCTAACCAAACCATAACTTCACAAATTATACAAGTGCGAGTGTTTTTATTATCAGTTATGAATCTCAGATACAGAAGTTCACTTTGTTCAACATTACCTATCAGTCTGATTTCGTTCCAATATGATTGTAGTTAGGTTACCTACCTACCTAGGTATTTAATATGATCTTTTGCCAGATGAATGTGTGGAACGAGTAATGGGTTCAGTCAATTGGCGTTACAGGGCGTGAAGCGATCCGTGGACAACTTTAAAATAAGTCCATACACAAGCGCCGAGATCATAGCCGTGAAGGTACACGTGGAGTCTACGCGTGGCCACGCGCTGACTCGTCTGGCCACGCGTGGCGTAGCTATCGCTGTTGTACTGTCGTGTGGTCGGCTGCGGTTTGCTTACAAAATGATTTGCGCTTGTTTGTGGTAGATAGAGCGTCAGTTACCTACCATCTTTTATAATTTTACGGTACCTACCTACTTTGAGTTTCTTATATTTTAAGTATACCTACTATTCTAGGCAACGTAGGTATTTACTTATTTTAATAATGAATACTGTATTTTATTGTGATGCTTAGCAAATACACCAACACACAAGACAGTGTCAGAAACAAGAACCAATATAAAGCTGATCACATTCATAAGTTGTGAAGCGCAAGAACTAGGTAGGTAGGTACCTAGTGTATCTACGTACATTACCTACCTACTTTTAAATTATTTAAAATTGGATCCAGACCGGATTGTAACCGTGCTCATATCATGGTTAAATGTTATTTGTTTCTGTAGAGACTCCTTGTGTGTGGGTGAGGGTGTGTGCATGCGCGCGTGTGTGTGAGTACTGTACTGACTGACGCGGTGGCGTGGTGTGTAGGGCCTGCAGTCGGCGGGACACAACATCTCCGCGCAAACCATCATCCAGCTCAAGGTGAGTACGTGACCCTACTCCTCCAACCCCTACCTTCTTCTATCTGTCAATAGACCACTTTCTATCTTCTTACTATTATTTTCTAGTCTTTTACCTATCTACCTAGTTTCCTGACGCGCTGTCTGAATTACAAGTCCAATAATAGTAATTGAACGAGTGAGCGAAACGATCGAAGATCTTAGTGACAACTTGGGCAAAAATGCTTTGTATGTTTGTTCGAGCATAATGTTTCGAACCGTTTATCCAACCTTCACCGTATTGGGTAGGTCTACGGATGTAAATCGGTAAAGGGGTTGTGAAGTTATAAGGGTCCCAATGGAGGAAAAAAAATTAACGTCGTACAAAAATAATTTTGTGGGGTGTCATCTAATAGGACTTCATTTAGACATTTCAAACGATCTCAGTGCAGCTTCGGGGCGAACTACTAGTTATTATTACTTCCATTGGTAATGAGTGGCTAACCTCCTTATGGCTTCACCATGCTGTACATAATGTACATAGACATTTAGGTACGTAAGTAGTATCATATTCTAGAATGTTTTATCCTGTCTACTTAGCGCTATTATTATGTAGACTTCATTTTATCAGCTTTTATTTTTGCTTGTGTGTTGTCTTGCATGATTTCCTCTACTAGGTGCTTAAATAAGAACCTAGTTAAATATTTTTATAGGATGACTAATAACAATTTGTATGAAACAATTGTATTTCTTGTATCAATCACCATGGGTATGTATCTATCTATATTAATATACTATTATAAAACTGTAAAAAAAGCCAAAAACTAAAATTAAAGATATGGATGAACTAAATAATTATGCAGATCTACTAAATAAACTATTCTGATTTCGAAAATCTAGTTTGTCTGTTTGTTTGTTCGCGGATCACACCATAACTACTGGACCAATTTTAATGGAATTTATACCATTGGGAAGCCCTTTTCCCGGATTGAAACATAGGCTACATTTTATTGAAATCAAAGACATAGATTTCTTAGATACAGCTTGATCTCTCTAAACCAAAAGCAGCCATTTGCAACGAGGTTCCTCTTATGCTGGTTGACAGATATTTTAGTGGAAAGTTTCGCACAAGTACGAAGTCGCGGGTATCAGCTAGTTCTGTATATTAGTGACAGCTGCGACGTAGATACTGCAAACGAGTTGACGTTTGCAAGGCATGATACGTCTTGACGACACGTAGTAGTTGAGTAACTTGAAATTATAAGGTTTACACGATTTCAATAAGCTCACGACGCGAGGATCTATCACACAGTTTTCCTTACTGTTTATGCCTAGTTGTGAGAAAACAGATAAATAAATAAACGAAAGTAGAAGAAAAACAAACTGAGAAATTAGGTACGGCTACCTTTTTTGTGTTTGTTTTTTAAAACTATCGGACGAATTCAATTACAAGCTCAGTACTAATATCTTTATGTAATAAATTAGTAAGATACCACCATCTGGTGATCTGAGCTGGTGTGTAAGAGAGAGGGTGTGTGTGTGCGTGTGCAGGGAGAGCCAGGAGAGCCGGGTCCAGCGGGAGGCGCCGGGCCGGCCGGGACGGAGGGGGCGCCGGGCCGCGACGGTCGCGTCGGGCCTCAGGGACCCGCGGGCGCACCAGGCCCGCCTGGGCCGGCCGGGCCCCTCGGCCCGCAAGGCCCGCCGGGACCACTAGGACCTATCGGACACAGGGTGAGACACTCCTTAGCACTTATGTTTTACTTGTGACTGTAAATTTAACTTAATATAATTAACTAATAATCAATTATACATTTTATAAAATTGTCTAACGTTTCAGGGAGACAAAGGAGATAAGGGCGAGCGCGGGTACACGACCACTTTAAAGGGAGACCAATTTCCCACCGGCATCATCGAGGGGCCTCCGGGGCCTCCCGGACCTCCCGGTAACGAACCTCTTCTCAACCAATGTTTCGTAGTTTCACTCGATTAGAACACGCTTATTAAGGACCTTGTATATCCTCCACCTGAACACAATGATCTGATCCGACACTTTTAATTTTGTTTAACAAGTAGAATGCAAGGTGGGCTTTTGAAACAGTCTCAGAGAGCAGCCCGGGGGGCGCTCGGTGAGAAAATGTGTGTGTGTGTATGTGGTTGAAGGCGTGGGAGGCACACGCGGCGAGCGTGGCGAGGGAGGCGCCGCAGGCCCACCCGGAGCTCCCGGCGAGCGAGGCGCGCGTGGCAAGCGCGGCAAGCGGGTAACGCACGCTCCGGCACGACGCACGCCTTCTCTTCTAGCATGCACCATCCTGAAGCTCGTTGCATGCGCACGGAAACCTTCTCGCGCATGTGTTCGTCCACTCGGCTTCATCCTGTTCGCGCGTAGATGTGGTTCTCGTGGTACAAGCGACGACTCGATAGGTGACGCGGGCGACCGACGACACGATTACCATTTCGATCTGTATCAGGCCGTTCCACTTTGCGTCTAGCCAGGCTTGGTTCCGCGACGGTTCATGGTGAGTTGCGTGTGAGCGTGTGGTGGGTTGCAGGCGCGGTGGGTGCTAAGGGTGCGCCAGGCCCGCCGGGCCCTGAGGGCCCACCAGGCCCAGCCGGCGTGCACGGCCCGCCCGGCAAGCCTGGCGAGGACGGGCCACGTGGGGCGAAGGGCGAGTACGGCGACATGGGCTCACCCGGCATGCTGGGCGCGCCTGGCCTGCCCGGACCACCGGGGTATCCCGGACTCAAGGGCGACAAGGGGGATAAGGGAGACTCGGTGAGTTAAAACATTCATAAACTTAATATTCAAATTATTACTGATACGTTACATAATAATTAAACAGATAAAATTTTTAATTATTTTAAATGTTATTTTGATCTGTTTGTTCCCGGTGGCGCTGGCGCTGTCGACTCCTCCAGAAATACAGAAAGCTGAGAAGAAGACAGGTACCTACCTCTCAACTTCTTATCTAGTGCTACTTCTATTCCTTGCCATTGTCAAATAAGCAATATATCCTCAGTAAATAGTTCACTTCATTGGAAAACCACGACTAATTGCCAACGCTAGCCACTGTGACTACACATTTTAGGTGCTAGCAGGACTCCAACTGATTATCTAGTGTAATAATATATTGTTTTCATAACAGACAACCAAACTTAGTTCGTTCATGGGTGATCAAAAATAATACATACTTATAAGTGACCCGATATACCTATTTGTCGTAGGCTTTATTTATTCATTGAGGTATTTTTATTTATAATTTTCTATAAAAACCTACCTACTAGGTTTTAAAATATGAATACGTACCTAAGCATATTTTAGCAATTTAACATTATTTTCGGAGTAGATGACCACATTCTTCGTTTCCTATGAGTGAACTGGTAATCTTTATGCCCACTGTTGAACTTGCAGGGAGACGCCACTGGATACGAGCTCTACGGCCACGAGATGGTAAGTTGAGCTCCATTTAGTTTCCGTCCGAGTTTATTACTTTAACCCCCTTGACCGATTTACTTCATTTTTAAAACCAATAAAACTTAGGAGCATTATCCTTAGGCCTACCAAATTCAGTGAAGATTGGAAAAACGCTTTATATGTTTATTTGCCAACACAAAGCGTTCTTGACCAAGCTGTATTGCCGTATTGCCAAATCCCAATATATAAGCTCAAAAATCAAAACTAGTCAAGACAAAATCAAAGCAACTTGGAAAGTAATTAATAGTGAGACCGGAAGAGTCAAAACACATAACAATGTATTCAATCTAAATGTTGACGACACTATCATTAACCAAGATGATGATGTGGCCAAAGCATTTGAAACATTTTTTACCGACATTCCAGTCTCCACTACAAAGTCTTTAAACTCTTCGCACATAATCGCGGAGTCATTACTTAAAGAAAATATACCTGAGTTCAAAACATTATTTAATTTCGATTATGTGCAACCAAATGACATTGTCAAAGCTTTTAAAATGATAAATGTTAAAAAAACCACGGACCTCTGGGGCATTTCTGTTGCCGTCATAAAATCCGTAATTGATCTTATAGCACCAGATCTAGCTTTTATATTCAACCAATGCATTGATTGTGGTGAGTTCCCTGACTTAATGAAACATAGTAAAATAACACCTTTATTTAAATCAGGTAGTCATTCTGACCCTACTAACTTTCGGCCGATATCAGTGCTACCTACATTTAGTAAAATCTTTGAAAAACTTATGCTTAATCAGCTGCAAAGGCATTTTGAAATAAACAACTTACTTGACAATAAACAATTCGGTTTTACAAAGGGTCGCTCAACCACCGACGCCGGTGTTGAGTTAATATCACATATTTTTGAAAATTGGGAGCAGTCACATGACGCCTTGGGCATTTTTTGTGACCTATCTAAGGTGTTTGATTGCGTGCACCATGAAACGTTAGTCAGGAAACTAAACCACTATGGTGTGAAAGGGGTTGCTCTTGAACTTCTTAATTCTTACTTAAGTAACAGAATTCAAAGAGTTGATGTTAATGGAAAACGTTCTCCGGGGTCAGTGGTAAAAATGGGTGTACCACAAGGATCAATACTAGGACCGTTCTTGTTTTTAATTTACATTAACGATCTACCACGAGTAGTTAGAAACGATCATGAGATTGTACTGTTTGCAGATGACACTTCACTTGTATTTAAAGTGAAACGACTACAAACTAATTATGACGATGTAAATAATGCAATCTCTAAGGTTGTAAACTGGTTTAATGTAAACAATTTATTACTAAACGAAAAGAAAACGAAATGTATTCGGTTTATTCTACCAAACGTCAAACAAACAAATGCTAATGTAAAAATCAAGGAAAATAATATAGATCTCGTGGACACCACAGTATTTTTAGGCATAACTCTAGATAATAAACTTCAATGGGGCCCACACATAGATAAATTGTCGAAGAGACTTAGTTCTGCGGCATACGCAGTCAAAAAGATCCGCTTCCTTACAGATGTGGAAACCGCAAGACTAGTCTACTTCAGCTACTTTCATAGCATTATGTCGTACGGCATTTTGTTGTGGGGGAGTGCTGCAGATATAAACACCATATTTGTGTTGCAGAAGAGGGCTATTCGTGCAATTTATAACATGGGTCCCAGAGAATCACTAAGAAATAAGTTTAAAGAAATAAATATAATGACAGTACCTTGCCAGTACATCTATGAAAACTTATTGTATGTTAAAAAAAATATAAATCTATTCAACAAAAAAAGTGATAATCATAATGTTAACACTAGAAACAAAGACAAACTCGCTGTTCCCACCACTAGGCTCTCAAAAATTAGTAAATCTTTCAAAGGGCAATGTGTACGCTTCTTTAACCCTGCAGTGGTCGCGCGGATTACATATGTAATCCACACATGCAAAATTTTTGATTTTGGAAAAAGTTGCCGGTCGTTTCTTTTGATGCTCTAGGTACTTTAAGTTGGATAACTGATGGATGCGCTCCGTGCAGCATGTGCGTCAATCGTGCGCGGTTGTGTCACAGCAGTGCTGCAAAGTCTGCGGATTACGCCTGTAATCCGCGCGACCAGACACGTAAGTATTTATAACTATATTTTTTTTATTATTTCTGGTTTTTTAGTTTAGTTATGTAAAATTTAAAAGTTATTTTGACTTATTATTGTTGAATTAATATGATACCATTCGAAATAATCGTTTTTTTATTATTTTTTTAGCAGTATCATGGACAATAGCCATGCATATCAAACCAAAGCGTGGTTAGCTGAGGTTCATGATTAGAACGACGATCTCTGAAGACCGATCAAGCTCCGACAACGAAGAAAATCATCTTGAGGAACAGAACAATGCCACAGCGTCAGAGCAAGAAGAAATTCCAGGTGTAGTAGTAGTAAACATGATTCTGATTCTGATGGAAACGAGCCAACCCAACAGAGAAGGCGTAATGCGTTTTTATTCTAGAGCAAATAACACTCACTGGTCGAAAACTGCGCCATTGAATAGAGGTACTGAAGAAGATGGCATTTGACTATCTTTTTTGATCTGCTCAACCTTAGCGCCTTCAATGCAATATGCACTTACACAGTGAACAAAAACTACGTAAGGATTCGAAGTCGAGACATCCTTATTGTCCTGTTGCTGGCTTGGATGAAACCACTGGTTCTCCGAAGATTGCAGAAAAAATCGAAGTCTATCCTTCTACTTAGACTTTCTTAGTCTACTACAAGTAGGAAGCCAGGCATCGCTGTCAGGATCATCACGGGCTGGCTCTGTAGGGCGCTGGAGTGACTGCGCCAGAGCGCGCAATAGAAGCCCACGAAAAGTGTGTAACGCGTGTGGAAAAATAGTTTTCCAAACCATTCTATAATTGTCTGTTTATCATGCTCACAAAGCAGTAAATAGAATAAGTTTTTTTATAATAGTTATTTTTTTATGTCGATGTGATCTCAGGTCGTGATTTTTAGTGCCAAATAAGCAGAAGATTGTAATTATGTTTATTTTTAAGTACACAAAAGAGGTGTTTAAGTTTGGTTGATTATTTTAAATAGAGAATACATAGATAAAAACATATAAAAATGAATAAACAATAATTTAAAACAATATGACTTATTTTTCTTCATCCAAAAATGGCCTACACATGTAATCCGGGCGACCACTTACGTTACTTTTACTAGCGCGACCACTGTAGGGTTAACAAAATCCCAAGTGATGTGTCTCAATTGTCGATTGGCAAGTTCAAAAACGTAATAAAACAAAGACTTATTTCAAAAGCATACTATAAAATATCAGATTATTTAGAAGACAAACAAGCTTGGGACGAACTAGCTCCAACTCATCCAATAAAAAAAAAAAAAAATTGTAATCATACCTAATCATACAAAACGTAATGACGATTCAAAGTGATCAGTGAGATTTTATTGAATAAAAGCTTTTTGACTTTGACTTTTGTCACTAAAATCTTCATTCGCTCAATAGATCAATTAAATTATTATGTTTATGTGCGCCGTTAAATCCTAATATAAATGTGTTAAATGCTTATTTCTAATATGGCTGTATTACCTATTTATCATGTGTATAAATGGCTGAAATAAAGACTTTGAATTTGAATTATTCAGCCATAGTATCGATAAGATTTAAAAAATCTGGTTTCGTATCGCTACATAATATTAACAGCTTATGAGGGTCGCGCATTTTTACATGTATTATAAACATATTTTCATCTGATTTGTTTTATATTAAAAACAACGAAATCTATCATAATATTGACATGAAAACAAGTTTTCAAGTTGGCTAGATATTAATCTAACAACGTGACTACAATAACTGACGCCACTCAGCGCTTTGTGCTGAAACCTAACTGCTGTTACTCTGGTCTTCCGCGACGCCAGTTCCTGCCTATAACCGATTGCTATATCAATGTCAAAAAATTACATTAACAAGGTAAAGTACTTCGATTGATAGCAAACTAACGAAATACAAAATCGTTTAATATGTTATGATGTCCCTATGAAGTATTGTAACATCATCTGCGCCGGTAACCGAGCACCAAGGTAATTTTATATATTCCTAGAGTAGGTATGGCACGAATACCAAATTACCATTCGTTCGTTCCATTTGGTGTTGTTGAATCTAGCAGGCAAATTGTTAGTTTTGATGAAGCGGGATGCTATTCTATTCATGCTATGCAATTACTATTGTATTTAATTTTGATATAATACAAAATAATACTGAATTCGTGATGTATGTGTGGTTGATAGATGATGGGACCGCCAGGCGCACCGGGCCCCGCAGGCCCGCCGGGCGTGGCGGGCCCTCCCGGCATCAAGGGGGACAAGGGGGAGCCGGGCATCAGGGGTAAAGCGGTAAGATACATATACACTTACCTATTTCAAATTGAGAAAACTGTCGAAACTAGCATTAGATAGGTAGTTAGAGCCGTTACTCAACAAACAGGTCTACATAAATATTAAATTACAAAGTTTGTCATTTTGTGAATAAAAATGATCATCCTAACCATGTTATAATGTCGTGCATGCATTACCATGTAGTAGGTACGCTGTAGTATAAGTATACCAAACTAACGCTGCATTACAGGGCGACCGAGGGGACAAAGGAGACGCTGGGCCCATGGGACTGCCGGTGAGTGCCGCTCACTTAATCTCTACTCCAGCCAGCACGCATTCTGAGTGCGACTGAGGGACTTCAAGCCAACTGAACACTGTCTCACTTGCAGGGCCCCGTCGGGATGCCGGGCGAGCCGGGCGAGCCGGGCCGCACTGGTGACGTCGGCCCTAGGGTGAGTGTCACTCGTGACCGCGTCCTAGTGGCGCAGCGGTAGTAATGCATGCACCTCGATAACTATGCATGGTAGTCGGTGCACTAACACTAACCTTAACCCGTGGTGTGGGTACAGGAGAACCGATGGCCGCCAGACTTCGCGTTCACGTAGTGAAGCCGCGTGCGAGCCACACCCGCGCCACGCGCGCCCCGCGCCCCGCGCCCGCTGCAAGCCTCACTCAGCCAGGAGAGGAGAACGACCAGTCCATTGTAAATTGTAATATTTATAACTTACCCACATACAACAATTTTAAGACCACGACACGACGTTACCGTTACCGCATCTAGACGTAAGTGTTATAAATTAAGAAAATGTAAAAACTAAACTAATTAGCTAGGTAGGTAGGTAGTTATAATATCAGTAATGAATTGGACGAGTGCTCTCACAGGCAGCTTGTGTTCGCACAGTTCTTATCCAGCATTTTGTAAGGAAGGCACTTATTGCGACGATCCGCTTTTTGTCCGAAGCTGAGCTGAGCCTAAACTTGTACAATGTCTATAAGTTAGTCTTAAAGGTTACTGTACTTAGGTAAATTAAAAATAATTATTGAGATGATTGAATATTTTTACTAAAGATGTTTGTAAATGTTGCATAAAATACCAAAAGTATAGTCCGGGTGCCAAGTACTCTAGCGTAAGAATAAATAAAGTGAACGCGAGGCGTCAGAGGGCCTAGTACGAGTTTTGGTGTGTAAATCTGGTATAAAATGTCTGACGCCCAGCACACTGGTGGCCGCTGATTTGTATGGAGACACTGAGCGGATTCTTTGAGAAGCTTGGTGTACACCAAGCCCGTACTCGCATGTCGAGCTTCTTAAATCTGCTCAGTGTCTCCATACAAATCATCGTCCACTGGTGTGCTGGGCGTCAGATGTTTCACACCCGCACTATACACTAAAAACTATTACTGGGCCCTCAGGTTGTCGGTCTCAGTGGCGCTGGCACTGGTGCGGCCAGCGCAGCGGCTCGCTGCTCTCGAGTCGACACATCTCGCTCTAACAACCAATGTGATATATTAATGTACTCATTCTATCGTTCATTTTCCTTAATAAAATAAGTAGGTACGTACATACTCCTTGTATACTTAACCATATTCTACCTTGACCCTTACATTTATAATTGTAGGTACCTACATTGCTTAATTAATTTATCAAAGTTTTTGGAATTTGAGTTGTTTTGAATTGTGTTCATATCTTCATCTTTTTATGTATGACTTATTTAACATTATTATACTTAACTTTAAGAAGAAGGCTATTTACATGATGCCATTTTCTTGTACCTACATACAAGAGCAATAATTATTATTGAATACAATTAATGAAGTGCAATAATTGATCTATAAGAATTGTAAGCAACTGTTTACACGCGGATATACTTAGTACAAAAATATATTACACAAGAAATGCTTCTATGTGATGTTTACACCAAGAAAAGTTTTAAAGCAAAGCTTGTAGATATACAGATCAAGAATGGTACCTGTTGGTACGTGACCAGTGACCATGCAAGTTATATTTAATTGTATCTATGCAAGAAGCAAGAAACTTGTATCATGTAAAGTTGTGTGCCGCAACGACTCTTCATCGATTTATATGGAACTTCAAATAAGTGGGTACCTACAGATCGCCATCGTGACACATAGGTACTCATCAACATTGCTACCGATTCTGTTGTTGCACATTTCTAAATTAGACAAATATGACCGCACTAAACTCTTTGTCTTTGTCATTTCAGTTTATAAGAAAGAGATGGCAACAATTTTATTGCTGTCAAATTAGGTAAGTTTAGGAAAATGATATAACAGAATCGGGGGCATTATCAGTCTGATGATGTAGGTATACTTACATAGGCCTCCTTCAAAGATTTCCAGTAAGAACACACGAGTTCTCTATCCACATATTATCCACCTACTACCCACAGTACTTACGCCCATTATGATGTCATCGGTCCATCGTTTGGGGGGCTGTCTCACACTTTGCACACGTAAATGAAACCTACGAACAACGCACGCAAACAACTTCGATTTTATGTACCTAGGTACCGGGTTCCAATTTTGAATTTCTGATTAAGTACATAATTTTTTTTAAGATTTATTTTTATATCTCAATATTGTTAAACTTTTCAAAAGAAGATGAGTTCCAATCCATACATATCACTATGTTATGTTTTGTTTGGGTGAGATTGACTTAAATTAATAATGACCGGTGCATTCTTACAGCGAGCCAACACGTAAAATGTACAAATGACGTTAGGAATTCTCTAGTAGAATATTTTTTTTTTAGTTGTAAAACTATAACTCAATTTACCTACCTTTTTTTATTTCTAAGTTATCTATGTAAATAAATTGGCACCGGTATGCGCTGTCGCGGTTTGGTTCCTTACGAGCGTGCCGTGCGATGTCATGCCGTGCCGTGCGTGCCGTGTCGTGTCGTGCGGTGCGGAACGTAGAATGCAATCCGCGACTGAGCAGTCGCGACCACTCCTCATCGGTATCATAGCGCGTAAGGTAATTTTAAGAATTTAGTTTTTTTATGAAAATTGAAAGTCGTCCTTTGTACCATAGCACATCACTATAGCGTAAAGTATTGTTGTTTACAAATTATTTTGAAAGAAAATAAATATTTGCATGCCGTGCATATCGGACTTTTTCTTAGCCTGTCTCTGTCCACAACCGGAAATCTTCCGGATATCTTATTTCACACCCTCTTCTTGAACTCGAACGTCTCACCTAGAGCATTATCTCGGAATGAGCTATCGCATCGCATCGCATCGCATCGCACCGTGTCGTCGCGTCATTGGGCTGGCATGTAACGTGAAGCATGCGCACTCGTCGCGTCACGCCGCGCGCCGCGTCGCGTCTCGTCGATCTGACTCACACGTTTGTTGTTCCGCAGGGCCCGCCCGGACTCGACGGCATGAAGGTGAGCTATCGTTCTCTATATTATACATACATATAGCTAGTCGTTGGTGATTACTCACGTGAAAGGGTCTTATTTGTAACCCGTTGTATCTCCTCAGGGCGCGCAGGGCGAGCCGGGCTCCAAGGGCGAGCGGGGTGACCCGGGACTGCCGGTACGTTGCACATCTACTTAGTACATAATTATTTTGTCAAAATCGCCACCTGTTCAAGTAGGTGCATAGGGAGATTAGGTAGTCAGAGGTGCTTAGATACTCCTTTTCAGAGGAAATATCGACTACCGAGTATAAGTTTTAAGCCGACTGATACATTGTGTGTCCGATTTTCAGGGAACGGATGGCATCCCCGGGCAAGAGGTCAGTAAATATCATAAAGTTACACGATTTGAGTTTTCTTTCGTTTCGTAAAGAACAATAAATCAGCTTATTCATTCAATAGGGACCGAAGGGCGACAAGGGATACAAAGGAGAGTCCGTGAGTGCAACCCGCTTGCACGACCGCATGCCATATCTGCGCGCTAACTCACTAACGACACACTATCTAACGTGGCATGCGCCATCAGCATGCCGGCTACTAACCACCGCATGCCGCGTCGTCACCGAGCCCGGCAATATGTAACGGCTTCCAGCGCAGTTGCACGGCGAGGCCGGTGCTCGTGTCATGAGTACAGTGGTCGGTGTTGCAGGGAGGCGGTGGCAAGCGCGGCCGCAAGGGCGACAAGGGCGATAAGGGGGAGCAAGGCGTGCCCGGCTTGGACGCACCCTGTCCTCTGGGGCCCGATGGCTTGCCTCTGCCTGGCTGCGGTTGGAGACCAAACAAGGTACCTAACATCAAGTCAACAATAAACACTGAACCCACCCTTCAACCACGGTCAACACTGAACCCACACTTCAACCACGGTCCTACTATACCGCATCAAAAACGAACCAAAGATCTTGATCAAACGAACATCCTTTCTCTCAGAGCTGAACTAGGTAAATTAAATTGAACCCATAGATGAATATTTAAAGTATCATATTAATTTGACATAATAACTACGTTAGATACCTACCTACTAACTTAACCTTACCTACCTACTTAACCTAGAGGTACTTACCTACTAACTGCACACGGGTTCGCGTGCTCCATGCGGAGCGTTTCTTGAATGTTCAACTTTGCATCTACTTACTTAGTTAGCGGTTTGCTTTCATGTTTATATTGCAACAGCACGCTGACGACGAACCAGCACATGTACAGTCACGTCAGCAGGTGGCTGTTGTTGTCGTCAGCGTCGCTCGGAGGAGGCTCAGCTCCAGCATGCTGGTAACGCTTAGCGCGCGGGTGTAAGGGTGTGTGTGTGGCAGGAGTCTGTGCCCGTGTTGCCGCGCCGCGAGGACGGAGCCGCTGCGGGTGC
The DNA here is from genome assembly GCA_918843925.1 of Eulithis prunata. Taxonomy (NCBI): domain Eukaryota; kingdom Metazoa; phylum Arthropoda; class Insecta; order Lepidoptera; family Geometridae; genus Eulithis; species Eulithis prunata. The sequence goes on along the minus strand of OU974016.1, from coordinate 77,233 downwards.
GGGAGGAGGAGAGAGTGAAGAGGACGCAGAGGAAGGCGACGAGTACGAGACGCGCGAGGACGAGCTGGAGGCGCCGCGAGACTACGACGACTACTCGGAGAACGCGCACACGTCGCGTCACCGCGACTGACGCGCGCCGTGCCGCAGCCGCCACGACCCGTCTCTCTTGCACTCTCACTCCGATCCCGGTTCCTTCTTCTTTTTTAATCTTATGCTCCACCTTCTAGTTCGGCGATCTACTGCGTCTTGTAAAATACTCTCGCGAACGCCAGTTCGTAGTTCGCGCTCTCTATTGAGATGAGAACCGATGGCCAGTTGAAAGGTCGGTGAGGTGAGGTTGCTCGGTCGTACGTAACTCGTAAAACCTACAGGTACTTACTATTCAGGCAAAATGCAGGTACAAAGTCTGTTAATTAAGTGTTAGATTTGCGATGTACCCGTCTAGGGTTCTATATGTGGTAACAATTTGGAAAGATTACTTGGTTTGGTTGTGTGAATCAACGATTAATCAATTTTGCTTGCCTGCTGTATTATTGATTTATTTACTAACTTGGGAGCTTCGCGTTTATGTATCGATAGTTTTTTAGCATCTAGCGGATACGGTTCTACAAGTTCATACCTGGAACTAATTTTCCTATGGTCATGGACTCTTATTGCTCAAGACAAGTAACGTCAGTACAAGTAACATTTTTACAAAACAAGTCTCAAGCCAGTAACTAGTAGGTAAATGGTAACAGCTGCGCCAGTAGAAAAGAACCAGCCTAAGGATTTAGTGGCTACTTGCCATTCTTCATAAAATACTTTCAGGTACCACAGAATATTAGTACCTACAGGTACTTTCTGAATAAGTAGGTACTATTCACTTTATTCCGGGGCATCTGGTTGGTTCTACAGAATATTGTGTGCGTAAATGCTTACTAATGCTTTAATATGTACATAACGTTTACTAATTTGAATAATAATAATATTCGCGGTTGCAGATAGTTTGTGTAACTCTAATTCTGTTTTCTTTTTCTGTCTCTCTTCTTTTCCTATTGGTTTGTTGAGGGTGTCGCGAGTAAAACGGAGGGGGTGGAAGGGGTGACCTTGAACTGTCAAGTAAATTGGTAATGTAAGTCAAATCCAATCCCATCGTTTACCTTTATTAATAATCGTACTTACCTACTATTATAATAAATGTGTAAGTTGAGATACTTATTTGGATGTTTGTTGTTCAAATAAATCGCAAAAAAATGGACTCATTAGGATGAATAATGTTTCATAACCAAGATAAGATTATTAAGCTACTTTTTATCCTAAAAAAAAAACAGGATCTACTAGGAAGTCGCAGGTGAAAGTTAGTAGGAGATAAAGTGTACGTTATGAACCTAACCTACAGCACAAAAGCTCCTTCCTGCTAATGATGAGATGTTAGCAAAAATTGTTTCTGAACTGAACAAGTAGGTACCTATTCACCGTAGGTAATACTCCGTAACTTTATAACTTTGCCGTTAAAACGAGGTTAGATAGAGAGCTATAATCGTCGGTTGGTAAAACGGTTAGAATGATATTAAACTAATTATAATAATGCAGGAGGCGATGATGCAATGGGTGCGACGAAAGCTCGACGTCGACAATGACTTGCCACTCTGACACGACGCAACGCAACGCTCCGCATCACCATGTTGCGTGCGTCGCACCGCGCCGCGCCGTATCGCACCGCGTCACGCTACGCAATGCATCACGCGCGCCCCCTTGTGTGGCGTCACGCTCGCTCCCGCCACAGCGTCACGTCACGTCTCTCCGCGCTGCGACTTATCGCATCGCGTTCACATGACTCGCACTCCGTAAGCCACCGTGATGCGTCAGTTTGTTTGACAATAGGTACCTACATACCCAACCCAGGTAATAAGTCCCGACACGTCCTAATAGCTCCAACTTTGAATGGAGAGGAAATATATTAAGACAAGTATAGAATAGAATGACTACCTATGTAGATATTGCCCTTCACTTTCGCCAAAAGCTATTGAACCGTGTCGGGGCCTGTTGCTACAAGTTTAAAGCTGACGCACCTAAGTACTTTCTGGTCAGGTTTAGCTCCGGCAACTACAATACAACATCGATGAATCTCTATTCTCTACGAACGCAAATACTTACTGGTACCTACCTACTTACTTATTTGTGGGTAATTTTCCTAGCCCAGATCTAGTTGGTAAGTTTAAAGATTCATTGGAGTTTAACCAGACCTAGGTAGGTAGGTAATAACCTTATTTTATGTAAAGATAGATAGATAATTAGGCAAATAACTATGTTTTTATATTCGAGAGAGCGAAACTGAGCCTCGAGTCACAGTTTCTATAATAGTTACGCGTATAATTAACAAATTAAACTAAAACTCAATCGCCATTTTCGTGTTCGTGAACAAAAATGTTTACTTGTTACATAGTTATGTAGGTACCTACTTTTTAGAGCGTGATTTTTGTAATAATGAATTGAGTCTAAATAAATTTCCAATAGGTAGGTACCTAAGTAGGTACAAAGTAAAGTACAAGTACAAAATCATACATAGGTACCTACTTAGGTACCTATGTATGATTTTGTACGAATTGTAATGAAAACAAAAATGAAATGAAATGAAACTTCTAGATTTATGAATTATCTTATCCTGTATTAGGTAGTTGATATTATTTCGTAGAATTAGTTTATTTATTGTTTGAGAGAGATTTATTATTTTTATACTTGTACAGAATGTCTAAGCGGGTAATAAAGGTAGGTAGATATTATAATATAGGTAACAATATAAATGTAAAAAAATATATTAAGATATAAGTAGGAAAGTACGTATTAGGTTGTTAGGTAGGTAGTATTCAATGTAGGTAGGTATCTACCTATACCTAACAAAAACCTGCTTAAAGGTGAAGATCTGCAATCAATCCAAGAGCCTGATACTGTGTGTTAATAACATAAAGTTAAATTGATAGATTATTTGGAGGGTTTCAATTATTATTATTAAAAATCCTTAAAAATATGAAGATTTTTAAAATATGCCCTTTTATGTTTTTTAAACGTAATCTGTGTGTAAATAGCTTTGCACTCGTAAACGAGCATTATAATAAGTGTAAATAGTAAGTAGGTACTAGGTATTAAGTAAGTAGGTACCTTTACATATTAAAATAACCTAATAATTACCTATAGGTAGGTACTTACCTACCTAACCTACTGTACAAAGTAACCTACCTAGGTACCTACCTAAGTAAGTAAGTAGTACCCTGCTGCGTTACCTTTGTCATTAGACCTAAAGTAAGCTTTGTTAATAGCTTTAAATTGTACTTTTTGTAAAATACTTAGGTACTTACTTATAAGTGATATTGAACGTGAATGTGAAAATGCTGATCAATGTAATGTCTATTAAATATTTTTGGAATTTTCATTCAAATCTTTTTATTTTATTTATTCTGCTTTTAGGCATTTTAACTAGGGTTAAGCGGTACCTAAGTACTACCTACCTTCTCAACCTCTATAAAGTACAAGTCCGCTCTGGTCAGTAGGTAGGTATGTATGTAGTAGTGTTGCCACCTGTGCTGTGCTGTGGGATGGCTCAGCCAAGCATCAACTCCCTGCTTTGAACAGGATGAGCAAGCAAACAGCTTTCAGACTAGTAACAGAACAGACCAACACATGTCATGTCATGTCATGGCGGTGACTAACATCCAGACTGTCGAACTCCGCCACCGCCGTAACGTAACGTTGCTATTTGCCTATAGATTATCAGTTTGTACAGGATTCATCTCCTTTCTATAATCGTCCACAAGTAAACGCACGGCCTAGTTCCACCCATGACCCATATCTTGTCACTAACTGCTTTTATTAGATATCTCGATGGGGTAAGAATATATTTTTCTCAAACCTGCTTGTAAATTAAAGCATTATTTTGACAACCTTCTTCGAGATAAATCGAAAATGCAGTACTGTAACTTCGTTGTTCGTTATTGGTTTTGAAAAGTAATTGTATATTCAATACCTAACTAACAAGTTTTGCCTAGGTACTTAGATTGAATTTCCGCGCATTATTTGAGAAAAGTAGGTACTATACAAGCCTTGGCCACAACTAGGCAGTGATGGACTCACGTATACTGTGTGCCTCGTTTTCGACTCGGCCCACATTTACACGTTCTTCCCTCATTGCCTCTGTTGCGGGCCGCTGCAGTAATGTACTAATACTTACAGCGTAGTCCAATAGACACGGCCAAAGAAAAAAACTAAATTCCTCACACCCGAGGGCACCTAAAAATACCCTGAGTATTCGTCAAGTGAAATTAAGTAGGTACGATAGCGTCGTATCGAGAGGAACGCTGCGGGTTCGAATCCCGCTCGATTCATAACTTTGGGATGTTATACAAACCTTTGTGATTTTCCTTAGTGCAGGAAAATAGCGTTCGTTCTCGTCCCACTTCCCACTGCTACCACAAATGGGAACATTTCAAAGTACTCACTCAAATTATACTAAGTGGTACCTAGGTACCTACTTCAAATATTATTTGGTGGTTGTTTATTGTTTCACCATATTATTTTTGCAAGTGGCATTTACATGTGAGCGCTTCCGTGCTTCGGAGGGCACGTGAAACTGTCGGTCCCGGCTCTAGCAGTCGTTAAGCCACGACGGAGGCCTTAAGGCGGCCTAAAAACTCCGTCACCAGAGTTGACCACTAACTCATACGAGCTTGCTTGCTATAATTCATGAGCAGATGACAGACAGACCGACACCGACCGGACAGATAGACGAACAGAAACACACCGGAGTGAGACTCCATAATTGAATTTCCTTTTATTTAGTAGGTATTGAGCCTCAGGTCGGTAGTGTAGGTAGGTAAGAAGTAAATATAGTTAACACCAACAAGAACCAACGACGTGGTGTGGAGCACACACAGGGGGCGTATTCGGTTTTAGTCATTTTCGGAATTGAGTAGGTTAATCATATTCAGACTCATTCTCCCTATGCAGTACAGCTACGTACAGACGATAGTAGATTAGTTAGCTATACATACACAGTAGGTAGGCGTACCCATAGTGCGACACGTAGACGTGCACGCGTCCAGCCAGTTCTCGGAGCGTGCCAACAGCCGTCGCACGCGCGCGCGCGCTCTCATACCTACTGGCATTGTGACGTGACGTCACCAAACTGAACATTATGTAGGTAGTGCCATCCCACTGTAAGCAATACGACGTATTTAGGCACAATCGGATCCCGGTGGAAGTGTCACAGGCTACGCGCTAGTCTTTGAGATCTGCGTCACCTCTAATAGGAGCGAGAGGAGACGAGTACGACGACGGAGTGAGCTCACCCGCGCGCCCCAACAAGCTGCGCTCGCGCTAGAGATCGCCGCTGAGGCCGAGCATGCGCGCCTGCACGCTGTACGCTGTACACTGCGCCCACTGCTAGAGCCGGCGCCGTGATGTTGCTGCTGCTGCTGCTGCTGCTGGCTGCGGCGGCGGCGGTGGTGGACCACCAGCCCACCACCAGTCCTCCGCCGCCGCAGTCGAACCCATCCGTGCAGTCACTGGAGGCGGCTAAGGAGAATTGTGTTAGTGTACTCGGTAAGGAGACATTTTGAAAACCTTACTAGGTAAAATGTTTCACTTAGCAAATACAACGATCTAACTGGGTACTGAGCCCTGAGTCTATCTCGGTGTTGTGTTTTCTTGCTATTTTTGGCATTCGGAAACGGATTCGCGAGTCTATAGACGTCAGATAGACTCGCAGAAACAGTTCCCAAATCTCCTGCTAGAGGCGCTTATCCGGTTTTCATACAAAAATTTTCACTTTGCGAATCCGTTTCCGAATGCCAAAAATAGCAAGAAAACACAACACCGAGATAGACTCAGGGCTCTGGCTTCACCTGAACTTAAAAATCTAAAAACTATTAAAATAAAAATCATAAGAAATGGAAGCTCACGTAATACTTACTTAGCGGCCATTGAATTAATATTACTAGCGTATGGAACAGACGCAGCGAACAACAAGTTTGCGCCATGAGTTGTTGCCGACCGGTACATTTTTTCACGTTTTGAAATATAATATTCATAGGTACTGCATTAAAATAAAGTTTTGTATGTACAAAAGCTGTATGAAGTGTCCCTTCTGCGGTGAAAAAATCTATGAGAGCGACATGTTGTTACACTATGTTGAACGAAACGCGTAAGCGCCCCGAAATTCACGGCGCTTACGACGTTTTGGTCGCGAGAAAACTATACTCTATTAGCGATCTAGCGCTGCATGTTTTAATAGTATGGTTAGACGACATCTAATCTTTTAGCGCTGCAGCAAATACTTGTCTTTGGGCGGGGCTTGCTCGCCTCAAGTTGCGACACGTTTTTGGTTTGGTATAGCTTCTCTATACGCTAGTAATATTTCCTCAATGTTAGCGGCCAAATAAATTACATCTGTCGTGTAATTTAAAAATGGAACGATCTTTTACTCCATACCTAACAATGGCAACCAAGCAGGTAACTTATCAAAGGTTTTATTCAAATTTCGAACAGGCCAGCAAATAGAAAGCTGTTATGATTAAAAAAATTAAAGGAACACTAACTTCGTTGTCCAACATTGATTTTGAAAAGTAGCTACCTACCTAATTGTATTTTCGAATAAAAAGTTCTGCCTATGTACCTAGGTACCTACTAGTTTTAATTTCCGCGCGTTATTTGAGAAAAGCGCTATAAAAGCTTTGGCCACAACTAGGCATTGATTGCCTACGTTCACCACTATGCTATTATTTATTCTCAGAATATTGTACCTAATTTGTTATTTTGATAAGTTTTCAGTTCTTTAATCCATTACCTATTAGCCATTTCTTCCGTTCATTCTGGTTGTCCCACTGGCTCGTCCTACTGGTGGGACGAATGTTCGTGGCGTTCGTGCACTGCGTAATCCGTCATGACTGTGTCCACTGCACTTTAAAAAAACAGATAGCGTAGGTACCTACTGTAACGTCGTCTTTTTGTACGTCACATTGTTACTTCGTAAATCAAACTTCAGAGTTCATTTAAGACAATAGCTCTATTCGGAATAATAAATACATTTCTCTAATTAATATCCATTTACAATATCTCATAGGTTAACCACACAATGCTCCTTCTTCTTATTTTTTTAGGTTGTCATTCAGTTACCACTGCCACGCAGGTGACAGCTGACATTTATGACAACGTCATGTATACATTCAATAATATTCTTTTACAGTCGGCCATCCTACTTAGAACGAGTCTCTTCGTTCGATTCAATCGAGAGTACCTGCCATAAATACATAACAATACAAATATTTGCACAAATACAAATTAATTTGTTCACAATTCACAATAAATCTATTTTGCACCAATACATATTAACTAATTAATATATCCACATTAAGGACATCATTCATAATACTAATTTTTAAACATACATTTTCTGATATATTTCTAATCCAGCAATTATGCTAAGTTTTCTTATTTATTTATAATATCACTTTATGAAATCTTTAGTTAGTGTTAAAGTTTATTTTAGGATAACATGCAGTTTTCTTATATCTATCAAAATTAGCGTCATTAATCAAGATTAGAACTGCGACTATCTCAAGCTTGGCGGCAAGGTCGTATGCCGGTCATGCCTTCACTTAATCGTGGAATGGGCGGCAAGGTCGTATGCCAGTCTTGCCCTCCCTCGATCATCAATTGGGCGGCAAGGTCGTATGCCAGTCATGCCCTCACTTATCGTCAAATTGGGCGGCAAGGTCATATGCCAGTCATGCCCTCACTTAATCGTCAATTGGGCGGCAAGGTCGTATGCCAGTCATGCCCTCACTTATGGTCAAATTGGGCAGCAAGGTCATATGCCAGTCATGCCCTCACTTAATCGTCAATTGGGCGGCAAGGTCGTATGCCAGTCATGCCCTCACTTAATCGTCAATTGGGCGGCAAGGTCGTATGCCAGTCATGCCCTCACTTAATTATCAATTAGGCGGCAAGTTCGTATGCCAGTCATGTTCTCACTTAATAATCAAATTTGGGTGGCAAGTTCGTATGCCAGTCATGTCGTCAATCAATCCTAGATTGGATGGCAAGTTCGTATGCCAGTCATGTCGTCAGTCAATCATAGATTGGGTGGCAAGTTCGTATGCCAGTCAAGTCGTCAGTTAATCATACCTGAGCGGCAAGTTCGTATGCCAGTCATGCTCTCCAGTCACAACTGTTTTGACGACTGTGACTTCTGCTGTACCGTGCGTGACACAGCTCGGTGACTCACTGCTCACTGCATCGACTGCTTCGTCACTCTTTCAATTTCTGCTGGTGCGGCTGCAACAGCTACAGCGGTGGCTGTGGCTACCACTGCATCGTGTCTTCCCTCTGTAGCCATTGCAACGACTGCTGCTACGGCTTAGTCATGCTTTCTGTCAATTTCTGCTGGTGCGGCTGCATCAGCTACAGTGCCGGCTGTAACTGCGGCGACTGTGACTATCACTGCATCGTGTTTTCACTCTGTAGCAACTGTAACGGCTACAGCTCCGACTGCGCCGATCACTGACTTTTCACTTTGTCACTTATCCTGGAACTCAAAACATGACGTTAAATTCGTAATTTTTAAGTCCAGTTCACTTGATAACTTTAGTTTTCTCTATTAGGGATCATAAGTTCTAGTGCGTCTTGGACAAAGTATTCAAGCACCTGCTTAACATTAGCAGGTCGAGTAGCTATTCAAATGAGTAGGCAAAGTCAATTGTTTAGTTTAATATATACTTTTCTCCTCCTACTCTACCTCTTTCGAGCTAAGATGCTAGTCAATATTATTTTGTATTGAAATACTGTTTTCGCTAGTAGTGCAATATTATCTATCGTATAAAACAACTAGTAGGTACAACGTGTACATGTAGTACAAATAATCATATCATGTATAGTCAGCATTATCAGAATTTCGAAATTGTGTCCACAACTCATATTTTCTATTGTTCTTCTTGGATAATTTTGTCTTATTTTCCAAATCTCTCTTTGTTTTATCATCGTTATAATAATATTATAGTCTTTTATTTTCCAAATCATTCTCTGCCTCATCACCGCATTAATCAATAATATATTATAGATCTCAAAAATGAAATAACCAGGATGTGGAGACTTGAAAGGTCTGTCTCCATCATACCGATAGTCCTTTCCTCAAGCGGTGTTATCCCTAAGCAACTATTTCTATCACTCGCCCTTCTTGATTTGCCGAAGCATACCTTTGCACTTCTACAAAAAGCAGTTATCCTTAACACCTGCAGAATCATCCGTAAGTTTTACATTACTTTTAGTTTTACTCTTTATCATCAGAACTCTCTGTTGATGTCCAATTAGTAACTTCCAGTTCTCAAGAACATCCACCTGGATTTAATGATGCGCACTTGAACTTTAAGTTGAGTTGATGAAAATCTAAACTCAATAATAATAATGCATTTAATTTCTAAATCTCCTTTTGACTCATTATCATCATCGTCATTATTATATTAACATTCCTTATCCGTGCCCCATCGTTGGGTATTGTGAATCTGTGCAAGGAAATTTCAATTTGTGTTTTACATCTACCACGGTCTCCGGCTTGATGGATCGCGACGTTGACTGGGGTTTCTAGCTGTTCAGACACCTGATCAGACCAGTGTTTTGGGCTCCTCCCTCTTCTTTAGTAACCTCTACTAAAGTGCTCGATGTAAAGTATTCGCTGGATGCAAATAAAAGACTGACGCTTAGTGCGTTCCAACTTAAGTTCTTTCAGAATGGAGACGTTGATTGTTTTGGCTGTCCATGAGATCCTCAGGAGCCGTCTCTAGCGGCATCACATCCAGAACGCATCGATTCACTTGCGTTAAGTGGTTTTCATGGTCCATGTTTCAGTGCCGTAAAGAGAAATGGAGAAAACCAGCGTGCACACTATGTGAACTTTGTGAACTCGTTCATCGTATCATATTATGTAACAATAGTAATAATGCCTTATATTGCCTAATATCTCCCTTAAGCGTATTAGTTCCTACATATTCAAATGATTTATAAACTATGTTAGTATTTTCTTCCAGCTTCTGAGATATAGATCTCTCTTTGGGTGTAGATCTCCTGCATCTTTTCCCACTATCCTCTAGCTGATCCAGCCTTTCTCAACAATTTGGATTGGATAATATAAGTAACCAGCCAACCGGCTGCATGGTCTTCTCACATTTCTTTACCCTAATGGTTCTTTCTATCGAGTAGTATGAGTGGTCTATCTGCTGTCGTTACTACGTGAAATATGTCCCGCACATTTCCACTTTAGCTTGAAAGCTTAGTTTTTTTTTGTCTCATTAAATCGCTTCGCACTTCGTGAATTTTTTTTCAATCAATCATTTATTCACAGAGATTCATTTTATGTCATTAAATTACATAATCTTATGCAATAAACGGCTCAACACATTCTGTTTTTTTTTATTTGCTCCTTTTCATTGCTCGTATGGACTTTGTTTTGTTTACGTTCATTTTAAGGTATTTTTAAGCTTTCTCTGCAAAAGTTACACTTTACGCTCTTTTTTCCATACAAACACTAGATGATGATTACTTCACTGTTTGGAATCGTTAGGCCATCTACCCTGGCTCAGAGCCATATTTTAACAAAATATAATTTGAAAGTTACGATCTTCAAAAACAAAAATTTTTTTAATCGCTCAACGCTTTTCAGCGGCAATCAGCACCGTTATATGTATATAGATGGGAGTATTTTGTCCTCTATACTACTCATATCTGAGTCTAGCCCACTCTCGCATAAATAGTAAGTATACAAATTGCCTGAAAAGTGTACCCTTAAGTGCACGAATCATTTCCTCGAATTCTTCAAGTTTTCTAATAGTAACATGGTAACATTATGCTATTGCATACTTTACTACAAGGCTATTATTATAAGGAGCCTGTTGAATTCCCCGTATTTGCTGTATACCTGTTCTAAAGCTTGTATATCATCAGTTTTATTTTTATATGAATATTACGTCTGAAGTAGGTACATCATTTCTCAGGTACGGACTCTGTGTGTGTATTTTCATCTTATATAGGTAGGTAATATGATTGAATAGTTTGATAGCTTCATTATTAAACCCATCAGATTCAAGACTTATTCCAGGTTTTAGGTTTTTAATTTCATTGAGTACCTCCAGTTCGCTTATTGATTCAATTGTGCTGCAGTTCGATGTTGTCTTTACTACTTTTCCTGTATAGCTCTTGGTAGGAAGGTGCTGCATGCCCAATCTCAATTAAATCTATCTATCTCTCTCACACATCAATAAATGAAGTTGTATGTAGGGTTCATTTTTTTTAAAATTGGTTATTTGATAGTTCCGGATTTTATAAGGTTTTCGTTTGTTTATCTGGTTGTCACATTTTATCCTTAATCGCTTAGCTCCATTCTAGTTGTTTTGTCCCTTTTATTTTGTTTAATACTCATTAGCTCTGTTTTTCTTTTATTGGTTTTCTGTACCTTCACTTATTATTATCATTTTACCTTTATTTTTGCTTTAATGCAATTGTCGTAGTATTCTTTTATACTCGAATACTCAGGTGGTTCGCATTATCAGTGTTATTCAAATTGAAATTAAAGTGTGATTTCCCCCTCTAAAAAGCTTATTTTATGCACTGAAAACAGTCGATAAATAGCACTTGTAATCACTTTTTGTTTTTGAATTTAGAACACATCAATATATTCGACTTTCATCTCAATGCTATACGTACACAACCTTCTAGCGCAAAATACTCGACACAAACTCCTTGCGCAAATAACTCCTCGAGATTTGATTGGTCGACATTTTCGATAAGCATTCAATGTGTATTTTCTCTTAATCTTTCTTTAGGTCGTAGTCATGGTATAAAGTAGAGTATAAATGTGCATAAAATGGATTACTTAAGTTACAATTACTTCACTTACAATTACTTCATATCAAGAGCCATGAATCGCTCGCGTCGCTCTTTAAATCACATGATTCGCTCGTAATTCAATTATTATGAATCACTACAAAGGTTGTCTGGAAGAAATCGCTTCGTAGAGATAAGACCGTTCATTGTACGTAATATTGCAATCTTATTTAATTTTTAATTTTTTTGGTATAACCTGTCGATAGGGTACATAATAAAGTATTTCATTCATTCAGTCATTCACTTTCTGCGGTCGTCATTCATCTATAGACATCGCGTTAAACCCGTCCTTTATTCACTAATAGTTAATAATATACTAGTTTCACTTATATTTTTTTTTCGTCTTAATTTAAATTCACTCTGTTAGGTTGAATACTCTCTAATAAATTTTCACTGTATTTAGTTTTAAATTTCTATAAATGTCACTTACGTTTTAATCTCTTCATACTTTGAATAATATCCCTTTCTTTTTTTTTCACTCGCTCAATTCTATGTTTGCATGTAGTCTGTCATCTTTCATCGGTTTTTTATTAAATAAAAATGTGCCTCTATACTTGTTATCAGTGTATAATATGTTAATGACACTTAAACAAATCACTTCCGACCATTTCTATGTTTCCCAAGGTTAAGTTTATAGCATTTATGTCAAATATTTTATCACTTTATAGCACCTATAGTGCTTTTTATGATTGCCACTGCATATCAGATTTTGATACAAACATCAGTACTTCAAAATTATGAAAATGGTCAATCGCAATAATTAATTTTATGTAAATTGGAAATAAAAAGCTCAGAGTTGTCACTCTAGCACTCTGATATCAAAGCTCTCAACTATGTCACCTATCATACTTATTTCATTTTAATTTGTATCCTGCCACATAACACTCTTGCCCAAAATCCAAGCTCTTTAGTTATGTTACCATAACACTCATGCTCGATATCAGTGCTCTTGAGTTATGTCGCAAAATACTCTCATGGGAGCTCTAACATTCTCATATTCTTATTGAAAAATGTACCTTTTATTAATGGTTACCATGGAGATTCACTTTCCTGTAGTATGTAGTAGGTACATCTCAACTCCTGGCAGCCGGTCGCTGTGGCTGTATGCGATAAGGCAGCTACAAGTCACAATTCACTTAGTCATCTCTGAGTCTGAGGATGTATCTCACTCCTCTCGTCATCTAGAACTTCATCCAGCCGTACTGATGGTTTGTCTGCAACTCAACAACAATATTTTCTATGTAATTGTTCAGTAGTCAATGTGTGGTGTACATAGTGATATGTACATAATCATATTCTCGACTTCAGTAGGTAAATACCTACTCATTTCAAGCTCAAAGTCAAAAAGCTTTTATTCAATAATTTGATGATCACTTTGAATCGTCTTTAGGTTTTGTATGATTACTGCAATAGGTAAGTACCTATAATTGTGTATCGACTATCACTACAATTCATAACTCAGAATAAAGTTTGGTCATCCGAGATGAGATTAACTAGAGGTTTTCACTAGGTTTTCACAGGTTTTCACTAAAACATTACCTTCGATGGCGACATGGGCATTGGAAAAACTTTATATTTTTTTTTCCATCTTTCCACTTCTGAGCTGTAACGTCGTCTTTTTGTACGTCACATTGTTACTTCGTAAATCAAACTTCAGAGTTCATTTAAGACAATAGCTCTATTCGGAATAATAAATACATTTCTCTAATTAATATCCATTTACAATATCTCATAGGTTAACCACACAATGCTCCTTCTTATTTTTTTAGGTTGTCATTCAGTTACCACTGCCACGCAGGTGACAGCTGACATTTATGACAACGTCATGTATACATTCAATAATATTCTTTTACACTACTTACTTTCTATTAGGTACCTATTTACAATTTTTGAAATACCTACCCATAAACCGGGATAAAACTTTCAGATGGCTTCAAAGCACACAGTCATGTCCGTAGCCTTATGATTACAAACAATTAATTTGTTACCTACCTTAGGTAGGTACCTACTACTTGGCTTTGAGTTCATCAGGAACGAGTCACGCCTGCTACTTGGGCCCGGCTGGAGGTATTTGCCGTTCCTACGTTTTTTAGATATTATAGTGATAGTTCATTGCATCAGTCTGCCTCAATGCTGGACAACCCATCTCACATCTTATCCAATTGCACCACTTTTATCCGCAGGGGGTGAGCTCTTGATCCAGTACGCGGTCGGCAGCTATCTCGAAGTGAAATGTCCGGCTGGCGATGTCGGCAGGGCGGCGCTCGACGACAAAGCTCTGAGCACAGTTCGCGTGCGCGTCAGCACGCGTGTGCCCAATGTTACCATTAAACTGTGCACCCCACCGCAGCGCGGGTACGCGGCCTTGCTGAACCAGCTCGGCATCACGCTCATGTCACAAGGTCAGCTTGTACTCCAGCTGCCGGCCGGCGGCAACGTGACGCTCAACGCGACGCATCTCGCGGGTCTCCAGCTCGGCGACCTCACGCTCCGCTCGACCGAGCCATCGCCGTCTGCATCGGCCGACCTGCTCCTCCAGCAGGAAGGACTGCGCCGGCTCGAAGTGCGCAGCGTGTCGCTGCCAGCGGAGGCGCTGGAGCCGGTGTCGCTCACGCTTAGCTCCCTGACGCTGGTGGGCGTGGGCTCGATGGTTGTGCCTGCGCCCTTGCTGGCGCGGCTGGAGGCGCTGGTGGTGGACGAGCACGTGCAGTTGGCTGGTGCAGCGCCGGTGCTGCGCGTGCTGAGACAGACGCTGGCGCCGGACGCAGCGCCTCCAGCGGCCGCGCAGCTGACGAACTTGTCGCTGTCGGCGTGGGCCACGAACGGGAGTAGGTGGAGCGCGTGCGACTCGCTGCAGTCGCTGTCGCTGTCGAAGCTGTCGATCTCGTCGCTGCCGGAGCGCTGGCTGGCGGCGTGCAGTGCGCTGGTGTCGCTCGAGGTGACAGCAGCGCGGAACTTGACTTGGCTACCGGAGAGGCTACTAGAAGGCTCGACTGCGCTGACGACGCTGCGGTTCCGAAACTGCGGACTGGAGACGCTGCCGGTGACGCTGTTCGACTCGGTGCCGAACCTGCTCGAGCTCGACCTGAAACTCAACCAACTGAAAACTTTGCCCGGGTCAGTTTCCGAATGACGTTTCATTTGATTTGTTTATTTTAGCAGCTTATTCACCTTCATGTACCTACTGTACCTACCTAGTGCCTATATCGTAGTCTTCAAAACGTTATTTCCAGTTCGTTTAAAATTCATATAAAAACGATTGTACGCCAAGCGCATGGCCCGCTATCCACCGAACGCCTGGTAGGTACCTACCTAACTTTACGAATCCTACGAAAAAACCTAATATTAATTATCATTCAAACTAATTATAAGAAAAGCTCCTCAAGACCTGATACGAGATTAGGTAGGTATGGAATATAATGAATGTGCGCTGTTGGTTTCAGAGGAATATTCACAAGTCGGTCCAAACTGAGAAAGTTGACCCTCGCTATGAACGACTTCGATAAGGACGTGTACGGAGTGCTGAAACCTTTGAACAAATTAAACGAGCTGGACCTGTCTATGAACCGGCACCTCGGCGACGCCTGCTCCGGCTGGCTCGGCTTCCGCAGCGGTACGTATGTAGGTACATAGAATACAATACATAGGTATGTATTGTATTATATATACAATGAACCTCTCCACTCGCCTCTTAGCCGGCCGAGACATTTCATCTCTTGCGACATCTCGTTGTAGGTGACTCGTTCCTGAAGGAGATGCGGGGTCTCATCGTGCTGGAACTACACCACACTAAAGTGTCGCGCATCTGCAGTGACTGGCGCTCCATGCGCCGCCTCAGACGCCTCAACTTACAGTTCACTAACATCGTCAGCCTCTCGGTACGTTCCTATTTCATAAAGTATACTTATTCCCCCCTAACTATATACCTAGGTACCTATACCTACAAACCATTTTGTCTATTCTCGAACGATGAATAAATCCATCTCTGCCCCCCAATGTAGGTTCATTTAGACTAGTTTATCTGTCTATTTATTGCGCGACACCGTGCGTATATATAAATAGATGTGATTGCATCTACCTAGATCAGACCATACAGTCATATAACCTTGTGAGCGCCATCCTGACTCCTAACACTAAAACCCCTACAAACCCTTGCAAACTCTTACCAACCCCTATCAACCCTACCACCCTTTAAAAACTACCACAACCCTCTAACCCCTGAAAACCTTTCCCAACGGTGAAAGAATTTTTCAAATGGGTTCAGTAGTTTCGGAGCCTATTCGATGCAAACAAACCAACAAACAATCAAATCTTTCCTCCTAATATTACTTAGTATACAATAGATAGATTTCGAAGAATAATATTCGTTGTTATCGTGTCCAAATAAATAATAATTATTCTCTCCGTCTCGCCTGCAGTACGATGACGGGCAACAGGAACGCGACAGCGACGTGCAGGGCGCGGTCGTGAACCTGCTGAATACTAAAGTAAAAGAGATCGTGTACACGGAGGAGGAGCAGCGCAAGGCATTGCGAGCTCCGAACGCGACCATCACCCTACTGGTGCCTGATACACTCACGTGCGACTGCGACATGTACTACGCCGTTAGCGCCATTCGCAGCCAGCCCTACCACCTACGTCTGGAGGCGGCGGGACATCGGCCGGTGTACTGCAACATGTCCTCGCGGCCCAAGCTGGACGCCGCCCCACTCAACGACATGCTGTGTGCTGCCTCGTGCGGCACATTGCCGACCGGCTGCACGTGCGCAGGCAGGCAAAGCGGTGACAACCTCTGGTACATGCGGCTCACGTGCGAGGAATCGAACCTGGACCGCGTGCCGGCGGTCACTCGCCCGCCCAAGCTGAAGCACGCCGCGCACGTGGAGTGGGACCTGCGCCTCGCCAACAACAACATCTCCGTGGTGGAGAACTTGCCGTCGGACGTTCGGGTGAGTCGCGATCCCTCGACGCAACCTCGAACCTAAGCTCGGTCCCTGCGTCACCGAGAGCAATGCACCCGTTCGATCCGCTGAAGTAACGGTTGTCGTTTCAGTGGCTGGACTTGCAGAACAACAGCGTGCAGCGCGCGACGGAGCAGGCCGCGGGCGCGCTCGGCGCGCTGCGCTCGCTGCGGCTCGACGCGCGGCCTCTCTCCTGCGCCTGCAACAACTCCGTGCTGCTCCGTGCTGCGGCGAAGCACGCGCTGCGCCCCGCGCGCTGCTCGGACGGACGCGACCTGCGGGACGCGAGCGCCACTCTGGACGTGGACTGCTTCGGGATCGGCGCGTGGCACTCGCCCCTGCTGTGGTCCCTCGGGATCGCGCTAGTGGTGCTGTCCGGCGCGGGGCTCGCGGGGCTCGCGATGCTGTCGCGGCCGACGCAGCGCGCGCGGCTGAAGCTGGCGCTGCGCAGCTGGGGCTGGCTGCCGCGCGACCCGGAGCCGGAGGACGCAGCGCGCCGGTTCGACGCGTTCGTGTCGTACGCGCACGAGGACGAGGCGACCGCGCGCCTGATGGCGGAGCAGCTGGAGGCGCGCGGGTTGCGGCTCTGCCTGCACACGCGGGACTGGGCGCCCGGCGAGTACATTGAGGCGCAGATCGCGGCCTCAGTGCGGAACTCGCGGCGCACGGTGGCGCTCGTGTCGCGGCACTGGACGGCGTCGAGCTGGGCGCGCGTGGAGCTCCGCAACGCGCTGCACGCGAGTCTGGACGCGCCGCGGCTCGTGCTGGTGCTACTGGACGAGGTACATGCGCTGAAGCCGGACCGCGAGCTGCGGCGTTGCCTCGCCACCTGCACGTACATCTGCATCAAACACCCGCACTTCTTGGAGAACCTGCTCAGGGCGGTCCCGCCGCTCGCTCCTATCCCGCCCTCGGCCGTTAAGTCGTGATCTCAGCTCTGCTCATCTCGATCCAGTGTACCTGACTAGTACCCGACGATCGCCGACTGATCGACACCCCCAAGGAATAACATGGTAACTCACTTTTTGCCAATTTTGAGTTACATTTATATTCGTGTTCAAAATAAAAAAAACTGTTTTACTCTCACTCCTGTATCTCTAACCCTTTGGGTATCAAAGTTAGTATTCGTTAAAACATTGTAACTAAGCATCATTTTACATTTCTCGCAGTGAATAAAATGGCATTTTGAGTTACGCAAAGTATATTTAAGTGCCAAAACATTGTTCTCCCGTGAAAAAGATGTCAATTCGAGTTACAATGTTTACAAATAATTTTTTTTAAACTTAAAATTTATGAATCTACCCTAATTTTTAGTCTAGTTATTAGTGTATGTCTAGTTACCATGTTTTTCAATGAAAATTGCATAGTAAAATTTAGAAAAAAAACATCGTAAGTCATGGAAATACACTATACAGGGGTTTTTCAATTAATAGATATACACAATTACATACTCCTATCCCTATAGATGAATAACCAAAAGTTATTTTGAAGTTAAGTTTCACACAAAGATTTTGAGATTTTTTATAAACTTTGACTTGCTCTCCTGTAAAATGGTAAAAAGTGAGATACCATGATATTCCTTGCGGGTGTCGTGGTGATAATCCGCCATTACGATCGGTCACGCTGCCGCGTCGTCGGTAACGCGGATCCGAGGAACTAAATAATTTTAGTCTTTCCGACTAAAGTGAGGCACCGCGCGAAGTGGACGGTCAACGTGGTCGACTGATTGATGTGATTTTTTAGAGCTCTCGAGCTCTACACCTCGGTGTAAAAAAGCGCTGATTAAATCAAGCATCTAATGTTTGGTATTGTACAAACAAATTTTTATTGTAATGTAGTTATTTTTTATTTTATTTAATACTTTATTGCACAAAATTATAAATTGGTCAGCCAACCCAAACGTGGTGGTGTAATGAGGAGGTTGGCGTGCGACATTACAGAGAATAATATCTTAAAAATCTGCTTAAATATTTTAATATTAAAAAATAAAAATAAAAAGCTTAAATATTAACGCTTCCGATTGGTACTGATTTGGACCAGTTGAGCTATCTATAAATCGTTTGCAACGGTTTCTCAACTGTTCCATGTGTATTTGTAAATATTGTAAATACTGTATTAGTTGTAATTTTCTTTGTGAATAAACATTTTTTTTTTACTTAAATATTATAATAAGCACTAGACAAGAAATGAAATGAAATTGTTTATTTTGCTATTTGCAAGTTAGGTTATTTAAATGTGTTCAGGTAATAAACGTGGCGGATCCAGGATTTAGGTCAGGTAGCTAGGGGGTACCTACACCTACCATTTCAAGTGTTCCCAATTTGTGTGCTTCAAGAATGCGTTCTTGCTAAGGTAATAATTACCTACTGATAATTTTTTCATGTTTTTATTAAAATAAAAAGGCTTTGAGCTTGAGGCACGCTACAATTCTATAGATACTTAAGGTCGGTTAGAAACTTAGGGATGGGTGGGTGTCGAAAACCAGTATTTCAGCATACTTTGTTTTTGTTCAACACAGTAATCAATCAGTATTAGGCAGCGAAAAAAAGTATAACACAGTTGTTAGCAATAATGATTGGCAACCCTAAGTGTAGCAAAAAAAACCTTTTGCGACCTAACCTAACAAAAAAAAACCTTACCCGCAAAAACAAACTTTTGCGACCTAACAACAAATATCCAGTGCAACAAAATTAAAAAAAATAACCTTTTGCGACCTTTTTTTTTTTTTTTTTTTTTTTTTTTTTCGGTGAGGAAACTCATTTACGAGTAGACCGGTCTGGGAAGACCGGAATTATGTGGGACTCACCGCCGAAGCAGAATACCCAAACTAAAACCTCACCGGTGTCCCTCTCGCGCCATTCACGCCGGGCCACGGGAACTAAAGCCATCCGCGACTCGACTGGCGAATACCTCTCATACTGAACGGCAGCATTTCACATGCGCCGTCCCTCATTCACTCTGATCTCCTCCACTTGGCATAAGCAACACTGTTGCGCCAGCATTAGACGGGGGCGCTGCACTCGCACAAACATGCAAGTGTTACGCGCATCACCCCGCCCCATTCCTCCACTCTAATCTCCTTGTATACTCATACATCCCCCTTATGGCTTCATAGCCCTCGGCCCCACGGCCCACCTCCGTCGCCTGTCAGGAACACATGACACTATAACGGAGCCCTTGAAGAGGAATCTCTTCGAGCGATGAGGTCCTCCCCTAGGGACTTCACGCCCGAAGAATACACACACCTTATGGCATCACGGCCCACATTCGTCATTAATCCCTGTCAGACTGAGTGGCGCTCTCCTCCCGCATCACGCATGCGCCACCCCTCATTCAGAATATATCTCTCGGCAATGCAAAATGCATCGAATTGGGCGGCGGCGCTACACTCGCACGAATGTGCTTGTGATATGCGCATCGCATCGCCCCACTCCAATCCCCTTTTATTCTCACTCTCCCCTTATGGCTACATGGCCCAAACACACAATCAGTCATGCAGGCGTGCAAGTCGCACGCCTCATTCATCCATCCCTCTCATATGAGTTCACTTACGGAACTCGACGGTTCTCCGCCGACTGGCGGTCGACACCCGTCCCGGGCCGCCTGCGCACTCGCCTGCCAAGGCGCGCCTGAGGATCGCGCTCTCGCAGTCTCTCGGCGTCTTCCTTGGCGGCCATCACCACCTCCGCGAACTCGGCAAGCGCGTTCCAGGCATCCTCCCTGTGGACAATGGAGCGCACAATGCTCGGCAGCGAAAGATCCGCCCCGACCACTGCGACTAGCTCCGCTCTCTCCACTGACCAAGCCGAGCACTCCGCCAAAGTGTGGCGAGCCGTATCTTCGGCACTCCCGCAATGGTGACACTCGGGCGTGGGCTCCGCCCCTGCCACCCTCCAAAGATACCTCCCAAAGCAACCGTGCCCCGAAAGGATCTGCGTAAGGTGGAAAGAGAGGACCCCATGCCTCCTCGTCACCCACCTCTCGAGAACCGGCCGCACCGCATCAATCGTGTCATGGCCGGCAGAAGGTTCCTCCAACGCACGCATCCAGCGCAGAAGAAGGCGCCTGCGCGCTTTCCTGCGCCATCGCAACATACCCTCTTTTGGAAGCGGCTCGCCTGTCGACCGATGCTCAACGACTCGGTCGTAGACCGCAGTGAGCACACGGGCGTCCAACTCCCAAGGAAGGCAGGCCGCCAACACACACGCCGCCTCAAAGGAGATAGTGCGGTAGCCGTGCACCATCCTGAGGCACATCACCCTCTGTGGACGACGCAGGAGAGCCTTATTCGCTCGACCCAGCGCGTCCTCCCACACGGGCGCCCCATACAGGGCCATCGACCGCACCACCTGCACATACAGCCTTCGACAAGGTGCGTAGGGCCCTCCGACGGTCGGTAGCAATCTGCTCAAGGCACCGCATGATGCCATGAGCCGCGGCACCAGCCGACGGAAATGCTCACAGAATGTTAGGCGAGGATCTAGAACAATGCCGAGGTAGCGCATGGCTAGCCCGACATCGATCCACACCCCATCCACCATCACACGAGCACCCGCCATCGGCGCCCGTCGCGGACCATGGAAGCACAGTGCCTCACATTTCGGCAGCGCCACCTTCAATCCCAGTCGCCGTATGCGCTCCAGCACACACTGCACGCCCTCCGTCGCACGCGCAGCCGCATCGTCGAAGCTAGTGCCTCGGGCAGTGACCAGCGTGTCATCCGCGTAGCACGTCACGCTCACGCCTTCCGGCAACGCGCCCCGCAAAACCCAATCGTACCCGATGTTCCACAGGGTAGGCCCAAGGGCCGAGCCCTGTGGAACACCGCGCGTCATAGGTTTTACTTCCCAGGCTAGACGCGCCGGGTACCGGACCTCTCTCTCAGAGAGATAGGCACCGATAATCCGGCGCAAGTAACCCGGGAAGCCGTGATACCTAAGTGCCTCCTCAACACAGGTCCATGGAAGAGAGTTGAAGGCGTTCGATATATCAAGCGAAACAGCCAACAACACCTCCCGTCCCGCGATCGCCTCCTCCGCCATGACCTTCACCTTACGGATCGCGTCGATGGTAGAGTGGGCACGCCGGAACCCGTACTGGGCATCGGAGAGGTTCGGTCCTACATCCTCCATGTGCCGCACGAGGCGGGCGACCAAGACGCGCTCGAAGAGCTTGCCCGCCTCATCCAGCAGCACCAGCGGACGATAGGCGGATGGAGAGTCCTCCGGTCGGCCGTCCTTCTTTAGCAGGACCAGTTTCCCTGCCTTCCACTGACGAGGAAATAGGCCCTGTACAAGACACGCAGTGAGCAGCGCCCTGAATCTCTCCTCGAGAGGGTCGAGTGCGATGACCACCGCACACCCCGGAACTCCATCCAAACCTGGAGCCTTTCTGCGACCACGTAGTCGAAGAAGCGCAACTCCTAGTTCCACCTCTGTCACCTCCGGTACCTCACCGTCGTCATCCTCCTCGACAGCTCCCATGCCAAGCGGTCTCGCCATCGGCGGGGGGAGCAAGTCATCCGCGGGCGGGAACAGAGCAGAGACCACCCGGTCCACCAGCTCCGGCTGCAAGCTCCGAGTGAGCGGCGGTGCCCACGGCCGGAGCTTGTCCCGCACCATCCGGTACGGGCGTCCCCACGGGTCTGCGTCAAGTGAGCTGAGGAACTCCTCGTAGCTCGCATCCTTGGCCGCACCTATGGCAGAGGACAAGGCCTCAACGCACACCCTGTACACCGCGTATAGACGGTCCTCCTCCTCCAGATCACGATGACTGCGGCGGCGGCTGCGTGTGTACGCGCGCCTCGCGCGAGCAGCATCGGCACGCAGCGCCGCAATCTCCGCCGACCACCAATACAAATGGCGCCAAGGAGCTTGGCACCTAAGCCGAGGCATGGCTGCATCGCACGCGCGTGAAAGCGCCAGGCGAAGCCACTCGGCCTCCTCCTCCACGTCCACCTCTGCAGCGACAGCGGTGGGCTTCGACATCCAGGCCTCTACCTCTGCAGCCTCAAGCAGGAGCTCGCGGTCCAGCTTTCTCAGGGCCCAGCGAGGCGGGTCACCCGGCAGGGGTCGCCACGGGTCAATCGGGATAGTGGAGAGAGCAGATACATCGAATCGTACGTACCTGTGATCCGACAGCGTCTCCACTCCCTCCAAGACCTCCCACGCAGAGATGCGGCGTGCGAGGGCAGACGTCGCAAACGTGACATCAACAATCGAGCCGCCAGTTCGCCGCACACACGTGTCGACTCCCCCGACGTTCATCACCGTGAACCCGCCTGCGACAGCCCAGTCTTCCAGCTCCCTTCCTCGCGCATTCGTCACAGAGGAGCCCCACATCGCCGACTTGGCGTTGAGGTCTCCTGCGACAAGCACGTGGCGGGAGCGGCGACTAGCGACCAATGTGTCCAACTCACGTAGGTATCGCTCGAAGCGAGAAAGCGAGGCGTTCGGGGAAAAGTAGACGGCGACTATTAAAGTCTCGTCCACCTCCCCGGCGACCCACCCGCGCCCCTTCGACACCCGTTCCAGCGGCGGCGCTCCGGCAGCCGTCCGAGTGACGATGGCAACAGAGCCACCATCATCACCGACCCAGCCTCCTCGTGACGGCACCCAGTAGGGCTCCGCGACAATCGCCACCTGTATCTGCCACTGCGCTAGGCTCTGAACCAGCAGGTCCTGGGCTCGAGCGCAGTGGTTAAGATTGACCTGCATAAATCTGCTGACGGCCATCTAAGATGCCGTGTCCATGCCGGCCGCCGCTGTCCCTGCCCCTGCACCGGGGGGCGTCGGGCGCTCGGGCTGCGACGAGGCGCTAGGGCCGCCGCTCGCCACTGCTACTCCTCGCTTCTTCGGCGCCGCACACGCTTTGGTGCCGCACCGATGCTCCGCAGGCCTGCCCGCCGCCGCGCACAAGGTGCAGCGCGGCATGGCGTGGCAGGCACCGGCCTTGTGGCCGGGCTCACCGCAGCGATAGCACTGGTCGCTGCGGTCCTCCTCCGTCGGGCAGAGCGCGCGCGTATGGCCCGGCTCCAGGCACTTGAAGCACCGGAGCGGCCGCGTCTCGAGCAACTCCACCCGTGCAGACCCCCATCCAACCTTAAGGCGACCGGCCATGAGGATCGCCCGAGCGGCGAGCACCGGGCATGCCCGAGCGGCGAGCACCGGGCATCGAACCCAGGCCGCACTCGAGCCAAACCTATCGTGTCGTACCTCACCGCAAGTGACGGCGGTCACCTCGCATGCGCCTACTTTCGCCACCGCCGTAGCAATCTCAGGCGCGGCAATCGACTCATCGAAGCCGGAGATCCGCAGCTCTGCGGATTTCACCGGCCTCGATATTCGCACCTCTGTGGCGTTTAGCTCCTCCGCAAGCCGGCGGGCTAGCGCGTCCGCTTTCGCGCCGGCCGCGGCACCGCCGCCCGCCACCTCCAGCATGCGCGCCCCCGTAGCCGACACTCTAAACTGCACGCGCTCAATTTCTAAGGAGGCGAGGTCTACCTTAGACCGCGCCTCAGAAATAACGCGTGCGTAAGTCACGCCCTGCTCTATCGCCGCGGGCTGCAGAGTGAGCACCACGGTGGCCGAGCGCGCCGGACGCAGCCTGCGTGCGGCCAGCTGGTTGGGCGGCAGCGCCGACGGCGGCACTCTGGCGGGCCCGCGCGGCCCTCCGGCCGCAGCAGACGAGGCGTTGCCCGCGTTTTCCGCGTCGGGTACACGGCGCCCCGCCATCGTCTTCCTCCTCCTACCTCCTCGCCGACGGCGGCGAGCGGGGGCCGACTCGGCCTCGGCTTGCGCCGCAGTCGCGGCAGGCCGGTCGTCATCCTCCATGTCGTCATCATCCACGACAACCGTCTCCACCGCCGCAGGCGCCACAGACACGCGTGGCGGAGCAGCGGGTGCAGCCCGCGCAGTAGCGGGTGCAGCCCGCGCAGCAGCTCCGGCCGACAGCACGGTACGCACTGGGGCCGCCACCGACCTTGCTACTCTGGCGGCGGGGGCCGCAACTCTCGCCGCAACCGGCGCGGCAACACGGGCGGGAGGCGCCGCCCGCACCGCGGCACCCGCAGCGGTCCGCACAACAGATCGTGCGGTGGGCCGTGCTGGCGGCACAGCGCGCACCGGCACGGCCAAAGGCGCCGGCGCCGCTCGAGCCAGCGCAGGACGTCCGACCGCGGCCGCATACGAGACGTTCCTGGCGGCGGCGAGCGGCGGCCGCAGGCGCGGCTCCGGCAAAAGCCTACTCTCAAAGGACTCCAGTCGGGCATTGACCATGGTGCCTACCTGCTCCATGATCGACCGGCTGCGTCCCTCCTCATCTACAGGCGCCGCGTCAGTGACGGGCGCAGTGCGGCGCAACGCCTGCATCTCCTCCTTCAGGAGCTGCATGTCGCGCCGCATCGCCGCCATCTCGGCACGGAGCCGTTCATTCTCCTCCGCTAAAAGGCGGGACTCCTCAGCAGTCGTCCGGCTGCTAAGCTCTGCAACTGCATCCGAGATGGACGCAGTCGCAAGCTTCAAGCCTCCGAGGAGCTCCCCCTTTATATTTTTGGACTTGCGTCCCACCTCCGCGATATAGGTAATTGCTTTGGTAGCCCTACTTACCAATTCCGCCGTTGAAACCGGCACTCGCGACGCAGATGCGTTCGGCGCCGTCGCACGATGATACTCGACCGTCAGGTCGGCCACATCGCGCTCAGCGCGAAGCATAAAGTCGGAGCGCCTTGCCTCCTTCACTTCGCCCGCCGTCATGCGCACCTTACCGCGCGCAGCACTAGACGCACGAGTCGTGACGCGCGCCACCTTGTCGGCGCACGGAGCCCCAACGTTCAAGTCGGAGTCCCACGACCCGTCGGAGTCGTCGTCAGACTCGTGGTGCCGCTTTGTCACCGGCTTCTGCCACAACCTACCGGTTGTCGCCGCGACAGCAACCGGCACAAGGCTTCGCGCAGCCACTGCGGGCGCAGCCCTCGTCGCGGCGACTCCAGCCGTCGCCGCCGCACCAGCGCGCACCGCGGGCACCGGTAATGCACTCGCGCCCCCTCCGGGCGAAGCGCCGGCCTGCACCGCGGGCGCCGCCTTCGGGCGCGCACTCCCACGCACAGTGCCCGCCGCGTTTGTTCGCGTCGCAGGCACCGTCACACCTTTTCCCATCTTGGGTGCCGCCGTAGGTCCCGCTTTGGAGACCCCGGCCACAGCGGCGCCAGTCTGGTCGGCACGCGCGCTAGCCACCACGGCAGCCGTCCCAGACCTCGCCTGTGCTGCATCCATCACGGCGAAAAACCGTCACAGACACTGACTGCACAAAGCACTCACAAAAACAACATAAAATGTAGCGATTTTTTCAAGTTTTGAGGTTATGTGTAAAACTCGAACACAAAATCACAACAAACACATAAAAAGCCTGGGATTTTACTCCCGGACACGCCCCGGGCCCTGAAAAGGGCCTCTTGAACAATTTCAAACACCTTCCGCACGATTTCGGCACAAAAACAATAAATCATGAAAAACACGACCGCGTGTTTTCAATGCCAATCAACCTCTAACCTTTTGCGACCTAACCTAATTAACAAACCTTACTCGAAAAAAAAATCTTTGCAATCAAAACTACAAAAAAATATTTTGCAACATAACCTAAAACAAAACTCCTGTGCAACAAAACAAAAAAAACCTGCGACTTTATTATAAAAAAAAAAAACCTAACCCGCAAAAAAAAAAAAATTGCGACCTAACCTAACCACAAAACATAAATCTTTGCAATCAAAACTACAAAATAATGTTTTGCAACATAACCTAACAAAAACCTGCGACATATTATAAAAAAAAAACCTAACCCGCAAAAAAAAACTATAGCGACCTAACAAACTAAAAAAAAAAAAAAAAAAACCTTAGCATAAAACTCCTGTGCAACAAAATAAAAAAAAAGGTTAGGTTAGGTTAGGTTAGGTTAGGTTAGGTTGGGGTGCTAGGCCGGGGTGCTAGGCCGGGTAACCTCCACGCGGTGCACCCTGGAAACACCATGAAACACGCCCGCAGAGTACTGTGGACGTGTTTCATGGTGGCCAGTAACCCGGCACGGTGGGCCTCTCCGCGTGTCCCTCTGATAAGCAGAGGGCACTGCGTGATGAGGCAGGGTAGACTTCGGTCTACCCAGGTGGGTCCGGGCCCCCTTGTTTGGTGGCCCGGACGACGGGGGCCTTAGGCCCCCGAGCGGGGGAGAGCGCGCGGGACGACGCGGAACTGTCCCGCGCCGCTCTGACGCATGGTGGCGAATGGCGGGACCGCAGTAGAGCACCGGCCCCGCATAGCAGACATTCGCCACCAGCGGACGGGAACGGCCGAGCCGCTTGCCGTTCCCAGGCCCCACCCTGCAAGGGGAGGGGCGTGCGGGCCCCGCTGTAATGGCGGGCTTCGTCGGCGGGGGACTGGACGTAAAGGCTCTGCCGGTTTCCCAGTCCCCCCCCACTAAGACGACGCAGGAGCGCCGCTGGGTTTTTAGTGGGTATACCGGCCTTTGACCCAGGCCGGGGAGTCCCACATACCCCCCTTCATGCTCTCTAGTGAAGGGGGGATGCGTCATGCATTTTCCCAGCGCAAAAAAAAAAAAAAAAAAAAAAAAAAAAAAAAAAGGGGTGCTAGGCCGGGTAACCTCCACGCGGTGCACCCTGGAAACACCATGAAACACGCCCGCAGAGTACTGTGGACGTGTTTCATGGTGGCCAGTAACCCGGCACGGTGGGCCTCTCCGCGTGTCCCTCTGATAAGCAGAGGGCACTGCGTGATGAGGCAGGGTAGACTTCGGTCTACCCAGGTGGGTCCGGGCTCCCTTGTTTGGTGGCCTGGACGACGGGGGCCTTAGGCCCCCGAGCGGGGGAGAGCGCGCGGGACGACGCGGAACCGTCCCGCGCCGCTCTGACGCATGGTGGCGAATGGCGGGACCGCAGTAGAGCACCGGCCCCGCATAGCAGACATTCGCCACCAGCGGACGGGAACGGCCGAGCCGCTTGCCGTTCCCAGGCCCCACCCTGCAAGGGGAGGGGCGTGCGGGCCCCGCTGTAATGGCGGGCTTCGTCGGCGGTGGGACTGGACGTAAAGGCTCTGCTGGTTTCCCAGTCCCCCCCACTGAGACGACGCAGGAGCGCCGCTGGGTTTTTAGTGGGTATACCGGCCTTTGACCCAGGCCGGGGAGTCCCACATACCCCCCTTCATGCTGTCTAGTGGAGGGGGGATGCGTCATGCATTTTCCCAGCGCAAAAAAAAAAAAAAAAAAAAAAAAAAAAAAAAAAAAAAAAAAAAAAAAAAAAAAAGGTTAGGTTAGGTTTTTTTTTTTTTTTTTAATCTATTACAAGTTTCTATAGGCATAAGCGCCCATACCCTTTTTTAGTTTTACATAATTTTTGTCACTTAAATAATTTAAATTATCACGTCTATTGCTCCGTTTTGGAGTACTCAAAATGTTTGTTACAATTTTGAAAGCTTATTATAATTACAAATTGTTCTTAAATGTTCTATACCTAATATTGCTTACTTAACTTTTTCTACTATATTCTAAACATGCGATATAATAAACTTAATTATATTATATATCATTTTTTTTTTTTTTTTTTCTTTTAATTTTTTTTTTTTTTTTTTTTCTTGTTTTTTTTTTTGTTTTTTAATTTTTTTTTTTTTTTTTTTTTTTTTTTTGTTAGTTTCTTACTTTATCTAGTTACATGCTTATTATTAGACAGATTTGTTATAAAACTTATTTTTACATTATCTTTCGTCAGTTTATTTTGTGTCAGAGCTGTCGGGACAGTTACACGGTACTTTAAGTAGAGACTGCACTATTCCCGATCTATTGACCCGGTACTTCGCCTTCTCCGACTTCCAGCAAACTGTCCGCGACCACTAGGTTGCGACTGCGGATCGCCATGTTGATGTTATAGTCCTTTATTTGGCTTGACGTTGCTGACAATGCCCTTTGTATGAACCTAGCCGTTGCGTCATCCTCACAGCCAGCTGTGTAGTACACACAGCTGTGTGTGTGTCTTGTGATCGCCACGACTGCGTGAGAGACACTACTGTGTAGTTGTGTCTTCTTTTTGGCAGTCCTGACGATTATGACACTCTTGAAGGTGAGCCCCTGAGCCTCATGGATGGTATGGACCTGCGAACCTTCCACTTTGCCAAAGCCCAGATCGATCAACATTAGCTTCTCGGTCTGGGTGTGAACAAGATAGAGGGTGTTCGATTTCTTCGGGATCCGTGACTCGTCGTAGGTCTCTAGGCTTAAGGATCTCACTCTTGGTACTGCTGAGAATATGCCGCTGTAGATTTCGTTCAGCACATACGCTACGTCCAGGGGGTTTCTACGCGTGCAGAGCAGCTCCTGTGTGATTTTGGTAGCCAGGTTGGGTCGGGTGTATTTCATGGCGAAGAGGTTGTCACGGTCTATGTAGGGTAGTTGGTTATAGTCTCCGAGGAGTAGGACTTCTGCGGCTCCTGTTAGTTTGGCTGCCATCACTACTGCCCCAAAGTGACTCATAAGGGCCTCGTCTATGATCACCCGGTTACAGACTCCGTCTCCCTTCTGTCCGTTTACCAACAACGAGGCCATGGTCCGCACTCTGGTGTTTACGGCTGTACCCATCTTGGGGGTCAACTTTTCCCTCATGTCACGTAACGCTTCTGTGGTTGCTGTTGTTACTATATCCTCGTCACTTTTGATGTTGTTGATTACCCACGTGGTTTTTCCACAACCCGGAACTCCGTTGATCCAGGTTATCTTTGGAGTCGCTTGGTGCTTGAAGGCGCCGCTGGTACCAATTCTCCCGGACAGGCTTTCTGCCATTTCCAGGATCCTTTCTTCCAGCATTACCTTCGTACACTTAGCAACTACCACAATGGGGTCGTTTTGGGGGGTTTTAAAGACAAGTCTTTCGACTTGCCGTGTCTTTTCTTCGTCGAGCGGCACAAACCCACTGGTGAGGTTGTACGCCGCCATATACTGCCCTGCCACGTTCCCTCGCAGTACCCGAGATGTGTTGTTGTCGTACACCGCGGCGTCTGATTCTTCGAGTTCCATCTCCAGCTGTCTTTCGTTGCCCTTGATGAAGGTCTGCAAAATGGATTTGCAGGTTTCCTTTTTAACAACAAGTGTGGCTCTTAGAACAGCTTGGTACTCAAGGAATGCATTTGACAGATGGTCCGCTACGCTCTCCGGTTCAACGAGTTTCGCTGGCTCTACCAAACCCTTTTCTGCTTTTGTTCGGATTGAGGTGATGATTTTTTCACTTTTTTTGCGTGTTACATCCGTGGGTTTCCTCTCCGATGCTCGAGTTTTCTCGACTTTTCCTTTTGTTGGCCTCGACACGACATTGTGCAATGCACTAGAAAGCACCCCAGCTACCGTCTTCAAGACGTCTCTGGGCTGTTTTTCACGCTTTTGCTTTAGATGTTCTTGTTTGGCCTCTGCTGTTTTGTGTTGGAGACGTTCGGTTAGGTTAGGTTAGGTTAGGTTAGGTTAGGTTAGGTTAGGTTAGGTTAGGTTTTTTTTTTTTTTTTTTTTTTTTTTTTTTTTTTTTTTTTTTTTCCTAAGTGTCCCTCAGACATGGTGGTCCGAGACTTTTGTATTACGATTTTTATTATTTACACAATTTCGTGTTCAAAAAAAAAATTTGCATATTGAATTTTTACAAATTTTGAATAGTGCCAAATATTTTACTATTATTTTATCTATTCTGTTTTATCTGCTTTCTTCTACTTTCATCTACTATTTCACAATTCTTCGAGTGTATAAAAAATGGTTTTCACCTGGAATCCAGAAACTATAATCAATTACCTACTTTGTTCATGTTTTGCTTGTTATTTTAATCTAATAATACCCTATATTTTATACTATTTTTGCTAATTCTAATATTATGTTATCGCTGGTTGTTTTATATACATTAATATATAAATTTCCAACAAGACTTATCTAACTATTGTTTTGAATTTTGACTTATTTATTTTACCTACCGATTAAATTTCTTATCACTAATTTTTGGTTTTTCCGCTCGCGGACTTTTTATTACCGAGAGCATTCTTCACTTTTCAGAGGTAAGCGGTGGACCATGGTCAACATGGTCCAGGGCGTTTACTTGGACAGCTAGTAGTTCTATTATTGCTCTTCTGTCTTCGTCCGGGCCACCTTAGCGATGGTACGCTATGGTTGATCTCGCCAGTGCGTCCCACTTCCTCCTGATTGCACACTCAGGACTGAAGGCGCTGTGATCTGCCTTTTCAGCCTTTGCGTGCAGGCAGTTGCAGCAGGAAGGGGTCGCACCGGCGAGCCAATCAGCACACTCCGTTCTCATGTGGGGCCCCCCACAGTGGCTGCATTTGACGGTGGTCTCCGTGCAGAACCGTCGCCCATGGCCATAGCCGAGACACAGCGAGCATTGCACAAGTGGTGACTGGTCAGCCACTTTTACTCGCTGGAGGTCTATGACGACGGTTCCAGCACGGACCAGACGCTGCCAAACTGCGGGAGACACCCTCATGATTATGTGCTGCGTTTGGTTGTTTCTAGTTTTCTTTTTATATGCTATTTCTGTTTTATTTGTTTGCCTATCTATGTCTTCTAAAATTTTTTCATTTTGTATCCAGAGTGATTCCATGATTTCTACATCACTATTATAAATAAAAACATTTTTCAAAATAACCAACGGATTTTTATTTTTCATCTCTTCCACATTCAACTCTTCCGCACCCTTTAATCTTTCCTTAACTTGCTGTCTTTCCTCCTCTGTTCTGCACCCCACAATCACTTTTTGGTCTTTTGCTTTTCGGATCCTTTCTATAGTTATTCCTCCTTCCTTTGCCTTAATAGTATCTCTTATCTTCCTCATTACTTCCTCGCCCGAATCTACCTCGTCCTTTGATGTTACGACTACCGAGTATAGCGCGGCGCGCTCAGGGAACTGCCTCCCAGGGTGCGCCGCTGCTACACTCGCGTACGTCTGCTTGTCCATCCTCTCCTGTTGCATCTCCATTTTCTTCTGTAATCTTTCCATTCTGTCACTATTTTCACGTATGAGCCGTGCGTGCTCTTCCATCCTCTTAATAAGGTCTATTTCTTCCTTTCCTTTTTCTTTTTCTGGTTCCTTTCCTTTCTCTGGTTCACTTTCTTTCTCTGGCTCGTTTATCCTATCATTCCGTTTTTCTTTCTCACTTTCCGCTTCCTTCACCAACTGATACAGGCGTTCGATGGCGTGAAGCACCTCCGTTTTTATCTCCGTTTTTATGTTTCTCGAGTTCCCCATATTAACCTTTGCTTTCGTAAGACAGGCCTTCGCTTCTGCAAGCCGGCTGGTGTATTTGGGCTGCGTCGGTGGACTCCTCACGGCCTCAATCGGTACTTTCACACCCACTCTACTTCCCTGTGAAAGCACCTTTTTCGTCCTTGGGGGGTCCACCGGCGCAACTTTCTTCGGGGTGGTTGGGGTAAGTGGGTCAGCTTTACCAGCTTCCCACTCCCCGATACTTCTGCGGACGCTAGAAGTTGAAGGCCTGTCGTTTTCGTGCACAGCTGGTGGTGTAGTTGAGGTTCTCCTGGGGAACTCGTTGGAGGTCTTGCTGCTCTTGGCAGGGGTGCGGAAACCAAACATGTTGGTAAGGGGTTGAGGGACACGTTAAAATCTAAAGTAAATTTGTAAAAGTTGTAAATAATATTATATATTAAGTAAATTTGTAAAAGTTGTAGATATCAATTAAAATAAAATAAAAAATATTTGTAAAAGTTGTAAATGTGTAAAAATTTCAGTCAAATATCCTATCCTAACAAAAACACTAACCTAATTTTGTGTTCCTTGTAAGAACAGTCTTATGTAAACATAAATTTGGTGAAAACCAAAATTTCAAGTGTCAAAAGGAAGTGGGGTCAATTTTAGACTCTTTGATGACTATACTCAAAAAGCGTATCGTTACACGATTTCAATTTCGAAAACCGGGTCAATTTATAAGCGATAGTTTAAAAGTTATTAAGGGTTGAAGGTGGCCTCCCCTGTGGAAAACCACTTTTCTTACCTTAGTAACTGCAATCTTCGTTTTTTTCTTGATTTTTGTCGATAATCGTGTTTTTTCTGTTGCAGGTACGTGCGGAGACGTCGGGCAGAGGTGAACCAGCCACGGGATGTGCAGAAACACGCAAGATGGACGAGACAAAATTCAAAAACGCTCAAAAAAGCCCAAAATGTAGCGAAATTGACGGAAAATCGTACTTTTCCGAATATTTTTCTAAGACAAGTGCCCAAATGCACTCGCTCTACGGATAGAGCGCGTCGAGCCGCTTCTAATGATGTAACGCACGGCTATGAACACTTAAAGTTGGAGTCAGGAAAAATATTTTCGGTTTTCGCCTAAGACAAAATTGCGTTTTTGAGCGTAAAAACGCTAAGTAAATAGCTTTTCGCTATCAAAAACGAAACTTCGCCACCGGGGCGCAACCAGTACGTCGAACTACGATTTTTAAGCTACTAAAATAATTTATTCACTTGTAAAAATAATTTTGAAAATAATTTTGTTGAAATTGTACTAAGTCCCTATAAAATTATGCGAAAAATGTCAAAATTTCACGTTTTTTGTATAGAACGTGGGTCCTATTATAATTTATTCGCACAATGGGTGCCGAGACGCTTAATTTGATGTATCGCACGCAATAGTAGGTCACCAAAAAATTTTCAGTTTTTGTATGCAGTATGGCCAAATCGTCTCACTTAGGTGGATTTTGAACAATCTCGATTTTGGACGGTCGGGCGTTTTTCTTGATTTTTGTCGATAATCGTGTTTTTTCTGTTGCAGGTACGTGCGGAGACGTCGGGCAGAGGTGAACCAGCCACGGGATGGGCAGAAACACGCAAGATGGACGAGACAAAATTCAAAAACGCTCAAAAAAGCCCAAAATGTAGCGAAATTGACGGAAAATCGTACTTTTCCGAATATTTTTCTAAGACAAGTGCCCAAATGCACTCGCTCTACGGATAGAGCGCGTCGAGCCGCTTCTAATGATGTAACGCACGGCTATGAACACTTAAAGTTGGAGTCAGGAAAAATATTTTCGGTTTTCGCCTAAGACAAAATTGCGTTTTTGAGCGTAAAAACGCTAAGTAAATAGCTTTTCGCTATCAAAAACGAAACTTCGCCACCGGGGCGCAACCAGTACGTCGAACTACGATTTTTAAGCTACTAAAATAATTTATTCACTTGTAAAAATAATTTTGAAAATAATTTTGTTGAAATTGTACTAAGTCCCTATAAAATTATGCGAAAAATGTCAAAATTTCACGTTTTTTGTATAGAACGTGGGTCCTATTATAATTTATTCGCACAATGGGTGCCGAGACGCTTAATTTGATGTATCGCACGCAATAGTAGGTCACCAAAAAATTTTCAGTTTTTGTATGCAGTATGGCCAAATCGTCTCACTTAGGTGGATTTTGAACAATCTCGATTTTGGACGGTCGGGCGTTTTTCTTGATTTTTGTCGATAATCGTGTTTTTTCTGTTGCAGGTACGTGCGGAGACGTCGGGCAGAGGTGAACCAGCCACGGGATGTGCAGAAACACGCAAGATGGACGAGACAAAATTCAAAAACGCTCAAAAAAGCCCAAAATGTAGCGAAATTGACGGAAAATCGTACTTTTCCGAATATTTTTCTAAGACAAGTGCCCAAATGCACTCGCTCTACGGATAGAGCGCGTCGAGCCGCTTCTAATGATGTAACGCACGGCTATGAACACTTAAAGTTGGAGTCAGGAAAAATATTTTCGGTTTTCGCCTAAGACAAAATTGCGTTTTTGAGCGTAAAAACGCTAAGTAAATAGCTTTTCGCTATCAAAAACGAAACTTCGCCACCGGGGCGCAACCAGTACGTCGAACTACGATTTTTAAGCTACTAAAATAATTTATTCACTTGTAAAAATAATTTTGAAAATAATTTTGTTGAAATTGTACTAAGTCCCTATAAAATTATGCGAAAAATGTCAAAATTTCACGTTTTTTGTATAGAACGTGGGTCCTATTATAATTTATTCGCACAATGGGTGCCGAGACGCTTAATTTGATGTATCGCACGCAATAGTAGGTCACCAAAAAATTTTCAGTTTTTGTATATGGTTAGGTTAGGTTAGGTTAGGTTGGGGTGCTAGGCCGGGTAACCTCCACGCGGTGCACCCTGGAAACACCATGAAACACGCCCGCAGAGTACTGTGGACGTGTTTCATGGTGGCCAGTAACCCGGCACGGTGGGCCTCTCCGCGTGTCCCTCTGATAAGCAGAGGGCACTGCGTGATGAGGCAGGGTAGACTTCGGTCTACCCAGGTGGGTCCGGGCCCCCCTTGTTTGGTGGCCCGGACGTCGGGGGTCTTAGGCCCCCGAGCGGGGAAGAGCGCGCGGGACGACGCGGAACTGTCCCGCGCGCGACGCATGGTGGTGAATGGCGGGACCGCATTAGAGCACCGGCCCCGCATTGCAGACATTCGCCACCAGCGGACGGGAACGGCCGAGCCGCTTGCCGTTCCCAGGCCCCACCCTGCAAGGGGAGGGGCGTGCGGGCCCCGCTGTAATGGCGGGCTTCGTCGGCGGGGGACTGGACGTAAAGGCTCTGCCGGTTTCCCAGTCCCCCTCCACTAAGACGACGCAGGAGCGCCGCTGGGTTTTTAGTGGGTATACCGGCCTGACGGGAGGCCGGGGAGTCCCACATACCCCCCTTCATGCTCTCTAGTGGAGGGGGGATGCGTCAGGCATTTTCCCAGCGCAAAAAAAAAAAAAAAAAAAAAAAAAAAAAAAAGGTTAGGTTAGGTTAGGTTAGGTTAGGTTACCCGTGGGGGGGTGCTAGGCCGGGTAACCTCCACGCGGTGCACCCTGGAAACACCATGAAACACGCCCGCAGAGTACTGTGGACGTGTTTCATGGTGGCCAGTAACCCGGCACGGTGGGCCTCTCCGCGTGTCCCTCTGATAAGCAGAGGGCACTGCGTGATGAGGCAGGGTAGACTTCGGTCTACCCAGGTGGGTCTGGGCCCCCTTGTTTGGTGGCCCGGACGTCGGGGGTCTTAGGCCCCCGAGCGGGGAAGAGCGCGCGGGACGACGCGGAACTGTCCCGCGCGCGACGCATGGTGGCGAATGGCGGGACCGCATTAGAGCACCGGCCCCGCATTGCAGACATTCGCCACCAGCGGACGGGAACGGCCGAGCCGCTTGCCGTTCCCAGGCCCCACCCTGCAAGGGGAGGGGCGTGCGGGCCCCGCTGTAATGGCGGGCTTCGTCGGCGGGGGACTGGACGTAAAGGCTCTGCCGGTTTCCCAGTCCCCCCCACTAAGACGACGCAGGAGCGCCGCTGGGTTTTTAGTGGGTATACCGGCCTGACGGGAGGCCGGGGAGTCCCACATACCCCCCTTCATGCTCTCTAGTGGAGGGGGGATGCGTCATGCATTTTCCCAGCGCAAAAAAAAAAAAAAAAAAAAAAAAAAAAAAAAAAAAAGGTTACCCGTGGGGACGCCCGTACCGGATGGTGCGGGACAAGCTCCGGCCGTGGGCACCGCCGCTCACTCGGAGCTTGCAGCCGGAGCTGGTGGACCGGGTGGTCTCCGCTCTGTTCCCGCCCGCGGATGACTTGCTCCCCCCGCCGATGGCGAGACCGCTTGGCATGGGAGCTGTCGAGGAGGATGACGACGGTGAGGTACCGGAGGTGACAGAGGTGGAACTAGGAGTTGCGCTTCTTCGACTACGTGGTCGCAGAAAGGCTCCAGGTTTGGATGGAGTTCCGGGGTGTGCGGTGGTCATCGCACTCGACCCTCTCGAGGAGAGATTCAGGGCGCTGCTCACTGCGTGTCTTGTACAGGGCCTATTTCCTCGTCAGTGGAAGGCAGGGAAACTGGTCCTGCTAAAGAAGGACGGCCGACCGGAGGACTCTCCATCCGCCTATCGTCCGCTGGTGCTGCTGGATGAGGCGGGCAAGCTCTTCGAGCGCGTATTGGTCGCCCGCCTCGTGCGGCACATGGAGGATGTAGGACCGAACCTCTCCGATGCCCAGTACGGGTTCCGGCGTGCCCACTCTACCATCGACGCGATCCGTAAGGTGAAGGTCATGGCGGAGGAGGCGATCGCGGGACGGGAGGTGTTGTTGGCTGTTTCGCTTGATATATCGAACGCCTTCAACTCTCTTCCATGGACCTGTGTTGAGGAGGCACTTAGGTATCACGGCTTCCCGGGTTACTTGCGCCGGATTATCGGTGCCTATCTCTCTGAGAGAGAGGTCCGGTACCCGGCGCGTCTAGCCTGGGAAGTAAAACCTATGACGCGCGGTGTTCCACAGGGCTCGGCCCTTGGACCTACCCTGTGGAACATCGGGTACGATTGGGTTTTGCGGGGCGCGCTGCCGGAAGGCGTGAGCGTGACGTGCTACGCGGATGACACGCTGGTCACTGCCCGAGGCACTAGCTTCGACGATGCTGCTGCGCGTGCGACGGAGGGCGTGCAGTGTGTGCTGGAGCGCATACGGCGACTGGGACTGAAGGTGGCGCTGCCGAAATGTGAGGCATTGTGCTTCCATGGTCCGCGACGGGCGCCGATGGCGGGTGCTCGTGTGATGGTGGATGGGGTGTGGATTGATGTCGGGCTAGCCATGCGCTACCTCGGCATCGTTCTGGATCCTCGCCTAACATTCTGTGAGCATTTCCGTCGGCTGGTGCCGCGGCTCATGGCATCATGCGGTGCCTTGAGCAGATTGCTACCGAACGTCGGAGGGCCCAACGCACCTTGTCGAAGGCTGTATGTGCAGGTGGTGCGGTCGATGGCCCTGTATGGGGCGCCCGTGTGGGAGGACGCGCTGGGTCGAGCGAATAAGGCTCTCCTGCGTCGTCCACAGAGGGTGATGTGCCTCAGGGTGGTGCACGGCTACCGCACCATCTCCTTTGAGGCGGCGTGTGTGTTGGCGGCCTGCCTTCCTTGGGAGTTGGACGCCCGTGTGCTCACTGCGGTCTACGACCGAGTCGTTGAGCATCGGTCGACAGGCGAGCCGCTTCCAAGGGAGGGTATGTTGCGCTGGCGTAGGAAAGCGCGCAGGCGCCTTCTTCTGCGCTGGATGCGCGCGCTGGAGGAACCTTCTGCCGGCCATGACACGATTGATGCGGTGCGGCCGGTTCTCGAGAGGTGGGTGACGAGGAGGCATGGGGTCCTCTCTTTCCACCTTACGCAGATTCTTTCGGGGCACGGATGCTTTGGGAGGTATCTTTGGAGGGTGGCAGGGGCGGAGCCCACGCCCGAGTGTCACCATTGCGGGAGTGCCGAAGATACGGCTCGCCACACGCTGGCGGAGTGCTCGGCTTGGGCAGTGGAGAGAGCGGAGCTAGTCGCAGTGGTCGGGGCGGATCTTTCGCTGCCGAGCATTGTGCGCTCCATTGTCCACAGGGAGGATGCCTGGAACGCGCTTGCCGAGTTCGCGGAGGTGGTGATGGCCGCCAAGGAAGACGCCGAGAGACTGCGAGAGCGCGATCCTCAGGCGCGTCTTGGCAGGCGAGTGCGCAGGCCGCCCGGGACGGGTGTCGACCGCCAGTCGGCGGAGAACCGTCGAGTTCCGTAAGTGAACTCATATGAGAGGGATGGATGAATGAGGCGTGCGACTTGCACGCCTGCATGACTGATTGTGTGTTTGGGCCATGTAGCCATAAGGGGAGAGTGAGAATAGAAGGGGATTGGAGTGGGGCGATGCGATGCGCATATCACGAGCACATTCGTGCGAGTGTAGCGCCGCCGCCCTATTCGATGCATTTTGCATCGCTGAGAGATATATTCTGAATGAGGGGTGGCGCATGCGTGATGCGGGAGGAGAGCGCCACTCAGTCTGACAGGGATTAACGACGAATGTGGGCCGTGATGCCATAAGGTGTGTGTATTCTTCGGGCGTGAAGTCCCTAGGGGAGGACCTCACCGCTCGAAGAGATTCCTCTTCAAGGGCTCCGTTACAGTGTCATGTGTTCCTGACAGGCGACGGAGGTGGGCCGTGGGGCCGAGGGCTATGAAGCCATAAGGGGGATGTATGAGTATACAAGGAGATCAGAGTGGAGGAATGGGGCGGGGTGATGCGCGTAACACTTGCATGTTTGTGCGAGTGCAGCGCCCCCGTCTAATGCTGGCGCAACAGTGTTGCTTATGCCAAGTGGAGGAGATCAGAGTGAATGAGGGACGGCGCATGTGAAATGCTGCCGTTCAGTATGAGAGGTATTCGCCAGTCGAGTCGCGGATGGCTTTAGTTCCCGTGGCCCGGCGTGAATGGCGCGAGAGGGACACCGGTGAGGTTTTAGTTTGGGTATTCTGCTTCGGCGGCGAGTCCCACATAATTCCGGTCTCCCCAGACCGGTCTACTCGTAAATGAGTTTCCTCACCGAAAACAAAAAAAAAAAAAAAAAGGTTAGGTTAGGTTAGGTTAGGTTAGGTTAGGTTGGGGGACGGCAATGAGGGCCGCCGATGATGCGGCCCGAGCCGAGATGCTGGAGGGGCTCAACAGGGATCCGTACGGGAGACCATACAAGGCGGCGCGGAACCAACTGCGCCCCTCTGGTCCCCCGCTAACGGAGTCCTTAGAGCCGGCATTGCTGGATAGGGTGGTTCGGTCCCTGTTCCCGTCCGGGACCAACTTTACCCCACCAGCGATGGACCCCCCGCGGGAAGTGGCTCCGCCGGAGGAGGAGGTACCTCTGGTCACGGTGGAGGAGCTTGGCGAGGTGACTCTCCGTCTCCGCGCCAAGAAGACGGCTCCAGGGCCGGACGGCGTCCCTGCGCGGGTGGTGGCGATTGCCATCACCCAGATGGAAGAACGGTTTCGGGATCTCTTCAGCGCGTGCCTCACCGCTGGGAGATTCCCGAAACCGTGGAAGGAGGGCCAACTGTGCCTCCTCCGAAAGGAGGGACGTCCGGCGGACTCCCCCTCGGCATACCGGCCCATCGTTCTGCTCGATGAGGTCGGTAAGCTGTTCGAGGGGGTTGTCGCCAGCCGGCTAAATGGCCACCTGCTGGAGGTGGGGCCGAACCTGTCGGACGCCCAATTCGGATTCCGAAGAGGGCGTTCGACGGTGGACGCGCTGGCCCGGCTCAAGGGCCAGGTGAGGGAGGCGGTGGAGGCGAGGGAGGGGGTATTGGCTGTGTCGTTCGACATAGCCAACGCATTCAACTCCGTCCCCCACCCGACAATACTAGAGGCGCTCCGCTATCATGGAGTGCCTGAGTACTTGCGGAGCCTCCTGGCCAGCTACCTGCAGGACCGAGAGGTCCTCCTCGTGGACAGAGCTGGCCAGCTAAGGCGGTACAGTGCGGAGTCTGGTGTTCCACAGGGGTCCGTCCTAGGACCCCTGCTGTGGAACATCGGCTTCGACTGGCTCCTGCGGGGAGCTCTCCTCCGAGGCACGAATGTCATCTGCTATGCGGATGACACTCTCCTCACTGCCCGGGGGAGAGACTTCAGGGAGGCGGCGAGCCTGGCCTCGGCTGGCGGATCCTTGGTTGCGGGAAGGATCCGCCGGCTTGGATTGCGGGTGGCGCTGCACAAGACCGAGGCCGTGTTCTTCCACGGGCCTCGGCAGCGCACCCCCACCGACGGCCACATCGTCGTAGAGGGCGTTAGAGTCGAGGTGAAGGCCCAGATGAAATATCTGGGCCTGATCCTTGACAGCCGGTGGCGCTTCGGCCCGCATTTCAGCGGGCTGTCAGCGCGCCTGCTGAAAGTCGCGGGCGCGCTGTCTTGGCTCCTCCCAAATCTGGGGGGGCCTAAAGCACGATGCCGGCAATTATATGCCGGCATCCTGAAGAGCATGGCCCTCTACGGGGCCCCCATCTGGGCGGACTCCCTCCAAAGGAGGGAGAACACCGCGGCGTTGCGCAGGCCCCAAAGGGCCATTGCGCAACGGGTGGCGCGGGCCTACCGCTCGGTAGGCTTCGCAGCGGCGTGCGCTCTGGCGGGCACCCCACCCTGGGAGCTCGAGGCGTGGGTGCTCGCCAGAGTTTATGAGTGGACGGCGGGGCGCAGGGCTCTCGGAGAGCATCCCGCCCTGGAAGTGCGGGAGGCCGTCCGGCGAGAGGCGAGGGACGCGATCGTCCACCACTGGACGGAGGACCTCGCCTCTGCCGTGTTTGGTCGCCGAACGCTGGACGCGCTTGGGCCAGTCTTGCAAGACTGGCTCGAGCGACGCCACGGGTTCCTCTCTTTCCATCTGGTGCAGGTGCTGTCCGGGCATGGTTGCTTCGGCACATGCCTGCACCGGATCGGGAGAGAGGAAAGCCCGTCGTGCCACGAATGTGGCGCGGCGGAGGACACGGCGCAGCACACCCTCGAGGTGTGCGCGTCGTGGTCAGAGCCGCGTCGCGGCCTGACTGCGGTAGTCGGGTCGGACCTCTCGCTTCCTAGCGTGGTCAACTCCATGCTGGGAAGCGAGGAGGCCTGGGCAGCGGTCGCCTCCTTTTGTGAGGACGTGATGTCCCAAAAGGAGGCGGCGGAACGTGCGCGGGAGGAGGACCCTCTCGCGCCGCCGCACAGGCGGAAAAGAGGGCGGAGAAGGCCATAGTCGCCCTCTCTCCCTTCATGGTGGTGGATAGCGGGAGACAGGCGCGGGGGCGCCATCTCCTGCATTGCACTCCACCACCAGCGGTCGTTCCACGGCCCTTCCTGCAAGGAGGGGCGTGAAGGGCCTGCTGCAAGCAGGCGGTCGTCGGCGGGGGACTGGACGTAAAGGCTCTGCCGGTTTCCCAGTCCCCCTCCACGTAGACGACGCCGGAGAAACTGGTGGTTTTAGTGGGTACACCGGTCCTATTTGGACCGGGAGCCCCACATAACCCTCCTCATCCCCCATGAGGGGGGTATGCGTAACGCATTTCCCCAGGATAAAAAAAAAAAAAAAAAAAAAAAAAAAAAAAAAAAAAAAAAAGGTTAGGTTGGGGGACCCCCCACAGTGCTTACGTCCACGTCGTGTCCCCTGGTAACGACCCTTTCTGACCACCGTAACGGAGTGGCAGATTGGGCTCGGCTAAAGAGCACTGTGCGTTGTAGACTCTCTTTGCGGTCATCTACAACTTTGCGGAATGCCTAAAAAGCATGCGCGGGACGCCTCCGGGCGTTTCATAAAAGGCCCTTCTCAGGGCCAACCAAAAGGCCCTTCTCAGGGCCAACCCGAGGAAGGCGCGGTATGCCTCGCAACTTCTGCGGTCGGCCTTCACGGCAGGTCGGACGAGTCTTCGGACTCGGAATCCGACAGCGGAACCGTTACGCGGTCGGGCGCTGGCCCGAAGGCGATCACCGACCAAGGTGAATCGCGCAAGCGGGCCTTCCTGAAGGACGGCTCTGGGTCGAGTTCCTCGGAACAGACGAGGAGCGTGCCCAAGAAGAGGGCAGTGAGGGCCAAAAAGAAGGCCACCGTGGCTGATACCCACGACGTGGGTTTGGCTGAAGCGCGGCGTCACCTGAGTCAGACTCGGCGGGCGCAGCTCCAGCAGGACCTGGAGGAGCAGGTCGCTGCTAAGGAGCAGGAGACGCGCACTGCGCGGGCCAAGTCCGGGTACGGGGCGTCCCACGTCCTGTATTCGGACCACTCCTTGGCTGAGCTGGAGCGCATGGCGCTGGAGGACGAGAAGGAGATTGCGGAGGTCGCCTCCAAGTCCTCCAACTTGAAGGGGACAGTCCAAAAGTCCCTAAAGTGTCGGGCCGCGAGCATGCGCGGCATCGTGTGCGAGCTGGTGAAGCGCACCACGACAGAAGAGACGCAGCAACTGCAGGTGAAGGTCGATCGCCTGCAGTCCGAGGTCAGCCAGCTTCATAAGAAGCTGGCCGAAGTCACGGCCCGGCCTGCTCAGGCTCAGGCCAATCCTCGACCGACAGCGGAAGCCCCCTCCTCCCTCTCCTCCGCCAACATTGAGGACATCATCCGCAAGGTTGTCATGGAGGAGAGGGCCTTCACGAGAGCCTGTCTCGATGGGATCGAGGACAGGCTCCTACCGGAGAAGAACCTTCGTCCGCCATTGGCGGCGGACAAGAGGCCCAACAAGCCGGCGCCACCCTCCCAAGGGGAGGATGCCCAACTACCCTCCACCACTCCGTCCAACCAGGCTTGGACGGAAGTGGTGAGGGGAAAGGGTAAGGCCAAAAAGGCGAGAGCGGCCGCCGTCCCCCCCACCGCCCCTTCCGGCCCGTCGCAGGCGACCGGCAAGGGAGGGGGAAAGGGGAAGGGAAAAAAGTCGGCCCCCAAGCCCGCCGCCGCTGCCCCCGCAGCCAAAAGGGCTCCCGCCGGTGGGAGGAAACCTCTGATTCCTCCCAAGACTGCGGCCGTCGTGGTGACTCTCACCGCGGAGGCCGCGGAACGGGGAGAAACGTACGGGTCCGTCCTCAAGCGGGCCCGTGCGAACGCCGATCCCACCAAACTCGGGATCGGTGCAGTCGTATGCCGCCAGACCCAGACCGGAGCTCGAATTTTCGAGTTTGCGGGGGCTCAGGGCGGCGCCAACGCGGACCTCTTCGCAACCAAGTTGCGAGAGGTCATCACGGACGCGGCCAAGGTGGTCAGGCCTGTAAAGTCTGTGGCCTTGGAGGTGACCGATCTCGATGATACGGT
The DNA here is from genome assembly GCA_918843925.1 of Eulithis prunata. NCBI lineage: Eukaryota > Metazoa > Arthropoda > Insecta > Lepidoptera > Geometridae > Eulithis > Eulithis prunata. Next base: position 33,755 of record OU974016.1, on the reverse strand, counting down.
CACCAAAGAGGAGGTGGTGGCGGCGATCGCAGCAACGGGGGGCTGCGACGTCGCAGCAGTGCAGTGCCGAGACATCAGGCCTGGCCGCGGAGGCATGGGCACTGTCCGCCTCGAGTGCCCGGTCGCTGCGGCCAAAGCCGTCCTTGACAAGGGGCGGCTTCCTGTAGGCTTCGGCACCTCCTGCGGAGTCCGGGCACTTCAAGACCAGCCTCTGCGCTGCTTCAAGTGCTTCGGAATTGGGCACACACGGGCCCTCTGTCCGTCCACGGTGGACAGGTCGGACACCTGCTACCGCTGCGGGGAGGCGGGACACAAGTCCGCCTCCTGCAAGGTCACCAAGCCACGCTGCGCAGTGTGCGCAGCCAGTGGCCGACCTGCAGGCCACGTCATGAAGGGGAGGGACTGCAACCCTCCCCCAAAGAAGGGCAAAACACAGGCGACGACCCCGCCTGCCGCTGCGACCGCCGCCCCTGAAGCAGGGACCTCGGCGGCCGATGAGGGAGGTGCGATGTCCGACTAATGGATAGGGTCGAACATCGCATTCTCCAGGCGAACATTAACCACTGTAAAGCCGCCCAGGACCTGCTCATGCAGGCCCTGGCGGAGTGGTTGGTGGACGTGGCGGTAGTCGCCGAGCCGTACTCTGTCCCTGGCCATTGGCTGGGTGATCGGGACGGCTTGGTGGCATTGATTGCGCGGTCTTCCACAGACTCCCCTCCCCTCTCGCTCTTAGAGAGGGGACCGGGATACGTGGCCGCCGCGTGGGGAGAAATAGCCCTGGTGGGCGTGTATTTCTCTCCAAACCGCCCGCTGCAGGATTTCGAGGATTTCCTCGAAATCCTCAGCGCGGTCGCCGGAAGAGCCGCCCCGCGCCAGGTCGCTGTTTTGGGCGACCTGAACGCCAAATCGGTGACCTGGGGCAACCCGGCCGCCTCGTGTAACGTCCGGGGACCCGTCGTCGAGCTCTGGGCGGCCTCGTCCGGTCTGTCTCTCCTGAACAGAGGGACGGTTCAGACGTGTGTGCGGCAACGGGGAGGGTCAGTGGTGGACGTCTCGTTCGCCACCCCCGTTCTTGCCGCCCGCGTCGTGAACTGGCGGGTGGAGATGGTGGAGACACTGTCGGACCACCGCTACGTGCGGTTTGACGTCTCCACCCAGAGCCCCCGGAGGACGGCCCCTCCAGGTCGCTCTCCGTTTCCGCGGTGGGCTCTCACCCGCCTCGACCGTGAGGCGGCTGAGGAGGCGGCGTTCGTCCAGGACTGGCTCACGCCCCCTGTCCAAGTCCTGGACGTGGACTCCGCGGCGGCCCAACTCAGGAAGTCCTTGACCGAGGTGTGCAACTCCAGCATGCCTCGGTCTCACCGTCCACCACCACGACGCGCCGTCTATTGGTGGTCGGAGGAGCTGGCGAGGCTCCGGGCCGCCTGCACAGCGGCAAGGCGGGCCTACACGCGGAGTCGACGGCGCAGCCGGCGAGACCCCGAAGGCGAGGACCTTTTATACGCCTCTTACGTAGAGGCAAAGAGGGTCCTCAAAACGGCAATGAGGGCCGCCGATGATGCGGCCCGAGCCGAGATGCTGGAGGGGCTCAACAGGGATCCGTACGGGAGACCATACAAGGCGGCGCGGAACAAACTGCGCCCCTCTGGTCCCCCGCTAACGGAGTCCTTAGAGCCGGCATTGCTGGATAGGGTTGTTCGGTCCCTGTTCCCGTCCGGGACCAACTTTACCCCACCAGCGATGGACCCCCCGCGGGAAGTGGCTCCGCCGGAGGAGGAGGTACCTCTGGTCACGGTGGAGGAGCTTGGCGAGGTGACTCTCCGTCTCCGCGCCAAGAAGACGGCTCCAGGGCCGGACGGCGTCCCTGCGCGGGTGGTGGCGATTGCCATCACCCAGATGGAAGAACGGTTTCGGGATCTCTTCAGCGCGTGCCTCACCACTGGGAGATTCCCGAAACCGTGGAAGGAGGGCCAACTGTGCCTCCTCCGAAAGGAGGGACGTCCGGCGGACTCCCCCTCGGCATACCGGCCCATTGTTCTGCTCGATGAGGTCGGTAAGCTGTTCGAGGGGGTTGTCGCCAGTCGGCTAAATGGCCACCTGCTGGAGGTGGGGCCGAACCTGTCGGACGCCCAATTCGGATTCCGAAGGGGGCGTTCGACGGTGGACGCGCTGGCCCGGCTCAAGGGCCTGGTGAGGGAGGCGTTGGAGGCGAGGGAGGGGATTTTGGCTGTGTCGTTCGACATAGCCAACGCATTCAACTCCGTCCCCCACCCGACAATACTAGAGGCGCTCCGCTATCATGGAGTGCCTCAGTACCTGCGGAGCCTCCTGGCCAGCTACCTGGACGACCGAGAGGTCCTCCTCGTGGACAGAGCTGGCCAGCTAAGGCGGTACAGTGCGGAGTCTGGTGTTCCGCAGGGGTCCGTCCTAGGACCCCTGCTGTGGAACATCGGCTTCGACTGGCTCCTGCGGGGAGCTCTCCTCCGAGGCACGAGTGTTATCTGCTATGCGGATGACACTCTCCTCACTGCCCGGGGGAGAGACTTCAGGGAGGCGGCGAGCCTGGCCTCGGCTGGCGGATCCTTGGTTGCGGGAAGGATCCGCCGGCTTGGATTGGGGGTGGCGCTGCACAAGACCGAGGCCGTGTTCTTCCACGGGCCTCGGCAGCGCACCCCCACCGACGGCCACATCGTCGTAGAGGGCGTTAGAGTCGAGGTGAAGGCCCAGATGAAATATCTGGGCCTGATCCTTGACAGCCGGTGGCGCTTCGGCCCGCACTTCAGCGGGCTGTCAGCGCGCCTGCTGAAAGTCGCGGGCGCGCTGTCTTGGCTCCTCCCAAATCTGGGAGGGCCTAAAGCACGATGCCGGCAATTATATGCCGGCATTCTGAAGAGCATGGCCCTCTACGGGGCCCCCATCTGGGCGGACTCCCTCCAAAGGAGGGAGAACACCGCGGCGTTGCGCAGGCCCCAAAGGGCCATTGCGCAACGGGTGGCGCGGGCCTACCGCTCGGTAGGCTTCGCAGCGGCGTGCGCTCTGGCGGGCACCCCACCCTGGGAGCTCGAGGCGTGGGTGCTCGCCAGAGTTTATGAGTGGACGGCGGGGCGCAGGGCTCTCGGAGAGCATCCCGCCCTGGAAGTGCGGGAGGCCGTCCGGCGAGAGGCGAGGGACGCGATCGTCCACCACTGGACGGAGGACCTCGCCTCTGCCGTGTTTGGTCGCCGAACGCTGGACGCGCTTGGGCCAGTCTTGCAAGACTGGCTCGAGCGACGCCACGGGTTCCTCTCTTTCCATCTGGTGCAGGTGCTGTCCGGGCATGGTTGCTTCGGCACATGCCTGCACCGGATCGGGAGAGAGGAAAGCCCGTCGTGCCACGAATGTGGCGCGGCGGAGGACACGGCGCAGCACACCCTCGAGGTGTGCGCGTCGTGGTCAGAGCCGCGTCGCGGCCTGACAGCGGTAGTCGGGCCGGACCTCTCGCTTCCTAGCGTGGTCAACTCCATGCTGGAAAGCGAGGAGGCCTGGGCAGCGGTCGCCTCCTTTTGTGAGGACGTGATGTCCCAAAAGGAGGCGGCGGAACGTGCGCGGGAGGAGGACCCTCTCGCGCCGCCGCACAGGCGGAAAAGAGGGCGGAGAAGGCCATAGTCGCCCTCTCTCCCTTCATGGTGGTGGCGCCATCTCCTGCATTGCACTCCACCACCAGCGGTCGTTCCACGGCCCTTCCTGCAAGGAGGGGCGTGAAGGGCCTGCTGCAAGCAGGCGGTCGTCGGCGGGGGACTGGACGTAAAGGCTCTGCCGGTTTCCCAGTCCCCCTCCACGTAGACGACGCCGGAGAAACTGGTGGTTTTAGTGGGTACACCGGTCCTATCTGGACCGGGAGCCCCACATAACCCTCCTCATCCCCCATGAGGGGGGTATGCGTAACGCATTTCCCCAGGATAAAAAAAAAAAAAAAAAAAAAAAAAAAAAAAAAAAAAAAAAAAAAAAAGGTTAGGTTAGGTTCCGCGGACCTGTGGGGCGTCGGAGGACACGGCGCACCATACGCTGGAGATGTGTCCCGCTTGGGGCCCGCAGCGACACAATCTCGCAAGCGTTATAGGCCGAGATCTCTCTTTACCGAGTGTGGTTAATGCCATGCTTGAGGATGAGAGATCGTGGCAGGCGGTTGTCTCCTTCTGCGAAGAGGTTATGTCCCAGAAGGAGGCTGCGGAGCGAGTCAGGGAGGACGACGTCCAAGCTGATTTGCTCCGACGTAGACGGATAGGCGAAAGGAGGAGGCGGTTTGCCCGCCTTCTCCCTCTATAGTGGAGTCACAGTGGTTGGTCGGGGGACCTTCTACTTCTTATACGACTCTACAGGTCTAGGAGTGGCATTGGTGTGCATTGTCACCCCTTCATAGGCGAAGAGGCCCGGTCAAGGCAAATCCGGGCTTACCGCTAGGACGAGACAGTGAATTAGAACTAGACCCTGTCTCGCCCTGCCTCAGCGGAGGACGGCACACGGGGGGGTTTTTAGTGGGTTCGAGTCCCACATACCCCCTTCCGTCACCCCCGTGGCGGAAGGGAAGTGCGAGGGCATTTTCCCCCCCTAAAAAAAAAAAAAAAAAAAAAAAAAAAAGGTTCCGCGGACCTGCTGGGGTGTCCCAGTGGGCGGAGAGGTGAACTCCGACGTGGCGCGTCCCCGGGTTGCGGATAGGGGGTCCTGGCGTGCTGATAAGTCCCTAGGGGCTTATTGGCATGCTGGCGCGGACAAAACACTGGGGGGGAACTGGGTTTTGGCTCCAGGATTTGGAGCCAGGCAGAGGAAAGGAGTTCCTACTCTGCCTGAGGAGGAGGGCCGCGGAGTAGGCGGCGGTGGGCGCGCACATCCCAATGATCCTCAAGGCTATACCGCAGGAATACCCATACGGAAAGGCTTGAGGGGAGGGATCAGCGCAGAGGGGTTTTTGTTCGGGGGGGGATTGGTGATGGGATTTTTCCCATACCCAAACCCGCCCTGACTACCCCCGGGATAGGAGCTTCTCCAGGCATTCTCTGTTAAGCAGAGAAAGCGCTGGATGAAGCGGGACGTGCCCAGTGTGCACTTGCACTGCCTCTGGGTAGGCTCTGAAGAGTTTGTCTTCCTTGCCAGCGTTCTAGGGTCTTGGCTTCGCTGCCCGGGCTTTGAGGAGTTCACCTCGTTAAAAAACCCTGATGTTTGGAGTGGCTACGCAGCGCAACAGATCGCTTGTTCGGCGAATCCATCCGTGAACTCCCAATCCTGGAAGTCCACGGAGGGTTCGCCGACCAGGCGGGTTGGTCGGTACACCAGCCGCTACTGCGGTTCGTCGGGGACCTCACCCCTCAAAGAGGAGAAAAAAAAAAAAATGAACAAGGCTGATTGCGAAAAAGAACCCCAGGCGGGTACCGGCGTCTCTGACGTCGGAGAATCCCGCAGTGCTCCGGCACTCTGCCCCTCGTACTCTGGGGGGGGCGACAATCGCCTCGGGAGCTCTGGGAGCTCACGTAAGAAGGAAGGGAGGGTTTCGGCGAAGCAGAGAGGCTTCGCGAGACCGGCTACGCCAATGGCGAGCGATGTGGGAGAAGAGTCTGACGCTTCAGTCATGTCTCTTTCTTCCCAAGCTTCCTCGGCGTCGGGCATGGCCCGCGCCACACGGAAGCGAGGGCGAAAGCCCCAGGGGGATGGTGAGGGTGGTGGCTCAGACTCGCAAAAGACTAAGCGCGCCATGTTCCTCAAGGACAAGGGGGACGAAGACGATGACGTCTTCAATCCCCAGGTCACGCCGGAAGACAAGCGGGCGAAGGCAGACTTGCCGACACCCGAAGTCTTGGCGCAGGAAATGCAGGCGTTGCGCTCTCAGGAGTTGGACGCCTGCATGACGGTCGAATTGCAGACCATTGAGAAGATTGCCGACAGGTCTAAGAACCTGAAGGGCGATTTTGTCAAGGGCCTGCGTATGGCCGTCAGGAGGGCGGCAGCGATCTCGGCGGAGCTCTTGCACCGTGCGGCGGTGGACGCCAATGTCAAGAGGCTCGAGGGTGAGAACGCAGAGTTGCGTGCCCAAATGGCTGCTCTTTCTGCCAAGGTGGAACAGGTGGCCAGTTCCCAGGCCAGCGCTAGTGCTAGCGCGGCCGAACTGGCAGTGGTGACTACACCTGTTGCCGGTGGGGACTGGGAAGGCCGTCTTATGGAGCGCATCGGCGCTCTAATGGACAGTAAGTTGGTGGTGGCAATGGGTGCCATGCCTTCTTCTGCCCAAAGGGATGCCGTTGCTGCTCCAGCAACACCAAAGGCGCCCACTGGCAAGGCGAGGGCAAACGCCCGACCCCCGCCAGTGGCTCCCCTGCCACCCGTGCAGTCGCAGACTGCGGAGACGCAGGCGTCGAGGACGCCAGTGTCAACATGGGCGACAGTGACGGGGAAAAAGAGGACGTCGAAAAAGGCCGCCGCTCCCGAGCCTGTGCGACCTGAGCCGAGCGCTGGCCCTAAGGCTGGCCCGAAAACTGGCTCAAAGGCTGGTCCAAAGACCAGTCCGAAGGCTGGTCTGAAGGCTGGACAGAAGGCTGGCTTGAAGACTGGCCCCAAGGCTGGCAAAAAGCCGAAGCCTGCGCGGGCGCCGACGTCTGCGGCGATTACGGTGACGGTTCCGGAGGGTTCCGACGTCACCTACGCTGTGGTCATGGCGGCTGCTAAGGCCCGCATTAGGTTGGCCGAAGTAGGGCTGGAACAAGTCCGCTTCAGAAAGGCCATCACTGGAGGCATTATAATGGAGGTGTCGGGACCCGACTGTACCTCCAAGGCTGATGCCCTGGCCGAACGCTTGCGCGTAGCCCTCGCGGATCTGGGCGTGCGTGTGGCACGTCCGGTGAAAACGGGGGAGTTGCGGTTGAAAGACCTCGACGACAGCGTCACACCTCAAGAGGTGCAGACTGCTGTCGCCGAGGCCGCCGACTGCTCGGTCCTCGACGTGCGGGTGGGTGACATACGTCGCTCTCCCAAAGCCCTGGGCACGGTATGGGTCCGATGTCCACTAGCTTCCGTGCGGAAGCTAGCAGCGGCTAAACACGTCGTAGTAGGGTGGGTTAAGTCTCGGGTCGACTATCTGACCTCGAGACCGCTCCAGTGCTTCCGGTGCCTGGAGTACGGGCACGTACGCAGTACATGTCAGAGCACAGTGGACCGTAGTCACTTGTGCTACGCGTGCGGCGAACCCGATCATCGGGCGAGCCAGTGCACGAATCCGCGCAAGTGTCCACTGTGCGCTGACAAGGGTTGTAAGGCCGACCATAGGATGGGGAGCAAGAGTTGCACCCCTCCTAAGGGCACGAGGAAGTCTCCTCGCTCGGCCCCAGCACCGGAAGGCAAAGCCGCCCCAACAAAGGGGGCCGCTCGGTCGGGTCCGAACCCGCCGCCCCAGGAGGGCATGGAGGATTCTTAATGGATCACACCCTTAGAATCCTCCAGTGCAATCTGAACCACTGCCGTGGCGCGCAGGATTTGCTACAGCAAACCTTCGCGCAGTGGTCGATTGCACTAGCCGTAATCGCAGAGCCCTACCGCGTCCTGGACCATCCACGGTGGTTCGGTGACGATTTGGACTCTGTCGCTATATTCTGGGGCGGCGGCGAAGGCGACCCCCACTGTGCCCTTATTGAAAAGGGACAGGGTTTCGTGGCCACGGAATGGGGTCGCCTAGCCGTTGTGGGCTGCTACATCTCTCCCAACTGTACCCTCGTCGAGTACGAGGTGTACCTGGATGCGGTAGGTGGTTGCATACGCAGGTGCCTACCGCGTCCGGTGCTCGTCTTGGGTGACTTCAACGCTCACTCTCGTGAGTGGGGGAGTCCCCGAGATAACCCAAGGGGAGTGACAATCGTTGATTGGGCGGCGGGTATGGACCTCCGGTTGTTAAATCGGGGGACTGTAAGCACGTGTGTGCGGTGGCAGGGGGAGTCGATCGTGGACCTTTCATGGGCGACTCCTTCGGCCACACACCTTGTTTCGGGATGGAGAGTCGCGGAGGAGGTGGTCACTCTATCCGATCACCGTCACATCTTTCTGGATGTGGCCCTCCGCCCCCCCGGACGTGCGTTCCGCCGCAGTGGCAGTCCGCCGCGAAGATGGTCCCTCAAGCGGCTCGACAGAGATCTGCTCGAAGCCGCCGCCATTGTCGCGGCTTGGCCGGAAGCCGGAGAGGATCTGCCCAATCCTGTCAGGGAGGCTGCCTGGTTCCGGGCAGCGATGACGTCGATTTGCGATGTATCGATGCCCCGAGCCGGGCCTTCCAAGCGCGGGTCGATGTACTGGTGGTCGGAGGAGATAGCGAGGTTACGTGTGACGTGCCTACGCTCCCGACGCCTGTACCAACGAGCCCGGAGAAGACGGCGAGCCCCTGCCGAAGAGGTGGATGGAGCCTACGAGGTATACCGAGGCGCTACAGTGGCACTCCAAGTCGCGATTGCCGACGCCAAGGCTCGGTCCTGGAGTGAACTCTTGGAGGGATTGAATAGGGATCCATGGGGGGCGCCCGTACAAGATGGTACTGGGCAAGCTCAGACCGTGGGTCCCTCCGGTGACGGAAACCCTGGATCCTGCGTTCGTGGAAGTTGTCGTGGACACGCTCTTCCCGAGGGTCCAGGACGATCTCTCATCACCCCCTGTCTTTCCATCGAGCCCGACTATCTGGGACGAGGAACTGGGGGTGACCGAACAAGAGTTGGACCGAGCTGTGAAGCGCCTTAGGGCTCGGAACACGGCACCTGGCCCGGATGGGATTCCCGGAAAGGCTTGGGTGCTGGCTCTATCCGCCGGTTTGGGGGACCGCCTGAGGCGGCTGTTTGACGGCTGCCTCCGTGATGGCGTGTTTCCTAAGGAATGGAAGGAGGCTAAATTGGTTCTCCTGAAGAAGGATGGCAGGCCCGCAGATTCTCCCTCTGCGTACCGTCCCATATGCTTGCTGGACGAAGCCGGCAAATTATTCGAAAGAATAATCGCTGGTCGTCTCTGCACGCATCTGTGGCAAGTAGGTCCTGATCTGTCGGATGACCAGTTTGGTTTCCGGCAGGCGCGTTCGACGGTGGATGCGATTCTTAGAGTCCGTTCGCTGTCGGACCAGGTAGTGTCCCGGGGCGGGAGGATGTTGGCGGTGTCGCTAGATATCGTCAACGCTTTCAACTCCCTGCCTTGGAGGGCGATCAGGGAGGCCCTCGTGTTTCACGGGGTCCCCCCCTACCTGCAGCGCATTATTGGCGCCTACCTGCGCGACAGATGTGTGCAGTATGTGGGCAGAGATGGTACCCGCTATCAGAGGGAAGTGTACTGCGGGGTTCCTCAGGGGTCCGTTTTGGGTCCGCTACTGTGGAACCTCGCGTACGATGCGGTATTGCGCGTCGATCTCCCCATCGGTCTACACGTCGTCTGCTATGCGGATGACACTTTAGTGTTGGCCGGTGGGGACAACTTCGAGAGTGCCAAGGGGCTCGCCGAGCTTGGGGTGGCATGTGTCGTGGACAAAGTTCACGAGCTGGGTCTTCGGACAGCGCCTCAGAAGACTGAAGCGCTGTGGTTCCACAAATTCCCGAGGGGAAGGGAACCACCCAGCTTGTCGGTTCTCGTAGGTGACGTCGAAGTCCAGGTGGGGCCGTACCTAAGGTACCTGGGCCTCACTTTGGACAGTCGCTGGGACTTCGGAGAGCACTTCAGCCGTACCGTCCCCCGGATTCAGAAGGTAGTGGGTGCTCTGCACAGACTGCTACCAAATCTCGGGGGACCCAGGGAAGGTGTTCGCCGTCTCTACGGAGGGGTGGTGCGATCGATGGCCCTCTACGGAGCGCCCGTCTGGTCACATAGACTGGCGGGTGTTAGGCGCTATAGGCTATTATATAATGGCCTACAGCGCACTATGGCCATCCGTATCGCACGAGGGTATCGGACGATATCTTTTGAGGCGGCGACGATCTTGGCGCGGTTTCCGCCCCTTGACATCTTGGCGAGGATGGATGCTCGTGTATACGGGCGTCTCCGGACCGATGACGGGAGTGGAACCGCGCCCGCTGAAGTGCGGGTGCAGGAGCGCCGACGTGCGCTCGTGGAATGGCGCGAGCGGTTCGACGAACCGCGAAGCTCGCGCCAGCGCATCGTGGGCGCCATTGCGCCCAATTTCGAAGCCTGGCTGGGACGGGAGTATGGGCACGTCACCTATCGGCTTACTCAGGTACTTACCGGGCATGGATGCTTCGGTGAGTACCTGAGTAGGATCGGACGAGAACCCACACCACAATGTCACCATTGTGGGTGGGACCGAGATTCCGCGCAGCACACGTTGGAGCAGTGCTCAGCGTGGTGCGAGGAGCGCGGAATCTTGGTCGACAGGATCGGGCCGGACCTCTCTCTGCCAAGCGTAGTCGAGGCTATGCTGGCAGATGAGACAGCTTGGACGGCTGTGGCTTCTTTCTGTGAGACGGTTTTAGTCCGGAAAGAAGCCGCCGAGCGTGATCGGGAGAGGGCCGATCCCGCTCGTAGGAGGCGGCGGCGGGGTGCTGGCAACGGCCGCCCCGCACTGCCTGCCCCGTGAGGGGCTGAGTGGTTTCTCCCTGCCAAACAGGGAGTCTTTCGGGTCCGTGGGCGGTCGGAGTGAGGGCTCCGGCTGGTCAATAGCGGACTCCGGGAGGGCGGCTGGCACATTGTGGCGTGTGCAGCCGTAGCACCGTAGGTGCTGGGATCGCGACTGTGGGTGTCGTTCTCCCGGGACGGGCTTTTTATTGGCGATATGCGGTGAGGGCTCTGGCGTGGTCGTTTCGAGGTCCCAGAGTCCCTTGTCAAGCATCGAGGCCGGCCACCGGGGTGGTTTTAGTGGGTCGGTGAGTGTCACCATCCCCACACTACCTTGCCGCATCCCTCAAATGCGGCAATGGTGTCTGAACGCAGATTTCCCCCCGTTAACAAAAAAAAAAAAAAAAAAAGGTTAGGTTAGGTTAGGTTAGGTTAGGTTAGGTTAGGTTAGGTTTTTTTTTTTTTTTTTTTTTTTTTTTTTTTTTTTTTTTTTTTTTTTTTCCTACCCGTACCACCATCTCAAAATGGCACTAAGGAGCGACTAACCCTCTGATATTGTCAGAGACCTTTTCCAGGCTTTTTATCTATTTGCCTAATTTTTATTGTCTGGGAAAATGAGTGAACAACTTTGGTTCTTTTATTTTTCTAAAATACAAGTTACATAAGTTCTTATTTTTAAAATACATGTTTACCTATTTGCTAGTAGTTGTTTATCTTTTCTTATTCTAAGTTACTAATATATATGTTAACAATATATACCTTAACTTAACTTATCTATCTATTTCTATTAATTACCTTATTTGCTACGACATTACAGTATTCAAAAAACTTATCTCTAACAATTTTATTTTCTACTATTTTACAAATGTTACCAATTTCTATGTTATAATCTATCAGGTGTTCTACCTCGTACCTTTCTTTACCAAAAACGGGACATTCTACCAATATGTGCTCTACAGTTTCCGGAGTTCCTGGATCACAAATACACGATGGGTTTTCCTTACACTTGAAACGATTCAAGTATGCGGAAAACCCACCGTGTCCTGTCATTACCTGTGTTAGTGTGCCTTTCGGTTTAATGTGCCGGATTGTACTGTAGGCCTTTATCGCGTCAGGGAAGAAGACTTTTGTTGTTGCTGCAGTTTCCCCAGTCTTGTACCTTCTGCTCCATTCTTCGAGCGACTCCAAACGGATTCTTCGCTTCGCGTATGAAACCGGGCATAGGTCGTAATCTGGCCTGTTCTTTAGCTTCAGAGCGGCTTCTTTAGCAAGCTGGTCGGCCCTCTCGTTCCCTTCTAATCCAGCATGGGCTTTAATCCAGAAGAGTGCGACGTGTTTGTTCCTACGCTTGCACTCTTCTAGATTACGGCGGATTTCCACGACTAAGGGATGGAGAGAGCGATTGTTTGTGACCGCTTCTAGTGACGACCTAGAGTCACTGTAAATTCCAAAGCTGTCTCCTGGGTGCTTCAGTATCTCCCTGGTGGTCTTACATATAGCCAGCAATTCGGCCTGGAAAACTGTGCAGTACGACGACAGTTTCAATTTTTGGCTCTTAGTTTCGGCCTCATTGCTCCAAAAAGACAATGAGGCTCCAACTTTGCCATCGATTTTGCTGCCGTCGGTATAGATGCGTACCGCTTGCGTGCTGTGGGTTCTGACCTGTTCGCGGTCCTCCAAGCATATGAATTGCAGGTCTATATGTTTTGCTGGGTGGGGTACTTCCGCGAATTTGGTCCTTCGTTCCACTTCCCCGTCTCCTGTTGTTGGCCGGGCTATCCCCCTCTTTACCTCATACAGGGCGGCTGCCTCTTGTATTCTGAGGTCCAAGGGCAATAGCCCAGACAACACCAGTACCGAGTTGAGGGAAGCGGTTCGATAGGACTTACACATCTTTTGTGCGAATCCTCGTTGGACCACATTCAGTAGTTTTTGTACTCCCAGTTTCCTGGCCGACGGTGCCCACACCGCAGAAGCGTACATGATGACTGGTTCAACCACAGCAACATAGATGGTTCGAATGACATCCGGGTGCAGACCCCAACTTATCTTGGCGGCTCTAGATAGCTGCTTGTATAAATTCAGAGCCTTCTTACATGTCCTTGCCACGTGGTTGTTGAAAGTAAGCTTGTTATCTATGGTGAGTCCTAACACTTTTATTTCACTTGACATGCTTATGTCGACTCCGCCCATGGTCAGGACTGGGGTATCATACTTAAGTTTTCGCGTCAACACCATTGCGTTCGTCTTATTGGGCGCGAACCTGAGCTTGTTTCTGATTCCCCAGTCCCGAACATAGGCGAGGGCGGCATTCGCCTGTCTTTGTGTCTCCAGTGCAGTGTCTGCGTCAAAAGCCAGAATCACGTCATCGGCAAAGGCTTGGCAGTAGTTGCCCCGTTTCTCTAACTCTTGTAGAAGCGGATCCAGCAGCAGGTTCCAGAGGATTGGCCCTCCTATTGAGCCTTGCACACATCCCTTCGTTGTGGTCTTTGTTACTTCTTCTCCTGCGTATCTTACTTTTACCAATCTGTTGCTGAGGTAACTGTCCATCACTCTCCTGAGGTTTACTGGACACTTTTCCTCTGCCAGTCTGGTTCTGATCGCGGGCCACCAGGCGCTGTCGAAGGCTCCCTCTATGTCTAACGATATTATCGTAACAAGTTTCTTCTGATTCAGTTTGCCGCGTATATGTTGTATTAGGTCATAGAGGGAGTCTTCGGTGCTCCGTTGGGGCATAAAACCATACTGGCGAGTACTCATCCGTGGAAGAATGTGCCACTTGATCCGGTTCACCATCATCTTCTCCAGTATTTTTCCCATCACTGGCAGCAAGCCTATTGGTCGGTAGGATTTGGCTTCCGTGTAACTTTCCTTTCCTGGTTTTCTAAGTACTACTACGGTCGCCTCCTTCCACTTCTTGGGAAAATATCCTAGCTCCAAACACCTGTTTGCCAGTGATAGGAAAACCCCGGAATCCATGTTTATGGCGTGTTTGCATATGTCCGACGTCAGACCATCGGACCCTGGAGCCTTCTTAGGGTTGAAGCTGTTCAGTGCGAATTTTAGCTCTTCGTGGGTAAATGGTGGGTCATCGTGATCATCGTGACTCGAATCATTTACTTTTTCAGCCTTCTTCCTGATTCGCCTGTGCTCCTCATTATCCTCTTCCTCTTTGTCCTCTGGATAGAAAGTGTTTGCTAACAGTTCTGCAGACTCTTTTGGTCCCAAGGATACTCCTTCCCTGACTAGTGGCAGATCTTCATCCCTTTTTGTTGTCCTGCCTATGACTCTAGAGATAGAATCCCATAGGCCTTCCCTATCCTGTCTACTACAGAACTCCTTCCAGCTTGATGTTTGTGCGTTTTTTGCTTCTAATTCATACTTTTCTTTTGCTTTCAGGTACTCTTCTACCACCATTGATCTTCGGACTGGCGCTGCGCATCGGATCCTGCGTCTCCTGGTGTTGACCTCCTTCTTCAGCATGGCGAGTTCTTCTGACATCCACGGCAAGGTGAGTTTATTTTCTGCTTTCTTTTTTGGTATTGTAATTTCACATGTTTCTATTATTGTATTTATATATGACTCTACTATTTCTTCTAATTTGGCTTTACTATCTATATTTTCAATACTTGTTGTAGTTATATTTCTTTCTAATAGAAACTGGGCCAATTCTTCATAGAATTGGTTCCAGTTTGCTTTCCTGCTATTATATACTCTTGTAGTTCTACTTATGCTAATTCCTTTTGATTTTATTAACCTAACTTTGAACATTATAGTGTTGTGATCTGAACTCGTCATGCTGTCATCTACTCTCCAGTCTTCCACCAGGGGCAGCACATCCGCTGAGCAGGCCGTGACGTCCACAAAGCTGGAGTATGTCTTGTTCCCCCTTATTGTGTCAAAAGTGGGGGTATTTCCTACATTCAGCACCTGCATGTCCATCTCTTCGATCACTCCTGCCATCTCCTCTCCTCTACTGTCGACCTTTAGGCTACCCCACCAAGTGCTTTTCGCGTTCGAGTCTCCTCCTATTATTATTTTACAAGGCCCTACTTTGTGCTTGATCTCTTTTAGCTGCTCCAGGTATGGCTCGATTGGCTGGTCGGGTTCAAAGTAGAATGAGGCGACTACGATTTCCCAGGCACTCGTTCTTAGTTTGACCACTACGATGTTTGTAGTGGTCATATCTGGGCGTTGAACAACGTCGATGTCACTGTCGAATACGGCGATGGCTGACTTGACTATTGCGTCACCGGGATTTGTGCACTGGAAAATTCTCACTCCCTTGTAGTCCCTCATTCTACCTATCCCCCCCACGTATGGTTCCTGAAGCAGCGCTAGGGCTACCTTCTTTTCCACGGCCTCAAGCATTATCTCGTGGGTGGCCAGTGCCTTTCGCTGCAAGTTTGCTTGGGCCACCAGGTATTGCCTCGTGCAGGTTTGCGTTGGTGCCTTTGTAGCTGGAGAAGGTTGGTTGCCTAGGACGCCTTTAGCAGTAGGCCACTGTGGCCCGTGCTAAACTCTCCCACCTTTTCCGCACTGGGCACTCCTGGCTAAAAGCACTGTGGTCTGTTTTGTCCATCTTTGCGTGCGCGCAGTTGCAGCAGGTGGGCGTTGCAGCCGCAAGCCAGTCGGCGCACTCTGTTCGCATGTGGGGTCCCCCGCAATGACTGCACTTCTCGACCTGCTCGGTGCAGAAACGTTTACCATGGCCATACCCTAGGCAAAGGGAGCACTGGACCAGCGGTGATTGGTCCTCTGCCCTCACCCTTTGGATGTCTATTTGGACCGTTTCTGCATCGATCAGTCGCCGCCAAATCTTGGGGGAGACCCTCATGACGATGTGGTGTGTGTGGGGGTTTCTGGTCCGCCTCTTGTACAGGATCTGCATTCTGTGCTCTTTTTCGTCCAGGTCTTTGAGGATGTGCTTGTTCTGGTTTTTCAGGGCCTTTAGAACGTCCTCGTCGGTGTTGTACTGGAAGACGTTCTTAAGAACCACCAGCGGGTCCTTGTTTTTGACCTCCTGCACGTTCAAGTGGTCTTCTGCCCTTTTTAGCTTTTCCTTTACAATTTCCCTCTCTTTTTCTGTCTTACATCCAACTATGATCTTTCTGTCCTTAGCCTTCCTTATTCTTTCTATCTCGATTCCTCCGTCCTTGGCGTTGACCGCTTCCCTTATTCTATTTAAAACTTCCTCGCTTGTCTCTTTTTCATTCTTTGCGGTAACCACTACCGAGTGTAGCGCCGTCTGCTCCAGAGGTTGTCTCTTGGCAGCCGTCGCCGCAACACTGGCGTAGGATAGCCGCTCCTGGACCTCCTGGTGCTTCTCTATCACTTCCTTCAGTTTTTCCATCTTTTCATTGCTTTCTTCTATTAGCTGGGCATGTTTCGCCATCTTCTCCAATAGCATGGACTCTTCTTTTCCTCTATCCTCCCTTTCCTTTTCTCTTTCCTTTTCTTGTTCTGGTTCCTTAGCCACTTCCTTGCTCCCTTTTCCTTTAACGCTATCAGCCTCTTTTACCAACTGGTAAAGCCTGTCAATCGCGATGGTAACCTCAATTTTTATTTCAGTTTTGAGGTTCTTTGCGTTGCCAAGGTTAACTTTGGCTTTTGTAACGCACGCCTTCGCCTCTGCGAGCCTGTCTGTCGCTTTCCCCGTAGGCGATTTCTCGACAGCTTCCGATGAGCCTTTTTGGGCTCCCGCTTTGATGTCAAAGGAGAGCGAGAATCCCGCCTTTGGCTTTGGCTTACTGGTCGCGGGTGCTGGAGCCTTTTTGGGGGAGATCGTCTTCTGCTTAGCCTCAGGAGAATGGGATACCGGAGCAGCTGCCGCTTTTCCGGTCTCCCACTCTCCTATGCTACGCCTAACCTTCGAAGCTGCAGTCGCTCCGGATGATCCTGCCCTTGAGGAACCCACCTTTTGGGTCTGTGACGGGGATTTTCGATCAATCTCGACTGTGACATTGAGATTTTTGGCGGTGGGGGGAGTACGCATTCCAAACATTGTGGGGTTTGTATAAGGGGACGACAAAAATCAAAATAAAATAAAATAAAATAAAGTTTGTAAAAGTTGTAAAATAAATATAAATTTTTCTATTCTATACTAATTGGTTTTTTCCGTTTCAGATGGTGCTTGCGGACGTCGACGGTGCAACCGGATGCTGCGACACCGCTAACACAGGTAAGTATTAGGAAAAAACTTTGTTAGAGCGAAAGTCAATGACTCTACCTAGAGTCCGTCCTAAAGTAGTGGCAGAATACTGCCAACTGTTAAAATAAACCGCGTCGAATTGAGCTTTGGTAAAGAAAGTCAAGAGGTACAACGTAGGTACAAAATATTTTTGACTCTATGTAGAGTCAATTTTAATTTTAAGTCAATAACTAAAGCTAATTTTCTTATAACTAACACAAAAATCCGCGTCCAATTTGGAGCTTCCGTTTTAAAGATACAAATTTTTTTAAAAATTTTGGGGGGTGGGGGGTGTGCAGTTTTTTGGGGGGGTTATATAGAACTAGGAATTTACAAGTTTATTAGGTATCCAAACTGTCGTTAAAATTTGGAAATTCCTTATAGTTTTCGAGAAACAAGGGTTTTTCTAAAATTGCAGTTGACCTACAATCAAAAAATTAAATATCTAAGAATTTTTTAGCATAAACCCTACCTAAATTTTTTATTGAATAAACTATGACTGAAGGTCTACAAACTAGGCTAATAAAAACGGTAGGTCACCGCTGTCAATTTCAAAATATAAATTTTCAAAACAAAAGTCCAACTGCACCAAAACAAAAGTCCTTGCAACAAAGCAGCCACTTAACTTTTTGGAAATCTGAAAACGCCTCCGAAGTCTCCTCAATGTTCCGCTGCCGATGGCGGTGTCAAATGGTCCCCCGCAGCTCTGGAACGACGACCACGTGGCCACGTGGGAGTTGTTTTTCTGGCTTTTATTCCGTGCCCATGCACGGGAGAGAAAGCCGAAAAATACCAGATTGTAGAGCTTCTCAAGGGCTTTCCAGGGGTATATTGAAAAGCACCGGTCCTCGCTGTAAAACTCGCGAAAAATCACTTTTTCTGTGCCAACACTGGTTTTTCACAAATAACTTTGCACACACAGAACTTAGAGCAACGCGGTTTTCACCGACGTATGCGCCGTCACTTTCCGCTTCTTTTGGTGTATCACACGTCAAAATTGGAGCACTTTTTACTATTTTTGCGATTTTTCGCGTGGAGAGAGGGCTATTTTCGTGGCGCTTCCGAGGGCGGTTGGAGCGCGAATGGTTAGGTTAGGTTAGGTTAGGTTAGGTTAGGTTAGGTTAGGTTAGGTTAGGTTAGGTTAGGTTAGGTTAGGTTAGGTTAGGTTAGGTTAGGTTAGGTTAGGTTAGGTTAGGTTAGGTTAGGTTAGGTTAGGTTAGGTTAGGTTAGGTTAGGTTAGGTTAGGTTAGGTTAGGTTAGGTTAGGTTAGGTTAGGTTAGGTTAGGTTAGGTTAGGTTAGGTTAGGTTAGGTTAGGTTAGGTTAGGTTAGGTTAGGTTAGGTTAGGTTAGGTTAGGTTAGGTTAGGTTAGGTTAGGTTAGGTTTTTTTTTTTTTTTTTTTTTTTTTTTTTTTTTTTTTTCCTACCCGTACCACCATCTCGAAATGGCACTAGAAGAAGACTAACTTCCCTCTGACGTGATCAGAGACTTTACTGTGCACTTTGCGTTCTCCTACAGGGTTTTTTTATTTTTTTTTTTATTTTTCAAAGACTTAATGACTAACAATAACAAAAATGACCCTTTATGGGTTATCTTATACAATCTAGTTTCTTATTTCTAATACATTTGTTGCTTGCAAGAGGGGTTTTACATATTCAATCTTACACTAATTACGTATTCCAATTCTTAACTTATTACTTATTTACATTCGTTTTTATTCTAGTTATTTTCTAGTTATTGTACTATTCTATTTTATGTTGCTATTCTACTTTACTTATATGCTTGATTTATATATTCAACAATATACAAACATCATATTTTACTTTAAGACTTATTTCTGTTTATTACCTGGTTTACAATATTTGTACAATACTCTAAAAATACTTTTCTCTGCTCATTATCTTTCATTATACTGCTTATTGTTTCATCACTCATTTTACAGTTTAGTAGCTGTTCAGCTTCGTATCTTTTGTACGCATACACTGGGCATTCTAACACGACATGCATCACGGTTTCCTCAGTACCTGGCTCACAGATGCACGATGGGTCCTCTCTACACTTGAACCGGTTCAAGTATTGAGAAAACCCACCGTGCCCTGTCATCAGCTGAGTTGTCACGCTGGTTGCCTCGAATTTCCTAACTACCTTGTACGCTTCGATCGCGTCTGGGAAGAATATTTTTGTAACCGCGGCGGTTTCGCCCGACTTATACCTCCGGTTCCATTCCTCAAGCGAATCCAATCGGATCTGTCGCTTGATGAATGAAACCGGACACTGGTCATAGTCGGGCTTCCTCTTAATGTTTAGGGCCGCTGCCTTCGCCAGCTCGTCAGCTCGTTCATTACCCTGCAATCCCGCGTGGGCCTTTACCCAATACAGGGATACTTCCTTGTTCTGGAGTTTGCTGGTCCTGAGGTGGTTTCGGACTTCTACAGCCAAAGGATGAAGGGAGCTCGGATTTATTATAGTTTCCAGTGCTGACCTTGAGTCACTATAAATTCCGAAATTCGACTCTGAGCGTTTGAGTATTTCTCTGGTAGCTCTGGATATGGCCAGGAGTTCGGCTTGGTAAACAGTACAGTGAGATGACAGTTTAAGTTTGAGGGCTTTGGTCTCTACATCGCTATTCCAAAAGGATAACGCTGCACCGACCTTGCCCTCAATCTTACTGCCATCTGTATAGATTCTTACTGCTTGCTGATTGTTGCTGTTTACTTGCTGTTGATCCATCAGGCTATTGAACTCTAGGCGCTCGTTCTCCGCTGGATGCCAGGTTTTTGTGTACGGTGTCAATCGTTCCATCTCCCTATCCCCCAGTACAGGCCGGGGTACTCCTCTCTTTATCTCATACAGGGCAGCTGCCTCCTGTATTCTGAGATCGAGTGGGAGTATCCCAGACAGCACAAGAGCCGAGTTTAGGGAGACGGTACGGTATGCTCTACAAAGCTTTTGGGCAAATCCACGCTGGACCACGTTTAGCTGCTTTTTTACGCCGAGTTTGGTGGTAGCTGATGCCCAGGCACTAGCGGCGTACAAAATTACGGGTTCTACTGTTGCAGTGTAGATTACACGTATTACTTCTGGGTGGAGACCCCAACTGACTCTAGCGGCTCTAGAAAGCTGTTTATATATGTTGATCGCTTTTTTACAAACATTTGTGACGTGACTATTGAATGTTAACTTATCGTCGATAGTGAGCCCCAGAATTTTCATCTCCCGAGACATGTCAATATCGATCCCACCCATGCGCAGAAGTGGGTTAGGTTAGGTTAGGTTAGGTTAGGTTAGGTTTTTTTTTTTTTTTTTTTTTTTTTTTTTTTTTTCCTAAGTGTCCCTCAGACATGGTGGTCCGAGACTTTTGTATTACGATTTTTTATTATTTACACAATTTCGTTTTCAAAAAAAAAAAATTTGCATATTGAATTTTTACAAATTTTGAATAATGCCAAATATTTTACTATTATTTTATCTATTCTGTTTTATCTACTTTCTTCTACTTTCATCTACTATTTCACAATTCTTCGAGTGTATAAAAAATGGTTTTCACCTGGAATCCAGAAACTATAATCAATTACCTACGTTGTTCATGTTTTACTTGTTATTTTAATCTAATAGTACCCTATATTTTATACTATTTTTGCTAATTCTAATATTAAGTTATCGCTAGTTGTTTTATATACATTAATATATAAATTTCCAACAAGACTTATCTAACTATTGTTTTAAATTTTGACTTATTTATTTTACCTACCTATTGAATTTCTTATCACTAATTTTTGGTTTTTCCGCTCGCGGACTTTTTATTACCGAAAGCATTCTTCATTTTTCAGAGGTAAGCGGTGGACCATGGTCAACATGGTCCAGGGCGTTTACTTGGACAGCTAGTAGTTCTATTATTGCTCTTCGGTCTTCGTCCGGGCCACCTTAGCGATGGTACGCTATGGTTGATCTCGCCAGTGCGTCCCACTTCCTCCTGATTGCACACTCAGGACTGAAGGCGCTGTGATCTGCCTTGTCAGCCTTTGCGTGCAGGCAGTTGCAGCAGGAAGGGGTCGCACCGGCGAGCCAATCAGCACACTCCGTTCTCATGTGGGGCCCCCCACAGTGGCTGCATTTGACGGTGGTCTCCGTGCAGAACCGTCGCCCATGGCCATAGCCGAGACACAGCGAGCATTGCACAAGTGGTGACTGATCAGCCACTTTTACTCGCTGGAGGTCTATGACGACGGTTCCCGCACGGACCAGACGCTGCCAAACTGCGGGAGACACCCTCATGATTATGTGCTGCGTTTGGTTATTTCTAGTTTTCTTTTTATATGCTATTTCTACTTTATTTGTTTCTCTATCCATGTTTTCTAAAACTTTTGAATTTTGTATCCAGAGTGACTCCACAATTTCTACATCACTATTATCTATAAACACATTTTTCAAAATTACCAACGGATTTTTATTTTTCATCTCTTCCACATTTAACTCTTCCGCACCCTTTAATCTTTCCTTAACTTGCTGTCTTTCCTCCTCTGTTCTGCACCCCACAATAACTTTTTGGTCTTTTGCTTTTCGGATCCTTTCTATAGTTATCCCTCCTTCCTTTGCCTTAATCGTATCTCTTATCTTCTTCATTACTTCATCGCCCGTATCTATCTCATCCTTTGATGTTACGACTACCGAGTATAGCGCGGCGCGCTCAGGGAACTGCCTCCCAGGGTGCGCCGCTGCTACACTCGCGTACGTCTGCTTTTCCATCCTCTCCTGCTGTAATTCCATCTTTTCTTGTAACCTCTCCATCCTTTCACTGTTCTCGCTTATAAGCCTTGCATGCTCTTCCAATTTTTTAACAAGCTCTTTTTCTTCCTTACTCACCTCCTTCTCTGGCTTGTCTTCTTTCTCCGGCTCTTTTTCTTTCACAGGTTCCTTCGCTTTCTTCTCTCCTTGTTCCCCTTCACTCTCCGCTTCCTTCACCAGTTGGTACAGGCGTTCGATGGCGTGAAGCACCTCCGTTTTAATCTCCGTTTTTATGTTTCTCGAGTTCCCCATATTAACCTTTGCTTTCGTAAGACAGGCCTTCGCTTCCGCAAGCCGGCTGGTGTATTTGGGCTGCGTCGGTGGACTCCTCACAGCCTCAATCGGTACTTTCACACCCACTCTACTTCCCTGTGAAAGTACCTTTTTCGTCTTTGGGGGGTCCACCGGCGCAACTTTCTTCGGGGTGGTTGGGGTAAGTGGGTCAGCTTTACCAGCTTCCCACTCCCCGATACTTCTGCGGACGCTTGAAGTAGAAGGCCTGTCGTTTTCGTGCACAGCTGGTGGTGTGGTTGAGGTTCTCCTGGGGAACTCGTTCGAAGGCTTGCTGCTCTTGGCGGGGGTGCGAAAACCGAACATTTTGTAAGAAGTTTGAGGGACACTTAAAATCTAAGGTAAATTTGTAAAAGTTGTAAACACAGAATAAATAAATTTGTAAAAGTAGTAAATATAGGTAGATTAAAAAATTAAATTGTAAAAGTTGTATAAAATTAAGTCAAATATTCTAATTCTAACAAAAACCTATTTCTAACACTAACCTAGTTCTACGTTCCTTGTAAGAACAGTCTTATGTGGTAATATTGCCTTTAATAATGCAATGAAAAATAAATTTGGTAAAAACCAAAATTTTAAAAGTCAAAATGAAGTGGGGTCAATTTTAGATTTTTTGATGATATAAATCAAAAAGCGTATTGTTACACAATTTCAATTTCGAAAACCGGGTCAAAAAATATGCAATACTTTAAGAGTTACTAAGGTTTGAAGGTGGTCTCCCCTGTGGAAAACCACTTTTCTTACCTTAATAACTGCAATCTGGGTGGGTGGGAGGGCGATTTTTTCTTGATTTTTGTCGATAATCGTGTTTTTTCTGTTGCAGGTACGTGCGGAGACGTCGGGCAGAGGTGAACCAGCCACGGGATGTGCAGAAACACGCAAGATGGACGAGACAAAATTCAAAAACGCTCAAAAAAGCCCAAAATGTACCGAAATTTACGGAAAATCGCACTTTTTCGAATATTTTTCAATGACAAGTGCCCAAATGCACTCGCTCTACGGATAGAGCGCGTCGAGCCGCTTCTAATGATGTAACGCACGGCTATGAACACTTAAAGTTGGAGTCAGGAAAAATATTTTCAGTTTTCGCCTAAGACAAAATTGCGTTTTTGAGCGTAAAAACGCTAAGTAAATAGCTTTTCGCTATCAAAAACGAAACTTCGCCACCGGGGCGCAACCAGTACGTCGAACTACGATTTTTAAACTACTAAAATAATTTATTCACTTGTAAAAATAATTTTGAAAATAATTTTGTTGAAATTGTACTAAGTCCCTATAAAATTATGCGAAAAATGTCAAAATTTCACGTTTTTTGTATAGAACGTGGGTCCTATTATAATTTATTCGCACAATGGGTGCCGAGACGCTTAATTTGATGTATCGCACGCAATAGTAGGTCACGGTTAGGTTAGGTTAGGTTAGGTTAGGTTAGGTTAGGTTAGGTTAGGTTAGGTTAGGTTAGGTTAGGTTAGGTTAGGTTAGGTTAGGTTAGGTTAGGTTAGGTTAGGTTAGGTTAGGTTAGGTTAGGTTAGGTTAGGTTAGGTTAGGTTAGGTTAGGTTAGGTTAGGTTAGGTTAGGTTAGGTTAGGTTAGGTTAGGTTAGGTTAGGTTAGGTTAGGTTAGGTTAGGTTAGGTTAGGTTAGGTTAGGTTAGGTTAGGTTAGGTTAGGTTAGGTTAGGTTAGGTTAGGTTAGGTTAGGTTAGGTTAGGTTAGGTTAGGTTAGGTTAGGTTAGGTTAGGTTAGGTTAGGTTAGGTTAGGTTAGGTTAGGTTAGGTTAGGTTAGGTTAGGTTAGGTTAGGTTAGGTTAGGTTAGGTTAGGTTAGGTTAGGTTAGGTTAGGTTAGGTTAGGTTAGGTTAGGTTAGGTTAGGTTAGGTTAGGTTAGGTTAGGTTAGGTTAGGTTAGGTTAGGTTAGGTTAGGTTAGGTTAGGTTAGGTTAGGTTAGGTTAGGTTAGGTTAGGTTAGGTTAGGTTAGGTTAGGTTAGGTTAGGTTAGGTTAGGTTAGGTTAGGTTAGGTTAGGTTAGGTTAGGTTAGGTTAGGTTAGGTTAGGTTAGGTTAGGTTAGGTTAGGTTAGGTTAGGTTAGGTTAGGTTAGGTTAGGTTAGGTTAGGTTAGGTTAGGTTAGGTTAGGTTAGGTTAGGTTAGGTTAGGTTAGGTTAGGTTAGGTTAGGTTAGGTTAGGTTAGGTTAGGTTAGGTTAGGTTAGGTTAGGTTAGGTTAGGTTAGGTTAGGTTAGGTTAGGTTAGGTTAGGTTAGGTTAGGTTAGGTTAGGTTAGGTTAGGTTAGGTTAGGTTAGGTTAGGTTAGGTTAGGTTAGGTTAGGTTAGGTTAGGTTAGGTTAGGTTAGGTTAGGTTAGGTTAGGTTAGGTTAGGTTAGGTTAGGTTAGGTTAGGTTAGGTTAGGTTAGGTTAGGTTAGGTTAGGTTAGGTTAGGTTAGGTTAGGTTAGGTTAGGTTAGGTTAGGTTAGGTTAGGTTAGGTTAGGTTAGGTTAGGTTAGGTTAGGTTAGGTTAGGTTAGGTTAGGTTAGGTTAGGTTAGGTTAGGTTAGGTTAGGTTAGGTTAGGTTAGGTTAGGTTAGGTTAGGTTAGGTTAGGTTAGGTTAGGTTAGGTTAGGTTAGGTTAGGTTAGGTTAGGTTAGGTTAGGTTAGGTTAGGTTAGGTTAGGTTAGGTTAGGTTAGGTTAGGTTAGGTTAGGTTAGGTTAGGTTAGGTTAGGTTAGGTTAGGTTAGGTTAGGTTAGGTTAGGTTAGGTTAGGTTAGGTTAGGTTAGGTTAGGTTAGGTTAGGTTAGGTTAGGTTAGGTTAGGTTAGGTTAGGTTAGGTTAGGTTAGGTTAGGTTAGGTTAGGTTAGGTTAGGTTAGGTTAGGTTAGGTTAGGTTAGGTTAGGTTAGGTTAGGTTAGGTTAGGTTAGGTTAGGTTAGGTTAGGTTAGGTTAGGTTAGGTTAGGTTAGGTTAGGTTAGGTTAGGTTAGGTTAGGTTAGGTTAGGTTAGGTTAGGTTAGGTTAGGTTAGGTTAGGTTTTTTTTTTTTTTTTTTTTTTTTTTTTTTTTTTTTTTCCTAAGTGTCCCTCAGACATGGTGGTCCGAGAAGTTATTTAAAAAGTTTTTAGTTGTTTACGTGTTTATTTATCCAAAAAAAAAGAAAAAGTTGCAAATTTATTTTTATTTTCAATTTTTTAAAGGTTCGCCAAAATTTTGCTATATTAATTTCGATTTTAATTTTAATTTTTTACAGTTCATCTTATTTCAATCTTGTTTGTGTCTCTAATTAAATCCATTTTATTTTACGTTTTGTTTTATAATGTTTACTTCTGGTTTACGGCTATAATTTGTTAATAATAGTTGTTTCCACTTGGAATCACTATCTTTTTTAATTTTTATCATTTTCTTTTTATACATCTTAGGGTTTTATATAATATATCTGCTACTATATGTTTTGTATTTGCTGTTTTATTTTTGTTCTAATATTCTAAAAGGTACCAAATTCCATTTTAAAGTTATTGCTGGTTGTGTTTTATATACTGTACTATATAAACGCCAACAAGGCTTATTTAACTAGTTAAATTTTGACAATATTTTACCCTACTTACGAATTTACATATTGTGGCTTTTGCTGGTTTTTGCTCACCCAAGACTTTTTTATTATTTGCCGAAAGCATTCTTCTTTGCCTTTCAGGGGTAAACGCTGAACCATGATCAACATGGTCCAAGGCGTTTACTTGGATAGCGATTACTATTGGAGCTTCTCGGCTTTGGTCTGGGGCCACCTCAGCAGTGGTACGCTATGGCTGATCTCGCTAGTGCGTCCCACTTCCTCCTGATCGGGCACTCCGGGCTGAAGGCACTGTGGTCCACCTTTTCAGCCTTGGCGTGCACGCAGTTGCAGCAGGAAGGGGTCGCACTAGCGAGCCAGCCCGCGCATTCCGTCCTCATGTGGGGCCCCCCGCAGTGGCTGCATTTCACGGTGGTCTCCATGCAGAACCGTCGCCCATGGCCGTAGCCGAGACACAGCGAGCATTGCACAAGTGGTGACTGGTCAGCCACTTTTACTCGCTGGAGGTCTATGACGACGATTCCTGCATGGACCAGACGCTGCCAAACCGCGGGGGACACCCTCATGACGACGTGATGCGTTTGGTTATTATTCGTTTTCTTTTTATACACTATTTCTATTTTGTTTTCGTTTCTATCTACATCTTTCAATAATTTTGCGTTCTGTTTCCAAAAACATTCTAAAATGTCACTGTCACTGTTATAACTAAAAACGTTTTTTAATATTACTAAAGGGTTCTTATTTTTAACTTCTTCCACATTCAAATAATCTTCTGCTTTCTTAAGCCTCTCCTTAACCTGTTGCCTTTCTTCTTCGGTTCGGCACCCCACAATCACTTTCCTGTCTTTAGCTTTCCGGATCCTTTCTATTTCTATACCTCCTTCCTTTGCGTTTATCGTTTCTCTAATCTTTTGCATTACTTCATCCCCTTTATCTTGCTCATCCTTCGATGTGACAACGACCGAGTAGAGCGCGCTCTGCTGCGGGAGCAGCCTCCCGGGCTGCGCTGCTGCGACACTCGCGTACGTTTGCTTTTCTATTCTTTCCTGCTGTTGTTCCATCTTTTCTTGTAACCTCTCCATCCTTTCACTGTTCTCGCTTATAAGCCTTGCATGCTCTTCCAATTTTTTAACAAGCTCTCTTTCTTCCTTACTCACCTCCTTCTCTTGCTTGTCTTCTATCTCCGGCTCTTTTTCTTTCACAGGTTCCTTCGCTTTCTTCTCTCCTTGTTCCCCTTCACTCTCCGCTTCCTTCACCAGTTGGTACAGGCGCTCGATGGAGTGAAGCACCTCCGTTTTAATCTCCGTTTTTATGTTCCTCGAGTTCCCCATATTAACCTTTGCTTTCGTAAGACAGGCCTTCGCTTCCGCAAGCCGGCTGGTGTATTTGGGCTGCGTCGGTGGACTCCTCACGGCCTCAATCGGTACTTTCACACCCACTCTACTTCCCTGTGAAAGCACCTTTTTCGTCCTTGGGGGGTCCACCGGCGCAACTTTCTTCGGGGTGGTTGGGGTAAGTGGGTCTGCTTTACCAGCTTCCCACTCCCCGATACTTCTGCGGACGCTTGAAGTTGAAGGCCTGTCGTTTTCGTGCACAGCTGGTGGCGTGGTTGAGGTTCTCCTGGGGAACTCGTTGGAGGTCTTACTGCTCTTGGCGGGGGTGCGGAAACCAAACATGTTGGGGAAGGGTTGAGGGACACGTTAAAATCTAAGGTAAGTTTGTAAAAGTTGTAAATATTATAGATTACGTAAATTTGTAAAAGTTGTAAATAAAATTTAAAAATAAAATAAAAATAAAAAATATTTGTAAAAGTTGTAAATGTGTAAAAATTTCAGTCAATTATCCTATCCTAACAAAAACACTAACCTAATTTTGAGTTCCTAGGAAGAACAGTCTTATATAAACATAAATTTGGTAAAAACCAAAATTTAAAAAGTCAAAAGGAAGTGGGGTCAATATTTGACTCTTTGATGACACTAATTAAAAAGCGTATTGTTGTACAATGTCACTGTCAAAACCGGGTCAATTTATAAGCGATAGTTTAAAAGTTATTAAGGTTTGAAGGTGGCCTTCCCTGTGGAAAACCACTTTTCTTACCTTAGTAACTGCAATCTGGGTGGGTGGGAGGGCGATTTTTTCTTGATTTTTGTCGATAATCGTGTTTTTTCTGTTGCAGGTACGTGCGGAGACGTCGGGCAGAGGTGAACCAGCCACGGGATGTGCAGAAACACGCAAGATGGACGAGACAAAATTCAAAAACGCTCAAAAAAGCCCAAAATGTACCGAAATTTACGGAAAATCGCAGTTTTTCGAATATTTTTCTAAGACAAGTGCCCAAATGCACTCGCTCTACGGATAGAGCGCGTCGAGCCGCTTCTAATGATGTAACGCACGGCTATGAACACTCAAAGTTGGAGTCGAGAAAAATATTTTCAGTTTTCGCCTAAGACAAAATTGCGTTTTTGAGCGTAAAAACGCTAAGTAAATAGCTTTTCGCTATCAAAAACGAAACTTCGCCACCGGGGCGCAACCAGTACGTCGAACTACGATTTTTAAGCTACTAAAATAATTTATTCACTTGTAAAAATAATTTTGAAAATAATTTTGTTGAAATTGTACTAAGTCCCTATAAAATTATGCGAAAAATGTCAAAATTTCACGTTTTTTGTATAGAACGTGGGTCCTATTATAATTTATTCGCACAATGGGTGCCGAGACGCTTAATTTGATGTATCGCACGCAATAGTAGGTCACCAAAAATTTTCAGTTTTTGTATGCAGTATGGCCAATTCGTCTCACTTAGGTGGATTTTGAACAATCTCGATTTTGGACGGTCGGGCGTTTTTCTTGATTTTTGTCGATAATCGTGTTTTTTCTGTTGCAGGTACGTGCGGAGACGTCGGGCAGAGGTGAACCAGCCACG
This sequence comes from Eulithis prunata, assembly GCA_918843925.1. Taxonomy (NCBI): domain Eukaryota; kingdom Metazoa; phylum Arthropoda; class Insecta; order Lepidoptera; family Geometridae; genus Eulithis; species Eulithis prunata. The sequence continues at coordinate 5,475 of OU974016.1, read as the reverse complement.
GGATGTGCAGAAACACGCAAGATGGACGAGACAAAATTCAAAAACGCTCAAAAAAGCCCAAAATGTACCGAAATTTACGGAAAATCGCAGTTTTTCGAATATTTTTCTAAGACAAGTGCCCAAATGCACTCGCTCTACGGATAGAGCGCGTCGAGCCGCTTCTAATGATGTAACGCACGGCTATGAACACTCAAAGTTGGAGTCGAGAAAAATATTTTCAGTTTTCGCCTAAGACAAAATTGCGTTTTTGAGCGTAAAAACGCTAAGTAAATAGCTTTTCGCTATCAAAAACGAAACTTCGCCACCGGGGCGCAACCAGTACGTCGAACTACGATTTTTAAGCTACTAAAATAATTTATTCACTTGTAAAAATAATTTTGAAAATAATTTTGTTGAAATTGTACTAAGTCCCTATAAAATTATGCGAAAAATGTCAAAATTTCACGTTTTTTGTATAGAACGTGGGTCCTATTATAATTTATTCGCACAATGGGTGCCGAGACGCTTAATTTGATGTATCGCACGCAATAGTAGGTCACCAAAAATTTTCAGTTTTTGTATGGTTAGGTTAGGTTAGGTTAGGTTAGGTTAGGTTAGGTTAGGTTAGGTTAGGTTAGGTTAGGTTAGGTTAGGTTAGGTTAGGTTAGGTTAGGTTAGGTTAGGTTAGGTTAGGTTAGGTTAGGTTAGGTTAGGTTAGGTTAGGTTAGGTTAGGTTAGGTTAGGTTAGGTTAGGTTAGGTTAGGTTAGGTTAGGTTAGGTTAGGTTAGGTTAGGTTAGGTTAGGTTAGGTTAGGTTAGGTTAGGTTAGGTTAGGTTAGGTTAGGTTAGGTTAGGTTAGGTTAGGTTAGGTTAGGTTAGGTTAGGTTAGGTTAGGTTAGGTTAGGTTAGGTTAGGTTAGGTTAGGTTAGGTTAGGTTAGGTTAGGTTAGGTTAGGTTAGGTTAGGTTAGGTTAGGTTAGGTTAGGTTAGGTTAGGTTAGGTTAGGTTAGGTTAGGTTAGGTTAGGTTAGGTTAGGTTAGGTTAGGTTAGGTTAGGTTAGGTTAGGTTAGGTTAGGTTAGGTTAGGTTAGGTTAGGTTAGGTTAGGTTAGGTTAGGTTAGGTTAGGTTAGGTTAGGTTAGGTTAGGTTAGGTTAGGTTAGGTTAGGTTAGGTTAGGTTAGGTTAGGTTAGGTTAGGTTAGGTTAGGTTAGGTTAGGTTAGGTTAGGTTAGGTTAGGTTAGGTTAGGTTAGGTTAGGTTAGGTTAGGTTAGGTTAGGTTAGGTTAGGTTAGGTTAGGTTAGGTTAGGTTAGGTTAGGTTAGGTTAGGTTAGGTTAGGTTAGGTTAGGTTAGGTTAGGTTAGGTTAGGTTAGGTTAGGTTAGGTTAGGTTAGGTTAGGTTAGGTTAGGTTAGGTTAGGTTAGGTTAGGTTAGGTTAGGTTAGGTTAGGTTAGGTTAGGTTAGGTTAGGTTAGGTTAGGTTAGGTTAGGTTAGGTTAGGTTAGGTTAGGTTAGGTTAGGTTAGGTTAGGTTAGGTTAGGTTAGGTTAGGTTAGGTTAGGTTAGGTTAGGTTAGGTTAGGTTAGGTTAGGTTAGGTTAGGTTAGGTTAGGTTAGGTTAGGTTAGGTTAGGTTAGGTTAGGTTAGGTTAGGTTAGGTTAGGTTAGGTTAGGTTAGGTTAGGTTAGGTTAGGTTAGGTTAGGTTAGGTTAGGTTAGGTTAGGTTAGGTTAGGTTAGGTTAGGTTAGGTTAGGTTAGGTTAGGTTAGGTTAGGTTAGGTTAGGTTAGGTTAGGTTAGGTTAGGTTAGGTTAGGTTAGGTTAGGTTAGGTTAGGTTAGGTTAGGTTAGGTTAGGTTAGGTTAGGTTAGGTTAGGTTAGGTTAGGTTAGGTTAGGTTAGGTTAGGTTAGGTTAGGTTAGGTTAGGTTAGGTTAGGTTAGGTTAGGTTAGGTTAGGTTAGGTTAGGTTAGGTTAGGTTAGGTTAGGTTAGGTTAGGTTAGGTTAGGTTAGGTTAGGTTAGGTTAGGTTAGGTTAGGTTAGGTTAGGTTAGGTTAGGTTAGGTTAGGTTAGGTTAGGTTAGGTTAGGTTAGGTTAGGTTAGGTTAGGTTAGGTTAGGTTAGGTTAGGTTAGGTTAGGTTAGGTTAGGTTAGGTTAGGTTAGGTTAGGTTAGGTTAGGTTAGGTTAGGTTAGGTTAGGTTAGGTTAGGTTAGGTTAGGTTAGGTTAGGTTAGGTTAGGTTAGGTTAGGTTAGGTTAGGTTAGGTTAGGTTAGGTTAGGTTAGGTTAGGTTAGGTTAGGTTAGGTTAGGTTAGGTTAGGTTAGGTTAGGTTAGGTTAGGTTAGGTTAGGTTAGGTTAGGTTAGGTTAGGTTAGGTTAGGTTAGGTTAGGTTAGGTTAGGTTAGGTTAGGTTAGGTTAGGTTAGGTTAGGTTAGGTTAGGTTAGGTTAGGTTAGGTTAGGTTAGGTTAGGTTAGGTTAGGTTAGGTTAGGTTAGGTTAGGTTAGGTTAGGTTAGGTTAGGTTAGGTTAGGTTAGGTTAGGTTAGGTTAGGTTAGGTTAGGTTAGGTTAGGTTAGGTTAGGTTAGGTTAGGTTAGGTTAGGTTAGGTTAGGTTAGGTTAGGTTAGGTTAGGTTAGGTTAGGTTAGGTTAGGTTAGGTTAGGTTAGGTTAGGTTAGGTTAGGTTAGGTTAGGTTAGGTTAGGTTAGGTTAGGTTAGGTTAGGTTAGGTTAGGTTAGGTTAGGTTAGGTTAGGTTAGGTTAGGTTAGGTTAGGTTAGGTTAGGTTAGGTTAGGTTAGGTTAGGTTAGGTTAGGTTAGGTTAGGTTAGGTTAGGTTAGGTTAGGTTAGGTTAGGTTAGGTTAGGTTAGGTTAGGTTAGGTTAGGTTAGGTTAGGTTAGGTTAGGTTAGGTTAGGTTAGGTTAGGTTAGGTTAGGTTAGGTTAGGTTAGGTTAGGTTAGGTTAGGTTAGGTTAGGTTAGGTTAGGTTAGGTTAGGTTAGGTTAGGTTAGGTTAGGTTAGGTTAGGTTAGGTTAGGTTAGGTTAGGTTAGGTTAGGTTAGGTTAGGTTAGGTTAGGTTAGGTTAGGTTAGGTTAGGTTAGGTTAGGTTAGGTTAGGTTAGGTTAGGTTAGGTTAGGTTAGGTTAGGTTAGGTTAGGTTAGGTTAGGTTAGGTTAGGTTAGGTTAGGTTAGGTTAGGTTAGGTTAGGTTAGGTTAGGTTAGGTTAGGTTAGGTTAGGTTAGGTTAGGTTAGGTTAGGTTAGGTTAGGTTAGGTTAGGTTAGGTTAGGTTAGGTTAGGTTAGGTTAGGTTAGGTTAGGTTAGGTTAGGTTAGGTTAGGTTAGGTTAGGTTAGGTTAGGTTAGGTTAGGTTAGGTTAGGTTAGGTTAGGTTAGGTTAGGTTAGGTTAGGTTAGGTTAGGTTAGGTTAGGTTAGGTTAGGTTAGGTTAGGTTAGGTTAGGTTAGGTTAGGTTAGGTTAGGTTAGGTTAGGTTAGGTTAGGTTAGGTTAGGTTAGGTTAGGTTAGGTTAGGTTAGGTTAGGTTAGGTTAGGTTAGGTTAGGTTAGGTTAGGTTAGGTTAGGTTAGGTTAGGTTAGGTTAGGTTAGGTTAGGTTAGGTTAGGTTAGGTTAGGTTAGGTTAGGTTAGGTTAGGTTAGGTTAGGTTAGGTTAGGTTAGGTTAGGTTAGGTTAGGTTAGGTTAGGTTAGGTTAGGTTAGGTTAGGTTAGGTTAGGTTAGGTTAGGTTAGGTTAGGTTAGGTTAGGTTAGGTTAGGTTAGGTTAGGTTAGGTTAGGTTAGGTTAGGTTAGGTTAGGTTAGGTTAGGTTAGGTTAGGTTAGGTTAGGTTAGGTTAGGTTAGGTTAGGTTAGGTTAGGTTAGGTTAGGTTAGGTTAGGTTAGGTTAGGTTAGGTTAGGTTAGGTTAGGTTAGGTTAGGTTAGGTTAGGTTAGGTTAGGTTAGGTTAGGTTAGGTTAGGTTAGGTTAGGTTAGGTTAGGTTAGGTTAGGTTAGGTTAGGTTAGGTTAGGTTAGGTTAGGTTAGGTTAGGTTAGGTTAGGTTAGGTTAGGTTAGGTTAGGTTAGGTTAGGTTAGGTTAGGTTAGGTTAGGTTAGGTTAGGTTAGGTTAGGTTAGGTTAGGTTAGGTTAGGTTAGGTTAGGTTAGGTTAGGTTAGGTTAGGTTAGGTTAGGTTAGGTTAGGTTAGGTTAGGTTAGGTTAGGTTAGGTTAGGTTAGGTTAGGTTAGGTTAGGTTAGGTTAGGTTAGGTTAGGTTAGGTTAGGTTAGGTTAGGTTAGGTTAGGTTAGGTTAGGTTAGGTTAGGTTAGGTTAGGTTAGGTTAGGTTAGGTTAGGTTAGGTTAGGTTAGGTTAGGTTAGGTTAGGTTAGGTTAGGTTAGGTTAGGTTAGGTTAGGTTAGGTTAGGTTAGGTTAGGTTAGGTTAGGTTAGGTTAGGTTAGGTTAGGTTAGGTTAGGTTAGGTTAGGTTAGGTTAGGTTAGGTTAGGTTAGGTTAGGTTAGGTTAGGTTAGGTTAGGTTAGGTTAGGTTAGGTTAGGTTAGGTTAGGTTAGGTTAGGTTAGGTTAGGTTAGGTTAGGTTAGGTTAGGTTAGGTTAGGTTAGGTTAGGTTAGGTTAGGTTAGGTTAGGTTAGGTTAGGTTAGGTTAGGTTAGGTTAGGTTAGGTTAGGTTAGGTTAGGTTAGGTTAGGTTAGGTTAGGTTAGGTTAGGTTAGGTTAGGTTAGGTTAGGTTAGGTTAGGTTAGGTTAGGTTAGGTTAGGTTAGGTTAGGTTAGGTTAGGTTAGGTTAGGTTAGGTTAGGTTAGGTTAGGTTAGGTTAGGTTAGGTTAGGTTAGGTTAGGTTAGGTTAGGTTAGGTGAGGTTAGGTTAGGTTAGGTTAGGTTAGGTTAGGTTAGGTTAGGTTAGGTTAGGTTAGGTTAGGTTAGGTTAGGTTAGGTTAGGTTAGGTTAGGTTAGGTTAGGTTAGGTTAGGTTAGGTTAGGTTAGGTTAGGTTAGGTTAGGTTAGGTTAGGTTAGGTTAGGTGAGGTTAGGTTAGGTTAGGTCAGGTTAGGTTAGGTTAGGTTAGGTTAGGTTAGGTTAGGTTAGGTTAGGTTAGGTTAGGTTAGGTTAGGTTAGGTTAGGTTAGGTTAGGTTAGGTTAGGTTAGGTTAGGTTAGGTTAGGTTAGGTTAGGTTAGGTTAGGTTAGGTTAGGTTAGGTTAGGTTAGGTTAGGTTAGGTTAGGTTAGGTTAGGTTAGGTTAGGTTAGGTTAGGTTAGGTTAGGTTAGGTTAGGTTAGGTTAGGTTAGGTTAGGTTAGGTTAGGTTAGGTTAGGTTAGGTTAGGTTAGGTTAGGTTAGGTTAGGTTAGGTTAGGTTAGGTTAGGTTAGGTTAGGTTAGGTTAGGTTAGGTTAGGTTAGGTTAGGTTAGGTTAGGTTAGGTTAGGTTAGGTTAGGTTAGGTTAGGTTAGGTTAGGTTAGGTTAGGTTAGGTTAGGTTAGGTTAGGTTAGGTTAGGTTAGGTTAGGTTAGGTTAGGTTAGGTTAGGTT